>OY997266.1:523373226-528373226 GCA_963921465.1 Triticum timopheevii
AAGTGTTCCATGCCTTTCCTTAATGGGAATTGGAATCTAATGTTTCCTTCTTTCATATCAATAATTGCACCAATCGTTCTAAGTAAAGGTCTACCAAGAATAATAGGACATGTAGGATTGCAATATATATCAAGAACAATGAAATCTATGGGCACATAATTCCTATTTGTAACAATAAGAACATCATTAATCCTTCACATAGGTTTCTTAATAGTGGAATCCGCAAGATGCAAATTTAAAGAACAATATCAAATTCACGGAAACCTAACACATCACACAAAGTTTTTGGAATCGTGGAAACACTAGCACCCAAATCACACAAAGCATGGCATTCATAATCCTTGATCTTACTCTTAATAGTAGGTTCCCACTCATCATAAAGTTTTCTATGGATAGAAACTTACAATTCAAGCTTTTCTTCAAAAGATTGCATCATAGCATCAACGATATGTTTAGTAAAAGCTTTGTTTTGATTATAAGCATGAGGAGAATTTAACACGGATTGCAACAAGGAAATACAATCTATTAAATAAAAATTATCATAATTAAATTCTTTGAAATCCAAAAGAGTGGGTTTGTTGCTACTTAAAGTTTTGACCTCTCCAATCCTACTTTTATCAATTTTTGCATCTAGATCTAAAAACTCTGAATCATTGGGACGCTTTTAACTAAAGCTGACTTATCTCCAGTCCCATATTTATCAAGATTAATATTGTAAAACGAAGAATCAATAGGAGTCACATCAACAACTTTTAGATCTTCATCATAATTATCATGAAAACTAGAAGAACACGCTTTTACAAACCAATCTTTTTTAGCACGCATCTTAGCGGTTCTTTCTTTGCACTCTTAAATGGAAATTCTCATGGATTTGAGAGACTCATTGATATCATGCTTAGGTGGGATAGATCTAAGTTTCAAAGAGTCAACATCAAGAGAAATTCTATCCACGTTCCTAGCCAAATCATCAATCTTGAGAAAATTTTCTTCAATCAAAGCATTAAAATTCTTTTGCAAACTCATAAATTATTTAACACTATTCTCAAAATCAGAGGGCGTCTTATTAAATTTTCCATAAGAATTGTTGTAGGAATTGCATAATTATTAGAGGAATTACTAGGAAACAGCCTAGGATTAAAGTTGCCTCTATACGCGTTGTTACCAAAATTGTTCCTACCAGCAAAATTCACATCCATACATTCATTATTATTCTCAATCAAAGTGGATAAAGGCATATCATTAGGATTAGAAGAAACACTCTTATTAACAAATAATTTCATAAGTTCATTCATCTTTCCACTCAAAACATTAATCTCTTCAATCGCATGAACCTTTTTACTAGTGGATCTTTCGGTGTGCCATTGAGAATAGTTAACCATGATATTATCTAGGAGCTTAGTAGCATCTCCTAAAGTGATTTCCATAGAAGTGCCTCCCACGGCTGAATCTAAAAGGTTTCTAGAAGCAAAATTCAATCCGGCATAATTTTTTTGTATAATCATCCACAAATTCAAATCATGTGTAGGGCAATTACGTATCAGCAATTTCATCCTCTCCCAAGATTGTGCAACATGATCATGATCAAATTGCTTAAAATTCATAATATCGTTACTAAGGGAGTTGATCTTAGCGGGAGGAAAATACTTAGAGATGAAAGCATCTTTACGCCTATTCCACGAATCAATACTATTTTTATGTAAAGATGAAAACCAAGTTTTAGCACGATCTCTAAGCGAAAACGAAAATAGCTTCAATTTAACAATATCATTATCCACATCTTTCTTCTTTTGCATATCACACAAATCAACTAAATTGTTTAGATGGGATGCGGCATCTTCACTTGGAAGGCCAGAAAATTGATCTTTCATAACAAGATTCAGCAAAGCGGCATTAATTTCACAGGATTCAGCATTAGTAGTGGGAGCAATCGGAGTGCTAACAAAATCATTATTGTTGGTATTGGAAAAGTCACACAATTTTCTATTATCTTGATCCATCATGAGAAAGCAAGCAATCAAACACACAAGCACACAAGAAGCAAGCGAAAAAGATGAATGGAAGAGGGGTGAAGGAAAAGTCAAATCTTTTCGAAAATCATTTTAGAAGTGGGGGAGAGGAAAATGAGAGGCGAATGGTGAATAATGTAATGTAAGAGAGAAGAGTTTATGATGGGTACTTGGTATGGATTGACTTGACGTAGATCTCCCCAGCAACGGCGCCAGAAATCCTTCTTGCTACCTCTTGATCTTGCGTTGGTTTTTCCCTTGAAGAGGAAAGGGTGATGCAACAAAGTAGAGTAAGTATTTCCCTTAGTTTGAGAACCAAGGTATCGATCCAGTAGGAGGCAATGCACAAGTCATCGAATACCTGGACAAACAATCAACAACTTGCACCCAACGCGATAAAGGGGTTGTCAATCCCTTCACGATTACTTGCAAAAGTTAGATCTGATAAAGATAGATAAATGGTAAAGTAAATATTTTTGGTATTTTTTTATTTATAGATCGGAAAGTAAAAGATTGCAAAATAGTAGATCGGAAACTAGTAAGATGTAAAGGAGATTCAATATAATGGACAAGAGACCCGGGGGCCATAGGTTTCACTAGTGGCTTCTCTCAAGATAGCAAATAATACAGTGGGTGAATAAATTACTGCCGAGCAATTGATAGAAGAGCGCAAATTTATGACGATATCTAAGGCAATGATCATAAACATAGGCATCACATCCATGTCAAGTAGACCGGAATGATTCTGCATCTACTACTATTACTCCACACATCGACCGCTATCCAGCATGCATCTAGAGTATTAAGTTCATAAAGAACAGAGTAACGCATTAAGTAAGATGACATGATGTAGAGTAATTAACTCAAGCCATATGATGAAAACCCCATATTTTTATCCTCGATGGCAACAATACAATACGTGCCTTGCTGCCCCTACTGTATATGGGAAAGGACACCGCAAGATTGAACCCAAAGCTAAGAACTTCTCCCATTGCAAGAAAAACCAATCTAGTAGGCCAAACTAAACCAATAATTCGAATAGACTTGCAAAGATATCAAATCACGCATATAAGAATTCAGAGAAGAACCAATAATGTTCATAGATAATCTGATCATAAATCCACAATTCATCAGATCTCGGCAAACACACCGCAAAAGAGTATTACATCGAATAGATCTCCAAGAACATCGAGGAGAATATGGTATTGAGAACAAAGAGAAAGAAGAAGCCATCTAGCTATGGACCTGTAGGTCTGTGGTAAACTACTCACGCATCATCGGAGAGGCAATGGTGTTGATGTAGAAGCCCTCCATGATCGAATCCCCCTCCAGCAGGACGCCAGAAAAGGTCCCTAGATGGGATCTCACGTGTACAGAAGGTTGCGGCGGTGGAAAAGTGGTTTCGTGGCTCCCCTGGATGTTTTCAAGGTATAAGAGTATATATAGGCGAAGGAACTAGGTCAGGAGACCCACGAGGGGCCCGCAAGGTAGGGGTGCGCCCTACCCCCCTGGGCGCACCCTCAACCCTCGTGGCCGCCTCGTTGCAACTCCGACTTCATCTCCAAGTCTCGTGGTTTGCTTCAGGTCCAAGAAAGATCATCGCAAAAGTTTCATTCCGTTTGGTATTCCTTTTCTGTGAAACTCTGAAACAGGTAAAAACAGAAACTACACCGGGCTCTCGGTTAATAGGTTAGTCCTAAAAATAATATAAAATGGCATATTAATGCATATAAAACATCCAGAACAGATAATGTAATAGCATGGAACAATCAAAAATTATAGATACGTTGGAGACGTATCACCTTGCCACGATGCACGTGCACCGCGGGTTGCGGGAATGAGCCAAGCCGACGCTTATTTTTGCCGGTCGGGAATGAGTCGAGTCGCTTACGGAAGCGCCATTGTCCGAGACGTTGAACCGTGGGCTGTTCGCGGACTCGGTCGTGGGCCTGTGCCCAGGCCCATCTACCCGATGACCTATATAAGAAGGCGTTGGCCAGTGGAGTGAACCCTAACTCATTTCACTCACTCCCTCTCGCACAACCCTAGCCATCATCTATTGTTTCTCTCTATGTGTTGCTTCTGGCGATCCCATCCCGACGACCACGTGCACGGTTGATCGGGAGAGCAGGTGCCTCCGGAACCCTATCGTTCGAGATCCTGCCCAGGAGAACGTCAATAAGGTTTTTGGGGAGCGTCCCTACGCGACTGCTCCCGATCTGTCCCCGCCTCTGTCAGCCTCTGCTTCCACTACTTCCTCTACATCGACTCCATGGCTGACGACGAAGTCGCCAAGAAGAAGGCATTGTCTTATGCCGAGGCTACTGCCGCCGCCGCCGCATTGGCCTGGCCAACCGGAGGGTATGACTCGTTCATCCCCTATCTGCTCGTTCATGTGCTTGCCGAATATATGTTGTTCATAGATGTTTTGGTTCTATGTACTATACGTGCTCATATGCTTAGGTATCAGTATGAGATGCATATCGTATTTGCCATGTTTACTGCTTACTCGTGGATTAGATTAGTCAGGAAGGTGCTAATAGTTCCAATAGAATCACCCAAAAACCCGGCGATCCCGCGGACATCTCCTCCATCGACGTCACTCACTTTAACCTCGACATGACCCCTCTCATGCTTACCACAACTCAATCACAACATTTATCATGAAGCCTTTAATCATGAATATTTGGTGAACAAAAGGCCACTTATTTTTTTATCATAAGCCTTTTCAAAATCTATTTTAAATAGCAAACCATTGTGTTTCTTAGAGATAATGGAATTCATAGCTTCACGTAAAACAACTACACCTACCATGATGATCTACCTTTCACAAAGGTTGATTGAGTTAGAGAAATGATAGGATCAACCACCCTGCTTGATAGGTTCATGAGCACCTTAGTGATAATGTTGAGACTAACATTCAGGACACAAATAGGCCTAAAATTCTGAAATTTGTTTGGCATCATTAGTCTTTGGAACTATAGTGATAATGTCATAATTAAGCCTAGCAATATCTAAGGTCCTATTATGAAAATCATCAAGTAAACCTTTAAGGTCCCATTTTTACCACACCCCAAAAATCTGGCTAAAATCCGGGACAAAGTCCATCAAAACCTAGGTTTTTATGTTTCTCCATCTAAAATATTACATTATGTAGTTCTTCCATGGAAAAAGTCTCAATAAGCTTTTTGGCAAGACTTCTAGAGATTTGAGGCATGTCCTAATTTTGCTAAGGAATGCTAAAACTATCAGCTTGTACCATAAGACATACACAACTCCTATCCCTCAATTAACTCGTCCTCTTGTGTCAAATTAGTGATTCTATTATTTCTTCTCCAACCATTTGCTACCTGGTATTACATCTATCTTCCATAATCTCTTAATCTTTATATCTTTGTAACCATTTTAATTCGCCGCGTGTCAAAATCTTGGCCAATTGCTCTCTAGGATCCTTCTATTCTTGTCTATCACAAGCATTAAGGCAAAAAATCTCAGCATTTTTTTTATCAATGTTGCCTAATTTGATCAGGATTTCAAGTTTAATCTTCCTATACCATGCATCAACATTTATATCCCACCCCTAACTTTTTTCCTAAGTATTCCCAACATCTTTGCCATCTGTCTAGGTTAGATCCACAGTATTCATCACCTCAAATTTTGTGAAAAAATTCTATAAAGCCATCCCTAAGCATCCAAGCATTCTCAAGTCTGAAAGTGCATTGAGCAGTGTAACAACTTTTAGAGTCCTAAAACAGAGGAGTATAGTCGGAGACTTCCCTAGCGAAAGCAATTGGACTATCTATGTGTTGGTCAACTTTGAAAAAAAATGGTTACAGTCAGATCAAACGGCCATGGGTTCTCCCTCTCCCTTCAGTAGTGTTCATCGTCCTCCTCGAGCCACAGGTGTACCCCGGCATTACCGTCTGCCTCTGCAAACCATGGCAGGCAAGCGCTGTCGCGCACCCTGCCCAAGGCGCTTCCTCCAGCGGGTTCTCCCTACTCCCTACCTCGACCACCCCTCTAAACTCCGTCCCGAACTCCAGTACCGATGACTTCCCACCCGAGCATTCGAGCTTCAAAACCACCTCTGCCTATGACGCCGCTGCCATGTCGTCATTGTATGTCTCATCCTTGCTCTAGGGTGAGACCTCTTCGGGGATACCACTGCGTCTCGTCTCTCCCTCGGGGCTTCACTCAAAATCGACTGGACTGAATTTGATTTCCAAGCAACTAAGAAATAGCAAAGTAGAAACTAGAAACTTTTTTTTCTCGAATACACATGAGTGTGCATATCATCTATTAAAGAAGGAAAGGGGGAAGAGCCCCACTGCAGTTTACAAGGTATGGCTACATGAGACGCACCTTACTCCACCCGCTATGCTACGCGACTACTCGCCCTGCGCCCACCTTAGTGCTACCTCTAAGCCCCGATGCGTGTCCTCGTCACCTCGCAGCAGTGCCACATCTCTCCATAGTACACATTCGCTAAGCACGTCCCTTAGGCAAGGGGCCTTGCCATCGAACACAACACCATTTTGGTGCTTCCGCAACTCCCAGATGACTAACAGGCATGTAGCGCATATCTGTAGGACCTTGAGAAAAGGTGTCTAGAGGGGGGTGATTAGACACTAAGTACCAAAGTTGCAATTTTTAAGATCTTTAAGTTTAAGTGGAGTTTAGGCACAAGTTTAACATTCACAATACATAACAAGCAAGCATGCAAAGAGTATATGAGCAGCGGAAAGTAAAGCATGCAACTTGCAAGAATGTAAAGGGAAGGGTTTGGAGGATTCAAACACAATTGGAGACACGGATGTTTTTGGCATGGTTCCGATAGGTGGTGCTATCGTACATCCATGTTGATCGAGACTTCAACCCACGAAGGGCAACGGTTGCACGAGTCCATGGAGGGCTCCACCCACGAAGGGTACACGTAGAAGCAACCTTGTCTATCCCACCATGGCCGTCGCCCACGAAGGACTTGCCTCACTAGCGATAGATCTTCACGAAGTAGGCGATCTCCTTGCCCTTAAAAACTCCTTGGTTCAACTCCACAATCTTGTCGGAGGCTCCCAAGTGACACCTAGCCAATCTAGGAGACACCACTCTCCAAGAAGTAATAAATGGTGCGTTGATGATGAACTCCTTGCTCTTGTGCTTCAAATGATAGTCTCCCCAACACTCAACTCTCTCTCATAGGATTTGGATCTGGTGGAAATAAGATTTGAGTGGAAAGCAACTTGGGGAAGGCTAGAGATCAAGATTCATATGGTAGGAATGGAATATCTTGGCCTCAACACATGAGTAGGTAGTTCTCTCTCAGAAAATGTATGCTGGAAGTATTGGTTCAGTCTGATGGCTCTCTCCACGAATGAAGAGGAGGTGGAGGGGTATATATAGCCTCCACACAAAATCTAACCGTTACACACAATTTACCAAACTCGGTAGGACCGAATCAACAAACTCGGTTGGACCGATTTAGCAAACCTAGTGACCGTTAGGATTTTTGGTGGCACCGATATGCAACTCGGTAGGACCGATTCGGTTAGGGTTAGGGCATAACGTAATCTCGGTGAGACCAATTACACAAACTTGGTGAGACCGATTTTGGTAATAAGCTAACCAGAGAGTTGGTCAGGCAAACTCGGTTGGACCGATTACACAAACTCGGTGGGACCGATTTTGGTAATAAGTTAACCAGGAAGTTTGCATTGTAATCTCGGTAGTACCGATTGCTCAAACTCGGTGAGACCGATTTTGGTAATGGACATACACAGAGAGATTACAATCCCATCTCGGTGTGACCGAAATCCCTATTGGTGAGACCGATTTGCCTAGGGTTTGTGGCAGTGGCTATGACATCCAAACTCGGTGGCGCCGGATAGAAAGAATCAGTGGGGCCGAGTTTGACTTTTGGTTTAGGACATATGTGTGGAAATGGGAAAGTAGTAGAGGGTTTTGGAGCATATCACTAAGCACTGTGGAGCAAGGAACTCATTAAGCAACACCTCATCCCTCCTTGATAGTATTGGCTTTTCCTATAGACTCAATGTGATCTTGGATCACTAAAATGTAAAATGAAGAGTCTTGAGCTTGAAACTAGAGCCAATCCTTTGTCCTTCGCATCTTGAAGGAGTTCCCACATCCTTTAGTCCATGCCAATCCATTGTTGAACTTATCTGAAACATACTAGATAAAAGTATTAGTCGAACAAGAGATATGTTGACATTAATTACCAAAACCACCTAGGGAGCACTTGTGCTTTCAATCTCCCCCTTTTTGGTAATTGATGACAACATACATCAAAGCTTTTAGATAAAGATATAAAGATTAGCAAGTAAAGCTTTGGAAAGACATGTAACAGGCATAGGCTCCCCCTACATGTATGCAATCATGTGAATATGGAATATAGAAGCATGTGAGAGCATAACCATGATAGAGTGGACAATGTGTTACATGTATCTTGGCCATATGCATCAGAGCAAAGAATATTAAAGAAAATACCCTCATGCTCATGAGTCCTTGCAAACAGTATGTACATCAGCAAGAATTCCTCATACACATGATTGTGATGCATATACTTACCTTGTAGTCTTGAGTTGGCTTAGGATGGAATGAACCTGCGTAAATAAGGTTAGTTAACACAGATACATCTACTAGCCAGAGCAAACAGAAGAAACCACAAGAATACCAAGACTGGGATGACATGTAGAGAGTGAGTACTAAGTACCACATTGGATTAGACATGTCCCCAAGAGTAAAGATATGCAATGAATTTAAATGATTTCTTTCCCTTAGATGTCTTGCTCCCCCTGAATCTAGCATGGGATACTGGGAGAAGATAGGGAATAGAAAATCAGAGCTGAAAGATATAAATGAACAGGGCTAATGGAAGCTAATGCAAATAAGCACAAAAGATCATATGAACATGTCTCTCCCCTCAAGAAGACATGTGGCATCTCTCCTCTTGAACACCAAGCATCTGGGATCCTTGAGAAATACTTTCTACTTAAGTATTCTCTCCCCCTGGAGATCTCTCTCTCCCCTTGAGGATTTCTCTCCCCCTGAGGAGGTGATATACTCTTTTTCTGATGTGATCTTTCTCTAAATGATAAGCTTTGATGTGATCTCTCTCTCCCCCTTTGACATCAATTTCCAAGAAGGGTTTTCTGGAATCTGTCGAATGGGTTTGATCCTTGAGTCACAGCACAAAGCAATGATAAAAATGTGATGCTTCTAGAGGACAAGATTCATTGAGTGGGGCTGGATCTGAAGAAACACAGAATATGTGGCAAACTGTTTTTCCTGTTGTAAAATCGGTGGCACCGAGTGGTATGCTTCGGTTGTACCGAATGGATTCGGTTGGACCGAAAACAACAAATCGGTGAAGCCGAGTTCATCGCAGAGAAAACACTTGTCACCTCAGCTCACTAGACTAGTAAGATCTCACAAAGATTTGCAAGGAATTTACTGAAAGATATGCAATGAATTTGAATGCAGAAAAATGCAGAGCAAACAGAAAGAAATCTAGATGAAGTTTTTTTTTGAAAGAGGGGAAACAAATGTGCAAGAGACAAATGCAAAAACACAGAAAAGAACATAAGAAAACTTCATCTAGAGATGGTCGGCGACAAAGTCACCTATGTTAGAGTATATTGACTTAGGAGTCAAGTGAGATCACTTGATCATAGGTCATACTCATCATTTAAGCTCAAAATGGGGTTGCCATTTTTTGTTTAAGCATCTTGATGTATTCACATCTTGTAGAGTTGCTTTAGCTCATAACTTGGAGTAAAGCTTCTCTAAGATGGAATAAACATACCTTGGTTGGTGGTGTTGTCCATGTAGTTGAACTTGTGTGGGTTGCTCAAGGTTGACGTAGTTCATCAAGAGTTGGGAGCACCACTTGGAATTTGGTTCCATCTACCTACATGGGTTAGTTCTTGCAAGGAAGAGCATTTGTGTATCCAAAAATGACAATCATGAAGCTCAACATAGAGTTTGTCAAAGGATATGTTTGAGTGGTTCCGTGCTTCCTTGTCTTCAGCCACCATAGTGTAGAAACTTGGTGATGTAGAGATTGCTCAAGATGTGACTAGATTACAATCTCATGGAATTAGATTCATCCAAGTACCTACATGGGTTAGATAACATGCAAGATGCAAGCATATCCAAGGCATATGATTTTCATCATAAGAGAAATATCAAGGATTAGTCATAAGCTCATGTCCTGCATGTATCCAATGGAGTTTCTACTCCAAGTTTGAAGCATCGATGATGTTCAATTCTCCTCTTAACCTGCAAAACACTTTCTCATCAAGAGGTTTAGTGAATATATCTGCTAATTGCTTCTCGGTGCGAACATGCTTAAGATCAATGTCACCCTTAGCAACATGATCTCGAATGAAATGATGACGAACTTCAATATGCTTAGTTCGAGAATGTTGCACGGGATTATGACCAATTTTGATAGCACTTTCCTTGTCACAAAGCAATGGAAAATGTCTCACATATATACCATAATCTTTAAGAGTTTGGGTCATCCAAAGTAATTGAGCACAACATGAACCAGCGGCAATGTATTCCGCTTCGGCGGTGGATAAGGATACCGAGTTTTGTTTCTTGGAGGACCAAGACACAAGAGATCTACCAAGAAATTGACAAGTACCCGAAGTGGACTTTCTATCAACCTTGTCTCCGGCATAGTCCGAGTCGGAGTAGCCAACAAGATCGAAAGAGGCCCTCTTAGGATACCAAATGCCAAAATTTGGTGTATGGATTCAGTATCTCACTATCCTTTTCACGGCCTTAAGATGACATTCTTTAGGAGCAGCTTGATATCGTGCACACATGCACACACTTAGCATGATATCGGGACGTGAAGCACATAGATATAACAATGAACCAATCATAGAGCGATAAACCTTTTGATCAACCGGTTCACTATCTTTGGTCAAGTCAAGATGTCCACTAGTAGGCATGGGTGTAGACATACCTTTGCATTCTTGCATATTGAATTTCTTGAATAAGTCCTTGGTGTACTTTGTTTGAGAAACAAAGGTACCTTCCTTAGTTTGCTTAATTTGCAACCCAAGAAAGAATTTGAGTTCACTCATCATAGACATCTCAAACTTCTCCGACATTAGCTTCCCAAACTTTTCACTAAAATGAGGGTTAGTTGAACCAAATATAATATCATCAACATAGATTTGGCACACAAATAGTTCTCCATTAACCCTATTAGTAAAAAGAGTAGAATCAATTTTCCCAATTTCAAAGCCTTTTTCAATAAGGAACTTGGTCAAGCATTTATACCATGCTCTAGGAGCTTGTTTAAGACCATAAAGAGCTTTGTGAAGTTTGTAAACATGATTGGGTTTCTTATGATTGACAAAGCCGGGAGGTTGCTTAACATAAACTTCCTCCTCTATTTCACCATTTAGAAAAGCACTTTTAATGTCCATTTGGTACAAGGTGATATCATGATGATTAGCATAGGCAAGTAAGATGCGAATGGGCTCAAGTCTAGCAACGGGAGCGTAAGCCTCACCATAGTCCATACCTTCGACTTGTGTGTAGCCTTGGGCGACGAGACGTGCTTTGCTGCGAACTACTTGTCCATCTTCATCTTGCTTGTTGCGAAACACCCATTTGGTACCGATGATGTTGTGGTTGTTGTCGGGCTTCTCAACCAATGTCCAAACTTGGTTCCTCTCAAAGTTGTGTTGCTCTTCATGCATAGCATTATCCAATCCGGATCTTCCAATGCTTCTTCAACCTTCATAGGTTTTTTTTTGACTGGGAACTGTGGGGCAAAAACCCCACAGCATATCAAAACTTTATTAATTTAAAGGACAGATACAACAAGTTGATTACAAGGAGATAAAATTTTATTAATTCATAGGTTCAATGCTAGAGATGAAAGAATAGTTTTCACAAAAGTTAGCTAAACGAGTTTTAGAGCGAGTGATTCTCCCGGTTTGAATATCATTGTAGATTTGCTCGACGGGATGGTCTTTAGCAATTCTTGCTCGAACTCGTGAAAGCTTTTGCTTGTTTCTTGGTTGAACTTCTTCTTCATCTTGTTCTTCTTCTTGGCCTTCTTCATTGTTGGCGTTGTCGTTCTCTTGTCGTGGTGGAGAAGGAGGTTGTTGACGTTCATCTTGATGCACTTCCTCGTTGTCTTCATCTTGGTGTGTCCCACTTGTGGATGCTTCCGTATCAACTCTTGGTTCACCTTGCCGTGAGGTAGAAGCTTCCACTTGGATGGACGAGGTACTCTCCTTCACCTCCGTTGGACGGACCTTGCCAATAGACAAGTCTTGGATTGCTTCCGAAGGATCTTTGTCTCCTACATCAATTGGAAATTGCTCTACTTGCGAGCCGTTAGATTCATCAAACTTCACATCTACCGTCTCTTGAACCTTTCGGGTGAAATTGTTGTAGACACGGTAAGTGTGAGAGTTTGAGCCATAACCTAGTAGGAAACCCTCATGAGACTTAGGAGCAAATTTAGAACGACGATGCTTATCAAGAATGTAGCACTTTGAGCCGAATACTCGAAAGTATCCAACTTGGGGTTTGTTACCGGTGAGGAGCTCGTATGCCGTCTTGCCGAGTAGCTTCTGAAGGTACAAGCGATTTGTTGCATGACAAGCTGTCTCAACCGCTTCTGCCCAAAAGTGCTTCGGTGTCTTGTACTCATCAAGCATCGTTCTCGCCATTTCGATGAGCGTCCGGTTCTTCCTCTCAACAACTCCGTTTTGTTGAGGTGTGTACGTAGCCGAGAACTCGTGTGAAATCCCTTCTTCGTCAAGAAAGGTGTCCACATTTGCGTTCTTGAACTCCGTTCCGTTGTCGCTGCGAACCTTCTTGATCTTCACTTCAAATTGATTTTGGGCCTTCCTAGCGAAGTTTTTGAAGATCTTTTGGACCTGCGATTTATCATCAAGAAAGAACACCCACGTAAATCTTGAAAAATCATCAACTATAACTAGACCAAAAGAATTTCCACCGAGACTCTTGTAGGAGTTGGGACCAAATAGATTCATGTGAAGTAGCTCGAGTGGCCTCCTTGTGGTCATGATGTTCTTCACGGGATGCCTTCCTCCAACCTGTTTACCTGCCTGACAAGCGCTGCAAAGTCTATCCTTATCAAATATGACATCGTTAACTCCAAGGATATGATTTCCTTTAATAAGCTTGTCAAGGTTTCGCATACCAACATGACCTAGTCGTCTATGCCATAACCAACCTTTTGAGGATTTAGCAATGAAGCAAGTTTTAGGTTGAGCCTTTTTAGTGAAAGCAACAATGTATAGATCACCTCTACGCACACCGGTAAAGACCATTTTATGATTGTCTCGATGAAACACTTGGCAATCTACTTCAGTAAATAGAACATTGAAACCGAAATCAGCAAGTCTAGATACTGAAAGTATGTTGTATCCAAGAGATTCAACGAGCATGGCATTTTGTATGGAGCTATCATGTGATATGGCCACCTTACCGAGGCCAACCACCTTACCCTTTGAGTTGTCACCGAAAGTGACATACTTTCGAGGACTATCATTTTCAGAAAGCTCACGAAACATGTCTTTATCTCCGGTCATGTGATCGGTACATCCACTATCAAGAACCCATTCCTTTCCTCCTGACATATATCCCCAAAGATTTGCCATAAGACCAAAATGTCTCATTGCATCATCAAGATCGAAGTCACTATCATCATCCTCATCATAGTATCCATGTTCAACATCGTCATGTGGTGGATCAAATCCTAGAGAGGGTGATTCGTTAGAGTGAGTTTGACAATGATCTTGCTTATGAATTTTTATAGCTTCGGAAATAATATCACTAATAATTCCAACATTTCCTTTGGCACGCATAAGGTTTGTAAGCTCAAATAGACGATCACCAAACATAGGATCACTAGTATTCATCTTACTCAAAGCAATGGACTTATGGAGAATTTTATCAAGATTTTTCAAGGAATAATTTGGAAAGCGTTCCTCAAGAAATTTCCATATGGTATAGGCACACTTAAGAGTAGGCAAACATCCAATCAAGTTTCTAGGCAATCCTCTAATGATAAGTTCGGCAGTTCTAAGATTCCTAATCATATCAATTGACTCATCATGGGTAGGATGCATAGGGTCAACATGAGGTGCACAAGGGCTAGCAATGAACTTGTTCAAATGATATTGATTGAAAATTACAAGCATCTCATTTTTTCACTCATGATAATACTCTCCATCAAGAATAGGCACTCTATGTCTAAGACTCCCCAAAGTAGACTCATCCATCTTCCTCCGATGGTGATTAAACCAAGGCAATGGAAACCAATGCTCTGATACCACTTGTAGGACCTTGATAAGAGGTGTCTAGAGGGGGGTGATTAGACACTAAGTACCAAAGTTGCAGTTTTTAAGATCTTTAAGTTGAAGTGGAGTTTAGGCACAAGTTTAACATTCACAATACATAACAAGCAAGCATGCAAAGAGTATATGAGCAGCGGAAAGTAAAGCATGCAACTTGCAAGAATGTAAAGGGAAGGGTTTGGAGGATTCAAACGCAATTGGAGACACGGATGTTTTTGGCGTGGTTCCGATAGGTGGTGCTATCGTACATCCACGTTGATGGAGACTTCAACCCACGAAGGGCAACGGTTGCGCCAGTCCACGGAGGGCTCCACCCACGAAGGGTCCATGAAGAAGCGACCTTGTCTATCCCACCATGGCCGTCGCCCACGAAGGACTTGCCTCACTAGTGGTAGATCTTCACGAAGTAGGCGATCTCCTTGCCCTTACAAACTCCTTGGTTCAACTCCACAATCTTGTCAGAGGCTCCCAAGTGACACCTAGCCAATCTAGGAGACACCACTCTCCAAGAAGTAACAAATGGTGCGTTCATGATGAACTCCTTGCTCTTGTGCTTCAAATGATAGTCTCCCCAACACTCAACTCTCTCTCATAGGATTTGGATCTGGTGGAAAGAAGATTTGAGTGGAAAGCAACTTGGGGAAGGCTAGAGATCAAGATTCATATGGTAGGAATGGAATATCTTGGCCTCAACACATGAGTAGGTAGTTCTCTCTCAGAAAATGTATGCTGGAAGTATTGGTTCAGTCTGATGGCTCTCTCCACGAATGAAGAGGAGGTGGAGGGGTATATATAGCCTCCACACAAAATCTAACCATTACACACAATTTACCAAACTCGGTGGGACCGAATCAACAAACTCGGTCGGACCAATTTAGCAAACCTAGTGACCATTAGGATTTTCGGTGGGACCGATATGCAACTCAGTAGGACCGATTCGGTTAGGGTTAGGGCATAACTTAATCTCGGTGAGACCAATTACACAAACTCGGTGAGACCGATTTTGGTAATAAGCTAACCAGAGAGTTGGTCAGGCAAACTCGGTTGGACCGATTACCCAAACTCGGTGGGACCGATTTTGGTAATAAGTTAACCAGGAAGTTTGCATTGTAATCTCAGTAGTACCGATTGCTCAAACTCGGTGAGACCGATTTCGGTAATGGACATACACAGAGAGATTACAATCCCATCTCGGTGAGTCTGAAATCCCTATCGGTGAGACCGATTTGCCTAGGGTTTTTGGCAGTGGCTATGAAATCCAAACTCGGTGGCGCCGGATAGAAAGAATCAGTGGGGCCGAGTTTGACTATTGGTTTAGGACATATGTGTGGAAATGGGAAAGTAGTTGAGGGTTTTGGAGCATATCACTAAGCACTATGGAGCAAGAAACTCATTAAGCAACACCTCATCCCTCCTTGATAGTATTGGCTTTTCCTATAGACTCAATGTGATCTTGGATCACTAAAATGTAAAATGAAGAGTCTTGAGCTTGAAACTAGAGCCAATCCTTTGTCCTTAGCATCTTGAAGGAGTTCCCACATCCGTTAGTCCATGCCACTCCATTGTTGAACTTATCTGAAACATACTAGATAAAAGTGTTAGTCCAACAAGAGATATGTTGACATTAATTACCAAAACCACCTAGGGAGCACTTGTGCTTTCAGTATCGTCCTCGCTCTTTGCTTCGGTAGCATGTCTCCCACTGCGTGTGCACCATTCCGTTAGTGACTCCTCTATGCATGGCTCTGCGTGGCCCATGTCTAACGCGGGCAAGACTCAAGCCCACACCTATCGTGCGAAGATGTAATGCAGGAGTAGATGGTTGATCGTTTCCTCGTGCTGATCACAGAGCGGGCAGGCTGCCTGGTGCGGCAATCCTCTCCGCGCCAACCGGTCCGAGGTCTAGCATATGTCCTTAGCAGCCAGCCAGGAGAAGAACCTGCACCTGAGTGGTGCCAGCGAGTCCCAGGTGAAGGAGGACGTGGGTGAAACCTCGAGTCCCCAAAACTTGGCCTGATAAGTCGAGCTGGCCAAGAATTGTCCCTCCTTGCTCCAGGCCCAAGTGGTGACATCGCTACCGTGCTCCTGGAGTCGAGTGGCCGCCACCATGGGCCACAGGGCCATGAACTGCTCCAAGGTGGCATGGTCGATGGACGGCCCAAGGTCGCGTGCCCATGCATCCAAAGTTATGGCCTCATAGACTGTTCTGGAGTTCCTTGTGCATGCGGAGATGTGCTCATGTAGGCGCGGTGCGAGTTCTTGGACTTGAGATCCCTGAAGCCATCGATCCTCCCAAAATAGTGTGCTCTTGCCATCTCCTAGTTGTACTCGCGCAGCCGCCTAGAAGAGCTGCTTTGATTCTTTGGGCACACGGATGTTGAACTCTGCCCAAGGCCTGGAGTTGTCCGTTTTCTGGAGCCATATCCACTTAGTCTGCAGTGCCACATTCATCCACCGCATGTCAACAACGCCTAGGCCGCCGGCCCACTTTGGTCGGCAGACGACATCCCAGGCCACGACACACGCACCTCCTCCTGCCTCCGCCTTGCCGCTCCAAAGGAAGCCGCGATAGATTTTGGTCATTGTTGTGAGCGTTTTTGATGGTAGGCCCAGTGCCAACACCGAGTTAATAGGGATCGCCATGAGGACAGATTGGATAAGGAGGAGTCTGCTGCTCTTCGGCAAGGTCGTAGCCTTCCAATGCGGCAGTTGTCCGGCTAGCTGGTCCACGAGCCCTCGAAATTGGGCCGCTGTTTGCTTTCTGATAGTGAGGGGAAGCCCCAGGTATTTGCACTGAAACTCGGCCGTCGAGCATCCAAGTATATCGCGCACGAGCTGCATTTCCTCGTGGGTGCACTGGATAGAAAGGGCTGCAGTCTTGGCGAGGTTCACATGTAGGCTAGATGCATGCCCAAACATGCCAAGGATCGATGAGCACGCGGAGAGCTCATGTGGTTTTGGCTTGAGAAAGTAGAAACATGTAAAGTGAGATGTTTCTGTTGAAATGTGAGATGGGCCTAGAGCCCATATGACAATTTCAGATTTGATCTCTAAGGGCCCATGTAGGTGGCATGACAAGGTGGTGGGAAGTTTAGTCCCACCATGCTAGTGGAAGAGAAGTTGGAGTGGTTTATAAGGGTGGCTCTTCTACATGCTATTGGAGCTTGAGAAGAGAAGAGGCCCTCGCGCGCTCCTCCTCCGCCGCCCGCCTCGCCACGCCTCGCCTCGTCACGACGCGCCGCGGGTTGCGAGAATGAGCCGAGCCGAGCTCACACCTATGCGCTTATTTTTGCCAGTCACTAACAGAGAGGTTCTGACAGCAGGACCACAATCTGAGACGTCGGATTGTGGGCTGTCACGGACTCGGACGTGGGTCAAGCCCACGTCTCTCCACGCGGTTGCGTCTATATAAGTGTGTTGTGTCCCCTAACCCTAGCCGCCACGAACAGATCACATCTGCTCACGCGCACGCCCACCGTCGTTCCTTTACTACTGCTGCCGCCGGTGACTCCATCCCGTCCGCCGCGTACACGGTCGACAGGAGAGAAGGTCTCTGAAACCACGCTCTTCTGGTTCCTGTACGGGGTGAGGGGCGAATAGGTTTTTGGGCAGCGATTACGCAACTGCTCACTTCCGATCGTCTACTTCCTCTACGTCCGCGTCGCCTTCATCATCACCATGTCCACCGACGCCGACCGTGCCGCCACCGAGAAAACTGAAGCCGACAAGAAGGCCGCCGAGGACGCCGCTGCTGCCACCAAAGCCGCGGCCTCTGCGTGGCCTACTGGAGGGTATAACTCGTTTATCCTGCTCCTGATTATTTTCATATTAGCAGTACTAGCAGTATGTTTAGATTTGTCTACTATTTGCTTAGTATGTGCATGTTTAGATCAAAGTCAGTACATCATCAACTTAGTCAATGCCATGCTAGTGATTTACTCGTGGATTAATTTAATCGAGAAATTGCCTATTTACTCAACAATCCAAAAACCTATTATGTGTAGGAATTTTTCGGCAAGTGGTTTTGCCGCTGCACTGAAACCGGATAAGTTCATCGGTACGTATTTTAAGCGTTGGCAGACAAAGACCACTTTATGGCTCACGGCTATGAACGTGTTCTGGGTCACCGGTGTGTCCACAGGAACGATTGCTCCTGAACAGGAGAAGGCATTCAGGGAGGCAACCACTGTGTTTCTCGGAGCAGTTCTTAGCATGATCGGAGATAAACTGGTCGACGCATATTTACATGTGCATGTCGCCAAGGACTTGTGGGAGGCGCTCGAATCTAAGTTCGGGGCCGCCGATGCAGGGAGCGAGATGTATATTATAGAGCAATTCCACGATTACAAGATGGTTGAGAACCGTCCTGTACTGGAGCAGGCTCATGAGATAATATGCATTGTTAAGGAGCTTGAGCTTCTGAAGTGCGAGTTACCGGGAAAGTTTGTCGCGGGCTGCATAATCGCTAAGCTCCCCAATTCCTGGAGGAACTTTGCCACCACTCTGAAACATCAGAGGCGTGAATTCTCTGTGGAGGATGTCATTGGCCATCTGAGTGTTGAGCAGAATTCGAGGGCAAAGGACTCACACGGAAAAGGGGCCGAAGGGACTTCTGTCGCCAACATGGTGAACCAGAAGAACTTCAACTCCCACAAGCCCAAGGGAAAGAACGGTGTCCAACACAATACCGACTTTAAGAAGAAGGGTAAGAAGACCTTCAAGAAGAACAAGAAGGATGAGGGCTGCTTTACTTGTGGTTTGGTTGAACATTGGGCCAGCAAGTGCCCAAACAAGTACAAGAAGCCAGGACAGGAATCCAAGTCTATCAACATGATTGTGGGCAACAATGAGAATGGTGCATCTGGGTACGGTAGTTTATTTACTGTTTTTTCAGTGTTTCAACCCAACGATTGGTGGGTGGACACAGGTGCAGGTGTTCATGTGTGTGCTGACACTTCATTGTTCACTTCTTACCAGGTCACAGGTCACGGGTCCGTATTGATGGGGAATGGAGCGAGTGCTTCTGTTCATGGTGTTGGCACGGTCGATCTGAAGTTTACTTCGGGAAGGATCGTGCAGCTGAAGAACGTGCAGCATGTCCCCGCCATCAAGAAGAACCTCGTTAGTGGCTCCCTTCTATGTAGAGAAGGGTTTAAGTTGGTTTTCGAGTCTAATAAATTAGTTGTTACGAAATATGGACTCTTTGTTGGAAAGGGTTATGAGAGCGGAGGGATGTTCCGCCTTTCCCTCGCAGATTTTTGTAATAAAGTCGTGAACCATATTCATTCAAATGTTAATGAATCTGAAGTTTGGCATTCACGTCTTTGTCACATTAGTTTTGGTGTTATGACGCGGCTAGCCAAGTTGGATTTAATCCCGAGTTTCACTTTAGCCAAAGGTTCTAAGTGCCTATCATGTGTGCAAGCTAAGCAACCTCGCAAGCCTCACAAGGCCGCGGAGGAGAGGCACTTGGCACCATTAGAACTCATACATTCTGATCTTTGTGAGATGAATGGTGTGTTGACTAAAGGCGGAAAGAAATACTTCATGACATTGATAGATGATTCCACTAGATATTGCTCTGTATATCTGTTAAATACTAAAGATGAGGCTCTACACTACTTTAAAATCTATAAGGCAGAAGTTGAGAATCAACTTGAAAAGAAAATTAAACGAATCCGGTCAGATCGCGGTGGAGAGTACTTCTCGAGTGAGTTTGATTCCTTCTGTGCGGAACACGGCATTATTCATGAGAGGACGCCTCCCTATTCTCCCCAGTCAAACGGGGTTGCCGAGCGGAAAAACCGTACTCTAGCTGATCTGGTTAACGCCATGTTAGATACATCGGGTTTATCCAAGGCATGGTGGGGGGAGGCTATATTGACGGCATGTCATGTCCTGAAGAAAGTTCCGACAAAGGATAATGAGATCACTCCCTATGAGAAATGGGCAAAGAGAAGGACAACACTCTCGTACTTGCGCACTTGGGGCTGTTTGGCGAAAGTCAATGTGCCGATCCCCAAAAAGCGTAAGCTTGGACCCAAGACTGTGGACTGCGTTAATTTGGGCTATGCTAAGAACAGCGTTGGCTATAGATTTCTAGTAGTGAAATATGAGGTACCTGACCAGAAGGTCGGTACAATTATGGAGTCTAAGGATGCTACATTCTTTGAGGATATTTTTCTCATGAGAGATATGCAAAGCACTTCTAGACAGGAATCTGAGGAGACTCCTGAGCCTGCCATTCCTATGGAATATTATGAACGAACACATGATGAAAATCCTGAGGAGGATGACGAGGAAACCCTTGGTAGGGGCAAGAGACAAAGGACTGCAAAGACCTTTGGTGATGATTTCTTCGTGTACCTCGTGGATGATACTCCCACTTCTATTTCATAAGCGTATGCCTCTCTAGAAGCTGACTACTAGAAGGATGCGGTCCGCAGCGAGATGGATTCCATCATGGCTAACGGGACATGGGAGATCACTGAGCATCCCTATGGTTGCAAACCATTGGGATGTAAGTGGGTGTTCAAGAAAAATCTTAGGCCCGATGGTACGATTGAAAAGTACAAGGCTAGGCTTGTGGCCAAGGGCTATGACCAGAAAGAAGAGGAAGATTTCTTCGATACTTATTCACCTGTGGCTAGACTAACCACCATTCGAGTATTACTCTCGTTGGCGGCCTCACATGGTCTTCTCGTCCATCAAATGGATGTTAAGACGGCTTTTCTGAATGGAGAGCTAAATGAGGAAATCTACATGCAACAGCCAGATGGCTTTGTGATAGATGGTCAGGAAAGAAAGGTGTGTAGGTTGCTGAAATCTTTATATGGCCTAAAGCAAGCACCTAAGCAATGGCATGATAAGTTTAATACAACTCTGACATCTGTTGGCTTCGTTGTTAATGAAGCTGACAAATGTGTATACTATCACCATGGTGGGGGCGAAGGAGTTATACTGTGCTTGTATGTTGATGACATACTGATATTCGGAACCAACCTCAAAGTCATTGAGGAGGTTAAGTCGTTTCTGTCTCAGAACTTTGAGATGAAGGATCTTGGTGTGGCTGATGTTATCTTGAACATCAAGCTACTAAGAGATAATGAGGGTGGGATCACACTTCTGCAATCCCATTATGTTGAGAAGGTGTTGAGTCGTTTTGGATATTCGGACTGCACACCATCTCAAACACCATATGATCCTAGCGTGTTGATTCGAAAGTCCAAACGCATGGCTAAAGATCAATTGAGATATTCTCAAATCATTGGTTCACTGATGTACCTAGCGAGCGCAACGAGGCCTGACATCGCATTTGCTGTGAGCAAAATGAGCCGGTTTGTTTCCAAACCGGGTGATGTACATTGGCATGCTATTGAAAGAGTTATGCGCTATCTGAAAGGTACTATGAACTATGGACTTCACTATACCGGAGACCCCTCGGTACTTGAAGGGTATAGTGATGCGAATTGGATCTCTGATGCTGATGAGATGAAGGCCACAACTGGGTATATGTTTACTCTTGGAGGTGGCGCTGTTTCCTGGAAGTCTTGCAAGCAAACGATCTTAACGAGATCGACAATGGAAGCAGAATTAACGGCATTATACACTTCTGGTGTTGAAGCAGGATGGCTTCGAGATCTTTTGATGGACTTGCCACTGGTTGATAAACCGGTTCCGGCTATCCTTATGAACTGTGATAATCAGACTGTCATCACCAAGGTGAAGAGTTCAAAGGACAACATGAAGTCCAACAAACACATAAGAATGAGATTAAAAGCTGTCAGAAAATTAAGAAACTCTGGAGTGATAGCGTTGGACTATGTCCATACGGCTAAGAATCTGGCAGATCCCTTTACGAAAGGGCTATCACGTGTAGTGATAGATAGTGCATCGAGGGAGATGGGTATGAGACCCACATGAGTTACCATGGTGGTAACCCAACCTATGTGATCGGAGATCCCGTGAAGTAGGACCTGGGAAAACAAGCCAGTGGTGAACTGAGGAGAGTAACTTTACTAACCCACTCCGTTGGAGATGCAACACTCTCGGAAACTGTATGGAAGGATGACTATTGTCTTAATATGTTCCAAGGCTTATATGTATAAGTAAGATGCTATCCTATAGAGCGATCTTTGGAGGAACATACCTATGTGAGCCCGACTGCTAGTCACGGTCTATGAGATTGGGGTGATCTCTAGTAAGCTCATGAATAGGCCAGGAGTGTGACTTATATGCTCCACCCGAGGGGTCAGCCTTCGGCAGCCCAGTACTAGTAAGACATGTGGTGAAACTTCTTTACGCCAAACTGACAATTCAAGGCATAGTCCATTGTTCAGTTGTGAAGGAGTGTAGCCACTTGCTCTAGGTGAAGCTCAACCTTAACAGGTCTTCACTGAAACACTAGTATATCAAAACAGCGTTTGGAACCAAGGACAAAGTGGGCCCCTGAGATCTGGTGGGGGATTGTTGAAATGTGAGATGGGCCTAGAGCCCATATGACAATTTCAGATTTGATCTCTAAGGGCCCATGTAGGTGGCATGACAAGGTGGTGGGAAGTTTAGTCCCACCATGCTAGTGGAAGAGAAGTTGGAGTGGTTTATAAGGGTGGCTCTTCTACATGCTATTGGAGCTTGAGAAGAGAAGAGGCCCTCGCGCGCTCCTCCTCCGCCGCCCGCCTCGCCTCGTCACGACGCGCCGCGAGTTGCGGGAATGAGCCGAGCCGAGCTCACACCTATGCGCTTATTTTTGCCAGTCACTAACGGAGAGGTTCTGACAGCAGGGCCACGATCTGAGACGTCGGATCGTGGGCTGTCACGGACTCGGACGTGGGTCAAGTCCACGTCTCTCCACGCGGCTGCGTCTATATAAGTGTGTTGTGTCCCCTAACCCTAGCCGCCACGAACAGATCACATCTGCTCACGCGCACGCCCACCGTCGTTCCTTTGCTGCTGCTGCCGCCGGTGACTCCATCCCGTCCGCCGCGTACACGGTCGACGGGAGAGCAGGTCTCCGAAACCACGCCCTTCTGGTTCCTGTACGGGGTGAGGGGCGAATAGGTTTTTGGGCAGCGATTACGCGACTGCTTGCTTCCGATCGTCTACTTCCTCTACGTCCGCGTCGCCTTCATCATCACCATGTCCACCGACGCAGACCGTGCCGCCACCGAGAAAGCTGAAGCCGACAAGAAGGCCGCCGAGGACGCTGCTGCTGCCACCAAAGCCGCGGCCTCTGCGTGACCTACTGGAGGGTATAACTCGTTTATCCCGCTCCTGATTATTTTCATATTAGCAGTACTAGCAGTATGTGTAGATTTGTCTACTGTTTGCTTAGTACGTGCATGTTTAGATCAAAGTCAGTACATCATCAACTTAGTCAATGCCATGCTAGTGATTTACTCGTGGATTAATTTAATCGAGAAATTGCCTATTTACTCAACAGTTTCGGGGAGTACAACTAGTGAATTACAAGGTGACATTTGCGCGAAGAAGCTACAGTTTAATCATCACCATGCATCGTAACAACTAGCCAGAAAGGTCCATACACACTAATTAACGATGTACTGCAGCTGGTGGCATGTGGTGAGGAGCTGTCTTTTCGTGCGAGGATAGTGCCAAAAGGACTCTTTGTCCAAAAGAAGTGATTAAGATCGATGGTGCCAAGAGTTTCAGCTGACTTTTCAATGATACGCTGTCCCGTCTCGGCCATAGTCTGCGCTCATGCACAGATGCACCTGACAACGCCCTCGGCTCCTGGCGGTGCGCGCTGAGCGGCCGTCGGTAGACGTACTTACTTGCCTTCGCGCCACAACCTGCAGTTGTATATACGTATGTAAACGTGTGTGCTCCTAGTTAGTTCAAATTTGCCAGTTTAATGCGCCCAGAAGTCGGTAAAATTTGCGTCCCTGTATGCAAATGCGGCCTCCCGTGCATTTTTGGCGAAGCCAAGATAGTAGTACGTTTTTTGACGGCTCGGATTGGAGAGACAAGCGCCAGCGCACAGGGCCAAAGCGTGAAATCGGATATGGGATGGTTCATCCAGACAAGAACGACAAACACGGCGCCGATGATGTGGGCAAAACAAAGCCTCTCTTTGTCAGGAACGGCGATCATAAATGACGGCATGAATGAGCAGAGAGAAATATGAGGCGAGACACGCCATCTTGAAATTTGAATGGAACACGTACACATGCACCCTGAAAACCTGCAAGCTGCAACGCAGAGCTGCCGGAGTGATGTCGAGACAGAGAAACGGGATAGATCGGTAGGCATGAGTGAGTGAATGTATGAACACTGTTACCTAATTTCAGTAAAGCTCACGTCTTCCCCTAAAAAAAATCAAGACGAAGATCATGGCGTCGAGAAATATAAAGGGCGGGAGCCAGAGCCAGGGCGAGCTATCCGTTTCACTTCACGTGCTCTCGCCCGAGTCACAGCGTAAATGCAAGTGGCTGGCTGGGCTGGCCGGTCAGCCTGCCGGGGCCTGCACATACGTTTTGCCATGCACGGTTTTGCGGCGAGACTTGGCAGCGGCCAGCGGGCTACGTCTCGCTCTGACCGGTTGCATCATGATCAATGCATCGCAGCGACGTAGGTCACGTAGTAGCTACTCGCTGTCCCGCACGCCAAGCGATCTTTTCACCCACGAATGGACCCATCAGGTACAGGGAAGAGCCGCCCCAGCCACACGTGAGAAAAATCAAAGTTCAAACAGGCAGGAGTAGGCAGCAAAGACATGCATGGACTACGGTGCTGCACTTGCACAGGAACAATGAAGGAGCAAAGAGCCCGGCCGGGGTCGAGCTTCGCTTCTCTACGAGGAGGAGGACGAGGAGGGCCGGAAAACATTCGCCCCGAGGACGAGACCCCGTTGCATGCATCCGTGCTGGTGAAGGTCGGTCGGTCTCGGATTTCCATTTGCGAAACGACGTAGGGGGTATCATTTTCAGCTTCGATGGTTGCATATGTAGTATCAGGCTTGTCCTGTCCGGGCGTCCTGTCTATGTAGCGCGCGCAGGTGCTCTGGATGACTGGATGATCAATGAAAGGGGCAAAGAATCTGAGCGACGGATGTGTCGCGGCTCGCGACGCCAGCGCGCACGGCTTTTGCACGTGGTGCCACGCTTCTGTTGTGTCGAATTTTGCCAAACAGAAATGAACCTGTTTTTATTGGCCTGGCTGGATTTTTTTCTTCAGATTTTTGGGCTCACTAAACCCGTCACACTTCACACCATGGAGCAATATATACCTCTCCATCTGTTTTTTTTCTTTTTGGAATGACAAGATCATACGCAATATATTTCAAAAAATTGAAAATAAATCATACTTGTAATGCAACTTTGAATCTTGCCCGTTGGAGTGCACGTCCACGAAGAAGTCGGAGTCGTTTACTCAAGAAGAAGTGATGATGATGACTTTGTAGGCAACCTCCACGGTGTGCTCTCCTCAATGGTGTGCATGGGTCCTATGGGTAGCCAGGTTGGCGAGTGACCCTTTTTGTGGGTGTGTTGTAATGGTTTTCGCTCGGGCTCTCGTTAATTAATCGGACAATTCTCTTGGACATTTTTTAATAAATCGGGCCCTAATGGACCGCGTTTCAAAACAAATATTGCCCGTTGGATGAAGCTAATTCAATGGCACTGACGTGGCAAATCCCGGCAATATTGACCGTCGGATATAATTTTCACTCCACTAGATTCGGCCACGTGTACTATCTAAAATCACTAAATATTCCACGAATGACCTTAATCACAATGCACAACCTCAAAACACAAGCACTTCTACTTTCTTCTAGAATATTTCGTGCTTTAATTATCCCAAACCTTTTCTATTAAACGAATTCACATTATTTTTGACTTTATGATTTATGTAATACAATATGTACAAATCTCAAAACAAAAGCATTTGGCTTTTGGTCTAGAACACTTTCCATATTTAAATTATGGAAACAATATTCTAGATAATCTACCATTCCTTTTTTATATTGTGATTTTATAATGTACTATAAACACAAAACTAGCATCACGGACACTTCTCATTTGTTGTGGACACTTCCAGACTATAAAAATCCCCCTAGTTTTTTTCTAAAATAATTAATATAACTTTACTATAAGATTTTTTTTGTTCAAGGCTATGAAACACATTCATGAATTATATTTGTCTTGGAAGATGCAATACTAGCTATTAAAAAATCCAATACGATACACGTACAGACAACTGTGCCATACTTATTTCAGATGAGTTTTCTGTAGTATTATATCATGCAGTCTTCCAATATTTTGTAGCTATATAATTTCACTTTCATTGGGATGAGCTATGAGAAATTAATCTACATCTACATCATGCATATAGGACTCCAAACTAACATGTTACCTGTTATAATGTGGTATATCGATATTCAATAACTTAGCTCATCTAAGCTTCTACATGCAATGCACGTGTACCTTACTAGTGATAGTTAGATGATTAAATGGGTCCACAACTATATATATTTTCCTTTTAAATTTTCCAGGGCTATCGAGATCTCCACATGGTTGTAGAGTAATGAGAACAAATCGTCTTCGTTAAGGGAAGATGTTTGCAAGATACAAAAGAGTTAAAACCTCGCTAAATGGAAATGTATAGTACGTCCAAGATCCCCACTTCAAAATAAATGAATCTCTGTATTGTTTAAAATTACGACGGGACAATTTTATTCTATTAAGATTTGAACCCCTTTTTTTCTCCCGCAAAAGAAAACCAAACCACTTTTTTTTTGGAGAAAAACGATTTCTCTGTGATTATTATGAACCATAAAAATCCTAACAAAACAACAAAAGACGGAACCATGAGGTGCTAATATGTTTCCATTCGAAATGAAAATACATGTTCTATATCTTTTGTTCCTAGTGACAAAATAGAGTAGCGAAAACAGGACTGGAAACCCTACTGGTAGCGGGCTAGTCTTATCGACTAGAGAAGAAATGTTCTTTTAGTGTTGAATGTAGTTGTCTTAACATATATAGATGGATGTGGTTTGTGCTCTCTCTGCACAATAACGTCATATACATATAGGCTGCAAAACAACGAAAGTGCCCTTCTAATTTCAAGCTCAAATACTCCTCCATCAGCAGTAAAATAGAAGAAAAAATGTGCATTTTAAAAAAATATAACAAAAATTTTATAGTTTTCTTTCCGCACCCAAAAAATTTCATGATGAAATTACATTCATGAAGGTCTGAGCAAAAATAACAAAAGTAGGCCCCCTTTGGTTTGGAGGAATTGTGTAGGAATTATGTAGGATAAGATTCTATTGGAAAAATCCCTTTACTGCCCTTTAGTTTGTAGGAATAGAATCATATTTCGATGAAGTAATTCTTTCTGTTCTTCACATTTCGTAGGAAAATAAACATCAGCCTAGACTCAATTAAAAAATTCCTATGATGTGAACCAAACGACATCTCTTTTTCTATTCCTATTCGTAGAATTTGGGATGTATGACATCTCATTTCCTACAAGTTTTCTATTCTTACGGTATTCCTACCCTATGAACCAAAGGAGGCCTTAGGGCATCTCCAACTTTGGCCCGCAAATTTGCTCCAGTGTCCGTCAGCGGACAGGGAGGGAACCAATCCGCGGCATCCAACGCCGCTAGCATACATTTGAAGCCGGGTTTCGACTTACGACGAAATTCATGCAAACAAAATGATATTCATCAATGTTCGGAAAGCAAATAGCACAAATCATCCACACATAACATGCATGTACAACAATGTCTCAAATTCAATATCCAACAAGTTTTCACCGGATAATGTCATCCAACACATACTGCCCCTCAGCTTCATCGAACAGTGTATGTATGTAAATGGTCGTCCATCTGTACTGTGGTGCATCACGACAGCGTGTAGGGGCTACACAATGTGTAGAGCAACATTGATTGAATGCATGGTTCAGTCAAGAAGTTGAGGAAGAGGAAACAAAACTTACGATCTCCTCCTCTGCTACATGCAATGGCCACCTTGCCTCCAGCTGAGCAACTACGTGAGAAAACTTGGAGATGATGGTTTGGATGGCGTACCATCGATACGATAACGACCTCACATTTCGATCATGGATGATGTGCCTGTCATAGGGCGCAATGTGCTTTTGTTCGTGAAATGATTCATGCACCTACTGCCAGAAGGTCCGCCCTCTGCTCCTGCCTATGAAATCCTCGGATATGGCCAACCACGCACCGCACAACAACTCATCATCCATGGTCGAGTACTCCTCCTTCCTTTGTACTTTGGAAAACCGACATGGCATCCGAAAATAAGCTCAATGGGATTTGACCGAACACCTGCCGGGCATGGTGGCCACCATGGGGATGTCGACGATAGGGCGACGGAGTTTATCTGGGTACAAACAGCTCTAGGGTGGACAACGCCATCGTAAAAGGCAACCAGGCACGTCGGTGCTGGTTGCGAATGTTCGGCAATGCCAATGTGGCGACCGAAGAGGTACAATGGTAGAGGCGGAGGTTGACGGTGCGGATGCAAAGCAAGGGTGAGAAGTGGTGGAGTGGAAAAAAGATGGGGCCGAGATGGCGGATTTAGTGGGCCTGGGGTGCTGGAGTCCAACGTGGCTACTGTCCGGACTCTCGCAACCCCCTCCCCCCCCCCCCCCCCCCTGCCCCCAACACACACACACACATATTGTCTCCACTTTGCGGGAGAAAGTGCGTCCGAACCGCGCGGTCCTCACGTATGTGGGCGGGTTTGATGGTCGGTGTTGGAGATGCACTTAGCAGTATAAAATGCTTTTGAAAATAGTCTTTTTAAGCATCGATTTTGTCTTTTTAGCCTAGAGCATTAGGAATGTTTTTTTAAAAGAGAATTTGCACATATGTAGTAGAACATTAAAGAATGTTGCTTGCAATAGTAATAATCATTCTGTTTATTTGAAAAAAATGGATTTTTCTGTTCATGTAGGTGCTTTTGAGCTCAGAAGCAAAAACTCCATGCTCTGCAAAATTATAATTTCCCTCGAACAATAGTGCTATGTTATGAAAGTTCGCATTTGTTGCATACGGGACATGAAAAGAAGTCCATTCTCTCTGCGTTCACGAATAAGTGTAATTCTAACTTTTGTCATAAGTTAAAATCTTAAAACTTTGAACAACTTTATAGGTAAAGGTAGCATCATTTATGATACTAAATTAGTATCACTAGATTCATTTTGAAATGCAGTTTCACAATATACCAATTTGACGTCATATTATGCTACTATTTTTTTCTATTATGTTGACCGAAATTTAAAAACTTCGATTTAGCACAAAAACTAGATGCACGCTTATTCACCTGATGGAAGGAGTAGGGGTGTGTTTTTGTGAGTGTGAGACTGCAGTCTGCAGAGGATCGAAATTACTATGCAGACGACAATGTGGTGGACGATTCTCAGACGACCTGGTGATCGATGGTTGCGCCCCACGTGACCTCAACTGATCGATGGCTGCTATAGCTTGTCGTCCACAGATCGGCCACAATCCATCGTGTGTGTAGCAATCCTCGCAGAGGATACTAGCCTTCTCCCCTCCCAGCGCTCATTTAAAACCAAACTACCACGGCTTCATCCACGGCTTCATCCTCCCAGCGCTCATTTATAACCGGAGCACCGGTTTTGAAAACACCATACACACGAAAACCTTCCTTCATCCTCGTCAGTCGTCACTTCTCCTCCGGGTCAGCTCCACTCCTCAGAAGCACACAATGGTCATCGGGAAGCTGGGCTTGAGCTCCCTCTTCCACACGAAGGCCAAGGAGGAGGCCTCGCCGTCACCTCCTCGAGGCGACCCGGCCGCGGCGCCGGCGTGGGCGTGGCCGTCCTGCAAGCACCCAAGAACGCGGTCCTTCCACGACGCGCCACCGCCTCCCGGCGCAAGGACGCTCGCCTCCATCTTCCTCGACTCCGCCGAGAGCTCCTTCACCAACTCCTCCGCGCGGCGCGACTGCTCCGACAGCCCCTCCACGGCGTCCGAGGCGTCGGCGGAGGGCGGCGGGGGCGACGCCGTCACGGCCGCCGAGGACGCCGCCGTCGTGGGGCCCCTCCGCTCCTCCGACCGGCTCCTGTTCGACCCGGGGGCGTCGGGGGCGACCAGCTCCATACTGGAGGAGAAGCTCCCGGCGGGCGCCCGCGAGGCGTTCGTCGGCGGCCTGGCCGTGGCGTTCGAGTCGGCGGATCCGTACGGGGACTTCCGGGCGTCGATGCAGGAGATGGTGGCCGCGCACGGGGCCGGCGGCTGGGGCTGGGGCTGGCTGGAGGAGATGCTGGGGTGGTACCTGCGCGCCAACGGCAAGGACACGCACGGCGCCATCGTGGCCGCGTTCGTCGACGTCATCGTCTCCGTCGCCGACCCCGCCCGCGGCTCCTGCTCGTCACGGAGCTCCTCCTGCGCGTCCGTGGACGGAGATCAGTGAACTAATCTTACTTCCGTGGCATGGTTAATGTGGTGAGATTGAGCTTTGTCGAGCTAGCTAATGATGGCGGAGTGCGGTAGATGAGTGGAGTGAGTAGATCACGTCGGTACGTGCCGAACACTTGTTTGTACGAGCTCGATCGAGAACGTGCATGAGCATGAAAGTTACTCCACTTACTTAATTTTAACTAGCTTCTTTGTGGTAGCTGAAATCTCGTGCCAACATGTGATGGATATATGTTTTCGCACGTATGGTAATGGGTTCAGGACGTCGTTCGACAGTAAAAGATTTGTAGTTCTGCAAGTTCAGGACCACCTGAGTGTACCGCTAGCTAGGAGTTAACCTGCAGTGATTACTACTACCGTACAGTACGATGGCAGTTGGGGAGTACTGTGCCTGATTTGTACACTAGCGTATACGGTGAGTTTGTGATGTCCAAAACTCAAACGTCCAACGCGGGAATGAGAACAGAACGTTTCAAGAGAAAAATACACACGTTGCAAAGAAAAATGGAACTCAAATAACAAATCAGCACAGTTAATGATACAACGTGCTCCCTCCGTCCGGATATACTTGTTGGAGATTCCAATTCCTCAGACGCACAAAGAAAATTTGACGCATCAGTCAATTTCCGAAGAAGCGCTGCATCGAGCCAAAGATGGGAGGCCATGAAACCCCCGACAAGGGTGGGGAATACCGAGCCGGCGGCGAAGAAGACACGACTGGCCGCAACGGCACCGTCAGAAGCTCGTTAGAGGGTTGACGGGTGTGGGTGCATGATGGACGGGGGTAGGGTGGGATTTGGGGATGTCCTGAGCGGCGGAAGATGATTGGATGGAGGAGGCCGTTCGGGTAGAGCAGGGCCACGAAGCCACGATGGTGGCGCCACCGACCTCATGTAGCGAGTAGTGGCGGTGCGAGCACCAAAATGATGTGGGCTCAAGTACATTAAACTATCTTGTACATTCTAATTTTCTGCACAAAAATAAACAAATTTATGTGAGTAATCAAAAAGGTTGTGGGGTCAGCTGACCCGGCAGCTTACAAATATAACCGCTACTGATAGCGGAGACCTTCGGTTAGGCATGCATCGGAGGGCAAGCCGATGGGAGTGGGAGGAGAAAGATGAAGGGGGGGGGGGGGGGGGGGGGGGGGGGAGCAGATGTTGAGCACGCGAAATCGCCTGATGAAAAAATTCAGGTGACTAGTATATAGTCGCTTCCATATAAGATACAATTTACCATTACAAACTAATCGCATTTATTCATATTAGGTGGAACAGAAGTTCCATCCTCTACAACATATACTCGGATTAGGTAGAACAAAAAGATCATGCTCAAGACACAAATATTGGTTGTCACAAAACCACACCAAAATAGAAATATAACAATTCATCACTACAATTGGGACCAAACGTTAGATAAAGTAAAGCTAATTTTTAGTACCCGTGGAACACATGGCGACTTCTATGGAAACGATATGTAAAGTGAAATAATTTATTCTTGTGGAATAAATCACGTCTAAGAGTACATAGTGAAACACATACTTGGGAAAATTGGAACAAAAATTATTTTTGTAGAGCAAATTGCAACTACCATGGGATAATGTGAAAGTGATAGAGGAAAGTGAAAGATGATATTTACTATTTGGGACAAAGTAAAACAGGAAAAAGAGGACGTTTGTCATGAGAAGTTCATGCATATAAAAATATAGAAAAGGAAAAGAAATGTCATGGAAAATTGGATACAAAATGAATAGGTTAATTCTTCATGTAATAATACTTGAAAAAAAAGGAGGACCATGATAACATATTAAATGAAAGACCAGAGGAAAAACCATAGATGGATGAATAAAAGGTAAGCGGGAAATAAAAAAAGATCAGGGATTTAAAAAAACAATTATTTATTAGAGGAAAAATTCATGGAATGACCAATGTGATTTTTCTCGCAACTAAGGGCATGTACAATGGTCGATAAGGTAGTCTTATCTTAAATCTTGCATGTAATTTAGAGATGACAAAAAAACATGTCTACAATGGGTCATTTCTTAACCTTATCATCAATAACTAGTTATTCCTAAAAATGTGGTGAGACATATTGTGCTAAGAGATCATCTCTTGCCTTCTCTTAATTAAGAGAAGACAAGCCTTCTCTTATGATTTCTCTCTCATCCACCTCATCATTTATCCTACATGGCATTGCTAAGATAGAACCATTGTACATGCCCTAATATGAATACAACCGTCGTCTCTTAAATGTCCGTGGGAGCTTTTTTTTTTGAATAACAAATGTATGTGGGAGCTATATCTCGCTTACTACAAGATGTACCTCCCGCACGCCTGTAGTGCGGCGCTACTGATCCAGCCCCGTACTGTACCAGTAGAGTGAGTTTTTTTCTCTGTGGTTTCATTGTTGGTTTTTGCACTGTTTGAAGATCTTTTCTTCAGTTATCTCTAGATTTTCCCTTTTTTCTTCAGTTTTCACCAGCTTACTTTGGGTTTCTTTCAACGCACGTCTATAACTTTTCTATATACCAGGAACTTTTTTACATCTTTAACAATTTTCAAATACAAGACTAACATTTAAAAAAAATATGATTTGATTTCAAAAAATCATACACATTATACATTTTTGTATGTGTATAGATTATTTTTTATACTTGTTTAAAAAATTCAAAACATTTTTATCAAATACTTTTTAAATATTTTTCAAAAATACGTGTTTATAAAAACATTGAAAAAAAATTCAATGATACCAAACATTATAAACTATGATAACATTTCATTTATATTATATAAAAATATTTTAAAAACATGTGGTTAATTTCTTTCAAATGTTACATACATTTTTTTAAATGCCTGAACAAAAAAACAAAATCATGCTGTCAACATTTTATTTATTTACACTAGCAAACTTTTCACAATGCCGTAACATTTTCAAATTCACTGTGAATATTTTCTAAAACATTAATTTCGTTAACTTGTGGGGAATATGTGTATATTTTTTTCGAAAATATAAACAAAAATGAAGAAAAGAACAAAAACTGATGTGTTTGATGCTGTGTAATTATGGGCCAACATGTTTTGGGCGTCCTTGAGGTGAGACGTTCTTCTGTATGGGCCGGCCTATAATCACGCAGGACCATAAATACATTCCTGCAGGGCCATGATTATTCGACAGTCCGAGTTTAGGCCTTGCTCGCGGCATTTCCTAAACGGCGCCTTAAGCGCCCATTTCTTTGATAACCACAAACGAGCGCACACACCCCATCTGCGTTGGGCCGCGCCATCTTATTTTTTTTTCTCTTTTCTGTAGAACCTTTCAAAAAATGAGCGTCCTGCGCATCCCAGAGGCAATGTACAACCGAGGTAACCACTCGGGAAAACTTTCCCTCTGTGCTAGATACCTTCTTTGCATTTCTTCTTCAAATGACGAACGTGAACCTGTTTTGTTTTTTATTCTTCTTTGCTTTGGATGGTTTTCTTTTGTTTTTTCCTTTTTCTCCTTTATAATTCACAAACTTTTTTCAAAAGCGATGAACTGTTTTCAAAACATATGAACCTTTTCAATATTGATGATTTTTCCAATTTATGAACTTATCTTTAAAATTGATAAACTATTTTTCAAATTTGTTGATTGTTTTCAAATTTAATGAACTAATATTCAAATCGATGAACTTTTCTTCAAAATTGATGAAATCTCCACGATTTTTATTAAATAGGGGATTTTGTTTTCCAGATCCTTAAACATTCTTCCAAATTGATGATTTTTTAATTTTCTGAAGTTTTCGTAAAAATCATTGAACTTTTTTTCAAAATCTATGGGATTTTTTCAAATTCATGAAGTTTTTCAAAATCATGTTCTTCAACAACCTTTTCAACCCTGCAATCATTTTTTTATTGGAATTTTTTAAATACAAGAAAATGTTCCTATTTTTTCTCCCTAGACCAATAGATTTCTACATATAACGAGCAAAAAAAGGCGAGCTGTGCGGCTGTACGAACGAACGAACGAACGACGTCTTTTTAGGGATCCCATACTTTATTAATTTGGAATAATAATCAAAGGAATACAAAATGGGTCATGAGAGAAGATAAGCCACAAGTGGTGACCCTGCGGAAGCGAGGCAGAAAATTTTACAAGATTATGAGCCTCCTGATCTGAAGCACGACCTTCGAACTTAAAGTCTCAACTAGCAAAATGTGCTTTTCTATTACTTTTCTCCTTGACATGAGGGCCTCCTCCTCCTTTTATGATGGCATCCACAATCGGTTTGCAGTCTCTAGCAATTACCAAGTGATTCAAAGATAGATCAGCCGCAAGTGCTAAAGCCTCATGGCAAGCGATGGTCTCTAAAACTGTCGAAGTAATGACACCTGATAGAACAATTGCTGAGGACCCAAGATACTGGCCATGTTCATCCCTGCATACTGCCGCCGCGACTCCAACACACCCATCATAGGACAAACCCCCATCTACATAGATTTTAACGTGTCCACTCGGAGGGGGTTTCCAACTTTCGCATTGATATTACAAAGTGCACGCCCTGCCAACCGTGAGCCCGTGCATGCGGCGCACACACGATCAACGCCAAGCCTTTTCAATTTCGTATGCATGAGTTGTAAAGAAAAATCAGTACGTATGAATGTCCTCCCGAAACTACTGGAAAATGGGGAAAAAAGAAACACGAACGTGGGATTTACAACAGCGAGGAGTTCCTTACATTTTTTTTTTTGCGGGAAGAGTTCCTTACAGTTTTCATTCGTATAAAACACAATCAAGAAGTATGAGAAAAGCGTTTCTAAGTAGCATGCCATTTTTCAACCTAGCATACGGGCGGTACATGGTAAACAGGAAGTATATATTCATAACGCATAAGAGGAAAACAGGTCAACCTGACAGCAATCAGTAAATTTTCCCTAGTTGCAAACGGACGAAAGACCTCTACATGAGCACTTGCAAACAGTACAGGGTTGACGCCTATCCATGACTCTGTCAGGCCAATGAAATCACAGAACAACTCCGCCCGTGAACAAGACCATACCATTAGTGCACCCTGCCGCGTTCTCAGTGAGGACAAGAAGAAACCCACAGGAAAAACAAAACTGGACGGCGACGAGCCGCGGCCCATTACGATGGTCTCGGCGCCGGCCCGTGCCCTAGCAGTCACAGGAAGGATCGGCGAGCCAATAAATAGACGTATGTAAAATCAGCGATCAACGGCACGGGTTACTCACCCCACAATCACCCGGCGGGGAGGGCGGCGGCGGCCGGCGTACGCGCGCGTGTTGCCCGCCGCCCGCTTCGGCCTCTCGCGGTCACGCGATTTGGAGCGTACGGCCGGGCCTCTCCCCGTGACCCCCCGGCGTTAAGACCTTGTCAGCATTGATGGACGTGTTGCCTCCCCGCGCCGCTGCCCTGCCCCGTCGCGCGCGCACGCGGCTGGACCGGACAAGGACGCCGCAGCGGAGAAAGAAAGACTTCCGGCTACGGCGGGATCCGGTGGGGCGCGCTAGCTCGGCGGCTTGCGCCGCCCACACTGACCGCTGTCAGGGTCCCGAACGACCGCCTGAGGAGAGCCGCCAGCCCGCCGGCCGGCCGACCGAATGGGCTGGCTTGCCGGCTGGCGAATACGGACGAGGCGGCCTAGCAAGTTGCCATTCATTCGTTCGCGGCCCAGCCTTGTCCCGTGATGGGGCGGTCGCATGATGCATGCATGGGCTCCACCGCCGTCTTGCCTGCTTCTTAACCGCTGGTAAATCGGCCCTGTTTAGATCCGTGGGTTAGAGTTAGTTTGGGTTAGTTTGCACTCAACTAACCCAAAAATATTCAAACAGGAGGGTCTAACCCAGGTGCTTGTTTGGGTTAGTTCTTCTCGGGACCACTAAAAAAAAATCACTCACTCTCTCCATAACAGATCCCTCCCCATTTACTCGAAGCTTCTCGTCCTCTTCCTCCCTCTCGCACCGTCCGTGAAGACGCCTCGTCGTATCCGCGCTCCATCTAACCCTGCCATCCAAACAACTCTTTGGCTAGAGTTAGTTTAGGGTTAGAATCTAACTCTAACCTCTAACTGAGTTAGAGTATCCAAACAGGGCCATCGTTTGCCTGAGCTACGGGTACATTCATTTAAAAAAAACTACTACCGCTCAAAAAAGCTACGGGTACGTGTACTTACTACTCCGTACTTAGTAGTACACGCACGTTCAGTTTCGTACTGCATGCATGCGGACTTTTCTACCTGGCGTACTGCTATGTACTGGGAAGATAGTGTATTGTACACGTTGGCGCGCGCATGTCATGTCGTTCGCGCGCAAAATTTTAGTTTCTTGGAACATATACAAGCGAAGCAAGATGGGATCTAAGGTGGGCCATTATACGACTACTAGTACTACAAGGTTATGGACTTCACAGCCTAAATTTTCTGAAACATGGCAGGACGACAATGGTTCGTGTGGCGTAATGAACAATCAAGCTTCCTCCGTCCTTGTCCCCTTGCTAAAAAAGAAAGCCCTCTGTGTTTGAGTATACCTGAACCTGAAGCATGCAAGAGTGGAAGTATTTGGGCGGTTTCATTTGTACTACTACTACTAAACGCCAGCCTGGCCAATGAAAGAATACGGTCATGCAGTCCGCCATGTGTATGCTGTCAGTATGTATAGCAAGCTCCTGTGGCGGTCATAAACCAGAGACCGTCCGTCGCTCGATCCATACATGCGTGCATGTGCAGCGCTATCCTACCAAGGGCCCCAGCGCAACACAGCGTCCAACGACTGTACATTTTACTATACGTATTCGTACCTTCGGTTTTGTACGGCTCTGTGCAGACTTTGATACCTGGAGTGCTACAGTAGGCGGGATCAGACGTATTCTCCGTACGCACCTCAGCACCTGTGATGCGCTTGTGCGTGTGTCCGTTTATCAATCGGTCACATCCCACAGCTCGAACTCCTTGGGCGAGGCGGGAAGGGGATTCAGTTGCTGCCGCGGTACGTACGACTACTCGGACTCTGAGTACCACGGTACTGCTGCTACTATAACTACACAACGTAACTCTCCTCATGTTGTGGAACTGGGGGGGTCGAAATTTTTGTCTAGCGTAGTGCACAATCAAAATTCCTCTGTTCGCTTGAATCCGAAGCATCAAAGTATAGTTGCGGCTTGGTGTAGCTGGCCAACGAATACGATCGTGCAATTTGACACGCATACACGTATCGGTGTAGCTGGCCTTGCTGGTGAAGTCTAAAGTGTTCCTGTGGCGCCATAAATCAGAAGCTAATGGTTCGATCGTCGTCGACCGACCTATGCCAGGAGCGGTTGGCACCAGCATGCAGGCACAGTATTATCCTACTACTAGTACGTAGCAAGGACCGCAACAGAACACGTACACGTAGACGCTTTATGACAGGACCAGTGAAAATTTACCCCAATGAATACGCTGAGACGAGCCGGTACTGTGGCTCCGTCGACCTTTTGGGCAGCAGGCCTGCGGGCTGAGGCCCCGACGCAATCAAGCCCACACAGTGCAAGGCCACTGTGTCGAGATCCAGCCGTTGATTCGCACGCCTGCTATCCACTCCAATCTCATCCAGGCCCCAACAGTGGCACAGCTGCTTGTCGTTGCACCCGTCAGCTCGCCCGCACAGTGAAACAACTGGACGCTGGAGGGGTGGAGCCTCAGCCAGCCAACGGACCCGGCGAGGACACAAATCAGCCTCGGGCGCTGCAGCTTTTGCACCTGGTTCACGACGCACGCGCGGTCGCACCAACCCACGCACGTACGCACGTACGCATGCACGAGAACGAAAGGGGATTGGACGTGACAACATGGCAGTAGCACACATATATTTCACGAGTTGACAGGACGGTGAGCAAATGAATCGCAACAAAAGCAGCGGTAAAACTAGCCGGCAGTCCAGTGGCATGTCAGTAAAACAGTGAAAGGTGTGTGACAATATGTTTCTTCAATAAAAAAGAAAAAATTGAGCAGTGAACGATCGCATAACTAACTAGTGCACATACCAAAAAGGCTTTCGCCCCGCTTTATAAATAAAGCAAACCGCCACAAGACATACAACCACAGAAGGTCCACAAACACACACCATCCAAGTACCACGACAAAGTATAGAGGTTCTGCTAAGGGCATAGCGCAACAAGCCCAGAGAAAAAGAAAAAACCCAACACCACATAGACGGCCATGGCGCCATGCGCACGCACACAGTTACTTATATCATTACAACTTGATGCACAAACACAAACAGTTACTTATATCATTACAACGCCATGGCGCCATGCGCACGCATCATTACATTACATGAATAACGGTTACATTGATTTGGATTACACCATCATGCTTAGCTAGCCTTTCAGCTTAGCTCGAGCTGAAGGCTGGGCGCATCTCGCCGGCCGCGGCCGGGATCTCCATTAATAACCTCCCCCGGCCGGCCATGGGGTGATGGATGGAGGAGTACTACGGGTAGCTAGTTAACGAACTGACGATGGATCAGGTGCTACTACTAGGAATTACAACACTAATGGTTACAGTAAGCAATAAACAGGAGTAGTACTGGTGGTAAGAGTATGACGTGGGTGCGTGCGTGCATGGCGCCGTGGCGGTGTAATGCTGGCCGGCGGCGGCTAGCTTTTAGCTAGCGGTAGGAGGGTAGCTGGCTAGAACTGGCATGGCGAGGGAGGGGAGAAGAGGCCGTTGCGGGTCCAGAGGTCGGCGAAGGCGTGGAGGATGAGCGGGTGGTGGCGCGGCGAGTTGAGGGTGAGGAACTGGGTGAGCAGGTCGTTGAGGTCGTCCCACGCGTAGATCTCCTTCTCCACCACCATCTGCACCATCGACTCCCGGAAGTCCTCGTACGGTTCCGCCGACTCCACCGCCACCGGCACGCTCTCCCGCGCCACGCGCCCGTACGCCTCCGCCTCCTGCTCCCCGTGCCCAGCGCCGCCGGCGCCTCCGTCCCAGGCGGCGCGCCTGCGACGCCGCCGCTGCCTCCGCCGGCGCCGCGTCTCCTGCTCCGGCTCCTGCCCACGGAGGCGCGCGGCGGCCGGGTCCTCGTACAGCGAGTTGTTGGTGAAGGACGCGGGGCCCCAGGAAGCGGAGTCGGCGGAGGTGGCCGTGGTGCCGCTGCGGCCGCCGAGCGTTGTGGCCGTGAACGCCGTGGTGGTGGACGTGGAGGAGGCGTTGGGCGACTTGGGCTTGCCGCCCCTGCTGCCGCGGAACGGCAGGGAGGACGAGGAGAAGAGGCTGGAGAAGAGCTTCGGGCGGCGGCAGTTGCAGCCGACGTCCACCACCGGCGGCTGCCGCAGCGTGAAGCTGCCCCTCCTGGACGACGGCTTGCTCGACATGGCGTACGTGGCAGCGCGCACCGCACGGCCTACGGGGCTACTAGGCTCGCCTGGCTGCCAAGAGCGAGCGAGGAAGGTGCACCGTGCAGTGCGTCTGCGAGTGAGCTGGGAGTGTGGGTGGAGTTCTTGGAGCTTGGAGCGGGGGGGTGGCGGCGCTATATATTAATGGGGCGCCATGTGAGAGCGTGAGTGAGGCCAGTAAATGGCGAGGGCGAGTAAAGAGAGGGTGACATGAACAGTGCGGCGAGGCCGGGGAGGAGGAGGAGGAGGACGAGCATGTGAAGAGGATAATTATACGTCGGCCTGGGTGAAAATGGGCCGAGAGCGTGCAAGTGAAAATGCATGCCGCGAGAGCCAGGCGTGTACGTGTGGAATGCGGCAGCAGGCAGCAGGCTACGCCATTGCTTTGCCATGCGTGTGAGCGTCGTCGATCAGCCATCAGTGCATGGCCGCAAGATAGTATCCAAATTGGATCGCGGGAGAGGAGGAGGATCGTGTCAGCGGCTGCATGTATCAATGGTTCCCGGTGAGTGTGACTGGACAGTGGGCGGTTAATTTTTGCGCAGCGAGTTCAGAGCAGGGGGTACGTCGGACGGCAGGAGGGGATGGTGTGGTTGGGGTGCGGTAAAAAAAGAGATCTTGTCACGGCTTTGGTAATGTGACGAAAGTCTGCTGCTGAGTTGACCGACTGTATGCATGTGAGGACAAGCTGGCCATGCTGCTGGCCGGGCTCTGCCTGGTGGCCCAGCGGAGCGCCAATCTTTCTCTGTCGAGTCTCTGTTCAAGAAATCTTTTCTTTTCCCAGCCCACCACAGTACCGATTCCTTGAGAAAAAAAAAAACTCACAACAGTAGTACTTGGCTGAACAATTGGCTCTTTTTAAAAATAAAATATGTCTATAGCATCATATCAGCGTTATTCTGCTATATATGTATTCTTCCCCTCCCCGGCTGCTTTAAAGAATTATTTACTTTCTGCCACTGGCTAGCTAGCTGACAAAAAACCTAACCAGGCCTTGTTGCAGGTTGCACGTACGGTCAGTACATAGCCGCCGGAAATAAAACCTTTTTTTACGGGTCAAATAAGCCCTTTTTTTGATGGAATGGAAACGTGAACTGCCAATAAAACTGCATCTAAGACCCTCCCAGAATATTTCCCCTAAAAAGAAAAACCTCCCAGAATATTTTACTGGACGTCTGTACATATACCAAGTCAAATGATTTTATTTTTTGCGGGAGTCAAATGAATTGAAATAACCACATAGTTGATCTGCAACTCCGCGGAGATTTTAAACAGCACATGATACACAAGGTAAACTGATGTGTATCTATCGGTGGCTTTCCTCCCTTTTCTTAGAAGTAAGAAATGGACTTTGTAAATCCGGCCCCTCAAATGGTGCGCGTCCGCGCGCCTCTTAAATGTTTTGCCGTACATCCACATACCGTAAATTTCAATCCTCAAATCCATGCAATCCATGCACGTCGATTGTACGATACAAGCCGTCCGAATTCCAAAGTTCGAAATAAAGCAAAGCAAATCATAGTTCAACAAACCGGACATGGCAAAATGAAATTAATGTTCGAGCATGACAGATGGCCTCAGATCACTGGCTGGGCGCCTGCTCCGAGCGGAATGCGCCGTCTTGCTCCGCCTGCATCTGGGCTGCCTCCTTCGCATGCATCTGGGCTGCCTGCTCCTCCTGCATCCGGGCTGCTGCTACGTCTTGAGCTTGCGTTGTTTTCCTTGAAGAGAAAAAGGGTGATGCAGCAATAGTAGCGTAAGTATTTCCCTCAGTTTTTGAGAACCAAGGTATCAATCCAGTAGGAGGCTCCTCAAAAGTCACACGCACCTACACAATCAAACAAAGAACTCGCAACCAACGCAGTAAAGGGGTTGTCAATCCCATCACGGCCACTTGCGGAAGTGAGATCTGATATAGATAGTATCATAAGATAAATATATTTTTGGTATTTTATGATATAGATTGGAAAAGTAAAGATGCAAATAAAAATAGATTGAAAGCTTATATGATGAAAGATAGACCCGGGGGCCAGAGGTTTCACCAGTGGCTTCTCTCAAGATAGCATAAGTATTACAGTGGGTGAACAAATTACCGTCGAGCAATTGATAGAAAAGTGAATAATTATGAGATTATCTAGGCATGATCATGTATATAGGCATCACGTCCGCGACACGTAGACCGACTCCTGCCTGCATCTACTACTGTTACTCCACACATCGACCGCTATCCAGCATGCATCTAGAGTATTAAGTTCATAAGAACAGAGTAACGCATTAAGAAAGATGACATGATGTAGAGGGATAAACTCATGCAATATGATATAAACCACATCTTTTTATCCTCGATGGCAACAATACAATACGTGCCTTGCAACCCCTATTGTCACTGGGTAAGGACACTGCAAGATTGAACCCAAAGCTAAGCACTTCTCCCATTGCAAGAAAGGTCAATCTAGTAGGCCAAACCAAACTGATAATTCAAAGAGACTTGCAAAGATAACTCAATCATACATAAAAGAATTCAGAGGAGATTCAAATATTTATCATAGATAAACTTGATCATAAACTCACAATTCATCGGATCGCGACAAACACATCGCAAAAAGAGTTACATCGAATAGATCTCCAAGAAGATCGAGGAGAACATGGTATTGAGATCCAAAAAGAGAGAAGAAGCCATCTAGCTAATAACTATGGACCCGAAGGTCTGTGGTAAACTACTCACAACTCATCAGAGGGGCTATGGTGTTGATGTAGAAGCCCACCGTGGTCGATTCCCCCTCCAGCGGAGCGCCGGCGAAGGCTCCAAGATGGGATCTCGCGGATACAAAAGGTTACGGCGGTGGAAATTGTTTTTCGTTGGCTCTCTAGATGTTTTCGGGGTACGTGGGTATATATAGGAGGAAGAAGTAGGTCGGTGGCCGCCCGAGGGGCCCACGAGATAGGGGGCGCCCTGTAGGGGTGGGCGCACCCTCCACCCTCGTGGCCGCCTCGACTGCTTCTTGACTTGCACTCCAAGTCCTCTGGATCACGTTCGTTCCAAAAATCACGCTCCCGAAGGTTTCATTCCGTTTGGACTCCGTTTGATATTCCTTTTCTTCGAAATACTGAAATAGGCAAAAAAAATAGCAATACGGGCTGGGCCTCCGGTTAGTAGGTTAGTCCCAAAAATTGATATAAATGTGTAAAGTCAAGTCCATAAACATCCAAAAAGGGTAACATAATAGCATGGAACAATAAAAAATTATAGATACGTTGGAGACGTATCAAGCATCCCCAAGCTTAATTCCTGCTCGTCCTCGAGTAGGTAAATGATAAAAACAGAATTTTTGATGTGGAATGCTACCTAGCATAATTCTCAATGTAATTTTCTTTATTGTGGCATGAATGTTCAGATCCAAATGATTCAAAATAAAAGTTCATATTGACATAAGAAATAGTAATACTTCAAACATACTAATCAAAGCAATCATGTCTTCTCAAAATAACATGGCTAAAGAAAGTTCATCCCTACAAAAATCATATAGTTAGGCTATGCTTCATTTTCGTCACACAAGAATGTCCCCAAATTTTACACCCCCGATGACAAGCCAAGAAATTGTATCGTACTTAAATAATCTCAAACATTTCAACTTTCACGCAATACACGAGCGTGAGCCATGGATATAGCACTATGGATGGAATAGAATATGATGATGGGGATTGTGTGGAGAAGACAAAAAAGGAGAAAGTCTCACATTGACGAGGATAATCAACGGGCTATGGAGATGCCCATCAATTGATATCAACATGAGGAGTAGGGATTGCCATGCAACGGATGCACTAGAGCTATAAATGTATGAAAGCTCAACAAAATAAAACTAGTGGGTGTGCATCCAACTTGCTTGCTCACGAAGACCTAGGGCATTTTGAGGAAGCCCATCGTAGGAATATACAAGCCAAGTTCTATAATGAAACATTCCCACTAGTATATGAAAGTGACAACGTATGAGACTCACTATATGATGAACATGGTGCTACTTTGAAGCACAAGTGTGGAAAAAGAGATAGTAACATTGCCCCCTTTTTCTTTTTTTTCTTTTTTTGGCCTTTCTTTTTTTCTTTTGGCCTTTCCCTTTTTTTTGGCCTTTCTTTTTCTTTTCTTTTTGGGGACAATGCTCTAATAATGATGACCATCACATTTTTATTGATTTACAACATATGAATTACAACTCAAAACTAGAACAAGATATGACTCTATATGAATGCCTCCGGCGGTGTATCGGGATGGGCAATGAATCAAGAGTGACATGTATGAAAAATTATGCAAAGTGGTCTTGCCACAAATATGATGTCAACTACATGATCATGCAATGGCAATATGACAATAGTAATGCGTGTCATGAGGATAAACGGAACGGTGGAAAGTTGCATGGCAATATATCTCGGAATGGCTATGGAAATGCCATAATAGGTAGGTATGGTGGCTGTTTTGAGGAAAATATAAGGAGGTTTATGTATGATAGAGCGTATCATATCACGGGGTTTTGATGCACCGGCGAAGTTTGCACCAACTCTCAAGGTGAGAAAGCAATGCACGGTACCGAAGACGCTAGTAATGATGGAAAGGTAAAAGTGCGTCTAATCCATTGACTCAACATTAGTCAAAAGAACTCATATACTTATTGCAAAAATCTAGAAGTCATCAAAAACCAAGCACTACGTGCATGCTCCTAGAGGGATAGATTGGTAGGAAAAGACCATCGCTCGTCCCCGACCGCCACTCATAAGGATGCACAATCCAAGGACACCTCATGTTTCAATTTTGTTACACAACTTTAACCATATGTGCATGCTATGGGACTTGCTAAATTCAACACAAGCATTCTTTAAATTCATAATCACCCAACTAGCATGACTCTAATATCACTACCTCCATATCTCAAAACAATTATCAAGTATCAAATTGATCATAGCATCCAATTCACTTCCTATGATAGTTTTTATTACACCCAACTTGGGTGCCTACCATTCTAGGACCAATTTTATAACCATAGCAAATACCATGTTGTTCTAAGAGACTCTCAAAATAATATAAGTGAAGCATGAGAGACCAGCAATTTCTACAAAATTAAGCCACCGCCATGCTCTAAAAGATATAAGTGAAGTACTAAAGCAAAAACTATCTAGCTCAAAAGATATAAGTGAAGCACATAGAGTATTCTAATAAATTCCAATCAAGTGGGCTTCTCCCAAAAGGTGTGTACAGCAAGGATGATTGTGGAACACTTAAAAGCAAATACTAATATCATACACGACACTCCAAGCAAAACACATATCATGTGGCGAATAAAAATATAGCTCCAAGTAAAGTTACCAATGAACGAAGACGAAAGAGGGGATGCCTTCCGGGGGCATCCCCAAGCTTAGGCTTTTGGCTATTCTTGAATATCTTGGGGTGCCATGGGCATCCCCAATCTTAGGCTCTTGCCACTCCTTATTCCATAGTCCAACAAATCTTTACCCAAAACTTGAAAACTTCACAACACAACACTCAAAAGGAAATCTCATAAACTCCGTTAGTGAAAGAAAGCAAAACCACCACATAAGGTACTGTAATGAACTCATTCTTTATTTATATTGGTGTTAAACCTACTGTATTCCAAGTTCTCTATGGTTCATACCACTTAATACTAGCCATAGATGCATTAAAATAAGCAAACAACACACGAAAAATAGAATCTGTCAAAAACAGAGCAGTCTGTAGCAATCTGTAACCCACACATACTTCTGGAACTCTAAAAATCCTAAAAAAATAGGACGTCCTGGGAAATTTATCTATTGACCTACAGAAAAAAGAATCAACGCAAAATCACGTTTCTGTGATTTAACAAAACTAATTTCATGCGCGCAAAGTTTCTGTTTTTTAGCAGAATCAAATTAACTATCACCATAGATTATCCTATAGGTTCTACTTTGCACAAACACTAATTAAAACATAAAAACACATCTAAACAAAAGGTAGATGCAAAATTTATTACTAAACAGAAACAAAAACAAAAAACACAAATAAAATTGGGTTGCCTCCCAACTAGCGCTATCGTTTAACGCCCCTAGCTAGGCATAAAAGCGAGGATATATCTAAGTAGTGCCATCTTTGGCACCCAATTCATAAGTAGCTCGCATGATAGATTCATAAGGTAATTTAATTTTTTTTCTTGGAAAGTGCTCCATGCCTTTCCTTAATGGAAATTGGAATCTAATATTCCCTTCCTTCATATCAATAATCGCACCAATCGTTCTAAGGAAAGGTCTACCAAGAATAATAGGGCAAGAAAAATTGCAATCTATATCAAGAACGATAAAATCTACGGGCACCAAATTTATATTTGCAACAATGAGAACATCATTGATCCTTCCCATAGGCTTTTAATGATGGAATCCGCAAGGTGCAAATTTAAAGCGCAATCATCAAGATCATGGAAACCTAGAATATCACATAAAGTTTTCGGAATCGTGGAAACACTAGCACCCAAATCACACAAAGCATAACACTCATGATCTTTTATTTTAATCTTTATAGTAGGTTCCCACTCATCATTAAGTTTTCTAGGTATAGAAACTTCCAAATTAAGTTTTTCATCAAAAGATTGCATCAAGGCATCAAGAATATGTTTGGTAAAAGCTTTATTTTGACTATAAGCATGAGGAGAATTCACAATGGATTGCAACAAGGAAATACAACCTTCTAAAGAACAATTATCATAGTCAAATTCCTTGAAATCCAAGTTAGTGGGTTCAATGCTCTTTAAAGTCATGACCTTTCCAATCCCACTCTTACCAAATTTAGCATCAAGATCTAAAAACTCCGAATTATTGGGACGCCTTCTAAATAAAGTTGACTCATCTCCAGTACCATTATTATTAAGATTCATATTGCAAAACAAAGATCTAATAGGGGATACATCAATAACTTTAAGATCTTCATCATTATTTTCATTGGAACTAGAAGAACACGCTTTTATAAAGCAATCTTTATTAGCACGCAATCTAGCGGTTCTTTCCTTGCACTCATCAATGGAAATTCTCATTGCCTTGAGAGACTCATTGATATCATGCTTAGGAGGAGAAGATCTAAGTTTCAAAGAATCAACATCAAGCGAGAGTCTATCAACGTTCCTAGCCAAATCATCAACTTTGAGCAATTTTTCTTCAAGCAAGGCATTAAAATTCTTTTGAGAGATTATAAATTCTTTCACAGTATTCTTAAAATCATAGGACATCTTATTAAAATTACCATAAGAATTATTGTAGGAATTTCCATAATTATTAGAGGAATTACTAGGGAACGGTCTAGGATTAAAGTTTCCTCTACAAGCATTGTTTCCAAAACTATTCCTACCAACAAAATTCACATCCATAGATTCATTATTTTTCTCAATCAAGGTAGACAAAGGCATATCATTGGGATCAATAGGAGCACTCTTAGTAGCAAACAATTTAATAAGTTCATCCATATTTCCACTCAAAATATTAATTTCTTCTATAGCATGCACTTTTTTACTAGTAGATCTTTCGGTGTGCCATTGAGAATAATTAGCCATAATATTATCAAGGAGTTTTGTAGCATCTCCTAAAGTAATTTCCATAAACGTGCCTCCCGCGGCCGGCTCTAAAAGATTTCAAGAAGCAAAGTTCAATCCGGCATAAAATTTTTGTATGATCGTCCATAAATTCAAACCATGAGTAGGGCAATTGTGAATCATCAATTTCATTCTTTCCCAAGATTGGGCAACATGCTCATGATCAAGTTGTTTAAAATTCATAATATCGTTCCTAAGAGTGATAATCTTAGTGGGAGGGAAATATTTAGATATAAAAGCATCTTTGAACTTATTCCATGAATCAATACTATTCTTAGGCAAAGACGAAAACCAAACTTTAGCACGATCTCTAAGTGAAAACGGAAATAACTTAAATTTAACAATATCATTATCCGTATCTTTCTTCTTTTGCATATCACACAAATCAACAAAGTTGTTTAGATGGGTAGCGGCATCTTCACTAGGAAGGCCGGCGAATTGATCTTTCATAACAAGATTCAGCAAAGCAGTATTGATTTCACAAGACTCAACATCATTAAGAGGAGCAATCGGAGTACTAAGGAAATCATTATTATTGGTATTGGAGAAATCACACAATTTGGTATTATCTTGCGCCATGGCGACAAGTAATCCAACACACAAGCAAACAAAAAAGGCAAGCAAAAAAGAGAGGAGAAGATTGGGAAAGAGAGGGCGAATAAAACGGCAAGGGTGAAGTGGGGGAGAAGAAAACGAGAGGCAAATGGCAAATAATGTAAACGCGAGGGAGATGAGTTTGTGATGGGTACTTGGTATGTCTTGACTTGAGCGAAGATCTCCCCGGCAACAGCGCCAGAAATCCTTCTTGCTACGTCTTGAGCTTGCGTTGGTTTTCCCTGAAGAGAAAAGGGTGATGCAGCAATAGTAGCGTAAGTATTTCCCTTAGTTTTTGAGAACCAAGGTATCAATCCAGTAGGAGGCTCCTCAAAAGTCCCACGCACCTACACAAACAAACAAAGATCTCGCAACCAACGCAATAAAGGGGTTGTCAATCCCTTCACGGACACTTGCGAAAGTGAGATCTGATAGAGATAGTATGATAAGATAAATATATTTTTGGTATTTTATGATATAGATTGGAAAAGTAAAGATGCAAATAAAAGTAGTTTGAAAGCTTATATGATAAAAGATCGACCCGGGGGCCATAGTTTCACTAGTGGCTTCTCTCAAGATAGCATAAGTATTACAGTGGGTAAACAAATTACTGTTGAGCAATTGATAGAAAATCGCATAATTATGAGATTATCTAGGCATGATCATGTATATAGGCATCATGTCCGTGACAAGTAGACCGACTCCTGCCTGCATCTACTACTATTACTCCACACATCGACCGCTATCCAGCATGCATCTAGAGTATTAAGTTCATAAGAACAGAGTAAAGCATTAGGAAAGATGACATGATGTAGAGGGATAAACCCATGCAATATGATATAAACCCCATCTTTTTATCCTCGATGGCAACAATACAATACGTGCCTTGCAACCCCTATTGTCACTGGGTAAGGACACCGCAAGATTGAACCCAAAGCTAAGCACTTCTCCCATTGCAAGAAAGATCAATCAAGTAGGCCAAACCAAACTGATAATTCAAAGAGATTTGCAAAGATAACTCAATCATACATAAAAGAATTCAGAGGAGATTCAAATATTTCTCATAGATAAACTTGATCATAAACTCACAATTCATCGGATCTCGACAAACACACCGCAAAAAGAGTTACATCGAATAGATCTCCAAGAAGATTGATAACCCACAAGTGCATGGGATCGCAACAGCTTTTGAGGGTAAAGTATTCAACCCAAATTTATTGATTCGACACAAGGGGAGCCAAAGAATATTCTTGAGTATTAGCAGTTGAGTTGTCAATTCAACCACACCTGGATAACTTAGTATCTGCAGCAAAGTATTTAGTAGCAAGTGGTATGATAATAAAGGTAACAGTAGCAAAAGTAATATTTTTGGGTTTTGTAGTGATTGTAACAATAGCAACGGAAAAGTAAATAAGTGAAACACAATATGTGAAAAGCTCGTAGGCATTGGATCAGTGATGGATAATTATGTCGGATGCGATTTCTCATGTAATAGCTATAACATAGGGTGACACAGAACTAGCTCCAGTTCATCAATGTAATGTAGGCATGTATTCCGTAAATAGTCATACGTGCTTATGGAAAAGAACTTGCATGACATCTTTTCTCCTACCCTCCCGTGGCAGCGGGGTCCTAGCGGAAACTAAGGGATATTAAGGCCTCCTTTTAATAGAGAACCAGAACAAAGCATTAGCACATAGTGAATATGGAGTTGAGGTCGGCGGAGAAATCACACAATTTGGTATTATCTCATCCAACCCATCACCGTCCAGCAAGCCTACGATGGAATTACTCACGCACGACGGTGAGCATCATGAAATTGGTGATGGAGGATGGTTGATGATGACGACGATGATGAATCCCCCTCTCCGGATCCCCGAACAAACTCCAGATCAGCCCTCCCGAGAGAGATTAGGGCTTGGCGGCAGCTCCATATCGTAAAACGCGATGAAACTTTCTCTCTGATTTTTCTCTCCACGAGACGGAATATATGGAGTTGGAGTTGAGGTCGGCGGAGCCTCAGGGGGCTCACGAGACAGGGGCGTGCCTAGGGGGAGGGCGCGCCCCCACCCTTGTGGACAGGGTCTGGGCCCCCTGGTCTTGATTCTTTCGCCAGTATTTTTTATATTTTCCAAAAAGTTCCTCCGTGGATTTTCAGGACATTCCGAGAACTTTTGTTTTCTACACATAAAACAACATCATGACAGTTCTGCTGAAAACAACGTCAGTCCGGGTTAGTTTCATTCAAATCATTCAAGTTAGAGTCCAAAACAAGGGCAAAAGTGTTTGGAAAAGTAGACACGCTGGAGACGTATCAACTCCCCCAAGTTTAAACCTTTGCTTGTCCTCAAGCAATTTAGTTGATAAACTGAAAGTGATAAAGAAAAACTTTTACAAACTCTGTTTGCTCTTGTTGTTGTAAACATGCAAAGGCAGCATTCAGGTTTTAGCAAATATTATGAACTAACCATACTCATAATAACACCCAGGTCTCACAATTACTCATATCGATAGCATAATCAGCTAGCAAGCCATAATAATAAAACTCAGATGACAACACTTTCTCAAAACAATCATAACATGATATAACAAAATGGTATCTCGCTAGCCCTTTCTGAGACCGCAAAACATAAATGCAGAGCACCTTTAAAGATCAAGGACTGACTAAACATTGTAATTCATGGTAAAAGAGATCTAGTCAAGTCATACCCAATATAAACTAATAGCAATGAATGCAAATGACAGTGTGCTCTCCAGTGGGTGCTTTTTAATAAGAAGGGTGATGACTCAACATAAAAGTAAATAGATAGGCCCTTCGCAGAGGGAAGCAGGGATTTGTAGAGGTGCCAGAGCTCGATTTTAAAATAGAGATTGAATAGCATTTTGAGCGGTATACTTTTGCTATCAACGCAACAACTATGAGATGGCTGTATCTTCCATACTACATGCATTATAGGCAATTCCCAAAAAGAATGGTAAAGGTTTACACTCCCCCAACCACCAAAAAACATCAATTCATAGCTTGCTCGAAACAACGAGTGCCTCCAACTAACAACAGCCCTGGGGGAGTTTTGTTTAATTATTTTGATTTTCTTTGATCTTTTTGGATCATGGGACTAGGCATCCCGGTTACCAGCCCTTTCTCGTGAATGAGGAGCGGAGTCCACTCCTCTTAAAAATAACCCACCTAGCATGGAAGATATAGGCAGCCCTAGTTGAAACATGAGCTGGTCGAGCATACAAAACAAAATTTCATTTGAAGGTTTGGAGTTTGTCACATACAAATTTACTTGGAACGGCAGGTAAATACCGCATATAGGTAGGTATGGTGGACTCATATGGAACAACTTTGGGGTTTAAGGAGTTTGGATGCACAAGCAGTATTCCCGCTTAGTACAGGTGGAGGCTAGCAAAAGACTGGGAAGCGACCAACTGAGAGAGCGACAACAGTCGTAAACATGCATTAAAATTAATTCACACCGGCTACAAGCATGAGTAGGCTATAATCTACCATGAACATAAATATCGTGAAGGCTATGTTGATTTGTTTCAACTACATGCGTGAACATGTGCCAAGCCGAGTCACTCAATTCATTCAAAGAAGTATACCATCCCATCATACCTCATCATAATCATTCTAATAGCATGTTGGCACGCGAGGTAAACCATTATAACTCATAGCTAATCAAGCATGGCACAAGCAACTATAATCTCTAAATGTCATTGCAAATATGTTTACTTCATAATAAGCTGAATCAGAAATGATGAACTTATCATATTTACAAAAACAAGAGAGGTCGAGTTCATACCAGCTTTTCTCATCTCAATAAGTCCATCATATATCGTCATTATTGCCTTTCACTTGCATGACCGAACGATGTGTATAATAATAATAGTGCACGTGCATTGGACTAAGCTGGAATCTGCAAGCATTCAACTCAAGAGAGAAGATAGGTAATATGAGCTCTAAGTTAAATAAACAATCATGCATATGAGAGCCACTAAACATTTTCAATTTGGTCTTCTACTCTCGACCCCCAAAGAAAAGAGAAGAAAATAAAACTATTTACATGGGAAAGCTCCCAACAAGTAAGAAGAAGAACGAGAAATCTTTTTGGGTTTTCATTTTAATTCTACTACAAGCATGGAAATTAAACTAACTAATTTTTTTGGGGTTTTTTCTTAAGGTTTATCAAACACACAAGAAGAAAGCGAGAAAAAGGAAATGAAACTAGCATGGATAATACAATGAAAGAGTATGAGCACCGACGACTAGTGTGTGAACATGAATGTAAAGTCGGTGAGAAATACGTACTCCCCCAAGCTTAGGCTTTTGGCCTAAATTGGTCTAGTACCAAGGACCACTGCTACTTTCCCCGGTGTACTGGGAAGTGTAATCAGGATACCACTGGCTGGCCATCTCCAGATCCCACTGGTAAGATGATGCACGATAAGGGTCCAGTTCAGGTTCTGGCTCAGGTTCAGGTTCTGGAGTGGATGCTTGGCCTCGATGAGCGTACACCGCTTCTGGTGTAACAAGAAAATTATATGCAATCAAATCAAATAACAGAGGCGCAGGCAAAATATAATCTCATTGTGTTTCTTATTAAATCTAAGCTTATACAAGAGGATCTTCTCTTTGTTGTCAACAATAAACGCGTGTGCTACCATGCTCTTGTAATCTAAAATGTAAGGAGGCAATTTTGTCTCCTCTTTCTCATGGTGCCTAATGGGTATCTTAAAATGTCTAGCAAGACGTGAAGCATAGATACCTCCAAATATGGGGCCTTTTGTACGATTCAGGCTTAGCCGTTTAGCAATGACGACACCCATACTAAAACTATTATCTCCAAACAAGGCATGTTGACGAATGATAATATCAGGAACATTAAAGTTTCCACTATTTCCACGACCAATCAAGCACCTACTAGAAAATATGGCAAAGTAGCGTAAAACAGGAAAGTGTATGCTAGAGATTTTCTCATCGGAACCCTTCTTTGGATCCTCTACAGTGATAGTGTTAACAAAGCCATCCACATCTTTACGATCGGGTTCCTCTAATTCTCCCTCAAAGGGTATCCTACATACCGCGCAAAAATCACGTAAAGACATTTCTCTGAATTCATCATATAAATGAAATGATACTGAAGGTGGTAACTTCTTAGGATAATAATAAAAATTTTGCACGAAAGTATTAGTAAGTAAGAGATACTGATCGATCCGGTCATGGAGGAAATCAGTGAGGTCTGCATTCTCGGTCAAAGAATAAAAATCTTCATGAATTCCAGCTTCTTTCAAGAAATTATCACATGGCCATTCACACGGCCGTACTTCCGCTAAGCGAGGAAGATTATACTTGGCTTTTTCCTTCTTTTTAGCTTGTTTTTCCTGAGAGCCTTGGCTAGAAGAGCCCCTTAAAAGTCTCCTTAACATTTTTTGAAAATTTCTGAAATTTTAGTAACTTCAAAATAAAAGTGAATAAAACTAAACAAGATTGATAGCAACTACTCCTACAAGTGCCTAGAGCCTATATCATGCATTGGAATTGCTTGGGATCTCATAAATTTAACATGCAAGCTCAAGAACATGGTCACCTATGCAGCAAAAATTTGCAATGAATAAAGCACTAGAACAAAAACTAATTGGACCAATGAAGGAGTCACATACCAAGCAACAATCTCCCAAAGCAGTTTTGTGAATGGAGCTTTGAGCAAGGAGATCGAAAATCACAGCAAAACGAGCTAGAACTCGTGCTAGAGCTGGATGGGGATTTTTTTGGGAAGAAGATGGAGTGTGTGGGTGTTGGCATAAGTGGAGGGGGGCCACCAGGGGCCCACGAGACAGGGGGCGTGCCCAGGGTAGGTGGGCGCGCTCTCCACTCTCGTGGCCTGGTGCTTGCCCCTCCTGCAGTGATTTCAGTGCCTAAAATCCTCAAATACTCCATAAAAATCATACTAAATTTGCAGGGCATTTGGAGCACTTTTATTTTCGGGATATTTTTTTAATGCACGGATAATTCAGAAAACATACGGATAATACTATTTTTTTCTTTATTTATTCTAAATAACAGAAAGTAAAAAGAGGGTACAGAAGGTTGTGCCTTCTAGTTTCATCCATCTCATGATCATAAAAATGAATCCACTAACAAGGTTGATCAAGTCTTGTTAACAAACTCATTCCGAATAACACGGAACCGGAGAAATTTCGAATAACACTAAGTTACCTCAACGGGGATATGAAAATCCCCAACAATAAGAATATCATACTTTTTCTTGACAGTAGGGAGAGGAAATTCAAAACCTCCAATAATAATAGTTGGAACTTTTCCAATAGAATTGATGCTATGAACTTGAGATTGTTTCCTCGGAAAGTGTACCGTATGCTCATTACCATTAACATGAAAAGTGACATTGCCTTTGTTGCAATCAATAACAGCCCCTGCATTATTCAAAAAAGGTCTACCAAGGATAATCGACATACTATCGTCCTCGGGAATATCAAGAATAACAAAGTCCGTTAAGATAGTGACATTTGCAACCACAACAGGTACATCCTCACAAATACAGACAGGTATAGCAGTTGATTTATCGGCCATTTGCAAAGATATTTCAGTAGGTGTCCGTTGGGGAACGCAGTAATTTCAAAAAAATTCCTACGCACACGCAAGATCATGGTGATGGCATAGCAACGAGAGGGGAGAGTGTCCGTCCACGTACCCACGTAGACCGTAAGCGGAAGCGTTATGACAACGCGGTTGATGTAGTCGTACGTCTTCACGAATCGACCGATCCAAGCATCGAACGTACGGCACCTCCGTGTTAAGCACACGTTCAGCTCGATGACGTCCCCCGGGCTCCAATCCAGCAAAGCGTCGGGGATGAGTTCCGTCAGCATGACAGCGTGGTGACAATGATGATGTTCTACCGGCGCAGGGCTTCTCCTAAACTCCGCAACGATATGACCGAGGTGGATTATGGTGGAGGGGGGCACCGCACACGGCTAAGGAACGATCCGTAGATCAACTTGTGTGTCTATGGGGTGCCCCCCGCCCCCGTATATAAAGGGGGAGAGGAGGAGGGGGCCGGCCTAAGGGGAGGCGCGCCCTAGGAGGGGGAAACCTACTCCAAGTAGGTTTCCCCCTCCCTTTCCTATTCAAAGAAGGAGGGGGAAGGAAGGAGTGGGAGAGGGGGAAGGCAAGGGGGGCGCCCCCCCCCTTCCTTGTCCTATTCGGACTCAAGGGGAGGGGGCGCGCCACTTGCCCTGGCCGGCCCCTCTCTCTCTCCAATAGGGCCCATCAAGGCCCATTACTTCCCGGGGGGGTTTCGGTAACCCTCCGGTACTCCGGTTTTCTCCGAAAACACCCGGAACACTTCCGGTGTCCGAATATAGTCATCCAATATATAAATCTTTATGTCTCGACCATTTAGAGACTCCTCGTCATGTCCGTGATCACATCCGGGACTCCGAACAACCTTCGGTACATCAAAACTTATAAACTCATAATAAAAAACTGTCATCGTAACGTTAAGCGTGCGGACCCTACGGGTTCGAGAACTATGTAGACATGACCTAGAACTATTCTCGGTCAATAACCGATAGCGGAACCTGGATGTTCATATTGGTTCCCACATATTCTACGAAGATCTTTATCGGTCAAACCGCATAACAACATACGTTGTTCCCTTTGTCATCGGTATGTTACTTGCCCGAGATTCGATCGTCGGTATCCAATACCTAGTTCAATCTCGTTACTGGCAAGTCTCTTTACTCGTTCCGTAATACATCATCTCATAACTAACTCATTAGTTACAATGCTTGCAAGGCTTAGGTGATGAGTATTACCGAGAGGGCCCAGAGATACCTCTCCGACAATCGGAGTGACAAAACCTAATCTCGAATTATGCCAACTCAACATGTACCTTCGGAGACACCTGTAGAGCACCTTTATAATCACCCAGTTACGTTGTGACGTTTGGTAGCACACAAAGTGTTCCTCCGGTAAACGGGAGTTGCACAATCTCATAGTTGCAGGAACTTTGTATAAGTCATGAAGAAAGCAATAGCAACATACTAAACGATCAAGTGCTAAGCTAACGGAATGGGTCAAGTCAATGACATCATTCTCCTAATGATGTGATCCCATTAATCAAATGACAACACATGCCTATGGTTAGGAAACATAACCATCTTTGATCAATGAGCTAGTTCAAGTAGAGGCATACTAGTGACACTATGTTTGTCTATGTATTCACACATGTATCATGTTTCCGGTTAATACAATTCTAGCATGAATAATAAACATTTATCATGATATGAGGAAATAAATAATAACTTTATTATTGCCTCTAGGGCATATTTCTTTCAGTCTCCCACTTTCACTAGAGTCAATAATATAGATTACATAGTAATGATTCTAACACCCATGGAGTCTTGGTGCTGATCATGTTTTGCTCGTGAGAGAGGCTTAGTCAATGGGTCTGCAACATTCAGATCTGTATGTATCTTGCAAATCTCTATGTCTCCCACTTGGACTTGGTCCCGAATGGAATTGAAGCGTCTCTTGATGTGCTTGGTCCTCTTGTGAAATCTGGATTCCTTTGCCAAGGCAATTGCACCAGTATTGTCACAGAAGATCTTCATTGGTCCCGATGCACTAGGTATAACACCTAGATTGGAAATGAACTCCTTCATCCAGACTCCTTCATTCGCTGCTTCCGAAGCAGCTATGTACTCTGCTTCACATGTAGATCCCACCACGACGCTTTGTTTAGAGCTGCACCAACTTACAGCTCCACCGTTTAATAAAAATACGTATCCGGTTTGCGACTTAGAATCGTCCGGATCAGTGTCAAAGCTTGCATCGACGTAACCATTTACGACTAGCTCTTTGTCACCTCCATATACGAGAAACATATCCTTAGTCCTTTTCAGGTATTTCAGGATGTTCTTGACCGCTGTCCAGTGACCCACTCCTGGATTAATTTGGTACCTCCCTGCTAAACTAATAGCAAGGCACACATCAGGTCTGGTACACAGCATTGCATACATGATAGAGCCTATGGCTGAATCATAGGGAACTCCTTTCATTTTCTCTCTATCTTCTGCAGTGGTCGGGCATTGAGTCTGACTCAACTTTATAGCTTGTAATACAGGCAAGAACCCTTTCTTTGCCTGATCCATATTGAACCTTTTCAATACTTTATCAAGGTACATGCTTTGTGAAAGTCCAATCAAGCGTCTTGATCTATCTCTATAGATTTTAATGCCCAATATGTAAGCAACTTCACCGAGGTCTTTCATTGAAAAACTTTTATTCAAGTATCCTTTTATGCTATCCAAAAATTCTATATCATTTCCAATCAACAATATGTCATCCACATATAATATTAGAAATGCTACAGAGCTCCCACTCACTTTCTTGTAAATACATGCTTCTCCAAAAGTCTGTATAAAACCATATGCTTTGATCACACTATCAAAGCGTTTATTCCAACTCCGAGAGGCTTGCACCAGACCATAGATTGATCGCTAGAGCTTGCACACTTTGTTAGCTCCCTTAGGATCGATAAAACCTTCCGGTTGCATCATATACAACTCTTCTTCCAGAAATCCATTCAGGAATGCAGTTTTTACATCCATCTGCCAAATTTCATAATCATAAAATGCGGCAATTGCTAACATGATTCGGACAGACTTAAGCATCGCTACGGGTGAGAAAGTCTCATCGTAGTCAACCCCTTGAACTTGTCGAAAACCTTTCGCAACAAGTCGAGCTTTATAGACAGTTACATTACCGTCAGCGTCAGTCTTCTTCTTAAAGATCCATTTATTCTCAATGGCTTGCCGATCATTGGGCAAGTCAACCAAAGTCCATACTTTGTTCTCATACATGGATCCCATCTCAGATTTCATGGCCTCTAGCCATTTTGCGGAATCTGGGCTCATCATCGCTTCCTCATAGTTCATAGGTTCATCATGGTCAAGTAACATGACTTCCAGAACAGGATTACCGTACCATTCTGGTGCGGATCTTACTCTGGTAGACCTACGAGGTTCAGTAGACACTTGATCTGAAGTTTCATGATCAATATCATTAGCTTCCTCACTAATTGGTGTATTTGTCACAGGAACTGATTTCTGTGATGAATTACTTTCCAATAAGGGAGCAGGTACCGTTACCTCATCAAGTTCTACTTTCCTACCACTCACTTCTTTCGAGAGAAACTCCTTTTCTAGAAAGGATCCATTCTTAGCAACGAATGTCTTGCCTTCGGATCTGTGAAAGAAGGTGTACCCAACAGTCTCTTTTGGGTATCCTATGAAGACACATTTGTCCGATTTGGGTTCGAGCTTATCTGGTTAAAGTTTCTTCACATAAGCATCGTAGCCCCAAACTTTAAGAAAAACGACAACTTTGGTTTCTTGCCAAACCACAGTTCATAAGGCGTCGTTTCAACAGATTTAGATAGTGCCCTATTTAATGTGAATGCAGCCGTCTCTAAAGCATAACCCCAAAATGATAGCGGTAAATCAGTAAGAGACATCATAGATCGCACCATATCTAGTAAAGTACGATTACAACGTTCGGACACACCATTTCTCTGTGGTGTTCCAGGTGGCGTGAGTTGCGAAACTATTCCGCATTGTTTCAAATGTAAACCAAACTCGTAACTCAAATATTCTCCTCCACGATCAGATCGTAGAAACTTTATTTTCTTGTTACGATGATTTTCCACTTCACTCTGAAATTCTTTGAACTTTTCAAATGTTTCAGACTTGTGCTTCATTAAGTAGATATACCCATATCTGCTCAAATCATCTGTGAAGGTGAGAAAATAACGATATCCGCCACGAGCCTCAACATTCATTGGACCACATACATCTGTATGTATGATTTCCAACAAATCTGTTGCTCTCTCCATAGTACCGGAGAACGGTGTTTTAGTCATCTTGCCCATGAGGCACGGTTCGCAAGTACCAAGTGATTCATAATCAAGTGATTCCAAAAGTCCATCAGTATGGAGTTTCTTCATGCGCTTTACACCGATATGACCTAAACGGCAGTGCCACAAATAAGTTGCACTATCATTATCAACTCTGCATCTTTTGGCTTCAACATTATGAATATGTGTATCACTACTATCGAGATTCAATAAAAATTGACCACTCTTCAAGGGTGCATGACCATAAAAGATATTACTCATATAAATAGAACAACCATTATTCTCTGATTTAAATGAATAACCGTCTCGCATCAAACAAGATCCAGATATAATGTTCATGCTCAACGCTGTCACTAAATAACAATTATTCAGGTCTAAAACTAATCCCGAAGGTAGATGTAGAGGTAGCATGCCGACTGCGATCACATCGACTTTGGAACCGTTTCCCACGCGCATCGTCACCTCGTCCTTGGCCAGTGCTCGTTTATTCCGTAGTCCCTGTTTCGAGTTGCAAATATTAGCAAAAGAACCAGTATCAAATACCCAGGTGCTACTACGAGCTCTAGTTAGGTACACATCAATAACATGTATATCACATATACCTTTGTTCACTTTGCCATCCTTCTTATCCGCCAAATACTTGGGGCAGCTCCGCTTCCAGTGACCAGTCTGCTTGCAGTAGAAGCACTTAGTTTCAGGCTTAGGTCCAGACTTGGGTTTCTTCTCTTGAGCAGCAACTTGCTTTGTTGTTCTTCTTGAAGTTCCCCTTCTTCTTCCCTTTGCCCTTTTTCTTGAAACTAGTGGTCTTGTTGACCATCAACACTTGATTCTCCTTCTTGATTTCTACCTCGCAGCTTTTAGCATTGCGAAGAGCTCGGGAATAGTCTTGTTCATCCCTTGCATATTATAGTTCATCACAAAGCTCTTGTAGCTTGGTGACAGTGATTGGAGAATTCTATCAATGATGCTATCATCCGGAAGATTAACTCCCAGTTGAATCAAGTGATTATTATACCCAGACATTTTGAGTATATGCTCACTGACAGAACTATTCTCCTCCATCTTGCAGCTGTAGAACTTATTGGAGACTTCATATCTCTCAATTCGGGCATTTGCTTGAAATATTAACTTCAACTCCTGGAACATCTCATATGCTCCATGACGTTCAAAACGTCGTTGAAGACCCGGTTCTAAGCCGTAAAGCATGGCACACTGAACTATAGAGTAGTCATCAGCTTTGCTCTGCCAGACGTTCTTAACGTCGTCAGTTGCATCAGCAGCAGGCCTGGCACCCAGCGGTGCTTCCAGGACGTAACTTTTCTGTGCAACAATGAGGATAATCCTCAGGTTACGGACCCAGTCCGTGTAATTGCTACCATCATCTTTCAACTTTGCTTTCTCAAGGAACGCATTAAAATTCAACGGAACAACAGCACGAGCCATCTATCTACAAACAAACATAGACAAGCAAAATACTATCAGGTACTAAGTTCATGATAAATTTAAGTTCAATTAATCATATTACTTAAGAACTCCCACTTAGACAGACATCTCTCTAGTCATCTAAGTGATTACGTGATCCAAATCAACTAAACCATAACCGATCATCACGTGAGATGGAGTAGTTTTCAATGGTGAACATCACTATGTTGATCATATCTACTATATGATTCACGCTCGACCTTTCGGTCTCCGTGTTCCGAGGCCATATCTGCATATGCTAGGCTCGTCAAGTTTAACCTGAGTATTCTGCGTGTGCAAAACTGGCTTGCACCCGTTGTAGATGGACGTAGAGCTTATCACACCCGATCATCACGTGGTGTCTGGGCACGACGAACTTTGGCAACGGTGCATACTCAGGGAGAACATTTCTTGATAATTTTAGTGAGAGATCATCTTAAAATGCTACCGTCAATCAAAGCAAGATAAGATGCACAAAGGATAAACATCACATGCAATCAATATAAGTGATATGATATGGCCATCATCATCTTGTGCTTGTGATCTCCATCTCCGAAGCACTGTCGTGATCACCATCGTCACCGGCGCGACACCTTGATCTCCATCGTAGCATCGTTGTCGTTTATGCCATCTATTGCTTCTACGACTATCGCTACCGCTTAGTGATAAAGTACAGCAATTACAGGGTGTTTGCATTTCATACAATAAAGCGACAACCATATGGCTCCTACCAGTTGCCGATAACTTCGGTTACAAAACATGATCATCTCATACAATAAGATATAGCATCACGTCTTGGCCATATCACATCACAACATGCCCTGCAAAAACAAGTTAGACGTCCTCTACTTTGTTTTTGCAAGTTTTACGTGGCTGCAATGGGCTCAAGCAAGAACCAATCTCACCTACGCATCAAAACCACAACGATAGTTTATCAAGTTGATGCTGTTTTAACCTTCGCAAGGACCGGGCGTAGCCACACTTGGTTCAACTAAAGTTGGAAAAACTGACACCCGCTAGTCACCTGTGTGCAAAGCACGGCGGTAAAACCAGTCTCGCGTAAGCGTACGCCTAATGTCGGTCCGGGCCGCTTCATCCAACAATACCGCCGAACCAAAGTATGACATGCTGGTAAGCAGTATGACTTATATCGCCCACAACTCACTTGTGTTCTACTCGTGCATATAACATCAAACCATAAAACATGCCTCTGATACCACTGTTGGGGAATGCAGTAATTTCAAAAAATTTCCTACGCACACGCAAGATTATGGTGATGGCATAGCAACGAGAGGGGAGAGTGTCCGTCCATGTACCCTCGTAGACCGTAAGCGGAAGCGTTATGACAACGCGGTTGATGTAGTCGTACGTCTTCACGAATCGACCGATCCTAGCACCGAACGTACGGCACCTCCGTGTTCAGCACACGTTCAGCTCGATGATGTCCCCCGGGCTCCAATCCAGCGAAGCGTCGGGGATGAGTTTCGTCAGCACGACGGCGTGGTGACGATGATGATGTTCTACCGGCGCAGGGCTTCTCCTAAACTCCGCAACGATATGACCGAGGTGGATTATGGTGGAGGGGGGCACCGCACACGGCTAAGGAACGATCCGTAGATCAACTTGTGTGTCTATGGGGTGCCCCCCGTCCCCGTATAGAAAGGGGGAGAGGAGGAGGGGGCCGGCCTAAGGGGAGGCGCGCCCTAGGAGGGGGAAACCTACTCCAAGTAGGTTTCCCCCCTCCCTTTCCTATTCAAAGAAGGAGGGGGAAGGAAGGAGTGGGAGAGGGGGAAGGCAAGGGGGGCGCCCCCCCTTCCTTGTCCTATTCGGACTCAAGGGGAGGGGGCGCGCCACTTGCCCTGGCCGGCCCCTCTCTCTCTCCAATAGGGCCCATCAAGGCCCATTACTTCCGGGGGGGGGGGGGGGTCCGGTAACCCTCCGGTACTCCGGTTTTCTCCGAAAACACCCGGAACACTTCCGGTGTCCGAATATAGTCATCCAATATATCATCTTTATGTATCGACCATTACGAGACTCCTCGTCATGTCCGTGATCACATCCGGGACTCCGAACAACCTTCGGTACACCAAAACTTATAAACTCATAATAAAAAAACTGTCATCGTAACATTAGGCGTGCGGAACCTACGGGTTCGAGAACTATGTAGACATGACCTAGAACTATTCTCGGTCAATAACCAATAGCGGAACCTGGATGTTCATATTGGTTCCCACATATTCTACGAAGATCTTTATCGGTCAAACCGCATAACAACATACGTTGTTCCCTTTGTCATTGGTATGTTACTTGCCCGAGATTCGATCGTCGGTATCCAATACCTAGTTCAATCTCGTTACTGGCAAGTCTCTTTACTCGTTCTGTAATACATCATCTCATAACTAACTCATTAGTTACAATGCTTGCAAGGCTTAGGTGATGAGTATTACCGAGAGGGCCCAGAGATACCTCTCCGACAATCGGAGTGACAAAACCTAATCTCGAATTATGCCAACTCAACATGTACCTTCGGAGACACCTGTAGAGCACCTTTATAATCACCCAGTTACATTGTGATGTTTGGTAGCAGACAAAGTGTTCCTCCGGTAAACGGGAGTTGCCAATCTCATAGTTGCAGGAACTTTGTATAAGTCATGAAGAAAGCAATAGCAACATACTAAACGATCAAGTGCTAAGCTAACGGAATGGGTCAAGTCAATGACATCATTCTCCTAATGATGTAATCCCATTAATCAAATGACAACACATGCCTATGGTTAGGAAACATAACCATCTTTGATCAATGAGCTAGTTCAAGTAGAGGCATACTAGTGACACTATGTTTGTCTATGTATTCACACATCTATCATGTTTCCGGTTAATACAATTCTAGCATGAATAATAAACATTTATCATGATATGAGGAAATAAATAATAACTTTATTATTGCCTCTAGGGCATATTTCCTTTAGTGTCAACTTATTCAATTCAAGTCTACCATATAAAGAGAGAGGCATAACACTAACACCGGCTCCAAGATCACATAAAGCAGTTCTAACATAATTTATTTCAATGGAGCATGGTATAGTTGGTAACCCCGGATCTCCAACTTTCTTTGGTATTCCACCCTTAAAAGTGTAATTAGCAAGCATGGTGGAAATTTTAGCTTCCGGTATCTTTCTTTTATTTGTGATGATATTCTTCATATATTTAGCATAAGGGTTTACTTTAAGCATATCAATTAAGCGCATAGTGTCGGTGTACTGGAGTAGGGGTACCCTAGTATCTCGAACTTGTGCACGGGCAGTCGTAGCACCCCGCGGCAAGGCTTTCCGGGTGACCGCCAAGGTCCTCCGTGGTTCCCTTGGAGCCATTCAAGAACAAAGTATTCAAGCCAAGGAGGCAAGGCCCCGGCAAGAGGAGCTTGCCGGGAAGGCCAACCGAGGCATCTCAAGGAACTTGCCGCGACACGCCACGCGTCCCGGCGAGGCCCGGTGAGCGACAAGCTTCCGGACGCGACAAGACAACGACCGCGGCAAGGCGCTTGCCGCGGCAAGCTACCACTCTGTACCCGTGCTCCAGCACATCCACCAACGTGTCGCCCTGGGACCTTTCCAGGCGCGCGTGGCAAGAGGCTGTGCAGCCAGCGGTACACGGTGGCAAGCGGCGCTGACAAGATTGCCATCGTGGCAAGCGGTGGCGTCCCTGACGGTCCCTTTCTGCACTATTTGGGCGACGCAGACGGGCATTTAATGCCTTTGTCCCCTGCCGTCAGGGTTAGGTATGATACACTGTACAGGTAGTTGTACCAACCGCAACACCTTTCCATTTTTACCCTTGTCTACGTTGCCACCTGTCAGTGACCCCTTGAGCATATAAAAGGAGGCCCATGCGCAACATAGAGGGGGGTTCGAAGGCAGAAAAACACTCACGCTTGGTCTCATTAGCAGCTAGTGTGTACTGTAGCACTCAGCGCTACCGAGCAAGAACTCAATACACTCAGACATGCAGCAGTAGGAGTATTATCTCTCCGGAGAGCTCCGAAGCTGGGTAAACCGCTCGTGTGCTTCGCCTCGATCTGCTCTTCGCGCGATCTCCACCCCCCGCCGAACCGAAAGGGGCTCGGTCCGCCGGCCCCATAGGTGTTCGTGGATCAGTTTCCCCGACATCTTTGGCGTGCCAGGTAGGGGGCGTCGAGGTTGTGTGAACCTGATCCGGCGTTCACACGAGCTAGATCTTCATCTTCTTCATCGACATGCCACCGAAGAAGAAGGCTTCGGAGGTGGCTGCTCCGTCCGCGTCGATCCCACCACCACCGAAGCAAAAGGGTGGTGGGGTACACGCCGACGGAAGAACGGGCGTCGACGAGGGAGCTCACGGTGCTGCCAGGTCCAAGGACAAGGCTGCGCAGACTTCGGCGTCCATACATGCACCGCGCCCATCCCAGGAGGCGCGGGACCGACGGCGTCATGGTACTCGCGGTACCATACGTTCGTTGGGATAAGATCGAGCCGGTGGATCTCGGGGTGCTCAAGACCAGTATGCACGCCAACATGCTGGCACGAGCGAGACACGGTCGCCTGGACGGGATACTACTCCTTCTAACATAGTTAGAAGTCCGAGCATATCCCGCTCCTCGCACCGTTCGCCACTGCCACCCACCACTTCAGCAGAAGCTTTGGCGCGAGCTCAACTGCTCCTGGATTACCCTCCAACAGCAGACAAGATCGACGAATGGAGGGCCACCATTCAGAGTCTCATCGGCTTCGCCAACGGCAACACCCCACGGCAGCCGAGTACATCGCAGCCGCGGCAAGATTGCCAGGCACGAGCCGATGGCAACAAAACCGGTGAGGGTGCAACCACCGTGCACTCTCCGCCTCGAAGGCCAAGATCGCCGACTCGCCGGATCTACCTCGACAGCGACTCCACCGCATCATCAGATCCACGAGCTCGTCGCGATCAGCGCCAAGTTCTTCACGAACGACAGCAAGAAGACGCTCGTACTCGCATCGAGCGTCGAAGAGAAGCACGGCGTCAATCGGACCAGTGCGCTGGGCCCTCTGTCGACATGCATGCGCCAGGGGAACCAGGCGACTTGCCGTACACGGTAGGTTGCCCTGCGTTCACTCGTGAGCTGCGGCAAGTCCAGTGGCCCAGCACGAAGAATTTCAAGCCAGACGTATCAGAGAAGTACGACGGCAAGTCGCATCCGTCAGAGTTCCTCAGCATCTACACCATCACGGTGCAAGCTGCCGGGGGGCGGGACGACAAGATCCTTGCCAACTACTTCCTGCTGGTGCTCAAGCCCAATGTCAGGTCCTGGCTCATGCACTTGCCGAACAATTCCATATCCTCCTGGGCAGACCTATGCCATTAGTTTGTCGGCGCCTTTACAGGCGGCCACAAACCTCATGGCCAAGAGAGCGACCTTTATCTGCTCGCCCAGAAGGAAGGAGAGCCCCTGCGCAAGTACATTCAGAGATTCAACCGTGTACAACACAACATCCCAGATGTCCACCCTGCCGCAGTCATCAGCACGTTCCATCAGAACGTGCGAAACCGCAGGATGCGGGAGGAGATGGCGATGTGCAAAATCAAAGACGTCAGTGAGCTATACGCCCTGGCCGACAAGTGTGCATGTGCTGAGGAAGGGAGGAAACTCCCCGGAGAGAATACTGGAGCAGGAGGATCTGACAGCGAGGATGCTGCCCCGGCAAAGAAAAACCGGCGACGGAACAACAGGAAGACGAAAGGCAAAGATGTGCTAGTCGTTGAGCAGTCCGGCAACGAAGGTGGCGCCAAGAAAGCCAAAGTTGGTAGCTCCGGCAAGGAGATTGCTGCATGCACCAACTGCCAGGCTGTGGCGGTCGCCGACAAGCAGGACGGCACCAACAAGCAGTACTGCAAGATCCACCGCACCAAGGGCCATGACCTCCAGAGCTGCAAGAAGGTCGAGCAGCTTGTCGAGCAGCAAAAAGCTGAATACGAGCGACGCGACAAGGAGAAGGCCCAAGAAGGTGCTGGAGGAGCCGGCAAGAAACGCCCCGGCCGAGGAGGACGCCGCGGCAAGGCCAAACAGCGGCAAGGAGACAGACCTCCCCGCGGCCGCGACAAGGATGAAGACGACGACGATGATGAAGATATGGATGATGATGAGACCGGTGAGCAGGAGTTCCAGAAAGCCACAGAGGTCCTGTGCGTCGACGGCGGTGCTTCTCTGCATACTTCACACCGCCAGCTCAAGCAGTGGGTGCGGGAAGTCAATGCGGCAGAACCACCCGTCGAGTCACGCAAGCCTCTGAAATGGTCCAGCACGCCTATCATCTTTGATATTGAGGACCACCCTGATCACATAACTGCGGTCGGGTGCTTGCCGATGTTGGTTTCACCAACTATCCGCAACCTCAAGGTCACTAAGATGCTAGTTGACGGCGGGGCCGGCTTGAACCCGATCTCCTCTGCGGTACTCCAGAAACTCCAGATCCCTGATAGCGAGCTCGAAGAGACCAGCACATTCCAAGGAATCAATCCGGGAAGGAGCAAGCCAAAGGGAAAGATCACATTGCCGGTGACATTTGGCAGCGAGTTGAACTTCAGGACTGAGAAGGTCACTTTTGACGTTGCTGACTTTCCATTGCCTTACAATGGGATACTCGGCCGTCCAGCACTCGCCAAATTCATGGCAGCCTCTCACTACGCATACAACATGCTGAAGATGCCAGGCCCGATAAGTGTCATCTCTGTCCCTGGCGACAAGAAGGATGCTCTTATCTGCGCCGACAAGATCTACCGGGAAGCAGCAGCCGCAACAGATCGCAAGTCACTTGTCGTTGAAGCTCCCGGGGGGAAGAAGAAGACCAAGTCCGGCAAGAGTTCGGATGCCCACTCCAGCAAGCACACCTCTTCGGAGTGTTGCGCTACCGTCGAGGACGCACCATCGAGCTCCACCGGCAAGCGTAAGAAGACAATGGAAGCTCCGCCAGAAACCAAGAAGGTGTCCGCCAAGGAGGACGGCACTGGTGGTACCTTCACCATCAGTGCCACTCTCGACCCTAAATAGGAAAGCGCGCTCGTTGCTTTCCTGCGGGCGAACGTTGACGTGTTTGCATGGCAACCGTCTGACATCCCCGGTGTTCCCAGGAAAGTAATCGAGCACCATCTTGCCGTCTGTCCTCATGCACGGCCCGTCAAGCAGAAGGTCAGGAAACAAGCAGTGGAGCGCCAAGAATTCATCGCAGAAGAAATCAAGAAATTGGAAGCAGCAGGCCTTGTCAGAGGAGTGCTCCATCCTACGTGGTTGGCCAATCCTGTGGTCGTGCATAAGGCAAACGGGAAATGAAGGCTTTGTATCGACTTTACCGATGTCAATAAAGCTTGTCCCAAAGACCCATTTCCCTTACCGCGCATTGACCAGATTGTTGACTCCACGGCTGGATGTGACTTGCTTTCATTTCTTGACGCATATTCAGGATACCATCAGATCTTCATGGCAGAAGAGGATGAGGAGAAGACCGCATTCATCACTCCATGTGGCACATACTGTTTCATACGGATGCCTTTCGGTTTAAAGAATGCTGGTTCAATATTTGCAAGGGTAGTCCATGACGCTTTTGAGCCACAAATACACAGAAATGTGGAAGCCTACATGGATGACATAGTGGTCAAGAGCAAGGACAAGGCAACTCTGATTCAAGATTTAGACGAAACCTTTGCAAATCTGCGCAAGATCAACCTCAAGCTTAACCCCGAGAAGTGTGTGTTTGGAGTCCCCTCCGGCAAGCTTCTCGGGTTCTTCGTGTCTCAGCGGGGAATTGAAGCCAATCCCGACAAGATCAAGGCCATTGAGCAGATTGAAGCACCAAAGCGCGTCAAGGATGTACGAAGACTTGCCGGTTGCGTGGCTGCTCTCAGCAGGTTTATCTCTAGGTCTGCTGAGCGCGCCCTGCCGTTTTTCAAAATATTGAAAAAGGCAGGTCCAATGAAATGGACTCCGGAAGCGGAAGCTGCGCTACAGGACTTAAAGAGATACCTGTCCTCCACCCCAACACTTGTCACACCTAAGCCACAAGAGAAATTACTGCTGTATATAGCGACAACTAATCAAGTGGTTAGTGCTGCGTTAGTAGCGGAGAGGGAGGCAGATGATGAGCCAGCAACCACGGCAGATGCATCCAGCGACAAGCAGGGGACTTCACCGACAAGCTCTGGTCCTGACAAAGATGGATCTGCGCAGGCGCGTGAGGAGATATAGAAGAGAATGGTGCAGCACCCAGTTTACTTTGTCAGTTCCCTTCTGCAGGGGGCTAGGTCAAGGTACTCTGGTGTGCAGAAATTCCTTTTCGGCCTTCTCATGGCCTCGAGAAAGCCGCGCCATTACTTCCAAGCACATGAGATCACAGTTGTCACTCGCTTTCCGCTGAAGAGGATACTGCAGAATCCAGAAGCAACAGGCAGGATTGTCGAGTGGGCACTGGAACTGTCAAGCTTTGGCCTCAAGTTTGAGAGCACTTCAACTATCCAAAGCAGAGCATTGGCAGAATTCATAGCAGAATGGACGCCAACACCAGATGAAGAAATTCTAGAAACGAGCATCCCCGTCAAGGAAGCAAGCAAAGAGTGGCCGATGTACTTTGATGGTGCCTTCTCGCTGCAAGGCGCCGGTGCGGGCGTGCTACTTGTTGCGCCCACCGGAGAGCACCTCAAGTACGTAGTCCAGATGCACTTTCCCAAGGAGCAAGCAACAAACAATACCGCAGAGTATGAAGGTTTGCTTGCCGGTCTCAGGATCGCAGCAGACCTTGGGATCAAGAAGCTCATTGTTAGGGGTGACTCGCAGCTTGTCGTCCGCCAAGTGAACAAGAATTATCAGAGTCCGTTGATGGAAGCTTACGTTGATGAAGTGAGAAAGTTAGAAGAGCACTTTGACGGCCTACAGATGGAACATGTTCTAAGAGCTCAGAACGACATTGCCGATGGCCTGTCGAAGTGCGCCGCACTTAAGTTACCTGTGGAACCAGGGATCTTTGTGCTCAAACTGACTCAACCGTCTGTAACGTCTTCAACTGGACAGAGCAAGAAGAGGAAGTTGATTTCTGGTGACTATTTTCCGGCAGAGCTCCCCGAAGCCGCCGCCAAGAAGGTCCCCAAGATCAACACCAAGAGTGCTGAGGAGCAGTCTGCTCCGGCAAGCCCTAGGGTTTGTTCCGTTGAAGCAGACGCTCCCGACAAGTTTTGCTCTGGCAAGCTTGCCGGGGAACGTCAAGCTCCGGCTGAGCCGCAGGTTCTCGCCGTAGAAGCGGATGTTCCCGCAGCAGCAGATGTGCCTTTAGTCCTTGTTGTCGAGCCGCAAGCTCCAGCATGGGCACAACAGATTGTCCGTTTCCTTCAGACAGGAGAACTTCCTGAAGAGCAAGAAGAAGCGGAAAGAGTAGCCCGGCAGTCAAGTATGTACCAGTTTGTCGACAACACACTGTACAGAAGAAGAATCAACGGTGTGAAATTGAAGTGTATTCACCGGGAAGATGGACAAAAGCTGTTGGCAGAGATACATGGAGGCATATGTGGTCACCACATTGGCGCAAGAGCGCTTGCCGGCAAAGCATTCCGGCAAGGTTTCTTTTGGCCGACAGCCCTCCAGGATGCAACTGCACAAGTAACCAAGTGTGAAGCGTGCCAGTTCCATTCCAAGCAGATACACCAGCCAGCTCAAGCTCTCCAGACGATCCCTTTATCCTGGCCATTTTCGGTCTGGGGGCTCGACATCCTCGGCCCCTTTCCCCGAGCTGTCGGGGGCTTTGAGTACTTGTACGTTGCGATCGACAAGTTCACAAAGTGGCCGGAAGTGGAAGCAGTGAGGAAGGTGACAGCACAGTCAGCAGTCAAGTTCTTCAGGTCGATTGTTTGCCACTTCGGGATCCCTAACAGGATCATCACCGACAACGGCACGCAATTCACGAGCCGCACCTTCATGCAGTACGTCCAAGATCTTGGCGCCAAGCTCTGTTTCGCTTCTGTTGCTCACCCGAGAAGCAACGGTCAAGCGAAGAGGGCAAATGCTGAAGTGCTGCGCGGGCTCAAGACCAGGACTTTTGACAAGCTGCGCAAGTGCGGAAAGAACTAGATTGAGGAGCTGCCGGTGGTTCTTTGGTCGATCAGGACGATGCCAAATTGAGCCACTGGCTAGACACCTTTCGCTCTAGTCTATGGAGCAGAGGCAGTTCTCCCCACGGAACTCGTATACGGGTCACCTCGAGTGCTCACTTATGATGAGCTTGAGCAAGAGCAGCTGCGACAAGATGACGCGCTGCTCCTTGAGGAAGACCGTCTTCAGGCCGCTGTATGAGCTACTCGATACCAGCAAGCTTTGCACCGCTACCATAGCCGCAAAGTTAATGCCATAAGTCTCGAGGAAGGCGACCTTGTTCTTCGGCGCGTTCAGTCCGCCAAGAATTCCAACAAGTTGACGCCAAAGTGGGAAGGCCCTTACCGGGTGAAACGAGTCACTAGGCCTGGCGCTGTCCGCCTTGAGACCGAAGATGGCATTCTGGTGAGAAACTCCTGGAACATTGAGCATCTTCGTAAGTTTTACCCGTAAGGCGCGGTTGCCAGAACTTTTTCCGGCAACCACCTTTTTACAAGTCTTGCCACTGTTGCATGTAATCCTTTGTACAAAGCCGGGCGCAGACCCCGTGCATAAGTAAAGCTCATGTGCTCCGCACATCTTGTCAATTTCATGCTTTCTATTTTTTGCATGTGTTATCTGACATTTTGTGCAGCACCTACCCCCGGTAAGCAATAATGAGCCGTAAGGCTCCATATCTTTATTTTCTCTTCTTTCTCTTTCTCAAAGAAAGGAAGGTTCCCTCGCCCACAAGTTTGCCGGGGGAAAGGAGAAGATAATGGTGTGGACCAGGCGTCGTTTAAGAAAGTTTCGCCTTACCGGGACGCAAACGACAGAAAAGCTAAGTTGCCAAAGTTTGAGCAATCAGTTTTTAAATTTTTAAGTTATCTTCCTCGAACGACCGTGCTTTGTATGGAAAACCTGTGCGCGGAGGAACCAACTCGTAACTAGTTGCGCCCTTACTTTGTTTCGAGTCCGCTCAACAACTTAAGTGAGCTACGACTAGTTGCGACAAGGTTTCTTGTCGGTAGCGGCACCGCCAGCAGGCTGCTGACGTCCCGCACTCAGCGCTCGCGGCTAAGGCGCCTGCACCGGCAAGTTCCCTAAAAGCGTAGGGCAAAAACATACAAAGGAAGGAATCAAGTAAAGGAAATAACATAGCAATCGCTACCCAAAATAGAGTTATATTACAAGATAGCTTGTCGCATCTCTAACAGATTGTTCTCATAACATGACCAGCAGCGACAAGAAAAGGAGAAAACGGGCGGCCTAATCTACGCGATCGCCCTCAACCCTCTTGATCCCGCTCACCTTGTCCACAATGGGTGCGACAAGGGTCTTGAGCGCTTCCAGATCAGCATCCGGCAGCAAGGTCCTGAGGACGTTGGTGAGGTTGAGGCCTGGGTTGCGGAAGGCCACCTTCACCAACACCTTTTGAAGAGCTCCCGCGCAGATCTTGCACGACTCGTCGGCCAGCTGCTTTGGGATCTTCTCCCGGAGTCGCTGGAGGGCCGTCACCACGCCTTTGAAGAACAAGCTGAGCTTGGCGCTGGGTTGGAGGTTCTCATCGGAGGGATACCCGAGATCCTCCATCCCCAGCTGCGCCAGCTCCCTGTCGATGGCTGCGGCAACATCCACGAGACCCTCCGTCCAGTGCAACACATTCTCCCTAAAAGTGTCCTGGGTGGCAGCAGCCCTCGCCAGCAGCGCCTCGTCGGCCTTGATCTTCTCCTTCAAGTCCACCTCCTGCTCCCTGGCGCCGTCTAGCGTCTTGGTCAAAGTAGTCAGCTTCAACTCAAGATCTACGTTGGAGTCCTTGGCGGCGCTAAGCTCCTTGCCCTTCTCGGCGAGACGACCCTGCAGCTCGCCAAAGGTGTAGGCGTCCTTCTCGCGCTTGTGCTTGAGCGCGGCAAGCTTTTCACCGCTCGCATTGAGATCAACCTCCAGCTGCGCCACCTTCGTCTCCAGCTCCTTCTTGGCGGCCTCCGCAGCTGCGGCAGCATCCTCTGCTTCCTTGAGAGCCCCGCCGAATGTTTGCTCGCGCGCAGCAAGCTCCTCCTCGTGGCTGTCGAGGTTGACCTTCCGCTGCACCAACTCGCCCTCCCGCGCAGACAGCTTCTCAGCGGCAAGCCGCTGTTGCTCTTCAACTTCAGCCCTCTCGAGGAGGAAGGCTTTCCGCTCCTCGGCAAGTTGCTTCCGCTGCTCTGCCAGGGACCGGAGAGCTTCCTGGTTAAGACCCTGAAGCTCCTCCGTGCGCTTCTCGATGTCCACTCCCACCTTCGCGACAAGCGCTTCTCGGGATTCTAGCTTGGCCCGTCGAGCGCGGTAGAGCGACACCAGCTTTCGTAGCAACTGCTCCTCCTCAGGCTCGCTGCTGCTGCTGCTCGGCGCATCAACCAGCGTCAGCCCAGCGGAGGCGAGCACCTCTCCATCCAAGATTTCTCCTTCGGCCGGCGCCCTGGAGCTTGACGCCCAGGGGAGCTTGATGAAGACGCCATCGTCGGCCTTCAAATAGGCGCCGGGCTGGGGCTCTTCGGAGCCTGACGCTGCTCCAGCGGCGGAGGGGTCGGCGGTCGGCGTAGCGCCTGGCGCTCCTGCGGCCTCGAGGCCGTCAGTGCGATCGCCAGACCCCTCGCCAGCTTTTGCGGCGGCAGCTTTGGCGGCCTCTTCGCCGGCGGGATCATCAGCGCCAGCTGCTTCTTCGGTGGCAGCGGCGTCGTCGGCATTGCCGCGCGCGTTCTCCTCGCCGGCGGCCTCGGTCTCCATCGGCTCCGTGGTAGAGGGATCTGACGGCCGGAAAAGGGAGAAAAGTCAAGCAAATATCCAAAAAGAAAATCAGAAGAAGAAGAACCCAAGGGAAGTTTTCAAGCAAGAGGATTACTTGTACTAGGTTCTACAGTCGTGGTCTCCGCCACCGGGGGGTCGCTGGTGCTGTCCCTTGCCGGAGAACTCTCCCTTGCCGGAGACTTCTCCCTTACCGGAAAATTCTCCCTTGCCGGAGAATGCTCCCATGCCGGGGAACCCTCCCTTGGCGGTGTAGTGGAAGCAGATGGCATGTCGGGGGCGGCTTCCGAGCGCTCCTGGTGAGGCTGCTCTGCTCCTACGCAAACCAATAGGCAGATGTCAGCAAAGAAAGAGCACCCATGCGCGCCTAATAGCGGGAAGTAAACCATATACTTACGCTGGGGGCTGCGCTGGGGGCTGCTTTGGAGAATAGTTGCCGGGTCCGGCAAGGTGGTCTTGGACACACCCCCCGCTGTCGCGGTGGGTTCGTCCTTGATGACAATCACCGGGACCTTGGCTCTCTTTGCCGCTATCGGTGTCAAAACCGGCGGATCTCGGGTAGGGGGTCCCGAACTGTGCGTCTAGGCGGATGGTAACAGGAGACGAGGGACACGATGTTTTTACCCAGGTTCGGGCCCTCTCGATGGAGGTAAAACCCTACGTCCTGCTTGATTAATATTGATGATATGGGTAGTACAAGAGTAGATCTACCACGAGATCAAGGAGGCTAAACCCTAGAAGCTAGCCTATGGTATGATTGTTGTAATGTATGTTGTCCTACGGGCTAAAGACCTCCGGTTTATATAGACACCGGAGAGGGCTAGGGTTACACAGAGTCGGTTACAATGGTAGGAGATCTACATATCCGTATTGCCAAGCTTGCCTTCCATGCCAAGGAAAGTCCCATCCGGACACGGGACGGAGTCTTCAATCTTGTATCTTCGTAGTCTTGGAGTCCGGCGGACATTGATAGTCCGGCTGTCCGGACACCCCCTAGTCCAGGACTCCCTCACTAGCCCCCGAACCAGGCTTCAATGACGATAAGTCCAGCGCGTTTATAGTCTTCGGCGTTGCAAGGCGGGTTCTCCCTTCAAATTCCATGTACCTGCCGAACAGTGTCCAGCTTCATCTTGAATACTGCGTTCCTCGGCTTCTACGCCAAATAATGGCCCTCTTCCACGCGTCGCACGAATGCGAAAAGCCAGGGTGTATTTTGCATTTCTCCCCCCAATTGTGCGAGTCGCCCGCCTATAAAAGAGGCAAGAATCCAGATCCAAACCACACCGTCTTCCTCCCGCAATACTCCATCGAAGCGCCTTTGACCTAGAAATCCATTCCACCATGGATCGTCAACGCGGCTCTTCTTCACGCGCTCCCATCCCACCGCCGGGGAATTGGAGGAGGTGCTCTATTTCGCACAACGAGCTTGTGAAGCTCCAAACGGGGGGATACCTCCCTCCGGCCTTCATGATCCCAGTCCGGGCCGGACTGGTTACTTATCAAGGTGGGAGATAGGCGGAGGATGCTCCAAGCCCCAATAAGGGGGAGCGAGTATGTTTTGTCCCTTATCTAATAAGGGGACTCGGATTTCCAATACATCCGTTCCTCCGCAGGCTCCTGAAGTTCTACGGACTCCAGCTCCACCACCTCACGCCCGCCTCTGTCCTGCATATCGCGGGCTACGTAGCTCTTTGCGAGCTATTCCTGGGCATTGAGCCCCATTTCTCATTGTGGAAGAGGCTGTTTTGCCTCGTACCCCGTTCTCACCAGGGGTCCATATATCAAGTGGGCGGCGACGAAATATGGCGCATCGCCGGGACCGGATACCTATCCGGCACTCCCAAGAAGGCGTCCGAAGACTGGCCCTCGGAGTGGTTTTATATAGGGGACGCTCCGCTGCCAGACCCAGTTCGGATCGGCCTCCCGGAGTTTAGTGCTGCTCCCTTGAAGAAACGCCTCAGCTGGCGCCCACGGAGCCCCCGATTGGAGGAAGACAAGAGCGTCCATTACTTGATGGGCCGGATAAGATTAATGGCTCATTCCGGCTTGACCATGATCGGAGTCATGGCGACATGCATCAAGCGAGGGGTACAGCCACTGCAATACAGAGGCCACCCCATGTGGGATTTCAACGGGGAAGACGATGCTACCCGGCACGACCGCAAAGGGCTGGATTCGACCGAGGATCTGGTGAAGACCCTGTCCAGCCTGTACAAGGGGGAGAAGGAGGATTTCCTTCGAACGAACCCTTTGAATGGGTTTTCCATGATCAACCCCAGAGGATGGGTAAGTGAACACCTTGAAGGGCCCAACCCATGCTTTCGAAGTTTAAGCTTCTTACATTATGTCTTCGGCGCAGGATCTACGCTGGACTGTGGAGGACATGGTAAGTCCTGCTCCGCAACCCGAGGATCCAGAAGGATCCCCAGATCCGGCCTCCGAAGAGGACCCGGATATCGAGGTGGAGCTGATCGACGGGGTGTATCACCAACTCAGCATAGACAATGCTTTGGTCGCCATTACGGCGGACTACCCCGGGCTAAGTCCGGCTTCCCAGGTGACCGCGACCGAAGTCCGGACACCATTATCTCATCCCTGCCCATTTCTGACCTTCGCGAACGATGGTATTTTGCAGGAAGTGCCTTTACGGCAGGAAGCCGAGGCCGCGGCGGCCGACCAACAAAGGTCAGTCCGAACTAGCAGGCGGAAAAGGAGCGCAGTGCGGACGGAAACGTCGCCGCAAAGGTATAGCTCGTATTGGAATTTTTAGAGCAACGTTCCTAGGAAACGTCTGAGTGCTCATGATCTTTGTAGGAGAAAAAGCGCTCGCCGGACTGCGAGCGCAGGAATTGCCAATCCGACCAACACCGGCCAGGCTCCAGCGCCCGGCCTGGAGGGGGAGGCAAGCGCAAGACGCGAGCCGGATCCTTCTCCAACGGAGGGTACCGACAGACTGTCCGCCACCAAGTCTGAGGTGGAGAGCGCCATGAACCATAGGCGCCGCCGGACAGTGTTTCAAGAAGGGTGCTTTTCCCCTGAGGCATTGGATGCTTTTAACGCAGGGGACGCGCATCTCCGTGCTGCTCAAAATGGTTTTACCAGAGCCACGGAGCAGTATGTGAAAGACATACGGGTAAGGGAATTTTAATTGTTTTATATACCAGTAGCCCCCGAGACTTAAAGTAGTTATGCTAACTGATTTAAGGATCATTGAAAAATTTTAGGCACTTAACGAGAAGAACGCCCAGCTGTCTCGGGAGCTGCAAGATTGCAAGGCCCAACTTGAGGCCGCACTTGCTACCGCAGGAGGAGACGGAAAGACCCCTCCTGGTAACACATTTTTATTAATAAATATAAGCGCTGTGCAGCGTGCGGGCGAGTCTAATAATGACATTTGCAGGTACCGCCGGACAAGATCCGGACAGGCAAGCATTGCTACGCCAGCTAAAGGCCGGCGAGAGTGTGCTGAATAGGGTTCAGCAGGAAAGGAACAAGCTCCAGGATGCCAACGCCAAGCTCGGAGAAGAGCTGAAAGGCGCTCAGGCCGAGCTGTCCGGCTCCGTTAAGGAGAATCAGCGGCTTCGTCGTAGCATTTATAGTAAGTGCTTGAGCGAACTCTTTTGAAAAGAAGAGTTCGGCGAGGAAGTATTTTGACATGATATGTCTTGTAGGTATACTCACGGGTCGTCCTGCAGAGGAGATGCCCATATCAATGGGTGATCAACTTCCCGAACTGTTGCAGCTACTCGAACGAGTTCGGCAGGCAATGAGCGGCGTCGTTCAGGCTTTATGGCCAGCCCTCACCCTACCCGAGGGCCTCGGGGAGCTTGCGGAGAAGCTGCAGGGAGTGCGGCAGCGCTTCCGTTTGTGGAAGATTTCGGCTTGCCGTCAAGGTGCCAGGGAGGCTTGGGCCATGGTGAAGACGCGGTACAAGAAGGCGGATCCCAACCACATGGCCGAAGTTGGACCGGTGGGGCCCGATGGGAGGGAGATCCCTGTGAGTTTAGTGCATAGCCAAGTAGAGTTGGCTGCTAAATTTTCCCAACAGGACTGTAGACTAGACAGCCTATTAGACGGGATTGAGGAGGAATACAATCAGTAAATTTGACAATGTATGTTATCCTTTAAAGTGACATGTGAAATGCCTTCTAGCCGGATTGTAGATCGTTTGTCTTTGCCGACCTTTTCGCTTCGACCTCGGGACCCTAGAGTCCGGAGTGTGTCCGAATACCTTTTTGGTTAAGAAACAACCGTGGTATGCATGGAGACCAGGCGTAGGGGTCATTAGTGCTTTATCAGACAAGTGCCCAACTAGTTATGTTATATTACATGGTTAGTAAGAAACATCTTCCAGGGAGAATAGTTCCGTTAAGGGTTCCTTTCCCTGGGAGGCATGCCCTAAAGTGCATGTCCGGACTGCAAAGAAAGCAGTGAAACATCTGGGGGCAAATAGATAAATAGGTAAAAAGTCATCTTTTAAGTCACCGACCGAATATTCCCTTAAGAACGCTAGCTTTCGGCTTCACCCAGTCTGAGGTACACATCCGGCTGACCCGGCAGTAGCAATCGCAGAGGTGCTCCCTTTACCTCCTAGCCGAACAATCGGGAACGTAGGGGTAAGAACAGGAGCCAGGCAACCCAGCTTGGCCAAAACTTAAGTCATATCGATGCATATAATGGCGAGTAAAAGGTACATGTGGAAGCTTAACACATGTGCTGGGTATAAAACCCGTATAATTGAGCTTCTGTAAAAGAAGCCCCCAGGAATAATGAGTGCGGATGGCACATCATGCGTATGCAAAGAATTCAAAAATAGGCCCGTAAGGGCTTTTAAGTGAAAAGGATAAAAAGAGAAACAAAAGACAGCCGAAGTGTAAAAGTTTGGACGGGGGAAGGGGACGAACTCTTAGTCCGGCGCTAGGCATAGAATCGTCGGAGGCGGGCTGCATTCCATGGGTTCGGCTCGAGTCGGTGATCCGACGCATTTCGTAGACGGTATGCTCCGCCGGTCAGTACTTGATCGATAATGAAGGGGCCCTCCCATTTGGGCTTGAGCTTGTCCTTTTTCTTGTCCGGCAGGCGTAGAACTAGTTCACCAACGTTGTAAGTCTTGGCCCGTACTTCTCTGCTTTGATATCTTCGGGCCTGCTGCTGATAGAATGCGGAACGAGCCTTCGCGACATCACGTTCTTCCTCCAATGTGTCCAAGTTGTCCTGCCGATCAAGTTCGGCCTCTCTTTCCTCATACATGCGCACTCGAGGTGAGTCATGAATAATGTCACAGGGCAAGACTGCCTCTGCGCCGTATACCATAAAAAATGGTGTGAATCCGGTAGTACGGTTAGGCGTTGTCCGCAGCCCCCAGAGTACGGAGTCGAGCTCCTCGACCCATTGTGTGTCGGATTTAGTGAGTGACCTCACTAGTCTGGGTTTAATGCCGCTCATTATTAGACCATTTGCTCTTTCCACTTGACCGTTGGTTTGAGGGTGATAGACTGACGCATAGTCGATCTTGATGCCCATATTTTTGCACCATGACTTAACCTCGTCGGCCGTGAAGTTCGTGCCGTTGTCGGTGATGATGCTGTGGGGGACTCCATAACGGTGTACCACCCCTGATATAAAGTCTATCACTGGTCCGGACTCTGCTGTTTTGACCGGTTTGGCCTCTATCCATTTGGTGAACTTATCCACCATGACCAATAGGTACTTTTTCTTGTGGGTTCCCCCTTTAAGGGGTCCAACCATGTCAAGCCCCCAGACCGCGAACGGCCAGGTAATGGGTATGGTTTTGAGGGCGGTGGGTGGCATATGGCTCTGATTAGCAATGAGCCGACAACCAACGCATCGCTGGACCAAGTCCTGTGCGTCTGCCCGAGCCGTCGGCCAATAGAATCCTGTACGGAATGCCTTTCCTACAAGGGCCCGGGCTGCTGCGTGGTGTCCGCCTAGTCCGGCATGAATTTCAGCCAGGAGGTTTCGCCCTTCTTCTTCGGAGATACACCTTTGAAGGACTCCGGTGGTACTTTTCTTATAAAGTTCTCCCTCATGGACCTTGTAGGCCTTCGATCGCCGGACTATGTAGCGGGCCTCATTTTGGTCTTCGGGAAGTTCCTGCCTAAGTAAGTAGGCTAGGAAAGGTTCTGTCCACGCGGCGATTACTGCCATTATGACGTGGGCGGAGGGTGTTATGTCGTCTGCCGAATCACCGGTTGGTGCGGTTTTCTCCGGTTTGTCGCTACCGGGCTCCTCTTCCCATAGTACGGATGGCTTGAAGAGCCGTTCCAGGAAGATATTTGGAGGGACAACATCACGTTTCGCACCGATGCGTGCCAGGACGTCGGCCGCTTGGTTATTATCTCGGGCTATGTGATGGAATTCGAGTCCTTCAAACCGAGCTGACATTTTTAGGACAGCGTTGCGATATGCTGCCATTTTCGGATCCTTGGCGTCGAAGTCTCCGTTTATTTGGGATATTGCAAGGTTTGAGTCCCCGCGCACCTCTAGGCGTTGAATCCCCATGGAGACCGCCATCCGGAGACCATGTAACAGGGCCTCGTATTCGGCTGCATTGTTGGAGTCCGTGTACATTATTTGAAGTACATACTCGACTGTATCTCCGGTGGGGGACGTCAGTACGACGCTAGCCCCCAGTCCGGCCAACATTTTGGAGCCGTCGAAATGCATAGTCCAATTGGAGTATGCGCTGTACTCTTTAGGGAGTTCGGCTTCAGTCCATTCGGCGACGAAGTCAGCCAAAACTTGTGACTTTATAGCTCGTCGAGGTTTGTAAGTGATGCCGAATACTAAGAGCTCAATGGCCCATTTTGCTATCCTGCCCGTTGCGTCGCGGTTATTTATAATGTCATTGAGTGGTACTTCAGAGGCCACTGTTATCGAGCACTCTTGAAAGTAGTGCCGGAGCTTTCGAGACGCCATGAACACAATATATGCTATCTTCTGATAGTGCGGGTAACGGGATTTGCAGGGGGTTAACACAGTGGATACATAATACACTGGTTTTTGAAGAGGGAATTTATGCCCTTCTGTCGCTCGTTCGACGACAAGGACTGCGCTTACAACTTGATGTGTTGCTGCGATGTATAACAACATTGGTTCGCCCAGAGTGGGCGCAGCCAAGACCGGATTTGTTGCCAGTATGGCCTTTATTTCTTCGAGTCCGGCAGTGGCAGCATCCGTCCACTCGAAGTGTTCGGTGTGCCTGAGGAGGCGATAGAGGGGCAACGCCTTTTCTCCTAAACGGGAGATAAAGCGGCTTAGTGCTGCCATGCATCCTGTTAATTTTTGTATTTGTTTGAGGTCTTTTGGAATATCCAACTGTGACAGAGCTCAGATTTTGGCCGGATTTGCTTCAATTCCTCTACCGGATACGATGAAGCCCAGCAGCTTTCCAGCTGGTACGCCGAAAACGCATTTTTCCGGATTCAGCTTGATGTCATATGCTCTGAGGTTGTCGAATGTGAGCCTCAAATCGTCTACTAAAGTTTCGACGTGTTTTGTTTTGACGACTATGTCGTCTACGTATGCCTCGACTGTTTTGCCGATCTGGGTGGCCAGACATGTTTGAATCATGCGCTGATATGTTGCGCCGGCGTTTTTGAGTCCGAAGGGCATCGTGTTGAAGCAGAATGGTCCATATGGAGTGATAAATGCCGTTACGGCTTGGTCTGCTTCCGCCATCTTGATTTGATGATAGCCAGAGTATGCGTCCAGGAAGCACAACGAGTCGTGCCCTGCTGTAGCATCGATAATTTGATCGATGCGGGGGAGAGGGAAGGGATCCTTTGGGCAAGCTTTATTGAGGTCTTTAAAATCGACACAGAGGCGCCAGGATTTATCCTTCTTTGGTACCATCACCAAATTTGCTAGCCAGTCCGGATGTTTGATATCTCTAATGAATCCAGCTTCCAATAGTTTGGCTAGCTCTTCTCCCATTGCCTGTCTTTTGGGCTCGGAAAATCGTCGAAGAGCCTGTTTGACTGGCTTGAATCCTTTTAGGATGTTGAGGCTGTGTTCTGCCAACCTGCGAGGGATTCCGGGCATGTCTGAAGGATGCCAGGCGAAGATATCTCAATTTTCCAGAAGGAATTCGCGCAGTGCGGCGTCTACTTCGGGGTTCAACTGTGCCCCAATGGAGGCCGTCTTTGTTGGGTCCGTTGGATGGACCTGGAATTTTATTATATCGTCTGCTGGTTTGAAGGAGGTGGACTTGGATCTTTTATCGAGTATCACATCGTCCCTGTTCACTGTAGAGCGCAGCGCGGTGAGTTCCTCTGCCGCTACGGCTTCGGATAGTGCCTCGAGGGCTAGCGCGGCTGTCTTGTTTTCGGCGCGGAGTGCTATGTCCGGATCACTAGCGAGAGTGATTATTCCGCTGGGCCCAGGCATTTTAAGCTTCATGTACCCGTAATGAGGTATTGCTTGAAAAATTGTGAATGCCTCTCGTCCTAATATGGCGTGATACCCACTGCTGAACGAGGCCACCTGGAACGTGACTTCTTCGGATCTGTAATTGTCCGGAGAGCCGAACACCACATCGAGTGTGATTTTTCCGGTGTAGCGCGCTTCCCGGCTAGGGATTATTCCTCTAAAGGTTGTGCTGCTTTGCTCAATACGGCTCCAATCGATTTCCATTTTTCGCAGAGTTTCCTCGTAAATGAGGTTTAGTCCGCTGCCGTCGTCCATGAGGACTTTTGTCAGTCGAAAGCCGTCCACTATGGGACTGAGTACCAGTGCGGCTGGGGCTCTGGTTGTTCGGAATGTGGGCTCGTCGCTGCCGTTGAAGGTAATGGCTGTGTCGCTCCATGGATTTGCTGTTGCTACTTGGTGGACTTTGGCGAGTTCGCGGATTGATCGTTTTCGCATATTATTTGATGCGAAAGTCTCGAAGACTGTTGATACCGTGCTGGTATTGTTGGAGTGGTTTCCCGGAGCTAAAAGATCTTCGCCACTTTTGGCCACCTGTCGTAATATCCAACATGCTCGAAGGCTATGTGTTGGGACGGCTCCCTCTGTATTATGAAGCTTACAGGGTCCATTGAGCCATCCCTCCAGTACGGTTCCGTTTCCCTGATTGGGTTTTTGTTTTTTCGTTTTTGCATCTGGGGCCTGAGTGTAAGGCGCCCTTTTACTGCGGACTGGGTTTGGGGCCGGATTATCCCAAAATTGATTTTCGGTTTTCCGGAAACTCTCCATCGCACAGTACTTTCGTACAATGGATGCCAGATCGGTGAAGCGCGTAATTTTGCGATGATCAATGGCGTTTAGTATTCCCTTGTCCGTGCAGTTATTGCAGAAGATTGATATTGCATTTTTCTCTCGGCAGTCCTTTATCCTGTCCATGACCAGGAGGAATCTGGCCCAGTAGTGATGTACTGTTTCTGTAGGCTCTTGCCGTATTAGAGATAGATCGCATATGTCTGGGGGGTGGGTGGAATAAAATCCGGATCCCTTCCCATCTTGAGGCTCAAAGGCCAAGGGGTTTCCGAATTCGGAAGTGTGGTTTGCCGGGTACAATCCAGCGAGTCCGGAGCGATGCATGATTTTAAGTTCAATGCTCGATCGAAGTCCGTCCCCCCGTGGGAATCCGGCATGGAGGGTTCGGGAATCCGGACATGAATTGTTTTCAACACTGGCAAAGAGTTGCCGTATTGCTCCTCTACCACTGCGACGTGGTGGGTGGCCTGGGGAGAGTTAATCTCTCTCAGATCGGTTTTAAGCCCAATCTGGTTGTAGTCCGTAGCGACTCCCAGGGCGGCGATGCGATCCAAGAGCTCGTTAACAGACGAGAGCTCTATTGGATCTAACTGTTCGGCAGCTTTAGGGCTGACGCGAAGATTGCTTTCGACGACTTGAGAAGTCATTGCCGAAGCGGCGGCCGGACAGGCGGTCATGAGAAAACCACCAAGCCGGATAGTTTGGCCGGCGGCCAAGGCCCCTCCGGTGAAAACACCGTCTTTGAAGACGGGTGGAGGCATCCGCTCTATCGGTGACGACACAGAGGAACTCTCAATGAAAGCACCAATGTCGGTGTCAAAACCGGCGGATCTCAGGTAGGGGGTCCCGAACTGTGCGTCTAGGCGGATGGTAACAGGAGACGAGGGACATGATGTTTTTACCCAGGTTCGGGCCCTCTCGATGGAGGTAAAACCCTACGTCCTGCTTGATTAATATTGATGATATGGGTAGTACAAGAGTAGATCTACCACGAGATCAAGGAGGCTAAACCCTAGAAGCTAGCCTATGGTATGATTGTTGTAATGTATGTTGTCCTACGGACTAAAGCCCTCCGGTTTATATAGACACCGGAGAGGGCTAGGGTTACACAGAGTCGGTTACAATTGTAGGAGATCTACATATCCGTATTGCCAAGCTTGCCTTCCACGCCAAGGAAAGTCCCATCCGGACACGGGACGGAGTCTTCAATCTTGTATCTTCGTAGTCTTGGAGTCCGGCGGACATTGATAGTCCGGCTGTCCGGACACCCCCTAGTCCAGGACTCCCTCAGCCGCTCTCTGGGCCAGAGTCCTAAAAAGGAATGAGTTCGGAGTAAAGCAAATCAGATACAAGACAAAACAACAAGAATTGAAGAACTACAAGTACAACAAAGAATCTTACTCTTCTTCTTCCTCGTCGGAGCTGAGCGCGGAGAGGTCGAAGTCCGGCTCACCTCCGGCGCGACGAGGCGGAGGAGTAGGTTCCCTTAGCCGCTTGGCAGGGGCCGTGGCGGTGGTCTGAGACGGCCCAGCTCCAGCCGCCGCCGCGGCATGAGGAGCGACAGGAGCAGAAGCGGTGGTCTGGGAGGACCCCGCTCCAGTTGCCGCAGCGGCGTGAGGTGCTCCCGCGGCAACAGTGCTTGCCACGGTGGAGCGTGTCGCGCGGCGCGGCGGCTGTTGACTCGTCTGCCGCCCCGCTACATCCCCGGCCTTGCGGAGACGCCTTCTTGGTGGAGCTGGGGGCTCTGCTTGCGGCGAGCTGTCTGAAGATGAGGAGGAAGAGGAGTTGGTCTTCAACGAACCGCTCGCACCCTCGGCGGGCTCGCTCGACTCGACTTCAGGCCCGGCAAGCTCTCCCTCGCCGGCAAGCCCCTCTCGCTCGGTAAGCCTTGCCGCCTCTGCTGCCTCTGCCTCCTCCACGGTGAATCCAAACTCGCCCGCGGCAGCGGCTGCCGCCGCCTCTTCTAGCCTAGTGGCGATGCGCTGCATCTTCGCGTCGGTTGTGTCGCGAGTAAGGCTTTTCTGTTCATCAGAGCGGACCGGCACTTCTACCAAGCCGTCAAAGAACTCCTGCACGACGTCGTCTGCAGGCTCTTGCCAAGTTGGGACAATTCCATGCGAATCGCACAGCGGCACCATTGCACGGATGCGGTCGAGCGAGGAGTTGTTGCACAGCGGAATGACACCCTTCGGCAACCTGAACACTTCAGGATGTTGAGGGTCGTGCTTGAACAGTTCCTGGAGCATCGCGTCCAGTTCCAGGACAGTGAAGTTGAAGTTGAGGCCCGGGCGCAGCCTCATGATATCCGCCGCATTTTGGAACTCCCAGGCGGGTCTCCTCCTCTCCTGCAGGGGGGCGATGCGGCGGCGAAGAAAATCTGCGCCAACGGCGCCTACAGTGAGCCCGGCAAACCTGAGGCGTTGGATCCGGGTGACGGCAATCTTCAGCCTATCATCTTCCGGGGCCACGTTGCTCCAATCGTTGCCGCGCGCTACTGGGGCTTGGCGTCGGGCGGTAAATGGCTGCGGGTTCTCCTCGACAATCCAGCACCAGTCTGCTCTCCATTCCTCCCACTTGCCGGGGAGCTCTCCCTCCAGATAAGCTTCCTTCTTGCAAGCTCTCGAGATCCAGGCGATTCCGCCGGATAAAGGCTCCCCTCTCTCAACTCGGGGCATAAAGAAGTGGCGAAAAAGAGCTACATTTGGATAGACTCCGACAAAGTTTTCGCAGAGATGTGCGAAAACTGCCATGGTCAGAACGGCATTGGGGGTGAAGTCAAGGAAGCGGAACCCGTAGGTATTCATAATGTCGCAGAAAAACTTAGAGAAAGGCGGGCAGAGCCCGCAGTAGAAGAACAACGCGAAGAAGGGATACCCACTCGGAGCCAGTTCCGAAGCGGCGGCTGAGAGTACCTTCGTGCGTGGATGCGCTCGCGTCCCCATCGACTAGAAGAGGTAGTAATACTCCCTCAGCTCCTTCACGGCGAGCTTGGGGGGAAGGTTGCCTGCTCCTTTCGCAGCGCCGCGAGCCACTTCGCCTCGGTCGACTTCACGACCTTCCCCTTGTCGGCTTTCGGAGCCATGGCGAAGGTGGTGGGGGGGATCGACGGCGTTTGTGGTGCTGGTGGCGATGGGGGGCGGAGCGCTGCTCTCTTTCATCTTTGGGAAGAAAGGGAGGGGTGGCGGAGGTTTCTGAGATTGGAATAGCAACCGGCGAGATGGGCGAACTGCCCCTGTTTCCCCTGCTTATAAAGAGGGAGGGGGCGGACATTCCGTCTTTCCGAATAAAGAAACCACCCACGATCTCTCCCACGACGCCGCATTCGACGCGTGCCGTTCGGGGAGGTCGCGGTGGATACGGAGTAAGATACGGCGTAACCCAGGCCGCGCGTGCCCGTGCCCTATTTGGGCCTAGCCCAACAGCGCTCGGCACCGTGTGTGGCCCAGGCCCGGGGGCTCCTGTCGGTGTACTGGAGTAGGGGTACCCTAGTATCCCGAACTTGTGCACGGGTAGTCGCAGCACCCCGCGGCAAGGCTTGCCGGGTGACCGCCAAGGTCCTCCGTGGTTCCCTTGGAGCCATTCAAGAACAAAGTATTCAAGCCAAAGAGGCAAGGCCCCGGCAAGAGGAGCTTGCCGGGAAGGCCAACCGAGGCATCTGAAGGAACTTGCCGCGACACGTCACGCGTCCCGGCGAGGCCCGGTGAGCGACAAGCTTCCGGACGCGACAAGACAATGACTGCGGCAAGGCGCTTGCTGCGGCAAGCTACCACTCTGTACCCGTGCTCCAGCACATCCACCAACGTGTCGCCCTGGGACCTTTCCAGGCGCGCGTGGCAAGAGGCTGTGCAGCCAGCGGTACGCGGTGGCAAGCGGCGCTGACAAGATTGCCATCATGGCAAGCGGTGGCGTCCCCGACGGTCCCTTTCTGCACTATTTGGGCGACGCAGACGGGCATTTAATGCCTTTGTCCCCTGCCGTCAGGGTTAGGTATGATACACTGTACAGGTAGTTGTACCAACCGCAACACCTTTCCATTTTTACCCTTGTCTACGTTGCCACCTGTCGGTGACCCCTTGAGCATATAAAAGGAGGCCCATGCGCAACATAGAGGGGGGTTCGAAGGCAGAAAAACACTCACGCTTGGTCTCATTAGCAGCTAGTGTGTACTGTAGCACTCAGCGCTCCCGAGCAAGAACTCAATACACTCAGACATGCAGCAGTAGGAGTATTATCTCTCCGGAGAGCTCCGAAGCTGGGTAAACTGCTCGTGTGCTTCGCCTCGATCTGCTCTTCGCGCGATCTCCGCCCCCGCCGAACCGAAAGGGGCTCGGTCCGCCGGCCCCATAGGTGTTCGTGGATCAGTTTCCCCGATACATAGGTAAGAAAATAGGTCTTATCATTTCAGCAAAGCGCTCAAAATCCTCATCATCCTTTGTCATGGATGGTTTAGGAGGAAAGGGCATGGGTTTCTGAACCCATGGTTCTCTTTCTCTACCGTGCTTCCTAGCAACAAAATCTCTCTTATCATAACGTTGATTCTTTGATTGTGGGTTATCAAGATCAACAACAGGTTCAATCTCTACATCATTATTTTTGCTAGGTTGAGCATCAACATGAACATTATCATTAACATTATCACTAGGTCCATGTTCGTCACCTGATTGTGTTTCAGCATCAGAGATAGAAATATCATTGTGATTCTCAGGTGTGTCTACAGTAGGTTCACTAGAAGCATGCAAAGTCCTATCGTTTTTATTTTTCTTCTTTTTAAAAGAACTAGGTGCCTCTAAATTATTTCTCTGAGAATCTTGCTCGATTCTCTTAGGGTGGCCTTCAGGATATAAAGGTTCCTGAGTCATTCTACCAGTTCTAGTAGCCACTCTAACAGCTAAGTCATTTTTATTATTTAATTCATCAAGCAAATCATTTTGAGCTTTAAGTACTTGCTCAGCTTGAGTAGCAACCATAGAAGCATATTTGCTAATGAGTTTAAGTTCACCTTTAACTCTAGCCATATTATCGCTCACGCGTCCTATCTCGAAAGCATTATTCTTTAACTCTCTACCAACATAAGCATTAAAACTTTCTTGTCTAGCCATAAAGTCATCAAATTCATCTAAGCACGGGCTATGAAATTTAGTAGATGGGATTTCAACTTTATCATATCTATAGAGAGAATTTACCTTTACTACCTGTGTCGGGTTATCAAGACAATGTGGTTCTTCAACAGGCGGTATATTAAGACCATCTATTTCTTCAATAGGTGGTAAATTCTTAACATCTTCAGCTTTAATACCTTTTTCTTTCATTGATTTCTTTGCCTCTTGCATATCTTCAGGACTGAGAAATAAAACACCTCTCTTCTTCGGAGTGGGTTTAGGAATGGGCTCAGGAGTTGGCTCAATTGGTTCAGGAATTGCCTCAGGAATTGGCTCAGGAAGAGTCCAATTATTTTCATTAGTCAACATATTATTCAATAGTAATTCAGCTTCGTCGACTATTCTTTCCCTGAAAACACAACCAGCACAACTATCCAAGTAATCCTTGGAAGCATCGGTTAGTCCATTATAAAAGATATCAAGTATTTCATTTTTCTTAAGAGGATGATCAGGCAAAGCATTAAGTAATCGGAGAAGCCTCCCCCAAGCTTGTGGGAGACTCTCTTCTTCAATTTGCACAAAGTTATATATTTCCCGCAAGGCAGCTTGTTTCTTATGAGCAGGGAAATATTTAGCAGAGAAGTAATAAATCATATCCTGGGGACTACGCACACAACCAGGAGCAAGAGAATTATACCAAGTCTTAGCATCACCCTTTAATGAGAACGGAAATATCTTAAGGATATAATAATAACGAGATTTATCATCATGAGTAAACAGGGTGGCTATGTCATTCAACTTGGTAAGATGTGCCACAATAGTTTCAGATTCAAGGCCATAAAAAGGATCAGATTCAACTAAAGTAATAATTTTAGGATCAACAGAGAATTCATAATCCTTATCAGTAACACAGATAGGTGAAGTAGCAAAAGCAGGGTCAGGTTTCATTCTAGCATTAAGAGACTGCTGCTTCCATTTAGCTAATAACTTTTTAAGATCATATCTATCATTGCAAGCAAAGATAGCTCTAGCAGCTTCTTCATTCATAAAATAACCCTCAGGAACAACAGGCAATTCATAATCATTGGGAGAATTTTCATCATCACTATCATCAATAATAGCATCTTCAATAATTTCATTCCCTCTAAACCTAGCAAGTTGTTCATCAAGAAATTCACCTAATGGCAAAGTAATATCACGCACAGAAGTAGTTTCATCATAAGTATCATGCATAGCAAAAGTGGCATCATCAATAACATGCGACATATCGGAATTCATAGCAGTAGCAGGTTTAGGTGTCGCAAGTTTACTAATAACGGAAGGAGAATCTAGTGCAGAGCTAGATGGCAGTTCCTTACCTCCGCTCGTAGTTGAGGGCAAAATCCTGGTTCTTTCGTCTTTCAAGTTCCTCATAGTTATCAAAAGATATAAATCCCAAGTGACTCAAAGAATAGAGCTATGCTCCCCAACAACGGCGCCAGAAATTAGTCTTGATAACCCACAAGTGTAGGGGATTGCAACAGCTTTCGAGAGTAAAGTATTCAACCCAAATTTACTGATTCGACACAAGGGGAGCCAAAGAATATTCTTGAGTATTAGCAGTTGAGTTGTCAATTCAACCACACCTGGATAACTTAGTATCTGCAACAAAGTATTTAATAGCAAGTGGTATGATAATAAAGGTAACAGTGGCAAAAGTAATATTTTTGGGTTTTGTAGTGATTGTAACAATAGCAACGGAAAAGTAAATAAGCGAAACACAAGATGTGAAAAGCTCGTAGGCATTGGATCAGTGATGGATAATTATGTCGGATGTGATTCCTCATGTAATAGCTATAACATAGGGTGACACAGAACTAGCTCCAGTTCATCAATGTAATGTAGGCATGTATTCCGTAAATAGTCATACGTGCTTATGGAAAAGAACTTGCATGACATCTTTTGTCCTACCCTCCCGTGGCAGCGGGGTCCCAGCGGGAACTAAGGGATATTAAGCCTCCTTTTAATAGAGAACCAGAACAAAGCATTAGCACATAGTGAATACATGAACTCCTCAAACTACGGTCATCACCGAGAAGTATCCCGATTATTGTCACTTCGGGGTTGTCGGATCATAACACATAATAGGTGACTATAGACTTGCAAGATAGGATCAAGAACACACATATATTCATGAAAACATAATAGGTTCAGATCTGAAATCATGGCACTCTGGCCCTAGTGACAAGCATTAAGCATAGCAAAGTCATAGCAACATCAATCTCAGAACACAGTGAATACTAGGGATCAAACCCTGACAAAACTAACTTGATTACATGGTAAATCTCATCCAACCCATCACTGTCCATCAAGCCTACGATGGAATTACTCACGCACGGCAGTGAGTATCATGAAATTGGTGATGGAGGATGGTTGATGATGACGACGGCGACGAATCCCCCTCTTCGGAGCCCCGAACGGACTCCAGATCAGCCCTCCCGAGAGAGATTAGGGCTTGGCACGGCTCCGCATCGTAAAACGCGATGAAACTTTCTCTCTGATTTTTTTCTCCGCGAGACGGAATATATGGAGTTGGAGTTGAGGTCGGCGGAGCCTCAGGGGGCCCACGAGACAGGGGGCGTGCCCAGGGGGGAGGGCGCGCCCCCACCCTCATGGACAGGGTGTGGGCCCCCTGGTCTTGGTTCTTTTGCCAGTATTTTTTGTATTTTCCAAAAAGTGCCTCCGTGGATTTTCAGGACATTCCGAGAACTTTTGTTTTCTATACATAAAACAACATCATGGCAGTTCTGCTGAAAACAACGTCAGTCCGGGTTAGTTTCATTCAAATCATGCAAGTTAGAGTCCAAAATAAGGGCAAAAGTGTTTGGAAAAGTAGATACCTTGGAGACGTATGAAAGATCGAGGAGAAAATGGTATTGAGATCCAAAAAGAGAGAAGAAGCCATCTAGCTAATAACTATGGACCCGAAGGTCTGTGGTAAACTACTCACAACTCATCGGAGGGGCTATGGTGTTGATGTAGAAGCCCTCCATGGTCGATTCCCCCTCCGGCGGAGCGCCGGCGAAGGCTCCAAGATGGGATCTCGCGGATACAGAAGGTTACGGCGGTGGAAATTGTTTTTCGTTGGCTCCCTGGATGTTTTCGGGGTACGTGGGTATATATAGGAGGAAGAAGTAGGTCGGTGGCCGCCCGAGGGGCCCACGAGATAGGGGGGCGCGTCCTGTAGGGGTGGGCGCGCCCTCCACCCTCGTGGCCGCCTCGGCTGCTTCTTGGCTTGCACTCCAAGTCCTCTGGATCACGTTCATTCCAAAAATCATGCTCCCGAAGGTTTCATTCCGTTTGGACTCCGTTTGATATTTCTTTTCTTCGAAATACTGAAATAGGCAAAAAAACAGCAATACGGGCTGGGCCTCCGGTTAGTAGGCCAGTCCGAAAAATGATATAAATGTGTAAAGTAAAGCCCATAAACATCCAAAAAGGGTAATATAATAGCATGGAACAATAAAAAATTAGAGATATGTTGGAGAAGTATCAGCTGCCTCCTCAGCCTGCAGGCGGGCCGCAGCCGCCCTCACCGCCTCATACCTCCTACGGTCGTTCATCTCCATCTTCTTGTCCGCAAGCCACTTCTTCACATGCTCATACAAGAGGTTCTCGTCTGCCAACATGATCCTCGCATCTTCCGCGTCCCATGCGAGTTGCAACATGCTTAAATTTGATCGGACATGAGCAAATAAAACACATTGACACTTGTTCGGTCATTCCGTCGAACATGACCAGGGTAGCCCGGGCACTGCTGGAGCCCGTGCTCATCCGCGCCCGAACGAGCCGCAGCGAGTCACACACGTCAACCGCCGGCATCTGCGTGGGTGGAAAGTTGTCTGGAATGACCCAGCCGGCGATCGAATCATCCTCTATCCCAAGGGGGTCGGACAGCGTAATCCGCGTAGGCACTCGGAGGGAAGGGGTGCTGGGATCCGAACGCGGCGGAGGAGTAGCGGCTCCACCACGTCCGAACCTACCCGCGGCACCGACGTCGCCTCCCTCTCTTGTTGATGGCATCGCCGCAACTTGCGGGCGACGTTCTCCGCCTTGCAAGTCGTAGCCGACGAATTGACGCCGCCGATGGACGAGATGGATTGTATCTCCGTCGCGGCGGTGTGGGTCGGGTTGGACGACATCTCCGGCAGTCGATCGGGACCGGAAGTGAGGATTGGGAGCAAGGGTGGAGTACGGCGAGGGTCCGGGTGCGGGAAAGGTTGGATGGCGACGGGAGAAGGACGAAGAGTTTGGTGGGTTTGGTGCAATTTGGGGTGGGATCGGGTCGTCGGGTCCAACGTGGCGAGCATGCCCCGGCGCCACCATATCCGCCCCATATTTGGGCTGCATGTGGGGTGTGCCGGTAATCCTGTTCATGGACAACCCGCCCCGGAGGCCCGAACCCGAAGCCTGACATTCGGGACGGTCTTGGACTTCACTTTCTCGCCCAAAGCCCCGCACGAAAACCCGAAATAACCATATAAATTATTTATTCAAAATACAGGTATAATAAACTAGTATAGTATCTTGAATATGATTACTTTAATTAAAAAAATACAATTGTTCATGTGCTTCAGGCCGGGCTCGGGCTTGGGATTTTTTCTTCAGGTTTTGCCAAGCTCGACCTGAACCCGACCCAGCCCAGAGAATGATCAAGTTTAGGTTCCGGCCAATCCCCGGCATTTGAGGCCCGTTTAAGGAGCCCGTCTAGGTCAAAAACCGTGACCAGACAGTGACCGGGCGACCCGCTCGGGCGTATGAGGCGGGTTTCAGGCGCACGGTTGTAGATGCTCCGAGAAGTGGCAAGGAGGAATGCGCAAACCGCCGATGTTGTATAATAGGGCCATCTTTCATTGTAGGGCACTTAAGTAGGTGTTTAAATAGATAAAATACCAAAAATCATACACTCAAAAGTTAAAAAACAAAGCAACTCACTCCTGACTAACGCAAGGCGCTAAAATAAGGTGGTAAACACCAATGACCAATCCCTTTGATTTTCATGCCACAAGTCAAAAAATAAGAAACACCCAATCCTATTTTTTGCGTCGACACCATGGAAGAGATCGGGATTCTACCTCCCAACTGCTCACTAGCTAGGATCAAAATCCCGACGCCCATGTTTAAGCTCTAGCTTGTGGATGCTCTAATATTATGGTATGAAGATGCCACATAAAAAGGTTTCTAGTTTTTGTTCTGAGTAAAAGAAAGGCCTTCCTCTGCGATTTCATATAATGAAACCAATCGGTCTTAGTTACAAGCAGTACGCTACTAATGGAAACGAAAAACCAACACAACCACACGAAATAAAAGAGTAGCAAGCTAACCACGACACCACACAAGTCTATTACAAACCCAAAGCGAGCGATAGACCGGGAGGGGGGGGGCGAAAACCCGAAATAATCCTATGTTCATGATCATTGCCTTAGATAACATCGTAACTATGCGCTTTTCTATCAATTGCTCTGCAGTAATTTGTTCACCCACCGTAATATTTGCTATCTTGAGAGAAGCCACTAGTGAAACCTATGGCCCCCGGGTCTCTTTACCTTATTATTGAATCTGGTTTACATCTTGCTAGTTTCCGATCTACTACTTTGCAATCTTTACTTTCCAATCTATGAACCAAAAATACCAAAAATATTTACTTTAGCATTTATTTATCTCTATCAGATATCACTTTTGCAAGTGACCGTGAAGGGATTGACAACCCCTTTATCGCGTTGGGTGCAAGTGGTTGATTGTTTGTGAAGGTATTCGGTGACTTGTGCATCATCTCCTACTGGATTGATACCTTGGTTCTCAAAACTGAGGGAAATACTTACGCTACTGTGCTGCATCACCCTTTCCTCTTCAAGGGAAAACCAACGCAAGCTCAAGAGGTAGCAGCTACCAGCTCCTTCCAGCAATGGCATCATTGTCTTGGTCACCTTTGTGGTTCTCGACTATCGTCTTTAATTCATCGTGGTCTTCTGGGGCCTATCTCAGGAGATGTCTCTTTAGTGTCAGGGTTGTAGGCTTGGTAAAAATAGGTTTATTTACCTTATCCTACTAGTGAGTCAGTGTCTCATCGACCTTTTGATTTGGTACATTCAGATGTGTGGGGTCCGGCACCCTTCGCTTCCAAAAGGGGGCATCGATATTTAATGATTTTCACAGATGATTTCTCTCGTTATACTTGGCTTTACTTTATGACCTACCGTAATGAGGTTCTCTCTATTTATAAGCGTTTTGCTGCCATGGTTCACACTCAGTTCTCTACACCTATTCATGTGTTCCGTGTTGATTCTACCGATGAGTATATCTCCAAAATGTTGCGTGATTTTTCTTGCTGAGCATGGTACTATTGCTCAATTCTCTTATCCTGGTGCTCACGCTCAAGATGGCATGGCGGAGCGGAAACATCGTCACCTTCTTGAGACAGCTCGCGCAATGATGATTGCCGCCTCTCTTCCACCTCGTTTTTGGGTCAAGGCAGTCTCCACTGCCACATAACTCATAAACATTCAATCCTCATCTGCTCTACAGGGCGGTATTCCTCTAGAACGTCTTTCTGATCGTTCTCCTGATTATTCGGCGCTTCGGCTCTTTGGTTGTGTTTGCTATGTTCTCCTTGCCCCCCTCCCCGAGAACGCACCAAACTGACTGCTCAGTGTATCGAGTGTGTTTTTCTAGGCTACAGTGATGAGCACCAGGGTTATCGCTGTTGGGATCTGGTTGGTCGTTGAATGGGTATTTCCCGGGATGTGACTTTTGATGAGTCTCGTCCATTCTACCGACGATCATCTTCCTCAACTTTTTCTGTAGAGTATATCTCTTTTCTCACATTTCCTGACACACCTCTCTCTGTGCCTCGTCTTCCTACTCCTCCTTCTCGCCCCACTATTACAGATTCAACGCCATCATCTCCTACGGTTTCTTCTCCTCCCTTGCTGCATGACTCTCCACCTTCATCACCTATGTCATCCCATCTCCATCACCTCTGATGTCATCCCCATCTCCGTAACCTCCGATTGTTTCTTCTTGTCCCACTTTTCCTTTTCATTATACTCGTCGTCCACGTGTTGTGGATGAATCTACTGACGTGCCATCTACTTTTGGTGCACCGTCTTCCTCGTCACAACCGACTTCTGGTCTTCGGGCTCGACCTTGCCCTCAACCTGACCGCTATTCTCCTAGTAAATATGGTCTTTCAGCTATTGTTGAGCCTACCTCTTATCGCGATGCTTTTGTTCATCCTGAATGGCAGCTTGCGATGGCAGAGGCGGTTGTTGCACTTGAGCGCACTGGCACGTGGGATCCAGTTTCTCTTCCTTCCCATGTTCGTCCGATCACCTGTAAGTGGGTCTATAAGATTAAGACTCGCTCCGACGGTTCTCTTGAGCGTTATAAATCTCGTCTTGTGGCTCGTGGCTTTCAGCAGGAGCATGGTCGTGATTGCGATGAGACTTTTGCTCCTGTGGCCCATATGACCACTGTCCGCACACTTCTTGTTGTGGCCTCTGATCGCCGTTGGTCTGTGTCTCAAATTGATGTTAAGAATGCCTTTCTTAATGGCGAGTTGCGTGAGGAGGTTTATATGTAGCCACCACCTGGGTATTCAGTTCCTAATGGCATGGTTTGCCTTCTCCGTTGCTCTCTCTATGGCCTTAAGCAAGCCCCTCGTGCTTGGTTTGAGCGTTTTGTCTCTGTGGTGAGTGCAGCTAGTTTTTCACCCAGTGCTCATGATCCAGCGCTATTTGTTCACCTTTCTGCTTGTGGTCGCACTCATCTTCTTTTATATGTTGATGACACGATCATCACTAGCGCCGATTCTGAGTACATTGCCTTTGCCAAGGCCCGTCTCAGTGAGCAGTTCCTTATGTCTGATCTTGGTCCTCTTCGTTACTTTCTTGGGATTGTGGTTTCCTCCACCTCTGACGGCTTTTTTATTTCCCAAGAAAAGTATATCCAGGATCTTCTTGCTCGTGCGACTCTTAGTGACGAGCGCACTACTGAGACTCCTATGGAGCTCAATGTTCAACTCCGTGCTTCTGATGGTGAGCCCTTATCTGATCCGACATGTTATCGTCATCTTGTTGGGAGTCTTGTCTATCTTGCTGTCACTCGTCCAGATATCTCTTATCCTGTCCATATTCTGAGTCAGTTTGTTTCTACTCCCACTTCAGTTCACTATAGTCACCTTCTTCGTGTTCTACGACATCTTCGTGGCACGATCTCTCATCGTCTTTCCTTTCCCCGTTCCAGCTTGTTACAGCTCTAGGCCTATTCAGATGCTATGTGGGCTAGTGATCATATGGATCGCCGTTCACTTTCCGCCTACTGTGTTTTTCTTGGTGGTTCTCTCATTGCCTGCAAGACGAAGAAACAGACTGCAGTTTCCCGTTCGAGTGCAGAGGCCGAATTGCGAGCTATGGCTCTTTTGACGGCATATGTGACTTGGTTATGATGGTTATTGGAGGATTTTGGTGTTTCTGGTACTACACCTACCACCCTCTTGTCAGACAGTACATGTGCTATCAGTATTGCACGGGATCCCGTGAAGCATGAGCTTACCAAGCATATCGGTGTCGATGCTTCTTATGTGCGTGCTGCTGTGCAGGATCATGTTATTGCTCTTCAGTATGTGTCTTCTGAGTTACAGCTAGCAGACTTCTTCACGAAGGCCCAGAGTAGAGCGCAACATGGATTTCACCTCTCCAAACTCAGTGTTGTGAAACCACCATGAGTTTGAGGGGGGGGGGGGGGGGTGTTAGAGTTATGTTAGTGATGTCCTTTGGTCTTTTACATTCTAGTCTCTTGGCATCCTCTTGTACTCATATATATGTTGGCTTTGGCCTTCCAATAATATTGTGTGGTTCTACTTTCATCAGAAAGAAATACAACCAGGTTCACGACCAGTACAATACTAGAAGCCAAACAAAAATAGGAAGAATAAATTGACAAAAACCGGAAAAACGACTACAGGGAGGAAAGCACTACTCAATCTGCACTTCCCATTATTTTTTATTTTTAGGGTGTGGCTAGCTCTCATCTAGATAAGAAATAACTATGTCTCATCTCTCTTGTTTTAAAAAAAATGTCTCATATCTCTTGTTTAAAAAACTATGTCTCATCTAACTCCTTCATCGTTGGATTTTATGCGGAGACTTGTGTAGATTTTTTTCCTTTTAACTTCTCTTTGGTTAATCAAATAGTGTAGAAGTTAGATGAGACTTTGCTAGCAAATCGTAAAAGGAAAGTTTGTACTCCCTCCGATTCAAATGTGGATTGGAGGGGGTGCTAAATCAGCGACACTTAAAATAGAATTGAGGGAGTACATATGTCCAGTCAAATGAACTGAAATGGTCATATAAGGGCATGCCCAACGCTCCATTGTGGACGGGTGCCCCAACCCTATACGTCACTCCCGATTGTCCAGCTCAGCTCAACTAGTAGCCTGTAGACCAAGACGGGATCCCGTAGAGGAGGTAGTCTCTTGGCTGACAAAAGTAAGAGAGAGATGGGAAAAGGGAGAGAGATGAAGCGATCCAGCCCTCCACGTTCGCTGAAGTACAGGAAAAAGAGGATGTATACGTCATGCATTGGTTTGATGGGGCAGCTTCATGCATTGAGGGTTTGACAAACTAAATAGTGCCCCATCCATCTTTACTTACGTGGAAGAGATGAAGCACTAGGAAGGTGATGCTTCCATTGTACATGCCCTAATCGATCTACAACTCTGTTGTACCTTGTTACAACACCCAATGCGTTCACTACCTCGTGGATACATAATTCGTAGCACCACACTTTCTTTTTTATCAACAATGCGTGCACTTTATCGAGTTATATTTCTCTCACCGGCCGCCTAGCATTGCCCTTTCTTGTGAAGGTACATGAAGGGAGAGCTGTGCTAGCTCATCATGCCAAGAAGACTGTAGAGTACATGCACCCGCAACATAAAACTCGTTGCTGTTGCTACCTACTGCAACACATGGACGACAAGCTCTAGCACGAGCGTAAATGTGGGAGGAGCAGAGGGAGAGGAAATCTCCAACACGATCTACGGCATTGATGTACGTGGGCAGGGTGCACCGATCGATCTCTGCGTGCGCGCCTCGAGGGAAATTATGTGTCTTAGAACTGCACGCTGCGCGTACTACTACAGCGGCCTAGTAGCTTATAGCAGCTACGCATAGCAGGCCCTGGTAGCTATGCTATGCCATGCATGCCGGAAATGTGTGTATGCACGCGCCACCTCGCAGGCATTCATCTCCAAACAGTGTGTGAAGTCACCTTTCTTTCCTCCTTTCCATGGCCGGCCGGGAAAGACGACGAAGCTGTGCGCGCAGCAACCTCGGCCGACAGTCCATTGATCTCATTGATCTCAATCTCAGCAGCAGTCTCGGGCTGTTCACTCCATCGGTCTCTTCCTTTCATGTGCCGAGAAAAGAATAAAATCGGGACAGCGGAAATACGCAGCGCACACACGTATCGACATTAACATAATCATGGCCACATGCGCTAATCATTCCCAGATCCAGAGGAATTTGCCAGCGGATCGGCGAATCTGATCTAATGCCCCTCTGAGCTCTGACCCTAACCGTGCAGTTAATCAGGCCATGACAGCAGCTAGATTAACCTATTGCGCGCGGGATTTGATAGAAGTCAAAGGAGGCAGCCAGAGCTGGCCTTCTGAGGCAATGCGCATGCTCGGGAAGGTACACGGAAGGAGTATAGAATTGGCACAGGATGGAATAGGACATGCGGAATAGAAGCCTCCATTTGTCAGTGCACCTCGGCCGCCGCGCGCGGTGGAGGGTTTCCAGTCGCCGGCCGGGTGCTCGATCGATCTCGAGCGGGCTGGCTTGGTTAATGAGCTGTCGGGGCCGCGGAGCTCGATGCCAATGGCCTGGCCGTTCAAACCGGCCGGCCGGGGAGCACGTACGGCGATGGCGCAGCGAGCATGGGGCTGAGAAAATTACTAGGCGTCGTCCTCTCTCTCTGTGGCCAAGACCGATCGCGCGCGGTCCTCAGGTTTAAAGACCCGATCGACTAGCCGATCCCGATGCGCTGCAGCGCCCAAACAAACAAAGCACGGAATTCAATGCCCCTGAGGCCTGTACCTTGATGGCCGTAGGGGGTTATTCAAAGCGATCCTGATTAATTAGTCCTAGTACTACTACGACCTCAAGAGTTGATCTGATTATTAATAACTGCTCCTACTGAAGTACTCCGTGCTGTAGCTGATCCAACCGTGGATTGTAGGAGTAGCTGTGGTTTTGAAATGCAAGTGTGTGCGGCGTACATGGGTAGACGGATATGTAGCGGGAGCTCGAACCGGCCGTGCAGTCCAGCGTGATGGCATTCAATCTGTGTCTATCTGCTGCTGTGCGTGTGGACTGGAGTGGCACGCTGAAAGGCTACGACGGTTTTGTGGGCGTAGCTTGTTTCCATGCATAGGCAGGTCAGCTACTAAGCTGACTAAGCCATTAATTAAGGCTAGGTCGAGTTAATTGCCTTAATGGTGTTCTGTAGGCCCTTTGTATTTTACACCAGACTTTAATCATAACTTGTTGTTTATACTTAGGCCGGTCATAATATTATATATACTAGTATCGTTCATATGATAGTACCTCGACAAGTAGTGGCGGAGGACCAAAGCGGTGGCAGCCGTCCTACCTTGATTTGTCCGCTGCAGGCATTGGCGTGTCGGCGTTGCCGATGGTGAGTGACCAAAGCTCGCCCTACCTCAACTTCTTTTCGTCCTCCGTCACTGTGAACAAGCATAGTATCATAACTTGGTAGTATCATAGTGAGCTCATTTATTATCACGCATGACACATACTAGTACATCATTTAATATGGATACGGTATAATATCATGATACTCAATTCACTCTTTTTCCTCATTTACTTGTGTGCCACCTTAGCGAAAATGCCTAGCTGTCGTGCATGATACTACCTGTGGTACTCCAATTGTTACCAACCTTATGATATGTCGTCGGTTTTTATTCTTTGAGATGATATGTCGTCAATCTCGTGTAGAATGGGGAGCAGCTTTGGCTCACCTCATGCACGCAACACCGAACAACCACTTGCCGGATGGACCGCTTTAGTGGGCTAGCCCAGCCGGGTGATGTTGCTTTGCTTCTTTTGTTGGCTGGTTTTTGCTCATCCTTTTTCTCTATTTGTTTATATCTAAGAATATATTAAATACTTATATTTTGAAATTAATTCATCTAACTTTAGAAAATAGTTCAACTAATTTAAAAAATGTGATCACAGTGTAAAATTTTGTTCATGCAATTTTTAGAAAAAATTTCGTACCTTTTAGTATTCTAGTGACATCTAAAAAGATTCATGCCTTTGAAAAAGTTGTCCATGTTGTTTCAAAAACTATTTATAAAATATGAAATTGTTTGCATAATTTTAGGAAAATATTTTTGCACCATTCAAGAAAAGTTTGTGACATCTTTTAAAAAGGTTCACATGTTTAAATAAAATGTCCGTGCCACTTTTAAAAATTCTTATACAATGTAATTTTTTGTGTAATTTAAAAAAAGTATTTTATACCATTCTATGAAATGTAAATGAAATAGTTTTTGTGACATCTTTTTACACCTTCAGCATCAGAACATAGGGGGTATGTTCTTGAACTTTTAAAAGAATGTTCATATAATGTTAAAAAATGTTCACATGATATAAAACATGTGTCATAGTACCATTTAATAAATTGTTAAGCGTATATTTGAAAGTGTTTAACATTTATTTTTAAATGTTCATTATGTATTTGCAAATATTCAACACATATAAAAAATATGCTGTATACGAAAAATGTACAACATGTATTGAAAAAAATCATGTATTTCTTTTCTTCTCCAAAGAGATCAAATGAAGAACAATAGAAAAACGAAAAAAATGAAAAACCCACATAAAAGGCTCTGAAATCGGTCCACGCCAGTCAAAAGAACATAAAGAATACCTCGTTAATAGGCCGGCCCACTAAAATGACCGCTCAGCCAGAATAGCAACAAACTCCAACTCGTTTTCGGAAATCCTATCTGCCGCCAACTGCGGCAAAGTGTATGCTTTCGCACAGGAGACAGAGCTAGCGGCCGATGTACGGTCCAGCCTATTTTAGCTGTTACGTGCTCCCGATAATACGAACAAGCTCTTGTCTGGGTTTCCGGTTTTGGGAACCTTCTATAAAGGTTCCTGAACCATTATTTTATTTTTGTATTGACTTCTTTACTACATTTTCTATTTTTTTGTTTTTGTTTTCTTTGGGTTTTTTGTTTCCCTTTTTAAACCCTTATTTTCTTTATTTGAATGTTCATAATTTCAAAAAATACTGATATTCAAATTTTATTCACCAATTCAAAAACTTTCATAATTTCAAAAAATCCAGGAATTTCAAAATTGATCGTTCTTTAAAAAAAATCCTGTTTACAAAGTTGTTCAAAAATTAAAAAGCATTCGCATACTCGAAAATTTATACCTTTTATTAAAAAATCGGAATTTAAAAAATGTTCCCGTTTGAAGTTTCTTTAAAAATTCAAAAAATATTTGCGTTTTAAAATGAAATTCTGGAGTTTAGAATCTTGTTCATAAATTCAAAAGAAGTTTGTGTTTTCAAAAAAAGTTCTGGATTTTTCAGAACAAATGTTTGCTACAGTGGTACTACAGGGGAAATCGGGACGCTACACGAAACCCGGGTCTCTACCGTTCCAAAATCGATCGCTACTGTCCATTTTTAGAATGAAACCGGCCGCTACTGGAAGAAGAACCAAGTCACTACAGGAGGTGAGCGCTCTATGAGTGTGCCGGCTGAGGCGAGTGCCTATGCGCAATTGCTTGACATTCTGCCGCAGCCAGCGGCGCCCAATTGGTTACTGGTAGATGTGTCGATAAATCTCATGGGCCTGCTTTAACGCAATTGCCAATTGGTCTCTTACAAGTTCAGAAACAACGCATTATCACTTTATCAGTGCGCCCGGTCACCTGATTAGCATAAGGATGCGTAAAATGGGCCGCAATCGGTGCTGCAGAATAAGTTTTTTGGTTTCATTTGGGTTTTCCTAAAAAAGTTAGTATTTGTTTTCTAACAAAGTTATAATTTATTTTCAAAATTCATTAAGGAAATCTAGATAATAATCGAATTGATAATAATAGTTGAAATATCAGTGTGCTACAAAAAAAAACACATATATAAAAGTAACGCAATATCTGGCGGACGCTAGATTGGGAGGCACCCCCCAACGAACAATTCATTAGCTGGGGCCCTGGGACAGGGACGATCGAGCGAAGCTTTTCATTTGCTTTTTGAGTCTGAACATACTTTGCTTTATTGAGTGAACAAGTTCATGGGATACAATGTAAGTCTAACGGTTTTAGGAGCCACACATGGCGCCCGAAATTTAAATCAAAAGCATGTTTAGCAAGGCTATGTGCCTCGAAACTAGAGTCTCACCCTTCAAAGATTAAGGAACACTGCTGAAAATTTCTAGATGTTTCCAAAATCTCTTTGATAATGCTTGCATAAACGCCTTTAGTATTGTTCCTGATATCATGAACCACACCTTGGCAGCTCGACGCCACTTAGACATGTGATAGTGCAAGGTCTGTGGCCAGCGCGAGAGCTTCACGACACGCTAATGCCTCCAGAGTGGTCGGATCGGAACTTCCCCTACTCCGGATGACTGAAGATCTCATATATATTCCGACTGAATCCTTACAAACTACATTGGATGTACCTTCATTGAGATCCCGCGCGACGGCCCCATTCACCCTAATTTTCACCATCCCAGGAGGTGGAGGAATCCACCTTGGCTGCCCTTGGCGCTGTGGTTCAGGAGCCACCCTGCCATGCTATGGCTTACAATCCTTTAACTCCCTCACGTACTTCATGATAAAGTTATGTGTCGCTTGGGGGATTTAGAAAACATGTTCATGTAGGGGCTGCCTTTTCGCATACCAGATTGACCATAGTGTCACTAGTACCTAGGTGAATTCATTGGGAGATAGCATATCTATTAGAGCAAAGATCCACCTCTTTGCTTCAGGTTCCGTGGTATTGTTCAAAACTTCCACTAGGTCAGGATCTTGGAGTGCCCAACACAATGTGCCACACCCAAGCTATTTATGGATCACGTAGGGAAAAAATGGGCTAGGCCCAAATAGTTCATATTTTTTGAAAAATTGTCGTCAACAAAAAAAAGAAAATATTTTCTGATACAGAAAAGGCATGTAAAACATAATATAGAAAATGCAGACAAAAAAATGCCATGGTAGCTACCCCTAAAAAAAATACCCCCTCCATAACTTAATATAAATTACAAAGGGTACCTACATGGCAAAATGGTTATAGTAAATCTAAAATAATAAACCAACAAAAAAGTGGTCCAAAATGCTGACAAAAGAAACTTGGCAACATTGCATATTAATTATAAAGGCAAAAGAATTGGCATGCTTTATATTTTCATTTTCAATACACATATAAAGCACTTGATAAATAAAAATGAAAATTGCCATGCTTCATATTCTCATTGGAAATTTCCATGATAAATAAAAATGAAAATTGCAATGCCCTCCTTAATATAATTGCCATGTGCAAAAGTTGACCCGCCCCCACACCCACACACACACCAAATTTGCCATGAAAGTATTTGGTAAAAACAACAAAAACATGGAATGGCAGGATTACAAAAAACACCTAAAAATGCCATGTCTGGAAGAGAAAAATGTTATCAATTTGTCATGGAATCATGACAATTATTTTCTAAAATTTGCCATGTGTTGAAAACAAACTGGACATGTGAAACATTACGAATATAATGTTTAAAATTTGTCATGTGACAAGTTCAATCTGCCATGTACCTTTTTTTGCGTATATTTGCCACCTAGAAAAATGAAAAATTAAAAGGAGTACGAGTTTCGAACCCAGGTCTCTTTGGGTTGAGGCTTTACACACTATAAAGTGGCCTTGTTTAATTACAATAGCATTCACACTGCTTTTGTGTCGAGCGAACGAGTTTCGGATCTGAGGTAGCAGGACTTCTTGCGCCAAGATGCATGCATGTTATCCGACGGCAGGCAGGACGTTCGCCGGAACTTGCTACAAATCAGTCGTTTGCCTAATATTTTCCGAAAATAAAATCATGTATCTCTACTAATTAAAAAGAACGCAACTCATATTTCTTTTCACTACCCCTTCGCCCAATGTACGATAATCAATCATCTTAATTTACTTACCTTCTAAACCAATATCACTTTAGTTTACATACCAAACTTCTAATCAAAATAATAATTCACGGTGAGAATTTAATTAACATTTATTTACACAGTCACATTATTATTGACAAGAAGCTAACTTACTAGAATATTTATACCCGTTGCAACGCATGGACATTGTTCTAGTATATCGGAAAGTTGTGCTGTTTTTTTAAATGTTCACGTATTTAGATGCTTAGAGTGATTCGTACTGAGACTGTATCAACTCGCCAGGTTGCATGCCGCTGCTTGACGGCAACGACCTTCTCGAGGGAGAATCAGGACAGCGGAGCTCAACAGCAGCAAACAACAACAACGCAAGCATCAGCTGCTCCCCTCCACAGAATTATCTGAAAACACTGAAAACCCCGCGCCAAGAAATATCGCAAGTATGGAATGGTCGCCGCACGCCGGAAGACACTGTGTGGTGAATTGCCATTGACTAATGACCACAACCTGAGTCTCCGGAGACGCACAGACGAATCCGCCGTTTTCACTGTCACTGGCAACCCAGGAGCAGAAGGACCGGCAACTACTTGGTCCCTGACAGACACATCTCGAGTGCAGACATTCTACCAGAGAGAGTAGTGCACACAGCTCGCTCTTCGACTTTATCTCAGGCGAGGGAGGAGGCAGAAATCATGGACGACGCCGGCCTGGTGATCGCCGCCGCGTTGACAGGCGCAATCTTCGTCGTGTTGCTCGTCCTGCTCGTCGTCGTCCTTGTCCGGAGGCGGTGGCTCGACCGCGAGGGCTTGGCGCCCGGCCGCGGCTTCGTCCTGTTCGGCGTCTGTTGCCAGGACGGCACCCAGGGCCGGTTCGTCCGGACGTCGTCCCTGGCCAGGAGCCGGCAGCGGGCGGCCCGCGGCGGCGAGGAGGCGGATGACGAGCCGGACGAGGGCGAGCTCGAGAGGTGGAAGAAGATGTTCGGTGGGCCCACTAGGTGCCTGTCCACGATAGAGGAGGCCACGGAGAAGGGCACGTCCACGGTGGCAACGCCGGCGTTCTGCTCGCCGGCAGCGTCGCCCGACCGAAGAGACGCCAGGGCTGTGCAGACGGCGTCTGCCGGCGTGCTCAAAAGTTGAGACTTGCTTATCTTGCTCTTGTAATTCGTTAGTGCAGTAGTACTACAAAATTTGTTGGAAATAGGAGTACTAGCGAGACATATGTACCACACTGGTAATACGTCGAGCGATCATGATAGCTTGTTATATTGCCATATGCAGGGGGTAGTAATTTTTTTCCAAATTAATTGAAGTTCTAATTTATCCTACATCAAACTTCTTAAAGGAAAACAGTAGGAATTTTTTTCTGCTACATGTATTTTATTTTTGAAAGGATCCAGCACAAGGCTGGTTTCTCATTGATCATAAGCAGGGAGCAGGTGGACAAGTGACAAAGGCGATGATCCGAGGATCAAGGATGTAAGAAGAAGAAAGAAAGAAATAATAGTGCCAAATCCCCGAAGGGGCTCTGTATGCAACGAACACCGCACTGTTGCCAGAGGCTATGGTTGCACCGGATCGCACTGAGTATCTCCCTTGCATCAGCTTCCTTGTTTCTGAAGGTGCAATTATTTCTTGCTTGCCAAACTTCCCAGAGAGCAAGCATTGCTAGTGATTTTAGTCCTTTCCTGAATGCTGGTTGTGTTGCTTCCACCATGGTTGCCATCCTCTCCAGTGAGCTGTTGTTGTGGTTCCAAGTCGCTGGTTGACACGCCTGGCAGTGCTTCCAAGTTGCCAAGTTGGTCCAGACAGCCTTTGTGAAGCTGCATTCCCAGAACAAATGATCTGCACTCTCCAGGTTCCTGCAGCAAAGTTGGCAGAAGTAGTTGTTGCTCCACCCTCTGCGCTGAAGTCGATCATTGCACCACAGCCGATCTTGATGAAGAAGCCAGGCGAAGATTTTGAGCTTTGCCGGTGCCCAAGTGTCCCAGATGATGCTCCTGAACTGGCTAGTCGAAGATCCCAAAAACTGCAGTGCATATGCCGAGCGAGCGCTGTACTTGCCAGAGCCTTCAAAGTTCCATCGAACCTGGTCATGGATACCAGCCTGGAGTGTGACGTGACGTTGCTGCATCCGTCGATGCAGGAAACTGCATCGTGGAGCAGGGCACTGGTTTCGCCGTGCGCGAGGTCCGCGATCCATTGATCAGCGGTAATGGCTTGGGCCACTGTTCTGTTCTTTCTTCTTGAGTGCGCAAACAGGGCTGGATAGTTGAGCTTCAACGGCGCCGATCCCAGCCAATTAGTGTGCCAGAACCTTGATGTCTGTCCGTTGCCGATGGTCATCGTCGTGGCAGCGTTGAAGAGGGCTTGATCCAGATCATCACAGGGCGTCTCCCCGCCTACCCACGGCCTAGGTGGCTGTTGCCAGGATTGCCATAGCCAACGCAGGCGGAGCGCTTGACTGAATTTTTGCAGGTTCAGAACTCCGAGCCCTCCCAGCTCGATCGGGGAGCAGACCCAATGCCAGTTCACCTTATAGCTTCCCCCAGAGAGCTCTTGATCCCTTCCCCAAAGGAAGCGACGCCTGCTTTTGTCAATTTCCTTTAGCAGCTTACTTGGAAACTCTAGGGCCGTCAGGGCAAAGGTTGGTAGGGCAGTGAGCACACACCGGACCAGGACACGGCGGCCGGCGATAGTGAGCATCCTTCCTTTCCAGCCGGCAAGTCTGGCCCTGATGTGGTCCAAGATGAACTGAAGATGGACCAGACGAATCCGACCGATGACGAGGGGGAGCCCCAAGTATCTAATCGAGAACTGAGCTGTTGGCCCGCCGAAGGATTGAAGAACTGCGGTCAGGTCGATATCGTCGCAGCTGATCGGCGTGGCCGTTGATTTTGCCGTGTTAATCCTTAGTCCAGTGGCATCACCAAAACCTTTTAGAATGCTCATTAGGTGGTCGATCTCCTCCTTGACGGGGTTTGCGAAGATGATCGCATCATCAGCGTACAGGCTGACTCTGAGTTTAATTTCCCTTCCAGGAACCGGGGTGATGTCGAGCGTCTCTTCTGCAGCTTGGAGTAGACGGTGGATGGGGTCGATGGCAATGATGAACAGCAGAGGGGACAGCGGATCGCCCTGCCTAAGTCCCCTCCTATGCTTAATTTTTCTGCCTGGTGATCCGTTGAGGAGGAACGCTGATGAGGATGTGGATAATAGCAGCGTTATCCAATCTCGCCAGCGGGCGCTAAAACCTAGCCTCGTCATGAGCTCGAGCAGGTACTCCCAGGAGACGTTGTCGAAGGCCCTAGAGATGTCTAGCTTTAGGAGCACTGTCGGTGTTTTCCTACGATGGAGCCCTGACACAGTTTTGGACATAGACGAAGCTGTCGTGCAGACATCTTGTCTTCAGGAACGCCGTTTGACCAGGCGAGATGATGGACTGAACTACGGCTGTGAGGCAAATTGAGAGCACTTTTGAAATTAACTTAGCTATGGAGTGGATGAGGCTGATTGGCCTGTAGTCGCTGATGTAGTCAGCTCCATCGTTTTTGGGGATAAATACGACTATTGCAGTGTTTAGGAGGTTGAAGTTGTGGCCAGCTACGTTGTAGAATTGGTTGAAAACCAGCATGATATCGTCTTTGATGATGGGCCAGCAGGATCTGAAAAAAGTGCCGGAGAAACCGTCCGGTCCTCGCAATTTTTCTGCCTAGGAGGCCTTGATCGCTGCCCAAACTTCTTCTTCTGTGAAGGGGTTGTCGAGACCCCCTCGCTGCACTTGCGGCATCTGAAGCTGGCTCCAGTTGATCGAAGTGGGGCGGTGTTGGGTGGCTCCAAGGATGGTGCTAAAGTGATCGTGGATGGCTTCAGCTTTTTCTGCATGAGCGGTGGTGATGGAGCCGTTGATCTTCAGGGCATGTATGAAGTTTTTGCGTCTTCTGGAGCTGATCTTGGCCATGAAAAACTTGCTCGTTGCGTCCCTCGAGCGCAGCCAGGTCAGTCTTGAAGCCTGCCTCTTCCCGCAGCGCTCGATCGCAGCCAGACCGAGCAGCCTGAGCTTCAGCCCTTTCCTGAGCTCGGTCTCCGCCAGCGTGAGGTGGCGCCCCTCCTGGGCGACGTCGAGGCGTAGGATAACCTCACAGGCGATGTGGAACTGGAGCTTAGCGTCTCCAAAGAGTGACCTGCTCCATATGCGCAGATCTCTGGCTGCGCGCTCCATCTTGGTGTGCAGGCGCGCGAAAGGGCAGGACTTCATCACTGGCCGTGCCCAGGCCGCGGTCACCGTTTCGAGGAAGTGCGGGAAGCGAGGCCAAAACGACTCAAATTTGAACGTGCCTCGTCTTCGGGGGCCGGCCGCGTCGGCGAGGAGGAGCGAACAGTGATCAGAGCATGCTGTGGAGGCCACCATGAGGAGGGTGCGCGGAAACAAGGCCTCCTAGTGGATGTTGCGGAAGAACTTATCTATGCTCACTAGCGTGGGGTTTTCCCACTCGTTGCTCCATGTAAACCTACGGTTGCTACACTTGATCTGGCGCAGTCCGGCGCTGTCGATAGCCGTCCTAAAGCGACCCATTAGTCTCCTGTTTAGGTTGTGATTGTTCTTATCTCTGGCCTCGTAGATGAGGTTGAAATCGCCATTGATGAGCCAAGGCTCGTCCGCGGGGGGGGGGGGGGGGGGGGGGAGGGGGGGTTCTAGCTAGTTCAGCGAGGAACGCATCCTTTTGGGCATCACCCGCCGGCCCGTAGACTGTAGTGAGCCAGAAGGTCGCTTGATTGCAGGCTACTGCTACTTTCACCATGATCGCAAATTCCCCTACTGCATGTGTGTCTACGGTGACTACATCCTTGTTCCAGAGAATCGCCATGCCGCCACGCGTGCCGATGGCAGGCAGCACGACGCAGCCCAGCAGAGCTGCACCGCCGATGTCGCGAACCAAGTTTGGATTCCACACGTCCAGCTTGGTCTCCTGGAGGCAGAGGATGGCCGTGCGGTGAGCCGCTACCACCTCGCGAACTGCCTCACGCTTGGCCGGCGAGTTTAGCCCGCGCACGTTCCAACTCATGATGGGTGGTGTTGTGTTGTCGTCAATCATCAGGAAACAAAGGAGATCTCCGGCGACTAAGATTACTATTAACGCAAATGCACTGATACACCATCCATCTAGCCGGGGGACGTCGCCGACCACCAATAGGCCCCAACATTCGACGATGCGCAATTAATCCCTTGCTAACACTGCTACGAGAAGAAAGTAAACCTAACTCCAACCAGCCGAACGCTGGTCGCCGCCGGAAACTAAAGCTACCAAATTGATGAAGAACTACATGATTACACCAAGGCCTCACCGGCGACGTCTTCTGGGCCGTTAAGCCCTGCCGCGATGCGGAGGGCGTCCTTGCCCATCCTGGTGAGCCTGGCGATGACGGCAATGTCATCATCGGGGAGAAAAGTCTATTTAGAAAGTTTTGCGAAAGAAAAGGATTGCATTAATCAAGGAAGATCATTACGATCCTGTTGGCAGAGGTTGTCGATTTTATCAGGTCTATTTCGCAGCCATACAGCGGTGCGAGGCACAGAGTGACCCAAATGTGCAAGTGTATGGCTGTATAAAGTCTATGAATGTTCTCGCAAAAAAAAGTCTATGAATGTAGTTATACAAAAGCAAAAGAAAGAGGGTCTAGCTATCCAATGAGCTAATGGAAGGCGCAGCACCGTGGGTTTCGTGCGTGTGATGGTGAGAACCCAAAGGGGGCACACAAAGTTGGGTGACATCAACTATGAGTACGCTCTCTTTCGGAGTACTGTTAGGCCTTGTACAATGCAAGGTGCTTAGAAGGAGGCAGGGGCGGAGCCAGGATTTAGACTTGAGGGGGGCGAAAACAATATGATCACATTCAAAATAGAGCACCAAAATCTTCCTCTTTGTTCTTGTGCCCTAGCAAATTTTTATTATAAAGTGCATATTTTTATCTCACCCATTTTTCTATGTCTTTGAATTGACATCCAAGCATCGTCATCTCACCTCTCACTCTTTTCTCTGGGTTGGCATCTCTCACATATTAATCACAGACTATAGTTGGTTTAACATTACTTTTAGATTGAGAAACACAAAGGTCTTCTCGCAAAAAAAAGAGAAACATAAAGGTCCTTTCTGTTTTCTTCAAAAAAAAGATTTAAACTTGCAAGAATGAATGTATGCATACACAAATTAGACAACTCAAAATTAGCAAAAGTAATGAATTAATCTATTGGGTTTAGAGCTATTATGATTTATTAAGAAAACTGAACCAGTAGATTGTAATCCATACACAAATGAACTAGCTACTAGGTGTAGCTTGTGTATCGGTATACCTTCGGATTTAGAGAGTAGATCAAGTAGACGAAGTGCTGAACTTGAGAACACAACACCTCCGCAGAATCAATCGAGAATTCGAGATAGAGCAGCCATGAATAACAGTGTAGCACACCAGAACCCTGGAAGCTGGCAGTGTGCGTGTCTCCTACAGCTCGGCGACCGGCGTAGATAGATGGACGAGGGCGGCAGCCAGTCATACGCGAATGAAGCGGAAAACCATCACGTCGATGAGCCGATCCACCCGAGACGACGTGCGGCGCTAGGTCATGGGCAAGGAGATGGGAAAACATGCGGATTATGGGCTCGTTTAATTGGGCTTTCGTGCATGGGAAAACATGCGTATAGCTACTTGAATTGGACCAGGCCGAAAACACTAGGTAATTCTGAATTATTTACGGCCATTAGTATAATCCCGTATGACATTAACTGTATTACGTGATGTGACCTGTTGAGGGGAGGTGTTTAGATGTGCTAGCATCATTATCTGATATCCAACACCTGAAAGAATTAGGAGACGCACACACCTTGTAGCGCCGTCTTCTCCCGATCGTCTTTTTGTAGCGTTGGTTTTGCCTGTTCCGCTAATCAAATATATCATATATATGCTTCTTGATCAAACAAATCCCAATACATGAATACACAATACTTTTACACGTTTGAACGGATATTTGGACAATTTTAACATTTTGAATATCAAAAATTTGAAAATTGTTTGCTAGGAAGACCCAATAGTCGGGCCTAATTGCGTTACGCATTTTGAGGACACATCGACACCTGTAGAGTAGCAACCACAACTATCCATTTTATTTATAGGGATCTAGATGCGGTAGGTATTCACCTATTCAGCTATGCATGCACTATGCTAAAATACAAAATATATGCTAAAAATTCATTCATGATACTAGCAAGGAGTGAGTCCCAACCACAAATATATGGCTTTTGCCTTCCTACCACAAGGCTAGGAGATGGGCCAAGACTGTCATGCAAGATCGTCAAGGAGGTGCACCTAGGGCATTAATTTCAGTAGAGAAGGGAAAACACCAAGCATGTGGGAGTCCAAACTATGGGATCAAGTCCCTAGTAGCCACACGAAAGCTTGTAGGGACCACAGGGTCCACAGGTGGCTTCGTTTTTGTCTGACATGAGGGGTCTACATTGTGATCGAAGCACAAAGTGCTCACATCGCTCTATTCGTATTGAGCGTTGTAAAGGTAGAGATGCGGAAGCCAACCAAATTTTTGAAAGTGGTGCATCACCGAGTCCCTAGCATCCACAAGAAAGCATGGATGGACCATCAGAGTCCATCGTTGGTTCCTTTCCATCTGATCCATGGAGTCTACAGTGTGATCGAAGACCAAAGCGCTCACACTGATCTATTCCTAGTGCGCTTAAGATAGAGATGTCTAGGAAATGTTAGCTTACAACATTGGCACGTAGAGTATTCTATCTTATTGTTAGTTATGTTACCTTGCTATTTCCTTGTGTATCTAGACCGTTGCATCAAAGATAATCTCTTAACTATCCATGTACACTTACAAGGATGCCCAATTAATCACCAGCTATCAACGAGCCATACCGAGCATGGTCCTTGTCACACTTGGAAACTAATTGTTGACAAAGATCTTGTCTCTTGCCGAATTGAACTACATCCTCCTAGGGCTTTCCACACCAGACATAGAGGATGTAGTCTTGATGAAATTGATACCATTTGGCGCGAGGATTTTGCCAACAATGGTGTGGTTCAAATGGATTGTGACCATCATTGCCTCCTTTGGTGTGAGGTGGAGGCATCCCATCATCTCTGAAACTTGCTCGGATATGATGACAACCTAACCCCTTGAAGAGCTTTAGTCAGATCACTTCTAGCACCGATCATCCTCCCACTTCAAAATCAACCTTCACCCCTACCCCTATATACTCTGGCGATGAAGGTTGGGAGATGATCTAGAATCACACTTTGATCACCCTGAACTGTGCCATGAGTAGAAAGTAGGGAGATGGACAAAGAGGGATAAGAGAGAGTGGGAGGTTTAGGGGGAATGAGGATCACATGCGTGGTCACGTGGAGCAAACGGAGTTCAAGCCCCGGGGGTAACGATCGCCAGAGTTTCCAAAACTCTAGGAGAGTGAAGAAAACTTCTTCCTTGTGCATGTGTAGAGCAACCAAAGTTGGTGTGACTTACACATGATGCTTTGCTTCATAATATTGGTAGTACATTCAAAGATTCATCCGTGGACGCCAAGCAGACTCTGCTTGTCTCTTTCTTTGCATGTTCCAATTAATGCGGCAACATGTTGTTCTGTGGTCAACACCTTCTATCCTCTTTGGCTCTTAGGATAGATCCTCCTTGTGAGATTTACGAAAGGAGAAAAATCAAATTTACTATGTTTTGACAAGCTAAAAATGATAACAATTAAATGCTCGAGATTGCTTATTCCTTCACTCAGTTCTTTGAAGAATAATGGTGTATGTGTATGATTCAAATCTAGTGTGTGATAACTGGTAAATATTAGTAAACACTAGTTAACTTTTTAATGGTGTCTTTCATAATAAGAATTTGGACCGCTGACATGGCTGCATTAGGCATTTATAAGTTTCCACTAGCAAAAAAATAAATAAGGAAAGCTGATAAGAGAATTGAAATTGTCAACTTGTGCTCCTGCTAAATGTACAAACTGTTAGTGCATTCAACGTTTTCAACAAAGTCACAAGCAACTCACTCCTTTAGTTCTTGTACACATATATCATACATCAAGACAAACTACGGATCCAAAACATGATACAGTATGTTAACTAAAAACAAACCCAACATACAGTTAAAGATCTATCACCTCCATTATTATTCAAGATAGATAAGCCGCTTGGCACCCGAAGAAGCTGACAACAGTTGCACAAGCCAAGTAAGGGAATCCCTCTACCTCCCAAACATTATTTTTCACTGGAGTGAGTAGTCCCATAATGTCGAATACTGACATAATATTGATGCTATTAGATTTTACTAGCAAAAAATGCTCGTGCATTGCAACGACGGAAAATTTAATCGACTTCACAAGCAATAGGCTAAAATACAAATCATTATTTAATTTATGATCCACGTCAATTATTTTCAACATGAAAAAGAATTGTGCTTTCAACCATACCGTCTTTGCAAAACGATTAACAAATATATACAATTTGGTTTGCTGCTTTCGTAGTTTCCTTTTTTTAACACAGTACATTCATAGATGCTCACATACACTCGCCTATATGAACGCACGCACACCCTACCCTTATTAGCACCTCAGGGATAATGAGCCGACACAACATCTTAAGATTAACAAAGCCACCCGCAATCGATGAAACGTCTCCTCCCATTGAACGAACGTCACTCGAAAGCCTCAAATAAATCCAGAAAAATGCAAGCACCCCTGGTGGGCTCGTTCCACCATAAGGAACTTAACCATTTGAGCTAGACTCAGTTCGTGCTTTTAATTTTCAGACCTCCAAGCCACAATCGAATCAAAAGAAACAAAAATGGTACGGAACATGCCCTGCTCGGCCCACACAGGGGAGAAACGGAAAAAAATACTATTTTTTGCTGCTACACAATTAAATCGAAGAAAGAAAAACAATTCGGAGCAGGCCCAACTCGTTCCACACATGGGAGAAACGGAAATGGCGTGTGGCTCACGCGGGAGACATGACGGACCAATCTTTGTGGCAGACGGATGAAAATATGTATAAAAAATTGGAGGAATTTTTTTTCCTCCCTTTAGTATTAGTATATATTTATAGATTTACATGTACTAACTCATTACAATTTTGTACACATAAATCACATATTATTGAATTGTGGCTGGTCAAAATACTGTCTTGCCCAATTAAGATCCGGCATGCAAATCCGAAGGAAGAAGAGTATTTCCTAAGCTTATGATCGCTCGCCTGCAGAGGATTGTTCCCAAACACCGAAGGTGTGCATGTAAATGTCCCTCATGGTGAACAAGCCATATATTACAAAACAGTAAAACAGAGCTAGCTACAGCCCTCCACAGCCGTCTGATCCGCTCGTTCAGCGCTCCAGATTGCTCGGTCATCCCACCTTGCGCTCCTGGCAGTTTTTACTCGTCACCACGCACGTCCCAGCTGGCAACGTGATCGGGCCGCTACTCTGGAGACCGAACTAGACACATTCTCGTGAACCGGGCCGTCCTCTCGTTCATTGGGCCTTTTGTACTTTCTGCGTCCATGAACCTGGCCCAATAATTAACACTGCCTCGCGTCCATCTTTCCACATGTTTTATGCGTACCCCTAAAAGAAAATATGTTTGATCCAACCTCAATGTGCGGTGGCAACCCAAGCGGATGCGCTAGAGCTAGGGCTCTATCATTTGCGGCCGAGGCGAGGGACGGGGAATAACGAGGAGTGGGTGGACATGGCGTTGGTGTCAGCTCTTCCAACTTCGCCTCCTTACTGCACTGCCAATCTGTGCCTACAGCCACGTCGCCAAATCCAGCATTATTCGTCTGAACGTCCTCCCTGTCTGTTGTCTATCCATCACCACTTACTGATTACATGCTATTGGTCTTCTTCTCTCCTTTCAAGCTTTTATCCCTCTATGGGCATGATAATCTCCACGGAGAATTGTTGTTCCTTTGATTATCGATTGCGTACAGGTGGGCATCTTAGCATAATGGATTCAAAGCATCACTGTGTACTGATGGACATGGTCACATGGTGTTTAGTTTTCTAACTGCATATTTGTTGATTCTGGATCTCAAGCCTGGGGTGGTAAGCTCTCATCTGAGATTCCATTAGAAGTAAGATTGGTGATTTTGTGTACTGATGGACATGACATTTAATTCTTTTTTTGCAACAGGTTCTTTGATCTTGGACCTAAATCCTGGAGGATGAGTTATCAGCGTTTGATCTTTATAATGGCCCATCTATGAAAGATTAAAAGGTTAAGGATTCATTTATGTTTGCAGCAATTAGTATTAGTGACGAATACTATTATGATTGCTAACTTCTTTGTGATTACCAATCTTTCCAGCTCCCTTGCCACATTCAAATAATATTAGTGATTGGCAGGGTCATAACTTTTTCATAGTTTTTCTTACTAACATAACGATGACAAAGAGTTCGGTATGCATTTCATCAAATTACTTTCTTCCTGTTTAATGATCTTAGATTCTTAGTTGCGCTTTTTATCTTGTGATATGCCTGTCCTGATAAAGAAGTTGTTTACGCCAACATAAGAAATTGCAGAAAAGCTTTGTGAATCAGTAGCCTATAAGAATGTAATCCATCAATGAACTATATTGATTCCCCAGCCACAAAAATCATATGGGTTAGTATCCCTACAGAAAAGCTTTCTATAGTTAATTTTTTTAGTGTGGATTATCCATCATGCGTATCTCTTTGGTCTGGCTTATGCACTCCAACAAAGAGACATGTTCTGAGAAATCCACTCTGATTTTCAAAAGAGTATAAGTGTGTTGTTAATGCAACCCTCGGAGAAAGAACAAACTCAACAAGGCAAGCAAACACATTAGAAAGACAGTGGAGTAGGTTGAGGACCTCAGTCAGCTCTCTGGGCATTCGAGGAGGTACTACTATTTCACCAAACAACAAGGTCACATCAAGGCGACATGAAGTCGCACGTCAGCATGTATGACATCCTGCCATTGAATTCAAAACACGATAGTGGTACCGATTATGTAAGATATCATGGTATCCTCTGTTTGGGACATCAGTTATTATAAACCTGACGAGAAGTTGTATCTAACGCCAGTATTTACGTATCCCCTGCATGTTAGACCAAAATGTAGAATTTTCTCACTAGACATGCATAACTGAGATACACCATCAAAATTTTCTCAAGTATTTGTGCGGCCTAGATTGTGGTAAATAAGTTAAATTATTTTCTCAAGATAGACGGGCGCGGCAACGCGCGCTTTGATGATCTAGTTGTCCCTATAACAGGAGGAGATGCAATGACACTGGAGAACATGAACTTCCAAGAAAGGCCATACTCGTCAAAGGCAGAAAGGACAACATCAAAATACACAGCAAGCACGATTGTGCACATCAAGAACTACAAAACAGAGGCAACAAGAATTAAAGAAAAATGTCATGCAGAAGTTTTAATTCACAACCAACCTTATCTTTAAATTCTCAACTGGATGGAGATAAAACAAATGCTAAGCAAGCAGCAGCTAGAGTGAGTACTTAAATCGTAAGCAAACAGCAACAGGTAATTAAGTCGGTTCCTATCTGATTTTTTTATTAAAAAAATCAGTTCCTATCTTTATTTAGGAGCTCAAATCGGCAATGAGAAAACATAAAAAGAATGGAAAGCAATCCTTAAGTTTCAGATCTTCATCAGAATAACGAACAAGTCCAAGTTGAGGTTTATACATGCTTGCTGGTAAACACGCTCAGCGCAATATTGCAGTGAAATATCTACGGTGGGTGACAACTTTAATAGTAACTCAAATTGCTGTTAAATTCTGAAAGAGAAACTAATCAATCTCTCTACGCCGTCCGGCGCCGCCGATTCCTTCTCGTCGGTGGGGGAGTGGCAGTAATAGTATAGAACAGCACGAAACAAAACCTAGGAACAGGAGAAGAGGATAAAACGTGGTGGGAGGACCGAGTTCCCGATATTTACGAGAACAAAATCCCGAGGCTCCCAATAACTAACTGCACGCAACTTGGGCCGTTGTCAGACCGGCCCGAGTCTTCCAGGACTATATCTCGCACGCTGCAGGAGGACCATTCGTCTCGCCTCTGGCCACATAAGTTCCTTTTTTTTTTAGGGTGTGGCCACATAAGTTCCTGACGGAGTGGTTTTAGGAACCTCTATGATCAGTATAAGAAGCTTCCACGCGTTTTTTACTCTCTTTTTTCGTGTGATTTCAGTGTCATTTTTGATCGCTTTTATTTTGAGATTTTGGTGTTCTTTTTTCTTACTAGTTCTCTTTGTTTTTTTTTCTTTTTTCTTTTTAGTTTTTTCAACAAATGGCTCATTTTTTAACACATATTTTACACTTTATGCATACACATGTAACACGTTTTTGATACATGTTAAACATTTTTAAAATAAAGGATGGATATTTTTTTAATAAAAGTTTGTTTCAATAGATGTTAAACATTTTTGAATGATATGAGACATTTTTTAATTACATGAATATATTTTTACATTGCATAAACTTTTTACTTAAAATGTCACAAACATATTTTAGAAATGCTCAAACAGTTTTTGAATGTCACATTGCGGGGGATCACATACATTTTATTAAATGGTATGAAACATTTTATTTTTTAATTAGGTGAACTTTCTTTAGTATGCCTTTTTTTAATTTCAATAATAATTTTTAAATTGTTGGATTGTATAAATATTGTTTTCAAAATGTTCACGGACTTTTTCTTGAAATGTGTGAACATTTTTTAAATGCCGCATTTTTGAATGCTTGCAACATTTTTTTATAAAGTTACATGAACCTTTTCTTTAACGCACGATGAACATTATTAAAATTTGAATATTTTTTCCTTTTTTTGCGAGGTGATATATTTCATTTCAGAAATGTAAATGTAGCGATCAGACCTCAAACAGTCTGATCTTTGTGCATCAGTGTTATCCCTGGATCGGTAATGCTGACACGCACAGTACTCGAAGAATTTATAACAGAGTAGCAATCACACACTTATTACATCGAATGTCTCAAAAGAGAACTTATTACAATAAATATGGCTTAAGGCTATGTAATAACGATAACAGCAGAAGGCTTGGAAGATAAGCGAGTCCATCAACTCCAACGGCATCACTGAGTATAAGATCACAACCTAAGGCACCTTACTCGTCGTCTGAAAAGTCTGCAACATAAACGTTGCAGCCCGAAAACGGGTCAGCACATGGAATATGCTGACAATGTAACACATAGAGAATAATGAACAAAATAGTGTTATCACTACATGCATATATTCCTAGTGAAAAGCTCTATGGTTACAGTTTTGTGTAAAACCAATTTTTCCCTATAACAAAGGAATACATTTTATTTAACTATCATGGTGGTTGTTAAACATTGAGAAGGTTACTCCAACTCAATCCCAATTAAGCATCATCATTAACCTAACAAAATTAAATTAAGTAACATGATGAGATTCACACGATAATCCAAGTACTAGATACTCAAAACATCCATAGCGGGGACACGGCTAACCATGATTAGTTTATACACTCTGCAGAGGTTTGCGCACTTTTCCTCGCAAGACTCGATCTCCTCTGCTTGATTTCTCGCACTACATGGTGTTTGAGAAACGGATGACCGAGACACAGTCTTTCAGAAATATTTACTCTCTATTCCGGGTAGACAGTACCACCTACATCCCCTACATATGCTAGTCTACCTCTTCAAGAGCTCACGCAACATACTCAATTATGCTAGAGCCCATAGTAGCTTGCGGCTGCACACGGAAGTTTCTAGCATGAATAATCTCATGATCCCTTTGAGTCTGGGTGGCGGTCCATAGGAGAATCACACGGTACCCCGGGATTTCCAAAAATATAGGCAACACTGGGTTCCCCAGGTGCCTCAGTCCACCCAGATGTGAATTTAAGTTGCCACCTTAAGTAAACCATTTGTCATGGATACACTCACACAATCCACGTCTACTAGCATAGCATAGCAATATAAGTAAACGTAGTAGTAACTCCCAAAGGTTTGATAATAAAACAGGTAATAGGTACTACCTCATCTACTTCCCAATACCCACATGTTAATCAGATTCAAATCATGCAATTGTTTGAGGATTGATCTAATGCAATAAAACTGGGTAGTAAAAAGGTATGATCAAAGTGTTACTTGCCTTGCTGATGATCCGTGAAACCTAGAGACTCGAAGTAACAAGCGGCGCACTCCGGGTACTCTATCGCAAACAAACAAGCATACAATAAGCAATCATCTAATGCACAAGTAAAACTCAAATAAGAGCTCTAACCAGAAAGTTCAACTTAAGAACTCCGGTTTGCAAAAAGAATCAAATCAAACAAAGCAACGAAACTCAAACGGCGAAAGAAACAAGCTTCGTTTACTAATTTGGAACTAAGTCAAATTTTACAGTAGCAAAAACTTGTTTGAGTTGGTTAAACGGAAAGAGGGTTTTGAGACGAAACTCTAGGCGCTTGAATCGCCTGATTCCGATGAACGAGCGAAAAGTTATACTAGAAAGGAAATCGGATCAGAAACCGCGATCAGAAATAATCACGGAAAATCAGAGAAAAAGAGAACGAACGAACAGGCTAACGAACGAACGTTCGCTGTCTGCGGCTAAAAGACGAAAACCGTTCGTTAAAACGAACGAATGAACGGGCGTTCGCTAAATAAACTAAACCGAAAAAATAAACCGAACCGGATCTAATAAAAACGGATCTAGGGTTTCAAAAAAAACGATCGGTTTTCTCGCGAAAACCTAGGCGACGGCGGGCTCCGGCGAGGGCGGCGGCGGTCGGCGGCGAGGCGGACGGCGGCGGGGTCGGTGGCGGCGGCGGACGGCGGCGGGCAGCGGCGCGGCTCGGGGCTAGGGTTTCGGGCTGGGGGCGGCTGGGCTGGGAGCGGCCTCCCGACTCTTATAAAGGCCGGCCGGGCCAGGAGTCCTAGTCGGACACGGCCCGGTAGATCGGTTCGCTTTTTTTAAAATAATTTTGCATAGAAAAACAAATAAAAGAAATACTAAACGGACTCCAAAAATACAGAAATAAATTTTCCCCGTCCTCTAAAATCAAGCCGGACAAGATGAACATTCATTTGGGGCCTAAATGCAATTTTTAAAAACGTGCATTTTTTCTAATTCAAATAAAATAGCGATAAAACTCCGAAATAAAATCTTATTTGATTTTAATATTAAATCCTCAATATTTCTTTATTTTGGGAAAGTAATTTTATTCCCTCTCTCTTATTTTTATAATTGAAATATTTAAAGATAAAATAATTAAAATCAAATGATCCTATTTTCAAAAATTGAGAAAACTCAAATATGAAAATAACGGAATCCCCAACTCTCTCCGTGGGTCCTTGAGTTGCGTAAAATTTCTAGGATCGAGCCAAAATACAATAAAATATGATATGCAATGATTATCTAATGCATAACATTCCAAATTGAAAATTTGGGATGTTACAAACCTACCCCCCTTAAGATGAATCTCTCCCTCGAGATTCGGGTTGGCTAGAAAATAGGTGAGGGTGGTCCTTCCGTAGATCTTCCTCTCGCTCCCAGGTGGCTTCATCTTCGGTATGGTGGCTCCACTGAACTTTGCAAAATTTGATAACCTTGCTACGCGTGACTCGGCTGGCAAACTCGAGAATCTTGACTGGTTTCTCCTCGTAGGTCAAATCACTATCCAACTGAATCGCTTCCAGTGGTACTGTATCCCTCAACGGTATATCAGCCATCTCTGCATGGCACTTCTTCAGCTGGGAAACGTGGAACACACCGAGAACTCCTGACAATCCCTCGGGCAATTCCAACTTGTAAGCAACTTCTCCGATACGCTCCAAAACTTTGTATGGTCCTACAAAACGTGGCGCTAACTTTCCCTTAACTCCAAAGCGCTTAACTCCTCGAAGTGGAGATACACAAAGATAAACTCTGTATCCGACTTCGTAAACTGTCTCCTTGCGTTTGGAATCTGCATAGCTCTTCTGCCTGGACTGGGCTACCTTGAGCCTATCGCGAATCAACTTCACCTTCTATTCAGACTCCTTAATCAAATCTGGTCCAAACAACTGGCGGTCTCCAACTTCATCCCACAACGACGGTGTCCTGCACCTCCTTTCGTAAAGAGCTTCGAAAGGGGCCATCTTTAAACTGGATTGATAACTGTTGTTGTAAGAGAACTCCGCATATGGAAAATTGTCGTCCCAACTAGATCCATAATCTAGCACACAAGCTCTCAACATGTCCTCCAGAATTTGATTGACTCTCTCGGTCTGTCCATCTGTCTGTGGATGGAAGGCTGTACTGAACTCTAGCCTGGTACCCAAAGTTTCGTGTAACTGATTCCAGAACTTTGAGGTAAACCGGGTTCCTCTATCTGATATAATGCTCCTCAGAACTCCATGCAGACATACGATCCTGGTCATGTATATCTTTGCCAACTTCGCACTGGTGTAAGTGGTCTTCACTAGGATGAAATGAGCTATCTTCGTCAAACGATCGACTACAACCCATATCGAGTCATAGCCTGAACGAGTCCTGGGCAATCCCGTGATAAAATCCATGCCTAGCTTATCCCACTTCCATTAGGGTATCGGCAATGGCTGTAGCAATCCTGCTGGCTTCTGATGCTCTGCCTTCACTCTCTAACATACATCACATACTGCTACATACTCCGCAATATCCTTCTTCATTCCGGTCCACCGGAAAGTGTCCTTCAAATCCAAATACATCTTGGTATTTCCCGGGCGAATCGAATACGGCGAATCGTGGGCCTCTTGCAGAATCAACTTCCTGAACTCCGGGTCATTAGGCACATAAACACGGTCCTCAAACCATAAGGTATCGTGCTCATCCTCATGAAAACCTTTAGCTTTTCCTTTCCTCATTTTCTCCTTTATCTCTGCAATCTCCTTGCCTGTCTTCTGAGCTTCTCGGATCTTATCCATCAAAGTAGACTGAATCTCCAACGCTGCTACATAGCCTCTCGGAACTATCTCCAAACATAGCTCGCGAAGATCCTCGGCTAGCTCCTTTGGTAACTCTCCAGTCATGAGAGTGTTGACATGGCTCTTGCGGTTCAACGCATCGGCTACTACGTTAGCCTTTCCGGGATGGTAATGCAATCTCATATCATAGTCCTTAATGAGCTCCAACCATCTCCTTTGCCTGAGATTCAACTCCTTCTATGTGAAGATGTACTTCAAACTCTTATGATCCGTGTACATCTCACAATGGTTTCCGATGAGAAAATATCCCCATGTCTTCAATGCATGCACTACGGCTACTAACTCCAAATCGTGTGTAGCATAATTCAACTCATGGGGCTTAAGCTGTCGTGAGGCATACGGAACAACTCTTCCCTCCTGCATAAGCACTTCTCCAAGTCCTAGACAAGAAGCGTCGCTATATACTTCATAATCCTTGCACTGATCAGGAAAAATCAACACTAGCGATGTAACCAAACGTTTCTTCAACTCCTGGAAACTGGCCTCACATTCCTCAGTCCATTTGAATTTGGTGTCCTTCTTCAACAATTCCGTCATGGGCTTTGCAATCTTCGAGAAATTCTCAATGAACCTCCGGTAGTATCCTGCGAGTCCAAGAAAACTCCGGATCTCTCCAACTGACGTGGGTGCTTCCCAGTTTGTCACAGTGACAACCTTGGTGGGGTCTACCGCTATTCCTTCTCCGGATATAACATGTCCGAGGAGTCCAACTTCCTTTAGCCAAAACTCACATTTGCTGAACTTGGTGTGTAACTGATGTTCTCTGAGCTTCCCAAGTACCAAACGCAAATGCTTCTTATGCTCCTCTTCATTCTTTGAGTAGACCAAAATGTCATCAATGAACACCATGACGAACTTATCCAGAAACTCCATAAACACCTTGTTCATCATGTTCATGAAATAGGCAGGTGCGTTAGTCAGACCAAATGGCATAACGGTATACTCATACAGCCCGTACCTGGTGGTAAAAGTCGTCTTAGGTATATCCTGCTCTCGAATCTTCAACTGGTGGTATCCTGATCGCAAATCGATCTTGGAAAATACCTTAGCTCCTTGCAGTTGGTCAAACAAGTCATTGATCATCGGCAACGGGTACTTGTTTTTCATTGTCACTTCATTCAATCCTCGATAATCAACAACCATCCTTAATGATCCATCCTTCTTCTCCACTAGAGCACTGGCAATCCCCAAGGTGACGAGCTTGGGCGAATATAGCCTTTATCCAGTAATTCCTTAATCTGCTTCTTAATTTCCTCCAAATCTTTTGCGGGCATCCTGTACGGTCTGTTAGATATTGGTCCTGTGCCTGGCAAAAGCTCAATCAAAAACTCAATGTCTCTATCTGGTGGCATGCCTGGCAACTCCTCTGGAAATACGTCAGGGAAATTCTTTAGCACTGGTACTTCCTCCTGTACAACTCCTAACAAGGAATTTACTTGAGTCCTCTTCGGCACATGCCGGGACACATACTTGATCGTTCTTCCTTCTGGCATGGTAAGAAAAACCGACTTACTGGCGCATTCAATGTTCCCTCCATACTTCAATAACCAATCCATGCCTACTATCACATCCAGTCCTTGTGATTCCAATACTATTAGATCTGAGGGAAACACATAGTTACCAATCCTTAATGGTAACCGATCACACCACAGACTAGCCATATACTCTGCTCCTGGCGAGGTTACTAACATGGGTGACCTAAGGGCTTGGGTTGGCAGTTTATACTTATCCACAAATCCCCTTGATATGCATGAATGCGATGCACCAGTATCAAAAAGAACGAATGCAGTAAATAACTTAACCAAAAACTTACCTATTACTGCATCTGTCTGGGCTTCAACCTCCTCCATGCTAACGTGGTTCACCTGTCCTTTGTTGAAAGGGTTAGGCTTCTTCCCAGAGCTCATATTGCCATTTCCATTCTTCACTTCAGGACATTCAATGGCATAATGTCCAGTCTTCTGGCATTTGTAACAGGTAATGTGGCTCAGATCCCTCTTGGCTGGTGTTGATGGGTTGGCATGATTCTGTCCGTTGCTTCCTCCATTCCCATTACCATTCTTTGGACCACTATGGTTGTGCGAACTTCCTCCTCCATGGGTATGCTGAAAAGGTCCTCCCGAGTTCGGGGTAAAACGAGGCTTCTACTGAGCTCCAGAATTGTACTTCCCTTGTCCATACTTCCTCTTGCGGCTGTCAAACTGATGTTGCTTCCCTTCAATCATGAGTGCTCGGTCTACCAACTCCTGGTAGTTGTTGAAGGTTGCTACCATCAACTGCATGCTCAGCTCGTCATTCAGTCCTTCCAGAAACTTCTCCTGCTTAGCTGCATCCGTAGCAACGTCATCTGGGGCATAACATGCTAGCTTACTAAAGTCATCCACATACTGGCCAACAGTACGTCCTCCTTGGCGCAAGTTGCGAAACTCACGCTTCTTCATGGCCATAGCTCCTGCTGAAACATGAGCAGTACGGAAAGCCTACTGAAACTGGTCCCATGTGACAGTGTCGATAGGATAAGTGGCTGTGAAATTCTCCCACCATGATGCTACGGGTCCATCAAGCTGATGTGCGGCAAAACGCACCTTCTCCGCATCTGTGCATCCTGCAGTGGTCAACTCCCTTCCCATCTTGCGAAGCCAATCATCTGCAACTATCGGCTCGGTGCTACTGGAGAACACCGGCGGATTCAGCCTCAAGAAACGGGCTAAGTGATCAACAGGTGGTGGTGGTGGTGGTGGGTTGTTGTTGTTGTTGTTGTTGTTCCCCTGATTCTGATTCTGGACTAGTATCTGCATCAATGCATTCTGCTGCTGGATCAATTGAGTGAGATCCGGTGGGAAAGCAAATCCATTGTCACGTCTTGGAGGCATCTGAGGGTTTAGAAAAGATGAGAATATAGAATAGAATGAGGTCTAGAGAGAAAACGCTACCCATATGCACATGAGACAAATGCAAACAATATCACTTCAATCAATTCAAACAAGGGCATACAACGGTCTAACTATCGTTACAAAAGTACTCGGACTATACTATATACATGGGGGAATACTACTACTGTTATGGTGGTCGACTAGAAAAATTGATCGGTCGAAGACTCCATGATATCTCCTCCAGCTTCATCAACAAAGTCATCATCGCTATCATCTGGGTCCGAGTCAGTGTCGTCGATGATGATGTAGTTCTCCGGGCAAGTGCAATCATCGTCTTCTCCTCCAGTCGCGGGGAATCCCATAAATACTTTTAGCTTCTTTTTCAGATCATCATTCTTCTCCACGAGCGTTGCTATTTCCTCCTCATAACCATCGCGTGCAGACTTAAGTTCTTCCTCCAGTTCTGTGATCTTGGTCATAGCCTTCTTCAGATCTATCATGCCTGCGCACATCTGGTTCTCCTGGCGACGAATGTGCTGGTTTAACTCCTGGATGAAAGCTGCAATTGATCTATCCTTCCTGGTGCTGATCATCTCCCATTGCTCATCTCGACGCCCACAAATCTGGTAGATAGTATCCTTGAGATCCTTGTGGTATACTTCTCCAACGCGTCCCATTGTGATGTGGGCTGCCATGCTCTTTCCTAAGCTCCAGGTTGGTGCATCAAAGGAAAACTCTATGGGCTCAGTGACGGGCATGAATGTCCTTCCTGGAACTTGAACTTGACTAATCCAACGCTCCTCTTCTGGTAAAGTGGCGATGTAGGTCCCGGTGAAGCTTGCTACTCCGATGTTCAGGTATCTAGTAACTTCCTTAGCGAATCAATCAGAATGGAGACAAGGAAAGGAATCGAGGCCCGGCCCGGTAGCGATGCCTCTCACGCGGATGGGAGTTACTTTTCTTTATCACCGTAAGCGTTACGAAATGGACCCGCATTCCCCTTTGCTTTTCTTTTGCAACTAAGCTTAAAAGGGCGTCCAAAGGGTGTATCTTCATCTGGTTGCGTGAACTTGTTCCTTGCATTCGCCATCCTAAAAGAGTAAAAAAGATGAGGAGTCAAAAATGAGAAGAGAGAGTAGTGATCTAGGGCTTTAGCTTAGTGGTCGTGTCCTACAGTCAGCATGTGCTCTAATACCATCTTGTAGCGACCAGACCTCAAAGAGTCTGATCTTTGTGCATCAGTGTCATCCCTCGATCGGTAATGCTGAAACGCACAGTACACGAAGGATTTATAATAGAGTAGCAATCACACACTTATTACATCGAATGACTCAAAAGAGAACTCATTACAAAAAATATGGCTTAAGGCCATCTAATAACGATAACAGCAGAAGGCTTGGAAGATAAGCTAGTCCATCAACTCCAACGGCACTGAGTATAAGATCACGACCTAAGGCACCTTACTCATCGTCTGAAAAGTCTGCAACATTGAACGTTGCAGTCCGAAAATGGGTCAGCACATGGAGTATGCTGGCAATGTAACACATAGAGAGTAATGAACAGAATAGTGCTATCACTACATGCATACATGGCTGGTGGAAAGCTCTATGGTTACAGTTTTGTGTAAAGCCAAATTTTCCCTACAACAAAGGAATACATTTTATTTAACTATCATGGTGGTTGTTAAACATTGAGAAGGTTACTCCAACTCAATCCCAATTAAGCATCATCATTAACCCAACAAAATTAAATTAAGTAACATGATGAGATTCACACGATAATCCAAGTACTAGATACTCAAAACGTCCATAACCGGGGACACGGCTAACCATGATTAGTTTATACACTCTGCACAGGTTTGCACACTTTTCCCTGCAAGACTCGATCTCCTCCGCTTGATTTCTCGCACTACATTGTGTTTGAGAAACGGATGACCGAGACACAGTCTTTCAGAAACATTTACTCTCTACTCTGGGTAGACAGTATCACCTACATCCCCTACATCTGCTAGTCTACCTCTTCAAGAGCTCACGCAATATACTCAACTATGCTAGAGCCCATAGTAGCTTGCGGCTACACACAGAAGTTTCTAGCATGAATAATCTCATGATCCCTTTGAGCCTGGGTGGCGGTCACGGTACCCCGGGATTTCCAAAAATACAGGCAACACTGGGTTCCCTACGTGCCTCAATCCACCCAGATGTGAATTTAAGTTGCCACCTTAAGTAAACCATTAAATAACAATCTCACATCTGTCATGGATACACTCACCCAATCCACGTCTACTAGCATAGCATAGCAATATAAGCAAATGTAGAAGTAACTCCCAAAGGTTTGATAATAAAACAGGTAATTGGTACTACCTCATCTACTTCCCAATACCCACATGTTAATCAGATCATAATCATGCAATTGTTTGAGGATTGATCTAATACAATAAAACTGGATAGTAAAAAGGTATGATCAAAGTGTTACTTGCCTTGCTGATAATCCGTGAAACCTAGAGACTCGAAGTAACAAGCGGCGCACTCCGGGTACTCTATCGCAAACAAACAAGCATACAATAAGCAATCATCTAATGCACAGGTAAAACTCAAATAAGAGATCTAACCAGAAAGTTCAACTTAAGAACTCCGGTTTGCAAAAAGAATCAAATCAAACAAAGCAACGAAACTCAAACAGCGAAAGAAACAAGCTTCGTTTACTAATATGGACCTAAGTCAAATTTTACAATAGCAAAAACTTGTTTGAGTTGGTTAAATGGAAAGAGGGTTTCGAGATGAAACTCTAGGAGCTTGAATTGCCTGATTCCGATAAACGAGCGAAAAGTTATACTAGAACGAAAATCGGATCAGAAATCGCGATCAGAAATAATCACGGAAAATCCGAGAAAAAGAGAACGGACGAACAGGCTAACGAACGAACGTTCGCTGTCTGCGGCTAAAAGACGAAACCGTTCGTTAAAACGAACGAACAAATGGGCGTTCGCTAAATAAACTAAACCAAAAAAATAAACCGAACCGGATCTAATAAAAACAACGGATCTAGGGTTCCGAAAAAAACGATCGATTTTCTCGCGAAAACCGAGGCGGCGGCGGCTACCTCCGGCGGCGGCGGGCTCCGACGAGGGCGGCGGCGGTCGGCAGCGAGGCGGACGGCGGCGGGGTTGGTGGTGGCGGCGAGCGGCGCCGCGGCTCGGGGCTTGGGTTTCGGGCTGGGGGCAGCCTCCCGGCTCTTATAAAGGCCGGCCGGGCCAGGAGTCCTAGTCGGACACGGCCCGTTAGGTCGGTTCGTTTTTTTTAAATAATTTCTCGCAGAAAAATAAATAAAAGAAATACTAAACAAACTGCAAAAATCCCGAAATAAATTTTCCCCGTCCTCTAAAATCAAGGCGGACAAGATGAACATTTATTTGGGGCCTAAATGTAATTTTGAAAAACACACATTTTTCCTAATTCAAATAAAATAGCAATAAATTTCTGAAATAAAATGTTATTTGATTTTAATATTAAATCCTCAATATTTCTTTATTTTGGGAAAGTCATTTTATTCCCTCTTTTTTATTTTTATAATTGAAATATTTGAAGATAAAATAAGTAAAATCAAATGATCCTATTTTCAAAATTTGAGAAAACTCAAATATGAAAATAAAGAAATCCCCAACTCTCTCTGTGGGTCCTTGTGTTGCGTAGAATTTCTAGGATCGAGCCAAAATGCAATAAAATATTATATGCAATGATGATCTAATGTATAACATTTCAAATTAAAAATTTGGGACGTTACAGTAAATAAAAGTAATAAAATAGTTATTAGTTGCAAGTGTTCTTTGCAATGCTTCTTGCTGCTTATGTTATGTTTTGCGTGATTTGCTATGGCCATGGGGGGTTTGTTGCATGCACTAGTTATTTTGGCTGCATGAGCATATTTGAAATGTTTTTGCGTGTTTGTGTGCGCTTGTATGTGCGAGTTCTTTGACAATACGATTAGTGAAATGTTACGCATAGTGAAAGATTGGTTGTTCTAAAATTTGATTTTAAGTGGGATCCGACAGTGAGTGCGCTGGCCGATTGCTCCCCCTCTTCTTTTATGTTGCCACGAGACCATGTCAAAATATGAACTACTTAAAATTTAAGCGCGAATTTCGAATATAATACGGTGTATAACAAACGAATTCAAGGTGTCGAATTATTCATAGATATATGCACATCAAACGAAAAAACGAAAGAATCTAGACGCGCTTACAGGAATAATTTAAGCACGGCCGCCCTCGCTAATGCACGGTTTCAAGATGACAAACACATACTACCAGCGTGAAAACAAAATATAATCTTTGCCACGGCGGCCGGCGTAAGCATATCCCGTTGTGACGAGTCGGGGCGGATCAGAAGTCTACGGCGCACCTCGTCCCCAGCATCGTCGGCACCGGCGCCGCGCTCGCGTCGGGCACCGGCAGGCGGAGCGTGCAGCTGATCTTGCTCTTGCGGCGCGCGTTGAAGACCCTGACCTTGAACCCGAGGTCGCCGTACAGCCTCACTTTGACGTAGTAGAAGCCGTCGCCTCTCTCCCTCCGGTACGACCGCAGCGCGCCGCGGTCGTCGACGACGGACGACCCGCCGAACGCGGCCGTGACGGTGCGCTCGCCCTTCCGCTCCAGGTAGAAGGGCTCGACGGGGTGGTACCCGAAGCGCTCGCCGTCGTAGGACGCCTGCGCCTCGGCGTACTCGTAGTGGATGCGGAAGCGGTTGGGGTTGCGGACGCGGACGTCGACGGTGAGGTTGTACTGGAGGACTCCCTCGCCGCCGCGCACGCCTTCGGCCAGGTCGAAGCGGGAGAGCGTGGCGGAGACGGCGGTGGCCCTGACGGCGCCCGGGCGCAGGATGAGCCAGAGCACGAGGGTGGCGGCGCCCAGCGCGATGATGACGAGGGCGATGACCTTGAAGACGAAGCAGAGGAGGCAGCCGGGGCCGCTCCGGCGCGGGGCGGGCGGAGGGGGAGGCGGGGGCGCGTAGTACGCCGGCTGCTGCGGCGCCGGGTACGCGTAGTAGGGCGCCGCGTTCACGGGCGGCTGCGGCTGCGGCGGCGGCTGCTGCTTCTCGTAGGAGGCCATCTGCGCGTCCTGAACTGAATTGAGAAGGCGACGGATGTGTTTGGTGAAATTGGTGGGTGAGTGATGGACCAACGATCGTGTTCGTGATGGTATTTATATGGCGTTCTTGACGCGTCCTGGCCGTTCTGGACGCGGTTGCTTGGGGCAGTCTCGCCTGACTTTTTGGTGTTGAAATTTCGCGGGTTGCGACTTACGAACAACGGGATGGAGAGAGACGATTTGATCGGACAGAAGAAGGCAGCAGGGTACTTCGCGGAAGCAGGGGGATCTTTACGGTTTGTGAGGATGATTTGGTTTGGTTGCTCATTAGCTCCACTATGAATGTTTTCCATTTATAAAACCGATCTTTCTTCGCTCTTAAGAAAATGACTCAGTTTTTTTAGTACTACTATATTTGGTTGAGCGTCACGCGTATCAGAAGTTTGACCTGTAATTGTTTGCACTGGTAGTAGTGTACACATCGTTGCTGTGACGTCCTTTCGCACCTGCAGGATCATGCCAAATCTTGTGTAAAAAAAAGGGGCGACAATAACTTACGCGGTGAAAAAAAGGTGGCTTTTGTAAAGAGAATATTTTATTCCTCAAAAACATATGTAAAGTTTTTAAAAACATATGTAAAGTTTTTAAGTTGAGAGAACATTTTTTTAGAGGGTCTTCTTCTAAATAAAGCTCTACCTAAAATCTGTATATTATCTACACCGACACCAAAAGATTTGAAATGGTAGATCCAACTAACATCAACCATCAATTCAGGTCAATCCAACAACCTATATTGCTTCAAATGGTGAGCGCTCAACATGTTTATCATGCAATTAATTACATAACAAATATTGTCGACACCCCTAATCACATAATTAATGTGCAAATAATATCCTATCTAATATATGTCTGCAATTAATACCTGCCTAATATCAACGTGCCTTGCACGTACGCATTTACTAGTAAGTACTCTAGAAGTTTCCATTACGAATTGTTTTCTTCCTTCTCTCTCATGCCCAAGGCAACATTAGCAGCGGTGACTGGTCTACACGCCTCATCTACGAGGCAGCATGCCCCCTCTCCCTCCCTCTGTCGTTCCGACAATGAGAGGGGGCATGGACCAAAGGGTTTCAGTCCCATGGTGGTAGAGTTACAAATAAATTTAGATTTTGTCTTTGATCGGCGGGGGTGAGATGATGTCGTAAACGTCAACGTGGAATAAGGTCTCTCTGACTCGCCCTTTGTTTCGGCAGTGACTTGTGGAGGATGGTGCATCCCGAGATATAGTTCTCCCGGTCTGACTTTTTCTTCTACGACTTTGTCTTGATGGCTGCCCTACGGAGGGAACAACTTGGTTGTATGTATTGGTCCCCCAGCTCTAGTTCCGACGATGAAGATTGGACAACCTCGTTTGGGGAGCGTAGGATATTTGGTTCCCCGACTCCGTCTGGCCGGACTTAGCGGTGCTCTGTAGATCATCTTGGACGTTTACTCTCCGGGCCGGGAGGGGGAGGGGGCAAATTGGTACGTAGATCACAGTCGTTGATGTTGTTAGGTAGATGTTTGCACTGGTAGACCGAAGTTGACCGTAGATGTTTGCACTATAGGTCATCTTGGAGGTTGAAGTTCACCGAAGTAGAACGATGTCTTCTACTATATTTGGTTGAGCGTCATGCGTAACAGAAGTTGACCGTAGATGTTTGCACTGGTAGTAGTGTACACTGCAACGTCCTTTCGCACCTGCAGGATCATGCCAAATCTTAGTCAGAAAGCCCACAATAACTTACGCGGTGAAAACAGGTGGCTTCTAGTCAAGTCATTTCTCACTTGGTATCAAATTACAGACGAAAGGGGGTATTTTCTAGAGGGTAAATATTCAGGAAGCGGCTCCTCTACCATGCACTATGTGTCGTTGGGCCACTGACATGTGGGCTCACATGTCAGTCGAGAACGGGAGTGCCATACGTCCGAGGATCCTCATCCAAAGATTCATATCTATGGGTCATTTTGGGTCGACTTAATTAACATAAGTACACGATGTTTTAATTATGAATTGATTTCTTCCTCCTCTCCCGTGCCCAAGGCAGCAAGAGCAGCGGTGGCTGATCTACACGCCTCATCGGTGAGGCAGCAGACCACCTCTCACTTTGTCTGTCGCTCATTTGTGGGGACCCCAGGGGCTTCAGTCCCGTGGTGGTAGGGTTAAAAATAAATTTAGATTTTGTCTTTGGTCGGCGGTGTCAAGACAATGATGTTGGCGTTGGCGTGGAATAAATTCTCTTAGTCTCGCCCTTGTTTCGGTGGTGCTTCTTCCATTCGAGTTTCGACCGACGTAGATTGGCCAGCCTAGTCGAGGAGTGTGGGATACTTCTTTCTCCGACTCCGCCTGGCTGGACCTCGGGCCTATAGCTCCAATTTGTCGTTTGTTTTCTCCGGACGACAATAATACTATGTAGATAATGATCGTTGATGTTTTCTGGTGTACAACAATGAATTCATGGCCATTGCTTCTACAAAACTCATGGTCTCAACAAATTTGCTCCGCTGAGATGGAGGTCCAGAGGCGACAACAAGTTTGTTTCACCACGCGTTGCAGGTGATGAAGGTGGAAGAAGACTTCGACACCCCAAAGTATTTAGATATATTTTTCAATTTCTGTAAGTGTGTACTTAAGGTTTGTGCTACTTAATATATGGCATTTAACCTCCTCTGAAATAAAACGTAAATATAAGATTTTCTTAAAGTTGAGCCTTCTAAAACGGTTCGCGTGAAGGAATTATACCATGCATCTATCAATTACCTACTCTAGCTAACGACGTTCACGCCAAAAGAAGACTAGACAATAGACGCTGTTCGAATGGAAGGTACGCCCCGTCTATCCATACTGCAACATGTTTCTTCTACTTATGGAACATAAACACAATATGTTTTCTCAGTATTTCATAAGCATGCAGAAATGTTGGAACATGCCAAGCATACCTCTGAAATCATTTTTCTATATGCAATAAATCCCCGTTGATCGCAGCAAACCAATAGGAAAAGCCATTGCATTATAAGCAACATAAAACCGACATCAATAACAGGTCGACAACACTAAAAACTTATTGTGTGGATACAACATTGCGATGAGCCAGAATAATTGCGACATTGACGCCCATGTGTGCTGTAGCACAACATACACGGGGATGAAGGTTGTGAAAACAACCTATGCAACATAAAAGGTTCGAAGTGTTTCAGAAGAAAAAAAACATCAAAATATCTAACTGCGTTTGGATGTCTGTGTTGGTCTCTCTGTATTGGATTTGGTATTGGGCTACCCCAATTCAGGTGTTTGGATGTACTCCGAAACAACATATTGAAACGGTGTCGAATACAGAGCAGTTTCCGCTCGCACGCATCCTCTCCTGCCGCAATTCGGAGGCCTCCCGCTCCGTTTTCAGCTGAATTTCCCTCGTCCCGGAAAAGATACCGGTCAACACAATCGATCCCTCCCGCGACCGTGAAACAGAAGGGAAGAAGGGAAGGAGAGGAGAACGGCGGCGGCCGGCGAGATACTCGGCGGCGCAGGTATGCTCGCCCGCCCTTCCCTTCCTTCTCCGCCGACCCTTCCCTTCCTCCTCCGCCGTTCCATCCCTTCCTCCCTGGCCCTCCTCCTCGGCTGTAGCTGCAGCTCGGTGACCCCGCCGTCGCTCCCAGATCTGGTGACCCAGTTTGCGTGGTGAGTCAGCCGATGCTCCCTTGCACGGTGTTCGTGATTCCTGGAAGGTGCCGATGTTTGTTCGTGATGTGTAGGAAGCATGTGTGTATCTTTTTGTTTTATAAAGAGATTGATTCGATGCTTTGTACGGAGGCATAGTTCTAGGCTACATCGGTTGTGCACTGCGGCCGGGCTGTAAACAGAGGCATATATTTATTTATCTACTTACAGGTTTTGCTGAAAAATTCCCCGCAGAAAAAAGTTTGGAATCACAAATTTTGTTTTGATGCATATAGAGCAATGTATTATCTTCATACACTTCTTGTTACTATGCAATTCCATAGTTTGTCATCCAAACATGATTTGGTATTGAAACTTCACTGGATTCCATAGGCCAATTCAGTGAACATCCAAACAAGTAAATTCGTAATCATGTCCATTACAATTTCCTTGTTGAGTTGGTATTCCAACCAATTCAATACAGAGCCCTTCAATACAGACATCCAAACAAAGAAACAAAACTACAACCAGAAATTTGAAGGGTGATCATGTTGCCTCGAGGTCGCCGGCAAGGACACGACTCGTCGGAGCTCCCCCATCACCACAATGTAGCCAGACCGGATCTATCCGCCCACGAGCCCCATCTTCCGCAAGCTTGATGACATATAGTGTTTTATGTGATTTTCATAAACCTGATCGAGTTTTACAAAGTTTCACTTAGAACAAAACGAACATGCACTGTGATAGAGGAAAGTGGTTCTTAGTGATGAATACGATCATACAGTACATTTCTATCTTGTTATTTGTCTTTGCTCAGTATCAGGCTTGACACGTGATAGAGGACATGTTAATGGCCCGTGCTCTTGATCCCTGATCCGAGCTTAGCAGCCGTTAATACCAGCTCACAGGCTGGGCTTGACCTTGTCGCTGTACCCTGTCTTCCCATCGTAGAACCTCGACCACAGCATGATCCCACCGTACTTCTTCGACTTCTTCACCACCGGCAGCACCTTGGACACCAGGTCTGTCGCCTCCACGAACCCGGTGCCGGCGGCCTCGGGCGCCGCCGGGAGCCCCAGGAACACCTGCTTCGCCGGTATGGCCGTCCACTGCTCCCACGCGCGCGCCAGGTTGCCCACCCCGCCGTCCGTGGTGTACTGGCACGGCGGGTTGTTATAGAACTGCACCCACACGTAGTCGAACAGCCCCGTGCCGAGCGCGCCGCCGAGCCCGCCGAGCGACGCGTCCGGGAACGGGCACTGCGGCGCCGCCGCCAGGTACACTCTCCTGTGCTCGCGCCCCTTCCCCGAGTACTTCTTCAGCTCCCGCGCCAGCTCGTCCCAGTGCGCGCTCCCGCCGCTCTCGATATCGAAGTCGACGCCGTCGAGCACGGCGTCCCCGAGCGGCCTCGACGCCGACGTGCCGCCGAGGTAGTTCTCCCAGAGGTGCTTCGCGACCAGCCTGGCGTCCGCGCGGGACGAGAGGCCGTAGCTGCCGACGCCGCCGCCGATGGAGAGCATGACCTTGATGCCGAGGCGCTGGCAGGACCTGACGTCGGCGCCCACGCCCGTGCAGCCGCTGGACGCCGGGTCGCAGTGGCCCGCCAGGTTCAGCAGCGGCGTCTGGCCCTTGCCGAAGGTGTAGAGGAAGGCCACGTTGACGAACTTGTAGTTGCCGCTCGCGCACGTCTGCGCCAGCGTGCCTTCGTTGCCGTTCTGGCCCCAGTAGATCGCGACGCCGCCGACGCGCGGCGCCCCGGCGGCCAGTCCGGCCAATGACGCCACGGAGATCAGCAGCACCGCCGGAAGCAGCTCGCTCGCCATCATGATTTCTTGGCGGTGCCGATGGAGCGATGATAGCCGAACGTGAAGAGCTGTGCGGTCGAAGGTTCGTGGTCTCTGTAACTCTATATGTAGGTGAATCCATGGAGGTCTGCAGAGTTTGTGATTGTTCTGCCGCGCCGCCGGGCATGAGTGAGTGGCGAGTATTCTGAGCTTATCGTCGTGTTGAGAGCTGCTTCCACTTCGCTGCGAGGAGCACTTCCCCTCTTCTCTTCCAAACTTGCTTTGATTTGATGAAATGTTCAGTGCGCGAGATAGGGATGCACTTCAGTAAACGGCACAACATAAAGCCCCTCCACTAGCAGATTTCCACAAGCCGCGCGCGAGGTTGACCGAATTGTTGGTTCAAAAAGTGTAAGCGGCGGCTTGCTGCACCCGATCTATAATTCGCCTTTTCAGACGGATGCAAAGTACTCCCTCCGTTTCTAAATATAAGTATTTCTAGATATTTTAACTAGTGACCACATACGGAGTAAAATGAATGAACCTACAATCTAAAATATGTTTATATACATTCGTATGTAATAGTCCATTTGAAATCTCTAAAAAAACTTACATTTAGGAACAGAGGGAGTACCTAGTAGTTAGGTGGTCAAACACAAACCACCCGAGCCCGACCCCCGCGTCGCTCCCACCGGGCGACTCGGGGGAGACCAAGCTCGCAGCCGCCGGTCCCCCTCCGTCGGCGCCCTCCTCTCCGCCGCTGTCGCCGGCTTGGCCGCGGTGGCAGCGGCCCCCGTCTCCGTAGGCAGCATGGGGAGACCCGCGGTGGACGTTTCGCTGGGCGTGGGCGCGAGATGCGCCGTTCGTGGCGGCGACGATGGTGCGTGCGGGCTGCACTCACCTGCCTCATGCAGGAGTGGTGGGAGTGCCAACGGCCGAGCTGGATGCCTGGCCGACGTGGACGTGCCAGATCCGTGCGTTCTTGGCTGCATCCTCGCGGTGGATCTGGCCTGTGCGCCTGGATCCGTGTGTCTGGCCGGCTACAGGCGTCGGTGTGGGGCTGGTGGCTCGTGGGTCTCGCTGCACACGGCCGGGGCTGGTGCTGGTGCTCGCCGACCAAGTGGGTCGGAGCTCCAGGCGCAGCGCCACTTCAATCCGGCGCCTCTGGGCGCGGTGGTGGCTGCTGCTCAGCAGCGAGGTGGCGGCTTGCTGCTGGAAGCTACGCTGTGTGCTGTAGGCGGGGGATGGGTGCGTGGAGAAGGGGTGGTGGGCGGTGGAGGTCTGCAACAGAAAGGTTCGATCCCCCCGCCTTCAGTCTGCACTGCGGACGCTTCGGATCGGGCCCTCGGCAGGCGTGCTGTGGCGCGCGTGGGGCGCGTCGGCGTGCGTGATGTACGGCTGCAGCCCAGAACCATGGTGGTTCTTGGCCTCGGGCAGCGCCCTTCTGCTCCTTGCCGGCGTGGTGCTTGGTGGGGCACGGTGGCTCGCGTTGTGTCCGGCCGGCCATTGGTAGATCTGGCGTCTAGTGTTGAGTTTGGCCGTCGGTGGTCTTCATGAGGTGCGGCTGGCTGAGGCGGTTCGTCGTGCTTCTTCATCGATGGAGGGTTCAACGACGGTGGTGGTCGGCTGCCGTCTTACTGTAGGGATGTGCTCAGACTTCGGGTGAGAACCCTGCATCGGCTCTGTTGATGCCAGCGGCAGCGGCGTCTACTGACATCATTTTCCTCGTAGGAGATGCCGTCGTGGAGTTACAACACCTACAGTTCTTTGTTTGTGGTCTCGGGGTAAAAACCCAAGATCGGGCTTGCCGGATCGGATGACGGTGTTGTGTGCTCGACAACACTACCTCCTTGGAGGCGTCGTCTTGGAGACCCAAACAACGGCTTCTGTTGCTGTGTGTGGTTGTGGGTGGTGCGTTTGGTGGTGGTGGTGTGGCCTGCTCAGGACCGAGGGTGGTGTGTTCTTCTTCAGGTTTTCTCTTTGGCTGTCCTATGTGTGGTCTTCGGCCTGCTCTATGCATGCTCATGACCCTGTTCTGTTGAGGCGAGCTTCGGGCTCTTGGTCTCGTCTTGGTTCACCTTTGCTCAATGACGACACAATGACGCCTCCCCGACTTGTTAATCGTCATGAACTTCCATGGCGGAGCGCTCAGTCAAGGTTCGTGTTAAGCTTTGGCACAAGGTTCGTGTTAAGATTTGGCACTCGTTGATTGTGGATGCTCCTCTGTTGTGCTGTGGGGTTTGATATGCACGCCGGTGCGGTGCGTTAGGCTATTTGTAGAGTCTTGGTATTGTGATCCCTCGACGCACCCCTCATCTACCTGGTCCTGTTAGTATGCTAGCTAGGTCTTGCCTTATGTTGGGCGTCCTGTTCCTCTCCTTTTCTTGTAACACTTGTTACTTGTCTGTTTTTTGGCTCGGTTTTCCTCATAAACAGGGTCAATTTGTTAAGATTTTCGATCCGGTTTTCCTTATAAACTGGATCACTCTCCTATCATTATGGCCACTTTGAGCAATATATTCAGGTGGAGGGACTCCTCCCCCAGTGATTCTAAAAAAACACAAACCACCCTGTGGTTGAATGACAAACCACCATGTGGTTAAATGACTAGGAGGACAGTGGTATCCTCATTGGAGTTCAAGTCCTAAATATGACATTGGTGCTCACTGATGTCTACCACACAACCTTCTTCTTGTAGACGTTGTTGGGCCTCCAAGTGCAGAGGTTTGTAGGACAGTAGAAAATTTCCCTCAAGTGGATGACCTAAGATTTATCAATCTGTGGGAGGCGTAGGATGAAGATGGTCTCACTCAAACAACCCTGCAACCAAATAACAAAGAGTCTCTTGTGTCCTCAACACACCCAATACAATGGTAAATTGTATATGTGCACTAGTTCGGCGAAGAGATGGTGATACAAGTGCAATATGGATGGTAGATATAGGTTTTTGTAATCTGAAATTGTAAAAACAGCAAGGTAACTAATGATAAAAGTGAGCACAAACGGTACTGCAATGCTAGAAAACAAGGCCTAGGGTTCATCCTTTCACTAGTGCAGGTTCTCTCAACAATAATAACATAATTGGATCATATAACTATCCCTCAACATGCAACAAAGAGTCACTCCAAAGTCGCTAATAGCGGAGAACAAATGAAGAGATTATTGTAGGGTATGAAACCACCTCAAAGTTATCCTTTCTGATCGATATATTCAAGAGTCCGTAGTAAAATAACATGAAGCTATTCTTTCCGTTCGATCTATCATAGAGTTCGTACTAGAATAACACCTTAAGACACAAATTAACCAAAACCCTAATGTCACCTAGATACTCCATTGTCACCTCAAGTATCCGTGGGCATGATTATACGATATGCATCACACAATCTCAGATTCATCTATTCAACCAACACAAAGAACTTCAAAGAGTGCCCCAAAGTTTCTACCGGAGAGTCAAGACGAAAATGTGTGCCAACCCCTATGCATACGTTCAATGAACCCGCAAGTTGATCACCAAAACATACATCAAGTAGATCACGTGAATATCCCATTGTCACCACAGATAAGCACAGCAAGACATACATCAAGTGTTCTCAAATCCTTAAAGACTCAATCCGACAAGACAACTTCAAGGGGAAAACTCAATCCATTACAACAGAGTAGAGGGGGAGAAACATCATAAGAACCAACTATAATAGCAAAGCTCGTGATACATCAAGATCATATCACCTCAAGAACACGAGAGAGAGAGAGATCAAACACATAGCTACTGGTACAAACCCTCAGCCCCAAGGGTGAACTACTCCCTGCTCGTCGTGGAGAGCGCCGGGATGATGAAGATGGCCACCGGTGATGGATTCCCCCTCCGGCAGGGTGCCGGAACGAGCTCCCGAGAGGTTTTTGGTGGCTACAGAGGCTTGCGGCGGCGGAACTCCCAATCTATTGTGCTTTCTGGAGGTTTGGGTATTTATAGGAATTTTTGGCGTCGGTCTCACGTCAAGCGGGTCTCCGAGTCGTCCACGAGGCAGGGGGCGCGCCCAGGGGGGTAGGGCTCGCCCTCCACCCTCGTGGACGGCTCGGGACTCTTCTGGCCCAACTCTTTTACTCCGGGGGCTTCTTTTAGTCCATAACAAATCGTCAAAAATTGACACGTCAGTTGGACTCCGTTTGGTATTCATTTTCTGTAAAACTCAAAAACAAGAAAAAATAGAAAGTAGCACTTGGCTCTAGGTTAATAGGTTAGTCCCAAAAATCATATAAAATAGCATATAAATGCATATAAAACATCCTAGATGGATAATATAATAGCATGGAACAATAAAAAAATTATAGATACATTGGAGACGTATCAAGCATCCCCAAGCTTAATTCCTGCTCGTCCTTGAGTAGGTAAATGATAAAAACAGAATTTTTGATGTGGAATGCTACCTAACATAATTCTCAATGTAATTTTTTTTATTATGGCATGAATGTTCAGATCCAAATGATTCAAGATAAAAGTTTAATATTGACATAAAAATAGTAATACTTCAAGCATACTAACAAGTAATCATGTCTTATCAAAATAACATAGCCAAAGAAAGCTTATCCCTACAAAATCATATAGTTAGGCCATGCATCATTTTCGTCACACAAAATACTCCCATCATGCACAACCTCGGTTTCAGCCAAGCAATTGGTTCATACTTTTTAACACGCTTCAGCTGTTTTCAACTCTCATGCAATACATGAGCGTAAGCCATGGATATAGCACTATGGGTGGAATAGAATATGATGATGGAGGTTGTGTGGAGAAGACAAAAAAGGAGAAGGTCTCATATTGATGAGGCTAATCAACGGGCTATGGAGATGCCCATCAATTGATGTCAACATGAGGAGTAGGGATTGCCATGCAACGGATGCACTAGAGCTATAAATGTATGAAAGCTCAACAAAAGAAACTAAGTGGGTGTGCATCCAACTTGCTTGCTCACGAAGACCTAGGACATTTTGAGGAAGCCCGTCATTGAATATACAAGCCAAGTTCTATAATGAAAAATTCCCACTAGTATATGAAACTGACAATATAAGAGACTCTCTATCATAAAGATCATGGTGCTACTTTGAAGCACAAGTGTGGAAAAGGATAGTAACATTGTCCCCCTTTTTTTGGGCCTTTCATTTTTTTGGCCTTTTTTTTCCTTTCTTTTTATTTTTTATTTGGCCTTTCTTTTTTTTTCTTTTTTTAGGGACAATGCTCTAATAATGATGATCATCACACTTCTATTTACTTACAACTCATGGATTACAACTCGATACTAGAACAAAATATGACTCTATATGAATGCCTCCGGCGGTGTACCGGGATGGGCAATGAATCAAGAGTGACATGTATGAAAAGTTATGCATGGTGTCTTTGCCACAAATACGATGTCAACTACATGATCATGCAAGGCAATATGACAATGATGAAACGTGTCATAATAAATGAAATGGTGGAAAGTTGCATGGTAATATATCTCGGAATGGCTATGGAAATGACATAATAGGTAGGTATGGTGGCTGTTTTGAGGAAGATATAAAGAGGTTTATGTGTGATTGATGCTTATCGTATCACGGGGTTTGGATGCGCCGGCGAAGTTTGCACCAACTCTCACGGTGAGAAAGGGCAATGCACAGTATCATAGAGGCTAGCAATGATGGAAGGGTAAGAGTGCGTATAATCCATGAACTCACATTAGTCATAAAGAACTCATATACTTATTGCAAAAGTTTATTAGCCCTCGAAGCAAAGTACTACTACGCATGCTCCTAGGGGAAGGGTTGGTAGGAGTTAACCATCGCGCGATCCCGACCTCCACTCATAAGGAAGGCAATCAAAAGAGCATCCCATGCTACAAATTTGTTACACAACTTTTACCGTACGTGCATGCTACGGGACTTGCCAACTTTATAACAAGTATTTCTCAATTTCATAATTACCCAACTAGCATGACTCTAACATTACCACCTTTATATCTCAAAACAATTATCAAGCATCAAATTGATCATAGTATTCAATGCACTTTATATGAAAGTTTTTATTCAAATTACCATGTTGTTTAAGACTCTCAGAATGATATAAGTGAAGCATGAGAGCTCATATATTTCTTCAAAATAAAACCACCACCGTGCTCTAAAAAGATATAAGTGAAGCACTAGAGCAAATGACAAACTACTCCGAAAGATATAAGTGAAGATTAATGAGTAGTCGAATAATTATGCAACTATGTGAAGACTCTCTAACATTTAAGAATTTCAGATCTTGGTATTTTATTCAAACAGCAAGCAAAACAAAGCAAAATAAAATGACGCTCCAAGCAAAACACATATCATGTGGTGAATAAAAATATAGCTCCAAGTAAAGTTATCGATGAACAAAGACGAAGGAGGGAATGCCATCTGGGGCATCCCCAAGCTTAGGCTCTTGGTTGTCCTTGAATATTACCTTGTGGTGCCTTGGGCATACCCGAGCTTAGGCCCTTGCCACTCCTTATTCCATAGTCCATCGAATATTTACCCAAAACTTGAAAACTTCACAACACAAAACTTAACAGAAAACTAGTAAGCTCCGTTAGTATAAGAAAATAGATGACCACTTAGGTACTGTTATGAACTCATTCTAAATTCATATTGGTGTAATATCTACTGTATTCCAACTTCTCTATGGTTCATACCCTCCGATACTACTCATAGATTCATCAAAATAAGCAAACAACACAATGAAAACAGAATCTGTCAAAAACAGAATAGTCTGTAGTAATCTATATCATTCGAATACTTTTGTAACTCCAAAAATTCTTAAATAAATTGGTGGACCTGAGTAATTTGTCTATTAATCATCTGCAAAAATAATCAACCTAAAATCACTCTCCAGTAAAAAATGGCAGCTAATCTCGTGAGCGCAAAAGTTTCTGTTTTTTACAGCAAGATCACAAAGACTTCACCCAAGTCTTCTCAAAGGTTCTACAGAAGGAAATATGCCCTAGAGGAAATAATAAAGTTATTATTTATTTCCTCATATCATGATAAATGTTTATTATTCATGCTAGAATTGTATTAACCGGAAACATGATACATGTGTGAATACATAGACAAACTTAATGTCACTAGTATGCCTCTACTTGACTAGCTCATTAATCAAAGATGGTTATGTTTCCTAATCATAGACATGTGTTGTCATTTGATTAACGGGATCACATCATTAGGAGAATGATGTGATTGACTTGACCCATTCCATTAGCTTAGCACTTGATCGTTTAGTATGTTGCTATTGCTTTCTTCATGACTTATACAAGTTCCTACAACTATGAGATTATGCAACTCCCGTTTACCGGAGGATCACTTTGTGTGCTACCAAACGTCACAACGTAACTGGGTGATTATAAAGGATCTCTACAGATGTCTCCAAAGGTACATGTTGAGTTCGCGTATTTCGAGATTAGGTTTTGTCACTCCGATTGTCGGAGAGGTATCTCTGGGCCCTCTCGGTAATGCACATCACTATAAGCCTTGCAAGCAATGTAGCTAAGGAGTTAGTTACGAAATGATGCATTACATAACAAGTAAAGAGACTTGCCAGTAACGAGATTGAACTAGGTATTGAGATACCGACGATCGAATCTCGGGCAAGTAACATACCGATGACAAAAGGGAACAACGTATGTTGTTATGCGGTTTGACCGATAAAGATCTTCGTAGAATATGTAGGAGCCAATATGAGCATCCAGGTTCCGCTATTGGTTATTGACCGGAAACAGTTCTAGGTCATGTCTACATAGTTCTCGAACCCGTAGGGTCCGCACGCTTAAGGTTTCGATGACAGTTATATTATGAGTTTATGAGTTTTGATGTACCGAAGTTTGTTTGGAGTCCCGGATGTGATTACGGACATGACGAGGAGTCTCGAAATGGTCGAGACATGAAGATTGATATATTGGAAGCCTATATTTGGATGTCGGAAGTGTTCCCGGTGATATCGGGATTTTACCGGAGTACCGGGAAGTTACCGGAACCCCCCGGGGGCTTAATGGGCCTACATGGGCCTTAGTGGAGAATAGGAGACGAGGCCAGGGCAGGGCCATGTGCCCCTCCCCTAGTCCGAATAGGACAAGGAGAGGGGGGCGGCGCCCCCCTTTCCTTCCTCTCTCCCTCCTCCTTCCCCCCTTCTCCTAGTCCAACAAGGAAAGGAGGGAGTCCTACTCCCGGTGGGAGTAGGACTCCCCTTGGCGCGGCCCTCCTTGGCCGGCCGCCCCTTCCCCTTCCCCCTTGGCTCCTTTATATACGGGGGCAGGGGGCACCTCTAGACACAACAATTGATCTCTTGATCTCTTAGCCGTGTGCGGTGCCCCCCTCCACCATAGTCCTCGATAATATTGTAGCGGTGCTTAGGCGAAGCCCTGCAACGGTAGAACATCAAGATCGTCACCACGCCGTCGTGCTGACGGAACTCTTCCCCGACATTCTGCTGGATCGGAGTACGGGGATCATCATCGAGCTGAACGTGTGCTAGAACTTGGAGGTGCCGTAGTTTCGGTGCTTGATCGATCGGGCCGTGAAGACGTACGACTACATCAACCACGTTGTTCTAACGCTTCCACTTTCGGTCTACGAGGATACATGGACAACACTCTCCCCTCTTGTTGCTATGCATCACCATGATCTTGCGTGTGCGTAGGAAATTTTTTGAAATTACTACGTTCCCCAATAGTGGTATGAGAGCCTGGTTTTATGCGTAGATGTTATATGCACGAGTAGGACACAAGTGAGTTGTGGGCGATACAAGTCATACTGCTTACCAGCATGTCATACTTTGGTTCGTCGGTATTGTTGGATGAAGTGGCCCGGACCGACACTACGCGTACGCTTATGCGAGACTGGTTCTACCGACGTGCTTTGCACACAGGTGGCTGGCGGGTGTCTGTTTCTCCAACTTTAGTTGAACCGAGTGTGGCTACGCCCGGTCCTTGCGAAGGTTAAAACAACACTAACTTGATGAACTATCATTGTGGTTTTGATGCGTAGGTAAGAACGGTTCTTGCTCAGCCCGTAGCAGCCACGTAAAATTTGCAACAACAAAGTAGAGGACGTCTAACTTGTTTTTGCAGGGCATGTTATGATGTGATATGGTCAAGACGTGATGCTATGTTTTATTGTATGAGATGATCATGTTTTGTAACCGAAGTTATCGGCAACTGGCAGGAGCCATATGGTTGTCGCTTTATTGTATGAAATGCAACCGCCCTGTAATTGCTTTACTTTATCACTAAGCGGTAGCGATAGTCGTAGAAGAAATAGATGGCGTAAACGACAACGATGCTACGATGGAGATCAAGGTGTCACGCCGGTGACGATGGTGATCACGACGGTGCTTCGGAGATGGAGATCACAAGCACAAGATGATGATGGCCATATCATATCACTTATATTGATTGCATGTGATGTTTATCCTTTATGCATCTTATCTTGCTTTGATTGATGGTAGCATTTTAAGATGATCTCTCACTAATTATTAAGAAGTTTTCTCCTTGAGTATGCGCCGTTGCGAAAGTTCTTCGTGCTGAGACACCACGTGATGATCGGGTGTGATAGGCTCTACGTTCAAATACAACAGGTGCAAAACAGTTGCACACACGGAATACTCAGGTTAAACTTGACGAGCCTAGCATATACAGACATGGCCTCGGAACACGGAGACCAAAAGGTCAAACGCGAATCATATAGTAGATATGATCAACATAGTGATGTTCACCATTGAAACTACTCCATCTCACGTGATGATCGGACATGGTTTAGTTGATTTGGATCACGTGATCACTTGGATGACTAGAGAGATGTCTGTCTAAGTGGGAGTTCTTAAGTAATATGATTAACTGAACTTAAATTTATCATGAACTTAGTACCTGATAGTATTTTGCTTGTCTATGTTTGTTGTAGATAGATGGCTCGTGTTGTTGTTCCGTTGAATTTTAATGCGTTCCTTGAGAAAGCTAAGTTGAAAGATGATGGTAGCAATTACACGGACTGGGTCCGTAACTTGAGGATTATCCTCATTGCTGCATAGAAGAATTACGTCCTGGAAGCACCGCTGGGTGCCAGGCCTGCTACCGATGCAACTGACGATGTTATGAACGTCTGGCAGAGCAAAGCTGATGACTACTCGATAGTTCAGTGTGCCATGCTTTACGGCTTGGAACCGGGTCTTCAACGACGTTTTGAACATCATGGAGCATATGAGATGTTCCAGGTGTTGAAGTTAATATTTCAAGCAAATGCCCAGATTGAGAGATATGAAGTCTCCAATAAGTTCTATAGCTGTAAGATGGAGGAGAATAGTTCTGTCAGTGAACATATACTCAAAATGTCTGGGTATAATAATCACTTGATTCAACTGGAGTTAATCTTCTTGATGATAGTGTCATTGACAGAATTCTTCAATCACTGCCACCAAGCTACAAGAGCTTCGTGACGAACTATAATATGCAAGGGATGGACAAGACTATTCCCGAGCTCTTCACAATGCTAAAGGCTGCGGAGGTAGAAATCAAGAAGGAGCATCAAGTGTTGATGGTCAATAAGACCACCAGTTTCAAGAAAAAGGGTAAAGGGAAGAAGAACGGGAACTTCAAGAAGAACAGCAAGCAAGTTGCTGCTCAAGAGAAGAAACCCAAATCTGGACCTAAGCCTGAGACTGAGTGCTTCTACTGCAAGCAGACTGGACACTGGAAGCGGAACTGTCCCAAGTATTTGGCGGATAAGAAGGATGGCAAGGTGAACAAAGGTATATGTGATATACATGTTATTGATGTGTACCTTACTAATGCTCGCAGTAGCACCTGGGTATTTGATACTGGTTCTGTTGCTAATATTTGCAACTCGAAACAGGGACTACGGATTAAGCGAAGATTGGCTAAGGACGAGGTGACGATGCTCGTGGGAAATGGTTCCAAAGTCGATGTGATCGCGGTCGGCACGCTACCTCTACATCTACCATTGGGATTAATTTTAGACCTAAATAATTGTTATTTGGTGACAGCATTAAGCATGAACATTATATCTGGATCTTGTTTGATGCGAGACGGTTATTCATTTAAATCAGAGAATAATGGTTGTTCTATTTATATGAGTAATATCTTTTATGGTCATGCACCCTTGAAGAGTGGTCTATTTTTATTAAATCTCGATAGTAGTGATACACATATTCATAATGTTGAAACCAAAAGATGCAGAATTGATAATGATAGTGCAACTTATTTATGGCACTGCCGTTTGGGTCATATTGGTGTAAAGCGCATGAAGAAACTCCATACTGATGGAGTTCTGGAATCACTTGGTACTTGCGAATCGTGCCTCATGGGCAAGATGACTAAAACGCTGTTCTCCGGAACTATGGAGCGAGCAACTGATTTGCTGGAAATCATACATACTGATGTATGTGGTCCAATGAATATTGAGGCTCGCAGCGGGTATCATTATTTTATCACCTTCACAGATGATTTGAGCAGATATGGGTATATCTACTTGATGAAACACAAGTCTGAAACATTTGAAAAGTTCAAAGAATTTCAGAGTGAAGTGGAAAATCATCGTAACAAGAAAATAAAATTTCTACGATCTGATCGTGGAGGAGAATATTTGAGTTACGAGTTTGGTTTACATTTGAAGCAATGCGGAATAGTTTCGCAACTCACGCCACCCGGAACACCACAACGAAATGGTGTGTCTGAACGTCGTAATCGTACTTTACTAGATATGGTGCGATCTATGATGTCTCTTACTGATTTACCGCTATCGTTTTGGGGTTATGCTTTAGAGATGGCCGCATTCACGTTAAATAGGTCACCATCAAAATCCGTTGAGACGACGCCTTATGAACTGTGGTTTGGCAAGAAACCAAAGTTGTCGTTTCTTAAAGTTTGGGGTTGCGATGCTTATGTGAAGAAACTTCAACCACATAAGCTCGAACCCAAATCGGAGAAATGTGTCTTCATAGGATACCCAAAAGAGACTATTGGGTACACCTTCTATCACAGATCTGAGGGCAAGATTTTTGTTGCTAAATTCGGATCCTTTCTAGAGAAGGAGTTTCTCTCGAAAGAAGTGAGTGGGAGGAAAGTAGAACTTGATGAGGTAACTGTACCTGCTCCCTTATTGGAAAGTAGTTCATGACAAGAACCGGTTCCTGTGATAACTACACCAATCAGTGAGGAAGCTAATGATATTGATCATGAAACTTCAGATCAAGTTACTACCGAACCTCGTAGGTCTACCAGAGTAAGATTCGCACCAGAGTGGTATGGTAATCCTATTCTGGAAGTCATGTTACTTGACCATGGTGAACCTACGAACTATGAGGAAGCGATGATGAGCCCAGATTCCGCAAAATGGCTTGAGGCCATGAAATCTGAGATGGGATCCATGTATGAGAACAAAGTATGGACTTTGGTTGACTTGCCCAATGACCGGCAAGCCATCGAGAATAAATGGATCTTCAAGAAGAAGACTGACGCTGAGGGTAATATAACTGTCTACAAAGCTCGACTTGTTGCGAAAGGTTTTCGACAAGTTCAAGGGGTTGACTACGATGAGACTTTCTCACCCGTAGTGATGCTTAAGTATGTCCGAATCATGTTAGCAATTGCCGCATTTTATGATTATGAAATTTGGCAAATGGATGTCAAAACTGCATTCCTGAATGGATTTCTGGAAGAAGAGTTGTATATGATGCAACCGGAAGGTTTTGTCGATCCAAAAGGTGCTAACAAAGTGTGCAAGCTCCAGCGATCCATTTATGGACTGGTGCAAGCATCTCGGAGTTGGAATAAATGCTTTGATAGTGTGATCAAAGCATATGGTTTTATACAAACTTTTGGAGAAGCCTGTATTTACAAGAAAGTGAGTGGGAGCTCTGTAGCATTTCTGATATTATATGTAGATGACATATTGTTAATTGGAAATGATATAGAATTTCTGGATAGCATAAAGGGATACTTGAATAAAAAATTTTGATGAAAGACCTCGGTGAAGCTGCTTATATATTGGGCATCAAGATCTATAGAGATAGATCAAGACGCTTGATTGGACTTTCACAAAGCACATACCTTGATAAAGTTTTGAAAAGGTTCAAAATGGATCAGGCAAAGAAAGGATTCTTGCCTGTATTACAAGGTGTGAAGTTGAGTCAGATTCAATGCCCGACCACAGCAGAAGATAGAGAGAAAATGAAAGATGTTCCCTGTGCTTCAGCCATAGGCTCTATCATGTATGCAATGATGTGTACCAGACCTGGCGTATGCTTAGCAATAAGCTTGGCAGGGAGGTACCAAAGTAATCCAAGAGTGGATCACTGGACAACGGTCAATAATATCCTGAAATACCTGAAAAGGACTAAGGATATGTTTCTTGTTTATGGAGGTGACAAAGAGCTAGTCGTAAATGGTTACGTCGATGCAAGCTTTGACACTGATCTGGACGATTCTAAATCGCATACCGGATACGTGTTTATATTGAACGGTGGAGCTGTCAGTTGGTGCAGTTCTAAACAAAGCGTCGTGGCGGGATCTACATGCGAAGCGGAGTACATAGCTGCTTCGGAAGCAGCAAATGAGGGAGTCTGGATGAAAGAGTTCATTTCTGATCTAGGTGCCATAACTAGTGCATCGGGACCAATGAAGATCTTCTGTGACAATACTGGTGCAATTGCCTTGGCAAAGGAATCCAGATTTCACAAGAGGACCAAGCACATCAAGAGACGCTTCAATTCCATCCTGGACCAAGTCCAGGTGGGAGACATAGAGATTTGCAAGATACATACGGATCTGAATGTTGCAGACCCATTGACTTAGCCTCTTCCACGAGCAAAACATGATCAGCACCAAGACTCCATGGGTGTTAGAATCATTACTGTGTAATCTAGATTATTGACTCTAGTGCAAGTGGGAGACTGAAGGAAATATGCCCTAGAGGCAATAATAAAGTTATTATTTATTTCCTCATATCATGATAAATGTTTATTATTCATGCTAGAATTGTATTAACCGGAAACATGATACATGTGTGAATACATAGACAAACTTAATGTCACTAGTATGCCTCTACTTGACTAGCTCATTAATCAAAGATGGTTATGTTTCCTAATCATAGACATGTGTTGTCATTTGATTAACGGGATCACATCATTAGAGAATGATGTGATTGACTTGACCCATTCCATTAGCTTAGCACTTGATCGTTTAGTATGTTGCTATTGCTTTCTTCATGACTTATACAAGTTCCTACAACTATGAGATTATGCAACTCCCGTTTATCGGAGGAACACTTTGTGTGCTACCAAACGTCACAACGTAACTGGGTGATTATAAAGGAGCTCTACAGGTGTCTCCAAAGGTACATGTTGAGTTGGCGTATTTCGAGATTAGGTTTTGTCACTCCGATTGTCGGAGAGGTATCTCTGAGCCCTCTCGGTAATGCACATCACTATAAGCCTTGCAAGCAATGTAGCTAATGAGTTAGTTACGAAATGATGCATTACGTAACGAGTAAAGAGACTTGCCAGTAACGAGATTGAACTAGGTATTGAGATACCGACAATCGAATCTCGGGCAAGTAACATACCGATGACAAAGGGAACAACGTATGTTATTATGCGGTTTGACCGATAAAGATCTTCGTAGAATATGTAGGAGCCAATATGAGCATCCAGGTTCCGCTATTGGTTATTGACCGGAAACAGTTCTAGGTCATGTCTACATAGTTCTCGAACCCGTAGGGTCCGCACACTTAAGGTTTCGATGACAGTTATATTATGAGTTTATGAGTTTTGATGTACCGAAGTTTGTTTGGAGTCCCGGATGTGATTACAAACATGACGAGGAGTCTCGAAATGGTCGAGACATGAAGATTGATATATTGGAAGCCTATATTTGGATGTCGGAAGTGTTCTGGGTGAAATCGGGATTTTACCGGAGTACCGGGAGGTTACCGGAACCCCCCGGGGGCTTAATGGGCCTACATGGGCCTTAGTGGAGAATAGGAGACGAGGCCAGGGCAGGGCCGCGTGCCCCCCCCCCCTAGTCCGAATAGGACAAGGAGAGGGGGGCGGCGCCCCCCTTTCCTTCCTCTCTCCCTCCTCCTTCCCCCCTTCTCCTAGTCCAACAAGGAAAGGAGGGAGTCCTACTCCCGGTGGGAGTAGGACTCCTGTCGGTGTCAAAACCGGCGGATCTCGGGTAGGGGGTCCCGAACTGTGCGTCTAGGCGGATGGTAACAGGAGACAAGGGACACGATGTTTTTACCCAGGTTCGGGCCCTCTCGATGGAGGTAAAACCCTAGTCCTGCTTGATTGATATTGATGATATGGGTAGTACAAGAGTGGATCTACCACGAGATCAAGGAGGCTAAACCCTAGAAGCTAGCCTATAGTATGATTGTTGTAATGGTTGTTGTCCCCTACGGACTAAAACCCTCCGGTTTATATAGACACCGGAGAGGGCTAGGGTTACACAGAGTCGGTTACAATGGTAGGAGATCTACATATCCGTATCGCCAAGCTTGCCTTCCACGCCAAGGAAAGTCCCATCCGGACACGGGACGAAGTCTTCAATCTTGTATCTTCATAGTCTTGGAGTCCGGCTGACGATGATAGTCCGGCTGTCCGGACACCCCCTAGTCCAGGACTCCCTCAGTAGCCCCTGAACCAGGCTTCAATGACAATGAGTCCGGCGCGCATATTGTTCGGCATTGCAAGGCGGGTTCCTCCTCCAAATAATTCATAGAAGATTGTGAACACCAGGATAGTGTCCGCCTCTGCAAAATAAATTCCACATTCCACCGTAGAGAGAATAATATGTACACAAGTTCAATCTGCTGACGTATTTTGTGGCATGACGTCACGCCACTACCAAGCCTTTACTTGAATCGTTTTTTATTATACCACCTCAGCGCGTTTAGCGAAGTGGTTTCCTTGGCACGTCTTGTCGAAGCAGAGATCGTGTTCCCCTTATTCCGGGATTCCCATCAATATGGACGTGGGTAACCCAACCGTGCCCGTCGCCACGCCCCCTCTATTGGAGGTGAGCCCCGAACGGTCACGGAGACGGCTCTTGGTATTCTCCCTCTTTATAATGGGACCAAGGCTCGTTTCTTTTCTTCAATCCTCCATCGAATCTTCTCCTTGCCCCAAGTTCCAACACCCAGAGCCCCAGATTTGAGTGCTTCGGACCTCTAACAATGTCCGGCTCCGACCTACAGGGCCGGTGGATGCCCTCCTCCATCATGGAGGAGGACGTGCTAAAGCTGCGAGAGGCCAAGTACCTGACTTATGAGATTTCGCATAGGTTGCCCGCCGAAGGGCAAGTCATCCCCACCCCCGAGCCCGGCGAGTATGTCGTTTTTGTATCCCACCTCCGTCGGGGTTTAGGCTTCCCGATGGATCCTTTTGTGAGAGGGCTCATGTTTTATTATGGGTTGGAATTCCACAACTTGGCTCCGGAGTCCATCCTCCATATTTCTGCATTTATTATCGTCTGCGAAGCCTTCCTCCGCGTCACCCCTTACTTCGGCTTGTGGCTTAAGACCTTCGACGTGAAGCCGAAGATGATCGAGGGGCGTCAAGCAGAGTGCGGCGGGGCGGTTGTGAGCAGAAGGGCCGACGCTCCATGGCCCGAGGGCTCTTTTCAGGAGGAGCTCGGCTTGTGGCAGCAGGAGTGGTTCTATATAACCGCTCCCAGGGGCAGCAGGTAGAAGCCGCCGCCCATCTTCCGCTCGGGCCCTCTACCACGGCTGATGTCATGGGTCAGCCAAGGGCTCAACTGGGGGCCGTCAAAGGACTTGCCCCTACTGCGGGGTCGGATTCAAGACCTCCAAGCGAGGGAGATCGACCTGGTCGTGGTGATGCAGGTCATGCTGATTAGGCGTCTCCTGCCCTGCAAACGCCGCCCACTCTGGCTGTGGGAGTTTAATCCGAAGGGACCACGGATTCTCCAACACTTTCATGGGTACGACACCCGTGGAGATGTACAAATTGTTCTTCGGATCACAAGAGGTGTGTCCGGAATTGACCGAGGATGCCGGCCTGAGCTGCAATCGCCCGGATACACAAGTAAGTAGCTCCGTGTCCGAACATATTGTTTGTTTGCCTTTCTATAATTCGCCTTTTGACCAACTGCCCTCTAAACAGGAGTGGATAGCGCAAGCAAAACTGATACGGTGTCCGGCCCCCCTCCCAGAGACCGCGCCGGATCCCGTGCTAGTCAGGATGCTGGAGGTTGCGCCTTCAGAGGAAGGCGAAGGGGAGAACAGAGGAACTACCGCCTCAACGAAGGAGGCTTTTGAGGAAGGGGGGATCGGGAATCCATCCTTCTAGGGGGAGAAGAGGACCGCCTCCGAAAACCCGGAGGCCAAAGCTCCGAAGCGGGGGAAGAGATCTTCACCAGAGGGTCCTGCGTCCGGAGAGGCTCTGGTCGCCCAATCTCCCCTAAAGAATCAGCCCTCCAGCGAGCCGTAAGTAGAAAAATGGGAGTTTTTGTAATAAGGGACATCCCTATTTGTGCTTCTGAGGATAACTTAAGTTTTTACCTTGTAGTTCGGATCTCCGTCCTTCTCAGATGAGCTCATCTTCAAGGGAACTCCGTCCGGAGATGATGGAGAGCGAGACGCCTCCATCTGCCGCACCATCGGATAGGGTGGACGAGCCTGAAGTGTCATCACGGAGGGTATCCCCGAGTCCGGCAGGGCCGAATAGTTCGGCGCCAACTGGTGTGCGGCCGGGGGAGCTGAAGGATCTGCTTGAGAGGGCGTCCATCTCAGAAGGTCACCGTACACTGATGAGTACGGTGATTGAAAGAATTTCGTCCGCCGAAGGCGGATTGCGTGATGCCGTCAGGAGTTTGCTGGCGGGGTTTGAGGTACGTAAAAATGACATACCCTTTGACAGTTTTACACATAAAGTGCGCCCTGTATAGATAGTAGCCCCTGAGACTCGGTAAGGTGTCGAGAACGACAGCGTGCCAAGGATCAAAATCCCAGGTATTAATTTTCGCGTGTCCTATGAAGGTGGCGGATAGTTCGGTGGCTAGCCAGACTGATGGAGTTGCCGAACTAAAGCGGCAACTCGATGTTGCAGATGCGGACATCGCGCTAGTCAACAGGCGACTTGACGAATCGCAAGGTAGGTTTCTTCTCAGTGGTCACCTAGTAAGGGAGCCGAAGCCCACCCCTTACAATATGTGTGCTTGACGCAGATGGTGCCACTGCTGTGGAGAGCCTTCGGGCAGAACTTGCTCAAGCCAAGGAGCAAGCCAGAAGGAGTGATGCGGCTGCCTCGAGGGCGGCTGAAGAACTAGAAGCCGAAAGGGCTGCACACTGCCGAAGCAGGGAGGAGATGGCCGAAATGACCGTGAAGTTAAAAGATGCTACCGACCGCAATGAGGTTCTTGAAAAGGAGTGCCTAGCGGAGCGAGAAGACCTAGGGAAGGCCACCGCCGAAGCCAAGGATGCCCGTTCTGCAATGTGGGCTATAAAGGAGGAGCTGCGCCAGGCCGGAGACATTGTGGCTGGCAAGCCCTTTCTGCTGCGCCGACGGTTCACGGATCCAAAGTATGCTCAGCTTGGCCGGCTGTGGGGTCTGAAGCATCCTTATATGGACTTAGCGGCGAGTGCGGCGGATGCCGTTGTGCACTTCCGAAGTCAGAAGGATCACAAGACGGAAGAGCTGTTTTGGTCTCAATTCCATAGTCCGGAGCGTTCACTTCCGCTGACCGATCGGTTGGCCGAGTGGGTTGAGCTTAATAGATTGTCGGACTTGCCATGACGGATATCGTGACTCATGTCTGGCCGGATAGGCCCAAGCCGAAGAGTTATTTTGGCTTATTGCAGCAATTTCTTGGGGCGGTGACGCATATCAAGGCGATGAAGCGGTCGGCCTGCATAGAGGGTGCACGGATGGCCCTCGCCCGTGTGAAGACACATTGGACAGAGATGGATGCCACCGCTGTTGCGACCCAGGGTTCAGACGAGAGCCGGTTACCCGTCGAGCACTATTTTGGGGAAGTTTTGCGTGGTGCTCGTGTAATAGAGTCGCAGTGCTCAAAAAATGTCGTGTTCAAATGAACTTTATGATTTGTAAAACGATGTTTATAATATAAGCGCTTTTTGTACTTGTGCGTGCAAGTATTGGAATATCTCCTATGCGGCCGTTCAATGTATACTTGTGTATAACCTGAAAGATGGCAGTCTTCGGCTTCAGCCCCCACGCACATAGTGCGGGGGTGTTTGCAAAATAGCACATTTTCCCACTTAATCCAACGTCTTGGTCCTGTAAAGGAGGTGGTAGCGTAGCAAACGAGGCAACCGGACTATAATGCTTTATCACTTTCACTTAGCCATAGGAGTTCGAGGGTGGGGCTACGATATAGCCCCTGGGGGCACCGCGCTCTCCTAGTTCGGGGCGCGTATGTGCCTGACCGGGAAACGGTCCTTCGTCAAAGCGGAGGAATTCTAAACATTCCGGTAGTCGATCGAGTGGTTGACCAGTCTCTCGCTATATCATGACAGTCAGTTTTCGGCTTTCTCTACTGAGGTGCTCGCCCGGCCGAACCGGGGCACAATCGTAGTAGTTCTCCTGGTGCCGCGTTAGCCGATGATACGGAACGTAAGGCAGCAAAACACAGGAGCCGGGCAAACCCAACATTTGACCAAAGACATGATTCGGGGCTGATGCATATAAGGCCTAACTCGAGACGCCGAACACTCCCTAAGGTATTCGGTCTTTATGATAATGGGCAGAACAATGCCCTAAGCCCCTAGTGTCCAGGTACACGCAAGGTCCTCTGACGCGGCCGATGCCAAAACGTCAGTCTCCTCTCTGGTTATAATGAGAAACCAGGGGATATATAGCAACAAGAGACAGTAAAAAAGGTTTACGCAGGGTCTTAATCTAAAAAGAATCCTTGTCACGGGTCCCTACTGCACGTCTGCGCCTGTGTCTCCGTTGTGCTGTATCCTGGACGGGTGTAACACGCTGTTCATCTGTAAAAGAGAGGAACTTAGTTTGAAAAGTAATCGTGCAAAAAATGAATTAAAAATCGAAATATAAATGAATGAACAAGGCTGAGCTTATATTAGCTCATACGCACAGCCCCTTGTAAAGGGGTGTGCGGCTAGGGAGCCCCTAGCTTATTTATGCCGGACTCGTCTAGCCGTGTCCGGGGTCTTGAACGACCTTTTAATGAGATGATGCCGCGTGGACTGGGCATTTTAAGTGTAAGAGACGCGTAGTGTGGTATTGCATTAAAGCGGACAAAAGCTTCACGTCCCAATAGTGCTTGATGGCTACTTTTGAATGGGGCGACATGAAAGATTAGCTTTTCGCGTCGGAAGTTGTCGGGTGACCCGAACACAACTTCTAGTAGTAAGGAGCCCGTGCACTTGGCGTAAGGGCCTGGCATTACTCCTTTGAAGGAAGTGCGACTATGTCAAATTTTAGTAAGGTCTATCCCCAACTTGCGGATTGTGTCCGGGTATAGCAGGTTTAAATCACTGCCGCCATCCATCAGGACTTTTGTAAACTGTAGTCCGTCGATTATAGGGTCCAATATCAGAGCAGTCCATCCTGCGTTTCGAATACTTCTGGAATAGTCCAGGTGATCGAACGTAATTGGTTTTGACATCCAACCTCGAGGTTCCGCTGGGGTGGACCGTGCGATACCTACTTTGGCGGGTGCCGCACTGTTGTTCCGTACTATCACATGAAGTGAGTTTACTGTTTTGACTTCTTGAGGGAAAGTCTTTTGTTTTCCGGCGCTCTGCTGGTGGGGTTCATCATCATCCTCACTGGGCGCGTCGAGCCCCTTGTGTTCGGCGTTGAGTCGGCCGGACTGTTTGAAGACCCAACAATCTCGGTGGGTGTGGTTTGCAGGCCTTCCGGAGGTGCTGTGGATCTGACATATCCGATCCAAAATTTTGTTTAAGTTGGATAGCTCGTCGCTGTTGTCCTTAAGAGGCAGCGTTTTGTTGTTCGGCCGCAAACTTTTGAATCCGGCGTTGACCGCCGTGTTCTTCGAGCTTTTTTTTTATTTCGGCGCTGATCCTTTCTGCGCCGTGATTTTCCGTTTCCATCTCTGATCTCGGATGTACTCGGGTCGCTGGTGCTACATCTTGCTAGCCAGCTGTCTTCCCCCGCACAAAAGCGGGTCATGAGGCTTGTTAGCGCGGCCATTGTTCTCGGCTTCTCTTGGCCGAGGTGTCTGGCGAGCCATTCGTCTCGGACATTATGTTTAAAAGCTGCTAAGGCTTCAGCGTCCGGACAGTCGACTATTTGGTTCTTTTTGGTAAGGAACATGTTCTAGAATTTGCACGCTGACTCTCCGGGCTGTTGAGTTATGTGACTTAAATCGTCTGCATCTGGAGGGCGGACATAAGTCCCTTGGAAATTTGCTCTAAACGCGTCCTCGAGCTCTTCCCGGCTTCCAGTAGTATTTTCTGGGAGGCTTTTGAGCCAATGCCGAGCTGGCCCTTTGAGCTTGAGGGGTAGATATTTTATGGCATGGAGATCATCTCCTCTGGCCATGTGTATGTGGAGGATGTAATCCTCAATCCAAACTCCAGGGTCTGTTGTTCCGTCGTATGCCTCTATGTTTACGGGTTTGAATCCCGCTGGAAATTCATGATCCAGCACCTCATCGGTGAAACATAGTGGGTGTGTGGCGCCCCTGTATTTGGGTGTGCCGTTGTCTTCGAACACTCAGCATGTTGTGTTGCTTCCTGGGGCCCTCTTTTTTGGCCCATAAATGGATCTGACCGGGCAGTCTGTTTTCCGAGGATCATGAGTCGGATTGTGTGCGGCGCCGCTTATCTCTTTTGGCCTGTCATCTGGTCGTCTATCCGGCCAGGCGGCCTCTTTGCTTTTTGACTGTGGGGACTCTATGGCCTCCTCGTCGAATTCTGGCAGCAGCTTGCGCTTTGGGTAGCTCTTTGTTTGGTGGTCATTGCCATATTTGTCCGCGGTCTTGAGTACTTTGCTCCACCTCATTCTGAGTATGTCTTCCTCTGTTTTGAGCTTCCGTTTTTCCTTCTTCGGACTTCTTGCAGTGGCGACGTCTTTTGTGAAGGTTCTTATGCTCCGGTGGTGTGTCCGGCGTGAGATCGTCTGGACTGTTGTTTTCGCCGGGCTTGGGTTGATTATCCGATTCGTCCTGTTCGGATGGTTGCTTGGTTGCATGTTCGTCGTCCACTGGTTTGCCCTGCTCTATTGCTGGGTCAATAGGAGTGCTGTTTTTGTCGAGGTGGGACTTAGGGCGGCGTCTGCGTCGCCATTTTGGTTGCTTGTCGGCGAAATTATCCTTTGCCGCGTCCCGTTGTTCCTCGTTATCGCTTCCTTTTGGGGTGTCCACCATATATACATCATGGGTTGGGGTGGCTTTCCAGTGCTCGGTAGGCGCTGGTTCTTGGTAGTCTCCAGCATCGTCGTCCATACCGTCGATATCTTCGGAGTCGTAGTCTAGCATGTCGGTTAGATCATCGACAGTGGCTACAAAGTGGGTGGTGGGTGGGCTTTGAATTTCCGCATCCCAACCATCCTGACCGCAGTCCGGCCAGGGTTCTCCTGATAACGAGAGATGCTTTAGCGAATTTAGGATGTCGCTAAAGGGTGAGTGTTGAAAGATGTCCGCGGCGGTGAACTCCATGATCGGCGCCCAATCGGATTCGATTGGCAGGGGCGCAAGAGGTTCGGAGTCCGGCGAGGAGTCCGGCGCCTCGGAGTCACGAGCTTTATAAGGAACAAGGTTAGTATTCGGCTCCATCGCCGTAGAAGTTGCAGCTCCCGAGGCAGTGTCTAGCCACCTGTCCTCGATCTGCACGGTCTGCTCCGAACTATGGTTCAGAGCGGACTCGTGTGCGGCCTCCAGGGCACTGTCCGGCGGCAGAGCTAAATCATGCCCATCGTGACAGTGAAGTTTAGGCTTCCAAACCTGACCTGATGGCCAGGGGCGTAGCTTTCGATCTGCTCCAGATGGCCAAGCGAATTGGCCCGCAGTGCGAAGCCGCCGAATACGAAGATCTGTCCGGGGAGAAAAGTCTCACCTTGGACGGTATTGTTGTTTGAAGAAGCCATCAAGCCTATCGGTGACGACACAGAGGAATTCTCAATGAAAGCACCAATGTCGGTGTCAAAACCGGCGGATCTCGGGTAGGGGGTCCCGAACTGTGCGTCTAGGCGGATGGTAACAGGAGACAAGGGACACGATGTTTTTACCCAGGTTCGGGCCCTCTCGATGGAGGTAAAACCCTACTCCTGCTTGATTGATATTGATGATATGGGTAGTACAAGAGTGGATCTACCACGAGATCAAGGAGGCTAAACCCTAGAAGCTAGCCTATGGTATGATTGTTGTAATGGTTGTTGTCCCCTACGGACTAAAACCCTCCGGTTTATATAGACACCGGAGAGGGCTAGGGTTACACAGAGTCGATTACAATGGTAGGAGATCTACATATCCGTATCGCCAAGCTTGCCTTCCACACCTAGTAAAGTCCCATCCGGACACGGGACGAAGTCTTCAATCTTGTATCTTCATAGTCTTGGAGTCCGGCTGACGATGATAGTCCGGCTGTCCGGACACCCCCTAGTCCAGGACTCCCTCAACTCCCCTTGGCGCGGCCCTCCTTGGCCGGCCGCCCCCTCCCCCTTGGCTCCTTTATATACGGGGGCAGGGGGCACCTCTAGACACAACAATTGATCTCTTGATCTCTTAGCTGTGTGCGGTGCCCCCCTCCACAATAGTCCTCGATAATATTGTAGCGGTGCTTAGGCGAAGCCCTGCGACGGTAGAACATCAAGATCGTCACCACGCCGTCGTGCTGACGGAACTCTTCCCCGACATTCTGTTGGATCGGAGTACGGGATCGTCATCGAGCTGAACGTGTGCTAGAACTCGGAGGTGACGTAGTTCCGGTGCTTGATCGGTCGGGCCGTGAAGACGTACGACTACATCAACCGCGTTGTTCTAACGCTTCCGCTTTCGGTCTACGAGGGTACGTGGACAACACTCTCCCCTCTCGTTGCTATGCATCACCATGATCTTGCGTGTGCGTAGGAAATTTTTTGAAATTACTACGCTCCCCAACATCTACTTGGCACAAACACTAATTAAAACATGAAACCACAAATATAACAGAGGCTAGATGAATTATTTATTACTAAACAGGAGCAAAAAGCAAAGAACAAAAGTAAAATTGGGTTGCCTCCCAACAAGCGCTATCGTTTAATGCCCCTAGCTAGGCATGATGATTTCAATGGTGCTCACATAAAAGATAAGAACTGAAACATAAAGAGAGCATCATGAAGAATATGACTAGCAAATTAAGCCTAACTCACTTCCTATTGATAGGGATTTTGTGAGCAAACAACTTATGGGAACCATAATCAACTAGCATAGGAAGGAAAAACAAACATAACTTTAAAACTTTAAGCACATAGAGAGGAAACTTGATATCATTGCAACTCCTACAAGCATATATTCCTCCCTCATAATAATTTTCAGTATCATCATGAATTAATTCAACAATATAACCAGCACATAAAGCATTCTTTTCATGATCAACTTGCATAGAAATTTTACTACTCTCCACATAAGCAACTTTATTCTTTATGGCATACGTATCATCACAATAATCATCATAAATAGAAGGCATGCTTTCATCATAATAAATTTGCTCATCAAAACTTGGGGGAAAAATATCATCTTCATCAAACATAGCTTCCCCAAGCTTGTGGCTTTGCATATCATTAGCATCATGGATATTCAAGGAATTCATACTAACAACATTGCAATCATGCTCATCATACAAAGATCTAGTACCAAACATTTTAATGCACTCTTCTTCTAGCAATTGAGCACAATTTTCCTTACCATCATTTTCACGAAAGATATTAAAAAGATGAAGCGTATGAGGCAAACTCAATTCCATTTTTTTGTAGTTTTCTTTTATAAACTAAACTAGTGATAAAACAAGAAACTAAAAGATTCTATTGCAAGATCTAAAGATATACCTTCAAGCACTCACCTCCCCGACAACGGCGCCAGAAAAGATCTTGATGTCTACTACACAACCTTCTTCTTGTAGACGTTGTTGGGCCTCCAAGTGCAGAGGTTTGTAGGACAGTAGCAAATTTCCCTCAAGTGGATGACCTAAGATTTATCAATCCGTGGGAGGCGTAGGATAAAGATGGTCTCTCTCAAACAACCCTGCAACCAAATAACAAAGAGTCTCTTGTGTCCCCAACACACCCAATACAATGGTAAATTGTATAGGTGCACTAGTTCGGCGAAGAGATGGTGATACAAGTGCAATATGGATGGTAGATATAGGTTTTTGTAATCTGAAATTATAAAAACAGCAAGGTAACTAATGATAAAAGTGAGCACAAACGGTATTGCAATGCTAGGAAACAAGGCCTAGGGTTCATACTTTCACTAGTGCAAGTTCTCTCAACAATAATAACATAATTGGATCATATAACTATCCCTCAACATGCAACAAAGAGTCACTCCAAAGTCGCTAATAGCGGAGAACAAATGAAGAGATTATTGAAGGGTATGAAACCACCTCAAAGTTATCCTTTCTGATCGATCTATTCAAGAGTCCATAGTAAAATAACACGAAGCTATTCTTTCCGTTCGATCTATCATAGAGTTCGTACTAGAATAACACCTTAAGACACAAATCAACCAAAACCCTAATGTCACCTAGATACTCCATTGTCACCTCAAGTATCCGTGGGCATGATTATACGATATGCATCACACAATCTAAGATTCATCTATTCAACCAACACAAAGAACTTCAAAGAGTGCCCCAAAGTTTCTACCGGAGAGTCAAGACGAAAACGTGTGCCAACCCCTATGCATAAGTTCAATGAACCCGCATGTTGATCACCAAAACATACATCAAGTAGATCACGTGAATATCCCATTGTCACCACAGATAAGCACGGCAAGACATACATCAAGTGTTCTCTAATCCTTAAAGACTCAATCCGACAAGACAACTTCAAGGAGAAAACTCAATCCATTACAAGAGAGTAGAGGGGAAGAAACATCATAAGATCCAACTATAATAGCAAAGCTTGCGATATATCAAGATCGTATCACCTAAAGAACACGAGAGAGAGAGAGAGATCAACCACATAGCTACTGGTACATACCCTCAGCCCCGAGGATGAACTACTCCCTCCTCATCATGGAGAGCGCCAGGATGATGAAGATGGCCACCGGTGATGGATTCCCCCTCCGGCAGGGTGCCGGAATGGGCTCCCGAGAGGTTTTTGGTGGCTATAGAGGCTTGCGGCGGCGGAACTCCCGACCTATTGTGCTTTCTAGAGGTTTGGGTATTTATAGGAATTTTTGGCGTCGGTCTCACATCAAGGGGGTCTCCGAGTCGTCCACGAGGCAGGGGGGTGCGCCCAGGGGGGTAGGGCTCGCCCTCCACCCTCGTGGACGGCTCGGGACTCTTCTGGCCCAACTCTTTTACTCCGGGGGCTTCTTTTGGTCCATAAAAAATCGTCAAAAATTGGCACGTCAATTGGACTTCGTTTGGTATTCCTTTTCTGTAAAACTCGAAAACAAGGAAAAAACAAAAATTGGCACTAGGCTCTAGGTTAATAGGTTAGTGCCAAAAATCATATAAAATAGCATATAAATGCATATAAAACATCCTACATGGATAATATAATAGCATGGAACAATCAAAAATTATAGATACGTTGAAGACGTATCACTCACATTTTTCTAGATTAATTTCACACTATCCAGTGATGCACGTTTAGTGAAAGGAGATGTTTTTGTTGACTACGAAGGCTTCTGTGTTCATAGCACTAGTGCAGAACCAGGCTGTAGCACCGGTTCGTAAGGGGCTTTAGTCCCAGTTCTATAACCGGCACTAAAGGGTGGGGACTAAAGCCCCCCCCCCTTTAGTACCAGTTCTGCACGAACCGGGGCTAAAGGCCCACCACGTGGCACGAGCCCGCGCGGTGGTCTGGGGGACCTTTAGTACCGGTTGGTAACACCAACCGGTACTAAAGGATAAAAAAATTGATTTTTTATCGAAATTTTATTTGTTTTTTTTTTCAAATTTCTGAATTATTTGACGATTTTGTCTCTAATCACCGCTCATCATTGCTCTAATCATCCCTCATTATTCCAAATCGTCTAACTTCCCGGCCGTAAGGACTAGCGCCTAAGGACTAGCGCCCTAGAGCCGTAGTCGTCGATGTTGAACCCTTGCATAGATCTGAAGCACTTGACACCAAGTCTCTCCACATGACGAGAAACCATAACCTCACCGCCCAAGGAGACGACAACAATCTACGTCGGAGCTCCATCTACTACGTCTAGACGGACAAACTCAAGAAGGATCGGAGCCCAGAAGACAAACACAAAGAAGAAATCCCGCTATCCGCCCGAGCGCCAAACCTGCGAGAACTAAAACCTAACCTAAACTAGTAACCGAATCGAAGGCATCGGGATTCCCCTCCCCGCCACTGGCAGCAGGAGCGGCAGACAGAGGGCAGGGCTGCTGTCGGTGCTCCCCTACCGAAGCCGGCTTGACCTTGTCAATGACAGCCGGAAAGTCTTTGTGCATGTGCCTCTAAGGACCAGTGCCCTAGAGCCATAGTCGTCGCTATTGAACCCTTGCATAGATCTAAAGCGCCTGCCACCAAATCTCACCACATGACGAGAAACCATAAACTCACCGCCCAAGGAGACGGCAGTAATCTACATTAGAGCTCCGTCAACTACGTCCAGACGGACAAACTCGAGAAGGATCGGAGCCCGGAAGACAAACTCGAAGAAGAAACGCCGCCATCCACCCGAGCGCTGAACCTGTGAGAAATTAAAAAAACCCGACCTAACCTACTAACCAGAGCGACAGGATCCCCCTCCCCGCCCCTGGCCGCCGGAGCGGAAAAGGAGAGGCAAATCCCATGGGCTCGCCGGTGAAGTTTGGAGGGGAAAGTTTGCCATAGCCACTTAGGGTTAGGGTTAGAGGAGGAAAACAAGAGCAACTTTGATTAATTATCAAAAAATGAAAAGGCTAAAAAACTGACGTCGTATATTTAAGCATGGCAAATCAAATATTTTTATGGCAAATTACGTGTCGCGAACATGGCAATCCTCTTCAGCAAGCATCGCAAATCCTGGCAAAAAACTGAACATGTCACGATTTGCCATGCTTGTTGAAGGGAATTGTCAGGCTCGCGACACTAATTTACCATAAACAACGTTCGATTTTCCATGTTTTTGTAGTGCGGTCCAAGAAAAAATATAATACCAAATATATACCATATTCTATGATGAATCTAATGGTATTAATATGATACTATGGATGTTGATAATTTTTTTATAAACTTGGTTAAAGTTTACAAAGTTTAACTTCACATCAAGATCACATACATAGGTTAACCCGATCCTAATGTGTCAGACAGAGTTACCTCAGCCATGATCAAGGTTAGCCCGAGACCCTCTACAATCCCTTAATCCTTCCACTACGTATCCACTCTGCATGTACCTTCATAGGATCTTCGTCTATGCCAGATCGAACGACATTGTTGACGTATAATGTGATGCCTAGTCTCTTCCATCAGATCGGTCTTTTGGTTGCATTGGCTAGAGCATGCACTTCTACATGGTATCAGAGCCAAGAGGTCTTGAGTTCAAGACCCGGCTGGCGCAATTAAATTGCAGCCCACTTTCGGTCCACGTTTAGGTCTGAGGGAGCCACACGTGAGGGGGAGTGTTGACGTATAGTGTGCTGCCTAGTCTCTTCCATCAGATCGGTATTTTGGTTGCATTGACTAGAGCATGCACTTCTACAGACATCAAGGTAGTAAAAGACTGGAAAGGCCTTATTCCGACGCACCATCATTGTCCGTCGTCGTGTCTAGGTAGGAAGAGATCAAACTGACCTTACTCTGACACACCATCGCTGTCAGGGATATACCCTGCGGTGTAACCCGCCGGATGTATGACCCGACTGGAGCTTGGCGACTCACTGGCGACCCGCCCGGACCTGGCGGTTTACGGGCAACCCGCCTGGATATTGTGACTCACTGGTGACCCGGCGGGCGGGTCAGATGGACGACAAGGCCCAGAAGGCCGGCTCATGCTATGATGGGCCGGCTTAAGAGGAAAAGCATAAGGAGTTTTCCTTAAGGGGGCAAGACTAGGATTCCGCTTGTTATAGAATAGACCTAGTCCTACTAGGACTCCACATGTAAACCGTCCCTTCAACTTATATAAGGAGGGGCAGGGAACCCTAAGAGGGACAAGCAATAAAATAATTGTTAAGGCTAGACACAGCTAGAGGAGAGCCGGTTATACGGTGTCTCCCTCATGAGCATAATGAGACCTAGCCACAAACATCATGTAGGGCTTTTACCGGACGATGTTTCCCGGGGCCCGAAACTGTCTAAATCCTTGTCTTGTGTGTTACGTCTCTCATCCCGATCAACCTCTCTCAAGCTACCACATAGATGCGTTGGCCTCACGACTAAGTCCTCATACTAGGACATCTGCCGTGACAATTCCATGACAATCGCCGTTGTCACGGATGGTGACATGGGACAAAGATCTAAAGGAAACAAGGATCTACTAGAACTAAGGAAAACAAAAGGGATGGATCGCCACCCCTCTAACCATCGATGCGTCTATCGGACAAGGTGGCAGCATGGAGACTGGTTGAAAAACGAGAAAGTGCTGGGTTCAAAATTTCCTTTTGAATATTTTATTAATTAATATAATCTTGTTATTAGTGTCAAATATATACACATCATGGTCCCATGACCCATATTTTTCTTTTTTTAGGGCATCCTATGACCCACAATTTTCTTTTTTGGGGGCATCCCATGACCCGCATGCAAGGGCCATGACAGGCTCGAACCCTATCGCGGTTGCGTCCATACGACCAAATCAACTGAGGGGTTTACCACGTGACACATGTTGTAAGAATCCAAACTAATAAAAAAAGTAGTGGATTATTTGCTCTATTTTACTTTGGCCTTTTTTATGACTTGCTCTGGGTTATCTCAATGGAAGGTACCCCGGCCCCACATGGAGGTTTCACAGGAGGGGGGAGACCGTGGGTCATGGAATATACTCCCTCCCTTCCTAAATATAAATCTTTTTAGTGATTTCAATAAAAAATTATATATAAAACAAAATGAATGAATCTGCACTCTAAACTATGTCTATATACATTCATATGTAGTCCATATTAAAATAGCTAGAAATACTTATATTTAGGGACAGAGGGAGTATATTATAATCAAAGTGAGGAGTAAAACGAAGCAAATAATCAAAATTTCCACTCTACGTGCCACTGTGCTAGTGAGAAACCGACATGAACGAGATTCCCGACCGAACCGATGATCACAAATTCACGGTACACTCGACCCTCCTCGACGGCACCGTGAGCTGCAGCACCAGCGGGCACTTCACCGACAGCGTGCTCGCCGAGGTCGTCATCACCCCGCCGTACCTGTACCGCACTTTCCCGTCGAGCCAGAGGTCCACAGGGAAGACCGCCGCCGTCAGGTCATCACCCGAGGTCCCTTGGAGCACGGCCCGCACCCGATCCGCGCAGTTCGCGGCCTGGAACGACATCGGCAGGGCGACCCGGTCGAAGCTCCGGCCGCGGTAGATCCCCTCCGCGTGCAGCAGGTCGTAGTAGACGGCCACGCGCCTGTTGGGGTTGGTGATGATCAGGCCGGCGGTGAGGTTGAACGACAGCACGGGCGAGGCCGTCGTCCAGTTCACGACGGAGAGGGACAGCGTCGCGGCGTGGACGGCCACCTGCACCCCGCTGGGGCGGTAGATGAGCCAGACGAGCAGCGCGACGACGCCGGCGAGCGCGCACGCCCCGACGAAGGCCAGGATGAAGATGCGGAATGGGCTCAGCCGGCGACGGGGCGGAGGATGCTGCGGCTGATCATGGTGGGAGGAAGCTTCGGCGGCTGCCGGCACGACGCCGACGCCGACGCCGTGGGCGGGCGCGGTGCCGGCGCTGTAGCCGTAGGCGTGGATCTCCTGCGGCGGCGGCTGCTGCATGGCTAGAGGCAGATAAGGCGACGTGACACGACTCGCACGAAGAAGATATATAGCGGACGACGTTGTATTTTTTTGTACTCTGATGCGGGGATGTTTAATTGGATCAGGGAGAGGGTGAGGCCCACCCCGCCTGAAAATCAGAGGGGGGGAGGGGGGGTAGTTTGCGGTGGAAGTTTCCGTAACACGTACGTAGGGGCTTTCGTAGGTTCAGCATTTTCGATTTTTTTGACAGGTGAGGACGACGTTGTAGAAGGGTGATACGATGCTGTGGCGTTGTTTCAAGGCTAGATACAATGCCAGTGCAACACGTACGGAAAGGATCTGGCGAGACCTTCAAGGCTCGCAGCTTCAGCACAGGTGTCGCAGTTACACGACGACAGGAGGTGCTTAAGAAACTCCGGCAGCACGAGTGCAAGAGTACAAAGGTGGAAATAAGAAAGTAGTACAACCGTGGAAGCACTTGGAAATTGATAAGAGCGATGAGAAGTGATAACATCAGGAATCAGAGTATGAGATGCAGCGATGCTGAAGTTTGCTGACTGGATAGTTAGTTTGCACTGCTCCTCTGTGGGGTGACAAGAGTTGTCCACAAGCAGAATATACTGACAGCAAGCATGATAAACACATCCTCTCGAATCCGTGCGAGTTTGATAAACAGATAGATAAATAGCGGACCTTCAATATGCATACCTTGGTATGCGGATTTAACATTATTTTTTACATGTCTTATTTTCGTTTACAAGTCTGGGCTATTTACAGAATGTACCGTATACAACTGGGAACCACTATCACACAAACATGGGCCTAATATATATATAGCACACGAAACGAGGGGGCGTGAGGTGGTCAAACTTTACAGATATGGAGGTTTCAGGGCATAAATAAGAAAAGAAAAAGGTTAATGTTACGGGCACTCACGTTGAGCTGCGACTCGCTTCATCATTCATCATCCCTTGAAAACTTCTGGCCAACCAGATGGCCGTTTCTCGCGGCGACACCTTAGCCTTACCGAACGGCCTCAGAACCACCGCAAGCTCCTCCAGCCTGTTGTTTTCTAGCAGATCGGCAGAAAGCTCCAAGAGCCCTTCAAGAGCCTCGGATCGTTGCCTGAAGGACTTGACATCAAGCATTTCCTTTGCTGAGGTTGCTAGTATTTCCTTTGCTGGGGTCACCTCCTCCTTGAACGTACCGTTGGTCTCCGGAGAGGTAGAATTTGCTTCTGGGATAGCGGGCAATTTTGCCACATCTGAATTGGCCAGTTTCGGGCTGATGGTGTTATCTTCTGAAATGTTGGGCTTCACAGCGGCAGAACCAATAAGTCCGGAAGGTATAAGGCTTGGTGTGATGCTTCTCACATCCACTTCTTCTTTTATAACATCGCAAAGTTCGCCAACATCTCTGCTTTGGGCTTCCATTTCAGCATTCCCTGTTACTGCCTGCTCATCGCTGACGCTGAAACTGCTGGGCCTTATGACATGTATAATGTCCTCAACTGGAGGACTCAAACAAGGAACTGGTGATATCTCTGATGAATGATTGACGGAATTGGATCCTTTGTCCAATGCAATTGTTTTGGTTGCTGAAGCATCAGGAGCAATATATGGTACTGATGAGAGCAGTTCTTGTACTGTGAACTTATCTTCCTCACTCTGTATAGTGGGAGTGCTCTGCACCGCCTTACTGCAGGGAATATCATCCTTGCAAATAAATTCTTGCACATTTGTATCAACAGATGGGTCCAAGGCTGAGCTTACACTACTATCATCATTACTAGCCATACTCTTCTGCAAAGTGGTGGTGTTGAGCTCTGAGCTTGGCATATCAGTTTGATCATGCTTTTGTATGGCAGTGTCCAGGGTTGAGCATTTGCAAGATGAATCCAAGTGAGTTAGTGAATCAGGTTCTGATGGTTCAGACTGCTTGGTGCTGTCAGAATAATCAATCTTGGAACTGGAGCAAACACTGCTGACTTCTTTGGTTGCTATATCACTCGGTGGAGCACATTTCACCTGGGAATTGTCCAATTTCATTTGATTACCCCCCAGGGGACTTGGAGGAACCATTAGAACACCTGGAAGCTCAGTGAAAGCATTTTTTGGACTATGGACAGGTCGAGAAGGGCTTTCTGCATGCTCTGTGGTAACCTTACTGTGAGTTCGTTTTGTCCCAGTGTGCTGTGGACTCTCTGCTCCCACTGGCCTACGGGGAGGGAAGCTAGGGCGTCTACTAAAACTGGGTAGAACCCTATTCTTGACCTTCCCTTCAGCGGCATCAACATCTTCAATTGTTTGCTTTGTAGGGTCTAGCTGCTGCGGCTCATCCACTTTGATCTTAACTTTCGGAGAATGTTCAACAATTGGAGACTGCAGGACGTAATCAGAAAGAAAATTAGCAACAAAAAAAAGGTGATTCAGCACAAGAAAATGATTAATCCTCATTCCTCACCAAATACTTCAGGGGAGGAGATGCTTGTATGTGTTTCACAGTATCGCGGTTGACCTTTGCTGATGCATGTGGCGTCGCTTCACTAGATTTTACACTGGAGGAAACACTGTTATGCTCTGAATCATCAGACAAGAGCTCTCTGTGACTAGGTGAATGTAGCTTTACACGGCTAGCTCTCAAAGGTGAATTGTTTACCCTGAGCTTACTAGTCTCCTCTCTTAGAGTTGTTAGTATCTTCTTGATGATTTTTGGCTGCTTACTCCCGTATTTGGGACGCTGATCAACATGTATGGATTTAGGTGAGTCTTGTCTCTCCAGTTCAGGACTATCAATGTCCTTCTGGCTTTTAAGATCACGTGGTGTTGAACATGTTTTAACTGACACATCATCAGCAGCTTCAGCACCTTCAGTGCCAATGGTGGTGTTGTTGGAACTAGTAGCTAGCCCAGATGTGTTTCTTTCACTTGATTGTATACTGTCCAAATCACTGCCAGTGCCAGAAATGCTGCTACATTGGCTCCCAGACATGCTCCTCCGACTGCTCCGTGAACTGGTAATGGATTTCCCTGGTGATCGCATGGGATGCGGCACAGCGGTAAATGCACGGTGCTGATCGACATAAGGTTGCAGGTATGGATTTTTCAGAATATCAGATGCCTGTTTACAAATAGTAATAAATAATGTCAGAATTGAGTAAATTTGGTAAACAGGTATTGTAGTGAGATTTCTATGCGCATAGTAACTTACAGTAGGCCGGTGTTCAGGATTCTTCCTCAACATGCTTTTGATAAGCGTTTTCCTGCAACCAACAGCCAAAACGGGAACCTTTTAGCTAACAACGGACTAGGAAGCTCATCAGAATATGACAATAGAACAATGATGTTTCGTAATGGGATAAAAAGTGCTGCATTTTCCAGCAGACATCGCTTGACTTTGAAGAAGTTGAAAGACAACGTATCTAAGAATTAAATGGTAGGTTTAGAAAGGATAGAATGGTCCATAATATGACAATAGATGACTGCAATTATTTTAAACAAGAATGATAAGGAAAACCAGACTTCCATGCATGCCTACTATATATAGCATGAAGGTGCACTTACATAGATGGAGAGTAGCAAGTAGGTATAGGGCCAATGGAGGAGCGATTTATTTTGCTTATCAGTCCAGCCATATCCTGAAAGGAGCAAATTTAAGGACAGGTAAGCTTTTACAATTTCGAAACCAATAACGCCATCACAATGGTAAACTGTATTCACTAGTATGAACATTTAAGAGAAACCAATAACACTATCATAAGTGTAAACTGTATTCACTAGTATGAACATTTAAGAGAAAAAAAATGGAACAGATGCTACAGTCCAGCAATTCGACAAAAGTAACGTGCAGGGAAACTAATAATCAGCATCATTTTTCCAAAGAAATCTTGACTTTGAGTTAGTTTAAGTAAACATGGATCTGCGTAAAGGCAAAATATTCATACTTAAGAGAGAGCAGTAGACCTCTTCAAACATATTTTTGAAGGTCAACGAGACAAAAGATCTGCATCATTCACATAAATCCAGAAATGAATTTCCTGGATGGATCATGGATAAGTATGTTCCAGTATAGTATGAATCTGGAAAAGAAACCCATCCTTCTCTTATACCACAATGTTAGACATGTGCATGAAAATTGCGCACATGTGCACACACACACACAGACACAAAAGTCGATATTGCAAAGAGTTCTACACAGAATGAAGACATCAGTGCTTCTTAATTGTCGAGTGGTTTTCCTTAGCTAACTTCAATGAATGTAATAGAAGTGGAAGAATGAATTCTTCAACGGAGATGCAAATGCCACAACCTCTCAAATGGAAGGTGCCAATGATCACTCTTTCCCTACTAATAAAAGAGGCTGGAAGCCATATGGTCCATACATTGGGTTCGTGACCATTTGTAATGCCACAAGAAAGTGCACTTGAGGTTTTCTATATCTTCCATTCTGTTTGTTGATAGCAAACCTACATACTATTTCGAAGTGTTCTAGTAAATCTTATCCTTCTATGGGGAGTCGGCAGGCACTTTCTAAATACAAGCTATGTACTCCCTCCGTAAACTAATATAAGAGTGTTTAGATCACTATTTTAGTGATCTAAATGCTCTTATATTAGTTTACAGAGGGAGTAGCATTGATTACAAGCTATGTAAAATCCATGGAAATACAATTACTATTAGGTAGGAAGATCCTAGTGATATAAGAACATGAGCTCATAAGAACTCACAAAAGCCTTGAAAGCAGGTCGATGAGCAGCCATCTCATACATACAACATCCTGTGCAGACATATACCAGTTAAAAAGTAGGCTATATGACATTGATTTTTAGAAACAAGGTTTATAAATAAAGCCAAATGGCATAAATTTCCTAAAGTATCTCCATAAAAGTAGGTAGTTACCAAGAGACCATATGTCTGACTTGAATCCATAAGGAATGTCGGTAAGAAGCTCTGGGCACATGTAATTTGGTGTTCCAACAACCTGGGAAAGCATCATGCTAACATATTAGATTCAGGGAATAAAACAGAACATGATTAATCAGTATCTGTAGCTGAGATAGAAGGATATCACAGAGAAGTTTACCGAAGATGTTAGATCGTCTGCCTTTAAGGTCTTAGCAAGGCCAAAATCCCCTACAAGTAAACTAGAGATATTTAAACTCCAGCAATGAAGCATTGCGGGGTGCAGACATAATACAAGATAAGAGTTATTTGAGTCAATGTGAGGCACTAACCAAGACGGATGTCATGATCTTTTGTGAGAAATATGTTTGAGCACTGCAGAAAGGACAAGGACACGCTATATATTACTGGTTGCTTGATGAAATAAATGACAGCATCATCCCTGTTTGTCACTTACCTTGAGGTCACGGTGCAAAACATAGTTTGCATGCAAGTAGTCAACAGCTAGAGCCAATTGAGCAAACCATCTCAGCAGTTTCTGATGGTTGTTCACAACAGTTAGCACACTTCTGAATATTGCTTACCTAAAGCATGAAACAAAAGGAGTTGAAAAAAATCGTAATAACCTCTTCTGGGAAGTATGTCCCATTTGCCTTTTTCATCAGTTCAGCCCTACCAGAAAGAACACAGCAAAACAAACAGAGTCAACAGGAAGTGAACAACAAAAAATAATCTCCCAGACTCCCACTATCTGTAAATTACACTCACATATCGCCACCTTCGCAGTACCCCGTCACAATGCAAACGTAGCAACCCTGCCATCACTCACACAGTAAGCCATGTAACAAAACAAAAGGCAGATGCCGATGCATGCTCCTAGAGAACAAACCTTCTCAACCCATGCCTCCTTGAATTCAACAGTGTAAGGATGTTGAAGGCGAGCAATAAGGGCCATCTGCAATTTTTCTTTCATCTGTTAGTTCCTGAAACCAATGAAACCAATACTAATTGATGAACCAATAAAGCCTAACGATTTCTCATGCTCCACTGACCTCTTGGTGAGCAGACTTGCGGCACCGCTCTGTCTGCCTCGCGAGCCGTATCTTCTTCAGCACATACCTGCAAACCCCAATCATATATCAACCACCTTTTTAAGGGGAAAAACAGACTCTGTAACTAAATAGAAGAAGCCAATTCTGCATCATACTTTTTCTTCTCGGTCTTGTGGTTCACCAGAATGGCGGCACCAAAGGCGCCACGGCCAATCTGCTCCATAATCTCGTACTGATCCATCCGCGACTCCATGGTGCCCAGCATCTTGAGCACGATTGCCACACCAAAATTCAGTCTCTAACACCCAAATCTTCCCATATCTTGTACGCACCGCAGTTCCGATCAGCTCCGCGCCCTAGGCGATTTCTGCAAAAAGCATATACATATACAACCGTAAATCAAAATCTCGCATTCGAATTTGATCAAAGCCTACTCCTGTTCCATCCAATAGAATCCTAAACACCAAAACTGTTTGTTTAATTACTTTTTCGGGGGAGATCCTAAGCACCTAATTAAAATCAGACGAGAAACAGTAAACAAGTACTAATAGCATATCGTCTAGGCGCACAAATCCGTGGGCGGAGTTTAGCGGCTGTAGTTGGCACAGGAAAAAGAGTAGAAAGCCATTTTCACGCGGAAAAGCGAGAAGTTGGGCAACTGTACTACCGCGCAGTTGGCACCAACCGCCACTGGCCGGGACAGACAGGGACCTTACCGCGGCACCGCTACGCCGGCATTGGCCGGCACGGGCGGGGACTGCTCCGGCCACGCCGCGGCCGCTCCCTGGACGGCTGGGCTCCGATTCCGGCCGAATCCGCCGGCGGCGGGATAGGGCGGGGCGGCGTCTCGTCTCGTCACGGCGCCTACGACGCCGACGCCTCTGCTGCTCTCCCCCGCCGCGCCCGAGGTCCCGGTGCCCCCGCGGCCTCGGCTGCTGTGCTGCCCCCTTCGGTTTGGGATTCTGATTACTGTTGCCTGTTGGCTTCGCTCTTGCTTCTCTCTCTCCTTGTTTGTTTGTTGCGGCGTGCTTTCGGTTATTTAAATCGTCAAATGGGGGAAGTGGGAGCGCCTGCTTATATACGACGCCATGGCCGCCAGTAGTGATTAGTGGCGAGGGATTAACGCTTAATTAGTTACTACTTCATCCGTCCGAAAATACTTATCGAAGAAATAGATATATTTAGATGTATTTTAGTTTTAGATACATTCACTTTTATACATTTCTCCGACAAGTATTTCTGGACGGAGGGAGTAGTAGATTATTTATGTTTATGTTTATTGCTAGAGTATAGTGGTATACCTAATTTGCAACAGTTTATTTATGTTTGTAATAACGATATAGTAGTAGAGTATGGCGAATTACCCACTCTCATCAGCATTAATTCCAAATATCCGTACCGATTTGATGTCCAAACCGAAAGGGGTTTCCGTCATCCCGCACCCAATTGTTCATTCATTTCCACAAGATTTTTAAATCAGCCGGGACATGTAATTCGTCGTCAAATTATGGCCTAGGCCGGTACTCACATCACATAGTGGTGGTACAAATTAATCGGGGAGCTTGATGAGCATGATTAGATTTGGAGGTCGCATCACGATGCGTTTCGTGCCCGTGCCCGATGATTTCATAAATCCGCACCTCTCGCTTCCTACGTGCAGCCGAAGCACCCACACATTTTCTGACGGTTTTCTCCTCTTTCTTTAGTTTCGCGTGCGTGTGAATGATGCTTTTCGGCTTCGCGGGAACACTTTGGCGATCCGAAAGGGCCGATAAAACTTATCCTGTTGCGATTGAGCAAAAAAGAGGAAGAGGGCCTATTAATGGCAAGAGGAGAGGATGGTGAGGTGATGGTTCAACGTCTTCGCCCTTGGTTGGTTGGTATGGTCGGTCTACGGCACTGTGGCTTTATACAATTCCAAACAAGCTTTTGTTTCTTGCCACCAAATACCTGGTGGTATGCGTAGACGAATGCTGACAAGAAGCAATCCTATCTTTAGGTTTGAATTATGGTTGTGTGCATCGTAGGCAGGAGTTATTCCTTTTTTTAGCACGTCTTCAACGGTAACCCGTAAAATTCTCCCACATGAACCGGTGCACGGATATGGATGCGGGAGGTCTACATCCAACGCTAGTCGCATATATTTCAAATATTTCAAACTCCTTTTCAACAAACTGTATGAAATCATGCAAACACGACTGGATTTTATACAAACATGACGGATTTCTTACAAGCCGGACGAGAACGGTTACATTTTGAACATATTTTCAACTAAAAAGCTAAAACTATGTGTACGTACAGTCACGCGGAGCTCCACTCCCACGACACGGAAACAATGTACTAGTCTATGGCCGGCCGCAACTTGTCTTCCCCATGTCCGACAGCCCGGAATAACCGGACTGGCGGGAGCCCCGGAGGCATGTTCTTCCCCCATATCTTCCCTATGTCCGTCTGTGCCGCTCATCGGAGCGACAAAGAGGGTGCTTCGGCCGGAGGGGAAGGATGCTTCTGTGGAGCTCAGGCGGGTGCTCAGGATGGTATGAGATAAAGGAGAACCGACCGGGCGACGGTGGCCTTCCTGGGACCCGAGCGACGGCGGCCTCCCGTATTCTTCTGCTCCTCGATGATGGCGGCAGGCGCAGACATGCTGGCCGCCACCTCGTCCACGTCCATGTGACCGTCTTCTTTCTCTACGTGCATGGCGCGGCTACGCGCGCTCGACGGCAGATGGCATGGTCACAGGCACTGGATGCGGCGATGCCCGTGCCGCTGTGCTCCCCGTCGTGCCAGTATGGAGCAACTCGTCACTTCTCATCGAGTTAGTTTGGAGCGGCGAGTTGCTGAACTACGCGGCGGTTCGAACCACAACTTCCTCCGTTGGGTCAGGCGCGGGAGGTGGAGCAGCGAGCTGCTTCGCTCGTATCCGACGGGCTCGGTGGGTCACCCAACCGGATTGTATGCCAGAGAACTGCTCTTCGGAAGCCATCAGAAGAGTGGAGAAAATGGTGAAGAAGGAGATGGAAGCGGCGGAGGGGTGCGATTCTTGCCCAGCATCTGCCCTCGTATAAATAGAGGGCGGGCGGGAGGAGCTTGGCTGGCGTTGCGTTTAATGCCAGCCCGCTCATGAGCGGACGTGTGCCTGAGTAGGTTTCTCGTCTTCCATGCGGGTTTAATGGAGGTGTATGAATGCGGTGAGGAGGCGTGTTCAGCCGGGTGTGCAGCAGGCGGTGCCCTCGGCCGAGACGCCACTTCAATGGCGGAGGCAGTGAGAGGTCGCGTCCGCCCTAAGCCGTCTGCAATGTGAAGCAACACGCTCTACAGCGACATGAATGTGGCAGTTGGCGCCGAACGGGAGCGCGCACGTGAGGGGGGAGGGGTTTTTGGTGGGCCAAGACGGTCAGAAACGGGTTTGGGATCGGTCGGTTTGGACTCCCGCAACCCCCCCCCCCCCCCCCCCCCCCCACACACACACACTTCTTTCTTCGGTTTGCAGGAGAAATCGCGTCTGAACCGCTCCACAGACCGATATAGGTCGGCGTTGGATGGCTTCCCCGGTTCGGACAGCGCGGTCCAAACAGTTGCGGGAGGTTTACGAGTCCACCTTCGAGATGACCTGAAAGAAAAAAAAGGTTAGGCCCGAATCTGAGTGTTGTTTCTTCTCTGCTGATAGTTCCTTCCTTGTAGACTGATGCTAATAGTCTATGTGCAAATCATTTGCACTCTAATGCTCCTTTAGACTTTACTAGATGCAACTCAACAGTGTTTTGTTTATGGCGCAAGTCAAATCGGACGCGCTAATACAGTTTGTGGGACGTACGTACTGGTGTGTCGGCAACGCCAGCGCATTGCGTAATCAGTCAGTAGAGAGTCGCAGATTGCAGCTCAAAGGGAGCCCCGAACATTTTCTTCTTCTTTTTCCCCTATTGCTTCAGAGCATAGCTAAAAACGCTATTATATTATGAGATGGAAGGGGTATTAATTCGTATGCAAAGCTACATGGCAGAAGGTATTGTCTTCTCGTCTCTCCAGAACAAAAACTATTGTACCTTCTCGCAAGAAAACAGTGAGAATTAATGGGATTACACTATGCCATCACCCAGGCAATCCTTATCCATAGCATAGGTAAACCTGGTTAGGTTCAGCCTAATGCTAACGCACCACCTTCCTTAATCATCATCTGTCCAACAGGTTAGTGGGTAGTACTCCGTTATTGAATGGCCGTAGGACCCGTCTTCTTCCGAATGGCAACTGCTGGTTACTGCTGCTGATGGCTCTCCTCCATACGTCTGCGCCACACCGACACCCGAGCTTGAATTCATTCGAGGTAGCGATCGAGAACAAGAACACGGGAATATGCCATGATTCTGTTCCTTGACTTGTTGACCAGATTCAGAGTTCACATGAATGAATAGTGTAGTGGTAATTACTGCTCCTGACGCTCTGTGATTAAACTTCCATGGACGACGGGCGTGATACCCATTCAATGGAGAAGAAGAGTCGTCAGCACAGTAATGGCGGCAGCAGAAGCAAATAGGAGCAGCTGTGTAGCTCTCCACCTAAGTTGATGACAAGTGGGACCCCGTGGCCAGGGGCAGGTGTGGCAGGTTGTCCGTCGGTTCAAGTCCAAGATGGACAAAACAAGCGGGTAAGACAAGCTGTCAAGGTACTCCCTCCTCCCTCCGTTTGAACTAAAACCCCGACGAGTAAATCGAAACGGAGGGAGTAGGTTTTAGCTATGCTCTTTACTTCCCATGGCAAAACCAAAAGACATGGACTCCTCCATTGCCCATTGCTGGTAGATCAGGACCATTACGCCATAACCTCCATGTTAAACAAAAATGGCACTGACCACCAGTGATCATGTTGTCATGGTAGGTTTTGTTTGTGATAAGGCGTCCCCATGAATGTTGTGCTGAACCTAAACAATGATCGACGTTGAAGACATACACAATCATGGCCCCAGCAAAGGTTTTTCTAGTCCCCGGAGTCATCATGGCCGCAGGTCTCCGGACACCACAGGTTCAGTGCCCGACTGCCCGGTGCCTCTTCCCTCCAAACCGAAAAGTGGAGGCCCTTGATGAGAGTGCCTCCGGTAGTGCTTAAGCATCTAGCACCATGATCTTAGTTAATGGTTGTACAAGTACCGTGGCACAGAATTCGTATCATTGCAATGATCAGGATGCTCATCTTTTGAAGGCAACCAGCAGAAGCTAAATGCTACAGTTCCGTGGTGATCTTTCCTGAGCTCTTTAGCTTTCGGATCTCCTCATTGCTAGAACTAACTTGCTGATGCTAGTTTGAATTGAATACTGTACGAATCGTATTCGTATCTGAGGGTGGGTGTACCGTCGGGGTCGATAGGAAAGCAAGATGCCTAAATCATTTTATTTCCTTTTAAAAAAATTCTAACAAAAAAGGAGATGCCTGGTTCTTTTGTAAGTTGCCCACTTTCATACCGGAAACTCGGAACACTTGGCACCCATTTTAAAAACGAGGGCAGAGAATGATGGTGCACCCATCGCCCAGCAACTATCCTCAAGAAAAATCATCTATGAGAAAGCTTGCACTGTGTGCACCACTACTATAAGTTCAAGAAACAGAGGGACGAGCGAACATGAGCAAACATTAACCCAGCGAGATCGATGGGGTGATTCAGTTCATATCTTAACGTACGAAGAAAAAAGAAATCAGTCAGCAATGAATGACATGAATAATCTTTTTTTTTAAGTCAGAAGAAGTCATGCTAACTAAGTCTGAACCTTACAAAAACACTCCTAACCTTCCCGCAAAGAAAAGGACGCTCTTGACCAAAACAAAGATTGTACACCTTTCGTGTTTTACCTAGAGTTCCCTGTAACCTTAGGGCATGGCCAATGGGCTGCCTCAAATCTAGTGCCCCATGGTCCACGTCGGTTCAGATGCCATGCTGGAACAAAAGTAGGTGCCTCGCAGAGCAAACGGGATCTTGCAGAAGAGCTAGTCGCTCCATGGAAAAAGTAAGGAAAAAGAAGGAGAGAGAGGAAAAGGAGAAGAGAAAGAGGAGCACCGTGGGAGGAAGAAGATAGGTAGCAAATTGTGGGGCTCACTGAGATGGGGTCCATCTATTGCTGCCTCCATTGGGTGACGTAAAATAAAAAATGATAGCCCTAAAATTTTACATCGATGTGGAGGATGGGGCATCACCATACCGGTGCTTCCATTGCTCATGCCCTTAGCCGCCACACAACCTGCATCCTCATTAGTTGATTCCATTGGTCCCCCTCACCTTTGACAGGTGGTTTCGATTTCGGTGCGTGTGGGCGGGCGGGGGGGGGGGGGGGATCTTCGCGTTTGCAAGGAGTGTTGGTATAGTTCGTTAGCTTTTCGTGTCCACGTTTTGTTTGTTCGGGCAGTGGGTGTGACGAAATAAGTACCTATAGCTCCATTTTGCTGTGGTGGCATTGGTTTCGACGTCACGGGGTGCGTGAGGATCGGTTCTCCTAGTTCACATTCGTGGTGTGGGAAAGAGTCGTCAATCATGATGCTTCTGTATTGGTTTGTGGTGGTGTCGTCAATATAATTCTAAGAGCCCCTTTCGGTGTTGGGGAACGTAGCAATTTCAAAAAAATTCCTACGCACACGCAAGATCATGGTGATGCATAGCAACGAGAGGGGAGAGTGTTGTCTACGTACCCTCGTAGACCGAAGCGGAAGCGTTGACGCAACGTAGAGGAAGTAGTCGTACGTCCTCCCGGTCCAACCGATCCAAGCACCGTTACTCCGGCACCTCCGAGTTCTTGACACACGTACAGCTCGATGACGCACCCCGATCTCCGATCCAGCAGAGGCGCGGGGGGAGTTCCGTCAGCACGACGGCGTGGTGACGATCTTGATGTTCTCCTGTCGCAGGGCTTCTCCTAAGCACCACTACAATATGACCGAGGTGTAATATCGTGGAGGAGGGCACCGCACATGGCTAAGGAACGATCTCAATGATCAACTTGTGTGTCTAGGGTGCCCCCCTACCCCCGTATATAAAGGAGGGAGGGAGGAGGTGGCCGGCCCAAGGGGGAGGCGCGCCATAGGGGGGAGAAACCTACTCCAAGTAGGTTTCCCCTCCTTTTCGTAATCCAAGATGGAGGGGGAAGGAAGGAGTAGTAGTAGTAGGAAGGAAGAGGGGGAAGGAGAGAAGGAAAGGGGGGGCCGGCCCCCCTCCCAATTCGGATTGGGCTTGGGGGGGCACGCCCCCTCCCTTGCTCCTTCTCCCTCCCTTCCAATAGGGCCCAATAAGGCCCATATACTTACCGGGGGGTTCCGGTAACCTCCCGGAGCTCCGGTATATTCCCAAACTCTTCCGGAACCTTTCCGGTGTCCAAATATATCCGTCCAATATATCAATCTTTATGTCTCAACCATTTCGAGACTCCTCGTCATGTCCGTGATCACATCCGGGACTCCGAACAAACTTCGGTACATCAAAATACATAAACTCATAATATAACTGTCATCGAAACCTTAAGCGTGCGGACCCTACGGTTCGAGAACAATGTAGACATGACCGAGACACGTCTCTGGTCAATAACCAATAGCGGGACCTGGATGCCCATATTGGTTCCTACATATTCTATGAAGATCTTTATCGGTCAAACCGCACAACAACATACGTTGTTCCCTTTGTCATCGGTATGTTACTTGCCCGAGATTTGATCGTCGGTATCCAATACCTAGTTCAATCTCGTTACCGGCAAGTCTCTTTACTCGTTCCGTAATACGTCATCTCATAACTAACTCATTAGTTACATGCTTGCAAGGCTTAGGTGATGAGTATTACCGAGAGGGCCCAGAGATACCTCTTCGACAATCGGAGTGACAAATCCTAATCTTGAAATATGCCAACTCAACATGTACCTTCGGAGACACCTGTAGTACTCATTTATAATCACCCAGTTACGTTGTGACGTTTGGTAGCACCCAAAGTGTTCCTCCGGTAAACGGGAGTTGCATAATTCTCATAGTTACAGGAACATGTATAAGTCATGAAGAAAGCAATAGCAGAATACTAAACGATCAAGTGCTAAGCTAACGGGATGGGTCATGTCAATCACATCATTCTCCTAATGATGTGATCCCATTTAATCAAATGACAACACATGTCTATGGTTAGGAAACATAACCATCTTTGATTAATGAGCTAGTCAAGTAGAGGCATACTAGTGACTATATGTTTGTCTATGTATTCACACATGTATTATGTTTCCGGTTAATACAATTCTAGCATGAATAATAAACATTTATCATGATATGAGGAAATAAATAATAACTTTATTATTGCCTCTAGGGCATATTTCCTTCAGTCTCCCACTTGCACTAGAGTCAATAATCTAGATTACATAGTAATGATTCTAACACCCATGGAGTCTTGGTGCTGATCATGTTTTGCTCGTGAGAGAGGCTTAGTCAACGGGTCTGCAACATTCAGATCCGTATGTATCTTGCAAATTTCTATGTCTCCCACTTGGACTTGGTCCCGAATGGAATTGAAGCGTCTCTTGATGTGCTTGGTCCTCTTGTGAAATCTGGATTCCTTTGCCAAGGTAATTGCACCAGTATTGTCACAGAAGATCTTCATTGGTCCCGATGCACTAGGTATGACACCTAGATTGGAAATGAACTCCTTCATCCAGACTCCTTCATTTGCTGCTTCAGAAGCAGCTATATACTCCGCTTCACATGTAGATCCCGCTACGACGCTTTGTTTAGAACTGCACCAACTCACAGCTCCACCGTTTAATATAAACACGTATCCGGTTTGCGATTTAGAATCGTCCGGATCAGTGTCAAAGCTTGCATCGACGTAACCATTTACGACTAGCTCTTTGTCACCTCCATATACGAGAAACATATCCTTAGTCCTTTTCAGGTATTTCAGGATGTTCTTAACCGCTGTCCAGTGATCCACTCCTGGATTACTTTGGTACCTTCCTGCCAAGCTTATCGCTAAGCATACGTCAGGTCTGGTACACAGCATTGCATACATGATAGAGCCTATGGCTGAAGCATAGGGAACACCTTTCATTTTCTCTCTATCTTCTGCTGTGGTCGGGCATTGAGTTTGACTCAACTTCACACCTTGTAGCACAGGCAAGAACCCTTTCTTTGCCTGATCCATTTTGAACTTTTTCAAAATTTTGTCAAGGTATGTGCTTTGCGAAAGTCCTATTAAGCGTCTTGATCTATCTCTATAGATCTTGATGCCCAATATATAAGCAGCTTCACCGAGGTCTTTCATTGAAAAACTTTTATTCAAGTATCCCTTTATGCTATCCAGAAATTCTATATCATTTCCAATTAATAATATGTCATCAACATATAAAACTAGAAATGCTACAGAGCTCCCACTCACTTTCTTGTAAATACAGGCTTCTCCAAAAGTCTGTATAAAACCATATGCTTTGATCACACTGTCAAAGCGTTTATTCCAACTCCGAGATGCTTGCACCAGTCCATAAATGGAACGCTGGAGCTTGCAAACTTTGTCAGCACCTTTTGGATCAACAAAACCTTCCGGCTGCATCATATACAACTCTTCTTCTAGAAATCCATTCAAGAATGCAGTCTTGACATCCATCTGCCAAATTTCATAATCATGAAATGCAGCAATAGCCAACATGATTCGGACAGACTTAAGCATCGCTACGGGTGAGAAAGTCTCATCGTAGTCAACCCCTTGAACTTGTCGAAAACCTTTCGCAACAAGTCGAGCTTTATAGACAGTAACATTACCATCAGCGTCAGTCTTCTTCTTAAAGATCCATTTATTCTCAATGGCTTGCCGATCATCGGGCAAGTCAACCAAAGTCCATACTTTGTTTTCATACATGGATCCCATCTCAGATTTCATGGCCTCTAGCCATTTTGCGAAATCTGGGCTCATCATCGCTTCCTCATAGTTCGTAGGTTCATCATGGTCAAGTAACATGACTTCCAGAATAGGATTACCGTACCACTCTGGTGCGGATCTTACTCTGGTAGACCTACGAGGTTCAGTAGAAACTTGATGTGAAGTTTCATGATCAATATCATTAGCTTCCTCACTAATTGGTGTAGTTGTCACAGGAACCGGTTCTTGTGATGAACTACCTTCCAATAAGGGAGTAGATACAGTTATCTCATCAAGTTCTACTTTCCTCCCACTCACTTCTTTCGAGAGAAACTCCTTCTCTAGAAAGGATCCGAATTTAGCAACGAAAATCTTGCCCTCAGATCTGTGATAGAAGGTGTACCCAATAGTCTCCTTTGGGTATCCTATGAAGACACATTTCTCCGATTTGGGTTCGAGCTTATCTGGTTGAAGTTTACACATTTCTCCGATTTGGGTTCGAGCTCCGGTTTGCAAAAAGAATCAAATCAAACAAAGCAACGAAACTCAAACGGCGAAAGAAACAAGCTTCGTTTACTAATTTGGAACTAAGTCAAATTTTACAGTAGCAAAAACTTGTTTGAGTTGGTTAAACGGAAAGAGGGTTTTGAGACGAAACTCTAGGCGCTTGAATCGCCTGATTCCGATGAACGAGCGAAAAGTTATACTAGAAAGGAAATCGGATCAGAAACCGCGATCAGAAATAATCACGGAAAATCAGAGAAAAAGAGAACGAACGAACAGGCTAACGAACGAACGTTCGCTGTCTGCGGCTAAAAGACGAAAACCGTTCGTTAAAACGAACGAATGAACGGGCGTTCGCTAAATAAACTAAACCGAAAAAATAAACCGAACCGGATCTAATAAAAACGGATCTAGGGTTTCAAAAAAAACGATCGGTTTTCTCGCGAAAACCTAGGCGACGGCGGGCTCCGGCGAGGGCGGCGGCGGTCGGCGGCGAGGCGGACGGCGGCGGGGTCGGTGGCGGCGGCGGACGGCGGCGGGCAGCGGCGCGGCTCGGGGCTAGGGTTTCGGGCTGGGGGCGGCTGGGCTGGGAGCGGCCTCCCGACTCTTATAAAGGCCGGCCGGGCCAGGAGTCCTAGTCGGACACGGCCCGGTAGATCGGTTCGCTTTTTTTAAAATAATTTTGCATAGAAAAACAAATAAAAGAAATACTAAACGGACTCCAAAAATACAGAAATAAATTTTCCCCGTCCTCTAAAATCAAGCCGGACAAGATGAACATTCATTTGGGGCCTAAATGCAATTTTTAAAAACGTGCATTTTTTCTAATTCAAATAAAATAGCGATAAAACTCCGAAATAAAATCTTATTTGATTTTAATATTAAATCCTCAATATTTCTTTATTTTGGGAAAGTAATTTTATTCCCTCTCTCTTATTTTTATAATTGAAATATTTAAAGATAAAATAATTAAAATCAAATGATCCTATTTTCAAAAATTGAGAAAACTCAAATATGAAAATAACGGAATCCCCAACTCTCTCCGTGGGTCCTTGAGTTGCGTAAAATTTCTAGGATCGAGCCAAAATACAATAAAATATGATATGCAATGATTATCTAATGCATAACATTCCAAATTGAAAATTTGGGATGTTACAAACCTACCCCCCTTAAGATGAATCTCTCCCTCGAGATTCGGGTTGGCTAGAAAATAGGTGAGGGTGGTCCTTCCGTAGATCTTCCTCTCGCTCCCAGGTGGCTTCATCTTCGGTATGGTGGCTCCACTGAACTTTGCAAAATTTGATAACCTTGCTACGCGTGACTCGGCTGGCAAACTCGAGAATCTTGACTGGTTTCTCCTCGTAGGTCAAATCACTATCCAACTGAATCGCTTCCAGTGGTACTGTATCCCTCAACGGTATATCAGCCATCTCTGCATGGCACTTCTTCAGCTGGGAAACGTGGAACACACCGAGAACTCCTGACAATCCCTCGGGCAATTCCAACTTGTAAGCAACTTCTCCGATACGCTCCAAAACTTTGTATGGTCCTACAAAACGTGGCGCTAACTTTCCCTTAACTCCAAAGCGCTTAACTCCTCGAAGTGGAGATACACAAAGATAAACTCTGTATCCGACTTCGTAAACTGTCTCCTTGCGTTTGGAATCTGCATAGCTCTTCTGCCTGGACTGGGCTACCTTGAGCCTATCGCGAATCAACTTCACCTTCTATTCAGACTCCTTAATCAAATCTGGTCCAAACAACTGGCGGTCTCCAACTTCATCCCACAACGACGGTGTCCTGCACCTCCTTTCGTAAAGAGCTTCGAAAGGGGCCATCTTTAAACTGGATTGATAACTGTTGTTGTAAGAGAACTCCGCATATGGAAAATTGTCGTCCCAACTAGATCCATAATCTAGCACACAAGCTCTCAACATGTCCTCCAGAATTTGATTGACTCTCTCGGTCTGTCCATCTGTCTGTGGATGGAAGGCTGTACTGAACTCTAGCCTGGTACCCAAAGTTTCGTGTAACTGATTCCAGAACTTTGAGGTAAACCGGGTTCCTCTATCTGATATAATGCTCCTCAGAACTCCATGCAGACATACGATCCTGGTCATGTATATCTTTGCCAACTTCGCACTGGTGTAAGTGGTCTTCACTAGGATGAAATGAGCTATCTTCGTCAAACGATCGACTACAACCCATATCGAGTCATAGCCTGAACGAGTCCTGGGCAATCCCGTGATAAAATCCATGCCTAGCTTATCCCACTTCCATTAGGGTATCGGCAATGGCTGTAGCAATCCTGCTGGCTTCTGATGCTCTGCCTTCACTCTCTAACATACATCACATACTGCTACATACTCCGCAATATCCTTCTTCATTCCGGTCCACCGGAAAGTGTCCTTCAAATCCAAATACATCTTGGTATTTCCCGGGCGAATCGAATACGGCGAATCGTGGGCCTCTTGCAGAATCAACTTCCTGAACTCCGGGTCATTAGGCACATAAACACGGTCCTCAAACCATAAGGTATCGTGCTCATCCTCATGAAAACCTTTAGCTTTTCCTTTCCTCATTTTCTCCTTTATCTCTGCAATCTCCTTGCCTGTCTTCTGAGCTTCTCGGATCTTATCCATCAAAGTAGACTGAATCTCCAACGCTGCTACATAGCCTCTCGGAACTATCTCCAAACATAGCTCGCGAAGATCCTCGGCTAGCTCCTTTGGTAACTCTCCAGTCATGAGAGTGTTGACATGGCTCTTGCGGTTCAACGCATCGGCTACTACGTTAGCCTTTCCGGGATGGTAATGCAATCTCATATCATAGTCCTTAATGAGCTCCAACCATCTCCTTTGCCTGAGATTCAACTCCTTCTATGTGAAGATGTACTTCAAACTCTTATGATCCGTGTACATCTCACAATGGTTTCCGATGAGAAAATATCCCCATGTCTTCAATGCATGCACTACGGCTACTAACTCCAAATCGTGTGTAGCATAATTCAACTCATGGGGCTTAAGCTGTCGTGAGGCATACGGAACAACTCTTCCCTCCTGCATAAGCACTTCTCCAAGTCCTAGACAAGAAGCGTCGCTATATACTTCATAATCCTTGCACTGATCAGGAAAAATCAACACTAGCGATGTAACCAAACGTTTCTTCAACTCCTGGAAACTGGCCTCACATTCCTCAGTCCATTTGAATTTGGTGTCCTTCTTCAACAATTCCGTCATGGGCTTTGCAATCTTCGAGAAATTCTCAATGAACCTCCGGTAGTATCCTGCGAGTCCAAGAAAACTCCGGATCTCTCCAACTGACGTGGGTGCTTCCCAGTTTGTCACAGTGACAACCTTGGTGGGGTCTACCGCTATTCCTTCTCCGGATATAACATGTCCGAGGAGTCCAACTTCCTTTAGCCAAAACTCACATTTGCTGAACTTGGTGTGTAACTGATGTTCTCTGAGCTTCCCAAGTACCAAACGCAAATGCTTCTTATGCTCCTCTTCATTCTTTGAGTAGACCAAAATGTCATCAATGAACACCATGACGAACTTATCCAGAAACTCCATAAACACCTTGTTCATCATGTTCATGAAATAGGCAGGTGCGTTAGTCAGACCAAATGGCATAACGGTATACTCATACAGCCCGTACCTGGTGGTAAAAGTCGTCTTAGGTATATCCTGCTCTCGAATCTTCAACTGGTGGTATCCTGATCGCAAATCGATCTTGGAAAATACCTTAGCTCCTTGCAGTTGGTCAAACAAGTCATTGATCATCGGCAACGGGTACTTGTTTTTCATTGTCACTTCATTCAATCCTCGATAATCAACAACCATCCTTAATGATCCATCCTTCTTCTCCACTAGAGCACTGGCAATCCCCAAGGTGACGAGCTTGGGCGAATATAGCCTTTATCCAGTAATTCCTTAATCTGCTTCTTAATTTCCTCCAAATCTTTTGCGGGCATCCTGTACGGTCTGTTAGATATTGGTCCTGTGCCTGGCAAAAGCTCAATCAAAAACTCAATGTCTCTATCTGGTGGCATGCCTGGCAACTCCTCTGGAAATACGTCAGGGAAATTCTTTAGCACTGGTACTTCCTCCTGTACAACTCCTAACAAGGAATTTACTTGAGTCCTCTTCGGCACATGCCGGGACACATACTTGATCGTTCTTCCTTCTGGCATGGTAAGAAAAACCGACTTACTGGCGCATTCAATGTTCCCTCCATACTTCAATAACCAATCCATGCCTACTATCACATCCAGTCCTTGTGATTCCAATACTATTAGATCTGAGGGAAACACATAGTTACCAATCCTTAATGGTAACCGATCACACCACAGACTAGCCATATACTCTGCTCCTGGCGAGGTTACTAACATGGGTGACCTAAGGGCTTGGGTTGGCAGTTTATACTTATCCACAAATCCCCTTGATATGCATGAATGCGATGCACCAGTATCAAAAAGAACGAATGCAGTAAATAACTTAACCAAAAACTTACCTATTACTGCATCTGTCTGGGCTTCAACCTCCTCCATGCTAACGTGGTTCACCTGTCCTTTGTTGAAAGGGTTAGGCTTCTTCCCAGAGCTCATATTGCCATTTCCATTCTTCACTTCAGGACATTCAATGGCATAATGTCCAGTCTTCTGGCATTTGTAACAGGTAATGTGGCTCAGATCCCTCTTGGCTGGTGTTGATGGGTTGGCATGATTCTGTCCGTTGCTTCCTCCATTCCCATTACCATTCTTTGGACCACTATGGTTGTGCGAACTTCCTCCTCCATGGGTATGCTGAAAAGGTCCTCCCGAGTTCGGGGTAAAACGAGGCTTCTACTGAGCTCCAGAATTGTACTTCCCTTGTCCATACTTCCTCTTGCGGCTGTCAAACTGATGTTGCTTCCCTTCAATCATGAGTGCTCGGTCTACCAACTCCTGGTAGTTGTTGAAGGTTGCTACCATCAACTGCATGCTCAGCTCGTCATTCAGTCCTTCCAGAAACTTCTCCTGCTTAGCTGCATCCGTAGCAACGTCATCTGGGGCATAACATGCTAGCTTACTAAAGTCATCCACATACTGGCCAACAGTACGTCCTCCTTGGCGCAAGTTGCGAAACTCACGCTTCTTCATGGCCATAGCTCCTGCTGAAACATGAGCAGTACGGAAAGCCTACTGAAACTGGTCCCATGTGACAGTGTCGATAGGATAAGTGGCTGTGAAATTCTCCCACCATGATGCTACGGGTCCATCAAGCTGATGTGCGGCAAAACGCACCTTCTCCGCATCTGTGCATCCTGCAGTGGTCAACTCCCTTCCCATCTTGCGAAGCCAATCATCTGCAACTATCGGCTCGGTGCTACTGGAGAACACCGGCGGATTCAGCCTCAAGAAACGGGCTAAGTGATCAACAGGTGGTGGTGGTGGTGGTGGGTTGTTGTTGTTGTTGTTGTTGTTCCCCTGATTCTGATTCTGGACTAGTATCTGCATCAATGCATTCTGCTGCTGGATCAATTGAGTGAGATCCGGTGGGAAAGCAAATCCATTGTCACGTCTTGGAGGCATCTGAGGGTTTAGAAAAGATGAGAATATAGAATAGAATGAGGTCTAGAGAGAAAACGCTACCCATATGCACATGAGACAAATGCAAACAATATCACTTCAATCAATTCAAACAAGGGCATACAACGGTCTAACTATCGTTACAAAAGTACTCGGACTATACTATATACATGGGGGAATACTACTACTGTTATGGTGGTCGACTAGAAAAATTGATCGGTCGAAGACTCCATGATATCTCCTCCAGCTTCATCAACAAAGTCATCATCGCTATCATCTGGGTCCGAGTCAGTGTCGTCGATGATGATGTAGTTCTCCGGGCAAGTGCAATCATCGTCTTCTCCTCCAGTCGCGGGGAATCCCATAAATACTTTTAGCTTCTTTTTCAGATCATCATTCTTCTCCACGAGCGTTGCTATTTCCTCCTCATAACCATCGCGTGCAGACTTAAGTTCTTCCTCCAGTTCTGTGATCTTGGTCATAGCCTTCTTCAGATCTATCATGCCTGCGCACATCTGGTTCTCCTGGCGACGAATGTGCTGGTTTAACTCCTGGATGAAAGCTGCAATTGATCTATCCTTCCTGGTGCTGATCATCTCCCATTGCTCATCTCGACGCCCACAAATCTGGTAGATAGTATCCTTGAGATCCTTGTGGTATACTTCTCCAACGCGTCCCATTGTGATGTGGGCTGCCATGCTCTTTCCTAAGCTCCAGGTTGGTGCATCAAAGGAAAACTCTATGGGCTCAGTGACGGGCATGAATGTCCTTCCTGGAACTTGAACTTGACTAATCCAACGCTCCTCTTCTGGTAAAGTGGCGATGTAGGTCCCGGTGAAGCTTGCTACTCCGATGTTCAGGTATCTAGTAACTTCCTTAGCGAATCAATCAGAATGGAGACAAGGAAAGGAATCGAGGCCCGGCCCGGTAGCGATGCCTCTCACGCGGATGGGAGTTACTTTTCTTTATCACCGTAAGCGTTACGAAATGGACCCGCATTCCCCTTTGCTTTTCTTTTGCAACTAAGCTTAAAAGGGCGTCCAAAGGGTGTATCTTCATCTGGTTGCGTGAACTTGTTCCTTGCATTCGCCATCCTAAAAGAGTAAAAAAGATGAGGAGTCAAAAATGAGAAGAGAGAGTAGTGATCTAGGGCTTTAGCTTAGTGGTCGTGTCCTACAGTCAGCATGTGCTCTAATACCATCTTGTAGCGACCAGACCTCAAAGAGTCTGATCTTTGTGCATCAGTGTCATCCCTCGATCGGTAATGCTGAAACGCACAGTACACGAAGGATTTATAATAGAGTAGCAATCACACACTTATTACATCGAATGACTCAAAAGAGAACTCATTACAAAAAATATGGCTTAAGGCCATCTAATAACGATAACAGCAGAAGGCTTGGAAGATAAGCTAGTCCATCAACTCCAACGGCACTGAGTATAAGATCACGACCTAAGGCACCTTACTCATCGTCTGAAAAGTCTGCAACATTGAACGTTGCAGTCCGAAAATGGGTCAGCACATGGAGTATGCTGGCAATGTAACACATAGAGAGTAATGAACAGAATAGTGCTATCACTACATGCATACATGGCTGGTGGAAAGCTCTATGGTTACAGTTTTGTGTAAAGCCAAATTTTCCCTACAACAAAGGAATACATTTTATTTAACTATCATGGTGGTTGTTAAACATTGAGAAGGTTACTCCAACTCAATCCCAATTAAGCATCATCATTAACCCAACAAAATTAAATTAAGTAACATGATGAGATTCACACGATAATCCAAGTACTAGATACTCAAAACGTCCATAACCGGGGACACGGCTAACCATGATTAGTTTATACACTCTGCACAGGTTTGCACACTTTTCCCTGCAAGACTCGATCTCCTCCGCTTGATTTCTCGCACTACATTGTGTTTGAGAAACGGATGACCGAGACACAGTCTTTCAGAAACATTTACTCTCTACTCTGGGTAGACAGTATCACCTACATCCCCTACATCTGCTAGTCTACCTCTTCAAGAGCTCACGCAATATACTCAACTATGCTAGAGCCCATAGTAGCTTGCGGCTACACACAGAAGTTTCTAGCATGAATAATCTCATGATCCCTTTGAGCCTGGGTGGCGGTCACGGTACCCCGGGATTTCCAAAAATACAGGCAACACTGGGTTCCCTACGTGCCTCAATCCACCCAGATGTGAATTTAAGTTGCCACCTTAAGTAAACCATTAAATAACAATCTCACATCTGTCATGGATACACTCACCCAATCCACGTCTACTAGCATAGCATAGCAATATAAGCAAATGTAGAAGTAACTCCCAAAGGTTTGATAATAAAACAGGTAATTGGTACTACCTCATCTACTTCCCAATACCCACATGTTAATCAGATCATAATCATGCAATTGTTTGAGGATTGATCTAATACAATAAAACTGGATAGTAAAAAGGTATGATCAAAGTGTTACTTGCCTTGCTGATAATCCGTGAAACCTAGAGACTCGAAGTAACAAGCGGCGCACTCCGGGTACTCTATCGCAAACAAACAAGCATACAATAAGCAATCATCTAATGCACAGGTAAAACTCAAATAAGAGATCTAACCAGAAAGTTCAACTTAAGAACTCCGGTTTGCAAAAAGAATCAAATCAAACAAAGCAACGAAACTCAAACAGCGAAAGAAACAAGCTTCGTTTACTAATATGGACCTAAGTCAAATTTTACAATAGCAAAAACTTGTTTGAGTTGGTTAAATGGAAAGAGGGTTTCGAGATGAAACTCTAGGAGCTTGAATTGCCTGATTCCGATAAACGAGCGAAAAGTTATACTAGAACGAAAATCGGATCAGAAATCGCGATCAGAAATAATCACGGAAAATCCGAGAAAAAGAGAACGGACGAACAGGCTAACGAACGAACGTTCGCTGTCTGCGGCTAAAAGACGAAACCGTTCGTTAAAACGAACGAACAAATGGGCGTTCGCTAAATAAACTAAACCAAAAAAATAAACCGAACCGGATCTAATAAAAACAACGGATCTAGGGTTCCGAAAAAAACGATCGATTTTCTCGCGAAAACCGAGGCGGCGGCGGCTACCTCCGGCGGCGGCGGGCTCCGACGAGGGCGGCGGCGGTCGGCAGCGAGGCGGACGGCGGCGGGGTTGGTGGTGGCGGCGAGCGGCGCCGCGGCTCGGGGCTTGGGTTTCGGGCTGGGGGCAGCCTCCCGGCTCTTATAAAGGCCGGCCGGGCCAGGAGTCCTAGTCGGACACGGCCCGTTAGGTCGGTTCGTTTTTTTTAAATAATTTCTCGCAGAAAAATAAATAAAAGAAATACTAAACAAACTGCAAAAATCCCGAAATAAATTTTCCCCGTCCTCTAAAATCAAGGCGGACAAGATGAACATTTATTTGGGGCCTAAATGTAATTTTGAAAAACACACATTTTTCCTAATTCAAATAAAATAGCAATAAATTTCTGAAATAAAATGTTATTTGATTTTAATATTAAATCCTCAATATTTCTTTATTTTGGGAAAGTCATTTTATTCCCTCTTTTTTATTTTTATAATTGAAATATTTGAAGATAAAATAAGTAAAATCAAATGATCCTATTTTCAAAATTTGAGAAAACTCAAATATGAAAATAAAGAAATCCCCAACTCTCTCTGTGGGTCCTTGTGTTGCGTAGAATTTCTAGGATCGAGCCAAAATGCAATAAAATATTATATGCAATGATGATCTAATGTATAACATTTCAAATTAAAAATTTGGGACGTTACAGTAAATAAAAGTAATAAAATAGTTATTAGTTGCAAGTGTTCTTTGCAATGCTTCTTGCTGCTTATGTTATGTTTTGCGTGATTTGCTATGGCCATGGGGGGTTTGTTGCATGCACTAGTTATTTTGGCTGCATGAGCATATTTGAAATGTTTTTGCGTGTTTGTGTGCGCTTGTATGTGCGAGTTCTTTGACAATACGATTAGTGAAATGTTACGCATAGTGAAAGATTGGTTGTTCTAAAATTTGATTTTAAGTGGGATCCGACAGTGAGTGCGCTGGCCGATTGCTCCCCCTCTTCTTTTATGTTGCCACGAGACCATGTCAAAATATGAACTACTTAAAATTTAAGCGCGAATTTCGAATATAATACGGTGTATAACAAACGAATTCAAGGTGTCGAATTATTCATAGATATATGCACATCAAACGAAAAAACGAAAGAATCTAGACGCGCTTACAGGAATAATTTAAGCACGGCCGCCCTCGCTAATGCACGGTTTCAAGATGACAAACACATACTACCAGCGTGAAAACAAAATATAATCTTTGCCACGGCGGCCGGCGTAAGCATATCCCGTTGTGACGAGTCGGGGCGGATCAGAAGTCTACGGCGCACCTCGTCCCCAGCATCGTCGGCACCGGCGCCGCGCTCGCGTCGGGCACCGGCAGGCGGAGCGTGCAGCTGATCTTGCTCTTGCGGCGCGCGTTGAAGACCCTGACCTTGAACCCGAGGTCGCCGTACAGCCTCACTTTGACGTAGTAGAAGCCGTCGCCTCTCTCCCTCCGGTACGACCGCAGCGCGCCGCGGTCGTCGACGACGGACGACCCGCCGAACGCGGCCGTGACGGTGCGCTCGCCCTTCCGCTCCAGGTAGAAGGGCTCGACGGGGTGGTACCCGAAGCGCTCGCCGTCGTAGGACGCCTGCGCCTCGGCGTACTCGTAGTGGATGCGGAAGCGGTTGGGGTTGCGGACGCGGACGTCGACGGTGAGGTTGTACTGGAGGACTCCCTCGCCGCCGCGCACGCCTTCGGCCAGGTCGAAGCGGGAGAGCGTGGCGGAGACGGCGGTGGCCCTGACGGCGCCCGGGCGCAGGATGAGCCAGAGCACGAGGGTGGCGGCGCCCAGCGCGATGATGACGAGGGCGATGACCTTGAAGACGAAGCAGAGGAGGCAGCCGGGGCCGCTCCGGCGCGGGGCGGGCGGAGGGGGAGGCGGGGGCGCGTAGTACGCCGGCTGCTGCGGCGCCGGGTACGCGTAGTAGGGCGCCGCGTTCACGGGCGGCTGCGGCTGCGGCGGCGGCTGCTGCTTCTCGTAGGAGGCCATCTGCGCGTCCTGAACTGAATTGAGAAGGCGACGGATGTGTTTGGTGAAATTGGTGGGTGAGTGATGGACCAACGATCGTGTTCGTGATGGTATTTATATGGCGTTCTTGACGCGTCCTGGCCGTTCTGGACGCGGTTGCTTGGGGCAGTCTCGCCTGACTTTTTGGTGTTGAAATTTCGCGGGTTGCGACTTACGAACAACGGGATGGAGAGAGACGATTTGATCGGACAGAAGAAGGCAGCAGGGTACTTCGCGGAAGCAGGGGGATCTTTACGGTTTGTGAGGATGATTTGGTTTGGTTGCTCATTAGCTCCACTATGAATGTTTTCCATTTATAAAACCGATCTTTCTTCGCTCTTAAGAAAATGACTCAGTTTTTTTAGTACTACTATATTTGGTTGAGCGTCACGCGTATCAGAAGTTTGACCTGTAATTGTTTGCACTGGTAGTAGTGTACACATCGTTGCTGTGACGTCCTTTCGCACCTGCAGGATCATGCCAAATCTTGTGTAAAAAAAAGGGGCGACAATAACTTACGCGGTGAAAAAAAGGTGGCTTTTGTAAAGAGAATATTTTATTCCTCAAAAACATATGTAAAGTTTTTAAAAACATATGTAAAGTTTTTAAGTTGAGAGAACATTTTTTTAGAGGGTCTTCTTCTAAATAAAGCTCTACCTAAAATCTGTATATTATCTACACCGACACCAAAAGATTTGAAATGGTAGATCCAACTAACATCAACCATCAATTCAGGTCAATCCAACAACCTATATTGCTTCAAATGGTGAGCGCTCAACATGTTTATCATGCAATTAATTACATAACAAATATTGTCGACACCCCTAATCACATAATTAATGTGCAAATAATATCCTATCTAATATATGTCTGCAATTAATACCTGCCTAATATCAACGTGCCTTGCACGTACGCATTTACTAGTAAGTACTCTAGAAGTTTCCATTACGAATTGTTTTCTTCCTTCTCTCTCATGCCCAAGGCAACATTAGCAGCGGTGACTGGTCTACACGCCTCATCTACGAGGCAGCATGCCCCCTCTCCCTCCCTCTGTCGTTCCGACAATGAGAGGGGGCATGGACCAAAGGGTTTCAGTCCCATGGTGGTAGAGTTACAAATAAATTTAGATTTTGTCTTTGATCGGCGGGGGTGAGATGATGTCGTAAACGTCAACGTGGAATAAGGTCTCTCTGACTCGCCCTTTGTTTCGGCAGTGACTTGTGGAGGATGGTGCATCCCGAGATATAGTTCTCCCGGTCTGACTTTTTCTTCTACGACTTTGTCTTGATGGCTGCCCTACGGAGGGAACAACTTGGTTGTATGTATTGGTCCCCCAGCTCTAGTTCCGACGATGAAGATTGGACAACCTCGTTTGGGGAGCGTAGGATATTTGGTTCCCCGACTCCGTCTGGCCGGACTTAGCGGTGCTCTGTAGATCATCTTGGACGTTTACTCTCCGGGCCGGGAGGGGGAGGGGGCAAATTGGTACGTAGATCACAGTCGTTGATGTTGTTAGGTAGATGTTTGCACTGGTAGACCGAAGTTGACCGTAGATGTTTGCACTATAGGTCATCTTGGAGGTTGAAGTTCACCGAAGTAGAACGATGTCTTCTACTATATTTGGTTGAGCGTCATGCGTAACAGAAGTTGACCGTAGATGTTTGCACTGGTAGTAGTGTACACTGCAACGTCCTTTCGCACCTGCAGGATCATGCCAAATCTTAGTCAGAAAGCCCACAATAACTTACGCGGTGAAAACAGGTGGCTTCTAGTCAAGTCATTTCTCACTTGGTATCAAATTACAGACGAAAGGGGGTATTTTCTAGAGGGTAAATATTCAGGAAGCGGCTCCTCTACCATGCACTATGTGTCGTTGGGCCACTGACATGTGGGCTCACATGTCAGTCGAGAACGGGAGTGCCATACGTCCGAGGATCCTCATCCAAAGATTCATATCTATGGGTCATTTTGGGTCGACTTAATTAACATAAGTACACGATGTTTTAATTATGAATTGATTTCTTCCTCCTCTCCCGTGCCCAAGGCAGCAAGAGCAGCGGTGGCTGATCTACACGCCTCATCGGTGAGGCAGCAGACCACCTCTCACTTTGTCTGTCGCTCATTTGTGGGGACCCCAGGGGCTTCAGTCCCGTGGTGGTAGGGTTAAAAATAAATTTAGATTTTGTCTTTGGTCGGCGGTGTCAAGACAATGATGTTGGCGTTGGCGTGGAATAAATTCTCTTAGTCTCGCCCTTGTTTCGGTGGTGCTTCTTCCATTCGAGTTTCGACCGACGTAGATTGGCCAGCCTAGTCGAGGAGTGTGGGATACTTCTTTCTCCGACTCCGCCTGGCTGGACCTCGGGCCTATAGCTCCAATTTGTCGTTTGTTTTCTCCGGACGACAATAATACTATGTAGATAATGATCGTTGATGTTTTCTGGTGTACAACAATGAATTCATGGCCATTGCTTCTACAAAACTCATGGTCTCAACAAATTTGCTCCGCTGAGATGGAGGTCCAGAGGCGACAACAAGTTTGTTTCACCACGCGTTGCAGGTGATGAAGGTGGAAGAAGACTTCGACACCCCAAAGTATTTAGATATATTTTTCAATTTCTGTAAGTGTGTACTTAAGGTTTGTGCTACTTAATATATGGCATTTAACCTCCTCTGAAATAAAACGTAAATATAAGATTTTCTTAAAGTTGAGCCTTCTAAAACGGTTCGCGTGAAGGAATTATACCATGCATCTATCAATTACCTACTCTAGCTAACGACGTTCACGCCAAAAGAAGACTAGACAATAGACGCTGTTCGAATGGAAGGTACGCCCCGTCTATCCATACTGCAACATGTTTCTTCTACTTATGGAACATAAACACAATATGTTTTCTCAGTATTTCATAAGCATGCAGAAATGTTGGAACATGCCAAGCATACCTCTGAAATCATTTTTCTATATGCAATAAATCCCCGTTGATCGCAGCAAACCAATAGGAAAAGCCATTGCATTATAAGCAACATAAAACCGACATCAATAACAGGTCGACAACACTAAAAACTTATTGTGTGGATACAACATTGCGATGAGCCAGAATAATTGCGACATTGACGCCCATGTGTGCTGTAGCACAACATACACGGGGATGAAGGTTGTGAAAACAACCTATGCAACATAAAAGGTTCGAAGTGTTTCAGAAGAAAAAAAACATCAAAATATCTAACTGCGTTTGGATGTCTGTGTTGGTCTCTCTGTATTGGATTTGGTATTGGGCTACCCCAATTCAGGTGTTTGGATGTACTCCGAAACAACATATTGAAACGGTGTCGAATACAGAGCAGTTTCCGCTCGCACGCATCCTCTCCTGCCGCAATTCGGAGGCCTCCCGCTCCGTTTTCAGCTGAATTTCCCTCGTCCCGGAAAAGATACCGGTCAACACAATCGATCCCTCCCGCGACCGTGAAACAGAAGGGAAGAAGGGAAGGAGAGGAGAACGGCGGCGGCCGGCGAGATACTCGGCGGCGCAGGTATGCTCGCCCGCCCTTCCCTTCCTTCTCCGCCGACCCTTCCCTTCCTCCTCCGCCGTTCCATCCCTTCCTCCCTGGCCCTCCTCCTCGGCTGTAGCTGCAGCTCGGTGACCCCGCCGTCGCTCCCAGATCTGGTGACCCAGTTTGCGTGGTGAGTCAGCCGATGCTCCCTTGCACGGTGTTCGTGATTCCTGGAAGGTGCCGATGTTTGTTCGTGATGTGTAGGAAGCATGTGTGTATCTTTTTGTTTTATAAAGAGATTGATTCGATGCTTTGTACGGAGGCATAGTTCTAGGCTACATCGGTTGTGCACTGCGGCCGGGCTGTAAACAGAGGCATATATTTATTTATCTACTTACAGGTTTTGCTGAAAAATTCCCCGCAGAAAAAAGTTTGGAATCACAAATTTTGTTTTGATGCATATAGAGCAATGTATTATCTTCATACACTTCTTGTTACTATGCAATTCCATAGTTTGTCATCCAAACATGATTTGGTATTGAAACTTCACTGGATTCCATAGGCCAATTCAGTGAACATCCAAACAAGTAAATTCGTAATCATGTCCATTACAATTTCCTTGTTGAGTTGGTATTCCAACCAATTCAATACAGAGCCCTTCAATACAGACATCCAAACAAAGAAACAAAACTACAACCAGAAATTTGAAGGGTGATCATGTTGCCTCGAGGTCGCCGGCAAGGACACGACTCGTCGGAGCTCCCCCATCACCACAATGTAGCCAGACCGGATCTATCCGCCCACGAGCCCCATCTTCCGCAAGCTTGATGACATATAGTGTTTTATGTGATTTTCATAAACCTGATCGAGTTTTACAAAGTTTCACTTAGAACAAAACGAACATGCACTGTGATAGAGGAAAGTGGTTCTTAGTGATGAATACGATCATACAGTACATTTCTATCTTGTTATTTGTCTTTGCTCAGTATCAGGCTTGACACGTGATAGAGGACATGTTAATGGCCCGTGCTCTTGATCCCTGATCCGAGCTTAGCAGCCGTTAATACCAGCTCACAGGCTGGGCTTGACCTTGTCGCTGTACCCTGTCTTCCCATCGTAGAACCTCGACCACAGCATGATCCCACCGTACTTCTTCGACTTCTTCACCACCGGCAGCACCTTGGACACCAGGTCTGTCGCCTCCACGAACCCGGTGCCGGCGGCCTCGGGCGCCGCCGGGAGCCCCAGGAACACCTGCTTCGCCGGTATGGCCGTCCACTGCTCCCACGCGCGCGCCAGGTTGCCCACCCCGCCGTCCGTGGTGTACTGGCACGGCGGGTTGTTATAGAACTGCACCCACACGTAGTCGAACAGCCCCGTGCCGAGCGCGCCGCCGAGCCCGCCGAGCGACGCGTCCGGGAACGGGCACTGCGGCGCCGCCGCCAGGTACACTCTCCTGTGCTCGCGCCCCTTCCCCGAGTACTTCTTCAGCTCCCGCGCCAGCTCGTCCCAGTGCGCGCTCCCGCCGCTCTCGATATCGAAGTCGACGCCGTCGAGCACGGCGTCCCCGAGCGGCCTCGACGCCGACGTGCCGCCGAGGTAGTTCTCCCAGAGGTGCTTCGCGACCAGCCTGGCGTCCGCGCGGGACGAGAGGCCGTAGCTGCCGACGCCGCCGCCGATGGAGAGCATGACCTTGATGCCGAGGCGCTGGCAGGACCTGACGTCGGCGCCCACGCCCGTGCAGCCGCTGGACGCCGGGTCGCAGTGGCCCGCCAGGTTCAGCAGCGGCGTCTGGCCCTTGCCGAAGGTGTAGAGGAAGGCCACGTTGACGAACTTGTAGTTGCCGCTCGCGCACGTCTGCGCCAGCGTGCCTTCGTTGCCGTTCTGGCCCCAGTAGATCGCGACGCCGCCGACGCGCGGCGCCCCGGCGGCCAGTCCGGCCAATGACGCCACGGAGATCAGCAGCACCGCCGGAAGCAGCTCGCTCGCCATCATGATTTCTTGGCGGTGCCGATGGAGCGATGATAGCCGAACGTGAAGAGCTGTGCGGTCGAAGGTTCGTGGTCTCTGTAACTCTATATGTAGGTGAATCCATGGAGGTCTGCAGAGTTTGTGATTGTTCTGCCGCGCCGCCGGGCATGAGTGAGTGGCGAGTATTCTGAGCTTATCGTCGTGTTGAGAGCTGCTTCCACTTCGCTGCGAGGAGCACTTCCCCTCTTCTCTTCCAAACTTGCTTTGATTTGATGAAATGTTCAGTGCGCGAGATAGGGATGCACTTCAGTAAACGGCACAACATAAAGCCCCTCCACTAGCAGATTTCCACAAGCCGCGCGCGAGGTTGACCGAATTGTTGGTTCAAAAAGTGTAAGCGGCGGCTTGCTGCACCCGATCTATAATTCGCCTTTTCAGACGGATGCAAAGTACTCCCTCCGTTTCTAAATATAAGTATTTCTAGATATTTTAACTAGTGACCACATACGGAGTAAAATGAATGAACCTACAATCTAAAATATGTTTATATACATTCGTATGTAATAGTCCATTTGAAATCTCTAAAAAAACTTACATTTAGGAACAGAGGGAGTACCTAGTAGTTAGGTGGTCAAACACAAACCACCCGAGCCCGACCCCCGCGTCGCTCCCACCGGGCGACTCGGGGGAGACCAAGCTCGCAGCCGCCGGTCCCCCTCCGTCGGCGCCCTCCTCTCCGCCGCTGTCGCCGGCTTGGCCGCGGTGGCAGCGGCCCCCGTCTCCGTAGGCAGCATGGGGAGACCCGCGGTGGACGTTTCGCTGGGCGTGGGCGCGAGATGCGCCGTTCGTGGCGGCGACGATGGTGCGTGCGGGCTGCACTCACCTGCCTCATGCAGGAGTGGTGGGAGTGCCAACGGCCGAGCTGGATGCCTGGCCGACGTGGACGTGCCAGATCCGTGCGTTCTTGGCTGCATCCTCGCGGTGGATCTGGCCTGTGCGCCTGGATCCGTGTGTCTGGCCGGCTACAGGCGTCGGTGTGGGGCTGGTGGCTCGTGGGTCTCGCTGCACACGGCCGGGGCTGGTGCTGGTGCTCGCCGACCAAGTGGGTCGGAGCTCCAGGCGCAGCGCCACTTCAATCCGGCGCCTCTGGGCGCGGTGGTGGCTGCTGCTCAGCAGCGAGGTGGCGGCTTGCTGCTGGAAGCTACGCTGTGTGCTGTAGGCGGGGGATGGGTGCGTGGAGAAGGGGTGGTGGGCGGTGGAGGTCTGCAACAGAAAGGTTCGATCCCCCCGCCTTCAGTCTGCACTGCGGACGCTTCGGATCGGGCCCTCGGCAGGCGTGCTGTGGCGCGCGTGGGGCGCGTCGGCGTGCGTGATGTACGGCTGCAGCCCAGAACCATGGTGGTTCTTGGCCTCGGGCAGCGCCCTTCTGCTCCTTGCCGGCGTGGTGCTTGGTGGGGCACGGTGGCTCGCGTTGTGTCCGGCCGGCCATTGGTAGATCTGGCGTCTAGTGTTGAGTTTGGCCGTCGGTGGTCTTCATGAGGTGCGGCTGGCTGAGGCGGTTCGTCGTGCTTCTTCATCGATGGAGGGTTCAACGACGGTGGTGGTCGGCTGCCGTCTTACTGTAGGGATGTGCTCAGACTTCGGGTGAGAACCCTGCATCGGCTCTGTTGATGCCAGCGGCAGCGGCGTCTACTGACATCATTTTCCTCGTAGGAGATGCCGTCGTGGAGTTACAACACCTACAGTTCTTTGTTTGTGGTCTCGGGGTAAAAACCCAAGATCGGGCTTGCCGGATCGGATGACGGTGTTGTGTGCTCGACAACACTACCTCCTTGGAGGCGTCGTCTTGGAGACCCAAACAACGGCTTCTGTTGCTGTGTGTGGTTGTGGGTGGTGCGTTTGGTGGTGGTGGTGTGGCCTGCTCAGGACCGAGGGTGGTGTGTTCTTCTTCAGGTTTTCTCTTTGGCTGTCCTATGTGTGGTCTTCGGCCTGCTCTATGCATGCTCATGACCCTGTTCTGTTGAGGCGAGCTTCGGGCTCTTGGTCTCGTCTTGGTTCACCTTTGCTCAATGACGACACAATGACGCCTCCCCGACTTGTTAATCGTCATGAACTTCCATGGCGGAGCGCTCAGTCAAGGTTCGTGTTAAGCTTTGGCACAAGGTTCGTGTTAAGATTTGGCACTCGTTGATTGTGGATGCTCCTCTGTTGTGCTGTGGGGTTTGATATGCACGCCGGTGCGGTGCGTTAGGCTATTTGTAGAGTCTTGGTATTGTGATCCCTCGACGCACCCCTCATCTACCTGGTCCTGTTAGTATGCTAGCTAGGTCTTGCCTTATGTTGGGCGTCCTGTTCCTCTCCTTTTCTTGTAACACTTGTTACTTGTCTGTTTTTTGGCTCGGTTTTCCTCATAAACAGGGTCAATTTGTTAAGATTTTCGATCCGGTTTTCCTTATAAACTGGATCACTCTCCTATCATTATGGCCACTTTGAGCAATATATTCAGGTGGAGGGACTCCTCCCCCAGTGATTCTAAAAAAACACAAACCACCCTGTGGTTGAATGACAAACCACCATGTGGTTAAATGACTAGGAGGACAGTGGTATCCTCATTGGAGTTCAAGTCCTAAATATGACATTGGTGCTCACTGATGTCTACCACACAACCTTCTTCTTGTAGACGTTGTTGGGCCTCCAAGTGCAGAGGTTTGTAGGACAGTAGAAAATTTCCCTCAAGTGGATGACCTAAGATTTATCAATCTGTGGGAGGCGTAGGATGAAGATGGTCTCACTCAAACAACCCTGCAACCAAATAACAAAGAGTCTCTTGTGTCCTCAACACACCCAATACAATGGTAAATTGTATATGTGCACTAGTTCGGCGAAGAGATGGTGATACAAGTGCAATATGGATGGTAGATATAGGTTTTTGTAATCTGAAATTGTAAAAACAGCAAGGTAACTAATGATAAAAGTGAGCACAAACGGTACTGCAATGCTAGAAAACAAGGCCTAGGGTTCATCCTTTCACTAGTGCAGGTTCTCTCAACAATAATAACATAATTGGATCATATAACTATCCCTCAACATGCAACAAAGAGTCACTCCAAAGTCGCTAATAGCGGAGAACAAATGAAGAGATTATTGTAGGGTATGAAACCACCTCAAAGTTATCCTTTCTGATCGATATATTCAAGAGTCCGTAGTAAAATAACATGAAGCTATTCTTTCCGTTCGATCTATCATAGAGTTCGTACTAGAATAACACCTTAAGACACAAATTAACCAAAACCCTAATGTCACCTAGATACTCCATTGTCACCTCAAGTATCCGTGGGCATGATTATACGATATGCATCACACAATCTCAGATTCATCTATTCAACCAACACAAAGAACTTCAAAGAGTGCCCCAAAGTTTCTACCGGAGAGTCAAGACGAAAATGTGTGCCAACCCCTATGCATACGTTCAATGAACCCGCAAGTTGATCACCAAAACATACATCAAGTAGATCACGTGAATATCCCATTGTCACCACAGATAAGCACAGCAAGACATACATCAAGTGTTCTCAAATCCTTAAAGACTCAATCCGACAAGACAACTTCAAGGGGAAAACTCAATCCATTACAACAGAGTAGAGGGGGAGAAACATCATAAGAACCAACTATAATAGCAAAGCTCGTGATACATCAAGATCATATCACCTCAAGAACACGAGAGAGAGAGAGATCAAACACATAGCTACTGGTACAAACCCTCAGCCCCAAGGGTGAACTACTCCCTGCTCGTCGTGGAGAGCGCCGGGATGATGAAGATGGCCACCGGTGATGGATTCCCCCTCCGGCAGGGTGCCGGAACGAGCTCCCGAGAGGTTTTTGGTGGCTACAGAGGCTTGCGGCGGCGGAACTCCCAATCTATTGTGCTTTCTGGAGGTTTGGGTATTTATAGGAATTTTTGGCGTCGGTCTCACGTCAAGCGGGTCTCCGAGTCGTCCACGAGGCAGGGGGCGCGCCCAGGGGGGTAGGGCTCGCCCTCCACCCTCGTGGACGGCTCGGGACTCTTCTGGCCCAACTCTTTTACTCCGGGGGCTTCTTTTAGTCCATAACAAATCGTCAAAAATTGACACGTCAGTTGGACTCCGTTTGGTATTCATTTTCTGTAAAACTCAAAAACAAGAAAAAATAGAAAGTAGCACTTGGCTCTAGGTTAATAGGTTAGTCCCAAAAATCATATAAAATAGCATATAAATGCATATAAAACATCCTAGATGGATAATATAATAGCATGGAACAATAAAAAAATTATAGATACATTGGAGACGTATCAAGCATCCCCAAGCTTAATTCCTGCTCGTCCTTGAGTAGGTAAATGATAAAAACAGAATTTTTGATGTGGAATGCTACCTAACATAATTCTCAATGTAATTTTTTTTATTATGGCATGAATGTTCAGATCCAAATGATTCAAGATAAAAGTTTAATATTGACATAAAAATAGTAATACTTCAAGCATACTAACAAGTAATCATGTCTTATCAAAATAACATAGCCAAAGAAAGCTTATCCCTACAAAATCATATAGTTAGGCCATGCATCATTTTCGTCACACAAAATACTCCCATCATGCACAACCTCGGTTTCAGCCAAGCAATTGGTTCATACTTTTTAACACGCTTCAGCTGTTTTCAACTCTCATGCAATACATGAGCGTAAGCCATGGATATAGCACTATGGGTGGAATAGAATATGATGATGGAGGTTGTGTGGAGAAGACAAAAAAGGAGAAGGTCTCATATTGATGAGGCTAATCAACGGGCTATGGAGATGCCCATCAATTGATGTCAACATGAGGAGTAGGGATTGCCATGCAACGGATGCACTAGAGCTATAAATGTATGAAAGCTCAACAAAAGAAACTAAGTGGGTGTGCATCCAACTTGCTTGCTCACGAAGACCTAGGACATTTTGAGGAAGCCCGTCATTGAATATACAAGCCAAGTTCTATAATGAAAAATTCCCACTAGTATATGAAACTGACAATATAAGAGACTCTCTATCATAAAGATCATGGTGCTACTTTGAAGCACAAGTGTGGAAAAGGATAGTAACATTGTCCCCCTTTTTTTGGGCCTTTCATTTTTTTGGCCTTTTTTTTCCTTTCTTTTTATTTTTTATTTGGCCTTTCTTTTTTTTTCTTTTTTTAGGGACAATGCTCTAATAATGATGATCATCACACTTCTATTTACTTACAACTCATGGATTACAACTCGATACTAGAACAAAATATGACTCTATATGAATGCCTCCGGCGGTGTACCGGGATGGGCAATGAATCAAGAGTGACATGTATGAAAAGTTATGCATGGTGTCTTTGCCACAAATACGATGTCAACTACATGATCATGCAAGGCAATATGACAATGATGAAACGTGTCATAATAAATGAAATGGTGGAAAGTTGCATGGTAATATATCTCGGAATGGCTATGGAAATGACATAATAGGTAGGTATGGTGGCTGTTTTGAGGAAGATATAAAGAGGTTTATGTGTGATTGATGCTTATCGTATCACGGGGTTTGGATGCGCCGGCGAAGTTTGCACCAACTCTCACGGTGAGAAAGGGCAATGCACAGTATCATAGAGGCTAGCAATGATGGAAGGGTAAGAGTGCGTATAATCCATGAACTCACATTAGTCATAAAGAACTCATATACTTATTGCAAAAGTTTATTAGCCCTCGAAGCAAAGTACTACTACGCATGCTCCTAGGGGAAGGGTTGGTAGGAGTTAACCATCGCGCGATCCCGACCTCCACTCATAAGGAAGGCAATCAAAAGAGCATCCCATGCTACAAATTTGTTACACAACTTTTACCGTACGTGCATGCTACGGGACTTGCCAACTTTATAACAAGTATTTCTCAATTTCATAATTACCCAACTAGCATGACTCTAACATTACCACCTTTATATCTCAAAACAATTATCAAGCATCAAATTGATCATAGTATTCAATGCACTTTATATGAAAGTTTTTATTCAAATTACCATGTTGTTTAAGACTCTCAGAATGATATAAGTGAAGCATGAGAGCTCATATATTTCTTCAAAATAAAACCACCACCGTGCTCTAAAAAGATATAAGTGAAGCACTAGAGCAAATGACAAACTACTCCGAAAGATATAAGTGAAGATTAATGAGTAGTCGAATAATTATGCAACTATGTGAAGACTCTCTAACATTTAAGAATTTCAGATCTTGGTATTTTATTCAAACAGCAAGCAAAACAAAGCAAAATAAAATGACGCTCCAAGCAAAACACATATCATGTGGTGAATAAAAATATAGCTCCAAGTAAAGTTATCGATGAACAAAGACGAAGGAGGGAATGCCATCTGGGGCATCCCCAAGCTTAGGCTCTTGGTTGTCCTTGAATATTACCTTGTGGTGCCTTGGGCATACCCGAGCTTAGGCCCTTGCCACTCCTTATTCCATAGTCCATCGAATATTTACCCAAAACTTGAAAACTTCACAACACAAAACTTAACAGAAAACTAGTAAGCTCCGTTAGTATAAGAAAATAGATGACCACTTAGGTACTGTTATGAACTCATTCTAAATTCATATTGGTGTAATATCTACTGTATTCCAACTTCTCTATGGTTCATACCCTCCGATACTACTCATAGATTCATCAAAATAAGCAAACAACACAATGAAAACAGAATCTGTCAAAAACAGAATAGTCTGTAGTAATCTATATCATTCGAATACTTTTGTAACTCCAAAAATTCTTAAATAAATTGGTGGACCTGAGTAATTTGTCTATTAATCATCTGCAAAAATAATCAACCTAAAATCACTCTCCAGTAAAAAATGGCAGCTAATCTCGTGAGCGCAAAAGTTTCTGTTTTTTACAGCAAGATCACAAAGACTTCACCCAAGTCTTCTCAAAGGTTCTACAGAAGGAAATATGCCCTAGAGGAAATAATAAAGTTATTATTTATTTCCTCATATCATGATAAATGTTTATTATTCATGCTAGAATTGTATTAACCGGAAACATGATACATGTGTGAATACATAGACAAACTTAATGTCACTAGTATGCCTCTACTTGACTAGCTCATTAATCAAAGATGGTTATGTTTCCTAATCATAGACATGTGTTGTCATTTGATTAACGGGATCACATCATTAGGAGAATGATGTGATTGACTTGACCCATTCCATTAGCTTAGCACTTGATCGTTTAGTATGTTGCTATTGCTTTCTTCATGACTTATACAAGTTCCTACAACTATGAGATTATGCAACTCCCGTTTACCGGAGGATCACTTTGTGTGCTACCAAACGTCACAACGTAACTGGGTGATTATAAAGGATCTCTACAGATGTCTCCAAAGGTACATGTTGAGTTCGCGTATTTCGAGATTAGGTTTTGTCACTCCGATTGTCGGAGAGGTATCTCTGGGCCCTCTCGGTAATGCACATCACTATAAGCCTTGCAAGCAATGTAGCTAAGGAGTTAGTTACGAAATGATGCATTACATAACAAGTAAAGAGACTTGCCAGTAACGAGATTGAACTAGGTATTGAGATACCGACGATCGAATCTCGGGCAAGTAACATACCGATGACAAAAGGGAACAACGTATGTTGTTATGCGGTTTGACCGATAAAGATCTTCGTAGAATATGTAGGAGCCAATATGAGCATCCAGGTTCCGCTATTGGTTATTGACCGGAAACAGTTCTAGGTCATGTCTACATAGTTCTCGAACCCGTAGGGTCCGCACGCTTAAGGTTTCGATGACAGTTATATTATGAGTTTATGAGTTTTGATGTACCGAAGTTTGTTTGGAGTCCCGGATGTGATTACGGACATGACGAGGAGTCTCGAAATGGTCGAGACATGAAGATTGATATATTGGAAGCCTATATTTGGATGTCGGAAGTGTTCCCGGTGATATCGGGATTTTACCGGAGTACCGGGAAGTTACCGGAACCCCCCGGGGGCTTAATGGGCCTACATGGGCCTTAGTGGAGAATAGGAGACGAGGCCAGGGCAGGGCCATGTGCCCCTCCCCTAGTCCGAATAGGACAAGGAGAGGGGGGCGGCGCCCCCCTTTCCTTCCTCTCTCCCTCCTCCTTCCCCCCTTCTCCTAGTCCAACAAGGAAAGGAGGGAGTCCTACTCCCGGTGGGAGTAGGACTCCCCTTGGCGCGGCCCTCCTTGGCCGGCCGCCCCTTCCCCTTCCCCCTTGGCTCCTTTATATACGGGGGCAGGGGGCACCTCTAGACACAACAATTGATCTCTTGATCTCTTAGCCGTGTGCGGTGCCCCCCTCCACCATAGTCCTCGATAATATTGTAGCGGTGCTTAGGCGAAGCCCTGCAACGGTAGAACATCAAGATCGTCACCACGCCGTCGTGCTGACGGAACTCTTCCCCGACATTCTGCTGGATCGGAGTACGGGGATCATCATCGAGCTGAACGTGTGCTAGAACTTGGAGGTGCCGTAGTTTCGGTGCTTGATCGATCGGGCCGTGAAGACGTACGACTACATCAACCACGTTGTTCTAACGCTTCCACTTTCGGTCTACGAGGATACATGGACAACACTCTCCCCTCTTGTTGCTATGCATCACCATGATCTTGCGTGTGCGTAGGAAATTTTTTGAAATTACTACGTTCCCCAATAGTGGTATGAGAGCCTGGTTTTATGCGTAGATGTTATATGCACGAGTAGGACACAAGTGAGTTGTGGGCGATACAAGTCATACTGCTTACCAGCATGTCATACTTTGGTTCGTCGGTATTGTTGGATGAAGTGGCCCGGACCGACACTACGCGTACGCTTATGCGAGACTGGTTCTACCGACGTGCTTTGCACACAGGTGGCTGGCGGGTGTCTGTTTCTCCAACTTTAGTTGAACCGAGTGTGGCTACGCCCGGTCCTTGCGAAGGTTAAAACAACACTAACTTGATGAACTATCATTGTGGTTTTGATGCGTAGGTAAGAACGGTTCTTGCTCAGCCCGTAGCAGCCACGTAAAATTTGCAACAACAAAGTAGAGGACGTCTAACTTGTTTTTGCAGGGCATGTTATGATGTGATATGGTCAAGACGTGATGCTATGTTTTATTGTATGAGATGATCATGTTTTGTAACCGAAGTTATCGGCAACTGGCAGGAGCCATATGGTTGTCGCTTTATTGTATGAAATGCAACCGCCCTGTAATTGCTTTACTTTATCACTAAGCGGTAGCGATAGTCGTAGAAGAAATAGATGGCGTAAACGACAACGATGCTACGATGGAGATCAAGGTGTCACGCCGGTGACGATGGTGATCACGACGGTGCTTCGGAGATGGAGATCACAAGCACAAGATGATGATGGCCATATCATATCACTTATATTGATTGCATGTGATGTTTATCCTTTATGCATCTTATCTTGCTTTGATTGATGGTAGCATTTTAAGATGATCTCTCACTAATTATTAAGAAGTTTTCTCCTTGAGTATGCGCCGTTGCGAAAGTTCTTCGTGCTGAGACACCACGTGATGATCGGGTGTGATAGGCTCTACGTTCAAATACAACAGGTGCAAAACAGTTGCACACACGGAATACTCAGGTTAAACTTGACGAGCCTAGCATATACAGACATGGCCTCGGAACACGGAGACCAAAAGGTCAAACGCGAATCATATAGTAGATATGATCAACATAGTGATGTTCACCATTGAAACTACTCCATCTCACGTGATGATCGGACATGGTTTAGTTGATTTGGATCACGTGATCACTTGGATGACTAGAGAGATGTCTGTCTAAGTGGGAGTTCTTAAGTAATATGATTAACTGAACTTAAATTTATCATGAACTTAGTACCTGATAGTATTTTGCTTGTCTATGTTTGTTGTAGATAGATGGCTCGTGCTGTTGTTCCGTTGAATTTTAATGCGTTCCTTGAGAAAGCTAAGTTGAAAGATGATGGTAGCAATTACACGGACTGGGTCCGTAACTTGAGGATTATCCTCATTGCTGCATAGAAGAATTACGTCCTGGAAGCACCGCTGGGTGCCAGGCCTGCTACCGATGCAACTGACGATGTTATGAACGTCTGGCAGAGCAAAGCTGATGACTACTCGATAGTTCAGTGTGCCATGCTTTACGGCTTGGAACCGGGTCTTCAACGACGTTTTGAACATCATGGAGCATATGAGATGTTCCAGGTGTTGAAGTTAATATTTCAAGCAAATGCCCAGATTGAGAGATATGAAGTCTCCAATAAGTTCTATAGCTGTAAGATGGAGGAGAATAGTTCTGTCAGTGAACATATACTCAAAATGTCTGGGTATAATAATCACTTGATTCAACTGGAGTTAATCTTCTTGATGATAGTGTCATTGACAGAATTCTTCAATCACTGCCACCAAGCTACAAGAGCTTCGTGACGAACTATAATATGCAAGGGATGGACAAGACTATTCCCGAGCTCTTCACAATGCTAAAGGCTGCGGAGGTAGAAATCAAGAAGGAGCATCAAGTGTTGATGGTCAATAAGACCACCAGTTTCAAGAAAAAGGGTAAAGGGAAGAAGAACGGGAACTTCAAGAAGAACAGCAAGCAAGTTGCTGCTCAAGAGAAGAAACCCAAATCTGGACCTAAGCCTGAGACTGAGTGCTTCTACTGCAAGCAGACTGGACACTGGAAGCGGAACTGTCCCAAGTATTTGGCGGATAAGAAGGATGGCAAGGTGAACAAAGGTATATGTGATATACATGTTATTGATGTGTACCTTACTAATGCTCGCAGTAGCACCTGGGTATTTGATACTGGTTCTGTTGCTAATATTTGCAACTCGAAACAGGGACTACGGATTAAGCGAAGATTGGCTAAGGACGAGGTGACGATGCTCGTGGGAAATGGTTCCAAAGTCGATGTGATCGCGGTCGGCACGCTACCTCTACATCTACCATTGGGATTAATTTTAGACCTAAATAATTGTTATTTGGTGACAGCATTAAGCATGAACATTATATCTGGATCTTGTTTGATGCGAGACGGTTATTCATTTAAATCAGAGAATAATGGTTGTTCTATTTATATGAGTAATATCTTTTATGGTCATGCACCCTTGAAGAGTGGTCTATTTTTATTAAATCTCGATAGTAGTGATACACATATTCATAATGTTGAAACCAAAAGATGCAGAATTGATAATGATAGTGCAACTTATTTATGGCACTGCCGTTTGGGTCATATTGGTGTAAAGCGCATGAAGAAACTCCATACTGATGGAGTTCTGGAATCACTTGGTACTTGCGAATCGTGCCTCATGGGCAAGATGACTAAAACGCTGTTCTCCGGAACTATGGAGCGAGCAACTGATTTGCTGGAAATCATACATACTGATGTATGTGGTCCAATGAATATTGAGGCTCGCAGCGGGTATCATTATTTTATCACCTTCACAGATGATTTGAGCAGATATGGGTATATCTACTTGATGAAACACAAGTCTGAAACATTTGAAAAGTTCAAAGAATTTCAGAGTGAAGTGGAAAATCATCGTAACAAGAAAATAAAATTTCTACGATCTGATCGTGGAGGAGAATATTTGAGTTACGAGTTTGGTTTACATTTGAAGCAATGCGGAATAGTTTCGCAACTCACGCCACCCGGAACACCACAACGAAATGGTGTGTCTGAACGTCGTAATCGTACTTTACTAGATATGGTGCGATCTATGATGTCTCTTACTGATTTACCGCTATCGTTTTGGGGTTATGCTTTAGAGATGGCCGCATTCACGTTAAATAGGTCACCATCAAAATCCGTTGAGACGACGCCTTATGAACTGTGGTTTGGCAAGAAACCAAAGTTGTCGTTTCTTAAAGTTTGGGGTTGCGATGCTTATGTGAAGAAACTTCAACCACATAAGCTCGAACCCAAATCGGAGAAATGTGTCTTCATAGGATACCCAAAAGAGACTATTGGGTACACCTTCTATCACAGATCTGAGGGCAAGATTTTTGTTGCTAAATTCGGATCCTTTCTAGAGAAGGAGTTTCTCTCGAAAGAAGTGAGTGGGAGGAAAGTAGAACTTGATGAGGTAACTGTACCTGCTCCCTTATTGGAAAGTAGTTCATGACAAGAACCGGTTCCTGTGATAACTACACCAATCAGTGAGGAAGCTAATGATATTGATCATGAAACTTCAGATCAAGTTACTACCGAACCTCGTAGGTCTACCAGAGTAAGATTCGCACCAGAGTGGTATGGTAATCCTATTCTGGAAGTCATGTTACTTGACCATGGTGAACCTACGAACTATGAGGAAGCGATGATGAGCCCAGATTCCGCAAAATGGCTTGAGGCCATGAAATCTGAGATGGGATCCATGTATGAGAACAAAGTATGGACTTTGGTTGACTTGCCCAATGACCGGCAAGCCATCGAGAATAAATGGATCTTCAAGAAGAAGACTGACGCTGAGGGTAATATAACTGTCTACAAAGCTCGACTTGTTGCGAAAGGTTTTCGACAAGTTCAAGGGGTTGACTACGATGAGACTTTCTCACCCGTAGTGATGCTTAAGTATGTCCGAATCATGTTAGCAATTGCCGCATTTTATGATTATGAAATTTGGCAAATGGATGTCAAAACTGCATTCCTGAATGGATTTCTGGAAGAAGAGTTGTATATGATGCAACCGGAAGGTTTTGTCGATCCAAAAGGTGCTAACAAAGTGTGCAAGCTCCAGCGATCCATTTATGGACTGGTGCAAGCATCTCGGAGTTGGAATAAATGCTTTGATAGTGTGATCAAAGCATATGGTTTTATACAAACTTTTGGAGAAGCCTGTATTTACAAGAAAGTGAGTGGGAGCTCTGTAGCATTTCTGATATTATATGTAGATGACATATTGTTAATTGGAAATGATATAGAATTTCTGGATAGCATAAAGGGATACTTGAATAAAAAATTTTGATGAAAGACCTCGGTGAAGCTGCTTATATATTGGGCATCAAGATCTATAGAGATAGATCAAGACGCTTGATTGGACTTTCACAAAGCACATACCTTGATAAAGTTTTGAAAAGGTTCAAAATGGATCAGGCAAAGAAAGGATTCTTGCCTGTATTACAAGGTGTGAAGTTGAGTCAGATTCAATGCCCGACCACAGCAGAAGATAGAGAGAAAATGAAAGATGTTCCCTGTGCTTCAGCCATAGGCTCTATCATGTATGCAATGATGTGTACCAGACCTGGCGTATGCTTAGCAATAAGCTTGGCAGGGAGGTACCAAAGTAATCCAAGAGTGGATCACTGGACAACGGTCAATAATATCCTGAAATACCTGAAAAGGACTAAGGATATGTTTCTTGTTTATGGAGGTGACAAAGAGCTAGTCGTAAATGGTTACGTCGATGCAAGCTTTGACACTGATCTGGACGATTCTAAATCGCATACCGGATACGTGTTTATATTGAACGGTGGAGCTGTCAGTTGGTGCAGTTCTAAACAAAGCGTCGTGGCGGGATCTACATGCGAAGCGGAGTACATAGCTGCTTCGGAAGCAGCAAATGAGGGAGTCTGGATGAAAGAGTTCATTTCTGATCTAGGTGCCATAACTAGTGCATCGGGACCAATGAAGATCTTCTGTGACAATACTGGTGCAATTGCCTTGGCAAAGGAATCCAGATTTCACAAGAGGACCAAGCACATCAAGAGACGCTTCAATTCCATCCTGGACCAAGTCCAGGTGGGAGACATAGAGATTTGCAAGATACATACGGATCTGAATGTTGCAGACCCATTGACTTAGCCTCTTCCACGAGCAAAACATGATCAGCACCAAGACTCCATGGGTGTTAGAATCATTACTGTGTAATCTAGATTATTGACTCTAGTGCAAGTGGGAGACTGAAGGAAATATGCCCTAGAGGCAATAATAAAGTTATTATTTATTTCCTCATATCATGATAAATGTTTATTATTCATGCTAGAATTGTATTAACCGGAAACATGATACATGTGTGAATACATAGACAAACTTAATGTCACTAGTATGCCTCTACTTGACTAGCTCATTAATCAAAGATGGTTATGTTTCCTAATCATAGACATGTGTTGTCATTTGATTAACGGGATCACATCATTAGAGAATGATGTGATTGACTTGACCCATTCCATTAGCTTAGCACTTGATCGTTTAGTATGTTGCTATTGCTTTCTTCATGACTTATACAAGTTCCTACAACTATGAGATTATGCAACTCCCGTTTATCGGAGGAACACTTTGTGTGCTACCAAACGTCACAACGTAACTGGGTGATTATAAAGGAGCTCTACAGGTGTCTCCAAAGGTACATGTTGAGTTGGCGTATTTCGAGATTAGGTTTTGTCACTCCGATTGTCGGAGAGGTATCTCTGAGCCCTCTCGGTAATGCACATCACTATAAGCCTTGCAAGCAATGTAGCTAATGAGTTAGTTACGAAATGATGCATTACGTAACGAGTAAAGAGACTTGCCAGTAACGAGATTGAACTAGGTATTGAGATACCGACAATCGAATCTCGGGCAAGTAACATACCGATGACAAAGGGAACAACGTATGTTATTATGCGGTTTGACCGATAAAGATCTTCGTAGAATATGTAGGAGCCAATATGAGCATCCAGGTTCCGCTATTGGTTATTGACCGGAAACAGTTCTAGGTCATGTCTACATAGTTCTCGAACCCGTAGGGTCCGCACACTTAAGGTTTCGATGACAGTTATATTATGAGTTTATGAGTTTTGATGTACCGAAGTTTGTTTGGAGTCCCGGATGTGATTACAAACATGACGAGGAGTCTCGAAATGGTCGAGACATGAAGATTGATATATTGGAAGCCTATATTTGGATGTCGGAAGTGTTCTGGGTGAAATCGGGATTTTACCGGAGTACCGGGAGGTTACCGGAACCCCCCGGGGGCTTAATGGGCCTACATGGGCCTTAGTGGAGAATAGGAGACGAGGCCAGGGCAGGGCCGCGTGCCCCCCCCCCCTAGTCCGAATAGGACAAGGAGAGGGGGGCGGCGCCCCCCTTTCCTTCCTCTCTCCCTCCTCCTTCCCCCCTTCTCCTAGTCCAACAAGGAAAGGAGGGAGTCCTACTCCCGGTGGGAGTAGGACTCCTGTCGGTGTCAAAACCGGCGGATCTCGGGTAGGGGGTCCCGAACTGTGCGTCTAGGCGGATGGTAACAGGAGACAAGGGACACGATGTTTTTACCCAGGTTCGGGCCCTCTCGATGGAGGTAAAACCCTAGTCCTGCTTGATTGATATTGATGATATGGGTAGTACAAGAGTGGATCTACCACGAGATCAAGGAGGCTAAACCCTAGAAGCTAGCCTATAGTATGATTGTTGTAATGGTTGTTGTCCCCTACGGACTAAAACCCTCCGGTTTATATAGACACCGGAGAGGGCTAGGGTTACACAGAGTCGGTTACAATGGTAGGAGATCTACATATCCGTATCGCCAAGCTTGCCTTCCACGCCAAGGAAAGTCCCATCCGGACACGGGACGAAGTCTTCAATCTTGTATCTTCATAGTCTTGGAGTCCGGCTGACGATGATAGTCCGGCTGTCCGGACACCCCCTAGTCCAGGACTCCCTCAGTAGCCCCTGAACCAGGCTTCAATGACAATGAGTCCGGCGCGCATATTGTTCGGCATTGCAAGGCGGGTTCCTCCTCCAAATAATTCATAGAAGATTGTGAACACCAGGATAGTGTCCGCCTCTGCAAAATAAATTCCACATTCCACCGTAGAGAGAATAATATGTACACAAGTTCAATCTGCTGACGTATTTTGTGGCATGACGTCACGCCACTACCAAGCCTTTACTTGAATCGTTTTTTATTATACCACCTCAGCGCGTTTAGCGAAGTGGTTTCCTTGGCACGTCTTGTCGAAGCAGAGATCGTGTTCCCCTTATTCCGGGATTCCCATCAATATGGACGTGGGTAACCCAACCGTGCCCGTCGCCACGCCCCCTCTATTGGAGGTGAGCCCCGAACGGTCACGGAGACGGCTCTTGGTATTCTCCCTCTTTATAATGGGACCAAGGCTCGTTTCTTTTCTTCAATCCTCCATCGAATCTTCTCCTTGCCCCAAGTTCCAACACCCAGAGCCCCAGATTTGAGTGCTTCGGACCTCTAACAATGTCCGGCTCCGACCTACAGGGCCGGTGGATGCCCTCCTCCATCATGGAGGAGGACGTGCTAAAGCTGCGAGAGGCCAAGTACCTGACTTATGAGATTTCGCACAGGTTGCCCGCCGAAGGGCAAGTCATCCCCACCCCCGAGCCCGGCGAGTATGTCGTTTTTGTATCCCACCTCCGTCGGGGTTTAGGCTTCCCGATGGATCCTTTTGTGAGAGGGCTCATGTTTTATTATGGGTTGGAATTCCACAACTTGGCTCCGGAGTCCATCCTCCATATTTCTGCATTTATTATCGTCTGCGAAGCCTTCCTCCGCGTCACCCCTTACTTCGGCTTGTGGCTTAAGACCTTCGACGTGAAGCCGAAGATGATCGAGGGGCGTCAAGCAGAGTGCGGCGGGGCGGTTGTGAGCAGAAGGGCCGACGCTCCATGGCCCGAGGGCTCTTTTCAGGAGGAGCTCGGCTTGTGGCAGCAGGAGTGGTTCTATATAACCGCTCCCAGGGGCAGCAGGTAGAAGCCGCCGCCCATCTTCCGCTCGGGCCCTCTACCACGGCTGATGTCATGGGTCAGCCAAGGGCTCAACTGGGGGCCGTCAAAGGACTTGCCCCTACTGCGGGGTCGGATTCAAGACCTCCAAGCGAGGGAGATCGACCTGGTCGTGGTGATGCAGGTCATGCTGATTAGGCGTCTCCTGCCCTGCAAACGCCGCCCACTCTGGCTGTGGGAGTTTAATCCGAAGGGACCACGGATTCTCCAACACTTTCATGGGTACGACACCCGTGGAGATGTACAAATTGTTCTTCGGATCACAAGAGGTGTGTCCGGAATTGACCGAGGATGCCGGCCTGAGCTGCAATCGCCCGGATACACAAGTAAGTAGCTCCGTGTCCGAACATATTGTTTGTTTGCCTTTCTATAATTCGCCTTTTGACCAACTGCCCTCTAAACAGGAGTGGATAGCGCAAGCAAAACTGATACGGTGTCCGGCCCCCCTCCCAGAGACCGCGCCGGATCCCGTGCTAGTCAGGATGCTGGAGGTTGCGCCTTCAGAGGAAGGCGAAGGGGAGAACAGAGGAACTACCGCCTCAACGAAGGAGGCTTTTGAGGAAGGGGGGATCGGGAATCCATCCTTCTAGGGGGAGAAGAGGACCGCCTCCGAAAACCCGGAGGCCAAAGCTCCGAAGCGGGGGAAGAGATCTTCACCAGAGGGTCCTGCGTCCGGAGAGGCTCTGGTCGCCCAATCTCCCCTAAAGAATCAGCCCTCCAGCGAGCCGTAAGTAGAAAAATGGGAGTTTTTGTAATAAGGGACATCCCTATTTGTGCTTCTGAGGATAACTTAAGTTTTTACCTTGTAGTTCGGATCTCCGTCCTTCTCAGATGAGCTCATCTTCAAGGGAACTCCGTCCGGAGATGATGGAGAGCGAGACGCCTCCATCTGCCGCACCATCGGATAGGGTGGACGAGCCTGAAGTGTCATCACGGAGGGTATCCCCGAGTCCGGCAGGGCCGAATAGTTCGGCGCCAACTGGTGTGCGGCCGGGGGAGCTGAAGGATCTGCTTGAGAGGGCGTCCATCTCAGAAGGTCACCGTACACTGATGAGTACGGTGATTGAAAGAATTTCGTCCGCCGAAGGCGGATTGCGTGATGCCGTCAGGAGTTTGCTGGCGGGGTTTGAGGTACGTAAAAATGACATACCCTTTGACAGTTTTACACATAAAGTGCGCCCTGTATAGATAGTAGCCCCTGAGACTCGGTAAGGTGTCGAGAACGACAGCGTGCCAAGGATCAAAATCCCAGGTATTAATTTTCGCGTGTCCTATGAAGGTGGCGGATAGTTCGGTGGCTAGCCAGACTGATGGAGTTGCCGAACTAAAGCGGCAACTCGATGTTGCAGATGCGGACATCGCGCTAGTCAACAGGCGACTTGACGAATCGCAAGGTAGGTTTCTTCTCAGTGGTCACCTAGTAAGGGAGCCGAAGCCCACCCCTTACAATATGTGTGCTTGACGCAGATGGTGCCACTGCTGTGGAGAGCCTTCGGGCAGAACTTGCTCAAGCCAAGGAGCAAGCCAGAAGGAGTGATGCGGCTGCCTCGAGGGCGGCTGAAGAACTAGAAGCCGAAAGGGCTGCACACTGCCGAAGCAGGGAGGAGATGGCCGAAATGACCGTGAAGTTAAAAGATGCTACCGACCGCAATGAGGTTCTTGAAAAGGAGTGCCTAGCGGAGCGAGAAGACCTAGGGAAGGCCACCGCCGAAGCCAAGGATGCCCGTTCTGCAATGTGGGCTATAAAGGAGGAGCTGCGCCAGGCCGGAGACATTGTGGCTGGCAAGCCCTTTCTGCTGCGCCGACGGTTCACGGATCCAAAGTATGCTCAGCTTGGCCGGCTGTGGGGTCTGAAGCATCCTTATATGGACTTAGCGGCGAGTGCGGCGGATGCCGTTGTGCACTTCCGAAGTCAGAAGGATCACAAGACGGAAGAGCTGTTTTGGTCTCAATTCCATAGTCCGGAGCGTTCACTTCCGCTGACCGATCGGTTGGCCGAGTGGGTTGAGCTTAATAGATTGTCGGACTTGCCATGACGGATATCGTGACTCATGTCTGGCCGGATAGGCCCAAGCCGAAGAGTTATTTTGGCTTATTGCAGCAATTTCTTGGGGCGGTGACGCATATCAAGGCGATGAAGCGGTCGGCCTGCATAGAGGGTGCACGGATGGCCCTCGCCCGTGTGAAGACACATTGGACAGAGATGGATGCCACCGCTGTTGCGACCCAGGGTTCAGACGAGAGCCGGTTACCCGTCGAGCACTATTTTGGGGAAGTTTTGCGTGGTGCTCGTGTAATAGAGTCGCAGTGCTCAAAAAATGTCGTGTTCAAATGAACTTTATGATTTGTAAAACGATGTTTATAATATAAGCGCTTTTTGTACTTGTGCGTGCAAGTATTGGAATATCTCCTATGCGGCCGTTCAATGTATACTTGTGTATAACCTGAAAGATGGCAGTCTTCGGCTTCAGCCCCCACGCACATAGTGCGGGGGTGTTTGCAAAATAGCACATTTTCCCACTTAATCCAACGTCTTGGTCCTGTAAAGGAGGTGGTAGCGTAGCAAACGAGGCAACCGGACTATAATGCTTTATCACTTTCACTTAGCCATAGGAGTTCGAGGGTGGGGCTACGATATAGCCCCTGGGGGCACCGCGCTCTCCTAGTTCGGGGCGCGTATGTGCCTGACCGGGAAACGGTCCTTCGTCAAAGCGGAGGAATTCTAAACATTCCGGTAGTCGATCGAGTGGTTGACCAGTCTCTCGCTATATCATGACAGTCAGTTTTCGGCTTTCTCTACTGAGGTGCTCGCCCGGCCGAACCGGGGCACAATCGTAGTAGTTCTCCTGGTGCCGCGTTAGCCGATGATACGGAACGTAAGGCAGCAAAACACAGGAGCCGGGCAAACCCAACATTTGACCAAAGACATGATTCGGGGCTGATGCATATAAGGCCTAACTCGAGACGCCGAACACTCCCTAAGGTATTCGGTCTTTATGATAATGGGCAGAACAATGCCCTAAGCCCCTAGTGTCCAGGTACACGCAAGGTCCTCTGACGCGGCCGATGCCAAAACGTCAGTCTCCTCTCTGGTTATAATGAGAAACCAGGGGATATATAGCAACAAGAGACAGTAAAAAAGGTTTACGCAGGGTCTTAATCTAAAAAGAATCCTTGTCACGGGTCCCTACTGCACGTCTGCGCCTGTGTCTCCGTTGTGCTGTATCCTGGACGGGTGTAACACGCTGTTCATCTGTAAAAGAGAGGAACTTAGTTTGAAAAGTAATCGTGCAAAAAATGAATTAAAAATCGAAATATAAATGAATGAACAAGGCTGAGCTTATATTAGCTCATACGCACAGCCCCTTGTAAAGGGGTGTGCGGCTAGGGAGCCCCTAGCTTATTTATGCCGGACTCGTCTAGCCGTGTCCGGGGTCTTGAACGACCTTTTAATGAGATGATGCCGCGTGGACTGGGCATTTTAAGTGTAAGAGACGCGTAGTGTGGTATTGCATTAAAGCGGACAAAAGCTTCACGTCCCAATAGTGCTTGATGGCTACTTTTGAATGGGGCGACATGAAAGATTAGCTTTTCGCGTCGGAAGTTGTCGGGTGACCCGAACACAACTTCTAGTAGTAAGGAGCCCGTGCACTTGGCGTAAGGGCCTGGCATTACTCCTTTGAAGGAAGTGCGACTATGTCAAATTTTAGTAAGGTCTATCCCCAACTTGCGGATTGTGTCCGGGTATAGCAGGTTTAAATCACTGCCGCCATCCATCAGGACTTTTGTAAACTGTAGTCCGTCGATTATAGGGTCCAATATCAGAGCAGTCCATCCTGCGTTTCGAATACTTCTGGAATAGTCCAGGTGATCGAACGTAATTGGTTTTGACATCCAACCTCGAGGTTCCGCTGGGGTGGACCGTGCGATACCTACTTTGGCGGGTGCCGCACTGTTGTTCCGTACTATCACATGAAGTGAGTTTACTGTTTTGACTTCTTGAGGGAAAGTCTTTTGTTTTCCGGCGCTCTGCTGGTGGGGTTCATCATCATCCTCACTGGGCGCGTCGAGCCCCTTGTGTTCGGCGTTGAGTCGGCCGGACTGTTTGAAGACCCAACAATCTCGGTGGGTGTGGTTTGCAGGCCTTCCGGAGGTGCTGTGGATCTGACATATCCGATCCAAAATTTTGTTTAAGTTGGATAGCTCGTCGCTGTTGTCCTTAAGAGGCAGCGTTTTGTTGTTCGGCCGCAAACTTTTGAATCCGGCGTTGACCGCCGTGTTCTTCGAGCTTTTTTTTTATTTCGGCGCTGATCCTTTCTGCGCCGTGATTTTCCGTTTCCATCTCTGATCTCGGATGTACTCGGGTCGCTGGTGCTACATCTTGCTAGCCAGCTGTCTTCCCCCGCACAAAAGCGGGTCATGAGGCTTGTTAGCGCGGCCATTGTTCTCGGCTTCTCTTGGCCGAGGTGTCTGGCGAGCCATTCGTCTCGGACATTATGTTTAAAAGCTGCTAAGGCTTCAGCGTCCGGACAGTCGACTATTTGGTTCTTTTTGGTAAGGAACATGTTCTAGAATTTGCACGCTGACTCTCCGGGCTGTTGAGTTATGTGACTTAAATCGTCTGCATCTGGAGGGCGGACATAAGTCCCTTGGAAATTTGCTCTAAACGCGTCCTCGAGCTCTTCCCGGCTTCCAGTAGTATTTTCTGGGAGGCTTTTGAGCCAATGCCGAGCTGGCCCTTTGAGCTTGAGGGGTAGATATTTTATGGCATGGAGATCATCTCCTCTGGCCATGTGTATGTGGAGGATGTAATCCTCAATCCAAACTCCAGGGTCTGTTGTTCCGTCGTATGCCTCTATGTTTACGGGTTTGAATCCCGCTGGAAATTCATGATCCAGCACCTCATCGGTGAAACATAGTGGGTGTGTGGCGCCCCTGTATTTGGGTGTGCCGTTGTCTTCGAACACTCAGCATGTTGTGTTGCTTCCTGGGGCCCTCTTTTTTGGCCCATAAATGGATCTGACCGGGCAGTCTGTTTTCCGAGGATCATGAGTCGGATTGTGTGCGGCGCCGCTTATCTCTTTTGGCCTGTCATCTGGTCGTCTATCCGGCCAGGCGGCCTCTTTGCTTTTTGACTGTGGGGACTCTATGGCCTCCTCGTCGAATTCTGGCAGCAGCTTGCGCTTTGGGTAGCTCTTTGTTTGGTGGTCATTGCCATATTTGTCCGCGGTCTTGAGTACTTTGCTCCACCTCATTCTGAGTATGTCTTCCTCTGTTTTGAGCTTCCGTTTTTCCTTCTTCGGACTTCTTGCAGTGGCGACGTCTTTTGTGAAGGTTCTTATGCTCCGGTGGTGTGTCCGGCGTGAGATCGTCTGGACTGTTGTTTTCGCCGGGCTTGGGTTGATTATCCGATTCGTCCTGTTCGGATGGTTGCTTGGTTGCATGTTCGTCGTCCACTGGTTTGCCCTGCTCTATTGCTGGGTCAATAGGAGTGCTGTTTTTGTCGAGGTGGGACTTAGGGCGGCGTCTGCGTCGCCATTTTGGTTGCTTGTCGGCGAAATTATCCTTTGCCGCGTCCCGTTGTTCCTCGTTATCGCTTCCTTTTGGGGTGTCCACCATATATACATCATGGGTTGGGGTGGCTTTCCAGTGCTCGGTAGGCGCTGGTTCTTGGTAGTCTCCAGCATCGTCGTCCATACCGTCGATATCTTCGGAGTCGTAGTCTAGCATGTCGGTTAGATCATCGACAGTGGCTACAAAGTGGGTGGTGGGTGGGCTTTGAATTTCCGCATCCCAACCATCCTGACCGCAGTCCGGCCAGGGTTCTCCTGATAACGAGAGATGCTTTAGCGAATTTAGGATGTCGCTAAAGGGTGAGTGTTGAAAGATGTCCGCGGCGGTGAACTCCATGATCGGCGCCCAATCGGATTCGATTGGCAGGGGCGCAAGAGGTTCGGAGTCCGGCGAGGAGTCCGGCGCCTCGGAGTCACGAGCTTTATAAGGAACAAGGTTAGTATTCGGCTCCATCGCCGTAGAAGTTGCAGCTCCCGAGGCAGTGTCTAGCCACCTGTCCTCGATCTGCACGGTCTGCTCCGAACTATGGTTCAGAGCGGACTCGTGTGCGGCCTCCAGGGCACTGTCCGGCGGCAGAGCTAAATCATGCCCATCGTGACAGTGAAGTTTAGGCTTCCAAACCTGACCTGATGGCCAGGGGCGTAGCTTTCGATCTGCTCCAGATGGCCAAGCGAATTGGCCCGCAGTGCGAAGCCGCCGAATACGAAGATCTGTCCGGGGAGAAAAGTCTCACCTTGGACGGTATTGTTGTTTGAAGAAGCCATCAAGCCTATCGGTGACGACACAGAGGAATTCTCAATGAAAGCACCAATGTCGGTGTCAAAACCGGCGGATCTCGGGTAGGGGGTCCCGAACTGTGCGTCTAGGCGGATGGTAACAGGAGACAAGGGACACGATGTTTTTACCCAGGTTCGGGCCCTCTCGATGGAGGTAAAACCCTACTCCTGCTTGATTGATATTGATGATATGGGTAGTACAAGAGTGGATCTACCACGAGATCAAGGAGGCTAAACCCTAGAAGCTAGCCTATGGTATGATTGTTGTAATGGTTGTTGTCCCCTACGGACTAAAACCCTCCGGTTTATATAGACACCGGAGAGGGCTAGGGTTACACAGAGTCGATTACAATGGTAGGAGATCTACATATCCGTATCGCCAAGCTTGCCTTCCACACCTAGTAAAGTCCCATCCGGACACGGGACGAAGTCTTCAATCTTGTATCTTCATAGTCTTGGAGTCCGGCTGACGATGATAGTCCGGCTGTCCGGACACCCCCTAGTCCAGGACTCCCTCAACTCCCCTTGGCGCGGCCCTCCTTGGCCGGCCGCCCCCTCCCCCTTGGCTCCTTTATATACGGGGGCAGGGGGCACCTCTAGACACAACAATTGATCTCTTGATCTCTTAGCTGTGTGCGGTGCCCCCCTCCACAATAGTCCTCGATAATATTGTAGCGGTGCTTAGGCGAAGCCCTGCGACGGTAGAACATCAAGATCGTCACCACGCCGTCGTGCTGACGGAACTCTTCCCCGACATTCTGTTGGATCGGAGTACGGGATCGTCATCGAGCTGAACGTGTGCTAGAACTCGGAGGTGACGTAGTTCCGGTGCTTGATCGGTCGGGCCGTGAAGACGTACGACTACATCAACCGCGTTGTTCTAACGCTTCCGCTTTCGGTCTACGAGGGTACGTGGACAACACTCTCCCCTCTCGTTGCTATGCATCACCATGATCTTGCGTGTGCGTAGGAAATTTTTTGAAATTACTACGCTCCCCAACATCTACTTGGCACAAACACTAATTAAAACATGAAACCACAAATATAACAGAGGCTAGATGAATTATTTATTACTAAACAGGAGCAAAAAGCAAAGAACAAAAGTAAAATTGGGTTGCCTCCCAACAAGCGCTATCGTTTAATGCCCCTAGCTAGGCATGATGATTTCAATGGTGCTCACATAAAAGATAAGAACTGAAACATAAAGAGAGCATCATGAAGAATATGACTAGCAAATTAAGCCTAACTCACTTCCTATTGATAGGGATTTTGTGAGCAAACAACTTATGGGAACCATAATCAACTAGCATAGGAAGGAAAAACAAACATAACTTTAAAACTTTAAGCACATAGAGAGGAAACTTGATATCATTGCAACTCCTACAAGCATATATTCCTCCCTCATAATAATTTTCAGTATCATCATGAATTAATTCAACAATATAACCAGCACATAAAGCATTCTTTTCATGATCAACTTGCATAGAAATTTTACTACTCTCCACATAAGCAACTTTATTCTTTATGGCATACGTATCATCACAATAATCATCATAAATAGAAGGCATGCTTTCATCATAATAAATTTGCTCATCAAAACTTGGGGGAAAAATATCATCTTCATCAAACATAGCTTCCCCAAGCTTGTGGCTTTGCATATCATTAGCATCATGGATATTCAAGGAATTCATACTAACAACATTGCAATCATGCTCATCATACAAAGATCTAGTACCAAACATTTTAATGCACTCTTCTTCTAGCAATTGAGCACAATTTTCCTTACCATCATTTTCACGAAAGATATTAAAAAGATGAAGCGTATGAGGCAAACTCAATTCCATTTTTTTGTAGTTTTCTTTTATAAACTAAACTAGTGATAAAACAAGAAACTAAAAGATTCTATTGCAAGATCTAAAGATATACCTTCAAGCACTCACCTCCCCGACAACGGCGCCAGAAAAGATCTTGATGTCTACTACACAACCTTCTTCTTGTAGACGTTGTTGGGCCTCCAAGTGCAGAGGTTTGTAGGACAGTAGCAAATTTCCCTCAAGTGGATGACCTAAGATTTATCAATCCGTGGGAGGCGTAGGATAAAGATGGTCTCTCTCAAACAACCCTGCAACCAAATAACAAAGAGTCTCTTGTGTCCCCAACACACCCAATACAATGGTAAATTGTATAGGTGCACTAGTTCGGCGAAGAGATGGTGATACAAGTGCAATATGGATGGTAGATATAGGTTTTTGTAATCTGAAATTATAAAAACAGCAAGGTAACTAATGATAAAAGTGAGCACAAACGGTATTGCAATGCTAGGAAACAAGGCCTAGGGTTCATACTTTCACTAGTGCAAGTTCTCTCAACAATAATAACATAATTGGATCATATAACTATCCCTCAACATGCAACAAAGAGTCACTCCAAAGTCGCTAATAGCGGAGAACAAATGAAGAGATTATTGAAGGGTATGAAACCACCTCAAAGTTATCCTTTCTGATCGATCTATTCAAGAGTCCATAGTAAAATAACACGAAGCTATTCTTTCCGTTCGATCTATCATAGAGTTCGTACTAGAATAACACCTTAAGACACAAATCAACCAAAACCCTAATGTCACCTAGATACTCCATTGTCACCTCAAGTATCCGTGGGCATGATTATACGATATGCATCACACAATCTAAGATTCATCTATTCAACCAACACAAAGAACTTCAAAGAGTGCCCCAAAGTTTCTACCGGAGAGTCAAGACGAAAACGTGTGCCAACCCCTATGCATAAGTTCAATGAACCCGCATGTTGATCACCAAAACATACATCAAGTAGATCACGTGAATATCCCATTGTCACCACAGATAAGCACGGCAAGACATACATCAAGTGTTCTCTAATCCTTAAAGACTCAATCCGACAAGACAACTTCAAGGAGAAAACTCAATCCATTACAAGAGAGTAGAGGGGAAGAAACATCATAAGATCCAACTATAATAGCAAAGCTTGCGATATATCAAGATCGTATCACCTAAAGAACACGAGAGAGAGAGAGAGATCAACCACATAGCTACTGGTACATACCCTCAGCCCCGAGGATGAACTACTCCCTCCTCATCATGGAGAGCGCCAGGATGATGAAGATGGCCACCGGTGATGGATTCCCCCTCCGGCAGGGTGCCGGAATGGGCTCCCGAGAGGTTTTTGGTGGCTATAGAGGCTTGCGGCGGCGGAACTCCCGACCTATTGTGCTTTCTAGAGGTTTGGGTATTTATAGGAATTTTTGGCGTCGGTCTCACATCAAGGGGGTCTCCGAGTCGTCCACGAGGCAGGGGGGTGCGCCCAGGGGGGTAGGGCTCGCCCTCCACCCTCGTGGACGGCTCGGGACTCTTCTGGCCCAACTCTTTTACTCCGGGGGCTTCTTTTGGTCCATAAAAAATCGTCAAAAATTGGCACGTCAATTGGACTTCGTTTGGTATTCCTTTTCTGTAAAACTCGAAAACAAGGAAAAAACAAAAATTGGCACTAGGCTCTAGGTTAATAGGTTAGTGCCAAAAATCATATAAAATAGCATATAAATGCATATAAAACATCCTACATGGATAATATAATAGCATGGAACAATCAAAAATTATAGATACGTTGAAGACGTATCACTCACATTTTTCTAGATTAATTTCACACTATCCAGTGATGCACGTTTAGTGAAAGGAGATGTTTTTGTTGACTACGAAGGCTTCTGTGTTCATAGCACTAGTGCAGAACCAGGCTGTAGCACCGGTTCGTAAGGGGCTTTAGTCCCAGTTCTATAACCGGCACTAAAGGGTGGGGACTAAAGCCCCCCCCCCTTTAGTACCAGTTCTGCACGAACCGGGGCTAAAGGCCCACCACGTGGCACGAGCCCGCGCGGTGGTCTGGGGGACCTTTAGTACCGGTTGGTAACACCAACCGGTACTAAAGGATAAAAAAATTGATTTTTTATCGAAATTTTATTTGTTTTTTTTTTCAAATTTCTGAATTATTTGACGATTTTGTCTCTAATCACCGCTCATCATTGCTCTAATCATCCCTCATTATTCCAAATCGTCTAACTTCCCGGCCGTAAGGACTAGCGCCTAAGGACTAGCGCCCTAGAGCCGTAGTCGTCGATGTTGAACCCTTGCATAGATCTGAAGCACTTGACACCAAGTCTCTCCACATGACGAGAAACCATAACCTCACCGCCCAAGGAGACGACAACAATCTACGTCGGAGCTCCATCTACTACGTCTAGACGGACAAACTCAAGAAGGATCGGAGCCCAGAAGACAAACACAAAGAAGAAATCCCGCTATCCGCCCGAGCGCCAAACCTGCGAGAACTAAAACCTAACCTAAACTAGTAACCGAATCGAAGGCATCGGGATTCCCCTCCCCGCCACTGGCAGCAGGAGCGGCAGACAGAGGGCAGGGCTGCTGTCGGTGCTCCCCTACCGAAGCCGGCTTGACCTTGTCAATGACAGCCGGAAAGTCTTTGTGCATGTGCCTCTAAGGACCAGTGCCCTAGAGCCATAGTCGTCGCTATTGAACCCTTGCATAGATCTAAAGCGCCTGCCACCAAATCTCACCACATGACGAGAAACCATAAACTCACCGCCCAAGGAGACGGCAGTAATCTACATTAGAGCTCCGTCAACTACGTCCAGACGGACAAACTCGAGAAGGATCGGAGCCCGGAAGACAAACTCGAAGAAGAAACGCCGCCATCCACCCGAGCGCTGAACCTGTGAGAAATTAAAAAAACCCGACCTAACCTACTAACCAGAGCGACAGGATCCCCCTCCCCGCCCCTGGCCGCCGGAGCGGAAAAGGAGAGGCAAATCCCATGGGCTCGCCGGTGAAGTTTGGAGGGGAAAGTTTGCCATAGCCACTTAGGGTTAGGGTTAGAGGAGGAAAACAAGAGCAACTTTGATTAATTATCAAAAAATGAAAAGGCTAAAAAACTGACGTCGTATATTTAAGCATGGCAAATCAAATATTTTTATGGCAAATTACGTGTCGCGAACATGGCAATCCTCTTCAGCAAGCATCGCAAATCCTGGCAAAAAACTGAACATGTCACGATTTGCCATGCTTGTTGAAGGGAATTGTCAGGCTCGCGACACTAATTTACCATAAACAACGTTCGATTTTCCATGTTTTTGTAGTGCGGTCCAAGAAAAAATATAATACCAAATATATACCATATTCTATGATGAATCTAATGGTATTAATATGATACTATGGATGTTGATAATTTTTTTATAAACTTGGTTAAAGTTTACAAAGTTTAACTTCACATCAAGATCACATACATAGGTTAACCCGATCCTAATGTGTCAGACAGAGTTACCTCAGCCATGATCAAGGTTAGCCCGAGACCCTCTACAATCCCTTAATCCTTCCACTACGTATCCACTCTGCATGTACCTTCATAGGATCTTCGTCTATGCCAGATCGAACGACATTGTTGACGTATAATGTGATGCCTAGTCTCTTCCATCAGATCGGTCTTTTGGTTGCATTGGCTAGAGCATGCACTTCTACATGGTATCAGAGCCAAGAGGTCTTGAGTTCAAGACCCGGCTGGCGCAATTAAATTGCAGCCCACTTTCGGTCCACGTTTAGGTCTGAGGGAGCCACACGTGAGGGGGAGTGTTGACGTATAGTGTGCTGCCTAGTCTCTTCCATCAGATCGGTATTTTGGTTGCATTGACTAGAGCATGCACTTCTACAGACATCAAGGTAGTAAAAGACTGGAAAGGCCTTATTCCGACGCACCATCATTGTCCGTCGTCGTGTCTAGGTAGGAAGAGATCAAACTGACCTTACTCTGACACACCATCGCTGTCAGGGATATACCCTGCGGTGTAACCCGCCGGATGTATGACCCGACTGGAGCTTGGCGACTCACTGGCGACCCGCCCGGACCTGGCGGTTTACGGGCAACCCGCCTGGATATTGTGACTCACTGGTGACCCGGCGGGCGGGTCAGATGGACGACAAGGCCCAGAAGGCCGGCTCATGCTATGATGGGCCGGCTTAAGAGGAAAAGCATAAGGAGTTTTCCTTAAGGGGGCAAGACTAGGATTCCGCTTGTTATAGAATAGACCTAGTCCTACTAGGACTCCACATGTAAACCGTCCCTTCAACTTATATAAGGAGGGGCAGGGAACCCTAAGAGGGACAAGCAATAAAATAATTGTTAAGGCTAGACACAGCTAGAGGAGAGCCGGTTATACGGTGTCTCCCTCATGAGCATAATGAGACCTAGCCACAAACATCATGTAGGGCTTTTACCGGACGATGTTTCCCGGGGCCCGAAACTGTCTAAATCCTTGTCTTGTGTGTTACGTCTCTCATCCCGATCAACCTCTCTCAAGCTACCACATAGATGCGTTGGCCTCACGACTAAGTCCTCATACTAGGACATCTGCCGTGACAATTCCATGACAATCGCCGTTGTCACGGATGGTGACATGGGACAAAGATCTAAAGGAAACAAGGATCTACTAGAACTAAGGAAAACAAAAGGGATGGATCGCCACCCCTCTAACCATCGATGCGTCTATCGGACAAGGTGGCAGCATGGAGACTGGTTGAAAAACGAGAAAGTGCTGGGTTCAAAATTTCCTTTTGAATATTTTATTAATTAATATAATCTTGTTATTAGTGTCAAATATATACACATCATGGTCCCATGACCCATATTTTTCTTTTTTTAGGGCATCCTATGACCCACAATTTTCTTTTTTGGGGGCATCCCATGACCCGCATGCAAGGGCCATGACAGGCTCGAACCCTATCGCGGTTGCGTCCATACGACCAAATCAACTGAGGGGTTTACCACGTGACACATGTTGTAAGAATCCAAACTAATAAAAAAAGTAGTGGATTATTTGCTCTATTTTACTTTGGCCTTTTTTATGACTTGCTCTGGGTTATCTCAATGGAAGGTACCCCGGCCCCACATGGAGGTTTCACAGGAGGGGGGAGACCGTGGGTCATGGAATATACTCCCTCCCTTCCTAAATATAAATCTTTTTAGTGATTTCAATAAAAAATTATATATAAAACAAAATGAATGAATCTGCACTCTAAACTATGTCTATATACATTCATATGTAGTCCATATTAAAATAGCTAGAAATACTTATATTTAGGGACAGAGGGAGTATATTATAATCAAAGTGAGGAGTAAAACGAAGCAAATAATCAAAATTTCCACTCTACGTGCCACTGTGCTAGTGAGAAACCGACATGAACGAGATTCCCGACCGAACCGATGATCACAAATTCACGGTACACTCGACCCTCCTCGACGGCACCGTGAGCTGCAGCACCAGCGGGCACTTCACCGACAGCGTGCTCGCCGAGGTCGTCATCACCCCGCCGTACCTGTACCGCACTTTCCCGTCGAGCCAGAGGTCCACAGGGAAGACCGCCGCCGTCAGGTCATCACCCGAGGTCCCTTGGAGCACGGCCCGCACCCGATCCGCGCAGTTCGCGGCCTGGAACGACATCGGCAGGGCGACCCGGTCGAAGCTCCGGCCGCGGTAGATCCCCTCCGCGTGCAGCAGGTCGTAGTAGACGGCCACGCGCCTGTTGGGGTTGGTGATGATCAGGCCGGCGGTGAGGTTGAACGACAGCACGGGCGAGGCCGTCGTCCAGTTCACGACGGAGAGGGACAGCGTCGCGGCGTGGACGGCCACCTGCACCCCGCTGGGGCGGTAGATGAGCCAGACGAGCAGCGCGACGACGCCGGCGAGCGCGCACGCCCCGACGAAGGCCAGGATGAAGATGCGGAATGGGCTCAGCCGGCGACGGGGCGGAGGATGCTGCGGCTGATCATGGTGGGAGGAAGCTTCGGCGGCTGCCGGCACGACGCCGACGCCGACGCCGTGGGCGGGCGCGGTGCCGGCGCTGTAGCCGTAGGCGTGGATCTCCTGCGGCGGCGGCTGCTGCATGGCTAGAGGCAGATAAGGCGACGTGACACGACTCGCACGAAGAAGATATATAGCGGACGACGTTGTATTTTTTTGTACTCTGATGCGGGGATGTTTAATTGGATCAGGGAGAGGGTGAGGCCCACCCCGCCTGAAAATCAGAGGGGGGGAGGGGGGGTAGTTTGCGGTGGAAGTTTCCGTAACACGTACGTAGGGGCTTTCGTAGGTTCAGCATTTTCGATTTTTTTGACAGGTGAGGACGACGTTGTAGAAGGGTGATACGATGCTGTGGCGTTGTTTCAAGGCTAGATACAATGCCAGTGCAACACGTACGGAAAGGATCTGGCGAGACCTTCAAGGCTCGCAGCTTCAGCACAGGTGTCGCAGTTACACGACGACAGGAGGTGCTTAAGAAACTCCGGCAGCACGAGTGCAAGAGTACAAAGGTGGAAATAAGAAAGTAGTACAACCGTGGAAGCACTTGGAAATTGATAAGAGCGATGAGAAGTGATAACATCAGGAATCAGAGTATGAGATGCAGCGATGCTGAAGTTTGCTGACTGGATAGTTAGTTTGCACTGCTCCTCTGTGGGGTGACAAGAGTTGTCCACAAGCAGAATATACTGACAGCAAGCATGATAAACACATCCTCTCGAATCCGTGCGAGTTTGATAAACAGATAGATAAATAGCGGACCTTCAATATGCATACCTTGGTATGCGGATTTAACATTATTTTTTACATGTCTTATTTTCGTTTACAAGTCTGGGCTATTTACAGAATGTACCGTATACAACTGGGAACCACTATCACACAAACATGGGCCTAATATATATATAGCACACGAAACGAGGGGGCGTGAGGTGGTCAAACTTTACAGATATGGAGGTTTCAGGGCATAAATAAGAAAAGAAAAAGGTTAATGTTACGGGCACTCACGTTGAGCTGCGACTCGCTTCATCATTCATCATCCCTTGAAAACTTCTGGCCAACCAGATGGCCGTTTCTCGCGGCGACACCTTAGCCTTACCGAACGGCCTCAGAACCACCGCAAGCTCCTCCAGCCTGTTGTTTTCTAGCAGATCGGCAGAAAGCTCCAAGAGCCCTTCAAGAGCCTCGGATCGTTGCCTGAAGGACTTGACATCAAGCATTTCCTTTGCTGAGGTTGCTAGTATTTCCTTTGCTGGGGTCACCTCCTCCTTGAACGTACCGTTGGTCTCCGGAGAGGTAGAATTTGCTTCTGGGATAGCGGGCAATTTTGCCACATCTGAATTGGCCAGTTTCGGGCTGATGGTGTTATCTTCTGAAATGTTGGGCTTCACAGCGGCAGAACCAATAAGTCCGGAAGGTATAAGGCTTGGTGTGATGCTTCTCACATCCACTTCTTCTTTTATAACATCGCAAAGTTCGCCAACATCTCTGCTTTGGGCTTCCATTTCAGCATTCCCTGTTACTGCCTGCTCATCGCTGACGCTGAAACTGCTGGGCCTTATGACATGTATAATGTCCTCAACTGGAGGACTCAAACAAGGAACTGGTGATATCTCTGATGAATGATTGACGGAATTGGATCCTTTGTCCAATGCAATTGTTTTGGTTGCTGAAGCATCAGGAGCAATATATGGTACTGATGAGAGCAGTTCTTGTACTGTGAACTTATCTTCCTCACTCTGTATAGTGGGAGTGCTCTGCACCGCCTTACTGCAGGGAATATCATCCTTGCAAATAAATTCTTGCACATTTGTATCAACAGATGGGTCCAAGGCTGAGCTTACACTACTATCATCATTACTAGCCATACTCTTCTGCAAAGTGGTGGTGTTGAGCTCTGAGCTTGGCATATCAGTTTGATCATGCTTTTGTATGGCAGTGTCCAGGGTTGAGCATTTGCAAGATGAATCCAAGTGAGTTAGTGAATCAGGTTCTGATGGTTCAGACTGCTTGGTGCTGTCAGAATAATCAATCTTGGAACTGGAGCAAACACTGCTGACTTCTTTGGTTGCTATATCACTCGGTGGAGCACATTTCACCTGGGAATTGTCCAATTTCATTTGATTACCCCCCAGGGGACTTGGAGGAACCATTAGAACACCTGGAAGCTCAGTGAAAGCATTTTTTGGACTATGGACAGGTCGAGAAGGGCTTTCTGCATGCTCTGTGGTAACCTTACTGTGAGTTCGTTTTGTCCCAGTGTGCTGTGGACTCTCTGCTCCCACTGGCCTACGGGGAGGGAAGCTAGGGCGTCTACTAAAACTGGGTAGAACCCTATTCTTGACCTTCCCTTCAGCGGCATCAACATCTTCAATTGTTTGCTTTGTAGGGTCTAGCTGCTGCGGCTCATCCACTTTGATCTTAACTTTCGGAGAATGTTCAACAATTGGAGACTGCAGGACGTAATCAGAAAGAAAATTAGCAACAAAAAAAAGGTGATTCAGCACAAGAAAATGATTAATCCTCATTCCTCACCAAATACTTCAGGGGAGGAGATGCTTGTATGTGTTTCACAGTATCGCGGTTGACCTTTGCTGATGCATGTGGCGTCGCTTCACTAGATTTTACACTGGAGGAAACACTGTTATGCTCTGAATCATCAGACAAGAGCTCTCTGTGACTAGGTGAATGTAGCTTTACACGGCTAGCTCTCAAAGGTGAATTGTTTACCCTGAGCTTACTAGTCTCCTCTCTTAGAGTTGTTAGTATCTTCTTGATGATTTTTGGCTGCTTACTCCCGTATTTGGGACGCTGATCAACATGTATGGATTTAGGTGAGTCTTGTCTCTCCAGTTCAGGACTATCAATGTCCTTCTGGCTTTTAAGATCACGTGGTGTTGAACATGTTTTAACTGACACATCATCAGCAGCTTCAGCACCTTCAGTGCCAATGGTGGTGTTGTTGGAACTAGTAGCTAGCCCAGATGTGTTTCTTTCACTTGATTGTATACTGTCCAAATCACTGCCAGTGCCAGAAATGCTGCTACATTGGCTCCCAGACATGCTCCTCCGACTGCTCCGTGAACTGGTAATGGATTTCCCTGGTGATCGCATGGGATGCGGCACAGCGGTAAATGCACGGTGCTGATCGACATAAGGTTGCAGGTATGGATTTTTCAGAATATCAGATGCCTGTTTACAAATAGTAATAAATAATGTCAGAATTGAGTAAATTTGGTAAACAGGTATTGTAGTGAGATTTCTATGCGCATAGTAACTTACAGTAGGCCGGTGTTCAGGATTCTTCCTCAACATGCTTTTGATAAGCGTTTTCCTGCAACCAACAGCCAAAACGGGAACCTTTTAGCTAACAACGGACTAGGAAGCTCATCAGAATATGACAATAGAACAATGATGTTTCGTAATGGGATAAAAAGTGCTGCATTTTCCAGCAGACATCGCTTGACTTTGAAGAAGTTGAAAGACAACGTATCTAAGAATTAAATGGTAGGTTTAGAAAGGATAGAATGGTCCATAATATGACAATAGATGACTGCAATTATTTTAAACAAGAATGATAAGGAAAACCAGACTTCCATGCATGCCTACTATATATAGCATGAAGGTGCACTTACATAGATGGAGAGTAGCAAGTAGGTATAGGGCCAATGGAGGAGCGATTTATTTTGCTTATCAGTCCAGCCATATCCTGAAAGGAGCAAATTTAAGGACAGGTAAGCTTTTACAATTTCGAAACCAATAACGCCATCACAATGGTAAACTGTATTCACTAGTATGAACATTTAAGAGAAACCAATAACACTATCATAAGTGTAAACTGTATTCACTAGTATGAACATTTAAGAGAAAAAAAATGGAACAGATGCTACAGTCCAGCAATTCGACAAAAGTAACGTGCAGGGAAACTAATAATCAGCATCATTTTTCCAAAGAAATCTTGACTTTGAGTTAGTTTAAGTAAACATGGATCTGCGTAAAGGCAAAATATTCATACTTAAGAGAGAGCAGTAGACCTCTTCAAACATATTTTTGAAGGTCAACGAGACAAAAGATCTGCATCATTCACATAAATCCAGAAATGAATTTCCTGGATGGATCATGGATAAGTATGTTCCAGTATAGTATGAATCTGGAAAAGAAACCCATCCTTCTCTTATACCACAATGTTAGACATGTGCATGAAAATTGCGCACATGTGCACACACACACACAGACACAAAAGTCGATATTGCAAAGAGTTCTACACAGAATGAAGACATCAGTGCTTCTTAATTGTCGAGTGGTTTTCCTTAGCTAACTTCAATGAATGTAATAGAAGTGGAAGAATGAATTCTTCAACGGAGATGCAAATGCCACAACCTCTCAAATGGAAGGTGCCAATGATCACTCTTTCCCTACTAATAAAAGAGGCTGGAAGCCATATGGTCCATACATTGGGTTCGTGACCATTTGTAATGCCACAAGAAAGTGCACTTGAGGTTTTCTATATCTTCCATTCTGTTTGTTGATAGCAAACCTACATACTATTTCGAAGTGTTCTAGTAAATCTTATCCTTCTATGGGGAGTCGGCAGGCACTTTCTAAATACAAGCTATGTACTCCCTCCGTAAACTAATATAAGAGTGTTTAGATCACTATTTTAGTGATCTAAATGCTCTTATATTAGTTTACAGAGGGAGTAGCATTGATTACAAGCTATGTAAAATCCATGGAAATACAATTACTATTAGGTAGGAAGATCCTAGTGATATAAGAACATGAGCTCATAAGAACTCACAAAAGCCTTGAAAGCAGGTCGATGAGCAGCCATCTCATACATACAACATCCTGTGCAGACATATACCAGTTAAAAAGTAGGCTATATGACATTGATTTTTAGAAACAAGGTTTATAAATAAAGCCAAATGGCATAAATTTCCTAAAGTATCTCCATAAAAGTAGGTAGTTACCAAGAGACCATATGTCTGACTTGAATCCATAAGGAATGTCGGTAAGAAGCTCTGGGCACATGTAATTTGGTGTTCCAACAACCTGGGAAAGCATCATGCTAACATATTAGATTCAGGGAATAAAACAGAACATGATTAATCAGTATCTGTAGCTGAGATAGAAGGATATCACAGAGAAGTTTACCGAAGATGTTAGATCGTCTGCCTTTAAGGTCTTAGCAAGGCCAAAATCCCCTACAAGTAAACTAGAGATATTTAAACTCCAGCAATGAAGCATTGCGGGGTGCAGACATAATACAAGATAAGAGTTATTTGAGTCAATGTGAGGCACTAACCAAGACGGATGTCATGATCTTTTGTGAGAAATATGTTTGAGCACTGCAGAAAGGACAAGGACACGCTATATATTACTGGTTGCTTGATGAAATAAATGACAGCATCATCCCTGTTTGTCACTTACCTTGAGGTCACGGTGCAAAACATAGTTTGCATGCAAGTAGTCAACAGCTAGAGCCAATTGAGCAAACCATCTCAGCAGTTTCTGATGGTTGTTCACAACAGTTAGCACACTTCTGAATATTGCTTACCTAAAGCATGAAACAAAAGGAGTTGAAAAAAATCGTAATAACCTCTTCTGGGAAGTATGTCCCATTTGCCTTTTTCATCAGTTCAGCCCTACCAGAAAGAACACAGCAAAACAAACAGAGTCAACAGGAAGTGAACAACAAAAAATAATCTCCCAGACTCCCACTATCTGTAAATTACACTCACATATCGCCACCTTCGCAGTACCCCGTCACAATGCAAACGTAGCAACCCTGCCATCACTCACACAGTAAGCCATGTAACAAAACAAAAGGCAGATGCCGATGCATGCTCCTAGAGAACAAACCTTCTCAACCCATGCCTCCTTGAATTCAACAGTGTAAGGATGTTGAAGGCGAGCAATAAGGGCCATCTGCAATTTTTCTTTCATCTGTTAGTTCCTGAAACCAATGAAACCAATACTAATTGATGAACCAATAAAGCCTAACGATTTCTCATGCTCCACTGACCTCTTGGTGAGCAGACTTGCGGCACCGCTCTGTCTGCCTCGCGAGCCGTATCTTCTTCAGCACATACCTGCAAACCCCAATCATATATCAACCACCTTTTTAAGGGGAAAAACAGACTCTGTAACTAAATAGAAGAAGCCAATTCTGCATCATACTTTTTCTTCTCGGTCTTGTGGTTCACCAGAATGGCGGCACCAAAGGCGCCACGGCCAATCTGCTCCATAATCTCGTACTGATCCATCCGCGACTCCATGGTGCCCAGCATCTTGAGCACGATTGCCACACCAAAATTCAGTCTCTAACACCCAAATCTTCCCATATCTTGTACGCACCGCAGTTCCGATCAGCTCCGCGCCCTAGGCGATTTCTGCAAAAAGCATATACATATACAACCGTAAATCAAAATCTCGCATTCGAATTTGATCAAAGCCTACTCCTGTTCCATCCAATAGAATCCTAAACACCAAAACTGTTTGTTTAATTACTTTTTCGGGGGAGATCCTAAGCACCTAATTAAAATCAGACGAGAAACAGTAAACAAGTACTAATAGCATATCGTCTAGGCGCACAAATCCGTGGGCGGAGTTTAGCGGCTGTAGTTGGCACAGGAAAAAGAGTAGAAAGCCATTTTCACGCGGAAAAGCGAGAAGTTGGGCAACTGTACTACCGCGCAGTTGGCACCAACCGCCACTGGCCGGGACAGACAGGGACCTTACCGCGGCACCGCTACGCCGGCATTGGCCGGCACGGGCGGGGACTGCTCCGGCCACGCCGCGGCCGCTCCCTGGACGGCTGGGCTCCGATTCCGGCCGAATCCGCCGGCGGCGGGATAGGGCGGGGCGGCGTCTCGTCTCGTCACGGCGCCTACGACGCCGACGCCTCTGCTGCTCTCCCCCGCCGCGCCCGAGGTCCCGGTGCCCCCGCGGCCTCGGCTGCTGTGCTGCCCCCTTCGGTTTGGGATTCTGATTACTGTTGCCTGTTGGCTTCGCTCTTGCTTCTCTCTCTCCTTGTTTGTTTGTTGCGGCGTGCTTTCGGTTATTTAAATCGTCAAATGGGGGAAGTGGGAGCGCCTGCTTATATACGACGCCATGGCCGCCAGTAGTGATTAGTGGCGAGGGATTAACGCTTAATTAGTTACTACTTCATCCGTCCGAAAATACTTATCGAAGAAATAGATATATTTAGATGTATTTTAGTTTTAGATACATTCACTTTTATACATTTCTCCGACAAGTATTTCTGGACGGAGGGAGTAGTAGATTATTTATGTTTATGTTTATTGCTAGAGTATAGTGGTATACCTAATTTGCAACAGTTTATTTATGTTTGTAATAACGATATAGTAGTAGAGTATGGCGAATTACCCACTCTCATCAGCATTAATTCCAAATATCCGTACCGATTTGATGTCCAAACCGAAAGGGGTTTCCGTCATCCCGCACCCAATTGTTCATTCATTTCCACAAGATTTTTAAATCAGCCGGGACATGTAATTCGTCGTCAAATTATGGCCTAGGCCGGTACTCACATCACATAGTGGTGGTACAAATTAATCGGGGAGCTTGATGAGCATGATTAGATTTGGAGGTCGCATCACGATGCGTTTCGTGCCCGTGCCCGATGATTTCATAAATCCGCACCTCTCGCTTCCTACGTGCAGCCGAAGCACCCACACATTTTCTGACGGTTTTCTCCTCTTTCTTTAGTTTCGCGTGCGTGTGAATGATGCTTTTCGGCTTCGCGGGAACACTTTGGCGATCCGAAAGGGCCGATAAAACTTATCCTGTTGCGATTGAGCAAAAAAGAGGAAGAGGGCCTATTAATGGCAAGAGGAGAGGATGGTGAGGTGATGGTTCAACGTCTTCGCCCTTGGTTGGTTGGTATGGTCGGTCTACGGCACTGTGGCTTTATACAATTCCAAACAAGCTTTTGTTTCTTGCCACCAAATACCTGGTGGTATGCGTAGACGAATGCTGACAAGAAGCAATCCTATCTTTAGGTTTGAATTATGGTTGTGTGCATCGTAGGCAGGAGTTATTCCTTTTTTTAGCACGTCTTCAACGGTAACCCGTAAAATTCTCCCACATGAACCGGTGCACGGATATGGATGCGGGAGGTCTACATCCAACGCTAGTCGCATATATTTCAAATATTTCAAACTCCTTTTCAACAAACTGTATGAAATCATGCAAACACGACTGGATTTTATACAAACATGACGGATTTCTTACAAGCCGGACGAGAACGGTTACATTTTGAACATATTTTCAACTAAAAAGCTAAAACTATGTGTACGTACAGTCACGCGGAGCTCCACTCCCACGACACGGAAACAATGTACTAGTCTATGGCCGGCCGCAACTTGTCTTCCCCATGTCCGACAGCCCGGAATAACCGGACTGGCGGGAGCCCCGGAGGCATGTTCTTCCCCCATATCTTCCCTATGTCCGTCTGTGCCGCTCATCGGAGCGACAAAGAGGGTGCTTCGGCCGGAGGGGAAGGATGCTTCTGTGGAGCTCAGGCGGGTGCTCAGGATGGTATGAGATAAAGGAGAACCGACCGGGCGACGGTGGCCTTCCTGGGACCCGAGCGACGGCGGCCTCCCGTATTCTTCTGCTCCTCGATGATGGCGGCAGGCGCAGACATGCTGGCCGCCACCTCGTCCACGTCCATGTGACCGTCTTCTTTCTCTACGTGCATGGCGCGGCTACGCGCGCTCGACGGCAGATGGCATGGTCACAGGCACTGGATGCGGCGATGCCCGTGCCGCTGTGCTCCCCGTCGTGCCAGTATGGAGCAACTCGTCACTTCTCATCGAGTTAGTTTGGAGCGGCGAGTTGCTGAACTACGCGGCGGTTCGAACCACAACTTCCTCCGTTGGGTCAGGCGCGGGAGGTGGAGCAGCGAGCTGCTTCGCTCGTATCCGACGGGCTCGGTGGGTCACCCAACCGGATTGTATGCCAGAGAACTGCTCTTCGGAAGCCATCAGAAGAGTGGAGAAAATGGTGAAGAAGGAGATGGAAGCGGCGGAGGGGTGCGATTCTTGCCCAGCATCTGCCCTCGTATAAATAGAGGGCGGGCGGGAGGAGCTTGGCTGGCGTTGCGTTTAATGCCAGCCCGCTCATGAGCGGACGTGTGCCTGAGTAGGTTTCTCGTCTTCCATGCGGGTTTAATGGAGGTGTATGAATGCGGTGAGGAGGCGTGTTCAGCCGGGTGTGCAGCAGGCGGTGCCCTCGGCCGAGACGCCACTTCAATGGCGGAGGCAGTGAGAGGTCGCGTCCGCCCTAAGCCGTCTGCAATGTGAAGCAACACGCTCTACAGCGACATGAATGTGGCAGTTGGCGCCGAACGGGAGCGCGCACGTGAGGGGGGAGGGGTTTTTGGTGGGCCAAGACGGTCAGAAACGGGTTTGGGATCGGTCGGTTTGGACTCCCGCAACCCCCCCCCCCCCCCCCCCCCCCCACACACACACACTTCTTTCTTCGGTTTGCAGGAGAAATCGCGTCTGAACCGCTCCACAGACCGATATAGGTCGGCGTTGGATGGCTTCCCCGGTTCGGACAGCGCGGTCCAAACAGTTGCGGGAGGTTTACGAGTCCACCTTCGAGATGACCTGAAAGAAAAAAAAGGTTAGGCCCGAATCTGAGTGTTGTTTCTTCTCTGCTGATAGTTCCTTCCTTGTAGACTGATGCTAATAGTCTATGTGCAAATCATTTGCACTCTAATGCTCCTTTAGACTTTACTAGATGCAACTCAACAGTGTTTTGTTTATGGCGCAAGTCAAATCGGACGCGCTAATACAGTTTGTGGGACGTACGTACTGGTGTGTCGGCAACGCCAGCGCATTGCGTAATCAGTCAGTAGAGAGTCGCAGATTGCAGCTCAAAGGGAGCCCCGAACATTTTCTTCTTCTTTTTCCCCTATTGCTTCAGAGCATAGCTAAAAACGCTATTATATTATGAGATGGAAGGGGTATTAATTCGTATGCAAAGCTACATGGCAGAAGGTATTGTCTTCTCGTCTCTCCAGAACAAAAACTATTGTACCTTCTCGCAAGAAAACAGTGAGAATTAATGGGATTACACTATGCCATCACCCAGGCAATCCTTATCCATAGCATAGGTAAACCTGGTTAGGTTCAGCCTAATGCTAACGCACCACCTTCCTTAATCATCATCTGTCCAACAGGTTAGTGGGTAGTACTCCGTTATTGAATGGCCGTAGGACCCGTCTTCTTCCGAATGGCAACTGCTGGTTACTGCTGCTGATGGCTCTCCTCCATACGTCTGCGCCACACCGACACCCGAGCTTGAATTCATTCGAGGTAGCGATCGAGAACAAGAACACGGGAATATGCCATGATTCTGTTCCTTGACTTGTTGACCAGATTCAGAGTTCACATGAATGAATAGTGTAGTGGTAATTACTGCTCCTGACGCTCTGTGATTAAACTTCCATGGACGACGGGCGTGATACCCATTCAATGGAGAAGAAGAGTCGTCAGCACAGTAATGGCGGCAGCAGAAGCAAATAGGAGCAGCTGTGTAGCTCTCCACCTAAGTTGATGACAAGTGGGACCCCGTGGCCAGGGGCAGGTGTGGCAGGTTGTCCGTCGGTTCAAGTCCAAGATGGACAAAACAAGCGGGTAAGACAAGCTGTCAAGGTACTCCCTCCTCCCTCCGTTTGAACTAAAACCCCGACGAGTAAATCGAAACGGAGGGAGTAGGTTTTAGCTATGCTCTTTACTTCCCATGGCAAAACCAAAAGACATGGACTCCTCCATTGCCCATTGCTGGTAGATCAGGACCATTACGCCATAACCTCCATGTTAAACAAAAATGGCACTGACCACCAGTGATCATGTTGTCATGGTAGGTTTTGTTTGTGATAAGGCGTCCCCATGAATGTTGTGCTGAACCTAAACAATGATCGACGTTGAAGACATACACAATCATGGCCCCAGCAAAGGTTTTTCTAGTCCCCGGAGTCATCATGGCCGCAGGTCTCCGGACACCACAGGTTCAGTGCCCGACTGCCCGGTGCCTCTTCCCTCCAAACCGAAAAGTGGAGGCCCTTGATGAGAGTGCCTCCGGTAGTGCTTAAGCATCTAGCACCATGATCTTAGTTAATGGTTGTACAAGTACCGTGGCACAGAATTCGTATCATTGCAATGATCAGGATGCTCATCTTTTGAAGGCAACCAGCAGAAGCTAAATGCTACAGTTCCGTGGTGATCTTTCCTGAGCTCTTTAGCTTTCGGATCTCCTCATTGCTAGAACTAACTTGCTGATGCTAGTTTGAATTGAATACTGTACGAATCGTATTCGTATCTGAGGGTGGGTGTACCGTCGGGGTCGATAGGAAAGCAAGATGCCTAAATCATTTTATTTCCTTTTAAAAAAATTCTAACAAAAAAGGAGATGCCTGGTTCTTTTGTAAGTTGCCCACTTTCATACCGGAAACTCGGAACACTTGGCACCCATTTTAAAAACGAGGGCAGAGAATGATGGTGCACCCATCGCCCAGCAACTATCCTCAAGAAAAATCATCTATGAGAAAGCTTGCACTGTGTGCACCACTACTATAAGTTCAAGAAACAGAGGGACGAGCGAACATGAGCAAACATTAACCCAGCGAGATCGATGGGGTGATTCAGTTCATATCTTAACGTACGAAGAAAAAAGAAATCAGTCAGCAATGAATGACATGAATAATCTTTTTTTTTAAGTCAGAAGAAGTCATGCTAACTAAGTCTGAACCTTACAAAAACACTCCTAACCTTCCCGCAAAGAAAAGGACGCTCTTGACCAAAACAAAGATTGTACACCTTTCGTGTTTTACCTAGAGTTCCCTGTAACCTTAGGGCATGGCCAATGGGCTGCCTCAAATCTAGTGCCCCATGGTCCACGTCGGTTCAGATGCCATGCTGGAACAAAAGTAGGTGCCTCGCAGAGCAAACGGGATCTTGCAGAAGAGCTAGTCGCTCCATGGAAAAAGTAAGGAAAAAGAAGGAGAGAGAGGAAAAGGAGAAGAGAAAGAGGAGCACCGTGGGAGGAAGAAGATAGGTAGCAAATTGTGGGGCTCACTGAGATGGGGTCCATCTATTGCTGCCTCCATTGGGTGACGTAAAATAAAAAATGATAGCCCTAAAATTTTACATCGATGTGGAGGATGGGGCATCACCATACCGGTGCTTCCATTGCTCATGCCCTTAGCCGCCACACAACCTGCATCCTCATTAGTTGATTCCATTGGTCCCCCTCACCTTTGACAGGTGGTTTCGATTTCGGTGCGTGTGGGCGGGCGGGGGGGGGGGGGGATCTTCGCGTTTGCAAGGAGTGTTGGTATAGTTCGTTAGCTTTTCGTGTCCACGTTTTGTTTGTTCGGGCAGTGGGTGTGACGAAATAAGTACCTATAGCTCCATTTTGCTGTGGTGGCATTGGTTTCGACGTCACGGGGTGCGTGAGGATCGGTTCTCCTAGTTCACATTCGTGGTGTGGGAAAGAGTCGTCAATCATGATGCTTCTGTATTGGTTTGTGGTGGTGTCGTCAATATAATTCTAAGAGCCCCTTTCGGTGTTGGGGAACGTAGCAATTTCAAAAAAATTCCTACGCACACGCAAGATCATGGTGATGCATAGCAACGAGAGGGGAGAGTGTTGTCTACGTACCCTCGTAGACCGAAGCGGAAGCGTTGACGCAACGTAGAGGAAGTAGTCGTACGTCCTCCCGGTCCAACCGATCCAAGCACCGTTACTCCGGCACCTCCGAGTTCTTGACACACGTACAGCTCGATGACGCACCCCGATCTCCGATCCAGCAGAGGCGCGGGGGGAGTTCCGTCAGCACGACGGCGTGGTGACGATCTTGATGTTCTCCTGTCGCAGGGCTTCTCCTAAGCACCACTACAATATGACCGAGGTGTAATATCGTGGAGGAGGGCACCGCACATGGCTAAGGAACGATCTCAATGATCAACTTGTGTGTCTAGGGTGCCCCCCTACCCCCGTATATAAAGGAGGGAGGGAGGAGGTGGCCGGCCCAAGGGGGAGGCGCGCCATAGGGGGGAGAAACCTACTCCAAGTAGGTTTCCCCTCCTTTTCGTAATCCAAGATGGAGGGGGAAGGAAGGAGTAGTAGTAGTAGGAAGGAAGAGGGGGAAGGAGAGAAGGAAAGGGGGGGCCGGCCCCCCTCCCAATTCGGATTGGGCTTGGGGGGGCACGCCCCCTCCCTTGCTCCTTCTCCCTCCCTTCCAATAGGGCCCAATAAGGCCCATATACTTACCGGGGGGTTCCGGTAACCTCCCGGAGCTCCGGTATATTCCCAAACTCTTCCGGAACCTTTCCGGTGTCCAAATATATCCGTCCAATATATCAATCTTTATGTCTCAACCATTTCGAGACTCCTCGTCATGTCCGTGATCACATCCGGGACTCCGAACAAACTTCGGTACATCAAAATACATAAACTCATAATATAACTGTCATCGAAACCTTAAGCGTGCGGACCCTACGGTTCGAGAACAATGTAGACATGACCGAGACACGTCTCTGGTCAATAACCAATAGCGGGACCTGGATGCCCATATTGGTTCCTACATATTCTATGAAGATCTTTATCGGTCAAACCGCACAACAACATACGTTGTTCCCTTTGTCATCGGTATGTTACTTGCCCGAGATTTGATCGTCGGTATCCAATACCTAGTTCAATCTCGTTACCGGCAAGTCTCTTTACTCGTTCCGTAATACGTCATCTCATAACTAACTCATTAGTTACATGCTTGCAAGGCTTAGGTGATGAGTATTACCGAGAGGGCCCAGAGATACCTCTTCGACAATCGGAGTGACAAATCCTAATCTTGAAATATGCCAACTCAACATGTACCTTCGGAGACACCTGTAGTACTCATTTATAATCACCCAGTTACGTTGTGACGTTTGGTAGCACCCAAAGTGTTCCTCCGGTAAACGGGAGTTGCATAATTCTCATAGTTACAGGAACATGTATAAGTCATGAAGAAAGCAATAGCAGAATACTAAACGATCAAGTGCTAAGCTAACGGGATGGGTCATGTCAATCACATCATTCTCCTAATGATGTGATCCCATTTAATCAAATGACAACACATGTCTATGGTTAGGAAACATAACCATCTTTGATTAATGAGCTAGTCAAGTAGAGGCATACTAGTGACTATATGTTTGTCTATGTATTCACACATGTATTATGTTTCCGGTTAATACAATTCTAGCATGAATAATAAACATTTATCATGATATGAGGAAATAAATAATAACTTTATTATTGCCTCTAGGGCATATTTCCTTCAGTCTCCCACTTGCACTAGAGTCAATAATCTAGATTACATAGTAATGATTCTAACACCCATGGAGTCTTGGTGCTGATCATGTTTTGCTCGTGAGAGAGGCTTAGTCAACGGGTCTGCAACATTCAGATCCGTATGTATCTTGCAAATTTCTATGTCTCCCACTTGGACTTGGTCCCGAATGGAATTGAAGCGTCTCTTGATGTGCTTGGTCCTCTTGTGAAATCTGGATTCCTTTGCCAAGGTAATTGCACCAGTATTGTCACAGAAGATCTTCATTGGTCCCGATGCACTAGGTATGACACCTAGATTGGAAATGAACTCCTTCATCCAGACTCCTTCATTTGCTGCTTCAGAAGCAGCTATATACTCCGCTTCACATGTAGATCCCGCTACGACGCTTTGTTTAGAACTGCACCAACTCACAGCTCCACCGTTTAATATAAACACGTATCCGGTTTGCGATTTAGAATCGTCCGGATCAGTGTCAAAGCTTGCATCGACGTAACCATTTACGACTAGCTCTTTGTCACCTCCATATACGAGAAACATATCCTTAGTCCTTTTCAGGTATTTCAGGATGTTCTTAACCGCTGTCCAGTGATCCACTCCTGGATTACTTTGGTACCTTCCTGCCAAGCTTATCGCTAAGCATACGTCAGGTCTGGTACACAGCATTGCATACATGATAGAGCCTATGGCTGAAGCATAGGGAACACCTTTCATTTTCTCTCTATCTTCTGCTGTGGTCGGGCATTGAGTTTGACTCAACTTCACACCTTGTAGCACAGGCAAGAACCCTTTCTTTGCCTGATCCATTTTGAACTTTTTCAAAATTTTGTCAAGGTATGTGCTTTGCGAAAGTCCTATTAAGCGTCTTGATCTATCTCTATAGATCTTGATGCCCAATATATAAGCAGCTTCACCGAGGTCTTTCATTGAAAAACTTTTATTCAAGTATCCCTTTATGCTATCCAGAAATTCTATATCATTTCCAATTAATAATATGTCATCAACATATAAAACTAGAAATGCTACAGAGCTCCCACTCACTTTCTTGTAAATACAGGCTTCTCCAAAAGTCTGTATAAAACCATATGCTTTGATCACACTGTCAAAGCGTTTATTCCAACTCCGAGATGCTTGCACCAGTCCATAAATGGAACGCTGGAGCTTGCAAACTTTGTCAGCACCTTTTGGATCAACAAAACCTTCCGGCTGCATCATATACAACTCTTCTTCTAGAAATCCATTCAAGAATGCAGTCTTGACATCCATCTGCCAAATTTCATAATCATGAAATGCAGCAATAGCCAACATGATTCGGACAGACTTAAGCATCGCTACGGGTGAGAAAGTCTCATCGTAGTCAACCCCTTGAACTTGTCGAAAACCTTTCGCAACAAGTCGAGCTTTATAGACAGTAACATTACCATCAGCGTCAGTCTTCTTCTTAAAGATCCATTTATTCTCAATGGCTTGCCGATCATCGGGCAAGTCAACCAAAGTCCATACTTTGTTTTCATACATGGATCCCATCTCAGATTTCATGGCCTCTAGCCATTTTGCGAAATCTGGGCTCATCATCGCTTCCTCATAGTTCGTAGGTTCATCATGGTCAAGTAACATGACTTCCAGAATAGGATTACCGTACCACTCTGGTGCGGATCTTACTCTGGTAGACCTACGAGGTTCAGTAGAAACTTGATGTGAAGTTTCATGATCAATATCATTAGCTTCCTCACTAATTGGTGTAGTTGTCACAGGAACCGGTTCTTGTGATGAACTACCTTCCAATAAGGGAGTAGATACAGTTATCTCATCAAGTTCTACTTTCCTCCCACTCACTTCTTTCGAGAGAAACTCCTTCTCTAGAAAGGATCCGAATTTAGCAACGAAAATCTTGCCCTCAGATCTGTGATAGAAGGTGTACCCAATAGTCTCCTTTGGGTATCCTATGAAGACACATTTCTCCGATTTGGGTTCGAGCTTATCTGGTTGAAGTTTATTCACATAAGCATCGCAGCCCCAAACTTTAAGAAACGACAACTTTGGTTTCTTGCCAAACCACAGTTAATAAGGCGTTGTCTCAACGGATTTTGATGGTGCCCTATTTAACGTGAATGCGGCCGTCTCTAAAGCATAACCCCAAAACGATAGCGGTAAATCGGTAAGAGACATCATAGATCGCACCATATCAAGTAAAGTACGATTACGACGTTTGGACACACCATTTCATTGAGGTGTTCCAGGTGGCATGAGTTGCGAAACTATTCCGCATTGTTTCAAATGTAAACCAAACTCGTAACTCAAATATTCTTCTCCACGATCAGATCGTAGAAACTTTATTTTCTTGTTACGATGATTTTCTACTTCACTCTGAAATTCTTTGAACTTTTCAAATGTTTCAGACTTGTGCTTCATTAAGTAGATATACCCATATCTGCTCAAATCATCTGTGAAGGTGAGAAAATAACGATATCCGCCACGAGCTTCAACATTCATTGGGCCACATACATCTGTATGTATGATTTCCAACAAATCTGTTGCTCTCTCCATAGATCCGGAGAACGGTGTTTTAGTCATATTGCCCATGAGGCACGGTTCGCAAGTACCAAGTGATTCATAATCAAGTGATTCCAGAAGTCCATCAGTATGGAGTTTCTTCATGCGTTTTATACCGATATGACCTAAACGGCAGTGCCACAAATATGTTGCACTATCATTATCAACTTTGCATCTTTTGGCTTCAACATTATGAATATGTGTATCACTACTATCGAGATTCAATAAAAATAGACCACTCTTCAAGGGTGCATGACCATAAAAGATATTACTCATATAAATAGAACAACCATTATTCTCTGATTTAAATGAATAACCGTCTCGCATCAAACAAGATCCAGATATAATGTTCATGCTCAACGCAGGCACCAAATAACAATTATTCAGGTCTAAAACTAATCCCGATGGTAGATGTAGAGGTAGCGTGCCGACCGCGATCACATCGACTTTGGAACCAGTTCCTACGCGCATCGTCACCTCGTCCTTAGCTAATCTTCTCTTAATCCGTAGTCCCTGTTTTGAGTTGCAAATATTAGCAACAGAACCAGTATCAAATACCCAGGTGCTACTGCGATCATTAGTAAGGTACACATCAATAACATGTATATCACATATACCTTTGTTTACTTTGCCATCCTTCTTATCCGCCAAATACTTGGGGCAGTTCCGCTTCCAGTGTCCAGTCTGCTTGCAGTAGAAGCACTCAGTTTCAGGCTTAGGTCCAGACTTTGGTTTCTTCTCTTGAGCAGCAACTTGCTTGCTGTTCTTTTTGAAGTTCCCCTTCTTCTTCCCTTTGCCCTTCTTCTTGAAACTAGTGGTCTTGTTGACCATCAACACTTGATGCTCCTTCTTGATTTCTACCTCCGCGGCTTTCAGCATCGCGAAGAGCTCGGGAATAGTCTTGTTCATCCCTTGCATATTATAGTTCATCACAAAGCTCTTGTAGCTTGGTGGCAGTGATTGGAGAATTCTGTCAATGACGCTATCATCCGGAAGATTAACTCCCAGTTGAATCAAGTGATTATTATACCCAGACATTTTGAGTATATGCTCACTGACAGAACTGTTCTCCTCCATCTTGCAGCTGTAGAACTTATTGGAGACTTCATATCTCTCAATCCGGGCATTTGCTTGAAATATTAACTTCAACTCCTGGAACATCTCATATGCTCCATGACGTTCAAAACATCGTTGCAGACCCGGTTCTAAGCCGTAAAGCATGGCACACTGAACTATAGAGTAGTCATTAGCTTTGCTCTGCCAAACGTTCTTAACGTCGTCAGTTGCATCAGCAGCAGGCCTGGCACCCAGCGGTGCTTCCAGGACGTAACTCTTCTGTGCAGCAATGAGGATAATCCTCAGGTTACGGACCCAGTCCGTGTAATTGCTACCATCATCTTTCAACTTTGCTTTCTCAAGGAACGCATTAAAATTCAACGGAACAACAGCACGAGCCATCTATCTACAAACAAACATAGACAAGCAAAATACTATCAGGTACTAAGTTCATGATAAATTTAAGTTCAATTAATCATATTACTAAAGAACTCCCACTTGGACAGACATCTCTCTAGTCATCTAAGTGATCACGTGATCCAAATCAACTAAACCATGTCCGATCATCACGTGAGATGGAGTAGTTTCAATGGTGAACATCTCTATGTTGATCATATCTACTATATGATTCACGCTCGACCTTTCGGTCTCCGTGTTTCGAGGCCATATCTGTATATGCTAGGCTCGTCAAGTATAACCTGAGTATTCCGCGTGTGCAACTGTTTTGCACCCGTTGTATTTGAACGTAGAGCCTATCACACCCGATCATCACGTGGTGTCTCAGCACGAAGAACTTTCGCAACGGTGCATACTCAGGGAGAACACTTCTTGATAATTAGTGAGAGATCATCTTAAAATGCTACCGTCAATCAAAGCAAGATAAGATGCATAAAGGATAAACATCACATGCAATCAATATAAGTGATATGATATGGCCATCATCATCTTGTGCTTGTGATCTCCATCTCCGAAGCACCGTCGTGATCACCATCATCACCGGCGCGACACCTTGATCTCCATCGTAGCATCGTTGTCGTTACGCCATCTATTGCTTCTACGACTATCGCTACCGCTTAGTGATAAAGTAAAGCAATTACAGGGCGTTTGCATTTCATACAATAAAGTGACAACCATATGGCTCCAGCCAGTTGCCGATAACTTCGGTTACAAAACATGATCATTTCATACAATAAAATATAGCATCACGTTTTGACCATATCACATCACAACATGCCCTGCAAAAACAAGTTAGACGTCCTCTACTTTGTTGTTGCAAATTTTACGTGGCTGCTACGGGCTTAGCAAGAACCGTTCTTACCTACGCATCAAAACCACAACGATAGTTTGTCAAATAGACTCCGTTTTAACCTTCACAAGGACCGAGCGTAGCCACACTCGGTTCAACTAAAGTTGGAGAAACTGACACCCGCCAGCCACCTATGTGCAAAGCACGTCGGTAGAACCAGTCTCGCGTAAGCGTACGCGTAATGTCGGTCCGGGCCGCTTCATCCAACAATACCGCTGAACCAAAGTATGACATGCTGGTAGGCAGTCTGACTTATATCGTCCACAACTCACTTGTGTTCTACTCGTACATATAACATCAACGCATAAAACCTGGCTCGGATGCCACTGTTGGGGAACGTAGTAATTTCAAAAAATTTCCTACGCACACGCAAGATCATGGTGATGCATAGCAACGAGAGGGGAGAGTGTTGTCTACGTACTCTCGTAGACCAAAGTGGAAGCGTTGACGCAACGTAGAGGAAGTAGTCGTACGTCCTCCCGGTCCAACCGATCCAAGCACCGTTACTCCGGCACCTCCGAGTTCTTGACACACGTACAGCTCGATGACGCACCCCGATCTCCGATCCAGCAGAGGCGCGGGGGGAGTTCCGTCAGCACGACGGCGTGGTGACGATCTTGATGTTCTCTTGTCGCAGGGCTTCTCCTAAGCACCATTACAATATGACCGAGGTGTAATATCGTGGAGGGGGGCACCGCACACGGCTAAGGAACGATCTCAATGATCAACTTGTGTGTCTAGGGTGCCCCCCTACCCCCGTATATAAAGGAGGGAGGGAGGAGGTGGCCGGCCCAAGGGGGAGGCGCGCCATAGGGGGGAGAAACCTACTCCAAGTAGGTTTCCCCTCCTTTTCCTAATCCAAGATGGAGGGGGAAGGAAGGAGTAGTAGTAGTAGGAAGGAAGAGGGGGAAGGAGAGAAGGAAAGGGGGGGCCGGCCCCCCTCCCAATTCAGATTGGGCTTGGGGGGGGGGGCGCCCCCTCCCTTGCTCCTTCTCCCTCCCTTCCAATAGGGCCCAATAAGGCCCATATACTTACCGGGGGGTTCCGGTAACCTCCCGGAGCTCCGGTATATTCCCAAACTCTTCCGGAACCTTTCCGGTGTCCAAATATATCCGTCCAATATATCAATCTTTATGTCTCAACCATTTCGAGACTCCTCGTCATGTCCGTGATCACATCCGGGACTCCGAACAAACTTCGGTACATCAAAATACATAAACTCATAATATAACTGTCATCGAAACCTTAAGCGTGCGGACCCTACGGTTCGAGAACAATGTAGACATGACCGAGACACGTCTCTGGTCAATAACCAATAGCGGGACCTGGATGCCCATATTGGTTCCTACATATTCTATGAAGATCTTTATCGGTCAAACCGCACAACAACATACGTTGTTCCCTTTGTCATCGGTATGTTACTTGCCCGAGATTTGATCGTCGGTATCCAATACCTAGTTCAATCTCGTTACCGGCAAGTCTCTTTACTCGTTCCGTAATACGTCATCTCATAACTAACTCATTAGTTACATGCTTGCAAGGCTTAGGTGATGAGTATTACCGAGAGGGCCCAGAGATACCTCTTCGACAATCGGAGTGACAAATCCTAATCTTGAAATATGCCAACTCAACATGTACCTTCGGAGACACCTGTAGTACTCATTTATAATCACCCAGTTACGTTGTGACGTTTGGTAGCACCCAAAGTGTTCCTCCGGTAAACGGGAGTTGCATAATTCTCATAGTTACAGGAACATGTATAAGTCATGAAGAAAGCAATAGCAGAATACTAAACGATCAAGTGCTAAGCTAACGGGATGGGTCATGTCAATCACATCATTCTCCTAATGACGTGATCCCATTTAATCAAATGACAACACATGTCTATGGTTAGGAAACATAACCATCTTTGATTAATGAGCTAGTCAAGTAGAGGCATACTAGTGACTATATGTTTGTGTATGTATTCACACATGTATTATGTTTCCGGTTAATACAATTCTAGCATGAATAATAAACATTTATCATGATATGAGGAAATAAATAATAACTTTATTATTGCCTCTAGGGCATATTTCCTTCATTCGGGCCCGACGTAGGGTTGAGTCTCCACATTCAGTCCTCGCCTTCTTTCCAAGACGACGCTCTTGAAATTTTAGTTATCGGCTATAACAACTCTTTGGCTCTGGTGATGCGAAGAAGGTGTGGCATCAAGATAGGCTTATGGTGGGCCTGCCAGATTCGCCTTGGAGATCGTTGGTAAGACGAAAAGGGCACACTGTGCGAGCTGTTGTAAGTCTACGATAATATGTGGCCCTGCTTAGAGCATCTCCAATAGCCGCGCTATATAAGTGCCGCGCTGGAAATTTCGGTTTTTTAGCGCGCGCGCAACCACTCTGGGAGCTCAAGCGGAGGCGCAATAACCGCGCGCGCGGCATAAGTAGTTCAGTGCGCGGTCCGGAACGCCATCGCGCGCCGTTTATTTGCTGCGCTCGCTCCCGCGCGCTACACACTCGAGCGCCTGCACCGCACCCTCTCCGTCGCGCCGCTTTCGCCCCACCCGCGCCGCCGCCGGCAAATTCGCCCGATGGACGGACACACCGACATCCCCCTCACCCCTTCCTACACCCGCGACCCCTCCACCGCTGCAAACCTTGGCGTGGGGAGCTTTGGCTTCGCATCCGCCAGTGCTCCTCGAAGCACCGTCATCGCACGCGGCCTTTTCATGCCGCCACGGACGACCTTGGCAGCGGGTGGCGTCGCGCCGCCGCCCGCAGTGAAGCCACATGCCCCCCTCTCGAAGCTCCCAAATGCGGCGCAGGCGAAGAAGGGCAAGGTGTCCGCGAAGAAGAACAAGGCGACGGGCGGTTCCTCTAGGCGACCGAAGAAGAAGCTTGCAGGGCGTGCGATGGACGCGCGGCAACCCAAGCACCGGCGAGCTTACTTGTTAAGCCGGCGGCCTACGCGCACAAGGTGTTCAATGAAATGCCCACAAGGTAAAATTTCGCCAACTTTTTGTTGTTGTTGTTGTTGTTGTTGTTGTTGTTGTTGTTGTTGTTTGAATGCATACATATGGATAGCTTATTTGCTTTGTTGTATATACTTTCTAGTTTCAATGATGAGGCATATATGTCAACTATGGTTGTTGGCTCCAACAGTTCTCATTAGTCTCAAACCAATGAGATGCATTTCGGTGATCATGAGTTTGAGGTGGATGAGGATGGTGAGGGCATCGTCGATGCACTGAAAGGAAGAGGGGGCAACTACACCATGGACGAAGACATCTTGCTATGCAATACTTGGTTGCAAGTGTCGAGGGATCCCTCCGTTGGAGGGGATCAAAGTAGAGATGCATATTGGCTCTGGATGAAGGAGCCCTTTGATCTACACAACAAAAGTGGAATTGACCGCTCCGGAAGATCTTTGTGTTGGAAATATGCCCTAAAGGCAATAATAAATTAGTTATTATTATATTTCCTTGTTCATGATAATCGTTTATTATCCATGCTATAATTGTATTGATAGGAAACTCAGATACATGTGTGGATACATAGACAACACCATGTCCCTAGTAAGCCTCTAGTTGACTAGCTCGTTGATCAATAGATGGTTACAGTTTCCTAACCATGGACATTGGATGTCGTTGATAACGGGATCACATCATTAGGAGAATGATGTGATGGACAAGACCAATCCTAAGCCTAGCACAGAGATTGTGTAGTTCGTATGCTAAAGCTTTTCTAATGTCAAGTATCTTTTCCTTAGACCATGAGATTGTGTAACTCCCGGATACCGTAGGAATGCTTTGGGTGTACCAAACATCACAACGTAACTGGGTGGCTATAAAGGTGCACTACAGGTATCTCCGAAAGTGTCTGTTGGGTTGGCACGAATCGAGACTGGGATTTGTCACTCCGTGTAAACGAAGAGGTATCTCTGTGCCCACTCGGTAGGACATCATCATAATGTGCACAATGTGACCAAGGGGTTGATCACGGGATGATGTGTTACGCAACGAGTAAAGAGACTTGCCGGTAACGAGATTGAACAAGATATCGGTATACCGACGATCGAATCTCGGGCAAGTGCAATACCGTTAGACAAAGGGAATTGTATACGGGATTAATTGAGTCCTTTACATCGTGGTTCATCCGATGAGATCATCATGGAACATGTGGGAGCCAACATGGGTATCCAGATCCCGCTGTTGGTTATTGACCGGAGAACGTCTCGGTCATGTCTACATGTCTCCCGAACCCGTAGGGTCTACACACTTAAGGTTCGATGACGCTAGGGTTATAAAGGAAGTTTGTATGTGGTTACCAAATGTTGTTCGGAGTCTCGGATGAGGTCCTGGACGTCACGAGGAGTTCTGGAATGGTTCGTAGGTAAAGATTTATATATGGAAAGTTGTTGTTCGGGTTCCGGGAAAAGTTCGGGTTTTTTCGGTATTGTACCCGGAAGCTTCCAGAAGGTTCCGGAGGATTCCGGAGGGGTCCGGAGGTCCGGAAATTGTTCCACCACGTCCAATACAGTAGCATGGGCTGTAGGGGGGCGCCCTAGCCTTAATGGGCTAGGGCACCAGCCCCCCCAAGGCCCATGCGCATGGGGAGGGAAAACCCTAAAGGGGGAGGGCCTCCACTTGACTTGGGAGGCACTCCTCCCCCCCTTGGCCGCCGCCCCCTCCTCAGATTGGATCTGAGGGGGCCGGCCCCCCTCTCCCTTGCCCCTATATATATGTGGGGGGTGGGAGGGCAGCCGCACCACAAGTTCTGGCGCAGCCCTCCCCTCTCCCAAGTACTCCTCCTCTCCCGCGGTGCTTGGCGAAGCCCTGCAGGATTGCCACGCTCCTCCACCACCACCACGCCGTTGTGCTGCTGCTGGACAGAGTCTTCCTCAACCTCTCCCTCTCTCCTTGCTGGATCAAGGCATGGGAGACGTCACCGAGCTGTACGTGTGTTGAACGCGGAGGTGTCGTCCGTTCGGCACTAGGATCTCCGGTGATTTGGATCACGACGAGTACGACTCCTTCAACCCCGTTCTCTTGAACGCTTCCGCTTAGCGATCTACAAGGGTATGTAGATGCACTATCCTTCCCCTCGTTGCTGGTTTCTCCATAGATAGATCTTGGTGACACGTAGGAAAATTTTGAATTTCTACTACGTTCCCCAACAGTGGCATCATGAGCTAGGTCTATTGCGTAGATTCTTTGCACGAGTAGAACACAAAGTAGTTGTGGGCGTTGATTTTGTTCAATATGCTTACCATTACTAGTCCAATCTTGTTTCGACAGTATTGTGAGATGAAGCGGCCCGGACCGACCTTACACGTACACTTACGTGAGACAGGTTCCACCGATTGACATGCACTTGGTGCATAAGGTGGCTAGCGGGTGCCAGTCTCTCCCACTTTAGTCGGAACGGATTCGATGAAAAGGGTCCTTATGAAGGGTAAATAGCAATTGGCATATCACGTTTGTGGTGTTGCGTAGGTAAGAAACGTTCTTGCTAGAAACCCATAGCAGCCATGTAAAACATGCAAACAACAATTAGAGGATGTCTAACTTGTTTTTGCAGGGTATGCTATGTGATGTGATATGGCCAAGAAGAATGTGATGAATGATATGTGATGTATGAGATTGATCATGTTCTTGTAATAGGAATCACGACTTGCATGTCGATGATTATGACAACCGGCAGGAGCCATAGGAGTTGTCTTTATTTATTGTATGACCTGCGTGTCATTGAACAACGCCATGTAATTACTTTACTTTATTGCTAACCGGTAGCCATAGTAGTAGAAGTAATAAGTTGGCGAGACAACTTCATGGAGACATGATGATGGAGATCATGATGATGGAGATCATGGTGTCATGCCGGTGACGATGATGATCATGGAGCCCCGAAGATGGAGATCAAAAGGAGCAAAATGATATTGGCCATATCATGTCACTATTTGATTGCATGCGATGTTTATCATGTTTATGCATCTTGTTTACTTAGAACAACGGTAGTAAATAAGGTGATCCCTTACAACAATTTCAAGAAGTGTTCTCCCCTAACTGTGCACCGTTGCTAAAGTTCGTCGTTTCGAAGCACCACGTGATGATCGGGTGTGATAGATCCTTACGTTCACATACAACGGGTGTAAGACAGTTTTACACATGCAAAACACTTAGGGTTAACTTGACGAGCCTAGCATGTACAGACATGGCCTCGGAACACAGAGAACGAAAGGTCGAGCATGAGTCATATGGAGGATACGATCAATATGAAGATGTTCACCGATGATGACTAGTCCGTCTCACGTGATGATCGGACACGGCCTAGTTGACTCGGATCATGTAATCACTTAGATGACTAGAGGGATGTCTATCTGAGTGGGAGTTCATAAGATGAACTTAATTATCCTGAACATAGTCAAAAGATCTTTGCAAATTATGTCGTAAGCTCGCGCTTTAGTTCCACTGTTTAGATATGTTCCTAGAGAAAATATAGTTGAAAGTTGACAGTAGCGATTATGCGGACAGTAGAAAGCTTATGTCCTTAATGCACCGCTCAGTGTGCTGAACCCCAAACGTCGTTTGTGGATGTTGCGAACATCGGACATACATGTTTTGATAACTACGTGATAGTTCAGTTAAACGGTTTAGAGTTGAGGCACCAAAGACGTTTTCAAAACGTCGCGGAACATATGAGATGTTTCGAGGGCTGAAATTGAGATTCCAGGCTCGTGCCCACGTCAAGAGGTATGAGACCTCCGACGATTTTCTTAGCCTGCAAACTAAGGGAGAAAAGCTCAATCGTTGAGCTTGTGCTCAGATTGTCTGAGTGCAACATTCACTTGAATCGAGTGGGAGTTGATCTTCCAGATGAGATAGTGATGTTTCTCCAAAAATCATTGCCACCAAGCTGCTAGAGCTTCGTGATGAACTATAACATATCAGGGATAGATATGATGATCCTTGAGGATTCGCGATGTTTGACACCGTGAAAGTAGAAATCAAGAAGGAGCATCAATTGTTGATGGTTGGTGAAACCACTAGTTTCAAGAAGGGCAAGGGCAAGAAGGGATACTTCATGAAACGGCAAATCAGCTGCTGCTCTAGTGAAGAAACCCAAAGGTTGAACCCAAGCCCGAGACTAAGTGCTTCTGTAATAAGAGGAACGGGCACTGAAGCGGAACCACCCTAGATACTTGGTAGATGAGAAGGCTGGCAAGGTCGATAGAAGTATATTGGATATACATTTGTTAATGTGTACTTTACTAGTACTCCTAGTAGCACCAGGGTATTAGATACCGGTTCGGTTGCTAAGTGTTAGTAACTCGAAATAAAAGCTACGGAATAAACGGATACTAGCTAAAGGTGAGCTGACGATATGTGTTGGAAGTGTTTCCAAGGTTGATGTGATCAAGCATCGCACGCTCCCTCTACCATCGAGATTTGGTGTTTGCGTTGAGCATAGACATGATTGGATTATGTCTATCACAATACGGTTATTCATTTAAGGAGAATAATGGTTACTCTATTTATTTGAATAATACCTTCAATGGTCTTGCACCTAAAGGAATGTTTTATTGAATCTCGATCGTAGTGATACACATTTTCATGCCAAAAGATATAAGATAGTAATGATAGTACCACTTACTCGTGGCACTGCCATGTAAGTCATATTGGTGTAAAACGCATGAAGAAGCTCCGTGTTGATGGATCTTTGGACTCACTCGTTTTGAAAAGTTTGAGACATGCGAACCATGTCTATTGGTGTATACGCATGAAGAAACTCCATGCAGATGGATCGTTTGGACTCACTTGATTTTGAATCACTTGAGATATGCAAATCATACCACATGGGCAAGATGACTAAAAAGCCTCGTTTTTCAGTAAAATGGAACAAGATAGCAACTTGTTGGAAGTAACACATTTTGATGTGTGCAATCCAATGAGTGCTGAGGCATGCAGTGAATATCGTTATGTTCTTACTTCACAGATGATTCGAGTAGATGTAGAGTATATTTACTTGATGAAACACAAGTCTGAATTATTGAATGGTTCAAGTAATTTCAGAGTGAAGTTGAAGATCATCGTGACAAGAGGATGAAATGTCTATGATATGATCATAGAGATGAGTATCTGAGTTACGAGCTTTGGCACGCAATTAAGACATTGTGGAAATTGTTTCACAATTAATACCGCCTAGAACACCATAGTTTGATGGTGTGTCCGAACATCATAGTTGCACCCTATTCGATATGGTGCGTACCATGATGTCTCTTATCGAATTACCACTATCGTTTATGGGTTAGGCATTAGAGACAACCACATTCACTTTAAATAGGGCACCACGTAATTCCGTTGAGATGACACCGTATGAACTATGGTTTAGAGAAACCTAAGCTGTCATTTCTTAAAGGTTTGGGGCTGCGACGCTTATGTGAAAAAGTTTTAGGTTGATAAGCTCGAACCCAAAGCGGATAAAATGCATCTTCATAGGACACCCAAAAATAGTTGGGTATACCTCCTAATTCAGATCCGAAAGCAATAGGGATTGTTTCTTGAATCGGGTCCTTTCTCGAGGAAAAGTTTGTCTCGAAAAGTTGAGTGGGAGGATGGTGGAGACTTGATATGGTTATTGAACCATCACTACAACTAGTGTGTAGCAGGGCACAGGAAGTTGTTCCTGTGGCACCTACACCAATTGAAGTAGAAGCTTATGATAGTGATCATGAAACTTCAGACCAAGTCACTACCGTACCTCGTAGGGTGACAAGGATGCGTACTGCTTCAGGGTGGTGCAGTAATCCTGTCGTGAGGGTCATGTTGCTAGACAACAATGAACCTACGAGCTATGGAGAAGCGATGGTGGGCCCAAATTCCGACAAATGGTTAGAAGCCATGAAATCCGAGATAGGATCCATGTATCAGAACAAAGCATGGACTTTGGTGGACTTGCCCAATGCAAGGCAAGCCATTGAGATAAATGGATCTTTAAGAAGAAGAAGGACATGGATGGTAATGTCACCGTCTATGAAGCTCGACTTGTGGCAAAGAGTTTTTTCACAAGTTCAAGGAGTTGACTACAATGAGATTTTCTCATTCGTAGCGATGCTTAAGTCCGTCGGAATCATGTTAGCATTAGCTGCATTTATGAAATCTGGCAAATGGATGTCAAAAACGAGTTTCCTTACCAGTTTTCATAAGGAAAGGTTGTATGTGATACAATCAGAAAGGTTTTGTCGATCCTAAGGATGCTAAAAGGTATGCTAGCTCCAGCGATCCTTCTAAGGACTGGAGTAAGCATCTCGGAGTTGGAATGTGCGCTTTGATGATCAAAGATTTTGGGTTTATACAAAGTTTATGATAAACTTGTATTTCCAAAGAAGTGAGTGGGAGCACTATAGAATTTCTGATGAGTATATGTTGTTGACATATTGTTGATCAGAAATGATATAGAATTTCTAGAAAGCATAAAGGGTTGATTGAAAGGAGTTTTCAAGGGAAAACCTGGATTAAGTTACTTGAACATTGAGCATCAAGATCTATGAGGATAGTGTTGGAAATATGCCCTAGAGGCAATAATAAAAGTATTATTATATTTCATTGTTCATGGTAATTGTCTTTTATTCATGCTATAACTGTATTATCCGGAAATCGTAATACACGTGTGAATACATAGACCACAATATGTCCCTAGTGAGCCTCTAGTTGACTAGCTCGTTGTGATCAACAGATAGTCATGGTTTCCTGGCTATGGACATGGGATGTCGTTGATAACGGGATCACATCATTAGGAGAATGATGTGATGGACAAGACCCAATCCTAAGCATAGCACAAAGATCGTGTAGTTCGTTTGCTAGAGCTTTGCCAATGTCAAGTATCTCTTCCTTCGACCATGAGATCGTGTAACTCCCGGATACCGTAGGAGTGCTTTGGGTGTATTAAACGTCACAACGTAACTGGGTGGCTATAAAGGTGCACTACAGGTATCTCCGAAAGTGTCTCTTGGGTTGACACGGATCGAGACTGGGATTTGTCACTCCGTATGACGGAGAGGTATCTCTGGGCCCACTCGGTAATGCATCATCATAATGAGCTCAAGGTGACCAAGGTGTTGGCCACGGGATCATGCATTAGGGTACGAGTAAAGTGACTTGCCGGTAACGAGACTGAACAAGGTATTGGGATACCGACGATCGAGTCTCGGGCAAGTAACGTACCGATTGACAAAGGGAATTGCATACGGGGTTTGATCGAATCCTCGACATCGTGGTTCAACCGATGAAATCATCGAGGAGCATGTGGGAGCCAACATGGGTATCCAGATCCCGCTGTTGGTTATTGACCGGAGAGTGGTCTCGGTCATGTCTGCATGTCTCCCGAACCCATAGGGTCTTCACACTTAAGGTTCGGTGACGCTAGGGTTATTAGGAAGACTAGTATGTGACTACCGAATGTTTTTCAGAGTCCCGAATGAGATCCCGGACGTCATGAGGAGTTCCGGAATGGTCCGGAGGTGAAGTTTTATATATGGGAAGTTGTCATACGGACACCGGAAAGTTTCAGGGGTCTATCGGTAATGTACCGGGACCACCGGAGGGGTTCCGAGGGTCCACCAGGAGGGGCCACCCTTCCCGGAGGGCCACATGGGCCGCAAAGGGGAGGAAGCCAGCCCCTGGAGGGCTGGGCGCACCCCCACCTTGGGCCCATGCGCCTAGGGTTGGGGGGGAAACCCTAAGGGGGGCGCCCCCCTTGCTTGGGGGGCAAGCCTCCCCTCCCTGGCCGCCGCCCCCCCTCTAGATCCCATCTAGAGGGGTCGGCCCCTGTTGCCCCTTCCCCTATAAATAGAGGGGTGAGGGGAGGGCTGCGGTACACAACTCCAAGGCGCAGCCCCTCCCCTCCCCAACACCTCTCCTCCTCCGTTACATGCTTGCGAAGCCCTGTCGGAGTACTGCTGCACCGACACCACCACGCCGTCGTGCTGCCGTTGGAGCGACCTTCCTCAACCTCTCCTCCCCCCTTGCTGGATCAAGAAGGAGGAGACGTCTCCCATCCCGTACGTGTGTTGAACGCGGAGGTGCTGTCCGTTCAGCACTTGGACATCGGTGATCTGAATCACGTCGAGTACGACTCCATCATCACCATCCCCTTGCAAGCTTCCGCACGCGATCTACAAGTGGTATGTAGATGTAAACTCACTCCCTTGACTTGTTGCTTAGATGAACTCATAGATGGAGCTTGGTGAAACCGTAGGAAAAATTTTAATTTTCTGCAACGTTCCCCAACAGTGGCATCATGAGCTAGGTCTATGCGTAGTTCTCTAATGCACGAGTAGAACACAATTTTGTTGTGGGCGTGGATCTTGTCAACTTGCTTGCCACTACTAGTCTTATCTTGCTTCAGCGGTATTGTGGGATGAAGCGGCCCGGACCAACCTTACACGTACGCTTATGTGAGACCGGTTCCACCGACTGACATGCACTAGTTGCATAAGGTGGCTGGCGGGTGTCTGTCTCTCCCACTTTAGTTGGAGCGGATTCGATGAAAAGGGTCCTTATGAAGGGTAAATAGAAGTTGACAAAGTCACGTTGTGGTTATTCGTAGGTAAGAAAACGTTCTTGCTAGAACCCAATTGCAGCCACATAAAAGATGCAACAACAATTAGAGGACGTCTAACTTGTTTTTGCAGCGATTGATCATGTGATGTGATATGGCCAGAAGTTGTGATGAATGATGAATTGTGATGTATGAGATCATGTTCTTGTAATAGGATTCACGACTTGCATGTCGATGAGTATGACAATCTGCAGGAGCCATAGGAGTTGTCTTTATTTTTTGTATGACCTGCGTGTCATTGAAGAACGCCATGTAAACTACTTTACTTTATTGCTAAACGTGTTAGCCATAGAAGTAGAAGTAGTCGTTGGCGTGACAACTTCATGAAGACACGATGATGGAGATCATGATGATGGAGATCATGGTGTCAAGCCAGTGACAAGATGATCATGGAGCCCCGAAGATGGAGATCAATGGAGCTATATGATATTGGCCATATCATGTCACAACTATATAATTGCATGTGATGTTTATTATGTTTATACATCTTGTTTACTTAGGACGACGGTAGTAAATAAGATGATCCCTTACAAAAATTTCAAGAAGTGTTCTCCCCTAACTGTGCACCGTTGCTACAGTTCGTCGCTTCTAAGCACCACGTGATGATCGGGTGTGATGGATTCTTACGTTCACATACAACGGGTGTAAGACAGTTTTACACAGCAAAAACACTTAGGGTTAACTTGACGAGCCTAGCATGTACAGACATGGCCTCGGAACACGGATACCGAAAGGTCGAACATGAATCGTATGGAAGATACGATCAACATGAAGATGTTCACCGACGATGACTAGTCCGTCTCACGTGATGATCGGACACGGGCTTGTCGACTCGGATCGTGTAACACTTGGATGACTAGAGGGATGTCTAATCTGAGTGGGAGTTCATAATTTGATTAGAACTTAATTATCATGAACTTAGTCTAAGACCTTTGCAAATATGTCTTGTAGATCAAATGGCCAACGCTCATGTCAACATGAACTTCAACGCGTTCCTAGCGAAAACCAAGCTGAAAGATGATGGCAAAAACTATACGGACTGGGTCCGGAACCTGAGGATCATCCTCATAGCTGCCAGGAAACAATATATCCTAGATGGACCGCTAGGTGACGCTCCCGTCCCAGAGAACCAAGACATTATGAATGCTTGGCAAACTCGTGCTGATGATTACTCCCTCGTTCAGTGTGGCATGCTTTACAGCTTAGAACCGGGGCTCCAAAAGTGTTTTGGGCATCACGGAGCATATGAGATGTTCGAAGAGCTGAAACTAGTTTTTCAAGCTCATGCCTGGGTCGAGAGATATGATGTCTCCGACAAGTTCTACAGTTGTAAGATGGAGGAAAACAATTCTGTCAGTGAGCACATCCTAAAGATGTCTGGGTTGCACAACCGTATGACCCAGCTGAACATTAACCTCCCAGATGAGGCGGTCATTGATAGAATCCTCCAGTCACTCCCACCAAGCTACAAGAGCTTTGTGATGAACTACAACATGCAGGGGATGGTGAAGACCATTCCTGAAGTGTTCTCGATGCTGAAGTCAGCAGAGGCTGAAATCAAGAAAGAACATCAAGTGTTGATGGTCAATAAGACCACTAAGTTCAAGAAGGGCAAGGGCAAGAAGAACTTCAAGAAGGACGGCAAGGATGTTGCCGTGCCCGGTAAGCCAGTTACCGGGAAGAAGTCAAAGAATGGACCCAAGCCTGAGACTGAGTGCTTTTATTGCAAGGGGAAGGGTCACTGGAAGCGGAACTGCCCCAAATACTTAGCGGATAAGAAGGCCTGAAACACCAAAGGTATATTTGATATACATGTAATTGATGTGTACCTTACCAGTACTCGTAGTAACTCCTGGGTATTTGATACCGGTGCCGTTGCTCATATTTGTAACTCACAGCAGGAGCTGCGGAATAAACGGAGACTGGCGAAGGACGAGGTGATGATGCGCGTCGGGAATGGTTCCAGAGTCGATGTGATCGCCGTCGGCACGCTACCTCTACATTTACCTATGGGATTAGTTTTGAACCTTAATAATTGTTATTTGGTTCCAAGTTTGAGCATGAACATTGTATCTGGATCTCGTTTAATACGAGATGGCTACTCATTTAAGTCTGAGAATAATGGTTGTTCGATTTATATGAGAGATATGTTTTATGGTCATGCCCCGATGGTCAATGGTTTATTCTTAATGAATCTCGAGCGTAATATTACACATGTTCATAGTGTGGATGCCAAAAGATGTAAAGTTGATAACGATAGTCCCACATACTTGTGGCACTGCCGCCTTGGTCACATTGGTGTCAAGCGCATGAAGAAGTTCCATGCTGATGGACTTTTAGAGTCTCTTGATTATGAATCGTTTGACACATGCGAACCATGCCTCATGGGCAAAATGACCAAGACTCCGTTCTCCGGAACAATGGAGCAAGCAACCAACTTGTTGGAAATCATACATACCGATGTGTGCGGTCCAATGAGCGTTGAGGCTCGCGGAGGATATCGTTATGTTCTCACTCTCACTGATGACTTGAGTAGATATGGGTATGTCTACTTAATGAAACACAAGTCTGAGACCTTTGAAAAATTCAAGGAATTTCAGAATGAGGTGGAGAATCAACGTGACCGAAAGATAAAGTTCCTACGATCAGATCGTGGAGGAGAATACTTAAGTCACGAATTTGGCACACACTTAAGGAAATGTGGAATCGTTTCACAACTCACGCCGCCTGGAACACCTCAGCGAAACAGTGTGTCCGAACGTCGTAATCGCACTCTATTGGATATGGTGCGGTCTATGATGTCTCTTACCGATTTACCGCTATCATTTTGGGTATACGCTCTAGAGACAGCTACATTCACTTTAAATAGGGCACCGTCTAAATCTGTTGAGATGACACCGTATGAATTATGGTTTGGGAAGAAACCTAAGCTGTCGTTTCTAAAAGTTTGGGGATGCGATGCTTATGTCAAGAAACTTCAGCCTGAAAAGCTCGAACCCAAGTCGGAAAAATGCGTCTTCATAGGATACCCTAAGGAAACTGTCGGGTATACCTTCTACTTAAGATCCGAGGGCAAAATCTTTGTTGCCAAGAACGGATGCTTTCTAGAAAAAGAGTTTCTCTCGAAAGAAGTAAGTGGGAGGAAAGTAGAACTCGATGAAGTACTACCTCTCGAACGGGAAAGTGGTGCAGCTCAGGAAACTGTTCCTGTGATGCCCACACCAACTGAAGAGGAAACCAATGATGATGATCAAGGTGCTTCGGATCAAGTTGCTACTGAACTTCGTAGGTCCACAAGGACACGTTCCGCACCAGAGTGGTACGGCAACCCTGTCCTGGAAATCATGTTGTTAGACAACGGTGAACCTTCGAACTATGAAGAAGCGATGGCGGGCCCAGATTCCAACAAATGGCTTGAAGCCATGAGATCCGAGATAGAATCCATGTATGAAAACAAAGTATGGACTTTGACAGACTTGCCCGATGATCGGCGAGCGATAGAAAATAAATGGATTTTTAAGAAGAAGACGGACGCGGATGGTAATGTTACCATTTATAAGGCTCGACTTGTCGCTAAGGGTTATCGACAAGTTCAAGGGATTGACTACGACGAGACATTCTCTCCCGTAGCGAAGCTGAAGTCCGTCCGAATCATGTTAGCAATTGCCGCATACTATGATTATGAGATATGGCAGATGGACGTCAAAACGGCATTCCTTAACGGACATCTTAAGGAAGAGCTGTATATGATGCAGCCGGAAGGTTTTGTCGATCCTAAGAACGCTAACAAAGTATGCAAGCTCCAGCGATCCATTTATGGACTGGTGCAAGCATCTCGGAGTTGGAACATTCGCTTTGATGAGATGATCAAAGCGTTTGGGTTTATGCAGACTTATGGAGAAGCCTGCGTTTACAAGAAAGTGAGTGGGAGCTCTGTAGCATTTCTCATATTGTATGTAGATGACATACTATTGATGGGAAATAATATAGAACTTCTGGACAGCATTAAGGCCTACTTGAATAAGTGTTTTTCAATGAAGGACCTTGGAGAAGCTGCTTATATATTAGGCATCAAAATCTATAGAGATAGATCGAGACGCCTCATAGGTCTTTCACAAAGCACATACCTTGATAAGATTTTGAAAAGGTTCAAAATGGATCATTCCAAGAAAGGGTTCTTGCCTATGTTACAAGGTGTGAGATTGAGCTCGGCTCAGTCACCGACCACGGCAAAAGATAAAGAAGAGATGAGTGTCATCCCCTATGCTTCAGCCATAGGATCTATTATGTATGCCATGCTGTGTACCAGGCCTGATGTAAACCTTGCCGTAAGTTTGGTAGCAAGATACCAAAGTAATCCCGGCAAGGAACACTGGACAGCGGTCAAGAATATCCTGAAGTACCTGAAAAGGACAAAGGACATGTTTCTCGTTTATGGAGGAGACGAAGAGCTCGTCGTAAAGGGTTACGTCGACGCTAGCTTCGACTCAGATCTGGATGACTCTAAGTCACAAACCGGATACGTGTATATGTTGAATGGTGGAGCAGTAAGCTGGTGCAGCTGCAAGCAGAGCGTCATGGCGGGATCTACGTGTGAAGCGGAGTAAATGGCAGCCTCGGAGGCAGCGCATGAAGCGATTTGGGTGAAGGAGTTCATCGCCGACCTAGGAGTCATACCCAATGCGTCGGGGCCAATCAAACTCTTCTGTGACAACACTGGAGCTATTGCCCTTGCCAAGGATCCTAGGTTTCACAAGAAGACCAGGCACATCAAGCGTCGTTTCAACTCCATCCGAGAAAATGTTCAAGATGGAGACATAGAAATTTGCAAAGTACATACGGATCTAAATGTCGCAGATCCGTTGACTAAACCTCTCTCGCGAACAAAACATGATCAACACCAGAACTCTATGGGTGTTCGATTCATCACAATGTAACTAGATTGGTGACTCTAGTGCAAGTGGGAGACTGTTGGAAATATGCCCTAGAGGCAATAATAAAAGTATTATTATATTTCATTGTTCATGGTAATTGTCTTTTATTCATGCTATAACTGTATTATCCAGAAATCGTAATACACGTGTGAATACATAGACCACAATATGTCCCTAGTGAGCCTCTAGTTGACTAGCTCGTTGTGATCAACAGATAGTCATGGTTTCCTGGCTATGGACATTGGATGTCGTTGATAACGGGATCACATCATTAGGAGAATGATGTGATGGACAAGACCCAATCCTAAGCATAGCACAAAGATCGTGTAGTTCGTTTGCTAGAGCTTTGCCAATGTCAAGTATCTCTTCCTTCGACCATGAGATCGTGTAACTCCCGGATATCGTAGGAGTGCTTTGGGTGTATCAAACGTCACAACGTAACTGGGTGGCTATAAAGGTGCACTACAGGTATCTCCGAAAGTGTCTCTTGGGTTGACACGGATCGAGACTGGGATTTGTCACTCCGTATGACGGAGAGGTATCTCTGGGCCCACTCGGTAATGCATCATCATAATGAGCTCAAGGTGACCAAGGTGTTGGCCACGGGATCATGCATTACGGTACGAGTAAAGTGACTTGCCGGTAACGAGACTGAACAAGGTATTGGGATACCGACGATCGAGTCTCGGGCAAGTAACGTACCGATTGACAAAGGGAATTGCATACGGGGTTTGATCGAATCCTCGACATCGTGGTTCAACCGATGAAATCATCGAGGAGCATGTGGGAGCCAACATGGGTATCCAGATCCCGCTGTTGGTTATTGACCGGAGAGTGGTCTCGGTCATGTCTGCATGTCTCCCGAACCCGTAGGGTCTTCACACTTAAGGTTCGGTGACGCTAGGGTTATTAGGAAGACTAGTATGTGACTACTGAATGTTGTTCAGAGTCCCGGATGAGATCCCGGACGTCACGAGGAGTTCCGGAATGGTCCGGAGGTGAAGTTTTATATATGGGAAGTTGTCATACGGACACCGGAAAGTTTCAGGGGTCTATCGGTAATGTACCGGGACCACCGGAGGGGTTCCGAGGGTCCACCGGGAGGGGTCACCCTTCCCGGAGGGCCACATGGGCCGCAAAGGGGAGGGAGCCAGCCCCTGGAGGGCTGGGCGCGCCCCCCACCTTGGGCCCATGCACCTAGGGTTGGGGGGGAAACCCTAAGGGGGGCGCCCCCCTTGCTTGGGGGGCAAGCCTCCCCTCCCTGGCCGCCGCCCCCCCTCTAGATCCCATCTAGAGGGGTCGGCCCCCCTTGCCCCTTCCCCTATAAATAGAGGGGTGAGGGGAGGGCTGCGGTACACAACTCCAAGGCGCAGCCCCTCCCCTCCCCAACACCTCTCCTCCTCCGTTACGCGCTTGCGAAGCCCTGTCGGAGTACTGCTGCACCAACACCACCACGCCGTCGTGCTGCCATTGGAGCGACCTTCCTCAACCTCTCCTCCCCCCTTGCTGGATCAAGAAGGAGGAGACGTCTCCCGTCCCGTACGTGTGTTGAACGCGGAGGTGCTGTCCGTTCAGCACTTGGACATCGGTGATCTGAATCACGTCGAGTACGATTCCATCATCACCATCCCCTTGCAAGCTTCCGCACGCGATCTACAAGTGGTATGTAGATGCAAACTCACTCCCTTGACTCGTTGCTTAGATGAACTCATAGATGGATCTTGGTGAAACCATAGGAAATTTTTTAATTTTCTGCAACGTTCCCCAACAGATAGATCAAAAACGCTTAATGGTACTTTCAAATGAGCACATACCTTGACATGATCTTGAAGGTGTTCAAGATGGATCAGTCAAAGAAGGAGTTCTTGCCTGAGTTGTAAGGTATGAAGTTAAGACTTAAAGCTCGACCACAACAGAAAAGAGAGAAAGGATGAAGGTCGTCCCCTATGTTTCAGACGTAGGCTCTATAGTATGCTATGCTGTGTACCGCACCTAATGTGTGCCTTGCTACATATCTGGCAAGAGGGTACAAAGGTGATCAATGAGTGGATCACGAGATAGCGGTCAAAATTATTCTTAGAGGAATTAGGATATGCTTCTCGATTATGGAGGTGATAAAGAGTTCGACGTAAAGGGTTACGTCGATGCAAGCTTTAACACCCATCAGAATGACTCTGAGTAGCAAACCGGATACGTATAGTGGAGCAACCATTTGAAATAGTTCCAAGTGGAGCGTGGAAGCAGCATTTACAATATGACCTAGAGATTTGCAAAGTACATACAGATTTGAATGTTGCAGACCCGTTGACTAAAACCTCTCTTGCAAGCAAAACATGATCAAATCCCAGAACTCATTGAGTCTTAATCACATGATGATGTTAACTAGTTTAGTGACACTAGTAAACTCTTTGGATGTTGGTCACATGGCGATGTGACCTGTGAGTGTTAATCGCATGGCGATGTGAACTAGATTATTGACTCTAGTTTAAGTGGGAGACTATTGGAAATATGCCCTAGAGGCAATAATAAATTAGTTATTATTATATTTCCTTGTTCATGATAATCGTTTATTATCCATGCTATAATTGTATTGATAGGAAACTCAGATACATGTGTGGATACATAGACAACACCATGTCCCTAGTAAGCCTCTAGTTGACTAGCTCATTGATCAATAGATGGTTACGGTTTCCTGACCATGGACATTGGATGTCGTTGATAACGGGATCACATCATTAGGAGAATGATGTGATGGACAAGACCCAATCCTAAGCCTAGCACAGAGATTGTGTAGTTCGTATGCTAAAGCTTTTCTAATGTCAAGTATCTTTTCCTTAGACCATGAGATTGTGCAACTCCCGGATACCGTAGGAATGCTTTGGGTGTACCAAACGTCACAACGTAACTGGGTGGCTATAAAGGTGCACTACAGGTATCTCCGAAAGTGTCTGTTGGGTTGGCACGAATCGAGACTGGGATTTGTCACTCCGTGTAAACGGAGAGGTATCTCTGGGTCCACTCGGTAGGACATCATCATAATGTGCACAATGTGATCAAGGGGTTGATCACGGGATGATGTGTTATGGAACGAGTAAAGAGACTTGCCGGTAACGAGATTGAACAAGATATCGGTATACCGACGATCGAATCTCGGGCAAGTGCAATACTGTTAGACAAAGGGAATTGTATACGGGATTAATTGAGTCCTTGACATCGTGGTTCATCCGATGAGATCATCATGGAACATGTGGGAGCCGACATGGGTATCCAGATCCCGCTGTTGGTTATTGACCGGAGAACGTCTCGATCATGTCTACATGTCTCCCGAACCCGTAGGGTCTACACACTTAAGGTTCGATGACGCTAGGGTTATAAAGGAAGTTTGTATGTGGTTACCGAATGTTGTTCGAAGTCTCGGATGAGATCCCGGACGTCACGAGGAGTTCCGGAATGGTCCGAAGGTAAAGATTTATATATGGAAAGTTGTTGTTCGGGTTCCGGGAAAAGTTCGGGTTTTTTCGGTATTGTACCGGGAAGCTTCCAGAAGGTTCCGGAGGATTCCGGAGGTCAGGAAATTGTTCCACCACGTCCAATACAGTAGCATGGGCTGTAGGGGGGCGCCCTAGCCTTAATGGGCCAGAGACACCAGCCTCCCCAAGGCCCATGCGCATGGGGAGGGAAAACCCTAAAGGGGGAGGGCCTCCACTTGACTTGGGAGGCACTCCTCCCCCCCTTGGCCGCCGCCCCCTCCTCAGATTGGATCTGAGGGGGCCGGCCCCCCTCTCCCTTGCCCCTATATATATGTGGGGGTGGGAGGGCAGTCGCACCACAAGTTCTGGCGCAGCCCTCCCCTCTCCCAAGTACTCCTCCTCTCCCACGGTGCTTGGCGAAGCCCTGCAGGATTGCCACGCTCCTCCACCACCACCACTCCATTGTGCTGCTGTTGGACGGAGTCTTCCTCAACCTCTCCCTCTCTCCTTGCTGGATCAAGGCATGGGAGACGTCACCGGGCTGTACGTGTGTTGAACACGGAGGTGCCGTCCGTTCGGCACTAGGATCTCCGGTGATTTGGATCACGACGAGTACGACTCCTTCAACCCCGTTCTCTTGAACGCTTCCGCTTAGCGATCTACAAGGGTATGTAGATGCACTCTCCTTCCCCTCGTTGCTGGTTTCTCCATAGATAGATCTTGGTGACATGTAGGAAAATTTTGAATTTCTGCTACGTTCCCCAACACTTTGCGCTCCTGGTTGTCGACAATCAACCGATATTGTCAAAGGTGGGCGACCGCAATTAAGGCGGTTGACTCGTTGAACCCAAGTGGCACTAATGATAGAGATAGGGTAAGTGCCATTTCTTTCATGATTCTTCCATGTGTTTCAAGTGCTAACTTGTTCTTTTGTTTGTAGCTCACTATTGCACAAAACTTATTCCAAGGAGAGGAGAAGAAGACCAAGAAAGGGAAGATCAAGAAAGGGAGACCATTTACCTTGCCTCATTGATGTGAAGAATTAAAGGATGATGAGAAATGGAAGCCCCGGATGGTGTCAATGATGAGGAGAGCAACAAACGCAAGCAAACTATTGATTTTGGATGATGATGAGGAGGAGGCATCAAGTGATGACGACAAGAGAAGCCCTACACCAAACTCGGTTTCGTACTCCAAGCCAAAAATACCGGATGGATGCAAGAAAGACGAAAAAGAAACGAAGAAGAGGAAAGGAGATGACGAGCTAAAAAATGCTATGGAAGCTATTGTGAAGGCAAGAAAGGAAGCGAACGAGGTGAGGAAGATGGCAAGGAACCAAGATGCCGCGACCGAGAAGAGGAGGTTGGCGGCCGAGGAGAGGAGGGTGGCGGTCGAGTAGAAGAAGGTGGCATTGGAGGAGAAGAAATTGGCCATGAAGGAACGAACTAGGTTGTTGGAATGGGAGAAGTACTTATTCTTCATGGACACATCTACCCTCGATAAGAAGCAAAAGGAGTACGTCAATCTTGCCCGTGAAGAAATCTTGTTCCAAAAAAGAGCCATGTTTGGTATGGGCGGCATGGGCGGCATGAGTGGCGGTGGCATGGGCGGCATGGGAGGCATCAGTGGCTTCAGAGCTACCATGAGCGGCATGGGTGGCTTTGGAGCTACCATGGGGGCCATGGGAGGCATGGGTGGCTTTGGAGCTACCACGGGAGGCATGAGTTTTGCGTCTCTCATGGGAGGCATTGGAGCACCTCCGGGCGGCATGGGTGGAATATCTTCCGGTGTCCTCATCACACACCTTTGCATGATGCCGTTCGGCGCACGACAATGAATAGGAGGAGGAAGAATCATCTTCGGATGAGGATGATAATTCAGAGGAAGAGGAGGATGAAGACGAGGACAAGGCATGATTGTTGATGTGCCATTCGTTTGTGTGAACTTTTATGTCATGAACTTGGTTCCGATTTTGAACTTGGTTAGATGATGTTGTGGGCATGAATTTGAACTTTTATGTCATGAACTTGTTTGGGTGATTTTAGACTATGCCATGTCTTGTTTTGATGTTTGAAATATCATCATATTGTCCCCAAAATGCAGCATATGGCAAGCGCGGCTGCTCACGCGTGCTGCAGTTTAGCGTGTCTGTTGGAGCAGTTCGCTATATTTTGTAGCGGCCGTTGGAGCCAGCGCACCGCGGCGCGCAAAAGCTGGCGATTCCAGCGTTGTATACTGTTTTTTAGCCCGCCGCGTGTTGCGCGTCTGTTAGAGATGCTCTTATGTAAGGTGCTACGGTGTACCTAACAGTTGGCACGTCTGAAATAAGTTTCCTGGCCTATTGGTGTCCCCTAATTATCGCTGGTAGTACAGGTCTATCCTGTAGCAAGCCCACTCCGGTCGACAGCAGCCTCTGCGCTAATCCAAAGTTCTAAACCACTTTCTCCGCAGTACAGTGCGATCTACAGTAGTTGCAACTTGCAACAGAAATAGGAAAAATTGTGGGTTCCGATGGTAGTCCATGATGATGCGGGGAGAGCAGGCAGTGAGTGCTACCGCTGGGTTGGGGTTGGGGTTGGGGACCAAGACCAATGGTTGCTGGTCAAGCGTGCTGCATCGCCGGTCAGAGGAGCATCTCCGTCCGCCATGTGCCCCACCCATCCCCCGGCGCAAGAAGGATACACGCAATACCTCCGTCCGCCGTACCGCATCCAGCCAACTCGGAGCCAGCGGGGATCCATCAATGCGCCAGGCTGCTATGCCATGTCCACGTCCATGTCCATGTGTGGGGCGCCATGTGCGCGCGCCCAGTCCACAGGCATCGCCAGGACGGACGGGGACGCGCGCCCGGTTCACGCGGTGACGTAGCGTCTCGTCGAGTCGTTCACCGCAGACCCAAGAAGATGCGGCTTCGGGATTTGATCAAGGGAGAGAGAGAAGATGGATGGGGCGGCGGTGACGCGTACGTTCTCTTGCTGTAAACGTCGATGACCAGCCAGCGACCGGCCGCACGCACCGCACGGCGTGGCGCCCATGATTGGGCTGGCTGGGCCACCGGCGATCGTTGGCGTGGAAACGCGCGGTGGTCCACGGCTCGTCGATCGGCGGCCGCGATCGAGGGCTCCCCCTTCCCTCCCCCCGTGCGCAGCGACCTTCGCTTATCCTCCGAGTTATTGCTCTCCATCGGTCGATCGGCAGGTGGAGGTCTGTTAGGTGGCCGGAGGACAAAATTTTCCGCACGCATTGGTACCATCGGCGACGCTGTGGCATGTGGCCATGTGGGGGAAGCCAGCCGCCTTGGTGAAACAGGCCATGCTGTGTTTTCTCTTTGTACTCCCTATCTTGAGTATCGATCGACTCTCCTTCTCAGCAGGAGAACGCACTTGTCCATTCCCGAGGAATCAATCATGATGCATGTACACATCGGTCACTCTACTTGAGCTCCGCGCCCGAGCACCTCGGATGTTTTTAGAGAAGAAAATAAAGGTTAGATTTGCCAGTTGTGTTGCCCTGTTGACGTCCGCAAAGACAAAGCAATTGTGTTTTTTTTCTTCAAGAAACTTCTAATCTATTCATCTTCAATCATGGCAGTAAAAAAAGACAGAGGTAAAAACATTACAACCATGTCCGTGGACCAATTAGCAATGACTACAAGCACTGGCAGAGCCGGCCAAATCTCGTTGTAGTAGATAGTCGGGAAGTTGTCGTGTTAAGGTCACGTAGGACCAACGCACCAGAGTAGCAACCATTGCCTGTGAAGAAAGTCGTAAGTCAGAAGGATCAAATATGTAAACACCAAAACGAAGACGGCCGAAGACCGGATCCAAACAGATCCACCGAAGACCAACACCAACCGAATCCCGCGAGATCCGACCGAAACAAACCTCCACACGCCCTCCGATGATGCTAGACGCACCATCGAAACGGGGATAAAATGTGGGAGACATTATTCCTACTAGGGACATCGCCGCCGCCACACAGCCTCAACCAAGACGCATAACCTAACAAGAACAAGAACATGGTCCCACCCGCCGGAGGGGGGCCGAGATCCTCCGCATGTCCATGGCATTGAGGCCATCGTTGATGGGGCGGATCGGTGATGCCGACGAGAGGAGAAGAGTTTTTCTTGTGGAGGAGGAAAGAGTTAGGCTAGTGTCCTTCAGCAATTGTGCTTTCTTAACTTGCTGCGTAGACTCAATCATAACGTCTCAGAAGCTTTTCACAGCAGAGTCAAAGCTACTGCTCAAGCTTTGAAAATTCCTTTTTTAGGGGGAATTTTCGTTTTATTTTGAGAAAAAAAACTATTTTCCTTTTTTTTTTGACAAAGCGAGCCACCATATGCAGTTTAGCCCATTGGCCCATACGGCAGTTTTCCTGTATGTGGCCTTTAGTGTCTGATACAAAAACATGATCATCCCAGAAGTTTTATTGAAATTTGTAGGATTACAGACACATATGTGGTGAACGTTCACATTTTTCCACAAAATACTCTTGTATTTGAATTTCGTGCAAGTTTTTTTATTTGCGAGAAAGAATTTCATGCAAGTTTGTATCTCTGGTAGCAGTAGATATCAATGTGATTTGTGGTTGGGGAACTTAAAAAAATCCTAGAAAAAATACTCCCTCCATCACAAATTACTTGTCGCAGAAATGAATGTTTTAGAACTAAAAATATGTCTAGATGCATCAATTTCTGCAACAAGTAATTTAGAACGGAAAAAGTAGTCTCAATCATTACATCTGAGAAGCTGGGTTCGGTGGCCCATATTCATGGCCCATGCGATAGTTTTGTGTACAAGGCCTTTACTGTTAAATGCAGATACAATCTGCGAAATCACTAATTAAGGAGTATTTCTTGTGGAGATCACTCCAACTTTTTCAGGTTGCGACAAATGGCGCGCTATATATGCGCCACTTGTCGCAACTGAGAGTTTTCCCTTTTTTCGCCGTTTATTCAAAATGTTTTATCTCTTAAACCGTGCGTCCAAATCTCAAATTGCTTTCGCCGTTGGATTCCTCACGTCGAGATCTTCAAAACTAGATCCCATGTTGATAGGTTTTGACGAACTTGATTTTCAAAAAAAAACCGAACAAAAAAACCAAACCGGGAGCATGGTTTTTTTCCCTTTCCAAAAGAGGCACGGGAAAGAGTCATGCCCGTGCCTCTGACGAAATCACAACCGTGCCTCCCGAGGAAGCAAAACAGTGCCTCTCGCAAAAAAAAATAGAAAATGCATTTTTTTCCTTTTCTGAGGAGGCACGATCGTGACTCTCGCGAAAGCACAACCGTGCCTCTCGCGGAAGCAAAAACGTGCCTCTTGCGAAAGAAAAAAAAACAGAAAACGTGCTTTTTTTCGTTTCCAAGAGGCACGGCCTTGACTCTCATTAAAGCACAACCGTGCCTCTCGCGGAAGCAAAATCGTGTCTCTCGTGAAAGGAAAAAAACAAAAAACACAAAAAAAATTCGTTTTCAAGGCGTGCCTCTCGCGAAAGCACAACCGTGCCTCTCGTGAAAACAAAACCGTGACTCTCGTGAAAAAAAATGTGTTTTTTGCGAAAAAGAAATTTAAATTTTTTTTGATCGAAAAGCTAGGGAAGACCGGTGAAAACCAAAACGTAAAAAAACAAAAAAACCCGTTTAAAAAGCCAGAAACGCGTGCGGAAAAATAAAAAAACAAAATTCGGAGGGAGCGCCCAAAGCGCGACACTTGGCAGATGACTGAGAGCGCGCCAAGTGGCGCTGATCATTGCGAGGCTCCCGAAGGAGCGCTCGTTAATTAGTTGCTCCCCACAATCTGCCGAGAAGTTGTATTTCTCAAAAAGAAAAGAAAAAACAGGCTATATTATAGCATTGTGGAGACAACGAACATTGAAGGTTTTGTACAACAGTAAAATTTACGATGGGGGAACTCTAGCTAGCCATGTACAAGTCAATTAGCTGAATACATATGCAAAGTTTACGTCCTTTTTCCCTTTTGCAAGGGGTTGTGCTAGCTTCCCCCCTATCACTTTGTTTATTTGCGACTGTGATCTTCAAGAAACCAAACCAAATCATGAGCCTGGCCACAAGCATCGAGTGAAATTACAGCTTTGAGTTAGCACGGCTCAACGTTGCTTCGATGGTTCCATGTGGTTCGTCAGTCGGCATGTAGACATCATCAGCAAACTGTACATAGAAATGACTCGGTTTAATATATATACCTCAAGAATGTTTTTGGACTACCAAGTATTAATATTCTGAAAACAGGACAAACAAACGTTGTACCCATTGTTCTCACCTTCACCAATCCTGGATTTTCTTTCCCCCCTAGGTTCACGGGAAGAAAGTGGAGGTTTGGCATCCTAAGCTGAACGGATGCTATGTCTGGGAACCTGGGAGTTAACATCATATGTTCAGGCATACATAAAAGTAGGGGCTAAATACGGCTGAAAAAAAGCTACAGCCGGTAAGAAAATAATGGCCAAATCTCAAAGCTGCAAACCTGGTAAGAACTTCCCTAGCCATGAGGTATAATGTATTCTGCACGGATGGACTATATACACCAACATTATGAGGACCAAAGAATGTGTCTGCGAGAACTTTCTTTACATCCTGATATCTTTGTGTGAAGCAAAATGGTTTTGATGGAAGCTGGGAAATATGCTCGAATGGGTACCTGAATACAAAAGAGAAAGTATGATGGTAATCAATCGGATGGATTCTGGCATGTTTTGTCATGTAAAAGACTAGGAAATCGTGAATTGTGACTTGTAACATGAGCTCATATTAGCTTGAAAAAGATACTGGCAACAGTATTTCTGCATTCGTAAAGAACTATGCTTGTCCAAGACCATCAGCAATAGAAGTGCTACTCCACTGGATAAACAAGCGACTGCTCAACTTAAAAATACTATAGTAAATACTGACACTTGATTTACCGCCTTGAATTTAAGAATTAGTACTATAGACAATAATAAAAGGGTAGAATGACTATCAGCATCGTGGAAAAGAGAACATTTCAGGCAGATGGGGAAGAGTGCACAAACCTCCACCAAGCAGTTACTTCTGTTGCTACAATTCTTTCTCTTGTTTCAGGAAGAAGAGTGTAGCGGTCCCTCACGAATCCTTCAAATCCGGACTGAGATAGGCAGTGATAAGAATTTAGCATTTATTACTTGCACCTGCAGCCTATTTCTGTAATGCTAAAGTAAAACAGTTCTGAGTAAATTATTGTGCTTAGGTGACACTACATCTAACAAAGTTCCTGCCTGCTGACATGCTGCATTTGATCCCAAAAGCATGAATGCAGACATATTGACATAGCTGTAGCATGTCCATTCCTATTTCAACAGTCTTCTACGAGGACTGTTTCATATCCCATCAACCATGGAAAAAACTTCTGATAAGACTACATATATCTTCCTACTTAATAATCTCCTATAAATCTCTGTCATATCAGAACTATAACTTATTCAACTATGTACTGTGACTAGCAAACTCAACCAGAGTTGGAGAAATATGGAGAGTCCATTTCTTTGGGAATGGTGGCATGAGGACCAAGACAAATAAGTGACATATAAGCACCTGAGTTGTCTTTAGCAGGGAGTATCCTTGTATCCCAGAATTTATAAGCAGGCTTCCAGACTTCTTCACGGTGACCTCTGTGGTGTGCTTTTCAGAACCAAGTTTGAAGCCTGCAAAGAAGTCCATTATATAAGTTATCACATAACTCTGAAATGATTCGTCAGGGAGGGACTGTTTTCCTTTACCAGGACATTTTGCAATATATCAGTGTGAATATTTACCACAATAAATGTGGGAATGTTATTTCTAAAAAAAACAGCAAGTAATTGAGAAGAAACAGTCTGCTCGATTATCATAATCCTCCTTTCTGACTATCAGTGGATCTACCAGGAATCTAACTTTTAAGGAGAAAATGGAAGACATACAGGGTAAGGGTACTATTATGCACCGCACTATCCAACTTGCAATCAGAACGATGTGAAATTATTTTACAGAGCCATATGAAAACCATTTTTGACCAATATAAAAGGTTCTAGTGTAGGCAGGCTTACCAATAGTAATTGCATGCTTAAAGATGGTGGCTACAGGATTTAACTTAAAAGGTTAAGTCCCATTTGGCTCTGTTCTCTAATAATGATGAAATACATTTCACTAGCTGGAAGAGGGATTTCTAAACAACTTGCAAAATTGTGCATTACTGCGTCATAATACTCACATATGCACTTAGCAATAAAGTATCAAGTATATGTTTGGCAAAAAACAGTTAAATGATGAGTGTGCATGCTCATGCTAGATAAAAGCAACATGATGTTTATTGGCACTTGCCAACACAGTCTACATGGTTGGCCGAGTCGTTGATAAACATACATTGCCAAGGGCTTTCAGTATCTAACATCCCTTTTCTCTAGCTTTACTTCAACTGCTACTGCTTGTTACAATGTTTTTCAATCCATATACTGTAGCTAAAACTGTTCATAATTAACAGCGGCGTGTTCAGAAATGTGGAAGAAACACACATAACATATTTTTTATCATAAAATCCTAATGGCCCAGAACAGCTGTAATTCATCCTATTTGCACATGGATCAAATACCATGCTGATCTACAAAAGGAGGCGGATCAGAATTTCCTTTAAAAGGTTTCAGAACTTCTATGGCAGGTGACCACTGAAACAAGACTGGGGTATGGAGCATTTGTCACATTGTTTTATGCTACTTCTTTCATATAGATTGTAGGCAAGTTTGGCAATTCAGGGATGTGTAATCCCTGGCGTCTGATCTCTGCTTTTACATACTCAGCCGCTAATTGGAATGTCTGTAATGTAATCTGGTATTGTTAAGTAACGCTGGGGGGTGTGGCCCTCCTGACTTGGCTTCCATTTGAATGAAACTTATTATGGCATCATGAAGGCACATTTTGCTTACGACGGCACAAGTAAAAAAGCAAACTTAAGCGATAAAACTCTTCTCACCATGCGAATGGGGCTTCCCGTCCACAGCCACACGCTCCCATGGGCGCTCCACGATCGTCACTGTAGCCTCCGAGACCTGGTCGAACAAGAACACTTTCATAAATGGCCGGGTTCCACTGCTTTTGTACAACAGAGCACACACCATAAATGGGTCGGAAAAAATTCCCATCCCCACCATTCCCTACCTGCGGGTACAGTGAGGTGAAATGCCTCCCGAGGATCACCGCGAATTCCTCCATGGACACCACCTCCGTGCACTCCTTGGCCTTCACATACACCTGATCAAGCAAGCAAAAAGTACGGTGTGGATCAAGGAGCCAGGACCGCGAGTCCGGGACTGACCGGGGAGCATCGCCGGGCCGAGAGAAGGGAACGGAGAGGGAGGGGAAGGGGGGCGCACGGTGTTCTTGATGGAGTCGGTGGCGACGATGGCGGAGTTGTCGTCGGAGGTGTAGGAGGGGAGGCAGTCGGAGACGACGCTGACGGCGACGCTCCACTCGACGAAGAGGTGGCCGCCGGCCTCGGCGGGGCGGCGCCAGACGCGGGAGACCCGGACGCGGGACTTGCCGTGCCTGCCCTGGAGGTCGAAGCGCCCGGCCATGGGTGGGGATCCGATCTGTGCTGAAGGGTGGATGCGGATGCGTCTGTGCGAGGCGGGATCGATCGGTCGTGGAAGTGACCCGCACGGGAGTGCTACTGCTTCTTTTGTAGACGGGGAGCGGGGATGTGGGGACCGCGCGCAGTCCGCGAGGGAGATGCCCGTCGTGGTGTCACTCTCGTTCGTCGGCCGTGTGTTGCGCAGGTCGCCGCCTCGGAGGGGATCGAGCCGATACGTCCGCCTCTGACACCGTCGAGGTTTTGCTATGCTATGCTATGGGCCGCTTCGTCATTTTTTGCCCGGTCCACGTGGCTTCGTGTGCTGTTTGTTGCCCAAATATGAACGGGGAATACAGATAGTATACTGTACTGCCAAGTGGCTGAACGAAGCTGGTATGCACGTAGTATGCCAAGGATAAACCGCTGCTTGCACACCGTTTCCGTAGAGCAGCTGCGGGCCACTGTTTCCGCGTAGCAGCTGCGGCACATCGTTTTGCGCTCTAACTCGTGCCGTGGGTGATGATGCTTGTTTTTTTTTTTCGGAACCTTTTCTTTCGGTTGCTTGTACCAGCCCCGTCGCTGATAGCGTGACTGCGTGGGATGAGGCTGAACCAAAAGACAAGTGCATCATGATCTTGGCCCCCCGCGTCGCCCCCTGCTAGGGCGACTCGGGCGGAGATCTCATCTGCGCCGCCGGGCTACCTTCCCCGCATCCTCCCCTCCGTCACTGCCGGAGGAAGCCGCCGGGCGAAGCCCCGACCGGCCGACGGCGGCGACGGAGGACCACTTCCCTCCCGTGTCCAGATCGGGTGAGGCAGGTCACCCATCGGCGTTGGGGCACCTCTCCCAGATCTGGGTCACGGCGGCGCGGCGACTCGCATCCGGCGACGACGCAAGGCGGCAGCATGGTGGCGGGCGGAGCTGCAGGCGACGTGGGAGTCCGGGTGGTGCGGGCCGCTTGGCGCGTCCGCGTGGTCACGGCGGCCATGGTTGCGGTGGCCGGCGGCTCGTCGATCTGGCGGCGGCGGAACGTGGCTGGTGGTGGCGGCAACGTTCGGCCTGGATTCCGTGGCGGAGGCCCTGGAAGGTGGCGGCAGGTGAAGCCCGGGCTGTCCGCGGCGGCATAGCGTGGTTCTGTCCCTGTCCAAGGCGAATCTGCACCGGCGTTTTGGTGGCTTTGTCTCCGGATTGGTTCAGATCAGAGACGGAGACGAGCGCACGGGGATCCTGATGGCGTCATGTACCTAGGGTAGGGTCACAGACCTGATCTAAGTACCCTGCCCAAGGACACCCTTAGAAGAGATCACCTTCCAGTCGACCTTCGAGGAACTCACTCGACTGACTTGAAGGACTCGACCACGAAGACTCACTCGACCACCAGAAGGTCAAGAAGCACTCTGTACTGCAACGGTCTGTAATTAAGTAGACTTTATGATAGTTAAGACCCTTTATGTGGGGCGTTACCAGTAACGCCCCCAGACTTTATGTACCTTAAACCCTTCATTACGTGGGTCGGCTGGGGTCCTGGCGCACTCTATATAAGCCACCCCCCTCCACAGGCAGAAGGGTTCGCACTCCTGTAACTCATATACAGATAATCCACTCGACCGCCTCCGGGCTCCGAGACGTAGGGCTTTTACTTCCTCCGAAAAGGGCCTGAACTCATACATCCTTGTGTTTACAACCTCTCCATAGCTAGGACCTTGCCTCTCCTTACCTACCCCCCACTCTACTGTCAGACTTAGAACCACGACAGTTGGCGCCCACCTTGGGGCTCGGTGTTTTAGCGATTTTGTGGAGAAGTTGCGGTTCTTCCGAGTTCTTTCATCATGGTGGCTGCTGGAGTTTTGGTCGAGGGTCACGAGGTCCGCCTCGGCGCTCTCACCTTCGTCGCCGACGACTCCGCCTAGCTCCAGGAGGCTCCACTCGACGTTGATGCGCTCCCCGTCCGCGGGGCGACGCATTTTCGCGCATGTGTCCACGTCGTCCTGCTGCGGCAACCGTCGACCCCGTATCGGTCGACTCCTCTATCGACCACCCTCCCGGTCTCCCGCCAGCGCAAGCGCTCTGGTCGGTCAAGGCTTCAGCGGTGGGTGAGACACGCGGTGGCTCGCCAGACGGCCACCACTCAAGTTGCGGCGATCGAGCCCGACGAATCTCTCTACGGCCTGTTCGATCTGTCGACTGGCTCTGTAGAGACTGCATCCGAATGCGATAGCATGATCCAGCGGCGGAAATCCTGATGGTCAACGGGCCTCGCAGTCCGCCTGGCTTCGCCCATGATGGTAGGGCAGGCAACGGAGACGACCCCGCACGAGGCCACGAAGAGTACCAGCCCGAGCCACTCGACTCTCTGCAAAGAGAGGAACTTCGCCGCAGGAATATGGATGCCCTGCATACTCCCATCGCAGGAGAAACCCCCGAGGCTCGCGCCTTGGAGGAGGCACGATTGGCCAATTTGGCCAAACGTGCTCGCTTGGAGAATCTTCAGCGAGCACTCGACGAGCGCGCGCGACAACGAGTGCCCGACGCCAATCGATGTCAACTCTTCCCGCCGACTCAGGTATATCGAACCCCAATCCAGAATTTAGCAGCTGCGACCCGTATAGTAGAGTCCATCCAGCCCTCTCAGTCGGAAGCTGTCAGAGGCTTGATGCAGATCCGGGATTTGCTCCGGGCAGCAGGAGACCAGAATTCAGCCGTGTCGCAGTCGCGCAACAGAATTCACAGTCGATCCGTCGCTGCGAATACGGTTCAGTCGGCTCACAGTCCCAGATCGCCTCCGCGGTGAGAAGGGCGCGAGAACCGGCGGGACCAGTACGGAGACCGACACGACCGAGATGATAGGCGTCGAGTGCCCGCTTCCCCTCCGAGGGTAGGGTCTTACGCTCCTCGGCGGCAAGACGGCAGGCGTCAGCTCAGTGTGGGGCGAAGATCTCCAGTCGACCTCAGAGAACCAGGCTTCGACGCGTGATCCATTATCGTGCAAGGCTTGGTCGACCGGAACAGAGCCCATCGGGATAGACCCGACAGAGATGCGCCCACAAGCAGTCGAGTGCATGTTACTGGTCCGGAGTGTTTCAGCAGAGCTATCAGAGCCGCACTGATCCCCCCCCAATTTCAGGTTGGCAACAGGAGTCAGCAAGTTCACCGGTGAGTCTAAGCCTGAAACTTGGCTTGAGGACTACCGAGTGGCGGTTCAGATCGGTGGTGGGAACGACGAGGTGGCCATGAAACATTTACCCCTCATGTTGGAAGGTTCTGCCAGAGCGTGGTTGAATCAGTTACCTCCTGGTAGCATTCACACTTGGAAAGATCTGTCCCGAGTGTTCGTCAGAACGTTTGAAGGAACTTGCAAGTGACCTGCTGGATTGACGGAGCTGCAAGTCTGTGTGCAGAAGACCAATGAGACTCTCAGGGAGTATATTCAGAGATGGATCACTTTGCACCATACTGTGGAGAATGTGTCTGATCATCAGGCAGTCTGCGCCTTCAAGGACGGCGTCAAGAACAGAGAACTGAGTCTGAAATTTGGTCGAACCGGAGACATGACCCTAAGTCGGATGATGGAGATTGCTACCAAGTACGCCAACGGTGAATAAGAAGACCGACTCCGAAGCGGCAAGTACAAACCGAGTCAGTCGGAGAAGGGAAACACCAGTCGGAAACAGAAGCGGAAGGCAGAACCAGCAGCTCCTGGAGAGGCTCTGGCCGTGACTCAAGGAAAATTTAAAGGGAAACCAAAAGAATCCTGGAACCCTAAGAAGGTAAAGGATAAAGAAGGGAACGACATGATGGATATGCCGTGTCACATCCACACGAAGAAAGACGAAGAGGGCAATATCATTTACCCAAAGCATACCACACGCCAATGTCGACTCCTGATCCAGCAGTTTCAGGGAAAACAGTCTAAGGACAAGGAAAAGGAGTCGGACAAGGCCGAAGACAAGGAGGACAGTGAGGAAGGATATCCGCATGTCAACTCCACTCTGATGATCTTTGCAGATGTGGAAAGCAAGAGTCGACTGAAAGTCATTAACCGTGAGGTGAACATGGTTGCCCCAGCAAAAGCAAGTTATCTGAGATGGTCCCAAACACCCATCACATTCGACCAATCTGATCACCCGACTCATATTGCCACCCCTGGGAGGCAAGCTTTGGTGGTCGATCCGGTTGTCGAAGGCACTCGACTGACAAAGGTGCTGATGGACGGTGGTAGTGGGCTGAATCTGTTGTATGCAGACACACTGAAAGGAATGGGCATTCCGATGTCTCGACTGAGCACCAGTAACATGAGCTTTCATGGAGTTATACCAGGGAAGAAAGCCGAGTCACTCGGCCAAATAGCTCTGGACGTGGTGTTTGGTGATTCGAAACATTTTCGCAAAGAGAAGTTGACATTTGAGGTCGTGGATTTTCAGAGTGCGTATCATGCAATTTTGGGGAGACCAACTTATGCACGGTTCATGGCTCGACCATGTTACGTGTACCTCAAACTTAAGATGCCCGGCCCCAAAGGAGTGATCACTGTCACCGATGATCGGAAAAAGGCAGAAGAGTGCTTTCAGAAGGGCTCAAAGATTGCCAATTCCCAGGTGCAGCGGTCGAGTTTGAAGAATACAAGCAAAACGCAGATCCGAGTGATTTGCTGCGATCCAAGAAACCCGCCACAGAATCTGCATTTCAGTCGTCCGGTGAGACAAAGCCTGTTCACATTCACCTGACCGACCCCAATGCAGCTCCGACCCACATCTCCACAACACTCGACCCAAAATAGGAAGAAGCGCTCATCCAGTTCCTCCGTGAGAACTAGGACATTTTTGCATGGAAGCCCGCTGACATGCCAGGTGTTCCCAGGGGACTGGCTGAGCATCGCCTGAGAGTCGACTCATCAGCAAAACCAGTCAAAGAGCATCTTCGGCGGTCCGCCGTCCAGAAGAGAAAAGCCATTGGTGAGGAAGTGGCTTGACTGTTGGCGGCAGAATTTATCCTGGAGATATACCACTCCGAGTGGCTCGCCAATGTCGTCATGGTTCCTAAGAAGGACAAATCGCTCCGAATGTGCATTGATTTCAAGCACATCAACCGGGCCTGCCCGAAAGATCATTTTCCTCTCCCTCGCATAGATCAAATTGTTGACTCGACCGCGGGATGCGAGAGATTGTCTTTTCTAGACGCCTATTCCGGGTACCACCAGATCCGTCTGTACGGGCCCGATGAGATAAAAACAGCTTTCATCACTCCATTCGGCTGCTTCTGCTATATCACCATGCCATTCGGCCTCAAGAATGCCGGAGCCACATTCATGCGAATGATTCAGAAGTGTCTGCTCACTCAAATCAGTCGGAATGTGGAAGCGTATATGGATGATATCGTCGTCAAGTCACGAAAAGGTTCCGACCTGCTCGCTGACCTCGCCGAAACGTTTGCCAACCTCAGAAGGTATGATATCAAGCTCAATCCATCAAAGTGCACATTCGGAGTTCCTGGTGGCAAGTTACTCGGTTTTCTCGTTTCCGAGCGAGGGATCGATGCTAATCCAGAAAAGATCGGCACTATTCTCCGAATGAAACGCCCTGTTCGAGTGCACGATGTCCAGAAGCTTACTGGATGCTTGGCCGCATTAAGTCGATTCATCTCACGACTCGGTGAAAAGGCATTACCTCTTTACCGACTGATGAAGAAGGCAGACAAGTTCGTGTGGACTCCAGAAGCTGATGCAGCGTTTGCCGAGCTAAAAGCTCTGCTCTCCACCCAGCCGGTGCTTGCTGCTCCAATCAGCAAAGAGCCTCTGTTGCTTTATATCGCAGCCACAGGACAAGTCGTCAGTACAGTGCTTACGGTCGAGCGGGAAGAAGAAGGAAAAGCCTTCAAAGTTCAACGCCCAGTGTATTATTTGTCTGAAGGACCCTTCATCGTCACCAAAGTTCTCCACAACGGGGCGTACCGTCTTTACAACGTCGAACATAATATCGACGAGCCCCGAGCTTGGAACGCGGAGCTACTCCGCCCATTTTACACTTAAGTTTATCACTCGGATGAGTTGTAATAAAATACTTCCGCAGTTCATGGGTTTCAAAATAATAGTGTCATAATTCCTCCATAATTTTTGTCACTTTTTATTTTTTCCCCCAGTGGATGACTTAGCCGCGAATCCATTTCGCCTAAGTTTGTAAAAATCCCTACCGAGTGGTGAGCCAGACTCCCACTCGGGGACTTAGCCGCGAATCCGTTTCGCCTAAGTTTGTAAAAAATCCTTACCGAGTGGTGAGCCAGACTTCCACTCAGGGGCTTAGCTGCGAATCCGTTTCGCCTAAGATTAAATAAAATCCTACCGAGTGGTAAGCCAGACTTCCACTCGGGGGCTTAGCTGCGAATCCGTTTCGCCTAAGATTAAATAAAATCCTACCGAGTGGTAAGCCAGACTTCCACTCGGAGGCTTAACTGCAGTCCAAAGTACTCGCCTAAGTTATTTAAATCCTACCGAGTGGCGAGCCAGGCTCCCACTCGGAGGCTTAGCTGCAGTCCAAAGTACTCGCCTAAGTTATTTAAATCCTACCGAGTGGCGAGCCAGACTCCCACTCGGAGGCTTAGCTGCAGTCCAAAGTACTCGCCTAAGTTATTTAAATCCTACCGAGTGGCGAGCCAGACTCCCACTCGGAGGGCTTAGCTGCAGTTTAAATACTCGCCTAAGTACAATGTGCTCCCGCAAGGAGGACGAGGTGCAGGTCGACTGCGACCCTCTCCTCTGAGCTACGCCACAAATACAACGTACGCTCGAAAGGAAGACGAGGTGCAGGTCGACTGCGACCCTCTCCTCTGAGCTACGCCCTAAGTACAATGTGCGCTCGTAAGGAGGACGAGGTGCAGGTCGACTGTTACCCTCTCCTCGGAGCTTTGCCACAAGTACAACGTGAAAATCCTACCGAGTGAAGAGCAAACCTCTCACTCGAGGGCTTAGCTGCAGTCTAGTGCTCGCCTAAGATATGAAAATCCTACCGAGTGAAGAGCAAACCTCTCACCCGGGGGCTTAGCTGCAGCCCAGTGCTCGCCTAAGATATGAAAATCCTACCGAGTGAAGAGCAAACCTCTCACTCGGGGGCTTAGCTGCAGCCCAGTGCTCGCCTAAGATATGAAAATCCTACCGAGTGAAGGGCAAAACCCTCACTCGGGGGCTTAGCTGCAGCCCAGTGCTTGCCTAAGATATGAAAATCCCGCTGAGTGAAGGGCAAAACCCTCACTCGGGGGCTTAGCTGCAGCCCATTGCTCGCCTAAGATATGAAAATCCTACCGAGTGAAGGGCAAAACCCTCACTCGGGGGCTTAGCTGCAGCCCAGTGCTCGCCTAAGATATGAAAATCCCGCTGAGTGAAGGGCAAAACCCTCACTCGGGGGCTTAGCTGCAGCCCAGTGCTCGCCTAAGACTTCAAATCCTACTGAGTGAAGAGTAAACCTCACACTCGGGGGGCTTAGCTGCAGCCCAGCGCTCGCCTAAGTGGATTAAGGAATAAGTCGACTGCAGTAAGCGTCTTGCTTTGAACCTGCAAAAAGACATTTCGAGCCAAAAACAATCATATTCAAACATCAAATCCAAGTTCGGATCGGTGCCTAAAGGAACCGAAAGTGCTCAGGCGCTAAGCCTGTTAAGGTTTATCGGTTACAACTCCACTCAGCATACCGAGGCAAATTTAAAGTGTCAAGCTTAAAAGAAGTTTTTTACCCCTCCTGTGGAGGGCTGGAAGGAGCGACGAACTCATCAAGATCAATTCCATCTGCGATCCGAGTGGCAGCAGCAATGAAGGTTTCCATGAAGGACCTGAAGTCGTGTTTCTTGGTGTTGGCCACTCGTAGAGCCGCCAGCTTGTCTTCTCGTGCATCTTTGCAGTGGACTCGGGCCAGACACAGAGCAACGTCTGCACCGCACCGAGCCGACGACTTTTTCCACTCCTGCACTCGACCAGGGACCGTGTTCAGGCGAGCCATCAGCGACTCAAGGTCGTTTTGGAGTGTCTCCCTAGGCCAGAGCGATGAGTCGATGTGAGATGTGGCGACCTTCAGCCTTGCAAGATAGTCCACGACAGCTGCAACACGGGACTCCAGTCGGAAAACATTCATGGCAACTTCATCGTTCACCGGAGAATTGATGGGGTCAAGGTTTGGTTCCAGCCGACTAGTCTCTTCTTCAAAATTTTGACAAAATTCTGCAAGGACAATAACCGAGTCAAGGCAATGGTCGAATGGAAAAATCACAGTTGAAAATGATTATTGAGAGTAAAGGGTTACCTTCAAGCATAAGGAACAGCTTCTTGGCAAGACCACTCAGGAAGGCCTCCAGCTCATTTTTCTTCCCAGTCAACTGGTTGACTTGGTCGGTCAGGGCGGCTTTGTCAATTTTCAGTCGACCGATTTCCTTGTTGGCGATCCCAAGAGCAGCTTCCAGATTGGTATTTTCTTGTTCAAGCTTGGTGACTGAAGCTAACTTTTCGTCAGCAAGCTTGATCTTATCAGCTAGTTCAAGGTCTCTCTTCTGTTGGGCCTCCCTCACCTTACCTACAAGTTACAGCAAGATCATATTTTGAAACAAACGAAGGGAAAAAGCAGTCGTCGAGGCCTCACCAAACATACCTTCGGTCTCCTCCTTTGCCTTCGTCAGATTCTCCTGAACCAGCCTCAAATCTAGCTCGAGCTGAATGTGCTTGTTTTCTAGCTCGGTGTAGCGAGCCGCAAGGTCACAGGATTTCTGCGAAGAACCAATCGACTAAATGTCAAAGAAAATTCACTTCCGAGTGGAAAAGGAAAAATCATGCGTTTCTAAGACTACAGCCGAATACAAGCATTCGACCGTAGTCTCGGGGACTACACCCAGTGGGTGCACTCAGCGTGCCCCCACTAATCTTATTGAAGACAGAGTTGACCAGTCGACCTCAAAAAAAAAAGAAAAAAGAAAAAAGATGTATTCTTTAAGACTGTAATCGACTGCAAGCAGTCGACCACAGTCTCGGGGACTACACCCAGTGGGTGCACTCAGCGTGCCCCCACTAATCCTATTGAAGACAGAGTCGATCCATTCGCCTCAGTCAAATGACAGAAAGACTGAACTTATAAAGCCTAAGGCCGACTGCCAGCAGTCGACCTTAGCCTTGGGGACTACACCCAGCGGGTGCACTCAGCATGCCCCCGCTAACACGGAGTTTGAATCGACACACCCAGTGGGTGACTGCTACAAATTTCGGAAAGAAAATTTTTTTGATAGCATATCCTAATAGAACAAGCGGTGGTCGACTGACCTGAACATTGCTTTGAAGGGCGGAACTGGCGTCGTAAGCTGCTTGGCTCGCATCCCAGATGGTCTTCACCTGCTCCATCATGATCCCTGCCTGGCGTATCGCCTCCTTCGCGGCCCCAGCTTGGTCCTCTAGGACGTGGTACGTCGTGAAGAGGGAGGGCTGTGCGGCACTCGACGAAGCAGGGAGAGCACTCGTCAGTGGATCTGCGAAGGACACAGTGTGTCGAGTGGTGTTCTCCTCCTCCGCGACCAGAGTCTCGGGCGCCATCACATCCTGGAGCACCCTGTCGGCAGACGCTTTCCTGCTCCTTCTGTGCCTCAGTGGTTCCTCATCTTCATCATCATCAAGAAGAGTGATAACAACGTTGGATGGAGCTACAGAAAAGAATCAGAATTAGAGATCATGAGTCAGTCGACTAAAAACGGAATTAAGAGTATGGTACCAAGGTTTGAGGTTGCTGTGTCCTCCATCTCATGGTCATCAGCCCTGGCTGAGGTCTCAGAAGTAGCAGCACTGCAATCCCAAAGAATTAGTCGACTGGCTCAAACGTCAACCAGAGATAAAGCTTGCACAGAACAGGAAGATTTAAGCAGCAATGATTACCCTGATATGGTGGGAATGGACACCTTCATCTTCGGCAGGAGTTTGGTCGGCTTTGACGGGGCCGCCCTGGGCTGCTTCGACGCCCTCTCAGTCGGCACCGGAGAAGTGGTCCGAGGGCGCTTGGTCGACTGCGCCACAGTCGCAACCCCCTTGCCACGTTCAGTCGCAGGGGCATGGACAAGCTTCGACCGCCTTTCCGAGCGCGGTGGTGCGACCTCCTCCTCCTCTTCTTCTTCATCCTCCTCATCATCGTCATCATCGTCATCATCATCCTCAGCGGCATCCGAGTCCCACTCCTCCTGGCTCTCGCCCCCGCTCGCCTCTCCCTCCTCAGTCGGAGCCTGTGCCCCATTGGGCATCATGTACAGATCGGTGAGGGCCTGATAGACATCAAGACAAAAGTCAATCGACCGATTGGCAGAGAAAACAGAAATAAATATGGCAAGAATACAATGGGAAGTGGAGCAGACATACCTTGTTTGGAACACTGAGGTGGTCGAGTGGAGGAATCCTTCTGGCTCCACGAGGGTTATCCTTGTTCCCAATAACAGCGACCATCCACCTTTCCAGAGTGGCATCGTCGACTGCTTCTGGATTGATCCGAGTCTCATCTTCAGTCCCGCGGTACAACCACATGCAATGGCTCCGGAACTGAAGAGGCTGGATACGACGCCTAAGGAACACCTCCAGAAGATCCATACCCGTCACTCCCTCCCGAACCAACTGAACTACGCACTCCATCAACATCTTCACGTCAGCTTTCTCCTCCGGAATCACCTTCAGAGAGGAGGGCTTGTTCACTCGGTCCATGGTGAACCGAGGAAGTCCACTCGACTTCCCCGGCGTCGGCTGATCCTGGCAGTAGAACCAGGTCGACTGCCAGCCTCTGACTGACTCGGGAAACGTCATGGCTGGGAAGGTGCTCTTGTTCCTCACCTGGATCCCCAGACCTCCACACATTTGGACAACTTGGGTTCTTTCGTCACCTGGGCTTGCCTTCTTCACGGCCTGAGAGCGGCACGTGAATATATGCTTGAACAATCCCCAATGCGGTCGACAACCCAGAAAATTCTCGCACATGGACACAAACGCGGCGAGATAGGCGATGGAGTTCGGGGTGAAGTGGTGGAGTTGCGCTCCAAAGAAGTTCAAGAAACCATGAAATAAAACACTCGGTGGCAAAGAAAACCCGCGGTCGACATGGGTGGCCAGAAGCACGCACTCACCCTTTGCCGGCTGGGGCTGCCACTCCCTCCCAGAAAGCCTCGCGGCTCCGTGGGGGATCAACCCGTCGTTGGCCATGTCGAGAAGATCCCCTTCCGTGATGGTCGACTGGATCCAATCTCCCTGGACCCAGCCTTTCGGCAGGCGAGATCTAGACGAAGACCCGCCGCTACTGGTGGATCTCCCCTTCGCCTTCTCCGTCGCCGACGCCTTCTTCGCGCGTTCCAGCGCCGCCGTCTTATCCTTGACCATGGCTGCCGGCGAGACGCGCGAGGAGAAGTTGTGCGGAGGTGAGAGCGAGCGTGATGGGTGGAAACGAAGGAAGCAGAGAGAGAATGCTGAGGCACTGTTCAAAAAACCCTCGCCGGGCGCATTCATAAGAACCTTTCCGAGTGGATGACAGGTGGGCCCGGTCGGTCTAATCATATCCCGAAACAGTTGCGCGGGCGTGATACGTGGCGAAGAACGCGGCGCGGAGATCGAGGCGTCTATGCCCTATCCCATCCGAACGCCGCGGTCCGCCCCGCTTCGCGCGCTTCCCCAAATTTCGTATCCCGCGGAATCCGCGAACGGCAGATCGGTCCGTCGAACGCGGGATTTCCTGTGATCCGTCACTCAGAAATCGGCGAAGTCCAAAAGGTCACTCGACAAAAGAAAAGAATGGATCGAGTCGACTGAAGAAAAGTTGCTCACTATCAACAAAGAGATTTTTTACAACGCACGGCCAGTGTGCGAAAGCCAATCAGAAACAGCATCAACTCCTTCATCACTCAAGCCTCAATCCATTCGGGGGCTAATGATGGCGTCATGTACCTAGGGTAGGGTCACAGACCTGATCTAAGTACCCTGCCCAAGGACACGCTTAGAAGAGATCACCTTCCAGTCGACCTTCGAGGAACTCACTCGACTGACTTGAAGGACTCGACCATGAAGACTCACTCGACCACCAGAAGGTCAAGAAGCACTCTGTACTGCAACGGTCTATAATTAAGTAGACTTTATGATAGTTAAGACCCTTTATGTGGGGCGTTACCAGTAACGCCCCCAGACTTTATGTACCTTAAACCCTTCATTACGTGGGTCGGCTGGGGTCCTGGCGCACTCTATATAAGCCACCCCCCTCCACAGGCAGAAGGGTTAGCACTCCTGTAACTCATATACAGATAATCCACTCGACCGCCTCCGGGCTCCGAGACGTAGGGCTTTTACTTCCTCCGAGAAGGGCCTGAACTCGTACATCCTTGTGTTTACAACCTCTCCATAGCTAGGACCTTGCCTCTCCTTACCTACCCCCCACTCTACTGTCATACTTAGAACCACGACAGATCCCTCTCGACGGCTCTCCGGTTTGGAGAGGTGGGGTGGGCAGCCCTCCTCCCAGGCTCCAGTGGTGGCACCCACAGGCAGTGGCCGGTGTGCCAAGGGCTCCCATGGTGGCAGTGTTTTCGTGGATGGTCGCCAGATCTAAGCGGCTAGATTTGGGGTTTTGAAGGCGGTCGAGACGGTGCACAGGTTGTCGGTCGGATTACTTGGGACAGATTCGGGTGAAAACCTAGTCTTCGGCCGGTGGCCGGAGCCGGTGATGGCGACACCCTTGCATCGTTTCCTTCTTGAAGGCATCATCGAGGTAAAGTTCCCAGCTCCTCCCGATACCTCCGGGGGAAACCCTGAAGGAAATATGCCCTAGATGCAATAATAAAGGTGTTATTTCATATTTCCTTATTCATGATAAATGTTTCTTATTCATGATAGAATTGTATTAACCGAAAACTTGATACATGTGTGAATACATAGACAAAACACCGTGTCCCTAGTATGCCTCTACTAGACTAGCTCGTTGATCAAAGATGGTTAAGTTTCCTAGCCATGGATATGAGTTGTCATTTCATGAGCGGGATCACATCATTAGTGGAATGATGTGATGGACAAGACTCATCCGTTAGCTTAGCATAATGATCATTCAGTTTTATTGCTACTGCTTTCTTCATGTCAAATATATATTCCTCCGACTATGAGATTATGCAACTCCCAGACACCGGAGGAATACTTTGTGTGATATCAAACGTCACAACGTAACTGGGTGATTATAAAGATGCTCTACAGGTATCTCCGAAGGTGTTTGTTGGGTTGGCATAGGTCAAGATTAGGATTCGTCACTCCGAGTATCGGAGAGGTATCTCTGAGCCCTCTCGGTAATGCACATCATATGAAGCCTTGCAAGCAATGTGAGTAATGAGTTAGTTATGGGATGATGCACTACGAAACGAGTAAAGAGACTTGCCGGTAACGAGATTGAACTAGGTATGAAGATACCAACGATCGAATCTCGGGCAAGTAACATACCGATGACAAAGGGAATAACGTATGTTAACATTGCGGTTCGACCGATAAAGATCTTCCTAGAATATGAGCATCCAGGTTCCGCTATTGGTTATTGACCAAAGAGGTGTCTCAGTCATGTCTACATAGTTCTCGAACCCGTAGGGTCCGCACGCTTAACGTTCGATGACGATATGTACTATATGAGTTATGTGTTTTGGTGACCGAAGGTTGTTCGGAGTCCCGGATGAGATCACGGACATGAAGAGGAGTCTCAAAATGGTCGAGAGGTAAAGATTGATATATTGAAAGGATATATTCGGACATTTGAATGGTTCCGGGGTGGTTCGGGTATTTTTCGAAGTACCGAGGGGTTACCGGAACTCCCCAGGGGAAGTAATGGGCCTTATGGGCCATAGGGGAGAGGAGAGGTAGGCCACGAGGAGGTGGCGTGCCCCCCCCATGGGGAGTCCAAATTGAACTAGGGGAGGGGGCGCGGCCCCCTTTCCCTCTCCCTCTCCCTCTCTTTCCCCTTTCCCCTCCGTTGGAAAGGAAGGGGGGCGACTAGGACTAGGAGTCCTAGTAGGACTCCCCCACTTGGGCTAGGGGTGGCCTCCTCCTCTCTCCTCCTTTATATGCGGGGGCAGGGGGGCACCTCAAGGTACATCAATTGTTTCTTAGCCGTGTGTGGTGCCCCCTCCACCGCTTACTCCTCCAGTCATATTGTCGTAGTGCTTAGGCGAAGCCCTGCGCGGATCACATCACCATCACCGTCACCACGCCGTCATGCTGATTGAACTCATCTACTCCTTCGTACCTCTACTGGATCAAGAATTCGAGGGATGTCATCGAGCTGAACGTGTGCAGAACTCGGAGGTGCCATATGTTCGGTGCTTGATCGGTTGAATCGAGAAGACGTTCGACCACATGAACCACGTTAAGCTAACGCTTCCGCTTTTGGTCTACGAGGGTACATGGACACACTCTCCCCCTCTTGTTGCTATGCATCTCCTAGATAGATCTTGCGTGAGCGTACGATTTTTTTTTTTGAAATTGCATGCTACGTTTCCCAGCAGTGGCATCCGAGCCAGGTCTATGCGTAGATGATATGCACGAGTAGAACACAAAGAGTTGTGGGCGGTGATCGTCATACTACTTACCATCAATGTCTTATTTTGATTCGGCGGTATTGTTGGATGAAGCGGCACGGACCAACCTTACATGACTGCGTTCATGAGACCAGTTCCACCGACAGACATGCAACTAATTTTGCATAAAATGTTGGGGAACGTAGCATGCAATTTCAAAAAAAAAATCCTACGCTTACGCAAGATCTATCAAGGAGATGCATAGCAATGAGAGAGGGAGAGTGTGTCTACGTACCCTCATAGACCAAAAGCGGAAGCATTTATCACGCGGTTGATGTAGTTGTACTCTTCACGATCCGATCATGATCCAACCGATCTAGTGTCGAACGGATGGCACCTCCGAGTTTAGCACACGTGCGGCTTGATGACGTCTCCTCCTTCTTGATCCAGCAAGCGGGAGAGGAGAAGTAGATGGGATCACTAAAGAAAATATGCCCCAGAGGCAATAATAAAGTTATTATTGAAGGAAATATGCCCTAGAGGCAATAATGAAGTTATTATTATTTCCTCATTTCATGATAAATGTTTATTATCCATGCTAGAATTGTATTAACTGGAAACTTAGTACATGTGTGAATACATAGACAAAACTTATTGTCCCTAGTATGCCTCTACTTGACTAGGTCGTTAATCAAAGATGGTTATGTTTCCTAACCATAGACATGTGTTGTCATTTGATGAACGGGATCACATCATTAGGAGAATGATGTGATGGACATGACCCATCCATTAGCTTAGCATCCTGATCGTGACAGTTTCATTGCTACTGCTTTCTCCATGACTTCTACATCGTCTTTAGACTATGAGATTATGCAAATCCCGAATATCGGAGGAACACTTTGTGTGCTACCAAACGTCACAACGTAAAAGGGTGATTACAAAGGTGCTCTACAGGTGTCTCCGAAGGTGTTTGTTGGGTTGGCATAGATCGATATTAGGATTTGTCACTCCATATTTCGGAGAGGTATCTCTAGGCCCTCTCAGTAATAATCATCACTATAAGCCTTGTAAGCATTGTGACTAATGAGTTAGTTGCGGGATGAAGTATTACGGAATGAGTAAAGAGACTTGCCGGTAATGAGATTGAACTAGGTATGATGATACTGACGATCGAATCTCGGGCAATTAACATACCGAGGACAAAGGAAACAACGTATGTTGTTATGCGGTTTGACCAATAAAGATCTTCGTAGAATATGTAGGAACCAATATGAGCATCCAGGTTCCGCTATTGGTTATTGACCGGAGATGTGTCTCGGTCATGTCTACATAGTTCTCGAACCCGTAGGGTCCGCACGCTTAACGTTCGATGACGATTGATATTATGAGTTTATGTGATTTGATGTACCGAAGGTTGTTCGGAGTCCCGGATGAGATCACGAACATGACGAGGAGTCTTGAAATTGTTGAGACTTAAAGATTGATATATTGGAAGACTATATTCGGACACCGGAAGTGTTCCGGATAGTTTTGGATAAAACCAGAGTGCCGGAGGGTTACCGGAACCTCTCTCCCTCCCTCCTTTATATACGTGGGCAGGGGGCACCCAAAGACACACAAGTTGATCTTTTAGCTGTGTGCGGTGCCCCCCTCCAAAGTTACACACCTCGGTCATATCGTCGTAGTGCTTACGCAAAGCCCTGCGCCGGTAACTTCATCATCACCGTCGCCACGCCGTCGTGCTGACGAGACTCTCCCTCGACCTCAACTGGCTCAAGAGTACGAGGGACGCCATATAGCTGAACGTGTGCTAAACGCGGAGGTTCGTATGTTCGGTACTTGATCGGTTGGATCACGAAGAAGTTCGACTACATCAACCGCGTTATTGAAACGCTTCCTCTTTCGGTCTATGAGGGTACGTGGACACACTCTCCCCTCTCGTTGCTATGCATCGCCTAGATAGATCTTGCGTGATTGTAGGATTTTTTTTGAAATTACAGCGTTCCCAACAATCACAACCAACACGATGGCATGGTGGTGATGGTGGTGGTGGAGCACCGGCAGCGCTTCGCTAAGCGTCGCCGGGACGAGGCGGCGGAACTACGGAGTAACGGGAGAGAGAGGGACGCCAAGGGCTTGGTGTGTCCTCTTGGGGAGCCCCCTCCTCTCTATATATAGGAGGGGCGTGGCAAACAACCCCTTCAAGCCCTAGGGCGCAGCTAAGGTGGTGAGGACTTGGACTCCAAGTCCAATCCTATTCCTACTAGGACTCCTTCCTTTTTTGCCTTCCCTAGCCACATTGACTTTTGAGGACTTGGTGCGCCTAGCCCAATAAGGCCAGGGCTCCTCCCCGCAGCCCATGCTAGCCCCTGGGTTGTGGTGAACCCACTTGTGGACTTCCATACCAATCCGGAATCCTCCGAAACCTTTTGGAAGCTTCCCGGTACAATACCGAAAAAACTGCACCTTTTTCCGGAACCCAAAATATGACTTTCCATATATAAATCTTTACCTCACGACCATTCCAAGACCCCTCGTGACGTCCGAGATCTCATCCGGGAATCCGAACAACATTTGGTTACCACTCATCAAATATCCCAATACTACTCTAGCGTCAACGAACGTTAAGCGTGCGACCCTACGGGTTCGGGTATTATGTAGTCATGACCGAGACACCTCTCCGGTCAATAACCAATAGCGGGACCTGGATGCCTATATTGAGTCATACATATTCCAGAAGATCTTTATCGGTCGAACTGTTATGACAACATACGTAATTCCCTTTTTCCATCGGTATGTTACTTGCCCGAGAATCGATCGTCGGTATCTTCATACCTAGTTCAATCTCGTTACCGGCAAGTCTCTTTACTCACTCCATAATGCATTATCCTGCAACTAACTCATTAGTCACTTTGCTTGCAAGGCTTCTATGATGTGCATTACCGAGAGGGCCAAGAGATACCTCTCTGATACTCAGAGTGACAAATCCTAATCTCGATCTATGCCAACCCAACAAACACCTTCGGAGATACCTGTAGAGCATCTTTATAATCACCCAGTTACGTTGTGACGTTTGATAGCACACAAGGCATTCCTCCAGTATCCGGAAGTTGCATAATCTCATATATAGTCGGAGGAATATGTATTTGACATGAAGAAAGCAATAGCAATAAAACTGAACGATCATTATGCTAAGCTAACGAATGGGTCTTGTCCATCACACCATTCTCCTAATAATGTGATCCACGTCTATGGTTAGGAAACTTAACCATCTTTGGTCAACGAGCTAGTCTAGTAGAGGCTCACTAGGGACACGGTGTTTTGTCTATGTATCCATACATGTATCAAGTTTCTGGTTAATACAATTCTAGCATGAATAATAAATATTTATCATGATATAAGGAAATATAAAATAACAACTTTATTATTGCCTCTAGGGCATATTTCCTTCATAAAGGTGGCCGGCGAGTGTCTGTTTCTCCAACTTTAGTTGAATCGAATTTGACTGCGGCCGGTCCTTGTGATGGTTAAAACAGCAAACTTAATAAATCACCATTGTGGTGGTTTTTGTGCCGTAGATAAGTACGGTTCATGCTAGAAGCCCGTAGCATCCACATAAAACTTGCAATAAACAAAGTAGAGGACGTCTAACTTGTTTTTGTAGGGCATGTTGTGATGTGATATGGTCAAGACATGATGTGATATAAAGATGTTGTATGAGATGATCATGTTTTGTAAAAGTTATTGGCAACTGGCAGGAGCCATATGGTTGTCGCTTTATTGTATGAAATACAAACACTATGTAATTGCTTTACTTTATCACTAAGCGGTAGCGATAGTCATAGAAGCAATAGTTGGCGAGATGACCACGATGCTACGATGGAGATCAAGGTGTCAAGCCAGTGATGATGGAGATCATGATGTTGCTTTGGTGATGGAGATCAAAAGGACAAGATGATGATGGCCATATCATGTCACATATTTTGATTGCATGTGATGTTTATCTTTATGCATCTTATTTTGTTAGTACGGCGGTAGCATTATAAGATGATCCCTTACTAAAATTTCAAGGTATAAGTGTTCTCCCCGAGTATGCATCGTTGCGAAAGTTCTTCGTGCTGAGGCACCACGTGATGATCGGGTGTGATAAGCTCTACGTTCAAATACAATGGGTGCAAGCCAGTTTTGCACATGCGGAATACTCAGGTTAAACTTGACGAGCCTAGCATATACAGATATGGCCTCGGAACACTGATAACCCACAAGTATAGGAGATCAATTGTAGCCTCTTTTGGTAAGTAGGAGTATCGAACCCAACGAGGAGCTAAAGGTAGAACAAATATTCCCTCAAGTTCTATCGGCCACCGATACAACTCTACGCACGCTTAACGTTCGCTTTACCTAAAACAAGTATGAAACTAGAAGGACTTTGTAGGTGTTGTTGGATAGGTTTGCAAGAATATAAAGAGTACGTAAATATAAACTAGGGGCTGTTTAGATAAAGAAGCAATTAAGTTAGTATAGCGAGTGTGGAAAAGTGGTGGTAGGAGTTGTGAAATTGTCTCTAAGCAATTGACTACTTTACAAGACCGATAGCAAGTTTTATGTGGGAGAGGCCACTGCTAGCATGTCATCCCCGACTTGGAATTCTATGCACTTATGATTGGAACTATTAGCAAGCATTCGCAACTACTAACGTTCATTAAGGTAAAACCCAACCATAGCATTAAGATATATTGGCCCCCCTTCAATCCTATATGCATCAATTTCTATGCTAGGTTGAAGCTTCTGTCACTCTTGCCCTCCAATACATAGTCCTATCAACATACAACTAACCCTATGGTGTGATCCACGTGCGCGCTCATATGATGGGCACCAAAGGACAGCAACATAACCACAAGCAAATTAAACCAATCATAGCAATTCACCAATTACCGATAGGACAACGAAAATCTACTCAGACATCATAGGATGGCAACACATCATTGGATAATAATATGAAGCATAAAGCACCATGTTCAAGTAGAGGGTACAACGGGTTACGGGAGAGTGGGCCGCTGAATATAGATGGGGGAAGGTGATGGAGATGTTGGTGAAGATGACAGAGGTGTTGGTGTAGATCGCGGTGATGATGATGGCCCCGACGGTGTTCCGGCGCCACCGGGAGAGAGGGGGAGAGAGAGCCCCTTCTTCTTCTTCTTCCTTGACCTTCTCCCTAGATGGGAGAAGGGTTTACCCTCTGGTCCATGGTCTCCATGGCGTGGGAGGGGCGAGAGCCCCTCCGAGATTGGATCTGTCTCTCTGTCTCTCTCTGTTTCTGCGTTGCTGATTCTGCCCTTTCACCGTTTCTTGTATTCCCGGAGATCCGTAACTCCGATTGGATTGAAACTTTGAACACGATTTGTTTCTAGATATTAGCTTTCTTGCGGCGAAAGAAGGGCAACAACCACCTTGTGGGGTGTCCATGAAGGTTAGGAGCGCCCCCACCCCCCTGGGACACGCCCCCTGCCTCGTGGGCCCCTCGAGCATCCTCTCGCGTTGATTCTTCTTCCCAAAATTCATAAATATTCCAAAAAAATCTCCGTCCGTTTTTATCCTGTTTGGACTTCGTTTGAAATGGGTTATCTATAAAACAAAAACATGCAACAAACAGGAATTGGCACTGGGCACTGGATCAATATGTTAGTCCCAAAAATAGTATAAAAAGTTGCCAAAAGTATATGAAAGTTGTATAATATTGGCATGGAACAAACAAAAATTATAGATACGACGGAGACGTATCAGCATCCCCAAGCTTAATTCCTGCTCGTCCTCGAGTAGGTAAATGATAAAAAAGATAATTTTTGATGTGGACTGCTACCTAGCATAATCTTGATCATGTAATCTAATCATGGCATGAATATTAAGACACGAGTGATTCAAAGCAATAGTCTATCATTTGACATAAAAGAATTTAATACTCGGGCATCCCAAAAAACAATCATGTCTTTCAAAATACAAATGCTAAAGAACGCTATCCCTACAAAATCATATAGTCTTGTATGCTCCCTTTTCTTAACACAAGGTATCCCTCATGCCCATCCCGGTGTCAGCCAAGCAATTGGTTCATACTTTTTAACGCGCTTCAGCTTTTTTAACCCTCACACAATACATGAGCGCAAGCCATGGATATAGCACTACAGGTGGAATAGAGTATGATGGTGGAGGTTGTGTGGATAAGACAAAAGGGAGAAAGTCTCACATCGACACGGCTAATCAACGGGCTATGGAGATGCCCATCAATTGATGTCAATGCGAGGAGTAGGGATTTCCATGCAATAGATGCACTGGAGCTATAAGTGTATGAAAGCTCAAACTGAAACTAAGTGGGTGTGCATCCAACTTGCTTGCTCATGAAGACCTCGGGCATTTGAGGAAGCCCATCATCAGAATATACAAGCCAAGTTCTATAATGAAAATTCCCACTAGTATATGAAAGTTAAAGCATAGGAGGCTCTCTCTATGAAGAACATGGTGCTACTTTGAAGCACAAGTGTGGTAAAAGGATAGTAACATTGCCCTTTCTCTCTTTTTCTCTCATTTATTTTATTTTATTTTTTTGGTGGGCTTCTTTGGCCTCTCTTTTTTATTTGGGCTTCTTTGGCCTCTTTTATTTTTCATAAAGTCCGAAGACTCATCCCAACTTGTGAGGGAATCATTGCTTCCATCATCCTTTCCTCACATGGGACAATGCTCTAATAATGATGATCATCGCACTTTTATTTACTTACAACTCAATATTACAACTCGATGCTAGAGCAAAATATGACTCTATATGAATGCCTCTGGCAGTGTACCAGGATGTGCAATGATCTAGCATAGCAAAGATATAAAAAAATGGACAAGCCATGAAAACATCATGCTAACTGTCTTGCGATCATGCAAAGCAATATGACAATGAATGCTCAAGTCATGTATATGATGATGATGGAAGTTGCATGGCAATATATCTCAGAATGGCTATGGAAATGCCATAATAGGTAGGTATGGTGGCTGTTTTGAGGAAGATATAAGGAGGCTTATGTGTGATAGAGCGTATCGTATCACGGGGTTTGGATGCATCGGCGAAATTTGCATCAACTCTCGAGGTGAGAAAGGGCAATGCACGGTACCGAAGAGGCTAGCAATGATGGAATGGTAAGAGTGCATATAATCCATGGACTCACATTAGTCATAAAAAACTCATATACTTATTGCAAAAGTTTATTGGCCCTCAAAGCAAAGTACTACTATGCATGCTCCTAGGGCGGAGGTTGGTAGGAGTTAACCATCGCGCGCCCCCGACCTTCACGCAGAGATAAACAATCAAAATACAATGCGCGCCAATTTGGTTACATGGTTAGGAGACCATACGTGCATGCTTTGGGAATTACAAACCTTAACACCAATATTCTTACTAAACACAACCATTTACTAGTACCTCCCACATATTATCATCTATATATCGCAAAACTATTGCAAGGAATCAAACATATCATATTCAATGGTCTACAAGTTTTATGTAGGATTTTATGACTAACCATGTGAATGACCAATTCCTGTCATCTCTCTAAATAGATATAAGTGAAGCAAGAGAGTTTAATTCTTTCGACAAAAGATATGCCCACACTCTAACAAATATAAGTGAAGCAAAATAGCATTCTACAAATGGCGGTTTTCTATGTGAAGAGAAACAGGCAATCCAAACTTCAAATGATATAGGTGAAGCACATGAAGCATTCTATAAAGCCATACGCAAAAGATATAAGTGAAGTGCAATGAGCATTCTATAAATAAACCAAGGACTATCTCATACCACCATGGTGCATAAAATAAAAGTGAAAACTACATGCAAAAGACGCTCCAAGATTTGCACATATCGCATGAACGAAACAAATCCGAAAACATACCGATACTTGTTGAAGAAAGATGGGATGCCTTCTGGGGCATCCCCAAGCTTAGACGCTTGAGTCTCCTTGAATATTTACTTGGGGTGCCTTGGGCATCCCCAAGATTGAGCTCTTGCCTCTCCTCCTTTTCCTCATATCGAGACCTCCTCGATCTTCAAACACTTCATCCACACAAAACTTCAACAGAAAACTCGGTAAGACCCGTTAGTATAATAAAGCAAATCACTACTCTAAGTACTATTGCAAACCAATTCATATTTTGTTTTTTCATTGTAGCTACTGTAATATAACTTTTCCATGGGTTAATCCACTGATAGGAATTGATAGTTTCATCAAAACAAGCAAACTATGCATCAAAAACAGAATTTGTCTTAAACAAGACAGTCTGTAGTAATCTGAACATTCACCATGCTTCTGGTACATCAAAAATTCTTCCAAAATTAGGAAAAATAAAAAAATTGTATAGAAAGACAGTGCAAAAAGTTTCAGAACCGTTTGACGTTCCAGTAAAAAATTTAAAATCACGCATTACAACCAAAGTTTCTGTCCTGCACCGCACAAACCAACAAGCATTGTAAACATCCTAAAGGCAAACCTTGGCACATTATTTTTATTTTTAAACTTTATAAAAGCACACAACAGAAATAAATGACTCTCTAAAACTTCCAGGTTGTCTCCCTGGCAGCGCTTTCTTTAAAGCCATTAAGCTAGGCATATAGTGCTCAAGTAATGGATCCACCCGGATCCCAAGGTATATCAAAGCCAATTTTAATTAACAATGATTTTTGGTTTAGTAGTGAGCGCAAAGTAACATATATCATGCAACAACGAAGTCTATCTCTCTTCCTATGCATCGGCATGTTATAAAAGAACAATTCATGCACACCAAGTAAAGGCCAATGCATAGTATAAGCAGTTTCTTGCAATTCTATCGTGTTGGAAACATGGAGAGGCGGAGATGTAGTTCCTCTCTCATAATAATTGCAAGTTGGAGCAGCAAGAACATGCATATTATATTCATCAAAATCATCATGTGTAGTAGTAAAAGGCAACCCATCAATATAATCCTTAGTAAGCACAAACTTCTCCGATATAGTGTAGTTGGGAGAATTCAAAAAGATAATAGGACTATTATGTGTGGGTACAATAGCAACAATTTCATGTTTAACATAAGGAACTATAGCAAGTTCATCTCCATAAGCATCATTCATATTGGCATCATGGACACAAGCATATAGCAAGCATCAAGTTCATCAAAAAGGGATATTTCAAACAAATTAAAGGGATCATAGCAATTATCATAGCAATCATCCTTCGGTAAGCACGAAGGGAAATTAAACAATGTATGAGTTGAAGAGTTACTCTCATTAGAAGGTGGGCACGGGTAGCTAATCTGCTCTTCCTCCTTTTGTTCTTCGCTCTCCTCATCATCTTTTTCATCCAATAAGCTCATAGTTTCATCAATTCCTTCTTTCATAGACTCCTACAAAATATTAGTCTCTTCTTGGACAGCGGAGACTCTCTCAATAAAATCATCAATATCGGTATTGAATTCATAATTCTCATAGCAATATTTAAGTATAGCAAAATTTTCAGGTTTGTAAACAGCATCATCAAGATTTTCACACTCTTTAAACAAAGATTCAATTTCATAAGCACCCATAAAAGCAACGAATTCTTATATTTGTTCCACATAATAGTAATCATATATACCATTAGCATAAGAAGCCAAGGTTTTATCATCATTGAATTTGCATGAAAAGGGAAGGTGTGGAGCCTTCATCCTAGAGCAACAAGTATAATCATATCTCAAGCATAGTTCTCGAGCATACCAATGCAACATATGAATTTGATCCCATAATAGTTTCCCTTTCCGAGTCAAGCGATAATCCCTAAAGTATTCACGTTGATCCAACATGTCTCCCTTTACATAATTGAATGGGATTTTCTCAGGATTATTAAAGTAGTGCATAATATTTTTCACATAACCAGCATTAATGGTTTTAGGAGGTTCCCCATCTCCATGAGTAGCAAGTACACCTAATCTTTTTTTGGTATTTCGTGTTCCATATCCATAACTAAAGATAGAGAACAACTTAGAACAACAAATAAAAATTACTTAGTGATAAAGCAAACAAGCACACACGAGAATATTCACCCCACGCTATGACTCCCCGGCAACGGCGCCAGAAAAAGGTCTTGATAACCCACAAGTATAGGGGATCAATTGTAGCCTCTTTCGATAAGTAAGAGTGTCGAACCCAATGAGGAGCTAAAGGTAGAGCAAATATTCCCTCTCTATCAACCACTGATACAACTCTACGCACGCTTAACATTCGCTTTACCTAAAACAAGAATGAAACTAGAAGGACTTTGTAGGTGTTGTTGGATAGGTTTGCAAGAATATAAAGAGCACGTAAATATAAACTAGGGGCTATTTAGGTAAAGAAGCAATAAAGTTAGTATAGCGAGTGTGCAAATGTGGTGGTAGGAGTTGTGAAATTGTCCCTAAGCAATTGACTACTTTACTAGACCGATAGCAAGTTTTATGTGGGAGAGGCCACTGCTAGCATGTCATCCCTGACCTGGAATTCTATGCACTTATGATTGGAACTATTAGCAAGCATCCACAACTACTAACGTTCATTAAGGTAAAACCTAACCATAGCATTAAGATATATTGGTCCCCCTTCAATCCCATATGCATCAATTTCTATGCTAGGTTGAAGCTTCTGTCACTCTTGCCCTCCAATACATAGTCCTATCAACATACAACTAACCCTATGATGTGATCCACGCACGCGCTCATATGATGGGCACCAAAGGACAGCAACATAACCACAAGCAAATTAAACCAATCATAGCAATTCACCAATTACCGATAGGACAACGAAAATCTACTCAGACATCATAGGATGGCAACACATCATTGGATAATAATATGAAGAATAAAGCACCATGTTCAAGTAGAGGGTACAGCGAGTTGCGGGAGAGTGGACCGCTGAATATAGATGGGGGAAGGTGATGGAGATGTTGGTGAAGATGACGGAGGTGTTAGTGTAGATCGCGGTGATGATGATGGCCCCAGCGGCGTTCCGGCGCCACCGGGAGAGAGGGGGAGAGAGCCCCCTTCTTCTTCTTCTTCCTTGACCTTCTCCCTAGATGGAAGAAGGGTTTCCCTTCTGGTCCATGGTCTCCATGGCATGGGAGGGGCGAGAGCCCCTTCAAGATTGGATCTGTCTCTCTGTCTCTCTCTGTTTCTGCGTTGCTAATTCTGCCCTTTCACCGTTTCTTATATTCTCGGAGATCCGTAACTCCGATTGGATTGAAACTTTGAACATGATTTGTTTCCGGGTATGTTTTCTTGCGATGAAAGAAGGGCAACAACTGCCTTACGGGGTGTCCACGAGGGTCAGGGGCGCGCCCCCTGCCTCATGGGCCCCTCGAGCATCGTCTCACGTTGATTCTTCTTCCCCAAATTCATAAATATTCCAAAAAAATTCTCCGTCCGTTTTTATCCCGTTTGGACTTTGTTTGAAATGGGTTTTCTGCGAAACAAAAACATGCAACAAACAGGAACTGGCACTGGGCACTGGATCAATATGTTAGTCCCAAAAACAGTATAAAAAGTTGCTAAAAGTATATGAAAGTTGTATAATATTGGCATGGAACAATCAAAAATTATAGATACGACGCAGACGTATCAAACACTGGAGACCGAAAGGTTGAACGTGAATCATATAGTGGATATGATCAACATAGAGATGTTCACCATTGAAGACTACTCCATCTCACGTGATGATCGGATATGGTTTAGTTGATTTGGATCACGTATCATTTAGATGACTTGAGGGATGTCTATCTAAGTAGGATTTCTTAAGTAATATGATTAATTGAACTTATTTTATCATGAACTTAGTCTTGATAGTTTTTTTGCATATCTATGTTGTAGATCAATGACCTGTGCTACCATTCCCTTGAATTTTAATGCGTTCCTAGAGAAAGCAAAGTTGAAAGATGATGGTAGCAACTACACAGATTGGGTCCGTAACTTGAGGATTATCCTCATTGCTGCACAGAAGAATTGTGTCCTTGATGCACCGCTAGGTGTACCACCTGCCCCAGCAACTGTAGACATTGTGAATGCCTGACAATCGCGTGTTGATGACTACTCGTTATTTCATTGTGCCATGCTTTACGGTTTAGAATCGGGACTTCAAAGACGTTTTGAACATCATGGACAATATGAGATATTCCAGGAGTTAAAGGTAATATTTCAAGCAAATGCCCGAGTTGAGAGATATGAAGTCTCCAACAAGTTCTATAGCTGCAAGATGGAGGAGAACAGTTCTGTTAGTGAGCACATGCTCAGAATGTTTGGGTACCATAATCACTTGACTCAGCTGGGAGTTAATCTTCCAGATGATTGTGTCATTCACAGAGTTCTTCAATCACTTCCACCAAGCTACAAAGGCTTCGTGATGAACTACAATATGCAAGGGATGGAAAAGACTATTCCCGAGCTCTTCGCGATGCTAAAGGCTGTGGAGGTAGAAATCAAGAAGGAGCATCAAGTGTTGATGGTTAACAAGACCACTAGTTTCAAGAAGAAGGGCAAGGGTAAAAAGAAGGGGAACTTCAAGAAGAATGACAAGCAAGTTGTCACTCCCGGGAAGAAACCCAAAGCTGGACCCAAGCCTGAAACTGAGTGCTTCTACTGCAAAGGGACTGGTCACTAGAAGTGGAACTGCCCCAAGTATTTGGCGGATAAGAAGGATGGCAAAGTGAACAAAGGTATATTTGATATACATGTTATTGATGTGTACCTTACTAATTCTCGTAGTAGTGTCTGTGCATTTGATACTGGTTCGGTTGCTCATATTTGTAACTTGAAGCAGGGACTAAGGATTAAACAAAGATTGGCTAAGGACGAGGTGACGATGCGCGTCAGGAATGGTTCAAAGGTCGATGTGATCGCTGTCGGCATGCTACCTGTACATCTACCTTCGGGATTAGTTTTAGACCTGAATAATTGTTATTTGGTGCCAGCGTTAGCATGAACATTATATTTGGATCTTGTTTAGTGCGAGACGGTTATTCATTTAAATCAAAGAATAATGGTTGTTCTATTTATATGAGTAATATCTTTTATGGTCATGCACCCTTGAAGAGTGGTCTATTTCTGTTGAATCTTGATCGTGATGATACACATATTCATAATATTGATGCCAAAAGATGCAAAGTTGAGAATGATAGTGCAACTTATTTGTGGCACTGCCGTTTGGGTCATATCGGTATAAAGAGCATGAAGAAACTCCATAAAGATGGACTTTTGGAATCACTTGATTATGAATCATTTGATACTTGCGAACCGTGCCTTATGGGCAAGATGACTAAAACTCCATTCTCTGGAACAATGGAACGAGCTAATGACTTATTGGAAATAATACATACCGATGTATGCGGTCCAATGAGTGTTGATGCTCGTGGCTGGTATTGTTATTTTCTAACCTTCACAGATGATTTGAGCAGATATGGGTATATCTACTTAATGAAACACAAGTCTGAAACATTTCAAAAGTTCAAAGAATTCCAAAATGAAGTGAAGAATCATCGTAACAAGAAAATAAAGTTTCTACGATATGATCGTGGAGGTGAATATTTGAGTTATGAGTTTGGCCTTCATTTAAAACAATATGGAATAGTTTCATAGCTCACGCCACCTGGAACACCACAACGTAATGGTGTGTCCGAACATCGTAACCGCACTTTATTGGATATGGTGCGATCTATGATGTCTCTTACCGATTTACCACTATCGTTTTGGGGTTATGCATTAGAGACAGCTGCATTCACATTAAACAGGGCACCGTCAAAGTCCGTTGAGACGACACCGTATGAACTGTGGTTTGGCAACAAACCTAAGCTGTCATTTATTAAAGTTTGGGGAAGTGATGCTAATGTCAAAAGGCTTCAGCCTGATAAGCTTGAACCCAAAATCAAAGAAGTGCGTCTTCATAGGATACCCTAAGGAAACAATTGGGTACACCTTCTACCACAAGTCCGAAGGCAAGATTTTTGTTGCTACGAACGGAACTTTTATAGAGAAGGAGTTTCTCTCAAAAGAAGTGAGTGGGAGGAAAGTAGAACTTGATGAGGTAATTGTACCTACTCTCAATTTGGAAAGTAGATCATCCAAGAAATCTGTTCCCGTGATGCCTACACCAACTGGAGAGGAAGCTAATGATAAAGATCATGGAACTTCAGATCAAGTTGCTATAGAACCTCGTAGGTCAAGCAAAGCATGATCCGCACCAGAGTGGTACGGTAATCCTGTTCTAGAGGTCATGTTACTTGACCATGACGAACCTACGAACTATGAAGAAGCTATGGTGAGCCCCGATTCCGATAAATCGCTTGAGGCCATGAAATCTGAGATAGGATCCATGTATGAGAACCAATGTGGACTTTGGTGGATCTGCCTGATGATCGGCGGCCCATAGAGAATAAATGGATCTTCAAGAAGAAGACTGATGCTGATGATAATGTTATTGTCTATAAAGCTCGACTTGTCGCAAAAGGTTTTCGATAAGTTCAAGGAGTTGACTACGATGAGACTTTCTCACACGTAGCGATGCTTAAGTCTGTTTGAATCATGTTAGGAATTGCCGCATTTTATGATTATGAAATCTGGCAAATGGATGTCAAATCTGCATTCCTTAATGGATTTCTTAAAGAAGAGTTGTATATGATGCAATCGGACGGTTTTATTGATCCTAAAGGTGCTAACAAAGTGTGCAAGCTCCAGCGATCCATTTATGGACTGGTGCAAGCATCTCGGAGTTGGAATATACGCTTTGATGAGGTGATCAAAGCATATGGTTTTATACATACTTTTGGAGAAGCCTGTATTTACAAGAAAGTGAGTGGGAGCTCTATAGCATATCTAATATTATATGTGGATGACATATTGTTGATTAGAAATGATGTAGAGTTTCTGAATAGCATAAAAGGATACTTGAATAAGAGTTTTTCAATGAAAGACCTCAGTGAAGCTGCTTATATATTGGGCATCAAGATCTATAGAGATAGATCAAGACGCTTGATAGGACTTTCACAAAGCACATACCTTGATAAAGTTTTGAAGAAGTTCAAAATGGACCAGTCAAATAAAGGGTTCTTGCCTGTGTTACAAGGTGTGAAGTTGAGTCAGACTCAATGCCCGACCACTGCAGAAGATAGAGAGAAAATGAAAGTCATTCCCTATGCTTCACCCATAGGTTCTATCATGTATGCTATGCTATGTACCAGACCTGATGTGTGCCTTGCTATAAGTTTAGCAAGGAGGTACCAAAGTAATCCAGGAGTGGATCACTAGACAGCGGTTGATACGTCTCCAACGTATCTATAATTTTTGATTGTTCCATGCTATTATATTACCCCTTTTGGATGTTTATGGGCTTTATTTTACACATTTATATCATTTTTGGGACTAACCTACTAACCGAAGGCCCAACCCATATTGCTGTTTTTTTGCCTATTTCAGTATTTCGAAGAAAAGGAATATCAAACAGAGTCCAAACAGAATGAAACCTTCGGGAGCGTGATTTTTGGAACGAACGTGATCCAGAGGACTTGGAGTGCAAGTCAAGAAGCAGCTGAGGCGGCCACGAGGGTGGAGGGCGCGCCCCCTATCTCGTGGGCCCTCGGGCGGCCACCGACCTACTTCTTCCTCCTATATATACCCACGTACCCCGAAAACATCAAGGGAGCCAACGAAAAACAATTTCCACTGCCGTAACCTTCTGTATCCGCGAGATCCCATCTCGGAGCCTTCGCCGGTGCTCCGCCGGAGGGGGAATCGACCATGGAGAGCTTCTACATCAACACCATAGCCTCTCCGATGAGTTGTGAGTAGTTTACCACAGACCTTCGGGTCCATAGTTATTAGCTAGATGGCTTCTTCTCTCTTTTTGGATCTCAATACCATGTTCTCCCCCTCTCTTGTGGAGATCTATTTGATGTAACTCTTTTTGCGGTGTGTTTGTCGAGATCTGATGAATTGTGGGTTTATGATCAAGTTTATCTATGAGAAATATTTGAATCTCCTTTGAATTCTTTTATGTATGATTGAGTTATCTTTGCAAGTCTCTTCAAATTATTAGTTTGGTTTGGCCTACTAGATTGATCTTTCTTGCAATGGGAGAAGTGCTTAGCTTTGGGTTCAATCTTGCGGTGTCCTTACCCATTGACAATAAGGGTTGCAAGGCACGTATTGTATTGTTGCCATCGAGGATAAAAAGGTGGGTTTTATATCATATTGCATGAGTTTATACCTCTACATCATGTCATCTTTCTTAATGCGTTACTCTGTTCTTATGAACTTAATACTCTAGATGCATGCTGGATAGCAGTCGATGTGTGGAGTAATAGTAGTAGATGCAGGAAGGAGTCGGTCTACTTGTCGTGGACGTGATGCCTATATACATGATCATGCCTAGATAATCTCATAATTATTCTCTTTTCTATCAATTGCTTGACAATAATTTGTTCACCCACCGTAATACTTATGCTATCTTGAGAGAAGCCACTAGTGAAACCTATGGCCCCCGGGTCTATCTTTTATCATATAAAGTTTTCAATCTACTTTTATTTGCGTCTTTACTTTTCCAATCTACATTATGAAATACCAAAATATATTTATCTTATCATACTATCTCTATCAGATCTCACTTTCGCAAGTGGCCGTGAAGGGATTGACAACCCCTTTATTGCGTTGGTTGCGAGTTCTTTGTTTGTTTGTGTAGGTGCGTGGGACTTTTGAGGAGCCTCCTACTGGATTGATACCTTGGTTCTCAAAACTGAGGGAAATACTTATGCTACTATTGCTGCATCACCCTTTCCTCTTCAAGGAAAACCAACGCAAGCTCAAGACGTAGCAAGAAGGATTTCTGGCGCCGTTGCCGGGGAGGTCTTCGCTCAAGTCAAGACATACTAAGTACCCATCACAAACTCATCTCCCTCACATTTACATTATTTGCCATTTGCCTCTCGTTTTCCTCTCCCCCACTTCACCCTTGCCGTTTTATTCGCCTTCTCTTTCCCAATCTTCTCCTCTCTCTCTTTCGCTTGCCTTCTTCTGTTTGCTCGTGTGTTAGATCATTGACCTTGTCTTAACGGCTAGTCCTCCTATCCTTGTTATCACTCCCGAACATGAAATTCTTAATTTTAAGCAAAGGGAGGGAGAAAATTTAAATGATGCTTGGCATAGAATTTGCAATGCTCAAAATAAATCTACTAGGAAGCTTTCTACTTCCGTACTTCTTCGCAATTTTTATGTAGGCATTACTCCTTGGAATAGATGCGTTCTTGATACCGTTACTGGAGGGGATTTCTTGAGTAGACATAAGTTTGATGCTTATAATGCCATGTTAGATTTGTTTGGCCCACCACCTCTTTTGGTTAATGGAACTGTTTTAACTTTGGAACATGTGATGCAACGACTTGAAATTATTGAAAATAAAGTTGCCACTATTGAGTTGATTGAAAATTTGGATAAAAAGATTAATAATCACATTACCCAATATGGATCTAGGGTTGGAGTTACTTTGAAAAATCTTAAAGAAAAAGAACCTATAGTCAATGAAAAAATAGATCTAGATTCTGCAAGAATCGGTAAACTTGAGGATATCATTACCAACTTAGGGTCGGCGTTTTCTTCCATGAAAAACACTCCAAAAACTTCGACCAAAACTGCCAAATTTATTTATGTTCCTAAAAATAAGGGTGAATCTTCTAGTAAGGGAGACGTGGATCTCAAATCAATAAGTGTTCATCCCAATTGTCTCTCTATCATTAAGGAACCTTTTGCTACAATTGATTTCTTGAATTTTTGCCTAAAGGTTTAATCATTGCTAAAAAGGGAGAAACCCCTAAAGATTATAAGTGCTCTGTTGAGGAATTGAGTGCCAAAGATGGTACTACTTAGATCTATCTTCGCTTTTATGCCTAGCTAGGGGCATTAAACGATAGCGCTAGTTGGGAGGCAACCCAATTTTATTTGCGTTTTTGTTTGTTTCTATTTAGTAATAACTTTTGCATCTACCTTCTGTTTAGATGTGTTTTTATGTTTTAATTAGTGTTTGTGCCAAGTAGAACCTATAGGATAACCTACAGTGATAGTTAATTTGATTCTGCTGAAAAACAGAAACTTTGCACGCACTAAATTAGTTTTGTTAAATCACAGAAACGTGATTTTGCGTTGATTCGTTTTGCTGTAGATCAATAGACAAATTTTCCAGGACTTCCTATTTTGGTAGGATTTTTAGAGTTCCAGAAGTTTGCGTTAGTTACAGATTGCTACAGACTATTCTGTTTTTGACAGATTCTGTTTTTCGTGTGTTATTTGCTTATTTTGATGCATCTATTGCTAGTATTAAGTGATATGAACCATATAGAACTTGAAATACAGTAGGTTTAACACCAATATAAATAAAGAATGAGTTCATTACAGTACCTTATGTGGTGGTTTTGATTTCTTTCACTAACGGAGCTTATGAGATTTCCTGTTCAGTTTTGTGTTGTGAAGTTTTCAAGTTTGGGTAAAGATTTGATGGGCTATGGAATAAGGCGTGGCAAAAGCCTAAGCTTGGGGATGCCCATGGCACCCCAAGATATTCAAGAGTAGCCAAAAGCCTAAGCTTGGGGATGCCCCCGGAAGGCATCCCCTCTTTCGTCTTCGTTCATTGGTAACTTTACTTGGAGCTATATTTTTATTCACCACATGATATGTGTTTTGCTTGGAGCGTCTTGTATGATATTAGTATTTGCTTTTTAGTTTTCCACAATCATCCTTGCTGTACACACCTTTTGGGAGAAGTCCACTTTATTAGAATTTATTAGAATACTCTATGTGCTTCACTTATATCTTTTGAGCTAGATAGTTTTTGCTCTAGTGCTTCACTTATATCTTTTAGAGCATGGCGGTGGCTTAATTTTGTAGAAATTTCTAGTCTCTCATGCTTCACTTATATTATTTCGAGAGTCTCTTAGAACAGCATGGTATTTGCTATGGTTATAAAATTGGTCCTAGAATGGTAGGCATCCAAGTTGGGTATAATAAAAACTATCATAGGAAGTGAATTGGATGCTATGATCAATTGATACTTGATAATTGTTTTGAGATATGGAGGTAGTGATATTAAAGTCATGCTAGTTGGGTGATTATGAATTTAAAAAATGCTTTTGTTGAAGTTTGTGATTCCCGTAGCATGCACATATGGTGAACCGCTTTGTGATGAAGTTGGAGCACAATTTTATTTATTGATTGTCTTCCTTATGAGTGGTGATCGGGGACGAGCGATGGTATTTTCCTACCAATCTATCCCCCTAGGAGCATGCGCGTAATACTTTGTTTTTGATGACTTGTAGATTTTTGCAATAAGTATATGAGTTCTTTTGACTAATGTTGAGTCCATGGATTATACACACTCTCACCCTTCCACCATTGCTAGCCTCTCTTGTGCCGCGCAAATTTTGCCAGTACCATATACCTTCCTCAAAACAGCCAGCATACCTACCTTTATGGCATCTCCATATCCATTCCGAGATATATTGCCATGCAACTTTCCATCGTTCCGTTTATATGACATGCATCATCATTGTCATATTGCTCTTTGCATGATCATGTAGTTGACATCGTATTTATGGCAGGGCCACCTTCATAATTTTCATACATGTCACTCTTGATTCATTGCATATCCTGGTACACCGCCGGAGGCATTCATATAGAGTCATATCTTGTTCTAAGTTTTGAGTTGTAATTCATGATTTGTAAATCAATAAAAGTGTGATGATCATCATTATTAGAGCATTGTCCCAGTGAGGAAAGGATGATGGAGACTATGATTCCCCCACAAGTCGGGATGAGACTTCGGACTTTACAAAAAAAAAGAGAAAGGCCAAAAAAAGAGAAAGGCCAAAGAAAAAAATGAAAAAAATGAGAGAAAAAGAGAGAAGGGACAATGCTACTATCCTTTTTACCACACTTGTGCTTCAAAGTAGCACCGTGATCTTCATGATAGAGAGTGTCCTATGTTGTCACTTTCATATACTAGTGGGAATTTTTCATTATAGAACTTGGCTTGTATATTCCAATGATGGGCTTCCTCAAAATGCCCAGGTCTTCGTGAGCAAACGAGTTGGATGCACATCCACTTAGTTTCTTTTGTTGAGCTTTCATACATTTATAGCTCTAGTGCATCCGTTGCATGGCAATCCCTACTCACTCACATTGATATCTATTAGTGGGCATCTCCATAGCTCGTTGATACGCCTAGTTGATGTGAGACTATCTTCTCCTTTTTTTTGTCTTCTCCACAATCACCATTCTATTTCACATATAGTACTATGTCCATAGCTCACGCTCATGTATTGCGTGAAAATTGAAAAAGTTTGAGATTACTAAAGTATGAAACAATTGCTTGGCTTGTCATCGGGGTTGTGCATGATTAAATACTTTGTGTGATGAAGATAGAGCAACAGCCAGACTATATGATTTTGTAGGGATAACTTTCTCTAGCCATGTTATTTTAAGAAGACATGATTGCTTTGATTAGTATGCTTGAAGTATTACTATTTCTTATGTCAATATGAACTTTTATTTTGAATCATTTGGATTTGAACATTCATGCCACAATAAAGAAAATTACATTGAGAATTATGCTAGGTAGCATTCCACATCAAAAATTCTGTTTTTATCATTTACCTACTCGAGGACGAGCATGAATTAAGCTTGGGGATGCTTGATACGTCTCCAACGTATCTATAATTTTTGATTGTTCCATGCTATTATATTACCCCTTTTGGATGTTTATAGGCTTTATTTTACACATTTATATCATTTTTGGGGCTAACCTACTAACCGGAGGCCCAGCCCATATTGCTGTTTTGTTTGCCTATTTCAGTATTTTGAAGAAAAGGAATATCAAACAGAGTCCAAAGGGAATGAAACCTTCGGGAGCGTGATTTTTGGAACGAACGTGATCCAGAGGACTTGGAGTGCAAGTCAAGAAGCAGCCGAGGCGGCCACGAGGGTGGAGGGCGCGCCCACCCCTACAGGGCGCGCCCCCTATCTCGTGGGCCCCTCGGGCGGCCACCGACCTACTTCTTCCTCATATATATACCCACGTACCCCGAAAATATCTAGGGAGCCAATGGAAAACAATTTCCACTGCCGTAACCTTCTGTATCCGCGAGATCCCATCTTGGAGCCTTCGTCGGCGCTCCGTCGAAGGGGGAATCGACCATGGAGGGCTTCTACATCAACACCATAGCCTCTCCGATGAGTTGTGAGTAGTTTACCACAGACCTTCGGGTCCATAGTTATTAGCTAGATGGCTTCTTCTCTCTTTTTGGATCTCAATACCATGTTCTCCCCTCTCTTGTGGAGATCTATTCGATGTAACTCTTTTTGCGGTGTGTTTGTCGAGATCCGATGAATTGTGGGTTTATGATCAAGTTTATCTATGAGAAATATTTGAATCTCCTCTGAATTCTTTTATGTATGATTGAGTATCTTTGCAAGTCTCTTCGAATTATCTGTTTGGTTTGGCCTACTAGATTGATCTTTCTTGCAATGGGAGAAGTGCTTAGCTTTGGGTTCAATCTTGCGGTGTCCTTACTCAGTGACAATAAGGGTTGCAAGACACGTATTGTATTGTTGCCATCGAGGATAAAAAGGACTCACTAACTAAAGAAGATAAAGACTACACCATCGTGAAGGGGATAGTCAACAGGTAATTTCAATCATTATTAACTATTAGTTTCTGATATGAACTATTTAATAACCCATTTATTAATTTTCTTTGCCGACGGGTAGGGCATGGGCAAAGTTCATCAAGGTGACTCCAGGCACGTGGCCAAAAAAGTTGTTTTGGCATCGACCCTTGGTAAGTAATTAAGTAGTACTAGCTAGCTACCATCTCTTTAATTCTTGTTTCAATATCATTAATTAATTATCATGCTTGATTAATCATTATCTGATTCAATTCCATTCTCGTAAAGGCCCTGAGGCAGGCGCCGGGGAATAATCTGTGTGCATTCTACGTTTGCGAGAACATTCGCATGATGACGTGCAAAAGGAGCAGATCTGATAGACAGGACTGGGTACGTTTTTGTCAGAACACTATTCACACCATTATCGATATCTAGTCACACAACTAACACACATACATATTGATCTCCTTCTTAACAGTTCAGATCGGTGCGGGATAAGCTCCTACCATCGGACCGCATACAAGCATTTCAAGAGGAAATAGCCGGATTTTTGCTCGACCAGGTCATAGATCCCAAAGGAGAATACTATTACCCGCTACCGCCCCCATGAACCACTTGCCATCGTGCTCCGGAGGCACCAAAGGCAACATATGTAGGAGAAATTGTATATGTATATACATGTGTATGTGTGAATAATTAATGGTGTTGGTTTGTGAGACATTCGATGATATATATATATATATATATATATATATATATATATATACAGACGGTCTATTCTGCTAATATTAGCAGAATAACTATTCTGCACACCACTTCGGCACTGCACGCTCAACAGAAGCGCACTGCATCATTTTGACGACGAGCACTGTAAGAGAGACTAGTGAACTTCTCGTCGGAAAAAACTATACGCGTTATTTTTTCGGTACTGTTTTTGCTCTAACTTTTTAACCATTTATCGAAATGAGGCATGTAATATATCATTGAAAAGCTATGGATTAGGCGCAACTTCGACATGTTGAACACTTTTTGAGATTCCACACGGTTTAAGAGCAGTTTTGAAAATAGTGCGGCGGATGACGAGTGGCACGAGCGTTTTTTCGCGTTTTTTTCTAAACCGCTTGTCGGAACGAAGCAAATGATACGCCGTTGGATAGATATCGTCAAGGCGCATCTTTTTCATATATAAAGCTTTCTCTAATTCATTACGGTTTAAGAGCAGTTTCAAATTTACTAAATCGCGGAACTCTGTTTTTCAAAAAATTTCAAATTTTCGGTACTGTTTTCGCTCTAGTTTTTGAACCATTTGTCGAAACGAGGCGTATGATACGTCGTTGGAAAGCTATGGACAAGGCCCAACTTTTGTATGTAGAACTTGTTTTGAGATTCCTTGCGGTTTTAAATTAATTGAAAATCGTGCGGCGGACGACGAGTGACAGCGGCCGTTTTTGGTGAAATTTTTGCAAACCGCTGGTCTGAATGATTCAAATCATACGCCGTTGGAAAGATATCGATGATACGCAACTCTTTCATGTAGAACACTCTCTCTAATTCTTTACGGTTTAAGAGCAGTTTCGATTTTACCCAAAAAGCGGACACTGTTTTTCGCAACACCCAAATCGACGTGGATACTTCATCCGACTGAAAACCGCACTGCATCGGACGAAAAACCGCACTACATTAGACAGTCAAGTGAACTTCATGATTTCTTTTGTCGAACGTAATTTTTTTCCAGACGAGTTTTTGTTATATTTTTTTATAAACAAGTGTACCGAAAGGTGAGGGCAAGTGAACCGCGACATATATCAAAGTGAACCGCATTATTATCTTGTTGTTTTGCTAAATTTTTTGCACTTTTCATGTTGGGCGCAAGTGAACGACATCGCTGTCAAAAGTGAACCACATGCAAGGACCAAACGCACTGCAAGAGTTGATCTAGTCGAAGAAATTTTGAAACACATGAAACAAATTGCACTTCATACAGAGGGGTAATGAGCTGCTACACTAATTCGAGTGAATTACTTTTTCCAATCGTCCCACAAACAAAACAGATTGCATTAGAGAAAGGAGTGAACCTCCCGTGGAGATTTCTGAGATTTCTTTCTCTTTCTTTTACAAAGTGAACCACTAAGGGGCTGCACTTTGTTCGGAGCTTCAAATAGGGTTGAGCGAGTTGCACAATTATGTACAGTGAGCTGCACATAAATTCATCTAAAGTACATGGTTAATGTTAGTGAGCTATATGGATGAGGCAACCAGACTGCATTTAAAATTACATTGCGTGAAAAGAATATTACCTCTGACCAATATTCTTTTGAATTTTTTAGCAAGTGGAAGTGGTTCTTCATGGGTTCTTTTTTACCGGCCACCCAAGGTTTTTTTTGTTAGCTAGTGAACCACCCTTTTCTGAGAGAACAAAGCGAACCATGGAGGGTCGTCGAAGTGGACGTATCATGACATTTTTTTTCATTTTCATGTTTTGGAGTATAGAGACGAGCTAAGTGTATTGCATTATTCATTTTTGTACTTTTGTCTTTTTTTTTGTTAACGCGTCCGAACTCTAGAGTAGAGGCAAGTGCGCTGCACTATTTTTTTAACTGTTTTTCTCCGTCAAAATGAATTCCTCGCCTATTGTAAAACATACCTCTAGTCTAGACACAAACAATAAAACTTTCAAATGTAGTATATTCAGCAACCACACATCGCATGGAAGAGAAATATCATAAGAAGATTCAACAGACAGCCATCCGTCGCCGGATGCACATCATCCAAACTTTTTGCACTGCACATAGAGAAGAACAAAGCTGCAAACATGACAGAACAGAGCTGCACACAGGAAAAATTCTTAGCCGTCCACAAATCATCCATGTTTTTTTGATTGTAGAGCAGTTTTGAACTACAAGGGAGAGTTGGCTGAACCTCATGCCGGGGGGCGCCAGCTGAACTGCATTAGAAAGTTTGTTGCACTGAATTCACTCCAATCAACAGCAAAAACATGGGGGTGGGAGGGGCGGCTTACTGCTCTTCCACCGGGAACTGCATGGCCGCGATGCACGAACTGCACGGCCTCGACGAGCAAACTGCACGCCACAACGATCCAGCAAAACTCCGGGAAGGCGGGGGCCTGGCGGCACTGGTGGGTGGATTTTGTCAGTGGCGGTAGAGAGAACACAGGTCCGTCCCCTGGCGCAGCGATGGCCGAGGGATCCCAGCCATGGTCATCCTGGCCGGGGATTAAGCCCCTCCTCACCTCAGACGGAGTGGCAAGAGTAGGCCGGGGGGTCGCTGGATCTGGCAACCAGAAGGAGGTGAGCCCATGGCACGGTGGAGGAAGCGGGAGGGGCACCGACGCTGCTGGGTGTTGTGGCTGCTCGGCTACAAGGCGGCGGGGCAGCGTAGTTCTGGGGCAGTCGCCGCTCCAGGAGAAGGTAATGGGGGACGGGCAGAGTGGATCCGGCCCGAGCGCGAGATCCAACGCCTTCTCACCAGCGCGTGTTGTGGCTCTAGCCTGCGAGGAAGGAAGAAGTGGAGGGGGATGCAGCTCGGGGGGGGGGGGGGCGACACGGGGCAGCAGGGAGCTGCAAGCGCATGGTTGGGGGCGGTCCAGGGGCCGTGCGTGGTGGTGGTGGTTGCCGCGACGGGGCGGCGCGAGTGGTGGCCAGGGTGGGGCGGCGTGTGGTGGTGGCCGGAAGGGGCGGCGCGGGTGGTGGCCGGGAAGGGGCGGCGCCGGTGGTTGCCGAGGAGGTGGAGAAGGGATCGATGGGGGAGAAGGTAGGTGGCCCACGCGGGGAAGGAGAAGATGAGGTTGCGGGGGGCTGGGAGAGGTGGGGAGTGCTGAGGTAGTTTTTTTTCTTTTGTGCAGTTCGGCTTGATTTGTGAATGTAGTGCGGGTCGGTGGGTAGAGTGTTAGCAAAATAAGCTAGTGTTAGCAGAATAAGACTCTTAATAGGTGTTATTAGAATAGACCCACCCTATATATATATTATATATATATATATATATATCTACCTAATAATTAAGCAAATTGGGTTTCGGCCGTCCGTCACACACTTTTGCAGAAAACCCCCTGCGTTTTTATGAATTAACCCGCAATACACACTTAAGTCATAATCGAACCATTATTTTACATTTTTACGAAAACCCCCCTGACGTATTAGATAATTCACCTGCTGATCATATATAAGTCAAACACATGTTTTTTTCTAAATTATCCATATCTTTTAAACCGTAACTCCGATTTTAACATGTTACTCCCTCCGTCCGGGTTTAAAGGGCCCCTAGGCCAGAGCTGCATGTCCGTCATTCTTAGGCCGCTTGGGAAAAATGTCCACTTTACTCTACGATTTAATTTCAAAGCTGAAGGGGACCAACTGTGCATGCATGCGGGATTGGTTGCCGTTCACTGCTAGAGGGGACCAATTTTAATCTCGCGCACGAGATGGTGGGGCAGCAGCCACACCAGCCAATGCATGCATGCAAATACGGCGCCAAGGGACGGGCATTAACTAAAGCCTGAGATTACGGAGTTTAAGCACAACTAATAATTGCTTTCCTTGGTCCTGCAGATTTGGTCTTTGGGTCTAATAAACCCGGACGGAGGGAGTATATATGAAAATTGATTAGAAAAATGTGTAGAATCTGAATATGATGTTGTTTTGTTTGTTAAATATTTTTTAAATATTATTTTGGAAGATATTTAAGTCTAACAAATATTTTTCTTAATTATCCATATCTATTAAATCGTAACTCTGATTTTAACATGTTATATATGAAATTTGAATAGAAAAATATGTAGAATTTGAATATGATGTTATTTTTACCTATTAAATATTTTAAAATATTATTTTAAAAGCAAACTTGTAACCTATAGGGCACGTCCATTTTTCTTTCGTACCGCGACGATCTGGATTGCAAATAAACAACCACCAAAATCATAAAGAGACGAAAAAAAACATCGATAACCACACATGAGCACCTCTGAACAAACTGGCAGGAGAAAAACAACATTCAAACACACTTTCGTTTGTGTGAACACTGAGGCCACTGAAGGTGAGAAGGAGGATAAGCGGTAACACAAAAATGATGCCTCGCTAAAATAAAGGGCATGAACATATTATGGTTATTGGGTTAATAGTGTGTGTTATTTTTTTCTCCTGTTGCAACGCACGGGCTCTTTTGCTAGTATATATATATATATATGCGGTTCTACGTACGAGAAAATCTATTTATATATATGCATAACGTGTACAATTTGTAGTATCGTGAAATAACAACAAACAAAAAAAATTGAATGGAAAATAATTCAACCCCCCCCCCCCCCAAATATTTAGTACCGGTTGGTGTTACCAACCTATACTAATGCCCTAGCGCACCCCGGGCCTGGCTCGTGCCACGTGGTGGCACTTTAGCGCCTGTTCGTGACGAACCTGTACTAAAGGGGGGGCTTTAGTCCCCACTCTTTACACTACACCATGACAAAAATTAAGGGGTCGCCTTATCTGCTGGGAAAACCAGCTAGTGGAGGCAAAAAATCTGCCGGGAATGCCTTTTGCCAGCAAATACGAACTGCCCTTGAAAGTCTTGTCGGGAAATACAATTCCCGGCAGTTACAAGGAACCCCGGCAGTTTCTCTGACATACATATGGCTGTTACGAACCGGTTGGCAAACCGGCACTAAAGGCCGTTACGAACCGGCACTAAAGCCCGGTTCTGCACTAGTGTGCCATCGAGGATAAAAAGGTGGGGTTTATATCATATTGCATGAGTTTATCCCTCTGCATCATGTCATCTTTCTTAATGCGTTACTCTGTTCTTATGAACTTAATACTCTAGATGTATGCTGGATAGTGGTCGTTGTGTCGAGTAATAGTAGTAGATGCAGGCAGGAGTCGGTCTACTTGTCGCGGACGTGATGACTATATACATGATCATGCCTAGATAATCTCATAATTATTCGCTTTTCTATCAATTGCTTGACAGTAATTTGTTCACCCACCGTAATACTTATGCTATCTTGAGAGAAGCCACTAGTGAAACCTATGGCCCCCTGGTCTATCTTTTATCATATAAAGTTTTCAATCTACTTTTATTTGCGTCTTTACTTTTCCAATCTATATTATAAAATACCAAAAATATATTTATCTTATCATACTGTCTCCATCAGATCTCACTTTCGCAAGTGGCTGTGAAGGGATTGACAACCCCTTTATTGCGTTGGTTGCGAGTTGTTTGTTTGTTTGTGTAGGTGCGTGGGACTTTTGAGGAGCCTCCTACTGGATTGATACCTTGGTTCTCAAAACTGAGGGAAATACTTACACTACTATTGCTGCATCACCCTTTCCTCTTCAAGGAAAACCAACGCAAGCTCAAGACGTAGCAGCGGTCAAGAACATCCTGAAGTACCTAAAAAGGACTAGGGATATGTTTCTCGTTTATGGAGGTGACAAAGAGCTTGTCGTAAGTGGTTACATCGATGCTAGCTTTGACACTGATCCGGATGACTCTAAGTCGCAAACCGGATACATATTTTTATTGAATGGTGGAGCTGTCAGTTGGTGCAGTTCCAAGTAGAGCGTCGTGGCGGGATCTACGTGTGAAGCGGAGTACATAGCTGCTCCGGAAGCAGCAAATGCAGGAGTCTAGATGAAGGAGTTAATATCTGATCTAGGTGTAATATCTAGTGCAAGCAATTGCCTTGGCGAAGGAATCCAGATTTCACAAAAAGACCAAACACATCAAGAGACGCTTCAACTCCATCCGAGATTTGGTCAAAGAGGGAGACATAGAGATTTGCAAAATACATACAGATATGAATATTGTAGACCCGTTGACTAAGCCTCTTCCACGAGCAAAACATGATCAGCACCATGACTCCATAGGTGTTAGATTCATTACAATATAATCTAGATTATTGACTCTAGTGCAAGTGGGAGACTGAAGGAAATATGCCCTAGAGGCAATAATAAAGTTATTATTTTATATTTCCTTATTCATGATAAATGTTTATTATTCAAGCTAGAATTGTATTAACCGGAAACTTGGTACATGTGTGAATACATAGACAAAACACTGTGTCCTTAGTATGCCTCTACTAGACTAGCTCGTTGATCAAAGATGTTTAAGTTTCCTAGCCATGGACACGAGTTGTCATTTGATGAGCGGGATCACATCATTAGTGGAATGATGTGATGGACAAGACCCATCCGTTAGCTTAGTATAATGATCGTTCAGTTTTATTGCTACTGCTTTCTTCATGTCAAATATATATTCCTCCGACTATGAGATTATGCAACTCCCGGACACCAGAGGAATACCTTGTGTGCTATCAAATGTCACAACGTAACTGGGTGATTATAAAGATGCTCTACAGGTATCTCCGAAGGTGTTTGTTGGGTTGGCATAGATCGAGATTAGGATTCTCACTCCGAGTATCAGAGAGGTATCTCTGGGCCCTCTTGATAATGCACATCATATGAAGCCTTGCAAGCAATGTGACTAATGAGTTAGTTACGGGATGATGCACTACGGAACGAGTAAAGAGACTTGCCGGTAACGAGATTGAACTAGGTATGAAGATACCGACGATCGAATCTCAGGCAAGTAACATACCGATGACAAAGGGAACAACGTATGTTGACATTGCGGCTCGACCGATAAAGATCTTCGTAGAATATGTGGGAACCAATATGAGCATCCAGTTTCCGCTATTGGTTATTGACCGAAGAGGTGTCTCGTTCATGTCTACATAGTTCTCGAACCCGTAGGGTTCGCATGCTTAACGTTTGATGACAATATGTACTATATGAGTTATGTGTTTTGGTGACCGAAGGTTGTTCGGAGTCCCGGATGATATCACGGACATGACGAGGAGTCTTGAAATGGCCGATAGGTAAAGATTGATATATTGGAAGGTTATATTCAGACATCGGAATGGTTCCGGAGTGGTTCGGGTATTTTTCGGAGTACCAAGGGCTTACCGGAACCCCCCGGGGGGAAGTAATGGGCCTTATGGGCCATAGTGGAGAGGAGAACCAGGCCACGAGGAGGTGGCGCCCCCCCATGGGGAGTCCTAATTGGACTAGGGGAGGGGGCGCGGGCCCCCATTCCCTCTCCCTCTCCCACTCTTTCCCCTTTGCCCCTCCGTTGGAAAGGAAGGGGGGGGGGCGACTAGGACTAAGAGTCCTAGTAGGACTCCTCCCACTTGGGAGCGCCCTAGGGCCGACCCTCCTCCTCTCTCCTCCTTTATATACGGGGGCAGGGGCACCTCAAGGCACATCAATTGTTTCTTAGCCGTGTGCGGTGCCCCCCTCCACCGTTTACTCCTCCGGTCATATTGTCGTAGTGCTTAGGCGAAGCCCTGCATGGATCACATCACCATCACCGTCACCATGTCGTCGTGCTAACAGAACTCATCTAATCCTTCGTACCTCTACTGGATCAAGAGTTCAAGGGACGTCATCGAGATGAACGTGTGCAGAACTTGGAGGTGTCGTACGTTCGGTGGTTGATCGGTTGAATTGAGAAGACATTCGACCATCAACCATGTTAAGCTAACGCTTCCGCTTTCGGTCTATGAGGGTACGTGGACACACTCTCCCCCTCTCGTTGCTATGCATCTCCTAGATAGATCTTGCGTGAGCGTAGGAATTTCTTGACATTGCATGCTACGTTTCCCAATAGACCCTTGATCAATTGATCAGATGATGGCGGTGCTCTTGTGTCGTTCCTTCCTTGGGGGCGTCATTCTTAGAGGTGTGCATTGGATCGAGGGACCAGTGGATGGTTTTACTGTTTTATTGGTGGAGCGGCGTTTCTTGTTCGCATTGGCGATGTGGAGTCTCGGCGACGTGGCGCTGCAGGGTCTCGCCAACGAATGTGTGATGATGGATGTGCGTAGGAAGGTGGCGTCGCCTGCAGGCCTGACAATTGATGCGTCGGTACATGCTCTGAAGATGGATCAGTGGAAGATGGCGGCATCGGCCTATGAGAGGGCGCCGAACCGGTGAGTGTCCCAGAGCAGTGTGGCTTAGTTGGGGCCTCAGGTTTAGATGTTAGAAATTGGTGCGAGGTCTGTTTGGTATTTGACCCGGACTCTCGGCACTCCCTTCATCAATTAGATAGGAGTAGTGACAGATGTTGTGAAGATGGTGGCTTCAGACTTATGTTTTTATTTGTAAGATCTTTGTGAATAATCAATAACATGGCCGCATGCATCTTCCAGATGCAGAGGCCGGGGGTTCCTCCTTTTTCTTCAAAAAAAGTGCTACCTCTGGAGAATATAAATCGGGCATTGATTTTTAGGTCTTTGATTGATTAGTAAAAAAAAGTGTTGTACTCATGTCATAGCAAAATATATTTTTAGATTTGTCGTCGAATGAAGTTTTATATTATGCATGTTTCCGTTGTTAAATTGGTGGCCTAAATTTCCATGCGAGACTTATATTCCCATCTGGAGGGAGTAGAAATTTTCCCTTCTCTCTAGCGAAAACTGCAATAGTGTTCATGTAGGGTATAATATAAGCTCGGTGCCCCTTCGCGGGATCACCCAATCCGAGTGAGCCATGGAGGAGGTGTTGGTCGCTGCTTTTTCTCCACTATTTTACTATAAGAGTCCGGATTCCACTATTAAAAAATAACAGATTAAAGTTCAACGCTAAAAAACTACAAGAAGAGAACCACATGGTTTGTAATAGGGAGCTCTCCTCGGCGAATGACGCCTTCTGTCCTATTCATCGAGGACCACCCCTCCTCCTTATACAGAGAATTGCTATGCTACAACAGAAGAACTTGTCATGTGTTTAGGGGTCTTGCAATGTTGTGCATGGAGAGAATTGTCAGTCTAAACATGGCATTTTTTTAGAATGGAAAAATTGCCATGCCCGCAAGTCTAGGAATTGTCATGTTGTAGTAGAAACAATTGCCATGCTGTAGAAAAGAAAATTGCCTACGTGTTTAGAAATTGCCATGCTAGAAGAAGATGGTTTTTATGTTGCAGCAAAAAAGAATTCTATGGTACAACAGAGAAAATTGCCACACATGTCTAGGTAATTACCATGCTACAAGATAGAGAATTGTCGGGGTGCAATGGGAACACAAAAGTTGCCATGTCATGTTTTAAAAAAAGGGGTTACCATGCGCAAAAAGCCTATAAAAAGGAGAACTTGCCATGTTTTAGATAAACCACTTTGTTCGGGATTTAAAATGGATAATCACAGAAAGTGCACGTTGTTTGCTCTGAGGGGGGTCTGCAACAAATGATTGCATCATTCCCTCTAAGGAGGATCTATAATGAATGATTATTTTACGACATCGAGTTGGAGAGGTGACGTTGCATTCACACGTAAACTACCCAGAGCGAATGTTCGCTCTATATCATTTCCAGTTTTTTTGAATAGAAATCATATAGTTCTAAACTTTCACTGGGTCGCATACTAGAATGACGCGATCTCAATCGTAGATTGTATGTGTGCCTTTGTCCAACGGGTGGATGATGCCAGTCTCCCGAGATTATCGAGAGAGATAAGCCACCGGACACTACCTCAAATGACACTTAGATGTTTTTGGGCCTCTCTGATTCAGATGATTCTTAAAAACATGTGAAAACTTTGATCTTTATAACAATAAAGGATCAGCAAAAGGACGAAGCATCTCAGATATAATAAAAGTTACATCAAGCCCCCTAAACCATCAAACAACATTGTCGTTGTCAAGACGTCGATGCGTTGTTGTCGCCATTCCCACATCGGAGACGGTATAACCCTGTCGACGACAACCAGGAATTCTTCATGCATGTGCCCCAAAGGATCAACGTTTGGGAGCCACTGTTGTCATCATTGAACTCTAGAATAGATTTGAAGAATCTGATGCCAAATCGTGGCATCGTGTACAAATGGTGAGAAACCATAACCTCGACACCCCGAGGAGCCGATAGGAATCTACACATGAGCTATGTTTAATTTGTTCAAATGAATGAACTCGAGAAGGATCGGAGCCTAAAAAACTGACTCAAAGATGAAGTGCAGCCATCTGTCCAAGCATCGTCCGAGCCTAGAAGACCATTCACTACTAACTATTGCATGTAGTCTGATGGTGCAGGAAAAATAAAGGTTTATTCACATGAGATTGAAGTGGATGTGAAATTTCGTACAATATAAAATACAAATGAATCCTACGAAAAAAATCTATGAGCTGCAATTCTATAAATCAACCAGTGCATGTAGAAAAATCCAGAATATATAAAACATCTTAAATTTCTTTTAGAAATCATTGTTATTTTGAACAAGGACAATGATATGTTCCAAACGATCGTACCTATAGGATAGATCTGAATGATCAAACCCCCGCAGTACTTTGCGAGGCCAAGTGCGTGAAGCGCGCTAGGTCGAGCCATTGCTACGAGGCTCGACTAGCTAACTCGACGCCCCATCCCCGAGTGATGCAGCACGTGACCCTGGCCCAGCCCCCATGCGCCACCACCTTCCTAACCCAACTTTCTTACCTTTGCAGCAAGAAAAGGCACTCCACGATCTCCATCAACCCCTCTTCCTCTTTTCTCTCCCTGGCGACGCCCTCAAGACGACGACAACACACTCATCTCCGCCCCCTACCACCACCACCACCACCCGATTTGATCCAAAAACCATGCAAGGGCACCTGAGGTGCTGAACTTACCATGAGATCTTTCCTGGAAGCACCACCAGGGACACCATATCTTACCAGGCATTCGGGATCCAGCAAGAAACCATAAGAATAAGGTAAGTCCAAGAACTCCTCAATATCTATATGTCAATTCAGTCCAAACTTAAGGCCCCCACGAAAAAAGAAACAAACAAAAAAATCAAGTGAAGAAAAGGGGGCAATTTTCCCTGTTTTACCATACTGTGTGCATATAAGCTACTAGCCTGATTCAAATGAGTTACCAGGGGGAAATAATAATGTGTACAATAGAAGAATTATCAGGGCATATACAATTTTCTTAAAGGCAACTCCTTCTAAACTTATTTCACAAAACCATGTAATTCTTCTACAAAACAATTGTTGTATCAAAAATAGAAAAAGTTACAACTCCCCAACTAGATCCATACTTGTTTCAATTATCCAGTATTGTATAGGGATGAAGACCAACAAAAAAGCTGCCATCTTGTTTCGTACAAAGTTATTATCTGTGGAATAGAAAAGAATGATTTATCATGTGTTACCATGCCAACATGGTGCAGGTTGCCACACATTCCAAATATAAGCTACCACCAGAAAGTAGAACATAGAGTTGCAGCAGTGACTAATGTTGCCAAGTGGAATAGACTGCCAAATGACTATCACTTTGTAACTTATAAAAATGATAATATCAAAATCAGTTCAAAAAATCACAAAAAATAGTACAAGAAAAAATACTATTGATGTATGAAAAAAATGTTCAGTTGTGTGACCGATCCTCATAAATGTGTAAGCAGGTGCTATAAGATGGCGATAATCCATAGAGATAACATGAATGTCAAAGAGAGTGGTGGGCAAGAGAACCGGCATGATGATGATGCACGTAGGACTAGTTTTGGTTCTACCAACATCAACTGCCAAGTCGTAGATAAGAGACAATTCACACACAAAAATGTTAACTGTCTGTCCATGAGGCGCCAAAACTGTTATACTATTATCAGCTCTACATGTGAGCAATTACCATCATAATGCATAGTAGTCACCATGCTACATCTTGTAAACTACCAGGCTTCCTACAAGTAGAACACCCTGATGTGTTTGCAAAACATGTTTATTAGCCAGGCTTTTAGGGTTTCGAAAAAAGGAATGTTGAGCATGCAAATATAAAACAAAGAACAACAAAGAGTCATGTTTTTTCTTGACTTACTGAAATAAACAAAAGTAAGAAATGGAATGTTTCATCAGGTGTTACCATGCCAACACACTACAAATTACCACACATGTTCAATACAAGTTACCACCAAATGATAAATCATATTTTGACAGACCTTCTCATGTGAAAAACATGGAGGTGCTCCACCTACATATAACCAGAGGACCCATGAGCCAAACAACGAAGCAAGTTCTAGCATTGGGGGGAATAAAAGTTCTTTGATGTATCGGTTAGTGAGCGGGCAAGTCCAGAAACAGGAGCGCTGAGCCGTAATCAAGGAGGGGTTAACACTGAGGCATACTCCACGCCTAAGGCTCCTGATACAATAATGAAGTTCGACACTTTTTAGGAGGTTGTTGCTCACTACGAGCCATATGCACTTAGGCATGGATTTGGGACAAGGATAGAGTATAAGAGAACACCGAAGGACTACATAGTGGGCAGAGCACTCCTGGTGTGTGTGGGAAAGGCAGCAAGCCAAAGAAGAAGAAGAAGAAGAAGAAGGAGGTGCAGGATGTGCAGAACCCAAAAGGCATCATGAAGAAGATAAAAAGGCAGAAGATTGTGAGGACTAAGTGTCCAGCCCACCTTTATCTTACACACAAGGATGCGTGGTGGAGAGTCGAACGCTTCGACGACAACCACAACCACCCACGTATCAGAAAGCCTTTCCTGACAAAATTTCTAGCATCACATTGGAACATTCCCGAAGACGACCATGACTTTTTATGGATTCTACACGAATGCAACATAGAGACCGCATGGCAAATGCAACTAATTTCATGGTTCTGTGGTGCTGCTGAGAATGTACCATACACAGGGAAGGACCTTGCGAATCAGTGAGCCAAATTTGGTAAGGAGTAAAGTAATACGGACATGGGGAGCATGATTGCATATTTTGAGGAGCTGAGGGCAAAGGATCCAGATTTATATTAGAGAATGAAACTTGATGACGAAGACAAGGTGGAAAACATGTTCTGGATAGATGGCGCGTCGCGCAGAGCACACGCAAAATACAACGACATTGTGTCGTTCGACACAACGTACATGACTAATATGTACAAGATGTCATGTGCGCCCTTCATTGCCATCAACAACCATGGACAATCAATCCAATTTGGTTGTGGTTTTGTTCGAAACAAACAGATTGACAACTTTGTGTGGTTGTTTAACACATGCTTGCATGCGATGGGTGGGGTTGCGCCAAAGAACATAATCATAGATCAGGACTTTGCCATGAGGAATGCTATTGATGAGGTGTTTGATACGTCTCCAATGTATCTATAATTTTTTTATTGTTCCATGCTGTTATATTATCATTCTTGGATATTTTACAATCATTTTATAACAACTTTATATCATTTTTTGGGACTAACCTATTGACATAGTGCCCAGCGCCAGTTGACTGCTTGTTTTTTACTTCACAGAATATCAGTACCCAACGAAGTCCAAACACAGTGAAACTTTTTGGAGAATTTCTCTGGACCAAAAGACACCTGTTGGGCCAAAGAAGTATCAGAGGGGGGCTCCGAGGGGAGCATAATCCACTTGGGCGCATCAGGGGGCCCAGGCACGCCCTGGTGGGTTGTGCCCACCTCGGCTGCCTCTCGCACCGCCTCTTTGCTCTATAAATACCCCAAAAATCCAAAAAACCTAGGGGAGTCGACGAAACACAATTCCAAGAGCCGCAAGTTCCAGAAACACCAGATCCAATCTAGACACCATCATGGAGGGGTTCATCATCCTCATTGGTGCCTCTCCGATGATGTGTGAGTAGTTCATTGTAGACCTACGAGTCCGTAGTTAGTAGCTATATGGCTTCCTCCCTCTCTTTTGATTCTCAATACAATGGTCTCTTGGAGATCTATTTGATGTAACTCTTTTTGCGGTGTGTTTGTTGGGATCCGATGAACTTTGAGTTTATGGTCAGATCTTTTTATCCACGAAAGTTATTTGAGTTTCTTCGATCTCTTGTATGCATGATTACTTATAGCCTCGTATTTCTTCTTCGAATCTTCGGTTTAGTTAGGCCGACTAGATTGATTTTTCTTGCCATGGGAATAGGTGCTTTGTGATGGGTTCGATCGTGCGGTGTTCTTTCCCAGTGACAGAAGGGGAAACAAGACACGTATTGATCGTTGCTATTAAGGATAACAAGATGGGGTCTATTCCTACATGAATAGATCTTGTCTACATCATGTCATTGTTCTTATTGCATTACTCTGTTTCTCCATGAACTTAATACACTAGATACATGCTGGATAGCGGTCGATTTGTGGAGTAATAGTAGTAGATGCAGGCAGGAGTCGGTCTACTAATCTTGGACGTGATGCCTATATAATGATCATTGACTGGATATCGTCATAATTATTTGAAGTTCTATCAATTTCCCAACAGTAATTTGTTTACCCACCGTATTCTATTCTCTCAAGAGAAGCCACTAGTGAAATCTACGACCCCCGGGTCTATTTTCTCATCATATATCTTGAAATTGTATTGCTATTTGCCTTTTTATTTATTTGCATCTTTTATTTTCAGATCTATATTACCAAAAACCCAAAAATACCTTGCTGTTTTTTTGCTTTTATCTTATTTGCATCTAGCAATCTATCACTTTACCAATGTTTTACCCGAGAGGGATTGACAACCCCACTTTTGTGTCGGGTTGAAAGTATGTGTTCTTTATGTGCAGGTACCATTTACATAGTGTTGCTTGATGCTCCTACTGGTTCGATAACAGTGGTTTCATAACTGAGGGAAATACCTACCTTCGCAGTACTGCATCATCCCTTCCTCCTTGGGGAAAATACTGACGCAGATACAATACAAGAAAGCATCATCAATGTTCATCGGAATAGTACACAAAAATTGTAGATGACACATTATGAAGAAAGCACGGGAGAAGCTTGGGAGGCTAATGGCTGATGATCAACCACTGAAGAAAGCATTCAAATATTATGTTTAGAACAGCTTGACTAGTATGTATTTCCACACAACACACTCCACTCCCATAACCGCAAACTAGCTATTGTGCCGCGATATCCAAAGTTACTATGTTGAATTATAATAAATTACCACAAATTATAATCATTTTCCCCACATTTAAAAAGAGGTTTCATGTAAAAACTGGACTGTTATGGTACCCAGAAAAAGCTACCAGCACTCATGTTCTGAAGTGACCATGACCACTTGAGCATATTTAGCATGTAGTTCTAATTTCCATTCTGCATGAACTAGAACCACCAAGTGTTGCTTGAATGAAGTTGTCATGTTAAGTACATCAAAATTATCATGATCTGTGCACTTGAGTTACCATCTCCTTGTTTTTTGAATGCAGTGGAAGAGTTATCTGAGCTAGAGTCACCAAGAGTTGTTTGTTCAAGTTATCATATTTATGTGCATTAGGAAAGTTCCCCATTCTGCATGAACTAGAACCACCTAGTGCTGCCTAAAGGAAGTTATCATGTTAAGTACATTAAAGTTATCATTATCTCACTCAAGTCACCATCTTATTTGTTTTTGAATGAAGTGGAAGAGTTTGAAGAAAAATGGTGGAAGATGGTGGATGATCATGGGCAGACGGACAACAAACATTTCCATTGGTTGTGGGAAAACAGGGAATGCTGGGTCCCGGTGTACTACATGCACGACTTCTTCCCATTCTTGTAGACCACAGTAAGGAGCAAGGGATTCAATGTTGTGTTGAAGAAGTACGCCAACCCAAATAACTCGCTGGTCGAATTTACAAAATAGTACACTGCGATCAAGGAGAAGGTGATGGTGAGCGTGGCAAAAGAGCAACTGGAAATAGTGTACAAAGAGGTGGAAACATACTCATTCAACCCACTCGAGTTACAGGTGCGGGGCCTCTACACGCATATTCTTTTCTCCAAATTCTAGATGGAGATGAATGTGAAAACTGGCTGCAGATGTGACACATTGCAAAATGGGTCATTCAAGGTCGGCTCAGTCAGAGGAATAATACCAAAATATGGGGTGAGTGAAGGAAATATGCCCTAGAGGAAATAATAAAGTTATTATTTATTTCCTTAATTCATGATAAATGTTTATTATTCATGCTAGAATTGTATTAACTGGAAACTTAGTACATGTGTGAATACATAGACAAAACATATAGTCCCTAGTATGCCTCTACTTGACTAGCTCGTTGATCAAAGATGATTATGCTTCCTAACCATAGACATGTGTTGTCATTTGATGAACGAGATCACATCATTAGGAGAATGATGTGATGGACATGACCCATCTGTTAGCTTAGCATTATGATCGTGTTAGTTTCATTGCTACTGCTTTCTTCATGACTTATACATGTTCCTCAGACTATGAGATTATGCAACTCCCAAATACCGAAGGAACACTTTGTGTGCTACCAAACGTCACAACGTAAAACGGTGATTATAAAGGTGCTCTATAGGTGTCTTCGAAGGTGTTTGTTGGGTTGGCATAGATCAAGATTAGGATTTGTCACTCCGTGTTTCGGAGAGGTATCTCTGGGCCCTCTCGATAATACTCATCACTATAAGCCTTGCAAGCATTGTGACTAATGAGTTAGTTGCAGGATGAAGTATTATGAAACGAGTAAAGAGACTTGCCGGTAACGAGATTGAGCTGGGTATGATGATACCGACGATCAAATCTCGGTCAAGTAACATACCGATGACAAAGGGAACAACGTATGTAGTTATGCAGTTTGACCAACAAAGATCTTCATAGAATATGTAGGAACCAATATGAGCATCCAGGTTCCGCTATTGGTTATTGACCGGAGACGTGTCTCGGTCATGTCTACATAGTTATCGAACCCATAGGGTCTGCATGCTTAACGTTCGATGACGATTGGTATTATAAGTTTATGTGATCTGTTGTACCGAAGGTTGTTCGGAGAAGTTTCGAATAAAACCGGAGTGCCGGAAGGGTTATCAGAACCACCAGAGAAGTAATGGGCCTTATTGGGCCTAGGGGAGAGAGAGGGGCTGCCAAGGGCTGGCCGTGCACCCCCCCATGGGCCTAGTATGAATTGGACTAGGGGGAGGGGTAGCGCTTTCCTTCTCTTTCCCCCTCCTTCCTTCTTCTCCTGGCAGGACTAGGAAAGGGGGGAGTCCTACTCCTACTAGGAGGAGGATTCCTCCCCCCTTGGCGCGCCTATGAGGGTCGGCCGGCCTCCCCTCTCCTCCTTTATATACGGGGGAAGGGGGCAACCCTTAGACACACAAGTTGACAATCGTTTTAGCCATGTGCGGTGCCCCCCTCGACAGTTACACACCTCAGTCATATTGTCGTAGTGGTTAGGCGAAGCCCTGCGCCGATAACTTCATCATCACCGTCACCACGATGTCGTGCTGACGAAACTCTCCCTCGACCTCAGCTAGATCTAGAGTTTGTGGGACGTCACCAAGCTGAACGTGTGCAGATCACGGAGGTGTCGTACCTTCGGTGCTAGGATCGGTCGTATCGTGAAGACGTACAACTACATCAACCACGTTTTCATAACGCTTCCGCTTTCGATCTACGAGGGTACGTGGACACACTCTCCCCTCTCATTGCTATGCATCTCCTAGATAGATCTTGCATGATCGTAGGATTTGTTTTGAAATTACCGCGTTCCCCAACAGAGAGGGACTACCATTTGTAAGCAAACAGAGATGAATGGACATATTCATGCACGTGCTGCAAGTTTGAGTGAGATGGTATATTGTGCGCACACGTGCTATGAGTGATGGACCTGATTGGGGTGTATGAGATACTTGAGAAGTATATTCTAAAGAGGTGGACTTGGGATCAGGAAGAAGATCTAATCAATCCTAATTTTGAACAACGAACAATTAGTAAGAGCGTGCCAGAGGGGGGGCAAATGCGTCATGTGATATACATCAATGCTGAAGGATTTCAAGGCAATAGCCAAGGATGTTTGCCTCACAGATGATGAGGCCAGGGTGGCCAGAAAGCACCTATGTGGTTTCAAGGAAGAAATAGATGTGCTAACAAAATTCTAGCATAAGAAGGCTAGAAAGGACAGGGAAGAAGATAGAGGATTGTTCCAATCACAACAAGATCCATGTTCTAATCCAGTGGTTGCAACGAGTGAAGCCATCCATGTTGAACAACAAACAAACATTCCTAACACACAACAAGTGGAAAACCCAAACACGAGACAAACAAGCATCCCTGTGACAATACAAGCTAGTGTCAACGTGCCAGCCGCTGCATTTAAGCAACCACATGGCGCCACATCCCATTCTTCGAACACAAGAATGATACTAGACCCTCCGAAGACTGTCACGAAAGGGCGGTCGGAAAAATGGTTCAATATACATTTGACATTGCACAACAAAACAAAGGAAGTGTTGGGTCCATGGTGCCCTGGACCATGACAAGCGCAACTGCGTGTCACCTCTACCAAGATGAATGAAATAAAAAGGAAGATCGTCGCTACAAATGAATGGACAAAACTTATCTCAATTTGTTTGCCGATTGTTATCATAGCAAATGTAATCCAAATTATCGTACCTATATTTATGTAAATTATCAACACTTTGGTGGGATGAGGTTTTAAGTACTTTGTGGTGGAAGTTATCATAAACATATTGTGTAAGTTGTCAACACTTTGATGCTGTGGGCTATCATCAGTTATCTAGATGTTTTACCTATGTCATTTCACTACTGTGAGTTATCGACACTATATGGAATAAAAAAAGTTATTTTACCTACATTTTTGTAACCTAGCAACATTTATACATGCTAGTTATCAGCAAAACAATATACAAGTTACCAGACAAATTGTGATCAGATTATTTCATGTCAAAAAATGATAAAACAACTAGTTATCAGACCATTTTTGTACAGAATATCAGCCATAAATTCTAGAAGTTATCAACTGGTCCCTGATTTTCTCTGTGTGATGAGAAAACCCAAAAGACCAGCATTGTGGCAACAAAGCAAATGCTAAACTACTTCTTTCGAGTATTTAACATCAGTTTAAGACCAACACTGAAATTACTCTCACAAACGAAAAAACAAAAAGATGTGAATTGATACCTCATGAACTGTTGCCAAACAAATGACGGTGCCACTGTTTGCATTTGTTATGGGTGTGATTTAGCCATCTCGATGTCAATATTTTTCTGAGTGCTGGTACTTGGTCATGGGTGAAAGCAGGAATAATTTTCCCATTCCATAGCTCCAGAAACATGAAAGTGAAGAATCCACAATCAATGCTAAAAACAAAGTGTCAAAGTGAGAACAATAAGCATGATATCTAAAAAAAAGAGCTCCAACAAAAAAGTAAAGTAAAAACAAATAAACAACTAACCCGTTGTCCTGTTTGAGAACATCAATATACACGAGTTCATAGTCTTGAATTTGCTTATGTGAGTCCTTGTACGCAATCAACCAAGCCTTCTTTATAACATTCATATACCTTGTTGCGTGCTCAATTAAAGATGTACTATCTTCTTCACGCAGTGAGTCTAGCACCTCAAATCGTTTCCCCTTAAGATTCAGCGACAATACATACCAATGACCGTCATTTGGTCCCGCTCCCAACTTTTGTAGAGTAGGGAATAGTAGCTACAATAATCGTAACATGAACAGAAAAAGGAAGGCATGCTTAAATACAAGGCACATAAAAAGTTATCATGGGAGAAGATAAAAACTACGAAAAGTTAGATGCTAAATTACCATGCAAACAATCAAGTTATCATACCATAGAAGATAAAAAATACAAGAATATGGATGCTGGAGCTACCATGAAAACACAAAAAGACAAAAAAATTAGACCTTGGATGCTCAATTTACCATAAAAAATATAAGTTATCATAGCAGAAAAATACAAAGATACCGGACTATGTATACTGAAGTTATCATGAAAAAAAAGCACTGGAAAATTATGAGAACAGTAGGAAAAACAGGAAAGTTACCATGATTGGCAGTATAAAGTTATCATGATTATGGGTGGAAGAAAACTAATTATATATTAGTGCTAAATTGGCAAGAAAAAATGTAGACAATGGATATTAACATGTAAGAATGACAACAAACTAGAAAGTACCTCATTTTGGTGGCTCAGAATGTAATGTTGATCCCGTCAGAAATGATGCATTACAGATTTACATTTAAAGTCTCCAACAAGCAGATATACGGACAACGACCAAGGGAAGATAATCTTGTTTGGCATTTCCAAATATTGAAGAACACAGACATGCAACTCAACAATACTGGTTGAAACCTGCCCCGTTTTTCTCACACAATTAGCAAGCTCGCCGAGTGTGACCCACCTCCCATCGATGTCGATTACCCTAACACTACAATACCAAGGGGAAAGCAACTCAACAAATGGAATGGTAAAAACAATTTGTTTTGCAATAAAGGTGTGAAAAACTAAGAAAGCTCATTTATTACCCCTTAATCTTGGAGTTCGAATTAGTTGTGTGCTTGATAACTTCATCATAAATAGCCTCATCATCTTTGCTGGGGATGAGTGTCGAATATGGTGGCAGTAGGTATTGTGATGGGCAGGTAACCCCAACTTTCTGAATTAATGATCTAGGTTTGGCATTGCGCTGCATATACTCTTTGGGTTGGGGTAAGTGTGGTGTAGCAAATATGGGGCTTTGACAAAGCTCTGCAAAAGATTCTGAAGGGTTTAGCAAAAGGATTGGTGATGATAAACAGAGCTTAAACGACCTGAAGGGTTCAACGAAGTGGGAAATCAGAATTTATCAATCAGTTTGTCAACAATGGGGCAGAAGTTATCAGGTGACATTGATATCGTGTGTCACAACTTTAGCATTGTCAAAGTAACAAAAAATGGTTACCTCCTTGGACAACAGCTTTTCCTTTGGCTGCTGGGTTATCATGTTCAAATTCTTCCCACCACATAAGTAGTTCATCATCGTCAAGTTCTACATCATACAACCGAACACAACGATCTTCCATTATTATATAAAAAAAATGAAAAGGTAAGATTGGGACATGAGAAAACGAATATACACGATAAACAAACAAATAAAAATATATACAGTAATAACATTCGTGAACTTCACGGGGAAGTACAGTCAAATAATAACAAAAGGGGTGTTGTCAATGCCGTATTGGGTAAACTAAATATTATGATATAGTGAAAGTTATCAAGCCAGAACAATGAAAGTTACTAGCACAATAATAATGACTTATCACCACAACAGAAAAGGGGTGTTGCCAAGGCCGTATTGGGTCAGATATTGTTGGGATAGAGTGGTAGTTATCAGGCCAAAGAATGAATGTCGGGATAAAGGGGTGTTGTGAAGACTGTATTGGGTAAGATAATATTTGGTTAGAGTCAAAGTTATCAGGCCAAACAATGACACTTACTAGGACAACACTGGTTCAGGCCAAGAAAATAACAAAAAATTGGTATTGATGAGGGGCACAGAAAATGCAGAAATTGTCATGCAACATACTGGTTAGTTACCATGGACATAGAACATATTGTGTCATGAGAGGGTAGTGGCACATGTTATCAGGGAATAAGCAGAGATCTTATCATTGTATAACAACTCAAGTTACCAGGGAACACAATATGTAACTTACCAACATAACTAAGTAAAGTTACCATCAGACTATTCTATAGTTACCATCAGAATAATGCATGATTACCTGGAGCTGTTTTTTTTTTGCATCAACACTAGTTGCTGCAACAGCCGCTCACGCATCAGGGGGCACAGACACTTGGGCAACTTTAGTGACGGGTTCATTAACATTTCGGGCTATGTCACATGAGAGGACAAAAAACATATTTTATCACATTGAAAAAAGAATCACATCAAAAATCCACAAACTAGGTATGTATGTTTAACATCAGAGTAGTGATCCTTCATGCATACCAGTGTCTGCGGCAAGAATTTCCTCAGCATGCATTTCATCATTAACAACTGCAGAGGTGAGCTCTTCAACGACAGAAGTGATGGTGGCCACTGCAGCCAGTTGTTTTATAGATTCAACAGCATCAGATGCAACTTCGCAAGCAGCTGCTGCTTCGACAAAGGCTGGCGAAGAGGCCATCACATCAGATTGTGAAATGACAACAGGAGACGTCACCGTGGGCTGCTCTTCAAGATCCACAACCTCTACCGAATGTGAATATGTTGCTCTTAGTCGAGGAGAAGACCTAGTCTTGAGAAACCACACCATTTTAACAGCCTTCTTTTGATTTGACTGGCTGCAAAATATAAAAGCCAAAGAATGGGGGGAGGATGGTAAGAAGTTGTGAGATGTAGTGTTAAAATGACAGACAAACTTATCATGCGTTGATTGTGTCACAAGGACATATGCTATCTTTACTAAGTTAAACTTATGAGATAAAAGTAAGTTAAAGCATGCTAATAACAAAAGTTACCAGCATATATTAACAAAAATGACCACGACGAATAATCAACCAGGTAAGAATAGATTATATGGATGTATATAGCATATAAAAAGGCTAGCTAATTAAAGAAGTAGCATTATGATATCTAAAATAAAAGAAGCCTGGAAATTCATCTATTATGCAACACAAAATGAATAAAAATGCAAAAAATATAGACAACAACGAAAAGGGGATTACCTTGATCTTGAGATAGTAGATGACGCCTCAAGTGAATAGACTTGTTTGTCGGGTGCACTGAATAAAAATACAAGTAGTAAACAAAAAATGATTAGAGCAATATTTTATTAAAAAATAATGTAGACGTTTAGAAATAAGAAGATAGCTGCAAGTTATCAGAGTAATATAACTGAAATTACCAGACAAACAGTTCAAAACTATCATGTAATATGAAGTAACCAACATATTTTAACAAAGATAATCACAACGAATAATCAACCAGGTAAAAATATATTATACATATGTATATACTATATAAAAAGGCTAGCTAATTATAAGAAGTAGCATTATGAAACCTAAAGAAAAGAAACTTGGAAATTCATCTATTATGCAACACAAAATGAATAAAAAAATACAAAAAGAAAGACTAGAAATAAAAAACAGATTACCTTGATCTTGGGATACTAGATGACGCCTCAAGTGTACCAACTTGTTTGCCAGGTGCTCTGAATAAAAATAAAGTGGTGAACAAAATGGTTGGACCAGTAGTTTAGGAACAAAAGGCGAAGATGTATATAAGAAGATAATAGTTGCAAGTTATCAGAGAAGCTACTGAAATTATCACAAACCAACAGTTGAAACTACCATGCATTGTAAAAAAATACAGTAACAAAATAAAGAAATTGACAAAAGAAGAGAAACTAAAGAAATATAAGAAGTAGAAAAATACAGAGGATAGTTCACCTGTGTGGAACCTGCTTAATCTGAGTTGAGGGTGGAATGACCTCACTGGTGCCCTTGTCAGCCACATGGATCCCAAGCTCTTGGATGACCAATTTCATGACAGAAAGATGAATATCCCTATCTGACAGCTGGGCAGGATCGGGTGGCGAAGTTGGACGGGGCAAAGATGGTAACCTCAAATTCTTGCGCCTCTGCTGATAAGACGAAGTATTGGCAAGCTGAGCACCGCATCTTTTCACAGAAGATTCAGTGGCCAAATCAAACTGCGTGTCTGTCATGTCGTGCTGGCTAAGCACGCTGAGGGAGTCCTGGACTAGGGGGTGTCCGGACAGCCGGACTATCATTATCCGCCGGACTCCAAGACTACGAAGATACAAGATTGAAGACTCCGTCCCATGTCCGGATGGGACTTTCCTTGGCGTGGAAGGCAAGCTTGGCAATACGGATATGTAGATCTCCTACCATTGTAACCGACTCTGTGTAACCCTAGCCTCCTCCGGTGTCTATATAAACCGGAGGGCTTTAGTCCGTAGGACAACATACATTACAACATTCATACCATAGGCTAGCTTCTAGGGTTTAGCCTCCTTGATCTCGTGGTAGATCCACTCTTGTACTACCCATATCATCAATATTAATCAAGCAGGACGTAGGGTTTTACCTCCATCGAGAGGGCCCGAACCTGGGTAAAAACATCGTGTCCCTCGTCTCCTGTTACCATCCGCCTAGACGCACAGTTCGGGACCCCCTACCCGAGATTCGCCGGTTTTGACACCGACATTGGTGCTTTCATTGGGAGTTCCTCTATGTCATCACCGATAGGCTTGATGGCATCTTCAACCAGCAACGCTGTCCAGGGCGAGACTTTTCTCCTCGGACAGATCTTCGTGTTCGGCGGCTTCGCCCTGCGGGCCAATTCACTTGGCCATCTGGAGCAGATCGAAAGCTACGCCCCTGGCCGTCAGGTCAGATTTGGAAGCTTAAATTTCACGGCCGATGTCCGCGAAGACTTGATCTTCGACGGACTCGAGCCACAGCCAAGCGCGCCGCACTGTGACGACGGGCATGATATAGCTCTGCCACCGAACAGTGCCTTGGTGGCCGCACATGGGTCCGCTTCGGCCATTAGCCCGGAGCCGATCGCCCAGATCGAGGGCCGGTGGATAGACACCGCCCTGGGGGCTTCAACATCCACGGCGATGGAGCCAAACACTAATCTTGTCCCCTGCGAAACTCGTGATTCCGAGGCGCCGGACTCCTCGCCGGACTCCGAACCTCCCGCGCCCCTACCAATCGATCCGGATTGGGCGCCGGTCATGGAATTCACCGCAGCGGACATCTTCCAATACTCGCCTTTTGGCGATATCCTAAATTCATTAAGGAAGCTCTCATTATCGGGAGAGTCTTGGCCGGACTATGGCCAGGATGGTTGGGGTACAGACGACGAAGAAATTCAGAGCCCACCCACCACCCACTTTGTAGCCACTGTCGACGACCTAACCGACATGCTAGACTACGACTCCGAAGACATCGACGCTATGGACGACGATGCCGGAGACGAACAGGAACCAGCGCCTACAGGGCACTGGAAGACCACCTCGTCATACAACATATACATGGTGGACACCCCAAAAGATGGGGAAGGCGAAGAAACAGCGGAGGCAGACTCTCTAAAGAAGCAGCCCAAACGCCGGCGTCAGCGGCGCCGCTCTAAATCTCGCCACAGCAAGAATGGAGATTCCGGCACAGGAGATAATAACAATCCAGAGAGTGCCGAAGACAATCCCCTCCAGCAAGATTCAGCGCAGGAGGATGCCGAAGCAAGCCCTCACGAGGGGGTGGCAGACGAAGAGGTTGAGGATCATAACTATATGCCTCCCTCCGAAGACGAAGCAAGCCTCAACGATGATGAATTCGTCGTACCCGAGGATCCCGTCGAACAAGAGCGCTTCAAGCGCAGGCTTATCGCCACAGCAAACAGCCTAAAGAAAAAGCAGCTACAGCTTCAAGCTGATCAGGACCTGCTGGCCGATCGATGGACCGAGGTCCTCGCGGTCGAAGAGTATAAACTCGAATGTCCCTCCAAAAGTTATCCAAGACGCAAGCTGCTCCCCCGATTAGAGAAGGAAGCATACATACCTCCATCACCAGCGCACGATATGGCTGACCGACCACCCCGTGGTCGTGACAGAGAGGCATCCAGGCCCCCAGCCAAGACCATACCCCGGCATCGCTCCAAAAGTACGAAGCCAAGAGGGAACGCGCCGGACTTGCGAGACATATTGGAGGACAAAGCAAGGCAATCCAGATCCATCTATGGATCACGTGGGCGCCCTACAACCCACGACGAATACCGTCGCGCAGAATACAATAACTCTGGCCGGGCCGAACACAGCAGACAGCGCTCTCTCGAGCTGCGTCGCGATATTGCTCAATACAGAGGCGCCGCACACCCGCTATGCTTCACTGACGAAGTAATGGATCATCAGATCCCAGAAGGGTTTAAACCCGTAAACATCGAATCTTACGATGGCACAACAGACCCCGCGGTCTGGATCGAAGACTACCTTCTCCACATCCATATGGCCCGCGGCGACGATCTCCACGCCATCAAGTACCTCCCACTCAAGCTTAAAGGACCAGCTCGGCATTGGCTTAACAGCTTGCCCGCAGAGTCAATTGGGTGTTGGGAAGACCTGGAGGCCGCATTCCTTGATAACTTCCAAGGCACATACGTGCGACCACCAGACGCCGATGACCTAAGCCACATCATTCAGCAGCCAGACAAATCGGCCAGACAATTCTGGACACGGTTCTTGACGAAGAAAAATCAAATCGTCGATTGTCCGGATGCAGAGGCCCTTGCAGCCTTCAAACATAACATCCGGGACGAATGGCTAGCCCGGCACCTGGGGCAGGAAAAGCCGAAATCCATGGCAGCCCTCACATCGTTAATGACCCGCTTTTGCGCGGGAGCGGACAGCTGGCTAGCCCGCAGCAACAATCTCCGTAAAAATTTTGGCAGTTCGGATACTAAGGACAACAACGGCAGGTCACGTTGAAACAAAAACAAGCGCCGCATTAACGGCGACGATAAGGAGGATACGGCAGTCAACGCCGGATTCCGAGGCTCTAAACCCGGTCAGCGGAAGAAGCCATTCAAAAGAACCACTCCGGGTCCATCCAATCTGGACCGAATACTCGACCGCTTATGCCAGATACATGGCACCTCTGAAAAGCCAGCTAATCACACTAATAGAGACTGCTGGGTGTTCAAGCAGGCTGGCAAGTTAATTGCCGAAAACAATGACAAGGGGCTAAACAGCGACGGCGAGGAAGATACCCGACCGCCGAACAACAGAGGACAGAAGGGTTTTCCCCCACAAGTGCGGACGGTGAATATGATATACGCGACCCATATACCCAAGCGGGAGAGGAAACGCGCACTAAGGGACGTCTACGCGATGGAGCCAGTCGCCCCAAAGTTCAACCCACGGTCCTCTTGTCCGATCACTTTCGATCGAAGAGACCATCCGACCAGCATACGCCATGGCGGATTCGCCGCATTGGTTCTAGACCCAATCGTCGATGGGTTCCACCTCACGAGAGTCCTGATGGACGGCGGCAGCAGCCTGAACCTGCTTTATCAGGATACAGTGCGCAAAATGGGCATAGACCATCAAGGATTAAACCTACAAAGACAACCTTTAAAGGTGTCATACCAGGAGTGGAAGCCAACTGTACAGGCTCAGTCACACTGGAAGTGGTCTTCGGATCCCCGGATAATTTCCGAAGCGAAGAGTTAATCTTCGACATAGTCCCGTTTCACAGCGGCTATCACGCTCTGCTCGGACGAACCGTGTTTGCCAAATTCAACGCGGTGCCGCACTATGCATACCTAAAGCTCAAGATGCCAGGCCCTCGTGGAGTCATCACGATCAATGGGAATACGGAACGCTCCCTCCGAACGGAGGAACATATAGCGGCTCTCGCGGCAGAAGTACAGAGCAGCCTTCTAAGGCAATTCTCGAGTTCGGCCGTTAAACGGCCGGATACAGCAAAGCGCACCCGGAGCAATGCCAACCAAGACCACCTGGCGCGATCAGAGCACGCGTAGCAATGCGGCCCCAACCCTCGCCCGCGCATGATCGCAAGAATAACACTCCGCGTACATCATTACGCTTTGGAGATACCATGGGCACAGGGGAGGGGGCACGATCGCAACGGACCCAGAGTGCGGTTCGACCACACCGGGGGCTTGAAAATGTGCCCCCCTTTTATTATTATTATTTTTCTTCTTTTATGTACACAGGGCTCTGTTAACCAGAAGCCCTGTCCGGCGGCGAACCTGCCAAACTCATGATGCAACAGTCAGGGATTAAAGAAGGCCGCGACGAACACTCAGGTGGTCTCAATTACGAGCATTAAATTCGATTATATACACCAAGTCCGCAGCTCATCCCTGGAGGGGGACACGTTTACCTAGTCCAAATCCCTTGCTTACCGCACTATTTGTATCAGTCCGCTCCACTAGCAGACTTTCTTTCATAAATAACGCAGCAACTTTTTGATCACAATTGCATTACCTTTTATATATATGCTCATTATATGACATCTTGCACCCGTATATTTTGGTACGGCCTAATACATCGGGGGCTTATGTTCCCCATTCTATGGTGTGATAAGTCCGAACACTTTCACAAGTGCGGCACCCCGAACTTATAGCATTATATGAATCGGCTCCGAATCATGTCTTGGGTCAATAGTTGGGTTTGCCCGGCTCCCACGTTTTGGTGCCTTACGTTCCGTTCCGTCGGCTAAGGTGGCACTGGGAGAACCACTGCGATTGCGCCCCGGTTGAGCCGGGCGAGCGCCTCAGTGGAGAAAGCTAAAACTGAATGGCATGATAAGGCGAGAGACTGGTCGCTGTTCGAGAGGTTTTTTCGGGTCCTTAAAGACTCACGCCGCTTCGAGCGAAGTTCCGGACAATGTCCGATGAAGGCGTGGATAGCGCCCTGGATTCAGTCTTCCGAATACCAGGGGCTTCGCCGAAATTTAAAATTATAGAATTCTATGGCTAAGTGAGAGTGTTCAAGCATTATAAGTCCGGTTGCCTTGTTCGTTGTGTTGAGCGCCTCCCTCGATGGACCCAACAATGGGAACAAGAGTGCTCAAGGTTATCCCGAACACCCCAGCACTCGCGGCTTGGGGGCCGAAGCCAACGACTTGCCATCTCTCAGATTTTATAAATGGCCGCACAGAAGGTAATATTTTAAATTAAACAAGCGTTGCTTAACGCGCACATGAACAAAGTTTCAAGCGCGCGGGATAATACATAGCAAATTCATTCAAAGATTACATTTCGGGGGCACTCATCCGCAATATTGCGGGCTCCCTTCAGGACAGTTTTATAATACATCTCGGGCGTGCGATACTCCTTGCCCGGCGGCGGTGGGTCCGTGAGAAGCTTCTCCGCATCCAACCTGCCCCATTGCACCTTTGTGCGGGCAAGAGCCCGGCGAGCGCCTTCAATACAGGCGGAGCGCTTGAGTACATCCACCCAGGGGCATGCATCCACCAGCCGCTGCACGAGGCCAAAGTAGCTCCCAGGCATGGCCTGTCCAGGCCACAGCCGGGCTATGAGGCCCTTCATGGCCTCTTCAGCTACCTTGTGGAGTTCGACCAGCTGCTTCAGCTGGTCGCTTGGGGGCACCGGGTGTCCGGCCTCAGCATACTGAGACCAGAAGACTTTTTCCGTCGAACTCCCCTCCTCGCCACGATAGAATGTGGCGGCATCGGATGCACTACGCAGCAGATCTGCAAACGCCCCTGGAGAGCTCTGAAGGCGGGTAAGTATCAGGTAATTTACATTAGCATGCTTGCTCTGCATGAAAAATGCCTTACCCGCCGCTATTTTCTTTATATCTTCAACCTCCTGAAGGGCCTTACAGGCCTCGGCCTTGGCGGACTTGGCACTTTCGAGAGCCGAGGCAAGCTCGGACTCTCGAGTCTTGGAGTCACGCTCCAAACTCTCATGCTTTTCCATGAGAGCCTGGAGCTCTTGCCGAACTTCCGCCACCTATGCCTCTTGCTTTTCTCGCTCAGCCCGTTCCGCGGCCGCACGGTGTTCGGCCGCGGACACAGCATCCTTCAGGGCTGCCACCTCATTAGTGGCCCCTGCAATACACATATTATCCTTGTTAATTTTATTGCAACCGAAATCCTTTTCTGTAAGGTACCTATTCAAAGTGGTGTTACTCACCTTCTTTTTCCTCGAGCTGCTTCTTCGCATGGCCGAGCTCTTGCTCGGACCGCTCGAGACCCTGCTTTAACACATCGACCTCCGCTGTTAATGCGGCAGAGGCTAGCAGCGCAGCCTGCAAACCCATATTGACATATTTTTAGCAACCCTGCGAATATCTTGTTAGATCCTCAGTCCGGCTTTTCTTTCCGAACACCGAACTGAGCATCAGGGGCTACTATCTATGCGGTATTACATTACATAATTTTAACTTCTTACCTCAAAGCCTGTTAAAAGGCTGCTGCAGGCTTCGGTCAGCCCGCTTTTGGCGAGCTGAACCTTTTGAATCACCGCACTCATGATAGTGCGGTGTTCTTCCTCAATGGAAGCGCCTTTAAGCGCCTCCAGCAAGTTATCCGGCGCCTCCGGTTGGACGGAGGCCGCCGGTGTCACGGTCTTGCCCTTCTTTCGAAGGGGCTGCTTGCCGGACTCTGGAACCACTGTGGGTTCCGATATAGAGTCCGGCGCAAAGTCCGGGAGGTCGCCTGACGGCGCCTCCGGAGCCTCCTCCTGATGGGTCCCTCTCTGGGATCCCACCTCGGCGTCCTCGTCGGCGCGTGGGGTGGAGGCGGTCGGAAGTGAATTCACATCCGACGAGGCCAACGACCCGCTCGATGAGTTGGGGAGATCGTCATCGGCCAGACTACGGACAGAATGCGGCGTTAGAAGGACACTATGTGACATAAAAGATATGCATATAAAGGATCCGGGTACTTACGATCTTGCCGGACGCCTGGCCCTTGGAGGCCACTCATCCTCGCCAACTCTGGTGTCGGCGAAACTGTCCGGGGGGATAGTTCTCCCCCTCTTGGACCCTTCGGCCTCCCCGATTGGGGAAGCCTTCCTCTTCTTCTCTCCCTCCTCCGGGAGGGAATACTCCTCCTCCTCGTCTTCGGGGGAGGAGTCCGCGTCGTCGTCAGACGCCTGATTGCGGGAACTCTTTCGAGTCCCTGCGGCCACCTTCTTGGCCTTCTTCTCCGGCACCACGTGCGGTGCCGGAACCAGCAGCCCTACTAAGCGGGCGTCCACTGGGTCTTCTGGCATGGGAGCCGGGCTGATAAGCAGCTTGGCCTTCTCCATCCATTCCTGTCAAAGGAAGAGGCAGAACGAAACCTCACTAGAGTCAATCTAATTATCACAAGTGTCCCGTAATGGGGTTGAATCACTTACCTCGTCAGTTGGATACTGCGAGCTGAATCCGCGGTCTTCCGTCGCGGATGCGGGGGCTTCGGCGCCCTTGAACAGCACCCTCTAGGCGCCTTCGTATGTTGTATCGAAGAGCCCGCTTAGCGCCTGGTGCTGTTCTGGATTGAACTCCCACAAATTGAATGCCCGTTCTTGGCATGGGAGGATCCGCCGGATGAGCATGACTTGGACCACGTCGACGAGCCTGAGCCTATTGCTCACCATCTTCTTGATGAAGGCTCGGAGTCCCGTCACCTCCACCAGATTGCCCCACTGCAAGCCCTTCTCTTTCCAGGAGGTGAGCTGCGTGGGGATGCCAGATCTAAACTCGGGGCCCGACGCCCATGTAGGTTTGCGCGGCTCGGTGATGTAGAACCACCCCGATTGCCACCCCTTGACAGAGTCCACAAAGGTCCCTTCGAGCCAAGGGACGTTGGGCAATTTGCCCAACATGGCGCCTCCGCATTCCGCTTGCGTGCCCATCACAACCTTCGGCTTGACGTTGAAGGTCTTGAGCCACAGGCCGAAGTGGGGCCGGATGCAGAGGAAGGCCTCGCACACGACGATAAACACCGAGATGTTGAGGATGAAGTTCGGCGCCAGATCGTGGAAATCCAGGCCGTAGTAAAACATGATCCCCCGGACAAATGGATGGAGCGGAAAGCCCAGTCCGCGGAGGAAGTGGGGGAGGAAGACGACCCTCTCATAAGGCCCAGGGGTAGGGATGAGCTGCCCCTCGTCGGGCAGCCGATGCGCGATATCGCCGGAAAGGTATCCGGCGCTGCGCAGCTTGGTGATGTCCTCCTCCTTAGCGGTGGAGGCCAACCATTTGCCTCCCGCTCCGGACATATTCGGAGAAGGTCGAGGCGAGATGCGCGAGCTTGGGCGTTGGAGCTTGAGTTCGTGGAGATGGATAAGCAAAGGAGGAAGAAGGCGTAGGTGAGAAGGTGAATCCTTATCCCTTATATATAGGCGGACGAAAACTATGCGTCCCCCACCAGCCTGGTAAAACTCGCTTATCTCCCAAGCGCCACCATCAATGGCGCGGTTGGGTTACCCACGTCCGTATTGATGAGAATCCCGGGATAAGGGGGACACGATCTCTGCTTCGACAAGACGTGCCAAGGAAACCGCTTCGCTAAACATGCTGAAGTGGTATAGTAAAAAACGATTCAAACAAAGGCTTGGTGGCGGTGTGATGTCACGCCGCATAACACGTCAGCAGATTGAACTAAGTGTACATTTTATTCTCTCTACGGTGGAATGTGGAATTTATTTTGCAGAGCCGGACACTATCCTGGTGTTCATGATCTTCTCTGGATTATTCAAGGGAGGAACCCGCCTTGCAATGCCAAACATTATGCGTGCCGGACTTATCGTCATTGAAGCCTGGTTCAGGGGCTACTGAGGGAGTCCTGGACTAGGGGGTGTCCGGACAGCCGGACTATCATTATCCGCCGGACTCCAAGACTACGAAGATACAAGATTGAAGACTCCGTCCCGTGTCCGGATGGGACTTTCCTTGGCGTGGAAGGCAAGCTTGGCAATACGGATATGTAGATCTCCTACCATTGTAACCGACTCTGTGTAACCCTAGCCTCCTCCGGTGTCTATATAAACCGGAGAGCTTTAGTCCGTAGGACAACATACATTACAACATTCATACCATAGGCTAGCTTCTAGGGTTTAGCCTCCTTGATCTCGTGGTAGATCCACTCTTGTACTACCCATATCATCAATATTAATCAAGCAGGACGTAGGGTTTTACCTCCATCGAGAGGGCCCGAAACTGGGTAAAAACATCGTGTCCCTCGTCTCCTGTTATCATCCGCCTAGACGCACAGTTCGCGACCCCCTACCCGAGATCCGCCGGTTTTGACACCGACACACGCCATCCCTTGAGCCGCTTGAGTCCGTGTTAGCAGTAGCAGTGAGCATGACCTGGTACTCAATCACAGGTTTACCGTCCGCACAGTTAGGTGTGCCTTCAACATTTCCTCCTATGCTATCATGTGCTTCAATGTTTGCATCATCTGAGTGCGACATGTACATATTTGCTACCCCGCTGCCAGAAGCCACATTCACTGCCCCGCTGCGGGAAGAAGAACCAATATGACCTTTTTCACCATGGTAAAAAACTTGAAAGTCTGTATCATCATCATCATCATCATCATCATCATCGCCATTGTTATCCTGCGTCTCATTGTCAGTATCCGATTCATCGATAATATTCTTGCCAAGGTTGTCTATTTGACAGGTATGGCATGCAGGAGGGGGCTTTTCTATATTGCGGGTAGCAGAAGAAATGGCACTAAGATCCATGTCTAGTCGACGAGACACATGTGAGCTGCCTTCATCATCAAGGGAGATGAACCCTTGCACACGATCGCCAAGCAGGCCAACCAAGCCAGACGAAAACCGACCCACAAGCTCAGAAGCCTTTGCAAGTTTCTGCTCATTAGTAAGAAACAAAGAACACAACGAACACTATTAGTTACCAGACATGATTTTCAGATGCAAAAAGGATCATGAATTACACAGAACACACAAACCAAGATCATAAATAAAGAATAATCAGGATATGCATACAGAAGTTGTCATGTGAGTGTAACAAAAGATACCGTCCAAGTACAACACAAGTTATCAGCAGTAATAAATTCAGATTTGTAAAACATGAGTTATCAGGGAGAACAACCACAAATTACCATGTGAAATGCAGCAAAACTTACCATCATAAAAACAACATATGTTAACAGTGTGTAAAAATTTCAGATGTGTAATACAAAATAGTTATCAGGGTGTACAGTCATAAGTTACCATGTAAATGCAAGAAAAAACAAAAGGAGCTACAATTACCATAATACCTCAGAAAAAAAATTAAAAAAAAGCAGCATACCTCATCACTGCAGTTTGGTGGGACATGCACACGCATGAATTTCCCAAGACCTTGTAAACCGCCAAACAAGCAGAAATCGACGACAAACTGGGGTTTCAACTGGCGAATTATTAAGAACGCAAATGAGTAAGGAAAAGTATGAAAAACAAATATTTGCAGTAAGTACATGAACTGATCAGAAAAGAACAAGTTACCGGTAGTTTCCCATAAGAAATTTCATCCTCTTGGACATCCCTACTAAGCACTTCAGATATCTTCTCTTTCGTCCAAACATTAATAGCAAAAGCACCATTGGGCAATGCGATACCAAGACTAGTAAGATCGATCGCATCAATGTACAGAAGCTGGTAAAAAGGTGAATGTTGTCAGAATACACAGTCAAAACAAAAAAAGCAAAAAAGAAAAAAGTAGCAGCACTTACACTGTAGAAAGGAAGGCATCCCTTCGTAGGCTTTCCCTTTGACAGTTCCTTGTGGAGCTCATTGGCAATGAACTTGGACCAGTTTAGATCTTTAACTCTATTAATGTTTTGCTGAAAAAACAAGGAAGAAAAGGAACAAAAAATTAACATGCCAGAAAGCACTACAGTTACCATATAAGCATGATGCAAGTTATCAGCCACAAGACATAAAGTTACCACCATACAAAATGAGCAAGTATGGAAATACTTACCAACACACCATACACCTAGGACTAATCTTGTTGGATGTAGTAGGTGCAATGACAATATTGCCGGCAAGCATAAGCCACATCCGCTTGAACTTCTCATCAAAATTGACAGACTTGTTATAAGATCAAGGACATCTGTCATCTTCGGCGTATGTCCAAGCTCACCAAACATCTCAATCCCTAACTCAATATCAGCTTCTGTAGGCAGATTGTAAGGGACATCCTCCCCACCACGGGGCACACCCATCACACGATGAACCAACTCTTCATTAACAGGGATCCTGCCACGCCCTGGAACAACCACTTCATGAGATTCTGGCTCGTATAACCCGACAAGCCATTCACTAAGGAAACTGAAAAAGTGGCCGCACTTGATCTCCCGAAGGCTTTTGAAGTCCATTTCATCGATAGCATTTTTCCTACCATCAGACAAATCTTTACAGGCGGTCAAAAGTGAGTTAGGGGAAGTCCTGTTCCGAGGTGGAGGCCGCTTCGGCTTCTTTGAAGGAACTCCCTCATGGCCATCACCATATCCTTTGCGCTTCTTTGGCATCGTGCCCTTGTCAAGTACAAAGAAACAAAACAATTAAGGACTATCAATTAAAGAGTTGTGAAAGGTGAATTGAAAGACACAACAACCAATAACTCAAAAAACCACTGGAAATGTGTATGCATGAGAATGGTAATCAGAACTTATCAGCCACGATAACTTTTTTAGTTGACAATCTAATTCCCGAACGTTCGGATCAGATCCGAACGATCTTGTTGTCGTCCGATCGCGATCTCACGGCACGGAATCATTGTTGTTTTAATGAGATCGTTTTTATGGAAACAATTTACAACTTTAATGATAGCAATTAATGACTTTTTTATTGCATGCCTAATTTTCTGCAGTCATGATTAATGACTTTCCAATCATGCGCCGTGGAATTGATGACACTTTAATGGGATTCGATTTTATAGGGAACTTTTTTGTGGTGCACGACCTCTTTATAATTATGCAAAATTTGTTGTTGTAGCAGGTAATTGAACCCACGACCTCATATGTTAATCCCACGACAACAACGAACTAGGCTGAATTAAAAAAAACCCAACTAGGCTAGACTAATTTGTTGGTTTGTCACAAGGTACACAGTACTTATACCTTCTTATTGCGAGTTTTAAAAAGAATTGAACCAACTGTGTCATGAGTCCGAGTTACTTGAATTTGTGCATCCAAGTTCCATAATTTTCTTGCACGTTTCATACCGCTTCACATAGATCAAAAAGTTTTTAAAACATCTCCCGGTAACTTTTGTGTAAATAGCACGGTAGTTTATACACTATAGAACTGATTACTTGCGTACAAACACAACTGCAACTTTGACCTGAAAAAATAGTTATTGACACATACTCTGGTAACTTCTATCAAAATAACATGATAATATATGCACTGAATAACTGATAACTTAGGTACAAACACTGCAATAACTATGAAACGAGGGAAAAAGTTATTGAAAACTTACCTGGCCACTTATGTGTAAATAATGATAATATACACACCATGGGCATGATAACTTACGTACAAACATCATGGTAAGTTTGAACCGGAGAAAATAGTTGTTGAAACCATACCCCTGGTAACTTATGTGGAAATAGCATTATAACAGATACACCGTAAACCTGATAACTCTAGTACAAACGTCGTGGTAACTTTAACCGGGGAAAAAATATTGAAAGCATACCTCACGGTGACTTCTATCTAAATAACATGGTAATATACAAATCGCAGACCCGACTTAGACACAAAATCCATGATAAATTTTGACCGGGGCAATTTGTTTTCAAAATGTACCTACGGTAAAATTCTATATAATAGATGGTAACATACACACAATAGAGCTGATAACTCACGCACAAATACCATGGTAACTTTGACCAGCGGGGGTTGTTTAAAAATATTACCCTAGTAACTTCCATGTAAGTAGCATAATACTATACACACCATATATGTGATAACTCACACAGAAACACCACAATAACTTTGATGGAGGTTGGGTCAGGGGATGAAGCTGTTTGAAAACATATCCCCCTCCCGGTAAGTTTTATGTAAATAGCACAGTAATATACAAATTGTAGACTTGATTACTCAGGTACAAACACCATGATAACTTTGACCTTGGGAGGGGGAGGGGGAGAAAGTTGTTTGAAAACATACTCTCGATAACTAATGTGTAAATAGGGTGGTAATATACGGACCGCAGGTGTGGTAACTCACGCACAAACACCGGGGTAACTTTATCCTGGAGAAAATGTTGTTGAATATGTACCACGGTAACTCATATGTAAATATCATAATAATATATACAGATCAGAGATGATAACTTACTTACTCCTGACTTGGTAACTATTTCCACGAAAAAAAATCATCAGAACATATCAACATGAGATCTAATTTCGTAGGTCTCATCACAATTTTTTATTATGTGAAAACAGTTTTTCATTCAATCCAACGGTTTGAGCTATAAAACATTTTGAAGTTTTGAAATATGGGAGAATCTAGGATGACATCAGATATAATGTATGCGCACATGTGCATGTAAGAGAAGGTTGGAGGGACTTTTTGTATGCATGGTAATTTATTTATAAACAATATGATAACTTATGCTCAACTGTCATGATAACTTGTGTAGCACTTGCGCGGTAATTGTTTATCCCAAAAAAATCGTCAGAACATACCAACATAGGATCTAGTTTCGAAGGTCTCGTCGCGACGAATTTTTTATGTGAAAACATTTTTTCAATCGGAGTAACGATTTGAGCTACAAAACCTTTTGAAGTTCAAAATGAGAGAATATATGATAACATCATCTTTTTTGTCTTTGTCGCATGCATGCAATTAATTTGCTCTAATAAAAGGTGAGGAATGAAGGAACGGTGGAGGAAAATACGTGCTTTGAAGTTGCTAATATGAGAGCATCTCCAACAGACGCCTATCTTAGTCGTGCGCTGGAAAAATATACTTTTTTGCGCGCGCGGAGCCGAAACAGTCGCTCCAGCTGCCGCGCAATAACCGTGTGCGCAGTATAATGGGTTCAGCACGCGGAGGAAAATGACATTGCGCGCCGCTTATTTCGTGCGCCCGCTCCCACGCGCTGGACATTCGAGCGCCCACGGCCAACTGCCGTCAACCTCTCCGGTCGCCCCGTCTTCGCCCCGCTCCACGCCATCGTAGGCGAAATTCGACCGATGGAAGGCCATGCTGACATCCCCCAACTCCTCCCTACACCCGCGACCCCTCCGCCATCGCCGCCGCAAACCCTAGCGCGTGGTTGAGCTTCGGCTTCGCCGCCGGGGGCCCTCCTCCCAGCACCAGTCTAGCGCACGGCCTTTTCATGGCGCCACGGACGACCTCGCACGGTGGCGTCGCGCCGCTGCCCGCCGTGATTGTTGATATGTCATTTCTTTGTGTGAACTTTTATTTGTCATGAACTTGGTTGGGTGATGTTGAACTATGCCGTGTAATTGAGCTATGCTATGTGTTTATTTTACACATCTGTTTAATGTTTGAACCATCATCATATTGTCAAAATGGACATGTAAAATCATATTTGCAAGCGCCGGCTACTCGTGCGAGCTGTAAATTAGCGCGCCTGTTGGACCTGCTCGCGCGCGCCAAATTTCGCAGCGGTCGCTGGAGCCAGCGCCCTGCTGCGTGCAAGAAAAAGCTATTTCGACGCTGTAAAAAGGTTTTAAAGCACCGTGCGGTTGCGCGCCTGTTGGAGATGCTCTGAGAAAAACGTGTGGTGTACGCATCCATGGTTATTAGCATCGTTCGGATCTGTCTAGTAAAATCGGAACGTTCATTATATATGAAGGTTACTATAACCACTGGTAATTTGAAAACAAGATAGGAATTGCATGTAATTCCAGTGGTAATATGAAGCAATAAGCTATGACAAAAATCAAGCATTATGCTAGATATGAAATAAGTGAACTAGAGTGAGATTTCAAGGTAACCACTAACAAATACAGTGGTATTGACAAGAAAAAATGACCTAGTAAAAACATTAAGCATTATGCTGGATCTGAAGCATGTGACCTAGCATCAATTTCATGGTAACAAATAACAAATTTAGTGATAATATCAATCAACGAGTCCTGGTAGATATGCATTACCCATGAACCATAGATTATTGTTGCAATACGAATTTACACTAGGACCTTGCGCAATACGTCATCACACATCTGCATCTGAAACACATAAGGGAGGGGATTGGGTATAGAGTTCATTTCCACATTCAAAAATTCACCAAAACGGGATGGAACCCCGGGGAAATCAGACCCACACCACCACCCGCAACCAAATCGATCTTGAACCACAGGTTTTGCACAAATCTACGCCTAAACTACAACACCACAACCACATCCGATATAATTGGAGTGAATCCACAAACACATCCGACTCCCGTCTGCACACCAATCTCAAGCAAACTAACACCCGAACGAAACGGCTCGTTGCACCATAAAAAAATGCCTACACCCTCGAATAATCGCCCGCGGAACCCCGCGTTCACCCCACGGCGCAAACACAAGGGGGAGGGGTAGGAAATCTCACCGGAACAAATCGGTCGCCGACCGCCGCAGAAGCAACCAGCGGCCCACGCCTCGATTCGCCGTGGAAGAAGGGGAAATGCCCGCGATTCCGCCTCGGTTCACTGGGAGGAAGCAGAAGAGGGGAAGTAATCGCGGAGTAGGGAGGAGTGGGGTGAACTGCATGTCGTTACAAGTGAGCGAGCAGTTCGGGGAAAGAAGAGGAGGGGGGATCGTGCACGAGGAGGCCGGCGATTGGGGAAAGAAACGGTGCGGGCCCACTTGCCATAGAGAGAACGGGGAAACATACATCATCTCACGCGTGATTGGATCGAGCAGTTATCGCGCGGGAGGCTGTGAAACGTCCGATTCAGATCGGACGGGATTGAATGCGTTCGGATCTGAAAACAAAATCAGAACATTTGGAAAATACAAATTTTGTCTAATCAAAGAGGCCCCGAGAGATGTCGGAGCAACAGGACACACGAACCAAAAATGCTAGACGTACAAAGCCCTACAAGCTTCTACGGGCTCCTTCCTAACCAACTAGGTGGGAGTAACTTAATTTGAACTTTCTCGCAGCACTATAGATTTAATTTTTAAAGATATGAACGTATTTAATTTGTGAAGATACGAAGGAATATTTTCTACATCACTCGTATGAATTTTCCTCATCTATCGAATTTCTCAGATACTCCTATTTGTAGTAGTAGTCTACCATATAGTCATTTTAAGAAGTCAAACTGTGAACCCAACTATGCATTTTGGATGCAAATTGTTTTAAGATTTTTCATACAATAATATACTCCTGTGGTGGTTGTAGTTCAAGCATGACATTAAACAACACATTGCAACACACATTGTTGTCTACTTTCTCCATAGCCCATTATTTCGATGCTTATGTTAAGGGGCCCCAGTTTTTATTTCGCCCCGGGCCCCCGAAATGTCAGCACCGGCCCTGCTGCTGCCTACCAGCCCCTACTCCTCCCGCTCCTCCGCTCGCCGGCCGTGGTCGATGGCCGGCGGTGCCGGATGGATCCATCCTTACGAGAGCCGGCGGGCAGTCGTGGTGGTTGTCGGTGGTGGCGTCGCCGGCGCGCTCATCGCCAACTCCCTCCAGAGCTACGCCGACCTACTTATTGTCCTTTTGCCTTTGCTCGGTAGTTCCGTAGCCGGTTTTTTCGGACGTTTTCTAGGATCTGAAGGAACCACTATAATGACCACCACGTGCGTTTCATTTTCTTCGATCTTATCTTTGATTGCTTTTTATGAAGTCGCACTGGGAGCTAGTGCTTGCGTCGTCATAATCGACCTGTAAGCGCTCTCTACATTTTATCCTCAAAACTATGGCTAAACGATGAGTTGTATCGTGAGATTGTTGATAAGCTGGTGCCGAAACTGTGGCGTGCTTGATGTAACTGTGCGCATTGCTGATTACTTTTTCGCGCATCATCCAGATAAATCCATCGATTAACCCCATGATTCAGATGCCACGCTAAGTCGCTAACAGTAGTTATGCCCAAATATAGTCCCTGCTAGATCGTTGAGAATACGAGATATTGATTTGCTAAACAAGAATTGGTTGTTATTTGTTGGATTGATCTTTCGCTTGTTAAATAAGAATTGATTTGCTGGACTATTTAAAAAAGAATTGGTTTGCAAATCAGAACCCTCACCAGTTTTTTTCACTAATAAATATCTAAAATCTCACTTTTTAACATTTCAATGGTGTCGGGAGGATGTGACCTGTATATCTGCATATGCTCGGACAAGAGTGATCGTTGTTTACCTTTTTGGGGTGAAGTCTTGATCGATTCGATGCAGATATTCAGTTATTCCACTACTTCCACATTGAAACAGAACCTAATGAATCGGAATATCCGTCACTGTTTCCAAGGCTGTGTTACTTTGCACACTGGGTGCTCACAATATATAGAAAAATAGTTATTTTGGATCCAAAACACAATGAATGAGTCAAAAAAGAGGTGTGATGCTTTAAAACGGAGGTGTGAATAGACTTTGGTTACCTGTTATGTATAGAACATTTTTCAGTTACCACATTAGACACAACCTTGGGGTCCTTGGTTGATATACTCCTTATAAAAAGATGTTTGTGAACCTTAAAGGCAAACACATTAGTAGTTAGTAGAGGCAAATTTGTAACAAAAATAGTCCCTTTAAAATAATAACTCCATCCAAATTTTGTTTCAACAGCCCGATATTTTTTTTATCTCACATCCTGCTTGAGATGTCCGTATAAAATTAATGCCGACCGATTTGTCTACCTTCACTCCTTCGGTGCATGTAACTTGATTGGGTAAAAAATACTTCCTCCGTTCCTAAATATAAGTCTTTGAAGAGATTCCACTATAGACCACATACGGAGTAAAATGAGTGAATCTATAATCTAAAATGCATCTAGATACATCCGTATGTGGTTCATGATGAAATCTCTACAAAGACTTATATTTAGGAACGGAGGGAGTAACAGTGAACCTTAACCACTTACAGTTGTAGTGGTTGTGTAGTCTCCAAAAAATGGTCTATGTTCGTCATCACTCGTCAGCTTTGCACCAAGTCGTAATTTCCAATGGAGGAATGCTGGGCAAGACCCTAATCCTATTTAACATATTTGGAGACTTTTTCTTGAGAGCAATATCTGGAGAATGACAGCATAAGTGCATAACCCCAAGTTGTACTCTCTTCATCTTAACCAAAATATAATTGAACTTTCTTTTGCTTTATTTTAGGAAGGAGTACCTTGAAATTCCATGGACTAACATGAGATCAAAGGTGGCACTATCTTTTTTTTTTGGAAAAGGGGATGTACCCCAGCCTCTGCATCAGAAAGATGCATACGGCTCATATTATTAAAAGGATAGTCCAGCAGCAAAGTGTCGAAATGTGAAAGTACAAACTAAAACAATATCTCTGAAGAAGAAAAGCCCAAAGCCACAACCGGCTGGCATAACAATAGGATCATTACTCTATCCTATTACATGACCGCCATCCAAACCAGTTGAAAATATCCCGAGCTACCATCTCCCATCGGGTAGACGCAGTAACCAAACGCTCCCTGGCCTCCGTCGGAGTGAGTAGCGACCACATACGAATGAACGCCGTGGCCCTGAAGATAACCTGCAAAAAGTGAATGTTTGTTGATCGGTTAAAGACTAAGTCATTCCTGCAGTTCCATATTACCCACAAAAGAGCACAAACGCCAACCCGAATGTGTCTTGCAATGTCAGAATCCACCCCATCGAGCCATGCTCCAAATAACGTGCTAATAGAGGTGGGCTGATTAATATTAAATGCAATATGAACCGACCGCCACTGAATCTTAGCCAATGGACAATCGAGAAAGAGGTGTTTAATGTTTTCGTTATGATCACAAAAGCTACATCGAGACGAGCCCACCCAATTACGATTTGCAAGGTTATCCTTAGTCAAAATGACATGTTTATGCACAAACCACATAAACACTTTGATACGCAAGGGTACCTTAACTTTCCAAACATGTAATGAGGTAGGGATGACGGTAGTGTTAATGACATCCAGATACATTGATTTTACCGAGAACACACCGTTCTTAGTAAGTTTCCAATACAACTGATCTGGCTGTTGAGACAGCCGGACATCCATTAAACGTCGAACAAGATGGAGCCAGGCTCCCAACGATTTCCAACTAGCGTCCGTCTAAAACTGATATTAAGGGGAACGGATTGTAAAACATTAGCAACATATGTTTCTCTACGTTGGACAATGTTATACAAAGAAGGATATTGAAGTGCAAGTGGGGTCTCCCCAAGCCACGTATCCTCCCAAAACCTCGTCGTGTTACCATTCCCAACAATAAATTTAGTCCTGTTGAAAAAGAGTTGTTTAACTTTCATCAAACCTTTCCAAAAGGGAGAGTCAGAAGGCCTCACATTCACCTGAGCCAAGGTTTTAGCAAAGAGATACTTATTGCGCAAAATCTGTGCCCAAGTGGCCTCCGTCTCAGATGACAGCTTAAAAAGCCACTTGCTAAGGAGACATATGTTTTTGACTTCCAGATTTTCTATACCTAGGCCACCTTGGTCCTTAGGTCTGCAGATAATATCCCACTTCGCAAGTCTATACTTTCGTTTAAGCTCATCAATTTGCCAAAAGAATCGAGATCGATAGAAATCTAACCTTTTCCTAACTCCGACCGGAACCAAGAAAAATGATAAGAGAAACATAGGCATACTAGTAAGGACCGAATTAATTAGAATTAATCGACCTCCGTATGACATGAGTTTTCCTTTCCAACAGCTCAGTTTCTTTTCAAAATGATCCTCAAGACATTTCCACTCAATATTAGTTAGCTTACGATGATGAATGGGTATACCTAAATACTTAAACGGTAAAGAGCCCAATTCACATCCGAACAATTGTTGATATGACTCCCGATCATCATTGGCTCTTCCAAAGCAAAACAATTCGCTCTTATGGAAGTTGATTTTAAGCCCAGACAATTGTTCAAATAAGCATAACAGCAGCTTCATGTTCCTTGCTTTCTCCATGTCATGCTCCATAAATATGATTGTATCATCAGCATACTGAAGAATGGACAACCCGCCGTCAACTAGATGTGGAACCAGGCCACCTACCTGTCCTGCATCCTTTGCCCGGCCTATTAAAATAGTCAGCATATCAGCCACCATGTTAAACAGGATCGGTGACATAGGGTCTCCTTGCCGTAGCCCCTTGTGTGTTTGGAAATAGTGACCCACGGCATCATTCACCTTAATCCCGACACTTCCTTGTTGCGTAAAGGAATCAATCTGGTTTCTCCAGGCCGGATGAAAACCTTTCATACGCAAAGCTTGTTGAAGGAAAGACCATTTGACTTTATCATATGCTTTTTCAAAATCCACTTTAAAAACTACGCCATCAAGTTTTTTGGAGTGGATTTCATGGAGCATTTCGTGCAAGACAACAACCCCTTCCAGGATGTTTCTATCAGGCATGAAAGCAGTCTGGGACGGCTGAACGACTGAGTGTGCTATTTGTGTAAGCCTATTTGTCCCCACCTTGGTGAAGATTTTGAAACTCACATTTAGCAGACATATGGGTCTGAACTGCTCAATCCGAACAGCCTCAGTCTTCTTAGGAAGAAGGGTTATTATCCCAAAATTTAGCTTAAACAATTGAAGTTGTCCCTCAAAAAACTCCTGAAACATGGGCATCAAATCTCCCTTGATGAAATGCCAACACTTCTTGTAAAACTCCGCCGGAAACCCATCCGGTCCTGGAGCCTTATTATTCTCCATCTGAGTAATAGCCTCAAACACCTCTTTCTCCGAGAAAGGAGCAGTCAAGAGCTCATTCTCGGCAGTCTCTGGTTCTGAGAAATCATTAATTAACCACAGTGATTACTTGAGCGGTCAAGTCATTACAGCCTCTGCTGCTCATGTAAGTGGAGAGGCTGTGATCACAGCAGAGGGTCGTTTGGTGGAGTACACATACCTTGTCATAACCACAGGTCACACAAATCAGTGTCCATGAAACAGGAGGGACAGGCTAGAACAGTTTCAAGAAGGCAAGCCACCATGCTCATCCAATTGTTGCTTTGTTTTCATAAGTTTATTTTTTTTATATCTGCTTTCCTATTATTCTGATGCACTGATAGTTATTTAGACAAATCATATAGAATTACATCTACACCTTACTTGTTGGAAAACTGAAACCCATATAGTTTGATATGTTATACTCCCTCCGTCCCAAAATAAGTGACGTGGTTTTAGTTCAAATTTGAAGTAAAACCACATCACTTATTTTCAGACGGAGGTAGTATATAGCAACAAAAATGTTTTTACAAAACAACTATGACATCCTTATTTTCTAATCAGGATGTCTACTCTAGCACATATCAAACAAATGTCAGAACTCAGTGCTTAGACACAAGCCTACAATCTATCTAGGCTATTGTATACCCTTTCAAATGTAATTTACTACCGCCTCCGTTCCCTAATATGAGTCCTTTTAGCTATTTCAAAATATTGACTACATACATACTAAAATGAGTGAACATACATACTAAAATGTGTCTAGATACATAAGAATCAAGAAAAAGCTAAAAGGTCTTATATTAGGGAACCGAGGGAGTATTACATAGGACATAGTGGATGTTTCGTGGGTATGACTTGTTCTTTGCAATGGATAATGTTAGCTCTTGAGTATCTGATCTCATCTACATTTCCTGATGATGTGAAGATAAAATATTCCGATTCGATTCTTATTATTGGGGGTGAGCCATCAGGCGTTGAGCTTGCTGCTAAAATAGCTGTGAACTATCCAGACAAGAAGGTGACACTCGTTCATGACAGACCAAGATTGTTGGAACCTGTTGGTCAAAAAGCTGGTGGTAAGGCGCTGCGTTGGCTGAGATCAAAAAATAAATGAAGTTTATTTGGAGCAATCAATTGATCTAGAGTCCATGTCGGAGGGAGGCTGGCTCTACAGGACTTCGTCGGGGATAGAGATAACAACTGATTGCCACTTCTCGTGCCTCGACAGACCACTGAGTTCATCATGGATTAGAGATTCTGGCTGAAAGACTGCTTGGACAATGATGGAAGATTGATGGTTGACGCAAATCTAAGAGTGAAAGGCCAGATTAATATTTTTGCTGCTGGTGATATCATTGACATTCCGGTAAGTTCATAGAGCAGCGCTATATGGACGATAATTCATGCACGATATGTGGACGATGCTTGTGATCTGACCCTACAACATTTGGGCAAAGGAAGACCAGATCGTTGGATTTCTATCGTGCTAGCATCGTGCAAACAAACATCGTGTGTGTAGTAGTTCCGAAGTTCATACTGTCCTTCCATTTCTGCTGTTGAGGTTCCACTTGATGCATTCATAGCATTTACTGATTTCCATTATGCAACGGAAGGTTGGTTAGTATAGTACTTTTTGGTCGATATATTACTGCACATTTGGTTTTAGAAAGTTCTGACCCGTAAAGCAAACACGCTTTGTCGCAGGAGCTCGAGCAAGGATATTTCGTGCAGAGGCATGCCATGATAGTCTCCAAAAACATAAGCTTTTGATGCATGGTGCTAAAGACAGCAAGCTATTGAAATATAAACATTCGACGACAATGCCGATGGTGTCACTTGGTAAGAAGGCTGCCGTGGCTCAGCTATCCTTCGCCACTGTCTTAGGTCACCTTCGTGCGATGTGGAAATCCCGGGATTTGTTCGTGCACAGAACAAGGACTCTGCTGGGGCTTCCACGGTGAAAGGTAAATTTTATCCTCGCCCTTACGATGTTTTCAACATATTTGGTGAACTCAGCCACCGGTGACGGCGAGTGGCGATGATCTGGTGGACTTTGGTGCAGTGTGACAGACAATTTTGGCTGGAAGGGACCGGTTATGTGCCGCTAATTTTGACCTCTTGGTTGTACACACTACACACCCCCTTGTTGAAATTTCCTGTCAAAGGAGTAGGACGGTTTATGGGGTTGTAAATTTGTAATGGCGATCGCTTCCGGATATCACATGTAGCATGCTTCACTTCACTGAAAGATAATTGATGATATCGGAAAGTTTCAGTCCTATCCTTGGTTCTTTTTGCTGTGCTCCGACAGGTGCAAGAGAAACTCTCTCACACACTGATCATTCACCTCGTCGTCCCCGAACACTTTGGCCAGCTCCTTCACCTTGGCCCCGAACCCCTCGCCTTCGTCTTCCACCATGACCATCCTCAGAGCCGCCGCGATGGCGGGGGCGGCAAACGACCCGTCCTGCTCGTCCCGCGCCACCTCCACGCCGACCTTCTTGTCCACCAGGTTCCTGGCGTTGAGGCCCTGCTCAAACACCAGCGGCAGCAGCACCAGCCTCACGCCGTGCGCCAGGCCCTCGGCGATCGAGTTCCAGCCGGCGTGCGTCAGGAACCCCCCGACTGATGCATGGGCCAGGAACCTCACCTGCGGCACCCAGCCTCGGCACACGACTCCCCGGCCGGCGACTCGTTCCTCGAAGCCCTCGGGCAGGCCGCCGGAGACGGCGTCGGTGGGCGCCCTGAACGCCCAGATGAACGGCAGCCCGGACGCCTGCAGGCCGAGAGCGATCCGTTGCAGCTGCGCGCTCCTCAGCTTCACCTCGCTGCCGAAGGCCGCGTACACGACGGAGTCCGGCGCCTGTCCGTCCAGCCAGCGCAGCGTCGCCTCGTGGCCGGCCACGTCTTGCTGCGGCGCCGGAGGGAACAGGCCGACCGGGATCACTGGCTTCTGGTAGAGCTCACCGAGCAGCCGCAGCCACTCCGGCTCGAAGGCCGCGCTGCTCCTGATGCCCACGAGCTGGCACCCTTCGATGGTCTTGGCGAAACGGTAGCCCTCCGACACGCCGGAGTCGTCCGGGACCAAGCCCGGCTCGAACAGCTCGCGCGCCTCGTAGCCGCGGTACGCGACGGTGGTCGGGAACGGGACGTACTCGGGGACGACTGTCAAGTGCGCCGGCTCCGTCTTCGCGTGCCTTCCGAGGCCAAGGAGCGTCTCAGGGGTCCCGAAGAAGCTGAGCGCCGCGGCGCCGAACAGGCTGAGGAACGCGCACGGCACACCGTGCCTCGCCGCGGCCGCGGGCGCCCAGTACGACGCGTAGTCGACGAGGACCCAGTCCGGCTTCGCCTCCTCCTGGAGCAGCAGCGAGAGCTCGCGCTGGAAGGCCGCGTCGTAGGCGCGGCGCAGGTACGGGCGGAGGTCGTCGGAGGGGAGGTCGATGGTCGCCTCGGCGTGCTCCGGCAGGCCGTCGACGCGCGGCAGCTGGACGTTCACGACGCGGATGAGGCCGGCGAGGCCCGGCGGGATGTCGATGAGCCGGCGGGTGTTCCTCGGCGTGGAGAGGAGGGTGACCCGGTGGCCCTGCCGGGCCACGCGCTTGGCGAACTCCGTGAAGGGGAGCACGTGGCCGAAGCCCAGCCATGGCAGCATCACGACGTGCATCTTGCCGCCGGCCGTGGCCTCCGTCTCAGCTCTCAGGAAATCAAGCTTTGGCAACGCAGGGCAGGATTTCCCAGCTATGCTCGCTGTTGATCCTTTCCGTGGAGTTCACAGATTTGCGGATTCTCGCGTCTGAACTTGGATCTGGCTCCGTTTCCTGAACGTCGGTCGGAGGGCCAAATATGGCGGGCAATGAAGATATAAAAATGGGACCAGATCAACAAGTCAGTGTTGGCTGCGTCACGGATGATCGTTTGTCAGTGTGCCGCCATTAGCCGTACCTGTGAACATCATGGGTAGATTATAATACTACTTGTAGGTAAATCTGCGTAACATGACAGCGAGATGAAGCGTGCAGGTGCAGGCTGTACCGGGCTCCTATTACATCGACGGCTACGTACAGTGGCCTTCGTTATCCTAGAGCGAGTGGACTCCATTATTTAGCAGGAACGACGCCTGGACCCCGCGATTAAGGAAGTCAGAAGTCAGAGTTTTCCCGTTAAGATGAGCATGCAGATCAAAATCAACAGAAGGTTGAGCCATCTCCAACCCTATCCACTAAAACGCTCCGTTCGCGGACACGACACTGATATGGAAGCCGGCCATCCAACCCTATCGATCAAACGTTCGGACATATTTCAAATGAAATTTGAATAAACCAGATAAATTTTGATGCAAATTGGATTATTTTTTTATTAAACCAGACCATGACAATTGCGGGTTGTTTGACGGTCCACGATGGAGATGCCCTTAGGGCGCACGGGTGTGCAACACAGTGTTAGAGCATCTCGGATGCACACGTGTTTAGTAGGTCACATGCAGCCATTACAAATCCTATGGATGCAAATTCGGTCTAGTCTAGGCTACATCGAATTTATGGTCTGCATGGAGCTCAAAGCAGTTTTGGGTCTGGCTGAGGAGGAATGATTGAATCTGCCTTTTCGTGTGCACACCTTGGGAAGCATGTGAGGCGGAATGTATTGACCATTACTCCCCACTCCACTCCCCTAATCGCCCAAACCCCCATTCACACCCCTCTCTCACCACCCTTTGTTGCCATCGATGGGCGTTGACGCTCTACCACCACGCTGCCCGATTCCTTGTAACGTCGGTGGTAGCGCTCACGACCGGTGGCTCGCGGCCGTTACGACGGGAGGCTACAACCTCGGACAGTTGCAGAGGATGCTCAAGGATCCTCCCCCCATCTGCAAGAAGTTTCGGTCAGCGTGTATCGACCGACCATCAGAGGACAATACCTCCACTACGCACCTCTGATGGCGGGTACTTCAGTTGCAGTGGTGGGAAGGGGGGCTTCGATTGCGGTTGTCAGCCAACCGCCGTGCGACTTTGAGGATTTTGACGTTCCCGCCGCCGGGGTTTCCTTTTCCTGCTCCAGTGCCATCCGCTCCACCTCGGGACTCCAGCGACAGTAGCTCCACCTCCGTCCACCGATGTAAGTATCGAACCTCAACATTGCTTCGTAGATGTAGATTGGTGGATGGTTCAGCTACAGTTAGAGTTTTCTAGGGTGGCTATTGCTTCAACGACAATGCATTTTTGTTGGCGAGAGTATGCCTCTGGCAAGGATACACAATTAGGGTATATGTGTTGGGGAACGTAGTATTTCAAAAAATTTCCTACGCACACGCAAGATCATGGTGATGATATAGCAACGAGGGGAGAGTGTTGTCTACGTACCCTCGTAGACCGAAGCGGAAGCGTTGACACAACGTAGTGGAATTAGTCGTACGTCTTCCCGGTTCAACCGATCCAGGCACCGTTACTCCGGCACCCCCGAGTTCTTGACCCACGTACAGCTCGATGACGCGCCCTCGATCTCCAATCCAGTAGAGGCGCCGAGGGGGAGTTCCGTCAGCACGACGGCGTGGTGACGATCTTGATGTTCTCCTGTCGCAGGGCTTCGCCTAAGCACCGCTACAATATGACCGAGGTGTAATATCGTGGAGGGGGGCACCGCACACGGCTAAGGAACGATCAATGATCAACTTGTGTGTTCTAGGGTGCCCCCTACCCCCGTATATAAAGGAGGGAGGGAGGTGGTGGCTGGCCCAAGGAGGGGGCGCGCCATAGGAGGAGGAAACCTACTCCAAGTAGGTTTCCCCTCTTTTTCCTTATCTTATTTGGAGGGGGAAGGAAGGAGTACTAGTAGTAGGAAAGGAAGAGGGGGAAGGAGAAAGGAAAGGGGGGGCCGGCCCCCCTCCCCAATTCGGATTGGGCTTGGGGGGGCGCGCCCCCCTTCCCTTGCTCCTTCTCCCTTCCTCCTACATGGGCCCAATAAGGCCCATATACTTCCCGGGGGGTTCCGGTAACCTCCCGGAGCTCCGGTATATTCCCAAACTCTTCCGGAACCTTTCCGGTGTCCAAATATATCCGTCCAATATATCAATCTTTATGGCTCGACCATTTCGAGACTCCTCGTCATGTCCGTGATCATATCCAGGACTCCGAACAAACTTTGGTACATCAAAATACATAAACTCATAATATAATTGTCATCGAAACCTTAAGCGTGCGGACCCTACGGTTCGAGAACGATGTAGACATGACTGAGACATGTCTCTGGTCAATAACCAATAGCGGGACCTGGATGCCCATATTGGTTCCTACATATTCTACGAAGATCTTTATCGGTCAAACCGCACAACAACATACGTTGTTCCCTTTGTCATCGGTATGTTACTTGTCCGAGATTCGATCGTCGGTATCCAATACCTAGTTCAATCTCGTTACCGACAAGTCCCTTTACTCGTTCTGTAATACTTCATCTCATAACTAACTCATTAGTTATATGCTTGCAAGGCTTAGGTGATGAGCATTACCGAGAGGGCCCAGAGATACCTCTCCGACAATCGGAGTGACAAAACCTAATCTCGAATTATGCTAACTCAACATGTACCTTCGGAGACACCTGTAGTACTCCTTTATAATCACCCAGTTACGTTGTGACGTTTGGTAGTACCCAAAGTGTTCCTCCGGTAAACGGGAGTTACACAATTCTCATAGTTACAGGAACATGTATAAGTCATGAAGGAAGCAATAGCAGAATACTAAACGATCAAGTGCTAAGCTAACGGGATGGGTCATGTCAATCACATCATTCTCCTAATGATGTGATCCCATTAATCAAATGACAACACATGTCTATGGTTAGGAAACATAACCATCTTTGATTAATGAGCTAGTCAAGTAGAGGCATACTAGTGACTATATGTTTGTCTATGTATTCACACATGTATCATGTTTCCGGTTAATACAATTCTAGCATGAATAATAAACATTTATCATGATATGAGGAAATAAATAATAACTTTATTATTGCCTCTAGGGCATATTTCCTTCAATATGTGGCCGTATATTAGATTGATTTGCTGACTGGATTAGATTGATTCGTTGACTGACATGCCCATTGCTAGATTGTGCACTGATTGTGCAAGTCTTATATCATTTGACATGCACATTGGTAGATTGTGCATGGCTTGGATCATTGACATGCACATTGCTAGATTGTGCACTGATTGCGCATGCATTAGATTATTGATATGCACATTGGTAGATTTTGCTTACATTGTGCATGTCTTGGATCACTGACATGCACATTGCTAGATTGTGTACTCATTGTGCATGTCTTGGATAATTGACATTTGTAGGATCACAGCATCAATGTGCATGTACAGGATCATAGGATCACAGAATGTGCACTAGTTTGTGTTGGATCATAGCAATTATTCACTGTCTTAGTCTTTCGTGTCCATTATTCCACGCTGCAAGTATGCATTGTCCATGATTTCATGCTACCACTGTGAAATGTGTAGGATCATCAGATCATAGGAATGTGCATTGTGTAGGATCATAGTACTGTGCACTACTTTGTGTTGGGCCTGCAATGATGCTCAAGAATGTGCACTTAACTAACAAGGTGATAAAGAGCGAATGAGATGTCATGGGGGGTGGCTGCCATCCACCCTCTAGCGTGGTGGACATGATCTCGCATAACCAATGTGCGCTGAAGCCCAATGTGTTGGGGAAGGAAGGAGGAGACGACGTTGCATCGGCCCAAGCATGACCACCGACCAAAAATGGGGCGCAAGCCGAAAGAATCGGTGCCACGTTGGTTTTGTGTAGACATCGAGGACGATGAAAAAACTACCATGCTTGTTTTCCCAAAGGCTTTACAGAAGCCCCATGGGGAATGGCTTCGCATCCCCCTTGTCCATTCCATCCCGGTGGCCGCCTGCCGGTGGTGTGATACTTGGGTGCAGGTCTCCAAGTTTAGCGGTGTGGTAGTGCTAGGGCAACTGGAATCAGTTCTGCTGAACGCACCAAGTGGAAGCCGGATACATCGTCGTCTTCAAGCTTTGCACTAGGGGGCTAAAGGTCAAGGTCTTCGATAGAACCAACTCCAACACTACGTAGGCACGATTAGGTGGTCACTTTGCTTCTGAACTTAGTAGTGGTAGTAGTAGTGTTAATAGTAGTAGCAATGCCGAAGTGTACATTTTGATCAAGGGACAACACCCCTGATGTTGGTTTGGGCATGGGGTGCCCAAAACTTGTTGTTTTGATGAGGGGTTGGAACTACCGATGAACATAATGTGTAGGGGCATGTGATCCCTTGCACAAACACCCCTGATTAGTATGTTGTTATGTGCTTATGTTGTTTATGTATTAATGTTGCTATGTGCGTGTTAGTGTGTTGTATTGGGGTGGTAAGGTCACCATGGTTTGAAGGTGTGAGAAGAACACCCCCATTGCACACAACCAAACATTGTGCTCTGCATTTGCTCAACCTAAAATCCCAGATGCAGGTTACCAAGCAACATGTAGCAAAAATAACCAACGTCGCGATGCGGGCTACCAAACGTAGTGTAAAACATGGCCCAAGTTGCGTTTCATACCAACCAGACTCAACCGAGTCACTTATGTAGGAGGCACACAATTCATGTAGCTAACCAAACAAACCATAAATCACATCTCTCATCTCTCGTGGGCATGTCCAATGCATATGATGCCAACCATCGAAAATGGTGTATCTAGCTTTATCCTCCGTTTGTCCTCCCTATATACCACTCCCATTTTATCCATATTTTTTATTACTATTTTCATTATATTCCACACATTCAACAATAAATACGAAGGTAAACTGTCCTAAAAAATTTAAAAACCAAAGGTAAACAGTTTCAGCACATTCACCGATAAATATTGAGTACAAATGATTCAACAAGTCAACAATTCAAACATGACGATTAATCCAATAAATCAGTGTTTATGGCACTCATTGATGTGTTTGCACATCATGCTAAACCAATCCTTCACAAGTTGACATCGTCATCCATGATGTTAGTGTCGGCCAACATATCTTTGACTCCTTGGCGATCCTTACGAGCCTAACTTGCTTGACCTTAGTGTAAGGAACCTACTACACAATAAAAAATTACCGTGCGATCACACCTAGGAATACTATGAAGATGCAATGATAGATCGATCTCACCAGTAAAAAGCATCGGAGGCGATCTAGATTGTTGATGAAGATTCATGGATTCCCGCATCTAGGTTATACCTCCTAGCGTGAGAACTCGTCTAGATTATCTATCAATCTAGTACAAAGAAGACGATATCACCTACGTATCTACACAACATGTACTAGAGGTACATCAGCACTTCCTGAGCCAGCAAAGAAAACTGCTGAGAGAACTAGAGGGCAAAAAGGCGCTCAGTGCGACACTCAGGGAGGAGGGAGAGGGGCTGGAGGTTTGGTGCGCCTTTGGGGTACACCCCATCTATTTTATAGGTGGAGGGGAGAGGTTGATCGCACCTGGGCAGGAAGGAAACCCTCTGTAGGGTTTGTCCGAACTAGGAGGTGTATCCTCAAAGGATTCCCCTCCGGTTGCCTTGTCCCCAAAGTTTTCCTACTGGGGCAAGCCCAATTCGGTTCAACTGGGCTTTGCCCCTAGCCGAGCAGGTGAGCTACCTACTAAGGACCCTCTAGAATGTCCAGGAAGGTTTTGGAAGTTTCCAGAACATTCCATGGAATTCCTGGATGCTCCCGAGACCTCCTGGATCCATCGGAACATGTTGGATCCTATCCTCTTATTTCAATTCTACTTCTCTTACATACCCATAACAATTAAGCATGTGAACCCACAGATTTTCAACCTATTTTCGTGGAGTGGGTTGCCGGTGAGCCATGATGATCCCATGGATTTTAGTGCAGTGTGACAGACAATTTTGGCTCGAAGGGACGAGGGATAGGTTAGAGCATCTCACACCGGGCTTGGCAAATCTGCCCCCTACATGTTCACGGATGCGTCCGGCCATGCCCGCGGACGCATCCAGACGGTCCCTCACATCTCGTGCCGGGCATCCACATACCTTAAATCTAGACTCTCAAATATATGCAAATCCATGCACTTCCATCATACACGCCATTGTCGCACGTAAATAACAAATATTGGTTGCAAAAATACTTAGTTCTTACATAATTTTTTTACGTGCACAACTCAAATATTAGCTCATTGGTTTCCCTACAAATAAATCACAAAAAAACCGGGTCGGACAATGTTCAAACACATAGAGCGCAAGGGGCAGCCCGAGAGTTGCCAGTCATACCACGGTGGCATACGAGCCGGCGACGACGTCCCTGGCGGCGAGCACGGGAGAGAGGATTGTTGTGCAGGTGCTGGCAGTGCAGAGACTCAGAACGACTGCGGAGCAAGGGTGGCGGTGGAGCTGTGAGACGTCTGTCGCAGAGGAGGAAGAAGAGAGAGAGAGAGAGAGAGAGAGAGAGAGAGAGAGAGAGAGAGAGAGCAAACGGATCCGGTAGGTCGAGGTGGTCGATTTGGTACAATTTATGGTGGGGTAGGGTTGTCGGGTCTGAGGTGACGGGCGTGCCCAGGCGCCCTAATATCCGCCCTACATTTGGGCTGGATATGAGGGGTGCCGGTCAGTCCGGGCGTTTAAGACCTGTTTGATGCGCCCGTTTGAGCCGATTTTTTAACTGGTCATTGAACAGGTCATCCACCCGAATGTTTGACGCTGGTTAGTGGTGTCTGGGTATAGATGCTCTTAGAACATCTCAAATAGACCCCTTATACTCATGCAAACTGTAAAAATCTGACGACTATACGGGTTTGACCCGTTTTTTGGGCCAGGACAGAGTCCGTATAGTCGCCCGACCCGTAAAAGATTTTATGATGGCCCGCAAACCGCCCCCACGTGGTATATCTGTGGGTTTGCCTTGAGTATACAGGCCGAAACCCTATCCCCTCGCTGCCGTGATACCCCATTCCCTTCTCTGATTTCTCGCCGCCGATGAGAAATCCGCAGCCCATGCCCGCGCGATCTGCCATGATGTGGAGCTCTGGACGGCGATGACCCGGAGCGCAAGCGTTGCGTCATCTGCTCATCACCGATGCGGCACGCAAGCACTCGGCTAACCGCTACACAAAGTACGAGCTCCTGGTGCCATCGTCCCTCCTTCACTGCGAGACGGAGGAGTACGTCCTCTGGCATGCGCGGCGCTCCGGCGCGGGTGAAAGGATCGATATAGTTGACTAGAGGGGGGGTGAATAGGCAACTAACAATTTTTAGCTTTTCTTTACCAAATTAAACTTTGCATCAAAGTAGGTTGTCTAGATATGCAACTAGGTGAGCAACCTATATGATGCAACAACAACAAGCACACAAGCAAGCAAGGGATATAACACAAGTAAGCTTGCAAAAGTAAAGGCGCGAGATAACCAAGAGTGGAGCCGGTGGAGACGAGGATGTGTTACCGAAGTTCCTTCCTTTTGAGGGGAAAATCATTGTCCGCAAAAGCATTGTCATCAATCACCAAAACTACTAAGGGACAAGAATGCACTTACAATCTCCCCCTTTTTGGTGGATTGATGACAATACGGGATTTGCACACAGGGAAAGAATATAGCACAAGCAAAACCCACATCTCTAGAATATAGACGAGCTCCCCCTAGATTCGTGCTAGAGAGTAAAGTGCTTTGGACTGCACGGCACGAATACTAGGATCACCACTCCACCTATATTTTAGAGACAAAGTGCTACCTCTTGAGCACTGCGTTGGATTTCCCCGAAGAGGAGAGGATGATGCAGCAAAGTAGCGTAAGTATTTCCCTCAGTTTTTGAGAACCAAGGTATCAATCCATTAGGAGACCACACACAAGTCCCTCGTACCTACACAAAACAATAGCAACTCGCAACCAACGCTTAGGGGTTGTCAATCCCTTCACGGTCACTTACGAGTGTGAGATCTGATAGAGATAATATATTTTGGTATTTTTGATAGATAGATGCAAAGTAAAAGTAAAAGGTAAAGTAAAAACAAAGCAAGTAAATAAAGTGATAGAGATTGATATGATGAGAATAGACCCGGGGGGCATAGGTTTCACTAGTGGTTTCTCTCAAGAGCATAGATTTTCTACGGTGGGTGAACAAATTACTGTTGAGCAATTGACAGAATTGAGCATAGTTATGAGTATATCTAGGCAATGATCATGTAGATAGGCATCACGTCCAAAACAAGTAGATGAAATGATTCTGCATCTACTACTATTACTCCACTCATCGACCGCTATCCAGCATGTATCTAGAGTATTAAGTAAAAACAGAGTAACGCCTTAAGCAAGATGACATGATGTAGAGGGATAAATTCATGCAATATGATAAAAACCCCATCTTGTTATCCTTGATGGCAACAATACAATACGTGCCTTGCAACTGCTTCTGTCACTGCGTAAGGACAACTCAAGATTGAACCCAAAGCTAAGCACTTCTCCCGTTGCAAGAACTACCAATCTAGTTGGCCAAACCAAAAAGGATAATTCGAAGAGACTTGCAAAGATAACTCAATCATACATAAAAGAATTCAGAGAAGAATCAAATATTTTCCGTAGATAATACTGGATCATAAACCCACAATTCATCGGTCTCAACAAACACATCGAATATATCTCCACGAGAGAGGGGGAGAACATTGTATTGAGATCCAAAAAGAGAGAAGAAGCCATCTAGCTACTAGCTATGGACCCGAAGGTCTGAAGTAAACTACTCACACTTCATCGGAGGGGCTATGGTGTTGATGTAGAAGCCCTCCATGGTGGATGCCCCCTCCGGCGGAGCTCCGGAACAGGCCCCAAGATCGGATATCGTGGATACAGAAGGTTGCGGCGGTGGAATTAGGTTTTTGGCTCCTGTCCTGATCGTTCGGGGATACGTAGGTATATATAGGAGGAAGGAGTACGTCGGTGGAGCGTCAGGGGGCCCACGAGGTAGGGGGCGTGCCCAGGGGGGCGCCCTCCACCCTCGTGACCGCATCTGGCACTTCTTGGAGTAGGGTCCAAGTCTCCTGGATCACGTTCGGTTGGAAAATCACGATCCCGAAGATTTCATTCCGTTTGGACTCCGTTTGATGTTCTGTTTCTTCGAAACACTGAAATAGGCAAAAAACAGCAATTCTGGGCTGGGCCTCCGGTTAATAGGTTAGTCCCAAAAATAATATAAAAGTGTAAAATAAAGCCCAATATAGTCCAAAACAGTAGATAAAGTAGCATGGAGCAATAAAAAATTATAGATACGTTGGAGACGTATCAGGCATCCCCAAGCTTAATTCCTGCTCGTCCTCGAGTAGGTAAATGATAAAAAAGAATTTTTGATGCAGAGTGATACTTTGGCATAATTTCAATATAAATCCTCTTAATTGTGATAGGAATATTCAGATCCGAAAGATTCAAGACAAAAGTTCATATTGACACAAAAATAATAATACTTCAAGCATACTAATCAAAGCAATCATGTCTTCTCAAAATAACATGGCAAAAGAAAGTTCATCCCTAAAAAATCATATAGTTAGGCTATGCTTCATTTTCGTCACACAAAGATGTTCCCAACTTCTATACCCCTGATGACAAGCCAAGCAATTGTTTCATACTCAAATAATCTCAAACTTTTTCAACTTTCACGCAATACATGAGCGCGAGCCATGGATATAGCACTATGGGTGGAATAGAATATGATGATGGGGATTGTGTGGAGAAGACAAAAAAGGAGAAAATCTCACATTGACGAGGCTAATCAATGGGCTATGGAGATGCCCATCAATTGATGTCAACATGAGGAGTAGGGATTGCCATGCAACGGATGCACTAGAGCTATGAATGCTCAAAAGAAAACTAGTGGGTGTGCATCCAACTCGCTTGCTCACGAAGACCTAGGGCATTTTGAGGAAGCCCATCATTGGAATATACAAGCCAAGTTCTATAATGAAAAGTTCCCACTAGTATAAAAAGAGGATTTATGAGACTCACTATCATGAAGAACTTGGTGCTACTTTGAAGCACAATATATGAGACTCACTACATGAAGAACAAGGTGCTACTTTGAAGCACAAGTGTCGTAAAAGGATAGTAGCATTGTCCCTTCTCTCTTTTTCTCTCATTTTTTTGTTTGGGCCTTTCTCTTTTTTTTATGGCCTCTTTTTTTTATTTTTGTCCGGAGTCTCATCCCGACTTATGGGGGAATCATAGTCTCCATCATCCTTTCCTCTCTTGGGACAATGCTCTAATAATGATGATCATCACACTTTTATTTTTCTTACAACTCACCAATTACAACTCGATACTTAGAACAAAGTATGACTCTATATGAATGCCTCCGGCTGTGTACCGGGATGGTGCAATGAATCAAGAGTGACACGCATGGAAAATAATGCATGGTGGCTTTGTCGTGGTACTAAGACTAACAGTAGAATGGGGGGTAGGTATGGAGAGGCAAGATCCTAGCTATGGAGTAGTTGTATACGCAAGGGATTTACGAGTTCAGCCCCTTCTCGGAGGAAGTAACAGCCCTACGTCTCGGAGCCCAGAGGCGGTCGACTGGATTATATGCATATGAGTTACAGGGGTGCGAACCCTTCTGCCAGTGGAGGGGGGTGGCTTATATAGAGTCTGCCAGGACCCCAGCCAGCCCACATAGCGAAGGGTTTAAAGTACATTAATGCCCGACGTTACTGGTAATGCCTTACATAAAGTGTCATCATGACCAAATAGACTACTTAATTACAGACCGTTTGGATACAGAGTGGCTCTTGAACTCCTGGTGGTCGAGTGAGTCTTCATGGTCGAGTGTCTTCGAGTCCGTCGAGTGGAATCCTTCCAAGTCGACTGGAAGGGAGTTTCTTCTAAAGATGTCCTTGGGGAGGGTACCTTAGTCAGGTCCATGACCCTACCCTAGGTACATGACTTCATCATTAGCCCCCGAATGGATCGAGGTTTGAGTGAGGAAGGAGTTGATAATCTTTCCGACCTGCTTTTTGTGCTGCGAGTGCGTCTCACTCTGGATCAATGGCTTCTTAGTGATGGCGTCAACTTTTCTTTCAGTCGCCTTGATCCATTCTTTTCATCTGTTGAGTGAACTTTGTGAACTTGGAGATTTCCGAGCGACGGATCGTAGGAAATCTGCCGTCTGACAAGTTGCTCTGCTGTTAACGAATTTAGCGGGATCCGGATTTCGGGAAGCGCGCGAAGCGGAGAAGACCACGGTACTCGGATGGGATAAGGCAGGGACGCCTCAATCTCCGTGCTGCCTTTTTCGCCACATACCGCACGCGCGACTATTGCGGGATTTGACAGGATTGCCCGGGCCTACCAGTCAGCCACTCGGAAGCGACTCCATATAAGGCACCGGGCGGAGGTTTTTTGAACAGTGCGCCCCCATTTTCCCCTCCCCTGCCTTCAGATTCATCTGCTGCGCTCGCCACCTGCTCAGTGCCGCTGCTCCGTGTCTGCCTCGTCAGCGACAATGGTGAAGGAGAATACGGCGGCTTTGGAGCGGGCGACGGCGAAGGCGAGGGGGAGAGCGACCAGTCGGGGTGGATCCTCGTTGCGGTCCAGCCTGCTGCAAGGTTGGATCCAGGGGGATTGGATCCGCTCGACCATCACCCAGAAGGATCTCGACGACCTGGCCAATGAAGGGCTGATCTCCCGCGGGTCAGCAAGGCTTCCAGGGACGGAGTGGCAGCCGCAGCCTCAGGAGGGTGAGTGTGTGCTCTTAGCCACCCATATCTATCGCGGGTTTTCTCTGCCGCCGAATCTTTTCTTTCGGGGGTTTCTGAATTTCTTTGGGGCACAACTCCATCACTTCACACCCAACTCCATTGCCTATCTCTCCACTTTCGTGTCTTTGTGCGAAAACTTCTTGGGTTGTCGGTCGCACTGGGGCCTCTTCAAGCACATATTCACTTGTCGTTCTCAGACGGTGAAAAAGGCTAGTCCGAATGACGAGAGGACCCAAGTAATCCAGATGTGTGGGGGTCTTGGGGTCTAGATGAGGAGTAAGAGTGCCTTTCCAGCCATGACCCTTCCCGAGTCAGTTAGAGGGTGGCAGTCGACCTGGTTCTACTGCCAAGACGAGTCGACGCTAGGGCAGTCGACTGGCCTCCCTCCGTTCTCCATGGACTGAGTGAACAAGCCGTCTTCTCTAAAGGTGCTTCCGGAGGAGAAGGCTCAGGTTAAAATGTTGATGGAACGTGTAGTCCAGCTCATTCATGACGGAGTGACTGGCATGTATCTTCTGGAGGTTTTCCTTCGACGGCGCATTCAGCCACTCCAATACCGAGGCCACCCGATGTGGTTGTACTCTGGTACCGAAGACACCACTCGGGTCCATCCAGAGGCGGTCAACGACACCACACTAGAGAGGTGGATGACTGCCATCACAGGGAACAAAGATAATCCTCGTGGGGCTAGGAGGATCCCACCACTCGACCATACTTACGAACCAGACAAGGTACGACCACTTATCATCAATTGTGATCCTGTTTCATTCATTTTGTTTTATTGCAAATCGGTCGATTGACCTTCGTCTTGTTTTGTTGCCTTTCAGATCACCACTGATTTGTATTCGATGCCCAATGGGGCGCAAGCACAGACCGAGGAGGAGGAAGGAAGTGGAGGCGAGAGTTAGGAGGAGTGGGAATCGGATGGTGATGAGGGTGATGAAGATGCTGGCTCTGATGAGGAAGAGGAGGAGGAAGAGGAGGAGGAAGTCGCACCTCCCTGTATCGAAAGGAGGACCAAGCTCGTCCATGACCCTGCGGTCGAGCGCGGCAAGGGGGTAGCGCCTGTTGTGCAATCGACCAAACGTCCTCGGACGACCTCTCCGGCGCCGACTGAGAAAGCATCGAAGCAACCCCGAGCGGCGTCGTCAAAACCGACGAAGGCCCTGCCGAAATGAGGATGGCGATTCCCACTATTTCCGGGTAATGGCATAACTTGTGTCTTCTTGTTTCACATGGATTTACTCTTGGTCGATTCGTTTGCTGACCGACTGATTTTTGAAACTGCAGTGCTGCTACTTCTGATACCTCGACCAGACCTGAAGATCAAGAAATGGAGAATGCTGTCACTTCCAATCCTGGTATGACCTTTGTAGTTTCATTTTCAGTCGGTAGAATCTTCATTTTTAACTTTGAATCTTTTCTGCAGCTCCACCTAATATCATCATTGATCTTCCTGATGATGATGACGAGGAACCACTGAGGCAGAGGAGGAACAGGAGGGCGTCTGCTGGCAAGACAGCTCAGGTCGTATCAGCACCTGAGACGTTGGTTGCGGAGGGGGACAACGTCACTCGGGCTACCGTATCCTTTGCGGTGCCGCTGACGAGTGCTCGCCCTTCGTCGTCGAGTACTGATCCGCCTTCACTTTTCTCCACCCACCACGTCCCAGAAGACCAAGCAAGCGCTGCTAAAGAAGCCATACACCAGGCGGGGTCATGATGGAGCAAGTGAAGGCGATCCGAGACGCCAGTCAAGCAGCTTATGACGCTATTTCAGCCCTTCAGAGCAATGTTCAGGTTAGTCGATCACCGCCTGTTCTGTTAGGATATGATACCTAAAAACTTTTCTGAAAATCTTAGTATCTGTCGTACACCCACTGGGTGTGTTGATTGAATATCTGGATTGGTGGGGGCACGCTGAGTGCACCCACTGGGTGTAGTCCCCAAGGCTATGGTGGACTACTGGCAGTCGACCATAGTCTTTATGTCCTGAACTTTTTTCTCACTCGATCTGGTTGAATGGAATCATAGAACCGGTAGGGGCACGCTGAGTGCACCCACTGGGTGTAGTCCCCGAGACCATGGTCGACTGCTGGCAGTCAACTACGGTCTGAAGAACACCTCTCTTCTTTTTTTTGAAACTGTGTCTAACTGCTGGTGGTTAGCCTTTCTGTCTTTTTTGGTCGACTGATCAACTCTAGCTGATAGAACTAGTGGGGCCATGCTGAGTGCACCCACTGGGTGTAGTCCCTGAGACTATAGTTGAATTTTTGATTCGGCTGTAGTCTTAGAAATACTATGATTTTTCTCTTAGTCACTCGGAAGTGACCTATTTTTGACGTTTGTCAATTGATCCTTCGCAGAAATCTTGTGAGCTTGCAGCTCGTTATACAGAATTGGAGAACAAGCATATCCAGCTTGAACTTGATCTAAAGCTTGTCCAGGAGAACTTCACGAAGGAGAAGGAGGAGGCGAAAGGTATGTTTGGTGAGAACCTTGATGACTGCCGTTGTTTCTTGTCCACTCCCGAGCCTGATCTCGCTATGATTTTGCAGACAAACTGAGGGATTCTATGAAGAAGAAGGATCTTGATCTTGTTGAGGCGCAGAAAGCAGCTTCGGAGAAGACCAAACTCGTAGAAGAAAAGCTGGCTTCAATCAGCAAACTTGAAGAGGAGAATACCAGTCTGAAAGCTGCTCTTGACATGGCCAACAAAGAGGTCAGTCGACTGAAGAACGACAAGATAGCCCTGAGTGACAAGGCCAGTGAATTGGCGGGAAACAAGAATAATATGGAGGCTTATCTGGCAGGACTCGCCAAGAAGCTATTCCTCATGCTTGAAGGTAACCTCTTGTGTCCGACAGGCTTTTAATTATGGACTTACCGCCAAACTGCTGCCTTAACTTTGGGTTGTGTCTACAGAATTCTGCCAGAACTTTGAGGAAGAGACTGGTCGACTGGAGACGAGCCTAGATCCCATCAACTCTCCTGTGAAGGATGAAGCTGCCATGAACGTGCTCCCACTCGAGTCTCGTGTTGCTGTTGTGGTCGACTATCTCGCAAGACTGAAGGTTGCAACGTCGCGCATCGACACGGCACTCTGGCCAGGAGAAACACTTCAGAATGACCTTGAGTCTCTGATGACTCGACTGAACGAAGTTCCAAGTCAAGTGCAAGAATGGAAGAAGTCTTCTGCCAGGTGCGGTGCCGACGTTGCTCTGTCTCTGGTCCGTGTTCACTGCAAGGACGCGCGAGAGGACAAGCTGGCGGCTCTCAAGGTGGCCAATACCAAGAAGCATGACTTCCGATCCTTCATGGAGACCTTCATCGCTGCTGCCACTTGGATCGCAGATGGAATCGACCTGGACGAGTTAGTTGCGCCTTCCAGCCCTCCACGGGAGGGGTAAAAAACTTCCATGCTTGATGCCTTAAATTTGCCTCGGTATGCCGAGTGGTTTTTGTAACCAGTAAACTTTAACAGGCTTGGTGCCTGAGCACTTTTGAATCCATAGGATGCTATCTGAACTTGGGTTTGACGTTGGATATGTTTGCATCTGCCTTCGAACGAACATTGTCTTTCGCTCGGACTATATGCTAGTGTTTGTGATGCACTTTTGCAGGTAGGGGTGAAGCACAGACTACAATCGACTTGTGTCTTGTCATACTTAGGCGAGCACTGGGCTGCAACTAAGCCTCCGAGTGGGAGGTCTGCTCTCCACTCGGTAGGAATTTCAAAAACTTAGGCAAGCACTGGGCTGCAGCTAAGCCCCCGAGTGGGAGGTTTGCTTTCCACTCGGAAGGATTTTCAAAAACTTAGGCGAGCACTGGGCTGCAGCTAAGCCCCCGAGTGGGAGGTTTTCTCTCCACTCGGTAGGATTTTCAAAAACTTAGGCGAGCACTGGGCTGCAGCTAAGCCCCCGAGTGGGAGGTTTGCTCTCCACTCGGTAGGATTTTCAAAAACTTAGGCGAGCACTGGGCTGCAGCTAAGCCTCCGAGTGGGAGGTTTGCTCTCCACTCGGTAGGATTTTCAAAAACTTAGGCGAGCACTGGGCTGCAGCTAAGCCTCCGAGTGGGAGGTCTGCTCTCCACTCGGTAGGATTTTCAAAAACTTAGGCGAGCACTGGGCTGCAGCTAAACCTCCGAGTGGGAGGTCTGCTCTCCATTCGGTAGGATTTTTGTGGCGTACCTCTGAAGGAGAAGGTGACAGTCGACCTGCACCTCGTCCTCCTTGCGGGTCGCACGTTGTATTTGTGGCGTAGCTCGGAGGGAAAGGGTAGCAGTCGACCTGCGCCTCGTCCTCCTTGCGAAGCGTACGTTGTATTTGTGGCGTAGCTCGGAAGGCAAGGGTAGCAGTCGACCTGCGCCTCATCCTCCTTGCGAAGCGCACATTGTATTTGTGGCGTAGCTCGGAAGGAGAGGGTAGCAGTTGACCTGCGCCTCATCCTCCTTGCGGAGCGCACATTGTGTTTGTACTTAGGCGATCTGTGACGCCCGGGTAATCAAGCTACAGTAACTCTCGAGTAATGATGCCACGTCACCTCGATTATTGTCGATAATCTCGCGTTAGTTCAGAACTGATTCAAATTAAAATTCAAATTCAAATCAAACGGTAAAAGTTTCCAAACTTTAAAACTAAAATGTTTGAGTTATGCCAAATAAAGCAAAGGTAATTTTGGTGAAGAGACCACACTTTAAAAAATTGTTTAAATACTATAAAATGTATAAAACGCAGCGAGAACAATTATTTAAATGCTTTTAAATAATAAACAATTACAAACTAATTTATTTTAGGTGCCAAGTTGATTGTGGTGGTGGCATATTGGTTAACACTAATTTAGGTGCAACTAATGTATTTTATAAAACTAGTGTATTTAAAATGTAAAATTAAAACAGAAAAGAAAAAGAAATAAAAACAAAATCCAAAAATAAATGAAATGGGGGGAGATAAATACCCCCCTCCCCCCCACTGGACCCCTTGGCCCAACTGGGCCATGGCCCAGCCAGGCCGGCCCACGCCTCTGGCCTACTTAGGCCTCCCCACCACCGAACCCTAACCCGTAACCCCACCGACACCTCCCACATCCCCCCACGATCCCCACTCTCCCTCGTTCCCTCCCTGCGCCGTCGCCCACTCACCCAGAGAAGGGGCGCCCCCTGTTCGATCCCCTCCACCCGACACCCCGTCGCCGGCGCCCACTCTGACGCCGTCCTCCTCGCCTCCTCCCCCTGCCGATCTGGGAGCCCCAACGCCGCGCCTGACCCGCCATTCACCGCCCGGAGACCCCTCCCCCCCCCCCCCCCCCCCCCCCCCCCCCCCCGTCGCCGGACGCCTCGCAGCTCATCCGTCAAGCCCCCGCCGCGTCCTCCTCGTAGGCCGACGCCTGCTGACGCTGCGCCCGTCGCTCGTCGACCGCGCTGACGCCTCCTCACCGTCGGAATGCAACCGTCCCCGTCTTCCTCCCCAACGATGCCCCGACGCCAACGCCGTTCGTCGTCGCTGCCACCTCGCCCCGCCGTCGCGTACCCCCTGCATCGAGCCTTCCCTTCAACGCGGGTGAGCAACCCCCGGTCGTCCTCCTCTCTCCGTGAAGCAGCCACCGCATCTCGCGGCTCCCCCCACCATGGCCACGACCTGGCTGCGCTCGTGCCGCGCCGGCCACGCCCGACGCGCGCGCCCGCGCATCGCCTCCCTCTCCGGTCGCGCTCACACTCGCCCGTGGCTGTGCCCGATCGGCCTACCTGCTTCGCCCCCGTTAACCCGCGCCCGATAAGGCCCCCTGGCCTATGACATGTGGGGCCGCCCTCTGAGAACGTTTTATAAAAAAAAGGAAAAATATATAATAAAAATAAATATATAAATAATTAATTAATAATTAAAATAGTTAATGAATTAATTAAGTTAATTAATCATGTTTAATTAATCTAATTAAGTAGATAGTTTACTTAAACTCTAATTAGACTAATCAGTCAATGACGAACGGGTCCCCCACGTCAGGTTGACCAGTTAACCCCTGTTGACTGCTGACATCAGCATGACATCATGCTGATGTCATAAATCCATTTTCGAATTAAGTTAAATAATTAATTATATTCCAGAAATTAATAAAATCTTTAGAAAATCATATCTTTTAATCCGTAACTCGGATTAAATTATTTTCAACATGAAAGTTGCTTAGAACGACGAGACGATTCCGGATACGCAGCCCGTTCATCCGCCACGCGTCCCTAGCATAGTGAACCTGCAACATTTCACTTCGGCTCCTTTGCCCGAAAACACGGAACACCGGGGATACTTTCCCGGATGTTTCCCCCCTTCACCGGTATCACCTCATACCGCATTAGAACACGTCTAGCTCTGCTTGTTGTCCTGTTATGCACTTGCTTGCTATGTATTTACTGTTTCTTCCCCCTCTTCTCTCCGGTAGACCCCGTGACGATGCTGATGCCCCTGTGGTCGACTACGTCACCGACGACCCCTCCTTGTCTGAGCAACCAGGCAAGCCCCCCCTTTGATCACCAGATATCGCCTATTCTTCTCTATATTGCTTGCATTAGAGTAGTGTAGCATGTTACTGTTTGATTACTCCTATTCTGTTGCATAGCCTGTCATTGTTGCTACAATCATTGATACCTTACCCGCAGTCCTAAATGCTTAGTATAGGATGCTAGTTTATCATCATTGGCCCTACATTCTTGTCAGTCTGCCTTGCTATACTATTGGGCCGTGATCACTCGGGAGGTGATCACGGGTATATACTATACATACATACTACAGATGGTGACTAAAGTCGGGTCCGCTCGAAGAGTACCCGTGAGTGATTCACGGATTGGGGGCTGAAAGGACCTTTGTCCCGACGGCCCTCTGTGTGGATCTTTGTGGCGGAGCGACAGGGCAGGTTGAGACCACCTAGGCGAGAGGTGGGCCTGGCCCTGGTCGGCGTCCGCGGTTGCTTCATAATAACACGCTTAACGAGATCTTGGTATTTGATCTGAGTCTGGCCATTTGGTCTATACGCACTAACCATCTACGCGGGAGTAGTTATGGGTATCCCGGCGTCGTGGTATCAGCCGAAGCCTTCGTGACGTCAGCAACTGAGCGGCGCGCGCCGGATTGGACTGGAACGACACTAGGCTAGGTCTGCTTCCGGCCGCCCACGCAACGTGCAGGTGTGCTCAGGGCGATGGGCCCAGACCCCTGCGCGCTTAGGTTTAGACCGGCGTGCTGACCTCTCTGTTGTGCCTAGGTGGGGCTGCGACGTGTTGATCTTCCGAGGCCGGGCATGACCCAGGAAAGTGTGTCCGGCCAAATAGGATCGAGCGTGTTGGGTTATGTGGTGCACCCCTGCAGGGAAGTTAATCTATTCGAATAGCCGTGTCCCTCGGTAAAAGGACGACCCGGAGTTGTACCTTGACCTTATGACAACTAGAACCGGATACTTAATAAAACACACCTTTCCAAGTGCCAGATACAACCCGGTGATCGCTCTCTAACAGGGCGACGAGGAGAGGATTGCCGGGTAGGATTATGTTATGCGATGCTACTGGAGATGCTACTTGGAGATGCTACTTGGAGATGCTACTTGGAGGACTTCAATCTACTCTCTTCTACATGCTGCAAGACGGAGGCTGCCAGAAGCGTAGTCTTCGACAGGATTAGCTATCCCCCTCTTATTCTGGCATTCTGCAGTTCAGTCCACTGATATGGCCCTTTACACATATACCCATGCATATGTAGTGTAGCTCCTTGCTTGCGAGTACTTTGGATGAGTACTCACGGTTGCTTTCTCCCCCCTTTTCCCCCTTTCCTTTCTTTCTGGTTGTTGCAACCAGATGCTGGAGCCCAGGAGCCAGACGCCACCATCGATGACGACTACTACACTGGAGGTGCCTACTACTACGTGCAGCCTGTTGACGACGACCAGGAGTAGTTAGGAGGATCCCAGGCAGGAGGCCTGCGCCTCTTTCGATCTGTATCCCAGTTTGTGCTAGCCTTCTTAAGGAAAACTTGTTTAACTTATGTCTGTACTCAGATATTGTTGCTTCCGCTGACTCGTCTATAATTGAGCACTTGTATTCGAGCCCTCGAGGCCCCTGGCTTGTATTATGATGCTTGTATGACTTATTTATGTTTTTAGAGTTGTGTTGTGATATCTTCCCGTGAGTCCCTGATCTTGATCGTACATGTTTGCGTGCATGATTAGTGTACGATTGAATCGGGGGCGTCACACGATCACTATGCTGCAGCTAAGCCCCCGAGTGGGAGGCTGGCTCACCACTTGGCAGGATTTTGTTTAAACTTAGGCGAGTACTTGGACTGCAGCTAAGCCTGCGAGTGGGAGGATGGCTCACCACTCGGTAGGATTTTGTTAAACTTAGGCGAAACGGATTCGCAGCTAAGCCCCCGAGTGGGAGGCTGGCTCACCACTCGGCAAGGATTTTTTTTACAAACTTAGGCGAAACGGATTCGCAGCTAAGCCACCCACTGGGGGACCTTTATGTGAACAAAAGTAACAACAATCACTGGGAAAATTATAACACTATTGTCTTTGAAAAATGAACTACAGAAGTACTTTTATTACATCTCATCCGAGTGCATACTTAAGTGTAAAAGGGGCGGAGCAGCTCCGCGTTCCAAGCTCGGGGCTCGTCAATCTGGTGCTCGACATTGTAAAGGCGGTATGCCCCGTTGTGGAGAACCTTGGTAACAATGAAGGGACCTTCCCAAGTAGGAGCAAGTTTGTGTGGCTTCTGCTGATCCACTCGGAGAACCAAATCTCCTTCGTGGAAGGCCCGACTCTTCACGTTTTTGGCATGGAAGCGACGCAAGTCCTGCTGATATATGGTCGATCGGATCAAGGCCATCTCTCTTTCTTCTTCTAGAAGGTCGACTGCGTCCTGCCGGGCCTGCTCAGCTTCAGCTTCAGTGTAGAGTTCGACTCGGGGTGCATTGTGAAGCAGGTCACTCGGCAAGACTACTTCAGCTCCATAGACGAAGAAGAACGGAGTTCTCCCAGTCGACCGGTTAGGTGTGGTCCTTAATCCCCAAAGTACTGACGGAAGTTCGTCGACCCATGCACCAGCAGCATGTTTGAGATCGCGCATCAATTAGGGTTTCAAACCTTTGAGAATTAAGCCATTTGCTCGTTCTGCCTGTCCATTCGAATGAGGGTGAGTGACTGAAGCATAGTCGACTCGTGTGCCCTGAGATGTGCAGAAGGCTCTGAATTCCTCAGAATCGAAGTTTGACCCATTGTCAGTGATGATGTTGTGTGGAACTCCATATCTGAATATCAACTCCCTGATGAAGCTGACAGCAGTGCCGACATCAAGATTCTTGATGGGTTTAGCCTCAATCCACTTGGTGAACTTGTCGACTGCTACCAGCACATGGGTGAAACCGCTTCTGCCTGTTCTCATTGGTCCAACCATATCCAATCCCCATACAGCGAAAGGCCAGACGAGTGGAATGGTCTTCAAGGCTGAGGCGGGCTTGTGTGACATATTGGAGTAAAACTGACATCCTTCACACTTGTCGACTATCTCCTTTGCCATTTCATTCGCTCTTGGCCAGTAAAAATCCCGCTCGGTATGCTTTAGCCACAATGGTCCGAGAGGACACATGATGGCCACAGGTCCCCGAGTGGAAATCGTCAAGGATTATCCGACCTTCTTCTGGCGTTATACACTTCTGACCAACTCCAGTCGCGCTTTCCCTGTACAACTGTCCCTTTATCACGGTAAAGGCCTTAGATCAGTGGACGATCTGTCGAGCCTCTTCTTCATCCTCTGGGAGCTCTTTTCTTAAGATATACGCGATGTACGGCATTGTCCAATCGGGAGTGATCACCAACGCTTCCATGATCAGGTCGACCACTGCTGGAACTTCAACTTCAGTCGGATCTGTGACACTTTTAGGCTGCGGAGCTTCTTCGGTAAAAGGATCTTCTTGAACTGATGGAGTATGGATATGCTCCAAGAACACATCACTGGGAATGGCTTCTCTCTTGGAACCTATCTTCGCCAAATCATCAGCCGCTTGATTCTTCAGTCGGGGTATATGATGGAGCTCTAACCCTTCAAATTTATTTTCAAGCTTTCTCACTGCATTGCAGTATCCAGTCATGGCTGGGCTTTTAACGTCCCACTCCTTCATCACCTAATTGACCACCAAATCTGAGTCGCCATAAACCATAAGGCGACGGACGCCAAGTGAAATGGCCATGTGCAACCCATACAAAAGCGCCTCGTATTCTGCTTTATTGTTGGAGGAATCAAAGTGGATCTGGAGCACATATCTGAGCTTATCTCCTCGGGGGGAAACCAGTACTACCCCAGCACCGGAACCATATAACATCTTAGAACCGTCAAAGAACATGGTCCAATGCTCCGAGTGAACTTGAGTTGGCTGCTGTTGTTCAATCCACTCGGCAAGGAAATCTGCTACTGCTTGGGACTTAATGGCTTTCTTTGCCTCAAACTTGATATCAAGGGGAAGGAGTTCAATCGCCCATTTCGCCACTCGACCGGTTGCATCTCTGTTGTGCAGAATCTCTGACAGTGAGGCGTCGCTGTCGACTATTATGGAATGATCAGAGAAATAATGAGCAGCCTTCTTGGCGGTCATGTAGATCCCATATATGAGCTTCTGATAATGAGGGTATCTTTGCTTCGATGGGGTCAACACTTCAAAAAGATAATATACTGGGCGCTGAACTTTGAAGGCTTTCCCTTCTTCTTCCCGCTCGACCATAAGTACTATACTGACGACTTGTCCTGTGGCTGCAATGTAAAGCAACAGAGGCTCTTTGCTGATTGGAGCAGCAAGCACCGGCTGGGTGGAGAGCAGAGCTTTTAGCTCGACAAACGCTGCATCAGCTTCTGGAGTCCACTCGAACTTGTCAGACTTCTTCATCAGTCGGTAAAGAGGCATTGCCTTTTCACCAAGGCGGGAGATGAATCGACTTAACGCGGCCAAGCATCCAGTAAGCTTATGGACATTGTGCACACGCACAGGGTGTTTCATTCGGAGTATAGTGCCAACTTTTTCTGGGTTGGCGTCGATTCCTCGTTCGAAAACGAGAAAACCGAGTAACTTTCCACCAGGAACTCCGAATGTGCATTTTGATGGATTGAGCTTGACATCATACCTCCTGAGATTGGCAAATGTTTCAGCAAGGTCAGTCAACAGGTCAGAACCCTTCCGTTATTTGACCACAATATCATCCATGTATGCTTCCACGTTCCGACTGATTTGAGTGAGTAAACACTTCTGAATCATCCTCATGAACATGGCTCCGACATTCTTGAGGCCAAATGGCATGGTGACATAGCAGAAGCACCCGAATGGAGTGATGAAAGTTGTTTTGATCTCTTCGGGTCCATATAGACGGATCTGATGGTACCCGGAATAGGCGTCTAAAAAGACAATCTCTCACATCCCGCAGTCGAGTCGACAATTTGGTCAATGCGAGGGAGAGGAAAATGATCTTTCGGGCAGGCCCAATTGATATGTTTGAAATCAATGCACATGTGAAGTGACTTGTCCTTCTTGGGGACCATGACAACATTGGCGAGCCACTTGGAGTGGTAAATCTCTCGGATAAACTCTGCTGCCAGGAGCCGAGCCACCTCCTCGCCAATGGTCTTTCTCTTCTGGACGGCGGACCATCGAAGATGTTCTTTGACAGGTTTTGCTTTTGGGTTGACTCGTAAACGATGCTCAGCCAGCCCCCTGGGTACACCCGGCATGTCAGCAGGCTTCCATGCGAAGATGTTCCAGTTCTCACGGAGGAACTGGATGAGCGCTTCTTCCTATTTAGAGTCAAGTGTTGTGGAAATATGAGTCGGAGCAGCACTAGGGTCGGTCGGGTGAATGTGAACGGGCTTCATCTCACCAGACGACTGGAACGCTGACTCTGTGGCTGGCTTCTTGGCCCGCAATAAATCACTCGGGTCTGCATTTTTCTGATATTCCTGCAGCTCCACCACTGTTATCTGAGCATCGACAATCTTTGAGTCCTTTTGAAAGCACTCTTCTGCCTTTTTCCGATTGCCAGTGATGGTGATCACTCCTTTGGGACCAGGCATCTTCAATTTGAGGTACACGTAACATGGTCGAGCCATGAACCGTGCATAAGCTGGCCTGCCCAAAATAGCGTGATAAGCACTCTGGAAATCCACGACTTCAAATGTTAGCTTTTCTTTGCGGAAATGTTTCGAATCGCCGAAAACCACATCAAGAGAAATTTGGCCGAGTGACTCAGCCTTCTTCCCAGGAATGACTCCATGGAAACTCATGTTGCTGGAACTGAGTCTGGACGTCGGAATGCCCATTCCCTTCAGCGTCTCCGCATACAATATATTCAGTCCACTGCCACCATCCATCAGAACCTTAGTCAGTCGAGTGCCTTCGACGACTAGGTCGACCACCAAAGCTTGCCTCCCAGGGGTGGCTATGTGTGTCGGATGATCAGACTGGTCGAATGTAATGGCGGTCTGGGACCATTTCAGATAGTTGGGTGTCGCCGGAGCAACCATATTCACCTCACGGTTGATAACTTTCAATCGACTTTTGCTCTCCACATCAGCAAAAATCATCAGGGTGGAATTGACATGGGGGTAACCTTCATCACTGTCTTTTTGTCCTCAGCCTTGTCCGACTCCTTTTCCTTATCTTTGGGTTGTTTCCCTTGAAACTGCTGAATTAAGAGCCGGCACTGGCGAGTGGTATGTTTTGGGTAAATGAAGTTACCATCTTCGTCTTTTTTCGTGTGGATGTGGCATGGCAAATCCATCACGTCGTTTCCTTCCTTGTCCTTCACCTTCTTGGGATTCCAGGATCCTTTGGGCTTCCCTTTAAACTTGCCCTGAGTCACGGCCAAGGCTTCTCCAGGAGCAGCTGGCTCGGCTCTCCGCTTCTGCTTCCGACTGGAGTTTCCTTTTTCCGACTGGCTCGGCTTGTACTTGCCACTCCGCAGTCGATCCTCTTCTTCACCATTGGCATATTTGGTGGCAATCTCCATCATTCGACTCAGAGTCATGTCTCCGGTCCGACCAAACTTCAAACTTAACTCTCTGTTCTTTACGCCTTCCTTGAAGGCACAGACTGCTTGATGATCAGATACGTTCTCCACCGTATGATGTAATGTGATCCACCTCTGGATGTAATCTCTCAGGGTCACATTCGACTTTTGCGCGCAGACCTGCAGCTCTGTCAGCCCTGCTGGTCGCTTGCAAGTTCCGTCAAATGTCCTGACGAATACTCGGGCAAGATCTTCCCAAGTGTAAATGCTGCTAGGAGCCAACTGATTCAACCAGGCTCTGGCCGAACCCTCCAACATAAGCGGTAGGTGTTTCATGGCCACCTCATCATTGCCATCGCCAATCTGCACAGCAACTCGGTAGTCTTCAAGCCAAGTATCGGGCTTGGACTCACCAGTGAACTTACTCACCCCAGTCGCCAACCTGAAGTTGGGAGGGATCACCGCGGCTCTAATGGATCTGCTAAAACACTCTGGTCCTGAAACATGAACTCGGCTGGTGGTGGGCACATCTCTGTCGTGGCCTTCACGGTGAGCTCTGTTCCAGTCGACCAAACCTTGCACGATAATGGATCTCGCATCAAAGCCTGGTTCCCTGGGGTCGACCGAAGCTCTTCGCCCAACACTGTGCTGGCGTCGGTCATCTTGCTGTTGAGGGGCGTAAGACCCACCCCTTGGGGGAGGAGTGGGCACTCGACGCCGATCATCGCGATCGAATCGATCATCATACTGATCACGTCGACCCCCACGTCCCTCACGCCGTGGAGGCGATCTTGGGATATGGGCCGACTGGACTGTATTCGCAGCGACAGATCGACTGTGAATCCTATTGCGTGACTGTGATACAGCTGAATTCTGATCTCCTGCTGCCCGGAGTAAATCTCTGATCTGCATCAAGCCTCTGCCAGCCTCTGACTGAGAGGGTTGAATCGACTCCGCTATATGGGCTGCAGCTGCTAGATTCTGAATCGGGGTTCGATATACCTGAGTCGGCGGCGGAAAGAGTTGACGTCGACTGGAGTCTGGTACTCGTTGCCGCGCGCGCTCGTCGAGTGCTCGCTGGAGGTTCTCCAGTCGAGTGCGCTCAGCCAAGTTGGACAAACGCGCATCCTCCAAGGCACGAGCCTCGGGGGTTTCTCCTACGATAGGAGTATGCAGAGCATCCATATTCCAGCGGCAAAGATCTTCCCTTTGCAGAGAAGTGAGTGGCTCGGGTTGATACTCCTCGCGGACCTGAGTGGGGTCGCCTCCGCCGTCCGCTCCGTTGGTGCGAGGGAAGCCGGGAGGACTACGAGGCCCATTGACCATCAGGACCTCCGCCGCTGGATCACTGCTGTCGCATTCGGATGCAGTCTCTACGGAGCCAGTCGACAGATCGAACAGGCCATAGAGAGATTCGTCGGGCTCGATCACCGCGACTTGGGTGGTGGCCGATTGGCGAGCCACTACGTGTCTCACCCACCGCTGAAGCCTCGACCGACCAGAGCTCTTGCGCTGGCGGGAGACAGGGAGGAAGGACGACATAGGAGTCGACCGATACAGAGCCGACGGTTGCCGCAGCAGGACGCCGCGGACACATGCGTGAAAGTGTGTCGCACCGCGGACGGGAAGCGTGTCAATGTCGAGTGGAGCCTCCTGGAGCCAAGCGGAGTTGTCGGCGATGAACGTGAGCGCGCCGAGACGGATCTCGCGGCCCTTGACCAGAACTCCGCCAGAAACCATGATGAAGGCGATCGGACAAACAATTACAACTTCTCCAATAAGTCGCTAAGACACCTGCCCCATGGTGGGCGCCAACTGTCGTGGTACTAAGACTGACAGTAGAATGGGGGGTAGGTATGGAGAGGCAAGATCCTAGCTATGGAGTAGTTGTATACGCAAGGGATTTACGAGTTCAGGCCCTTCTCGGAGGAAGTAATAGCCCTACGTCTCAGAGCCCGGAGGCGGTCGACTGGAGTATATGCGTATGAGTTATAGGGGTGCGAACCCTTCTGCCAGTGGAGGGGGTGGCTTATATAGAGTCCGCCAGGACCCCAGCCAGCCCACGTAGCAGAGGGTTTAAAGTACATTAAGGCCTGGCGTTACTGGTAACGCCTTACATAAAGTGTCATCATGACCATAAAGACTACTTAATTACAGACCATTTGGATACAGAGTGGCTCTTGAACTCCTGGTGGTCGAGTGAGTCTTCATGGTCGAGTGTCTTCGAGTCCGTCGAGTGGAATCCTTCCAGGTCGACTGGAAGGGAGTTTCTTCTAAAGATGTCCTTGGGGAGGGTACCTTGGTCAGGTCCATGACCCTACCCTAGGTACATGACTTCATCAGGCTTTGCCACAAATACGATGTCAACTACATGATCATGCAATGGCAATATGACAAAAGTAATGTATGTCATGATGATGATAGTGGAAGTTGCATGGCAATATATCTCGGAATGGCTATGGAAATGCCATGATAGGTAGGTATGGTGGCTGTTTTGAGGAAGATATAAGGAGGTTTATGTGATAGAGCGAATCGTATCACGGGGTTTGGATGCACCGGCGAAGTTTGCACCAACTCTCAAGGTGAGAAAGGGCAATGCACGGTACCGAAGAGGCTAGCAAAGGCGGAAAGGTGAGAGTGCGTATAATCCATGGACTCAACATTAGTCAAAAGAACTCATATACTTATTGCAAAAATTTAGAAGCCATCAAAAAATTCGAGTACTACGCGCATGCTCTTAGGGGGATAGATTGGTAGGAAAATACCATCGCTCGTCCCCGACCGCCACTCATAAGGATGCACAAGCCAGGTACACTTCATGTTTCAAATTTGTTACACAACTTTACCCATACGTGCATGCTACGAGACTTGCAAACTTCAACACAAGTATTTCTCAAATTCACAATTATCAACTAGCACGACTTTGATATTATTACCTCCATATCTCAAAACAATTATCAAGCATCAAACTTATCTTAGTATTCAATTTACGCAAAAGAAAGTTTCAGATGTCTTGAACACTAAGTATATTAACATTAAGCAAATTACCATGCTGTTAACGACTCTCAAAATAATCTAAGTGAAGCATGAGATATCAATAGTTTCTTTAAAACAAATCCACCACCGTGCTCTAAAATATATAAGTGAAGCACTAGAGCAAAAATTATCACGCTCAAAAGATATAAGTGAAGCACTATGAGCGAAACTATCAAGCTCAAAAGATATAAGTGAAGCACATAGAGTATCCTAACAAATTCCAAATCATGTATGGCTCTCTCAAAAGGTGTGTATAGCAAGGATGATTGTGTTAGACTAACAAGAAAAGACGCAAATAATACAAGATGCTCCAAGCAAAACACATATCATGTTGGTGAATAAAAATATAGCTCCAAGTAAATTACCGATGGAAGTGGACGAAAGAGGGGATGCCTTCCGGGGCATCCCCAAGCTTTGAATTTTTGGTGTCCTTGGATTATCTTGGGGGTGCCATGGGCATCCCCAAGCTTAGGCTCTTGCCACTCCTTGTTCCATAATCCATCAAAAGAATTCACCCAAAACTTGAAAACTTCACAACACAAAACTCAACAGAAATCTCGTGAGCTCCGTTAGAGAAAGAAAACAAAAGACTACTTCAAGGTACTGTAATGAACTCATTCTTTATTTATATTGGTGTTAAACCTACTGTATTCCAACTTCTCTATGAATTATAAACTATTTTACTAGCCATAGATTCATCAAAATAAGCAAACAACACACGTAAATCAGAATCTGTCAAAAACAGAACAGTCTGTAGCAATCTGTAACTAACGCAAACTTCCGGAACTCTAAAAATTCTACCAAAATAGGAAGTCCTGGATAATTTGTTTATTGAACAGCATAAAAAAGAATCAACACAAAATCACGTTTCTGTGATTTATCATAACTAAATTCGTGAGCGCAAAGTTTCTGTTTTTCAGCAGAATCAAATCAACTATCATCGTAGGTTATCCTATAGGTTCTACTTGGCACAAACACTAATTAAAACATAAAACCACATCCAAACAGAAGGTAGATGGATTATTTATTCCTAAACATAAGCAAAAACAAAAAACACAAGATAAAATTGGGTTGCCTCCCAACAAGCGCTATCTTTTAACGCCCCTAGCTAGGCATAAAAGCAAGGGTAGATCTAGGTAGTGCCGTAATAATAAGATAGATCTTGAAAGCTCATCTCGTATTCTCTACGTTCGGCAGCAAGTTTCTTTTGAGGCAAGCAAAAATAATCAAAAGGGCTAAATTTAGCGGGACAAAAATCCCCAAGATCAATCACGGGAGGAACGGGTTCCTCCCTTGGCCCTTCATAGTGCACAACTATTTCATCACTGAAAGCATTCTTTTGGCAAAATCTTGTGAGCTTATACTTGAGAGAGTATCCTAGCTCATTATTTCTAAGGGCAAAATCATTATTAATCTCGTTAATGCAATCAACCAAGACATTGATAGGGACCTTTTTTCTAAGGTTTTCATTGAAAGCGACATAGTCCGAAGATTGAAAACGTCTAATTTCCTCTTGATCATAGGGGATTGCTTCTATGGGAGGACGACCGGAGTCCATCGTATAGTGCACAAAGATTTCTTTGGCTTCTCTTATGATAAATCTAAATTCATGAGCCAAAAAGATGGTAACAGCGCGCTTAACAGAAGAGTGCTCAATATTAGAGAATTCTAAGAAAATTCTCTGTATGCAAGGGTGCATATGCATAAATTGTCTTTCAAGTTCAACCACAAGCATAGCTACAGCATCCGCAAGACTACTAGTTCTATGAAGAATAGAACAACCCATGGAAGGTAAAGCACCGACACAAGTAAAGAAATCTTGAATAACGCCTTTGCCAATGATGTTACCACTACTGATTCGAATTTTTTTGGTATGCAAGATAGGAGGTTCATCGGCCGGAACCTCGGGATTTTCTGTGTTATCATTATTGTCCATATCGACGATAATCTCCCCAGTTTCAAACATACCTAGTACACGAGCAACTAGAAAGGCAACGGGAAAAAGCAAACGGGAAAGAGAGGAGGAGATTGGGAAAGAGAGGGCGAATAAAACGGCAAGGGTGAAGTGGGGGAGAGGAAAACGAGAGGCAAATGGCAAATAATGTAATGCGAGAGATAGGGATTGCGATGGGTACTTGGTATTGTTGACTTGCTTGCGTGAGCCTCCCCGGCAATGGCGCCAGAAATTCTTCTTGCCACCTCTTGAGCATTGCGTTGGATTTCCCCGAAGAGGAGAGGATGATGCAGCAAAGTAGCGTAAGTATTTCCCTTAGTTTTTGAGAACCAAGGTATCAATCCAGTAGGAGACCACGCACAAGTCCCTCGTACCTACACAAAACGATAGCAACTCGCAACCAATGCTTAGGGGTTGTCAATCCCTTCACGGTCACTTACGAGAGTGAGATCTGATAGAGATTATATTTTTGGTATTTTTGATAGATAGATGCAAAGTAAAAGTAAAAGGTAAAGTAAAAACAAAGCAAGTTAATAAAGTGATAGAGATTGATATGATGAGAATAGACCCAGGGGCCATAGGTTTCACTAGTGGCTTCTCTCAAGAGCATAGATTTTCTACAGTGGGTGAACAAATTATTGTTGAGCAATTGACAGAACTGAGCATAGTTATGAGTATATCTAGGCAATGATCATGTATATAGGCATCACGTCCAAAACAAGTAGATCGAAACGATTCTGCATCTACTACTATTACTCCACTCATCGACCGCTATCCAGCATGCATCTAGAGTATTAAGTAAAAACAGAGTAACGCCTTAAGCAAGATGACATGATGTAGAGGGATAAATTCATGCAATATGATAAAAACCCCATCTTGTTATCCTCGATGGCAACAACACAATACGTGCCTTGCAACTCCTTCTGTCACTGAGTAAGGACACCGCAAGATTGAATCCAAAGCTAAGCACTTCTCCCATTGCAAGAACTACCAATCTAGTTGGCCAAACCAAAAAGGATAATTCGAAGAGACTTGCAAAGATAACTCAATCATACATAAAAGAATTCAGGGAAGAATCAAATATTTTCCATAGATAATATTGGATCATAAACCCACAATTCATCGGTCTCAACAAACACACCGCAAAAAAAAGATTACATCGAATAGATCTCCACGAGAGAGGGGGAGAACATTGTATTGAGATCCAAAAAGAGAGAAGAAGCCATCTAGCTACTAGCTATGGACCCGAAGGTCTGAAGTAAACTACTCACACTTCATCGGAGGGGCTATGGTGTTGATGTAGAAGCCCTCTATGGTGGATTCCCCCTCCGGCAGAGCTCCCGAACAGGCCCCAAGATGGGATCTCGTGGATACAGAAAGTTGCGGCGGTGGAATTAGGTTTTTGGCTCCTGTTCTGATCGTTCGGGGATACGTAGGTATATATAGGAGGAAGGAGTACGTCGGTGGAGCGTTAGGGGGCCCACGAGGTAGGGGGCGCGCCCAGGGGGGGCGCCCTCCACCCTCGTGACCGCCTCTGGCACTTCTTGGAGTAGGGTCCAAGTCTCCTGGATCACGTTCGATTGGAAAATCACGATCTCGAAGGTTTAATTCCGTTTGGACTCCGTTTGATATTCCGTTTCTTCGAAACACTGAAATAGGCAAAAAACAGCAATTCTGGGCTGGGCCTCCGGTTAATAGGTTAGTCCCAAAAATAATATAAAAGTGTAAAATAAAGCCCAATATAGTCCAAAACAGTAGATAAAGTAGCATGGAGCAATAAAAAATTATAGATACGTTGGAGACATATCACAAAGCATATCTTGCAAAGATAAGGCTAACACTAAACAAGATAGTAAATATGAGCATAACATAAATAGCACAATATAGCATAAGCTTAATAAGGTACGATAGAGTGCATATGTCTTACACCATATGATAAACTTAGTCTCACGAGCACAACCAAACCAAAGCAAACAAGTTCAACAGACGGAAAGCAAAGCAAATGGCGAAGAGCAAACGACAAAGCACACAACACACGACACGCAAATCCTACACTCTCTCCCCCTTTGGCATCGAGACACCAAAAAGGCAGAGAGGGCACCTACAACAAAGGTGGTAGCTCAGGCGGAAAACGACTCCTTGTCGCCAGACTCCACAGCAGGAATGTACTCCTCCTTAGAATCGGTCCACTTGTAGCCCTGCTTAGCCATCCAGGCAGCCTCGAGGGTGATGTGCCTCTCAGAGCCACTGGCCACGTCCTCGCCGCACGCCCTCAAAATCCTGTTGTCGCGACGGCGACCCTCCTTCTGAGCAACATGGGCCTTGTACTGACTCTGGACCTGCATGCAGAAAAGCCTCTTCATCTTGATCTTCAGCTTCTTCGCCCAAGAGGGCTCAGCAGAGGAAGTAGTGAAGGCAGAACGGTCCTCAGCAGCTTCTTCCTCCTCAATCTCCTCCTCATCCACAGCCCTCCTGGCAGCCTCAGCAGAAGTGGTGGTGTTAGCCCATTGGGGCTTGATGCGGAGCCTGATGGGCTCATGACGAATCCAACCTGGAGCTTCAAACTCATCATTGGGAAAGTGCTTCTCCCAAGTCTTGGAGATCAGGTGAAACAGGTAAGGCCCATAGACGGGGACCTTACGGTTGAACACGGCGAACTGAAGCTCACACCACATGATATGTGAGACATCAAGTGGCTGAATCTGAGCCTGACGGGCCTCCTCACAAAGGAGCATCATGTCAACAAGGTAAGCATGCACCTGGCCCATGTCACCAATGCGTGGGAAGAGGGTGTTCTGGAAGAGCCGATGCATGATGTCAAGGAAGGGGTTAAGCACCCACACCTGCTTCTTGTTGAGAAGAGTCTTCTGAACAAGGAATGGCATGAGCTCGTTCTTGTTGGCAGACTCAGATTTGGCATGAGGGCGAACTCCAATTGGCGTGTCGAGCCCTTCATCTGGAATGTTAAGCAACTCCATGAACTCCTTCCATGTAGCAGACATCCAGCGACCATTGGTCATCCAAGTCATGGTCCTTGCTTCATCGACGCCGAAGTAGACCGAAGCAAAGAACTGCGTTATGATCTCTGGATCAAAATCCTTGTGGAAGGTGAGCAAGTGCTCAATGCCGAACTGCTCCACTAGATCCAAGGCCTCTCCAAAGTACCCACGGTGCTTGTCCTGCCTCATATGATGCATGTCAATATAGTGAACTTCCACGTAGAGGTTCTTCTTGGCCTTGATCACATCCAGATAGATCAGATTCTGCTGCTTGGTCCAAAAGAGATCATTGCCTCGCAAGTTAGCCTGGGATTCACATAGGGATTGAGCTTCCTTCGAATGACAAACTCGTCCTGGGGCATCTCATCCATGCCCATGACAAGCTCCTTCTGCTTGTTGGCGGTGTGCTTGGTCCTGCGCTGGGAAGCAAAGGACCCCTCTGGAGCTTCATCTGGGTTGCGCAGCTGCTTTGACCCTGTGTCACTGCTGGGATTCGAGCGACGAGCAAGAGAACCGGAGCCACCACCTAGACACAAAACAGAAGAACACACACGGGAAACAAGACGGATCAATGCAAAAGACAAAGACCAAAGCTGAAGGAAACAAATAAGCACGAGATCTGGATAGAAAAAGGGCGCTGGATGAATCTATGGTAGTACCGGGCCGGTGTACGGATGTAAAAAATTACATCCGCTCCATCCGCGGTAGTACCGGGCCAGTGTATGGATGTAAGAAATTACATCCGCTGTAGTACCATGCCGGGGTGGCACGGTAGTACCGCGCCTGGGGCGGAAGTAATTTTTTACTTCCGGGCGCCAAGCGGTAGTATCGCACCTAGGTACGGAAGTGCTGCATGGCGCCAGATACAGGCGAGGTCACGGTAGTACAACTCCAGGAGGAGCGGTAGTACCGCGTGATGTCTACTACACAACCTTCTTCTTGTAGACGTTGTTGGGCCTGCAAGTGCACAGGTTTGTAGGACAGTAGCAAATTTCCCTCAAGTGAATGACCTAAGGTTTATCAATCCGTGGGAGGCGTAGGATGAAGATGGTCTCTCTCAAGCAACCCTGCAACCAAATAACAAAGAGTCTCTTGTGTCCCCAACACACCCAATACAATGGCAAATTGTATAGGTGCACTAGTTCAGTGAAAAGATGGTGATACAAGTGCAATATGGATGGTAGATATGGGTATTTGTAATCTGAAATAATAAAAACAGCAAGGTAACTAAGGATAAAAGTGAGCGTAAACGGTATTGCAATGATAGGAAACAAGGCCTAGGGTTCATACTTTCACTAGTGCAAGTTCTCTCAACAATAATAACATAGATAGATCATATAACAATCCCTCAACATGCAACAAAGAGTCACTCCAAAGCCACTAATAGCGGAGAACAAACGTAGAGATTATGGTAGGGTACGAAACCACCTCAAAGCTATTCTTTCGGATCGATCTATAAAAGAGTTCGTACTAGAATAACACCTTAAGACACAAATCAACCAAAACCCTAATGTCACCTAGATAATCCATTGTCACCTCAAGTATCCGTGGGCATGATTATACGATATGCATCACACAATCTCAGATTCATCCAACCAACATAAAAGTACTTCAAAGAGTGCCCCAAAGTTTCTACCGGAGAGTCAAGAACATGTGCCAACCCCTATGCATAGGTTCATGGGCAGAACCCACAAGTTGGTCACCAAAACATACATCAAGAGGCACATGATATCCCATTGTCACCACAGTTAAAGACGGCAAGACATACATCAAGTGTTCTCATAAAAGACTCAATCCGATAAGATAACTTCCAAGGTGAACTCAACTCATCACAAGAGAGTAGAGGGGGAGAAACATCATAAGATCCAACTACAATAGCAAAGCTCGGGATACATCAAGATCATGCCATAGAGGGAACACGAGAGAGAACACGAGAGAGAGAGAGAGAGAGAGAGAGAGAGAGAGAGAGAGAGAGAGAGAGAGATCAAACACATAGCTACTGGTACAAACCCTCAGCCCCGAGGGTGAACTACTCCCTCCTCGTCATAGAGAGCGCCGGGATGATGAAGATGGCCACCGGTGATGGATTCTCCCTCCGGCAGGGTGCCGGAACGGGCTCCCGAGAGGTTTCTGGTGGCTACAGAGGCTTGTGGCGGCGGAACTCCCGATCTATCTTGATGTTTGATGGTTTTAGGGTACGTAGGTATATATAGGCGAAAGAAGTCGGCCGGGAGGTGCTCGAGGGGCCCACGAGACAGGGAGGCGCGCCCTTGTAAGGGGGGCGCGGCCTCCTATCTCGTGGCCTCCTCGAGGATCTTCTGACGTGGACTCCAAGTCTCCAGGATCATATTCTTCCAAAAAATCACGCTGCCGAAGGTTTCATTCCGTTTGGACTCCGTTTGATATTCCTTTTCATCGAAATACTGAAACAGGCAATAAAACAGCAATATGGGCTGGGCCTCCGGTTAATAGGTTAGTCCCAAAAATGATATAAATATGTAAAATAAAGCCCATAAACATCCAAAAGGGGTAATATAATAGCATGGAACAATCAAAAATTAAAGATACGTTGGAGACGTATCAAGCATCCCCAAGCTTAATTCCTGCTCGTCCTCGAGTAGGTAAATGATAAAAACAACTTTTTTGATGTGGAATGCTACCTAGCATAATTCTCAATGTAATTTTCTTTATTGTGGCATGAATCTTCAGATCCAAATGATACAAAATAAAAGTTTAACATGAAAAATGGTGATACTTCAAGCATACTAATCAATGTAATCATGTCTTCTCAAAATAACATGGCCAAAGAAAGTTATCCCTACAAAATCATATAGTCTGGCTGTTGCTCTATCTTCATCACACAAAGTATTTAATCATGCACAACCCCGATGACAAGCCAAGCAAATTTTTCATACTTTAATAATCTCAAACTGTTTCAACTTTCACGCAATACATGAGCGTGAGCAATGGACATATCACTATATGTGGAATAGAATGATGGTTGTGGAGAAGACAAAAAGGAGAAGAAGATAGTCTCACATCAACTAGGCGTATCAACGGGCTATGGACATGCCCATTAATAGATATCAATGTGAGTGAGTAGGGATTTCCATGTAACGGATGCACTAGAGCTATAAATATATGAAAGCTCAACAAAAGAAACTAAGTGGGTGTGCATGCAACTTGCTTGCTCACGAAGACCTAGGGCATTTTGAGGAAGCCCATCATTGGAATATACAAGCCAAGTTCTATGATGAAAAATTCCCACTAGTATATGAAAGTGACAACATACGAGACTCTCTAACATGAAGATCATGGTGCTATTTCGAAGCACAAGTGTGGAAAAAGAGATAGTAGCATTGTCCCTTCTCTCTTTTTCTCTCATTTTATTTTTTCTCTTTTTTCTTTTTTTTTCTTTTTTTTCTTTGGCCTTTATTTTTTTCTTTTTGGCCTTTCTCCCCTTTTTTCTTTCCTTTTTTTTTCTTTTTGTAAAGTCCGAAGTCTCATCCCGACTTGTGGGGGAATCATAGTCTCCATCATCCTTTCCTCACTGGAACAATGCTCTAATAATGAAGATCATCACACTTTTATGGATTTACAACTCAAAGCTAGAACAAGATATGACTCTATATGAATGCCTCCGGCGGTGTACCGGGATATGCAATGAATCAAGAGTGACATGTATGAAAATTATGAAGGTGGCCTTGCCACAAATACAATGTCAACTACATGATCATGCAAAGAGCAATATGACATAAGTAATGCGTGTCATATGAGCGGAACGGTGGAAAGTTGCATGGCACTCGGAATGGCTATGGAAATGCCATAATAGTTAGGTATGGTGGCTGTTTTGAGGAAGGTATATCATGGGTGTATGGTACCCGTGAAAGTTGCGCGGCACAAGAGAGGCTAGCAATGGTGGAAGGGTGAGGGTGCGTATAATCCATGGACTCAACATTAATCAAAAGAACTCATATACTTGTTGCAAAAATTTAGAAGTCATCAAAAACCAAAGCACTACGCGCATGCTCCTTGGGGGATAGATTGGTAGGAAAAGACCATCGCTCGTCCCCGACCACCACTCATAAGGAAGACAATCAATAAATAAAATTATGCTCCAACTTCATCACAAAGCGGTTCACCATACGTGCATGCTACGGGAATCACAACCCTCAACACAAGTATTTTTCATAATCACTTCAACTAGCATGACTTTAATATCACTACCTCCATATCTCAAAACAATTATCAAGCATCAAATTGATCATAGCATCCAATTCACTTTCTATGATAGTTTTTATTATACCCAACTTGGATGCTCATCATTCTAGGACCAACTTTGTAACCATAGCAAATACCATGCTGTTCTAAAAGACTCTCAAAATAATATAAGTGAAGCATGAGAGACTAGAAATTTCTTCAAAATTAAGACACCACCGTGCTCTAAAAGATATAAGTGAAGCCCTAGAGCAAAAGACAAACTACTCCAAAAGATGTAAGTAAAGATCAATGAGTAGTCGAATAATTGTGCAACTATGTGAAGACTCTCTAACATTAAAGAATTTCAGATCTTGGTATTGTATTCAAACATCAAGCAAAGCAAAACAAAATGACATTGCAAGGATAGCACAACTCATGTGAAGAAGCAAAAACTTAGGCTAAACCGATACTAACCGATAATTGTTGAAGAAGAAAGGTGGGATGCCTACCGGGGCATCCCCAAGCTTAGATGCTTGAGACTTCTTGAAATATTATCTTGGGGTGCCTTGGGCATCCCCAAGCTTGAACTTTTATGTCTCCTTAATTCCTCTCATATCATGGTTTCTCTATTTCTCAAAAGCTTCATTCACAACAAACTCAACAAGAACTCGTGAGATAGGTTAGTATAAACCAATGCAAAACCTTATCATTTTCTACTGTAACAAATCACTAACATTATTATTCAACATTGCATACTAAATGTCTCTGCATATTTAATACTCCTATCCTCAAATAGAATCATTAAACAAGCAAACATATGCAAACAATGCAAACATAACAACAATCTGCCAAAACAGTACAGTCTGTAAAGAATGCAAGATTCATCATACTTCCCTTACTCCAAAAATTATGGAATAAAATTCCCACTGTAATAAATTTATCATAGCTCATCATGCAAAAGGTTTCAACATTTTATCATGCTCTGACTTTTCTAGGGAATTTTTGCAACGGCGGTAAACTTTCTGTTTTCAAACAGCAACATGTATAATAGCAAAATAAGCATGGCAAAGGCTATCCTTGACTTTTTTTATTATAACTAAAGATGCAAAACATTATTCTAACTAACAGCAAACAAATACTACCACAAGAAAATGACGCTCCAAGCAAAACACATATCATGTGGTGAATAAAAATATAGCTCCAAGTAAAGTTACCGATGAACAAAGACGAAAGAGGGGATGCCTTCCGGGGCATCCCCAAGCTTAGGATCTTGCCACTCCTTATTCCATAGTCCATCGAATCTTTACCCAAAACTTGAAAACTCCACAACACAAAACTCAACAGAAAACTCGTAAGCTCCGTTAGTATAAGAAAATCAAACCACCACTTAGGTACTGTAACGAACTCATTCTAAATTCATAATGGTGTAATATCTACTGTATTTCAACTTATCCATGGCTCATACCCTTCGATACTACTCATAGATTCATCAAAATAAGCAAACAACACATAGAAAACAGAATCTGTCAAAAACAGAATAGTCTGTAGTAATTTGTATCAAACGTATACTTCTAGAACTCCAACAATTCTACCAAATTAGGAAGTCTTAAGCAATTCGTGTAAAAATCCAGAGCAAAAAGAATCAGATCAGACGCACGTTTCTGTGAATTAACAAAACTAATTTACTGGGTGAAAAAGTTTCTAATTTTCAGCAGGATCAACACAACTATCACCGTAAGCTATCCTAAAGGTCTTACTTGGCACTTTATTGAAACAAAAACTATAAAACATGATTACGACAGTAGCATAATCATGTGGAAACACAAAAACAATAAGGATAAATATTGGGTTGTCTCCCAACAAGCGCTTTTCTTTAATGCCTTTCTAGCTAGGCATGATGACGACAATGATGCTCACATAAAAGCTAAGAATTGAAACATAAGGGGAGCATCATGAAGCATATGACTAGCACATTTAAGCCTAACCCACTTCCTATGCATAGGGATTTTGTGAGAAAACAACTTATGGGAGCAATAATCAACAAGCATAGGAAGGTAAAACAAGCATAGCTTCAAGATTTTAAGGACATAGAGAGGAAACTTAACATTATTGCAATTCCTACAAGCATATATTCCTCCCTCATAATAATTTTCAGTAGCATCATGAATGAATTTAACATAATAACCAGCACCTAAAGCATTCTTTCCATGATCTACAAGCATAGAAAATTTACTACTCTCCACATAAGCAAATTTCTTCTCATGAATAATAGTGGGAGCAAACTCAACAAAATAATTATCATGTGAGGCATAATCCAATTGAAAACTAAAATCATGATGACAATTTTCATGGTTATCATTATTCCTAATAGCATACAAGCCATCACAATAATCATCATAGATAGCAACTTTGTTTTCATAATCAATTGGAACCTCTTCCGAAATAGTGGAATCATCACTAAATAAAGTTGACACTCTTCCAAATCCACTTTCATGTTCATCACAATAAGATTCAACATCCTCCAAAATAGTGGGATCACTACTTTCTAAAGTTGACACTCTTCCAAACCCACTTTCATCAATATAATCATAATATATAGGAGGCATGCTACCATCAAAATAAATTTGCTCATCAAAGCTTGGGGGACAAAATATATCATATTCATCAAACATAGCTTCCCCAAGCTTGTGGCTTTGCATATCATTAGCATCATGGATATTCAAGGAATTCATACTAACAACATTGCAATCATGCTCATCATACAAAGATCTAGTACCAAGCATTTTAATGCATTCTTCTTATAGCACTTGAGCACAATTTTCCTTTCCATCATTCTCACGAAAGATATTAAAAAGACGAAGCGTATGAGACAAACTCAATTCCATTTTTTTGTAGTTTTCTTTTATAAACTAAACTAGTGATAAAACAAGAAACCAAAAAGATTCGATTGCAAGATCTAAATATACCTTCAAGCACTCACCTCCCCGGCAACGGCGCCAGAAAAGAGCTTAGTTGACGGGGTGTGAGTGAGTGCCCTTTACCTAGCCTCCCCGGCAACGGCGCCAGAAAAGAGCTTTACCTCTACTACACAACCTTCTTCTTGTAGACGTTGTTGGGCCTCCAAGTGCAAAGGTTTGTAGGACAGTAGCAAATTTCCCTCAAGTGGATGACCTAAGGTTTATCAATCCGTGGGAGGCGTAGGATGAAGATGGTCTCTCTCAAGCAACCCTGCAACCAAATAACAAAGAGTCTCTTGTGTCCCCAACACACCCAATACAATGGCAAATTGTATAGGTGCACTAGTTCGGTGAATGGTGATACAAGTGCAATATGGATGGTAGATATGGGTATTTGTAATCTGAAATAATAAAAACGGCAAGGTAACTAAGGATAAAAGTGAGCATAAACGGTATTGCAATGATAGGAAACAAGGCCTAGGGTTCATACTTTCACTAGTGCAAGTTCTCTCAACAATAATAACATAGATAGATCATATAACAATCCCTCAACATGCAACAAAGAGTCCTTCCAAAGCCACTAATAGTGGAGAACAAACGTAGAGATTATGGTAGGGTACGAAACCACCTCAAAGCTATTCTTTCGGATCGATCTATAAAAGAGTTCGTACTAGAATAACACCTTAAGACACAAATCAACCAAAACCCTAATGTCACCTAGATACTCCATTGTCACCTCAAGTATCCATGGACATGATTATACGATATGCATCACACAATCTCAGATTCATCCAACCAACATAAAAGTACTTCAAAGAGTGCCCCAAAGTTTCTACCGGAGAGTCAAGAACATGTGCCAACCCCTATGCATAGGTTCATGGGCAGAACCCGCAAGTTGGTCACCAAAACATACATCAAGAGGCACATGATATCCCATTGTCACCACAGATAAAGACGGCAAGACATACATGAAGTGTTCTCATAAAAGACTCAATCCGATAAGATAACTTCAAAGGGGAAACTCAATTCACCACAAGAGAGTAGAGGGGGAGAAACATCATATGATCCAACTACAATAGCAAAGCTCGGGATACATCAAGATCGTGCCATAGAGGGAACACGAGAGAGAACACGAGAGAGAGAAAGATCAAACACATAGCTACTGGTACATACCCTCAGCCCCGAGGGTGAACTACTCCCTCCTCGTCATGGAGAGCGCCGAGATGATGAAGATGGCTACCGGTGATGGATTCCCCCTCCGGCAGGGTGCCGGAACGGGCTCCCGAGAGGTTTTTGGTGGCTACAGAGGCTTGCGGCGGCGGAACTCCCGATCTATCTTGATGTTTGATGGTTTTAGGGTACGTAGGTATATATAGGCGAAAGAAGTCAGTCGGGAGGTGCTCGAGGGACCCACGAGACAGGGGGGCATGCCCCTGTAAGGGGGGCGCGGCCTCCTATCTCGTGGCCTCCTCGAGGATCTTCTGACGTGGACTCCAAGTCTCCAGGATCATATTCTTCGAAAAAATCACGCTGCCGAAGGTTTCATTTCGTTTTGACTCCGTTTGATGTTCCTTTTCTTCAAAATACTGAAACAGGCAATAAAACAGCAATATGGGCTGGGCCTCCGGTTAACAGGTTAGTCCCAAAAATGATATAAATATGTAAAATAAAGCCCATAAACATCCAAAAGGGGTAATATAATAGCATGGAACAATAAAAAATTATAGATACGTTGGAGACGTATCACTGCGCGAATCGAAAGCCGCGACAGAGAGTTGTGGATCTGGATCTAGAACCTCCGCACGACTACATCGGTACTACCGTTGATCAACCGGAACTAGTTTGACTATCCAAAGAGCATGCTTACTACACTACCACGCTCCTACGAATCCCTCTTGCACAGATTTAGCCAAAAATCTCAAGAACACCACATGGATCTCGCCAAGACCTAAAAGCACACAGAAGGACGAAAAGGAGAGGAACTTGGGGAAAAACCTTGGTCCATGGCAAGAGGGCGAGGTGGGGAACGATCCCACCGGTTGGAATCCGAGGAGAGCGGTCGGAGATGGAGATCCGGCGAAGGCCTCCGGCGCCGTTCTTGGGCAGGAGAGAGAGGGACGGGGTGGGGAATAGAGATGAATGGGTATGGGGGAGTTAGAACTCCCCTGTCCCGCTCTTAAACCCCACCTGCTCGCGTGGGCGCGGAAGTACCGCGGGCTGGGCGGTAGTACCGCTCTTCCAGCGGCAGTAAAAAATTACTGCCGCGATGGTAGCGGTAGTACCGTGCCCCTGGGAGGCAACTGAGCAAGCGCAAAGCTACCAACTCCTGTGGTAGTAGCATGGCCTGCCATGGTAGTACCGTAACCCAAGAAAGTGCAAGTTTCACACAAGAGCAAAAGCAAAACAACCTTCAGAAACACCAAACAACAAAGAGGCGAACACAAACAACAACACAAACTCGGCACAGGGAAGAGGACAGCACAAGACAACGAAGACCAACCACGAGACACAACCTCTCCAAGGAGAGGGCGGTGGCCGGAGCCACCTATGTTTGAGTCAATTGGTATGGCACCGCGAAGAATTATCCTTGGGCCCATGACCAAAACTCGTCTTTGAAGCACAAGTACCATAAAAAATGGCTAATGTGAAAGAGTTGATCAATTTATGCATAATGGGGGGAGGGAGAGTTCATTGAGAGAACAACACTCACCCTATGTCCATGCCTACACCTAAACTAGACAACAAGTTGAGTGTGGTGGGATGTGCAAGGGTTCAAGTCACATTGCTCGAATCAATGATATTTAGCTCATGCCTTAACTCGCGAAATCTTGCTTCATCCAAGGGCTTCATGAAAATATCTGCAAGGTTATCATTAGTGTTGACATAATTGAGCTCGATCTCCCCTCGCCTAATATGATCCCGGATGAAGTGATACCGAATCTCAATATGCTTCGTCTTGAAGTGTTGCACCAGGTTGAGAGAAATCTTGATGGCACTTTCATTGTCACACCAAAGAGGCACTTTGTCACAAATGACACCGTAATCCTTTAAAGTTTGCCTCATCCATAAGAGTTGAGCACAACAACTACCGGCCGCCACATATTCTGCTTCGGTGGACAAAAGAGACACACAACTTTGCTTCTTGGAAGACCAACTTACCAAAGAGCAACCCAGAAATTGGCACCCTACAGAAGTGGACTTCCTATCCACTTTGTCTCCCGCCCAATCGGAATCCGAATATCCTTCAAGATTGAAGTTTGCTCCTCTTGGGTACCATAAGCCAAAGTTTGGGGTATGAGCCAAATATCGAAAGATTCGCTTGACCGCCACATAGTGACTTTCCTTCGGAGCGGCTTGAAACCATGCACATATTCCCACACTCAACATGATATCCGGTCTAGATGCACAAAGGTAAAGCAAGGAGCCAATCATGGAGCGATATACCTTTTGATCCACCGCTTTACCATTGGGATCAATGTCAAGTTGGCACTTGGTAGGCATTGGAGTAGAAGCCGGCTTGACATCACTTAGCTTTAATCTTTTGAGCATGTCTTGAGTGTATTTGGCTTGGTTGATGAAGGTACCTTATCTTCTTTGCTTGATATCGAAACCAAGGAAGAACTTCAACTCTCCCATCGAAGACATCTTGAACTTAGAGGTCATGAGAGCGGCAAATTCCTCATTGAAAACTTTGTTAGGGGAACCAAAGATAATATCATCAACATATAGTTGGCATACAAACAACTCCCCTTTGACCTTCTTAGTAAAAAGAGTGGGATCGATTTGCCCAACCTCAAATCCACGATATTGTAACAACTCGGTAAGGTGGTCGTACCACGCACGTGGGGCTTGCTTAAGGCCATAGAGTGCCTTATCGAGTTGATACACATGATCCGGGAAGTAGGGATCCTCGAACCCGGGGGGTTGCTTGACATAAACCAACTCATTAATAGGACCATTAAGAAAAGCACTCTTCACATCCATTTGTTGTAACTTAAAGTTGTGATGGGAAGCATAAGCAATCAACAAACGAATGGACTCAAGGCGAGCAACGGGAGCAAAGGTTTCACCATAGTCAATACCCTCAACTTGGGAGTAGCCTTGTGCTACCAATCTTGCCTTGTTGCGAATGATGTTCCCATGAGCATCTTGCTTGTTCTTGAATATCCACTTGGTTCCAATGACGTTGTGGTTCCCCGACGGCCTTGGCACCAATCTCCACACCTTGTTGTACTCGAAGTTGTTGAGTTCTTCATGCATGCATTGAGCCAATCCGAATCTTCGAACGCCTCATAGACCTTTTGGGGTTCAACACAAGAGACAAACGCGTGATGTTCACAATAGTTTGCCAATTGTCTACGAGTGCTTACCCCCTTTCTTAGGCTTCCAACCACGTTCTCCGTGAGATGACCTTGGGTGGTGAGCTTGGAAGCAATCTTTGCGGCGCGACGCTCTAATTCCTCCGCGGATGTGGAAGGAGGAGGATTAAGTTGATTATCCTGAGCGTCGTCACGAGCTTGTTCTAGACCTTGAGCTTGCTCTTGATCTTGAACTTGCTCGAGGGGGAGAACTTGACCTTGGGCATCATTTGGTGGTTCACCACCATCTTGAGGTTGATCTTGCCCTTGGTCTTGTTCACGAGGTTGAGGGCCTTCACTTTGTTCTTCGGAAGCGTGTGGGTCTTGGGGAGGTGATGGCTTCACTTGAGTGGAGCATTGTCCTTCTCCTTCAGCCACAAGGGGTTCCTCAATGGGTAGAATATGACCAATACCTATTCTTCTTATGGCTTGGGGAGGAATTTCATCTCCTACATCACAAGTACCACTTTGCTCCACTTGGGAGCCGTTATTTTCGTCAAACTCCACGTTACACGTCTCCTCAATGAGTCCGGTGGACTTGTTGAGGACACGGTAAGCATGAGAGTTTGTAGCATAACCAACAAATATGCCCTCATAAGCTCTAGCCTCAAATTTAGACAAATGAACACCTTTCTTGAGAATGAAACACTTACACCCGAACACCCAGAAGTACTTGAGGTTGGGCTTGTTACCGATAAGTATTTCATACGGAGTCTTGTTCAAGCCTTTGCGGAGATAGAGCCGATTGGATGCATGACATGCTGTGTTGATGGATTCAGCCCAAAAGTTGTATGGAGACTTGAAATCCGCCATCATGGTCCTTGCCGCATCCATCAACGTCTGGTTCTTCCTCTCAGCGACACCATTTTGTTGAGGGGTATATGGTGCAGCATATTGATGCTTGATCCCCTCATCACTAAGAAACTCATCCAAGGTGTAGTTCTTGAACTCGGTGCCGTTGTCACTTCTTATTGTCAAGATCTTTGCATCATGTTGACGTTGAGCTTCATTTGCAAAGTCGATGATGGTTTGTTGAGTCTCACTCTTCCTCTTGAAGAAGTATACCCAAGTGTATCTTGAACAATCATCCACAATCACCAAGCAATACTTTCTACCTCCAAGACTGTCAAAGGATGGAGGCCCAAAGAGATCCATGTGAAGGAGCTCCAAGGGTCTCTTCGAGTAGATGATAGTCGTGGGAGGGTGAGCCTTCTCATGAAGCTTTCCTTCAATACAAGCACTGCAAGCATGATCTTTGGCAAAACTAACATTTGTTAGTCCACGGACATGGTCCCCCTTGAGAAGACTTTGCAAAGATCTCATATTGACATGGGCTAAACGGCGATGCCAAAGCCATCCAACATCAACTTTAGCCATTAGGCATGTCGCGGTCTTAGTGGGTCGCTCCGAAAAGTTAATCACATAAAGACCGCTCTCGACATGCCCAACAAAGGCTACTTTAAGAGTCTTGCTCCACAAGAGGGCCATGGTATCGATATCAAAGAAAGTGGCAAAGCCCATGAGTGCAAGTTGACGAACGGAAAGAAGATTGAATGCAAGGGACTCAACAAGCATGACTTTCTCGATCGTTAGATCATGAGAAATGACAACCTTACCAAGACCCAATACCTTAGAAGACGAGGCATCACCCCACTCGACATTGGTGGGCATAGAAGGAATCTTGTGCGTGTCCACCACCAAGTCCTTGCTTCCAGTCATATGATTCGTTGCTCCACTATCGAGCAACCATGATCCCCCACAGGAAGCAGACACCTACACGAGATCAATGCTTGGTTTTAGGTACCCATTTTGTAATGGGTCCTTTGATGTTAGTAACAAAGGTCTTAGGAACCCAAATAGACCATTCAATGTACTCATAAGGAGAACCAACAAATTTAGCATAAACATGCCCATCACTAGCACGACACAACACATAAGAAGGGTTAAAGTCGCCGGCTTTGTTGGAGGAGGTGGTTTTGCCCTTTTGACATCAACACCCTTCACATTTTTCTTATTCTCCTTAGGAGCACCCTCTCCCTCTTTCACAAAAGTTTGCTTGAGAGGAGGAGGTCGTTTGGTCTTGTCATTCTTCTTCTTGTTCTTGGACTTGGGTGCGAACCCAATTCCCTCCTTGGCCACAACTTCCTTTTGATTGCTCAAAAGGTCATCTCACCTTGAATGCATGTCACAAGGCCTTTCTCAAGTTGATACTTCAACTTGGCATTCTCCTCCACAAGATGCACATGCTCACAACACGGGTTAGTGGCATATGCATTATCAATTAATACCATATGAGGAAAGGTGGCCTTTTCCTTGGTTAGCTTAACTTGGAGTTGAGCATGAGACTCCTTGAGGTTAGCATGAGCACCCTTCAAGACCTTGTGGGTCTTGTCAAGTACATCAAACTCCTCCTTGAGTTTAGCATGATCAACCCCAAGTTTAGCCTTCTTGGAAGTTAGCACACGAGACACAACAAGTGCATGATCAAGATCTTTCTTTAACTTAGCATGGTCATCATTGTGTGACTCCTCAAGAGCCAAACGATGCCCACGCTCTTCCTCAATAGAATTAGAGAGATCCAATATCTCATTGGCATAGTCACGACTATGACCTTCCATCTTAGAGATGGTTTCTTCGTGAGCCTCGATCATGTCATTAGCTTCACCAAGTTGTTCCAAGAGAGCAACAAAGTGCTTCTTGGATTTGCCCTTGAGCTTACTCATAAAGGACTCAAATTCATTCACATCCTCATTAGACCCCTCATGTTCATCAATGCAACCCGTCAAAGAGGGATTAGTAATGATGGTGGTTTTGATGTTGGGGGTTACCTTGTTAGAGGCTTTGGACATGAGGCACTTGGTGGTGATGTTCTCGTTGGGTGAATCGAAGAGAGACATCCGGGGAGTTGTGGCAATGGCAACGGATGCCATGGCCATTGCTTCACTATCTTCATCATCATCGTCATCCTCACGGTATTCTTCTTGAACCACCAACCCTCGAGTAGGAGTCTTTTGGTGAAGTTGTTCTTGTTCGGGAAGGACTTGGCTTTGTCTTTTAGGATGAGCTTGCCACCATTGTCTTCCCGTTTCTCGTAAGGACAATCCGCAACAAAATGGCTCACATTGCCACAGTTGTAACAAGTTCTTACTCGTTGCTTGCCCTTGAAGCCACTTGAGTTGGTCTTGTTGAAATTGGGCCTTGAGTTCTTCTTGCTCCAAAATTGCCTTGAAGCAAGAGCAATGTGCTCATGATAATCATATTTTGTATCTTTGGGGTTGCTCTCCTCATCTTCCTCTTCTTCCTCTTCTTCCACAATAACCTTGGCCTTCAAGGCAAGGTTGGGCTTCTTTGCCCTTTGAGAGCGGAGCACCGCGTTGTCGGCGGTCTTGTCCAAGATGCTCATTGCAACGAACTCATCCAAAACTTCACTTGAGGTCATGGAGTGGAAGTCCAGTCTTTGACGAATGATGGAGGACATGGCCTTGTTGTAGGGCATCATGGCCTTGAGGAACTTGTGCTTGATCCAATTGTCATCCGTGTCCTTGCTCCCATGATCTCGGAGTGAGACCGCGAGTTTGGGTACTCCTCCGAAAGAGCTCACGAGGTTCTTCATCTTCTTTCATTGCAAACTCATCAGCTTCATCTTGCACCACTTCATAGTTGGAGCGTTGAATGCTTGCACTTCCCCAATAGAGAGATACAACGCATTGCCATGCGTCTTTGGCCATGGCATGGGGTCGGAGGTGAGGGAGATCTTCGGGAAGGATAGCATCTTGGATGATGAAGAGAGCATTCTCATTGAATTGATTATCCACTGCTTCTCTAGGGGTGAAGTTGCTTCGGTCATGTGGACAGAAACCTTCTTCAATGATTCTCCAAAGATTAGTATTCACATGATTTAAATGACGCTTGAAGCGATACACCCAAGAATCAAAATCCTCATTTTTCACAATCTTAGGAGGAGGGCCGACATGATTTAAATGAGTAGAGGGAATCGGTCCTCCATAAGTTGGAGGTTCCACATGGGCAAAGATGCCGGTGCCATTTCTACCACTAGTAGAAGGACCCTTCTCACTGTTAGCTTCCCCCTTGTTGGAATTAGCATCCGTCACCTTGTTAGTGGGATCACCCACTTGCAACGGCGAGGTAGATAGTTTAAGTCCTTCTAAGAATTTATTAAACATGCTTTCAACCTTGGTTGTCATGGAGGTTTTCAATGTGTCCAAGGCCACATTGAATTCCTCATGGGATACCGAGGTTTCCCCATCACCCGTAGACGAGATCAGATTCACACAGGAGTGCTCCTCCTCGCCACCGTCTACGGTGTCAACCATACTCTTCGGACGGCAAAGTCCTTAATAAAGAGACGAGGCTCTGATACCAATTGAAAGGATCGATATAGTTGACTAGAGGGGGGGGGGTGAATAGGCAACTAACAATTTTTAGCTTTTCTTTACCAAATTAAACTTTGCATCAAAGTAGGTTGTCTAGATATGCAACTAGGTGAACAACCTATATGATGCAACAACAATAAGCACACAAGAAAGCAAGGGATATAACACAAGTAAGCTTGCAAAAGTAAAGGCGTGAGATAACCAAGAGTGGAGCCGGTGGAGACGAGGATGTGTTACCAAAGTTCCTTCCTTTTGAGGAGAAATACGTCTCCGTTAGAGCGGTGTGGAGGCACAATGCTCCCCAAGAAGCCACTAGGGCCACCGTATTCTCCTCACGCCCTCACACAATGCGAGATGCCGTGATTCCACTATTGGTGCCCTTGAAGGCAGCGACCGAACCTTTACAAACAAGGTTGGGGCAATCTCCACAACTTAATTGGAGGCTCCCAACGACACCACGAAGCTTCACCACAATGGACTATGGCTCTGAGGTGACCTCAACCGTCTAGGGTGCTCAAACACCCAAGAGTAACAAGATCCGCTAGGGATTAGTGGGGGGAATCAAATTTCTCTTGGTGGAAGTGTAGATCGGGGCCTTCTCAACCAATCCTGAGCAAATCAACAAGTTTGATTGGCTAGGGAGAGAGATCGGGCGAAAATGGAGCTTGGGGCAACAATGGAGCTTGGGGACGAAAGAGGTGAGTCTTATTGGAGAAGAAGACCCCCTTATATAGTGGGGGGACAATTCCAACCGTTACCCACCACTCAACCCGCGACCCGCGGTACTACCGCGGCGGACCGCGGTACTATCGTGGGCATGGCAGAGCCTGGACCTGAACAGAAGAGCACAGACAAGGCACGGTAGAACCGCAGGCACGGTACTACCGCGACCCTGTGTGGTACTACCGCAGGGCAGCCACAGTCCAGGCACGGTAGGCACAGATGTAAAAAATTACATCCGTGACTACCTCCGCTGAGATTTTATCGATGCGCGGTACTACCGCGAACCAGGGGTGCGGTACTATCGTGAAGGGTGCGGATGTAAACAATTACATCCGCCCCTACCTCCGCTCCTGCTGCTGCACCTGGCCAGGCGACACGGTACTACCGCGCCGCAGCACGGTACTACCGCGTAGGGCGCGGATGTAAAAAATTACATCCGCCCCTACCGCTTGTGCAGCTACGCCAGGCCAGAACTCACGGTACTACTGCTTAGGAGGAGCGGTACTACCGTGGAAGCCCACGGTACTACCGTGCCGGAGCCCGGTACTAACGCTGGCTCCTGCGGTAGTACCGCTTAGAGGAGCATTACTACCACCAGCCTGAGAAGAGCAACTCCGAGGCCTTCATTTCGCAGAGACAAGGTGAGACGGAGGAGAACTCCAAAGAGCCAAAGGAAAGGCGGTGCAAAAGGGACGTGTACATGAGATTCCACCCAAACCTTTCCAAAGCGGACCCCCTCTTAATAGTACGGCTTTCCTATGACTCAACTCCACCGAAAAGAACCGTAGAGAAACGCCGTCTTCAATAATCTTCGACGGGCATCAAATCGTTTTGTGTTTAGTCATGATATATCTGAAAAGCTCAGTACACACGATTAGTCCGCAAAAGCATTGTCATCAATCACCAAAACTACTAAGGGACAAGAATGCCCTTACAGCGGGGAGCTCTTCTGGCGCGGGGAACTCTTCCGACATGCCGCTGCTTCTGGTGAAGAGGAACAGGGAGCCCGGCGAGCTCAACACCGTCAAGATCGAGCCGGGGAAGGAGCGCCCATGCGACCGCGGCGTTATCGGCCCAGAGACTACCTCGCCGGGCCCGACGCGGACGCCTTCAAGGCGGCGCTCGCCGAGCACACTACGCGCGAGTAGGAGGAGGAGGACACGTGCCGCCGGCAGGACGAGGAGCTCAACGACTTCCTCTTCGAGCAGGAGCTCGCCGCCACGCACGCGTTTGATGCGAAGCAGGCTGCATGGCGCCATGAGCTGGAGGAAGAAGACAAGAAGTACATCGACCTTATCTCCTCCTCCTCCGACAAGTGAGCGCCGCCGCTGCACCCAGAGAACTCCACTTTTGCCTAGTTTAAGGTACTGAGGCATCACAATGTAATCTAACTTTCAAAATGTAGCGATGATCACTATGAATGTAGTATGTCGAAATTGCATAGGAGCACTCGGCAACGCTGCCCACTAGAATCCTGCCCACCCAGTCATCTTGGGAACCGCAACCACTATATTAGCCACATTGTATTACTAAACTTTTTTCTCACGTATTCTCATTTGCTTTTCACTTGTGTAGGCCTTAAAGTCCAGGTGGTTCTATACAGACTCTTCAATTCGGCTACGCGAGCTGAACTCAACTACAATCCGCCAACCACCCATCTGAACTAAATGCAAAGACGCTCCTCGTCCTTCCAACTGCCCCCTCCTCACTTCTCCCTCATATTTTTCTTCCTTCCCACACCATTTTATATCCATTTAACTGAAGGAAATATGCCCTAGAGGAAATAATAAAGTTGTTATTTATATTTCCTTATATCATGATAAATGTTTATTATTCATGCTAGAATTGTATTAATCGAAAACTTAGTACATGTGTGAATACATAGACAAAACAGAGTGTCCCTAGTATGCCTCTACTTGACAAGCTCATTAATCAAAGATGGTTATGTTTCCTGACCATAGAAATGTCTTGTCATTTGATGAACGGGATCACATCATTAGAGAATAATGTGATGGACAAGACCCATCCGTTAGCTTAGCATAATGATCGTTTAGTTTTATTGCTATTGCTTTCATCATGACTTATCATGTTCCTCTGACTATGAGATTATGCAACTCCCGAATACCGGACGAACACCTTTTGTGCTATCAAACGTCACAACGTAACTGGGTGATTATAAAGATGCTCAACAGATGTCTCCGAAGGTGTTTGTTGGGTTGGCATAGATCGAGATTAGGATTTGCCACTCCGTGTATCAGAGAGGTATCTCTGGGCCCTTTCGGTAATGCACATCACTATAAGCCTTGCAAGCAATGTGACTAATGAGTTAGTCACGGGATGATGCATTACGGAACGATTAAAGAGACTTTCCAGTAACGAGATTGAACTAGGTATGATGATACCGACGATCGAATCTCGGGCAAGTAACATACTGATGACAAAGGGAACAACGTATGCTGTTATGCGGCTTAACCGATAAAGATCTTTGTAGAATATGTAGGAGCCAATATGAGCATCTAGGTTCCGTTATTGGTTATTGACCGGAGATGTGTCTCGGTCATTTCTACATAGTTCTAGAACCCGTAGGGTCCGCACGCTTAACGTTTGATGATGATTTGTATTATGACTTATGTGATTTGTGAAGGAAATATGCCTAGAGGCAATAGTAAAGTTGTTATTTATATTTCCTTATATCATGATAAATGTTTATTATTCATGCTAGAATTGTATTAACCAGAAACTTAGTACATGCGTGAATACATAGACAAATAGAGTGTCACTGGTATGCCTCTACTTGACTAGCTCGTTGAATCAAAGATGGTTAAGTTTCCTAGCCATAGACATGAGTTGTCATTTGATTAACGGGGTCACATCATTAGAGAATGATGTGATTGACTTGACCCATTCCGTTAGCTTAGCACTTGATCATTTAGTATATTGCTATTGCTTTGTTCATGAGTTATACATGTTCCTATCTCTATGAGATTATGCAACTCCCGAATACCGAAGGAACACTTTGTGTGCTACCAAACGTCACAACGTAATTGGGTGATTATAAAGGTGCTCTACAGGTGTCTCTGATGGTACTTGTTGAGTTGGCATAGATCAAGATTAGGATTTGTCACTCCGATAGTTGGAGAGGTATCTCTGGGCCCTCTAGGCAATGCACATCACTATAAGCCTTGCAAGCAATGTGACTAATGAGTTAGTTGCGGGATGATGCATTACGAAATGAGTAAAGAGACCTATCGGTAACGAGATTGAACTAGGTATTGACCGATAAAGATCTTCGTAGAATATCTGGGAGACAATATGATCATCCAGGTTCCGCTATTGGTTATAGACTGGAGATGAGTCTCTGTCATGTCTACATAGTTCTCGAACCCGTAGGGTCCGCACGCTTAACGTTCGATGATGATCGGTATTATGAGTTTATGTGTTTTCATGTACCGAAGGTTGTTAGGAGTCCCGGATGAGATCATGGACATGACGAGGAGTCTCGGAATGGCCGAGACATAAAGATTCATATATAGGACGATAGAATTTGGACACCAGAAGTGTTCTGGGGGTACCGGTACGTATCGGGTCACCGGAAAGGGGTTCCGGGCACCCCCGGCCAAGATATGGGCCTTATTGGGCCTAGAGCGGGACAGACCAGCCCCTAGTGGGGGTGCGCCCCATATATGGCCGAATAGGGTGGGGGAAAGGAAAGGGAGAGGAGAGAAAGGAAGGGGGTAATTCGACCTCCCCTTTTCTTCTCTCCCCCTCCTCTTTCCTTCTCCCTCCGGAAAACATGGAAAGGGGGGAGGCCGAATAGGATTAGGCCCCAAGTAGGGTTCCTCCTACTTGGGGCGCGCCTCCTTTTGCTCCCTCCCCTCCCATCTATATATATGTGGGGTGGGCACTGCTAGAACACACAACAGACAATCTCTTAGCTGTGTGTGGTGCCCCCTCCATAGTTACACACCTCGGTCATATCGTCATAGTGCTTAGGCGAAGTCCTGCGCCGGTAACTTCATCATCACCGTCACCACACCGTCGTGCTGACAGAACTCTCCCTCATCCTCAATTAGATCAAGAGTTCGAGGGACGTCACCGAGCTGAACGTGTGCAGATCGCGGAGGTCCCATACGTTCGGTACTTGGATCGGTTGGATTGTGAAGACGTTCGACTACATCAACCGCATTACTAAATGCTTCTGGTTACGGTCTACGAGGGTACGTAGACAACACTCTTCCCTCTCATTGCTATGCATCACCATGATCTTGCGTGTGCGTAGGATTTTATTTTGAAATTACTACGTTTCCCAACAGTGGCATCCGAGCCAGGTTTATGCGTAGATGTTATATGCACGAGTAGAACACAAACAGTTGTGGGCGATAATAGTCATACTGCTTACCAGCATGTCATACTTTGATTCGGCGGTATTGTTGGATGAAGCGGCTCAGACCGACATTACGTGTACACTTACGCGAGACTGGTTCTACCGACGTGCTTTGCACACAGGTGGCTAGTGGGTGTCTGTTTCTCCAACGTTAGTTGAATCAAGTGTGACTACGCCCGGTCCTTGTTGAAGGTTAAAACAGCACACTTGACAAAAATCGTTGCACTTTTTGATGCGTAGGTAAAAATGATTCTTGCTAAGACCGTAGCAGCCACGTAAAACTTGCAACAACAAAGTAGAGGACATCTAACTTGTTTTTGCAGGGCATGTTGTGATGTGATACAGTCAAGACATGATGCTAAATTTTATTGTATGAGATGATCATGTTTTGTAACAGAGTTATCGGCAACTGGCAGGAGCCATATGGTTATTGCTACATCTTGAGCTTGCGTTGGTTTTCCTTGAAGAGGAAAGGGTGATGCAGCAATAGTAGCGTAAGTATTTCCCTCAGTTTTTGAGAACCAAGGTATCAATCCAGTAGGAGGCTCCTCAAAAGTCCCACACACCTACACAAACAAACAAAGAACTCGCAACCAACGCAATAAAGGGGTTGCCAATCCCTTCAAGGCCACTAGCGAAAGTGAGATCTAATAGAGATAGTATGATAAGATAAATATATTTTTGGTATTTTATAATATAGATGCAAAAAGTAAAAATGCAAATAAAAGTAGATTGGAAGCAAATATGATAAGAGATAGACCCGAGGGCCATAGGTTTCACTAGTGGCTTCTCTCAAGATAGCATAAGTATTACGGTGGGTGAACAAATTACTGTCGAGCAATTGATAGAAAAGCGAATAATTATGAGATAATCTAGGCATGATCATGTATATAGGCATCACGTCCGCAACAAGTAGACCGACTCCTGCCTGCATCTACTACTATTACTCCACACATCGACCGACTCCTGCCTGCATCTAGAGTATTAAGTTTATAAGAACAGAGTAACGCATTAAGCAAGATGACATGATGTAGAGGGATAAACTCAAGCAATATGATATAAACCCCATCTTGTTATCCTCGATGGCAACAATACAATACGTGCCTTGCAACCCTTTCTGTCACTGGGTAAGGACACCGCAAGATTGAACCCAAAGCTAAGCACTTCTCCCATGGCAAGAAAGATCAATCTAGTAGGCCAAACCAAACTTATAATTCGAAGAGACTTGCAAAGATAACTCAATCATAAATAAAAGAATTCAGAGAAGATTCAAATATTACTCATAGATAAACTTGATCATAAACCCACAATTCATCGGATCTCGACAAACACATCGCAAAAAGAGTTTACATCGAATAGATCTCCACAAGAGAGGGGGAGAACATTGTATTGAAATCCAAAAAGAGAGAAGAAGCCATCTAGCTAATAACTATGGACCCGTAGTTCTGTGGTAAACTACTCACAACTCATCGGAGGGGCAAGGATGTTGATGTTGAAGCCCTCCATGGTCGATTCCCCCTTCGACAGAGCGCCGACGAAGGCTCCAAGATGAGATCTCGTGGATACAGAAGGTTACGGCGGTGGAAATTGTGTTTCGTTGGATCCCTGGATATTTTCGGAGTACGTAGGCTTATATAGGAGGAAGAAGTATGTCGGTGGACGCCCGAGGGGCCCACGGGGGCGCGCCCTATAGGGGGCCCCTCCTATCTCGTGGAGGCCTCGGTTGCTTCTTGACTTGCACTCCAAGTCCTCTGGATCACGTTCGTTCCAAAAATCACGCTCCCGAAGGTTTCATTCCATTTGGACTCCGTTTGATATTCCTTCTCTTCGAAATACTGAAATAGACATAAAAACAGCAATACGGGCTGGGCCTCCGGTTAGTAGGTTAGTCCCAAAAATGAAATAAATGTGTAAAATAAAGCCCATAAACATCCAAAAGGGGTAATATAATAGTATGGAACAATCAAAAAATATAGATACGTTGGAGACGTATCAAGCATCCCCAAGCTTAATTCCTACTCGTCCTCGAGTAGGTAAATGATAAAAAGAGAATTTTTGATGTGGAATTCTACATAGCATAATTCTCAATGTAATTTTGTTTATTGTGGCATGAATGTTCAGATCCAAATAATGCAAAGTAAAAGTTCATATTAACATGAAAATGGTGATACTTCAAGCATACTAATCAAAGTAATCATGTCTTCTCAAAATACTATGGCTAAAGAAAGTTATCCCTACAAAATCATATAGTCTGATTGTTGCTCTATCTTCATCACACAAAGTATTTAATCATGCACAACCCGAATGACAAGCCAAGCAATTGTTTCATACTTTAATAATCTCAAACTCTTTCAACTTTCACGCAATACATGAGCGTGAGCCATGGACATAGCACTATATGTGGGGTAGAATGGTGGTTGTGGAGAAGACAAAAAAGGAGAAGATAGTCTCGCATCAACTAGGCGTATCTACGGGCTATGCAGGTGCCCATTAATAGATATCAATGTGAGTGAGTAGGGACTGCCATGCAACAGATGCACTAGAGCTATAAATATATGAAAGCTCAATAAAAGAAACTAAGTGGGTGTGCATCCAACTTGCTTGCTCACGAAGACCTAGGGAACTTTGAGGAAGCCCATCATTGGAATATGCAAGCCAAGTTCTATAATGAAAAATTCCCACTAGTATATGAAAGTGACAACATATGAGACTCTCTATCATGAAGATCATGGTGCTATCTTTAAAGCACAAGTGTGGAAAAGACATAGTAGCATTGTCCCTTCTCTCTTTTTCTCTCATTTTATTTTTTTCCTTTTTTTCTTTCCCTTCTTTTTTCTTTGGCCTTTCTTTTTTTCTTTTTGGCCTTTTTTTTGTAAAGTCCGAAGTGTCATCCCGACTTGTGGGGGAATCATAGTCTTCATCATCCTTTCCTCACTAGGACAATGCTCTAATAATGGAAATCATCACACTTTTATGGATTTACAACTCAAGAATTACAACTCAAAGCTAGAACAAGATATGACTCTATATGAAGCCTCCGGTGGTGTACCGGGATATGCAATGAATCAAGAGTGACATGTATGAAAATTATGAAGGTATCCTTGCCACAAATACGATGTCAACTACATGATCATGCAAAAGCAATATGACAAAAGTAATGCGTGTCATATGAACGGAACGGTGGAAAGTTGCATGGCAATATATCTCGGAATGGCTGGAAATGCCATAATAGGTATGTATGGTGGCTGTTTTGAGGAAGGTAATGGTGGGTGTATGGTACCGGCAAAAGTTGCACGGCACAAGAGAAGCTAGCAATGATGGAAGGGTGAAAGGGTGCGTATAATCCATGCACTCAACATTAGTCAAAAGAACTCATGTACTTGTTGCCAAAATCTAGAAGTCATCAAAAACCAAAGCACTATGCGCATGCTCCTAGGGGGATAGATTGGTAGGAAAAGACCATCGCTCGTCCCCGACCGCCACTCATAAGGAAGACAATCAATAAATAAAATTGTGCTCCAGCTTCATCACAAAGCGGTTCACCATACATGCATGCTACGGGAATCACAACCCTTAACACAAGTATTTTTCATAATCACCTCAACTAGCATGACTCTAATATCACTACCTCTATATCTCAAAACAATTATCAAGCATCATATTGACCATAACATCCAATTCTTTTCTATGATAGTTTTTATTATACCCAACTTGGATGCTCATCATTCTAGGACCAAATTTGTAACCATAGCAAATACCATGCTGTTCTAAAAGACTCTCAAAAAGATATACATGAAGCATGATAGACTAGCAATTTCTTCAAAATTAAGTCACCACCGTGCTCTAAAGAATATAAGTGAAGCACTAGAGCAAAAACTACCAAGCTCAAAAGATATAAGTGAAGCACATAGAGTATTCTAGCAAATTCTAATCAAATAGGCTTCTCCCAAAAGGTGTGTACAGCAAGGATGATTGTGGTAAACTAACAAGCAAAGACTAATATAATACATGACGCTTCAAGAAAAACACATATCATGTGGCGAATAAAAATATAGCTCCAAGTAAAGTTACCAATGAACGAAGACGAAAGAGGGGATGCCTTCCCGGGGCATCCCCAAGCTTAGGCTTTTGGCTATTATTTAATGTCTTGGGGTGCCTTGGGCATCCCCAAGCTTAGGCTCTTGCCACCCTTTATTCCATAGTCCATAAAAGCTTTACCCAAAACTTGAAAACTTCACAACACAAAACTCAACAGGACATCTTATAAGCTCCGTTAGTGAAAGAAAATAAAACCACCACATAAGGTACTATAATGAAATCATTCTTTATTTGTTTTGGTGTTAAACCTACTGTATTCCAACTTCTCTATGGTTTATAAACTATTTTACTAGCCATAGATGCATCGAAATAAGCAAACAACACACGAAAAACAGAATCTGTCAAAAACAGAACAGTCTGTAGCAATCTGTAACTAACGCAAACTTCTGGAACTTCAAAAATCCTACCAAAATAGGAAGTCCTGGAAAATTTGTTTATTGATCAGCATCAAAAAGAATCAACACAAAAGCACGTTTCTCTGATTTAAAAAAGTTATTTTCGTGTGCGCAAAGTTTCTGTTTTTCAGCAAAATCAAATCAACTATCATCATAGGTTATCCTATAGGTTCTACTTGGCACAAACACTAATTAAAAAATACAAAAACATCTAAACAGAGGGTATATGCAAGATTTATTACTAAACAGGAACAAAAACAAAAAACACAAAAAAAATTGGGTTGCCTTCCAACTAGCGCTATCGTTTAATGCCCCTAGCTAGGCCTAAAAGCGAAGATAGATCTAACGGGTGCCATCTTTGGCACTAAATTCATCAATAGAGCGCTTGTGATCTCTAGGGATTTCTCCCTTTTTAGCAATAGCTAAACCTTTAGGCAAAAATTCAAGAAATTCATTGGTAGCAAAAGGTTCCTTAACGATAGAGAGACAATTGGGACGAACACTTATGGATTTGAGATCCGCGTCTCCCTTACTAGAAGATTCACCCTTATTTTTAGGAACATAAATAAACTTGGCAGTTTTAGTAGGGGGTTTTGGAGTGTTTTTCATGGAGGAAAACGCGGAACCTAAGTTTGTAATGATATCCTCAAGTTTACCGCTTCTAGCAGAGTCTAGATTTATTTTTTCATTGACTATAGGTTCTTTTTGTTTAAGATTTTTCAAAGTAACTCCAACCCTAGATCCATATTGGGTAATGTGATTATGAATCTTTTTATCCAAATTTTCAATCAACTCAACAGTGGCAATTTTATTTTCAATAATCTCAAGCCCTTACATAACGTGTTCTAAAGTTAAAACAGTTCCATTGACCAAAAGAGGTGGTGGGCCAAACAAATCTAACATAGCATTATAAGCATCAAACGTATGGCTACTCATGAAATCACCTCCGGTAGCAATATCAAGAACACATCTATTCCAAGGAGTGATGCCTACATAAAAAATGCGGAGAAGAACGGAAGTAGAAAGCTTCCTAGAAGATTTATATTGAGCATTGCAAATTCTATGCCAAGCATCTTTTAAATTTTCTCCCTCCCTTTTCTTAAAATTGAGAATTTCATGTTCGGGAGTGATAATAAGGATAGGAGGACTAGCCATGAAGACAAGTTGAACGAACTAACACACGGGCAAACAGAAAAAGGCAAGCGAAAAGAGAGAGGAGATTGGGAAAGCGAGGGCGAATAAAATGGCAAGGGTGAAGTGGGGAAGAGGAAAACGAGAGGCAAATGGCAAATAATGTAAATGCGAGGGAGATGGTTTGTGATGGGTACTTGGTATGTCTTGACTTGAGCGAAGACCTCCCCAGCAACGGCGCCAGAAATCCTACTTGCTACGTCTTGAGCTTGCGTTGGTTTTCCTTGAAGAGGAAAGGGTGATGCAGCAATAGTAGCGTAAGTATTTCCCTCAGTTTTTGAGAACCAAGGTATCAATCTAGTAGGAGGCTCCTCAAAAGTCCCACGCACCTACACAAACAAACAAAGAACTCGCAACCAACACAATAAAGGGGTTGTCAATCCCTTCACAGCCACTTGCGAAAGTGAGATCTAATAGAGATAGTATGTTAAGATAAATATATTTTTGGTATTTTATAATATAGATGCAAAAAGTAAAGATGCAAATAAAAATAGATTGGAAGCAAATATGATAAGAGATAGACCCGAGGGCCATAGGTTTCACTAGTGGCTTCTATCAAGATAGCATAAGTATTACGGTGGGTGAACAAATTACTGTCGAGCAATTGATAGAAAAGCGAATAATCATGAGATTATCTAGGCATGATCATGTATATAGGCATCACGTCCGCAACAAGTAGACCGACTCCTGCCTGCATCTACTACTATTACTCCACGCATCGACTGACTCCTGCCTGCATCTAGAGTATTAAGTTTATAAGAATAGAGTAATGCATTAAGCAAGATGACATGATGTAGAGGGATAAACTCAAGCAATATGATATAAACCCCATCTTGTTATCCTCGATGGCAACAATACAATACGTGCCTTGCAACCCTTTCTGTCACTGGGTAAGGACACCGCAAGATTGAACCCAAAGCTAAGCACTTCTCCTGTGGCAAGAAAGATCAATCTAGTAGGCCAAACCAAACTGATAATTCAAAAAGACTTGCAAAGATAACTCAATCATACATAAAAGAATTCAAAGAAGATTCAAATATTATTCATAGATAAACTTGATCATAAACCCACAATTCATCGGATCTCGACAAACACACCGCAAAAAGAGTTTACATCGAATAGATCTCCACAAGAGAGGGGGAGAACATTGTATTGAGATCCAAAAAGAGAGAAGAAGCCATCTAGCTAATAACTATGGACCAGTAGGTCTGTGGTAAACTACTCACAACTCATCAGAGGGGCAAGGATGTTGATGTAGAAGCCCTCCATGGTCGATTCCCCCTCTGGCAGAGCACCGGCGAAGGCTCCAAGATGAGATCTCGCGGACACATACGGTTACGGCGGTGGAAATTGTGTTTCGTTGGCCCCCTGGATGTTTTCGGTGTACGTAGGCTTATATAGAAGGAAGAAGTACGTCGGTGGACGCCCGAGGGGCCCACGAGACAGGGGGGCACGCCCAATGGGGGGGTGCGCCCTCCTATCTCGTGGAGGCCTCGGTTGCTTCTTAACTTGCACTCCAAGTCCTCTGGATCATGTTCGTTCCAAAAATCACGCTCCCGAAGGTTTCATTCCGTTTGGACTCCGTTTGATATTCCTTTTCTTCGAAATACTAAAATAGACAAAAAAAATACGGGATGGGCCTCCAGTTAGTAGGTTAGTCCCAAAAATGATATAAATGTGTAAAATAAAGCCCATAAACATCCAAAAGGGGTAATATAATAGCATGGAACAATCAAAGTTATAGATATGTTGGAGACATATCAGTTGTCGCTTTACTGTATGAAATGCAATCTCCATGTAATTGCTTTACTTTATCACTGAGCGGTAGCGATAGTCGTAGAAGCAATAGTTGGCGAGACGACAACGATGCTACGATGGAGATCAAGGTGTCGCGCCTGTGACGATGGTGATCATGACGGTGCTTTGGAGATGGAGATCAAAGGCACAAGATCATGATGGCCATATCATATCACTTATATTGATTGCATGTGATGTTTATCCTTTATGCATCTTATTTTGCTTAGTTTGACGGTAGTATTATAAGATGATCTCTCACTAAATTTCAAGGTACAAGTGTTCTCCCTGAGTATGCACCATTGCGATAGTTCTTCGTATTGAGACACCACGTGATGATCAGGTGTGATAAGCTCTACGTTCACATACAACAGGTGTAAGCCAGTTTTGCACACACAGAATACTCGGGTTAAACTTGACGAGCCTAGCATATGCAAATATGGCCTCGGAACACTGGAGACCGAAAGGTCGAGCGTGAATCATATAAAAGATATGATCAACATAGTGATGTTCACCATTGAAAACTACTTCATCTCACGTGATGATCGGACATGGTGTAGTTGATATGGATCGCTTGATCACTTATATGATTAGAGGGATGTCTATCTAAGTGGGAGTTCTTAAGTAATATGATTAATTGAACTTTAATTTATTATGAACTTAGTCTTGGTAATATTAGCATATCTATGTTGTAGATCAATAGCTCGCGTTTAGCTCCCCTGTTTTAATTTTTTGATATGTTCCTAGAGAAAACTAAGTTGAAAGATGTTATTAGCAATAATGCGGATTGGATCTATGATCTGAGGATTATCCTCATTGCTGCACAGAAGAATTATGTCCTTAATGCACCGCTAGGTGATAGACCAATTGCTGGAGCAGATGCAGACGTTATGAATGTTTGGCAGGCTCGATATGATGACTACTTGATAGTTCAATGCACCATGCTTTATGGCTTAGAAACGGGGCTTCAAAGACGTTTTTGAAATGCCACGGAGCATATGAGATGTTCCAAGAGTTGAAATTAGTATTTCAGACTCATGCTCATGTCGAAAGGTATGAGACCTTTGACAAGTACTTTGCCTACAAGATGGAGGAGAATAGCGCAGCTAGTGAGCATGTGCTCAGAATGTCTGAGTACTACAATCATTTGAATCAAGTGGGAGTTAATCTTCCAGATAATATAGTGATTGACAGAGTTCTCTAGACACTATCACCAAGTTACTAGAACTTCGTGATGAACTATAATATGCAAGGGATAACAGAAACGATCCCCAAGCTCTTTGTGATGCTGAAATCGACGAAGGTAGAAATCAAGAAAAGCATCAAATGTTGATGGTTGACAAGACCACTAGTTTCAAGTAAAAGGGCAAGGGAAAGAAAGGGAACTTCAAGAAGAATGGCAAGCAAGTTGCCACTCCTATGAAGAAGCCCAAAGATAGACCCAAGCCTGAAACTGAGTGCTTCTACTGCGAAGGAAATGGTCACTGGAAGCGGAACTGCCCCAAATACTTGGCGGATAAGAAGGATGGCAAAGTGAACAAAAGTATATATGATATACATGTTATTGATGTGTACTTTACTAGTGTTCATAGTAGCCCCTGGGTATTTGATACTGGTTCAGTTGCTATGATTAGTAACTCGAAACAGGAGTTACAAAATGAACAAAGACTAGTTGAGGGCAAGGTGACGATGTGTGTTGGAAGTGATTCCAAGGTTGATAAGATCACCATCGCACATTCCCTTTACCTTCGGGATTAGTGTTGAACCTAAAATAAATGTTATTTGGTGTTTGTGTTGAGCATAATATGATTGGATCATGTTTATTGCAATACGGTTATTCATTTAAGTCAAAGAATAATTGTTATTCTGTTTACATGAATAAAACCTTCTATGGTCATACACCCAAGGTCAATCGTTTATTGAATCTTGATCATAGTGATACACATATTCATAATATCGATACCAAATTTGCAAAGTTGATAATGATAGTGCAATATATTTGTGGCACTTTCGTTTAGGTCATATTGGTGTAAAGCGCATGAAGAAACTCCATCCTGATGGGCTTTTGGAATCACTTGATTATGAATCGGTTGATGCTTGCGAACCATGCCTCATGGGCAAGATGACTAAGACTCCGTTCTCCAGAACAATGGAGCGATCAACTGACTTATTGGAAATAATACATATTGATGTATGCAATCCGAGGAGTGTTGAGGCTCGCGGCGGGTATCGTTATTTTCTAACCTTCACAGATGATTTGAGCAGATATGGGTATATCTACTTGATGAAACATAAGTCTGAAACATTTGAAAAGTTCAAAGAATTTCAGAGTGAAGTGGAAAATCATCGTAACAAGAAAATAAGATTTCTATGATCTGATCGCAGAGGTGAATATTTGAGTTACGAGTTTGGTTTTCATTTGAAACGATGTGGAATAGTTTCGCAACTCATGCCACCTGGAACACCACAACGTAACGGTGTGTCCAAACGTCATAACCGTACTCTATTGGATACAGTGCAATCTATGATGTCTCTTACCGATTTACCACTATCATTTTGGGGTTATGCATTAGAGACAACTGCATTCACGTTAAATAGGGCACCATCTAAATCCATTGAGACGACACCATATGAACTGTGGTTTGGCAAGAAACCTAAGCTGCCCTTTCTTAAAGTTTGGGGTTGCGATGCTTATGTGAAAAAGTTTCAGCCTGATCAGCTCGAACCCAAATCGGAGAAGTGCGTCTTCATAGGATACCCAAAAGAAAATGTTGGGTACACCTTCTATCATAGATCCAAAGGCAAGATCTATGTTGCTAAGAATGGATTCTTTCTACAGAAAAAGTTTCTCTCGAAAGAACTGAGTGGGAGGAAAGTAGAACTTGATGAGGTAATTGTAGCTTCTCTTGAGTTGGCGAGTAGTTCATCACAAAAATTAGTTCCAATGATGCCTACACCAATTAGTGAGGAAGCTAATGATGATGATCATGAAACTTCATATCAACTTACTACCAAACATCGTAGGTCAACAAGAGTATGTTCTACACCAGAGTGGTACAGTAATCCTGTTCTGGAAATCATGTTACTAGAACATGACGAACCTGCGAACTATGAGGAAGCGATGATGAGCCCTGATTCCATGAAATGGCTTGAGGCCATGAAATCTGAGATGGGATCTATGTATGAGAACAAAGTATGGACTTTGGTTTACTTGCCCGATAATCGGCAAGCAATAGAGAATAAATGGATCTTCAAGAGGAAGACGGACGCTGATAGTAGTGTTACTATCTACAAAACTAGACTTGTCGAAAAAGATTTTTGACAAAGTTCAAGGTGTTGACTACGATGAGATTTTCTCACTCATAGCGATGCTTAAGTCTGTCAGAATCATGTTAGCAATTGCCGCATTTTTATGAAATTTGGCAAATGGATGTCAAAATTGCATTCCTTAATGGATTTCTTAAAGAAGAGTTGTATATGATGCAACCAGAAGGTTTTGTCAATCCGAAAGATGCTAACAAAGTGTATAAGCACCAGTGATCCATTTATGGACTGGTGCAAGCATCTCGGAGTTGGAATGTACGCTTTGATAATGTGATCAAAGCATATAGTTTTATACAGACTTGCGATGAAGCCTGTATTTACAAGAAAGTGAGTGGGAGCACTGCAGCCTTTCTGTTAAGTATATGTGAATGACATATTGTTGATCGGAAATAATGTAGAATTTTCTGGAAAGCATAAAGAAGTGTTTGAAAGGAGTTTAGAAAGACCTCGGTGAAGCTGCTTACATATTAAGCATCAAGATCTATAGAGATAGATCAAGACACTTAATAAGTTTTTTCAATGAGTACATACCTTAACAAAATTTTGAAGTAGTTCAAAATGGAATAGTCAAAGAAAGTGTTCTTGCCTATATTGCAAGGTGTGAAGTTGAATAAGACTCAAAACCCGACCACGGCAGAAGATAGAAAGAGAATGAAAGTCATTCCCTATGCCTCACTCATAGGTTCTATATAGTATGCCATGCTATGTACTAGATATATTGTATGCCCTACACTGAGTTTGGCAAGGGAGTAAAATAGTGATCTAGGGGTAGATCACTGGACAAAATTATCCTTAGAGGACTAAGGAAATATTTCTCGGTTATGGAGGTGACAAAGAGTTCGTCGTAAAGAGTTACGTCGATGCAAGTTTTTACACTGATCCAGATGACTCTAAGTCTCAATATGGATACAAACTAAAAGTGGGAGCAATTAGCTAGAGTAGCTCCGTGCAGAGCATTGTTGACATAGAAATTTGCAAAATACATACGGCTCTGAATGTGGCAGATCCATTGACTAATTTTATCTCACAAGCAAAACATGATCACACCTTAGTGCTCTTGGTTGTTAACCACATAGCGATGTGAACTAGATTATTGACTCTAGTAAACACTTTGGTGTTAAATCACATGGCGATGTGAACTAGATTATTGACTCTAGTGCAAGTGGGAGACTGAAGGAAATATGCCCTAGAGGCAATAATAAAGTTGTTATTTATATTTCCTTATATCATGATAAATGTTTATTATTCATGCTAGAATTGTATTAACCGGAAACTTAGTACATGTGTGAATACATAGACAAATAGAGTGTCACTAGTATGCCTCTACTTGACTAGCTCGTTGAATCAAAGATGGTTAAGTTTCCTAGCCATAGACATGAGTTGTCATTTGATTAACGGGATCACATCGTTAGAGAATGATGTGATTGACTTGACCCATTCCGTTAGCTTAGCACTTGATCGTTTAGTATATTGATATTGCGTTCTTCATGTCTTATACATGTTCCTATGAATATGAGATTATGCAACTTCCGAATACCGGAGGAACACTTTGTGTGCTACCAAACGTCACAACGTAATTGGGTGATTATAAAGGTGCTCTACAGGTGTCTCCGATGGTACTTGTTGAGTTGGCATAGATCGAGATTAGGATTTGTCACTCCGATTGTCGGAGGGGTATCCTGGGCCCTCTCGGTAATGCACATCACTATAAGCCTTGCAAGCAATGTGACTAATGAGTTAGTTGGGGATGATGCATTACGGAACGATTAAAGAGACTTGCCGGTAACGAGATTGAACTAGGTATTGAGATACCGACGATCGAAACTCGGGCAAGTAACATACCGATGATAAGGGAACAACGTATGTTGTTATGCGGTTTGACCAATAAAGATCTTCGTAGAATATGTGGGAGCCAATGAGCATCCAGGTTCCGCTATTGGTTATTGACCATAGATGAGTCTCGGTCATGTCTACATAGTTCTCGAACCCGTAGGGTCCGCACGCTTAACGCTAGATGATGATCGGTATTATGAGTTTATGTGTTTTGATGTACTAAAGGTTGTTCGGATTCCCGGATGATATCATGGACATGACGAGGAGTCTCGGAATGGCCGAGACATAAAGATTCATATATAGGACAATAGTATTTGGACACCGGAAGTGTTCTGGGGGTACCGGGTATGTATCGGGTCACCGGAAAGGGGTTCCAGGCACCCCCGGCCAAGATATGGGCCTTATTGGGCCTAGGGCGGAACAGACCAGCCATTAGTGGGCTGGTGCGCCCCATATATGGCCTAATAGGGTGGGGAAAGGAAAGGGAAAGGAGAGAAAGGAAGGGGGGCAATTCGGCCTCCCCTTTCCTTCTCTCCCCCTCCTCTTTCCTTCTCCCTCCGGAAAACATGGAAAGGGGGGAGGCCGAATAGGATTAGGCCCCAAGTAGGGTTCCTCCTACTTGGGGCGCGCCTCCTGCTGCTCCCTCCCGCTCCCACCTATATATATGTGGGGAGGGCACCGCTAACACAACAAACAATCTCTTAGCCGTGTGCGGTGCCCCCCTCCACAGTTACACACCTCGGTCATATCAACGTAGTGCTTAGGCGAAGCCCTACGCCGGTAACTTCATCATCACCGTCACCACGCTGTCGTGCTGATGGAACTCTCCCTCGACCTCAACTGGATCAAGAGTTCGAGGGACGTCACCGAGATGAACGTGTGCAGATCACGAAGGTGCCGTACGTTCGGTACTTAGCTCGGTTGGATTGTGAAGACGTTTGACTACATCAACCGCGTTACTAAATGCTTCCGCTTACGGTCTACGAGGGTACGTAGACAACACTCTCCCCTCTCTTTGCTATGCATCACCATGATCTTGCATTTGCATAGGAATTGTTTTGAAACTACTACGTTTCCCAACAATTTGAAGATTGAAGTTTGTTTGGAGTCCCGGATGAGATCACGTACATGGCGAGAGACTCGAAATGGTTGAGAGGTAAAGATTCATATATTGGAAGGTTGCATTCAGACATCGGAATGGTTCTAAGTGATTCGTGCATTTTTCTGGAGTACCGGGAGGTTACCGGAACCCGCCGAGGAAAGATATGGGCCTTATGGGCCATAGGAGGGAGGCTAACCAGCCCACAAGGGGCTTGTGCGCCCCCCACAAGCGAGAAGGCCGAATTGGACTTGGGAAGGGGGCGCCACCCCCTTTCCTTCTCCTACTCCCTCTCCTTCCCCTTTTCCCCCTCCGGTAGAAGGAAAAAAAGGTTGGGGCCGAATCCTACTAGGACCGGAGTCCTAGTAGGACTCCCCTCTCCCTGGTGCGCCCCTTGTTGGCCGGCCTCCTCCTCCCCTCCTTTATATACCGGGGCAGGGGAGCACCCCAAAGACACAACAAACAATTGTCTTAGCCGTGTGCGGTGCCCCCCTCCACATTTACACACCTTGGTCATATCGTCATAGTGCTTAGGCGAAGCCCTGTGCCGGTAATTTCATCATTACCGTCGTGCTGACAGAAATCTCCCTCATCCTCAACTGGATCAAGAGATCGAGGGACGTCATCAAGCTGAACGTGTGCTGAACGCAGAGGTGTCGTACATTCGGTACTTGGATCGGTTGGATCGCGAAGACGTTCGACTACATCAACCGCGTTACTAAACGCTTCCGCTTTCGGTCTACGAGGGTACGTAGACACACTCTCCCCACTCGCTGTTATGCTTCTCCTAGATAGATCTTGCGTGATCGTAGGTAAAATTTTTAAATACTACGATCCCCAACAGTGGCATCCGAGCCAGGTCTATGCGTAGATGTTATATGCATGAGTAGAACACAAAGAGTTGTGGGCGATAATAGTCATACTGCTTACCAGCATGTCAGACTTTGATTCGTCGGCATTGTTGGATGAAGCGGCCTAGACCGACATTACATGACCGCGTTCATGAGACTGGTTCTACCGCCTTGCTTCGCATATAGGTGGCTAGTGGGTGTCTGTTTCTCCAACTTTAGTTGAATCGAGTGTGACTACGACCAGTCCTTGCTGAAGGTTAAAACATCACACTTGACAAAAAATCATTGTGGTTTTGATGCGTAGGTAAGAACGGTTGTCGGTGTCAAAACCGGCGGATCTCGGGTAGGGGGTCCCGAACTGTGCGTCTAGGCGGATGGTAACAGGAGACAAGGGACACGATGTTTTTACCCAGGTTCGGGCCCTCTCGATGGAGGTAAAACCCTACTCCTGCTTGATTAATATTGATGATATGGGTAGTACAAGAGTGGATCTACCACGAGATCAAGGAGGCTAAACCCTAGAAGCTAGCCTATGGTATGATTGTTGTAATGGTTGTTCGTCCTACGGACTAAAACCCTCCGGTTTATATAGACACCGGAGAGGGCTAGGGTTACACAGAGTCGGTTACAATGGTAGGAGATCTACATATCCGTATTGCCAAGCTTGCCTTCCACGCCAAGGAAAGTCCCGTCCGGACACGGGACGAAGTCTTCAATCTTGTATCTTCATAGTCTTGGAGTCCGGCTGATGATGATAGTTCGGCTATTCGGACACCCCCTAGTCCAGGACTCCCTCAACGGTTCTTGCTAGAAGCCCATAGCAGCCACGTAAAACTTGCAACAACAAAGTAGAGGATGTCTAACTTGTTTTTGTAGGGCTTGCTGTGATGTGATATGGTCAAGATGTGATGATATATAATTTGTTGTATGAGATGATCATGTTTTGTAACAGTTATCGACAACTGGCAGGAGCCATATGGTTGTCGCTTTATTGTATGAAATGCAATCGCGATGTCATTGCTTTACTTTATCACTAAGCGGTAGCGATAGTCATAGTAAAAATAGTTCGCGAGACGACAACGATGCTTCGATGGAGATCAAGGTGTCAAGCCGGTGACGATGGTGATCATAACGGTGCTTTGGAGATGGAGATCAAAGGCGCAAAATGATGATGGCCATATCATATCACTTATATTGATTGCATGTGATGTTTATCCTTTATGCATCTTATTTTGCTTAGTATGGCGATAGCATTATAAGATGATCCCTCACTAAATTTCGAGGTAGAAGTGTTCTCCCTGAGTATGCACCGTTGCGAAAGTTCTTTGTGCTGAGACACCACGTGATGATCGGGTGTGATAAGCTCTACGTTCACATACAACGGGTACAAACCAGTTTTGCACACGCAGAATACTCGAGTTAAACTTGACGAGCCTAGCATATGCAGATATGGCCTCGGAACACTGAGACCGAAAGGTCGAGCGTGAATCATATAGTAGATATGATCAACATAGTGATGTTCACCATTCAAAACTACTCCATCTCACGTGATGATCGGACATGGTTAGTTGATACGGATCACGTGATCATTTAGATGACTAGAGAGGTGTCTATCTAAGTGGGAGTTCTTGAGTAATATGATTAATTGAACTTTAATTAATCATGAACTTAGTCTTGATAGTATTTGCATATCTATGTTGTAGATCAATAGCTTGCGATGTAGCTCCCCATTTATTTTTGATATGTTCCTAGAGAAAAACTATGTTGAAAGATGATAGTAGCAATGATGCAGACTAGGTCCGTGATCTGAGCATTATCCTCATTGCTGCATAGAAGAATTATGTCCTTGATGCACCGCTAGGTGATGGACCTATTGCAGGAGCAAATGCAGACGTTATGAACGTTTGGTAAGCTCGGTATGCTAACTACTTGATAGTTTAGTGCACCATGCTTTACAACTTAGAATCGGGACTTCAAAAACGTTTTGAATGCCACAGAGCATATAAGATGTTCCAAGAGTTGAAATTGGTATTTCAGACTCATGCCCGAGTCGAGAGGTATGAGACCTCTGACAAGTACTTTGCCTACAAGATGGAGGAGAATTGCTCAACCAGTGAGTATGCGCTTAGATTGTGTGAGTACTACAATTGCTTGAATCAAGTGGGAGTTAATCTTCTAGATAAAATAGTGATTGACAGAGTTCTCTAGTCACTATCACCAAGTTACTGGAACTTCGTGATGAACTATAATATGCAAGGGATGATGAAAGTGATTCCCGAGCTCTTCGTGATGCTGAAATCGATGAAGGTAAAAATCAAGAAAAGCATCAAATGTTGATGGTTGACAAGACCACTAGTTTCAAGTAAAAGGGCAAGGGAAAGAAAGGGAACTTCAAGAAGAATGGCAAGCAAGTTGCCACTCCTATGAAGAAGCCCAAAGATAGACCCAAGCCTGAAACTGAGTGCTTCTACTGCGAAGGAAATGGTCACTGGAAGCGGAACTGCCCCAAATACTTGGCGGATAAGAAGGATGGCAAAGTGAACAAAAGTATATATGATATACATGTTATTGATGTGTACTTTACTAGTGTTCATAGTAGCCCCTGGGTATTTGATACTGGTTCAGTTGCTATGATTAGTAACTCGAAACAGGAGTTACAAAATGAACAAAGACTAGTTGAGGGCAAGGTGACGATGTGTGTTGGAAGTGATTCCAAGGTTGATAAGATCACCATCGCACATTCCCTTTACCTTTGGGATTAGTGTTGAACCTAAAATAAATGTTATTTGGTGTTTGTGTTGAGCATAATATGATTGGATCATGTTTATTGCAATACGGTTATTCATTTAAGTCAAAGAATAATTGTTATTCTGTTTACATGAATAAAACCTTCTATGGTCATACACCCAAGGTCAATCGTTTATTGAATCTTGATCATAGTGATACACATATTCATAATATCGATACCAAATTTGCAAAGTTGATAATGATAGTGCAATATATTTGTGGCACTTCCGTTTAGGTCATATTCGTGTAAAGCACATGAAGAAACTCCATGCTGATGGGCTTTTGGAATCACTTGATTATGAATCACTTGATACTTGCGAACCATGCCTCATGGGCAAGATGACTAAGACTCCCTTCTCCGGAACAATGGAGCGAGCAACTGACTTATTGGAAATAATACATACTGATGTATGCGATCCGATGAGTGTTGAGACTCGCGGCGAGTATCATTATTTTCTGACCTTCACAGATGATTTGAGCAGATATGGGTATATCTACTTGATGAAACATAAGTCTGAAACATTTGAATAGTTCAAAGAATTTCAGAGTGAAGTGGAAAATCATTGTAACAAGAAAATAAAGTTTCTACGATCTGATCGCGGAGACGAATATTTGAGTTACGAGTTTGGTCTTCATTTGAAACGATGTGGAATAGTTTCGCAACACACGCAACCTAGAACACCACAACGTAATAGTGTGTCCGAACGTCATAACCGTACTTTATTAGTTATGGTGCGATCTATGATGTCTCTTACCGATTTATCACTATCGTTTTGGGGTTATGCATTAGAGACAACTGCATTCATGTTAAATAGGGAACCATCTAAATCCGTTGAGACGACACCATATGAACTGTGGTTTGGTAAGAGACCTAAGCTATCGTTTCTTAAAGTTTGGGGCTGAGATGCTTATGTGAAAAAGCTTCAAGCTGATAAGCTCAAACCCAAATCAGAGAAATGCATCTTCATAGGATACCCAAAGGAGACTCTTCTATCACAGAACCGAAAGCAAGATATTCGTTGCTTAGAATGGATCCTTTCTAGAGAAGGAGTTTCTCTCGAAAGAAGTGAGTGGGAGGAAAATAGAACTTGATGAGGTAACTGTACCTTCTCTCGAGTTGGAAAGTAGTTCATCACAGAAATCAGTTCTGGTGATGCCTACACCAATTAGTGAGGAGCTAATGATGATGATCATGAAACTTCAGACCAAGTTACTATCGAACCTCGTAGGTCAACCAGAGTAAGGTCCACACCAGAGTGGTACGACAATCCTGTTCTGGAGGTCATGTTACTTGACCATGACGACCCTATGAACTATGAAGAAGCGATGATGAGCCCAGATTCCGCAAAATGGCTTGAGGCCATGAAATCTGAGATAGGATCCATGTATGAGAACAAAGTATGGACTTTGGTTGACTTGCCCGATGATTAGCAAGCCATAGAGAATATAACGGATCTCCAAGAGAAGACGGACGTTGATAGTAGTGTTACTATCTACAAAGCTCGACTTATCGAAAAGGGCTTTTGACAAGTTCAAGATGTTGACTATGATGAGATTTTCTTACTCGTATCGATGCTTAAGTCTGTCTGAATCATGTTAGCAATTGCCACATTTCATGAAATCTGGCAAATGGATGTCAAAAACTACATTCCTTAATGGATTTCTTAAAGAAGAGTTGTATACGATGCAACAAGAAGGTTTTGTCAATCCTAAAGGTGCTAACAAAGTGTGCAAGCTCCAGCGATCCATCTATAGATTGGTGCAAGCATCTTGGAGTTGGAATATACACTTTGATAAGGTGATCAAAGCATATGGTTTTATACAAACTTGCGTGAAGCCTGTATTTACAAGAAAGTGAGTGGGAGCACTACAGCCTTTCTGATAAGTATATGTGAATGCCATATTGTTGATTGGAAATAATGATGTAGAATTTTCTGGAAAGCATAAAGGAGTGTTTGAAAGGAGTTTTTCAAAAAAAAGACCTCGGTGAAGCTACTTACATATTGGGCATCAAAATCTACAGAGATAGATCAAGACGCTTGATAAGATTTTTCAATGAGTACATACCTTGACAAGATTTTTGAAGTAGTTCAAAATGGAACAGTCAAAGAAGGAGTTTTTGCCTGTATTGCAAGGTGTAAAGTTGAGTAAGACTCAAAACACGACCACAACAGAAAATAGAAAGGGAATGAAAGTCATTCCCTATGCCTCAGCCATAAGTTCTATAAAGTATGCTATGCTGTGTACCAAACCTATTGTGTACCTTGCCATGAGTTTGGCAAGGGGGTGCGATATTGATCCAGGAGTGGATCACTTGACAACGGTCAAAATTATCCTTATAAGACTAAAGGAGATATTTCCCGGTTATGGAGGTCATAAAGAGTTCGTCGTAAAGAGTTACGCCGATGCAAGCTTTTACACCGATCCGGATGACTGTGAGTCTTAATCTGGATACATATTGAAAGTGGGAGCAATTAGCTAGAGTAGCTCCATGCAGAGCATTGTAGATATAGAAAATTTGCAAAATACAAATGGCTCTGAAGGTGACAGACCCATTGACTAAGCTTCTCTCAGAAGCATAACATGATCACACCTTAGTACTCTTTGGGTGTTAATCACATAGCGATGTGAACTGGATTATTGAGTCTAGTAAAACCCTTTGGGTATTAGTCACATGGCAATGTAAACTAATCACATGGTGATGTGAACTACTGGTGTTAAATCACATGGCGACGTGAACTAGATTATTGACTCTACTGCAAGTGGGAGACTGAAGGAAATATGCCCTAGAGGCAATAACAAAGTTGTTATTTATATTTCCTTATATCATGATAAATGTTTATTATTCATACTAGAATTGTATTAACCGGAAATTTAATACATGTGTGAATACATAGACAAAACAGAGTGTCCCTAGTAGGCCTCTACTTGACTAGCTCGTTAATCAAAGATGGTTATGTTTCCTGACAATAGATATGTGTTGTCATTTGATGAACGGGATCACATCATTAGAGGATAGTGTGATGGACAAGACCCATCCGTTAGCTTAGCATAATGATCGTTTAGTTTTATTGCTATTGCTTTCATCATGACTTATACATGTTCCTCTGACTATGAGATTATGCAACTTCTGAATACCGGAGGAACACCTTGTGTGCTATCAAACGTCACAACATAACTGGGTGATTATAAAGATGCTCTACAGATGTCCCCGAAGGTGTTTGTTGGGTTGGCATAGCCGCATAGATCGAGATTAGGATTTGTCACTCCATGTATCGGAGAGGTATCTCTGGGCCCTCTCGGTAATGCACATCACTATAAGCCTTGCAAGCAATGTGACTAATGAGTTAGTCACGGGATGATGCACTATGGAACGAGTAAAGAGACTTGCCAGTAACGAGATTGAACTAGGTATGATGATACCGACGATCGAATCTCGGGCAAGTAACATACCGATGACAAATATGTAGTTTGACTGATAAAGATCTTCGTAGAATATGTAGGAGCCAATATGAGCATCCAGGTTCCGCTATTGGCTATTGACCAGAGATGTGTCTCGGTCATGTCTACATAGTTCTCAAACCCGTAGGGTCCGCACGCTTAACGTTCGATGACGATTTGTATTATGAGTTATGTGATTTGATGACCGAAGTTTGTTCGGAGTCCCGGATGAGATCACGGACATGACGAGGAGTCTCGAAATGGTCAAGAGGTAAAGATTCATATATTGGAAGGTTGCATTCAGACATCGGAATGGTTCCGAGTGATTCGGGCATTTTTCCGGAGTACCGGAAGGTTACCGGAATCCCCCGGGGGAAGATATGGGCCTTATGGGCCATAGGAAGGAGGCTAACCAGCCCACAAGGGAGGAGGCCGAATTGGACTTGGGAAGGGGGCGCCACCCCCCTTTCCTTCTCCTACTCCCTCTCCTTCACCTTTTTCCCCTCCGATAGAAGGAAAAAAAGGTTGGGGCCGAATCCTACTAGGACCGGAGTCCTAGTAGGACTCCCCTCTCCCTGGCGCGCCCCTTGTTGGACGGCCTCCTCCTCCCCTCCTTTATATACGGGGGCAGGGGGCACCCCAAAGACACAACAAACAATTGTCTTAGCCATATGCGGTGCCCCCTCCACAGTTACATACTTACACACCTCAGTCATATTGTCGTAGTGCTTAGGCGAAGCCCTGCGTCGGTAACTTCATCATCACCGTTGCCACGCCGTCGTGCTGACGGAACTCTTCCTGATCCTCAACTGGATCAAGAGATTGAGGGATGTCATCGAGCTGAAGGTGTGCTGAACGCGGAGGTGCCGTACGTTCAGTACTTGGATCGGTTGGATCGCAAAGACGTTTGACTACATCAACCGCGTTACTAAACGCTTTCGCTTTCGGTCTACGAGGGTAAGTAGACACACTCTCCCCGCTTATTGCTATGTATCTTCTAGATAGATCTTGCGTGATCGTATGTAAAATTTTAAAATACTACGTTCCCCAACATTGACACCCACAACTCGAGAGCCCATCCATTTCCTCGTTTCTCTAGATGGTTCTCGCTCGCGTTGGCCTAGGTGAAGAATCAACGCTTCCACTCATGTCGTGAAGATTGGAAATTTCCCCCATCATTGCTCTTTTAGTGCTTAATCTCCTTGCTCTGTTGTTCGTCTGTGTCAAGGTCACCTGACTATGATATCTTGTCGTCGTTCCTCTGTTTGCACAACCACGGAGGTAATAATGTATTTTTTTGTTCTAGCTGTCCTAGTTGATCTGTTTGGGTTTGTAGTTCAGGCTTTTTACAACGAGTACACCCTTTTTGAATTTTTACATCTGGTCAGGTGATATATAAAAACCTGGTTGACAATAAATCTAGTGCTAGAATTCTTGGTACGGGACTTTCGTGTCCAAGGCATTATTTACGGTGCGTTCCACACGACACTCTACTCCAACTGACAAACCCTGTAGCTATCAACAAAAAATTAGCTATCAACTGACAAACCCTGCATGTATACCTGGCCATACCTCGGGCCGGGCCGGGCTTCGGGCCGGGCCTAGCCAAGCCTGACGCAAAAAACCCAGGCCCGAGCCTGGCCCGGCCCGGCAGTGGTGCCTGTTTTTTGGGCCCGAGCCCGGCCCGAACACGTAAAAGCCCGTCGGGCTTCGGGCCGGCCCGGCCCATCCTTTAGGAAAACGTGAAAATGATGGGCCCGGGAGCGGCGTCGGGCCTGGCCGGGTCGGGCTTTTTCGGGCCGGGCCGTTCGGGCCGGGCTGCCCATGGCCAGGACTACCTGCATGCCTAGGCGTGGGTCCCCTTTGCTTGGTGTTACTCCCTCGATTCTAAAATATAATGCGTCCGTGCTTCCCGAGGTTCAACTTTGACCATAAGTTTAACCAACAAGACCTACTACGACGAGAGAAAAATTATATAATTGAAAACTTGTTTTGAATACGAATTCACTGGTATAATTTTTGCTCCCATCGCAGTCGGTCTCGTTGATTAAATTTATGGTCAAAGTTGAAGCACGAAAATAGATGAAGCACTACATTTTGAAACGAATGGAGTACCATATTCAAAGAATTTAGACCAGGAATCACAACCATGCATGCGTGTCACTTGCGTATTGATTTCCTTGGAGGAAAATAAGATCGTGAAAGACACACTTGTGTTAATAACATACGATCTGCTTGGATGAGCATATATAGCTTTATTTTCATTAGATAGCGATACATGTTTTTTTTATTAAACATGGTTTCACAGAACTCATGCCACGATAGTCTTCCTCTTGAACAGTACAACTGGTGTTACTAATAAGGTGGATATAAAGTATCGGTGACTCAATAGTCCTTGCGGTCCAATAAATGACGAGGTGTACTTTTATGTGCTTTCATTCCGGCTTTGGCCCTAATTTAATGCGGGCAAACAGGAACACACTGTGCAAATCTATGATGGAGCGGTGTATTCAACAACAACCATTCATTTCATCTAGTTATGCACTGATCCCTAGCCAGCAGAGCAGCGGGTGAGATTCCGCCAAGTGCTCCTAGATTAGTATGTGTTCTTTATTTTTTTTTCCTCCCGTGAATGTTTTGTTTTAAAATTTACGGTTTCAAATATGGGCTCTGTTCGGCCACAGAACATTTCGCCCCTTAAGCGTCTGATTTCCGGTCCTTATCCGCTATATAAGGGATGCTCATACACGGAGTCTGTTAGAGCATCTCTAGCAGACCTCGCATAAGTGGTCAAGCCCGTCAATTTTTTGCGTTTTACAGTTTTGGGCAAAAAAAGTGTCCAAAACAGAAACCGTAAAACTGGTCCAACCCGTAAAATTGTTAAGGGCCACCGCAAATGCACACCTGAAACCTTTATCTTCGGAGGTTGGAAGGCCGAATTTAGGGGCCCCCTATACCGGTCAAACCTCGTCGGAGCAAACACGCCGCCGCGGAGTTTGCCGGAATCCGCCCTAAACTCGCCGGAATTCATCACCGCATATCGGAAAAGGCCGCTAGACGCCGCAATCAATCGCTGCCGGTTCAAATTGGACGAGCTCGACATCGTCGTGGCCTCCCATGACCTCAGCCTGGCCGCCAGAATCCTCCCGACGCAACAGGCAAAGGGGCACGGGTCGCCGGGAAAAGAGTAAGGCGCGGACGACGGAGGCGACGGGGCGTGGCCGGCAAGGCTGGGCGCGGACGACAGAGGCGACGGGGCTTGGCCGACGAGGCTGGGCGCGACCGACGCGGTGATGGGGCGCGACCGGCAGGGATGGGGCGCGACCGATGGGCGATGGGGTGCGGCCGACGGGCGACGGGGCATGGCCTGCGGGCGACGGGGCGCGGCCGGCTGGAGGAAGGGGCGGCAACAGCCGGACTGGGGGAAGGAGCTCTTTATTCTAGTTTTACAGTATCTATTCGGCCGCGCTAGTTTTCGACCCGCAAATGCGATCTTCGTGAAACTGCAAACACGTTTTGCGGGTCAAGTTTTTGCGGGGTCTGTTAGAATTGCTCTTAGAAGAGATGCTCTTATACAGCTAATTTTGACTAGGGATCAGTGTTGAATTTTCTTCTCAAAGATGCTTGATGATATTTGAAAGTTTCAGTCCTATCCTTGGTTGTTTTTGCTGTGCTCCGACAGGTGCCGGAGAAAATCTCGCACACACTTATCATTCACCTCATCGTCCCCAAACACTTTGACGAGCTGCTTCACCTTGGCCCCGAACAGCTCCCCTTCGCCTTCCACCATGACCCTCCTCAGAGCCGCCGCGATGTCGTCGGCGGCAAACGACCCGTCCTGCTCGTCCCGCGCCACCTCCATGCTGATCTTCTTGTCCACCAGGTTCCTTGCGTTGAGGCCCTGCTCGAACACCAGCGGCAGCAGCACCAGCCTCACGCCCTGCGCCAGGCCCTCGGTGATGGAGTTCCAGCCGGCGTGCGTCAGGAACCCCCCGACTGATGCATGGGCCAGGAACCTTACCTGCGGCACCCAGCCTCGGCACACGACTCCTCGGCCGGCGAGCCGCTCCTCAAAGCCCTCGGGCAGGCCACCGGAGACGCCGTCGGTCGGCGCCCTGAACGCCCAGATGAACGGCAGCCCGGACGCCTCCAGGCCGAGAGCGATCCGTTGCAGCTGCGGGCTCATCAGCTTCACCTCGCTGCCGAAGGCCGCGTACACGACGGAGTTCGGAGCCTGTCCGTCCAGCCAGCGCAGCGTCGCCTCGTGGCCGGCCACGTCTTGCTGCGGTGCCGGAGGGAATAGGCCGACGGGGATCACCGGCTTCTCGTAGAGCTCGCCGAGCAGCTGCAGCCACTCAGGCTCAAACTCTGTGCTGCTCCTGATGCCCACGAGCCGGCACCCTTGGATGGTCTTGGCGTACCGGTAGTCCTCTGACACGCCGGAGTCCACCGGGACCATCCTTGGCTTGAACATCTCGCGCGCCTCGTAGCCGCGGAACGCGACGGTGGTCGGGAATGGGACGTACTCGGGGACGACGGTGAAGTGCGCCGGCTCCGTCTTGGCGTGCCTCCCGAGGCCAAGGAGCGTCTCAGGGCTCCCGAAGAAGCTGAGCGCCGCGGCGCCGAACAGGCTGAGGAACGCGCACGGCACGCCGTGCCTCACCGTGGCCGCCGGCGCCCAGTACGACGCGTAGTCGACGAGGACCCAGTCCGGCTTCGCCTCCTCCTGGAGCAGCAGCGAGAGCTCGCGCTGGAAGGCGGGAGTTAATTGCAAAAAACCACCACATTTGGGGCATCGATTGCAGAAAACCACCTAGTCCCTAATTTTGTGTAAAAATCACCGCGTTTCTAGTAAACTTTTTGCAAAATGCACTGATCAGGTGATTTAGTCCATTTAATCACTTTCTTACACATGGGACCGGATTGTAAGGAGCTGACTTGGCAAAATAATCACACACAGACCCTAGTAGATTTTAAAAAAAGCAATCAACCCTTGACCATGCCCGGCAGAGTCCGCTGCCTCGATCCCATCGGATCGAGAGGACCCGAGCTGGCCGACCCCGGCGCCACTCCGGCGATGTCGCCGCCGCCGACAAGCACCTGTGTGCGTCCGCCTCGCCGTGGATCCGCCGGGAAGAGGGAGGGCGCCTCCCGTCGCAACCGCCGGAAGTCCACCGTCGGCCCCGCCTCTCCTCATCTCTGCGCTGCGCCTCTCCGGAGCGGAAGGGTCACGACGCGCAGGAGCTCGTCCTCGCCGGAGTTCGAAGTAGTCGAGCAGTGCGTCTGGGTCGCAGGTCCCCGCGGTGGTGTTGCTGCTGCTCGCAGGCACGGCGGCCTCGTCCTCGACGTCCCGCTGCGCGGCGGCCTGGTGCAGCACGATGGTCTCGTCGGCAACGGCCCAGAGAAACACGACGGTCTTGTCCGTGATATCCTGGTGCAGCGGCGGCCTCGTCCACGGTGTCCAGCTGCAGCACGGCGGCCTCGTCCGCGACTTCCCAGAGCAGCACGACGGCCTCATCCGCGACTTCCCGGAGCAGCACGACGGCCTCGTCCGCGGCCGCCTGGAGCAGCACGCGGCCTCGTTCACGGCGTCCTGCTGCACGGCATCCCGGAGCAGCATCGGCGGGGATCTGCGGTGCCACAGCAGGGCCCCCACTAACCGCATCCACCAGCGGCGTTCGAATCGTCACCACCAGCGGTACAGCCCACTAACCGAATTTGGACGGGAACGGGACGACGACAAGCGAAGGTGGCCGGAGGTGGGGGTGCAGGCAAGCTGGGCGGCGCTGTGGAGCTCATCCATCCATGGCGCCGGGCAAAGGAGGCCTTTAGGCGGCGGCGGCTTGCAGGATCAAAGGGAGGAGCGAGGCCACCCACTGGATTGGATTGCGTTTTTCTTTTTGATCCAGGTGGTTGTATGTCAATGTTTCGCCAAGTCAGCTCCTTACAATCTGGGTCCACTTGTCAGAAAACGATTAAATGGCCTAAATCTTCCAATCAGTGCTTTCTGCAAAGAGATTACTGAGAACGCGGTGATTTTTGCACAAAATTAGGGACTAGGTGGTTTTCTGCAATCGATGCCCCAAATGTGGTGGTTTTTTGCAATTAACTCGGAAGGCGGCGTCGTAGGCGTGCCGCAGGTACGGGCGAAGGTCGTCGGAGGGGAGGTCGATGGTCGCCTCGGCGTGCTCCGGCAGGTGCTCGACATGCGGCAGCTGGACGTCCACGACGCGGATCAGGTCGGCGAGGCCCGGCGGGATGTCGATGAGGCGGCGGGTGTTCCTAGGCGTGGAGAGGAAGGTGACCCGGTGGCCCTGCCGGGCCACGCGCTTGGCGAATTCCGTGAACGGGAGCACGTGGCCGAAGGCCAGCCATGGCAGCATCACGACGTGCATCTTGCCGCCGTCCTTGGTGTCCATCTCAGGTGTCAGGAAATTAAGCTTCGGCAATGGAGGAGGGCAGGATTTCCCAGTTGCGAGATGCTTTCCTTGGAGTTCACAGATTTCCCAGCGGCCAACGAGCGGAGCAGATAAAACTGGAACCAGATCAATCAGTCATCTTGATGTTTTGGGAAAGCCAACGAGTCAGTGTTAACTGCGTCAGGGAAGATGTTTCCTTGGTGTGGTGTGCCGCCATTCGCCGTACTTGGAGGTAGGTACTGAATCTGCGTGACATGACAGCGATGTCGTTTGTGCAATTGCAGGCCACAGCTGGCTCCTTCCTGTTGCGCCGACGGCTACGTACAGTGGCACGCGCTAGCTTGGGTTATCCCGGAACGAGTGGACTGTTGAATATGGATGGGCTTTAGGCCCATACGAACAATGATTCCTAGTTAATCTTGAGGCCCATGTATGGTATGGCAGGTGGTGGAAAGTTTAGTCTCACCTTGCTAGTTGAGAAGAGTTGAGACCCCTTTATAAGGGCTGCTCTACCACTTGTCATTGGGAGCTTGGGAAGATGAGTGGTACACGTGCGCTCCTCCTCCTTTGCCGCCACGCCTCGTCCCGACTCGGTCGTGGGCCTCCGCCGCGAAAGTCAACGTGCCGATAACCAAAAAGTGCATTGTGACCAAAGAATGTGGATTGCGTTTTTCTTGGCTATGCCAAGCATAGCGTTGGCTATAGATTTCTAGTGGTGAAATCTGATGTACACGACGTGAAGGTCCGTACGATCATGGAGTCTAGATATGCAAAGCACTTCTAGACTGGAATCTGATGAGACTCCTGAACCTGCCATTCCGATGGAATATTATGAAGGATGCGGTCCGTAGCGAAATGGATTCTATCTTGGCTAACGGGACATCGGAGATCACTGATCGTCCAGCCAGATGGCTTTGTAGTAAATGGTCAGGAAAGAAAGGTGTGCAAGCTAGTGAAATCTTTGTATGGCCTGAAACAGGCGCCTAAGCAATGGCATGATAAGTTCAACACTACTCTGACATCTGGTGGCTTTGTTGTTAACGAAGCTGACAAATGTATATACTATCGCTATGGTGGGTGATGGAGTCCTGGATTAAGGGGTCCTCGGACAGCCGGACTATATAGTTTGGCCGGACTGTTGGACTATGAAGATACCAAATTGAAAACTTCGTCCCGTGTTCGGGTGGGACTCTCCTTTACGTGGAAGGCAAGCTTGGATATTCGGATGTGTAGATTTCCTTCTCTGTAACCGACTCTGTGTAACCCTAACCCCCTCCGGTGTCTATATAAACCGGAGGGTTTAGTCCGTAGGACAACAAAAATTAGATCATAGGCTAACTTCTAGGGTTTAGCCTCTACGATCTCGTGGTAGATCAACTCTTGTAATACTCATATCATCAAGATCAATCAAGCAGGAAGTAGGGTATTACCTCCATCGAGAGGGCCCGAACCTGGGTAAAACATCGTGTCCCCTGCCTCCTGTTACCATTAGCCTTAGACGCACAGTTCGGGACAACCTACCCGAGATCCGCCAGTTTTGACACCGACATTGATGCTTTCATTGAGAGTTCCACTGTGTCGTCCCGATAAGGCTTGATGGCTCGCCTCATTATCAAGGATAACATTACCTCCGGAGGATCCTTGGCTGTAGGCCAAACTCTCCGGCTAGGCGATTTCATCATGGCCGCCTGTTCCGCCGTCGCGCCGACGATGACATCGCAGGTCATTGAAAACAACCTTAGCGTTAGCCTGGAATGCACCGAGCACATGGATCCAATGGAGCTCTCCTCCTTGAATGAGCTCCTGGGTCGCATCGCCGCCCTGGGGGTCTCAACGGATTATGATTGGATCGGGCTTAAACCCGACCTAAGGGAGATTAACTCTCGGCCGGTCACCCATCAGATAGCGGTGGTGGAGGAACAAAACGGCAATTCTTCCTCTGTTTTGAGGACGAACTATGTCCGGATTCCCGAGCTCTCTGAGCCGGATACCCGTTTATGGGAGAACGTGGCTCAGGCTCGGACAGCGGGCCACAAATATTGGGCAATATCTTGGAGCCCGAGCTGCCAAGCTCAGGAGCTCCTTCGCCCCTGTGTTCCAGATTGGGTCAGGACGGGGACTTAATTTCACCCACCCACCTAGATGCAAGAAATCTTTCCCATATCAGACAAGAGCCCTAAGAGATAGTACACCACTTCTGGGCCAGATTCCTCCTTGTAATGAGCAAGGTTAAGGACTGTCACGAGGAAGATGCAATCTCATTCTTTTGCAAAAATTGCACGGACAAGGGAATTCTCAATGCCATAAGTCGCCGTGACATAGCACACTTTGCCGACCTGGCGGCCATAGTCTAGAAGTACTACACAATGGAAAGCGCCTGGAAGACCCAAACAAAATTCTAGGATCCTCCGGCCCTAACTAAACCCCTCGTCCGAACTAAAAGGGTGCTCTTTCGCAAGTCACCCAATAGAATTCCAAAGAAGCCAAAGCCCTCTACAGGGCGTGGAACCGTACTGGAGGGATGGCTCAATAGGCCATGCAAAATTCACAGCACACCGGACACCATACCAACACACAACCTTAGAGCATGTTGGATACTCCGACAGGTGGCCAAGAGCGGCGAGGACCTTCTCATCGACAATACCGCAGAGCACCATCCCGCAGAAAATAACAATACAGTATTGACCGTCTTCGAGACTTTCGCCTCAAACAACAGGCGCAAGCGAGCACTCCGCAGCCTCGCCGAAGTCTGCCACGTCGCAGCAATAAACCCGTAGAACGATACGGCCATAACCTTCAACACCAGCGACGAACCTCAATTCCGAACAGTCCGAGCACTAGCCGCTTTGGTCCTTAGTCCAATAGTGGATGGATTCTGGCTTACTAAAGTGCTGATGGACGGCGGCAGCGGATTAAACCTCATCTATGAGGAAACTCTTAACAAGATGGAAATAGATAAAAGCCGCATTGAGCAAAGCAGCACGACCTTCAGGGGAATCATCCCTAGTCGGGAGGCACGATGCACAGTGAAAATCACATTGGATGTGGTATTCGGCACACCCGAGAATTATAGGTCCGAAGAAATCACATTCCAAGTGGCCCCGTTTAGCAGCGGATACCACGCCCTTTTGGGGCGAGACGCATTCACAAGCTTCCAAGCTATACCCCATTACGGGTACATGAAACTCAAGATGCCAAGGCCCAATGGGATCATCACTCTAGCCAGTGATCCGGACATAGCACTCCGTGCCAAAAATAAAACTGCCGCACTAGCCCTGGAGGCATTATCGAAGCCCTCGCGACCAAAGAGTTAATTGCGCTGCGTTCCGCAGTGGACAGGGACGACGTGATACTCGACAAACGACCCAAGTCCACCTCTTTCAAACCAGCAGACGAAATTGTCAAATTCCAGGTCCACCCAACGGACCCTGCAAAAACAACATCAATTGGGGCACAACTGAACCCCACAATAGATGCCGCACTACGAGAGTTCCTGCGCAAGAATTGGGACATTTTCGGTTGGCATCCTTCAGACATGCCAGGTATCCCACGCAGGCTGGCCAAACATAGCCTAAACATAATGAAGGGATACAAGCCGGTCAAACAGACTCTTCGACGCTTTTCAGAGCCCAAGCGACAAGCCATGGGAGAGGAGCTAGCCAAGCTACTTGAGGCCGGTTTCATTAGAGAAATAAAACATCTGGACTGGCTAGCAAACCTGGTGATGGTACCAAAGAAGGACAAATCCTGGCGCCTATGCGTCGATTTCAAAGACCTTAATAAGGCGTGCCCTAAGGATCCCTTACCCTCCCCCGCATCGATCAAATTATCGACGCTACCGCAGGACACGATTCATTGTGTTTCCTCGACGCATACTCCGGATACCATCAAATCAAGATGGCGGAGTTCGATCAAGCTGCAACGACATTTATCACTCCATACGGTCCCTTCTGTTTTAACACCATGCCTTTCGGGCTCAAAAATGCCGGTGCAACCTATCAACGCATGATTCAGACATGCCTGGAAACACAAATCGGCAAAACAGTGGAGGCTTACGTAGACGATGTGGTCATTAAAACCAAACACGTCGAATCATTAATAGATGACTTGAGGCTTACGTTCGACAATCTCCGAACATACGACATCAAGCTCAACCCGGAAAATGCGTTTTCGGCGTACCAGCCAGAAAACTCTTGGGCTTTATTATCTCCAATAGAGGAATCGAAGCAAATCCGGCTAAAATCCAAGCTCTGTCACAGTTGTCTACCCCAATATACCTCAAACAAATCCAGAAATTAACTGGATGCGTGGCCGCCCTAAGCCGCTTTATCTCCCGATTAGGAGGAAAGGCGTTACCTCTTTATCGCCTTCTTCGATGCACCGAACACTTCGAGTGGACGGATGCGGCTACATCGGGACTGGAGGAAATAAAAGCCCTCTTGGCCACCAATCCAATTCTGGCAGCACCAAATGTCGGCGAACCCATGTTGCTATACATAGCTGCAACACACCAGGTTGTAAGCGCAGTGCTCGTCGTCGAACGAGAGATAGATGGACATAAATTCCCATTACAAAAGCTGGTATACTATGTATCCACTGTCCTCACTCCATGCAAGTCACGGTACCCACATTATTAAAAGATAGCATACGCGGTCTTCATGGCATCCTGAAAACTACGACACTACTTTCAAGAGTGTTCAATCACAGTGGCCTCCGAAGTACCACTCAATGATATAATAAAATAACCGTGAAGCCACGGGCCGGATTGCAAAATGGGCCATCGAGCTCCTGTCGTTCGACATAACATACAAGCCTCGATGGGCCATTAAGTCGCAAGTACTTGCTGACTTCGTCGCCGAATGGACAGAAGCCGATCTCCCTAAAGAGTATGGCGCGTACTCCAATTGGATCATGCACTTTGACGGCTCTAAGATGCTAGCTGGTCTAGGGGCGGCGTCGTCCTGACGTCCCCCATCAGAGATACAGTCCAGTACGTACTACAAATACTTTACACGGACTCCAACAATGCAGCAGAGTATGAGGCTCTGTTGCACGGTCTTCGGATGGCAGTCTCCATGGGCATTCAACGTCTCGAAGTATGCGGGGATTCAAATCTCGCAATATATCAAATAAATGGAGACTTTGACGCCAAGGACCCGAAAATGGCTGCTTATTAATGCCATTCTCAAAATGTCAGCTCGATTCGAGGGGCTCGAATTCCACCATGTGGTTCGAGAAAACAATCAAGCGGCGGATATCCTTGCCCGCATCGGCGTTAAACGTGACCCCGTCCCACCAAATATTTTTTTGGAAAGGCTGTTCAAGCCATCCGTGGTATGGGAAGGGGAGTCCGGCAATACTAATACGGATTCGCATACAACCCCAGATCCTGAACAATCTGACGTAATCGGAGGCTCCGCCACCGAAATCACACCTTCGGCCCACATGATCATGGCGGTCATCGCCCCGTGGACGGAACCCTTCCTAGAATACTTAAATAGGCAGGAACTCCCGGAGGACCAAAATGAGGCACACTGCATTGTGCGGCGCTCTAAAGCCTACAAAGTCCACGAGGGAGAGCTTTATAAGAACAGTGCAACCGGAGTGCTCCAAAGATGCATCTCCGAAGAGGAAGGGCGGCAGCTCTAGGCTGAAATTCATGCAGGACTCGGCGCCACCTTGCCGCAGCTCGGGCGCTCGTAAGCAAGGCCTTCCGTACAGGTTTCTACTGGCCGACAGCCCGGGCAGACGCACAAGACCTTGTCCAACACTGCGTCAGTTGCCAGCTTTTTGCAAATCAAAGCCATATGCCGCCCACCTCCCTCCAAACAATCCCCATAACCTGGCCCTTTGCGGTCTGGGGGCTCGATATGGTTGGACCCCTTAAAGGAGGAAGCCATAAGAAGAAATACTTGTTGGTCATGGTCGATAAATTCACCAAATAGATAGAAGCCAAACCAGTTAAAACGGCTGAATCCGGACCAGTGATAGACTTTATATCCGGGGTCGTACACCGCTATGGTGTCCCCCACAGCATCATCACCGATAATGGCTCAAACTTAACAGCTGATGAGGTGAAAACCTGGTGCAGCAAAATGGACATAAAACTTGATTACGCCTCCGTCTATCACCCCCAAACAAACGGTCAAGTCGAACGAGCGAACGGTCTTATTATGAGCGGCATCAGACCCAAACTAGTGCGATCCTTGAAGGAATCAGATACGCACTGGGTCGAGGAGCTTGATTCCGTATTATGGGGGTTGCGGACCACGCCGAATCGCACAACCGGATACACACTATTTTTTATGGTATACGCCGCAGAGGCAGTACTACCCTGCGATATCATCCATGATTCACCTAGAGTGCGGATGTACGAAGAGAGAGAAGCCGAGCTAGGATCGGCAGGACAGCTTAGATGCCCTGGAGGAGGAGCATGACTTCGCGAAGGCCCGTTCCGCATTCTATCAACAGCAGGCTCGAAGGTATCAAAGCAGAGAAGTGCGGGCCAAAACTTATAACATTGGCGAACTCGTTCTACGCTTACCAGAGAAGAAAAAGGACAAGCTCAAGCCCAAATGGGAGGGCCCCTTCATCATTGACAAAGTTCTCACCGGAGGTGTGTACCGTCTACGTGATGTGAGGGAGTCCTCGACTAGGGGGTGTCTGGATAGCCGAACTATCATCATTGGCCGGACTCCAAGACTATGAAGATACAAGATTGAAGACTTCGTCCCGTGTCCGGATGGGACTTTCCTTGGCGTGGAAGGCAAGCTTGGCGATACGGATATGTAGATCTCCTAGCATTGTAACCGACTTTGTGTAACCCTAGCCCTCTCCGGTGTCTATATAAACCGGAGGGTTTTAGTCCGTAGGACACACAACAATCATACCATAGGCTAGCTTCTAGGATTTAGCCTCCTTGATCGCGTGGTAGATCTACTCTTGTACTACCCATATCATCAATATTAATCAAGCAGGAGTAGGGTTTTACCTCCATCGAGAGGGCCCGAACCTGGGTAAAAACATCGTGTCCCTTGTCTCCTGTTACCATCCGCCTAGACGCACAGTTCGGGACCCCCTACCCGAGATCCGCCGGTTTTGACACCGACATTGGTGCTTTCATCGAGAGTTCCTCTGTGTCGTCACCTATAGGCCCGATGGCTCCTTCGATCATCAACAACAACGTGGTCCAGGGTGAGACTTTTCTCCCCAGACAGATCTTCGTACTTGGCGGCTTTGCACTGCGGGCCAATTCACTTGGCCATCTGGAGCAGATCGAAAGCTACGCCCCTGGCCATCAGGTGAGATTCGGAAGTTTGAACTATATGACCGACATCCGTGGAGACTTGATCTTCGACGGATTTGAGCCACAGCCAGGCGTGCCGCACTGTCACGATGGGTACGATTTAGCTCTGCTGTCGGACAGTGCCCTAGAGGCCGCACAAGAGTCCGCTCCGACCCTTAGTTCGGAGCCGACGGCGCCAATCGAGGATGGGTGGTTGGACACCACCTCGGGAGCTGCTACCTCTACAGCGATAGAGCCGAATATCGACCCTGTCCCTTGTGAAGCTCGTGACTCCAAGGTGCCAGACTCCGCTCCGTACCCCGAACCTTCCGCGCCCCTGCCAATCGAATCCGATTGGGCGCCGATCATGAAGTTCACCGATGCGGACATCTTTCAGCACTCGCCTTTTGGCGACATCCTGAATTCGCTAAAGTGTCTCTCTTTATCAGGAGAGCCTTGGCCGAATTATGGCCAGGATGGTTGGGAAGCGGATGACGAAGAAATTCAAAACCCACCCACCACCCACTTCGTAGCCACTGTCGATGACTTAACCGACATGCTAGATTTCGACTCCGAAGACATCAATGGTATGGACGACGATGCCGGAGACGACCAAGAACCAGCGCCCACAGTGCACGGGAAGGCCACCTCAACTCACGATGTATATATGGTGGATACACCTAAAGGAAGCGATAAAGAGGAACAACGGGACGCTGCGAAGGATAATTCCCTCGAAAAACAGCCAAAACAGCGACGCAAGCGCCATCAAAAGCCCCACCTCGACAACGACAGCACCCATGTAGACCCAGCCATAGAGCAGGGCGAGCTGGTGGATGACGAACACGCCCCCGAGCAACTATCCAAATAGGATGAATTGGATAAGCAATTCACCCCCGGCGAAAACAACGTCCGGATGATCTCACGCCGGACACATCGTTGGAGCAGAAGAACCTCCACAAAAGGCTCGTAGCCACTGCACGAAGCCTGAAGAAGCAGAAGCGGAAGCTCAAAACAGCGGAAGACGTACTCAGAATGAGATGGAGCAAAGTACTCAAGACCGCAGACAAATACGGAGATAGTCGCCAAGCAAAAAGCTACCCGAAGCGTAAACTACTGCCCGAATTTGACGAGGAGGCCGTAGAGCCCCCACAATCAAAAAACAAAGAGGCCACCCGGTCGGATAGACGACCACATGGCAAACAAAGTGTCGGGGGTTGGGTGCGACATATGCTAAAGGATGGCTTATCATGGTGGGGGCGAGTAGAACGTCGCCGGTGCCTGGAAACGGGATGAGGCGTAGGCATGCACGCGGGAGAATCTTACCCAGCTTCGGGGCTCTCCGGGGAAATAACACCCCTACTGCGGGGTCTCCGCATGATCACTAAAGCAAAGTGACTACAATGGTGCTCCTCGAGCTGTATCTGGAGGCAGGAGAGAGCAAGGCTAGTTCTCTCCTCCCTGCGCTATCTGGTCTATCTCTATCAAGGTCCGAACCGTTTGCATGGGTGCCCCAGGGGGGTTTATATAGGCCTACCCCCCGGGGGTACAAAGGTAATCCGGCTGGGCGCGGGCCCCAGTCGTCTGTCTCCTAGACCGCCGTCCTTCCTGCCGGCTTCTGGGGCCCGCCGACTGGTGGGTCCCACGGACTAGTATGACACTGTGCGGCGCTCCTGATGACGCAGGCTTGGTCATTGGGTCGTGGCAACAGTGCCGTCGTCTATCGGGCGATCACTGTCGCCATTCCCCATCCTATCTGGTTAATGGCTTGTGGGGCCCTAGAGGGGAGACGGCCGACTCCAGGGAGGCCGGCTCCCACAGGGCCGTCTTCGGGGCGCTCAGGCCGCCTTCGGTCCACCCACTGACAGGCGGCCCCGCGGCCTTCGGGCCGTACGGGCCGACATCGTGGGTACAGTGCGTCGTGCACTGTGGCTGAGGTCAGGGCAGGCATGGCAACAGTGCCGCGCCTCGCCGGAGATCTTCCGGCGATACGGCTCACTTAGCCATGCCAGTCCCTCGTAGGCAGGGAGGAACGGCCTCGTCATGACCGTACCCCGCATCAGGCTTCGGGAAGAGTCATGGGCCGACTCCCATAGTCGGCCTCTCTGGAGGTCGCCTGCTTGGAGTCGGCTTGTCTTGGAGTCGCCGTCTGGGACTCGGCTTGTCTTGGAGTCGCCGTCTAGGACTCGGCTTGAGGGGCGCGGCCTGCCCCGATGTCTTGAAAGATCCTGGGACCCGAGTTAGCCTACCCGTGGCCCATTACTCCGACAGTAGTCCCCGAAGCTAGTGAAGCCCCACAGACACCGCCTTGTGGGGCTTCAACAGTTTCATCCTTCCCCGCACAGACTCCGGAACTTGGCTGCCGTCTTCTCTTCGGTCGACTTGTTGAAAGTCGGATCTTTTCTAGCTTGGGGCTGCTGCTTGAAAGTCGCGGCGGGAAATCAGGCGGCGTATCCGATACGCTTCCCTGCTTCCATCGAGGCGGTCCTATCGCGTGGCGCCACGTGGAGAGGACAGTCTGCCCACCCACGCGCGCGACGGGTCGGGCCGTCAGGCGGGGCCCTCCACCACCATGCCTCGGCATACGAACGGATCTGTTGTGGTCGTGGACGGTTGATTTCCCCACGCCGTTACTGCGTGCAGTAACTTCGTGGGGTAAATCGTGGGGCGGCGTGGGGGATCGTGCGCAGTTAATCCCACGCCCGTCCCCTCGGCTTCTCAGCCCATAGGGCTATAAGTAGGCGGGGGGAAGCGGGGCGGCACCGCACGCACACCCTTCTCCCCCATTCCCCCGCCTCATCATGTCTTCTCTTCCTCCTGCCCCCGCCGTCGAGCGAGAACACTCCTCACTGCGGCGATGAGCTCTTCCTCCGTCGCGGCCCCCGCCGTGCGCTCTGGCTTATGGGACGGCTCGGAAATGGAGGAGGAACACATCGAGTTCCTCCGCCAGACCCGCCGTCTCCCCAGTGCGGACCTCGTGCGCACCCGCCCCGCGCCGGCGGGGGAGAACCGGCGCCGGAGGAGGGCGAGCGGGTCATCTTTCGCTTGCACCTCATGCGCGGCGTGGGGCTGCCGGCGAGCGGTTTCTTCCGCTTGTTCTTGGAGTTTCACGGCCTTCAACCACACCACCTTACTCCAAATACGGTGGTGTTGCTCTCCGCCTTCGCCACTCTGTGCGAAGGTTTCCTCGGTGTTCTCCCCACCCTCGATCTGTGGGGAGAATTCTTCTCTTCGAAGCTCGGCACGCAAGTCGCCGGCATTCCGGCTCAGTGCGGCACCTACGTCGCGGTGCGGTGCTCGACAGCCGACAACCCCTTTCCTCCCATCTCGCTGATAAAGTCGGTGAAGATGTGGCAGCGCTCGTACTTCTACGTGAAGAACCTCTCCACCAACGGTGACTGGGTCAACCTGCCGCCCTTCAACGCTGCCCCCCTAACTGGGAGGCTCCCCAGCTGGTCTCACCGAGCCAAGTCGCTGACTCCCTCCGGAGCCGCCGCCGTAGCGCGACTCCGAGTCTTGCTGCAGTCGGAGGGCCTCGTCGGATCCGATCTTCTGGCCGCCTTCGTGGTGCGCCGAGTCCTCCCGCTCCAAGGCCGGCCTCACCTGATCTGTCAGATGAGCGGCCTCCGAGATCCGAGTCGGATGAGCACCAAGGAGATGCCCCGCAAGGAGGTGGTGAACTTGGTGAACCATATCGCGCACTGCGAGTTCACAGAGGACTGGCAATTCGGCAAGGAGCCGTATTCGCGCGACAACCCCCCACCAGTGGTAAGTCGCATCTCCCTGTAGTTTTGTCTTCTTTGCGGCCGACTCCGGCTTCTAACTCTTGTTGGTTTCTTCCGGCTAGAACCCCCTCATGGAGCCTGCCGCCGGCGCCACGAGACAGCCCCGCGAGTACGTCCCTGATCGCGCGGACATCGACGTCGACGACCCCGACTTGGGGGCGACGGCGTTGGAAGCCGACGCCGAAGGCGGCGGAGAAGGGGCAGACGGCGGCTTCAAGCCCTCGGCCACCTTCACCGACTGGCCTGATGACGATGATGACGGGGAAGTCGCCCCGCGCCACCAGCCAAGAGCTGGCCTGGCTAGCCAAGGCGGCGTGAAGAGGCGTCACGCCGGGCCGAGTGCGCCCGGCGGTAAGTTGAAGAAGCTCAAAGGGGCGGCCGCCGCGACGAAACGGGAGGAGGCGGCCGCGAAGGCCAACCGCTTCCGAAGGGAAGTGAGGAGGCCGCCGCTAGTCTCAGCGTAAGTCTTTATGCTCTTTATTTTCTTTCGTTGGATCTTGCCCGAATTTTCCTTTACTCTCCCTCCGTTCTTCTTCAGGGCCCCCCTCTCCCTCGAGAGAGTCGCCGTCCCCTCCGTCATGGGGTCGGTAGAGACGTCCGCCAACACTCGGCGGGCTGATCCCGCCGCCGACCTCCGGGAGGCGACGGAGCGGAATGCGCAGGAGAAGCGCGACGAGGAGGAGGCCGATCGCCTGGAGAAGGCGCAGGCCGAGAAGGTAGCCGCCAACGCCCAGAAGAGGCTGGAGGACGCCGAAGCCGCCCTTGCGGCGAAACGGCGTGCTGAGGAGGCTGCGCGTCGCCGATCGGCGATGCTCGTCCCCCCATTGTCGTCGGCGTCGCCGGCTCCGGAGTTCACGGGGCAGACCGGAGAGGTCGGCACCGAGAACCCCCTCGTGGAGGAGGGCGGCGAGGCTTCTAGCTCGGACACCCTCGTGCCGCCTCCTCCGCCTCCGCCCCCGTCTGGGAGACCGCACGGCAAACAGCCGGTGGGCCAGTCGGAGCCGCCGACCGCGGACGAGGCCGAGGCGCGGCTGCTTCTTCAAGTCGCCACGCCGGTGCGCCACCGTCTTGAGAGGGCGACCTCGGCGCCGCGACCTCCGGAAACCGGCATTACCAGCTCGGCGACCCTGGACGTCGAGGCCTCTTGTGCCGCGCCCACCGGGTGGTTGCGTGGAGGCTGCACCGGACCGCTGAACCAAGCGCTCCTGGACGTCCAGGCAAAGCTGCGTGCTGAAAGCGACGCCCTTCAAGTCTGCACCAGGGCGCATCTGGCCGCGCGGACATCTGTCTGAGTACGTTTCCTTCTTCTTTTCGATTCTTGTTTTTCTCTGTGGGGGCGCGCCAGCGCACCCACTGGGTGTAGTCCCTGAGTTTTGGGCCGGCTGCTGAGCAGGCGGTTCGGAACTCCCTCTGGCGAGTTCCGAATACTGACTTTGTTTTCATTGCTTTTTGTAGGAGTATCATAATCTCCGCACCACTGCCTTCAACCGTAATGTTGAGGAGTTGAACAAGCGGCCGCCGACGTGGCGGAAAGCCGGGGTAAGCTCTTTTCTTCCTTCTTCGCGGGGGCGCGCTGGCGCACCCGCGGGCTGTAGTCCCCGAGATTCGGGCCGACTGCTGAGCAGTCGGGCTGGATCTCCCCGGCGATCTACTTTTACTGACGACTTGCTTGTCTCTTCTTTGTTCTTCAGGTGCCAACGCCACTCTTCAGGAGCAGCTGGGCGAGGCCAACACCGCTCGGCATGCCAAGGAGGATGAGTGCGGCAGGCTCGCCAAAGAGCGTGACCTGCTGGCGGCGCAGCTGGCCGAGCAGAAGGAGCTGCTCCAGAAGGCACAGGACGAGGCCAAGACGCGGGAGGCCGCTCTCATGGCCGAGTTCGAGAGCGAGCGCTCCGCCTGGACCGATAGGGAGGCGATGCTGAACTCTGGCTACCACGAGATCGAGGACATCGTTGATGGTAAGTTTCTTTCGTTTCTTCGGGCTTCCGACTATGTGTCAGGCCGACTTCTGATTTTTCGACTTTCTTCTTTTTTTTGTCTTGGCAGACTTCTTTCCTGGTCATTCACAGGCAGTTCCTCTGGCCATCGAGGCTACTCGGGAGGCGCGAAGGGCGAAGGGTGAGGAGATCGCTGCTAATGCCCCCCGGACCATCGACGAGCAGCTCCTGAGCATTGAAGCCCGTCTTCGTCCAGCTCACCGGCTGCTGCGCCGGCTTCAGCGTGTCGGCGCCCAGGCGGTTGCCTCCCTGTGGCCGGATATGCCGGCTCTGCGCACCGCTAGGCGGACCGCCGACTGGCTGGAAGTCGCCGTCGGTCGTCTTGAGGCTTGGAAGGGCTCCTCGGCCCGGGCCGGAGCACGCCGGGCCTTGGAGTTCGTCAAGGCGTGGTATCCGGGGCTGGACCTGGACCGTCTGGCCGCATTCCGGTCAGAAGCCCAGGCCGAGCTGGAGGCCGTGGAGGGCGCCCTTGTCGAGCGCGCGGCGGCCATCGCCGAGTACACGGACACCAATGTCTTCGTGCCCGAGCGGGCTGAAGGCGGCGAGGAAGTGCCGCCAGACTGGTTTGGGATGAACCCGGAGTATGGCGAAGACTCGGCGGAGGTGATCGACTCCAGCGCCGAGGAGGAGGACGAGGCGGAGGACGGAGGCGAGGCGGAGGCACCAGAAGATGGAGCAGGCGGCCAGCCTCAGCTCGATCGCGCCTCCAGCAACGAGCCGCGTGGAGACAAGGCGACTGCCGCCGGAGGCGACCAAGCCGAGACCGCCCAGCCGACTTCCCCGGCACCCGACACTGCCGTCTCCTCCGATCCTCCGGCTCCGGAGACCGCCTCCTAGGCTGCTTTTTCCACCTCTGTTTATCTGTCTTTAGTAATCTTTTGAACATCTGTTAGATTCGAACAGTTCCACCCACGGGGTGTATCTTGAACTTCTATTCGAAGATTCGGCCAAGGGCCTATGTAAATATTTATCCGATTTCCGCCTTTCCTTGCTTATTGCTCCTCTGGCTTTTTCCTTTGCCGCCTTCCTTCAGTTGCTGCCTTGCCAGCTGGGCAGCCGCTCTGCGGACTGTCGCTGGGTCAAGTGCTTGGCTACTTCGGGAAGGCAAGTACTTGGCCGTTTAGAGTTTCTTTAGCAAGTCGGCTAAAAAGCGACAAGTCGACTATCCAAGAGTCGACCGTGTTTGATAGAAGCTAAGACGGTGTGACGCCCCGAGACCGACGCTCCAGAAGACTTCTAGCTACTCCAAGTTTCGTTGTGTGATTTTGTTTTGTTCGTGCATTCATCTCTGCATCATGTGCATTGCATCATGTCATCATGCCACCATCTCATAAATCTTTTGCAACTCAACTAAATAAATGGCATGGATCTTTGATCCATTTAAATCGAGGGATATTCACATGGTGATTTCTCTTTAAAACATATTCAAAGTCTCCTACTATTATTAGGGAGCTATAATAAATATTTCATTATTTGGAATTGATCATAACACACTTGCAAATATATCCTAATGCCTTTGTTGTCTTAATTCTTGATCTCCAACTTTGCCATTTATTCTTTCATCATTTTCCGGAGCTCCACCAAAAATCCTCAACATTTTTGGACCTTCCTTTTATCAAGTCCTAGTTCAAACCCATTTGAATTAAATTCAAATGAGTTTGAATTTAAATCTTTCAATCATGGCCTTTCTATTTTCTTGGAACGAGCATATTTTTGCGAGTCCGGGAAAATTACCCCCATGCTCAAATTATTTCTCCAACCCTTTCTTTATCTCCTTTTTCTTTCTTTGCTATTTACTGCTGTTGGTAAATAAAAGAGAGAAGGAAGAAGCCTTGCAGCCCAGCCGGCCTCTTAGGCCCGGCCAACCTAGCCGGCCCATCCATTCCGGCCCAGTCTCTCCTAACCCTAACCCTCTCCCCTGCCCGATCCCATCTCCTCCTCGTCCTCCCTCAGCGCCACCATCTCCCTCGCTCGACCCCCATCGCTAGTAGCCGCTGCGTCGTTCGTGGCGTCGGCCGGACCTCCAGCGCCGCCGCCTCAAGCTCCAGATCCGGTCGGCCCATCGCCCTGTCCCTGCCGTCCTTCTCCTTCCCTCGTGACGCCGCGGGCATCGTCCTCGTCGCCTCCGCCCCGCGACAACAGCCGCCGCCCGCGTCCCCCTCTGCTCCACCACACATGCAGCGCCCGAGCCCGGCCGCGTCGCAGCCTCTGCTGCCAGCGACCTTGACCTCCTCCTCGACATCGGCCCCGCCACCGAGCACCGCCTCTCTGCGTGGCTCCTTCCCCGCGGCCTCAAGCCCCTCGCCGGAGCTGCTCCTTTTGCCGAGCGCCACCCCGAGCCCCAAGCATCGCCCCTGCTTCCTCCCGCGTCGCTCCTGGCCCTGCTTCTCCTCCGCGCGCCATGGCCTTGGCCCCTATGCTCCGCCCGTCGCCTCTGCTGTCCTCCTCGACGTCCTGCTCGTCCTCGTGTGTGCCATGGACGTGCGCCGCCGCTGGCCTCTGTTGTGCGCGTCCCGTCTCCCTCGCCGACGCCCTGCCTCTTGGTGTTCTGCTCCACCACCACATCGTGGCCGATTTTGTTGTTTCATTGTCGGGCATGAGTTGCCTTGCTGCTGTCCTCCAGAGGCCCTTTTGTCTTTCTTCATTTTAGATCGGCCAGCACGAGACGCCAAGTACCAGGAACGCCAAGGCCAAGACCAGCCCCGGGCAGGACCTCGTGTACATCTACACCGCCAAGACCGGACCGACAAGTACCCCAACGTCGCGTGTACCACTACCGTCGACCTGAACATCTACGAAAACGTGTACGACTACTTCCTCTACCGACGCCGTGTACAACTACTTCCACGACGTCCGTGAACCATTACTTCCACTACCGTCGCGGAACAACTACTTCGTCTACTTCCCTCGACGACCCGTGAACGACTACTTCCTCTCCGAACCGGTCCGCCTTGAAAACGCACGCTTCAAAGGTATACCACCGAGGCGACCACCGTGAACGAATGCATGTTGTATGAGATGCCCGTGTTTGCACCATGTCCGAGTTGTTCTTTGCACGTTCCTCGTTTGCCATGCCACCATCACATGGGAACCCGGTATCCGGGATCACCCCCACCATCTTTGCGTGTTCTGCACATCCACACTTTCGTTCGCACCGACATCTCAATAAGTTGTCGGATCACCGGAATGTTGCCGTGGCACCATTTCCGTTGTAGTTGCCGTGGCACCCTTTTTGTTCCGCCATGGTGACAATTGCTTCATAACATGCTTATGTCAACATTTTCATAAAAATTGCATAAAACTTGCATATGTCATCCGCATCATGATAACAACATTTAAATGCTTAAAATTGTTGTTGCTTTAAATTGCTAAATGCACATGGGGATTTTCCGGAAGTGTTGTTTGTGTTTCGGGCCTCACTTAAACTTGCCTAAATAGGTAGTTTAATTATGCTTCACCCCTTGCCATGTTTAATAACACTTAATATTGTTTGGTAGCATAACCGAGAGAGAACTAAATAATTGATGTGGTGTTTCGTCAATATGCAACTCGTTGCATATTGGGCTCCATTTAACTTGTAGTTTTGTTTGTTGCATATTGCCATGCCATGCCTCATTAAACCGGACATGCATCATACTTGTTTGTGCATCATGACATGTTGATGATTGTGTGTTTACCATGTTGTTTGCTTCTTTCTGGTGTTGCTTCTTAGTTCCGGTAATGTTGCGATTGTGAGGATTTGTTCAACTTCGCCCGTTCGTCTTCTTCATGGACTTGTTCTTCTTCCTAGCGGGATTTCAAGCAAGATGATCATACCCTCGAAATCACTACTATCTTTGCTATGCTAGTTTGCTCGCTCTTTTGCTATGCCAATGCTACGATGCCTACCATTTGCTTGTCAGCCTCCCAAATTGCCATGTCAAACCTCTAAACCACCATGTCCTAGCAAACCATTGATTGGCTATGTTACCGCTTTGCTCATCCCCTCTTATAGCGTTGTTAGTTGCAGGTGAAGATGAAGTTTGTTCCTTGTTGGAACATGGAGATGTTGTTCCTTGTTGGAACATGTTTACTTGTTGGGATATCACAATATCTCTTATTTAATTAATGCACCTATATACTTGGTAAAGGGTGGAAGGCTCGGCCTTATGCCTGGTGTTTTGTTCCACTCTTGCCGCCCTAGTTTCCGTCATACCGGTGTTATGTTCCCGGATTTTGCGTTCCTAACGCGGTCGGGTGATTTATGGGACCCCCCTGACAGTTCGCTTTGAATAAAACTTGTCCAGCAAGGCCCAACCTTGGTTTTACCATTTGCCTCACCTAGCCCTTTTTCCCTTGGGTTTCCGGAGCCCGAGGGTCATCTTTATTTTAGCCCCCCCTGGGCCAGTGCTCCTTTGAGTGTTGGTCCGAAACGGGCAGACTGCGGGGCCACCTCGGGGCAACTCGAGGTCTGGTTTTACTCATAGGCTGACCTATCCAGTGTGCCCTGAGAACGAGATATGTGCAGCTCCTATCGGGATTTGTCGGCGCATCGGGCGGCTTTGCTGGTCTTGTTTTACCATTGTCGAAATGTCTTGATGTACCGGGATACCGAGTCTGATCGGAGTGTCTCGGGTGAAGGTCTATTCCTTCGTTGATTGCGAGAGCTTGTCATGGGCTAAGTTGGGACACCCCTGTAGGGTTTAAACTTTCGAGAGCCGTGCCCGCGGTTATGTGACAGATGGGAATTTGTTAATGTCCGGTTGTAGATAACTTGACACCAGATCCAAATTTAAATCCATCAACCGCGTGTGTAACCGTGATGGTCTCTTCTCGGCGGAGTCCGGGAAGTGAACACGGTGTTGGAGTTATGTTTGACGTAAGTAGTTTCAGGATCACTTCTTGATCGCTACTAGCTTCACGACCGTGCATTGCTTCTCTTCTCGCTCTCTTTTGCGAATGTAGCCACCCCATATATGCTAGTCGCTTGCTGCAGCTCCACCTCATGCCTTTACCTTATCCATAAGCTTAAATAGTCTTGATCTCGCGGGTGCGAGATTGCTGAGTCCCCGTGGCTCACAGATACTTCCAAAACCAGTTTGCAGGTGCCTATGTTACCGAGCAAGTGACGCAACCAAGCTCATGGAGGAGCTCGATGAAGATCTTGCCCTTTGTGTTGTTTCGTTCTAGTTGATCAGTAGTGGAGCCCAGTTGGGGTCGATCAGGGACCTTTGTCGCATTTGGGGTTCTTCTTTTATTTTGGTTCCGTAGTAGGACCTTGATTGTATCTGGATGATGTAATGCTTTACTCATGTATTGTGTGAAGTGGCGATTGTAAGCCAACTATGTATCTCTTTCCCTTATGTATTACATGGGTTGTGTGAAGATTACCTCACTTGCGACATTGCTTTCAATGCGGTTATGCCTCTAAGTCGTGCTTCGACACGTGGGAGATATAGCCGCATCGAGGGCGTGACAAGTTGGTAATCAGAGCCTTCCCCGACCTTAGGAGCCCCACTGCTTGATCGTTTTTAGCGGCCGAGTTGTGTCTAGAAAAATGTTTTGACTCATTTAGGATTATATATATCGGAGAGTTAGGAATTCTTTTTACTCCCCAGTCTCTTCATCGCTCTGGTAAGGCATCCTGACGTAGAGTTTTGACTCTTCTCTTCTCAAATTTCACTAATTTTTTTTAGGATCACGCGGGTATCTTGGAATCGTTCCGATGGTTTTATGATGAGAACATTGTCTTGGTGCCTCCTGTCAGGGGTTTAGTGGAAGTGTCCCGGGGAGTTGAGCTCTGAGGTGTTGTCGTCATAATTTTATCGTTGCAGTTCTGGAATACCTGAGTTTAGTATGCCGACATCGAAAATCTCTTTTATGCAGTTCGTTGGTGAGATAACCCCGTTAACCCAGTACTGAGGTGAGTACGGGAGTATTGCCATGACTCGTATAACGGATGCTTTTCGAAGGTTGACGTAGACGATTTCCGAAGGTTTCTTGATTATGTGTTGAAGGATGGATACAGCTGGATGTAGGATTTGCTAGTTTTGGGTGAGATATTATGCTTCCCCTGTATCCCCAACACCTGATTGCATAACCGGAAAATTTTGGGAGTTTCATAGGTGGGAATTCAAGTAGCTCTTAGGATATCTTTCCGACGGATGTATGATATGAAATTGGGGTTCGACGTCTAGTGGTCCGCCTATTCACGGTTGGTTTTACAGTGGTCTCGTTGTGTCTTAAAGAGTCCTTGGCTATGCCGACTCGGGGACGCTTCGTATGTCATGTGCACTGCCTTGTACATGATGCTGCTGTACGATCGAGCCCGTGTAGGCCCCACCACGAAAACTTCGGACGAAATCTCTATCATATGTTTGTTCCGGCTTATTCGGCAAGCCAGTCCTTTGTTTTTGTTTTGAGTTGTGGTATTTGAGTTGCTTCAATGTCAAGTGTTGATTCCATACCTTTCCGAAATGGTGTTCTCATACTCCGATGTGAATACCAATCCTTCTCGACAATCAAGATTGTCATGTCAATCCTTTTCAACCAGCGTGTTTCTCTTCAAGTGGATCCGATCACTTCAACATCAGCAAGACCAATTATCATTTCTTCTCAACGGTGTTTGTTTCATCCGTCTCCAAGTTGCCTTTGTTTTTTTCCCGCCCACCCACCATTTTTCCTCAAGGACTAAGATTTCTTTACCAAGTATCCTTTTATTTTTGTGAAGTTTCTCCATTCTTTTCCGTCAATGTTCTTACCCGGTGGTTCTTAAGAAGATGTTCTACTAGTTCATCATTACTCATTCTTTTCTCTTCTCCAGTGGATTCAAGTCAAGTTTTCGGTGTTGATCATATTCCCTTCCTCATTTCAAGTGTTTGCGTATGCTGGTGTATCTCTTAATCATTCCCCGCTTGCTATTCAATTGTTCCGGAGTGCGGAAGATATCTCTGAAGATTCGTGTTTCCACTCCGCATCAATTCTAACTATTTCGACGTTGTTACCTCATTCAAGCCATTTAATTCAACCGGTGCAATCTCCTTTTCAAGTAATCTTTTCAACGGTGTTCTTTTGAGTGGGCCCTAACCCACAGGTCTTTTCCCAGGATCTTACCGGACTCTTCTATTTTCCCAGAGCTATCCTAAATTCTTCTCCAAGTTTGACGTAAGAATGAGTTATCATCAGTCAAATGCTTTTCTCCAAGATCTTTCAAATTCTTTTCATAGTGGCTCAACCTCTTCGCTTTTGATTCTTCCGGTGTGCCTCAATAATTCTTGGTGGTGTTTCTCATTGTCATTCTCATCATTTGAAGACCGAAGAAGAGTTTCTCTTTAATCTTGCTCTATTCTCTTCAAGACTCATGGTGCTAGCTTGTTGCCATCCTCTCATAATTGTTTTCGATTGTGAGAATCTTTTTCACCCATCAGGAGATATTCAAGAGTCTCCTCAGTTTGTCATCCGGAGTCCATCAATTCAGGTTTATTCATTCTCAGCTGTCAGTTATCATTCTCCTATATTGCCGGTGCATCAATCAAATATCCTCTAATCAGTTCTTGATCTCTTTGTTCTCATGTATCTAGTTTGTCTCAAGCACCTTCGTTCATTTGCTAATTCTTACCGGTGATGCACCCCTACTTCGATCATTTTCAATTCTTACGGTGGTTTGTTCAAGATTCCTCTTCCTATGTTCTCATATTAATTTATTCGTTGTTTCCAAATCTCACCAGTGGTTCCATTAATACCTTCTCAAATTTGCGCTATATCTCTCTTAATCCTTTCTACTAGAATAAGTTGTATGCCAATCTGTTGCTTGTCATCAATTTAAATTGGTTAAGGATAGGCATAACGTAATTCTTATTATTATTTCATCCAAGTAATCTAGTTTCTTCTTTCCAGAGTCGTTCATCATGTCACATTTCTCGGTTCGAGATGCTTCATCTTTTCTTTTACCGGAGTTCTTCATGGAGGCTCTACAAGGTGGTTCATCAAGGATTCTTTTCATTCTTCAATTGTTCTTCAAGATTTCTCTTGAAGTTAAGGTCAGCCAAGCTATACTCAAAAATTAAACATGGTGTTCAACACATGTCTTGTTTTGAGGAGTTCAAGCATTCTTCATCTTGCATTCCAAAGTGCAATTTTTTCTACCTTATCTTTGAGATGGTTTTATGTCACTCTTGACAATTTCCCTTGGTTATTCATGTTGTCAAGAATGAGATATTTAAATCCATCAATCTCTTCATTGGAGTTATCTTGGGCTATATTTCACCTAAAGCTTTCCCTAAGGATTGTTGCTATTTATGGTGCTTATAAATGACCCAAGTTCTTCATTTGTCCTCCCGGTGAAATAAGTTTCTCGTCTCCTTGTTGATATCAATCCAATCAATTGTTTCCGTTGGTGGCAGATGTTGGCATTTTCTTCTCCATTCTGTTATTCCAATGATCTATCTTCTATTATTTCTTTCGGAGGCATTGTGATGTTGCTCTCTTCACTCCTCTTCTCGAATTGAGGATCGAGTTCTTTTCATGCTTATCCATTTAACCGGGGTGTTGTGTTCTCATTCAAGTTCTTTCGTCTTATCAAGTTTTACCTCCCGTTTCAATCGGAGTGTTGTCTGAAATCCTTCTTACCCCTTGTGCCATTCTTTCAATAGTTCTGGAGGCAGTGTGTAGTTGATTTAATCAAGTATCATCCCTTTTTCTTATGATCATGTTTTATTCCTTCCATGTTCAACCAGGGTGCTGCCCGAATTCTTTCTCTCTCATCTTGTTTTAATCAGAGTGGTTACGAATTCTATCTTGTTCATTAAACTCTTGGTTCGTGTCTTTGCAATCTTCAAGTTCTCGTAATGTTCCTTGTTCCTCTTTTCTAACGGATTGTTTGCAATCTCGTTCATCTCCGTTGTAGTCTTTCTTTTAAATTGCTCAACCTCCCAAGGTTCGTGGTTTCACTCATTGGTCGAAGAAGCAACTTAGTTTACCCTCTTCTCTTCCTCTTCCGTTTCTCTCCGGTGCCATCCTAGATCTCGGGTCGAGATCCTCTTGTAGTGGTGGAGTGTTGTGACGCCCCGAGACCGACGCTCCAGAAGACTTCCAGCTACTCTGAGTTTCGTTGTGTGATTTTGTTTTGTTCATGCATTCATCTCTGCATCATGTGCATTGCATCATGTCATCATGCCACCATCTCATAAATCTTTTGCAACTCAACTAAATAAATGGAATGGATCTTTGATCCATTTAAATCGAGGGATATTCACATGGTGATTTCTCTTTAAAACATATTCAAAGTCTCCTACTATTATTAGGGAGCTATAATAAATATTTCATTATTTGGAATTGATCATAACACACTTGCAAATATATCCTAATGCCTTTGTTGTCTTCATTCTTGATCTCCAACTTTGCCATTTATTCTTTCATCATTTTCCGGAGCTCCACCAAAAATCCTCAACATTTTTGGACCTTCCTTTTATCAAGTCCTAGTTCAAACCCATTTGAATTAAATTCAAATGAGTTTGAATTTAAATCTTTCAATCATGGCCTTTCTATTTTCTTGGAACGAGCATATTTTTGCGAGTCCGGGAAAATTACCCCCATGCTCAAATTATTTCTCCAACCCTTTCTTTATCTCCTTTTTCTTTCTTTGCTATTTACTGCTGTTGGTAAATAAAAGAGAGAAGGAAGAAGCCTTGCAGCCCAGCCGGCCTCTTAGGCCCGGCCAACCTAGCCGGCCCATCCATTCCGGCCCAGTCTCTCCTAACCCTAACCCTCTCCCCTGCCCGATCCCATCTCCACCTCGTCCTCCCTCAGCGCCACCATCTCCCTCGCTCGACCCCCATCGCTAGTAGCCGCCGCGTCGTTCGTGGCGTCGGCCGGACCTCCAGCGCTGCCGCCTCAAGCTCCAGATCCGGTCGGCCCATCGCCCTGTCCCTGCCGCCCTTCTCCTTCCCTCGTGACGCCGCGGGCATCGTCCTTGTCGCCTCCGCCCCGCGACAACAGCCGCCGCCCGCGTCCCCCTCTGCTCCACCACGCACGCAGCGTCCGAGCCCGGCCGCGTTGCAGCCTCTGCTGCCGGCGACCTTGACCTCCTCCTCGATGTCGGCCCCGCCACCGAGCACCGCCTCTCTGCGCGGCTCCTTCCCCGCGGCCTCAAGCCCCTCGCCGGAGCTTCTCCTTTTGCCGAGCGCCACCCCGAGCCCCAAGCGTCGCCCCTGCTTCCTCCCGCGTCGCTCCTAGCCCTGCTTCTCCTCCGCGCGCCATGGCCTTGGCCCCTCTGCTCCGCCCGTCGCCTCTGCTGCCCTCCTCGACGTCCTGCTCGTCCTCGTGTGTGCCATGGACGTGCGCCGCCGCTAGCCTCTGCTGTGCGCGTCCCGTCTCCCTCGCCGACGCCCTGCCTCTTGGTGTTCTGCTCCACCACCACATCGTGGCCGATTTTGTTGTTTCATTGTCGGGCATGAGTTGCCTTGCTGCTGTCCTCCAGAGGCCCTTTTGTCTTTCTTCATTTTGGATCGGCCAGCACGAGACGCCAAGTACCAGGAACGCCAAGGCCAAGACCAGCCCCGAGCAGGACCTCGTGTACATCTACACCGCCAAGACCGGACCGACAAGTACCCCAACGTCGCGTGTACCACTACCGTCGACCTGAACATCTACGAAAACGTGTACGACTACTTCCTCTACCGACGCCGTGTACAACTACTTCCACGACGTCCGTGAACCACTACTTCCACTACCGTCGCGGAACAACTACTTCCTCTACTTCCCTCGACGACCCGTGAACGACTACTTCCTCTCCGAACCGGTCCGCCTTGAAAACGCACGCTTCAAAGGTATACCACCGAGGCGACCGCCGTGAACGAATGCATGTTGTATGAGATGCCCGTGTTTGCACCATGTCCGAGTTGTTCTTTGCACGTTCCTCGTTTGCCATGCCACCATCACGTGGGAACCCGGTATCCGGGATCACCCCCACCATCTTTGCATGTTCTACACATCCACACTTTCGTTCGCACCGACATCTCAATAAGTTGTCGGATCACCGGAATGTTGCCGTGCCACCATTTCCGTTGTAGTTGCCGTGGCACCCTTTTTGTTCCGCCATGGTGAGAAATGCTTCATAACATGCTTATGTCAACATTTTCATAAAAATTGCATAAAACTTGCATATGTCATCCGCATCATGATAACAACATTTAAATGCTTAAAATTGTTGTTGCTTTAAATTGCTAAATGCACATGGGGATTTTCCGGAAGTGTTGTTTGTGTTTCTAGCCTCACTTAAACTTGCCTAAATAGGTAGTTTAATTATGCTTCACCCCTTGCCATGTTTAATAACACTTAATATTGTTTGGTAGCATAACCGAGAGAGAACTAAATAATTGATGTGGTGTTTCGTCAATATGCAACTCGTTGCATATTGGGCTCCATTTAACTTGTAGTTTTGTTTGTTGCATATTGCCATGCCATGCCTCATTAAACCGGACATGCATCATACTTGTTTGTGCATCATGACATGTTGATGATTGTGTGTTTACCATGTTGTTTGCTTCTTTCTGGTGTTGCTTCTTAGTTCCGGTAATGTTGCGATTGTGAGGATTTGTTCAACTTCGCCCGTTCGTCTTCTTCATGGACTTGTTCTTCTTCCTAGCGGGATTTCAAGCAAGATGATCATACCCTCGAAATCACTACTATCTTTGCTATGCTAGTTTGCTCGCTCTTTTGCTATGCCAATGCTACGATGCCTACCATTTGCTTGTCAGCCTCCCAAATTGCCATGTCAAACCTCTAAACCACCATGTCCTAGCAAACCATTGATTGGCTATGTTACCGCTTTGCTCATCCCCTCTTATAGCGTTGTTAGTTGCAGGTGAAGATGAAGTTTGTTCCTTGTTGGAACATGGAGATGTTGTTCCTTGTTGGAACATGTTTACTTGTTGGGATATCACAATATCTCTTATTTAATTAATGCACCTATATACTTGGTAAAGGGTGGAAGGCTCGGCCTTATGCCTGGTGTTTTGTTCCACTCTTGCCGCCCTAGTTTCCGTCATACCGGTGTTATGTTCCCGGATTTTGCGTTCCTAACGCGGTCGGGTGATTTATGGGACCCCCCTGACAGTTCGCTTTGAATAAAACTTGTCCAGCAAGGCCCAACCTTGGTTTTACCATTTGCCTCACCTAGCCCTTTTTCCCTTGGGTTTCCGGAGCCCGAGGGTCATCTTTATTTTAGCCCCCCCTGGGCCAGTGCTCCTTCGAGTGTTGGTCCGAAACGGGCAGACTGCGGGGCCACCTCGGGGCAACTCGAGGTCTGGTTTTACTCATAGGCTGACCTATCCGGTGTGCCCTGAGAACGAGATATGTGCAGCTCCTATCGGGATTTGTCGGCGCATCGGGCGGCTTTGCTGGTCTTGTTTTACCATTGTCGAAATGTCTTGATGTACCGGGATACCGAGTCTGATCGGAGTGTCTCGGGTGAAGGTCTATTCCTTCGTTGATTGCGAGAGCTTGTCATGGGCTAAGTTGGGACACCCCTGTAGGGTTTAAACTTTCGAGAGCCGTGCCCGCGGTTATGTGACAGATGGGAATTTGTTAATGTCCGGTTGTAGATAACTTGACACCAGATCCGAATTTAAATCCATCAACCGCGTGTGTAACCGTGATGGTCTCTTCTCGGCGGAGTCCGGGAAGTGAACACGGTGTTGGAGTTATGTTTGACGTAAGTAGTTTCAGGATCACTTCTTGATCGCTACTAGCTTCACGACCGTGCATTGCTTCTCTTCTCGCTCTCTTTTGCGAATGTAGCCACCCCATATATGCTAGTCGCTTGCTGCAGCTCCACCTCATGCCTTTACCTTACCCATAAGCTTAAATAGTCTTGATCTCGCGGGTGCGAGATTGCTGAGTCCCCGTGGCTCACAGATACTTCCAAAACCAGTTTGCAGGTGCCTATGTTACCGAGCAGGTGACGCAACCAAGCTCAAGGAGGAGCTCGATGAAGATCTTGCCCTTTGTGTTGTTTCGTTCTAGTTGATCAGTAGTGGAGCCCAGTTGGGGTCGATCGGGGACCTTTGTCGCATTTGGGGTTCTTCTTTATTTTGGTTCCGTAGTCGGACCTTGATTGTATCTGGATGATGTAATGCTTTACTCATGTATTGTGTGAAGTGGCGATTGTAAGCCAACTATGTATCTCTTTCCCTTATGTATTACATGGGTTGTGTGAAGATTACCTCACTTGCGACATTGCTTTCAATGCGGTTATCCCTCTAAGTCTTGCTTCGACACGTGGGAGATATAGCCGCATCGAGGGCGTGACAGATGGCGAGCCGACTACTTATGAGTCGGCTCCGCAGAGAGAGGCTGGGAGCCGGCTTGAGCTATGCATACGCTTTAGGTCCTTAGCCATTTTTTCGTGTGTGCACCCGTTCTTGCTTGTTCTCCGCCTACCAACAGTCGCTCTGCGAGCTGCGGCTTTCGACAGGAGACGGCTTGAGCGCAACACATTACTTGTCTGACTGCAGGAAGCATTTCGTAGCGCAAGACGGCAAGTCCCCGGGCCGACTAGTCGGACTCGGTGCCAGACGGTATGATAAAAAGAGTAGCATATTCGGAAGCGTGATTCTTATCATACAGATAACAAAAAGGCAGTCCCCGAGCTCGTCTCGGGGGGCCCAAGGTCTTAGCACTTTAATACAAAAGGGGGTAGTGCGATACATACTACATCAACTGTAAAATCTTCAAAGAAGATTTGCGTTCCACGGGCGCTCTGTTTCTTTGCCGGAGTCGTCCCTCTTGCGCGCTAGGCTTCTGGGCGTCGATTAGGTAGTAGGAACCGTTGCCCAGCACCTTGCTGATGATGAAGGGACCTTCCCAAGGGGCCGACAACTTGTGCTGGCCGGTTGTTCTCTGAATCAGCCGGAGCACAAGGTCGCCCTCTTGAAACCATCTCGGCTTGACCTTTCGGTTGTAGTATCGGCGCAGACTCTTCTGGTAGATGCTGGACCGGCTGACTGCCAACAGCCGGCCCTCTTCTAGCAAGTCAACGCCGCCTTGGCGTGCTTCTTCAGCTTCCTCTTCGGTGTACATGGTGACTCGTGGAGAGTCGAACTCTATATCCATTGGGATGACGGCTTCGGCACCGTAGACGAGGAAGAAAAGTGTGAAGCCAGTTGACTTGTTTGGAGTCGTGCGCAGACTCCAGAGGACGGCTGGTAGCTCCTCAACCCAACAGCCGGCCGAACGCTCGAGTGGTTCGACCAGTCGAGGCTTGATGCCGGATAGGATGAGGCCATTTGCTCGTTCCACCTGGCCGTTTGACTGCGGATGGGCAACGGACGCTAAGTCCAGTCGGATGCCCTGCGTCGCACAGAAACGGGCCAAGGCGCCCTTGGCAAAGTTTGTGCCATTGTCGGTGATGATGCTGTGCGGTATGCCATACCGCACCGTGATGTCAGCGATGAAAGTCACTACAGTCGGCCCGTTCAACTTCTTGATGGGCTTTGCTTCTATCCACTTGGAGAACTTGTCCACCGCGACAAGCAGATGAGTTAGGCCGCCTCGGGCTGTCTTGAATGGTCCCACCATGTCCAGGCCCCAAACTGCGAAGGGCCAGGCGATGGGGATTGTCTTCAGCGTGGAGGCCGGCTGAAGTGGCTTGGAGCGGAACTTCTGGCACCCCTTGCATTTTTGGACTAGCTCTTTAGCCTCTTCCAGGGCAGTCGGCCAAAAGAAACCGTGCCGAAAAGCTTGGGCGACAAGTGCCCTTGAAGCCGCATGGTGGCCGCACTCGCCCTGATGAATGTCTCTGAGGATTGCTTGGCCTTGTTCTGGCTCTACGCAGCGCTGGTAGACACCAGTGACACTGCGCCTGACTAGCTCTCTGTTGACTATGGTGTATGCTGCCGCTCGGCGTTGCACTTGCCGAGCCAAGATCTCATCAGTCGGCAGCTCTCTGTTCACTAGAAACTTGAGGATGGGCTGTGCCCATGAAGGTGCTGATATTTCTTCAACTGCTGCCACATCGACTTGGACAAGGGTGGCTGGGCTGGGAGGCGGCGGGCTGGAGTCCGCGGCCGCTTGCCGGATTGACGGAGTCTCTGGGCCGACTGGCGCAGTCCCCGGGCTGACTGGCGCAGTCCCCGGGCCGGGCTCTGAAGTCCCCGGGCCGGGCTCTGGTGAAGGCTTGATGGACGGCTTGAGGAGGCGCCGAAGAGCGACGCCAGAAGGTATTGCCTGGCGGGTAGAGCCTACTCGTGCCAAGGCGTCCGCTTGATCATTGTCATTTCTTGGCACGTGAAGGAATTCGCACCCCTCGAAGTATACGCTGAGTTGCTGCACCAGGAAGCGGTAGCTCGCCATGTTTGCGTCTTTGGTGTCCCAGTCGCCGGATGATTGCTGAACCACCAAGTCGGAGTCGCCATAGCACAGGATCCGGCGAATGCCGAGTTCTTTGGCAAGCCGGAGCCCATGAATGAGTGCCTCATATTCGGCGACGTTGTTGGAGGTGGCGAAGTGGATCTGCAGCACGTATTTGAGCTTGTCGCCTTTGGGGGAGGTGAGGACGACGCCGGCTCCCAGGCCGGTGCGCATCTTGGAGCCGTCGAAATGCATCCGCCAATGGGTGGAGTCGGGCGCTGGCGGCAGGTACTGGGTCTCGGCCCAGTCAACGAGGAAGTCGGCCAGTGCTTGTGACTTGATGGCGGTGCGGGGCTGGTAGTAGATGGTGTAGGGAGCCAGATCTATAGCCCATTTGGCTACTCGGCTGGAGGCGTCTCGGCTTCCAATGATCTCGGCCAATGGAGCGGTGCAAACCACAGTGATTGGATGTTCTTGAAAGTAAGGCTTCAGCTTCTTGGCAGCAAAGTGCACACCATAGCACATCTTCTGGTAGTGAGGGTAGTTCTGCTTGGAGGTCGACAGTACCTCGCTCAGGTAATATACCGGCCTCTGGACAGGGAGCGCCTTGCCTTCCCCCTTGCGCTCGACTACGATGACTGTGCTGACTACTCGGCTGGTGGCGGCGATGTACAAGAGCATGGGCTCTTTGGGAGTCAGAACCGCCAACACAGGGGGAGTAGTCAACATCTTCTTCAGTTGGAGAAATGCCTCATCCGCCTTGTGGTTCCACTCAAAAAAGGTGGTCTTCTTCATCAATTGATACAAGGGCAGAGCTTTCTCGCCCAGCCGACTGATGAATCGGCTGATGGATGCCAAACAGTCGGTGAACTTCTGCGCATCTAACAGTCGGCTGGATACCTCCATCCTGTCGATAGCCTTGATCTTCATGGGGTTGCACTATATGCCGCGTTCGGAGACCAGGAAACCAAGGAGCTGGCCGGCTGGTACTCCAAAAACGCACTTCTCAGGGTTGAGCTTGATCTGGAATCGGCGCAGATTCTCAAAGGTCTCCTTGAGGTCTTCCAGCAGCGTCCCACGCTTCTCCGTCTTCACCACCACATCATCCACATAGACATGGGCATTCCTGCCGAGTTGCTTGAGGAGGCATTTCTGCATGCACCGCTGAAAGGTGGCGCCAGCATTCCTCAAGCCGAACGTCATTGTCAGGTAGCAGAAGGCTCCGAATGGTGTGATGAAGGCGGTCTTCAGTCTGTCTGCCGGGTTCAGCTTGATCTGGTGATATCCTAAATACGCATCTAGGAAACTCAGCAGCTGGCATCCGGCTGTGGAGTCTATCACCTGATCGATTCTTGGCAGGGCAAACGGGTCCTTTGGGCAGGCTTTGTTGAGGCTTGTGTAGTCGATACACATTCGCCATTGCTTGTTCTTCTTCAGCACCAAAACCGGGTTTGCCAGCCACTCTGGAAAAAACACCTCCATGATGAAGCCGGCCGCAAGAAGCCGGGCTATCTCCTCTCCAACAACTCTTCTCTTTTCTTCTGACAGGCGGCGCAAGGGCTGCCTGACGGGTTTCACATCCGGCCTGACGTGTAGCTTGTGCTCGACGAATTCCGTCGGCACACCCGGCATGTCTTTGGGGCACCATGCAAAGATGTATCGATTCTCACGGAGGAAGTCGACGAGCTCGCCTTCCTATTTGCTGTCGAGGTTTGCACGTACGACAGCGTATCTCTCTGGGTGCTCCGGGTCCAAGGGTATCTTCTTGGTCTCTTTGGCTGGCTTGAATGATCCTTCTGCTTCCGACTCCTTGGGGTCGGGCGACATCTCCGGCTGCTTTCCGGCCATCGCCACGACCCGGTCAAGGAGCCGCTTCTCAGCCGCGATCACCAGGGACTCGGCCAGCCGACTGCTCTCGGCCGCGCAGGCGGACGACTTCCGGTAGTCGCCGGCTACGGTCAGAATCCCCTTGGAACTCGGCATCTTCATCTTGAGGTAGGCGTAGTGAGGAACCACCATGAACTTGGCCAAGGCAGGTCGGCCAAGCAGTGCGTGGTACGGGCTTTCCAAGTCCACTACATCAAACCAGACCGGCTCTCAGCAGAAATGATCCTTGTCTCTGAAGAGGACGTCTATCAGGATCTTGCCGATTGGCGAACAGGAAAGGCCGGGTACAATTCCATGGAACACAGTCCGGCTGCTCTGCAGCTGTCTTTGCTTGATTCCTAGCTTCTCCATGGTGTCTTTGTACAGGATGTTGATGCTGCTGCCTCCGTCTATCAGAATTCGCGAGAAACGGGCTGCCCGCCTATCAGTGGCCAAGGTAGCACCTAGGACCAGGGCATAAGAGCCCGGACTCGGCATCACCTCTGGGTGATCCGCTCTACTCCAACTGATAGGCCTCTCGGACCAATGCATGAACTCTGGGGCATCTGTTGCCACTGCATTTACTTCTTGCTGCTGTTGGCGCCTGCTGCGCCGGTCATCCGCCATGCTGGTGAACACCACGTAGGCTCCATGCTCATCTAGGAACTCGTCTTGCACTGCGCCGACTGGCCGAGCCGCCGGCTGCTGGGGCGGCGGCGGAGGCGGCGGCCCAGCAGGCGGCGGAGGAATGAGGCCGTCTCCTTTGGCGATTCTGGTGAGCCAGTGGCACTTTTGGGTGGTATGATTTGACGGCTTCGCGCCGCTGTGGAACTTGCAGGGACCATCCAAAGTCTGCTCATAGGAGAAGGCTGGCAACCAATTGGACTTGCCGCCTTTCTGCCGCTTGGCCGGAGGCTGCCCCTCCGGCTGGTGGTCTTCAACTATCGCCACTTGCCGACTGTTGGAAGTCGGCTGTTGGGCCTTGCGCTTGTTGTCGTTCTGTTGTTGGCGCCGACTGGTGTCTCCAGCCGGGGTTTTGGGAGCCTGAGGGGTCACCTTGCCAGCGGCGTTGACTTGGATCTCTGTCTTCATGGAAGAGTCGGCCATGGAGTACTTGTCTGCTATGACTAGCAGTTCGTCGAGGGTTTCTGGCTCGTTGCAGAGGAGCCTGTGCTTGAGGAGGGTGCCCTCTCGGCACCCGGCGGTGAAGTACTCGATAGCCTGCACCTCGTGCACGCCATCGCAGGAGTTCCGAAGCTCGCCCCAGCGCGTGAGGTAGTCGCGTGTTGATTCATCAGGGCCTTGCACGCACAAGGAAAGCTGGCGCGGCTTGGGAGGTCGCTTGTACGTGCTCGTGAAGTTGCGGATGAAGGCTTCAGTGAAGTCGACCCAGCTGTTGATGTTGCGGGGCTTCAGGCTATTCAACCATGTCCGGGCCGTGCCCTGGAGCATGAGGGGAACGTACTTCACAGCAACTCACTTGTTGCCGTTCGCTATGCTGACGGCTGTGGAGTAGTCTATCAGCCAGTCCTCCAGCTTCACGGGGCCGGTGTACTTGGGTGTGTCTCGGGGGATCGTGAACCCTTTGGGGAAGGGCTCGTCTCGGATGCGGGGCTCAAATCAAGGCGGACCCAGCTCGTCTTCTTCTTCCAGCGCCAGGGATCGCTGGAGTCGATCGATCCGATGGCGGGCATCGTTCTCTCCGACTCCCTCTCGGCGGCCAAGGCGGCCTCCGAGAGTCGAATGCTCAACAAGCGGCGGGGAAACTCGCTGCTCTCTTCTGGGCGGGGGAGGCAGGTAGTCGTCCCGTTGCTCTACTGCTCTCGGGCGGCCGTCTTGGTTGCGCTCGATGGTGATGTGAGTCCGACTGTGACTGACAGCCGGCTCCTTTTCTTTCCTTCCGCGAACTCCGCCAGTCGGTGTCCGAGAGGTCGCGCCTTGATCTCGACAGGGAGGCAAGTCGTCGTTCGGCTGCTGCAGCGCGTCTACGCGGCCGCCGGCCGCGTTCTGCGCAGCAACCGCGTCGAGGAGTTGCTGGACTCGCTCCGTCATCAAACGGCGCTCTTCGCCCTCGAAGTTCTTCAGCTTGTCAGTCGCCGCTTGGGCGGCGCGGATGTTCTCCGCAGGGGTGGCGTATACGGGGCGTTTTGCTCCGAACAAGTCGGCGATGTCCGCGCCGCACTGCCGGACCGCGCCTAGACGGCTCGGCCCAGTCGGAGCCGGCGAGCCGCCTACGGCGCGATCCATCTCGCGCTGGTATGCCTCTGACAAGCGCCTCATGCTTGCCAGCTTCTTGGCGCCTTTGATGATCTGAAGGCGGCGTGTCTCCAGCGTCTTGGCGTCTGCGTCCTCTGGAATGGGTGCGGTAAGGTCTTGCAGGGCCGCAGCAAGCGGGTCCTGGGCTTCTTTGCCGGAGCGCTCGCCGTGACTGATGACGAGCACCTCCATGACGGCGCTTCTGCCGCTCTCCTCCTACGGAAGCGGCTCGTCGTAGACCACCACGTTGGTGGGGAAAATGTCAAGCGACACGGCGTCGGAGTCGACCAGCATCGGGTCGGTGGAGCCTACGGACTCCAATTCCACGGCAGGCTCGCCGGCAATGTGGAGTTGGTCAAGGAGGCCCGCGAGAAGGCTCTCGGGGCCACCCGTGCCTGCGTCGGATGCAGGCTCGTTGGAGAGGCGCACCTCGCTGAAAAGTTCGGCGAGGCTGCTCGTGGCGTAGGAGGCCTCAGCGCCGCGCAGCGTGTCGATGCAGACTCCATCTGGCAAGCCTGGCTGGCTGCGCTCGCCAGGGAGGAAGAGGGTTCCCGTCCAGAACAGATCTCCGGACGACGGTGCACCTCGCCCCATGGTGGGCGCCAAATGTCGGGGGTTGGGTGCGACATATGCCAAAGGATGGCTTATCATGGTGGGGGCGAGTAGAACGTCGCCGGTGCCTGGAAACGGGATGAGGCGTAGGCATGCACGCCGGCGAATCTTACCCAGCTTCGGGGCTCTCCGGGGAGATAACACCCCTACTGCTGCTCTGCGGGGTCTCCGCATGATCACTAAAGCAAAGTGACTACAATGGTGCTCCTCGAGCTGTATCTGGAGGCAGGAGAGAGCAAGGCTAGTTCTCTCCTCCCTGCGCTATCTGGTCTATCTCTATCAAGGTCCGAACCGTTTGCATGTGTGCCCCAGGGGGGTTTATATAGGTCTACCCCCCGGGGGTACAAAGGTAATCCGGCTGGGCGCGGGCCCCAGTCGTCTGTCTCCTAGACCGCCGTCCTTCCTGCCGGCTTCTGGGGGCCGCTGACTGGTGGGTCCCGCGGACTGGTATGACACTGTGCGGCGCTCCTGATGACGCAGGCTTGGTCATTGGGTCGTGGCAACAGTGCCGCCGTCTATCGGGCGATCAATGTCGCCATTCCCCATCCTATCTGGTTAATGGCTCGTGGGGCCCTAGAGGGGAGACGGCCAACTCCAGGGAGGCCGGCTCCCACAGGGCCATCTTCGGGGCGCTCAGGCCGCCTTCGGTCCACCCACTGACAGGCGGCCCCGCGGCCTTCGGGCCATACGGGCCGGCATCGTGGGTACAGTGCGTCGCGCACTGTGGCTGAGGTCAGGGCAGGCATGGCAACAGTGCCGTGCCTCGCCGGAGATCTTCTGGTGATACGGCTCACTGTAGCCATGCCAGTCCCTCGTAGGCAGGGAGGAACGGCCTCGTCGTGACCGTACCGTGCATCGGGCTTCAGGAAGAGTCATGGGCCGACTCCCATAGTCGGCCTCTCTGGAGGTCGCCTGCTTGGAGTTGGCTTGTCTTGGAGTCGCCGTCTGGGACTCGGCTTGTCTTGGAGTCACCGTCTAGGACTCAGCTTGAGGGGCGCGGCCTGCCCCGATGTCTTGAAAGATCCTGGGACCCGGGTTAGCCTACCCGTGGCCCATTACTCCGACACAAAGAGCGCCAAGCGGCGCCGCCAACAAGCCGGCACGAGATCCATATAAGGATCCTCGCAAAGAGGACGGCCCGGTCCGGTCCATCTATGGGTCCAGAAAGCAAGCTCCAGAAAGAAAAACAACACGTCGAGTATTCGAAAATCATGGCACACCCAAATACAGGGGCGCCGCACACCCCTTATGTTTCACCGATGAGGTGCTGGTCATGAATTTCCAGCGGGATTCAAACCCATAAACATAGAGGCATATGACGGAACAACAGACCCTGGAGTCTGGATTGAGGATTACATCATGCACATACATATGGCCAGGGGAGATGACCTCCACGCCATAAAATACTTACCTCTCAAGCTCAAAGGGCCAGCTCGGCATTGGCTCAAAAGCCTCCCAGAAAATACCATCAGAAGTTGCGAAGAGCTCGAGGATGCATTTCGGGCAAATTTTCAGGGGACTTATGTCTGCCCTCCGGATGCAGACGATTTAAGTCACATAACTCAACAACCCGGAGAGTCAGCCCGCAAATTCTGGAACAGGTTCCTCACCAAAAAGAACCAAATAGTCGACTATCCGGACGCCGAAGCCTTAGCAGCCTTCAAACATAACGTCCGAGACGAATGGCTCGCTAGACACCTCGGCCAGGAAAAGCCAAGGACAATGGCCGCACTAACAAGCCTCATGACCCACTTTTACGGGGAGTGGATAGCTGGCTGGCAGGATGCAGCACAGGCGACCCAAGTACATCCGAAGTCAGGGATGGAAATGGGAAACCACGACGCAAAAATTACCAGCGCTGAACTAAGGGAAACGGCCCAAAGAGCACGGCAGTCAACGCCGGATTCAAAAGCTCTCGACAGAACAACAAAACACTGCCTCTCAAGGACAACAGCGACGAGCTATCCAACCTAAACAAAATCTTGGACAAGATATGCCAAATCCACAACACCTCCGGGAAGCCTGCAAACCATACCCACAGAGATTGTTGGGTCTTCAAATAGTCCGGCCGACTTAATGCCGAACATAAGGGGCTCAAAACACCAAGTGAGGACGATGACGAACTCCACAAGCAGAGCACCGGCAAACAAAGGAATTTCCCACAAGAGGTCAAAACATTAAACTCACTTCATGTGACAACAGGCAAAAATAGAGCGGCGCCCATTAAAATGCACGCTGCACGGTCCACCCCAGCGGAGTCTAGACACTGGATGTCAAAACCAATCACCTTCGACCATCTGGATTACTCCGGAAGTATCTGGAACACAGGATGGACTGCCCTGATATTAGATCCTATAATCGACGGACTGCAATTTACACAAGTCCTAATGGACGGCGGCAGTGATCTAAACCTACTATATCGAGACACAATCCGCAGAATGGGGATAGACCCAACTAAAATACGCCATAGCAACACTCCCTTTAAAGGAGTGATGCCAGGCCCATATGCCCATTGTACAGGCTCTCTACCACTAGAAGTTGTGTTCGGCTCATCCGACAACTCCCGTCGCGAAATATTAGTCTTCCACATCGCCCCATTTAAAAGTAGCTATCAAGCACTATTGGGACGCGAAGCTTTCGCCCGCTTTAATGCAATACCGCATTATGCATATCTTACACTCAAAATGCCCGGTCCACGCGGCATAATATCATTAAAGGGAAATCTCGAGTGTTCCTTGAATACGGAAGAAAGTGAGACTGCCTTGACAGCCACACATTAATCCGGCCTTGCCGATCAAAGCAGCCAAACAGGTCATTCAGATCCCGGACACGGTTAGACGAGTCCGGCACAAATAAACAAGGGGCTTGCTAGCCGCGTACCCCCCTGCAAGGGGCTGCACGCATGTACAATAAGAGACAATAAAGCTCAATTTTATTCGTTTTTTTTAATTATACTCTGTTTATACATTTTTCGCACGATCTTTTTTTTCAAACTAAGTTCTTCTCTTTTACAGATGAACACCGTGCTACACCCGTCCAGGATACGGCACAATGGAGACAGGCGCAGACGTGCAGTAGGGACCCGTTACAAGGATTATTTTCAGATTAAGACCCTGCGTAAACCTTTCTCACTGTCTCTTGTTGATACACATCCCCCGGTTCCTCACTATAACCAAGGAGGAGGCTGGCATTTTGGCATCGGCCGCGTCAGAAATTTTGCGTGTACCTGGACACCAGGGGCTTAGGGCATTGTTCGGCCCATTTTCATAAAGACCGAATACCTTAGGGAGTGTTCGGCGTCTCGAGTTAGGCCTTATATGCATCAGCTCTGAATCATGTCTTTGGTCAAATGTTGGGTTTTCCCGGCTCCTGTGTTTTGCTGCTTACGTTCCGCTCTATCGGCTAACGCGGCACCAGGAGAACTACTGCGATTGTGCCCCGGTTCGTCCAGGTGAGCACCTCAGTAGAGAAAGCCGAAAACTGACTGTCATGATATAGCGGGAGACTGGTCAACCACTCGATCGACCACCGGAATGTTTTGAATTCCTCTGCTTTAAAGAAGGGTCGTTTCCCGGTCAGGCACATACGCACCCCGAAATTCGGAGAGCGCAGTGCGCCTAGGGGCTATATAGTAGCTCCACCATTGAACTCCTATGGCTAAGTGAAAGTGATAAAGCATTATAGTCCGGTTGCCTAGTTTGCTACGCTATCACCTCCTTCACAGGACCAAGACGTTGGATTAAGTGTGAAAATGCGCTATTTTTTGCAAACACCCCGCACTATGTGCGTGGGGGCTGAAGCCGAAGACTGCCATCTTTCAGGTTATATACACATATACGTTAACGGCCGCACAGGAGGAATTTCAACACTTGAACGCACAAGTATAAAAAGCTCTTATATTATATTTGAAACATGGTTTCACAAATCATACATGTCATTTGAACATAACATCTTTCGTGCACTGCGTCTCTATTAAACGAGCGCCCTGCAGGACTTCCTCAAAATAGTGTTCGGCTGGTAATCGGCTTCTGACCGAATCCTGGGATGCAACATTGGTGGCCTCCATCTCTGCCCAGTACATTTTGACACGGGCGAGTGCCATCCGTGCACCCTCTATGCATGCCGACCGCTTCGTCGCCTCGATATGCGGCACCGCATCAAGGAACTGCTGCACCAAGCCAAAATAACTTTTCGGCTCAGGCCTTTTCGGCCACAAATGAGCCACGACATCCTTCATGGCAAGTCCAGACAACCTATTCAGCTCAGCCCATTCGGCTAACCGATCAATCAATGGAAGTGGACGCTCCGGACTATGGAACTGCGACCAAAAAAGCTCTTCCATTCCGTGATCCTTTTGGCCTCGGAAGTGTGCGACTGCGTCTGCGGCACTGGCCGTCAAATTCAGATAAGCATCCTTCGCACCCCGCAACTGGCCCAACTGAGCATACTTCGGATCCGTGAACTTCCTACGCAGCAGAAAGGGCTTTCCAGCCGCAATATCCCCGGCCTGACGGAGCTCCTCTTTTATAGCCCTCATGGCGGAGCGGGCATCCTTGGCTTCGGCGGTGGCCTTCTTCAGGCCCTCTTGCTCCGCTCGGTGTTCTCTTTCAAGAAACTCACAGCGGTCGGTAGCATCCTTCAGCTTCACGGCCATTTCGGCCATTTCCTCCCCGCTTCGGCAGTGAGCAGCCTGTTCGGCTTTTAGCTCTTCGGTCGCCTTCATGGCAGCCACATTGCATTTTCTGGCTTGCTCCTTGGCTCGGGCAAGCTCTGCCCGAAGAGCCTCCATAGCAGCGGCACCATCTGCATTAAGCATACATGTAGTAAGGCACGGACGTCATGCTCCCTTACCAGGTGTTCACGGAGAAGCCACATACCTCGTGACTCATCAAGTCGCTTATTGACCAGCACGATGTCCGCATCCGCAACGTCAAGTTGCCGCTTCAGTTCGGCAACTCTATCAGTCCGGCTGGCCACCGAACACTCCGCCCCCTGAATAGGAAGGGAAACATCTTATAGCTGAGATTATGATCCTCGGCACGCCATCACTTTTGACAACATACCGAGTCTCAGGGGCTACTATCTATACAGGGCGCATTCTATATGCAAAACTGTCAGAAGGTACATCATTCTTGCGTACCTCAAACCCCGTCAGTAAACTTCTGACGGCTTCATGCAATCCGCTCTCAGCGGATGAGATCCTTTCAATCACCGTACCCATTAAAGCACGGTGATCTTCTGAGATAGATGCTCGCCCGAGCAGATCCTTCAGCTCCTCCGACCGTACACCAGTTGGTGCCGGACCTCCCGGCCACGCCAGACTCGGGGAAACCCTCCGCGACGACACCTCAGGGTCGTCCACCCCACCTGACGGTGCGGCAGATGGAGGCGTTTCGCTCTCCATCATCTCCGGACGAAGATCCCCCGAAGATGAGCTCTGCTGAGAAGGGCTGAGATCCGAACTACAAGGTAAAAACTTTGGTTATCTTCAGAAACAAAAACAGGGATGTCCCTTATTACAAAACTCCCCTTTCTACTTATGGCTCGCTGGAGGGCTGATTCCCTTGGGGAAATAGTGCGGCCAGGGCTTCTCCTGGCGAAAGACCCTCTGGTGAAGATTTCTTCCCTCGCTTTGAGGCCTTGGCCTCCGGATCTTCAGAAGCGGTCCTCTTCTCCCCTTGGAGGGAGGGGTTCTCGATCCCCCCTTCCTTAAAAGCCTCCTTAGCGGAGGCGGTAGCTTTCCTGTTCCCCCCTTTGCCCTCTTCCAAAGGCGCAACCTCCAGCATCTTGGTTAACACGGGATCCGGCGTGGTTTCAGGGAGGGGGACCGGACACCTTATCAGTTTTGCTTTTGCTATCCATTCCTGTTCAAGGGACAGCTCTTTAAAGGGCAAGTTTATGATAAATGTACGGATAGCATGTCCGGGCACAGGACTACTTACTTGACTATCCGGGCGATTGCAGCTCAGACCTGCGTCCTCGGTCAAGTCCGGACACATCTCTTGTGATCCGAAGAAAAGTTTATACATCTCCACGGGCGTCGCACCCATGAAGTGTTGGAGAGCTTGCGGTCCCTCCGGATTGAATTCCCACAGGCGGAGGGGGTGACGTTTGCAGGGCAGAAGGCGCCGAATCAGCATGACCTATGCCACTACAACCAGATTGATCTCCCTCTCTTGGAGGTCTCGAATCCGGCCCTGCAATAATGGAACGTCCTTGGACGGCCCCCAGTCAAGCCCTTTGTTGACCCATGACGCCAGCCATTATGGAGGGCCCGAGCAAAAGGCAGGTGGCGCCACCTGCCTGGTGCCCCTAGGAGCGGTGATGTAGAACCAATCCTGTTGCCACAAACCAAGCTCCTCTTAAAAAGAGCCCTCGGGCCATGGAGCATCAGCCCTCTTGCTTATAACTGCCCCTCCACACTCTACCTGCCGCCCCTCGATCATCTTCGGCTCCACGTTGAAGGTCTTGAGCCACAATCCGAAGTGAGGGTAGTGCGGAGGAAGGCTTTGCATACAACAATGAATGATGAGATGTGGAGGATGGACTCCGGGTCCAAGTCATGGAATTCCAACCCATAATAGAACATGAGCCCCCTCACGAAGGGGTCCATCGGGAAGCCTAAACCTCGACGGAAGTGAGACACGAACACCACGCTCTCACCAGGCTTGGGAGTAGGAATAACTTGCCCTTGGGCGGGCAGCCTATGCGAAATTTCGTCGGTTAGATACCTGGCGTCTCTCAGCTTTAGCACATCTTCTTTCGTGACAGAAGAAGGCATCCACCGGCCTTGTAGGTCGGAGCCGAACATTGTCGAAGGTCTGAAGCGCCTGAATCTGGAGCCTTGGGTGTTGGAACTCGGGGCGAGGGGCGGAGTCGATTGAAGATTGAAGAAAAGGAACATGCCTTGGTCTCGTTATAAAGGGGTTGAATACCAAGAGCCGTCCCTGTGACCGTTTGGGACTCGCCTTCGATGGAGGGGGCATGCCAACGGGCGCGGTTGGGTTACCCACGCCCGTATTGATGAGAATCCCGGAATAAGGGGACACGATCTCTACTTTGACAAGACGTGCCAAGGAAACCGCTTCGCTAAACTTGCTGAGGTGGAACAATAAAAATAATTCGAATAAAGGCTTGGTCATGGTGTGACGTCATGCCGCGAAATACGTCAGCAGATTGAACTTGTGTAAATATTATTCTCTCTACGGTGGTATGTGGAATTTATTTTGCAGAGCCGGACACTATCCTGGTGTTCAAAATCTTCTATGAATTATTCGGAGGAGGAACCCGCCTTGCAATGCCGAAGACAATATGCGCACCGGACTCGTCGTCATTGAAGCCTGGTTCAGGGGCTACTGAGGGAGTCCTGGACTAGGGTTGTCCGGATAGCCGAACTATCATCATTGGCCGGACTCCAAGACTATGAAGATACAAGATTGAAGACTTCGGCCTGTGTCCGGATAGGACTTTCCTTGGCGTGGAAGGCAAGCTTGGCGATACGGATATGTAGATCTCCTACCATTGTAACTGACTCTGTGTAACCCTAGCCCTCTCCGGTGTCTATATAAATCGGAGGGTTTTAGTCCGTAGGACACACAACAACCATACCATAGGCTAGCTTCTAGGGTTTAGCCTCCTTGATCTCGTGGTAGATCTACTCTTGTACTACCCATATCATCAATATTAATCAAGCAGGAGTAGGGTTTTACCTCCATCGAGAGGGCCCGAACCTGGGTAAAAACATCGTGTCCCTTGTCTCCTGTTACCATCCGCCTAGACGCACAGTTCGGGACCCCCTACCCGAGATCCGCTGGTTTTGACACCGACATGATGCATCAGACAATCGACTCGAGCCGAACCCATGGAATGCGGCCAGACTCCGAAGATTCTATGCCTAGTGCCGAACTCCGTGTTTGTTTCCTTACCTCCATCTTCCTTTTTAAATTATATCCTCTCTCTCTCTCCCTTTTACATTTATAGCCTTAAAGGCTCTAAGTATGCTTTGACCGCACACTCTGGCCGCGCTATGCGCGCTCATCATACCTGGGGGCTTCTTACACAGAAGCTCATTTGTCTTCTGGGCTTTATGCCCAGCACATATGCGTCACCTCTACGTATGTGCCTTTTTTCACCACTATATGCATCGATATGACTTAAGTTTTGGCCAAGCTGGGTTGCCTGGCTCTTGTGTTTATGCCCTACGTTCCCGTTAATTCGGCTAGGGCATAAGGGGAGCACCTCTGCGATTGTTACTACCGGGTCAGCCGGATGTGTACCTCAGACTGGATGAAGCCGAAAGCTAGCATTCTTAAGGGAATATTCGGTCAATGAACAAAAGATGTATTTTACCTATTACAACACATGCCTCCAGATGCTTATATCCTGCATAAATTTTTGCAGTTCGGACATGCACATCAATGCATGCACACCCAGGGAAAGGAACCCTTAACGGAACTATTCTCCCTGGAAGATGTTTCTTACTACCCATGTAATATAACATAACTAGTTGGGTACTTGTCTGTTCAAGCACTTATGACCCCTACGCCTGGTTTCCACGCGTGCCCCGGTTTTCACGTAACCGAGCGGGTACTAGGATACACTCCGGACTGTCGGGTCCAGAGGTTGAAGCGAAAAGGTCGGCCAAGACAAATGATTTACAATCTGGCTAGGGACAAAATATGTCCTTCGAAGTACAATGTCACTTAGACTGACTAAATTCTTCTTCTATACCATCCAACAGGCTGTCTAGCCTACAGTCCTGTTGGGAATACTTAGCGGCTAGTGCTACTTGGTCATACACAAGATGTATAGGGATCTCCTTCCCATCTGACCCTACAGGTCTGACCTCGGCCATGTGGTTCAAGTCAGCCTTGGTGTATCGCGTCTTCACCATGGCCCAGGCTTCCCTTGCTCCTTGTCGGTAGGCTGATATCTTCCATAATCGGAAGCGCTGTCACGCTCCCTTGAGCATCTCCATAAGCTTCCCCGTGCCTCCGGGCAGGGAGGTGGTTGGCCACAAGGCTTGGGCAATGTCCCGCATCACCTGCCGAACTTGTTTGTGCAATTGTGAGAGCTCCGGTAGAAGATCGCCTGTAGATCCGGGCATCTCCTCTTCAGGATGACCTGTCAGCATGCCTACAGACAAAATTCTGTTAGCATGCTTCTTCGCCGAACTTTATAGTGGTTCGTCAGAGCACTTACTGAATATGCCACGTCGAAGCATCGTATTATCCTTTACGGAGTCAGCAAGCTGGGCCCGAACATCCTTTAATTCGACATCCAGTCGGACGTTCGCATCCTGGAGAGTATTTTTCTCCTTTATAACCTTTGTAAGAACACATTGGCCAGCCTTCAGCTGTCGCCGAACATGTTGCTCGTCTTCTGGTATGATCTCCGGATTGCCTCCGGGATTGTCTGCAGATTCTATTGTTAGAATTGCATTCAGGACAAATACTTAGCTGGTACATGCAATGACATTATTTTAAGTTCAAAGCAAATATTACCTGATGGAGCCTTCGTAGACTCCTCCATCACGGCAATTGCGGCCCGCAATTGGGCCTTGCACTCCTCCAGCTCTTTGGACAGCTGGGTATTCTTCTCTATCAGAATCTACGCACACGAGGATCCTTAATTCAGTTGTGCCAACTGTTTCAAGTCTCAGGGGCTACTGATATACATACTTATCAAATTTTCTTACCCATATATCCTTTACGTACTGGTCCGTGGCCCTGGCGAGGCCACCTTGAGCAGCCCGGATGTACGCGTCCCCTGAGTTGAAGGCATCAAATGCCTCTTCAGAGAAATTAGGGTCGTGTAGTGCGGCCCGTCGGCGCCTATGATTTATGGCGCTCTCCACTTTGGACTTTGTAGCAGAAAATCTATCTGCATCCTCTATAGGAGGATCGTCCGTGTTGGCCTCTGCCCTTGAATCCGGCCTCGGAGTCCGGCTGGTGGAAGCATGACCGGCAGGCTCTCCAGATACAGTCCGGTGAGTGCTCTTTCTGTCAGAAGGCAGAAGACATCGTTATATTTTAACAATGATAACTTCGTGGCAGTTTTTTAAACATACCTTTGCAACGGCGTCTCGGTCCTGATCGCCTTTCTTTTAAGCCTTCCCGACTTCGGTGCCCCTTGTTGGCGAGTCACCGCGGGTTCAGCTTGGCGCCCCTATGGCCTTCCCTGTAAGAAGCAATACAGGTGTGATGGGTGAAGTGTAAGGAGGGAATCCTTTTCAGAAATTGGGACTGTGGCTTTGCTTACCTGGGATACAGGGAGTAAGCCAGGATAATCGGCTATAATGGCCACCATCGCAGCTCAACTGGTAAAATGTCCTGTCGATAAGCTCCACAAACGTGTCCGGATCTTCTTTGAGTCCGGGGTCGAGAGCCCGGTTAGGGTCCTCTGGCTGTGGAGACGGGTTGTGGACATCCTTCATAGCTCTTCGCAGTTCCTGCTATGAATTGACGATTAAAACATCTGTGCTAAAAATATTGGAAAGAATGGAATAAAAGATAGCGACTCACCCAGCTTGGGGGGTTGTACATGGAGAATCCATCCCGTGGCTTGATATGGATGAACTCCTCCTCTTCCCCTTTGAACAAATCAGACAGTATCTTCGCTAGAGTGGCGGGAGAATCCGGTCCTTTACGGCCGCAGCGGGTGGCATCATCTTCTCCATTGAAGTGCCAATGGGTTTTCCCCGATATTGAAGTGGCTGCACTCCCCGCATTATGCATATGGACATAACTTCAATTACTGTCAGCCCTGACTTGGCCAGCGTATTTATCCTGTCCATCAGGAAAAGGATCTCTCTGTTATCTTCCTCCTGGGGGCTCTTGGGGCGCCACCTGTGGCGTTTCTTCAATGGGGCATCTACAAACTCGGGAAGGCCCTTCCGAACAGGGTCTGGAAGAGGGACGTCCTCCACGTAGAACCATTCTGAGGGCCAATCCTCGGATGTCTTCTTCGGGGTGCTGGATAGATATCCGGTCCCGGCGATGCGCCATATTTTGGCTCCACCCACTTGAAATACCGACCCCTTCTGGGTATGGGGTACTAGGCAGAATAGCCTCTTCAACAACTTGAAATGAGCTTCGCAACCCAGAAAAAGCTCGGAGAAGGTGACGTAGCCTGCGATATGCAATATGGAGGCTGGGGTAAAGCTGTGCAGCTGGAGGCCATAAAACTCCACGAGCCCGCGGAGGAAGGATGGATTGGAAATCCGAGCCCCCTCAGCAAGTAGGGGACAAAGCACACTCGCTCTCCCTTGGATGGGTTTGGAAAGCTCTCCGCTTGCTCCCCGCCATTGTAAGTGGCTAGTCCTGCTCGGACGGGGACCATGTATGCAGGTGGGAGAAACCCTTTGGTCTGCAACTCTACTAGTCGGCTGTGGGGAACAGAACATCTCTCCCAATCGCCTGGCCTATTGCTATGGGAACGAGGGGAGGAACCACGACGACCGGCCATGGTGGTATCGATTTGTCCAGGCACGCTCTGATGAACACTCGCCAAGAGGAGATGGTGTGATTTGGATTTGAGAATCCCCGTTTCTTTTATAGATGATTTACCCGCATGGTTGGGGTGGCAAATGTAAAAATGCCCCGACTTCTCACATTCGCTCGACACGTGGAAACAGCCATTATTAAAGCGCAGAAGCCGAGGAGCGCGACATTGATGAGGAGCCAGACACTGCTTGTTACAACAATGCTCTGGAGGATTTGGAGAAGAACCCGCCTTGCAATGTCGAAGACAATCTGCACGCCGGACTCCTCGTCATTGAAGCCTGGTTCAGGGGCTACTGACGGAGTCCTGGATTAAGGGGTCCTCGGACAGTCGGACTATATACTTTGGCTGATGTTGGTGTCAAAACCGGCAGATCTCGGGTAGGGGGTCCCGAACTGTTCATCTAGGAGGATGGTAACAGGAGACAAGGGACACGATGTTTTTATCCAGGTTTGGGCCCTCTCGATGGAGGTAAAACCCTACTCCTGCTTGATTGATATTGATGATATGGGTAGTACAAGAGTAGATCTACCACGAGATCAGAGAGGCTAAACCCTAGAAGCTAGCCTATGGTATGATTGTTGTTCATCCTACGGACTAAAACCCTTCGGTTTATATAGGCACCGAAGAGGGTTAGGGTTACATAGAGTCGGTTACAATGGTAGGAGATCTACATATCCGTATCGCCAAGCTTGCCTTCCACGCCAAGGAAAATCCCATCCGGACACGGGACGAAGTCTTCAATCTTGTATCTTCATAGTCCAGGAGTCCGGCCGAAGATGATAGTTTGGCTATCCGGACACCCCCTAGTCCGGGACTCCCTTAGTAGCCCCTAAACCAGGATTCAATGACGACTAGTCCGGCGCGCATATTGTCTTCGGCATTGCAAGGCGGGTTCCTCCTCCGAATACTTCATAGAATATTCTGAACACCAGGATAGTGTCCGGCTCTGCAAAATAAGTTCCACATACCACCGTAGAGAGAATAATATTTACACAAATTCAATCTGCTGACGTATTCCATGGCGTGACATCACACCATGGCCAAGCCTTTATTCGAATCGTTTTTACTATCCCACCTCAGCGCGTTTAGCGAGGCGGTTTCCTTGGCACGTCTTGTCAAAGCAGAGATCGTGTCCCCTAATTCTGGGATTCTCATCAATACGGGCGTGGGTAACCCAACCATGCCCGTTGGCACGTCTCCTCTATCGAAGGCGAGTCCTGAACGGTCACGGGGGAGGCTCTTGGTATTCAACCTCTTTATAAAGAGACCAAGGCTCCACTCCCTTCTTTCAATCTCAATCGCACCCACCCCTCGCCTCGAGTTCCAACACCCAAAGCTCCAGGCGCTTCAAACCTTCGATGATGTCCGGCTCTGACCTGCAAGGCCGGTGGATGCCTTCCTCCGTTACGGAAGAAGACGTGCTAAAGCTAAGAGATGCCAGGTATTTAACCGGCAAAATTTCGCATAGGCTGCCTGCCCAAGGGCAAGTTATTCCCACTCCCAAGCCAGGTGAAAGCATGGTGTTCGCGTCTCACTTCCTTCGGGGGCTAAGCTTCCCGACGGACCCCTTTGTGAGGGGGCTCATGTTTTACTATGGATTGGAATTTCACGACTTGGATCCGGAGTCCATCCTCCACATCTCATTGTTTATTGTCGTGTGCGAAGCCTTCCTCCGCATTACCCCTCACTTTGGATTGTGGCTGAAGACCTTCAAAGTGGAGCCGAAGATGATCAATGGGCAACAGGCAGAGTGCGGAGGGGCTGTTATAAGCAAGAATGCTAATGCTCCGTGGCCCGAGGGCTCTTTTCAAGAGGAGCTCAGTTTATGGCAACAAGACTGGTTTTATATCACAGCTCCTAGTGGCACCAAACGGGTGGCGCCACCTGCCTTTCGCTCGGGTCCTCCACCGCGGCTGGCGTCATGGGTCAATAAAGGGCTTGACTGGGGGCCGTCCAAGGATGTGCCCTTGCTGCAGGGCCGCATCCAAGATCTCCTAGAGAGAGAGATCGCTCTGGTCGTAGTAGGGCAGGTCATGCTGATTCGTCGCATCCTGCCCTGCAGACGTCATCCCCTCCGCTTGTGGGAATTTAACCCGGAGGGACCACGAGCTCTCCAACATTTTATGGGCGCGACGCCCGTGAAGATGTACAAGCTTTTCTTCGGATCACAAGAGATGTGTCCGGACTTGATTGAGGACGCAGGTCTGAGCTGCAATGGCCCGGATACTCAAGTAAGTAGCCCTGTACCCGGACACGCTATCCTATATTTATTACAAACTTGCCCTTTAAAAGAGTTGTCCCTTGAACAGGAGTGGATAGCGAAAGCAAAGTTAATCAGGTGTCCGACCCCCCTCCCCGAGACCACGTCGGATCCCGTGTTAACCAGGATGCTGGAGGTTGCCCCTTCGATAGAAGGTGAAGGGGGGAACAAGGAAGCTACTGCCTCCGCGAAGGAGGCTGCCAGGAAAGGAGGGATCGAGAATCCCTCCATCCAAGAGAAGAAGAGGACCGCCTCTGAAGACCCGGAGACCATGGTCTCAAAGCGGGGGAAGAAATCTTCGTCAGAGGGTCCGGCGCCGAGAGATGCCTCGGCCGCATTATGCCCCCAAGGGGATCAGCCCTCCACCGAGCCGTAAGTAAAAAAGGGGAGTTCTTTTTAAAATAAAGGATATCCCTACCCTATTTCTGATAACCGAAATTTTACCTTGTAGTTCGGATCTCAGCCCTTCTCAGCAGAGCTCATCTTCGGGGGATCTTCGTCCGGAGATGATAGAGAGCGAAACGCCTCCCCCTGCCGTACCGCCTTACAAGGCGGGCGACCCCGAGGTGTTGTCACGGAGGGTTTCTCCGAGTCCGGCGGGGCCGGCAGGTAGTCGTATGTCCCCTCAAAGCCCTCCGCGTTCGGCCTTCGAAAAAGGCCATCGGACGAGTCCGCACCATATGGTGTACGATCGGAGGAGCTGAAGGATCTGCTCGGGCGAGCGTTTATCTCAGAAGATCACCGTGCATTAATGGGTACGGTGATTGAAAGGATTTCGTCTGCTGAGAGCGGATTGCATGAAGCCGTCAGAAGTTTACTGACAGGTTTTGAGGTACCCAAATGATGTACCTTATGACAGTTCCGCATATAAAATGCGCCCCTGAGACTCGGTGTGGTGTCAAAAATGATAGCGCGCCGAGGATCATAATCCCAGGTATAATATGTCGTCCTTCCTATGTAGGTGGCGAAGTGTCCGGTGGCTAGCCGGACTGATGGATTTGCCGAACTAAAGCGGCAACTGGACGTGGCGGATGCCGACATCGCGCTTGTCAATAAGCGTCTTGACGAGTCACAAGGTATGTGATCTCTCCGCGGACACCTGGTAAGGGAGCTTGATGCCCGTGCCTCACAACAAGTATGTTTGATGCAGATGGTGCCGCTGCCATGGAGAACCTGCGGGCGGAGCTCGCCCAGGCCAAGAAGCAGGCCAGAAAGAGTGACGCGGCTGTCTTAAAGGCGGTCGAAGAGCTAAAAGCCGAACAGGCTGCTCGCTGCGGAAGCAAGAAGGAGACGGCCGAGATAGCCGTGGAGTTGAAGAATGCTGCTGACCGCTGCAAGCTTCTTGAAAAAGAAGATCGGGCGGTACGAGAGGACCTGAAGAAGGCCACTGCCAAGGCCAAGGATGCTCGCTCTGCGATGAGAGCTATGAAGGAGGAGCTGCGTCAGGCTGGAGATATCGCAGCTGGAAAGCCCTTTCTGCTGCGGAGGAAATTCCTGGACCCTAATTATGCTTAGTTGGACCGGCTGTGGAGTGCGGAAGATGCTTATCTGGACATGGCGGCAAGTGCGGTGGACGCGGCCGAACACTTCCGAGATCAAGAGGATCACGAAACGGGGAAGTTTTTTGGTCGCAGTTCCATTGTCCAGAGCGCCCACTTCCATTAACCGATCGCTTGGCCGAATGGGCGGAGCTGAATAGGTTATCCGGACTTGCGATGAAGGATGTCGTGAGTCTTTTGTGGCCGAAGAGGCCTGAGCCGAAGAGTTATTTTGGCTTGGTGCAGCAGTTCCTTGGTGCGGTGCCGCATATCAATGCAATGAGGAGGTCGGCATGCATAAAGGGTGCGCGGATGGCTCTTGCCCGTGTCAAGACATACTGGGCGGAGATGAAGGCCACCAATGTTGCAACCCAAGATTCGGACGGAAGCCGAGTATCTGTCGAGCACTACTTTCAGGAAGTTCTGCAGGGCGCTCGTTTAATAGAGACGCAGTGCTTGAAGGATATTATGTTCGAATAACATGTATTATTGTGAAACAATGTTTCGATGAAATATAAAAGCTTTTTACACTTGTTCCTTCAAGAATTAAAATACCTCTTGTGCGGCCGTTGATGTATATGTGTATATAACCTGAAAGATGGCAGTCTTCGGCTTCAGCCCCCACACATATAATGCGGGGGTGTTTGCAAAAAGGCGCATTTTCACACTTGATCCAACGTCTTGGTCCTATAAAGGAGGTGGTAGCGTAGCAAACTAGGCAACTGGACTATAATGCTCTATCACTTTCACTTAGCCATAGGAGTTTGACAATGGGGCTACTATATAGCCCCTAGGGGCACCGCGCTCACCCGAATTCGGGGCGCATATGTGCCTGACCGGGAAATGGCCCTTCGTCAATGCGGAGGAATCCTATAGATTCCGGCGGGTCATCGAGTGATTGACCAGTCTCACGCTATATCATGACAGTCAGTTTTCGGCTTTCTCTACTGAGGTGCTCGCCTGGCCGAACCGGGGCACAATCGTAGTAGTTCTCCTGGTGCCGCGTTAGCCGATAGAGCGGAATGTAAGGCAGCAAAACACAGGAGCCGAGCAAACCCAACATTTGACCAAAGACATGATTCGGAGCTGATGCATATAAGGCCTAACTTGAGACGCCAAACACTCCCTAAGGTATTCGGTCTTTATGAAAACGGGTAGAACAACGCCCTTTGTAGTAAGCCCCTGGTGTCCAGGTACGCGCAAAATTCTGACGTGGCCTATGCAAAAACGCCAGCCTCCTCCTTGGTTATAATAAGAAACCAGGGGATGTGTATCAATAAGAGACAGTAAAAAAGGTTTACGCAGGGTCTTAATCTGAAAAGAATCCTTGCAACGGGTCCCTGCTGCACGTCTGCGCCTGTGTCTCCGTCGTGCCGTATCCTGGACGGGTGTTGCACGGTGTTCATCTGTAAAATAGAGGAACTTAGTTGAAAAAGATCGTGTGAAAATGTACGTTATATTAAATAAACAAAGTACGTTTCAAAAAATGAATAAAATTGAGCTTTATTGTCTCTTGTTGTATATGCGCGGAGCCCCTAATGCGGGGGTATGCGGCTGGTAAGCCCCTGTATGTTTACGCCGGACTCGTCTAACCGTGTCCGGGGTCTGAACGACCTGTTTAGGTGGTTGGATTAGTGAAGCCGGTTTAGTGTGTGGTCGTCAAGGCAGTCACACAATCTTCCGCGCTCGAGGAACACTCGATATTCCCCTTTAAGGAGATGATGCCTCGTGGACCGGGCATTTTAAGTGTGAGGGATGCATAATGCGGTACTGCGTTAAAGCGGGCAAAAGCTTCACGCCCCAGTAGTGCTTGATAGCTACTCGTAAATGGGGCGAGGTGGAAGGTTAACCTTTCGCGGCGGAAGTTGTCGGGTGAGCCGAACACAACTTCTAGCAATAGAGAGCCCGTACAATGGGCATATCAGCCTGGCATTACCCCTTGAAAGGAAGTGTTGCTATGGTGAATTTTGGTCGGGTCTATCCCCATTTTGCGGATTGTGTCCTGATATAGCAGGTTTAGATCACTGTCGCCGTCCATTAGGACTTGTGTAAATTGGAGTCTATCGATTATCGGATCTAATATCAAGGCAGTCCATCCTGCATTCCAGATACATCTAGAGTAATCCTGATGGTCGAAGGTGATTGGTTTTGACAACCAGTGGCGGGACTCCTCTGGGATAGGCCATATGGCGCGTATCTCTATGGGCGCCGTTCTGTTTTTCCCTTTTTTTCACGTGAAGTGAGTTTACTGTTTTGACTTCTTGTGGGAAATTCTTTTGTCTTCCGGTGCTCTTCTTGTGGGGTTCGTCATCGTCCTCGCTTGGTGTGTCGAGCCCCTTGTGTTCGGCGTTGAGTTTGCCGGACTGCTTGAAGACCCAACAATCTGTGAGTATGGTTTGTAGGCTTCCCGGGAGTACTGTGGATTTGGCATATCTTGTCCAAGATTTTTTTTAAGTTGGATAGCTCGTCCCTATTATCCTTAGGGGGCAATCTTTTATGATTCTGCCGAGAGCTTTTGAATCCGGCGTTGACTGCCGTGCTCTTCGGGCTGTTGCCCTTGGTCCGGCGATGTTCTTTGCTGCGTCGCGGTTTCCCGTTTCCATCCCTGACTTCGTATGTACTTGGGTTGCTGGTACTGCATCTTGCCAGCCAGCTATCCTCTCCTGCGCAAAAGCGGATCATGAGGCTTGTTAATGCAGCCATTGTTCTTGGCTTTTCTTGGCCTAGGTGTCTGGCGAGCCATTCGTCTCGGACGTTGTGTTTGAAAGCTGCTAATGCTTCGGCGTCCGAACAGTCGACTATTTGGTTCTTTTTAGTGAGGAATCTATTCCAGAATTTTCGGGCTGACTCTCCGGGTTGTTGAGTTATGTGACTTAAATCGTCTGCATCCGGAGGTCGGACATAGGTCCCTTGAAAATTTGCCTGAAAAGCATCCTCGAGCTCTTCCCAACTTCCAATGGTGTTTTCGGGGAGGCTTTTGAGCCAATGCCGGGCTGGCCCTTTGAGCTTGATGGGTAAGTATTTTATGGCGTGGAGGTCATCTCCTCTAGCCATGTGTATGTGGAGGATGTAATCCTCAATCCAGACTCCAGGGTCTGTTGTTCTGTCGTATGCCTCTATGTTTACGGGCTTGAATCCTGCTGGAAATTCATGATCCAGAACCTTATCGGTGAAACATAGGGGGTGTGCGGCACCCCTATATTTAGGTGTACCGTAGTATTCGGATACTTGACGTGTTGCATTGCTTACTAGAGCTTGCTTTCTTGGCCCGTAGATAGATCTAACTGGGCCATCTTTCTGATGCGATTCCATGTGTGGATCGCGTGCCAGCTTGTGTGCGGTGCCGTTTGCCGCTCTATGTTTGCCATGGGGTCATCTATCCAACCAGGCGGTCTCCTTGTTTTTTGATTGCGGTGGCTCTACGGCCTCCTCATCAAATTTGGGCAGTAGTTTTCGCTTCGGGTAGCTCTTTGTTCGGCGACTATCGTCGTATTTGTCTGCAGTGTTGAGTACTTTGCTCCATCTGATTCTGAGCGCATCTTCCGCTGTTTTGAGCTTCTGCTTTTGCTTTTTCAGGCTACGCGTAGCGGCGACGAGCCTTTCATGGAGGTTCTTCTGCTCCAGTAACTTGTCCGGCGTGAGATCGTCCGGACTGTTATCTTCGCCGGGGACGGATTGTTCATCCAGGTTGTCCTGTTCGGACGGTTGCTTGATAGCATGTTCGTCGTCCACCGGTTTGCCCTGCTCTAAGGCTGGGTCTGAATGACTGCTGTCTTTGTCGAGGCGGGACTTTGAGCGGCGCTTACGTCGCCATTTTGACTGCTTTTCGAGGGGATGATCCCTCGTGTCGTCCCGTTGCTCCTCGCTGTCGCTTCCTTTAGGAGTGTCCACCATGTATACGTCATGAGATGAGGTGGCTGTCCAGTGCCTTATAGGTGCTGGTTCATTCTTATCTCCTACATCGTCGTCCATACCGTCGATGTCTTCGGAGTCGAAATCGAGCATGTCGTTTAAACTTTCGACAGTGGCTACGAAGTGGGTGGTGGGTGGGCTTTGAATTTCTTCGTCGTCCGCATCCCAACCTTGCTGACCATAATCCGGCCAGGGCTCTCCTAATAAAGAGAGAGACTTTAGTGAATTCAGGATGTCGCCAAAGGGCGAGTGCTGAAAGATGTCCGCGGTGGTGAACTCCATAACCGGCGCCCAATCGGATTCGATTGGCAGGGGCGCGGGGGGTTCGGAGTCCGGAGAGGAGTCCGGCACCTTGGAGTCACGAGCTTCGCAAAGGACAGGGTTGGTGTTCGGCTTAATCGCCGTAGAGATCGCAGCCCCCGAGGCGGTGTCCAGCCACCAGTCCTCGATCGGCGCAGTTGGCTCCGAGCTAAGGGTCGGAGCGGATACTTGTGCGGCCTCCAGGGCACTGTTTGGTGGTAGAGCTAGATCATGCCCATCGTGACAGTGTGGCGCGCTTGGCTGTGGCTCGAACCCGTCAAAGATCAAGTCTCCGCGGACGTCAGCCGTATAGTTCAAACTTCCAAATCTGACCTGATGGCCAGGGGTGTAGCTTTCGATCTGCTCCAGATGGCCAAGTGAATTGGCCCGCAGTGCAAAGCCGCCGAATACGAAGATCTGTCCGGGGAGAAAAGTCTCACCCTAGACCGCATCATTGTTGATGATCGGAGGAGCCATCGGGCCTAAAGATGATGACACAGAGGAACTCTCAATGAAAGCACCAATGTCGGTGTCAAAACTGGCGGATCTCGGGTAGGGGGTCCCGAACTGTGCGTCTAGGCGGATGGTAACATGAGACAAGGGACACGATGTTCTTACCCAGGTTCGGGCCCTCTCGATGGAGGTAAAACCCTACTCCTGCTTGATTGATATTGATGATATGGGTAGTACAAGAGTAGATCTACCACGAGATCAGAGAGGCTAAACCCTAGAAGCTAGCCTATGGTATGATTGTTGTTCGTCCTACGGACTAAAACCCTCCGGTTTATATAGGCACCGAAGAGGGTTAGGGTTACACAGAGTCGGTTACAATGGTAGGAGATCTACATATCCGTATCGCCAAGCTTGCCTTCCACGCCAAGGAAAATCCCATCCGGACAGGGGACAAGGTCTTCAATCTTGTATCTTCATAGTCCAGGAGTCCGGCCGAAGATGATAGTTCGGCTATCCGGACACCCCCTAGTCCGGGACTCCCTCAGCTGGACTGTTGGACTATGAAGATACCAGATTGAAGACTTCGTCCCGTGTCCGGGTGGGACACTCCTTTGCGTGGAAGGCAAGCTTGGATATTCGGATGTGTAGATTTCCTTCTATGTAGCCGACTCTGTGTAACGCTAGCCCCCTCCGGTGTCTATATAAACCGGAGGGTTTAGTTCGTAGGACAACAACAATTAGATCATAGGCTAGCTTCTAGGGTTTAGCCTCTACAATCTCGTGGTAGATCAACTCTTGTAATAGATCATATCATCAAGATCAATCAAGCAGGAAGTAGGGTATTACCTCCATCGAGAGGGCCCGAACCTGGGTAAAACATCGTGTCCCCTGCCTCCTGTTACCATTAGCCTTAGACGCACAGTTTAGGACCCCCTACCCGAGATCCGCCGGTTTTGACACCGACAGTGGGGGCGAAGGAGTTATACTCTGTCTGTATGTCGATGACATACTTATATTTGGGACCCACCTCAAAGTCATTGAGGAGTCAAGGCTTTTCTATCCCATAACTTTGAGATGAAAGACCTGGACGTGGCTGATGTTATCTTGAACATCAAGCTACTAAGAAACTCCGAGGGTGGAATTATACTTTTGCAATCCCACTATGTTGAGAAGATTTTGAGCCGTTTTGGATATTCGGACTGCAAACCTTCTGCAACACCATATGATCCTAGCGTGCGGATTCGAAAGTTCGAAGGCACGGCTATAGATCAATTGAGATATTCTCAAGTGGTTGGTTCATTGATGTACCTAGCATGTGCTACTCGTCCTGAGATCTCATTTGTTGTGTGCAAACTGAGCCGGTTTGTTTCCAATCCGGGAGATGTGCATTGGCATGCTGTTGAGCGAGTAATGCGTTACTTGCAAGGTACTGCGAACTATGGGATTCACTATTCTGGGTACCCGACAGTACTTGAGGGGTATAGTGTTTCGAATTGGATATATGATGCTGATGAGATGAAAGCCACAAGTGGACATGTCTTCACACTTGGTGGTGGTGCTGTTTCCTGGAAGTCTTGCAAGCAGACGATCTTAACCAGATCAACTATGGAAGCAGAACTCACAGCATTAGACACATCATGCGTCGAAGCAGAATGGCTTCGATAGCTTTTGATGGATTTGCCGGTGGTTGACAAACCAGTGTCGGCTGTCCTTATGAACTGCGACAATCAAACGATTATTGCCAAGGCTAAGAGTTCAAAGGACAACATGAAATCCACAAAGCACATAAGATGAAGATTGAAATCTGTCAGAAAATCAAGAAACTCCTGAGTGATAGCGTTGGATTATATCCAGACGGCTAAGAATCTGGCAGACCCTTCTACCAAAGGGCTATCACGAATTGTGATAGAAAATGCATCGAGGGAGATGGGTATGAGACCCACATAAGTTGCCATGGGGTAACCCAACCTATGTGATCGAAGATCCCATGAATTAGGACTTGGGAAAACAATCCAGCGGTCAACTGAGGAGAGTATCCTTAATTATCCCACTCCATTGGAGATGCAATAATACTCTCAATTCTATAAGGCAGGCTAACTTTTGTCTTAATGTGTTCCAAAGCTTGTGTAAGCAAGATGCTAACCTACAGAGCTTTCTTTGGAGGAACACACCTATGTGAGCCCGACTGCTGGTCACAGTCTATAAGATTGGGTGATCTCTAGGAAGCTCATGAGAAGGTACAGAGTATGACTAATAAGCTCCACCCATGGGGTGTAGCTTTCGGCAGCCACTTATCAGCTAACAATAGGTGAAACTTCTGCACGCCAGACTGACAATTCAAGGCATAGTCCATTGTTCAGTTGTGAAGAAGTCTAATCCTGTTGCTCTAGGTGGAAGTTCAACTTAACAGTCTCCACTGAAATTTCTGATATATCAAACTTTGTTTGGACAGTTGACAAACTTATGTGCCTCGAGATCTGGTGGGGGATTGTTGAATCATGGATGGGCTTTAGGCCCATATGAACAATGATTCCTAGTTAATCTTGAGGCCCATGTATGGTATGGTAGGTGGTGGGAAGTTTAGTCCCACCTTGCTAGTTGAGGAGAGTTGAGACCCCTTTATAAGGGCTGCTCTACCACTTGCCATTGGGAGCTTGGGAAGAGGAGTGGTACACGCGCGCTCCTCCTCCTCCGCCGCCCGCCTCGCCATGCCTTGCCTCGTCACGACAAGCGCGCGCGCGGGTTGCGGGAATGAGCCGAGCCGGAGCTTATTTTTGCCGCTTAGGAACGAATTAATTAATTAAGGATTAATTAACGAGTCACTAACAGGTGGGCCACTGTCCCCGACGTTGGACTGTGGGCTGACTCGCGTTGCCGGGATTCGCCAACTCCCTTGCCGGGGAGTGTGCGACTTGGTCGTGGGCCTCCGCCAGGCCCACGACTTCCTGCCCGACGGCCTATATAAGAAGGCTCTGCCTAGTGGAGTGACCTAGTTCGGTTCACTCACTCCCTCTCGCGTAACCTAGCCGTCATCTACTGTTCCTTGCTCTGCGCTATCTCCGGCGACCCCATCCCAACGACCGCGTGCACGGTTGGTCGGGAGAGCAGGTGCCTCCGGAACCCTGCCGTTCGAGATCCTGCCCGGGAGAACGGCAATAAGGTTTTGGGGGAGTGTCTCCACGCGACTGCTCCCGATCCGTCCCCAGCTCCGCCAGCCTCTGCTTCCACTACTTCCCCTGCATCAACACCATGGCCGACGACGCTGCTGCTAAGAAGAAGGCCACGGACGAAGCCGAGACTGCTGCTGCCGCTGCCGCGTTGGCCTGGCCAACCGGAGGGTATGACCTGTTCATCCCTCATTTACTCGTGTTTGTGCTAGCCGTATATGTGCTGCTCATAGATGGTCTCCTTCTATGTTCTGTATGTGCTAGTATGCTTAGGAATCGGTATGAGGTGCATACTGTATTTGCCATGCTTACTGTTTACTCGTGGATTAGTCTAATTAGAAAAGTGCTAATATTTTCAACATGGACTCCCTGATTCAGGAAGTTAGAGGCAAGTACTTGGTCTTTACTAGTATGCTTAGTAGAGACCAACTATATCGCAAAAATGAAATACTCCCTTCAATTCATATTACTTGTTGATCATGGATGCATCTAAACATATTTCAGTGTTAGATATATCTGTTTAAGCATGTTTAACAAATGTTCCTTCTATAAATCATCCGTAAAGGTCATTAGCACGAATAAATCGAGAACCCTCGCCAAAGGTGTGAGACAAGCAAAGGTTTGTTGAGGAGGAAGGGAGAAGAAGAAGAAGAAGAAGAAGAAAAAGAATGAGGTGGCGACTTGTCGCTTGTCATGCTACTTCCCTGCATTTATTGAATCATAATATATTTCTTAGCAATCTTTATGTAATAATAGTTGGCAACACTAGTTTGTTCAGGTTTGTCCTATAATTCGAGGTGTCTAAGCATAAATATGTGACATTCGGTTAACTTCCCCTTCATCATAGCAATCTTTTGTTCGTACATGTCACACTTAGACACAACCTCCTAAACGTACACAATTTTCGATAGGATGGGAGAACAGTGCGACAAAAATAACAAAGGCGATAAACGGCAGCATCGGTTTGTGGAGGCGCCTTTCTTTGCACTAAGTCTACTGCACATATAGAAATGATACAAACAAGATATCTGTTGGGTCCAACGCTTCTATGCAACCACAACGTTAGCCCATGTCACGGCATGCCAATAAAAAATACTTCGGGGCGAACAAACTGACAACCAACCCCCCACTACAAGTGTTCAGAACCCATAATCGAACAACAATAAGAGCCGCTCGGAGTGTGCGGATCAGTGTTGGCCGGCCTTCGTAGCGCGGGCTTGAACACTTTGTAAGCTGTGCGGACAGGGGTAGTGCGTCGATGGATACAGCGATCTGGGGCGCGCTCTCTCCTCCTTTTCCATCCTTTTCTCTCGTGTGTGTATTAACTAGTACTCCCTCCGTTCCTAAATATTTGTCTTTCTAGAGATTTCAACAAGTGATTATATACAGAGCAAAATGAGTGAATCTACACTCTAAAATATGTCTATATACATCCGTATGTGGTAGTCCATTTGAAATCCTAAAAAGACAAATATTTAAGAACGGAGGGAGTATTAGGAGCTGAAATTGTGTTTTTAGGATTTCATATTTAGGATTTGGACATAGGGGGGCCAAGCTAAGTTGACAAGAAAAATATCTAGTGCAAACAAAAAGCTTGCCGCTCAAATTGGGAGAGTTTTAACTAGATGCAGCAACATGCTTCGAAATGAATTAATCTTGAAGCTTTTTTTTCGAAAAGGAGGAATTCCCCGGCCTCTGCATCAGAATGATGCATACGGTCATCTTAGAAACCAAACAAAGATAGTGTCAACAAGGTTCGAAGGTCTCCAAAACAGGAAAAAGTAAAACAAGCTCACACAGAGCCATAGAGTAGCTAGAAACCACAACTAGCCAAGATAAGAGGCCACAACCGGCTGGCTACCAAAGGATAAGTATACTAGATGCCTATCCTATTACATGACCGCCATCCAAACCGGTTGAATATATCCCGAGCTACCATCTCCCAGCGGAAAGATCCAGTAACCAAATGCTCCCTGGCCTCCGTCCGAGTGAGTGGCGACCACGAACGGATCCGTGCCGTAGTTTGGAATATAACCTGCAAAAAGTGGATACATGATATTCTGTTAAAAACCAAATCATTCCTGCAAGTCCATATAGTCCACAGCAACGCACAAACCCCAACCCGAATGTGTTTCGCTGAGTCAGGTTGAACCCCATTCAACCATGTCCCAAATAAGGCGTTAACAGAATTCGGTGGTTTGATATTAAAAGCAATGTGAACCGTCTGCCAAAGGATTTTGGCCAACGGGCAATCAAAAAATAGGTGTTTTATAGTCTCATCCCGATCACAGAAGCTACACCTAGTAGGTCCTGTCCAATTACGCTTTAACAAATTGTCTTTGGTTAAAATAACTTGTTTGTAGATAAACCACATAAACACTTCTATTTTCAAAGGAACCTTGACATCCAAAACATGCTTGGAAGTAGGAATGGAGCTCGAATTAATAACATCAATATACATTGATTTAACTGTGAATACTCCAGACCTAGTTAGTTTCCAGCGTAATTCATCGGGTTGTTGGGAAAGCTGGACCTCCATCAGTCTCCTAACTAGACGGAGCCATTCTTCCCAACGATTGCCCGCCAGCGTCCGTCGGAACTGAATATTAAGGGGGATCGACTAAAGAACCGAAGCCACGAACACCTCACGTCGTTGAACAATACGGTACAACGAAGGGTACTGGATGGCCAAGGGCGTCTCGCCGAGCCAAGTATCCTCCCAGAAACGTGTGCAAGTACCATTGCCAACAACAAACTTTGTCCTATTAAACATAAGTTGTTTGACTTTCATAAGTCCTTTCCAAAAGGGGGAATCAGTCGGCCTGACTGAAACCTGGGACAGAGTTTTTGACTGAAGATACTTGCTGCGAAGGATTTGAGCCCACGTGGCATCAGTCTCTGAATAGAGCTTCCACAGCCACTTGCTAAGAAGGCATCTATTCTTGATTTTAAGGTTTTCTATACCAAGACCCTCTTGGTCTTTCGGTCTACAAATGATATCCCATTTAGCAAGCCTGTATTTTCTTTTGGTCTCATCACTCTGCCAAAAGAACCGCGATCGATAGAAGTCCAATCTCTTTCGAACACCAACTGGGACCTCAAAGAACGATAGGAGAAACATAGGCATACTCGTGAGCACCGAGTTAATCAGGATCAACCGGCCTCCGTATGACATGAGTTTACCCTTCCAGCAACTCAGTTTCTTCTCAAATCGGTCCTCGATACACTTTCATTCCTTGTTTGTCAGCCGCTGATAATCTTGAAGCTTGATGGCGTTTTTCTCTTCATAGCCGCTGAACTGAAGTTTCAGAATTTGCTATACTATAGTAGTTCACTGGGTTTTGAAAAAAGTTCACGGATTTGAAAAAAGTTCATTAAAATTGAAAAAAGTTCATCCATTTTGAAAAAGTAGTTCACCGGGTTTTGAAAAAAGTTCACGGATTTGAAAAAAAGTTCATCCATTTTGAAACAGTAGTTCACTGGGTTTTGAAAAAAGTTCACGGATTTGAAAAAAAGTTCATTAAAATTGAAAAAAGTTCATCCATTTTGAAAAAGTTCATCAATTCTCAAAAAAGTTCACAAATTCTAGAAAGAGTTCATTGATTCATAAAAATAAAATTAAGAAATGTGCGCGCATTTGCAAAAGAAAAAGGAAACAAAAGAGAAACAGAGAAAAAACAAGAAAAAGAAAAAAATACGCGGGCATCGTGATCTTTGGAAAGAATAAGAAGAGAAAAACGAAATAAACTATCAGAAGTGGGTCATTGTCCTAGTGGCTGTTGCGTTGTTCTGCAAACCTATAGGTCCTAGGTACGAATCCGGCAAACAATGCTTCCTTTTTTATCAGCTCCTTCTATAAAGGAAGCGGAAGATGGGTCGGGCCCAACTAGCCGTGCCCTGCAGGCGCCGGTTTGCGAGCGGGCGCATAAGCGCCAAATAGGATTCCCCGGGGAGGCGCCGGTTTGCGAGCGGGCGCATAAGCGCCAAATCGGATTCCCCCGGGGGGGGGGGGGGCAGGTACAAGCGTTCACCGTTGTTATCGTTACCGTGTGGCCGGTGATTGTTTGCTCTGTCGTTAGGGGGGGCAGGCCCCTACTCGCTCCCCCTGGCTCCGCCACTGACTATGCATGCGGTCATTTTATTAATTATTCTCACAAGACTTTATAAAGTCATACAACATCAAAACTATAGCCACAGTCTAAGCAACAGTTGTCGCTACACCTATTCAATTAATGAAGGGGCGCTGATAGCCTGGGCCTAATACCAAACAGACATCGCAGCCAAACCTAAACATTTAAGACCTGAGGTTCCAACCAGGACGCCTGCCTGGTATGGGGCACCTACCAGTCCGGCGCAATCCTCAATCAGGACGCCTGCCGGGTATGATGCCGCCGTAGCCACCTGCCACGAGTCCATCTTCAGAGTCGTACTGTTGCATCTACCGTGCCAGGTCTCTCTGCCATCGACGCTACCACGACGCCAGACAGCGTCGTCCTCCTGCGCGAGTCCATCCTCCCACATCGAACTCCGAATCTGCACTGCGCCACGCCGTCAAGATCCGTCGCCATCAATGTATGGATGAAGCACCGCTCCACAAAGAAGCCGTCCGCTGGACCCGTGAAGCCGAGTGCACCTCCAAAAATGCCGCCCCCAAGGGGGTTACTAACCAATACTAGTTAGTAAAGTATTAGGCATCACATGATAATTGGATCGGAATATCATGATCCACATGCCATGAGTTCTGCTACATGTTAATATAACCTGATCGCGTTCCTTGAGCACATAAACTACGCTTGACGTGATACTACCACTTTGCATCAAACGCGGCGGCCAGGCTAGCCAGCTGATTATTTCGGACAACCCCAAACACAATCCACCTGTGTTGTTTCTTTTTACCAAAGATCATGTGAATTATAGTGGACCATGTTACACATCAAGAGCTATTGTACATGGTCAGGTTGGTTTTCCTTTTTGACAAAGAAAATATATTAATACCACGAAAATACACAATGACAAGTCATAGTGATTGATCATTATGAAGCTGCACATTTTCTCACAGACCAATCTTATAAAGCCATCCTTGCAAAAAGAAAATACACACTGGTCCTTGAGGAAATCGACGCCGTCTTCCATTTGAACTCCTCGGGCGCGTCGTGGGTGAAGCTCAATGCTGCCTCTTGACTTTCAAGACATCAACGGAGCTAGGGAAACATTATTGACACAACACCCGAAAGTAAGAGATAGGAAAAACGTAAATCAAAATACAAAATATTTTCCGTTCTCCCCTCTTTATTGCAGTTCGGTGACAACATTTGGCAACCCCGATATATTTCCTCCCAATTTTGCTTCACAAAACGTGATAGCAAACTTAGGCCATCTCCATCCGTACTGGGAAAACATGCCCCGCGTTCGTTGGGGTCGACCCTCATTTGTCCGCCTCGCAACGACGCCCCCTATTTGTCGGCCCCCAAATCCTTACATGGTCATGCACGTAAATCACAGATACAACATTCAGTAGCAACCAATATACAACACGACATACTTCATACATATCATTGGGGAGTTCATAAATAGAATAGCATAGTTCATAGCATAGGACCGGACATACTACAACTATTAGTTCATCACTACTTTATACTAGAAAAGGGGCAGCGGAAATGTATCACAGAAGCGGGCCCTGCCCTCGCCCTTGGCTTCGCCACCGCCGTAGTATGTGTCGAGGACGACGTCGAGGACGGCGATGTCAGAGGAGGTGCCTCACATGGGGTCATCTGTGTCTACGACGGGCTAGTACATGCGGCCCAAGACTGCTCCTAGGCGAGGGCTAGGGCGCAGGCTTCATCCGCCATCTTCTTCTCAGCTTGCAGCATGATCTCGATACACTGCTCCGAGCCTGGCATTGATCCACCGATGGAGGTGCGCATCCAACTCCTTTGTGGCAAGGGAGCATCACTTGATGTCAAGGACGACAGGGTCATCATTGTATAACGACACAAACAACAGAGCGGATGCGACGCTACAGAAGGATCTGTGGCGCGCCTTGTCCTTCTCACACTGGGCCAGTGTTTTGAATTTCGGCCGAAAAAAATGGATTTCGGCCGAATTTCGGCCATCTCGGCCTAGGGCGAAATCTATCTTCCGCCGAAATTGGTCAAATTTGAGAAATTTTGGTCAAATTTTAATCAAATTTCAGTCAAAATTTGGTCAAATTTCGGCCGAAATTTTTAAAAACGACCGAAATTCGGCCATCTCGGCCTAGGGCGAGAAAAATCACAAACCGAAAATCAAAACGCTGCACTGGGCTCACCGCGCCTAGGACTCTGCATGGAGCCGCCGCTGTCGTATCCGCCATCGAAGTAGAGGATGATGCGCGACTGCCAAGTACCCACCGCCTGGGCGGCTGGGACATAGAACGTGCTATGGGGACAGAGTGGATATGCATTGGTGCAACTACCTGTCGTCGGACGCACTGCCGTTTCTAGACCCACACCGGGGTGGCGGGATGTCACCGAGCTGTTAGATCGTGCCTCCACGGCTCTGATGGCGCACCTTGGTCTCCAATTTGGTAGCGGCGTAGCATGAGGCTGAGGGCAAGCTCGTCGTCGTCCGAGGCTGCGACTAACTCGCAGTCCACGCTGTCACCAGACCCGGACTGGATAGAGAGCTCGACATGGCTGGAAATGGCCGAACATGGGAGTAGAGGAGTGGGGAGGGGAGTGGAGAGGAGAGGAGTGGAGCGGATATGACTGAGATTTAGGGTTTGATTTGTGCCTATGAAGGAGATATTTTGTGAGGTCGAATGTGGACCAAAATAGTCTGGACCCGACATGATGGATGTGTCTAAACCGAACGACGCCAAATCCACCCATGTATGTGTTGAATTTGGAGTACCAAATAGCTTTTGACAAATGAACTGAATATAAATTGGCCGGTTGAAATGAATTTTTCTTGTCAGTGCAGTACCTGGACTGTCTGCCCGGACAAATAGAAGCTTTGAAGGTCCGGTTAAGATTTTCTTAGACATGCCCATACCCGTCCTTGAGAATTTTTTTGAATTAGAAAAGTGTTTTATTTTGTTGTAAGTTATCATATGATCATCGGATCGGAATATCATGATCCACGAGGCACGAGTTCCGCTACATATTAATATAACCTTCTCGCGTTCCTTGAGCACATAAACTATTCTTGACGTTATACCCAGTCAGCATCAAACACAGAGGCCAGACGTGAGATGCCGTCGTGTTCCGTGAGCTGGAAATTATTAAGTGTGAATGAAATATTTTGAATCTGCCCTTTCTCCCTTTATAAAGCAAAGCCCTGAGAGCAGAAATTACACCACAATACACACGGGGAAACAAACAGTGTTCCTGCATCTCCAAAGGAGGGAAGGATAGGATAATGGCTGGTGAGAAGACGGGGCTGGTGCTGCTGGACTTCTGGGTGAGCCCGTTCGCGCAGCGCTGCCGCATTGCGCTGGCCGAGAAGGGCCTGGCCTGCGAGTCCCTGGAGCAGGAGCTTCTGGGCGCCAAGAGCGACCTCCTCCTCGGCTCCAACCCCGTCCACAAGAAGGTCCCCGTGCTCCTCCACGACGGCCGCGCCGTCTGCGAGTCCCTCGTCATCCTCGAGTACATCGAGGACGCCTTCCCCGGCGCAGCCCCGCTGCTCCTCCCCGCCGACCCGCACGCGCGCGCGCAGGCGCGGTTCTGGGCCGACTACGTCGACAAGAGGGTGTACAGCTGCGGGACGCGGCTGTGGAAGCTCAAGGGGGAGGGGCACGCGGCGGCGCGGGCCGAGATGCTGGAGACGCTCTGGACGCTGGACGCCGAGCTCGGCGACAAGGCGTTCTTCGGCGGTGAGGCGTTCGGGTTCGTGGACGTCACGCTCATACCGCTCACGTCGTGGTTCTACAGCTACGAGAAGCACGGCGGGATCAGCGTCGAGGAAGAGTGCCCGAGGCTGGCGGAGTGGGCGCGGCGGTGCGGGGAGAGGGAGACCGTGGCCAAGGTCCTGACGCCACCGGAGGAGGTGCACGACTTCATCGGCCTGCTCAAGAAGCACTACGGCCTCGAGTAGTCAACCGGCTGGTGGATGCGTGGCGAACTGTTTGCTTTCATGGAGTTTGGCTCGAGTCTGCTCTTGTTTGTGTTTAATTTGAGTCTTGATGCCATTTGTCTCGTGTTCTACTTTCAAGATGTTTTTTTGAATGTTAACTTTCAAGATGTCGTCCAATGTATTTGCTTATTTGGGACCCCATATATGTGTTCAATATATTCTGCTCAAGAAACTTGTGCGCATTTTGCACCTACTGTCCCACCACGATTCCTATTTGGCCCATGGGTCGATAGATAACGACCCAGCGCATACTCTCCCCATGCGCCACGTCCTCGGTATGAGCCGCTCATACTGTTTTTTCCTCTTTTTTTATTTTTGTGCCTGGTTTTTTCTTAATTTTTTCACTTTTTATTCTATTATTTTATTTTCCTTCTTTCCTTTTTTCCTTTTAAAATTAAGTGAAATTTATTGAATTTTTTGAAGATTTTCAGACACCCCGAATATTTTTTGAAATCAGAACAATTTTTGCAATTCGTGAACAATTTTGAATTAACGAATATATTTTTCCAAGTATATAATATTTTTTAATTCACAACTATTTTTGAATTCATGACCATTTTTTAGAATACAAGAACACTTTTTGAAATTTTGGATTTTTTTTACGAAGCCATGACATTATTTAAAGTCCTGAAATTTTTATAACTATTCATTTTTTTTGGAAATTTATGAACATCTTTTGAAATCATGAACATTTACTGGAATCTTATATATTTTTGAGTATGTGAACATTTTTCAATACACATTTTTTTAATCCGTGAAAATTTTATACTTTTTTTTAATATCATGAACATTTTTTGAATTCATGAACAATTTTTCAAATTTACAAATATTTTTTGGATGCACAAATTTCTTCATAATTCACAATTTTTTTTTAAATTTGTGACTTTTTAAAAAATCCTGAATTGTTTTAAAGAAGGAAAAACAAAAGGAAAAAAGGAAAAAAAAGCAAAAGGCGAAAAATTGAAATGAAAACAAAAGCACATGGGCTGGCCCAAAAGCGCGCTGGGGAGCGAGGGCTATTCGTTTGCTCATCACCAACAAACGCGTTGTGCGCCAAATAGAAGCTCCGCGTCCCACGCACGGGCCAGTTATTGTGAGGCTGTTTTAAATGTTTTACAAACGTGCTATCTATCTAGATGGGCTTGGTCGTTCATCCTAAGCCCATGTAACTAAAGCACATGATCAATCTACCCGAACCTATTCTACTTTTAAAAAATCTACCCAGCTTATCGCAGTAGGTGGATGAGGGTTTATCCTTCCTGCCACTTTGTCTTCCACACGACGCCGGCACGCCCGATGCCCCATGAAACAACAACCACAATTCCGCATTAAATGTCATCATTCACCTCATCTCATTACCTCCATTACACTACAAACACAGAAGAAAGTGCTAGATTTTGTCCAGTCATCGCATCACATCTCATATTTACAACAATTCTTAACTGCAGCCGCCGGGATCAAGTTCCGAACAACACGAACCATCATCACAGCAAGATTGGGCTCCATGTTGCGCCACCACGCCACGCTTGATGGAAGCGACACATGGTTGCAGCGGTTGTCCGTGCCCCGCATCGGCTTCGCTCTGCTGATCGTCTGCAAGGTCTTCACCTCATCGAGGGTGCCATCCACACCCCACGCCACCCCATCGTGGCACCACAAGGAACCTTGTCGTTGTCCGTCGTACAACCCCTCAGACCATCCTCCCTTTCTTCCTGCCTAGAGCGCGGCAAGGCACTCGGCATGCAGTGTTGTGCAAGAGGAACAAGAGGGGCTTTCTGTAGTTGGGCTATTGCTTTTTATATGATGCTTTTTTATATGGACTGCCAAGGATTATGAAAAATTATAAGTTGGTCTATTTTCTATCATATTGTTTTTAGAGTTATTATTTCAAAAATCCAAAAATACCTTGCTGCATATTTTCTTTACTTATTTTATTTTGTGTTTTCGCAAGATTTATTTATCTAATCTTATACAATTTTATCTATCTCATTACCGGGGAGGGATTGACAACCCTCTTACGCGTTAGGTTGCAAGTATTTGTTTTTGTGTGTGCAGAATCCATTTACATAGTGTTGCTTGGTTCCCCTACTGGATTGATAACCTTGGTTTCATAACTGAGGGAAATACTTACCATTGCTATGCTGCATCATCCTTTCCTCTTCAGGAAAATACCAACGCAGATACAAGCAATCAGGAAGAATTTCTGGCACCGTTGTTGCGAAGACATCATCAACATCTATTAGGTTCCTAATCACAAATCTCATCTCCTTGCAATTTATATTATTTGCCATTTTCCTCTCGTTTTCATCTCCCCCGCTTCTAAAAGATTTTTTTGAAAAGCACAAAAATATTTGCCTATTTATTTGCCTTCTTTTTGTTTCCTTTTTTCTCGTCAGATCTCTTGTTTGCTTCCAATCTTGTTTGCGTAGTCACGATGTCTCAAGAAAATACCAAATTGTGTGATTTTTATAATACTAATAATGATGATTTATTAGTACTCCAGTTGCTCCTCCCGCCACTAGTGCGGAGTCTTATGATATTAATGTTGTTTTGTTGAATCTTGTTATGAAAGAGCAATTTTCTGGTACTCCTAATGAGGATGACGTGTCCCATCTAAACAATTTCGTAGAATTTTGTGATATGCAAAAGAAAAAAAATGTGGACAATGATATTGGGAAGTTGAAATTGTTTCTATTCACTTTGAGGGACCGTGCGAAAATTTGGTTTTCATCTTTGCCTCGTAATAGTATCGATTCTTGTGATAAGTGCAAGGATGCTTTTATTACTAAGTATTTTCCGTCCATGAAAATTATTTCCCTTAGAAATCAAATCATGAATTTTAAGCAACTTGAGCATGAATATGTTGCACAATCTTGGGAAAGATTAAATTTGATGGTAAGAAATTGTCCTACTCATGGTTTAAGTCTTTGGATGATCATACAAAAAAATTATGCGGGGTTGAATTTTGTTTCTAGAAATCTTTTAGATCCCGCTGTGTAAATTTGCTTGATACATCATGGCAAATTACGCTACTTTTATGGATATTACTTTGGATGAAGCTACTAAATTGCTTGATACATCATGGCAAATTATTCAGAATGGCATACCAAAAGAGCACCTACTAGTAAAAAGATCAATTCCATTGAAGAAATTAGTACCTTGAGTGAAAAAGTTGATGCTCTTATGAAATTGGTTGCTAATAAAAATGCTCCTATTGATATTAATTATGTGCCTTTGTCTACTTTGATTGAGCAAAATAGTGACCCCGTAGATGTGAATTTTGTCTCGCGGTTTTTTTTAATAACAATGCATATAGAGGTAATTTTTATCCTAGGCATTTTCCTGGAAATTCCTCTAACAATTATGGCAATTCCTACTATAATTATTATTATGGGTAAGTTTTAAACATTTTTAAAATGGAATAAGGAATACAAACAAAATATATATTCATATCTTTTTTTGGTCAAAATTTTAACAAAACATGAAAGTGTCTAGAAAAACTTTGTAAAAAATATGCACAACCAAAACTACATTGGTGATTAATCTAGGAAGTTGCATAACCTCTTTGACAAATAGATCAAAAAGCCCAAGATAAATACACATTCATCCATGTTTTTGGTTAAAATTTGATGAAAAAAAGGGAGTGTCTAGAATAATTGGAAACAATTTTCGTACACTAAACACTACCATATTGACTAGTGTGCGAAAGTTTCAATATTTTTGCCAAACTTATTGAAAAAATACAAGCAAAATACATGTTCAGACCCTTATTTGACAAAAAGAATGAAAGTGTCCTGAAAACGTAAAATCAACACTAGCAAGGTGATCAATTCGGGGAAGTTTCAAAATTTACTTCCAAAAATATTACAAAATGCAAGAAAATACATATTCAGAAAAATATTGTGTGACATGAGCAGACTAGGCGGCTAACTGGGCAGCCATTTGTTCAAAACCACTTAAACTAACCAAAAACCAGTGTGAGGAGAGGACATGTTGAAACTTTACCGCTTTTGAAAATTAAGATTTGTAACTTAAATTGTTTCAAATTTTGGTGTTGATTCTTAGACTTTGTGATAGTCTAGGGTTGAAATATGTACTTCTTTGAGTTGTACATCCATTAGTTGGTATTTACTAACATCCTTTAATGACAAACTTTCATATCCTAATGCGTTGTTGATATAGTTCTATTAGTTCGCTCCTAAGATTTAAGTTTTTTGTTTATTAGTACTTTCAATTTTTAGCTTCCTCGTTGTTGGCTCTTATGTCTAGACAAGTTGGTCTTTCAAAGCAACTACTGGTATACTTTATTGAAATTCTTGTATGATCCACATAAATTGGTATTAAATCTAGCAGTTACATGGAACGATTTTCTAACATGATGGTATAACATGACTTTCACTTTAGGAAGGGAGGAACACAATAGCACACTCCTCCATTCTCCATAGCGCAGTAGCCTTTGTGTCCCTCATAGCCACGTATGTTGCACTCTATGTTGTAGTAATCCAAGGCATACTCATATGAACTCGCGCACACTGGGAAATGAAAACATGGTTTTCCAAGTGGAGTCTTGGTACCTAAACACAATGCAATAAGCACCACAACATATAAATTAGTACATATGAAATACATGACACATATTCGTTTGGGCATGTTGATTATCAAGAAACTCATCCAAGAAACGTATTCAGAAATTACCTATATCCCTCCCTGCTATAGCAGGGAGACACAAAAAGTGGTACACGTCAACAGAAGAGCAACAAAACAGAGAATTTGTGTGTTGTTCTTGATAGATCACTACAAAAAAATACACTTCCGTGATGATACGTGTTTGTCACAGTAGGTCGCGTTTTTTGTCATGCATGTACATCCATGACGATTTTATGACAGAATCAAGATAGTCAGACCTATGCTGTCATAGAAGTGTTCCATGACATTATCAAAATTATCATCACAGAAGTGTCCACTTCCATGATGATAAATCGCGCGTCATAGAAGTGCTTTCGTCAAGGATGACCGACACGTGGCATCCACCGTAACGGAACGCCATTAAGCTATCGGGCCCGGTTTTGGATCCAATAACCCGTTAACAGCCGGGACCAATGGGAAATTTCCACGTGTAAAATTCTGATTGGCCGGAGGGAACACCTGTCGGCTCGTCAGTGGGCCAGATGTCGCCCGTCCATTGGAGGAGACATCCCTATGATACGTCGACACGTGGCTGGGCCCAATAGAGGCCCATATAGGTTAAAAAGGCCGGCCCAGTCAAAGGCCCGTAGTACTTACTCAGGTACTAGTGGGCCAGCCCAATAATGGCCTATTTAATAAAGGCCTATTTGCGGCTCGAAGCCAGATCGGGCCCGTTAATTGTTCGCCGAATATTTGGGCCCATTTACGGCCAGAAGCCAGATCCGGCCCGTTAATTGTTCGCCGAATATTTGGGCCCAATTATAGCCCTGTTAGAGGCCCCATGTAGACATGGGCCCATTTCAGCCCGGTGTGACTTTCGGCCTGGGAATGGCCCGTGCTGCCCATGGGCCATATATGGTCCGACGGGACATCGGGCCCACTAACGGCCCGTGATAAAGGTGGCAACAGTTAAGCCCAACGTGACTTTGGGACTGTTAAAGGCCCGTCGCATAATTCGGCCCGTTGATGTGTGTATTAAGCTTTCGGCCTCTTAAAGGCCCACGACATCAGTGGGCCAACTAAGGCTCAAGATATGTTTCGGCCTGGTAATGGCCCATGAGCTAACTGGGCCCAAAAAGGCTCGGTCTACATTTCAACCTGCTAAAGGCCCGTCAACGACTAGTGAAAATTGAGGCCCAACATGCATTTCGGCCTGCTAAAGGCCCATGGTTTCATCTGTCACAATAAAGAAATTACGGCATAGTAACTAAGAATAAACCTACACTATACAAGAAAGGATTTAAGGTATATTACTGTCACAGCCCTAGAGTTTGCTTGTAACTAGTGGCATTGCATCCATGCATCATATTTAAATTTCATGAAACTTGAAATGGGGATGTTCAAACCCTAGCATCAAAAGGAATTCAAATAGGTTCAACCAAAATATTTTTCAATGATTTCAAAATGCCCATTAAAAATGTTCATCATTTCTGGATCAAGGTGGAAGCATCTACCAAAAATGGTTCACATTTTTGCAGGACATATTTGGACGTTGAATTAATCCAAACATATTTGAATTGGGGCTAATTAAATGCTATATATATTTTAGATGCTCCAAAAATGTTGGAAATTGTTAAGGGTCACTGGAATAATTCAGAAAGCACCCATAATTATTTCCAGGATTTTATGAAATGGTTTAGCATTATTACTAAACCAAAACAGAGAAACAATAATAGAAAACAGAAACAGAATTAGCAGAGAGAGAGAGAGAGAACAGCACCTGGGCCTCTTACCTGGCACCCACGAAAGCCCACCTGGCCAGCCCAGCCCACTGGCCTCCCCCCTGTCGTCTTCCTCGCGACAGAAGGATGCCGGGCGTGTGCCCCGTGCGCGTGGCCACGCGCCCCGGCCACCTCCTGCTTGCCGCTCCCCCTCGACGCCTGGACGCCTCTGGGAGACGCCATGCGCCCCCTGGACCTGTCTCACTCTCCGCTGTGCTTTCTCCCTCCTCTGTCTTGCTCTCCTCCCCATAGCCGAGCGCTGCGTCGCCACCGACGCCATTCGCTGTAACTGCAGCCACCGCCTCCCCCTCGCTTCTCTGACCGGCCCAGAGGCTACGCCTCGACCCCCTCTTTCTTCCACCCCGAGCCACGCCACTGCGGGAGCCCCACATCGCCGCCACGAGTCGTCTTCCCCGAGCACGGCCGCCGGACTCCATCGACGGATTCGTCGCCTTCCGGTTGTCCCCGAGCCAGCTAAGCCTGTCTTCGGCCTCACCGTGAGCTCTCGGTCCTTTCCTCCTTAACCACGTCGTCGTTTTTGTCTCGTAGCCACTGCCCCGCGAGTAACCGGAGCCGCCGTCCGCCATGGCCGATGAGGTCCTCGCTCCTGAGCACCTCAGCTCCGACCAGTTGCACCACTGTGTTCCTGGAACGCCAGATATGCCGCCCAGCTACCTCGCTCTCTCGCCCGCAAGCCGCAGTGCCCCGCCCGTGCCCCACCGAACTCCGGCTGCCGCCTTTGTGCTCGTGGCCGTCGACTCCGGCCACCCCAGGCCCGGCTACTGCCACCAGCCGACGTGCTACAACGCCAGCCACCCATAGAGACCAACCGCAGCTCAAACCGCGGCCTGTACGCGAAACCCGAGCAACTCCGGAGAGTTGCCGCCACGGTTTTGGTCGCCGCCGGCTGAACTCCAGTGACTCCGACGTGGCACATCATTAGCGGCTAACCCCACTAATTAACCCCACCCTCTAGACAATGACACTGGGACCTGCTACCCAATTAAGCCGCTGTTTAGTTTTAAGCTAGATTAGTTAACAAAACTAGCGGGCCCACGCGTCAGGGTTGACTGGCTGACGTGGAAGTTGACCAGGGCCACCTGTCAGCGATGCTAACTGGCCCTGAGTCACTGACCAGTGGATCCCATAGGTCAGGTTTGACCTGGCCGACCCAGTTGACCGCTGACGTCACCCTGACGCAGTGCTGACGCATTAATTCAATTACTGGAATTATTCTTATACAGGAAATTCCAGAAATTTAGCAAAACTTCTAAAATTCATATTAATTCAACCGTAACTCAGAATGAAATAATTTATATATGAAAAATGATCAGAAAAATCCAATCTTTCCATATGCATTGGTTTCATGCATGTTAGAACACTTTAACCTTGCTGTTTAGGTGAAACAAGTTAATGCACTAATATGACCTCTTATTTTGGGTTTGCATTTGAATCCTTGATTCAAATGAACTCAAACCAATCTGTTCTAAGTTACATTAGCCAAACACACTCATTTTTCCATGTCATGATCATGCATCATATTGTGCATTGCATTGATTGTGTTCCCTCTCGTTTGCCGGTGATTGTCCCCTCTCAGTAGACGACGTTCGACGATGAGTTCGATGACACCGATGAAGAACTATACTATCTTCAGAAGTGCCAGGCAAGCAAAACCCCCTTGTTCATTCCGATACAATCCCACTCTCTCGCTCCTGCTCTCTTTTACTGCATTAGGACAACAATGATTCAACTATACATGCTGCGGTAGTTGAACCCCTTTCCTCTGCATGACCTTTCATTGCCACAGTAAATAGATGAAACCCACTAGCATGAGTAGGAGTTGTTTGAGCCCTGATGTGCCTACTCATTCATGCTTGTTGTCATGCCTGCTACTGCTTAGAGTTGAGTCAGGTCTGATTCATCGGGGATGAATTGGAATGTGGTGAACATGTCCTACTGTGTGAGAGCTAATTGTGTGAGCACGATTTGGTAAAGGTAGCGGTGAGAGGCCATGTAGGAGTACATGGTGGGTTGTCTCATTGCAGCCGTCCTCAGGAACCGAGTTCTGTGTTTGTGATCCATGAACAGCTACTACCACACATTGGGTTCCGGTAACTCGGGCCCTCTCGACTTATTAATCAACCTGATCTCTGTCCAGGAGTTGCAACTAGTTTCTGGTGTTTGTAGGTAGTGTTAGTAGTCTACCAAGTGGCACCCGGTACATGTGGGCTTGGGACAGACTAGACACAGTGGCACGGTGTACCAAGTGGCACCCGGATGGTGGGCTTGGGAACCCTGCTCACATCGTTTGGGGCCGTGAGCGACACCCCGGCCGGATCTCCTTGTGGATGTAACCCGAATAGGCGATAAACCTGGACGAGAGACTTGTGTGGTTAGTCAGGTCGTGGCCGACTCCCTCGCCAGGCTTTCGCTTGAAGGTTGCTGAGATACACGAGGTGTACATGGCGGTTAGTGGCGAGAGCGTGTGTGAAGAAGTACACCCCTGCAGGGTTAATATGATCTATTCGAATAGCTGTGTCCGCGGAAAAGGACTTCTGGGTTGCCTGTACAGTTCATAGACAAGTGAAAGTGGATACTCTAAAATGCGCAAGATAAGCGTGAGTGCTATGGATGGCGTTCTCGTAGGGTGACGGGAGCGGATCCATAGTGGTGTATTGATATGGTGAATATGTGGACTCGCGTGCGCCACCCCAAAGGGTTACATTGCAGTCGTAGTTCAGGATAGCCACCGAGTCAAAGCTGGCTTGCTGTAGTTAAACCCCACCATCCCTTTGTTGATAATGATGCATATGTAGTTAGATCTGATGTAAGTCTTGCTGGGTACATTTGTACTCACGTTTGCCTATTTTATGTTTTTGCAGAGAGACTTCCGTCTCACTAGTAGTTCCGTGTGGACTTCGACGTTTAGCTTGTTACCTCAGCTACGGTCTTGTGCCCTCGGCAGGATCTGGTAGATAGTCAGGCTTCTCAGCCTTTTTCATTTGTAGATGTCTGTACTCAGACATGTTAAGCTTCCGCTTGTGCTTTGATTTGTATGCTCTGAATGCTGGGTCGAGAGACCCATGTTTGTAATATCTCGCTCCTCGGAGCCTATTGAATAAAATACTTGAGTTGTAGAGTCAAGTTGTGATGCCATGTTGTATTCGCACATATCGAGCATATTGTGTGTATGTTATTGAAATGCTTGGTATGTGCGGGATCTGACTATCTAGTTGTTTATCCTTAGTAGCCTCTCTTACCGGGAAATGTCTCCTAGTGCTTCCATTGAGCCATGGTATCTTGCTACTGCTTCGGAACACTTAGGCTGGCCGGCATGTGTCCTTCTTCGTTCATGTGTCTGTCCCTTCGGGGAAATGTCACGCGAGGAATACCGGAGTCCTGTTAGCCCGCTACAGCCCGGTTCACCGGAGTCCTGCTAGCCCAGTGCTACAGCCTGGATTCACTCGCTGATGACCGACACGTTCGATGTTGGGTCATGGATGCCTGTCCCTGTAAGTTTGTGCCACTTTGGGTTTACAACTAGCCATGTCAGCCCGGGCTCCTTATCATATGGATGCTAGCGACACTATCATATACATGTGCCAAAAGGCGCAAACGGTCCCGGGCAAAGGTAAGGCGACACCAGTGGGAATACCGTGCATGAGGCCGCAAAGTGATATGAGGTGTTACATGCTAGATCGATGTGGCATTGAGTCGGGGTCCTGACAGCTTTGGTATCAGAGCTTGACTGCCTGTAGGATTACCAAGCCAAACTGGTCAAAGTTGAGTCTAGAAATTCTTTAGTTATATAAGGGAATTGATTGTGGGAGGGAACGTAAGGCTCTTTTTACTCCTTTACCTTATGTCCTTCTGATCTGAGTCACCCTCTTCTTCTCTACGGGGTTAAGAACTAGGCCTTCTCTTCTTTCTATCAGGATCACGTGTTACTAATCCGTAAACTTATAGGATTGTTGGTTTCAAGCCTCAGTTAAGTTCCTACTACTTCCGTATGTTAATTGTTGATCTTGAAACCTTGATATTGTGTTTCTGAGTGGCGATGCCACCATTTACAGCCGTTATGCTATCCGAGTTATCCCAAGTTTCTAAATAGTCTGATGCATTTGCAAATACCTTCTTACCGTCCCGATGTTCCTTTGGCCAGATTAACCGCACCAACTAGTGTGTTGAGGTACTTCATTGCCTCGGTATATATGTTGGAGCTATTATTATGACCCTAGATGTCTAGAGTATCACCTAGTAATCCAGCCATGCTTTGTGTTCCCAGTGTGATGATTCTAGCCTTCATTCTCGAAAGCATCCCGTGATGCCACTTAGTAGTAGGTATTCTACTCCTGGGTTTCTGAACCCGAGATTTCCCAACTTACTTCATGTTGGTAGTATTTGCTAGTTCCTTTAGGTTATTAGTAACCTTTGCGATAGTCCTCGAGGTCCGTGGTATTTCCTTCTTCCAGATACCATGAACCATTCTTGGCAGAAGTTCTTTTGAACCGAAAGATCACAACAAAAGTGCTCTCGATGAGTTCTCCATTCTATATTATGAATCTGCCAGTCCTTCCTCTTCAGCATGGGTTATCCGGAAGAAATATGTTGAACTTGTTCGACATACTAACCTATGCATCCACAACTCAGAAAGATATATGTTCCTTTGAGTTGTCCCTCTGTAGTTGTATTCCGATCCTTGTCTATCAGTTGATAGCCAAGTTTATGTCGTGCATTCGTGTTATCGATGCCTATTATTCTTGTGGTCCATTGAGCCATTCTATTCCGGAATGACTAGGAGAAACAAACTCCAGAACCTCATCCATATCTAGGATTGGGTCAAAGTAGTTGTAATCCGCAAATCAAAATGCCAATCCAGCTTTTGATCCGTTCTACCTTGGAGTATTACCATCTTTATATCAAGAATGTCATGGGAATTGCACACCATCCTATGAACTCTTGACACAGTGATACTTCTTGCCATCATTGTTCATTCCACGGTTACGTGTTGTTGTAACCGGAATGCCGATAAGTGAACTGTGATGTGCGAAATCAATACTCCGAGCAACTTGTTGCTTGGTAGTTAATGGACAATACTCTCACTCTTAGCGTGTTGGTTGTTGAACCATCACCCTAAGGTTGATCGTGCCACCTAGTCCATTTTCCCTGGTGCATCTTCGATCAATGAGTTAGGATTGTGTCAATCCCTCGCTCTGTTGATCATATCATCTTGCCCTGAAAAGCAAGTTTGTTCTCGAGCTTAGTAACATATCGGTGGTTCATGATTTTCCGAATATCTTCTCGGAAGTATCGCCAGGTTGTCACCTGACCGCTATGTTGAGTTCGTGATCAAGTTGGTTTCTTATAAACCACCCCTTCTCCAAGAATCTATGATGGATACCCCTAAGCTAGTTGGTTAAGCTAAACAACAACTTGGAGAGTTGGAAGATACAAAGCTTTGCCGAATTTGGCTCTTTCTGAAGGGATATCCTTGTATTTGTGTGTTTGTTGAAGAAAGATGATATCTTCATCGATTGATCCTCGTGATCAGTTGTCGGTGCTATGTCTTATCCAATCCTTATTTGATTATGGGCTATCGTCAAATCAAATCAGAACCAACGATGTTCTTAATGTTGTCTTACTCGTGGTTGATCCCTCGAGCATACACCATTATATCTTTTGGGTCTGACCAATGCTATCACTTGTTCACATAATTATGGAATTCCATCTTCATGGAAACCTGGATGAATTGTTGTTGAGCCTGTCAGCAACATTGTTATCTTCTCCATGATTTGTGTTGAACATCCAACTAGTATTGGAAACTTTATAAGCATTATCTTCATGTTCCGTTCATGAAGAATATGCTTGGATGAAAGAAGTGACTTCCTCTAATTCATGTGCATTTGATGCAAGTTGCCGCCGTGAATTCGAGAAAGTATGTTTTTACCTCCTCTGGAATCATCCCAAGTTAGTTATGCTCGTGCGAAGTATTTTGTGGTCTATTAGACTGATCATCTTCATTCCATATGAATTCCGTAGCACACCAAGCCACTGACTGATTTGTTCAAGGAAAAGGAGTTGCTGTGCAAATACTAGTTCATGCACAAGATTTCGATATCCTAAATGATGGTTCCCTACCAGAACTCGGTAGTGTTTTATTGTAAGACTACCATGTGATCGTGTTTGTCTAGGACAGCGTGTTCACATGTGTGTAGCAGAACCCGCTCATGTTTTGGAGCTTACTACCATAGTCCATTACCTGAGAATCTCGCAACGCCATCTCATCGATTTGAGTTGCAAACTTTCATTTTTCCTTCTAGACTTGACGAGTCTGGAATATTCTGACACCAACCAGATCTGAATCTCAGGCAGACTTGATGGTTGGAACGTTTCGCAAGAACTATATTATTGGTCTCTCTGTAACCCGGTAAAGTGGATGTCTTGGCCAACACACCCAGCCGGAAGACCCATTAGTGTAGTATCTTGATTGAGGAAGTTGGCCACCTCCCCATAAGGATTTCGTAGGATTTACTTCCATAGTTATTCCTTATAGATTCTTGAGCTCCCGAAGTCCGACCTATACTTGATGGCCACGTTAATGCTTTAAGTACGACTATGGTATGTAGAACATCGAGGAGAACATTAGAAGCGGAGTGCTAAATGTCTCTCGGTCGATCATCCAGATTTGGTCCCCTTGGCCTCGCCAAGGTGAAATCTGAGAAGGTGTTATCTTCCTTTGCATCTGCATCTTCCACCGGTATTCATCATGGTAGTACGTTGTGTTGCCAGGATCCTTGTAATGGATATTGGTAAAACCTTGATGATTTTGGAAATGCTCAAGTTCTTGAGAGCACACACAAGCGCTAGGTGTTATCATCGGCACTAACTGGGATTGCTCTCAGTTTCCTCGGTTATGCTATAACTTTTCACTCTACTGTTGAGCTTCTCCCCAGTTACTAAAATCATCCCTTGTGTTGTTTTCAACAAGGTAATCCACATCATCCATTCTAGTCCGGGTATGCCATTCTACCGAACCCCTCTAAATGATCGCTCGAGAATTGCCTTAGGCTGGTATAAAGAGTTTCAATGATCTCTGAATTAAAGGTAATTCTTTTTGCCACTTATGGGGATATTTCTACGAGTCACCTTCCCTAAGGTGCATCGTTATGGTATCATGGCAACTCAACTCCTCGCTACGATGACAACCATTCACCACCCTCTTAAGGGTAGAATTGTTGTCTACCTAGTGAACCCTCGTCATCTATCTCACTCCATTCCTTCAGATGTATGCTTCATGTCTCAGCTCGAGAGATGTTTCAATGTCTCATTCCATGAGTTGATCCTGAGTTGTTCGACCTTCGAGAAGATCGATCCTTCCAGAATCTTTCTTTCCCTCTTGTTGTCATGTTAGTTGGAGTTCTCAGAGCAAGACGCCGAGACAAGATGATGATCGAATCACGGTTCTTATGAAGTGCAACCTGGATCGTGAAGATTGTGCTAGCTTCGTGTCCCCTCTGTCTTCTTACCTCACATCTTGAATCTCGGGACGAGATTCTTGTTTAGTGGGGGTGAGTTGTCACAGACCTAGAGTTTGCTTGTAACTAGTGGCATTGCATCCATGCATCATGTTTAAATTTCATGAAACTTGAAATGGGGATGTTCAAACCCTAGCATCAAAAGGAATTCAAATAGGTTCAACCAAAATATTTTTCAATGATTTCAAAATGCCCTTTAAAAATGTTCATAATTTCTGGATCAAGGTGGAAGCATCTACCAAAAATGGTTCACATTTTTGCAGGACATATTTGGACTTTGAATTAATCCAAACATATTTGAATTGGGGCTAATTAAATGCTATATATATTTTAGATGCTCCAAAAATGTTGGAAATTGTTAAGGGTCACTGGAATAATTCAGAAAGCACCCATAATTATTTCCAGGATTTTATGAAATGGTTTAGCATTATTACTAAACCGAAACAGAGAAACAATAATAGAAAACAGAAACAGAATTAGCAGAGAGAGAGAGAACAGCACCTGGGCCTCTTACCTGGCACCCACCAAAGCCCACCTGGCTGGCCCACCTGGCCAGCCCAGCCCACTGGCCTCCCCCCCCTGTCGTCTTCCTCGCGACAGAAGGACGCCGGGCGTGTGCCCCGTGCGCGCGGCCACGCGCCCCGGCCACCTCCTGCTTGCCGCTCCCCCTCGACGCCTGGACGCCTCTGGGAGATGCCACACGCCCCCTAGACCTCTCTCACTCTCCCCCGTGCTTTCCCCCTCCTCTGTCTCGCTGTCCTCCCCACAGCCGAGCGCTGCCGTCGCCACCGACGTCGTTCGCCGTAGCTGCAGCCACCGCCTCCCCCTCGCTTCTCTGACCGGCCCAGAGGCTCCACCTCGACCCCCTCTTTCTTCCACCCCGAGCCACGCCACCGCGGGAGCCCCACATCGCCGCCACGAGTCGTCTTCCTCGAGCACGGCCGCCGGACTCCATCGACGGATTCGTCGCCTTCTGGTCGTCCCCGAGCAAGCTGAGCCTGTCTTCGACCTCACCGTGAGCTCCCGGTCCTTTCCTCCTTAACCATGTCATCATTTTCGTCTCGTAGCCACTGCCCCGCGAGTAACCGGAGGTCCTCGCTCCTGAGCAGCTCAGCTCCGACCAGTTGCACCACTGTGTTCCTGGAACGCCAGATATGCCACCCAGCTACATCGCTCGCTCGCCCGCAAGCCGCAGTGCCCCGCCCGTGCCCCACCGTACTCCGGCTGCCGCCTTTGAGCTCGTGGCCGTCGACTCCGGCCACCCCAGGCCCAGCTACTGCCACCAGCCGACGTGCTACAACGCCAGCCAACCGTAGAGAGCTAAGTGTGTGAGAGCTAAGTGTGTGAACACGATTTGGTAAAGGTAGCGGTGAGAGGCCATGTAGGAGTACATGGTGGGTTGTCTCATTGCAGCCGTCCTCAGGAACTGAGTTCTATGTTTGTGATCCATGAACAACTACTACCACACATTGGGTTCCGGTAACTCGGCCCCTCTCGACTTATTAATCAACCTGATCTCTGTCCAGGAGTTGCAACTAGTTTCTGGTGTTTGTAGGTAGTGTTAGTAGTCTACCAAGTGGCACCCGGTACAGGTGGGCTTGCGATAGACTAGACACAGTGGCATGGTGTACCAAGTGGCACCCGGATGGTGGGCTTGGGAACCCTACTCACATCGTTTGGGGCCGTGAGCGACACCCCGGCCGGATCTCCTTGCGGATGGAACCCGAATAGGCGATAAACCTGGACGAGAGACTTGTGTGGTTAGTCAGGTCGTGGCCGATTCCCTCGCCAAGCTTCCGCTTGAAGGTTGCCGAGATACACGAGGTGTACATGGCGGTAAGTGGCGAGAGCGTGTGTGAAGAAGTACACCCCTGCAGGGTTAATATGATCTATTCGAATAGCCGTGCCCGCGGAAAAGGACTTCTGGGTTGCCTGTACAGTTCATAGACAAGTGAAAGTGGATACTCTAAAATGCGCAAGATAAGCGTGAGTGCTATGGATGGCGTTCTCGTAGGGTGACGGGAGCGGATCCATAGTGGTGTATTGATATGGTGAATATGTGGACTCGTGTGCGCCACCTCAAAGAGTTGCATTGGAGTCGTAGTTCAGGATAGCCACCGAGTCAGAGCTGGCTTGCTGCAGTTAAACCCCATCGTCCCTTTGTTGATAATGATGCATATGTAGTTAGATCTGATGTAAGTCTTGCTGGGTACATTTGTACTCACGTTTGCCTATTTTATGTTTTTGCAGAGAGACTTCCGTCTCACTAGTAGTTCCGTGTGGACTTCGACGTTTAGCTTGTTACCTCAGCTACGGTCTTGTGCCCTCGGCAGGATTTGGTAGATAGTCAGGCTTCTCAGCCTTTTTCATTTGTAGATGTCTGTACTCAGACATGTTAAGCTTCCCCTTGTGCTTTGATTTGTATGCTCTGAATGCTGGGTCGAGAGACCCATGTTTGTAATATCTCGCTCCTTCGAGCCTACTAAATAAAATACTTGAGTTGTAGAGTCAAGTTGTGATGCCATGTTGTATTTGCACATATCGAGCATATTGTGTGTATGTTATTGAAATGCTTGGTATGTGCTGGATCTGACTATCTAGTTGTTTATCCTTAGTAGCCTCTCTTACCGGGAAATGTCTCCTAGTGCTTCCACTGAGCCATGGTAGCTTGCTACTGCTTCAGAACACTTAGGCTGGCCGGCATGTGTCCTTCTTCGTTCCTGTGTCTGTCCCTTCGGGGAAATGTCACGCGAGGAATACTGGAGTCCTGTTAGCCCGCTACAGCCCGGTTCACCGGAGTCCTGCTAGCCCAGTGCTACAGCCTGGATTCACTCACTGATGACCGACACGTTTGATGCTGGGTCATGGATGCCTGTCCCTGTAAGTTTGTGCCACTTTGGGTTTACGACTAGCCATGTCAGCCCGGGCTCCTTATCATATGGATGCTAGCGGCACTATCATATACGTGTGCCAAAAGGCACAAACGGTCCCGGGCAAAGGTAAGGCGACACTCGTGGGAATACCGCGCGTGAGGCCGCAAAGTGATATGAGGTGTTATATGCTAGATCGATGTGGCATTGAGTCGGGGTCCTGACAATTACATCCACTGGGCATCGAAGTTCGCCACCAGTGATCATAAAGCGCAACGAAGAAGAAGATTACAAAAACTGGGCACCATTGCAGCGTAACAAAATAATACTGAACCGAGACCAGTTCCAAGACATATCAAGAAAGGTTAGCCTTGCAGGGGAACTGCTGCGCAAGCTGCTGAGCAAGGCTGTGAGACCGGCCTAGCATGTCGGTCATAGCTTCCAGGTGTAGCCGTTTAGCGATGAGGTTCTCATTGTTGTTCTCCACAATCTTTCTTAGAGATAGGACTTCAAGTCGAAGTTGAGTTGCAGAATGCCTTTCTACTAGAACTTGGGACTAAAGAAGTCTAACTGATTCAGACAACGAATTCTGTGAGCTTGTCTGACTGCTAGTCTCAAGTAACTTCAACACTACATCAAGACAAGACTTTGGGGTTGTCTCGCTATCTTCAAGATGTTTTGCCTTCTTTGCTGCAATATATGTTGGGTTTGTCTCACAACCTTCAGCAGACTTGTGCATGCCATCAGGCATATCACCCTGAAACAAAGCAGAGAGATGACATGTTTTGCACATGTATAAACAAATATGATAACTGTGCTGTCAATTCCATCCAATTTCAAATTATAAAATAAAGAGTAAGTTCAAAATATCAATAGCATAATTTGGCAATGTTCATAATGCGGGGAGCTTCACCACACTACTGGATTACCATGTCAACATAACAAGCATAGATGAAGGGCAAAGAAAATCATTGTATCTATTTTGGTTAATGTGCATGTCATGTTGTTCATATCATCAGCCACATCAGTAAGATAAAACAGGAGATAACAAGGTGCAAACGTGGGCTGCTTCACCACACACTGGATTATAGATCCACAAAAACAAGCATACATATAGGGAGTATTGAGTAATCTGCATGGTATGAATAAGGAATTTGGTTTTACAAGTAAAAATTAGATCTTACGGTTCTTGCAAACATGCATTTGGGTAGAAACAACAAACTAAACAGCAGTAAATGATAGGGAGTATGAACAAATTAAAGAGCAGTTGAGGATAAAGTCTTTAGAAGGACTGACTTACATTAACAGTTAACACCGGCTTTATAATGCCCTTCTCCATGTCAAGGGAAGGATAACTCAAGAATTTCACCATAGAATCTTCTTTATAAGCATTGCCTGTACTCTACATTTTGTAGAGAGTAATTATAGATATGATAATACTGGAAGGGATAGAGGATAATGAAGATAAGATGCAGATTGATGCTACATAATCAACTACCAATCCCTAGAAGTACAAGTGTTACAGGACAAAATGTACTGATAAGAGCAATGGGCTACACTTCTGCACTGGCATTGTCTGTGTATTCTACTTGTTGGTAAGATTAAATATAGATCTGATCTTTTTTAGTAAATGGTGGGCGAGGGAGATAAGATGCAGAATGCTACACAATGAACCAATCCCTCTTCCCATAATACAAGAGTGTTTTGAACACTGGTGTACTGTACAAAACGTTCTTATATTATGGGACGGAGGGAGTAGCTGTTAATGTAAGTACAGTGATAGACGATGTTCAGTCCTTACAAGAGGACTACAGAGCTAAACCTCTTCAGAAGCATTGGGTTAATTCTAAATTTACGTAAGAGTCCATACGGATCTTATAATGTCCACCAAATGGACGATAGCGAGGCTAACATGTGCAGTGATGCTACATAATCAAAAAACTATGGAAGTAAGTATGGTCATACAGGGCAAGAGGTACTCACAAGAGCAATGCAGTGTGCAGTATAGTTGCGAGATTATGTGGTCCCTTGAGAATGAATGTTCTTCTGCTAACAGTTTTCGTACAAGTGAGATGTTAAGGTAAATACAGAAATGTAGTTCAAATTGTGATGTGATATCATAGACAGTACCTTACGCTGCAGCCGAGACCAATGTGTAACAAGATTATTCCAGTCACCGTCGGATAAATGTAGCACCGGAGATTTTACAGAAATTTCATTTAGAGGCTTGCCATCGAAGTGCGCTTGCCTCAAGTAGGAACGATACTTCATCGACGAGTGCTTGAAAAGCGCAACCAACCCTTGCTCGTCTTCACAATCCAGTTTGCTCCTCGCCTATTTAAAAGAATGAAATCTTGTGTCTTCTGTCAGCAGAAACATATGCAGTAATGACCATGAATAACATTAGTACATTACTTATGCGTAAGTTGCGGAGGAAGACTGGAAATTGTTTTGTGTCTGCGGTATAATCTTTCCATGAAGGAAAGATGCACACAAAGTTCCTGATAACAATATAAGGTTCGTCTTCTAAACTGGGAAGAAATGGAACAGGGGTCCTATTTGCTGCAATTGGGGCTCTCTCTGGTTCGAAAAGGGATTTGGCAACTGGATTTGGTGTACTCTTTGCTAGAATGGGGGTTTTGCGTCGTAGAGCTGGTGCTATGTCAACTGGCATAATCATACTGTTTGCTGCAATTGGGGTCTGCTGAGTTGGGGCATCAGAAATGACTAGTGTAGTAGGGCTAGAGTCTGCTAGAGTTGGGGTGTTTTGTGGGTCAGGTGATATTGCAACTACACCTAATGGGCTATTTGATTTATCAGGTGCCACTTCCAAATACTTTGCTTGTGCTCCTCCACGATCAACAATCGCCCTCTTCCTTTTTAACGTTTGATACACAAGAACAACATTTGAATGGATAAATATGGTATGATGACAGATGGAATATGTACTAAAAATGGATAGGCAGGGCGTATTCACATACACGATGTGTAAACTAAGCTAATGACAGTTCAACAAAGTAGAAGCAATGCAAAGCATCAGTTGCAAGATATGTGCGACCAATGTAACCTAGGAAAGTTAGAGAAAGCACCTTGATGGGTGAAAAAGACAGGGCATCTTCCTCTGACTCCTCCACTAGGGAGCTACATTGACTTAGGTCCCCCCTAGCTCAGAATCACTGTTAGGATCATAATTTGAGCATGATCCTGTTGGTGGAGAGCGTTTGCATTGCATTGTATCCAGACTTGATTTCAGTCCCTTAATGCGAAGTTTGACAGCCATGGCATTGTTCTGCTTTATTGTTTTCATGTGCGCAAACTCATAATCATTATGATGCTGTTCAGAATCTGAGATTCATGAAAACATAAAAAGTAGTCGGATTATCTATGGAATGCATTGCGGATTCAACTCGAAGAGTGTCTCCCTATAAACCCCTGCATATGCAAAGTTCACCCCCAACCGTGCTGACCAGACCACACGCAGAAATACAAACCCCTTATGTCTCTATAACAGGCAGACACACATTTCAAAACTGAAGTAGGAACATTAGAATCATATGAAATTCGTATATGAACAAATAAACTAAGGAATTATGAGTGGCTTAATGTTTAGCTTCAATGGTGGAGTGTTGGTAGTGCGACACAAAGCAAGTAGGCAGATTGTATTCCATGTAAAAGATCGAATCCTATGTAAAAGCTGGAAATGACACTTTCTTTCTATACAATACAGTGTTCTTTGCCCACACATGATGGAAGAGATCACATAGAGAAATACTATTCACTCATGTCTACAGTTCCAGTATTTAGAAAAAGGGTGGTCCACCCTAAAAGAATATTGACAACAAATATGACAAGGCAAGAATAGATGTAGTGAATCAATCATTTACTTGTGCGCTTACTAGGACAAGTATGCAGAATTGTAACTGTAGTAAGAGACCGTCCAAAATCTGAATCAACAAGTTTGTCTAGCACTTATTGTTTGCAACTAATCGACGTGAATAATTGGATGTTATATCAAATGAGTAAGAAAGACAAGTAAAATTGTCAACAAACCTAGCTTGCAGTAGTAATCTGAGTCAATGTCACTACGACCAACAATCCAAAATGACTAGTGTGTGTTCCGAGGGCCGGAATTTTGCAAACCCTGTGAACTTTACAGGTACTAAAGATTACCGAAATACATCTGAACCATTAAGTGTAGGTAGCACTGAGCACATAACAAACCCTAATGACAGTCCTGCCTAATGAGTAATGAATCAATTAGCAAATGGGTGATGAGGAGTGGTTGCTGAGTGTTGAGGACGTATCTCTGGATAAATCGGGTTGGCTTGGTGGGTGTAGCACGCCTGAGCCCTAAACGGACTGGGAAGGTAGGCACAGTGGCGCGTCCGGGCAGCGGTGATGCTGTTGGGCGAGCGGCTCCTGACCTCCTGTTAGTCCGGCGTCTCCTCCTAGAGTCATGTCGTCCGGGGACGGCAAGTCGCTGGCGAGGCAGGCGGCTGGGGGCGAGTAGAGATCGGAAGCGCGTAGCAGAATAGAGGGGAATCGGGGTTTGGGATGACCCAAAATCCCAGGATGGGACGGCCCACCGTGGGCACCCTGTAAAGATACATACCCGAGCGACGAACATGCATTTTTGAAACTAATTTAGGAACATTCAGCTGACCAATTAAACGACTATGTTTTAATAATATCAGATTCGTATTTGAACAACTAAACCTATTTAGCTTGATGGGTGGAGCTGTGCTATTATGACACGAAGCACGTATTCTGATCGTATAGTGATCATAAAAGGGGGAAACTCTAAGCATATTTTTTTAGCAAAAGAGGGTTTCCCCTCTGATTTCTATTAAAGAAACCACCATGGAACCAACATGATGATATAAATCCTAAGCATGATCTAAACCGTATTATGACTGTGCCATGGCAGATTTGAAGCTGCAAACCGGAGAAATGATATTTAACATCCATTGTTTGCTTCGAACTAAGAACTAAATTCTAAGAGCTGAAAAAAGTAGAGTAACCAAGTTAAGATCTATTTTCTAATTGAGATCAGAAAGTTGAGGAGATATGAAGTACCACCTATCGGCGTTCTGGGAACGGGGGTCCCCAGACTTGCCTGCCTGCAGCCTGCGGCGTGGCTCAAGCATTGGCCCAGTATGGCCCGTCTTCATCGACCCAAGTTCAAGACCCTCGCGAGGGGCCAAGTCTCGCGGGGCGGACGACACAAGGCTTCCTTAGGGGCGGCCTCATCAGGCAGGCTCGCGAGGAGGCGGAGAGATCAAGGCAAGGAGTACCTCGTGAGGTGCTCGTGACATAAGCCATGACGATCAAGACCAGGCGGACGCCAGTGTGCTCGTTTCCTCTTTGGTGCAAAGGGGGCAAGCACAGGCGCAAGGTACCGAGGCATCGAGCAAAGGTTTCCCTATTGTTGCAACAAGACCAAGACCAGTAGGACGGCAGGACGGAGATCACCGTGGAGCCCAGGGCAGCGTCATCGTTAGTGCCTTTGGCAGTCGAAGACCAACTTTAGTCAGGATAGCTTGTACTAGCTGTCCCCCTTCAAAATGGCCGTTGTTGGCTCCCTTCCCGCTCAATATTCGGGAAGAGGACCAGGGCCTCTATATATAGAGCTAGCCGCCACAGTAGAAAGGGATCGATCGAATCCATCCCAAGTAGAACACCGCACCAAGCTCAAGAACACACCTCGCGAGGCTGTTCTTCCTCTGTACTGTTCATCATCAGCCCCAGAGGCAATCCACCACACCACACATTGGATTAGGGTATTACACCACAACAGTGGCCTGAACCAATATAAACCTCGTGTCCATTGTGTTGTTCATCGTGTAGCTTAGATTCGCAGCGAGGTTTTGGGGCATGGATCGGTAGGGAGAAGATCTTTGTGCGCACCCCAGTGTTTGAAGCTTAAGGGTTTTGCCAGAACCCGATATCCACCATTTGGCGCGCCAGGTAGGGGTGCGCCGGAATCTTCTTTCCAAGGTTTCGTGTTCCATCGCTTCGTCGCGTCCATGGCGGACGCTCGCCGAGCTCAAGCGTCCGATTGCTCTCGCCGCCCACATCGCCCAGATGGCCCCTGTCGGTGGGCCTCCTCGTCATTCCCCGTCGCCTACTGCCAACGCCGCCACTGGCCCGGCGGGGACCGAGCAGCAAGCGTCGTTGCTGCATCCCTCGATGCTGCGGGAAGGCCGCACCGCCACTCCGTCGCTAACTCCACCCGGTTCGTCGTCTCATGCTTGTCACGCTCCCACAGACGTGCAGGATGCGTTGCTCCTGGCATGTGAGCTCCTGCACTACCGCCCCGTCGACGACTGAGGGAGTCCTGGACTAGGGGGTGTCCGGATAGCCGAACTATCACCGTCGGCCGGACTCCAAGACTATGAAGATACAAGATTGAAGACTTTGTCCCGTGTCCGGATGGGACTTTCCTTGGCGTGGAAGGCAAGCTTGGCGATGCGGATATGTAGATCTCCTACCATTGTAACCGACTCTGTGTAACCCTAGCCCTCTCCGGTGTCTATATAAACCGGAGGGTTTTAGTTCGTAGGACGAACAACAACCATACCATAGGCTAGCTTCTAGGGTTTAGCCTCCTTAATCTCGTGGTAGATCTACTCTTGTACTACCCATATCATCAATATTAATCAAGCAGGAGTAGGGTTTTACCTCCACCGAGAGGGCCCGAACCTGGGTAAAAACATCGTGTCCCTTGTCTCCAGTTACCATCCGCCTAGACGCACAGTTCGGGACCCCCTACCCGAGATCCGCCGGTTTTGACACCGAAATTGGTGCTTTCATTGAGAGTTCCTCTGTGTCGTCACCTATAGGCCCGATGGCTCCTCTAATCATTAGCAACGACGCGGTCCAGGGTGAGACTTTTCTCCCCGGACAGATCTTCGTATTCGGTGGCTTTGCACTGCGGGCCAATTCACTTGGCCATCTGGAGCAGATCGAAAGCTACGGCCCCGGCCATCAGGTCAGATTTGGAAGTTTGAACTATACGACCGACATCCGCGGAGACTTGATCTTTGACGGATTCGAGGCACAGCCGAGCGCACCGCACTGTCATGATGGGCATGATTTAGCTTTGCTGCCGGACAGTGCCCTGGAGGCCGCACAAGAGTCCGCTCCGACCTTTAGCACGGAACCGACTGCGCCGATCGAGGATGGGTGGCTGGACACCGCCTCGGGGGCTGCTACCTCTACGGCGATGGAGCCGAATACCGACCCTGTCCCTTGTGAAGCTCATGACTCCAAGGTGCCGGACTCCTCTCCGGACCCCAAACCTTCCGCGCCCCTGCCAATCGAATCCGATTGGGCGCCGATCATGGAGTTCACTGCTGCAGACATCTTTCAGCACTCGCCTTTTGGCGACATCCTGAATTCGCTAAAATGTCTCTCTTTATCAGTAGAGCCCTGGCCGGATTATGGTCAGAACGGCTGGGATGCGGACGACGAAGAAATTTAAAGCCCACCCACCACCCACTTCGTAGCCACTGTCGATGACTTTACTGACATGCTAGACTTCGACTCCTAAGACATCGACGGTATGGACGACGATGCCGGAGACGACCAAGAACCAGCACCTACAGGGCACTGGAAAGCCACCTCGTCATATGACATATACATGGTGGACACCCCAAAGGATGGGAATGGCGATGGACCAGCGGAGGATGACCCCTCCAAAAAGCAGCCTAAGCGCCGGCGTCAGCGGCGCCGCTCTAAATCCTGCCACAGCAAGAATGGAGATTCCGGCACCGGAGATAATAACACCCCGGACAGCGCCGAAGACAACCCCCTCAGCAAGATCCAGCACAGGAGGACGGAGAAGCCAGCCCTCGTGAGAGAACGGCAGACGAAGAGGTAGAGGACGATAATTACATGCCTCCCTCCGGAGACGAGGCAAGCCTCGATGACGACGAATTTGTCGTGCCTGAGGATCCCGTCGAACAAGAGCGTTTTTAAACGCAGGCTTATGGCCACGGCAAGCAGCCTCAAGAAAAAGCAGCAACAGCTTAGAGCTGACCAAGACATGCTAGCCGACAGATGGACTGAAGTCCTTGCGGCCGAAGAGTATGAACTCGAACGACCCTCCAAAAGCTACCCCAAACGCAAGCTGCTGCCCTGATTAGAGGAGGAAGCACATAAACCTACATCACCAGCGCACAATACGGCCGATCGGCCACCTCGTGGCTGCGACAGAGAAGCCTCTAGGCCCTCCAGTAAAGCCATACCCCGGCGTCGCTTGAAAAGTACAAAGTCACGAGGGAACATGCCGGACTTGCGAGACATATTGGAGGATAAGGCGAGGCAAACAAGATCGATCTATGGATCGCGTGGGCGCCCTACGATACGCGACGACAACCGTCACACCGGATACAGCAACCCCGGCCGGGCCGAACACAGTAGACAAAGCTCGTTTGAGCTGCGTCGTGATATAGCCCAATACAGAGGCGCCGCACACCCACTATGCTTCACAGGTGAAGTAATGGATCATCAAATCCCCGAAGGGTTTAAACCCGTGAACATTGAATCCTACGATGGCACAACAGGTCCTGCGGTTTGGATCGAAAACTACCTCCTTCATACCCACATGGCCCACGGTGATGATCTTCACGCCATCAAATACCTCCCACTCAAGCTTAAAGGACCAGCTCGGCATTGGCTCAATAGCCTGCCAGCAGAATCAATTTGGTGTTGGGAGGACCTGGAAGCCGCATTCCTCGATAACTTCCAGGGTACATATGTGCGACCCCCAGACGCTGATGACCTAAGACACATAATTCAGCAGCCAGACGAATCGGCTAGACAAATCTGGACACGGTTCTTAACCAAGAAAAATCAAATCGTCGACTGTCCGGATGCAGAGGCCCTTGCAGCCTTCAAACACAACATCCGCAACGAATGGCTTGCCCGGCACCTAGGACAGGAAAATACGAAATCAATGGCAGCCCTCACATCACTCATGACCCGCTTCTGTGCGGGAGAAGACAACTGGCTAGCCCGCAGTAACAACCTAACCAAAAAGTCTGGTAGTTCGGATACCAAAGACAGCAATGGCAGGTCCCGTCTCAATAAGCACAAATGCCGCATTAACAGCAATAATACTGAAGATACGGCAGTCAATGCCGGATTCAGAGGCTCTAAACCCGGTCAGCGGAAAAAGCCATTCAAAAGAACTACTCCAGGCCAGTCCAATTTGGACCGGATACTCGATCGCTCGTGCCAGATACACGGCACCCCCGAAAAGCCAGCTAATCACACCAACAGAGATTGTTCGGTGTTCAAGCAGGCAGGAAAGTTAACCGCCGAAGGCAATGACAAGGGGCTACATAGCGATGACGAGGAGGAGACATGGCCGCTGAACAATAGAGGACAGAAGGGATTCCCCCACAAGTGCGGACGGTGGACATGATATACGCAACCCACATACCCAAAAGGGAGCGGAAGCGTGCGCTCAGGGACGTATACACGATGGAGCCAGTCGCCCCAAAGTTTAATCCATGGTCCTCCTGCCCGATCACTTTAGATCGAAGGGACCACCCCACCAGTATCCGCCATGGCGGATTCGCTGCATTGGTTTTAGACCCAATCGTTGATGGATTTCACCTCACTAGAGTCCTGATGGACGGCGGCAGCAGCCTGAACCTGCTTTATCAGGATACAGTGTGCAAGATGGGCAGAGACCCCTCAAGGATTAAACCCACAAAGACGACCTTCAAAGGCGTCATACCAGGTGTAGAGGCCAATTGTACAGGCTCAGTTACACTTGAAGTGGTCTTCAGATCCCTGGACAACTTCCGAAGCGAGGAGTTAATCTTCGACATAGACCCGTTCCGCAGCGGCTATCATGCACTGCTCGGACGAACCGCATTTGCAAAGTTCAATACGGTGCTGCACTATGCATACCTCAAGCTCAAGATGCCAGGCCCTCGAGGAGTCAGCACGGTCAACGGAAACACCGAACGTTCTCTTCGAACGGAGGAGCATACAACGGCTCTCGCAGCGGAAGTGCAGAGTAGCCTCTTAAGGCAATTCTCAAGTCCGACTGTTAAGCGACCGGACACCGTCAAGCGCGCCCGGAGTAACCTACAACAAGACCACTTGGCACGTTCCGAGCATGTGTACCAATGCGGCCCCAACCCCAGCCCTCACAAAATCGCGATACCAGTAACACGCGTACATCACTACGCTCTGGAGGTACCATGGGCATAGGGGAAGGGGCACGACCACGGCACGCCCAGAGTGCGGATCAACCACACCAGGGGCTCCCAAATTTGTCATTCTTTTTTTTTCTTTTTTTAATCTTAGGACTCCGTTTCCAAGAAGCCATGTCCGACAGTAGGTCTGCCGAACTCTCGATGCAACAACCAGGGAAGCAGAAAAGCTACGACGAGTATCCAGGTGGTCTCCATTACGAGCATTATACCTGTTTTACATACCATTACGCAGCCTACCCCTGGAGGGGAACATGTTAAATAGTCCCACCCCTTGCTTATCGCACTATTTGTATCATTCTGCCTTTATTGCAGTATCTTTTGAATAAACAATGCATCGCTTTTTGCCTATCATTGCATTCCTTTCTATATATGTTCACTTATAACATGATGCACCCGTACACCTTGGTACGGCCAAATACACCAGGGGCTTAAGTTCCCCAAAGTATGGTGTGATAAGTCCGAACACTTTCACAAGTGTGGCACCCCGAACTTATAGCATTATATGCATCGGCTCCGAATCATGTCTTGGGTCAATAGTTGGGTTTGCCCGGCTCCCATGTTTTGGTACCTTACGTTCCGTTATATCGGCTAAGGTAGCGCTGGGAGAACCACTGCGATTGTGCCCCAGTTGAGCTGGGTTGAGCACCTCAGTGGAGAAAGCTAAAACTGACCGTCATGATAAGGCGAGAGCTGGTCGCTGTTTGAGAGGTCTCTTCGAGTCCCATAGACTTATGCCGCTTAGAGCGAGGAGCCGGCTTTGTCCGGCCCCAGGCGTGGATAGCGCCCCGTATTCGGCCTTCCAAATACTAGGGGCTTCGCCGAAATTTAAAATTATAGAATTCTATGGCTAAGTGAGAGTGTTCAAGCATTATAAGTCCGGTTGCCTCGTTCGTTGTGTTGAGCGCCTCCCTAGAAGGACCCAAAAATGGGAACAAGAGTGCTCAAGTTTATCCCGAACACCCCAGCACTCGTGGCATGGGGGCCGAAGCCAACGACTTGCCATCTCTCAGATTTGATAAACGGCCGCACAAAAGGTAATATTTTAAATTAACAAAGCGTTGCTTAGCGCATATGAACAAAGTTTTCAGCGCACAGGATAACAAAACGCGAGTCTACTCAAAAATTACATCTTTGGAGAACTCACTCGCAATAATGCGGGCACCCTTCAGGACACCCTTATAATACATCTCGGGCGTGCGATACTCCTTGCCCGGCGGTGGCGCGTCTGTCACAAGCTTCTCGGCGTCCATCTTGCCCCAGTGCACCTTAGCGCAGGCAAGGGCCCGACGGGCACCTTCAATACAGGCGGAGTGCTTGATGACGTCAACCCATGGACAGGCGTCCACCAGCCGCCGCACCAGACTGAAGTAGCTCCCGGGCATGGCTTCTTTGGGCCACAGCCGAACTATGAGGCCCTTCATGGCCTGTTCGGCCACCTTGTGGAGCTCGACCAACTGCTTCAGTTGGTCGCTCAGGGGCACCGGATGTCCGGCCTCAGCATACTGAGACCAGAACACCTTTTCCGTCGAGCTCCCCTCCTCGGCTCTGTAGAACGCGGCAGCATCGGACACGCTACGGGGCAGATCTGCGAACGCTCCTGGAGAGCTCCGAATTCGGGTAAGTAATAGGTAATTCACTTTCACATGCTTGCTTTGCATGAAGAATGCCTTACCCGCCGCTATCTTCTTCACTGCCTCGATTTCCTAGAGGGCCTTTTGGGCTTCGGCCTTAGCGGCTTTGGCATTCTCAAGAGCGGATGCGAGCTCGGACTCTCGAGTCCTCGAGTCACGCTCCAAACTCTCGTGTTTTTTCACGAGAGCTTGGAGCTCTTGCCGCACCTCCGCCACCTGCGCCTCCTGCTTCTCTCGCTTGGTGCATTCCGCGGCCGCATTGCGTTCGGCCGCAGACACCGCCTCCTTCAGGGTCGCCACCTCGTTCATTGCCCCTGCAATACCCACGTTATTCCTGTCATTTTTTGCAACCAAATCCTTTTTTATAAGGTACAACTTTGATAAGGTGTTACTTACCTTCCTTGTCCTCGAGCTGCTTCTTGGCACGGCCGAGCTCGCTCTCGGACTGCTCGAGGCTCTCCTTCAAGGCATTGACCTCCGCAGTTAGTGCGGCAGAGGTCAGCAGCGCAGCCTACATTCCCATATTGACATATTTGTGTTAGACTCCTGCGTATATCTTTTTAGATCCTCAGTTCGGCTTTTCTTTCCGAACACCAAACTGAGCATCAGGGGCTACTGTCTATGCGGTACTATTTTTTACATATCTTAAAACCCTTACCTCAAAGCCTGTTAGAAGGCCGGTGCAGGCTTTGGTCAGCCTGCACTTGGCGGACTGAACTTTCTGAATCATCGCAGTCATAACTGTGCGGTGTTCCTCTTAGATGGAAGCGCCGTTGAGCGCCTCCAGCAAATTATCTGGCGCCTCTGGTTGGACGGAGGTCACCGGCACCGCCGTCCCGCCCTTCTTACGAAGGGGCCGCCCGCCGGACTCCGGAACCACCAAAGGTTCCGGCGCGGAGTCCTGCCCGAAGTCCGGGAGGTTGCCCTGCGGCACCTCCGGGGCCTCCTCCTCCTGGCCGGTCCCCTTCTGGGACCCCACCTCAGCGTCATCTACGTCACGAGGGGACGAGGCAGTCGGAAGTGAAGCGCTATTCACATCCAACGAATCCAGGGACCCGCTCGACGAAGCGGGGAGATCATCCTTGGGCGGGCTATATGGTGGTGTTCGGCATTAGAAGACACTATGTAGCGAAAGGAAAATCATAAGTTATTCTAGGATCCGGACAATTACAATCTCGCCAGGGGCTTGGCCCTCGAGGGCCACTCCTCCTCGCCGTCGTCGGCGTTGGTGGAACAGTCCGGAGGAAGGGTCCTTCCCTTCTTGGACCCTTCGGCCTCCCCTGTTGGGGAAGCCTTCCTCTTCTTCTCTCCCCCCGCTGGGGGAGAGGCCTCTTTCTTCTCCTCCTCGTCCTCGTGGGAGGAGTCCGCCTCGGAGTCGTCGGACGATGAGTCCGATAACACCTGGCGCCGGGAACTCCTCCGAGTTCCCGTGGCCTTCTTCTTGGCCTTCTTCTCCGGCACCACGTAAGGCGTCGGGGCCAGCAGTCCCGATAATCGGGCATCCGCTGGGTCTTCGGGCAAGGGAGCCTGGCAGTTAACCTGCCCGGACGTCTTATGCCAAGCCTGTCAAAGGTAATGGGAGTTTTAGATCCCACATAGAGTCAAACTATGGAAAGCAAGTGTCCCGTAAAGGATAAAATAACTTACCTCACCGGCTTGACGCTGCGAGCTGAATCCGTGATCTTCGGTAGCGGATGGGGGAGCCTCGGCGCCCTTGAACAGCACCCTCCAGGCGTCTTCGTACGTAGTGTCGAAGAGCCTGCTCAGGGTTGGGTGCTGTGCCGGATCAAACTCCCACAAGTTGAAAGCCCGCTGTTGGCACGGGAGAATCCGGCGGATGAGCATGACCTGGATTACGATGACAAGCTTGAGCTTCTCGTTCACCAGGGTTTGGACGCAGGATTGAAGTCCGGTCAGCTCCTCTGAATCACCCCACGTCAGGCCCTTCTCTTTCCAGGAGGTGAGCCGTGTGGGGATCCCAGATCTGAATTCAGGGGCCGCTGCCCATTTAGGGTCACGCGGCTCGGTGATGTAGAACCACCCCGATTGCCACCCTTTGATGGTTTCCATGAAGGCGCCCTCAAGCCATGTAATGTTGGGCATCTTGCCCACCATGGCGCCTCCGCACTCCGCTTGGCAGCCGCCCACCACCTTCGGCTTGACATTAAAAGTATTCAGCCATAAGACGAAGTGGGGCTAGACGCAGAGGAAGGCCTCGCACACGATGATGAACGCCGAGATGTTGAGGATGAAATTCAGGGCCAGATCATGGAAATTCAGGCCTTAGTAGAACATGAACCCCCGGACGAATGGGTGGAGTGGGAAGCCTAGTCCACGGAGGTAATGGGGAAGGAACACCACCCTCTCATGGGGCCTAGGGGTGGGGATGAGCTGCCCCTCGCCGGGGAGTCGGTGCGCGATATTGCTGGACAAGTATCCGGCCTTGCGCAGCCTCTTGATGTGCCCCTCCGTGACGGAGGAGGCCATCCATTTGCCTCCCGCACCGGACATGGTTGGAGAAGGTTGAGGTGAGATGTGCGGACTTGGGCGCTGGAGCTCGAGTGCGCGGAGATGGATAAGCGAAGGAGGAAGAAGGCGTAGGTGAAAAGGTGGATTCTTATCCCCTTATATATGAGCGGACGAAGCTATGCGTCCCCACCGGCCCAGTAAAACTTGCTTATCTCCCAAGCGCCACAATCATTGGCGCGGTTGGGTTACCCACGCCCATATTGATGAGAATCCCGGAATAAGGGGACACGATCTCTGCTTTGACAAGACGTGCCAAGGAAACCGCTTCGCTAAACGCGCTGAGGTGGAACAATAAAAATGATTCGAATAAAGGCTTGGCCGTGGCGTGATGTCATGCCGCTAGATACGTCAGCAGATTGAACTTGTGTAAATATTATTCTCTCTACGGTGGTATGTGGAATTTATTTTGCAGAGCCTGACACTATCCTGGTGTTCAAAATCTTCTATGAATTATTCGGAGGAGGAACCCGCCTTGCAATGCCGAAGACAATATGCGCGCCGGACTCGTCATCATTGAAGCCTGGTTAAGGGGCTACTGAGGGAGTCCTGGACTAGGGGGTGTCCGGATAGCCAAACTATCACCGTCGGCCGGACTCCAAGATTATGAAGATACAAGATTGAAGACTTCGTCCCGTGTCCGGATGGGACTTCCTTTGGAGTGGAAGGCAAGCTTGGCGATGCGGATATGTAGATCTCCTACCATTGTAACCGACTCTGTGTAACCCTAGCCCTCTCCGGTGTCTATATAAACCGGAGGGTTTTAGTTCGTAGGACGAACAACAATCATACCATAGGCTAGCTTCTAGGGTTTAGCCTCCTTGATCTCGTGGTAGATCTACTCTTGTACTACCCATATCATCAATACTAATCAAGCAGGAGTAGGGTTTTACCTCCACCGAGAGGGCCCGAACCTGGGATAAAACATCGTGTCCCTTGTCTCCTGTTACCATCCGCCTAGACGCACAGTTCGGGACCCCCTACCCGAGATCCGCCGGTTTTGACACCGACAACGACCTCTACAGGAGTGGCTCGCTCGCATCACCAAGCTCGTCAGCACCGTAGGGGGCTCTCCTGCGTCGTCCCTATAGCTGCCTCGCCCTCCGTCCTGCATGGGTGATCCAGCTCAGGAGGTGCCTCCGCGACCTCCTCCCCAAGAAGGCGCCCTGGCTCCAAGGCGCGCGGCCCCTGGATGAGACCCACCGCGTCCAGCGCCCGCACGACAAGAGAGGAGCTGTCAAGAAATCCCTCGTCCCCAGGAAGGCACTCGTGTGCTCCCCGCTCCAGCGCGTCAAGACCGCATCCCTGCACCAGCACGTCAAGACCCCGCGCTGCCCCAGGTAGCGGCGTGTAGGAATCTCCATGAGCAGGCCCCGCGACTGCAAAGGGCTCCGGTGGCCACCACAGGCTGCCGTGCCTTCACCACCAAGCTATGCAGCGTCGCCTGGCTAGGCAAGTTCAAGCCAGATCTGCCTCCTCGCTATGACAGCACTGTCGACCCCGTGGAGTTCCTGCAGCTCTACGAGCTGGGCATCGAGGCGGCCAACAGAGACGAAAAGGTCATGGCGAATTGGTTTCCCATGGCGCTCAAAGATGGTGCCCGCACTTGGCTCCTGAACCTGCCTCCCGGCTCGATCTCCTCTTGGGACGAGATGCGCAACCGCTTCATTGCCAATTTCCAGGGTACTTGCGACCGTCCCCCGGTCGAGAGTGACCTGCGCTGCATCAAGCAGCAGCCAGGAAGGACCCTGCAGAAGTACATCCAACGCTTCAACATCGCTCTCCTGAAGATTCCCAAGGTGACTGAGGAGGCCATCATCTCAGCGTTCTCTGATGGCGTCCGCGATGTCAGGATGAAGGAGGATCTGTGCACATCTCTGGAGCTGTTCAACCTGGCAACCAAGTATGCAAGAGCTGAGGAGGGGCGCCTCTCCCTTCTCGAGCTTCCAGCTGCTGACCCAGAAGAGAAGAAATCCAAGGCCAAGGACGTGAAGCGCAAAGGAGTAGCTGTGCTTGCAGCAGAACCAGACACGAAGTGCGGCAGGGACGAGCCGGAGTTGTCCAAGGGCAACAAATTATGTGCCTACCACAACCTCTACACCCACAACACCAACGAATGCCAGGAGCTCAGAGCCGTTCGAGAAGGACGCGTCGGTCAATGCCCCGAGCGCAACGACCGGGGCTATGGTCGAGGAGGAGGAAGAGGTGGATGACGATGGGATGACCGAGGCCCTCGCCAGGAGTGGTGTGACCGCCCTCGCGAGGATCGCTGGCAGGACCAGCCTTGTGAGGGGGCTTGGAGGGATCGGCCTTGCGAGGAACGCCCGCAGGGCAACGCAGGCCTTCCTCCTCTGCCACCACCGCCAAGAAGGAATGATGACCACCACCAGGACGAGGGGACTGGGGGCTTCCAGGAGCCACGTGCTATCGCTTGCATCCTGGGCGGTGCCCAGGCCCCAGCCTCTCAGCGCATCTTCAAGCAGTTTTCTCGTGAGGTGAATGCAGTCCTCCCCAACCTCGAGGCCATGCGCCCTCTCAGGTGGTCCACGTGCACCATCACGTTCAGCTTAGCGGATCAGCTCAAGTGTGCGGCGACAGCCGGCATCCTCCCCAGTCATCAGCAATCATCGATGGCGGCGCAGGGCACAACGTTCTGTCCGTCAAGACGTTCAACAACCTTCAAGTGCCATACGATCAACTTCAGCCAACCAAGCCTTTCTCAGGAGTTACTGATGGCTCCACCACTCCGATAGGGCAGATTCGCCTCCCTGTCACCTTCAGACAGCACAAGAACTACCGTACCGAGCTCATCGACTTTGACGTTGCCCACATTCGCTTGCCATACAATGCCATACTCGGGTATCCAGCCCTAGCCAAGTTCATGGCAGTAACTCACCATGGTTACAATGTACTCAAGGTGCCGGGAAGCGGCGGAATCATCACAGTCCCCTGCGAAGAGAAGGATGCAGTGTGCTCTCTCGAGCGTGCCTTCCAAGCTGCATCAATCGAGGACCCAGACAGCAGGAGCGAGAACCCTCCTGAGGCAGTTCCCAAGAAGAAGAAGACATTGCCCAGCTCAAGGCCTCAGGAGGTTGGCATATCCAGAGGCGCTGCGTCAGGATCTGCACCCATGCAAGGGAAGCCTCCCTCCGTCGCATAGGAAGGCGTGCTTGGCGCCCTCCTCGGGCAAGGCTCGGGGGCTCTCTCCTGGAGGGCCTCAAAATTTGCCAAGATCATGAGGGAGGTGCTCGGGCACCACTTGGAGGCGTGCTTCGCGGCACATTTCGCTCAGGAAGGCATGGGGCAAGGAGGGCCCAAGCCTTAGGAGTTCATCACCAAGGCCACCCAGGAGCTTCAAGAATCGAGAGTCATACATGGCGATTACCGCCTACCTGGCGTAGCTCCCCATCTAGGCGAGGATGGCGGGCTGCGCGTCTGCATCGACTACCCAGGGCTCAGCCGAGTCGCGTCTCAGGAGCGCTCTGGCCTTCGCACGTGGGACGCTGCAAGGGTCCGCCGCACAGCTACGTTCGCATGCCTTTCGGCCTGCCGAACACGGCTGCCGCTCACCAGTGTCTTCTACAGAGCATTCTAGTATCTCAGGAGACCAGACACCACACGGTCCTGGCGGAGATGGAGATGGTCCTCGAGGAACCGCCCGGACCCCGGAGCCTCTCGAGGCTCAGGGCTCCGGTTTCTCGTGAGGATCAGCCTCTTCACCGCGCATCGTCAGCTACTCCGACACTCGCTCTACAATGGTATTAGGTGACATCTTTCGAGTTCATTTCAGCTGGGAGCGCCCTCAGGGCTGCATCATTCCCAGATCGCGTGGGTTTGTCCCTGCGGCATGTATCCCTTTTGCTTATGTATTTAGTTTACCTTGCTGGGGGTGCCCCTCGGGTTGCATCATCCCCAAGCCGCTCGGGCCTGACCCAGTGGCATGTATCCTTCCTGCATCTATCTAAGCTGATTTGCCTTTCATGCTTAACCTGCCTGTGATAATCGCCTGCTCGATTGACACCTACCTTTGGAGCCGCTCGCGCTGGCACGGCGCTTGTGCATGGGTCCATCCCTACAACATTGACAAATCTGAGTGGCCGAGCTCTGGCCCGTGGCAGCCCTGCAAGCGTCACCTCACCAGGCCCTCAGTGCCCTCACCACACTCTTGGAGCAACCAATGGCCGGTCGGCAATCGTAAAGGCAACCCGTGCTTTTCTCGTGTTGGTTTGCAGGGACTACCTGAGGCCTAAAACGGGAGGCATCGCGAGCTTTCTTTCTCTCTTGCCCGCGTGATCCGCTTGAGTGTTAAAAGGGGGCTCCTGAGCATCTCGACTCAGGAGCTCTTGCTGGCTCTCCAGCCCTCACCCCTGGCCTTGTCCACGACATCGCAACCTGGCATACCAGCGGCGACTGAGCTTGCTCGAGGGTCGGGACCTAAGAACGTGGAGCACAAAGGAAAGTGTGGGGAAGAGAAGGGAAGCTCGCGAGGTCCTAACCCAGCTACATCCCAGCTACCGACGCGCAAGTCCGGCACCTCACGAAGGAACGGCTCCATGCACTCGAGATAAGTCTCCCCCCTGGGATAGCAAATCGATGCGACACAAAACCTCCACTTAATGCGGCTCTGTGATGGTGACGTTGCCTTCCTTTCTCACCTTTCGGCGGCTGCTTGAGCGCTAAGGGGGACCTCCTGAGCATCGTGCCTCAGGGGCTCTTACTAGACCTCAGGCTGCTCACCTCCTGGCCTTGACCACGGCATCACGACTTGGCATACCAGCGACGGCTAAAGCCTGCCTGGAGACCGGGACCTATCAGCGTAGAGCACCAAGTCGTCGCGAGGTTAGAAAGGGGGAACCAAGCCGGAACAGGACAAGCATTTGCACCACTTCATAATAAGGATAATATTAACAAAAGACATTGCAGACACTTTACATGCCCCCACGGGGTATTTTCTCAATCCCTCGCAGGGGACAAATGGTGCGAATCCTAAGGAGCCCTAACTACACGCGCCCCCATGGCCGACGCCATCATCAACAGTGGGCCACGGGAGGCCGGTGCCAACCCCATCCAGATCAGCCGCAACAGCGGCCTTCTGCATCAAAGACCTTGAAGTGCATCAAGGAGGAGCCATCGGATTCGAAATGAATCACGAGGGCACCCCCTATTCGAAACACCCGGGCGATCTCGCCCCATCCTCGGGTCATGTAGACCTTGCCCGGAGCGACGACTTCAACCTCCGCTCCGGTCGCCGGGGTATCGCAGTCGGCATGCTGCAACCAAAGCTGGAGAGGCCCTCGCGGCGACATCTCGAAGGCGAATAAGGGAGGAAAGCGGATCCAGGTGCCCGGAGGCATCGCGGCGTGGAGCACGAGCTCGCGGGAGGAGTCCGCAACGTGGGCTCCAGGAGCAACGGCGCGCACAGCCACGGCTCGTCGGCCTCGCCGGCGGTGCGGGCGGCGGCGCTCGACATCTCCTTCTCCAGGGCCCTTGGCCCGAGCATACAGAGGGAGCGGGAACCCAGGAGGCAGCCCTCATACCTAGGCCTCGACATATCCGGCCTTGCAACCTCGTCGCGGCGGCCGGGGACCGGCTGTTTCTTCAGCGGGAGCAGGTCGGGCCCCTCCCGGGGGGCCTTTCCTTTCTCCTTGGCTGAGAACTGGCGGATTGGCGCCATTGGCGTCAAGATGGAGGAGGAGCAAGGAAGAAGAAGCGAGTGGAGCAAGAAGAGATGGACAACGGGGGCTCGCGCCTCTCCGTACTTATATTCCAGAGGAGGTCAACCGTCGGCCTCCACGACCACAGGTAATCATCACTCTTTTTGTATGCAGCAGGGACTCGTCAAATCGGGCAGTTGCCGAGGCAGCATGGGGAAGTGGAGACGCCCACGTCCAATCAACTGCCACACGATAAGCAAGGCCGCAGGCTGTTGGGGCCCGCAGCACTCCGCACTTGCCCTTTGGCTTCACTGCTAAGCCATGTCCGAGCATGCCTTGGGTCCGGGGGCTACTGTCGGTGTTCTGGGAATGGGGGTCCCCAGACTTGCCTACCTGCGGCCTGCAGCGTGGCTCAAGCATTGGCCAAGTACGGCCCATCTTCATCGACCCAAGTTCAAGACCCTCGTGAGGGGCCAAGCCTCGTGGGGCGGAGGACGCAAGGCTTCCTCAGGGGAGGCCTCATCAGGCAGGCTCGCGAGGAGGCGGAGAGATCAAGGCAAGGAGTACCTCGCGAGGTGCTCGTGACGTAAGCCATGACGATCAAGACCAGGCGGGCGCCAGCCAGCGCAGTGTCCTCGTTTCCTCTTTGGTGCAAAGGGGGCAAGCGCAGGCGCGGGGTACCGAGGCATCGAGCAAAGGTTTTCCCTATCAGTGCAACGAGACCAAGACCAGCAGGACGACAGGACGGAGATCACCGTGGAGCCTAGGGCAGCCTCATCGCCAGTGCCTTTGGCAATCGAAGACCAACTTTAGTCAGTATAGCTTGTACTAGTTGTCCCCATTCAAAATGGCCGTTGTTGGCTCCCTTCCCGCTCAATATTTGGGAAGAGGTCCAGGGCCTCTATATATAGAGCTAGCCACCACAGTAGAAAGGGATCGATTGAATCCATCCCAAGTAGAACACAGCACCAAACTCAAGAACACCCCTCTCGAGGTTGTTCTTCCTCTGTACTGTTCATCATTAGCCCCAGAGGCAATCCACCACACCACACACTGGATTAGGGTATTACACCACAATGGTGGCCCGAACCAGTATAAACCTCGTGTCCATTGTGTTGTTGATCGTGTAGCTTAGATTCGCAGTGAGGTTTTGGGGCGTGGATTGGTAGGGATAAGATCTTCGTGCACACCCCAGCGTTCGAACCTTAAGGGTTTTGCCAGAACCCGATATCCGACACCACCTCTCTTGCAGCGTCGTGTAGGCATTGGGGGTGCGATGGCTGTCGGTGGCGTTGAAGCAGATCTGCAATGGTAGGCGGGTGCATCGGGGGATAAGTTCCGTTGCGTCGGAAGAGAAGGTCGTGTGAGTGGCCCCGACAAAGAGGACGACGGCGCCGATGAAGCGAGAGGATGCGATGCAAGGCTATTGGTCCATCACCGTGGATGAGAAATGTCTATCTCTAGCAATGGACGATGCGGTCTTAGTAGGCGCTCCAGCATGGTGGAGGACGGTGGCGATGGATGTGGTGGAGGACGGCGGCGATGGATGGAGTGGAGGACGGCGGTGATGGATGGGGTGGCGGACGGAGGCTTGTGTGGGGATGGTGTTCTAGCGCGGACGGTGTATGAATGGGAAAATGGAGGGAGAGGTACGGGGAACCATGTTTTTGGGACGCGCCTGTCTGAAATATGGGAAAGTTACGAACTTAGCCCCCATTTAAAATTTGGCCGTCTCGCCGGTTGGGGATAGGACGGTAATCTTGCATCTCGCCAATATTTGCCCAGAGCGATTTTGGGCGAGAAGAGGGTGGTTGGCGCCCACGGTATGAGCGGGGCTGACAGGTAGGGCGGTTGTGTCATGTTTGAGTGAAGTTACAAACCTGCCCCTATTGAAAATATTTGCCTACATCAATTTTGGCCAAGTCGAGTTTGTTTTGCCGCCCACCATGTATGAATGGGGAAATGGAGGGAGAAACAGAGGTCTTTCGGACAAGCTTTAATCAAATGCGTTTTGCCTCCCATGTTTGGCACCCACCGTGTCGGAATGGGCTCACAGGCGGTTGTGTCACGTCTAATTGAAGTTACTAACCTACCCCTATTTAGAGCAGTGGAAATCGGACCGATGGATTGTCCGTGTAATGGGTAGACAGTAATTTCCATCTCCCAAACACTTGGCTTCGGGCAGCCGACGTGGGACTGGACATTTTGCCTCTTCTTTCGAATTTAGGGACAATAAGCATCCACGTTTACCGTGGCAACTAAATTTGAATCCATTTTGTATTCCTATACGAATCTTTATAAATCATTCTATGTGTTTTTATATATCTTCAAAAGGACAACAAAGATGTATTCCACTGTCATATATGAATATGGTTTACAAATGCTGATACTCAAATTCAGAAGCTACAATCCAGTTTAAGGTGAATTCGAATATTTGGAACACTTCATGTCCAACTCAAATGTCGCACACAGCATAATGTGTACTCCCATTTAGATATGTACACAAGCAATGTATCAAGATTCAAATACCGAGTCAATCAACCAAGAATGTACAGAACTAACAAACATATAAACACTTATAGAGTATATGGATCAATAATATCAACTAACATACATAAGCCAGGCCACTGTACTTTTTTTGCTATAACATCATCCTTTTTTAGCCAAGCTACTACAGCATCTTGGCCCTTTCCGATGCGTGCCACTTATGGTCCATCTATACTACTATTATTGCTGAATGCACATTCAGCCCGATTGGCATATTTGTAGGTCTGGCACAGTAATCAAAATGAAATATTTCCGAGTCTTATCAATTAATACAGACTTGTGCTCAAATAAAATTACAAACCAAAAAACAAAAAACAAAAAAAATTATTACATGATCTCTAAAACAAATGGCTTGATTGATTACATGAACAAACAATACAAAGGTTATTCAACGATGGAAAGAACATTTCACCTATGATTTACCAAGTGGGAATTTAATTTCCTTTTTTCCTTCAGGACCTTAACAATGTGGTCAGTCTCAGCTTGCTTCATTTTGAAATCCACCAAATATTTAATGGTTGTCTTGAGTACTGCTTGTGATTGTGATGTTTGCTTCCTCAACATGTCAACTTCATCTCTAAGTGCAGAAGCAGAATCTCTTTCTACCACTAGTTTAGCCTCTAGAGCATCATCAGTTGGCAATTCATAATGCACGATTGGTCCGGTGCGACTGCCGTGGGATGATACAACGTCCATGGGGACCTCGCTCTTTGATCTTGGGCTAACCTGTTTTGCCATTAAAGTTCTGACTGGATTCAGAAAAGTTGAAGTTAGCAAAACATCTCAACTGGGAGTTATAACAGCAAACCAGTTAAACAAAAAAGGAATTAAAGAGTTTCAATTGGATGCTGAAAAGTAGTTATTAACATCATTGTAACCCATTGTTGCAGCAGCAAAGCCGCTAAACAAACAAGTAGCTATTTAAGTTCAGGCAAACAGGTAATTCTTAACAGTAAGTATCAAACACATAGATATGCATAGTCTATAATAGGATTAACAGGCTGTGGCATTATGTAATCAGTAGCAAACTAAATTAAGCCAAGCAACATAATTGAACAATTTTGCAATAAGTGACTAACTAAAATTCCGAGAAGCAGGTAACTAAACTTACGCTAGTTCTTTGTACAGGCACACTACAACTTCTTTTTCGCTTACAAGGTTGTACAAAGGACTCCATGGCATCAATTGCTTGGATACACAGTCCCAATACTTCTTTTTTCCCACACTGCATTGGTAAGTCGAATGGTTAATCTGGTAAGATGGTGCGTCCTTGATATGTTATAGGAGGACGTGTAGTCAGACTAGTTGTAGCCACACACATCACACTGGCTTTTAGTGTATATTTCATGCGATTACTTTTGGCATATAGAGATCTAAGCAATCTACAATAGGATGAAAAGACTGGCATCCTTCACATTATTGGCGAACTCAGTTCATAGAAACAAGCAATTCAACCATTCTGTGGGTAAATTAAAATCGCCACTGGAATATTTTTCACTACCCCAATCATACACGCAAAAAGGGGCGACGCCACCATAGGGGCTGGTATGGGCGGCCGCCTCAGGTGGCTGGAAAGTGTGCACCTAGTTTGAGTCATCCAGGTTGGCCCAGGCTAGTTTTGTTCGTCCCAACGCACGAGCAGGCAATGTAAAAAATGAAGAAAAATGTTTCAATTTGGATGGGCCAATAACATAAGTGCAAGGCAGGCCCTATAGCAGGCTCGCAGCCCAAACAAGCGCCTCCCATATCAATTGACTGTAGGAAAATTCCCAATTCATTCGCTCCAGCCTCCAGTCTGGTTTGCTCCTAACACAGCCGCCGCTGGACAGACCGACACAACACTTCCTTGCACCCTCGTTGGAGGGCGGTCGCCGGGCTTCAAGCGAACGGAAGGACAAGAAGATGAAGATCCAACCCTAGGTGTAGCCTACGTGGGAGGCAGCGGCGGCAGCACGGGCATGGCATCGAGCTTGCACAAATGGACAGTCGCAGCTTGCAAGAGTAGCATGCACAACGAGCAGGTACATCACATCCCTGATTATATCTAATTCAACTCTTCAATTTCTGTCCAATAGTTAAACCTGACGGTGTTGTAAACCTGCTTGTATGTAGGGAATCTATGAGAAAATGAAACCAATTTCTACTTATTTTATAACTCCCCCAATAATACTGAACTGACTGAATCTGATGTATCTAATCAAGTTTCCCGTGCAAACATACAAGCTCATGTTGTTCTTGAGCCTGAAGTGTCTAATGAACAGACTGCTAATGAAGGATTTGATGCAAACATTTTACATGCTCCTGGTGATGAACATATAATGAGGGATCTAATGCAAGCATTTTGCAAGCTCATTGAAGGATTTAGTGTCTAATGATGATCTGCTATGTTGAGAGAGACATAGAGATTTGCAGGCATTGATGACAAGCAAATTATAGTGCATTTTTATAGCTTGAGGAAACGTCGAGGCCATCTACCAGAAAGTCCCCGTATCATGACAACATAGCATAAATACTTTTCTAATCTGTTGTTTGAAACTATTGGCATACTTGTGCAGGATAGATATGTTGGTATGTAGTTTGCGCACTGGTTATAGGTGCAATTACACTTTGATATTTTCAGCCAGAGAGCGAATAATTCAAGCAGGTACAGACCATGTTTGTAGTCCTTGTACACCATGTTGCATTATGTGTTTTTTGGTGCTTGCATCATTTAGTGTTTATAATCTGAACTACTTTGGATCATTAGCTGGTTTTCAAAGTGCATGTAGCTTCACATTTCTCAAGTTATGTTGATTTCTGGAGTGCAAGTGCCTTCGTAATTTTTAAGTTAAATGTTCGCCCCTGGTAACTTGATTTCATGGATCCGCCACTACACACAAATCATACACGAATGCCAGTACAAATTAAATGAAATGTAGGGACTTACGCTAGCTCGTTGTACAAGCTCACTGTAGCTCTGCTTGCGCTTGGGATGTTCCATGTACAAGTCCATGTTACCACTTGCTTGGATGTGCAGGCCTTGTGCTCCTTGCATCCCCCTCTGCATTTTTTGACACGGAGGATGGTTGATCAAATAAGAGGAATCGACCTTGATGTTGTACCGGAGGACAGATACTTACAAGGTTATACGGGTGTGCAGGATGTGTACCAGATCCCGTAGCACCGTTATGCTTCGCTAAAAAATGGATTTGCTTGTTTCAGATGATATCTCCAGAAGAAATAAGAGTTAAAGTCAGAGTTGCATAGGCGTGTAAGCTAAGAGAGCAGTGAAAGGATATCCAAACATCGTCGGAACAGTGCACAAGGGAGTGATGTGTGGATACCTAGTTCGGGCCGGCGTTTGGGCATGCTTGCCTAGCTAGAGTGCGGATCACTTCAGAGTCGTTGAGGGTGATGCGCTGGCGTTGGCTGGCCGTGCACGGATGCAGATCTTGAGTGGCAGCGGAGCGCTACGATGCAGTGGACGAGACCGTTGGTGAAGCCCCAATGGCCTCGGGGGGCGGAGGTGCGACGATGAGCTCGGTGAAGTAGCCCCGGTGAGCTCGGAGACGGCGTCGGTGAAGCGCACCTGATGAGGTGGAAGTCGGTGTCTGTGAGGCATGTCAGTTGTGGCGGCCGACGTTGTCGGTGGACCACCCGGTGTGGTGGACGAGGGCATAGATGAGGTAGCTCCGGTGCGGTGGTGAAGCGTGACCATCGTCTTCGTCGTCGTCATCCGGCACAGAGGTGGGAAAGAGATGAGACGAGGGGCGATTCGAACTTTTCTTATGTTGGCGGCGAATTAGGGATCTGAGCAATCTGGGCGCGGAAGGGGACGGTGGAGAAGGGAGATTTTGCAGGGCTGGAATTGGGGCCGCCAGATATTTCAATCTAAAACATGGAAGCACGAACTTATTTTGTCGTTGTCCTTTTTTGGGGGCGGAGTGGGGGAGGGAGGGAGGGGGTGGGTGGCTGGGTGCTCCGCGTCCGTCCGACACACGCGATCACCATGACACGACCCTGGTCTGCCTGGTGCGCCTACATTTGAGAATGCAAACGAATCTTCTTTCATTTGCAAATGAATCTATATGTATTACCATGTCTGTGTTTTCCTTGCAATAATTAGTCAATCGAAACGAGATACTCCCTCCGTTCACTTTTGTAAGTCATTTCAGACAACTTAAAATGAACTGTTTTGCACATTGTCTGAAAGGTCTTCAAGGTCTTATAAAAGTGAACAGAGGGAGTACTATAAATTAATTAATGAGGAGTTATTTGAAAAAAAATGAAATGGTATCCACGATATCCACGCTAACGTGGATTAGAGTGTGTGTCACATAATTAGTTATTTGAATTAGAGTGTGTGTCACGTAGCGATCTCCAATTCTAACGTGGATTTCGCATTTCACTTTATCCATACTACTTTAATACAAGTTCATATGTATATGATGAACACCATGGTAGTGAGGAAACTTTTGGATGGATTCGAACATATGACCTACAAAATAGCACAACAATCGAGTCAATGTCAACTTTTCAAAACCTAGTATGGCACGAATTCGAAATAATTACCCATATGCATGGTCCTTAGTTCAAATCTTGCAATGTACACCGAATTAAAACATCGATATTAAGTCTCGTACTATCTACATTCAAATGTTGTTTTTAGCCCCCCCCCCCCCGCACACACGCTACATACTTCCTGTATCGGTCAATCTTCCTCTCCTAACCACCTTAGGAAGCTATCGATTTCCAACACACGTTCATTCTTTCTCTCCATGTTTCAATCTCTAACTCTCTCAACTAAACAACCCCCTTTTTCCACTCTGTTACCAAATGTATTTACCTCACACACCTACCATTGCACCCCGTGCCGAGCTCTCTCTCTCTCCCTCTCCCTCTCCCTCTCACCCTCTCGCGCTAAATACATGCATTGCCTATCTAGCCCCCCAAGCTCTCGTGCGCACGCACGCACGTTGTCTATCTAGGTCACTCCCTCGAGATTGTCTCACTCTTTCTTCCGCACGGCGGGCCACACTCGCTCAATCTCACTTTCTTTATCTGAGTCTCATTTAACCTCGTTTTCTTTCACACACAAATGATATATCTCCCTGTTCGGGCCTCGATCGACACACTCTATACTCCCTCACACATATTTTTTATCTAGTTCAGTCCATCCAAGCCGCCCCCACTCTTTCGACCTCATGGCGGGCCACGCTCGCTCAATCTCTCTCTCTCTTTCTATATTTGAATGTCTCGATTGACCTCGCTCTTTCTCGAACAAAAACGATATATCACCATGTTTGAGCCCAATTCGACCTATTCACATTGTATACTCTCTCACGCACATTGTCTATCTAGGTCACTCTCTCCAACCCATCTCACTCTTTCGATCCCACGACGACCCTATGTGATCGATGACTTTGTTTCCTCCCATGCACAAAATATATCTACATGTTTGTGACTGGATCATCTCTCAAGCTCTATCTTACAGCCCTCACCCTTGCCAAAATCTCAGTCAGACAATATCTCTCCAGAGAATATATATATATATATATATATATATATATATATATATATATATATATATATATGTTCAATGAATGTCGGACCACACTCACTTTGTCTCTCTGTCTATATGTCTCTCGATTGACCTTGCTTTCTCATGCCGTATCTTCCACGCATTGAAGCTACCTCTCCATCCCTCGCAAAGCCGGAGCTATTTACATTGCAAGGGGCACTCCAACCTTAGATTAATTTTTGTAGGCAATTATTCTGGTCGGTTTAGATTATATTTTCGTAGCATTCGGCCCACAACTACTCCAAACACCATTGCAACCCCCGCAACTCCCCTAGTTTATTTCCCTCTGGCTCGGTCATCGCTCTCTCGCACGTCTTTTCTCGTCTTCAACGTTGCACCATGGTATTATTGCAAAAAACTCTGTTGTTCTCTTTAATTATTATAAATAAGCTACAAAACTACACACCGATAGTCCACTTAGATTGGAACAAATTTCGACCCACAAATTAAAGTGCTACAAACTACACACGAGGGGCCCACATGCCATGAAACAAATTTGGACCCATATACAAATTAAAAAATAAAGGGCGAGGAACGAACATGCGACCAGGGCCTTCAAGCCGCACGTCAATAGGAAACATACATAGAACAACAATGTTTGTTGTACCCCCTTTGTTCACATAATGTTAATTACCATAGCCTATTTAATGGATAACATGTAATTTATTTTTAATACTATTCGCCTTCACTTACTGGTGGGTTCCATGTGTGCTCTCTCTCTCTCTCCTCCCCTTTTGCGTTCAGACGCACGGGCAAACACGAAGAACTCGCGCCCGATGTTGCCGTTGACCATATCTGGACGCGTTCACAAGTTACGGCACCAGTTTCACGTACTAGCAGCACTAGTCAGTGTGTATGTGCAATGCACGTTAATTTGGAAGTATATTAAGTGCATGCGGATATTAAGTAGGATATTATTTACGTGTTATTATGTGATTAACACTATTTTTGGAATGAAATTAACTACACGCTAAACGTGTTGAGCGCTCAACATTGAAGCAGTCTAGGTCGTTGGATGACAAGTAATACATGTGGCTTGATGACATTTTATATTTCATTTGATACGGCTCTAGCAAAACATTCAATCAATCAAACCATAGATTTCGTTCAGTCTGACTCCAACTTTATATTATATGACGATCGATATAAAATAAGCAGAAATGATAAACGTTCGGATTTTAAGCATGGCAATCCGAACGTTTTTCATGGCAAATTTAGATTATGCGGTGATGGCGGGGGCGTCTTGTGATGGGAAGCGGCTCCTCTGCCGTGCTCTATGTGTCGTCGGGCCACTGACCGACAGCGACAGTGGCGTCTTGTGCCGTTGTTGGCGTACTCCTGGACGTTGACCTAGCTTCAAGGAAGGCCAAAATGTTCTGGACTTCGGAGCGAGTCAACTGGCGGGAGGAGGCGACTGGCGTTGGTGCAAGGAAGCGGTCGACGGCGGCCATCCATGCCGCTGAGGGGGGCACTAGCACCCGCGCGGGGACAGGCGCTGTCAACGGCGCGGCGGAGACATTCGTGTGCGTGGGCACCGGCACGGGCGCGCACGTCAGTGCACGCGCAGGCAAATGCGCTGGCAGGTGCACAGGCGCGTGAAAGTCGGCGGAGACCTTGTGGAACCCCGTGGCATCAAGCTCGGCGACAGTGTGCGGCTCCCAGCCCATCAATGCCACGGGGATGGGCGCTGGTGCAGTCGGGGCGACGGGGGCCAGAACAGGAGCGGGGACAGGCGCGGTGTCTTCCCTCAAGGCCAGTTCAAGCTCGTCCCAAAGCGCCTTATGTTCTTGAGACTCCGGCTGGGTGTCTTCCTCAGGAAATTGGAGGATTAAGGGCAGACCGTCGTGATGCGGCATGGCGTACGTTTAGGTCAGGCTAGTTGGAGGTAGACGACAGGAGAATGAGAGAGGAAGAGAGAAGATTGTAGCGATACCGGGTAGTGCGGGGTTGATTGTAAACTGCAGCGTCGGCGACATTAAAAGTGGGAGTAGTTGGGATGAAGGTGGGCGGCGGAGCCTGGTCAAAGGGATTGCCTCCCGACGAGCCTGCACAGCAGTCTGCTCGCACGTCGCCCTGTCAGCCGGCGCAACGGTCTGCTCGCGCGCCTCCCGTCGACTCACACGCTTGCTCGGACGGCCCCTGCCGATAAGAAGCAGGACTCATGGCAGCACGTAAACACCCACGGTTTCAATAGTGAAAGCGTTCGCTTTAACGTGACAGGTCTTTGTTCCAAAATACCTTGGCTCTTCAGTTGTGCAACTTGTCATAAGCAGCTTGTCTCAAATTGAAGAAAAAAATTACGAAGTAATATTTGTGCCATATCACGTGACCATGCTCAGTTTCAAGAATTTATGGTTACTTTTGGATTCTCTGAAATTTAAGATCCAGGATTCGAAACAATATCATAACCTGCATCATGCAATAAATTATCAAGCCATACATCTGTCCTATTGTATTTCTTAAGAAAGGATTTGGTCAAACATTTTGCTTAGTTAGACTTCAGACAAGTTATATATGCAGAGTAAAAGGATAATCCCTCCGTACCAGTGCATTGCCTGATATATTAACTCAAGTACTAGGCACGAACAAACGGGCTCAATTCTGTGCTCATCCTGGTGTAGTAGTAGTAGTACTAGGCAATGCAGTTGACGGGTGACCTTGGCGAGCGGCGACCGAGGGAATTGAACCATGCTTGGCACGGCAGGTAACGTTGTCTAGTTACTAAAGCATCCCTTCGTTGTTCATCGGTAGTCATTATGGACCAGGGACATGAGGGGAATTTCCTAGGGCTAGAATTCTGGCCGCCAGATATTTCGACTCGAAACGCCGAGGCTCGACTGGTTGGGGTTGCCTAATGTGCATACCACGCACGCCACCAGATGGACACGAGCCCGGTTTTTTTAGGATCAACACGAGCCAAGGTCTGGCTGGTACGCCATTGGGTCCTACCATTCGAGAATATAAAAGGAACCTTTGAAATTGCCGAACGAATCTATGTGTATTACAATGCCCGTATTTTCCTTGCAAATACTAATCTCAACGTGGTAGATGATTTATGACGAGTTGTTGAATTAGAGTGAGTTTGTAATATAGTGATCTCAACATGGATTTCACATTTCATGGTATCCCTAGTAAGTTTTTCAATGCAAATTCAAATTTAAAAGATGAACAATATGGAGGTGAGAAAACTTTGTATGTATCAAGCATATGACCACACACACACAGAGAGAGAGAGACACACACGCACGAACACAACAACAATCCAATAAGTATAGTGCATCTATTTTTCCAAAGCATGCATGTATGAAACGAATTCAAAAATACTCCTTCTATTCCTAAATACTAGTCTTTTAGAGATTTCAACAAGTGACTACATACGGAGCAATAGTGAATCTACACTCTAAAATATGTCTATATACATCCGTATGTGCCAGTCCATTTGAAATCTCTAAAAAGACTAATATTTAGGAATGAAGGGAGTAAAATGTAAGACATGCATGGTCCTCAGTTCAATATTTAAAATGAACATGAAACTGAAACGTGAATATTAAGTCTAGTACTACAGTACATGCAAATGTTGTGTTTAGGCGGAGCTATGATTGTCGGGGGTCAACCCCTCGACCTTAGATAAAATTGTGAAGCTCTATTCAGGGTTGTTTAGATTATATATGTACCCACCCTCCCAACCACCGATCGGTTGTGCACCCCCTAGCCCTCCTCCACGGGAGAATATCATGTGCCCCCATACCTTAGATGCTATATGCCGATACGAGTTGCTTGGAGCTTGTAGATCTGAGATATAGCAGCTCACATGATGTCTTAATATTTTTACAGGAAACCTTGATGAGTTTGAGAATTGCACACAATTTTTACAAAAACTACTCAGATGCCCTTGGATCCCATATCCAATGACCTCGAAGCTCATATCACTGTAGCATCTAAGATGAAGGAGGCCATCATATTCCCCTGTATGTAAGAATATCATGTGGTACCACACCTTAGATGCTTTGGTGATATAAGCTCTTTGGAGCTATTGGATTTGTGACCCAACACCTCCCCGGTGGTTCGAATGGTTTTTTGTAGAAAAGCCCCCAAAGAGTTCGGCCACTGCTTACAAGCACAAAGACTGCTCAGATGCCATTGGATCTCAGATCAAACGACCTCGAAGCTCGTACCACCATAGCATCCAAGCTGCAATAGCACCTTATGTTTTCTCGCACGGGAGAATATGAGGTGCTCCCGCACCGTAGATTCTATGGTGATACGAGTTCACGGAGATCTAACAGCCCACAGTAGGAGGTTTGAAAGTTTTTGCAATATACAGCTGAGAGAGATTGGGAAATGCGCAGAAAGTACAAGTACTACGCATGTGCCATCTGATCACTGATCATACGACCTAGATGCTCATATCATCTTAGCGGGTAATTAAGCTACGGGAAGCACCTAATATGAGCAACGGGGAGCCGTTGGGTCCAAGATGTAGCGGCACACATGAGGCCTGAATGTTTTATTTGCAAAAATATATTTGGAGAGTTTGGAAATTGCGCATAATTACAAAGACTACTCCCAAGCCATTGGATCTCACTTCCAACGGTGTAAAAACTCGTATCACCATAGCATCTAAGCTGTGGGGTGGATGTGATATTCTATGCCGCTGTCATTTTTGTTCGTAAACTTGTAAAATACGTGTAACGCATGCCGTTACTTGTCTAACCGTGCAAAGTATCTATTCAAAAAAAACATACAACAACAACAACAACAACAAAGCCTTTAGTCCCAAACAAGTTGGGGTAGGCTAGAGGTGAAACCCGTAAGATCTCGCAACCAACTCATGGCTCTGGCACATGGATAGCAAGCTTCCACGCACCCCTGTCCATAGCTCGCTCTTTGTCGATACTCCAATCCTTTAGGTCTCTCTTAACGGACTCCTCCCATGTCAAATTCGGTCGACCCCGCCCTCTCTTGACATTCTCCGCACGCTTTAGCCGTCCGCTATGCACTGGAGCTTCTGGAGGCCTGCGCTGAATATGCCCAAACCATCTCAGACGATGTTGGACAAGCTTCTCCTCAATTGGTGCTACCCCAACTCTATCTCGTATATCATCATTCCGGACTCGATCCTTCCTCGTGTGGCCACACATCCATCTCAACATACGCATCTCCGCCACACCTAACTGTTGAACATGTCGCCTTTTAGTCGGCCAACACTCCGCGCCATACAACATTGCGGGTCGAACCGCCGTCCTGTAGAACTTGCCTTTTAGCTTTTGTGGCACTCTCTTGTCACAGAGAATGCCAGAAGCTTGGCGCCACTTCATCCATCCGGCTTTGATTCGATGGTTCACATCTTCATCAATACCCCCATCCTACACTGAAATATCGGAACAACACACGAGGGTCCCACTTGTCATTAATCAAATTTGGACCTAAAACTAACAAACCTGAAATTCGAGATTCGAACTAGCAACCTGGACTACAAAGCGTAAGTCGATAGCCTGAAACAACAATGGTTGTTGGCTTTGTCCCATAACTTGATTTTATACAGTATTACATTGAGTAGAGTAGAGGGAGTGCCTCGTCAACACGTGCATGACCGTTGACTCACTTACTGGTGGGTCCCAGGTCTGCGATCTCTCTCTCTTCTCTCCATCATCTAACCTTTGCACGGGCACACACGAAGAGCGGCGCTAGCTTGCCTTGGTGTTATTACAACTAAAAAAAGCTTGGAAAATAGAAGAATCGCCTAGAACAAGAGACGTTGTGTCTGGTCGAGACGGAGCTAACCACACCTATCCTCCGTGCCATGTTAGCATGATGAAGCTGTGTGGCTAGTGGGGTGTTTTCGACCGACTGGCTGGGTCCCGAGGTCGAACCATAGGTACTACGTCTGATATAGTATATTTTTACACTCACATTTTCCTCCGTGCTGAGACGTGGGACACCCTACTGCGCGGTTTTGGGGTCCTCCTAGGTGGTGCACGCATATATTCTTCGTGACGTGGGACGCCCTACCGCGCGTTTTCTGGGTCCTCCTCGGTCGTAGTGCCGAAGCAAGTAAATGAGTCATCAAATCACGAAAGACCACCTTTCCCGCCGAGTACATCAGTGAAGCACGGTGGCTAGCTAGTTGGGCTAGTTCGACCGATTAGCTAGACCGCTACCACATTTGTTTTTTCACCCCTTTTTTTATCTACTTGTCGGCAGGTAAATTTAAATATCCACCGCGGCATTGCTCTGGTGTTTGGGTGCGGCAGGATTTTTAATTTTTTGATTGACGGGAGCAGGCGCAGCAGGATTTTTAATTTTTTGATTGACGGGAGCAGGCGCGGCAGCAATTAGTCATGATGACTCCGCCTGTAAAACCGACTGCTCCTAGATGTGAGATGTCGTCGACTGGTGTCTTACCATGGTGAAAACCAAAAGATTCCCTGCTCCTCGGCTGGCTCCCTCCGCCTTCCCGTAGATTGCATTGCCTTTTAGCCGTTTCGCCCCCTTTGCTTCCTCTCCCCATTGCTTCTATCTGGTGCCATGGCGGCGCAGCAAATCACGGAGTCCGAGGTGAGGCGCCTGACACAGGACCTCCAGGCCAAGGATGCAGAGCTCAGGGCCAAGGATGTGGACCTCCGTGAGCTCAAGGAGGAGAGGAGTGCCATGCTCCTCTGTTATGTGCGGGAGTTCACAAAGCTTCAAAAGCGGCAGGCGTCCACCACAAAGATGCTCGAGGCGTCGGCGGTGTTGCTGCAGAAAGCGGGAGATACGATAGGCCGTCAGGGGAGCCGGCTGGAGCGTGAGCGGGCCGATCGTGACGAGGTCCAGGATCGCCTCAGCCACTTGGTGAACCAAGTTGCCACGCACATGTTGCGGCTACGTGATGCCTACCGTCGTGCTAGTGCGACCATGCCGGCCGTCAGGCTAAACCCGTTCGACCACTCGGTCAACTTCAACGAGCTGCGGCTTCCTGACCTAGTCTCCTTCTTCACCTATATCTCTGAGGAGCTGAGCCATCTCCGCGCGATGGTGGGGGCGGAGATGGACAAGGAGGGGTTGCGGGCTGCCGTTGCCGTTGCCGGGCGAATCCTTTCAGGGCTCCATCACCAGAATCCATTCATGCCATTGGACGCCGTCTTTGACGAGCTGGCTCCCGTCGATCGGGAGCGGGCTCTGCGGGCGGTTGCACCCTGCATCCCCAACATCGTGCACCTCGAGAAGCAAAGGGACTTCGGTGGTGTTTAGGCGCCCTCTGCATGGGCATGTCCATGTCTCGGCGCAACATGACCATTGGATCAAACTCAGACGGTGTAGATCAGTCACTGTCGCACAAAGCGTGTGGGTGTGTTTGGTTGCATTTTCATCTCAATATAGTTGTTTCCTCTTCGTGTATTTGTGTTAACCTACTAGTGTGGACTCATGCACCCTTCATGCACTCTGCCAAACACCCAAAAGTGGGTCGAGAAGGGAACTTTTGCTCCCATCCCATGCACCCTTCATACACCCTGCCTAACACTATTCGTGCTTCATATGGTTCATGTTTCGTGGAGTACTGTAGCACTGTACTATCCGTGCGCTATAGACGTAGTTCTGTTAACATTAATCTCACCATTCATTCTCGACCGGACAGTCGAAAAAGCGGTACTATGTTACTACATTACTGTTCATATAGTTGACATGTGCACAACATCATTTATTATCGTCATATCTTACTACACTAGCAACAAGATTATGTAGTACTGACGTATGAACCACTGCACATGCCTAGTAGTAGGAACACTGTGTAGGTTCAAGTGGCTGCCGTGTTTCGCACTCCTACGTCGTAAGAGTGGAAACGCTTGTTGTAATCATTTTTTTCTTCAGAAAAACAGTGGACACGCTCTACCGTGCGGATCCTCCTCCAGCCATGCACTAAATTACTCACTTTCGCCGACATGTGGGACAGCCAGCATCTGGGTCCACCAGCCATGCACTAAATTACTCCGTAGTAGAGTGATGATAGACTACCCCGATCGAAGCGCCGCAGTAATGCCCAATGAGCCGTCAAATCACAAGACCCCCTCCTTTCTAGCAGTAAGTTCGACAGATGAAGCAACCATCAGTTCACTCTTCTCTCTCAGCTTCCTCTCTTGAAGAAAACCCCCACTCGCTTCGCTTCTCCCTCATATCGTTCCTCATTTCACTCTTCTCTCTCAGCTTCCTCTCTTGGATGGACGCTGGAGCACCGTCCGACGTGATGTCTATGGCTTTAGCCAAAACCGTCGAGGCTCATGGTACAAAGAAGCGCAAGCACCCCGCCGAGACTACCGCAGACAAGCTCAAAGCCATCGCCCTGTCCAAGCCCCCCTCTCTAGGATCCCTCATTAAGCAAGTCCAGGTAATATCTCTTCTTGACGATCTTTTTCTCGATCTTGATCATGTTTTTTCATCTAACACGCAGTACTAGTACTAGTAGTACAACTTTCTGGGTGATCTTGCATGTGATTTTAGTGTGCCAAATGACGGTTCTAAATTCCTCTTTTGACCAAAACATGCGAGAGGTTGACACTGATTTCTTATAGATTACTTTCAACTACTACCTCTGTCCCAAATTTCTTGTCTTAGATTTGTCTAGATACGGATGTATCTAATACTAAAATGTGACTTGATACATCGTATCTAGAAAAATCTAAGACAAGAATTTTGGGACGGAGGGAGTACTTTATGAACATCAATGCTACCTTTGAAGAGGGTATATTTGCCTCAGTAACTTGTATTATGGATATTGCAAGTAATCCCTCCGCTCTCATGCCTTTGAAGACATGTTCTAGTGTCTTTGTTCACTCATGTCTGTGCATATATGTAGTCATATATGGAGTATAATATCGAAACTCATCTTATATTTCTGAACGGAGGTAGTAATAAAATATGTTTTCTGTTTGAATTAGAACCATGTCCACGGTGGAGATGAAGTTCTCAAAGTCATGTTGTCTGAACTGGAAGACCTGAGGATGAGTTCTACTGCTGAACTATCCAGCTGTTGTGTCCTTGTCGCCACGTGTCCTGAACTAGTGTTTTCCTGTAGCATTGTTGTCAGGCGTGTTCTCGAGGCTGTACTTGACCACAACAATTTCCTGGCTGTGCCTTCGATTACGAAGGGTGTGGTTCTTGTAAAGTTTCCTAACAAATCTGATGCGGCTTGTCTTCATCATCATGTTTATGAGTGGAAAGGCCACTCTGTTAGGTTCTCCAACGTTGATGAGATGGTGATGGTGCATGTAGACATCTCTCACGAAGTCCATGGCCTAGTCAGTTATGCGGGGTTCATCCCGTAGGTCGGAGGCAAGAAATAGCCTGTAGAGTTTAATTAGTGCAACTTTGCTTGTCTGTAGTAAGTACTATTGTTCAGTACTTGATTTGTGTTTGTGAACCCTGTATTGTTTATTAGTACTGCCGCTTTTGGTGTGTGGTCAGTCCTGAGAACGGTCTATGTTAATGTCTGTCCACTCCATTCAGTCTGTATATTTTGAAGTATCCAAATCATCTTTTTTGTGAGGACGGTTTATCAATTATGGTTACACTCCAATATCTGTATGCATTGCAGGGTTTATCACACCCACCAGGATTTCTAGTCCCATGGATGTTCGGTCCATACGATTTGTGATGACCTTTGGACTGTCCTGCTTGTGGGAGTAGGCGGGGTCCCTGCATGCCACCCGTAGTTGGACGATCAATCTTCTGTTTAGTACTTCAACATAGTGATTTCCTGGTAAGGATTCACTCGTGTCACATCAAGTAAATCTTATTGATTTACTGTCTAAATCTTATTGATTTAATGTCATGTTTTCTTTCTTTTCCTGCAATTTTACGATGCAGGTTTTGCCATGTGACATTCATCACAGAATAAACCGTTTGGTTTGCTCTACGATGGCTATTTTTGCGGGTTTCACTTCTTATGTCGTGACAGTAATGAAGGCACTATCCATCACTTATATTACTGGAAAAAATTGGATCAGTCTGTTGTGTGAGTACAAGCTGAATCCCTATGATGAACTAAAGTTTGGTTTAACAAAAATGCCACAATTAGTCGTTCTCGCGCTTAAAAGAAATGAAGAAAAAAAACTGGATCACGGTTACGGATCCTAGTCAAGTTAGAAAGCTGATCATGGTAGACCAGACACGATCGCCGCTGTCTCGCACATCGGTACCACCTTCAGCAACGGATCGAGCACTGGTAGTTGCTCTAGCACTGACAGCGGCAGCAGCTCAGTCTGATCCAGCTGAGGATTGGGCACCGACCGCGTCAGTGGATCAGGTTGATCTACCAGAGGATCAGGCATGCATCAACACCGGCACCTACTCCGACACCGGCACCAACTCTATAAGGAGCACCATCTCCGGCAGCAGCAGCGGCTTCGGCACCTGCACCAACACTTGCACTTGCATCTGCTCCGTCGCATGCAGCGGCAACCAAACGAGCAGTTGCACCAGCAACAGACTGGGCTGCAGTTCGCAGTTCATATACCAAAGTCCTTACAAAAACCGACATGTCCACCTTCTTGGTAAGCATTGGCCGCCCAAGTGCTTCGTATATTTCTTTACAGAGGGAGTATATTCCCCTTGATTTTTCTTATGTATAAAGTTGTGATATAAAATATTTGTATATTTCTTTACAGAGGGATTATCTCTCTGTCAAAAATATATTTATGTGTAACTAGTTACTCCTGTCTTTCTACTTCCTTTCGCTGATATGTGGGGCATCCGGCAACGGGGTCCACGTGCCATATGCACAAATTAGAGTGCACAACTGCACGGTAGACACACCCCGGTCGTAGCGCCGCAGTAATGCCCAATGAGCCGTCAAATCACAAACCCCCCCTTTCCAGCTTTAGCAGTAAGCTGGACGGACGAAGTGGCAATATTTCACTAGGCCTGAATCCCCTTCTCCCTCATTTGCTTGTTCAGAAAAAACCCCCTCTTGGTGTTGCATAGGGTTTTCTCATGGAGAACTAGGTACGAATTCTTCATCCATCCCCGATAAATCCAAGTGCCTTGGTCGCAGGTAATCCTAGGATGGTGGCAGCCGCCGTTGATGCATCTTTCTTCCTACTGAATCTAGTGTGTTTCATTTGTAGTGCCCAAAGTGTGAGGACCCTACAGGTTTCTGTGGTCTTGGCGAGACGCCACACTTGTTCCTTCTCATCCTAACACATGATTTCAAAATGCGCACAGTATGTTCCTAGAATCCTCTTTTCTATCCGAGAGGGCGGGGTTTTTTTGAACATGTTGTGGACTAATTTGGAAATTTGGATTGCTATATTTGGATAAAAGGTACTACTAGTACGATGGCCAACACTGACGTGAAGGAGGAAGTTATTTCTAGATTTGGATAGGGAATACATTGTGTTCTCATATTATTTTTCCTGCAGTGCATTATTTGCTATGCCAGAACACATGTACTCAAGATGCTCGGCCTTACCATAACTGAATACACCAGTTTAATGGTCGCAGTGAAGACAAGCCATGGATATAGTTCCGAGTTGGGTTCATGAACCAAGAAGATCGCTGCTTTTTTTAGGCTGAACTTGGATAAACTTTCTCAAGTGTTACAGACTGAAAGTTGGCGCACGAATGTTGATGGATATAGCAGAAATTGGCCTCATCTTTATTGCGATCTTCCACCCCGACGTCATTCCAATTGTTCATCCATGTTAGGTTTGTATCTGGTTCTTGCTTGTTTCCTCGATTACTTCTTAATCTACCTATTTTGTCTAACTATCACAATTTAACTTTAGAAGTAGCAACGAATCTCTCATGAAGATGCTACTTCTAACTAATATTTTCTTATAATTGGTGGCATGTGTAGGTTTTTTCAGAGTTAAGCAGGCTGCTCGTTTGTTATTCTGTAATAACTCGGCTGTTACTGATGGCACTGAAGTTGACTGGGACGACATCCACAAGTTCCTACACTTTATTGATCGTCTTGAGGTCCTTGTGGGGCGTTTCAATGGTGGAAGGCCACGTGGGATATGTGTGCCACCGCTGCACTCGTTGAACAGTTCCAACTGTGTCGAGAAACTTATGGTACGAGCTGTTTTCTGTTATATATGTTGTTCATAAACTATTGCTTATACACAGTTTTACAACTGTGATCTTCTTGAAACAGAAACTGCCCAGTTCTATTGTTCCTATACAGATGCCTGACCATGGTCGGGTCAGACTTGCGCTTGGTCACAACATGATGTTTATGTCGACCTACTCCATTCCCCTTGGAGGTGAAAAGATAATTCATGGGTGGTCTCAAATAATGAAGGCCCGTCCATCTTGGAGAATAGGACAGAAGATTATGTTCATGCTTTTCCATGGCTCTAAAGCGAATATCCTATTTATTGACCACATTGCGAGATGAAGCCGCTTTCAGAAGGTTGTGGATGCGCGGCGTGGCGCCTGGGCCTTGTCTTGACGCTTGGCGGCCTCACCCTTGGTTAACTGTAGGCAAAGTAGCACTGTTCGAGGCGTGCTTTGTACGGTTGAACCTGTATAAGTACTCATACTGCTTTCAGCTTTGGTTGTTAAGTGCCCCTGCTGGTTTCAGTTAAGGTTGTTAAGTACTCCTGCTGATTTTATAGTCTGTCGTGTTTCTCCAGCCGCCAAAACCAAACCAGCGCCAGCGCTGTCGCCTGCTTCCGCCTCCCATGGCTGGTTGCGCCTCAGTGCATGCATCGCCGCCCCATCGTCTCCTAAATCGTTAACACTGACGTCTGAGGCTTTGTCGTCGTCCTCCACGTGCTTTGGTGTGCTCGCCACGGCGCCGCCCTCTCGCGTTGTCAACATGGTCAACAAACAACAGGAATCGGTAGAAGTACGTGGAGAGGATGACAGTAGGGGCCCACCATGTTCAGCGTATGGAAAAATAAAATGCTTCCTCCTAGTGTTTTCCTGACATGTGGGACCCACGACATTGTGAGCGTATATAGTCAATAGATAAGAGGACAGCACAAGATCGGCTGACACCTGGGACAGCTGCTCGAGCAGTATTTTTTGTTATTGTTTAGACGGAGCAGGGTTTGAACTGGGTTGTGGCCCGTCTAGCCCATGCTTATATTTTATGTTCACCATGTGACCAGCCCAGCTATTTTTTTTGTGAAAATGAGCCCAATTTATTTTTTCTGAAGAATACCCAATCCAGGCCTACTTATTTTTCTACGCCCTGATGAGCTGCAACTCTTTCAAGACACCTACAAATCTTGAAAGTAATATGAAATGGGTTGTAAATATAAAAACAGATGAAAAATTGGCAATTACTTTATAATTTCTGAATTTTTTCACATTTTCAGATTCCTATTGCACTGGGCATTAATCTAATTCAAATATATCTTCAAAGTACTTTAAATCTGGCTCGACATTTCAGTATTAAAAATAGTTTGGAACCCACAGAAATATGTGAAATTGGCCCTGGCCAACCAAAAAAACGGACTGCAATAAATTGCATAAGTAGTCGCAATGAGCTATATATAAATTATTAAAAAAAGAGGGAATGGTCTGACTTGTGGGCCTATTAAGTTGATGCGTATGCAAGATTTTTTTAGTTATTATATATGTCAACAAATGATTCTAGCAGACGTAACCGTTGGATGTCAATCCAACGGCCGTCGTGTTTCTTCAATCTCTGATCTTCTTGCTCCAGCCGCCAAAGTAGCGCCGGCGGACCGCCTGCTCCTGCCTCTCGTGGTCGGCTGTGCTGCCGCGTAGGCCTCACCGCCCCCTACTACTCCCACCTCTGGCCAGGGAATCCCTCTACTCACCCACACCCCATGTTATTCTACGGCGACGGCAGCCTCACAGCGCAGCCGAACCAGTGAACCCTCGTACTCCTCTCCGTGCGGGCTTCCACTTTCGCGTCTTCCCCGGCTCCGCGTCGTCCCCTTCCTAGGCCTCGTCGTCGTCCACTGCCCTGGTGCTCTTAGAGCGGCATGGTCAATGTGGTCAACGACCGACTTCCATCGGAAGAGTACTGTACGTGGAGAGGTTGACAACTGGGTCCATGGCAGGCGCAAGGAAGTGCGTCCTTATTACGCGGAAAATAATTATTCCTCCACCTGACAACAGGGACCCACTGGACGGGACATCGTATTTCGCAAAAAAATGTTTCCCCCCAGATTGCTGGGACCCACCGGACGGGCCACCGTATTTCGCGAAAAAAACGTCACCCCCGCTGTTAGCTCGGACCCACCGGAAGAGCCTCCTTATTACGCACAAAAAAAATGAATACTCCCCATGCTAGCTGGGACCCACCTTGGTGGGAGGCTGACTTGTTGGCCTACTAAGTTGACTGGGATGGAGGCCTTTGTCAACTTAGTCAATATGAACGACTCTAGCTCCAGTGATCGTACGATGTCCATCCGACAGCCATAGTGCTTCTTCAACCTCTGGCATTCTTGCTCCAGCCGCTCAAAGCAACGCCGGTCGTGCCGCATGCTCCTGTCTCCCGTGGCCGGCTATGATGCCGCGGAGGCCTCACCGCCCCGTACTACTCCCACCACTGGCCAGGGAATCCCTCTACTCACCCTCACCCCCTGTTATTCTGCGGCGACGGCAGCCCCACACCGCAGCCGAACCAGTGAACCCTCGTACTCCTCTCCGCGCGGGCTTCCACTTTCGCGTCTTCCCCGGCTCCGCGTCGTCCCCTTCCTAGGCCTCGTCGTCGTCCACCGCCCTGGTGCTCTTAGAGCGGCGTGGTCAATGTGGTCAACGACCAACTTCCATCGGAAGAGTACTGTACGTGGAGAGGCTGACAACTGGGTCCATGGCAGCCGCAAGGAAGTGCCTCCTTATTACGCGGAAAATAATTATTCCTCCACCTGATAACAGGGACCCACTGGACGGGACACCGTATTTCGCGAAAAAATGTTTCCCCCCTGATTGCTGGGACCCACCGGACGGGCCACCGTATTTCGAGAAAAATACGACACCCCCGCTGTCAGCTCGGACCCACCGGAAGTGCCTCCTTATTACGCACAAAAAAATGAATACTCCCCATGCTAGCTGGGACCCACCTTGGTGGGAGGCTGACTTGTTGGCCTACTAAGTTGACTGGGACGGAGGCCTTTGTCAACTTAGTCAATATGAACGATTCTAGCTCCAATGACCGTACGATGTCCATCCGACGGCCGTAGTGCTTCTTCAACCTCTGGCATTCTTGCTCCAGCCGCCCAAAGCAACGCCGGTCGTGCCGCATGCTCCTATCTCCCGTGGCCGACTGTGATGCCGCGGAGGCCTCACCACCCCGTACTACTCCCACCACTGGTCAGGCCATCCCTCTACTCACCCACACCCCTTGTTATTCTGCAGCGATGGAAGCCTCACACCGCAGCCGAACCAGTGAACCCTCATACTCCTCTATGCGTGGGCATCCACTGACGTGTCTTCCCCGGCTTCGCATCATCCCCTTCCTAGGCCTCGCCGTCGTCCATCGCCCTGGTGCTCTCGGCATGGCGTGGTCAACGTGGTCAAGGAACGACTTCCATCGGACATGGACTGTACGTGGAGAGGCTGACAGCTGGGTCCACGGCCGCAGCAAGGAAGTGCCTCCTTATTACGCAGAAAATAATGATTCCTCCACCTGACAGTAGGGACCCACCGGACGGGCCACCGTATTTTGTGAAAAAAACTTTTCTCCCCTGACTGCGGGGACCTACCAGCTACATTTACGCACGCTAGGAAGTGCGTCCATATTACGGGCAAAAAAAATGATTCGCCCCCTGACTGCTGGGACCCACCAGCTACATCTTCGCACGCAAGGAAGTGCGTACGGGAAAAAAATGATTCACCTCCCTGACTGTTGGGACCCACCAGCTACATCTTCGCACGCAAGGAAGTGCCTGACAGTCGGGACCCACCTGGTTGAAGCGTATGTAGCGTTGTCATTCTGGTCGCGAACGTGTACGTACATACTGGTCGATGTAGAGGCGCGCATGTAGCATGTACACATACATACAGCAGCCAGGGTGCAAGAAAGAAAATACGGGCGGGGTCTCGAACGCCTACTTATGCATACGTACAGCCAGGGCTCGTGTGCATGGCTGGGTCGGAACGGAGAAACTGCGTCGTCGTCGTGTTCATGGGGAGGCAACGGAATGCGTCGTGTTCATCGGGAGGCAACGCAATGCGTCGTGTTCATGGGGAGGCAATAGAACACGTGGGAGCCAACCGGCTTGGATTGAACAGGCGATGGAAACGAGGCCTAGTGTACCGCAGAACGGAGGAAACGGCCTTGTGTTCGACCGGCCACGTTCAAAACGGGATCCTGTTCATTGGGAGGGGTCTGGCATACCGCAAAACGGAGGAAACGGACTTGTGTTGGACCTCCTACGGTCGAAATGGGTTCCTGTTGATCGGGAGGGGTGTGGCGTACCGCAAAACGGAGGAAACGGACTTGTGTTGTCGCGCTACAGTTGAAACAGGGGTCCTGTTCATCGGGAGGGGTGTGGTGTACCGCAAAATGGGACTCCACGAGATACTGTTCATCTCCACCTTCAACCTCCTCCAACCTCCACGGGCTACTGTTCATCCACCATCGACCTCCTCCAGCCTCCACAAGCGACTGTTCATCCACGGGCTCCTGTTCATCCAGCCTCCACCGCGCGCTACTCCACTGGCTATTGTTCAACCACCCCTCTCCACGGGCTCCTGTTCAACCACCCCTCCACGGGCTACTTTTCATCCACCCCTCCACGGTCTACTGTTCATCTAGCCCTCCATGGGGTCATCCTGTTCATCCAACCCTCCACGGGGTCCTGTTCATCCAGCCCCAACCGTCTCGATCGATTGGGGTCCTGTTCATCCAAAGGCAACACCACGGGGTCCTGTTCATCCACCCCCACCGCTCACTGTTCATCCCAACCCCCCAGCAACGCTCACTGTTCATCCAGAGGCAGCATCGACCGGCTTCAGTTAGTAGCAGTAGCGAAGGAATCACTCGATCGGGTTTAGTTAACAGCCATCGATCGATCGCTCGGGTTCAGTAACGCGTAGCCTGCAGTGCAATCGCTCGGGTTCTGTTAGAGCCCAACGCCTCGCTCGGGTTCAGTTAGAGCCCAACGCCTCGCACACACGCGCGTACATGTACGAGAGAAACGCGCATCGCTTTGCCCCCGACCACCCACCATAACCGGGAACTCGCCGAAATTTTCCTCGCCCTTGCTTCTACCATGGTTTTTTCCGTCATGGACGACCCAAAGAATGTCATGCATCTGCATCTTCGGCCCGCCCAGGACAAAAAGCCCATTTTCTGTCATGAGTTTTTGTCATAGAAGTAGGAGCCCACCACATCTATGATGATACCGGGTTTTGTCACAATTATCGTCATAGAAGTGTCATAAGTATGATAAAAAAATTCGTTCGGCCCAAAATGTCACGGATGTCTCTCTTTTTTGTAGTGGATGCCATGATCAAGACTGGCTCGATCTTACTTATTTTGTCTTGATGTTTTCCTTCTCTGAATGTATGTTTCCTATGCCGGTGTTTATAAAGAGGAGTGAATGCACAATGATTCTTGCCCCTTCGTCCTTTTCTGCGTTAATCGTTTCACCTAGTTTTGGTATACTTTAATTACCATATTAAACTGTATCCTTACATAGCAAAATTAATATGGGCCAAAATTACAACCACAATTCTGCATTAAACGTCATCATTCACCTCATCTCATTACCTCCATTACACTACAAACACAGAAGAAAGTGCTAGATTTTGTCCAGTCATCACATCACATCTCATATTTACAACAATTCTTAACTGCAGCTGCCGTGATCAAGTTCCAAAAAACACGTCCCATCATCACGGCAAGATTGGGCTCCATGTTACACCACCACGACATGGTTGATGGAACCAACACACGGTTGAAACGGTTGTCGGTGCCCCGCATTGGCTTCGCTTGATTGATCGTCCGTAAGGCATTCACCTCATCGAGGATGCCATCCGCACCCCACGCCACTCCGTCGTGCCACCACAAGGAACCTTGTTGTTTTCCGTCGTACAACCCCTCAGAGCCTCCTCCCTTTCTTCCTACCTAGAGAGCGGAGAGGCACTCAGCATGCAGTGTTGTGCGAGAGGAACAAGAGGAGATTTTTGTAGTTGGGCTATTGCTTTTTATAGGATGCTTTTTATATGGACTGCCAAGGATTATGACAAATTGTAAGTTGGTCTATTTTCTATCATATTATTTCCAGATCTATTATTCCAAAAACCCAAAAATACCTTGCTGCACATTTTCTTTATTTATTTTGTTTTGTGTTTTTGCAAGATCTATTTATCTAATCTCATACAATTTTATCTATCTCATTACTGCGGAGGGATTGACAACCCCTCTTACGCGTTGGGTTGCAAGTATTTGTTCTTTGTGTGCAGGATCCATTTACATAGTGTTGATTGGTTCTTCTATTTGATTGATAACCTAGGTTTCATAACTGGGGGAAATACTTGTTGTTGTTGTGCTGCATCATCTTCTCCTCTTCGGGGAAATACCAACGCAAATACAAGCTATCAGGAAGAATTTCTGGCACCGTTGCCGTGGAGACATCATCAACATCTATTAGGTTTCTGATCACAAATCTCATCTCCTTGCAATTTACATTATTTTCCATTTCCCTCTGGTTTTCATCTCCCCTGCTTCAGAAATGTTTTTGCGAAAAGCACAAAATATTTGCCTTTTTATTTGCCTTCTTTTTGTTTGCCTTTTTCTCATCAGATCTCTTGTTTGCTTGCAATCTTGACTGCGTAGTCACAATGTCTGAAGAAAATATCAAATTGTGTGGTTTTTATAATACTAATAATAATGATTTTATTAGTACTCCGACTGCTCCTCCCACCACTAGTGCAGAGTCTTATGATATTAATGCTGCTTTGTTGAATCTTGTTATGAAAAAGCAATTTTTCGGTACTCCTAATGAGGATGTCGCGTCCCATCTAAACACTTTTGTAGAATTGTGTGATATGCAAAAGAAAAAAAGATGTGGACAATGATATTGGAAAGTTGAAATTGTTTCTATTCTCTTTGAGGGATCATGCAAAATTTTGGTTTTCGTCTTTGCCTCGTAATAGTATTGATTCTTGGGATAAGTGCATGAATGCTTTTATTACTAAGTATTTTCCGCCCGTGAAAATTATTTCCCTTAGAAATCAAATCATGAATTTTAAGCAACCTGAGTATGAACATGTTCCACAATCTTGGGAAAGAATGAATTTGATGCTAAGAAATTGTCCTACTCATGGTTTAAATCTTTGTATGATCACATACAGATTTTATGTGGGGTTGAATTTTGTTTCTAGAAATCTTTTAGATTCCGCCGCGGGAGGTACTTTTATGGAGATTACTTTGGGTGAAGCTACTAAATTTGTAGATAACATCATGTCAAATTATTCACAATGGCATACCAAAGAGCACCTACTAGTAAAAAGATCAATTCCATTAAAGAAATTAGTACCTTGAGTCAAAATTTGATTCTCTTATGAATTCCTCCATTGCCTGCTTCCCACTCGACCGAATATAGTTCGGCCAAGAGTCTCCTTTCAAAGAGAGAGATTTTAACGAGTTTAGCATGTCACCAAAGGGCGAGTGCTAGAAGATATCCGCAGCGGTAAACTCCATTACCGGAGGCCAGCCCGGCTCGGCGGGCTCGGGAGCGCGCGGACTGGAACCTACAACCGGATACGAGTCCGGGGGTCCGGAGTCATAGGTTTCCTTAGAGGTGAGGCCTGTGTTCGGCTCTACTGCTGATGAGTGTGCGGCCTACGGGGCGAGGTCCATCCACCCGTCCTTGGGCCACGCAGTCTGCTCTGGATTTAGGTCCGGGACTACTGCAGGGGTGATATCCCGAGCACTGTCTAACAGCAGGTCTAGGCCGTGCTCATCGTGACCGTCCGGCACTCCCGGCACAGGCCCGATTCCATCGAAGATCAAGTCTCCACGGATATTGGCCGTGTAGTTCAGGTTTCTGAACCTGACCTGGTGGCCAGGGGCGTAGCTGTCGATCTGCTCCAGATGGCCAAGCGAATTGGCCCGCAGTGCGAAGCCGCCGAACACGAAGATCTGTCCGGGGAGAAAAGTCTCGCCCTGGACCGTGTTGTTGACGATTGAAGGCGCCATTAAGCCTTGCAGCAACGACACAGAGGAACTCTCAATGAAAGCACCAATGTCGGTGTCAAAACCGGCGGATCTCGGGTAGGGGGTCCCTATCTGTGCGTCTTAGGCTGATGGTAACAGGAAGCAAGGGACACAATGTTTACCTAGGTTTGAGCCCTCTTGATGGAGGTAAAACCCTACTTCCTGCTTGATTAATATTGATGATATGGGTAGTAAAAGAGTAGATCTACCACGAGATCGTGGAGGCTAAACCCTAGAAGCTAGCCTATGATGATTATGATTGTAATTGTGATCAGCCTTCTAAGGACCAACCTCTCCAGTTTATATAGACACTGGAGAGGGCTAGGGTTTACACGGAGTCGGTTACAAGGAAGGAAATACAATATCCGGATCGCCAAGCTTGTCTTCCACGCAAAGGAGAGTCCCATCCGGACACGGGACGGAGTCTTGAGTCTTGTATCTTCACGCTCCAATAGTCCGGATGATGTATATAGTCCGGCTGTCCGGATACCCCCTAATCCAGGACTCCCTCAATTGGTTCCTAATAAAAATGTTGCTATTTATATTAACTATGTGCCTTTGTCTACTTTGATTGAGCAAAATAGTGATCCCGTAGATGTGAATTTTGTCTCGTGAAACAATTTTAATAACAATGCTTATGGAGGTAATTTTAATCCTAGGCCTTTTCCTGGAAATTCCTCTAATAATTATGACAATTCCTATGGTAACTCTTCTTACAATAATAATAGGAACCTCTTTGATCTTGAGAGTAATATTAAAGAATTTATCAATGCTCAAAAAGTTTTCAATACTACGATAGAAGAAAAGTTGAATAAGATTGATGATATGTCTAGAAGTATAGATAGATTTCCCATGATATAGAAAATCTCAAGATTAAGATCTTTCCACCTAAGGTTGATGTTAATGAATCAATTAAAGCTTTATATGTTTCCATGATGAAACTAAGAAAATACCCGCTATGCTTAAAGCTGAAAGAAAATTTTTAGAAAGAGCGTTTTCTACCGATTGCTTTCGTAATAATGATGAAGATCCTAAAGTGATTGCTATTTCTTCTACCGATTCCTTGTTTAGTAAGACTGAAATTGATGGTAAAGGGACTGAAGAAGAGTCAACTTTGGCTAGGAGGCGCCCCCATGATTCGGAGGGTGAAAATCTTGTTTAGAAAATTGATGAAAGTGGGTTTGGAGAGGTCAAAACTTTAACTAGTGATGTGCCCACTCTTTTGGATTACAAATACTTTAATTATGATAGTTGCTCTTTGATTAAATGTATTTCCTTTTTGCAATCCATGCTAAATTCACCCAATGCCTATGAACAAAATAAAGCTTTTACTAAACATATCGTAGATGCTATGCTAAAAGCTTTAGAATAAAAATTGGAGTTAGAGATTTCAATTCCTAGAAAACTACATGATGAGTGGGAACCTACCATTAAAGTCAAGATTAAAAATTATGAGTGTTTTGCTTTATGTGATTTGGGTGCTAGTGTTTCAACAATTCCGAAATCTCTATGTGATGTGCTTGGTCTTTCCAATATTGAAGAATGTTCTCTTAATTTGCACTTAGCGGATTCTACTATTGAAAAACCTTTCGGAAGGATTAATTATGTTCTTATTCTTTCAAATAGGAAGTATGTGCCCATATATTTTATTGTTCTTGATATTTATTGTAATCCGTCTTGTCCAATCATACTTGGTAGACCGTTTTTATGAACTATATGTGTCGTGATTGATATGAAAGAAGCTAATATCAAAATTCAATTCCCACTATGAAAGGGTATGGAACACTTCCCTGGAACAAGAATTAAGCCACCATATGAATCAATCGTGAGGGCAACCTATGGGTCAAAAACTAAAGATGACAACACTTGAATCTATGCATACTGCCTAGCTTGGGGCATAAAACGACAGCGCTTGTTGGGAGGCAACCCAATGAATAAAATTTATTTTTGTCTTTTTATTTTTGTTCTTGTGTGTTTGCACAATTATGCTACTATTATGATTGTGTTTTTATGTTTAATTAGTGTTTGTGCTAAGTAAAGCCTTTAGGATCATGTTGGGTGATAGTTGATTTTATCTAGTTGGAAAATGGAAACTTTTGCGTCTAGTAGCAGAATTTTAAAACATCACAGAAGTAACGAAAGTGTCTGGATTTTTTACACAAGATTTATCTACAAATTTCCCACATTGTCCTAATTTTCAGAATTTTTTGAGTTACAAAAGTATGGTAAATTTTCATATTACTACAGATTGTTCTGTTTTTAACAGATTCTGTTTTTGTTGCATTGCATGCTTATTCTGATGAATCTATGGACTATATCAGGTGGTATGAGCCATGGTAAATCAGAATACATTAGGTATAGTGCGATATTAAATATGAATGGGTTTGCAACATTACTTAAAGTGGCGATTCAATTTAGTATACTAATGGATCTCTCTAAGATTTTGTCGAGTTTTGTGTGATTGAAGTTTTCAATTTTTGTGTGAGATCACGATGGATGAAGTTATAAGGACTGTCAAGAGCCTAAGCTTGGGGATGCCCCATGGTACCCCAAGGTAATATTCAAGGAGAACCAATCAACTAAGCTTGGGGATGCCCCGAAAGGCATCCCCTCTTTCTTCTAACGACCATCGATAATTTTACTTGGAGCTATATTTTTATTCGTCACATATCATGATTTTTGTTTGGAGCGTCTTGTATTATATGAGTCTTTGCTTGATTTTATTTTTAGTTTGTCACAATCATCCTTGTTGGACACACCTCTTTGAGAAAGCCATAATGATGCTATGATTTGTTAGAATTTCTCTATGTCACTGGTACCGTATGGTGCTATACAAACGGGTTTTAACCCCTGTCCGCGACGGCATTCTGAACTGTCGCCAAGTGAGTGACTGCGATAGGGGGGGGGGGTGGTTCTTCCCACATGATGCAGAAACCGTCTGGGATTGGCGAGCGGCTACTGACGATAACCATAGAATAAACGTATGAGAAGTCGCCCCAGTCCCACACGTTACATTTCAACGTTGCGTTTCTGATCCAAGAGACATCCCAAACGATTACGCCGCAATAGTCGTGTGAAAAAGGTGGAAATCAACATTTAATCTATCGATATGTTTGCGATAGGTATGTTATCGCACACAGTTCAAGAATGTAAAATACGTGTGGTGCCGCTACTAACGCCAACGTGTCCATTTTCATAACTATGTGCGATAGGTATTCCTATCACACACGCACACTGGTTTGAGACGTTTTCTGTATACCATGAATCGCACACGCATATGAGACGAAACCGTGTGTGCGTCCGTGAGGTATCGCAAATGTTTAACATTAAAGAACCATCTATTCTCTATTTTTCATCGCACACGCAGTTTTCTTTCTAACCGTGTGCACATTATTTTATTTGCCCATGTATAATTTTATTTTTCCCTATAATTTATTATTCTAATTGGAAATTTTGAAATATGAAACATGGAATTCAAAATCTTAGCACAATCGTTCAACAACGAATTCATAAAGTACAATAATTTTCAGTAATTAAAGAATTAGACAACAATTAACTATGGTGAACCACAATATTTAGAGGTGGTAAAGGTGAAGAGACAACTGTAAATCATTTTGGCTGCTGATGGTGTTGAAGAAGCGGAATGCCCATAATGTGCCCTCCTGCATGCCATAGGCACGAACAACTTTTGTTGAACCCCTTGTGACGATCGCCCGCCCATCCTTCACCGCCTTCAGGAAGACTTCTAGAGCATTATCACAGTAGCATGAATTATATACTTCAACCTTAGTTGCCTCCACTCCGGTCATGTAGGTTGCAAGGTAATCATCAGTAAATAGCTTCGGAAACCACTGCAAAGAGAAAAATTTCAGATATTGAGGTCTAATAGAGTAACTTCTTATGGGCAGGGGGAAAAGGAAACACATTACTTACCATCCTAAAGTTCACTGTTGTCATTAACAAAGTGTATATAAAGAGCTTAATTCCCATCACCCTTTTTCGCCTAACAATCTTTCTTAGTTTCCTCACTTGACGCTTGTTCATGAATATCTCATTGCCCCATACGCACAAGGGATCTAAGCGTGGAACAATACCGCTCATATATGTACCTACAAGCAACCAGTAAATGTTAGAAGCTAAATTGAGATTGCACAAATGATGTAAAATACAACTACCTACGTTCCTAAGTACAAGTATTTTTAGAGATTTCAATATGAACTACATACGGATGTATATAGAATTATAGAAATAGTTTAGATTAGAATGTAGATTCACTCATTTTGCTCCTTATGTAGTCTATATTGGAATCTCTAAAAATACTTATATTTAGGAATAGATGTTGTATAAGAGATGGGATGCAACTAACCTCGACGGCAAACAATAACATCGCCAAATGTAGCCCTGTGTACGTACATGGAAAGCCAATGTTATTTACAACAGGGTTAACATCCACCAAAAATAGCAAATGGTAATAAAACAACATCATCTGTAGTGATACCTTCATTGCGAAAGAGTAGCATGGTAGCGAAGGGATGGATTAAAAATGGATAGAATTGATTACTTGAACAGACAACCTAGTATAGCCATTGAAACTACTGATAGAAATGAAATTGTCATAGTTAAACATCGCAAGGCAAGTGCTACTAGAGCAGAGAATGGCCTCGTTGTCTATTAAATGGTAGGGAAGATAGACAAGACGGGCTAGGCATGTTTACTACAACATGCTTAATACATGAACTATACAAAACATGGCCATTGCAACTGGTATTGGTAAGATTCAACTGGTGAGTTCATACTTGGTAAGTCCTGAGGGGTAGTGGCTGGGGCACTTCATATGGACAAGAGCCCCGCCCCAAGTTGGTCGTAGCGGATGCGAGGTATTCATCCGGGTCAAAGAGTAGACCAGTGCCGCTGACATGTGTACCTACAAGAAGCAAGTAAATGTTAGAAGCAAAACTGCAATTGCACAAATGATGTAAAGTACTATAAGACATGGGATGCAGCTAACCTCGACAGCAAACAACAGCATCGCCTGTTATGGCCCTGTGTAAGTACATGGAAATGCATGTTAAGTACAACAGGGTCAGCATCCACTAAAATTAGCAAATGGGTAACATCTCTAGTATATATTCATTGCGGAGAGTAGCACGGTAGCAAAGGGTCAGATTAAGAAATGGATACAACTGTTAATTGCAACAGGCTTAACAACATCCTAAGTCATGTTTTGTAAATTTGTAGCATTGAAATACAACTATTTAAAAATTGATACAACTATTAATTCCAACAAGCTTAATAGCCACTGAAACCGGTACTAATAAAAATAAAATTGACAGAGTTAAACATTGCAAGGCAGGTGCTGCTAGAGCAGAGAATGGCCCAGTTGTCTATAAAAAGATGGGGAAAATAGCTAAAACATGTTAGGCATGTTTACTACAACATGCTTAATACATCAACCATACAAAACATAGCCATTAATTGCAACTGGTATTGGTAAGATTGAACTGGTGAGTTCATACTTGGTAAGTCTTGAGAGGTAGTTGCTGGGGCACTTCATCTTGGCTAGAGCCCGCCCAAAGTCAGCGCCGGCGGAGGCGAGCTGTTCCTCCGGGTCGAAGCGTGGATCAGTGCCACTGACATGTGTACCTACATGTAACCAGTAAATGTTAGAAGTTAAACTGCAATTGCACAAATGATGTGAAGTACTGTAAGACATGGGATGCAGCTAACCTCGACAGAAAACAACATCATCACCCGTTATGACCCTGTGTAACTACATGGACAGGCATGTTAAGTACAACAGGGTTAGCATCCACCAAAAATAGCAAATGGGCAGCATCTCTAGTGATATCCTGAGTCATGTATTGTAAGTTTGTTGCTGGTATTAGTGAAATTTAGCTGGACAGATAATACTTGAACATCACACAGTGTGCAATACTGAAATAAACAAGGCACAAGCGTGCTTAATACATCAACCATACAAAACATAGCCATTGCAAGTGGTATTGGTAAGATTGAGCTGGTCAGATCATACTTGGTAAATCCTGGGGGGTAGTCGCTGGGGCACTTCATCTAGGCTAGAGCCTGCACTAAGTCGGCAGAAACGGAGGTGAGGTGTTCCTCCGGATCAATGCACACAACGGCTATCGCACCATCGACCGCCATCAGCTCCTTGACCTCCACGTGATATGTGGTTGGGCTTGTGCGGCGATGCTCTAGAGGTAGGGGTGGTGGGGATTTGGAGGCATAAGGATGTTTCACAGGCGCCATTTAAACAATCAAGAAGGGTCCGTGATAGAGATCGGTGGGTTATCTAACTAGATCAACGATTCTCAGGCAGAATGTAGATGTGGTTGAAGTTGTGCTTGCGGCGGCTGTGGTTTGAGCTGCCAATAGGGGGAGGGTGATGTCAACTACGCAACCTTATTCTTGTAGACTCTTGTTGGGCCTCCAAGCGCAGAGTTCTGTAGGACAGTAGCAAATTTCCCTCAAGTGGATGACCTAAGGTTTATCAATCCGTGGGAGGCATAGGATGAAGATGGTCTCTCTCAAACAACCCTACAACCAAATAACAAAGAGTCTCTTGTGTTCCCAACACACCCAATACAATGGTAAATTGTATAGGTGCACTAGTTCGGCGAAGAGATGGTGATACAAGTGCAATGTGGATGGTAGATATAGGTTTTTGTAATTTGAAATTATAAAAACAGCAAGGTAACAAATGGTAAAAGTGAGCAAAGACGGTATTGCAATGCTTCGAAACAAGGCCTAGGGTTCATACTTTAACTAGTGCAAGTTCTCTCAACAATAATAACATAATTGGATCATATAACAATCCCTCAATGTGCAACAAAGAGTCACTCCAAAGTCACTAATAGCAGAGAATAAACAAAGAGATTATTGTAAGGTACGAAACCACCTCAAAGTTATTCTTTCCGATCAATCCATTGGGCTATTCCTATAAGTGTCACAAACAGCCCTAGAGTTCGTAGTAAAATAACACCTTAAGACACACATAAACCAAAACCCTAATGTCACCTAGATACTCCAATGTCACCACAAGTATTCGGGGGTTTGATTATACTATGTGCATCACACAATCTCAGATTCATCTATTCAAGCCAACACAAAGTACTTCATAGAGTGCCCCAAAGCTTCTACCGGAGAGTCAAGACGAAAAAGTGTGCCAACCCCTATGCATAAGTTCACAAGGTCACAGAACCCGCAAGTTGATCACCAAGACATACATCAAGTGGATCACGTGAATATCCCATTGTCACCATAGATAAGCACATGCAAGACATACATCAAGTGTTCTCAAATCCTTAAAGACTCAATCCGATAAGATAACTTCAAAGGGAAAACTCAATCTATTACAAGAAGGTAGAGGGGGAGAAACATCATAACATCCAACTATAATAGCAAAGCTCGTGGTACATCAAGATTGTGCCAAATCAAGTGTAGTGACCCGACCTGAATGGATCCAGTCTCTGTGCTTAAGTGTCATCCCTGGATCGGTATGCTGACACACACAGTACTCGAGGATTTATAACAGAGGTAGATCACATGTATAAATTAACGTAAATACAATTACCTCAATCCAAAATAGCGGCAGTAACAAGGTTGTGGATTCCCATCAACACCAACGGCAAAGTTGAGTATAGGAATCGTAACCCTAACGTATCACTTACTCGTCGTAAGATCCTGCAACATGAGACGTTGTAGCCACAAAGGGTCAGTACATTGAATGTACTGGCAAATTCACACCATAGAGCAATGATGAATAAAGGCTATCACTACATGCATATATGGCTGGTGGAGGCTCTATGGTTATAATTTTTTGCGAAAAGCCAATTTTTCCCTACTGCAAAGGAAGAAATTTATTTAACTATCATGGTGGTTGTTAAACATTGAGAATGGTTGACAGCATTCTCAATCCCAATTAAAAGTACTCATTAACAACCCAACAATATTAATTAAAGTAACATGATGAGATTCACAGGAAAATCCAAGTACTAGATACTCAAGATGTCCATAACTGGGGACACGGCTAATCATGATTAGTTTGTACACTCTGTAGAGGTTTGCGCACTTTTCCCCACAAGACTCGATCGCCTCCGTTGGATTTCTCGCACTACATGATGTTTGAGAAACGGATGACCGAGACATAGTCTTTCGGAAGCGCTAGCACCTTACATAAAGGGTAGACCGGTAAACCTACTTTCCCCTACATCTGCTATTCTACCCGTAAGAGTTCGCACCACTTAATCAACTATGCCAGAGCCCATAATGGCTTGTGGCTGCACACGTAAGTTTCTAGTTTGAATAATCTCATGATCCCTTTGAGCCTGGGTGGCGGTCCGAAGAAAAACAGGCAAGTCCTGGAAACCCAGATGCCTAGACAGGCAAATCCTGGAGTAACCAGGTGCCTCAATCCACCCAGATGTGTATTAATGTTGCCACCTTAAATAAACCATCAATTAACAATCTCACATCTGTCATGGAATTTCACTCAAACCCAATCCACGTCTACGAGCATAGGATGGCATAATAAGCAAACGTAGAAGTAACTCCCAAGGGTTTGATAATAAAATAGGTAACCGGTACTACCTCATCTACTTCCCAAAACCCACAATTTAATTTAGATCCTAATCATGCAATTGTTTGGAGGATTGAACTAATGCAATGAAACTGGGTAGTAAAGAGGTATGATCAAAGTGTGAACTTGCCTGCAATGTTGATGAAGATGATTCGCACTCAAAACTCTTGATAGTTCTATTCGTCTCACTCCGTTCAATCTATCGTAAGCAAACAATAGTAACCACACATAAGCAATCACTCAAAAGATCGGAAAGAACGAAGAAGTACGATTCGGAAAACATCAAAACCAAGCGAATAACTCTTGCAACATAAAACAATTTCTAACAGTACCAATATTATGTTAATTTGGCCTTATCATAAATTTTAGGTCAAGAGCTTTGATTTGCAAAAAGAATCAACTCAAACGGAGTTATAAAACTCAAGTTACGATCAAACGAAGTTCAAATACTAAACTGTTTGAAATTCAAATTTTAAACTTTCAAAAACATGTTTAAGTTGTTTTACTGGATAGATGGGATCATAATGAAGAAATAGGCGTTGGTTTCGTTGGATTTGGATAAACGAGTAAAAAGTTGTGAGCGTTAGAAGTCCAGGGGCTAAATTGTAAATAAAACATCCACAAAGAATTTCGTGAGTAAAACTAACAGAAAAGGAAAAAGTCTAAATAACGAACGTTCGTTACCGAATGCTAACGAACGAAAACGTTCGCCGAAACTAACTAAACAGAAAGCATTTGCTACTTAACTAACTGTATAAAACCGCATTTTAACGAAAACCGAAACCCTAGAGGGAAAACCGGTGAACCGGAGGTTTTATTGCCGGACCGGAAAAACCGGCGGGTCGGCGGCGGATCTGGCAGTTCCAGCGGGGCGGCGGGCTCCGGTGAGACGGGGCGGCGGCACCGGCTGTTGGCAATGGCGGCGGCGGCAACCAATGGCGGCGGCGGAGGATCTAGCGATGGCGGCGGCGCGAGCAGAGAGAGAGGGAGGCGGGGCCGGCGCATTTATAGGGGAGGGGGCCTCGGGAGGCGTGGGGAAGGGGGCACGGGAGGCATGCCCGGCCAGGACTCGGACGGCGGCGGCGATCTCCCGAGCGGAGTCCCGCTCGGGGACGGAGGAGGCAAGCTGGGCTGGGCCTGGCTGAGGAGCTGGGCCGGCCCAGTCGGCGGGAGGATTCCTCTTTTTTTTTTAAACAGACAAAGAATTAAAACAAAAGAGATAAATACAAAATATAATATAGGCATATTATATATCAAAATTTTCAGAAAAAGATTTTCTACAAGCTGAACATTTTTCTAGAGTCAAATAAAATACACACAAATTCAAATAAATCAAACACTGCTGCTGCTCTAATAAAATCCAACAAAAATCATTTTAAAAATACCAAAATGAATTCAAATTTATTTCTCTCCAATTTTCTATTGTAGGGAATCATGTTACCCTAATTTCTGTATATTTTATTTTTGGAGAAAAATAATTTGAATAAAACTCCAATAACTCCAAATTGAAAATAAATTCAAAAGAATTTTGAATTTAAATCTCTTAAAACTCCCAACTCATATTTCATATAATTTGAAGAAGTCATTTTATCTTCTCTCATGAAAATCATTGAGTTGCATGAAGTTTATGAATCGAAAAATTTCCAAATGAAATTCAAATATTTTTAAATATCCTTTCATTTAATTAAATGGAAGAAGTCATATCATCTTCGCTCAAGGGTTTGGTATTTGAAAAGAATTTGAATTCATGGAGATCACGAATGCAAAATGAAGTTTGGGAAAGTCCTTTTATTCCCTCTCATTTAACTTTCAAAAATTTCAAATGTCACTCCACTTCACACAATCAATCAAACAATCAATCATAACTATCTATTTACTATAACATTCCAAAATTTAGAATTTTGGGATGTTACAAACCTACCACCCTTAAAATGAATCTCTTCCTCGAGATTCGGAGAGGCTAGCAAGAAGTAGGTTAGGGTTTGGGGGTCTTCAAAAACCCATCAATTGTTTCCGGGGTCTCGGGTGCTACCACCCTTAGAAGCATTGTTATGGTTCCAGCAAAACTCATATATTCCATCCTTATTGCTGACAGTGTCAGTCTTCTCAAATCTCGGGAAAATTCCTTCTCTGGGCTCTTCTGGTAGTGGCATAACCTTTCCTCAATTCTTCTGTCCTTTTTCCTCTTGGTAAGGTTATTCTGAGATTGGGTATTCTTAGCTGACGGGTCTGGCGCCAATACTAAACAACTATCGATATCTCCTGGTGGTCAACAATTTATGGTTTCTCCTGCAGGGAATGGGTCTGGGCTGAACCTCACCGTATACCCTACGATTGGCAGCAGCTGCCTTGTACAAGGGAAAAATACTTATACCATTCTAAGGGTTAAACAAGGTTTTGATCGTCGTCTCTCTACTATAGGTAAGTCACTCAGATTTACCATCCCACATAGCAAGGCGAATAATAAGAGTAAGTCGGTATGGTGATCAATCCATCCCGCACCCAAATCATTACCTTGTACATGGTTTAGCAAATCTTGCATTCTAACACTCGGTCATCCTCACTGGCATTGCAGACTTTCTCTTGTCAACGAACCAAGTTCGGATAAATCCATTGATTCTGCAAGCCAAACAAACATCTATCGGTCCTTCACAACTCTCCAGTTTTGCGTAAACTCCTATAGGATCGTCTGTGGGGAAAAACACATCCTCTTCCAGGGTTTTTCCTTCAGCAAGGGTGTGCTTGCTTCTTGGCAGGTCCTGGGGCCTATGGGTTATGGCCCATCTCATCACTTGTAGTCCTTGAACTTATCCTTGGGCTTCTGATCATTATTCCAACTTCCAACTTCCTAGTATTCTTAAATCCATCCAATTGTACTGTCTTCCTTCCTTCTATTGGCACCAAACTAGGACATGATTACTCAGACTCATCATGGAATTTCCATTGATCCATATTTCCAACATCATACCTCCTTTATATCCAATAGTAATTCATCTCTTCATCCTCATGGGATATCCCACATACCGAGATAAAAACTTATACTTATGAAGTCCATACTCCACTTCGTGGAACATCATTATCCTTTCCAGGGTTAAGCGTCCTTACAAGGGAATATTGGCCATCTCTGCATGGCACTTCTTCAACTGGGAAATGTGAAACACATCATGAACTCCTGACAGTCCTTCGGGTGACTCCAACTTGTTGGCCACTTCTCCCATATGCTCCAAACTCGGTATGGTCCTACAAATCTCGAGCTAACTTTCCCTTAACTCCAAATCATTTAACTCCTCGTAGAGAGGACACACGAAGACATGCTCTGTCTCCAATTTCATAGACTACCTCCTTGTGTCTTTGAGTATGCAATACTCTTCTGCCTGGACTGAGCTACCTTCAGTCTATCTTGAATCAACTTAACATTCTCTTCTGACTCCTTGATCATATTTGGTCCAAACAACTGACAGTCTCCAACTTCATCCCACATCAACGGTGTCTGGCTCCTTCTCCCATACAAAGCTTTAAAAGGGGCCATCTTCAAACTAGCTTGGTAACTGTTGTTGTATGAGCCTATTGTGTGTTGCGTTATGATTGGCCGGAACCACAGCCATGTGGATCGCGCGTGTGCACCGTAGGATGCGCGGCAATCAAACGACAATCCATGTCCCTCACATCACACCCGTACAGATGTAGCTGGATTGGATTTATATGCGCTAAATGCCTAGAAAATGCACACAATCCCCTAAATATGGTAAATGAGCCCAGAAAAATGCCAAATTTGAACATGGTGATTTTCACGGTGTATGTTCATCGTAGAAAAAACTCTAGGGCAAAGAACGAAGAAAATCTGGATTCCCCTTCAACCTTGGTGATTTCCCTCTCGAAAGCATGGAACTTCCTCGATGATGGTTCTATTTATGAAGGGCGTGCATGACGACATAAGGCAAACCTTCTCAAATTTTTACCAGGGCATGGTGAGGCCATACCATGGCACCATGCCAGGCGTCATGGTTCTCAAGCATTTATTCCATTTTCAATAGTTGAAAAACCAATAAACAAACGTTTGTGGTTGACAATTGCCGCAAATTTCATTGAAATATCTGCCCATTCCTTGTAAAAGGCATGAGAATTTACTAAATGGCACGATCATGGTTTTCCAGGTTTTTCTTGTGCACCCTTTCATGGACCTATTGTTTGAACTTGAATTATGTACATTAATGCATAGAAAATGCACATAATCCCCTAAATATGGTAAATGAACCAGAAAAAGCGCCAAATTTGAACAAAGTGATTTGCAGAGTGTATGTTCATCATAGAAAAAACTCATGAATAAAGGACAAAGGAAATATGGATCCCCCTTCAATCTTGGTGATTTCCCCCTCGAAACCATGAAACTTCCTCGGTGATGGTTCGATTTCTGAAAGGTGTGCATGATGACATAAGGCAAACATTCTCAAATTTTTACGAGGGAACGGTGAGGCCATAGCATGGCACCATGCGAGGCATCATGTTTTCCAAGAATGCATTGCATTTTTGTATAGTTTTAACCTAGTCAATGATGCGTTTGTGGTTGACTATTGCCACACATTCCCTTGAAATCTCTGCCCATTCCTTGTAAAAGGCACGAGAATTTACTAAATAGCACGAGCATGGTTTTCCAAACCGTTCTTGTGCACATTTTCATGCACCGATTGTTCAAATTTGAATTATGTGCATTAATGCCTAGAAAATGCACATAATCTCCTAAATATGGTAAATGAGCCCAGAAAAATTCCAAATTTGAACATGTTGCATTGGAGGGGTTATGTTGATCGTTGGGAAAAACTGAATGACAAACTAGGGCGAAAATTTGGATTCCCGCTCGAAACCATGAAACTTCCTCGGTGATGGTTCGATTTATGAAGGGCGTGCATGACGACATAAACCAAACCTTCTCAGCTTTTTACTAGGCACGGTGAGGCCATACCATGGCACCATGCCAGGCGTCATGTTTTTCAAGCACGTATTCCATTTTTCTATAGTTGATAACGCAGTAAATGGCGCGTTTGTGGTTGACTATTGCCACACACTCCCTTGAAATCTCTGCCCATTCGTTGTAAAAGGCATGCTAATTTACTAAATACCACAAGCATGGTTTTCCAGACCATTCTTGTGCACCTTTTCATGCACCGATTGTTCAAATTTGAATTATGTGGATTAATGCCTAGAAAATGCACATAATTCCCTAAATATGGTAAATGAGCCCGAAAAAATGCCAAATTTTGATACGTTGCATTGGAGGGGGTATGTTGATTATAAAAAAAATCAAATGACAAACTAGGGAGGAAATTTGGGTTCCCGGCCCCTTCAATCTTGGTTATTTCCCCCCTCGAAACCATGAAAATTCCTCGGTGATGGTTCAATTTATGAATGGCGTGCATGACGACATAAGCCAAACATTCTCAAATTTTGACCAGGGCATGGGGAGGCCATACCATGGCACCATGCCAGCCTTCATGTGTTTCAAGCATGTATTTCATTTTTCTAAAAACCAATAAATGACGTGTTTGTGGTTGACTAGTGCCACACATTTCTGTGAAATCTCTGCCCATTCCTTGTATAAGGCATGAGAATTTAGTAAATAGCACGACCATGGTTTTCCAGACCGTTCTCGTGCAACTTTTCATGCCCCGAATGTTTGAATTTGAATTATGTGCATCAATGCCTAGAAAATGCACATAATCCCCTGAATATTATAAATGAACCCGGAAAAGTGCCAAATTTGAACATGGTGATTTGTAGGGTTTATGGTTATCATAGAAAAAACTCATGGACAAAGGACAAAGGAAATTTGGATTCCCCTTCACTCTCGGTGATTTACTATCGCACACAATTTATCTCCGTCGCCTCTGCGAACCGTGTGTGTTCACCCACACATGCAAAAGCAAAAAAGAAAACTCTCGCCCACTTTGTCCCCACCCACTCGCTGCGGACTCCTCCGCAACTCTGAACCTCATCAACTTCTATTGCGGCGGCCACCCTAAGCTTGACGGCAGTCGTCAGCAGGCGGAGGTCGCGCTCCAAACGGCACGGGATTTCTCCCCTACCGCCGCCTATCTGCACCGAATTGCACTGACATTCTAGACTCTGGCCAATTGGATTTTCTACGAGATTGGTCCGGGGATTTTTCTCATGGATAAGGTAATCAATTTAGCAAAATATTGAGTCATCCCTTATCGCAGTCCGTCCGTCGCTGTTAATCAACCGGTGGAAATTGTCGTGGATTCATTTTTCTTCTAGATGATTCGAGGGTTTTCATTCATGTGTCCACAGTGCAAGCACAAATCAGGCACATGTGGTCGCGGCCATTCGGAAACGAAGTTCTACCTCTCCATTCCGAATGACTTCAGGGAGCGCTCGGTATGTTCAGTCTCACCCTACCATGGTCGGCATGGCCTAAATTTGTGAACATATATCGTCTATTGCTACATTTGGATAAAAGGTGCGGTGCCACATGCAACCTAGATGTCGAAGCCATTTTTCCCCCCATATTAGGCAAATTTATGATGTATTATTCATTTAGTTACTCTCATATTTGCATCAAATCTTTGTTACATGATCTATTTTTAATTATATATTTTTGTACTTTGCTTTCAGCTATATATTGATCTGTTCTATCTGTTACTCCCATATTTGCATCTTGCTCTATCATTTCAATATATCTAATTTACGATCTTAATTTTCATTTCAAGCAGTACATCCATTGCTTTGCAAGAATATGAGTAGAAGAAAATCTTGGGCTTTACTTAGTTGATGACTCCATGGATGTCATTTTGACAATGCAACATGGATTTACAATGATAGTTAGTGTAAAACTTGATACAGATGGTCACTCCTATTTTGATGCGGACCTTTGGAGAAAAATGTCTAAGTGTTGTGAACTGAAAGCTGGCAATAAAATTCTAGTGCGTGCACCACAACCTGGTCTAAATAACATGGATCTTTACTTCTGCAACGTGATTAGCCCATCAAAGTCTGATCGAGGTTAGTGTCCTTTCAACTTTCTCCATGCTGGCATATTACTTAGCAAGATCGGGGTATTTGTTCTGACTAATTGATCACTATTTAAGCAACCGGTTGTGATTTCATTTTCTGACTCCGTTCCTAGGCAGTAACAAATTCTATTTACCAATTTATGCACACTATATATTCTTTTGCCATGTTCTGAATAAATAATACTTTTCCACCTTTTAAGCGGGATATGTTGGATGCATAGTTAACGATCTGTATGTTACTAAGCGTACCAAATTTCACTTGAAGGACTTGAAGCATGTCATAAACTTTGTTGATAATTCGATAGAGATAGCACAGCATATGAACGCTGGATTTTGGATGGGATTAATTATACCAATGGTGCACACATTGAACAAGACCAATTGTTTGCACAAAATGCTAGTACAAAGTCTTATTTTTATGTTGATGCTCATAAGCTATATATATCTTCAACAATATGTTTTGGTTTTTATTTTACATTTCAACAGAAATTGCCCGTGGTAGCTGTTCCTGGATCAATTTCCCGACATGGTCGAATTACACTTGTGCCTATAAATAATGCCAAAGTGATTGCAAGGTACTGCATTTCCCACAGAAATGGAACCATTCAAATTAACCAGTTCTCGCTTGTCGTGGCAATGCATCCATATTGGAAAATTGGAGACACTATTCTACTCATGCTCTACCAAGGCACATGAGGGTTATTCCTTTTCATTGACGAGATGCTGAGTCGTCGTGATCAAGCTGCTTCCAGCGAATAGTTGTGGTTGTTGGCCCTCAACCTCTTAAAATGTGCTAGCTGTTACTATGTTAAGTATGTAGATATGGACCATATGGTTGTTGGCCCTCAGCCTCTTAAAATGTGATAGTTGTTACTATGTTAAGTATATGGTTGCCGCTTTATTGTATGAAATGCAATCGCCATGTAATTGCTTTACTTTATCACTAAGCGGTAGCGATAGTCGTAGAAGCCATAGTTGGCAAGACGACAACGATGCTACGATGGAGATCAAGGTGTCAAGCCGGTGACGATGGAGATCATGACGGTGCTTCGATGATGGAGATCAAAGGCACAAGATGATGACGACCATATCATGTCACGTATTTTGATTGCATGTGATGCTTATCTTTTATGCGTCTTATTTTGCTTAGTACGGCGGTAGCATTATAAGATGACCCCTCACCAAATTTCAAGGTACAAGTGTTCTCCCTGAGTATGCACCATTGCTACAGTTTGTCGTGCCAAGACACCACGTGATGATCGAGTGTGATAAGCTCTACGTTCACATACAACAGGTGCAAGCCAGTTTTGCACGTGCAGAATACTCGGGTTAAACTTGACAAGCCTAGCATATGCAGATATGGCCTCGGAACACTAAGACCAAAAGGTCGAACGTGAATCATATATTAGATATGATCAACATAGAGATGTTCACCATTGAAAATTATTCCATCTCACATGATGATCGGACATGGTTTAGTTGAGTTGGATCACGTGATCATTTAGATGACTAGAGGGATGTCTATCTAAGTGGGAGTTCTTTAGTAATATGATTAATTGAACTTTAATTTATCATGAACTTAGTCCTGATAGTTTTTGCATGTCTATGTTGTTGTAGATCAATGGCCTGTGCTACCATTCCCTTGAATTTTAATGCGTCCCTAGAGAAAGCTAAGTTGAAAGATGATGGTAGCAATTACACGGACTGGGTCCGTAACTTGAGGATTATCCTCATTGCTGCATAGAAGAATTACGTCCTGGAAGCACCTCTAGGTGCAAGGCCTGTTGCAGGAGCAACTGCAGACATTATGAACGTCTGGCAGAGCAAAGCTGATGACTACTCAATAGTTCAGTGTGCCATGCTTTACGGCTTAGAATCGGGACTTCAAATATGTTTTGAATGTCATGGAGCATATGAGATGTTCCAAGAGTTGAAGTTAATATTTCAAGCAAATGCCTGAGTTGAGAGACATGAAGTCTCCAACAAGTTCTATAGCTGCAAAATGGAGGAGAATAGTTCTGTCAGTGAACACATACTCAGAATGTCTGGGTACCAAAACCACTTGACTCAGGTGGGAGTTAATCTTCCTGATGATAGTGTCATTGACAGAGTTCTTCAATCACTGCCACCAAGCTATAAAGGCTTCATGATGAACTATAATATGCAAGGGATGACAAAAACGATTCCCGAGCTCTTCGCAATGCTAAAGGTTGCGGAGGTAGAAATCAAGAAGGAGTATCAAGTATTGATGGTTAACAAAACCACTAGTTTCAAGAAAAAGGGTAAAGGGAAGAAGGGGAACTTTAAGAAGAATAGCAAGCAAGTTGCTACTCCCGGGAAGAAGCCCAAGTCTGGACCTAAGCCTGAAACTGAGTGCTTCTACTGCAAAGGGACTGGTCACTGGAAGCGGAACTGCCCCAAGTATTTGGCGGATAAGAAGGATGGCAAAGTGAAAGGCATATTTTATATACATGTTATTGATGTGTACCTTACTAATTCTTGTAGTAGCGCCTGGGTATTTGATACCAGTTCTGTTCCTCATATTTGCAACTCGAAATAGGGCCTACGGATTAAACAAATATTGGCTAAGGACGAGGTGATGATGCGCGTCGGAAATGGTTCCAAGGTCGATGTGATCGCCGTCGGCACGCTACCTCTACATCTACCTTCGGTATTAGTTTTAGACCTGAATAATTGTTATTTGGTGCCAGTGTTGATCATGAACATTATATCTAAATATTGAAGCCAAAAGATGCAAAGTTAATAATGATAGTGCAACTTATTTGTGGCACTGCCGTTTAGGTCATATTGGTATAAAGCGCATGAAGAAACTCCATGCAGATGGGCTTTTGGAATCACTTGATTATGAATCACTTGGTGCTTGCGAACCATGCCTCATGGGCAAGATGACTAAAACTCCGTTCTCCGGAACAATGGAACGAGCTACTAACTTATTGGAAATAATACATACCAATGTATGCGGTAAAATGAGTATTGAGGCTCGTGGCGGGTATCGCTATTTTCTAACCTTCATAGATGACTTCAACAGATATGGGTATATCTACTTAATGAAACATAAGTCTGAAAAATTTGAAAAGTTCAAAGAATTTCAAAGTGAAGTGGAAAATCATCGTAACAAGAAAATAAAGTTTCTATGATATGATCGTGGAGGTGAATATTCGAGCTACGAGTTTGGTCTTCATTTGAAACAATGTGGAATAGTTTCATAACTCGCGCCACCTGGAACACCACGGTGTAATGGTGTGTCCGAATGCCGTAACCGTACTTTATTGGATATGGTGCGATCTATCATGTCTCTTACTGATTTACCGCTATCGTTCTGGGGTTATGCTTTAGAGACAGCTGCATTCACGTTAAATAGGGCACCATCGAAATCCGTTGAGATGACACCATATGAGCTGTGGTTTGTCAAGAAACCCAAGTTGTCGTTTCTTAAAGTTTGGGGCTGCGATGCTTATGTGAAAAAGCTTCAACCTGATAAGCTCGAACCCAAATCGGAGAAGTGCGTCTTCATAGGATACCGAAAGGAAACTGTTGGGTACACCTTCTATCATAGATCCCAAGGCAAGATATTCGTTGCTAAGAATGGATCCTTTCTAGAGAAGGACTTTCTCTCTAAAGAAGTGAGTGGGAGGAAAGTAGAACTTGATGAGGTAATCATACCTTCTCTCGAATTGGAAAGTAGTTTATCACAGAAATTAGTTCTAGTGATTACTACACCAATTAGTGAGGAAGCTAATGATGACGATCATGAAACTTTGGATCAAGTTACTACCGAACCTTGTAGGTCAACCAGAGTACGGTCTGCACCAGAGTGGTACGGTAATCCTATTCTGGAAGTCATGTTACTAGACCATGATGAACCTACAAACTATGAGGAAGCGATGATGAGCCTAGATTCCGTGAAATGGCTTGAGGCCATGAAATCTGAGATGGGATCCATGTATGAGAACAAAGTATGGACTTTGATGGACTTGCCCGATGATCGGCAAGCCATACAAAATAAATGGATCTTCAAGAAGAAGACTGACGCTGACGGTAATGTTACTGTCTACAAATCTCAACTTATTGCGAAAGGTTTTTGACAAGTTCAAGGAGTTGACTACGATGAGACCTTCTCACCCGTAGCGATACTTAAGTATGTCTGAATCATGTTAGCAATCTCCGCATTTTATGATTATGAAATTTGGCAAATGGATGTCAAAACTGCATTCCTTAATGGATTTCTTAAAGAAGAGTTGTATATGATGCAACCAGAAGGTTTTGTCGATCCAAAGGGTGCTAACAAAGTGTGCAAGCTCCAGCGATCCATTTATGGACTGGTGCAAGCCTCTCGGAGTTGGAATATACGTTTTGATAATGTGATCAAAGCATATGGTTTTATACAAGCTTTTGGAGAAGCCTGTATTTACAAGAAAGTGAGTGGGATCTCTGTAGCATTTCTGATATTATATGTAGATGACATATTGTTAATTGGAAATGATATAGAATTTCTGGATAGCATAAAGGGATACTTGAATAAAAGTTTTTCAATGAAAGACCTCGGTGAAGCTGCTTACATATTGGGCATCAAGATCTATAGAGATAGATCAAGACGCTTAATTGGACTTTCACAAAGCACATACCTTGATAAAGTTTTGAAGAAGTTCAAAATGGATCTGTCAAAGAAAGGGTTCTTGCCTATGTTACAAGGTGTAAAGTTGAGTCAGACTCAATGCCCGACCACTTCAGAAGATAGAGAGAAAATGAAAGTCATTCCCTATGCCTCAGCCATAGCTTCTATCATGTATGCAATGTTGTGTACCAGACCTAATGTGTGCCTTGCTATAAGTATAGTAGGGAGGTACCAAAGTAATCCAGGAGTGGAGCACTAGACAGCGGTCAAGAACATCCTGAAATACCTGAAAAGGACTAAGGATATGTTTCTCGTTTATGGAGGTGACAAAGAGCTTGTCGTAAATGGTTACGTCGATGCAAGCTTTGACACTGATCCGAATGACTCTAAGTCGCAATCCGGGTACGTATTTATATTGAATGGTGGAGCTGTCAATTGGTGCAGTTCCAAGTAGAGCGTCGCGGTGGGATCTATGTGTGAAGCGGAATACAAAGCTGCTTCAGAAGCAGCAAATGAAGGAGTCTGGATGAAGGAGTTCATATCCGATCTAGGTGTAATACCTAGTGCATCGGGTCCAATGAAAAATCTTTTGTGACAATACTGGAGCAATTGCCTTGGCAAAGGAATACAGATTTCACAAGAGAACCAAACACATCAAGAGACGCTTCAATTCCATCCGTCATCAAGTCACAGAGGGAGACATAGAGATTTGCAAAATACATATGGATCTGAATGTTGCAGATGAGGGAGTCCTGGATTAGGGGGTATTCGGACAGCCGGACTGTATATATCGTCCGGACTATTGAAGCGTGAAGATACAAGACTCAAGACTTCGGCCCGTGTCCGAATGGGACTCTCCTTTGCGTGGAAGACAAGCTTAGCCATCCGGATATTGAGTTTCCTTCCTTGTAACCGACTCCATGTAAACCCCTCCCCGGTGTCTATATAAACCGGAGAGGTTGGTCCTTAGAAGGCCGATCACAATTACAATCATACCATCGTAGGCTAGCTCCTAGGGTTTAGCCTCTACGATCTCGTGGTAGATCTACTCTTGTACTACCCATATCTTCAATATTAATCAAGCAGGAAGTAGGGTTTTACCTCCATCGAGAGGGCTCGAACCTGGGTAAACATTGTGACCCTTGCTTCCTGTTACCATCAGCCTTGATGCACAATATTGGGACCCCCTACCCGAGATCCGCCGGTTTTGACACCGACATTGGTGCTTTCATTGAGAGTTCCTCTATGCCATCGATGCAGGGCTTGATGGCACCTTCAATCGTCAACAATACGGTCTAGGGGGAGACTTTTCTCCCCGGACAGATCTTCGTGTTCGGTGGCTTCGTGCTGCGGGCCAATTCGCTTGGCCATCTAGAGCAGATCGATAGCTACGCCCCTGGCCACCAGGTCAGGTTCGGAAACTTTCACTACACAGCAGATATTCGCGGAGACTTGATCTTCGACGGATTTGGGCCTGCGCCAGGAGCACCGAATAGTCACGATGAGCACGGCTTAGACCTGCTGTCGGACGAAGTTCGGGATATCACCCCGGCAGAAGCCTTGGATCTAAATCCGGAGCAAGTTGTGTTGCCTAAGGACGGAGGGGTGGACCCCGCCCTTCAGGCCGCACACTCATTGGCGGTGGAGCCGAACACAGGTCTCACCTATGTGGAAGCCTGTAACTCCGGGCCCCCGGACTCGTATCCGGTTGTTGGCTCCGGTCTACACACCCTCGAGCCAGCCGAGCCAGGCTGGGCTCAGGTAATGGAGTTTACTGCTGCGGACATCTTCCAGCACTCACCCTTTGGCGACATGCTGAACTCATTAAAGTCTCTCTCTCTTTGTCAGGAGGCTCTGGGCCTAACTATGTCTGGCTTGAGTGGGAAGCAGGCGACGAAGGAATTCGCTGCCCACCCACCACCCACTTCATTGCCACGGTCGATGATTTAACCGACGTGCTTGACTTTGACTCCAAAGACATCGACGGTATGGACGATGATGCAGGAGAATTACAGGAGCCACCGCTCACAGGGCGGTGGACGGCCACCTCCTCATACGATATATACATGGTGGACACTCCGAAGGAAACCAATGGCCACGAGGCAACGGAGGATAACCCCTCAGGAAGAAAAGCAAAGCATGGGCGGCGTCGGCGCCGCTCCAAGCCCCGCCACAGCAATAACGGCCGCGGAGATGAAAGCAATCCGGATGGCGCCGAGAGGAATATAACCCTGACCAGCCCACCTTCAAGCAGGCCGAACAGGAAGATGAGCAGGTCAGCCCAGACGAACAGGCGACCGATGGATATCCGGAGGAGGACAACTATATGCCCCCCTCCGAAGACGAGATCAGCCTCGGCGACGACGAGTTCGGCGTGCCTGAGGATCCCGTGGAGCAGGAGCGCTTCAAGAGCAGGCTTATTGCCACTGCGAGGAGCCTGAAGAAGAAGCAGCATCAACTCCAGGCTGATCAAGACCTGCTCACAGATAGATGGACTGAAGTCCTGGCAGCCGAAGAATACGGACTCGAGCGCCAAACGGCTGACCGGCCACCCCGTGGCCGGGATAAAATGGGATATCACCCCGAATACCAGCCCGCACCCCCACGCCAATACACTACGGCCCGGGGCAACAGGCAAGACCTGCAGGATATTCTGGAAAACAAAGCAGGACAGCCAAGATCGATCTACGGATCGCGGGGGCGCGCCCCAGCGCGCGACGATGACCGTCACGCTGGATACATCATCAACAAGTCCAGTCGGGCCGAACACAGCAACCCAGACCAATTCGAGCTGCATAGCCAGATAGCCCAGCACAGAGGCGCCGCACACCCCCTCTGCTTCACTGAAAAAGTAATGGATCATGAATTCCCAGAAGGGTTCAAACCCGAAAACATCGAATCATACGATGGCACAACAGACCCCGCAGTATGGATCGAACATTTCCTTCTCCACATTCACATGGCCCGCGGAGACGGTCTACACGCCATCAAGTATCTTCCCCTTAAGCTCAAAGGATCAGCCCGGCACTGGCTAAACAGCCTGCCAGCAAATTCCATTGGCAGTTGGGAAAACCTGGAAGACGCATTCCTCGACAACTTCCAGGGCACATATGTGCGACCGCCGGACGCTGATGACCTCAGCCACATTACTCAACAGCTCGGAGAGTCAGCCAGGAAATTCTGGACTCGGTTCCTAACTAAAAAGAACCAAATAGTCGACTGTCCGGACGTCGAAGCCCTGGCGGCTTTTAAGCATAATATCCGTGACGAGTGGCTTGCTCGACACCTCGGCCAGGAAAAACCCAAGTCCATGGCAGCTCTCACAACACTAATTACCCGCTTTTGCACGGGCGAGGACAGCTCGTTGGCTCGCAGCGGCACCACGCCACATTCCGACACTTCGGATGTCCGCGACAATAACGGCAAGCCACGACGCAACAGACATAAGCGACAGAACAACGGCGACAACACTGAAGACACGGTAGTAAATGCCGGATTCAGCGGATCCAAGTCCGGTCAGCGGAAGAAGCCATTCAAAAGAAACAATCAAGGACCGTCCAGTCTGGACCGTATACTGGAATGCCCGTGCCAAATTCATGGTATCCTGGACAAGCCAACCAACCACACCAACAGAGACTGTTGGGTGTTCAAACCGGCAAAATTAACACCGAAAACAAGGACAAGGGGCTGCACAGCGACGATGACGAGGAGCCCCGGCATCCGAACACGGGGGGACAGAAGAAATCCCCCCCCCCCTGGTGAAAACGGCCAACATGATCTACTCCACTCACATCCCCAAGCGGGAATGGAAGCAAGCACTACGGGACGTCTATGCGATGGAGCTAGTCGGCCCCAAATTCAACCCATGGTCAGCCTGTCTGATCACCTTTGATCGTAGGGACCATCCTACTAGCATCCGTCACAGCGGCTCAGCCGCATTGGTCTTAGACCCAATCATCGACGGATTCCACCTCACGCGAGTCCTTATGGACGGCGGCAGCAGCCTGAACCTGCTTTATCAGGACACAGTGCGCAAAATGGGCATTAACCCTTCAAGGATCAAGCCCACCAAAACCACCTTTAAAGGTGTAATTCCTGGAGTAGAGGCCTGCTGTACGGGCTCTATAACATTGGAAGTAGTCTTCGGATCTCCCGACAACTTCCGAAGCGAAGAGTTAATCTTCGATATCGTCCCTTTCCGTGGTGGTTACCACGCACTGCTCGGACGAACCGCATTCGCTAGATTCAATGCGGTACCACATTATGCATACCTCAAGCTCAAGATGCCAGGCCCGCGCAGGGTCATAACAGTCAACGGAAACATGGACCGCTCTCTCCATACAGAAGAGCATACTGCAGCCCTTACGGCAGAAGTACAATGCGGCCTCCTCCGTCAAACCACCAATCCGGCGACGACAACGTCAAGCACCGTCAAGCAAGCCCGGAGCACCTCGCTGTGAGCGGCCGAGGCGGAGTAGTCCGGAAGGGACACCTTTCCCTTCTTGGACGCCCCAGCCTCCCCCTCCGGGGCGACTTTTCTCTTTTTCTCCTCCCAGTGTGGGGAGGTAGAGTTTCTTCTTGCTTCCTTCCGCCTCCACAGGAAGAATCTGTCTCGTCGTCATCAGACGACGTGGGTATGACGGCCTTGCACCGAGGGCCTTTTCCGGCCCCCTGGTCCGCCTCCCCAGGCCCCTCATCCTTTTCGGATGGGGCGTATTCTTCTTCTTCTTCCTCCCCTTCGTGGGAGGAGTGTGCCTCGTCATCTTCGGACGAGGCTTCCGGCACGACCTTACACCGGAGACCCTTTCGGATCCCCGGGGCCTTCTTTTCGGCCTTCTTCTCCGGCACCTTGTAGGGTGCCGGGACTAGCATCTCCGTCAGGAGAGCATCTACAGGGCCTTCTGGCAGCGGGGCCGGACAGTCAATCTGGTCCGCTGTCTCCACATAATCCTGAACAAATATGCACAGTTGCTTAAGACTCCCCCATGAATACATTGGAAAAAACCGAATCTGGTGGTAGTCTGAAAACTCACCTGACTAGGAGGCCGCGCGGCGTGAAGCCCGCGGTCCTCATATATGGGAGGAGGTACTTAGGAGGCCTTGAACAACACCTTTCATGCGCCTTTATGCGTCATGTAGTAGAGCCTCTGAAGCGTCTGGTGTTCGGCTGGGATGAACTCCCACGGGTTAAATGCCCGCCTTTGGCACGGGAGAATCCGGCGAACGAGCATGACCTGGATCACATTGACAAGCTTGATGTTCTTGTCCTTCATGCTCCTGATGCAGGTCTGGAGTCCGGTCAGCTCTGTAGATTCGCCTCAGGACAGGCCTTTCCTTTCCCAGGACGTGAGCCGCATGGGGGTTCCGGATCGGAACTCGGGGGCCGCCGCCCAGTTGGTGCCACGCGGCTTGGTGATGTAGAACCACCCCGATTGCCACCCCTTCACGGTTTCTGCAAAGGAGCCATCTAGCCAGGTGACGTTAGGCATCTTGCCCACCATGGATCCTCCGCACTCCGCTTGCTGGCCGCTCACAATCTTCGGCTTCACGCAGAAGGTTTGCAGCCACAAGCCGAAATGAGGCTTGATGCGGAGGAAGGCCTCGCATACGACGATGAACGCCGAGATGTTGAGGACGAAATTCAGGGCTAGATCATGGAAATCTAGCCCGTAGTAGAACATGAGCCCGCTGACGAAGGGATGAAGTGGGAATCCCAGTCCACGGATGAAGTGGGCGACGAACACGACCCTCTTGTGGGGTCCTGGGGTCGGAATGACCTGCCTGACGTCAGGTAGCCAGTGCGCTATGTCTGCGGCCAAGCATCCGGCCGCCCAAAGATTTGTGATGTGCTTCTCCTTGACGGTGGAAGCCACCCACTTGCCTCCTGCTCTGGACATGTTTAGCTGTGCAGAGAAGACTTGGGCTTGGGCGCTGGAGCTCGAGGGGGCAAGAGTGGGCAAGGGAGAAAGAAGGCATGGGTAAAAATGGGGAAATCTTATCCCTTTATAGAGGCGCCGAAAGCGGTGCGCCTCCCCACTTGCCCGTTGGGAATCGCTTGCTTCCCAAGCGCCACGATTGATGGCGTGGTGGGATTACCCATACCCGTATTGATGAGAATCCCGTGATAAGGGGACACGATCTCTGCTTTGACAAGACATGTCAAGGAAACCGCCTCGCAATATGCGTTGTAGCTGGTTGAAGGAAAACGGTTCGAATAATGACCCGGCCGTAATGACACGTCGTGTTGTCTAAAAAGTTGTCAGCAGATTGCATTTGTGAAATATCATTCTCTCTACAGCGGTATGTGAAGATCATTTTGTGGACCCGGACACGATGTAAGTGTTCGATAATTACTTTGGAGTATTCGGAGAAGGAACCCGCCTTGCAATGCCGAAGACAAGACTGCGCGCCGAACTCATCGTCATTGAAGCCTGGTTCAGGGGCTACTGAGGGATTCCTGGATTAGGGGGTATCCAGACAGCCGGACTATATATATCGTCCAGACTATTGAAGCGTGAAGATACAAGACTCAAGACTTCAGCCCGTGTCCGGATGGGACTCTCCTTTGCATGGAAGACAAGCTTGGCAATCCGGATATTGAGTTTCCTTCCTTGTAACCGACTCCATGTAAACCCTAGCCCTCTCCGGTGTCTATATAAACCGGAGAAGTTGGTCTATAGAAGGCCGATCACAACTACAATCATACCATCATAGGCTAGCTCCTAGGGTTTAGCCTCTACGATCTCGTGGTAGATCTACTCTTGTACTACCCATATCTTCAATATTAATCAAGCAAGAAGTAGGGTTTTACCTCCATCGAGTGGGCCCGAACCTGGGTAAACATTGTGTCCCTTGCTTCCTGTTACCATCAGCCTTGGCGCACAGATCGGGACCCCCTATCCGAGATCCGCCGGTTTTGACACCGACAGCAGACCCGTTGACTAAGCCTCTTCCACGAGCAAAACATGATCAGCACCAAGACTCCATGGGTGTTAGAATGATTACTTTGTAATCTAGATTATTGACTCTAGTGCAAGTGGGAGACTGAAGGAAATATGCCCTAGAGGCAATAATAAAGTTGTTATTTATATTTCCTCATATCATGATAAATGTTTATCATTCATGCTAGAATTGTATTAACCGGAAACTTAGTACATGTGTGAATACATAGACAAAACAAAGTGTCCCTAGTATCCCTCTACTTGACTAGCTCATTAATCAAAGATGGTTATGTTTCCTGACCATAGACATGTGTTGTCATTTGATGAACGGGATCACATCATTAGAGAATGCTTGATGGACAAGACACATCCGTTAGCTTAGCATTATGATCGTTACAGTTTTATTGCTACTACTTTATTCATGACTTATATATGTTCCTATGACTATGAGATTATGTAACTCCCTAATACCGAAGGAACACCGTGTGTGCTATCAAACGTCACAACATAATTGGGTGATTATAAAGATGCTCTACAGGTGCCGAAGGTGTTTGTTGGGTTGGCATAGATCGAGATTAGGATTTGTCACTCCGTGTATCGAAGAGGTATCTCTGGGCCCTCTCGGTAATGCTCATCACTATAAGCCTTGCAAGCAATGTGACTAATGAGTTAGTTGCGGGATGAAGCATTGCGGAACGAGTAAAGAGACTTGCGGGCAACAAGATTGAACTAGATATGATGATACCGACGGTCGAATCTCGGGCAAGTAACATACTGATGACAAAGGGAACAATGTATGTTGTTGTGCGGTTTGACCGATAAAGATCTTCGTAGAATATGTAGGAGAAAATTTGAGCATCCAGGTTCCGCTATTGGTTATTGATCGAAGATGTGTCTCGATCATGTCTACATAGTTCTCGAACCCATAGGGTCCGCACGCTTAACGTTCGATGGCGATTTGTACTAAGAGTTATGTGTTTTTTATGACCAAAGTTTGTTCGGAGTCCTGGATGAGATCATGGACATGATGAGGAGTCTCGAAATGGTCGAGACATAAAGATTGATATATTGGACGAAGGTATTCGTACACCGGAATGGTTTCGGGACGTTTCGAATATTTATCGGGGAACCGGGAGGTTACCGGAAACCCCCAGGGGATTCATGGGCCTTCATGGGCCTTAGTGGAAGAGAGGAGGCGGTGTCCAGGTGGAGGCGCCCCTCCCCCCGGCCCAAACCGAATTGGACTAGGGGTGGGGGCTGGCCCTCCTTCCTCTTTCTCCTCCACCTCTTTCCCTCTTTCCCCTTCTTGGAATAGGAAAGGGAGACCAACTAGGATTGGGAATCCTAGTTGGAATCCCCCTTGGAGCGCCCCCTCTAGGCCGCCGGCCTCTAAGGGAGTCCTGGATTAAGGGGTCCTCGTATAGCTGGACTATATGCTTTGGACGGACTGTTGGACTAAGAAGATACAAGATTGAAGACTTTGTCACGTGTCCGGATGGGACTCTCCTTTGTGTGGAAGGCAAGCTTGGATATTCGGATGTGTAGATTTCCTTCTCTGTAACCGACTCTATGTAACCCTAGCCCCCTCCGCTGTCTATATAAACCAGAGGGTTTAGTCCGTAGGACAACAACAATCATAATAATAGGCTAGCTTTTAGGGTTTATCCTCTACGATCTCATGGTAGATCAACTCTTGTAATACCCATGTCATCAAGATCAATCAAGCAGGAAGTAGGGTATTACCTCCACCGAGAGGGCCCGAACCTGGGTAAAACATCGTGTCCCCTGCCTACTGTTACCATTAGCCTTAGACGCACAGTTCGGGACCCCCTACCCGAGATCCACTGGTTTTGACACCGATATTGGTGCTTTCATTGAGAGTTCCACTATGCCGTCGCGATAAGGCTTAATGGCTCCCTCGATCTGTTGGGGAACGTAGCAGAAATTCAAAATTTTCTATGCATCACCATGATCAATCTATGTAATAACTAGCAACGAGAGAGAGGGGAGTGCATCTTCATACCCTTGAAGATCACAATGCGGAAGCGTTGCAAGAACGCGGCCGGTGGAGTCGTTCACTAAGCGATTCAGATCGTGGTCAAATCCGATCTAAGCACCGAACAACGGTGCCTCCGCGTTCAACACACGTACAGCCCGGGGAAATCTCCTCCTTCTTGATCCAGCAAGGGTAGAGGAGAAGTTGAGGGAGAGCTCCGGCAGCACGACGGCGTGGTGGTGGAGCTTGTAGTTCTCCGGCAGAGCTTCGCCAAGCACTACGGAGGAGGAGGAGGTGTTGGGGAGGGAGAGGGCTACGCCAGGGGGAGGGTTAAGCTCCCATGCGCCCCCCACTATATATAGGGGTGGAGGGGCTGGTTTCTTGCCCTCCAAGTCCATTGGGGCATTGGCAAAGGTGGGAGGAAAGAAATCCCATCATTTCCTTCCCCACCGATTGTTATCCCCCTTTTTTAGGGATCTTGATCTTATCCCTTCGGGATATGATCTTATTCCTTCTAAGGGGGGGATCTTGGTGCGCCTTGACCAGGGGTGTGGGGCCTTTCCCCCACTACCCATGTTCATGTGGGTCCCCCCATGCAGGTGGGCCCCACTCCGGAACCTTCTAGAACTTTCCCGGTACAATACCAAAAAAATCCCGAACATTTTCCGGTGGCCAAAACAGGACTTCCCATATATAAATCTTTATCTCCGGACCATTCCAGAACTCCTCGTGATGTCCGAGATCTCATCCGGGACTCCGAACAACATTCGGTAACTGCACACTAATTCCCATAACAACTCTAGCGTCACCGAACCTTAAGTGTGTAGACCCTACGGGTTCGGGAATCATGCAGACATGACCGAGACAGCTCTCTAGCCAATAACCAATAGCGGGATCTGGATACCCATGTTGGCTCCCACATGTTCCATGATGATCTCATCGGATGAACCACGATGTCAAGGATTCAAGCAATCCCGTATACAATTCCCTTTGTCAATCGGTACGTTACTTGCCCGAGATTCGATCATCGGTATCCCAATACCTCGTTCAATCTCGTTACCGGCAAGTCACTTTACTCGTTCTGTAATGCATGATCCCATGACTAACTACTTAGTCACATTGAGCTCATTATGATGATGCGTTACCAAGTGGGCCCAGAGATACCTCTCCGTCACATGGAGTGACAAATCCCAGTCTCGATTCGTGCCAACCCAACAGACACTTTCGGAGATACCCATAGTGCACCTTTATGGCCACCCAGTTACGTTGTGACATTTGGCACACCCAAAGCATTCCTACGGTATCCAGGAGTTGCAGAATCTCATGGTCTAAGGAAATGATACTTGACATTAGAAAAGCTTTTAGCAAACGAACTACACTATCTTGTGCTATGCTTAGGATTGGGTCTTGTCCATCACATCATTCTCCTAATGATGTGATCCCATTATCAATGACATCCAATGTCCATGGTTGGGAAACCATAACCATCTATTGATCAATGAGCTGGTCAACTAGAGGCTCACTAGGGACATGTTGTGGTCTATGTATTCACACATGTATTACGGTTTCTAGTTAATACAATTATAGCATGAACAATAGACAATTATCATGAACAAGGAAATATAATAATAACCATTTTATTATTGCCTCTAGGGCATATTTCCAACAGTCTCCCACTTGCACTAGAGTCAATAATCTAGTTCACATCACTATGTGATTGTAATGAATCCAACACCCATGGTATTTGATCATATCTCGCTTGTGAGAGAGGTTTATTAGTCAATGGGTCTGAACCTTTCAGATCCGTGTGTGCTTTACAAATATCTATGTCATCTTGTAGATGCAGCTATCAGGCGCTACTTGGAGCTATTCCAAATAACTACTCTACTATACGAATCCGGTTTACTACTCAGAGTCATCCGGATTAGTGTCAAAGTTTGCATCGACATAACCCTTTGCAACAAACTCTTTTACCACCTCCATAATCTAGAAAATTCCTTAGTCCACTAATTACTAAGGTTAAGTTTGACCGTTGTCATGTGATCCATTCCTGGATCACTCTTGTACCCCTTGACTGACTCATGGCAAGGCACACTTCAGGTGCGGTACTCAGCATAGCATACTGTAGAGCCTACGTCTAAAGCATAGGGGACGACCTCCGTCCTTTCTCTCTCTTCTGCCGTGGTCAGGTCTTGAGTCTTACTCAATACAAACAACTTATAACACAGCCAAGAACTCATTCTTTGCTGATCTATTTTGAACTCCTTCAAAATCGTGTCACGGTATGTATTCATTTGAAAGTACTATTAAGCGTTTTTTGATCTATCCTTATAGATCTTGATGCTCAATGTTCAAGTAGCTTAATCCAGGTTTTCCGTTGAAAAACACTTTTCGAATAACCCTATATGCTTTCAGAAATTCTACAGCATTTCTGATCAACAATATGTTAACAACATATAATCATCAGAAATTCTATAGTGCTCCCACTCACTTCTTTGGAAATACAAGTTTCTCATAAACTTTGTATAAACCCAAAATCTTTGATCATCTCATCAAAGCGTATATTCCATCTCCGAGATGCTTACTCTAGTCCTTAGAAGGATTACTGGAGCTTTGCATACTTGTTAGCATCTTTCAGGATTGACAAAACCTTCTGGTTGTATCACATAGAACCTTTCCTCAAGAAAATCATTAAGGAAACAATGTTTTTTACATCCTATCTGCAAGATTTCATAAATAATGCAGTAACTGCTAATATAATTCCAACAAACTCTTAGCATCGCTACGAGTGAGAAAGTATCATCGTAGTCAACTCCTTGAACTTGTCGAAAAACATCTTAACGACAAGTCGAGCTTTCTTAATGGTGATATTTACCATCATTGTCCATCTTCCTTTTAAAATCCATCTGTACCCAACAGCCTTACGACCATCAAGTAGTTCTTCCAAAGTCTATATTTTGGTTTCATACATGGATCCTCTCTCGGATTTTATGGCCTCGAGCCATTTGTCAGAATTCGGGACCACCATCGCTTCTCCACAGCTCGTAGGTTCATTGTTGTCTAGCAACATGACCTCCAAGACAGGATTATCGTACCATTCCGAAGCAGTATGCGTCCTTGTCGACCTACAAGGTTTGGTAGTGACTTGATCCGAAGTTTCATGATCACTATCATCAGCTTCCACTTCAACTGGTGTAGGCGCCACAGGAACAACTTCCTGTGCCATGCTACAGATTGGTTGAAGTGATGGTTCAATAACCTCATCAAGTCTCCACCATCCTCCCACTCAATTCTTTCAAGAGAAACTTTTCCTCGAGAAAGGACCCGTTTCCAGAAACAATCACTTTTGCTTCCGGATCTGAAATAGGAGGTATACCCAACTGTTTTGGGTGTCCTATGAAGATGCATTTATCCGCTTTGGGTTTGAGCTTATCAGGCTAAAACTTTTCCACATAAGCTTCGCAGCCCAAACTTTTAAGAAATGATAGCTTAGGTTTCTCTAAACCATAGTTCATACACTGTCATCTCAACGGAATTACGTGGTGGCCTATTTGAAGTGAATGCGGTTGTCTCTAATGCCTAACCCATAAACGGTAGTGGTAATTTGATAAGAGACATCATGGTATGCACCATATCCAATAGGGTGCAGCTATGATGTTCGGACACCATCACACTATGGTGTTCCAGGCGGTATTAGTTGTGAAACAATTTCCACAATGTCTTAATTGTATACCAAACTCATAACTCAGATACTCATCTCTATGATCATATCATAGACATCTTATCCTCTTGTCACGACGATCTTTAACTTCACTCTGAAATTACTTGAACCTTTCAATAATTCAAACTTGTGTTTCATCAAGTAAATATACTCAGCATCTACTCAAATCATCTGTGAAGTAAGAACATAACGATATCCACTGCGTGCCTCAGCACTCATTGGACTGCACATGTATTACTTCCAACAAGTTGCTTTCTTGTTCCATCTTACTGAAAACGAGGCTTTTCAGCCATCTTGCCCATGTGGTATGATTTGCATGTCTCAAGTGATTCAAAATCAAGTGAGTCCAAACGATCCATCTGCATGGAGTTTCTTCATGCGTATACACCAATAGACATGGTTCGCATGTCTCAATCTTTTCAAAAATGAGTGAGTCTAAAGATCCATCAACATGGAGCTTCTTCATGCATTTTATACCAATATGACTCAAATGGAAGTGCCACAATTATGTGGTACTATCATCACTATCTTATATCTTTTGGCATGAACATGTGTATCACTACGATCGAGATTCAATAAACCATTCATTTTAGGTGCAAGACCATTGAAGATATTATTCAAATAAACAGAGTAACTATTATTCTCCTTAAATGAATGACTGTATTATGATAGACATAATCCAATCATGTCTATGCTCAACGCAAACACCAAATAACAATTATTTAGGTTTAACACCAATCTCGATGGTAGAGGGAGTATGCGATGCTTGATCACATCAAGCTTGGAAACACTTCCAACACATATCGTCATCTCACCTTTAGCTAGTCTCCGTTTATTCTGCTGCTTTTATTTCGAGTTACTAACACTTAGCAACTGAACCAGTATCTATTACCCTGGTGCTACTAGGAGTACTAGTAAAGTACACATTAATATAATGTATATCCAATATACTTCTGTCGACCTTGCCAGCCTTCTCATCTACCATGTATCTAGGGTAGTCCTGCTTCAGTGACTGTTCCCCTCATTATAGAAGCACTTAGTCTCGGGTTTGGTTTCAACCTTGGGTTTCTTCACTAGAGCAGCAACTGCTTTGCCATTTCATGAAGTATCCCTTCTTGCCCTTGCCCTTCTTGAAACTAGTGGTTTCACTAACCATCAACAATTGATGCTCCTTCTTGATTTCTACTTTCGCGGCGTCAAACATCGTGAATATTTCAAGGATCATCATATCTATCCCTGATATGTTATAGTTCATCACGAAGCTCTAGCAGCTTGGTGGCAATGACATTGGAGAAACATCACTATCTCATCTGGAAGATTAACTCCCACTCGATTCAAGTGATTGTTGTACTCAGACAATCTGAGCACAAGCTCAACGATTGAGCTTTTCTCCCTTAGTTTGAAGGCTAAGAAACTCGTCGGAGGTCTTATACCTCTTGACGTGGGCACGAGCCTGAAATCCCAATTTCAGCTCTTGGAACATCTCATATGTTCTGCAACGTTTCCAAAACGTCTTCGGCGCCACAGTTCTAAACCGTTTAACATTACTGAACTATCATGTAGTCATAAAAATGTGTATGTCAGATGTTCACAACATCCACAGACGACGTTCGAGGTTCAGCACACCGAGCGGTGCATTAAGGACATAAGCCTTCTACGCAGCAATGAGGACAATCCTCAGTTTATGGACCCAGTCCGCATAATTGCTACTATCAACTTTCAACTAAATTTTCTCTAGGAACATATCTAAAACAGTAGAAGTAAAGTGCAAGTTAAGACATAATTTGCAAAGATATTTTGACTATGTTCATGATAATTAAGTTCATCTAATTATTTAATGAACTCCCACTTAGATAGACATCCCTCTAGTCATCTAAGTGATACATGATCCGAGTCAACTAGGCCGTGTCCGATCATCACGTGAGACGGACTAGTCATCATCGGTGAACATCTTCATGTTGATTGCATCTGCTATACGACTCATGTTTGACCTTTCGGTCTCTTGTGTTCCGAGGCCATGTCTGTACATGCTAGGCTAGTCAAGTCAACCTAAGTGTTTTGCATGTGTAAATCTGGCTTACACCCGTTGTATGCAAACGTTAGAATCTATCACACCCGATCATCACGTGGTGCTTCGAAACAATGAACCTTCTCAATGGTGCATAGTTAGGGGGAACACTTTCTTGAAATTTTATGAGGGATCATCTTATTTATGCTACCGTCGTTCTAAGAAAATAAGATGCAAAAACATGATAAACATCGCATGCAATCAAATAGTGACATGATATGGACAATATCATTTTGCTCCTTTTGATCTCCATCTTCGGGGCTCCATGATCATCATCGTCACCGGCATGACACCATGATCTCCATCATCATGATCTCCATCATCGTGTCTCCATGAAGTTGTCTCGCCAACTGATTACTTCTACTACTATAGCTAACTGTTTAGCAATGAAGTAAAGTAATTACATGGCGTTATTCAGTGACACGCAGGTCATACAATAATTAAAGACAACTCCTATGGCTCCTGCCGGTTGTCATACTCATCGACATGCAAGTCGTGATTCCTATTACAAGAATATGATCAATCTCATACATCACATATATTTCATTTATCACATCCTTCTTGGCCATATCACATCACACGGCATATGCTACAAAAACAAGTTAGACGTCCTCTAATTGTTGTTGCAAATTCTTATGTGGCTGCTATAGGTTTCTAGCAAGAACGTTTCTTACCTACGCCAAAACCACAACGTGATATGCCAATTGCTATTTACCCTTCATAAGGACCCTTTTCATCGAATCCAATCCGACTAAAGTGGGAGAGACTGGCACCCGCTAGCCACCTTATGCAACAAGTGCATGTCAGTCGGTGGAACCTGTCTCATGTAAGTGTATGTGTAAGGTCGGTCCGGGCCGCTTCATCCCACAATACCGTCGAAACAAGATAGGACTAGTAATGGTAAGCATATTGAACAAAACCAACGCCCACAACTACTTTTGTTCTACTCGTGCATAGAATCTACGCAATAGACCTAGCTCATGATGCCACTGTTGGGGAACGTAGCAGAAATTCAAAAATTTCTATGCATCACCAAGATCAATCTATGGAGTAACTAGCAACGAGAGAGAGGAGAGTGCATCTTCATACCCTTGAAGATCATGATGCGGAAGCGTTGCAAGAATGCGGCCGGTGGAGTCGTTCACTAAGCGATTCAGATCGCGGACGAATCCGATCTAATTAAGCACCAAACAACGGTGCCTCCGCGTTCAACACACGTACAGCCCGGGGACGTCTCCTCCTTGATCCAGCGGGGGAGAGGAGAAGTTGAGGGAGAGCTCCGGCAGCACAACGGCGTGGTGGTGGAGCTTGCAGTTCTCCGGCAGAGCTTCGCCAAGCACTACGGAGGAGGAGGAGGTGTTGGGGAGGGAGAGGGCTGCGCCAGGGGAAGGGTTAAGCTCCCATGCGCCCGCCACTAGATATAGGGGTGGAGGGGGCTGGTTTCTTGCCCTCCAAGTCCATTGGGGCATTGGCAAAGGTGGGACGAAAGAAATCCCATCATTTCCTTCCCCACCGATTGTTATCCCCCTTTTTTAGGGATCTTGATCTTATCCCTTCGGGATATGATCTTATTCCTTCTAAGGGGGGATCTTGGTGCGCCTTGCCCAGGGTTGTGGGGCCTTGCCCCCACTACCCACGTTCATGTGGGTCCCCCCGTGCAGGTGGGCCCCACTCCGGAACCTTCTAGAACCTTCCCGGTACAATACCGAAAAATCCCGAACATTTTCCGGTGGCCAAAATAGGACTTCCCATATATAAATCGTTACCTCCGGACCATTCTGGAACTCCTCGTGATGTCCGGGATCTCATTCGGGACTCCGAACAACATTCGGTAACTACACACTAATTCCCATAACAACTCTAGCGTCACCGAACCTTAAGTGTGTAGACCCTACGGGTTCGGGAATCATGCAGACATGACCGAGACAGCTCTCTGGCCAATAACCAACAGTGGGATCTAGATACCCATGTTGGCTCCCACATGTTCCATGATGATCTCATCGGATGAACCACGATGTCAAGGATTCAAGCAATCCCGTATACAATTCCCTTTGTCAATCGGTACATTACTTGCCCGAGATTCGATCGTCGGTATCCCAATACCTTGTTCAATCTCGTTACCGGCAAGTCACTTTACTCGTTCCATAATGCATGATCCCATGTGAGGGAGTCCTGGACTAGGGGGTGTTCGGACAGCCGGACTATCAATGTCCACCGGACTCCAAGACTACGAAGATACAAGATTGAAGACTCCGGCTCGTGTCCGGATGGTACTTTACTTGGCGTGGAAGGCAAGCTTGGCGATACAGATATGTAGATCTCCTACCATTGTAACCGACTCTGTGTAACCCTAGCCCTCTCCGGTATCTATATAAACTGGAGGGCTTTAGTCCGTAGGACAACATACATTACAACAATCATACCATAGGCTAGCTTCTAGGGTTTAGCCTCCTTGATCTCGTGGTAGATCTACTCTTGTACTACCCATATCATCAATATTAATCAAGCAGGACGTAGGGTTTTACCTCCATCGAGAGGGCCCGAACCTGGGTAAAAACCTCGTGTCCCTCGTCTCCTGTTACCATCCGCCTAGACGCACAGTTCGGGACCCCATACCCAAGATCCGCCGGTTTTGACACCGACATTGGTGCTTTCATTGAGAGTTCCTCTGTGTCGTCACTGATAGGCTTGATGGCATCTTCAACCTGCAACGCTGTCCAGGGTGAGACTTTTCTCCCCGGACAGATCTTCGTATTCGGCGGCTTCGCCCTGCGGGCCAATTCACTTGGCCATCTGGAGCAGATCGAAAGCTACGCCCCTGGCCGTCAGGTCAGATTTGGAAGCTTAAACTTCACGGCCGATGTCCGCGGAGACTTGATCCTCGACGGACTCGAGCCACAGCCAAGCGCGCCGCACTGTGACGATGGGCATGATCTAGCTCTGCCGCCAAACAGTGCCTGGGTGGCCGCACACGGATCCGCTCCGGCCATTGACCCGTAGCCGATCGCCCAGATCGAGGGCCGGTGGATAGACGCCGCCCCGGGGGCTTCAACATCCACGGCGATGGAGCCGAACACTAATCTTGTCCCCTGCGAAACTCGTGATTCCGAGGCGCCGGACTCCTCGCTGGACTCCGAACCTCCCGCGCCCCTACCAATCGATCCGGATTGGGCGTCGGTTATGAAATTCACCGCCGCGGACATCTTCCAATGCTCGCCTTTCGGTGATATCTTAAATTCACTAAAGCATCTCTCGTTATCAGGAGAGTCCTGACCGGATTATGGCCAGGATGGTTGGGATGCGGACGACGAAGAAATTCAGAGCCCACCCACCACCCACTTTGTAGCCACTGTCGACGATCTAACCGACATGCTAGACTACGACTCCGAAGACATCGACGCTATGGACGACGATGCCGGAGACGAACAGGAACCAGCGCCCACAGGGCACTGGAAGGCCACCTCGTCATATGACGTATACATGGTGGATACCTCAAAAGATGGGGACGGCGAAGAAACAGCGGAGGCAGATCCTTTAAAGAAACAGCCCAAGCGCCGGCGTCAGCGGCGCCGCTCTAAATCTCGCCACAGCAAAAACGGAGATTCCGGCACAGGAGATAATAATACTCCAGAGAGTGCCGAAGACAATCCCCTCCAGCAAGACTCAGCGCAGGAGGATGCAGAAGCAAGCCCTCATGAGGGGGCGGCAGATGAAGAGGTTGAGGATCATAATTATATGCCTCCCTCCGAAGACGAAGCAAGCCTCAACGGTGACGAATTCGTCGTACCCGAGGATCCCGTCGAACAAGAGCGCTTCAAGCGCAGGCTTATCGCCACAACAAAAAGCCTGAAGAAGGAAAAACGGAGGCTCAAAATAGCGGAAGACACACTCAGAATGGGATGGAGCAACGTGCTCAAAACCGCAGATAAGTACGGCAATGGCCACCAATCAAAGAGCTACCCGAAGCGCAAGCTGCTACCAGAATTCGATGAGGAGGCCATAGAGCCCCCACCGTCCAAAAATAAAGAGGCTGCCTGGCAGGATAGACGGCCAGATGATAGGCCAAATTCTGACAGCGGCGCCCCACATAAACCAACCAACGAACTTGGAAGGATAGATGGCCCAGCCAGATCCATCTACGGGCCAAAGGAGAAGGCCCCAGGAAGCAAGGCAACACATCAAGTGTCCGATGATAGCGGCACACACAAATACAGGGGCGCCGCACACCCACTATGTTTCACTGACGAGGTGCTGGACCATGAATTCCCAGCAGGATTTAAACCCATAAACATCGAAGCCTACGATGGAACAACAGACCCTGGAGTCTGGATAGAAGATTATATACTACATATACATATGGCCAGAGGAGATGATCTCCACGCCATAAAATACCTACCCTCAAGCTCAAAGGGCCAGCCCGTCATTGGCTTAAAAGCCTCCCAGAAAATACTGTTGGAAGTTGGGAAGAGCTCGAGGACGCATTTAGAGCAAATTTTCAAGGGACTTATGTCCGCCCTCCGGATGCAGATGACCTAATTCATATAACTCAACAGCCCGGAGAGTCAGCGCGGAAATTCTGGAACAGGTTCCTTACAAAAAAGAACCAAATAGTCGACTGTCCGGACGCCGAAGCCTTAGCAGCTTTCAAGCACAATGTCCGAGACGAATGGCTCTCCAGGCACCTCGGTCAAGAGAAACCGAGGACAATGTCCGCACTGACAAGCCTCATGACCCGCTTCTGTGCGGGCGAGGATAGCTGGTTAGCACGATGCAGCACCAGCAACCCAAGTACATCAGAGACAAGAGATGGAAACGGAAAATCACGGCGCAGAAAAGAACAGCGCCGGAATAAAGAGAAAAGCCCAAAGAGCGCGGCAGTCAATGCCGGATTCAAAAGCTCGCGGCCCAATAATAAAACACAGCCTCTTAAGGATGACAGTGACGAATTGTCCAACTTAAACAAAATTTTGGGTCGGATATGTCAAATCCATAGTACCCCCGAAAGGCCTGCAAATCACACCCACAGGGATTGTTGGGTTTTTAAACAGTCCGGCCGACTGAATGCCGAACACAAGGGGCTCGACGCGTCAAGCGAAGAAGATAAACCCCACCAGCAGAGCACCGGAAAACAAAAGACTTTCCCACAAGGGGTCAAAGAAGTAAACTCACTTCATGTGATAATACAGAAAAGTAGTGCGGCACTTTCTAAAAAGAGCTTCGCACGGTCCAACCCAGCAGACCGTAGAGATTGGATATCAAAACCAATCACCTTCGACCACCTGGACTATTCCAGAAACGTTCGAAATGCGGGACGGACTCCCCTGATATTGAATCCCATAATAGACGGATTGCAATTTACTAACGTCCTAATGGACGGAGGCAGTGACTTAAACCTACTATATTCAACCACAATCCGTAGGATGGGGATAGACCCTACCAAAATTCGACACAGCCGCACTTCCTTCAAAGGAGTGACGCCAGGCCATTACGCCAAGTGCACAGGCTCCATATTACTAGAAGTCGTGTTCGGATCGCCGAACAATTTTCGACGCGAAAAATTAATTTTTCACATCGTCCCATTTGAAAGTGAATATCAAGCACTCTTGGGACGAAAGGCTTTTGTCCGCTTCAACGCCATACCGCATTACGCATCTCTTACACTCAAGATGCCCGGACCGCGTGGCGTAATTTTAGTGCGAGGGTCACTTAAAGACCCCGGACTTGGATAGACGAATCCGGCGTCAATGGGCTAGGGGCTCCCTAGCCGCATACCCCTTCACAGGGGGCTGCGCGCACAAATAACCGCGGGTTCATATAAACCCCGCTTTAATTATTTATATTTCTAATATTATTTTTCGCACAAATTATTTTTAAAACTGAACGTTCCTCTCTTTTTACAGATGAACAACGTGCATACCCGTCCAGGATAACGGCGCAACGGAGACACAGGCGCAGACGTGCAGTAGGGACCCGTTGTGAGGATTCTTTTCAGATTAAGACCCTGCATAGACCTTTTTCACTGTCTTTCGTTGTTATTCTCCCTTGGTTTCTTCCTATAGCCAAAGCAGAGCCTGATGCTTTGGCATCGGCCGCGTCAGAAGACCATGCCCGTACCTGGACACTAGGGGCTTAGGGCATCATTCTGCCCATTATTATAAAGACCGAACACCTTTGGGAGTGTTCGGCGTCTCGAGTTAGGCATTATATGCATCAGCTCCGAATCTTGTCTTTGGTCAAATGTTGGGTTTGCCCGGCTCCTGTGTTTTGCTGCCTTACGTTCCGTATCATCGGCTAACGCGGCACCAGGAGAACTACTGCGATTGTGCCCCAGTTCGGCTGGGCGAGAACCTCAGTAGAGAAAGCCGAAAACTGACTGTCATGATACAGCGAGAGACTGGTCAGCCCTCAATTGACTATCGGAATGTTTAGAATTCCCCGCTTTGACGAAGGGCCGTTTCCCGGTCAGGCACACGCGGTCCGACTTCGGAGAAGGGCGATGCCACCAGGGGCTATATCGTAGCCCCACCCTCGAGCTCCACTGGCTAAGTGAAAGTGATAAAGCATTATAGTCCGGATTGCCTCATTCGCTACGCTACCACCTCCTTATAATAGGACCGAGACGTCGGATTAAGTGTGAAAACGCGCTATTTTTGCAAACACCCCAGCACCTTGTGCGTGGGGGCTGAAGCCGAAGACTGCCATCTTTCAGGTTATACACAAGTATACGTAAACGGCCGAAAAGGCGAAGTTTTACTACTTGGACGCACAAGTATAAAAAGTAGTTATAGCATAATCATTGATTTATAAGCTAATGCGTTCATTTGAACGTCACATTCTTCGAGCACTGCGACTCTATTACATGAGCCGGTTTTCATCCAAACCCTGGGCTGCAACAGCGGTGGCGTCCATCTCTGGACAATGCGCCTTTACACGGGCAAGAGCCATCCACGCGCCCTCTATACAGGCCGACCACTTCATCTCCTTTATATGCGGCACCGCTCCAAGGAATTGCTGTAATAAGCCAAAGTAGCTCGTCGCCTTGGACCTCTCTGGCCAGACATGAGCCACGATGTCAGTCATGGCAAGTCCGGACAATCTATTTAGCTCGGCCCATTCGGCCAACTGGTCTGTCAATGGAAGTGGGTGATCCGGACTGTGGAATTGAGACCAATATAGCTCTTCCGTCCCGTGATCCTTCTGGCTCCGGAAGTGCTTAACGGCATCAGCCGCACTTGCAGCTAAGTCCATATACGGATCCTCCGGACTCCACAGCCGCTCAAATTGAGCATACTTTCCATCCATAAATCGGCGACGCAGCAGAAAAGGCTTGCCAGCCACGATCTCTCCGGCCTGACGCAGCTCCTCCTTCATAGCCCGCATTGCAGAGCGGGCATCCTTGGCTTCGGCGGTGGCCTTCTTCAGGTCTTCCCGCTCCGATAAGCGCTCCTTTTCAAGAGCCTCATTGCGGTCGGCGGCATCCTTTACTTTTATGGCCAATTCGGCCACCTCGGCCCTGCTTAGGCAGTGCGCAGCCTTTTCGGCTTTCAACTCCTCGGCCGCCCTCGAGGCAGCCGCTTCACTCCTTTGGGCTTGCTCCTTAGCTCGAGCAAGTTCGGCCCGAAGGTCCTCCACAGCAGCAGCACCGTCTATATAAACAGCATATAATTTATCAGAGGAGGGCTTTGACCCCCCTAATAAAGTGACTGCGGAGAACTCTTTTACCTTGCGACTCGTCAAGTCGCCTGTTGACAAGTGCGATGTTCGCATCTGCCAAGTCCAATTTCTGATTTAACTCGGCAAACTCACTAGTCCGGCTAGCCCCCGGACTATCCGCCACCTGCATAGGAACGACGGAATTCATTTCTTTAGATTTCGATCCTCGGTACGCTGTCGTTTCCGACAACCTACCGAGTCTCAGGGGCTACTATCTATACAGGGCGCATTTTTTATATGCAAAACTGTTAAAAGACAAAGGGGTGCGTTATTCTCGCATACCTCAAATCCCGCCAGCAAACTCATGGCGGCATTACGCAATCCGCTCTCAGCGGACGAAATCCTTCAATCACCATACGCATTAATGCACGATGATCTTCTGAAATGGACGCCCTCTCAAGCAGATTCTTCAGTTCTCCCGGCCGGACACTAGTAGGTGCCGAACTCTCTGGCCCCTCCGGACTCGGGGATACCCTCCGTGATGACACTTCGGGTTCGCCTGCCTCATCTGGCGGCGCTGCGGATGGAGGCGTATCGCTCTCCATCATCTCCGGAAGAAGGTCCCCCGAAGATGAACTCATCTGAGAAGGCTGCAGATCCGAACTGCAATATAAATATTTTGGTTATCTACAGAAGTGCAAATGAAGGTATTTCCTTACTAATTAACTCCCTCTTTCATACTCACGGCTCGCTGGAGGGCCGATCCTTTGATGATAATTGTGCGTCCGGATTCTTTCCGGGCGCCGGACCCCCCGAGGAAGATCTCTTCCCACGCTTAGGGGCTTTGGCCTCCGGATCTTCGGAGGCGGTCCTCTTCTCCCCTTGAAGGGAGGGGTTCTTGCTTCCTCCCTCTTCAGTCGCCCCTTTGGGAGAAATATTAGCTCCTCTATTTTCCCCGTCGCCCCCTTCTGTGGGCGCAACCTCCAACATTCTGACCAGCACGGGCTCCTGTGCGGTCTCTGGGAGGGGGGCCGGACACCTTATCAGCCTTGATCGCGCCACCCATTCCTAAAGAACAAAGGGTCAGGAAGCGAACTCCAGAAAGGCACATAAACAGAATGTCCGGACTCTGAGCTACTTACCTGAGTATCCGGGTGATCGCGGCTTAGACCTGCATCCTCAGCTAAATCCGGACACGCCACCTGCGGTCCGAAGAACAACTTGTACATCTCCACGGGTGTCGCACCCATGAAGTGTTGGAGAATCCGAGGTCCCTCCAGGCTGAATTCCCATAGACGGAGAGGACGGCGTTTGCAGGGCAGAAGATGCCTGATTAGCATGACCTGCATCACCTTGATTAGGTCGATCTCCCTTGCTTGGAGATCTCGAATCCGGCCCTGCAGTGAAGGCACGTCTTCGGACGGCCCCCAATTAAGCCCTTGGTTGACCCACGACATCAGTTGGCGTGGAGGTCCCGGGCGGAATAAGGGCGGCGGCTTTTTCTTGCTGCCCCTTGGAGCGGTGATATAGAACCACTCCTGCTGCCACAATCCAAGTTCCTCTTGGAAGGAACCCTCGAGCCACGGGGCATCGACCTTTTTGCTTATGGTCGCCCTGCCGCACTCCGCTTGGCGCCCCCCGATCATCTTCGGCTCCACCTTGAAGGTCTTCAGCCATAAGCCGAAGTGGGGAATGACGCGGAGGAAGGCTTCGCAGACGATAATGAATGCGCAGATATGGAGGATGGACTTTGGAGCCAAGTCGTGAAAGTCCAGCCCGTAGTAGAACAGGAGCCCTCTCATGAAGGAATCCGTTGGGAAGCCTAAACCCCGACGGAGGTGGGATACGAAAACGACGTATTCACCGGGCTCGGGCGCTGGCACAGCCTGCCCTTGGGTAGGCAACCTGTGCGAAATCTCGTAGGCCAGGTACTTGGCCTCGCGCAACTTCAATATGTCTTCCTCCGTGACGGAGGAGGGCATCCACCGGCCCTGGAGGTCGGAGCCGGACATGATTAAGGATCCGAAGCGCTCGAATCTGAGGCTCTGGGTGTTGGAACCGGGAGCGGGGAAGAGATTCGATGCGAGATTGAAGAACAATGGCGAGCCGTGGTCCTCTTATAAAGGGGAAAAAATACCAAGGGCCGTCTCCGTGACCGTTTGGGATTCCCCTTCGATAGAGGAGGCGTGGTGACGGGAGCGGTTGGGTTACCCACGCACGTATTGATGAGAATCCCGGAATAAGGGGAACACGATCTCTGCTTTGACAGGACGTGCCAAGGAAACCGCTTCGCTAAACATGCTGAGGTGGTATAATGATTCAAACAAAGGCCTTGTGGCGGTGTGATGTCACGCCGCATAATATGTCAGCAGATTGAACTAAGTGTACATTTTATTCTCTCTACGGTGGAATGTGGAATTTATTTTGCAGAGTCGGACACTATCCCGGTGTTCATGATCTTCTCTGGATTATTCAAGGGAGGAACCCGCCTTGCAATGCCGAACATTATGCACGCCGGACTTATCGTCATTGAAGACTGGTTCAGGGGCTACTGAGGGAGTCCTGGACTAGGGGGTGTTCGGACAGCCGGACTATCAATGTCCGCCGGACTCCAAGACTACGAAGATACAAGATTGAAGACTCCGGCTCGTGTCCGGATGGTACTTTACTTGGCGTGGAAGGCAAGCTTGGCAATACGGATATGTAGATCTCCTACCATTGTAACCGACTCTGTGTAACCCTAGCCCTCTTCGGTATCTATATAAACCGGAGGGCTTTAGTCCGTAGGACAACATACATTAGAACAATCATACCATAGGCTAGCTTCTAGGGTTTAGCCTCCTTGATCTCGTGGTAGATCTACTCTTGTACTACCCATATAATCAATATTAATCAAGCAGGACGTAGGGTTTTACCTCCATCGAGAGGGCCCGAACCTGGGTAAAAACATCGTGTCCCTCGTCTCCTGTTACCATCCGCCTAGACGCACAGTTCGGGACCCCCTACCCGAGATCCGCCGGTTTTGACACCGACACCATGACTAACTACTTAGTCACATTGAGCTCATTATGATGATGCATTACCGAGTGGGCCCAGAGATACCTCTCTGTCACATGGAGTGACAAATCCCAGTCTCGATTCGTGCCAACCCAACAAACACTTTCGGAGATACCCGTAGTGCACCTTTATAGCCACCCAGTTACGTTGTGACGTTTGGCACACCCAAAGCATTCCTACGGTATCCGGGAGTTGCACAATCTCATGGTCTACGGAAATGATACTTGACATTAGAAAAGCTTTTAGCAAACGAACTACACGATCTTGTGCTATGCTTAGGATTGGGTCTTGTCCATCACATCATTCTCCTAATGATGTGATCCCGTTATCAATGACATCCAATGTCCATGGTCAGGAAACCATAACCATCTATTGATCAATGAGCTAGTCAACTAGAGGCTCACTAGGGACATGTTGTGGTCTATGTATTCACACATGTATTACGGTTTCCAGTTAATACAATTATAGCATGAATAATTGACAATTATCATGAACAAGGAAATATAATAATAACCATTTTATTATTGCCTCTAGGGCATATTTCCAACACGATCATCTTCAACGATGCGGTCCATGGGGAGGTTTTCCTTCCCGGACAGATCTTCATATTCGGCGGCTTCATACTGCGGGCCAACTCGCTTGGCCATCTGGAGCAGATCGACAGCTACGCCCCTGGCCATCAGATTAGGTTTGGAAGCTTAAACTATACTGCCGACATCCACAGAGACTTGATCTTTGACGGATTCGAGCCCATGACAGGTGCACCGAACAGTCACGACGGACATGACTTTGATCTGTCATCGAACAGTATTCGGGAGATCGCACCCGCGTTGGCGCCGGGAATCAATCCGAAGCAGGTCGTGCCTTCCGAGGATGGGTGGATGGACCCCTCCACGGAGGTCGTACACTCATCGGCGTCGGAGCCGAACACTGATCCCACCTCCTGTGAGACTGGTGTTATCGGACCCCAGGACTCGTCTCCGGCTGCAGGATCTGAACCGCGTGCGTCCATGCCTATCGAATCAGATTGGGCACCCATCATGGAGTTCACCGCCGCGGATATTTTTCACCACTCGCCCTTGGGTGATGTGCTGAACTCATTAAGGTCTCTGTCCTTGTCAGAAGATTCTTGGCCGAACTATGTCCGGCTCGAGTGGGAAGCGGACGGCGAAGAAATTCGTTCCCCACCCACCACCCACTTCATAGCCACTGTCGATGACTTAACTGACACGCTCGATTTCGACTCCGAAGACATCGACGGTATTTACGACGACACAGGAGAAGAACAGGAACCACCGCCCATTGGGCGCTAGACTTCCACCTCATCATACGATATATATATATATGGTGGACACACCAAAAGAAGGCGATGGTGACGATACCACGAAGGATAATCCCCTCGATAAGCCACCAAAGCGGCATCGTAGACACCGCTTTAAATCCCGCCACAGTAAAAACAGCGACAACAGCGCAAAAAATAATAACACCCCGGTTGATTCCAAAGGAAACGACGACCCCATGGACCCAGCGATGGAGCAGGATGAGCCAGGGGACGGTGAAAACATTCCAGAGCCAACGTCAGACAACGCCGACCCCGAGGGTAAAATTCAACAACCTGTCTCCGGAGAGGAGAACAGCCCAGACGATGATGCACTCATCATCCCAGAAAAACTCTTGGAGCAAGAGAACCTCCATAGAAGGCTTATCGCCATCGCAAGGAGCCTAAAGAAGCAGAAGCAAAGTCTTAAGGCCACGCAGGATACACTCAACCGCAGGAGGAACAAAGTGCTCGACACTGGAGAAAAATACGGCGACGATCGCCACACAAAGAGCTATCCAAAGCGCAAGCTGCTGCCCGAATTCGACGACGAGGCCGTAGAGCCCACCCAGCCGAAAACGACCGATCAGCCAAACTGACCGCCCCATGGCCGTGACAGGACGGCTAATGATGCCGCCCACAAGTCAGCACACAATTTACATGAGCTCCTGGACAGAAAGTCCGGTATGGCCAGATCCATCTACGGATCTAGGAAGCACGCTCTAGCATAGGATCAGAACCACTGAAATGATCACATCGATCGAATACCAGCTTGGAATCAGAATCGAACACAACAACCGTTGACAGCATGCTATGACACAACCAGATATAGGGGTGTCGTGCACCCCCTGTGCTTCACCGATGAGGTACTAGATCGTGAGTTTCCGGAAGGATTTAAACTCGTGAATATAGAGGCATACGATGAAACTACAGACCCTGGGGTCTGGATCGAGGACTTTATCCTTCATATCCATATGGCTTGCGGAGACGATCTCCATGCCATCAAATATCTACCCCTCAAATTAAAGGGACCAGCTCGGCACTGGTTGAAAAGCCTTCCCGAAAACTCAATTGGAAGTTGGGAAGAGATCGAGGATGCTTTCAGGGCCAATTTTCAAGGGACTTATGTCCGGCCTCCGGACGCTGACGACCTAAGTCATAGAATTCAACAGCCCAGAGAGTCAGCCCGAAAGCTCTAGAACAGGTTTCTTACTAAGAAAAATGAAATAGTCGACTGTCCGGACGCCAAGGCTTTAGTGGCCTTCAAACACAGTATCCGGGACGAATGGCTTGCCAGACACCTCGGCCAAGAAAAACCGAGGACGATGGCAGCCTTAACAAGCCTTATGACCTGCTTTTGCGCGGGCAAGGATAACTGGCTGGCCTATAGCGGCACCAACGACCCAAGCACGTCCGAAGTCAGGGATGGCAACGGGAAGCCGCGACGCAACAAGAACAAGCGTCGAAACAATAATGACAGCCTAGAGAATACGACAGTCAATGCCGGATTCAGGGCTCTCAACCTGGTCAACGGAGAAGCTATTTAAAGGCGTAGAGATGGACCGTCCAGCCTAAACAAGATTCTAGACAAATTGTGTCAGATTCACGGCACCCCCGAAAAGCCTGCAAACCACACCCACAAAGAGTGTTGGGATTTCAAATAGGCCGGCAAGCTGAACGCCGAACAAAAGGGGAGGGAGATTCCAAGCGAGGACGAGTATGAGCCTCGTCAGCCGAACACTGGAGGACAGAAAAAATTCCCACCAGCAGTCAAAAGAGTAAATATGATTTACGCAACTCACATTCCAAAGATAGCGTGCAAACGCGCACTCAGAGACGTATACGCTGTTGAGCCAGTTGCCCCCAAATTTAATCCCTGGTCGGCCTGCCCGATCACCTTCGATCGCAGGGACCATCCGACTAGTGTCCGGCACGGAGGATCAGCTGCCTTGGTGCTCGACCCAATAATTGACAGATACCATCTCACACGAGTCCTCATGGACGGCGGCAGTAGTCTAAACCTGATATATTAGGACACTGTCCGCAAAATGGGGATAGACCCTTCAAGGATCAGCCTAAGTAACACTACCTTTAAAGGAGTAATACCAGGCGTGGAGGCCCACTGTACGGGCTCTCTAGTACTAGAGGTTGTATTTGGTTCCCCCGACAACTTCAGAAGCAAGGAATTAACCTTCGACATCGCTCCATTCCATAGTGGCTATCACGCACTACTCGGACAAACGGCCTTCACTCATTTTAACGCAGTACCGCATTACGCCTACCTTAAACTTAAGATGCCTAGACCACGCGGCGTCATCACAGTTAGCGGAAACACAGAGCGTTCCTTACGCGCGGAAGAATATGTGGCGGCTCTAGCAGCCGAACACTGAGCAGTCCCTCCAACCAGGACTAATGGCCGGTTGTCAAGACCACGGACACGGTTAGACAAGTCCGGCGCTCCACCTAACATAACAGCCCAGTTGGGATTTCCCCACAAAAGATGCTAGGGGCTGCTCGCAAAAAGAGCCCGTAGTTCGGCTCGACCCTATCAATAAAAATAGCATATTGCATTTTCATGATTTATTCAGACTAACGAACACCTCGCATGAAGTCTTTCACCTGGGTTTCTTCTATTACAGACGACCATCATGCTACACCCTTCCAGGATATGGCACAACGGAGATAAAGGCGCAGACGTGCAATAGGGACCCGCACAAAGGTTTCTTTTTAGATTAAGACCCTGCGTAAACCTTTTTAACATCTCTTGTTGCTTCTTCCCCTCCGGAAACTTCATACAACCGGGAGGGATACTGGTGTTTTCAGCACTTTTGTCACACCAGACTACTGCTCATACCTGGAAAATCAGGGCTTATTGTTAAGGACGTTATTCAGCCCAGTACACATTATAAAGTCCGAATACCTTATGGAGTGTTCAGCGTCACGAGTTTGGCCTTATATGCATCAGCTCCGAATCATGTCTTTGGTCAAATGTTGGGTTTGCCCGGCTCCCGTGTTTTGCTACCTTACGTTCCGTTCCATCGGCTAAGGCGGCACCGGGAGAACTACTGCGATTGTGCCCCGGTTCACCTGGATGAGCACCTCAGTAGAGAAAGCCGAAAACTGACTGTCATGATACAGCGCGAGACTGGTCAACCACTCGATGACCCAGCGGAATCTTCACGATTCCTCCGCATTAACGAAGGACCGGTTTCCCGGTCACGTACATACGCGCACCATATCCGGCTGAATGCGAAAGTACCAGGGGCTATATAGTAGCCCCACCGTCAAACTCCTATGGCTAAGTGAAAGTGTTAAAGCTATATAGTCCGATTGCCTGGTTCATCGCGCTATCACCTCCTTAACGGACCAAGACGTTGGATCAATTGTGACTACGTGTTTTCTCGAACACCCCCGCATTATGTGCGTGGGGACTGAAGCCGATGACTACAAACTTTCAGGATATATATATACATAAACGGCCGCACAGGAGGCATTATAATACTTTCGGGCAAAAGTATAAAAAGCAGACTTTATAATAAAATAGCATTGTCTTTACAATCGTGATACATGTCATTCGAACATGGCACTCTTCGAGCACTGAGCCTCTATTAAACGGGCGCCTTCTAAGACTTCTTTGAATAGTGCTCGGCTGGGTCCTGGCCGTCCGCCGCGCTCCGGTTTGCAATAGCGGTGGCTTCCATCCTAGCCCGGTATATTTTAACACAGGCAAGTGCCATCAGCGCACCCTCTATGCACGCCGACCTCTTCACAGCGTCGATATGCGACACAACACCAAGGAATTGTTGCACTAATCCAAAATAGTTATCCGGCCTTGGCCCTTGTGGCCAAAGATGATCCACGACATACCTCATAGAAAACCCGGACAACCTATGGAGTTTGGCCCATGCGGTCATCTTTTCATTTAATGGCAGCGGACGCGTCGGAACACTGAACTGCGACCAGAATAACCTCTCAGCCTTATGATCCTTCCGATCTTTGTAAAACTCGGATGCATCAGCAGCACTCTTTTCCAGGTCCGCATATGCGTCCGCCGCACTCCACAACTGATCCAGAGGGGCATACTTCGGATCTCCGAATTTCATCCACAACAGATAGGGCTTTCCAGCCACGATATCTCTGGCTTCTCAAAGCTCCTCCCTCATCCCCCTCATTTCAGAGAGGGTTTCCTTGGCTGCCTCTAGGGCCTTCTTCAGGTCAGCTGCTTTTGCTTGATTCTCCTTTTCAAGGAGCTCGCGGCGGTTGGCAGCATCTTCTAGCTCGGTAGCCATCTGAGCTATCTTTTCTTCGCTCCGGCGACGAGCAGTCTGTTTGGCTTTTAACTCCTCAACCGCCTTTCAGACCGGTCGCATCACTTATCCGAGCTTGCTCCTTGGCTCGGGCAAGCTCCTCCCGAAGGGTCTCCACGGCAGCAGCTCCATCTGCAGTAACAACATACTATAATCATGCTCCTCTTAAAGGATTTGCTGACAAGCCTAATATACATACCCTGGGCCTCGTTAAGCCGCTTGTTAACAAGCGTGATGTCGGCATCGGCCACGTCTAGCTGCCACTTTTGTCGGTGTACTAAAGTAGGGGTACCTTAGTATCCCGAGTTTGTGCACGGGCAGTCGCAGCGACCCGCGGCAGGGCTTGCCGGGCGTCCGCCAAGATCCTCCACGGCTACTTTGATGCCATTCAAGAACAAAGTACTCAAACTAAGGCCCCGGCAAGAGGAGCTTGCCGGGAAGGCCAACCAAGGCCCCGGCAAAAGAAGCTGGCCGGGAAGAATACAAGGCCCCGGCAAGAGGAGCTTGACGGGAAGGACAAAGGCCCCGGCAAGAGGAGCTTGCCGGGAAGGCCAGCTAAGGCACTTCAAGAAACTTGCCGCAACGCCCCGCGCGTCCCGGCAAGGCCTGGCGAGCGGCGAGCTTGCTGGTGCGACAAGATAAAGGCCGCGGCAAGGCGCTTGCCGCGGCAAGGCTGCCACTCTACACCCACGCTCCAGCACATCCGACGACGTGTCGCCACAAGATCACTCCTGGTGCACGTGGCGGGTAGCAGTGCAGCATGGCGGTGCGAGGTGGCAAGCGAAGCTGACAAGGAGGCCATCGTGGCGATCGGTGGCGCCTCTAACGGTCGTTTCCTTGCACTGTTGGGGCGACCGGACGGGCATTAAATGCCCTTGTCCCCCTACCTGGCGCGCCAGAGATGTCGTGGGGAATGGGAGCACGAGCACCTATGGGGCAGGAGGGCCCCTTCTTGTCCGGCAAGGGAGCGGAGGGCGCACGCAGAGCAGATCGAGGCGAGAGAGCGTGCGAGGGATTTTACCCAGCTTCGGAGCTCTCCGGAGAGATAAAACTCCTACTGCTGCTTTGTGTCTTGTATTCTGTTCTTGCTCGAGAGAGCGGGTGTGGCGTCGAATCAGTCGAACCCCCAAGCTGCGGAACCAAAATTCCGAACCTCCTCTACGTGCGCATGGGCCTCCTTTTTATAGGCTAAAGGGGTCACCGACAGGTGGCAGCGTAGAAAGAGGGGTAGAAAGGTAAAAATGCGGGTTGATAGTGCCCAGAATAGAGTTATATTGCAAAAGTAACTTGTCGCAGCACTGGCTAAGATGTTCTCATAACTAAAATGACAGCGACCAGGAAGAAGAAGAAGGGCGCGCCGGCACCTGGGCCCCGGCGAGCCAGTGTTGCCGGGAGCCGCGAATACCAAGTTTCATCCGCGGCAAGCCAAAGTTGCTGAAGGCTACGATATCAGATAAGTTTTTCGTCCCTCATCATGCATCCTCTTATGGACTGGGGAACGCGAAGCCGCGTCCTTGAATGATCATACCTTGTATAAAAAAACCCGTGCGCGGAGGAACCTCCTCATAACTAGTTGCGCCCTTACTTCGTTTCGAGTCGGCTCAACAACTTAAGTGAGCCGCTAAGCGCCCTTACTTTGCTTCGAGTCCGCTCAGCAACTTAAGTGAGCCGCTAAGCGCCCTTACGTTGTTTTCGAGCCCGCTCAACAACTTAAGTGCGCTGCAACTAGTTGCGGCAAGGTTTCTTGCCGGAACCGGCACCGCCAGCAGGCTGCTGATGTTCCGCACTCAGCGCTCGCGGCAAGCATGCTCCGGCACCGCCAGCAAGCTGCTGATGTTCCGCACTTAGCACTCGCGGCAAGCGTGCCCATGCCGGCAAGTTCCCTCAAAGCGTAGGGTAAAAACATACAAGGCATAGAATCAAGTAAAGGATATAACATAGCAAGCTTCCCCTTTCCATTAAAAAAACATCCCACTCGGGTATGGTCCATAGAGGATGAAAAACACGAAAGAGAGGATTACAAGTTTTAAATGCAGCTATGGCCCGAAGGCTTACAAATTAAAAAGATAAGATGCCCGTAATCCTTTTCATGTCCCTCTCTTCAGGAGGTAGATCAAGGAGGCGAGAAGGGAAAAAGGGGTGCCTAGGCGAACTACGGGTGCCAGAAGACACCAAGAGAACATCCCCGGGGCCGTCCGAAGGCTGGATGGTGATGGCGGCGCCGGAAGCAGAGCCCGAAGACGGGGCGGCAGGACGTCAGCACGCTGTCGAGGGCACTATGCCCTCGTACTCCAACTTGACGGCGTTGCCGCCAGCCCTCTTCCTCTTCCGCAGCCTCCCTACGCCAGCCGCCCAAGGAGACGACCCCGGGGAGTTCAAGGTGCCAGCGACACGGATGATGGGGTCGCCGGTGACGCGCGAAGCGGCGCCCGACACCTAGTCGGACTCGCCACCCCGCCGCCCGCTACCCTCGTCGTCGCTGTCGCTCTCCTCCTCATCACTCTCGCTCGAGGGGGAGTCTTCGCTATCGGAGGAGCTGTCCACGCAGCACCTCGCCCGAACGCCGGAGTCCCCGAAGACTTTGACAGAGAGGAGGTCGCCCTCCATTAACTTAAAATGGAGGGTAAACCCCGCCGTCAGGCTGTGGATGCGGGCGAACGTCTTCCATCCACGATCAAGATACATCACGCTAGGGGCTGGGGATACAACGTGGACTCGCGTGCCGCTGATCCCACAGCCCCTCATGTGCAATCTCAACGTCTCGGGCGGTTCCGGCTCCATCGCGCTCGCAAACGGAGCTGGAAGCCGGAGGCGACGACGAGGCGCCCGGCGCAGCTTGACGAAGAACTCGCAAGGGTCGTCCCCCGTATGGACCGCCACGAGGGGAGGAACCGCCGGCGGAGGCGGAGATACTGCGCCGCCCCGACCGCCTCTTCCCCGAGCGCCTCAGCCTCGTCCTCAACCTCGTCCATGACCTCGCCCCCTCCCTCTTCCCCTTGTGGCTGGCTCTGCCACCACGGGCGTGGAATAGGGAGGGATGCGCTGCCTGGCGGCGACCCTCGCCGCCACCGATGAAGGACCAGGGTTCCCTTTCTCCATGGCGAATGGGAAGATGAGAGAGTGCGGGCTTCGGCGCCCCCCCCCCCTCCCGCTCTTCTTAAAGGAGCAAGGTGGGGGCTCGACCGCCCCGCTCAACGAATCAGGGCACGGGAGCAGCAGGGAATCAGGGCCGACCCGCTGCCTCCGCCCATGACGGCTCAGTTTTCCACTTCCACCGCCCACGACCCCGAGTGCATGGGATCCGCGTGGCGGGGATGCAGAACCAAGGCGACAGATGAGGTGACCTCGCCCCTCCCCGTGGTCACGGGTGGGGGGTGGACGCCTCGGAAATCGCGCACGCCACCCATGTCTCCCACGACGCCGCGATTGACGCGTGCCGTTACAAGGGAGCGCGGCGGGCGCGGAGTCAAATTTAGTGTGGACCCAGGCCGCGCGTGCCCGTGCCCCGTTTTGGGCCTGGCCCAACAGCGCTCAGCACCGTCTATGGCCCAGGCCCGGGGGCTCCTGTCGGTGTACTAAAGTAGGGGTACCTTAGTATCCCGAGCTTGTGCACGGGCAGTCGCAGCGACCCGCGGCAGGGCTTGCCGGGCGTCCGCCAAGATCCTCCACGGCTACTTTGATGCCATTCAAGAACAAAGTACTCAAACTAAGGCCCCGGCAAGAGGAGCTTGCCGGGAAGGCCAACCAAGGCCCCGGCAAAAGAAGCTGGCCGGGAAGAATACAAGGCCCCGGCAAGAGGAGCTTTCCGGGAAGGACAAAGGCCCCGGCAAGAGGAGCTTGCCTGGAAGGCCAGCTAAGGCACTTCAAGAAACTTGCCGCAACGCCCCGCGCGTCCCGGCAAGGCCTGGCGAGCGGTGAGCTTGCTGGTGCGACAAGATAAAGGCCGCGGCAAGGCACTTGCCACGGCAAGGCTGCCACTCTGCACCCACGCTCCAGCACATCCGACGACGTGTCGCCACAAGATCGCTCCTGGTGCACGTGGCGGGTAGCTGTGCAGCATGGCGGTGCGAGGTGGCAAGCGAAGCTGACAAGGAGGCCATCGTGGCGATCGGTGGCGCCTCTAACGGTCGTTTCCTTGCACTGTTGGGGCGACTGGACGGGCATTAAATGCCCTTGTCCCCCTGCCACCAGAGTTAGGTAGGGGACACTGTTGGTAGTAGTTGTACCAACCCGCGTTTTTACCTTTCTACCCCTCTTTCTACGCTGCCACCTATCGGTGACCCCTTTAGCCTATAAAAAGGAGGCCCATGCGCACGTAGAGGAGGTTCGGAATTTTGGTTCCGCAGCTTGGGGGTTCGGCTGATTCGACGCCACGCCCGCTCTCTCGAGCAAGAACAGAATACAAGACACAAAGCAGCAGTAGGAGTTTTATCTCTCCGGAGAGCTCCGAAGCTGAGTAAAATCCCCCGCGCACTCTCTCGCCTCGATCTGCTCTGCGTGCGCCCTCCGCTCCCTTCCCGGACAAGAAGGGGCCCTCCTGCCCCATAGGTGCTCGTGCCCCGATGGGGAATGGGAGCACGAGCACCTATGGGGCAGGAGGGCCCCTTCTTGTCCGGCAAGGGAGCGGAGGGCGCACGCAGAGCAGATCGAGGCGAGAGAGCACGCGGGGGATTTTACCCAGCTTCGGAGCTCTCCGGAGAGATAAAACTCCTACTGCTGCTTTGTGTCTTGTATTCTGTTCTTGCTTGAGAGAGCGGGTGTGGCGTCGAATTAGCCGAACCCCCAAGCTGCAGAACCAAAATTCCGAACCTCCTCTACGTGCGCATGGGCCTCCTTTTTATAGGCTAAAGGGGTCACCGACAGGTGGCAGCGTAGAAAGAGGGGTAGAAAGGTAAAAACGCGGGTTGGTACAACTACTACCAACAGTGTCCCCTACCTAACTCTGGCGGCAGGGGGACAAGGGCATTTAATGCCCGTCCGGTCGCCCCAATAGTGCAAGGAAACGACCGTTAGAGGCGCCACCGATCGCCACGATGGCCTCCTTGTCAGCTTCGCTTGCCACCTCGCACCGCCATGCTGCACAGCTACCCGCCACGTGCACCAGGAGCGATCTTGTGGCGACACGTCGTCGGATGTGCTGGAGTGTGGGTGCAGAGCGGCAGCCTTGCCGCGGCAAGCGCCTTGCCGCGGCCTTTATCTTGTCGCACCAGCAAGCTCGCCGCTCGCCGGGCCTTGCCGGGACGCGCGGTGCGTTGCGGCAAGTTTCTTGAAGTGCCTTAGATGGCCTTCCCGGCAAGCTCCTCTTGCCGGGGCCTTTGTCCTTCCTGGCAAGCTCCTCTTGCCGGGGCCTTGTATTCTTCCCGGCCAACTTCTTTTGCCGGGGCCTTGGTTGGCCTTCCCGGCAAGCTCCTCTTGCCGGGGCCTTAGTTTGAGTACTTTGTTCTTGAATGGCATCAAAGTAGCCATGGAGGATCTTGGCGGACGCCCGGCAAGCCCTGCCGCGGGTCGCTGCGATTGCCCGTGCACAAGCTCGGGATACTAAGGTACCCCTACTTTAGTACACCGACAGGAGCCCCCGGGCCTGGGCCGTACACGGTGCTGAGCGCTGTTGGGCCAGGCCCAAAATGGGGCACGGGCACGCGCGTCCTGGGTCCACACTAAATCTGACTCCGCGCCCGCCGCGCTCCCTTGTAATGGCACGCGTCAATCGCGGCGTCGTGGGAGAGGACGTGGGTAATACTTAATTCTAGGAAATGCGTAACGTCCGCATCCCCCGTTTATAAGCAGAGGAAACAGGACCGTTCCTCCATCTTCGCCACTCGCAGTTCCTTCCTCCGAAAGCTCCGCTGCTCCCCTCCACTTCCCAAGCCGAAAGAGAGCAGCGCTCCGCCGCCCATCGCCGCCGTCGCCGCCGTCGCCTGTTGGGAGGGTCCCATGGCGGGCTCGCTCGTTTCGGCCTCGGGCTCCCCCTCGCCAACGGCCTCTTCTACAAGCTCTTCCCGATCGGCGAGACTTGCCGCCTCAGCCGCCTCCGCCTCCGCCAACGTGAAGCCAAACTCGCCTGCGGCAGCGGCTACTGCCGCCTCTTCGGCCCTAGTGGCGATGTACACCATCTCGTTGTCAGTGGTGGCGCGGGTGAGAAGCTTCTGCTCGTCGGATTTGACTGCTACCTCCGTCAAGTTATCGAAGAATTGCTGCATGACCTCGACGGCGGGCTCTATCCAAGTTGCACTTATCCCGTGCGAGTCGCACTCTGGCATCATTGCGCAGATGCGATCGCGCTGGGAGTTGTTGCACAAGGGGACGACGCCCTGCGGCAACTTGAACCACTCTGGGTGGTTGGCGTCATGCTTGAACAACTCCCTCAGCATCCCGTCAAGCTCCAGAACGGTGAAGTTGAAGTTGAGGCCTGGACACAGCCTCATGATATCCCCCGGGCCGCCAAACAACCAGGCGGGCCTCCCCCTCTTCTGCAGAGGGGTGATGCGACGGCGAAGGAAATCCGCGCCAACCGCCCCTGCTGTGAGTCCGGCATGCCTGAGCCGGAGGATTCGGGTGGTGGCAATCTTCAGCTTGGCGTCGTCCGGTGACAGAGCGCTCCAGTCGCCGCCGCGCACCACCCGGGTCTTGCGCAATTTGGTGAATGGCTGCGGATTGGCATCACAGATCCAGCACCACTCCGCCCTCCACTCGTCCCACTTGCTGCGGAGCTCGCCCATCAAGTACACCTCCTTCATGCCAATCCGGGAGGTCCAGGCGATTCCGCCAGCCAGTGGCTCCCCTTTCTCGGCCCGGGGGGAGAAATAATGATGAAAAAGAGCGACATTGGGGAGGATGCCAACAAAGTTCTCGCAGAGGTGTGCGAAAACCGCCATTGTCAGAACGGCGTTGGGGGTGAAGTCAAGAAGATGAAACCCGTAGGTGTTCATGATGTCGCAGAAAAAATCGGAAAAAGGCGGGCAGAGCCCGCAATAGAAGAACACAGGAAAGAAGTAGTAACCTATGGGGCACTTCTTCGATTTGGAAGCCTTAGCGGAAAGCACCTGCGTGCGCGGATGCGCCCACGTCTCCGTCGACCAGAAGAGGTAGAACTCCTCCCGCAGCGCATTCGGGGTGAGCTCAGGGAGGAAAAGCACTCGCTTCCTGCATAGCGCCTCAAGCTGCAGCGCCTCAGACGACTTCGCATCCTTCCCGGTCTTCGGAGCCATGGCGGAAGCGGTGGGGGAAGGCGAGGGCGACGGCGGCGACGGCGGCGATGGGCGGCGGAGCGCTGCTCTCTTTCGGCTTGGGAAGCATAGGGGAGCGGCGGAGCTTTCGGAGGAAGGAACTGCGAGTGGCGAAGATGGAGGAACGGTCCTGTTTCCTCTGCTTATAAACGGGGGATGCGGACGTTATGCATTTCCTGGAATTAAGTATTACCCACGTCCTCTCCCACGACGCCGCGATTGACGCGTGCCGTTGCGGGAGAGCGCGGTGGATTTGGAGTCAGATTTAGTGTGGACCCAGGCCGCGCGTGCCCGTGCCCCGTTTTGGGCCTGGCCCAACAGCGCTCAGCACCGTGTACGGCCCAGGCCCGGGGGCTCCTGTCGGTGTACTAAAGTAGGGGTACCTTAGTATCCCGAACTTGTGCACGGGCAGTCGCAGCGACCCGCGGCAGGGCTTGCCGGGCGTCCGCCAAGATCCTCCATGGCTACTTTGATGCCATTCAAGAACAAAGTACTCAAACTAAGGCCCCGGCAAGAGGAGCTTGCCGGGAAGGCCAACCAAGGCCCCGGCAAAAGAAGCTGGCCGGGAAGAATACAAGGCCCCGGCAAGAGGAGCATGCCGGGAAGGACAAAGGCCCCGGCAAGAGGAGCTTGCCGGGAAGGCCAGCTAAGGCACTTCAAGAAACTTGCCGCAACGCCCCGCGCCTCCCGGCAAGGCTCGGCGAGCGGCGAGCTTGCTGGTGCGACAAGATAAAGGCCGTGGCAAGGCGCTTGCCGTGGCAAGGCTGCCACTCTGCTGAACTTGCAGATCGCCATGGGAGCGCGCATCCTTCTCGCGTTCGCGCTGGAGTGCGGCAAGCTCTTCGTTCTTCCTTTTCACGTCCGCCTCCAGCTGCGTCGCCTTCACCTCTAACTCCTTCTTGGCGGCCTCAGCAGCCGCGGCGGCATCCTTTGCCTCCTTGAGTGCCCCGCCAAGCGATTGCTCCCGGGCGGCGAGCTCCTCTTCGTGGCTGTCCAAGTTCACCTTCTTCTGTATCAGCTCACCATCCCGCTTGGACAGCTCCTCGGCGGTGAGCCTCTGCTGCTCTTCGGCTTCAGCCTTCTCCAGGAGGAACGCCTTCTTCGCCTCGTCGAGCTGCGCCCTCTCCTCGGCAATGGACCGGAGGGCCTCCTGGTTGCGGCTCTTGAGCTCCTCCGCGTGCTTTTCTATGTCAACTCCCGCCCGCGCGACAAGCGCTTCCCGGGACTCAAGCTTCGCTTGCCGGGTGCGGTAGAGCGACACCAGCTTTCGGAGCAGCTCCACACTACTACCAACACTTGTCGCACCTAAGCCACAAGAGAAGTTGCTGCTATATCTGGCGGCAACCAATCAAGTGGTTAGTGCTGCGTTAGTAGCGGAGAGGGAGGCAGAAGGTGAGCCAGCAACCGCAGCAAGCGAGTCCAGCGACAAGCAGGGGGTTTCCCCGACAAGCTCTGGCCCGACAAGCCCTGATCCGGCAAGTTCTGGTTCCGGCAAGGATGGGTCTGCGCAGCCACAGGAAGAGAAACAGAAAAAGATGGTGCAGCGCCCAGTTTACTTCGTCAGTTCCCTTCTGCAGGGGGCTAGATCAAGGTACTCTGGTGTGCAGAAATTGCTCTTCGGCCTCCTAATGGCCTCGAGGAAGCTGCACCATTACTTTCAAGCACATGAGATCACAGTGGTCACTCGCTTTCCATTGAAGAGGATATTGCAGAATCCAGAGGCAACGGGCAGGATTGTCGAGTGGGCACTGGAATTGTCAAGCTTTGGCCTCAAGTTCGAGAGTACCTCAACTATCCAGAGCCAAGCATTGGCAGAATTCATAGCAGAATGGATGCCAACACCTGATGAAGGAACTCCGGAGAGGAGCATCCCCGTCAAGGAAGCTAGCAAGGAATGGATCATGTACTTCGATGGTGCCTTCTCGCTGCAAGGCGCCGGTGCGGGCGTACTACTTGTCGCACCCACCGGAGAGCACCTCAAGTACGTGGTCCAGATGCACTTTCCCAAGGAGCAAGCAACAAATAATACTGCAGAGTATGAAGGCTTGCTTGCCGGACTCAGGATCGCGGCAGAACTTGGGATCAAGAAGCTTATTGTCAGGGGTGACTCACAGCTTGTCGTCCGCCAAGTTAACAAAGATTATCAGAGTCCGTTGATGGAAGCCTACATCGATGAAGTAAGGAAGCTAGAAGAGCATTTCGACGGCCTGCAAATGGAGCATGTTCCGAGAACTCAGAATGACATTGCAGATGGACTGTCAAAGTGCGCCGCACTCAAGTTGCCTGTGGAACCAGGGATTTTTGTGCTCAAGCTGACTCGGCCATCTGTGACACCATCAACTGGACAGAACAAGAAGAGAAAGTTGGTTGCCGGTGACTACTTTCCGGCAGAGCTCCCCGGAGCCGCCGCCAAGAAAGTCCCCAGGATCAACGCAAAAAGTGCTGAGGAGCATTCTGCTCCGACAAGCCCCAGGGCTTGTTTCGTTGAAGCAGATGCTCCCGACAAGCTGTGTCCCGACACACTTGCCGGGGAGCATCACGCTCCGGCAGGATCCCAGATTCTTGTCGTAGAAGCGGATGTTCCCGCAGTAGCATTCGCGCCTTTAGTCCTTGTCGTCGAGCCACAAGCTCCGGCATGGGCACAGCAGATCGTCCATTTCCTTCAGACAGGAGAACTTCCCGAGGAACAGGAAGAAGCGGAAAAAGTAGCCCGGCAATCAAGTATGTACCAGTTTGTCGATGACATACTGTATAGAAAAAGATTCAACGAAGTGAAATTGAAGTGCATTTCCCGGGAAGATGGACAGGAGCTGTTGGCGGAGATACATGGAGGCATATGTGGTCACCACATTGGCGCAAGAGCACTTGCCGGCAAAGCCTTCCGGCAAGGTTTCTTCTGGCCGACAGCCCTCCAGGATGCAACTGCACAAGTAACCAAGTGTGATGCGTGCCAGTTCCACTCCAAACAGATTCATCAGCCAGCTCAAGCTCCCCAAACAATCCCTTTATCCTGGCCATTTTCGGGCTAGGGGCTCGACATTCTCGACCCCTTTCCCCTCGTATACGGATCGCCTCGAGTGCTCCCTTACGATGAGCTAGAGCGAGAGCAGCCGCGGAAAAGATGACGCGCTGCTCCTCGAGGAAGATCGTCTTCAGGCTGCGGTACGAGCTGCTCGCTACCGGCAAGCTTTGCGCCGCTACCATAGCCGCAAAGCTAACGCCAGAAGCTTCGAGGAGGAGAGGATAGAGGTGTGGGCCGGGTGTCGTTCAAAGGAGCATGGCCTCGCCGGAACACAGGTGACAGAAAAGATAAGTTGGGAGACGTGGGTGGCGTGCGCGATTTCCGAGGCATCCACCCCCCACCTGTGACCACGGGGAGGGGCGAGGTCACCTCATCTGTCGCCTTGGTTCTGCATCCCCGCCACGCGGATCCCATGCACTCGGGGTCGTGGGCGGTGGAACTGGAAAACTGAGCCGTCACGGGCGGAGGCAGCGGGTCGGCCCCGATTCCCTACTCCTCCCGTGCCCTGATTCGTTGAGCGGGGCGGAGGATCCGGCAAGAAGTATCCCGCTCGGGGAGGGCACCGCGGCAAGGCCAAGCCGCGGCAAGGAGACAGGCCTCCCCGCGGCCGCGACAAAGATGAAGATGAAGATGAGGATGATGAGATGGAGGAAGATGAGACTGACGAGCAGGAGTTCCAGAAGGCGACAGAGGTGTTGTGCGTCGACGGCGGTGCTTCTCTGCACACCTCACACCGCCAACTCAAACAGTGGGTGCGGGAAGTGAACGTAGCAGAACCGTCCGTTGAGTCGCGCAAGCCCCTGAAGTGGTCCAGCACGCCCATCATCTTCAACATTGAAGATCACCCTGATCGCATCACTGCGGTCGGGTGCTTGCCGATGTTGGTTTCGCCAACAATCCGCAACCTCAGGGTCACGAAGATGCTGGTTGACGGCGGGGCCGGCCTGAATCTGGTCTCCTCCGCAGTGCTCAAGAAGCTCCAGATCCCCGATAGCGAGCTCGAAGAGACTGGTACCTTTCAAGGAATAAACCCGGGAAGGAGCAAGCCGAAGGGGAAGATCACACTGCCAGTGACATTTGGCAGCGAGCTGAATTTCAGGACAGAGAGAGTCACATTTGACGTTGCTGATTTCCCATTGCCCTACAATGGGATACTTGGCCGTCCAGCGCTCGCTAAGTTCATGGCAGCCTCTCACTATGCCTATAATGTGCTCAAGATGCCTGGTCCGATAAGTGTCATTTTTGTCCAAGGCGACAAGAAGGATGCACTCATCTGTACCGACAAGATCTACCGGGAAGCAGCAGCCGCAGTAGAACGCAAGCCACTTGCCGCTGAAGCTCCCGGGGGGAAGAAGAAGACCAAGACCGGCAAGAGTAGCTCTGATGCCTACTCCGGCAAGCGCACCTCTTCGGAGTGCTGCGCTACCGTCGAGGACGCACCATCGAGCTCCACCGGCAAGTGCAAGAAGGCAAAGACAGCTTCACCAGAGACCAAGAAAGTGGCCGCCAAGGAGGACGGCACTGGTGGCACCTTCACCATCAGTGCCACGCTTGATCCTAAATAGGAAAGCGCGCTCGTTGCTTTCCTGCGGGCGAATGTCGATGTGTTTGCATGGCAACCATCTGACATCCCCGGTGTTCCCAGGAAAGTAATTGAGCACCACCTTGCCGTCTGTCCTCACGCGCGGCCCGTCAAGCAGAGAGTTAGGAAGCAAGCAGTAGAGCGTCAAGAATTCATTGCAGAGGAGATCAAGAAGTTGGAAGCAGCAGGCCTGGTCCGAGGAGTGCTCCATCCGACGTGGTTAGCCAATCCAGTAGTCGTGCGCAAAGCAAACGGGAAGTGGAGGCTTTGTATTGACTTCACTGATGTTAATAAAGCTTGTCCCAAGGATCCATTTCCCTTGCCGCGCATTGACCAGATTGTCGACTCCACGGCAGGATGTGATCTGCTTTCATTCCTTGATGCATATTCAGGATATCATCAGATCTTCGTGGCAGAAGAGGATGAAGAGAAAACAGCGTTCATTACTCCATGTGGCACGTACTGCTTTGTATGAATGCCCTTCGGACTAAAGAATGCTGGTTCAACATTTGCAAGAGTAGTCAGTCATGCTTTTGAGCCACAGCTGCACAGAAATGTAGAAGCTTACATGGATGACATAGTGGTCAAGAGCAAGGACAAAGAGACTTTGATCCAAGATTTGGACGAGACTTTTGCAAATCTGCGCAGGATCAACCTCAAGTTGAATCCCGAGAAGTGTGTGTTTGGAGTTCCTTCCGGCAAGCTTCTCGGATTCTTTGTGTCCCAGAGGGGGATTGAAGCTAATCCCGACAAGATCAAGGCCATTGAGCAAATCGAAGCTCCAAAGCGCGTCAAGGATGTGCGAAGGCTTGCCGGCTGTGTTGCTGCTCTCAGTAGGTTCATCACTAAGTCTGCTGAGCGCGCCCTGCCATTTTTCAAAATTTTGAAAAAGGCAAGTCCAATGAAATGGACTCCGGAAGCGGAGGCTGCGCTGCAGGACCTGAAGAGATACCTATCCTCTACTCCAACACTTGTCGCACCTAAGCCACAAGAGAAGTTGCTGCTATATCTGGCGGCAACCAATCAAGTGGTTAGTGCTGCGTTAGTAGCTGAGAGGGAGGCAGAAGGTGAGCCAGCGACCACAGCAAGCGAGTCCAGCGACAAGCAGGGGGCTTCCCCAACAAGCTCTGGCCCGACAAGCCCTGATCCGGCAAGTTCCGGTTCCGGCAAGGATGGGTCTGCGCAGCCACAGGAAGAGAAACAGAAAAAGATGGTGCAGCGCCCAGTTTACTTCATCAGTTCCCTTCTGCAGGGGGCTAGATCAAGGTACTCTGGTGTGCAAAAATTGCTCTTCGGCCTCCTAATGGCCTCGAGGAAGCTGCGCCATTACTTGCAAGCACATGAGATCACAGTGGTCACTCGCTTTCCGTTGAAGAGGATATTGCAGAATCCAGAGGCAACGGGCAGGATTGTCGAGTGGGCACTGGAATTGTCAAGCTTTGGCCTCAAGTTCGAGAGTACCTCAACTATCCAGAGTCGAGCATTGGCAGAATTCGTAGCAGAATGGACGCCAACACCTGATGAAGGAACTCCGGAGAGGAGCATCCCCGTCAAGGAAGCTAGCAAGGAATGGATCATGTACTTCGATGGTGCCTTCTCGCTGCAAGGCGCCGGTGCGGGCGTACTACTTGTCGCACCCATCGGAGAGCACCTCAAGTACGTGGTCCAGATGCACTTTCCCAAGGAGCAAGCAACAAATAATACTGCAAAGTATGAAGGCTTGCTTGCCGGACTCAGGATCGCGGCAGAACTTGGGATCAAGAAGCTTATTGTCAGGGGTGACTCACAGCTTGTCGTCCGCCAAGTTAACAAAGATTATCAGAGTCCGTTGATGGAAGCCTACATCGATGAAGTAAGGAAGCTAGAAGAGCATTTCGACGGCCTGCAAATGGAGCATGTTCCGAGAGCTCAAAATGACATTGCAGATGGACTGTCAAAGTGCGCCGCACTCAAGTTGCCTGTGGAACCAGGGATTTTTGTGCTCAAGCTGACTCGGCCATCTGTGACACCATCAACTGGACAGAACAAGAAGAGAAAGTTGGTTGCCGGCGACTACTTTCCGGCAGAGCTCCCCGGAGCCGCCGCCAAGAAAGTCCCCAGGATCAACGCAAAAAGTGCTGAGGAGCAGTCTGCTCCGACAAGCCCCAGGGCTTGTTTCGTTGAAGCAGACGCTTCCGACAAGCTGTGTCCCGACACGCTTGCCGGGGAGCATCACGCTCCGGCAGGATCCCAGATTCATGCCGTAGAAGCGAATGTTCCCGCAGCAGCATTCGCGCCTTTAGTCCTTGTCGTCGAGCCACAAGCTCCGGCATGGGCACAGCAGATCGTCCATTTCCTTCAGACGGGAGAACTTCCCGAGGAACAGGAAGAAGCGAAAAAAGTAGCCCGGCAATCAAGTATGTACCAGTTTGTCGATGACATACTGTACAGAAAAAGATTCAACGGAGTGAAATTGAAGTGCATTTCCCGGGAAGATGGACAGGAGCTGTTGGCGGAGATACATGGAGGCATATGTGGTCACCACATTGGCGCAAGAGCACTTGCCGGCAAAGCCTTCCGGCAAGGTTTCTTCTGGCCGACAGCCCTCCAGGATGCAACTGCACAAGTAACCAAGTGTGAAGCGTGCCAGTTCCACTCCAAACAGATTCATCAGCCAGCTCAAGCTCCCCAAACAATCCCTTTATCCTGGCCATTTTCGGGCTGGGGGCTCGACATTCTCGACCCCTTTCCCCTCGTATACGGATCGCCTCGAGTGCTCCCTTACGATGAGCTAGAGCGAGAGCAGCCACGGAAAAGATGACGCGCTGCTCCTCGAGGAAGATCGTCTTCAGGCTGCGGTACGAGCTGCTCGCTACCGGCAAGCTTTGCGCCGCTACCATAGCCGCAAAGCTAACGCCAGAAGCTTCGAGGAGGAGAGGATAGAGGTGTGGGCCATGTGTCGTTCAAAGGAGCATGGCCTCGCCGGAACACAGGCGACAGAAAAGATAAGTTGCCAAAGTTTGAGCATGATCAAGTTTTATATTTTTAAGTTATATTCCTTGAATGTCCTTGCCTTGTATGGAAAACCTGTGCGCGGAGGAATCGACTCATGGCTAAGTTGCGCCCTTGATTTGTTTCGAGTCCGCTCAACAATACAAGCGCGCTGCAACTAGCCCCGACAAGGTTTCTTGCCGGATGCAACACCGCCAGCGGGCTGCTGATGTTCCGCACTCAGCAAGTGTGCTTGCGCCGGCAAGTTTCCCTCAAAGCGTAGGGTGAAAACATACAAGGGATGTAACAGAGTAAAGGATATAACATAGCAAGCGTCGCCCAGGACAAAGTTATATTCCTTGAACGACCGTGCCTTGTGTGTAAAACCTGTGCACGGAGGAACCGGTTCGTGGCTAAGTTGCGCCCTTGATTTGTTTCGAGTCCGCTCAACAATACAAGCGCGCTGCAACTAACCCCGACAAGGTTTCTTGCCGGATGCAACACCGCCAGCGGGCTGCTGATGTCCCGCACTCAGCAAGTGTGCTTGCGCCGGCAAGTTTCCCTCAAAGCGTAGGGTGAAAACATACAGGGGGCGGAATCAAGTAAACGAAGTAACATAGCAGATAGTGCCCAGAATAGAGTTATATTGCAAAAGTAACTTGTCGCGGCACTGGCTAAGATGTTCTCATAACTAAAATGACAGCGACCAGGAAGAAGAAGAAGGGCGCGCCGGCACCTGGGCCCCGGCGAGCCAGTGTTGCCGGGAGCCGCGAATACCAAGTTTCATCCGCGGCAAGCCAAAGTTGCCGGAGGCTACGATATCAGATAAGTTTTTCGTCCCTCATCATGCATCCTCTTATGGACTGGGGAACGCGAAGCCGCGTCCTTGAACGATCATACCTTGTATAAAAAAAACCGTGCGCGGAGGAACCTCCTCGTAGCTAGTTGCGCCCTTACTTTGTTTCGAGTCGGCTCAACAACTTAAGTGAGCCGCTAAGCGCCCTTACTTTGCTTCGAGTCCGCTCAGCAACTTAAGTGAGCCGCTAAGCGCCCTTACGTTGTTTTCGAGCCCGCTCAACAACTTAAGTGCGCTGCAACTAGTTGCGGCAAGGTTTCTTGCCGGAACCGGCACCGCCAGCAGGCTGCTGATGTTCCGCACTCAGCGCTCGCAGCAAGCATGCTCCGGCACCGCCAGCAAGCTGCTGATGTTCCGCACTTAGCACTCGCGGCAAGCATGCCCGTGCCGGCAAGTTCCCTCAAAGCGTAGGGTAAAAACATACAAGGCATAGAATCAAGTAAAGGATATAACATAGCACGCTTCCCCTTTCCATTAAAAAACATCCCACTCGGGTACGGTCCATAGAGGATGAAAAACATGAAAGAGAGGATTACAAGTTTTAAATGCAGCTAAGGCCCGAAGGCTTACAAATTAAAAAGATAAGATGCCCGTAATCCTTTTCATGTCCCTCTCTTCAGGAGGTAGATCAAGGAGGCGAGAAGGGCAAAAGGGGTGCCTAGGCGAACTACGGGTGCCAGAAGACACCAAGAGAACATCCCTGGGGCCGTCCGAAGGCTGGATGGTGATGGCGGCGCCGGAAGCAGAGCCCGAAGACGGGGCGGCAGGACGTCAGCACGCTGTCAAGGGCACTATGCCCTCGTACTCCGACTTGACGGCCTTGCCGCCAGCCCTCTTCCTCTTCCGCAGCCTCCCTACGCCAGCCGCCCAAGGAGACGACCCCGGGGAGTTCAAGGTGCCGGCGACATGGATGATGGGGTCGCCGGTGACGCGCGAAATGGCACCCGACACCTAGTCGGACTCGCCACCCCGCCGCCCGCTACCCTCGTCGTCGCTGTCGCTCTCCTCCTCATCACTCTCGCTCGAGGGGGAGTCTTCGCTATCGGAGGAGCTGTCCACGCAGCACCTCGCCCGAACGCCGGAGTCCCGAAGACCTTGACGGAGAGGAGGTCGCCCTCCATTAACTTAAAATGGAGGGTAAACCCCGCCGTCAGGCTGTGGATGCGGGCGAACGTCTTCCATCCACGATCAAGATACATCACGCTAGGGGCTGGGGATACAACGTGGACTCGCGTGTCGCTGATCCCACAGCCCCTCATGTGCAATCTCAACGTCTCGGGCGGTTCCGGCTCCATTGCGCTCGCAAACGGAGCTGGAAGCCGGAGGCGACGACGAGGCGCCCGGCGCAGCTTGACGAAGAACTCGCAAGGGTCGTCCCCCGTATGGACCGCCGCGAGGGGAGGAACCGCCGGCGGAGGCGGAGATACTGCGCCGCCCCGACCGCCTCTTCCTCGAGCGCCTCGGCCTCGTCCTCGACCTCGTCCACGACCTCGCCCCCTCCCTCTTCCCCTTGTGGCTGGCTCTGCCACCATGGGCGTGGAATAGGGAGGGATGCGCTGCCTGGCGGCGACCCTCGCCGCCACCGATGAAGGACCAGGGTTCCCTTTCTCCATGGCGAATGGGAAGATGAGAGAGTGCGGGCTTCGGCGCCCCCCCTCCCGCTCTTCTTAAAGGAGCGAGGTGGGGGCTCGACTGCCCCGCTCAACGAATCAGGGCACAGGAGGAGCAGGGAATCGGGGCCGACCCGCTGCCTCCGCCCGTGACGGCTCAGTTTTTCACTTCCACCGCCCACGACCCCGAGTGCATGGGATCCGCGTGGCGGGGATGCAGAACCAAGGCGACAGATGAGGTGACCTCGCCCCTCCCCGTGGTCACGGGTGGGGGGTGGACGCCTTGGAAATTGCGCACGCCACCCACGTCTCCCACGATGCCGCGATTGACGCGTGCCGTTACAAGGGAGCGCGGCGGGCGCGGAGTCAAATTTAGTGTGGACCCAGGCCGCGCGTGCCCGTGCCCCATTTTGGGCCTGGCCCAACAGCGCTCAGCACCGTGTATGGCCCAGGCCCGGGGGCTCCTGTCGGTGTACTAAAGTAGGGGTACCTTAGTATCCCGAGCTTGTGCACGGGCAGTCGCAGCGACCCGCGGCAAGGCTTGCCGGGCGTCCGCCAAGATCCTCCACGGCTACTTTGATGCCATTCAAGAACAAAGTACTCAAACTAAGGCCCCGGCAAGAGGATCTTGCCAGGAAGGCCAACCAAGGCCCCGGCAAAAGAAGCTGGCCGGGAAGAATACAAGGCCCCGGCAAGAGGAGCTTGCCGGGAAGGACAAAGGCCCCGGCAAGAGGAGCTTGCCGGGAAGGCCAGCTAAGGCACTTCAAGAAACTTGCCGCAATGCCCCGCGCGTCCCGGCAAGGCCCGGCGAGCGGCAAGCTTGCTGGTGCGACAAGATAAAGGCCGCGGCAAGGCGCTTGCCGCGGCAAGGCTGCCACTCTGCACCCACGCTCCAGCACATCCTACGACGTGTCGCCACAAGATCGCTCCTGGTGCACGTGGCGGGTAGCTGTGCAGCATGGCGGTGCGAGGTGGCAAGCGAAGCTGACAAGGAGGCCATCGTGGCGATCGGTGGCGCCTCTAACGGTCGTTTCCTTGCACTGTTGGGGTGACCGGACGGGCATTAAATGCCCTTGTCCCCCTGCCGCCAGAGTTAGGTAGGGGACACTATTGGTAGTAGTTGTACCAACCCGCGTTTTTACCTTTCTATCCCTCTTTCTACGCTGCCACCTGTCGGTGACCCCTTTAGCCTATAAAAAGGAGGCCCATGCGCACGTAGAGGAGGTTCGGAATTTTGGTTCCGCAGCTTGGGGGTTCGGCTGATTCGACGCCACACCCGCTCTCTCGAGCAAGAACAGAATACAAGACACAAAGCAGCAGTAGGAGTTTTATCTCTCCGGAGAGCTCCGAAGCTGGGTAAAATCCCCCGCGCGCTCTCTCGCCTCGATCTGCTCTGCGTGCGCCCTCCGCTCCCTTGCCGGACAAGAAGGGGCCCTCCTGCCCCATAGGTGCTCGTGCTCCCATTCCCCACGACACTTTAGTTAGGCAAAATCAGCAGATCGGTCGGCTGCCGAACCCTCTGCCACCTGCACATAAATTAGTGCAATTATTAACAGAGATAATGATCCTCTGTCCGCCACGTTGATGGCAACCAGAGTCTCAGGGGCTACTATCTATATAGAGCACACTTAGCATGTGCGGAAACATCAAAAATACACTTTTTGTGTACCTCAAAGCCTCTCAGTAGACTTGTAAAAGCTTCATTCAAACCACTTTTCGCGGATGAAATCCTCTTAACTACCATGCCCATTAGAGCATGATGCGTCTCGAAGACGACTGCTCGCTCCAGAAGGCCCATTAGTGTGTCCGGCTGTGCGCCGGACAATCCCGGACTCCTCCTGAAGCTCTCCTCGGGAGCCGGATACTTCAGACTCCGGGCAGCCGAAGCGTCAACTTCTGGCCTTGGTGGATCTGGAAAAATCCTCCGTGACGACACTTCGGGGTCGTCCACCCCATGTGACGGGGAGGCAGGGGGAGGCGACTCGCTCTCCATCATCTCCGTAGGAAGATCCCCCGAGGACGAATTCTGTGAAGAAGGGCTACAAGCTGGACTGCAACGAATATATTTTGGTCATTATTCTCAGAGACAAAACAGGATAGGCTTATCAAAGTACTCTTTCACTTACGGTTTGGTGGAGGACCGGCCCCCTTGTGAGGTTTTCTTCCCTCGTTTAGAAGCTTCCGTTTCCAAATCCTCGGAGGCGCCCCTTTTCTTACCTTGGGGAGAGGGGATTTTAGATTCCCCTACCTGATTATCCTCCTTCGTGGAGGCATCTACTCCTCCAATCTGGATGTGTAAAAAATAAGGCCCGTCTATGGCTTCTCTATTCCTCCCCTCGTCTTCGCCTGATGCCACCTGATACGGCGCGCGGTCAAGCATCCTGCTCAACAAAGGATTCGGCGAGCCTTCAGAAGAGGGGCCGGACACCTAATCCTCTCCGCCTTCTTCAGCCAGTCCTGGCAGAGAACATTTTTTAGAATGATGTTATAATAAGTATAAAGGATGGTGTGTTCGGCAGCAGAAATACTTACCGGGGTATCCGGGTGGTTACAATTGAGACCCACATCCTCGATGGTGTCCGGACACTTTATTCATGATCCGAAGAATAGCTCGTACATCTCTTTGAGCGTCATGCCAAAGAATTGTTGAACGGTTCGTGGTCCTTCCGGGTTGAACTCCCACATACGGAGAGGGCGACGTTGGCAGGGCAGGACTCGACGAACCAGCATCACTTGCATTACGCTGGCAAGACTGATATCCCTCTTGAGAAGGTCTCGGATGCGGCTCTATAATGTCGGCACGTCATTTGCCGGCCCCCAGTCCAGCCCTTTGTTGACCCATGACGCCAGTTGTGGTGGAGGGCCCGGGCGGAACGCTGGAGCAGCCGCCCACTTTGTACCTCAGGGAGCGGTGATGTAAAACCACTCCCACTGCCATAAATCAGAAGTCTCCACGAAAGAGCCCTTTGGCCATGGGGCGTCGGCGCCTTTGCTTATTATAGCACCTCCGCACACCGCGTGATTCCCGTCAATCACCCTCAGCCTCACATTGAAGGTCTTGAGCCATAGGCTGAAGTGGGGGGTGATGCGGAGGAAGGCTTCACACACGATGATAAACGACGAGATGTGAGGAACGAAATCCGGAGCTAGATAATGGAAATCTAGCCCGTAATAAAACATGAGCCCTCTTACGAAGGGATCAACGCTAAAACCTAGCCCTCGGAGAAAGTGGGAGATAAAGACAATGCTCTCGTTGGGCTCGGGGGTGGGGACGACCTGCCCTGGAGCAGGTAGCCTGTGCGGAATCTCGACGGTAAGATATCCGGCCTCCCTAAGCTTACGGATGTCCCCCTCTATGACGGAGGAGGCCATCCACCGGCCTTGATTGGATCCGGACATGGTCGAAAGACCGAGGTGATTTAGCTTGAACCTTGGGTGTTAGAACTCAAGGTGCGGGAGAGGAAGGATCGAGCGTGGAAATAAAAGGACAAGCCTTGGCCCCCTTTATAAAGAGGACGAATATCAAGCATCCCCCGTGTGACCATTTGGGACTTGCCTAAAATCGAGGAGTTGTATTAAACAAACACGGTTGGGTTACCCACACAATCCCGTGATAACGGGGGACACGATCTCTGCTTTGACAAGACGTGTCAAGGAAACTGCCTCGCATTACGTGCGGAGGCTGGTTGTGAAAACGGTTCGAATAAAGACCGAGCCATGGTGTGACGTCACGCTATAAAAAGCTGTCAGCAGATTAGATTTGTGGAAAATTATATTCTCTACGGTAGTATGTGGAATTTGTTTTGCAGAGCCGTACACGATCTTTGTGTCCTGAATCTTCTATGGAGTATTCGGAGAAGGAACCCGCCTTGCAATGCCGAAGACGATCTGCGCACCGGACTCATCGTCATTGAAGCCTGGTTCAGGGGCTACTGTGGGAGTCCTGGATTAAGGGGTCCTCGGACAGCTGGACTATATGATTTGGCCGGACTGTTGGACTAAGAAGATACAAGATTGAAGACTTCATCCCGTGTCCGGATGGGACTCTCCTTTGCGTGGAAGGCAAGCTTGGATATTCGGATGTGTAGATTTCCTTCTCTATAACCGACTCTATGTAACCCTAGCCTCCTCCGGTGTCTATATAAACCGAAGGGTTTAGTCCGTAGGACAACAACAATCATAATCATAGGCTAGCTTTTAGGGTTTAGCCTCTACGATCTCGTGGTAGATCAACTCTTCTAATACTCATGTCATCAAGATCAATCAAGCAGGAAGTAGGGTATTACCTCCATCGAGAGGGCCCGAACCTAGGTAAAACATCGTGTCCCCTGCCTCCTGTTACCATTAGCCTTAGACGCACAGTTCGGGACCCCTACCCGTGATCCGCCGATTTTGACACCGACAGCCTCCTCCCTCTCCTCCTTTATATACGTAGGCAGGGGCACCCCAAAGACACATCAATTATTCTTTTCCGTGTGCGGTGCCCCTCTCCACAGTTTACCACCTCGGTCATAGCGTCGTAGTGCTTAGGCGAAGCCCTGTGCGGATCACATCATCAACACCGTCGCCACGCCGTCGTGCTGACGAAACTCTCCCTCAACCCTCTACTGGATCAAGAGTTCGAGGGACGTCATCGTGCTGAACGTGTGCTGAACACGGAGGTGCCGTACGTTCGGTAGTTGGATCGGTTGGATCGTGAAGACGTTCGACTACATCAACCACGTTAACTAATGCTTCCGCTTTCGGTATACGAGGGTACGTGGACACACTCTCCCCCTCTCGTTGCTATGCATCTCCTAGATAAATCTTGCATGATTGTAGGAAAGTTTTTGAAATTGCATGCTATGTTCCCTAACACATGTGTGATGCATTCAATAACGCAAACAATAAAATTGTTAATACCGTGTGCAATGGAAATGCTATCGCAAACGATTTAACGGGTAAAATTGTGTGTGATGTACCTGCGAACAAAAATGTTTTCCTTGGAGCAACTGTGTGGGTATATACGAACGGAAACATTTAGCGGGGACTGACTGTGTGGGATGAACTTACGACTGGAAATGATTTCGCATGTATAATTGATTTTTTTAGCACTACTATACGTATAACTGTACTTGATCGCTCGCCGGTCGCACACGACCTCATTTTGCCGGGCGTGTGTGCCAAGAGGGCATATACCTGATGGTTTCTGGGTCGTGTGGGAAGGACCCCCCTATCGCAGTCACTCACTAGGTGACGGTTCCAAATGCCATTGCGAAAAGGGGTTAAACTGTTTGTTTAGCACCTCATTGTAATAGTGAATCTTCCACCAAATAAACCATATAGTAATCAACTACAAGATGTAATCAACACTACTAGTCACCCACAAGCACCAATCTAAGGTTCAAGTACAAAGATTGAACACAAGAGATGAACTAGGGTTTGAGAGGAGATGGTGTTGTTGAAGATGTTGATGGAGATTACCCTCCCCAAGATGGGAGAGTTGTTGGTGATGATGATGATGATGATTTCCCCCTCCAGGAGGGAAGTTCCCCTCGGAATTGCTCCGCCAGAGGGCAAAAGTGTTCATGCCCAAATTCCGCCTCGATGCGGCGGTGCTTCATCCTGAAAGTCCTCTCCTAATTTTTTCTAGGTCAAAATGACTTATATACCAGAAGATGGGCACCGGAGGTGGGCCGAGGAGGGCACAACCCACTAGGGTGCGCCTGGGCTCCCTGGCGCGCCCAGGAGAGTTGTGCCCACCTGGTGGGGCCCCTCTGGTGGTTATTTGCTCCAACAATTCTTATTTATTCCATAAAAAATCCCCGTGAAGTTTCAGCTCATTTGGAGTTGTGCAGAATGGGTGACCTGATGTAGCTTTCTCAGGTCCAGAATTCCAGTTGTCGGTATTCTCCCTCTTTGTGTGAACCTTGCATATTATGAGAGAAAAGGCGTTAGAATTACTCCAAAAAGGATTATTATGCATAAAAACTTTATAAGTAATAGTAGAAAATATGATGCAAAATGGACTTATCAGTCAGCGCGAGGCGGCAGCGACGACGGGGCAACAGAGGGGGAATCGGACGGGGAGGGCCTCACCGGGGTCCTGCTGATGTGCAATAGTGAGCTCAGGGGGAGGGGTCGGGGAGGCGCCGGAGCTCGCGAGACGACAGCGAGATGGCGACGGCGGCGTCGGGGGGGGGGGGGGGCAGTTTCACTGAGGAAGAGTGGGGGAGAGGATATGAGGGTGTGAGAAAAGGGATTAGGGTTCCGGGGGCATTGGGGGGTCTTGTAGGCGCTGGGGGTGGCGTGGATAGCCTCCATGCACGGCCATCACCGGCGGATGGGCGCCACGGCCACCCCTGTCTCCTGTAGCGTGGGAGAGGAGGAGTGGAGGTGGGCTGGGCCGGTTCTATAGCTAGCTGGGCCAAAATGCCCGGGGGGGTCTTCCTTTTTTCTGTTTCTTTTTCTTTTCTGTTTTACAAATAGTTGGACCACCAATGAATTCTTTTATAAATGAAACTTGGCAATCAAAACATGCACAACATTGTGGTGTTGCACAAAAAGCTTGGAGTCAATTGAAGCAAATTTATATTTTAATTTAAATGTGTTTACTTAATCCCACTGATCCACTAAATATTCCTAGAGTCAAATTAAAAATCCATTAAATTTTGATTCCTACATGTTAATTACTTAGTGAATATTTGCAACCCATCGAACATTTTTATTTGAAAGTTTTAAGAAATAGGAATTTGACTTGTTATTTGAAATTTAAATTTGACTCTGATTTTCATCAAGTGGCAAATTGGCTTAATAAAACATGATGACATGGCACATTAGACTGATGTTACTGTAGCTTGATTATCAGGGTGTTACAGCTGTGCAATGCATACATTGTTGTGATGGCACCCTACATCTAACATATGAGTCTCCCAATCCTCATACGACAAAGATTGCGATGAACATAACCATTATGATTTTCTCTAGCATCATTCTCAACTAACTCTCCCCATTTAGTCGTCTCTCTCACAACGCGCATCACGTCCACTGCATGTACTCCCACCGCCGCATGGGGTGGAAGACCATGGAGTCGAGGTAGGATGGGCACCAAACCTAAAAATAAAGGCCACGTTAATAATTGCCATCCTTTCTATCCATCTACCATGGACATGGTTGATGGTGCAACCATTCCTAGGCCATCTTCTTGTTGTTGACCCACATTCATAGGTATCAGGGGACCCATCTGTTGGGGATCGTTGCAGAAATTAAAAAAAAATCTACGCATCACCAAGATCAATCTATGGAGAAACTAGCAACAAGAGAGAGGGGAGTGCATCTTCATACCCTTGAAGATCGCGACACGGAAGCGTTACAAGAACGCGGATGAAGGAGTCATACTCGTAGCGATTCAGATCGCGGTGGATTCCGATCTAAGCGCCAAACAACGGCACCTCCGCATTCAACACATGTGCAGCCCGGTGACGTCTCCCGCACCTTGATCCAGTAAGGAGGACGGAGAGGTTGAGGAAGAAGGCTCCAGCAACAGCACGATGACATGGTGGTGGTGGAGCAGTGGTTCTCCGGCAGGGCTTCATCAAGCTCAAACGGAGGAGGAGAGGTGTTGGAGAGGGGGAGGGATGCGCCTTGGATGTGGTGCGGCTGCCCTCCCTCCTCCCCTCTATTTATAGGGTGAAGGGGGAAGGGGGTTGGCCCCTCTAGATGATATCTAGAGGAGGGCGGCGGCCAAGGGGAGGGGGCTTGCCCCCCAAGCCAAGGGGGGCGCCCCCTTTAGGGTTACCCCAAACCCTAGGCGCATGGGCCCTAGGGGGTTGGCGCCCAGCCCACTTGGGGCTGGTTCCCTTCCACATACGGCCCATAAGGGCCCTCCAGGGCAGGTGGACCCTCCCGGTGGACCCCTGGAACCCCTTTGGTGGTCCCGGTACAATACCAATAAACCCCCGAATACTTCCGGTGATAGTATGATGACTTCCCATATATAAATCTTCACCTCCGAACTATTCCGGAACTCCTCGTGACGTCTGGGATCTCATCCGGGACTCCGAACAACATTCGGTAACCACGTACAAACCTTCCCTATAACCCTAGCGTCATTGAACCTTAAGTGTGTAGACCCTACGGGTTCGGGAATCATGCAGACATGACCGATACAACTCTCAGGCCAATAACCAATATCGGGATCTGGATACCCATGTTGGCTCCCACATGTTCCACGATGATCTCATCAGATGAACCACGATGTTGAGGATTCAAGTAATCCCGTATACAATTCCCTTTGTCAATCGGTACGTTACTTTCCCGAGATTCGATCGTCGGTATCCCAATACCTCAATCTCGTTACAGGCAAGTCACTTTACTCGTTCTGTAATGCATGATCCCATGACCAACTACTTAGTCACATTGAGCTCATTATGATGATGCATTACCGAGTGGGCCCAGAGATACCTCTCCGTCATACGGAGTGACAAATCCCAGTCTCGATTCATGCCAACCCAACAGACACTTTCGGAGATACCTGTAGTGCACCTTTATAGCCACCCAGCTACATTGTGACGTTTGGTACACCCAAAGCATTCATACGGTATCCGGGAGTTGCACAATCTCATGGTCTAAGGAAATGATACTTGACATTAGAAAAGCTTTAGCAAACGAACTACACGATCTTGTGCTATGCTTAGGATTGGGTCTTGTCCATCACATCATTCTCGTAATGATGTGATCCCGTTATCAATGACATCCAATGTCCATAGTCTGGAAACCATGACCATCTGTTGATCAACGAGCTAGTCAACTAGAGGCTCACTAGGGACTTGTTGTGGTCTATGTATTCACACATGTATTACAGTTTCCGGTCAATACAATTATAGCATGAATGATAGACAATTATCATGAACAAGGAAATATAATATAACCATTTTATTATTGCCTCTAGGGCATATTTCCAACACCATCTTTTGATGAGATGTTATCGATTTTGGTTGCAGGGCACTTTGACGACCTGACAATATACATTGTACACTCAACAATGGGCCTTAACAATTTCTAAACCAACTCTGGTGTGGTTATTGATGGTATTGGAAACACCGTCAACTTGAGCACGAAGATCAATCCATGCATGCAATCGAAGACCAAAAAATAGTTTAGGATGTGCAATGTGAATTGCGGATTTAAGATGAAGTACTTGATTAACACATTGCGGTTCCGGTGATGTGTAATACACGAGTTCTCCCCAACTCTCGTGTCTATGGAAAAGAGAAGCAAACGCCAAAATTAAATCAAACAAAACACAAAAACTAATTTAACACCCTAAGGGGGTATTTAAGGAGGTACAAAAGGGTGATTTTACTAGGTGAAGGTGAGGGTGGGGTAGAATCGAACCTTAAGACGATCTCCTTCCAAAATACACTCAAAAGAACTACACATAGTCTCCTTACTCCAAAAATATGTGGGCCTAGCCAAAAAAAGAGTTGGTGAAGTGCATATACAAGGCTATGTATGATGTTATAAAGTGTCATATTGTATTTTTTCATGTATTTACTTTTCATCGTGGTGGCCTCAAAGTCGTGAAATCTCCACCTGCAATTTCGTCATCACTCATTGTATGCTTGATGTCGTCTCCACGATTGATCATATTCTAGTATGGGTCACGCTCCTCCATGCTGGGTCCTTCATTCCTAAATAATACAATTACATCTGACTTAAGCAACATCATATTGTCATAAACACTTGGAAGATCGGTTCCTAGATACCAAAGTACCTGATATTTGAGTTGACGTGTGTGAGCTCTAGCCATTGTTCCTTCTATTTCTGGGTTTGAGATGGCGTGGTCGTGGGGGCTAGGGGTGTAATTGTAGTAGGGATGTCCCCACCATCCTCCCTTCTTGAATTTAAGTCATCCTCGACGAAAGCTCTTCTTCTTCCCCCAAATAAGGCTTCTAATCTATAGTGTTAAATGTGAGACTAGCCCCCAAAGTTGTAGAAACCTAAGTATTTGTGCATTGTCATCTATCTTCTCTAAGCTCTTAAAAGGACCTTCATATTGCGCATGAGTAGATAAAAATCAAGAAACATATCTTTACATAAATGCAACCAAACAAGGTCTCCTGATTCAAACACAAAATGCTTTCTACCCTTATCGCCCATAAGTTTGTACTTAGCATCCATGCGCTCCATGTTTTTCTTTGTTGTGTCATGCATCTTTCATATTAGTTCAACATATTGTTTAGCATCAAAATTAACCTCCTTCAGAGATGGAAGACGCAACAAATCAATGGGTGCACGAGGAGTAAAACCATACACAACTTCAAATTGGCCCAATTTAGGGGTATAATGCAATGAACGATTCTAAGAGAATTCTATGTGAGGTAAACACTCTTCCCATATTTTTAAGTTCTTCTTTGGAACAACCCTAAGCATAGTAGAAAAAATTATATTGACTACTTTGGTTTGTTCATCAATTTGGTGATGACATGTAGACTAAACATCAATCTAGTCCCAACTTAATCCATAAACATGTGAAAATGGCTAAGAAATTATGTATCACGATATGAAGTAATTGTAGACACACCATGAAAGCAAATAATTCCATGAAATAGTAAATCAGCACCATGTGTAGCATCATCACTCTTGTGACAAGCTATCAAGTGTGTCATCTTAGAAAATGTCTACAACTACAAAGATACAATCCCTTCCCTTTTATGACATGTAGTGCAATGGGCAATGAACTTCTGACCATCAAGTTGCATCATGAACCAAAAGAAGTGTTCAACGAGCACGCCCTCCATTTTCTTCACGCTGAAGTGATACATCAAACATCTTCCATGGGCCTCCTATAAGTAGCGTAGAACGCAAATCCATCAACAATGATGAAGTTGTCCATGCTCTCTCTTCTATACAATGTTGCAACACATCTTTAATTCAAGATCATGCACATGGGGATCTTTGATTGTATCTAATCCAAAAAGAATGAAGTCAAATTGTGGAAGGATGGTATAATGACGAGACAAAGCATCAATGATGACATTTTATTTACCATTCTTGTGTTTAATGACATAAGATAAAGGCTCAATAAAATCAACCAACTTAGTATGTCTAGGTTTCAGTTTAGCTAGACTTCTTATATACTTCAAAGATTCATGATCGAAATGTAAAACAAATTATTTGGATCATACATAATGTTGCCAAGTTTCTAAAGTCCGGAAAAGAGCATATTTTTTTACCATAAGTAGAATAATTTTGACTAGGACCAGCCATTCTTTTAGAAAAGTGCGCATCAGGTTAGCCATCTTGTAAAACATATCTCCTAATTCACTCTAGCATCACATTCAAAATCAAAAGTCTTGTTAAATCAGAAAGTTGGAAAAACAAATTGTGTCCTTTCTTGTGAGCTCATTAAGTGTCGCAGCAATGGTGATGTAATATTTCACAATGTGCCTATAAAACTCGTCGATACCAAATAAACTCCTCACTTGGGTGACTATTTTAGCAAGCGGCCAACTTTGATGGCTTCTCTGGATCATAGGAAAACACGGGACTTTAAAATACACAAGAAATTGACGGGATTGCAGGTGCACAACAGAGGATAACAAAACGGAGGAAAATTGCACGAATGGTCATTTGGATAGAACACGGGTAAAACACAGGAAAAGTGCCTCGATCCTACGCTAATCAGTGCAAAAAAGAGGTTACAATGGATGTTGAAACTCCTATAGGATTGAGGTGTAGGAATCCAATCCATAGGAATTTGGAAATGGATTGGAATCCTCCAATATTCTTAGGAAAATCCTTCAATCCGAAGAGCCCTTGAATAGATTCGACTTCGGTTTTATCAACTTCCGTGTCATGTAGAATCACAACATAAGCAAGAAATGATACTTGGTAGGTGCAAATGGTGGACTTCCCTAGGTTACCAACCAAACTTGCATCTTGTAAAGCATTAAAAACAACATGGAAATGGTTAAATGTCTATCCAATGATTTGTTATAAATCAGTATAACATCAAAGTGCAATTCCACAACTCATCTAGTGAAAACACGTAAAACCTTATGCATCAATATCATGAAAGTATTAGGATCACTCATATAACCTGAATTCAATTTTTGATGTTGTTTTCTATCCATCACCAATTTCATAAGAACTTAATGGTATCCACTACATAAATCAACTTTGAAAAATATGATAGAGCCGCTTAATTCATAAAGTATATTCTCTAACCTTGGAGTAGTACGATAATCGAACAGTAATATTATTGATGGCTATGCAATCAACACGGATAAATCACGGTCCATCCTTTTTTGACACCAAAATATCAAAAAACAATATATGAACTAAAGGAGTATAGGAGATCGTTTAGAGAGAACAATCCAATGTTTCCTTCGAATTGATACGGTATCGCGCACAGTAATAGTACGATCATTGGGGAGGGGGCCAGCACGCCGCCGATAGGAAAACAGCGGGCCGTACCCATCGCATACGTGGTAATATCCACCGCAACGGATAAGAACGCCACAACGGATAAGACCGGCCAGCCCAAAAGATCCAAGAGGCGCACTATAATACCGTGATCACCCCACGCCGTATCTGTCACCGTCCAATCCCATTCCATCCCACTCCACCAGTCCACACCGCAGCAGCACGAGTGAGCTCGAGACCGAGAGGGGAAGAGAGGAGGCAGCGATACAGTACTACAGGCAACCATGGAGGTGGTGACCGGCAGCAACGGCGGGAGGCTGAACCCGTGGGCGGAGCCCTTCGTGCCGGGGAGCTGGTGCCGCCCCGCCCCCGTGCAGGCGGCCGCGGCGGAGGTCGAGGACTTCTCGCCCGAGTGGTGGCGCCTCGTCGCCTCCTCGCCGTCCTTCCGCGACAGCTGGCTCCGCGACTACGGCGACCTGGGGCTCCTGGACGCCGACGAAGGCCCAGACGACAGCGACGCCTTCTTCCCTCCGCCGCGCCACAACGGTACGTGACCAGACCGGCCCAGATCTACTTTCCTTCACGGTTGTTACCCTGTTGTTAAACCTGCCACCGTGGTTCGGAGCAGATGGGGAGGAGAGGAAGGGAGAAGCCGCCGTCAAGAAGAGCGGAGGGGAGGTGGCGCCCTGGGGGATCGAGAAGTGGTGGCGGGCGCACGTCGCCTCGCCGCCGGAGGTCCCGAAGTATGCGGAGAAGGCGCCTGCCAAGGTCCTGGGCGGCGGCAGGTTCAGCCCCCGCACAATCCAGCAGCCTCGCTAAGGGACCGACGAACCCCGTCATTCCGCGTCGATCCATCGATCTTGGCATAAATGAAAGAAAAATACTAGAAAAAACAGTAGTACTCTTAGTTGTCTTGCGAGCTCTCCTGCTCTCAATTAGCCTTGCTTAATCTTGTTGTGTCGTTGTAGTTCGAGTTTTCAGCCAAAGATCGAGCGGAGGTCAATTGCGCTGCGTATGTTCAGTTGTCTGTAAATGGTGTAGTGTGTAATAAGATGCAGTGATACAATGGCTATTCCGTGCAAATGGTTTTCCAGTTTTCGTTACCTCATCTTTGGCGCTGTGATTTTTATAAACGTTGAAAGATAGAGCATGAGACACAATGATGCATATACATATCTGATGGAGAAAAGCAGAGATTCAACTTCGCAATCCAGAATGACTAAACTGAACTACTATTTGAGATAAGAACTAACTAAACAGTTTGCTCTCGGCATCTGTTATACTATGTTCAGGCTTTTTATGGAGTAAAACCTGTACACTTGGAAGAAGAGTGGGTACCATGCTGCTGAATCGATCTTCGCTATACATTCCATTTCCTTCTATGTACTTTTGCATCGAGCCGCAGCTTCCCTCGGTCAGAGCTGTTATCTACCTTCCCTCGGTAAGTCTTTTTTACCTATCACAGCTTCCCTCGGCAGTTTTCAGCGCCACAGAAACATTCCGTCTGTGGACCAAAATGCTGCTGGAAGCTACAAGATGGACCCAAAAAAAAAAAGAAATTTAAGATGATAGAGTACATCATAAAACTTCTAGCGTGAGGTAACTAGAGCATCTCTTCTGTGTATTTGCAACACTAATTTTCCAAGTGAAGCAATATAGGAAAAGTTTTTTAGTGCTTCTCCAATGCTAAATATTTTACTCAGGTTCAGTGCTATGTGTCAAAGATAAATCCAGATTCTAGGGCGAGAATTGCATTTCTGCTTCAGCTTCCCCGGTTTAGTTGGTTTGGAGGCGGTTAATCTGGCTATCTTTTACCATTTTACACTGAACTCTGCCTATGCACAGTCGCAATAATGTCTCGGCCCTAAGTTTTTTGTCAACAAGTAATCAACCATTACTGTGTTAACAAATGCTGTGGAATACACAAGAACTTAAAACTATAGTAACAATTAGGGCTTGATGCCTCTGGAGAATTAATATTGCGGTGCCACATGCAAATTGCCGCTATGTTGAACTTATATTGCATCAGAATACTTGAAGTTTGGAAGATTTCAGAAAGGTTGACACTTGACAGTTGACACCGAGGGATACTGGATTTAGCATCACCACTGCTGACATATCCTTTCCAGGTAAACCTAGTACTATCATTAGGATTTTATTTTATTTATCTATGGCTTCAGTTTTTATTGACCAATGTAAAGCCAGGAAAACAAAGTACAAATGCTGAAACATAAAACGGAATCCAGATTTTTTTTTTACAGTGGAGCACCAGAAAAGGAAAAATGAGACATATCGTTTATTCTCTAAAGGTGTATGGTTTAGTCAGGATAAAGATCCAACTAAGCATCTGTATGGCTACACAAATTAACGTTGTAAACGATCTGCCAGTGTTAGAATGCTACGAATTATACCAAACGTCAATGTGAGTACTCCCTCCATTCCATAATGTAGTGTGTATAGATTTTTTCCAAAAGTCAAACTTTGCAAATTTTGACCATTTTTACAGAGAAAAATATTTACATTTAGAATACCAAATGCATATCATTGGATACATTGTGAGTTAAGTTTTCATATTGTATATGTTTGATATTCTAGATATAGCTAAGTTTGACTTCATATAATCTATATGCACTACATTATGAAAGGAGGGAGAAGTACATAACGGAAAAACGTATATGAAATGATAGGCTGATTGAGTCTCTCATGTACCTGTAATTGTAGGTCAAGGGCTCACCCACTTGTATACCCTGTAAAGAAAACACACCTAGCCTTGTTTTGCCATTTACTTGCCTGGCGACAGACAACTCAGTTAAGCCCTAAAAAACACTTCTAGAGAATAAAGGAGCAGTAAGCTAAGCTTCTGCAAATAAGAGATTTACCAATTCTCCAACTGACAGTTAGGTCTGCAGCTGTGGTTAAAAAAGCGACAATCATTTCCTCTGAATGTTGCATCTATTATAAAGTTGTTGTTGACTTTGCACATGTAGAAATTTTGATCTCGGCACTTTTTCATGTCTTGAAGCCTCTCTTCACATCTCGCACCATCTATAACTGGAATGGGGCATTAAATAATTATAAGATAGTATACGATCTACAAATTTGAAGAGTACACTGAGTTGAGCACCAATCATTAATATTTTAGTATCTATTCTAGCAATGAAACTAGCTTTTGATTTTAACAGACATGAACTCAAGTTAACAGCAATATGTTCAGCACAATAGCAGCATAGCTCACACATAATAATTAGGAAGGTAAGCACTAGTCATAGTCTCCTGTACAGACCACAAGCACGGAAATTGGACATGATGCCCAAAAGGATCTTTAATAAGTTGAGTCGATCCAAAAGAAATTGGAGGCACCAAATCTGTTTTGTATCGTTGCTTCAGTTTTTCTCATCTTTATTGTAATGATGATGGTAAGGTTCATGACACATGGCAACAAGACCTTAATTTCATTTTCAACAGCCACAAAAGTCCAGGGCGCAGATAAAAGAATGGTACTCCCTCTGTTCACAAATATAAGATGTTCTGACTTTTTTATGAATCAGATGTATATAGACACGTTTAGTGTGTTTGTTCACTCATTTCAGTCCGTATGTAGTCCAGATTGAAATATCCGCAACATCCTATATTTATGAACGGAGGGAGTAATACATAGCAATACGCAATTCCTTGAACTGAGAGATTGTTGCCATATGGCGAGAACAATAACACCAAAGAAAAGAACATATCTCCACACAAAACAAACTAACATATATGACATAGTTAAAGGAGTAGACATAGAGAAGCTCCGGCGTGGCAATGCGAATTCATCGCTTCCCTGACCATTCATGGCCTGGTGGCTGTGGAAACAGCAAAGTGACTGCACTCAAATGTTGCAAGCCCAGACATCTTCAGGCTCACCCAAATCACCCAGGAAGAAGCGTGTGCTAGGGACAGGGACGGTGTGCAGGGCCTGAGCACTCACATTTGTTGTGGGTCACATCCCATGGGAGTTGTGTGTGGTTCAGAAGGAAATTTAAAATCGAAATGATGCTAAAGTTACACTACCAGCAATTGCTTAAGGAGGTGCATCTGAATTGGGGCATGTTGATGTGTGAACTTATAAGTAAACTGCAAAGCAGGCAAAAATAGGTATAACATTTTTCTACAAATTAACTAAAAATAGCTCAGGTTGAAAACAAGAGTTGTGATTAGCACCTGCACTGTACAGATAAGCACCAGTTTATTTTTTCTAAGCACTACTCTAAGCACCTAGCATTGTACATGGCCTAAGTAACCTTCTGGATGTCTGAAACAAGAACCAATGAAAAGGGCTAATCAGGAAAGTTAACAGGTACGGAAAGGAGTACCTATTGTTGAATACTCCCTCCGTCCCAAAATAAGTGTCTCAACTTTGTACTAACTTCAGTAGAAAGTTGTACTAAGGTCAAGACACTTATTTTGGGACGGAGGGAGTACTAATCAAGGTCAGCATTAATAAGCTTATCTGCTAAGTTCTTTCAATCACTGTACAGTAACTTGATTCAACACGCACATAAGAAGCAGCAATGAGTAGTGCAACAAGTGCAGCAGAAGAAGGGATTTAAACGAACTACAATCAGATTATAAAGCAAACCAAAGAACGAATCTCAAATACCTTCTCCAACAAACTCTATCACAAAATCACCTTCCTCAATGGTTTCCAATGCTATGGCACCCCATCCACAATGTTGTGTCTACAGAAAAATTCCATCAGGAAGTTATTTGCCACACAAAAATATCTTAATCATACTATATTACCAAAGAAAGTTAATAACAAGATGCACAAATAAAAGGAAACAAAAATATATTTATATTATTGGTGCACCAGATCAAGTTTAGGTATGAAACTCGAAATAGAAGAATAAAATACTTTATAGAAACAGGAGAAGGAAGAGCAGTCATGAAATTAAAGAGTATGCTAACATTGTAAAAACATTCTAAGGTGTACAAGTTAAGCCTTTAATTACTTTTTGTCTTCTCAAAACATAAACAGAAGAAGTCCAATGAATTCCTTACCTTAACAACCCCGATCCTTTTCTCTCTGCGAAATGGTCTGTTACTGCACTTATTTGAGCACTTGCAAGCCTGAGAGCAGCTAATGGACACAGACCTGTAGGAATTATCTTAACTTTCTATCAAAAATTGTACATGCATTTATGTAAAATGAAGGCGTAGAAGCATTTTATAGATTACACATACTCCAAACTCTAAGATACAGCATTCAAGTAGACATCAGAAAAAACATTTGCTGTTCAATTGGAGTATAATAATCTGGAAAATTATAAGCGCTTTCAATTATGATGAGAATCAACTCATACGAAACAAAGATATGCACAGAGAATAAGGAACCCCCACAAGCACGGACATAATAATTAAATTGGCCTGTACCTGCACGAGCATCTTATTTGACAGGTCAGAGGAGGGTCACAATCGCTGCATTTAGCTTCAATGACATCACCATCACATTTCTTCTTGACAAAATACACATCTTAGCTCATTGAGGAAATGAAAGATTCCAAAGTTGAAAGATAAAAATGAAAAAAATATAAAAGGGAAACTGAACTAGTTTAAATTGCAATCATATGAAGGATACTATACTTCAAATGTACATATGGAGGTGGTTTTGTCACACTTTCCAACTGCTCCTTCCTAATAGGGTTAATATTGAACTCTTGATCAGCATACGGGAGAGGTAATCGCCGGAAGGCTTCCTGTAAATCAATCAATACTCAACAATGAATACAGATCAAAGAAAAACTGTAAGAACAAAACCATTAATAGTCCACCAACATCACATTTTTAGGAAGGCAATACGACAGAGAAACAAAATTGGATAAGTTCTGTGTGTTCAACAATACAGAGAATCAAATGTGCAGTGGAACTATTAACCACCTCAATGTTATATGCTGGACCTGCACCCTGTAAGAAGAACATATCACACCGTCAGCAACATTAACAACAACAGAAATAACCAAAGCCTACAGAAAAAGAGATATCAAACAAAATGCATTCAACCATATTAAAGCAAATGGTATGGAACAAATTGTTGAATATTCTTTCTTTTAATGATTTAAGGAGAAGTAGTCAGCAAAGAGAATATTTTGGAATGCATATTGGAGGCATTTACTATTGGAGGATGTCGTCTGCAGACCAACTTATCCAAAGAGGCCCTCCGTTGTCGATACACTAATACTCCCTCCGTCCAATAATATAATAACGTTTTTGACACTACACCTGTGTCAAAAACGCTCTTATATTATGGGACGGATGGAGTAGAAGTTACAAAATTGAAACCAGAGTGCAAAAACATCTAGCTTATGTTTCATAATAAGACCTTCAGAATTGGTGATACGAAATAAGAACATATGCTTGGTATGGTAAAAGACTGTCGGTACGTGAGCATATAAGGTTTATTGTGTCACAGAACCTGCTCAATAGCTTGTATTTAAAATTGGGAATCGTGGGGCTGAGGGTTATGGTCACGAAAAAGGTATAATTCAAATTTGCATCCCTGTGCATCATTACACTTAAGGCTTTAATTTATACTAGTCTCTCATCAGCCAATACTGAACAATCATATCAACCCAATACTAAATACCGAAAAAGGCTTTCGCCCCGCTTTATATATAAAGCAATGACCGACCACAGCTCAGATACAAACGCACGCCACCACAACACACGCACACACCCAAGGCTGGATACATAGGCGCTGAACACTACCCCTAGTACTACAAGAGCAACCGGAGTCCTCAACCGCGGACACGCCAACGCGAAGAGAAGAAGCCGCATATGACGAACCGTGTGCTCCAAGGCGGCGCCTTCAGGAAGGTTACGACACCAGAGCGCCGTCACCGCCCGACCCGAGGATCGGAGTTTCCCCTGGAGCAACACGACGGGCAATGAGAGCCGCGACGACGCCTTCAAGAAGGGAGCGAGCTTTGCCGCCGCCGGTCCGTCCGAAGACAGAACAGGTTTTCACCCCGGCCAACACTCACCACCACCGGACGCCACATCCCGACGACCATGCCGCCCACACGGCCATGGCCACCGGACAGCACCTAACCACGGGCTCTGCCCAAGAGCACCGCGGAGCCACCCCCAGGGCCGCCGCCCTGGCATCCAAGACCTGGAATCCACCTCACTCGAGATCCACCGCTACCTCAACCAAAGATACGAGCGGAAAGGAACCGCCTTTCGCACCCCTGGGCTGCCCCTAACGCCAAAACCCAAAGGTCGGCCAAAATTGGCCTCCATCAACCCATCCTGCTGCCGGGCGCGAGACGAGCACGGTCCTGCTGCCGGGCGCGAGACAAGGTCGGTCCTGCTGCCGGGCGCGAGACGAGGTCGGTCCTGCTGCCGGGCGCGAGACAAGATCGGTCCTGCTGCCGAGCGCGAGACGAGCTCAGTACTGCTGCCGAGCGTGAGATGAGCGATGGACCATAGTCGGGGGAGGGCCGAACCTTCGACGGAGGTAGCAACCAGACGACGAGGAGAGGGCCGAAGGTCGAAACGGGCCGCCAACATACGAGCCGACGCCGGAAAGCCAGCCGCCGCCCCCGTCAACCCGCCGAGCTGCCGTGGAGCCGGCACAGCGAAGCCACCTCGCCGCCGCCACCCACAGCCGGGACTGCAGCCACGCCGAGCCGGGGCCCCAAACCCGCGCCGCCGGCCGGAAACAGGCGAATCCGGCTGGCACGCACCACCACCGCCGCCACCATGCCGATGAGGACGAGCGCAACAGCCCCCGCGCGCCGCCGGCAGGCCCTAGCCGCCGCAGCCCGTGCCGCCCGCGAAGCGGCAGCCGGAGGGTCCACCGACCAGATCAGATCTGGGAAACCCTCGCCGCCACTCCGAGCACACCCCGCCACCGACCGCATCCAAGCACGAGCACCAGGCCCAGCAGCCCTCCACGCCACTACCCGCAGCCGCCGCCGTCGCCTTGGCTGCAGCCGGTGCCGCGCCGTCGCGCCCCGCCAAGCGCCACGCATCAGCTCGAGGGGGGCAGCCCCGCGTCAGACCACCTCGAGAGACGGGAGACCAGGGCCCCGCCGCCGCCTACGCCGGCCGGGCTTCGCCCGGCGGCGCGCTCCGGCGGCAGCGAGGGGAAGAGGAGGGGAGAGGAGGGCTAGCGGCGGCGCAGACGGGAGTCGCCCCCCCGCTCGCAGGAGCGGGTTGGGCGAGCAGGTTCTGGTTCTCAAAAGGGTCCAATACTAAATAAGCTTACCATGTTTTTATTGTAATTCTCAGCTCTTGTCTATTAAGTGGAAAACTGTAAACACTCAGTCACTATTATCTAGGATAAACTGCCATGATGCTGGTTAAAAACCCAATTATCCACACTGCTATATTTTTGTAGGCACTGAAGATATATTTTATATAAGAAACTGACAGAGAAGCACCAAATAGGGTGGATGAAGCATAGCATCAACCTCACTCGTTGATGGCCAAATACTCCAACTTATCATTAGCTTTGAAGGATCAACAGACCCAGTCATTATGTTTTGATGCAGCGAACATTGTGTACATGCAGGCATTACATGTTTCAGTCGGTGCCAAGTTGTTCTCCTTTTCCAGTGAAAACATATCTGCACAGTTAACATAAATATGAGGGGATAAATAATCGTAAATTGTTGAAACTAACAAAGACTTCAATGAAACAAAATAGGTACTTGTAATTATTTCTCATTGGATGCACAGATAGGCACTTATATCTATAGTATATCATTGTTTGTAATCTTGGAAAAAGATATAATTGCTTTTTTAGATCTGTAACTTTGTTTCAGCAACTTACATGTCGAGGGCAGCTTCCATCACTTTGTTCAGAACAGGCCTTATGCAAGGTTACTTCACAGTGATGACCTGAGCATCGTGTCCTTTCATCAGGCAGGATACTCCTCGAGCAAATTAGGCACTCAACCTAAATCCAAAGGATTTTAAAGATTCCTTCTTTTAGAGATTCAGTAGGGAATCACACTCGCACTACCTTAGTAACATCCGGAGTACACATTAAAATACTGTGTGAACAGAATCACTTGATATTGGTATCCTATATTCAGAAGCTTTAAAGTGGATCAGAATCCTATAGGAAGTGTTACTTGGCATCCTAACTTCATTTCTTGACCAAGCTTTCACCTAATATTTAATTAACTTATAAGAGTCTGACTGTGTTTCTATGCAGAAGATTCCATACCCTGATCACCTTGATGTCCCTTATTACAAGATTTATAGCATATTCCAGGATTATTGTTCCCTTATTTATCAGCAACCAGAGCTACAGAGAATGAATACAAGCAACGGCACCACACTTGTGTTTAATTGAACTCTCAATATTACAGCCTTCTTCTGTCAGTTCTATCAGAGTTGGGCGATCACATATGCAGCCACTTTTTATACAGGTTGTCAAAGCATCTTGTCCAAAGAACATTCCAGGAACATATACTTTGGAAGGCATCCATATTTCCTAAGAAAATCTACCCTCTTCAAAAAATTCAGTTTCTTCAGGTTGCACGCACTTAGGTGATGTCGTTGGGCTCAAGAGTTTGAGTCTCATCTCCTACCTTAACTGAAAAGACACATAGTTCCTCCTGTGTGCTGTAGCTTCTTTTTCTGGCATAGAGCTAAATTCTTCCATATGTGCTCTGCATACATAACTTGAGATGCCACTATTCGTCCGGTTCATATGGTTAATGTTATAGGACTCAATTTGACATTTTGTAACATGTTTCTGAAGTACTCCATGTTCTTTCTTGTGAGCAACTATTGGAAACAGTGTGTGCCCTCAGTCCAATTGTCCTATAAAATGAATAACCACCTCACATTTTCTAGTGTGGTGATGTCCCTATCAGATATAACCCTTATTCCACTGATTTGCACATCTTTGTCACAGTTCTTGTTTTCTATCCAATTTCTGTGTTGATATCCAAATCCATCTAGTGTATCATTTGCTCTCGGCGGGGAGTACTAATAACCGCATTGAGACTCATTGTTCTATGTTCCAAACCATGTACCCCTTTCGGTCTCTATCCCGAGTTCCGTGCCACCAGACAATCACCCCCATTTATCAGTTCATCCCGTTTCTAGCAAACCTAACATTTTAGTTGTCATCAAAGTCCTGTTTGACACAAGCTGGTAACTGAATTGCAGGCCTGGCAGTGGTACCGGCACGTACCTTCCTCGGCGCGCCTTTCTGGAGGAAAGGGAGGACGCACTCCTCCGCCGGGGCGCCTGACGCGGCCTTCGCTGCCCCCCACTCCTCCGCGCATGCCTGTACTGTCCGCCGCAGAGGCGCTGCGGGGGACTTGCGCCGTATCCGCGAGGACGACGGCGCCGCCGAGGGGAGGCCACGGACGCGGGTCCGGACGCTGATGCGCACCGACCGGCGGGGGTCCGTTCCTCCTGGAGACTCCGCCGCGGCCGGCGGCGACGGTGGCGGGGGAGAGCAGGGGGGCTGGTGGGGCGCCTGTGGGCCGAGGCGGGCGGAGCGGCGGACGGGCTGAGCAGCCGGCGCTGGGCGGGGAGGCCCCGCCATTGGCGGGGACACGGCGATCGGACGGAGTGGACTTAGGGTTTCTGTGCGACGCGGGCTGGGAGGATTTGGGGAGGTTGCGGGGCGGAGAGGAGCGGAGTGGAGGAGCGGGGGAGGGCGGGAAGAAGAAGGGGGGGAAGTGCGGGTGCGGTTTTGGGCAGTTCCTTTCTTCTCTTTTTAGTGGCGGAGTGGGGTCGTGGGGTGCGGTGATGTGTAACGCTTAAACAACGCTCGATGTGACCGTTAAGGCAAATCGGACACTGCATCTGCAAATGGTCCGGCTTGGGTGCGGCCCATAAAATTAGTACCTGCAATTATCTAAATTTTACGAATTGTCACTAAAAAGTACTCCCTCCGTAAAGAAATATAAGAGCATTTAGATCACTAGTATATACAGTTCTAGAGAAACTAAAAATTATATACATTATAAACAAGTACAGTACATTATATAAAAAAGTAAACATATTGGTGTGTTATAAAATCTCTGCATAAATTTCAATCTAATATTCATGTACTCCTAAAAATTGTTTCATATAATTTAACAATAGTGTTTCCGACAATGTGAGAATATGTTCATGTAGTTAAGTAAAACATTTCATACTAAAAAGATGTTAATGTAATAAAAAAAGTTTTGTATTATGAAAATCTTCATGTTCATGCGTTAAGCATCTACTCCCTCCGTTCCAAAATAGATTACTCAACTTTATACTAACTTTATCAAAATAGATGACTCAACTTTATACTAACTTTAGTACAAAGTTAGTACAAAGTTGGGTCATCTGTTTTGGAACGGAGGGAGTATGTAATCATATATATTAAACACTGGCGTGGCTTTACGATGTGTTCATGTCTCAAAAAATATGTTTGTGTAATTTTCAAAAAATATCTACTCATTTTAAAAAATCATGTTAAAATGGTATATAATTTGAAAAATACTCATGTAATTAAAATAATTCAGGCAAGAAACGTGCAATTTAAAAGTGTTAAATTATCTTACAAATGTGTTCGTATAATTTTGAAAATTGCTCGCCCTTCTCAAAAACATTCACATATACATGTAATTTGAAAAAAATGTTCACGTAAAAATATATTTCTTTTAGACAAACAGAAAAAGGGTAAACCAAAAGAGAAACGGCAAAAAGAATAGTAAAACAAAAAAAGCTAAAAAAATACCGACGAAACCTCTACCCAAATAGGGCTGACCCAATGATCCACCTTACAGCATTCACAGTTGTGAGAGAGTAGGCCCCTATTATTTCTTGTCACGTAGTAGTGCTAGCATCTGCTTCCTCTAATCTAAAAAGTTGTTGGGGTCCCAACTGTAATGATTTGTGGCCAAGTAGCAATTTCACCTTAAAGTTTATCTAGGAAGGTTTGGCTTGCGGCTGATTCAAAGGATAGAAAAATATTGACCATGAGGAGGATGGACGAATTGGATCTCAATGAGGGCGATGATCATGCACACCGTCCTTGTTTGGATGTTGAAGCATTGGCGGCCGAGATGGAGGCGAATGGTGAGGAGATGGATGATATGGAGGAGTTGGCCGCAAAGTGAGCGAGGAGGCAAGGGCAGCCTGTCTGGGATGTCAACAATTGTTGTTTTGCATGGACTACGGGTCTGGAACTTTTTGTGATCAAGCGCATGTAAAACCTATGGAGATGCACCTCTTTTTGGTTGTTATCGGGTGCTATGAAAGACCACACTTTAATGTGCTCATATTGCTATGCATTTGATATGAAAGAGGTCGGACCTGGGCGGACGTTTAGGGAATGCGGCTGGATGACCGGTTCTCGTATCCGTATCCGCATCCGCTGATAGATACTATGTATGTTGGAAATATGAGCAATTTACCGAATGATTTTATTAACAGAAATAGTAGATAAAACATGGCTAGTATAGCAGTGATGAAATAAGTCATGCGAATTGACAAAGAGAAGGTAAACAACATGTTCATATATGAACCGTAAGTAAACATATCTAGAACAGACACTAGATGAAGTTGCTTATACGACATAGAACCTAACATACGTAGGGCAGAAACTAGAGCCAAGAACTATAGCAGGACTTCTAACAGAAAGGAGAAGAACACGTACGGCACAGCAGCAGCACAAGCGCTGGACTTGGGGTCGGTGTCCTCGCCTGCCATGTCGTCGAGGAGGTCGTGGACGTCGGGAAAGAAGTCGTCGGCAGGGAAGTAGTCGTCAGCGACCGGATCGTCCGTGATGAAGCAGCCAGTAGTCGCGCTGAGCGCTCCCCAAAAACCTTATCATCCTTCTCCCGTACAGGACTCAAGAGGTGCGGTCTCGGAGGCCTACTGTCCCGACTCGCGGTGCACGCAGCAAGCAGGGATGAGGAAGACAGCAGCAGCGCAGAGATTGGAACTGTGTGGCGAGAAAAAGAGGACCTTCTGATGTGTCTCTCTGGATGTTGGAAATATGCCCTAGAGGCAATAATAAATTGGTTATTATTATATTTCTTTGTTCATGATAATAGTCTTTTATTCATGCTATAACTGTATTATCCGGAAATCGTAATACACGTGTGAATACATAGACCACAATATGTCCCTAGTAAGCCTCTAGTTGACTAGCTCGTTGATCAATAGATGGTTACGGTTTCCTGACCATGGACATTGGATGTCATTGATAACGGGATCACATCATTAGGAGAATGATGTGATGGACAAGACCCAATCCTAAGCCTAGCACAAAGATCGTGTAGTTCGTATGCTAAAGCTTTTCTAATGTCAAGTATCTTTTCCTTAGACCATGAGATTGTGTAACTCCCGGATACCGTAGGAATGCTTTGGGTGTACCAAACGTCACAACGTAACTGGGTGGCTATAAAGGTGCATTGCAGGTATCTCCGAAAGTGTCTGTTGGGTTGGCACGAATCGAGACTGGGATTTGTCACTCCGTGTAAACGGAGAGGTATCTCTGGGCCCACTCGGTAGGACATCATCATAATGTGCACAATGTGATCAAGGAGTTGATCACGGGATGATGTGTTACGGAACGAGTAAAGAGACTTGCCGGTAACGAGATTGAACAAGGTATCGGGATACCGACGATCGAATCTCGGGCAAGTATCATACCGATAGACAAAGGGAATTGTATACGGGATTGATTAAGTCCTTGACATCGTGGTTCATCCGATGAGATCATCGTGGAACATGTGGGAGCCAACATGGGTATCCAGATCCCGCTGTTGGTTATTGACCGGAGAGTCATCTCGGTCATGTCTGCATGTCTCCCGAACCCGTAGGGTCTACACACTTAAGGTTCGGTGACGCTAGGGTTATAGAGATATTAGTATGCGGTAACCCGAAAGTTGTTCGGAGTCCTGGATGAGATCCCGGACGTCACGAGGAGTTCTGGAATGGTCCGGAGGTAAAGAATTATATATAGGAAGTGCTATTTCGGCCATCGGGACAAGTTTCGGGGTCATCGGTATTGTACCGGGACCACCGGAAGGGTCCCGGGGGTCCACCGGGTGGGGCCACCTGCCCCGGGGGGCCACATGGGCTGTAGGGGGTGCGCCTTGGCCTACATGGGCCAAGGGCACCAGCCCCAAGAGGCCCATGCGCCAAGAGAAGAGAAAAAGGGAAGAGTCCTAAAGGGGGAAGGCACCTCCGAGGTGCCTTGGGGAGGATGGACTCCTCCCCCCCTTGGCCGCACCCTTTCCTTGGAGGAAGGGGCAAGGGCTGCGCCTACCCCCTCTCCCTTGGCCCTATATATAGTGGGGAAAAGGAGGAGCAATCATACCTAAGGCCTGGCGCCTCCCTCTCCCTCCCGTGACACATCTCCCTCCTCCCGCAGCGCTTAGCGAAGCCCTGTTGGAATCCCGCTACTTCCACCACGCCGTCATGCTGCTGGATCTCCATCAACCTCTCCCTCCTCCTTGCTGGATCAAGGCATGGGAGACGTCTCCGTTTCGTACGTGTGTTGAACGCGGAGGTGCCGTCCGTTCGGCGCTAGGATCATCGGTGATTTGAATCACGACGAGTACGACTCCTTCAACCCCGTTCTTTTGAACGCTTCCGCTTAGCGATCTACAAGGGTATGTAGATGCACTCTCCTTCCCCTCGTTGCTGGTCTCTCCATAGATAGATCTTGGTGATTCGTAGGAAAATTTTGAATTTCTGCTACGTTCCCCAACAGTGGCATCATGAGCTAGGTTTATGCGTAGTTTCTATGCACGAGTAGAACACAAAGTAGTTGTGGGCATTGATTTTGTTCAATATGCTTGCCGTTACTAGTCTTATCTTGATTCGGCGGCATCGTGGGATGAAGCGGCCCGGACCAACCTTACATGTACTCTTACGTGAGACCGGTTCCACCGACAAACATGCACTAGTTGCATAAGGTGGCTGGCGGGTGTCTGTCTCTCCCACTTTAGTCGGATCGGATTCGATGAAAAGGGTCCTTATGAAGAGTAAATAGCAATTGGCATATCACGTTGTGGTCTTTGCATAGGTAAGAAACGTTCTTGCTAGAAACCCATAGCAGCCACGTAAAACATGCAAACAACAATTAGAGGACGTCTAACTTGTTTTTGCAGGGTATGCTATGTGATGTGATATGGCCAAAGGATGTGATGAATGATATATGTGATGTATGAGATGATCATGTTCTTGTAATAGGAATCACGACTTGCATGTCGATGAGTATGACAACCGGCAGGAGCCATAGGAGTTGTCTTAATTTATTGTATGACCTGCGTGTCATTAAACAACGCCATGTAATTACTTTACTTTATTGCTAACCGGTAGCCATAGTAGTAGAAGTAATAGTTGGCGAGACAACTTCATGAAGACACGATGATGGAGATCATGGTGTCATGCCGGTGACGATGATGATCATGGAGCCCCGAAGATGGAGATCAAAAGGAGCAAAATGATATTGGCCATATCATGTCACTATTTGATTGCATGTGATGTTTATCATGTTTATGCATCTTGTTTACTTAGAATGACGGTAGTAAATAAGATGATCCCTTACAACAATTTCAAGAAGTGTTCTCCCCTAACTGTGCATCGTTGCTACAGTTCGTCGTTTTGAAGCACCACGTGATGATCGGGTGTGATAGATCCTTACGTTCACATACAACGGGTGTAAGATAGATTTACACATGCAATACACTTAGGGTTAACTTGACGAGCCTAGCATGTACAGACATGGCCTCGGAACACGGAGACCGAAAGGTCGAGCATGAGTAGTATAGTAGATACGATCAACATGAAGATGTTCACCGATGATGACTAGTCCGTCTCACGTGATGATCGGACACGGCCTAGTTTGACTCGGATCATGTGATCACTTAGATGACCAGAGGGATGTCTATCTGAGTGGGAGTTCATAAGATGAACTTAATTATCCTGAACATAGTCAAAAGGATTTTGCAAATTATGTCGTAGCTCACGCTATAGTTCTACTGTTTAGTTATGTTCCTAGAGAAAAATTTAGTTGAAAGTTACTAGTAGCAATTATGCGGACTAGGTCCGTAAACTGAGGATTGTCCTCATTGCTTCATAGAAGGCTTATGTCCTTAATGCACCGCTCAGTGTGCTGAACCTCGAACATTGTCTGTGGATGTTGCGAACATCTGACATACACATTTTGATAACTACATGATAGTTCAGTTAAACGGCTTAGAGTTGAGGCACCGAAGACGTTTTTGAAACATCGCAGAACATATGAGATGTTCCAAGGACTGAAATTGGGATTTCAGGCTCGTGCCCACGTCAAGAGGTATAAGACCTCCGACGATTTTCTTAGCCTACAAACTAAGGGAGAAAAGCTCAATTGTTGAACTTGTGCTCAGATTGTTTGAGTGCAACAATCACTTGAATCGAGTGGGAGTTGATCTTCCAGATGAGATAGTGATGTTTCTCCAAAGTCATTGCCACCAAACTGCTAGAGCTTCGTGATGAACTATATCAGGGATAGATTTGATGATCCTTGAGGTATTCGCGATGTTTGACACCACGAAAGTAGAAAACAAGAAGGAGCATCAATTGTTGATGGTTGGTAAAACCACTAGTTTCAAGAAGGGCAAGGGCAAGAAGGGATACTTCATGAAACGGCAAATCAGCTGCTGCTCTAGTGAAGAAACCCAAGGTCGAACCCAAACCCGAGACTAAGTGCTTCCGTGATAAGGGGAATAGTCACTAGAGCGGAATTACCCTAGATACTTGGTAGATGAGAAGGCTGGCAAGGTCGATAGAAGTATATTGGATATACATTATGTTAATGTGTACTTTACTAGTACTCCTAGTAGCACCAGGGTATTAGATACCGGTTTGGTTGCTAAGTGTTAGTAACTCGAAATAAAAGAGCTACGGAATAAACGGAGACTAGCTAAAGGTGAGCTGGCGATATGTGTTGGAAGTGTTTCCAAGTTTGATATGATCAAACATCGCACGCTCCCTCTACCATCAAGATTAGTATTAAACCTGAATAATTGTCATTTGGTGTTTGCGTTGAGCATAGACATAATTGGATTATGTCCATCGCAATACGGTTATTCATTTAAGGAGAATAATGGTTACTCTGTTTATTTGAATAATACCTTCAGTGGTCTTGCACCTAAAGGAATGGTTTATTGAATCTCGATAGTAGTGATACACATTTTCATGCCAAAAGATATAAGATAGTAATGATAGTGCCACCTACTTGTGGCACTTCCATGTAAGTCATATTGGTATAAAACGCATGAAGAAGCTCCATGTTGATGGATCTTTGGACTCACTCATTTTTGAAAAGTTTGAGACATGCGAACCATGTCTATTGGTGTATACGCATGAAGAAACTCCATGCAGATGGATCATTTGGACTCACTTGATTTTGAATCACTTGAGATATGCAAATCATACCACATGGGCAAGATGACTAAAAAGCCTCGTTTTTCAGTAAGATGGAACAAGATAGCAACTTGTTGGAAGTAACACATTTTGATGTGTGCAGTCCAATGAGTGCTGAGGCATGTAGTGGATATCGTTATGTTCTTACTTCACAGATGATTTGAGTAGATGTTGAGTATATTTACTTGATGAATCACGAGTCTGAATTATTGAAAGGTTCAAGTAATTTCAGTGTGAAGTTGAAAGATCGTCGTGACAAGAGGATAAAAGATCTATGATATGATCATAGAGATGAATATCTGAATTACGAGTTTGGCACAGAATTAAGACATTGTGGAAATTGTTTCACAACTAATACAGCCTGGAACACCATAGTGGGATGGTGTGTCCGAACATCATAGTTGCACCCTATTGGATATGGTGCATACCATGATGTCCCTTATCGAATTACCACTATCGTTCATGGGTTAGGCATTAGAGACAACCGCACTCACTTTAAATAGGGCACCACGTAATTCCGATGAGATGACACCGTATGGTTTAGAGAAACCTAAGCTGTCATTTCTTAAAAGTTTGGGGCTGCTATGCTTATGTGAAAAAGTTTCAGGCTGATAAGCTCGAACCCAAAGCGGATAAATGCATCTTCATAGGACACCCAAAGCAGTTGGGTATACCTCCTGTCTCAGATCCGAAAGCAATTAGGGATTGTTTCTAGAATCGGGTCCTTTCTCGAGGAAAAGTTTCTCTCGAAAGAATTGAGTGGGAGGATGGTGGAGACTTGATGAGGTTAATGAACCGTCACTTCAACAAGTGTGTAGCAGGGCATAGGAAGTTGTTCCTGTGGCACCTACACCAATTGAAGTGGAAGCTTATGATAGTGATCATGAAGTTTTGGATCAAGTCACTACCGAACCTCGTAGGGTGACAAGGATACGTACTACTTCAGAGTGGTACAGTAATCCTGTCTTGGAAGTCATGTTGCTAGACAACAATAAACCTACGAGCTACGGAGAAGCGATGGTGGGCCCGGATTTCGATGAATGGCTCGAGGCCATAAAATCCGAGAGAGGATCCATGTATGAAAACAAAGTGTAGACTTTGGCAGAACGGCTCAATGGTCGTAAGGCTATTGAGTACAGATGGATTTTAAAAGGAAGACGGACAATAATGGTAAATGTCACCATTAAGAAAGCTCGACTTGTCGTTAAGAAGTTTCCGACAAGTTCAAGGAGTTGACTACGGTGAGACTTTCTCACTCGTAGCGATGCTAAGAGTCTGTTGGAATTATATTAGCGATTACTGCATTATTTATGAAATCTTGCAGATAGGATGTCAAAACATTGTTTCCTCGACGAATTTCTTGAGGAAAGGTTGTATGTGATACAACCGGAAGGTTTTGTCAATCCTGAAAGATGCTAATAAGTATGCAAAGCTCCAGCTATCCTTCTGAGGACTGGAGTAAGCATCTCGGAGATGGAATGTATGCTTTGATGAGATGATCAAAGATTTTGGGTTTATACAAAGTTCATGAGAAACTTGTATTTCCAAAGAAGTGAGTGGGAGCACTATAGAATTTCTGATGAGTATATGTTGTTGACATATTAATGATCAGAAATGATGTAGAATTTCTAGAAAGCATATAGGGTTATTTGAAAGGTGTTTTTCAATAGAAAGCCTAGATTAAGCTACTTGAGCATTGAGCATCAAGATCTATAAGGATAGATCAAAACGCTTAATAGTACTTTCAAATGAGCACATACCTTGGCATGATCTTGAAGGTGTTCAAGATGGATCAGTCAAAGAAGGAGTTCTTGCCTGAGTTGTAAGGTATGAAGTTAAGACTTAAAGCTCGACCACGGCAGAATAGAGAGAAAGGACGAAGGTCGTCCCCTATGCTTAAGACATAGGCTCTACAGTATGCTATGCTGTGTACCGCACCTGAAGTGTGCCTTGACATGAGTCAGTCAAGGGGTACAAGAGTGATCCAAGAATGGATCACGGGACAGCGGTCAAAGTTATCCTTAGTAACTAGTGGACTAAGGAATTTTCTCGATTATGGAGGTGGTAAAGGGGTTCGTCGTAAAGGGTTACGTCGATGCAAGCTTAACACCTATCCGGATAGCTCTGAGTAGAGATACCGGATACGTATAATGGAGCAACAATTTAGAATAGCTCCAAGTAGAACAGTTATTTGGAATAGCTCCAAATAGAACATGGTAGCTGCATCTAGGAGATGACATAGAGATTTGTAAAGCACACACGGATCTGAAAGATTCAGACCCGTTGACTATAACATCTCTCACAAGCATAACATGATCAAACCCAGAACTCCTCGAGTGTTAATCACATGGTAATGTGAACTAGATTATTGACTCTAGTAAACTCTTTGGGTATTAGTCACATGGGGATGTGACCTTGAGTGTTAATCACATATCGATGTGAACTGGATTATTGACTCTAGTGCAAGTGGGAGACTGTTGGAAATATGCCCTAGAGGCAATAATAAATTGGTTATTATTATATTTCTTTGTTCATGATAATAGTCTTTTATTCATGCTATAACTGTATTATCCAGAAATCGTAATACACGTGTGAATACATAGACCACAATATGTCCCTAGTAAGCCTCTAGTTGACTAGCTCGTTGATCAATAGATGGTTACGGTTTCCTGACCATGGACATTGGATGTCATTGATAACGGGATCACATCATTAGGAGAATGATGTGATGGACAAGACCCAATCCTAAGCCTAGCACAAAGATCGTGTAGTTCGTATGCTAAAGCTTTTCTAATGTCAAGTATCTTTTCCTTAGACCATGAGATTGTGCAACTCCCGGATACCGTAGGAATGCTTTGGGTGTACCAAACGTCACAACGTAACTGGGTGGCTATAAAGGTGCATTACAGGTATCTCCGAAAGTGTCTGTTGGGTTGGCACGAATCGAGACTGGGATTTGTCACTCCGTGTAAACGGAGAGGTATCTCTGGGCCCACTCGGTAGGACATCATCATAATGTGCACAATGTGATCAAGGAGTTGATCACGGGATGATGTGTTACGGAACGAGTAAAGAGACTTGCCGGTAATGAGATTGAACAAGGTATCGGGATACCGACGATCGAATCTCGGGCAAGTATCGTACCGATAGACAAAGGGAATTGTATACGGGATTGATTAAGTCCTTGACATCGTGGTTCATCCGATGAGATCATCGTGGAACATGTGGGAGCCAACATGGGTATCCAGATCCCGCTGTTGGTTATTGACTGGAGAGTCATCTCGGTCATGTCTGCATGTCTCCCGAACCCGTAGGGTCTACACACTTAAGGTTCGGTGACGCTAGGGTTATAGAGATATTAGTATGCGGTAACCTGAAAGTTGTTCCGAGTCCCGGATGAGATCCCGGACGTCACGAGGAGTTCCGGAATGGTCCGGAGGTAAAGAATTATATATAGGAAGTGCTATTTCGGCCATCGGGACAAGTTTTGGGGTCATCGGTATTGTACCGGGACCACCGGAAGGGTCCCGGGGGTCCACCGGGTGGGGCCACCTGCCCCGGGGGGCCACATGGGCTGTAGGGGGTGCGCCTTGGCCTACATGGGCCAAGGGCACCAGCCCCAAGAGGCCCATGCGCCAAGAGAAGAGAAAAAGGGGAGAGTCCTAAAGGGGGAAGGCACCTCCGAGGTGCCTTGGGGAGGATGGACTCCTCCCCCCCCTTGGCCGCACCCTTTCCTTGGAGGAAGGGGCAAGGGCTGCGCCTACCCCCTCTCCCTTGGCCCTATATATAGTGGGGAAAAGGAGGAGCAATCATACCTAAGGCCTGGCGCCTCCCTCTCCCTCCCGTGACACATCTCCCTCCTCCCGCAGCGCTTAGCGAAGCCCTGTTGGAATCCCGCTACTTCCACCACGCCGTCGTGCTGCTGGATCTCCATCAACCTCTCCCTCCTCCTTGCTGGATCAAGGCATGGGAGACGTCTCCGTTCCGTACGTGTGTTGAACGCGGAGGTGCCGTCCGTTCGGCGCTAGGATCATCGGTGATTTGAATCACGACGAGTACGACTCCTTCAACCCCGTTCTTTTGAACGCTTCCGCTTAGAGATCTACAAGGGTATGTAGATGCACTCTCCTTCCCCTCGTTGCTGGTCTCTCCATAGATAGATCTTGGTGATTCGTAGGAAAATTTTGAATTTCTGCTACGTTCCCCAACACTGGAGAGGAGCGACCTCTCTTATATAGGCACATGAGAGGGACGCGAACAGGCTGCGCCGGGAGGTGAAGCAACGGAGGAAGACGAAGCCATTCGCATTCATTATCCACTACCCAAAAAACTTTTCAGCTCCAGGTGACCTTTCGTATACCCGTAGTGCGTGGCAAAAATTAGACATCGGCTCGGCTCATTCCCGCAACCCGCGGCGCGGCGCAGCGCGTCGTGACGAGGCGTGGCGAGGCGGACGGCGGAGGAGGAGCGCGCGTGGATGTCCCTCTTGTTCTCATGCTCATACAAGTAGGGAAAGACACTCCCTTATAAGGGGGTCCAACTCCCACTCAACTAGCAATGTGGGACTAAACATTAGTAGTATCCCTTGCCTTGTACAAATGGGCTAAGTGAGCCTCTAGGATTTATTTAGGAATTTCTGAAATAGTTATTGGGCTGCCCAAAATAGACTAAATTCCAGCAATCCCCCACTAGATCCCAGAGGCACACAGAAATTTGCCTTTGCTTCCAAAACACTGTTTTATATACCGATACTGCAGTGGAGACTGTTAAGTTGAACTTCCACCTAGAACTCTATGCTATACTAGTAAGCAACTTGAACAGTGGACTGGACCTTGAACTGCAAGTTTTCTGCGAATCTAGCTTCACATAAAGCCTTGACCGATACGTGGCTACCGTGGGTCTTCCCCGCGGGTGGAGCTTACGCGTCATACTCTGTGACCTTTCATGAGTTTACTAGAGAGAACCCTAGTCTCATAGATTGCGACATTTGACAATCAGACTCATATAGGTGTGTTCTTCAAAAGATGTTCTGCAGGACAACATCTCTGCTTCAAAGAGCCACTTAGAACACATTAAGATATACATCAACCTGCCATGCAGATTAGGAGAGTATTGCATATTCATGGAGTGGTATTTTTAATAGTAAGGGTACTCTCCTCCCAGTTGACCAACAGCTTGTCTTCCACATCTAATTCACGGGATCTCCGATCACAAAGAATAGGTTACCACTATGAACAACTCATATTGTGGGTCTCATACCCATCTCCCTCGATGCATTATCTATCACATTACGTGATAGACCCTTAGTAAAAGGATCTGCCAGATTTTTAGACGTTTGGATATAATCCAATGCAATAACTCCGGAGTTTCTCATTTTTCTGACAGACTTTAACCTTCTCTGAACGTGTCTTGATGACTTCATGTTATCCTTAGAGCTGTTCACTTTCGTGATCACAGTTTGATTGTCACGGTTCATAAGGATACCCGGTACAGGTTTCTCGACAACTGGCAAGTCATTCAAGAGCCGGCGAAGCCAATCTGCTTCGACCGTAGCTGTATCTAGTGCTGTGAGTTCTGCTTCCATAGTTGACCTCGTTAAGATGGTCTGCTTGCAAGACTTTCAAGAAACAGCGCCACCTCCATGAGTGAATACATATCCGCTCGTGGCCTTTATCTCATCAGCATCTGAGATCCAGTTTGAGTCACTATACCCTTCAAGCACCTTTGGGTGCCCAGTGTAGTGAATTCCATAATTCACAGTGCCTTTCAAATAACGCAAAACTCTCTCTAGAGCTTTCCAATGCACATCTCCTGGTTTTGAGACAAACCGACTCAGTTTGCTAACAGCAAAAGAGATGTCAGGTCTTGTCACACTGGCTAAGTACATAAGTGAGCCAATAATCTGAGAATACTTCAATTGATCTCTAGCAATTCTTCGATTCTTTCGAAGCAGCACGCTAGCATCATATGGTGTTGGAGAGGGCTTGCAGTCGCCAAAGCGACTCAAGATGTTTTCCACATAGTGAGATTGAAGCAATGTAATCCCACCATCATCATCTCTCAACAACTTGATGTTCAAAATGACATCAGCCACTCCTAAATCCTTCATCTCAAAACAGCGATATAGGAAATCCTTGACCTCCTTAATAACATTCAGATTTGTTCCGAAAATCAGTATGTCATCAACATACAAGCAAAGCACAACTCTCTCGCCCCCACCATGGCGATAGTACACACATTTGTCAGCTTCGTTCACAACAAAGCCTGCAGCTGTTAAAGTTCTCTCGAACTTCTCATGCCACTGTTTGGGTGCTTGCTTGAGTCCATACAAAGACTTCAGCAACTTGCACACTTTCCCTTCCTGACCATCTATTACAAACCCATCTGGTTGTTCCATATAAATTTCCTCATCCAACTCTCCATTTAGGAAAGCAGTCTTAACATCCATTTGATGAACGACAAGACCATGTGAGGCAGCTAGTGAAAGTAGAACTCGAATAGTGGTCAGTCGAGCCACAGGTGAGTAAGTATCAAAGAAATCTTCACCTTCCTTTTGGGTATAACCCTTAGCCATGAGCCGAGCCTTGTACTTTTCAATAGTACCATCAGGCCTAAGCTTCTTCTTGAATACCCATTTGCATCCTATAGGTTTGCACCCATAAGGACGATCAGTTATCTCCCAAGTTTCATTCGCCAAGATGGAATCCATCTCGCTACGAACTGCTTCCTTCCAGTAGTCGGCATCTTTAGATGCATAGGCCTCTGAAATAGAACTGGGAGTGTCATCTATGAGATACACAAGAAAATCATCACCAAAGGACTTTGCAGTCCTCTGTCTCTTGCTCCTAATAGGAACTTCATTGTTCTCCTCCACAGGACTTTCAAAGTGTTCCATCAAAATGGCAGGTTCAGTAATTGTAACTGGTTCCTGATTCGATGAACTAGGCATCTCCTGATTAGATGAGGTAGCCATATCCTTCATGGGGAAGATATCTCCAAAGAAAGTCGCATCATTCGACTCCATGATCGTACCGACATGCATGTCAGGTACCTCAGGTTTTACAACCAAAAATCTATAGCCAATGCTATGAAAAGCATATCCCAGGAAAACACAATCCACAGTCTTTGGTCCAAGTTTCCGCTTCTTTGGAATTGGAACATCGACTTTCGCCAAACAACCCCATGTTTGCAGATAAGAGAGTTTTAACCTTTTCTTCTCCCATTCCTCGAATGGAGTTATCTCTTTGTTCTTTGTGGGAACTCGATTTAGGACATGACATGCTATCAATATCGCCTCCCCCCACCATGCCTTGGAGAGACCCGATGTGTCTAACATGGCGTTAACCAAATTAGTTAGAGTACGATTCTTTCTTTCGGCCACCCCATTTGACTGAGGTGAGTAGGGAGGCGTCCTCTCATGGATTATACCATGTTCCGCACAAAAAGCATCAAATTCATTGGAAAAATACTCTCCACCACGGTCGGACCTAAGCCTCTTGATTTTCCGATCAAGTTGGTTTTCCACTTCAGCTTTATAGATCTTGAAAAAGTTCAAAGCCTCATCCTTAGATTTCAGAAGATACACACGGCAGTATCTAGTGGAGTCGTCAATTAACGTCATGAAATATTTCTTTCCACCTTTTGTCAAAACACCATTCATTTCACATAAATCTGAATGTATAAGTTCTAGTGGTGCAAGATTTCTCGTCTCCGCAGTCACGTGAGACTTACAAGGTTGCTTAGCTTGCACATACACTTGACACTTAGATCCCTTGACAGTGGTGAAACTAGGGATTAAGTTCAACTTCGGTAGTCGCGACATGCAACCAAAGTTAACATGACAAAGACATGAATGCCACACATTTGATTCACTATTGTTGCAAATATGATTATCAACTTTATTGCAAACGTCTGATAAGGATAAACGAAACAGGCCTCCTGACTCATAGCCTTTACCAACAAAGGTTCCATACTTGGATATTACAAATTTATTCGACTCAAAGACAAACTTGTAGCCATCTCTACACAGAAGAGATCCGCTAACAAGATTTTTATTGACGGAGGGGACATAATGCACGTTCTTCAGCCGCATGATCTTCCCCGAAGTAAACTTCAGATCGACCGTGCCAACACCACGAACAGAAGCACTTGAACCATTGCCCATCAGCACGGTTGAAGTCCCTGCGGTCTGATAAGACGAAAACATGGAAATATCACCGCATACATGCACATTAGCACCCGTGTCAATCAACCAATCAGGAGAATGACATATCGAAAGAATAGTGGGAAATATACCATACCAGCATCCTTCATGTCGGTGTCTCCGATGACAACATTAGCGGTCTTGCCGCCTTTCCCAGGATGACGCTTGTCATAGCGATTGGGGCAACCAGGAGCCCAATGATCAGGATCTCCACACACATGACAAGCACCTTTCTTCTTGTCACTCTTCTTCTTGAAGTTCGTGTGTTGTACAACCTTGTTCTTCCCATCAAACTTTGCTTTACCATGAAGCTTGCCCTTGTTCTTGAACTTGTGGGACTGGAAGTTTTTCTTCTGTACCAGATTGGCACTAGATCCTCCCTCAATACCTCGAGCATGTGTGTCCTTTGCTCTCGCCTTTTCTTCCACATCAAGAGTACCAATGAGATCCGGGATGGAAAACTCCTGTCTCTTATGCTTCAGTAAGGTAGCAAAGTTCCTCCACGAAGGAGGAAGCTTAGTGATGATACCCCCGGCAACAAACTTGTCCGGTAGGATACAATTGAAGTGCTCAAGTTCTCTAGCAAATGACTGTATCTCATGAGCCTGCTCAACCACGGAGCGCTCTTCAGTCATCCTGTAATCAAAGAATTGCTCCATGATGTACAACTCAGTGCCGGCATCCGAGACCCCAAACTTGGCCTCGAGTGCGTCCCACATATCTTTTCCATTGTCAATTGACGCATAAGCATCAACTATGTTCTCACCAAGAACACTCAAGAGAGCAGCCTTAAACAAGGTATCCATTTTCTGAAAAGCTTGTGCCTGTTGAGCATCTTGCTCTCCTTCAGGTTTGCCAAGAGTGGCGTTATAGCAACTCATGGTTTGAAACCATAAGACTGCTCTCACGCGCCACCTCTTATAGTGGATACCCTCAAACATAGGAGGTCTCATGGAAGCAGCAAAACCATTCGAGGTAAATTGCCTATAATAAGGTTTTTGGATTGTTGGAAATATGAGCAATTTACCGAATGATTTTATTAACAGAAATACTAGATAAAACATGGCTAGTATAGCAGTGATGAAATAAGCCATGCGAATTGACAAAGAGAAGGTAAACAACATGTTCATATATTTACCGAATGTACATATCTAGAACAGACACTAGATGAAGTTGCTTATACGACATAGAACCTAACATACGTAGGGCAGAAATTAGAGCCAAGAACTGTAGCAGGACTTCTAACAGAAAGGAGAAGAACACGTACGGCACAGCAGCAGCATAAGCGCTGGACTTGGGGTCGATGTCCTCGCCTGCCATGTCGTCGAGGAGGTCGTGGACGTCGGGGAAGAAGTTGTCGGGGAAGTAGTCGTTGGCGACCGGATCGTCCGTGATGAAGCAGCCAGTAGTCGCGCTGAGCGCTCCCCACCTTATCACCCTTCTCCCGTACAGGACTCAAAAGGTGCGGTCTCGGAGGCCTACTGTCCCGACTCGCGGTGCACGCAGCAAGCCGGGATGAGGAAGACAGCAGCAGCGCAGAGATTGGAACTGTGTGGCGAGATAAAGAGGACCTTCTGATGTGTCTCTCTGGAGAGGAGCGACCTCTCTTATATAGGCACATGAGAGGGACGCGAACAGGCTGCGCCGGGAGGTGAAGCAACGGAGGGAGACGAAGCCGTTCGCATTCATTATCCACTACCGAAAAAACTTTTCAGCTCCAGGTGACCTTTCGTATACCCGTAGTGCGTGGCAAAAATTAGACATCGGCTCGCCTCATTCCCGCAACCCGCGGCGCGACGCGTCGTGGCGAGGCGGGCAGCGGAGGAGGAGCGTGCATGGATGTCCCTCTTGTTCTCATGCTCATACAAGTGAGGAAAGACCCTCCCTTATAAGGGGGTCCAACTCCCACTCAACTAGCAATGTGGAATAAACATTAGTAGTATCCCTTGCCTTGTACAAATGGGCTAAGTGGGCCTTTAGGATTTATTTAGGAATTTCTGTAATAGTTATTGGGCTGCCCAAAATAGACTAAATTCCAGCAGTGTATGTTTTAGGGGACGGCGTTGGAGATGCCCTGACAATCATATGGCCAATCTACCTGGCTTCAAAATCTAGACTTGGCATGGGTGTTTGTCTCTTTCTGGATTTATTTCAGTCTTTTCTGCGTTCATTCCTTCCAGGGAGACAAGCAGGCCCGACCCATAGGCCGGACAAACGGGGCGCCCGCCCTGGGCCCCCATAAGGCAGGGCCCCAGCCCAGCTAGTATTCATCTGTAGTGCGTACGAAGCCCAACAAAAACAACGAGCGGATTCTCCTCGTTCTCTCCCCAAATCCCAGGCTCCGATAACTGTGCCGACGTTCCCGTGCGTCACCGTCTCAAATTCCAAGGTCGCCGCTGGGCATTAATGAAGACTAAAGACGCAAATCTGCTCGCCAATCGGCTCTCCTTCCCTTCTTGATGTTCTGCTCGTTCCCCATCAGCTGGACATTGGAGAGACAATACGTGTGTTCTTCTCTTCCCGTCCATCCTCTTCTCTGCCCTTTGAGAGATTCCACATCTGCCTGCCCTGCTCCCCCGCATAGGTCTTCTTCTGTAGTTCTGCTCTTTGGTGGATCCAAGTGTGGTGGAGAACTGGAAAAGGCGGGATTATTCAGTTCATGGTGTCATCTTCTCGTTCGTGTTGACTACTGCAACATGCGAATCTGCTGATCTGACATCCACATCAAACCACATTCAAGTGCTTTTGTTCCCTGTGTTAATCATTTTATACTGCTTGTTCTTCTTTAGTGACATCTCCTTTAGAAAGTTTTATCTGGTAGTAACAAAAGGAAGAGAAAAAAGCAAATAGATGAAGAGGTAAAATCCCATAAAGGGTCACTTGACAATTTTTTTCACAACTAGTACTTCTCCTAGAGATCCCGTGGAATTGGCAACAACCAACTGAGAATACAGATGCTACTGTTCATGATATGAACGAGAATAATAATAATTCCAGTGTGCATGAAAAAGTAACTCATTCACCAAATTCTGAATCACCGAGTGTCGATAAACAACAACCACTAACTGTTGATATTTTCGATCCGTGCCACTGAGATAATCTGGATGGTAAGGCTAGGTATATTTTAGTTGAGAAATAATCCTGTAAGAAATGATGATATTTCAGAACAAATAGAAAATATTTTGAGCTTTTAAGTAAACAAGGGCCCCTTATTTCTGTCTTGCCCCTGGGCCCCATATATCTATGGGCCGGCCCTGGAGACAAGGTTCTCGTTGACTACAAGGCTCATGTGCTAAGTTCGTCAATCTCAAGGTTGGTCTGCTTAGTCCTTTAGAGGTGCTTATCAGGGTAAAGTCTGCTTTCTTACCTTCATAAGGTGAGCGTTCGTACATTTATACGAGTGTCTGCGTTTGCACAGTTTTTTCTAAGAAAAAACGCTTATGGTCACTCCACACCATCAGATTACTAGTCATGAGCAAAAAAAATCCACTAAGCATGAAACATGGCAAAATCATTTATCTCTGATGAAAGAAATGGGATCATCCTCCCCAGAATAAGTAAGCATCCAAAAAAGCTCGGTGTCGATGCATTTCTCTTTTGTAGGCACGAACCAGTGCCCTCCGGATCCAAAAAAAATTAAAAGAAAAGGCAACAACAACACAAAGAAAGAATGAATCAACAGCTGAGCATTCTGATGAACGGGACGGGAGTCGGGAGGCATTGATCGTCACGAAGGGTAGAGCGCCAAGAACTTGGGAGACAAGCACGGTGAGCTCCTCCAGATCCTGGAGTGCAGCTTGAGCACCTCGTGTGCCTTCTCTTTGGTCTTGACCCCGCACAGCTCCGACCGCAGCGCCAGGCACAACTTGCCCACGACGCCGGCCTGCGCCATCTCCTGCAGCACGGCCGGCGTCGCCGCGTGCCGTGCGACGGACCTCAGCACGCGCACCGCCCGCTCGCTGGCCGCCTCCGACACCCGCAGCACCTTCTTGCCCACCACGGCCACCCCCGCCGCGTGCGCCACCAGCTCGGCGCGCCCCTCGGCGCACGTGCACAGCCGGTCCAGCACGGCCAGCGCGAGCTCGCAGACCCGCCGCTCGGGCTCGTCCAGCAGCAGCTCCACGAGCGCCGGCACCGCGCCCGCGCCGACGATCTTGACGCGGTTCCGGCCGTACGGGCAGAGCGCGGAGAGCGCGTGGAGCGCCGCCTTGGTGGCGCGCGTCGACACGCGGTCGCGGACCACGCGGATCACCTCGGCGAGGAGCTCCTGGTTCAGCCCGATCACCCAGGCCGGCACGGAGACATCGGCCAGCGACCTCACGAGCCGCACGGCCTGCGCCCTCGACTGCAGGTTGGACGAGCGGAGCACGGCCGTGAGGGACTCGGCCAGGTTGCCGTGCCTGGACACGACGCGGACCAGCTCCTGCTCCGGGATCCGGAGCGACGCGAGGACCCCGACGGCCTCCTCCCGCGCAGTGGAGCAAGCGCTGGCGCCGGTGAGGACACGAGTCAGCGCGTCGAACACGCCATCCTGGGACTCCAGCATTGCCCTGGTGTCCTCGCACTCGGCCACCAACTCCCCCAGCTTCCTGAGCGCGCCCACCTGGGCCGCGGCGGCGTCGGAGAGCAGCGACGCGAGCTCATCCGGGTTCACGGGCCTGAGCGCGGCCACCTCCCCCTCGACGTCGGAGCCGGGGGAGACGGACGCGACCCAGGAGCCGATGAGGCGGCGGAGGGTGTGGTTGGGCGTGAGCTGGAGCTCCGGCTCGAGCGGCTGGCGCGTGACGGGGCAGGTGCGCTGGCTGGTGCTGCACGCGGCCGGCGCAGCGGACGCGGCGAGCCAGCGCGAGATGGCGGCGCGGTCGTAGGAGATGCCGGTGGGCAGCGTGACCGGGTCGCGCATGAGCTGCAGCGAGATCGGGCAGAGGAAGTAGGACGGCACCTCGGCGGGGGCCGCGGTCGGCGGCGCCATGGCTGCCATCTTCTCCGAAACCGATTAGCTCGATCGGCCGCAGCACGTTAAACGCGTCCGGACGAAATGCGCCGCGGGTTGACGAAATGGCGGTGGGGCGCCGGAGCGGGATATATAGTAAGCCGGTTGGTGGCCCGTGGCCGGTGCGCGCGCGTCCGCAAGCTGGAGCTCTAGTTTATTCGTGCTAGCTAGCTATCTGTGGGTTTTGGAAGAAGAAGTTGGAACGAAGAAGACCAGCGGAGCGGGCGGGCGGGGGCGCGGCTTGCGGAGGCAGCTGTTGCCTCTGGATTATTTTAAGGCGTCGGGATTCGTCGTGGTGGTGTTCACATGCATCACATCACATGGCTGCCCTTTGTTTACTGGTCGCTTGCGGCTCGGGTCAGAGCGAGCTACATTTACGGGCTAGGCCCTCGCTTTGGTCAAAATTGTAATCCAGGCCCGTCATTACTCCTCCATTTGACATTCAGGATAGTTGACTTTGTGGGGTGTTGGTACGTTAGCGTCGGGGTAGCTGGGTCTCTCCTCTCACTTCGCTTCTCCGGCCTTCACCTTCACGTTGGAAAAGTAGGCGACGGTTGTGAAACATGTGGTGGCGATAGATAGATGGCAGCTCCCATGGCGGCCTCGACTTTTCCTTCACCACCGTGAGCTAGCTTTGACTGGCTAGGTGCATGTGCAAGCTGATCCAGTCCTACCGAGCTGGCTTGGCTGTAGCACGATCTTAACGTTTGACATGCCACATTGCCACCGATTGCTTGGTGCAGATCCCCCCCGAGAGAGTTCCATCCGTATCCCATCGGCACCTCAAAAAACTCCTATCGGTAGTTCCAATTTCGCTGGAAAATGTCTACAAGCTCAGGCCCCTTTGCGCAAAGGGAGAGCCTGCATGGGATGGGATGGGATGGGATGGGATTGGCAGATTGGCAGAGTGGGGAGGCTCGATCGAACGGTTGACCTGGAAAATTGCAGAGGTTAACAAATTTGTACGAATAGGCAGGAGCATAGGGAATCGCGCTGTCCCTGCTCTGTGAGCCGTGTTGTTAATGTTCAGATCTCTGACCCTGCTGGGTGCCGCCATGTTCCGTCTATTGAGATGTGCGCACCGCGGCGAGGTGCCGCCATCCCATAGGCTTTGACCACCTAATTCTGACTTGTTTAATGCTTCACCTGATCGATCTGAAAATATGATGATCTGCTCCAACCTGTCACGCCGAGTTTTCTAAGTCCCGCGCCTTCAGAATCTTTCCATGGATCCCTCTTTCAATGGCTACGATCTATCTTTTCTTATATCGATGTCGTCTTTTACAGAGGGGTTATATAGTCCTACTATCATTTATCCTAGTAACTTTTTTACAAGATCTGGCTCTCAAAAGTTGTCGTTTTAGATAGACCTACAACTACAAGTCAATCATTTTGAAGAAAAAACTGAAGCTATAATTTTTGGATTGATACTTGGAAACCACACCTAAAAATTACCTTTAAAAGTAATATCATTAACACAAATGTGTTGAGTTTATGATATGCTTTAATTAGATTGGCGCTCAATTAGTAGCATTTTGCCACCATATTGTCTTTTTTTAATCATGCAAGGAACAAGATGTATGTTGTATCCTTTGGTTATGAATTGGTGTTGTATAGGTGCCACCCATATAGGCAAATAGTAGTTGAATTCCATGAGTACTTAAGGGATGTTTGGATTGTGACTATGTTTGTCTTATGTTACCACATTATTTTTATCATACTTGCCACATTTGCCTAATTTGAGTTGCTCAAATTGTTAGCCACAATTTGCCTTGCCTAAAGGAATCTTTTCAGACTTTTTGTGTCTATGACATGTGGGGTTCACTGCTCATAAAAATTCTTGTCTTAGGTGTGGCTAGAACCAAACATCCACCTATTTTGGTCAAACTTGCCTAAGATGAGGTGTGGCAAGATGTGGCCATATGTGGCTGGAAACCAAACAGCCCCTTAGTAGGTGGATGTGGTTCTGTTGATGCCCGTCAGACTATTTTATTCATATGCTGCATTTGGACTTGTTGTATAGACGTGGTGGTTGCTTTATTTATACAGCAGGACAAAAACCTATTTCGGAGTAGGCGGTTGTGCACTAGGTTTAATGTTTGTGTGTCCTACTAAGATAGATTATTTTACTCAATGTTTCTCACAACGAAATGGTTGGATCCCACTAAATTATGATTTATTATATAAATCAATGCTCAACTTCAGCTTAGCACCTAAATCTAGCTGTACAACGAATCATTTGATATTATGTGTTGTTGGTTCCAATCTAAACACGCATAATTCCAGCTGAGCAAACTGTTATACTAGAACAGCAGTTCCGTCCACAGTTTTGTAAAATCTGGCGTCACATAGAGTTTACGAGAATAAATTGAATACTTCCTCCATTTTTTATACATGGCCACTTTGTTTTTGCGTCAAACTTTGACTTGTAATTTTGGCCGATAAAATATGAGTTATATGCCATAAAAATATATCATAAAAAAGTTCTTTGAAATGTGCGTGCAATGACGTGCTTTTTGTGGCATATAACTCATATTTTGTTGTAAAATTAATGACCAAAAATTCTTAGAAATAAAAATATGCAATGACCTTGTATTAAAAAAATGGAAGGAGTACTCCGTATGGTAGATATCATCTCATATAGTACCACACTCCCATCCATTTAACCACGGCTGCTATAAGAACGGGGTGCACATATTACAAGACTCTTTGTAGTTAACCATGTTCACGAATGAATCATTCCAGGTTCCAGCTTACATTGCACTCCAGATCCGTGCAGTCCGGATCCAAGTACATTTGCATCATGTCAACGATAATACTATTAAAGAGATCTCGTCCCCGACGTTTCATAAAAAGAAGGGTTTGAATTGCTAACCAAGATTCATCCATCACTCTATCGACACTAATTAAATCGAGGGTTGTCAACCAATTTCCAGCGTAATTAACAGTTGTGGCTGTGCTAGCTGCTATAGTGTCCACATATAATACTTCCTCCTATACAAATTAATTGACGCAGTTTTAGTTCAATAGTACATCCTTTCGAGTTTATAATGCTTACATGTACCCTAGATCGACAATTTAACCAACAGAATATGACTTTTTTTGGCGAAAATGACATAAATCTATTACCAAAGTTCATCAGAAGCACCTCAAACGTAATAAAAATTACATTGAGATTCTGGGACCACCGAACGACCAATATTGTAACTAGAAAGAGCCGCCGACACGCCATTGTCGCCACTCTCCTATCGGAGCCGGCTTGACAATTACATTGAGATTCTGAGACCACCGAACGACCACTATTGTTACCAGAATGAGACGCCGACGCGCCAATATCGCTGCTCTCCTACCGGAGCCGGCTTGACAATTGCATTGAGATCCTGAGATCACCGAACGACCACTATTGTCACCAGAATGAGCCGCCGACGCGCCAATGTCGCCGCTCTCCTACCGGAGCCGGCTTGACTTTGTCGATGACAGTCAGGAAGTCTTCATGGACGTGCCCCTAAGGACCAACGCGCTGAAGTTGCCGTCGTCTGTGTTGGACCCTTGAATAGATTTGAAGCACACCAAATCTCGCCACACGATGAGAAACACTAATCTCACCGCCCCAAGAAGACAACAGGAATCTACGCCGGAGCTCCGTCGACTACGTCCACAAGGATGAACTCGAGGAAGATCGGAGCCCGTAAGACAAACTCGAAGAAAAAACACCGTCATCCGCCCGAGCATCGCAGCAACGAGGACTGAAAAAACCTCACAACAACCCTCGAACTGATAGTGGCCGCACTCGTATCGGAGGTGTACAATGTTGGAAATATGCCCTAGAGGCAATAATAAAAGTATTATTATATTTCATTGTTCATGATAATTGTCTTTTGTTCATGCTATAACTGTATTATCCGGAAATCGTAATACACGTGTGAACACATAGACCACAATACGTCCCTAGTGAGCCTCTAGTTGACTAGCTCGTTGTGATCAACAGATAGTCATGGTTTCCTGGCTATGGACATTGGATGTCGTTGATAACGGGATCACATCATTAGGAGAATGATGTGATGGACAAGACCCAATCCTAAGCATAGCACAAAGATCGTGTAGTTCGTTTGCTAGAGCTTTGCCAATGTCAAGTATCTCTTCCTTCGACCATGAGATCGTGTAACTCCTGGATACCGTAGGAGTGCTTTGGGTGTATCAAACGTCACAACGTAACTGGGTGACTATAAAGGTGCATTACAGGTATCTCCGAAAGTGTCTGTTGGGTTGACACGGATCGAGACTGGGATTTGTCACTCCGTATGACGGAGAGGTATCTCTGGGCCCACTCGGTAATGCATCATCATAATGAGCTCAAGGTGACCAAGGTGTTGGCCACGGGATCATGCATTACGGTACGAGTAAAGTGACTTGCCGGTAACGAGACTGAACAAGGTATTGGGATACCGACGATCGAGTCTCGGGCAAGTAACGTACCGATTGACAAAGGGAATTGTATACAGGGTTTGATCGAATCCTCGACATCGTGGTTCAACCGATGAAATCATCGAGGAGCATGTGGGAGCCAACATGGGTATCCAGATCCCGCTGTTGGTTATTGCCCGAGAGTCGTCTCGATCATGTCTGCATGTCTCCCGAGCCCGTAGGGTCTACACACTTAAGGTTCGGTGACGCTAGGGTTATCAGGAAGACTAGTATGTGACTACCGAATGTTGTTCGGAGTCCCGGATGAGATCCCGGACGTCACGAGGAGTTCCGGAATGGTCCGGAGGTGAAGTTTTATATATGGGAAGTTGTCATACGGACACCGGAAAGTTTCGGGGGTCTATCGGTAATGTACCGGGACCACCGGAGGGGTTCCGGGGGGTCCACCGGGAGGGGCCACCCCTCCCGGAGGGCCACATGGGCCACAAAGGGAAGGGAGCCAGCCCCTGGAGGGCTGGGCGCGCCCCCCACCTTGGGCCCATGCGCCTAGGGTTGGGGGGGAAACCCTAAGGGGGGCGCCCCCCCTTGCTTGGGGGGCAAGCCTCCCCTCCCTGGCCGCCGCCCCCCCTCTAGATCCCATCTAGAGGGGTCGGCCCCCCTTGCCCCTTCCCCTATAAATAGAGGGGTGGGGGGAGGGCTGCTGTACCCATCTCCAAGGCACGGCCCCTCCCCTCCCCAACACCTCTCCTCCTCCGTAAGCGCTTGGCGAAGCCCTGTCGGAGTACTGCTGCACCAACACCACCACGCCGTCGTGCTGCCGTTGGAGCGAGCTTCCTCAACCTCTCCTTCCCCCTTGCTGGATCAAGAAGGAGGAGACGTCTCCCGTCCCGTACGTGTGTTGAACGCGGAGGTGCTGTCCGTTCAGCACTTGGACATCGGTGATCTGAATCACGTCGAGTACGACTCCATCATCACCTTGCAAGCTTCCGCACGCGATCTACAAGTGGTATGTAGATGCAAACTCTCTCCCATGACTCGTTGCTTAGATGAACTCATAGATGGATCTTGGTGAAACCGTAGGAAAAATTTTAATTTTCTGCAACGTTCCCCAACAGTGGCATCATGAGCTAGGTCTATGCGTAGTTCTCTAATGCACGAGTAGAACACAATTTTGTTGTGGGCGTGGATCTTGTCAACTTGCTTGCCTCTACTAGTCTTTTCTTGCTTCAGCGGTATTGTGGGATGAAGCGGCCCGGACCAACCTTACACGTACGCTTACGTGAGACCGGTTCCACCGATTGACATGCACTAGTTGCATAAGGTGGCTGGCGGGTGTCTGTCTCTCCCACTTTAGTTGGAGCGGATTCGATGAAAAGGGCCCTTATGAAGGGTAAATAGAAGTTGACAAAATCACGTTGTGGTTATTCGTAGGTAAGAAAACGTTCTTGCTAGAACCCAATTGCAGCCACGTAAAAGATGCAACAACAATTAGAGGACGTCTAACTTGTTTTTGCAGCGATTGATCATGTGATGTGATATGGCCAGAAGTTGTGATGAATGATGAATTGTGATGTATGAGATCATGTTCTTGTAATAGGATTCACGACTTGCATGTCGATGAGTATGACAACCGGCAGGAGTCATAGGAGTTGTCTTTATTTTTTGTATGACCTGCGTGTCATTGAAGAACGCCATGTAAACTACTTTACTTTATTGCTAAACGCGTTAGCCATAGAAGTAGAAGTAGTCGTTGGCGTGACAACTTCATGAAGACACGATGATGGAGATCATGATGATGGAGATCATGGTGTCAAGCTGGTGACAAGATGATCATGGAGCCCCGAAGATGGAGATCAATGGAGCTATATGATATTGGCCATATCATGTCACAACTATATAATTGCATGTGATGTTTATTATGTTTATGCATCTTGTTTACTTAGGACGACGGTAGTAAATAAGATGATCCCTTACAAAAATTTCAAGAAGTGTTCTCCCCTAACTGTGCACCGTTGCTACAGTTCGTCGCTTCTAAGCACCACGTGATGATTGGGTGTGATGGATTCTTACGTTCACATACAACGGGTGTAAGACAGTTTTACACAGCGAAAACACTTAGGGTTAACTTGACGAGCCTAGCATGTACAGACATGGCCCCGGAACACGAAGACCGAAAGGTCGAACACGAGTCGTATGGAAAATACGATCAACATGAAGATGTTCACCGACGATGACTAGTCCGTCTCACGTGATGATCGGACACGGCCTAGTCGACTCGGATCGTGTGGCACTTAGATGACTAGAGGGATGTCTAATCTAAGTGGGAGTTCATAATTTGATTAGAACTTTATTATCATGAACTTAGTCTAAAACCTTTGCAAATATGTCTTGTAGATCAAATGGCCAACGCTAATGTCAACATGAACTTCAACGCGTTCCTAGAGAAAACCAAGCTGAAAGATGACGGCAGCAACTATACGGACTGGGTCCGGAACCTGAGGATCATCCTCATAGCTGCCAGGAAGCAATATGTCCTAGATGGACCGTTAGGTGACGCTCCCGTCCCAGAGAACCAAGACATTATGAATGCTTCGCAAACTCGTGCTGATGATTACTCCCTCGTTCAGTGCGGCATGCTTTACAGCTTAGAATTGGGGCTCCAAAAGCGTTTTGAGCATCACGGAGCATATGAGATGTTCGAAGAGCTGAAACTAGTTTTTCAAGCTCATGCCCGGGTCGAGAGATATGATGTCTCCGACAAGTTCTACAGTTGTAAGATGGAGGAAAACAGTTCTGTCAGTGAGCACATCCTAAAGATGTCTGGGTTGCACAACCGTATGACCCAGCTGAACATTAACCTCCCAGATGAGGCGGTCATTGACAGAATCCTCCAGTCGCTCCCACCAAGCTACAAGAGCTTTGTGATGAACTACAACATGTAGGGGATGGTGAAGACCATTCCTGAAGTGTTCTCGATGCTGAAGTCAGCAGAGGCTGAAATCAAGAAAGAACATCAAGTGTTGATGGTCAATAAGACCACTAAGTTCAAGAAAGGCAAGGGCAAGAAGAACTTCAAGAAGGCCGGCAAGGATGTTACCGCGCCCGGTAAGCCAGTTGCCGGGAAGAAGTCAAAGAATGGACCCAAGCCTGAGACTGAGTGCTTTTATTGCAAGGGTAAGGGTCACTGGAAGCGGAACTGCCCCAAATGCTTAGCGGATAAGAAGGCCGGCAACACCAAAGGTATATTTGATATACATGTAATTGATGTGTACCTTACCAGTACTCGTAGTAACTCCTGGGTATTTGATACCGGTGCCGTTGCTCATATTTGTAACTCACAGCAGGAGCTGCGGAATAAACGGAGACTGGCGAAGGACGAGGTGACGATGCGCGTCGGGAATGGTTCCAGAGTCGATGTGATCACCGTCGGCACGCTGCCTCTACATTTACCTACGGGATTAGTTTTGAACCTTAATAATTGTTATTTAGTGCCAAGTTTGAGCATGAACATTGTATCTGGATCTCGTTTAATACGAGATGGCTACTCATTTAAGTCTGAGAATAATGGTTGTTCGATTTATATGAGAGATATGTTTTATGGTCATGCTCCGATGGTCAATGGTTTATTCTTAATGAATCTCGAGTGTAATATTACACATGTTCATAGTGTGGATGCCAAAAGATGTAACATACTTGTGGCACTGCCGCCTTGGTCACATTGGTGTCAAGCGCATGAAGAAGCTCCATGCTGATGGACTTTTAGAGTCTCTTGATTATGAATCGTTTGACACATGCGAACCATGCCTCATGGGCAAAATGACCAAGACTCCGTTCTCCGGAACAATGGAGCGAGCAACCAACTTGTTGGAAATCATACATACCGATGTATGCGGTCCAATGAGTGTTGAGGCTCGCGGAGGATATCGTTATGTTCTCACTCTCACTGATGACTTGAGTAGATATGGGTATGTTTACTTAATGAAACACAAGTCTGAAACCTTTGAAAAGTTCAAGGAATTTCAGAATGAGGTGGAGAATCAACGTGACCGAAAGATAAAGTTCCTACGATCAGATCGTGGAGGAGAATACTTAAGTCACGAATTTGGTACACACTTAAGGAAATGTGGAATCTTTTCACAACTCACGCCGCCTGGAACACCTCAGCGTAACGGTGTGTCCGAACGTCGTAATCGCACTTTATTAGATATGGTGCGGTCTATGATGTCTCTTACCGATTTACCGCTATCATTTTGGGCATACGCTCTAGAGACAGCTACATTCACTTTAAATAGGGCACCGTCTAAATCCGTTGAGACGACACCGTATGAATTATGGTTTGGGAAGAAACCTAAGCTGTCGTTTCTAAAAGTTTGGGGATGCGATGCTTATGTCAAGAAACTTCAACCTGAAAAGCTCGAACCCAAGTCGGAAAAATGCGTCTTCGTAGGATACCCTAAGGAAACTGTCGGGTATACCTTCTACTTAAGATCCGAGGGCAAGATCTTTGTTGCCAAGAACGGATGCTTTCTGGAAAAAGAGTTTCTCTCGAAAGAAGTAAGTGGGAGGAAAGTAGAACTCGATGAAGTACTACCTCTCGAACGGGAAAGTGGTGCAGCACAGGAAAATGTTCCTGTGATGCCCACACCAACTGAAGAGGAAAACAATGATGATGATCAAGGTACTTCGGATCAAGTTGCTACTGAACTTCGTAGGTCCACAAGGACACGTTCCGCACCAGAGTGGTACGGCAACCCTGTCCTGGAAATCATGTTGTTAGACAACGGTGAACCTTCGAACTATGAAGAAGCGATGGCGGGCCCAGATTCCAACAAATGGCTTGAAGCCATGAAATCCGAGATAGAATCCATGTATGAAAACAAAGTATGGACTTTGACAGACTTGCCCGATGATCGGCGAGCGATAGAAAACAAATGGATTTTCAAGAAGAAGACGGACGCGGATGGTAATGTTACCATCTATAAAGCTCGGCTTGTCGCTAAGGGTTATCGACAAGTTCAAGGGATTGACTACGACGAGACATTCTCTCCCATAGCGAAGCTGAAGTCCGTCCGAATCATGTTAGCAATTGCCGCATACTATGATTATGAGATATGGCAGATGGACGTCAAAACGGCATTCCTTAACGGACATCTTAAGGAAGAGCTGTATATGATGCAGCCGGAAGGTTTTGTCGATCCTAAGAACGCTAACAAAGTATGCAAGCTCCAGCGATCCATTTATGGGCTGGTGCAAGCATCTCGGAGTTGGAACATTCGCTTTGATGAGATGATCAAAGCGTTTGGGTTTATGCAGTCTTATGGAGAAGCCTGCGTTTACAAGAAAGTGAGTGGGAGCTCTGTAGTATTTCTCATATTATATGTAGATGACATACTCTTGATGGGAAATGATACAAAACTTCTGGACAACATTAAGGCCTACTTGAATAAGTGTTTTTCAATGAAGGACCTTGAAGAAGCTGCTTATATATTAGGCATCAAGATCTATAGAGATAGATCGAGACGCCTCATAGGTCTTTCACAAAGCACATACCTTGATAAGATTTTGAAGAGGTTCAAAATGGATCAGTCCAAGAAAGGGTTCTTGCCTATGTTACAAGGTGTGAGATTGAGCTCAGCTCAGTCACCGACCACGGCAAAAGATAAAGAAGAGATGAGTGTCATCCCCTATGCTTCAGCCATAGGATCTATTATGTATGCCATGCTGTGTACCAGAACCGATGTAAACCTTGCCGTAAGTTTGGTAGCAAGATACCAAAGTAATCCCGGCAAGGAACACTGGACAGCGGTCAAGAATATCCTGAAGTACCTGAAAAGGACAAAGGACATGTTTCTCGTTTATGGAGGAGACGAAGAGCTCGTCGTAAAGGGTTACGTCGACGCTAGCTTCGACTCAGATCTGGATGACTCTAAGTCACAAACCGGATACGTGTATATGTTGAATGGTGGAGCAGTAAGCTGGTGCAGCTGCAAGCAAAGCGTCGTGGCGGGATCTACGTTTGAAGCGGAGTACATGGCAGCCTCGGAGGCAGCGCATGAAGCGATTTGGGTGAAGGAGTTCATCACCGACCTAGGAGTCATACCCAATGCGTCGGGGCCGATCAAACTCTTCTGTGACAACACTGGAGCTATTGCCCTTGCCAAGGAGCCCAGGTTTCACAAGAAGACCAGGCACATCAAGCGTCGTTTCAACTCCATCCGTGAAAATGTTCAAGATGGAGACATAGAGATTTGCAAAGTGCACACAGATCTGAATGTCGCAGATCCGTTGACTAAACCTCTCTCGCGGGCAAAACATGATCAACACCAGAACTCCATGGGTGTTCGATTCATCACAATGTAACTAGATTGGTGACTCTAGTGCAAGTGGGAGACTGTTGGAAATATGCCCTAGAGGCAATAATAAAAGTATTATTATATTTCATTGTTCATGATAATTGTCTTTTGTTCATGCTATAACTGTATTATCCGGAAATCGTAATACACGTGTGAACACATAGACCACAATAGTGTTGGGGAACGTAGCAGAAATTCAAAATTTTCCTACGTGTCACCAAGATCTATCTATGGAGAGACCAGCAACGAGGGGAAGGAGAGTGCTTCTATATACCCTTGTAGATCGCTAAGCGGAAGCGTTCAAGTCAACGGGGTTGATGGAGTCGTACTCGTCGTGATTCAAATCACCGATGACCAAGTGCCGAACGGACGACACCTCCGCGTTCAACACACGTACAGCCCGACGATGTCTCCCACGCCTTGATCCAGCAAGGAGAGAGGGAGAGGTTGAGGAAGACTCCATCCAGCAGCAGCACAACGGCGTGGTGGTGATGGAGGAGCGTGGTAGTCCAGCAGGGCTTCGCCAAGCACCGCGAGATATGAGGAGAAGGGAGAGAGGTAGGGCTGCGCCAAGAGGAGAAGTTCTCATGTGTTGGGCTGCTCAAATGCCTCCAATATATATAGGGGGAAGGGGGGCTGCGCCCCCACCTAGGTTTCCACCCTAGGGGGCGGCGGCCAGCCTCCAGATGGCATCTGGTGCGGCGGCCAGAGGGGGAGAGAGGGGAGGCGCAGGGAGCATGGGCCTTAGGGCCCATCTGCCCTAGGGTTTGCCCCCTCCCACTCTCCCCTACGCCTTGGGCCCCTTGTGGGGGGCGCACCAGCCCACCTGGGGCTGGTTCCCTCCCACACATGGCCCATGCAGCCCTCCGGGGTTGGTGGCCCCACTTGGTGGACCCCCGGGACCCTCCCGGTGGTCCCGGTACTTTACCGATAAAACCCGAAACTTTTCCGGTGACCAAAACTGGACTTCCCATATATAAATCTTTACCTCCGGACCATTCCGGAACTCCTCGTGATGTCCGGGATCTCATCCGGGACTCCGAACAACATTCGGTAACCACATACAAGCTTCCTTTATAACCCTAGCGTCATCGAACCTTAAGTGTGTAGACCCTACGGGTTCGGGAGACATGCAGACATGACCGAGATGTTCTCCGGTCAATAACCAACAGCGGGATCTGGATACCCATGTTGGCTCCCACATGTTCCACGATGATCTCATCGGATGAACCACGATGTCAAGGACTCAATCGATCCCGTATACAATTCCCTTTGTCTATCGGTACGATACTTGCCCGAGATTCGATCGTCGGTATTCCGATACCTTGTTCAATCTCGTTACCGGCAAGTCTCTTTACTCGTTCCGTAACACATCATCCCGTGATCAACCCCTTGATCACATTGTGCACATTATGATGATGTCCTACCGAGTGGGCCCAGAGATACCTCTCCGTTTACACGGAGTGACAAATCCCAGTCTCGATTCGCGCCAACCCAACAGACACTTTCGGAGATACCCGTAGTGTACCTTTATAGCCACCCAGTTACGTTGTGACGTTTGGTACACCCAAAGCACTCCTACGGTATCCGGGAGTTGCACAATCTCATGGTCTAAGGAAAATATACTTGTCATTAGAAAAGCTTTAGCATACGAACTACATGATCTTTGTGCTAGGCTTAGGATTGGGTCTTGTCCATCACATCATTCTTCTAATGATGTGATCCCGTTATCAATGACATCCAATGTCCATGGTTAGGAAACCGTAACCATCTATTGATCAACGAGCTAGTCAACTAGAGGCTTACTAGGGACTTGGTGTTGTCTATGTATCCACACATGTATCTAAGTTTCCTATCAATACAATTATAGCATGGATAATAAATGATTATCATGAACAAGGAAATATAATAATAATCAATTTATTATTGCCTCTAGGGCATATTTCCAATAGTCTCCCACTTGCACTAGAGTCAATAATCTAGTTCACATCGATATGTGATTAACACTCAAGGTCACATCCCTATGTGACTAACACCCAAAGAGTTTACTAGAGTCAATAATCTAGTTCACATTACCATGTGATTAACACTCGATGAGTTCTGGGTTTGATCATGTTATGCTTGTGAGAGAGGTTATAGTCAACGGGTCTGAACCTTTTCAGATCCGTGTGTGCTTTACAAATCTCTATGTCATCTCCTAGATGCAGCTACCACGTTCTATTTGGAGCTATTCCAAATAACTGTTCTGCTTGGAGTTATTCTAAATTGTTGCTCCATTATACGTATCCGGTATCTCTACTCCGAGCTATCCGGATAGGTGTTAAGTTTGCATCGACGTAACCCTTTACGACGAACTCTTTTACCACCTCCATAATCGAGAAAATTCCTTAGTCCACTAGTTACTAAGGATAACTTTGACCGCTGTCCTGTGATCCATTCTCGGATCACTCTTGTACCCCTTGACTAACTCATGGCAAGGCACATTTCAGGTGCGGTACACAACATAGCATACTGTAGAGCCTATGTCTTAAGCATAGGGGACGACCTTCGTCCTTTCTCTCTATTCTGCCGTGGTCGAGCTTTTAAGTCTTAACTTCATACCTTACATCTCAGGCAAGAATTCCTTCTTTGACTGATCCATCTTGAACACCTTCAAGATCATGTCAAGGTACGTGCTCATTTGAAAGTACTATTAAGCATTTTGATCTATCTTATAGATCTTGATGCTTATTGTTCAAGTAGCCTAATCCAGGTTTTCCATTGAAAAATACTTTCCAAATAACCCTATATGCTTTCTAGAAATTCTACGTCATTTCTGATCGACAATATGTCAACATATACTTATCAGAAATTCTATAGTGCTCCCACTCACTTCTTTGGAAATACAAGTTTCTCATAAACTTTGTATAAACCCAAAATCTTTGATCATCTCATCAAAGCATACGTTCCAACTCCGAGATGCATACTCCAGTCCTTAGAAGGATTGCTAGAGCTGTGCATACTTATTAGCATCTTTCAGGATTGACAAAACCTTCCGGTTGTATCACATACAACCTTTCCTCAAGAAAATCGTCGAGGAAACAATGTTTTGACATCCTATCTGCAAGATTTCATAAATAATGCAGTAATCGCTAATATAATTCCAACAGACTCTTAGCATCGCCACGAGTGAGAGAGTCTCATCGTAGTCAACTCCTTGAACTTGTCGGGAAACATCTTAACGACAAGTCGAGCTTTCTCAATGGTGACACTTACCATCATTGTCTGTCTTCCTTTCAAAATCCATATGTACCTAACAGCCTTACGACCATCAAGTAGTTCTTCCAAAGTCTGCACTTTGTTTTCATATATGGATCCTATCTCGGATTTTATGGCTTCTAACCATTTATCGGAATTTGGGCCCACCATCGCTTCTCCATAGCTCGTAGGTTCATTGTTGTCTAGCAACATGACCTTCAAGACAGGATTACTGTACCACTTTGAAGTAGTATGTATACTTGTCACCCTACGAGGTTCGGTAGTGACTTGATCCGAAACTTTATGATCACTATCATAAGCTTCCACTTCAATTGGTGTAGGTGCCACAGGGACAACTTCCTGTGCCCTGCTATACACTTGTTGAAGTGACGGTTCAATAACCTCATCAAGTCTCCACCATCCTCCCACTCAATTCTTTCGAGAGAAACTTTTCCTCGAGAAAGGACCCGATTCTAGAAACAATCCCTTATTGCTTTCAGATCTGAGACAGGAGGTATACCCAACTGTTTTGGGTGTCCTATGAAGATGCATTTATCCGCTTTGGGTTCGAGCTTATCAACCTGAAACTTTTCCACATAAGCGTCGCAGCCCCAAACTTTTAAGAAATGACAACTTAGGTTTCTCTAAACCATAGTTCATATGGTGTCATCTCAACGGAATTACGTGGTGCCCTATTAAAGTGAATGTGGTTGTCTCTAATGCCTAACCCATGAACAATAGTGGTAATTCGATAAGAGACATCATGGTACGCACCATATCCAATAGGGTGCAACTATGATGTTCGGACACACCATCACACTATGGTGTTCCAGGCGGTATTAATTGCGAAACAATTTCCACAATGTCTTAATTGTGTGCCAAAACTCGTAACTCAGATATTCATATCTATGATCATATCATAGACATTTTATCCTCTTGTCACAATGATCTTCTACTTCACTCTGAAATTACTTGAACCATTCAATTCAGACTTGTGTTTCATCAAGTAAATATTCTCAACATCTACTCGAATCATTTGTGAAGTAAGAACATAACGATATTCACTGCATGCCTCAGCACTCATTGGACTGCACACATAAAAATGTGTTACTTCCAACAAGTTGCTATCTTGTTCCATCTTACTGAAACCGAGGCTTTTCGGTCATCTTGCCCATGATTTGCATATCTCAAGTGATTCAAAATCAAGTGAGTCCAAACGGTCCATTTGCATGGAGTTTCTTCATGCAAATACACCAATATGACTTACGTGGCAGTGCCACAAGTAGGTGGTACTATCATTACTATCTTTTGGCATGAACATGTGTATCACTACGATCGAGATTCAATAAACCATTCATTTTAGGTGCAAGACCATTGAAGGTATTATTCAAATAAACAGAGTAACCATTATTCTCCTTAAATGAATAACCGTATTGCGATAGACATAATCCAATCATGTCTATGCTCAACGCAAACACCAAATAACAATTATTTAGGTTTAACACCAATCTCGTTAGTAGAGGGAGCGTGCGATGCTTGATTACATCAAGCTTGGAAAAACTTCCAACACATATCGTCAGCTCACCTTTAGCTAGTCTCCGTTTATTCCGTAGCTTTTATTTCGAGTTACTAACACTTAGCAACCGAACCGGTATCTAATACCCCGGTGCTACTAGGAGTACTAGTAAAGTACACATAACGTATATCCAATATACTTCTATCGACTTTGCCAGCCTTCTAATCTACCAAGTATCTAGGGTAATTCTGCTCCAGTGGCTGTTCCCCTTATTACAGAAGCACTTAGTCTCGGGTTTGGGTTCAACCTTGGGTTTCTTCACTAGAGCAGCAGCTGAATTGCCGTTTCATGAAGTATCCCTTCTTGCCCTTGCCCTTCTTGAAACTAGTGGTTTCACCAACCATCAACAATTGATGCTCCTTCTTGATTTCTACTTTTGTGGTGTCGAACATCTCAAGGATCATCATATATGTCCCTGATATATTATAGTTCATCACGAAGCTCTAGCAGCTTGGTGGCAATGACTTCGGAGAAACATCACTTTCTCATCTGGAAGATCAACTCCCACTCGATTCAAATGATTGTTGTACTCAGACAATCTGAGCACAAGTTCAACAATTGAGCTTTTCTCCCTTAGTTTGCAGGCTAAAAAAATCGTCGGAGGTCTTATACCTCTTGAGGTGGGCACGAGTCTGAAATCCCAATTTCAGTCCTCAAAACATCTCATATGTTTCGCGACATTTCAAAAACATTTTCGGTGCCTCAATTCTAAACCGTTTAACTGAACTATCATGTAGTTATCAAAATGTGTATGTCCGATGTTCGCAACATCCACAAACGACGTTTGGGGTTCAGCACACTGAGCGATGCATTAAGGACATAAGCTTTCTACTGATCGCATAATCGCTACTATCAACTTTCAACTAATTTTTCTCTAGGAACATATCTAAACAGTAGAACTATAGCGTGAGCTACGACATAATTTGCGAAATCCTTTTGACTATGTTCAGGATAATTAAGTTCATCTTATGAACTCCCACTCAGATAGACATCCCTCTAGTCATCTAAGTGATTACATGATCCGAGTTAACTAGGCCGTGTCCGATCATCACGTGAGACGGACTAGCCAACGTCGGTGAACATCTTCATGTTGATCGTATCTTCTATACGACTCATGCTCGACTTTTCGGTCTTCTGTGTTCCGAGGCCATGTCTGTACATGCTAGGCTCGTCAAGTTAACCCTAAGTGTCTCGCGTGTGTAAATCTGTCTTACACCCGTTGTATGTGAACGTTAGAATCTAACACCCGATCATCACGTGGTGCTTCGAAACACGAACTGTCGCAACGGTGCACAGTTAGGGGAGAACACTTCTTGAAATTGTTGTAAGGGATCATCTTATTTACTACCGTCGTTCTAAGCAAACAAGATGCATAAACATGATAAACATCATATGCAATCAAATAGTGACATGATATGGCCATCATCACTTTGCTCCTTTTGATCTCCATCTTCGGGGCTCCATGATCATCATCGTCACCGGCATGAGACCATGATCTCCATCATCATGATCTTCATCATCGTGTCTTCATGAAGTTGTCTCGTCAACTATTACTTCTACTACTATGGCTAACGGTTAGCAATAAAGTAAAGTAATTACATGACGTTTAAGTTGACACGCAGGTCATAAATAAATAAAGACAACTCCTATGGCTCCTGCCGGTTGTCATACTCATCGACATGCAAGTCGTGATTCCTATTACAAGAACATGATCAATCTCATACATCACATATATCATTCATCACATCCTTTGGCCATATCACATCACATAGCATACCCTGCAAAAACAAGTTAGATGTTCTCTAATTGTTGTTTGCATATTTTACGTGGCTGCTATGGGTTTCTAGCAAGAACGTTTCTTACCTATGCAAGAACCACAACGTGATATGCCAATTGCTATTTACCCTTCATAAGGACCCTTTTCATCGAATCCGATCCGACTAAAGTGGGAGAGACAGACACCCACCAGCCACCTTATGCAACTAGTGCATGTTTGTCGGTGGAACCGGTCTCACGTAAGCGTACGTGTAAGGTTGGTCCGGGCCGCTTCATCCCACGATGCCGCCGAATCAAGATAAGACTAGTAACGGCAAGCATATTGAACAATATCGACGCCCACAACTACTTTGTGTTCTACTCGTGCATAGAATCTACGCAATAGACCTAGCTCATGATGCCACTGTTGGGGAACGTAGCAGAAATTCAAAATTTTCCTACGTGTCACCAAGATCTATCTATGGAGAGACCAGCAACGAGGGGAAGGAGAGTGCATCTACATACCCTTGTAGATCGCTAAGCGGAAGCGTTCAAGTGAACGGGGTTGATGGAGTCGTACTCGTCGTGATTCAAATCACCGATGACCAAGTGCCGAACGGACGGCACCTCCGCGTTCAACACACGTACAGCCCGACGATGTCTCCCACGCCTTGATCCAGCAAGGAGAGAGGGAGAGGTTGAGGAAGACTCCATCCAGCAGCAGCACAACGGCGTGGTGGTGATGGAGGAGCGTGGTAGTCCAGCAGGGCTTCGCCAAGCACCGCGAGATATGAGGAGAAGGGAGAGAGGTAGGGCTGCGCCAAGAGGAGAAGTTCTCATGTGTTGGGCTGCTCAAATGCCTCCAATATATATAGGGGGAAGGGGGGCTGCGCCCCCACCTAGGTTTCCACCCTAGGGGGCGGCGGCCAGCCTCCAGATGGCATCTGGTGCGGCGGCCAGAGGGGGAGAGAGGGGAGGCGCAGGGAGCATGGGCCTTAGGGCCCATCTGCCCTAGGGTTTGCCCCCTCCCACTCTCCCCTGCGCCTTGGGCCCCTTGTGGGGGGCGCACCAGCCCACCTGGGGCTGGTTCCCTCCCACACATGGCCCATGCAGCCCTCCGGGGTTGGTGGCCCCACTTGGTGGACCCCCGGTACCCTCCCGGTGGTCCCGGTACTTTACCGATAAAACCCGAAACTTTTCCGGTGACCAAAACTGGACTTCCCATATATAAATCTTTACCTCCGGACCATTCCGGAACTCCTCGTGATGTCCGGGATCTCATCCGGGACTCCGAACAACATTCGGTAACCACATACAAGCTTCCTTTATAACCCTAGCGTCATCGAACCTTAAGTGTGTAGACCCTACGGGTTCGGGAGACATGCAGACATGACCGAGATGTTCTCCGGTCAATAACCAACAGCGGGATCTGGATACCCATGTTGACTCCCACATGTTCCACGATGATCTCATCGGATGAACCACGATGTCAAGGACTCAATCGATCCCGTATACAATTCCCTTTGTCTATCGGTACGATACTTGCCCGAGATTCGATCGTCGGTATCCCGATACCTTGTTCAATCTCGTTACCGGAAAGTCTCTTTACTCGTTCCGTAACACATCATCCCGTGATCAACCCCTTGATCACATTGTGCACATTATGATGATGTCCTACCGAGTGGGCCCAGAGATACCTCTCCGTTTACACGGAGTGACAAATCCCAGTCTCGATTCGCGCCAACCCAACAGACACTTTCGGAGATACCCGTAGTGTACCTTTATAGCCACCCAGTTACGTTGTGACGTTTGGTACACCCAAAGCACTCCTACGATATCCGGGAGTTGCACAATCTCATGGTCTAAGGAAAAGATACTTGACATTAGAAAAGCTTTAGCATACGAACTACATGATCTTTGTGCTAGGCTTAGGATTGGGTCTTGTCCATCACATCATTCTTCTAATGATGTGATCCCGTTATCAATGACATCCAATGTCCATGGTTAGGAAACCGTAACCATCTATTGATCAACGAGCTAGTCAACTAGAGGCTTACTAGGGACTTGGTGTTGTCTATGTATCCACACATGTATCTAAGTTTCCTATCAATACAATTATAGCATGGATAATAAACGATTATCATGAACAAGGAAATATAACAATAATCAATTTATTATTGCCTCTAGGGCATATTTCCAACAAATACGTCCCTAGTGAGCCTCTAGTTGACTAGCTCGTTGTGATCAACAGATAGTCATGGTTTCCTGGCTATGGACATTGGATGTCGTTGATAACGGGATCACATCATTAGGAGAATGATGTGATGATCATTAGGAGAATGATGTGATGGACAAGACCCAATCCTAAGCATAGCACAAAGATCGTGTAGTTCGTTTGCTAGAGCTTTGCCAATGTCAAGTATCTCTTCCTTCGACCATGAGATCGTGTAACTCCTGGATACCGTAGGAGTGCTTTGGGTGTATCAAACGTCACAATGTAACTGGGTGACTATAAAGGTGCATTACAGGTATCTCCGAAAGTGTCTGTTGGGTTGACACGGATCGAGACTGGGATTTGTCACTCCGTATGACGGAGAGGTGTCTCTGGGCCCACTCAGTAATGCATCATCATAATGAGCTCAAGGTGACCAAGGTGTTGGCCACGGGATCATGCATTACGGTACGAGTAAAGTGACTTGCCGGTAACGAGACTGAACAAGGTATTGGGATACCGACGATCGAGTCTCGGGCAAGTAACGTACCGATTGACAAAGGGAATTGTATACAGGGTTTGATCGAATCCTCGACATCGTGGTTCAACCGATGAAATCATCGAGGAGCATGTGGGAGCCAACATGGGTATCCGGATCCCGCTGTTGGTTATTGCCCGAGAGTCGTCTCGGTCATGTCTGCATGTCTCCCGAGCCCGTAGGGTCTACACACTTAAGGTTCGGTGACGCTAGGGTTATCAGGAAGACTAGTATGTGACTACCGAATGTTGTTCGGAGTCCCGGATGAGATCCCGGACGTCACGAGGAGTTCCGGAATGGTCCGCAGGTGAAGTTTTATATATGGGAAGTTGTCATACGGACACCGGAAAGTTTCGGGGGTCTATCGGTAATGTACCGGGACCACCGGAGGGGTTCCGGGGGGTCCACCGGGAGGGGCCACCCCTCCCGGAGGGCCACATGGGCCGCAAAGGGAAGGGAGCCAGCCCCTGGAGGGCTGGGCGCGCCCCCCACCTTGGGCCCATGCGCCTAGGGTTGGGGGGGAAACCCTAAGGGGGGCGCCCCCCCTTGCTTGGGGGGCAAGCCTCCCCTCCCTGGCCGCCGCCCCCCCTCTAGATCCCATCTAGAGGGGTCGGCCCCCCTTGCCCCTTCCCCTATAAATAGAGGGGTGGGGGGAGGGCTGCTGTACCCATCTCCAAGGCGCAGCCCCTCCCCTCCCCAACACGTCTCCTCCTCCGTAAGCGCTTGGCGAAGCCCTGTCGGAGTACTGCTGCACCAACATCACCACGCCGTCGTGCTGCCGTTGGAGCGAGCTTCCTCAACCTCTCCTTCCCCCTTGCTGGATCAAGAAGGAGGAGACGTCTCCCGTCCCGTACGTGTGTTGAACGCGGAGGTGCTGTCCGTTCAGCACTTGGACATCGGTGATCTGAATCACGTCGAGTACGACTCCATCATCACCTTGCAAGCTTCCGCACGCGATCTACAAGTGGTATGTAGATGCAAACTCTCTTCCATGACTCGTTGCTTAGATGAACTCATAGATGGATCTTGGTGAAACCGTAGAAATTTTTTTAATTTTCTGCAACGTTCCCCAACATACAATACATGTGAAGTTGACGCGTACAGGAGGGGAGAGGTTGCCCTAGCTACCAAGGTATAGGGTGTTAGTTGAGAAAGAGCCGATGCTATTATATATGACAAAACTTATACTATAAACTTTAAATATATTATTTTCAATAATTGTTTTGTGATATACTCTCTCCGTTCCTAAATATAAGTCTTTTTAGAGATTACAATATAGACTACATAGGAAGCAAAATGAATGAACCCAGACTCTAAACTACGTCTATATACATCCGCATATTGTTCAAACTAAAATATCTAGAAAGATTTATATTTAAAAACGGAGGAAGTACAGTTCATATTGCATTTGCAAATTACTAACGACCTAGAGACATGCGAAGGACATATAACTGAAAATGCCTGTCCGGGTTGACTTTGGGAGCGATGCGCGAACGGTTCTTCGCAGCTCATGTGGTGGTGGATGCAAGTGCCTGTCCAACGCCAACGTCGTTTACTTTCTGCCTCTTAGATGGTCCGACTGGGAGAACGCCTGCATGGTACTCCACGTTGGACGGCCGGGCCAATGCATGCACGGCTGCCGTGAGAACGCGCGCGCGGAGTTGACCTTTTGGGCTCTCGCCATCACCAGCGACTGCTCGACAGTTCTAGCACATGTGAAAAACTCGCTGCTCGTGCGCCTCGAACGCCTTGAGCTCGGCAGAAAGGGCTGACCGGTCTGCGCGCTCGCTTAAGCGCGTCACCGTCGGGATGGGCCAGCCGGACCGGACCGGACCGGCGCGCGTCGGTGCTCGAGCGCTGTGATAGTGGCTGCACTCATATAATTCACTAGCGTGTAGTGCGCGGCGGCACGCCGCGCCACAAGGATTGGTATGCTATTTGGTTTTTTTACAATGTTTGGTAAGTCGTCCCAAGACTTGATTCATTGCATGGAAAGGATACATCTGGTACACGCATAAGTGATAAAACTTGATTCATTGCAAGGAAAGGATACATCTAGTTGGTACATGATATGTGATCTATAGTTCTCTTGTTCTCTTCTTAGACCCGAGATGTTGATACTCTAGCTTCTTTTCTCTGTGATGTAGCGATGTAGCGGTAGAGAATGCACAAGTGGTCCACAATATGTGGTGGCAATAGCTACTGGATACATAATTGCAAAACTCTTGTTTTCTTCTTAGACCCGAGATGTTGATACTCAGGCATGGTTTGTCTCTGTGATGTAGTGGTAGAGAGATGAAGCTAGTTCTTCTGCTTTCTTATATTGGTGGTTTGTTCCCCATGTAGACCATGTTCAATTTGTTCTACCTCCATTTTTGTGCGGCAGAGCAGTTCTTGTACATTGTCTTTAGAGCATTGTTGTTGTGGTCGTCGACGACTATGTTGTGAAGAAAGCTAGTGCATCAAGGGTAAACTAATCAGTTACCAGTTTGTCTGAATCAGTCTGGAGTCAAAAGCACTTGCAGAACACAGTCCGCCGCACTAATCCTGGCAAGAGGCATTCAACAGTAGTAGCAACAACATCAATACACGGAATCAACAAGATGTCACGCAAAGCAAACACCAAACACCAAACACCGGAACAGGTAAAGGTAGCAATATAATTACCTCTTAGAGTGCTTGACCACATGATCCCCTGTAAAAATTTGAAAAAGAAACAATCACATACAAAAGCATCAGGAAGGAAATGCCCATAGCTTCACAAAGGAGTAATTTTCAACCTGATTCCCCTCACAACTATTGGATCCTAACCAAATTTGTTAGAAGAAAAGGGGAGAGAATCACTTATAGGTGTATTATCCATCTTTCAGATAACAATAGACTGACTTCTAAAAATCCTTGTAAACAAGGACATTGATGCAATGTAGCTTCCATAGGTATATGGCCCTTTCTTAAAAGAATTTTCGAATAGAGCAATATGTACAAAGGATGAAAAATAATATTGTGATATGTATGTCATAAGTTATCATACATCCATAGATCCGTTGGTAGATGCAAAGGCTAAATTGAAATTAAACAGAATGATCTAACTGACTACAGTTTTTGGTGCATGAAAGAACCTCCACCTTATACCATATAAATGTTTACTCATACCCAAGCTGGCTCTGAAGCTTAACAGTCTTTGTATTTTTACAGAAAGGCTGGAACCTAAAACCTCTACCATGACCATGAAGGGCATATGCACACAAATAGATATGCGAACTGAACCAACAACAGGCGGAATTAATCTATATCTCATGTTGTTTGTGGTAGCAGAAAAGACTACTAAACTTGCTTGAGCCAGTGTTCACAATAGAACCAATGGCTTATCATCTCTACACTACAGGAAGATGCAATGAAGAAATTCTGGGAACTTGCTGAGAACAAAGTGACGTTGTAACAAAAGTGAATTAATACTGTGTGACAATGCAGGACCAAGCTATCATTTTGATTGTACAACAACAAAGTGATGTTGTAACAACAGTGAATTAATACTGTGTGACAATGCAGGACCAAGCTATCATTTTGATTGTACAACTGTTACTTGGATCATCGATATAACTATTGTTTTCTGAGCTAGTTACTTCCTTGATATAAAAATATATTTATATGGAGGGAGTATTTAACATATAACCAGACAGTTACGTACCATATAAACATGTCTTATCCTACACAACTGACTACAAAATATGAGCACCAAGATAACTCTTGGGTCTGGAACACCTTCGGTGTGCCTCCGACGCTGAGCAGGATTGAACTAACTTGTACCATGTATAAAAGTAGTATCCATAAGTAGGCTCAAAATATTTACATGTATAGCTACTACAGACGCTACAGTAGAGTTGTGGTATAAATAAATAGGAGCACCTTACACTGAGGGAACTTGATAGACAAAAAAGATTTATACAAATTGAGAAAAATGCTCTGTACATGTTCACCTGAATGTCTGGAACATTGTGGGGCTGATCACTCATATAGGATGACACACACATTTTTCCCAAGCGAACGTCGATCTCTAGCAGCATCAGAACCTCAAAGAAAACAAATAGATAAATAATACATATCCTGGATATGCTCACTATGAGCCTGTAGAAGCTAGTAAAAAGGCGAATCAATGAATATCAACTGAGTTAAATAGAAAACACAATAATTATCCGTATGTGTGCCGTAGCTGACAAGGAATTTCTATTCACTTCTCACCTTAAAGTCGTCGACTCCGAATAGGAAGAATCTGATCCCAAGGATACAGAGCCACTCCAGCTTGGCATCCAGGTACCACCTTCATCCATGTACATGGACAGCAAGGCCGCCCCTGGGGTTTTCAAACATAGGTATGCAAAGGGAGATAAAAATATTATATACACCTTCCATTGGCCAATTTTTTTGTTGAAGTAGAAGTTACTCATGGAAGAGAAATGACTGGAAACTTGTACATGGGGTTCTGCACTTTTAGATAATTAAGGATGACGTGTATAATGTCTCTATGCTTGCCACTTCTTTTGATGTAAAATGGGGAACTAATACTGGCGGACATCATAAAGATTAAATATACCCTTCTCAAGCTATATAGATCATAGGTTAATTCTACAATAAGTATTAGGAAAAATAGATCAGGTTTAGACCGATTATGTCGAATGGGACCAATATTTCCAGCAATTAAATGGAATGACGATTCAGATATATACCCACGGGCCACGGCAACTAAGGAACATACACACACACACCCTGAAGAACGTCTACCATACAAATGTTTGTACACAACAATAGCTTGTTACATTAGCCAAATAATAGAGAACACATCAGAACTGATATAAGAATCGTATACTATCATATCATGTGGTCATTCTTACGGAATTTAAGATATAAGCCGACCATATCATCCTACAAAAAAAGAGAAATAACACTACCTTGCAAACCTGATTAAACGCCCATAGGCAACAATAATTGTTATTGTTAACTCAACCTTCAAATGAGCATGTGTAATGACATAGATCGAGGATGGAAGAATGCATCAAAATATGAAGGTCAGTAAAGAGACCACAAAATAACACAAAAGGAACGAAACAACCATGCTTTGTAAATTATTTGTACTTGGTGAGAACATAGCTAATACAAACTACGCAATCCAGAGTAGCATTAGCAACTGTAGAAAGTAAAAATAGCAACAACCTATTAGTAGCAGCAGCAGTATCTCTATTACTTTGTTCTATATAAGCAACAACAATCTCTTTGCAGCAGCAGGAGCATTATCTCTAAGCAGCAGCACTGTCCCCTTCTTCTTCACCCAAGCAGCAACACACAAATCAGAGCAGAGATAACATACAACTCAAAGCAGCAGATAATTAGTAGAAATCCCTATCCTAGCCGTTGACTCTCATCTCTGAACTCTCTCAATCTCTCTCATAGCACAAAACAGTAGCGGTACACACGCAGCAAACAACACCATAACAAGATGCAATGGAGTTATGGAGAGGAAAGAGGAAACATATCTGACTGATCAGGTGGCGACCACCCATGCATCCACCATCCTGGCCATGAACCTGAAACTGGGTAAATCAAGATACAAAAAATCAAAACAATTCCAATCCATCGCAGCGAATCAAATCCACAAATAAATCACTGGAAAACATAAAGGCGAGGAGTAGATGGGGTGGCTGCAACTCCGAGTTGGTTCCTTACTGTCGTTGATCCCAACCAGAGATATAGGGAGAGTGCGCCATGCAGCCGCTGAGGTTTTCTACTGACGTAGTAGTGAAAAAGGAGAGCTATGGGATGCGCATGAAGTGAGGGAAAAGCGGTGCAGGCGATTTACCTCTTCCTCGAGCTTCCTCCCCATCGTCCCTCTCCTACCCCTGTGCATCCGCTATCCAGTTGACGCCGGCCTTGTTTTCCTTTGCCGGATCCTGTTGATGCCGGCCTTGTCTTCCTTTGCCGGATGGCCAGTCGCCTCCCTCCTAACCATGCAAAAATTCTCAGGCGTCGCGAGGAGGCTTGGATTCTGATCTGTGTGGTGAAGAGAGGTGCTGCCGGGGTGGAAGGAAGTGCAGCGGCTGTGTGCGCTACCACCTCGGCCTGGCCGAGGGGAAACGGAGGGCCTGGCGGTAGGGGCTGGCCGGCGACGAGGTTGGGGTGGATGGGGTGCGCGCCCGTGCAGAGATGGAGGAGAGGGGGCAGCGGCGGCGTAGTGCTGGGTTGGGAAAGATAATGGTCGGATGTTTTCTTGCGGGGGCGTTTCATCTTTTTATATATGGTAAAAGAAGCGGTGGGGCGGTTGCTAGTTTTGTTCCACTGATGACGCGTGGACAGTTCAAATAGGCACGTGTCCATCTAGCCTGTACACGAACAATCCAGTAAAATCGAAGAAGGCCACAACCTTGACACGTAAGTCACATGGTGCAGGTCCCCTAGTAACAAGTGTAATTTTTTAGAGGCCGTAAAAAAATTCCAAAAAAACCAGGTAAATGAATCCCTTACGGGCCTAGTATTCTTAGTATTCCGCAGGTACGAAATTTCTAGATTTGAGATATGTTATTTTACAGGAGGAGGGCGTACAGTACATGTGAAGTTGACGCGTGGATATGTTGGTATTCTTGGATCGAAATACTACGACCCGATGGCATTGGAAATAACGAAAATGTTGAATAAATGGCAGAGCGCGCGAGACTTCGCGGTACTGATATTGTTTAGCGATGGAACGTGGTAGTACGTGGTTCCAATGATGGAGGCAACGGTGGCAAATGACACACACGTCCCCGCGTAGAGGGAACACGTCGTTGGATCAAGCTTTGTGGTTTGCTTTCCCATTTATGTGGAGTCAATCCATCCCTAAAATTTCAAAAAAAAAAAAATCTTGAGAAGTTTTAGCTCAATCTTTAAGATTGAGACCATTTATATATTCGGATTTGTTAATTCTCATCAGTATGAGAATTTACAAAGTCTCATCTAACTCCAACACTACTTGATTAACCAAACAAACAAATAAAAGAAAAAAAATCCCGACAAATGTCCATGTAAAATCAAATGGTGTAGGAGTTAAATGAGACATGGTTATTTCTCGTAGATGAGAGCTTAATATATCCATATATATTTGGGCGCTGATAGACGCTGGCTGACTGGCCCAAAATTTTCAACTGTCACATGAAAATTAACTTCATACCCAAAAAGTCAACACATCCAGAAAAAACAGATCGGGAAAAACTGAGTGTGCGCGCATGCCCTACTCCGTGCAAGCTTGTCGGCTGCCTCGCTTGTCCTCGGTCATCCGCGCTCACCGGTGACCCGTGCCACCGCGTCGGTCATCCGCGCTCACCGGCGACCCGTGCCACTGTGCTTGCCATGGTTGCAGCTCGAACACAAGAAGGTTCCAGTGCGCAATCACCATGGTTGCATCATCTCGACATCCCAGTCTTCGGCTCGCCATTGTCGTCGGCTTGCACCGCCATGTCCAACAATTTTTTTTAAAGCAACAAAAAACTCCGGTACTCGGTTGAAACAAAATATTTGCCAGTTTGATGGCCCACAAGTATTGGGGATCAATCTTAGTGCATTCAATAAGTAAGAGTGTCGAACTCAATGAGGAGTAGAAGGAAATGATAAATGGTTTTTAGCAAGGTATTCTCTGCAAGTGCTGAAAGTAGCGGTAAGAAACAGTTTTATAGCAAGGCAATTCGTAACAACAAGTAACAATAGTAGCAAGGTGCAGCAAGGTGGCCCAATCCTTTTTATAGCAAAGGACAGGCCAGAAAGTTCTCTTATAGTAAGCAAAGCGTTCTTGAGGATGGGAATTCTCGTCTAGTCACGTTCATCATGTTTAGTTGATTCTCGTTCGCTACTTTGATAATTTGATATGTGGGTGGACTGGTGTTATGGTGTTGTTCTTACTTGAACAAGCAACCCTCTAATGATTACCCCCTCTAGCAAGCATCCGCAACTACGAAAGAAGAATTAAGATAAATACTTAACCATAGCATGAAACATATGGATCCAAATCAGTCCCTTACGGAATAACGCATAAACTAGTGTTTAACCTTCTGTCACTCTCGCAATCCATCAACTACTTATTACTCCCCAATGCCTTCCCTTAGGCCCAAGTATGGTGAAGTGTCATGCAGTCGATGTTCACATGACACAAATAAAGGAAGAACAACATACGTATCATCAAAATATCAGACAAATAACAACTTCACATGATTACTTATAACAAGACTTCTCCCATGTCCTCAAGAACAAAACTAACTACTCACAAATCATATTCATGTTCAAGATCTAAGGTGTATTGAATATGCTTAAGGATCTGAACATATAACCTTCCACCGAATAAACTAACTAGCATCAACTACAAGATGTAATCAATACTACTAGCAATCCACAGATACCAATCTAAGGTTTTGAGACAAAGATTGAATACAAGAGATGAATTAGGGTTTGAGATGAGATGATGCTGGTGTAGATGTTGATGAAGATTGGTCCTCCCATGATGAGAGGATCGTTGATGATGTCGATGGCTTCCATTTCCCCCTCCCAGACGGAAGTATCCCCGTCGGAATCGCTCTATTGGAGAGCAAAAGTGCTCTTGCCCAGGTTCCACCTCGAGACAACGATGTTTCATCCTGAAAGTCTGGAGGCCTACAGGTGGGCCCACAAGCTTGGGGGCAGGGGGGGACCTGAGCTTGTGGCTCACCGGTGGCCCCCCTCCCTATGATTCTTCTTTTAGTATTTTTCATTTATTTCAAAATAATGCTTCGTAAATTTTCAGGTCATTTGGAGCTATGGAGAATATCTATCTATGCTGTAGCTTTTTCAGGTCCAGAATTCTAGCTGCCAGAATCTCCCTCTTCCTGTGAAACTTATAAATTAAGAGAGAAAAGTGATACGTCTCTGTCGTATCTATAATTTTTGATTGTTTGATGCCAATATTCTACCAATTTCATATACTTTTGGCAACATTTTATATTATTATTGGGACTAACATATTGATCTAGTGCCTAGTGTCAGTTCCTGTTTGTTGCATGTTTTTTGTTTCACAGAATATCCATATCAAACAAAGTCCGAAAGCGATAAAAATTTACTGAGATTTATTTTGAAATATATGTGATTTTTGGGAAGAAGAATCAACGCAAGATAGTGCTCGTGGGCCCCACGAGGCACTAGGGCATGCCCAGGGGCTAGGGCACGCCGTGGTGCCTCGTGAGCCCCTCATAAGTCGGTTGACCCCCTTATTTCGCCACAAGAAAGATAATGTACGAAAAAATGTGTTAAAATTTCAGCCCGATCGGAGTTATGGATATCGGGGAATTTAAGAAACGGTGAAGGACCAGAAAATAGGAATGCAAAATAGAAGAGAACACACACACACACACACACACACACACACACACACACACACACACACACACACACACAGAGAGAGAGAGAGAGAGAGAGAGAGAGAGAGAGAGAGAGAGAGAGAGAGAGAGAGAGAGAGAGAGAGATCCAATCTAGGAGGGGCTCCTGCCCCTCCGCCACCATGGAGGCCATGGACCAAAGGAGGAACTCTCCTCCCATCTAGGAGGGAGACCAAGGAAGAAGAAGGAGGGGGCTCTCTCCCCCTCTCTCCCAGTGGAGCCGGAACACCGCCAGGGCAACATCGTGTGAGAGCGATCTACACCAACAACTTCGTCATCTTCATCAGCACCTCCGTCACCTTCCCTCCTCTATTATCAGCGGCCCACTCTCCCACAACCCGATGTACCCTCTACTTGAACATGGTGCTTTATGCTTCATATTATTATCCAATGATGTGTTGCCATCCTATGATGCTCGAGTAGATTTTTGTTGTCCTATGGGTGATTACTGAATTGCTATGAATGGTTTAATTTGCTTGTGGTTGTGTTATTGTCCTTTGGTGCCCATCATATGAGCGCACATGTGGATCACACCTTAGGTTTAGTTGTATGTTGATAGGACTATGCATTGGATGGCAAGAGTGACAGAAGCTTCTTCCTAACATAGAAATTAATTCATACGGGATAGAAGAGGGACCGATATATCTTAACGCTATGGTTGGGTTTTACCTTAATGACCATTAGTATTTGTGGATGCTTGCTAATAGTTTTAGTCATAAGTGCATAGAATTCCAAGTAAGGGATAACATGCTAGCAGTCGCTTCTCCCACATAAAAACTTGCTATCGGTCTAGAAAACTTAGCCAATTGCTTAGGGTCAATTCCGCGAATCCTACCACCACTAATCCATACTCGCTACATTAGCTTAATTGCACTTTTAGTAGAACAACACCTAACTTTTATTTTCACGTTCTTTATTATTATCTTGCAAACCTATCCCTTTACACCTACAAAGTACCTCTAGTTTTATTCTTGTTCTAGGTAAAGCGAATGTTAAGTGTGCATAGAGTTGCATCGGTGGTCGATAGAACTTGAAGGGAATATTGATTCTACCTTTAGCTCCTCGTTGGATTCGACACTCTTATTTATCGAAGAAGCTACTTGATCTGTTGGGAATCATTGCATGGATAACAAAAAAATTTCTATGCACACGCAATGATCTACCCATGGAGATGCATAGCAACGAGGGGGAGAGTGTGTATACGTACCCTCGTAGACCATAAGCGGAAGCGTTTCACAACGCGGTTGATGTAGTCGAACTTCTTCGCGCTTCAACCGATCAAGTACCGAACGCATGACATCTCCGCGTTCTGCACACGTTCAGCTCGGTGACGTCCCTTGCCTTCTTGATCTAGCAAGACGTCGAGGTAGTAGATGAGTTCCAATAGCACGACAGCGTGGTGACGGTGATGGTGAAGTGATCTCCGCAGGGCTTCGCCTAAGCACTACGAAAATATGACCAGGGGTGTAAACGGTGGAGGGGGGGCCGCACACGGCTATGAAATTATCTGTTGTGTTCCAGGCGCCCCCTCCCACATATATATAGGTGGGAGGGAGGGAGGAGCAGCCAAGGGAGGCTCCCAAGTAGGAGAAATCCTACTTGGAGTCCCTTCCAAGCCACGCCCCCTTCCTGCCTTATATAGGTGAGGGGAAAAGGCAGGGGAGGGTGGCGCCCCCCTTTCCTTTCTCCCATGAGAGGGAAAGGCAGGAGGGGCTAGCCCTCCCTCCTTTCCTTCCCTTAGGGCCTGCTGTCCAAAGAAGGGGCGCACCAGGGGCTGACCTGTCCCCCTTGGCCCGTTAGGCCCATAACACCTACCGGGGGTGTCCGGAACCCCTTCCGGTGACCCGATGGCTATCCGGTGCATCCCGAAACCCTTCTGGTGTCCGAATACCATCGTCCTATATATCAATATTTACCTCTCGACCATTTAGAGACTCCTTGTCATGTTCGTGATCTCATCCGGAACTCCAAACAACATCCGGTCACCAAATCATATAACTCATATAACACTATATCGTCAATGAACATTAAGCGTGCGGACCCTATGGGTTCGAGAACTATGTAGACATGACCGAGACACCTCTCCGGTCAATAACCAATAGTGTAACCTAGATGCCCATATTGGCTCCTACATATTCTACGAAGATCTTTATCGGTCGAACCGTTATGACAACATACATAATTCCCTTTGTCTATTGGTATGTTACTTGCCCGAGATTCGATCGTCGGTATCTCTATACCTAGTTCAATCTAGTTACTGGCAAGTCTCTTTACTCATTCTGTAATACATCACCTCGTGACTAACTCCTTAGCCGTTTGCTTGCAAGCTTATGATGTGTATCACCGAGAGGGCCTAGAGATACTAAGACATTCTGAGCACATGCTCACTGACTGAGCTATTCTCTCCCATCTTGTAGGAAAAGTACTTGTTAGAGGTCTCATACCTCTCAACACGGGCATGAGCCTGAAACACAAATTTCAGCTCTTGGTACATCTTATATGTTCCATGGCGTTCAAAATGTCTTTGGAGCCCCGATTCTAAGCCGTAAAGCATGGCGCACTAAACTATCAAGTAGTCATCATACCGAGCTTGCCAAACGTTCATAATGTCTGCATCTGCTCCTGCAATAGGTCTGTCACCTACCGCTGCATCAAGGACATAATTCTTCTGTGCAGCAATGAGGATAATCCTCAGATCACGGACCCAGTCCGCATCATTGCTACTATCATATTTTAACCTATTTTCTCTAAGAACATACCAAAAAATAGGGGAACTACATCGTGAGATATTGATCTACAACATATATTTGCAAATACTATCGGGACTAAGTTCATGATAAATTAAGTTCAATTCATCAAATTACTAAAGAACTCCCACTTAAATAGACATCCATCAAGTCATCTAAGTGATACATGATCCAAATCAACTAACCCATGGCCGATCATCACGTGAGATGGGGTAGTCATGAATGGTGAACATCTCTATGTTGATCATATCTACTATATGATTCACGTTCGACCTTTCGGTCTCCAGTGTTCCGAGTGAAAGGGCATTTCCCTACCTTATGTTTTGGATGATGATGACAACCCTTTGTTGGTCTAATCCTGTGCTAAATGTTTCAGGTTCTCGATGATTAGGCTTACATTGGTTAGTGGTTCTCTCTCGAAGGAAACGTTTGAAGACGGGACTCTCTACACTTTTTATCTCTTTGGTCGTAGGGTACCCGTACTATCAAGAGGGAATCCACTTTGGAAAGAATAGGGGAATCCATTCATGTACACCTCCATCACCCCTCTTTTGTCGAGAGAGTGCCTCCCTTTTAATTTAACCTTTGTTGTGTTTTCCCAGCGGTTGTACCGCTCGTCCGAGCGGTTGTACCGCTGGCTCTTGGCGCTTTCCTGCCTTTGTCGAGCGGTGGTACCGCTGCCTCCGGGCGGTGGTACCGCCACCAGGCTCTGCAAAGATTAGCAGCGGTTGTTCCGGCCATGCACCGCCATGTATCGGTCAGGCTTCTGTTTTGATGCGGTGGCTGGGCGGTGGTGGCCCGGTTGGTCCGGTTGTTCCTCATCAACCGGTACAACTGGAGGTTCAAGCGGTTCTTCCGCTCATACCTTAGCCGCTCAAGCGCTCAAGGCCAAACGGTTGCACCGGCCCGGCACCGCCCAACTACCGCCCTCAAGGGTGACTCCGTTCTGTTTCGGTGCGGTAGTTGTGCAGTGGCTGGGCGGTTGGTCCAGTTATTTTTGAATGACCGGTACTACCGCCCGGTGGCCCGATTGTACCGCCTGGTAGGATTCTGCCGTTACATCGTGAGTCCCGGTTGTACCAGGACAAGGAGCGGTTGTACCGCTGTAGTGCTGTTAACGCAGTAATGGTTGGATTTTCTAGGGTTGCTATATAAGGTGGTTCTTCCACCTACCACGCCTACCTCTTACCTCTCTCACTCCACCATTAATGCTCTCAACCTCTCTTGCCCGATCTCTCTCTCTAGCCACTCAAACTTGTTGATTTGCTAGGGATTGAAGGAGGAGACCTAGATCTACACTTCCACCAAAGGATATTTGCTTCCCCCATACTTTCTAGTGTGGATTTTGTTACCCTTGGGTGCTTGAGCACCCTAGACGGTTGAGGTCACCTCGAAGCCATATTCCATTGTGGTGAAGCTTCGTGGTTTCGTTGGGAGCCTCCAATTGTTGTGGAAATTGCCCCAACCTTGTTTGTAAAGGTCCGGTTGCCGCCTTCAAGGGCACCAATAGTGGAATCACGGCATCTCGCATTGTGTGAGGGCGTGAGGAGAATACGGTGGCCCTAGTGGCTTCCTGGGGAGGATTGTGCCTCCACACCGCTCTAACGGAGACGTAGTTCCCTTTAAAAGGAAGGAACTTCGGTAACACATCCTTGTCTCCACCGGCTCCACTCTTGGTTACCTCGTGCCTTTACTCTTGCAAGCCTACTTGTGTTGTATCCCTTGCTTGCTTATGTGTTAGTTGTTATAGCATCATATAGGTTGCTCACATAGTTGCATATCTAGACAACCTATTTTGTTGCAAAGTTTAATTTGGTAAAGAAAAGCTTAAAAATTGTTAGTTGCCTATTCACCCCCCCTCTAGTCAACCATATCGATCCTTTCAATTGGTATCAGAGCCTTGTCTCTTTATTAAGGACTTTGCCGTCCGAAGAGTATGGTTGACACCACTGACGGTGCGGAGGAGCACTCCGGTGTGAATCCCATCTCGTCTTCGGCCGAAGGGGGAACCTCGGTCTCACGTGAGGAATTCAATGTGGCTTTAGACACATTGAAAACCTCCATGACGGCCGAGGCTAAAAGCATGTTTACTGAATTCCTAGAAGGACTTAAACAATCTACCTCACCGATGAAAGTGGGTGATCCCACTAACAAGGTGACGGATGCTACCTCCGACAAGGGGGAAGCTAACATTGAAAAGAGTCCTTCCATTAGTGGTAGAAATGGCACCGACATCTTTGCCCATGTGGAACCCCCAATTTATGGAGGGCCAATCCCCTCCACTCATTTGAATCATGCCGGTCCTCCTCCTAAATATGAGAAACATGAAGATTTTGATTCTTGGGTTTATCGCTTCAAGCGTCATTTAAAACATGTGAACACTAACCTTTGGAGAATCATTGAAGAAGGTTTCTATCCTCATGACCCAAGCAACTTCACCCCTCGAGAAGCCGTGGACAATCAATTCAATGAGAGTGCTCTCTTCATCATCCAAGATGCAATCCTTCCCGAAGATCTCCCTCATCTTCGACCTCATGCCATGGCTAAAGAAGCATGGAAATGTGTTGAGTCTCTCTATCGAGGAAGTTCTAGCATTCAACGCTCCAACTATGAAGTGGTGCAAGATGAAGCCGATGAGTTTGCAATGAAAGAAGATGAAGAACCTCGTGAGCTCTTTCGAAGAGAGACCAAACTCGCGGTCTCACTCCGAGATCATGGAAGCAAGGACACGGATGACAATTGGATCAAGCACAAGTTCCTCAAGGCCATGATGCCCTACAACAAGGCCATGTCCTCTGTCATTCGTCAAAGACCAGACTTCCACTCCATGACCTCAAGTGAATTGTTGGATGAGTTCGTTGCAATGAGCATCTTGGACAAGACCGCCGACAATGCGATGCTCCGTTCTCAAAGGGCAAAGAAGCCCAACCTTGCTTTGAAGGCCAAGGTTATTATGGAAGAAGAGGAAGAAGTGGAAGATGAGGAGAGCAACCCCGAAGACACCAAATATGATTATCATGAGCACATGGCCCTTGCTTCAAGACAATTTTGGAGCAAGAAGAATACAAGACCCAACTTCAACAAGAACAACTCAAGTGGCGTCAAGGGCAAGCAACGAGTTAGAACTTGCTTCAACTGTGGCAATGTGAGCCATGTCGTTGCGGATTGTCCTTACGAGAAGCGGGAAGACAATGGTGGCAAATTCATTCGAAAAGACAAAGCTAAGTCCTTCCCCAACAAGAACAACTTCGCCAAGAAGACTCCAACTCGTGGGTTGGTGGTTCAAGAAGAATACCAAGAGGATGACGATGATGATGAAAGTGGAGAAGCAATGGCCATGGCATCCATTGCCATTGCTACTACTCCCCTGGTGTCTCTCTTTGATTCACCTAACGAAAACATCACCGCCAAGTGCCTCATGGCTAAAGCTTCAAACAAGGTAACCCCCAACATCACAACCACCATCATTACTAATCCCTCCTTGGAGGATTGCATTGATCATCATGATGGGTCTAATGAGGAAGTGAATGAATTTGAGTCTTTTATGGGTAAGCTCAAGGGCAAGTCCAAGAAGCATTTTGTTGCTCTCTTGGAACAACTTGGTGAGGCCAATGACATGATCGAGGCTCACAAAGAAACCATCTCTAAGATGGAAGGTCATAGTCGTGACTATGCCGATGAGATATTGGATCTCTCTAATGCTCTTGAGGAAGAGCGTTTTCATCGTTTGACTTTTGAGGAGTCACACAACGATGACCATGCTAAGTTAAAGAAAGATCTTGATCATGCTCTTGTCATGTCTTGTGTGCTAACTTCCGAGAAGGCTAAACTTGGGGTTGATCATGCTAGACTCAAAGAGGAGTTTGAGATATTTGACAAGGCTCACAAGGTCTTGAAGGGTGCTCACGCTAACCTCAAGGAGTCTCATGCTCAACTCCAAGTTAAGATAATCAAGGAAAAGGCCACCTTTCCTCATATGGTATTAATTGATAATGCATGTGCTACTAACCCGTGTTGTGAGCATGTGCATCTTGTGGAGGAGAATGCCAAGTTGAAGGATCAACTTGAGAAAGGCCTTGTGACATGCATTCAAGGTGAGAAGAACCTCAACGACCTTTTGAGCAATCAAAAGGAAGTTGTAGCCAAGGAAGGAATTGGGTTTGCACCCAAGTCCAAGAGCAAGAAGAAGAAGAACAACAAGACCAAGCGTCCTCCTCCTCTCAAGCAAACATTTGTGAAAGAGGGAGAGGGTGCTCCTAAGAAGAAGAAGGAAAAAGTGAAGGGAGTTGATGTCCAAAAGGGCAAAAGCATTTCCTCAAACAAAGCCGACGACTTTAACCCGTCATATGTGTTGTGCCGTGCTAGTGATGGACATGTTTATGCTAAATTTGTTGGTTCTCCCTATGAGTACATTGAATGGTCTATTTGGGTTCCCAAGACCCTTGTTACTAAAATCAAAGGACCCATTACTAAATGGGTACCTAAAACCAAGCATTGATCTCTTGTAGGTGTTCGCTTCCGGTGGGGGATCATGGTTGCTCGATAGTGGAGCAACAAATCATATGACCGGGAGCAAGGACTTGGTGGTGGACGTGCAAAAGATTCCATCTATGCCCACCAATGTCGAATGGGGTGATGCATCACATTCTAAGGTATTGGGTCTCGGCAAGGTTGTCATTTCTCATGATCTAATGATCGAGAAAGTCATGCTTGTTGAGTCCCTTGCATACAATTTGCTTTCCGTTCGTCAACTTGCACTTATGGGTTTTGCTACTTTCTTTGGTATTGATACCGTGGCCCTCTTGTGGAGCAAGACTCTTAAAGTAGCCTTTGTTGGGCATGTCTAGAATGGTCTCTATGTGATTAACTTTTTGGAGCGACCCACTAAGACTGCGACATGCCTAATGGCTAAAGTTGACGTGGGATGGCTTTGGCATCGCCGTTTGGCCCACGTCAATATGAGATCTTTGCAAAGTCTTCTCAAGGGGGACCATGTCCGTGGACTAATAATGTTAGTTTTGCCAAAGATCGTGCTTGTAGTGCTTGTATCGAAGGAAAGCTTCATGAAAAGGCTCACCCTCCTTCAACCATCATCTACTCGAAGAGACCCTTGGAGCTCCTTCACATGGATCTCTTTGGGCCTCCATCTTTTGATAGTCTTGGAGGTAGAAAGTATTGCTTGGTGATTGTGGATGACTATTCAAGATACACTTGGGTATACTTCTTCAAGAGGAAGAGTGAGACTCAACAAACCGTCATCGACTTTGCAAATGAAGCTCAACGTCAACATAATGCAAAGATCTTGACAATAAGAAGTGACAACGGCACCGAGTTCAACAACTACACCTTGGATGAGTTTCTCAGTGATGAGGGGATCAAGCATCAATATGCCGCACCTTATACTCCTCAACAAAATGGTGTAGCAGAGAGGAAGAATCGGACGTTGATGGATGCGGCAAGGACCATGATGGCGGAGTTCAAGTCTCCATACAACTTTTGGGCCGAAGCCATCAACACTGCATGTCATGCATCCAATCGGCTCTATCTCCGCAAAGGCTTGAACAAGACCCCTTATGAGATACTCACCGGCAACAAGCCCAACCTCAAGTACTTCTGGGTGTTCGGTTGTAAGTGTTTCATTCTCAAGAAAGGTGTTCGTTTGTCTAAATTTGAGGCTAGAGCTCATGAGGGCATATTTGTTGGTTATGCTACAAACTCTCATGCTTACCGTGTTCTCAACAAGTCCACCGGACTCATTGAGGAGACGTGTAACGTGGAGTTCGATGAAAATAACGGCTCCCAAGTGGAGCAAAGTGGTACTTGTGATGTAGGTGATGAAATTCCTCCCCAAGCCATAAGAAGAATGGGTATTGGTCAAATTCTACCCATTGAGGAACCCCTTGTGGCCGAAGGAGAAGGACAATGCTCTACTCAAGTGGAGCCATCACCTCACCAAGACCCACACGCTTCCGAAGAACAAAGTGAAAGCCCTCAACCACGTGAACAAGACCAAGGGCAAGATCAACCTCAAGATGGTGGTGAACCTCTAAATGATGCCCAATGTCAAGTTCTCCCCCTCGAGCAAGTTCAAGATCATGAGCAAGCTCATGATGAAGAACAAGCTCAAGACGACGCTCAAGATGATCAAGTTAACCCTCCTCCTTCCACACCCGAGGAGGAATTAGATCGTCGTGCCGTGAAGATTGCTTCCAAGCTCACCACCCAAGGCCATCTCATGGAAAATGTGGTTGGAAGCCTAAGAAAGGGGGTAAGCACTCGTAGACAATTAGCAAACTATTGTGAACATCACGCGTTTGTCTCTTGTGTTGAACCCCAAAAGGTCTATGAGACGCTCGAAGACTCGGATTGGCTAAAATGCCATGCATGAAGAACTCAACAACTTCGAGTACAACAAAGTATGGAGATTGGTGCCAAGGCCATCGGGGGACCACAACGTCATTGGAACCAAGTGGATCTTCAAGAACAAGCAAGATGCTCATGGGAACATCATTCGCAACAAGGCAGGATTGGTAGCACAAGGCTACTCCCAAGTCGAGGGTATCGACTACGGTGAAACCTTTGCTCCCGTTGCTCATCTTGAATCCATACGTTTGTTGATTTCCTATGCTTCCCATCACAACTTTAAGTTGCAACAAGTGGATGTGAAAAGTGCTTTTCTTAATGATCCTATTAATGAGTTGGTCTATGTCAAGCAACCCCCCGGGTTCGAGGAACCCTACTTCCCAGATCATGTGTATCAACTCGATAAGGCACTCTATGGCCTTAAACAAGCCCCACGTGCGTGGTATGACCACCTTACCGAGTTGTTACAAGATCGTGGATTTGAGGTGGGACTAATCGACCCCACTCTTTTTACTAAGAAGGTCAAAGGGGAGTTGTTTGTATGCCAACTATATGTTGATGATATTATCTTTGGTTCTCCTAACAAAGCTTTCAATGAGGAATTTGCTGCTCTCATGACCTCCAAGTTCAAGATGTCCTCGATGGGAGAGTTAAAGTTCTTCCTTGGTTTTGACATCAAACAAAGAAGAGAAGGAACCTTCATCAATCAAGCCAAATACACTCAATACATGCTAAAAAGATTCAAGCTAAGTGATGTCAAGCCGGCTACTACTCCAATGCCCACCAAGTGCCAACTTGACATTGATCCCAATGGTAAAGCGGTGGATCAAAAGGTATATCGCTCCATGATTGGCTCCTTGCTTTACCGGATATCATGTTGAGTGTGGGGATGTGTGCATGGTTTCAAGCCACACCAAAAGAAAGTCACTATGTGGCGGTCAAGCGAATCTTTCGATATTTGGCTCATACCCCAAACTTTGGCTTATGGTACCCAAGATGGGCAAACTTCAAGCTTGAAGGATTTACGGATTCCGATTGGGCGGGAGACAAAGTGGATAGGAAGTCCACTTCCGGAGGGTGCCAGTTTCTTGGGTGCTCTTTGGTGAGTTGGTCTTCCAAGAAGCAAAGTTGTGTGTCTCTCTCTCGTCCATCGAAGCGGAATATGTGGTGGCCGGTAGTTGTTGTGCACAACTCCTATGGATGAGGCAAACTTTAAAGGAATACGATGTCATTTGTGACAAAGTGCCTCTTTGGTGTGACAACGAAAGTGCCATCAAGATTTCTCTCAACCCGGTGCAACACTTCAAGACGAAGCATATTGAGATTAGGTATCATTTCATCCGGGATCACATTAGGCGAGGAGAGGTCGAGCTCAAATATGTCAACACTCGTGATAACCTTGCAGATATTTTCACGAAACCCTTGGATGAAGCAAGATTTCGCGAGTTAAGGCATGAGCTAAATATCATTGATTCGAGCAATGTGACTTGAACCCTTGCACCCTCCACCACACTCAACTTGTTGTCTAGTTTAGGTGTAGGCATGGACATAGGGGGAGTGTTGTTCTCTCAATGAACTCTCCCTCCCCCCATTATGCGTAAATCGATCAACTCTTTCACATTAGCCATTTTTGATGGTACTTGTGCTTCAAAGACGAGTTTTGGTCATGGGCCCAAGGATAATTCTTCGCGGTGCCATACCAATTGACTCAAACGTAGGTGGCTTCGGCCACCGCCCTCTCTTAAGAGAGAGGCCTGAGCTCGCTCTGCTTTTGTGCGGTTGTTTTTGTTTTTCTCTTCGTTCTTTACTCTGTTCTTAGTGTTTGGTTTCTATTAGTTGTTGTCTGGTTTGTTTTGTACCCTTCTCTTAGTCTGGGCTTTGGTGGTCGGGCGGTACAACCGGAGTCACGGGCGGTTCTACCGCTGATACCTAGTTGTGCTGCCCCAGTAGGGGTGCATTCGGAGCTTGGGCGGTTTTACCGCCCACTTTCTCTGGGCCTCCTCCGTCCGGTACTACCGGTTGTCTCCGGGCGGTACTTCCGTTGCCCTTCAGGAAACGGAAGTACCGCCCGCAACAATCTGACAGTATCTGACTTGCGGTACAACCGGTCCTTGGAGCGGTTCTACCGCCGCGCGGCTATGGGCCTATTTATATCCGACGGGTGAAGGGTTTTTCTGAAGGAAATATGTCCTAGAGGCAATAATAAAGTTATTATTTATTTCCTTATATCATGATAAATGTTTATTATTCATGCTAGAATTGTATTAACCGGAAACATAATACATGTGTGAATATATAGACAAACAGAGTGTCACTAGTATGCCTCTACTTGACTAGCTTGTTAATCAAAGATGGTTATGTTTCCTAACCATGAACAAAGAGTTGTACTTTGATTAACGAGATCACATCATTAGTTGAATGATCTGATTGACATGACCCATTCCGTTAGCTTAGCACCCGATCGTTTAGTATGTTGCTATTGCTTTCTTCATGACTTACACATGTTCCTATGACTATGAGATTATGCAACCCCCGTTTACCGGAGGAACACTTTGTGTGCTACCAAATGTCACAACGTAACTGGGTGATTATAAAGGTGCTCTATAGGTGTCTCCAAAGGTACTTGTTGGGTTGGCATATTTCGAGATTAGGATTTGTCACTCTGAATGTCGGAGAGGTATCTCTGGCCCTCTCGGTAATGCACATCACTTAAGCCTTGCAAGCATTACAACTAATGAGTTAGTTGCGAGATGATGTATTACGGAACAAGTAAAGAGACTTGCCGGTAACGAGATTGAACTAGGTATTGGATACCGACGATCGAATCTCGGGCAAGTAACATACCGATGACAAAGGGAACAACGTATGTTGTTATGCGGTCTGACCGATAAAGATCTTCGTAGAATATGTAGGAACCAATATGGGCATCCAGGTCCCGCTATTGGTTATTGACCGGAGACATGTCTCGGTCATGTCTACATTGTTCTCGAACCGTAGGGTCCGCACGCTTAAAGTTACGATGACAGTTACTTTATGAGTTTATGTATTTTGATGTACTGAAGGTTGTTCGGAGTCCCGGATGTGATCACGGACATGATGAGGAGTCTCGAAATGGTCGAGACATAAAGATTGATATATTGGACGAATATATTTGGACACCGGAAAGGTTCCGGATGAGATTGGGATTATACCGGAGTTCCGGGAGGTTACCGGAACCCCCCGGTAAGTATATGGGCCTTATTGGGCCTTAGTGGAAGGGAGGGAGAAGGAGCAAAGGAGGGGGCGCGCCCCCCCAAGCCCAATCCGAATTGGGAGGGGGGCCGGCCCCCCTTTCCTTCTTCCCTCCCCTCTCTTCCTTCCCTCTCCTACTCCTAATAGGAAAGGGGGGCAAAACCTACTTGGAGTAGGTTTGCCCCCCTAGGGCGCGCCTCCCCTCCTGGCCGGCCCCCTCCTCCTCTCCCCCTTTATATACGGGGAGGGGGGCACCCCATAGACACACAAGTTGATCTTCGTGATCGTTGCTTAGCCGTGTGCGGTGCCCCCTCCACGATATTACACCTCGGTCATATAGTAGCAGTTCTTAGGCGAAGCCCTGCAACGGTTGAACATCAAGATCGTCACCACGCCGTCGTGCTGACGGAACTCCTCCCTGAAGCTCTGATGGATCGGAGCTCGGGGTGCGTCATAGAGCTGTACGTGTGTCAAGAACTCGGAGGTGCCGGAGTAACGGTGCTTGGATCGGTTGGACCGGGAAGACGTACGACTACTTCCTCTACGTTGTGTCAACGTTTCCGCTTCGGTCTACGAGGGTACGTAGACAACACTCTCCCCTCTCGTTGCTATGCATCACCATGATCTTGCGTGTGCGTAGGATTTTTTTTTGAAATTACTACGTTCCCCAACAGTGGCATCCGAGCCTAGGTTTTATGGTTTGATGTTATATGCATGAGTAGAACACAAGTGAGTTGTGGGCGATATAAGTCATACTGCTTACCAGCATGTCATACTTTGGTTCGGCGGTATTGTTGGATGAAGCGGCCCGGACCAACATTACGCGTATGCTTACGCGAGACTGGTTGTACCGCCGTGCTTTGCACACAGGTGACTAGCGGGTGTCAGTTTCTCCAACTTTAGTTGAACCGAGTGTGGCTACGCCCGGTCCTTGCGAAGGTTAAAACAACATCAACTTGACAAACCATCGTTGTGGCTTTGATGCGTAGGTGAGATTGGTTCTTGCTTAAGCCCGTAGCAGCCACGTAAAACTTGCAACAACAAAGTAGAGGACGTCTAACTTGTTTTTGCAGGGCATGTTGTGATGTGATATGGTCAAGACGTGATGCTATATTTTATTGTATGAGATGATCATTTTTTGTAACCGAAGTTATCGGCAACTGGTAGGAGCCATATGGTTGTCGCTTTATTGTATGAAATGCAAACGCCCTGTAATTGCTTTACTTTATCACTAAGCGGTAGCGATAGTCGTAGAAGCAATAGATGGCGTAAACGACAACGATGCTACGATGGAGATCAAGGTGTCGCACCGATGACGATGGTGATCATGATGGTGCTTCGGAGATGGAGATCACAAGCACAAGATGATGATGGCCATATCATATCACTTATATTGATTGCATGTGATGTTTATCCTTTATGCATCTTATCTTGCTTTTATTGACGGTAGCATTTTAAGATGATCTCTCATTAAAATTATCAAGAAGTGTTCTCCCTGAGTATGCACCGTTGCCAAAGTTCGTCGTGCCCAGACACCACGTGATGATCGGGTGTGATAAGCTCTACGTCCATCTACAACGGGTGCAAGCCAGTTTTTGCACACGCAGAATACTCAGGTTAAACTTGACGAGCCTAGCATATGCAGATATGGCCTCGGAACACGGAGACCGAAAGGTCGAGCGTGAATCATATAGTAGATATGATCAACATAAGATGTTCACCATTGAAAACTACTCCATCTCACATGATGATCGGTTATGGTTTAGTTGATTTGGATAACGTGATCACTTAGATGACTAGAGAGATGTCTGTCTAAGTGGGAGTTCTTAAGTAATATGATTAATTGAACTTAAATTTATCATGAACTTAGTACCTAATAGTATCTTGCTTGTCTATGTTGATTGTAGATAGATGGCCCGTGCTGTTGTCCCGTTGAATTTTAATGCGTTCCTGGAGAAAGCAAAGTTGAAAGATGATGGTAGCAACTACGCGGACTGGGTCCGTAACTTGAGGATTATCCTCATTGCTGCACAGAAAAATTACGTCCTGGAAGCACCGCTGGGTGCCAGGCCTGCTGCTGATGCAACTGACGACATTAAGAACGTCTGGCAGAGCAAAGCTGATGACTACTCGATAGTTCAATGCGCCAGGCTTTACGACTTAGAACCGGGACTTCAACGACGTTTTGAACGTCATGGAGCATATGAGATGTTCCAGGAGTTGAAGTTAATATTCTAGAAGAATGCCCGGATTGAGAGATACGAAGTCTCCAATAATCTCTATAGCTGCAAGATGGAGGAGAATAGTTCTGTCAGTGAGCATATACTCAAGATGTCTGGGTATTGTAATCACTTGATTCAACTAGGAGTTACTCTTCCGGATGATAGCGTCATTGACAGAATTCTCCAATCACTTCCACCAAGCTACAAGAGCTTCATGATGAACTATAATATGCAAGGGATGGATAAGACGATTCCCGAGCTCTTCGCAATGCTAAAGGCCGCGGAGGTAGAAATCAAGAAGGAGCATCAAGTGTTCATGGTCAACAAGACCACTAGTTTCAAGAAAAAGGGCAAAGGGAAGAAGAAGGGGAACTTCAAGAAGAACAACAAACAAGTTGCTGCTCAAGAGAAGAAACCCAAGTCTGGACCTAAGCCTGAAACTGAGTGCTTCTACTGCAAGCACACTGGACACTGGAAGCAGAACTGCCCCAAGTATTTGGCGGATAAGAAGGATGGCAAGGTGAACAAAGGTATATGTGATATACATGTTATTGATGTGTACCTTACTAGAGCTCGCAGTAGCACCTGGGTATTTGATACTGGTTCTGTTGCTAATATTTGCAACTCGAAACAGGGACTACGGATTAAGCGAACACTAGCAAAGGACGAGGTGACGATGCGCGTGGGAAATGGTTCCAAAGTTGATGTAATCGCGGTCGGCACGCTACCTCTACATCTACCTTCGGGATTAGTATTAGACCTAAATAATTGTTATTTGGTGCCAGCGTTAAGCATGAACATTATATCTGGATCTTGTTTGATGCGAGACGGTTATTCATTTAAATCAGAGAATAATGGTTGTTCTATTTATATGAGTAATATCTTTTATGGTCATGCACCCTTGAAGAGTGGTCTATTTTTGATGAATCTCGATAGTAGTGATACACATATTCATAGTGTTGAAGCCAAAAGATGCAGAGTTGATAATGATAGTGCAACTTATTTGTGGCACTACCGTTTGGGTCATATCGGTATAAAGCGCATGAAAAAACTCCATACTGATGGACTTTTGGAATCACTTGATTATGAATCACTTGGTACTTGCGAACCGTGCCTCATGGGCAAGATGACCAAAACACCGTTCTCCGGTACTATGGAGAGAGCAACAGATTTGTTGGAAATCATACATACAGATGTATGTGGTCCGATGAATGTTGAGGCTCGTGGCGGATATCGTTATTTTCTCACCTTGACAGATGATTTAAGCAGATATGGGTATATCTACTTAATGAAGCATAAGTCTGAAACATTTGAAAAGTTCAAAGAATTTCAGAGTGAAGTTGAAAATCATCGTAACAAGAAAATAAAGTTTCTACGATCCGATCGTGGAGGAGAATATTTGAGTTACGAGTTTGGTCTACACTTGAAACAATGCGGAATAGTTTCGCAACTCACGCCACCCGGAACACCACAGCGTAATGGTGTGTCCAAACGTCGTAATCGTACTTTACTTGATATGGTGCGATCTATGATGTCTCTTACTGATTTACCGCTATCGTTTTGGGGTTATGCTTTAGAGACGGCCACATTCACATTAAATAGGGCACCATCAAAATCCGTTGAGACGACACCTTATGAACTATGGTTTGGCAAGAAACCAAAGTTGTCATTTCTTAAAGTTTGGGGCTGCGATGCTTATGTGAAAAAGCTTCAACCTGATAAGCTCGAACCCAAATCGGAGAAATGTGTCTTCATAGGATACCCAAAGGAGACAGTTGGGTACACCTTCTATCAGAGATCCGAAGGCAAGACATTCGTTGCTAAGAATGGATCCTTTCTAGAGAAGGAGTTTCTCTCGAAAGAAGTGAGTGGGAGGAAAGTAGAACTTGATGAGGTAACTGTACCTACTCCCTTGTTGGAAAATAATACATCACAGGAACCGGTTTCTGTGACGTCAAAACCAACTAGTGAGGAAGTTGATGATGATGATCATAGAACTTCAGATCAAGTTAATACAGAACCTCGTAGGTCAAACAGAGTAAGATCCACACTAGAGTGGTACGGTAATCCTATTCTGGAAGTCATGCTACTAGATCATGATGAACCTACGAACTATGAAGAAGCAATGGTGAGCCCAGATTCCGCAAAACGGCTTGAAGCCATGAAATCTGAGATGGGATCCATGTATGAGAACAAAGTATGGACTTTGGTTGACTTGCCCGATGATCGGCAAGCAATTAAGAATAAATGGATTTTCAAGAAGAAGACTGACGCTGACGGTAATGTTACTGTCTACAAAGCTCGACTTGTTGCAAAAGGTTTTCGACAAGTTCAAGGGATTGACTACGATGAGACCTTCTCACCCGTAGCGATGCTTAAGTCTGTCCGAATCATGTTAGCAATTGCCGCATTTCATGATTATGAAATTTGGCAAATGGATGTAAAAACTGCATTCCTAAATGGATTTCTGGAGGAAGAGTTGTATATGATGCAACCAGAAGGTTTTATCGATCCAAAGGGAGCTAACAAAGTGTGCAAGCTCTAGCGATCCATTTATGGACTGGTGCAAGCCTCTCGGAGTTGGAATAAACGTTTTGATAGTGTGATCAAAGCATTTGGGTTTATACAGACTTTTGGAGAAGCCTGTATTTACAAGAAAGTGAGTGGGAGCTCTGTAGCATTTCTAATATTATATGTGGATGACATATTATTGATTGGAAATGATATAGAATTTCTGGATAGCATAAAGGGATACTTGAATAAAAGTTTTTCAATGAAAGACCTCAGTGAAGCTGCTTACATATTGGGCATCAAGATCTATAGAGATAGATCAAAACGCTTAATTGGACTTTCACAAAGCACATACCTTGACAAAGTTTTGAAGAAGTTCAAAATGGATCAAGCAAAGAAAGTTCTTGCCTGTATTGCAAGGTGTGAAGTTGAGTAAGACTCAAAGCCCGACCACTGCAGAAGATAGAGAGAAAATGAAAGATGTTCCCTATGCTTCAGCCATAGGCTCTATCATGTATGCAATGCTGTGTACCAGACCTAATGTGTGCCTTTCTATAAGTTTACAGGGAGGTACCAAAGTAATCCAGGAGTGGATCACTGGACAGCGGTCAAGAACATCCTGAAGTACCTAAAAAGGACTAAGGATATGTTTCTCGTATATGGAGGTGACAAAGAGCTCATCGTAAATGGTTACGTTGATGCAAGCTTTGACACTGATCCGGACGATTCTAAATCGCAAACCGGATACGTGTTTACATTAAACGGTGGAGCTGTCAGTTGGTGCAGTTCAAAGCAAAGCATCGTGGCGGGATCTACGTGTGAAGCTGAATACATAGCTGCTTCGGAAGCAGCCAATGAAGGAGTCTGGATGAAGGAGTTCATATCCGATCTAGGTGTCATACCTAGTGCATCGGGTCCAATGAAAATCTTTTGTGACAATACTGGAGCGATTGCCTTAGCGAAGGAATCCAGATTTCACAAGAGAACCAAGCACATCAAGAGACACTTCAATTCCATCCGGGATCTAGTCCAGGTGGGAGACATAGAGATTTGCAAGATACATACGGATCTGAATGTTGCAGACCCGTTGACTAAGCCTCTTCCACGAGCAAAACATGATCAACACCAAGACTCCATGGGTGTTAGAATCATTACTTTGTAATCTAGATTATTGACTCTAGTGCAAGTGGGAGACTGAAGGAAATATGCCCTAGAGGCAATAATAAAGTTATTATTTATTTCCTTAAATCATGATAAATGTTTATTATTCATGCTAGAATTGTATTAACCGGAAACATAATAATGTGTGAATATATAGACAAACAGAGTGTCACTAGTATGCCTCTACTTGACTAGCTTGTTAATCAAAGATGGTTATGTTTCCTAACCATGAACAAAGAGTTGTTATTTGATTAACGAGATCACATCATTAGTTGAATGATCTGATTCACATGACCCATTCCATTAGCTTAGCACCCGATCGTTTAGTATGTTGCTATTGCTTTCTTCATGACTTATACATGTTCCTTTGACTATGAGATTATGCAACTCCCGTCTACCGGAGGAACACTTTGTGTGCTACCAAACGTCACAACGTAACTGGGTGATTATAAAGGTGCTCTACAGGTGTCTCCAAAGGTACTTGTTGGGTTGGCGTATTTCAAGATTAGGATTTGTCACTCCGAATGTCGGAGAGGTATCTCTGGGCCCTCTCGGTAATGCACATCACTTAAGCCTTGCAAGCATTACAACTAATGAGTTAGTTGCGAGATGATGTATTACGGAACAAGTAAAGAGACTTGCCGGTAACGAGATTGAATTAGGTATTGGATACCGACGATCGAATCTCGGGCAAGTAACATACCGATGACAAAGGGAACAACGTATGTTGTTATGCGGTCTGACCGATAAAGATCTTCGTAGAATATGCAGGAACCAATATGGGCATCCAGGTCCCGCTATTGGTTATTGACCGGAGACATGTCTCGGTCATGTCTACATTGTTCTCGAACCGTAGGGTCCGCACGCTTAAAGTTACGATGACAGTTACTTTATGAGTTTATGTATTTTGATGTACCAAAGGTTGTTCGGAGTCCCGGATGTGATCACGGACATGACGAGGAGTCTCGAAATGGTCGAGACATAAAGATTGATATATTGGACGGATATATTTGGATACCGGAAAGGTTCCGGATGAGATTGGTATTATACCGGAGTTCCGGGAGGTTACCGGAACCCCCCGGTAAGTATATGGGACTTATTGGGCCTTAGTGGAAGGGAGGGAGAAGGAGCAAAGGAGGGGGCGCGCCCCCCCAAGCCCAATCCGATTTGGGAGGGGGGCCGGCCCCCCTCTTTCCTTCTTCCCTCCCCTCTCTTCCTTCCCTCTCCTACTCCTAATAGGAAAGGGGGGAAAAACCTACTTGGAGTAGGTTTGCCCCCCTAGGGCGCGCCTCCCCTCTTGGCCGGCCCCCTCCTCCTCTCCCCCTTTATATACGGGGAGGGGGGCACCCCATAGACACACAAGTTGATCTTCGTGATTGTTTCTTAGCCGTGTGCGGTGCCCCCTCCACGATATTACACCTCGGTCATATAGTAGCGGTGCTTAGGCGAAGCCCTGTGACGGTTGAACATCAAGATCGTCACCACACCGTCGTGCTGATGGAACTCCTCCCTGAAGCTCTGCTGGATCGGAGCTTGGGGTGCGTCATCGAGCTGTACGTGTGTCAAGAACTCGAAGGTGCCGGAGTAACGGTGCTTGGATCGGTTGGACCAGGAAGACGTACGACTACTTCCTCTACGTTGTGTCAATGCTTCCGCTTCGGTCTACGAGGGTACGTACACAACACTCTCCCCTCTCATTGCTATGCATCACCATGATCTTGCGTGTGCGTAGGAATTTTTTTTGAAATTACTACGTTCCCCAACATTTTCTTCTTTTCCCCTTCGTCCCCGTTCGTCCTCTCCTTGCCCTAGCCGCCGATCACCTCTGCCCCGCCCCAGAGTGTTGGGGAACGTAGTAATTTCAAAAAATTTCCTACGCACACGCAAGATCATGGTGATGCATAGCAATGAGAGGGGAGAGTGTTGTCTACGTACCCTCGTAGACCGAAGCGGAAGCGTTGACACAACGTAGAGGAAGTAGTCATATGTCCTCCCAGTCCGACCGATCCAAGCACCGTTACTCCGGCACCTCCAAGTTCTTGACACGCATACAGCTCGATGACGCACCCCGATCTCCGATCCAGCAGAGGCGTGGGGAGGAGTTCCGTCAGCACGACGGCGTGGTGACGATCTTGATGTTCTTCTGTCGCAGGGCTTCGCCTAAGCACCGCTACAATATGACTGAGGTGTAATATCGTGGAGGGGGGCACTGCACATGGCTAAGGAACGATCTCAATGATCAACTTGTGTGTCTAGGGTGCCCCCCTACCCCCGTATATAAAGGAGGGAGGGAGGAGGAGGCCGGCCCAAGGGGGAGGCGCGCCCTAGGGGGGCAAACCTACTCCAAGTAGGTTTGGCCCCCCCATTCCTATTCGGAGTAGGAGAAGGAAGGAAGAGGGGGGAGGAGAGAAGGAAAGGGGGGCCCGGCCCCCCTCCCAATTCGGATTGGGCTTGGGGGGGGGGGGCGCCTCCTCCCTTGCTCCTTCTCCCTCCATCCCACTAAGGCCCAATAAGGCCCATATACTTACCGGGGGGTTCCGGTAACCTCCCGGAGCTCCGGTATATTTCCAATCTCACCCGGAACCTTTCCGGTGTCCAAATATATCCGTCCAATATATCAATCTTTATGTCTCGACCATTTCGAGATTCCTCGTCATGTCCGTTATTACATCCGGGACTCCGAACAACCTTCGGTACATCAAAATACATAAACTCATAATGAAACTGTCATCGAAACCTTAAGCGTGCGGACCCTACGGTTCGAGAACAATGTAGACATGGCCGAGACATGTCTCTGGTCAATAACCAACAGCGGGACCTGGATGCCCATATTGGTTCCTACATATTCTACGAAGATCTTTATCGGTCAAACCGCATAACAACATACGTTGTTCCCCTTGTCATCGGTATGTTACTTGCCCGAGATTCGATCGTCGGTATCCAATACCTAGTTCAATCTCGTTACCGGCAAGTCTCTTTACTCGTTCCGTAATACATCATCTTGCAACTAACTCATTAGTTGAAATGCTTGCAAGGCTTAAGTGATGTGTATTACCGAGAGGGCCCAGAGATACCACTCCGACATTCGGAGTGACAAATCCTAATCTCGAAATACGCCAACTCAACAAGTACCTTCGGAGACACCTGTAGAGCACCTTTATAATCACCCGGTTACGTTGTGACGTTTGGTAGCACACAAAGTGTTCCTCCGGTAAATGGGAGTTGCATAATCTCATAGTCATAGGAACATGTATAAGTCATGAAGGAAGCAATAGCAACATACTAAACGATCGTGTGCTAAGCTAACGGAATGGGTCATGTCAATCAGATCATTCAACTAATGATGTGACCTTGTTAATCAAATAACAACTCCTTGTTCATGGTTAGGAAACATAACCATCTTTGATTAACAAGCTAGTCAAGTAGAGGCATACTAGTGACACTCTGTTTGTCTATATATTCACACATGTATTATGTTTCCGGTTAATACAATTCTAGCATGAATAATAAACATTTATCATGATATGAGGAAATAAATAATAACTTTATTATTGTCTCTAGGGCATATTTCCTTCAGTCTCCCACTTGCACTAGAGTCAATAATCTAGATTACACAGTAATGATTCTAACACCCATGGAGTCTTGGTGTTGATCATGTTTTGCTCGTGGAAGAGGCTTAGTCAATGGGTCTGCAACATTCAGATCCGTATGTATCTTGCAAATCTCTATGTCTCCCACCTGGACTAGATCCCGGATGGAATTGAAGCGTCTCTTGATGTGCTTGGTTCTCTTGTGAAATCTGGATTCCTTCGCTAAGGCAATCGCTCTAGTATTGTCACAAAAGATTTTCATTGGACCCGATGCACTAGGTATGACACCTAGATCGGATATGAACTCCTTCATCCAGACTCCTTCATTAGCTGCTTCCGAAGCAGCTATGTATTTCGCTTCACACATAGATCCCGCCACGACGCTTTGCTTTGAACTGCACCAACTGACAGCTCCACCGTTTAATGTAAGCACGTATCCGGTTTGCGATTTATAATCGTCCGGATCAGTGTCAAAGCTTGCATCAACGTAACCATTTACGATGAGCTCTTTGTCACCTCCATATACGAGAAACATATCCTTAGTCCTTTTCAGGTATTTCAGGATGTTCTTGACCGCTGTCCAGTGATCCACTCCTGGATTACTTTGGTACCTCCCTGCTAGACTTATAGGAAGGCACACATCAGGTTTGGTACACAGCATTGCATACATGATAGAGCCTATGGCTGAAGCATAGGGAACATTTTTCATTTTCTCTCTATCTTCTGCAGTGGTCGGGCTTTGAGTCTTACTCAACTTCACACCTTGCAATACAGGCAAGAACCCTTTCTTTGCTTGATCCATTTTGAACTTCTTCAAAACTTTGTCAAGGTATGTGCTTTGTGAAAGTCCAATTAAGCGTCTTGATCTATCACTATAGATCTCAATGCCCAATATGTAAGCAGCTTCACCGAGGTCCTTCATTGAAAAACTTTTATTCAAGTATCCCTTTATGCTATCCAGAAATTCTATATCATTTCCAATCAATAATATGTCATCCACATATAATATTAGAAATGCTACAGAGCTCCCACTCACTTTCTTGTAAATACAGGCTTCTCCAAAAGTCTGTATAAAACCAAATGCTTTGATCACACTATCAAAATGTTTATTCCAACTCCGAGAGGCTTGCACTAGTCCATAAATGGATCGCTGGAGCTTGCACACTTTGTTAGCTCCCTTTGGATCGATAAAACCTTCTGGTTGCATCATATACAACTCTTCTTCCAGAAATCCATTCAGGAATGCAGTTTTTACATCCATTTGCCAAATTTCATAATCGTAAAATGCGGCAATTGCTAACATGATTCGGACAGACTTAAGCATCGCTACGGGTGAGAAGGTCTCATCGTAGTCAACCCCTTGAACTTGTCGAAAACCTTTTGCAACATGTCGAGCTTTGTAGACAGTAACATTACCATCAGCGTCAGTCTTCTTCTTGAAGATCCATTTATTCTCAATTGCTTGCCGACCATCGGGCAAGTCAACCAAAGTCCATACTTTGTTCTCGTACATGGATCCCATCTCAGATTTCATGGCTTCAAGCCATTTTGCGGAATCTGGGCTCACCATCGCTTCTTCATAGTTCGTAGGTTCATCATGATCTAGTAGCATGACTTCCAGAATAGGATTACCGTACCACTCTGGTGCGAATCTTACTTTGTTCGACCTACGAGGTTCTGTATTAACTTGATCTGAAGTTCTATGATCATCATCATCAACTTCCTCACTAGTTGGGTTTAACGTCACAGAAACCGGTTCCTGTGATGTATTATTTTCCAACAAGGGAGTAGGTACAGTTACCTCATCAAGTTCTACTTTCCTCCCACTCACTTCTTTCGAGAGAAACTCCTTCTCCAGAAAGGATCCATTCTTAGCAACAAATATCTTGCCTTCGGATCTGTGATAGAAGGTGTACCCAACTGTCTCCTTTGGGTATCCTATGAAGACACATTTCTCCGATTTGGGTTCGAGCTTATCAGGTTGAAGCTTTTTCATATAAGCATCGCAACCCCAAACTTTAAGAAACGACAACTTTGGTTTCTTGCCAAACCATAGTTCATAAGGTGTCGTCTCAACGGATTTTGACGGTGCCCTATTTAACGTGAATGTGGCCGTCTCTAAAGCATAACCCCAAAATGATAGCGGTAAATCTGTAAGAGACATCATAGATCGCACCATATCAAGTAAAGTACGATTACGACGTTCGGACACACCATTACGCTGTGGTGTTCCGGGTGGCGTGAGTTGCGAAACTATTCCACAATGTTTTAAGTGTAGACCAAACTCGTAACTCAAATATTCTCCTCCACGATCAGATCGTAGAAACTTTATTTTCTTGTTACGATGATTTTCAACTTCACTCTGAAATTCTTTGAACTTTTCAAATGTTTCAGACTTATGCTTCATTAAGTAGATATACCCATATCTACTTAAATCATCAGTGAAGGTGAGAAAATAACGATATCCGCCACGAGCCTCAACATTCATCGGACCACATACATCTGTATGTATGCTTTCCAACAAATCTGTTGCTCTCTCCATAGTACCGGAGAACGGTGTTTTGGTCATCTTGCCCATGAGGCACGGTTCGCAAGTACCAAGTGATTCATAATCAAGTGATTCCAAAAGTCCATCAGTATGGAGTTTTTTCATGCGCTTTATACCGATATGACCCAAACGGTAGTGCCACAAATAAGTTGCACTATCATTATCAACTCTGCATCTTTTGGCTTCAACACTATGAATATGTGTATCACTACTATCGAGATTCATCAAAAATAGACCACTCTTCAAGGGTGCATGACCATAAAAGATATTACTCATATAAATAGAACAACCATTATTCTCTGATTTAAATGAATAACCGTCTCGCATCAAACAAGATCTAGATATAATGTTCATGCTCAACGCTGGCACCAAATAACAATTATTTAGGTCTAATACTAATCCCGAAGGTAGATGTAGAGGTAGCGTGCCAACCGCGATCACATCGACTTTGGAACCGTTTCCCATGCGCATCGTCACCTCGTCCTTTGCCAGTGTTCGCTTAATCCGTAGTCCCTGTTTCGAGTTGCAAATATTAGCAACAGAACCAGTATCAAATACCCAGGTGCTACTGCGAGCTCTAGTAAGGTACACATCAATAACATGTATATCACATATACCTTTGTTCACCTTGCCATCCTTCTTATCCGCCAAATACTTGGGGCAGTTCCGCTTCCAGTGACCAGTCTACTTGCAGTAGAAGCACTCAGTTTCAGGCTTAGGTCCAGACTTGGGTTTCTTCTCTTGAGCAGCAACTTGTTTGCTGTTCTTCTTGAAGTTCCCCTTCTTCTTCCCTTTGCCCTTTTTCTTGAAACTAGTGGTCTTGTTAACCATCAACACTTGATGCTCCTTCTTGATTTCTACCTCCGCAGCTTTCAGCATTGCGAAGAGCTCGGGAATCGTCTTATCCATCCCTTGCATATTATAGTTCATCACGAAGCTCTTGTAGCTTGGTGGAAGTGATTGGAGAATTCTGTCAATGACGCTATCATCCGGAAGTGTAACTCCTAGTTGAATCAAGTGATTACAATACCCAGACATCTTGAGTATATGCTCACTGACAGAACTATTCTCCTCCATCTTGCAGCTATAGAACTTATTGGAGACTTCATATCTCTCAATCCGGGCATTCTTCTGGAATATTAACTTCAACTCCTGGAACATCTCATATGCTCCATGACGTTCAAAACGTCGTTGAAGTCCCGGTTCTAAGCCGTAAAGCATGGCACATTGAACTATCGAGTAGTCATCAGCTTTGCTCTGCCAGACATTCTTAAGGTCCTCAGTTGCATCAGCAGCAGGCCTGGCACCCAGCAGTGCTTCCAGGACGTAATTTTTCTGTGCAGCAATGAGGATAATCCTCAAGTTATGGACCCAATCCGTGTAGTTGCTACCATCATCTTTCAACTTAGCTTTCTCAAGGAACGCATTAAAATTCAACAGAACAACAGCACGGGCCATCTATCTACAATCAACATAGACAAGCAAGATACTATCAGGTACTAAGTTCATGATAAATTTAAGTTCAATTAATCATATTACTAAAGAACTCCCACTTAGAGAGACATCTCTCTAGTCATCTAAGTGATCACGTGATCCAAATCAACTAAACCATAACTGATCATCATGTGAGATGGAGTAGTTTTCAATGGTGGACATCTTATGTTGATCATATCTACTATATGATTCACGCTCGACCTTTCGGTCTCCGTGTTCCGAGGCCATATCTGCATATGCTAGGCTCGTCAAGTTTAACCTGAGTATTCTGCGTGTGCAAAACTGGGTTGCACCGTTGTAGATGGACGTAGAGCTTATCACACCCGATCATCACGTGGTGTCTGGGCACGACGAACTTTGGCAACGGTGCATACTCAGGGAGAACACTACTTGATAATTTTTAGTGAGAGATCATCTTAAAATGCTACCGTCAATCAAAGCAAGATAAGATGCATAAAGGATAAACATCACATGCAATCAATATAAGTGATATGATATGGCCATCATATTCTTGTGCTTGTGATCTCCATCTCCGAAGCACCATCATGATCACCATCGTCATCGGCGCGACACCTTGATCTCCATCGTAGCATCGTTGTTGTTTACGCCATCTATTGCTTCTACGACTTTCGCTACCGCTTAGTGATAAAGTAAAGCAATTACAGGGCGTTTGCATTTCATACAATAAAGCGACAACCATATGGCTCCTGCCAGTTGCCGATAACTTTGGTTACAAAACATGATCATCTCATACAATAAAATATAGCATCATGTCTTGGCCATATCACATCACAACATGCCCTGCAAAAACAAGTTAGACGTCCTCTACTTTGTTGTTGCAAATTTTACGTGGCTGCTACGGGCTTAAGCAAGAACCAATCTCACCTACGCATCAAAACCACAACGATAGTTTGTCAAGTTGATGCTGTTTTAACCTTCGCAAGGACCGGGCGTAGCCACACTCGGTTCAACTAAAGTTGGAGAAACTGACACCCGCTAGTCACCTGTGTGCAAAGCACGGCGGTAAAACCAGTCTCGCATAAGCGTACGCGTAATGTCGGTCCGGGCCGCTTCATCCAACAATACCGCCGAACCAAAGTATGACATGCTGGTAAGCAGTATGACTTATATCGCCCACAACTCACTTGTGTTCTACTCGTGCATATAACATCAAACCATAAAAACCTAGGCTCGGATGCCACTGTTGGGGAACGTAGTAATTTAAAAAAATTTCCTACGCACATGCAAGATCATGGTGATGCATAGCAACGAGAGGGGAGAGTGTTGTCTACGTACCCTCGTAGACCGAAGCGGAAGCGTTGACACAACGTAGAGGATGTAGTCGTACGTCCTCCCAGTCCGACCGATCCAAGCACCGTTACTCCGGCACCTCCGAGTTCTTGACACGCGTACAGCTCGATGACGCACCCCGATCTCCGATCCAGCAGAGGTGCGGGGAGGAGTTCCGTCAGCACGACGGCGTGGTGACGATCTTGATGTTCTTCTGTCGCAGGGCTTCGCCTAAGCACCGCTACAATATGACCGAGGTGTAATATCGTGGAGGGGGGCACCGCACACGGCTAAGGAACGATCTCAATGATCAACTTGTGTGTCTAGGGTGCCCCCTACCCCTGTATATAAAGGAGGGAGGGAGGGGGAGGCCGGCCCAAGGGGGAGGCGCGCCCTAGGGGGGCAAACCTACTCCAAGTAGGTTTGGCCCCCCCCCTTTCCTATTCGGAGTAGGAGAAGGAAGGAAGAGGGGGGAGGAGAGAAGGAAAGGGGGGGCCTGCCCCCCTCCCAATTCGGATTGGGCTTGGGGGGGGGGGGGCGCCCCCTCCCTTGCACGTTCTCCCTCCATCTCACTAAGGCCCAATAAGGCCCATATACTTACCGGGGGGTTCCGGTAACCTCCCGGAGCTCCGGTATATTTCCAATCTCACCCGGAACCTTTCCGGTGTCCAAATATATCCGTCCAATATATCAATCTTTATGTCTCGACCATTTCGAGACTCCTTGTCATGTCCGTGATTACATCCGGGACTCCGAACAACCTTCGGTACATCAAAATACATAAACTCATAATGAAACTGTCATCGAAACCTTAAGCGTGCGGACCCTACGGTTCGAGAACAATGTAGACATGACCGAGACATGTCTCTGGTCAATAACCAATAGCGGGACCTGGATGCCCATATTGGTTCCTACATATTCTACGAAGATCTTTATCGGTCAAACCGCATAACAACATACGTTGTTCCCTTTGTCATCGGTATGTTACTTGCCCGAGATTCGATCGTCGGTATCCAATACCTAGTTCAATCTCGTTACCGGCAAGTCTCTTTACTCGTTCCATAATACATCATCTTGCAACTAACTCATTAGTTGAAATGCTTGCAAGGCTTAAGTGATGTGTATTACCAAGAGGGCCCAGAGATACCTCTCCGACATTCGGAGTGACAAATCCTAATCTCGAAATACGCCAACTCAACATGTACCTTCGGAGACACCTGTAGAGCACCTTTATAATCACCCAGTTACATTGTGACGTTTGGTAGCACACAAAGTGTTCCTCCGGTAAACGGGAGTTGCATAATCTCATAGTCATAGGAACATGTATAAGTCATGAAGGAAGCAATAGCAACATACTAAACGATCGTGTGCTAAGCTAACGGAATGGGTCATGTCAATCAGATCATTCAACTAATGATGTGACCTTGTTAATCAAATAACAACTCCTTGTTCATGGTTAGGAAACATAACCATCTTTGATTAACAAGCTAGTCAAGTAGAGGCATACTAGTGACACTCTGTTTGTCTATATATTCACACATGTATTATGTTTCCGGTTAATACAATTCTAGCATGAATAATAAACATTTATCATGATATGAGGAAATAAATAATAACTTTATTATTGCCTCTAGGGCATATTTCCTTCACGGAGTGCGTCCCGCGCTTCGGATCCGTGGGCTCTCCGTGGATTCTCTCTGTGGAGGCCCTCCGATCTTCTCCCATGGATGGTGGTAATGCCCTTGTTCTTCGTTCTTCGTTCTAGGGTTTCTTTCTTTTCTAGGGCATTACTTTTCCCTCCTAGTTTAGTGTTTGTTCTTTGGTTGGGAGAGATCATTGTTTGTCTTGTCTCTATGCAGTACCTAGAAATCCGAATATTGCTTGTGTGATTCGCACGTCTTGATTAGATCTAACTACCCTGGTAGCGCCACTGTCAGCGGTTCTACCGCCCATACGGGCGGTACAACCAATGGGGCGGTTCTACCGGTGGGAGATCCGGTACAACTGGAATGTATGAACCACACATCACTGTTCTGGTTTCTATGTTGTTGCATTTTCTTTCATGTGCTTTCCTCTCATTCTTGTTGGTTTTCGTGTGTTCCCTTCGTGTGTGTGTTCAGGTGGCTCTAGTTCTTGCTCTGCTCCTCGCAAGACCAAGAAGAGGGCTCGAAGGACTCCGCGCCCGGCTGTGTCTGCTAATGAAGAGGAAGTTGTGATCCCCACCAAGCCCACTCGTCGTGAAAAGTCAGTCGCTGCAAAGCAATGTGTGGTAATGCCACTCCACCGTTGGAAAGCCAAGGATTGGGAAGCCTTCCACTCAAAGAATCCTTATGTGGTTCCCGTAGCTCCTCGTTGGACCACGGTTCAGTTTCGAAATGAGATGCAAGTACGGATTGTTCATGAACTCTTTGAGCAAAACAAGAACAGATATGCCAAGTAGTGGACCATCGACCTTGATCATTGGAGGAGCAACCTGGAGTACTTTGGTGAGGCTTTGGCTCTTTGTGAGGAGTTTGATCTTGTCAAGCTCATGTCCGTCAACTGTGACTTTGATGTTCAACTCATCCATCAGTTCTATGCCACCGTTCACTTTGGAGAAGATGACGCGCGCACCCTCACTTTCATGTGCCATGATGAGCTCTTTCAAGTTCCCTGGAGGACCTTTTGCAATGCTATTGGTTATGATGATACCGGTCTAGAAGGAAGGGGTGGCATTCGCTCCCATGATCATCCTGACCCCATGCCTAAGGAGAAGCTTGCCCCTATGTACATTCGGGGCCGTGGTATTATTGGTGAATCTAAGGATTTGGTGAAGGTCTATGACATCATGCATCGTGTTTTTCGCAATGTGCTTCTGCCCAAAGTGGGGAATCAAGATGAAATCCATGGCTATCTTGTTGACTTGATGGTTGCTATGAAGACCAAGGTGGGATCTGGGGAGACGTTTGATGTGTCCAACTGGCTGTGGCACGAGATGTACAACATGTTCATCTACAGGAAGGTCCCCATCTATGCTCCTTTTGTCATGTGCTTTCTGAACTCCGTGTGGGAAGTTTGCCATCCTGGAGAGCCCCTCACCTCTCCTGACAATCTTACCATTCATGAAGTCAAGCTCCTTAAGAAGAAGAAGCACGCCGAGCCACGTTTCCCTGCCGATGCTCCTGAGGATGTCTATGCCACTTCTGATGATGAGGATTTTGAGTTGGAGCCAGGGGCCAAACCCGCGTGGGTGGACAAGCTCGCTGCCAAGGTGAAGAAGACTTTCTGCCTTCAGTCTGACATCCAGAAGTGGATGTATGAGGCACATGTCAATGAGAAGCATGCCCGGCGTCGTCAAATTGCTATGATGAGGCACCTCAACATGTCGGTTTAGAGTGGTTCTGAGAAGAGCATCACACCGGGGGAGCGTTGGATATCTTCCCACAGCACCTGGACTAATGATGAAGCCCCTCCTCAGCCCTCCACCACCTTTACTACTGCTGATGATATCATGGAGGATTCAGATCGGGACGATGATGAAGTTACTGATAATGGTGAAGACTCTGACAATGATGAAGATCCAGATGCTACCGAGGAGTCAGAGGAGGACGACTGAGCCTGGGGCGATAGCTTCGCTCTCTTCCTTTTTGGTGTCCTGATGCCAAAGGGGGAGAGAGTGTGTTAGGACTCGGGAGTTGCATGGGTGGTTGCGTAGTGTGTGTTTCGTGTTGAACTTCTCCAGTTGAACTTTGTTCGTTCTCGGCTTGCTTTGTGTGGATTTTGTGCCACTCCTGCTATCTTATTGTTATGCTTGTTGGTCATTATTGGTAGTATTGCTCTTGTTTCATTATGTTGGCTACCTTCATGTTATGTGCTTTAAGTGGCGAGCCTATAAAATCTAGGGGGAGTCTCGACCTTGAAGTATGCCCATGCTCTCTAACAGCTAGTTCAACTTGGGGCACACATCTAGGGGGAGCTCCGACTAGATTCTATAGACTTCTATCTTAAATCGTGTTGTTTTCATCATCCACCAAAAAGGGGGAGATTGAAAGGGCATTTCCCTACCTTATGTTTTGGATGATGATGACAACCCTTTGTTGGTCTAATCATGTGCTAAATGTTTCAGGTTCTCGATGATTAGGCTTACATTGGTTAGTGGTTCTCTCTCGAAGGAAACATTTGAAGACGTGACTCTCTACGCTTTTTATATCTTTGGTCATAGGGTACACGTACTATCAAGAGGGAATCCACTTTGGAAAGAATAGGGGAATCCATTCACGTACACCTCCATCACCCCTCTTTTGTCGAGAGAGTGCCTCCCTTTTAATTTAACCTTTGCTGTGTTTTCCCAGCGGTTGTACCGCTCATCCGAGCGGTTGTACCGCTAGCTCTTGGCGCTTTCCTGCCTTTGTCGAGCGGTGGTACCGCTGCCTCCGGGCGGTGGTACCGCCACCAGGCTATGCAAAGATTAGCAGCGGTTGTTCCGGCCATGCACCGCCCATGTACCGGTCAGGCTTCTGTTTTGATGCGGTGGCTGGGCGGTGGTGGCCTGGTTGGTCCGGTTGTTCCTCATCAACCGGTACAACTGGAGGTTCAAGCGGTTCTTCCGCTCATACCTTAGCCGCTCAAGCGCTCAAGGCCAAGCGGTTGCACCGGCCCGGCACCGCCCAACTACCGCCCTCAAGGGTGACTCCGTTCTGTTTCAGTGCGGTAGTTGTGCGGTGGCTGGGCGGTTGGTCCGGTTATTTTCGAATGACCGATACTACCGCCCGGTGGCCCAGTTGTACCGCCTGGTAGGGTTCTGCCGTTACATCGTGAGTCCCGGTTGTACCAGGACAAGGAGCGGTTGTACCGCTGCAGTGCTGTAAACGCAGTAACGATTGGATTTTCTAGGGTTGCTATATAAGGTGGTTCTTCCACCTACCACGCCTACCTCTTACCTCTCTCACTCCACCATTAATGCTCTCAAGCTCTCTTGCCCGATCTCTCTCTCTCTAGCCACTCAAACTTGTTGATTTGCTAGGGATTGAAGGAGGAGACCTAGATCTACACTTCCACCAAAGGATATTTGCTTCCCCCATACTTTCTAGTGTGGATTTTGTTACCCTTGGGTGCTTGAGCACCCTAGACGGTTGAGGTCACCTCGAAGCCATATTCCATTGTGGTGAAGCTTCGTGGTTTCGTTGGGAGCCTCCAATTGTTGTGGAGATTGCCCCAACCTTGTTTGTAAAGGTCCGGTTGCCGCCTTCAAGGGCACCAATAGTGGAATCACGGCATCTCGCATTGTGTGAGGGCGTGAGGAGAATACGGTGGCCCTAGTGGCTTCCTGGGGAGCATTGTGCCTCCACACCGCTCTAACGGAGACGTACTTCCCTTTAAAAGGAAGGAACTTCGGTAACACATCCTCGTCTCCACCGGCTCCACTCTTGGTTACCTCGTGCCTTTACTCTTGCAAGCCTACTTGTGTTGTATCCCTTGCTTGCTTATGTGTTAGTTGTTATAGCATCATATAGGTTGCTCACATAGTTGCATATCTAGACAACCTATTTTGTTGCAAAGTTTAATTTGGCAAAGAAAAGCTTAAAAATTGTTAGTTGCCTATTCACCCCCCCTCTAGTCAACCATATCGATCCTTTCAATTGGTATCAGAGCCTCGTCTCTTTATTAAGGACTTTGCCGTCCGAAGAGTATGGTTGACACCACCGACGGTGCGGAGGAGCACCCCAGTGTGAATCCCATCTCGTCTTCGGCCGAAGGGGGAACCTCGGTCTCACGTGAGGAATTCAATGTGGCTTTAGACACATTGAAAACCTCCATGACGGCTGAGGCTAAAAGCATGTTTACTGAATTCCTAGAAGGACTTAAACAATCTATCGGGACTAAGTTCATGATAAATTAAGTTCAATTCATCAAATTACTAAAGAACTCCCACTTAAATAGACATCCATCAAGTCATCTAAGTGATACGTGATCCAAATCAACTAACCCATGGCCGATCATCATGTGAGATGGGGTAGTCATGAATGGTGAACATCTCTATGTTGATCATATCTACTATATGATTCACGTTCGATCTTTAGGTCTCCAGTGTTCCGAGTGAAAGGGCATTTCCCTACCTTATGTTTTGGATGATGATGACAACCCTTTGTTGGTCTAATCCTGTGCTAAATGTTTCAGGTTCTCGATGATTAGGCTTACATTGGTTAGTGGTTCTCTCTCAAAGGAAACGTTTGAAGACGGACTCTCTATGCTTTTTATCTCTTTGGTCGTAGGGTACCCGTACTATCAAGAGGGAATCCACTTTGGAAAGAATAGGGGAATCCATTCATGTACACCTCCATCACCCCTCTTTTGTCGAGAGAGTGCCTCCCTTTTAATTTAACCTTTGCTGTGTTTTCCTAGAGGTTGTACCGCTCATCAGAGCGGTTGTACCGCTGGCTCTTGGCGCTTTCCTGCCTTTGTCGAGCGGTGGTATCGCTGCCTCCGGGTGGTGGTACCGCCACCAGGCTCTGCAAAGATTAGCATCGGTTGTTCCGGCCATGCACCGCCCATGTATCGGTCAGGCTTCTGTTTTGATGCGGTGGCTGCGCGGTGGTGGACCGGTTGGTCCAGTTGTTCCTCATCAACTGGTACAACTGGAGGTTCAAGCGGTTCTTTCGCTCATACCTTAGCCACTCAAGCGCTCAAGGCCAAGCGGTTGCACCGGCCCAGCACCGCCCAACTACCGCCCTCAAGGGTGACTCCGTTCTGTTCGGTGTGGTAGTTGTGCGGTGGCTGGGCGGTTGGTCCGGTTATTTTCGAATGACCGGTACTACCGCCCGGTGGCCCGGTTGTACCTCCTGGTAGGGTTCTGCCGTTACATCGTGAGTCCCGGTTGTACCAGGACAAGGAGCGGTTGTACCGCTGCAGTGCTGTAAACGTAGTAACGGTTGGATTTTCTAGGGTTGCTATATAAGGTGGTTCTTCCACCTTCCACGCCTACCTCTTACCTCTCTCACTCCACCATTAATGCTCTCAAGCTCTCTTGCCTGATCTCTCTCTCTAGCCACTGAAACTTGTTGATTTGCTAGGGATTGAAGGAGGAGACCTAGATCAACACTTCCACCAAAGGATATTTGCTTCCCCCATACTTTCTAGTGTGGATTTTGTTACTCTTGGGTGCTTGAGCACCCTAGACGGTTGAGGTCACCTCGAAGCCATATTCCATTGTGGTGAAGCTTCGTGGTTTCGTTGGGAGCCTCCAATTGTTGTGGAGATTGCCCCAACCTTGTTTGTAAAGGTCCGGTTGCCGCCTTCAAGGGCACCAATAGTGGAATCACGGCATCTCGCGTTGTGTGAGGGCGTGAGGAGAATACGGTGGCCCTAGTGGCTTCTTGGGGAGCATTGTGCCTCCACACCGCTCTAACGGAGACGTACTTCCCTTTAAAAGGAAGGAACTTAGGTAACACATCCTCGTCTCGTCCGGCTCCACTCTTGGTTACCTCATGCCTTTACTCTTGCAAGCCTACTTGTGTTGTGTCCCTTGCTTGCTTATGTGTTAGTTGTTATAGCATCATATAGGTTGCTCACATAGTTGCATATCTAGACAACCTATTTTGTTGCAAAGTTTAATTTGGTAAAGAAAAGCTTAAAAATTGTTAGTTGCCTATTCACCCCCCGCTCTAGTCAACCATATCGATCCTTTCACCGAGGCCATGTCTGTGCATGCTAGGCTCGTCAAGTTTAACCCAAGTATTCTGCATGTGTAAAACTGTCTTACACCCGTTGTATGTGAACGTAGAGTCTATCACACCCGATCATCACGTGGTGTCTTGAAACGATGAACTGTAGTAACAGTGCATACTCAGGGAGAACACTTTTACCTTGAAATTTAGTGAAGGGATCACCTTATAAGGCTATCACCGTTCTAAGCAAAATAAGATGCATAAAAGATAAACATCACATGCAATCATAATATGTGACATGATATGGCCATCATCATCTGGTGCTTTTGGTCTCTATATCCCAAGCATCGTCATGATCTCCATCGTCACCGACTCGACACCTAGATCTCCATCGTCGCGTCGTGGTCATATCGCCAACTATTGCTTCTACAACTATCGCTAACGCATAGTGATAAAGTAAAGAAATTACATGGCGTTTGCATTTCATAGAATAAAGAGACGACCATAAGGCTCCTGCCGGTTGCCAATAACTTAAAAAACATGATCATCTCATACAATCACGTATATCACAGCATGTCTTGACCATAGCACGTCACAACATACCCTGCAAAAACAAGTTAGACGTCATCTACTTTGTTGTTGCAAGTTTTACATGGCTGCTACGGGTTTCTAGCAAGAATCGTTCTTACGTATGGCAAAAACCAGAACGGTGATTTATCAAGTTTGCTGTTTTAACCTTCTTCAAGGACCGGCCGCAGTCAAATTTGATTCAACTAAAGTAGGAGAAACAGACACCTGCCAGCCACCTTTATGAAAAACTAGTTGCATGTCAGTAGGTGGAACTGGTCTCATTTATGTGGACATGTAAGGTTGGTTCGGGCCGCTTCATCCCACAATGCCGCCGAATCGAAATAAGACGTTCATGGTAAGCACTATGAAAATCACCGCCCACAACTTCTTTGTGTTCTACTCATGCATATCGTCTACACATAGACATGGATCATGATGCCACTGTTGGGAATGGCTGCATGGAAAACAAAAAAATTTCTACGCACACGCAATGATCTATCCATGGAGATGCATAGCAACGAGGGGGGAGTGTGTCTATGTACCCTCTTAGACCGTAAGCAGAAGCATTTCACAACGCGGTTGACGTAGTCGAACTTCTTCGCGCTTCAACTGATCAAGTACCGTACGCATGACACCTCCGCGTTCTGCACACGTTCTGCTCGGTGACATCCCTCGCCTTCTTGATCTAGCAAGACGTCGAGGTAGTAGATGAGTTCCGACAGCACGACGACGTGGTGATGGTGATGGTGAAGTGATCTCCGCAGGGCTTCGCCTAAGCACCACGAAAAAAATGATAGGGGGTATAAACGGTGGAGGGGGGGCAGCACATGGCTAGACAGTTGTCTGTTGTGTTCTAGGCGCCCCCCTCCCACATATATATAGGTGGGAGGGAGGAAGGAGCAACCAAGGGAGGTGCCCAAGTAGGAGGAGTTCTACTTGGAGTCCCTCCCAAGCCACGCCCCCTTCCTGCCTTATATAGGTGCGGGAGAAAGGCAGGGGAGGGTGGCGCCCCCCTTCCTTTTATCCCATGAGAGGGAAAGGCAGGAGGGGCTAGCCCTCCCCCCTTTCCTTCCCTTAGGGCCTGCTGTCCAAAGAAGGGGCGCACTGGGGGCTGGTCTGTCGCTCCCTTGGCCCATTAGGCCCATAACACCTACCGGGGGTGTCCGGAACCCCTTCCGATGACCCGATGGCTATCCGGTGCATCCCGAAACCCTTCCGGTGTCCGAATACCATCATCCTATATATCAATCTTTAACTCTCGACCATTTAGAGACTCCTCATCATGTCCATGATCTCAACCGGAACTCCTAACAACATTCGGTCACCAAATCATATAACTCAGATAACACTATATTGTCAACGAACGTTAAGCGTGCGGACCCTACGGGTTCGAGAACTATGTAGACATGACCGAGACACCTCTCCGGTCAATAACCAATAGTGGCACCTAGATGCCCATATTGGCTCCTACATATTCTATGAAGATCTTTATTGGTCGAACCGTTATGACAACATACGTAATTCCCTGTGTTTATTGGTATGTTACTTGCCCGAGATTCGATTGTCGGTGTCTCTATACCTAGTTCAATCTAGTTACTGGCAATTCTCTTTACTCGTTCCATAATACATCACCTCGTGACTAACTCCTTAGCCGTTTGCTTGCAAGCTTATGATGTGTATTACCGAGAGGGCCCAGAGATACCTCTCCGATACTCGGAGTGACAAATCCTAGTCTTGATCTATGCCAACTCAACAAACACCTTCGTAGATACCTGTAGAGCATCTTTATAATCACCCAGTTAGGGTTGTGATGTTTTATAGCACAAAAGGAATTCCTCTGGTATCCGGGAGTTGCATAATCTCATAGTCGAAGGAATAAGTATTTGACATGAAGAAAGAAAGCAATAAAACTGAATGATCATTATGCTAAGCTAATGGATGAGTCTTGTCCATCACATCAGTCTCCTAATGATGTGATCACCTTATCAAATGACAACTCATGTCCATGGTTAGGAAACCTTAACCATCTTTGATCAACGAGCTATTCTAGTAGAGGCTTACCAAGGACACAGTGTTTGTTTATGCATTCACACATGTATTTAAGTTTCCGATCAATACAATTTTAGCATGAATAATAAACCTTTATCATGAATAAGCAAATATAAAATAACAACTTTATTATTGCCTGTAGGGCATATTTTCTTCATGATCCCCTATACTTGTGGGTTATCAAAAAGGTATTAGAACTGCATCATAAAGTGAAATAATAACCCAAAACATAATAAATAATAGTAGGAAAACATGATGCAAAATGGGCATATCACGGTTCCAGCAAAACTTAATAGTGGTTCCAGCAAAAAAAATAGCAGCAAAAAACTTCGACAGTCGATTGTATCAAACACATTATCCAATTCTAGCAAAACACTAGTCCAACAAAACCATCTCGAAGCAAAAAATACCGGTGCCGATGGTAGCACGCCGCCGTGCCAGTTGTAGCAAAAACTTGCATCGCCGCTGATGGTCGCAACAAAATTTCTCGCCGGATCCAGCAAAAAAATCTTGCTAGTTGTAGCAAAAAAAGTGATGGCATCAAAAATAACTCGACGTTGTCTCGTTCCAGCAGTGCCCAGCGTGGTTGCAGCTTTTTTGTCGGCCGGGTCCAGCAAAAAGCCTCACCGGTTGTAGGACTGGAGGTCATCACCTCCACCGCCTGCTCCAGCGCCACGACCATGATGACCCAGAAGTATAGGGGATCAATCGTAGTCCTTTCGATAAGTAAGAGTGTCGAAACCAACGAGGAACAAAAGGAAATGACAAGCAGTTTTTAGCAAGGTAATTTCCGCAAGCACTGAAATTGTCGGTAATAGGTAGTTTGATATCAAGATAATTTGTAACGAGCAAGTAACGGTAACGGTAAATAAAGTCCAGCAAGGTAGCCCAATCCTTTTGTGGCAAATGACAGGCCAAAATGGTCTCTTATAATAAGAAAAGCGTTCTTGAGGGCACACGGGAATTTCATCTAGTCACTTTCATCATGTTGGTTTGATTTGCGTTCCCTACTTTGATAATTTGATATGTGGGTGGACTAGTGCTTGGGCGTTGTTCATACTTGAACAAACCTCCCACTTATGATTAACCCCTCACAAGCATCTGCAACTATGAGCAAAGTATTAAGATAAAATCTAACCATAGCATTAAACATATGGATCCAAATCAGTCCCTTATGAAGTAGCGCATAAAGTAGGGTTTTAAGGTTCTGTCACTCTAGCAACCCATCATCTAATAACTACTCCAAAATGTATTCCCTTAGGCCCAAAGATGGCGAAATTCCATGTAGTCAACGTTCACATGACACCACTAAGGGAATCACAACACACATATCATCAAAATATCGAACACATATCAACTTCACATGATTAACTGCATCATGATTTCTCCCGTGACCTCAAGAACAAAAGTAAGTAATCACAAATGATAAACATGCTCAAGATCAGAGGGGTATTATATAGAATAATGGATCTGAACATATAATCTTCCACCAAATAAACCATATAGTCATGAACTACAAGATGTAATCAACACTACTAGTCACCCACAAGTACCAATCTAAGGTTCCGGAACAAAGATTGAACACAAGAGATGAACTAGGGTTTGAGAGGAGATGGTGTTGTTAAAGATTTGATGAATATTGGCCTCCCAAAGATCAGATGGTTGTTGGTGATGACGATGCCTTCGGTTTCCCCCTCAGGGAGGGAAGTTCCCCTGGCGGAATCGCTCCGCCGAAGGGCAAAAGTGCTCCTACCCAAGTTCCGCCTTGAGATGGCGGCGTTCCGTCCCGAAAGTCCTCCCCTTATTTGTTCTAGGTAAAAAGATCTTAAGTACCAGAAGATGGGCACCGGAGGTGGGCTGGGCTGGCCACAACCCACCAGGGCACGCCAGGTGTCTTGCGGTCACTAGGTGGGCCCCCTCCGGTAGTTATTTGCTCCAGTATTTATTAAATATTCCAAAATAATTCTCCGTAAGTTTTCAGCTCATTTGGAGATGTGTATAATAGATATCTGTGACATAGCTTTTCAGGTCCAGAATTCCAGTTGCCGGCATTCTCCCTCTTTGTGTAAACCTTGCATATTATGATAGAAAAGGCATTAGAATTACTCAATAAAGCATTATTATGTATAAAAACATTATCAATAACAGTAGGAAAACATGATGCAAAATGGACGTATCAACTCCCCAAGCTTGGACCTCGCTTGTCCTCAAGCGAAAGCCGATATCGAAAATCATGTCACATGTTTAGAGAGAGAGGTGTTGATAAAAACAAAATACGGACATAGTAGCATCATGCTTATTATTATAATAGCAACAAACTATGTCATAAAACCTTTTCGTATAAATTTTATCATATAACTTCATCATTTAACTTCTCATGAACAAGTAACAATTCATCACAACATCGAAGTAGAAAATATAAACTTTATTGGAAACCAACAAACTATGTTCCCAGTGAACTTTGCAACTACAATTCATCATATTTTCAGGAAGGGTCACATATTGGAGCCTTTTGGCAAGTCCACATACTCAACCATCATTTAATCTTCTATGCTTGCTAACACTCACAACATACATATGAGCAAAAAGTTTCAACCAGGCACATAGAAAGATAGGGGCTTATAGTTTCGCCTCCCAACTCATTCACCTCAAGGGTGATGTCAACAATGATAACTCATGATCACTCACATTCAACTAGATATATGTGCCTAGATCTTTCCTCGCCACATGATGCTTGCAAAAAGAGAAAATAAAAAGGAATAGGGAAGAATACTTTGACTCTTGCATTATATTTCCCCATTATGATAGCAACCTTTATTATGTAGTCCATCATTTTTATTACTTTTGCCATCACAAGTTTGTACAATGCTCAATTTTCTCTTACACTAAATGATCACACACATTTAGAAGCAATTTTTATTGCCTTATTGCACCAATGACAACTTACTTGAAGGATCTTACTCATCCATAGGTACGTATGGTGGACTCTCAAGAGATGAGTTTGGGTTTAAGGTTTTTGGATGCACAACTAGTATCTCTACTTGGTACAGAATTTTGGCTAGCAAAGACATTGAGCAAGCACCACATGTTAAAGGATCTATGACAATATAAATTCTATGTGAATATGAACAAACATAAATCATTATGGTGTCTTCCTTGTCCAACGTCAACAATTTTGACATATAATAATTAATGGGGGCTCACAATCATAAAATATGTCCAAGATAGTATATTTGCATATAATCTTCTCTTCCCTTATTAATTCTTTCATGCATTGCATCATTGACCCATGCTATGTTCGTCAATTTTCAATAAATTTTACCACTTGTACTTTGTTGGGGAACGTAGTAATTTCAAAAATTTCCTACGCACACGCAAGATCATGGTGACGGTATAGCAACGAGAGGGGAAGTGTATCTTCATACCCTTGAAGATCGCTAAGCGGAAGCGTTTATCAACGCGGTTGATGTAGTCGTACGTCTTCACGATCCGACCGATCCAAGTAACGGTACGCACGGCACCTCTGAGTTCTGCACACGTTCAGCTTGATGACGTCCTCGCCTTCTCGATCCAGCAAGACGGGCGAAGTAGTAGATGAGTTCCGGCAGCACGACGGCCTGGTGACGGTGTTGGTGAAGAACAATCTCCGCAGGGCTTTGCCTAAGCGCTACGGAAACTATGACGGAGGATAAACTAGAGTGGACGGGGTTTCCGGCACATGGCTTGGTGTTTCTTGATGTGTCTTTGGTGCTAGCCCTGCCCCTCTATTTATATGTTGAGCCTTGGGGTCGAAACTTGGAGTAAAAGACTCCACAAAGTCGGTTTCACCCGAAAGGCAAGAGTCCTTCTCGGACTCCAGGGCCAGACGCCAGGGTTCCCGGCGTCTGGACCCAGACGCTAGGGACCCTGGCGTCTGGCCCCTGGACTCCACAAAACTTCCTTTTGCGCTTTCCAAAAACCTTGTGGGCTTTCCCCTTTGGCCCAAATAACGTGTTCTCGTACCCAAACATTTCGGGAAACATCCGGAACCCCTTCCGGTGAATTCCAGAACCCTTCCGGAGATCAAACACTATTATCCCATATATCAAACTTTATCTCCGGACCATTCCAGAGTTCCTCGTCATGTCCATGATCTCATCCGGGACTCCGAACAACATTCGGTTACCAACATGCATAACTCATATAATACTATATCGTCAACGAAACGTTAAGCGTGCGGACCCTACGGGTTCGAGAACTATGTAGACATGACTGAGACATGTTTCCGGTCAATAACCAATAGCGGGACCTGGATGCCCATATTGGCTCCCACATATTCTACGAAGATCTTTATCGGTCAAACCGCATAACAACATACGTTGTTCCCTTTGTCATCGGTATGTTACTTACCCGAGATTCGATCGTCGGTATCCAATACCTAGTTCAATCTCATTACCGGCAAGTCTCTTTACTCGTTACGTAATGTATCATCCCGTAACCAACTCATTGGTCACATTGCTTGCAAGGCTTATAGTGATGTGCATTACCGAGAGGGCCCAGAGATACCTCTCCAACAATCGGAGTGACAAAACCTAATCTCAAAATACGCCAACCCAACATGTACCTTCGGAGACACCTGTAGTACTCCTTTATAATCACCCAGTTACGTTGTGACGTTTGGTAGCACCCAAAGTGTTCCTCTGGTAAACGGGAGTTGCATAATCTCATAGTTACAGGAACATGTATAAGTCATGAAGAAAGCAATAGCAATATACTAAACGATCAAGTGCTAGGCTAACGGAATGGGTCATGTCAATCACATCATTCTCCTAATGATGTGATCCCGTTAATCAAATGACAACTCTTTTGTCCATGGCTAGGAAACATAACCATCTTTGATAAACGAGCTAGTCAAGTAGAGGCATACTAGTGACACTATGTTTGTCTATGTATTCACACATGTATTATGTTTCCGGTTAATACAATTCTAGCATGAATAATAAAAATTTATCATGATATAAGGAAATAGATAATAACTTTATTATTGCCTCTAGGGCATATTTCCTTCAGTCTCCCACTTGCACTAGAGTCAATAATCTAGTTCACATCGCCATGTGATTTAACACCAATATTGATATCTGTATATGATTAACACCCATAGTTCACATCGTCATGTGACCAACACCCAAAGGGTTTACTAGAGTCAATAATCTAGTTCACATCTCTATGTGGTTAACACCCAAAGAGTACTAAGGTGTGATCATGTTTTGCTCATGAGAGAAGCTTAGTTAACGGGTCTGTCATATTCAGAGCCGTATGTATTTTGCAAATACTCTATGTCTATAATGCTCTGGACGGAGCTACTCTAGCTAATTGCTCCCACTTTCAATATGTATCCAGACTGAGACTTAGAGTCAACTGGATCAGTGTAAAAGATTGCACCAATGTAACTCTTTACGACGGGCTCTTTTATCACCTCCATAATCGAGAAATATTTCCTTAGTTCTCACTAAGGATAATTTTGACCAATGTCCAGTGATCTACTACTAGATCACTATTGTACTCCCTTGCCAAACCAGGGCAGAGTATACAATAGGTCTGGTCCATAGCATGGCATACTTTGTAGAACCTATGACTGATGCATAGGGAATGAATTTCATTCTTTTTCTATTTTCTGCCATGGTCGGGATTTGAGTCTTACTCAATTTCATACCTTTTCAACATAGGCAAGAACTTTTTCTTTGACTGTTCCATTTTGAACTACTTCAAAATCTTGTCAAGGTATGTACTCATTGAAAATCTTATCAAGCGTCTTGATCTATCTCAATAGATCTTGATGCTCAATATGTCAGTAGCTTTACTGAGGTCTTTCTTTTAAAGAACTCCTTTCAAACACTCCTTTATGCTTTGCAGAATAATTCTACATTATTTCCGATCAACAATATGTCATTCACATATACTTATCAGAAATGCTGTAGTGCTCCCACTCACTTTCTTGTAAATACAGGCTTCACCGTAAGTCTGTACAAAACTATATGCTTTGATCAATTTATCAAAGCGTATATTCCAACTCTGAGATGCTTGCACCAGTCCATAGATGGATTGCTGGAGCTTGCATATTTTGTTAGCACCTTTAGGATTAACAAAACTTTCTGGTCGCATCATATACAACTCTTCTTAAAAAATCCATTAAGGAATGTAGTTTTGACATCCATTTGCCAAATTTCATAAAATGTGGCAATTGCTAACATGATTCGGACAGACTTTTAAGCATCGATACGAGTGAGAAAATCTCATTGTATTCAACACCTTGAACTTTGTCAAAAACCTTTTTTCGACAAGTCTAGCTTTGTAGATAGTAACACTACTATCAGCGTCCGTCTTCCTCTTGAAGATCCATTTATTCTCAATGGCTTGCCGATCATCGGGCAAGTCAACCAAAGTCCATACTTTGTTCTCATACATGGATCCCATCTCAGATTTCATGGCCTCTAGCCATTTTGCGGAATCTGGGCTCATCATCGCTTCCTCATAGTTCGTAGGTTTATCATGGTCTAGTAACATGACTTTCAGAACAGGATTACCGTACCACTCTGGTGCGGACCGTACTCTGGAAGACCTACAAGGTTCTGTAGTAACTTGATCTGAAGTTTCATGATCATCATCATTAGCTTCCTCACTAATTGGTGTAGGAATCACTGGAACTGATTTCTGTGATGAACTACTTTCCAATTCGGGAGCAGGTACAGTTACCTCATCAAGTTCTACTTTCCTCCCACTCACTTCTTTCGAGAGAAACTCCTTCTCTAGAAAGGATCCATTCTTAGCAACGAATGTTTTGCCTTCGGATCTGTGATAGAAGGATTACCCAACAGTTTCCTTTGGGTATTCTATGAAGATGCACTTCTCCGATTTGTGTTCGAGCTTATCAGGTTGAAAACCTTTTTCATATAAGCATCGCAACTTCAAACTTTTAAGAAACGACAATTTGGGTTTCTTGCTAAACCACAGTTCATATGGTGTTGTTTCAACGGATTTAGGTGGTGCCCTTTTAACGTGAATGTAGTTGTCTCTAATGCATAACCCCAAAACAATAGTTGTAAATCAGTAGGAGACATCATAGATCGCACCATATCCAATAAAGTGCGGTTACGACGTTCGGACACACCATAACTTTGTGGTGTTCCAGGTGGCGTGAGCTGTGAAACTATTCCACATTGTTTTAATTGAAGACCAAACTCGTAACTCAAATATTCGTCTCCGCGATCAGATCGCAGAAACTTTATTTTCTTGTTACGATGATTTTTCCACTTCACTGTAAAATTCTTTGAACATTTCAACTATTTCAGACTTATGTTTCATCAAGTAGATATACCCATATTTACTCAAATCATCTTGTGAAGGTCAGAAAATAACGATACTTGCCACGAGCATCAACACTCATTGGATCGCATACATTGGTATGTATTATTTCCAATAAGTCAGTAGCTCGTTCCATTGTTCCGGAGAACGGAGTTTTAGTCATCTTGCCCAAAAGGCACGGTTCGCAAGCATCAAATGATTCATAACCAAGTGATTCCGAAAATCCATCTTTTATGAAGTTTCTTCATGCGCTTTACACCGATATGACCCAAACGGCAATGCCACAAATAAGTTGCACTATCATTATTAACTTTGCATCTTTTGGCATCAATATTATGAATGTGTGTATCACTACGATCGAGATCCAACAAACTATTTTCATTGGGTGTATAACCATCAAAGGCTTTATTCATGTAAACAGAATACCAATTATTCTCTGACTTTAAATGAATAACTGTATTGCAATAAACATGATCAAATCATATTCATGCTCAACGCAAACGCGAAATAACATTTATTTAGGTTTAACACTAATCCCGAAAGTATAGGGGGTGTGTGATGATGATCATATCAATCTTGGAATTATTTCCAACACTCATCGTCACTTCCCCTTCAACTAGTCTCTGTTTATTCTGTAACTCCTGTTTCGAGTTACTAATCTTAGCAACCGAACAAGTATCAAATACTCAGGGGCTACTATAAACACTAGTAAGGCACACATCAATAACCTGTATATCAAATATACCCTTGTTCACTTTGCCATCCTCCTTATCCACCAAATATTCAGGGCATTTCCGCTTCCAGTGACCATTCCCTTTGCAGTGTTAACACTCAGTTTCAGGCTTTGGTCCAGCTTTGGTCTTCTTCACGGGAGTGACAACTTGTTTGCCATTCTACTGGAAGTTTACCTTTCTTTCCCTTTGCCCTTTTCTTGAAACTAGTGGTCTTGTCAATCATCAACACTTGATGCTCTTTCTTGATTTCTACCTTCGTCGATTTCAACATCACGAAGAGCTCGGGAATCGTTTTCGTCATCCCTTGCATACTATACTTCATCACGAAGTTCTAGTAACTTAGTGATGGTGACTAGAGAATTCTGTCAATCACTATCTTATCTTGAAGATTAACTCCCACTTGATTCAAGTGATTGAAGTACCCAGACAGTCTGAGCACATGCTCACTAGTTGAGCAATTCTCCTCCATCTTTTAGCTATAGAACTTGTTGGAGACTTCATATCTCTCAACTCGGATATTTGCTTGAAATATCAACTTCAATTTCTGGAACATCTCATATGGTCCATGATGTTCAAAACGTCCTTGAAGTCCCGATTCTAAGCCGTTAAGCATGGTGCACTAAACTATCAAGTAGTCATCACATTGAGCTAGCCAAACGTTCATAACGTCTGCATCTGCTCCTGCAATAGGTCTGTCACCTAGTGGTGCATTAAGGACATAATTTTTCTGTGCAGCAATGAGGATAAACCTCAGATCGTGGATCCAATCCGCATCATTGCTACTAAAATTTTTCAACACAATTTTCTCTAGGAACATATCAAAATAAACATATGAAAGCAACAATGCAAGCTATTGATTTACAACATAATTTGCAAAATACTACCAGGACTAATTTCATGATAAATTTAAGTTCAATTAATCATATTACTTAAGAACTCCCACTTAGACAGACATCTCTCTAGTCATCTAAGTGATCACGTGATCCAAATCAACTAAACCATGTCCGATCATCACGTGAGATGGAGTAGTTTCAATGGTGAACATCACTATGTTGATCATATCTACTATATGATTCACGTTCGACCTTTCGGTCTCCGTGTTCCGAGGCCATATCTGTATATGCTAGGCTCGTCAAGTTTAAACTGAGTATTCCGCATGTGCAACTGTTTTGCACCCGTTGTATTTGAACGTAGAGCCTATCACACCCGATCATCACGTGGTGTCTCAGCACGAAGAACTTTCGCAATGGTGCATACTCAGGGAGAACACTTCTTGATTATTAGTGAGAGATCATCTTAAAATGCTACCGTCAATCAAAGCAAGATAAGATGCATAAAGGATAAACATCACATGCAATCAATATAAGTGGTATGATATGGCCATCATCATCTTGTGCTTGTGATCTCCATCTTCGAAGCACCGTCGTGATCACCATCGTCACCGGCGCGACACCTTGATCTCCATCGTAGCATCATTGTCGTTACGCCATCTATTGCTTCTACGACTATCACTACCGCTTAGTGATAAAGTAAAGCAATTACAGGGCATTTGCATTTCATACAATAAAGCGACAACCATATGGATCCTGCCAGTTGCTGATAACTTCGGTTACAAAACATGATCATCTCATACAATAAAATATAGCATCACATCTTGACCATATCACATCACAACATGCCCTGCAAAAACAAGTTAGACGTCCTCTACTTTGTTGTTGCAAATTTTACGTGGCTGCTACGGGCTTTAGCAAGAACCGTTCTTACCTACGCATCAAAACCACAATGATAGTTTGTCAAGTTAGTGCTGTTTTAACCTTCGCAAGGACCGGGCGTAGCCACACTCGATTAAGCTAAAGTGAGAGAGACAGACACCCGCCAGCCACCTTTAAGCACGAGTGCTTGTAACGGTGAAACCAGTCTCGCGTAAGCGTACGCGTAATGTCGGTCCGGGCCGCTTCATCTCACAATACCGCCGAACCAAAGTATGACATGCTGGTAAGCAGTATGACTTGTATCGCCCACAACTCACTTGTGTTCTACTCGTGCATATGACACCTACGCATAAAACCTGGCTCTGATACCACTGTTGGGGAACATAGTAATTTCAAAAATTTCCTACGCACACGCAAGATCATGGTGATGGTATAGCAATGAGAGGGGAAGTGTATCTTCATACCCTTGAAGATCGCTAAGTGGAAGCGTTTATCAACGCAGTTGATGTAGTCGTACGTCTTCACGATCCGATCGATCCAAGTACCGAACGCACGGCACCTCCAAGTTCTGCACACGTTCAGCTCGATAACGTCCTCGCCTTCTCGATCCAGCAAGACGGGCGAAGTAGTAGATGAGTTCCGGCAGCACGACGGCGTGGTGACGGTGTTGGTGAAGAACAACCTCCGCAGGGCTTCGCCTAAGCGCTACGGAAACTATGACGGAGGATAAACTAGAGGGGACGGGGTTGCCGGCACACGGCTTGGTGTTTCTTGATGTGTCTTTGGTGCTAGCCCTGCCCCTCTATTTATATGTTGAGCCTTGGGGTCGAAACTTGGAGTAAAAGCCTCCACAAAGTCGGTTTCACCCGAAAGGCAAGAGTCCTTCTCGGACTCCAGGGCCAGACGCCAGGGTTCCCGGCGTCTGGACCCAGACGCCAAGGACCCTGGCGTCTGGCCCCTGGACTCCGCAAAACTTCCTTTTGCGCTTTCCAAAAACCTTGTGGGCTTTCCCCTTTGGCCCAAATAACGTGTTCTCGTACCCAAACATTTCGGGAAACATCCGGAACCCCTTCCGGTGAATTCTGAAACCCTTCCGGAGATTAAACACTATTATCCCATATATCAAACTTTATCTTCGGACCATTCCGGAGTTCCTCGTCATGTCCATGATCTCATCCGGGACTCCGAACAACATTCGGTTACCAACATGCATAACTCATATAATACTATATCGTCAACGAAACATTAAGAGTGCGGACCCTACGGGTTTGAGAACTATGTAGACATGACCGAGACACGTTTCCGGTCAATAACCAATAGCGGGACCTGGATGCCCATATTGGATCCCACATATTCTACGAAGATCTTTATCGGTCAAACCGCATAACAACATACGTTGTTCCCTTTGTCATCGGTATGTTACTTACCCGAGATTCGATCGTCGGTATCCAATACCTAGTTCAATCTCGTTACCGGCAAGTCTCTTTACTCGTTACGTAATGTATCATCCCATAACCAACTCATTGGTCACATTGCTTGCAAGGCTTATAGTGATGTGCATTACCGAGAGGGCCCAGAGATACCTCTCCGACAATCGGAGTGACACAACCTAATCTCGAAATACGCCAACCCAACATGTACCTTCGGAGACACCTGTAGTACTCCTTTATAATCACCCAGTTATGTTGTGACGTTTGGTAGCACCCAAAGTGTTCCTCCGGTAAACGGGAGTTGCATAATATCATAGTTACAGGAACATGTATAAGTCATGAAGAAAGCAATAGCAATATACTAAACGATCAAGTGCTAGGCTAACGGAATGGGTCATGTCAATCACATCATTCTCCTAATGATGTGATCCCATTAATCAAATGACAACTCTTTTGTCCATGGCTAGGAAACATAACCATCTTTGATAAATGAGCTAGTCAAGTAGAGGCATACTAGTGACACTATGTTTGTCTATGTATTCACACATGTATTATGTTTCCGGTTAATACAATTCTAGCATGAATAATAAACATTTATCATGATATAAGGAAATAAATAATAACTTTATTATTGCCTCTAGGGCATATTTCCTTCATACTTTTCCTTATGTTATGTCATTATTTACCATAAGATTAGCATATGATCTTTTTCATTATTTCTTTTTATTTTGATTGCAACAAAAAAGTAAACAAGCAAAAACTCAAACTAAACTTTATTATATAACTCTCACTCGATTACATAGATAGATAGATCGTGAAACTAATACTTGAAAATAGATCATGCTAAAATTTAATCAACTAAATCACGAAATAGCTAAGGATCGAACTAAAATTGGTAAAGATAGTAAAAGTGATGGTGATACAATACCGGGGCACCTCCCCAAGCTTGGCACAAGCCAAGGGGGTGCCCATACCTGTGTACTCAATTCTCCTTTGGTGGGGAAGATGATGAAGGTGGTGCTGATGAGGTAGTAGCATCACACTTCAGGCTCAATAGGTACTCCAATCTACGGATGATGCTCCGGAGGGCGATGATTTGCTCTTGTAGCAGAATATTTTCATGAGTGAGATACTTATTTTGAACACAAACCGTTTCAAAGGCTCTAAAGGCTTCAATTTAAGTGGGGTAAGATAATCTTAATAAGGTTGAAGGATATCTTCTTCCTCTTCTTCTGTTAGCCTAGCATGCCTTCCCTCCGGGACTTGATCTCCCGCAGCCTCCTTGCCCTTGTCTTCTTTGTTAGCTTCTTTTGGACCCTCTCTTTTTAGTTCCATCTTTGTCAACCAAGCATCTTCTTCTACGTTGTTGGGAGAGGGAGAAGACATGATGCTTGGCTTAATAGACCTGTCAGAGAAACAACACGAAACAAGAACATAGGACTTTTCTGCAATGTGGTGGTCAAATCGTCCGGGATATATATAAGGATTTTTTATCTTGGGAACAAGCATATGGAAGGAAAACGGATTCGGGAAGGTGCCCGAGGGGCCTACAAACCACCAGGGTGTGCCAGGAAGGGCAAGCGCGCCCTGCTATATCATAGCCACCTCGGCTACCTTCCTGGTTATTTCTTATTTTCCTAAATTTTCTAATATTCCAAAATTGACAGAAGATATTTTTACGGATTTTTTGGTGTCCGTTTACTTACCGTATCACGTACCTGTCAGGACCCCGACTCAATGCCACATCGATCTAGCATGTAACACCTCATATCACTTTGCGGCCTCACGCATGGTATCCCCACGGGTGTTGCCTTACCTTTGCCCGGGACCGTTTGCGCCTTTTGGTACACGTATATGATAGTGTCGCTAGCATCCATATGATAAGGAGCCCGGGCTGACATGGCTAGTCGTAAACTCAAAGTGGCACAAACTTACAGGGACAGGCATCCATGACCCAGCATCGAACGTGTCGGTCATCAGCGAGTGAATCCAGGCTGTAGCACTGGGCTAGCAGGACTCCGGTGAACCGGGCTGTAGCGGGCTAACATGACTCCGGTATTCATCGCGTGACATTTCCCCAAAGGGACAGACACAGGAACGAAGAAGGACACATGCCGGCCAGCCTAAGTGTTCAAGAGCAGTAGCAAGCTACCATGGCTCAGTGGAAGCACTAGGAGACATTTCCCGGTAAGAGAGGCTATTAAGGACAAACAACTAGATAGTCAGATCCCACACATACCAAGCATTTCTATAACATACACACAATATGCTCGATATGTGCAAATACAACATGGCATCACAACATGACTCTACAACTCAAGTATTTATTCAATAGGCTCCGAGGAGCGAGATATTACAAACATGGGTCTCATGACCCAACATTCAGAGCATACAAGTCAAAGCACATGCGGAAGCTTAACATGTCTGAGTACAGACATCTACAAATTAAAAAAAGGCTGAGAAGCCTGACTAACTACCAGATCCTGCCGAGGGCACAAGATCGTAGCTGAGGTAACAAGCTAAACGTCGAAGTCCACACGGAACTACTAGTGAGACTGAAGTCTCTCTGCAAAAACATAAAATAGGCAAACGTGAGTACAAATGTACCCAGCAAGACTTACATCAGAACTAACTACATATGTATCATTATCAACAAAGGGGGTGGTGGGGTTTAACTGCAGCAAGCCAGCTTTGACTCGGTGGCTATCCTGAACTACGACAACATTGTAACTCTTTTGAGGTGGCGCACACGAGTCCACATATTCACCATATCAATACACCACTATGGATCCGTGCCCGTCTCCCTACGAGAACACCATCCATAGCACTCACGCTTATCTTGCGTATTTTAGAGTATCCACTTTCACTTGTCTATGAACTGTACAGGCAACCCAGAAGTCCTTTTCCACGGACACGGCTATTCGAATAGATCATATTAACCCTGCAGCGGTGTACTTCTTCACACACGCTCTCGCCACTTACCGCCATGTACACCTCGTGTATCTCGGCAACCTTCAAGCGGAAGCCTGGCAAGGGAGTCGGCCACGACCTGACTAATCACACAAGTCTCTCGTCCAGGTTTATCGCCTATTCGGGTTCCATCCGCAAGGAGATCCGGCCAGGGTGTCGCTCACGGCCCCAAACAATGTGTGCAGGGTTCCCAAGCCCACCTCGACGGGTGGATCTACGCTTGGTACACCGTGCCACAGTGCCTAGTCTGTCCCAAGCCCACCTGTACCGGGTGCCACTTGGTAGACTACTAACACTACCTACAAACACCAGAAACTAGTTGCAACTCCTGGACAGAGATCATGTTGATTAATAAGTCGAGAGGGGTCGAGTTACCGGAACCCAATGTGTGGTAGTAACTGATCATGGATCACAAACACAGAACTCAGTTCCTGAGGACGGTTTCAATGAGACAACCCACCATGTACTCCTACATGGCCTCTCACCGCTACCTTTACCAAATCGTGTTCACACACTTAGCTCACACACAGTAGGACATGTGTACACACCTCCGATTCATCCCCGATGAATCAGACCTGACTCAACTCTAAGCAGTAGCAGGCATGACAAACAAGCATGAATGAGTAGGCACAACAGGGCTCAAACAACTCCTACTCATGCTAGTGGGTTTCATCTATTTACTGTGGCAATGACAGGTCATGCAGAGGATAAAGGGGTTCAGCTACCGCAACAAGTAACAGTTGAATCATTGTTGTCCTAATGCAGTAAAAGAGAGCAGGAGCGAGAGAGTGGGATTGTATCAGAATGAACAAGGGGGTTTTGCTTGCCTGGCACTTCTGAAGATAGTATAGTTCTTCATTGGTGTCATTGATCACATCGTCGAAACGCGTCTATCGAGAGGGGCAATTACCGGCAACTGAGAAAGCAACACAATCAATGCAATGCACAATATGATGCATGATCATGACATGGCAATATGATGTGATTTGAGCTAATGCAACTAGCAACAGGTTAAATGAAGTTGGTTTGAACCCTAGGTTCAAATTCAAACTCCATATGTGAGGGTTTAAATGCCCTTTATATGATTTGTCCTAAACAGCAGCTATAAGTTGTTCTAACATGCATGAAAATGGTACAGATGGATAGATTGGATTTTTTTGATCATTTTTCATATATAAATTATTTCATTCTGAGCTACGGTTGAATTTATATGAATTTTAGAAGTTTGGGGTATTTTCTGAAATTCCTGAAATAAAAATAAATCCAGAAAAGGTTATCTGCATCAGCATGACGTCGTGGTGACGTCAGCAGGTCAAAGGCGCCAGCCCAGGTCAAACCTGACGGCTGGGACCCACATGTCAGTGTCTAACTAGTTAACCTGAGTTAATTAGCTCTAAACTAATACTAAACTAAACGAGTTAAGGCCCTGGTCCCACATGTCAGTATTAACAGGGCTAATTATGTTTAGTTAGCACTTAACCTAATTAGCAGGGGCAAGGGCCCACCTGTCAATGAGAGAGAGGGGTCAAACCTCTGGTTAGCCGGGGTCAAACCTCGCCGGTCAACACGGTCGGCGTTTAGCCGCCACCGGCGACAGAGATGGCGGGGCGGCTCGGAAATGCTCTACAGGGCTCCATTCGATGCGCGGGTTGCACCTATGGGTTCCTGGGAGTGAGGCGCATCCATTGGTGGCGGTGGTTGGTGCTGGGGTGGCCGGGAACGACGACGGTGTCGAGCCGGGCGGCGGCCGGAGCTCGGGTGTTCGCGGGACCGGCGCTGCGGTGTGGAAACGAGCGCAGCGTGGCGCTGGGAAGACTCTACGCGCGACGGTGAGCATGTTGGGCACACGCCCGGGACCAAATGGTCACTAGAGCGTCACCGGCGACGAGCGCAGGCGGCGGCACATGCGGGTGAACGCGGTGCAGCAGCTACGGCGTGCGAGAGAGGGAGCAGAGAAGGGAATCAGGGGCAGGAGCTCACTGCGGTTGCGTCGAGGCGAACGGCGAGCTCGGGGAGGCGGAGACGGCGGCATATCGACGGCTGCAATCCTCGGTGGCCGAGGAGGGGAACGACGAAGCTGGCGATATCCAGGGCTTTCGGTGCCTTCCGTCTTGGTGAGGAGGAAGAGGGGGACGAGGCGGGGCATCTTGGCGTGTCGGCGAGGCGAGGGGAGCACGGTGGCTGTGGCAAACGGCGTTGGCGACGACGAGCTCCGCTCGGGCGCGTGCAGGGAGAGAGCAGAGGAGGGGGAGAGCGTTCGGGAGAGAGTGAGAGGGGGCCAGGGGGGCTGCGTGGCGCTCGGGGACGACTCCAGGGCGCCAGGGAGGCCAAAAGGGAGGCAGGAGGTGGCCACGGGTGGCTGTGCGCACCGCACGCAGCTGCTTCTCCTACTGGCAGTGGAGGAAGACGACAGGAGCTGCGGTGGTGGGCTGGGTTGCTAGCTGGGCCGGCGAGGTTGGCTTTGGTGGGCGCCAGGTAAGTTGGCCCAGGTTAGTCTCTCTCTCTTTTATTTATGTTTTTCTATTTTTCTGTAAGTTTGTGGCTTTATTAAAAAATAGTTAGACACCTTCAAAAATCCTTAAAATAATCATAGGATCTGTTTAGATTAATTCCAACAGCCCTCACTTATTTCCAGAATTATTTGAGCATTTAAAATATTTACTAGCATTTAAATGCCCAAATGCAAAGTACATATGATTTAATTCAGTGACCAAATATATCATGGAAAAATGTGCAACACCTCTGGTTATGGTTTCTAGCATTTTCCAGAAATGATGAACATTTTTGAAAGCCATTTGGATTTACTGAAAATATTTTTAGGTTGAACCTATTTGAATTCCATTTGGTACTAGGGTTTGGACATCCCCATTTCAAGTTTCTTCAAAGTTTAAACATGATGCACACATGAAGTTAGCCTAGTGCAATGCCAGAAGCTAGGGATGTGACAACTCACCCCTACTAAACAAGAATCTCGTCCCGAGATTCAGGCGTAGGGTAAGATGAAGGGGAAACACAACTAACGCAATCTTCACGATCCAGGTTGCACTTCAAATGAACGTTGATTCGATCATCATCTTTGTCTTGACATCTTGCTCTGAGAACTCCAACTAACATAACAATGAGAGGAAAGGAAAAACCCTGGAAGAATCGACCTTTCGGAAATCGAGCAACTGATGCTCAACTCACGGAATGAGACATTGAAACATCTCTTGAACTGAGACACAAAACACACATCAGGGGTGATGGAAAAACAGATGTAGAAGGTTCAAGTTGGTAGGCAACAATTCCATGCTCGATCAAGATGGTGCACGGTCTTAAAGTAGCGAGGAAATAATTGTCCTTCATACCATAACGGGGCACCTTAGAGGAGGTGACTCATAGAATTATTCCCTGAAGTGGAAAAAAGAATTACTTTTGATACCTAGATCATTGAAACTCTTTTATACCAGCCTAAGGCAAATCAAATCGACCATGTGAATGAATTCGAAAGAGGCATACTCAGTTTGGAAGGAAACTAGAGTTATAAGACAACTCGACAAACGGAAGGCACATTCCAATTGATACCGAGGATATAACCTAGTGTCTGAGCATGCCCTCAAGAACTTGAGCATTTCCATATTCATCAAGGTTTTACCTACATCCGTGACAAGGATCCTGGCAACACAACATACCACCATGATGAATATTAATGGATGATGCGGATGCAAACAAAGATAACACCTTCTCAGATTTCACCTTAGCGAGGCCAAGGAAACAGAATCTGGATGATCGACCGAGAGACATTTAGCACTCTGCTTCTAATGTTCTCCTTGATGTGCTAGTGTATCCCATTCATAGATATGGTTTAATATCTAGAACATCAAGTAAAAGGTCGGACTTTGGAAACCCAAGAATCCATAAGGAGTAACTGCTGGAGTAAATCCTACGAAATCCTTATGGGGAGGTGGCCAACTTCCTCAATCAAGATACTACAATAATAGGTCTTCCGGCTGGGTGTGTTGGCCACGACATCCACTTTACCGGTTATGGAGAGACCAATATTATAGTTCTTGGGAAATGTTCCATCCATCATATCTGCCTGAGATTCAGATCTGGTTGGTGTTAGGATATTCCAGACTCATTGAGTCTAGAGAGAAAAATGGAAGTTTTCAACACAAATCGACGAGATGACATTGCGAGATTCTCGGGAGATGAACTACGATAGCAAGCTCCAAAACATGAGCTGGTTCTGCTACATGCATGTGAACATGATGTCCAAGACAAACATGACCACATAGTAGTCTTATGATAAAACACTACCGAGTTCTGGTTGGGAACCATCATTGGGGATATCGAAGTCCTTACATAAGTCATATGATTAGCTCTTATGAAGAAACTTCTTCTCCTTGAACAATTCAATCAGTGGCTTGGTGTGCAAGGGACACATATAGAATGGAGGTAGCGAGCCTATCAAACCATAGCATACTTCGCACATGCATGACTGACTTGAGATGGTTCCAGAGGAGGCGACATTGACTTTCTCGAATTCACGGCGGCAACTTGCATCAAATGCACATGAATTAGAGGAGGTCACTTCCTTCATCCGGACATATGCTCCATGAGCGGGTCATGAAGATAATGCTTATAAAAGTTTCCAATACTAGCTTGATGTTCAACATGAATCATGGAGGAGACAAAATGCTGCTGATGGGCTCAACAGCCACTCATCGGAATTTCCATATCACTGGATTTCCACCGTTATGTGAACAATGTGATAGTATTGGTCAGACCAAAGATGTAATGGTGTATGCTCGAGGAATCAACCACGAGTAAGACAACATTATGAATATCGTTGGTTCTGATTTGATTTGTGGATAGCCCATACTCGAATCAAAGATTGGATAAGATGATAGGTCCATTAACTGATCATGAGGGTCAATCAATGAAGATACCATCTTTCTTCAACACACATACAAGATGTCCCTTAAAATGAACTAAGTCGGACAAGCTTTTATCTTCCAACTCTCTAAGTTGTTGTTTAGCTTAACCAACTAGCTCAGGGGTATCCTGCACAGATTCTCGGAGAAGGTTGGTTTACAAGAAACCAACTTGATCACGAGCTCAACGCATTGGTCAGGGGGACAACCTGGTGATACTTCCGGGATGATAATTGGAAAATCACGAGCGACAAATATGCTACTAAGCTCAAGAATAATCTTGCTTCTCAGGCAAGACGATATGATCAAATAACCAAGGAACTGGCATAGCCCTAACTCATTGATCGAGAGGTGCACCAGAAATAAGGACTAGGTAGCATGATCTATCTTAGAATGATGATTCAGGAACCAACATGCTAAGAATGAAATTATTGTCCTTTAACTACGAAGCAACGGAGTTGGTAGGAGTATAGATTTCACACATCACGGTTCACTTGTCGGCATTCCGGTTGCAACAACACGGAAGCCAAGATATGAATAATGAGGGCGAGAAGTATTACTGCGTCAAGAATTCATAAGAGATAGTGCAATTCTCATGACGATCCTGACGTAAAGAGGGTAACACTTCAGGGTAGAAGGGATCAAAAGCTTGATTGCATTTTGATCTATGGAATACAACTGCTTTGACCCAATCCTGGATATGGATGAGTTACTGGAGTTTGTTTCTCCTAGTCATTCCAGAATAGAATGGCTTGGCGGACCACAGGAGTAATAGCATCGATGAAGAAATGCACGCATACTCTTGACTATCAATTGATAGACGAGGGTCGGAAGACAACTAAAATGGGACAACTCAAAAGAACATATGATTTTCTGAGTTGTGGATGCATGTATTAGCATGTCGAACCAAGTTCAACAGGTTTCTTCCGAATAACCCATGTAGAGAGGTAGGACTGGCAGACTCACAATGTGGAACGGAGAACTCATCAAGAGCACTCTTATTGTGATCTTTTGGTTCAAAAGAACTCCTGCCAAGAATGGTTCATGGTATTTGGGAGAACGATATACCACGGACCTCGAGGACTATCGCAAAGGTTACTAATATCCTAAAGGAACTAGCAACACTAACAACACGAGGTAAGTAGGGTGAATCTCGGGTTCAAAACCCAAGGAGTAGAATACCTACTACTAAGTGGCATCACGGGATGCTTTCGAGAATAAAGGCCAGAATCATCACACCGGGAACACAAATCATGGCTAGCTTACTAGGTGGTACTCTAAGACACCTAGGGTCATAGTACTAGCTCCTACATATATACCGAGGCAATGAAGTACCTCAACACACTAGTTGGTGTGGTTAATCTGGCCAAAGGAACATCGGAATGGTAAGAAGGGATTTGCAAATGCATCAGACTATTTAGAAACCTGGGATGACTCGGACAGCATAACGGCTGTAAATGCTCAAGATGACTTGAGACATCCGACAAAATGGTGGCATAACCACTCGATCATCACAATATCAAGATTCTGAGACCAGCTATGAATACACGGAAGTAGTAGGAACTGAACCAAGGATTAAGTCCAACAATTCTATAATTCTACGGATTAGTAACACGTGATCCTGATAGAAAGAAGAGAAAGCCTAGTTCCTTAACCCCGTAGGAAGGTAAGATGACTCAGATCAGAAGGGCATGAGGTAAAGGAGTAAAAAGAGCCTTACGTTCCACCCCACAATCAATTCCTTTATATAACTAAAGAATTCCTAGACTCAACTTCGACCAGTTTGGCTTGGTAATCCTACAGGCAGTCAAGCTCTGATACCAAAGCTGTTAGGACCCCGACTCAATGCCACATCGATCTAGCATGTAACACATCATATCACTTTGCATCCTCATGCACGGTATCCCCACGGGTGTTGCCTTACCTTTGTCCGGGACCGTTTGCGCCTTTTGGTACACATATATGATAGTGTCGCTAGCATCCATATGATAAGGAGCCCGGGCTGACATGGCTAGTTGTAAACCCAAAGTGGCACAAACTTATAGGGACAGGCATCCATGACCCAGCATCGAACGTGTCGGTCATCATCGAGTGAATCCAGGCTGTAGCACTAGGCTAGAAGGACTCCGGTGAACCGGGCAGTAGCGGGCTAACAGGACTCCGGTATTCATCGCGTAACATTTCCCCGAAGGGACAGACACAGGAACGAAGAAGGACACATGCTGGCCAGCCTAAGTATTCCGGAGCAGTAGCAAGCTACCATGGCTCAGTGGAAGCACCAGGAGACATTTCCCGGTAAGAGAGGCTATTAAGGATAAACAACTAGATAGTCAGATCCCACACATACCAAGCATTTCAATAACATACACACAATATGCTCGATATGTGCAAATACAACATGGCATCACAACATGACTCTACAACTCAAGTATTTATTCAATAGGCTCCGAGGAGCGAGATATTACAAACATGGGTCTCATGACCCAACATTCAGAGCATACAGGTCAAAGCACATGCGGAAGCTTAACATGTCTGAGTACAGACATCTACAAATAAAAAAAAGGCTGAGAAGCCTGACTAACTACCAGATCCTGCCGAGGGCACAAGATCGTAGCTGAGGTAACAAGCTAAACGTCGAAGTCCACACGGAACTACTAGTGAGACTGAAGTCTCTCTGCAAAAACATAAAATAGGCAAACGTGAGTACAAATGTTCCCAGCAAGACTTACATCAGAACTAACTACATATGCATCATTATCAACAAAGGGGGTGGTGGGGTTTAACTAAAGCAAGCCAGCTTTGACTCGGTGGCTATCCTGAACTACGACAGCAATGTAACTCTTTTGAGGTGGCGCACACGAGTCCACATATTCACCATATCAATACACCACTATGGATCCGCGCCCGTCTCCCTACGAGAACACCATCCATAGCACTCATGCTTATCTTGTGTATTTTAGAGTATCCACTTTCACTTGTCTATGAACTGTATAGGCAACCCGGAAGTCCTTTTCCGCAAACACGGCTATTCGAATAGATCATATTAACCCTGCAGGGGTGTACTTATTCACACACGCTCTCGCCACTTACCGCCATGTACACCTCGTGTATCTCGGCAACCTTCAAGCGGAAGCCTGGCGAGGGAGTCGGCCACGACCTGACTAATCACACAAGTCTCTCGTCCAGGTTTATCGCCTATTCGGGTTCCATCCGCAAGGAGATCCGGCCGGGGTGTCGCTCACGGCCCCAAACGATGTGTGCAGGGTTCCCAAGCCCACCTCGACGGGTGGATCTACGCTTGGTACACCGTGCCATGGTGCCTAGTCTGTCCCAAGCCCACCTGTACCGGGTGCCACTTGGTAGACTACTAACACTACCTACAAACACCAGAAACTAGTTGCAACTCCTGGACAGAGATCATGTTGATTAATAAGTCGAGAGGGGTCGAGTTACCGGAACCCAATGTGTGGTAGTAACTGATCATGGATCACAAACACAGAACTCAGTTCCTGAGGACGGTTTCAATGAGACAACCCACCATGTACTCCTACATGGCCTCTCACCGCTACCTTTACCAAATCGTGTTCACACACTTAGCTCACACACAGTAGGACATGTTTACACACCTCCGATTCATCCCCGATGAATCACACCTAACTCAACTCTAAGCAATAGCAGGCATGACAAACAAGCATGAATGAGTAGGCACAACAGGGCTCAAACAACTCCTACTCATGCTAGTGGGTTTCATCTATTTACTGTGGCAATGACAGGTCATGCAGAGGATAAAGGGGTTCAGCTACCGCAGCAAGTAACAGTTGAATTGTTGTTTTCCTAATGCAGTAAAAGAGAGCAGGAGCGAGAGAGTGGGATTGTATCGGAATGAACAAGGGGGTTTTGCTTGCCTGGCACTTCTGAAGATAGTATAGTTCTTCGTTGGTGTCATTGATCACATCATCGAAATGCGTCTATCGAGAGGGGCAATTACCGGCAACTGAGAAAGCAACACAATCAATGCAATGCACAATATGATGCATGATCATGACATGGCAATATGATGTGATTTGAGCTAATGCAACTAGCAACAGGTTAAATGAAGTTGGTTTGAACCCTAGGTTCAAATTCAAACTCCATATGCGAGGGTTTAAATGCCCTTTATATGATTTGTCCTAAACAGCAGCTATAATTTGTTCTAACATGCATGTAAATGGTACAGATGGATAGATTGGATTTTTCTGATCATTTTTCATATATAAATTATTTCATTCTGAGCTACGGTTGAATTTATATGAATTTTAGAAGTTTGGGGTATTTTCTGAAATTCCTGAAATAAAAATAAATCCAGAAAAGGTTATCCGCGTCAGCATGACGTCAGGGTGACGTCAGCAGGTCAAAGGCGCCAGCCCAGGTCAAACCTGACGGCTGGGACCCACATGTCAGTGTCTAACTAGTTAACCTGAGTTAATTAGCTCTAAACTAATACTAAACTAAACGAGTTAAGGCCCTGGTCCCACATGTCAGTATTAACAGGGCTAATTATGTTTAGTTAGCACTTAACCTAATTAGCAGGGGCACGGGCCCACCTGTCAGTGAGAGAGAGGGGCAAACCTCTGGTTAGCCGAGGTCAAACCTCGCCGGTCAACACGGTCAGCCCGCCGGCGTTTAGCCACCGCCGGTGACAGAGACGGCGGTGCGGCTCGGAAATGCTCTACAGGGCTCCATTCGATGCGCGGGTTGCACCTATGGGTTCCTGGGAGTGAGGCGCATCCATTGGTGACGGTGGTTGGTGCTGGGGTGGCCGGGAACGAAGAAGGCGTCGAGCCGGGCGGCGGCCGGAGCTCGGGTGTTCGCGGGATCGGCGCTGCGGTGTGCAAACGAGCGCAGCGTGGCGCTGGGAAGACTCTACGCGCGACGATGAGCATGTTGGGCGCACGCCCAGGACCAAATGGTCACCGGAGCGTCACCGGCGACGAGCGCAGGCGGCGGCGCGTGCGGTTGAACACGGTGCAGCAGCTACGGCGTGCGAGAGAGGGAGCAGAGAAGGGAATCAGGGGCAAGAGCTCACTGCGGTTGCGTCAAGGCGAACGACGAGCTCGGGGAGGCGGAGACGGCGACATATCGACGGCTGCGATCCTCGGTGGCCGAGGAGGGGAACGGTGGAGCTGGGGCATCCAGGGCTTCCGGTGCCTTCCGTCTTGGTGAGGAGGAAGAGGGGGACGAGGCGGGGCATCTTGGCGCATCGGCGAGGCGATGGGAGCACGGTGGCTGTGACAAACGGCGTCAGCGACGACGAGCTCCGCTCGGGCGCGTGCAGGGAGAGAGCAGAGGAGGGGGAGAGCATTCGGGAGAGAGTGAGAGGGGGCCAGGGGGGCTGCGTGGCGCTCGGGGACGACTCCAGGGTGCCAGGGAGGCCAACAGGGAGGCAGGAGGTGGCCACGGGTGGCTGTGCGCGCCGCACGCAGCTGCTTCTCCTACTGGCAGAGGAGGAAGACGACAGGAGCTGCGGTGGTGGGCTGGGTTGCCAGCTGGGCCGGCCAGGTGGGCTTTGGTGGGCGCCAGGTAAGTTGGCCCAGGTTAGTCTCTCTCTCTTTTATTTATGTTTTTCTATTTTTCTGTAAGTTTGTGGCTTTATTAAAAATAGTTAGACACCTTCAAAAATCCTTAAAATAATCATAGGATCTGTTTAGATTAATTCCAACAGCCCACACTTATTTCCAGAATTATTTGAGCATTTAAAATATTTACTAGCATTTAAATGCCCAAATGCAAAGTACATATAATTTAATTCAGTGACCAAATATATCATGGAAAAATGTGCAACACCGCTGGTTATGGTTTCTAGCAGTACCTCCTATTTTTCAGGGTTCTGGAGTGTTCTGGAAGGTTTCTTTATGTGTTCTTCCGGTGTCATGGTTTGAATAATATTGGTTTCAACATTAATAGGCGTACCTAAGATATAGTGTTTAATTCTTTGTCCATTGAACACCTTCGGGTTAGTACCTTCGACATTATTAATCTTGATAGCTCCAGAGCGATAAACCTCTTCGATAACATATGGTCCTTCCCATTTGAAAAGAAGTTTTCCTGCAAAAAATCTAAAGCGAGAGTTGTACAAAAGAACATATTCTCCAACTTTGAATTCCCCCTTTTGGATTATTTTGTCATGCCATCTTTTAACTTTTTCGTTGAATATTTTGGCATTTTCATAAGCTTGGGTTCTCCATTCATCTAGTGAGCTAATATCAAATAACCTATTTTCACCAGCGAGTTTCAAATCATAGTTGAGTTCTTTAATTGCCCATTATGCTTTATGTTCTAATTCAGGAGGCAAATGACAAGCTTTTCCATAAACCATTTTATAGGGAGACATACCCATAGGATTTTTATAAGCTGTTTTGTAGGCCCAAAGTGCATAATCTAGTTTCTTAGACCAATTCTTTCGGGACCTATTAACAGTTTTTTGTAATATTAATTTTATTTCTCTATTGCTAAATTCAAGTTGACCACTAGATTGAGGATGATAGGGTGATGCAATTCAATGGTTAACATCATATTTAGCAAGCATTTTTCGAAATGCACCATGAATAAAGTGTGACCACAATCAGTCATTAAATATCTAGGGACTCCAAACCTTGGAAAAATGACTTCTATAAGCATTTTAATGGAGGTGTGATGATCAACACTACTACTTGGAGTAGCTTCTATCCACTTAGTAACATAATCAACAAGAACCAAAATATGTGTATACCCATTAGAGGAAGGAAAAGGTCCCATATAAAAGCATCCCAAACATCAAATGGTTCAACAAGTGAATAATTCATAGGCATTTCCTGACGCTTACCGATATTTCCAATTCTGAGATATTCATCACAAGACAAGACAAACTTACGGGCATCCTTGAAGAGAGTAGGCTAGTAAAAACCAGATTGCAATACCTTGTGAGTAGTTCTATCTCCCGCATGATGTCCTCCATAGGCTTTGGAGTGAAATTTCCATAGGATTTGTTCATGCTCAGGTACACAATGTTTAATAATATCATCTACTCCTTCTTTATAAAGATGTGGGCCATCCCAAAAGTAGTGTCTTAAATCATAGAAGAATTTTTCTTTTGTTGGTATGTGAAACTAGATGGTATATATATAGCAAAAATGTAATTAGCATAGTCAGCATACCAAGGAGTGTTATGAGAAACATTTATTACAACTAGTTGTTCATCAGGAAAGCTATCATCAATAGGTAGTGGGTCATCAAGAATATTTTCTAACCTAGACAAGTCCCCGACAACGGCGCCAGAAAAGAGTCTTGACGACCCACAAGTATAGGGGATCAACCGTAGTCCTTTCAGTAAGTAAGAGTGTCAAACCCAACGAGGAGCAGAAGGAAATGACAAGCAGTTTTCAGCAAGGTAATTTTTACAAGCACTGAAATTGTCGGTAATAGATAGTTCGATAGCAAGATAATTTGTAACGAGAAAGTAACGACAATGGTAAATAAAGTGCAGCAAGGTAGCCCAATCCTTTTGTGGCAAAGGACAGGCAAAACGGTCTCGTATAATAAGCAAAGTGTTCTTCAGGGCACACGGAAATCTCATCTAGTCACTTTCATCATGTTGGTTTGATTTGCGTTCGCTACTTTAATAATTTGATATGTGGGTGAACCGGTGCTTGGGTGCTATTCTTACTTGAACAAACCTCCCACTTATGATTAACCCCCTGGCAAGCATCCGCAAGTACGAGCAAAGTATTAAGATAAAATCTAACCATAACATTAAACATATGGATCCAAATTAGTCCCTTACGAAGTAGCGCATAAGCTAAGGTTTAAGCTTCTGTCACTCTAGCAACCCATTATATAATAACTACTCCACAATGCATTCCCTTAGATCCAAATTTGGTGAAATGCCATGTAGTCGACATTCACATGACATCACTAAGGGAATCACAACATACATATCATCAAAATGTCGAACACATATCAACTTCACATGATTACTTGCAACATGATTTCTCCCGCGACCTCGAGAACAGAAGTAACTACTCACAAATGATAATCATGCTCAAGATTAGAGGGGTATTAAATAGCATAATGGATCTGAACATATAATCTTCCACCAAATAAACCATATAGTAATCAACTACAAGATGTAATCAACACTACTAGTCACCCACAAGTACCAATCTAAGGTTCCGGAACAAAGATTGAACACAACAGATGTACTAGGGTTTGAGAGGAGATGGTGCTGTTGAAGATGTTGATAAAGATTGGTCTCCCAAATACGAGAGGGTTGTTGGTGATGACGATGGCTTCGATTTCCCCCTCCAGGAGGGAAGTTCCCCCGGCAAAATCGCTCCACCGATGGGCAAAAGTGCTCCTGCCCAAGTTCCGCCTCGAGACGGCGGCGATCCGTCCCAAAAGTCCCCCCCCTTATTTTTTTATAGGTCAAAAGACCTTAAGTACCAGAAGATGGGCACTGGAGTTGGGATGGACTGGCCACAACCCACCAGGGCGCGCCTTGAGGCCCTGGGGCACCCTGGTGTCTTGTGGTCACCAGATGCCACCCCGTCCGGTAGTTATTTGCTCCAATATTTATTAAATATTCCAAAATAATTCTCTGTAAATTTTCAGCTCAGTTGGTGATATGTAGAATAGGTATCTCTAACATAGCTTTTGAGGTCCAGAATTCCAGCTGCCGACATTCTCGCTCTTTGTGTAAACCTTGCATATTATGAGAGAAAAGGCATTAGAATTACTCCATAAAGCATTATTATGTATAAAAACATTATAAATAATGGTAGGAAAACATGATGCAAAATTGACGTATCAGACCACGACCAGATGAGGGGGAGGCGGTGGCTATGGCGTTGATTGCTAGCAGCAACAACCTCACGACAGCAAATCCTCTCACTTGCAACAGTGGGAGATACAACCCTGCATGTACTGCTAGGGTAGAAAGCCGATGGGGGTGCAATAGTTGCAGCGTGTGTGGAGCTCGTCGCCGGAGGAGGAAGATGATCCAAGAGGAAAGAGTGGAGGAGGACGGCCGATCATCGAATTTTGTGAGGCAGCAAGAGAGAGATGGATTTTGAGGTGGCGACAAGGTGGATGAGAGAAAGGACTTGGGATAACTTCATCGTGGGAGAAGATAAGGCAGAGCGAGAAAAGATAAGGGATAGTGGGGATGACCTGTGGACCTGCAACAGATACCTCATGGTTGTTGTATCAAATTTTATCCCACGTCCTGCGCGCATTCGGTGGAGCGTTCGGTCGGTGCTTCGGCCCGAAACATTTTCCTATATATTTTGCACCACTCCCCGCCAAAAAAACTTTGCGCTACTCTTTTTACAAAACAAAAAAACAAAGCTCTAATTATTATTATATGAGAGAAAAAGGGCGTTCAAACTTTCATCTTGAAAATCAGACCAATTCAAGACATGTGTTGCTCACTGGAACAACAAACCCTACCTGCCACGCCACCCACACTCTACAACTCAAACTTGCCGCCGTCGGGCCAATGAGGCTGGCTTTTCCACGTGGTTCATTTGAGTGACGTGATGGTCCGTGTTTGGTTACCTGCATCATTTTGTGTCTCCTTGCGGCCGTCGCCCGATTCAGCTAGACTCAGTGATGAAGCTAGGATTGAATCAACCCCGGGCCTAGAATTTTCTGTGAACATTTGAAAAATTAGCACTTATAACTACCCCAAAACACATCATATTATTCCCCAAATTGACAAAAAAAATGACTCAATTTGAGTACAGACTCTAATCTAATCCATCAGTTATTTTAATTCAACATCACTAGTTCAATAAAATGTTCAGATATATAGGAGAGACATGGGCTAATCAAATGCGTCAACTGAATTCCAAACTTGGGTGCATCAGAGAGCCAACATCGCAAAGGCATGACGAGTCAGCGAGAGCACACAACATCTCAACATCTGATCTAGGGCTTTGTCGCTCTGGTCAAGAGTAGTAGCTCAACATGGCGAGTCCGCCGCTAGCCATGACCCAGGGGTAAAGCTTGAATATGCATCTCGACTCGGCCGGGGTGGACCATCCAGTCAGCAGGAGAAGTAGGCCAGGTGATGTGGGCTACGAGCCAAAGTGTCTCGATCATCAAGAATTGAAGGTGGATTGGAGGACGAACACAAACAACACGAGGGAAAACATGGAGACATCAAACGGGAAAACACTTTGTTGGACAAGATTCACAACATGTATTCCTGAAATCACAAGCAATACATGAGGCACATTAGGAAGAACAACTAGGGAAATAAAGATACAAAGGTAGTCCTTCCAAATCTCTAGGAGAGATGGGGATTGATGCTTCTAGAAGGTTTTTCTTCTCCACAATTGGAGGTCTTGGAAATTGCTACTTGTGAGCTACGTTGGGATTTTCCCAAAGAGGGGGGGGGGGCAAAGCAATATAGTAGCTGATAAGTATTTCCATCAGTGAGAACCAAGGTTATCAAACCGAAAGGAGAACCACGCAATCCTAGTGAACAATATTGATACATCTCCAACGTATCTATAATTTTTGATTGTTTCATGCTATTATATTATCAATCTTGGTTGCTTTATATGTACTTATATGCTATTTTATATCATTAACATGTGTGCAAATAAGTGGTCAAATATGACCATTATGTGACATGGGGCAAGCAACATGATACGTCTCCAACGTATCTAAATTTTTTGATTTTTCCATGCTATTATATTATCTGTTTTGGATGTTTAATAGTCATTTATATGCTATTTTATATTATTTTTGGGACTAACCTATTAATCGAGGGCCCAATGCCAGATTCTGTTTTTTTGTGCCTATTTTAGAGTTTCGCAAAAAAGGAATACCAAACGGAGTCCAAACAGAATGAAACCTTCGTGATGATCCTTCTTGGACCGAAAGCAAACCAGAAGGCTTGGAGATGAAGCCGGAGATGGAATTAGGCGTCCACAAGGCAGGAGGGCGTGCCCCTACCTCGTGGGCCCCCCGTAGCTCCCCTGACCTAGTTCCTTCGCCTATATATACTCGTATACCCTGAAAACATACAGGAGAGCCACCAAACCACTTCTCCACCACCGCAACCTTCTATACCCGTGAGATCCCATCTAGGGACCTTTTCCGGTGTCCTGCTGGAGGGGGATTAGATCATGGAGGGCTTCTACATCAACACTATTACCTCTCCGATGAAGCGTGAGTAGTTTACCACAGACCTTCGGGTCCATAGTTATTAGCTAGATGGCTTCTTCTCTCTCTTTGATTCTCAATACCATGTTCTCCTCGATGTTCTTGGAGATCTATTCAATGTAATATTATTTTGTGGTGTGTTTGCTGAGATCCAATGAATTGTGGATTTATGATCAGATTATCTATGAATATTATTTGGTTCTTCTCTGAATTATTATATGCATGATTTGATATCTTTGCAAGTCTCTTTGAATTATCGGTTTAGTTTGGCCTACTAGATTGGTTTTTCTTGCAATGGGAGAAGTGCTTAGCTTTTGGGTTCAATCTTGTGGTATCCTTTCCTAGTGACAGTAGGGGCAGCAAGGCACGTATTGTATTGTTGCCATCGAGGATAAAAAGATGGGGTTTTCATCATATTGCTTGAGTTAATTCCTCTACATCATGTCATCTTACTTAATGCGTTACTCCGTTCTTTATGAACTTAATACTCTAGATGCATGTTGGATAGGGGTTGATGTGTGGAGTAATAGTAGTAGATGCAGAATCGTTTCGATCTACTTGACACGGACGTGATGCCTATGTTCATGATCATTGCCTTAGATATCATCATAACTATGCGCTTTTCTATCAATTGCTCGGCAGTAATTCGTTCACCCGCCATAATATTTGCTATCTTGAGAGAAGCCTCTAGTGAAACCTATGGCCCCCGGGTCTCTTTTCCATTATATTGAATCTCTTTTACATCTTGCTAGTTTCTGATATACTATTTTGCAATCTTTTACTTTCCGATCTATAAACCAAAAATACCAAAAATATTTACTTTAGCGTTTATCTATCTCTATCAGATCTCACTTTTGCAAGTGACCGTGAAAGGATTGACAACCCCTTTATCGCGTTGGGTGCAAGTTGTTGATTGTTTGTGCAGATATTTGGTGACTTGTGCATTGTCTCCTACTGGATTGATACCTTGGTTCTCAAAACTGAGGGAAATATTTACGCTACTTTGCTACATCACGCTTTCCTCTTCGAGGAAAACCAATGCAAGCTCAAGAGGTAGCAAGAAGTATTTCTGGCGTCGTTGCTGGGGAGATCTATGTCAAGTCAAGCCATACCAAGTACCATCGTAAACTCTTCTCCCTTGCATTACATTATTCGCCATTCGCCTCTCGTTTTCCTCTCCCCACTTCTAAAACAATTTTCGAAAACCATTCCCTTTTCTTTGCCCTTTCTTCCGTTCATCTCTTTTCGCTTGCTTCTTGTGTGCTCGTGTGTTAGATCACTTGATTCACCTTCATGACTAGTCCTCCTATCGTTGTCAGTACTCCCGACAATGAAGTCCTCAATTTTAAATAAAGGGAGGGAGAAAATCTAAAAAAATGCTTGGTATAGAATTTGTAATGCTCAAAATAGATCTACTAGAAAGCAATCTACTTCTGTTCTTCTCCGCAATTTTTATGTAGGCATTACTCCTTGGAATAGATATGTTCTTGACACTACTACTGGAGGGAATTTCTTGGGAGGCCATACTTTTGATTCTTATAATGCCATGGTAGATTTGTTTGGCCCACCACCTCTTTTGGTCAATGGAACTATCTTAACCTTGGAAGATGTGATGCAAAGACTTGATATTATTGAGACTAAACTTGCTACTATAGAGTTAATCGAAACTTTGGATAAAAAGATTCATAATCAAATTACTCAATATGGATCTAAGGTAGGAGTTACTCTAAAGAATCTTAGAGAAAAGGAACCCATAGTTAATGAAAAGATAGATCAAGATTCTACTAGAATTGATAAACTCGAAGACATTATTACCAACTTGGGTTCCGCTTTTTCTGCCGTTAAAAATACCTCAAATCCTCCTCCTGCCAAAGTTGCCAAGTTTATTTACGTTCCTAAGAATAAGGGTGAATCTTCTAGTAAGGAAAATGAAGATCTCAAATCAATAAGTGTTCACCCCAATCTTTTCGATATTATTAAGGAACCTTTTGCCACAAATGAATTTCTCGATTTCTTGCCTAGGAGTTTAATCATTGATAAAACCAAAGAGTCTCCTAAGTATTATACGTGTTCAGTTGAAGAATTGCATACCGAAGACGTCAATACCTAGATCTATTCGCGTTTTTATGCCTAGCTAGGGGCGTTAAACGATAGCGCTTGTTGGGAGGCAACCCAATTTTATTTTTGTTCTTTGCTTTTTGATCCTGTTTGGTAATAAATAATTCATCTACTCTATGGTTAGATGTGGTTTTATGTTTTAATTATTGTTTGTGCCAAGTATAAACCTTTGGGAAGACTTGGGTGAAAGTTGATTTGATCTTGCTGAAAAACAGAAAATTTTGCGCTCACAAGATTATTTGTCATTTTTAATAGAAGAGTGATTTTGAGTTGATTATTTTTCCAGAATATTAATAGACAAATTCCTCACGTTCACCAATTTATTTCAGAATTTTTGGAGTTACATAAGTATTCGTGAGTTGCAGATTACTACAGACTGTTCTGTTTTTGACAGATTCTGTTTTTCGCATGTTGTTTGCTTATTTTGATGAATCTATGGGTAGTATCAGGGGGTATGAACCATGGAGAAGTTGGTATAAACTATATATTACACCAATATAAATAAAAAAAGAGTTTTCAATAGTACCTTAAAGTGGTGATTTATTTTCTTATACTAACTGAGCTCATGAGATTTTCTGTTGAGTTTTCTGTTGTGAAGTTTTCAAGTTTTGAGTAAGGATTTGATGGACTATGGAATAAGGAGTGGCAAGAGCCTAAGATTGGGGATGCCCAAGGCACCCCAAGGTAATATTCAAGGACAACCAAAAGCCTAAGCTTGGGGATGCCCCGGAAGGCATCTCCTCTTTTGTCTTCGTCTATCGGTAACTTTACTTGAGGCTATATTTTTATTCACCACATGATATGTGTTTTGCTTGGAGCATCTTGCACTACAAAAAAAGACACATCCGTGACATTTTGGGCCGAACGAATTTTTTTCTGTCATACATATGACACTTCTATGACGATAATTGTGACAAAACCCGGTATCATCATAGATGTGGTGGGCTCCTACTTCTATGACAAAAAATCATGAAAAAAATGGGCTTTTCGTCCTGGGCGGGCTGGAGACGCAGCTGCATGTTATTTGGGCCGTCCATGACGGAAAAAACCGTGGTAGAAGCAAGGGGGAGGAAAATTTCGGGGAGTTGCCGGTTATGGTGGGAGAGCGATGCGCATTTCTCTCATATATGTACGCGTGTGTGTGCGAGGCATTGGCTCTAACTGAAGCCGAGCGAGGCGTTGGGCTCTAACTGAACCCGAGCGATTGCACTATAGGCTACACGTTACTGAACCCGAGCCATCGATCGATGGCTGTTAACTGATCCCGATGGAGCGATTCCTTCGCTACTGCTGCTAACTGAAGCCGATCGATGCTGCCTCTGGGATGAACAGTGAGCGTTGCGGGGGGGTTTGGATGAACAGTGAGCGGTGGCATTGCCTCTGGATGAACAGGAACCCGTGGTGTGGAGGGCTGGATGAACAGTAGACGGTGGAGGGGTGGCCGTGGAGGGGTGGTTGAACAGGACCCCGTGGTGTGGAGGGCTGGATGAACAGTAGACGGTGGAGGGGTGGTCGTGGAGGGGTGGTTGAACAGGACCCCGTGGTGTGGAGGGCTGGATGAACAGTAGACGATGGAGGGGTGGCTGTGGAGGGGTGGTTGAACAGGACCCCGTGGTGTGGAGGGCTGGATGAACAGTAGACGGGGGAGGGGTGCCCGTGGAGGGGTGGTTGAACAGTAGCCGGTGGAGTAGCGCGCGGTGTAGGCTGGATGAACAGGAGCCCGTGGAGGCTGGAGGAGGTCGACGGTAGCCCGTGGAGGCTGGAGGAGGTCGACGGTGGAGATGAACAGTACCCCATGGAGTACCGTTTTGCGGTACGCCACACCCCTCCCCCCGTTTCGACCGTAGCGCTCCAACACAAGTCCGTTTCATCCGTTTTGCGGTACGCCACACCCCTCCCGATGAACAGGACCCCCTTTTCGACCGTAGGAGGTCTGTTTCCTCCGTTTTGCGGTACGCCACACCCCTGCCGATCAACAGGACCCTTGTTTTGACTGTAGGAGGTCCATTTCCTCGGTTTTGTGGTACGCCAGGCCCCTCCCGATCAACAGGACCCCGTTTCGAACGTGGCCGGTCAAACACAAGGCCGTTTCCTCCATTGTGCGATACGCCAGGCCTCATTTCCATCGCCTGTTCCGTCCAAGCCCTCCAGATGAACACGACCACGCATTCCGTTCCGACCCAGCCGGTTGGCTCCCCATGAACACGACGATGATGCTATTTCTCCGTTCCGACCCAGCCATGTACGTATGCGCGATAGGCGTTAGAGACCCTGCCCGTATGTACGTGCGTGGCCGTATTTTATTTCTTGCACCCTCGCCGTTGTACGTCCGTGTACATGGTACGTGCGCGCCTCTACTACGACACGTGCACGCCTCTACATCCACCAGTATATATGTACGTACACATTCGCGACCAGAATGACAACGCTACGTACGCTTCGACCAGGTGGGTCCCGACTGTCAGGCACTTCCTTGCGTGCGAAGATGTAGCTGGTGGGTCCCAACAGTCAGGGGGGCGAATCATTTTGGTTGTTTTTTTTTGCCCGGACGCACTTCCTTGCGTGCGAAGATGTAGCTGGTGGGTCCCAGCAGTCAGGGGGGCGAATCATTTTTTTGCCCAGACGCACTTCCTTGCGTGCGAAGGTGTAGCTGGTGGGTCCCAGCAGTCAGGGGGGAAACATTTTTTTCACAAAATATGGTGGCCCGTCCGGTGGGTCCCCGCTGTCAGGTGGAGCAATAAATATTTTGCACGTAATAAGGAGGAACTTCCTTGCTGCGGCCGTGGACCCAGCTATCAGCCTCTCCACATACAGTCCACGTCCGATGGAAGCCGTTCCTTGACCACATTGACCACGCCGCGCCAAGAGCACCAGGGCGGTGGACGACAGCGAGGCCTAGGAAGGGGACGACGCGAAGCTGGGGAAGACGCGGTAGTGGATGCCCACGCGTAGAGGAGTATGAGGGTTCACTGGTTTGTTGCGGTGTGAGGCTACCGTCGCCGCAGAATAACAGGGGGTGTGGGTGAGTAGAGGGATGGCCTGGCTAGCGATGGGAGTAGTAGGGGGCGGTGAGGCATCCGCCGCATCATAGCCGGCCACGGGAGGCAGGAGCACGAGGCACGACTGGCGCTGGTTTGGGCGGCTGGAGCAAGAAGACTAGAGGTTGAAGAAGCACTACGGCCGTTGGATGGACATCGTACGGTCACTGGATCTAGAATCGTGCATATTGACTAAGTTGACAAAGCCCTCCGTCTTCGTCAACTTAGTAGGCCCACAAGTCAGCCTGCCACTATACTGGGTCCCAGCTAACAAGGGGAGTATTCATTTTTTGTGCGTAATAAGGAGGCACTTCCTTGCATGCGAAGATATAGCTGGTGGGTCCGAGGTGTCAGCGGTAGTAACATTTTTTTCACGAAATACTGAGGCCCTTTCGGTGGGTCCCTGATGTCAGGTGGACGAATCATTATTTTGCGTGTAATAAGGAGGCATTTCCTTGCATGCGGCCGTGAACCCAGCTGTCGGCCTCTCCACGTACAGTCCACTTCAGATGCTTGTCGGTCATTGACCACGTTGACCAGGCCGCGCCGAGAGCACTAGGGCGGTGGATGACGGCGAGACCTAGGAAGGGAACAACATGGAGGCAGGGAAGACTAAGCAGTTGTTTCCCACGCGGAGGGGAGTACGACTGAACGAGTGTTTACTGGTTCGTCTGCCGTCGGGGGAGAATAACAGCAGGTGTGGGTGAGTAGAGGGATGGATAAGCCAGCGATGGGAGTACGGTGGGGCGGTGAGGCCTGCACGACAGCACAGCCGGCCGCGGGGAGGAGGGAGCAGGCAGTCCCGCCGGCGCTTGTTTGAGCGGCTGGAGCAGGAAGAGCAGAGATTGAAGAAGCACGATGGCCGTTGGATGGACATCCAACCGTCACTGCTTGTGCATCAACCTTTTTTTTAGGAAAGCCTCAAATCTGTGGAAAACAGCATACATCCCATCTACCATTATTTCTAATAATTTACAGCCCATTTGCTAATTCTTAAGGTTTTCTTTGGAGCCCATATTCTTTTTGTTAGCATTACAGCCCATATTGTGGCCACGGTTAAAAAATTATACGAAATTTTGCATATTTCGGTGTGGTCCGAACTGTTTTAATCCCGAAATTTCGACTCACATTCAAACTAATTTTAAAAATAAATGTATATCAACATAAAATCCAACAAATTCTCCATGCATAAAAATTAGTGTAATATAAAATCTAAAATGAAAAAAAATATTTGAAACTAATTGCCGGTTTGATGTGTTTTAAAAATGTACATCCCATTTCTCATTACTGATGGGCCATTTTCTCGGCCAGCCGAATGAAAAGCTCTCCTCGTCTTGAAAGATTTGCAGCCCAATAGGCCTGACAAAGTGACTTAATTGGCAAGTCACAAAAAAACTGGGCTGTGGCCGTGGACCCAGCTGTCAGCCTCTCCACGTACAGTACTCTTCCGATGGAAGTCGTTCCTTGACCACATTGACCATGCCGCGCGGACAGCACCACAGCGGTGGACGACGACGAGGCCTAGGAAGGGGACGACGTGGAGCCGGGGAAGACGCGGCAGTGGAAGCCCGCGCGGAGAGGAGTACGAGGGTTCACTGGTTCGGCTGTGGTGTGAGGCTGCCATCGCCGCAGGGCCTGGCCAGCGGTGGGAATAGTAGGGGGCAGTGAGGCCTCCGCGGCAACACAGCCGACCACGGGAGGCAGGAGCATGCGGCACGACCGGCGCTGCTTTGGGTGGCTGGGGCAAGAAGACCAGAGGTTGAAGAAGCACTACAGCCGTTGGATGGACATCGTACGGTCACTGGAGCTAGAATCGTTCATATTGACTAAGTTGACAAAGCCCTTCGGCCCCGTCAACTTAGTAGGCCCACAAGACAGCCTCCCACCAAGGTGGGTCCCAGCTAGCCGGGGGAGTATTCATTTTTTGTGCGTAATAAGGAGGCACTTCCGGTGGGTCTGAGCTGACAGCGGGGGGAACGTTTTTTTCGCGAAATACTGGTGGTCCGTCCGGTGGGTCCCTACTGTCAGGTGGAGGAATAATTATTTTCCGCATAATAAGGAGGCACTTCCTTGCGGCTGCCGTGGACCCAGCTGTCAGCCTCTTCACGTACAGTATTCTTCCGATAGAATTCGGTCGTTGACCACATTGACCACGCCGCGCCGAGAGCACCATGGCGGTGGACGACGGCAAGGCCGAGGAAGGGGACAATGCAGAGCCGGGGAAGACGCGGCAGTGGATGCCCACGCGGAGAGGAGTACGAGGGTTCACTGGTTCAGCTGCGTTGCCGTCGCCGCAGAATAACATGGGGCATGGGTGAGTGGAGTGGAGGGATGGCCTGGCCAGCGGTGGGAGTAGTATAGAGGCGGTGAGGCCTCTGCGGCAGCAGAGCCGGCCACGGGAGGCAGGAGCAGGCGGCACGACCAGTGCTGGTTTGGGTGGCTGGAGCAAGAAGACCAGAGGTTGAAGAAGCACTACGGCCGTTGGATGGACATCGTACGGTCACTAGAGCTAGAATCGTTCATATTGACTAAGTTGACAAAGCTCTCCATCCCCGTCAACTTAGTAGGCCCACAAGTCTGCTTCCCGTGAGTTCCAGCTAGCAGGGGGAGTATTCATTTTTTTGTGCGTAATAAAGAGGCACTTCCAGTGGGTCCGAGCTGACAGCGGGGGAACGTTTTTTTTTCGCGAAACACGGTGGCCCGTCCGATGGGTACCAGCTGTCAGGGGGGAAACTTTTTTTCGCAAAATAAGGTGGCCCGTCCGGCGGGTCCCTGCTGTCAGGTGGAGGAATAATTATTTTGCGCGTAATAAGGGAGCACTTCCTTGCGGCCGCCATGGACCAAGCTGTCAGCCTCTCCACGTACAGTACTCTTCCGATGGAAGTCGGTCGTTGACCACGTTGACCACGCCGCGCCGAGAGCACCAGGGTGGTGGACGACGGTGACGCCTAGGAAGGGGACGACGCGGAGCCGGGGAAGACGCATCAGTGGAAGCCCGCGCGGAGAGGACTACGAGGGTTCACTGGTTCGGCTGCGGTGTGAGGCTGCTGTCGCCGCAGAATAACAGGGGGTGTGGGTGAGTGGAGGGATGGCCTGGCCAGCGGTGGGAGTAGAATGGGGGCGGTGAGGCCTCCGCGGCAGCACAGCCGGCCACGGGAGGCAGGAGCAGGCGGGACGACTGGCGCTGCTTTGGGTGGCTGGACCAAGAAGACCAGAGGTTGAAGAAGCACTACGTCCGTTGGACGAACATCGTACGGTCACTGAAGCTAGAATCGTTTATATTGACTAAGTTGACAAAGCACTTGGTACACTCCAACTTAGTAGACCCACAGGTCAGCCTCCGAAACATTGCGCCCCAGATGTCAGGGGGAGGAATCATTTTTTGGGCGGCCGAAGCTAAGAATATCCGAGATTGAAGAGAAGCACGACATCCGTTGGCTAGACATCCAACGGCCACTACTGCTAGAACCATGTGTTGACTATAATAAGTTGACAAAGCCTTGCATACGCGTCAACTTATCTTTTAGGGGACGCGTCACTTAGTAGGCCCACAAGTGTGTGGCAGAGAACTTATAGCCCATTTGCATTTTGTAAGAATGTACAACCCATTTTTGAATTCTAATGGAATTTACAACGGCCCATTTACAGTTTGTTAAAAATACATCCCATTTTCTAGCTAGGACAACGATTAATAATTTCAACCAACTGTTGAAGACAGAATTCAATAAAATTTCACACATTTTGATGGGATCCGAAATATTTTTATCCCGAAATTTCTATTCAGATTAAATATAAATTTGTATTACGTAAAAATCCAACGAAACATTGCGCGCGCAACAATGAAAATTTAAGATTTTCAAAATCCATAAATAATATTTTATAAACTAATTTCGTGTTTAGTGCATTTTTTATAGTTACTGCCCAGTATTATAATTACATCCCTTTTATTATTTTTAAAGCCCATTTTCCTGTTAAGCCTAATGCATCCCTCCTAGGAAAGATTTGCAGCACAGCGGGGCGGAGAATAACAAGTTGACCATGCCTGGGTATTCCTCAAAAAGACGTATAGCTGGGCTAGCCATTTTCATCTTGGAAAAAGTAGTATCTGGGCTGGATATCTGGCCTGGGCTAGATGGGCCACAGCCCGCCCAGTTAATACCCTGCTCTCCTCTGAACAACAACGAAATCATCGCCAAGAAAAACTCTGCAGTGCTCACGCCTCAAAAACACAAATACTGCTCGAGCTGCTTGGTCCCAGCTGTCGGCCGCACCTTGTGCAATTCTCTCGTTTATATTGACTACATAGGTTGACAATGGTGTGGGACCGTGATGTCAGGAAACCAGGAGAAAGCAAAAAAAATATAGTTGTACATAATAAGGAGGCACTTGCGTACGTACGGCTATGGCCCTAGTAGGTCCCTAGTGTCATCCAGTCAAAATAAAGTCATCTCCTGAATCCTCATGTTCGTTGACCATGTTAACAATGCTCGGCGCCACAGCGAGAGCAACAACTCAAAGGACAACAGAGAGGGCCTCGCGGGCCCTACAGTGGTCTGATACAGCGCCCACTGCTCATTCAGGAAGCCAGGATCATCGGACACCTATGAGCACCTTCGAGAAACTGAGACGGCATGAAACGGTATGGCCGCGCTTGGGAGCTCTAGTTTATCTCAAACATGTATTAACATACAAGTGTAATTTACTCGTCATCGGAAGGCCCGAGGTCTGTAAGTAAAACCGGCGGGTTACGCGTGTAATTTGAGAGACCAGTGTATATTTTACGAGCATTGCTATATGGAAGACATTACCAGACGATACATGCACGACGTGCGTATCATGCCATCCATGGGCAAGGCTGAAACAGCAGCTAACCGTTGGATTAGCAATCATCCGAGTGTCGTTCAGCGTTTTTATCATGTGTGAAGTACTTCCAATATTTTACTAGTCGAAATCGACCAACCAAGCACCTTCGCCCGAGACCATCTGCTTTAATTTACAAGCGTCAGTTTTACAAGCGGTTTTGGTTGGAAAACGACGAACCAATCACGGCCTAATATCATGAGTTGGTCGGAAGATCATATGGTTTCACATCTAACCTACCCGACATGTCGTATAGGCTATGAATGAAACATCAGACGATGAACTTCTTACGCACAGAAACAACAGAAGAGGATGATCTTCTTAACAACCAAATCACTGGCATTAGATCGACATGCAAAACAATACGAAGCATTATTCTCAGGAGGCACGGTGAACAGCTCGTGATGCCGCATGACACAACATTCCAAGCTCAACTTTGCAATCAAACACAAGGCCTGGCATTACATAGACAATATTAAGAACAAACTCTTAACACAGGAATATCTCAGCAGAGTAACTATTTACTTCTAAACTGAACACAGGAATAGGAAAAAACACTCGACGCTGCTCACAGCAAGGGCGTCCCACTCAAAAATATCAAATGCATGTCTTCTGGCTAACATCAATGAGCAAATTTTGACAAGGTTTTCCAATTCCAATATATTAAACTAACGTCTTCTTGCTAACATCAATGAGCAAATTTTGACAAGGTTTTCCAATTCCAATATATTAAACTAACGTCTTCTTGCTAACATCAATGATTAAACTTTGACAAGCTCCTCCCCTTCAAAATATGTAATGCCTATGACTGTGTCCTGTCTTAGCTTCTTGTACTTGTTTGGGCACTTTTTGCCCAGGGCACTCCACGTGTTGTTAAATTGCTAATGGTCTCTACAGACTAGTCATGTCACCGGTGTCTAATAATACTCTGTAAAGATTCTCGGTCATTCCTTCTGTAATGTACCGCATCCAGTGGCTGCTTCTTTCTGCAAAGTGGAACGACCAACTGGACCCAGTAACGCAGCAGTTTGCCTTGGACACATTGGCTCCTTTTGTGCAGTTCAACTAAAATCGAAGTCGGAATAAAACCGAGCTTTAATTCTGATATCCGTGTAAGCAAGAATAGGTATAAGGGAAACAATTACTGAGAAATAACGGTTGATGACTTGTCTTAATGGGAAACAAAGCAGGAGTGGAGCAATTCTCCATCAGTGTGATTCATTCATATTGACTGAGACATTATCTTAACAATGCCTTGGTTCAACATGTATAAAGAATGACAAAGCAGAAAAGTACCATTCCTAAAACAATGCACTAAAATCAAGGAAAGTGTTTCGTGTAGCGAAGCAAAATGTCGCAATAGCAACAAGTTGAATAGATATCATGTGGTAGAGATCAAGATTTGAAACAACTCAACAGGAACACTGGAAACAAATCTCGATCTCCTTTTGTGCTGTTCCACCAAAATTAAGCAAAGTCACCGGTGTGACATTCAAGTTGAACTGCACAAAACACTCTTAAAACATAAGTGTTTCGAGTAGCGAAGTAAAATGTCGCAATAGCAACAAGTTGAATCGATACCCGTGTTTTAATAGAGGCAAAAAAGGAAACAATTACTTGCCGATAAAGGAGGATGAAACAAACGGTGACAGAAAGAAGCATCTAAATTATCTTGGATGGAAAACAAAGTAGGATAGTAGCATTTCTAAAATGGTAGCATTGATTCATATTAACAGAGACACTCTCTTGAAACAACTTTCGTTACAAAATGTAATTTGCTTTTAACAGTGGCATTGCTTCAATTTTCCGGCGGCATTCTTAGATTAACAACAGGAAAATAGCTGTATGGGACATGCTAGCACCATGTGCGTCCACACGTATAAATGGGTGATGCAGAGTATGTAGCCAAGCAGCATATCTATGTTGGTCCCATATTTGTTCTCTTCCTATGTGAGGGCAGCAAATCTAGTCCTGCACAAACTACACGACCCCCCCAATTTCTTTCCCTTTTCAACAAAGAGATCGGTTCCTTACAGATGTGTGTACTGGGTTACCCCCCTTTTCCCTTTTCGACCAACAAAGCGGCTGGATAGCCAGTCTATACTACTTTTCCTCCCTCCTTTCCTCATTGAACCATGTCCTAGATTCATGCTCCACCCCACGGCACCTTTCTTTCCTCTTTGAACAAAGACCTGGATTCGACTACAGATCAAAAAAGATCCACATGCAGCTAGAGCAACGACGGTTTCAAAGAAACTTATACCTTAGGGTCGTCGGGATGTGGGAAGGCGTGCGGCGGGAGGCCGGATCTGCCCACACTACATACGGCAGCGAGGAAGAAGGGGTCGGTGGCCCTCCCGCACAGGCGCTGGGTGAAAGAGAATAGCGCAGCCGGCAGTGGATTGCCTCCCTCGCCGAAGGCGATAGAGTTAACGCTGCACCTCCTCCCCTTCCCGGTATGACGGGATACGGATGCCTCCTTCACCAGCTATGACGGGGGAGAGAGACAAGAGGCCAACGCATTCTTGTTTAGATCTGGTGAAGAGAGGGTGAGAGACTGTGAATATAGCAAATCCTAGCAAATGAACGCTGAGCCTCCAGCGTGTAACATATATGTATTGCGGCGAGCGTGTGGAGAGTGCAAACCCTAGCGAACAAGCGCCAAGGCTCCCGCTTATATATATGCTCCCTCTGTAAACTAATATAAGAGCGTTTAGATTACTAAAGTAGTGATCTAAACGCTCTTATATTAGTTTACGGAGGGAGTACTAATGTAGTACGGACTGAGCTCCGGTGCCTTCACTCCGACAATGCTACACGTACAAACGATTTACAGGCTTTTACAGGATGGTTAACCTTGATTGGTCAATATGTGAGCGGGGCGGCCCACCCCCCTGAAAATCAGGGGGGGGAGAGGTTTGTGATTGGTTGTTAGATGGAAGGAGCGTGTAAAAGCGTGTAAGTCTTTGTATGTCTAGCATTTTTGCCTTCACTCCATCTGCTTTTGGCTGTATGACAGGTGAGCTAGCCACATTTTGGGCCCACCTGTCATAAACCCAAAGGCAGGTGCACTAAGTCAATGAAGCTGCGTCCATATAGTACTCTCGTGTGTATACGACTAATATATAGTGGAGTGGTTTTCTTATTCTCTCCATAACAATCGTTTTAAATTGTGTAAGTACGAAATGAAACTCTTTATTTAATGTACAGAGGGAGTACTACTTCCGATGAACTAACGATCCACGCCCACGCATCCTGGTCGCACTTCCTGTCCTTCACGTGTGGTACACTACCCTCCCTTAAATGAACAACCACACATGCGCCAAATTATCGGAAACATGTGAGAGTGTGTACAAATAAAGAATTTTAATTTCAATTATCGGAAAGGTTTGAGAGTATTACAAAGTTTGACTTCAGTCAAATCTAATATGCGGAGTAAATAAAAATGGAGGGCTACTACGTCCATCTGGGTTTTTAGTCCACACCATTTTTTAAATCAAAGTTAATAGCTGGACAAATAAAATTACAGGGGAGCTGGAGACAAAGTTGTGAGAAGGCTTAGAGATCAATACAAAACTTGTGCTCTTAGTACCAACATCGATCCTTCTTCGAGGAAACATTTGGTTCATAGCCAATTGTGTGATAAAATTGCACCAACATGAAAGACGACTACGTCTCCAACGCAACCAAGGTGAACTGACGAAGGATATCATCTTTGTGTGTAACAAGCAAAGAGCACTGATGGAAGACAGCTTGTTTTTCATTGAAAATTTATCAGCTTCACCAGCCGACGCAACCATGAGGCACGGCCATGAGCATCGATAGGTCATCGTGGTGATGCATCATCCATTTGGCATCAAGTTTGGGTGAGGCACCTATGAAGTTCGACAAATCCTCACTGTGGTTTGTTTCTTCTCAGTAATCAAGCTCGAGGAAGGAAGAACCACGTGGCAGAGGACGGTGAGGCGGAACAAGAATGGCCATCCAATTTTGTGCAGTTCCACTAAAATTGAGGAAGACATGCCCGGGTATGGAGACATGCATCGCTGTTTCCAAAAATATAAAAAAGGGTTAATGAAAAGTACACCAACAAACAAAAGCATCATAATTATATCTTGATGGGAACTAAACCAGGATACCCGAGAAAAAATGCATTTCTTCATTTAACCAGTGATAGTACTACCACCATATGGACAATGACCGCACAACCACCATGTACTTTTTGTTGAAACAACATGTATACCTCCACCGAGTATAATAGTACTAGTAGGTGATGTTGGACCAGCTGACGAACGCTAGCTACTATGCATGGGGAGCTGGGGAGTAGTCGCATAGAAGAAAACCCGCACGCAGCAACCTAGGGAGCTGGACCAGTACAAGAAGTTATACCTCAGGTGGGCGAGATGTCGTTTAGGCGGGCGGGCGGGATCTGCCCACACGACGGTAGCGAACAAGGGCGCGGAGGATCTTCGTCCGCGCCAGCGCCGGCTCCGAGAGGACGGTGCGCATCGGCTCCCCCCGTCACCGACGGCGACAACGTCAATGCTGCACCTCCTCACCTCCCGCAGCGGACGGGATTCGGTCGGATCTGTGACCACCAGTGAGGAGAGAGATAGACTGGACACTGTCATCTTGTTTTGATATGGAGGGGGTGAGAGAGCGAGACACGAGAAACTCTATCAAACAAGAGGCTATAATGGAGTAAAAAAAATCTCTCCATAGTAGTGGTTTTAAATAGAATACGCGCGTTCCCGGAAAAAAGAAACGAAAACTGGCGGACAATTTTTTAAGGGTCTGTCTAGGACACATCTAGATGTGACATAGTTATGTCACATCTAAGTTGATGTCCACTCTATTTGTGGTCTTTTTTTGGGTCCTAGTTTTTTTTGTTTCTTGTTGCTACATTATATACTTGTGGGAGCTTAGATGTGATATCCTTAAATAACATCTAGATGTGAATTGGACAAACTGATTTTCTAACGTACCAAGAAAGAAAACTCGATCAAAAACACGCCCCCGCTTCCAAGTCACGAGAGTCATCGCGCACACACACATAGACATAGACATGCATATCCGTGTTTACGTAAAATTCCATTTCCTTCTCCATCTCCAATCATATTTGTCCAACTGGCACATTATTTACGTTGTTAATTATATACGCAGCAATATTAACATACAACATCTCTTGTTTGCGCACGTCCGGACCGCTGCCACGGCTGGTCCTGACCAACCCGAACCCTCTTCATCACCCGCGCGTGCTTCCCGCCTGAAACGGTCAGTGCTGCATTCATGCCCGGCCAGAGCGAACGTGACCTCTCACTGGCGCCAACATTGAAGCGGTGCGCCGGCTGAGAGAGCGTCGCCCGCGCCGCTTCCGGGTGCACGCGGCTGCTCCATGTTCAAAGGTCGCAATAGCCGGCTACAACATGCATGTAAAAAGTTTTTGGGAGTCCGTGCTACAGCTAGCTGTCCTCCCCCAACTCGTCAATCTCTTCCAGTAGTGCTAGTAGTAATCCATGGCGTGATCCATTGACAAGGAGGCGGGAAAGTTATCGTATACTCGGTTTGTGGTGAGTGGCATGCCGAGCGACCGTGTGGGGTCGAGCCCTGGAGGAGGGCGAGACACGAACACGACAGACGGGATTTACTGTGTGATTTGACTGCTCCTTAGTGGCCCCTACACATACTCCCCCTAAGTGTATGCAACTGTCACACGTACACATGGATGCAAAAACGCGCACGACGCCCTAATGCATGCATGTCTGAGCACACGACGGAACACACACGGTCACGCTAAGTGCTCAACCTACACGTGCATGCACACACATACTCAGTCAGGGTGAGCTAGTGACCGTATAAACACCAGAAAATATATATATTGAGCGCAATGAGTGTATTATGAAGTCCACTGACCGTATTTTTACAAATATACAGTGACAGACAGTGTATTTATCTTGTTTGAAATTAATCCATATTAACCGGAGAGGAGGCAGTATGGACTAGCATTACTTGCGCGTAGTGGCTCGTAGGACAAGGAGAAACTTTTGACTAATGCAAGCTCTCCCTCGCTCAGGCGGTGGACGTGCAACAGTTAATTCGGTGTCAGATTGCCAGAAGCATACACTATACTACTAGTGCTACTATTGTTCGACTTCCCGAATAGGCGAACAGCCAAGCGCAAAGTTTACTAATATAGTCTATAAAGGTACGTACTATACTAGTACTAGGAACCGGATGGAGGAGCGTCTGCACTCTTATTATAATTTTAAAATGTGATAAAGCAATCTTCAACACATTTGGTTATCTTCGAGGGTTCTCGCATGTGATAATGGAAGTTGATTGCATGGAACACTCGCCACAATCTCGCTTAATTCTGGCTCATATCCTGTTACAAATAGTATCGCTCGGTAATATTTTCTCTTTTTTTGTTATTCAGCATGTAAACAGGTCAGCAAACCTTGCGGCACATCTTCGTGCGAACCGTGCTTGCTGCACTTTGAATGTGGCCGAGAGCTGGCTTGATGAAACACCTCGCTTCCTACTTCTTTTTTTGCAGGGTACCTCGCTTCCTAGTGACCAGTGTCTTGGCTGATCGTCCTAAGAATGCTTATATATGAATAAAGCTCTCTCATTTACCCGCAAAAAGGATTGAGCCATATTAACCGGAAAGGAGGGAGTATGGACTAGCACTACTTTTTGGTGTGTCCCGTCAACTCGCAAAACAAGGAGAAGCTTGCAGGACAAGGTGAAGCTCGCTTACGCCTTTTGACTAATGCAACCTACCCTCGGTGGACATGCATCAGTCCATTCGGTGTCAGATTGTCAGAGGCATACACTGTAGTACCCAACATGCGGAGTACCATCATTGTTCGACTTCACGGAGAGGCGAAGAGCCAAGCGCAGTAGTACGAGTAGTATTACTACTAGAACCACATGGTGGAGCGTTTGTACTCTTATTTCTTTTTTATCTCTGATAAAGCACACATTTATTCTGGAGAAGGGCGGAAAACGGCAGCCCAACATGGCAACATGTAATGAATGATATCGATCAACCAACCATGCTCGAATATATCTTGGCCTCCATGCGAACCCGTCTGTGTGTTCTCACTCCTCGTCTCTCTCAAGGAACGGCGGGTTGGCTCTTTGCCATCAATTGAGATCGGTTTGCTCACACTCCTGTCCCACATGTCAGTGATATGCCAAGAGGAGGTGCGTTGACCGAGTGGCCATACGCGTACTCGGTTTTGAACCTTCATACTAGTCCTCCCTCCGTCACAGTTTATAGGGCGCGCTTCATTATGATGCATTTCTCTCAATGCATTTCCACCACAAGAGAGACTTTAGACGCATTTGGTTTAATGCTCAGTTAATTAGGGCGTGGTAACCGCAATCAAGTCCACAATTTTCTCTCCATGTAACTATGAAATGGAGTAAGTGCATGCATGTGTGTACCCGGGGTGGAAGCACTGCATGCATGTGTGTACGCATTATTCCCTCTACTAGTAATAGACGCCGTGCTATAACTACCAATGCTATTTTTCAGGCCGATCGCTAGTCGCCTTGGTCCCATAGATCTTTTTTCTTTTTTCTGAAGCGCGCTGTATAAACAGTGACGGATGGAGTAGTATGAGCGGATTCAAAGAAGAGCGTATTGATGGTTGCTTCTTTAGAGCAACTTACATTGGGAAAGGTGGGGCTTACGATTTGACTGCTCATTACTCACTATTAATGCGGCGCAACGACCGGGCTGAGTCTCCCATGCGGTTGTGCACTACCCCCTCGGTTCTTTAATATACTCCGGAGTATATTTGTCTTTCTAGAGATTTCAACGAGTGACTAACTACTCAAATGTAACATCCCAAAATTCTAAATTTTGGAATGTTATATTAAATAGATAGATTTGATTGATTGTTTGATTGATTGTGTGAAATTGAGTGAATTTGAAACTTTTTGAAAGTTAAATGAGAGGGAATAAAAGGACTTTCCCAAACTTTCATTTTTGCTGTTATGATCTTCGTGAATTCAAATTCTTTTCATCACAAAACCCTAGAGAGAAGATGACACGACTTCTTCCATTTTTTAAATAAATGAAAAGGGATTTGAAAAGATTTGAATCTTATTTGGAAATATTTCAAATTCAGAAACTTTAAGCAACTCAATGATTTTCACGAGAGAAGATAATATGACTTCTTCAAAATATATGAAATATGAGTTGGAAGTTAAAAAAAATTCAAAGTTCTTTTGAATTATTCTCAATTTGAAGTTATTTGAGTTTTATTCAAATTATTTTTCTCCAAAATTAAAATACATGGAAAATAGGGTAACATGATTCCCTACATCAGAAAATTGGAGAGAAATAAATTTGAATAATTTTGGTATTTTTAAAATGATTTTTATTTGATTTTATTAGAGCAGTAGCACTGTTTGAATTATTTAAATTAGTGTGAATTTTATTAGATGCTATAAAAATGTTCAGCTTATGGGGAATCTTTTTATGAAAATCTTGATATATTGTATGCCTATATAATATTTCTATTTCTTTTGTTTTTGTTTTGTTTGTCTGTTTTAAAAAAAACTTCCGTCGACTGGGCTGGCCCAGCTAGCCAGCCAGGCCACGGCCCAGCCAGCCCACGTCGCCCGCGCCGCTCGTCCCCTAGCTCGGGATGAAGTCCCGAGCCGCCACGGCATCGCCGCCGCCGCCGTGTCCGTCCCGGCCTCCGTGCCCCCTCCTCCACGCCACCTGGCCCCCTCCCCTCCTATAAATCCCGGCGCCCCGGACCCCTCTCTCTCTCCTTGCTTTGCGCCGCCCTCTGCCGCTTCTTGCCGCCGCCGCCGCTGGCAGATCCACACCGCCACTGCCGCTGCAGCAGCACCTCACCGCCGCCGCCGCAGCGCCTCGCCGCCGCACCGCCCCACGCCGTCTCCCACCGCTACCATCGCCTCACCGGAGCACCGCCGGCGACCACGCCCGAGCCGCCCGCTGTCGCCGGAGTTCAACCTCGTCTCCGCCGGTTTTGTCTCCAAAGCCGCTGAATCACTGAACCGGTAAATAAACCGCCCGGTCCGGTTTATTCTTTATTCGGTTTTCTTCGGTTTACCTTTTAGCCGGTTTTATTTTTTTAGGTTAGATTATTTAGCGAACGCTTTCTGTTTAAGAAGTTTTAGTGAATGTTTTCATTCTATAGTACTGTTTAACGAACGTTCGTTATTTAGACTTTTTCTTTTTCCCTTATTTTTAGTCAGGGACTTATCTGCAGATGTTTTATTTACAGTTTAGCCCCTGGACTTCAAACGCTCACAACTTTTTACTCGTTTGTCCAAATCCAACGAAACCAACGCCCACTTCTTCGTTATGATCCTCTGTATCCAATAAAACAACTTAAACATGTTTTTGAAAGTTTAAATTTGAATTTCAAACAGTTTAGTATTTGAACTTCGTTTGATCATAACTTGAGTTTTATAACTCCGTTTGAGTTGATTCTTTTTGTAAATCGAAGCTCTTGACCTAGACTTTCTGATAAGGCCAAAGTCACATAATTTTGGTACTGTTAGGAATTGTTTTATGTTGCAAGAGTTATTTGCTTGGTTTTGATGTTTTTCGAATTGTTTTCTTCGTTCTTTAGATGCTTTTGAGTGATTGCTTATGTGTGGTTACCATTGCTTGCTCGCGATGGATTGACCGGAGTGTGATGAGTAGAACTATCAAGAGTTTTGAGTGCGAATCATCTTCATCAACATTGCAGGCAAGTTCACACTTTGATCATATCCCTTATTACCCAGTTTTTATTGCATTAGTTCAATCCTCAAACCTTGCATGATTAGGATCTAATTAAATTGTGGGTATTGGGAAGTAGATGAGGTAGTACCTATTACCTGTTTTATTATCAAACCCTTGGGAGTTACTTCTACGTTTGCTTATTATGCCATGCTATGCTCGTAGACGTGGATTGGGTTTGTCGTGGAATAGCCACGTCAGATGTGCTCATGAAAGGACTTAGTTGTGGAGCCATCGCAACTAGGATGCTTGAAGGGGTTAAATCGGGACAAAGGACACGAGAGAGTTTATACTAGTTCGGCCCCTTACGGTGAAGGTAAGGCCTACGTCTAGTTGGGTTGGTATTGATGTTTCGATGACCAGGGAGCGAGATACCCTATGCCTGGCTCTCGATGAGTTGTTTCTTACCCTAAGCCGCCAGCAGGTCGTCCCCTTATATACATGGGTTGATGCCCTGCGGCTTACAGAGTCCCGGCCGGCTTATAAACAGTGTCCGACTCGGTGACTGGTTAAATCTACCTTAAGTTACAAGTCATGCCATCATGGCGGTTTACTACAACGGGCCTTAAGCCGCCTGTGGGCCTTAAGCCTTTTATTGAACCGCTATTTTCATGCTTGGTCTTGGGCTTCCTCTGATGAGTCCTCTTTGCGTAACCCGGCCCCTCCTGGGGGCTTACACAAATAGTAATATCCCCAACATTAGGCCCCAGATTGATTTGAACCTGTTCATATTAATCTTAAAATATACTTCTAAAGAATAAATCTTCAGTCTTCTGACTGTACAGAGGGCTTCTTTTAACTAGCCATGATGTCATCTTCCGGATCCATCTTAACCCGGCCTGACGTCATCCTTTCTTTAATTCATTTTTTATTCTGTCGTATCATTCAACGGATCTCTGCCTTATTAAGTGTTCCGAAAATCGAGGCGTTGGGGCCGCTCGATAATAATTCTTATCTCCTAGTTTCCCGTGCTGTCTCAGTTATCTTCTCCCTATAAATAGGCGTGACCTAAGGTCTTTCATTCATCTTCTTCCAGTCGTCTTCTTCCTCTCCTCTCTGCCACTCGAGCTCCGCCGCCGCCGCCGTCAACCCCTTCGTCTGCACCGACTCAGGCCGCTGCATCGACCTGTTTCTGACCAGAAAACGTCGGCGAATCTCTGCAGCTCATCTTCTTCCGTGAGTTCCTTCCCTTCCTTTTCTTTAGATCTGCATCAGAACCTTTTTGAGTTCGTCGGCGTTCATCACCGCCCGACGCAAACCCTCTCGAGTTTGCACCTCCAATGCCTTGTTTAGATCGTAAAAACTGTGCGGAACTGCTGCAGTAGTTGTTTGTGTTGATTCTGCATAGAAACATATCTCATTTTTCTTATTTGGAAACCTTCTTTGAATGCCTGAACTTCTCTACTCTGTTTCTAGGTCTTGAAAATTTCCCTTTCAGAGCAATAATTCGATCCATAATAATAGTTGTCATCTGTGAAACTTGTTTCTATCACCTGGAAAGCTTCTTCTGAAAAACTGGTTTCTATCACCATTGTCTAGGTGTCCGGGTTAAATAAGTGACACCGAACTGTAAGCCTTGCCTTCCTCTCATGATCTGAAGAATTTGTGAACTTCTCTTGATACTTGCAGCGGCTTAAACATTTTGCACAATCACCCTTATATCATTAGGCCCCTTCTTAAGCCTCCACTTTAAGTAATTTAACTATCTCCCCCGGGTTAAAGTTGAACCAGAACTTTCTTATTTTGTCGTAGGCCAACTATTATCATGGCTCCTAAGGCGGCCAAGGCCCCTGTGACTTGCAATTGGGTTCCATCCACAGTGACCAAAAGCAAGCTCGCTGAATTCGTGAAGTCTAGCCATCTGCCAAATAAAGAGGTCATGTCTTATCGTGCCCCTCACCCATCTGAGGAGATACCTCAACCCAAAGATGGGGAGGTAGTAGTTTTCACAGATCATATGAACCGGGGATTTGCCCCTCCCGGCTCAAAATTCTTCAGGGAAGTTTTGGATTTATTTGACCTGAAGCCTCAAGACATTGGACCCAACTCCGTGTCAAATCTGTGTAATTTCCAAGTCTTCTGCGAGGTATACATAGGAGAGGAACCAAGTCTGTTGCTGTTCAGAGAACTTTTTTATTTGAACCGGAAGAATGAACGTGCCAACGGGCCAAGTCTTGAGTTTGGCGGTATCTCAATCCAACGACGGAGAGATTGCCTATTTCCTTACGCTGAGCTGCCGAGTCACCCAAAGGACTGGAACCAGACGTGGTTCTACTGTCAGGACACCTCTCCGGCTAACAAGAAGCCTCTGCCCGGCTTTCGTGCCCTGCGTCTTGAGTCCAACCATCATCTGGCGGACAAATTGACTGCTGTTGAACGCCTGCCTCTTAACCCCACCATCAAGAAGATCAAAGCCCTTTTCGGCAACGAGTTAAGCGGCATCGATTTAGTCCGGGTCTGGGTCACCTGGCGGATATTACCATTAAGCCGCCGCTCTGGCTTAATCTGTACTTACATAGGCGAGAAAGAAGACCCAATGCGTCATAGCCCTGAGGACTTACCAGATGATGTGGTAGATGCTACGGTCCAGTCGCTATTGAAGGAGGGCACTGTAACCAGCAACACCTTCGGTTTACTTCCCTCCTGCAAGAAGAACCCGGCTCCTGCGGTAAGTCGCTAATCTTCACAAATACTCTTTTAAATGTTACCTTACTGTACTTATGATTCTTTATCTGTTTCCACAGGCCGGTGATAATTTCTGGAAGGTCAAGTATGAACATGAGGCTGCCAAACAGGCCAGGGCGGCCAAGAAGACTGAAAGGAAAACCGTCAGGACGGGCACCTCTAAGAAGAAGAAACCCAGCGCCTTTGATATGTTCAAATTGGATGACTCTTCTTCGGATGAGGAAGAGGTAATCTTTTTTGATTTTCTTTAACTCCTTTGTCATTACTTTACTAACATTTGATCCTTTCAGGAGGATACTGGGAACAGTCAAGCAGTTGGCGAAGAGGTAACTATAATTTCCTCCGACTCAGAGCCTTTGCCAACACAAAAAATCCAAAGGGTGACCCGGAAAGTAAGGTTTTCACACCCTCTAGCTTACCAAGATCCTCAATTTCTTTTGAAGCAACAACAGCTTGAAAATCGGCGGCAGACTCGGACCAACCAGGACACAGAGCTCTCCTCCGGCTTACCCGACGTAACCAGGAAGCGTCGGACCGAGGTTATCTCTGGTTTACGTTTTGTTTTACCTTTGACGGGTTTGATTCGCCAACCTCTCAACTCATCTGACTCCAACTATCAGGATACCTCCCCTTCTTCTGATGAGTCGATGCAATCAAACATGCCGGCTTTCAAAACGGCTCCCGGGTAACATAACCTTTTCTTACTTCAAGTTTTTCCATACTTATACTTTGATGCTTATCCTTCCACTTTGATTGATAGCTTGCAAGTAAAGCCCAGCAAGAGGGCAAAGAAAGATAAGCCATCCCGAGACCCGGTGGTTACTGAACCGGTGCTTGACTCATCCGTTCCCGACGGCTCCACTCATCAGCCACCACCTGAATGGGCTACTGATATTCCGGTGCCAACCTCCGACCCGCCTGTAGAAGACATTATCCACAACTCGGATGACCCGGAAACTCCTAGCCTGGTCAAAACAACTGACCCGGAGGTTGAAATCATGAAGAGCAATATGTTGAACCGGGCCGGCCTACTGCTCTTGCCCAATGTACTGCCAAGGAGGAGTTTGCCCAGTGCTGGAAAGCCAAACAAGACATCACTGATTATTCTCACCTAAGTATTGGTGATATAGTCTCGGGCTATCTGAACCAAGTGCACAATAGTCGTGACCTAGAAATTGACATGGTGAAGCAAATACAACATAAATCTGAGGTATAATTTAAGCTTTTACTCTGAACCTTACTTACTATACCAGCCCCCAAGTCTACTGCTTATAAATGAATATGTTGTAGACTTAGTAATCTACTTACTGTTAGTTTTGTCCGGTTTAAATTGAATATGTTTAACCCGGTGATAGCATGAAACTTGTGAATTTGGGTTACACATTAGCCCCCAAGTGTCAAGTATCTCTACTTGTAAAGTGCTTGAGACTTTAACATGTATGACTCGGTAAAATAGGTTAAAAAATTCTTTAAGCATACATTAGCCCCCAAGTGCCAAGTATCTTTACTTGTAAAATATTTGGGACTTGAATGTTATCTTACCATGATTCTTACCATAACCTGATGTCAATGCAGGCCACCATAAGTCAATTTGAGGCGGAGATTGCTGATATGAAGAGCTAGCTGAAAACCCAAGAGCTTGAAGCTCAGAAAGCCAACTCCAATTTTGAATTCAGTGTCTCTGAATAAGAGAAGCTGAAGAAAAAATTTGAATCAGAGAAGAAAACTTGGGTTGATGAGAGGGATTCACTGGTGACTCGGGCTGAAGCAGCAGAAGCATCTCTTGCCGAGGTAACAAACGAGCTGTCCGACTTAAAACGGTAGATCTCCCAAATGGTCTCAGCCATCTTCGGTAAGTCGCTCGTAAATATTGTAATCTTTCAAGAGTTAACATAATAGTTACCTCCGGCTTACTGTTATACTTGTGAACATACAGGCCCCAGGAGTACCAATCCGAAGGAAAATATGCTGATCAAACTTAAGGCGGTGTATACCTTAGTAGAGCAGCTGTACTCCGGGTTACAACGTGTGTTGGCCGTTGTGGCCTTATCAAATACCGCTCCTCGGCTCCTACAAGATGTGCTGAGGCATCTTTCGGTGCTACCTCAACGAATTCAGGACTTAAGGCGGGCATCTGCGAGAGCCGGAGCCATGGCTGCATTAAGCCGAGCAAGAGCATGGGTGCCAGAGCTTGACCTTGCTGACCTCTCTCTTGGATATCCAAGCCTTAAGGAAGACGACACTGCTTTCAACGACCAAGACTTCACTGCCTGTGTTAAAGCCGTACGTCCCCTGGCGACTCTCATTGGGGATGATACTAATCTTACCAAGTATTCGCCGGGCTACGATAGTGAGAACCGGAGAATCCCAAATGCCCCATTTGACCAAGTCAGCCTGATACCTCCAACACGTAAGCATACCTTTGCCCCTGAAGTGGACCCGGCCACCTTAATAGATGATGAAGCTGAATTTGAAGCCTTAAGCAGCATTGACTGGGCCTCGTCCACCTTCCAGGACAAAACAACCGAAGGAGGATTGGGGAAGGATAACCCGGAGTCGTCAAGCCAGCCGGAGGAATGAACCGCCAGGCGTGTTACCACCTTTGCCAAAAACAATGCTTCACCTTATTTAGACTCGGGGAGTCTTGTAATAGGATAGAAAAACTCCTTAATGCTGGTCATGCCCTTGCACATGTTTTATGGTGCTTATTACTTTTGTAAGCCGCCATCGCTATATTTGTTGGCTTATGTGAACCATGTATTTCCTTGATGTTTTAACTTGCTTTACCTTACTATGCACATAAACAAGTGAAGACTTCCTGGGCGGTTTACTGCACCGGGGGGTTATAGAATATTGATAACCCGGAACATGATCAAAAGACCACATGTATAAGCCGGTTCATGATTAGTTAAAATATAATCATAACAGCATACCTGCGACTCTTTTAATAGCCTCTCCGGCTCATATAAGTTTTTACCTGGCACTTTTTAGAACCTGAGGTAATCAATATAACCCGGAAGGATCAAGAACCATCTCCTCAAGAAGGTTTCAATGATAGTTAAAGTAATCATACTTATAAGCAATGTTCACAGGCTCCTGATTCGAATACGACCAGACAACCGTTCCAAAGGGGTTAAGCTAAGATTCGGATACGATCATATAGCCCCCAGTGGCTTTGGCGATGCCGATCAAGTGGGTATCGACAGATCTGTTCTCTTTGGTTCGAATACGACCTATGTTTGAATAGGAAGCCCCCAAGTGAACATAAGAGTTGTTTAATGACGCTGATTCGAATACGATCCACGTCAGACCCAAAGGGGTTAAGCTATGATTCAAATATGATCAAGAAGCCCCCAAGTGGGTTTGGCAGTATGCCGATCAAGTGGGTATCGACAGTTATGTTCTCTTTGGTTCGAATACGACCTATGTTTGAACAGGAAGCCCCCAAGTGACCATGGCTAGATTCAGATATGATCATAAGCCGGACCAAAGGGAAAGCCAGATTCAAATATGATTCGTCCCCTGTTGGCAGCGTCCATCACCTGATAAAGAAGACATAAAACATTCTTTATGGGAAAAAAGGACAGAGGTCCTGCTTTATTGCTTTATATAATATGTACATCAGAAAAAGGTATCTTAAGAACTGGTAACTTAAGTATAGTAAGGCCGGAGATGAGCTATATTCCACGGCCGGTGGGCTTCCTCCTCCGATTTAAATGAGTCCTTGTGTTCTCGAATATCAATGAGATAATATGACCCGTTGTGTAGATTCTTGCTGACCACAAAGGGTCCTTCCCAAGGCGGGGATAGCTTGTGCATGTTAGATTGATCCTGGATGAGCCGGAGCACCAGGTCACCTTCCTGAAAGGTTCTGCTCTTAACCCAGCGGCTGTGATAGTGGTGCAGGTCTTGCTGCTAAATCACCGAGCGGGCTATTGCCAAGTCTCGCTCTTCGTCCAACAAGTCAAGTGCATCCTGACGAGCCTTTTCGTTATCCGCCTCAACGTAAGCCGCCACACGGGGTGAGTCATGCCGGATGGCACTTGGCAGGACCGCCTCTGCTCCATAAACCATGAAGAAAGGTGTGTATCCCGTAGATCTGTTAGGCGTAGTGTTGATGCTCCATAACACGGAGGGTAACTCCTCCACCCAACAACCCGGAGTCCGCTGTAAGGGGACTAAGAGCCGGGGCTTGATACCTTTCAGGATCTCTTGATTAGCTCTCTCTGCTTGACCATTGGATTGAGGATGAGCAATGGCCGAAACATCAAGCCGGATGTGTTCTCTTTGACAGAACTCTTCCATGGCACCCTTAGAGAGATTAGTGCCATTATCCGTTATGATACTATGTGGAAAACTAAAACGAAAGATCACCTTTTTCATGAACTGAACCGCCATGGCTGCATCACACTTACTGACCGGCTCTGCCTCAACCCACTTGGTAAACTTGTCCACTGCCACCAGTAGATGTGTCTTTTTGTCTTTAGACCTTTTGAAAGGTCCAACCATGTCAAGCCCCCAGACTGCAAACGGCCAAGTGATTGGGATCATCCTCAATTCTTGAGCCAGCACATGAGCTCGTCGTGAGAACTTTTGACAACCATCACATTTACTAACCAGATCCTCCGCATCAGCATGAGCCGTCTGCCAGTAGAAACCATGACGAAACGCCTTGGCTACGAGAGATTTTGACCCGGCATGATGGCCGGAATCTCCTTCATGTATCTCATGAAGTATTTCTTGGCCTTTTGTAGGTGACACACAGCGTTGAAACACCCCCGTGACACATAGGTGATGTAACTCGCCGTTAACAATCGTCATGGACTTGGAGCGCCGGATAATTTGTCTCGCCAAGGTCTCGTCCTCTGGCAACTCACCCCGGGTCATATAAGCCAAGTAAGGCACTGTCCAATCCGGGATAACATGAAGAGCCGCCACCAACTGTGCCTCCGGGTCTGGCACTGCTATCTCCTCCTCGGTAGGCACCTTGACAGAAGGGTTATGTAACACATCGAGAAAGGTATTGGGCGGCACCGGTTTACGTTGGGATCCCAACCGGCTTAAATCATTAGACGCCTCATTCTTCTTTCGATCGATGTGCTCCACTTGATAACCCGTGAAGTGACCAGCCACAGCATCTACCTCACGATGATAAGCCGCCATAAGGGGGTCCTTGGAATCCCACTTGCCTGACACTTGTTGAGCCACAAGATCTGAGTCGCCCAAGCATCGCACCCGGCTTAAGTTCAGCTCCTTAGTCATCCGGAGACCATGGAGTAAGGCCTCATATTCAGCTGCATTGTTAGTACATGGAAACATAAGCCGGAGTACATAACAAAATTTGTCACCTCGAGGGGAAGTTAATACCACTCCAGCCCCCGAGCCATGTACAGTGATGGTGCCCTTGTGACCCGGCATTTTGAGCTGCAAATAAACATAACATGGCCGGGCCATAAACTTAGCATAAGCCGGCCGCCCAAACGGAGCGTGGTATTGTCAGGACCCCGACTCAATGTCACATCGATCTAGCCTGTAACACCTCATATCACTTTGCGGCCTCACGCACGGTATCCCCACGGGTGTCGCCTTACCTTTGCCCGGGACCGTTTGCGCCTTTTGGCACACGTATATGATAGTGTCGCTAGCATCCATATGAAAAGGAGCCCGGGCTGACATGGCTAGTTGTAAACCCAAAGTGGCACAGACTTACAGGGACAGGCATCCATGACCCAGCATCGAACGTGTCGGTCATCAGCAAGTAAGTTCCGGGCTGTAGCACTGGGCTAGCAGGACTCCGGTAAACCGGGCTGTAGCGGGCTAACAGGACTCCGGTACTCAATGCGTGACATTTCCCCGAAGGGACAGACACAGGAACGAAGAAGGACACATGCCGGCCAGCCAAGTGTTCCGGAGCAGTAGCGAGCTACCATGGCTCAGTGGAATCACTAGGAGACATTTCCCGGTAAGAGAGGCTACTAAAGATAAACAACTAGATAGTCAGATCCCACACATACCAAGCATTTCAATCATACACACAATATGCTCGATATGTGCAAATACAACAAGGCATCACAACATGACTCTATGACACAAGTACTTTATTTAAAGGCTCAGAGAGCCATACATAGCATACACACAAGTACGGGTCACACGACCCAGCATTCAAGTCATACAGTCATACAAACCAGCAGTGGAAGTAACTTGTCTGAGTACAGACAACTAGTAAAATAAAAGAGGCTTGGAAAGCCTAGCCATACTACGTGGTCCTTCACAAGCTCAGGATCACCACCTGGGCCTTAGCCTACTCATTGATGTCAACGTCTACGAAGAACCCATCAGAAGGGGTTGCAGCATCTTCTGTAAAAATGTAAATTATAGCAACATGAGTACAAAGGTACTCAGCAAGACTTACATCAGATCCTACATACATGCACATTATCAAGAAGGGTTGGTGGAGTTATTGCAGCAAGCCAGCTTTGACTCTTGGCTAAGCTATCCTACGAGACTCCAACTTGAAATGGTTTTGCGCACACGAGTCCACTACTCACCACTCAATACTCTACCGAGGATCCACCTCCATCTTCCTACGGAAGAGCCATCCTCGGCACTCACGCTTATCTTGAGGCTTTTAGTAGTTTCCATTTACTTGTCTATGAACTGTATAAGCAACCAAGTAGTCCTTTACCGCGGACGCGGCTATTCGAATAGATCATGATAACCCTGCAGGGGTGTACTTCTTCATACACGCTCTCACCACTTACCGTCGTTTACATGACATGTACTCGGCAACCTTCAAGCGGAAGCCCAACGTGGGTGTCGGCCACGACCTACCTAAACACCTAAGTCTCTAGTCTAGGTTTATCGCCTATTTGGGTTCCATCCATGAGGAGATCCGGCCGAAGTTTCGCTCACAGCCCCAAACGATGTGAACAGGGTTCCCGAGATACCAAACGGGCATCCGGTACACCCGGCCACGTACCTACCGCATCACAGCCCACCCCTACGGTCAGCGCTGTCCACGGCCTCCAGTAGGCTACAAACACCAGAAACTACTTGCAACTCCTGGACAGAAGACTAGGGTGAATAAGAAGCCGAGAGGGTCCATTGGTTTCGGGCCCAATGCATGGTAGTAGCTGAATCTTAAATCACACATACAGATCTCAGTGCTTAAGGACGGCCTCAATGAAACAACCCACCATGTACTCCTACATGGCCTCTCATCGATACCTTTACCAAATCGTGTTCAACACACCACTCCCATACTGACAAGAACATTTCACTCTAGCCCATCACCCAGATGAACCAGACCTGACACGACTCTAAGCATAGCAGGCATAGCAAGGTAGGAACAACACATACATATGGCTCAAACAACTCCTACACATGCTAGTGGGTTTCATCTAGTTACTGTGGCAATGACAGGTCATGCAGAGGAAATGGGTTAAACTACCGAAGCACACAGTAGTTTGAAACGCGTTGTCTTAATGCAGTAAAAGAGAGCAAGAGCGAGAACATGGGATTGTATCGATATGATCAAACGGTTGGTTGCTTGCCTGATGGGTCGATGCACTGATACGGTTCTTCGCTAGGGTAATCACGGTACTCCTCGGAGGCAGAACCTGCCGCAAAGAACACCGATAAACAACATTACCAAACAATATGCAACAATATGACGCATGCATGAGACATGGCATATATGAGTGTGTTGGGCTAATGCAACTAAGACCAGAAGGGTTTGAACCAATTTGAACCAAAGATTCAAATTTCAAACTCATACATGGCCCTTTAAAGTGTTTTATCTTGTTCTGCATTAAACATCAAGTTAACTTGTTTAATCATGCATGGAAACAGTACAGATGGATAGATTGGATTTTTCTGATCATTTTTCATATATAACTTGTTTGATTTGGAGTTACAGATTAAAAGTTATGAATTTTTGAAGTTTAAACTATATTCTGGAATTTCCTATATTAGAATAAATCCAGAAATTAATTTATTGCGTCAGCCATGCGTCAGAATGACGTCAGGGTCAACGGAGACGTCCAGGTCAAACCTGACAGTGGGTCCAGGGTGTCAGGGTCATTAGTTTAGTTAAAGTTTAATTAAAACTAAACCTATTTAGTTAACAGGGCTGGGCCCCACCTGTCATTGACTCATCGGAGTCAACCAGGGCCCACCCGTGGTCAAAAGCAGGTCGGCTGCACCGGCGTTTAGCCGCCGGCGAGCTCGACGCGGCGGTGGAAGTGGTTTTGGCCGTTCCGGCCACCAAATGGGTCACGGAGGGCATCGGGGTGGAGCTGAGGACGAGCCGCGGCTCTTGGCGGAGTCCGTTGGGGTCGGGGTGGCCGGAGTTGGCGTCGGCGGCGACTTTGGCAGCCACCGGAGTTCGGGTGAAAGCGAACTCGGGCTAGGGTGTGCGGTGAGGTGCGGGGAGTGCTCGGTTGGGTCCAACGCAGCGTGGTGAGTGCGATGGACACCGTGAGGTGGCCGGAGGATGGCCGGGAGCACGTCGGTGACGAGATCCGCGGCGGTGCGTGCGGGTGATCTTCGTGCGATGGCTACACGGCTCGGGAGCGAGAGAGGAAGGGTAGGAGGGGTAGCTAGGCTCACAGAGCACTCGTAGAGGCCACCGGCGGGGTCGGGGACGAGCTGATGCGGCGACGGCGTTGAAGGGGACCTCCGGCGATGGCGGACTCGGGTGAGGTCGGTGCGGTGGACTCGGGCCACACGAGCACGCGGGGCTCGGCTAGCTCGAAGGAGTAGAGGACGGCGGAGCTTCTGGACACGGTGGCGCGGCGTGGAGATGACGGAGAGCACGCCTACGACGACGGAGCGGCGACGGTGGCGTCGGTCATGGAGTGGGAGCACGAGGGAGAGGAGCTGGGGGCGAATGGAGGTGTCCTGGGGGTTCACGGCTCGACGTGGAGTTCATCCAGGCCAGCTAGGCGGCGAGAGGAGGAAGCAGGGCGACGTGCAGCTGCGTGGCGTGCTGCGGTGCTGCCGTCGAGCACCTGCCTGCCTGCCTGGCCGGCAAGCAGCTCGCTGGCACGGCGCTGGGCTGGGCCGGCAGGTGGGCCGGGTGCTGGGCGCCAGGTAAGTTTCCCTTTCCTGTTATTTTCTTTTTCTATTTTTCTGCAACTCTGTTGAATTATTAAAAATACTTAGGTAACTCCTAAAATCACCAAACTGCTCCTGGTCCATAGTTGGATTAATTCCAACATGAAACATTTTAGTTTGGAGATATTTGAGCATTTGAAATATTTTATATAATTTTAAATGCCAAAATTCAAATATTTATGATTTAATTCAAAGACCCTAAGATGACCTAGGAAATTGTGCATCACTTTTGGCAGAGGTTCTGAACCAAGACAAAAATGATGGACATTTTAGAAGGGCATTTAAGGTTCATTGACAAAGTTTTTAGTAAACCCTAGTTGGTTTCAGAGGGGGCTGGGGGTTCTGTCATCCCCATTTCAAGTTTCTGATGAAAAAAAATAGACATGATGCAACACTCTAATGCATAACTAGCTAGGGTGTGACAACTCACCCCCACTCAAAAGAATCTCGTCCCGAGATTTGGGTTCCTCCGGAAAGAAGGCGGGATACTCAAGTCGAAGACGATCCTCCCTTTCCCAAGTTGCTTCATCCTCAGAATGGTGCGACCATTGAACTTTGAGAAACTTGATATTATGACGTCGAGTGATACGCTCGGCCTGATCGAGAATACGAACGGGGTACTCTTGATACGTGAGATTATCTTGGAGATCAAGCGTTTCGTGGTCCACTCCACGGATAGGATCCGAGAAGCAACGCCTGAGTTGAGAAACGTGGAAGACATCGTGGACTCTGGAGAGATGCGGAGGTAGTTCCAATTGGTAGGCAACTTCTCCTCGTTTAGCGAGAATACGAAAAGGTCCAATGTAACGAGGAGCCAATTTGCCTTTGATACCGAAACGATGGGTTCCCTTCAGAGGAGTAACCCAAAGGTATGCCTTCTCGTCAACCTCGAAAGTCATAGCCTTATGTTTTCGGTCATATTGACTCTTTTGACGAGATTGGGCTGTTTTCAACTTTTCACGAACGATGCGAACTTGCTCTTCTGCTTCCTGGATCATATCCGGGCCAAAGAATTGTCTTTCCCCGGTTTCTGACCAATTAAGGGGTGTTCGACACCGTCGTCCATAGAGAACTTCAAAAGGGGCTTTACCCAAGCTAGACTGATAGCTGTCTTCTAGAATCTGGTTGACGCGTTCTACTTGACCACTTGATTGAGGGTGAAAAGCGGTGCTAAAGGAAAGGCAGGTTCCCATAGCATTTTGGAAACTTTCCCAAAATCGAGAGGTGAAAAGACTTCCTCGATCTGAGTTAATTTCCAACGGAACACCATGGAGAGACACTATTCGGGAGATGTACAAGTCTGCTAACTGACTAGCAGTTATACTCTCACGAACAGGTAGGAAATGGGCCAGTTTGGAAAGACGATCGATAACGACGAAGATAGCATTATTCCCTCTCTTGGTCCTGGGAAAACCGGTGATGAAGTCCATACCAATTTTATCCCATTTCCATTCAGGAATAGCTAGGGGTTGAAGAGTGCCAGCAGGCCGTTGATGCTCTGCTTTTACACGACGGCAGACATCGCAATTAGCAATATACTGAGCAATTTCTCTCTTCATCCTAGTCCACCAGAACCTCTGGCGTAGGTCCTGATACATCTTAGTGCTACCGGGATGAATAGTGAGAGGAGATTCATGAGCTTCCTTAAGGATCAATCGCCTCAGGTTTCGCACCTTGGGAACCACTAGCCGATTCCCGAAGTATACGACCCCTTGATCATCAATGGAGAAACAATTCACAACTCGTTTTTGGATGTTTCTCTTGATGCGGGAAATTCCCGGATCTACTTTCTGTGCTTTGATGATCTGATCCGTAAGGGTAGGTTTCGCCACCAAGGTGGAAAGGAATCCTTGAGGAACGATGTGAAGGTTAAGTTTCCGAAATTCCTCATGGAGAAGTGGTTGACTTTGTTGAAACATCAGATTATTGCAATAAGATTTACGACTTAGCGCATCAGCCATGACATTGGCTTTCCCTGGGGTGTAAGTTATTCCTAAGTCGAAATCCGTGATCAACTCGACCCAACGTCTTTGCCTGAGATTCAAATCCGGTTGGGTGAATATGTACTTCAGACTTTGGTGATCAGTGTAAATCTCGCAATGATTACCGAGGAGGTAATGTCGCCAGGTTTTAAGTGCATAGACTACAGCTGCAAGCTCTAGATCATGAGTAGGATAATTCTCCTCATGTGGGTGCAATTGCCGTGAAGCGTAAGCAATTACGTGTCGATCTTGCATGAGAATACAGCCTAGTCCTTGTCGCGAGGCGTCGCAGTAGATAACAAAGTCCTTAGAGAAATCTGGCGGTACCAGTACGGGAGCAGATGTCAGGCGTCTTTTCAGTTCCTGAAAGCTGTGCTCACATTGTGGAGTCCATTCGAACTTTTTATCTTTCTTGAGGAGTTCGGTTAGAGGTTTAGCAACTTTGGAGAAGTTCTCGACAAAGCGACGGCAATAGCTCGCTAGGCCAAGGAAACTCCGAACTTGCTTGACCGATTCAGGTGGAGTCCAATTAAGGACGGCTTGAACTCGCTCAGGATTAACAGCAATACCTTTACCAGAAATTACATGACCCAGATAGGTCACTTCTGATAACCAAAATTCACATTTAGAGAATTTGGCATAAAGGCGATGCTCTCGAAGTTTCTTCAACACTAGCCTTAGATGTTCGACATGTTCTTCCTCGTTCTTGGAGTAGATGAGTATATCATCGAGGTAAATCACGACGAATTTATCCAAATACTCCATGAAGATTGAGTTCATTAACCGAGAAAAGGTGGCTGGAGCGTTGGTTAAACCGAAGGACATGACGGTGTACTCGTATTGGCCATAACGAGTAACAAAGGCCGTTTTCGGAATGTCCCCGTTCCTGATTTTGATTTGATGGTAGCCCAACCTCAAATCCATTTTAGAGAAGACTGAGGATCCAGCGAGCTGATCATACAGGTCGTTGATCCTGGGGAGCGGATACTTGTTCTTAATTGTGACCAAGTTAACCGGTCGATAATCTACAACCATCCAGTCCGTACCATCCTTCTTCTTAACGAAGAGGACGGGGCAAGCCCAAGGAGATGAACTAGGTCGGATGAAACCGTTTTTCACGGACTCATCAAGTTGTTTCTTAAGCTCGGCTAGTTCTAGTGGTGCCATCTTATAGGGTCTTCTAGCAATTGGGACGGTTCCTGGAATGAGGTCTATTACAAACTCAACATCCCTGTCGGGTGGAACACCTGGCAATTCCTCTAGGAAGACATCCGGAAAGTCACGGACTACCGGAACGTACTCAAGGTCTGGCAAAGGGCTGGCGTTAAGAGAATATAACTGTTGCTTGGCTATTCGGGTCAAGACATTGACTATCTTCCCCGAAGGATGGGTGAGTTGAACAGTCCTAGAGAAGCAATCAATTTTGGCATGATGGGCTGACATCCAGTCCATACCCAAGATGATATTAATATCCGAAGATTTGAGAGCTATCAAAGATGCAAGGAAAACAAGTCTGTCGACTTGGATTTCATTTCCATGGCTTACTCTAGAAGTTTGCCATCTAGAACCCGGAGTGGAAATTTCCATGGTGGAAGGCATGTCACAGAAGGCGGTGTTATGCAAGCGAGCATAGTTCTCAGATATAAATGAATGAGATGCTCCTGTATCGAAAAGAATAGATGCCGGGTGGCAATTTACAAGAAGTGTACCGAGAATGACGTTGGGATCTTCTTGAGCCTCTTCCGCAGAGATACAGTTAACATGGCCACGTGCAGCAGTGGCCGGCTTGGCGTAGAACACTTTCCCTGTCGGCTTGCCACGGCCAACAGTTTTTGCTGTCTGGTTGGGGTTGGTTTGGGGGCACTCGCGCATATAGTGGCCTGATTCCCCACACTTGAAGCAAGTCACGGAGCTGGTGCGTGGAGGAGCATTGTTGGTTGGACCACCATAGGGCTTGGCTGGTGCATATTGCTGAGCTGGGCGAGGCACCTGAAAGGATGGCCTCGGTGTATATCTGGGTGGCAGGGCAGTGTTAGGCACCCATACACGGCGCTTCTGAGGTCCAGCACCGGATGAAGAACCCAAATCACGGCCATGCTTGCGTGATGCATCGAAATCAGTCTGTCCCGTCTCAGCAATGATGGCTTTATTCACAAGCTTCTGAAAAGAGGTGCACTCATGCAGACGGAGGTCATGACGGAGCTCAGGACTAAGTCCCTTACGGAACCTTGCCTGCTTCTTAGCATCGGTAGAAACTTCCTCAGTTGCATAACGTGCAAGGTTACCGAACTCCCTGCTGTAAGCGTCAACAGAGAGTCGACCTTGAGTGAAGCTATAGAACTCCTCACGTTTACGATCCATGAGACCCTCCGGAATGTGATGTTCACGGAAAGCCTCGCTGAATTCAGCCCAAGTAGTGACGTGGCCCGCTGGGCGCATAGCTTCATAATTCTCCCACCAGAGACTGGCGGGGCCTTCGAGATGATATGCAGCAAAGGTGACCCTATCAGCCTCAGCTACAAGTGCAGAACGCAGTTTGTGAGTAATGCTGCGAAGCCAGTCATCGGCGTCGAGAGGCTCGACGGAGTGGTGGAAGGTAGGCGGGTGTAACTTGATGAAATCACTGAGTGACACCAAGTTATTTCTCTGATGGTGTGCTGTGTTCTGTTCGATGCGCTCCAACAAACGGTTGGTCTCCCGCTTGTTTCTCTCGGCTTCCAGCATAACTTCGGCTAGGGAAGGAGGGTGAGGCAGATTTGCATTCCTGACTTCACTGCCTTCAGCCTGCTCTTGGGGAGCAGGGTTTTTGCGCGTGTTAACCATCCTAGGAAAAACAAGAGAATGGTTTAGTCCAGGATGATAAGATTTTGGCACAGAAATGTAGAATGTAATGGATAACTCGGAATGCAAGATGATCATCTGTATGACATGGTAGATACAAAAACTGCTTCTTTTATTCCATCGTCATACACACCATACAAGGTTTAGTACAAGACCAAACAAAGTACTACTACGGTGAAAGGGAGATTACATCTCATCGGAGGCATTCCAAGCTCCTATACATTATTTTTCATACACCTCCGGAATGATACACACTAAGTCATATTCCACAAGTCACGCAGGACAGCGAAAATACAACTGTTACAGTACTAGTGGAACTACTACTAACTCAGACGTCTCCATAGTAGTCCTCCTAGAAGTCACCTCCATAGCCTGGAAGTTCAACGTGAGCATCCGGAAACAGACGATCTCGCGGAGCTTGTGGACCAAAAGGGCTAGGGTGAGGTCTTGGACCAACAAACGGTGGCCTGCGGGGACCACGAGGAGGGGTGATGCCTCCTACATCACGCCAACCCATCACGTCTGGCAGAGCAGATCTCACAGGATAGAGATCGCGCATATCCGAATATCCAGCTTGCACAGCTGGTGCAAACCGAGTCAACGTGGCCCAATGGTCAGCACGGGTATTGAAAAGCTCTAGCCTCAAGGCCCGGTTTTCACGGTCCTTATCCTCGAGCAACTCAGCAGTGGTGCGAGTTAGTGAATCCTCCAGAGTGGGGTCAGCATAGATAGCCTGGAGATACCCTTGTTCTCCCGGAAGTGATGCTGGCATATACCGGAAATCAGAGTCCCGAAATAGGCCAGTCCTGACTCGCATAATTGTCATCATAGAGTAGGCGGCATCCTGCACAGCCATCTCAACAGTAACCCCGAGTCCATAAGAGCAGTGAAGGGGCTCGGTGGATCCAGGATAAGATGGAAATATCCTGACAGTGCAAAGATACTGGCTTTGATTAAAGTCTCGAAATTGCTCTTCGACCGTGTACTCAGGATACCAACGGTATCCAGCCTCAGTCATTACCCTGACCAACATAGCAGTATGGCCGGGTACATCTAGGCATCGAGTCAGGCGAACCACTTGATTTTGGTCGCGAGTGGCCATCTGAAAGCACAACCATAATGCAAAGGCATTAGAATTTCTAGCAAAATTTCGACAGCATAACAGCTGTAAATGCTCAAAAAGGATTTTGAGACATTGACAAGGATTTCATACACACTCAACAACATCATATCAAAGTTCCAGGTCCATCTTAGCAACATAATGTGGTAGTAAAATTGAACTAGGCTTGTATCCATCAAACCTATAAGGTACTACTGATTAGTAACACGTGAACCTGATAGAGAGAAGAGATCCTAATTCCTTAACCCCCGGTGGAAGAATAGACTGACTCAGATCAGAATGTCATAAGATAAAGGAGTAAAAAGAGCCTTACGTTCCAACCCACAAACAATTCCCCTACATATAACTAAAGAATTTCCAGACTCAACATCGACCAGTTTGGCTTGGAGAACCTACAGGCAGCCCGGCTCTGATGCCAACGCTGTCAGGACCCCGACTCAATGTCACATCGATCTAGCCTGTAACACCTCATATCACTTTGCGGCCTCACGCACGGTATCCCCACGGGTGTCGCCTTACCTTTGCCTGGGACCGTTTGCGCCTTTTGGCACACGTATATGATAGTGTCGCTAGCATCCATATGAAAAGGAGCCCGGGCTGACATGGCTAGTTGTAAACCCAAAGTGGCACAGACTTACAGGGACAGGCATCCATGACCCAGCATCGAACGTGTCGGTCATCAGCAAGTAAGTTCCGGGCTGTAGCACTGGGCTAGCAGGACTCCGGTAAACCGGGCTGTAGCAGGCTAACAGGACTCCGGTACTCAATGCGTGACATTTCCCCGAAGGGACAGACACAGGAACGAAGAAGGACACATGCCGGCCAGCCAAGTGTTCCGGAGCAGTAGCGAGCTACCATGGCTCAGTGGAATCACTAGGAGACATTTCCCGGTAAGAGAGGCTACTAAAGATAAACAACTAGATAGTCAGATCCCACACATACCAAGCATTTCAATCATACACACAATATGCTCGATATGTGCAAATACAACAAGGCATCACAACATGACTCTATGACACAAGTACTTTATTTAAAGGCTCAGAGAGCCATACATAGCATACACACAAGTACGGGTCACACGACCCAGCATTCAAGTCATACAGTCATACAAACCAGTAGCGGAAGTAACTTGTCTGAGTACAGACAACTAGTAAAATAAAAGAGGCTTGGAAAGCCTAGCCATACTACGTGGTCCTTCACAAGCTCAGGATCACCACCTGGGCCTTAGCCTACTCATTGATGTCAACGTCTACGAAGAACCCATCAGAAGGGGTTGCAGCGTCTTCTGTAAAAATGTAAATTATAGCAACATGAGTACAAAGGTACTCAGCAAGACTTACATCAGATCCTACATACATGCACATTATCAAGAAGGGTTGGTGGAGTTATTGCAGCAAGCCAGCTTTGACTCTTGGCTAAGCTATCCTACGAGACTCCAACTTGAAATGGTTTTGCGCACATGAGTCCACTACTCACCACTCAATACTCTACCGAGGATCCACCTCCGTCTTCCTACGGAAGAGCCATCCTCGGCACTCACGCTTATCTTGAGGCTTTTAGTAGTTTCCATTTACTTGTCTATGAACTGTATAAGCAACCAAGTAGTCCTTTACCGCGGACGCGGCTATTCGAATAGATCATGATAACCCTGCAGGGGTGTACTTCTTCATACACGCTCTCACCACTTACCGTCGTTTACACGACATGTACTCGGCAACCTTCAAGCGGAAGCCCAACGTGGGTGTCGGCCACGACCTACCTAAACACCTAAGTCTCTAGTCCAGGTTTATCGCCTATTTGGGTTCCATCCATGAGGAGATCCAGCCGAAGTTTCGCTCACAGCCCCAAACGATGTGAACAGGGTTCCCGAGATACCAAACGGGCATCCGGTACACCCGGCCACGTACCTACCGCATCACAGCCCACCCCTACGGTCAGCGCTGTCCACGGCCTCCAGTAGGCTACAAACACCAGAAACTACTTGCAACTCCTGGACAGAAGACTAGGGTGAATAAGAAGCCGAGAGGGTCCATTGGTTTCGGGCCCAATGCATGGTAGTAGCTGAATCTTAAATCACACATACAGATCTCAGTGCTTAAGGACGGCCTCAATGAAACAACCCACCATGTACTCCTACATGGCCTCTCATCGATACCTTTACCAAATCGTGTTCAACACACCACTCCCATACTGACAAGAACATTTCACTCTAGCCCATCACCCAGATGAACCAGACCTGACACGACTCTAAGCATAGCAGGCATAGCAAGGTAGGAACAACACATACATATGGCTCAAACAACTCCTACACATGCTAGTGGGTTTCATCTAGTTACTGTGGCAATGACAGGTCATGCAGAGGAAATGGGTTAAACTACCGAAGCACACAGCAGTTTGAAACGCGTTGTCTTAATGCAGTAAAAGAGAGCAAGAGCGAGAACATGGGATTGTATCGATATGATCAAACGGTTGGTTGCTTGCCTGATGGGTCGATGCACTGATACGGTTCTTCGCTAGGGTAATCACGGTACTCCTCGGAGGCAGAACCTGCCGCAAAGAACACCGATAAACAACATTACCAAACAATATGCAACAATATGACGCATGCATGAGACATGGCATATATGAGTGTGTTGGGCTAATGCAACTAAGACCAGAAGGGTTTGAACCAATTTGAACCAAAGATTCAAATTTCAAACTCATACATGGCCCTTTAAAGTGTTTTATCTTGTTCTGCATTAAACATCAAGTTAACTTGTTTAATCATGCATGGAAACAGTACAGATGGATAGATTGGATTTTTCTGATCATTTTTCATATATAACTTGTTTGATTTGGAGTTACAGATTAAAAGTTATGAATTTTTGAAGTTTAAACTATATTCTGGAATTTCCTATATTAGAATAAATCCAGAAATTAATTTATTGCGTCAGCCATGCGTCAGAATGACGTCAGGGTCAACGGAGACGTCCAGGTCAAACCTGACAGTGGGTCCAGGGTGTCAGGGTCATTAGTTTAGTTAAAGTTTAATTAAAACTAAACCTATTTAGTTAACAGGGCTGGGCCCCACCTGTCATTGACTCATCGGAGTCAACCAGGGCCCACCCGTGGTCAAAAGCAGGTCGGCTGCACCGGCGTTTAGCCGCCGGCGAGCCCGACGCGGCGGCGGAAGTGGTTTTGGCCGTTCCGGCCACCAAATGGGTCGCGGAGGGCATCGGGGTGGAGCTGAGGACGAGTCGCGGCTCTTGGCGGAGTCCGTTGGGGTCGGGGTGGCCGGAGTTGGCGTCGGCGGCGACTTTGGCGGCCACCGGAGTTCGGGTGAAAGCAAACTCGGGCTAGGGTGTGCGGTGAGGTGCGGGGAGTGCACGGTTGGGTCCAACGCAGCGTGGTGAGTGCGATGGACACCGTGAGGTGGCCGGAGGATGGCCGGGAGCACGTCGGCGACGAGATCCGCGGCGGTGCGTGCGGGTGATCTTCATGCGATGGCTACACGGCTCGGGAGCGAGAGAGGAAGGGTAGGAGGGGTAGCTAGGCTCACAGAGCACTCGTAGAGGCCATCGGCGGGGTCGGGGACGAGCTGATGCGGCGACGGCGTTGAAGGGGATCTCCGGCGACGGCGGACTCGGGCGAGGTCGGTGCGGTGGACTCGGGCCACGTGAGCATGCGGGGCTCGGCTAGCTCGAAGGAGTAGAGGACGGCGGAGCTTCTGGACACGGTGGCGCGGCGTGGAGATGACGGAGAGCACGCCTACGGCGACGGAGCGGCGACGGTGGCGTCGGTCATGGCGTGGGAGCGCGAGGGAGAGGAGCTGGGGGCGAATGGAGGTGTCCTGGGGGTTCACGACTCGACGTGGAGTTCATCCAGGCCAGCTAGGCGGCGAGAGGAGGAAGCAGGGCGACGTGCAGCTGCGTGGCGTGCTGCGGTGCTGCCGTCGAGCACCTGCCTGCCTGCCTGGCCGGCAAGCAGCTCGCTGGCGCGGTGCTGGGCTGGGCCGGCAGGTGGGCCGGGTGCTGGGCGCCAGGTAAGTTTCCCTTTCCTGTTATTTTCTTTTTCTATTTTTCTGCAACTCTGTTGAATTATTAAAAATACTTAGGTAACTCCTAAAATCACCAAACTGCTCCTGGTCCATAGTTGGATTAATTCCAACATGAAACATTTTAGTTTGGAGATATTTGAGCATTTGAAATATTTTATATAATTTTAAATGCCCAAATTCAAATATTTATGATTTAATTCGAAGACCCTAAGATGACCTAGGAACTTGTGCATCACTTTTGGCAGAGGTTCTGAACCAAGACAAAAATGATGGACATTTTAGAAGGGCATTTCAGGTTCATTGACAAAGTTTTTAGTAAACCCTAGTTGGTTTCAGAGGGGGCTGGGGGTTCTGTCATCCCCATTTCAAGTTTCTGATGAAAAAAATAGACATGATGCAACACTCTAATGCATAACTAGCTAGGGTGTGACAGGTATGGGCTCCTGATTTTGACAACCTCAAACGTCAACTTCTCGGCTCTAGAGTCATGTTCATCTCCAAAGGCCACCTTCGGCTCAATCCTGCCAACTGGGTAAGCCGAGTTACCAGGGACAACTCCGTGGAAAACAGTGTTGGATGTTCTCAGATTTTTATCAGTTAAGCCCATGCGTCGAAAGGTTTCATAGTAGAGGATGTTGATGCTACTACCCCCGTCCATGAGCACCTTAGTGAAATTATACCCACCAACTTGAGGTGCCACCACCAAGGCCAACTGACCCGGATTATCGACCCGTGGAGGGTGATCTTCCCTGCTCCATATGATGGGCTGCTCTGACCACCTCAAATAACGAGGGATTGCCGGCTCAACAGAATTGACGGCCCTCTTATGCACCTTCTGGTCACGTTTGCATAAGCTAGTGGTAAATACGTGATACTGCCCACTGCTCAATTGCTTCGGGTTGCTTTGATAACCCGACTGCTGCTGCTGCTGCTCCCCTTGACCAGTCTGCTGTTGGTTATAGCCCCCTCCTTGACGTCCCTGAAAGCCGGATCCTGAGCCGCCACCCGAGCCATGGAAACCACCAACTCCTGAACCACCGCGAGAACCATTATGGCCATCATAGGTGTTGGAATTCTTAAACGCCTTCATGATTGCACAATCCTTCCACAGGTGCGTGGCAGGCCGCTCCCTGGTGCCGTGTCTCGGGCAGGGCTCGTTGAGTAGCTACTCAAGAGATGGGCCTAACCCGCCAGATCGAGGCGGTTTACCCTTACGTCTCGGATTGTTACCCTGCGAGTTGGCATTGGCTATGAACTCCGGGTTACCGTCCGCCTTACAGTTATTGCCGTTTTGATTCCCCGAGTTATGCTGCTGACCCTTTCCATTGCCGTTCCTTTTTCCCTTCCCTGTCTTCTCATCGTCAGACGCGGGATCCTTGGTACTATCAGAATCGGCATATTTGACTAAAGCCGCCATCAGCGTACCCATATCCGTGATGTCACGTTTAAGGCGGCCCAATTTCCGCCTTAGCGGCTCAAAACGGCAATTTTTCTCCAGCATAAGAACTGCAGAGCCGGCATCCATCTTATCGGAGGAATGAATTATCTCCTTAACCCGGCGTACCCAATGGGTGGTGGATTCACCTTCCTCTTGCTTGCAATCCATCAAGTCCACAATCGACATAGATTGCTTACAGGTGTCCTTGAAGTTCTGGATGAACCGGGCCATTAACTTGCCCCATGAACCAATGGAATTGGGTGGTAAGCCTTTCAGCCAAGACTGGGCTGTTCCATCTAACATCATGGTGAAATATTTAGCCATCGCCACGTCATTGACCTCTAGCAGCTCCATGGCCATCTCATAACTCTCGATCCACGCCCCTAGCTGTAAGTCGGCCGTGTAATTCGGCACCTTTCGAGGTCCCTTGAAGTCCTTAGGCAGACGTATATTGCACAGAGCCGGTACCAGGCAAGGAACACCGCCAGTTCTCGTGGTTACCCCTGCCTCAACAGACGTCGTCAGATACTCCGGGTGATCCTGATAAGCCGCTACCTGAGCCGCCCGTTCATTCTCCTGACGTATCCGATCCTGTACCGGGTGATAGCCACCGGATTGGTTATGGCATTGGGCGTTGCTTGACAAAGCTTCAGACTCCATGTGCCTACTGTAACTCGGGCTTCGGTTCTGGTGAGGCGGCGCTAACCAAGGCGGGGGAGTTGAATGGATTCTATCCCGGCTATAAGAATAAGTCTCCTGTTGAGCCAAGGCTGTCTGAAGAAGTTCTCTGACTCTCCAGGTCTCCACTGCCGCCGGGTCAGCACCGTCCATGGGAAGAGCCGCCAAACGTGTTGAAGCTGCAATTAAGTTCTCCATAGGGTTGGAAAAGTGACCCGAGGGGATCAGTACATAACGCGGCGGTGGCATGCTCACGTGAGGCGGCACCGTCTCCCGGGGCTGAGTCGGCCCTCCTGTTCCGGCTGTCATGAGCTGATTGGTCTCTGGCGGGTTACTCGGGCCGGCTCCGGGTGTCGCAAAAAGAACCCGAGGATCGTAATTCAGAGGCAAGCGGGACTGAGTTTTCTGATGTCTCCTCCTCATCACCTCATTAGACGCGTTTAGGCTCATTGTGAGCTGATAAGCTTCTGACTGCAAGCGCTGCGCCCGGGCGTCGAGAGCCGCCCGCTCTGTAGCTAGCCTAGTATCCTCAGCTGCCAAGGCCTCCTTGGCCTGAGCTATCTCTTCACGCACCTGTGCTACCGCGACGTCATGCTCATCTTTATCTACAAGAATAACTGTGGCGGTTAACAGGGCCGTGAGCTTGTCCATAAGGTCTATTAGCACCTGAGCCGGCGGGCACACAGGGCCGCCTGCCCCGGCTGCTCCTAAACCGGATGTTACCGCTACAGCAGCTGTAGAGTTTGAGCTGGGCTAAGTCCCAGCCATGAAGATTCCGGCCCACCTCGGCGGCTCAAAGGGGTCCGGAATACTGATGCCATCGGAACAGCCCCCGAGCACGCCGTCTTGCACTTGGTACAACGAATCTGTTGAACCGGCGGATGAATCATCGTCCGAGGGGACGGCCGTCTCACCCTTATCTTCAGATCCTTCAGAAAAATCCTCTCCGTGGACGCAACCCACGAAGGCACGCCTCATGACCGGTTGAGTCCGGGTCTTTCCCGCACGCTGAGCCGTCTCGACGAGGTCGGTGCAGTTGTCCGGCTCAGGGCCCGGCTCACCGATCCGGCCGATGAAGACGTGGATTCCGCCGAAGGGGACCTGGTACCCGTACTCGATTGAGCCGGCGTCGGGACCCCAGCCTTCGTCGTCGATGTAGATCTTGCCGTGACGACTCTTGGTCATCCGGCCCACTACGTATCCCTTGAGCCCTTTGAAGTTGCCCTTCAAGAACTCAAATCCACCATGCGCTGGCCCCATGGTGGGCGCCAACTGTCGTGGAATAGTCACGTCAGATGTCCTCGTGAAAGAACTTAGTTGTGGAGCCATCGCAACTAGGAAGCTTGAAGGGGTTAAATCGGGACAAAGGACACGAGAGAGTTTATACTAGTTTGGCCCCTTACGGTGAAGGTAAGGCCTACGTCTAGTTGGGTTGGTATTAATGTTTCGATGACCAGGGAGCGAGATACGCTATGCCCGGCTCTCGATGAGTTGTTTCTTGCCCTAAGCCGCCAGCAGGTCGTCCCCTTATATACACGGGTTGACGCCCTGCGGCTTACAGAGTCCCGGCCGTCTTATAAACAGTGTCCAGCTCGGTGACTAGTTAAATCTACCTTATGTTACAAGTCATGCCATCATGGCGGTTTACTACAACGGGCCTTAAGCAGCCTGTGGGCCTTAAGCCTTTTATTGAACCGCTATCTTCATGCTTGGTCTTGGGCTTCCTCTGATGAGTCCTCTTTGCGTAACCCGGCCCCTCCTGGGCGGCTTACACAAATAGTCATATCCCCAACAGGGTTTGAGTGATTTTCCATGATAGATGTGAGATTGTTAATTAATGGTTTATTTAAGGTGGCAACATTAATACACATCTAGGTGGATTGAGTTAATACACATCTGGGTGGATTGAGGTACCTGGTTATTCCAGGATTGCCTGTCTAGGCATCTGGGTAGACCAGGATTGCCTGGTTTTTTGGACCGCCACCCAGGCTCAAAGGGATCATAAGATTATTCATGCTAGAAACTTCTGTGTGCAGCCACATGCTATTATGGGCTCTAGCATAGTTGACTAAGTTGTGCGAACTCTTACAGTGGTAGACTAGCAAATATAGGGGATGTAGGTTGGTACGGTCTACCCATCGTAAGGTGCTAGCGCTTCTGAAAGACTATGTCTTGGTCATCCGTTTCTCAAACATCATGTAGTGCGAGAATCCCAACGGAGGAGATCGAGTCATGTGGGGAAAAGTGCGCAACCTCTGCAGAGTGTATAAACTAATCATGATTAGTCGTGTCCCCGGTTATGGACATCTTGAGTATCTAGTACTTGGATTATCATGTGAATCTCATCATGTTACTTTAATTAATATTGTTGGGTTTGTTTAATGACGATGCTTAATTGGGATTGAGGATGCTGTCAACCAGTCTCAATGTTTAACAACCACCATGATAGTTAAATAAATTTATTCCTTTGCAGTAGGGAAAAATTGGCTTTTCGCAAAAAAATTATAACCATAGAGCCTCCACCAGCCAAATATGCATGTAGTGATAGCCTTTATTCATCATTGCTCTATGGTGTGAATTTGCCAGTACATTCAATGTACTGACCCTTTGTGGCTGCAACGTCTCATGTTGCAGGATCTTGCGACGAGTAAGTGATACGTTAGGGTTACGATTCCTATACTCAACTTTGCCGTTGGTGTTGATGGGAATCCACAACTTTGTTACTTCTGCTATTTTGGATTGAGGTAATAGTATTTATGTTACTTTATACATGTGATTTACCTATGTTATAAATCCTCGAGTACTGTGTGTGTCAGCATACCGATCCAGGGATGACACTTAAGCACAGAGACTTGATCCATTCGGGCCGGGTCGCTACATCAAATATTTGTCTTTTTAGAGCACATGTTGGTATCAGAGCACATGTTTCGGGTCGCTACAAGATGGTATCAGAGCACAAGTTGACTGTAGGACTTGACCCTAGAAACTAGCAAGCTCATAGGAAAGATTTTTCTCTACAAACTTTCTTTTCAAAAGAATCTTTTACCTCTCTTCTCTTCTGAGCTTATTCAAATATTCCCCTTTAGTGAGACCATACCCCTTTCCCCTTTTGACCCCTCGAAGATTTGACTGATGAGACCACTCCAAGAAGGACCAGATATCGGACAAATAAGACCACTTCAGAATGAAGAGGATTTTACCGAGCATTATAATGATGGAAACTACGATGGAGAAAGACTTCGAAGACTAGGAGAATATGAAGAAATTCCAGATTTGGTATGACCAAGGAAGGCTACACTTATGGAACTTGACAGACTATGGAAGCTGTCAATACCCGAGATCAAGGTGTATCGGAGAAAGACCTGAACATGGAGCATTAGAACTCAAAGTTTTGTCAAGAAAAACCCTAAGGCAGGAGATATCAACTATGGAATGATAGCTCATGGAAATGACAAGAGCAGAAGCACGGCTATCCAAGATGTTATCGTTCGCCTATGCTATTGTCACCACGCTGAGTTAAGCATGCATTCTTCGGAAGAATTGGATGGTAGAAGGCTAATGGAGCATCTATCAGCTAACATTGGGATTTTAACCTTAGCTGGCGTATCACCAGTATCTGGAGAATTACATCAGGAACCTTTAGATGGACCTGCAGGAAGCTATATTTGACAAGGAAGCAGTTCGTGAAGAACTCAAGAAACTAGAAGCTGAAAGTAGCCAAGCTGGAGGAGTAAGACCTCGAGATACCGGAGATTAGTCACGAGTTGGAGGACATTAGGACCATGGTTCATGCCAAGGATGTTGAAACCCAGAAGTTTGGAATGCAACCCCAGAAATATTAAAGGATGTCATGAGAGACTTCGCGTCAAAAGAGATGATTTGGCAAAAGAACTTGAGAAGGACAAGCATGATCAGAAGGAGCCATCGGAGACATGACCAAGACTTGAAGAGCTTGATGACATTGAGATCTATAGACCATTAGAAGACCCAACCCCTATTATATATTTATGTTTGATGCGATGATTGTAAGCGGTCATTTGTTTGTTGTTTTTCTGACAGCCACAATAAAATCTGCCTTTTCAAAAACTTTTGTTTGTATTGTGTGCATCCCCCCCTCTCTCTTATCCCACCCCGAAACCCATGGACCCAATAGAGGATGAATGGAGATGAGCTTGTAATTTTCTGGACCGATGAGTCAATTGGAGACGGACCAATGGATTCAGAACATGGAGGATCATATGGAGATTGACACTATAGCTAGAAAGGATATGACCCAGCATGCTCTTCAGTGCTTTGAAGGAGGTGCTGCTACTTAGTGGAGGACGTACCAAACCATCAATGAATGGCAAAGGAGTAACCACGGAAAGAATTTAAGCCGACTCTGCAAAAATCTTGGTTTGTGTCCCAGAAGTTAAGCCTTATGGAAATGATATGAAGAAACCTTGTGCATACATGCTTTGTGGAGAAATAGGACACAACCATAAAGAAAACAAGGATGAATACCCTCATAAGCGGAGGATTACCAAAGGAGTTAGCCGAGGATTTTCAGGGAACTTTGGTTGGAGATTGTTCCCAAAAGTTTTGTTGGAAGTTCAGTCTACATTGTTGGGAAAGATCTGTGAAGCTCAGAAGGATGACAACGAGATTGATGAGGTAAAAGAGATGATGAGCAAAGGAAAGGCCAAAGGTTTTCGTAAGGATGAGCACGACACCTTATGGTTCGAGGACCGTGTATATGTTCCCAATAATGCAAAGATCAGGAAGTAAATACTTCAAGAGGCTCATGACTCACCATACTCGATTCGCCCTAAAAACACCAAGATGTATTTGGATTTGAAGGAGTGTTTCTGGTGGACTGGTATGAAGAAGGATATTACGGAGTATGTAGTCATAGGTGATGTATGCCAGAGAGAGTAAAAGCAGAGCATCAGAAGCCAGCAGGATTACTACAGCCTATGCCGATACCCGAATGGAAGTGGGGATAAGCTTGGCATGGATTTCATTACCGGATTTCCCAGAACCCGATCGGGATATGATTCTATCTGGGTAGTAGTTGATTCACTTGACCAAAGTGGCTCACTTTATCCCAGTGAAAACCACCTATACAAGTGCGAAGTTGGCCAAGATATATTTGACCAGGATCATATGTCTGCATGGAGTTTCGAGGACCAAGGTATCAGATAGAGGAACACAGTTTACCTCAAAGTTTTGGAATCAGCTGCACCACACTTTCGGTACTAGGCTAGAGTTGAGTACAGCCTTTCATCCGCAGATAGATGGATAGACCGAGTGAGTCAATCAGATTCTGGAGGACATGGAGACCTTACGCGGAGTTCTCATACAACAACAGTTACCAAGTCAGTTTGAAGATGAACCCTTTTGAAGCTTTGTATGGGAGAAGGAGCCAGACACCGTTGATATGGGATGAAGTTGGAGACCGTCAGTTGTTTGGACCAGATGTGATCAAGGAGTCAGAAGAGAATGTTAAGTTGATTCGAGATAGACTGAAGGTAGCTCAATCCAGGCAGAAGAGTTATGCAGACTAAAAAACGCAAGGAGGAAGTCTATGAAATTGGAGACAGAGCATGTCTTCGTGTGTCCCCTCTGCGGGGAGCTAAACGATCTGGAGTTAAAGGAAAGTTAGTCCCGAGATTTGTAGGACCATACCGATTTTTGGAGCGTATGGGAGAAGTGGCCAACAAGTTGGAGTCACCCGAAGGACTGTCAGAAGTTCATGATGTGTTTCACATTTCCCAGTTGAAGAAGTGCCATGCAGAGATGGCCAATATTCCCCTGTAAGGACGCTTGACCCTGGAAAGGATAATGATGTTCCACGAAGTGGAGTATGGACTTCATAAGTATAAGTTTTTATCTCGGTATGTGGGATATCCCACGAGGATGAAGAGATGAATTACTATTGGATATAAAGGAGGTATGATGTTGGAAATATGGATCAATGGAAATTCCATGATGAGTCTGAGTAATCACGTCCTAGTTTGGTGCCAATAGAAGGAAGGAAGACAGTACAATTGGATGGATTTAAGAATAATAGGAAGTTGGAAGTTGGAATAATGATCAGAAGCCCGAGGATAAGTTCAAGGACTACAAGTGATGAGATGGGCCATAACCCACAGGCCCCAAGACCTGCCAAGAAGCAAGCACACTCTTGCTGAAGGAAAAACCCTGGAAGAGATTACGACCTTACCCACAGACGAATTTATAGGAGTAACGCAAAACCTGAGAGTTGTGAAGGACCGATAGATGTTTGTTTGGCTTGCAGAATCAATGGATTTATCCGAACTTGGTTCGGCGACAAGAGAAATTCTGCAATGCTTGTGAGGATGACCGAGAGTTAGAATGCGAGATTCGCTAAACCGTATACAAGGTAATGATTTGGGTGCGGGATGGATTGATCACCATACCGACTTACTCTTATTATTCGCCTTGCTATGTGGGATGATAAATCTGAGTGACTTACCTATAGCAGAGAGACGATGATCAAAACCTTGTTTAAACCTTAGAATGGTATAGGTATTTTCCCTTGTACAAGGCAGTTGTTGCCAAACGTAGGTCATACGGTGAGGTTCAACCCAGACCCATTTCCTGCAGGACAAACCATAATTGGATGACCGCCATGAGATATCGATAGTTGATTAGTATTGGCGCCAGACCTGTCAGCTAAGAAGACCAAACTTTCATTTTTGCTTTTATGATCTTCGTGAATCCAAATTCTTTTCATCACAAAACCCTGGAGAGAAGATGACATGACTTCTTCCATTTTTTAAATAAATGAAAAGGGATTTGAAAAGATTTGAATCTTATTTGGAAATATTTCAAATTCAGAAACTTTAAGCAACTCAATGATTTTCACGAGAGAAGATAATATGACTTCTTCAAAATATATGAAATATGAGTTGGAAGTTAAAAAAAATTAAATTCAAAGTTCTTTTGAATTATTCTCAATTTGAAGTTATTTGAGTTTTATTCAAATTATTTTTATCCAAAAATAAAATACATGGAAAATAGGGTAACATGATTCCCTACATCAGAAAATTGGAGAGAAATAAATTTGAATAATTTTGGTATTTTTAAAATGATTTTTATTTGATTTTATTAGAGTAGTAGCACTGTTTGAATTATTTATATTAGTGTGAATTTTATTATATGCTATAAAAATGTTCAGCTTATAGGGAATCTTTTCCTGAAAATCTTGATATATTGTATGCCTATATAATATTTCTATTTCTTTTGTTTTTGTTTTGTTTGTCTGTTTAAAAAAAAAACTTCCGCCGACTGGGCCGGCCCAGCTAGCCAGCCAGGCCACGGCCTAGCCAGCCCACGTCGCCCGCGCCGCTCGTCCCCGAGCTCGGGACGAAGTCCCTAGCCGCCACAGCATCGCCGCCGCCGCCGTGTCCGCCCCGGCCTCCGTGCCCCCTCCTCCACGCCACCTGGCCCCCTCCCCTCCTATAAATCCCGGCGCCCCGGACCCCTCTCTTTCTCCTCGCTTTGCGCCGCCCTCTGCCGCATCTCGCCGTCGCCGCCGCTGCCAGATCCACACCGCCGCCGCCGCAGCAGCAGCGCCTGTGCACCGCCGCAGCAGCGCCTCGCCGCCGCACCGCCCCGCGCCGTCTCCCACCGCTACCGTCGCCTCACCGGAGCACCGCCGGCGACCACGCCCGAGCCGCCCGCTGTCGCCGGAGTTCAACCTCGCCGCCGCCGATTTTGTCGCCAAAGCCGCTGAATCACCGAACCGGTAAATAAACCGCCTGGTCCGGTTTATTCTTTTTTTGGTTTTCTTCGGTTTACCTTTTAGCCGGTTTTATTTTTTTTTAGGTTAGATTATTTAGCGAACGCTTTCTGTTTAAGAAGTTTTAGTGAACGTTTTCGTTCTGTAGTACTGTTTAACAAACGTTCGTTATTTAGACTTTTTCTTTTTCCGTTAGTTTTAGTCAGGGACTTATCTGCAAATGTTTTATTTATAGTTTAGCCCCTAGACTTCGAACGCTCACAACTTTTTACTCGTTTGTCCAAATCCAACGAAACCAACGCCCACTTCTTCGTTATGATCCCCTCTATCCAGTAAAAGAACTTAAACATGTTTTTGAAAGTTTAAATTTGAATTTCAAACAGTTTAGTATTTGAACTTCGTTTGATCATAACTTGAGTTTTATAACTCCGTTTGAGTTGATTCTTTTTGTAAATCGAAGCTCTTGACCTAAACTTTCTGATAAGGCCAAATTCACATAATTTTGGTACTGTTAGGAATTGTTTTATGTTGCAAGAGTTATTTGCTTGGTTTTGATGTTTTCCGAATTGTTTTCTTCGTTCTTTAGATGCTTTTGAGTGATTGCTTATGTGTGGTTACCATTGCTTGCTCGCGATAGATTGACCGGAGTGTGAAGAGTAGAACTATGAAGAGTTTTGTGTGCGAATCATCTTCATCAACATTGTAGGCAAGTCCACACTTTGATCATATCCCTTATTACCCAGTTTTTATTGCATTAGTTCAATCCTCAAACCTTGCATGATTAGGATCTAATTAAATTGTGGGTTTTGGGAAGTAGATGAGGTAGTACCTATTACTTGTTTTATTATCAAACCCTTGGGAGTTACTTCTACGTTTGCTTATTATGCCATGCTATGCTCGTAGACGTGGATTGGGTTTGAGTGATTTTCCATGACAGATGTGAGATTGTTAATTAATGGTTTATTTAAGGTGGCAACATTAATACACATCTGGGTGGATTGAGGTACCTGGTTATTCCAGGATTGCATGTCTAGGCACCTGGGTAGACCAGGATTGCCTGTTTTTTTGGACTGCCACCTAGGCTCAAAGGGATCATAAGATTATTCAATGCTAGAAACTTCCATGTGCAGCCACATGCTATTATGGGCTCTAGCATAGTTGACTAAGTTGTGCGAACTCTTACAGTGGTAGACTAGCAGATGTAGGGGACGTAGGTTGGTACGGTCTACCCATCATAAGGTGCTAGCGCTTCTGAAAGACTATGTCTTGGTCATCCGTTTCTCAAACACCATGTAGTGCGAGAATCCCAACGGAGGAGATCGAGTCATGTGGGGAAAAGTGCGCAACCTCTGCAGAGTGTATAAACTAATCATGATTAGCCGTGTCCCCGGTTATGGACATCTTGAGTATCTAGTACTTGGATTATCATGTGAATCTCATCATGTTACTTTAATTAATATTGTTGGGTTTGTTTAATGATGATGCTTAATTGGGATTGAGGATGCTGTCAACCATTCTCAATGTTTAACAACCACCATGATAGTTAAATAAATTTATTCCTTTGCAGTAGGGAAAAATTGGCTTTTCGCAAAAACATTACAACCATAGAGCCTCCACCAGCAAAATATGCATGTTGTGATAGCCTTTATTCATCGTTGCTCTATGGTGTGAATTTGCCAGTATATTCAATGTACTGACCCTTTGTGGCTGCAACGTCTCATGTTGCAGGATCTTACGACGAGTAAGTGATACGTAAGGGTTACAATTCCTATACTCAACTTTGCCGTTGGTGTTGATGGGAATCCACAACCTTGTTACTTCCGCTATTTTGGATTGAGGTAATAGTATTTACGTTACTTTATACATGTGATTTACCTCTGTTATAAATCCTCGAGTACTGTGTGTGTCAGCATACCGATCCAGGGATGACACTTAAGCACAGAGACTTGATCCATTCAGGTCGGGTCGCTACATCAAATATTTGTCTTTTTAGAGATTTCAAATGGACTAGCACATACGGATGTATATAAATATTTTAGAGTGTAGATTCTCTCATTTTGCTCCGTATGTAGTCACTTGTTGAAATCTCTAGAAAGACGATTAGAATATTTAGGAACAGAGGGAGTACACATACGAAGCAAAATGAGTGAATCTACACTCTAAAATATGCCCGTTTGAAATTTGTAATAAGACAAATATTTAGGAACGAAGGAGTATAATTTTGTGCATGGCACATGGACCCGGATGATGAAGAGGCTTCTGGCAATGCTATCAAGCTTCCATCATTTGTTTACATAATTGACGTACTATGCAAATAATTTTCCAGCGAGACATGAAATTGTACAATGGTGTGAGCTTTCAGCTTCTGTTTCACGTGTCTTGCCATCGATGCTCTTTCGAAAATAATAAAAAACTAACTTCCTTGCTAATGCATGTCAATTATTAGTAGATCAGAGCTAATAATTACAATACTTCTAAAGACAGAGTTGTGAGAAGGTGTTAAATTAAAATTGATCCATGCTTTCATTGGCAGCAACGTCCCCCCAGCTCTGTCTAAATCAACAAGGCGTGTTGGGAAAAAAGTAGCTGTCTGGAGCATGCAACATTCCGATCATTTTGTGCAGTTCCACTAAAATAGAGTTGAGCATCCCTGTTCCAAAGATATTAAGTGTGATTACGATAATAGAGGACTGCTGATGAAACAATAAACACATAAATAGAAGCCGGTCACCTTTGCAGTCTCTTTTAAGACTAACTAGTTGGAGAAGATTAGGCTCGGAGTTGGATGAGGAGGATAGAGCAAAACCAATCTCCCTTTGTGCAGTCGCACTGAAATGTAGAGACGTTGCCCATGTGAAATTTTAGTACAACTGCACAAAACACTCTTAAGAAAAAAGTGATTTGTGCAGTTCACCAAAAGGTCGCAATAGCAGCGAGGTGAAATGGATAGCCCTGTTTGCAAAAAAGAGGTAGAAAGGAAACAATTACTGGCCAATAACAGTTGATGACACATGCGACGACAAAAAAGAAGCATATTCCTTGCCCTAAGGGAATATAACAACACGGTTGTGTTTGTCTAAAACGGTGTGAGGACGAGAATGCAATATGGAAAGTACGTTGGACGAGCTACGTTTTGGGCAAAGAACTATGGAAGATCCACATGCAGCGACGTGGGAAGACGGGCAGTGAAGCAAGGCCGGAGGGGATACCTGGAGGTCGTCGGGATGTAACTAGGTGAGCGGCGGCGGGCGGAATCTGCGAGCAGGTGGCGTAGGCCCTGCCGCGCCGGAGCTTGGTCAGAGAGAACGGCGTGTACCGTAGATCGGGACGTGCTGCCTCGGCGCTGTCGAACAGAGAAACGATGCACTTCCTCCCTTTCCCCCGGCAGACGGGATGCGGCCGGATAAGTGACCAACGGTGAGAGAGAGAGAGGCCACCGCACTCCCTTCCCCCGGCGGCCGAGATGCGGCCAGATCAGTGACCAACGGTAAGAGAGAGAGAGGCCACCACAACCTTGTGTGAGATACTCTGAAGAGCGACAAACCAGGCACGCAAGGCTCCATTGTATATAGTGAGCGGACTACCTTTTTCTCCATAAAAATCGTTTTATATTCTGTGTACGTGCCATTGAGTGCTATAACTTTATTTAAAAATAACGCGGCAACGTGTCAAGTCGAACTTTGTTTCGTGCAGGCGTGGTACATGACCTCCCTAGGTAAACAACCGCTACAGGCATTCAAATTAGCACATGGGCTACCATTTCGTAAAGAAATGAGCTCCACCGTGTACCCGCGCGGGTGTGGCTGGGCACGAAGCGTGAGTACGTGCATGGTGCACCTATTCTCTTCTTGTATACGTACACCACCTACGTGGGGTTCTGTGAGAGAGATACAAACCTAGAGAGATATAGTGTGTGGGTTCTTGAGAGTTTTTTTTGGGAGGGGGGGGGGTTCAATCAAAAAATGTAACATATGCAATGTGTGTGAAATAGAGTCCTGGATATAACATATATATAGAGGGGGCGATCCACGAGAAGAGAGTGGAGGTATCACCGGCTTGAGGTGTCCATAGAATTGAAAAGAGGGATGATGTGTGTGTGTGTGTGCGCGCGCGATCGGTAAAGAGTGCCATCGAATTTGTGTGTGCCCACGTCAAAGATATAGAGTGGTTGGCCTACTGGAACGTGAGAGGGGACATGTGCAGTTTGTCTCTGTGGCATGGATACCTACCTGCAGCGCTCGACTATCAGTGTGTGGTGGGGGAAGAGGGAGGCCCAATTAACTATAGAGGTACAATGGCTGGTATATGTGTGGAGGAGGAGAGAGGCCTACCTCATGTATTAAGGAGATCGATCTGCCTCATGTATTAAGGAAGATCGATCGGCATCCATGCATATGTGCATGAGAGGAATAAGGTTGGGAGAGAGATAGAGCTAGAGTGCTGGAGGGGGTGGTAGTGGAGTTGCTTCTAACAAATGGTGGGATAGGCTTGCTAGACAAACGGAGGGCACGCCCGCAATATCAGTAAGAGAGGAGATGGCTGGTTGTTGTCTGTGCACGTGCGTGTGAGAGACGGGTCAGGAGGCATGCACGAATGATGAGGGGGGACGATGTGGCTGTGGTAAGCAGACATAACTACATAGGAAGATCAATCGCCCTTTGTTAGAGAAAGGAGAGACATAACTTGTGAGGTACGTCGATCGATGGGGGGGGTAGTTAAAGTCGATCCAGGTATATGTTGGGAGATCGATCGGTATACATGAATGTGTGTGTTATAAGCAAACGAGGCACGAGGAGAAGGATAGAGATAGAGGGATGCATGTAGGAGGTGGTACGAGAGGCATACTATATCAAGCGGGGAGGAGTGTGCGAGTACGAGAACGATGAAAAGAGTGGTGGGAGTGAGGCATGGACGGTGACAAGAGAAGAGGGTAAGCTTGTGTTTGTGCTAGGCACACGTGGCTAGAGCGGCATATCGATCGATGTGCGCTGTAAAGAAGGAGCTGGGGGGCCTACACACACCGTGGGTGAACGACCTAAAGTGAAAAGACGAATTTGCGCGATGGAGCTAGAGAATGCTGAGGGAGGGTGAGAGGGATGCGGACGTGTGCATGCACAACAGAAAGTTAGCGCTAGCTACAAAGATAAGAGGGTTGTGTGGGTGTAAAAGACGAATAGAGATCATATATACTTCATTATAAAAAGCGAATTCGGATATTTGAAGAATTTATCATAGTGTTTTAAACCAACGTATGTATGAATATATATAACGGTGATACACATGGTGTGTTTATGAACATGTTATACTACATTTAATATATTTTATCTCTACTCTTATAAAAAAACAGAGTTGTTGATGATGGTGTGCCTGCCATCCTGCATTATAGGCCGTCCGATTTATATCTGGCGGATAGCAAGGAAATTATGATGGTTGAAGTTGGCAACAATCATGATTGTAGATTCTTATTGAAATAGAGAAACGAATTCAAATTTAGTTCGAATTGCAGCGGTAGTATAGACATTTGGAATGCACTTAAATGTTGGTATGAGTAGGTTACATGCATTATACAGCAAAGCGAAAAAAATTAATCGGACATAACATGGATTCATACTCCCTCCTTCCATCTATATAGGGCGTAATGAGATTTTTAAGACCGCCTTTGACTATTGACAAGATTAATAGTACATGACATGCACAATGTGAAAATTATATCATTGAAAGAACCTTTCACAGACAAAGTTAACGGTGTGCTTTGTGTAAGTTGCATGTCATATATCATTGCTCTAATATTTGGTCAAAGTTAGCATCGAAAAACGCATTAGGCCCTATATAGAGGAAGGAGGGAGTAGCTTTGAATAGCATTTGTATAGTAAAACGGGGCAAGACTCTCTCTTTGTGTGGTGTGAATAGTTTTATTTTTTCGTTTTCTTTTTGGTTGAGGGAAGTGCGAATTGATTTGGTACGTACAAGTACAATATTACTATGCAGTCAAAGAAAGTAGAATATTACTACACGTTAGGCTTGTCCCTAAAATTCAACCCGCGCCTTGTTATATCCCGAAAATTCAGATGTCGTGCTCCCAAAACTGGTGCCTTCACAACCCGTGCCTTGCTATTCCGAAATTACAACGCGCGCGAAAACTCCCTCCAGCTGCCAAATCCCGACACGCAAAATCCCCCTTCTAACCCTGAGCCGAAAGGGCCACTAGTTCAAATCGGTGGGGGGTACTTTTGTAACACACCCTACATTTTGGACAAGCGCGTCCCTAAGTCATGCTTCACCCCCTCCCATCGCCCCCTTTTCACCATTTGAAATCCCAGGCCGCCATAACCTCTCCGCTCCAGCCGCGAAACCCCACCCTCCTTCGTCCGCCATGTCACCGCTGCCCAGCCGGAGCCTCTTCCCCGACGACGTCGTCCACCGCAACAGCTCGACATCCCTCATCCTCCTCCCCAGATGAGGATCCGTCGTCCATCTCGCCATCCTGCCGGTTCAGCCGCCCCATCCTCCACTCCAAGGAGCTGCTTCGACGATCGCCTCGTGTATCACGGCTGCTCCATCCCCATAGCGCCGCCTTAACCTGCTCCACCGGAACCGCAGCATCCTCACCGACTCCTCGAACGAAGCCGAGGCCTACTCGGCGCCACCAAAGAGGTTGTACACTCATCGCATCGCACCTTCTCCTTAACTCGACCTCCCGGCGCCGACGGTGCTCCATCCCGCACCCCCATGGAGCGGCTACCTTGAAGCCGGCGCCGCGGGCGACATCTCCACGGCGGCTCTCCCCCAGTGCGAGGCCCCTTCAGCGGCGGCGTCCATACCAGCCGAATCTGCTGCTGCTGCTCCGGCTCTCGCTCGCTCGCTCACGCTGCTGCTGCTGCTCCGGCTCTCGCTCGCTCGCGCTGCTGCTGCTCTGGCTCTCGCTCGATCGCTCGCTCGCCCAGCTGCTGCTGCTGCTCTCCCCCTCGCTCGTGCTGCTGCTCTGCTCCGATTAAGCCACACTTTAGTCGACTGAATCGACTTTTGGGTCAGTCGATTTTCAGGGGTTGGGGGGGGGGGGGCTCGCCGGAGTTAAGGAAGAACCACCCACAGTGGGGACGGGGAATCGCCGGAGAGGTGCCCCACTATCTATCTTAGGGTTCAGGGTGGGGGCGGGGGGCTTAGAGGGCTGGCCGGGGCGGCGGTGGCGAGTTGTTTCGAGGCGGCGAGGCGGCGCTGGGGCCGGCGGTTCGGCCGGTGGTGGCAGACGGCTCAGGGGTGTGCAGGTTGAATATGAACTGCAGGCCCTCCCTAAACTACATGTCAAGTGTCTCTCTGCTACCATTGCGTTCAGTTTTGACAGTAGCATTCAGATTCCATAGTTAATTTCAGTTTCGACAGTTAAGTTCAGAGTCAACAGTTTTTACCTCATCTGTTGTAGTCAGGTGGTTTTTGGTGATGTTAATTTTACATCCATTTTTCATCATCTATTGGAGATGATATTAGAATCCCACTTGAGATTGACGATGTCTGTCTTGTGCTGCTTCAGCCTTGACGTCTTACGGCTCACCGGAGCTGCTCCAACGACAGAACGATCCATCACAACAGAGCAGTGCCCTGGACGTCGTCTACAGATTCCTCAGACCTTCCTCCACACCTCCGATAGCCACCTCTGCCTCAGCTGCTTCAGCGACCAACCCAATGATGCTGAGGTCGACACGGCTATGGCAAAGAGGTTGTACACTTGTTGCGTCACTTATTACTATACATTCACGTCGATCCATTAGGGCTATTTTGGTTCAACGGAAAAATGTTGATCCACTGGTTGTTACCATCACTCAAAATTTCTGCATGCTCTCCTTACATAATTTCACCATATTTTTTTCGTATGCATGTCAGATATTGTACACAGTCATGCTGAACATGTAGAGAAAAAGAGAAGAGTTTTGTGCGGCAATACAATGTCATGCAGACATCGCTCCATGGTTGGTTCAATGGGAAACCCTCCCCACCCCTCTCCAGATTGTAATCCAGAGGAAGATATCTGTTCTGAGGCGTATTCATACGCCGCTGACCACTCCTATTTACCCCCAAGGTGTTTGCTCTACCTTGGCATGATGATGTTAGTCATATCATGCATATGTTGCCTTGCAGTGCCTACTTTTGACATCATATATGTCATCTGCTTAGTTTAGACATGTTCTGTAATGCCACCTGTTTAGTTTCTATATCATATATGGGAATTATGCAGTCTCATGTCTTTTAGCCAGCCATAATATATGTGAAATGTGCAATGCCATCCTGTTTAAACATGCATCATATATTTGAATGATATCTTGCCCATTGTCGGTGTCAAAACCGGCGGATCTCGGGTAGGGGGTCCCGAACTGTGCGTCTAGGCGGATGGTAACAGGAGATGAGGGACACGATGTTTTTACCCAGGTTCGGGCCCTCTCGGTGGAGGTAAAACCCTACTCCTGCTTGATTAATATTGATGATATGGGTAGTACAAGAGTAGATCTACCACGAGATCAAGGAGGCTAAACCCTAGAAGCTAGCCTATGGTATGATTGTTGTTCGTCCTACGGACTAAAACCCTCCGGTTTATATAGACACCGGAGAGGGCTAGGGTTACACAGAGTCGGTTACAATGGTAGGAGATCCACATATCCGTATCGCCAAGCTTGCCTTCCACGCTAAGGAAAGTCCCATCCGGACACGGGATGAAGTCTTCAATCTTGTATCTTCATAGTCTTGGAGTCCGACCGATGGTGATAGTTCGGCTATCCGGACACCCCCTAGCCCAGGATTCCCTCAGTAGCCCCTGAACTAGGCTTCAATGACGACGAGTCCGGCGCGCATATTGTCTTCGGCATTGCAAGGCGGGTTCCTCCTCCGAATAATTCATAGAAGATTTCGAACACCAGGATAGTGTCCGGCTCTGCAAAATAAATTCCGCATACCGCCGTAGAGAGAATAATATTTACAGAAGTTCAATCTGCTGACGTATTTCGTGGCGTGACGTCACACCACGGCCAAGCCTTTATTTGAATTGTTTTTACTGTTCCACCTCAGCGTGTTTAGCGAAGCGGTTTCCTTGGCACGTCTTGTCAAAGCAGAGATCGTGTCCCCTTATTCCGAGATTCTCATCAATACGGGCGTGGGTAACCCAGCCGTGCCCGTCAGCATGCCCCCTCCATCGAGGGTGAGTCCTAAAGGGCCACGGGGAGGGCTCTTGGTATTCAACCTCTTTATAACGAGACCAAGGCCTACTCCTTTCTTCAATCTCAATCGAATCCGCCCCTCGCCTCGAGTTCCAACACCCAAAGCTCTAGATCCCGGCGCTTCGGACCTTCAACGATGTCCGGCTCCGACCTGCGAGGCCGATGGTTGCCTTCTTCCGTCACGGAAGAAGACGTGCTAAAGCTGAGAGACGCCAGGTATCTAACCAGCGAAATTTCGCATAGGCTGCCTGCCCAAGGACAGGTTATTCCTACTCCCGAGCCTGGTGAGAGCGTGGTGTTCGTGTCTCACTTCCTTCAGGGTTTAGGCTTCCCGACGGACCCCTTCGTGAGGGGGCTCATGTTTTATTATGGGCTGGAATTCAACGACTTGGATCCAGAGTCCATCCTCCACATCTCATCGTTCATTGTTGTATGCGAAGCCTTCCTCTGCATTACCACTCACTTCGGAGTGTGGCTCAAGACCTTGAATGTGGAGCCGAAGATGATAGGGGGGCAGCAGGTAGAGTGCGGAGGGGAGGTTATAAGCAAGAGCGCTGAGGCTCCATGGCCCGAGGGCTCTTTTCATGAGGAGCTTGGTTTGTGGCAACAGGAGTAGTTTTACATCACCGCTCCCAGGGGCACCAGATGGGTGGCGCCACCCGCCTTTCGCCCGGGTCCTCCACAACGGCTGGCGTCATGGGTCAACAAAGGGCTTGACTGGGGGCCGTCTAAGGACGTACCTCTGTTGCAGGGCCGTATTCGAGACCTCCAAGAGGGAGAGATCAATCTGGTTGTAGTGGCGCAGGTCATGCTGATTCGGCACCTTCTGCCCTGCAAACGTCACCCCCTCCGCCTGTGGGAATTCAATCCGGAGGGACCATGAGCTCTCCAACACTTCATGGGCTCGACACCCGTGGAGATGTATAAACTATTCTTTGGATCACAAAAGATGTGTCCGGACTTGACCGAGGACGCAGGTCTGAGCTGCAATCGCCTGGATACTCAAGTAAGTAGTCCTGTGCCCGGACATGCTATCCGTACGTTTATCATAAACTTGCCCATTAAAGGGCTGCCCCTTGAACAAGAGTGGATAGCAAAAGCAAAACTAATAAGGTGTCCGGCCCCCTCCCTAAGATCACGCCAGATCCCGTGTTAATCAAGATGCTGGAGGCTGCACCTTTGGAAAAGGGCGAAGGGGGGAACAAGGGAGCTACTGCCTTTGCTAAGGAGGCTTTCAAGGAAGGGGGGGATCGAGAATCCCTCCCTCCAGGGGGAGAAGAGGGCCGCTTCTGAAGATCCGGAGGCCAAGGCCTCAAAGCGGGGGAAGAAATCTTCACCAGAGGGTCCTATGCCAGGAGAAGCCCCGGCCGCACTACTTCCCTAAGGGAATCAGCCCTCCAGCGAGCCGTAAGTAGAACGGGAAGTTTTGTAATAAGGGAAATCCCCGTTTTTATCTCTGAAGATAACTGAAGTTTTACCTTGTAGTTTGGATCTCAGCCCTTCTCAGCAGAGCTCGTCTTTGGGGGATCTTCGTCTGGAGATGATGGAGAGCGAAACGCCTCCATCTGCCGCACTGTCGGGCGGGGCGGACGACCCTGAGGTGTCGTTGCGGAGGGTTTCCCCGAGTTTGGCAGGGCCGGAAGGTCCAGCACCAACTGGTGTACGGTCGGAGGAGCTGAAGGATCTGCTTGGGCGAGCGTCTATCTCAGAAGATCATCGTGCGTTAATGGGTATGGTGATTGAAAGGATTTCATCCGCTGAGAGTAGATTGCATGAAGCCATCAGAAGTTTACTGACAGGGTTTGAGGTACGTGAAAATGATATATTTCTGACAGTTTTGCATATAAAATGCGCCCTGTGTAGATAGTAGCCCCTGAGACTCGGTACGTTGTCAAAAGTGACGGTGTGCCGAGGATCATAATCTCAGGTGTAAGATGTCGCCTTTCCTATATAGGTGGCGGAGCGTCCGGTGGCCAGCCGGACTGATGGATTTGCCAAACTGAAGCGGCAACTTGACCTTGCGGATGCGGACATCACGCTGGTCAATAAGCGACTTAACGAGTCGCAAGGTATGTGGCTTCTCCGCGGACACCTGGTAAGGGATCTTGACGCTCGTGCCTTACAACATGTATGCTTGACGCAGATGGCGCCGCTGCTATGGAGGACCTTCGGGCGGAGCTCGCCCGGGCCAAGGAGCAAGCCAGAAAAAGTAATGCGGCTGCCTTGAAGGCGGCCGAAGAGCTAAAATCCGAACAGGCTGCTCACTGCCGAAGCAGGGGGGAAATGGCCGAGATGGCCGTGAAGCTGAAGAATGCTACCGACCGCTGCGAGTTTCTTGAAAAAGAACACCGAGCGGAGCAAGAGGACCTGAAGAAGGCCACCGCCGAAGCCAAGGATGCCCGCTCCACGATGAGAGCTATAAAGGAGGGGCTACGTCAAGCCGGGGATATTGCGGCTGGAAAGCCCTTTCTGCTGCGGAGGAAGTTCACGGATCCGAAGTATGCTCAGTTGGGCCAGCTGTGGGGTGCGGAGGATGCTTATCTAGATTTGGCGGCGAGTGCCGCAGACGCGGTCGCACACTTCCGAGGCCAAAAGGATCAGGGAATGGAGGAGCTTTTTTGGTCGCAGTTTCATAGTCCAGAGCATCCACTTCCATTAGCCGATCGGTTAGACAAATGGGCTGAGCTGAATAGGTTGTCCGGACTTGCCATGAAGGATGTGGCGACTCATTTGCGGCCGAACAGGCCCGACCCGAAGAGTTATTTTGGCCTGGTGCAGCAGTTCCTTGATGCGGTTCCGCATATCGATGCGGTGAAACGGTCGGCATGCATAGAGGGTGCGCGGATGGCTCTTGCCCGTGTGAAAACATACTGGGCAGTATTTTGAGGAAGTCCTGCAGGGCGCTCGTTTAATAGAGACGTAGTGCTCGAAAAATGTTATGTTCAAATGACAGTATGATTTGTGAAACCATGTTTCAAATATAATATAAGGGCTTTTTATACTTGTGCGTTCAAGTATTGAAATACCTCCTGTGCGGCCGCTAATGTATATGTGTATATAACCTGAAAGATGGCAGTCTTCGGCTTCAGCCCCCACGCACATAGTGCGGGGGTGTTTGCAAAAAAGTGCATTTTCACACTTAATCCAACGTCTTGGTCTTGTGAAGGAGGTGATAGTGTAGCAAACTAGGCAACCGGACTATAATGCTTTATCACTTTCACTTAGCCGTAGGAGTTCGATGGTGGGGCTACTATATAGCCCCTAGGGGCACCGCGCTCTCCGAATTCGGGGTGCGTATGTGCCTGACCGGGAAACGGTCGTTCGTCAAAGCAGAGGAATTCTAAACATTCCGGTTGTCGATCGAGTGGTTGACCAGTTTCTCGCTATATCATGACAGTCAGTTTGCGGCTTTCTCTACTGAGGTGCTCACCTGGATGAACCGGGGCACAATCGCAGTAGTTCTCCTGGTGCCGCGTTAGCTGATAGAGCGGAACGTAAGGCAGCAAAACACAGGAGCCAGGCAAACCCAACATTTGACCAAAGACATGATTCGGAGCTGATGCATATAAGGCCTAACTCGAGACGCCGAACACTCCCTAAGGTATTCGATCTTTATGAAGATGGGCAAAACAATGCCCTAAGCCCCTAGTGTCCAGGTATGCGCAAAAATTTCTGACGCGGCTGATGCCAAAACGCCAGCCTCCTCCTCGGTTATAGTAAGAAACCGGGGGATGTGTATCAACAAGAGACAGTAAGAAAGGTTTACGCAGGGTCTTAATCTCAAAAGAATCCTTGCAACGAGTCCCAACTACAGGTCTGCGCCTGTGTCTCCGTTGTGCCATATCCTGGATGGGTGTAGCACGGTGTTCATCTGTAAAAGAGAAGAACTTAGTTGTAAAAAGATCGTGCGAAAAATGTATTTTTAAAATAAACAGAGTATGATTCAAAAAGATAAAATTGAGCTTTATTGGCTTTTTATTGTATATGCGTGCAGCCCCTTGTAAGGGGGTGCGCGGCTAGTAAGCCCCTTGTTTATTTATGCCGGACTCGCCTAGCCATGTCCGGGGTCTCAATGACCTGTTTAGGTGCTCTGATCAGCAGGGCTGGATTAATGTGTGGCTGTCAAGGCAGTCTCACATTCTTCCGTATTCGAGCAACACTCGAAGTCTCCTTTTAATGAGATGATGCCGCGCGGGCCGGGCATTTTAAGTGTAAGAGATGCATAATGCGGTATTGCGTTAAAGCGGGCGAAAGCTTCGCGTCCCAATAGTGCTTGATAGCTACTTTTAAATGGGGCGATGTGGAAGACCAACTTTTCGCGACGGAAGTTGTCCGATGGGCCAAACACAACTTCCAGTAGTAGAGAGCCCGTACAATGGGCATATGGGCCTGGCATTACTCCTTTAAAGGAAGTGTTGCTATGGAGAATTTGGATTGGGTCTATCCCCATTCCGCGGATTGGGTCTATCCCCATTCCGCGGATTGTGTCCTGATATAACAGGTTTAGATTGCTGCCGCCGTCCATTAGGACTTGTGTGAATTGTAGTCCGTCGATTATAGGGTCTAATATCAAAGCAGTCCATCCTGCATTCCGGATACTTCCGGAGTAGTCCTGATGGTCGAAGGTGATTGATTTTGACAACCCGTGTTGGGACTCTGTTGGGGTAGACCGTGCGGCGCGTACTTTAATGGGCGTCGCTCTATTTTTCCCTGTCATCACTTGAAGTGAGTTTACTGTTTTGACCTCTTGTGGGAAATTCTTTTGTTTCCCGTTGCTGTGCTTGTGGGGTTCGTCATCGTCCTCACTTGGTGTGCCGAGCCCCTTGTGTTCGGTGTTAAGTCGGCTGGATTGTTTGAAGACCCAGCAGTCTCTATGGGTATGGTTTGCAGGCTTCCCGGAGGTATTGTGGATTTGGCATATCTTGTCCAAGATTTTGTTTAGGTTGGATAGCTCGTCGCTGTTGTCCTTGAGAGGCAGGTTTTTGTTGTTCTGTCGGGAGCTTTTGAATCCGGCGTTTACTGTCGTGCTCTTCGGACCATTTCCCTTAGTCCGGTGCTGATCCTTGTTGCGTCGTGGTTTCCCATTTCCATCCCTGACCGCGGATGTACTTGTGTTGCTGATGCTGCATCTTGCCAGCCAGCTATCCTCCCCCGCGCAAAAGCGGGTCATGAGGCTTGTTAGTGCGGCCATTGTTCTTAGCTTTTCTTGGCCGAGGTGTCTGGCGAGCCATTCGTCTCGGACGTTATGTTTGAAAGCTGCTAAGGCCTCAGCGTCCGGACAATCGACTATTTGGTTCTTTTTGGTGAGGAACCTATTCCAGAAATTGCGGGCTGACTCTCCGGGCTATTGAGTTATGTGACTTAAATCGTCTGCATCCGGAGGGCGGACATAAGTCCCCTGAAAATTTGCCCGAAACGCATCCTCGAGCTCTTCCCAACTTCCGATGGTATTTTCTAGGAGGCTTTTGAGCCAGTGCCGGGCTGGCCCTTTGAGCTTGAGGGGTAAGTATTTTATGGCGTGGAGGTCATCTCCTCTAGCCATATGTATGTGCAGGATGTAATCCTCAATCCAGACTCCAGGGTCTATTGTTCCGTCGTATGCCTCTATGTTTACGGGCTTGAATCCCGCTGGAAATTCATGATCCAGCACCTCATTGGTGAAACATAGGGGGTGTGCGGCGCCCCTGTATTTGGGTGTGCCGTGATGTTCGAATATTCGACGTGTTGTATTGCTTTCTAGAGCCTGCTTTCTTGGCCCATAGATAGACCTTACTGGGTCATCCTTTTGGCGCGGATCCTTATGCGGATCACATATCGACTTGTGTGCGGTGCCGCTTGCCGCTCTTTGTTTGTCGTGCGGTCGTCTATCCGACCGGGCGGCCTCTTTGTTCTTTGATCGTGGGGGCTCTACGGCCTCCTCATCAAATTCAGGCAGTAGTTTGCGCTTTGGGTAGCTCTTTGTTTGGCGACTATCACCGTGTTTGTCTGCGGTGTTGAGTACCTTGCTCCATCTCATTCTGAGTACGTCTTCCACTTTTTGAGCTTCCACTTCTGCTTCTTAAGACTTCGTGCAGTGGTGATGAGCCTTTTGTGGAGGTCCTTCTACTCCAATGATGTGTCCGACGTAAGATCGTCCGAACTGTTGTTTTCGCCGGGGACGGATTGTTTATCCAATTTATCTTGTTCGGATGGTTGCTCGGGGGCATGTTTTTCATCCGCCGGTTCGCCCTGCTCTATGGCTGGGTCTGTATGGGTGTTGTCGTTGTCGAGGCAGGACTTTGGGCGGCGCTTACGTCACCGTTTTGACTGTTTTTCGAGGGAATTATCCTTCACGGCGTCCCGTTGTTCCTCGTTATCGCTTCCTTTAGGTGTATCCACCATATATACATCATGAGTTGATGTGGCCTTCCAGTTCCCTGTGGGTGCTGGTTCTTCGTCGTCTCCGGCATCGTCGTCCATACCATCGATGTCTTCGGAGTCGAAGTCTAACATGTCGGTTAAGTCGTCGACAGTGGCTATGAAGTGGGTGGTGGGTGGGTCTTGAATTTCTTCGTCGTCCGCATCCCATCCGTCCTGACCATAATCCGGCCAGGGCTCTCCTGATAAAGAGAGACACTTTAGAGAATTCAGGATGTCGCCAAAGGGCGAGTGCTGAAAGATGTCCACGGCAGTGAACTCTATGATCAGCGCCCAATCGGATTCAATTGGCAGGGGCGCGGGAGGTTCGGAATACGGAGAGGAGTCCGGTGCCTCGGAGTCACGGGCTTTGCGAAGGACAGGGTTGGTGTTCGGCTCTATCGCCATAGAGGTGGCAGCCCCCGAGGCGGTGTCCAGCCACCCGTCCTCAATCGGCGCAGTCGGCTCCGAGCTAAGGGTCAGAGCGGACTCTTGTGCGGCTTCCAGGGCACTGTCCGGCAGCAGAGCTAAATCATGCCCATCATGATAGTGCGGCGCGCTCGGCTGTGGCTCGAATCTGTCAAAGATCAAGTCTCCGCGGATGTCGGTCGTATAGTTCAAACTTCCGAATCTGGCCTGATGACTAGGGGCGTAGCTTTCGATCTGCTCCAGATGGCCAAGTGAATTGGCTCGCAGTGCAAAGCTGCCGAATAAGAAGATCTGTCCGGGGAGAAAAGTCTCACCCTGGACCGTGTTGTTGTTGATGACACAGAGGAACTCTCAATGAAAGCACCAATGTTGGTGTCAAAACCGGCGGATCTCGGGTAGGGGGTCCCGAACTGTGCATCTAGGCGGATGGTAACAGGAGATGAGGGACACGATGTTTTTACCCAGGTTCGGGCCCTCTCGGTGGAGGTAAAACCCTACTCCTACTTGATTAATATGGATGATATGGGTAGTACAAGAGTAGATCTACCACGAGATCAAGGAGGCTAAACCCTAGAAGCTAGCCTATGGTATGATTGTTGTTCGTCCTACGGACTAAAACCCTCCGGTTTATATAGACACCGGAGAGGGCTAGGGTTACACTGAGTCGGTTACAATGGTAGGAGATCCACATATCCGTATCGCCAAGCTTGCCTTCCACGCCAAGGAAAGTCCCATCCAGACACGGGACGAAGTCTTCAATCTTGTATCTTCATAGTCTTGGAGTCCGGCCAATGGTGAGAACTACCTCACCCATCCTTTTCTTCATTACATTTCCATTTTTTGAAAATGTTTGTACATTAAACTACTCTTCCTGTGAATCAGCCATTTGGGTGGGAGATGGAAAAATCAGGAGTGAAAACAAGGCCTTCAGAGCAGACAGTGCTACCTGTCGAAGCAGATCTCTTGTTGGGTTCCGATAGCTCCTCAGAGATGGATTCAGAGACAGATGACCAGACCTATTCCCCCATTGAGGTGTATGCTCTAACTTGGCACGGTTATACTGCTCATATCATGCATACGGTTTCTTGCATTGCATAGTTTATACATCATATACACAATATTCAACACCATGTTCTTAGTTCAGACATCATATCGAATGCCCTCTGTTTAGCATATAAATCACATATGTGAATTAAATGATGCGATCCTGATTACTTAAATAACATGTAGGTGAATTATGTCATGCGATCCTATTTAGTTATTCATCATATCTTTGAATTATGTTATGCTATGCTATCCAGTTTAGATAGACATCATATATGTGAAATTATGTCATGCTATCCATTTTAGTTAAACAATATACATGTCAACTATTTCATGCCCTCTTTTTTCCACACTATCTATTGCATCTGTCTCTCATACAATGTCTGTACATTCAACTATGTTTCCTGTTTATCAGCCATTTGAATTGGAGCGGGTGATGCCAGTATCTAGCGGAATAAAAACACGGTCTTCAAATAAAACAGTGCTACCTATTGGTGGAGATAGCACCCCGGTTGTACATGCACAAGAACCAGCCCTACCACACATAACCCAAACTCTCGCAGATTGTACCCCTACTGCGATGGACAGAGAACCAGCTTCACCCAATCTAACCCCAACCCCAGCCGATAGTAACCCAGTTCCCGTTGACATAGCACCATCTCCACCACAGAGCTCCCAAACAACAGCAGTTAGTAAGGCAGCTCCAGTGCCCAAAGGGCCAGTACTATCACGGCGAACCCCAACTCCACCAATTATTACGCCTATTCCTGTGGAGGAAGCACAACCAGCCAGTCGTAGTTTAGCATCTATCGCGTTTGATGTTGTTAAATCGTATGTCCGTATCTTCCCATCTTGGAAATATTATAAGATGAAGGAAAATGCTAGTTGCAGGTGTTTGTCTAGGAGTTATGTGTAAGTAATGTTATTCATGGCAATTACTTTGCTTCATCCCATACATCCTACCTCCATGATGGTTGTAATACAGCAAATTTTCCCATTTTTTTCTATAGAGAAGGACCGATTTGGAAACTCAGGATGAGGTAACCTGTGCTAATACCTCTACTATCTTCAAGAATGCTTGGTGGCAGTATCGGAATTACCTAAAGAAAACGTACTTCACCGGCAAAGAAACTCATCAAATTCCCTTACGTTCTCCTGAGACACATTTACTGGACGATGACTGGGAACGCCTTGTTCTGTACTGGTCCCGAACTAAGAATGTGGTAAGGTCTATGAGCTCATTTTCTATTTTTAAGTATTTTATTCTTGCGTCTTACTGTACTCTATTCATGTAGAACAAGTGCCTAAACCTGAAGAACAACTGTTCTAATTTAAGATTCCATTGCTATCATAGTTCAAAAAACTGCTAGGCGTTAATTGTGCATTTTGCCACCGCCTTGCGCTTTACTGACCAAAGTGCATGCTTATGCGCAGTAATGCACAGATTATGTGCAGTTATGCGCAATGCATTTTGCCAACGCCTAGAGCCTAGGCACGCTTAAGCGCTTGCTTAGGCGCGCCTTTTTTAACTATGATTGCTTTGCTCTTGTATCACTGTATTTACTAATACGAATTTATTTTTAAATTGAAGGATCTAATCGAAACTCCAATGGCACAGCAGGTATCTTCACGCATGTTTCTTTAACAGGTTTGCTCTTATCAATAGCTCTGTTGATTTCAATTTCAATTGTGTATACAGTTGACTTTCATATCATGCACATTACTAGCATCACAACAGAGCCAATAGTGTTGTTGTACATGTAGACCCGTGGTACCCATCTGAAATCTTGTTGTGCCGTGTAGTTTCCCACGCTTTGTATTCTTTCACTGCTGCTTTGTCTTGAACTGATATGATTTGAACCGTGTCTCTATTTTGATTTGGCAAGACAATGCAGTGACCATAGGACATAGATATATGTTTGTTTGATGCTTTTATTATGTACTAGTACTTGGCAATAGAAGACTTGGTAGTTTAATCCTGTCCACCTTACTAATGAACTGGTTCACCGAAATGAGTTTCATATACTAATACATGCTAAACTTGTTATGTGTCTGCTTGTTTCTTCTTTTAGAATGCTGACAGAATATTGGGGAAGAGTGCCTTATTAAGCAATGGTAAAGGAAGTAATGCAGATAAGATTCAGGATAGTGACACATCCTTGTTGGTCTCCAACAAAGCTGATAAAACAGCCAAGGAAGACTATCTTGAAGACAGCAAGACAACCCCAAAGTCCTGTCTTGGTTTAGCGTTCGAGTTACTGGCCACTACCGCATGCACAAGCTATTCAAACTCACTGTCTGAATCAGTTCGGTTTCTTGAGTCTCAACTACAAGCTGAAAGACATCGATCAGCTGTGCTGCAACAAGAAGCGGAAGGACTGCAGAAGTCCCTGGAGCATTCAGATGCATACTTTCTGGTGCAACAACAAGCGTTGGAGGATTTTAGCGCCAAACAGGACAAAGCTAATCAGCTTGTTAAGCTTATTGCCAGCATGGTGGATACCCAGGATAACGTTTCTTAGCTCTTATGAAGTTGTTTCAGTTATGCTCTTGTTTTGCTGCCGCGTTTATTTGCACTGGTGGCCAATTTTGACGGCCAAGTGTATATAATATGCTGCTTTGTTCCCTATATTTGCACTGGTGGCGAACTTTGATGCCAAGTGGATGTAATATGTGTAATAGCGGTAATAGGCTAGCCTTAATTGCTTGCTTATTTATTTCCTTATTGTCTTGTTTAGTTGTTTGCTTGTAGTCACTGCAGTTCTTTTTCTGTGTTTTTCTAGTGGCCACAATAGCCTATTTTTGGTAACTAGGCCAAAATAATCATGGAAACACACGGACTATTGTAACCATGGGCCTCCTGCAGGCCGTATGATCCATGGGCCTTCGTTCGGCCGTAGGACCATTGGCATTCTATACGGGCCGTAGGATCCATCGGCCTTCTATACGGGCCTTAGGGATCAATGGGCCTTCTACGGGCCATAGGGTCCATGGGCCTTCTATGGGCCGTACTATCCATGGGCCTCATACGGGTCGTAGAATCCGTGGGCCTTCTACGGGGTGTATCATCATTTCGCCAATCATGGGTCGTACTATTCATGGACCATAACAGGCCGTTAATAGGCCGTATTTGATAACTCTATGAAAATAGCCCAACGGGTTTTTTTTGACATGAAAACGGCCCAACGTATTAACGGTCCGCAAACGGGCCGACTGTAACAACGGGCTGAATTTGGCCCACAAGCAGAAAATGACAGTAACGGGCCGTATGTAACCGAATGCTGCAAATGAGCCCAAGAATCAATGGGCCCTAAGAAGGCCGAAAGATAACTTGGGCTGGAAACGGCCCAATGGAATAACGGGCCGTTAATGGGTATAAAGTGATACACTGTTCATTACGGGCCAGTTTCACCACGGGCCGTTAATGGGCCAAGAGTTACAAAGGTCCTCATATGGGCCGAAAGAAGTCATGGTTCACACATGGGCCGAAAGTTCAAACGGGCTGAATCATATTGGACGGCCCAGATGACGCTACTGGGCCTAATTCGGAAAGGGCGTAACGGGCCCTCGGTTAGCGGGCTATAAATGGGCTATAAGCGAACAGGCCGTTAACAGGCTTTCCGCGGGCCGGCCCGCCACCTTTTGACCAAGTCAAACGGGCCGACCTTTTCACCGGAATGGGCCTCTGTTGGGCCATGCCACGTGTCGCCGTATCATAGGCGCCTTCGGTCCAATGAGCGGATGACATCTGTCCCAACGGTGAGCCAACACGTGTTTGCTCCAGCCAATGATGATTTTACACGTGGAAAATCCCCATTGGTCAGGGCTGTTAACGGGTTATCGATCCAAAACCCGACCTGATAGCTTAACGGCATTCCGTTACGGTGGATGCCACATGTCGGTCACCCTTGATGAAAGCAGTTCTGTGACGCGCGATTTATCGTCATGGAAGTGGACACTTCCGTGATGATAATTTTGGTAATGTCATGGAACACTTCTACGACAGCACAGGTATGACTATCTTGATTCTGTCATAAATTTGTCATGGATGTACATGCATGACAAAAAACGCGACCTACTGTGACAAACACGTATCATCATGGAAGTGTATTTTTTTGTAGTGTTGTATGATTTGAGTATTTTCTTTTTAGTTTACCACAATCATCCTTGCTTTACGCACCTTTTGGGAGAGACACGCATGAATCGTGATTTATTAGAATACTCTATGTGCTTCACTCATATCTTTTGAGCTAGGCAATATTGCTCTAGTGCTTCACTTATATCTTTTTAGAGCACGGCGGTGGCTTTATTATACAAAAATTGTTGAACTCTCATGCTTCACTTATATCATTTTGAGAGTCTTTTAGAACAGCATGGTAATTTTCTTGGGTTATAAAACTAGTCCTTATATGATGGGCATCCAAGATCAATATAATAAAAGCTTTCAAACGAAGTGCATTGAAAACTATGGGAAGTTTGATTCTTTATGATTGTTTTGAGATATGAAGATGGTGATATTAGAGTCATGCTAGTGGAGTAATTATAAATTTGAGAGATACTTGTGTTAAAGTTTCTGATTCCCATAGCATGCACGTATGGTGAACCGTTATGTGATGAAGTTGGAGAATGATTTATTTATTGATTGTCTTCCTTATGAGTGGAGGTCGGGATCGCGCGATGGTTAACACCTACCAACCCATCCCCTAGGAGCATGCGCGTAGTACTTTGTTTTGATGACTTGTAGATTTTTGAAAAAAGTATGTGAGTTCTTTATGACTAATGTTGATTCCATGGATTATACGCACCTCAACCTTCCACCATTGCTAGCCTCTCTTGTGTTGCGCAACTTTCGCTGGTACCATAACACCTACCATTACCTTCCTCAAAACAGCCACCATAACTACCTATTATGGCATTTCCATAGCCATTCCGAGATATATTGCCATGCAACTTTCCACTGTTCCATTTATTATGACACGCTCCATCATTGTCATATTGCTTTGCATGATCATGTAGTTGACATCATATTTGTGGCAAAGCCACCGTTCATAATTTTTTCTTACATGTCACTCTTGAATCATTGCACATCCCGGTACACCACCGGAGGCATTCACATAGAGTCATATTTTTTCTAAGCATTGAGTTGTAAGTAAATAAAAGTGTGATGATCTTCATTATTAGAGCATTGTCCCATGTGAGGAAAGGATGATGGAGACTATGATTCCCCCACAAGTCGGTTTGAGACTCCGAACGGAAAAAAGAGGCCATCAAACAAAAGAGAAGGCCCAAATAAAAAAATGAGGGAAAAAGAGAGAAGGGACAATGTTACTATCCTTTAACCACACTTGTGCTTCAAAGTAGCATCGTGATCTTCATGATAGAGAGTCTCTTATGTTGTCACTTTCATATACTAGTGGGAATTTTCATTATAAGAACTCGGCTTGTATATTCCAATGATGGGCTTCCTCAAAGTGCCCTAGGTCTTCGTGAGCAAGCGAGTTGGATGCACACCCCCTTAGTTTCTTTTTGAGCTTTCATATACTTATAGCTCTAGTGCATCCATTGCATGACAATCCCTACTCACTCACATTGATATCTATTGATGGACATCTCCATAGCCCGTTAATACGCCTAGTTGATGTGAGACTATCTTCTCCTTTTTGAATCCACAACCACCATTATATTCCACCTATAGTGCTATGTCCATGGCTCACACTCATGTATTGCGTGAAATTTGAAAAAGTTTGAAAATACTAAAGTATGAAACAATTGCTTGGCTGAAACAGGGGTTGTGCATGATTTAAATATTTTGTGTGATGAAGATAGAGCATAGACAGACGATATGATTTTGTAGGGATGGCTTACTTTGGCGATGTTATTTTGAGAAGACATAATTGCTTTGTTAGTATGCTTGAAGTATTATTGTTTTTATGTCAATATTAAACTTTTGTTTTGAATCTTTCAGATCTGAACATTCATGCCACAATAAAGAAAATTACATGGATAAATATGTTAGGTAGCATTCCACATCCAAAATTTTGTTTTTATCATTTACGTACTCGAGGACGAGCAAGAATTAAGCTTGGGGATGCTTGATACGTCTCCGACGTATCTATAATTTTTGATTGTTCATTCTATTATATTATCTGTTTGGATGTTTAATAGGCATTTATATGCTATTTTATATTATTTTTGGGGCTAACCTATTAACCGGGGGGCCAGTGCCAATTTCTATTTTTTTTGCCTATTTTAGAGTTTCGCAGAAAAGTAATACCAAACGGAGTCCAAACGGAATGAAACCTTCGCGATGATCTTTCTTGGACCGAAGCAAATCAGAAGACTTGGAGGTGAAGTCGGAGACGCGAAGAGGCGGCTGAGGGAGTCCTTGATTAGGGGGTATTCGGACAGCCGGACTATATACCTTGGTCGGACTGTTGGACCATGAAGATACAAGACTCAAGACTTCGTCCCGTGTCCGGATGGGACTCTCCTTTGCATGGAAGACAAGCTTGGCGATCTGGATATTAGATTTCCTTCTTTGTAACTGACTCTATGTAAACCCTAGCCCCCTCTGGTGTCTATATAAACCGGAGGGTTTAGTCCATAGAGGGAGAATCATAATCATCATAGGCTAGCTTCTAGGGTTTAGCCTCTATGATCTCGTGGTAGATCAACTCTTGTAATACTCATATCATCAAGATCAATCAACAAGGAAGTAGGGTTTTACCTCCATCGAGAGGGCCTGAACCTGGGTAAAACATCGTGTCCCTTGCCTCCTGTTACCATTAGCCTTAGACGCATAGATCGGGACCCCCTACCCGAGATCCGCTGGTTTTGACACCGACATTGGTGCTTTCATTGAGAGTTCCTCTATGTCGTCGCCGCAAGGCTCGATGGCTCCTTCAATCATCAACAACAACGCGGTCCAGGGTGAGACTTTTCTCCCCGGACAGATCTTCGTGTTTGGCGGCTTCGCACTGCGGGCCAATTCGCTTGGCCATCTGGAGCAGATTGACAGCTACGCCCCTGGCCATCAGGTCAGGTTCGGAAACTTGAACTATACGGCTGATATCTGTGGAGACTTGATCTTCGATGGATTCGGGCCTATGCCAGGAGCGCCGAACAGTCACGATGAGCATGGCTTAGACCTGCTGTCGGACCTTACTCGAGATATCACACCTGCAGGAGCTCCAGACCTAAATCCGGGGCAGATTGCGTCGTCCGAGGACGGGTGGATGGACCCCGCCCGCGGAGGCCACACACTCATTGGCGGTAGAGCCGAACACAGACTTCACCCCCAAGGAAGCCTGTGTCTCCGGACCTTTGGACTTGCGTCCGGCTGTAGGTTCCAGTCCGCACACCCCTAAGCCCGCCGAATCTGGTTGGGCTTCGGTAATGGAGTTCGCCACTACGGATATTTTCCAGCACTCGCCCTTTGGCGACATGCTGAACTCGTTAAAGTCTCTCTTTTTGTCAGGAGACTCTTGGCCGAACTATCTCCGGCTCGAGTGGGAAGCAGGCAACGAGGGAATTCGTTGCCCACCCACCACCCACTTCATTGCCACGATCGATGATTTGATCGACGTGCTTGACTTCGACTCTGAAGACATCGACGGTGTGGACGACGATGTAGGAGAAGAACAGGAACCAACGCCCACGGGGCTCTGGACAGCCACCTCCTCATATGATATATATATATGGTGGACACTCCGAAAGAAACCAATGGCGATGAGGCAATGGAGGATAACCCCTCAAGGAAGAAAGCAAAGCATGGGCGTCATCAGCGCCGCTCCAAGCCCCACCACAGCAATACCGACACAGGAGACGAAAACAGTCCGGATGGTGCCGAAGATGAATACAACCCCGACCAGCCTGCCTTCGAGCAGGCCGAACAGGAAGACGGGCAGGTCAGCCCAGACGAACAGGCGACGGACGGATACATGGAGGAGGACAATTACATGCCCCCCCTCCAAAGACGAGATTAGCCTCGGTGACAATGAATTTGGCGTGCCTGAGGACCCTGTAGAGCAGGATCGCTTCAAGCGCCGGCTTATGGCCACTGCGAGGAGCCTGAAAAAGAAGCAGCAGCAGCTCCAAGCTGATCAAGATCTGCTCACAGATAGATGGACTGAAGTCCTGGCAGCCAAGGAATATGGACTCGAGCGCCACACCAAAGGTTATCCAAAGCACAAGTGGCTACCTCAACTCGAGGAGGAACCCATACTAACAGCACATGACGAGGCTGACTGGCCACCTCGTGGCCGGGATAAAACGGTGTATCAGCCCGAATACCAGCCCGCACCCCCACGCCAATACACTATGTCCCAGGGCAATAGGCAGGACCTGCGAGACATACTGGATAACAAGGCAGGACAGCCAAGATCGATCTACGGATCGCAGGGGCGTGCCACAACACGTGACGATGATCGTCACGCCGGATACTCTATCCATAAGTCCGACCGGGCCGAACATAGCCAACCAGACTCATTTGAACTGCGTAGCCACATAGCCCGGCATAGAGGCACCGCACACCCCCTCTGCTTCACTGACGAAGTGATGGATCACGAATTCCCAGAAGGGTTTAAACCCGTAAACATCGAATCATACGATGGCACAACAGACCCCGCAGTATGGATCAAAGATTTCCTTCTCCACATTCACATGGCCCGCGGTGACGATCTACATGCCATCAAGTATCTTCCCCTTAAACTCAAAGGACCGGCCCGACACTGGCTAAATAGCCTACCGGAAAATTCCATCGGCAGTTGGGAAAACCTGGAGGACGCGTTCCTCGACAACTTGTAGGGCACGTACGTGCGACCACCGGATGCTGATGACTTGAGTCACATTACCCAACAGCCTGGGGAGTTAGCCAGGAAATTCTGGACTCGGTTCCTAACTAAAAAGAACCAAATCTTCGACTATCCGGATGCCGAAGCCCTGGCGGCCTTTAAGCATAATATCCGCGACGAGTGGCTCGCCCGACACCTCGCCCAGGAAAAGCCAAAGTCCATGGCGGCCCTCATGACACTCATGACCCGCTTTTGCGTGGGCGAGGACAGCTGGTTGGCTCACAGTAGCACCACCCCAATAAATTCCGGCACTTTAGATGTCCGCGACAATAACGGCAAGCCACGGCGCAACAGACATAAGCGACGGAACAATGGAGACAACACTGAAGACACGGCAGACAACGCCGGATTCAGTGGCTCAAAATCCAGTCAGCGGAAAAGGCCATTCAGAAGAAACAATCAGGGACCGTCCAATCTGGACCGCATACTTGATCGCTCGTGCCAAATTCACGGCACCCCGGATAAGCCAGCAAACCACACTAATAGAGACTGCTGGGTGGTCAAACAGGCCAGTAAAATAAATGCCGAGAACAAGGACAAGGGGCTGCACAACAACGATGACGAGGAGCCCCGGCGTCCGAACACGGGGGGACAGAAGAAATTTCCTCCCCAGGTGAAAACGGTCAATATGATCTACGCCTCCCACATTCCCAAACGAGAACGAAAGCGAGCACTACGGGACGTCTATGCGATGGAGCCATTCGCCCCAAAGTTCAACCCATGGTAAGCCTGTACGATCACTTTTGATCGTAGGGATCACCCTACCAGCATCCGTCACGGCGGTTCAGCCGCATTGGTCCTATACCCAATCGTCGACGGATTCCACCTCACGCGAGTCCTTACGGACGGCGGCAGCAGCCTGAACTTGCTTTATCAAGACACAGTGCACAAAATGGGCATCGACCCTTCAAGGATCAAGCCCACCAAAACCACCTTCAAAGGTGTAATTCCAGGAGTAGAGGCCCGTTGCACGGCCTCTATAACACAGGAAGTGGTCTTCGGATCTCCGGATAACTTCCGAAGCGAGGAGTTAATCTTTGGTATCGTCCCTTTACGTAGTGGCTATCATGCACTGCTTGGACGAACCGCGTTCTCTCGATTCAATGCGGTACCACACTATGCATACCTCAAGCTCAAGATGCCAGGACCTCGCGGGGTTATAATAGTCAATGGAAACACGGACCACTCTCTCCGTACAGAAGAGCATACTGCAGCCCTTGCGGCAGAAGTACAAAGCAACCTTCTCCGGCAAACCACCAATCCGGCGACAACAACCGCGAACACCGTCAAGCGAGTCCGGAGTACCCTGCAACAGGATCGCCAGGCACGCCAAGAGTGCGACTAGCAGTCCGGCCTCCACCCCAGCCCCATTCAGGCAGCATTCGTGCCGCGCGTACACAATTACGCACTCAAAATACCATGAGCATAGGCGGAGGCACAATAGTGATGCGGTCAACAGTGCGGTTCAGCCGCAACATACATTAATAACCCCCTTTATCTTTCAGGACCCTACTTTCGGGCAGCCTCTTCAGAGAGCCGGATCATCGGACTCCTCACAGGAGGGAAAACCAAGGAGGCAAAAGGCTTTGCACACAAAGGGAATACCCAGGTTGTATCTCTTAATGATCGTTACACCTGTTTTATATACCTACATGCGGCCCGCCCTTGGATAGGACATGTCAAATAGTCCTCTTTACTTCTGCTCAACGCGTTAATTGTAAAGATACACTTGGACGTATTATTTATCAATGGCAGATAATATATAGCGTCATCTTATTATTCCTATCTTCAAATTTTTCCTAAACATATTTTTTAATATTGAATTCGTACACTTTGGTACGATCAGTTTGCCAGGGGCTTCTCATGGCGCCCCCTAATACGGAAAGATAAGTCCGAACACTTTCAACAGTGCGGCACCCCGAACTTATAGCATTATATGCATCAGCTCTGAATCATGTCTTGGGTCAATAGTTGGGTTTGCTCGGCTCCCTTGTTTTGGTACCTTACGTTCCGTTATATTGGCTAAGGTAGCGCAGGGAGAACTACTGCGATTGTGTCCCGGTTCTTTCGGACGAGCACCTCAGTAGAGAAAGCCGAAAACTGACTGGCATGATGCGGCGAGAGCTGGTCGCTGTTCGAGAGGTCTTAAAATCCTTAAAGATTTTTTCCGCTTTAGGCGAGGAATCGGCCTCGTCCAATTTAGGCGTATATAGCGCCCCAATTCGGCTTTCTGAATTCTAGGGGCTTCGCCGAAATTTAAAATTGTAGACTTCTATGGCTAAGTGAGAGTTATAAGGCCGCATAGTCTGATTGCCTTGTTCGCTGCACCAAACACCTCCTTCAGGGACCAATAATTGGGACAAAGAGTGCTTGGGTTTTCCACGAACACCCCAGTACTAGTTACATGGGGGTGGAAGCCGACGACTGGCCTACTTTCTGAATTTTATAAACAGTCGCACATAAGGTAATATTTTAAATCAACAAAGTGCTATATAGCACAAACAAATTCGTTTTCATATTACAAAAACGACAGGAGTACATTCACTCAAAGATTGTGTCCTTGGTACATTCATCGACCACGAGGCAAGCGCCTTTCATAACGCCATCATAATATTTCTTGGGATAGCGATGCGCCTTGCCCTCCGGTGGTCCATCCTTCACCAACTTCTCTGCATCCAGCTTGGCCCAATGCATCTTCGCACGAGCAAAGGATCGGCGGGCACCCTCAATGCAAACGGATCACTTGATAACTTCAAGCCGCGGACAGGCATTTACCATCCGCTTTATAAGACCGAAGTAGCTGGCGGGCAAGGGCTCACCAGGCCACATCCGGACTATGAAATCTTTCATAGCCACTTCGGCCGCCCTGTGGAGTTCAACCAATTGCTTCAATTGGTCACTCAGAGGCATCGGGTGTTCGGATCCAGCATACTGGGACCAGAACAGCTTCTATATTGAGCTCCCCTCTTCGGCATGGTAGAACTCCGCAGCATCCGATATGTTGCGTGGCAGATCTGCGAATGCCCCTGGAGAGCTCCAAATTCGGGTAAGTAAAAGAAATGTGTCCTCCACATGCTTGCTTTGCATAAAGAATGTCTTACCCGCCGCTATCTTCTTGGCCGCCTGGATTTCCTGCTCGGCCTTTTCGGCTTCGGCCTTGGCGTCTTTCATGCTCAAAAGGGCCTTCGCAAGCTCGGACTCTTTCATCTTGAAGTCATGCTCCAAGGACTCGAATTTCTTGCCGAGCTCCTGGAGCTCTTGCTGTACCTCGCCCACCCTAGCATTTTGCTTTTCACGCTCAGTGCGCTCCGTGGCCGCCTTATCTTTGGCCTCGGATAGCGCTTTCTTCAGGGCCGCCACTTTGGTCGTGGCCCCTATTACAAAATCATGACGCTTTTTGTTAGCATCACCAATTTTTTCTCATCTATTTTATTTGTGAACGGGGTATCACTCACCTTTGTTCTCTTCGAGCTGCCTCTTTGTGAGGCTGAGCTCCTCTTCGGCCTGCTCAAGGTCCCGTTTGAGTCCGGTGACCTCGGCTGTGCGGGCAGCAGCGGCAAGCAGCACTGCCTGCTTATTCACATAGACACCTACTGTTAGACTCCTGTGGATTAGAGTTGACCCTCTGTTTGGCTTTTCTTTCCGAACACCAAACAGAGTATCAGGGGCTACTGTCTATCGGGTGATAATTTCACACACTTTTGATTACTTACCTCAAAGCCTGTCAGGAGACTGGTGCAGGCTTTGGTCAATCCACTTTTGGCGGATCGAACCTTCTGAATCACCGCACTCATAAGAGTACGGTGCTCTTCATCCATGGAAGCGCCGCGAAGCACTTCCAGCAGACTATCCGATGCCTCTGGCGCAACGGAAGTCATCGGCATGGCCGGCTCGTCCTCCTTAGCGAGGGGCTGCCTACCCGAATCCGGAACCTTTGGAGGTTCCGGTACAGTATCCGGCTGGGGGCCCGACTTGCTGCGGCTCTTGTCAACAGAATCTGCGGGGATCTTACTCCCCTTGTGCCCGGCGTCTGTAATTTCGCCTTGGGACGTCTCTGGATCTGCCTCCCCCTGCTCTGGTACCCTTTGGGACCACACCTCTGTGTCATCTGCAGGCCGAGGGGAGATGGCCGTCGGGAGCGAATTCATCGCCAAATCGCTCAAAGACCCATCCGAAGAAGATACCTCGGGATGAGCACTGGCCGGACTGCATATGCGTGTTCGGTGTTATAACAAATTGTGAAGCTAAGTCGCACTAAAGTACAATAGAGTGCGGATACTTACGATCTTACTAGGGGCTTGCCCCTGGGCAGCCACTCCTCCTCGCTGTAGGCAGCCATGGTGGAGTGATCCGAAAGGGACGCCTTTCCTTTCTTGAGCGTCCTAGCCTCCCCCTGCGGGGCGGCTTTCCTTTTCTTCTCCTTCCCAGTGCGGGGAGGTGGAATTTCCTCGTGTTTTCCCCCGCCTCCGCGGGAGGAATCTGCCTCGTCGTCCTCAGATGACGAGCCTATGACGGCCTTGCACCAGGGACCCTTCCTAGTCCCCTGGGCCGCCCTCTTAGGCCCTTCGGCCTCCCCGGATGGGGCGGCCCTTTCCTTTTCCTCCTCCCCTTCATGGGAGGATTGTGCCTCATCGTCTTCGGACGAGGCGTCCGGTACGACCTTACGCCGGAGACCCTTCCTGGTCCCCGGGACCTTCTTCTCGGCCTTCTTTTTCGGCACCTTGTAAAAAGGCGCCGGGACTAGCATCTCCGTCAGGAGAGCGGTTGCTGGACCTTTTGGCAGTAGAGCCGGACAGTCGATCCGCTCCGCCGTCACCACATAATCCTGATTAAATACACAAGATGACTTAAAATCCTCCCATGAGTATGCGGGGAAAGCTACATCTGGTGATGGTCACAAAACTCACCGGATGGGGGAGCCGCGTGGCGTGAAGTCCGCGGTCCTCGGATGTGGGAGGAGGTATTTCGGAGGCCTTGAACAGCACCTTCCATGCGTCCTTGTGTGTCGTGCCGTAAACCTCTTGAAGTGTCTGGTGTTCGGCCGGAACGAGCTCCCACAGATTAAATGCCCGTCTTTGGCACGGAAGAATTCAGCGGACGAGCATGACCTGGACTACGTTGACAAGCTTGATTTTCTTGTCCATCATATTTTTGATGCAGTTCTGAAGTCTTGTCAGCTCCGTAGATTCACCCTAGGCTAGGCCCTTCTTTTCCCAGGAGGTGAGCCGCATGGGAATTCCGGATCGGAATTCGGGGGCCGCCGCCCAGTTGGCGTCGCATGGCTCGGTGATGTAAAAACACCCCGATTGCCACCCTTTCACTGTCTCCGCGAAGGAGCCATCGAGCCAGGTAACATTGGGTATCCTGCCCACCATGGCGCCTCCGCACTCCGCTTGTTGGCCGCTCACGATCTTCGGCTTCACGTAGAAGATTCGTAGCCACAAGCCGAAGTGGGGCTTGATGCGGAGGAAAGCCTCACACACAACAATAAACGTCGAGATGTTGAGGACGAAATTTGGGGCTAGATCATGGAAGTCCAGCCCATAGTAAAACATGAGCCCGCGGACAAAGGGATGAAGTGGAAATCCCAGTCCGCGGACGAAGTGGGCGAGGAACATGACCCTCTCGTGGGGTCCCGGAGTTGGAATAATCTGCCCTACGTCCGGCAGCCGGTGCGTGATGTCTGCGGCCAAGTATCCGGCCGCCCGGAGCTTCGTAATATGCTCCTCCTTGACGGTGGAGGCCACCCACTTGCCTCCTGCTCCGGACATGTTTGGCTATGCGGAGAAGGTGTGAACTAAGGCGCTGGAGCTCAAGGGGGCAAGAATGGATAAGAAAAGGAGGAAGAAGGCGTGGGTAAAAATGGGGAATCCTTATCCCTTTATAGAGGCGACGAAAACGGTGCGCCTCCCCACTTGCCCGTTGAAAATCTCTTATTTCCCAAACACCACGATTGATGGCGCGGTTGGGTTACCCGTACCCGTATTGATGAGAATCCCGTGATAAGGGGACATGATCTCTGCTTCGACAAGACGTGCCGAGGAAACCGCCTCGTGATATGTGCCATAGCTGGCTATGGGAAGACGGTTCAATAATGACTCGACCATGGTGTCGTGTCACTTTATCTAAAGTTGTCAGCAGATTATATTTGTGAAATATCATTCTCTCTACGGTGGTATGTGAAAATCGTCTTGCAGAGCCGAACACAATTTAAGTGTTCGGGGTTTACTTGGAAGTATTCGGAGATGGAACCCATCTTGCAATGCCGAAGACAATCTACGCGCCGGACTCATCGTCATTGAAGCCTGGTTCAGGGGCTACTGAGGGAGTCCTGGATTAGGGGGTATTCAGACAGCCGGACTATATACCTTGGCCGGACTGTTGGACCGTGAAGATACAAGACTCAAGACTTCGTCCCGTGTCCGGATGGGACTCTCCTTTGCGTGGAAGACAAGCTTGGCGATCTGGATATTAGATTTCCTTCTTTGTAACCGACTATGTGTAAACCCTAGCCCCCTCCGGTGTCTATATAAACCGGAGGGTTTAGTCCATAGAGGGAGAATCATAATCATCATAGGCTAGCTTCTAGGGTTTAGCCTCTACGATCTCATGGTAGATCAACTCTTGTAATACTCATATCATCAAGATCAATCAAGTAGGAAGTAGGGTTTTACCTCCATCGAGAGGGCCCGAACCAGGGTAAAATATCATGTCCCTTGCCTCCTGTTACCATTAGCCTTAGACGCACAGATTGGGACCCCCTACCCGAGATTCGCTGGTTTTGACACCGACAGCGGCCACGAGGCAGGAGGGCGAGCCCAGGGGGTAGGGCACGCCCCCTACCTCGTGGGCCCATTGTAGCTCCCCTGACCTAGTTCCTTCGCCTATGTATACTCTTATACCCTGAAAACATACAGGAGAGCCACGATACCACTTTTCCACTGCCGCAACCTTCTGTACCCGTGAGATCCCATCTAGGGACCTTTTCCGGCGTCCTGCCGGAGGGGGATTCGATCACGGAGGGCTTCTACATCAACACCATTACCTCTCTGGTGAAGCATGAGTAGTTTACCACAGACCTTCGGGTCCATAGTTATTAGCTAGATGGCTTCTTCTCTCTCTTTGATTCTCAATACCATGTTCTCCTCGATGTTCTTAGAGATCTATTCGATTTAATATTCTTTTGCGGTGTGTTTGCCGAGATACAATGAATCGTGGATTTATGATCACATTATCTATGAATATTATTTGGTTCTTCTCTGAATTCTTATATGCATGATTTGATATCTTTGCAAGTCTCTTCAAATTATCGGGTTAGTTTGGCCTACTAGATTGATCTTTCTTGCAATGGGAGAAGTGCTTAGCTTTGGGTTCAATCTTGCGGTGTCCTTTCCCAGTGACACTAGGGGCAGCAAGGCACGTATTGTATTGTTGCCATCGAGGATAAAAAGATGGGGTTTTCATCATATTGCTTGACTTAATTACTCTACATCATCTCATCTTACTTAATGCGTTACTCCGTTCTTTATGAACTTAATACTCTAGATGCATGCTGGATAGCGGTTGATGTGTGGAGTAATAGTAGTAGATGCAGAATCGTTTCGGTCTACTTGACACGGACGTGATGCCTATGTTCGTGATCATTGCCTTAGATATCATCATAACTATTCGCTTTTCTATCAATTGCTCGGCAGTAATTCGTTCACCCACCGTAATATTTGCTATCTTGAGAGAAGCACTAGTGAAACCTATGGCCCCGAGGTCTCTTTTCCATTATATTGAATCTCTTTTACATCTTGCTAGTTTCCGATCTACTATTTTGCAATCTTGTACTTTCTGATCTATAAACCAAAAATACCGAAAATATTTACTTTACCGTTTATCTATCTCTATCAGATCTCACTTTTGCAAGTGACCGTAAAGGGATTGGCAACCCCTTTATCGCATTGGGTGCAAGTTGTTCATTGTTTGTGCAGATATTCAGTGACTTGTGCGTTGTCTCCTACTGGATTGATACCTTGGTTCTCAAAACTAAGGGAAATACTATTGCTACTTTGCTGCATCACCCTTTCCTCTTCAAGGGAAAACCAACACAAGCTCAAGAGGCAGCACAACACATGTAGTGTGATTTATAGTATCCATGCTCAAGGTTGTGGAATTCTCAAAAGAGAAGCATATCAGCTTGAAAGCATGTCTTTGTGCATACTTCACAATGTTGATACTCAAGCAAGTGTGATGTACAAGCTCGTCAGGTGGAGAATGTATGTGGCTCACTCTCAAAAACTCGGATGGTAAAGTCATGGTGAGTAGGAGTTGACGAGGGTTCAAAGGTTCCTGAACATGCACACAACAAAGAAAATAACATACGTGCATGGTAGATAAACACATCGTTCATCATGATGTGTCTCTTCTCTTGCACATAACCATTAGGATCAAAAGTGCATGAATAATTTGATCCAACAATGTTTATATTCATGGCACTAGGTATATGGTGCAAAGAGGGAAGACAAGCATGCTTCACATATATCATGTCAAAATTTCCAACAATATGTGAGAAGGCTATGGGGGCATTCTTATTTTCACACATAAAAGCATTATGGCACACAATACATATCAACATTATAGAGGCAACTAATGGATATATATGGCAATATGCAATATCAATCATGTACAAACCACGGGAATAGGAAGCATGGGAATAGGTTCCATCAACCACATGAAAAGAGTAATTATTAATCATGGGTGACGCAACAAACAAGGAATCAGAACAACCATGTCACTGATGTGGCTTGAACTACGTCGGTATTTCCCCAAAGAGAAAGGGATGATGCAGCACATCTACGGTAGGTATTTCCCTCAGTGATGAGACCAAGGTTATCGAACCAGTAGGAGAACCAAGCAACACTATGTAAACGGTACCTGCACACAAAGAACAAATACTTGCAACCTGACGTGTTAAAGAGGTTGTCAATCCCTTAGGGAGGTATGGTGGACACTTGAAAATAAGATTTGGGTTTAAGGGTTTTTGGATGCACAAGTAGTATCTCTACTTGGTGCGGAATTTTTGGCTAGCAAAGATGGGGGGCAAGCACCACATGTTGAAGGATCTATGACAATATAACTTCTATGTGAATATGAACAAACATAAATCATTACGATGTCTTCCTTGTCCAACGTCAACAATTTTGGCATATAATATTTTTATGGGGGCTCACAATCACAAAATATTTCCAAGATAGTGTATTTGCAAGAAAGTTCTCTTCCTTCTACTAATCATTCGTGAATTGCCTGTATGACCAATATTGTGATTGTCAAGCTTCAAAAGCTTTCACTTCCTAAACCCAATGTGAAGCTACCACTAGGCATGATATAACCTCAACTTCATTACATTCAATTTATTCAACAATGTACTCATAGGATATAAGTGAAGCACAAGAGTAAATGACAAACTACTCCAAAAAGATATAAGTGAAGATCATGCGAGTAGTTAAGTAAATAGGTAGCTATTTGAGGACTCTCTCTTATTCAAAAACTTTCAGATCTAAGTATTTTATTAAAAGAGCAAGCAAAAAAAATAAAATGACACTCCAAGAGTAGCACACATCATGTGAAGAAGCAAAAACTTAGGTTCAACCGATACTAACCGATAATTGTTGAAGAAGAAAGGTGGGATGCCTACCGGGGCATCCCCAAGCTTAGATGCTTGAGACTTATTGAAATATTAGCTTGGTATGCCTTGATCATCCCCAAGCTTGAGCTTTTGTGTCTCCTTAATTCCTCTTATATCACGGTTTCCCTAAATCTCAAAAACTTCATCCACACAAAACTCAACAAGAACTCGTGAGATAAGTTAGTATAAACCAATGCAAAAACCTTATCATTCTCTACTATAGAAAATCACTAAAATTATTATTCAACATTGCATACTAAATGCCTCTGCATATTTAATAGTCCCATCCTCAAATAGAATCATTAAACAAGCAAACATATGCAAACAATGCAAACATAACAGCAATCTGCCAAAACAGTACAGTCTGTAAAGAATGCAAGATTCATCATACTTCCCTAACCCCAAATATTCTGAAAAAAACTTTAGAAAATTTATCAGAGCTTATTTTGGAAAAAAAAATTAAACAATTTATCATATTCTCAATTTTCTAGGGAATTTTCGCAACATTGATAAACTTTCTGTTATGAAACAGCAACATGTAAACTTGCAGAATAAGCATGGCAAAGGCTAGCATTGCCACTTTTATTGAAATAAAATATGAAAAACATTATTATAAATAACATCAACCAAATACTAACAAAATAAATTGATTCTCCAAGCAAAACACATATCATGTGATGAATGAAAACATAGCTCCAGGTGAGGTTACCGATAATGTTGGAGATGAAAGAGGGGATGCCTTCCGGGGCATCCCCAAGCTTAGTTGCTTGGATCTTCCTTGAATATTACCTTGGGGGTGCCTTGGGCATCCCCAAGATTAGATTCTTGTCATTCCTTATTCTCCTCATATCGATATTTCACCCAAAACTTGAAAACTTCAATCACACAAAAACTTAACGGAACTTCGTGAGATAGGTTAGTATGATAAAGAGCAAGCCATTTCACTTTGGTACTGTAAAAGACAAGATTCATAATTTTTTTCACGCAATGCCTACTGTATCATATCATTTCCACAATTTATATTGATCAATATAAGCCATAGAAACAAGGAAACAAGCAAACTATGCATTGAAAACAGAATCTGTCAAAAACAGAACAGTCTGTAGTAATCTGTACTCAAACCATACTTCTGATACTCTAAAAATTATGAAAACGATTGTACCACATGAGAAATTTGTATATTAACCTTCTTCAAAATGAATCAACTCAAAATCACTCTTCTGTTAAAAATGAGAGCTATTTTCGTGAGCGCAAGAGTTTCTGTGTTTCAGCAAGGTCAAATCAACTATCACCAATCCCAAAGGCTTTACTTGGCACTTTATTGAAACAAAATCAATAAAACATGATTACCACAGTAGCCTAATCATGTGAACACAAAAAAACAGTAGGTAAAAGTGTTGGGTTGCCTCCCAACAAGTGCTTTTCTTTAATGCCTTTTAGCTAGGCATGATGATTTCAATGATGCTCGCATAAAAGATAAGAATTGAAACATGAAAAAGAGCATCATGGATCACATGGAAAGCACATTTAATCCTAAACCACTTCCTATGCATAGGGATTTTGTGAGCAAATATTTCATGGGAACAAGAATCAACTAGTATAGGAAGGCAAAGCATGCATAACTTCAAAACTTTCAACACATAGAGAGGAAACTTGATATTATTGAGATATGTAAAAGCATATGTTCCTCTCTCATAAAAAAATTCAGTAGCATCATGAAGAAATTCAATAATATAACCATCACATAAAGCATTCTTTTCATGACACATAAGCATAGCAATTTTGTTACTCTCCACATAAGCAAATTTATTCTCATGAATGGTAGTGGGAGCAAACTCAACAAAGTAACTGTCATGTGATTGAAAATTAAAATCATGATGACAAGTTTCATGGTTATCATTATTCAATATAGCATACATGTCATCACCATAGGCATGCTTTAATTATAATAAACTTTCTCATCAAAACTTGGGGGACTAAAAATATCATCTTCATCAAACATAGCATCCCCAAGCTTGTGGCTTTGCATATCATTAGCATCATGGATATTCAAAGAATTCATACTAACACTATTGGAATCATGCTTATCATTCATGCCAATCATTTTGTTAAATTCTTCTTCTATCAATTGAGCACAATTTTTTAACCATCATTTTCAAGAAAGATATTATAAAGATGATCAATAATATTAGGCAACCTCAACTCCATTTTTTTGTAATTTTCTTTTTATAAACCAAACTAGTGATAAAACAAGAAACTAAAAGATTTGATTGCAAGATCTAAAGACATACCTTCAAGCACTCACCTCCCCGGCAACGGCGTTAGAAAAGAACTTCGTTGCCGGAGTGTGAGTGACGGTTTCCTCACCTCCCCGGCAACGGCGCCAGAAAAGAGCTTGATGTCTACTACGCAACTTTATTCTTGTAGGACAGTAGCAATTTTCCCTCAAGTGGATGACCTAAGGTTTATCAATCCATGAGAGGTGTAGGATGAAGATGGTGTCTCTCAAATGACCCGGCGACCAAATACAAGAAATCTCTTGTGTCCCCAACACACCCAATACAATGGCAAATTGTATAGGTGCACTACTTCGGCGAAGAGATGGTGATAAAAGTGTAATAGGGATGGTAGAAATATATTTTTATAATCTGAATAAATAAAAGCAGCAAGGTAGCAAATAGTAAACGGGCACAAAAACGGTGTTGCAATGCTTAAAAATGAGGCCTAGGGTCCATACTTTCGCTAGTGCAACCTCTCAACAATGCTAACATAGTTGGATCATATGATTATCCCTCAAAGTGCAATAAAGAATCACTCCCAAGTTCCTATTAGCGGAGAACAAAAGATAGAAATTGTTTGTAGGTCACGAAAGATAATCCCCAAGTACAGGGAATCATCGTAGAAATTCCCAAAGGTGGAAGTGATAAGTATGGAGTGTCGAACCCACAAGGAGCTAAAGGCAAGATCAATATTCTCTCAAGTCCTATCTGCCACTGATACGACTCTACGTACACCAAACATTTGCTTCCAACTAGAAACGAGAAATAAAACTACGTTGTGGGTATGAAGAGGATAACTTTGCATGATATCGGAAAGCTAAAATATAAAAGTAGGTGTTGTTATCATAAAGTTAAAATATATTACTAAATATTATAAATAGCGAGTGTGGAATAATGATGGGTCGGTGTGCGGAATTATCCTAGGCAATTGTTAACAAGACCAGTAATCACTATTGCAATTTCATATGAGGGAGAAACATAAGCTAACATACTTTCTCTTCTTGGATCATATGCGCTTATGATAGGAACTCTAGCAAGCATCTGCAACTACTAAAGATCATTAAGGTAAAACCCAACCATATCATTAACATATCAAGTCCCCTTTATTCCCATATGCAGTGACCCACTTATCCGTGTTTATGCTTCTGTCACTCAAGCAACATAGATAATAAGTAAACCATGGACATATTGCAACACCCTACAACGGGAATCCCTCACACTTGCACGACACGGAGGACAAATAGGACAGCACCAAAATAGACCATACAACACATACCAATCTAGATCATCAATCAACCCAAAGACAAATGATATCTACTCAAAACATCATAGGATGGCAACACATCATTGGATCATAATATGCGGCATAAAGCACCATGTTCAAGTAGGGATTACAGCGGGGTGAGGGAGAGTGGACCGCGTAAAAGAGATGAGGATGGTGATGATGATGGTGATGTTGATGAAGACGATCACCACGGCGATGATTCCCCTCCCGATGGCACTCCGGCGCCACTGAGAGAGAGGAGGAGAGGTTATGCCCCTTATGCTTTCTCCTCCATTGCCTCCCCCCTGGATGGGGAGAGGTTCTCCCTCTGGTCCTTGGCCTTCATGGTGATGATGGCCCATCCGGAATCCTCCCCCATGGCCTCCGGTGATGATGGCCCCCTCTGGCAGGGTGCCAGAGAGGGCCTAGATTGATTTCTTGTGGCTACAGAGGCTTGCGGCGGTGGAACTTCCAATCTAGGTTTCTTTCTGGAAGTATGGGTATTTATAGGAGGGTTTGGCATCGAGAACAAGTTAGGGGGACCCACGAGGAGTCCACAAGGCACAGGGGCGCGCCCCCACCCTCGTGGGCCCCACGGGACTCCTCTCCGATAACTTTTTGTTCTAGTATTTTTTATATTTTCCAGAAAAAATCTCCGTTGATTTCAGCGTATTCCGACAACTTTTATTTCTGCACAAAAACAACACCACGGTAGTTCTGCTGAAAACAGCGTCAGTCCAGGTTAGTTCTAACCAAATCTTACCAAAAGCATGTAGAAATTTTAAACATGGCATGAATACATAAAAAATAATAGATACGTTGGAGACGTATCAAGCATCCTTAAGTTTAATTCCTACTCGTCCTCGAGTAGGTAAATGATAAAAACAGAATTTTTGATGTGGAATGCTACCTAACATCTTTGTTTATGTAATCTTCTCTATTGTGGCAAGAATGTTCAGATCCATAAGATTGAAAACAAAAGTTTAATATTGACACAAAAACAATAATACTTCAAGCATACTAACAATGCAATCATGTCGTCTCAAAATAACATGGCCAAAGAAAGATATCCCTACAAAATCATATAGTTTGGCTATGCTCTATCTTCATCACACAAAATATTTAAATCATGCACAACCCCGGTTTCAGCCAAGCAATTGTTTCATACTTTAGTATTCTCAAACCTTTTCAACTTTCACGCAATACATGAGCGTGAGCCATGGATATAGCACTATAGGTGGAATAGAAAGGTGGTTGTGGAGAATACAAAAAAGGAGAAGATAGTCTCACATCAACTAGGCGTATCAACGGTCTATGGTGATGCCAATCAATAGATATCAATGTGAGTGAGTACCGATTGCCATGCAACGGATGCACTAGAGCTATAAGTGTATGAAAACTCAAAAAGAAACTAAGTGGGTGTGCATCCAACTTGCTTGCTCACGAAGACCTAGGGCACTTTTGAGGAAGCCCATCATTGGAATATACAAGCCAAGTTCTATAATGAACAATTCCCACTAGTATATGAAAGTGACAAAATAGGAGACTCTCTATCATGAAGATCATGGTGCTACTTTGAACCACAAGTGTGGTAAAAGGATAGTAGCATTGCCCCTTCTCTCTTTTTCTCTCATTTTTTTATTTGGGACTTTTCTCTTTTTTGTGGCCTCTTTTTTTTGATTGGCTTCTTTGGCCTTTTTTTTGGATTTCCTCACATGGGACAATGCTCTAATACTGATGATCATCACACTTTTATTTACTTACAACTCAAGAATTACAACTTGGTACTTAGGACAAAACATGACTCTATATGAATGCCTCCGGCGGTGCACCGAGATGTGCAATGAATCAAGAGTGACATGTGTGAAAGAATTATGAAAGGTGGCTTTGCCACAAATACGAGGTCAACTACATGATCATGCAATGCAATATGACAATTACGAAGCATGTCATAATAAATGGAACAATGGAAAGTTACATCGCAATATATCTCGGAATGGCTATGGAAATACCATAATAGGTAGGTATGGTAGCTATTTTGAGGAAGGTAATGGTGGGTGTATGGTACCGGCGAAAGTTGCGGCGTTACAAGAGAGGCTAGCAATGGTGGAAGGGTGAGAGTGCGTATAATCCATGGACTCAACATTAGTCATAAAGAACTCACATACTTATTGCAAAAATCTATTAGTCATCGAAACCAAGCACTACACGCATGCTCCTAGGGGAAGGGTTGGTAGGAGTTAACCATTGTGCGATCCCGACCTCCACACATAAGGAAGATAATCAGTAAATAAATCATGCTCCGACTTCATCACATAACGGCTCACCATACGTGTATGCTAGGGAATCACAAACTTTAACACAAGTATCTCTCAAATTCACAACTACTCCACTAGCATGACTCTAATATCACCATCTTCATATCTCAAAACAATCATAAAGAATCAAACTTCTCATAGTATTCAATGCACTTTATATGAAATTTTTTATTATATCCCTCTTGGATGCCCATCATATTAGGACTAAATTTATAACGAAAGCAAATTACAATGCTATTCTAAGATACTCTCAAAATAATATAAGTGAAGCATGAGAGTTCGTCTATTTCTTCAAAATAAAACCACCATCGTGCTCTAAAAGATATAAGTGAAGCACTAGAGCAAACAGCAAACTACTCAGAAAGATATAAGTGAAGATCAATGAGTAGTCGAATAATTATGTAACTATGTGAAGACTCTCTAACATTTAATAATTTCAGATCTTAAGTACTTTATTCAAACAACAAGCAAAACAAAATGACGCTCCAAGCAAAACACATATCATGTGGTGTATAAAAATATAGCTCCAAGTAAAGTTACTAATAGACGAAGACGAAAGAGGGGATGCCATCCTGGGCATCCCCAAGCTTAGATGCTTGGTTGTCCTTGAATATTAACTTAGGGTGCCTTGGGCATCCCTAAGCTTAGGCTCTTGCCGCTCCTTATTCCATAGTCCATCGAATCTTTACCCAAAACTTGAAAACTTCACAACACAAAACTCAACAGAAAACTCGTAAGCTCCGTTAGTATAAGAAAATAAATCACCACTTTTGATAATGTTGTGAACTCATTATTAATTCATATTGGTTTTATATCTCCTGCATTCCAACTTCTCTATGGTTCATACCCTCCGATACTACTCATAGATTCATCAAAATAAGCAAACAACACATAGAAAACAGAATCTGTCAAAAACAGAACAGTCTGTAGTAATCTGTAACTTCAAAAATTCTGAAATAAGTTGGTGGACGTGAGTAATTTTTCTATTAATCTTCTGAAAAAATAATCAACTTAAAAGCACTCTTCTGTAAAAAAAATGACAGCTAATCTCGTGAGCGCAAAGTTTTTGTTTTTTATAGCAAGATCACATTAACTTTCACCCAAGTCTTCCCAAAGGTTCTACTTGGCACTTTATTGAAACAAAAGATATAAAACATGATTAGTATAGTAGCTTAATCATGTGAACACACAAAAACTGTAGGGGTAAATATTGGATTGTCTCCGAACAAGCGCTTTTCTTTAATGCCTTTTTAGCTAGGCATGATGATGACAATGATGCTTACATAAAAGATAAGAACTGAAACACAAAGAGAGCATCATGAAGCATATGACTAGCACATTTAAGTCTAACTCACTTCCTATGCATAGGGATTTTGTGAGCAAACAACTTATGGGAACAAGAATCAACTAGCATAGGAAAGCAAAACAAGCATAACTTCAAGATTTTCAACACATAGAGAGGAAACTTGATATTATTGCAATTCCTAGAAGCATAGGTTCCTCCCTCATAGTAATGTTCAGTAGCATCATGAATGAATTAAACAATATAACTATCACATAAAGCACTATTTTCATGATGCATAAGCATAGAATTTTTCTTACTCTCCACATAAGCAAATTTATTCTCATCAATAGAAGTGGGAGCAAAGTCAACAAAATAACTATCATGTGATACTTTATTCACATAATCAATTTGAACATTAAAACCATGATGACAAATTTCATGGATATCATTACTCTTTATAGCATACATGTCATCACAATAATCATCATAGATAGGAGGCATGCCTTCATCATAATAAATTTTCTCATCAAAACTTGGGGGACAAAAAATATCATCTTCATCAATCATAGCATCCCCAAGCTTGTGGCTTTGCATATCGTTAGCATCACGGATATTCAAGGAATTCGTACTAATAACATTGCAATCATGCTCATCATTCAAATATTTACTGCCAAACAATTTATTGACTTCTTCTACCACTTGAGCACAATTTTCCTTTCCATCATTTTCACGAAAAATAGTAAAAAGATAAAGCATATTAGGCACCCTCAATTCCATTTTTTGGGTAGTTTTCTTTTATAGACTAAACTAGTGATAAAACAAGAAAATAAAAGATTCGATTGCAAGATCTAAAGATATACCTTCAAGCACTAACCTCCCCGGCAACAGCGCCAGAAAAGAACTTGATAATCCCCAAGTGCAGGGAATAATCGTAGCAATTCCCAAAGGTAGAAGTGATAAGTATGGAGTGTTGAACCCAGAAGGAGCTAAAGGCAAGATCATTATTCTCTCAAGTCCTATCTGCCACTGATACGACTCTACGTAAACCGAACGTTTGCTTCCAACTAGAAACGAGAAATAAAACTACGTTGTGGGTATGAAGAGGATAACTTTGCATGATATCGGAAAGCAAAAATATAAAAGTAGGTGGTGTTATCATAAAGTTAGAATATATTACTATATATTATAAATAGCGAGTGTGGAATAATGATGGGTCGGTGTGCGGAATTATCCTAGGCAATTGTTAACAAGACCAGTAATCATTATTGGAATTTCATATGAGGGAGAAACATAGGCTAACATACTTTCTCTTCTTGGATCATATGCGCTTATGATAGGAACTCTAGCAAGCATCTGCAACTACTAAAGATCATTAAGGTAAAACCCAACCATAGCATTAACATATCAAATCCCCTTTATTCCCATACGCCGTGACCCACTTATCCGTGTTTATGCTTCTGTCACTCCAGCAACGCAGACAATAAGTAAACCATGGACATATTGCAACACCCTACAGCGGGAATCCCTCACGCTTGCGCGACACGGAGGGCTCAATAGCACAGCACCAAAATAAAACATACAACTCATACCAATCTAGATCATCAATCAACCCAAAGACAAAGGATATCTACTCAAAACATCATAGGATGGCAACACATAGTTGGATCATAATATGTGGCATAAAGCACCATGTTCAAGTAGGGATTACAACGGGGTGCGGGAGAGTGGACCACGTAAAATAGATAAGGATGATGATGATGATGGTGATGTTGATGAAGACGATCATCGCGGAGATGATTCCCCTCCCGTTGGCACTCCGACGCCACCGAGAGAGAGGAGGAGAGGGTCTCCCCCTTGTGCTTTCTCCTCCATGGCCTCCGCCTGGATGGGGAGAGGTTCTCCCTCCGGTCCTTGGCCTTCATGGCGATGATGGCCCCTTCGGGATCCTCCCCCATGGCCTCCGGTGATGATAGCCCCCTCTGGCAGGGTGCTAGAGAGGGCCTAGATTGATTTCTCGTGGCTACAGAGGCTTGCAGCGGTGGAACTTCCGATCTAGGTTTCTTTCTGGGAGTTTGGGTATTTATAGGAGGGTTTGGCATCGAGAACAAGTTAGGGGGACCCATGAGGAGTCCACGAGGCAAAGGAGGGCACCCCCACCCTCGTGGGCCCCACGGGACTCCTCTCCGATAACCTTTTGTTCCAGTATTTTTTATATTTTTCAGAAAAAAATCTCCGTTGATTTTCAGCACATTCCGAGAACTTTTATTTCTGCACAAAAACAATACCACGGTAGTTTTGCTGAAAACAGCATCAGTCCGGGTTAGTTCTAACCAAATCATACCAAAAGCATGTAGAAATATTATAAACATGGCATGAATACATCAAAAATTATAGATACGTTGGCGACGTATCAGGAAACCACCTCAAAGCTATTCTTTCCGTCCGATCTATTCAAGAGTTCGTACTAAAATAACACAAAGCTATTTTTTCCGTTCGATCTATCCTAGAATTCGTACTAGAATAACACCAAAGCAAATTCATATTCATAATACTCAATCCACACAAAGAACTATAAAGAGACCCCAAAGTTTCCGTGGGAATCCGTGAGTTGAATGCCATAACACATATCAAGTGAATCAATAAGATACCTCATTGTCACCTCAAGTATTCATATTGTAAGACATATATCATGTGTTCTCATCTCTGAATATTCAATTTGACAAGACAAAACTTTGAAGGGTAAAGATTCAATTCATCATAACAAGAGTATAGAGGGGAGAAACATCGTATGATCCGACTATATTAACAAAGCCCATGGTATAGATCACGAGAGAGAGAGAGAGATCAAACGCATAGCTACTGGTACAAACCCTCAGCCCCGAGGGTGGACTACTCCCTCCTCATCATGGTGGCCGCCGGGATGATGAAGATGGCCACCGGAGATGATTCCCCCCTCTGACAGGGTGCCAGAACGGGATCTAGATTGGTTTTCGCGGATACAGAGACCTTGCAGCGGTGGAACTTCTGATCTAGGGCTACCCCGATGGGTTTCGGAATATTTGTGAATTTATAGGGTAAAGAGGGGTTGCGGGAGGCCACCGAGGTGGGCACAACCCACCTGGGCGAGCCAGGGGGCCTTGGCGCGCCTTGGTGGGTTGTGCCCCCCTCGGGGCACCCCCCAGGTGCAGCTCAGGCCCATTGGGTTCCTTCTGGTCCCGAAAAAATCTCCAAAAAGTTACGCGGTGTTTGGACTCCGTTTGATTTGATTTCCTGCGATGTAAAAAACAAGCAAAAAACAACAACTGGCACTGGGCACTAGGTCAATAGGTTAGTCCCAAAAAATGATATAAAGTTGCTATAAAATGTTTGTAAAACACCCAAGAATGATAAAATAACAACACAAATACTTCATAAATTATAGATGCGTTGGAGACGTATCAATTACTATATGGTTTATTTGGTGGAAGATTATATGTTCAGATCCATTATGCTATTTAATACCCCTCTGATCTTGAGCATGATTATCATTTGTGAGTAGTTACTTTTGTTCTTGAGGTCACGGGAGAAATATTGTTGCAAGTAATCATGTGAACTTGATATGTGTTCGATATTTTGATGATATGTATGTTGTGATTCCCTTAGTGATGTCATGTGATCATCGACTACATGGCACTTTACCTTATTAGGGCCTAAGGGAATGCATTATGGAGTAGTTATTAGATGATGGGTTGCGAGAGTGACAGAAGCTTAAACCCTAGTTTATGCGCTACTTCGTAAGGGACTGATTTGGATCCTAAAGTTTAATGCTATGGTTAGATTTTATCTTAATACTTTTATCTTAGTTGCGGATGCTTGCGAGGGGGTTAATCATAAGTTGGAGGTTTGTTCAAGTAAGAACATCACCTAAGCACCGGTCCACCCACATATCAAATTATCAAAGTAGCTAACACGAACCAAACCAACATGATGAAAGTGACTAGATGAAATTCCGGTGTACCCTCAAGAACACCTTGCTTATTATAAGAGACCGTTTTAGCCTGTCCTTTGCCTAAAAGGGATTGGGATACCTTGCTGCACTTTTGTTACCATTATCGTTACTTGCTCGTTACAAATTATCTTGCTATCAAACTACTCTTTACTTATAATTTCAGTGCTTGCAGAGAATACCTTGCTGAAAACCACTTGTCATTTCCTTTTGCTCCTCGTTGGTTCGACACTCTTACTTATCGAAAGGACTACGATTGATCCCCTATACTTGTGGGTCATCAGTCCCCTTCTGTCAATGGGATTGAGCACCATAAGATCGATAAAGCACCTCTTCCCATGGCAAGAAAAATTGATCTAGTCAGCCTAACTAAACCAAAGATTCGAAGAAGAAATACGAGGCTATAAGCAACCATGCATATAAGAGATCAAAACTCAAATAACTTTCATGGATAAAATAGATCTGATCATAAACTCAAAGTTCATCGGATCCCAAAAAACACACCCCAAAAAGAGTTACATCAAATAGATCTCCAAGAGACCATTGTATTGAGAATCAAGAGAGAGAGAGAGAGAGAGAGAGAGAGGAAGCCATCTAGCTACTAACTATGGACCCATAGGTCTACGATGAACTACTCACGCATCATCGGAGAGGCACCAATGAGGATGATGAACCCCTCCGTGATGGTGTCTAGATTGGATCTGTGGTTTCTGGAACTTGCGGCGACTGGAATTGTGTTTCGTCTACTCCCCGGGTTTTTGGATTTTCGGGGTATTTATAGATCAAAGAGGCGGCGCGTGAGGCGGCCAAGGTGGGCACAACCCACCAGGGCGCGCCTGGGCCCCAAGGCGTGCCCAGGTTGGTTGTGCTCCCCTCGGAGCCCCCTCTAGTACTTGCTTGGCCCATCGTGTGTCTTCTGGTCCAAAAAAACCTCCAAAATTTTTCGCTGTGTTTGGACTCCGTTTGGTATTGATTTTCTGCGAAGTAAAAAACAAGCAAAAAATAGCAACTGGCACTGGGCACTATGTTAATAGATTAGTCCCAAAAAATAATATAAAGTTGCTATAAAATGATTATAAAACATCCATGAATGATAATATAACAGCATGGAATAATTAAAAATTATAGATACGTTGGAGACGTATCAGTCACGAAAACTAGTAACACGAAGATTCAACATACGCGAGGATTCCAAATAACCAAAGCAAAGCATGGCGTAAGCATTATCACTGTATTAGCGAGAAGTTCTAAATAAAGAACAATTTGTCAACATGACTCTCCCAACACAAGAATCAACAATAGCATGGTTCGGACGAGGAACATGGCAAAAACAAGTAATATCTACACCGAGCTTGCAAATACACATACGAATACTAGAATCATGTATCATGTAAATGCAAAGCATGGGTCATCAAGGCAAGCAATGTGAACATGGCAATATGATCATAGAATATGTAATGAACAATATAACCCATAACCATGTGAGGACCACATAGAAGAAGTGCATGAAGTCCTTGCGTGAGGAGGAACGGTAGAGTATAAACACTCAATGATGATGGACATCTTGCTTGCTCTTTAGAGCTCGTTTTGTCAAATCATGCACTTCCATGGTTGACAAATAAGCATAGTGCCTACACAACAAAGAGGCCAACGAAATAAAGTGTGTGTGCGTGGTATATATACACATCATACATCATGATGTGTATGTGCACATGAGAGTTGGCACAAAATATGAATGTCTCAAATAAATTTGAGGCATGGTATAAGAATATGTCATCTATCATACAATTATAGTCATTATGTTCTCAACATGATTTGGACACAAAGTGTAGCACATATAAGGCACATCAATAGCATGTATCAACGTCAAGCATATTGTGCATAGAACTATGGGAAGCATGCATTGTATAGGATGGATAAAAATCTCTTAACATGTATGAGGAAACTACAGGGGCATCCTCATGAGCAAATAGTATAAGCATGGTTGCAAGCAACACCTGGAGAAATTGAACAACATCTAAAACAATGCATGTCTAAAGCAAGATGGTTAATGCATGACATATGTAAAGAGTTGCTCAAAGGATGTAAAGGGAGCATGGCAATAACATGACATGATATGAAAATACCAAAAAGCACACATTTTTCATCTATGTCATATTTACAAATTAAGTTAAATTTATTGGGTATGGCATAAGCACTACGGAAAACATTGCAAAGATTTGCATATGACAAATCAAGAGGATTATCAAACTTGCGACCTAAAGAATTCTCATAAGATATTCTATGGAAAATAGCATCACAACTAATAGACTCCACATGGTCATCATAAATGGTTAATAAAGCGTCACATGGGGAAATAAAACTAGTACGAGGCATGGCAATAGAGAGATCATCATCATGCAAGCAATCAATATCATGAAAATCCACTAGTGGGACAAGAGCATCACCAATATCTACGTTACCTTTGGTGTTCCACTCATGTGGTGTAGGTGTGGTGAAAAGGACCAACTTGTGATCATCTTCATCATCTTGATGAAACCATGTGGGGGCACACAATATTCCACCATGGTCATCGTCTTATTGAAACGAGGGATGACCGGTTGTTGAGGATCAACGCGTCATTATCCATGAGACCTAGCATCAAAGGAGGAAATACAAAAGTGGTAGATACTAAGTTCACTAGTGCAGAAAAGCGTAGTTATGGCGTAGCAAAAACTGATTTGCTCGTGTTGGGTGCACAACGCCACCAACTAAAATCTATTGGTGGTAATTCGCACACACGTCAGGAGTACATGTGTGCTAATGGCGTGCCGCATGGCTGACGTTACCAATAAATATATGTCATCACTGGCATTCCATGTTGGCGTCATGCCACCAATTAGATTTTGTGGGTATAAGAATATATATAGCTAGGTAATCTATCAACTAATTAAGATAGGTACTGCATCAACTAACATAGAAGTTCAACAGCTAAGCAGCTATAGGCCGCCTATGGCGACAGTAGTAGGCCAACCCAGTTTTGCGCGCGTGCTCACACACGAAGGTTCGACCGTTTCCACTCGTAGTGGTCATTGTAGGTCCCGTTTATTTTATTTTTTGTTTTCTATTTTTTTTTCATTTTACATCCTTCCTCACTGGTTCCTTTTTCATTTGTTTTGGTTTTCTTTGTCTTCTCATTGGGCTTTTCTTTCTTTCTTTTGTTGTGCTTTGTTTTTGCATCTTTCTTGTTTTTCTTTCTTTTCTTTGGATTTTTTTGCTTTGATGTTTTTTTATTGCTTTTTTTTCACCGATGCCTTCTTTTTCTTAGTACACAATGTACATTTTTTAGAGCACGCGGGAAGTATTTTTATGATATAGTTTGGACATTTGAAAAATACATGATTTACATTTTTCCGAATACACAGTATCATTGTTTCCAAATATACATTGTACATTCTTTAATAGAAATAAACACTTCTTAACCTACGGGATTTTTTTACATTGTATAAATATTTTTAGAAACATTTTCTGAATCGACAGATTTTTACTGTAAAATGCCATGTACATTTTTTAGTTGTACGGAACATCCTTTTTACACCGCGCATTTTCTTTTAAATTTTATAGATTTGTTGGAAAATGTCAGAAAAACATTTTTGAAACTCATGAACATTTTTTTGTAAAATGGCATGGGCTTGAATGTATGAGTTTATTTTTTGAATTAGTTGAAGATTTCTTGTGCATTGTATAAACATTTTCAAAATGGCACGCACATTTTTTAGCACTGGCATTTCATAAATACTTTTCTTAAATGTCACTAACAATTTTCGTAAACATGATTAACATTTTCCTGTACACGTTCAACATTTCCTATTGCATAATTAACATATATATATATATATATAATATTTGGAAATATAAACAATTGAAAGAAAAAATAAAGCAAAAAGGAAAAATTATATGAAAAAAAACACGAAATAACATGGGTGACAAACTGACAACAGTGTGACATCAGTAGGCGGGGTCACCTAGCCGGCACAGCAGCGGCCGGCCAATCCTATTTGCCGACTGCGGGCGGCAAATAGGCATGGCTTCGCTGAAGCAAGCATACATTTGGGCTGGCTCTCGTACGGGATTCGCGTGATGTTTGTTCGCTGCTGTTTTTTCTTCTCATTTTTCTCTCTGGTTCTTTTTGTCCGGGTTTTCCCTGTTTTGTCCGGGTTTTCACTCCTTTCTTCTGTTTTCTTTCCTCTTCCATTTTTTGTTTATTTTGTTTTGTTTCCACTTTCCTTTCTGTTTACTTTTTTATTATATAGATTTCACCATGCATTATAAAGATGTCCTCCGTATATTAAGAAAATGTTCACCGTACATTATGAAAATTTTCACCATGCAATATAAAAATGGTCATCATGTATTGAAAATTTCCTATCATATACTCCCTCCGTTCCAAAATATAAGTCTTTTTAGAGATTCCACAAGGACTACATTCGGATATATATAGACGCCTTTTAGAGTATACGTGCACTCATTTTGCTCCGTATGTAGTCTATAGTGGAATCTCTTAAAAGACTTATATTTAGGAACGGAGGGAGTATTACAGGAATGTTGAATGTGTATTTAAATTTTTTCACCTTATATTACAAATGTTCATGGTGTATTAAAAATGTCCATCATGCATTATTAAAATGTTCATTGTATGTTAAGAAAAGGTTCAATGTGTATTTTCAAAACGTTGGAAATAAAAACCTACCAAAAATCTGTTCCGACATAGTTTACCGGATGCTACAACATTGGCCGCTATAGTAAACCAACTATGATAGATAGCAACTAACTAGAGGTTACTCCTTATGGCGAACCAACCTGTGGTTGGATGGTTAGAGGGACTGTGGTATCCCCAGCCCATCAGGGTTCAAATCCTGGAGCTCGCATTAATTCCTGAATTTATTTCAGGATTTCCAGTGATGCGCATTCAGTGGGAGCAGATGTTTCTGTCGACGACAAGGTGGCTACGGTGGCTTCGTAAATTTCAAGATGATATGCCGGCCCAGTCATTAGGAGATGCTCATAGGGGTAGGGTGTGCGTGTATGCCTTCATAGGGGTGAGTGTATGCGCGTATATATGAGCGCTTGTGTCTGTATTGTGTTAAGAAAAAGAGGTTACACCTTATGGGGGGCCTCTAGGTGTCACTTGTGGTGCCTGTGGTAGCACGCCAAGTGGTGCATCCAGCCACCGCCACATGTCACGTGCTAGGCGCTCACTCTGATTTTTTTAACATGCTTTCGGGTTTTTGATGAGTTTTTTTTTTGGCTTTTCGGTTTTTGCTCGATTTCCCCTAGGCTTTGGAGAAAAAAATCATGGATTTTATTTTGCAAATTTTTTTGTTCTTCCACGAGAAGCACCGGTTTGCTTCTCGTTGAGGCACAAATTTGCTTCCTAAAAAACACAACTGTGTTTTTCGGGGAAAGGAAAAAAAATCTATGCTGGAGACACGAATTTTGCTTGCATGAGCGAAAAGGTAAAAAAATGTGCTTCCACGAGAAGCACAAATTTACTTCTCATGAATGCACAAATTTGCTTACACGAGAAGCGCATATTTGCTTCTTATAAAGAGTAAAATGGTACGGGATTTAGATGCACGGGTCAAAAGATAAAACATTTTTTATAACAAAATCTAAAAAAAGACACAATAAGTGGCACACCATTTGTCAGAGCCTGAGAAGGCGGTAACCCTTATCTATTAATTTCGACTAAAAAATATATTCTTTTGAGAATAAAAGAACGAAGAGATAAAAAATGAAAAAAAAATCACTCGCAGATAGAGTGGGCCGGCCCATTCCTGCCAGGCTTCAGGGAAGCCTCCTCCACAAATAGGAGCTCTCAGCCGCGCCCTCACTCTGTTTTTCTGACGGCCCACCTGAAACTCAGTCTTCAAATTGTCGGCAACGAACGGCCGACTAATCGAATCCGTCCGGTCAAAGACACCCTTATAAATCACTCTAAGGTGAGCTATCCTAGCAAGCAAACCATCCGAACGAACTGAAATGATGCAAAGTAACATCGATTGATCCAGCAATATCTTCATCGACACTACTCTTTTTTTTTTTGCGAAGATATTCATCGATACTACTGCATACCTAGTGAAATTGCTGTGCTGCGTTTGATCCTACGTATTATTGACTGTGTTCCCCCGGCCGATTTTAGACGAGGCAAAATACCCAGGGAGGGAGTTGTTTATGTCCATGGGTTTAGTCAACTTTTGAAGATGCATCTTCAAGAGATATTCGCAGTGAGAATCGTACGGCGTCATTACAGGTTGCCGTGCTGCGAAAGGATAAGGCTCTGTGTATACGTGTGGACCAGCAATGTCTGCGTCGATCGATGCCGTTTTGGAAGACGTGTATCCATCGTGCCCGTGGTTACTCTTGCCGAGGTATCAACTCATACTCATTCTCGGAGTTGAAAAGGGCAGGGTTGACTGCAGGTGCAACATAACTAAAACACTCCTAGTAACAAGAGGTATCAACTCAAACTCATTCTTAGTTCGTCGACCAGTAAGTACTACTCCCTCCGTTCCAAGTCATGGTTCAGTTCAAATTTAAACTAAACCAAACAGAGGGAGTAGATATTATGCTTATTTTGTCTGACAAGAAATTTGCCCAAGGCACTGGGATGAACATAAACAAGCTTATGCATGGTGTGAGCGTCACTGCACTGAAAACTTGACAATGTGCTGCTCAGATGATGATAACTTTGCAGAACTCGTTTAAGAAGTTGCAACCTCGTCTCACATAAATTTTTGTGGCTGAAAGGGGCAAGCTTACACCCAAATTCTGTAAATTCAGAAGTTCAGATGCGAGCAGCGAGCCTCATGTGAATTGTGATCGACCTAAACTAACCCACGTACGACAGGCTTGCATGCACACACTGAGGACGGACGGAGGCAGCGATTTGTTTACGGCGTTCGAGCAGAATTCGATACTACAGCAGAGGAGATCGATCGGCTGGCTATCCTCTGACTTGCAGCACCGGCCGGTACGTGACGATAAGCACCGGATCGAAGCATCATCGATCGAGCTCCTCGGATCATGGGCCGGCCTACGGTGCGAGCATCGAGAGACCCATGTGCGCGGGGCACGCGCATCGGTCCGGCGGCCCGAGGCCCCCTGAATTCGGTGGACTGATCCCAAGGTTGATCATTGCATGCATGCTGTGTCTTGGACACACGCGACGCAACGAGGGGCGTGCGTGCATGTAGCCCAGTATCTCGACGAGCCTCTCACGCGATCCATGGCCGCCGGACCCGTAGCAAGGCTCAGCCGTTGACCCTGTAGAATATTACACGCACGGGCAGCGCAGCGCAGCGCAGTGATCGGTGCGCGCCTTGGGCGTGTGTACTCGATCTGCCCTGGTCAATGCAGCTCTAGGACTTCGTACTAGTAGTAGTACATTACGTACATCATCACACAAAGAGATTTTTTTTTTCTCCCTCCATCTTTAATCCGCTGACTGCTGCAGCATGTACGTACACCTTTTTTGAGATAAGACAACTACCTTGCTTTTCAAACTCGACATCAAAAAGGCGTTCGATTTAGTTAGATGGGACTTTCTCATGGACATGCTCCGTCACAATGACTTCCCTGCCCGCTTTTGAGAGTAGGTTTTGATCCTTCTCTCCTCAGCCTCCTCAAGGGTGCTGCTAAATGGGGTGATCGGAGACCCGATCAAGCATGGGAAGGGATTGAGGCAAGGAGATCCTCTCTCCCTGTTGCTCTTTGTTCTCGCCATTGACCCGGTACATCATATTCTCGCCAAGGCCACTTCACAAGAAAAGTTGACCTGATTGGGAGAAGGTCCCCCGTTACCCGAGCCTCGTTGTATGCGGATAATGCAGCGATTTTTGTGGCCCCGGTCAAGCATGACATTCAGTTTTTGGCTTCCACCTTACACTCCTTTGGTGAGGTCACCGGCTTGATCACCAATTGTCAAAAGAGTAGCGTGGCGCCAATCCGCCGTGGGGGTGTGGACCTTGACGACATCCTTCAAGCTTTTCCGGCCAGCAGAATGACCTTCCCAATGAATACCTTGGGCTGCCTCTTTCGGTCAAACGCCTTCGGGAGATTCATTTTGACACTTTCAAGGATAAAGCTGCTGGCAAGCTCACCCCTTGGCTTGGAAAGCATGTTGCCTCCGCGGGACGCGGAGTTTTGCTAAAAGTCGTGCTCACTGCAATCACCATTTACCACATAACATCACTTGAGCTCCCTGAGGAGGTTCTAGAATATATTGACAACCTTCGCCATACCTATCTTTGCGTAGGCTGTGATAAGGTTTCGGGAGGCAAGTGCAAAGTTAATTGGGAGCAAGTGTGCAAGCCTAAATCTCTCGGGGGCCTCGGCATCCTTAATTTGGACAGGTTTGCTTCAGCCCTTAGAATTTGATGGCTTTGGTTTGCTTGATCTGATCCACCAAAGGCTTGGTTCGGGCTTGGATCGCCTTGTAACAAGCACGACAAAGACCTCTTTGCTGCTGCCACCACAGTCTCCATCGGCAATGGTGCGAAGGCCCTGTTCTGGGAGTCCTCTTGGTTGAATAGGTTGCGGCCTAAAGATATTGCTCCCAAGATTTTTGACTGCTCCAATAAGAAAAATTCCTTGGTTCAACGGCTATGCACAACAATTTCTGGGTGACCCAGATTCGCACCTAGCAGGGACTTTCCCTTGAGCACATCCAACAATTTGTTTGCCTCTGGAGAAGCTTAGCAACATCCATTTAACCCCAGATGTCCCTGACAAGAGTTCTTGGAAGTTCACTGCTGACTGAGTGTTCTCCACGTCCTCGGCCTACAAAGCGCAATTCGAGGGGCACACCATTTCGCCTATGTACGCTGCTGTCTGGAGAGTTTGGGCACCCCCAAAATGTAAACTCTTTGCGTAGCTTGTGATTCAGAATAGAGTTTGGACCGCGGATCGGCTTGTCCGCCGTGGATGGCCCAACTGCGGTCTTTGCCCTCTTTGCAAGCAAGTTCAAGAGACGTCGACACATCTCCTCTATCACTGCCGCTTCTCGGTGAGAGTTTGGTGTGCCATTGTCGACTGGCCTTGCCTACCGGATGTCAAACCCCGAGACTGGAGAACGATGGGTAGCGTCGGCGGGTGGTGGATCGGTGTATCGCAAGCTAGAGGTCATTCAAGGTAGGCCATGTCCTCCATGCTGATGTTGGTTTCCCGGGAGCTTTGGAAGGAACGCAAGAAGGGTCTTCCGCAACACCGTGACTCCTTCAACGATCATTGTCCACAACATTAAGGATGAAATCAATTTGTGGGTGTTAGCGGGTGCTAAGCACTTGGGTTTTGTTATGTGGCGAGAGTGATGACCTTTGTATTTCTCGCCCTTTGTTGGGCGATGTTTAGAACTCTCTCTCGTAATTAATGAAATGGCAAATCTTTTGCCTTGTTTCAGAAAAAATATATATAAGATGACAGACATTTCCATGAAGGCACTGTGTGTGGCTAGCAGTATACTTAACTAGGTTAGATAGTGTTTAAGAAAAATGATAGTTGAAACTTGAAACAAGTCTAGGTGGACGTAAGGTGGTTACCATTATGGAACAACTGCTTTTACCTGATCTGGTCAAGATTAGTCACTGTGCTATGGATGCATGCATGCATGGACCCATGGTTTTATTTCTGAAAAAAAACTCGATGTACAGTAACGGTTCCATGATACAGCTGGACATGCGAAAGAATTACGTAAAATTCAAACTTGAGTTTGTTAGTTTTAAACTGATAGGATTTTTTTTGTTGAAAAACACTAAATACAAACTACCATCACACACAGTGGCAGAGCTTGAAGCAAAAGGTTAGGAGGGCCAGGCTAGCCAAGCTACAGAAGATTGCCCTTGGGTTGACGTTCCACGACCTAAAACTGGATGTACAATGAATAGAATCCTACTGAGCTGGGCAGGCCAGAGCACGACATACACACACACACGCGCGCACACACACACACACATACAAGCATGATGAATCATCATAGGTGCCTTACGTGGATGCCGTTTCTCACTAAAAGAATATTCCACCTTTCCCAAAGAAAAGAATAAACAATATGTAGTTTGGTTCACTACATATTAACCTTTACCTTTACTAATTAATGGGTGAAAACTTTCTTCTCAAGTATTTGAAAGTTTCTAGTTACCCTTTGGCAACTTTTATGTTTATGATATGTTATACATTTGTCTTGTGACCAACAGGAGTTGTTTTTTCATGGAACCTCGCTAATAGGGCAGGTGCTTTCTTTGAAAAAGAAAATATGGGGACATGTAGGACCGAAAGTAGGTCTAGAGAGGCGGTGATTAGACTACTTGACCAAATAAAAATCTAACAATTTTCCAATTTTAGTTGTGGGCAGATTTTAGCAACTAGCACAAGTCAAGCAATCAACCTACACATGCAAGTTTAAGAGTGTAGCAGCATAAAGTAAAACATTGCACATGAAGGTAAAGGGAAGGGTTTGGAGACGGCAAACGCAATGTAGACATGGAGATTTTTGGCGTGGTTCCGATAGGTGGTGCTATCGTACATCCACGTTGATTGAGACTTCAACCCACGAAGGGTAACGGCTGCGCGAGTCCACGGAGGCTCCACCCACGAAGGGTCCACAAAGAAGCAACCTTATCTACCCCACCATGGCCATCGCTCACGAACGACTTGCCTCATTCGGGTAGATCTTCATGAAGTAGGCGATCTCCTTGCCCTTACAAACTTCTTGGTTCAACTCCAGAATCTTGTCGGAGGCTCCCAAGCGACACCTAACCAATCTAGGAGACACCAATCTCCAAAAGGTAATAGATGTTGTGTTGATGATGAACTCCTTGCTCTTGTGCTTCAAATGATAGTCTCCCCAACACTCAACTCCATCTCACAGATTTGGATATGGTGGAAAGATGATGTGAGTGGAAAGCAATTTGGGGAAGGCTAGAGATCAAGATTCTTGTGGTTGGATTGGAATGTCTTGATCTCAATACATGAGTAGGTAGTTATCTCTCAGAAAATGTAAGCTGGAAGTGTAGGCACGTTCTGATGGCTCTCACATATGGAGAAAGGGGTGGAGGGGTATATATAGCTTCCACACAAAATCCAACTGTTACACACATTTGACCCAACTCGGTCAGACCAAATAGAAGAACTCAGTGAGACCGTTTCATTTCAAAATGTGAATGTTAGGAATCTCGGTGGGACTGACTAGAACAACTCAGTGGGGTTGATGTGCTAGGGCTAGGGCAAAACCTCATCTCGGTGGAGCCGATTGCGTGAACTCGATGAGAGCGATTTCAGCAAAGAGCAAACAGAGAGTTGGTCAAGCAAACTTGGTGTGACCGATCGCTCATTTCGGTGAGATCGAAATGTTACAAAAGGGAAACATAGAGTTTGCAGGGCCATCTCGGTGAGACCGAGATCCTTATCGGTGTGACTGAATTGTTAGGGTTTCTGGCAGTGTCTATGTCAAATGAACTCGGTGGTGCCGGACAGAAAGAATCAGTGGGGCCGAGTTAGACTCTGGGTTTTGGACTTGGAATGAGAAAGTGGTTGAGGCCTTTGGAGCAATATCACTAAGCACTTTGAGCAAGTAGACCATTAAGCAACACCTCAGCCCCTTCTAATAGTATTGTCTTTCCTATGGACTCAATGTGATCTTGGATCACCAAAATAGAAATGAGCAGTCTTGAGCTTTTGCCAATATGTGTCCTTAGCATTTTGAGGGGTCCACATTCCTAGTCCATGCCATGCCATTCATTGAACTGTCTGAAATATTAAACTTGAATGGATATTAGTTCAATGAGCTATATGTTGTTATGAATTACCAAAACCACCCAGGGATTAGTTGCATTTTCAATCTCCCGTTTTTGGTAATTGATGACATCATTTAGATTAAAGCTTCGACAAAAGATAATATGAATGAAATACATCTTCGCTTTGAGAAGTATGTGATAAGCAAGAACTCCCCCTAAATTTGTGCATCATTCAAAATTTGCTTTTGAATACAAATGCACAATCAATTAGGATCATGGGTCACTCTTCCATGTCACATACATCTTGGTGGAGCGCTCAAAATGATAAGAGTTAAATAACATGCACCCATCACCAAGGATACAAGTGATTGATTATACACAAAAATTCATGGATATAATCATGCAAGCACACACTAAGCATAATATCTCACGAGCATAACACAATTGTAGCATAAGAAGACAACCAAAATGACCAAAGTAGCAAGAGTAACAAGGCAAATGAAAACCAACAAAAGGCAAAAGACACTCTCTCTCGAAGCCTATGATCTATACACTTTCTCCCCCTTTAGCAACATGTTACCAAAAAGTTCGAAAATGTATAGTGCTATACGACACTCTAAGCACGATCTCCGGGAGCTCCTAAAGGGGTCTTATGGCTTGTTGCTCTGATGTGTGTAGACGGTGTGGAGAGGAGTCCATCTGCAAATGCCTCTAAGGAAGTCTGTGGGGCTGGAGGACTTGACACTGGAGGGGCAACTGTGGTAGTGGCTGCCGGTGCTAAAATAGTAGTCTTGGAGTCTCTGGCAACTGGCACAGCTAATGATCTTTGCGCCCTTGGCACTCTCTCAAATGTATCTCTTGTGGGTCTATCATCACGATCCTCAGCATCATCCCTAAGCTTCTCCACAACTGTCTGAATCTCCGTGACCTTCACATCAAGGTCATGTATCTTTGTCTCAATAATCCTTTCAAGACTTTCCTGATTTTGAGACAAGGTGGCCAACCTCTTCTCAATTCTCATGGTAGCCTCAAGCAGATAACTGAGTTGATCTTGCTTGGTCTTGAGATTCACAACTAACCTTTGCTGCTTTTGCAGACCTTATCTCTCTCAATCTTCTCCTAGGCTTCAACACAAGTAGGATGTAAAGCATCCATGACAACCCCGTTGTCCTCAGAATCTGGCCTCAGGGGTAGATGCTCTTTGTGAAGTAGATATGTCCCAGTCCCCATCTTGGAATTGATCAATGTCTGGATGTGTGGGGAATATCCACAAGACCTCTTCTGGTCGGATGCTGTCCTCTTCACTATTTCAAGGATCAGGCTCATGACTTTGAATTTCTAGGGCGCAGCAAACAAGAGTAGCAAGTTGATGGAGTGACCACGTATCATCCTGTGATCTCCAGACTTGGTAATAGAGTGTGCCTCAAGATAGTGTTTATGGTGGTCAAACCAGCAAGTAGATAGTATATAGATCCAAGATTGTGTGACTCTAAAGCATCATCTGGAATGGTCTTGTACATGTTCTCCATTGAGTTGTGAAAGCACAAGTGCTCCCTAGGTGGTTTTGGTAATTAATGTCAACATATCTCTTGTTGGACTAACACTTTTATCTAGTATGTTTCAGATAAGTTCAACAATGGAGTGGCATTGACTAAAGGATCTGGGAACTCCTTCAAGATGCTAAGGACAAAGGATTGGCTCAAGCTTCAAGCTCAAGACTCTTCATTTTTACATTTTAGTGATCCAAGATCACATTGAGTCTAGAGGAAAAGCCAATACTATCAAGAAGGGATGAGGTGTTGCTTAATGAGTTTCTTGCTCCACGGTGCTTAGTGATATGCTCCAAAACCCTCAACTACTTTCCCACTTCCACACATATGACCTTAACCTAAAGTCAAACTCGGCCCCACCAATTCTTTCTATCTGGCGCCACCGAGTTCAAATGTCATAGCCACTGCCACAAACCCTAGACAAATCGGTCTTACCGATAGGGATCTCGGTTTCACCAAGATGGGTGTCGGTGTCAAAACCGGCGGATCTCGGGTAGGGGGTCCTGAACTGTGCGTCTAGGCGGATGGTAATAGGAGACGAGGGACACGATGTTTTACCCAGGTTCGGGCCCTCTCGATGGAGGTAAAACCCTACGTCCTGCTTGATTAATATTGATGATATGGGTAGTACAAGAGTGGATCTACCACGAGATCAAGGAGGCTAAACCCTAAAGCTAGCCTATGGTATGATTGTTGTAATGTATGTTGTCCTACGGACTAAAGCCCTCCGGTTTATATAGACACCAGAGGAGGCTAGGGTTACACAGAGTCGGTTACAATGGTAGGAGATCTACATATCCGTATCGCCAAGCTTGCCTTCCACGCCAAGGAAAGTCCCATCCGGACACGGGACGGAGTCTTCAATCTTGTATCTTCGTAGTCTTGGAGTCCAGCGGACGATGATAGTCCGGCTGTCCGGACACCCCCTAGTCCAGGACTCCCTCAGTAGCCCCCGAACCAGGCTTCAATGACGATAAGTCCAGCGCGTATATAGTCTTCGGCGTTGCAAGGTGGGTTCTCCCTTCAAGTTCCATGTACCTGCCGAACAGTGTCCGGCTTCATCATAAATACTGTGTTTCTCGGCTTCTACGCCCAATAATGGTCTTTTTCCACGCATCGCAAGAATGCGAAAAGCCAGGGTGTCCTTTACGTTTCACCCCCCCCCCCCAGTCGTGCGAGTCATCCGCCTACAAGAGAGGCAAAAATCCAGATCCAAACCACACCATCTTCCTCCCGCGAATACTTCATCGGAGCGCCTTTGACCTAAAAATCCATTCCATCATGGACCGTCGACGCGGCTCTTCTTCACGCGCTCCCAGCCCACCGCCGGGAGATTGGAGGAGGTGATCTGTTCCGCACAACGAGCTAGTGAAGCTCCAAGCGGGGGGATATCTCCCTCCGGCCTTCATGGTCCCGGTTCGAGCCGGGCTGGTCACTTATCAAGGTGGGAGGCAGGCGGAGGCTTCCCCAAGCCCCAATAAAGGGGAGCGAGTATGCTTCGTCCCTTATTTGATAAGGGGATTCGGATTCCCGATACATCCGTTCCTCCGCGGGCTCCTGGAGTTCTACGGACTCCAGCTCCACCACCTCACGCCCGCCTCTGTCCTGCATATCGCGGGCTATGTAGCTCTTTGCGAGCTATTCCTGGGCATTGAGCCCCATTTTGCATTGTGGAAGAGGCTGTTCTGCCTCGTACCCCGTTCTCACGAGGGGTCCATATATCAAGTGGGCGGCGCCGAAATATGGCGCATCGCCGGGACCGGATACCCATCCGGTACTCCCAAGAAGGCGTCCGAAGACTGGCCCTCAGAGTGGTTTTACATAGGAGACGCTCCGCTGCCGGACCCAGTCCGGATTGGCCTCCCGGAGTTTAGTGCCGCTCCCCTGAAGAAACGCCTCAGCTGGCGCCCACGGAGCCCCCGATTGGAGGAAGACAAGAGCGTCCATTACTTGATGGGACGAATAAGATTACTGGCCTATTCCGGGTTGACCATGATTGGAGTCATGACGACATGCATCATGCGGGGGGTACAGCCATTGCAATACAGAGGCCACCCCATGTGGGATTTCAACGGGGAGGACGATGCCACCCGTCATGGCCGTAAAGGGCCGGATTCGACCGAGGATCTGGTAGAGATCCTTTCCAGCCTGTACAAGGGGGAAAAGGAGGACTTCCTTCGAACGAACCCCTTGAATGGGTTTTCCATGATCAACCCTAGAGGATGGGTAAGCGAACACCTTTAAGGGCTCAACCCATGCTCTCGAAGTTTAAGCTTCTTTACATTATGTCTTCAGCGCAGGATCTACGCCGGACTGTGGAGGACATGGTAAGTCCCGCTCCGCAACCCGAGGATCCAGAAAGATCCCTGGATCCGGCCTCCGAAGAGGATCCGGACATTAAGGTGGAGCTGATCGACGTGGTATTTCACCAGCTCAACATGGATAATGCTTTGGTCGCCATTACGGCGAACTACCCCGGACTGTATCCGGCTTCCCAGGTGATTGCGACTGAGGCCCGGACACCATTATCTCTTCCTTGCCCATTTCTAACCTTCGCGAACGATGGTATTTTACAGGAAGCGCCTTTACAGCAGGAAGCCGAGCCCGCGGCGGCTGACCAACAGAGGTCAGTCCGGCCCAGCAGGCGGAAAAGGAGCGCGGTGCGGACGGAGACGTCGCCGCAAAGGTATAGCTCGTATTTGAATTTTCAGAGCAACGTTCCTAGGAAGCGTCTGAGTGCTCATGATCTTTATAGGAGAAAAAGCGCTCGCCGGACTGCGGGCGAGGAAGCTGCCGATACAACTTACACCGGCCAGGCTCCAGCGCCCGGCCTGGAGGGGGAGGCAAGCGCAAGACGCGGGCCGGATCCTTCTCCAACGGAGGACGCCGACAGACTGTCCGCCACAGAGTCTGAGGTGGAGAGCGCCATGAACCATAGGCGCCGCCGGACAGTATTTCGTGAAGCGTGCTTCTCCCCTGAGGCATTGGAGCTTTTAACGCAGGGGACGCGCATCTCCGTGCCGCTCAAGATGGTTTTACCAGAGCCACGGAGCAGTATGTGAAAGACATACGGGTAAGGGAATTTTAATGGTTATATATACCAGTAGCCCCCGAGACTTAAAGTAGTTATGTTAACTGATTTAAGGATCATGTAAAACGCAGGCTCTTACCGAGAAGAATGCCCAGCTGTCTCAGGAGCTGCAAGAATGCAAGGCCCAACTTGAGGCCGCACTTGCTGCCGCAGGAGGAGACTCAAAGACCCCTCCTGGTAACACATTTGTATTAATAAATATAAGCGCTGTGCGGCGTGCGCGCAAGTCTAATAATGACTGTGTAGGTACCACCGGACAAGATCCGGATAGGAAAGGATTACTGCGCCAGCTGAAGGCCGGCGAGAGTGTGCTGAATAGGGTGCAGCAAGAAAGGAATAAACTCCAAGATGCCAACGCCAAGCTCGGAGAAGAGCTAAAAGGCGCTCACGCCGGGCTATCCGGCTCCGTTAAGGAGAATGAGCGGCTTCGTCGCGACATTTATAGTAAGTGCTTGAGCGGACTCCTTTGAAATGAAGAGTTCGGCGAGGAAGTATATTGACATGATATGTCTTGTAGGTATACTCACAGGTCGTCCTGCAGAGGAGATGCCCATATCAACGGGTGATCAACTTCCCGAGCTGTTGCAACTGCTCGAACGAGTTCGGCAGGCAATGAGCGGCGTCGTCCAGGCTTTATGGCCAGCCCTCTCCCTACCCGAGGGCCTTGGGGAGCTTGCGGAGAAGCTTCAGGGAGTGCGGCAGCGCTTCCATTTGTGGAAGATTTCGGCTTGCCGTCAAGGTACCAGGGAGGCTTGGGCCATGATGAAGACGCGTTATAAGAAGGCGGATCCCAACCATATGGCCGAAGTTGGACCGGTGGGGCCCGATGGGAAGGAGATCCCTGTGAGTTTAGTATACAGCCAAGTAGAGTTGGCTGCTAAGTTTTCCCAACGGGACTGTAAGTTAGACAGCCTGTTAGACGGGATTGAGGAGGAATACAATCAATAAATTTGACAATGTATGTTTTCCTTTGAAGTGACATGTGAAATGCCTTCTAGCCGGATTGTAGATCGTTTGTCTTTGCCGACCTTTTCGCTTCAACCTCGGGACCCTAGAGTCCGGAGTGTGTCCGAATACCTTTTTGGTTACGAAACAACCATGGTATGCATGGAGACCAGGCGTAGGGGTCATTAGTGCTTTATCAGACAAGTGCCCAACTAGTTATGTTATATTACATGGTTAGTAAGAAACATCTTCCAGGGAGAATAGTTCCGTTAAGGGTTCCTTTCCCTGGGAGGCATGCCCTAGAGTGCATGTTCGGACTGCGAAAAAAGCAGAAAAACGTCTGGGGGCTGATAAGTGAGTAGGTAAAGGAAATCATCTTTTAAGTCACCGACCGAATATTCCCTTAAGAACGCTAGCTTTCGGCTTCACCCAGTCTGAGGTACACATCCGGCTGACCCGGCAGTAGCAATCGCAGAGGTGCTCCCTTTACCTCCTAGCCGAACAATCGGGAACGTAGGGGTAAGCACAGGAGCCAGGCAACCCAGCTTGGCCAAAACTTAAGTCATATAGGTGCATATAATGGTGAGTAAAAGGTACATGTGGAAGCTTGACACATGTGCTGGGCATGAAACCCTTATAATTGAGCTTCTGTAAAAGAAGCCCCCAGGTATAATGAGTGCGTATGGCACATCAAGTGTATGCGAAAAATGCAAAAGTAAGCCCTTAGGGGCTTTTTAATAAAAAGGTTATGAAAAGAGAAAAAGACAGCCAAAGTATAAAAATTTGGACGGGGGGAGGGGACGAACTCTTACTCCGGCGCTAGGCATAGAATCTTCGGAGGCGGGCTGCGTTCCATGGGTTCGGCTCGAGTCGGTTATCCGACGCATTTCGTAGACGGTATGCTCCGCCGGTCAGGACTTGATCAATAATGAAAGGGACCTCCCATTTGGGCTTGAGCTTGTCCTTTTTCTTGTCCGGCAGGCGTAGAACTAGTTCACCAACGTTATAAGTCTTGGCCCATACTTCTCTGCTTTGATATCTTCGAGCCTGCTGCTGATAGAATGCGGAACGAGCCTTGGCGATGTCGCGTTCTTCCTCCAATGTGTCCAAGCTATCTTGCCGATCCAAGTCGGCCTCTCTTTCTTCATACATGCGCACTCGAGGTGAGTCATGAATAATGTCGCAGGGCAGAACTGCCTCTGCGCCGTAGACCATAAAAAATGGTGTGAATCCGGTAGTACGGTTAGGCGTTGTCCGCAGCCCCCGGAGTACGGAGTCGAGCTCCTCGACCCATTGCGTGTCGGATTTAGTAAGTGACCGCACTAGTCTGGGTTTAATGCTGCTCATTATTAGACCATTTGCTCGTTCCACTTGACCGTTGGTTTGAGGGTGATAAACTGAAGCGTAGTTGAGCTTGATGCCCATATTTTTGCACCATGACTTAACCTCGTCGGCTGTGAAGTTCGTGCCGTTGTCGGTGATGATGCTGTGGGGGACTCCGTAACGGTGTACTACCCCGGATATAAAGTCTATCACTGGTCCGGACTCTGCCGTTTTGACCGGTTTGGCCTCTATCCATTTGGTGAATTTATCCACCATGACCAATAGGTACCTTTGCTTGTGGGTTCCCCCTTTAAGGGGTCGAACCATATCAAGCCCCCAGACCGCGAACGGCCAGGTAATGGGTATAGTTTTGAGGGCAGTAGGCGGCATATGGCTCTGATTAGCAAAGAGCTGACAACCAACGCATCTCTGGACTAAGTCCTGGGCATCTGCCCGGGCCGTCGGCCAATAAAATCCTGTACGGAATGCCTTTCCTACAAGGGCCCGGGCTGCTGCGTGGTGTCCGCCTAGTCCGGCATGAATTTCAGCCAGGAGGTTGCGCCCTTCCTCTTCGGAGATACACCTTTGAAGGACTCTGGTTGTGCTTTTCTTATAAAGTTCTCCCTCATGGACCTTGTAGGCTTTCGATCGCCGGACTATGCAGCGGGCCTCGTTTTGGTCTTCGAGAAGTTCCTGCCTAAGCAAGTAGGCTAGGAATGGTTCTGTCCACGGGGCGATTACTGCCATTATGTCGTGGGCTGACAGTGTTATGTCATCGGCTGAATCGCCGATTGGCTCGGTTTTTTCCGGTTTGTCACTTCCGGGCTCCTCTTCCCATAGTACGGATGGCTTGAAGAGCCGTTCCAGGAAGATATTTGGAGGGACAGCATCACGTTTTGCACCGATGCGTGCCAGTACGTCGGCCGCTTGGTTATTATCTCGGGCTATGTGATGGAATTCGAGTCCTTCAAACCGAGCTGACATTTTTAGGACAGCGTTGCGATATGCTGCCATTTTCGGATCCTTGGCGTCAAAGTCTCCATTTATTTGGGATATTGCAAGGTTTGAATCCCCGCGCACCTCTAGGCGTTGGATACCCATGGAGACTGCCATCCGGAGACCATGTAACAGGGCCTCGTATTCGGCTGCGTTGTTAGAGTCCGTGTACATTATTTGCAGTACGTACTGGACTGTGCCCCCGGTTGGGGACGTCAATACGACGCCAGCCCCCAGTCGGGCCAACATTTTAGAGCCGTCGAAATGCATAACCCAATTGGAGTATGCGCCGTACTCTTTAGGGAGTTCGGCTTCGGTCCATTCAGCGACGAAGTCAGCCAAAACTTGTGACTTTATAGCTTGCCGAGGTTTGTAAGTTATATCGAATGGTAAGAGCTCAATGGCCCATTTTGCAATCCTGCCCGTTGCGTCGCGGTTATTTATAATGTCATTGAGTGGTACTTCAGAGGCCACTGTTATCGAACACTCTTGAAAGTAGTGCCGGAGCTTCCGGGATGCCATGAACACCGCATATGCTATCTTCTGATAGTGCGGGTAACGGGACTTGCAGGGGGTTAACACAGTGGATACATAATACACTGGTTTTTGAAGAGGGAATTTGTGCCCTTCTGTCTCTCGTTCGACGACGAGGACCGCGCTTACAACTTGATGCGTTGCTGCGATGTATAACAACATTGGTTCGCCCAGACTGGGCGCAGCCAGGACCGGATTTGTTGCCAATATGGCCTTTATTTCTTCGAGTCCAGCAGTGACAACATCCGTCCACTCGAAGTGTTCGGTGCGCCTGAGGAGGCGATAGAGGGGCAACGCCTTTTCTCCTAGACGGGAGATAAAGCGGCTTAGAGCTGCCACGCATCCTGTTAATTTTTGTATTTGTTTGAGGTCTTTTGGAATGTCCAACTGTGATAGAGCTCGGATTTTATCCGGATTTGCTTCAATTCCTCTACCGGACACGATGAAGCCCAGCAGCTTTCCGGCTAGCGCGCCGAAAATGCATTTTTCCGGATTCAGCTTGATGTCATATGCTCTGAGGTTGTCGAACGTGAGCCTCAAGTCGTCTACTAGAGTTTCGACGTGTTTTGTTTTGATGACCACGTCGTCTACGTATGCCTCGACTGTTTTGCCGATCTGGGTAGCCAGACATGTTTGAATCATGCGCTGATATGTTGCGCCGGCGTTTTTAAGTCCGAAGGGCATCGTGTTGAAGCAGAATGGTCCGTAAGGGGTGATGAATGCCGTGGCGGCTTGGTCTGCTTCCGCCATCTTGATTTGATGGTAGCCAGAGTATGCGTCGAGGAAGCACAATGAATCGTGTCCTGCGGTAGCATCGATAATTTGGTCGATGCGGGGGAGAGGGAAGGGATCCTTTGGGCAAGCCTTATTGAGGTCTTTAAAATCGACACAAAGGCGCCAGGATTTGTCCTTCTTTGGTACCATTACCAGATTTGCTAGCCAATCCGGATGTTTGATATCTCTGATGAATCCGGCTTCCAATAGTTTGGCTAGCTCTTCTCCCATTGCCTGTCTTTTAGGTTCGGAAAATCGTCGGAGAGCCTGTTTGACTGGCTTGAATCCTTTTAGGATGTTTAGGTTGTGTTCTACCAATCTGCGTGGGATTCCGGGCATATCTGAAGGATGCTAGGCGAAAATGTCCCAATTTTCCTGAAGGAATTCACGTAGTGCGGCGTCTACTTCGGGGTTCAATTGTGCCCCAATGGAGGCCGTCTTTGTTGGGTCCGTTGGATGGACCTGGAATTTTGTTATTTCATCTGCTGGTTTGAAGGAGGTGGACTTGGATCTTTTATCGAGTATCACATCGTCCCTGTTCACCGTAGAGCGCAGCGCGGTGAGTTCTTCTGCCGCTAAGGCTTCGGATAGTGCCTCAAGGGCTAGTGCGGCTGTCTTGTTTTCGGCGCGGAGTGCTATGTCCGGATCACTAACGAGAGTGATTATTCCGCTGGGCCCAGGCATTTTGAGCTTCATGTACCCGTAATGAGGTACTGCTTGGAAAATTGTGAATGCCTCTCGTCCTAATATAGCGTGATATCCGCTGCTGAACGGGGCCACTTGGAACGTGACTTCTTCGGATCTGTAGTTGTCCGGCGAGCTGAACACCACATCGAGTGTGATTTTCCCGGTGCAGCGCGCTTCCCGGCTAGGGATTATTCCTCTGAAGGTTGTGCTGCTTCGCTCAATACGGCTCCAATCGATTTCCATTTTCCGCAGGGTTTCCTCGTAAAGGAGGTTTAATCCGCTGCCGCCATCCATGAGGACTTTTGTCAGTCGAAAGCCGTCCACTATGGGACTAAGCACTAGTGCGGCTGGCGCTCTGGCTGTTTGGAATTTAGGCTCATCGCTGGCGTTGAAGGTGATAGCTGTGTCGCTCCATGGATTTGCTGTTGCTACTTGGTAGACTTCGGCGAGTCCGCGGATTGTTCGTTTTCGCATATTGTTTGATGCGAAAGTCTCGAAGACTGTTGATACCGTACCGGTATTGTTGGAGTGGTTTTGCGGGGCTAGAAGCTCCTCGCCACTTTTGGCCACCTGCCGTAATATCCAACATGCTCGAAGGCTATGTGTTGGGACTGCTCCCTCTGTACTATGAAGCTTACAGGGTCCGTTGAGCCATCCCTCCAGTACGGTTCCGTTTCCCTTATTGGGTTTTTGTTTTTTTGTTTTTGCATCTGGGGCCTGAGTGTAGGGCGCCCTTTTGCTGCGGACTGGGTTTGGGGCCAGATTATCCCAAAATTGATTTTCGGTTTTCCGGAAACTCTCCATCGCACAGTACTTTCGTACTATGGACGCCAGATCGGTGAAGCGCGTAATTTTGCGACGATCAATGGCGTTTAGTATTCCCTTGTCCGTGCAATTATTGCAGAAAATTGAGATTGCGTTTTCCTCTCGGCAGTCCTTTATCCTGTCCATAACCAGGAGGAATCTGGCCCAGTAGTGATGTACTGTTTCAGCGGGCTCTTGCCGTATTAGAGATAGATCGCATATGTCTGGGCGGGTGGGTGGACTAAAATCCGGATCCCTGCCCATCTTGGGGCTTAAAGGCCGAGGAGTTTCCGAATTCGGAAGCTTAGGTTGCTGGACACGATCCAGCGAGTCTGGAGCGATGCATGGTTTTAAGTTCAATGCTCGATCGAAGCCCGTCCCTCCGCGGAAATCCGGCATGGAGGGTTCGGGAATCCGGACGTGACTAGTTTTTAATATAGGCGAAGAGTCGCCGCATTGCTCCTCTACCACTGCGACGTGGTGGGTGGCCTGGGGAGAGTTAATCTCTCTCAGATCGGTTTTAAGCCCAATCTGATCGTAGTCTGTGGCGACTCCCAGGGCGGCGATGCGATCCAAGAGCTCGTTAACAGACGAGAGCTCTATTGGATCCAACTGCTCGGCGGATTCCGAGCTGACGCGAAGATTGCTTTTGACGACTTGAGAAGTCATTGTCGAAGCAGTGGCCGGACAGGCGGTCATAAGAAAACCACCTAGCCGGATAGTTTGGCCGACGGCCAAGGCTCCTTCGGCGAAAATACCGTCTTTGAAGACGGGTGGAGGCATCCTTCCTATCGGTGACAACACAGAGGAGCTCTCAATGAAAGCACCAATGTCGGTGTCAAAACCGGCTGATCTCGGGTAGGGGGTCCCGAACTGTGCGTCTAGGAGGATGGTAACAGGAGACGAGGGACACGATGTTTTACCCAGGTTCGGGCCCTCTCGATGGAGGTAAAACCCTACGTCCTACTTGATTAATATTGATGATATGGGTAGTACAAGAGTGGATCTACCACGAGATCAAGGAGGCTAAACCCTAAAGCTAGCCTATGGTATGATTGTTGTAATGTATGTTGTCCTACGGACTAAAGCCCTCCGGTTTATATAGACACCGGAGGAGGCTAGGGTTACACAGAGTTGGTTACAATGGTAGGAGATCTACATATCCGTATCGCCAAGCTTGCCTTCCACGCCAAGGAAAGTCCCATCCGGACACGGGACGGAGTCTTCAATCTTGTATCTTCGTAGTCTTGGAGTCCGGCGGACGATGATAGTCCGGCTGTCCGGACACCCCCTAGTCCAGGACTCCCTCAATGGGATTGTAATCTCTCTGTGTATGTCCATTACCAAAATCGGTCTCACCGAGTTTGAGCAATCGGTACTACCGAGATTACAATGCAAACTCTCTGGTTAACTCATTACCAAAATTGGTCTCACCAAGTTTGAGCAATCGGTACTACCGAGATTACAATGCAAACTCTCTGGTTAACTCATTACCAAAATTGGTCCTACCGAGTTTGAGTAATCGGTCCCACCGAGTTTACCTGACCAACTCTCTGGAAAGCTTATTACCAAAATCGGTCTCACCGAGTTTGTGTAATCGGTCTCACCGAGATTACGTTATGCCCTAACCCTAACCATATCGGTCCTACCGAGTTGCATGTCGGTCCCACCGAAAATCCTAACGGTCACTAGGTTTACTAAATCGGTCCGACCGAGTTTGTTGATTCGGTCCCACCGAGTTTGGTAAATTGTGTGTAACGGTTAGATTTTGTGTGGAGGCTATATATACCCCTCCACCTCCTCTTCATTCGTGGAGAGAGCCATCAGACTGAACCTACACTTCCAGCATACATTTTCTGAGAGAGAACTACCTACTCATGTGTTGAGGCCAAGATATTCCATTCCTACCATATGAATCTTGATCTCTAGCCTTCCCCAAGTTGCTTTCCACTCAAATCTTCTTTCCAGCAGATCCAAATCCTATGAGAGAGAGTTGAGTTTGGGGAGACTATCATTTGAAGCACAAGAGCAAGGAGTTCATCAACAACGCACAATTTGTTACTTCTTGGAGAGTGGTGTCTCCTAGATTGGCTAGGTGTCACTTGGGAGCCTCCGACAAGATTGTGGAGTTGAACCAAGGAGTTTGTAAGGGCAAGGAGATCGCCTACTTCGTGAAGATCTACCGCTAGTGAGGCAAGTCCTTCGTGGGCGACGACCATGGTGGGATAGACAAGGTTGCTTCTTCATGGACCCTTCGAGGGTGGAGCCCTCCATGGACTCGCACAACCGTTACCCTTCGTGGGTTGAAGTCTCCACCAACGTGGATGTACGATAGCACCACCTACCAGAACCACGCCAAAAACATCCATGTCTCCAATTGCGTTTGAATCATCCAAAACCCTTTTCTTTACATTCTTGCAAGTTGCATGCTTTACTTTCCGCTGCTCATATACTCATTGCATGCTTGCTTGTTATGTATTGTGATTGTTAAACTTGTGCCTAAACTCCACTTAAACTTAAAGAATCTTAAAAACTGCAACTTTGGTACTTAGTGTCTAATCACCCCCCCTCTAGACACCTCTTCTCAAGGTCCTACAAGTGGTTCAGAGCTTTGGTCTCCATTGCCTTGGTTTAATCACCATTGGAGGAAGATGGATGAGTCTACTTTGGGGAGTCTTAGACATAGAGTGCCTATTCTTGATGGAGAGTATTTTCATGAGTGGAAAAATGAGATGCTTGTAATCTTCAATCAATATCATTTGAACAAGTACATTGCTAGCCCTTGTGCACCTCATGTTGATCCTATGCATCCTACTCTTGATGAGTCAATTGACATGATTAGGAATCTTAGAACTATCGAACTTATCATTAGAAGATTGCCTAGAAACTTGATTGGATGTTTGCCTACTCTTAAGTGTGCCTACACTATATGGAAATTTCTTGAGGAATGCTTTCCAAATTATTCCTTGAAAAATCTTGATGAAATTCTCCATAAGTCAATTGCTTTGAGTAAGATGAATTCTAGTGATCCTATGTTTGGTGATTGTTTGTTTGAGCTTACAAACCTTATGCATGCCAAAGGAGATGTTGGAATTATTAGTAATATTATTTCCAAAGCTATAAAAATTCATAAGGAAGATCATTTTCAAACTCACTCTAACGAATCACCCTCTCTAGGATTTGATCCACCACATGACGATGTTGAACATGGATACTATGATGAGGATGATGATAGTGACTTCGATCTTGATGATGCAATGAGACACTTTGGTCTTATGGCAAATCTTTGGGGATATATGTCAGGAGGAAAGGAATGGGTTCTTGATAGTGGATGTACCGATCACATGACCGGAGATAAAGACATGTTTCGTGAGCTTGCTGAAAATGATAGTCCTCGAAAGTATGTCACTTTTGGTGACAACTCAAAGGGTAAGGTGATTGGCCTCGGTAAGTTGGCCATATCACATGATAGCTCCATACAAAATGTCATGCTCGTTGAATCTCTTGGATACAACTTACTTTCAGTATCTAGACTTGCTGATTTCGGGTTCAATGTCCTATTTACTGAAGTAGATTGCCAAGTGTTTCGTCGAGACAATCATAAAATGGTCTTTATCGATGTGCGTAGAGGTGATCTATACATTGTTGATTTCACTAAAAAGGCTCAACCTAAAACGTGCTTCATTGCTAAATACTCAAAAGGTTGGTTATGGCATAGACGATTAGGTCACGTTGGTATGAGAAACCTTGACAAGCTTATTAAAGGAAATCATATCCTTTGTGTTAACGATGTCATATTTGATAAGGGTAGACTTTGTAGCGCTTGTCAAGCAGGTAAACAGGTTGGATGGAGGCATCCTGTGAAGAACATCATGACCACAAGGAGGCCACTCGAGCTACTTCACATGGATCTTTTTGGTCCCAACTCTTACAAGAGTCTCGGTGGAAATTCTTTTGGTCTAGTTATAGTTGATGATTTTTCAAGATTTACGTGGGTGTTCTTTCTCGATGATAAATCGCAGGTCCAAAAGATCTTCAAAAACTTCGCTAGGAAGGCCCAAAATCAATTTGAAGTGAAGATCAAGAAGGTCCGCAACGACAATGGAACGAAGTTCAAGAACGCAAATGTGGACACCTTTCTTGATGAAGAAGAGATCTCACACGAGTTCTCGGCTACGTACACACCTCAACAAAATGGAGTTGTTGAGAGGAAGAACCGGACGCTCATCGAAATGGCGAGAACGATGCTTGATGAGTACAAGACACCGAAACACTTTTGGGCAGAAGCGGTTGAGACAGCTTGTCATGAAACAAATCGCTTGTATCTTCACAAGCTACTCGGCAAGACGGCATACGAGCTCCTCATCGGTAACAAACCCCAAGTTGGATACTTTCGAGTATTCGGCTCAAAGTGCTACATTCTTGATAAGCATAGTTGTTCTAAATTTGCTCCTAAGTCTCATGAAGGTTTCCTACTAGGTTATGGCTCAAACTCTCACACTTACCGTGTCTACAACAATTTCACCCGAAAGGTTGAAGAGACGGTAGATGTGAAGTTTGATGAATCTAACGGCTCGCAAGTAGAGCAATTGCCAATTGATGTAGGAGACAAAGATCCTTCGGAAGCAATCCAAGAATTGTCTATTGGCAAGGTTCGTCCAACGGAGGTGAAGGAGAGTACCTCGTCCGTCCAAGTGGAAGCTTCTACTTCACGACAAGGTGAACCAAGAGTTGATACGGAAGCATCCACAAGTGGGACACACCAAGATGAAGAAAACGAGGAAGTGCATCAAGATGAACGTCAACAACCTCCTTCTCCACCACGACAAGAGAACGACAACGCCAACAATGAAGAAGGCCAAGAAGAATACCAAGATGAAGAAGAAGTTCAACCAAGAAACAAGCAAAAGCTTTCACGAGTTCGAGCAAGAATTGCTAAAGACCATCCCGTGGAGCAAATCTAAAATGATATTCAAACCGGGAGAATCACTCGCTCTAAAACTCGTTTAGCTAACTTTTGTGAAAACTATTCTTTCATCTCTGGTATTGAACCTATGAAGGTTGAAGAAGCATTGGAAGATCCGGATTGGATAAATGCTATGCATGAAGAGCTACACAACTTTGAGAGGAACCAAGTTTGGACATTGGTTGAGAAGCCCGACAACAACCACAACATCATCGGTACCAAATGGGTGTTTCACAACAAGAAAGATGAAGATGGACAAGTAGTTCGCAACAAAGCACGTCTCGTCGCCCCAGGCTACACACAAGTCGAAGGTATGGACTATGGTGAGACTTACGCTCCCATTGCTAGACTTGAGTCCATTCGCATTTTGCTTGCCTATGCTAATCATAATGATATCACCTTGTACCAAATGGACTTTAAGAGTGCTTTTCTAAATGGTGAAATAGAGGAGGAAGTTTATGTTAAGCAACCTCCCAGCTTTGCCAATCCTAAGAAACCCAATCATGTTTACAAACTTCACAAAGCTCTTTATGGTCTTAAACAAGCTCCTAGAGCATGGTATAAATGCTTGACCAAGTTCCTTATTGAAAAAGGCTTTGAAATTGGGAAAATTGATTCTACTCTTTTTACTAAAAGGGTTAATGGAGAACTATTTGTGTGCCAAATCTATGTTGATGATATTATATTTCGTTCAACTAACCCACATTTTAGTGAAAAGTTTGGGAAGCTAATGTCAGAGAAGTTTGAGATGTCTATGATGAGTGAACTCAAATTCTTTCTTGGATTGCAAATCAAGCAAACTAAGGAAGGAACTTTTGTTTCTCAAACAAAGTACACCAAGGACTTATTCAAGAAATTCAATATGCAAGAATGCAAAGGTATGACTACACCCATGCCTACTAGTGGACATCTTGACTTGACCAAAGATGGTGAACCGGTTGATCAAAAGGTCTATCGCTCTATGATTGGTTCATTGTTATATCTATGTGCTTCACGTCCCGATATCATGCTAAGTGTGTGCATGTGTGCACGATATCAAGCTGCTCCTAAAGAATGTCATCTTAAGGCCGTGAAAAGGATAGTGAGATACTTAATCCATACACCAAATTTTGGCATTTGGTATCCTAAGAGGGCCTCTTTCGATCTTGTTGGCTACTCCGACTCGGACTATGCCGGAGACAAGGTTGATAGAAAGTCCACTTCGGGTACATGTCAATTTCTTGGTAGATCTCTTGTGTCTTGGTCCTCCAAGAAACAAAACTCGGTATCCTTATCCACCGCTGAAGCGGAATACATTGCCACTGGTTCATGTTGTGCTCAATTACTTTGGATGACCCAAACTCTTAAAGATTATGGGATATATGTGAAACATGTTCCATTGCTTTGTGACAATGAAAGTTCTATCAAAATTGGTCATATCCTGTACAACATTCTCGAACTAAGCATATTGAAGTTCGTCGTCATTTCATTCGAGATCATGTTGCTAAGGGTGACATTGATCTTAAGCATGTTCCCTCCGAAAAGAAATTAGAGGATATATTCACTAAACCTCTTGATGAGAAAGTGTTTTCCAGGTTAAGAGAAGAATTTAACATCATTCATGCTTCAAACTTGGAGTAGAAACTCCATTGCATACATGCAAGACGTGAGCTTATGACTAATCCTTGATATTTCTCTTATGATGAAAATCTTATGCCTTGGATGTATTTGCAACTTGCATGTTATCTAACCCATGTAGGTACTTGGTGGAATCAAATTCCATGAGATTTTAATCTACTCACATCTTGAGCAATCTCTACATCACCAAGTTTCTACACTATTGTGGTTGAATACAAGGAAGCACGGAACCACTCAAACATATCCTTTGACAAATTCTATGTTGAGCTTCATGATTGTCATCTTTGGATACACAAGTGCTCTTCCTTGCAAGAACTAACCCATGTAGGTAGATGGACTCAAATTCCAAGTGGTGCTCCCAACTCTTGATGAGCTACATCAACCTTGAGCAACCCACACAAGTTCAACTACATGGACAACACCACCAATCAAGGTATGTTATTCCATCTTAGAGAAGCTTTACTTCAAGTCATGAGCTAAATCAACTCGACAAGATGTGAATACATCAAGATGCTTAAATGAAAAATGGCAACCCCATTTTGAGCTTAAACAATGAGTATGACCTATGATTAAGTGATCTCACTTGACTCCTAAGTCAATATACTCTAACACAGGTGACTTTGTCGCCGACCATCTCTAGATGAAGTTCTCTTGTGTTCTTTTCTGTGTTTTTGCATTTGTCTCATGCATATTTGTTTCCCCTTTCAAATTTAGATTTCTTTCTGTTTGCTCTGCATTTTCTGCCTCAAATTCATTGCATATCATTTAGTAAATTCCTTGCAAATCTTTGTGAGATCTTACTAGTCTAGTGAGCTGAGGTGACAAGTATTTTCTCTGCGATGAACTCGGTTTCACCGATTTGCTGTCTTAGGTCCAACCGAATTCGTTCGGTACAACCGAATCATACCACTCGGTGCCACCGATTTCACAACAGGAAAAACAATTTGCCACTTATTCTGTGTTTCTTCTGATCCAGTTCCACTCAATGAATCTTGTCCTCTACAAGCATCACATTTATATGAATGCTTTGCACTATGTCTCAAGGATCAAACCCTTCTTGGAAATTGATGTCAAAGGGGGAGAGAGAGATCACATCAAAGCTTATCACTTAGAGAGATCACATCAGAGAGAGAGAGAGAGAGAGAGAGAGAGTATCACCTCCTCAGGGGGAGAAAGAGATCTCTAGGGGAGAGAATACTCAAGTAGAAAGTATTTCTCAAGGATCCCAGATGCTTGGTGTTCAAGAGGAGAGATGCCATATGTCTTCTTGAGGGGAAAGACATATTCATATGTGCTTATTTGCATTAGCTCTGTTCATTTATATCTTTCAACTCTGAGTTTCTGTTCCCTATCTTTTCCCAGTATCCCATGCTAGATTCAGGGGGAGCAAGACATCTAAGGGAAAGAAATCATTTAAATTCATTGCATATCTTTACTCTTGGGGACATGTCTAATCCAATGTGGTACTTAGTACTCACTCTCTACATGTCATCCCAGTCTTGGTATTCTTGTGGTTTCTTCTGTTTGCTCTGGCTAGTAGATGTACCTGTGTTATCTAACCTTGTTTACGCAGGTTCATTCCATCCCAAGCCAACTCAAGACTACAAGGTAAGTATATGCATCACAATCATGTGTATGAGGAATTCTTGCTGATGTACATACTGTTTGCAAGAAGGACTCATGAGCATGAAGGTATTTCCTTTAATATTCTTTGCTCTGATGCATATGGCCAAGATACATGTAACACATTGCCTACTATATCATGGTTATGCTCTAACATGCTTCTATATTCCATATTCACATGATTGCATACATGTAGGGGGAGCCTATGCCTATTACATGTCTTTCCAAAGCTTTACTTGCTATTCTTTACATCTTTATCTAAAAGCTTTGATGAATATTGTCATCAATTACCAAAAAGGGGGAGATTGAAAGCACAAGTGCTCCCTAGGTGGTTTTGGTAATTAATGTCAACATATCTCTTGTTGGACTAACACTTTTATCTAGTATGTTTCAGATAAGTTCAACAATGGAGTGGAATGGACTAAAGGATGTGGGAACTCCTTCAAGATGCTAAGGACAAAGGATTGGCTCAAGCTTCAAGCTCAAGACTCTTCATTTTTACATTTTAGTGATCCAAGATCACATTGAGTCTATAGGAAAAGCCAATACTATCAAGAAGGGAAGAGGTGTTGCTTAATGAGTTTCTTGCTCCACAGTGCTTAGTGATATGCTCCAAAACCCTAAACTACTTTCCCACTTCCACACATATGACCTTAACCTAAAGTCAAACTCGGCCCCACCAATTCTTTCTATCCGGCGCCACCGAGTTCAAATGTCATAGACACTGCCACAAACCCTAGGCAAATCGGTCTTACCGATAGGGATCTCGGTTTCACCGTGATGGGATTGTAATCTCTCTGTGTATGTCCATTACCAAAATCGGTCTCACCGAGTTTGAGCAATCGATACTACCGAGATTACAATGCAAACTCTTTGGTTAACTCATTACCAAAATTGGTCCTACCGAGTTTGAGTAATCGGTCCCACCGAGTTTACCTGACCAACTCTCTGGAAAGCTTATTACCAAAATCGGTCTCACCGATTTTGTGTAATCGGTCTCACCGAGATTACGTTATGCCCTAACCCTAACCATATCGGTCCTACCGAGTTGCATGTCGGTCCCACCAAAAATCCTAACGGTCACTAGGTTTACTAAATCGGTCCGACCGAGTTTGTTGATTCTGTCCCACAGAGTTTGGTAAATTGTGTGTAATGGTTAGATTTTGTGTGGAGGCTATATATACCCCTCCACCTCCTCTTCATTCGTGGAGAGAGCCATCAGACTGAACCTACACTTCCAGCATACATTTTCTGAGAGAGAACTACCTACTCATGTGTTGAGGCCAAGATATTCCATTCCTACCATATGAATCTTGATCTCTAGCCTTCCCCAAGTTGCTTTCCACTCAAATCTTCTTTCCACCAGATCCAAATCCTATGAGAGAGAGTTGAGTTTTGGGAGACTATCATTTGAAGCACAAGAGCAAGGAGTTCATCAACAACGCACCATTTGTTAGTTCTTGGAGAGTGGTGTCTCCTAGATTGGCTAGGTGTCACTTGGGAGCCTCCGACAAGATTGTGGAGTTGAACCAAGGAGTTTGTAAGGGCAAGGAGATCGCCTACTTCATGAAGATCTACCGCTAGTGAGGCAAGTCCTTCTTGGGCGACGGCCATGGTGGGATAGACAAGGTTGCTTCTTCGTGGACCCTTCGTGGGTGGAGCCCTCCGTGGACTCGCGCAACCGTTACCCTTCGTGGGTTGAAGTCTCCACCAACGTGGATGTACGATAGCACCACCTATCAGAACGACGCCAAAAACATCCGTGTCTCCAATTGCGTTTGAATCCTCCAAAACCCTTTCCTTTACATTCTTGCAAGTTGCATGCTTTACTTTCCGCTGCTCATATACTCATTGCATGCTTGCTTGTTATGTATTGTGATTGTTAAACTTGTGCCTAAACTCCACTTAAAATTAAAGAATCTTAAAAATTGCAACTTTGGTACTTAGTGTCTAATCACCCCCCATCTAGACACCTCTTCTCAAGGTCCTACAAGTTGTGGTCTTTCCTAGGTTTGCCATAAACATCAAGGTCATCTTCACTTTCCTTGGGAGCATTGATAAGCTTGGCCCACTCAGAAATAGATGACTGGTACCTGGTGCCTTTCTGTCATCCACACTATCTTACCATCAGGGTAGAAGTGGGCAGTAGAGTAGAACTGCATGATCATCTCATAATTCCATTTTGTCAACTTCTGTCCAACAAACTTATCAACTCCATTCAGTCTGAAGCTCTCATGCTCATGGGGAAAATAGTCTTCATTATCATCAATGTATTTCCAGTCAGCCCATTTCATGTCACACACTATGTGCTTCTTGTCAATAATATAGTCTCATAGAAGTCCTGCTGCTCCCTGGTATGAAACGGTAGTCCACAACAGTCCTTCTCCTGATAGCATATGGATCATTCTGCCTCCATAATCTCATACCATGATCCTTTCTCAACTTCATATTCTCTGCCACGGGATGATCATCATTATGATCTGGGATCTTGGGCTTGAGTTTCCTGAGCACTAGTGGCTCATCATCTTCCTGAGCTTCAGGCATTGGGGCCTTGTTCATCTCTGCAGCTGATATATTCCTTGTTGATCTCTTGGGAGTTGTTGTCTTGGGTGCTTGAGTTGGAGCTGAGGGCTTGGGGCAGAATTGGGCTTTGAAGGAGTAGCCCTAGTCTTGATAGCATCTGCCATCAGCTTCTGTGTCTTGGCAGGAGGCGCAACAGTATCTTCATCCTCCTCTTCTTCTTCCTCATTAGAAAAATGCTTTTCAAAACTCAGCCATTGGATCTACAAGTTTGCACCATCTTCCTCTTTCCCATTCCTTCTTATCATCTGCACCACTAGGTGCAGCAGTAGTTTCCTTCTCTTGAGCAACTCTAGAATGTCTGACTTTGGACATTTGTGCTCTCTTAGCAGGAACTTTTTGCTTAAGACCTGGTTTTGTGGTGGCAGCAGGACCATACTCTTTCATCATCACTTTCTTCTTGGAGGTCACTTCCTCCTCAACCCAAATTCTTCATCTTCACTCTCAGAAGTTCTTTTCTTCCTTTGCCTAGTAGCTACCTTGGGCAAGTTGCTGGGAGTGCTCCTACTCCCTTCATCATAGCTGCTATTGGGACTAGTGCCCTCACTGAGATTTACCTGCTCTTCAGACTTATTATGACTGTCACTGCCTTCTGACATAGCTGCAACTGACCCTGTGCATAGATGAGTGTGGACAGAGTAGATGAGAATCACAAAGTACAGCTGATTTTTGCAAAAATTGAAACAAAAACTTAACTTCAGTTTTCTACAGAAAGCATTTCGGAGCTACCGATTTGACAAACTCGGTGACACCAAAGCACTAACAGAGTCTAAACATGTAGTTTCAGTCAGCCTGATATGCAGTTTGCTGACTCCGAGATGCTAGGGTTTCATAGAGAAAGTGATTTCGGTCTCACTGATTAGTACACTTCGGTCAGACTGAGTTGTACTTAGTGCAATGGCCAGGCCCAATCGGTGTGACCGAAACCTAACCCTAAGTTTTTGCATCAAATCTATTCTAAAGAATTTCTTTTTTGGATAGATCGATTTCATACGTGGGAGGAATAAGGTATTATACTTTGTGCAATAATCAGAGTAAAGGATATCACAAAGGGTCGAATTAATACCCTAGCTTGTTGACGGATCGCTACTACGGCAACAGCGGTGAAGATACCTGTTGACGGCAGCGGAGGCTCATTGGCGGAGATGACGATGATCCGAAGACCTAGGGACGGCAGTGCTGGGGAGGCACGGGCGAGTGTGTTTGAAGAAATTTCCAAACTTCAAGCCGCAGTATATATATACCCAAACGCTGTTGGTGGCGTCGAGTGGAACATCTCGGTGGCACCGAGATGCAAAACTGCTAGCAGTTGCTGCAACTCTGTGTGACCGAATCGTTCTAATCGGTGGCACCGAGATGAAAACCTAGATTAACTTACTGATTTCGGTGAGACCGAGTTGGATGAATTGGTTTGACCGAAAATCATTAAGAGGTTTTGGAAGTTAGCCCTTGACGGTTCGGTGGCTCCGAGTGTTGCTCACCCAGAGGGTCCGAAAGTGACTTGTTCAAACTTTGTGATGTAGCATGAATAGAGTTTGAGACGAGAAAAAGTATAGATATCTAGAGGGAGTACTTAGGCATTCTTGTCCATCCATTTGGCAAATAAAAACCAAACAATCAAAACAACAAATGGATGTCCTCGAATGGAGAAATTTATGCAGCCAACATGCACACAATAAGATAGCAAATAAAACATGTGGCAAAGCATGCACATACACTCTAGCATGTATCAAGCAATTTGCGATGACTAGGTCATCTATGTATGAGTATATTGACTTAGGAGTCAAATGAGAACATTTGATCATAGGTCATACTCATCATTTAGCACAAGTGGGGTTACCACTTTTACATAAAGCATTGTTGTGTTCACATCATTAGAGTTGCTTTAGCTCAATCTTTAGAGCAAAGCTCCCCCTAGATGTGATATCCCCCCTAAGAGGGGTGAACTAACCTTGGGTTTTGTCGATGATGACTTCATGTAGATGTTGAAGATGTAGATGCTCAATGTTGATATAGATCATTTGCAGCAATCCATTGGAGTGTTGCACTTTCAATAGAAGGTTGTCAGAATCGCGATTCTGTTGTATGATTCTACGACTTTACGATCCAAACTAACCCATCTGATTCTACGATTTTGGTTCATAGAATCTACGTTTTTACGATCCTGATAGTGAAGATTCTGCGATTTGCGATCCTGCCATGGAAGCTCCGATCCGGTCCAGAATCGTGATTCCGGCAACCTAATAAATACCTACATGGGTTAGTCCCACAAGGAACACACAAGGATATCCATAGACGTAGAGTGAAACATTCTTATGATGATGTCTATGAAAGCATCAGGTTACCTTGCCCCTTGTCTTACCAACAAGAGGGTTTGTGACTCCATGAACTAGTGCAAGATATGAAAGTTGATTGCACTTGTCCTTGCCAAAATGAATATGAGTGAAGTATGTTGGCGGAGTCACCCTCAAGAACACTCTAGTTCTTCTTCTTTGGGATCCACATCAACTTGATGGGAATCCTTGGAGTTGTAGTCATACTTGATGAACTGGAACTTGGCGTAGTCTTGGGAACCCACTTGACCATGGCCTTAGGAGCTTCTTCAAATGAATCAATCTGTTCTTGAAGCTTGACCTTGCCTTTTAGCTTGTGGTCTTGTGGTGGAAGATCATCTTGAGCTTGTCTTCCCTTGAAATAAGTAGGGTCATACTTCTCTTGTTGAGGAACAAACTTCGTCTTGGGGTATTGATGTTCTTCCCACTCAACTCCATTGGCATTGAACTTTCGTTCAAAACCAACACCTTGATTCTTCCGGTGCCTTCCTTCCTCGCGTACAATTTCCTCAAATTGCTTACTTCTGGCAAGGCTCTTGTAAACACATTTCTCTATAATTCCCTTGAATAAGCTATTTTCTTACTCAAGTGTAACTTGGCTAATAGAATCATTAGTGGAATCAAGAGAACTACTAGAAGCAACAATATTGGATTTAACATGGTTATTGCTACTACTAGAAGAAGAATCTTTCTTGCTCTTACTGCTAGATTTTACTTGTGGCATATAAGTAGACAAAACTAAACGCTTGGCAATGTAAGAAGAACTCTTCTTTCAAAGATCATCATTGATTGCTTTTAGGAACCCATGCTCTTGCTTTAAATTTAGCTTCTCGAAGCGTAGCTTCTCATGAGTTCTTAGGAGCTCTCTATGATCCTCTAGAGTTGTTTCATGAGCTAACTTAAGAGTGTTTAGTTCTTTAGATAGACGCTCAATCTCCTTCTTATCATTGTCATTCGTTTTATCTTGATTAGCATGAATACTAGCAATTTCATCATAGTTTTCATCACTAGTGTTGTCAACAAGTAAATCATCATCACCTAGCAAATCATCTTCATCACTATTGAAATCAACATACTCAGGGTGTGATACCTTAGGGCTTTAGCCAAGAAACACCTTCCAATTCCTTTATTTGGAGAGTCAAATATGTCGTAGGAGTTGTATGACACAAGTGCAAGACCGGCAACACCTTAACTTGAGTATATTCGGAGTCGGAGTGATAGCTTCTCCCGGAGTAGTTATCGGAGTCGGAACCGGATACCCATTCACCAATGTGAGCTTGATGTCTTCGTCTTGTGTAGCTTTTTGATGACTTGTCCTTCCTTTCCGAATCCTTGCTTCTACGAGAGGGTCTTCGTTCATAACGATCATCTCTACTCCTTCTCTCTCTTGGTGGTGAGTCATCTCTTTTACTTCTCCTTTTTGGTGAATTTTCTCTTTTCTTATAGGGAGCTGCTACCTCTTGAGCTTTCGTTGGTTTTTCCCTTGAAGAGGAAAGGGTGATGTAGCAAAGTAGAGTAAGTATTTTCCTCAGTTTGAGAACCAAGGTATCAATCCAGTAGGAGACAACACACAAGTCACCGAATACCTGCACAAACAATCAACAACTTGCACCCAACGCAATAAAGGGGTTGTCAATCTGAGGGAGTCCTGGATTGGGGGGGTATCCGGACAGCCGGACTATATACATTGTCCGGACTATTGAAGCGTGAAGATACAAGACTCAAGACTCCATCCCGTGTCCGGATGGGACTCTCCTTTGCGTGGAAGGCAAGCTTGGCGATCCGGATATTGTATTTCCTTCCTTGTAACTGACTCCGTGTAAACCCTAGCCCTCTCCAGTGTCTATATAAGCCGGAGAGGTTGGTCCTTAGAAGGCCGATCACAATTACAATCATAATCATCATAGGCTAGCTCCTAGGGTTTAGCCTCTATGATCTCGTGGTAGATCTACTCTTGTACTACTCATATCGTCAATATTAATCAAGCAGGAAGTAGGGTTTTACCTCCATCGAGAGGGCCCGAACCTGGGTAGACATTGTGTCCCTTGCTTCCTGTTACCATCAGCTTAAGACACACAGATCGGGACCCCCTACCCGAGATCCGCCGGTTTTGACACCGACATTGGTGCTTTCATTGAGAGTTCCTCTGTGTCGTCGCTACAAGGCTTGATGGCGCCTTCAATCGTCAACGACACGGTCCAGGGCGAAACTTTTCTCCCCGGACAAATCTTTGTGTTCGGTGGCTTCGTACTGCGGGCTAATTCGCTTGGCCATCGGAGCAGATCGACAGCTACGCCCCTGGCCACCAGATCAGGTTCGGAAACCTGAACTACACGGCGGATATTTGCGGAAACTTGATCTTTGACGGATTCGGGCCTGTGCCAAGAGCACCAGACGGTCACGATGAGCACAACTTAGACCTGCTGTCGGACAATGCTCGAGATATCACCCCCGTAGTAGCCCCGGACCTAAATCCGGGGCAGGTTGCGTTGCCTAAGGACGGAGGGATGGACCCCGCCCCGCAGGCCGCACACTCATCGGCGGTAGAGCCGAACACAAGCGTTGCTTCTAAGGAAGCATGTGACTCCGGACCCACGGACTCGTATCCGGTTGTAGGTTCTAGTCCGCGCACTCCCGAGCCCGTCGAGCCTGGTTGGGCTCCGGTAACGGAGTTTACCGCTATGGACATCTTCCAGCACTCGCCCTTTGGCGACATGCTGAACTCATTAAAGTCTCTCTCTTTGTCAGGAGGCTCTTGGCCGAACTATGTTCGGCTCGAGTGGGAAGCAGGCGACGAAGGAATTCGCTGCCCACCCACCACCCACTTCATTGCCACGGTCGATGACTTAACCGACGTGCTTGACTTCGACTCCGAAGACATCGACAGTATGGACAACGATGCAGGAGAAGTACAGGAACCACCGCTCACAGGGCGGTGGACAGCCACCTCCTCATACGATATATATATGGTGGACACTCTGAAGGAAACCAATGGCGATGATGCAACGGAGGATAACCCCTCAGGGAAAAAAGCAAAGCATGGGCATCGTCAACGCCGCTCCAAGCCCCGCCACAGCAATACCGGCACAGGAGACGACAACAATCCAGAGGGCGCCAAAGATGGATACAACCCTGATCAGCCTGCCTGTAAGAAGGTCGGACTGGCCAAAGTGGGATACTTGGAAAGGGACAACTATACGCCCCCCTCCGAGAACGAGGTAAGCCTCAGCAATGACGAATTCGACGTGCCTCAAGATCCAATGGAACAAGTTCGCTTCAAGCGACGGCTCATGGCCACGGCAAGGAGCCTACAAAGGAAGCAACAGCAGCTTAAAGCTGACCAAGATTTGCTCGTGGATAGGTGAACCAAGGTCTTGGCCACCAAAAAATACGGACTTGACCGCCCTGACAAAGGGCACACACGGCACAACCGGCTACCTCAACCTAAGCAGGAGAACCCAAGGCACATACCCTAACGTCAACACATCACTACGGTCCAAGTCAATACGAAGGACACACGAAGAGGCATCCTCAAGCCTCGGCACAATGGTCATAAATGTCAAGTCAGGGAAGCTGGTGCCAAGTCAAGCAACTCCCAGCCCGGTCAGCGGGCAGAGAACAGCTCAAGCCTATCCGTCCTGAGCCACACACTCGATCAACCATGTGAAATTCATGGTACTCCTAGAAGGACGGCAAAGCATACCAATAGAGAATGCCGGATCCTCAAAACAAAGCGGCTAGTCATGTGCCAGAAACAATGAGGGGAGGCGTCTAGTCAAGAGACCCCCCAGCATAAAAGTACGACCGATCGCCACAGATCACATCAACCACATCAATTCAATTGTAGTACCTCTCAACCTAGTAGTACGGGGGCTCCATAACACATAAAGCCCCCGCGGGTAGGAAACCACAAATAACATCTTTTAAAAGATGCCAGGTGCAAAGGCCAAGCTTTATTGGCCCACCACTCTAACGGTGGTCTTCGGATTCACCAAAAAATGTAATGCCAAAGAATAATTCTTCGGCACCTTCCCCTCATACGGTAATTTACCATATGCTAACGGGATGGACCATGTTGACTAGATTCCACGTGGTAAACCATTAGGCCAACACCGTGTGATATAATCACACCTATGGGCAAGGCCGAACCCCGCCCTTAGAGCGGAAATCATACAGCTGCCGGAGTCGCGAGTCGTGCATGCCTATCAAAATTTTGATATGACAGCCAACTACCGGACACCAACCGAGGAGTCCGCACTACTTCACGGTATATCGGCTGGGTTAACCAGGGTACGATCAGGAACCCTCGGACCAAACACAAGAGGAAACTCAGCTGCCGCCAAGTATTTGCCTTTACAAACTAACTTTGACGCAGACAGGATTGGCGACGTGGAATCGGCCCGGACATACAAGGGCAGGAACATGCATGTGACCCCCCAAAGAAGGCAGTCCGGATTCACTTCAGATCCACTCACAGCCCCCTCCAGTCCAGCCATCACAGGTTCCGCTAAAAACACCTCTTTTTATAATCATAAATCGTACTCATACGCATAGACATATCATCCTACTACAATGCATAGACTTAAATAACACTTACCGGCCGTCGTTTCTTATCGACGCCTCGTGTCACGCCCGATTATGCCAGGGGCTTCACAGTACGGCAATAAAGTCTGACCACCTTTTCGATCGCTCGGCACCCCGAACTTATAGCACTATATGCATCAGCTCCGAATCATGTCTTGGGTCATTGGTTGGGTTTGCCCGGCTCCCATGTTTTGGTACCTTACGTTCCACCCATCGACTAAGGTAGCGCTGGGAGAACTACTGCGATTTTGTCCCGGTTCTGCCGGACGAGCACCTCAGTAGAGAAAGCCGAAAACTGACTGTCATGATACAGCGAGAGCTGGTCAGCTGTTCGAGAGGTTGTAAAATCCTTAAAGATTTATTCCGCATAACGCCATTATAAATGCAGAGTGCGACGGATTGGTCTTCCGATCAGGCACTAACAGAGCCCCTAGTTCGGCCTTCCGAACACTAGGGGCTGCGCCGACCATACTAGAATTCCCATGGCTAAGTGAGAGTGGTAAAGCCTTATAGTCCGATTGCTTGGTTCGCGGTGAGGAACACCTCCTTAAAAGGACCCAGCCATGGGATAAAGAGTGTTCCGTTATGTCCCGAACACCCCCGTATTTCTTTTGTGGGGGCAGAAGCCGACGACTGGCTAACTTTCAGGATTTACATACACTAAACAGCCCCACAGGAAGAACAAATGTTCAAACAAAACAAGAAACAAATAATAAAAGTGCCATTATCCCATATTACAAAGAACGACACGAATGCCCTCAGGGAAATATAATGTCTTTGGTACACTTATCCGCCACAAGGCGGGCTCCCTTTAGTACATCTTCATAGTACAGCTCGGTCTTGTGGTACTCCTTACCCTCTGGCGGCCCCTCGGTCATCAGCTTCTCCGCGTCAAGCTTCCCCCAATGCACTTTTGCCCGGGCAAACGCCATGCGCACACCCTCTATACAGACTGATCGCTTAACAGCATCAAGCCGAGGACAGGCGCCCACAATCCGCTTCACGAGTCTGAAGTAACTGCTTGGAATGGGCTCCGCGGGCCACAGCCGGACAACCAAGTCCTTCATGGCTAGTTCGGCCGCCTGGTGCAGTTCGACAAGCTGCTTCAGCTGATCGATAAAGGGCACCGGATAGTTCGGCGCCAAATACTGCGACCAGAAATCCCTCTCCGCAGACTTCTTCTCCTCGGTCCGGTAGAATTGGGCGGCATCTGATATGCTGCGAGGCAGATCCGCAAATGCCCCTGGAAAAACATGAATTCAGCTTGTCGCTTTGAGTTCTTCCCACTATTATGTAAAAATGGCCATGAATACAAAAAGCCTTACCAGCCGCAACTTTCCGGGCCTCCTGAATGTCCCGCACAGCACCTCGGGCTTCTTCCCGAGCATCTTCCGCGGCTTGGAGAGCTTGGGCGAGTTCGGATTCTTTCCCTTCTAGACTCTGCTCCAAGCCCTTGCTTTTCGTTACAGCCTCCTGGAGCTCTCGCTCAGCTGCAATGACCTTGGCCTCGTGTTTCTCATGAAGCGCCTGTTCGGCGGCAGCCTTCTCGTTGGCATCATCCACAGCCTTCTTTAGTGCCTCATATTCGGCACTCGCCCCTAGAGCATACAATACAAATACTTTTCACTAGGCACAATTACTCATTCGTGCCAAATTCAAGACAATGTTTCAAACATACCTTGCTTGTCCTCCAATTGCTTCTTCACACGGCCAAGTTCCTCCTCGGCCCGTTCTAGGCTCTGCTTCAGTCCGGACACTTCCACATTATGAGTGGCCGTCTTCTCTGCAGACGCCTGTTTTCACACAAAGGGATATACGTCATTAATAAAGGCTCCTGCAAAAGCAGAGGATTTGATCCCTTGCCCGGCTCTCTCTCTTTCGCCGGACAGTGTATTAGGGGCTACTACTCATATTATGACGAATCCTCAAAAGTTTCTTAGGAAACATACCTCAAAGGCCTTTATAAGGCCAAAGCAGGACTCATTCAGCCCGCTCTCGGCGGACTGAATCTTCTCAACCACCGCACCCATGAGGGTCCGATGTTCATCAACAATAGACGCATTCTTTAACGCTGTCGATAGACCGCCTGGCAGCTCTGCTTGGACAGAGGTTGGCGGCAGATTAGGCAAGCCTCCCACCGCCGAAGGTGGCTGCTCGCCCGATCCTGGAGCCTTAGAGGTCTCCAGGACCTTGTCTGGTTGCGGGCTGAACCCGAGATCGCCCCCGCCATCGACACGCTTTGGGGACATCGCTCCCGTGTGTCCGGCTCCAGAGATATCCCCCCTGGTCCAGGTCCCGTTGAGACGACACCTCAGTGTCGCGCCTGGACTTTGGGGAAGGGGCCTTTGGACGCGTCTCGCTCGCCAAGGCGTCTGAGCTCAGCGAATCCTCCGATGAGGACTGTCCGGCGCGAGACCTAGCTGGGCTGTACGAAATATGGCGACAATTAAAACTACTATACCCAAACAACCCCGGACGCATGTGCGTGTTCGGATTTCATATACTTACGACTTTTCCAGGGGCTGGGCCCTGGGATGCCAATCCGGGCTGCTATCGGCAGCCGTGGTGGATGCCTCTAGGAGGGAACCTTTCCCCCTCTTAGGCGATTCGGCCTCCAGGGATGAGGAGGCCGTCCTTTTCTTCCCACCTCCAGAGTGAGGCTCGTCCTCCTCTGCTTCCTCCTCTTCGTCTTCGGAAGAAGGAGCGTCGCTGGAGTCTTCGGATTTTGTGTCCAAAGCCTCGCGGCGACGGAGGCCACTCTGGGTCTTTTTGACCTTCTTGGAGGCCTCTTTCTTTGGCGCATCGTAAGGCGCTGGGACCAGCATCTTCGTCAAAAGAGGTCCGGCCAGTTCCTCCGGCAGCGGGGCCGGACAATGTATCCGCTCCACCTTTTTTATCCATCCCTGGGGATGTGATAAAGCATGATTAAAATGTCTCCCTCAGGACATGCCAACCGAAGCATGGATGGACAGAGCATAGCAACAACTTATTGGGCTTGCAGAATGGGATAATTGATACCCACGGTCCTGAGAGGAGCCCGACCATGATTTGCCGGACTTAAAGAGCACCTTCCAGATATCCTTGTGGGAGGAATCATAGAGCTCCCGAAGGGTCTGGTGCTCGGTTGGGTCGAACTCCCACAAATTGCAGGCTCGACGCTGGCAAGGGAGAACCAGGCGAACTAACATCACCTGGACTATGTCGACGAGCTTGACGTCCTTGTCGACCACACTCTGAACGCGCATCTGGAGCAGCGACAACTCATCGGACGAGGACCAGTTCAGGCACTTCTTGGGCCAAAACATGAGCCGTAGTGGGGCTCCGGATCTGAACTCCGGAGCTGCAGCCCACTTTTTGCCGCGTGGTTCAGTGATATAGAACCACTGCTGCTGCCACTCCTTGACGGAGTCGTTGAAGACACCCATCGGCCAAACAACCTTGGGCATCTTGCTAACCATGGCGCCGCCGCACTCGGCATGCTCGCCACTCACCACCTTGGGCTTCACATTGAAAATCTTCAGCCACGGGCCGAAGTAAGGTGAAATCTGGAGAAAAGCCTCGCACACGACGATGAACGTCGAGATATTGAGGAAGGAATTGGGGGAAAGATCATGAAAATCAATCCCATAGTAATACATGACTCCACGAACAAACGGGTGAAGGGGAAACTGAAAGCACAAGTGCTCCCTAGGTGGTTTTGGTAATTAATGTCAACATATCTCTTGTTGGACTAACACTTTTATCTAGTACATTTCAGATAAGTTCAACAATGGAGTGGCATGGACTAAAAAGGGTGTGGGAACTCCTTCAAGATGCTAAGAACAAAGGATTGACTCAATCTTCAAGCCCAAGACTCTTCATTTTACATTTTCAGTGGTCCAAGATCACATTGAGTCTATAGGAAAAGCCAATACTATCAAGGAGGGATGAGGTGTTACTTAATGAGTCTCTTGCTTCATGTGCTTAGTGATATGCTCCAAAACCCTCAACTACTTTCCCACATCCACAAATGACCTAAACCCAAAGCCAAAATCGGTCATACAAAAACTTCCTATCCGGCGCCACCGATTCCAAAAGTCATAGCAACTGCCACAAACCCTAAGCAAATCGGTCTTACCGATAGGGATCTCGGTCTCACCGAGATGGGATTGTAATCTCTCTGTGTATGTCCATTATCAAATCGGTCCCACCGAGTTTGAGCAATCGGTACTACCGAGATTACAATGCAAACTCTCTGGAAACTTATTACCAAAATCGGTCTCACCGAGTTTGAGTAATCAGTCCCACCGAGTTTGCCTAACCAACTCTCTGGAAAGCTTATTGCCAAAATTGGTCTCACCGAGTTTGTGTAATCGGTCTTACCGAGATTACGTTATGCCCTAACCCTAACTGAATCGGTCTCACCGAGTTGCATTTCGGTCCCACCGAAAACCCTAACGGTCACATTATTTGCTGAATCGGTCTGACCGAGTTTTACAATTTGGTCCCACCGAGTTTGGTAAATTGTGTGTAACGGTTAGATTTTGTGTGGAGGCTATATATACCCCTCCACCTCCTCTTCATTCATGGAGAGAACCATCAGAACGAACCTACACTTCCAGCATACATTTTCTGAGAGAGAGAAATACATACTCATGTGTTGAGGCCAAGATATTCCATTCCTACCATATGAATCTTGATCTCTAGCCTTCCCAAGTTGCTTTCCACTCAAATCCTCTTTCCACCAGATCCAAATCCATTGAGAGAGAGTTGAGTGTTGGGGAGACTATCATTTGAAGCACAAGAGCAAGGAGTTCATCATCAACGCACCATTTGTTACTTCTTGGAGAGTGGTGTCTCCTAGATTGGCTAGGTTTCACTTGGGAGCCTCCGACAAGATTGTGGAGTTGAACCAAGGAGTTTGTAAGGGCAAGGAGATCGCCTACTTCGTGAAGATCTACCGCTAGTGAGGCAAGTCCTTCATGGGCGACGGCCATGATGGAATAGACAAGGTTGCTTCTTCGTGGACCCTTCGTGGGTAGAGCCCTCCGTGGACTCGCGCAGTCGTTACCCTTCGTGGATTGAAGTCTCCATCAACGTGGATGTACGATAGCACCACCTATCGGAACCACGCCAAAATAATCCGTGTCTCCAATTGCGTTTGAATCCTCCAAACCCTTCCCTTTACTTTCTTGCAAGTTGCATGCTTTATTTTCTGCTGCTCATGTACTCTTTGCATGCTTGCTTGATATGTATTGTGGATGTTGAAATTGTGCCTAAACTCCACTCAAACCAAAAGAATCTTAAAAACTGCAACTTTGGCAATTAGTGTCTAATCCCCCCCTCTAGACACCTCTTCTCAAGGTCCTACAAGTGGTATTAGAGCACTGGTCTCCATTGCTTTGGTTTAATCACCATTGGAGGAAGATGGATGAGTCTACTATTGGGAGTCTTAGACATAGAGTGGCTATTCTTGATGGAGAGTATTTTCATGAATGGAAAAATGAGATGCTTGTTATTTTCAATCAATATCATTTTAACAAGTACATTGCTAGCCCTTGTGCACCTTATGTTGATCCTATGCATCCTACCCATGATGTGTCAATTGACATGATTAGGAATCTTAGAACTGCCGAACTTATCATTAGAGGATTGCCTAGAAACTTGCTTGGATGTTTGCCTACTTTCAAGTGTGCCTACACCATATGGAAATTTCTTGAAGAACGATTTCCAGATTATTCCTTGAAAAATCTTGATGAAATTCTCCATAAGTCTATTGCTTTGAGTAAGATGAATACTAGTGATCCTATGTTTGGTGATCGTCTATTTGAGCTTACAAACCTTATGCGTGCCAAAGGAAATGTTGGTATCATTAGTGACATTATTTCCGAAGCTATAAAAATTCATAAGCAAGATTATCAAACTCATTCTAAAGAATCACCCTCTCTAGGACTTGATCCACCACATGACGATGTTGAACATGGATACTATGATGAGGATGATGATAGTGACTTCGATCTGATGATGCAATGAGACATTTTGGTCTTATGGCAAATCTTCGGGGATATATGTCAGGAGGAAAGGAATGGGTTCTTGATAGTGGATGTACCGATCACATGACCGGAGATAAAGACATGTTCCATGAGCTTGCTGATAATGATAGTCCTCGAAAGTATGTCACTTTCGGTGACAACTCAAAGGGTAAGGTGGTTGGCCTCGGTAAGGTGGCCATATCACATGATAGCTCCATGCAAAATGTCATGCTCGTTGAATCTCTTGGTTACAACTTACTTTCAGTATCTAGACTTGTTGATTTCGGTTTCAATGTTCTATTTACTGAAGTAGATTGCCAAGTGTTTCATTGAGATAATCATAAAATGGTCTTTACCGGTGTGCGTAGAGGTGATCTATACATTGTTGATTTCACTAAAAAGGCTCAACCCATAACTTGCTTCATTGCTAAATCCTCAAAAGGTTGGTTATGGCATAGACGACTTGGTCATGTTGGTATGCGAAACCTTGACAAGCTTATTAAAGGAAATCATATCCTTGGAGTTAACGATGTCATATTTGATAAGGATAGACTTTGCAGCGCTTGTCAGGCAGGTAAACAGGTTGGATGAAGGCATCCCGTGAAGAACATCATGACTACCAGGAGGCCACTCGAGCTACTTCACATGGATCTCTTTGGTCCAAAAGATCTTCAAAAACTTCGCAAGGAAGGCTCAAAATCAATTTGAAGTGAAGATCAAGAAGGTTCGCAGCGACAATGGAACGGAGTTCAAGAACGCAAATGTCGACACCTTTCTTGACGAAGAAGGGATTTCACACGAGTTCTCGGCTACGTACACACCTCAACAAAACAGAGTTGTTGAGAGGAAGAACCAGACGCTCATTGAAATGGCGAAGATGCCGAAGCACTTTTGGGCAGAAGCGGTTGAGACAGCTTGTCATGCAACAAATCGCTTGTATTTTCACAAGCTACTCGGCAAGACGGCATACGAGCTCCTCACCGGTAACAAACCCCAAGTTGGATACTTTCGAGTATTTGGCTCAAAGTGCTACATTCTTGATAAGCATCGTCGCTCTAGATTTGCTCCTAAGTCTCATGAAGGTTTCCTACTAGGTTATGGCTCAAACTCTCACACTTACCGTGTCTACAACAATTTCACCCGAAAGGTTGAAGAGACGGTAGATGTGAAGTTTGATGAATCTAACGGCTCGCAAGTAGAGCAATTGCCAATTGGTGTAGGTGACAAAGATCCTTCAGAAGCAATCCAAGACTTGGCTATTGGCAAGGTTCGTCCAATGGAGGTGAAGGAGGGTACCTCGTCCGTCCAAGTGGAAGCTTCAACTTCACAACAAGGTGAACCAAGAGTTGACACGGAAGCATCCACAAGCGGGACACACCAAGATGAAGATAACGAGGAAGTGCATCAAGATGAACGTCAACAACCTCCTTCCCCACTGCGATAAGAGAACAACAATGCCAACCATGAAGAAGGCCAAGAAGAAGAAGAACAAGATGAAGAAGATGTTCAACGAAGACCCAAGCAAAAGCTTTCACGAGTTCGAGAAAGAGTTGCTAAAGATCATCCTGTCGAGCAAATCTACAATTACATTCAAACCGGGAGAATCACTCGCTCTAAAACTCGTTTAGCTAACTTTTGTGAAAACTATTCTTTCATCTCTAGCATTGAACCTATGAAGGTTGAACAAGCATTGGAAGATCCGGATTGGATAAATGCTATGCATGAAGAGCTACATAACTTTGAGAGGAATCAAGTTTGGACATTGGTTGAGAAGCCCGACAACAACCACAACGTCATAGGTACCAAATGGGTGTTTCGCAACAAGCAAGATGAAGATGGACAAGTAGTTCGCAACAAAGCATGTCTCGTCGCCCAAGGCTACACACAAGTCGAAGGTATGGACTATGGTGAGACTTACGCCCCCGTTGCTAGACTTGAGTCCATTCGCATCTTACTTGCCTATGCTAATCATCATGATATCACCTTGTACCAAATGGACATTAAAAGTGCTTTTCTAAATGGTGAAATAGAGGAGGAAGTTTATGTTAAGCAACCTCCCGTCTTTGTCAATCCTAAGAAACCCAATCATGTTTACAAACTTCACAAAGCTCTTTATGGTCTTAAACAAGCTCCTAGAGCTTGGTATAAATGCTTAACCAAGTTCCTTATTGAAAAAGGCTTTGAAATTGGGAAAATTGATTCTACTCTTTTTACTAAAAGGGTTAATGGAGAACTATTTGTATGCCAAATATATGTTGATGATATTATATTTGGTTTGACTAACCCTCATTTTAGTGAAATGTTTGGGAAGCTAATGTCACAGAAGTTTGAGATGTCTATGATGAGTGAACTTAAATTCTTCCTTGGGCTGCAAATCAAGCAAACTAAGGAAGGTACCTTTGTTTCTCAAACGAAGTACACCAAGGACTTATTCAAGAAGTTGAATATGCAAGAATGCAAAGGTATGTCTACACCCATGCCAACTAGTGGACATAATGACTTGACCAAATATGGTGAACCGGTTGATGACAAGGTTTATCTCTCTATGATCGGTTCATTGTTATATCTATGTGCTTCACGTCCCGATATCATGCTAAGTGTGTGCATGTGTGCACGATATCAAGCTGCTCCTAAAGAATGTCATCTTAAGGCCGTGAAAAGAATAGTGAGATACTTAATCCATACACCAAACTTTGGCATTTGGTATCCTAAGAGGGCCTCTTTCGATCTTGTTGGCTATTCCGACTCGGACTATGCCGGAGACAAGTTTGATAGAAAGTCCACTTCGGGAACTTGTTAATTTCTTGGTAGATCTCTTGTGTCTTGGTCCTCCAAGAAACAAAACTCGGTATCCTTATCCACTGCCGAAGCTGAATATATTGCCGCTGGTTCATGTTGTGCTCAATTACTTTGGATGACCCAAACTCTTAAAGATTATGGGATATATGTGAGACATGTTCCATTGCTTTGTGACAATGAAAGTGCTATTAAAATTGATCATAATCCTGTGCAACATTCTCGAACTAAGCACATTGAAGTTCATCATCATTTCATTCGAGATCATGTCGCTAAGGGTGACATTGATCTTAAGCATATTCGCACCGAAAAGCAATTAGCGGACATATTCACTAAACCTCTTGATGAGAAAGTGTTTTGCATGTTAAGAGGAGAATTGAACATCATTGATGCTTCGAACTTGGAGTAGAAACTGCATTGGACACATGCAAGACATGAGCATGTGACTAATCCTTGATAGTTCTCTTATGATGAATATCTTATGTCTTGGATATATATGTATCTTGCATGTTATCTAACCCATGTAGGTACTTGGTGGAATCAAATTCCATGAGATTATGATTCACTCACATCTTGAGCAATCTCTACATCACCAAGTCTCTACACCTTGATTGTTGAAGACAAGGAAGCACGAAACCATTCAAACATATCCTTTGACAAATTCTATGTTGAGCTTCATGATTGTCATTTTTGGATACACAAGTGCTCTTCCTTGCAAGAACTAACCCATGTAGGTAGATGGACTCAAATTCGAAGTGGTGCTCCCAACTCTTGATGAGCTACATCAACCTTGAGCAACCCACACAAGTTCAACTACATGGATAACACCACCAACCAAGGTATGCTATTCCATCTTAGAGAAGCTTTACTCCAAGTCATGAGCTAAAGCAACTCGACAAGATGTGAATACATCAAGAGGCTTAAACAAAAAATGGGAACCCCATTTTGAGCTTAAACGATGAGTATGACCTATGATCAAGTGCTCTCACTTGACTCCTAAGTCAATATACTCTAACATAGGTGACTTTGTCGCCGACCATCTCTAGATGAAGTTCTCTTGTGTTCTTTTCTGTGTTTCTGCATTTGTCCCATGCATATTTGTTTCCCCTTTCAAAAAAAACTTCATCTAGATTTCTGTCTTTCTGTTTGCTCTGCATTTTCTGCATTCCAATTCATTGCACATATTTCAGTAAATTCCTTGAAAATCTTTGTGAAATCTTACAAGTCTAAGTGAGCTGAGGTGACAAGTGTTTTCTCTGCGATGAACTCGGTTTCACCGATTTGTTACTTTCGGCCCAACCGAATCCTTTCGGTACGACCGAAGCATAATACTCAGTGCCACCGATTTCATAATAGGAAAAACAGTTTGCCACATAATTCTGTGTTCCTTCTGATCCAGCTCCACTCAATGAATCTTGTCCTCTACAAGCATCACATTTTTATCATTGCTTTGCTCTATGTCTCAAGGACCAAACCCATTCTACAGATTCCAGAAGACCCTTCTTGGAAATTGATGTCAAAGGGGGAGAGAGAGACCATCAAAGCTTATCATTTGAAGAGAGAGAGAGCATCAAAACTTATCACCTTCTTAAGGGGGAGAAGAGACCTTCTAAGGGGAGAGACCCTCAAAAGGAGAGAGAGATCTCCAGGGGGAGAGAATACTTAAGTAGAAAGTACTTCTCAAGGATCCCAGATGCTTGGTGTTCAAGAGGAGAGATGTCCACATGTCTTCTTGAGGGGAGAGACATGTTCATATGATCTATTGTGTTTTTTTTTCTGCATTAGCATGCATCAGCTCTTATCATCATTCATATCTTTCAGCTCTGTTTTCCTTATAGCTCCGATTTTCTGTTCCCTATCTTCTCCCAGTATCCCATGTTAGATTCAGGGGGAGCAAGACATCTAAGGGAAAGAGATCATTTAAATTCATTGCATATCTTTACTCTTGGGGACATGTCTAATATAATGTGGTACCTAGTACTCACTATCTACATGTCATCCCAGTCTTGGTATTCTTGTGATTTCTTTTGTTTGCTATGGCTAGTGGATGCATCTGTGTTATCTAACCTTGTTTACACAGGTTCATTTCATCCTAAGACAACTCAAGACCGCAAGGTAAGTATATGCATCACAATCATGTGTGTGAGGAATTCTTGCTGATGTACATATTGTTTGCAAGAAAGACTCATGAGCATGAAGGTATTTTCTTCAACATTCTTTGCTCTGATGCATATGGCCAAGATACATGTAACACATTGCCTGCTCTATCATGTTTATGCTCTCACATGCTTCTTTATTCCATATTCACATGATTGCATACATGTAGGGGGAGCCTATGTTTGTTGCATGTCTTTCCAAAGCTTTACTTGCTATTACTTATTTCTTTATCTAAAAGCTTTGATGTATGTTGTCATCAATTACCAAAAAGGGGGAGATTGAAAACACAAGTGCTCCCTAGGTGGTTTTGGTAATTAATGTCAACATATCTCTTGTTGGACTAACACTTTTATCTAGTACATTTCAGATAAGTTCAACAATGGAGTGGCATGGACTAAAAAGGGTGTGGGAACTCCTTCAAGATGCTAAGGACAAAAGATTGGCTCAAGCTTCAAGCTCAAGACTCTTCATTTTACATTTTCAGTGGTCCAAGATCACATTGAGTCTATAGGAAAAGCCAATACTATCAAGGAGGGATGAGGTGTTGCTTAATGAGCCTCTTGCTTCATGTGCTTAGTGATATGCTCCAAAACCCTCAACTACTTTCCCACATCCACAAATGACCTAAACCCAAAGCCAAAATCGGTCACACCGAAACTTCCTATCCGGCGCCACCGATTCCAAAAGTCATAGCCACTGCCACAAACCCTAAGCAAATCGGTCTTACCGATAGGGATCTCGGTCTCACTGAGATGGGATTGTAATCTCTCTGTGTATGTCCATTATCAAATCGGTCCCACCAAGTTTGAGCAATCAGTACTACCGAGATTACAATGCAAACTCTCTGGAAACTTATTACCAAAATCGGTCTCACCGAGTTTGAGTAATCAGTCCCACCGAGTTTGCCTGACCAACTCTCTGGAAATCTTATTGCCAAATTTGGTCTCACCGAGTTTGTGTAATCGGTCTTACCGAGATTACGTTATGCCCTAACCCTAACTGAATCGGTCTCACCGAGTTGCATTTCGGTCCCACCGAAAACCCTAATGGTCACATTATTTGCTGAATCGGTCTGACTGAGTTTTACAATTCGGTCCCACCGAGTTTGGTAAATTGTGTGTAATGGTTAGATTTTTTGTGGAGGCTATATATACCCCTCCACATCCTCTTCATTCGTGGAGAGAGCCATCAGAACGAACCTATAGTCCCATCATACATTTTCTGAGAGAGAGAACTACCTACTCATGTGTTGAGGCCAAGATATTCCATTCCTACCATATGAATATTGATCTCTAGCCTTCCCAAGTTGCTTTCCACTCAAATCCTCTTTCCACCAGATCCAAATCCATTGAGAGAGAGTTGAGTGTTGGGGAGACTATCATTTGAAGCACAAGAGCAAGGAGTTCATCATCAACGCACCATTTGTTACTTCTTGGAGAGTGGTGTCTCCTAGATTGGCTAGGTGTCACTTGGGAGCCTCCGACAAGATTGTGGAGTTGAACCAAGGAGTTTGTAAGGGCAAGGAGATCGCCTACTTTGTGAAGATCTACCGCTAGTGAGGCAAGTCCTTCATGGGCGACGACCATGATGGAATACACAAGGTTGCTTCTTCGTGGACCCTTCGTGGGTGGAGCCCTCCATGGACTCATGCAGCCGTTATCCTTCGTGGGTTGAAGTCTCCATCAAGGTGGATGTACGATAGCACCACCTATCGGAACCACGCCAAAAACATCTGTGTCTCCAATTGCGTTTGAATCCTCCAAACCCTTCCCTTTACTTTCTTGCAAGTTGCATGCTTTATTTTCCGCTGCTCATATACTCTTTGCATGCTTGCTTGATATGTATTGTGGATGTTGAAATTGTGCCTAAACTCCACTTAAACCAAAAGAATCTTAAATACTGCAACTTTGGCAATTAGTGTCTAATCCCCCCCTCTAGACACCTCTTCTCAAGGTCCTACAGAAACCCGAGCCCGCGGACAAAATGGGGAAGGAACACGACTCTCTCGTGAGGTTCCGGAGTAGGGACGTCCTGTCCCGCCGGTGGGAGACGGTGGCCGATCTTCTTAGCCAGATACCCGGCCTCCCGAAGCCTCTTGATATCCTTCTCCTAGACGGTAGAGGCCATCCATCGGCCTCCTGGTCTAGATCCGGACATCTTTGGAAAACCTTTCTTCGAGGGAAAAGAAGAATGCCTAGGTGAGGGAGTCCAGGACTAGGGGGTGTCCGGATAGCCGGACTATCATCATCGGCCGGACTCCAAGACTATGAAGAAACAAGATTGAAGACTCCGTCCCGTGTCCGGATGGGACTTTCCTTGGCGTGGAAGGCAAGCTTGGCGATACGGATATGTAGATCTCCTACCATTGTAACCAACTCTGTGTAACCCTAGCCCTCTCCGGTGTCTATATAAACCGGAGGGTTTTAGTCCGTAGGACACAACCATTACAACAATCAAACCATAGGCTAGCTTCTAGGGTTTAGCCTCCTTGATCTCGTGGTAGATCCACTCTTGTACTATCCATATCATCAATATCAATCAAGCAGGAGTAGGGTTTTACCTCCATCGAGAGGGCCCGAACCTGGGTAAAAACATCGTGTCCCTTGTCTCCTGTTACCATCTGCCTAGACGCACAGTTCGGGACCCCCTACTCGAGATCCGCCGGTTTTGACACCGACATTGGTGCTTTCATTGAGAGTTCCTCTATACCGTCACCGGTAGGCAGGATGCCTCTTCCCGTCTTTAAAGACGGTATTTTCGCGAAAGGAGCCTTGGCTGCCAGCCAAACTATCCGGCTGGGCGGTTTTCTCATGACCGCCCGTTCGGCCACCGCTTCGACGATGACCTCTCGGGTCATCGAAAGCAATCTTCACGTCAACTTGGAATTCGCCGAGCAGCTAGATCCAATAGAGCTCTCGTCTGTAAACGAGCTCTTGGACCGCATCGCCGCCCTGGGAGTCGCTACAGACTACAATCAGATTGGACTTAAAACCGATCTGAGAAAGATTAACTCTCCCCAGGTTACCCACCACCTCGCGGTGGTAGAGGAACAACGCGGCGACTCTTCTCCTGTATTGAAAACTAGTCATGTCCGGGCTCCCGAACCCTCCATGGCGGATTCCCACGGAGGGATGGACTCCGATCAAACACTGAACCTAAAGTTAGGCATCGGACCGGACTAGTTGGACAACATCCAGCAATCCAAGCTTCCAAATTCGGAAACTTCTCGGCCCTTGAGCCTCGAGATGGGTAGGGTTCCGGACTCAATTCCACCCACCCGCCCAGACATATGCGATCTATCTCTAATCCGGCAAGAGCCCGCTGAAACAGTACATCATTACTGGGCCAGATTCCTCCTGGTTATGGACAGGATAAAGGACTGCCGAGAGGGAAACACAATTTCAATTTTCTGCAATAATTGCACGGACGAGGGAATCTTGAACGCCGTCAGCCGTCGTGAAATTACACGCTTCACCGACCTGGCGTCCATAGTACGAAAGTACTCTGCGATGGAGAGTGAGGGAGTCCTGGACTAGGGGGTGTCCAGACAGCCGGACTATCATCGTCCGCCGGACTCCAAGACTACGAAGATACAAGATTGAAGACTCCGTCCCGTGTCCGGATGGGACTTTCCTTGGCGTGGAAGGCAAGCTTGGCAATACGGATATGTAGATCTCCTACCATTGTAACCGACTCTGTGTAACCCTAGCCTTCTCCGGTGTCTATATAAACCGGAGGGCTTTAGTCCATAGGACACAACATACATTACAACAATCATACCATAGGCTAGCTTTAGGGTTTAGCCTCCTTGATCTCGTGGTAGATCCACTCTTGTACTACCCATATCATCAATATTAATCAAGCAGGACGTAGGGTTTTACCTCCATCAAGAGGGCCCGAACCTGGGTAAAACATCGTGTCCCTCGTCTCCTGTTACCATCCGCCTAGACGCACAGTTCGGGACCCCCTACCCGAGATCCGCCGGTTTTGACACCGACATTGGTGCTTTCATTGAGAGTTCCTCTATGCCATCACCGGTAGGCAGGATGACTCTTCCCGTCTTTAAAGACGGTATTTTCGCCAAAGGAGCCTTGGCTGCCGGCCAAACTATCCGGCTGGGCGGTTTTCTCATGACCGCCCGTTCGGCCACCGCTTCGACGATGACCTCTCGGGTCATCGAAAGCAATCTTCACATCAACTTGGAATTCGCCGAGCAGCTAGAGCCAATAGAGCTCTCGTCTGTAAACGAGCTCTTGGACCGCATCGCCGCCCTAGGAGTCGCTACAGACTACAATCAGATTGGACTTAAAACCGATCTGAGAAAGATTAACTCTCCCCAGGTTACCCACCACCTCGCGGTGGTAGAGGAACAACGCGGCGACTCTTCTCCTGTATTGAAAACTAGTCATGTCCGGGCTCCCGAACCCTCCATGGAGGATTCCCACGGAGGGATGGACTCCGATCAAACACTGAACCTAAAGTCAGGCATCGGACCGGACTCGTTGGACAACATCCAGCAATCCAAGCTTCCAAATTCGGAAACTTCTCGGCCCTTGAGCCTCGAGATGGGTAGGGTTCCGGACTCAATTCCACCCACCCGCCCAGACATATGCGATCTATCTCTAATCCGGCAAGAGCCCGCTGAAACAGTACATCATTACTGGGCCAGATTCCTCCTGGTTATGGACAGGATAAAGGACTGCTGAGAGGGAAACACAATTTCAATTTTCTGCAATAATTGCACGGACGAGGGAATCTTGAACGCCGTCAGCCGTCGTGAAATTACACGCTTCACCGACCTGGCGTCCATAGTACGAAAGTACTGTGCGATGGAGAGTGAGGAGTCCTGGACTAGGGGGTGTCCGGACAGCCGGACTATCATCGTCCGCCGGACTCCAAGACTACGAAGATACAAGATTGAAGACTCCGTCCCGTGTCCGGATGGGACTTTCCTTGGCGTGGAAGGCAAGCTTGGCAATACGGATATGTAGATCTCCTACCATTGTAACCGACTCTGTGTAACCCTAGCCTTCTCCGGTGTCTATATAAACCGGAGGGCTTTAGTCCATAGGACACAACATACATTACAACAATCATACCATAGGCTAGCTTTAGGGTTTAGCCTCCTTGATCTCGTGGTAGATCCACTCTTGTACTACCCATATCATCAATATTAATCAAGCAGGACGTAGGGATTTACCTCCATCAAGAGGGCCCGAACCTGGGTAAAACATCGTGTCCCTCGTCTTCTGTTACCATTCGCCTAGACACACAGTTCGGGACCCCCTACCCGAGATCCGCCGGTTTTGACACCGACATTGGTGCTTTCATTGAGAGTTCCTCTGTGTCGTCGCCGATAGGCTCGATGGCATCTTCAACCAACAACGCTGTCCAGGGTGAGACTTTTCTCCCCAGACAGATCTTCGTATTCGGCGGCTTCGCACTGCGGGCTAATTCGCTTGGCCATCTGGAGCAGATCGAAAGCTACGCCCCTGGCCGTCAGGTCAGATTCGGAAGTCTAAACTTCACGGCCGACGTCCGCGGAGACTTGATCTTCGACGGGCTCGAGCCACAGCCAAGCGCGCCGCACTGTTATGATGGGCACGATCTAGCTCTGCCGCCGAACAGTGCCCTGGTGGCCGCACACGAATCCGCTCCGGCCCTTAGTTCGGAGCCGATCGCCCAGATCGAGGATCGGTGGATGGACACCACCTCGGGGGCTCCAACTTCCACGGCGATGGAGCCGAACGCTAATCTTGTCCCTCGCGAAACTCATGATTCCGAGGCGCCGGACTCCTTGCCGGACTCCGGACCTCCCACGCCCCCACCAATCGAATCGGATTGGGCGCCGGTTATGGAATTCGACGCCGCGGACATCTTCCAATACTCCCCCTTTGGCGACATCCTCAATTCGCTAAAACATCTCTCGTTATCGGGAGAGTCCTGGCCGGACTATGGCCAGGATGGTTGGGATACGGACGACGAAGAAATTCAGAGCCCACCCACCACCCACTTTGTAGCCACTGTCGACGATCTAACCGACATGCTAGACTACGACTCCGAAGACATCGACGCTATGGATGATGATGCCGGAGACGAATAGGAACCAGCGCCTACAGGGCACTGGAAGACCACCTCGTCATACGACATATACATGGTGGACACCCCAAAAGATGGGGACGGCGAAGAAACAGCGCAGGCAGATTCTTTAAAGAAACAGCCCAAGCGCCGGCGTCAGCGGCGCCGCTCTAAATCCCGCCACAGCAAGAATGGAGATTCTGGCGCAGGAGATAATAATACCCCAGAAAGTGCCGAAGACAACCCCCTCCAGCAGGACTCAGCACAGGAGGATGTAGAAGCAAGCCCTCACGAGAGGGCGGCAGACGAAGAGGCTGAGGATTATAACTATATGCCTCCCTCCGAAGACGAGGCAAGCCTCAATGACGACGAATTCATCGTGCCCGAGGATCCCATCGAACAAGAGCGTTTTAAACGCAGGCTTATCGCCACGGCAAATAGCCTAAAGAAAAAGCAGCAGCAGCTTCAAGCTGATCAGGACCTGCTGGCCGATCGATGGACCGAGGTCCTCGCGGCCGAAGAGTATAGACTCGAACGCGCCTCCAAAAGCTACCCAAGACGCAAGCTGCTCCCCCGATTAGAGGAGGAAGCATACATACCTCCATCACCAGCGCACGATACGGCTGACCGACCACCCTGTGCTCGTGACAGAGAGGCATCCAGGCCCCCAACCAAGACCGTACCCCGGCATCGCTCCAAAAGTACGAACCCAAGAGGGAACACGCCGGACTTGCGAGACATATTGGAGGACAAAGCAAGGCAATCCAGATCCATCTACGGATCACGTGGGCGCCCCACGACCCATGACGAATACCGTCGCGCCGGATACAATAACCCCGGCCGGGCCGAACACAGCAGACAACGCTCTCTCGTGCTGCGTCATGATATTGCCCAATATAGAGGCGCCGCACACCCGCTATGCTTCACTGACGAAGTAATGGATCATCAAATCCCTGAAGGGTTTAAAACCATAAACATTGAATCCTACGATGGCACAACAGACCCCGCGGTTTGGATCGAAGATTATCTTCTCCACATCCATATGGCCCGCGGCGACGATCTCCACGCCATCAAGTATCTCCCACTCAAGCTTAAAGGACCAGCTCGGCATTGGCTTAACAGCTTGCCCGCAGAGTCAATTGGGTGTTAGGAAGACCTGGAAGCCGCATTCCTCGACAACTTCCAGGGCACGTATGTGCGACCACCAGACACCGATGACCTAAGCCACATCATTCTGCAGCCAGACGAATCGGCCAGACAATTCTGGACACGATTCTTGACAAAGAAAAATCAAATCGTCGACTGTCCGGATGCAGAGGCCCTTGCAGCCTTCAAACATAACATCCACGACGAATGGCTAGCCCGGCACCTGGGACAGGAAAAGCCGAAATCCATGGCAGCCCTCACATCATTAATGACCCGCTTTTGCACGGGAGAGGATAGCTGGCTGGCTCGCAGCAACAATCTCCATAAAAATTCTGGCAGTCCGGATACCAAGGACAACAACGGCAGGTCACGTCAAAACAAAAACAAACGCCGCATTAACGGCGACGATAAGGAGGATACGGCGGTCAACGCCGGATTCCGAGGCTCTAAACCCAGTCAATGGAAGAAGCCATTCAAAAGAACCACTCCGGGTCCGTCCAATTTGGACCGAATACTCGACCGCTTATTCCAGATACATGGCACCTGTCGGTGTCAAAACCGGCGGATCTCGGGTAGGGGGTCCCGAACTATGCGTCTAGGTGGATGGTAACAGGAGACGAGGGACACGATGTTTTACCGAGGTTCGGGCCCTCTCGATGGAGGTAAAACCCTATGTCCTGCTTGATTAATATTGATGATATGGGTAGTACAAGAGTGGATCTACCACGAGATCAAGGAGGCTAAACCCTAGAAGCTAGCCTATGGTATGATTGTTGTAATGTATGTTGTGTCCTACGGACTAAAGCCCTCCGGTTTATATAGACACCCGGAGGAGGCTAGGGTTACACAGAGTCGGTTACAATGGTAGGAGATCTACATATCCGTATTGCCAAGCTTGCCTTCCACGCCAAGGAAAGTCCCATCCGGACACGGGACGGAGTCTTCAATCTTGTATCTTCGTAGTCTTGGAGTCCGGCGGACAATGATAGTCCGGCTGTCCGGACACCCCCTAGTCCAGGACTCCCTCAGTAGCCCCTGAACCAGGCTTCAATGACGATAAGTCCGGCGCGCATAATGTTCGGCATTGCAAGGCGGGTTCCTCTCTTGAATAATCCAGAGAAGATCATGAACACCAGGATAGTGTCCGGCTCTGCAAAATAAATTCCACATTCCACCGTAGAGAGAATAAAATGTACACTTAGTTCAATCTGCTGACGTATTATGCGGCGTGACATCACACCGCTACCAAGCCTTTGTTTGAATCGTTTTTTTACCATACCACCTCGGCACGTTTAGCGAAGCGGTTTCCTTGGCACGTCTTGTCGAAGCAGAGATCGTGTTCCCCTTATTCCGGGATTCTCATCAATACGGACATGGGTAACCCAACCGCGCCATTGATGGTGGCGCTAGCGAGTTTTATCAGGCCAGCGGGACGCACAATTTTCGTCCGCCTACATATAAGGGATAAGGATTTACCTTCTCACCTACGCCTTCTTCCTCCTTTGCTTATCCACCTTCGCGTACTCAAGCTCCAACGCCCAAGCTCGCGCATCTTGCCTCGACCTTCTCCGAATATGTCCGGAGCGGGAGGAAAATGGTTGGCTTCCACCGTTAAGGAGGAGCACATCACCAGACTGCGCAGCGCCGGATATCTTTCCGGCGATATCGCGCATCGGCTGTCCGACGAGGGGCAGCTCGTCCCTACCCCCGGGCCTCACGAGAGGGTCGTCTTCCTTCCCCACTTCCTCCACGGACTGGGCTTTCCGCTCCATCCATTCGTTCGGGGGCTCATGTTTTATTACGGCCTGGATTTCCACGATCTGGCGCCGAACTTCATCCTCAACATCTCGACGTTCATCGTCGTGTGCGAGGCCATCCTCTGCATCCGGCCCCACTTCGGCCTGTGGCTCAAGACCTTCAACGTCAAGCCGAAGGTTGTGCTGGGCACGCAAGCGGAATGCGGAGGCGCCATGTTGGGTAAATTACCCAACGTCCTTTGGCTCGAAGGGGCCTTCGTGGACTCCGTCAAGGAGTGGCAATCGGGGTGGTTCTACATCACCGAGCCGCGCAAGCCAACATGGGCGGCGGCCCCCGAGTTTAGATCTGGCATCCCCATGCAGCTTACCTCCTGGAAAGAGAAGGGCTTGCTGTGGGGCAATTCGAAGGAGGTGACTGGACTCCGAACCTGCATCCAGAAGCTGGTGAGCAATAAGCTCAGGCTCGTCGATGTGGTCCAAGTCATGCTCATCCGCCGGATTCTCCCATGCCAAGAACGGGCATTCAATCTACGGGAGTTTAATCCGGAACAGCACCAGGCGCTGAGCGGGCTCTTCGATACAACATACGAAGGCGCTTGGAGGGTGCTGTTTAAGGGCGCCGAATCCCCCGCATCCGCGACGGAAGATCGCGGATTCAGCTCGCAGTATCCAACTGACGAGGTAAGTGATTCAACCCCATTATGGGACACTTTGTAGTAATAGAATTAATTATAAGAGGGTTTCATTCTTTCCTTTCCTTTGACAGGAATGGATGGAGAAGGCCAGGCAGCTTATCAGCCCGGCTCCCATGCCAGAAGACCCAGTGGACGCCCGTTTAGCAGGGCTGCTGGTTCCGGCACCGCATGTGGTGTCGGAGAAGAAGGCCAAGAAGGTGGCCGCGAGGACTCGAAAGAGTTCCCGCAATCAGGTGTCCGACGACGAGGCGGACTCCTCCCCCAAAGACGAGGAGGGTTCTCTCCTTGAAGAGGGAGAGAAGAAGAGGAAGGCTTCCCCAATAGGGGAGGCGAAGGGTCCAAGAGGGGGAGAACTATCCCCCCGGACAGTTTTGCCAACACCAGCGTTGGCGAGGATGAGTGGCCTCCAAGGGCCAGGCGTCCGGAAAGATCGTAAGTATCCGGATCCTTTATATACAATATCTTTTGTGTCGCATAGTGTCCTTCTAACGCCGCATTCTGTCCGTAGTCCGGCCGATGACGATCTTCCCGACTCATCGAGCGGGTCATTGGCCTCGTCGGATGTGGATTCACTTCCGACGGCCTCTACCCCACGCGCCGACGAGGACGCCGAGGTGGGATCCCAGAGAGGGACCCATCAGGAGGAGGCTCCGAAGGCGCCGTCAGGCAACCTCCCGGACTTTGCGCCGGACTCTACATCGGAACCCGCAGTGGTTCCAGAGTCCGGCAAGCGGTCCCTTCGAAAGAGGGGCAAGACCGTGACACCGGCGGCCTCCGTCCAACCGGAGGCGCCGGATAACTTGTGGGAGGCGCTTAAAGGTGCTTCCATCGAGGAAGAACACCGCACTATCATGAGTGCGGTGATTCAAAAGGTTCGGCTCGCCAAAAGCGGGCTGACCGAAGCCTGCAGCAGCCTTCTAATAGGATTTGAGGTAAGAAGTTAAAATTATGTAATGTAATACCGCATAGACAGTAGCCCCTGATGCTTAGTTCGGTGTTCGGAAAAAAAGCCGGACTGAGGATCTAATAAGATATACGCAGGGTTGCTTAAAATATGTCAATATGGGTTTGCAGGCTGTGCTGCTGACCTCTGCCGCACTAATGGCGGAGGTCGATGTGCTGAAAAAGGATCTCGAGCGGTCCGAGCAAGAGCTCGGCCATGCCAAGAAGCAGCTCGAGGACAAAGAAGGTGAGTAACACCACTTTGAATAGTTACCTTACAGAAAAGGATTTTGGTTGCAATAAAATTAACAAGGATAATATGTGTATTGCAGGGGCCACTAACGATGTGGCAGCCCTGAAGGAGGCTGTGTCCGCGGCCGAACACAGTGCGGCCGCGGAACGGGCAGAGAGAGAAAAGCAGGAGGCACGGGTGGCGGAAGTGCGGCAAGAGCTCCAGGCTCTCATGGAGAAACATGAGAGTTTGGAGCGTGACTCCAAGACTCGAGAGTCCGAGCTTGCCTCGGCTCTCGAAAGTGCCAAGTCCGCCAAGGCCGAAGCCCATAAGGCCCTTCAGGAGGTTGAAGATGTAAAGAAAATAGCGGCGGGTAAGGCATTTTTCATGCAAAGCAAGCATGTTGATGTAAAATACCTGACACTTACCCGCATTCGGAGCTCTCCAGGGGCGTTTGCAGATCTGCCGCGTAGTGCGTCTGATGCCGCCGCATTCTATCGTGGCGAGGAGGGGAGCTTGAGGGAAAAAGTCTTCTGGTCTCAGTATGCTGAGGCCGGACACCCGGTGCCCCCAAGCGACCAGCTGAAGCAGCTGGTCGAACTCCACAAGGTAGCTGAAGAGGCCATGAAGGGTCTTATAGTCCGGCTGTGGCCTGGACAGGCCATGCCTAGGAGCTACTTTGGCCTCGTGCGATGGCTGGTGGATGCATGCCCCTGGGTGGATGTCATCAAGCGCTCCGCCTGTATTGAAGGCGCTCGCCGGGCCCTCGCCCGCACAAAGATGCAATGGGGCAAGTTGGATGCGGAGAAGCTTCTCACGGACCCACCGCCACAGGGCAAGGAATATCGCACGCCCAAAATGTATTATAAATCTGTCCTGAAGGGAGCCCGCGATATTGCGGATGAGTGCCCCAGCAATGTATTCTTTGAGTGAATTCTCCATGTATTATCCTGTGCGCTGAAACTTTGTTCATGTGCGCTTTGAGCAACAATTTTTTAATTTAAAATATTACCTTCTGTGCGGCCGTTTATAAAATCTGAGAGATGGCAAGTCGTTGGCTTCAGCCCCCAAGCCACGAGTGCTGGGGTGTTCGGGATAAACTTGAGCACTCTTGTTCCCATTGTTGGGTCCATCGAGGGAGGCGCTCAACACAACGAACAAGGCAACCGGACTTATAATGCTTGAACACTCTCACTTAGCCATAGAATTCTATAATTTTAAATTTCGGCGAAGCCCCTGGTATTCGGAAGACCGAATCCGGGGCGCTATCCACGCCTTCGTCGGACATTGTCCGGAACTTCACTCGAAGCGGCGTGAGTCTTTAAGGACCCGAAAAAACCTCTCGAACAGCGACCAGTCTCTCGCCTTATCATGCCGGTCAGTTTTAGCTTTCTCCACTGAGGCGCTCGCCCGGCTCAACCGGGGCGCAATCGCAGTGGTTCTCCCAGTGCCACCTTAGCCGACAGAACGGAACGTAAGGCACCAAAACGTGGGAGCCGGGCAAACCCAACTATTGACCCAAGACATGATTCGGAGCCGATTCATATAATGCTATAAGTTCGGGGTGCCGCACTTGTGAAAGTGTTCGGACTTATCACACCATAGAGTGGGGAACATAAGCCCCTGGCGTATTAGGCCGTACCAAAATGTACGGGCGCAATATGTCATATAATGAACATATATATATATAAAATGTAATGCAATTGCAATCAAAAAGGTGCTGCATTATTAATGAAAGAAGGTCTGCTAGTAGAGCGGACTGATACAAATAGTGCGGTAAGCAAGGGATTTGGACTAAGTAAACGTGTCCCCCTCCAGGGGTGAGCTGCGGACTTGGTGTATATAATCGAATTTAATGCTCGTAATTGAGACCACCTGAGTGTTCGTCGCAGCCTTCTTTCGTCCCCGACTGTTGCATCATGAGTTCGGCAGGTTCATCGCCGGACAGGGCCTCTGGTTAGCGGAGTCCTGTGTACACAAAGAAGGGAAATAAAAAATAAAGAAAAAAGGGGGCACACTTGCGAGCCCCCAGTGTGGTCGAACCGCACTCTGGGTCTGTTGCGATCGTGCCCCTTCCCCTGTGCCCATGGCATCTCCAAAGCGTAATGATGTACGCGAAGTGTTATTATTGCGATCATGCGCGGGAGAGGGTTGGGGCCGCATTGCTACGCATGCTCTGATCGCGCCAGGTGGTCTTGGTTGGTATTGCTTCGGGCGCGTTTTGCTGTATCCGGCTGTTTAATGGCCGGACTGTAGAATCGCCTTAAGAGGCTACTTTGCACCTCTGCCGCGAGAGCCGCTGTATGTTCCTCCGTTCTGAGGGAGCGTTCCGTATTCCCATTGACCGTGATGACTCCACGAGGGCCTGGCATCTTGAGCTTTAGGTATGCGTAATGCGGCACCGCGTTGAATTTTGCAAACGCGGTTCGTCCGAGCAGAGCGTGATAGCCGCTGCGAAACGGGACTATGTCGAAGATTAACTCTTCACTCCGGAAATTATCCGGGGATCCGAAGACCACTTCCAGTGTGACTGAGCCTGTACAGTTGGCTTCCACTCCTGGTATGACACCTTTAAAGGTTGTCTTTGTAGGTTTAATCCTTGAGGGGTCTATGCCCATTTTGTGCACTGTATCCTGATAAAGCAGGTTCAGGCTACTGCCGCCGTCCATCAGGACTCTCGTGAGGTGAAATCCATCGACGATTGGGTCTAAAACCAATGCGGCGAATCCACCATGGCGTATGCTGGTCGGATGGTCTCTTCGATCGAAAGTGATCGGACAAGAGGACCATGGATTGAACTTCGGGGCGACTGGCTCCATCGCGTAGACGTCCCTTAGTGCGCGTTTCCTCTCCCTCTTGGGTATATGGGTCGCATATATCATATTCACCGTGCGCACTTGTGGGGGAAAACCCTTCTGTCCTCTATTGTTTGGCGGTCGGGTCTCTTCCTCGTCGTCGCTGTTTAGCCCCTTGTCATTGTTTTCGGCAATTAACTTGCCGGCCTGCTTGAACACCCAGCAATTTCTATTAGTGTGGTTAGCTGGCTTTTCAGAGGTGCCATGTATCTGGCATAAGCGGTCGAGTATTCGGTCCAGATTGGACGGACCCGGAGTGGTTCTTTTGAACGGCTTCTTCCGCTGACCGGGTTTAGAGCCTCGGAATCTGGCGTTGACTGTCGTATCCTCCTTATCGTCGCCGTTAATGCGGCGTTTGTTTTTGTTTCGACGTGACCTGCCGTTGTTGTCCTTAGTATCCAGACTGCCAGAATTTTTATGGAGGTTGTTGCTGCGAGCTAGCCAGCTGTCCTCTCCCGCGCAAAAGTGGGTCATTAGCGATGTGAGGGCTGCCATGGATTTCGGCTTTTCCTGCCCCAGGTGCCGGGCTAGCCATTCGTCCCGGATGTTATGTTTGAAGGCTGCAAGGGCCTCTGCATCCGGACAGTCGACGATTTGAATTTTCTTCGTCAAGAACCGTGTCCAGAATTGTCTAGCCGATTCTTCTGGCTGCTGAATGATATGGCTTAGGTCATCGGCGTCTGGTGGTCGCACATACGTGCCTTGGAAGTTATCAAGGAATGCGGCCTCCAGGTCTTCCCAACACCCAATTGACTCTGCGGGCAGGCTGTTAAGCCAATGCCGAGCTGGTCCTTTAAGCTTGAGTGGGAGGTACTTGATGGCGTGGAGATCGTCGCCGCGGGCCATATGGATGTGGAGGAGATAATCTTCTATCCAAACCACGGGGTCTGTTGTGCCATCGTAGGATTCAATGTTTACGGGTTTAAACCCTTCAGGGATTTGATGATCCATTACTTCATCAATGAAGCATAGCGGGTGTGCGGCGCCTCTGTATTGAGCAATATCGCGACGCAGCTCGAGAGAGCGCTGTCTGCTGTGCTCGGCCCGGCCGGGGTTATTGTGTCCTGCGCGACGGTATTCGTCGTGGGTCGTGGGGCGCCCACGTGATCCGTAGATGGATCTGGATTGTCTTGCTTTGTCCTCCAATATGTCTCGCAAGTCTAGCGCGTTCCCTCTTGGGTTCGTACTTTTGGAGCGATGCCGGGGTACGGTCTTGGCTGGGGGCCTGGATGCCTCTCTGTCACGACCACGGGGTGGTTGGTCAGCCATATCGTGCGCTGGTGATGGAGGTATGAATGCTTCCTCCTCTAATCGGGGGAGCAGCTTGCGTCTTGGGTAGCTTTTGGAGGGGCGTTCGAGTTTATACTCTTTGGCCGCGAGGACCTCGGTCCATCGATCGGCCAGCAGGTCCTGATCAGCTTGAAGTTGTTGCTGCTTTTTCTTTAGGCTGTTTGCTGTGGCGATAAGCCTACGCTTGAAGCGCTCTTGTTCGACGGGATCCTCAGGTACGACGAATTCATCATCGTTGAGGCTTGCTTCGTCTTCGGAGGGAGGCATATAGTTATGATCCTCAACCTCTTCGTCTGCCGCCCTCTCGTGAGGGCTCGCTTCTGCATCCTCCTGCGCTGAGTCTTGCTGGAGGGGATTGTCTTCGGCACTCTCTGGAGTATTATTATCTCCTGTGCCGGAATCTCCATTCTTGCTGTGGCGGGATTTAGAGCGGCGCTGCTGACGCCGGTGTTTGGGCTGCTTCTTTAAAGAGTCTGCCTCCGCTGCTTCTTTGCCGTCCCCTTCTTTTGGGGTGTCCACCATGTATATGTCATATGACGAGGTGGTCTTCCAGTGCCCTGTAGGCGCTGGTTCCTGTTCATCTCCGGCATCGTCGTCCGTAGCGTCGATGTCGTCGGAGTCGTAGTCTAGCATGTCAGTTAGATCGTCGACAGTGGCTACAAAGTGGGTGGTCGGTGGGCTCTGAATTTCTTCGTCGTCCGTACCCCAACCATCCTGGCCATAGTCCGGCCAGGACTCTCCTGATAACGAGAGATGCTTTAGTGAATTCAGGATATCGCCAAAAGGCGAGTATTGGAAGATGTCCGTGGCGGTGAATTCCATAACCGGCGCCCAATCCGAATCGATTGGTAGGGGCGCGGGAGGTTCGGAGTCCGGCAAGGAGTCAGGCGCCTCGGAATCACGAGTTTCGCAGGGGACAAGATTAGTGTTCGGCTCCATCGCCGTGGATGTTGAAGCCCCCTAGGCGGTGTCTATCCACCGATCCTCTATCCGGGCGATCGGCTCCGGACTAATGGCCGGAGCGGATTCGTGTGCGGCCACCAAGGCACTGCTCGGCGGCAGAGCTAGATCATGCCCATCGCAACAATGCGGCGCGCTTGGCTGTGGCTCTGGTCCGTCGAAGATCAAGTCTCCGTGGACATCGGCAGTGAAGTTTAGGCTTCCGAATCTGACCTGACGGCCAGGGGCGTAGCTTTCGATCTGCTCCAGATGGCCAAGCAAATTGGCCCGCAGTGCGAAGCTGCCGAATAAGAAGATCTGTCCGGGGAGAAAAGTCTCACCCTGGACGGCGTTGTTGGTTGAAGATGTCATCAAGCCTATCGGTGACGACACAGAGGAACTCTCAATGAAAGCACCAATATCGGTGTCAAAACCGGTGGATCTCGGGTAGGGGGTCCCGAACTGTGCGTCTAGGCGGATGGTATCAGGAGACGAGGGACACGATGTTTTACCTAGGTTCGGGCCCTCTCGATGGAGGTAAAACCCTACGTCCTTCTTGATTAATATTGATGATATGGGTAGTACAAGAGTGGATCTACCACGAGATCAAGGGGGCTAAACCCTAGAAGCTAGCCTATGGTATGATTGTTGTAATGTATGTTGTGTCCTACGGACTAAAGCCCTCCGGTTTATATAGACACCGGAGGAGGCTAGGGTTACACAGAGTCGGTTACAATGGTAGGAGATCTACATATCCGTATTGCCAAGCTTGCCTTCCACGCCAAGGAAAGTCCCATCCGGACACGGGACGGAGTCTTCAATCTTGTATCTTCGTAGTCTTGGAGTCCGGCGGACGATGATAGTCCGGCTGTCCGGACACCCCCTAGTCCAGGACTCCCTCAGCACCCCTGAAAAGCCAGCTAATCACACCAATAGAGATTGCTGGGTGTTCAAGCAGGCAGGTAAGTTAATTGCCGAAAACAATGACAAGGGGCTAAACAGCGACGATGAGGAGGAGACCCGACCGCCAAACAATAGAGGATAGAAGGGTTTTCCCCCACAAGTGCGGACGGTGAATATGATTTACGCAACCCATATACCCAAGAGGGAGAGGAAGCGCGCATTAAGGGACGTCTATGCGATGGAGCCAGTCGCCCCGAAGTTCAATCCATGGTCCTCTTGTCCGATCACTTTCGATCGAAGAGACCATCCGACCAGCATACGCCATGGCGGATTCGTCGCATTGGTTTTAGACCCAATCGTCGATGGATTTCACCTCACGAGAGTCCTGGTGGACGGCGGTAGTAGCCTGAACCTGCTTTATCAGGATACAGTGCGCAAGATGGGCATAGACCCCTCAAGGATTAAACCTACAAAGACAACCTTTAAGGGTGTCATACCAGGTGTGGAAGCCAACTGTACAGGCTCAGTCACACTGGAAGTGGTCTTCGGATCCCCGGACAATTTCCAGAGCGAGGAGTTAATCTTCGACATAGTCCCGTTTCGCAACGGCTATCACGCTCTGCTCGGACGAACCGCGTTTGCAAAATTCAACGCGGTGCCGCATTATGCATACCTCAAGCTCAAGATGCCAGGCCCTCGTGGAGTCATCACGGTCAACGGGAATACGGAAGGCTCCCTCCGGACGGAGGAACATACAGCTGCTCTCGTAGCAGAAGTACAGAGCAGCCTTCTAAGGCAATTCTTGAATCCGGCCGTTAAACGGCCGGATACAGCAAAACGCGCCCGAAGCAATACCAACCAAGACCACCTGGCACGATCAGAGCACGCGTAGCAATGCGGCCCCAACCCCCGCCCGCGCATGATTGCAAGAACAACCCTCCGCGTACATCATTACGCTTTGGAGATACCATGGGCGCAGGGGAAGGGGCACGATCGCAATGGACCCAGAGTGCGGCTCGACCACACCAGGGGCTCGCAAGTGTGCCCCCTTTCTTTTTATTATTATTATTTTCCTTATTCGCGTACACAGGACTCCGTTAACCAGAGGCCCTGTCCGGCGGTGAACCTGCCAAACTCATGATGCAACAACCAGGGAAGAAAGAAGGCTGCGACGAACACTCAGGTGGTCTCAATTACGAGCATTAAATTCGATTATATACACCAAGTCCGCAACTCACCCCTGGAGGGGGACATGTTTAATTAGTCCAAATCCCTTGCTTACCGCACTATTTGTATCAGTCCGCACTCATAGCAGACTTTCTTTATATAATGCAGCACCTTTTTGACTGCAATTACATTACCTTATATATATATATATATATGTTCATTACATGACATCTTGCACCCATATATTTTGGTACGGCCTAATACACCAGGGGCTTATGTTCCCCACACTATGGTGTGATAAGTCCGAACACTTTCATAAGTGCGGCACCCCGAACTTATAGCATTATATGAATCGGCTCCGAATCATGTCTTGGGTCAATAGTTGGGTTTGCCCGGCTCCCACGTTTTGGTGCCTTACGTTCCGTTCTGTCGGCTAAGGTGGCACTGGGAGAACCACTGCGATTGCGCCCCGGTTGAGTCGGGCGAGTGCCTCAGTGGAGAAAGCTAAAACTGACCGGCATGATAAGGCGAGAGACCGGTCGCTGTTCGAGAGGTTTTTTCGGGTCCTTAAAGACTCACGCCGCTTCGAGCAAAGTTCCGGACAATGTCCGACGAAGGCGTGGATAGCGCCCCAGATTCGGTCTTCCGAATACCAGGGGCTTCGCCGAAATTTAAAATTATAGAATTCTATGGCTAAGTGAGAGTGTTCAAGCATTATAAGTCCGGTCGCCTCGTTCGTTGTGTTGAGCGCCTCCCTAGATGGACCCAAAAATGGGAACAAGAGTGCTCAAGTTTATCCTGAACACCCCAGCACTCGTGGCTCAGGGGCTGAAGCCAACGACTTGCCATCTCTCAGATTTTATAAACGGCTGCACAGAAGGTAATATTTTAAATTAAAACAAGCGTTGCTCAAGGCGCATATGAACGAAGTTTTCAGCGCACAGGATAACACATAGCGAGTTTACTCAAAGATTACATTTCTGGGGCACTCATCCGCAATATCGCGGGCTCCCTTTAGGACAGTTTTATAATACATTTCAGGCGTGTGATACTCCTTGCCCGATGGCGGTGGGTCCGTGAGAAGCTTCTCCGCATCCAACCTGCCCCAATGCACCTTTGTGCGGGCAAGGGCCTGACGAGCACCTTCAATACAGGCGGAGCACTTGATGACCTCCACCCAGGGACATACATCCACCAGCCGCCGCACGAGGCCAAAGTAGCTCCCAGGCATGGCCTGTCCAGGCCACAGCCGGACTATAAGGCCCTTCATGGCCTCCTCAGCTACCTTGTGGAGTTCGACCAGCTGCTTCAGCTGGCCGCTTGGGGGCACCGGATGGACGGCCTCAGCGTACTGAGACCAGAAGACATTCTCCGTCGAGCTCCCCTCCTCGCCACGATAGAATGCGGCGGCATCGGACGCACTATGCGGCAAATCTGCAAACGCCCCTGGAGAGCTCCGAATGCGGGTAAGTGTCAGGTAGTTTACATTAACATGCCTGCTTTGCATGAAAAATGCCTTACCCGCCGCTATCTTCTTTACATCTTCAACCTCCTGAAGGGCCTTACGGGCCTCGGCCTTGGCGGACTTGGCACTTTCGAGAGTCGAGGCAAGCTCGGACTCTCGAGTCTTGGAGTCACGCTCCAAACTCTCATGCTTCTCCATGAGAGCCTGGAGCTCTTGCCGTACTTCCGCCACCCGTGCCTCCTGCATTTCTCGCTCTGCCCGCTCCACGGCCGCACTACGTTCGGCCGCGAACACAGCCTCCTTCAGGGCTGCCACCTCGTTCGTGGCCCCTGCAATACCCATATTATCCTTGTTAATTTTATTGCAACCAAAATCCTTTTCTGTAAGGTAACTATTCAAAGTGGTGTTACTCACCTTCTTTGTCCTCGAGCTGCTTCTTGGCATGGCCGAGCTCTTGCTCGGACCGCTCGAGATCCTGCTTCAGCACACTGACCTCCGCAGTCAGTGCGGCACAAGTCAGCAGCGCAGCCTGCACACCAATATTGACATATTTTAAGCAACCCTGTGTATATCTTGTTAGATCCTCAGTCCGGCTTTTCTTTCCGAACACCGAACTGAGCATCAGGGGCTACTGTCTATGCGGTATTACATTACACAATTTTAACTTCTTACCTCAAAGCCTGTTAGAAGGCTGCTGCAGGCTTCGGTCAGCCTGCTCTTGGCGAGCTGAACCTTCTGAATCACCGCACTCATGATAGTGCGGTGTTCTTCCTCGATGGAAGCGCCTTTAAGCGCTTCCAACAAGTTATCCGGCGCCTCCGGTTGGACGGAGGCCGCCGGTGTCACGGTCCTGCCCTTCCTTCGAAGGGGCCGCCTGCCGGACTCTGGGACCACTGCGGGTTCCGATGTAGAGTCCGGCGCAAAGTCCGGGAGGCTGCCTGATGGCGCCTCCGGAGCCTCCTCCTGATGGGTCCCTCTCTGGGATCCCACCTCGGCGTCCTCGTCGACGCGGGGGGTAGAGGTAGTCGGAAGTGAATCCACATCTGAAGGGGCCAACGACCCGCTCGACGAAGCGGGGAGATCATCATCGGCCGGACTACGGACAGAACGCGGCATTAGAAGGACACTACGCGACATGAAAGAAATTGCATATCAGGGATCCGGATACTTACGATCTTGCCGGACGCCTGGCCCTTAAAGGCCACTCCTCCTCGCCAACGATGGTGTTGGCGAAACTGTCTGGGGGAATAGTTCTCCCCCTCTTGGACCCTTCGGCCTCCACTATCGGGGAAGCCTTCCTCTTCTTCTCTTCCTCCTCCGGGAGAGAGTCCTCTTCCTCCTCCTCGTCTTCGGGGGAGGAGTCCGCCTCGTCGTCGGACGCCTGATTACGGGAACTCTTTCAAGTCCCCACGGCCACCTTCTTGGCCTTCTTCTCCGGCACCACATGCGGTGCCGGAACCAGCAGCCCTGCTAGATGGGCGCTCACTGGGTTTTCTGGCAGGGGAGCCAGGCTGATGAGCTGCTCAGCCTTCTCCATCCATTCCTGTCAAAGGAAAAGAGAGAAATTGAAACCCTCTTAGAATCAATTTGATTACCACAAGTGTCCCGTAAAGGGGTTGAATCACTTACCTCGTCAGCCGGATGCTGCGAGCGAAATCCGCGATCTTCCATCGCGGATGCGGGGGCTTCGGTGCCCTTAAACAGCACCCTCCAGGCGCCTTCATATGTCGTATCGAAGAGCCCGCTTAGCGCCTGGTGCTGTTCCGGATTGAACTCCCACAGATTGAATGCCCGTTCTTGGCATGGGAGGATCTGGCGGATGAGCATGACTTGGACCATGTCGACGAGCCTAAGCTTATTGCTCACCAGCTTCTGGATGCAGGCTCGGAGTCCCGTCAGCTCCTTCGGATTGCCCCACAGCAAGCCCTTCTCTTTCCAGGAGGTGAGCTGCGTGGGGATGCCAGATCTAAACTCGGGGGCCGCCGCCCATGTGGGCTCGCGCGGCTCGGTGATGTAGAACCACCCCGATTGCCACCCCTTGACGGAGTCCACGAAGGCCCCTTCGAGCCAAAGGACGTTGGGCAACTTACCCAACATGGCGCCTCCGCATTCCGCTTGCGTGCCCTTCACAACCTTCGGCTTGACGTTGAAGGTCTTGAGCCACAGGCCGAAGTGGGGCCGGATGCAGAGGAAGGCCTCGCACACGACGATAAATGCCGAGATGTTGAGGATGAAGTTCGGCGCCAGATCGTGGAAATCCAGGCCGTAGTAAAACATGAGCCCCCGGACGAATGGGTGGAGTGGAAAGCCCAGTCCGCAGAGGAAGTGGGGAAGGAAGACGACCCTCTCATGGGGCCCAGGGGTAGGGATGAGCTGCCCCTCGTCGGGCAGCCGATGCGCGATATCGCCGGAGAGGTATCCGGCGCTGCGCAGCTTGGTGATGTGCTCCTCCTTAACGGTGGAGGCCAACCATTTGCCTCCCGCTCTGGACATATTCGGAGAAGGTCGAGGCGAGATGCGCGAGCTTGGGCGTTGGAGCTTGAGTGCGCGGAGATGGATAAGGAAAGGAGGAAGAAGGCATAGGTGAGAAGGTAAATCCTTATCCCTTATATATAGGCGGACAAAAACTATGCGTCCCCCACCGGCCTGGTAAAAATTGCTTATCTCCCAAGCGCCACCATCAATGGCGCGGTTGGGTTACCCATGTCCGTATTGATGAGAATCCCGGAATAAGGGGAACACGATCTCTGCTTCGACAAGACGTGCCAAGGAAACCGCTTCGCTAAACGTGCTGAGGTGGTATAGTAAAAAATGATTCAAATAGAGGCTTGGTAGCGGTGTGATGTCACGCCGTATAATACGTCAGCAGATTGGACTGGTGTACATTTTATTCTCTCTACGGTGGAATGTGGAATTTATTTTGCAGAGCCGGACACTATCCTGGTGTTCATGATCTTCTCTAGATTATTCAAGGGAGGAACCCACCTTGCAATGGCGAACATTATGCGCGCCGGACTTATCGTCATTGAAGCCTGGTTCAGGGGCTACTGAGGGAGTCCTGGACTAGGGGGTGTCCGGACAGCCGGACTATCATTGTCCGCCGGACTCCAAGACTACGAAGATACAAGATTGAAGACTCCGTCCCGTGTCCGGATGGGACTTTCCTTGGCGTGGAAGGCAAGCTTGGCAATACGGATATGTAGATCTCCTACCATTGTAACCGACTCTGTGTAACCCTAGCCTTCTCCGGTGTCTATATAAACTGGAGGGCTTTAGTCCGTAGGACACAACATACATTACAACAATCATACCATAGGCTAGCTTTAGGGTTTAGCCTCCTTGATCTCGTGGTAGATCCATTCTTGTACTACCCATATCATCAATATTAATCAAGCAGGACGTAGGGTTTTACCTCCATCGAGAGGGCCCGAACCTGGGTAAAACATCGTGTCCCTCGTCTCCTGTTACCATCCGCCTAGACGCACAGTTCGGGACCCCCTACCCGAGATCCGCCGGTTTTGACACCGACAGAGAGTTTCCGGAAAACCGAAACTAAGTTTTGGGACAATCCAGCCCCGAATACAACCCCAGTCCGCAACAAAAGGGTGCATTTCACTCAAGCACCAGGTACAAAAACCAAAAAGCAAATACCCCATAAAGGGCACAGAACCGTACTGGAGGGATGGCTTAGCGGACCCTGTAAAATTCACAGTACAGAAGGCGCCACCCGAACACATAGCCTTCGAGCATGTTGGATACTGCGGCAGGTGGCCAAAAGTGGCAAGGAGCTTCTAGCCCCGGAAAACCATTCCAACAATACCAGTACGGTATCAACAGTCTTCGAGACTTTCGCATCAAATAATATGCGGAAACGAACAATCCGCAGCCTCGCCGAAGTCTACCAAGTAGCAACAACAAATCCATGGAGCGACACGACCATCACCTTCAACGCCAGCGACGCACCTGAATTCCGAACAGCCCGAGCACCAACCGCATTGGTCCTCAGTCCAATAGTGGACGGCTTTCATCTTACCAAGGTACTCATGGATGGCGGCAGCGGACTAAACCTCATCTACGAGGAAACTCTTCAAAAAATGGAAATAGACTGGAGCCGCATTGAGCGAAGCAGCACAACCTTCAGAGGAATAATCCCTAGCCGTGAAGCGCGCTGCACAGGAAAAATCACACTCGATGTGGTGTTCGGCTCGCCGGACAATTACAGGTCTGAAGAAGTCACGTTCCAGGTAGCCCCGTTCTGCAGCGGATATCACGCTATATTAGGACGAGAGGCATTCACAATTTTTCAAGCCATACCCCATTACGGGTACATGAAGCTTAAAATGCCTGGGCCCGGCGGAATAATCACTCTCGTTAGTGATCCGGACATAGCACTCCGCGCCGAAAACAAGACAACCGCATTAGCCCTGGAGGCACTATCCGAAGCCCTAGCGGCAGGAGAACTCACTGCGCTGCGCTCTATGGTGAATAGGGACGATGTGATACTCGACAAGAGATCCAAGTCCACCTCCTTTAAACCAGCGGACGAAATAGTAAAATTCCAGGTCCATCCAACGGACCCAACAAAGACGGCCTCCATCGGGGCACAGTTGAACCCTGATGTAGATGCCGCACTGCGAGAATTCCTTCGGGAAAATTGGGACATCTTTGCCTGGCACTCTTCAGATATGCCAGGAATCCCACGCAGATTGGCAGAACACAGCCTAAACATCCTAAAAGGATTCAAGCCAGTCAAACAGGCTCTTCGGCGATTTTCCGAACCCAAAAGACAAGCAATGGGAGAAGAGCTAGCCAAACTATTGGAAGCCGGATTCATCAGAGACATCAAACTTTCGGATTGGCTAGCAAACCTGGTAATGGTACCAAAGAAGGACAAATCCTGGCGCCTATGTGTCGATTTTAAAGACCTCAACAAGGTCTGCCCAAAGGATCCCTTCCCCCTCCCCCGCATCGACCAAATAATCGATGCTACCGCAGGGCACGATTCACTGTGCTTCCTTGACGCATACTCCGGCTACCATCAAATCAAGATGGCGGAAGCGGATCAAGCCGCAACGGCATTCATTACTCCATACAGACCATTCTGCTTCAACACGATGCCCTTTGGACTTAAAAACGCCGGCGTAACATATCAGCGCATGATTCAGACATGTCTGGCTACCCAGATCGGCAAAACAGTAGAGGCATACATAGACGACGTAGTCGTCAAAACCAAACACGTCGAAACTCTAGTAGACGATTTGAGGCTCACATTCGACAACCTCCGGGCATATGACATTAAGCTGAATCCGGAAAATGCGTTTTCGGAGTACCAGCCGAAAAGCTCCTGGGATTCATTGTATCCGGTAGAGGAATTGAAGCAAACCCAGCCAAGATCCGAGCTCTGTCACAGCTGGATATTCCAAAAGACCTCAAACAAATACAAAAATTGACTGGATGTGTGGCAGCTCTAAGCCGCTTTATCTCCCGTTTGGGAGAAAAGGCATTGCCCCTCTATCGCCTCCTTAGGCGCACCGAACACTTCGAGTGGACGGATGCTGCCACTGCTGGACTCGAAGAAATAAAAGCCATATTGGCAACAAATCCGGTCCTGGCTGCGCCTAACCTGGGCGAACCAATGTTGTTATACATCGCGGCAACACATCAAGTTGTAAGCGCGGTACTCGTCGTCGAACGAGAAACAGAAGGGCACAAATTCCCTCTTCAAAAACCAGTGTACTACGTATCCACTGTCTTAACTCCCTGCAAGTCCCGTTACCCGCACTATCAAAAGATAGCGTATGCGGTGTTCATGGCATCCCGGAAGCTCCGACACTACTTTCAAGAGTGTTCGATAACAGTGGCCTCCGAAGTACCCCTCAACGACATTATAAACAACCGCGACGCGACGGGTAGGATTGCAAAATGGGCCATTGAGCTCTTACCATTCGATATAACTTACAAACCTCGGCAAGCTATAAAGTCGCAAGTTTTGGCTGACTTTGTCGCTGAGTGGACTGAAGCCGAACTCCCTAAAGAGTACATCGCATACTCCAATTGGATTATGCACTTCGACGGCTCCAAAATGTTGGCCGGATTGGGGGCTGGCGTCGTATTGATGTCCCCAACCGGGGACACAGTCCAATACGTACTTCAGATAATGTACACGGACTCCAACAATGCAGCCGAATACGAGGCCCTCCTACATGGCCTCCGGATGGCAATCTCCATGGGCATTCAACGCCTAGAGGTGCGCGGGAATTCAAACCTTGCAATATCCCAAGTAAATGGAGACTTTGACGCCAAGGATCCGAAAATGGCAGCCTATCATAACGCTGTCCTAAAAATGTCAGCTCGGTTCGAAGGACTTGAATTCCACCATGTAGCCCGGGATAATAACCAAGCAGCCGACGTATTGGCACGCATCGGCGCAAAACGTGACGCTGTCCCTCCAAACATCTTCCTGGAACGGCTCTTTAAGCCATCCGTACTATGGGAAGAGGAGTCCGGAAATAACAAACCGGAAGCAGCCGCACTACCCGACACAGAACAATCTGACATAATCGGCGATTCAACCGATGAAATAACACCTTCAGCCCACGAAATAATGGCAGTAATTGCCCCGTGGACAGAGCCATTCCTAGCCTACTTGCTTAGGCAGGAACTTCCCGAAGACCAAAATGAGGCCCGCTGGATAGTTCGGCGATCTAAAGCCTACAAGGTCCACGAGGGAGAACTCTATAAGAAAAGCACAACCGGAGTCCTTCAAAGGTGTATCTCCGAAGAGGAAGGGCGAAACCTTCTGGCTGAAATTCATGCCAGACTAGGCGGACACCACGCCGCAGCTCGGGCCCTTGTAGGAAAGGCATTCCGTACATGATTTTATTGGCCGACGGCCCGAGCAGATGCCCAGGACTTAGTCCAAAGATGCGTCGGTTGTCAGCTCTTCGCTAATCAGAGCCATATGCCACCCACCACCCTCAAAACTATACCCATTACCTGGCCGTTCGCAGTCTGGGGGCTTGATATGGTTGGACCCCTTAATGGGGGAACCCACAAGCAAAAATACCTATTGGTCATGGTGGACAAATTCACCAAATGGATAGAGGCCAAGCCAGTTAAAACGGCAGAGCCCGGACTAGTGATAGACTTCATATCCGGGGTAGTACACCGTTATGGTGTCCCCCATAGCATCATTACCGATAATGGCACGAACTTCACGGCCGACGAGGTTAAATTATGGTGCAAAAATACGGGCATTAAGCTCGATTACACTTCAGTCTATCATCCTCAAACCAACGGTCAAGTGGAATGAGCAAATGGTCTAATAATGAGCGGCATCAAACCCAGACTAGTGCAGTCCCTTATAGAATCTAACACGCACTGGGTAGAGGAGCTTGACTCTGTACTCTGGGGGCTGCGGACAACGCCCAACCGTACTACCGGATTCACACCATTTTTTATGGTATACGGCACAGAGGCAGTTTTGCCCTGCGACATTATCCATGACTCACCTCGAGTGCGCATGTATGAAGAAAGAGAAGCCGAGCTAGATCGGCAGGACAGTTTGGACGCATTGGAGGAAGAACGCGACGTCGCAAAGGCTCGTTCCGCATTCTATCAACAGCAGGCTCGAAGATATCAAAGCAGAGAAGTACGGGCTAAAACTTACAATGTTGGCGAATTAGTTCTACGCCTGCTGGACAAGAAAAAGGACAAGCTCAAGCCCAAATGGGAAGGCCCTTTCATTATCGATCAAGTCCTGACTGGCGGGGCGTACCGCCTGCGAAATGCATCGGACTACCGACTCGAGCCGAACCCATGGAATGCAGCCCGTCTCCGAAGATTCTACGCCTAGCGCCGGACTAAGAGTTCGTCTCCTTCCTCCGTCCAAATTTTTACATTTCAGCTGTCTTTCGTTTTCCTCTTTTCTCTCAACATTTTTCATAAAAGCCTCTAAAGGCCTACTTGCGCATTGTTCGCACACGCTTGATGTGCTATCCGCACTCATTATATCTGGGGGCTTCTTTACCAGAAACTTAATTATAAGGGCTTATGCCCAGCACACGTGTCAAACTTCCACGTGTACATTTTATTCACCATTATATGCATCGATATGACTTAAGTTTTGGCCAAGCAGGGTTGCCTGGCCCCTGTGCTTACCCCTACGTTCCCGATTGTTCGGCTAGGAGGTAAAGGGAGCACCTCTTCGATTGTTACTGCCGGGCCAGCCGGATGTGTACCTCAGACTGGGTGAAGCCGAAAGCTAGCGTTCTTAAGGGAATATTCGGACGGTGACTTGAAAGATGATTTTTTACCTATTTATTTATCTGCCCCCAGATGTTTTCCTGCTCTTTTCGCAGTCCGGACATGCACTTTAGGGCATGCCTCCCATGGAAAGGAACCCTTAACGGAACTATTCTCCCTGGAAGATGTTTCTTACTAACCATGTAATATAACATAACTAGTTGGGCACTTGTATGATAAAGCACTAATGACCCCTACGCCTGGTCTCCACGCATGCCCCGGTTGTTTCTTAACCGAGAAGGTATTCGGACACACTCCAGACTCTAGGGTCCCGAGGTTGAAGTGAAAAGGTCGGCAACGACAAACGATCTACAATCCGGCTAGAAGGCATTTTACATGTCATTTTAAAATACATTGTCAAATTGATTGACTGTATTCCTCCTCAATCCCGTCTAACAGGCTGTCTAATTTACAGTCCCGTTAGGAATATTTAGCGGCCAACTCTACTTGGCCGTACACTAAACTCACAGGGATCTCCTTCCCATCGGGCCCCACAGGTCCGACCTCGGCCATGTGGTTGGGATCCGCCTTCTTGTACCGCGTCTTCACCATGGCCCAGGCCTCCCTGGCACCTTGGCGGCAGGACGAAATCTTCCATAAACGGAAGCGCTGCCGCACTCCTTGAAGCTTCTCCGCAAGCTCTCCAAGGCCCTCAGGTAGGGAGAGGGATGGCCTTAAGGCCTGGACGACGCCGCTCATTGCCTGCCGAACTCGTTCGAGTAGTTGCACCAGCTCGGGAAGTTGATCACCCATTAATACGGGCATCTCCTCTACAGGGCGACCTGCGAGTACACCTACAGACATATTTTTGTCAATTGACTTCCTCACCGAACTCCTCTTTTCAAAGGAGTTCGCTCAAGCACTTACTATAGATGCCGCGACGAAGCCGCTGATTCTCCTTCACGGAGCCAGACAGCTTAGCCCGAACACCTTTCAGCTCTTCTCCAAGCTGGGCGTGCGCATCCTGAAGCTTGTTCCTTTCCTGCTGCACCCTTGTCAGCACCCTCTCGCCGGCCTTCAGCTGGCGCAGTAGTTCTTGCCTGTACGGATCCTGTCTGATAACACCTGCAATGTCATTGTTAGACTTGCACGCACGCCGCACACCACTTATCTTTTTAAAATAATGTGTTACCAGGAGGGGTCCCTGTGTTTCCTCCTGCGGCAACAAGTGCGGCCTCAAGTTGGGCCTTACACTCTTGTAGCTCCTAAGATAGTTGGGTATTCTTCTCTGTAAGATCCTGCATATCAAATGATCCTTAAATCAGTTACTATAACTACTTTAAGTCTCGGGGGCTACTAGCATATACAACTATTAAAATCTCTTACCCGTATGTCTTTTACATATTGCTCCGTGGCTCTGGTCAAACCATCTTGAGCAGCACGGAGGTGCGCATCCCCCACGTTAAAGGCATTCAACGCCTCAGGGGAGAAGCACGCGTCACGAAAAACTGTCCGGCGGCGCCTGTGGTTCATGGCGCTCTCCACCTCAGACTTGGTGGCGGACAGTCTGTCGGCATCCTCCATTGGAGGAGTATCCGGCTCGCGCCTTGCGCTCTCCTCCCCCTCCAGACCAGGTGTTGGAGCCTGGCTGGCAGAGGCTGGGTTGGCAACCTCTGCGCCTGCAGTCCGGCGGGCGCTTTTTCTCCTGCAAAAGTCATGAGCATTCAAACACTTCCTAGGAACGTTGTTCTAAATAACAAACCGTGAGCTATACCGTTGCGACGATGTTTCGATCCGCGCCGCGCTCCTCTTCCGCCTGCCGGGCCGGACTGACCCTTGTTGGCCAGCTGCCGTGGCCTCGGCCTCCTGCCCTAAAGGCACCCCCTGCGAGACACCATTGTATACGGTGGTCAAATATGCGCAAGGACGGAATAATGGTGTCAGGACTTCGGTCACAATCACCTGGGAAGCCGGATATAGGCCGGGGTAGTCAGCCGTAATGGGCGACTAAAGCATTATCCATGCTGAGTTGGTGGAACACCCCGTCGATTAGCTCCACCTTTATGTCCGGGTCCTCTTCGGAGGCCAGATCTTGGGATCTTTCTGGATCCTCGGGTTGTGGAGCCGGACTATGTATGCCCTCCACATCCCGACGCAGCTCTTGCGTTGAAAGCATAATGTAAGAAACTTAAACTTTGAAAGCATGGGTCGGACACACGAAGTGTTCGCTTACCCAACGACGAGGGTTATTCATGGAGAACCCATTCAATGGGCTCGTCTGGAGGAAATCCTCCTTCTCCCCCTTGTACAGGCCGGACAGGATCTTCACCAGGTCTTTGGCCGATCCCGGCCCTTTGCGGCCATGACGAGTGGCATCATCCTCCCCGTTGAAATCCCACATGGGGTGGCCCCTGTATTGCAGCGGCTGCACCCCCCGCATAATGCACGTGGCCATGACTCCAATCATGGTCAATCCGGAATGGGCCAGTAACCTTATCCGGCCCATCAAATAATGGACGCTCTTGTCTTCCTCCAGCTGGGGGCTTCGTGGACGCCAACTCAGGCGTTTGTTCAGAGGAGCATTACGGAACTCCGGGAGGCCGATCCGAACAGGGTCCGGTAGCGGAGCGTCTTCTACATAAAACCATTCTGAAGGCCAGTCTTCGGACGCCTTCTTAGGGGTTCCGTATGGATATCCGGTCCCGGCGATGCGCCATATTTCGGCACCGCCCACTTGATATATGGACCCCTCGTGAGAACGGGGTACAAGGCAGAACAACCTCTTCCACAACGCAAAATGGGGCTCGATGCCCAGAAATAGCTCGCAAAGAGCTATGTAACCCGCGATATGCAGAATAGAGGCGGGCGTGAGGTGATGGAGCTGGAGTCCGTAGAACTCCAGGAGCCCGCGGAGGAACGGATGTATAGGAAATCTGAGCCCCCTTATCAGGTAGGGGACGAAGCATACCCGCTCCCCTTTGTTGGGACCAGGGGTGGCCTCCGCTTGCTTCCCACCTTTGTAGGTGGCTAGCCCGGCTCGAACCAGGACCATGAAGGCCGGAGGGAGATATCCCTCCGCTTGGAGCGTCACCAGCTCGTTGTGCAGGATAGAACATCTCCTCCAATCTCCTGGCAGAGGGCTGGGAGCGCGAGAGGAAGAGCCGCGTCGACGGTCCATGATGAAATGGATTTTTGGTCAGAAGCGCTCCGATGAGTACTCGCGGAAGGAAGATGGTGTGATTTGGATCTGGATTCTTGCCTCTCTTATAGGCAGATTATTTGCGCAGCTAGGGGGTAAAGCATAAAAGATACCCTGGCTTTTCGCATTCATGCGACGCGTGGAAGAAGGCCATTATTGAGCGTGGAAGCCAAGAAGCGCAACATTAATAAGGAAGCCGGACACTGTTCGGCAGGTACATGGAACTTAAAGGAGAACCCGCCTTGCAACACCGAAGACTATATACGCGCTGGACTTATCGTCATTGAAGCCTGGTTCGGGGGCTACTGAGGGAGTCCTGGACTAGGGGGTGTCCGGATAGCCGGACTATCATCATCGGCCAGACTCCAAGACTACGAAGAAACAAGATTGAAGACTCTGTCCCATGTCCGGATGGGACTTTCCTTAGCGTGGAAGGCAAGCTTGGCGATACGGATATGTAGATCTCCTACCATTGTAACCGACTCTGTGTAACCCTAGCCCTCTCCGGTGTGTATATAAACCGGAGGGTTTTAGTCTGTAGGACACAACCATTACAACAATCATACCATAGGCTAGCTTCTAGGGTTTAGCCTCCTTGATCTCGTGGTAGATCCACTCTTGTACTACCCATATCATCAATATCAATCAAGCAGGAGTAGGGTTTTACCTCCATCGAGAGGGCCCGAACCTGGGTAAAAACATCGTGTCCCTTGTCTCCTGTTACCATCTGCCTAGACGCACAGTTCGGGACCCCCTACCCGAGATCCGCCGGTTTTGACACCGACACTAGGTGTTAGGGCTCGAACAGAGGGGAATGGACTAGCGGATGGAGAAGGCGTGGGTAAAGAGGAAGAGACCTTGCCTCTTTATAGAGACGGTGAAAGCTTTTTTGCACCTCCCCACTTGCCTGGTGGAACCCGCTCATTTCCCACTCGCCGCGATTAGCGGTGCGGTTGGATTACCAGTACCCGTATTGATGAGGATCCCACAATAAGGGGACACGATCTCTGCTATGGAAAAACATGCAGAAGAAACCGCCTCGCGATTTGCGTTATGGATGGTTATGGGAAAACGGTTCGAATAATGACCCGACCTTTATGACATGTCACGTGGTCAACAGATTACATTTGTGGAATATCATTCTCTCTACAGTGGTATGTAACGATCATTTTGCAGATCCGGACACGGTCTACGTGTTCGATAATTACTTTGGAGTATTCAAAGAAGGAACCTGCCCTGCAATGCCGAAGACAAGACTGCGCGCCGGACTCATCGTCATTGTAGCCTGGTTCAGGGGCTACTGAGGGAGTCCTGGATTGGGGGGTATCCGTACAACTGGACTATATACATCGTTCGGACTATTGAAGCATGAAGATACAAGACTCAAGACTCCGTCCCGTGTCCGGATGGGACTCTCCTTTGCATGGAAGGCAAGCTTGGCGATCTGGATATTGTATTTCCTTCCTTGTAACCGACTTCGTGTAAACCCTAGCCATCTCCGGTGTGTATATAAGCCGAAGAGGTTGGTCCTTAGAAGGCCGATCACAATTACAATCATAATCATCATAGGCTAGCTCCTAGGGTTTAGCCTCTATGATCTCGTGGTAGATCTACTCTTGTATTACTCATATCGTCAATATTAATCAAGCAGGAAGTAGGGTTTTACCTCCATAGAGAGGGCCCGAACCTGGGTAAACATTGTGTCCCTTGCTTCCTGTTACCATCAGCCCAAGACGCACAGATCGGCACCCCCTACCCAAGATCCTCCGGTTTTGACACCGACACAATCCCTTCACGGTTACTTGCTGATACGTCCATTTTGCATCATGCTTTTATATCAATATTTATTGCATTATGGGCTGTTATTACACATTATATCTTAATACTTATGGCTATTCTCTATTATTTTACAAGGTTTACCATGAAGAGGGGGAATGCCGGCAGTTGGAACTCTGGCTGGAAAAGGAGCAAACGTTGGAAACCTATTCTGCACAACTCCAAAAATCTTGAAACTCCACGAAACAACTTTTTGGATTTTATAAGAATTAATGAGCAAAAGAAATAGGCCAGGGGGCCCACACCCTGTCCAGGAGACAGGGGGCGCCCCCCTGTAGGGCGCGGCCCCTATCTCCTAGGCCCCCTGGTGGGCTTCCGGCGTCCATCTTCTGCTATATGAAGGGTTTTGTCCTGGAAAAAATCGTGGGCAAGCTTACGGGACGAAACTCCGCCGCCACGAGGCAGAAACTTGGCGGAATCAATCTAGGGCTCTAGCGGAGCTGTTCTGCCGGGGACACTTCCCTCCCGGAGGGGGAAATCATCACCAACATCATCACCAACGATGCTCTCATCGGGAGGGGGTCAATATCCATCAAGATCTTTACCAGCACCATCTCCTCTCAAAACCCTAGTTCATCTCTTGTATCCAATATTGTATCAAAACCACAAATAGGTACCTGTGGGTTGCTAGTAGTGTTGATTACTCCTTGTAGTTGATGCTATTTGGTTTACTTGGTGGAAGATCATATGTTCAGATCCTTTATGCATATTATTACCCCTCTGATTATGAACATGAATATGCTTTTTGAGTAGTTACGTTTGTTCCTGAGGACATGGTTGAAGTCTTGCTATTAGTAGTCATGTGAATTTGGTATTCGTTCGATATTTTGATGAGAAGTATGTTGTCTTTCCTCTAGTGGTGTTATGTGAACATCGACTACATGACACTTCACCATTATTTGGGCCTAGAGGAAGGCATGGGGAAGTAATAAGTAGATGATGGGTTGCTAGAGTGACAGAAGCTTAAACCCTAGTTTATGCGTTGCTTCGTTAGGGGTTGATATGGACCCATATGTTTAATGATGTGGTTAGGTTTACCTTAATACTCCTTTTTGTAGTTGCGGATGCTTGCAATAGGGGTTAATCATAAGTGGGATGCTTGTCCATTTTAGGGCAGTACGGAAGTGCCGGTCCACCCACATATCAAATTATGAAAGTACCGAACGCGAATCTTATGAACGTGATGAAAACTAGCTTGACGATAATTCCCAATGTGTCCTCGGGAGCTCCTTCTTCATTATTAGAATTTGTCCAAGCTTATCCTTTGCTACATAACGGATTGGGCCACCTTGCTGCACTTTATTTACTTTATTTACTTTTTGCTCGTTACTATTTATCTTATCACAAAACTATCTATCACCTACTATTTCAGTGCTTGCAGTGAAAACCTTACTGAAAACCGCTTATCATTTCCCTCTGCTCCTCGTTGGGTTTGACACTCTTACTTATTGAAAGGACTATGATAGATCCACTATACTTGTGTGTCATCAAGACTCTTTTCTAGCGCCGTTGCCGGGGAAGTGTAGCGCTCTTGGTGAGTGGAACTTGGTAAGGAAACATTTATTTAGTGTGCTGAAATTTTCTGTTACTTGTCACTATGGAAACTAATCCTTTGAGGGGCTTGTTTGGGGTATCTTCACCCCAACCAGAAGAGCAAATAGATGCTCCTCAACCTACTGAACTTTATGAAAATATTCACTTTGAGATTCCTTCGGTTATGATAGAAAAACTGCTAGCTAATCCTTTTGCAGGAGATGGAACATTGCATCCCAACTTACACCTTATCTTTGTGGATGAAGTTTGTGGATTATTTAAGCTTGCAGGTATTCCCAATTATGTTGTTAAAAGGAAGGTCTTCCCTTTATCTTTGAAGGGAGATGCAATGACATGGTATAGGCTATGTGATGATACGAGATCTTGGAATTATAAGCGATTGAAGTTGGAATTTCACCAGAAGTTCTATCCTATGCATCTTGTTCATCGTGATCGTAATTACATATATAATTTCTGGCCTCGCGAAGGAGAAAGCATCGCTCAATCTTGGGGGAGGCTTAAGTCAATGTTGTATTCATGCCACAATCATGAGCTCTCTCGGGAAATGATTATTCAGAAATTTTACGCTCGGCTTTCTCTTCATAATCGCAACCTGCTCAATACTTCCTGTGTTGGTTCCTATATGCTGAAGACTATTGATTTCAAATGGGACTTATTGGAAAGGATTAAACGCAACTCTGAAGATTGGGGTTCTGACGATGCTAAGGAGTCAGGTATGACACCTAAGTTCGATTGTGTTAAATCTTTTATGGATACCGATGCTTTCTGTGGATTTAGCTCTAAGTATGGACTTGACTCTGAGATAGTAGCTACTTTTTGTGAAACTTTTGCTACTCACGTTGATCTCCCTAAATAAAAGTGGTTTAAATATAATCCTCATGTTGAAGTGAAAGTAGTTGCACCTATTACTGTCGAAGAGAAGACTATTACGTATAGTGATCCTATTATTCCTACTGCTTATGTTGAAAAACCTCCTTTTCATGTTAGGATAAAAGATCATGCTAAAGCTTCGACTGTTGTTCGTAAGAGCAATATTAGAACTCATACACCTCCTGAGCAAATCAAAGTTGAACCTGATGTTGCTATTGTTAAAGGTCTCTTGTCTGATAATATCGATGGGCATGTTATTTATTTCTGTGATGAAACTGCTAGAATTGCCAAACCTTGTACTAAAGACAAACAAAGACCTGTGGTAGGCATGCCTGTTATCTCTGTTAAAATAGGAGATCATTGTTATCATGGCTTATGTGATGTGGGTGCTAGTGCTAGTGCGATACCTATTGACTTATACAAAAAAATTAAGCACGATATTGCACCTACTGATTTAGAAGATATTGACGTCACAATTAAACTTTCCAATAGAGATACTATTTCACCAATGGGAATTGTTAGAGATGTTGAAGTCTTGTGTGGGAAAACTAAATATCCTGCTGATTTTCTTGTTCTTGGTTCCCCACAAGATAGTTTTTGTCCCATTATATTTGGTAGACCCTTCTTGAACACTGTTAATGCTAGGATAGATTGCGAAAAGGATGTTTTTGCTATTGGTCTAGGTGACATGTCTCATGAGTTCAACTTTTCTAAATTTCGTAGACAACACCGTGAAGAGGAATTGCCTAGTAAAGATGAAATTATTGGTCTTGCTTCCACTGTTGTTCCTCCGACCGATCCGTTAGAACAATATTTGCTAGACCATGAAAACGATATGTTTATGAAGGAAAGGGAAGAAATAGATGAAGTGTTCCTTAAACAAGAACCTATGCCGAAACACAACCTTCCTGTTGAAATTCTTGGGGATCCCCCTCCACCCAAGGGTGATCCCGTGTTTTAACTCAAACCCTTACCTGATAATCTTAAGTATGCTTATCTTGATGAAAAAGAAATATATCCTGTTATTATTGGTGCTAACCTTTCAGAGAAAGAAGAAGAAAGATTATTGAAAACTCTGAAGAAGCATAGAGCTGCTATTGGATATACTCTGGATGATCTTAAGGGCATTAGTCCACATTATGTCAACACAAAATTTCAGTGGAGAAAGATGCCAAACCAGTTAGGGATCCTCAAAGACGATTAAATCCCAAGATGAAGGAAGTGGTAAGAAAGGAGATATTAAAGCTCCTTGAGGTAGGTATTATTTATCCGTTGCTGATAGTGAATGGGTAATCCCTGTCCATTGTGTCCCTAAAAAGGGAGGTATTACCGTTGTTCCTAATGATAAAGATGAATTGATCCCGCAAAGAATTATTACAGGTTATAGGATGGTAATTGATTTCTGTAAGTTAAATAAAGCCACTAAGAAAGATCATTACCCTTTACCTTTCATTGATCAAATGCTAGAAAGGCTATCCAAACACACACATTTTTGCTTTCTAGATGGTTATTTTGGCTTCTCTCAAATACCTGTGTCCGCGCATGATCAATCTAAAACAACTTTTACTTGCCCTTTTGGTACTTTTGCTTATAGACGTATGCCTTTTGGTTTATGTAATGCACCTGCTACCTTTCAAAGATGCATGATGGCTATATTTTCTGATTTTTGTTAAAAGATTTGTGAGGTATTCATGGATGACTTCTCCGTCTATGGATCCTCTTTTGATGATTGTTTGAGCAACCTTGATCGAGTTTTGCAGAGATGCGAAGACACTAGTCTTGTCCTGAATTGGGAAAAGTGTCACTTTATGGTTAATGAAGGCATTGTCTTGGGGCACAAGATCTCCGAGAGAGGTATTGAAGTTGATAAAGCCAAAGTTGATGCTATTGAAAAGATGCCATGTCCCAAGGACATAAAAGGTATAAGAAGTTTCCTTGGTCATGCCGGCTTTTATAGGAGGCTCATTAAGGACTTTTCTAAAATCTCTAGGCCTCTGACTAATTTATTGCAAAAAGATATTCCCTTTGTCTTTGATGATGATTGTGTAGAAGCATTTGAAACACTTAAGAAAGCTTTGATCACTACACCTATTGTTCAACCACCTGATTGGAATTTACCTTTTGAAATTATGTGCGATGCTAGCGATTATGCTATAGGTGCTGTTTTAGGGCAAAGAGTTGATAAGAAATTGAATGTTATCCAGTATGCTAGTAAGACTCTTGATACTGCCCAAAGAAATTATGCTACTACTGAAAAAGAGTTCTTAGCAGTTGTGTTCGCATGTGATAAGTTTAGACCTTATATTGTTGATTCAAAAGTTACTATTCACACTGATCATGCTGCTATTAAATATCTTATGGAAAAGAAAGATGCTAATCCTAGACTCATCAGATGGGTTCTCTTGCTCCAAGAATTTGACTTGCATATTATTGATAGAAAGGGAGCTGAGAACCCCGTTGCAGACAACTTGTCTAGGTTAGAGAATGTACTTGATGACCCACTGCCTATTAATGATAGTTTTCCTGATGAACAATTAGCGGTTGTCAATGCTTCTCATACTGCTCCTTGGTATGCTGATTATGCTAACTACATTGTTGCTAAATATATACCGCCTAGTTTCACATACCAGCAAAAAAAGTTCTTTTATGATTTAAGACATTACTTCTGGGATGATCCACACCTTTATAAAGAAGGAGTAGATGGTATTATTAGACATTGTGTGCCTGAGCATGAACAGGAACAAATCCTACGCAAGTGTCACTCTGAATCTTATGGAGGACACCACGCTGGAGATAGAACTGCACACAAGGTACTACAATCTGGTTTTTATTGGCCTACTCTCTTCAAAGATTCTCGTAAGTTTGTCTTATCTTGTGACAAATGTCAAAGAATAGGTAACATTAGTAGACATCAAGAAATGCCTATGAATTACTCTCTTGTTATTGAACCGTTTGATGTTTGGGGCTTTGATTATATGGGACCTTTTCCTTCCTCCAATGGTTATACACATATATTAGTTGCTGTTGATTACGTTACTAAGTGGGTAGAAGCTATTCCAACTAGTAGTGCTGATCATAACACTTCTATTAAAATGCTTAAAGAAGTTATTTTTCCAAGGTTTGGAGTCCCTAGATATCTTATGACTGATGGGGGTTCACACTTTATTCATGGTGCTTTCCGTAAGATGCTTGCTAAGTATGATGTCAATCATAGAATAGCATATCCTTATCATCCGCAGTCTAGTGGTCAGGTAGAGTTGAGCAATAGAGAGCTCAAATTAATTTTGCAAAAGACCGTGAATAGATCTAGAAAGAGTTGGTCCAAAAAACTTGATGATGCATTATGGGCCTATAGAATTGCATACAAAAATCCTATGGGTATGTCTCCTTATAAGATGGTTTATGGAAAAAACATGTCATTTACCTCTTGAACTTGAACATAAAGCATATTGGGCTATTAAAGAGCTCAATTATGACTTCAAACTTGCCGGTGAGAAAAGGTTATTTGATATTAGCTCACTTGATGAATGGAGAAGCCAAGCATATGAGAATGCCAAGCTTTTCAAAGAAAAAGTCAAACGCTAGCATCATAAGAGGATACAAAAGTGTGAGTTTAACGTAGGAGATCATGTGTTATTATTCAACTCCCGTTTAATATTTTTTGCAGGAAAACTTCTCTCAAAATGGGAAGGTCCCTACATTATCGAGGAGGTCTATCATTTTGGTGCTATAAAAATCAACAACTTCTAAGGCACAAATCCAAGGGTGGTAAATGGCCAAAGAATTAAACATTATATTTCAGGTAATCCTATCAATGTTGAAACTAATATTGTTGAAACAATAACCCCTGAGGAATACATAAGGGACACTTTCCAGAATGTTCCAGACTCCAAAAAGGCATAGGTACGTGGTACGGTAAGTAAACCGACTCCAAAACAACTCTAATGGCAATTTTTATCAGTTTTGGATTATTTAAGAATTTTGGGAAGAAAGAAGTAGTCTGAAAGGGACACGAGGCTCCCACGAGAGAGGAGGCCGCGCCCTCCCCCCTGTAGGGCACGCCCCCTGTCTCGTGGGCACCTCGTGTGCCTCCCGGACTCCGTTTTCTTGTACGTTACGTATTTTGGTCGGTAAAAATTCATTATATATACTCCCGAAGGTTTTGACCAACGTATCACACAAATATCCTTTGTTTTCCTTTCGAGCTGTTTCTGTTTCAGATCTAGAGCATCATGTCATCTCCAAACGCTCCCAAGGACAAGTTTTTCGAGAGGGTTATCAACCCCTATCTCGCGGAGGTGCTGCATCATCCTCAAACCATTGAGATGCATGAGGGGGTGCTGCACATCCGCGATGTGGAGGGACCAAGGCATACCGGGAGCGCGGAGACAAAGCTCAAAGCCGTGGAGCAAGAAGTTTTCAAGTGTCAAGGGATGGTGGAGCGTGGACTCAACGCCAACCAGATGATGATCACGGAGTTCACCAACAACCACAAGGTCGATGCCAAAGTCATTGGGGAGACCATCTTCAAGCTTCAAGAGAAAATCGAGCACCTCCAAGCCCAGATTTATGACATGCAAAACCAGAACTGTGAGTATGAATATAGATTCAAGTGAATGAGTTTGGCTGCAGATTTAAGGATCCTGGAGACTCGATCATCCTTTTATGATGGAGAGCCTATGCCTTGGAAGACAGACGACAAGCCTACATCATCAACAACTCCTACTTCACCACCTCCAAGGAAATAATCACATGGGTATGGGCACTCCCCTTGGCAACTGCCAAGCTTGGGGGAGGTGCCGCGGTATCGTATGACCATCACACTCCTATCTTTACCGCTTTATTTAGTTTGATCCTTTTAGTAGTATCTTGATCTAGTAGATTGAAGTTTTGATATCAAGTAGTTTTGAGTTTTGCTTTGTGATCTCTTTATGTAATCGAGTCCGTGTGCTATCTATAATAAAGATTAGTGTTGAGTCAAGGGCTTTGCTATGATTGCTATGATCTTGATAAAGTAGAAAGAACAAAAGAGTTCATATTGATCTTATGGATAGTGATAACTTCACACATAGAAAGTATGAGGCATAAAAATTGTTGAGAGTTGATGAACATAGCCTTGGTCATCGTTGCAATTAATAGGAAGTGATAAGGAAAGAGGGGTTTACCTATAAATATATTATCTTGGACATCTTTTATGATTGTGAAGCACTCATTAAGTATGACATGCTAAAAGAGTTGATGTTGGACAAGGAAGACAACATAATGGTTTATGTTTTCCGACATCTCAGTTAAAGTATATTGTGATTGACCTTCCAAAACATGTTGATCTTGCCTTTCCCCCTCATGATAGCCAAATTCCTTGCACCAAGTAGAGATACTACTTGTGCTTTCAAATATCCTTAAACCCAGTTTTGCCATGAGAGTCCACCATACCTACCTATGGATTGAGTAAGATCCTTCAAGTAAGTTGTCATCGGTGCAAGCAATAAAAATTGCTCCCTAAATATGTATGACTTATTAGTGTGGAGAAAATAAGCTTTGTACGAACTTGTTGTGGAAGTAATAAAGCCAATAGACTGCATAATAAAGGTCCACATACAAGGGGCAATATAAAGTGACATTCTTTTGCACTAAGATTTTATGCATCAACCCTAAACGCGCATGACAACCTCTGCTTCCCTCTGTGAAGGGCCTATCTTTTACTTTATGTTTTTACTTTATGCTTGAGTCAAGGTGATCCTCACCTTTCCCTTCTTCATTTTATCCTTTGGCAAGCTCCTCGTGTGTGAAAGATCATGATACATATATCCAATTGGATGTAAGTTGGCATAGGCTATTATTGTTGACATCACCTAAAGGTGAATATGTTGGGAGGCAACACAATAAGCCCCTATCTTTCTCAGTGTCCGGCTGAAACTCTATAACCACAAGTATTGTGTGAGTGTTAACAATTATGGGAGACTACGAGGTAGTTGAGTATGTGAGCCTATTGAAAAACTCTATTATTGACTCTTTCTGATGTTACGATACATTGCAATTGCTTCAATGACTGAGATTATAGTTTGTTGGTTCCTAATGAAGTTTTTGAACCATACTTGACATTGTGAATTGTTTATTACTTGAACATAGGAAATCATATGACAAAATCTATATATGTTGCTGTTATTAGAATGATCATGATGCCTTCATGTCCATATTTTATATTTATCGACACCTCTATCTCTAAACATGTGGACATATTTTTCGATTTCGGCTTCCGCTTGAGGACAAGCGAGGTCTAAGCTTGGGGGAGTTGATACGTCCATTTTGCATCATGCTTTTATATCAATATTTATTGCATTATGGGCTGTTATCACACATTATATCTCAATACTTATGGCTATTCTCTCTTATTTTACAAGGTTTACCATGAAGAGGGGGAATGCCGGCAGCTGGAATTCTGGATGGAAAAGGAGCAAACGTTGGAAACCTATTCTGCACAACTCCAAAAATCATAAAACTCCACGAAACAACTTCTTGGATTTTATAAGAATTTATGAGCAACGGAAATAGGCCAGGGGGCCCACACGCTGTCTAGGAGACAGGGGGCGCGCCCCCTTGTAGGGCGCGGCCCCCTATCTCGTGGGCCCCCTGGTGGGCTTCCGGCGTCCATCTTCTGCTATATGAAGGGTTTTGTCCTCGAAAAATCGTGGGCAAGCTTACGAGACGAAACACCGCCGCCACGAGGCGGAACCTTGGCGGAATCAATCTAGGGCTTTGGCGGAGCTGTTCTGCCAGGGACAATTCCCTCCGGGAGGGGGAAATCAACACCAACGTCATCACCAACGATCCTCTCATCGGGAGGGGGTCAATCTCCATCAACATCTTCACCAGCACCATCTCCTCTCAAAACCCTAGTTCATCTCTTGTATCCAATCTTGTATCAAAACCACAAATTGGTACATGTGGGTTGCTAGTAGTGTTGATTACTCCTTGTAGTTGATGCTATTTGGTTTACTTGGTGGAAGATCATATGTTCAGATCCTTTATGCATATTATTACCCCTCTGATTATGAACATGAATATGCTTTGTGAGTAGTTACGTTTGTTCCTGAGGACATGGGTCAAGTCTTGCTATTAGTAGTCATGTGAATTTGGTATTCGTTCGATATTTTGATGAGATGTATGTTGTCTTTCCTCTAGTGGTGTTATGTGAACATCGACTACATGACACTTCACCATTATTTGGGCCTAGAGGAAGGCATGGGGAAGTAATAAGTAGATGATGGGTTGCTAGACTGACAGAAGCTTAAACCCTAGTTTATGTGTTGCTTCGTTAGGGGTTTGTATGGACCCATATGTTTAATGTTGTGGTTAGGTTTACCTTAATACTCCTTTTTGTAGTTGTGGATGCTTGCAATAGGGGTTAATCATAAGTGGGATGCTTGTCCATGTTAGGGCAGTACCCAAGTGCTGGTCCACCCACATATCAAATTATCAAAGTACCGAACGCGAATCTTATGAACGTGATGAAAACTAGCTTGACCATAATTCCCAATGTGTCCTGAGGAGCTCCTTCTTCATTATTAGAATTTTTCCAGGCTTATCCTTTGATACATAAAGGATTGGGCCACCTTGCTGCACTTTATTTACTTTATTTACTTTTTGCTCGTTACTATTTATCTTATCACAAAACTATCTATCACCTACTATTTCAGTGCTTGCAGTGAAAACCTTACTGAAAACCGCTTATCATTTCCTTCTGCTCCTCGTTGGGTTCGACACTCTTACTTATCGAAAGGACTACGATAGATCCCCTATACTTGTGGGTCATCACTTGCAAAAGTGAGATCTGGTAGAGATAGATAAACAGTAAAATAAATTTTCTTGGTATTTTTGGTTTATAGATCGGAAAGTATAATATTGCAAAATAGTAGATCGGAAACTAGTATGATGGAAAATAGAACTTGTACGATGGAAAAGAGAACTTATATGATGGAAAAGAGACCCGGGGGCCATAGGTTTCACTAGTGGCTTCTCTCAAGATAGCAAATAATACAGTGGGTGAACAAATTACTACCGAGCAATTGATAGAAGAGCGCATAATTATGATGATATCTAAGGCAATGATCATGAACATAGGCATCACGTCCGTGTCAAGTAGACCGAAATGATTCTGCATCTACTAGTATTACTCCACACATCGACCGACTCCTGCCTGCATCTAGAGTATTAAGTTCATGAAGAACAGAGTAACGCATTAAGTAAGATGGCATGATATAAAGGAATTAACTCAAGCAATATGATGAAAACCCCATCTTTTTATCCTTGGTGGCAACAATACAATACATGCTTTGCTGCCCCTACTATCACCGGGAAAGGACACCGCAAGATTGAACCCAACGCTAAACACTTCTCCCATTGCAAGAAAAACCAATCTATTAGGCCAAACTAAATTGATAATTCGAAGAGACTTGCAAAGATATCAAATCATGCATATAAGAATTCAGAGAAGACTCAAATGATATTCATAGATAATCTGATCATAAATCCACAATTCATCGGATCTCGGCAAACACACCGCAAAAGAATATTACATCGAATAGATTTCTGTCAAAACCGGCAGATCTCGTGTAAGGGGTCCCGAATTGTGCACATAAGGATCGAAGGTAACAAGGAGGCAGGGAACGCGATGTTTACCCAGGTTCGGGCCCTCTTGATGGAGGTAATACCCTACTTCCTGCTTTATTGACTATGATGAGTATAGGGGTTACAGGAGTTGATCTACCTCGAGATCGTAATGGCTAAACCCTAGATGTCTAGCCTGTATGATTGTGATTGTGCCCTATGGACTATACCCTCCGGTTTATATAGACACCGGAGGGATCTAGGGTTGTACAGAGTCGGTTACAGAAGAAGGAAAATACATGATCCAAAATCCAAGCTTGCCATCCACGCAAAGGGGAGTCGCAGCCGGACACGGGGAAAGTTCTTCTTTCTCGTATCTTCATGGCCCATCAGTCCGGCCCACATCACATAGCCCGGACGCCCGAGGACCCCTTAGTCCAGGACTCCCTCAGTAGCCCCTGAACCAGGCTTCAATGACGATGTGTTCGGCATGCAGGTGGTCTTCGGCATTGCAAGGCAGGTTCCTTCTCTGAATACTTCAACGCAGTCCTCCACGCAGAACAACTGTATCCGGCTTTATTAAACATTTGCAGCTTTAAACTGTAAGGGCAAAAGTATTTGAATTAAAATAGGCCACGTCCACAGGCGATTTTTTGGCAAGGCGTTATGTCCTGGCCGGGTTAGAATTTTGAATCGTATCTGAACCTCGTTTCATATTTCGAGGCACGACCATTGACACGTTTTGTCAAAATAGAGATCGTGTCCCCTTATCACGGGATTTTCATAATGAGGGTTTGGTTATCCAACCGTAAAGTTCACATGTCCCCTCGGGAATAGGCGAGATTTAAGGCTTGTGAGGGGGTGCTTGACATCCACTTCCTTTATAAGAAGATAAGGGTCCGTATTTTTACCCCATGCCTTCTTCCTCCTTTGCCCACCTACCATTCGAGCTCCAATGCCCAAGTCTCAATCCTTTCCCTCGCCACCAAGCACTCCTAGTCATGTCTAGATCTGGAGCGCAGGGCAAGTGGATGGCCTCCTCTGTTACAGAGGAGAACATCATGGAGCTCCGAGAAGCTGTGTACCTAGCCACGGACATAGTCCATCGGCTTCCTGTGATTGTTCCCACTCTGGAGCCCAACGAAAGGGTAGTGTCCATCCCCCATTTCCTTCGTGGACTAGGGTTTCCCCTTCATCCTTTTGTTCGCGGTCTCATGTTCTACTATGGGCTAGATTTTTATGATCTAGCCCCAAATTCCTTCCTCAATCTCTCGGCGTTTATCATTATGTGCGAGGCATTCCTCCGCATCCCTCCCCACTTTGGCCTATGGCTCAACGTCTTCAATGTGAAGCCAAAGGTGGTCGAGGGCCAACATGCGAAGTGCGGTGGCGCCATGGTAAGCAAGCTGCCCAACGTCAATTGGCCAACAGGGACCTTTGTGGAGAGCGTCAAAGGATGGCAACAGGGGTGGTTCTATATCACGGAACCCCGCAACGCCACATGGGCCGCCGCACCTGAGTTTAAATCTGGGCCTTCGATGCGGCTTACTGTTGGGGAACGTAGTAATTTCAAAAAATTTCCTACGCACATGCAAGATCATGGTGATGCATAGCAACAAGAGGGGAGAGTGTTGTCCATGTACCCTCATAGACCGAAAGCGGAAGCGTTATGACAACGCGGTTGATGTAGTCGTACGTCTTCACGATCTGACCGATGCAAGTACCGAACATACGGCACCTCCGAATTCAGCACACGTTCAGCTTGATGACGATCCCCGGACTTCGATCCAGCAGGGTGTCGGGGATGAGTTCCGTCAGCCTGACGGCGTGGTGATGGTGATGATGTTCTACCGACGCAGGGCTTCACCTAAGCACCGCTACAATATGACCGTGGTGGAATATGGTGGAGGGGGGCACCACACACGGCTAAGGAACGATCGCGAAGATCAACTTGTGTGTCTAAAGGTGCCCCCTGCCCCCGTATATAAAGGAGCAAGGGGGAGGCCGGCCGGCCCTAGGGCGCGCCAAGGAGGGGGGAGTCCTTCTCCTAGTAGGAGTAGGACTCCCCTTTCCTAGTCCAACTACGAAGAAGGAAGGGGGAAGGAAAGAGAGGGAGAGGGAGAGGGAAAGAGGGGCCGCGCCCCCCTCCCCTAGTCCAATTCAGACTCCTCATGGGAGGGGGCACGCCACCTCCTGGGCTGCTGCCCTCTCTCTCCCCTCAGGCCCACTAAGGCCCAATACTTTACCGGGGGGTTCCGGTAACCCCTCCGGCACTCCGGTTTTCTTCGAAATCACCCGGAACACTTCGGGTGTCCGAATATAGTCGTCCAATATATCAATCTTTATGTCTCAACCATTTCAAGACTCCTCGTCATGTCCGTGATCACATCCGGGACTCCGAACAATCTTCGGTACATCAAAACTTATAAACTCATAATATACTTGTCATCGTAACGTTAAGCGTGCGGACCCTACGGGTTCGAGAACTATGTAGACATGACCTAGAACTGTTTCTGGTCAATAACCAATAGCGGAACCTGGATGCTCATATTGGCTCCTACATATTCTACGAAGATCTTTATCGGTCAAACCGCATAACAACATACGTTGTTCCCTTTGTCATTGGTATGTTACTTGCCCGAGAGTCGATCGTCGGTATCCAATACCTAGTTCAATCTCGTTACCGGCAAGTCTCTTTACTCGTTACGTAATGCATCATTCCATAACTAACTCATTAGCTACATTGCTTGCAAGGCTTATACTGATGTGCATTACCGAGAGGGTCCAGAGATACCTCTCCGACAATCGGAGTGACAAATCCTAATCTCGAAATACGCCAACTCAACATGTACCTTCAGAGACACCTGTAGAGCTCCTTTATAATCACCCAGTTATGTTGTGACGTTTGGTAGCACACAAAGTGTTCCTCCGGTAAACGGGAGTTGCATAATCTCATAGTTGTAGGAACTTTGTATAAGTCATGAAGAAAGCAATAGCAACATAATAAACGATCAAGTGCTAAGCTAACGGAATTGGTCAAGTCAATCACATCATTCTCCTAATGATGTGATCCCGTTAATCAAATGACAACACATGTCTATGGTTAGGAAACATAACCATCTTTGATTAATGATCTAGTCAGGTAGAGGCATACTAGTCACATTATGTTTGTCTATGTATTCACACATGTATCATGTTCCGGTTAATACAATTATAGCATGAATAATAAACATTTATCATGATATGAGGAAATAAATAATAACTTTATTATTGTCTCTAGGGCATATTTCCTTCAGTCTCCCACTTGCACTAGAGTCAATAATCTTGATTACATTGTAATGATTCTAACACCCATGGAGTCTTGGTGCTGATCATGTTTTGCTCGTGGAAGAGGCTTAGTCAACGGGTCTGCAACATTCAGATCCGTATGTATCTTGCAAATCTCTATGTCTCCCACCTGGACTTGGTCCCGGATGGAATTGAAGCGTCTCTTGATGTGCTTGGTCCTCTTGTGAAATGTGGATTCCTTTGCCAAGGCAATTGCACCAGTATTGTCACAGAAGATCTTCATTGGTCCCGATGCACTAGGTATGACACCTAGATCGGAAATGAACTCCTTCATCCATACTCCTTCATTTGCTGCTTCCGAAGCAGCTATGTACTCCGCTTCGCATGTAGATCCCGCCACGATGCTTTGTTTAGAACTGCACCAACTTACAGCTCCACTGTTTAATAAAAACACGTATCCGGTTTGCGATTTAGAATCGTCCGGATCAGTGTCAAAGCTTGCATCGACGTAACCATTTACGACTAACTCTTTGTCACCTCCATAAACGAGAAACATATCCTTAGTCCTTTTCAGGTATTTCAGGATGTTCTTGACCGCTGTCCAGTGATCCACTCCTGGATTACTTTGGTACCTACCTGCCAAGCTTATTGCTAAGCATACGTCAGGTCTGGTACACAGCATTGCATACATGATAGAGCTTATGGCTGAAGCATAGGGAACATCTTTCATTTTCTCTCTATCTTCTGTTGTGGTCGGGCATTGAGTCTGACTCAACTTCACACCTTGTAATATAGGCAAGAACCCTTTCTTTGCCTGATCCATTTTGAACTTTTTCAAAATTTTATCAAGGTATGTGCTTTGTGAAAGTCCAATTAAGCGTCTTGATCTATCTCTATAGATCTTGATGCCCAATATGTAAGCAGCTTCACCGAGGTCTTTCATTGAAAAAAATTTATTCAAGTATCCCTTTATGCTATCCAGAAATTCTATATCATTTCCAATTAACAATATGTCATCTACATATAATATCAGAAATGCTACAGAGATCCCACTCACTTTCTTGTAAATACAGGCTTCTCCAAAAGTCTGTATAAAACCATATGCTTTGATCACACTATCAAAGCGTTTATTCCAACTCCGAGATGCTTGCACCAGTCCATAAATGGATCGCTGGAGCTTGCACACTTTGTTAGCACCTTTTGGATCGACAAAACCTTCTGGTTGCATCATATACAACTCTTCTTCCAGAAATCCATTCAGGAATGTAGTTTTGACATCCATTTGCCAAATTTCATAATCATAAAATGCGGAAATTGCTAACATGATTCGGACAGACTTAAGCACCGCTACGGGTGAGAAGGTCTCATCGTAGTCAACCCCTTGAACTTGTCGAAAACCTTTCGCAACAAGTCGAGCTTTGTAGACAGTTACATTACCATCAGCGTCAGTCTTCTTCTTGAAGATCCATTTATTCTCAATGGCTTGCCGATCATCGGGCAAGAGTCCATACTTTGTTCTCACACATGGATCCCATCTCAGATTTCATGGCTTCAAGCCATTTTGCGGAATCTGGGCTCATCATCGCTTCCTCATAATTCAGTAGGTTCGCCATGGTCAAGTAACATGACTTACAGAATAGGATTACCGTACCACTCTGGTGCTGATCTTACTCTGGTAGACCTACGAGGTTCGGTAGAAACTTGATCTGAAGTTTCATGATCAAAATCATTAGCTTCCTCACTAATAATTGGTGTAGTTGTCACAGGAACCGGTTCTTGTGATGAATTACTTTCCAATAAGGGAGCAGGTACAGTTACCTCATCAAGTTCTACTTTCCTCCCACTCACTTCTTTAGAGAGAAACTCCTTCTCTAGAAAGGATCCAAATTTAGCAACGAAAATCTTGCCCTCAGATCTGTGATAGAAGGTGTACCCAATAGTCTCTTTTGGGTATCCTATGAAGACACATTTCTCTGATATGGGTTCGAGCTTATCTGGTTGAAGTTTCTTCACATAAGCATCGCAGCCCCAAACTTTAAGAAACGACAATTTTGGTTTCTTGCCAAACCACAGTTCATAAGGCGTCGTCTCAACGGATTTTGATGGTGCCCTATTTAACGTGAATGCGGCCGTCTCTAAAGCATAACCCCAAAACGATAGCGGTAAATCAGTAAGAGACATCATAGATCACACCATATCGAATAAAGTACGATTACGACGTTCGGACACACCATTTCATTGTGGTGTTCCAGGTGGCGTGAGTTGCGAAACTATTCCGCATTGCTTCAAATGTAAACCAAACTCGTAACTCAAATATTCTCCTCCACAATCAGATCGTAGAAATTTAATATTCTTGTTACGATGATTTTCCACTTCACTATGAAATTCTTTGAACTTTTCAAATGTTTCAGACTTGTGTTTCATTAAGTAGATATACCCATATCTGCTCAAATCATCTGTGAAGGTGAGAAAATAACGATACCCGCCGCGAGCCTCAATATTCGTTGGACCACATACATCAGTATGTATGATTTCCAATAAATCAGTTGCTCGCTCCATAGTTCCGGAGAACGGCGTTTTAGTCATCTTGCCCATGAGGCACGGTTCGCAAGTACCAAGTGATTCATAATCAAGTGATTCCAAAAGTCCATCAATATGGAGTTTCTTCATGCGCTTTACACCGATATTACCTAAACGGCAGTGCCACAAATAAGTTGCACTATCATTATCAACTCTGCATCTTTTGGCTTCAACATTATGAATATGTGTATCACTACTATCGAGATTCAATAAAAATAGACCACTCTTTAAGGGTACATGACCATAAAAGATATTACTCATATAAATAGAAAAACCATTATTCTCTGATTTAAATGAATAACCGTCACGCATCAAACAAGATCCAGATATAATGTTCATGCTCAACGCTGGCACCAAATAACAATTATTTAGGTCTAAAACTAATCCCGATGGTAGATGTAGAGGTAGCGTGCCGACCGCGATCACATCGACTTTGGAACCATTTCCCACGCCCATCGTCACCTCGTCCTTAGCTAATCTTCGCTTAATCCGTAGTCCCTGTTTTGAGTTGCAAATATTAGCAACAGAACCAGTATCAAATACCCAGGTACTACTGTGAGCATTAGTAAGGTACACATCAATAACATGTATATCACATATACCTTTGTTCACTTGGCATCCTTCTTATCCGCCAAATACTTGGGACAGTTCCGCTTCCAGTGTCCAGTCTGCTTGCAGTAGAAGCACTCAGTCTCAGGCTTAGTTCTAGACTTGGGTTTCTTCTCTTGAGCAGCAACTTGTTTGTTGTTATTCTTGAAGTTCCCCTTCTTCTTCCCTTTGCCCTTTTTCTTGAAACTGGTGGTCTTGTTAACCATCAACACTTGATGCTCCTTCTTGATTTCTACCTCCGCGGCTTTTAGCATTGCGAAGAGCTCGGGAATAGTCTTGTCCATCCCTTGCATATTATAGTTCATCACGAAGCTCTTGTAGCTTGGTGGCAGTGATTGAAGAATTCTGTCAATGACACTATCATCAGGAAGATTAACTCCCAGTTGAATCAAGTGATTATTATACCCAGACATTTTGAGTATGTGTTCACTAACAGAACTATTCTCCTCCATCTTATAGCTATAGAACTTATTGGAGACTTTATATCTCTCAATCCGGGCATTTGCTTGAAAAATTAACTTCAACTCCTGGAACATCTCATATGCTCCATGACGTTCAAAACATCGTTGAAGACCCGGTTCCAAGCCGTAATGCATGGCACGCTGAACTATCGAGTAGTCATCAACTTTGCTCTGCCGGACGTTCTTAACGTCGTCAGTTGCATCAGCAGCAGGCCTAGCACCCAGCGGTGCTTCCAGGACATAATTCTTCTATGCAGCAATGAGGATAATCCTCTGGTTACGGACCCAGTCCGTCTAATTGCTACCATCATCTTTCAACTTAGCTTTCTCAAGGAACGCATTAAAATTCAACGGAACAACAGCACGAGCCATCTATCTACAACAGACATAGACAAGCAAAATACTATCAGGTACTAAGTTCATGATAAATTTAAGTTCAATTAATCATATTACTTAAGAACTCCCACTTAGACAAACATCTATTTAGTCATCTAAGTGATCACGTGATCCAAATCAACTAAACCATGTCCGATCATCACATGAGATGGAGTAGTTTCAATGGTGAACATCACTATGTTGATCATATCTACTATATGATTCACGTTAAACCTTTCGGTCTCCGTGTTCCAAGGCCATATCTGTATATGCTAGGCTCGTCAAGGTTAACCAGAGTATTCCGCGTATGCAACTGTTTTGCACCCGTTGTATTTGAACGTAGAGCCTATCACACCCGATCATCACGTGGTGTCTCAGCACGAAGAACACTTCTTGATAATTTAGTGAGAGATCATCTTGAAATGCTACCGTCAATAAAAGCAAGATAAGATGCATAAAGGATAAACATCACATGCAATCAATATAAGTTATATGATATGGCCATCATCATCTTGTGCTTGTGATCTCCATCTCCAAAGCACCGTCGTGATCACCATCGTCACCGGCGCGACACCTTGATCTCCATCGTAGCATCATTATCGTTATGCCATCTATTGCTTCTACGACTATCGCTACCGCTTAGTGATAATGTAAAGCAATTACAGGGCATTTGCATTTCATACAATGAAGCGACAACCATATGGCTCCTGCCAGTTGCCGATAACTTCGGTTACAAAACATGATCATCTCATACAATAAAATATAGCATCACGTCTTGACCATATCACATCACAACATGCCCTGCAAAAACAAGTTATACGTCCTCTACTTTGTTGTTGCAAATTTTACGTGGCTGCTACGGGCTGAGCAAGAACCGTTCTTACCTACGCATCAAAACCACAACGATAGTTCGTCAAGTTAGTGCTGTTTTAACCTTCGCAAGGACCGGGCGTATCCACACTCGGTTCATCTAAAGTGAGAGAGACAGACACCCGCCAGTCACCTTTAAGCACGAGTGCTCGTAACGGTGAAACCAGTCTCGTGTAAGCGTATGCGTAATGTCGGTCCGGGCCGCTTCATCTCACAATACTGCTGAACCAAAGTATGACATGCTGGTAAGTAGTATGACTTGTATCGCCCACAACTCACTTGTGTTCTACTCGTGCATATGACATCTACGCATAAAACCAGGCTCGGATGCCACTGTTGGGGAATGTAGTAATTTCAAAAAAAATCCTACGCACACGCAAGATCATGGTGATGCATAGCAACGAGAGGGGAGAGTGTTGTCCACGTACCCTCGTAGACCGAAAGCGTAAGCGTTATGACAACGCGGTTGATGTAGTCATACGTCTTCACGATCCGGCCGATCCAAGTACCGAACGTACGGCACCTCCGAGTTCAGCACACGTTCAGCTCTATGACGATCCCCGGACTCCGATCCAGCAGGGTGTCAGGGATGAGTTCCGTCAGCACGCCGGTGTGGTGACGGTGATGATGTTCTACCAATGCAGGGCTTCGCCTAAGCACCGCTACGATATGACCGAGGTGGAATATGGTGGAGTGGGCACCGCACACGGCTAAGGAACGATCACGATGATCAACTTGTGTGTCTAGAGGTGCCCCCCTACCCCTATATATAAAGGAGCAAGGGGGGAGGCCGTCCGGCCCTAGGGCGCGCCAAGGAGGGGGGAGTCCTCCTAGTAGGAGTAGGACTCCCCTTTCCTAGTCCAACTAGGAAGAAGGAAGGGGGAAGGAAAGAGAGGGAGAGGGAGAGGGAAAGAGGGGCCGCGCCCCCCTCCCCTAGTCCAATTCAGACTCCTCATGGGAGGGGGCACGCCACCTCCTGGGCTGCTGCCCTCTCTCTCCCCTCAGGCCCACTAAGGCCCAATACTTTACCGGGGGGTTCCGGTAACCCCTCCGGCACTCCGGTTTTCTTCGAAATCACCCGGAACACTTCGGGTGTCCGAATATAGTCGTCCAATATATCAATCTTTATGTCTCAACCATTTCAAGACTCCTCGTCATGTCCGTGATCACATCCGGGACTCCGAACAATCTTCGGTACATCAAAACTTATAAACTCATAATATACTTGTCATCGTAACGTTAAGCGTGCGGACCCTACGGGTTCGAGAACTATGTAGACATGACCTAGAACTGTTTCTGGTCAATAACCAATAGCGGAACCTGGATGCTCATATTGGCTCCTACATATTCTACGAAGATCTTTATCGGTCAAACCGCATAACAACATACGTTGTTCCCTTTGTCATTGGTATGTTACTTGCCCGAGAGTCGATCGTCGGTATCCAATACCTAGTTCAATCTCGTTACCGGCAAGTCTCTTTACTCGTTACGTAATGCATCATTCCATAACTAACTCATTAGCTACATTGCTTGCAAGGCTTATACTGATGTGCATTACCGAGAGGGTCCAGAGATACCTCTCCGACAATCGGAGTGACAAATCCTAATCTCGAAATACGCCAACTCAACATGTACCTTCAGAGACACCTGTAGAGCTCCTTTATAATCACCCAGTTATGTTGTGACGTTTGGTAGCACACAAAGTGTTCCTCCGGTAAACGGGAGTTGCATAATCTCATAGTTGTAGGAACTTTGTATAAGTCATGAAGAAAGCAATAGCAACATACTAAACGATCAAGTGCTAAGCTAACGGAATGGGTCAAGTCAATCACATCATTCTCCTAATGATGTGATCCCGTTAATCAAATGACACCACATGTCTATGGTTAGGAAACATAACCATCTTTGATTAATGATCTAGTCAGGTAGAGGCATACTAGTGACATTATGTTTGTCTATGTATTCACACATGTATCATGTTCCGGTTAATACAATTATAGCATGAATAATAAACATTTATCATGATATGAGGAAATAAATAATAACTTTATTGTTGCCTCTAGGGCATATTTCCTTCAGTCTCCCACTTGCACTAGAGTCAATAATCTTGATTACATTGTAATGATTCTAACACCCATGGAGTCTTGGTGCTGATCATGTTTTGCTCGTGGAAGAGGCTTAGTCAACGGGTCTGCAACATTCAGATCCGTATGTATCTTGCAAATCTCTATGTCTCCCACCTGGACTTGGTCCCGGATGGAATTGAAGCGTCTCTTGATGTGCTTGGTCCTCTTGTGAAATCTGGATTCCTTTGCCATGGCAATTGCACTAGTATTGTCACAGAAGATCTTCATTGGTCCCGATGCACTAGGTATGACAGCTAGATCGGAAATGAACTCCTTCATCCATACTCCTTCATTTGCTGCTTCCGAAGCAGCTATGTACTCCGCTTCGCATGTAGATCCCGCCACGATGCTTTGTTTAGAACTGCACCAACTTACAGCTCCACTGTTTAATAAAAACACGTATCCGGTTTGCGATTTAGAATCGTCCGGATCAGTGTCAAAGCTTGCATCGACGTAACCATTTACGACTAACTCTTTGTCACCTCCATAAACGAGAAACATATCCTTAGTCCTTTTCAGGTATTTCAGGATGTTCTTGACCGCTGTCCAGTGATCCACTCCTGGATTACTTTGGTACCTACCTTCCAAGCTTATTGCTAAGCATACGTCAGGTCTGGTACACAGCATTGCATACATGATAGAGCTTATGGCTGAAGCATAGGGAACATCTTTCATTTTCTCTCTATCTTCTGTTGTGGTCGGGCATTGAGTCTGACTCAACTTCACACCTTGTAATACAGGCAAGAACCCTTTCTTTGCCTGATCCATTTTGAACTTTTTCAAAATTTTATCAAGGTATGTGCTTTGTGAAAGTCCAATTAAGCATCTTGATCTATCTCTATAGATCTTGATGCCCAATATGTAAGCAGCTTCACCGAGGTCTTTCATTGAAAAACTTTTATTCAAGTATGCCTTTATGCTATCCAGAAATTCTATATCATTTCCAATTAACAATATGTCATCTACATATAATATCAGAAATGCTACAGAGCTCCCACTCACTTTCTTGTAAATACAGGCTTCTCCAAAAGTCTGTATAAAACCATATGCTTTGATCACACTATCAAAGCGTTTATTCCAACTCCGAGATGCTTGCACCAGTCCATAAATGGATCGCTGGAGCTTGCACACTTTGTTAGCACCTTTTGGATCGACAAAACCTTCTGGTTGCATCATATACAACTCTTCTTCCAGAAATCCATTCAGGAATGCAGTTTTGACATCCATTTGCCAAATTTCATAATCATAAAATGCAGCAATTGCTAACATGATTCGGACAGACTTAAGCACCGCTACGGGTGAGAAGGTCTCATCGTAGTCAACCCCTTGAACTTGTCGAAAACCTTTCGCAACAAGTCGAGCTTTGTAGACAGTTACATTACCATCAGCGTCAGTCTTCTTCTTGAAGATCCATTTATTCTCAATGGCTTGCCAATCATCGGGCAAGTCAACCAAAGTCCATACTTTGTTCTCACACATGGATCCCATCTCAGATTTCATGGCTTCAAGCCATTTTGCGGAATCTGGGCTCATCATCGCTTCCTCATAATTCAGTAGGTTCGCCATGGTCAAGTAACATGACTTACAGAATAGGATTACCATACCACTCTGGTGCTGATCTTACTCTAGTAGACCTACGAGGTTCGGTAGAAACTTGATCTGAAGTTTCATGATCAAAATCATTAGCTTCCTCACTAATAATTGGTGTAGTTGTCACAGGAACTGGTTCTTGTGATGAATTACTTTCCAATAAGGGAGCAGGTACAGTTACCTCATCAAGTTCTACTTTCCTCCCACTCACTTCTTTCGAGAGAAACTCCTTCTCTAGAAAGGATCCGAATTTAGCAACGAAAATCTTGCCCTCAGATCTGTGATAGAAGGTGTACCCAATAGTCTCTTTTGGTATCCTATGAAGACACATTTCTCTGATATGGGTTCGAGCTTATCTGGTTGAAGTTTCTTCACATAAGCATCGCAGCCCCAAACTTTAAGAAAGGACAACTTTGGTTTCTTGCCAAACCACAGTTCAGAAGGCGTCGTCTCAACGGATTTTGATGGTGCCCTATTTAACGTGAATGTGGCCGTCTCTAAAGCATAACCCCAAAACGATAGCGGTAAATCAGTAAGAGACATCATAGATCACACCATATCGAGTAAAGTACGATTACGACATTCGGACACACCATTTCATTGTGGTGTTCCAGGTGGCGTGAGTTGCGAAACTATTCCGCATTGCTTCAAATGTAAACCAAATTCGTAACTCAAATATTCTTCTCCACAATCAGATCGTAGAAATTTAATATTCTTGTTACGATGATTTTCCACTTCACTATGAAATTCTTTAAACTTTTCAAATGTTTTAGACTTGTGTTTCATTAAGTAGATATACCCATATCTGCTCAAATCATCTGTGAAGGTGATAAAATAACGATACCCGCCGCGAGCCTCAATATTCGTTGGACCACATACATCAGTATGTATGATTTCCAATAAATCAGTTGCTCGCTCCATAGTTCCGGAGAACGGCGTTTTAGTCATCTTGCCCATGAGGCACGGTTCGCAAGTACCAAGTGATTCATAATCAAGTGATTCCAAAAGTCCATCAATATGGAGTTTCTTCATGTGCTTTACACCGATATTACCTAAACGGCAGTGCCACAAATAAGTTGCACTATCATTATCAACTCTGCATCTTTTGGCTTCAACATTATGAATATGTGTATCACTACTATCGAGATTCAATAAAAATAGACCACTCTCCAAGGGTACATGACCATAAAAGATATTACTCATATAAATAGAAAAACCATTATTCTCTGATTTAAATGAATAACCGTCTCGCATCAAACAAGATCCAGATATAATGTTCATGCTCAACGCTGGCACCAAATAACAATTATTTAGGTCTAAAACTAATCCCGATGGTAGATGTAGAGGTAGCATGCCGACCGCGATCACATCGACTTTGGAACCATTTCCCACGCCCATCGTCACCTCGTCCTTAGCTAATCTTCGCTTAATCCGTAGTCCCTGTTTCGAGTTGCAAATATTAGCAACAGAACCAGTATCAAATACCCAGGTACTACTGTGAGCATTAGTAAGGTACACATCAATAACATGTATATCACATATACCTTTGTTCACTTGGCATCCTTCTTATCCGCCAAATACTTGGGACAGTTCCGCTTCCAGTGTCCAGTCTGCTTGCAGTAGAAGCACTCAGTCTCAGGCTTAGTTCTAGACTTGGGTTTCTACTCTTGAGCAGCAACTTGTTTGTTGTTCTTCTTGAAGTTCCCCTTCTTCTTCCCTTTGCCCTTTTTCTTGAAACTGGTGGTCTTGTTAACCATCAACACTTGATGCTCCTTCTTGATTTCTACCTCCACGGCTTTTAGCATTGCAAAGAGCTCGGGAATAGTCTTGTCCATCCCTTGCATATTATAGTTCATCACGAAGCTCTTGTAGCTTGGTGGCAGTGATTGAAGAATTCTGTCAATGACACTATCATCAGGAAGATTAACTCCCAGTTGAATCAAGTGATTATTATACCCAGACATTTTGAGTATGTGTTCACTAATAGAACTATTCTCCTCCATCTTATAGCTATAGAACTTATTGGAGACTTTATATCTCTCAATCCGGGCATTTGCTTGAAAAATTAACTTCAACTCCTGGAACATGTCATATGCTCCATGACGTTCAAAACGTCGTTGAAGACCCGGTTCCAAGCCGTAATGCATGGCACGCTGAACTATCGAGTAGTCATCAACTTTGCTCTGCCAGATGTTCTTAATGTCGTCAGTTGCATCAGCAGCAGGCCTAGGACCCAGCGGTGCTTCCAGGACGTAATTCTTCTACGCAGCAATGAGGATAATCCTCTGGTTACGGACCCAGTCCGTGTAATTGCTACCATCATCTTTCAACTTAGCTTTCTCAAGGAACGCATTAAAATTCAACGGAACAACAGCACGAGCCATCTATCTACAACAGACATAGACAAGCAAAATACTATCAGGTACTAAGTTCATGATAAATTTAAGTTCAATTAATCATATTACTTAAGAACTCCCACTTAGACAAACATCTCTTTAGTCATCTAAGTGATCACGTGATCCAAATCAACTAAACCATGTCCGATCATCACATGAGATGGAGTAGTTTCAATGGTGAACATCACTATGTTGATCATATCTACTATATGATTCACGTTAAACCTTTCGGTCTCTGTGTTCCAAGGCCATATCTGTATATGCTAGGCTCGTCAAGGTTAACCTGAGTATTCCGCGTGTGCAACTGTTTTGCACCCATTGTATTTGAACGTAGAGCCTATCACACCCGATCATCACGTGGTGTCTCAGCACGAAGAACTTTCGCAATGGTGCATACTCAGGAAGAACACTTCTTGATAATTTAGTGAGAGATCATCTTGAAATGCTACCGTCAATAAAAGCAAGATAAGATGCATAAAGGATAAACATCACATGCAATCAATATAAGTTATATGATATGGCCATCATCATCTTGTGCTTGTGATCTCCATCTCCAAAGCACCGTCGTGATCACCATGGTCACTGGCGCGAAACCTTGATCTCCATCGTAGCATCGTTATCGCTACCGCTTAGTGATAATGTAAAGCAATTACAGGGCGTTTGCATTTCATACAATGAAGCGACAACCATATGGCTCCTGCCAGTTGCCGATAACTTTGGTTACAAAACATGATCATCTCATACAATAAAATATAGCATCACGTCTTGACCATATCACATCACAACATGCCCTGCAAAAACAAGTTATACGTCCTCTACTTTGTTGTTGCAAATTTTACGTGGCTGCTACGGGCTGAGCAAGAACCGTTCTTACCTACGCATCAAAACCACAACGATAGTTCGTCAAGTTAGTGTTGTTTTAACCTTCGCAAGGACCGGGCGTAGCCACACTCAGTTCAACTAAAGTGAGAGAGATAGACACCCGCCAGTCACCTTTAAGCACGAGTGCTCGTAACGGTGAAATCAGTCTCGCGTAAGCGTATGCGTAATGTCGGTCCGGGCCGCTTCATCTCACAATACCGCTGAACCAAAGTATGACATGCTGATAAGTAGTATGACTTGTATCGCCCACAACTCACTTGTGTTCTACTCGTGCATATGACATCTACGCATAAAACCAGGCTCGGATGCCACTGTTGGGGAACGTAGTAATTTCAAAAAAAATCCTACACACACGCAAGATCATGGTGATGCATAGCAATGAGAGGGGAGAGTGTTGTCCACGTACCCTCGTAGACCGAAAGCGTAAGCGTTATGACAACGCAGTTGATGTAGTCATACGCCTTCACGATCCGGCCGATCCAAGTACCGAACGTACGGCACCTCCGAGTTCAGCACACGTTCAGCTCGATGACGATCCCCGGACTCCGATCCAGCAGGGTGTCGGGGATGAGTTCCGTCAGCACGCCGGTGTGGTGACGGTGATGATGTTCTACCGATACAGGGCTTCGCCTAAGCACCGCTACGATATGACCAAGGTGGAATATGGTGGAGGGGCCACCGCACACGGCTAAGGAACGATCACGATGATCAACTTGTGTGTCAGAGGTGCCCCCCTACCCCTGTATATAAAGTAGCAAGGGGGGAGGCCGCCTGGCCCTAGGGCGCGCCAAGGAGGGGGGAGTCCTCCTAGTAGGAGTAGGACTCCCCTTTCCTAGTCCAACTAGGAAGAAGGAAGGGGGAAGGAAAGAGAGGGAGAGGGAGAGGGAAAGAGGGGCCACGCCCCCCTCCCCTAGTCCAATTCAGACTCCTCATGGGAGGGGGCGCGCCACCTCCTGGGCTGCTGCCCGCTCTCTCCCCTCAGGCCCACTAAGGCCCAATACTTCACCGGGGGGTTCCGGTAACCCCTCCGGCACTCCGGTTTTCTTCGAAATCACCCGGAACACTTCGGGTGTCCGAATATAGTCGTCCAATATATCAATCTTTATGTCTCAACCATTTCAAGACTCCTCGTCATGTCCGTGATCACATGCGGGACTCCGAACAATCTTCGGTACATCAAAACTTATAAACTCATAATATACTTGTCATCGTAACGTTAAGCGTGCGGACCCTACGGGTTCGAGAACTATGTAGACATGACCTAGAACTGTTTCTGGTCAATAACCAATAGCAGAACCTGGATGCTCATATTGGCTCCTACATATTCTACGAAGATCTTTATCGGTCAAACCGCATAACAATATACGTTGTTCCCTTTGTCATTGGTATGTTACTTGCCCGAGATTCGATCGTCGGTATCCAATACCTAGTTCAATCTCGTTACTGGCAAGTCTCTTTACTCGTTACGTAATGCATCATTCCGTAACTAACTGATTAGCTACATTGCTTGCAAGGCTTATAGTGATGTGCATTACCGAGAGGGCCCAGAGATACCTCTCTGACAATCGGAGTGACAAATCCTAATCTCGAAATACGCCAACTCAACATGTACCTTCGGAGACACCTGTAGAGCTCCTTTATAATCACCCAGTTACGTTGTGACGTTCGGTAGCACACAAAGTGTTCCTCCGATAAATGGGAGTTGCATAATCTCATAGTTGTAGGAACTTTGTATAAGTCATGAAGAAAGCAATAGCAACATACTAAATGATCAAGTGCTAAGCTAACGAAATGGGTCAAGTAAATCACATCATTCTCCTAATGATGTGATCCCGTTAATCAAATGACAACACATGTCTATGGTTAGGAAACATAACCATCTTTGATTAATGAGCTAGTCAGGTAGAGGCATACTAGTGACATTATGTTTGTCTATGTATTCACACATGTATCATGTTTCCGGTTAATAAAATTATAGCATGAATAATAAACATTTATCATGATATGAGGAAATAAATAATAACTTTATTATTGCCTCTTGGGCATATTTCCTTCACTTACGTCCTGGCTTAATAAGGGCCTATATTGGGAATTACCTGACGAGGTGACAGCGCTGGAGAACCGCATCAAGGGCATGATAAACAAGAAAATCTGCCTCCCCAACGTGATTCAGGTGATGCTTTTTCGCCGGATTCTCCCCTGTCAACGTCCGTCTCAATATATGTGGGAATTCGACCCGGCTGGTCCTCGGACTCCGCAGCTGTTCTTTGGCACGACGCACGAAGACATGTGGAAACTGCTCTTCAGGACTCAAAAGTTGGGGCCGGAGTCAACCAAAGACCGTGGCTATAACTACGCGCGCACAACCTCTTCCATAAGTTTTATAATAACTTTTTATTTGCAATTCCAAGGATTATATTGAACCCTCTTACTTCCACATGGCTGGACAAAGAAGGCGGAGCAGATCAGCTGTCCGGCTCCGCTGCCCGAGGACCAGGGCACTCCCTTGCCGGCCAAGATGCTGGTTCCGGCGCCGTATCAGGCGCCGGAGAAGAAGGCCAAGAAGAAGGGCAAGGAGATCAGAGGTGGTCTCCATCGTAAGGGTGCTTCGGATGCTATGTCCGAAGACTCCGAAGCCTCCTCCTCCCATGGCAAAGACATAGAGGAGGAAGAAAGTAACTCTCCCCCCAAGGGGGAGGAAAAGAAAAGGGGGGCTCCCGCAGATCTGGAGGCGGAGGCGGCCAAGAAGGGGAAACCCTCATTTTCGGATGATTCTGAAGTGGGTGTCGATGCCACCCCAAAGCGGCGCCCCAGGTCGAAGCCGTCGGCTGAACCGTAAGTATCCGAAGACACCATATACATATCAGATTTTATACCTTACTGTTTTATCATATTGAAGTACGCATTATAGCCCAGCTTGCGATCTCCCCCAATGGCCATCGTCATCCGGGAACTCGCTAGGGACGAATGCGATGGAGAGCGAGTCACCTCCGCAGATCTCTCCACCCACTGCTCGGGATAACACCGAAGTGCTATATCGGGAGACTGTGAAGGTGGCGGCAGAGGGTAATACCTCAGTTGCCGAAGAGAGGGGGAAATCCACCCCTACGGAGACCAGTGATGGGGACAATGCTTAGTTTGGCCCCCAACCGAATATTATTCCAGAGACCAATACGACTCCGGAATCAGAATAGCCACCTTCTTCAAGGGAGGGGTGTGTGCTGTCTCCATCGGTGTCCTCTAATAATCCAGAGGCGCTGAACACTCTGATGGAAGCGCTTCGAGGTGCTTCCATTGTGGAGGAGCACCATACCCTGATGGGTACGGTGGTTGAAAGGGTTCAGTCTGCCAAAAGCGGATTGAACCAAGCCTACACCAACCTTCTAACAGGCTTTGAGGTATGTGAAGTAATGTATTTTTGGTTATCTACAAAAGGAATAACTGTGTATAGATAGTAGCCCCCGAGACTCTGTTCGGCGTTTCCCGAAGAAGGGCCGAGCAGAGGATCAAATAATATATCACAGGAGCTACCATATATGTCTATGTTGATGAGCAGGCTGCGAAGTTGGCGGCAGCCTCGCATGCAGCCAAAGTCTCCGAACTAAAGCGGAGGCTGGAGGCAAAACAAGGTATGTTATACCGAAGCATACGTGAACTGATATGAGTTCCAATTTGTTATGTAACTGAGCTTTATATTTATGCTCATAGCTGACTCGTCTGAGGTCGAAGCCCTCAGGAGTGTGCTAGCCGCAGCCAAGAAGGAGGCGGACGAGGAACGCACTACTCGCCAAAAGCATGAGGCAAGGTTGGATGAAGTCCAACAAGAGCTCACATACGCCATAAAGAAATGTTTGTCTTTGGAGCGCAAGGTGTCGGATCAAGAACCGATCTTACTGCGGCGCTCCAAAGTGCAAAGAAGGCCCGGGTTGAAGCCCAACGTGCCTATCAGAAGATCTGCGAGGCCAAGAAGATCACGGCTGGTAAGACTTTTAATATGCAAAGCAAATATGTAAGGAGAAAGTATACCTTATTGACACGCATTTGGAGTTCTCCAGGAGCGTTCGTGGATTGCCTCGAAGTGTTGCAGATGCTACGGATTTCTTCTGAGCCGAGGAGGGGATCTCAACAGAGAAATTGTTCTGGTCACAATAACGTGAGCCAGAGTAGCTCCTGCCCCTCAGCGATCAGCTGAAACAGCTGACTGAGCTACATAGGATGGTCGAGATGGCCATGAAGGATGTCATAATCCATTTTTGGCCAGCCAAACCAATACCTAACAGCTACTTCGGGCTTGTGAAGTGGCTGGTCGATGCCTGCCCAAGGCTAGATGCTATTAAGTGGTCGGTCTGTAGCAAAGGTGCCCGGATAGCCTTCGCCCGTGTCAAGGTACAATGGGCGAAGATGAATGCCACTAGTATTGCAACTGAAGGACCGCCCGCAGGCAAGGAGCATCGTACGCCGGAGAAGTACTTCAACGACGTCCTTGAAGGATCTCGTATTATAGAGGGCCTGTGCTTGAAGGACGTGATGTTTGAATGATTGTATTCACAATGCCCAAACTGTGTAATGAAAACAGAGCGTTCGTATAATGTTAGTCTTGTTTTATCTGAATCTATTTATCCTCCATTGCGGCCATTTATTAAATCTGAGAGTTGGCCACTCGTCAGCTTCAGCCCCTCACATAGATATTATAGGGGTGTTCGATACAGCACAGAAACACACTTAACCCAACGATTTCGTCCTTGAAGGAGGTGCTAGCGCGGTGAACCAGGCAATCAGACTATGCAGCTTTATCACTCTCACTTAGCCATAGGAGTTTCACAATAGAATTATAGGCGCAGCCCCTGGTATTGATCCGCGATCCGAAATCGGGCGCTGTAAACACCTGACCAGGTTAAACTAGTCCTTTGTGTGACACGGAAAAAATTGCAAGAGATTTATACTGAGTCACCGAATAGCTGACCAGCTCTCGCCGCATCATGACAGTCAGTTTTCGGCTTTCTCTACTGAGGTGTTTGTCCGGCCAACCAGAAACACAATCGCAGTAGTTCTCCCTTTACTTCCTTAGCCGAACAATCGGAACGTAAGGTAGTAACCACAGGAGTCGGGCAACCCAACTATTGACTCAAGACATGATTCAGAGCTGATGCATATAATGGTAAATTCGGGACGCCGAATTGCACTTGTGAAAGTGTTTGTACTTATAATAAATTTAATAGATGCATGCTAGCTCTAGAGCACTGCGTTGGTTTTCCCTTGAAGAGGAAAGGGTAATGGAGCAAAGTAGCGTAAGTATTTCCCTCAGTTTTGAGAACCAAGGTATCAATCCAGTAGGAGGCTCCTCAAAAGTCCCTCGTACCTACACAAACAAACAAGAACCTCGCAACCAACGCGATAAAGAGGTTGCCAATCCCTTCACGGTAACTTGTGAAAGTGAGATTTAGATAAGATAAATATTTTTGGTATTTTTATGATATAGATTGGAAAGTAAAGATTGCAAATAAAGATAGATTGGAAACTTATATGATAAAAATAGACCCGGGGGCCATAGGTTTCACTAGTGGCTTCTCTCAAGATAGCATAAGTATTACGGTGGGTGAACAAATTACTATCAAGCAATTGATAGAAAAGTGCATAGTTATGAGAATATCTAGGCATGATCATGTATATAGGCATCACGTCCACAACAAGTAGATCGAAACAATTCTGCATCTACTACTATTACTCCACACATCGACCGACTCCTGCCTGCATCTAGAGTATTAAGTTCATAAGAACAGAGTAACGCATTAAGCAAGATGACATGATGTAGAGGGATAAACTCATGCAATATGATATAAACCCCATCTTTTTATCCTCGATGGCAACAATACAATACGTGCCTTGCTGCCCCTGCTGTCACTGAGAAAGGACCCCGCAAGACTGAACTCAAAGCTAAGCACTTCTCCCATTTCAAGAAAAATCAATCTAGTAGGCCAAACCAAACTGATAATTCGAAGAGACTTGCAAAGATAACCAATCACACATAAAAGAATTCATAGAAGATTCAATCATTTCTCATAGATAAACTTGATCATAAACCCACAATTCATCGGATCTCGACAAACATGCCGCAAAAAGAGTTATGTCAAATAGATCTCCAAGAAGATCGAGGAGAACTTTGTATTGAGATTCAAAGAGAGAGAAGAAGCCATCTCGCTAATAACTATGGACCTGAAAGTCTGTGGTAAACTACTCACAACTCATCGGAGAGGCCTTGGAGATGATGTAGAGGCCCTCCGTGGTCGATTCCCCCTCTGGCGGAGCGCTGGCGAACGCTCCAAGATGGGATCTCGTGGATACTGAAGGTTGCGGCTGTGGAAATAGTTTTTCGTGGTGCTCCTAGATGTTTTCAGGGTACGGGAGTGTATATAGGCGAAGGAGGCAGGTCGGTTGAGCCACGAGGGGCCCACGAGGGCGGGGGGCGTGCCCACCCCCTTAGGGCGTGCCAGGCACCCTCGTGGCCGCCTCGTTTGCTGCTTGATGTCCACTCCAAGTCTCCTAGATTGCGTTTGTTCCAAAAAGATTGCTCCCGAAGGTTTCATTCCATTTGGACTCCGTTTGATATTCCTTTCCTTCGAAACACTGAAATAGGCAAAAAAACAGCAATTCGGGCTTGGCCTCCGGTAAGTAGGTTAGTCCCAAAAATGATATAAAAGTGTAAAGTAAAGCCCATAAACATCCAAAATGGGTAATATACTAGCATGGAACAATCAAAAATTATAGATACATTGGGGACGTATCAATGCACGCGGCTGAATGGAGCCCCTGGCGATTTAGGTTGGGCTGAGGTGTACATGGCAAACAAATGATAAAAAAGAATGTGGCAGAAGGAATAAGTTAGTACCAAGTAATTTGGGCGAAAAACTGCTTCCATTATAGTCTGATTGATACGTCAAAACGTATTTGTATAGATACTGCTATGAGCATCGAGGCTATTTTACATGTCGAGCGCAAAGGAAAGTTGTGCACAAGTATTTAAAAACATTGGGGAGGTGATCTTGAAAGATCCTTTAGGTACTCCATCGTACATCTACGCTTCTTTTCGCCTTGGTGTGTGATCCTTTGAGAGGATTAATGAATAAGTTTTCACAAGGGGCCGGAAAAGGGCCCTTTGACACCAAAAAATGGCGATGTAGGTTGTAACGATCCTAAAAAGGAAAACGAAGTTAAGAAAAAGATAGATAGGGGTCCGGGCATGGTTGAGCCGTATTGTGGACCTCATCCTCGATATGCCTTCATCGTCGCCCATGGTATTTTTAGTGCGTAATTATGAGCACGTGGTACATACGCCGCTGTTTGGTTGGGGCGAAGACAGAGGCCGGATTGCTAGTCGAGCTCCTGATGAGCTGGACTATCCTTCTGCTATGTAATCCAGACTCGTTTGGCAGGGTCCGGTGGCTTAAATGCCAATGTGGAGATCGGCTTGATTAGACCGACCTATACCTTCGCTGCTAGGGCCACGGTGTGTTCCTCAGTTCGGAGGGAATGATCCATGTTTCCGTGAACTATTATAACACCGTGTGAGCCTGGCATTTTAAGTTTTAGATAAGCGTAGTGTGGAACCGCATTGAAGCAGGCAAACGCGGTTCGTCCGAGCAGTGCGTGATAGCCACTGCGGAAAGGGACGATGTCGAAGATTAAGTCTTCGCTTCGGAAGTTGTCCGGCGAACCGAATACAACCTCCAATATGATTGAGCCCGTGCAGAGGGCTTCTACACCAGGTATTACTCCTTTAAAGGCAGTTTTAGTGGGTTCAATTCTTGATGAGTCAATACCCATTTTCCGGACTGTGTCCTGATAGAGCAGATTAAGACTGTTGCCGCCGTCCATGAGGACTCTTGTGAGGTGGAATCCATCGATAATTGGATCGAGGACTATGCGGCTGAACCTCCATGGCGGATACTGGTCGGATGTTCCCTGTGATCGAAGGTGATTGGGCATGCTGACCACGGGTTGAATTTTGGGGCGACTGGCTCTATCGCATAGAAGTCCCTTAACGCGCGTTTGCGCTCCCTTTTGGGGATGTGGGTAGCGTATATCATGTTCACCGTCTTGACTTCGCGGGGAAATTTCTTTTGTCCCCCTGTGCTTGGTGGGCGAGGCTCCTCATCGTCGTCCTTGCTGGGCGACCCTTTCCCCGTGTGTTTGGCGTTTAACTTGCTGGCCTGTTTGAAGACCCAATAGCTTCTGTTGGTATGGATAGTAGGCTTGTCAGGGGTGCCGTGAATCTGGCAAGGTCGATCGAGTATTCCGTCCAGGCTAGATGAGCCGTCCTTGTTTCTTTTGAATGGCCTCTTCTGTTGACCGGGCTTGGAGCCACTGAATCCGACGTTGACTGCCCTGTCTTCGGTATTGTCAGTGTTGCTTCGATGCTTGTTTTTGTTGCTACAGGGCCTGTCGTTTCTGTTCTTTGCTTCGAAAGTGCCAGGATCGCTGGTACTGTTGCTGCTGCGTGTAAGCCAGCTATCTTCGCCCGCGCAAAAGTGGGTCATGAGTGATGTGAGGGCTGCCATAGACTTCAGCTTTTCTTGGCCGAGGTGTCCGGCAAGCCACTCATCACGGATGCTGTGTTTGAAGGCTGCTAGAGCCTCAGCATCCGGACAGTCGACAATTTGTTCTTTTTGACTAGGAACCGGGTCCAGAATTTTCTGGCTGACTCTCCGGGCTGCTGGACTATGTGACTAAGGTCATCCTCGTCCGGGGGCCGGATATAGGTGCCCTGGAAGTTGTCTCTAAAGGCATCCTCTAGGTCTTCCCAACTCCCAATAGATTTTTCTAGGAGACTGTTTAACCAGTGCCGAGCTGGTCCCTTAAGCTTGAGACGGAGGTATTTGATGGCATGTAGGTCATCACCGCGAGCCATGTGAATGTGGAGAAGGAAATCTTCAATTCACACCGCGGGATCCATCGTGTCATCGTATGATTCGATGTTCACGGGTTTAAACCCTTCTAGGAACTGGTGTTCCATCACCTCATCGGTGAAGCATAGGGGGTGCGCGGCGCCTCTATATCGGGCCACGTCACGGTGTAGTTTCGATGGAATCCGTATGCGGTTTTCAGCCTGTTATGCTTGTCACGCCAGGCTTGGTGGCTGTCTTCTCGCACTGGGGCTCAACCCCTTGATCCGTATATAGATCCGGTCTGACCAGCTCTATTATCCAGGTCTTGTCGTAGGTCGTAGGTGTATCCTACAGCTGCTGTCTCTTTACCTTTACGGCGACGTGGTGCAGGCGGGTGTTTGGCTTGAGTTGCCATTCTATCTCGGCCACGTGGTGGTCGGTCAGGTCCGTCGGTAGCATTACGCTTGGGCGGTATAGGCTCTGGGGCCTCGTCGTCAAATTGGGGTAGCAGCTTGCACTACGGGTAACTCTTGGTTGGGCGTCCAAGGTCGTATTCCTCGGCTGCCAGGACATCAGTCCATCTGTCATTGAGCAGATCTTGATCAGCTTGAATCTACTGCTTGCTACCTCTCGAGCATGCGTTGGTTTTCCCTTGAAGAGGAAAGGGTGATGCAGCAAAGTAGCGTAAGTATTTCCCTCAGTTTTTGAGAACCAAGGTATCAATCCAGTAGGAGGCTACACTCAAATCCCTTGTACCTGCACAAATAAATAAGAAGCTTGCAACCAACGCAATAAAGGGGTTGTCAATCCCTTCACGGCCACTTGCAAAAGTGAGATCTGATAGAGATAATAAGATAAATATTTTTGGTATTTTTATGATATAGATTGGAAAGTAAAGATTGCAAAATAAAATAGATCGGAAACTTATATGATGGAAAATAGACGGGGGGGGCATAGGTTTCACTAGTGGCTTCTCTCAAGATAGCATAAGTATTACGGTGGGTGAACAAATTACTGTCGAGCAATTGATAAAAAAGTGCATAGTTATGAGAATATCTAGGCATGATCATGTATATAGGCATCACGTCCGCGACAAGTAGATCGAAAAGATTCTACATCTACTACTATTACTCCACATATCGACCGCTATCTAGCATGCATCTAGAGTATTAAGTTCATAAGAATAGAGTAACGCATTAGGCAAGATGACATGATGTAGAGGGATAAACTCAAGCAATATAAACCCCATCTTTTTATCCTCGATGGCAACAATACAATACGTGCCTTGTTGTCCCTGCTGTCACTGGGAAAGTACACCGCAAGATTGAACCCAAAGCTAAGCACTTCTCCCATTGCAATAAAGATCAATCTAGTAGGCCAAACCAAACTAATAATTTGAATAGACTTGCAAAGATAACAAATCATACATAAAAGAATTCAGAGGTGATTCAAATATTGTTCATAGATAGTCTTGATCATAAACCCACAATTCATCGGATCTCGACAAACACACCGCAAAAAGAATTACATTGAATAGATCTCCAAGAAGATCGAGGAGAACTTTGTACTGAGGTCCAAAGAGAGAGAAGAAGCCATCTAGCTAATAACTATGGACCCGAAGGTCTGAGGTAAACTACTCACACTTCATCGGAGAGGCTATGGTGTTCATGTAGAAGCCCTCCGTGATCGATTCCCCCTCTGACGGAGCGCCGAAAAAGGCCCCAAGATGGGACCTTATGGGTATAGAAGGTTGCTGCGGTGGAAATAGGGTTTCGTGGTGCTCTCGGATGTTTTCAGGGTATATGAGTGTATATAGGCGAAAGAAGTCGGTCAGGGGAGCCACAAGGGGCCCACGAGGGTGGGGGCGCGCCTACCCCCTGGGCGTGCCTCCCTGCCTCGTGGCCACCTCGTTGCTTCCTTGGCGTCCACTCCAAGTCTCCTGGATTGCGTTTGTTCCAAAAATGACTCTCCCGAAGGTTTCATTCCATTTCGACTCCGTTTGATATTCCTTTTATGTGAAATACTGAAATAGGCAAAAAACAACAATTTGGACTGGGCCTCCGGTTAATAGGTTAGTCCCAAAATAGTATAAATGCATATAATAAATCCCATTAAACATCCAAAATAGATAATATAATAGCATGGAACAATCAAAAATTATATATACGTTGGAGACGTATCAAGCATCCCCAAGCTTAATTCCTGCTCGTCCTCGAGTAGGTAAATGATAAAAACAGAATTTTTGAGGTGGAATGCTACCTAGCATAATTCTCAATGTAATTTTCTTTATTGTGGTATGAATGTTCAGATCCGAAAGATTCAAGACAAAAGTTTAATATTGACATAAGAGTAATAATACGTCAAGCATACTAACAAAGTAATTATGTCTTCTCAAAATAACATGGCCAAAGAAAGTTATCCCTACAAAATCATATAGTCTGGCTATGCTCTATCTTCATCACATAAAATATTTAAATCATGCACAACCCTGGTTTTAGCCAAGCAACTGTTCCATACTTTAGTATTTTCAAACTTTTTCAATCTTCACGCAATACATGAGTGTGAGCCATGGACATAGCACTATAGGTGGAATAGGATGGCGGTTGTGGAGAAGACAAAAAAAGGAGAAGATAGTCTCACATCAACTAGGCGTATCAACGGGCTATGGAGATGCCCATTAATAGATTACATATCAATGTGTGTGAGTAGGGATTGCCATGCAACGGATGCACTAGAGCTATAAGTGTATGAAAGCTCATCAAAAGAAACTAAGTGGGTGTGCATCCAACTTGCTTGCTCACGAAGACCTAGAGCAATTTGAAGAAGCCCATCATTGAATATACAATCCAAGTTCTATAATGAAAAATTCCCACTAGCATATGAAGGTGATAACATAGGAGACTCTCTATCATGAAGATCATGGTGCTACTTTGAAGCACAGGTGTGGTGAAAGGATAGTAACATTGTCCCTTCTCTCTTTTTCTCTCATTTTGTTTGGTGGGCTTCTTTGGCCTCTTTTTTATTTGGGCTTATTTGGCCTCTTTTATTTTTCATAAAGTCTGGAGACTCATCCCAACTTGTGAGGGAATCATTGCTTCCATCATCCTTTCCTCACAAGGTACCATGCTCTAATAATGAAGATCATCACACTTTTATCTACTTACAACTCAAGAATCTTAGAACAAATATGACTCTATGTGGATGCCTCCAGCAGTGTACCAGGATAATGAATCAAGAGTGACACGTATAAAAGAATTATGAATGGTGGCTTTGCCACAAATACGATGTCAACTACATGATCATGCAAAGCAATATGACAATGGTGAAGCATGTCATAATAAACGTAACAGTGGAAAGTTGCATGGCAATATATCTCGGAATGGCTATGGAAATGCCATAATAGGTAGGTATGGTGGCTGTTTTGAGGAAGGTATATGGTGGGTGTATGGTACCGGCGAAAGTTGCGCGGCACAAGAGAGGCTAGCAATGGTGGAAGGGTGAGAGTGTGTATAATCCATGGACTCAACATTAGTCATGAAGAACTCATATACTTATTGCAAAAATCTACAAGTTATCACAACAAAGTACTACACACATGCTCCTAGGAGAAGGGTTGGTAGGAGTTAACCATCGCGCGATCTCGACCTCCATACATAAGGAAGAGAATCAATAAATAAATCATGCTCCAACTTCATCACACAACGGTTCACCATACGTGCACGCTACGGGAATCACAAACTTTTAACACAAGTTGTCAGTGTCAAAACCGGCGGATCTCGGGTAGGGGGTCCCGGACTGTGCGTCTAGGCGGATGGTAATAGGAGACAAGGGACACGATGTTTTTACCCAGGTTCGGGCCCTCTCGATGGAGGTAAAACCCTACTCCTACTTGATTGATATTGATGATATGGGTAGTACAAGAGTGGATCTACCACGAGATCAAGGAGGCTAAACCCTAGAAGCTAGCCTATGGTATGATTGTTGTAATGGTTGTGTTGTCCTACGGACTAAAACCCTCCGGTTTATATAGACACTGGGGAGGGCTAGGGTTACACAGAGTCAGTTACAATGGTAGGAGATCTACATATCCGTATTGCCAAGCTTGCCTTCCACGCCAAGGAAAGTCCCATCCGGACACGGGACGAAGTCTTCAATCTTGTATCTTCACATTCTTGGAGTCCGGCCGATGATGATAGTCCGGCTATCTGGACACCCCCTAGTCCAGGACTCCCTTAGTAGCCCCTGAACCAGGCTTCAATGACGATGAGTCCGGCACGCATATTGTTCAGCATTGCAAGGCGGGTTCCTCCTCCGAATAATTCATAGAAGATTGTGAACACGAGGATAGTGTCCGGCTCTGCAAAATAAATTCCACATTCCACCGTAGAGAGAATAATATGTACACAAGTTCAATCTGCTGACGTATTTTGTGGCATGACGTCACGCCACTACCAAGCCTTTACTGGAATCGTTTTTTATTATACCACCTCAGCGCGTTTAGCGAAGCGGTTTCCTTGGCACGTCTTGTCGAAGCAGAGATCGTGTTCCCCTTATTCCGGGATTCCCATCAATACGGACGTGAGTAACCCAACCGTGCCATTGATGGTGGCGCTTGGGAGATAAGCGAGTTTTACCAGGCCGGTGGGGACGCATAGTCTTCGTCCGCCCATATATAAGGGGATAAGGATCCACCTTTTTACCTACGCCTTCTTCCTCCTTTGCTTATCCATCTCCGCGCACTCGAGCTCCAGCGCCCAAGTTCGCACATCTCGCCTCAACCTTCTCCATCCATGTCCGGAGCGGGAGGCAAGTGGTTGGACTCCTCCATCACGGAGGGGCACATCGAAAAGCTGTGCGGCGCCGGATACCTTTCCAGCGACATCGCGCACCGGCTGCCCGACAAGGGGCAGCTCATCCCCACCCCTGGCCCCATGAGAGGGTCGTGTTCCTTCCCCACTTCCTCCGCGGACTGGGCTTCCCACTTCATCCCTTCGTCCGGGGGCTCATGTTCTATTACGGCCTGGACTTCCACGATCTGGCGCCAAACTTCATCCTCAACATCTCGGCGTTTATCGTCGTGTGCGAGGCCTTCCTCTGCATCCAGCCCCACTTCGGCTTGTGGCTCAAGACCTTCAATGTCAAGCCGAAGGTAGTGAAGGGCGTTCAAGCGGAGTGCGGAGGTGCCAACGTCACCTGGCTCGAGGGGGCCTTTGTGGAGTCCGTCAAGGGTTGGCAATCGGGGTGGTTCTACATCACCGAGCCGCGTGACCCTAAATGGGCAGCGGCCCCCGAATTCAGATCTGGTATCCCCATGCAGCTCACCTCCTGGAAAGAGAAGGGCTTACTATGGGGCAATTCGGAGGAGCTGGCAGGACTCCAGTCCTGTCTCCAGACCTTGGTGAACAAGAAGCTTAGGCTTGTCAATGTGATCCAGGTCATGCTCGTCCGCCGGATTCTCCCCTGCCAACAGCGGGCCTTCAATTTGTGGGAGTTCGATCCGGCACAGCACCGGACTCTGAGCGGGCTCTTCGACACGATGTACGAAGCCGTCTGGAGGGTGCTATTCAAGGGCGGAGAAGCCCCCGCGTCCGCGAGTGAAGATCGCGGATTCAGCACCAAGCGCCCGGCCGGTGAGGTAAACTTTGTTATCCTCTAAGGGACACTTATTTTCTTTCATAGTTTGACTCTATGTGGGATCTAAAACTCCCAATGCCTTTAACAGGACTGGCAGAGGACGTCCGGACAGGTAGACTGTCCGGCTCCCCTTCCCGAAGACCCAGCGGACGCCCGTTTAACGGGGCTGCTGGTCCCGTCCCTTTATGTGGTGCCGGAGAAGAAGGCCAAGAAGAAGGCCACAGGAACCTGAAGGAGTTCCTGGCGCCGGGTGGTATCGGACTCATCGTCCGATGGCTCAGAGGCGGACTCCTACCTGAAGATGAGGAGGAGGAGAAAGAAGACTCTCCCCAGGAGGGAGGAGAGAGGAAGAGGAAGGCTTCCCCAACAGGGGAGGCCAAAGGGTCCAAGAAGGGGAGGACCCTTCCTCCGGGCGGCTCTGCCAACACTGACGGCGGCTGAGGGAGTCCTGGACTAGGGGGTGTCCGGACAGCCGGACTATCATTATCCGCCGGACTCCAAGACTACGAAGATACAAGATTGAAGACTCCGGCTCGTGTCCGGATGGTACTTTCCTTGGCGTGGAAGGCAAGCTTGGCAATATGGATATGTAGATCTCCTACCATTGTAACCGACTATGTGTAACCCTAGCCCTCTCCGGTGTCTATATAAACCGGAGGGCTTTAGTCCATAGGACAACATACATTACAACAATCATACCATAGGCTAGCTTCTAGGGTTTAGCCTCCTTGATCTCGTGGTAGATCTACTCTTGTACTACCCATATAATCAATATTAATCAAGCAGGACGTAGGGTTTTACCTCCATCGAGAGGGCCCGAACCTGGGTAAAAACATCGTGTCCCTCGTCTCCTGTTACCATCCGCCTAGACGCACAGTTCGGGACCCCCTACCCGAGATCCGCCGGTTTTGACACCGACATTGGTGCTTTCATTGAGAGTTCCTATGTGTCGTCACCGATAGGCTTGATGGCATCTTCAGCCAACAACGCTGTCCAGGGTGAGACTTTTCTCCCCGGACAGATCTTCGTATTCGGCGGCTTCGCACTGCGGGCCAATTCACTTGGCCATCTGGAGCAGATCGAAAGCTACGCCCCTGGCCGTCAGGTCAGATTTGGAAGCTTAAACATCACGGCCGACGTCCGCGGAGACTTGATCTTCGACGGACTCGAGCCACAGCCAAGCGCGCCGCACTGTGATGACGGGCATGATTTAGCTCTACCACCGAACAGTGCCTTGGTGGCCGCACACGGGTCCGCTCTGGCCATTGGCCCGGAGCCAATCGCCCAGATCGAGGGCCGGTGGATAGACGCCGCCCTGGGGGCTCCAACATCCACGGCGATGGAGCCAAACACTAATCTTGTCCCCTGCGAAACTCGTGATTCCGAGGCGCCGGACTCCTCGCCGGACTCCGAACCTCCCGCGCCCCTGCCAATCGATCCGGATTGGGCGCCGGTTATGGAATTCACCGCCGCGGACATCTTCCAATGCTCGCCTTTCGGCGATATCTTGAATTCACTAAAGCATCTCTCGTTATCGGGAGAGTCCTGGCTGGATTATGGCCAGGATGGTTGGGATGCGGACGACGAAGAAATTCAGAGCCCACCCACCACCCACTTTGTAGCCACTGTCGACGATCTAACCGACATGCTAGACTACGACTCCGAAGACATCGATGCTATGGACGACGATGCCGGAGACGAACAGGAACCAGCGCCCACAGGGCACTGGAAGGCCACCTCGTCATATGACGTATACATGGTGGATACCCCAAAAGATGGGGACGGCGAGGAAACAGCGGAGGCAGATCCCTTAAAGAAACAGCCCAAGCGCCGGCGTCAGCGGCGCCGCTCTAAATCTCGCCACAGCAAGAATGGAGATTCCGGCACAGGAGATAATAATACTCCAGAGAGTGCCGAAGACAATCCCCTCCAGCAAGACTCGGCGCAGGAGGATGCAGAAGCAAGCCCTCATGAGGGGGCGGCAGACGAAGAGGTTGAGGATCATAATTATATGCCTCCCTCCGAAGACGAAGCAAGCCTCAACGATGACGAATTCGTCGTACCCGAGGATCCCGTCGAACAAGAGCGCTTCAAGCGCAGGCTTATCGCCACAGCAAATAGCCTAAAGAAAAAGCAGCAGCAGCTTCAAGCTGATCAGGACCTGCTGGCCGATCGATGGACCGAGGTCCTCGCGGCCGAAGAGTATAAACTCGAACGTCCCTCCAAAAGTTACCCAAAACGCAAGCTGCTCCCCCGATTAGAGGAGGAAGCATACGTACCTCCATCACCAGCGCACGATATGGCTGACCGACCACCCCGTGGTCGTGACAGAGAGGCATCCAGGCCCGTAGCCAAGACCATACCCCGGCATCACTCCAAAAGTACGAAGCCAAGAGGGAACGCGCCGGACTTGCGAGACATATTGGAGGACAAAGCAAGACAATCCAGATCCATCTATGGATCACGTGGGCGCCCTACGAGCCACGACGTATACTGTCGTGCCAGATACAATAACCCCGGCCGGGCCGAACACAGCAGACAGCGCTCTCTCTCGAGCTGCGTCGCGATATCGCTCAATACAGGGGCGCCGCACACCCGTTATGCTTCACTGACGAAGTAATGGATCATCAGATCCCCGAAGGGTTTAAACCCGTAAACATCGAATCTTACGATGGCACAACGGACCCCGCGGTGTGGATTGAAGACTATCTTCTCCACATCCATATGGCCCGCGGCGACGATCTCCACGCCATAAAGTACCTCCCACTCAAGCTTAAAGGACCAGCTCGGCATTGGCTTAACAGCTTGCCCGCAGAGTCAATTGGGTGTTGGGAAGACCTGGAGGCCGCATTCCTTGATAACTTCCAAGGCACATATGTGCGACCACCAGACGCCGATGACCTAAGCCACATCATTCAGCAGCCAGACGAATCGGCCAGACAATTCTGGACACGGTTCTTGACGAAGAAAAATCAAATCGTCAATTGTCCGGACGCAGAGGCCCTTGCAGCCTTCAAACATAACATCCGGGACGAATGGCTAGCCCGGCACCTGGGGCAGGAAAAGCCGAAATCCATGGCAGCCCTCACATCGTTAATGACCCTCTTTTGTGCGGGAGAGGACAGCTGGCTAGCCCGCAGCAACAATCTCCGTAAAAATTCTAGCAGTTCGGATACTAAGGACAACAACGGCAGGTCACGTCGAAATAAAAACAAGCGCCGAATTAACGGCGACGATAAGGAGGATACGGCAGTCAATGCCGGATTCCGAGGCTCTAAACCCGGTCAGCGGAAAAAGCCATTTAAAAGAACCACTCCTGGTCCGTCCAATCTGGACTGAATACTCGACCGCTTATGCCAGATACATGGCACCCCTGAAAAGCCAGCTAACCACACCAATAGAGATTGCTGGGTGTTCAAGCAGGCCGGCAAGTTAATTGCCGAAAACAATGACAAGGGGCTAAATAGCGACGACAAGGAAGAGACCCAGCCGCTGAACAACAGAGGACAGAAGGGTTTTCCCCCACAAGTACGAACGGTGAATATGATATACGCGACCCACATACCCAAGAGGGAGAGGAAACGCGCACTATGGGACGTCTATGCGATGGAGCCAGTCGCCCCAAAGTTCAACCCATGGTCTTCTTGTCCGATCACTTTCAATCGAAGAGACCATCCGACCAGCATACGCCATGGCGGATTCGCCGCATTGGTCTTAGACCCAATCGTCGATGGGTTCCACCTCACGAGAGTCCTGATGGACGGCGGCAGTAGCCTGAACCTGCTTTATCAGGATACAGTGCGCAAAATGGGCATAGACCCATCAAGGATTAAACCTACAAAGACAACCTTTAAAGGTGTCATACCAGGAGTGGAAGCCAACTGTACAGGCTCAGTCACACTGGAAGTGGTCTTCGGATCCCCGGATAATTTCCGGAGCGAAGAGTTAATCTTCGACATAGTCCCGTTTCGCAGCGGCTATCACGCTCTGCTTGGGCGAACCGCGTTTGCCAAATTCAACGCGGTGCCGCACTATGCATACCTAAAGTTCAAGATGCCAGGACCTCGTGGAGTCATCACGATCAATGGGAATACGAAACGCTCCCTCCGAACGGAGGAACATACAGCAGCTCTCGCGGCAGAAGTACAGAGCAGCCTTCTAAGGCAATTCTCGAGTCCGGCCGTTAAACGGCCGGATACAGCAAAGGTCGCCCGGAGCAATGCCAACCAAGACCACCTGGCGCGATCAGAACACGCGTAGCAATGCGGCCCCAACCCTCGCCCGCGTATGATCGCAAGAATAACACTCCGCGTACATCATTACGCTTTGGAGATACAATGGGCACAGGGGAGGGGCCACGATCACAACGGACCCAGAGTGCGGTTCGACCACACCGGGGGCTCGCAAATGTGCCCCTCTTTTTTCTTATTATTATTCTTCTTCTTTTTTGTACATAGGACTCTGTTAACCAGAAGCCCTGTCCGGCGGTGAACCTGCCGAACTCATGATGCAACAGTCAGGGACTAAAGAAGGCCGCGTCGAACACTCAGGTGGTCTCAATTACGAGCATTAAATTCGATTATATACACCAAATCCGCAGCTCATCCCTGGAGGGGGACATGTTTATTTAGTCCAAATCCCTTGCTTACCGCACTATTTGTATCAGTCCGCTCTACTAGCAGACTTTTCTTTCATTAATAATGCAGCACCTTTATGATTGCAATTGCATCACATTTTATATATATATGTTCATTATATGACATCTGGCACCCGTATATTTTGGTACGGCATAATACACCGGGGGCTTATGTTCCCCACTCTATGGTGTGATAAAGTCCGAACACTTTCACAAGTGCGGCACCCCGAACTTATAGCATTATATGAATCGGCTCCGAATCATGTCTTGGGTCAATAGTTGGGTTTGCCCGGCTCCCACATTTTGGTGCCTTACGTTCCGTTCTGTCGGCTAAGGTGGCACTGGGAGAACCACTGCGATTGCGCCCCGGTTGAGCCGGGTTAACGCCTCAGTGGAGAAAGCTAAAACAGACTGGCATGATAAGGCGAGAGACTGGTCACTGTTCGAGAGGTTTTTTCGGGTCCTTAAAGACTCACGCCGCTTCGAGCGAAGTTCTGGATAATGTCCGATGAAGGCGTGGATAGCGCCCCAGATTCGGTCTTCCGAATACCAGGGGCTTTGCCGAAATTTAAAATTATAGAATTCTATGGCTAAGTGAGAGTGTTCAAGCATTATAAGTCTGGTTGCCTTGTTCGTCGTGTTGAGCGCCTCCCTAGATGGACCCAAAAATGGGAACAAGAGTGCTCAAGTTTATCCCGAACACCCCAGCACTTGTGGCTTGGGGGCTGAAGCCAACGACTTGCCATCTCTCAGATTTTACAAACGGCCGCACAGAAGGTAATATTTTAAATTAAACAAGCGTTGCTCATGGCGCATATGAACGAAGTTTTCAGTGCACAGGATAAATAAACAGCGAGTTCACTCAAAGATTACATTTCGGGAGCACTCATCTGCAATATCGCAGGCTCCCTTCAGGACAATTTTATAATACTTCTCCGGCGTGCGATACTCCTTGCCCGGCAGCGGTGGGTCCGTGAGAAGCTTCTCTGCATCCAATTTGCCCCATTGCACCTTTATGCGGGCAAGGGCCCGACGAGCGCCTTCGATACAGGCGGAGCGCTTGACTACATCCAGCCTGGGGCATGCATCCACCAGCCGCCGCACGAGGCCAAAGTAGCTACCAGGCACGGCCTGTCCAGGCCACAGCCGGACTATGTGGCCCTTCATGGCCTCCTCAGCTACCTTGTGGAGTTCGACCAGCTGCTTCAGCTGGTCGCTTGGGGGCACCGGATGGCCGGCCTCAGTATACTGAGACCAGAAGACCTTCTCCGTCGAGCTCCCCTCCTCGCCACGATAGAATGCGGCGGCATCAGACGCACTACGCGGCAGATCTGCAAACGCCCCTGGAGAGCTCCGAATGCGGGAAAGTGTCAGGTAGTTCACATTAACATGCCTGCTTTGCATGAAAAACGCATTACCCGCCGCTATCTTCTTTATGTCCTCAACCTCCTGAAGGGCCTTACGGGCCTCGGCCTTGGCGGACTTGGCACTTTCGAGAGCCGAGGCAAGCTCGGACTCTCGAGTCTCGGAGTCACGCTCCAAAATCTCATGTTTTTCCATGAGAGCCTGGAGCTCTTGCCGAACTTCCGCCACCCGTGCCTCTTACTTTTCTCGCTCAGCCCGTTCCGCGGCTGCACTGCGTTCGGCCGCGGACACAACATCCTTCAGGGCTGCCACCTGGTTAGTGGCCCCTGCAATGCACATATTATCCTTGTTAATTTTATTTGCAACCAAAATCCTTTTCTGTAAGGTACTTATTCAAAGAGGTGTTACTCACCTTCTTTTTCCTCGAGCTGCTTCTTTGCATGGCCGAGCTCTTGCTCGGACCGCTCGAGATCCTTCTTCAGCACGTCAACCTCCGCCGTTAGTGCGGCAGAGGTCAGCAGCGTAGCCTGCAAACCCATATTGACATATTTTATGCAACCCTGCGTATATCTTGTTATAGATCCTTAGACCGGCTTTTCTTTTCGAACACCGAACTAAGCATCAGGGGCTACTGTCTATGCGGTATTATATTACATAATTTTAACTTCTTACCTCAAAGCCTGTTAAAAGGCTGCTGCAGGCTTCGGTCAGCCCGCTCTTAGCGAGCTGAACCTTCTCAATCACTGCACTCATGATAGTGCGGTGTTCTTCCTCGATGGAAGCGCCTTTAAGCGCCTCCAGCAGGTTATCCGGTGCCTCCGATTGGACGGAGGCCGCCGGCGTCACAGTCCTGCCCTTCTTTCGAAGGGGCCGCTTGCCGGACTCTGGAACCACTGCGGGTTCCGATGTAGAGTCCGGCACGAAGTCCGGGAGGCTGACTGACGGCGCCTCCGGAGCCTCCTCCTGATGGGTCCCTCTCTAGGATCCCACCTCGGCATCCTCGTTGGCGCGTGGGGTGGAGGCAGTCGGGATGGAATTCACATCCGACGAGGCCAATGACCCGCTCGATGAGTCGGGGAGATCATCATTGGCCGGACTACGGGCAGAATGCGGCGTTAGAAGGATACTACGCGACATAAAAGTGATTACACATCAAGGATCTGGATACTTACGATTTTGCCCGACGCCTGGCCCTTGGAGGCCACTCATCCCCACCAACGCTGATGTTGGTGGAACTGTCCGGGGGGATAGTTCTCCCCCTCTTGGACCCTTCGGCCTCCCCGATGGGGGAAGCCTTCCTTTTCTTCTCTCCCTCCTCCGGGAGAGAGTACTCCTCCTCGTCTTCGGGGGAGGAGTCCTCGTCGTTATCAGACGCCTGATTGCGGGAACACTTTTGAGTCCCTACGGCCACCTTCTTTGCCTTCTTCTCCGGCACCACGTGTGGTGCCGGAACCAGCAGCCCTGTTAAGCGGGCGTCCACTGGGTCTTCTAGCATGGGAGCCGGGCTGATAAGCAGCTTGGCCTTCTCCATCCATTCCTGTCAAAGGAAGAGGCAGAATGAAACCTCACTAGAGTCAGTCTAATTATCACAAGTGTCCCGTAATGGGGTTGAATCACTTACCTCGTCAGTTGGATACTACGAGCTGAATCCGCGGTCTTCGGTCGCGGACGCGGGGGCTTCGGCGCCCTTGAATAGCACCCTCCAGGCGCGTTCGTATGTTGTATCGAAGAGCCCGCTTAGCGCCTGGTGCTGTTCCGGATTGAACTCCCACAAATTAAATGCCCGTTCTTGGCATGGGAGGATCCGCCAGATGAGCATGACTTGGACCACGTCGACGAGCCTAAGCCTATTGCTCACCATCTTCTTGATACATGCTCGGAGTCCCGTCACCTCCACCGGATTCCCCCACTGCAAGCCCTTCTCTTTCCAGGAGGTGAGCTGCGTGGGGATGCCAGATCTAAACTCGGGGGCCGCTGCCCATGTGGATTTGCACGGCTCGGTGATGTAAAACCACCCCGATTGCCACCCCTTGACGGAGTCCACGAAGGTCCCTTCCAGCCAAGGACGTTGGGCAATTTGCCCAACATGGCGCCTCCGCATTCCGCTTGCGTACCCTTCACAACCTTCGGCTTGACGTTGAAGGTCTTGAGCCACAGGCCGAAGTGGGGCCAGATGCAGAGGAAGGCCTCGCACACGATGATAAACGCCGAGATGTTGAGGATAAAGTTCGGCGCCAGATCGTGGAAATCCAGGCCGTAGTAAAACATGAGCCCCTGGACAAATGGATGGAGCGGAAAGCCCAGTCCACGGAGGAAGTGGGGGAGGAAGATGACCCTCTCATGAGGCCCGGGGGTAGGGATGAGCTGCCCCTCGTCGGGAAGCCGATGCGCGATATCGCCGGAAAGGTATCCGGCGCTGCGCAGCTTGGTGATGTCCTCCTCCTTGACGGTGGAGGCTAACCATTTACCTCCCGCTCCAGACATATTCGGAGAAGGTCGAGGCGAGATGCACGAGCTCGGGCGTTGGAGCTTGAGTTCGTGGGGATGGATAAGCAAAGGAGGAAGAAGGCGTAGGTGAGAAGGTGAATCCTTATCCCTTATATATAGGAGGACAAAACTATGTGTCCCCCACCAGCCTGGTAAAACTCGCTTATCTCCCAAGCGCCACCATCAATGGCGCGGTTGGGTAACCCACGCACGTATTGATGAGAATCCCGGGATAAGGGGAACACGATCTCTGCTTCGACAAGACGTGCCAAGGAAACCGCTTCGCTAAACATGCTGAGGTGGTATAGTAATTCAAACAAAGGCCTGGTGGCGGTGTGATGTCACGCCGCCTAATACGTCAGCAGATTGAACTAAGTGTACATTTTATTCTCTCTATGGTGGAATGTGGAATTTATTTTGCAGAGCCGGACACTATCCTGGTGTTCATGATCTTCTCTGGATTATTCAAGAGAGGAACCCGCCTTGCAATGCCGAACATTATGCACGCCGGACTTATCGTCATTGAAGACTGGTTCAGGGGCTACTGAGGGAGTCCTGGACTAGGGGGTGTCCGGACAGCTGGATTATCATTATCCGCCGGACTCCAAGACTACGAAGATACAAGATTGAAGACTCCGGCTCATGTCCGGATGGTACTTTCCTTGGCGTGGAAGGCAAGCTTGGCAATATGGATATGTAGATCTCCTACCATTGTAACCGACTCTGTGTAACCCTAGCCCTCTCCGGTGTCTATATAAACCGGAGGGCTTTAGTCCATAGGACAACATACATTACAACAATCATACCATAGGCTAGCTTCTAGGGTTTAGCCTCCTTGATCTCGTGGTAGATCTACTCTTGTACTACCCATATCATCAATATTAATCAAGCAGGACGTAGGGTTTTACCTCCATCGAGAGGGCCCGAACCTGGGTAAAAACATCGTGTCCCTCGTCTCCTGTTACCATCCGCCTAGACGCACAGTTCGGGACCCCCTACCCGAGATCCGCCGGTTTTGACACCAACAGCGGCGATGAGGAGTGGCCCTCAAGGGCCAAGCCCCTGGAGAGGTCGTAAGTATCCGGATTCCTGAGTGATTTATAATTTCGTTTTTGTGTCACATAGTGTCCCTCTAATGACGCACACTACCTATAGTCCGGCCAAGGATGATCTTCCCGCTTCATCAAGCGGGTCATTGGCTCCGTCGGATGTAGAATCCATTCCGACTGCCTCCACCCCTCGCGATGCTGAGGACGCCGAGGTGGGATCCCAGGAGGAGGCTTCGGAGGTGCCGCAAGGCAGCCTCCCGGACTTTGTGCCGGACTCCATGCCGGAACCCGCAGTGGTTCTGGAGTCCGGCAGGCGGCCCCTTCGTAAGAAGGGCAAGACCGTGACGCCGGCGGCCTCCATCCAACCGGAGGCGCCGGACAACTTGCTGGAGGCGCTCAACGGTGCTTCCATCGAGGAAGAACACCACACTATCATGAGTGCGGTGATTCAGAAGGTTCAGCTCGCCAAGAGCGGGCTGACCGAAGCTTGCAACAGCCTTCTAACAGGCTTTGAGGTAAGAAGTTTTAAAATATGTAATGTAATACCGCATAGACAATAGCCCCTGATGCTCAGTTCGGTGTTCGGAAAGAAAAACCGGATTGAGGATCTTAAAAAAGATATACGCAGGAGTGCTAAAAATTATGTCAATATAGGTTTGCAAGCTGCGCTGCTGACCTCTGCCGCACTGACTGCGGAGGTCGGTGCTTTGAAGCAGGACCTCGAGCGGTCCGAGCAAGAGCTCGGTCATGCCAAGAAGCAGCTCGAGGTCAAAGAAGGTGAGTAACACCATAATAAATTTGTACCTTACAGAAAAGGATTTTGGTTGCAATAGAAATAACAAGGATAACTTGGGCGCTGCAGGGGCCACGAACGAGGTGGCCACCCTGAAGGAGGTCGTGTCCGCGGCCGAGAACAATGCGGCCGCGGAACGAGCGGAGTGAGAGAGGCAGGAGGCGCGGGTGGCGGAGGTGCGGCAAGAGCTCCAGGCTCTCATGGAAAAACATGAGAGTTTGGAGCGTGACTCGAAGACTCGAGAGTCCGAGCTTGCCTCGGCTCTTGAAAGTGCCAAAGCCGCTAAGGCCGAGGCCCATAAGGCCCTCCAGGAGATTGAGGAGGTGAAGAAAATGGCGGTGGCTAAGGCATTTTTCATGCAAAGCAAGCATGTGAATGTAAATTACCTGTTACTTACCCGAATTCGGAGCTCTCCAGGGGCGTTTGCAGATCTGCCTCGCAGCGTGTCTAATGCCACCGCATTCTACCGGGCCGAGGAGGGGAGCTCTACGGAGAAGGTCTTCTGGTCTCAGTACGCTGAGGCCAGACACCCAGTGCCCCCTAGCGACCAGCTGAAGCAGCTGGTCGAGCTCCACAAGGTAGCCGAGCAGGCCATGAAGGTCCTCATAGTTCGGCTGTGGCCTGGAGAGGCCATGCCTGGGAGCTATTTCGGCCTCGTGCGGCGGCTGGTGGATGCGTGTCCCTGGGTGGAAGTCATCAAGCGCTCCGCCTGCATTGAAGGTGCCCGTCGGGCCCTTGCCCGCGCAAAAATGCACTGGGGCAGGCTGGATGCTGAGAGGCTTATCACGGACGCGCCGCCGGCGGGCAAGGAGAATCGTACGCCCTAAATGTACTATAAGAGTGTCCTGAAGGGTGCCCGCAAGATTGCGGATGAGTGCCCCAAAGATGTAATTATTGAGTAAACTCGCAATGTGTTATCCTGTGCACTAAAAACTTTGTTCATATGCACTAAGCAACGCTTATTAATTTAAAATATTACCTTCTGTGCGGTCGTTTATTAAATCTGAGAGATGGCAAGTCGTCGGCTTCAGCCCCCATGCCACTAGTGCTGGGGTGTTCGGGATAAACTTGAGCACTCTTGTTCCCATATTTGGGTCCATCTAGGGAGGCGCTCAACACAACGAACAAGGCAACCGGACTTATAATGCTTGAACACTCTCACTTAGCCATAGAATTCTATAATTTTAAATTTCGGCGAAGTCCCTAGTATTCGGAAGACCGAGTTCGGGGCGCTATCCACGCCTGGGCTGGACACTATCCGGTTCCTCGCTCTAAGCGGCATAAGTCTTTAGGGACTCGAAAAGACCTCTCGAACAGCGACCAGTCTCTCGCCTTATCATGACAGTCAGTTTTAGCTTTCTCAAGTGAGGCACTCGCCCAGCTCAACCGGGGCGCAATCGCAGTGGTTCTCCCAGTGCTACCTTAGCCGACGGAACGGAACGTAAGGTACCAAAACATGGGAGCCGGGCAAACCCAACTATTGACCCAAGACATGATTCGGAGCCGATGCATATAATGCTATAAGTTCGGGGTGCCGCACTTGTGAAAGTGTTCGGACTTATCACACCATAATGCGGGGAACACAAGCCCCTGGTGTATTCGGCCGTACCAAAGTGTACGGGTGCAAGATGTCATAAATGAACATATATAAGAAAAGGAATGCAATTATAAGCGAAGAGTAATGCATTGCTTATTCAAAGAATTCTGCCATGAGTGCAGAATGATACAAATAGTGTGGTAAGCAAGGGATTGGACTATTTAAAAAAGTCCCCCTCCAGGGGTAGGCTGCGGACTGGTGTATTTAACAAATTTAATGCTCATAATGGAGACCACCTGAGTGTTCGTCGCAGCCCTTGTCCTTCCATGGCTGTTGCATCGTGAGTTCGGCAGGTTCACCGCCGGACAGGGTCTCTGGTGAACGGAGTCCTGTGGAAAAAAGAAGAAAAAGGAAAATAAAAAGAGCGACACACTTAGGAGCCCCTGGTGTGGTTGAGCCGCACTCTGGGCCTATCGTGGTCGTGCCCCTCCCCCTATGCCCATGGTATCTTTAGAGCATAATGATGTACGCGAAGAGCTGGTCTTGCAGTCATGCAAGGGCTGGGGTTGGGGCCGCATTGGTACGCATGATCGGAATGTGCCAGGTGGTCTTGGTTGATGTTACTCCAGGCGCGTTTGGCCATGTTCGGCCGTTTAACGGCCGGACTCGAAAATTGCCTTAAAAGGCTACTCTGTACTTCTGCCGCGAGAGCCGCTGTGTGTTCCTCCGTTCTGAGGGAGCGTTCAGTATTTCCGTTGACCGTGATGACTCCACGAGGGCCTGGCATCTTGAGCTTAAGGCATGCATAATGCGGCACCGCTTTGAACTTTGCAAACGCGGTTCGTCCGAGCAGAGCGTGATAGCCACTGTGGAACGGGACTATGTCGAAGATTAACTCCTCGCTTCGGAAATTATCCGGGGATCCGAAGACCACTTCTAGTGTGACTGAGCCTGTACGATTGGCCTCAACACCTGGTATGACGCCTTTGAAGGTCGTCTTTGTAGGTTTAATCCTTGAGGGGTCTATGCCCATCTTGCGCACTGTATCGTGATAAAGCAGGTTCAGGCTGCTGCCGCCGTCCATCAGGACTCTAGTGAGGTGAAATCCATCGACGATTGGGTCTAAAACCAATGCGGCGAATCCGCCATGGCGGATACTGGTCGGGTGGTCTCTTCGATCGAAAGTGATCGGGCAAGAGGACCACGGATTGAACTTCGGGGTGACTGGCTCCATCGCATATACGTCCCTAAGTGCATGCTTCCGCTCCCTCTTGGGTATATGGGTTGCGTATATCATGTTTACCGTCTGCACTTGTGGGGGGAAACCCTTCTGTCCTCTACTGTTCGGCGGCCGGGTCTCTTCGTCGTCGTCGCTGTGCAGCCCCTTGTCATTGTTTTCGGCAATTAACTTGCCTGCCTGCTTGAATACCCAACAATCTCTGTTGGTGTGATTAGCTGGCTTTTCGGGGGTGCCATGTATCTGGCAAGAGTGGTCGAGTATTCGGTCCAAATTGGACGGACCCGGAGTAGTTCTTTTGAATGGCTTCTTCCGCTGACCGGGTTTAGAGCCTCTGAATCTGGCATTGACTGTCGTATCCTCATTGTTATCGCCGTTAACGCGGCATTTGGTTTTGTTTCGACGCGACCTGCCATTGTGGTCCTTAGTATCCGGACTGCCAGCATTTTTCCTGAGGTTGTTGCTGCGAGCTAGCCAACTGTCCTCTCCCGCACAGAAGCGGGTCATGAGTGATGTGAGGGCTGCCATGGATTTCGGCTTTTCCTGTCCTAGGTGTCGGGCCAGCCACTCGTCGCGGATGTTGTGTTTAAAGGCTGCAAGGGCCTCTGCATCCGGACAGTCGACGATTTGATTTTTCTTTGTTAAGAATCGTGTCCAGAACTGTCTGGCCGATTCGTCTGGCTGCTGAATTATATGGCTTAGGTCATCGGCGTCTGGTGGTCGCACATATGTGCCCTGGAAGTTGTCGAGGAATGCGGCTTCCAGGTCCTCCCAACACCCAATTGACTCTGCGGGCAAGCTGTTAAGCCAATGCCGAGCTGGTCCTTTAAGCTTGAGTGGGAGATACTTGATGGCGTCGAGATCATCGCCGCGGGCCATATGGATATGAAGGAGATAATCCTCGATCCAAACCGCGGGGTCTGTTGTGCCATCGTAGGATTCAATGTTCACGGGTTTAAACCCATCAGGGATTTGATGATCCATTACTTCGTCTGTGAAGCATAGTGGGTGTGCGGCGCCTCTATATTGAGCAATATCACGACGTAGCTCAAGAGAGCGTTGTCTGCTGTGTTTGGCTCGGCTGGAGTTGCTGTATCCGGCGCGACGGTAGTCGTCGTGGGTCGTGGGGCGCCCACGTGATCCATAGATAGATCTGGATTGTCTCCTCCAATATGTCCCGCAAGTCCGGCGCATTCCCTCGTGGCTTCGTACTTTTCGAGCGGTGCCGGGGTACGGTCCTGGTGGAGGGCCTAGATGCCTCTCTGTCACGGCCATGAGGTGGTCGGTCTGCCATATTGTGCACTGGTGATGAAGGTTTATATGCCTCCTCCTCTAATCGGGGGAGCAACTTGCATTTTGGGTAGATTTTGGAGGGGCGTTCGAGTTCATACTCTTCGGCCGCGAGGACCTCGGTCCATCTGTCGGCTAGTAGATCTTGATCAGCTTGAAGCTGTTGCTACTTTTTCTTTAGGCTATTTGCCGTGGCCATTAGCCTGCGTTTAAAACGCTCTTGTTCGACGGGATCCCCAGGCACGATGAAATCGTCGTCATCGAGGCTTGCCTCGTCTCTGGAGGGAGGTATGTAATTGTCATCCTCGACCTCTTCGTCTGCCGCTCTCTCGTGAGGGCTGGCTTCTACATCCTCCTGCGCTGAATCTTGCTGGAGGGGGTTGTCTTCGGCACTTTCTGGGGTGTTATTATCTTCGGTGCCGGAATCTCCATTCTTACTGTGGCGGGATTTAGAGCGGCGCCGCTGACGTCGGCGCTTGGGCTGTTTCTTAGCAGAATATGCCTCCGCTGCTTCCTCGCCGTCCCCATCCTTTGGGGTGTCCACCATGTATATGTCGTATGACGAGGTGGTCTTCCAGTGCCCCGTAGGCGCTGGTTCTTGATCGTCTCCGACATCGTCGTCCATACCGTCGATGTCTTCGGAGTCGTAGTCTAGCATGTCGGTTAGATCGTCGACAATGGCTACAAAGTGGGTGGTGGGTGGGCTTTGAATTTCTTCGTCGTCGCATCCCAACCGTCCTGACCGCAATCTGGCCAGGGCTCTCCTGATAGCGAGATATGCTTTAGCGAATTTAGGATGTCGCCAAAGGGTGAGTGCTGAAAGATGTCCGCGGCGGTGAACTCCATGATCAGCGCCCAATCGGATTCGATTGGCAGGGGCGCAGGAGGCTCGGAGTCCGGCAAGGAGTCCGGCACCTCGGAGTCACGTGCTTTATAAGGGACAAGGTCGGTATTCGGCTCCATTGCCGTAGCAGTTGCAGTTCTCGAGGCGGTGTCCAGCCACCTGACCTCGACCTGCACGGTCGGCTCCGAACTATAGGTCGGAGCAGACTCGTGTGCGGACTCCAGGGCACTGTCCGGCGGCAGAGCTAAATCATGCCCATCGTGACAGTGCGGCACGCTCGGCTGTGGCTCGAATCCGTCGAAGATCAAGTCCCCGCGGATGTCCGCCGTGAAGTTTAAGCTTCCAAATCTGACCTGATGGCCAGGGGCGTAGCTTTCGATCTGCTCCAGATGGCCAAGTGAATTGGCCCGCAGTGCAAAGCCGCCGAACACGAAGATCTGTCCGGGGAGAAAAGTCTCACCCTGGACTGCGTTGTTGATTGAAGAAGCCATCAAGCCTATCGGTGATGACACAGAGGAACTCTCAATGAAAGCACCAATGTCGGTGTCAAAACCGGCAGATCTCGGGTAGGGGGTCCCGGACTGTGCGTCTAGGCGGATGGTAATAGGAGACTAGGGACACGATGTTTTTACCCAGGTTCGGGCCCTCTCGATGGAGGTAAAACCCTACTCCTTCTTGATTGATATTGATGATATGGGTAGTACAAGAGTGGATCTACCACGAGATCAAGGACGCTAAACCCTAGAAGCTAGCCTATGGTATGATTGTTGTAATGGTTGTGTTATCCTACGGACTAAAACCCTCCGGTTTATATAGACACCGTGGAGGGCTAGGGTTACACAGAGTCGGTTACAATGGTAGGAGATCTACATATCCGTATTGCCAAGCTTGCCTTCCACACCAAGGAAAGTCCCATCCGGACACGGGACGAAGTCTTCAATCTTGTATCTTCATAGTCTTGGAGTCCGGCCGATGATGATAGTCCGGCTATCCGGACACCCCCTAGTCCAGGACTCCCTCACAAGTATTCCTCAAATTCACAACTACTCAACTAGCATGACCCTAATATTACCATCCTCATATCTCAAAACAATCATCGAGTATCAAACTTCTCATAGTATTCAATGCACTTTATATGATAGTTTTTATTATACCTATCTTGGATGCTCATCATTTTAGGACTAAAATTTTAACCAAAGCAATTACCATGCTGTTATAAAGGACTCTCAAAATAATATAAGTGAAGCATGAGATATCAATAATTTCTATAAAATAAAACCACCACCATGCTCTAAAAAGATATAAGTGAAGTACTAAAGCAAAATTATCTAGCTCAAAAGATATAAGTGAAGTACTAGAGCAAAATTATCTAGCTCAAAAGATATAAGTGAAGCACATAGAGTATTCTAATAAATTCCAGTTCATGTGTGTCTCTCCCAAAAGGTGTGTACAGCAAGGATGATAGTGGTAAACTAAAAAGCAAAGACTCATATCATACAAGACGCTCCAAGCAAAACACATATCATGTGGTGAATAAAAATATAGCATCAAGTAAAGTTACCGATGGACGAAGATGAAAGAGGGGATGCCTTCCGGGGCATCCCCAAGCTTAGGCTTTTGATTGTCCTTGAATTTAATCTTGGGGTGCCTTGGGCATCCCCAATCTTAGGCTCTTGCCACTCCTTATTCCATAATCCATCAAATCTTTACCCAAAACTTGAAAACTTCACAACACAAAACTCAACAGAAAATCTCATGAGCTCCGTCAGCGAAATAAAACAAAGCACCACTTTAAGGTACTATAATGAACTCATTATTTATTTATATTGGTGTTAAACCTACTGTATTCCAACTTCTCTATGGTTCATACCCCCCGATACTAGCCATAGATTCATCAAAATAAGCAAACAACACACGAAAAAACAGAATCTGTCAAAAACAGAACAGTCTGTAGCCATCTGTAACTTTCGAATACTTATGGAAACCCAAAATTTTTACCAAAATAGGAAGTCCTATATAATTTGTCCATTAATCTTCTTCATGAATAATCAACTAAAAAGCACGTTCCTGTAATTTATGAAAAATATTCTCGTGCATGCAAAAGTTTCTATTTTTCAGCAAGATCAAATTAACTATCACCCAAGATGATCCTATAGGTTTTACTTGGCACAAAAACTAATTAAAACATAAAACCACATCTAACCAAAGGCTAGATGAATTATTTATTACTAAACAGGAACAAAAATTAAATAACAAAAATAAAATTGGGTTGCCTGCCAACAAGCGCTATCGTTTAACGCCCCTAGCTAGGCATAAAAGCGGGAATAGATCTAAGTATTGCCATCTTTGGTATTCAATTCATAGGTGCCTCTCATAATAGATTCATAAGGTAATTTGATTTTCTTCCTAGGAAAGTGTTCCATGCCTTTCTTTAATGGAAATTGGAATCTAATATTTCCTTCTTTCATATCAATAATTGCACCAATCGTTCTAAGGAAAGGTTTACCAAGAATAATAGGACATGAAGGATTGTAATCTATATCAAGAACAATAAAAACTACGGGCACATAATTCCTATTTGCAACAATAAGTACATCATTAATCCTTCTCATAGGTTTCTTAATGGTGGAATCTGCAAGGTGCAAGATTAAAGAGCAATCATCAAATTTACGGAAACCGTGGAAACACTAGCACCCAAATCACGCAAAGCATAGCATTCATGATCTTTAATTTTAATTTTAATAGTAGGTTCCCATTCATCATAAAGCTTTCTAGAGATAGACACTTCTAATTCAAGTTTTTCTTCATAAGATTGCATTAAAGCATCAACGATATGTTTAGTAAAAGCTTTATATTGACTATAAGCATGAGGAAAATTTAACACGGATTGCAACAAGGAAAAAGAATCTATTAAAGAACAATTATCATAATTAAATTCCTTGAAATCTAAAATAGTGGGTTCATTGCTATGTAAAGTTTTGACCTCTTCAATCCCACTTTTACCAATTTTTGCATCAAGATCTAAAAACTCCAAATCATTGGGACGCGTCTTAATTAAAGTTGACTCATCTCCAGTCCCATCATTATCAAGATTCATATTGCAAAACAAAGATTTAATAGGAGACACATCAATCACTTTTAGATCTTCATCCCTATTTCCTTCTAACCCTTCTGGTTTGGCGGCCATCTTATTAACTAAGGTGGCCTGCTTATCCGAAATTTGGGCTATTAAGTTTTCAAGACAAGCAAACTGAGATTTCAAACCATAAAATTCCTTAGACATATCATCAAGCTCTGTATTCATGTATTCCATAAAGCTTTTTTGTTCTTTAAGCTTGTTTCTAAAGAAATTATTATGCTCGAATTGTAAAGTCATAAAGCTTCTAACATTGTTTTTGATTTCTTCCAACCTTCTAAGGTGAGGATCAACGCTTTTAGGCAAAGCCATCAGGGCAAACAGGCACACAAGAAGCAAGCAAAAAAGAGGCGAAAAGGAAAGAGAGGGTGAATAAAATGGCAAGGGTGAAGTGGAGGAGAGGAAAACGAGAGGCAAATGGCAAGCAATGTAATGCGAGGGATAAGAGTTTGTGATGGGTACTTGGTATGTCTTGACTTGTGCGTAGACTCCCCGGCAACGGCGCCAGAAATCCTTCTTGCTACCTCTTGAGCACGCTTTGGTTTTCCCTTGAAGAGGAAAGGGTGATGCAGCAAAGTAGCGTAAGTATTTCCCTCAGTTTTTGAGAACCAAGGTATCAATCCAGTAGGAGGCTACACTCAAATCCCTCGTACATGCATAAACAAATAAGAACCTTGCAACCAACGCAATAAAGGGGTTGTCCATCCCATCACGGCCACTTGCGAAAGTGAGATCTGATAGAGATAATAAGATAAATATTTTTGGTATTTTTATGATATAGATTGGAAAGTAAAGATTGCAAAACAAAATAGATCCGAAACATATATGATGAAAAATAGACCCGGGGGCCATAGGTTTCACTGGTGGCTTCTCTCAAGATAGCATAAGTATTACGGTGGATGAACAAATTACTGTCGAGCAATTAATAGAAAATTGCATAGTTATGAGAATATCTAGGCATGATCATGTATATAGGCATCACTTCCGTGACAAGTAGATCGAAATGATTCTGCATCTACTACTATTACTCCACACATCGACCGCTATCCAGCATGCATCTAGAGTATTAAGTTCATAAGAACAGAGTAATGCATTAGGCAGGATGACATGATGTAGAGGGATAAACTCAAGCAATATGATATAAACCTCATATTTTTATCCTCGATGGCAACAATACAATACGTGCCTTCCTGCCCCTGCTATCACTGGGAAAGGACACCGCAAGATTGTACCCAAAGCTAAGCACTTCTCCCATTGCAATAAAGATCAATCTGGTAGGCCAAACCAAACTGGTAATTCGAAGAGACTTTCAAATATAACAAATCATACATAAAATAATTCAGAGGAGATTCAAATATTGTTCATAGATAATCTTGATCATAAACCCACAATTCATCAGATCTCGACAAACACATCGCAAAAAGAATTACATCGAATAGATCTCCAAGAAGATCGAGGAGAACTTTGTATTGAGATCCAAAGAGAGAGAAGAAGCAATCTAGCTAATAACTGTGGACCCGAAGGTCTGAGGTAAACTACTCACACTTCATCGGAGAGGCTATGGTGTTGATGTAGAAGCCCTCCGTGATTGATTCCCCCTCCGGCGGAGCGTCGAAAAAGGCCCCAAGATGGGATCTCACGGGTACAGAAGGTTGTGGCGGTGGAAATAGGGTTTCGTGGATCTCTCGGATGTTTTCAGAGTATATGAGTATATATAGGAGAAAGAAGTCGGTCAGGGGAGCCATAAGGGGCCCACGAGGGTGGGAGGCGTGCCTACACCCCCTAGGCGCGCCTCCCTGCCTCATGGTCGCCTTGTTGCTTCCTTGGCGTCCACTCCAAGTCTCCTGGATTGCGTTCGTTCCAAAAACGACTCTCCCGAAGGTTTCATTCTGTTTGGACTCCATTTGATATTCCTTTTCTGCGAAACACTGATATAGGCAAAAAAACTGCAATTTGGACTGGGCCTCTGGTTAATAGGTTAGTCCCAAAAATAGTATAAGAATATATGATAAAGCCCGTTAAACATCCAAAACAGATAATATAATAGCATGGAACGATCAAAAATTATAGATACATTGGAGACGTATCACTATTGCTTCTTTTTCAAGCTTCTTGCTGTGGTTATTAACCGGCGCTTAAAGCACTCTTGTTCGAAAGGTTCCTCTGGCATGATGAATTCTTCGTTGCCGAGGCTCTCGTCTTCTTCAGAGATTGGTATGTAATCATCATCTTCCGAACCCTCGTTCCCGATGGGACTGTCGGGGTTGACTTGCCCCTCCTCCCAATCATCATGTTCGGATGTTGGTTCGACCGGGGCTTCCTGGTGTTCAGCGTTATCCGGAGTATTGTTGTCTTTGGTGCCGATATTGTTGTTTTTTTCTCGGCGTGGTTTAGAGCAGCACCACTGACGATGATGCTTTGGTGGTGCCTCAGGAGAATTATTCTCGATTGGGTCCTTCCCACCCTCGCCGTCATCCTCTTTTGGTGTATCCACCATATACACGTCATACGTGGAGGTAGCCGTCCAGCGTCCGGTAAGCGACGGGTTCTGGCCTTGTTCTTCTCCGGCATCGTCGTCCATGCCGTCGATGTCCTCAGAAGAGTAATCAAGCATGTCGGTTAGCTCGTCGACAGTGGCTTTGAAGTGGGTGGTGGGTGGGACGTAAAATTCCCTGCTCTCAGCCCCTAGTGCTGGCTGGGTATAGTTCGGCAACGATTCTTCCGTAATGGCAAGAGATCGCATTAGGTCGAGAGCCTCGTTTAAGGGCGAGGTATTGACAAGGAAGCGAGAATCCATGGAGCGGGACAGGACAAGAGTTCCATGGCCGAGCTCATGCAGCACAGACCTCGAGAGTTTGGAGTTGGTGCACGGAGGTGAGTCCGGATTGGTGAGGATAAAGGGATCCAGGAGTGACTCCGGGCTAGCCGGTGAAGCGATTCCCTCCATATCTCCGGTGTTGAGCTCTATGGCTATGAAGAGCCCAGTGAGTTCTAAACTCCCGTCTTCGGACTCGGTGAGGAGTTCCGGATCTGAGGCCGGAACAGCGGTTGGGGCCGTGAGCCCTTAGAAGATCAAGTCTCCCCGGACATTAGCGACGTAGTTTAAGTTTCCAAAACTGATCTAATGACCAGGGGTGTAGCTGCCGATCTACTCCAGATGGCCAATCGAATTGGCACGTAGTGCGAAGCCACCGAATACGAAGATTTGGCCAGGGAGAAAAGTCTCCCTCATGGCGGTGTTGACTGATTCGTCTCCAACGTATCTATAATTTTTTATTGCTCCATGCTACTTTATCTACTGTTTTAGGCAATATTGGGCTTTATTATCCACTTTTGTATTATTTTTGGGACTAACCTATTAACCGGAGGCCCAACCCAGATTTGTTGTTTTATGCCTATTTCAGTGTTTCGAGGAAAAGGAATATCAGACGGAGTCAAAACGGAATGAAATCAACTGAAGAAGTTATTTTTGGAAGGAAAGCAACCCAGGGAACTTGGAGTGCACATCAGGGGAGATACGGGCTGCCCACGAGGGTGGGCCCCCCCAGGCGCACCCCCTACCTCGTGGGGCCCCCGTAGCTCCTCCGACGTACCCCCTGCACCCATATATACTCTTGTACCCTAAAACTTCCAGAACAGAAGATATATCGGGAGTTCCGCTGCCGCAAGCCTCTGTAGCCACCAAAAACCTCTCGAGAGCCTGTTTCGGTGCCCTGCCGGAGGGGGGACCCATCACCTGTGGCCATCTTCATCATCCCGGCGCTATCCATGACGAGGAGGGAGTAGTTCACCCTCGGGGCTGAGGGTATGTACCAGTAGCTATGTGTTTGATCTCTCTCTCTCGTGTTCTCCCTCGTGTTCCCTCTATGGCAGGATCTTGATGTATCCCGAGCTTTGCTATTGTAGTTATATCTTATGATGTTTCTCCCCCTTTACTCTCTTGTGATGAATTGAGTTTCCCCTTTGAAGTTATCTTATCGGATTGAGTCTTTTATGAGAACACTTGATGTATGTCTTGCTGTGATTATCTGTGGTGACAATGGGATATCATGTGCCACTTGATGTATGTTTTGGTGATCAACTTGCGGGTTTCGTGACATTGGGAACCTATGCATAGGGGTTGGCACACGTTCTTGACTCTCCGATAGAAACTTTGGGGCACTCTTTGAAGTACTTTTATGTTGGTTGGATGAATCTGAGATTGTGTGATGCATATCGTATAATCATGCCCACGGATACTTGAGGTGACAATGGAGTATCTAGGTGACATTAGGGTTTTGGTTGATTTGTGTCTTAAGGTGTTATTCTAGTACGAACTCTTTTATAGATTGATCCGAAAGAATAACTTTGAGGTGGTTTCGTACCCTACCATATTCTCTATGTTTGTTCTCCGCTATTAGTGGCTTCGGAGTGACTCTTTGTTGCATGTTGAGGGCTTGTTATATGATCTATCTATGTTATTATTGTTGAGAGAACTTGCACTAGTGAAAGTATGAACCCTAGGCCTTGTTTCCTATCATTGCAATCCCGTTTACGCTCACGTTTATCACTTGTTACCTTGCTGTTTTTATTATTTCAGATTACAAATACCTTTATCTACCATCCATATTGCACTTGTATCACCATCTCTTCGCCGAACTAGTGCACCTATACAATTTGTCATTGTATTGGGTGTGTTGGTGACACAAGAGACTTTTTGTTATTTGGTTGCAGGGTTGTTTGAGAGAGACCATCTTCAACCTACACCTCCTACGGATTGATAAACCTTAGGTCATCCACTTTAGGAAAATTTGATACTTTCCTACAAACCTGTGCACTTGCAGGCCCAACAACGTCTACAAGAAGAAGGTTGTGTAGTAGACATCATTGACGAGCATGGTTGATGGAGCCATCGAGGCTTCTGGTGACGACACAGTGGAACTCTCGATGAAAGCACCAATGTCGGTGTCAAAATTGGCAGATCTCGGGTAGGGGGTCCCGAACTATGCGTCTAAGGATGGAAGGTAACAAGGAGGCAGGGAACACGATGTTTACCCAGGTTCGGGCCCTCTTGAGGGAGGTAATACCCTACTTCCTGCTTGATTGACTATGATGAGTATAGGGGTTACAGGAGTTAATCTACCTCGAGATCGTAATGGCTAAACCCTTCATGTCTAGCCTGTATGATTGTGATTGTGCCCTACGGACTATACTCTCCGGTTTATATAGACACCGGAGGGATCTAGGGTTGTACAGAGTCAGTTACAGAAGAAGGAAAATACATGATCCGAATGCCAAGCTTGCCATCCACGCAAAGGGGAGTCCCATCCGGACACGGGGAAGGTTCTTCTATCTCGTATCTTCATGGCCCATCAGTCCAGCCCACATCACATAGCCCGGACACTCGAGGACCCCTTAGTCCAGGACTCCCTCAATCTCTAAGAACAACGAGGAGAACACGGTATTGAGAATCAAAGAGAGAGAAGCCATCTACCCATAGGTCTGTGGTAAACTACTCATGCTTCATCAGAAAGGCAATGGTGTTGATGTAGAAGCCCTCCGTGATCAAATCCCCCTCCGGCAGGAAGGTTCCTAGAGGGGATCTCACGGGTACAGAAGGTTGCGGCGGTGGAAATACGTTTTCATGGCTCCCCCTGATGGTTTGGGGGTATAAGAGTATATATAGGCAAAAGGATTAGGCTAGGAGAGCTCCGAGGGGCCCACGATGTAGGGGACGCACATTCCACCCTCGTGGCTGCCTCGTTGCATGTCCGACTTCATCTCCAAGTCTCCTGATTTGCTTCTGGTCCAAGAAAGATCATCATGAAAGTTTCATTCTGTTTGGACTCCGTTTGGTATTCCTTTTCTGCGAAACTCTAAAACAAGCAAAAACAGAAACTGGAACTGGGCTCTAGGTTAATAGGTTAGTCCCAAAAATAATATAAAATAGCATATAAATGCATATAAAACATCCAAAATAGATAATATAATAGCATGGAACAATCAAAAATTATAGATACGTTGGAGACGTATCAAGCATCCACAAGCTTAATTCCTACTCGTCCTCGAGTAGGTAAATGATAAAAACAGATTTTTTTTGATGTGGAATGCTACCTAACATATGTATCCATGTAATTTCCTTTATTGTGGCATGAATGTTCAGATCCGAAAGATTCAAAACAAAAGTTTAATATTGACATAAAAACAATAATACTTCAAGCATACTAACAAGGCAATTATGTCTTCTCAAAATAACATGGCCAAAGAAAGCTTGTCCCTACAAAATCATATAGTCTGGCTATGTTCCATCTTCATCACACAAAATACTCAAATCATGCACAACCCTGATGACAAGCCAAGTAATGTTTTCATACTTTGATGTTCTCAAACCTTTTCAACTTTCACGCAATACATTAGCGTGAGCCATGGACATAGAACTATGGTGGAAGAGCATATGGTGGTTGTGGAGAAGACAAAAAGAGGGAGATAGTCTCACATCAACTAGGCGTATCAGCGGGCTATGGAGATGCCCATCAATAGATATCAGTGTGAGCGAGTAGGGTTTGCCATGCAACAGATGCACTAGAGCTGTAAGTGTATGAAAGCTCAAAAAGAAACTAAGTGGGTGTGCATCCAACTTCTATTTACTTACAAGCAACAAATTGAAAAATTACAACTCAATGCTTAGAACAAAATATGACTCTATGTGAATGCCTTCGGCGGTGTACCGGGATGTGCAATGAATCAAGAGTGACATGTATGAAAGAATTACGAAAGGTGGCTTTGCCACAAATACTATGTCAACTACATGATCATGCAAAGCAATATGACAATGATGAAGCGTGTCATAATAAACAAAACGGTGGAAAGTTGCATGGCAATACATCTCGGAATGGCTATGGAAATGTCATAATAGGTAGGTATGGTGGCTGTTTTGAGGAAGGTATATGGTGGGTGTATGGTACCAGCGAAAGTTGTGCGGCACAAGAGAGGATAACAATGGTGGAAAAGTGAGGGTGCGTATAATCCATGGACTCAACATTAGTCAAAAGAACTCACATACTTATTGCAAAAATCTATTAGTCATCGAACAAAGTACTACGCGCATGCTCCTAGGGGGATAGATTGGTAGGAAAAGACCATCGCGCGTCCCCGACCGCCACTCATAAGGAAGACAATCAATAAATACTTCATGCTCCAACTTTGTTACACAACTGTTCACCATACGTGCATGCTACGGAACTCACAAACCTCAACACAAGTATTTCTCAAATTCACAATTACTCCACTAGCATGACTCCAATATCACCATTTTCATATCTCAAAACAATCATAAAGAATCAAACTTCTCATAGCATTCAACGCACTTGAGGGAGTCCTGGACTAGGGGGTGTCCGGATAGCCGAACTATCATCTTTGGTCGGACTCCAAGACTATCAAGATACAAGATTGAAGACTTTGTCCCATGTCCGGATGGGACTTTCCTTGGCGTGGAAGGCAAGCTTGGCGATACGGATATGTAGATTTCCTACCATTGTAACCGACTCTGTGTAACCCTAGCCCTCTCCAGTGTCTATATAAACCGGAGGATTTTAGTCCGTAGGACGAACAACAATCAAACCATAGGCTAGCTTCTAGGGTTTAGCCTCATTGATCTCGTGGTAGATCTACTATTGTACTACCCATATCATCAATATTAATCAAGCAGTAGTAGGGTTTTACCTCCATTGAGAGGGCCCAAACCTGGGTAAAAACATCGTGTCCCTCGTCTCCTGCTACCATCCGCCTAGACGCACAGTTCGGGACCCCCTACTCGAGATCCGCCGGTTTTGACACCGACATTGGTGCTTTCATTGAGAGTTCCTCTGTGTCGTCACCTATAGGCCCGATGGCTCCTTCGATCATCAACAACAATGACGGTCCAGGGTGAGACTTTCCTCCCCGGACAGATCTTCATATTCGGCGGCTTGGCACTGCGGGCCAATTCACTTGGCCATCTGGAGTAGATCAAAAGCTACGCCCCTGGCCATCAGGTCAGATTTGGAAGTTTGACCTATACGGCTAACATCCGCGGAGACTTGATCTTCGACAGATTCGAGCCACAGCCGAGCGCGCCGCACTGTCACGATGGGCATGATTTAGCTCTGCTGCCGGACAGTGCCCTGGAGGCCGCACAAGAGTCCGCTACGACCCTTAGCTCGGAGCCGACTGCGCCGATCAAGGATGGGTGGCTGGACACCGCCTCGGGGGCTGCTACCTCTACGGCGATAGAGCCGGATACCAACCCTGTCCCTTGTGAAGCTTGTGACTCCAAGGTGCCGGACTCCTCTCCGGACCCCGAACCTTCCGCGCCCCTGCCAATCGAACCCAATTGGGCGCCGATCATGGAGTTCACCGCTGCGGACATCTTTCAGCACTCACCTTTTGGCGACATCCTGAATTTGCTAAAGTGTATCTCTTTGTAGGACCTTGAAGTATGTCTAGAGGGGGGGTGATTAGACTACTTGACCAATAAAAACTTAACCTTTTCCCAATTTTAGAGTTTGGCAGATTTTAGCTACTTTAGGACAAGTAAAGCAATCATCACACAATTCAAGCAAGCATGCAAAGAGTATATAGGTAGCGGAAATTAAAGCATGCAACTTGCAAGAAAGTAAAGGGAAGGGTTTGGAGGATTCAAACGCAATTGGAGACACGGATGTTTTTGGCGTGGTTCCGATAGGTGGTGCTATCGTACATCCACGTTGATGGAGACTTCAACCCACGAAGGGTAACGGCTGCGCGAGTCCACGGAGGGCTCCACTCACGAAGGGTCCACGAAGAAGCAACCTTGTCTTTCCCACCATGGCCGTCGCCCACGAAGGACTTGCCTCACTAGTGGTAGATCTTCACGAAGTAGGCGATCTACTTGCCCTTACAAACTCCTTGGTTCAACTCCACAATCTTGTCGGAGGCTCCCAAGTGACACCTAGCCAATCTAGGAGACACCACTCTCTAAGAAGTAACAAATGGTGCGTTGATGATGAACTCCTTGCTCTTGTGCTTCAAATGATAGTCTCCCCAACACTCAACTCTCTCTCATAGGTTTTGGATCTGGTGGAAAGAAGATTTGAGTGGAAAGCAACTTGGGGAAGGCTAGAGATCAAGATTCATATGGTAGGAATGGAATATCTTGGCCTCAACACATGAGTAGGTGGTTCTCTCTCAGAAATGGTAAGTTGGAAGTGTAGGTTCATTCTGATGCCTCTCTCCACGAATGAAGAGGAGGTGGAGGGGTATATATAGCCTCCACACAAAATCTAACCGTTACACACAATTTACCAAACTCGGTGGGACCGAATTGTTAAACTCGGTCCGACCGATTTAGTAAACCTAGTGACCATTAGTGATTTTCGGTGGGACTGACATGCATCTTGGTGAGACCGATTCGGTTAGGGTTAGGGCATAACGTAATCTCGGTAAGACCGATTACACAAACTCGGTGAGACCGATTTGGTAATAAGCTTCCCAGAGAGTTGGTCAGGTAAACTCAGTGGGACCGATTTGCTCTTTTCGTTGAGACCGAAATGTTACAAAAAGGAAACAGAGAGTTTACATTGCAATCTCGGTAGTACCGATTGCTCAAATTCAGTGAGACCGATTTGATAATGGACATACACAGAGAGATTACAATCCCATCTCGGTGAGACCGAGATCCCTATCGGTAAGACCAATTTGCTTAGGGTTTGTGGCAGTGGCTATGACTTTTGGAATCGGTGGCGCCGGATAGGAAGAATCGGTGTGACGATTTTGGCTTTGGGTTTAGGTCATATGTGGAAGTGGGAAAGTAGTTGAGGGTTCTGGAGCATATCACAAAGCACATGAAGCAAGAGGCTCATTAAGCAACACCTCATCCCTCCTTGATAGTATTGGCTTTTCCTATAGACTCAATGTGATCTTGGACCACTAAAATGTAAAATGAAGAGTCTTGATCTTGAAGCTTGAGCCAATCCTTTGTCCTTAGCATCTTGAAGGAGTTCCCAGATCCTTTAGTCCATGCCACTCCATTGTTGAACTTATCTGAAACATACTAGATAAAAGTGTTAGTCCAACAAGAGATATGTTGACATTAATTACCAAAACCACCTAGGGAGCACTTGTGCTTTCAATCTCCCCCTTTTTGGTAATTGATGGCAACATACATCAAAGCGTTTAGATAAAGATATAAAGAGTAGCAAGAAAAGCTTTGGAAAGACATGCAACAAACATAGGCTCCCCCTACATGTATGCAATCATGTGAATATGGAATGTAGAAGCATGTGAGAGCATAAACATGATAGAGCAGGCAATGTGTTACATGTATCTTGGCCATATGCATCAGAGCAAAGAATGTTGAAGAAAATACCTTCATGCTCATGAGTCCTTCTTGCAAATAGTATGTACATCAGCAAGAATTCCTCATACACATGACTGTGATGCATATACTTACCTTGTAGTCTTGAGTTGTCTTAGGATGAAATGAACCTGTGTAAACAAGGTTAGATAACACAGATACAAATACTAGCCAGAGCAAACAGAAGAGACCACAAGAATACCAAGACTGGGATGACATGTAGAGAGTGAGTACTAGGTACCACATTGAATTAGACTTGTCCCCAAGAGTAAAGATATGCAATGAATTTAAATGATCTCTTTCCCTTAGATGTCTTGCTCCCCCTGAATCTAACATGGGATACTGGGAGAAGATAGGGAACAGAAAATCAGAGCTGAAAGAAAACAGAGCTGAAAGATATGAATGATGATCAGAGCTGATTGCATGCTAATGCAAATAGGCACAACAGAACATATGAACATGTCTCTCCCCTCAAGAAGACATGTGGACATCTCTCCTCTTGAACACCAAGCATCTGGGATCCTTGAGAAATACTTTCTACTTAAGTATTCTCTCCCCCTGGAGATCTCTCTCTTCCCTTTGAGGGTCTCTCCCCCTAGAAGGTCTCTCTCCCCCTTTAGGAGATGATATCTCTCTCCCCCTTAAGAAGGTGATAAGCTTTGATGCTCTCTCTCTCTCTCTTTAAATGATAAGCTTTGATGTTCTCTCTCTCCCCCTTTGACATCAATTTCCAAGAAGGGTCTTCTAGAATCTGTCGAATGGGTTTGGTCCTTGAGACATAGAACAAAGCAATGATAAAAATGTGATGCTTGTAGAGGACAAGATTCATTGAGTGGAGCTGGATCAGAAGAAACACAGAATTATGTGGCAAACTGGTTTTCCTGTTATGCAATCGGTGGCACCGAGTATTATGCTTCGGTCATACTGAAAGGATTCGGTTGGGCCAAAAATAACAAATCGGTGGAACCGAGTTCATCGCAGAGAAAACACTTGTCACCTCAGCTCACTAGACTAGTAGGATCTCACAAAGATTTGCAAGGAATTTACTGAAAGATGTGCAATGAATTGAAATGCAGAAAATGCAGAGCAGACAGAAAGAAAGAAATCTAGATGAAGTTTTTTTTGAAAGGGGAAACAAATATGCATGAGACAAATGCAAAAACACAGAAAAGAACACAAGAGAACTTCATCTAGAGATGGTCGGCGACAAAGTCACCTATGTTAGAGTATATTGACTTAGGAGTCAAGTGAGATCACTTGATCATAGGTCATACTCATCGTTTAAGCTCAAAATGGGGTTGCCATTTTTCGTCTAAGCATCGTGATGTATTCACATCTTGTCGAGGTGCTTTAGCTCATGTCTTGGAGTAAAGCTTCTCTAAGATGGAATAACATACCTTGGTTGGTGGTGTTGTCCATGTAGTTGAACTTGTGTGGGTTGCTCAAGGTTGATGTAGCTCATCAAGAATTTGGAGCATCACTTGGAATTTTAGTCCATCTACCTACATGGGTTAGTTCTTGCAAGGAAGAGCACTTGTGTATCCAAAAATGACAATCATGAAGCTCAACATAGAATTTGTTAAAGGATATGTTTGAGTGGTTTCGTGCTTCCTTGTCTTCAACCACCATAGTGTAGAGACTTGGTGATGTAGAGATTGCTCAAGATGTGAGTAGATTACAATCTCATGGAATTTGATTCCACCAAGTACCTACATGGGTTAGATAACATGCAAGATACACATATATCCAAGACATAGGATTTTCATCATAATAGAAATATCAAGGATTAGTCATAAGCTCATGTCTTGCATGTACCCAATGGAGTTTCTACTCCAAGTTTGAAGCATCAATTATGTTCAATTCTCCTCTTAACCTGCAAAACACTTTCTCATCAAGAGGTTTAGTGAAAATATCCGCTAATTGCTTTTCGGTGCGAACATGCTTAAGATCAATGTCACCCTTAGCAACATGATCTCGAATGAAATGATGACGAACTTCAATATGCTTAGTTCGGGAATGTTGCACAGGATTATGACCAATTTTGATAGCACTTTCATTGTCACAAAGCAATGGAACATGTCTCACATATATCCCATAATCTTTTGGTCAAGTAGTCTAATCACCCCCCCCCCTCTAGACATACTTCAAGGTCCTACAAGTGGTATCAGAGCTGATTGCATGCTGATGCAAATAGGCACAACAGAACATATGAACATGTCTCTCCCCTCAAGAAGACATGTGGACATCTCTCCTCTTGAACACCAAGCATCTGGGATCCTTGAGAAATACTTTCTACTTAAGTATTCTCTCCCCCTGGAGATCTCTCTCTTCCCTTTGAGGGTCTCTCCCCCTAGAAGGTCTCTCTCCCCCTTTAGGAGATGATATCTCTCTCCCCCTTAAGAAGGTGATAAGCTTTGATGCTCTCTCTCTCTTTAAATGATAAGCTTTGATGTTCTCTCTCTCCCCCTTTGACATCAATTTCCAAGAATGGTCTTCTGGAATCTGTCGAATGGGTTTGGTCCTTGAGACACAGAACAAAGCAATGATAAAAATGTGATGCTTGTAGAGGACAAGATTCATTGAGTGGAGCTGGATTAGAAGAAACACAGAATTATGTGGCAAACTGTTTTTCCTGTTATGAAATCAGTGGCACCGAATAGGAAGAATCGGTGTGGCCGATTTTGGCTTTGGGTTTAGGTCATATGTGGAAGTGGGAAATTAGTTGAGGGTTCTGGAGCATATCACAAAGCACATGAAGCAAGAGGCTCATTAAGCAACACCTCATCCCTCCTTGATAGTATTGGCTTTTCCTATAGACTCAATGTGATCTTGGACCACTAAAATGTAAAATGAAGAGTCTTGAGCTTGAAGCTTGAGCCAATCCTTTGTCCTTAGCATCTTGAAGGAGTTCCCACATCCTTTAGTCCATGCCACTCCATTGTTGAACTTATCTGAAATATACTAGATAAAAGTGTTAGTCCAACAAGAGATATGTTGACATTAATTACCAAAACCACCTAGGGAGCACTTGTGCTTTCACTCTTTATCAGGAGAGCCCTGGCCGGATTATAGTCAGGACGGTTGGGATGCGGACGACAAAGAAATTCAAAGCCCACCCACCACCCACTTTGTAGCCACTATCGATGACTTAACCGACATGCTAGACTTCGACTCCGAAGACATCGACGGCATGGACGATGATGCCGGAGACGACCAAGAACCAGCGCCTACAGGGCACTAGAAAACCACCTTAACTCATGACGTATATATGGTGGATACCCCTAAAGGAAACGATAAAGAGGAACAACAGGACGCCGCGAAGCATAATCCCATTGAAAATCAGTCAAAACGGCGACGTAAGTGCCGCTCAAAGCCCCGCCTCGACAGCATCCATACAGACCCAGCCATAGAGCAGGGCGAACCGGTGGACGACGGACATGCCCTCGAGCAACCATCCGGATAGGATAACTTGGATAGACAATCCGTCCCCGGCGAAGATAACAGTCCGGACGACCTCACACCGGACACATCGTTGGAGCAGCAGCACCTCCACAAAAGGCTTATTGCCACCGCACGTAGTCTGAAGAAGCAGAAGTGGAAGCTCAAAACAGCGGAAGACGCACTCAGAATGAGATGGAGCAAGGTACTCAACACCGCAGACAAATACGGCGATAGTCGCCAAACAAAGAGCTACCCGAAGTGCAAACTACTGCCCGAATTTGACGAAGAGGCTGTAGAGCCCCCACGATCAAAGAACAAAGAGGCCACCCGGTCAGATAGACGACCACACGACAAACAAAGAGTGGCAAGCGGCGCCGCACACAAGTCGATACGCGATCCGCATAAGGATCTGCGTCAAAAGGATGGCCCAGTCAGGTCTATCTATGGGCCAAGAAATCAAGCTCTAGAAAGCAATACAATACGTCGAGTATTCGAACATCATGGCACACCCAAATACAGGGGCGCCGCACACCCCCTATGTTTCACCGATGAGGTGCTGGATCATGAATTTCTAGCGGGATTCCAGCCCGTAAACATAGAGGCATACGACGGAACAACAGACCCTGGAGTCTGGATTGAGGATTACATCCTGCACATACATATGGCTAGAGGAGATGACCTCCACGCCATAAAATACTTACCCCTCAAGCTCAAAGGGCCAGCCCGGCATTGGCTCAAAAGCCTCCCAGAAAATACCATTGGAAGTTGGGAAGAGCTCGAGGACGCGTTTCGGGTAAATTTTCAGGGGACTTATGTCCGCCCCCCGGATGCAGATGATTTAAGTCACATAACTCAACAGCCCGGAGAGTCAGCCCGCAAATTCTGGAACCGGTTCCTCTCCAAAAAGAACCAAATAGTCGACTGCCCGGACGCCGAAGCCTTAGCAGCCTTCAAACATAACGTCCAAGACGAATGGCTCGCCAAACACCTCAGCCAGGAAAAGCCAAGAACAATGGCCGCACTAACAAGCCTCATGACCCGCTTTTGCGCGGGAGAGGATAGCTGGCTAGCAAGATGCAGCACCAGTGACCCAAGTACATCCAAGGTCAGGGATGGAAATGGGAAACCACGACGCAGCAAGGACCAGCGCCGGACTAAGGGAAGTGGCCCAAAGAGCACGGCAGTCAACGCCGGATTCAAAAGCTCTCGGCAGAACAACAAAACACTGCCTCTCAAGGACAATAGCGACGAGCTATCCAACCTAAAAAAATCTTGGACAAGATATGCCAAATCCACAGTACCTCCGGGAGGCCTGCAAACCACATCCACAGAGATTGTTGGGTCTTCAAACAGTCCGGCCGACTTAATGCCGAACACAAGGGGCTCGACACACCAAGCGAGGACGATGATGAACCCCACAAGTAGAGCACTGGAAAACAAAGGAATTTCCCACAAGAGGTCAAAACAGTAAACTCACTTCAAGTGACAACAGGAAAAAATAGAGCAGCGCCCATTAAAGTACGCGCCGCACGGTCCACCCCAGCGGAGTCCCGACACTGGATGTCAAAACCAATCACTTTCGACCATCAGGATTACTCCGAAAGTATCCGGAACGCAGGATGGACTGCTCTGATATTAGATCCTATAATCGACGGACTACAATTTACACAAGTCCTAATGGATGGCGGCAGTGATCTAAACCTGCCATATCAGGATACAATCCACAGAATGGGGATAGACCCAACCAAAATACGCCATAGCAACACTTCCTTTAAAGGAGTGATGCCAGGCCCATATGCCCATTGTACGGGCTCTCTACTACTAGAAGTTGTGTTCGGCTCGTTCGACAACTTCCGTCGCGAAAAGTTAGCCTTCCACATTGCCCCATTCAAAAGTAGCTATCAAGCACTATTGGGACGCGAGGCTTTCACCCGCTTTAACGCAATACCGCATTATGCATCTCTTACACTTAAAATGCCCGATCCACGCGGCATCATCTCATTAAAGGGAAACTTCGAGTGTTCCTTGAATACGGAAGAAAGTGAGACTGCCTTGATAGCCAAACACTAATCCGGCTTTGCTGATCAAAGCACCTAAACAGGTCATTCAGATCCCGGACACGGTTAGGCGCGTCCGGCATAAATAAACAAGGGGCTTACTGTTAGGGAACGTAGTAATTTCAAAAAAATTCCTACGCACACGCAAGATCATGGTGATGGTATAGCAACGAGAGGGGAGAGTATTCGTCCACGTACCCTCGTAGATCGTAAGCGGAAGCGTTAGCACAACGCGGTTGATGTAGTCGTACGTCTTCACGATCTGACCGATCCAAGCACCGAACGTACGGAGCCTCCGAGTTCAGCACACGTTCAGCTCGATGACGATCTCCGGCCTCCGATCCAGCCGAGCTCCGGAGATGAGTTCCGTTAGCACGACGGCGTGGTGACGATGATGATGTTCTATCGGCGCAGGGCTTCGCCTAAACTCCGCAACGATATGACCGAGGTGGAATATGGTGGAGGGGGGCACCGCACACGGCTAAGGAACGATCCGTAGATCAACTTGTGTGTCTATGGGGTGCCCCCCGCCCCCATATATAAAGGAGGGAGGGGGGAGGTGCGGCCGGCCCCCTAGGGGTGCGCCTTGAGGAGTCCTACTCCCACCGGGAGTAGGACTCCCCCCTCTTGCCTTGTTGGAGAAGGAAAGGGGGGAGGGGAAAGAGGAAAGGGGGCGCCGCCCCCCCCCCCCTTCCTTGTCCTATTCGGACTAGGGGGGAGGGGGCGCGCGGCCTGCCCTGGCCGGCCCTCCTCTTCTCCCTCTTGGCCCACTAAGGCCCATTATCCCCCGGGAGGGTTCCGGTAACCCCCCCGGTGTTCCGGTAAAATCCCGATTTCACCCGGAACCATTCCGATGTCCAAACATAGGCTTCCAATATATCAATCTTTATGTCTCGACCATTTCGAGACTCCTCTTCATGTCTGTGATCACATCCGGGACTCCGAACAAACTTCGGTACATCAAAAACTTATAAACTCATAATAAAACTGTCATCATAACGTTAAGCGTGCGGACCCTATGGGTTCGAGAACTATGTAGACATGACCTAGAACCATTCTCGGTCAATAACCAATAGTGGGACCTGGATGCCCATATTGGTTCCTACATATTCTACGAAGATCTTTATCGGTCAAACCGCATAACAACATACGTTGTTCCCTTTGTCATCGGTATGTTACTTGCCCGAGATTTGATCGTCGGTATCCAATACCTAGTTCAATCTCGTTACCGGCAAGTCTCTTTACTCGTTCTGTAATACATCATCTTATAACTAACTCATTAGTTATAATGCTTGCAAGGCTTAGGTGATGAGTATTACCGAGAGGGCCCAGAGATACCTCTCCGACAATCGGAGTGACAAAACCTAATGTCGAATTATGCCAACCCAACATGTACCTTCGGAAACACCTGTAGAGCACCTTTATAATCACCCAGTTACGTTGTGACGTTTGGTAGCACACAAACTGTTCTTCCGGTAAACGGGAGTTGCACAATGTCATAGTTGCAGGAACTTTGTATAAGTCATGAAGAAAGCAATAGCAATATACTAAACGATCAAGTGCTAGGCTAACGGAATGGGTCATGTCAATCACATCATTCTCCTAATGAAGTGATCCCATTAATCAAATGACAACACATGTCTATGGTTAGGAAACATAACCATCTTTGATTAATGAGCTAGCCAAGTAGAGGCATACTAGTGACTTTATGTTTGTCTATGTATTCACACATGTATCATGTTTCCGGTTAATACAATTCTAGCATGAATAATAAACATTTATCATGATATGAGGAAATAAATAATAACTTTATTATTGCCTCTAGGGCATATTTCCTTCACTTACTAGCCGCGTACCCCCTTACAAGGGGTTGCACGCATATACAATAAGAGACAATAAAGCTCAATTTTATTCATTTTTTGACTTATACTCTGTTCATACATTTTTCGCACAATCCTTTTTTCCAACTAAGTTCTTCTCTTTTACAGATGAACACTGTGCTACACCCGTCCAGGATACGGCACAACGGAGACACAAGCGCAGACGTGAAGTAGGGACCCGTTGCAAGGATTCTTTTCAGATTAAGACCCTGCGTAAACCTTTCTTATTGTCTCTTGTTGATACACATCCCCCGGTTTCTTACTATAACCGAGGAGGAGGCTGGCGTTTTGGCATCGGCCGCGTCAGAAATTTTTGCACGTACCTGGACATTAGGGGCTTAGGGCATTATTCTGCCCGTTTTCATAAAGACCGAATACATTAGGGAGTGTTCGGCGTCTCGAGTTAGGCCTTATATGCATCAGCTCCGAATCATGTCTTTGGTCAAATGTTGGGTTTGCCCGGCTCCTGTGTTTTGTTGCCTTACATTCCGCTCATCGGCTAACGCGGCACCAGGAGAACTACAGCGATTGTGCCCCGGTTCGTCCAGGTGAGCACCTCAGTAGAGAAAGCCGAAAACTGACTGTCATGATATAGCGAGAGACTAGTCAACCACTCGATCGACCACCGGAATGTTTAGAATTCCTCTGCTTTAACGAAGGACCGTTTCCCAGTCAGGCACATACACGCCCCGAATTTGGAGAGCGCGGTGCCCCTAGGGGCTATATAGTAGCCCCACCATCGAACTCCTATGGCTAAGTGAAAGTGATAAAGCATTATAGTCTGGTTGCCTAGTTTGCTACGCTATCACCTCCTTCACAGGACCAAGACGTTGGATTAAGTGTGAAAATGTGCTTTTTTGCAAACACCCCCGGACTATGTGCGTGGGGGCTGAAGCCGAAGACAGCCATCTTTCAGGTTATATACACATATACATTAAGGGCCGCACAGGAGGTATTCCAATACTTGAACGCACAAGTATAAAAAACCATTATATTATATTTGAAACACGGTTTCACAAATCATACATGTCATTTGAACATAACATTTTTCGAGCACTGCGTCTCTATTAAACGAGCGCCCTACGGGACTTCCTCAAAATAGTGCTCGGCAGGTACTCGGCTTCTGCCCGAATCCTGGGACGCAACGTCGGTGGCCTTCATCTCTGCCCAGTATGTTTTGACACGGACAAGAGCCATCCGTGCACCCTCTATGCATGCCGACCATTTCATTGCCTCGATATGCGGCACCGCATCAAGGAACTGCTGCACCAAGCCAAAATAACTCTTCGGCTCGGGCCTTTTCGGCCACAAATGAGTCACGACATCCTTCATGGCAAGTCCAGACAACCTATTCAGCTCAGCCCATTCGTCTAACCGATCGGTCAATGGAAGTGGACGCTCTGGACTATGGAACTGCGCCCAAAAAAGCTCTTCCATCCCGTGATCCTTTTGGCCTCGGAAGTGTGCGACCGTGTCTGCGGCACTCGCCGCCAAATCCAGATGAGCATCCTCCGCACCCCACAGCTGGCCCAACTGAGCATACTTCGGATCCGTGAACTTCCTCCGCAGCAGAAATGGCTTTCCAGCCACGATATCCCCGGCTTGACGTAGCTCCTCCTTTATAGCTCTCATCGCGGAGCGGGCATCCTTGGCTTCGGCGGTGGCCTTCTTCAGGTCCTCTTGCTCGGATTGGCGTTCTTTTTCAAGAAACTCGCAGCAGTCAGGAGCATTCTTCAGCTTCACGGCCATCTCGGCCATTTCCTCCCTGCTCCGGCAGTGAGCGGCCTGTTCGGCTTTTAGCTCTTCGGCCGCCTTCAAGGCAGCTGCATTACTTTTTCTGGCTTGCTCCTTAGCTCGGGCGAGCTCCGCCCGAAGGTCCTCCATAGCAGCGGCACCATCTGCATTAAAAGCATACATGTTGTAAGGCACGGGCATCAAGCTCCCTTACCAGGTGTCCGCGCAGAAGCCACATACCTTGTGACTCATCAAGTCACTTATTGACCAGCGTGAAGTCCGCATCCGCAACGTCAAGTTGCCACTTCAGTTCGGCAAATCCATCAGTCTGGCTGGCCACCGAACGCTCCGCCACCTATATAGGAAGGGCGACATCTTACAACTGAGATTATGATCCTCGGCACGCTGTCACCTTTGACAACGTACCGAGTCTCATGGGCTACTATCTATACAGGGCGCATTCTATATGCAAAACTGTCAGAAGGTATATCATTTTTGCATACCTCAAACCCCTTCAGTAAACTTCTGATGGCCTCATGCAATCCGCTTTCAGCGGATGAAATCCTTTCAATCACCATACCCATTAACGTATGGTGATCTTCTGAGATAGACGCTCGCCCGAGCAGACCCTTCAGCTCCTCCGAACGTACACCAGTTGGCGCCGAACCTTCCGGCCCTGCCGGATTCGGGGAAACCCTCCGTGATGACACCTCAGGGTCGTCCGCCCTGCCTGACGGTGCGGTAGATGGAGGCGTTTCGCTCTCCATCATCTCCGGATGAAGATCCCCCGAAGATGAGCTCTGCTGAGAAGGGCTGAGATCCGAACTACAAGGTAAAAACTTCGTTTATCTTCAGAAATAAAAACAGGGATGTCCCTTATTACAAAACTCACCTTTCTACTTACGGCTTGCTAGAGGGCTGATTTCCTTGGGGAAATAGTGCGGCCGGGGCTTCTCCCGGTGCAGGACCCTCGGGTGAAGATTTCTTCCCCCGCTTTGAGGCCTTGGCCTCCGGATCTTCAGAAGCGGTCCTCTTCTCCCCCTGGAGGGAGGGATTCTTGATCCCCCCTTTTTTGAGAGCCTCCTTAGCGGAGGCAGTAGCTTTCCTGTTCCCCCCTTCGCCCTCTTCCAAAGGCGAAGCCTCCAGCATCTTGGTTAACACAGGATCCGGCGTGGTCTCAGGGAGGGGGGCCGGACACCGTATTAGTTTTGCTTTTGCTATCCACTCCTGTTCAAGAGACAGCTCTTTAAAGGGCAAGTTTATGATAAATGTATGGATAGCGTGTCCGGGCATGGGACTACTTATTGAGTATCCGGGCGATTGCAGCTCAGACATGCGTCCTCGGTCAAGTCCGGACACATCTCTTGTGATGTGAAGAACAGTTTATACATCTCCACGGGTGTCGCACCCATGAAGTGTTGGAGAGCTCGCGGTCCCTCCGGATTGAATTCCCATAGGCGGAGGGGCGACGTTTGCAGGGCAGAAGGCGCCGAATCAGCATGACCTGCGCCACTACAACCAAATTGATATCCCTCTCTTGGAGGTCTCAAATGCGGCCCTGCAATAGTGGTACGTCCTTGGACGGCCCCCAGTCAAGCCCTTTGTTGACCCATGACGCCAGCCGTTGGGGAGGGCCCGAGCGAAAAGCAGGCGGCGCCACCCATCTGGTGCCCCTGGGAGCGGTGATGTAGAACCACTCCTGTTGCCACAAACCAAGCTCCTCTTGAAAAAAGCCCTCGGGCCAGGGAGTGTCAGCACTCTTGCTTATAACAGCCCCTCCGCACTCTGCCTGCTGCCCCTCGATCATCTTCGGCTCCACATTGAAGGTCTTGATCCACAATCCAAAGTGAGGGGTAGTGCGGAGGAAGGCTTCGCATACAATGATGAACGACGAGATGTGGAGGATGGACTCCGGATCCAAGTCGTGGAATTCCAGCCCATAATAAAACATGAGCCCCCTCATGAAGGGGTCCATTGGGAAGCCTAAACCCCGACGGAAGTGAGACACGAACACCAAGCTCTCACCAGGCTCGGGAGTAGGAATAACTTGCCCTTGGGCAGGCAGCCTATGCGAAATTTCGCCGGTTAGATACCTGGCGTCTCTCAGCTTTAGCACGTCTTCTTCCGTGATGGAAGAAGGCATCCACCGGCCTTGTAGGTCAGAACCGGACATTGTCGAAGGTCCGAAGCGCCTGAAACTGGAGCCTTGGGTGTTGGAACTTGAGGCGAGGGGCGGATTCGATTGGGATTGAAAGAAAGGAGCAGGCCTTGGTCTCGTTATAAAGAGGTTGAATACCAAGAGCCCTCCCCGTGACCGTTTGGGACTCGCCTTCGATAGAGGGGGCATGCCAACGGACGCGGTTGGGTTACCCACGCCCGTATTAATGAGAATCCCGGAATAAGGGGACACGATCTCTGCTTCGACAAGACATGCCAAGGGAACCGCTTAGCTGAATGCGTTGAGGTGGAACAATAAAAACAATTCGAATAAAGGCTTGGCCGTGGTGTGACGTCATGCCACGAAATACGTCAGCAGATTGAACTTGTATAAATATTATTCTCCCTACGGTGGTATGTGGAATTTATTTTGCAGAGCCTGACACTGTCCTGGTGTTCAAAACCTTCTATGAATTATTCAGAGGAGGAACCCGCCTTGCAATGCCGAAGAAAATATGCGCGCCGGACTCGTCGTCATTGAAGCCTGGTTCAGGGGCTACTGAGGGAGTCCTGGACTAGGGGGTGTCCGGATAGCCGAACTATCATCTTTGGCCAGACTCCAAGGCTATGAAGATACAAGATTGAAGACTTCGTCCCGTGTCCGGATGGGACTTTCCTTGGCGTGGAAGGCAAGCTTGGCGATACGGATATGTAGATTTCCTACCATTGTAACCGACTCTGTGTAACCCTAGCCCTCTACGGTGTCTATATAAACCGGAGGGTTTTAGTCCGTAGGACGAACAACAATCATACCATAGGCTAGCTTCTAGGGTTTAGCCTCATTGATCTCATGGTAGATCTACTCTTGTACTACCCATATCATCAATATTAATCAAGCAGGAGTAGGGTTTTACCTCCATCGAGAGGGCCCGAACCTGGGTAAAAACATTGTGTCCCTCGTCTCCTGTTACCATCCGCCTAGACGCACAGTTCGGGACCCCCTACCCGAGATCCGCCGGTTTTGACACCGACAGCACTTTATATGAAAGTTTTTTTATATCCCTCTTGGATGCCTATCATATTAGGACTAAATTTATAACCAAAGCAAATTACCATGCTATTCTAAAAGACTCTCAAAATAATATAAGTGAATCAAGAGAGTTCATTGCCTAGCTCAAAAGATATAAGTGAAGCACATAGAGTATTCTAATAAATCACGATTCATGCGTGTCTCTCCCAAAAGGTGTGTACAGCAAGGATGATTGTGGTAAACTAAAAAACAAAGACTCAAATCATACAAGACGCTCCAAGGCAAACACGTATCATGTGGTGAATAAAACTATAGCCTCAAGTAAAGTTACCGATAGACGAAAACGAAAGAGGGGATGCCTTCCGGGGCATCCCCAAGCTTAGGCTTTTGGTTGTCTTGAATATTACCTTGGGGTGCCTTGGGCATCCCCAAGATTAGGCTCTTGCCACTCGTTATTCCATAGTCCATCAAATCCTGACCCAAAACTTGAAAACTTCAAAACACAAAACTCAATAGAAAATCTCATGAGCTCTGTTAGTATAAGAAAATAAATCACCACTTTAAGGTATTGTTGAAAACCAATTCTTTGTTTATATTGGTGTAATATCTACTGCATTCCAACTTTTCCATGGTTCATACCCCTCGATACTACCCATAGATTCATCAAAATAAGCAAATAACACGCAGAAAACAGAATCTGTCAAAAACGGAATAGTCTGTAGCAATCTGTAACTCTCGAATACTTCTGTAACTCCAAAAATTCTAAAAAATTAGGATGACCTGAGCAATTTGTGTACCAATCCATAACTATCACCATAATCTATCCTAAAGGTTTAACTTGGCACAAACACTAATTAAAACATAAAACCACATCTAACCAGAGGCTAGATGAATTATTTATTACTAAACAGGAACAAAAAGTAAAGAACAAAAATAAAATTGGGTTGCCTCCCAACAAGCGCTATTGTTTAACGCCCTTAGCTAGGCTTAAAAACGTGAATAGATCTAAGAATTGTCATCTTTGGTATGCAATCCATAAGTGGCTCTCATAATAGATTCGTATGGCAATTTAATTTTGTTCCTAGGAAAGTGTTCCATGCGTTTCCTTAATGGAATTTGGAATCTAATGTTTCCTTCTTTCATATCAATAATTACACCAATCGTTCTAAGGAAAGGTCTACCAAGAATAATAGGACATGTAGGATTGCAATTTATATCAAGAACAATGAAATCTACGGGCACATAATTCCTATTTGCAACAATAAGAACATCATTAATCCTTCCCATAGGTTTCTTAATAGTGGAACCCACAAGGTGCAAATTTAAAGAACAATCGTCAAATTCACGAAAGCCTAACACATCACACAAAGTTTTTCAAATCGTGGAAACGCTAGCACCCAAATCACACGAAGCATGGCACTCATAATCTTTAATCTTAATCTTAATAGTAGGTTCCCACTCATCATAAAGTTTTCTAGGGATCGAAACTACTAATTCAAGCTTTTCTTCAAAAGATTGCATCATAGCATCAACGATATGTTTAGTAAAAGTTTAGTTTTGATTATAAGCACGAGGGAGAATTCAACACTGATTGCAACAAGGAAATACAATCTACTCCCTCCGTTCCTTTATATAAGGTGTATTTGTTTTTTGATCAAATTCCACAATGTAAGGTGCATTTGTTCTAATTCCTCGTAATTCTGACCTTGGCCCTCCAGAAAAAGGAAAGTATCTCTCCCCTGATTGCATGTATCTCTCCTTATAAAGAAAGAAAAGGAAACTATCTCTCTCCTGATTGCTTGTATCTCTTCCTTTACTAGCCTAAATGATTTACTTGCCGCTAATCTATGAATTAGACAAGGGTAATTTCATCCTAAATAGTCCATAATATGTGCCTTGGTTAATGTGCTGAAAAAATACACCTTAGATAAAGGAATGGAGGGGGTATTAAAGAACAATTATCATAATTAAATTCCTTGAAATCGAAAAGAGTGGGGTCATTGCTACTTAAAGTCTTGACCTCTCCAATCCCACTTTTATCAATCTTTGCATCTAGATCTAAAAACTCTGAATCACTGGGACACCTTTTAACTAAAGTTGACTCATCTCCAGTTCCATCTTTATCAAGATTAATATTGGAAAACATAGATTCAATAGGAGTCACATCAATCACTTTTAGATCTTCATCATTATTATCATGAAAACTAGAAGAACATGTTTTTACAAACCAATCTTTTTTGCACGCATCTTAACGGTTCTTGTTTTTGAACTCATCAATGGAAATTCTCATGGCTTTGAGAGACTCATTGATATCATGCTTAGCTGGAATAGATCTAAGTTTCAAAGAATCAACATCAAGAGAAATTCTATCCACATTCCTAGCCAAATCATCAATCTTGAGAAATTTTTCTTCAATCAAAGCATTAAAATTCTTTTGTGAACTCGTAAAATCTTTAACATTATTCTCAAAATAAGAGGGAATCTTATTAAAATTTCCATAAGAATTATTGTAGGAATTACCATAATTATTAGGGGGGTTACTAGGAAACGGCCTAGGATTAAAATTGCCTCTATACGTGTTATTAACAAAATTGTTCCTACCAACAAAATTCACATCCATAGATTCATCATTATTCTCAATCAAAGTAGACAAAGCCATATCATTAGGATCAGAAGAAGCACTCTTATTAGCAAAAAAATTCATAAGTTCATCCATCTTTCCACTCAAAACATTAATCTCTTCAATCGCATGCACCTTTTTACTAGTGGATCTTTCGTTGTGCCATTGAGAATAATTAACCATGATATTATCTAGGAGTTTAGTAGCCTATCCTAAAGTAATTTCTATAAAAGTGGCCCCCGCGGCCAAATCTAAAAGATTTCTAGAAGCAAAATTCAATCCGGCATAATTTTTTTTATAATCATCCACAAATTCAAACCATGTGTAGGGCAATTTCCTATCATCAATTTCATCCTTTCCCAAGATTTTGCAACATGCTCATGATAAAGTTGCTTAAAATTCATAATATCGTTCCTAAGGGAGATGATCATCTTCGGCTCCACCTTGAAGGTCTTCAGCCATAGGCCGAAGTGGGGAATGACGCGGAGGAAGGCTTCGCAGACGATAATGAATGCGGAGATATGGAGGATGGACTCCGGAGCCAAGTCGTGAAAGTCCAGCCCACAGTAGAACAGGAGCCCCCTCACGAAGGGATCCGTCGGGAAGCCTAAACCCCGACGGAGGTGGGATACGAAAACGACGTATTCACCAGGCTCAGGGGCTAGCACAGCCTGCCCTTGGGCAGGCAACCTGTGCGAAACCTCGTAGGCCAGGTACTTGGCCTCACGCAACTTCAATACGTCCTCCTCCATGACGGAGGAGGGCATCCACCGGCCCTGGAGGTCGGAGCCGGACATGATTGAGGATCCGAAGCGCTCGAATCTGAGGCTCTGGGTGTTGGAACTGGGAGCGGGGAAGAGATTTGATGCGAGATTGAAGGACAATGGCGAGCCTTGGTCCTCTTATAAAGGGGAAAAATACCAAGGGCCGTCTCCGTGACCGTTTGGGATTCCCCTTCGATAGAGGAGGCGTGGCGACGGGAGCGGTTGGGTTACCCACGCACGTATTGATGAGAATCCCGGAATAAGGGGAACACGATCTCTGCTTCGACAAGACGTGCCAAGGAAACCGCTTCGCTAAACATGCTGAGGTGGTATAGTAATTCAAACAAAGGCCTGGTGGCGGTGTGATGTCACGCCGCATAATACGTTAGCAGATTGAACTAAGTGTACCTTTTATTCTCTCTACGATGGAATGTGGAATTTATTTTGCAGAGCCGGACACTATCCTGGTGTTCATGATCTTCTCTGGATTATTCAAGAGAGGAACCCGCCTTGCAATGCCGAACATTATGCACGCCAGACTTATCGTCATTGAAGACTGGTTCAGGGGCTACTGAGGGAGTCCTGGACTAGGGGGTGTCCGGACAGCCGGACTATCATTATCCGCCGGACTCCAAGACTATGAAGATACAAGATTGAAGACTCCGGCTCGTGTCCGGATGGTACTTTCCTTGGTGTGGAAGGCAAGCTTGGCAATACGGATATGTAGATCTCCTACCATTGTAACCGACTCTGTGTAACCCTAGCCCTCTCCGGTGTCTATATAAACTGGAGGGCTTTAGTCCGTAGGACAACATACATTACAACAATCATACCATAGGCTAGCTTCTAGGGTTTAGCCTCCTTGATCTCGTGGTAGATCTACTCTTGTACTACCCATATCATCAATATTAATCAAGCAGGACGTAGGGTTTTACCTCCATCGAGAGGGCCCGAACCTGGGTCAAAACATCGTGTCCCTCGTCTCCTGTAACCATCCGCCTAGACGCACAGTTCGGGACCCCCTACCCGAGATCCGCCGGTTTTGACACCGACAAGGGGTGATTAGACTACTTGACCAAATAAAAATTTAAAATTTTCCCAATTTTAGCTGTGGGCAGATTTTAGCAACTAGCATGATACGTCTCCAACGTATCTATAATTTTTGATTGTTCCATGCTATTATATTATCTGTTTTGGATGTTTAATGGGCACTAATATGCTATTTTATATTATTTTTGGGACTAACCTATTAACCGAGAGCCCAGTGCCGGTTTCTGTTTTTTGCCTATTTTAAAGTTTTACAGAAAAGGAATACCAAATGGAATGAAACCTTCGCGATGACTTTTCTTGGACCGAAAGCAAACCAGAAGACTTGGAGATGAAGTCGGAGACACAACGAGGAAGCCACAAGGTAGGAGGGCGCGCCCAGGGGTAGGCGCGCCCCCACCCTTGTGGGCCCCTTGTGGCTCCCCCGACCTAGTTCCTTCGCCTATATAAACATCAGGGGAAGCCATGAAACCACTTTTCCCCACCGCAACCTTCTGTCCCCGTGAGATCTCATCTTGGGGCCTTTTTCGGCATCCTGCCGGAGCGGGATTCGATCACGGAGGGCTTTCTACATCAACACCATTACCTCTCTGATGAAGCGTGAGTAGTTTATCACATACCTTCGGGTCCATGGTTATTAGCTAGATGGCTTCTTCTCTCTCTTTGATTCTCAATACCATGTTCTCCTCGATGTTCTTGGAGATCTATTTGATGTAATACTCTTTTGCGGTGTGTTTGCCGAGATCCGATGAATTGTTGATTTATGATCAAGATTACCTATGAGTATTATTTGGGTCTTATCTGAATTCTTATATGCATGATTTGATATCTTTGCAAGTCTCTTCGAATTATCGGTTTAGTTTGGCCTACTAGATTGATCTTTCTTGCAATGGGAGAAGTGCTTAGCTTTGGGTTCAATCTTGTGGTGTCCTTTCCCAGTGACAGTAGGGGCAGCAAGGCGCGTATTCTATTGTTGCCATCGAGGATAACAAGATGGGGTTTTCATCATATTGCTTGAGTTAATTCCTCTATATCATGTCATCTTGCTTAATGCATTACTCCATTCTTTATGAACTTAATACTCTAGATGCATGCTGGATAGTGGTTGATGTGTGGAGTAATAGTAGTAGATGCAGGCAGGAGTCGGTCTACTTGATACGGACGTGATGCCTATGTTCATGATCATTGCCTTAGATGTCATCATATTTATGCGCTTTTCTATCAATTTCTTGGCAGTAATTTGTTCACCCACCGTAATATATGCTATCTTGAGAGAAGCCACTAGTGAAACCTATGCCCCTCGGATCTCTTTTCCATTATATTGAATCTCGTTTACATCTTGCTAGTTTTCGATCTATTATTTTGCAATCTTTACTTTCCAATCTATAAACCAAAAATACCAAAAATATTTACTTTACCGTTTATCAATCTCTATCAGATCTCACTTTTGCGAGTGACCGTGAAGGCATTGATAACCCCTTTATCGCGTTGGTTGCAAGTTGTTGATTGTTTGTGCAGGTATTCGGTGACTTGTGCATTGTCTCCTACTGGATTGATACCTTGGTTCTCAAAACTGAGGGAAATACTTATGCTACTTTGCTGCATCACCCTTTCCTCTTCAAGGAAAAACCAATGCAAGCTCAAGAGGTAGCATAGCATAAGTCAAGCAATCAACCTAGACATTCAATTCTAAGAGTGTGCCAGCGGAAAGTAAAACATTGCATATGAAGGTAAAGGGAAGGGTTTGGAGAAGGCAAATGCAATGTAGACACGGAGATTTTTGGCGTGGTTCCAATAGATGGTGTGTTGATGATGACTCCTTGCTCTTGTGCTTCAAATGATAGTCTCCCCAACACTCAACTCTCTCTCACAGTTTGATTTGGATATGGTGGAAAGATGATTTGAGTGGAAGGCAACTTGGGGAAGGCTAGAGATCAAGATTATTGTGGTTGGATTGGAATGTCTTGATCTCAACACATGAGTAGGTGGGTCTCTCTCAGAAAATGTAAGCTAGAAGTGTAGGCACGTTCTGATGGCTCTCTCACATATGGAGAAGGGGGTGGAGGGGTATATATAGCCTCCACACAAAATCCAACTGTTATAGACATTTGACCCAACTCGGCCAGAAGGAATAGAAGAGCTCGATGATACCGATTCCGTTCAAAATGTGAACGTTAGGAATCTCGGCGGGACCGACTGGAACAACTCGGTGGGACCCACGTGCTAGGTCTAGGGCAAAACCTCATCTCGGTGGAGCCGATTGCGTGAACTCAATGAGATCGATTTCAGCAAAGAGCAAACAGCGAGTTGGTCAAGCAAACTCGGTGTGACCGATCGCTCATTTCGGTGGGATCAAAATGTTATAAAAGGGAAACAGAGAGTTTGCAGGGCCATCTCGGTGAGACCGAGATCCGTATCGATGTGACCAAAGTGTTAGGGTTTCTAGCAATGGCTATGTCAAATGAACACGATGGCGCTGGATAGAAAGAATCGGTGGGGCCGAGTTTGACTCTGGGTTTTGGACATATTTGGAATGAGAAAGTGGTTGAGGGCTTTGGAGCAATATTACTAAGCACTTTGAGCAAGTAGACCATTAAGCAACACCTCACCCCCTTTTAATAGGATTGGCTTTCCTATGGACTCAATGTGATCTTGGATTACTAAAATAGAAATGAAGAGTCTTGAGCTTTTGCCAATATGTGTCCTTTGCATTTTGAGGGGTCCAAATTCCTAGTCCATGGCATGTCATTCATTGAACTTTCTGAAATATTAAACTTGAATGGATATTAGTTCGGTGAGCTATATGTTGTTATGAATTACCAAAAGCACCCGGGGATTAGTTGCACTTTCAGGACACTAGGTTGAAAACATCACACATCGCTGTTGATTAGTGGACAACCATGCAAAACCCTGACAGTGGAAAACAACCTATCAAAACTAGGCATGGAGTAGTGGCCAACAAAACTACCACGTCAGCAAGTCGTTGTGTCGTATGTGTGTTGAAAGTAGCCGTGCTCACATAGCCGACACCGCAGCTGGTCTGGCCTCCACGAACTCCACCTAAAAATGCGAATCCACCAAGAGCAAGTTTCCAATGTGATTCTTCGACTGTTCCTTGAAGGGGAGGCACAATGCACATGGACGGCATTGTGGTTTTCGACACTTACCCCAGTTAGTAGTTAGGGCAAATTCTAGTATAACCCTCACTGCCACACAACCGAACCCCAGGAGAAGCGGGATCCACTTTAGCACGCACACAAGCCACCTAAGATCTAGCCGGCAATGAACATCACACGACTGATCTCACACAAACCGGAATGTATGGTAGAAAACCCAAAAAATGTAAATAGGCTCATGCCGACTCGATGGAAACCATGGATAGCTTTCGGGAGGGAGGGGGGGGGGGGGTCTAATCAATACAGCAAGAAATTAACAGCTTTTTCCAAGCTAGTTTCTTAGTGTTAGATATTTTTCCCAAAAATGTTCCTCCAATTTCAGCTTGTGTTTATGTACTTCTTTTATTTTTCTTGATGGTTACACTGGTTGATTGTGCAATATAAATGGATTGCAACAAGTGGAGATATGAGAAAAGGCATCTCTTTGATGGCAAATTTTGACATGGTCCCTCTTCTCTCATCTTTTCACGTGAGAGGTAAGAGTAGATAATAGATCTGAACCGTTGATTTCATCAAACAGTGGGTCTGAGGAACTTTTACCTTCTTCCCTCCCATGTGAAAAGAGGAGGTAATAAGAAGGATCATATTAAAATTGCTCCTCTTTGATTTAACACAATGTGGTGCACAAAACATTTCGCCCAAAATCAAGGGAATAGAAAAGATATGAAGTGATCCACACAAGTGGGTCGATTCTACCGAGACGATCATTCTCCTAGCTCATAATTGAGGCAATGGCTGAATGGCAGCCACTCCCCCTACTCTGAATGTAATTGGACCGCTAGCTTTCGTTTGACTAACCGTTTCCACCGAGCACGAGGGAGACAAGGGACACATGCACTGTTGAATACTTGTCATGCAAGATATCATTTGCTCCACAAATTAAGCCACATAGGTACTCCCTCTTATTAACCAAGTCTGTTCACAATGTGAATTTGCCGACGATGCAAGCTAGATAATACGCCATGTACTCTAATTAGTTCGAGAGCTTGCATGGTCATTGCTTCTATACAGAATAATTTGCGGTAAGATGGGGTTACAGCAGTAGAATCAAGTCTTGCAAGCAATGTCTCACTGGAGTATCAGTGTACTACTCTAGATTTGGATAGGCAGCTTCAATACAATGTTCTATAGGGGAGCTTGCACAAAATACTGATGATAATATGTCAATATTACACGATCGATATAATCAAATATTTTCAAACTTTATTGTGTTGCCTGATTACATCTATCTCACAAGTATACCGACCCTTAATTTCTTCACATATGAGTACTTAATTACCGCCTCACCCCTCCTCTCTTCAGAACATACATTATATCTATGTATATATAATTCCTCCAAACCAAATTGAAAGAAAGAAAAAAGGGACAAACTGACAAAAAATAACAACAAATTGGCCAAAAAAAAAGAGAATTGCAACTGTATATTTAATTACGGCATGTAGAGAGCTTCCAATCCTTGGCAATCCGCGCTCCAGTCATGATCGGCAGCAAGGATTCCGTCATGGAGGCTGAGGGTGTCGTCAGGGAACGAATCAAGCGAGTCGTACTTGGGCTCCTCCCATGTCGACAAGCTCGGCACGATCGAGCACCACGACGAGAGGCTAGCGGCGGCACCGTCCGTGGGCAACCCCAACGAGTCGAAACAGCTCTGGTCCATGGCGAAGTTGAGCTCGCCGAGCGCAGCTTGCACGCTCTCGTCGGTGCACAGCATGGTGGTTGCGGTAGCTGGGCTGGCCGTACAAGTTGGGTCGGCGCTGCTCACCGGTCGGGACCATTCGAGGAACCCGTCCGGGCTCGCGTCGAACTGCGCGGGCGCCAGAACGCCGCCGGGGCTCATGTCGCTGGAGGCGCTGAACGTGTCGAACGTCTCGTCGACGTACCCACCGGCCGACTCCGGCGTGACGGAGCCGACAAGGCTACCGTCGCCGGCCGGTTGCTGGTTGTTCAGAAACTTGGAGTAGAGCATTGCGAGGTCGATGGACGAGCCGTCGGGCGCGGTGGGCACGTCGTGCATCGCCTGGCCAGGGTTCGCGGGGTTGCCGACCATGCCTTCCAGGACCATGTCCGGCCGGAGCGGGCCGGGGAACCCTCCATGCCCGAACGCCGCGTCGCGGACGCCGGAGAAAGAGTCGGACGCCGACCGCACGGACGACTTCCCCCGGCGGTTCTTCCGGCATCCGCCGCCGACGGGTACGTTCCGGAGAGAGCCGCCCTTGGTCCAGTACCGGCGGCAGCCCTTGCAGAAGTAGCGCGGCTGGCTGAGGCTGTAGTTGTTGTAGTAGCAGAACTTGGTGTTGGGCGAATCGCAGCGCGGGCAGTTGGGCGCCACCTCGGCGCCGGTGCTGTAGCGGCGGTCCACCAGCAGCGACGGCGGCCGCGGCACGTACGGCAGCATGGCCGCCTCGTGCGGGTGCGACGACAGCATCCTCGTTCACAGATCCTTCTTCTGCAGCGATCAGACTACGGCCGGCCGGGGAGCTATGTGGGCGATGTGAGAGGGATTGACCTGATCGGAGGACACAGTGAGCGGAGACGAGATGGTGACTTGATCGATGGGGGTGGGGTGGAGGGGGGGAGGCCGGCGAGAGGGCAGTGGAGGGAGTGGCGGGGTTCTTATATGGATCGGCGGGGTGGGAGCTAATTACGCGGCCTGCATGTGCATGTGAGTTTGCGTTGCTTAGATTTGGGCCGAGATGCAGTGTAGTATAGTGGAAATTCTCCGAGCTTTGATTTAGGGTTAAAGGAATTAGGCAGCTCCTAGTTAACCACCCCCAACAAACTGTGGCAGTGCAGTGGTGCAGCAGCAGGAGCCCTTTAGTGGCTACAGTACTAGTCTTGTTAGCACAATGATGGACGCATCAACCACTGTTCAACTGATCCAAGGACGCTGCAGGCTTTCACTGTTTCATGTAAAATTGGTGTAGTCCTCACCGTGAATTTCTTGTTTCAGTCTAGTGATTAGTGGTTACTACGGCATGGTCGGTGTGGGAGTCTGGGTGAGCCGTATGAAGCTAGGTATCGATCGACGGAAGCCTGCCAGCGGCGAGAGCGCGCGCACGGGCCTGGTGGGAGCGGCCGCTCCGTAGGCTGCCGGGGTAGGCCATTCCGGTGGCAACCTCGCTGGGATACGTGGCGGCGCACCACTGGCCGGCCACGTGAAGCCCCGGGGTCCCCCCCGGAGAGCGGTGGGGTGCGAGGGACGCAAATCCCTCGGGATCGCCCATACGACTTTGTTATTGGCTGTCGCTGCGCTCGATGCGTCTGATGCATGGCCGCCCTTCGACGGGTACGCTGTGGGGAGGGCGGGATTTGCTCACACGGTTAAGCTCTGGGGACGCAACATGCACGCGCCGGCGCCAGCGGGAGACGATGATGTGCGATTCGGTGGGCTGGCTACGGCTAGCTAGTATGCTGGGGACGTGTGCCTCGATGGATCGATCATCCGGCCGGGCGTCGTCGTCTAGCTTCAACGTAGACGCTGGAAGGGACCAGAACGAATTCGACCAATCAAGCAACCGGCCGGGCTCCTATGGCGAGTGAAGAAATGCATGTTTGATTTTTCAGTATATACTCTCTGTGTTCCTAAATACGATAAATCTTTGGAGAGATTTCACTATGATTCATAGTGAAATCTCTACATATCGAGCAATAAACGTACGTGGAGTGTGATGGGTAGATATCCTGGAGGCAGGAGCGGCTGCCGGTATTAGCAGGACAGTGCACCAGTCCGTCCAGATCTGCCTGTCGACGGACCGCAACGACGTACAATCATGCCATGCGATCCAGCCAGCGCAGCGCGCGTGGCGGGGCCAGCCGATCTCCAATAGGAGCCTGATACCGTGACCACAGCAGCTGGGGACTGGACTGGGAGCCAGGCGATCGATGTGCGTACTCATGTCATGTCGCAGTATGTTTTTTTTAGGGGTATGTAGCAGTACGTACGCATACAAGCACGCAATAGTTGTACTGCACAGCGACGATCGACATGACCAGCCGTGTGCCGGCCCGGTTCGAGCCCGGCAATCAATAGCCGGCCCAGACGGGCACGGCGCCTTGTCCCGCCTACGGCCCTGCTACGCGCGCGGTTCGGTGCACCCGACCCGATCGCGTCCCGTCTTTCCCGCGCACGTACCCCCCGGTACGGTGGGGCCGGCCATCGGCCTGCCGAGACGCAAGGCCAAGACGCACGTACGGTACGGCTCTCGAGTCTCAGCTCTCTGACTGACATGCCACTGCTTCGTCCAGCTCCTAGTACTGCTCTCGAGCGCCATCGATGGCGACGGCGCGTACATGTTCCAACCCCGGAGCACTGCGCCACCTTGATGTGCGTCCGCACGTACGTACGGCCCATCCATCATCGATCATCGTCGCCATGTCGTCCATGTGGCCCGGCGAGGTACGTACGTACCGCGGTACTGGGCTACCCACCCGGCAGGGGCACGCAGGCACGACCCGTCGTGTCTCGCTGGCCTTAACCACATGCAATTAAGCTTAACCGAACCATCAAGTTGGAAAGAAAAACTTAACCAAGCCATCAACCGCAGATTTGACTTGCGTGCTCCTTCTCCTGCCACAGCGGCAGATGATGAGCACTGACACGACAGTGACAGGAGGGACATGTATAGGGATCTTACTCGCGGGGTGATTTTGGTACCTACTCCCGCTCCTCGTTTGGGTGTTAGGCCAACTCCACCGCGCGGCTCCATCTTGTCCGGGTGCGTCCATTTGGGATAAAACGGACGAATAGCGCGGCTCAGCGCGCGGCCTCAAACGGACAAATGTCCGAAATCCGTCTGTTTTCGACCCATCCTCGGCCCAAAGTTGCGCACGGTTTGGACGCGCGCGGATGGCCGCGACGCACGCCCTTGTCCCCCCTGGCCCGCCTGTCGGGGACACTAGCAGTCCCTCCCTCCCAACGCTTCAACCCTCCCTCTCCCGCCCCGCCCCGTCGCCGGCGCCGCCGCTATTCTCCGGCCGCCTCCGCACCGCGCAGCCCCCGGCCGTCCATACCAAACCACGTGTAGACATGGCCGCCACCACGCCCGCGCTTTCGCCGTAGTTTTGGCCGTCGATCGAAGGAGGTTTGGCCGTCGCCGTCTTTGCCGGTGGTAGAGGAGACACGACCGCCGGCGACGTACCACGGCGGCCGCGGCAGCTTCCGACGGCTCTAGAGCGGCCAGTAGCCGACCGGCAACCACCCCTGCTGGGTCGAGGTGATCATCGCGGCCTCTTCGCCACCACGACCGCAAGGTGTTCGACATTTTGCCCACAGAGGTATGGACAGTGGAGACGAGTTCTTCTTCCACCACTTCCTTTGTTCATCGGACGATTCGTCGTCGGATGATGAAGATCTTGTGGTGGATGCACTGGTCGTTCACGACCACATTCAACGGCAGCTTCCTTGGTACAGGGGATCAGTCCCTGGCCGTGCTCCCAACGTGAACTGCAACAGGGAGGGAGGCCACGCCCTGCTCTATGCCGATTACTTTTCCAACAAACCGCTCTTCAAGCCGGATAAATTCCGTCGCCGTTTTCGAATGGCAAGGCATGTGTTCAATCGTATTCGAGAGGGAGTGGTTGCTCATGACCCATACTTCGAGTGCAAGACGGATGCCCTTGGCAAGCTTGGGTTCTCTCCTCTTACCAGAAATGCACCGCGGCCGTCCGCATACTTGCCTATGGAATTCCAGGCGATCTGGTGGATGAGTACGTGCATATAAGCGAGACAACATGTCTGATGTCAATGTACAAGTTCTGCCAAGCTGTGATCGAGGTGTTTGGCCCAGAGTACTTGAGGCAGTCAACTACCGCTGATACAGAGAGATTGTGGGCGACTAACGCAGCTAGAGGCTTTCCAGGCATGCTTGGCAGCATAGATTGTATGCACTGGGAGTGGAAGAACTGTCCATTTGCTTGGCAGGGCCAGTACAAGGGGCATGTCAGCGAGTGCACTGTCATATTAGAAGCTGTGGCATCGCAGGATCTCTGGATATGGCATTCTTTCTTCGGTATGGCAGGTTCTCACAATGATATCAACGTGCTGCAGCGTTCTCCAGTCTTCGCGAGGCTTGTAGAAGGCCGCTCCCCACCTGTCAACTTTGAGGTCAACGGCCACCAGTACAACAAAGGATACTATCTAGCTGATGGTATATATCCTCAGTGGTCAACTTTTGTGAAGACAATCTTGAAGCCCGAAGGTGAGAAGAGAAAGAGATTTTCCCAAATGCAAGAGAGTGCTAGAAAGGATGTGGAACGTGTTTTTGGTGTGCTTCAATCCCGATGGGGCATCGTTCGATACCCTGCACTACCATGGGATGAAAGGAAGCTTTGGGAGGTGATGACTGATTGTGTGATCATGCACAACATGATCGTCGAGGACGAGCGTGATGACAGTATTTTCGACCAAGGATTTGACTATCAAGGTGACAATGTTGAGCCCCTGCATCAAGAACAGGCCACGTTTGATCAGTTCTGCCAGTTTCATCGTGAGCTGCGTGATTGGCACACTCATAAGGCTCTTCAAAATGACTTGGTTGAGCACGTCTGGGAGCATATTGGCAACCGATAGATGTATTGATTCGTTTTATGTTCATTCAAAACAATTTTGATTTGGTTGTAAAACTATCTTTATTAGAGACAATTTCGATTGGGTTGTAAAACTATTTTAATTTTCAAACAATTAATATTTGGACGTGCAAACTTGTTTTCATATGAAAATATGGGCATTTTTAGGCCCTGGCGGACGAGATGGGGCAAAAGAATGCGGCCGCGCGTTGGGCGCACGGCCACCGCATCTCAGAACAGGCCCGGACACGACCCCATTCCCCTACCCAAACGAATCGAATCCGAACAAAACGAACGTCCATTTGGGATCGCGCGGTGGAGTTGGCTTTACTACCAGGTCGTCCCGCTGCGCTGTCCAGTCGTAACACCACAAGCACGCGATTTGAATGCGGTGAATCCGTCCGGCACGTCCATGGATCATCGATCGACAGAAATGGCCATGGGATTGCTTGCACGGGCTCCCCAGGCCGTGCTATGATTGGGGGGCGCGTACTGTTAGGGTTAGGGTTAGGGCGCTGTGCTGCGTGTGTACTGTCGACGCCACTCATCAACCAACTGAACGGACCTGACGGGCTCGCCTTGTAATGATTGTATCCGTATCAGTATTTTGGGGATTGTGGCACGGTACAGTGGGCCTGACGAGGATGAGCGGTACGAGTACGACCCAACCGGCTCAGGTATCGTGGGCCTCCAGAGACTTGACAGTATTTACATCCAGTTTGTTGCTCCGTTTTATATATCTCAGAAAAATAGATTCACAACAATCTCAGAACAATAACTTGTTTCTCCGTTTTGCAAGGAGTTCACGTGTGGAAAAGAAGAGGATAATGTTCTAGTACAACTCCCCCGCTAGGGCATGTACAATGATGCTATCTTAAGTGTGCCACATAGGATAAATGCTGAGGTGAAGGAGAGATAATTCATAAGAAAAGGCTTGTCTTCTTTTATTTAAGAGACGATCTCTTAGCACAATATATCGCATCATGCTTTTACGAATAACTAGCTATCTTTGATAAGGCTAAGAGATAACCCATTGTAGACATGTTTTAATTGTCATCTCCATATTACATGCAAGTTTTAAGATAGTACTATTTTATCAACCACCGTAAATGCATTAACTTATTTACCTAAACATGCAAGCATGCCACATCAGCATACAATTATGGATGGGATAAGACCCACCTTAAATATGCAACCATTTATAGAAAAAGACTCACCACCACATAACAATGCATAGAAAAATATTTGTCATTTTATTATTCTACTTATATTTAATAAATATTTTACAACTGCACATAATCAAATATAATAAGTTGTACTTCCTTCGCCATAATATAAGAGTATTTTGACACTAAAACGCTCTTATATTATGGGACGGAGGGAATGTGTCTTTTTTATTTTGGTTCACATGTTATTAATCCAAATATTTATATTTCACATAATCAAATCTCATTGAAATATATTGCAACCGATTCCCGCAACAACGCGTAGGGTATTATTAGTAAGATTTAAAAAAATAAGCATACTGAAAAAATAAAAGACGAGGTCCTCTAACAATATTTGCATTTCTTCCACCATTACAATTTCATGATGAGAATGAATGCATTATTCGCTCACAAAAATGTGTGCACCGGAAAAAGGACGAGAGTACTCAGAATTTCAATCCATCTGACTGACTATGAATGTGAACATCTCAAACTGCAAATACCTTCTCGTTATATTTGATTTAGGCGGATTAAATTAACCTAACATTGTATAATTAGGATTAAGTAACCATGGATCAAAATTTCAGTGTGTTGGTAATTTTGGTGGGTGTCAAACTATTTTCAACCTCGAAAGACAGATTCAAACTAACTTCAAAATAAAACAGTCAAAATTCATCCAATTTAGGTGAATATCTATAGATCCAATTACAAAAGAATTTCCATAATTTTAGATATTTCTGTAACAATTTTTCTTTTTATTTTAAACCTAAGAGATATTCAACAAAATGGCCCAGTAATCTAACTTTACTAAGGCTGTGTTCGGCAATCCACCGCTTCGTCACTAGGGAGCGGAGCACGCAGAGCAGCCTGTTTGCCGCTCTCCGTATTTGTACTGTATGCCGCTCCGCTCCGCGACGGAGTTACGGAGCGGAGGGATTCCGAACGGAGCCTAAAATTACCATTCTAACTTTAGTTCTCTTACCCCTGCAAAAAACGTAAGCTATTTACTGCTAGTTCATACAATCTACTAAATAGCAATTTAGGATAATTAGGATGAGCACACCAACACAGGTTTCCCCCAAAAATGAACATTGGAAGGGCAAGGGATTCTTACAATGCACTAAGAAAGAACATAGTTGCCCGAAAATACCCAAATGAAACTGGGTCTATGCACACCCTAATTAAGAAAAAATATAAAAAGGGTCACACAATTCTGGAACTTTTTGATAACTAATATGCTCTAGTGTTATACTCATGTGTAATGTCTTGCAAAGAAATTATTTTTACGTGGTCTTCTATGCGAAGAAAAACAGAACTGGAGCATATTCGTTAACTAATCAGGGTGCAAATACAAGCTGATACTATTGTGTTAACCCATACACAAGTCAACTTAAATAAAATGCAACCTACTAACTTATTCTTTTTTTTTTGTTGCGAGGGAACATTCTAAAGATTTCAATACCGGTTATGGAAATCATTATGGTTTTGTTGACAGATGGCTTGGCAGGGTGTATAGCACAAGCACTAGTTAATAATGAATCGATTATATATGTAGTGGAGTTGCAAGCGTCTGTGTACTACAAGTCAGCTTAGAGAGCTGCAAAATTGTAGGTTGTTGAGAGCAACTCTAACGGCCCGACCTAAACGGACAACGAATTTTTTCGCTTTTATCCGTTTGGCTTGGTCGTTCGCCCGGCGTCCGCTCTGTTTTAGTTTTGGGTCGGCAGCCCAACGCCTCGACCATATGTGTCGGCGTGGCCGGCTGTCCGCCCTATTTCAACAAATAGCTCATTTTTGCATCGTTTCACACACAACTTTTGCATTCAAACATATAGTCAAATAACATAGTTTCAACCGAATAAAATAGCATAATTTTACAAGCCGAACAAAGGTAAAAAAATGTCTCACATAGTTTTGCAAGCCGAATAAAGAAGATACATCTATCGGTTGCCAACATGAGCCCACATATGCTCAACCAAATTATTTTGCAGTTGCATGTGAGTTTCTCAATCACACATGTCATGATGAAATTGGGTGAACTGTTCAAACGTTGCCGCTACTCCATGCTCAGGCACAACATTCTCACCCTGAAACTGAAACCCTTGATTGTACAGACATTCCGGGCGCTCATCTTCTACGATCATATTGTAATGATCACACAAGCAGTCATCACCTCCCATAGCTTCTGTGTGCTCCATGTATTAGCAGGATATCGAACGATGCCCCATCGAGATTGTAAAACACCAAAGGCACGCTCGACGTCCTTCCTAGCACTCTCTTGCTCTTGGGCAAATCTTTTCCTCTTCTCTTCGACAGGGTTGGTGATTGTCTTCACAATAGTGGTCCAGTGAGGATAGATACCGTCACCTAGGTAGTATCATTTGTCGTAGTTGTGGCTGTTGATAGTAAAGTTCACCGGTGGGCTGTTGCCTTCGGCAAGCCTAGCAAACACCGGCGAGCAGCGAAGCACGTTGATATCATTGTGTGATCCGGCCATGCCAAAGAAAGAGTGACAGATCCAGAGATCTTGAGACGCCACGGCCTCTAGTATGACAGTGCAAGCCCTGACATGGCCCTTGTACTGCCCTTGCCAAGCAGAAGGGAGGTTGTGACGCCCCCGATTCAATCATACACTAATCATGCACGCAAACGTGTACGATCAAGATCAGGGACTCACGGGAAGATATCACAACACAACTCTAAAAACATAAATAAGTCATACAAGCAACATATTACAAGCCAGGGGCCTCGAGGGCTCGAATACAAGTGCTCGAAATAAACGAGTCAGCGGAAGCAACAATATCTAGTACAGACATAAGTTAAACAAGTTTGCCTTAAGAATACTAGCACAAACTGGGATACAGATCGAAAGAGGCGCAGGCCTCCTGCCTCGGATCCTCCTAAACCACTCCTGGTCGTCGTCAGCGGCCTGCACGTAGTAGTAGGCACCTCCGGTGTAGTAGGAGTCATCATCGACGGTGGCGTCTGGCTCCTGGGCTCCGACATCTGGTTGCGACAACCAGGTAGAAGGGAAAGGGGGGAAAGAGGGAGAAAGGCAACCGTGAGTACTCATCCAAAGTACTCGCAAGCAAGGAGCTACACTACACATGCATGGGTATATGTGTTAAGAGGCAATATCGGTGGACTAAACTGCAGAATGCCAGAATAAGGGGGGGATAGCTAGTCCTATCGAAGACTACGCTTCTGGCAGCCTCCATCTTGCAGCATGTAGAAGAGAGTAGATTGAAGTCCTCCAAGTAGCATCGCATAGCATAATCCTACCCGGCGATCCTCCCCTCGTCGCCCTATGGAAAAGCGATCACCGGGTTGTCTGTGGAACTTGTCTGGGTGTGTTTTATTATGTATCTGGTTCTAGTTGTCATAAGGTCAAGGTACAACTTCGGGTCGTCCTTTTACCGAGGGACACGGCTATTCGAATAGATAAACTTCCCTGCAGGGGTGCACCACATAACCCAACATGCTCGATCCCATTTGGCTGGACACACTTTCCTGGGTCATGACCAGCCTCGGAAGATCAACACGTCGCAGCCCCACCTAGGCACAATAGAGAGGTCAGCACGCCAGTCTAAATCCTATGCACGCATGGGTCTGGGCCCATCGCCCATTGCACACCTGCACGTTGCGTACACGGCCGGTGAGCAGACCTAGCAACCTCCATTACAAAGGAAGTTGCGTTGCGTGGTCCAAACCGGCGCGCGCCGCTCAGTCGCTGACGTCAAGAAGGCTTCGGCTGATACCACGACGCCGAGTGCTCATAACTGTTCCCGCATAGTTGGTTAGTGCGTATAGGCGAGTGGCCAGACTCAGATCAAATACCAAGATCTCGTTAAGCGTGTTATTATGAAGTAACCACGGACGCCGACCAGGGCCAGGCCCACCTCTCACCTAGGTGGTCTCATCCTGCCATGTCGCTCCGCCACAAAGTAAGAGTCAGGGGCCGTCGGGAACCCAGGCCAACCTCTACCGGGATGGAGCCACCTGTCCTTCCAGCCCCCACATCGGAATCACTTGCGGGTACTCAACGAGCTTACCCGACTTTAGTCACCATCTGTATAGTATATGTATGTATAGTATATACCCGTGATCACCTCCCGAGTGATCACGGCCCGATAGTATAGCAAGGCAGACTGACAAGAATTAGGGCCAATGATGATAAACTAGCATCCTATACTAAGCATTTAGGATTGCGGGTAAGGTATCAACGACTATAGCAACAATGACAGGCTATGCAACAGAATAGGAGTAACCGAACAGTAACATGCTACACTACTCTAATGCAAGCAGTAGAGAGAAGAATAGGTGATATCTGGTGATCAAGGGGGGGCTTGCCTGGTTGCTCTGGCAAGAAGGAGGGGTCGTCAACTCCCTAGTCGAACTGGGGGTCGCCGGCAGTCTCGGGGTCTACCGAAAATAAGTAACGGAGAGGGAACACAATAAATAACAGAGCAAACAAAGCATCACAAAGTGTAACATGGCAACACGCGGTGCTAGGTGTGCCCTAACGCAGTAGTAGGTGATACCGGCGAAAGGGGGAAACATCTGGGAAAGTATCCCCGGTGTTTCGTGTGTTCGGACAGGTGAACCGGAGGGGGAAAGTTGCGTGTTTGCTATGCTAGGGATGTGTGGTGGGCGAACGGGCTGCGTATCCGGATTTGTCTCGTCGTTCTGAGCAACTTTCATGTACAAAGTATTTTCATCCGAGTTACGGATTATTTATTATTAATTTTCAAAGTTTTAATCAATTTTTGAATTTATTTTAATTATTTTAAATCAACATTATCCAGAATAGTGTATGCTGACGTCATCATGACGTCAGCAGTCAAAACTGTGTTGACTGGGTCAATCTGACGAGTGGGTCCCATTTGTCATTGCCTTACTAACGTAGCTAATAGATTAGCTGGTTAATTAGCTATTTTGGTTAATTAATCTTAATTGGTTTAATTAAGTAGAGTTAATTAACTATTAAATTAATTAATTGATTAATATATATTTATTTTAATTCTCTTTCTTTTTCGTTCTAATCAGTACATGGGTGTGGGCCCCATCGGTCAGTGGCACTAGGGGGGCCCAGATGTCTGTGGCCCCTGGGGCCTAACGGGCACGCGAGTACGGGCAAGGCCCAGACGGGCGCAGCGGGCGTTGCGGGCACCCGACAGAGTGCTGCGGGGCGCAGGCAGCCGGAGCGGCAAACGGGAGGAGCGGCCGTCACGGGCGGCACGGGGAGGTGGCGCACGGCGAGGACGACTCGGTCGCGGGGAGCACGACACGCTGGACGCGGTGAGGGCGTGCTCACCGCGGGCGCGCGCGTGGGCGGTCTAGCGTGCGGTGACCATGAGCGAGGCGTGAGGTAGAGAAGGGAAGAGGCTGGGGCCTCACCAGCGTTGATGGGGAGAGAGGGCGCCGAGGCTTGCTGGCGGCCGGCGGGGAAGAGGATGAGGACGCGAGATCCGGCGAGGAGGCGGTCGAGGTGGAGGGCGACGCAGTTTCGGGTGACGTCGTGGGAGCTCACCCGAGTGGTTGCCGATTGCGGCGGCGAGGCGCGTTCGGAGGGCAACGCGGCGCCGGGCTCGGGTGCCAACGTGGATGACGACGGGGAGGGGTTTCTCCGGACGGCGTCGACGGGGTCCAACGGTGGTACGGCGTCGAGGAGGCAGGGGAGAGGTAGCGGGCGGCGCCGGAGACGACGAGCGGCGTCGGCGCGCCGGGGTCGGGGGCAGCGGACGTACAGATCGAGCGGGAGGGTGGAGAGAGAGTGGGGGGCTCGATCCCGATCCAGGAGGGGATCGGGGGGAGGGAGAGTGGGGGCACGAGTGGGGGGAGTGGGGGGTGTCGGTGCCTAGGGTTTCGGCACCAGGGGGTTAAGGGAGTGGGGTGGGCCGGCCGGTTGGGCCTTTGCCCAGTTGGGCTGGTGGCCTGCTGGGCCGGAGCCTAGTGATGGGGGGTTTGCTTTTCTTTTTTATTTCTTTTTACTTATTTTCTTTACTGTTTTCATTTAAAGTTTCTTTTATTTTAGTTTTATAAAATACCCAGTCAGCACCTAAATTAGTATTACTAATTAGTCCACTGCCACAATTATTTTGGCACACTACTAATTTAGCTTTATTATTATAACTTTATAAAAGGCATCTAATTAATTGTTTTTGCTGTCATTTCTATTACTTTAGTGCATTTAAATATTTTGTTAAAAGATAATTTATCCACCAGTATTTACTAAGGACTATTTGACACATTAGGAACAATTTAGCTTTGACTTTTGAAAACTTTAATTGTTTAACTTAAATTCAAATTTTGAATATGAATCATTTCGAACTAACGCGAGATTATCAACAGTAATCCGAGGTGACGCGGCATCGTTAACGTGGGGTTACTGTAGCCTAATTATCCGGGCATCACAAATCTCCTCCACTACAAGAAATCTCGTCCCGAGATTTAAGAGGGGGACTAGGAGGGAAAGGTCTGATTACGAAATCCTAACGAATCTTCTCATCTTTGGTTGCTCTTCTCGAAGAGGTCGATCCATTACATTGATGTCTTCATTTCTCTGCATCAATGCATTACGATGAAGTTGTCGTCCTTCCTTCAGGATCTTCTTCGTACTTACGAAAGGATAAGAGGGGGAAAACTCTATAAGGACGGATTCTAACAAAATTGAGCATCGTACGGTTAACTCAGGGGAAGAAGCATAAGTATCTCTCGAATCAAAACTTAAGAAGATATCGAGAGCAAAGTAAGAAGGTACCACGAGAAGTTTCAAACGGATAGGCAATCGTTCGATTTCTGAAACAACATGTGAAAAGGGGTCCAGAGCAACGAGATTGAGTATTGTCTGTTACCAGAATAGATCACTAGGCAGGTGGCCCATGAATTACATACGAAGTCAAGCGCGAGGAAAAACCTTGACAATAGGTTGTACAAGAGAGTCAGGTTTCGATCCTGTGGAACTGTGGGTTATGGGCCCACCATGTGGGTTTAAAGTAGGAAAGGCGCTGACATCTTGTACGGTTATGATAGCAAGGCAGGTCAGAGGGTAGCCTGTCGATTAGGTCGGCAACAACGTAGGTACCAAGGGCGAGGGACGAAGAGAACCATTTTCCTGCTCGTTGAACGAGGCGGACCAATAGGCAAAGTTCTCGTCCATCGGTGGCTACCGGAATGTCATCAACAATGGTAACAGGGTCTTGCTGACAGAATTGTACACCGAGGTGTTTACATAAGCAGGAGACCATTACTGCTTAGATCATATAGATCACAAGAAACGTTAAACCAACCAATGGAAAGGCAAATATGATTATCAGATTAAACAGAACAATGGAAAGGAAAATGTGTTTAAACACATATTTCAAGGGTATATCCTTTCCAAGGACAAGCAGAGCATGATATCCATCACAGGATATAATGTAGAAAACTCTTTAGGTATGGGAGAGAAATTTTCATGACATTACCCATACAACAGTGTTTGGATAATTGATCAAGAAACATTTAGCATTGGGCTTTAAATGTTCTTGTTGAAAATCGGAGTACCACAGACATGCTTCGAGATAGCATTGACATGGTCTTCAAGCAAAGGTCGGACTTGGATAGACAAAGGATTCACCAGGAACAACTTATAGAATAAGTCTTACAATCTCCTCATGGAAGAATGGTTAACCTTATTAAAAGGAAACCATAACAGCATGTCCTCCGGCCAGGTGTGCTAGGCATGACATCACCTTCTCGGTTCATATAAGGACCAATGTTATGACTCTTGGAAAATATCCGAACCATCATATCTGACCGAGTTTCAGATCTGGTTGGGGTCATGATACCTCAGACTCAGGATGCCTGAGAAGGAAAGGTGCAACACAAATTGACAAGATGGCATTGTAAGATCCTCGGGAAATGAACTATGGTAGCAAGTTTCGAAACAAGAGTTCATCATTAAATCAAGGAGAGTGTGAGGAGGTGAATGATGGACTCAGCGCCAATTCCTAGCGAATTCCAAGAAGATGGATTTCCACAATCATGTGAACAAGGAGATAACATTTGTCAAATCAAATGTTATAATGATGTATGCTCGAGGAAAACATACACAATTTAACAATGATAGAAGGGTGCACCCTGAAATTTGGACTAGGTAGCACGATCAATGTTCGAATGATGATTCAATAAGCAATAGACTTAGAATGAAACTATAGACCAATAACTTCAAAGCAATAGGGTTGCTAGAAGTTTAGAATTTACACATCACAAACCATTTGTCAGTATTCCGGTTAGAAACAACACGAGGACCAAGAAAAGAATGGTGATGGTAATAAGTACCACTTGTATCAAGAATTCTTAAGGGTGGTAAATTTCTCGCAACAGTCTTGACATTAAATACGATAGTGCTCCATGGTAGGACATAAGCTGGATAGCAAGGAGCTCCATAACATGAACAAGTATGTGTTGGAGGGAAGGCAATAATGTTGTCAATGCTACCACAAACCATCGAGGGGGCAAGCATGGAATTTCTCATCAGAAACTCAATGTATGTCTCAAAAGACGTTAAAATGCTGACGATGATCACGACACATTTGTTGAGGGGTTTCAAGGAGATGTAATCGATCGGCAACGACATCAAGCCAAGGGAATGGTGAAGCAAAAGGTTATTATAGCCATAGATAAGATGCCATCTCAGAATTCAGAGTTGTCTCTTAAGACGAACAAAATGATGCTGAAAGTCGATGTAATCTTAGAGCACTGTTGGAATTATGTCCCAGAGATGAAGGACATAGGTAGAATGGTCAAGCAGTCAGCCTGACGATGATGTAGTTAATCAGCTGGGAATGACATGATCGAGTACAACTCGTAAGCAATAAAGATTACTAAGAGTTGTTGAATCGCAGTGCAAACTCAATTCAGTTTTCGGTGTCATTGAGTGTTTAATAACTCAGAGCCCGTGAAAAATTGGAATCAATGAGAATGTAGCACTTGATGAAGAACTCATAAGAAGTTATGCAGTTCCGTGATAATCTTGAGATACCAGGGGGGTAATACTCGACGGCAAATCAAAGTAGAGGTTGGACTGGGGTATTACTCCGCAGAAGACAAGTGCTTAAACTTGCACAAGAAATGGTATTTAAAGGAGAACATGGTCGGAACCATGATTGCAAAAGGCCAGATCCCAGATATAAAATGAACTTATACCAAAGGAATAATTAATTTAAGAGAAGCTTTAATGATACGATCTACATCGTGTCCATGGGCATGAACACAAAGTTCAAGCTCGACTCCCACTTCTCCAATGCATAACATTTCATTCACTTCTCATTTTCGAAGAAGTTGTAGTGTTGAAATTTTATCTGGCAAAATACCAGAAGAGTATGACTCGTGAAAACTTTCGAGTCCACACATGTTAAGGAAAGCATAGGTTCAACCCATCGGGGTATCGTGGAAACATATACTACAAAGTTCACAAGTAAATAACTCAAGCTCGAATTAGAGCATGGTTGAGAAAGCAGAGGATACAATTTACCAAGGCATTATGTATCATGGAAATAACCCACAAGAATTTTCAATGTGGAGGATACTAACGGATAATAACCCTGCAATGGCTCTAGCGGTCCACAACGGAGCTAATGTGAGTATCGGTACTCAATAAGAGGAAGAAATAATACAAATGCATCGGATTATAGAACATCAGAATAGTTCGATGCTTACATAACAAAGGAATTATGATTTCCGAAATGAAGGATCAGAAGCAGACGCTCTAATCAAAGATGGATAGCCGAATAGACATAGGGGGTTACAATCGACGGCAACTTGATTGGTCGAGATCCAGCTCATGTTTAAAATGGCGTCTGAGCCAGAAGGAAGAATTCTAGGATCTGATTGAGGGTTGCGAACATTCGCAACATATTGAATCAAGGGACTCGAAATGATAGTGGCAAAGGATGCCAATAGGATTTCAAGAATTATGGGATTAACCATAATGCATGCAAGCAAGAATTTCAAGAGCAATAGGTGGTTGAGGATTTTCGGAAGATCGAATGGTATTTCGAAGACTTTTGTGAAACACCTGAAAAAATGGGGAGAAACAAATCCTCGGTAAGTGTGAGGATTAATTTGTAAGTGTATTCAGGCGACAAGGAACTGCAAGGCAGTAGGCACAAAGGATTATCAAAAGATCGACAAGTATTTTGGGGTATCTTGTAATAGCAAGACCAACTGGGGATGAATGTAAGAATGACAACTGCATGTAGTTATCATAAGGGTTGATGGTGGAAGGGGAATTGCAAATGCGATGAACACAAGTTCTCGGGTTAACATCGAAGAGTATCTCAGGGTCTTCTGGTGCAGCAGACGATCATCGGTAATAAGGTGCTCTCCGGGTGAAAGTGATAACGAGATCCTAATGTTAGATTTAGCAAAATTCATTTATCCCGAATAGAAGAGAGATCAGAGTCCCAGAGTATAGATGAGGAGTAAAAGATCCTAATACCACCCAATGGCGACGTGGGCCCGTAAGCCACACAGCCATGTTAGTAAAAGTTTTGCAATGACTAGACTCAACTTCGGCCAAGGAGTTGGGAAGGGGGATTCCTACAGGCAGTCGGCTCTGATACCAACTTGTGATGCCCCCGATTCAATCATACACTAATCATGCACGCAAACGTCTACGATCAAGATCAGGGACTCACGGGGAGATATCACAACACAACTCTAAAAACATAAATAAGTCATACAAGCAACATATTACAAGCCAGGGGCCTCGAGGGCTCGAATACAAGTGCTCGACATAAACGAGTCGGCGGAAGCAACACTATCTGAGTACAGACATAAGTTAAACAAGTTTGCCTTAAGAAGGCTAGCACAAACTGGGATACAGATCGAAAGAGGCGCAGGCCTCCTGCCTGGGATCCTCCTAAACCACTCCTGGTCGTCGTCAGTGGCCTGCACGTAGTAGTAGGCACCTCCGGTGTAGTAGGAGTCATCGTCAACGGTGGCGTCTGGCTCCTGGGCTCCGGCATCTGGTTGCGACAACCAGGTAGAAGGGAAAGGGGGGAACGAGGGAGAAAGGCAACCGTGAGTACTCATCCAAAGTACTCGCAAGCAAGGAGCTACACTACATATGCATGGGTATATGTGTCAAGAGGCAATATCGATGGACTGAACTGCAGAATGCCAGAATAATGGGGGGATAGCTAGTCCTATCGAAGACTACGCTTCTGGCAGCCTCCATCTTGCAGCATGTAGAAGAGAGTAGATTGAAGTCCTCCAAGTAGCATCGCATAGCATAATCCTACCCGGCGATCCTCCCCTCGTCGCCCTGTGGAAAAGCGATCACAGGGTTGTCTGTGGAACTTGTCTGGGTGTGTTTTATTATGTATCCGGTTCTAGTTGTCATAAGGTCAAGGTACAACTCCAGGTCGTCCTTTTACTGAAGGACTGATACGTCTCCGTCGTATCTACTTTTCCAAACACTTTTGCCCTTGTTTTGGACTCTAACTTGTATGATTTGAATGGAACTAACCCGGACTGACGCTGTTTTCAGCAGAATTGCCATGGTGTTGTTTTATGTGCAGAAAATAAAAGTTCTCGGAATGACCTGAAACTCCACGGAACACCTTAGAAAAAACAATAAAAAATCCTCACAAAAGATGAAGACCCAAACGTGTACGATCAAGATCAGGGACTCACGGGAAGATATCACAACACAACTCTAAAAGCATAAATAAGTCATACAAGAAACATATTACAAGCCAGGGGCCTCGAGGGCTCGAATACAAGTGCTCGACATAAACGAGTCAGCGGAAGCAACAATATCTGAGTAAAGACATAAGTTAAACAAGTTTGCCTTAAGAAGGCTAGCACAAACTGGGATACAGATCGAAAGAGGCGCAGGCCTCCTGCCTGGGATCCTCCTAAACCACTCCTGGTCGTCGTCAGCGGCCTGCACGTAGTAGTAGGCACCTCCGGTGTAGTAGGAGTCGTCGTCGATGGTGGCGTCTGGCTCCTGGGCTCCGGCATCTGGTTGCGACAACCAGGTAGAAGGGAAAGGGGGGGAAAGAGGGAGAAAGGCAACCGTGAGTACTCATCCAAAGTACTCGCAAGCAAGGAGCTACACTACATATGCATGGGTATATGTGTCAAGTGGCAATATCGGTGGACTGAACTGCAGAATGCCAGAATAAGGGGGGGATAGCTAGTCCTATCGAAGACTACGCTTCTGGCAGCCTCCATCTTGCAGCATGTAGAAGAGAGTAGATTGAAGTCCTCCAAGTAGCATCGCATAGCATAATCCTACCCGGCGATCCTCCCCTCGTCGCCCTGTGGAAAAGCGATCACCGAGTTGTCTGTGGAACTTGTCTGGGTGTGTTTTATTATGTATCCGGTTCTAGTTGTCATAAGGTCAAGGTACAACTCCAGGTCGTCCTTTTACCGAGGGACTGATATGTCTCCGTCGTATCTACTTTTTCAAACACTTTTGCCCTTGTTTTGGACTCTAACTTGTATGATTTGAATGGAACTAACCCGGACTGACGCTGTTTTCAGCAGAATTGCCATGGTGTTGTTTTATGTGCAGAAAATAAAAGTTCTCGGAATGACCTGAAACTCCATGGAACACCTTGGAAAAAACAAAAAAAATCCTCACAAAAGATGAAGACTAGGGGGCCCACACCCTGCTCACGAGGGTGGGGGCGCGCCCCCCTGGGCGCGCCCCCCTACCTCATAGGCCCCCTGGTGGCCCTCCGACGCCAACTCCAACTCCATATATTGGCTTTTGGGGAGAAAAAAATTAGAGAGAAGAAATCATCGCGTTTTACAATACAGAGCTGCCGCCAAAGCCCTAATCTCTCTCGGGAGGGCTGATCTGGAGTCCGTTCAGGGCTCCGGAGAGGGGGATTCATCGCCGTCATCATCATCAACCATCCTCCATCACCAATTTCATGGTGCTCACCGCCGTGCATGAGTAATTGCATCGTAGGCTTGCTGGACGGTGATGGGTTGGATGAGATTTATCATGTAATCGAGTTAGTTTTGTTAGGGTTTGATCCCTAGTATCCATTATGTTCTGAGATTGATGTTGCTATGACTTTGCTATGCTTAATGCTTATCACTAGGGCCCGAGTGCCATGATTTCAGATCTGAACCTATTATATTTTCATGAATATATGTGTGTTCTTGATCCTATCTTGCAAGTCTATAGTCACCTACTATGTGTTATGACCCGGCAATTCTGAAGTGACAATAATCGGGACCACTCCCGGTGATGACCATAGTTTGAGGAGTTCATGTATTCACTATGTGCTAATGCTTTGTTCCGGTTCTCTATTAAAAGGAGGCCTTAATATCCCTTAGTTTCCAATAGGACCCCGCTGCCACGGGAGGGTAGGACAAAAGATGTCATGCAAGTTCTTTTCCATAAGCACGTATGACTATATACGGAATACATGCCTACATTACATTGATGAACTGGAGCTAGTTCTGTGTCACCCTATGTTATGACTGTTGCATGATGAACCACATCCGGCATAATTATCCATTGCTAATCCGGTGCCTACGAGTTTTCCATATACTGGTTCTCGCTTATTTACTTTTCCGTTTCTACTGTTACAATCACTGCAAAATACCAAAAACATTACTTTTGCTGTCTTTACTTTTGTTACCGTTACCACCACTATCATATTACTTTGCTACTAAACACTTTGCAGCAGATACTAAGTTTTCAGGTGTGGTTGAATTGACAACTCAGCTGCTAATACTTGAGAATATTCTTTGGCTCCCCTTGTGTCGAATCAATAAATTTGGGTTGAATACTCTACCCTCGAAAACTGTTGTGATCCCCTATACTTGTGGGTGATCAAGACCTTTTTCTGGCGCTGTTGCCGGGGAGCATAGCTCTATTCTTTGAGTCACTTGGGATTTATATCTACTGGACACTATGAAGAATTTGAAAGATGATCAAACTACTATTTTTCCCTCAACTACGAGGGGAGGTAAGGGACTGCCATCTAGCCTTGCACTAGATTCTTCTTCTGTTATGAGTAAGTTTGCGACACCTAAACCTGCTTCTGCTATGAATTCTGATATGTCACATGTTATTGATGATGCCACTTCTGCTATGCATGATACTTATGATGATACTACTTCTATGCTTGATACTACTGTGCCCCTTGGTGAATTTCTTGATGAGCAAATTGCTAGGTCTAGAGAAAGAGAAATTATTGAACCCGAACACGATGATGTTAGTGATGATGAAAATATGCCTCCTATTCCTGAGGGTTATCTTTTTGATGCTGAATCTTCTGCAGCTATTCTTGCTTGCCAGGATAGACAGGAACTTAAGAGGTTGCTAGTTAAATGGAGTAAAGAATCTTTTAGAGATAGAATGAAACCCGACCTTGCTTTTGCTACTTCACCTATCTGTGTTCCTAATAATGATTATTATGATTTTTCTGTTGATCCAGATATAATTACTTTGGTTGAATCTGATCCTTTTTATGGCTATGAATCTGAAACTGTTGTGGCACATCTTACTAAGTTAAATGATATAGCTACCTTGTTTACTAATAATGAGAGATCGCGCTACCTTTATTTACTCAAAATATTTCCGTTCTCATTAAAGGGTGATGCTAAGATATGGTTTAATTCTCTTGATCCTGGTTGTGTGCAAAGTCCCCAGGATATGATTTATTACTTCTCTGCTAAATATTTCCCTGCTCATAAGGAACAAGCTGCTTTGAGGGAAATATACAACTTTGTGCAAATTGAAGAAGAGAGTCTCCCACAAGCTTGGGGGAGGTTTCTCAAGTTACTTAATGCTTTGCCTGATCATCCTCTTAAGAAACCTGAAATATTTGATATCTTTTATAATGGACTAACTGATGCTTCCATAGATTACCTGGATAGTTGTGTTGGTTCTCTTTTCAGGGAAAGAACACCGGATGATGCTGAAATTCTATTGAATAATATGTTGGCAAATGAAAATAATTGGGAACCTCCTGAGCCAGCTCCAGAGCCAATTACTGAGCCTATTCCTAGACCAACTCCGAAGAAGAGAGGTGTTCTATTTCTCAGTCCCGAAGATATGCAAGAGGCAAAGAAATCTATGAAAGAAAAAGGTATTAAAGCTGAAGATGTTAAGAATTTACCTCCTATTGAAGAAATACATGGTCTTAATTTACCGCCTGTTGAAGAAGTATATGATCTCAATTACTTATTTACTGAAGAACCTCCCGATATCCCGACACAGGTAGTAATGGTAAGTTCTCTCTAAAGATATGATAAAGCTGAAGTCCCTCCTACTAAAATTGCTTGTCAGTGCTTGGATGAGTTTGATGACTTTATGTTTAAGCAAGATGAATTTAATGCTTATTTTGGTAGACAATTAAAACAGAATACCTTTATGATTAAACGCTTGGGTGATTATATGGCTGATATTAGAGGTAAAATTAAACTTGTTAGCAAACATGCTTCTATGGTTACCACTCAAGTAGAACAAGTACTTAAAGCTCAGAAAGAAGTGCTTGATGAAATGAATAGTAAGAAAAATGATTATGCTATTAGAGTGGCTACTAGAACTGGTAGAATGACTCAGGAACCTTTGTATCCTGAAGGCCACCCTAAAAGAATCGAGCAAGATTCTCAGAGAAATAATATTGATGTACCTAGTTCTTCTAAGAGGAAGAAAAAGAAAAATGATAGGACTTTGCAAACTTCTAGTGAACCTATTGCTGAACCACCTGAGAATCCAAATGATATCTCTATTTCTGATGCTGAAACACAATCAGGTGATGAACATGAACCTAGTGATAATGTTAATGATAATGTTCATGTTGATGCTCAACCTAGTAATGATAATGATGTAGAAGTTGAACCTGCTGTTGATCTTGATAACCCACAATCAAAGAATCAACATTATGATAAAAGAGACTTCGTTGATAGGAAACATGGTAAAGAAAGGGAACCATGGGTTCAAAAACCCATGCCTTTTCCTCCAAAACCCTCCAAGAAAAAGGATGATGAGGATTTCGAGTGCTTTCCTGAAATGATTAGACCCATATTTTTGTGTATGCGATTAACTGATGTGCTCAAAACAAATTCTTATGTGAAGTATATGAAGGATATCATTACTAATAAAAGAAAAATACCTGAAGCTGAAATTTCCAGCATGCTTGCTAATTATACTTTTAAGGGTGGAATACCAAAGAAACTTGGAGACCCCGAAGTACCTACTATACCATGCTCCATTAAGAGAAATTATGTTAAAACTGCTTTATGTGATCTTGGAGCCGGTGTCAGTGTTATGCCTCTCCCTTTATATCGTAGACTTGATTTGAATAAGTTGACACCTACTGAAATATCTTTGCAAATGGCTGATAAATCAACTGCTATACCTGTCAGTATTTGTGAGGATGTGCCTGTTGTGGTTGCAAATGTTACTATTTTAACGGACTTTGTTATTCTTGATATTCCCGAGGATGATAGTATGTCTATTATTCTTGGAAGACCTTTCCTTAATACTGCAGGGGCTGTTATTGATTGCACCAAAGGCAATGTCACTTTTCATGTTAATGGCAATGAGCACACGGTACATTTTCCGAGGAAACAACCTCAAGTTTATAGTATCAACTCTATTGGAAAAATTCCATCGATTATATTTGGAGGTTTCGAATTTCCTCTCCCTACTGTCAAGAAAAAGTATGATATTCTTATTGTTGGGGATTTTCATATCCCCGTTGAGGTAACTTAGTGTTATTCGAAATTTCTCCGGTTCCGTGATTATTCGGAATGAGTTTGTTAACAAGACTTGATCAACCTTGTTAGTGGGTTCATTTTGATGATCACGAGATGGATGAAACTAGAAGCACAACCTTCTGTACCCTCTTTATATTTTCTGTTATTTAGTAGAAATAAAGTAAAATAGTATTTTTCTGTCTGTTTCCTGACATATTCGTGCAATATAAAAATATCCTGAAAATAAAAGTCCTCAGAATGCACGCCAATTTAATATGATTTTTTGGGAATATTTGAGGATTTACCGTGCAAAAATTACCGCGGGGGGAGCTGCCACCTGGCCACGAGGGTGGAGGGCGCGCCCTACCCCCCTGGGCGCGCCCCCTGCCTCGTGGGCCCATGGTGGCCCTCCTCCACTTATCCCTGCACCCATCTTCTTCCTCTGCCTCAAACAAACACGAAAACCCAACTCAAGCACGAGTTCCAGCCCCTGTTGCTGTGATTTTTGATCTCCTTGCTCAAAGCACCTCTTGCAAAACTGCTTGGGGAGATTGTTCCTTGGTATGTGACTCCTCCATTGGTCCAATTAGTTTTTGTTCTTGTGCTTTATTCATTGCAAATTTGTGCTGCATAGGGGACCATGTTCTTGAGCTTGCATGTCAAATTTATATGGTTCCAAGTAGTTCCAATGCTTTATATAGGCTCTAGGCACTTGTGGGAGTTGTTACTATCAATTTTATTGAAGTTGGTTCACTTTTATTTGAAGTTACTAAAAATTTCAGATTGTTTCAGAAATAATGAAGAAATTTTTGAGGGGCTCGTCGAGCCGAAGCTCTAAGGAAAAACAAAAGGAAGAAGAGCAGAAGCCCAAATTTAATTTGCCCTGCACCGCGGAGGTCCGGCCATGTGAATGGCCTTCCGATGACTTCTTGAGGAGAGCCGGGATTTATGAAGACTTCTATTTATTGATTAAGAACGCCGGCCTCACCAACTTCCTTCACGACTATCTGTTTATTCTTGGGATCCAAAGGAGGCTGCCAGCCAGTGGCAGTCAGAGTCTTCTTCGTCACAGTATGACCCCAGCTTCACCTACGGGTATCCGCCAGGCTATCCCTGGCAATAGACCAACTTAGGCCAAAAGCCTAAGCTTGGGGGAGTACGTATTTCCCACCGACATTACATTCATGTTCACACACACTCATTGCTAGATGTCGGTGCTCATACTCTTTCACTGTATTATCCATGCTAGTTAATTTTCTTTTTCCTGCTTTCTTCTTGTGTGTTTCATAAACTTTAAGAAAAACCAAAAAAAATTAGTTAGTCTACTTTCCATGCTTGTAGTAGAATTAAAAAGAAAAACCCAAAAATATTTCCCGTTCTCCTTTTACTTGTTGGGAGCTTTCCCGTGTAAATAGTTTTTATTTCTTTTCCTTTCTTTGGGGGTCGAGAAGACCATATTGAAAATGCTTAGTGGCTCCTATATGCATGATTGTTTATTTAACTTAGAGCCCATATTACTTGTCTTCTCTCTTGAGTTGAATGCTTGCAGATTCCAGCTTAGTCCAATGCACGTGCACTCTTATTATTATACACACCGTTTGGTCGTGCAAGTGAAAGGAAATAATGATGATATATGATGGACTTATTGGGAAGAGAAAAGCTGGTATGAACTCGACCTCTCTTGTTTTTGTAAATATGATGATTCATCGTTCCTGAGTCAGCTATTATGAAGTAAACATATTTGCAATGACATTTAGAGATTATAGTTGCTTGTGCCATGCTTGATTAGCTATGAGTTATAATGGTTTACCTTGTGTGCCAACATGCTATTAGAATGATTATGATGTGGTATGATGGGATGGTATCGTCCTTTAAATGAATTGAGTGACTCGACTTGGCACATCTTCACGCATGTAGTTGAATCAAATCAACATAGCCTTCATGATATTTATGTTCATGGTGGATTATATCCTACTCATGCTTGTACTCGGTGTGAATTAATTTTGATGCATGTTTACGACTGTTGTCGCTCTCTCAGTTGGTCGCTTCCCAGTCTTTTGCTAGCCTTCACTTGTACTAAGCGGGAATACTGCTTGTGCATCCAAACTCCTTAAACCCCAAAGTTATTCCATATGAGTCCACTATACCTACCTATATGCGGTATTTACCTGCCGTTCCAAGTAAATTTGTATGTGCCAAACTCTAAACCTTCAAATAAACATTCTGTTTTGCATGCTCGAATAGCTCATATGTCAACTAGAGCTGCCCTTATCTTCCGTGTTAGGCAGGTTATTCTTAAGAGGAGTGGACTCCACTCCTCATTCACGAGAAAATGGCTGGTAACTGGGATGCCCAGTCCCATGCTTTAGGCAAACTAAATCAAAATAATTGCAAACAAACTCCCCTTGGGACCCGTTGAATGTTGGAGGCACTCGTTGTTTCGAGAAAGCCATGGATTGATGCTTGTGGAGGAAGGGGAGTATAAACTTTACCATTCTGTTTGGGAACCGCCTATAATCTGTTTAGCATGGAAGATATCGTCGTCTTTTAGTTGTTATGTTGACAATGAAAGTATGACGCTCAAAATATAATTTATCTCTATTTCAAAATCGAGCTCTGGCACCTCTACAAATCCTTGCTTCCCTCTGCGAAGGGCCTATCTATTTACTTTTATGTTGAGTCATCACCCTTCTTATTAAAAGCACCCGCTGGAGAGCACACTGCCATTTGCATTCATTATAATTGGTTTATATTAGGTATGACTTGACTGGATCTCTTTTACCATGAATTACAATGTTTAGTCAGTCCTTGATCTTTAAAGGTGCTCTGCATTTATGTTTTGCGGTCTCAGAAAGGGCTAGCGAGATACCATTTTGTTATATCATGTTATGATTATTTTGAGAAAGTGTTGTGATCCGAGTTTTATTATTATGGATCGCTAGCTGATTATGCTATTGATATGAGTAATTGTGAGACCAACGTGTTATTGTGAGTATTGTTAGTTCATAATATTTGCCGAAACTTGAATGCTGGCTTTTTATGTTTACAACAACAAGAGCAAACAGAGTTTGTAAAAATTTTTCTTTTTCTCTTTCAGTTTGTCAACTGAATTGCTTGAGGACAAGCAAGGGTTTAAGCTTGGGGGAGTTGATACGTCTCCATCGTATCTACTTTTCCAAACACTTTTGCCCTTGTTTTGGACTCTAACTTGTATGATTTGAATGGAACTAACCCAGACTAACGCTGTTTTCAGCAGAATTTCCATGGTGTTGTTTTATGTGCAGAAAATAAAAGTTCTCGGAATGACCTGAAACTCCACGGAACATCTTAGAAAAAACAATAAAAAATTCTCACAAAAGATGAAGACCAGGGGGGCCACACCCTGCTCACGAGGGTGGGGGCGCCCCCCTGGGCGCGCCCCCCTACCTCGTGGGCCCCCTGGAGGCCCTCCGACGCCAACTCCAACTCCATATATTGGCTTTTGGGGAGAAAAAAATCAGAGAGAAGAAATCATCGCGTTTTACGATACGGAGCCACTGCCAAGCCCTAATCTCTCTCGGGAGGGCTGATCTGGAGTCCATTCGGGGCTCCGGAGAGGGGGGATTCGTCGCCGTCGTCATCATCAACCATCCTCCATCACCAATTTCATGATGCTCACCGCCGTGCGTGAGTAATTGCATCGTACACTATTAGGGAAAAGCCTATACACAGAATCTTATCAGTAGCGCGCTTTAAAATAAGGCGCTGCTGCTAATTAGCAGTAGCATGCTCAGGAGTAACTCGCTGCTGAAACAAATATAGCAGTAGCGCGCCCGCTCAAAGATGTGCTACTACTATAATTCCCACGAGGCCGCCGCGAGGCTAGTTATTGCAGCAACGCGTTATAACGACGGGCGCTACTGCTACGTAGCATAGTAGCAGCACATTTCTCCAATAAGCGCTACTGCTAAGTTTACTACAAAAATTTAGTCCCACCTCGCTCCGTGAAGAGAGTTTCTACCACCTTAAATATGTTACTTCTCAAACTTTGACAAGCACTTGGTCTTCATTGAACTCTGTGTGTAGAATTTGTGGCTGCAATATGAGTCTTCACCTGTTCCTAAACCGGTGAGGACTCATATTGACAAATCAGATTGGAGACAAAAAGATCGTTGATGATCAATGTATTTTTGATATATTGAACAAAGTCTATTTTTACATGCTGACACATAGCAGTAGCGCTTTATTGTGAAAGGCGCTGCTACTAGATAGCGTAGCAGTAGTGTCTTTTCCTACAGCGCGCTACTGCTAAGACATTCATCTCCCACCCCATCTCCTCTATCCGATCCACTCACACAGTCACACACTCACTGGATCCCCTCTCAATCCCCCGCGCCGGTCCACCCCCGTTGCCCCTCCTCCGTCTGCGCCGCCGTCACCTCCTCCTCCTTGCTGGACTCGGTACCGGTCTCCTCCTCCGTCCTCCCTCTCCACTCGTTGCTGGCCGGCCCCTCCTCGCTCCGCCTTCCTCCTCCGTCCTCCCTCCACTGGCCGCGCCGGCCGGCCCCTCCTTGCTCCGCCTTCCTCCTCCATCCTACTCTCTTCTCCCTCCTCGAGTCACCCCTCCTTCTCCCTCCTGCCCGCTACATTTTGATTTAGTAGGCTAGTTCTTATGCAACATTTTGATTTAGTTGATATGATTTAGTTGATTTAGTAGGCTAGTTGATTTAGTTGACTTAGAACATTTTGATTTAGTTGATTTAGTAGGCTAGTTCATTTAGTTGACTTAGTTGACTTAGAACATTTTGATTTAGTTGATTTAGTAGGCTAGTTCATTTAGTTGATTTAGAACATTTTGATTTAGTTGATTTAGTAGGCTAGTTGATTTAGTTGATTTAGAACATTTTGATTTAGTTGATTTAGTAGGCTAGTTGATTTAGTTGACTTAGAACATTTTGATTTAGTTGATTTAGTAGGCTAGTTCATATGCAACATTTTGATTTAGTTGATATGATTTAGTTGATTTAGTAGGCTAGTTGATTTAGTTGACTTAGAACATTTTTATTTAGTTGATTTAGTAGGCTAGTTGATTTAGTTGACTTAGAACATTTTGATTTAGTTGATTTAGTAGGCTAGTTGATTTAGTTGACTTAGAACATTTTGATTTAGTTGATCGTTAATCCTTTGCTCATATTGCTTTAGGAAAAATGGCGCCACTACCACCACCACTATGTCGACGGTGCAAGTCAAGATGCGCCAACAGCCTTGCAACTGGCAAGCTGTTCGGCATCTACTTCCAGCCGAGTTTTCGTCATGTGGCGGTAAGAAATTAGATGAAATGTAATAACTATTTTATTTTTAGTGTTGGCATTACTGCATTGTGTCATTTTGCTTATTTTACACAGATCGTCCCATGCAATGTGAGGTTGAAATTCAACAAGCTGACAAGAGACACTGTGACATTTGAGGCTCCTGGGGGGCCGTACACTATGGAGGTCGAGAAAGGATGCAATATGTCGCAGATTGGAGGAGATGGATGGGCCTGTTTCGTCGCTCGCATGCGTCTTACTGGTGGTGAGTTGATCAGCTTCTCCTTCCGAGCAGAAAGACCCAAGCTAGCTGTCATTTATCTCAACCTGGTGGAAGATGATGAAGATGACGAAGATGATGAAGATAATGAGGACCCACTCGATGAAGATGATGAGGAACCACTTCATGAAGCCATTGTATCTCAAAGAACAAGGCTGACTGAGGAGGAGGTGTCCAACCTGTGGGACATAATTCCGCCACGTGCTGACTTTGTCGGGGTGCCATTCGTGACCCGCTTGACAAATACCATGGTTGATCGACATGATATGGTATGTTATACTTACAAATGCAAATTATTCGATGAATTACTTAGTGTATAGTCCAATGATATGGTATGTTGTGTGGAATCTAGTCGATGATATGTTTTAGTGTAGAGTTCGATCACATGCTTATTAGTGTAGAATCTAAGGAAACTATTAATATTGTAGATAATCCATATGTACTTATTTGCGAGGCTATTTATTAATTGATATGTTTTTCTTATTCAGAAATTGGCAAAGAGCATATCTGTGAGTTATGGTATCGAGCCTGATGAAGAAGGCTCAGCTGGACTACGTCTTACTGCAAGGGGCTCCGTCACAACCTATACTTACCGCGTGGACACGGACGGTCGCACACTCTTAAACTCGGTTGGGTGGAAGAAATTCCTCTATGGCAAGAATCTTCGTGTTGGACAGGCCATCCTAATTACTATCAGGAACACCAACCGCCCAGGCTTGAGGATGATGATTGTCTTCGATATCATCTAGAACTACATATGTGTGTGTGGCTATATCATCTAGAACTACATATGTGTGTGTGGCTATATCATCTAGAACTACATATGTGTGTGTTGCTATATCATCTAGAACTACAAATGTGTGTGTGGCTATATCATCTAGAACTACATATGATGATCGTCGTCGATATCATCTAGAACTACATATGATGATGGCCGTTGATATGACCTTGTACTGCTTGAGGATGCATGTTGACTATGCATGAAATTGTTATCTAGTACTCCCTTCGTTCCAAATTACTCGTCGTGGTTTGAACTAAAACCACGACGAGTAATTTGGAACGAAGGGAGTACTACCTAGTAATGGTTTATGAATTTTATATGTACTAATAGTACCTAGTATCTAGTATCTGAAAGGGAAACTGAAAGGGAAAGGGGTACTGGGAAAATGATGAAAGATATAGCAGTAGCGAGGGACGGCGAAATCGCTACAGCTAGGTAATAGTAGCGCGCTCCTAAAAAGCGCTGCTGATATCGTCAACAGTAGTAGCGCGGGTAAGGGCCGCGCTACTACTATGAGTTAGCTGTAGCGCCTTACTAGTAGCGTGGCCACCCGCGCTGCTGCTAGCCTCAAAACCCGCGCTACTACTAGGGTTTTTCCTAGTAGTGGTAGGCTTGCTGGATGGTGATGGGTTGGATGAGATTTATCATGTAATCGAGTTAGTTTTGTTAGGGTTTGATCCCTAGTATCCATTATGTTCTGAGATTGATGTTGCTATGACTTTGCTATGCTTAATGCTTGTCACTAGGGCCCGAGTGCCATGATTTCAGATCTGAACCTATTATGTTTTCATGAATATATGTGTGTTCTTGATCCTATCTTGCAAGTCTATAGTCACCTACTATGTGTTATGATGCGGCAACCCCGAAGTGACAATAATCGGGACCACTCCCGGTGATGACCATAGTTTGAGGAGTTCATGTATTCACTATGTGCTAATGCTTTGTTCCGGTTCTCTATTAAAAGGAGGCCTTAATATCCCTTAGTTTCCAATGGGACCCCGCTGCCATGGGAGGGTAGGACAAAAGATGTCACGCAAGTTCTTTTCCATAAGCACGTATGACTATATACGGAATACATGCCTACATTACATTGATGAACTGGAGCTAGTTCTGTGTCACCCTACGTTATGACTATTACATGACGAACCACATCCGGCATAATTATCCATTGCTAATCCGGTGCCTACGAGTTTTCCATATACTGGTTCTCGCTTATTTACTTTTCCGTTGCTACTTTTACAATCACTGCAAAATACCAAAAACATTACTTTTGCTGTCTTTATTTTTGTTACCGTTACCACCACTATCATATTACTTTACTACTAAACACTTTGCTGCAGATACTAAGTTTCTAGGTGTAGTTGAATTGACAACTCAGCTGCTAATACTTGAGAATATTCTTTGGCTCCCCTTGTGTCGAATCAATAAATTTGGGTTGAATACTCTACCCTCGAAAACTGTAGCGATCCCCTATACTTATGGGGTATTAGGGACACGGCTATTTGAATAGATTAACTTCCCTGCAGGGGTGCACCACATAACCCAACACGCTCGATCTCATTTGGCCGGACACACTTTCCTGGGTCATGCCTGTCCTCGGAAGATCAACACGTCGCAGCCCCACCTAGGCACAACAGAGAGGTCAGCACACTGGTCTAAATCCTATGCCCGCAGGGGTCTGGGCCCATCGCCCATTGCACACCTGCACGTTGCGTACGCGGCTGATGAGCAGACCTAGCAACCTCCATTACTAAGGAAGTTGCGTTGCGCGGTCCAACCCGGCGCGCGCCACTCAGTCGCTGACGTCAAGCAGGCTTCGGCTGATACCACGACGTCGAGTGCCCATAACTGTTCCCGCGTAGTTGGTTAGTGCGTATAGGCCAGTGGCCAGATTCAGATCAAATACCAAGATCTCGTTAAGCGTGTTATTATGAAGTAACCGCGGACGCCGACCAGGGCCAGACCCTCCTCTCACCTAGGTGGTCTCATCTTGCCCTGTCGCTCCGCCACAAAGTAAGAGTCGGGGGCCGTCGGGAACCTAGGCCCACCTCTACCGGGATGGAGCCACCTGTCCTTCCAGCCCCCACATCGGAATCACTTGCGGGTACTCAACCAGCTGACCCGACTTTAGTCACCATCTGTATAGTATATGTATGTATAGTATATACCCGTGATCACCTCCCGAGTGATCACGGCCCGATAGTATAGCAAGGCAGTATGACAAGAATGTAGGGCCAATGATGATAAACTAGCATCCTATACTAAGCATTTAGGATTGCGGGTAAGGTATCAACGACTGTAGCAACAATGACAGGCTATGCAACAGAATAGGAGTAACCAAACAGTAACATGCTACACTACTCTAATGCAAGCAGTAGAGAGAAGAATAGGCGATATCTGGTGATCAAGGGGGGGCTTGCCTGGTTGCTCTGGCAAGAAGGAGGGGTCGTTAACTCCGTAGTCGAACTGGGGGTCGCCGGCAGTCTCGGGTCTACCGAAAATAAGTAACGGAGAGGGAACACAATAAATAACAGAGCAAACAAAGCATCACAAAGCGTAACATGGCAATACGCGGTGCTAGATGTGCCCTAACGCGGTAGTAGGTGATACCGGCGAATGGGGAAAACATCCGGGAAAGTATCCCCGGTGTTTCGTGTGTTCGGACAGGTGAACCGGAGGAGGAAAGTTGCGTATTTGCTATGCTTGGTATGTGTGGCGGGCGAACGGGTTGCATATCCGGATTGGTCTAGTCGTTCTGAGCAACTTTCATGTACAACGTATTTTCATCCGAGTTATGAATTATTTATTATTAATTTTCAAAGTTTTAATCATTTTTTGAATTTATTTTAATTATTTTAAATCAACATTATACAGAATAGTGTATGCTGATGTCATCATGACGTCAGCAGTCAACAGTGCGTTGACTGGGTCAATCTGACAAGTGGGTCCCGTTTGTCATTGCCTTACTAACGTAGCTAAGAGATTAGCCGGTTAATTAGCTATTTAGGTTAATTAATCTTAATTAGTTTAATTAAGCAGAGTTAGTTAACTATTAAATTAATTAATTGATTAATATCTATTTATTTTAATTCTCTTTCTTTTTCGTTCTATTCAGTACATGGGTGTGGGCCCCGTCGGTCAGTGGCACTAGGAGGGCCAAGATGTGTGTGGCCCCTGGGGCCTAACGGGCACGCGGGTACGGGCAAGGCCCGAACGGGCGCAGCGGGCGTTGCGGGCGCCGGCAGTCGGAGCGGCAAACGGGAGGAGCGGTCGTCGCGGGCGGCACGGGGAGGTGGCGCACAGCGAGGACGACTCGGTCGCGGGGAGCACGATGCGCTGGGCGCGGTGAGCGCGTGCTCACAGCGGGCGCGCGCGTGGGCGGTCTAGCGTGCGGTAACCGTGAGCGAGGCGTGAGGCAGAGAAGGGAAGAGGCCCGGGGCCTCACCAGTGTTGATGGGGAGAGAGGGCGCCGAGGCTTGCTGGCGGCCGACAGGGAAGAGGATGAGGACGCGAGGTCCGGCGAGGAGGCGGTCGAGGTGGAGGGCGACGCAGTTTCGGGTGACGTCATGGGAGCTCGCCCGAGTGGCTGCCGATTGCGGCGGCGAGGCGCATTCAGAGGGCAACGCGGCGCCGGGCTCGGGTGCCGACGTGGATGACAACGGGGAGGGGTTTCTCCGGACGGCATCGGCGGGGTCCAACGGTGGTGCGGCGTCGAGGAGGCGGGGGCGAGGTAGCGGGCGGCGCCGGAGACGACGAGTGGCGTCGGCGCGCTGGGGTCGGGGGCAGCGGGCGTACAGATCGTGCGGGGGGCGAGAGAGAGTGGGGGGGCTCAATCCCGATCCAGGAGGGGATCGGGGGGAGGGAGAGTGGGGGGAGTGGGGGGTGTCGGTGCCTAGGGTTTCGCACCAGGGGGTTAAGGGAGTGGGGTGGGCCGGCCGGTTGGGCCTTTTCCCAGTCGGACTGGTCGCCTGCTGGGCCGGAGCCCAGTGATGGGGCGTCTGCTTTTCTTTTTTATTTCTTTTTACTTATTTTCTTTATTGTTTTCATTTAAAGTTTCTTTTATTTTAGTTTTATAAAATACCCAGTCAGCACCTAAATTAGTATTACTAATTGGTCCACTGCCACAATTATTTTGGCACACTACTAATTTAGTTTTATTATTATAACTTTATAAAAGGCATCTAATTAATTGTTTTTGCTGTCATTTCTATTACTTTAGTGCATTTAAATATTTTATTAAAAGATAATTTATCCACCAATATTTAATAAGGATTATTTGACACATTAGGAACAATTTAGTTTTGACTTTTGAAAACTTTAATTGTTTAACTTAAATTCAAACTTTGAATATGAATTGTTTCGAACTATCGCGAGATTATCAACAGTAATCCGAGGTGACGTGTCATCGTTAACGTGGGGTTACTGTAGCCTAATTATTCGGACGTCACAGAGGTTCTCCCACTCCTAGCGCATGCAGTCTACGCTGCCAAGCATCGCTGGGAAGACCCCGCTGGCATTCATCGCCAAAAAAAGGGGCTGTATCTTCAGGAGTCGGCTCTCTCAAGTACTCAGGGCCAAACACAGCAATAACAACTTTGGAGAACTTACACAGGGACTCTAGGCATGTAGACTCGCTCATATGGACATATTCGTCAATGAGATCATCGGGCACTCCGTATGCAAGCATTCGGATGGTGGCAGTGCATTTCTTATAAGAGGAGAAACCAATCTTTCCAACGTCATCCTCTTTGCACTTGAAATAGTCATCATAGCCGACCACCCCCATTATAATACTGTTGAAAAGATGCCTACTCATACGGAAACGGCGGCGGAATTTCTGATGATTGAAGAACGGATTTGTTGTATCAAAGCAGTCCTTCCAAAGAAGGAGATGCTCGCTCTCTCGGTTGCGATTCAACGCCGGAAGGTGGCCCGGAATGGAGCCAGGGAACAACGGCCGCTCGCTATTGAGGTGGTGATGGACCAACACGGCAGCCAATGTCTCCTCCTCGTCATCGGACGACGAATCGTCAGAGTCGCAAAGGAAGCTGTGGAAAAAGAACTCGGCGGAGTCCATTTTGTATCTCGGCGAACTGTCGAACAGTTTGCCGGCGTCGACGAAGGGGGTCGCGGCGCGCGCGGACCAGCTAGCTGCCCTGGCTGCGTCCGACGAGCGTGTTGGCGTCCGACGAGCGTGCCGGTGAGGATCTGGCCTTGGCGGCGAGGCGGCTTCTTGGTTGCGGTTGTGGCTGTGTCAGGGGGAGCGGGGGTGGGAAGCTGTCGGTTCCCCGGCGGCAAGACGACCGTGGCGGGCGACATGGGAGGTGGCGGCAGTGCTGAGCGGATGTTGTGGCGCCGACAACTGGCAGAGTCACCGGAAAAAATGGGCGGCGGCGGCGAGAAGGAGGCGGGCGAGGGTTTGCTGTTGGATAGGGAGAGGCCAATGTGCCACCGACAAGAGGGCCCGGGGAAGGAGAGGGCGAGCGCGCGCCTGTCTCCTGTCCGCACCGACGCAAATCAGGCTCAAGAATGGGCCGGGAATGAGTCGCCCGCGGACGAAAAACGAACGTGTGTCCTTTTGGATCGGTGCGTTGGGCCGACTTTTATGTCGGCACCGACCCAAACAAAAGCCCGCGAACGAAATGAGTTGCCTCGTTGGAGTTGCTCTGAGCCAGGTTATATTGCTCAACATTTGGAACAGGGGCGACACTGCACATGCTTAGCTGCTGCCTGGATGGCGATGTGTGAGGGGCGTTGAGTCCACCCACACAGTTCACTGATCGGCAAAAGAGTACACAGTACGTGCTGGGATTGGCGATCGATGCTCCTCATTCGACGAGTGTTGTCTTCATGATGACATGATGTATACAGTATACTGGTTGGCGTAGGTGTACGTAGGTACTAGGTACAGTGTATTCCTGTTCTATTGGATGGATGATCAGTGCATTATTGATGTACTGCTATTCATGTGCATACACACCAAGCTACACCAAGCTATTCATGGGACTGGCGATCGATGCTCCTCCTTCGACGGGTGTTGTCTACATGATGGCGTGATACATGCTGGTTGGTGTACGTAGGTACAGTGCATTCTTGCTTGATCAGACCGATGATTAGTGCATTGTTCATGTACTGCTATTCATGTGCATACACACCAAGCTACAGTGGCGGATCCAGGATTGGAACAATTCCTGGACCCAATTTTTTTTTCATCGCGAGAGAAAAACTTAACGTCCATCAGGCCATAGCTACCTCAAAAGAATACCTCAAATATGTCACAATTGCACCAAAAAATTAGAATTTAAACTCAATGCTTAAAGATACAAAAACTAGTAACTCCGAACAGTACGTGCAGTAAAAAGAGTACCAAATCAATGGCTTGCTTCATCAGTGCCTTTCGTAACTTGATCAACGGTGGAAGAAAAGCCAACACCTTAGAGAAATCAAAAGCAAAATTTCATAAGAGAAGATATAATCATCAATGAAACAATTAACATTGTACAAAGTTGAAAACTTACTACTACGATGAGGTAAAGTTCCTTTGCAAGATCTATAGGATTGAAAGCGATATATAATAGCATCATCATCGACCTTTGCCAAAAATTTCTCTCTCAATATTGCACAACATGGAACAATTCAACCAATCATCACCCATCTTATTCCTCAACTCAGTCAACTCAGTCTTGATAATACTCGTAGATGAGAAAGCTCTTTCGACTGATGCGGTTGCAACAGGCAAAATCAATGCCAACTCAATCCTACAGATCTCTTCATCTTTTATTTCTACAACACAAAATGAAATTGATATTAACAGTAGCAACGGCAACATTCACATTCAAATACAATTCAAGTGAAATTGAATGTTTGACAGCAGCAGCAACCATAAGCAATACTGCAATAGCAAATTCAAACATTACAACAGATAAAAAATGTTCAATCTCTAAAATTTCTACATCAACAACAGGTCCCTGTGAATAATTCTTAGCCTAAAATTCCTATATCAACAACAGTCAGCAGCCATTACCTATATGTGTCATGGTGGAGGAGTCCCGTGGCATAGAGCAGGAGATGCTAGAGCAGTAGGGGACCAGGGTGAGGTGGCGACCACCGGAGCAGCAGGGGACCAGGGCGAGCGGCGGAGCAGCAGCCAGCAGGGAACATGCGAGAGGCGGAGCAGCAGCCAGCAGGGGACAGGCCAGCGGCGGAGGGACCTAGGCCGGCCGGGGAGCACCAGAGCGGAGGGGAGTCACCGGCGGGCAGTGGCGGCTACCTCGCCGCACTGGAACTGGGCGTCGGGGCGAGCTGGGGTTCGCGGCTAGGTCTGGCGAGCTGGGGTTTCTGCCATCCTGAGTGGGTTGTGCGAGTGTGAAAGATGGAGAGCCTGGGCCCTGGCTATGTGTTGTGATAAACCCCGGGCCCATTCAGAAATATGGCTAGGTAATAACTAAAAAAAAGGCACGACCCCGTGCATGGGCCCTTGGGGCTTGGGGCCCAAATCTGCCCTGCCAAGCTATATATTCCCTCTAGTCATTTTTACTCTGCGTATTAGATTTGTGTCAATTCACTTTATAAAATTTGACCAAATTTATATTAAAAAATAAATATCAACATCTACAATACCAAATATATATACTCAGAAACTATATTTCATATTGAATCTAACAATATTAATTTAACATTGTGAATGTTGATACTTTTTCTATAAATTTGGTCATAGTAAAGATATTATGACTTCGTACAAAACTTTTATGCAGACTTAAAAGTAGCGAGTACTATGTCATAACAACTAAGACACACCCCGCAAAAAAAAAGCAATTAAGACACATTGTTCTGTAAAAAGAAACATTCACAGTGTATGCACGCGGTCTGAGCAGCCCAAAAGTTGTTCAATGTCGGTTTCCACATTTGTAAGCAGCGCAAGAAGAAATGTCTGTAAGAAGCAAGCGAGTGCTAGCTAATCAGGGCAGTGATCAAGCTGGCTTAGAGCATCTACAGCCTGACATAATAAATATGGCCCCTTAAACGTCCGTGGACGCGTCGGGCCAGTGACCGGACGTGTCTGTTTTGAACCCTTATTTATTCGTCCGCGCAGTCACATTCCTCATTTTTCTTTTCATATGTCCGGTCCTTTGCACGTCATTGGTGAAGATGAAGAGAGATAAATAAAGAATAAATAAAGAAAGAAAAAAAGGTGGTTCGGGGTGGGGCCACGTCCTACGTGGCGGAGTGCCCAGGCGCCCCCGGTGCATCCGCGAGCCCTCATATTCTCCCCATATTTGAGATGGATATGAGGGTTTGCGGACAGCCCGGGCGTATAGGGATGATAGAAGGGGTCCGGTTGGGTCACGTTTTTCCTTCTGTTTCTTGTCCGATCACTGACCGGCCGTGTCTGCGGGCGTATGAGGGATGGTTTGAGGCGTGCAGCTGAAAAAACATCAGTCAGACTCGGATCTGATGGAAGATGCATGCAGCTCTCTTCTTCCTTCTAGCCTTCTAGGCGTGGAATGGAACCAACAGCTCGAGACTCTAGCGCTAGTGAGGGTCGCAGGTCACACCACCAATGATTTTGCCGGGGCATACTCCTACTAGCTAGCTAGCTGGAGTTGCTTAGATCACACTCTTCCGCGAGCCACACACACCGATCAGTCACTCACGCACACGCACATACAGAAGTGGAATGGGCATTCATAACGTGGCCGACTGCAATCGATTGGCCCGCGGGAGAAAAATGGGCAGGCAGCGCAGTAATGCAGGCCAGGAACTCGAGCTGAACAGCCACCGCAATTATCTCGACTGGACTGTTGCTGTACGTGCGCGGACAGACAATCAGCTCGCGGGTCGGGGCAGTGCATGCGCTGGCATTCGTGCATGGACCCGGACGCGACCGACCGGTGCACGTACGATGACGAGCGGAGGTGCGGGTGCATGCAGCGCGCGGGAAAGCGACCGAACCGCGCTCGATAGGACGCCGCTTTGCTTTGTCCGTTACTCCTGCGTTGGAGCGGCAGTCTGGGAGCCCCGGGATGGACGAACAATACGTGCCTGCAGTAGCGCTGCTCGTCGGCGTGCATAGCTGCAGGATTCCTGCTGCTTCTAGCTAGCTAGTGATCAATCAGTTCGATCGAACAACCCATATGGTTTCGGTGCGTGCATCGGGGATAGTGGTACGTACTGTGGATATATAAACGGCTCGAGAGCGCAGATGGAGCCAACAATGGCTAGCAGCCAGGGAGCCAAAGCCCCATCAGTTCGACTCGGAATAATGATTGAAACCATGCATACACGGCCTCTCAGATATGCATGGCTGACATACCGATCGAGTTCACGCACATCTGGGAGCGTGTGCGTGTCTGTATGGAGCCGATTGATTGCACACCGTGCATGCAGTACCATAGATTGTGCACGGGGTACTGGAGAAAGATTTTGGAAGCGTCCTGGTATCTGCTCTGGTCAGGGCAGTACTGGGCCATGCACGCACGGTTGCAGCAGCTCAAGAAGTCCGGAGTGAGTGTATCAGTATCTCCCGGACAAAAGGAGGCGCAGGCCGGCCGGCCGGCCGGCCACATAAAACAGCCGCGACACTAGTACTCCCTCCGTTCGGAATTACTTGTCGTAGAAATGGATGTATCTAGATGTATTTTAGTTCTAGATACATCCATTTCCGAGACAAGTAATTCCGAACTGAGGGAGTAGCTGCTAACGGTTTTGCAAGTACGTACGTCGGACGAGCATGATTTCCCTGGGGACCGTCGGAAGGGCGTGATTGATGGCGCTGCATCTCACAATCCCTTCCTTGGAACGCAATCGACAGGGACACATGCGGAGGTGACGGGCCGGCCCTCGCCGCAGGGCCTATCATCAAGGGGAGCGTTGACATGTCGTACCAGACATGCCTCGAACCAGGAGGACCACTGGGTCTCTGGCTAGCTAGCCTGCAAACTTTGCCGGAGATATATGTGGCCGCCCGCCGGGTCCAGTTCACTCACGCCGGTGTGGTGGGAGCTACCGAGGTAGTAGGGGCCAGAGAACGACGCCCGGCCGCGCGCCAGCCGGCCCGGAGGCGGGGTCACGCGAGTTGGTGGTGGCGCTCGGACGGCCGGGGCGGGAGGGACGCGCCGTGCCGGGTGGTGAGGCTGAGAGGCCACGCCCGCGCGCCCTGGACCACGCGACTCACACCCCGACGCTCACATGGGCTTGGCTCCATGCGTGCAGCATCGCTCGCAAGCGCGGCTCGCGCGCCCACGCCCGCCTCGCCTGCGACGTGGATGCAGCGGCGACGTTGTTATGTTCGTGTATCGGGCACGGTACGTGCCGAATTGTTGGAGATGTGGACTGACCAAGTCTCCATGGTTATGTGACTTATAATGTCCTTTTTAACTCACTCTGACTGAGGTGGACTTACCGGTTATTTGCAAATTGCAATGCGAGCCCTAGGCTCGGCAGTTTGCATGTCGATTGATGCATGGGACATGCCCCTAAAAAAAAAAGGGACATGGAAGTGGTCCGAAGTTTCTTTTTTTTTTGCGATGGAAATGGTCCGAAGTTTTTTGACATATGCAAGTTCTTTGTCCCTAGGTACAATACACCATGTACTCCCTCCGTCCCCAAATTCTTGTCGTAGATTTGTCTAGATACGAATGTATCTAACACTAAAATATAACTAGATACATCCGTATTTAGACAAATCTAAAACGAGAATTTTGGGACGGAGGGAGTATGTCATAGCATTTCTCCTGTGAGTATCTTTTTTGCGGTGTCTGTGAGTAGTTTTTTAATAGAGAATATCTTATTTCTCGCTACAGCGTAGCATATTAGCTAAACCATAGAAATACCACACCCCTCTCATGCCATGGGCCGGCCCAATACAGGCTCCAGCAGCTAATTTTTTTTTCTGAGTATCACTATGTGTTCTTCCAGATTTTCCCACTTTAGGCCTAGTTTGGCAGCACAGTTTTTTCTTGTTCTTTTTCTGCTATCCATTTATGTCTATTTCTATTTTCATTTTCTGCACACTGTTGTTTCAGTATTTTTGCAAGTTTTTTTGTTTGCTTTTGCTTTCATCGGCTTTCGCCCTTTCCTTTTTCTAATGTTCTTTCTACACTTTCTTTATTTTGATGATTTTTTAAAAAAGTCAGGAGCATTTATGAAAGCCATAAACATATTTTCAAATTCACAAACATGTTAAGAAAATCTCAAACGTTTATTTAAATATTTATGGGTATTTTTAGAAAAATCATTATTCTTTTAAAAACTTATAAACATTTTTTAATTAATGAATTTTTTTGAAATATTTAAAAAAACCGTGTACCACTGACAAGAGGTATAGTAGCTTTTTAGAAGTTTTTCGTATGGGAGCCAACAACACGACTGGTTTTTCTCAGGAAGAGATGAATTCAGCACCGGTTGTTGGAGAGCAAACGAGCATAATAGCTCCGCTGCGCATTATATTGACAATTCAGCGTAGAAGGCGAAGAAATAGGAGGTGATTTTCCTGGTGGATCCAGCTGAGCACTAACTATACTTCTATAGCACCTATATCTAACCTGAGCTAAGCTAGGGTTCTACCCCGACTCTATTTGCCACATTTTTTGGTGGGGGAATGCAACCCTCATTTTTGTAAGCAACTGCTATTGTGCTCCATATGACCATAGGGCCAGTATGTAAGTATGACAGTGTATATGCATTGCATGTTTTACAAGGTTGCGCTTCATATGGATCCTTGATACCATTCCTTTGAGGAAGAACTGTGGGGGTTGAAGTACACATTCTAATTCACTTTCAGTTCAGCATACAACTATGAGTTCAGCTGGGATTAATGTCTTTAGAATGTAAAAGCACAAACTTAGCTTATAACTAGCGGCAGGGTCTCGCCCACAGCAACATCTTATACGCATGAAAACAACCAGGAAGTCTCTCATTCAGAGCATATCCCGAAGAGCAGACTAAGACCTACCGTAGTGAGGTTATCATAGCATAGCAAATATCATGCATGTCAACTAGACAATTTACTGGGATGATATACAACTAAATAAAGAAAGAAAGTGTTTATAATATCATGATATTGTATCATAAAGAAAAATAATGTGCTACTATATGTCATGCAAGACGATAAATGAGGTAATCTGCAATACCAGCATATGATACTATGTACTACAAGAAAAAGAGGACAGTGCATCAGGAGTTGACAAATGATAACTGGATCAGAGCAGTCGCTAGCCTTCGATCCCTGCAACAACTGGGGGAATTTGTCACTCTATGGGGATGGATTAGCCAAACAATTCTGCTGCCAGATCAGGACGACACAATCTCCTGGAACCTGACCACTAATGGAGCCTACTCTTCCGCATCGGCCTATGCGGCGCAGTTCTTTGGCTCACACCCAAGATTTGACTCTTCAAAGGTCTGGTCCGCTTACGCTGAGCCCAAGTGCAAATTCTTGGCGTGGCTAGTCCTGCATGGTAGAATCCTCACCGCAGATATGTTGGCTATTCGCGGCTGGTCACATGGCCCAAGGTGTCAGCTATGTCTTCAGCAGCCAAAAACGGCAACCCATCTTTGCAAGGACTGTCCCTTCGCGGTTGCTGTTTGGAACCAGGTAAAGACCTGGACAAACGAGGGTCTCGCCATCTCAGGTTTCTTGCCTGAGCCAGGTGTTGTTTCTGACTGGTGGGACAAGATGCTAGTAGATGAGTCATCCCAAGTGCGGAGGCGGAGGAGCGGCAGGATCATCTACACAATTCGGGCTACCTGGAAAGACAGGAACATAAGCGTTTTCACAGGTCAACGGATGACTCATCGCGAGGTTGCTCTACTAGCTTTCGAGGCCATTAAGCAATGGGATCTGGCTTTCGTCGGGGCCTTGCCATCTGTCGGCATAGGCTGAGTATGTGCTAGGTTTTCCATGGTTCATGCATATGGGCCATTTTTGGGTGTTTGCCATGTTCCCTAAAAACGTGCGTCCCCCTGTAAATTGCGCTTCTGTTTTCCTTATATAAGAAAAGACAGTACTCCTGCCGGTTTCTCAAAAAATAATAAATAATAGTATATAGCTAGTATCATATGCGCATGATATCAATGTATGATATTCCATACTGTGAGCAACCTAAAGGCAGAACAAGACCAACCTAATATCTATGCATGCTTCTCAATCATCAAACACTTACATCAAAATCAGAGAGATAACCCAGAGGATCAGAGAAAACACTCAAACACCACCACTGCACCCCCGGGCCGGTCATGGTGATCCCAGCTATGTTTTGCTGCCACCTGCGCCATGGTGATGGTAGACTTCCAGGGAAAGTACACACGTTGGTGCACTTTAGATATCTTCTTTCTTCACAGGTTAGTGCACTTTTGAGGTGGCATGGACTCGTCATCAGGTTGACCCATGAGGCCGCCACACGTATGAAAAGCGCATGGCCTCGACATGCACTTTTCGCTCAATCCGCGACACTCGTCGCGTACGTGCCCTCATCACCTAGACTGACATGACAGTCCGTCACGCGCGCAAAGTAAGGCCGGTTAAGTGGGTTTCGATCTGGATTTAAAGATCGGATTGCCCGCATCAATCAGACATGCCTTACCACGCATGCTCGCAGTGTGCAGCATGCAGTACCACCATCTCACTAAACAAAGTACAGCCGTACTACCAACAGATGCATGAAAACCTCCCGGCACTGTTAATCAGAGGATTCCTGCGGTTTCAGGCTGAAGAGCTGAGATGGGTAACTGATGTATGTATACTGATGATAATCCTTTCTCCCCTCGTCAGAAAAGAGAGGATAGAAGGTTTCCTCTCTATTTATTTACGCTCTGATCTTGTGGTTCGTGAGCACCTCAAGGGATGGAACATGCAAGATTACAATAACTTGTCAAGTATTGTGCTTAGTTACTCCTGCACCGGTGCCCATTACGGCATGCTTAACTACGGCCACTTGCAGTGCAATGCTTGGACTGGGTTGCTCGCTGTAGTGGATAGGAATAGGATGGGATCAAATGACATGGCTTGGTCGATGGCCGCGTGCGACTGCATGGACATTAGGCTCTTGGCCATCCAGAGCCACCTCGACTAATGAACTACAGCTCGTCTGCTTGGGATAACCTAGCTTAAGAGCAAGTAGCATGGCATCTCGTGGCTAGGATCTACGAGGCTCTCTCACTGCCTGTGCAAAAGCTTAAGAACTGGAGTAGTATACTCAACATAACCCTTCTCTTTTTCAAGCGCTTTTGTTCTCTGGAACGGCCTTTTCCTTTCTTTTCCGTACAGAAACAGGGAGGATGTGCACGCGTGTGGTCGATCATTGGTTGCTGTTTTCTTTAGCTCGCAGCTGTATCTAAATCTCTTCTGTGCAGCTAACACAAAACTAGTTAATTAGATGTAATAACCAAGCCTTAACAGGGCCCACCTGCCATTCTCTTGCACATTCCCCTCTCCTTTGTTGCTCGATTTTATTGTGAGGACATCATCATCTCGAACCTTTTATTTGTTGTGTTGTTGTACCTTGCTCCAATGCAAGGTACGGTTTTGATCTTTCCTACGAAAAGCCGAAGTCGATATGATTCTCATGTGATTTAGATACAGCTGACGCGGAGCTCTGTATATGTGTCACGTCGTGGCGATGGTCGAGGTATGTTCATAGTGGTGAGCATTTTATTGGGAAGGGATTAGCTCTGCGCACTGCCACATCGATCGTTGAGTAATGTTCTAGACTAACCGCCATGCACATCTCTTTAATTGTTCCCAAGTAACCAAGTCATTTTCTGATCACCCATGTTATACCTACAACTACGAGCATAATTAAGCAAGAAGGCTCACTTATGAGTAATGGTACTAGAGAATGGATGTGCACTGTCTAGAATTTCTAAAGCGGGCCCATTTGTTAGAAAGAAGAAGGGTAACTGGAACAGACTATATTTTATGTGCAAGCGAGTAAACATTATGAGCAACAACAAGTTCAATACTAGATAATGTCTTCTTCGTGCCATCCATGTCATATAGATGCGATAACACATATTTATTCTATTGTGGTTATCTCTTATTGTCTTCTCAACAAATTAATTCTCACATTCATTCAAATTATGTGTTTATTATAGTTAAACTGAAAAGGAAGCTCCCCGGAGTGTAAAATGCTGAACAACTAAATATAGTTTTCTTCTTAGATGACTCTTGTCAAGCATGACCAAGCAAAAACAAACATGTATCCCTTTTCTTTATCTCTCTCAACTCGATAAAAGTCCGCATGACACCTCCAAGTGAAGCCAATTGCACATTATGAAGGTGGCCTATGCCACCATGCTTCCAATTTGCCGCCGATAAACCTTATGCTCTAAGTTAGAGGCACTCTTTCCCTTTTGCCATTGTTGACCTTGTTGGTTGACATTGCTAATCTACACGATATTGTAGGCAGGGAGAACCGCACTTTCTTTTATGTAAGGTTTGTGTGTCCATGTGGGCGGTGTGTCAAGAGGAAAGTAAGGCCTCACGACTCTATCCCTGTCCCGGTGTGATTGTCTCGGCCGATGGGGTATTTTGGTCACATGGATCAACGGCTCACGGTCCAACAGGTTGTTGTCTTGCACTTTGGTTTGACTAGATGGTGGCGGCTGGTGGTGTCACGTCTATTTCATTTGGTGGCTATCTCGTTTTATTCTTTTTGTTCTCCGGATCTTTATCCCGGGCAATAGGTGATGAAGAATCATTTCGATAGCAAAAAGGGGTGTGTCCCCGAAAACAATATCTTTAGTAGTAATAGGTTCTCATCTATTTGAATTTTGAACGTGCGATTCATCCAACAAGCCCTTTTAGAGGTTTGTGCAGGCGTTTTCTATAGGTCTTTTACCTTAGATATGGCTGAACATCAAGATTTAAAATGGCTAAACTAGAGACAACGTGTTCGAATGACTAAACCATAATAGTTCTATTAGGAAACATTAGTGTTCATATTGTTTTAGTTTCTTTTATTAGGAAGTGTTGTTCTTTTTTGTTTTAGTTTCTTCGAGCGGGTGTACTTTATTTAATTAAGAGTGACTTTCATATTTTACCCAAAGTTTCATGTTGTGATAGCTTTTACCCCATGTAGCAGAAATTTTCATGTTTTTACCCAATTTAATGAAACTTGTGCCACAAATTACCTCATATATATTATTATTATTCATGTTTGTGTGCTGACTGTACGTGTCACGTCGGTGTTTTTTTTTGTTTCTCCTAAGTTTATGGTACAATAGCAAACCAGACCAGGTGCACCACGCCGCACCCGACCACACCTGACCGGCTGGTCGATAGTGAAGTGCCCGTGGTGTCTTAGTCAATCTCAAGACCTAATCAGATGACTCAGTCTCTCGGAGGTGCTCACAGGGTTCATATAGATGAGTGTATGTGCATGTATATGAATGTCTGCTTGGGAGCGTGTTTTCTAAAAAAAACTTACTTCAAAAAACAGCTTGTTTTTTGTAAGGTATATATATGGAAAAACAACTTATTTGGGTGAGGTGACAATGGGCCCATGTGGGCATAATTGCATACATTTTTTTTAGGATTGCATAATTGCATACATAAGATTTGAAATGTAGTTTTTTTTTTGAGAAATAGATTTGAGGTGACACTGGGCCCATGAGCGCAGGATTCTAGCACAGCCCAGCCCATACATGCCGTCCCTCCCGGCCACTCCCACGCGAGAAGCACTAGCGCCAACAGAAACTGAAAGCAGCCGGCAAGAACGACAGAGAGAGACACATCAGACGCCACGTCGTCGTAGGCGGCCGGCACCGAACCAGCCGCGTATAGACAAGTCAGCACCACGCTGGCGCCTGCCGATCCACTTGTCACCCGCTGGCGCGCTGGCAGGTCGCGGTTAGTGGAGGCTCCAATGACAAGCAGGATTATGATCGTGATTTTTAAAAGTTTAACTAATCGCTAATGATGGGCGTAAGTGCGGTCTGGCAAATCCCTTCCTGCTTTTCGAGTTTCCGGAGCAAGCTACCCCTCTTGGCACATCGTGGCCCTACAGAACTCGTTTCAGACAGGCAGCACTGTCGGCATGTTGTGGCTTTGTATCTATCCCGTGTACTTGTGGACATAAACTAGATGCACTAAAGCATAGTGGTTTGCATCGATTTGAACCCTGAGAATGTTTGACAACTCGTGCTTTTCGCTTGAGACAACGACACTGTAGCACTTGCGCCACACTAACCACCATGCACTACTAAGAAAGGTACCCTGCTTGATTGCACTTGAAAACCATGGGCCATGCCCATGCATGGCCGATGCTCCCATACGCATAGCATAGTAACGATATTTGCTTGAAAGGAGGTAATAGTGAGGTAAATACTAGCTCTGCGTGTGATTTGAGGTATGGCCTCTGAAGGTGTTACAGTGTTCTGACCGATGCTCCAATACGCACAGTAAGAAAACATTTCAGTGTTCTAGTCAAAAGCTTCCCTGGATTTTGCCGCCCGTTCGGAATCACCACCCAGCGAAGTGCATCTTTCTTATCTCCCTGAGTGACTCGGCTGCTCCACATTCCACGAAACATCTCCCTCATCGATCGATCGCCTGCAGCATACACAAGGCCCACTACTGCGATCGCGATGGCGACACGAAATATTTTGAAACAAAATGCCATGCACATTGCCCCCCTTCAGCTGCTATATAAGCGGCTCCTCGCCGCGCCACAAGAGAACTCTCCCGCTTGTCGAAAAAAACACGCACGCGCACACACAGCACAGGTTGCTACGATGGACATGGGACGCATGCATGCCAGGAGGCTTCTGTCGCACGCCGCGGCGACGCCGGCGGTGGCGGCGCCCGGCCCGTCCGGGCAGACGCCGCCTTCGAGCCCCTTCGGCTCCGTGGACGCGACGGTGATCTCGATCCTGTCGCTGCTCCTCTGCGTCCTCGTCGTGGCGCTCGTGGTCCGCGCGTTCGTCCAGTGCGCGTGCCGCGTCACGCGGCGCGTGTGCTACGGCCCGGCGGAGGTCCCCAGCGACGCCGAGGCCGGCGGCCTGGAGAGGACCGTGCTGCACGCCGGCGCCGGCGCCGGCGGCAAGAAGAAGCGGGCGGGCAAGGGCGCCGCCATCCGGGCAATCCCGACGATGGAGTACTCGGCGGAGATCGAGCTCGCCGTGTGCTGCTCCACCGAGTGCGCCATCTGCCTCGCCGACCTGAAGCAGGGCGAGCGCGTCCGCGTGTTGCCGCGCTGCCACCACGGCTTCCACGTCCGGTGCATTGACCGATGGCTCTCCGCGCGCCAGACGTGCCCAACCTGCAGGCAGGAGCCGTTCGCGCCGCAGGCCCGACCCGAGGAGCCGGCGGCCGTGCAGGCGCACGTCGACGCTGCACAGCTCGAGACGATCTAGACAACCTAGCTACATGTATGTGGAAAATCGTTCGATGGCAATTGTACAGTACTAGTGAAACGGTGGAAAAAAAATATATGAATAGTGAACAATTTTGCAGCTCTGTTGTCGTCTGTGATACCGTGGTCGTGATCTTTTCTTGTTGTATATTTTGTTGAGGCAGTACAAGTGACCCGTGTCCGAATGTCCGATGAAATAAGTTGCGAGTGAAACCACACGGGTAAACTTTTGTGCAATTTATGTTTTTTTAGCACGGTACAATCGGAGACGCTCACATTCGGTCACATACACTCAAGTAATTTATGTTTTTAAGAATATTTTTATACAAATTATGCATCCTTGTTTTTGAGACACAATTATGCATTCTTGTTGGACAATGACGTTCGGGCTATCCAGGTTCGTTGTTCCGACATGAAGTTAGCAAATTATATCTGCCCCAAAAAAATAAATCAAAACGGCCCACTAACCACTGAAGATATCTGGGCCAAGGACTGCAATTGTTTATATGGTCATCCCTTGAAGTGGCCTAGCCCATTAGCTCATTTTCTTTTCTCACCCTATTCTACTCTATCGACAGTTCACACCTCCTCCGGTGCCCGCGTCACCCGTTCTCACACATGCTCGCACGCCTGCATACACAATAACACACGCATGCTCAGAAACACACACACACAACACAGACACACCTCTTCCGTTAAGGGATGAGCCTATGAGAAACCACAAGTGCTGCTATGTGGGTTCTTTTTTTTTTTGCGATGGTAAAAGAGTTTTATTCCTCATTCATAGGGTTACAATCAAATGGCAACAGCTCCTCCACACATGGAGGGCCCTGCCCAAGCCACACATCGGTAGTTCTCTCTGTGCGTCTATACATAGCCAAACGATCTGCTGCCCTATTTTGTTCTCGCTTAATTTTCAAAGGAATAAACTCTCTTTCACCCAACAGATGGCGAATCTCCGCAACTAGGTGGCCATATGCCGACCGGGATAGCCTCTCTCCTAAGAAAGCTGAAAGAGTCTGAGAGGAATCCGATTGAACGATGATAGGAAGATTGCAGTGCTGAATTGCCAATGCCATTCCTTGCATTATTGCATATAGTTCTGCCTCGAGCGCATCATTGCAATTAAAGATATATCGGTAGGCTACAAAGATCACCGACCCATCATGTCTTCTTAGTATCATGCCTGCTGCCGCTGAATCATCCGGAGCTGAGAACGATCCATCGACCGAAAGCGCGACTTGGCCCTCCGCAGGTCGTGGCCATGGTGCCTAGGCCGCCTCCCTGTGTGGCCTGATCGGGTCTTCACATTTCATTGGCATCTTCCCCTTGATGATCTCCTCAGTAGAGTACCTCCTAGCCAGCTGTAATGAGTGCATATAGCTTTGCAAGTAGTCAGCCGTTACTGCCGGAGCCGGTACCTCTTTGCCATGCGCCAGATCCGACCGCAACGTCCAGATCCTCCAAATTAGCATGATAGTGCAATCCCGCATAGCATCATCACAGTGCATAAGGATATTCAGGAGCCATTCCTTACCTGTATCTCGTAGCAGTATAGGATCAGGGAGGTTCCATAGTGAGCGCATCTGCGTCCACACTGCTCGAGCATGATCACATGTAACCAGCGCATGGAAGCTGGTCTCTTTTTCCGTACCACAGAGAGGGCATGTATCACGCGTGGATATGTGCCTATATTTCTTGCATTGGTTAGTAGCTAATGCTCCTGACACCACCTTCCACGCCATGATCCTCATTTTAAGCGGCAGCCGAGCATCCCACACTCGCCGCCATATGGTTCTGTGTCCATTAGGGCTAGTGCTAGACGATCCACCAGCTTGTGCCCCATGGGTTTCTGCTGCTAGATGATAGGCGCTTTTGACAGTAAACAAGCCGCTCTTTTCTGGAAACCAAGCCAGAAAATCCTGGCCTTGGCGCGGTGACGTCCGGATCTTGATGATTTCGCGGACGTCCATCTCCCAGAAGTATTGCCGTAGCATCTGCATATTCCATGCACCTGCCTCATCAAGGAAGTCCGCAACCCAATTATATCTGCAGTTCCTCTTAGGGTGATTGGTTTGAAGTCATGCCTCCTCGGGATCCAAGGATCCCTCCAAGTCCTGATTAGCGACCCATCACCCACCCGCCAAATAAGACCCTTCTTCAGCAGTTCAAGTCCAAACAAGATTCCCTTCCACACAACAGACGAGCTAGAGGGGAAGACTGTATCGAGAAGATTTCCATTGGGATAATATTTAGCCCGGAGTAGGCGTGCGCATAAGCTGTCCGGGCTATCGAGCAATCTCCAGGCTTGCTTTGCAAGTAAAGCCTGGTTAAACGCCCTCATATCTCTGAATCCCATGCCTCCCATGTCCTTGGGCAGGATCATTTTCTCCCAACTAAGCCAAGCCATCTTCCTCTTGCCTTGTTCAACAACCCACCAATACTGTCTCATCATACGTGTCAGATCATCACACACAGAAGCCGGTAGCCTGAACACACTCATAACATACGTGGGAATTGCTTGTGCCACCGCCTTGATCAAGATTTCTTTATTTCCCGACGAGACATATTGCTCACTCCAATCGATTAATCTCTTTCTTGATCTTTCCTTTAGTGATTCAAATTTCCCCTTATGCATTCTCCCTTCCGGAATCGGAAGACCAAGATACTTTGGCTCAAACACCTGTTGCGTAACCTCAAGTATGCTCTTGATCTCATCTGCCTCCATAGTCGAACAGTTGTCTGAAAAAAGAATGGAACACTTCTCTGGGTTAATGAGCTGACCCGTTGCTGAAGTATAAGTGTTCAACAGTCCCTTGACAATGCTCGCCTGTTGGCCAGACGCTTCAAACATCAACATAGTATCATCCGCAAAAAGCAGGTGGGAAATAACTGGTGCACCACGACATATAGACACTCCCTTCAGGGATCCCTCCTCAACTGATTTTGAGAATAAAGCAGATAGGGTATCAGCAACAAAAAGAAATAAAAACGGTGATAAGGGATCACCTTGCCTCAATCCTCTAGAAGGGATGGAACTCTCCAGCAGCTGTCCATTGAATTTGACCGAGTATTTGACAGACTTCACACAAACCATAATCCACGAGATCAACTGTTGGGCAAAGCCCCACTTGCCAAGAGCTTTCTCCAAAAAGTCCCAACTGACACGATCATATGCCTTCGATAGATCAAGCTTATAAGCACACGCTGCCTGCCTGGTCTGTTTCAACGATTGTATATGATGAAGGCATTCAAAAGCAATTATAGAATTGTCAGAGATAAGCCTCCCTGGGACAAAGGCACTCTGATTTTCTGATATTAACTCCGCAAGCATCGGTCGTAGCCTGTTGACCAAGCACTTTGAAACGATCTTATAGATAACATTACATAGGCTTATCGGTCTAAAATCCTTTAGTTCCTTAGGAAAGGGAACTTTCGGAATAAGAACGATAGCCATGTCATTCACCCCCTCAGGCATAGTTCCTGTCTTAAAGAACTCTAGAACCGCCGCTATAATTTCAGCTTTCATCACGGCCCAATTTCTTTGGAAAAATCTAGCCGGGAGACCGTCTGTTCCAGGCGCTTTGAGTGGGCCGATCTGAAACAGAGCATCAGACACCTCCTCCTCCGAGAAGGGTGCACAAAGCAAGTCGTTCATACCTTGAGTAACCTTTGGTGCAATAACCTCCAATACACTCTCTGGCGTCAAAGTCATGTCCTTTGTATACACCTCCTTAAAATAGGACGTGGCCATACGCTACATCTCCGTCGGGACTGAGCACCAAGTGCCATCCTGTCGTCGAAGACGTTGAATATAGTTCCTTCGAGCCCGCCACACAGCACGCCGGTGGAGGTATGTCGTATTACATTCTCCTTCTTTGAGCCACGTGATCCGCGATCTCTGCAGCCAAAGCATTTCCTCCCTATAGAGGAGTTCATCCAGTTGATGCATTTTCTGTTTGATCAAGCTCCTTTCCGCATCATGAAGTTGCAGGTCTGCCAACTCCGCTCGTAGCTTCTCCAGATCTGAGATGACATGACCGAAATTTTCTTTACTCCATGATCGCATCTTGTTCATCATCTCTTTCAGTGCATCCCGCACCGCACCTAAGTTCCCAGCTGGGCGACTGCGCTCCCAACTATCAGCCACCACCGAAGATAGACCAGGGTGCCTCTCCCACATGATTTCATAGCGTGACGCCGGTCGAGTTCTCGGTGGTGCTGAAAGTAACCGGACTAGGACCGGGCAGTGGTCCGAACAAGAAGTCGCAAGGTGCACCACCTGTGAGAGGGGGAACAGATCCTTCCATGCCTCGTCCGCACGAGCCCTATCCAGACGAACCCGTACATTCCTCACCCCATACTGGCCAGTATCGTATGTGAAAGGAACGCCACTGAACCCAAGATCCATCAGTTCACATACTACCAGGCAATCACGAAACACTTGCATTTGATTTTCAGACCGTTGAGATTGAGAGAAGTGCTCATGTTGCCACATAGCTTCATTAAAATCGCCACACACTAACCACGGTTCCGCGGAAACTGCCCTAAGGTTAGATAGTGTGCTCCACATGCGATGCCGATTCTCCACTCTCGGCTCGCCATACACAAAGGTTGTCCTCCATGATTTATCATTTGCTGCATCCACAATTCGCACATCAATGTACCGTACACAAGCATCCAAAACTGTCACTTGCAGACTCTCATCCCAGTACAGAGCCAGACCACCACTCAGACCCTGGCTCGATACCCCCACAAAACCCTTCATCTGTAATCTCCACTTAAGACGCTCCATCTTACTTGAGGCTTGTCTAGTTTCAAATAAGAATATAAGCCCCGGGGAATTGGCTTTAGAGAGGGCCAATACCTCTCGAACTGTCCGGCGGTCCCCCCGGCAGTTCCAACATAACAAACTCATTGTGCCCGGCGGTCCTCCCCCAAGGAGGCCGCCGATCTATCGCCAGATATGTTATATGAGTTAGTCTTTGCTCTCTTACTTCCATTGCTGCTACTAGGAGAGTTGGTCCCATCATCCTCTCCTTTCCCAAGTGTCACCGCAAGAACCTCATCCGTTGGTTTCTGGGCTCCATGCACCGCATCAGCACCCACCACATCCAAGGCTAATCTCTTTCTGGCCGCCGGATCCACCAGCATGGAGGTACGACCAGTTTTTGAGGGACTTGTAGCTGTATCTACTGTTTCAGGATCAACCGTCCCCTTCCCTGACTTATTCCCCTGCAGGGGTGTGGCCTCATATTGCCGTGTGCCTCCTCTCGCAGGCATTTCCTCCTGACGCTGTCTGTTGGGTCCATCAGCGTATAGCCATGCCCCGTATTTCTTGTCCTTGTCCTCATGAATGCCGCTGCCACATTCTTTGTACTCATGGCCAATTAGGCCGCAGACGCTGCAGAATCTGGCCAGCTTCTCATACCGAACCAGAAACACCTGCCTCTCCCCGCCTCTGACGATGCTAACAAATTTTGTCAAAGGCTGTCGAATATCATGGCGGATGCGAATTCTTACATAATCTCCTCTAGTATTTCCATTAAGCCTCATCTCCAGAATCTCACCCGAATTCCGTAGCAGATGTTGCACGATCTTTCCCTTACAGAACCCTTTCGGAAGTTTGTGGATTTGTAGCCAGATTGGCATGAAATCCATTGGAACTTCCTCGGCCTTAGTGAAACCATCATATGAACACATTAACACAAGCATATTCCTGAATAGCCATGGCCCCTGATCAAGCATGCGCTCCCAATCTCCCAGACAGGAGCTTGCACGACGAATAGATTCGGTCCAACCGGCCGAAACCTGACTGGCTGGGCTGTATTTCATGCCGCGCGCATCTCCCTGTAAAAAGGTGTCTGGCTAAAGGACTTATCAGTATGAACCCTAGCTAGGGCAAGCCATCTGACGCTTTCGTTGATTTCAGGATCATCCTCATCGATGACCAGGTCATCGAATTCTTCTTCTTCCAAGTTCAACTGTTCCAAAAAATCTCCCAGATCTGACTTCACAGCAGCGCTACCACCATCGCTTGTTCCCGATTGGGCGTCCGCCGTCGACGCCATCACGACCGGATCGACGGAGAAGACGGTCACGAACCCTACGAGAGGGGGTGCGTATTTAGCTGCGGAGGACTCGCTGGCGTTTGCCCGCCAGATGGGAGCATGTCAACAAAAGGTAGGCATATCTTAAGTTAGACTTTTTACAGTTTGATCAAGTCTTTCCTTTTTGTGGGTAAAAAAAGGCTTGATCAAGTCGATAGAGTAATCTGCAAAGTTCTATGATATCAAATATTTTTCGGTGAATAATATCAAATGTATATATATAATATGATGATATATTTCATACTGAATCCAACGAAGCAAATTTGGTTTTATAGACATTAATATATTCAAACTCAATGAAGTTTGACTTGGGACAAACCTAAAACTTTAATTATTTTGGAACCGAGGGAGTAGCAGAAAATAAACGTCTACCATCATCTCTCTCTCGGTCTATCTTGCTACTATGGCGTCTTTTTAGGTCACTCCAGCTCCATAAAACATTAAGAAGAGGACAAATACCGCTTCCTTTTCATCTGGTGGCTCAACTTACAGGATGTGTCAGCGGTATTCCTTTCCATCTCGGCACGATGTTTTTATTACTATAATTGGAGAGAAAATATCTTAAAATCAACATGTGTTTAGGTGACCTAGATGTTTCCTCGGAGGGGGTGTTAGTGTTTTAAAACAATTACATATATAACTTAATTCTAATGTGGAACCAACCTAGTAGAGTTTGTTCAAGCACAAACCTTAAATATGATAGGAAGTGCACCAACAACCTGTGCTAAGAAAGTTTTGCAAATAAGGGAAACTAGCAAGCGAATTGAATTATGCAGAAGGTTTATAATATCAAGTATGAAGACCCAATAAATTTCCCAGAGTTCAAACGTCCACCTATTCTATACTTTGTTGTGGTGCCAATGGGCGGACCCCTCTCTCGAGCCACTCTTCTCTCGAGGAATTGTTACAAGCTTCTCGAAGAGATCGTTGAGACAATGGTGGTGGTCTCCAAGAGTAACAAGTCCCTCGACGAGCTCTCGAATTTGGAGTTTCTGCTTCTGAGCACAAATGCACCCTCGTAAACAGTAAAATCATAAACAACGGTAAAAAAATCAACCAATTTTTTTTTGCAACAAATATTGTTGAATGTTCTACATGCGCCCAAAATTTTGTTAAGAAAAACATTTCTAATTCTCTGGGAAAAGAAAAGAAAACTGATTCTCCAAAAAATACTATGTTTAAAGCATTTTGGAGTGCTGATTTTTTTTCCAGAATTCGATGAATATGATTTCATCACAATGTTGCACGCAGGAAAAAAAAACTAAGCAATGTTTGTTGTAAAAAGATCAAAATACTTTTGTTTTTTTTTCTATTTTACTGTTCATGGGAGGAGCATTTGAGCTCAGGATTGGAAGAACACTTTTGCTGGACTCTCATGTGAAGGGGTTCAAGGGGAAAACCTTTTGTAGTTTTGTGCAAACATGCTGGCATACACCAAAGTAAGTGTACATCATATCTAGTGATTCCAGGTTGATATTGCCGATGTGTAACTCCTTCTAGTCCAGCTCAAAAATTGTTAACATGTAAAATTTCAGCATACTAGCTTAAAGAAAATCAGAGGTAGGGCATGATATTTTTTATCCTTTTTTCCTAGATGAAACATAGTTGCACGATTACAAGGTACAGCTTTGCACCTCGCATGTATGTTAGCACTTGTAAGTAAGATGGATCTGACGTGGTCTCACTTGTGAGGTGTGACGACCATGATACCAGGATTTTCCCTTTGACATCTCTGTTGTAGAAAATATGCTACTAAATTAAGATTGTAAAGTTGGACTAGAGCTGCATCAATTAATTTTGATTGGAGGAAGTAAATTAAGATTGTAAATTGCTGCTCACTCTAATCCCGCAACAAATGCTTGCTTGACAGTTCATCTAATGAGGCCAGGGGTCCAATTAGACATAAACGTCGGTTCGAAGGATGTCAGGCCGCCACGCGCCACCGACTCTCAACTTTCACTCCACGATAACACTCTCCAAAGTTGAGAGAAACAAAGAACCTTTCTTCCTCTCCAGAATACCATGTGCCACATTTGACTGTTTTCCCGTCAAACCTTCATTCTCATTTCTTTAATTAGTGCTGTTTAGCTCGACAGCGAAGCTAAAATGAGGGTGCACGAAACACGATCCTGACTCGCACGCAGCCCGGAAACTTCCTCCTGCATGAGCTCTCCGGCCGGCCGGCCAGAGTGGGTTGCTAGCTGCAGGCACCGCATGGACCTCCTTTTCTGCATTATTGCCTCACGTACCGACGCGCCTAATGGGTTCTCCTCAGGCCTTCCACTAGTGGAAGCCTCAGGCCGTGAAACTGTGTACGGCAGCGCGCAGCGCGTGCCTCCTGGCGAAATACACTTTCAGTTGCCAATAATGCAGCCACTTGTGCTCCCCCCACCACTACGTAACGCACATGCACATTATGTAGACCTAGGGCTCTGGTCTAGGCTAGGCATATGCGTATCACCTTATCAGATCCCCGAGTGCTGAAAGCACCAACGGGGTATCAGTATCACCCTGCAGGCCTCCAGCGTCAGAGGAGCTAGCAGCGTCAAGCTTTCTGAGAAAGGCAATTATTGGGCTTGTTAAACCCCGCGAGTTCGGTTTCCGATGGATCCAGCGGCGGCGAGTGATAGTGCGGCGATAGTACTCCAATGGCGGAGCTCATTGTGGCGCTCGTGGTCCAATCTGCCGGTGGAGTCGTGTCAGCTGTTGACGGAGTTCCGAGTCACGAGGCATGAGGAGGATGTTCGGACTTGACAGAGAGATGGTGATTCACATCGTACTAGCTCGTTTGTTAGCCGGTCGCTTGCGGCGGAGATCGTGATCATGCGGCCGAGGAGGAGGGGGTGGATCTTTGTTGCGGGGTGACTAATGCTCAGCGTTTTACTCGTGCAGCTACGCTGTAAAAATTTCTGTGAGCTCGGATCGCACTTGGTAGAACCGTAGAAAGTGAATGCTGGAGTGGAAAAACGACGCGGCTCCATTTGTTCTTTTATTTTTTTGCGCATATCCATTTGTTGTTTATCACATGTGACTTTCTTGTAGGTGCATATGCGACTTTGCTAACGAGTTGACTGATATTTCTAGCTTAGTTGACCTCATGAAGCCATGAGAAGGACACAACGAACGAACACACACGTTCGCGACCTTGAGGGCAGCGCTATGTCTCGCTTACAGCAAGACCTAGTCTGCTCTCGCGTCAGGTGCCTGCCTAAATGGACCGGCTCAGGAGCGCGGGAGGCCACAGCCTCCGTGATTTCTTTCACTTTTTCTTTACGTTTTTCTTTCTTGTTTTACTATCGTTTATACTTTAAAATATTCTAAATAAATGTATTACAAAAAACACTTTACATAAAACATTTGAAAAAAATGTGAACCAAATATTTGGAAAATGATAAATGTGTATAAAAATATTTCTTATGTATACGAAAACTGTGTACAAAAAATAGTGTGTTTTAAAAAAGTTCATTGTATTAAAAAAATTAACCAAGAATTTAAAAAATGGTAATTTTTTTTTGAAAATGTTAATGAAGCATTTGAAAAATGTTGACCATGTATTAAAAAATGTCAAACTTGTATTGAAAAAAATCTTAATCATGCATTTGAAAATGTTAATATGTATATAAATTTTTTGATCATGTACTAATAAAACGTTTATCTTGTATTTGAAAAATAATTTTATATCAAGCATTTGAAAAATGTTTAAAGTGTGTATAGAAAAAATGTCGACCATGTATTAAAAAAAGTTAAAGTTGTATTTGAAAAATGTAAAATCTATATAAAGAAAATGTTTCTCATATATATGAAAAATGTATAGAAAAAATATACAGTGTATGTGAATAAAAGTGTTTATCTATTTAGAATATGTTAGTCAAGCATTTGAAAAAAATGGTAAACAAGTATTCAAAAATATTAATCAAGCATATGAAAAATGTTAAATGTGTATAAAAAAACTTGACTAGTGATGACCCACAAGTATAGGGGATCAATTGTAGACCTTTTGATAAGTAAGAGTGTAGAACAAGACTTCTCGCATGTCCTAAAAACAAATGAAACTACTCACAAATCATATTCATGTTCAAGATAAGAGGAGCATAGTATGATTAAGGATCTGAACATATAATCTTCCACCTAATAAACCTAATAGCATCAACTACAAGATGTAATCAACACTAGTAGTAACCCACATGTACCAATATGAGGTTTTGAGACAAAGATTGATTATAAGAGAGGAACTAGGGTTTCAGATGAGATGGTATTGATGAAGATGTTGATGGAGAAATGTCCTCCCACGATGAGAGGAATATTGGTGATGTCGATGGCTTCGATTTCCCCCTCCTTGAGAGAAGTATCTCTGACGGAATCGCTCTGCCGGAGAGCAAAAGTGCTCCTGCCCAGGTTCCGCCTCCAGACGTCGGCGCTTCATCCCGAAAGTCTTTTTCTGATTTTTTTTCTAGGGCGCATGGCTTCATATAGGAGAAGATGGGCCACAAAGACCTGCTTGTGGCTCATTGGTGGGCCCCTATTAGTGATTCTTCTTCCAGTATTTTTTTATTAATTTTAAAATAAATCTCAATAAATTTTCAGCTCATTTGGAGCTCTAGAGAATAGCTATCTCTGGTATAGGTCTTTTCAGGTCCAGAATTCCAATTGCGGCAATTTCTCTCTTCATGTAGATCTTGCATAATAAGAGAGAAAATGCATTATAGTTGCATCACAAAGTGAAATATTGATAAAAAAACACTATAATAATAGTAGGAAAAATGATGTAGAATGGGCGTATCAACTCCCCCAAACTTATACCTCGCTTGTCCTCAAGCGAATGCCGTACTCGATAATCATGACCGCATGTTTATGAGGGGGAACATTGCATGGAAAATCAAAAGAAAACTCCCTACGAGAGACCCAAAGATCTATCTATGGAGATGCTAGCAACAAGAGAGGGAAGTGTGTCTACGTATCCTAGTAGACCGAAAGCGCTAACGATCTAAAGATCGTAGTTGACATAGTCCTACTCGTGTCGCAATCCAATCCGATCCAAGCACCGCACTGATACGTCTATTTTGCATCATGTTTTCCTACTGTTATTTATAATGTTTTTAAGCATAATAATGCTTTATAGAGTAATTCTAATGCCTTTTCTCTCATAATATGCAAGGTTTACATAAAGAGGGAGAATACCGACAGCTGGAATTCTGGACCTACGTGAGAGATACATATTATGCACATCTCCAAGTGAGCTGAAATTTTACGAAGAATTGTTTGGAATATTTAATAATTATTGGAGAAAAGAACTACTGGAGGGGGGGGGGGGGGCACCTGGTGACCACAAGACACCAGGGTGCGCCAGGCCCCCCATGCGCGCCCTGGTGGTTTGTGGCTAGCCCAGCCCACCTCCGGTGCCAATCTTATGGTACATAAGGTCTTTTGACCTAGAAAAAAAATAAGGAGAGGACTTTCGGGATGGAGCGGCACCGTCTCGAGGCGGAACTTGGGCAGGAGCACTTTTGCCCTCCGGTGGAGCGATTCTGCCGAGGGAATTTTCCTCCCGAAGGGGAAAATCGAAGCCATCGTCATCACCAACAACTCTCCCATCTTGGGGAGGGCAATCTCCATCAACATCTTCAACATCACCGCCTCATCTCAAACCCTAGTTCATCTCTTGTGTTCAATCTTGTTACCGGAACTATAGATTGGTGCTTGTGGGTGACTAGTAGTGTTGATTACATCTTGTAGTTGATTACTATATGGTTTATTTGGTGGAAGATTATATGTTCAGATCGAATATGCTATTTAATACCCCTATAATCTTGAGCATGATTATCATTTGTGAGTAATTGCTTTTGTTCTTGAGGTCATGGGAGAAATCATGTTGCAAGTAATCATGTGAACTTGATATGTGTTTGATATTTTGATAGTATGTATGGTGTGATTCCCTTAGTGGTGTCATGTGAACGTCGACTACATGACACCTCACCATATTTGGGCCTAAGAGAATGCATTTTGGAGTAGCAATTATATGATGGGTTGCGAGAGTGATAGAAGCTTAAACCCCAGTTTATGTGCTATTCCGTAAGGGACCGATTGGATCCAAAAGTTTAATGCTATGGTTAGAATTTATTCTTAATACTTTTCTTGTAGTTGCAGATGCTTGCGGGAGAGGTAATCATAAGTAGGAGGTTTGTTCAAGTAAGAACATCACCTAAGCATCGCTCCACCCATATATCAAATTATCAAAGTAGCAAACACAAATCAAACCAACATGGTGAAAGTGACTAGATGAAAATCCCGTGTACCCTCAAGAATGCTTTGCTTATCATAAGAAACCGTTTTGGCCTGTCCTTTGCCTCAAAAGGATTGGGCTACCTTGCTGCACTTTTGCTACTATTAGCATTACTTTCTCGTTACAAATTATCTTGCTATTAAACTACTCTGCTACTTACAGTTTCAGCACTTGCAGACATTACCTTGCTGAAAACCACTTGTCATTTCATTCTGCTCCTCGTGGGGTTCGACACTCTTACTTATTGAAAAGAGCTAAAATTGATCACCTATACTTGTGGGTCATCAAGGCTATTTTCTGGCGCCGTTGCCGGGGAGTGAAGCGCCTTTGGTAAGGAAACATTTATATAGTGTGCAAAAATTTATTGTCACTTGTTACTATGGAAAACAATCATTTGAGGGGTTTGTTCGGAGTATCTTCACTTCGACGGGAACCACAATTAGCTACCCCTCAACCTACTGCACCTACTGAAAATATTGAATATGAAATTCCTTCGGGTATGATAGAACAACTGCTAGCTAATCCTTATGCAGGAGACGGAACCGAACATCCTGATATGCACTTGATATATGTAGAACAAATTTGTGGATTGTTCAAGCTTACAGGTTTACCGGAGATGAAGTTTATGAAGAAGGTCCTCCCTTTATCTTTGAAGGGAAAAGCATTGGCATGATATAGGCTATTCGATGATATTGGATCCTGAAATTGGAATTCCATCAAAAAATTTATCCTATGCATCTAGTTCATCGTGACCGGAATATATATATATATATATATATATATATATATATATATATATATATATATATATATATATATATAATAACTATTCCTCACCCAGGATGGCGAATAGCGTGACCCTATATTTTAACATCAATGCACCGTAATTTTATGTTTCATAAATTTTGTCTTATTTCAGACGTCAAAAGAGAACATAAGAAAATATATAATTGCCGTAAAAAATATTTTATATTACGTAAATTACAAATGTAAAAACATAGTGTAAAATGTACATAAATGTATTTTTTCTGGTATTCTGAACTTTTTTTATGCCAAATTTTACATAATAAATCAATATGACTGTAACTATTTATATTTGAAACATGATTTATTTATGAAATGATCGTAAAATTACCTCGGGTGAAGAATAACTTTTTCTGCACCCTGGGTGACGAATAGTAACTATATATATATATATATATATATATATATATATATATATATATATATATATATATAATATTTGGCCTCGTGAAGGAGAAAGTATCGCTCTAGCTTGGGGGAGTCTTAAGTCAATGTTACACTCATGCCCCAATCATGAGAACTCAAGAGAAATTTATTACCCAGAATATTTATGCTCGGCTTTCTCGTAATGATCAAACCATGCTTGATACTTCTTGTGCTAGTTCTTTTATGAAGAAGACTATTGAATTCTGGTGGGATTTTTTGGAAAGAATTAAACGCAACTCTGAAGATTGAGAACTCGATGAAGGTAAAGAGTCAGGTATTAAACTGAAGTATGATTGTGTTAAATCTTTCATGAATACCGATGCTTTTCAAAAGTTTACCATTAAATATGGACTTGACTCTGAGATAATAGCCTCCTTTTGTGAATCATTTGCTACTCATGTTGATCTCCCTAAAGAGAAGTAGTTTAAATATCACCCACCTATTAAAGAAGAAATTAAAGAACCAGTACCAGTTAAAGAAGAAACTGTAATTTATAATGTTGATCCAGTTATTCCTACTGCTTATATTGAGAAACCACCTTTCCCTGTTAGGATAAAGGAACATGCTAAAGTCTCAACTGTGGTCAACAAAAGTTATATTAGAACACCTAAACCTGATGAACAAATTAAAGTCTACTATTGCTATGGTTAAAGATCTCTTGGAAGAAGATGTAGATGGGCATGTTATTTACTTCTGCGAAGAAGCTGCTAGAATTGCCAAACCTGATAAAAAGGATGAACATAGACCTATTGTTGGCATACCCGTTGTCTTAGTTAAAATAGGAGACCACTTTTATCATGGTTTAGTGACATAGGTGCTAGCGTGAGTGCTATTCCTTATTCCTTATATCAAGAAATTATGAATGACATAGCACCCGTAGAGATAGAAGACGTAGATGTTACTATCAAACTTGCTAATAGAGACAATATATCACCAATTGGGATTGTTAGAGATTTGAAGTCTTGTGTGGCAAAATAAAATACCCTACTGATTTCCTTGGTTCTCGGTTCCCCACAAGATGACTTCTGTCCCCTTATCTTTGGTAGACCTTTCTTGAACACCGTTAATGCTAGAATAGACTGTGAGAAACAAACTATCGGTGTTAGTTTTGGTGACGAGTCTCATGAGTTTAATTTTTCCAAGTTTAGTAGAAAACTTCATGAAAAAGAATTGCTTAGTAAAGATGAATTAGTTGGTCTTGCTTCTATTGCTGTGCCTCCTACTGTTCCACTAGAACAATATTTGCTAGACCATGAAAATGATTTACATATGCATGAAATAAATAAGTTTTTCTTTGAACAACATCCTCTGCTTAAACAAAATTTTCCTATTGAAACTCTAGGAGGTCCTCCTCCACCTAAAGATGATCCTGTGTTTGAATTAAAACAATTGTCAGACACTTTGAAATATGCTTATCTTGATGAAAAGAAGATATATCCTGTTATTATTAGTGCTAACCATTCAGAACATGAAGAAGAAAGATTATTGAAAGTTCTAAGGAAGCACTGAGCTGCTATTGGATATACTCTTGATGATTTAAAGGGCATTAGTCCCACTCTATGTGAGCACAAAATTAATATGGAACCTGATGCTATACCCGTTGTTGATCACCAACGTCGGTTAAATCCGAAGATGAAAGACGTGGTAAGAACAGAAATATTAAAACTTCTGGAAGTAGGTATAATCTATCCCATAGCTGATAGTAGATGGGTAAGTCCTGTTCATTGTGTCCCAAAAAAGGGAGGTATTACTGTTGTTCCTAATGATAAGAATGAACTTATTCCACAAAGAATTGTTACAGGTTATAGAATGGTAATAGATTTTAGAAAATTAAACAAAGCAACTGGAAAAGATCATTACCCTCTGCCTTTTATTGATCAAATGCTAGAAAGATTATCTAAGCACACACATTTTTGCTTCCTTGATGGACATTCTGGTTTTTCACGAATACCTATTTCTCAACCTGATCAAGAAAAGACCACTTTTACTTGTCCCTTTGGAACTTATGCTTATAGACGTATGCCTTTTGGTTTATGCAATGCACCTGCTACCTTTCAAAGATGTATGACTACTATATTCTCTGACTTTTGTGAAAAGACTCTTGAGGTTTTTATGGATGATTTCTATGTTTATGGGAAGTCTTTTGATGATTGTTTAAGCAATCTTGATCGTGTTTTGCAGAGATGTGAACAAACAAATCTTGTCTTGAATTGGGAGAAGTGCCACTTTATGGTTAATGAAGGCATTGTCTTGGGTCATAAAATTTCTGAAAGAGGTATTGAAGTGGACAAATCTAAGGTTGATGCAATTGAGAAAATGCCATGTCCTAAAGATATCAAAGGTATTCGTAATTTCCTAGGTCATGCTGGTTTCTATAGGAGATTTATCAAAGACTTTTCTAAAATTTCTAGGCCTCTTATGAATCTTTTGCAAAAGGATATTCCTTTTGTTTTTGATGATGATTTTTTAGAAGCCTTTGAAACACTCAAGAAAGCCTTAATTTCTGCACCTATTGTTCAACCACCTGATTGGAACTTGCCTTTTGAAATTATGTGTGATGCTAGTGATTATGCTGTTGGTGTTGTTCTAGGACAAAGAGTTGATAAGAAACTGAATCTTATTCATTATGCTAGTAAAACTCTAGACGGTTCTCAGTGAAATTATGCTACTACTAAAAAAGAATTCTTAGTAGTGGTGTTTGCTTGTGATAAATTTAGACCTTACATTGTTGATTCAAAAGTAATTGTTCACACCGATCATGCTGCTATTAAATATCTTATGGAAAAGAAATATGCTAAACCTAGACTTATTCGATGGGTTCTCTTGCTACAAGAATTTGATTTACATATCACTGATAGAAAAGGAGCTGAGAATCTCGTAGCTGATAACTTGTCTAGGCTTGAAAATGTGCCTGATGACCCACTACCTATTGATGATAGTTTTCCTGATGAGCAGTTAGCTGCAATAAATGTTGCTCACGACACTCCTTGGTATGCTGACTATGCTAATTACATTGTTTCTAAATATTTACCACCTAGTTTTACATATCAACAAAAAAAATTCTTCTATGATTTAAGACATTACTTTTGGGATGACCCACATCTTTATAAAGAAGTAGTAGATGGTATTATTAGATGTTGTGTACCTGAGCATGAACTGAGACAAATCCTATGTAAATGTCACTCCGAAGCTTATGGAGGGCATCATGCTGGAGATATAACTGCTCACAAGGTATTGCAATCTGGATTTTATTAGCCTACTCTCTTCAAGGATGCCCGTAAGTTCGTCTTATCTTGTGATGAATGCCAAAGAATAGGTAATATCGGTAAGCGTCAAGAAATGACTATGAATTATTCACTTGTTGTTGAACCATTTGATGTTTGGGGATTTGATTACATGGGACCTTTTCCTTCCTCTAATGGGTATACACATATTTTGGTTGCTGTTGATTATGTTACTAAATGGGTAGAAGCTATTCCAACCAGTATTGTTGATCACAACACCTCTATTAAAATGCTTAAGGAAGTTATTTTCCCAAGGTTTGGAGTCCCTAGATATTTAATGACTGATGGTGGTTTACACTTTATTCATGGTGCTTTCCGTAAAAATGCTTGCCAAGTATGATGTTAACCACAGAATTGCATCACCTTATCATCCACAGTCTAGTGGTCAAGTTGAACTTAGAAATAAAGAAATAAAATTAATCTTGCAAAAGACCGTCAATAGGTCCAGGAAGAATTGTGTCGGCGTCCTGGATTTGGGGGTATCCAGGCCTGCCTGCCTGCGGCCCACCATGTGGCTTCATCGACGGCCTAGTATGGCCCAGCTTCGTCAACAACACCATAAGACCCTCGCGGGGGGCCAAGCCTCGTGAGGCGGACAACGCCAAGACCCCCGAAGGAGTTGGCCTCCTCAGGAGGGCTCCTGAGGGGCTGAGAGTTCTATGCACGCTGCCTCACGAGGCTCAGCTAACGTGAGCCATGACGATCAAGGCCAGGCGGGTGCCAGGCGGGCGCCAGGTGGGTGCAGAGCGCAGGTTGAAGGAAATATGCCCTAGAGGCAATAATAAAGTTATTATTTATTTCCTTATATCATGATAAATGTTTATTATTCATGCTAGAATTGTATTAACCGAAAACATAATACATGTGTGAATACATAGACAAACATAATGTCACTACTATGCCTCTACTTGACTAGCTCATTAATCAAAGATGGTTGTGTTTCCTAACCATAGACATGAGTTGTCATTTGATTAACGGGATCTCATCATTAGGAGAATGATGTGATTGACTTGACCCATTCTATTAGCTTAACACTTGATCATTTAGTATGTTGCTATTGCTTTCTTCATGACTTATACATGTTCCTATAACTATGAGATTATGCAACTCCCGTTTACCGGAGAAACACTTTGTGTGCTACCAAACGTCACAACGTAACTGGGTGATTATAAAGGAGCTCTACAGGTGTCTCCGAAGGTACATGTTAAGTTGGCGTATTTCGAGATTAGGATTTTTCACTCCGATTGTCGGAGAGGTATCTCTGGGCCCTCTCGGTAATGCACATCACTATAAGCCTTGCAAGCAATGTGACTAATGAGTTAGTTGCGGGATGATGCATTACATAACGAGTAAAGAGACTTGCCGGTAACGAGATTGAACTAGGTATTGAGATACCGACGATCGAATCTAGGGCAAGTAACATACCGGTGACAAAGGGAACAACGTATGTTGTTATGCGGTTTGACCGATAAAGATCTTCGTAGAATATGTGGGAGCCAATATGAGCATCCAGGTTCCGCTATTGGTTATTGACCGGAGACGTGTCTCGGTCATGTCTACATAGTTCTCGAACCCATAGGGTCCGCACGCTTAAAGTTAGATGACGGTTATATTATGAGTTTATGTATTTTGATGTACCGAAGGTAGTTCGGAGTTCCGGATGAGATCGGGGACATGACGAGGAGTCTCGAAATGGTCGAGACGTAAAGATCGATATATTGGACGACTATATTCGGACATCGAAAAGGTTCCGAGTGATTCGGGTATTTTCGGGAGTACCGAGGAGTTACAGGAATACGAGGAAGAAGCAATGGGCCTCATGGGCCCAGTGGTGAAAGAGAGGAGACAGGGCGCGCGGCCCCCCTAGCCCAAACCGAATTGGACTAGGGGGCCGGCCCCCTTTCCTCCTTTTCCTCCTTCTCCTTCCTTTTCCTTCTCCTTCCCTTCCTTCCCCTCTCCTACTTGGACTAGGAAAGAGGGGGGAATCCTACTTGGAGTAGGATTGCCCCCCTTGGGCGCGCCTCCTCCCCTTGGCCGGCCCTCTCCTCCTCCCCCCCTTTATATATGGAGGAAGGGGGCACCTCTAGACACAACAATTGATCCCTTGGATCTCTTAGCCGTGTGCGGTGCCCCCCTCCACCATAATTCACCTCGATAATATCGTAGCGGTGCTTAGGCGAAGCCCTGCGTCGGTAGAACATCATCATCATCACCACGCCATCGTGCTGACGGAACTCTCCCTCAAAGCTCAGCTGAATCGGAGTTCAAGGGACGTCATCAAGCTGAACGTGTGCTGAACTCGGAGGTGCCGTGTGTTTGGTACTTGATCGGTCAAATCGTGAAGACGTACGACTACATCAACCACGTTGTGCTAACGCTTGCGCTTTCGGTCTACGAGGGTACGTGGACAACACTCTCCCCTCTCATTGCTATGCATCACCATGATCTTGCATGTGCGTAGGAATTTTTTTGAAATTACTACGTTCCCTAACAGTGGCATCAGAGCCTGGTTTTATGCGTAGATGTTATATGCATGAGTAGAACACAAGTGAGTTGTGGGCGATACAAGTCATACTGCTTACCAGCATGTCATACTTTGGTTCGGCGGTATTGTTGGATGAAGCGGCCCGGGCCGACATTACGCTTTCGCTTACGCGAGACTGGTTCTACCGACGTGCTTTGCACATAGGTGGCTGGCGGGTGTCAGTTTCTCCAACTTTAGTTGAACTGAGTGTGGCTATGCCCGGTCCTTGAGAAGCTTAAAACAGCACTAACTTGACGAACTATCGTTGTGGTTTTGATGCGTAGGTAAGAACGGTTCTTGCTCAGGCCGTAGCAGCCACGTAAAACTTGAAACAACAAAGTAGAGGACGTCTAACTTGTTTTTGCAGGGCATGTTGTGATGTGATATGGTCAAGACGTGATGCTATATTTTATTGTATGAGATGTTCATGTTTTGTAACCGAGTTATCGGCAACTGGCAGGAGCCATATGGTTGTCGCTTTATTGTATGCAATGCAATCGCCCTGTAATTGCTTTACTTTATCACTGAGCGGTAGCGATAGTCGTAGAAGCAATAGGTGGCGAAACAACAACGATGCTACGATGGAGATCAAGGTGTCGCGCCAGTGACGATGGTGATCATGACGGTGCTTCGGAGATGGAGATCACAAGCACAAGATGATGATGGCCATATCATATCACTTATATTGATTGCATGTGATGTTTATCCTTTATGCATCTTATTTTGCTTTGATTTACGGTAGCATTATAAGATGATCTCTCACTAAATTTCAAGGTATAAGTGTTCTCCCTGAGTATGCACCATTGTGAAAGTTCTTCGTGCTGAGACACCACATGATGATCGGGTGTGATAGGTTCTACGTTCAAATACAACGGGTGCAAAAGAGTTTCACACGCGGAATACTCAGGTTAAACTTGACGAGCCTAGCATATACAAATATGGCCTCGGAACACTAAGACTGAAAGGTCGAGCGTGAATCATATAGTAGATATGATCAACATTGTGATGTTCACCATTGAAAACTACTCCATCTCACGTGATGATCGGACATGGTTTAGTTGATTAGGATCACGTGATCACTTAGATGATTAGAGGGATGTCTATCTAAGTGGTAGTTCTTAAGTAATATGATTAACTGAACTTAAATTTATCATGAACTTAGTCCTGGTAGTACTTTGCAAATTATGTTGTAGATCAATAGCTCGCGTTGTTGCTTTCATATGTTTATTTTGATATGTTCCTAGAGAAAACTATGTTAAAAGATGTTAGTAGCAATGATACGGATTGGATCCGTGATCTAAGGTTTATCCTCATTGCTACACAGAAGAATTATGTCCTTGATGCACCGCTAGGTGACAGACCTATTGCAGGAGCAGATGCAGACGTTATGAACGTTGGCTAGCTCAATATGATGACTACTTTATAGTTTAGTGCACCATGCTTAAAGGCTTAGAATCGGGACTTCAAAGACGTTTTGAACGTCATTGACCATATGAGATGTTCCAGGAGTTGAAGTTAATATTTCAAGCAATTACCCGAGTTGAGAGATTTGAAGTCTCCAACAAGTTCTATAGCTAAAAGATGGAGGAGAATCGCTCAACTAGTGAGCATGTGCTTAGATTGTCTGGGTACTACAATCGCTTGAATCAAGTGGTAGTTTATCTTCCAGATAAGATAGTGATTGACAGAGTTCTCTAGTCACCATCACCAAGTTACTAGAACTTTGTGATGAACTATAGTAAGCAAGGGATGACGAAAACGATTCCCGAGCTTTTCCTGATGTTGAAATCGACGAAGGTAGAAATTAAGAAAGAGCATCAAGTGTTGATGATTGACAAGACCACTAGTTTCAAGAAAAGGGCAAAGGAAAAGAAAGGGAACCTCAAGTAGAATGGCAAGCAAGTTGTCACTCCCGCGAAGAAGCCCAAAGCTGGACCAAAGCCTGAAACTGAGTGCTTCTACTGCAAAGGAAATGGTCACTGGAAGTGGAAATGCCCTGAATATTTGGTAGATAAGAAGGATGGCAAAGTGAACAAGGGTATATTTGATATACAGGTTATTGATGTGTATCTTACTAGTGTTTATAGTAACCCCTGGGTATTTGATACTTGTTCGGTTGCTAAGATTAGTAACTCGAAACAGGAGTTACAGAATAAACAGAGACTAGTTGAGGGTGAAGTGACGATGTGTGTTGGAAGCAGTTCCAAGATTGATATGATCATCATCACACACTCCCTATACTTTCGGGATTAGTGTTAAACCTAAATAAATGTAATTTGGCGTTTGCGTTGAGCATGAATATGATTTGATCATGTTTATTGCAATACGGTTATTCATTTAAAGTCAGAGAATAATTGTTGTTCTGTTTACATGAATAAAACCTTCAATGGTCATACACCCAATAAAAATAGTTTGTTGGATCTCGATCGTAGTGATACACATATTCATAATATTGATGCCAAAAGATGCAAAGTTAATAATGATAGTGCAACTTATTTGTGGCACTGCCGTTTGGGTTATATCGGTGTAAAGCGCATGAAGAAACTCCATAAAGATGGATTTTCGGAATCACTTGGTTACAAATCATTTGATGCTTGCGAACCGTGCCTTTTGGGCAAGATGACTAAAACTCCGTTCTCCAGAACAATGGAATGAGCTACTAACTTGTTGGAAATAATACATGCTGATGTATGCAGTCCAATGAGTATTAAGGCTCGTGGCGGGTATAGTTATTTTCTGACCTTCACAGATGATTTGAGCAGATATGGGTATATCTACTTGATGAAACATAAGTCTGAAACAGTTGAAAGGTTCAAAGAATTTCAGAGTGAAGTGGAAAATCATCGTAACAAGAAAATAAAGTCTCTACGATCTTATCGTGGAGATGAATATTTGAGTTACGAGTTTGGCCTTCAGTTAAAATAATGTGGAATAGTTTCACAAACGCATGCCACCTGGAACACCACATAGTGATGGTGTACGAACGTCATAACCGCACTTTATTTGATATGGTGCGATCAATGATGTCTCTTACCTATTTAGCAATATCGTTTTGGGGTTATGCATTAGAGACAGCTACATTCATGTTAAAAGGGCACCATCTAAAATCCGTTGAGACGACACCATATGAACTGTGGTTTAGCAAGAAACCTAAGCTGTCGTTTCTTAAGATTTGGGATTGCGATGCTTATGTGAAAAAGTTTCATCCTGATAAGCTCAAACCCAAATCGGAGAAATGTGTCTTCATAGGATACCCAAAGGAGACAGTTGGGTACACCTTCTATCATAGATCCGAAGGCAAGACATTCATTGCTAAGAATGGATCATTTCTAGAGGAGTTTTCTGGAAAGAAGTGAGTGGGAGGAAAGTATAACTTGACAAGGTAACTGTACCTGCTCCCTTATTGGAAAGTAGTTTATCACAGAAACCGGTTCCTATGACGCCTACACCAATTAGTGAGGAAGCTAATGATATTGATAATGAAACTTCAGATCAAGTTACTACCGAACCTCGTAGATCAACCAGAGTAAGATCCACACCAGAGTGGTACGGTAATCCTATTCTGGAAGTCATGTTACTTGACCATGACAAACCTACGAACTATGAGGAAGCGATGATGAGCCCAGATTCCGCAAAATGGCTTGACGCCATGAAATCTGAGATGGGATCCATGTATGAGAACAAAGTATGGACTTTGATTGACTTGCCTGATGCTCGGCAAGCCATAGAAAATAAATGGATCTTCAAGAAGAAGACACACGCTGATAGTAGTGTTACTATCTACAAAGCTCGACTTGTCGCAAAATTTTTTCTGACAAGTTCAAGGTGTTGAATACAATGAGATTTTCTCACTCGTATCGATGCTTAAGTCTATCTGAATCATGTTAGCAATTGCCACATTTTATGAAATCTGGCAAATGGATGTCAAAATTGTGTTCCTTAATGGATTTATTAAAGAAGAGTTGTATATGATGCACCCAGAAGGTTTTGTCAATCCTAAAGGTGCTAACAAAATGTGCAAGCTCCAGCGATCCATCTATGGACTGGTGCAAGCATCTCAGAGTTGGAGTATACGCTTTGATGAGTTGATGAAAGCATATGGTTTTATACAGACTTTTGGAGAAGCCTGTATTTACAAGAAAGTGAGTGGGATCTCTGTAAGCATTTATGATATTATATGAGGACGACATATTGTTGATTGGAAATGATATAGAATTTCTAGATAGCATAAAAGGATACTTGAATAAGAGTTTTTCAAAGAAAGACCTCGGTGAAGCTGCTTACACATTGAGCATCAAGATCTATAGAGATAGATCAAGACGCTTGATTAGATTTTTCAATGAGTACATACCTTTATAAGATTTTGAAGTATTTCAAAATGGAACAGTCAAAGAAGGAGTTCTTGCCTGTGTTGCAAGGTGTGAAGTTGAGTAAGACTCAAAACCCGACCATGGCAGAAAATAGAAAAGAATGAAAAGTCATTCCCTATGCCTCAGTCATAGGTTCTATAAAGTATGCTATGTTGTGTACCAAACCTATTGCATACCTTGCTCTGAGTTTGACAAAGGAATACAATTTTGATCTAAGAGTAGATCACTGGACAACGTTAGAGAATATCCTTAGTGAGAACTAAGGAAATGTTTCTCGATTATGGAGGTGATAAAAAAAGGGTTCGTCGTAAAGGGTTACGTCGATGCAAGTTTTGACACTGATCCAGATGACTCTAAGTCTCAATTTGGATACATATTGAAAGTGGGAGCAATTAGCTACAGTAGCTCCGTGCAGAGCATTGTAGAGATAGAATATTTGCAAAATATATACGGCTCTGAGTGTGACAGACCTATTGACTAAACTTCTCTCGTGAGCAAAACATGATCATACCTTAATACTCTTTGGGTGTTAATCACATAGCGATGTGAACTAGATTATTGACTGTAGTAAACCCTTTGGGTGTTGGTCACATGACGATGTGAACTATGGGTGTTTATAATATACAGATATGAATATTGGTGTTAAATCACATAGCGATGTGAACTAGATTATTGACTCTAGTGCAAGTGGGAGACTGAAGGAAATATTCCCTAGAGGCAATAATAAAGTTATTATCTATTTCCTTATATCATGATAAATGTTTATTATTCATGCCATAATTGTATTAACCGGAAACACAATACATGCGTGAATACATAGACAAACATAATGTCACTAGTATGCCTCTACTTGACTAGCTCATTAATCAAAGATGGTTGTGTTTCCTAACCATAGACATGAGTTGTCATTTGATTAACGGGATCACATCATTAGGAGAATGATGTGATTGACTTGACCCATTCCGTTAGCTTAGCACTTGATCGTTTAGTATGTCGCTATTGCTTTCTTCAGGACTTATACATGTTCCTATAACTATGAGATTATGCAACTCCCATTTACCGGAGGAACACTTTGTGTGCTACCAAACGTCACAACATAAATGGGTGATTATAAAGGAGCTCTACAGGTGTCTCCGAAGGTACATGTTGAGTTGGCGTATATCGAGATTAGGATTTGTCACTCCGATTGTCGGAGAGGTATCTCTGGGCCCTCTCGGTAATGCACATCACTATAAGCCTTGAGAGCAATGTGACTAATGAGTTAGTTGCGGGATGGTGCATTACATAACGAGTAAAGAGACTTGCCGGTAACGAGATTGAACTAGGTATTGAGATACTGACGATCGAATCTCGGGCAAGTAACATACCGATGACAAAGGGAACAACGTATGTTGTTATGCGGTTTGACCGATAAAGATCTTCGTAGATTATGTGGGAGCCAATATGAGCATCCAGGTTCTACTATTGGTTATTGACCGGAGACGTGTCTCGGTCATGTCTACATAGTTCTCGAACCCATAGGGTCCGCACGCTTAAAGTTAGATGACGGTTATATTATGAGTTTATGTATTTTGATGTACTGAAGGTAGTTCGGACTCCCGGATGAGATCGGGGACATGACGGGGAGTCTCAAAATGGTCGAGACGTAAAGATCGATATATTGGACGACTATATTCGGACATCGGAAAGGTTCCGAGTGATTCAGGTATTTTCGGGAGTATCGGGTGGCGGTGTCAAAACCGGCGGATATCGGGTAGGGGGTGCCGATCTGTGCGTCAAGGCTGATGGTAACAGGAAGCAAGGGACACAGATGTTTACCCAGGTTCGGGCCCTCTCGATGGAGGTAAAACCCTACTTCCTGCTTGATTAATATTGATGATATGGGTAGTACAAGAGTAGATCCACCACGAGATCGTAGAGGCTAAACCCTAAGAGCTACCCTATGATTGTATGATTGTAATTGTGATCGGCCTTCTAAGGACCAACCTCTCTGGTTTATATAGACACCGGAGAGGGCTAGGGTTTACATGGAGTCGGTTACAAGGAAGGAAACACAATATCCGGATCGCCAAGCTTGCCTTCCACGCCAAGGAGAGTCCCATCCGGACACGGGCTGAAGTCTTGAGTCTTGTATCTTCACGCTTCAATAGTTCGGATGTTGTACACAGTCCGGCTGTCCGGATACCCCCTAATCCAGGACTCCCTTAGTAGCCCCTGAACCATGCTTCAATGACGATGAGTCCGGCGCGCAGTCTTGTCTTCAACATTGCAAGGCGGGTTCCATCTTCGAATACTCCAATTTAATTATCGAACACTTGAATCGTGTCCAGATCCACAAAATGATCTTTACACGCCACTGTAGAGAGAATGATATTTCACAAATGCAATCTGCTGACAACTTTTTCAGATGATGTGACATGTTATTAGGGTCGGATCATTATTCGAACCGTTTTCCCACAACCAGCCATGGCGCATATTGTGAGGCGGTTTCTTTGACACGTCTTGTCAAAGCAGAGATCGTGGCCCCTTATTATGGGATTCTCATCAATACGGGCATGGGTAACCCAACCGCACCGCTAATCGTGGTGAGTGGGAGGCAGACGGGCTACTCCAGGCAAGTGGGGAGGCGCAAAAAACATTTACCGCCCCTATAAAGAGGTAAGGCCCCTTTCTCTTTACCCACGCCTTCTCCTCCCGTTAGCTCATTCCCCTCTGTTCGATCCCTAACGCCCAAGTACTCTTTGTCTCCATCGAAGAGAGGTTTTCCAAAGATGTACGGATTCGGAGCAGGAGGCAGATGGATGGCCTCGACCGTCCAGGAGAAGGACATCAAGAAGCTCCGGGGAGCCGGGTATCTGGCCCAGAAGATCGGCCAACGTCTCCCACCGGCGGGACAGGTCGTCCCCTCTCCGGAGCCTCACGAGAGAGTCGTGTTCCTTCCCCATTTTGTGCGCGGCCTCGGGTTCCCCTTCACCCGCCTCACTTCGGCCTATGGCTGAAGATCTTCAATGTGAAACCCAAGGTGGTGAGTGGCGAACACGCCGAGTGCAGCGGCGCCATAGTAAGCAAGATGCCCAAGGCCGCTTGGCCGAAGGGCGCTTTCAACGACTCCGTCAAGGAGTGGCAGCAACAGTGGTTCTATATCGCTAAACCACGTGGCAGAAAGTGGGCGGCGGCTCCAGAGTTCAGATCCGGAGCTCCCCTGCGACTCACGTCCTAGCCCAAGAGGGGCCCGAACTGGTCCTCGTCCGATGAGCTGTCACTGCTCCAGACGCACGTCCACGGTGTGGTTGACAGGGACGTCAAACTCGTCGACGTAGTCCAGGTGATGCTAGTCCGCCTGGTTCTCCCTTGTGAGCGCCGAGCTTGCTCTCTATGGGAGTTCGACCCAACCAAGCACCAAACCCTTTAGGGGCTTTATCATTCCTCCCACAAGGATATCTGGAAGGTGCTCTTCAAGTCCAGAAAATCGTGGCCGGGCCCCGCCGAGGACCGTGGGTATCAATTATCCCATTTTGCAAGCTCGGTAATTTACAACCACGCTCTGTCCATTCATGCTTCAGCTAGCATGTCGTGAGGGAGACATCTTAATCGTGTTTCATTATGACCTTAGGGATGGATAAAGAAGGTGGAGCGAATACATTGTCCAGCCCCACTGCCGGAGGAACCGGCCGGACCTCTTCTGACGAAGATGCTGGTCCTCGCGCCTTACGAGGCGCCAAAGAAAGAGGCCTCCAAGAAGGTCAAGAAGACTCGGAGTGGCCTTCGCCCTCGCGAGGCTTCGGATGCCAAATCCGAAGACTCCAGTGACGATCCTTCATCTGAAGACGACGAGGAGGAAGCAGAGGAGGATGAGCCTCACTCCGATGGCGGGAGGAAAAGGACGGCCTCCACATCTCTGGAGGCCGGATCGCCCAAGAGGGGGAAAGGTTCCCTCCCAGAGGCATCCACCACGGCTGTCGATAGCAACCCGGAGTGGGATCCTAGGGCCCAGCCCCTGGAGAAGTCGTAAGTATCCGAACACGCATATGCGTCCGGGATTGTTTTTTGGTATAGTGGTTTTAACTGTTGCCATATTTTGCACAGTCCGGCAAGGTCTCGCGCCGGCCGATCCTCGTCGGAGGATTCGCTGGGCTCAGACATCTTGGCGAGCGAGATGCCTCCGCAGGCCCCTTCCCCAAAGTACGGGCGCGACACTGAGGTGTCATCTCGACAGGACCTGGACCAGGGAGGACATATCCCTGGAGTCGGACACGCGGGGATGGATACGGCCTCCGGGACCTCTTAGGTTTCAGAATCGAGCAAACAACCACCCTCGATAGTGGGAGGCCTGCCTACCCCGCCGGCATCCTCTGTTCGAGTAGAGCTGCCTGGCGGTCTATCGACAGCTTTGAAGAACGCATCTATCATAGATGAGCATCGGGCCCTCATGGGCACGGTGGTCGAGAAGATTCATTCCGCCGAGAGCGGGCTGAACGAGTCCTGCTTTGGCCTTATAAAGGCTTTTGAGGTATGTTTCCTAGGAAACCTTTGAGGAATTGTCATAATATGAGTAGTAGCCCCTGATGCACTGTCCGGCGGAGGAGACAGAGCTGGGTAGGGGATCAAATCCTCTGCTCTTGCATGAGCCTATGTGAATGATGTATACCCCTTTGTGTGAAAACAGGCGTCTGCAGAGAGGACGACCGCTTATAATGCGGAAGTGTCCGAACTGAAGCAGAGCCTTGCACGGGCCGAGGAGGAACTCGACCATGTGAAGAAGTAATTGGAAGACAAGCAAGGTATGTTGAAAGCATTTGTCTTGTAGTTTTCTCGAATGAATAGTTGTGCTTAGTGAAAAGTATTTGTATTGTATGCTCTAGGAGCGAGCGCCGAATACGAGGCACTGAAGAAGGCTGTGGCCAATGCCAACAAGAAGGCTGCCGCCGAACAGGTGCTTCATGAAAAACACGAGGCCAGGGTCATCGCAGTTGAGCGAGAGCTCCAGGAAGCTATGAAGAAAAGCGAGGGCTTGGAGCAGAGTCTAGTAGGGAAAGAATCTGAACTCGCCCAAGCTCTCGAGGCTGAGGAAGGTGCTCGGGAAGAAGCCCGAGGTGCTGCGCGGGACATTCAGGAGGCCCGGAAAGTTGCGGCTGGTAAGGCCTTCTGTATTCTTAGCTCTTTGTGCATGATAATGGGAAGAATCCTAAGCGGCAAGTTGAATTCTTATTTTTCCAGGGGCCTTTGCGGATCTTCCTCACAGCATATCAGATGCCGCCCAATTCTACCGAACCAAGGAGAAGAAGTCTGTGGAGAGGGACTTCTGGTCGCAGTATTTGGCGCCGAATTATCCGGTGCCTTTTATTGATCAGCTAAAACAGCTGGTCGAACTGCACCAGGCGGCCGAACTAGCCATGAAGGACTTAGTTGTCCGGCTGTGGCCTGCAGAGCCAATTCCAAGCAGTTACTTCGGACTCGTCAAGCGGATTGTGGGCGCCTGTCCCCGACTTGATGCTATCAAGCGATCAGTCTGCATAAAAGGCGCGCGCATGCCGTTTGCCCGTGCAAAAGTGCATTGGGGGAATCTTGACGCAGAGAAGCTGATGACTGAGGGGCCGCCGGAGGGTAAGGAGCACCGCAAGCCCGAGCTGTACTATGAAGGTGTACTGAAAGGGGCCCGCCTTGCGGCGGATAAGTGTGTTAAAGACATTATATTTCCCTAAGGGCATTCCTGCCGCTTATTGTAATATGGGATAATGGCATTTTTATTATATATTGTCTGTTTTGTTTGAACATATGTTCTTCCTGTGCGGCTATTTATTGTATGTACATCCTGAGAGTTGGCCAGTCATCGGCTTCTGTCCCCACGCAAAAAGGAATACGGGGGTGTTCGGGGTATATCTGAACGCTCTTTATCCCATATTTGGGTCCTTTTAAGGAGGTGTTTCTCACCATGAACCAGGCAATCAGACTATACGGCTTTATTACTCTCACTTAGCCATAGGAATTTGAGTATGGTCGGCGCAGCCCCTAGTGTTTGGAAAGCCGAACTAGGGGCTCTATTGGCGCCTGATTGGAAGACCGATCCGTCGCACTCTGCATTTATAATGGCGTTGTGCGGAATAAATCTTTAAGGATTTTACAACCTCTCGAACAGCTGGCCAGCTCTCGCTGCATCATGACAGTCGGTTTTCGGCTTTCTCTACTGAGGTGCTCGTCCGGCAAAACCGGGACACAATCATAGTAGTTCTCCCAGCGCTACCTTAGCCGATAGAACGGAACGTAAGGTACCAAAACATGGGAGCCGGGCAAACCCAACCAATGACCCAAGACATGATTCGGAGCTGATGCATATAGTGCTATAAGTTCGGGGTGCCGAGCGACCGAAAAGGTGGTCGGACTTTATTGCCGTACTGTGCAGCCCCTGGCATAACCGGGCGTAACATGAAGCGTGGCTGCCATTTTTGGCGAAGAGGCGTCGGTGATGAACGCCGACCGGTTAGTGTTATTTAAATATAATCATTGTGGTAGGATGATATGTCTATGCAAATGAGTATGATGTATGAAAAGAGGTGCTTTGGCGGAACCTATGCTGGCCGGACTGGAGGGGTTGTGAGTGGATCAAGAGTGAATCCGAACTGCCTTCTACCTACATGTTCCTGCCATTGTGTGTCCGGGCTGATTCCACGCCGTCAATCCTGTTCTGCATCAAAGTTAGTTTGTCAAGGCAAATGTTATGAGGCAGCTAAGCATCCTCTTGTGGTTAGTCTAAGGGTTCCTGATCGGACCCTGATGAACCCAGCCGTTATACCGTGAGGTAACGCAGAATCCTCAATGGGTGTCCAAATAGTTGGCCTGAGTGATTTACCACGTGGAATCTAGTCAACGTGGTTTATCCCGTTGGCATACGGTAAACTACCGCATGGTGGGAAGGTGCCGAAGATTTATTCTTTGGCGTAGCATTTTTTTTGGGTGATCCGAAGACAACCGTTTGAGTGGTGGGCCAATAAAACTTGGCCTTTGCACCTTACATCTTTTAGGAGATGTTATTTGTGGCTTCATACCCGTGTGGGCTTTGTGTGTTATGGAGCCCTCGGACTACTAGGTCTAGAGGTACTGCAATTGACTTGTTGTGGTTGATGTAATCATGGACGATCGGCCGTACTTTTATGCTCTGGGGGGGGGGGGGGGTTTCTTGACTAGACGCCTCTCCTCAATGTTTCTGGCCCGCGACCAACCGCCTTGTTTTGAGGATCCGGCATTCTCTATTGGTATGCTTTGCCGTCCTTCTAGGAGCACCATGAATTCGCATGGTTGATCGAGCCAGTGGCTCGGGCCGAATAGGCTTGAGCTGCTCTCTGTCCGTTGACCGGACTGGTATTTGCTGGACCTGGCGCCAGTTTCCTTCACTTGACGTTTGTTGCCATTGCGCCGAGGCTTGAGGGTGTCTCTTCGCGTATCCTTCTTACTGTCTTGGACTGTAATGATGTGTGGACGTCGGGGTGTGCGCCTTGGGTTCTCCTGCTTGGGTTGAGGTAGCCAGTTGTGCCGTGTATGCCCTTTATTGGGGCTGTCGAGTTCGTGCCTTTCGGTGGCCACTACCTTGGTCCACCTAATCGTTAGCAAGTCTTAGTCAGCTTTAAGCCGCTTTTGCCTCCTTTGCAGGCTCCTTGCCGTGGCCATGAGCCTTTGCTTGAAGCAAACTTGTTCCACTAGATCTTCAGGTACGCCGAATTCGTCATTGCCGAGGCTTACCTCGTCGTCGGAGGGGGTGTATAGTTGTCCTTCTCCAAGTATCCCATCGTGACCGGTCCGGCCAGCTTGAAGGTAGGCTGATCAGGACTGTATTCCTCTTCGGGACCATCCACATTGCTTCCGTCTCCGAGGCCGGTGTTGATGTGGCGGGGCTTGGAGCGGCACCGACGAAGCCCATGCTTTGCCTTTCTCCTTGAGGGGTTGTCCTCCGTTGCCTCGTCGCCATTGGTTTCCTTTGGAGTGTCCACCATATATATATATATATATATATATATATATATATATATATATATATATATATATATATATATATATATATATATATATATATATATATATATATATATATATATATCGTATGAGGAGGTGGCCGTCCATCGCCCTGTGAGCGATGGCTCCTGTAATTCTCCTGCATCGTCGTCCATACCGTCGATGTCTTCGGAGTCGAAGTCAAGCACGTCGGTTAAATCATCGACCGTGGCAATGAAGTGGGTGGTGGGTGGTCAATGAATTCCTTTGTCGTCTGCTTCCCACTCAAGCCGGACATAGTTCGGCCCAGAGCCTCCTGACAAAGATAGCGAGTTTAATGAGTTCAGCATGTCGCCAAAGGGCGAGTGCTGAAAGATGTCCGCTGCGGTGAGCTCCATTACCGGAGCCCAAACGGGCTCGACGGGCTCGGGAACGCGCGGACTGGAACCTACATCCGGACACGAATCCGGGGGTCCAGAGTGATAGGCTTCCTCAGAAGTGAGGCCTGTGTTCGGCTCCATCACCGATGAGGGTACGGCCTGTGGGGCGGGGTCCAGCCCTCCGTCCTTAGGCAACGCAACCTGCCCCGGATTTAGATCCGAGGCTTCTGCCGGGGTGATATCCCAAGCATCATCTGACAGCGGGTCTAAGCCGCACTCATCGTGACTGTTCGGTGCTCCTGGCGCAGGCCCGAATCCGTCGAAGATCAAGTCTCCGCGAATATCCGCCGTGTAGTTCAATTTTCCGAACTTGACCTGGTGGCCAGGGGCGTAGCTGTCGATCTGCTCCAGATGGCCAAGCGAATTGGCCCGCAGTGCGAAGCTGCCGAACACGAAGATCTGTCCGGGGAGAAAAGTCTCCCCCTGGACGGTGTTGTTGACGATTGAAGGCGCCATCAAGCTCTGCAGCAACGACACAGAGGAACTCTCAATGAAAGCACCAATGTCGGTGTCAAAACCGGCGGATCTCGGGTAGGGGGTCCCGATCTGTGGTCAAGGCTGATGGTAACAGGAAGCAAGGGACACTTTACCCAGGTTCAGGCCCTCTCGATGGAGGTAAAACCCTAATTCTTGCTTGATTAATATTGATGATATGGGTAGTACAAGAGTAGATCTACCACGAGATCGTAGAGGCTAAACCCTAAGAGCTAGCCTATGATGGTATGATTGTAATTGTGATCGACCTTCTAATGACCTACCTCTCCGGTTTATATAGACACCGGAGAGGGCTAGGGTTTACATGGAGTCGGTTACAAGGAAGGAAACACAATATCCGGATCGCCAAGCTTGCCTTCCACGCCAAGGAGAGTCCCATCCGGACACGGGCCGAAGTCTTGAGTCTTGTATCTTGACGCTTCAATAGTTCGGACGTTGTACACAGTCCGGCTGTCTGGATACACCCTAATCCAGGACTCCCTCACTGGGGAGTTACGGGAATACGAGGAAGAAGCAATGGGCCTTATGGGCCAAGTGGTGGAAGAGAGGAGACAGGGCGCGCGGCCCCCCTAGCCCAAACCAAACTGGACTAGGGGGCCGGCCCGCCTTTCCTCCTTTTCCTCCTTCTCCTTCCATCCCCTTCTCCTTCCCTTCCTTCCCCTCTCCTACTTGGACTAGGAAAGAGGGGGGAATCCTACTTGGAGTAGGATTTCCCCCCTTGGGCGCGCCTCCTCCCCTTGGCCGGCCCTCTCCTCCTCCCCCTTTATATACGGAGGAAGGGGGCAGCTCTAGACACAACAATTGATCCCTTGAATCTCTTAGCTGTGTGCGGTGCCCCCTTCACCATAATCCACCTCGATAATATTGTAGCGGTGCTTAGGCGAAGCCCTTCATCGGTAGAACATCATCATCATCACCACGCCGTCGTGCTGACGGGGCTCTCCCTCAAAGCTCGGCTGGATCGGAGTTCGAGGGACGTCATCGAGCTGAACGTGTGCTGAACTCGGAGGTGCCGTGCGTTCGGTACTTGACCGGTCGGATCGTGAGGACGTACGACTACATCAACCGCGTTGTGCTAACGCTTCCGCTTTCGGTCTAAGAGGGTACGTGGACAACACTCTCCCCTCTCGTTGCTATGCATCACCATGATCTTGCGTGTGTGTAGGAATTTTTTTGAAATTACTACATTCCCTAACACAGGTTTCCTCTTTGGTGCAAGGGAGGCAAGCCACAGGCGCGGAGTCCCGAGGAATCAGCCAAAGGATTCCATTCCGGTGCAACGATACCAAGACCGCCAGGACGGCAGGACGGAGGTCATCGACGAGCCCACTGCAGCGCCATGACCAGAGGCTTTTCGTAGGCGAAGACTACTTTTGTCAGGATAGACTGTACTACTTGTCCCCTTTCAAATCCCGCCATTGTGGAATCCCTTCCCGTTCATATTTGGGAAGAGGACCAAGGCCTCTATAAATAGGACTAGCCACCACCCTAGGAGGGGGACGGAATCACAACAAGTAGAGCACCACACCAGCTCAAGAACACCTCACCTCCTGAGGCTTGTTCATCCACTGTACTAGCTCATCCATAGCCCCTCGAGGCAATCCACCACATCGCACTGGATTAGGGTATTACACCACAATGATGGCCCGAACCAGTATAAATATTTGTGTCTTTGTGTCTCTTTGAGCTCGACGCGCTAGGCTTAGGAGGATCGCGAGTAGGCAAGCTGGGCAGGTTGAGATCTCTGCACGCACACCAGAGTTCAAACCTCTCAAGGGTTACCGGATCCCTAAATCAGACATTTGGCGCGCAAGGTACGGGTGCGTCGGAATCTTCTTCCTCGACCTCTAGATCTATCAGGACCCCGATCCTATGCCACACCGATCTAGCATGTAACACCCCATATCACTTTGCGGCCTCACACACGGTATTCCCACGGGTGTCGCCTTACCAGGCCTGGGACCGTTTGCGCCTTTCGGCTCACGTATATGATAGTGTCGCTAGCATCCATATGACAAAGAACCCGGGCTGACATGGCTAGTCGTGAACCCAAAGTGGCACTAACTTACAGGGACAGGCATACATGACCTAGCAATGAACGTGTCGGTCATCAGCGAGTGAATCTGGGCTGTCGCAACTGGGCTAACAGGACTCCAGAGAATCCGTGCTGTAGCAGGCTAACAGGACTCCGGTAGAAACCGTGTGAAATTTCTCCGAAGGGACAGACACTGGAACAAACAAGGACACATGCCAGCCACCGTAAGTGTTCCGGAGTAGTAGCAAGCTACCAGGGCTCAGTGGAAGCACTAGGAGACATTTCCCGGTAAGAGAGGCTACCAAGGATAAACAACTAGATAGTCATATTCCACACATACCAAGCATTTCAATAACATATACACAATATGCTCGATATTTGCAAATACAACATGGCATCACAACACGACTCTACAGCTCAAGTATTTTATTCAATAGGCTCCGAGGAGCGAGATAATACAAACATGGGTCTCATGACCCAACATTCAGAGCATACAAGTCAAAGCACATGCGGAAGCTTATCATGTCTGAGTACAGACATCTATAAATGAAAAAGGCTGAGAAGCCTGACTATCTACCAGATCCTGTTGAGGGCACAAGATCGTAGCTGAGGTAACAAGCTAAACGTCGAAGTCCATGCGGAACTACTAGTGAGACTGGAGTCTCTCTACAAAAACATAAAATAGGCAAACGTGAGTACAAATGTACCCAGAAAGACTTACATCAGAACTATCTACATATGCATCATTATCAACAAAGGGGGGTGGTGGGGTTTAACTGCAGCAAGCCAGCTTTGACTCAGTGGCTATCCTAAACACGACTTCAAGTAACTCTTTGAGGTGGCTCACATGAGTCCACATATTCACCATTTCAATAAACCACTATGGATCCGTTCCTGTCTTCCTACGAGAACGCCATCCATAGCACTCACGCGTATCTTGTGTATTTTAGAGTATCCACTTTCGCTTGTCTATGAACTGTATAGGCAACCAGAGGTCCTTTACCACTGACGCGGCTATTTGAATATATCATATTAACCCTGTAGGGGTGTACTTCTTCACACACGCTCTCACCACTTACCGTCATGTACACGTCATGTATCTCGGCAACCTTCAAGCGGAAGCCTAGCGAGGGTGTCGTCCATGACCTGACTAACCACACAAGTTTCTAGTCCAGGTTTATTGCCTATTCGGGTTCCATCGGGCAGGAGATCTGACCGGGGTGTCGCTCACGACCCCAAACGATGTGAGCAGGGTTCCCAAGCCCACCATCCAGGTGCCACTTGGTACACCGTGCCACTGCACCTGTTCTATCCCAAGCCCACCTGTACTGGGTGCCACTTGGTAGACTACTAGCACTACCTACAAACACCAGAAACTAGTTGCAACTCCTGGACAGAGATCGAGTTGTTTAATAAGTCGAGAGGGGCACTTAAGCATTCCAATGCGTGGTAGTAGCTGTTCATGGATCACAAACACATAACTCAGTTCGTGAGGATAGCTTCAATGAGACAACCCACCATGTACTCCTACATGGCCTCTCACCGCTACCTTTACCAAATCGTGTTCACACACTTAGCTCACACACAGCAGGACATGTTCACAACATTCCAATTCATTCCCGATGAATCAGACCTGACTCAACTCTAAGCACTAGCAGGCATGACAAACAAGCATGAATGAGTAGGCACATCAGGGCTCAAACAACTCCTATGCACGCTAGTATGTTTCATCTATTCATTGTGGCAATGACAGGTCATGCAAAGGAAAAGGGGTCCAACTATCACAACATGTAACAGTTTAATCGTTGTTATCCTAATGCAGTAAAATAGAGCAGGAGCGATAGAGTGGGATTGTATCGGAATGAACAAGGGGGTTTTGCTTGCCTGACAGTTCTGAAGATAGTATAGCTCTTCATCGGTGTCATTAAACTCATCGTCGGAACCACGTCTACCGAGAGGGGACAATTACCGACAATAGAGAAGGCACACAATCAATGCAATGCAACAATATGATGCATGATCATGACATGTCAATATGCTGTGTTTTAAGCTAATGCAACTAGCAACAGGTTAAATGAAGTTGGTTTGAACCCAAGGTTCAAAATCAAACTCCATGTGTGATGGATTAAATGCCCTTTAATTGATTTTCCCTAAACAATACCTACAGGTTGTTCTAACATGCATGCAAATGCCATAAACAGATTCTTTGGATTTTTCTGATAATTTTTCATATATAAATTATTTCATTTGGTGTTACGGTTGAATTTCTATGAACTTTAGAAGTTTTGGGCATTTTCTGGATTTTTCTGAATTATTTTAAATCCAGGAAATGATTAACTGCATTAGCATTGCGTCACTGTGACGTCAGCAGGTCAACTGCGGCTGACCAGGTCAAACCTGACGCTGGGACCCACATGTCATGGGCTCTGTACTAACAGAGAGTTAGTTTTTGTTAAACTAAATTAGCCAGAGGTTAGTTAGCGGGTGGGGCCCGGTGTCAGTGGTTGTGGGTTCAATTAGTGGCGCCATTAGCCGCTAATGACGCTGCCACGTCGGCACAGCCGGAGTTAAGCAGCCGGTGAGGTCAGCGACGGCGGAACGGCTCGGGCTTCGCCCTCCGGCGACCAAACGCCGTGTGGAGAGGCTCTAAGGGTTCCTGGCGCTCGTGCGCATCCGGAGGAGGTGACGGGAGGACGCGGGGTGGTCAGAGCTCGCCGGAGCGGAGCTTGCGGCGGCAGCCGGAGTTCGGTTAGATGCGGGTTCGGCTGCAGCTTGCTTTCGAGCAAACAGAGTGCACATGCGGTAGCTACTGGCGACAGGAGCTCGACCGGGTACTCAGCCGCGATGTTGTCCCATCGCAGCGACAACGGTGACAAACGCGGCGGCCGGAGCTCACTGGCACAGCGGCTATGGAGCGGGATAGAGCACAAGTGAGGAGGGGAAACGGAGAAGAGCTCATGGCAGTCCTGGAGATCAGCACGAGAGGCTCGGGGACGGCCTGGCTGCAGCGAATCGGTGACGGGGAGGTCCGGCGACCGGCGTTGAAGAAGATGGCGACTGCGTTGCTTCGGTGCCTCCGGGCTCGTGAGATTCGTCAGAGAGGAACCGCTCGAGGTAGAAGAGGCGATGGACGACTCCGGGAGGTGAGGTGTGCGCGGTGGCTATAGATACGGCTGACGGCGGCGAGAGGCGTGCTCGGGGATGCGAGAGAGAGAGAGAGAGAGAGAGAGAGCGGCAGGGGGGAGAGGAGGTGACAGGGAGGGAGTGAGAGGGGGTCGGGGGTGTGTGCGTGGCGTGCTCAGGGCGTCGGGGAAGTGAAACAGGCAGGGTGGAGGTGGCCTGCATGTGCTCGGCGGCGATGCGTTGTCCCCCTCCTCTGCCTACTGGCAAAGGTAGGTGGTGACTGGCATGGGCCAGGTGGGCCGACCCAGTCCAGGTAAGTGGCCTAGGGCCTCTCTCTCTCTCTTCCATTTTCTGTTTTCTATTTTCTGTAATTGCTTTTGCCTTTATTTAAAATGCCAGAGCTTTTCCAAAAATCATGCAAATAACTGTGGCCACTGTTTGAAATATTTCCAACAACAAACATTTCAGCTTGTGATTATTTGGGCATTTAAAATATTTTATAGGATTTAAATGACCAAATGCAAATACTATATGATTTAATTCAGTGACCCCCAATTGACCTAGAAAAATGTGCAATATTTTTGGGAGGGTTCAAGACCAATCCAAAGATGATGAACATTTTGTGAAGGCATTTTGGGTTCATTGAAAATATTTTTATTTGAACCTAGTTGAATTCTTTCTGATTCTAGGGTTTGATCAATCCCATTTCCACTTAAATATAATTTAAACATGATGCAACAAGATGCAAACACCAGGCCATATCAGAAGCTAGGGATGTGACAACTAACCCCCACTAAACAAGAATCTCGCCCCGAGATTCAAGACGTGAGGTAAGAAAACAGAGGGGACACAAAGCTAGCACGATCTTCACGATCCAACTGTCCTTCCCAAGGATGTTGATTCATTGCTTCATATTGATCTTGACGTCTTTGCTTTCGAGATCTTCATCCAACTTGATGACGTCAGAAAGAAACTCTATCGAAAAGGATCATTGAAACTCTTCATACTAGGCTAAGGAAATTCACCAACAATCGTTTGGCGGAGTTTGAAGGAATGACATACTCAGTTTGGAAAAGAAACTTTTGTTATGGAACAACTCGGCAAATGGAAGGCACATTCCAATTGATACCAAGAATATAACCTAGTGACTGAGCATGCTCTCAAGAACTTGAGCATTTCCATATTCATCAAGGTTTTACCAACATCCGTGGCAAGGATCCTGGCAACTCAACATTCCACCATGATGGATATTGGGGGAGGATGCAGATGCAAGGAAGATAACACTTTCTCAGATTTCACCTTAGTGAGGCCAAGGGAACAAAATCTGGATGATCGACCGAGAGACATTTAGCACTCCGCTTCTAATATTCTCCTTGATGTGCTAGTGCAACCCATTTATTAAAATGGTTTGGTACCTAGAGCATCAAGTAAAAGGTCAGATTTCGGGAGCATAAGAATCCATAAGGAACAACTACTGTGGTAAACCCAAAGAGATCCTTATGGGGAGGTGGCCAACTTCCTTAATCAAGACACTACAATAATAGGTATTTTGGCTGGGTGTGTTGACCACGACATCCACTTTACCGGGTTACAGGGGGACCAATATTATAGTTCTTGGAAAACGTTCCAACCATCATATCTGCCTGAGATTCAGATCTGGTTGGTGTCAGAATATTCCAGACTCATCAAGTCTAGAAAGAAAAATTAAAGTTTGCAACACAAATCGACGAGATGATGTTGCGAGATCCTCGGGGAATGAACTACGATAGCAAGCTCCAAAACATGAGCTGGTTCTGCTACACACATGTGAACACATTGTCCCAGACAAGCATGACCACATAGTAGCCTTATAATAAAACACTATCGAGTTCAGACAGGGAACCATCATTGAGGATATCGAAGTCTTTATGCAAGTGCATGGATTAGATCCCAAGCATATAATTCTCTTCCTTGAACAAATCAATCAGTGGCTTGGTGTGCTAGGGATACATATAGAATGAAGGTTGCAAGTCTCCAGACCATAGAATACTTTGCACATATGCATGACTGACTTGGGATGATTCCAGAGGAAGTAAAACTAACTTTCCCAAAATCACGGCGGCAACTTGCATCAAATGCACATGAGTTAGAGGAAGTCACTTCTTTCATCCGAACATATGTTTCATGAACAGAACCCGAAAGCATTGCTCACAAAGTTTCCATCACTAGCTGGATGTTCAACACGAATCATGGGGAAGGTAAAAATGTTGCTGATGGGATCAACAACAATTCATCTAGGTCTCCATATAAGTGGAATTCCACAATTATGTGAACAAGGTGATGGCATTGGTAAGATCCAAAAGATATAATGGTGTATGCTCGAGGAAACAACCACGAGTAAGGCAACATTACGAATATCGTTGGTTCTGGTTTGATTTGATAATAGCATACCCAAATCAATGGTTGGATAAAATGATAGGTCCATTAACTGATCACGAGGGTCAGTCGATGAAAATATCAACTTTCTTCAACACACATACAAGATATCCCTTAAAATGAACTAAGTCGGACAAGCTTTTATCTTCCAACTCTCCAAGTTGTTTAGATTAACCAACTAGCTCAGGGTATCCGACACAGATTCTTGGAGAAAGGGTGGTTTACAAGAAAACCAACTTGATCACGAACTCAACATAGCGGTCAGGTGACGACCTGGTGATACTTCTGAGAAGATATTCAGAAAATTGCAAACCACCGATATGTTACCAAGCTCGAGAACAATCTTGCTTTTCATGGCAAGACGATACGATCAAAAGAGCAAGGGATTGGCACAATCCTAACTCATTGATCAAAGAGTGCACCGGAAATAAGGACTAGGTAGCAAAATCAGTCTTAGAATGATGGTCCGGGATCCAACACGCTAAGAATGAAATTGTTGTGCATTATCTGCCAAGCAACGGGGTTGCTAGGAGTATTGACTCCACACAGCATGATTCATCTGTCGGCACTCCGGTTGCGACAACATGGAAACGAGGAATGAATAATGATGGCGAGAAGTATCACTGCGTCAAGAATTCATAAGAGGTGCTGCAATTCTCATGACACTCCCGACGTAAAGAGGGTAACACTCCAAGGTGGAACAGAACAAAAGTTGGATTGGCATTTTGATCTGCGACGTACAACTACTTTGACCCAATCCTGGAAATGGATGAGGTACTGGAGTTTGTTTCTCCTAGTCATTCCAGAATAGAATGGCTTGACGGACCACAGGAGTAATAGGCATCGATAAACGAATGCATGCATACCCTTGACTATCAATTGATAGACGAAGTTCAGAGAACAACTAAGGAGGGACAACTCAAAGGAACATATAATTTTCTGAGTTGTGGATTCATGGATTAGCATGTCGAACGAGTTCAACATATTTCTTCCGAATAACCCTTGTAGAAAAGCAGAACTGGTAGAGTCACAACATAGAAACGAGAACTCATCAAGAGTGCTCTAATTGTGATCTTTTGGTTCAAACGAACTTCTGCCATATTGGTTCACGGTGTTGGAAGAAGGATTTACCACGGACCTCGAGGACTATCGCAAAGGTTACTAATACCCTGAAGGAACGAGCAAACACTAACAACGTGATGTAGGTAGGGTGAATCTTGGGTTCAAGAGCCCAGGAATAGAATACCTATTAACTAATGACATCACGGGATGCTTTCGAGAACGATGGTGGCCAGAGTCATCACACTGGGAACACAAAGCATGGCTAGGTACTAGATGATCCTCTAAGACACCTAGGGTCATAATAATAGCTCCAACATATATGTCGAGGCAACATAGTACCTCAAATCACCGATTAGTGTTGTTAATCTGGCACAAAAGACATCAAGAATGGAAAGAATGGGTTTGCAAATGCATCAGACTATTTAGAAACCTGGGTTGACTCAGACAACTTAACGGCTGTAATGCTTGAAAGGATTTGAGACATCCTATAAAATGGTGGCATAACCACTCGATCATCACAAAATCAAGGTTCTAAAACCAGCTATGAACACACACAAGTACTAGGAAATGAACCGAGGCTTGAATTCACCGATCTTATAAGTCTACCGATTAGTAACACGTGATCCTGATAGAAAGAAGAGAAAGCCTAGTTCCTTAACCCCGTAGGAAAGATAAGATGACTCGGATCAGAAGGGCATAAGGTATAAGAAGTAAAAAGAGCCTTACGTTCCCATCCACAATCAATTCCCTTATGTAACTAAAGAATTTCTAGACTCAACTTCGACTAGTTTGGCTTGGTAATCCTACAGGCAGTCAAACTCTGATACCAAAGCTGTAAGGACCCCGATCCTATGCCACACCGATCTAGCATGTAACACCCCATATCACTTTGCGGCCTCACGCACGGTATTCCCACGGGTGTCGCCTTACCAGGCCCGGGACCGTTTGCCCCTTTTGGCTCACGTATATGATAGTGTCGCTAGCATCCATATGACAAAGAACCAGGGCTGACATGGCTAGTCGTGAACCCAAAGTGGCACTAACTTACAGGGACAGGCATACATGACCCAGCAACGAACATGTCAGTCATCAGCGAGTGAATCCGGGCTGTAGCAGCTGGGCTAACATGACTCCGAAGAATCCGGGCTGTAGCAGGCTAAAAGGACTACGGTAGACACCGCGTGACATTTCCGGGACAGACACATGAACGAAGAAGGACACATGCCGGCCAGCCTAAGTGTTCCGGAGCAGTAGCAAGCTACCAGGGCTCAGTGGAAGCACTAGGAGGCATTTCCTGGTAAGAGAGGCTACCAAGGATAAACAACTAGATAGTCAGATCCCACACATACCAAGCATTTCAATAACATACACACAATATGCTCGATATGTGCAAATACAACATGGTATCACAACATGACGCTACAACTCAAGTATTTTATTCATTAGGCTCCGAGGAGCAAGATAATACAAACATGGGTCTCATGACCCAACATTCACAGCATACAAGTCAAAGCACATACGGAAGATTATCATGTCTGAGTACAGACATCTATAAATGAAAAAGGCCGAGAAGCCTGACTATCTACCAGATCCTGTCGAGGGCACAAGATCGTAGCTGAGGTAACAAGCTAAACGTCGAAGTCCACGCGGAACTACTAGTGACATTGGAGTCTCTCTACAAAAACATAAAATAGGCAAACGTGAGTACAAATGTACTCAGCAAGACTTACATCAGAACTATCTACATATGCATCGTTATCAACAAAGGGGGGTGGTGGGATTTAACTGCAACAAGCCAGCTTTGACTCAGTGGCTATCCTGAACTACGACTGCAAGTGACTCTTTGAGGTGGCGCACATGAGTCCACATATTCACCATTTCAATACACCACTATGGATCCGCTCCCGTCTCCCTACAAGAATGCCATCCATAGCACTCACGCTTATCTTGCGTATTTTAGAGTATCCACTTTCACTTGTCTATGAACTGTATAGGCAACCCAGAGGTCCTTTACTGCGGACGCGGCTATTCGAATAGATCATATTAACCCTGCAGGGGTGTACTTCCTCACACATGCTCTCGCCACTTACTGCCATGTACACGTCATGTATCTCGGCAACCTTCAAGCGGAAGCCTAGCGAGGGTGTCGGCCATGACCTGACTAACCACACATGTCTCTAGTCCATGTTTATCGCCTATTCGGGTTCCATCCACAAGGAGATCCGGCCGGGGTGTCGCTCACGGCCCTAAACGATGTGAGCACGGTTCCCAAGCCCACCATCTGGGTGACACTTGGTACACCGTGCCACTGCACCTAGTCTGTCCCAAGCCCACCTGTACCGGGTGCCACTTGGTAGACTACTAGCACTACCTACAAACACCAGAAACTAGTTGCAACTCCTGGACAGAGATCGAGTTGATTAATAAGTCGAGAGGGGCACTTAAGCATTCCAATGCGTGGTAGTAGTTGTTCACGGATCACAAACACAGAACTCAGTTCCTGAGGACGGCTTCAATGAGACAACCCACCATGTACTCCTACATGGTCTCTCACCGCTACCTTTACCAAATCGTGTTCACACACTTAGCTCACACACAGTAGGACATGTTCACAACATTCCAATTCATCCCCGATGAATCAGACCTGACTCAACTCTAAGCAGTAGCAGGCATGACAAACAAGCATGAATGAGTAGGCACATCATGGCTCAAACAACTCCTACTCATGCTAGTGGGTTTCATCTATTTACGGTGGCAATGACATGTCATGTAGAGGAAAAGGGTTTCAACTACCACAACATGTAAAAGTTGAATCGTTGTTGTCCTAATGCAGTAAAATAGAGCAAGAGTGAGAGAGTGGGATTGTATCGGAATGGACAAGGGGTTTTTTCTTGCCTGGCACTTTTGAAGATAGTATAGCTCTTCATCAGTGTCATCGATCTCAACGTCGGAACCACGTCTACCGAGAGTGGACAATTACCGTCAACAAAGAAGGAACACAATCAATGCAATGCAACAATATGATGCATGATCATGACATGTCAATATGCTATGTTTTAAGCAAATGCAACTAGCAATAGGTTAAATGAAGTTGGTTTGAACCCAAGGTTCAAAATCAAACTCCATGTGTGATGGATTAAATGCCCTTTAATTGATTTGTCCTAAAAGTAGCCATAAGTTGTTCTAACTTGCATCAAAATGCCATAAACAAATTCTTTGGATTTTTCTTATAATTTTTCATATGTAAATTATTTCATTTGGAGTTATGGTTGAGTTTCTATGAATTTTAGAACTTTTGGGCATTTTCTGGATTTTTCTGAATTATTTTAAATCTAGAAAATGATTAACTTTGTCAGCATTGTGTCATTGTAACATCAGCAGGTCAACTGCGGCTAACCAGGTCAAACCTGACGCTGGGACCCACATGTCATGGGCTCTGTACTAACAGAGAGTTAGTTTTTGTTATACTAAATTAGCCAGAAGTTAGTTTAGTGGGTGGGGCCCGATGTCAGTGGGTGTGGGTTCAGTTAGTGGCGCCATTAGCCGCTAATGACGATGCCACATCAGCACGGCCGGAGTTAAGCCGCCTCCGTGGTCAGTGATGGCGGAACGGCTCGGGTTTCACCCTTCGGCGACCAAACGCCGCGTGGAGAGGCTCTGTGGGTTCCTGGCGCCCGTGCGGATCCGGAGGAGGCGATGGGAGGACGCGGGGTGGTCAGAGCTTGCTGGAGCGGAGCTTGCGGTGACGACCTGAGTTTGGTTAGATGCGAGCACGACTGCAGCTCGGTTCCGAGCAAACGGAGCGCATAGGTGGTAGCTACTGGCAGCATGAGCTCGACCGGGTACTCAGCCGAGACGTTGGCCCATCGCAGCGATGACGGCGACAAACGCGGAGGTCGGAGCTCAAGGGCACTTGCGGGCGGCGGCTATGGAGCCGGATAGAGCACGAGCGAGGAGGGGAAATGGAGAAGAGCTCACGACGGTCCTGGAGATCAACACGAGAGGCTCGGGGACGACCTGGCTGGAGCGAATCGGCGACAGGGAGGTCCGGCGACCGACGGTGAAGAAGATGGCGACTGCGTTGCTTCGGTGCCTCCGGGCTCTTGAGATTCGTCGGAGAGGAGCCGCTCGAGGTAGAAGAGGCGATGGACTACTCGGGGAGGCGAGGCATGCACGGTGGCTACAGATACGGCTGACGGCGGCGAGAGGCGCGCTCGGGGCTGCGAGAGAGAGAGAGAGCGGAAGGGGAGAGAGGAGCCGACAGGGAGGGAGTGAGAGGGGGTTGGGGGTGTGTGCGTGGAGTGCTCATGGCGTCAGGGAAGTGAAACAGGCAGGGTGGTAGTGGCCTACGCGTGCTCGGCGGCGATGCGCTGTCCCCCTCCTCTGCCTACTGGCAAAGGTAGGTGGTGACTGGCATGGGCCAGGTGGGCCGGCCTAGTCCAGGTAAGTGGCCAGGGGCCTTTCTCTCTCTCTCTCTCTATCTCTCTCTCTCCCTCTCTCTCTTCCATTTTCTGTTTTCTATTTTCTATAATTGATTTTGGCTTTATTTAAAATGCCAGAGCTTTTCTAAAAATCATACAACTGACTGTGGCCACTGTTTGAAATATTTCCAACAACAAACATTTTAGTTTGTGATTATTTGGGCATTTTGAAATATTTTATAGGATTTAAATGCCCAAATGAAAATACTATATTATTTAATTCAGTGACCCGCAATTTACCTAGAAAAAATGTGCAATATTTTTGGTACAGGTTCAAGACCAATCCAAAGATAATGAACATTTTTGTGAAGGCATTTTGGGTTCATTGAAAATATTTTTATTTGAACCTAGTTGAATTATTTCTCATGCTAGGATTTGATTGAAGGAAATATGCCCTAGAGGCAATAATAAAGTTATTATTTATTTCCTTATATCATGATAAATGTTTATTATTCATGCTAGAATTGTATTAACCGGAAACATAATACATGTGTGAATACATAGACAAACATAATGTGACTAGTATGCCTCTACTTGACTAGCTCATTAATCAAAGATGGTTGTGTTTCCTAACCATAGACATGAGTTGTCATTTGATTAACAGGATCACATCATTAGGAAATGATGTGATTGACTTGACCCATTCCGTTAGCTTACCACTTGATCGTTTAGTATGTTGCTATTTCTTTCTTCATGACTTATACATGTTCCTATAACTATGAGATTATGCAACTCCCGTTTACTGGAGGAACACTTTGTGTGCTACCAAACGTCACAACGTAACTGGGTGATTATAAAGGAGCTCTACAGGTGTCTCCGAAGGTACATGTTGAGTTGGCGTATTTCGAGATTAGGATTTGTCACTCCGATTGTCGGAGAGGTATGTGTGGGCGCTCTCGGTAATGCACATCACTATAATCCTTGCAAGCAATGTGACTAATGAGTTAGTTGCGGGATGATGCATTACATAATGAGGAAAGAGACTTGCCGGTAACGAGATTGAACTAGGTCAGGAGATACCGACGATCGAATCTCGGGCAAGTAACATACCGATGACAAAGGGAACAACGTATGTTGTTATGCGGTTTGACCGATAAAGATTTTCGTAGAATATGTGGGAGCCAATATGAGCATCCAGGTTCCACTATTGGTTATTGACCGGAGACGTGTCTCGGTCATGTCTACATAGTTCTCGAACCCGTAGGGTCCACACGCTTAAAGTTAGATGACAGTTATATTATGAGTTTATGTATTTTGATGTACCGAAGGTAGTTCGGAGTCCCGGATGAGATCAGCGACATGCCAAGGAGTCTCGAAATGGTCGAGACATAAAGATCGATATATTGGACGACTATATTCGGACATCGGAAAGGTTCCGAGTGATTCGGGTATTTTCGGGAGTACCGGGGAGTTACGGGAATACGAGGAAGAAGCAATGGGCCTCATGGGCCAAGTGGTGGAAGAGAGGAGACAGGGCGCGCGCCCCCCTAGCCCAAACCAAATTGGACTAGGGGGCCGGCCCCCCGTTCTTCCTTTTCCTCCTTCTCCTTCCTTCTCCTTCTCCTTCCCTTCCTTCTCCTCTCCTACTTGGACTAGGAAAGAGGGGGGAATCCTACTTGGAGTAGGGTTGCCCCCCTTGGGCGCGCCTCCTCCCCTTGGCCGGCCCTCTCCTCCTACCCCCCTTTATATACGGAGGAAGGGGGCACCTCTAGACACAACAATTGATCCCTTGGATCTCTTAGCCGTGTGCGGTGCCCCCCTCCACCATAACCCACCTCGATAATATCATAGCGGTGCTTAGGCGAAGCCCTGCGTCGGTAGAACATCATCATCGTCACCACACCGTGATGCTGACGGAACTCTCCCTCAAAGCTCGGCTGGATCGGAGTTCGAGGGACGTCATCGAGCTGAACGTGTGCTGAACTCGGAGGTGCCGTGCATTCGGTACTTGATCGATCGCATCGTGAAGACCTACGACTACATCAACCGCGTTGTGCTAACGCTTCCGCTTTCGGTCTACGAGGGTACGTGGACAACACTCTCCGCTCTCGTTGCTATGCATCACCATGATCTTGCGTGTGCGTAGGATTTTTTTTCAAATTACTACGTTCCCCAACAGTGGCATCCGAGCCAGGTTTTATGCGTAGATGTTATATGCATGAGTAGAACACAAGTGAGTTGTGGGCGATACAAGTCATACTGCTTAGCAGCATGTCATAATTTGGTTCGGCGGTATTGTTGGATGAAGCAGCCCAGACCGACATTACGCGTACGCTTACGCGAGACTGGTTCTACCGACGTGCTTTGCACACAGGTGGCTGGCGGGTGTCAGTTTCTCCAACTTTAGTTGAACCGAGTGTGGCTACGCCCGGTCTTTGAGAAGGTTAAAACAACACTAACTTGAGAAACTATCGTTGTGGTTTTGATGCATAGGTAAGAATGGTTCTTGCTCATCCCGTAGCAGCCACGTAAAACTTGCAACAACAAAGTAGAGGACGTCTAACTTGTTTTTGCAGGGCATGTTGTGATGTGATATGGTCAATACGCGATGAGATATAAGTTGTTGTATGAGATGATCATGTTTTGTTGAAGTTATCGGCAACTGGCAGAAGCCTTATGGTTGTCTCTTTATTGCATAAGATGCAAGCGCCAAATAATTGCTTTACTTTATCACTATGCGATAGCAATAATTGGCGAGACGACCATGTGACGACACATTGATATAGATCAAGATGATGGAGATCAAGGTGTCGTGCCGGTGACGATAGAGATCATGACAGTACTTTGGAGATGGAGATCAAAGGCGCAAGATGATCATGGCCATATCATGTCACATATTTTGATTGCATATGATGTTTATCTTTTATACATCTTATTTTGCTTAGTTCGATGGTAGCTTTATAAGATGATCTCTCACTAAATTTCAAGGTATAATTGTTCTCCCTGAGTATGCACCGTTGCGAAAGTTCTTCGTGCTGAGACACCACGTGATGATCGGGTGTGATAGGCTCTACGTTCAAATACAACGGGTGCAAAACAGTTGCACACGCGGAATACTCAGGTTAAACTTGAAGAGCCTAGCATATACATATATGGCCTCGGAACACTCAAGACCGAAAGGTCGAACGTGAATCATATAGTAGATATGATCAACATAGTGATGTTCACCATTGAAAACTACACCATCTCACGTGATGCTCGAACATGGTTTAGTTGATTTGGATCACGTGATCACTTAGATGATTAGAGGGATGTCTATCTAAGTGGGAGTTCTTAAGTAATATGATTAATTGAACTTTAATTTATCATGAACTTAGTCCTGATAGTATTTTGCAAATTATGTTGTAGATAAATAGCACGCGCTGTTGCTTCCCTATATTTATTTTGATATGTTCCTAGAGAAAAACTATGTTGAAAGATGATAGTAGCAATGATGCGGACTGGGTCCGTGATCTGAGGTTTATCCTCATTGCTGCACAGAAGAAATATGTCCTTGATGCACCGCTAGGTGACAGACCTATTGCAGGAGCAGATGCAGACGTTATGAATGTTTGGCTAGCTCAATATGATGACTACTTGATAGTTTCGTGCACCATGCTTAACGGCTTAGAATCGGCACTTGAAAGACGTTTTGAACGTCATGGACCATATGAGATGTTCCAGGAGTTGAAGTTAGTATTTCAAGCAAATATCCAAGTTGAGAGATATGAAGTCTCCAACAAGTTCTATAGCTAAAAGATGGAGGAGAATCGCTCGACTAGTGAGCATGTGCTAAGATTGTCTGGGTACTACAATTGCTTGAATCAAGTGGGAGTTAATCTTCCAGATAAGATAGTGATTGACAGAGTTCTCTAGTCACCATCACCAAGTTACTAGAACTTCGTGATGAACTATAGTAAGCAAGGGATGACGAAAACGATTCCCGAGCTCTTCGTGATGTTGAAATCAATGAAGGTAGAAATCAAGAAAGAGCATCAAGTGTTGATGATTGACAAGACCACTAGTTTCAAGAAAAGGGCAAAGGAAAACAAAGGGAACTTCAAGTAGAATGGAAAGCAAGTTGTCACTCCCGCGAAGAAGCCCAAAGCTGGCGAAAGCCTGAAACTGAGTGCTTCTACTGCAAAGGAAATGGTCACTGGAAGTGGAAATGCCCTAAATATTTGGTAGATAAGAAGGATGGCAAAGTGAACAAGGGTATATTTGATATACAGGTTATTGATGTGTATCTTACTAGTGTTTATAGTAACCCTTAGGTATTTGATACTTGTTCGGTTGCTACGATTAGTAACTCGAAATAGGAGTTACAAAATAAACAGAGACTAGTTGAGGGTGAAGTGACGATGTGTGTTGGAAGTATTTCCAAGATTGATATGATCATCATCACACACTCCCTATACATTCGGGATTAGTGTTAAACCTAAATAGATGTTATTTGGCGTTTGCGTTGAGCATGAATATGATTTGATCATGTTTATTGCAATATGGTTATTCATTTAAAGTCAGAGAATAATTGTTGTTCTGTTTACATGAATAAAACCTTCAATGGTCATACACCCAATGAAAAGAGTTTGTTGGATCTCGATCGTAGTGATAAACATATTCATAATATTGATGCCAAAAGATGCAAAGCTAATAATGATAGTGCAACTTATTTGTGTCACTGCCGTTTGGGTTATATTGGTGTAAAGCGCATGAAGAAACTCCATAAAGATGGATTTTCGGAATCACTTGGTTACAAATCATTTGATGCTTGCGAACCGTGCCTTTTGGGCAAGATGACTAAAACTCCGTTCTCCAGAACAATGGAACGAGCTACTGACTTGTTGGAAATAATACATGCTGATGTATGCAGACCAATGAGTATTAAGTCTCATGGCGGGTATCGTTATTTTCTGACCTTCACAGATGATTTGAGCAGATATGGGTATATCTACTTGATGAAACATAAGTCTGAAACAGTTGAAAGGTTCAAAGAATTTCAGAGTGAAGTGGAAAATCATCGTAACAAAAAAAATAAGGTTTCTATGATCTGATCGTGGAGATGAATATTTGAATTACGAGTTTGGCCTTCAGTTAAAATAATATGGAATAGTTTCACAAACTCATGCCACCTGGAACACCACAGCGTAACGGTGTCCGAACATCATAACCACACTTTATTTGATATGGTGCGATCAATGATGTCTCTTACCTATTTACCAATATCGTTTTGGGGTTATGCATTAGAGACAGCTACATTCACGTTAAAAAGGGCACCATCTAAAATCCGTTGAGACGACACCATATGAACTGTGGTTTAGCAAGAAACCTAAGCTGTCGTTTCTTAAAATTTGGGATTGCGATGCTTATGTGAAATAGTTTCATCCTGATAAGCTCAAACCCAAATCGAAGAAATGTGTCTTCATAGGATACCCAAAGGAGGCAGTTGGGTACACCTTCTATCACAGATCCGAAGGCAAGACATTCATTGCTAAGAATGGATCCTTTCTAGAGAAGGAGTTTTCTAGAAAGAAGTGAGTGGGAGGAAAGTAGAACTTGATAAGGTAACTACCTGCTCCCTTATTGGAAAGTAGTTCATCATAGAAACCGGTTCCTGTGACGCCTACACCAATTAGTGAGGAAGCTAATGATATTGATCATGAAACTTCAGATCAAGTTACCACCGAACCTCGTAGGTCAACTAGAGTAAGATCCACACCAGAGTGGTACGGTAATCCTATTCTGGAAGTCATGTTACTTGACCATGACGAACCTATGAACTATGAGGAAGCGATGATGAGCCCAGATTCCATGAAATGGCTTGAGGCCATGAAATCTGAGATGGGATCCATGTATGAGAACAAAGTATGGACTTTGATTGACTTGCCCGATGATCGGCAAGCCATAGAAAATAAATGGATCTTCAAGAAGAAGACAAACGCTGATAGTAGTGTTACTATCTACAAAGCTCGACTTGTCGCAAAAATTTTTCCGAACAGTTCAAGGTGTTGAGCACAATGAGATTTTCTCACTCGTATCGATGCTTAAGTCTGTCCGAATCATGTTAGCAATTGCCACATTTAATGAAATCTGGCAAATGGATGTCAAAATTGCGTTCCTTAATGGATTTATTAAAGAAGAGTTGTATATGATGCAACCAGAAGGTTTTGTCAATCCTAAAGGTGCTAACAAAATGTGCAAGCTCCAGCGATCCATCTATGGACTGGTGCAAGCATCTCGGAGTTGGAATATACGCTTTGATGAGTTGATCAAAGCACATGGTTTTATACAGACTTTTGGAGAAGCCTGTATTTACAAGAAAGTGAGTGGGAGCTCTGTAAGCATTTCTGATATTATATGAGGACGACATATTGTTGATTGGAAATGATATAGAATTTCTGGATAGCATAAAAGGATACTTGAATAAGAGTTTTTCAAAGGAAGACCACGGTGAAGCTGCTTACACATTGAGCATCAAGATCTATAGAGATAGATCAAGACACTTGATTAGATTTTTCAATGAGTACATACCTTGATAAGATTTTGAAGTAGTTCAAAATGGAACAGTCAAAGAAGGAGTTCTTGCCTGTGTTGCAAGGTGTGAAGTTGAGTAAGACTCAAAACCCGACCATGGCAGAAAATAGAAAAGAATGAAAGGTCATTCCCTATGCCTCAGTCATAGGTTCTATAAAGTATGCTATGCTGTGTACCAGACCTACTGTATACCTTGCTCTGAGTTTGGCAAAGGAATACAATTTTGATCTAAGAGTAGATCACTGGACAACGGTCAAGAATATCCTTAGTGAGGACTGAGGAAATATTTCTTGATTATGGAGGTGATAAAAAAAGGGTTCGTCGTAAAGGGTTACGTCGATGCAAGTTTTGACACTGATCCAGATGACTCTAAGTCTCAATCTGGATACATATTGAAAGTGGGAGCAATTAGCTATAGTAGCTCTGTGCAGAGCATTGTAGACATAGAATATTTGCAAAATACATACGGCTCTGAAAGTGACAGAACCGTTGACTAAACTTCTCTCATGAGCAAAACATGATCATACCTTAGTACTCTTTGGGTGTTAATCACATAGTGATGTGAACTAGATTATTGACTCTAGTAAACCCTTTGGGTGTTGGTCACATGACGATGTGAACTATGGGTGTTTATCATATACAGATATGAGTATTGGTGTTAAATCATATAGCGATGTGAACTAGATTATTGACTCTAGTGCAAGTGGGAGACTAGAGGAAATATGCCCTAGAGGCAATAATAAAGTTATTATTTATTTCCTTATATCATGATAAATGTTTATTATTCATGCTAGAATTGTTTTAACCAGAAACATAATACATGTGTGAATACATAGACAAACATAATGTCACTAGTATGCCTCTACTTGACTAGCTCATTAATCAAAGATGGTTGTGTTTCCTAACCATAGACATGAGTTGTCATTTGATTAACGGGATCACATCATTAGGAGAATGATGTGATTGACTTGAACCATTCCGTTAGCTTAGCACTTGATCGTTTAGTATGTTGCTATTGCTTTCTTCATGACTTATACATTTTCCTATAACTATGAGATTATGAAACTCCCGTTTACCGGAGGAACACTTTGTGTGCTACCAAACGTCACAACGTAACTGGGTGATTATAAAGGAGCTCTACAGGTGTCTATGAAGGTACATGTTGAGTTGGCGTATTTCGAGATTAGGATTTGTCACTCCGATTGTCGGAGAGGTATCTCTGGGCCCTCTCGGTAATGCACATCACTATAAGCCTTGCAAGCAATGTGATTAATGAGTTAGTTGCGGGATGATGCATTACATAACGAGTAAAGAGACTTTCCGGTAACGAGATTGAACTAGGTATTGAGATACCAACGATCGAATCTCGGGCAAGTAACATACCGATGACAAAGGGAACAACGTATGTTGTTATGCGGTTTGACCGATAAAGATCTTCGTAGAATATGTGGGAGCTGATATGAGCATCCAGGTTCCTCTATTGGTTATTGACCGGAGACGTGTCTCGGTCATGTCTACATAGTTCTCAAACCTGTAGATTCCGCACGCTTAAAGTTAGATGATGGTTATATTATGAGTTTATGTATTTTGATGTACCGATGGTAGTTTGGAGTCCCGAATGAGATCGGGGACATGACGAGGAGTCTCGAAATGGTCGAGACGTAAAGATTGATATATTGGACGACTATATTCAGACATCGGAAAGGTTCCTTCCCTTCCTTCCCCTCTCCTACTTGGACTAGGAAAGAGGGGGAAATCCTACTTGGAGTAGGATTGCCCCCCTTGGGCGCGCCTCCTCCCCTTGGCCGGCCCTCTCCTCCTCCCCCCTTTATATACGGAGGAAGGGGGCACCTCTAGACACAACAATTGATCCCTTCCATCTCTTAGCCGTGTGCAGTGCCCCCCTCCACCATAATCCACCTCGATAATATCGTAGCGGTGCTTAGGCGAAGCCTTGTGTCGGTAGAACATCACCATCGTCACCACGCCGTCGTGCTGATAGAACTCTCCCTCAAAGCTCGGCTGGATAGAAGTTCGAGGGACGTCATCAAGCTGAACGTGTGCTGAACTCGGAGGTGCCGTGTGTTTGGTACATGATCAGTCGGATCGTGAAGACGTACGACTACATCAACCACGTTGTGCTAACGCTTCCGCTTTCGGTCTACGAGGGTACGTGGACAACACTCTCCCCTCTCGTTGCTATGCATCACCATGATCTTGCGTGTGCGTAGGATTTTTTTTGAAATTACTATGTTCCCCAACATTGATCAATCCCCATTTCAACTTAAATAGATTTTAAACATGATTCAACAAGATGCAAACACCAGGCAGTACCAAAAGCTAGGGATGTGACAAGATCGTGCCACTGACTCCTATGGCGGGCGCCCCTCCGTCAGTCCCGTCGGCGCGCATCCCCAAAGAAGCGTCGGGGCTGGCTACTTCACCCCCTCCCTGCGGCAGGTGCAGTGGCCGCCCAAGTTCCGGCCGGAGATGCCGCCGCGCTACAACGGGGCGGCATATCCAGCCCCCTTTCTTCAAGCATATGAGGAGGCAGTTTGGGAAGCTGGCGGAGACAATAAGGTGAAGGCCAACTGGCTCCCCCGGGCTGGGCGGCACCCCAAGCTGACCTCACCTTCGGCCTTGCGATCACCCCCGCCGCCACGATGGGAGCAGGCGCGCTCCCAATGCTCTGCACCCCCATTATCTGCCACGTGGCGATCACCAAGACCCTCATCGACGGCGGAGCCGGCTTCAACATGCTCTCCCCGAAGGCATTCGACCTGCTCCACGTACCGCCCAGCCAGCTCCGCCCCTCCAAGCCTTTCTCCGGGGTCGGTGGCGGCTCCACCAGGCCCCTGGGGCAGATCCGCCTTCCTGTCACCTTCGGGACCCATGACAACTATCGCACCGAGCTCATCGACTTCGACATCACCAAGATCGACCTACCGTACAATGCTATTCTGGGATACCCGGCCTTGGCCCAGTTCATGGCCACGACCCATCCCGTGTACAACCTCATGAAGATGCTTGGCAGCAACGGTGTCCTCATGGTGGTGGGGGACACCAAAGGCGTGCTGCAGGCCCTCAAGCTCGCCTTCAAGACACCCACATCCGTGCTGCCCGGCGAGAAGAAGGATCAGCAGGCCCCAGAAGCAGCGCCCGCCAAGAAGAAGCAGTTGTTCTCCCAAGACCGAGCCGAAACGAAGCAAGTGTCGGTCTGCGAGGATGGGATGGCCAACGCCACCTTCACCATAAGGGCTGGCCTCCCTCAAGATCAATAGGAGGCATTGATCAACTTTTTGCGAGCCAACAAGGATGTGTTCACTTGGGAACCCAAACACCTGGCTAGGGTCCCAAGGGGGATAATCGAGCACCACCTGAGGGTATGTCCAAATGTGAGGCCAGTGGAGCAGAAGGCTCGCCGCAAGTCCATCGAGAAGTAGGCCTTCATTGTCCAGGAAACCTGTAAGCTACAAGCCGCAGGGGTCATCAGAGAGGTACGGTACCCAGAGTGGCTGGCGAATCCCGTCATCGTCCCCAAGAAAGGAGGGAAGGAACGCATGTGTGTCGACTTCACCAACCTCAACAAGGCCTACCCGCAAGACCCCTTCCTGCTCCCTCGCATCGATCAGATCATCGACTCCACCGCCGAGTGCGACCTGTTGTGCTTCCTGGATGCCTTCTCCGGCTACCAACAGATCAAGATGGCCATGGAGGATGTGGAGAAGACGACATTCCTCACTCCATGCAGGGTGTACTGCTACACCTGCATGCCCTCTGCGCAATGCCAGAGAAACCTTCTAGTGGTTCATGCATATCGCTCTGGGTTCGCAGCTCGGGAGGAATGCAGAGGCCTACGTTGATGATATAGTGGTGAAGTCTCGGGAGGCCAGGACTCTGATAGAAGATCTGAAGGAGACGTTCGCCAGCCTGTGTACGGTGGATCTCCGGATTAACACCGAGAAGTGTGTGTTTGAAGTCCCTTCCGACAAGCTGTTGGGCTTCTTGGTGTCACATAGAGGGATCGAGCCTAACCTAGAGAAGGTCAAGGTGATAGAGGACATGAACCCCCCATAGACCCTGAAGGAGATGCAGAAGCTGACTGGCTGTGTAACCTCACTTGGGTGTTTTATTTCCAAGCTGGGGGAGCACGCTCTCCCGTTTTTCAAGTTGATGAAGAGGAAGGAACCATTCGAGTGGACCCTAGAGGCAGAAGCGGCCTTCCAGGACCTCAAGAGATATTTGACCAGCCCGCCAGTGATGGTGGCACCGCGCCCTCTCGAGCCCTTGGTGCTCTATCTGGCAGCAACCCCTCACTCAGGCAGCGCCTCACTGGTGGTGCTAAGGAAGGAGCATCTGAGCAAGAAGACGCAGTAGGATGCACCACCGTCAAGCAAGGCGTAGCACCCCCAGGGCGAGGCATCTGAAGTCTTGGCCGGCGCAGTGGTTGACATTCCTCCTGAAGCCCCAGTTGACCCCGTGGCTATCAAGGCTCCGGAATATGGGCCTCCTGAGGCCATAAAGGACCTGTGCCCTCACGAAGAACAAGATTCCGCTGATGCTTCCCCCCTCGTCGAGCACCCTGTCTACTTCGTCAGCACAGTACTGAGGGAGGCCCAGGCGCGCTACCCCATGCCATAGAAGCTCTTGCTTGCACTTCTAGTCACCTCCAGGAAACTGCGCCACTACTTTCAAGGCCACCCCATCAACGTCGTTTCAGCGTACCCGCTGGAGAGGGTGCTCCGGAGCCCGAACGCAGTCGGGCGAGTTGCTGAATGGAACATTGAGCTTGAGGCACTCAATCTCAAATTCAGCACCACGAGGGTCATCAAGGGCGCGGCTCTCACGGACTCTGTGGCCGAGTGGACTGACGCTCCTGACCACGGAGTAGGCATGGACTGCTCCCTCCTGCCAGGAGACGGAGAGCCGGACGGATGGATCATGTACTTCGACGGGGCGTTTATGCGACAAGGCGCAGGAGCGGGGGCCGTCCTCATCTCACCCACCAAGGACAAAGTCTGTTACGCAGTGCAGCTCTGCTTTCAGCAGGGCGAGAAGGTCTCCAACGACATCGCAGAATTTGAAGGCTTGCTCGCCAGACTCAGGGCTGCAGATGTGCTGGGAATAAAGTGCCTTACCATCAAGGGCGACTCTCAGCTTCTTTTCAACTTCTCCAACAAGGTACACGCCTAGGGATGAGCACATGGAGGTATACCTGGAGGAGGTGTGCAAAATGGAGAAGCAGTTCATGGGCGTGGAGCTGCAACATGTGCCGCGTGGGACAAACAAGGAAGCAGAAAATATCGCCAAAAGAGCCTCTCGTAGGCTCCCTCAGGAGCCAGGCGTGTTTGAGGAGCGGCTCTTCAAGCCGTCTACGACCCCCCACACCGCGACTCCAGCACCACCTCAGGAGGACTTGCCACAGGAACCCAAGACGGGCGCCCCAGCCTGTGGTCACCCCTCGGGATCCCGCCAGCTGCTTGCACTCGAGCCTCAGGAGGGGTGCTGGACCGAAGAGTTCGAGGTGTACTTGCTTCAAGGGACCTTGCCGGAGAAGGAGGAGGACGCCAAGCATGTGGCCCGTCAAGCCACCGCGTACTGCATCAAGGATGGTGAGTTATATCGCAGGAGGCCCAATGATGTTTCGTTGCGGTGCATCTCCAGGGAACAGGGGCTCGAGCTACTGAAGGACATACACGGTGGGGACTGCGGGCACCATTCCTCGTCGCGCACTCTGGTGGGCAAGGCGTTTCGCAACGGCTTCTACTAGCCCACCGTGCTCAACTACGCTACAAAGCTGGTGCGCTCTTGTGAAGCATGCCAGTTTCACTCTAAGTAGATCCACCAGCCCGCGCAGGGCCTCCAGACGATCCCGCTTACATGGCCGTTTGCGGTCTGGGGGCTGGACATCCTGGGTCCATTCCTCGGTCGCTAGGGGGCTACCGATACCTCTACGTCGCCATCGACAAGTTCACCAAGTGGGCAGAGGTAGATGCCGTGCGCACCATCCCAGCTGGGTCGGCCGTCAAGCTTATCAAGGGAATCGTGAGCTGGTTTGGGGTCCCCAATCGCATCATCACCAACAATGGCTCGTAGTTCACCAGCAACCTTTTCAAAACATACTGTGCTAACCTTGGAACGCAGATCTGCTACGCCTCAGTAGTGTACCCATGGAGCAATGGACAGGCTGAAAGGGCCAATGTTGAAGTCCTGAAGGGCCTCAAGACCCGGACCTTCAAGAGGAAGCTCGAGGCCTGCGGCAGGGGCTGGCTCGACGAGCTGCAGTCGGTGCTGTGGTCCATCCGCACCACCACAACCAAGCCAACAGGAGAAACACCATTCTTCCTTGTCTATGGAGCAGAAGCGGTTCTTCCTCACGAGGTCAAGCATCGCTCTATGCGGGTCCTGGCGTTCGATGAGATGCAGCAGGACGCCATGCGGAGGATGGATCTCGGGTTGGGGGAGGAACGCCACCGTCAAGCCTCGCTCCAAGCAGCGAGGTACCAGTAGGCGCTGCGGCGGTACCACTGCCGTAGCCTCCGCTGCAGGACATTAGAGGTGGGCGATCTCGTCCTGAGGCGGGTGCTCTTCAGGGAGGGGCTGCACAAGCTCTCTCCCATGTGGGAGGGCCCGTTTAGGATTGCCCGTGTCTCCAGGCCTGGCGCCGCGCGCCTGGAGACACAAGACGGGGTCCCCATCCAGAATGCCTGGAACATCCTGCACCTCCGAAAGTTCTACCCCAGAAGAAAGGCTCCGGCCTGTGAAGCAAGGCTCCGGCCTGTGAAGGTCTTCGCTCGTGACACTCTCAAGTAATAATGAGTGGGGCTGTACATGCTCCGGAGTCTCCTGAGAGCCACCCTGGGGCCTCATGGGGGCTCCCTCCCACGTCCTCGTGGTAGCACTTAGCTCGGCGCTGGTGAGAAGACTAGATTAGGTGCCGGACGCGGCTGTTCATTTGCTTTCTGAAGTTGCTTGCAGTCTTTTAGTAATCTCTTAATGATTTGGTATTCTCGAACGCTGGTTCCTCGAGCTGTTTTCTTCTCCTAAGCTGTTTTTGTCTAAGGACATGGGAGAGGTGGCAGTCGCCCGCCACTTCTCCTCGCGCTCCTCGCGCGTGGGGCTATGTAGGTGTGTGCGGCCTAGGCTTGCCATTGCGCACATGCACCATGCCAAACCATGGTGTTTTGGCTCTATCCTCAGGAACCCTCGATCAAACCCACAGGCACCAGCACCCCTCATGTCCGTGCCCGCCGGGCAGGCAACTCGGTGCATCAGGTCCAAACTAATCTATGGCAGGGGGCTCGCGTAAGGGGGAGTGAGCTACTCGACAAGTTATCTCTTCCTTCAAGGACAACTCTGCCCTGTCGTGGCTCCTGAGAACGCAAGGCGCATATTCCGGGGGCCGCACCAAAGACTCCCCGATGAAGGGGACCCCGTCAAGTACTTAAGGTCATGTTCTCGTGAGGCAAAAGCAACTACACATACAAAGCTAAGCTTTCCTACCTTAACTCACTCAGATCACAAACATTACAGCACAGCATCAGGATGGCGATTATAGCATAAAAGGCATAACAGCAAAAGTCATTACACGCCCCCGTAGGGTGCATCGTTCTTTTTTCGGATTGCAGGAGAAAGGAAAAGCTAAGCAAAGAGGGCCCGAAGGCGTACAAGCTCGGCACCGGCGCCGCATCCTCAAGCAGCGCCTCAAGGTGACCCGACGCTCCACCAGTTCTCCCGTAGGTGACCTGGGGCTGCCGGTCTTGAGTCCAAGTTCGCCGGCTATCAGCTTCACATCGGGCTCAGCTCCAGCTTCACTGGAGCGCCACGGCGGGATGAGCCCCCGACATCCTCGACCCGGGCACAACGACGCGGGGGCCGGTCGTAGCCGCCACTGCTCGAGCTCTCATCCGAGGAAGAGCTACCGTCACGGGAGGAGGAGCGCGCGTTGCCAAGATCAAGTTCGCCGTTGCCACCATCCTTGTCGCTGCCCTCCTCCGGGCAGCACCCCACGCGGCGGTCATCCTCCCTAAACACCCTCGCATAGAGGGTCGCCAGGCCGTCGTACTTGAAGTGGAGGGTGCACCTTCCACCCAGGCCACGCACGTGGGTGAAGGTTTGCCAGAAGTGGGTCAGGACCATGCTACCGGAGGCGGTGACCTTGGTACCAACCCACGAAGCCCTGCTGCAGCAACCGTCGGCCTGCAGCCAGAGGCCATCGGGCCCCAAAGAAGGAAGATCACCGGAGAAGAAGCGCGGGAGGCGAAGCGAGGTGCCAGCTGGGCTCCCTGACCACACCACGAACTCGGGGAACACGTCCAGCGAGGAGAAGCGCGGCCGAGGCGGGCGCACGATCACGGCGCGCCTTCCTACATCATGGGGGCTGCTCCGCAGCCGGTGGCCTCCGCCACGGGAAGAGGTGTCATTGCGGGCGCCTAGAGCAACGCTGCCGCTGGGGAGTGCTCGCCCGCGCCCCCTGGATGCTACCGGAGGGACCGCAGGGTACTTGCGGGGGCGGCTGAGGGAGTCCTGGATTAGGGGGTCCTCGGACAGCCGGACTATATGCTTATGCTGGACTGTTGGACTATGAAGATACAAGATTGAAGACTTCGTCGAGTGTCCGGGTGGGACTCTCCTTTGCGTGGAAGGCAAGCTTGGCAATTCGGATATGTAGATTCCCTTCTCTGTAACCGACTCTGTGTAACCCTAGCCCCCTCCGGTGTCTATATAAACTAGAGGGTTTAGTCCGTAGGACAAGAACAATCATAATCATAGGCTAGCTTGTAGGGTTTAGCCTCTACGATCTCGTGGTAGATCAACTCTTGTAACACTCATATCATCAAGATCAATCAAGCAGGAAGTAGGGTATTACCTCCATAGAGAGGGCCCGAACCTGGGTAAACATCGTGTCCCCCGCCTCCTGTTACCATTAGCCTTAGACGCACAGTTCGGCACCCCCTACCCGAGATCCGCCGGTTTTGACACCGACAGCGGCCGCGACCCCTCTTGGGAGGAGGAGAGGCTGGCCCCTCCTTTGAGGCATTTGTCGGTGTCAAAACCGGCGGATCTCGGGGAGTGGTCGGCCAGCAAGCGGAGTGTGGTGGCGCCATGGTGGGCAAGATGCCCAGCGTCACCTGGCTTGAAGGCTGCTTTGCGGAGACCGTGAAGGGGTGGCAATCGGGGTGGTTCTACATCACCGAGCCGCGCGATGCCAACTGGGTGGTGGCCCCCAAATTCCGATCCAGCATCCCTGTGCGGCTCGCATCCTGGAAGAAGAAGGGCCTAGCCTGGGGCGCATCCGCGGAGCTGACCGGACTCCAGAACTGCGTTAAAAACATGATAACCAATAATATCAAGCTGGTCAATGTGGTCCAGGTCATGCTATTTTGCTGGATTCTCCCGTGTCAGAGACGGGCATTCAACCTGTGGGAGTTTGACGCGGGCCAACACAAGACACTGCAAGAGCTCTTTGACATGACGCACAAAGACGTCTGGAAGGTGTTGTTCATGGCCAGCGAAGTTCCTCCTCCCAGCTCTGAGGACCGCGGACTCAGCGCAAGGCGCCAGGCCAATGTGGTAAGCATTCTACATTTCACAAGATGTGCCTTTCCTCAGTATATTCGTGGGAGGAACTTAGGCCATTGTGCTGATTTAACAGGAATATGTGGCGATGGCGGAGGGGATCGAAGTCTGGCTCCGTTGCCTAAGGAACCAGCAGACGAACTCCTGACGGAGATGCTGGTTTTGGTACCCTATGAGGTGCCGGAGAAGAAGGCCAAGAAGAAGGCCACAGGGACCAGAAGAAGTTCCCGGCGCAACGTGGTGCCGGACTCATCGTCCGAAGACACCGGGGCGCACTCCTCCAACGACAACAAGGAGGAGGAGGAGGAATATCCTCTCCCCAAAAATGAGGGGGAGAAGAAGAGGAAGGCCACCCCTTCCGGGGAGGCCGAAGGGTCCAAGAAGGGACGGACCCTCCCTTCAGACCACTCCACAACCGCCGCCTATACCGAGGAGGAGTGGCTACCCAGGGCCAAGCCCCTGGCGAAGTTGTAAGTATTCGTATGCCTGGATACTTCTTACATATTTTAGCTTCATGGCTTCTTATTATGTCAAGATTTGTTTGTGCAGTCCGCCCAAAGCCCATATCGACTTGCCCTCCTCGGATGGGTCCTTGAGCTCGTCGGAGATGAATAGCTATTCGCGCCCGACGGCTTCCACTCCCCGGCCCACGGATGGCACTGAGGTGCTATCTCAGAGGATGCCGGGCTAGGAGGAGGTAGTCTTGGAGACGCCTCAAGGCGAGACTCCCGATGCCGGGCTCATGGGAGGAAAGATTCCCATGGATTCGGATGAGGGGGGCTGCAGCAGGCTTGGCCCCCAGCCATATACTGCACCGGAACCTCCAGTGGTTCCGGACTCAGGCAGGCAACCACCCACCGAGGGGGGCGAGCCGTCTGTGCCGATGACCTCTATCCATCCAGAGGCATCGGATAACCTGGTGGAAGAACTTCAGAGCGCTTCCCTTGGTGAAGGACACCGTACTCTTATGAGTACGGTGATTGCGAAGGTTCAGTCCGCCAAGAGCGGATTGACCGAGGCCTGTGCCAGCCTCCTGACAGGCTTTGAGGTGAGTAATTTAAATTATGAAAAAGTATCACGGTGTAGACAGTAGCCCCTGATGCTCTGTTTTGGTGTTCGGCAAGAGAAGCCGAACAAAGGATCAAATATTATTCCCAGGAGTCTAATCATATTACGTCTATGTGAATAAGCAGGTGTCGCTGCTGCCGCCACTGCAGAGGTGTCCGGACTGAGGCAGAGCCTGGGGGGGGGGGGCGAAGAAGAGCTCGGCCTCGTGAAGAGGCAGCTCGAGGAGAACAAAGGTAAGCAATACCCGTCTGAATGTTATATATGAAGGAAAAATCATTGATGCTAATAGAAGCATGATATATTTTACTAGGGGCCACGACCGAAGTGGTGAACCTTAAGAAGGCGCTGTCCGAGGCCAAAAACAAAGCGGCTAAGGAGCACACTAAGCGTGAAAAACAAGAGGCGCAAGTTGATGAGGTCCAGCAAGAGCTCCAGGACTTCGTCAAAAAATCCGAGTCCTTGGAGCGTGACTCCAAGACGCAAGAGTCGGAGCTTGCGAAGGCCTGTCAGAGCGCACTAGACGCCAGGGCCGAAGCCCAGAAGGCCCTCCAGGAAATTGAGGCAGCCAAGAAGATAGCTGCGGGTAAGGCTTTCATTATGCAAAGCAAGCATGTGGAGGAGACTTTCCTTTTACTTACTCGAATTCGGAGCTCTGAAGGAGCATTCGCAGATCTGCCGCGCAACATCTCTGATGCCGTAGAGTTCTACCGGGCTGAGGAGGGGAGCTCGACGAGAAGCTATTTTGGTCCCAGTATATTGGGGCCGAACATCCGATGCCCTTGAGCGACCAGGTAAAGCAACTGGTCGAACTTCATAAGGCGGCCGAACTGGCCATGAAGGGCTTCATAGTCCGTCTGTGGCTTGGCGAGCCCCTGCCCAGCAGCTATTTTGGCTTGGTCAAGCGGATGGTGAATGCCTGTCCGCGACTTGAAGTCGTCAAGAAGTCTGTCTGCATTGAGGGTGCACACAGAGCCTTGGCCCGTGCGAAGGGGCACTGGGGAAGATGGACGCCGAGAAGCTGGTGACAGAGGGGCCGCCAAAGGGCAAGGAGCATCTTCACCCCAAACAGTATTATGAAAATATCATGAAGGGTGCCCGCCTTGTGGCGAATGAATGTACCAAGGACGTAATATTTGAATGAATGTACTCATGTCGTCCTATATTATGAAAACTAGTTCATTTGCGCTATGTAGTGCTTGTTAATTTAAAATATTACCTTTTGTGCGGCTGTTTTTAAAAAATCTTGAGAGTTGGCCAGTCGTCGGCTTCCGCCCCCATGTAACTAGTACTGGGGTGTTCGGGATAAATATGAACACTCTTTATCCAAGTTTTTGGTCCTTTTAAGGAGGTGTTCAGCGCTACGAACGAGGCAATTGGACTATACGACTTTATCACCCTGACTTAGCCATAGAAGCCTACAATTTTAAATTTTGGTGAAGCCCCTAGTATCCGGAAAGCCGGACTTGGGGCGCTATACACGCCTAAATCGGACGATGCCGATTCCTTGCCTGAAGTGGAAAAAATCTTTAAGGATTTGAGACCTCTCGAACAGCGACCAGCTCTCGCCTTATCATGACAGTCACTTTTCGGCTTTCTCTACTGAGGCGCTCATTCGGAAGAACCGGGACACAATCGCAGTAGTTCTCCCTGCGCTACCTTAGCCGATATAGCGGGACGTAAGGTACCAAAACAAGGGAGTCGGGAAAGCCCAACTATTGATCCAAGACATGTTTCGGAGCTGATGCATATAGTGCTATAAGTTTGGGGTGCCGAACTGTCGAAAGTGTTCGGACTTGTCTTGCCGGGTTATGGGGTACCGAAGCCCCCTAGCAAACTAGTCGTGCCGAAATGCACGGGTATAATAAATAAGCAGTAAAGAAAAAGGGGCAAATAAACTTAATAGCAAGCTGACGCTGTATATTATTTTCCCTTGTTATTCAAATGATATGTCAAAGCATACATGTACAAGTAGTGCGATAAGCAGGATAGGACTGTTTGACACATCCTGACCAGGAGCGGGCTGTACGGGTATGTAAAAACAGGTATAACGATCGTTATCAAAGACCACCTGAGGATTCCCTCGTACGCCAAAGCTTCTTGTCCTCCTGGTGTGTCCGTCCCAGTATGTGTCCGATAGCCTGTCTTTTGGAAGAGCCTACTGAAGATAGGAACCTGAAAGAAAAGGGGGTGCCAAAATGCGCGTGTCCTGGGGTAGTCGAACCGCATTGAGGACCGCGTCATGGTCGTGCCTCCGCCTATGCCCATGGTATTTTAAGTGTGTAGCTGTGTACGCGCGGCACGAATGTCGCTGCTTGGCTGGGACTAGGGAGGAGGCCGAATTGCTAGTCGAGCTCTGGTCGTGCCGGACGATCCTGTAGCAGAGTACTCCAAACTCGCTTGGCTGTATCCGAGTTCTTTATTGCCGAATTGGCTGTTTGCCTAAGAAGGCTGTTTAGCACTTCTGCTGTTAGGGCCGTAGTATGCTCCTCCGTACAAAGCAAGCGCTCTGTGTTTCCATTAACTGTAATAACCCCGCGAGGTCCCAACATTTTGAGCTTTAGATATGCATAATGTGGTACCGCATTGAATTTGGCAAATGCGGTATAAGTAGTGTCAAAGCCTACACTGGCTTAGCTCTGCAGATATTTTCAGGACAAAGACGGTGATACGATACCACTCGCCAGTGATGATAAGATTCACTCATAGCATAGGTGGAAGATCCATCCTATTTTCTTTATAGATTTATTTGTTCAAAGAAAATTTGCCTAAAAATCATTCAGGGAACCTACTCTTGGTATCGTCCGGTTAAGCATTGGGGAGCAGATAGGTCGAACGGAGTGGTGCCAGAGCTCTAAAGTGGCTCCAAATATCCATTTCTTTGATTTTCCTGTGTGCTTTTTAGGCGGCTATCTATATTAGCCAGAAAGCACTTACATTTGAGACCGGGCACTTCGTCATCAGGTGGAGAAGAACGAATGGACATTTCCGATCTTTTGTATTTGATTCGGATCTCTATTCCTCGTCCGAGCAGTGCATGATAGTCGTTGCGGAAGGGGACGATGTCAAAGATTAACTCCTCGCTCCAGAAATTGTCCGGAGATCCGAAGACCACTTCTAGTGTGATTGAGCCCGTACAACAGGCCTCTACACCGGGTATGACACCCTTGAAAGTGGTTTTTGTGGGCTTGATCCTTGAGGGGTCAATACCCATTTTGAGCACAGTGTCCTGATAGAGCAGGTTCAGGCTGCTGCCGCCGTCCATGAGGACTCGTGTGAGATGGAATCCGTTGATGATGGGGTCAAGGACCAATGCGGCCGAACGGCCATGACGGATACTGGTAGGATGGTCCCTGCGATCGAAAGTGATCGGACAAGAGGACCATGGTTAAATTTTGGGGCGACTGGCTCCATCGCGTAGATGTCCCTTAGTGCACGCTTCCGTTCCCGCTTGGGGATATGGGTTGCGTATATCATATTCACTATTTTCACCTCGGGAGGGAATTTCTTATGTCCTCCGATGTTTGGCGGTCGGGGCTCCTCGTCATTGTCGCTATGCAGCCCCTTTTCCTTGATCTCGGCATTCAACTTGCTGGCCTGTTTAAACACCCAGCATTCCCTCTTGGTGTGGTTGGCTGGTTTATCAGGGGTGCCATGAATTTGACACGAGCGATCGAGTATGTGGTCCAAACTGGACGAGCCCAGACTGTTTCTCTTGAATGGCTTTTTCCACTATCCGAATTTAAAGCCTCTAAATCCGGCTTTGATTGTCATGTCTTCGGTGTTGTCGCCATTATTGCGATGTTTGTGTCTATTCCGTCGCGGCTTCCGTTGCTATCCCTGGCATCTGAATTGCCTGAGTTTTTTTGGGTGTGACATTGCTGCAAGCCAACCAGCTGTCCTTGCCCGCGCTGAAGTGGGCCATGAGTGTCGTGAGGGCTGCCATGGACTTTGGCTTCTGTTGGCCGAGGTGTCGGGCGAGCCATTTGTCTCGGATGTTTTTCTTGAAGGCCGCTAAGGCTTCGGCATCCAGACAGTCAACAATTTGGTTCTTTTTACTTAGGAACCAAGTCCAGAATTTCCTGGCTGATGGGTTATGTGACTTAAGTCATCAGCATCTGGTGGTCGTACATAAGTGCCCTGGAAGTTATCGAGGAATGCGTCTTCCAGATCCTCCCAACTGCCGATGGAGCTTGCTGGCAGGATATTAAGCCAATGCCTAGCCTGTCCTTTGAGCTTAAGTGGTACATACTTTATGGCATGTAAGTTATCGCCGCGGGCCATGTGGATGTGGAGAACAAAGTCTTCGATCCATAGCACGGGGTTTTTTGTGCCATCGTATGATTCAATATTTATGGGTTTAAACCCTTCTGGGAATTCGTGATCCATAACTTCATCGATGAAGCATAGGGGGTGTGCGGCACCTCTATGCCGGGCTACATCCCGGCGTAGTTCAAATGAGTCCGGTCTATTGTATTCGGGCCGGCCGGACTTTAGATTATTGTATCTGGTGTGACGGTCATCATCACGTCTTGTGGCGCGCCCTCGTGATCCATAGATCGATCTTGACTGTACTGCTTTGTTTTCCAATACTTCTCGTAGGTCCTTCGTGTAGCCCCAGGCTTTAGTGTTATTGTTTGATTGGCTGCGGGGTGCGGTCTAGACTTTGGGCTGGTACGTCGTTTTGTCGCGGCCACGGGGTGGCCGGTCAGCCGCATCATGCGCTGGTAGCATGGGTTTTAAAGCCTCCTCCTCGAGTTGAGGTAGCAGCCTGCGCCTTGGGTAGCTTTTGCTAGGGCGCTCGAGTCCGTATTCCTCGGCAGCCAGGAGATCAGTCCATCTGTTAGTTAGCAGATCTTGATCAGCTTGAAGTTGTTGCTGCTTTTTCTTTAGGCTTTTTGCAGTGGCTATAAGCCGGCGTTTGAAGTGCTCCAGCTCGACGGGATCCTCCGACACGGTGAATTCTTCGTCGCCAAGGCTCACTTCGTCTTTGGAGAGAGGCATGTAATTATGATCCTCTGATTCTCCATCAGTTGCCTGTTCTTTAGGGATAGCTTGCCCATCCTCTTGCTCGGCCTGCTTGAAGCCTGGCTGGGCAGGATTGTCTTCGTCTTCGGCACCATCCGGATTGTTATCTCCTGTGCCAGCGTCGCTATTCTTGCTATGGCGGGGCCTAGAGTGGCACCGATGACGCCGGTGTCTAGATTGCTTCCCCAAGGGGTTATCTTCCGTTGCCTCATCGCCATTGTTTTTTAGGGGTGTCCACCATATAAATATCATATGACGAGGTGGCGGTCCAGCGCCCTATAGGCGGTGGTCCCATTCTTCTCCTGCATCGTCGTCCATACCGTCGATGTCTTCGGAGTCGAAGTCAAGCACGTCGGTTAAATCATCGACAGTGGCTATAAAGTGGGTGGTGGGTGGGGGATAAATTTCTTCGTCGTCTTCTCCCCACTCGAGCCGGACATAGTTTGACCAAGAATCTCCTAACAAGGATAGAGACGTTAATGAGTTCAGCACATCACCCAGGGGTGAGTGGTGAAAGATATCCGCGGCAGTGAACTCCATGGCGGGTGCCCAATCTGATTCAATAGGCACGGACGCACACGGTTCGGATCCTGCAGCCGGAGACGAGTTCGGGGTTCCGATAACGCCACTCTCACAGGAGGTGGGATCAGTGTTCGGCTCCGACGCCGATGAGTGTGTGGCCTCTGTGGCAGGGTCCATCCACCCGTCCTCGGAAGGCACGATCTGCTCTGGATTGATTCCCGGCGCCAACATGGGTGCGATCTCCCAAATACTGTTCGGTGGCAGATCAAAGTCATGTCAATCATGACTGTTCGGCGCACCTATCATGGTCTCGAATCCGTCGAAGATCAAGTCTCCGCGGATGTCGGCAGTATAGTTTGAGCTTCCAAACCTAACCTGACGGCCAGGGACATAGCTGTCGATCAGCTCCAGATGGCCAAGCGAGTTGGCCCACAGTACGAAGCCGCCGAATACGAAGATCTGTCCGGGAAGGAAAACCTCCCCCTGGACCGCATCGTTGAAGATGATCAAGGGAGCCATCAAGCCTTATCGCGATGGCACAGTGGAACTCTCAATGAAAGCACCAATGTCGGTGTCAAAACCGGCGGATCTCAGGTAGGGGGTCCCGAACTATGCGTCTAAGGCTAATGGTAACAGAAGGCAGGGGACACGATGTTTTACCCAGGTTCGGGCCCTCTTGATGGAGGTAATACCCTACTTCCTGCTTGATTGATCTTGATGATATGAGTATTACAAGAGTTGATCTACCACGAGATCGTAGAGGCTAAACCCTAGAAGCTAGCCTATGATTATGATTGTTGTTGTCCTACGGAGTAAACCCTCCGGTTTATATAGACACCGGAGGGGGCTAGGGTTACACAGAGTCGGTTACAGAGAAGGAAATCTACACATCTGAATATCCAAGCTTGCCTTCCATGCAAAGGAGAGTCCCATCCGAACACGGAACAAAGTCTTCAATCTTGTATCTTCATAGTCCAACAATCCGGCCAAAGTATATAGTCCGGCTGTCCGAGGACCCCTTAATTCAGGACCCCCTTAGCCTTCCCCTTCTCGGCCGCTGAAAACCTCTTCAGCGACGCCATGGGAGCATAACAGAGAGGAGAAATGCAGGCGGGAGCAAGACGAAGGAAAGATGGGTGGGGGGCTCTGCCCCTCCCCCACATTTATAGCCAAGGGAGGCCAACCGCCGTCCTCCACGACTTTGCTCCATCATGACATCCTGCATGCTGCATCGACCAGTCAAGTCGAGTAGTTTCCGAGGCAGCGTAGGGAAGCAGAGTCGCCCACGCCCCATCAATCGCCACGCGTCATCAAGGCTGCAGGTGGTTAGGGCCCGCGGTGCTCTGCACTTGCCCTTTGGCTTCGCCTGAAAGCCAAGTTCGAGCACGCCTTGGGCCCGGGGGCTACTGTCGGCGTCCTAGATTTGGGGGTATCCAGGCCTGCCTGCCTGCGGCCCACCACGTGGCTTCATCGACGGCCTGGTACGGCCCAGCTTCGTCACCAACACCACAAAACCCTCGCAAGGGGCCAAGCCTCGCGAGGAGGACAATGCCAAGACCCCCGAAGGAGTCGGCCTCCTCAGGAGGGCTCCTGAGGGGCGGAGAGTTCTATGCACGCTGCCTCACGAGGCTCAACTGGCGTGAGCCATGACGATCAAGGCCAGGCGGGTGCCAGGCGGGCTCCAGGAGGGTGCAGAGCGTAGGTTTCCTCTTTGGTGCAAGGGAGGCAAGCCACAGGTGCGGAGTCCTGAGGAATCAACCAAAGGTTTCCATTCCGATGCAACGAGACCAAGACCGCCAGGACGGCAGGACGGAGGTCATCGACGAGCCCACCGCAGTGTCACGACTAGAGGATTTTCATAGGCGAAGACTACTTTTGTCAGGATAGACTGTACTACTTGTCCCCTTTCAAATCTCGCTGTTCTAGAATCCCTTCCCGCTCATATTTGGGAAGAGGACCAAGGCCTCTATAAATAGGACTAGCCACCACCCTAGGAGGGGAACGAAACCAGAACAAGTAGAGCACCACACCAGCTCAAGAACACCTCACCTCCTGAGGCTTGTTCATCCACTGTAGTAGCTCATCCATAGCCCCTCGAGGCAATCCACCACACCACACTGGATTAGGGTATTACACCACAACAGTGGCCTGAACCAGTATAATTCTCTGTGTCTTTGTGTCTCTTTGAGCTCGACGCGCTAGGCTTAGGAGGATCGCGAGTAGGCAGGATGGGCAGGTTGAGATCTCCGCACGCACCCCAGAGTTCAAACCTCTCAAGGGTTGCCGGATCCCTAAATCTGACAAATTGGTCTAAGAAATTAGATGATTCACGTTGGGCTTATAGAACAACATATAAGAATCCTATGGGTATGTCTCCTTATAAAATGGTTTATGGAAAAGCTTGTCATTTGCCTCTTGAATTAGAACATAAAGCATATTGGGTAATCAAAGAACTCAACTATGATTTTAAACTTGCCTGCGAAAAGAGGTTATTTGATATTAGCTCATTAGATGAATGGAGAACCCAAGCTTATGAAAATGCCAAGTTGTTTAAAGAAAAGCCAAAAGATGGCATGATAAGAGAATCCAAAAGCGTGAGTTTAAAGTAGGAGAATATGTTCTTTTGTAAAACTCTCGTTCCAGTTTCTTTGCAGGAAAACTCCTCTCAAAATGGGAAGGACCCTATGTCATCGAGGAGGTTTATCATTCTAGAGCTATCAACATAAATAATGCCGAAGGTACTAACCCGAAGGTTGTTAACGGGCAATGAATAAAACATTATATCTCAGGTACGCCCATTAATGTTGAAAGTAATATTATCCAAACTATGACACCGGAAGAACACATAAAAGAGTCCTTTCGGAACACTCCAGAATCGTGAAAATAAGGAGGTACATGATACAGTAAGTAAGTGGACTCCGAAAAATCCGCAAAAATATTTTTTGTCAGTTTTGGAATATTTAGAAAATTAGGAAAATAAGAAACTTCCAGGAAGCATACCCTGGTGGGCACAAGACACCAGTGCGTGCCTGACTTGCCAAGCATGTCAAGCGCTTTACATCTTCAACTCCGGGCAGTGCATCGGCGAGTCGCTTCACCAGGCCGAAGTAGCCACTAGGAATGGGTTCAGTTGGCTAAAGCCGGACTATGACGTCCTTCATCATGGCCAAGCCGGACATCCTATGCAGCTCCGCCAGTTGCATCATCTGTTTGTTCAATAGCGTTGGACGCTCCAGCGTGAGGAACTGTGACCAGAAGAGCTGCTCCGTCGTGTTCCCCTCCTGGGCCCAGAAGAATTGCACATCGTTGGCAGCACTCTTCGGAAGATCCGCAAAGGCGTCTGGAGAGCTCCATAGTCGAATGAGAAAGGCATATCTTTGACACCCAAATTGTTGGAGATATGCCCTAGAGGCAATCATGTATGATGATATTTCCTATGTGTTTATGAATAAAGATAGTCCTTGGACATTATCAATGATGTGTATCAGCAAGTACATGACTTGCTTGTGGGACTATGCATTGTATGATGACTGTCCTAAAAGGTCCCTAGTCGAAAGGGCTGTGTGGACGCGCAGCCGACTAGACTAGCACATGACACGGTCGATGGATTGGTCTCACTAGCCATGGAGCATTGGATGTTAACCGGATAATATGGACTTGGAAGGATCTTGTCGGATTCGACATAGTCGGATCCAAGTCGAGATAAGGTCTGAGTCGGACAGACCCAACTATGAGACGCAGAGATATGTCATATGTGAGTCTCTAGTACAACATATGTTCTATGTCCTAAGACCTGAGCTGGCGCATGTACTTGGGATGGTGACAGACCTGCTTTGGGCCGACCAAATGCTACTCCGTAACTGGGTAGTTACAAAGGTAGGTTTCAGGCTTGTCCAGACCCATGCTGCGAGACATGGTCGAGCAAGATGAGATTTGCCCCTCCAATTAGGAGAGATATACTCTGGGCCCCTCGTGTGTGATCCGACCAGGATAAGCATGTCCGTCCAACAAGGATTATGAGATAATCCGGTTTGCGGTCGGCATCACTCGAACAAGAAAGAGGTCGGGCTAGCACAAGGATGACAGACTCGCCTTGAGCCTGAAAAAATATATCATCTGGTAAAAGGAATGGAAATGTGATGTACAGGTTCACCTAACCAGCTTCATAGTCTGCTCGGTGTTTGGCATGCCTTGCTAGAGGCTGCTACCAACCATGCAGCTCGGAGGTGGTCCGAACTGTGACCAAGCCGGCTTGAACCTAAGGGGTCGCGCGCTTAAGGGAAGGAACCTACAAGGTCGAATCCAAGGACACTGGTCGGATGTGATCCGAGTTGTATTCGGATTGTGGCCGAGTAGACTTGTGGGCTTTAGGGTCCGTGCAAGGCTCAAGTGTTGAGCCCGCGATGGACGCCTATATAAAGTGAAGGTGCGGCACACCCATGCGGTTGATCACTTCGGCGTTGTCACTAGGGTTTGCATGTGTTGCGAATAGACACCTCCACTCGCCGCCGACTGTCTAATCGGACCTAGCAGTCCGCCGCATGGTGTTCCTCTTGCACGCGCAGATACCATTAGAGGCCGTGCACTTGCGCCGCTCCGGCGGACCTGTACGTGGGAACCGACGTCCGACTGTTCGAGGGAGATCAGACGAGGAGGGGATGATCCACGCGAACGCGCTGCCCCAACTCTTCTTCTGCTGCACGACACTGCGCGTCTAGTGGTAACGATCTTTGATCCATATCCCATAGCATGTTCCTCGTTGTTCTGCGTGTAGGAAATTTTTAATTTGAAGTCAACGCACCCTACCGTAGAACCCAACAGCGGTATCAGAGCCTCTGCTATAGGATTGGATTCAGATCGTATGCATATTAGATATGTGGAGGCGGCAGATGAGATCCGTCATCGCTTATCAGATCGGCTATGTGCACAGTTGATGAGATCAACTGCACGTGGGGATCGATGTGGCTATGCTTTCTGTCAATCAGAATTGATGAGGTTGTGACACAACCTACCCCTACCGGTCGGTATCCGCCATTGGGGTTAACAGTGAAACATAAATCCGAATCAGACTCGTGATGATCGATAAGATCGGCTAGATCAGAAAATTCGGCGTGATTGGACTTCAGATGTGATCTGTGATTTCCGAAAACGTGTGCGTAGCGCCTTGTATTTCGTACACTGTCACTCAAACCGGTAGAATGCGATTCTATGCGTAACTTTGTTTTGCAGGTTTGATGTGAATAGTATGGCTCATGTGTATGTGATGCATGTGTGTAATTTATACATGGCTTGCATGTCATGTTTGTCAGCCGGCAGGAGCCAAAGTGCTATCATTATAATGTATAATGACCCGCGTGTTGACTTGTGACTCTATGTAAAATTCATTACTAGTTGTACTAGTTGGATAATAGAGATCAGGTTGGTGGCTTGGCGTCCTGGCATGACAAACAAGACAGAGTTCCTAGATGGTCATCGGAGTTGGAGCCGACCTAGAAGGACATCCATGAAGGAGCCATACTATTTCACAATATGTGTTTATTTGTGATTGTTATGCTTCTTGTGTTCTATGCATGTTAGAATGGTAGAAAGATCCCTCGTTAATATCAAGCAATATGCCATTCCTGATGTTGCACCTTCGCACGTCAAGTACGTCTAGTAGTGGGCTAATAAAATTGGGGTGCTGCTGGGTGTCCTTGAACTGAAGGTTCGTGTCGGACACGGACATGCACTACATCAGGTTAACTTGACAAGGCTATCAAAACAGTTTTGGGCCTTGTGGCAAAGAAGGTTGGGAGCCGGGGTATAAGATACCTACCCGACCGATAGGAGTCATATAGAGATACGATTAGCAAGGAGTTGCTTACCGGGTAGGTATGTTGGCTAGCAGTGATGCTAAAGCTCACTAGTCGCATGCTCTAGTCGGATCCTGAATCACTAAGAGTTTGCGAAGGGATGCTGACTTCAGTGGGAGTATTTATATTTAAGGCTTGAATTACTCTACATAAACACATTGCTTAGTGATTGCATATTTTTAGATGTAGATCAATGGCACCACCTGCTCAACCCAACTTTGCATTGAAATCAATTCTGGAAAAGGATAAACTAAATGGAACAAACTTTACCACCTGGTATAGAAATCTGAGAGTTGTTCTCAAGCACGATAAAAAGGAACATGTTCTAGAGGATCCACTTCTAGAGGAACCTGCCGATAATACTAATGCCACAACCAAGAATGCCTACAAGAAACTCGTAGATGAATCAAACGAGATCAGCTGCCTCATGCTGGCTTGTATGGAGCCCGATTTGCAGCAACATTTCGAAGATGTTGGGGCTTTCAATATGATCGAGAGTCTCAAGAGCATGTTTCAGGTGCAGGCTAGGACCAAAAGGTTCAACGTCTGGCGATCCTTAATGGATTGCAAGCTGAAGGATGGTGATCCACTGAGCCCACATGTGATCAAGATGATCGGATATGTGCAAGCTTTGGATCGGTTGGGCTTCCCGCTCTTGGATGAGCTGGCTACAGATGCAGTTCTAGGTTCTCTTCTGCCTAGCTATGAGACATTATCTCGAACTATCATATGCACAACATGGATAAGAAGCTCAGTGAATTGCATGGGATGCTTAAGCTGGCAGAGTAGGATATTAAGAAAGGCACACATCAATTGTTGATGGTGCAGAAATCGGATAAGTTCAAGAAGAGTTGGTCCAAGAAAAAGGCTAAGGCAAAGGGCATGGAGACGGTAACCTCCACCACTGCGCCGAAGTCTGGACCGGACTTGAAGACCATTTACTATCATTGCAAGGAGGCCGGTCACTGGAAGAGGAACTGTAGCAAGTGGCTTGCAAAGCATGGCAAGAAGGCCGGGAATGCTTCTTCAGGCAAAGGTACACTTGTTGCATATGTTATAGATATTTACCTTGCTGACATACCTAGTAGATCTTGGGTATTTGATACCGGATTGGTTGTTCATATTTGCAACTCGATGCAGGGGCTGGTAAGAACTAGGCATGTGGCACAAGGGGATACTGACATTAGGGTCGGCAACAAAGCAAGAGTTGCTGCGTTGGAGGTCGGCACGATGCAACTCCAGCTTCCTTCCGGTTTCATTATGGAATTGAATAATTGTTATTACATTCCCGCACTTATTCGGAACATTATTTCTGCCTCATGTTTTATGATTCAAGGTTATGAACTCAATTTAAAGTACAATGGTTGTTTGATATTTTTGAATGGTATGTTCCACGGCTATGCACCCATTGTTGATGGGCTATTCATTTTGAATCTGGAAATGGAATCTGTCTATAATATGAATGTCAAGAGGCATAAGCCTAATGAGATAAATCCGACATACTTCTGGCATTACCGGCTTGGACACATTACTCTAAGATGCATGAAGAAGCTCCATGATGATGGGCTCCTAACTTCGTCCGACTTCGAGTCGTTTGAGACATGTGAATCATGCTTGCTCGGCAACATGACTAAGTCTCCTTTCGCAAAGAGTTGCGAGAGGGCGTCCGAGCTATTGGAGCTTATACACAGTGATGTGTGTGGTCCAATGAGCACAACCGCTAGAGGTGGCTATCAGTACTTCGTGACTTTTACCGACGACTTGAATAGATATGGATATATCTATTTGATGAGGCACAAGTCAGAAACTTTTGAAAAGTTCAAAGAGTTTCAGAACGAGGTTGAGAATCAGCTCGGCAAGACTATAAAGCTTCTATGATCGGATCATGGAGGTTAGTACATGAGCCAGGAGTTTGATGATCATCTGAAAAGCCGAGGTATTGTGCCTCGGCTCACACCTCCGGGTACGCCACAGAGAAACAGCGTGTCGGAACGGAGGAATAGGACCTTGTTGGACATGGTCCGATCTATGATGAGAAAATCGGATTTACCCTTTTCAATCTGGGGATACGCTCTAGAAACTTCAGCTTTCACACTTAACAGGGTACCATCAAAATCCGTAGACAAGACACCACATGAGATGTGGACCGGGAAGAGTCCCAGTTTGTCTTTTCTAAAGATTTGGGGTTGTGAAGCATTTGTCAAGCGACTCATGTCAGACAAGCTTACACCTAAGTCGGATAAATGCATATTCGTGGGATATCCGAGGGAAACCTTGGGATATAGCGTCTACAATCGGGAAGAGAACAAAGTGTTTGTTGCTCGGAACGGGGTTTTCCTTGAGAAAGATTTTCTCAGTTGGGAGGCCAGTGCGAGGATGGTCCGACTCGAATAAATTTGAGGACCACTTAGGGATGGCTCGGCTGGTGATGAGATCATACCGGAGCCAGTCAAGGAACCCGTAGTGGAAGCGGCACCGGAACCACGAAGGTCGGAAAGATTGCGTAGAGTGTGTGATGTATTGTTGCTAGAAAGCGACGAGCCGGCCACATATGTGGAAGTGATGGTGAGGCAAGATTCTGAGGCATGGATAGAGGCCATCCATGGATGAGAATCAAGTCTGGGACTTGGTTGATCCGCCGCCTAGCATAACTGCCATTGGTTGCAAATGGGTCTTTAAGAAGAAAACCGATGTGGATGGAAATGTTTAGATCCACAAAGCTCGGCTTGTCGCTAAAGGTTACGGATAAGTTCAAGGAATTGACTATGATGAGACTTACTCGCCGGTAGCGATGCTGAAGTCGGTGAGGATCGTAGTAGCTATAGCTGCATATTTCAATTACGAGATATGGCAGATGGATGTCAAAACGGCTTTCCTTCATGGAAATTTAACGGAGGACGTGTATATGATACAGCTTGAGGGTTTTGTTGATCTGACTAGCGCTAGTAAGGTATGCAAGCTCAAGAGATCCAGTTATGGGTTGAGGCAAGCATCTCGGAGTTGGAACATTCGTTTTGATGAGGTCTTCACTGGTCTCGGTTTCATCAAAAGCAAAGAGGATGCTTTTTTATATAAGAAGTTAAGGGGGAGATTGATAGTGTTTCTGATCTTGTATGTGGATGACATATTGTTGATCGGGAACGATGTTTCAATGCTGAACTCGGTGAAGGAGTCATTGAATGGTAAGTTTTCGATGAAAGACCTTGGTGAGGCAGTGTATATTTTAGGCATTAAGATCTATAGAGATAGATCGAGGAGGCTGCTCGGCTTAAGCCAGAGCATGTACATAGATAAAGTATTGAAGCGGTTCAACATGAGTGAGGTGAAGAAAGGGTTCTTGCCACTCTGACATAGTATAAGGCTAAGCGAGACTCAGAGTCCTTCGACATCTGATGAGCAAAGCAGGATGAGTAGGATTCCGTATGCCTCGGCAATCAGATCCATCATGTATGCCATGATATGTAAAAGGCCTGATGCTGCTTTTGCAATAAGCCTAACAAGAAGATACCATGCCAACCCAGGTGAGAGTAACTGGGCAGCGGTAAAGACTATTTTGAAGCACCTGAAAAGGACTAAAGAGATGTTCCTAGTTTATGGAGGTGAGGAAGAGCTCGTCGTAAGGGGTTACGCCGATGCTAGTTTCCAAACATACAAAGATGATTGTCGATCACAGTCCGGATTCGTGTACGTCATGAATGGAGGAGCAGTGAGCTAGATGAGTTCCAAGCAAGATACGGTGGCCGATTCTACCACAGAAGCCGAATACATTGTAGCTTGTGAAGCTGCGAAGGAAGGTGTTTGGATCCGGCATTTTCTGGATGATCTTCGTATTTACCCAACCTCGGTGAAACCGTTGGACCTTTATTGTGATATTCTGGTGCCATCGCACAAGCCAAGGAGACGAGGAATCACCACAAGGTCAGACACATAGATCATAAATATCACCTGATACGAAAGATCTTAAAGAATGGTGATGTAGAGTTATGCAAAATTCACACGGATGCAAATGTTGCAGATCCGTTGACTAAGCCACTTCCACAACCCAAGCATGAGGGGCACGTTAGAGCTATGGGCATTCAGTGTCTATTTGATTGACTCTAGTGCAAGTGGGAGACTGTTGGAGGTATGCCCTAGAGGCAATCATGTATGATGATATTTACTATGTCTTTATGAATAAAGATAGTCCTTGGACATTATCAATGATGAGTATCCGCAAGTATGTGACTTGTTTGTGGGACTATGCATTGTATGATGACTGTCCTAAAAGGTCCCTCGTCGAAAGGGCTGTGTGGATGCGTAGCCGACTAGACTAGCATATGACACGGTCAATGCCTTGGTCTCACTAGCCATCGAGCATTGGACGCTAACCGGATAATATGGACTTGGAAGGATCTAGTCGGATTCGACATAGTTGGATCCGAGTCGAGATAAGGTCCGAGTCGGACAAACCCAACTATGAGACGCAACGATATGTCATCTATGAGTCTCTATTACAACATACGTTCTATGTCCTAAGACCTGAGTTGGCGCATGTACTCGTGATGGTGACATACCTGCTTTGGGCCTACCAAACGCTACTCCATAACTGGGTAGTTACAAATGTAGGTTTAAGGCTTGTCCAGACCCATGCTGCGAGTCATGGTCGAGCAAGATGTGATTTGCCCCTCCAATTAGGATGGATATACTCTAGGCCCCTCGTGTGTGATCCGACCAGGATAAGCATGGCCATGCGACAAGGATTATGAGATAATCCGGTTTGTGGTCGGCATCACTGGAACGAGAAAGAAGTCGGGCTAGCACAAGGATGACAGACTCGCCTTGAGCCCGACAACATATATCATGTGGTAAAAGGAATGGAAGTGTGATGCACAGGTTCACCTAACCAGCTTCATAGTCTGCTTGGTGTTTGGCATGCCTTGCTAGAGGACGCTACCAACCATGCAGTTCGGAGGTGATCCGAACTGCGACCAAGCCTGCTTGAACCTAAGGGGTTGCGTGCTTAAGGGAAGGAACCTACAAGGTCAAATCCGTGGACACTGGTCGGATGTGATCCGAGCTGTATTCGGATTGTGGCCGAGTATACTTGTGGGCTTTATGGTCCATGCAAGGCCCAAGTGTTGAGCCCGCGACGGATGCCTATATGAAGTGAAGGTGCAGCACACTCATGCTGTTGATCGCTTCGGTGTTTGTCACTAGGGTTTGCATGTGTTGCGAATAGACACCTCCACTCGCTGCCGACTGTGTGATCGGACCTGCAGTCTGCCACACAGTGTTCCTCCTGCAGGTGCGGATATCATTAGAGGTGGTGCACTTGCGCCGTTCCGGCGGACCTGTACGTGGGAACCGATGTCCAGCTGTTTGAGGGAGATTGGACGAGGAGGAGACGATCCACGCGAATGGCGCTGCCCCAACTCCTATTCCACTGCACGGCACTGCGCATCTAGTGGTAATGATCTGTGATCCATATCCCGTAGCATGTTCCTGGTTGTTCTGCGCGTAGGAAATTTTTAATTTGCAGTCGACGCACCCTACCATAGAACCCAACACAAATATACTCTGCAAAAGAAAGGGCTTACCAGCCGCTATCTGTTCGGCCTGCCGGATCTCTTCACGAGCACTCCGGGACGCAGTCCTTGCCTCCTTGGCCTCATTCAGGGCTTTGGCGAGTTCGGCCGCTTGGGCCGTATTCTTCTCTTCCAAGGCCTCGCACTTGCCGATGGCGTCCTTCAACTCTTGCTCCACCTCGGCCACCCTATCCTCGTGCTGGCGGCGGGCGACCTATTCGGTCTTCAGCTTTGCAGCCGCTTTATCAGCGGCTGCTTTATTTGCCCTCGCCTCCTTCTTGGCCTGTGCAAGGGCGCTCTTGAGGGTTTCGACCTCGGCTACGCTACCTGCACTCATAAACACAGCAGTATATAAGTTACACTCTAAGTTTGCCTATCACCTAAGATATACGATCACTCTCTTTTAAAGTAAACGCATACCTTGCGCCTCATCGAACTGCTTGTTAATGCGGTCGATTTCATCATCGGCCATCTTCAGTGTCCGATTGAGTTTGGAAACCTCAGCGGCCTGGGCGGTTGCCACCAACAAGGAAGCCTGTTATAAAATAGACAAGTACATCACCACTTTCGAACACCATGTGATCCTCTGTTCGGCTTTTTTCAAAACTGAACACAGTCTTAGGGGCTACTGTCTATATACATGTACATTTCCTTTATATGAAAGGCGTGTAAGAGTATTATGTCGCATACCTCGAAGCATGTTAGCAAGCTGGTAAAGGCTTCGTTCAGCCCGCTCTTGGCAGACTGAACCTTCTCAACCACCACACCCATTAGGGTGCGGTGCTCCTCCATAATGGTAGCACATCATAGTGCCTCCACGAGAGTATTCTGCGTCTCCGGATTAGTGGAGGTCACTGTCGGAGTCGACGCTCCCCCCTCCTTCGGTGGTTGCTCGCCCGATTTTGGAGCCGTATGGGACTCCGAAATGATGTCCGGCTAGGGGCCAGACTGGTATAGATCCCCACCGTCGGTCTCCATGGGGGTCGCAACTCCCATGTCTTCGGTAGCCGATGTATTACCCTTGGGTGCCGTCTCGGTGGCTTCGCCCACCCCTCCGCGGCCTGGAGAGGTCCTTCGGGGCAACCCCTCGGTGTCATCCGCAATGATGGGCGGAGAGGCTCGTGGAGGTGTCGCACTCTCTACCATCTCTGGTGGCAGGGAACTCCCCTCAGATAGTGAAGGATGGGGGAGGTCACGAGTAGGGCTGAAATACACACAACATAATATGTTATATTAAACATAAAGGACCGAATACTTGTAATGTATCTTTTGATATGTACGATGTGGCAAGGGGCTTCTCCCTGGAAGGCCTCTGGGGGATGGGTTAGGCATCTGAATCCGAACCATCCGAGAGGGTTATCTTCCCCCTCTTGGACACCCCTCCTCCGGGTCTATGGAGGCTGCCCTTTTCATTTTCCTCCCCTTAAGAGGGGTGTCACTTTCCACCTCCTCCTCCTCTTCGTCTTCATATCCCTCATGGGAGGAGGGGACTTCGGTCTCTCCGGACATTGCGTCCGAAGTACCCTTACAGCGGAGGCCGCCCTTGGTATCACGGGAGTAAGTCTGACAGTAAGAATAGGGGGTACGTAGGAGGAGGCAAGATCCTAGCTATGACCAGGTTGTGCACGCAAGATTTACGAGTTCATGCCATTCTCGGAGGAAGTAATAGCCCTACGACTCGGTGCCCTAAGGCTTGGTCGACTGGATTACGCGTGAGAGTTATATGGGGTGCAAACCCATGTGGCAGAGGAGGGGGTGGTTTATATAGAGTGCGCCAGGGCCCCAACCATCCCACTTACACAGGGTTCAATATACATTAAGATAGGACATTACTGGTAACGCTAGCTATAAAGAGCTATAAATGATCTTTAAGACTATAGAGTTAATGCCTGATCGTTGCCATCCTGAGTGGCTTTAGACCTTCTTTCTCCGAGTGATTCTTCATGTAGTCGAGTGGCTCTTATCTTGGTCGAATGGAATTGGGATATCTGAGTGGATAACTGGTCGAGTGGATTGCATTCCAAGGTGTTTTCAGTCGGTATCTTCTGTTGTACTTTGAGTGTCTTTGACTCTAGGGCAGTGTCCTTGGGTAAGGTGCCTAGGTTAGTGTCACAGCCCCAGTTCAGGCCTTGCTTGTCTTTGCATTAGCTTCCATGCACCATGTCTAAATTCTATGAAACATTGAAATGGGGGCTGATAAGCCCTAGCAGCAAATGAAATTCAACTAGGGTCCAAATAAAATCATTTTCATTGAACCCAAAATGCCCTTTCAAAATGTTCATCATCTTTGCCTTGGTCTAGAACCTCTAACAAAAATGGTGCACACTTTTCTAGGACAACAGAGGGTCGCTGAATTAAATCATATGTTAATTGCATTTGGGCATTTAAATGCTATAAAATATTTTAAATTCTCAAATAATCATAAACTAAAATGTTTACTGTTGGATATATTCTAAACAGTAGCCATGATTAGTTTCATGATTTTTGGAGGAGTCCAAGTATTTTTAATAAAGCCCTAAAGACTACAGAATCTCTCCCTAATAATAAAGCACAGATTGAGTCTCTGGGTTCACCATCGCGACATTTTTTATAAAAAGGTCCCTATAGTTTTGGAATTCAACCCACAGTACAGATCAAATCGAACTGGTACGAAGGAAAAAACGCAGCCAGGCTCTGCCTCGTGGCGCTCCGCAACGCCCCACTCACCTCCTGCCGCGCCCCGCACGCCGCCGGCCGCCGGCCGCCTCCTGCCCGGCCCTGCCCTGCCTCACCGCTATCGGCCACCTCCTGCCTCCTAATCCCATCTCCTCCTCACATGCCGCTATCTTCGCCGTTCAAGGCTCCCCTCCACCTAATGGTTGCGACCTCGCGGGAGGAAGAGGATGGGAGGGTGCGGTGATGGCGTCCGGCTCCCGAGCACCTATTGTGCCCGACGACAAGGAAGGTAGGGCGCAGGCTCCTTCGGCGTGCGGTGGCGCATGGGATGATGCAAGTGGCTAAGCACATGGATCTAGGAGGGGTCCAAATCCAGTGGAGGACGGGGTGACCGGCAGCGGCGCCTGGAACTCCGGGGTGGCGAGCTTGCATCCTGAGAGAGCAAATAGTGATTTGAGAGAGATGTAGAGAGAGCACGGGAGGGAAGGATAAAGGAAGAGGAGTAGGCGTGGCAGTAGTTGGTTCTCCGGTGGCGCTGGATCGGGGCAGACACGCAGAGGTCCTGCTCGGGGACGCGAAGATCCAGAGAGGCACTTGGGCGTGAGGCTGCTCGGTGAGGCTGCGAGCATGGGGATGAACTGGGAACCTAGCCTCCTTCCTCTCCCAGTCGTTCAGGAAGCAGGATGGCCACCTCTGCTGGACGCGCTTCCCTGGTTAATGACGGGCCATTGTGGGATGACACTGTCACACCCTGATTTTCATGGCACAACACTTAAGATGATAAATCATGATAAATTGTGGTTTGACAAAAACTTTTGCATTATTTGACTTTTTATTTGAGTTGGTTTTCTCTCTGTGTTTTCAAGTGCTCTTAAAAGTCAACATAGCTTCACCTTCTATACTTCATTTCCTTGATCCAAAACTTCTGCCCAATGATCATACCATGTGTATAGTACAATATAGAATTTTCTTACAAAAATAATTTGGCCAAAAACTATTTTCTAAATTTAGTTTTCCAAAAACCCCTGAATTGAGGTTTGCACTGCAAGTACTTGATTTGGGGTATGAAAAATCTTTCAAAGGGTATGTTTGATTCCTATTAGGTATAGGACTCCCAAAAACCACAAAAGTATAATTTTAAAAGTCATTTTGCTATTTTATTAAAAGGATTTTTCGTTAGGCCAGAAATGGTCTTTAATAGGTTAAAATTATTTTAATATTTTAAAAATATTTGTGAAAATTTAGGGAAACTCAATGGACATATATTGTCCATATATAAGAGTTTAAACACATGGTCATGTTCAAAATATTGGTCAAACCCCTCAATAACCCTTTCTGGATATTTCAAGCTTTTGAAATATTTACAAAGGAAATATCCCCTAAATATTCCAAAAAAATTCTAGCATGTCACATATGACATATTAGATGATCTTGCCAAGTCTCATGTCTTGGAGAAAAATATAACCTCATCAAATCCCCTAAAAACCATTTCTGTCCATTTTGAAGTTTGAGCAACTTTACATTGCCAAACATTTTCAAATGTTCTCAAACCTTGTGAACATGCTCAACTGTTCTAATTATTCATCTATACCTAGTGGCACAAGTTGGAGAACAAGTTAACCTGATCAAAGGGCCCCAAAACCCTTCCTGTTCAGAACCAAATTTGAACGACTCTACATTGGAAACTTTCTCCTTTGGATCTCAACTTTTATGGACATGTTCAGAACCTCAAATGATGACACTGCACCAAGTGGTGCACCAAGGAGAATAGTTTTGCATGTCTATATCTTGGAAAACTCATTTATGTTGATTTCTAGGGTTTACAAAAGTTGCATTAGCAACTTTCCCCAAACGGACTCAACCTTGGTGGAACCTATTATTATCTCATGCCATTTGACCCTGTCAAGCCTCATGACAAGAGGACTTCATCTTCTTGCCCAAACCAACAACAAACACCTTCTGCCATTTTACTAAAACCCATGTTTTGACCACTAACACTATTCTCCTTGAGCTCAACTTTTTACCAAAGCCCCTCAGAGTCCCCTTGCACCTCCAGTAACTCTTCCCTGGCCTCAACTCAATGATTGAAGGGTGAAACATCCTCATTTACCCCTCTGGAAGCCCCTTTCCCTCTCTCTCTCAACCCCACTCCTCTCCTACTAGCTCCCCAGGGCATCCAATGCTCCTCCCCTCTTCTTTACTTCCCCCTAGAGCTACCAGACATCTTTGGCCGCACCCACATTGCATAGAAAATGGCCATGCCGGTCATTTGGGCGCTCTGGAGCGCGCTACAGTGCGCTGCCGCACTGCAGCCGCCCCTGCCAAGCACCTCCGGCCACCTTGGCTCTCCCCCTCACGCCAGCCGATGCTCCTCGACGTCTGTAGCATGCCATGCCTCTTTCCCCCTCCACCTTCTCCCTCCTGCTGCCCTCCTCACACACGCACCGGCCGCCCGAGAGCTCCAATGAGCAGCCTCACACGCGCGGCATCTCTGGCCTTACCCCGCTCTCTCCCTTACCCTCCCTCGGTGTAGTCCACGCCCAGCAACACCCCAGACATGGCGCCAGCTCCTCCCGAGCCCTGTAGCGATGAGCAGGAGCTTGCCGGGGCACGGGTCCATGGCACCTTGCTGTTCGCCTATTTAAGGGCCACCCCGAGCCCTACTCTCCTCACCACTCGCTCTCTCACTCCCCTAATAACACCCCTACACCACTCACCCCTCTCCACATGAGCCCGAGCCCGAGATCAAGCTCGAGCTCCGCTGCCTCGGGTCGCCGTCAATCTCAGGGTACAAGCCCTCTCCACCGCTCCTCTTCCTCGATCTGGAACCTCCGCGGCTCACTGATCATTTCCCCTTTCCTCCCGGCTTCTTTTGCAGCCAGAAACGGCCGGAACCGCCACCTACCGGAGCTCTTCCGCTGGTTTTCTCGTCGCCGGCGAACCCCTAAAATCCGGCGACCACCTCCACCTTCACCCGAACGGCGACTCCACGCTGAGTCCAACGGTGCCATCATCTCACCCCGCCGTCCCCTGCTTCGCCACCGGTGAGCACGCCAGCCCTCTGGTAGCGAGGTCAGAGATGACAGGCGGGTCCCGCCTGTCATCCTCACCTCTCTCTCGCCCCCTCTCTCTCCCACTGGCAGCTGGGCCCTGCCCGTCAGGTTTAAAAACCTGCCACGCGCGCGCTGGCTCGCCCGGGCCTCTTTTCCCTCTGGGCCTGCTGCACTGTGGCCTTTCTGGCCCAGTGGCACAGTGCCACTTTTTCTTTTTCTTTTACAGTCTGTTTTATAAAAATTCCACAGATCTAAATATTTATCCAAATTAAATGTTTCCAACTCTTAAATTACTATAAAAATCCCACCCATTTAATGGTGTAACTTTCATAAATATCCATCAAACTTTTCTGTACTGTTCAAATTTAAATTCAAATTTGAGCATTTAAATCCTTCTTTGAAAATCCATGTCCACTATTCCTTAACTCCAAATCCAAAACTAGGAATTTTCCCCATCTTAGATTTCCCCCTAGTATTTAACAAAAATGACTTGACATTTTTCTGAGCACTTTGGTTTTTCTGTTTTATTATTGCCTTATTTTCTTGTTATTATTTTACGACGATAGATTGCGTTGCTGACGAAGGAGTTGGACCAGAAGACTTTGAAGACCCAGAAGACTTTGTTGAGCCAGGCAAGCAGCCCTTTGACCATGTCTATGAAACCCTTTTTATGCATGTCATATAGCACTTTTATTGCTTGCATGGGAGACATGATACTGTGGTGACCACATGGGGTGGTTTGCCACCGTTACTTCCTTGTCGATATTTGCATTGTGCATGACCCTACCTTCCTATGAGGGTTATGCCGGTGGGAGTAGATAGGATGCTAAAGTAGATGCTATGCAAAAAGGGATGGGTATATGCATGGTGAAGGAGACAAAGTATTTTCAAAAGACTTTTCGAAAACCCCGTCGGGTGCCACTTATGCCCGAGGGAGATGATGAGATGGGTAACCACTTGATGACGAAGTGGTGTACCAAGGCAAGTGTGTGTGTTGTTTTCGAAAACGGATTAGATTTAAGATTTGTCGACTGTCCCAACCTTACATGCGCAACCACTCTACCCTTGTATGGGAAAGGGCATTATTGATTACCTAGGCCGATACTAGCTTGGAGCCCGCATTACTAGTGACAGGGGAGAGTTGGTGCTCTCTATCGGGACGAGGTCATGCCAGGTAGGGCGGCCATGACTGTTTTTACAGGGCACCAGATACACCATTGCGTCCCCTCTCGGATGTTACGATCTCGAGTGAGTCTCGTATGATGTACGTCATGAGGATACGGAACAACGAGTGGAATTCTTGTTAGTGTCGTCTTGGGAAAGATAGTGATCGAGTGCTTACCCCGGGTACTTGAGGTACCGCGGGTCGTGGACGACATGGAAGTTCCCCGGATCTTGTGGGTAAAGTGTGCAACCTTTGCAGAGTGTAAAACTATTCGACTTGCCGTGTCCACGGTCAAGGATAGTTGGGCGTTGCTGCTTAAACTACGTCCAGAGTTTTACAAACCGTATGTGTGTGTTGATAAAACTACTTGGGTCAAGTCAAGGGACTTGACATGATTGAGTTGGGTTGATGCCCACTCTATTTATGTTGATATCTGCAACCTGTCCGCATGGTTACTTGAATTCTCCTGATGCAAGTCTTAAAAGTTGTTGAACATGTCATTGCACTCAAAACTAGCTTTCTGCAAAAATTTACCTATATCATGCATTGTTACATCTTGGACCAAAACATGGGTTGCTTGCGAGTACATTCAAAGTACTCATTGGCTTGCCACTGATTATTTAATTGGCCAGGCATGGAAGAACATGAGTTTGAAGAAGAGTTCTTTGGAGACGAACATGCGAACTAGGACGTTTCCCGGTCAGAATGCCTGTAGGGTTAAGGCAAATGGCATGGGTTCTACTTGTCGATGAAGATTTCCGCTGCTTAAGTTTATTTGGTATTCATCCCTTGTGGCTTTATCTATGTAAGACTTGACCATAATGGTCATAATTTATGTAAGACGGTTTGTATGGATGTAAGACTCTTGTTATTCAGCTTCTGTGTGTTTAGTGAGCATTGATCTTTGGGATCACTGTACACGTGCATTCGGTGATCACGACTTGTGAGTCGGGGTCCCCAAAGAGTTGGTATCAGAGCCATCCTGACTGTAGGAAGCCTTAGTTAGCATGGACGTTAGTTAGCTTGAGACCATCTAAGCTTCTCTTCTTCTCTAAAGCTTACCCGACCCAAAATATATTTCCCTTATTGACCTCTCCCATTCAACCTTTGTAGATGGCCGTCGCCCCCTTGAGAGTCCTTACGACAGGATTTCCATCACTCCTAAGAGATTGCCTCCAATAATGCCACTATCCCTTGCTGCCCATATACACCCTGCACGAACTAGAAAATGATGTGTTCGAGAAGGAGTTCTACGCCAAGGTTTTTGTGCCTGCCAAGACCTCACCTCAGGGGTGGTTCTTCATTGGACCACCTATGCCAACAAGATACCTAGCCATTCAGCAAGTGGCATACGAAGCACTCCTCCATCTTCGAGATCTCCTTCCAGAAATGAAAGAAGAACATACCACCCGCTACCTGCTTGGCAAGAGCAGATTTGGAGCTCCGACTCAAGTGATGATTTCCCTAGAAGACGAGGATCCAACCCTCAAGTACCAGATCCGTTTCGTCAACGCAGGAGACTACCTTCTACGCCACCTTACCGAAGCATTTCTCAAGGCTCGCCAAGATCTCCCTTAACTTCTGCATCTCCACTGCCTTGAGAAGAAGAAGGTGGTCAAGCAAGAACAGCAAATCACTGCCCTAGAAGCTCATATTTTTAATCAGGAGCAGCAAATCAAGGGACTTCAGAAAGCTCGCAACCAAACCCCACGCAAAAGGCATAGGAATGGATTTCCATATCCACCTCATAGAGGATCATCGTCAGGCCCCCAATGACAATACCCAAGACTGAATAGCAACCCTTTAGCTTCCATCACATGTCACGGGTGTGGTGAACTCGGGCATATTAATAGGATGTGTCCCAACAAGCAGCTGACTATCGCATGTCCATTGGCACCCAGGAGAACCTAGAAGCTGAAGACTGAACGCCTTTATCTCAAAGTGATGAAGCAAGCACGACTACTGAATCCGAGGACCCCTAGGGTAGGATGAGTCGTGTACCCCCTATGCACAGTCGAGTCCATATGATGGTTCAAATGAAACCATGTTGAGTGTTGCTTGTTCTTATCTGTTTGTGTTTTGATATAAGTTGCAGTTTTGCCTTAGGCATCATGTATGCGACTATATCACCTATCTTATCTTAATGAAATTGTGTGTGGCCTTTTTGGCACCTGTTTGTTTGCACCTGCACTATAGAACCCCCTTTAAGCATTCCCCCCATCTATGATGATTTTCCCTCTCATCCCTCTCTCCTCAACTGAAGACCGGCAAGACAAGGTACACCAAGGATTCTACTTCGGCAACCAACTAGCACTGGAGATTTTTGCTGCAGCCTCCTCGACCAAGAGCAGCCCAGTAGAGTTATGCTTACCTCTCAAGATTAGAAACCCATCCCTAGACCCTTTGAGACTTCATGAGATAACCCAGCTTGAATCCCTAACCAAGTTCTTAACCCACAAAACTGCAAGAGAACTAGCTAAGCCTCCGTAACCTTGCACTGGTTCATTATGGAACTAGTGGACATAGTGAACGAGCACATTATCATCCTAAGGTAGTACCAGAACTGACGATGCCATAGGATAGACCTATTCGAGGATATTGAAATAGGACAAATGGCTTGATGAGTTTATATCAGAGACCTTGAGGAATTATCTGAGACTTCTTGGTGGATTATGAGGTTTTCATGTTAGTTGATGAACTTGGTGGGATCGTGTGGATAGAGTAGCATAGCTTTCATCACCTCGGAGTAAATTTGGATTTAAATAGGTGAACCTAGTGGAGTCTAGATGCTGAGTAAGTCTACATGGTTCGGAGTAAATTGGATTTAGGCTGACGATCTCAATCATGATACCATGCTTCTCGGTGGATGATAAAGTAGGAGATTGGATTAATTGTCGGGGTTGATTTAGGGATCTATATAAGCTTGAGGTTGGCTCTTTCAAGTATTTGGGGATTATAGGACATTAGAAGATCGTGTGGAACACCCTAGACATTGGATTTGTAGTGGTCAATGAGCTGTGGGAGTTGATTCATAGGGAGGAAACAAGAACTTGGAGTGGCTTACGACGTGTTTCCTTAGGATAGCCATGATCATATGAATAACATGAGTGTTGATTGGATTTGACCTATACGATATGATTCTTTTGGTAATATGATGTGAAGACTAGGTAGAACTATTGGCATCTCAGAAACTGTGCTTAAGGATGAGATGATAAGCGTTCACCCGCACACTAGAACCCTTGAAACTCTTAAGCCCCACCAAACCACAACATGGTTGGGTCATGACCACGGGCTTTAGCTCTAGAACGAGAAGACCTTTGGCAATGCTCAATCGAGACCACCGCCAATACCCCAGCCTACTTTGCGTACCCCATAGATTTCATGGAATACTTGGACAAGCTAGTTGTCATCTTTATTTGGCGACATACTTGTCTACCCGAAAATGGAAGAAGAGTCATTTAGCTGATTAGAAGACATTTTAAAACCGCCATGTCTAGAAGGAAGAACTACACCAACCACCATCGTCAAGAAGTAAACATCCGCGTCGAAGACCAGGTGTATCTGCAAGCCACTTCTCTCAAAGGAACCAAGCATTTCCATGTCAAAGGGAAGCTTACACCAAGATTTAACAACCCCCTCCGAGGTCACTGCAAGATGAAGGATAGATGGCTACCAGCCAGATTTACCACCTGAGTTACCCACTGTGCGTAATGTTCCCACATGACACAACTCCGGGAGTGTTTTCGACTTCCTAGCTAGCCCGAGCACTAATAAGGACATTGATCATCGAACCATCGACCCCTAGCTCAACTGGACCTACGTGAGAAACCCCTTAGCAACTGGATCAAGCCGAACGTCATACACGGAGCCACACCATCAAGTACCTCAAGGTTCAATGGAGCACCACTCGAAAACAAAAGCAGTATGGGGACGTGGAGACTACCCCGAATCCAAGTTTCCATACTCCTTTCCGCGCCTAGTTTGGGAATGTCGGGGACGAGATTCTTGTAAGGGGGGTAGGTCTGTCACACCCTGATTTTCATGGCACAACACCTAAGATGATAAACCATGATAAAGTGTGGTTTGACAAAAACTTTTGCATTATTTCACTTTTTGTTTGAGTTGGTTTTCTCTCTATGTTTTCAAGTGCTCTTAAAAGTCAACATAGCTTCACCTTCTATACTTCATTTCCTTGATTCAAAACTTCTGCCCAATGATCATACCATGTGTATAGTACAATATAGAATTTTCTTACAAAAATAATTTGGCCAAAAAGTATTTTCTAAATTTAGTTTTCCAAAAACCCCTGAATTGAGGTTTGCACCGCAAGTACTTGATTGGGGTATGGAAAATCTTTCAAATGGTATGTTTGATTCCTATTAGGTACTGGACTCCCAAAAACCACAAAAGTATAATTTTAAAAGTCATTTTGCTATTTTATTTAAAGGCTTTTTCTTTAGGCCAGAAATGGTATTTAATAGGTTAAAATTATTTTAATATTTTAAAAATATTTGTGAAAATTTAGGGAAACTCAGTGGACATATATTGTCCATATATAAGAGTTTCAAAATATTGGTCAAACCCCTCAATAACCCTTTCTGGATATTTCAAGCTTTTGAAATATTTACAAAGGAAATATCCCCTAAAAATTCCGAGAATATTCTAGCATGTCACATATGACATATTAGATGATCTTGCCAAGTCTCATATCTTGGAGAACAATATAACCTCATCAAATCCCCTCAAAACCATTTCTGTCCATTTTGAAGTTTGAGAACCTTTACATTGCTAAACATTTCAAAATGTTCTCAAACCTTGTGAACATGCTCAAATGTTCTAATTATTCATCTGGACCAAGGGCCAGTTCTTTTGGGCCATTCTCCGAGAATTGACCCCCTCCCCAGCTTCTCCCAGAATTGCCACTCTATATTTCCTTACAATTCCTAGCTAACTAGATTTTAACTAGCTAGGAATTGTGAAAAAAGATGAAGTGACAATTCTGGGAGAAGCTGGGGAGGGGGTCAATTCTCAAAGAATTTCCCAAAAGAACTGGTCCCAAGTGGCACAAGTTGGAGAACAAGTTAACCTGATCAAAGGGCCCCAAAACCCTTCCTGTCCAGAACCAAATTTGAACAACTCTACATTGGAAACTTTCTCCTTTTGATCTCAACTTTTGTGGACATGTTCAGAACCTCAAATGATGACACTGCACCAAGTGGTGCATCAAGGAGAATAGTTTTGCATGTCTTGATCTTGGAAAACTCATATATGTTGATTTCTAGGGTTTACAAAAGTTGCATTGGCAACTTTGCCCAAATGGACTCAACCTTGGTGGAACCTATTATTAGCTCATGCCATTTGACCCTGTCAAGCCTCATGACAAGAGGAGTTCATCTTCTTGCCCAAACCAACAACAAACACCTTCTGCCATTTTACTAAAACCCTGTTTTGACCACTAACACTATTCTCCTTGAGCTCAACTTTTTACCACAGCCCCTCAGAGTCCCCTTGCACCTCCAGTAACTCTTCCCTGGCCTCAAATCAATGGTTGAAGGGTGAAACATCCTCATTTACCCCTCTGGACAGCCCCTTTACCTCTCTCTCTCTCAACCCCACTCCTCTCCTACTGGCTCCCCAGGGCATCCAATGCTCCTCCCCTCTTCTTTACTTCCCCCTAGAGCTACCAGACGTCTTTGGCCGCTTCCACATTGGATAGAAAATGGCCATGCCGGCCATTTGGGTGCTCTGGAGCGCGCTACAGTGCGCTCCCGCACTGTAGCCGCCCCCTGCCAAGCACCTCCGGCCACCTTGGCTCTCCACCTCACGCCAACCGATGCTCCTCGACGTCCGCTACATGCCACACCTCTGTCCCCCTTCTCCTTGTCCCTCCTGCTACCCTCCTCGCACGCGCACCAGCCGCCCGAGAGCTCCAATGAGCGGCCTCACATGCGCGGCATCTCTGGCCTTACCCCGCTCTCTCACTTACCCTCCCTCGGTGTAGTCCACGCCCAGCAACACCCCACACACGGCGCCAGCTCCTCCCGAGCCCTGTAGCGACGAGCAGGAGCTCGCCGGCGCACGGGTCCAAGGCACCTTGCTGCTCGCCTATTTAAGGGCCTCCCCGAGCCCTACTCTCCTCACCACTCGCTCTCTCACTCCCCTAATCACCCCCCTACACCACTCACCCCTCTCCAGACGAGCCCGAGCCCGAGATCGAGCTCGAGCTCCGCCGCCTCGGGTCGCCGTCGATCTCAGGGTACAGGCCCTCTCCGCCGCTCCTCTTTCTCGATCTGGAACCTCCGTGGCTCACTGATCATTTCCCCTTTCCTCCCCACTTCTTTTGCAGCCGGAAACAGTCGGAACCGCCGCCTCCCGAAGCTCTTCCGCCAGTTTCCTCGTCGCCGGCGAACCCCTACACTCCGGCCGTCACCTCCACCTTCACCCGAACGGCGACTCCACGCTGAGTCCAACGGTGCCATCATCTCACCCCGCCGTTCCCTGTTTCGCCGCCGGTGGGCATGCCGGCCCTCTGGTCGCGAGGTCAAAGATGATAGGCGGGCCCCGCCTGTCATCCTCACCTCTCTCTCGCCCCCTCTCTCTCGCACTGGCAGCTGGGCCCCGCCCGTCAGGTTTAAAAACCTGCCACGCGCGCGCTGGCTCACCTGGGCCTCTTTTCCCTCTGGGCCTGCTGCACTGTGGCCTTTCTGGCCCAGTGGCACAGTGCCACTTTTTCTTTTTCTTTTTCTATCTGTTTTATAAAAATTCCACAGATTTAAATATTTATCCAAATTAAATGTTTCCAACTCCTAAATTCTTATAAAAATCCCACCCATTTAATGGTGTAACTTTCATAAATATCCATCAAACTTTTATGTACTGTTCAAATTTAAATTTAAATTTGAGCATGTAAATCCTTCTTTGAAAATCCATTTCCACTATTCCTTAACTCCAAATCCAAAACTAAGAATTGTCCCCTTCTTAGATTTCCCCCTAGTATTTAACAAAAATGAGTTGACATTTTTCTGAGCACTTTGGTTTTTTTGTTTTATTATTGCCTTATTTTTCTTGTTATTATTTTACGACGATAGATTGCGTTGCTGACGAAGGAGTTGGACCAGAAGACTTTGAAGACCCAGAAGACTTTGTTGAGCCAGGCAAGCAGCCCTTTGACCATGTCTATGAAACCCTTTTTATGCATGTCATATAGCAATTTTATTGCTTGCATGGGAGACATGATACTATGGTGACCACATGGGGTGGTTTGCCACCGTTACTTCCTCGTCGATACTTGCATTGTGCATGACCCTACCTTCCTATGAGGGTTATGCCGGTGGGAGTCGATAGGATGCTAAAGTAGATGCTACGCAAAAAGGGACGGGTATATGCATGGTGAAGGAGACAAAGTATTTTCAAAAGACTTTTCGAAAACCCCGTCGAGTTCCACTTATGCCCGAGGGAGATGATGAGATGGGTAACCACTTGATGACGAAGTGGTGTACCGAGGCAAGTGTGTGTGTTGTTTTCGAAAACGGATTAGATTTAAGATTTGTCGACTGTCCGAACCTTACATGCGCAACCACTCTACCCTTGTATGGGAAAGGGCATTATTGATTACGTAGACCGATGCTAGCTTGGAACCCGCATTACTAGTGATGGGGGAGAGTTGGTGCTCTCTCTAGGGATGGGGTCGTGCCAGGTAGGGCGGCCATGACTGTTTTTACAGGGCACCAGATACACCGTTGCGTCCCCTCTCGGATGTTACGATCTCGAGTGAGTCCCGTATGATGTACGTCGTGAGGATATGGAACAACGAGTGGACTCCTTGTTAGTGTCGTCTAGGGAAAGATAGTGATCGGGTGCTTACCCCAGGTACTTGAGGTACCGCGGGTCGTGGACGACACGGAAGTTCCCCGGATCTTGTGGGTAATGTGTGCAACCTCTGCAGAGTGTAAAACTATTCGAATAGCCATGTCCACGGTCAAGGACAGTTGGGCGGTGCTGCTTAAATTACGTCCATAGTTTTACAAACCGTATGTTTGTGTTGATAAAACTAATTGGGTCAAGTCAAGGGACTTGACATGATTGAGTTGGGTTGATGCCCACTCTATTTATGTTGATATCTGCAACCTGTCCGCATGGTTACTTGAATTCTCCTGATGCATGTCTTACAAGTTGTTGAACATGTCATTGCACTCAAACTAGCTTTCTGCAAAAATTTACCTATATCATGCATTGTTACATCTTGGACCAAAACATGGGTTGCTTGGGAGTACATTCAAAGTACTCATTGGCTTGCCACTGATTATTTAATTGGCCAGGCATGGAAGAACAAGAGTTCGAAGAAGAGTTCTTTGGAGACGAACATGCGAACTAGGACGTTTCCCAGTCAGAATGCCTGTAGGGTTAAGGCAGATGGCATGGGTTCTACTTGTCGACGAAGATTTCCGCTGCTTAAGTTTATTTGGTATTCAGCCCCTGTGGCTTTATCTATGTAAGACTTGACCATAATGGTCATAATTTATGTAAGACGGTATGTATGGATGTAAGACTCTTGTTATTCAGCTTCTGTGTGTTCAGTGAGCATTGATCTCTGGGATTACTGTACACGTGCATTCGGTGATCACGACTTGTGAGTCGGGGTCCCCACAGACACGGTGGCGCCCTTCCGTTGTGGCAGTACTGTAGTAGGACGACGGCGGTCAAGGTCAGCGCCCTGCTCAACGCCCCCATCCCCTCGCTGGTTCAGCTTAAGGCCACCTTCCTCCGGCTCTGGCAGTCCAGCTCATCCAATCAAGCCGGTCCGCTCCTCAGCAAGGCGGCTCCTTCAGTCCGCAGCACACCACGCTCAAACCTCCACCACCTCGACTCCTCAAGGTGTAAGCTTTGTTTTTTGATTATACAGAAGATGCGAGATTCTTCTGCTGCCGTGTAAGTAGCATTTACAGTTACAGTAGACAAGGAGCTTGGCTTTGGATTATAGACTAGCTAAAAGATATTTCAAAGAAATTATTAACTCAGCAGCATCTCAAATAGTACATAGTATTTTGATCTTGTCTATACACATATATTGTCCTTCCTGTATGATGCCCCTTTAAATAGATTATGCTTACAGTACATAACTCAGTTTTACTTTTAGTTTCACTACTTGATGGTTATGAGAATAACAACCGCAGATAGAGTAAATAATCTTGCTTCTTTGCTAGATGAATAGCTTCATTATGGGTTGTATTGTCGGAGGTAAATTGGTACTACCTACTGTAGGAAAATTCCAGATGCATTATGAGGCGAGTGGTGAAGCCGGAGGGGCTAAGGTATTTTCGACATGGGTGCTTGAAGGCGCGCCGTAGACCAGGAGGATCTCCTGGTGGAGCTTGGCAGAAGCGAGACACTTGGATGTAACTTCAGTACAACACTGCACTATAATTGCAATTTTGGCAGATCATATATATTGAAGCATGTGAAAGTAGCAGTATCTTTGAGGGATCAATGCCACAAGATCTTAATATTTATGTTACAACAGCAGCAAATGCGGAAGAAAGTAGCTAGGGAGCATAACGCCCTGGGATGGAAACACCACCTCTTCCTGAATATGTGACCAACTTGGGCGACGCATACATTGTTTCTTGGATGGAAGACAGGCAACAAGCATCAGCTGTAATATTTATGCTCTGTATCTAGTATTGCTATTCTGAACCATGGGATCCTACTGTGCAATGAAACTCACAATCTACCGAAAGAAACCATCAAGCAACAGTACAAGGTGGCTAAAACAAGAATGACACCCCCAAATGACTCCAGTATCGGTTCTCATGTCATGGAGTATGGTGAAAGACATTTAGTAAAATCCCATTTATATATTTCTTGTCTAGCTCATCTTCTCGGTTACTACTAATTTTCATGCGTTTTGTTTTGCCAAATTTGTCTGCTAACATTGTATCTTCTCACTTTCAGTATGAGCAGTTAAATGTTGGGTCAGAGGAGAGGAGAAGCACATGGCTCTCAGGGAGGTCAAAGAAACTGTGTTACATAGGAAGCATCTTGACAGCAGTATCAATTTCATCGAGAAGCTTGTCTTTGGATTTGAGAAGGGGCCTTCGGTGCTTGAGGCTACTAAAGGCCCTGGCCAGCCATTAGTAGACGATTGGGATTGTCTGAAGACGATGGTGAGTGTAACAATTCCTTGTTTACAATCCCATAAATATGCAACACCCTGCAGTACTCTTTCTGTTTCCAGTTGAGCTTAAGTTTACTGTGTATTGATGCTAACCACTACTGTCAGGTGCGAGTTTTTGAGTCCCAATGCGGATCACTCGAAGTCAGTATGGCATGAACAGATGAGGGCGTTCGCAAACATCTGCAACAAGAGACAGAGATGAAGGAGGCCACCATCAGCGGTTGCGACGGCTACAACATGGGAAAGTGGAACCCGCTGGTTCTAGGGCACATCGCCTGATCCGCAGCACTGCAGTAGTACATGCATGGGAGCGTCCCATGGGAGCAGTACCAAATGGTCCAGAGGTTCCAAGCTAGACCTCGTATACGGTGTGTGTGTGTGTGTGTGTACAGTGTACATATATACATTGGTGTAAACATGCAAGAAACAAGCTGACGATGTGCCCCATGTGGCATCGGGTCAATCAGTAGTTTATGATCGTGCTCATGATTTGACTGCAGTCAGTTGAAAGGCAATGATTGTTGTGCTTGCTATGCGTATGATTCGTATTTGCGGATTTTGACACAATTAGTTTATCAAAAGAAATATTGTAAATCATACAAAAGAGCCGACTAAAGTTTTATTTAAAAAATACTCCCTCCATTGCTAAATATAAGCCTTTTTAGAGATTTCAATACAAACTACAATTGATGTATATAGACATATGTTAAGAGTGTAGATTCACTTGTTTTGCTTCGTATGTAGTCCCTTATTGCATTAGCTATACAGATCTAGAGACGGGAGTTGGATTGTGCTTTGCTAGAGCTGAACAAACCGACGAAGGTAAAAAGAGAAAAAAACTCTTCCCAGTCAAAAAACCAACTATCTGTAAAAATTACCAAACAAAAATGCCCAAAAAGTTAGTTCCTAAAATAGTTTAAAACTAATTCAAAAAATATGCCCCCTCCCCCAAAAATCACTTTTTACTGAAAAAACATTTTGAAATGTACAACACGAAAATATTCTTTTCAATAGAGAAATGTTCCAATTTTCATAAAAATGTTAACTATTTTTCAAAAGGTGTTACATTTTTAATGAAAACATTAACTTTTATTAAAAATAAGAAAATTTCCATGTTTAACATTATTATCGACGTTTATTAAAATTGGATATAAAAAATGGTGCAAAATTACACACGAAGCATGTGTTCCCCTTTTATAGCCCGGTGCAATGCACAGGCATTTGTACTAGTAATAGAAAACAGAAAACAATAGAAAAAAAGAGAGAGAAAGGAAACCAACTTGGGCCACTTACCTGGCCCAGCTCCTCTAGCAGGCCCAGCCCACCTGGCAGCCCAGCCACCTGGCCGGCCCACCGAGGGCAGGGGCGTCTTCTTCCTCCTGCCAGAAGGCAGAGGAGAAGCTAGCCACGGCGCCGCGGCGTGCCACGCCGGTAGCTGCCTGCCTGGCTGTCCCCTTGTCACCTGGACGTCTTCCGCGATGCCACCAACCCCCCGACCCCTCTCACTCTCCCTGTGCTCCTCCCCCTCCTCTATTTGTCTCTCCCGAGCACACCGAGCGCAAAGGTCGCTGCCATTCGCTATTGCCGTGTCCACCGCATCCCCCTCGCTCCCCCGACCGGCCCACGAGCTCCGCCGTCATCCGCTACGCCGTCCCCACCGATCCACGCGACTGGAAGGCCATCGGAGTGCCGCCATCAATGTCATCTTCATCCTCGGGTCCCAACGATCGCCGCCGTGATTCCGCCGCTGTCCGAGCTTCCCCGAGCATGCTGGCCATCCCTACGGCACCGCAGTGAGCCCCCGAGCATTTTCCCCCTCTCCCCGCGGTCAACCCCTCCCTCTAGCCGCCTCCTCACCGAAGCCGAGACGCTCCACCGCACGAGCTCATCGTCGGCGTGGCCCCGGTGACTAAACTGCCTCGTGTGTGCGTTCGTTGTGCTTGTCACATCGCATAGAGGCTCTTGAGCACATTAGTTCATGCGTTTGCACGCTGCACCCGCGTTCTCGTGCACCCCCGGGCTCCGGCCGCCGCCGCGCTGCTCGCCGGCGTCATCTCCGGCCACCCCCGCACACACTGCTTGCTCCATTAGATGCGCGCGAGATCCATCTAGCCATAGAGACCAACCGCGGCTAAAACCGCGGCCTGTAGGCGAAACCCGAGCCACCCTAGTGCGTCCCCGCCGCGTTTTTGGTCGTCACCGGCGACACTCCGGCAAGCTGACATGGCACTGTCATTAGTGGCTAATGACGCCACTAACTAACCCCATAGCTCACTGACGGATGGGCCCCACTACTTAATTAACCCTGCTTAGCTCTTAGACCAAACTAACCCCACGGGCCCCACAGGTCAGTTTGACCTGGCCACATCACCTGTTGACCAGCCCCACACCTCAGTGTTGACTTGCTGACGTGGCTGTTGACCTAACCCCACCTGTCAGCGACACTAGCCAGTACTGGGTCATTGACTAGTGGACCCCACAGGTCAGTTTGACCTGGACCGCGCGCCGTTGACTCGCTTACGTCATGCTGACGTAGTGCTGACGCGGTAATACATTTTCTGGAATTAGTTTAATTCTAAATAATTAGAAAATCCAGAAAATTGCCTAAACTTCTAAAATCCATAAAAATTCAACCGTAACTCCAAATAAGATAAATTATATATGAAAAATGATCAGAAAATCCAATCTATCCATTTGTACCATTTTCATGCATGTTAGAGCAACTTATGGCTGCTGTTTAGGACAAATTAATTAAAGGGCATTTAATCCATCACACATGGAGTTTGATTTTGAACCTTGGGTTCAAACCAACTTCATTTAAATTGTTGCTAATTGCATTAGCTAAAAAAACACAGCATATTGACATGTCATGATCATGCATCATATTGTTGCATTGCATTGATTGTGTTCCTTCTGTGTTGCCGGTAATTGTCCCCTCTCGATAGACATGGTTTCGACGATGAGTTCGATGACACCGATGAGGAGCTATACTATCTTCAGAAGTGCCAGGCAAGCAAAACCCCCTTGTTCATTCTGATACAAACCCACTCTCTCGCTCCTGCTCTCTTTTACTGCATTAGGACAACAACGATTCATCTGTTACTTGCTATGGTAGTTGAACCCCTTATCCTCTGCATGACCTGTCATTGCCACAGTAAATAGATGAAACCCACTAGCATGAGTAGGAGTTGTTTGAGCCCTGATGTGCCTACTCATTCATGCTTGTTTTTCATGCCTGCTACTGCTTAGAGTTGAGTCAGGTCTGATTCATCGGGGATGAAACAGAATGGTGATGAACATGTCCTACTGTGTGTGAGCTAAGTGTGTGAACACGATTTGGTAAAGGTAGCGGTGAGAGACCATGTAGGAGTAGATGGTGGGTTGTCTTATTGAAGCCGTCCTCAGGAACTGAGTTCTGTGTTTTGATCCATGAACAGCTACTACCACGCATTGGGATCCTTAATTGACCCTCTCGGCTTCTTAATCACCCTTGCCCTCTGTCCAGGAGTTGCAAGTAGTTTCTGGTGTTTGTAGTATACTAGAGGCCGTGGGCAGCGCTGACCCGAGGGGTGGGCTGTGATGTGGTAGGAACGTGGCACGGTGTACCGGGCGCCCGTTCACACATTGTTTGGGCCGTATGTGGAAACCTCGGCCAAACTCCCTGCGGATGGAACCTGAATAGGCGATAAACCTAGACTAGAGACTTGAGTGTTTAGGTAGGCCGTGGCCGACACCCTCGCCAGGCTTCCGCTTGAAGGTTGCCGAGATACATGACGTGTACATGGTGGTAAGTGGCGAGAGCGTGTGTGAAGAAGTACACCCCTGCAGGGTTAACATCATCTATTCGAATAGCCGTGTCTGTGGTAAAGGACCTGTGGGTTGCCTATGCAGTTCATAGACAAGTGAAAGTGGATATTCTAAAATGCGCAAGATATGCATGAGTGCTATGGATGGTGTTCTCGTAGGGAGACGGGAGCGGATCCATAGTGGTGTATTGTTATGGTGAATATGTGGACTCGTGTGCGCCAGCTCAAAAGAGTTACTTGCAGTCGTAGTTCAGGATAGCCACCGAGTCAAAGCTGGCTTGCTACAGTTAAACCCCACCATCCCCTTTGTTGATTATGATGCATATGTAGTTAGTTCTGATGTAAGACTTGCTAGGTACATTTATACTCACGTTTGCCTATTTTATGTTTTTGCAGAGATACTTCAGTCTCACTAGTATTTCCGCATGAACTTCGACATTTAGCTTGTTACCTCAGCTACGATCTTGTGCCCTCGGCAGGATCTGGTTGATAGTCGGGCTTCTCAGCCTTTTTCATTGTAGATGTCTGTACTTAGACATATTAAGCTTCCGCTTGTGCTTTGACTTGTATTCTCTGAATGTTGAGTCATGAAACCCATGTTTGTAATATCTCGCTCCTCGGAGCCTATTGAATAAATACTTGAGTTGTAGAGTCATGTTGTGATGCCATGTTGTATTTGCACATATCGAGCATATTGTGTGTATGTTATTGAAATGCTTGGTTTGTGTGGGATCTGACTATCTAGTTGTTTATCCTTGGTAGCCTCTCTTACCGGGAAATGTCTCCTAGTGCTTCCACTGAGCCTTGGTAGCTTGCTACTGCTCTAGAACACTTAGGCTGGCCGGGATGTGTCCTTCTTCGTTCCTGTGTCTGTCCCTTCGAGGAAATGTCATGCGGTGTCTATCGTAGTCCTGTTATCCTGCTATAGCCCGGTTTACCAGAGTCCTGCTAGCCCAGCTGCTACAGGCCGGATTCACTCGCTGATGACCGACACGTTCGTTGTTGGGTCATGTATGCCTGTCCCTGTAAGTTAGTGCCACTTTGGGTTCACGACTAGCCATGTCAGCCCGGGCTCCTTGTCACATGGATGCTAGCGACACTATCATATACGTATGCCAAAGGGCACAAACGGTCCCGGGCATGGTAAGGCGACACCCGTGGGAATACCGTGCGTGAGGCCACAAAGTGATATGAGGTGTTACATGCTAGATTGGTGTGGCATTGAGTCGGGGTCCTTACAGCTTTTGTATCAGAGCCTGACTGCCTGTAGGATTACCAAGCCAAACTGGTTGAAGTTGAGTCTAGAAATTCTTTAGTTATATAAGGGAATTGATTGTGGGATGGAACGTAAGGCTCTTTTTACTCCTTATACCTCATGCCCTTCTGACCCGAGTCATCTTATCCTTCCTACGGGGTTAAGAAACTAGGCTTCTCTTCTTTCTATAAGGATCACGTGTTACTAATCTGTAGACTTATAAGATTGTTGGACTAAGCCTCGGTTCATTTCCTACTACTTCCGTATGTTAACTGTTGATCTCAAAACCTTGATATTGTGCTTTTGAGTGTCTATGCCACCATTTTTGTAGCATGTCTCAAATCTTTTTGAGCATTTACAGCCGTTATGCTGTCCGAGTCATCCCAGGTTTCTAAATAATCTGATGCAATTGCAAAATCCTTTCCCTCTGTTTTTGATGACCTTTCTGGCCAAGTTAACCACACTAAACGGTGAGTTGAGGTACTCTATTGCCTCGACGTATATGTTGGAGCTATTATTATGACCCTAGTTGTCTTAGGGGATGATCTAGTAATCTAGCCATGATTTGTGTCCCAGTGTGATGATTCTGGCCTTTATTCTCAAAAGCATCCCGTGATGCCACTTAGTAGTAGGTGTTCTACTTCTGGGTTTTTGAACCCAAGATTCACCCTACTTACCTCGTGTTGATAGTGTTTTTCTCGTTCCTTAGGTTATTAGTAACCTTTGCGATAGTCCTCGAGGTCTGTGGTATATCATTCTTCAAATACCATGAACTATTTATGGCAGCAGTTCCTCATTGAACCAAAACATCACAACAAAAGTGCTTTCGATGAGTTCTTGATTCTATGTTGTGACTCTGCCAGTCCTACCTTCTCTGTATGGGTTATCTGGAAGAAATATGTTGAGCTCTGCTCGACATACTAATCCGTGCATCCATAGCTCAGAAAATCGTATGTTCCTTTGAGTTGTCCCTCTGTAGCTATCTTTTGACCTTCGTCTAACAATTGATAGTCAAGGGTATGCGTGCATTCGTTCCTCGATGCCTATTACTCTTGTGGTCCGTCAAGACATTCTACCCCGGAATGACTAGGAGAAACAAACTCCAGAACCTCATCCATATCCAGGATAAGGTCAAAGCAGTTGTAATCCGCAAATCAATATGCCAATCCAGCTTTTGACTCTGTTCTACCTTGGAGTTTTACCATCTTTATATCAAGGATAACGTGGGAATTGCACACCATCCTAAGAACTCATGATACAATGATACTTCTTGCCGTCATTATTCATTCCTCGGTCCCCGTGATATTGTAACCGGAACGCCGACAAGTGAATCATGATGTGTGAAATCAATACTCCTAGCAACCTTGTTGCTTGGTAGTTAAATGGACAATAACCTCATTCTTAGTGAGTTGATTATTGAATCACCACCCTAAGGTTGACCGTGCTACCTAGTCCACTTCCCAGGTGCACTCCTCGATTGATGAGTTAGGATTGTGTCAATCCCTTGCTCTTTTGGTCATCTCGTCTTGCCCTGAAAAGCAAGATTGATCTCGAGCTTAGTAACATGTCGGTGGTTCGTGATTTTCCGAATATCTTTTCGGAAGTATCACCAGGTTGTCACGTGACCGCTATGTTGAGTTCGTGAACATGTTGGTTTTCTTGTAAATCACCCCCTTCCAAGATTCTGTGTCAGATACCCCGAGCTAGTTGGCTAAGCTAAACAACAACTTGGAGAGTTGAAAGATGAAAGCTTGTCCGATTTAGCTCATTCTAAGGGATATCTTTGTGCGTGTGTCTTGAAGAAAGATGGTATTTTCATTGACTGACCTGCGTGATCAGTTACTGGACCTGTCGTCTTATCAAAACTTTGATTTGGGTGTGGGCTATCCTCAAATCAAATCAGAACCAATGATACTCGTAATGTTGTCTTACTTGTAGTTGATTCCTCGAGCATACTCCATTATATCTTTTGGTCTGACCAATGCTATCACCGCGTTCACATAATTGTGGAATTCCATTTATATGGAAGTCTAGATGAATTGTTGTTGAGCCCATCAGCAACATTGTTATTTTCTCCATGATTCATGTTGACCATCCAGCTAGTATTAGAAACATTTATAAGCATTATCTTCATGTTCCGTTCATGAAGCATATGTTCGGATGTAAGATGTGACTTCCCCTAATTCACATGCATCTGATGCAAGTTGCCACCATGGATTCGAGAAAGTTAATGTTGCTTCCTTTGGAATCATCCCAAATCAGTCATGCATACGTGCGAATTATTCTGTGGTTAGGAGACTTGCAACCTTTATTCTATATGTATTCCTATTACACCAAGCCACTGGTTGATTTGTTCAAGGAGAAGAAGTTACTTCTTAAGAGCAAGACTTATGCAAGGACTTTGATATCCTCGATGATGGTTCTCGTCCTGAACTCGGTAGTGTTTTATTATAAGACTACTGTGTGGTCATGCTTGTCTGGGACAACATATTCACATGTTTGTAGCAGAACCATCTCATGTTTTGAAGCTTGCTACCTTAGTCCATTTCCTGAGAATCCCGCAACATCATCTCATCGATTTGTGTTGCAAACTTTCATTTTTCTTTCTAGACTTGATGAGTCTGGAATATCCTGACACCAACCAGATCTGAATCTCAGGCAGGTATGATGGTTGGAACATGTCCCAAGAATTATAATATTGGTCTCTCTGTAACCCGGTAAAGTGGATTTATTGGTCAACGCACCTAGCCGGAAGACCTATGATTGTAGTGTCTTGATTGAAGAAATTGGCCACCTCCCCATAAGGATTTTGTAGGATTTACTCCCTAGTTGTCCTTTATGGATTTTTTTGTTCCCGAAGTACGACCTTTTACTTGATGTTCTAGATATCAAACCATATCTATGAATGGATTATGCTAGCACATCAAGGAGAACATTGGTAGCGGAGTGCTAAATGTCTCTCGGTCGATCATCCAGATTTTGTTCCCTTGGCCCTGCTAAGGTGAAATCTGAGAAAGTGTTATCTTCCTTTGCATCTGCATCCTCCACCTGTATTCATCATGGTAGTATTATGTGTTGTCAGGATCCTCGGCACGGATGTTGGTAAAACCTTGATGAATACGGAAATGCTGAAATTCTTGAGAGCACGCTCAGACACTAGGTTATATCCTCGGTATAAATTGGAATGTGCCTTCCTTTTTGCCGAGTTGTTTTATAACCGTTATTTCCGTTCCAAACTGGGTATGACATTCTTTCGAATTCCTTCTAACGATCAATTTTGACTTGCCTCAGGCTGGTATGAAGAGTTTCAATGATCTATGGATTGAAGTAATTCTTTTGCCACTTAAGGGAAAAATTCTACGAGTCACCTCCCCCGAGGTGTCCCGTTATGGAATCATGACAATTATCTCCTCGCTACTTTGAAACCACGCACCATCTTACTCAAGCGTGGAATGGTTGACTACCATTTTGAACATTTGTCATCTGTTTCACTCCATCCTTCTGGAGGTATGTTTTGTGTCTCAGCTCGAGAGATGTTTCAATGTCTCATTCCGTGAATTGATCATGAGTTGCTCGATCTTCGAGAAGATCGAATCCTGTAGAGTTTATTTTTGTCATCGTGCTGGATGAAGATCTAGAAAGCAAAGATGTCAAGATCAAGATGATGATCGAATCAACATTCTTATGAAGTGCAAGTTGGATCATGAAGATCAAGTTAGCTTTGTATCCCCTCTGTCTTCTTACCTCAGTCTTGAATCTCAGGACGAGATTCTTGTTTAGTGGGGGTGAGTTGTCACAGCCCCAGTCCAGGCCTTGCTTGTCTTTGCATTAGCTTCCATGCATCATGTCTAAATTCTATGAAACTTTGAAATGGGGGCTGATAAACCCTAGCAGCAAATGAAATTCAACTAGGATCCAAATAAAATCATTTTCATTGAACCCAAAATGCCCTTCCAAAATGTTCATCATCTTTGCCTTGGTCTAGAACCTCTGACAAAAATGGTGCACACTTTTCAAGGACAACAGAGGGTCACTGAATTAAGTTATATGTTAATTGCATTTGGGCATTTAAATGCTATAAAATATTTTAAATGCTCAAATAATCATAAACTAAAATGTTTACTGTTGGATATATTCTAAACAGTAGCCATGATTAGTTTCATGATTTTTGGAGGAGTCCAAGTATTTTTTAATAAAGCCCTAAAGACTACAGAATAATAGAAAATATAAAACAATAGAAAAAAGAGAGAGAGAAAGGAAACCTACCTGGGCCACTTACCTGGCCCAACTCCTCCAGCAGGCCCAGCCCACCTGGCAGCCCAGCTACCTGGCCGGCCCATCGAGGGCAGGGGCATCTTCTTCCTCCTGCCACAAGGCAGAGGAGAAGCTAGCCATGGCGCCGCGGCGTGCCACGCCGGCAGCTGCCTGCCTGGTTGTTCCCTCGTCACTTGGACGTCTTCCGCGATGCCACGCAACCCCCTGACCCCTCTCACTCTCCCTGTGCTCCCCCTCCTCTGTTTCTCTCTCCCGAGCAAACCGAGCCAGTCATCGCCGCCGTTCGCTGCCGCCGTGTCTACCACATCCCCCTCGCTCCCCCGACCGGCCCACGAGCTCCACCGTCATCCACTACGTCGTCCCCGCCGATCCACGCGACTGGAAGGCCCTCGGAGTGCCGCCATCAATGTCATCTTCATCCTCGGGTCCCGACGATCGCCGCCGTGATCGCGCCGCCGTCCGAGCTTCCCTGAGCACGCTGGCCACCCTATGGCACCACAGTGAGCCCCCGAGCATTCCCCCCTCTCCCCTCGGTCAACCCCTCCCTCTAGCCGCCTCCTCAATCGGAGTCGAGATGCTCCGCCGCACGAGCTCATCGCCGGCGTGGCCCCGGTGACCAAACGGCCCCATTTGTGCGTTCGTTGTGCTTGTCACATCGCGTAGAGGATCTTGAGCGCATTAGTTCGTGCATCTGCATGCTGCAGCCGCGTTCCCGTGCACCCCGAGCTCCAGCCGCCGCCACGCTGCTCGCCGGTGTCATCTCCGGCCACCCCCGCACACACTGCTTGCTCCATAAGATGCGCGCGAGCTCCAGCTAGCCATAGAGACCAATCGCAGCTCAAACCGCGGCCTGTAGGCGAAACCCGAGCCACCCCAGTGCGTCCCCGCCATGTTTTTGGTCGTCATCGGTGACACTCCGGCAAGCTGACGTGGCACCGTCATTAGTGGCCAATGACACCACTAACTAACCCCATAGCTCACTGACGGATGGGCCCCACTGCTTAATTAACCCTGCTTAGCTCTTGTTTAGACCAAACTAACCCCACGGGCCCCACATGTTAGTTTGACCTGGCCACGTCACCCGTTGACCGGCCCCACACGTCAGTGTTGACTTGTTAACGTGGCTGTTGACCTGACCCCACCTGTTAGTGACACTAGCCAGCACTGGGTCACTGACTAGTGGACCCCACAGGTCAGTTTGACCTAGACCGTGCGCCGTTGAATCGCTTACGTTATGCTGACGTAGTGCTGACGCGGTAATGCATTTTCTGGAATTAGTTTAATTCTAAATAATTAGAAAATCCAGAAAATTGCCTAAACTTCTAAAATTCATAAAAATTCAACCGTAACTCCAAATAAGATAAATTATATATGACAAATGATTAGAAAAATCCAATCTATCCATCTATACCATTTTCATGCATGTTAGAGCAACTTATGGCTGCTGTTTAGGACAAACCAATTAAAGGGCATTTAATCCATCACACATGGAGTTTGATTTTGAACCTTGGGTTCAAACCAACTTCATTTAAATTGTTGCTAGTTGCATTAGGTCAAAAACACAACATATTGACATGTCATGATCATGCATCATATTGTTGCATTGCATTGATTGTGTTCCTTCTGTGTTGCCGGTAATTGTCCCATCTCGATAGACGTGGTTTCGACGATGAGTTCGATGACACCGATGAGGAGCTATACTATCTTCAGAAGTGCTAGGCAAGCAAAATCCCCTTGTTCATTCCGATACAAACCCACTCTCTCGCTCCTGCTCTCTTTTACTGCATTAGGACAACAACGATTCATCTGTTACTTGCTGCGGTAGTTGAACCCCTTATCCTCTGCATGACCTGTCATTGCCACAGTAAATAGACGAAACCCACTAGCATCAGTCGGAGTTGTTTGAGCCCTAATGTGCCTACTCATTCATGCTTGTTTTGTCATGCCTGCTACTGCTTAGAGTTGAGTCAGGTCTGATTCATCGGGGATGAATCAGAATGGTGATGAACATGTCCTACTGTGTGTGAGCTAAGTGTGTGAACACGATTTGGTAAAGGTAGCAGTGAGAGGCCATGTAGGAGTACATGGTGGGTTGTCTCATTGAAGCCGTCCTCAGGAACTGAGTTCTGTCTTTGTGATCCATGAATAGCTACTACCACTCATTGAGATCCTTAATTGACCCTCTCGGCTTCTTAATCACCCTTGTCCTCTGTCCAGGAGTTGCAAGTAGTTTCTGGTGTTTGTAGTATGCTGGAGGCCGTGGGCAGCGCTGACCCGAGGGGTGGACTGTGATGTGGTAGGCACGTGGCACGGTGTACCGGGCACCCGTTTGGTGTCTCGGGAACCCTGCACACATCGTTCGGGGCCGTATGTGGAAACCTCGCCCGGACTCCCTGCGGATGGAACCTGAATAGGCGATAAACCTGGACTATGGACTTGAGTGTTTAGGTAGGCCGCGGCCGACACCCTCGCCAGGCTTCCGCTTGAAGGTTGACGAGATACATGACGTGTACATGGCGGTAAGTGGTGAGAGCGTGTGTGAAGAAGTACACCCCTGCAGGGTTAACATCATCCATTCGAATAGCCGCGTCCACGGTAAAGGACCTCTGGGTTGCCTATACAGTTCATAGACAAGTGAAAGTGGATACCCTAGAATGCGCAAGATAAGCGTGAGTGCTATGGATGGCGTTCTCGTAGGGAGACAGGAGCGGATCCATAGTGGTGTATTGTTATGGTGAATATGTGGACTCGTGTGCGCCACCTCAAAAGAGTTACTTGCAGTCGTAGTTCAGGATAGCCACCGAGTCAAAGCTGGCTTGCTGCAGTTAAACCCCACCATTCCCTTTGTTGATAATGATGCATATGTAGTTAGTTCTGATGTAAGCCTTGCTTTGTACATTTGTACTCATGTTTGCCTATTTTATGTTTTTGCAGAGAGACTTCAGTCTCACTAGTAGTTCCGCGTGAACTTCGACGTTTAGCTTGTTACCTCAGCTACATCTTGTGCCCTCGGCAGGATCTGGTTGATAGTCGGGCTTCTCAGCCTTTTTCATTGTAGATGTCTGTACTCAGACATATTAAGCTTCCGCTTGTGCTTTGACTTGTATGCTCTGAATGTTGGGTCATGAAACCCATGTTTGTAATATCTCGCTCCTCGAAGCCTATTGAAAAATACTTGAGTTGTAGAGTCATGTTGTGATGCCATGTTGTATTTGCACATATCGAGCATATTGTGTGTATGTTATTGAAATGCTTGGTATGTGTGGGATCTGACTATCTAGTTGTTTATCCTTGGTAGCTTCTCTTACCGGGAAATGTCTCCTAGTAATTCCACTGAGCCTTGGTAGCTTGCTACTGCTCCGGAACACTTAGGCTGGCCGGCATGTGTCCTTCTTCGTTCTTGTGTCTGTCCCTTCGGGGAAATGTCACGCGGTGTCTACTGGAGTCCTGTTAGCCTGCTATAGCCCATGTTTACCAGAGTCCTGCTAGCCCAGCTGCTACAGCCCGGATTCACTCGCTGATGACCAACACATTCATTGCTGGGTCATGTATGCCTGTCCCTGTAAGTTAGTGCCACTTTGGGTTCACGACTAGCCATGTCAGCCCGGGCTCCTTGTCACATGGATGCTAGCGACAGTATCATATATGTGTGCCAAAAGGCGCAAACGGTCCCAGGCATGGTAAGGCGACACCCGTGGGAATACCGTGCGTGAGGCCGGAAAGTGATATGAGGTGTTACATGCTAGATCGGTGTGGCATTGAGTCGGGGTCCTGACAGTCAGGCCTACGACCCTACCCTAGGTACATGTCATCGTCATCAGCCTTTGAATGGACTGAGGTCTGAGTGAAGAAAGAGTTGAAGTTGGTTCTGACTCGATTCCACGCTTCGGAGGAGTTTTTACTAGAATCTGAGAGTCATGCTGAAACTTCAACCTTGTTTCATTCGCCTTGATCAATTTAGAGGTCGTCGAGTGAGTTATGGTGATGATCTTCGAGTGTATTTTGGTGGGAAATCCTAGCGCGATTAGTTACCCTGCTGTTCCTCGATCTCGCAGGATTCGAAATTTTGGAGAAGCGCGCGAGACGGAGCGTGCCGCAGTTATCAGAGTGGATAGACAGGGGTACCTCGATCCTCGTGCCGCCTTTTTCGCCACGTATCGGGCGAGCGACTGTTGCGGGATATGATTAGATTACTCGGGCCCACACGTCAGCCACTTGGAAGTTGCCTCATAAATAGCATTTGGGTTCAGGCGATGCACAGTGCGCCTCAATTGATCTCTTCCTCCTTTGTTCCTCCACCGCATTCTCTTCTGCTCTCGTCATCTCCGCTTGGCCTGTGCGCACTCTGCTGCCATGGGGAAGGACAAGACGGCGGCCATGGAGCGCTCGAAGAATGTGGCGACGGCGGCGAAGGGAAAGAAGACGACTCGGGGGTCGACGTCGAGGTCTGGTTTGCCGCCTGGTTGGATCCGGGGGGACTGGGTTCGATCCACGATCCAGAAAGAAGATTTGGAGGATCTGGCCAGTGCGGGCTTGATTGTTCACGGATCTTGGAGATTGCCGGGTAACGAGTCCGAACCTCAGCCGCATGAGGGTGAGCGCGTCCTCCTTGCAACCCATGTCGACCGTGGTTTCTCTCTGCCTCCGCATCCTTTTTTCCGAGGTTTCATGAACTTTTTCGGTGCTCAAATCCACCATTTCCCTCCAAACACCTTCACCTATCTTGCTGTGTACATTTCTTTGTGCGAAAATTTCTTGGGCTGCCAACCGCACTGGGGTCTCTTCAAGCATATCTTCACTTGCCGTTCTCAAACGGTGAAGAAAGCGAATCCGACTGACGAGAAGACGCATGTGATCCAAATGGTTGGGGGTTTGGGGATTCAGACTAGGGGTAGAAACACCTTTCCTTCCATAACCCTTCCCGAGTCAGTCCGCGGATTACAGTCGACCAGGTTCTATTGTAAGGACATCCTGACTCTGGGTCAATGGACCAGTCTTCCTCGTTTCACTATGGATCGACCCTGCCAATCTTCTACGCTGACCGTGACTCCAGAGGAGAAAGGCGAGGTTTCACATTTAGTCGACCAGGTCGTCAGATTAGTCCGGGAGGGGGTGACTAGCATGGACTTGCTAGAAGTGTTCCTCAGTCGACGTATCCAGCCTCTCCAAGCTTGCGACCATCCGATGTGGATGTATTCGGGCGCTGATGACACTGCTCGGGTCCACCCAGGGGAGGTCACCGAGGAGACGGTGGCTTAGTGGCTGTGGAGCATAACTAGGAACAAAGACAACCCCAGGGGGTCCAGGAGGGTTCTACCATTTGATGCTGAGCATGAGCCAGAAGAGGTCAAGCCCAAAATGCCTAGTGTTTTCTCACTTTGATTCACGGTTGCTCTTGAACCAACTGATTTTTGTTGACTTGCACCTTGCAGATCTACACCAAGATGTATTCGATGCCAAACAGAGAGCAGTTCTAGGAAGGAGAGGAGAGCACAGACAAGAGTGGCGACTGGCAATCCCCTGATGACAATGAAGATGATAGAGACGACTCGAGCGGCAGTGAGGAAGGTTGACTCGCTGCCCCGCTCAGAACGTCAATCTAAACAGTCCCAAGACCCTGCAGGTGGGTGCAGCAAGGCAGCCCCTCTAAGCGTACAAGTGCAAAAGCGCACTCGGACTTCGTCCCCGGAACTGTCTGAAAAGGCCGCCAAGCAGCCCAAGGTCGCCCCATCGAAGCCTTGGAAGGCCTTGCCCAAGATCAAGGTGGATGTTCCTGTTGCTTCTGCATAAGTGTTTGCTTCTTCCCTTTGTCCTTTCTGTTATTGTCGATTCATCCACTTACTTGACCGAGTGGGTTCTTGAAACTTTCAGCGCTGCTAATTCTGGGACGTCCATGGATATCGACAAGGAGCAAGATGACGAGGAAACTGCAGATGCAGCCACTTCTCGGGTAGGTATAGCTGCACAGTTATATTTTTACTTTGCCAACTGTCCCGATGGTCGACTGAACTCTTACGGTCAAATGTCTTGCAACGCTGCCAAATGTTATTGATCTTCCAGACGATGATGAAGAGGTGCCACAAAAGAGCACATGGAGGAGGGGTAGAACTATGAGCAAGAAGGCATCTGCCAGCAAAGTATCCCACTCGACTTCAGCATCAAAACCGGTCATTCAGCTGACTCAGACTTTAGTTTCCTTTGCTGATCCTGTGTCGACTGATCGTCCTTTGGGTTTGACTGCTCAAGCCCCTGTTCCGACCGTGCAACTCCAAGCTTCAGCTCCTCTGGCTGCTTCGTCTGTTCCACCGACTCCTCTTTTCATTGCCTACCATGTCCCAGAGGACTACGTAGGTGCTGCTAAGAAGGCCATACTCCAAGCAGTCCTAATGATGGACCGAATGAAGGTGGTGTACAAGGCCAGCATGGCTGCTTATGATGCTAGCTCTGCCCTTCAAACAAATGCCCAAGTAAGTTGACTTTCGACTGGTATTGAGCTTGACCTTCGTTCTATTAGAACTGCTGCTTTATTATTCATAAGATGTCCGTGGATGAGTGTTTTGGAACCTTTAATGTGCATCTATCATGAGTTTGTGCCCTGCATCCACTCACCCACTGGGTGTTTTAACTTTTGCTGTGTAACTCTTTGCGAAATATTTGTTTGTAGAACTTTCACTCGGTCTAGACAGGTTGTGCCGAGTGGAGGTCGGACTAGTGGGGGCATGCTAAGTGCACCCACTAGGTGTAGTCCCCGAGACCGCGGTTGACTACGGGCAGTCGGAGGTGGTCTGAGAATAAATGTTGTCCTTCTTTTTTTACTCCTTCCACTCGTACTGGGCAGACCATGTCGAGTGGGAAATCGAACCAGTGGTGGCACGCCAAGTGCACCCACTGGGTGTAGTCCTCGAGACTACGGTTGAATGTTTGATTCGATAGTAGTCTTAGAGCTCTTTTTCTGTAGTCATCTGATCTGTGCATCTTGTTACTCGGAAATGACTGACTCTTGTTTTTTGCTGCAGAAATCCTGTGATCTTGGAGCCAAGTTTGCTGATCTTCAGCAGAAGAAGATCCAACTCACTCTCGACATGGAGCAGGCCAGGGAGAATGTGCAGAAGGCAAAGGATGAAGCAGTTGCCATGGTAGGTAATAACTTGTCGACTGTTTGCCTTGTTGAGGGAGTCCTGGACTAGGGGGTGTCCGGACAGCTGGACTATCATCGTCCGCCGGAATCCAAGACTACGAAGATACAAGATTGAAGACTCTGTCCCACATCCGGATGGGACTTTCCTTGGCGTGGAAGGCAAGCTTGGCGATACGGATATGTAGATCTCCTACCATTGTAACCAACTCTGTGTAACCCTAGCCCTCTCCGGTGTCTATATAAACCGGAGGGTTTTAGTCCGTAGGACACAACAACCATTACAACAATCATACCATAGGCTAGCTTCTAGGGTTTAGCCTCCTTGATCTCGTGGTAGATCCACTCTTGTACTACCCATATTATCAATATCAATCAATCAGGAGTAGGGTTTTACCTCCGTCGAGAGGGCCCGAACCTGGGTAAAAACATCGTGTCCCTTGTCTCCTGTGACCATCCACCTAGACGCATAGTTCGGGACCCCCTACCCGAGATCTGCCGGTTTTGACACCGACATTGGTGCTTTCATTGAGAGTTCCTCTGTGCCGTCACCGATAGGAAGGATGCCTCCTCCCGTCTTCAAGGACGGTATTTTTGCCAAAGGAGCCTTGGCCGCCGGCCAAACTGTCCGGCTAGGTGGTTTTCTTATGACCGCCTGTCCGGCCACCGCTTCGACAATGACCTCTCAAGTCGTCAAAAGCAATCTTCACGTCAGCTTGGAATTCGCCGAGCGGCTGGATCCAATAGAGCTCTCTTCCGTAAACGAGCTCTTGGATCGCATCGCCGCCCTGGGAGTCGCTACAGACTACAATCAGATTGGGCTTAAAACCGATCTGAGAGAGATTAACTCTCCCCAGGTCACCCACCACGTTGCAGTGGTAGAGGAACAATGCGGCGACTCTTCTCCTGTATTGAAAACTAGTCATGTCCAGGCTGCCGAACCCTCCATGCCGGATTCCCGTGGAGGGACGGACTTCGATCAAGCACTGAACCTAAAGTCAGGCATTGGACCGGACTCGTTGGACAACGTTCCACTTTCCAAGCTTCCAAATTCAGAAACTTCTCGGCCCTTGAGCCTTGAGATGGGTAGGGTTCCGGACTCAATTCCACCCACCCGCCCAGACATATGCGATCTATCTCTAATCCGGCAAGAGCCCGCTGAAACAGTACATCATTACTGGGCCAGATTCCTCCTGGTTATGGACAGGATAAAGGACTGCCGAGAAGAAAACGCAATCTCAATCTTTTGCAATAATTGCATGGACAAGGGAATCTTGAACGCCATCAGCCGTCGTGAAGTTACACGCTTCGCCGACCTGGCGTCCATAGTACGAAAGTACTGTGCGATGGAGAGTTTCCGGAAAACCGAAATTAAGTTTTGGGATAATCCGGCCCCGAATACAACCCCAGTCCGCAACAAAAGGGTGCATTACACTCAGGCACCGGGTACAAAAACCAAAAAGCAAAAACCCCATAAAGGGCATGGAACCGTACTGGAGGGGTGGCTTAGCGGACCCTGTAAAATTCACAGTACAGAGGGCGCCACCCCAACACATAGCCTTCGAGCATGTTGGATATTATGGCAGGTGGCCAAAAGTGCCGAGAAGCTTCTAGCCCCGGAAAACCACTCCAACAATACCGGTACGGTATCAACAGTCTTCGAGACCTTCGCATCAAATAATATGCGGAAACGAACAATCCGCAGCCTCGCCGAAGTCTACCAAGTAGCAACAACAAATCCATGGAGCGACACAGCCATCACCTTCAACGCCAACGATGAACCTAAATTCCGAACAGCCCGAGCACCAGCTGCACTGGTACTTAGTCCAATAGTGGACGGCTTTCGACTTACAAATGTCCTCATGGATGGCGGCAGCGGATTAAACCTCATCTACAAGGAAACTCTTCAAAAAATGGAAATAGACTGGAGCTGCATTGAGCGAAGCAGCACAACCTTCACAGGAATAATCCCTAGCCGGGAAGCGCGCTGCACCGGAAAAATCACACTCAATGTGGTGTTCGGCTCGCCGGACAATTACAGATCCGAAGAAGTCACGTTCCAAGTGGCCCCGTTCAACAGCGGATATCACGCTATATTAGGACGAGAGGCATTCACAATTTTTCAAGCCGTACCCCATTACGGGTACATGAAGCTCAAAATGCCTGGCCCCGGTGGAATAATCACTCTCGTTAGTGATCCGGGCATAGCACTCCGCGCCGAAAACAAGACAGCCGCATTAGCCCTGGAGGCACTATCCGAAGCCCTGGCGGAAGAAGAACTTACCGCGCTACGCTCTACTGTGAATACAGACGATGTGATACTCGATAAGAGATCCAAGTCCACCTCCTTTAAACCAGCGGATGAAATAGTAAAGTTCCAGGTCCATCCAACGGACCCGACAAAGACGGCTTCCATCGGGGCACAGTTGAACCCTGATGTAGACGCCGCACTGCGAGAATTCCTTCGGGAAAATTGGGACATTTTCGCCTGGCACCCTTCGGATATGCCCGGAATCCCACGCAGATTGGCAGAACACAGCCTAAATATCCTAAAAGGATTCAAGCTAGTCAAACAGGCTCTTCGACGATTTTCCGAACCCAAAAGACAGGCAATGGGAGAAGAGCTAGCCAAACTATTGGAAGCCGGATTCATCAGAGATATCAAACATCCGGATTGGCTAGCAAACCTGGTAATGGTACCAAAGAAGGACAAATCCTGGCGCCTATGTGTCGATTTTAAAGACCTCAACAAGGCCTGCCCAAAGGATCCCTTCCCCCTCCCCCGCATCGACCAGATAATCGATGCTACCGCAGGACACGATTCATTGTGCTTCCTCGACGCATACTCCGGCTACCATCAAATCAAGATGGCGGAAGCAGACCAAGCCGCAACTGCATTCATCACTCCATATGGACCATTCTGCTTCAACACGATGCCCTTCGGACTTAAAAACGCCGGTGCAACATATCAGCGCATGATTCAAACATGTCTGGCCACCCAGATCGGCAAAACAGTAGAGGCATACGTAGACAACATAGTCATCAAAACTAAACACGTCAAAACTCTAGTAGACGACTTGAGGCTCACATTCGACAACCTCAGAGCATATGACATCAAGCTGAATCCGGAAAATGCGTTTTCGGAGTACCAGCCGAAAAGCTCCTGGGATTCATTGTATCCGGTATAGGAATTGAAGCAAACCCAGCCAAGATCCGAGCTCTGTCACAGCTGGATATTCCAAAAGACCTCAAACAAATACAAAAATTGACTGGATGTGTGGCAGCTCTAAGCCGCTTTATCTCCCGTCTAGGAGAAAAGGCATTGCCCCTCTATCGCCTCCTTAGGCGCACCGAACACTTCGAGTGGACGGATGCTGCCATTGCCGGACTCGAAGAAATAAAAGCCATATTGGCAACAAATCCGGTCCTGGCTGCGCCCAACCTGGGCGAACCAATGTTGTCATACATCGCGGCAACACATCAAGTTGTAAGCGCGGTACTCGTCGTCGAACGAGAGACAGAAGGGCATAAATTCCCTCTTCAAAAACCAGTGTACTACGTATCCACTGTGTTAACCCCCTGCAAGTCCCGTTACCCGCACTATCAAAAGATAGCGTATGCGGTGTTCATGGCATCCCGGAACCTCCGACACTACTTTCAAGCGTGTTCAATAACAGTGGCCTCCGAAGTACCCCTCAACGACATTATAAACAACTGCGACGCGACGGGCAGGATTGCAAAATGGGCCATTGAGCTCTTACCATTCGGTATAACTTACAAACCTCGGCGAGCTATAAAGTCACAAGTTTTGGCTGACTTTGTCGCTGAATGGACCGAAGCCGAACTCCCTAAAGAGTACGGCGCATACTCCAATTGTATTATGCACTTCGACGGCTCTAAAATGTTGGCCGGATTGGGGGCTGGCGTCGTATTGACGTCCCCAACCGGGGACACGGTCCAATACATACTTCAGATAATGTACACGGACTCCAACAACGCAGCCGAATACGAGGCCCTTTTACATGGCCTCCGGATGGCAATCTCCATGGGCATTCAACACCTGGAGGTGCGCGGGGATTCAAACCTTGCAATATCCCAAATAAATGGAGACTTTGATGCCAAGGATCCAAAAATGGCAGCATATCGTAATGCTGTCCTAAAAATGTCAGCTCGGTTTGACGGACTTGAATTCCACCACGTAGCCAGGGATAATAACCAAGAGGCCGACGTTTTGGCATGCAGCGGCGCAAAACGTGACGCTGTCCCTCCAAACATCTTCCTGGAATGGCTGTTTAAGCCATCCGTACTATGGGAAGAGGAGTCCGGAAATAACAAACTGGAAGCAGCCGCACCAACCGACACAGAGCAAGCTGACATAACCGGCGATTCAGCCGATGAAATAACACCTTCAGCCCACGACATAATGGCAGTAATCGCCCCGTGGACAGAGCCATTCCTAGCCTACTTGCTCAGGCAGGAACTTCCCCAAGACCAAAATGAGGCCCACTGCATAGTCCGGCGATCTACAGCCTACAAGGTCCATGAGGGAGAACTCTATAAGAAAAGCACAACCGGAGTCCTTCAAAGGTGTATCTCCGAAGAAGAAGGGCGAAACCTTCTGGCTGAAATTCATGCCGGACTAGGCGGACACCACGCATCAGCTCGGGCCCTTGTAGGAAAGGCATTCCGTACAGGATTTTATTGGCCGACGGCCCAGGCAGATGCTCAGGACTTAGTCCGAAGATGCGTCGGTTGTCAGCTCTTTGCTAATCAGAGCCATATGCCACCCACCGCCCTCAAAACTATAGCCATTACCTGGCCGTTCGCGGTCTGGGGGCTTGACATGGTTGGACCCCTTAAAGGGGGAACCCACAAGCAAAGGTACCTATTGGTCATGGTGGATAAATTCACCAAATGGATAGAGGCCAAGCCAGTTAAAACGGCAGAGTCCGGACCAGTGATAGACTTCATATCCGGGGTAGTACACCGTTACGGTGTCCCCCACAGCATCATCACCAATAACGGCACGAACTTCATGGCCGACGAGGTTAAATCATGGTGCAAAAATATGGGCATTAAGCTTGATTACGCTTCAGTATATCATCCTCAAACCAAGGGTCAAGTGGAACGAGCGAATGGTCTAATAATGAGCGGCATCAAACCCAGACTAGTGCGGTCACTTACAAAATCTGACACGCACTGGGTAGAGGAGCTCGACTCCGTACTCTGGGGGCCGCGGACAACGCCCAACTGTACTACCGGATTCACACCATTCTTTATGGTATACGGCGCAGAGGCAGTTCTGCCCTGTTACATCATTCATGACTCACCTCGAGTGCGCATGTACAAAGAAAGAGAAGCCGAGCTGGATCGGCAGGACAACTTGGACGCATTGGAGGAAGAATGCGACGTCGCCAAGGCTCGTTTTGCATTCTATCAGCAGCAGGCTCGAAGATATCAAAGCAGAGAAGTATGGGCCAAGACTTACAACGTTGGCGAACTAGTTCTACGCCTGCCGGACAAGAAAAAGGACAAACTCAAGCCCAAATGGGAGGGCCCTTTCATTATCGATCAAATCCTGACCGGCGGAGCGTACCGTCTACGAAATGCGTCGGACAACCGACTGGAGCCGAACCCATGGAACGCAGCCCGCCTCCGAAGATTCTATGCCTAGCGCCGGACTAAGAGTTCGTCCCCTTCCCCCGTCCAAACTTTTACACTTCAGCTGTCTTTTGTTTCCCTTTCTTCCCTCAACCCTTTCCTAAAAAGCCCTTAAGGGCCTACTTGCGCATTGTTCGCACACACTTGATTTGCCATCCCCACTCATTATACCCGGGGGCTTCTTTACCAGAAGCTTAATTATAAGGGTTTCATGCCCGGCACATGTGTCAAGCTTCCCCATGTACCTTTTATTCACCATTATATGCATTGATATGACTTAAGTTTTGGCCAAGCTGGGTTGCCTGGCTCCTGTGCTTACCCCTACGTTCCCGATTGTTCGGCTAGGAGGTAAAGGGAGCACCTCTGCGATTGTTACTGCCGGGTCAGCCGGATGTGTACCTCAGACTGGGTGAAGCCGAAAGCTAGCGTTCTTAAGGGAATATTCGGTCGGTGATTTGAAAGTTGATCTTTTTTTACCTACTTATTTATCTGCCCCCAGATGTTTTTCTGCTCTTTTCGCAGTCTGGACATGCACTTTAGGGCATGCCTCCCAGGGAAAGGAACCCTTAACGGAACTATTCTCCCTGGAAGATGTTTCTTACTAACCATGTAATATAACATAACTAGTTGGGCACTTGTCTGATAAAGCACTCATGACCCCTACGCCTGGTCTCCATGCATACCCCGGTTATTTCTTAACCGAGAAGGTATTCGAACACACTCCGGACTCTAGCGTCCCGAGGTTGAAGCGAAAAGGTCGGCAAGACAAACGATCTACAATCCGGCTAGAAGGCATTTCACATGTCATTTTAAAATACATTATCAAATCTATTGACTGTATTCCTCCTCAATCCCGTCTAACAGGCTGTCTAATTTACAGTCCCGTTGGGAAAATTTAGCGGCCAACTCTACTTGGCCGTATACTAAACTCACAGGGATCTCCTTCCCATCGGGCCCCACAGGTCCGACCTCAGCCATGTGGTTGGGATCTGCCTTCTTGTACCGCGTCTTCACCATGGCCCAAGCCTCCCTGGCACCTTGGCGGAGGCCGAAATCTTCCATAAACGGAAGCGCTGCCGCACTCCCTGAAGCTTCTCCGCAAGCTCCCCAAGGCCCTTGGGTAGGGAAAGGGCTGTCCATAAAGCCTGGAAGACGCCGCTCATTGGCTGCCGAACTCGTTCGAGTAGCTGCAACAGCTCGGGAAGTTGATCACCCATTGATACGGGCATCTCCTCCGCAGGGCGACCTGTGAGTATGCCTACAAGACATATTTTGTCAATTGACTTCCTCGCCGAACTCTTCTTTTCAAAGGAGTCCGCTCAAGCACTTACTGTAGATGCCGCGACGAAGCCGGTCAGTCTCCTTAACGGAGCCAGACAGCTCGGCCCGAACACCTAAGCTCTTCTCCGAGTTGGGCGTGGGCATCCTGGAGCTTGTTCCTTTCCTGCTGCACCCTATTCAGCACCCTCTCACCAGCCTTCAGCTGGCGCAGTAGTTCTTGCCTATCCGGATCTTGTCCGGCAGCACCTGCAATGTTGTTATTAGACTTGCGCGCACGCCGCACACCACTTATCTTTTTAAAATAATGTGTTACCAGGAGGGGTCTTTGTGTTTCCTCCTGCGACAGCAAGTGCGGCCTCAAGTTGGGCCTTGCACTCTTGCAGCTCCTGAGACAGTTGGGTATTCTTCTCCATAAGATCCTGCACTTCAAATGATCCTTAAATCAGTTAATATAACTACTTTAAGTCTCGGGGGCTATTGGCATATACAACTATTAAATTCTCTTACCCGTATGTCTTTCACATACTCCTCCGTGGCTCTGGTAAAACCATCTTGAGCAGCACGGAGGTGCGCGTCCCCCGCGTTAAAGGCATTCAACGCCTCAGGGGAGAAGCACGCATCACGAAATACTATCCGGCGGCGCCTATGGTTCATGGCGCTCGCCACCCCAGACTTGGTGGTGGACAGTCTGTCATCATCCTCCGTTGGAGGAGTCTCCGGCTCGCGCCTTGCGCTCGCCTCCCCCTCCAGACCAGGTGCTGGAGCCTGGCTGGTAGAGGTTGGATTGGCAACCTCTACGCCCGTAGTCCGGCGGGCGCTTTTTCTCCTACAAAAGTCATGAGCACTCAAACGCTTCCTAGGAACGTTGCTCCAAATAATTAACTGTGAGCTATACCTTTGCGGCGACGTTTCAGTCCGCGCCGCGCTCCTCTTCCGCCTACTGGTCTGGACTAGCCTTTGTTGGTCAGCTGCCGCGGGCTCGGCTTCTCGCCTTGAAGGCGCTTCCTGCAAAACACCATCGTATGCGAAGGTCAGAAATGACCAAGGAAGAGATAATGGTGTCGGGACTTCGGTCACAATCAACTGGGAAGCCAGATATAGTCCGGGGTAGTCAGCCGTAATGGCGACTAAAGCATTATCCATGCTGAGCTGGTGGAACACCCCGTCGGTTAGCTCCACCTTTATGTCCGGATCCTCTTCGGAGGCCGAATCCTGGGATCTCTCTGGATCCTCGGGTTGCGGAGCTGGACTTAGCATGTCCTCCACAACCCGACGCAGCTCCTGCGTTGAAAACATGATATAAGAAATTTAAACTTTGAAAGCATGGGTCAGGCCCTTAAAGTGTTCGCTTACCCAACGCCGAGGGTTATTCATGGAGAACCCATTCAATGGGTTCGTCTGGAGAAATTCCTCCTTCTCCCCCTTGTACAGGCCGGACAGGATCTTCGCCAGATCCTCGGCCGAATCCGGTCCTTTGCGGCCATGACGGGTGGCATCGTCCTCCCCATTGAAATCCCACATGGGGTGGCCCCTGTATTGCAGTGGCTGCACCCCCCGCGTAATGCATGTTGCCATGACTCCAATCATGGTCAACCCGGAATGCACCAGTAATCTTATCCGGCCCATCAAATAATGGACGCTCTTGTCTTCCTCCAATTGGGGGCTCCGCGGGCGCCAACTAAGGCGTTTCTTCAGAGGAGCATTACTGAACTTCGGGAGGCCGATCCGAACAGGGTCGGGCAGCGGAGCATCTTTTATGTAAAACCATTCCGAAGGCCAGTCTTCGGACGCCTTCTTAGGGGTCCCGGATGGATATCCGGTCCCGGCAATGCGCCATATTTCGGCGCCGCCCACTTGATATATGGACCCCTCGTGAGAGCGGGGTACAAGGCAGAACAACCTCTTCCACAGTGCAAAATGGGGCTCGATGCCCAGAAATAGCTCGCAAATAGCTATGAAGCCCGCGATATGCAGGATAGAGGCGGGCGTGAGGTGATGGAGCTGGAGTCCGTAGAACTCCAGGAGCCCGCGGAGGAACGGATGTATAGGAAATCCGAGCCCCCTTATCAGATAGGGGACGAAGCATACCCGCTCCCCTTTGTTGGGACTTGGGGTAGCCTTCGCTTGCTTCCCACCTTGGTAGGTGGCCAACCCGGCTCGAACCGGGACCATGAAGGCCAGAGGGAGATATCCCTTTGCTTGGAGCGTCACCAGCTCGCTATGCGGGACAGAACATCTCCGCCAGTCTCCTAGCAGTGGGCTGGGAGCGCGAGAGGAGGAGCCGCGTCGACGGTCCATGATGGAATGGATTTTTGGTCGGAGGCGCTCCGATGAGTACTCGCAGAAGGAAGATGGTGTGATTTGGATCTCGATTCTTGCCTCTCTTATAGGCAGATTATTTGCAAAGCTAGGGGGTAAAACATAAAAGATACCCTGGCTTTTCACATTCATGCGACGCGTGGAAGATGGCCATTATTGGGCGTGGAAGCCAAGAAGCGCAACACTGATAAGGAAGCCGAACACTGTTCGGCAACACACGGAATTTGGAGGAGAACCCGCCTTGCAACGCCGAAGACTATATACGCGCTGGACTTATCGTCATTGAAGCCTGGTTCGGGGGCTACTAAGGGAGTCCTGGACTAGGGGGTGTCCGGACAGCCGGACTATCATCGTCCGCCGGACTCCAAGACTACGAAGATACAAGATTGAAGACTCCGTCCCGTGTCCGGATGGGACTTTCCTTTGCGTGGAAGGCAAGCTTGGCGATACGGATATGTAGATCTCCTACCATTGTAACCGACTCTGTGTAACCCTAGCCCTCTTCGGTGTCTATATAAACCGGAGGGTTTTAGTCCGTAGGGCACAACAACCATTACAACAGTCATACCATAGGCTAGCTTCTAGGGTTTAGCCTCCTTGATCTCGTGGTAGATCCACTCTTGTACTACCCATATCATCAATATCAATCAAGCAGGAGTAGGGTTTTACCTCCGTCGAGAGGGCCCAATCCTGGGTAAAAACATCGTGTCCCTTGTCTCCTGTTACCATCCGCCTAGACGCACAGTTCGGGACCCCCTACCCGAGATCCGCTGGTTTTGACACCGACATTGGTGCTTTCATTGAGAGTTCCTCTGTGTCGTCACCGATAGGCTTGATGGCTTCTTCAATCAACAACAACGCCGTCCAGGGTGAGACTTTTCTCCCCAGACAGATCTTCATATTCGGCGGCTTCGCATTGCGGGCTAATTCACTTGGCCATCTGGAGCAGATCGAAAGCTACGCCCCTGGCCGTTAGGTCAGATTTGGAAGCCTAAACTTCACGGCGGACATCCGCGGAGATTTGATCTTCGATGGATCCGATCCGCAGCCGAGCATGCCGCACTGTCGCGATGGGCATGATCTAACTCTGCTGCCGGACAGTACTTCGGAGGCCGCACACAAATCCGCTCTGACCCATAGTCCGGAGCCGATCGCGCAGATCGAGGACGGGTGGCTGGACACCGCCTCGGGAGCTGCGACTTCCATGGCGATGGAGCAGAACACTGGCCTTGTCCCTTATAAAGCTCGTGACTCCGAACACTGGCCTTCGATTGGGTGCCGATCATGGAGTTCACCGCCGCGGACATCTTTCAGCACTCACCCTTTGGCGACATCTTAAATTCGCTAAAGCATCTCTCGCTATCCGGAGAGCCCTGGCCGGATTACGGCCAGGATGGTTGGGATGCGGACGACGAAGAAATTCAAAGCCCACCCACCTTCCACTTTGTAGCCACTGTCGACGATCTAACCGACATGCTAGACTATGACTCCGAAGACATCGACGGTATGGACAACGATGCCGGAGACGAACAAGAACCAGCGCCTACAGGGCACTGGAAGACCACCTCGTCATATGACATATACATGGTGGACACCCCAAAAGATGGGGACGGCGAAGAAGCAGCGGAGGCAGATTCCTTAAAGAAACAGCCCAAGCGCCGACGTCAGCGGCGCCGCTCTAAATGTCGCCACAGCAAGAATGGAGATTCCGACACAGGGGATAATAACACCCCAGAGAGTGCTGAAGACAATCCCCTCCTGCAAGATTCGGCGCAGGAGGATGCAGAAGCAAGCCCTCACAAGAGAGCGGCAGACGAAGAGGTCGAGGATGATAATTACATACCTCCCTCCGAGGCAAGCCTCGACGACGATGAATTCGTTATGCCTGAGGATCCCGTCGAACAAGAGCGTTTCAAACGCAGGCTAATGGCCACAACAAATAGCCTAAAGAAAAAGCAGCAGCAGCTTCAAGCTGATCAAGACCTGCTGGCCGACAGATGGACCGAGGTCCTCGCGGCCGAAGAGTATGAACTCGAACGCCCCTCCAAGAGCTACCCAAAACGAAAGTTGCTCCCCCGATTAGAAGAGGAAGCATACATACCTTCATCACCAGCGCACAATATGTCCGACCGACCACCGCGTGGTCGCGACAGAGAGGCATCTAGGCCTTCCATCAAGACTGTACCTCGGCATTGCTCGAAAAGTACGAAGCCACGGGGGAATGCGCCGGACTTGCGGGATATATTGGAGGATAAGGCAAGACAATCCAGATCTATCTATGGATCACGTGGGCGCCCCACGACCCACACGAATACCGTCGAGCCGGATACAACAACTCCGGCCGGGCCGAACACAGCGGACAACGCTCCCTTGAGCTACGTCGTGATATTGCTCAATACAGAGGCGCCGCACACCCGCTATGCTTCACTGACGAAGTAATGGATCATCAAATCCCTAAAGGGTTTAGACCCGTAAACATTGAATCCTACGATGGCACGACAGACCCCGCGGTTTGGATCGAAGATTATCTCCTTCACATCCATATGGCCCGCGGCGACGATCTCCACGCCATCAAATATCTCCCGCTCAAGCTTAAAGGACCTGCTCGGCATTGGCTTAACAGCCTGCCCGCAGAGTCAATTGGGTGTTGGGAGGACCTGGAAGCCGCATTCCTCGACAACTTCCAGGGCACATATGTGCGACCACCAGACGCCGATGACCTAAGCCACATAATCCAGTAGCCAGACGAATCGGCCAGGCAATTCTGGACACAGTTCTTAACAAAGAAAAATCAAATCGTCGATTGTCTGGATGCAGAGGCCCTCGCAGCCTTCAAACATAAAATCCGCGACGAGTGGCTAGCCCGGCACCTAGGACAGGAAAAGCCGAAATCCATGGCAGCCCTCACATCATTAACGACCTGCTTCTGTGTGGGAGAGGATAGCTGGCTAGCTCGCAGCAACAACCTCAGCAAAAATGTTGGTATTCCGGATACTAAGGACCACAATGGCAGGTCGCGTCGAAGAAAAATAAACGCCGCGTTAACGACGACGACAAGGAGGATACGGCAGTCAACACCGGATTCCGAGGCTCTAAACCCGGTTAGCGGAAGAAGCCATTCAAAAGAACCACTCCGGGTCCGTCCAATTTGGACCGAATACTCGACCGCTCATGCCAGATACATGGCACCCCCGAAAAGCCAGCTAACCACACCAACAGAGATTGTTGGGTATTTAAGCAGGCAGGCAAGTTAATTACCGAAAACAATGACAAGGGGCTGCACAGCGACGACGAGGAAGAGACCCGACCGCCGAACAGTAGAGGACAGAAGGGTTTCCCCCCACAAGTGCGGACGGTAAACATGATATACGCAACCCATATACCCAAGAGGGAGCGGAAGCGTGCACTAAGGGACGTATATGCGATGGATCCCGTCGCCCCTAAGTTCAATCCATGGTCCTCTTGCCCGATCACTTTCGATCGAAGAGACCATCCGACCAGTATCCGCCATGGCGGATACGCCGCATTGGTTTTAGACCCAATCGTCGATGGATTTCACCTCATGAGAGTCCTGATTGACGGCGGCAGTAGCCTGAACCTGCTTTATCAGGATACAGTCCGCATGATGGGCATAGACCCCTCAAGGATTAAACCTACAAAGACGACCTTCAAAGGCGTCATACCAGGTGTTGAGGCCAATTGTACAGGCTCAGTCACACTGGAAGTGGTCTTCGGATCCCCAGATAATTTCTGGAGCGAGGAGTTAATCTTCGACATAGTCCCGTTCCGCAGCGGCTATCACGCTCTGCTCGGACGAACCGCGTTCGCAAAGTTCAACGTGGTGCCGCATTACGCATACCTCAAGCTCAAGATGCCAGGCCCTCGTGGAGTCATCACGGTCAACGGAAATACAGAACGCTCCCTCCGAACGGAGGAACATATAGCGGCTCTCGCGGCAGAAGTACAGAGCAGCCTTCTAAGGCAATTTTCGAGTCCGGCCGTTAAACGGCCGGACACGGCCAAACGCGCCCGGAGCAATATCAACCAAGACCACCTGGCATGTTCCGAGCATGCGTAGCAATGCGGCCCCAACCCCAGACCTCGCATGATTGCAAGACCAACCCTCCGCGTACATCATTACGCTCTGGAGATACCATGGGCCTAGGGGAGGGGCACGACCACAACAGACCCAGAGTGCGGCTCGACCACACCAGGGGCTCACAAGTGTGTCGCTCTTTTTTATTTTTTATTTCCTTCTTTGTATGCACAGGACTCCGTTCACCAGAGGCCCTGTCCGGCGGCGAACCCGCCGAACACACGATGCAACAGCCAGGGAGGGAAAAAGGCTGCGACGAACACTCAGGTGGTCTCCATTACGAGCATTAAATTTGATTATATACACCAGTCCGCAGCCCACCCCTGGAGGGGGACATGTTTAATTAGTCCAATCCCTTGCTTACCGCACTATTTGTATCATTCCACACTCATAGCAGAATTCCTTGAATAAATAATGCAGCACTTTTTGCCTGTAATTGCATTACTTTACATATATGTTCACTAATGACATCTTGCACCCGTATATTTTGGTATGGCCGAATACACCAGGGGCTTATGTTCCCCGCATTATGGTGTGATAAGTCCGAACACTTTCACAAGTGCGGCACCCTGAACTTATAGCATTATATGAATCGGCTCCGAATCATGTCTTGGGTCAATAGTTGGGTTTGCCCGGCTCCCACGTTTTGGTACCTTACGTTCCGTTCTGTCGGCTAAGGTGGCACTGGGAGAACCACTGCGATTGCGCCCCGGTTGAGCTGGGCGAGCGCCTCAGTGGAGAAAGCTAGAACTGACTGTCATGATAAGGCGAGAGACTGGTCGCTGTTCGAGAGGTCTTTTCGAGTCCTTAAAGACTTATGCCGCTTCAAGCGAAGAACCGGATAATGTCCGGCCAAGGCGTGGATAGCGCCCCGAACTCGGTCTTCCGAATACTAGGGGCTTCACCGAAATTTAAAATTATAGAATTCTATGGCTAAGTGAGAGTGTTCAAGCATTATAAGTCCGGTTGCCTTGTTCGTTGTGTTGAGCGCCTCCCTAGATGGACCGAAAAATGGGAACAAGAGTGCTCAAGTTTATCCGGAACACCCCAGCACTCGTGGTTTGGGGGCTGAAGCCGACGACTTGCCATCTCTCAGATTTTATAAACGGCCGCACAGAAGGTAATGTTTTAAATCAAACAAGCGTTGCTTAGCGCATATGAACAAAATTTTCAGCGCACAGGATAATACATAGCGAGTCTACTCAATAATTACATCTCTGGGGCACTCATCCGCAATCTTGCGGGCACCCTTCAGGACAGTCTTATAGTACATCTCGGGCATACGATACTCCTTGCCCGCTGGCGGCGCGTTAGTGATAAGCCTCTCCGCATCCAGCCTGCCCCAATGCACCTTTGCGCGGGCAAGGGCCCGATGAGCACCTTCAATACAGGCGGAACGCTTGATGACCTCCACCCAGGGGCACGCATCCACCAGCCGCCGCACATGGCCGAAGTAGCTCCCAGGCATGGCCCCTCCAGGCCACATCCGGACTATGAGGCCCTTCATGGCCTGCTCGGCTACCTTGTGGAGCTCGACCAACTGCTTCAACTGGTCGCTAGGGGGCACCGGATGGCCGGTCTCAGCGTACTGAGACCAGAAGACCTTCTCCGTTGAGCTCCCCTCCTCGGCTTGGTAGAATGCGGCGGCATCGGACACACTGCGAGGCAGATCTGCAAACGCCCCTGGAGAGCTCCGAATTCGGGTAAGTGTCAGGTAGTTTACATTAGCATGCTTGCTTTGCATGAAAAATGCCTTACCCGCCGCTATTTTCTTCACCGCCTCAATCTCCTGAAGGGCCTTATGGGCCTCGGCCTTGGCGGCTTTGGCACTTTCGAGAGCCGAGGCAAGCTCGGACTCTCGAGTCTTTGAGTCGCGCTCCGAACCCTCATGCTTTTCCATGAGAGCCTGGAGCTCTTGCCGCACTTCCGCCACCCGCACCTCCTGCTTCTCTCGCTCCGCTCATTCCACGGCTGCATTGCGTTCGGCCGCAGATACGGCCTCCTTCAGGGCCGCCACCTCGTTCGTTGCCCCGGCAGTACCCACGTTATCCTTGTTATTTTTTGCAACCGAAATCCTTTTCTGTAAGGTAAATATTCAAAGTGGTGCTACTCACCTTCTTTGTCCTCGAGCTGCTTCTTGGCACGGCCGAGCTCTTGCTCGGACCGCTCGAGATCTTGCTTCAATGCACCGACCTCCGCAGTCAGTGCGACAGAGGTCAGCAGCACAGCCTGCAAACCCATATTGACATAATTTTTAGCAACCTTGCGCATATCTTTTTAGATCCTCAGTCCGGCTTTTCTTTCCGAACACCGAACCGAGCATCAGGGGCTACTGTCTATGCGGTATTACATTACATAATTTTAACTTCTTACCTCAAAGCCTGTTAGAAGGCTGCTGCAGGCTTCGGTCAGCCCGCTCTTGGCGAGCTGAACCTTCTGAATCACCGCACTCATGATAGTGCGGTGTTCTTCCTCGATGGAAGCGCCTTTGAGTGCCTCCAACAAGTTGTCCGGCGCCTCCGGTTGGACGGGGGCCGCCGGCATCACGGTCTTGCCCTTCTTGCGAAGGGGCCGCCTGTCGGACTCCGGAACCACTGCGGGTTCCGGCGTGGAGTCCGGCGCAAAGTCCGGGAGGCTGCCTTGCGGCGCCTCCGGAGCCTCCTCCTGATGGGTCCCTTCCTGGGATCCCACCTCGGAGTCCTTAGCGGCGCGAGGGGTGGAGGCAGTCGGAATGGAATCCACATCCGACGGAGCCAACGACCCGCTCGACGAAGCGGGGAGATGATCGTCGGCCGGACTGCAGGCAGTATGTGGCATTAGAAGGACACTATGTGACACAAAAGAAATTACAGATCATTCAGAATCAGGATACTTACGATCTTGCCGGAGGCCTGGCCCTCGAGGGCCACTCTTCTTCGCCAACGTTGGCATTGGCGGAGCTGTCCGGGGGAATAGTTCTTCCCCTCTTGGACCCTTCGGCCTCCCCTATTGGGGAGGCCTTCCTCTTTCTCTCTCCCTCCTCTGGGAGAGAGTCTTCTTCCTCCTCCTCGCCTTCGGGGGAGTTGTCCGCCTCGGAGTCGTCGGACACCTGAAAACGGGAACTCTTTCAAGTACCCATGGCCTCCTTCTTGGCCTTCTTCTCCGACACCACATGCGGTGCCGGAACCAGTAGCCCCGTTAGACGGGCGTCTACTGGGTTTTCTGGCATGGGAGCCAGGCAGATGATCTGCTTGGCCTTCTTCATCCAGTCCTGTCAAAGGAAAAGGAAGACTAAAACCCACATAGGGTCAAACTATTGAAAACAAGTGTCCCGTAAAGGGGTAGAATCACTTACCTCGTCGGCTGGTCGCTACGAGCGAAATCCGCGATCTTCAGTAGCGGATGCGGGAGCTTCGGCGCCCTTGAACAACACTCTCTAGGCACCTTCGTACGTCGTGTCGAAGAGCCCGTTCAATTCCTGGTGCTGTGCCGGATTGAACTCCCACAATTTAAATGCCCGTTGTTGGCAGGGGAGAATCCGGCGGATGAGCATGACTTGGACCACGTTGACGAGCCTGAGCTTCTTGTTCACCAGCTTCTGGATACAGGCTTGGAGTCCCGTCAGCTCCTCCGAACTACCCCATAGCAAGCCCTTCTCTTTCCAGGAGGTGAGCTGCGAGGGGATAACAGATCTGAACTCGGGGGCCGCCGCCCACGTAGGGTCGCGCGGCTCGGTGTTGTAGAACCACCCTGATTGCCACCCCTTGACGGACTCCACAAAGGCCCCTTCGAACCAGAGGACGTTGGGCATCTTGCCCAACATGGCGCCTCCGCACTCCGCTTGAGTGCCCTTCACTAGCTTCGGCTTGACATTGAAGGTCTTGAGCCACAAGCCCAAGTGGGGCTGGATGCAGAGGAAGGCCTCGCACACGACGATAAACGCCGAGATGTTGAGGATGAAGTTGGGCGCCAGATCATGGAAATCTAGGACGTAGTAGAACATGAGCCCATGGACAAAAGGGTGAAGTGGAAAGCCCAGTCTGGGGAGGAAGTGGGGAAGGAAAACGACCCTCTCATGGGGCCTGGGGGTGGGGATGAGCTGCCCCTTGTTGGGCAGCCTGTGCGCGATGTCGCTGGACAGGTATCCATCGCCGTGCAGCTTTTCGATGTTCTCCTCCTTAACGGTGGAGGCCAGCCATTTGCCTCCCGCTCCGGACATGGTCGGAGAAGGTTGAGGCGGGACGCACGGACTTGGGCGCTGGAGCTCGAGAGTGCGCGGAGATGGATAAGCAAAGGAGGAAGAAGGCGTAGGTGAAAAGGTGGATCCTTATCCCCTTATATATATATGCGGACGAAGACTATGCGTCCCCACCGGCCTAGTAAAACTCGCTTATCTCCCAAGTGCCACCATCAATGGCGCGGTTGGGTTGCCCACGTCCGTATTGATGAGAATCCCGGGATAAGGGGAACACGATCTCTGCTTCGACAAGACGTGCCAAGGAAACCGCTTCGCTAAACGCGCTGAGGTGGTATAATAAAAAACGATTCAAGTAAAGACTTGGTAGTGGCATGATGTCACGCTACAAGATACGTCAGCAGATTGAACCTGTGTACATGATATTCTCTCTACGGTGGAATGTGGAAATTATTTTGCAGGGCCGGACACTATCCTGGTGTTCACAATCTTCTATGGATTATTCGGAGGAGAAACCCGCCTTGCAATGAAGAACATTATGCGCGCCGGACTCATCGTCATTGAAGCCAGGTTCAGGGGCTACTGAGGGAGTCCTGGACTAGGGGGTGTCCGGACAGGCGGACTATCATCGTCCGCCGGACTCCAAGACTACGAAGATACAAGATTGAAGACTCCGTCCCGTGTCCGGATGGGACTTTCCTTGGCGTGGAAGGCAAGCTTGGCGATACGGATATGTAGATCTCCTACCATTGTAACCGACTCTGTGTAACCCTAGCCCTCTCCGGTGTCTATATAAACCGGAGGGTTTTAGTCCATAGGACACAACAACCATTACAACAATCATACCATAGGCTAGCTTCTAGGGTTTAGCCTCCTTGATCTCGTGGTAGATCCACTCTTGTACTACCCATATCATCAATATCAATCAAGCAGGAGTAGGGTTTTACCTCCATCGAGAGGGCCCGAACCTGGGTAAAAACATCGTGTCCCTTGTCTCCTGTTACCATCCGCCTAGACGCACAGTTCGGGACCCCCTGCCCGAGATCCGCCGGTTTTGACACCGACACTTGTCATCTTTTATTTTCGTCTTTTGAACCGAGTGAATCCACTCGAATAGATGTGCGTAGTGAAGACCGACAACTCCAAGCTCGTCTGAAGAATGTTATTTCTTTAGATAAAATGAAGCAAGCTCTGGAGTAGAAGGACCTCGACCTTACAGCAGCACAGAAGACGGCGCGAGAGAAAACTAAACTTGCCGATAAGAAGATGGATTTAGTCAGCAAGTTGGAATAGGAAAACACCAAGTTGAATACTATTATTGATGAAGCCAACAAAGAAGTCGTGCAGCTGAAGAAGGACAAGGTAGCCTTGACCGACAGAGTCGAAGATCTCACTCAGAGGGGAGACGAACTAGAGACTTATCTGGGAGGCCTTGCCAAGAATATGTTGCTTATGCTTGAAGGTGTTTTACTTTGTCCGACCGATTCGCCACTGCCGACTCATGATATGACTGCCAACTCATTACTTTTCTGTGCGTGCAGAATTCTGCCAAAACTTTGAGGAAGAGACTGGGCGGACTGAGACGAATCTAGACCCCATAAACTCCCCCGTCAAGGACGAAGGCGCGATGAACGTGTTGCAACTAGAATCTTGCCTCGCCAGTGTGATGGATTATCTTGCTCGACTGAAGGTGGCGGTGTCGCGGATTGACACGGAGCTCTGGCCAGGTGTGACGTTCCAGAATGACCTTGAGTCTCTGATGACTCGACTCAATGATATCCCTGGTCGCGTGCAGGCGTGGAAGAAGTCATCTGCTTGCTACGGTGCTGACGTGGCTCTTTATTTGGTCCATGTTCATTGCAAGGAAGTTAGAGAAGAGAAGCTGGCGGCTCTCAAGGTTGCCAATACCAAGAAGCTGCAATTCCAGTCCGTCATGGAGACCTTCATCGACGTTGCCACTCGCATCGCAGATGTAATCGACTTGGATGAGTTCGTCGAGCTAGCTAGCCCTCCGCCTGCCGAGTGAAGAATTCGATAGCTTGACTTTATTTGCCTCAGAATGCCGAGTGATTTTGTAATCGTTAAAACTCTTTCGGGCTTCATGTCCGTTTACTTCTGTTTGCGGTTCTAAACCTTGCGGGATTTATCTGAACTTGGTTTTTCTTTTGAATATGGTTGCTTTGTCTTCAGCACCTTCAGATTTCTTGACTCCGGGTGATAGCTCCGCTCTTCACTTGGAATAGATGTTGTACTTGTGGTGCAGCTCCGAGTGCAACCATACGTTGTACTTGTGGTGTAGCTCTAAGTGCAACTATACATTTTATTTGTGGCGTAGCTCCGAGTACAACCATACGTTGTATTTGTGGCGCAGCTCCGAGTGCAACCATACGTTGTATTTGTGGCGCAGCTCCAAGTGTAACCATACGTTGTACTTGTGGCACAGCTCCGAGTGCAACCATACGTTGTACTTGTGAAGTGATACGTCCATTTTGCATCATGCTTTTATATCGATATTTGTTGCATTATGGGCTATTATTACACATTATGTAACAATACTTATGGCTATTCTCTCTTATTTTACAAGGTTTATCATGAAGAGGGAGAATGCTGGGAGCTGGGATTCTGCGCTGGAAACGGAGCAAATATTGGAAATCTATTCTGCACAGCTCCAAAAGTCCTGAAACTCAACGAAAGTCATTTTTGGAATTAATAAAAATTATTGAGCAAATAAAGTACCAAAGGGGGCCCACACCCTGGCCACGAGGGTGGGGGGGCACGCCCACCCCTACGGAGCACACCCCCTGCCTCGTGGGCCCCTTGGTGGCCCTCCGGTGCCCATCTTCTGCTATATGAAGTCTCTTACCCTGGAAAAAAATCATAAGCAAGCTTACGGGATGAAATTCCGCCGCCACGAGGAGGAACCAATCTAGGGCTCTACCGGAGCTGTTCTGCCGAGGAAACTTCCCTCCGGGAGAGGGAAATCATCACCATCGTCATCACCAATGATCCTCTCATCGGGAGGGGGTCAATCTCCATCAACATCTTCACCAGCACCATCTCCTATCAAACCCTAGTTCATCTCTTGTATCTAATCTTGTATCAAAACCACAAATTGGTACCTGTGGGTTGCTAGTAGTGTTGATTACTCCTTGTAGTTGATGCTAATTGGTTTATTTGGTGGAAGATCATATGTTTAGATCATTAATGCATATTGATACTCCTCTGATCATGAACATGAATATGATTTGTGAGTAGTTACGTTTGCTCCTGAGGACATGGGTGAAGTCTTGCTATTAGTAGTCATGTGAATTTGGTATTCGTTCAATATTTTGATGAGATGTTTGTTGTCTCTCCTCTAGTGGTGTTATGTGAACGTCGACTACATGAAACTTCACCATTATTTGGGCCTAGAGGAAGGCATTGGGAAGTAATAAGTAGACGATGGGTTTCTAGAGTGACAGAAGCTTAAACCCTAGTTTATGCATTGCTTCGTAAGGGGCTGATCTGGATCCACTAGTTTCATGCTATGGTTAGGTTTACCTTAATACTTCTTTTGTAGTTGTGGATGCTTGAAATAGGGGTTAATCATAAGTGGGTGCTTGTCCAAGAAAGGACAGCACCCAAGCACCGGTCCACCCACATATGAAATTATCAAAGTAACGAACACGAATCATATGAGCGTGATGAAAACTAGCTAATTCCCATGTGTCCACGGGAGCGCTTTTCTCATTATAAGAAATTGTCCAGGCTTGTCCTTTGCTACAAAAAGGATTGGGCCACCTTGCTGCACCTTATTTACTTTCATTGCTTGTCACCCATTACAAATTATCTTATCACAAAACTATCTGTTACCTACAATTTCAGTGCTTGCAGAGAATACCTTACTGAATACCACTTGTCATTTCCTTCTGCTCCTCGTTGGGTTCGACACTCTTACTTATCGAAAGGACTACAATAGATCCCCTATACTTGTGGGTCATCAAGAATCTATTCTGGCACCGTTGCCAGGGAGTGAAGCGCCTTTGGTGAGTGGAACTTGGTAAGGAAACGTTTATATAGTGTGCTGAAATTTTCTATCACTTGTTACTATGGAAACTAATCCTTTGAGGGGCTTGTTTGGGGCATCTTCGCCTCGACCAATAGAGCAAAGAGTTGCTCCTCAACCTACTGAACCTACTGAAAATGTTTACTTTGAGATTCCTTCGGATATGATAGAGAAACTGCTAGCTAATCCCTCTGCAGGAGATGGAACATTGCATCCCGATTTACACCTTATCTATGTGGATGAAGTCTGTGGATTATTTAAGCTTGTAGGTATACCCGATGATGTTGTTAAGAGGAACATCTTCCCTTTATCTTTGAAGGGAGATGCATTGACATGGTATAGGCCATGTGATGATACGGGATCTTGGAATTATAAATGATTGAAATTGGAATTTCCCCAGAAGTTCTATCCTGTGCATCTTGTTCATCGTGATCGTAATTACATATATAATTTCTGGCCTCGCAAAGGAGAAAGCATCGCTCAAGCTTGTGGGAGGCTTAAGTCAATGTTATATTCATGCCCCAGTCATGAGCTCTCAAGAGAAATGATTATTCAAAAATTTTATGCTCGACTTTCTCTCAATGATCGCACCATGCTCGATACTTCCTGTGCTGGTTCTTATATGCTGAAGACTATTGAAAGGAATTAAATGCAACTCTAAAGATTGTGGTTCCGATGATGGTAAGGAGTCAAGTATGACACCTAAGTTTTATTGTGTTGAATCTTTTATGGATACCGATGCTTTTCGTGGATTTAGCGCTAAATATGGACTTGACTCTAAGATAGTAGCTTCTTTTTGTGAATCTTTTGCTACTCACGTTGATCTCCCTAAGGAGAAGTGGTTTAAATATAATCCTCCCATTGAAGTAAAAGTTGTTGCACCTGTTAGAGTTGAAGAAAAGACTGTCACTTATAGTGATCCTATTGTTCCTACTACTTATGTTGAGAAACCACCTTTCCCTATTAGGACAAAGGATCATGCTAAAGCTTCAACTGTGGCTCGTAAGAGTAATACTAGAACATATACACGTCCTGAGCAAATTAAAGTTGAACCTATTATTGCTATGGTTAAAGATCTCTTGGATGATAATATAGATGGGCATGTTATTTACTTCTGTGAGGAAGCTGCTAATATTGCTAAACCCGATACTAAGATACACAGACCTAATATAGGCATGCCTATTATTTCTGTTAAAATAGGAGATCATTGTTATCATGGCTTATGTGATATGGGTGCTAGTGCTAGTGCAATACCTATTTCCTTATATAATGAAATTATGCATGATATTGCACCCGCTGAAATAGAAGATATTGATGTTACTATTAAGCTTGCCAATAGAGATACTATTTCACCAGTTGGGATTGTTTGAGATGTTGAAGTCTTGTGTGGGAAAGTTAAATACCCTGCTGATTTTCTTATTCTTGGTTCCCCACAAGATAGCTTTTGTCCCATTATATTTGGTAGACCCTTCTTCAATACTGTTAATGCTAGGATTGATTGCAAAAAGGATGTTGTTACAATTGGCTTAGGGGATATGTCTCATGAGTTTAATTTTGCGAAGTTTCATAGACAACCCCATGATAAAGAATTGCCTAGTAAAGATGAAATTATTGGTCTTGCTTCTATTGCCGTGCCTCCTACTGATCCTTTAGAAGAATATTTGCTAGACCATGAAAATGATATGTTTATGAATGAAAGAAGGGAGATAGATGAAGTATTCTTTCAACAGGGTCCTATACTAAAACACAACTTGCCTGTTGAAATCCTAGGGGATCCCCTGAGGGAGTCCTGGATAAGGGGGTACCCGGACAGCCGGACTATGTACAACGTCCGGGTTATTGAAGCGTGAAGATACAAGACTCAAGACTTCGGCCCGTGTCCGGATGGGACTTTCCTTGGCATGGAAGGCAAGCTTGGCGATCCTGATATTATGTTTCCTTCCTTGTAACCGACTCCATGTAAACCCTAGTCCTCTCTAGTGTCTATATAAACCGGAGAGGTTGGTCCTTAGAAGGCCGATAACAATTACAATCATACCATCATAGGCTAGCTCTTAGGGTTTAGCCTCTACGATCTCGTGGTAGATCTACTCTTGTACTACCCATATCATCAATATAATTCAAGCAGGAAGTAGGATTTTACCTCCATCGAGAGGGCCCGAACCTGGGTAAACATCTATGTCCCTTTCTTCCTGTTACCATCAGCCTTGACGCACAGATCGGGACCCCCTACCCGAGATCCGCCGGTTTTGACACCGACATTGGTGCTTTCATTGAGAGTTCCTCTGTGTCGTCGCTGTCAGGCTCGATGGCTCCTTTAATCATCATCAACGACGCTGTCCAGGGCGAGACTTCCCCCCCGGACAGATCTTTGAGTTCGGCGACTTCGCACTGCGGGCCAATTCGCTTGGCCACCTGGAGCAGATCGATATCTATGCCCCCGGCCACCAGGTCAGGTTCGGAAATTTGAACTACACAGCGGATATTTGCGGAGAATTGATCTTCGACGGATTCGGGCCAGCACCACGAGCGTCGAACAGGCACGATGAGCACGGCTTAGACCTGCTATCACACGATGCTCGGGATATCACCCCGGCAGAAGCCCCGAATCTAAATCCGGGGCAGGTTGCATTGCCTAAGGACGGAGGGCTGGACCCCGCCCCGCAGGCCGTACCCTCATCGGCGATGGAGCCGAACACAGGCCTCACTTCCGAGGGAGCCTGTGACTCCGGACCCCCGGAGTCATATCGGGTTGTAGGTTCCAGTCAGCGCGTCCCTGAGCCCGCTGAACCTGGTTGGGCTCCAGTGATGGAGTTCACCGCGGCGGACGTCTTTCAGCACTCGCCCTTTGGCGACATGCTGGACTTATTGAAGTCTCTCTCTTTGTCAGGAGACTCTGGGCCGAACTATGTCCGGCTTGAGTGGGAAGCAGACCGCGACGGAATTCGTTGCCCACCCACCACCCACTTCATTGCCACGATCGATGATTTAACCGACGTGCTTGACTTCGATTCCGAAGACATCGACGGTATGGACGACGATGCGGGAGAATTACAGGAGCCACCGCTCATGGGGTGCTGGACGGCCACCTCCTCATATGATATCTATATGGTGGACAGTCCGAAGGAAACTAATGGCGACGAGGCAACAGAGGATAACCCCTCGGGAAGAAAAGCAAAGCATGGGCATCGTCGGCGCCGCTCCAAGCTCCGCCACAGCAATACCGGCCCCGGAGACGAAAATAATCTGGATGGCGCCGAAGAAGAATATGACCCTGACCAGCCCGCCTTCGAGCAGGCCGAACAGGAAGATGAGCAGGTCAGCCCAGAAGAACAGGTGACAGACGGATACCCGGAGAAGGACAACTACATGCCCCTCCGAAGACGAGATTAGCCTCGGCGATGACGAATTCAGCGTACCTGAGGATCCCGTGGAGAAGGAGTGCTTCAAGCATAGACTTATAGCCACTGCAAGGAGCCTGAAGAAGAAGCAGCAACAACTCCAAGCTGATCAAGACCTGCTCATAGATAGATGGACTAAAGTCCTAGCAGCCGAGGAATATGGACACGAGCGCCAAATGGCTGACCGGCCACCTCGTGGCCGGGGTAAAACGGGATACCAGCCCCAATACCAGACCGCACCCCCACGTCGACACACTACGGCCCAGGGCAATAGGCAAGACCTGCAAGATACTTTGGAAAACAAAGCTGGACAGCCAAGATCGATCTACGGATCGCGGGGGCGCACCCCAGCACGCGATGTTGACCGTCGCGCCGGATACATCATCAACAAGTCCGGCCGGGCCAAACACAGGAACCCAGACCAATCCGACCTACATAGCCACATAGCACGGCACAGAGGCGCCGCACACCCCCTCTGCTTCACTGATGTTGTGATGGATCATGAATTCCCAGTAGGGTTCAAACCCGTAAACATCGAATCATACGATGGCACAACAGACCCCACAGTATGGATCGAAGATTTCCTTCTCCACATTCACATGGCCCGCAGAGACGATCTACACGCCATCAAATATCTTCCCCTTAAGCTCAAAGGACCAGCCCGACACTGGTTAAACAGCCTGCCAGCAAATTCCATTGGCAGTTGGGAAAACTTGGAAGACACATTCCTTGATAAATTCCAGGGCACATATGTGCGACCACCGAACGCTGATGACCTAAGCCACATTACTCAACAGCCCAGAGAGTCAGCCCAGAAATTCTGGACTCGGTTCCTAACTAAAAAGAACCAAATAGTCGATTGTCCGGACGTCGAAGCCTTGGCGGCTTTCAAGCATAATATCCGTGACGAGTGGCTCGCTCGACACCTCGGCCAGGAAAAACCCAAGTCCATGGCAGCTCTCACAACACTAATGACCCACTTTTGTGCGGGTGAGGGTAGCTGGTTGGATCGCAGCGGCACCACAACACATTCCGGCACTTCGGATGGCCACGATACTAACGGCAAGCCACGGCGCAACAGACATAATGATGGAACAATGATGACAGAACTGAATACACGGCAGTTAACGCCGGATTCAGCGGATCTAAGTCCGGACAGCGGAAAAAGCCGATCAAAAGAAATAATCAGGGACTGTCCAGTCTGGACCGTATACTGGAGCGCTCGTGCCAAATTCATGGCACACCAAACAAACCAGCCAACCACACCAATAGAGACTGCTGGGTGTTCAAACAGGCCGGGGGGACAAAAGAAATTCCCCCCTAGGTGAAAACGGTCAACATGATCTACGCCACCCACATCCCCAAGCGGGAACGGAAGCAGGCACTACGGGACGTCTATGCGATGGAGCCAGTCGCCCCCAAGTTCAATCCATGGTCAGCTTGTCCGATCACCTTTGACCGTAGGGATCACCCTACTATGATCCGTCACGGAGGCTCAGTCGCATTGGTCTTAGACCCAATCATCGACAGATTCCACCTCACGCGTGTCCTTATGGACGGTGGCAGCAGCCTGAACCTGCTTTATCAGGACACAGTGCGCAAGATGGGCATTGACCCTTCAAGGATCAAGCCCACCAAAACTACCTTTAAAGGTGTAATTCCTGGAGTAGAGGCCCGCTGTACGGGCTCTATAACACTGGAAGTGGTCTTCGGATCCCCGGATAACTTCCGGAGCGAAGAGTTAATCTTCGATATCGTCCCTTTTCGTAGTGGCTACCACGCACTGCTCGGACAAACCGCATTCGCTAGATTCAATGCGGTACCACATTACGCATACCTCAAGCTCAAGATGCCAGGACCGTGCGGGGTCATCACTGTCAACGGAAATATGGACCGCTCCCTTCAAACAGAAGAGCATACGGCAGCCCTCGCGACATAAGTACAATGCGGCCTACTCTGACAAACCAATCCGGCAACCACTTCGAGCACCGTCAAGCGAGTCCGGAGCACCCAGCAACACGATCATCAGGAACGCCAAGAGCGCGATTAGCAGTCCGGCCTCCGCTCAAGCTCCTCCAAAGCAGCATTCGTGCCACGTGTACACAATTACGCACTCAAGATACCATGGGCATAGGCGGAGGCGCACCAACGACTCAGTCAATAGTGTGGGTAACCACCAAATACCTTCATACTCTTTCCCTCTTACCTTTTAGGACACCGTGTTAGTGCAGCATCCTTAGAAGAGCCGAATTGTCGGACTCATATGGGAGAGACATCCAAGGAGGCAACAGACGTGCAGTACAGAAGGAAATACCCAGGTGGAATCTATTTGCGATCATTATACCTGCTTTATCTATCTGTACACAGCTTGCCCCTGGATAGGACATGTCAAATAGTCCTATTTATCTCCGCTTAATGCATCCATTGTAAACATACGCTTAAACGTATTTTTCTTCAATGGGAGATTATATATAGCGTCAGCTTATTATTCTTACTTGAGCATTTTTTCTCTTATAAATGATTATTTCATATTGCACCCGTACACCTTGGTGCGGTCAGTTTGCCACGGGCTTCTCACGGCGCCCCATAATATGGCAAATAAAGTCCGAACACTTTCAACAGTGCGGCACCCCGAACTTATAGCATTATATGCATCAGCTCCGAATCATGTCTTGGGTCTACAGTTGAGATAGCCCAGATCCCTTGTTTTGGTGCCTTACGTTTCGTTATATCGGCTAAGGTAGCGCAAGGAGAACTACGGCGATTGTGTCCCGGTTCTTCCAGATGAGCGCCTCAGTAGAGAAAGCCGAAAACTGACCGGCATGATGTGGCGAGAGCTGGTCGCTGTTCGAGAGGTACTAAAATCCTTAAATATTTTCCGCTTTAGGGGATAAATCAGCTTTGTCCGATCTAGGCGTACATTGCGCCCCAATTCGGCCTTCCGGATTCTAGGGGCTTCGCCGAAATTTAAAATTGTAGACTTCTATGGCTAAGTGAAAGTTATAAAGCCGCATAGTCCGATTGCCTCGTTCGCTGCGTCGGACACCTCCTTAAGGGACCAAACATTTGGATAAAGAGTGTCCGGGTTTTCCACGAACACCCCAGTGCTAGTCACGTGGGGGCGGAAGCCGATGACTGGCCTACATTCAAGATTTTATAAATAGCCGCACAGAAGGTACTATTTTAAATAACAAAAGCGCTACATAGAGCAAGTAACTTCGTCCTTAAATTACAAACATGATATAAGTGAATTCATTCAAAAACGGTGTCCTTGGTACATTCATCAGCCACGAGATGAGCACCCTACATAACGCCATCATAGTACAACTCAGGATGGCGATGCGCCTTTCCCTCCGGCGGCCCGTCCTTGACCAGCTTCTCCGCATCCAGTTTGCCCCAATGCACCTTGACGCGGGCAAAGGCACGGCGGGCACCCTCGATGCAAACAGGTCGCTTGATCACCTCAAGCCGCGGGCAGGCATCCACCATCCGCTTGATCAGGCCAAAGTAGCTACTGGGCATGAGCTCACCAGGCCACATCCAGATTATGAAACCTTTCATAGCCAGTTCGGCCGCCCTATGGAGTTCGACCAACTGCTTCAGTTGGTCACTCAAAGGCATCGGGTGTTCGGCCCGAGCATACTGGGACCAGAAAAACTTCTCCATTGAGTTCCCCTCCTGGGCACAGTAGAACTCCGCAGCTTCTGATACGCTGCGTGGCAGATCTGCGAATGCCCCTGGAGAGCTCCAAATTCGAGTAAGTAAAAGAAACGCCTCCTCCACATGTTTGCTTTGCATTAAGAACTTCTTACCCGCTGCTATCTTCTTGGCCTCTTGGATCTCCTTCTGTGCTTTCTCGGCTTCGGCCTTGGTGTCTTTCAAATTCACAAGGGCCTTCGCAAGCTCGGCCTCTTTCGCCTTCAGATCATGCTCCACGGACTCACATTTCTTGCCGAGGTCCTGGAGCTCTTGCTGTACCTCACCTACCCTAGCACTTTGCTTTTCGCGCTCCTTACACTCCAAGGCCGCCTTGTCTTCAGCCTTGGATAGCGCCTTCTTCAGGGACGCCACTTCGGTGATGGCCCCTGTTACACAGTCACGACACTTAGGTGTTAGACTCACCAATTTTGCCTATCCTTAAATGCATAAGAGCGGGAATCACTTATCCTTGTTCTCTTTGAGCTGCCTCTTCGTGAGGTCGAGCTCTCCCTGCGCCTGCTCCAGGTCCCACTTCAGTTCGGCAACCTCGGCAGTACGGGCATTAGCAGCAAGCAGCACAGCCTGCTTATTCACAACAATACTTATTATTAGCCTCCTGCGGATTATAATTGACCCTCTGTTTGACTTTTCTTTCTGAACACCAAACAGAGTATCAGGGGCTACTACCTATCGGGTGGCAATTTTGCACATATTTGTTACTTACCTCGAAGCCTGTAAGGAGACTGGTGCAAGCTTCAGTTAGTCCGCATTTGGCGGACGAAACCTTCCAAATCACTGTACTCATAAGAGTACGGCGCTCTTCATCCAGGGAAGCACCGCCAAGCGCTTCCAGCAAACAGTCCGGCGCCTCATGCGCAACGGAAGTCCACGACACAGACGGCTCGCCCTCCCTAACGAGGGGTCGCCCGCCTGAGTCCGGAACCATCGAAGGTTCCGGAATTGTGTTCGGCTGAGAGCCCGACTGGCCATGGCTCTCATCGACACGATCTGCAGGGATCTTGAACCCCACATGTCCGACATCTGGAATCCCGTCGTGGGGCATCTCTAGAGTCACCTCCCCCTGCTCTGGGAGCCTTCGGGACAACACCTCCGTGTCATCCACGTGTTGAGGGGTAGTGGCCGTCGGAAGCGAATTTATCACCGAATCACTCAGGGACCCGGAGGAAGATACCTCGGGGTGAGCCCTGGCCGGACTGCATATGTGTTCGGCATTATAAGTATAAAAACTATGAAGTGAAACCATGATAGAATGCGGACACTTACGATCGCACCGGGGGCTTCCCCCGGTGCAGCCACCCCTCCTCCCTGTGAGCGGCTGTGGCGGAATAGTCCGGAAGGGATGCCTTTCCCTTCTTGGATGCCCCAGCCTCCCCCTCCGGGGCGGCTTTTCTCTTCCTCTCCTCCCTAGTGTGGGAGGTAGAGTGTCTTCTTGGTTCCTCCCACCTCGGCGGGAAGAATCTGTCTCGTCGTCATCAGACGACAAGGGTATGATGGCCTTGCGCCGGGGGCCTTTTCCGGCCCCCTAGTCCGCCTCCCCGAACCCCTCATCCTTTCCGGATGGGGCATCTTCTTCTTCTTCTTCCTCCCCTTTGTTGGAGGAGTGCGCCTCGTCGTCTTCGGACAAGGCCTCTGGCACAACCTTGCGACGGAGACCTTTTTAGATCCCCGGGGCCTTCTTCTCCGGCACCTTGTACAGTGCCGGGACAAGCATCTCCGTCAGGAGAGCGTCGGCTAGGCCTTCTGGCAGCAGAGCCGGACAATAAACCTGCTCCGCAGTCTCCACATAATCCTGAAACAAATGCATAACTACTTAAGGCTCTCCTATGAATATATTGGGAAGAACCAGGTCCGGTGGTAATCTGAGAACTCACCTGACTAGGGGCCCGCGCGGCGTGAAGCGCGTGGTCCTCGGATGTGGGAGGAGGTACTTCGGAGGCCTTGAAAAGCACCTTCCATGCGCCTTTATGCGTCCTGCCGTAGAGCTTCCGGAGTGTCTGGTGTTCGGCTGGGACGAACTCCCATAGATTGACTGCCCGCCTTTGGCAGGGCAGGATCCGGCGAACGAGCATGACCTGGATCACGTTGACAAGCTTGATGTTCTTGTCCTTGATGCTTTTGATGCATGTCTGGAGTCCGGTCAGCTCTGTAGAATCGCCCCTGGATAGGCCCTTCTTTTCCCAGGAGGTGTACCGCATGGGGGCTCCGGATCAAAACTCGGGGGCCGCTGCCCAGTTGGCGCCGCACGGCTCGGTGATGTAGAACTACCCCAATTGCCATCCTTTCACGGTCTCTGCAAAGGAGCCGTCAAGCCATGTGACATTACGCATTCTACCCACCATGGCCCCTCCGCACTCCGCTTGTTGGCCGCTTACAACCTTCGGCTTTACGCAGAAGGTTTGCAACCATAGGCCAAAGTGAGGCCGGATGCGGAGGAAGGCCTCGCATACGACGATGAACGCTAAGATGTTGAGGACAAAATTCGGGGCTCGATCACGGAAATCTAGCCCGTAGTAGAACATGAGCCCGCAGATGAAGGGATGGAGTGGAAATCCTAGTCCACGGACGAAGTGGGCGACAAATACGACCCACTCGTGGGGTCCTGGGGTCGGAATGACCTGCCCGGCATCCGGTAGCCAGTGCGCTATATCTGCGTCCAAGTATTCGCCCGCCCGAAGATTTGTGATGTGCTTCTCCTTGACGGTGGAAGCCACCCACTTGCCTCCTGCTCCGGACATGTTTAGCTGTGCGGAGAAGACTTGGGCTTGGGCACTGGAGCTCGAGGGGGCAAGAGTGCGCGAAGGAGGGTGAAGGCGTGGGTAAAAATGAGGTGATCTTATCCCTTTATAGAGGCGCCGAGAGCGGTGCGCCTCCCCACTTGCCCGTTGGGAATCGCTTGCTTCCCAAGCGCCACAATTGATGGCGTGGCGGGATTACCCATACCCGTATTGATGAGAATCCCACGATAAGGGGACACGACCTCTACTTTGACAAGACGTGTCATAGAAACCGCCTCGTAATATGCGCTGTAGCTGGTTGTGGGAAAACGGTTTGAGTAACGATCCGACCATAATAACATGTCACGTCATCAAAAAAGTTGTCAGCAGATTGAATTTGTGAAAATATCATTCTCTCTAAGGTAGTGTATAAAGATCATCTTGTAGATCCGGACACGGTCTACGTGTTCGCTAACTACTTTGGATTATTCAGAGAAGGAACCCGCCTTGCAATGCCGAAGACAATACTGCGCCCCAGACTCATCGTCATTGAAGCCTGGTTCAGGGGCTACTGAGGGAGTCCTGGATAAGGGGGTATCCGGACAGCCGGATTGTGTACAACGTCCGGATTATTGAAGCGTGAAGATACAAGACTCAAGATGATGAGGACATCACTACCATTGTTACACCACAGCCCCTGCTGCTATCCATACTGGACCAATTACTAGAGCTCGCGCACGCCAACTAAGTTACCAGGTACTTCCATTTCTTGGTAATGATTCTAATGTTCATGAGAATATGATGCTGCCTAAATTGGATACATTTATTTTGCTTACAAATGAAGGGCCTAGCTTGGAGAAGGATGAACATTGGAGCAAGAACAAGCATGGAGATGAAGGCATGCGCAAGGGGAACAAGAACAGAGTTACAAGTTATGATTTCAGGACTTTGAAGCCACCATAATGGGTGCATGAAGCCTTGAACGAAATATACAAGATGCCACTTCATAAATTTCGTCCCGAGGCTATTCTAGGTGCTGCATCACCTTATTATTGGGCCAGGCCCATGTAATTTCGAAATACATAAATATAGGCTATTTTTAGAGTCCGTATGTGTGGGGAAACAAGAGATAGGGTTAGTTTCGGACTCCTCCACCAAGGGCCACGAAATTCACCCCCTCTTCCTCCATATATACAGCCCTTAGGGCACCATTTAGACTTTGGGGTTTTGTTTAGATTAAAAGTTCACCATAGCTGCAACTTCGCGTACTTCGTTTGTGTTCAGCGAATAGACAAAGGCGTCACAGAACCCCACCTTGATCAATAAAGCTTTCATCTTATATTCGCAATATCCAGATTGCAATCTCAGTTTCTTGCTTGTTCTTTGTTTGCTCGTAGGAAACAAACCCTCGTGGTCAGGTTGATCGTGCTCCGGCGTGGTTAATAACCTCTCGGAGTTGGTTTAGCGATTGCTAAGGCGCGACGTCCTCGCACGTTCGTAGTCGGATCGTCAAAGTCGACTTCCACCAAAGCGATATCCATCATCTCATTGAAAGATGGGACACATATGCCTCTATGAAGTGGTATCAGAGTTCCAGGTTGCTCGGTGAGATTTTACAGTTTTTCGTAGTTTAGATCGAGTCTATTCTTCATACCTACAGTCCATGAAAAAGCCACAAAAAAATTAGGTTTAGTTCACCATATCCGAACCAATCTGAGCCTTTGCATAATATTTTTAGGGTTTTGCTTTGTTGAATTTGCGGTTGCATCGTCGTGTCTAGTTGCTGGTCTTAGCATCTAGTCTTTTAGAGTTTTGAGTTCTGGTCATAAGTTGTCACGCCGCCACCGCACCATCATCATCGCCCCTGCCACCTACCACCACCGCTCCGAATCCGTATCCATATACCACCACCAATCCGTATCCATATACCACCACCAATCCGAATCCGTATCCATATACCACCACCAATCCGTATCCATATACCACCACCAATCCGTATCCATATACTACCACCGCAGCCATATACCACCACCGCTGCCATATACCACCACCAATCCGAGTTCCTTGCATATTAGGTTTCTTTTCGAGATCCATCTAATTTTCGATTCGTGTTTCCTTGCCTGAGTAGGTTTCAGAAAAAAAATTCTGGAAACCACCCTCCGTTTAGGCCCAAAATTTTCCAAAAACGGACTTGACAAATATTTTTCTGGCTATCCAATTTTGAGGTGTTTCTAAGCGTATTGAGACAGTCGCTGTTATAGAAAGTTTTTTTTGACCCGTTTCCAGTTTTTGGGTCCGGGCAGTCGAAAAAAAAATTGGTCGAAAAATTTCGTGCCTATCCTGTTATCTTGACTTGGAAAGAGTTTTGAGACACTCGCCATTATAGTGATTTTCGAAAAAAAAGGAGCGCAAAAAATAGAGCGCAAAAAAACGCAAAAAAAGAGCGCAAAAAAAAAGAGAGTGAAAAAAAAATTCAGAGTGTGCTTCTCCCTTGTTTCCATGCAGCATCGTGATTTTGTTAGTGTTCTAGGCTCGCGTCTCTAGCACAATCTAGCCTAGGACCAGCACAGTACCGTCGTTGAGCGTTTATTCAACTTTGCATCTCTGACTTGATTATTGCTGACCCTTTTTGCTACCATATTATAAGCCTTCCCAGCTCCACATACATCTACGTCGTGCGTTTGACTCTCCCTGGTAATCGCTCTATCCAAAGCTTTGAGAGTTTTGACTACAACGGTTGTCGATCACCACCTACTGCTGGGTAAGAACTGGTAAGAATTTGAGATTTGCTTGACGGGTTTGTGATACACCACCACCACTTCTGAGTAGTCTGTAGGACCATATTCTTGTGTGTTTCTATTTGCTGCTAGCCATGGTAGGATCACAAGCTGATGAGACTGATTGGGAGAACCTGACGAACAAACAGCTACATGATAAATTTCAGCAAAAGATGAGTGGACAGGTGCAAGATGTGCTCAACAGATTTGACGAGGCCATGGAGAAGATAGATGGCATTGAGAAGACGTTCGAAACAAAGCTTGATAGCAAGTTGAATGAACTGCTCGCGCGTTTTCCACAACCACCGCTGGCTGCACCTATCGCACCTCTGCAACAACAACAACAACAACGCCCCCTTCCGAATCAGTATGGACGAGCGAAGCGTGTTCCTCTTGAGGATGGCCAAACTTCTGGTGCTACTGTACCTATTATTGATGCTTATTTGGCTCCTGCTACTGCTGCTGCTGGTACCCAGGAGGATGATGAGTATGCGGACGATTATGAGGATGAGGTTGATCAAAATCAGAACTACGTGCAGCCACCAGCACCACCACCAGCAGGTCAACCTCAGGTATTTATTCGCAATGGTAGGCCAGCACCACCACCTCAGGTACAAGATCATGACCATGTTCCTAAACTAAAATTGAATATTCCACCATTTGAGGGTAGATATGTTCCTGATATATATCTTACTTGGGAGTTAGAAACTGAACAACATTTTACATGTTTGCAATACCCCGAGGAGAGACGGGTTGCTGCTGGTGTTTGTGCTTTCACTAGTTTTGCATGTGTATGGTGGTCTGAACATTGTAGATTATATCCTATTCCAGCTACTTGGGCTGCTTTGAAAACTGCTATGCGTACTCGTTGGGTTCCACCATATTATCAACGTGAATTGCTTCAAAAATTGCAGCGTTTAAGACAAGGAAAATTTTTTGTAGAAGAATATATCAGGAATTTCAAACTGGCGTGATTAGATGTGGTATTGTTGAGGAGAATGAAGCTATGCTTGCACGTTTTATGGGTGGATTAAATAGAGAGATTCAGACCATTCTAGAGTATAAGGAGTATACTAATATCACTCATTTATTTCATCTTGCTTGTAAAGCTGAACGTGAAGTGCAGGATCGACAAGCATTGGTGCAAACTAACTTTTCTGCAGGTCAACCTTCATCATGGACACCGCGTGCATCTTCTACTTCAACTGCACTAGCACCTCCATCAGTTGCCATCTCCAGCCGTGATACAAGAAAGCAGGCACAACCACCATTATCTGCCAAGAGCGCACCTGCCGGGCCTGCACAAAGCTCTTCTTCTTCCATGGCATCAAGAGGGCACACAAGTGATATTATTTGTCGTCATTGTAAGGGAAGAGGTCATTATGCGCGAGAATGCAAATCTCAGCGTGTGATGATTGCTACTGAGGATGGTGGGTATGAGTCCGCTAGTGACTATGATGAGGAGACTTTGGCTCTTATTACACGTGAAGAACACGGTGTAGATGATTCTGATCATGAGACGCAATACATGGCTCCTGACGATGCTGACAGTATGAATTTTTAGTTGCTCAACGTGTTTTGAGTGTGCAGGTCACACAAGCTGAGCAAAATCAGAGGCATAATTTGTTCCATACAAAGGGAGTTGTGAAGGAACATTCTGTGCGCGTCATCATAGACGGAGGGAGCTGCAACAACTTGGCTAGCATGGAGATGGTGGAGAAGCTTTCTCTCACCACAAGACCACATCCACATCTTTACTACATCCAATGGTTCAACAACAGCGGCAAGGTTAAGGTAACACGTACTGTTCATGTGCATTTTAGTATCTCTACATATGCTGATTATGTTGATTGTGATGTGGTACCTATGCAAGCATGTTCCTTATTACTTGGTAGACCATGGCAATTTGATAAAAATTCTATACACCATGGTAGAAACAATAATTATACTCTTGTTCATAAGGATAAAAATATTACTTTGCTTCCTATGACTCCTGATTCCATTTTGAAAGATGATATTAATAGAGCTAATAAAGCAAAACAGGAGAAAATAAGAGTGAAAAATCAGATTGTGGCAAAAGAATTTGAGCAACAAATGAAGCCTAATAGTAAACCATCTAGTGTTGCTTCTGAAATTAAATTGAAAAGTGCATGTTTACTTGCTGCTAAATCTGATATTGATGAGCTAGATTTCAGCAAATCTGTTTGCTATGCTTTTGTGTGCAAAGAGGCATTATTTTCATTTGAGGGCGTGCCTTCCTCTTTGCCTCCTGCTGTCACTAACATTTTGCAGGAGTTCGCTGACGTCTTTCCACAAGACGTGCCACCGGGATTACCTCCCATTCGAGGGATTGAGCATCAGATTGACTTAATTCCTGGTGCATCATTACCCAACCGTTCACCATACCGTACCAATCCAGAGGAGATGAAGGAGATTATGCGTCAAGTACAGGAGCTGCTCGACAAAGGTTATATACGCGAATCCCTTAGTCCTTGTGTTGTTCCTATGATTCTAGTGCCAAAAAAGGTTGGTACATCACGTATGTGTGTTCATTGTAGAGGCATTAATAATATTACTATTCGTTATCGTCATCCTATTCCTATGCTAGATGATACCCTTCATGAATTGAGTGGCTCTACAATATTCTCCAAAGTTGATTTGCGTAGTGGATACCATCAAATTCATATGAAATTGGGAGATGAATGGAAAACAGCATTTAAAACTAAGTTTGGATTATATGAGTGGTTAGTCATGCCTTTTGGGTTAACTAATGCACCTAGTACCTTCATGAGATTAATCAACGAAGTTTTACGTGGTTTCATTGGATGATTTGTGGTAGTTTACTTTGATGACATATTGATTTATAGCAGATCTTTGGAAGAACATTTAGAACATTTACGTGCTGTTTTCATTGCTCTACGTGATGCACGTTTGTTTGGTAACCTTGGGAAGTGCACCTTTTGCATCGACCGAGTATCTTTTCTTGGCTATGTTGTTACTCCACAGGGAATTGAAGTTGACAAAGCCAAGATTGAAGCTATTGAGAGTTGGCCGCAGCCCAAAACGGTCACACAAGTGAGGAGTTTTCTTGGCCTCGCTGGATTCTATAGATGTTTTGTGAGATATTTCAGCACCATTGCTGCACCTCTCAACGATCTTACAAAGAAGGATGTGCCTTTTGTTTGGGGTACCGCACAGGAAGAAGCCTTCACGGTATTGAAAGATAAGTTGACACATGCTCCTTTACTCCAACTTCCTGATTTTAATAAGACTTTTGAGCTTGAATGTGATGCTAGTGGAATTGGATTAGGAGGTGTGTTATTACAAGATGGCAAACCTGTTGCATACTTTTCTGAAAAATTGAGTGGGCCTAGTCTGAATTATTCTACTTATGATAAAGAATTATATGCTCTTGTTCAGACTTTAGAAACATGGCAACATTATTTATGGCCCAAAGAATTTGTTATACATTCTGATCATGAATCTTTGAAACATATTAAAAGTTGAGCTAAACTGAATCGTAGACATGCTAAATGGGTTGAATTCATTGAGACTTTCCCTTATGTCATTAAACACAAGAAGGGTAAAGAAAATTTTATTGCTGATGCATTGTCTCATCGCTATACTATGCTTTCACAACTTACCTTCAAAATATTTGGTTTGGAGACCATCAAAGATCAATATGTGCATGATGCTGATTTTAAAGATGTATTGCAGAATTGTAAAGAAGGAAGAACATGGAACAAGTTCGTCGTTAATGATGGATTTGTGTTCCGTGCTAACAAGCTATGCATTCCAGCTAGCTCTGTTCGTCTTTTGTTGTTGCAGGAGGCGCATGGAGGAGGACTAATGGGACACTTTGGCGTGAAGAAGACGGAGGACGTACTTGCTACACATTTATTTTGGCCAAAGATGAGATGGGATGTTGAGCGTTTTATTGCTCGCTGCACTACATGTCAAAAAGCTAAGTCACGACTCAATACTCATGATTTATATATGCCTTTGCCTGTACCTAGTGTTCCTTGGGAGGATATATCTATGGTGTTTACCTAGAACAAAGAAGGGGAGGGATAGCATATTTGTAATCGTGGATAGATTCTCGAAAATGGCACACTTTATACCATGTCATAAAAGCGATGATGCTGTTAATGTTGCTGATTTGTTCTTTTGTGAAATTATTCGCTTGCATGGTGTGCCAAATACTATTGTTTCAGATCATGATACTAAATTTCTTAGCCACTTTTGGAGATGTTTATGGGCTAAGTTGGGGACTAAACTGCTTTTTAGTACTACTTGTCACCCCAAACTGATGGACAAACTGAAGTAGTCAATAGAACATTGTCTACTATGCTTAGGGCTGTTTTGAAGAATAATAATAAAATGTGGGAGGAATGCTTGCCTCATATTGAATTTGCTTATAATCGTTCATTGCATTCTACTACTGAGATGTGCCCTTTTGAAGTTGTGTATGGTTTCCTACCTCGTGCACCTATTGATTTGTTGCCTCTTCCATCTTCGGAGAAGGTTAATTTTGATGCTAAACAACGTGCTAAATTGATTTAAAAAATGCATGAGTTAACTAAGGAAATCATTGACCGTATGAATGCTAAATATAAACTTGCTGGAGATAAGGGTAGAAAACATGTTGTGTTTGCACCTGGAGATCTTGTTTGGTTACATTTGCGTAAGGATAGATTTCCTGATTTGCACAAATCCAAGCTAATGCCACGTGCTGATGGTCCCTTTAAGGTGTTGGAGAAAATAAATGATAATGCATATAAACTTGAGCTGCCTGCAGATTTTGGGGTTAGTACCACTTTTAACATTGCAGATTTGAAGCCTTATTTGGGTGAGGAAGATGAACTTCCGTCGAGGATGACTTCATTTCAAGAAGGGGAGGATGATGAGGACATCAATACCATTGTTACACCCACAGCCCCTGCTGCTATACATACTGGACCAATTACTAGAGCTCACGCACGCCAACTAAGTTACCAGGTACTTTTGTTTCTTAGTAATGATTCTAATGTTCATGAGAATATGATGCTGCCTAAATTGAATACATTTGTTTTGCTTACAAATGATGGGCCTAGCTTGGAGAAGGATGAACATTGGAGCAAGAATAAGCATGGAGATGATGGCATGCGCAAGGCGAACAAGAACGGAGTTACAAGTGATGATTTCAGGACTTTGAAGCCACCATAATGGGTGCATGAAGCCTTGGACGAAATATACAAGATGCCACTTCATAAATTTTGTCCCGAGGCTATTCTAGGTGCTGCGTCACCTTATTATTGGGCCAGGCCCATGTAATTTCGAAATACATAAGTATAGGCTATTGTTAGAGTCCATATGTGTGGGGAAACAAGAGATAGGTTTAGTTTCCGACTCCTCCACCAAGGGCCACGCAATTCACCCCCTCTTCCTCCATATATACAGCCCTTAGGGAACCGTTTAGACTTTGGGGTTTTGTTTAGATTAAAAGTTCGCCATAGCTGCACCTTCGCGTACTTCGTTTGTGTTCAACGACCAGACAAAGGCGTCACAGAACCCCACCTTGATCAATAAAGCTTTTATCTTATATTCAAAATATCTAGATTGCAATCTCATTTTCTTGCTTGTTCTTCGTTTGCTCGCAAGAAACAAACCCTCGTGGTCAGGTTGATCATGCTCCGGCGTGGTCAATAACCTCTCGGGGTTGGTTTAGAGATTGCTAAGGCGCGACGTCCTCGCACGTTCGTAGTCGGATCGTCAAAGTCGACTTCCACCAAAGCGATATCCATCATCTCATTGAAAGACGGGTGTGGGGACCCCGACTCATAAGTCAGGATCACCGAATGCACGTGTAAAGTGATCCCAGAGATCAATGCTCACTGAAAACACAGAAGCTGAATAACAAGAGTCTTACATCCATACATACTGTATGACACAAGTAGGACCATTATGGTCGAGTCTTGAGTATAACATCGCAGCGGAAATCTTCGTCGATAACTTGGACCCATGCCATCTGCCTTAACCCTACAGGCATACTGACTGGGAAGCGTCCTAGCTCGCATGTTCGTCACCGAAGTGTTCTTCATCACATCCTGTTCTTTCATGCCTGGCCAATAAAATAACCAGTGGCAAGCCAATGAGTACTTTGAATGTACTCGCAAGAAACCCATGTTTTGGTTCAAGATACAACAATGCATGATAAAGGTAAATTTTTGCAGAAAGCTAGTTTTGAGTGCAAAGACATGTTCAACAACTTGTAAGACATGCATCAGGAGAATTCAAGTAACCATGAGGACAGGTTACAGATATCAACATAAATAGAGTGGGCACCAACCCAACTCAATCGTGTCAAGTCCTTTGACTTGACCCAAGTAGTTTTATCAGCTCACCCCACACGGTTGCAAAACTCTGGACATAGTTTAAGCAGCACCGCCCAACCGTCCTTGACCGTGGACACGACTATTCGAATAGTTTTACACTCTGCAGAGGTTGCACACTGTACCCACAAGATCCGGGGAACTTCCGTGTCATCCACGACCCGCGATACCTCAAGTACCCGGGGTAAGCACCCGATCACTACCTTTCCCTAGACGACACTAACATGGAGTCCACTCGATTGGTAGTAATCCCCGTGCCTAACATTTCACATCATAAAGTTGTGGAGCCTTGCTCCCATATTCATCACATACCACAAGCATGGGGTACCAACGGTGTGTCCGGTGCCCTGTAAAAACAGTCATGGCCACCCTACCTGGCACGACCCCGTCTCGAGAGAGAGCACCAACTCTCCCCCATCACTAGTAATGCGGGCTCCAAGCTAGTATTGACCTAGGTAATCAATAATGCCCTTTCCCATATAAGGGTAGAGTGGTTGCGCATGTAAGGTTGGGACAGTCATCAAATCTTAAATCTAATCCGTTTTTGAAAACAACACACACACTTGCCTCGGTACGCCACTTCGTCATCAAGTGGTTACCCATCTCATCGTCTCCCTCGGGCATAAGTGGCACCCGACGAGGTTTTCAAAAAGTCTTTTGAAAATGCTTTGTCTCCTTCACCATGCATCAACCCGCCCCTTTTTGTGGAGCAACTACTTTAGCATCCTATCTACTCCCACCGGCATAACCCTCATAAGAAGGTAGGGTCATGCACAATGCAAGTATCAACGAGGAAGTAACAGAGGCAACCAACCCACGTGGTTCACCATCTCATCATGATTCCGATGCAACAATAATAAAGAGCTATATGACATGCATAAAAAAGGGTTTCATAGACATGGTCAAAGGGCTGCTTGCCTGTTTTAACAAAGTCTTCGAGGTCTTCAAATATCTCTGGTCCAACTCCGAGCATTTCGTCTACTTCGTCAACTATCGTCGAAAGCAACCATAATAAGCAACACAACAAGGCAGGAAATAAAAGTGCTCTAAAAATATGAGTTGGACTTTTCTAGGATACCTCTGGTCATATGAGGGATGACCAAAGTGGTTTCATTAGGATTTGATCAATGGACATCTCCGAACATTTCAATATGATGGAATCAAGGGGTTTATGGATTTGTAAGAAGTGTACAGAAATATGTTTTTGAAAAATGAGCAAAGGCACCCATTTGACAAAGCATGATTTTAGAAGCACCTAGGAGTTGGTTTCTCTGGATTTGGAGTTAAAATGAATATCCTATGATTTTGCAAAGTTGGCTATACATGAAGGAATAGACCATTATTTGAGGTGATACAGAAAGTATTAGTAAAAATGTTCAAAAACTAAGTTTTGAACTTATGGACATCTAGGATGTTGAACCATGGGATTTGGATCCAAAAATGGGCTCTCTTTGATTTTCTAAAGTTCAGTACAGAAATGGAAAAACAAGATTTGATAAGTGTTTGTGAAGAAAAAGCCTCTGGAAAAATGTGCATGTTGCACCAACTGGTAGATCATGATTTATAGAGTCACTAGAAATTTGAATCATTAAATTTGGACAAGAAATGAATTAACTATGGATTTTAGAAGCTCACTGGAAAAGAAAAAGAAAAAGATTTGGGCTATACCTAAACTGTACCCTCGGCGCAGCTTAGCACCGCAGCGCACTGGGCCGGCCCAACGGCTCGGCTGCGCGGGCAGAGGAGGTGACGTCGAAAGCGTATTCCAGGGAAGACGCCTTCTTCGAGCAAAGGCGGCAGCGGGCTGAGCCCGTTTCCACTTAAACGGGCGGGGCCCGCCCACCGGGTCGCTGAAGAGCGGGGCCCGGTGCTCAGCCCATCTCCTACCTCCCGCTCGAACAGAGCAGAAGCAGGGGAGGCAAGGCCGACCGGGCGCCGGCGTTCTCCCCGGCGGTACCGGCCACCTCCGGCGACGCCCAGTGTACTGGCGCACTCAAGAGGCCGCGCCGCATCCAACGGTGGGTGGCACGGTCGCCCAGGGGCTCAGGGTCGAGCATGGCGTTGGCTGCGGCGGAGGAGGTCGGCGGCGGCGGCGGTTACGGCGCTACGGCCACCGGGAGGAGAGGGAGAAGCACGAGAGGGGCTCGCGGTGATGGTGGTGATGCTCTAGTGCGGTCCAGAGGGAAGGAGGAGGAGAGGTGGGCGCGAATTTAGGCGGAGTCCGGCGGCACAGCTCCGGCCATGGGGAGCGACGGAGGGCTCGGCGAGAGGGTTGGCTGGGTCTAGGTGACGTACGGGAGGGAGAGAGAGCGAAAGGGTTCCAGAGAGAGGCCTCGGACGGTCTTATATAGAGAAGCCATGGCTCACCGTGGACGAGGCCTATGGGAATCCGTGGAAATGGCTGATGTGGCCACGGGAGGAGGCTTGGGGCTGTCTGCGGCACTCGTGGGGGTGGAGTAGGGTGCCAGGAAGAGAGAGAGAGGGAGCGGGGCGAGCTCCTGGTGGAGCACGAGCTCGCACACGCATTGGCGGGCTCGGGCGGCTCTAGGCACGCGCGGCATGGGCAAGACAGAGGGGGAAAGGAGGAGGCCAGCGCGGTGGCGTGTTGCGGACGTTGAGGCACCTCGACTGGCACAAGGGGGAGGCTCGAGGTGGTCGGGAGACGCGGCGTCAATGGTCGCCTGCTCTGCCTCGCGCTCCAGAGCGCATCTTTGGCCGGCATCCACGGCTTTTCCGCGCGCACTCGCGTGTCCACTTGTGTCAAGTGGCTGCAGGAAGAATAAACAAGGGGGGAGGAGGCCTTGGATGCTCTGGGACCTGGCAGGAGTGAGAGAGGGGTGAGAAAAGGGGAGAAATGCAACTGTCCAGAAAGGAAAAATGGATACCTACCCCCCTTCATCACTGCCTCTCGGGCAGGGAAGCACACCAGAGGTAGAGGGAGACTAGGAGGGGCTGTGGTAAAAAGGATAACCCTTGGAGATTAGTGTAAGGGGTTAAAACATGAATTTTGAGATTCTGCCAGAAGGTGTTTGATGTTGGTTTGGGCAATAAGATGATTTCCATTTGTCATGAGGCTCCACAGGGTGAAATGGCACATATCATTAGGGCCTTCCACCAATTTGGAGCTCATTTGGAGGAAGTTGACAATGCAACTTTGGTAAACCCTAGAAATTAGCAGAAATGGCATTACCAAGATTTAGTCATGCAAATCAATTCTCCTTGATGCACCACTTGGTGTAGTGTCATCATTTGAGGTTCTTAACATGCCCACAAAAGTTGAGATCAAAAGGAGAAAGTTGCCAATGTAGAGTTGTTCAAATTTGGTTGTGGACAGGAAGGGTTTTGGGGCTCTTTGATCAAGTTAACTTGTTCTCCAACTTGTGCCATTTGGTCTAGATGAATTATTAGACCATTGGAGCATGTTCACAAGGTTTGAGAACATTTGGAAATGTTTGGCAATGTAAAGTTGCTCAAACTTCAAAATGGACAGAAATGGTTTTGAGGGGATTTCATGGGGTTATGCTATTCTCCATGACATGGTACTTGTCAAGATAATCAAAAATGTCATATGTGACATGATAGAATTTTCTTGGAATTTTTGGAGAATATTTCCTTTGTAAATATTTCAAAAGCTTGAAATATCCAGAAAGGGTTTTTGAGGGATTTGACCAATATTTTGAACATGACCATGTGTTTAAACTCTTATATATGGACAATATATGTCCGCCGAGTTTCCCTAGGGTTTTGTCAAATATTTTTAAAATAATAAAATAATTTTTCCCTATTAAAGACCATTTCTGGCCTTAAGAAAAAGCTTTTAAATAAAATAGGAAAATAACTTGTAAAATTATATTTTTGTGGTTTCTGGGTATCTTATATCTAATAGGAGTCAAATATATTTTTGGAAAGATTTTTACTGCCCTTAATTAAGTACTTGCAGTGAAACCTCAATTCAGGGGTTTTTGAGAAACTAATTTTTGAAAATACCATTTGGCCAAATTATTTTTGTAAGAAATTACTTTTATGTCCTATACACATAGCATGATCATTGGTTCAAGAGTTTGGAGCAAGGAGATGAAGTATAGGAGTTGGAGGATTTATTTGATTTTTGGAGCACTTGCAAACAACAAACAAAAATCCAATCAAGTAAAGTCCAAAACACTCAAAAGTTTTTGTCAAAACACATTTTATCATGATTTATTAGCTTAAGTGTTGTGGCATGAAAATCAGGGTGTGACAGACCTACCCCCCTTACAAGGATCTCGTCCCCGAGATTCCCAATCTAGGCGTGGAAAGGAATATGAAAACTGGATCCGGGGTAGTCTTCAAGTCCTCATGTTGCTTCTGCTTCCGTGTAGTACTCCATTGAGCTTGAAGTAGTTGATGGTGTGGCTTCGTGTATGATGCTCTTCTTGATCCAGGTTGCTAATGGGTAGCTCGCGGTAGGTTAGCTCGGGCTAGGGGTCGATGGCTCGGTGGTCAATGCCCTCGTAGAGATCGGGCAAGTTAGGAAGTTGGAAACACTTCCGGGGTTGTGATGCATGGAAAGTGTTGTGCACATCAGGCAACTCAGGTGGCAACTCCAGCTAGTAACTGTCTTCTCTTCATCTTGTAGTGATCTCAGAGGGGGTTGTTACATCTTGGAGTGATCTCGAAGGGGGCCGATGAATCTTGGTGTGGGTCTCCTTGTCATGGAAATGCTTGGTTCCTTAGAGAGGAGTGGCTTGCAGATACACCTGGTCCTCGACGCAGATGTTTACTCCTTGATGATGGTGGTAGTTCTTCCTCCTTGGCATGGCGGTCTTCAAATGTTCCTGGACTAGCTGAACGGCTCTTCTTCCGTCTTCAGGTGGACAAGTAGGTCACCAAATGATGATGAAAACTATCTTGTCTAAGCACTCCATGAAGACTTTGTTCACGGGGGTACATAAAGTAGGCTGGGGAATTAGTGGTAGTCTTGTTGAGTGTGGGCCAAGGTGGTTCTAGATCTAGTGTCAAGGCCCTAAGGTCCTGATCTGACCATGTTGTAGCTTGGTAGGGCTTAAGGGTTTCAAGGATTCTAGTGTGCGAGTGAACATTTATCATCTTATCTTTCAGCACGGTTTCTGAGATGCCAATAGTTCTACCTAGTCCTTTAAACAAATCACATCATATCACCGATAGCATCATTTTGCATAGGTCAACTCCAATCATCACTCATGTGATTCATATCCTCACGGCCCCCGAGAGGATGTCTAACAAAATCATATACGTCTACAATCCCCAAACTCATATGTATGTCTACCCCTAAAAATCCATAGGTAGAACAAATAAGCTACTAAGCTAGAACGTGACAATCCAAGTGCTCAGCCAGTTCTTCCAAGGTCTAAGATAAAGCATCTCTATCCTAAGGAAACACGTCGTATGTCACTCCAAAATATTGTTTCCTTTTCTATGAAACAACTCCAACAACCCGTTAACTTCCATTAATCACTACATAATCCATTTATTCTACAAATCCAACGCCTATGCTAGTGTTCCACATGATCTCCTAAAGTCCTTATAATCCCCAATACTTGAAAGGGCTGCCTTACTATAGTCAGTCCACCAATTCCCGTTATTGTGATCTAGTAATACTCCAAGGTCAAGCCCACAAAGATGCCTAGGTAAACCCCGACAATTAGTCCAACCTCCTAGTTTATCGTCCACCGAGAAACATGGTATCATGATCGAGATCATCAGTCTAAATCCAATTTACTCCTAACCATGTAGACATACTCAGCATCTATATTCAACTAGAATCACCTACTTAAATCCAAATCTCTTGTCCAACGAGAATTCCTACATGTTCCCCCAAGTCATTTACGTAATATCAACTGTCACCTATCAATATCCCCTACCTAAGACAAATCCAAATACTTCCAAGAATTCTAGCTTGAGAACACAATTATCCTACTAAATCCAATTTACTCAGGGGTAATGAAAGCTATGCTAATCTATACTCATGATCCCACCAAGTTCATCTACCAACATCAAAGCCTCATAATCCACCAAGTAGTCTCATATAATTCCTCAAGTCATTGATATAAACTCATCAAGTCATTTGTCCTCTATTCCTATATCCTCAGATTCGTCCTCCCTACGGCATCGTCAGTTCTGGTGCTATCTTAGGAAGATAATGTGCTCGTTCACTATGTCCACTAGTTCCCTAATAAACCCAGTGATAAGCAAGGTGACGGAGGCTTAATAGGTTCCCTTGCAATTATGTGGGTTAAGCACATGGTTAAGGATTTGAGCTGGGGTATCTTATGAAGTCTCGAAGGGTCTAGGAATGGGTTTCTAATCTTGAGGGGCAACCATAACTCTAAGGGGCTGCACTTGGTCGAGGAGGTTGTAGCAAAAGTCTTCAATGCTGGTTGGTTGCCAAAGTAGGATCCTTGGTGTATCTTGTCTTGCTAGCCTTCAATTGAGGAGAGAGATGAGAGGGAGAGGTGGCATAGAGGAGGGGGATGCCTAAAGGGGGTTCTATAGTGCTAGTGCAAACAAACAGGTGCAAAGAGGGCCAAACAAAAGAAACAAGGTGAGGAAGGTGATATAGTCGCATACTTGTCGCCTAGGGCAAAAGTGCGACCTATATCAAAATACAAACAAATAAAAACAAGCAACACACAATCATGGTTATATTCGAACTATCATATGGACTCGACTGCGCATAGGGGGTACACGACTCATCCTACCCTAGGGGTTCTCAGACTCAGTAGTCGTGCCTTGTGCCTCATGCAGTCTTCTGAGTTTTCCTCATGTGTTGCTATGTCTCTTGTAGTTGTTCGATGAAACAATCTGGGTTGATCCTGAAGAATCTTCAACAACTTCTCGCCTGTTGGAGTGATGGGGTGAAGGTGGCTCCTTGTAGCTGGCATTGTCTTGGTCTCCTCTTGTCTTCTTAATCACGACGATCCCTTTTTGTCTTCTAAGCCGTCGATGGTACCAGGTAGGTAATCCTTTATGCAATGACATTATCAAGGTGTAATAGAGGTCCATCATGTCGGTTACGTTGATGACAACATCGACACCAAGAGCGGGGGATGAGGAGAACCGTTTTCCTGCTCACTATGGTGAGGCGGACCAAATGGCTAGGTTCTCATCCATCGATGGTTGCCGATACAACAACGGTAGTGACATGGTTACTCTATCATGATCTTGCATATTCTAGGCCCTGATCATCGTAGGCTAAGGTTGCATCATCTTGGGGCAATGTCAAGGGTGTCACCATCTCCTGGGTCTTCAGGTCCTCATTCCTTGAGGATGTATCTTCTGTTGGCATCGTCTTGTTGTGATGTCACCACTCTTGTGTTCAGGAGATGTGGGTGAATGTCTGGCAAGGCATCTTCCTTGTTGATTATCCACGAGGATTACAAGGAATCCAGTGGTCAGGGGCATAAGGGTTCTAGCGACCAAAGGTTTTGAAGGGGAAGAGATCAATAAGGAAAGTATACCTTAGTTTTTGAAAAACTGAGAAGGGAAGAGAAGTACAGATAGTTTTGAAAACTAGTATTAGTTTTGGAAATAGTTTTACCCTAACTAACGACCATGCTAACTAAGGCTTCCTACAGTCAGGATGGCTCTGATACCAGCTCTGTGGGGACCCCGACTCATAAGTCGTGATCATCGAATGCACGTGTACAGTGATCCCAGAGATCAATGCTCACTAAACACACAGAAGCTGAATAACAAGAGTCTTACATCCATACATACCGTATTACACAAGTAGGACCATTATGGTCGAGTCTTGAGTATAACATCGCAGCGGAAATCTTCGTCGATAACTTGGACCCATGCCATCTGCATTAACCCTACAGGCATACTGACTGGGAAGCGTCCTAGCTCGCATGTTCGTCACCGAAGTGTTCTTCATCACATCCTGTTCTTTCATGCCTGGCCAATAAAATAACGAGTGCCAAGCCAATGAGTACTTTGAATGTACTCGCAAGCAACCCATGTTTTGGTTCAAGATGCAACAATGCATGATATAGGTAAATTTTTGCAGAAAGCTAGTTTTGAGTGCAAAGACATGTTCAACAACTTGTAAGACATGCATCGGGAGAATTCAAGTAACCATGAGGACAGGTTACAGATATCAACATAAATAGAGTGGGCACCAAACCAACTCAATCGTGTCAAGTCCTTTGACTTGACCCAAGTAGTTTTATCAGCTCACCCACACGGTTGCAAAACTCTGAACATAGTTTAAGCAGCACCGCCCAACCGTCCTTGACCGTGGACACGACTATTCGAATAGTTTTACACTCTGCAGAGGTTGCACACTGTACCCACAAGATCCGTGGAACTTCCGTGTCATCCACGACCCGCGATACCTCAAGTACCCGGGGTAAGCACCCGATCACTACCTTTCCCTAGACGACACTAACATGGAGTCCACTCGATTGGTAGTAATCCCCGTGCCTAACATTTCACATCATAAAGTTGTGGAGCCTCGCTCCCATATTCATCACATACCACAAGCACGGGGTACCAACGGTGTGTCCGGTGCCCTGTAAAAACAGTCATGGCCGCCCTACCTGGCACGACCCCATCCCGAGAGAGAGCACCAACTCTCCCCCGTCACTAGTAATGCAGGCTCCAAGCTAGTATTGACCTAGGTAATCAATAATGCCCTTTCCCATATAAGGGTAGAGTGGTTGCGCATGTATGGTTGGGACAGTCATGAAATCTTAAATCTAATCCGTTTTTGAAAACAACACACACACTTGCCTCGGTACGCCACTTCGTCATCAAGTGGTTACCCATCTCATCGTCTCCCTCGGGCATAAGTGGCACCCGATGAGGTTTTCGTAAAGTCTTTTGAAAATGCTTTGTCTCCTTCACCATGCATAAACCCGCCCTTTTTTGCGGAGCAACTACTTTAGCATCCTATCTACTCGCACCGGCATAACCCTCAGAAGAAGGTAGGGTCATGCACAATGCAAGTATCAACGAGGAAGTAACAGAGGCAACCAACCCACGTGGTTCACCATCTCATCATGATTCCGATGCAACAATAATAAAGAGCGATATGACATGCATAAAAAGGGTTTCATAGACATGGTCAAAGGGCTGCTTGCCTGTTTTAACAAAGTCTTCGACGTCTACAAATATCTCTGGTCCAACTCCGAGCATTTCGTCCACTTCGTCAACTATCATCGAAAGCAACCATAATAAGCAACACAACAAGGCAGGAAATAAAAGTGCTCTAAAAATATGAGTTGGACTTTTCTAGGATACCTCTGGTCATATGAGGGATGACTAAAGTGGTTTCATTAGGATTTGATCAATGGACATCTCCAAACATTTCAATATGATGGAATCAAGGGGTTTATGGATTTGTAAGAAGTGTACAGAAATATGTTTTTGAAAAATGAGCAAAGGCACCCATTTGACAAAGCATGATTTTAGAAGCACCTAGGAGTTGGTTTCTCTGGATTTGGAGTTCAAATGAATATCCTATGATTTTGCAAAGTTGGCTATACATGAAGGAATAGACTATTATTTGAGGTGATACAGAAAGTATTAGTAAAAATGTTCAAAAACTAAGTTTTGAACTTATAGACATCTAGGATTTTGAACCATGGGATTTGGATCCAAAAATGGGCTCTCTGTGATTTTCTAAAGTTCAGTACAGAAATGGAAAAACAAGATTTGATAAGTGTTTGTGAAGAAAAAGCCTCTACAAAAATGTGCATGTTGCACCAACTGGTAGATCATGATTTATAGAGTCACTAGAAATTTGAATCATTAAATTTGGACAAGAAATGAATTAACTATGGATTTTAGAAGCTCACTAGAAAAGGAAAAGAAAAAGATTTGGGCTATACCTAAACTGTGCCCTCGGCGCAGCTTAGCACAATAGCACACTGGGACAGCCCAACGGCTCGGCTGCGCGGGCAGAGGAGGTGACGTCGAAGGCGTATTCCAGGGAAGACGCCCTCTCCGAGTGAAGGCGGCAGCGGGCTAAGCCCGTTTCCACTTAAACGGGCGGGGCCCGCCCACCGGGTCGCTGACGAGTGGGGCCCGGTGCTCAGCCCATCTCCTACCTCCCGCTCGAACAGAGCAGAGGCAGGGGAGGCAAGGCCGAGCGGGCGCCGGCGTTCTCCCCGGCAGTACCGGCCACCTCCGGTGATGCCCGGCGTACTGGCGCACTCAGGAGGCCGCGCCGCATCTAACTGTGGGTGGCACGGTCGCCCAGGGGCTCAGGCTCGAGCACGGCGTTGGCCGCGGCGGAGGAGGTCGGTGGCGGCGGTTACGGTGCTATGGCCACCGGGAGGAGAGGGAGAAGCACGGGAGGGGCTCGCGGTGATGGTGGTGATGCTCTACTGCGGTCCAGAGGGAAGGAGGAGGAGAGGTGGGCGTGAATTTAGGCGGAGTCCGGCGGCTCGGCTCCGGCCATGGGGAGCGACGGAGGGCTCGGAGAGAGGGTTGACTGGGTCTGAGTGACGTACGGGAGGGAGAGAGAGCGAAAGGGCTCCAGAGAGAGGCCTCGGATGGCCTTATATAGCAAAGCCATGGCTCACCGTGGATGAGGCCTACGGGCATCCGCGGAAATGGCCGTGGTGGCCACGGGAGGAGGCTTGGGGCTGTCTGCGGCGCTCGTGGGGGTGGAGTAGGGCACCAGGAAGAGAGAGAGGGAGCGGGGCGAGCTCCTGGTGGAGCCACGAGCTCGCACACGCATTGGCGGGCTCGGGCGGCTCTGGGCACGCGCGGCATGGGCAAGACAGAGGGGGAAAGGAGGGGGCCAGCGCGGTGACGTGTTGCGGACGTCGAGGCACCTCGACTGGCGCAAGGGGGAGGCTCGAGGTCGTCGGGGGACGTGGCGTCAACGGTCGCCTGCTCTGCCTCGCGCTCCAGAGCGCGTCTTTGGCCGGCATCCGTGGCTTTTTCGCGCGCACTCGTGCGTCCACTTGTGTCAAGTGGCTGCAGGAAGAATAAACAAGGGGGAGGAGGCCTTGGATGCTCTGGGACCTGGCAGGAGTGAGAGATGGGTGAGAAAAGGGGAGAAATGCAGCTGTCCAGAGAGGAAAATGGATCCCTGCCCCCTTCATCATTGCCTCTCGGGCAGGGAAGCACACCAGAGGTAGAGGGAGACTAGGAGGGGTTGTGGTAAAAAGGATAACCCTTGGAGATTAGTGTAAGGGATTAAAACATGAATTTCGAGATTCTACCAGAAGGTGTTTGATGTTGGTTTGGGCAATAAGATGATTTCCATTTGTCATGAGGCTCTACAGGGTGAAATGACACATATCATTAGGGCCTTCCACCAATTTGGAGCTCATTTGGAGGAAGTTGACAATTCAACTTTGGTAAACCCTAGAAATTAGTAGAAATGGCTTTACCAAGATTTAGTCATGCAAATCAATTCTCCTTGATGCACCACTTGGTGTAGTGTCATCATTTGAGGTTCTTAACATGCCCACAAAAGTTGAGATCAAAAGGAGAAAGTTGCCAATGTAGAGTTGTTCAAATTTGGTTGTGGACAGGAAGGGTTTTGGGGCTCTTTGATCAAGTTAACTTGTTCTCCAACTTGTGCCATTTGGTCTAGATGAATTATTAGACCATTTGAGCATGTTCACAAGGTTTGAGAACATTTGGAAATGTTTGGCAATGTAAAGTTGCTCAAACTTCAAAATGGACAGAAATGGTTTTGAGGGGATTTCATGGGGTTATGCTATTCTCCATGACATGGTACTTGTCAAGATAATCAAAAACATCATATGTGACATGATAGAATTTTCTTGGAATTTTTGGAGAATATTTCCTTTGTAAATATTTCAAAAGCTTGAAATATCCAGAAAGGGTTTTTGAGGGATTTGACCAATATTTTGAATATGACCATGTGTTGAAACTCTTATATATGGACAATATATGTCCAGTGAGTTTCCCTAGGTTTTTGTCAAATATTTTTAAAATAATAAAATAATTTTTCCCTATTAAAGACCATTTCTGGCCTTAAGAAAAAGCTTTTAAATAAAATAGGAAAATAGCTTGTAAAATTATTTTTGTGGTTTCTGGGTATCCTATATCTAATAGGAGTCAAATATATTTTTGGAAAGATTTTTACTGCCCTTAATTAAGTACTTGCAGTGCAAACCTCAATTCAGGGGTTTTTGAGAAACTAATTTTTGAAAATACCATTTCGCCAAATTATTTTTGTAAGAAATTACTCTTATGTCCTATACACATGGCATGATCATTAGTTCAAGAGTTTGGAGCAAGGAGATGAAGTATAGGAGTTGGAGGATTTATTTGATTTTTAGAGCACTTGCAAACAGCAAACAAAAATCTAATCAAGCAAAGTCCAAAACACTCAAAAGTTTTTGTCAAAACACATTTTATCATGATTTATTAGCTTAAGTGTTGTGGCATGAAAATCAGGGTGTGACAACGGGACACCTTTGCCTCTATCACAAGACTTTGGCCCCTGTCCGGATGGGCCTTTCCTTGGCGTGGAAGGCAAGCTTGGCAATCCGGATATTATGTTTCCTTCCTTGTAACCAACTCCATGTAAACCCTAGTCCTCTCCGGTGTCTATATAAACCGGAGAGGTTGGTTTAGAAGGCCGATCACAATTACAATCATACCATCATAGGCTAGCTCTTAGGGTTTAGCCTCTACGATCTCGTGGTAGATCTACTCTTGTACTACCCATATCATCAATATTAATCAAGAAGGAAGTAGGGTTTTACCTCGGGAAGAAAAGCAAAGCATGGGCGTCGTCGGCGCCGCTCCAAGCCCCGCCACAACAATACTGGCCCCGGAGACGAAAATAATCCGGATGGCGCCGAAGAAGAATATGACCCTGACCAGCCCGCCTTTGAGAAGGCCGAACAGGAAGATGAGCAGGTCAGCCCAGGAGAACAGGCGACGGACGGATACCCGGAGGAGGACAACTACATGCCCCCTCCGAAGACGAGATTAGCCTCGGCGATGACAAATTCGGCGTACCTGAGGATCCCGTGGAGCAGGAGCGCTTCAAGCGTAGACTTATAGCCACTACAAGGAGCCTGAAGAAGAAGCAGCAGCAACTCCAAGCTGATCAAGACCTGCTCACAGATAGATGGACTGAAGTCCTGGCAGCCGAGGAATATGGACTCAAGCGCCAAACGGCTGACCGGCCACCTCGTGGCCGGGATAAAACAGGATACCAGCCTGAATACCAGCCCGCACCCCCACGCCGACACACTATGGCCCAGGGCAATAGGCAAGACCGGCAAGATATTCTGGAAAACAAAGCAGGACTGCCAAGATCGATCTACAGATCGCGGGGGCGTGCCCCAGCGCGCGACGATGACCGTCGCGCCGGATACATCATCAACAAGTCCGGCCGGGCCGAACACAGCAATCTAGAACAATACGACCTACGTAGCCACATAGCCCGGCACAGAGGCGCCGCACACCCCCTTTTCTTCACTGACGAAGTGATGGATCATGAATTCCCAGAAGGGTTCAAACCCGTAAACATCGAATCATACGATGGCACAACATACCCCGCAGTATGGATCGAAGATTTCCTTCTCCACATTCACATGGCCCGCGGAGACGATCTACACGCCATCAAATATCTTCCCCTTAAGCTCAAAGGACCAGCCCGGCACTTCTTAAATAGCCTGCCAGCAAATTCCATTGGCAGTTGGGAAAACCTGGAAGATGCATTCCTTGATAACTTCTAGGGAACATATGTGCGACCACCGGATGCTGATGACCTGAGCAACATTACTCAACAGCCCGGAGAGTCAGCCCGGAAATTCTGGACTCGGTTCCTAACTAAAAAGAACCAAATAGTCGATTGTCCGGATGCCGAAGCCTTGGCGGCTTTCAAGCATAATATCCGTGACGAGTGGCTCGCTCGACACCTCGGCCAGGAAAAACCCAAGTCCATGGCAGCTCTCACAACACTAATGACCTTCTTTTGTGCGGGTGGGGATAGCTGGTTGGCTCGCAGCGGCACCACGCCACATTCCAGCACTTCGGATGGCCACGATACTAACGACAAGCCACGGCGCAACAGACATAAGAGACGGAACAATGGTGACAGAATTGAAGACACGGCAGTTAACGCCAGATTCAGCGGATCTAAGTCCGGACAGCGGAAAAAGCCGTTCAAAAGAAATAATCAGGGACTGTCCAGTCTGGACCGCATACTGGAGCGCTCGTGCCAAATTCATGGCACACCGGACAAACCAGCCAACCACACCAATAGAGACTGCCGGGTGTTCAAACAGGCCGACAAGATAAACGCTGAAAACAAGGACAAGGGGCTGCACAACAATGATGACGAAGAGCCCCGGCGTCCGAACACGGGGGGACAAAAGAAATTTCCCCCCAGGTGAAAACGGTCAACATGATCTACGCCACCCACATCCCCAAGCGGGAACGGAAGCAGGCACTACGGGACGTCTATGCGATGGAGCCAGTCGCCCCCAAGTTCAATTCATGGTCAGCTTGTCTGATCACCTTTGACGGGATCACCCTACTAGCATCCGTCACGGCGGCTCAGCCCCATTGGCCTTAGACCCAATCATCGATGGATTACACCTCACGCATGTCCTTATGGACGGCAGCAGCAGCCTGAACCTTCTTTATCAGGACACAGTGCACAAGATGGGCATTGACCCTTCAAGGATCAAACCCAGCAAAACTACCTTTAAAGGTGTAATTCCTAGAGTAGAGGCCCGCTGTACAGGCTCTATAACACTGGAAGTGGTCTTCGGATCCCCGGATAACTTCCAGAGCGAAGAGTTAATCTTCGATATCGTCCCTTTTCGTAGTGGCCACCACGCACTGCTTGGACGAACCGCATTCGCTAGATTCAATGCGGTACCACATTACGCATACCGCGCAGGGTCATCACTGTCAACGGAAATATGGACCGCTCCCTTCGAACAGAAGAGCATACGGCAGCCCTCGCGGTAGAAGTACAATGCGTCCTACTCCGACAAACCAATCCGGCAACCACTTCGAGCACCGTCAAGCGAGTCCGGAGCACCCCGCAACACGATCATCAGGAACGCCAAGAGCGCGATTAGCAGTCCGGCCTCCGCTCAAGCTCCTCCAAAGCAGCATTCGTGCCACGCGTACACAATTACGCACTCAAGATACCATGGGCATAGGCGGAGGCACACCAACGACTCAATCAATAGTGTGGGTAACCGCCAAATACCTTCATACTCTTTCCCTCTAACCTTTCAGGACACCGTGTTAGTGCAGCATCCTCAGAAGAGCCGAATTGCCCGACTCATATGGGAGAGACATCCAAGGAGGCAACAGACATGCAGTACAGAAGGAAATACCCAGGTGCAATCTATTTGCGATCATTATACCTGCTTTATCTATCTGTACACAGCTTGCCCCTGGATAGGACATGTCAAATAGTCCTATTTATCTCCGTTTAATTCATTGATTGTAAACATACGCTTAAACATATTTTTCGTCAATGGGAGATTATATATAGTGTCAGCTTATTATTCTTACTTGAGCATTTTTTCTCTTATAAATGATTGTTTCATATTGCACCCGTAGACCTTGGTGCGGTCAGTTTGCCAGGGGCTTCTCACGGCGCCCCCTAATATGGCAAATAAAGTCCGAACACTTTCAACAGTGTGACACCCCGAACTTGTAGCATTATATGCATCAGCTCCGAATCATGTCTTGGGTCTATAGGTGGGATAGCCCGGCTCCCTTGTTTTGGTGCCTTACGTTCCGTTATATCGGCTAAGGTAGTGCAGGGAGAACTAATGCAATTGTGTCCCAGTTCTTCCGGACGAGCACCTCAGTAGAGAAAGCCGAAAACTGACCGGCATGATGTGGCGAGAGCTGGTTGCTGTTCGAGAGGTACTAAAATCCTTAAAGATTTTCCGCTTTAGGCGATAAATCGCCTTTGTCCAATCTAGGCGTATATAGCGCCCCAATTTGGCCTTCCGGATTCTAGGGGCTTCGCCGAAATGTAAAATTGTAGACTTCTATGGCTAAGTGAAAGTTATAAAGCTGCATAGTCCGATTGCCTCGTTCGCTGCGTCGGACACCTCCTTAAGGGACCAAACATTGGGATAAAGAGTGTCCGGGTTTCCCACGAACACCCCAGTGCTAGTCACGTGGGGGCGGAAGCCGACGACTGGCCTAGTATCAAGATTTTATAAACAGCCGCACAGAAGGTAATATTTTAAATAACAAAAGCGCTACATAACGCAAGTAACTTCGTCCTTAAATTACAAACATGACAGAAGTGAATTCATTCAAAAATGGTGTCCTTGGTACATTCATCAGCCACGAGACGAGCACCCTTCATAATGCCATCATAGTACAGCTCGGGATGGAGATGCGCCTTGCCCTTCGGTGGCCCGTCCTTGACCAGCTTCTCCGCATCCAGCTTGCCCCAATGCACCTTGACACAGGCAAAGGCCCGATGGGCACCCTCGATGCAAACGGATCACTTGATCACCTCAAGCCACGAGCAGGCATCCACCATCCGCTTGATCAGAACAAAGTAGCTATTGGGCATGAGCTCACCAGGCCACATCCGGACTATGAAACCTTTCATAGCCAGTTCGGCCGCCCTCTGGAGTTCGACCAACTGTTTCAGTTGGTCACTCAGAGGCATCGGGTGTTCGGCCCCAGCATACTGGGACCAGAACAACTTCTCCGTTGAGTTCCCCTCATGGGCACGGTAGAACTCCGCAGCGTCTGATACGCTGCATGGCAGATCTGCGAATGCCCCTGGAGAGCTCCGAATTCGAGTAAGTAGAAGAAACGCCTCCTCCACATGTTTGCTTTGCATAAAGAACTTCTAACCCGCCGCTATCTTCTTGGCCTCCTGGATCTCCTGCTGTGCTTTCTTGGCTTCGTCCTTGGCGTCTTTCAAATTCACAAGGGCCTTCGCAAGCTCGGCCTCTTTCGCCTTCAGATCATGCTCCACGGACTCGCATTTCTTGCCGAGGTTCTGGAGCTCTTGCTGTACCTCACCTACCCTAGCACTTTGCTTTTCGCGCTCCTTACACTCCGAGGCCGCCTTGTCTTCGGCCTAGGATAGCGCCTTCTTCAGGGATGCCACTTCGACGGTGGCCCCTATTACACAGTCACGAGACTTAGGTGTTAGACTCACCAATTCTGCCTATCTTTTAATGCATAAGAGCGGGAATCACTTACCCTTGTTCTCTTCAAGCTGCCTCTTTGTGAGGTCGAGCTCTCCCTGTGCCTGCTCTAGGTCCCGCTTCAGTTTGGCAACCTCGGCAGTACAGGCAGCAGCAGCAAGCAGCACAGCCTGCTTATTCACAACAATACTTATTATTATTAGACTCCTGTGGATTATAATTGACCCTCCGTTTGGCTTTTCTTTCCGAACACCAAACAGAGTATCAGGGGCTACTACCTATTGGGTGGCAATTTTGCACATATTTGTTACTTACCTCAAAGCCTGTTAGGAGGCTGGTGCAAGCTTCGGTTAGTCCACTTTTCGCTTTTGGCAGACGAAACCTTCTAAATCACCGTACTCATAATAGTACTGTACTCTTCATCCATGGAAGCGCCATGAAGCGCTTCCAGAAAACAGTCCGGTGCCTCATGCGCAACGGAAGTCCGTGACACAGACGGCTCGCCCTCCCTAACGAGGGGTCGCCCGCCTGAGTCCGGAACCATCGAAGGTTCCGGAATTGTGTTCGGCTGAGAGCCCGGCTGGCCATGGCTCTCATCGATAGTCTGTTTGGGCACCGGCCGCTCTGGTCCTCAGCCCAATCATGGACGGCTTTCGGCTCACCAAAGTACTCATGGACGGCGGAAGCGGATTAAACTTGATCTATGAGGAAACACTCAGCAAGATGGAAATTGATAAAGCCCGCATCGAGCAGAGTGGCACCACCTTCAGGGGAATCATCCCTACTCGGGAAGCACGGTGCACGGGAAAAATCACACTCAATGTGGTATTCGGCACCCCGGAGAATTATAGGTCCGAAGAAATCACATTCCAAGTGGCTCCCTTTAGCAGCGGATATCACGGCCTTCTAGGGCGGGACGCGTTTACAAGCTTTCAAGCTGTACCCCATTACGGGTACATGAATCTTAAAATTCCCGGACCCAACAGAATCATCACTCTAGCTAGTGATCCGGACGTCGCACTTCACGCCGAAAACAAAACCGCAACACTAGCCCTGGAAGCATTATCTGAAGCCCTAGCAGCCGAAGAGTTAACAACACTGCGGGCCACCGTTGACAGGGACGACGTGATACTCGACAAGCGACCCAAGTCCACCTCATTTAAACCTGCAGACGAGATAGTGAAATTCCAAGTCCACCCAACGGACCCCACGAAGACAGCATCCATCGGGACGCAGTTGAGCCCCGCGATGGACGCCGCACTATGAGATTTCTTACGCGAGAATTGGGACAATTTCGCCTGGCACCCTTCGGACATGCCAGGCATCCCACGCCGGTTGGCCGAACATAGCCTCAATATACTAAAAGGATACAAACCGGTCAAACAGACTCTAAGGCGGTTTTCAGAACCCAAACGACAAGCCATGGGGGAAGAGCTAGCCAAGCTACTTGAGGCCGGATTCATCAGATATATTAAACATCTGGATTGGCTGGCAAATTTGGTAATGGTACCAAAAAAGGACAAATCCCGGCACCTATGCGCCGACTTCAAAGACCTCAACAAGGCTGGGATCCCGTGTTTGAGCTTAAACCTTTACCTGATAATCTTAAATATGCTTATCTTTATGAAAAGAAGATATATCCTGTTATTATTAGTGCTAACCTTTCAGAGCAGGAAGAGGAAAGATTATTGAAAACTCTGAAGAAGAGCCGTGCTGCGGGATATAATCTCGATGATCTTAAGGGCATTAGTCCCACTTTATGCCAAAACAAAATTAAATTGGACGAAGGATCCAAACCAGTTAGAGGTCATCAACGACGGTTAAATCCTAAGATGAAAGAAGTGGTAAGAAAGGAGATACTAAAGCTCCTTGAGGCAGGTATAATTTATCCCATTGCTGATAGTGATTGCGTAAGTCCTGTCCATTGTGTCCCTAAGAAGGGAGGTATTACTGTAGTTCCTAATGATAAAGATGAATTGATTCCGCAAGGAATTATTATAGGTTATAGGATGGTAATTGATTTTCGTAAATTAAATAAAGCTACTAAGAAATATCATTACCATTTACCTTTTATTGATCAAATGCTAGAAAGACTATCCAAACATACACATTTCTGCTTTCTAGATGGTTATTCTGGTTTCTCTCAAATACATGTGTCAGCGGATGATCAAGCAAAAACTACCTTTACTTGCCCTTTTGGTACTTTTGCTTATAGACGTATGCCATTTGGTTTATGTAATGCACCTGCTACCTTTCAAAGATGTATGATGGCTATATTATCTAACTTTTGTGAAAAGATTTGTGAGGTATTCATGGATGACTTCTCCGTTTATGGATCCTCTTTTGATGATTGCTTGAGCAACCTTGATCGAGTTTTGCAGAGATGCGAAGACACTAGTCTTGTCTTGAATTGGGAAAAGTGCCACTTTATGGTTAATGAAGGCATTGTCTTGGGGCATAAAATTTCTGAAAGAGGTATTGAAGTTGATAAAGCTAAAGTTGATGCTATTGAAAAGGTGCCATGTCCCAAGGACATAAAAGGTATAAGAAGTTTCCTTGGTCATGCCAGTTTTTATAGGAGGTTCATTAAGGACTTTTCTAAAATCTCTAGGCCTCTGACTAATCTAATAGAAAAAGTTATTCCTTTTGTTTTCTATGATGATTGTGTAGAAGCATTTGAAATACTTAATAAAGCTTTGATCACTGCACCTATTGTTCAGCCACCTGATTGGAATTTACACTTTGAAATTATGTGTGATGCTGGCGACTATGTTGTAGGTGTTGTTATAGGGAAAAAAGTTGATAAGAAATTAAATGTTATCCAGTATGCTAGTAAAACTCTTGATACTGCCCAGAGAAATTATGCTACCACAGAAAAACAATTCTTAGCAGTTGTATTTGCTTGTGATAAGTTCAGACCTTATATTGTTGATTCTAAAGTAACTATTCACACTGATCATGCTGCTATTAAATATCTTATGGAAAAGAAAGATGCTAAGCCTAGACTCATTAGATGGGTTCTCTTGCTCCAAGAATTTCATTTGCATATTATTGATAGAAAGGGAGCTGAGAACCCCATTGCAGAAAACTTGTCTAGGTTAGAGAATGTTCTTGATGACCCACTACCTATTGATGATAGCTTTCCTAATGAACAATTAGCTATCATAAATGCTTCTCGTACTGCTCCATGGTATGCTAATTATGCTCATTACATTGTTGCTAAATTTATACCACCTAGTTTCACATACCAGCAAAAGAAAATGTTCTTTTATGATTTAAGACATTACTTCTGGGATGGCCCACACCTTTATAAAGAAGGAGTAGATGGTGTTATTAAACGTTGTGTACCTAAGCATGAACAGGAACAGATCCTACGCAAGTGTCACTCCGAACCATATCGAGGACACCATGCTGGAGATAGAACTGCACATAAGGTATTGTAATCCGGTTTTTATTGGCCTACTCTCTTCAAAGATGCTCGTAAGTTTGTTTTCTCCTGTGATGAATGTCAAAGAATTGGTAATATTAGTAGACGTCAAGAAAGGCCTATGAGTTATTCTCTTGTTATTGAACCATTTGATGTTTGGGGATTTGATTATATGGGACCTTTTCCTGCCTCTAATGGATATACACATATTTTAGTTGCTGTTCATTACGTTACTAAGTGGGTAGAAGCTATTCTAACTAGTAGTGCTGATCATAACACCTCTATTAAGATGATTAAAGAAGTTATTTTTCCAAGCTTTGGAGTCCCTAGATATTTAATGACTGATGGTGGTTCACATTTTATTCATGGTGCTTTCCATGAAATGCTTGCTAAGTATGATGTTAATCATAGAATTGCATCTCCTTATCACCCACAGTCTAGTGGTCAAGTAGAGTTGAGTAATAGAGAGCTCAATTTAATTTTGCAAAAGACTGTTAATAGATCTAGAAAGAATTGGTCCAAGAAACTCGATGATGCATTATGGTCCTATAGAACTGCGTATAAAAATCCTATGGGTATGTCTCCGTATAAGATGGTTTATGGAAAAGCTTGTCACTTACCTCTCGAACTTGAACATAAGGCATATTGTGCCATTAAAGAGCTCAACTATGATTTCAAACTTGCCGGTGAGAAGAGGTTATTTGACATTATCTCACTTGATGAATGGAGAACCCAGGCCTACGAGAATGCCATGTTGTTCAAAGAAAAAGTTAAAAGATGGCATGAAAAAAGGGTACAAAAACGTGAGGAAGATGTTATCAAGGAAGTCTATTGTTCCGGTGCCATAAAAATCAACAACTTCGAAGGCACAAGTCCGAGGGTGGTGAACGGTCAAAGAATCAAACATTATATCTCAGGTAACCCAATAAATGTTGAAACTAATATTATTGAAACCGTAACCCCGGAGGAATACATAAGGGACACTTTCCAGAATGTTTTAGACTCCGAAAAGGAATAGGTATGTGGTATGGTAAGTAATCCGACTGCAAAACAGTTTTAATGGCAAATTTTCTCCGTTTTTGAATATTTAAGAATTTAGGGAAATAAGAAGTATTCCGGGAAGGACACGAGGCCTCCACGAGTGTGGAGGGCGCGCCCACCCTTACTAGGCGCGCCTCCTGCCTCGTGGGCACCTCGTGCGCTCTCCGGGCTCCGGTTTCTTGCACGTTACTTCCTTTGGTTAGTAAAAATTCATTATATAATCTCCCGAAGGTTTTGACCACCGTATCATGCAAATATCTTATGTTTTCGTTTCGAGCTGTTTTTCTGACAGATCTAGATCACCATGACATCTCCAAGCACTCCCAAGGACAAGTTTTTCGAGAGGGTCATCAATCCCTATGTCGCGGAGGTGCTGCAACACCCTCAAACCATTGAGATGCGTGAGGGGGTGCTGCACATCCATGATGTGGAGGGACCAAGGCGTACCAGAAGCGTGGAGACAAAGCTCGAAGCTATGGAACAACAAGTTTTCAAGTGCCAAGGGATGGTGGGGTGTGGACTTAACGCCAACCAGATGATGATTGTGGAATTCACCAACAACCACAAGCTGGACGCCAAGAACATTGGGGATACCATCTTCAAGCTTCATGAGAAAATCGAGCACCTCCAAGCCCAGATCTATGACCTGCAAAACCAAAACTGTGAGTATGACTATAGATTCAAGAGGATGAGTTTGGCTGCAGATTTGAGGATCCCGAAGACTCGATCATCCTTCTATGATGGTGAGCCTATGCCTTGGAAGACGGACAACAAACCTACATAATCAAAAACTCCTTCTTCACCACCTCCGAGGACATAATCACATGGGTATGGGCACTCCCCTTGGCAACTGCCAAGCTTGGGGGAGTTGCCCCGGTATTGTATCACCATCACGCTCCTATCTTTGTCGTTTTTCTTAGTTCGATCCTTTTGGTAATATCTTGATCTAGTAGAATAAAGTTTTGGTATGAATTAGTTTTGAGTTTTGCTTTGTGATCCTTCTATGTAATCGAGTTCGTGAGCTATATATAATAATGATTAGTGTTGAGTCAAGGGCTTTGCTATCTTGCTATGATCTTGAGAAAATAGAAAGAATAAAAAGAATAAAAGAGTTCATATTAATCTTATGGATAGTAATGACTTCACACATAAAGAGTATGAGGCTTAAAACTTGTTGAGAGTTGACAAACATAGTTTTGGTCATCTTGCAATTAATAGGAAGTAATAAAGAAAGAGAGGTTTTCACATATAAATACACTATCTTGGACATCTTTTATGATTGTGAGCACTCATTAAAGCATGACATGCTAAAGAGTTGATGTTGGACAAGGAAGACAACGAAAAGGGTTATGTTTTCTGACATCTTATTTAAAGTATATTATCATGGATCGTTCAACATGTTGAGCTTGCCTTTCCCCCTCATGCCAGCCAAAATTCCTTGCACCAAGTAGAGATACTACTTGTGCTTCCAAATATCCTTAAACCCAGTTTTTGCCATGAGAGTCCACCATACCTACCTATGGATTGAGTAAGATCCTTCAAGTAAGTTGTCATGTTGCAAGCAATAAAAATTGCTCTCTAAATATGTATCACTTATTAGTGCGGAGAAAATAAGCTTTATACGATCTTGTGATATGGAAGTAATAAAAGCGACGGACTGCATAATAAAGGTTCATATCACAAGGGGCAATATAAAGTGACGTTCTTTTGCATTAAGATTTTGTGCATCCAACCCTAAAAGCACATGACAACCTCTGCTTCCCTCTACGAAGGGCCTATCTTTTACTTTATGTCTTTTACTTTATGCAAGAGTCAAGGTGATCTTCACCTTTCCCTTTTTCATTTTATCCTTTGGCAAGCACCTCATGTTGGAAAGATCCTGATATATATATCCAACTAGATGTAAGTTAGCATGAACTATTATTGTTGACATCACCCAAAGGTGAATACGTTGGGAGGCGAAACTATAAGCCCCTATCTTTCTCTGTGTCCGATTAAAACTCCATAACCATAAGTATTGCATGAGTGTTAGCAATTGTAGAAGACTATATTATAGTTGAGTATGTGGACTTGCTGAAAAGCTCTATTCTTGACTCTTTCCGATGTTATGATAAATTGCAATTGCTTCAATGACTGAGATTAAAGTTTGTTAGTTCCTAATGAAGTTTATGATTCATACTTGACATTGTGAATAGATTGTTACTTGAGCATAAGAAATCATATGACAATATATATATATATGTTGCTGTTATAAGAATGATCATGATGCCCTCATGTCCGTATTTTATTTTTATCGACACCTCTATCTCTAAACATGTGGACATATTTTTCGATTTCGGCTTCCGCTTAAGAACAAGCGAGGTCTAAGCTTGGGGGAGTTGATACGTCCATTTTGTATCGTGCTTTTATATCGATATTTATTGCATTATGGGATGTTATTACACGTTATGTCACAATACTTATGGCTATTCTCTTTTATTTTACAAGGTTTATCATGAAGAGGGAGAATGCCGACAACTGGGATTCTGGGCTGGAAAAGGAGCAAATATTGGAAACCTATTCTACACAGCTCCAAAAGTCCTAAAACTCCACAAAAGTCATTTTTGGAATTAATAAGTATTATTGAGAAAAGAAAGTACCAAAGGGGGCCCACACCCTGGCCACGAGGGTGGGGGCGCGCAACCTGCCTCGTGGGCCCCCTGGTGGCCCTCTGGTGCCCATCTTCTGCTATATGAAGTCTCTTACCCTGAAAAAAAATCATAAGCAAGCTTACGGGATGAAACTCCGCCGCCACGAGGCGGAACCTTGGCGGAATCAATCTAGGGCTCTGGCGGTGCTGTTCTGCCGGGGAAACTTCCCTCTAGGAGGGGGAAATCATCACCATCGTCATCACCAATGATCCTCTCATCGGGAGGGGGTCAATCTCCATCATCATCTTCACCAGCACCATCTCCTCTCAAACCCTAGGACATCTCTTGTATCCAATCTTGTATCAAAACCACAAATTGGTACCTGTGGGTTGCTAGTAGTGTTGATTACTCCTTGTAGTTGATGCTAATTGATTTATTTGGTGGGAGATCATATGTTCAGATCCTTAATGCATATTAATAATCCTCTGATTATGAACAAGAATATGCTTTGTGAGTAGTTACATTTGCCCCTGAGGACATGGGTGAAGTCTTGCTATTAGTAGTCATGTGAATTTGGTATTCGTTCGATATTTTGATGAGATGTATGTTGTCTCTCCTCTAGTGGTGTTATGTGAACGTCGCCTACATGACACTTCACCATTATTTGGGCCTAGAGGAAGGCATTGGGAAGTAATAAGTAGATGATGGGTTGCTAGAGTGACAGAAGCTTAAACCATAGTTTATGCGTTGCTTCGTAAGGGGCTGATTTGGATCCACTAGTTTCATGCTATGGTTAGGTTTACCTTAATACTTCTTTTGTAGTTGCGGATGCTTGAAATAGGGGTTAATCATAAGTGGGATGCTTGTCCAAGAAAGGACAGCACCCAAGCACAGGTCCACCCACATATCAAATTATCAAAGTAACGAACGCGAATCATATGAGCGTGATGAAAACTAGCTTGATGATAATGCCCATGTGTCCCCGAGAGCGCTTTTCTCATTATAAGAAATTGTCTAGGCTTATCCTTTGCTACAAAAAGGATTGGGCCACCTTGCTGCACCTTATTTACTTTCATTGGCTGTTACCCGTTACAAATTATCTTATCACAAAACTATCTGTTACCTACAATTTTAGTGCTTGCACCGAATACCTTAATGAAAACCGCTTGTCATTTCCTTCTGCTCCTCGTTAGGTTCGACACTCTTACTTATCGAAAGGACTACGATAGATCCCCTATACTTGTGGGTCGTCCTGAAGCAGCTCTGAGTATGCAGCCGAGCTGCTGAGTGGGAGGATTGCTCTCCACTCGACGTAGTTTTGTAACTTTGGCGAGTACGAGATCGCAGCTAAGCCCCTGTGTGAGAGGATTGCTCTCCACTCGGAGTAGTTTTGTAACTTAGGCGAGTACAGGATCATAGCTAAGCCCTCGAGTGGGAGGATTGCTCCCCACTCGGAGTAGTTTTGTAATTTAGGCAAGTACGGGATCACAGCTAAGCCCCCGAGTGGGAGGATTAATCTCCACTCGGAGTAGTTTTGTAACTTAGGCGAGTCTGGGATCGTAGCTAAGCCCCCGAGTGGGAGGATTGCTCTCCACACGGAGTAGTTTTGTAACTTAGGCGAGTACAGGATCGCAGCTAAGCCCCCGGGTGGGAGGATTGCTCTCCACTTAGAGTAGTTTTGTAACTTAGGCGAGTACAGGATCACAACTAGGCCCCCGGGTGGGAGGATTGCTCTCCACTCAGAGTAGTTTTGTAACTTAGGTCAGTACGGGATTGTAGCTAAGCCCCCGAGTGGGAGGATTGCTCTCCACTCGGAGTATTTTTGTAAATTAGGCGTGTACGGGATCACAGCTAAGCCCCCGAGTGGGAGGATTGCTCTCCACTCGGAGTAGTTTTGTAACTTAGGCGAGTGCGGGATCGCAGCTAAGCCCCCGACTGGGAGGATTGCTCTCCACTCGGAGTGTTTTTGGAACTTAGGCAAATCGGGTTCGCAGCTAACCCCCTAGTGGGAGGATTGTTCTCCACTCGGAGTAGTTTTGTAACTTAGGCGAGTACGGCATCGTAGCTAAGCCCCTGAGTGGGAGGATTGCTCTCCACTCAGAGTGTTTTTGAAACTTAGGTGAATCGGGTTCGTAGCTAAGCCCTCGAGTGGGAGGATTACTCTCTGCCATGTACTAAGACTGACAGTAAGAGTAGAGGGTACGTATGAGGAGGCAAGGCCCTCGCTACGGCAAGGTTGTACACACGAGTTTACGAGTTCAGGCCCCTCCCGGTGGAGGTAAAAGCCCTATGTCTTGGTGCCCTGAGGCTATCGACTGGAATATGGTAGGGATGGCAATGGGTCGGGTTTGGTGCGGGTGGAGCTGGTCCAAATCCAACCCATGATCCATCTTCCTACTCTCCGCCCATCCACCAAATTATCCATGGGCACAACTTGTGCCCATGCCCAAAACCGCTGGATATCCACATACCCATGGAGCTCCATGGGCATAGAAAAGTCAGTATGAAGCCTTCCCAAAGATCACATTAGCTCATCATCATTTACTCACAAATGACAACATAAGATACATGCATAAGTAGGCAACAAGTAATATAGTGAGTCCTTAAGTGTGACATACCAGAGGTTGATTCTGCAGCATATAGCTTATGGCACCAGTTGCATATTGCCTGCCATTTCCCAATGATTCCCTCTTTCTACTGTCACTGCATATGGCCCCACATATCATACGGGTATCCATTGGATATCTATGGAGCACAAATTATAACCATGCCCAACATTGCTGTTCGTGGGTATCCATATCCATGGACCCATGGGCAGAAAGGTGATCCATACCCTTGCCCAACCGGGTCGGGTATCCATGGGTATCCAGATCCATGGATAAAATTGCCATCCCTAGAATATGGATGTGTGTGTGTGTGTTACTGGGTGTGCGAACCCTTGTGCTAGAGGAGGGGGATGGCATATATAGAGTGCGCCAAGACCCCAGCCATCCCACGTTACACAGTGTTGAATGTACATTAAGACAGGGCGTTACTGGTAACGCCAACTATAAAGAGATATAAATGATATTAAAGACTATGGAGTGAACGCCTGACCGTTGCTGAGTGGTTTCTAGTATAGTCGAGTGTCTTCTTCTTGGTCGAATGGAATTGGGGTATCCGAGTGAGATATCTGGACGAGTGAATTGCACTCCAAGGTTTCTTCAGCCGGTACCCTTTGTTGTACTTTAAATGTTATTGACTTTAGGGTAATGACCTTGGGTAGGCTGTCTAGGTCAGGCCTATGACCATACCCTAGGTTAATGGCATCGTCATTAGCCGCCGAATTGATTGAGGTCTAAGTGAAATGAGAGTTGAAGTTGATTCCGACTCGATTCCATGCTTCGGAGGTTCACCGGAATCTACGAATCATGCTAAAGCTTCAACCTCATTTCAGTCGCCTTGATCGAGTCAGAGGTTGTCGTCGAGTGAACTATACTGACAATCTTTGAGTGTTGATATGGAACAAAATCTTTGGTGCGATTGGTTGCTCTGCTGTTCCCATATTGCACAGGATTCGAAATTTCGGGGAAGCATGCGGGACGGGACGTGCCATAGTAATCGGAGTGGTTGGATTAGGATGCCTCGATTTTCGCCCCGTCGTTTTCGCCATGTATCGGGCGCGCGACTATTGCGGTATTTGACAGGATAGCTCGCGCCCATGGGCCAGCCACTCAGAAATGGGCCCATATAAGGTCGTCGAGGCTGAAGCGTTTGCACAGTGCACACCGTCCTCTCCATTCTTCCTCCGCTTCTCCCCCGCATCCTTATCCACTCTCGACGCCGTCGTTCCGCTCATATGTCGTCCACCACAATGGGAAAGGACAAGATGACAACCCTGGAGTGCGCGACGAAGTCGACAAAGGGCAAGAAGACGGCTTGGGGGACGTCCTCGCGGTCCGGTTGCAGCCGGGCAGGATCTAGGGAGATTGGATCCACTCCACTGTTGAGCGGGACGACCTGGAGAAGCTCGTCAAGGATGGCCTAATTGCTGACAAGTCTTGGAGATTGCTGGAGGGGTAATCGGAGCCTCAGCCGTGCGAGGACGAGCGTTTCCTCCTCGCCACCCATGTTGATCGAGGTTTCTCCCTTCCTCCGCATCCATTCTTTTGGGGCTTCTTAACTTCTTCTTTGCCCAAATTCATCATTTCCCTCCGAACACCATCACGTATCTCGCTGCTTTCATCTCCATGTGCGAGAACTTCTTGGGTTGCCAGCCGCACTAGGGCCTGCTCAAGCACATCTTCACTTGTCGATCTCAGTCGGTGAAGAAGGCCCATCCGAGTGACGAAAAGACGCGTGTGATTCAAATTTGTGGGCGTTTAGGGATTCAGACCAGGGGTAGGAGTACTTTTCCTGCCATGACTGAGGGAGTCCTGGATTAGGGGGTCCTCGAACAACCAGACTATATACTTTGGCCGTACTGTTGGACTATGAAGTTACAAGATTGAAGACTTCGTCCTGTGTCCGGATGGGACTCTCCTTTGCGTGGAAGACAAGCTTGGATATTTGGATGTGTAGATTTCCTTCTCTGTAACCGACTCTGTGAAACCCTAGCCACCTCTGGTGTCTATATAAACTGGAGGGTTTAGTCCGTAGGAAAACAACAATCATAATCATAGGCTAGCTTCTAGGGTTTAGCCTCTACGATCTCATGGTAGATCAACTCTTGTAATACTCATATCATCAATATCAATCAAGCAGGAAGAAGGGTATTACCTCCATCGAGAGGGCCCGAACCTGGGTAAAATATCGTGTCCCCTGCCTCCTGTTACCATTAGCCTTGGACGCATAGTTCGGGACCCCGTACCCGAGATCCGCCGGTTTTGACACCAACATTGGTGCTTTCATTGAGAGTTCCACTGTGCCGTCACAATAAGGCTTGATGGCTCCCTCGATCATCTTCAATGATGCGGTCCAGGGGGAGGTTTTTCCTTCCCGGACAGATCTTCATATTCGGCGGCTTTTTACTGCGGGCCAACTCGCTTGGCTATCTGGAGCAGATTGGCAGCTACGCCCCTGGCCATCAGGTTAGGTTTGGAAGCTTAAAGTATACCGCCGATATCCGCGGAGACTTGATCTTCGACAGATTCGAGCCCATGACGGGTGCGCCGAACAGTCATGACGGACATGACTTTGATCTGCCGTCGGACGGTATTCAGGAGATCGCGCCCGCGTTGGCGCCGGGAATCAATCCGGAGCGGATCGTGCCTTCCGAGGACGGGTGGATGGACCCCGCCACGGAGGCCGCACACTCATCAGCATCAGAGCCGAACACTGATCCTACCTCCTGTGAGAGTGGCGTTATCGGACCCCCGAACTCGTCTTCGGCTGCAGGATCCGAACCGCATGCATCTGTGCGTATCGAATCAGATTAGGCACCCGTCATGGAGTTCACTTCCGCGGATATCTTTCACCACTCACCCCTGGTTGACGTGCTGAACTCATTAAGGTCTCTGTCCTTGTCAGGAGATTCTGGCTGAACTATGTCCGGCTCGAGTGGGGAGCGGACAACGAAGAAATTCGTCCCCCACCCACCACCAACTTTATAGCCATTGTCGATGATTTAACCGACGGTATGGATGACAATGCAGGAGAAGAACGGGATCCACCGCCTACAGGGCGCTGGACCGCCACATCGTCATATGATATCTATATGGTGGACACCCTAAAGAAAACAATGGCGATGAGGCAACGGAAGATAACCCCTTGGGGAAGCAATCTAGACACCGGCTTCATCGGCGCCGCTCCAAGCCCCGCCATAGCAAAAATAGCGATGCTGGCATAGGAGATAACAATCCGGATGGTGTCGAAGACGAAGACAATCCTGCCCTGCCAGGCTTCGAGCAGGCTGAGCAAGAGGATAGGCAAGCTAGCCCTAAAGAACAGACAACTGATGGAGAATCAAAGGTCGATAATTACATGCCTCTCTCCGAAGACGAAGTGAGCCTTGGTGACGAAGCATTCATCATACAGGAGGATCCCGTCGAGCAGGAGCGCTTCAAGCGCCGGCTTATAGCCACTGCAAAAAGCCTGAAGTAAAAGCAGCAACTGCTCTAAGCTGATCCAGATCTGCTAACTGGCAGATGGACCGAGGTCCTGGCTGCCGAGGAATACAAACTTGAACGCCCTAGCAAAAGCTACCCAAAGCGCATGCTGCTACCTCAACTCGGGGAGGAGGCTTTAAAGCCCACACTACCAGCGCATGATGCGGCTGACCGGCCGCCCCGCGGTCGCGACAAAATGGCGTACCAGCCCGAAGTCCAGACCGCACCTTGTCGCCAATCCAATGATAATAACAAGGCCTGGGGCTACACGAAGGACCCGCGAGAATTATTGGAAAACAAAGCAGGACAGTCAAGATCGATCTGCGGATCACGGGGTGGCGCCACAAGACGTGATGATGACCACCACGCTGGATACAATAATCTAAAGTCCGGCCGGGCCGAATACAATAGACCGGACTCATTTGAACTACGTCGGCATGTAGCCCGGCACAGAGGCGCCGCACACCCCCTATGCTTCACCGATGAAGTTATGGATCACGAATTCCCAGAAGGGTTTAAACCCATAAATATTGAATCATATGATGGCACAACAGACCCCGCGGTATGGATCGAAGACTTTCTTCTCCACATCCACATGGCCCGCGGAGATGACTTACATGCGATAAAGTACCTACCACTTAAGCTCAAAGGACCGGCTAGGCATTGGCTTAATAGCCTGCCAGCAAGCTCCATCGGCAGTTGGGAGGATTTGGAAGACGCATTCCTCGATAACTTCTAGGGCACTTACGTACGACCACGGGATACTGATGACTCAAGTCACATAACCCAGCAGCCCGGAGAGTCAGCCAGGAAATTCTGGACTCGGCTCCTAACTAAAAAGAACCAAATCGTCGACTGTCCAGATGCCGAAGCCTTAGCGGCCTTCAAGCATAACATCCGAGATGAATGGCTTGCCCGACACCTCGGCCAAGAGAAGCCAAAGTCCATGGCAGCCCTCATGACACTCATGACCCGCTTCTGCACGGGCGAGGACAGCTGGCTGGCTCGCAGCAACGTCACACCCAAAAACTCAGGCGATTCAGACGCTAGGGATAGCAACGACAAGCCGTGACAGAATAGACACAAACGTCACAATAATGGCGACAACGCCGGAGACACGGCAGTCAATGCCGGATTCAGAGGCTTCAAATCCGGACAGCGGAAAAAGCCATTCAAGAGAAACAGTCCGGGCTCGTCCAGTTTGGACCACATACTCGATCGCTCATGTCAAATTCACGGCACCCCTGATAAACCAGCCAACCACACCAACAAGGAATGCTGGGTGTTTAAACAGGCCAGCAAGTTGATTGCTGAAAACAAGGAAAAGGGGCTGCATAGCAACGACGACGAGGAGCCCCGACCGCTGAATACGGGAGGACAGAAGAAATTCCCTCCCCAGGTGAAAACAGTGAATATGATATACGCAACCCATATCACCAAGTGGGAATGGAAGCATGCACTAAGGGATGTCTACGCGATGGAGCCAGTCGCCCAAAAATTTAACCCATGGTTCTCTTGTCCGATCACTTTCGATCGCATTGTCCATCCTACTAGTATCCGTCATGGCGGTTCGGCCCCATTGGTCCTTGACCCCATCATCGACGGATTCCATCTCACACGAGTCCTCATGGACGGCGGCAGCAGCCTGAACCTGCTCTATTAGGACACAGTTCGCAAAATGGGCATTGACCCCCTCAAGGATCAAGCGCACAAAAACCACTTTCAAGGGTGTCATACCCGGTGTAGAGGCCTGTCGGATCTCTGGACAATTTTCAGAGCGAGGAGTTAATCTTCGACATCGTCCCCTTCCGCATTGGCTGTCATGCACTGCTCAGACGAACCGCATTCGCCAAATTCAATGTGGTATCGCATTATGCATATCTCAAGCTCAAAATGTCGGGACCTCGCAGGGTTATTACAGTAATGGAAACACAGAGCGCTTGCTTCGTACGAAGGAGCACACTGCGGCCCTAGCGGCGGAAGTGCAAAACAGCCTTCTTAGGCAAACAACCAATTCGGCAATAAAGAACCCGGATACCGCCAAGCGAGTCCGGAGTACTCCGCTAGAGGATCATCCGGCACGACCAGAGCTCGACTAGCAATTCGGCCTCCACCCTAGTCCTAGCCAAGCGGCAACATTCATGTTGCACGCACACAAGTATGCACTTAAAATACCATGGGCATAGGTGGAGGCATGACCATGACGTAGTCCTCAATGCGGTTCGACTGCCCCAGGACACGCGCATTTTGGCACCCCCTTTTTATTTCAGGTCCCTATCTTCAGTAGGCTCTTCCAAAAGACCAGCTATCGGACAGATAGCGGGACGGACTCACCAGGAGGACAAGAAGCTTTGGCGTACGAGGGAATCCTCAGGTGGTCTCTGATAACAATCGTTATACCCGTTTTTACATACCCGCATGCAACCCGCTCTTGGTTAGGATGTGTCAAACAGTTCTATCTTGCATATCGCACTACTTGTACATGTATGCTTTGACATATCATTTGAATAGCAAGGGGAAATAATATACAGCATCATCTTGCTATTAAGTTTATTTACCCCTTTTTCTTTACTGCTTATTTATTATACTTGTGCATTTCGGCACGACCAGTTTGACAGGGGGCTTTAGTACCCCATAACCTGGCAAGACAAGTCCGAACACTTTTGGCAGTGCGGCACCCCGAACTTATAGCACTATATGAATCAGCTCCGAATCATGTCTTGGGTCAATAGTTGGGTTTGCCCAGCTCCCTTGTTTTGGTACCTTACGTTCCGCTATATCGGCTAAGGTAGCGTAGGGAGAACTACTGCGATTGTGTCCCGGTTCTTCCGGATGAGCGCCTCAGTAGAGAAAGCCGAAAACTGAATGTCATGATAAGGCGAGAGCTGGTCGCTGTTCGAGAGGTCTCAAATCCTTAAAGATTTTTTCCGCTTCAGGCGAGGAATCGGCCTCGTCCGATTTAGGCATGTATGGAGCCCCGAGTCTGGCTTTCGGATACTAGGGGCTTCACCAAACTTTAAAATTGTAGACTTCTATGGCTAAGTGAGGGTGATAAAGCCGTATAGTCCGATTGCCTCGTTCGTGGCGCTAAACACCTCCTTAAAAGGACCAAAAACTTGGATAAAGAGTGTTCATATTTATCCCGAACACCCCAGTTCTAGTTACATGGGGGCAGAAGCCGACGACTGGCCAACTCTCAAGATTTTTTTAAAAACGGCCGCACAGAAGGTAATATTTTAAATTAACAAGCACTACATAGCGCAAATGAACTAGTTTTCATAATATAGGATGGCATGAGTACATTCATTCAAATATTACGTCCTTGGTACATTCATCCGCCACAAGGCAGGCACCCTTCATGACATTTTCATAATACTGTTCAGGGTGGAGATGGTCCTTGCCCTTCGGCGGCCCCTCTGTCACCAGCTTCTCGCATCCATCTTCCCCAAGTGCACCTTCGCACGAGCCAAGGCCCTGCGTGCACCCTCAATGCAGACGGACTTATTGACGACTTCAAGCCACGGTCAAGCATTCACCATCCGCTTGACCAAGCCGAAATAGCTGCTGGGAAGGGGCTCGCTAGGCCACAGCCGGACTATGAAGCCCTTCATGGCCAGTTTGGCCGCCTTGTGAAGTTCGACCAGTTGCTTTAGCTGGTCGCTCAAGGGCATCGGATGTTCGGCCCCAATATACTGGGACCAAAACAGCTTCTCCATCGAGCTCCCCTCCTCAGCCCGATAGAACTCTGCGGCATCAGAGATGCTGCGCGGCAGATCTACGAATGCTCGTGGAAAGCTTCGAATTCGGGTAAGTAAAAGGAAAGTCTCCTCCACATGCTTGCTTTGCATAATGAAAGCCTTGCCCGCAGCTATCTTCTTGGCCGCCTAAATTTGCTGGAGGGCCTTCTGGGCTTCAGCCTTAGCGTCTAGTGCGCTCTGATGAGCCTTCGCAAGCTCCGACTCTTGCGTCTTGGAGTCATGCTCCAAGGACTCGAATTTTTTGAGAAAGTCCCGGAGCTCTTGCTGGACCTCATCAACTCGCGCCTCTTGTTTTTCACGCTCAATGCGCTGCTCAGCCGCTTTGTTTTCGGCCTCGGACAGCGCCTTCTTAAGGGCCCCCACCTCGGTCGGGGCCCCTAGCAAAATTTATCATGCTTTTATCAGCATCCATGATTTTCCCTTTGTATAACATTCAGACGGGGTATTGCTTACCTTTGTTTTCCTCGAGCTGCCTCTTCACGAGGCCGAGCTCTTCTTCGGCCCGCCCCAGGCTCTGCCTTAGTCCGGAGACCTCCGCAGTGGCTGTGGCAGCGGCCAGCACCGACGCCTGCTTATTCACATAGACATAATATGATTAGACTCCTGGGAATAATATTTGATCCTCTATTCGGCTTCTCTTGCCGAACACCAAACAGAGCATCAGGGGCTACTATCTACACCGTGATACTTTCTCATAAATTAAATTACTTACCTCAAAGCCTGTCAGCAGGCTGGCGCAAGCTTCGGTCAATCCGCTCTTGGCGGACTGAACCTTCACAATCACCGTACTCATAAGAGTACGGTGTCCTTCACCAAGGGAAGCGCTCTGAAGCGCTTCCACCAGGTTATCTGATGCCTCTGGATGGACAGAGGTCATTGGCACAGACGGCTCGCCCCCCTTGGCGGGTGGCTGCCTGCCTGAGTCCGGAACCACTGGAGGTTCCGGTGCAGTATCTGGCTGTGGGCCAAGCCTGCTGCGGCCCCCCTCATCCGAATCCATGGGGATCTTTTCCCCCCATGAGCCCGACATCGGGAGTCTCGCCTTGAGGCATCTCCAGGACTACCTCCTCCTGGCCCAGCAACCTCTGAGATAACACCTCGGTGTCATCCATGAGCCGGGGAGTGGAAGCCATCGGGAGCGAATAGCTATTCATCTCCGACGAGCTCAAGGACCCATCCGAGGAGGGCAAGTCGATATGGGCTTTGGGCGGACTGCACAAACGAATCTTGACATAATAAGAAGCCATGAAGCTAAAATATGTAAGAAGTATCCTGGCATATGAATACTTACGACTTTGCCAGGGGCTTGGCCCTGGGTAGCCACTCCTCCTCACTATAGGCGGCGGTAGTGGAGTGGTCCAGAGGGAGGGTCCGTCCCTTCTTGGACCCTTCGGCCTCCCCGGAAGGGGTGGCCTTCCTCTTCTTCTCCCCCTCGTTTTGGGGGAGAGGGTTTTCCTCCTCCTTCTCCTTGTTGTTGTTGGAGGAGTGCGCCCCGGTGTGTTCGGACGATGAGTCCGGCACCACATTGCGCCAGGAACTTCTTCTGGTTCCCGTGGCCTTCTTCTTGGCCTTCTTCTCCGACACCGCATAGGGTGTCGGAACCAGCATCTCCGGCAGGAGTTCGTCTGCTGGGTCCTCATGCAACGAAGCCGGACAGTTGATCCGCTCCGCCGTCGCCACATATTCCTGTTAAATCAGCACAGTGGCCTAAGTTTCTCCCACGAATATACTGAGGAAAGGCACATATTGCCAAATGAAGAATGCTTACCGCATTGGCCTGGCGCCTGGCGCTGAGTCCGTGGTCCTCAGAGGTGGGAGGAGGAACTTCCCTGACCTTGAACAACACCTTCCAGATGTCTTTGTGCATCGTGTCAAAGAGCTCTTGCAGTGTCTGGTGTTGGGTCGCGTCGAACTCCCACAGGTTGAATGCCCGTCTCTGACACGGGAGAATCCGGCGAAATAGCATGACCTGGATCACATTGACCAGCTTGATATTCTTGGTTATCATGTTTTTGACGCAGTTCTGGAGTCCGGTCAGGTCCGCGGATGCGCCCCAAGCTAGACCCTTCTTCTTCCTCTAGGAAGTGAGCCGCACAGGGATGCCAGATCGGAATTCGGGGGCTGCCACCCAGTTGGCATCGCGCGGCTCGGTGATGTAGAACCACCCCGATCGCCACCCCTTCACGGTTTCTGCAAAAAAGCCTTTGAGCTAGGTGACGTTGGGCATCTTGCCCACCATGGCGCCAACACACTCCGCCTGCTAGACGACCACTATCTTCGGCTTCACATTGAAGATCTTTAGCCACAGGCCAAAGTGGGGCCTGATGCGGAGAAAAGCCTCGCACATGACGATAAACGCAGAGATGTTGAGGATAAAGTTAGGGGCCAAATCATGAAAATCCAGCCCGTAATAGAACAAGAGCCCGCGGACGAATGGGTGGAGGGGCAATCCCAGTCCACGGACGAAGTGGGCGAGGAACACGACCCTCTCGTGGGGTCCCGGAGTTGGAATGATCTGCCCTGCGTCTGGGAGCTGGTGCGCAATATCTGTGGCCAAGTATCCGGTAGCCCGGAGCTTTGTAATGTCCTCCTCCTTGACGGAGGAGGCCACCCACTTGCCTCCCACTCCGAACGTGTTTGGCTATGCGTAGAAGGCGAGAACTAGGGCGCTAGTGCTCGAGCGTGCAAGAATGGATGAGCGAAGAAGGAAGCAGGTGTGGGTGGAAGAGGAGAATCCTTATCTCTCTATAACGGCGTTAGAAACTGTGCGCCTCCCCACTTGCCCGTTAAGATCGCTTATTTCCCAAGTGCCACGATTGATGGCGCAGTTGGGTTACCCATACCCGTATTGATGAGAATCCCGTGATGAGGGGACACGATCTTTGCTTCGACAAGACGTGTCAAGGAAACTGCCTCGCATTACGTGCGGAGGCTGGTTGTGAAAACGGTTCGAATAATGACCGAGCCATGGTGTGACGTCACGCTATAAAAAGTTGTCAGCAGATTAGATTTGTGGAAAAATGTACTCTCTATGGTGGTATGTGGAATTTTTTTTGCAGAACCGGACACGATCTTTGTGTCCTAAATCTTCTATGGAGTATTCGGAGAAGGAACCCGCCTTGCAATGCTGAAGACAATTTGAGCGCTGGACTCATCGTCATTGAAGCCTGGTTCAGGGGCTACTGAGGGAGTCCTGGATTAGGGGGTCCTCGGACAGCCGGACTATATACTTTGGCCGGACTGTTGGACTATGAAGATACAAGATTGAAGACTTCGTTCTGTGTCCGGATGGGACTCTCCTTTGCACGGAAGGCAAGCTTGGATATTCGGATGTGCATATTTTCTTCTCTGTAACCGACTCTGTGTAACCCTAACCCCCTCCGGTGTCTATATAAACTGGAGGGTTTAGTCCGTAGGACAACAAAAATCATAATCATAGGCTAGCTTCTAGGGTTTAGCCTCTACGATCTCGTCGTAGATCAACTCTTGTAAAACTCATATCATCAAGATCAATCAAGCAGGAAGTAGGGTATTACCTCCATCGAGAGGGCCCGAACCTGGGTAAAACAGCATGTCCCCTGCCCCCAGTTACCATTAGCCTTGGACGCATAGTTCGGGACCCCCTACCCGAGATCCGCCGGTTTTGACACCGACAATGACCCTTCCCGAGTCTGTTCGAGGGTGGCAGTCGACCTGGTTCTACTGCAAGGATATCCCGACTCCTGGTCAGTCGACCGGTCTTCCCCCTTTCACTTTGGAACGACTCCGCCAACCTTCTTCTCTGGCCGTGGACCCCGAGGAGAGAGGCAAGGTGAAACTTTTAGTCGACCAGGTCATCAATTTAGTCCGGGAGGGGGTGACCGGCATGGATCTGTTGGAGGTGTTTCTCAGTCGATGCATCCAACCTCTCCAAGCCTGAGATCACCCGATGTGGATGTACTCAAGAACTGGAGACACCGTTCGGGTCCACCCAAAGGAGGTCACCGAGGAGATGGTGGCTCAATGGCTGTGAAGCATCACCGGAAACAAGGACAACCCTAGGGGGTCTAGGAGAGTTCAGCCATTCGAGTCCAATCATGAGCCAGACGAGGTAAAGCTTAAAATGTTGAGTGTTTTCTCGCTTCATTTAACAGTTTCTCTTGAACTCGACTGATTTTTGTTGACTTGTGCCTCATAGATTTACACCAAGATGTACTCGATGCCCAATGGAGAGCAGTTCCAGGAACGGGAGGAGAGCACAGACGAGAGCGGTGTCTGGCAATCCCCAAATGATGAAGATGATGACAGCGAGGACTCAGGAGGTAGTGAGGAAATCGACTCGCCGCCCCGCTCAGAACATCGATCTAAACAGACCGGCGACCCAGCAGGTGGGCGCGGCAAGGCAGCTCCTCCAAACACACAGGTGCAAAAACGCACTCGGACTACGTCGCCAGAACCAACTGAGAAGGCTGTGAAACAGCTCAAGATTGTCCTTCAAAGCCTCGGAAAGCCTTGCCCAAGATCAAGGTTGATGTACATCTTGCCTCTATGTAAGTTTTTTTACTTCTTTTCTTTGGCTTTACGATCTTGCCGATTTATTTTCTTGTTCTGACCGAGTGAATTTGGAACCTTTCTGCGCTACTACTTCTGGAATGTCCATGGATATTGACAAGGAGCAGGATGACGAGGAGACTGCAGACATGGCCACTTCCAGAGCTGGTATGAGTCTACAATCTTACCCCCACTTTGTCGCTTGTGCTGGCGGTCGACTGAACTCTTATGGTTGAATCTTTTGCAGCGCCACCACATGTTATTGATCTTCCAGACGATGATGACCAAGAAGACATGCCGCAGAAGAACACAGGGAAAAAGGGCAGGACTTCGAGTAAGAAGGTGCCTGCCAGCAAGGCATCTCACTCGACCCCTCGGCAGAAACAGTCGCCCAACTATCCGGGGATCCGATTCAAGCTTATGTTTCTTTTGCCAACCCTATGTTGACTGATCGTCTTTCGATGTCGATTCCTTAGGCTCCCACTCTGACTATGCAACTCCAGACTTCAGCTCCTCTGGCTGCCTCAACTATTCCACCAACTCCACTCTTTGTTACCCATCATGTCCCAGAGGACCAAGTAAGCGCTGCTAAGGAAGCCATACGCGAAGCAGGCCTTATGATGGATCAAATGAAGGTGGTGCATGAGGCTAGCAAGGCTGCGTACGAGCCAACTCTGCTCTTCAAACCAATGTCCAGGTGAGTTGATTTCTGACTGGTCTTTGGGCTTGATCTTTGCTCTGTTAGGACATGATACTTGAAAACTACTGCTTTATAATTTGTAAGATGTACGTGGATGAGCGTTTTGAAACCTTTAATGTGCATCTATCATGAGTCTGCACCTTGCATCCGTTCACCCACTGGTTTCTTTAACTTTTGCTGAATAGTTCTTCCACTTGAGTCGACAAGGTCGCGTCGAGTGTATCCTTGAATCAGTGGGGGCACGCAGAGTGCACCCACTGGGTGTAGTCCCCGAGACCACTGTCGAATGTTTGGTTTGGCAGGGGTCTTTGTCAAATGTTTTACCTGTAGTACTTCCACTTGGTCTAGACAGGTCGTGTCGAGTGGGAATCAGACTGGTCGGGTGCCGGCAGTCGGTGGTGGTCTGAGAACAAACGTTGTCATTCATTTTTTTCTTCCACTCGTACTGGGCAGACCATGCCGAGTCGGAAATCGAACCAGTGGGGGCACGCCAAGTGCACCCACTGGATGTAGTCCCCGGGACTACTGTTGAATGTTTGGTTCGACGGTAGTCTTAGAACTCTTTTACCATAGAAATCTTGTCATCGCATTTTGACTGTTGAATGTTTCTGACGACTGACTTTCTCGTTGTTTGCTGCAGAAATCCTATGATCTTGGAGCCAAGTTTGCTAAACTGGAGAAGAAGCAGATCAATCTCACTCTCGACCTGGAGCTGGCCAAGGAGAATCTACAGAAAGCCAAGGATGAAGCATCTGCCATGGGAGGTAATAACTCGTTGACTATTCATCTTGTCACTTTCCCTTTTGTCTTTTGAACTGAGTGACTCCACTTGAAAAGATGTGCATAATGAAAACCATCAACTCCAAGCTCGTCTGAAGAATGTTATTTCTTTAGACAAAATGAAGCATGCTCTGGAGCAGAAGGACCTCAACCTCGCAGCAGCGCAGAAGACGGCACGAGAGAAAAATGAACTTGCCGACAAGAAGCTGGCTTCAGTCGGCAAGTTAGAAGAAGAAAACGCCAAGCTCAAGACTGCCGTTGGTGAAGCAAACAAGGAAGTTGTGCAGCTGAAGAAGGACAAGGTGGCCCTAACTGACAAAGTCACAGATCTCACTCGGAGGAGGGATGAACTGGAGACTTATCTGGGGGACCTTGCCAAGAAGATGTTCCTCATGCTCGAAGGTACTTTCCCTTTTCTGACTGCTCTACAACTGCCAATTCATTGTATGACGGTCGACTCATTATTTTTCTGTGCATGCAGAATTCTGCCAAAACTTCAAGGAAGAGACTGGGCAGATTGAGACGAATCTGGACCCCATCAACTCCCCCATCAAGGATGAAGCTGTGATGAATGTGCTACGACTGGAATCTCGCCTCGCGAGTGTTATGGACTACCTTGCTCGACTGAAAGTGGCGGTGTCACGGATGACACGGAGCTCTCACCAGGTGTGATGTTCCAAAATGACCTCGAGTCTCTGATGACTCGACCCAACGATATCTCTGGTCGAGTGCAGGCGTGGAAGAAGTCATCCGCTCGCTGTGGCACTGATGTGGCTCTTTCTCTGGTCCGCGTTCACTGCAAAGGAAGTCAAATAGGAAAAGCTAGCGGCTATCAAGGTTGCCAATACCAAGAAACTTCAATTCTAGTCCTTCATGGAGACCTTCATGGACGCTGCCACTCGTATTGCTGATGGAATAGACCTGGACGAGTTCGTCGAGCCAGCTAGCCCTCCTCCTGCCGAGTGAACAAACTTGCTGCCTTGAATTTATTTGCCTCGGAATGCCGAGTGATTTTGTAACCGTTAAACTTTTTTGGTCCTGACACTCGAGTACTTCCGATCGCGGTTCTGAACCTTGCTGGATATATCCAAACTTGGTTTTTCTTTGAATATGGCTGCTTTGTCTTTACCACTTTCAGATCTCTCTATTTCGAGTGGAGCTTGATTTTTCATTTGGAATAGATGTTGTACTTGTGGCGCACATGACCTGCACCTCATCGTCCTTGCGAATCGGTATGGAGCGGACGTTGTACTTGTGATGCAGCTCAGAGTATTTTTGTAACTTAGGCGAATCGGATTTACGGCTAAGCCCCCGAGTGAGAGGGTTTCTCTTCACTCGGCGTGGTTTCTTAACTTAGGCGAGTATGTGGTCACAGCTAAGCCCATGAGTGAGAGGGTTGCTCTCCATTCGGAGTGGTTTTGTAACTTAGGCGAGTATGGGGTCGCAGCTAAGCCCCTGAGTGAGAGGGTTGCTCTTCACTCGGAATGGTTTTTTAACTTAGGCGAGTACAGGGTCGCAGCTAAGCCCCTGACTGAGAGGGTTGCTCATCACTCGGAGTGGTTTTTTAACTTAGGCGAGTATGGGATCGCAGCTAAGTCCCCGAGTGGGAGGATTGCTCTCCACTCGGAGTGGTCTGGTAACTTAGGTGAGTACGGGGTCACAGCTAAGCCCCCGCATGAGAGGGTTGTTGTTCACTCGGAGTGGTTTTTAAACTTAGGCGAGTACAGGATTGCAGCCAAGTCCCCGAGTGGGAGGATTGCTCTCCATTCGGAGTGTTTTTTAACTTAGGCGAGTACGGGATCACAGCTAAGTCCCCGAGTGGGAGGATTGCTCTCCACTCGGAGTGGTTTTGTAACTTAGGCTAGTACGGGGTCACTGCTAAGCTCCCGAGTGAGAGGGTTGCTCTCCACTCGGAGTGGTTTTTTTAAACTTAGGTGAGTACATGATCGCAGCTAAGTCCCCGAGTGAGAGGGTTTCTCTTCACTCGGAATGGTTTTTTAACTTAGGCGAGTACGGGGTCGTAGCTTAGTGCCGAAGTGGGAGGATTGCCCTCCACTCAGAGTGATTTTTTAACTTAGGCGAACCAGGTTCGCGGCTAATTAAGTCACCCACTGGTGGATTTGGACATATATGCTTATTGAATAACAATCATCAAGATACTACAAAAATCTTGTCTTTGATAAGCAAACTGAGGGATTCTTATTACAACTCGTTGGTCTGATTGTTTTAGGTATAAAATCGGCGGAGCAGCTCCCATTCCACGAGCGTGGCATGTCTTCTTTCTTGGTTACGTTGTAGAGGTGATACGCCCCATTGTGGAGCACCTTGGTGATGATGAAGGGACCTTCCCAGGCTGGAGCGAGCCTGTGAGGTTGTTTTTGATGCACTCGGAACACATGGTCTGCTTCTTGGAATGCTTGACCTCTGATGTTACGGGCATGGAATCGACGCATGTTTTGTTGATAGATGGTCGACCGGATCATAGCCATCTCACATTCTTCCTCTAGGAGATCAACTACATCCTGGCGTGCGTGTTCAGCTTCAGCTTCTGAGAAGAGTTCAACTCGGGGGGCGTTGTGTAGTAAGTCACTTGGAAGCACAGCTTCAGCACCATACACCATGAAGAAAGGAGTTTGGTCAGTCGACCGGTTAGGTGTTGTTCTCAGTCCCCATAGGACGGATGGTAATTCAGTCACCCAGGCCCCAGCAGCATGCTTGAGATCGCGCATCAGTCGGGGTTTCAGCCCTTGAAGGATCAAACCATTTGCCCTTTCTGCTTGTACATTCGACTGCGCGTGTGCAATAGATGCGTAGTCGACCCGAGTGCCTTGGGAAGCACAAAATGCTCTGAACTCACCAGAATCAATTTGGAGCCCTTATCTATGATAATGCTGTGAGGGACTCCATATCTGAATATCAGCTCTCTGATGAAAATGATGGCAGTGCTTGAATCAAGATTCTTGATTGGCTTGGCTTCGATCCATTTGGTGAATTTGTCGACTGCCACGAGAAAATGAGTGAAATCACTTCTGCTAGTCTTGAAGGGTCCAACCATATCCAACCCCCAAACTGCAAATGGCCAGACGAGTGGAATAGTCTTCAAGGCAGATGTAGGCTTGTGATACATGTTTCAATAGAACTGGCAGCCTTCGCACTTGTCGACTATATCTTTCGTCATCTCATTTGCACATGGCCAGTAAAATCCTGCTCGGTATGCTTTGGCCACGATGGTCCGAGAGGACGCATGATGACCACAGATCCCCGAGTGGATCTAATTTAAGATCGTTCGGCCTTCTTCTGGGAAGATACAACACTGAGCAACCCCAGTGACACTTTCTTTGTACAGCTGACCACCAATTGATGACCCACAAGTGTAGGGTATCTATCATAGTCCTTTCCATAAGTAAGAGTGTCGAACCCAATGAGGAGCATAAGGAAATGACATGCAGTTTTCGGTAAGGTATTCTCTGCAAGCACTGAAATTATCGATAACAAATAGTTTTGTGATAAGGTAATTTGTAACGGGTAACAAGTAATGAAAGTAAATAAGGTTCAGCAAGGTGGCCCAATCCTTTTTGTAGCAAACGACAAGCCTGAACAAGTTCTTATATAGAGAAAAGCGCTCCCGAGGGCACCTGGGAATTATCGTCAAGCTAGTTTTCATCACGCTCATATGATTCGCATTCGTTACTTTGATAATTTGATATGTGGGTGGACCGGTGCTTGGGTACTGCCCTTTCTTGGACAAGCATCCCACCTATGATTAACCCCTATTGCAAGAATCCGCAACTACAAAAGAAGTATTAAGGTAAACCTAACCATAGCATGAAACATATGGATCCAAATCAGCCCCTTACGAAGCAACGCATAAACTATGGTTTAAGCTTCTGTCACTCTAGCAACCCATCATCTACTTATTACTTCCCAATGCCTTCCTCTAGGCCCAAACAATGGTGAAGTGTCATGTAGTCGATGTTCACATAACACCACTAGAGGAGAGACGACATACATCTCATCAAAATATCGAACGAATACAAAATTCACATGACTACTGATAGCAAGACTTCTCCCGTATCCTCAGGAACAAACGTAACTACTCACGAAGCATATTCATGTTCATAAATAGAGGGGTATTAAAATGCATTAATGATATGAACATATGATCTTCCACAAAATAAGCCAACTAGCATCAACTACAAGTAGTAATCAACACTACTAGCAACCCATAGGTACCAATCTGAGGTTTTGGTACAAAGATTGGATACAAGAGATGAACTAGCATTTGAACGGAGATGGTGCTGGTGAAGATGTTCATGGAGAATGACCCCCTCCCAATGAGAGGATCGTTGGTGATGACGATGGTGATGATTCCCCCCCCCCCCCGGAGGGAAGTTTCCCCGGCAGAACAGCTCCGCCGGAACCCTAGATTTGTTTCGCCTCATGATGGCGGAGTTTCTTCCGTAAGCTTGCTTATGATTTTTTTCCAGGGTAAAAGACTTCATATAGTAGAAGAATGGTCACTGGGAGGCTGCCAGGGGGCCACGAGGCAGGGGGCGCGCCTAGGGGGGTAGGGCGCGTCCCCCACCCTCGTGGCCAGGGTGTGGGCCCCCTCTGGTACTTCTTCCGCTCAATATTTATTATTAATTCCAAAAATGACTTTCGTGGAGTTTCAGGAATTTTGGAGCTATGCAGAATAGGTCTCTAATATTTGCTCCTTTTCCAGCCCAGAATCCCAGCTATCGGCATTCTCCCTCTTCATGTAAACCTTGTAAAATAAGAGAGAATAGGCATAAGTATTGTGACATAACATGTAATAGCAGCCCATAATGCAATAAATATCGATATAAAAGCATGATGTAAAATGGACGTATCAACTCCCCCAAGATTAGACCTCGCTTGTCCTCAGGCGGAAGCCGATATCGAAAAATATGTCCACATGTTTAGAGATAGAGGTGTCGATAAAATAAAATATGGACATGAGGGCATCATGATCATTCTTATAACATCAACATATATATATTTTGTCATATGATTTCTTATGCTCAAGTAACAACCTATTCACAATGTCAAGTATGAATCAGAAACTTCATTGAAAACTAACAAACTAAAATCTCAGTAATTGAAGCAATTGCAATTTATCATAACATTAGAAAGAGTCAATATAAGAGCTTTTCAGCAAGTCCACATACTCAACTATCATTTAGTCTTTCACAATTGCTAACACTCACACAATACTTATGGGTATGGAGTTTTAATCGGACACAGAGCAAGATAGGGGCTTATAGTGTTGTGTCCCAACGTTTTAGCTCAAGGGTAATGTCAACAATAATAGTTTATGCTAACTTACATCCAATTGGATATATGTATCATGATCTTTACAACATGAGGTGCTTGCCGAAGGATAAATGTCAAAAGGAAAGGTGAAGATCACCCTGACTCTTGCTTTTATGGTTGGATGCACGAAATCTTAATGCAAAAGAACGTCACTTTATATTGCCACTTGTGATATGGACCTTTATTATGCAGTTCGTCGCTTTTATTGCTTCCATATCACAAGATCGTATAAAGCTTATTTTCTCCACACTAATAAGTCATACATATTTAGAAAGCAATTTTTATTGCATGCAACATGACAACTTACTTGAAGGATCTTACTCAATCCATAGGTAGATATGGTGGACTCTCATGGCAAAACTGGGTTTAAGGATATTTGGAAGAACAAGTAGTATCTCTACTTGGTGCAAGGAATTTGGCTAGCATGAGAGGGAAAGGCGAGCTCAACAAGTTGGATGATCCATGACAATATACTTTATTTCGGATATAAGAAAACATAACCCATTATGTTGTCTTCCTTGTCCAACATCAACTCTTTAGCTTGTCATATTTTAATGAGTTCTCACAATCATAAAAGATATCCAAGATAGTATATTTATATGTGAGAACCTCTATTTCTTTATTACTTCCTATTAATTGCAATCATGACCAAAACTATGTTTGCCAACTCTCAACAATTTTTATCCATCATACTCTTTATATGTGAAGTCATTACTCTCCATACGATCAATATGATCTATTTATTTCTTTTTATACTTTTATTCCCTCAAGATCATAGCAAGATAGCAAAGCCCTTGACTCAACAATAATCTTTATTATATATATAGCTCACGGACTCGATTACATCGATGGATCGTAAAGCAAAACTCAAAACTAAATCATACCAAAGACTTTATTCTACTAGATCAAGATATTACCAAAAGGATCGAACTAAGTAAAACGGTAAAGATAGGAGTGTGATGGTGATACGATACCGGGGCACCTCCCCCAAGCTTGACAGTTGCCAAGGGGAGTGCCCATACCCATATAATTATGTCCTCGGAGGTGATGAAGGTGGTAATGATGATGGTTGATAGTCGCACATCGAGCGTAAAAGCTCATCCAGTTTGCGGATAATGCCCTTGAGTGCAGTGATATGATCCTTCAACAAAATATTTTCACATGTGAGATACTTGTTTTGTATGCGAGCTAACTCAATCATCTTGAAAGCTTCAATCTTAGTTGGGGTAAAGAGGTTGGGAAGAGGTTGGAGGATGTCTTCTTCTTCTGCCGCGGGAGCTTGATCTTCCATGAGCTCCTTGATCCCATCATCCTTGTTGATCTCCCCGGGTTCTTCTCTCTTCAGCTTTATCTTCAGTACCCAAGCTTCGTTGTCTTCATTGTTGGAGGAAGGTGACGACATGATGCCTGGCGTTGACAACTCTGACAGAAAACAACTCGAAACAAAGACAGAGGATATTTGCGTGATATGGTGGTCAAAACCTTCGGAAGATTATATAATGAATTTTTACCGACCAAAAGAAGTATCATGCAAGAAAACAGAGTCCAGAGAGCATGCGGGGTGCCCACGAGGCAGGGGGCACGCCCAGGGGGTAGGGGATGCCTCGTGTCGTTCCTGGACTACTTCTTTTTTTTTCTATTTTCTTAAATATTCCAAGACGGAGAAAATTGCTATTAGAACTGTTTTGGAGTCTGTTTACTTACCGTACCACATACCTATTCCTTTTTGGAGTCTGAAACATTTTGGAACGTTCTTGGTGGGAAACGGCACCTATGGGATCACGAGGATCCTTCTGCGGTTGCGGGGCGCGGGGTTGTGAGAAGAGCAGGATTAGCAATCAGCACAAGGATCGTTTACCCAGGTTCGGGCTGCGAGGATGCGTAAAACACTAGTCCTGCTTTGCTGGATGTATTGAGTGTTCTTGAGCTCCTGAACTAGCTATCGTGGCTGCGTGGTTCAAAAGAGCCGAATCCCTCTCCAGTACGCCATGGGCCTCCTTTTATAGTCGAAAGGGGCTGCCATAGTGGCACACAGGAGGTGGAAAGGCCTACAGTGCTATGAGCTTATCGCTCGTATTACAGGACAAGGCGCATTTAATGCATGGCTTTGGTGTCCTCTCGCTTTATTGGCAGCAATGCAGCCAGTGAGCCGGCGCACGTCTTTGATCTGTTTAGGTGCCTCAATTTGCTCGATGGCCTTGATCTTATCTGGATTTGCCTCAATCCCACGCTGCAACACAAAGAACCCGAGAAGCTTGTCGGACGGGACACCGAAGACACACTTCTCAGGGTTCTACTTGAGGTTGATCTTACGCCAGGTTTACAAATGTTTCCTCCAGATGTTGCACGAGTGTTGCTTTGTCCTTTGTTTTGACCACTATGTCATCCATATAAGCTTCCATATTTCTATGTAGCTGGGGCTCAAAACCAATTTGGATTGCTCTTGCAAAGGTTGAGCCAGCACTCTTCAACCCGAAAGGCATCCGTAAAAAGCAATACGTACCACATGGGGTGATGAACGATGTCTTCTCCTCGTCTTCTCTTGTCATGAAGATCTGGTGGTACCCTGAGTAGGCGTCGAGGAATGATAACAGGTCACACCCAGCCATGGAGTCAACAATCTGGTCGATGCGCAGTAACGGGGAGGGATCCTTTAGACAAGCTTTATTGATGTATGTGTAATCAATACACAGTCTCCACTTCCCGTTTGCCTTGCGCACCACTACCGGGTTGGCCAGCCACGTCGGATGGAGCAGCCCCCTTACCAAGCCTGCCACCTCTAGTTTTTTGATCTCCTCCGTGATGAACTCCTGTCTCTCCAGAGCTTGCTTCCCGACCTTCTTCTTGACGGGCCGTGCATGAGGACAGACAGCAAGATGGTGCTTAATCACTTCCCTGAGAACGCCGGGGATGTCGGAGGCTTGCCATGCAAACACATCGACATTCACTCGCAGGACTCGCTTTCCTATTTGCTGTCGAGGGTGGCGCTTATGGTAAAAGCTCCCCCCGTGCCGTCCTCCTTGACGGGAACCTTCTTGGTCTCGGGTGGTGCAGCTCTGGACTTCTTGCTCCTGCCGGTGGAGCTCTCTGGCATGCCCTCAACGGGAGCGCAACACCCCAAGGAGGTGCGCTTGCCAGAGTGGGTTCGAGGGGTCTCACCGGTCTTTTTCCCTCCCGGAACTCCGACGGTAGGAGCAGGTGCCTTGGCGGCAGCTGTTGCAATTGCTTCCCGGTAGAGTTGGTCGGTGCAAATCAACGTGTCTTTCTTGTCGGAGGGGACGGTGATGATGTTCATCGGCCCGGGCATCTTCAGCGTGTTGTAGGAATAATGTGAAGATGCCATGAACTTGGCTAGTGCCGGGTGGCCAAGGATCCCGTTGTAGGGCAAGGGGATCTCGGCTACATCAAAGGCAATCCTCTCCGTCCTGTAGTTCAGCTCGCCTCAGAATGTCACGGGCAGCGTGACCTTTCCCTTGGGCTGGCTCCTCCCCAGGTTGACCCCTTGGAACGTGCCCGTCTCCTCGAGGTCTCCATCAGGGATCTGTAGCCTCTTGATCACAACAGGCGAGATCAAGTTCAGACCGGGCCGCCGTCAACCAGCATCTTCGTCACCTTGAGGTTGTGAATTATCGGTGAAACCAACAACGACAGGCACCCGACCGCAGTAGTGCGGTCGGGATGGTCCTCGGTGTCGAAGATGATAGGCGTGCTGGACCACTTCAGCGGCTTCCGTGCGTCGAACGAAGGCTCCACCGCTGTGATCTCACGCGCCCACTGCTTGAGCTGGCGGTGGGATGTAAGAAGCGAGGCGCCACCATCGACGCACATGGCTTCTGTGGCTTTCTGGAACTTGCAGTCGCCGGACTCACCATCCTCGTCGTGATCATCGTCTTCTTGCTTCTTGTCGCGGCCCCGGGCGGGCCTCTCCTGCTGATTAACTTTGCCGCGGCGGCCTCCTTGGCCGCCACGCTTCATGCCGGATCCCTCGGCACCTTCTTGGCCCTTCTCCTTGTCTTGCTGCTCATACTCGGCTTTTTGCTTCTCGGCGAGCAGATCCACTTGCCGACAGTTCTGGAGGTCATGGCCCTTGGTGCGGTGGATCTTGCAATACTGCTTGTCAGAGCCCCCTGGCTTATCGGCAGCCACCAAGGCCCGGCAAGCGACACACCTGGCAACCTCCTTGCCGGGGTCACTTGCCTTGGGTTTCTTGGTGGCGCCGGTATCGTCGGACCCCTCGACGGCAAGCATGGTCTTGCCCTTGCGCTTCCTGTTGCGGCGCCGGCACTTCTTCGGCGGGGTGGCAGTATCATCCGTGGAGTCGGTTTCCACGTCGGCGTCTTCGCCGGGGTACTTCCTTCCCTCTTTAGCGTGAGCGCACCGATCGGCTAGAACATAAAGCTTGGCCACATCCTTGACCTTGTTCATCGCCAGCTACTCACGCATCTTTCGATTGCGCACATTCTGATGGAATGCACTGATCACGGCAGTAGGATGAACGTCGGGAATGTTGTACTGCACTCGGCTGAACCTTTGGATGTACTTACGCAAGTTTTCTCCTTCTTTCTGGGGGATGATGTGCAACTCGCTCGCCTGGCCATGAGCTTGGTGGCCTCCGGTAAAGGCGCCAACAAACTCATGACACAGATCCGCCCAAGAAGAAATGGAGTCCACCTGCAAGTGCATCAAACATGACATAACATTTGGCTTGTGTGCCAACGGGAAGTAATTGGCAAGCACCTTATCGTCGTGGGACCCAGCAGCTTGCATCGTGATGGTGCAGATGGTGAGGAACTCCGACGGGTGAATCTTGTCGTTGTACTACTCGCAAACGTCGGGCTTGAACGTGTGGTGGGAGGGCCACTTGAACTGCCGCAGCTCACGGGTGAAGGCCGGACAACCCACCTCGTAGGGTAGGCCTTCATAGCCTCCCGGTGCTGGGTGGTCCGTAGTGGGCCCTGCTCGCCTATCCAACTGGTGGTGCATGTCATGCCGGCGCTCGATGGTGGTTCGAGCGTCTTCATGAGCTCGCCCCTGAAGAACTTGACATTTGTCGCGGTGGGTTCGCAGGTTGGACGACACTATGGAGATATCATCACGAGCGTCATCGCGACAGACCGACACCCGCGGTGGCCGGCATGGAGGAGGGGAGTGCACTGTGGCCGCATGACCTCCGGCCCGACCTCCGCTGGCGTGCGGTGGCTCGACGGGGAGATGGCCTACGGGTCCCGCCGGCCGCAACTCATCATTGTTAGCGATGCCGACGAGGCTCCGGACGGTGGCCCTCTATTCGTCAAGCTTCTCCACAGCAGGAGGAAAGTCAAGGAGCAGCTGCGCGCGTGATAGGGCCTCTGCTGGCATGGGCGGCGGGGAAAGCTGTGTGGACCAGAATGCGCTTGGAATTCTAACCGCGTTAGAAGGAGCCCCATCACAGCCCCCCAACCGTTCGCCACCTCCGCCAGTACCTTGGCGCGCATGCTGGCCCTTCTCATCATGTGAAGGGCACATGGGGCTCTTCCTAGGGTGGCACCCAGGGTCACCAGCAAGGCGGCGCTGCTCGTCACGCACGACCTGAGAAGAGCGCGCCGCGGGTGCTGGTGTTGGTGTCTTGGAGGTCGCTGCCCCGCAGTCTGGCGGCACGACGACGCCCCTGGAGGGCCCCGTGCCGCCTATGGGGGCCCCGAATCTGTCTCTGGAGGTTGCGACGCGTCGTTCGTCACCTGGTGTACGAACGACGCCGCTCACCAGGCCTGGACTGCCAGGGTGATGTGGATGTTTGTGGGCCATCCCACAGGTTCTCTCTGCAACTGGCCCGCTACTGGTCCGCTCAGGTACCGACAGTACGGTCCGGACGAACCGATCGCTGTGGTCGTCTTCTTCTTAGCCATGGCGGTGAAGAACTGCTAGGCCAACTACTAGACCAGATTATCACAACTACGCCCCCTACCTGGCGCACCAAAGATGTCGGTGGGAAACCACACCTATGGGATCACGAGGATCCCTTCTGCGGTTGCGGGGTGCGGGATTGACAGAAGAGCAGGATTAGCAATCAGCACAAGGATCGTTTACCCAGGTTCGGGCCGCGAGGATGTGTAAAACCCTAGTCCTGCTTTCGTGGATGTATTGAGTGTTCTTGAGCTCCTGAACTAGCTATAGTGGCTGCGTGGTTCAAAAGAGCCGAATCCCTCTCCAGTACGCCATGGGCCTCCTTTTATAGTCGAAAGGGGCTGCCATAGTGGCACACATGACGTGGAAAGGCCTACAGTGCTATGAGCTTATCGCTCGTATTACAGGACAAGGCGCATTTAATGTGTGGCTTAGGTGTCCTCTCGCTTTATCGGGGACGGGAGCGAGGTCCGTCCTGTCCGTCGCCGCTTCTCGTCACTTCAACACGCACCCTGGCCAGCGATGCATGCGGCGCCATGTAGGCAGGCAAGCAGCTGAGGTGGCGCGGTGGTTGAGCCTCCACGAAGATCTGCATGCCGCCATGCAGGCGTGTGTTGAGTTGGCCTGGAAGCTGCATGTTGCCATGCAGGTGCCTGCCTAGTTGGTTGGGCTGGCACCTGCATGTCAACGGCGGTGAGACTTGATTGGCGCAGGCCTGGCAGTCGCCCCGCTGACGCCCTTGGCAAGGGCCTTTCCGGGTGGCCCGGCAAGGGTCTTGCCGTGGTGCACTGTCGTCCCCGGCAGGGATCTTGCCGGGGGTCTTGCGGGTTTCCTCTGCAAGGATCTTGTCGGGGATCATTGCCTTCCAATCATGGAGGTGCCTCCTGAGCCCTGGCCCAACGTAGTTGACGGTGTTTGCGTCTGTGGGTTCAAGGGTGGCTCACTCCACTGGTGTGGGCGAGCCGCCCCGGCAAGGGCCTTGCCGGGGCTGCAGAGGCCGCCCCGGCAAGGGTCTTGCTGGGGAAACCTGCTTCGTCCATCTGCTCTCTGTGGTCTCGGTATCTGGTGTTGCACTGATTGTCTTGTGCCTTCGGCTTCTCTCTGGCTCCCCTCCCTTGCCCTGCTACGTGCGGCCGTGGCGTGTGGCACTGACTGCCCGCACACAAGTAAAGGGGTCAAAAGGAGAGCCCCTACTTTTGTACACCGACAAACGTATCCCTTATGTATTCCTCCAGGGTTACGATTTCAATATCATTAGTTTCAACATATATAGGATTACCTGTGATATAATGTTTGATTCTTTGTCTGTTCACCACCTTCAGATTTGTGCCTTCGAAGTTGTTGATTTTTATGGCACCGGAACGATAGACCTCCTCGATAACGTAAGGGCCTTCCCATTTAGATAGAAGTTTTCCTGCAAAAAAAATCTTAAATGGGAGTTGAATAGCAACACATAATCACCTACACTAAACTCACACTTTTGTATCCTTTTGTCATGCCATCTTTTAACTTTTTCTTTAAACAGTTTGGCATTCTCATAGGCTTGAGTTCTCCATTCATCAAGTGAGCTAATGTCAAATAACCTCTTCTCACCGGCAAGTTTGAAATCATAATTGAGATCTTTAATGGCCAAATATGCCTTGTGTTCTAGTTCGAGAGGTAAGTGACATGCTTTTCCATAGACCATTTTATATGGAGAGATACCAATAGGATATTTATATGCAGTTCTATAAGCCCATAATGCATCATCAAGTTTCTTGGACCAATTCTTTCTAGATCTATTAATAGTCTTTTTGCAAAATTAATTTAAGTTCTCTATTACTCAATTCTACTTGACCACTAGACTGTGGGTGATATGGGGATGCAATTCTATGATTAACATCATACTTAGCAAGCATTTTACGAAAAGCACCATGAATAATATGTGAACAACCATTAGTCATTAAATATCTAGGGACTCCAAACCTCGGAAAAATAACTTATTTAAGCATCTTAATAGAGGTGTTATGATCAGCACTACTAGTTGGAATAGCTTCTACCCACTTAGTAACATAATCAATAGCAACTAAAATATGTGTATACCCATTAGAAGAAGGAAACGGTCCCATATAATCAAAGCCCCAAACATCAAATGGTTCAATAACAAGTGAATAATTCATAGGCATTTCTTGATGTCTACTATATTACCAATTCTTTGACATTCATCACAAGACAAGACAAACTTACGGGCATGCATCCTTGAAGTGAGTAGGCCAATAAAAACCGGATTGCAATACCTTATGTGCAGTTCTATCTCCAGCGTGGTGTCCTCCATATGCCTCGGAGTGACACTTGCTTAGGATCTGTTCCTATTCATGCTCAAGTACACAACGTCTAATAACACCATCTACTCCTTCTTTATAAAGGTGTGGGTCATCCCAGAAGTAATGTCTTAAATCATATAAGAACTTTTTCTTTTGCTGGTATTGGACAATAGCATGTATAAATTTAGCAACAATGTAATTAGCATAATAAACATACCATGGAGCAGTACGAGAAGCATTTATGACAGCTAATTGTTCATCAGAGAAGCTATCATCAGTAGGTAGTGGGCCAACAAGAACATTCTCTAGCCTAGACAAGTTGTCTGCAACGAGGTTCTCAGCTCCCTTTCTATCAATAATATGCAAATCAAATTCTCGTAGTAGGAGAACCCATCTAATAAGTCTAGGTTTAGCATCTTTCTTTTCCATAAGATATTTAATAGCAGCATGATCAGTGTGAACAGTTACTTTAGAATCAACAATATAAGGTCTGAACTTCTCACAAGCAAATACAACTGCTAAGAATTCTTTTTCAATAGTAGCATAATTTCACTGAGCACTGTCTAGAGTTTTACTAGCATATTGAATAACATTTAGTTTCTTATCAACTCTTTGTCCTAGAATAGCACCTACAACATAATCGCTAGCATCACATATAATTTCAAAGGGTAAATTCCAATCAAGTGGCTGGACAATAGGTGCAGAAATCAAAGCTTTCTTATGTATTTCAAATGCTTCTACACAATCATCATCGAAGACAAAAGGAATATCTTTTTGGAAGAGAATAGTCAGAGGCCTAGAAATTTTATAAAAGTCCTTAATGAACCTCCAATAAAAACCAGCATGACCAAGGAAACTTCTTATACCTTTAATATCCTTGGGACATGGCTTCTTTTCAATAGCATCAACCTTAGCTTTATCAACTTCAATACCTCTTTCAGAAATTTTATGCCCCAAGACAATTCCTTCAGTAACCATAAAGTGGCACTTCTCCCAATTCAAGACAAGACTAGTATCTTCGCATCCCTACAGAACTCGTTCAAGGTTGCTCAAGCAATCATCAAAGGAAGATCGATAAACGGAGAAATCATCCATGAAAACCTCAACAATCTTTTCACAAATGTCAGAGAATATAGCCATCATGAATCTTTGAAATGTAGCAGGTGCATTGCATAAAACAAAAGGCATACGTCTATAAGAAAACGTACCAAAAGGGCAAGTAAAAGTGGTCTTTTCTTGATCATCTGCTAACACGGGTATTTGAGAGAAACCAGAGTAACCATCTAGAAAGCAAAAATGTGTATGTTTGGATAGTCTTTCTAGCATTTGACCAATAAAAGGTAAGGGGTAATGATCTTTTTTAGTAGCTTTATTTAATTTGCGAAAATCAACTACCATCCTATAACCTGTAAATATTCTTTGTGGGATCAATTCGTCTTTATCATTAGGAACAACAGTAATGCCTCCCTTCTTAGGGACACAATGGACAAGACTTACCCACTGACTATCAACAACGGGATAAATTATACCTGCCTCCAGGAGCTTTAGTATTTCTTTTCTTACCACTTCTTTCATCTTAGGATTTAACCGTCGTTGGTGATCAATAACTGGTTTAGCGTCTTTCTCCAATTTTATTTTGTGCTGGCATAGAGTGGGACTAACGCCCTTAAGATCATCAAGCGTATATCCAATAGCAACACGGTGCTTCTTCAGAGTTTTCAATAATCTCTCCTCTTCCTGCTCTAAAAGGTTAGCACTAACAATAATAGGATATATCTTCTTTTCATCAAGATAAGCACATTTAAGAGTATCGGGTAATGGTTTAAGCTTAAACACGGGATCACCCTTGGGTGGTGGAGGATCCCCTAGGATTTCAACAAGCAAGTTGTGTTTCAAAATAGGTCCTTGTATAAAGAATACTTCATCTATTTCCATTCTTTCATTCATAAACATATCATTTTCATGGTCTAGCAAATATTATTCTAAAGGATCATTAGGAGGTACGACAATAGAAGCAAGACCAATAATTTCATCCTTACTAGGCATTTCTTTATCATGAGGTTGTCTATGAAACTTAGCAAAATTAAACTCATGAGACATATCCCCCAAACCAATAGTAACAACATCCTTTTCGCAGTCTATCTTAGCATTAACAGTATTCAAGAAGGGTCTACCAAATAGAATGGGACAAAAGTCATCTTGTGGGGAACCAAGAACAAGAAAATTAGTAGGATATTTAACTCTTCCACACAAGACTTCAACATCTCTAATAGTCCCAATTGGTGAAATAGTATTTCTATTGGCAAGCTTAATTGTAACATCAATTTCTTCTATATCAGGTGGTGCAATATCATGCATAATTTGTTTGTATAAGGAATGAGGTATTGCACTGGCACTAGCACCCATATCACATAAGCCATGATAACAATGATCTCCTATTTTAATAGAAATAAAAAGCATGCCTACAACAGGTCTCTATTTATGTTTATTATCTGGTCTAGCAATTCTAGCAGCTTCATCATAGATGTAAATAACATGCCCAACAATATTATCAGCAAAGAGATCTTTAACCATAGCAATACTAGGTTCAACTTTAATTTACTCAGGTGGTGTAGGTGTTCTAGTATTACTCTTACGAACCACTGTTGAAGCTTTAGCATGATCCTTTATCCTAATAGGGAAAGGTGGTTTCTCAATATAAGTACTAGGAACAATAGGATCATCATAAGTGATAGTCTTTTATTCAACTTTAATAGGTGCAACTACTTTTACTTCAGTGGGAGGATTATATTTAAACCACTTCTCCTTAGGGAGGTCAACATGAGTAGCAAATGATTTACAGAAAGAAGCTACTATCTCAGAGTCAAGTCCATATTTAGTGCTAAATTCACGGAAAACATCGGTATCCATAAAAGATTCAACACAATCAAACTTAGGTGTCATACCTGACTCCTTACCTTCATCAAGATCCCAGTCTTCAGAATTGTGTTTAATTCTTTCAAATAAATCCCATCTGAATTCAATAGACTTCATCATAAAAGACCCAGCACAAGAAGTATCGAGCATGGAGCGATTGTTGACAGAAAGCCGAGCATAAATTTTTTGAATAATCATTTCTCTTTAGAGCTCATGATTGGGGCATGAATATAACATTGACTTAAGCCTCCCCCAAGCTTCAGCGATGCTTTCTCCTTCGCGGGGCCAAAAATTATATATATAATTACGATCACGATGACCAAGATGCATAGGATAAAACTTCTGATGAAATTCCAATTTCAATCGTTTGTAGTTCCATGATCCCATATAATCACATAGCCTAAACCATGTCAATGCATCTCCCTTAAAAGATAAAGGGAAGACCTTCTTCTTGAAAACATCATTAGGCATACCTGCAAGCTTAAATAATCGACAAACTTCATCCACATAGATTAGGTGTAAATCGGGGTGCAATGTTCCCTCTCCTGTAAAAGGATTACCTACCAGTTTCTCTATCATACCCGAAGGAATTTCAAAGCAAACATTTTCAGTGGGTTCAGTAGGTTGAGGAGCAACTCTTTGCTCTACTGGTCGGGGTGAAGATACCCCGAACAAGCCCCTCAAAGGATTATGTTCCATAGTAACAAGTGACAGTAAATTTCAGCACACTATATCAATTTTTCCTTACCAAGTTCCACTTACCAAAGGCGCTTCACTCCACGGCAACGGTGCCAGAAAAGAGTCTTGATGACCCACAAGTGTAGGGAATCTATTGTAGTCCTTTCGATAAGTAAGGGTGTCGAACCCAACGAGGAGGAGAAGGAAATGACAAGCGGTTTTTAGTAAGGTATTCTCTGCAAGCACTGAAATTATCTGTAACAGATAGTTTCGTGATAAGGTAATTTGTAACGGGTAACAAGCAATGAAAGTAAATAAGGTGCAGCAAGGTGGCCCAATCCTTTTTGTAGCAAAGGACAAGCCTGACCAAGTTCTTATATAGAGAAAAGCGCTCCCGAGGACACATGGGAATTATCGTCAAGCTAGTTTTCATCACGCTCATATGATTCGCGTTCATTACTTTGATAATTTGATATGTGGGTGGACCGGTGCTTGGGTACTGCCATTTCTTCGAAAAGCATCCCACTTATGATTAACCCCTATTGCAAGCATCCACAACTACAAAAGAAGTATTAAGGTAAACCTAATCATAGCATGAAACATATGGATCCAAATCAGCCCCTTACAAAGCAACACATAAACTAGGGTTTAAGCTTCTGTCACTCTAGCAACCCATCATCTACTTTTACTTCCCAATGCCTTCCTCTGGGCCCAAACAATGGTGAAGTGTCATGTATTCGACATTCACATAACACCACTAGAGGAGAGACGCCATACATCTCATCAAAATATTGAACGAATACCAAATTCACATGACTACTGATAGCAAGGCTTCTCCCATGTCTTCAAGAACAAACGTAACTACTCACAAAGCATATTCATGTTCATAATCAGAGGGGTATTAATATGCATTAAGGATCTGAACATATGATCTTCCACCAAATAAACCAACTAGAATCAACTACAAGGAGCAATCAACACTACTAGCAACCCACAGGTACCAATCTGAGGTTTTGGTACAAAGAATGGATACAAGAGATAAACTAGGGTTTGAGAGCAGATGGTGCTGATGAAGATGTTGATGGATATTGACCCCCTCCCGATGAGAGGATCGTTGGTGATGACGATGGTGATGATTTCCCCCTCCTGGAGGGAAGTTTCCCCGGCAGAACAGCTCCGCTGGAGCCCTAGATTGGTTCCGCCAAGGTTCCGCCTCGTGGCAGCGGAGTTTCGTCCCGTAAGCTTTCTTATGATTTTTTTCAGGGTAAAAGACTTCATATAGCAGAAGATGGTCACCGGAAGGCTGCCAGGGGGCCCACGAGGCAGGGGGCGCGCCCAGGGGGTAGGGCGCGCCCCCTACCCTCGTGGCCAGGGTGTGGGCCCCCTCTGGTACTTCTTCCACTCGATATTTATTATTAATTCCAAAAATGACTTTTGTGGAGTTTCAGGAATTTTGGAGCTATGCAGAATAGGTCTCTAATATTTGCTCCTTTTACAGCCTAGAATCCCAGCTGTCGGCATTCTCCCTCTTCATGTAAACCTTGTAAAATAAGAGAGAATAGTCATAAGTATTGTGACATAACGTGTAATAGCAGCCCATAATGAAATAAATATCGATATAAAAGCAATGTCAAAATGGACGTATCACCAATCACCGTGAAGGCTTTGGATCGATGGACAATCTGACGAGCCTCATCCCTCATCCTCCGGAAGCTCCTTCCTGAGCAGATACGCAATATATGGTACCGTCCAGTCAAGGGTGATTAACAAAACTTCCATGATTAGGTCGGCTATGGCTGGGACTTCAATCTTAGGTGGATCAGTTGAAATTTTCGGTTGCGGGGGTTCCTCTGTGAAAGGATCTTCTTGGACTGACGGGGTGTGGAGATGCTGCAAGAACACATTACAAGGTATAGGTTTATGAGTGGAACCTAACTTTGCCAGATCATCAGCAGCTTGATTCTTGATTCGGGGTATGTGGTGGAGCTCTAACCCCTCGAAACTCTTCAATAGCTTTCTTACCACATTGCAATAATCAGTCATTGCTGGACTCCTGATATCCCATTCCTTCATCACTTGATTGACCACCAAATCTGAGTCGCCGTAGACCATCAGGCGACGGACGCCGAGTGAGATGGCCATACGCAACCCATACAAAAGTGCCTCATATTCAGCTTCATTGGTTGCAAAATCGAAGTGAATTTGGAGGACATAGCTGAGCTTGTCACCTTTGGGGGATACCAGGACTACTCCAGCACCAGAGCCATTCAGTATCTTGGACCCGTCAAAGAACATAGTCCAATGCTCCAAGTGGATCTGAGATGGTTGCTGCTGCTCAATCCACTCGGCAAGGAAATCTGCTATTGCTTGGGACTTTATTGCTCACTTTGCCTCGAACTTGACATCCAATGGAAGGAGTTCAATCGCCCACTTTGCCACTCAACCAGTTGCATCCCTATTGTTCAGAATTTCTAATAATGGAGTGTCGCTGACGACTGAAATCGAGTGGTCCGAGAAATAGTGTGCAACTTTCTTCCTGGTCAAGTAAATTCCATAAACAAGCTTCTGATAATGTGGATACCTCTTCTTGGATGGAGTCAAGACTTCAGAAATATAATACACTGGGCGTTGAACTTCGTAGGCTTTGCCTTCTTCTTCCCGCTCGACCGTGAGCACTGTGCTGACAACTTGTCCAGCAATATGTAGCAGTAGAGGCTCCTTGCTGATTGGAGCAGCAAGCACCGGCTGGGTGGAAAGCAGGGCTTTGAGCTCCCCAAATGCTGCTTCGGCTTTAGGAGTCCACTCGAACTTATCAGACTTCTTCATCTGTCGGTAAAGAGGCAATGCCTTTTCGCCAAGATGATAGATGAATCGACTCAACGCGGCCAAACAACCAGTAAGCTTCTGCACGTCGTGCCCACGCATAGGATGTTTCATTCGGAGGATTGCCCCAACCTTTTCTGGGTTTGTGTTGATCCCTCATCCAGAAACAAGGAAACTGAGTAACTTTCCACCCAGGACTCTGAATGTGCACTTTGACGGGTTCAGCTTGATATCACATCTTCTCAAATTGGCAAAGGTTTCAGCGAGGTCAGTCAGTAGGTCGGAACTTTTATGTGACTTGACCACGATGTCATCCATGTATCCTTCCACATTCTGACTGATTTGAGTGAGCAGGCACTTCTAAATCATGCACATGAATGTGGCGCCAGCATTCTTGAGACCAAAAATGTCGGAGTAATGGGCCACGGGTAGGCTAACCCGAGTCCCAGGACCTTTCAAGACATCGAGGCAGGCCGCGCCCCTCAAGCCGAGTCCTAGACGGTGACTCCAAGACAAGCCGAGTCCCAGACGACGACTCCAAGACAAGATGAGTCCCAGACGGCGACTCCGAGATAAGCCGACTCCAAACTGGCGACCTCTAGAGAGGCCGACTATGGAGAGTCGGCCCATGACTCCTCCTGAAGCACGATGCGGGTACGGTCACGGCGTGGCCATTCCCCCCTGCTTACGAGGGGCCGACATGGCTACAGTGAGCCGTATCGCAGGAAGATCTACGGCGAGGCGCGACACTGTTGCCATGCTTGCCCTGACCTCAGCCACAGTGCGCAACGCACTGTGCCCACGACGCCGGCCTGTACGGCCCGAAGACCGCGGGGCCGCCTGTCAGTGGGTGGAGCGAAGGCGGCCTGAGCGCCCCGAAGACGGACATGCGGGAGTCGGCCTCCCTGGAGTCGGCCGACTCCCCCCAGGCCCACGAGCCATTAACCAGATAGGATGGGGAATGGCGACAGTGATCGCCTGATAGACGGCGGCACTGTTGCCACGACCCAATGACCAAGCCTGCGTCATCAGGAGTGCCGCACAGTGTCAAGCCTGTCCGCGGGACCCACCAGTCAGCGGGCTCCAAAAGCCGGCGGGAAGGACGGCGGTCTGAGAGACAGACGGCTGGGACCTACGCCCAGCCGGATTACCATTGTACCCCCGGGGGGTAGGCCTATATAAACCCCCCGGGGGACCCATGCAAAGGGTTCGGACCTTGAGAGAGATAGACCAGACAACATAGGACGGAGAGAACTAGCCTTGCTCTCTCCTGCCTCCAGATACAGCTCCAGGAGCACCATTGTAGCCACGTTGCTTGAGTGATCATGCGGAGACCCCGCAGAGCAGCAGTAGGGGTGTTATGTCCTCGGAGAGCCCCGAAGCAGGGTAAGATTCGCCAGCGTGCATGTCTTCGCCTCATCCCGTTTCCAGGCACCGGCGATGTTCTACTCGCCCCCACCATGATAAGCCATCATTTGGCATATGTCGCAGCCAACCCCCGACATTTGGCGCCCACCGTGGGGCTTGGTGCACCATCGTCCGGAGATCTGTTCTGGACGGGAACCCTCTTCCTCCCTGGCGAGCGCAGCCAGCCAGGCTCGCCAGATGGCGTCTGCATCGACGCGCACAGCGAGCAGCCTCGCCGAACTTGTCGGCGAGGTTCGGCTCTCCAACGAGCCTGCATCCGACGCAGGGATGGGTGGCCCCGAGAGTCTTCTTGCGGGCCTCCTTGACCAACTCCACGTCACTGGCGAGCCTGTCGTGGACTTGGAGTGTAACACCCCGGATTCGTTGCGCCAGGTGTCTGCCAGTTATTCGCCGTCATTGCCATGTCATGTGCTTGCATGTTGCACTTTGCCATGTCATCATCTGCATTTCATATCATGTCATCATGTGCATCTCATTTCGCATACGTGTTCGTTGCATGCATCCGAGCATTTTCCCCGCTGTCCGTTTTGCAATCCGGCACTCCTATGTCCTCCGGCGTCCCCCTTTTGTCTCTTCTCTTGTGCGGGTGTTAAACATTCTCGGAATGGCCCGAGGTTTGCCAAGCGGCCTTGTTATAGCACCGGTAGACCGCCTGTCAAGTTTCGTGCCATTTGGAGGTTGTTTGACACTACAACGGTTAACCGGGTAACCGTAAAGCCCTCTTTGTGTTGCAGCCCAACACCCCTTCCAAAGTGGCCCAAAACCCATCCAAACCCCCTCCATGATCTCGGTCGTTCGATCACGATCGCGTGGCTGAAAACTGCTCCTCATTTGGACTCTCCTAGCTCCCTCTACCTATAAAACTAGCCCCTCCCCCGAAATTCATGGTCAAATCCTACCCTAACCCTAGCTTCCTCCTCCTCCAGCCGCCGGACATGTCCGCGCCCCACCAGACATGTCCAGCCGCCGCCCGCAGCCAACCCGTGAGCGCCACGTGGTCCGCCGCGGTCCCAGCGCCGCCGGCCCGCGGAGCCCATCCGGGGCCCGCGCGGGCCCAGATCCGCCGCCGCCGGCCCGACCGCACACCCGCGCATCCGCGCTCGCCGGCCACCTCCCTCCCTCCGCCACCTCGCCTCGGCATCCAGCCGCGCCGCCGCCCGGCGGAGCGCCGCCGCCCCTCGCCCTCTGCTGCGCCCGGTCGACCCCACACCCTGAGCCCGGTGCCCCGGCCGCCCCGACCGGAGTCGCGTCCACCCCCGCCGCCTGCGCCGCCCGCGGCTCCGCCCGCCGGTGCCTCGCCGGCCGCCGCCCGTGCCCGTCGCCCGCCGGCCCCGCACCGCGTCCTCCTCCGCCCCCCAATGCCGCCCGGCTCCCTCTGCCGCGGATCCGGCGGATCCGCGCCTCCCCGGCCTCGTCGGCGTCCTCCTCAACCGTCTCCGGCCATCTCTCCTCCAACTCCGGCGAGCCTCATAATCCATGCCCGAGTCAACCCCAGATCCGGAGGTATAATTTCCACGAAGTCCCCGAATCCCTGACATAATCATGCCATGTTCATCGCACTGTATCTCTGCGTCCGTAGCTCCATTTCGTGCGTGTAATATGTCAAATTGTTCGTCTCAACGAGTACTTCATTTCATTCCATTGCATCAGTTTCATTTGAGGACATCTTAATGCCCGAAATGCTGTTGGAAGAGTGCATGTTGATGTTAATCCGCTGAAACTGTTATAACATGCTCATTTGTCATTTTTGCCATGATTGACGTGTGCATCCTATGGGGTTGATGTCTACATGTGTTTTGATCTATACCATGCCATCTTTCCAGGGGTGTATGCCATGTATTTTTATGATCAATGTGGTGACTAGCACAAGCATGCAAACTAGGCTTCGTGATATTGCTGATTTTAGTCCCTGTTCTGCTGTTATTTTGATGCCATGTAAACTTGATGCTACAGAGAGATCCATGCATATTTTGAGATACTTCAGTAAGGGTGTTTTGAACATATGGTTATTGTATATCCATTCATGCCCTTGTTTTCAATTATGGAGTAGTCTAGCATGTCATTTTGGTGCTCTACTTTTGCTTCAAAATGTTTCCTGGCAGATTGTTTACTTGTTTTTCAATTTAGCCAAGGTTGCTATAGTTGATCCTTGCATGCTATGGTCTTGTTCTTGCCTTGGTTGGTTACATAAACATGTCTTCTTGATGATGATATTCCTATATTGTCATGCAATGACTTGTGGTGAGTGATTCAAGCTTGTTAGGTAGTGTACTTGTTGTTACTATTTTACTAGGTTGAATCTGTTATTTCGTGATGCTATATAAACATGTTGCTACTAATCATTCTATGCATAATCTGCAGATGTTCTATAAACATGTTTTGATCTACATGTTATGCCCTATCCATCCATGCGCCTGGTTGCATTTATAGCTTGCTGTAGATTGTTCATATCTTGCTCCAAAGTTGCTTGATAATGTTGCTATCAGCCTGTTAACATTAAGTTCACTAGTTCCCATGTGTTTTGCTAGTGTTCCATGCACCCTATGACCTTGCTCTTGCCATGATAAACTTCAAAAACATGCCTTCTTACTGTTGGTTGCCTTTCGATGCCATGTATTGCTTTGTGGTGAGTGGTTCAAGCTCACGAACATGCCTACTTATTGTTGTTCCTGCCATGTATGAATCTGTAATATAACTTGCCATGTTTACATGGGTGCCATCTTATCTTCTGATCCTTTTTGGCGCATGGTCAGTAAGGGACTTCTGTTCTATGGGTTTAGTAGATTCATGCCATGCCTTTGTTTTCCATGATAAGTTCCTGTAACATGTTGTTTGATAGCTCTAAACATTGCAACCTGATGTTATTACTGCTAAAGTCTGAACTGTTATTATTTGCAATCTTACCATGTCCTTTTGAGCATGTTCTAGTCTTTTCTAGAGATAGCTCAGTGTTCATGTTTTGTTATGCTTTACCTATACTTCATGCCCATGCCTTTTGTTATTATTTTGGGGTGATGCAGCTTATTTTTTTGATGCTTGCAATATGCCTAGTTGCTGTTTTGGACAGATTGTTGGCATGACTTGTATAGAGTGCATGTGTTGAACCGTTGCTCCGTTTTGAGTGTGCTCTATATGTAACTTGCTTAGAATTGCATGTTGCTTCATATTATAATGTTGCATCCTTGTTTTGAGGTGTTTGCTTGATGTTTGTATGCATTTTGCATCAATGCCATGTTTAACTTGTTTTGCTCATATCTTCTAGGCCGTAGCTCCGAATCTAATGAACTTTATATGTAACTTGACTAGAATTTCGTATAGATCATCTTGGTGCATCTTAACTTGCTGTTTAATAACTTGAACATATGGTTTATTCAGTTCTGGACCAATTTCGAAATTTGCATATGAGGACTTACCAGAATCGTTATATGTTGTTTCCAGCCTAATTGAAACTTGCCTTGATGTGTTGTTCTTGTTTGCATCATCTCTTGCCATGAGTAGCCTCATCTAGCTTTGTCATGCATCATGCTTGTTCTGCATCATGTCTTGCTCATGTGTGGTGTGTTTACCATGTTTTGTGCTTTGTCTCGATAGTTCCCGTTTCGTTGCGATCGTGAGGATGCGTTCGTCTACATGTGGTTCATCTTCGTGGCTTCATCTTCTTCATGGACTCGTTCTTCTTCCTAGCGGGATTTCAGGCAAGATGACCGCTACCCTGGATCTCACTACTATCATTGCTATGCTAGTTGCTTCGTTCTATTGCTATGCTGCATTACCTATCATTTGCTCTTCAAGCCTCCCAAATTGCCATGAACCTCTAACCTTTGACACCCTTCCTAGCAAAACGTTGTTTGGCTATGTTACCGCCTTGCTCATCCCCTCTTATAGCGTTGCTAGCTGCAGGTGAAGATGAAGATTGCTCCATGGTGGACAGGGTTATGTTGGGATATCACAATATCTCTTATATTATTAATGCATCTATATATTTGGTAAAGGGTGGAAGGCTCGGCCTTATGCCTGGTGTTTTGTTCCACTCTTGCCGCCCTAGTTTCCGTCATACCGGTGTTATGTTCCCCGATTTTGCGTTCCTAACGCAGTCGGGTGATTTATGGGACCCCCCTGACAGTTTGCTTTGAATAAAACTTGTCCAGCAAGGCCCAACCTTGGTTTTACCATTTGCCTCACCTAGCCCTTTTTCCCTTGGGTTTCCGGAGCCCGAGGGTCATCTTTATTTCCCCCCCCCTCCCGGGGCCAGTGCTCGTCGTGAGTGTTGGTCCAAACTGTCAGCCGCCGGTGGCCACCAGGGGCAACTCTGGGCTCGCCTACCGGAAGTTTGGACAATCCGGTGTGCCCTGAGAACGAGATTTGTGCAGCTCCTATCAGGATTTGTCGGCACATCCGGGCGGCTTTGCTGGTCTTGTTTTACCATTGTCGAAATGTCTTGTAAACCGGGATTCCGAGACTGATCGGGTCTTCCTGGGAGAAGGTCTATTCCTTCGTTGATCGCGAGAGCTTGTCATGGGCTAAGTTGGGACACCCCTACAGGGTTTAAACTTTTGAGAGCCGTGCCCGCGGTTATGTGGCAGATGGGAATTTGTTAATGTCCGGTTGTATATAACTTGACACCAGATCCGAATTAAAACGCATCAACCGCGTGTGTAGCCGTGATGGTCTCTTCTCGGCAGAGTCCGGGAAGTGAACACGGTTTTGGGTTATGTTTGACGTAAGTAGGAGTTCAGGATCACTTCTTGATCATTGCTAGTTTCACGACCGTTCCATTTGCTCTCTTCTCGCTCTTATTTGCGTATGTTAGCCACCATATCATGCTTAGCCGCTGCTGCAACCTCACCACTTTACCCCTTGCTTTCCCATTAAGCTTTGCTAGTCTTGATACCCAAGGTAATGGGATTGCTGAGTCCTCGTGGCTCACAGATTACTACAACAATAGTTGCAGGTACAGGTTGTGCGATGATCATGACGCGAGCGCGATGTTTGCTTGTTTTGGAGTTCTTCTTCTGCTTCTTCTTTGATCAGGGGATAGGTTCCAGGTCGGCAGCCTGGGCTAGCAAGGTGGTTGTCGTTTGAGTTTCTGTTTGTGTTTCATCCATAGTCGGATGTTGATCTTATGTATGAGATGATGTTGTATTCGTGTGCATTGTATGCCTCTTGTATGTATCCCCATCTATTATGTAATGTTGATGTAATGATATCCACCTTGCAAAAGCGTCTTCAAGATGCGCTTCTATCCTTGCTGGGACCTTCGAGTTCCTTTAGGATAGGGTCGCATCTTGGGCGTGACAAGTTGGTATCAGAGCCTCGACCGACCCTAGGAGCCCCCTTGATTGATCGTGTAGTTTGGCCGTTGTTGAATCTAGAAAAAAAACTGTTTTCTGAGTCTAGTTATATCGGAGAGTAGGAATTCTTTTTACTCCTCAGCCTCTTCGTCGCTCTGGTGAGAAATCTTGACGTAGGTGTTTTGAATTACTCCTCTTCCCATTCAAATTTTTCTTTAGGATCACGTAGTTTGGCGCCAAGAAGCTGGCGAGCATGAGGCGCTTGTCAGAAGCATACCAGCGCGAGATGGATCGCGCCGTAGGCGGCTCACCGGCTCCGACAGGGCCGAGCCGCCTACGCGCGGTCCGGCAACATGGCGCGACCATCGCCGACTTGCTCGGGGCTAAACGCCCCGTATACGCCACCCCAGCAGAGAACATCCACGCTGCCCAAGCGGCAACTGATGAGCTGAAGAACTTCGAGGGCGAAGAGCGCCGTTTGATGACGGAGCGAGTCCAACAGCTCCTCGACGCGGTTGCTGCGCAAAACATGGCCGGCGACCGCGAGGACGCGCTGCAGCAACCAAATGATGACTTGCCTCCCCGCCGAGATCAAGGTGCGACTTCCCAAACACCGACTGGCGGAGTCCGTGGAAGGAAAGAAAAGGAGCCGGCAGCCAGTCACAGTCGAACTCGTCTCACCATTGAGCGCGACCAAGACGGTCGGTCGAGAGCAGTGGAGCGGCGGGATGACTACCTGCCTCCCCCACCCAGAAGGGAACAGCGAGTTTCCCCGCCGCCTGTTGAGCATCCGACTCTCGGAGGCCACCTCGGCCGCCGAGAGGGAGTCGGAGAGAACGACGCCCGCCATCGGATCGACTGACTCCACCGATCCCTGGCGCTGGAAGAAGAAGACGAGCTGGGCCCTCCTTGCTTCGGGCCCCGCATCAGAGACGAGCCCTTCCCCAAAGGATTCATGCTCCCCCGAGACACACCCAAGTACACCGGCTCCGTGAAGCCGGAAGATTGGCTGATAGACTACTCCACAGCCGTCAGCATAGCGAACGGCAACAAGCGGGTTGCCGTGAAGTACGTTCCCCTCATGCTCCAGGGCATGGCCCGGACATGGTTGAACAGTCTGAAGCCCCGCAGCATCAATAGCTGGGTCGACTTCACCGAAGCCTTCATCCGCAACTTCACGAGCACGTACAAGCGACCTCCCAAGCCGCGGCAGCTTTCCTTGTGCGTGCAAGGCCCTGATGAGTCGACACGCGACTACCTCACGCGCTGGGGCGAGCTTCGGAACTCCTGCGAGGGCGTGCACGAGGTGCAGGCCATCGAGTACTTCACTGCCGGGTGCCGAGAAGGCACCCTCCTCAAGCACAGGCTCCTCTGTGACGAGCCAGAGACCCTCGACGAGCTGCTGATTATAGCAGACAAGTACGCCACGGCCGACTCGTCCATCAAGACGGAGATGCAAGTCAATGCGGCTGGCAAGGTGGCTCCACAGGCTCCCAGAACTCCAGCTGGAGACACCAGTCGGCGCCAACAACAGAATGACAACAAGCGCAAGGCCCAACCGCCAACTACCAACAGTCGGCAGGTTGCGACAGTTGAAGATCAACAGCCGGAGGGGCAGCCTCCGGCCAATCGGCAGAAAGGCGGCAAGTCCAATTGGTTGCCGGCCTTTTCCTATGAGCAGACTCTGGATGGTCCCTGCAAGTTCCACAGTGGCGCGAAGCCGTCAAATCACACCACCCAAAAGTGTCACTGGCTCACCAGAATCGCCAAGGGAAACGGCCTCATTCCTCCGCCGCCTGCTGGGCCGCCGCCTCCCCAGCAGCCGGCTGTTCGGCCAGTCGGCGCAGTACAAGACGAGTTCCCAGATGAGCACGAAGCCTATGTGGTGTTCACCAGTGTAGCAGATGACCGGCACAGCAGGCGCCAACAGCAGCAAGAAGTAAATACAGTGGCAACAGACACTCCAGAGTTCATGCATTGGTCCGAGAGGCCTATCAGTTGGAGTAGAGCAGATCACCCAGAGGTGATGCCGAATCCGGGTTCCTATGCCCTGGTCCTAGGTGCCACCTTGGCCACTGATAGGCGGGCCGCCCGCTTTTCAAGAATACTAATAGACGGAGGCAGTAGCATCAACATCATGTACAAAGATACCATGGAGAAGCTAGGAATCAAGCGAAGACAGCTACAGAGTAGCCGGACTGTGTTCCATGGTATTGTACCCGGCCTTTCCTGTTCGCCAATCGGCAAGATCCTGATAGACATCCTCTTCGGAGACAAAGATCATTTCCGCCGAGAGCCGGTCTGGTTTGAAGTAGTGGATCTTGAAAGCCCATACCACGCGCTGCTTGGCCGACCTGCCTTGGCCAAGTTCATGGAGGTCCCTCACTACGCCTACCTGAAGATGAAAATGCCAAGTTCCAAGGGAATTTTGACCGTAGCCGGCGACTACAAGAAGTCGTCCGCCTGCGGCCGAGAGCAGCCGACTGGCCGAGTCCTTGGTGATCGCAGCTGAGAAGCGGCTCCTTGACCGAGTCGTGGTGATGGCCGGAAAGCAGCCAGAGATGTCGCCCGACCCCAAGGAGTCGGAAGCTGGGGGCTCGTTTAAGCCGGCCAAACAGACCAAGAAGATACCCTTGGACCCGGAGCACCCAGAGAGGTACGCTGTCGTAGGTGCAAACCTTGACAGCAAATAGGAAGGCGAGCTCGTCGATTTCCTCCGTGAGAATCGAGACATCTTTGCATGGTCCCCCAAAGACATGCCAGGTGTACCGACGGAATTCGCCGAGCACAAGTTACATGTCAGGCCAGATGTGAAACCCGTCAGGCAGTCCTTGCGCCGCGTGTCAGAAGAGAAGAGAAGAGTTGTTGGAGAGGAGATAGCCCGGCTTCTTGCGGTCGGCTTCATCATGGAAGTGTTTTTTCCAGAATGGCTGGCAAACACGGTTTTGGTACTGAAGAAAAACAAGCAGTGGCGGATTTGTATTGACTACACAAGCCTCAACAAAGCCTGCCCAAAGGATCCATTTGCCCTGCCAAGAATCGATCAGGTGATAGACTCCACAGCCGGATGCGAGCTGCTGAGTTTCTTAGATGCATATTCATGATATCACCAGATCAAGCTGAACCCGGCAGACAGACTGAAGACCGCCTTCATCCCACCGTTCGGAGCCTTTTGCTACCTGACAATGACGTTCGGCTTGAGGAATGCTGGTGCCACCTTTCAGCGTTGCATGCAGAAGTGGCTCCTCAAGCAACTCGGCAGAAATGCCCGCGTCTACGTGGATGATGTGGTGGTGAAGACAAAGAAGCTTGGGACGCTGCTAGAAGACCTCAAGGAGACCTTTGAGAACCTGCGTCGATTCCAGATCAAGCTCAACCCTGAGAAGTGCGTTTTCAGAGTACCAGTCGGCCAACTCCTTGGCTTCCTGGTCTCCGAACGCGGCATAGAATGCAACCCCATGAAGATCAAGGCCATCGAGAGGATGGAGGTACCCAGCCGGCTGTTAGATGTGCAGAAGTTCACCGGCTGCTTGGCATCTATCAGCCGATTCATCAGTCGGCTGGGCGAGAAAGCTCTGCCCTTGTATCAATTGATGAAGAAGACCACCTTTTTCGAGTGGAACCACAAGTCGGACGAAGCATTTCTCCAGCTGAAGAAGATGTTGACTACTCCCCCTGTGTTGGCGGCTCCGACTCCCAAAGAGCCCATGCTCTTGTACATCGCCGCCACCAGCCGAGTAGTCAGCACAGTCATTGTAGTCAAACGCAAAGAGGAAGGCAAGGCGCTCCCTGTCCAGAGACCGGTGTATTACCTGAGCGAGGTACTGTCGACCTCCAAGCAAAACTACCCTCACTACCAGAAGATGTGCTACGGTGTGCATTTCGCCGCCAAGAAGCTAAAGCCTTACTTTGAAGAACATCCAATCACCATAGTTTGCACGGCTCCGCTGGCCGAGATCATTGGAAGCCGAGACGCCTCCGGCCGAGTAGCCAAATGGGCCATAGATCTGGCTCCTTACACCATCTTCTACCAGCCCCGCACCGCCTTCAAGTCGCAAGTGCTGGCCAACTTCCTCGTCGACTGGGCCGAGACCCAGTACCTACCGCCAGCGCCTGACTCCACCCATTGGTGGATGCATTTCGACAGCTCCAAGATGCGCACCGGCCTAGGAGCCGGCGTCGTCCTCACCTCCCCTAAAGGCGACAAGCTCAAGTATGTGTTGCAGATCCACTTCGCCGCCTCCAACAACGTCGCCGAATATGAGGCGCTCATTCATGGGCTCCGGCTTGCCAAAGAACTCGGCATTCGCCAGATCCTGTGCTATGGTGACTCTGACTTGGTGGTTCAGCAATCATCCAGCGACTGGGACGCCAAAGACGCAAACATGGCGAGCTACTGCTTCCTGGTGCAGCAACTCAGCGGATACTTCGAGGGGTGTGAATTCCTTCACGTGCCAAGAAATGACAATGAACAAGCAGGCGCCTTGTCACGAGTCGGCTCTACCCGCCAAGCAATACCTTCCGGCGTCGCTCTTCAGCGCCTCCTCAAGCCGTCTATCAAGCCTTCACCAGAGTCAGACTCCATCTTTGTGTCGGCTCCTCCAGAAGAAGTCGGATCCGACTCTAGAGCCCCAACAGACGGCCCGAAGAAAACCACAGTCGAAGCCGGCCCGGGGACTTCAGAGCCCGGCCCGGGGACTGCGCCAGTCGGCCCGGGGACTTCAGAGCCCGGCCTGGGGACTGCGCCAGTCGGCCCGGGGACTGCGCCAGTCGGCCCAGGGACTCCGTCAATCCAGCAAGCGGCCACAGACTCCAGCCCGCCGCCTCCCAGCCCAGCCACCCTTGTCCAAGTCGCTGTGGTAGCAGTTGAAGAAATAGCAGCACCCTCATGGGCACAGCCCGTCCTCAAGTTTCTAGTAAACAGAGAGCTGCTGACAGATGAGATCCTGGCTCGGCCAGTGCAACGCCGAGCAGCCGCTTAAACCATAGTCAACAGAGAGCTGGTCAGGCGCAGTGTCACTGGTGTCTACCAGCGCTGCGTAGAGCCAGAACAAGGCCAAGCAATTCTCAGAGACATTCATCAGGGCGAGTGCGGCCACCATGCGGCTTCAAGGGCACTCGTCACCAAAGCCTTTCGGCACGGTTTCTTTTGGCTGACTGCCCTGGAAGAGGCTAAAGAGTTAGTCCAAAAATGCAAGGGGTGCCAGAAGTTCCGCTCCAAGCCACTTCAGCCGGCTTCGGCGCTGAAGACAATTCCCATCGCCTGGCCCTTCGCTGTTTGGGGCCTGGACATGGTGGGACCATTCAAGACGGCCCGAGGCGGCCTAACTCATCTGCTTGTCACGGTGGACAAGTTCACCAAGTGGATAGAAGCAAAGCCCATCAAGAAGTTGAATGGTCTGACTGCAGTGACTTTCATCGCCGACATCACGGTGCGGTATGGCATACCGCACAGCATCATCACCGACAATGGCACAAACTTTGCCAAAGGTGCCTTGGCCCGTTTCTGCGCGACGCAGGGCATCCGACTGGACTTAGCGTCCGTTGCCCATCCGCAGTCAAACGGCCAGGTGGAGCGGGCGAACGGCCTCATCCTGTCCGGCATCAAGCCTCGACTGGTCGAACCACTCGAGCGTTCGGCCGGCTATTGGGTTGAGGAGCTACCAGCCGTCCTCTGGAGTCTGCGCACGACTCCAAACAAGTCAACCGGCTTCACGCCTTTCTTCCTCGTCTACAGTGCCGAAGCCGTCATCCCGACGGATATAGAGTTCGACTCTCCACGAGTCACCATGTACACCAAAGAGGAAGCTGAAGAAGCACGCCAAGACGGTGTTGACCTGCTGGAAGAAGGCCAGCTGTTGGCACTCAGCCGGTCCAGCATCTACCAGCAGAGTCTGCACCGATACTACAACCGAAAGGTCAAGCCAACATTCTTTCAAGAGGGCGACCTTGTGCTCCGGCTGATTCAGAGAACAGCCGGCCAGCACAAGCTGTCGGCACCTTGGGAAGGCCCCTTCATCATCAGTAAAGTGCTGGGCAACGGCTCCTACTACCTAATCGACGCTCAGAAGCCTCGAGCGCGCAAGAGGGACGACTCCGGCAAAGAAACAGAGCGCCCGTGGAACGCAAATCTTCTTCGAAGATTTAACAATTGATGCAGTATGTATCGCACTACCCCCTTTGTATTAAAGTATTAAGACCTTGAGCCCCCCGAGACGAGCTCGGGGACTGCCTTTTTGTGTTATCTGTATGATAACAATCACGCTTCCGAGTATGCTACTCTTTTTGTCATATCACTTGACACCGGGTCCGACTAGTCAGCCCGGGGACTTGCCGTCTTGCGCTATGAAATGCTTCCTGCAGTCGGACAAGTAGTGTGTTGTGCTCAAGCCATCTCCTGTCAAATGCCGCAGCTCGCAGAGCGACTGTTGGTAGACAGAGAACAAGCAAGAACGAGCACACACACAAAAAAATGGCTAAGGACCTAAAGCGTATGCATAGCTCAAGCTGGCTCCCAGCCTCTCTCTGCAGAGCCGACTCATGAGTAGTCGGCTCGCCGCCTTAGCCTCTACCAAGGACGGCCGACTCTTGGGTAGTCGGCCTGTCGCCTTCTAGCCGACTTGCTAAAGAAACTCTAAACGGCGAAGTACTTGCCTTCCCTAAGATAGCCAAGCATTTGACTTACGGCAGTTCACGGAGCGACTGTCCATCTGGCAAAGCGGCAACTACGGGAAGGCGGCAAAGGAAAAAGCCAAAAAGAGCAATAAGCAAGGAAAGATAGAAGGCAAATAGATATTTACATAGGCAAAGGCCTCTGGCCGAGTTCAAGATACACCCCGCGGGTGGAACTGTTCGAATCTAACAAAGTTTTCAAAAGATTACTGAAGACAGATAAATAGAGGCGGAAAAAGCAGCCTAGGAGGCGGCATCTGGGACCGGAGGATTGGAGGAGACGGCGGTGTCAGGCGCCGGGGCGGTCGGCTGGGCGGTCTCGATTTGGTCGCCTCCGGCGGCAGTCGCCTTGTCTCCACGCGGCTCGTTGCTGGAGGCGCGATCGAGCTGAGGCTGGCCGCCTGCTCCGCCTTCTGGGGCCTCCGCCTTGCCTCCGTCCTCCGCCTCGTCCTCCTCCTTGGCGCTGGAGTTGATCACCTCCGCCGAGTCTTCGCCATACTCCGGGTTCATCCCGAACTAGTATGGCGGCACTTCCTCGCCGCCTTCAGCCCGCTCGGGCACGAAGACACTGGTGTCCGTGTACTCGGCGATGGCCGCCGCGTGCTCGATAAGGGCGCCCTCCATGGCCTCCAGCTCGGACTGGGTTTCTGACCGGAACGCGGCCAGGCGGTCTAGGTCCATCCCTGGATACCACGCCTTGATGAACTCCAAGGCCCGGCGCGCTCCGGCCCGGGCCGAGGAGCCCTTCCAAGCCTCAAGACGGCCGGCGGCGACTTCTAGTCAGTCGGCAGTCCGACTGGCGGTGCACAGAGCCATCATGTCTGGCCACAGGGCGGCAACCGCCTGGGCGCCGGCACGCTGAAGCCAGTGCAGCAGCCAGTGAGCCGGACGAAGACGGGCTTCAATGCTCATAAGCTGCTCATCGATGGTTCGGCGGGCATTAGCGGTGACCTCCTCACCTCTTGCCCTTCGCGCCTCTCGGGCAGCCTCGATGGCAAAAGGGACCGCCTGCGAGTGACCAGGAAAGAAGTCTGCCAAGACAAAAAAGAAGCAAGTCGAAAAATCAGAAGTCGGCCTAACGAGTAGTCGAAAGCACAAAGAAACGAAAGATACTTACCATCAATGATGTCCTCGATCTCGTGGTAGCCGGAAGTCAGCATCGCCTCCCTGTCGGTCCAGGCGGAGCGCTCGCTCTCAAACTCGGCCATGAGAGCGGTCTCCCGCATCTTGGCCTCGTCCTGTGCCTTCTTGAGCAGCTCCTTCTGCTCGGCCAGCTGCGCCGCCAGCAGGTCATGCTCCTTGGCGAGCTTGCCGCACTCCTCCTCCTTGGCACGCCGGGCGGTATTGGCCTCGCCAAGCTGCTCCTGAAGAGCGGCGTTGGCGCCTGAAGAACGAAAGAAGAAACAAATAAGTCATCAGCAAAGTAGATCGCCGGGAAGATCCGGCCCGACTGCTCAGCAGTCGGCCCGAATCTCGGGGACTACAGCCCGTGGGTGCGCCAGCCCGCCCCCGCGAAGATGGAAGAAAAAGAGCTTACCCCGGCTTTCCGCCAAGTCGGCGGTCCGCTTGTTCAACTCTTCAACATTACGGTTGAAGGCAGTGGCGCGGAGGTTATTATACTCCTACAAGAAGCCAATGGAGACAAAGTCAGTATTTGGAACTCGCCAGAGGGAGTTCCGAACCGCCTGCGCAGCAGCCGGCCCGGAACTCGGGGACTACACCCAGTGGGTGCGCTGGCGTGCCCCCACAGAGAAAAACAAGAATCAGAAAGAAGAAGGAAACATACTCAGACAGATGTCCGCGCGGCCAGATGCGCCCTGGTGCAGGCTTGAAGGGCGTCGCTTTCAGCGCGCAGCTTCGCCTGGATGTCCAAGAGCGCTTGGTTCAGCGGCTGGTGCTGCCTCCGCGCAACCACCCGATGGTCGCGGTGCTGGAGGCCTCGACATCCAGGGTCGCCGAGCTGGCGGTGCCGGTTACCCGAGGTCGCGGCGCCGAGGTCGCCCTCTCAAGATGGCACCGCACCGGCGAGACGACTTGAAGAAGCAGCCGCGCCTCGGCCTCTTCCGCGGTCGGCGGCTCCGACTGACCAACCGGCTGTTTGCCGTGCGGTCTCCCAGACGGTGGCGGAGGCGGCAGTGGCGGCACAAGGGTGTCCGAGCTAGAAGCCTCGCCGCCCTCCTTCTCCACGAGGGGGTTCTCGGTGACGGCCTCTCCGGTCTTGCCCGTGAACTTCGGAGGCGGCGGCGCAGACGACAATGGGGGGACGAGCATCGCTGATCGGCGACGCGCGGCCTCCTCGGCACGCCATTTCGCTGCAAGGGAGGCTTCAGCGTCCTCCAGCTTCTTCTGGGCGTTGGCGGCCGCCTTCTCAGCCCGCGCCTTCTCTAGGAAGTCGTCCTCCTCCTCGTCGCGCTTCTCCTGTGCATTTCGCTCTGTCGCCTCCCAGAGGTCGGCGGTGGGATCGGCCCACCGAGTGTTGGCGGACGTCTCTGCCGACCCCATGACAGAGGGGACGGCGACCCTCTCAAGGGAGAGGGGGCCCTGAAGAAGAACAGAGGGAGAATAAAGGAAAACTCGGACAAGATTCAACGAAGGAAAATAAAAGGCATAAAGACTTACGCTGAGACTAGCGGCGGCCTTCTCACTTCCCTTCGGAAGCGGTTGGCCTTCGCGGCCACCTCCTCCCGTTTGGTCGCGGCGGCCGCCCCTTTGAGCTTCTTCAATTTACCGCCGGGCGCACTCGGCCCGGCGTGACGCCTCTTTGCGCCGCCTTGGCCAGCCAGGCTGGCCCTTTGCTGGTGGCGCGGGGCGACTTCCCCGTCGGCGTCGTCATCAGGTCAGTCGGCGAAGGTGGCCGAGGGCCTGAAGCCGCCCTTTGTTCCTTCTCCCCCGCCTTCGGCGTCGGCTTCCATCACCGCCGCCCCCAAGTCGGGGTAGTCGACGTCGCAGTCCACGCGATCAGGGACATACTCGCGGGGCTTTCTCGTGGCTCCGGCTGCAGGCTCCATGAGGGGGTTCTAGCTAGAAGAAACCAACAAGAGTCAGAAGCCGGAGTCGGCTGCAAATAAGACAAAACAACAGGGAGATGCGACTTACCACTGGTGGGGGGTTGTCGCGCGAGTACGGCTCCTTGCCGAACTGCCAGTCCTCCCCGAACTCGCAGTGCGCGATATGGTTCACCAAGTTTGCCACCTCCTTGCGGGGCATCTCCTTGGTTCTCATCCGGCTTGGGTCTCGGAGGCCACTCATCTGACAGATCAGATGAGGCCGGCCTTGGAGCGGGAGAACTCGGCACGCAACGAAGGCAGCCAGAAGGTCGGATCCGACGAGGCCCTCCGACTGCAGCAAGACTCGGAGTCGCGCTACGGCGGCGGCTCCGGAGGGAGTCAGCGTCCTGGCTCGGTGAGACCAGATGGGGAGCCTTCCGGTTAGGGGGGCGGCGTTGTAGGGCGGCAGGTTCAACCCAGTCGCCGTCGATGGAGAGGTTCTTCACATAGAAGTACGAGCGCTGCCACATCTTCACCGACTTTATCAGCGAGATGGGAGGAAAGGGGTTGTCGGCTGTCGAGCGTCGCACCACGATGTAGGTGCCGCACTGAGCCGGAATGTCGGCGACTTGTGTGCCGAGCTTAGAAGAGAAGAATTCTCCCCATAGCTCGAGGGTGGGGAGAACGCCGAGGAAACCTTCACACAGAGTGGTGAAGGCGGAGAGCAACACCACCGTATTCGGAGTGAGGTGGTGTGGTTGAAGGCTGTGGAACCCCAAGAACGAGCGGAAGAAACCGCTCGCCGGCAGCCCCAGGCCACGCATGAGGTGCGAGCGGAAGATGACCCGCTCGCCCTCCTCCGGCGCCGGTCGGGTCTCCCCCTCTAGCGCGGGGCGGGTGCGCACGAGGTCCGCACTGGGGAGACGGCGTGTCTGGCGGAGGAACTCTATGTGTTCCTCCTTCACCTCCGAGCCGCCCCATACGCCGGAGCGCACGGCGGGGGCCGCGGCGGAGGAAGAGCTCATCGCCGCGGTGAGGAGTGCTCTCGCTTGATGATGGGGGTAAGAGGAAGATAAGGCAAGATGCGGCGGGGGAATGGGGGAGAAGGGTGCGCGTGCGGTGCCGCCCCGCTCCCCCCTGCCTACTTATAGCCCTATGGGCTGAGAAGCCGAGGGGCGGGCGTGGGAGTAACTGCGCACGATGCCCCACGCCACCCCACGATTTACCCCACGAAGTTACTGCACGCAGTAACAATGTGGGGGAACCAACCGTCCACGGCCGCAACGGATCCGTTCGTATGCCGAGGCACGGTAGTGGCGATCCCCGCCTGACGGCCTGTCCCGTCGTGCGCGTGGGCGGGCAGACTGGTCTTTCCACGTGGCGCCATGCGATAGGACTGCCTCGATGGCAGCAGGGAAGCGTATCAGGTACGCCGCCTGATTTCCTGCCGCGACTTTCAAACAGCGGCTCCTCGCTAGACGAGATCAGACTCTCGACGGTCGGCCCAAGAGAAGACGGCAACCGAGTTCCAGAGTCAGCATGAGGAAGGTTGAAACTGTTGAAGCCCCACCATGCAGCGTCCGCGGGGCTTCACCAGCTTCGGGGACTACTGTCGGAGTAATGGGCCACGGGTAGGCTAACCCGAGTCCCAGGACCTTTCAAGACATCGAGGCAGACCGCACCCCTCAAGCTGAGTCCCAGACAGCGACTCCAAGACAAGTCGAGTCCCAGACGGCGACTCCAAGACAAGCTGAGTCCCAGACAGCGACTCCGAGATAAGCCGACTCCAAACTGGCGACCTCCAGAGAGGCCAACTATGGAGAGTCGGCCCATGACTCCTCCCGATGCACGATGCGGGTACGGTCACGGCGTGGCCGTTCCCCCCTCTGCCTATGAGGGGCCGGCATGGCTACAGTGAGCCGTATCGCAGGAAGATCTCCGGCGAGGCGCGGCACTGTTGCCATGCCTGCCCACGACGCCAGGCACCTCAGCCACAATGCGCAACGCACTGTGCCCACGACGCGTGCCTGTACGGCCCGAAGACCGCGGGGCCGCCTGTCAGTGGGTGGAACGAAGGCGGCCTGAGCGCCCCGAAGACGTACATGCGGGAGTCAGCCTCCCTGGAGTCGGCCGACTCCCCCCAGGGCCCATGAGCCATTAACTAGATAGGATGGGGAATGGCGACAGTGATCGCCCGATAGACGGCGGCACTGTTGCCACGACCCAATGACCAAGCCTGCGTCATCAGGAGTGCCGCACAGTGTCAAGCCTGTCCGCGGGACCCACCAGTCGGCGGGCCCCAGAAGCTGGCAGGAAGGACGGCGGTCTGAGAGACAGACGGCTGGGACCCGTGCCCAGCCGGATTACCATTGTACCCCCGGGGGTAGGCCTATATAAACCTCCCGGGGCACCCATGCAAAGGGTTCGGACCTTAAGAGAGATAGACCAGACAGCATAGGACGGAGAGAACTAGCCTTGCTCTCTCCTGCCTCCAGATACAGCTCCAGGAGCACCATTGTAGCCATGTTGCTTGAGTGATCATGCGGAGACCCCGCAGAGCAGCAGTAGGGGTGTTATCTCCTCGGAGAGCTCCGAAGCTGGGTAAGATTCGCCGGCGTGCATGTCTTCGCCTCATCCCGTTTCCAGGCACCGGCGATGTTCTACTCGCCCCCACCATGATAAGCCATCCTTTGGCATATGTCGCACCCAACCCCCGACAAAAAGGCTTGGTAATATAGCAAAAACACCCAAATGGGGTGATAAAGGCTGTTTTTATTTCATTGGGTCAATACAGTCGTATCTGATGGTACCCGGAATACGGTCCAAAAAAGACAAGCGCTCACACCCCGCAGTTGAATCGACGATCTGGTCAATGCAGGGGAGAGGGAAATGATCTTTCGGGCACGCCCGATTGACGTGTTTGAAATCTATACACATACGAAGTGAATCATCTTTCTTGGGGACCATGACTACATTGGCGAGCCACTCAGGGTGGTATATCTCGCAGATGAACTCAGCTACCAGAAGCTGAGCCACCACTTCTCCAATTGTTTTCCTCTTCTCCACGGCAGACCGACGGAGATGCTCCTTAACGTTTTTTGCTTTTGGGTCGACTCGCAAACAATGCTCAGCCAGTCCCCTCGGTACACCTGGCATGTCCGATGGTTTCCATGCGAAGATGTCCCAGTTCTCATGGAGGAACTTGATGAGCGCTTCTTCCTATTTGTTGTCGAGTGTTGTTGATATATGAGTCGGAGCAGCATTGGGATCGGTCGGGTGAATGTGAACAGGCTTTGTTCACTGGACAACTGAAATGCAGACTTTGAAGCAGGCTTCTTAGCGCGCAACAAATCACTCGGATCTGCAGTCTTCTTGTACTCTTCCATTTTTACTACTGCCATCTGTTCATCGGCAATTTCTGAACCCTTTTGGAGGCACTCTTCTGCTCTCTACCTGTCGGTGGGAAACGACACCTATGGGATCACAAGAATCCCTACTACGGTTGTGGGGCGCTGGGTTGTGAGGAGAGCAGGATCAATAGTCAGTATGAGCACGCGGATCGTTCACCCAGGTACGGGCCGCAGAGATGCGTAACACCCTAGTCCTGCTTGGATGTGTGTATTTGTGTTCTTGAGGTTCTTGAACTAGTTACAAGGGGCGTAACTTGTTCAAAAGTTCGAATCCTTCTCCTGGATGCCTTGGGCCTCGTTTTATAGGCAAGGGGATCGCCACAGTGGCACACAGGAGGTGGCATCGGGGTACTGTGATTAAGCCTATCCCTTGCCATTACGAGACAAATTGCATTTAATGCGCCCCTGACTTGTCCCCTCCACTTTACTGCCGCTTTGCCCTGCCTCGACATGCGCCTAGACCAGCAAGGCGGTCAACGCCATGTAGGCTGGCAGGCTGCTGAGGTGGCGCGGTGGTAGGGCCTTCACGAAGATTTGCATGCCACCACGTAGGCATGCACTGAGTTGGCTGAGAAGCCTTATGCCGACACGCAAGCACCTTACCAGCTGGTGGGCTGGCAGCTGCATGGGAGTGGTGATAGAAGTTTGGCGGGCGCGGGCCTGGCTGTGGCCTCGTGAACGCCCTCGGCAAGGGCCTTGCTGGGGCCCCGGCAAGGGTCTTGCCGCGGTGTTGCGGCGTCCCCGGCAAGGGTCTTGCCAGGGGTCTTGTGGGTTCCCTTGGCAAGCATCTCGCCGAGGTTCGTCATCTTTTACTCTTCTGATTCGAAGTGTTCCTTGTCTTCACAAAGATCTGGATGCCACCATGGAGGCGCCCCCCTAAGCCCATGTCCCAACATCGTTGGTGACGCTGGAGAAATTGGGGCCCAAGGGCAGCGCGCCCTGCTAGCGTCAGGTAGGCTGCCCTGGTATGGGCCTTGCCAGGGCCGTGGGGCCTGCCTCGGCAAGGGTCTTGCTAGGGGAAACCAACTCACCTTGTTGCTCTTCATGCCTCTGTCTTGGCACCGCTTCGTCCGCCCCGTGGCTTTGATTTCCTGTCTCTGCCCTGCTCAAGTGTGGTCATGGGTGCGGCTCTGATTGCCCGTGCTCAAATAAGGGTACAAAAGAGTGCCCCTATTTTAGTACACCGACAGGACCCCCCCCCCCCCCCGTCCTGGGCCACACATAAGCGCGACACGTTGTTGGGCCAGGCCCAGAACGGTGCACGGGCAGGCGGGGCGGTTTTTACCGTGGTAACATTCCGTCCGCTATGCTTCCCCACGGCCACCGTGTTGAATGCGTGACGTGTGGGATGCGCGCGCGTGACCGAAGCATGCTTGCATCATCTTGTGGTGAACAGTAAAGAGGCGGCTTGCGTGTCCCTTCGAGACCGCAGGGCCGCTGCTCATTTACTATCCTTACCTGGGAACCGTCACTCCACGCGTCCCATAACGCCCGTTTCTTGCGCCACGTACGCCGCGTTCACGACGCAAAGCGACTGTCAGGCGCACGAGATATGGGAAGTCGTACGTGTGTGGGTCGATTCTCACGCGCCTTCAATTGGGCGGGGAGGGCGGTCGACGGCCTCGCCCGCTATCACCTTAATGAGTCGGGTTGGTTGAAAGGGGCGGCCGAGCCCATATCCCGTCCTTTATGAGGAGGGGAGTGGGAGGAACGGCGCCTCTCAATCCTTCGTCATCCGCCTCTCCCCCATTCCTGCTCCCTCCTCCCTTCTGCCATGGCAAGACGGCGTGGCGACGCTTCATCGGTGGTGGCGAGGGTCTCTGCTAGGCAGCGTGTCGCCCCTCCCCAAGAGCTCATGGTGGCGGAGCCAAACCGTTAGAGGCAGGGGGAGGGGGTGAGGTCGAGGCTGTCGGATGTTGGGTTCCGGCAGACCCTTGAGGTTCAAACTCTGGTGTGCACGCGAGGATCTTCCCCCTACCTATCCGCGTCTGATCACCTGGCGATAATCTAAGCTAAAAAAGATGAACAACACGAGGTACACAAGATTTATACTAGTTAGGGCCACCGTTGTGGTGTAATACCCTACTCTAGTGTGTGTGGTGGATTGCCTCAAGGGCTGATGATGAACATTACAAAGGATGAACAGCCTCGCGAGAGGTGTTCTTAAGCTGGTGCGATGAACTACTTGGATGAGCTCGATCGCCTCTCTACCTGATGATGACTCGAAGATCCCCCCCTCTTCTGTGGTGGCTAGCCCTATTTATAGAGGCCCTGGTCCTCTTCCCAAATATTGAGCGGGAAGGGCGCCAACAACGGTCATTTTGAAGGGAAACATCCAGTACAGGTTATCCTGACTAAAGTTGGTCTTCGGCTGCCAAAGGTACTGGCGATGACGCCGTCTTGGGCTCCACGATGAACTCCATCCTGCCGCTCTGCTGGTCTTGGTCTTGTTGCACTGAAATGGCAACCTTTGCCTGATGCCTCGGTACTCCACACCTATGCTTGCCCCCTTTGCACCAAAGAGGAAACAAGGACACTGCGCAGGCCGACGCCCGCATGGCGCCCGCCTGGTCTCGATCATCACAGCTTGCGTCACGGGCACCTCGTGAGGTACCCCTGCCTTGATCTCTCCGCCTCCTCGCGAGCCTGCCTAGCCAGGCCACTCCTGAGGGAACCTCGTGTCATCCGCCCCGCGATGCTTGGCCCCTCGCGAGGGTCTTGAGTCTTGCGTTGATGAAGATGGGCCGTACTAGGCCACCACTCGAGCGATGCCACAGGCCGTAGGCAGGAAAGTCTGGGGACGCCCGTTCCCAGGACGCCGACAGTAGCCCCCGGGCCCAAGGCGCCCTCAGACTTGGGTTAGCGGAGAAGCAAAGGAGCAAGTGTGGAGCGCCGCGGGCCCCATCAGCCTGCGGCCTTGGGTGCCGCGTAGCGATTGATTGGACGTGGGCGTCTTCTCTTCCCCACGCTGCCTCGGGAACTGCTTGACTTGACAAGTCCCTGCATGCGGAAATGAGTCATGATTACCTATGATCGTGGAGGCCGACGGTTAGCCTCCTCCGGACTATAAGTACGGACGGGCGAGAGCCCCGCAGTCCATCTCTTCCTGCTTCTCTCTTTCTTCCTCGCCCTTGCTCCAGTTCACGCCAATGGCGCCGATCCGCCGGTTTTCAGCAGAAGAGAAGGGGAAGGCCCCCCGAGAGGGTCCTGACCCGCTTCCGCCGAAGAAGCGGCCGGTCCCCGGCCGCTGCGACGTGGTCGCATGGCAGGAGATGTCGAGGCCTTGGTACGAACGGCCGCCGCCTGGGTTTCCGCTGCCCTTGTATGCCCGAGCCGAGGGCCATGGAGAAGAAGATACCGAGCGGCACCACCGGTGTCGCCGCCGACGCTGACGAGTCACGGCGGTGCACGTCGTCGCTCCTGGGGTCCATGTCGAGGGCTCTTCTCGCGAGCTCGTGCTTCACGCCACTATGCCTCCTCGCTCTTGGATTCACCTTCCTCCCTCTTTCGCCTTCGAAATGCCACCGCGGGGGCCTCTGGAGCTCTGGCTGCAGCATGCTGACTGCAGCACCCTCGCGACTGGAGCGGAGGTCGATGTTGTCGCTCAGGGCAGGGTCTACATGACTCGGGGCTGGGGCGAGATCGCCTGCGTCTGTCGGACAGGGGGTGCCCTCGTAATTCATCTTGAATACGATAGCACCTCCTTGATGTTTTCAAGGTCTTCGACATGGAAGGACGCCGACTAGAGTGCTGCCCCAAGGAAGGCGGTCGGGGCATTGAAGTGGCGAGGGCCAGGCCTGCCAACCGCTTCCCCAGCAGCTCCTCTAGTAGCAGCGGAGGATCCAGCGACTCTCCCGAGCTTCATGTGACTCCGGAGACGAGCGACGACAGCTACGAGGCCCCGAGCTAGCATCGTGCTCGGAGCAGGGCAGCTGCATCTGGCCGCCGACGCCGCTGATCTAGATGGGGTTGGCACCGGCGCTGGGAAGCCCACTGTTGATGATGGTGTCTCCTATGTAGGGGCGCGTAGTTAGCGTTACTTAGGATTAGCACCTTTTGTTCCCTGCGAGGAATCGAAGAAACGCCCTGCGGGGGTATGTAACGTGTCTGCCATATCTTTTGTGAATATTATCCTTATTATGGAGCGATGCGAGATGCTTGTCCTGTCTTAGCTTGGCTCCCCCTTTCTATCCTCACGAGGGCTTGGTGCTCTACACTGACAGGTCCCGGTCCCCAAGCAGGCTTCAGCCGTCGCTGGTATGCCAGGTCGCGATGCCATGGGTCAAGGCCAAGAGGTGAGTGGTCCAAGGTCCAGTAAGAGCCCCCGAGGCGCGATGCTCGGGAGGTTCCCTTTAGCGCTCAAGCAGCCTCCGCTGGGCAAGAAAAAAAAGGCAACATCGCCGTGACAGGGCTGCACTAGACGAGGGTTTAGCGTAGCGTTGATTTAGCTTTTCCAGGGGCGTGACTTATCTCATGAGCTTGGAGTAGTTCTTCGGCGAGGTGCCGGGCCTGCACGCCGGCACCTGGCGTGTTGCTGGGTTGCGTCCTCGTCAGCTTCTCCCCTCTTCCCCACACTTTCCTTCATGCTCTATGTCCTCAGGTCCCGGCCCTCGAGCGAGCTCAGCCGCCGCTGGTATGACAGGTCGCGATGCCGTGGGTCAAGGCCAGGGGGTGGGGGCAGGAGAGCCAGTAAGAGCTCTTGAGTCGCGATGCTCAGGTGCCCCCCTTTTAACGCGCGAGCGGACCGTACGGGAGAGAGAGAGGGAGCTCACGACGCCCCCACCATGGTCCTTCGGCGGATCCTATACACCAGCACGAGGAAAACAAGGACTGCCATTACAGTTGCCAGCCAGCCATTGGTTGCTCCGAGGGACTGATTGGGGCACTGTGGGCCTGGTCAGGTAGCGCTTTGCGGGGCTGCCGCGGCCAGAGCTCGACCACTCAGATTTGTCGAGTTGCAGGCATGGACCCATGCGCAAGCATCGTGCTAGAGCAAGAGGATTCAAAGGTAGGTGTCAATCGAGCAGGCGATTATCTCAAGCAAGTTAAGCATGAATGAGAAAATAAACTTAGATAGATGCAGAGAAAGGCACACGCCACTGGGTCAGGCCCAAGCGGCTTGGGGATGATGCAGCCCGAGGGGCGGCCCCAACAAGATAAGCTGAAAACATGAGCAAAATAGATACATGCCGCGGGGACAGACCCACGCGACGTGGGAATGATGCAGCCCTAAGGGCGCTCCCAGCTAAAAGAAACTTGAGGGAAGTCACCTGATACCATTGCAGAGCGAGTGTCGAAGTAGCTGACGATGCATGGTGAAGAAGCCAATCCTCACGAGCCCTCGGAGCTCCGAGCCTCAGGAGGCTCAGGAGATCCGGGCGGCTCAGCGAGGTCCACCTCCATTTCCTCCAGTAGCGCATGGTGCTTGGCCACCTGAGCTTCCAGAATGCTTCTCATCAGGCGCTGGTGAGCAGCAGCCGCGTTTGGCAAGCCAAAGGGCATGCGAACGTAGCTGTGAGGTAGGCCCTTGCAATGCCCCACGCGTGAAGGCCAGAAGCACTCCTGAGATACGACTCGATTGAGCCCTGGGTAGTCGATGCAGACGTGCAGCCTGCCATCCTCACCTAGATGGGGTGCTACACTGGGCAGGCGGCGGTTGCCGCACATGGCTCTCGATTCCTGCAACTCCTGAGCAACCTTGGTGATGAACTCTTGAGGGTTGGGACCTCCTTGCCTTGCGCCTTCTTGATGGAAACGTGCTGCGAAGCATGCCTCCAAGTGGTGCCCGAGCGCCTCCCTCGTGATCTTGGCAAAGTCAGTGGCTCCCCAGGAGAGAGCCCTCGAGCCCTGCCCGAGGAGGGCGCTAGGCGTGCCTCCCTATGCGACGGAGGGTGGCGCCCCTTGGATGGGCGCATGTCCGGATGTGGCGCCTCCGGAGGTGCCTGCCTCCTGATGCCTCGAGTCAGGTGACGTCTTCTTCTTCTTGGGAGCTGCTTCAGGAAGGTTTCCATGCTTGCTGTCTAGGTCCTCGATTGACGCGGCTTGGAAGGCGCGCTCAAGATAGCACACCGCATCCTTCTCTTCACAGGGGACCGTGATGACTCCGCCACTTCCTGGCATCTTGAGGACATTGTAGCCATGGTAAGTCACTGCCATAAACTTGGCCAGGGCGGGGTACCCGAGGATGGCATTGTATGGCAGGCGAATGTGGGTGACGTCGAAGTCAATGAGCTCAGTACGGTAGTTCTTGCGCTGCCCAAAGGTGACAGGGAGGCGGACCTGCCCTATCGAGACAGTGGAACCATCAGTGACTCCAGAGAAAGGCTTGGTTGGTTGAAGCTGATCGTATAGCACTTGGAGGTTGTTGAACGTCTCGATGGACAGGACATTGAGCCCTGCCCTGCCGTCGATGAGGGTCCTGGTGACTTGCACATTGCTGATGACTGGGGAACAGAGCATCGGGAGGACACCGGCTGTTGCCGCGCATTTGAGCTGATCCGCTGAGCTGAACATGATGGCGCACGCGGACCACCTGAGAGGGCACATGGCCTCAAGCTTGGGGAGGACTGCATTCACCTCGCGAGCAAACTGCTTGAAGATGCGCTGAGAGGTTGGGGCCTGGGCTCCGCCGAAGATGCAAGCGATTGCACGCGGCTCCTGGAAGCCCCCAGCCCCCTCGTCTTGATGATGTTCGTCATTCTTTCTTGGTGTTGGCGGCAGAGGGGGAAGTCCTGCGTTGCCTTGCGGGCGATCCTCATGAGACTGATCCCTTCAAGACCCCTCGCAAGGCTAGTCCTGCCAGCGATCCTCGCGAGGCCGGTCACGCCACCCTTGGCGAGGGCCACGGTCGTCCCATCGTCCTCCATCTCTTGCTCCGCCTTGGCCATAGCCCCAATCGTTGTGCTCGGGGCGTCGATCGACACGGCCTTCTCACACGGCCCTGAGCTCTTGGCATTCGTTTGTGTTGTGGGTATGGAGATCATGGTACACACAGTACCGGCTACCCTTGGACGACTTCGGCTGGTCCCTGCTGGGGTTCATGTCCGGCTCTGTTGCGAGCATAGCTGCTCCCTGGCGCTTCACATCCTTGGCCTTGGCCTTCTTCTCTTCCGGATCTGTAGCCAGGAGCTCAAGAAGGAAGAGGCATCCCTCCTCAGCCCTTGCGCACTTGGTCGCCAGGTTGAACAACTCTAGAGATGTACACAGATCTTCGTGGATTGCCAGCTCCTCCTTCATCTTGACATCGCGGACGCCATCAGAGAACACCGAGATGATGGCCTCCTCGGTCACCTTGGGAATCTTGAGGCGAGCGCTGTTGAAGCGCTGGATGTACTTCTGCAAGGTCTCTCCAGGTTGCTGCTTGATGCGGCGCAGGTCACCCATAGCCGGCGAACGGTCATGAGTGCCCTGGAAGTTGGCGATGAAGTGAGTGCGCATCTCGTCCCAGGAGGAGGTCGTGCCAGGGGCAGGTTCAGGAGCCAGGTGTGGGCACCGTCCTTGAGTGCCATGGGAAACCAGTGCGCCATGACCTTTTCGTACCCATTGGCGGCTTCGATGCCCAACTCGTAGAGCTGTAGGAACTCCGCGGGGTCGGCAGTACCGTCATAGCGAGGAGGTGGGTCAGGCTTGTACTTGCCCGGCTAGGCGACACTGTGTAGCTTGGTGGTGAAGGAGCAACAGACTGCGGTGGCCACCGGAGCTCTTTGCTGATGCGGGGCTTGCTCCTGGGGATTCTCGTGCGCCGCTGCCTGGAGAAGCACGGGGTCTTGACGTGCTGGTGGAGGGATGCGGTCGTGGTGCACCGGTGCCGGGAGCACGCGGGCACCTTCTTGGGGACGAGGGATTTCTTGGCAGCTCCTTTCTTGTTGCGCGGGCGCCGGACACGACGGATCTCGTCCTAGGGCTGCGCGCCTTGGAGCCAGGGCGCCTTCTTGGGGAGGAGGTGGCGGAGGCACCTCCTGGGCTGCACCACCTGCGCAGGACGGGGGGTGAGGCAGCAAGAGGGATGGCGCAGGGGAGCCCCCTGTGGCACTGACAAGCTCGGTCATGTGAGCGAGCCACTCCTCGTAGAGGTCGTCGATGGGACGGTAGTGCAGGAGCTCTCATGCCAGGAGCAACGCGGCGTGCGTGTCCGTGGGGGCTCGACGGGCGTGGGACGATGAACCAGCTGGAGTCAGCGACGGGGTGGCGGTGCGGCCGTCCCGCCGCACTGAAGGATGCAGCGATGAGGCCTACTACTCGTTCCCCGTCGGGCCGGTGGCGGCGTTGGCGGCAGGCGATGGGGAACAACGGGGACACCCGCCGACGGGAGTCGTCTGCGCGACGCGGGCGGCAAGAGCAGCCCGACGCGCGGTGCGAGCCCGGCGAGCATCAGCCATGGACATGACAGGCGATTGAACACGGAACAATGGAGAAAGATTCCGGCGCACCCCTACCTGGCGCGCCAAATGTCGGATGTTGGCTTCAGGCAGACCCTTAAGGTTCAAACTCTGGGGTGCGCGTGAAGATCTTCCCCCTACCTATCCGCGTCTGATCACCTCACGAGAATCTAAGCTAAAAATGATGAACAACACGAGGGACACAAGATTTATACTGGTTCAGGCCACCATTGTGGTGTAATACCCTACTCTAGTGTGTGGTGTGGTGGATTGCCTCACGGGCTGATGATGAACAGTACAAAGGATGATCAGCCTCGCGAGAGGTGTTCTTGAGCTAGTGCGATGAACTACTTGGATGAGCTCGATCGCCTCTCTACCTGATGATGACTCGATGATCCCCCCCTCTTCTATAGTGGCTATCCCTATTTGTAGAGGCACTAGTCCTCTTCCCAAATATTGAGTAGGAAGGGCGCCAACAACGGCCATTTTGAAGGGGAACATCTAGTACAGGTTATCCTGACTAAAGTTGGTCTTCGGCTGCCAAAGGTATTGGCGATGAGGCCGTCTTGGGCTCCACGGTGACCTCCTTCCTGCCGCTCTGCTGGTATTAGTCTTGTTGCACTGAAATGGCAACATTTGCCTGATGCCTCGGTACTCCACGCCTGTGCTTGCCCCCTTTGCACCAAAGAGGAAACAAGGACACTACGCAGGCCGGCGCCCACTTGGCGCCCGCCTGGTCTCGATCGTCACAGCTTGCGTCACGGGCACCTCGCGAGGTACCCCTGCCTTGATCTCTCCGCCTCCTCGTGAGCCTGCTTGGCGAGGCCACTCCTGAGGGAGCCTCGTGTCGTCCGCCCCGTGAGGCTTGGCCCCTCGCGAGGGTCTTGAGTCTTGCGTTGATGAAGATGGGCCATACTGGGCCACCACTCGAGCCACGCCACAGGCCACAGGCAGGCAAGTCTGGGGACCCCCGTTCCCAAGACGCTGAGAGAGGCCGTCGTTGCGCTCGGGGAAGAGGAGGACGAGGCAGTGCATCGGCCTCGCCTCCGCCAGCGGCCCCTCCCCCGGTGGAGGGCCATGTCTGGGACAACCCCTACGAGGTCTTAACCAGGATGCACCAGCCGCCACACTGTTGTCTCTGCCTCCCGACCCCATTTACGCGGGAGATGGAGCTGGACCCGCCGCAGGCGATGCGAGTGCATATGAGGGGCTGTGGGAACAGCGGCACATGGGCTGACGTCGAGTTCCCCGCCCCTCACATCATGTATCTTCGCCGAGGGTGGAAGACCTTTGCTCACATCCATAGCCTGACGGAGGGGCTCACTCTCCATTTCAAATTAATGGAGAGTGGCCTCCTCTCCGTCAAGGTCTTTGGGCACTTCGGGACTCCCGTAAGGTGCTGCGTGGAGAGCTCCTCTGACGATGAAGACTCCTCCTCGAGCGAGAGTGGCGAGGAGGACAGCGGCAGCGACAACGAGGGTAGCGGGCGGCGGGATGACGGGTTCGACTAAGCGTCGGGCGCGCCGCTCCGGGGCGACACCAGCGACCCCATCATCCGTGTCGCCGGCTCCTTGAACTTCTCGGGATCGCCTCCTTAGGCGGCTGGCATGGGGTGGCCGGAGAAGGCAAAGAAGGCGGGTGGCGGGCTATCAAGTCAGAGTACGATGGCACCGATGTCTTCGTAGCGTATTGATGGACCGCTGCCTCATCTTCCAGCTCTTCCTCCAGCGCCACCACCGCCAACCCTCTCCTAGGTGACCGCCCGCATGTTCTCTTGGCGCCTTCTGCTGCTCGTACCTCGCCTAGGCGCTTCTTCTGCCCTTTTGCCTTCTTGTTTCATTTCCTAAGGAGAGGGACAAGAAAGGGATTACGGGCATCTTATCTCTTTTCAATTTGTAAGCCCATGGGCCTTATTTAGATATAAAACCTGTAATCTCCCTGTTCATGTTTACATTCGGTACGAACTGTACTTGTATGGAACGTATTAATGGAAAAGGGGTGCTTGCCGGGTCTTATGTGTGCGTGTGAGCAAAGCCCATACCAAGGAAAAAATCCTTGTCATCTTCAATATAAACACCGCTGCCCGGTAGCAGGCCTTGCCGTTCCCCCACTCCGTTCGTCCATACTCACGCCTTTGGCAGAGGCAGGGACGAAGTGGGGGTGGGCCCTACGCTTGCTTCCTTGTTGCTGTGGCTACAACCATATTCCAAACCAAGAAGCTCTTGGGTGATAGGAACAAGGGGAGCATGGCAGCCTTGGAACAAAACGAGGTTCCGTACTTCCCAAGTTTCATACGGAAATGCATGATAGGGGATGGGAAAACTTATCTGAATCTGCAGCCCCCGGCAACCCTGCCTTGCCGTGGGTGGACCTTCGTGTCTTCAGCCCTCGGCAAGCTTGGCTTGCCGGGTCCGGAGCGCCGGCTTGTTCTCTTCCTTCCACTTGGTATGGCGGAAACATTCATGTACTCTGCGCACGAAAGAGGATGGATAGGAACAAAATGATGCAAACTCGACCTCTATGCTAGGGGTTAGTCGCTGCTAGGCACTATCAACCCTAACCGAGAGATAAACTTAATCTAGCATGCATGCTACAACTTAGGGCACCAGCGCCTGTTTATTTATGCTCAGGGTCTGCGTCTGGCTTTGTACAGAGGGTTACATGCCTTGCCGGCAAGGCTTGTACAAAAGGTGGCTTGCCGGGGGGCCTGACAGCCGCGCCTTATGGGTAGAACTTGCGAAGATGCTCGATGTTCCAGGAGTTGCTCACTGGAATGGCATCCTCGGTCTCCAGGTGGACTACGCCACACCTAGTGACTCGTGTTACCGGATAAGGGCCTTCCACTTTGGCGTCAACTTGTTGGAATTCTTGGCCGACTGAACATGTTGAAGAACAAGGGCGCCTTCCTCAATGCTTCGGGCATGAACCTTGCGGCTATGGTAGCGACGCAAGGCTTGCTGGTAGTGTGCTGCTCTCACAGCCGCCCGGAGACGATCTTCCTCAAGGAACGTTGCGTCATCTTGCCGCAATCGCTCTTGCTCAAGCTCATCATAAGCGAGCACTCGAGGTGACCTGTATATGAGTTCTGTGAGGAGAACTGCTTCTGCCCGTAAACCAGTGCAAAGGGTGTCTGGTCAGTGCCTCGATTTGGCGTCGTTCTGATCGACCAAAGAACCGCCGGCAACTCGTCAATCCAGCGCCTTCTACTCTTGTGCATCCTGTCAAAAGTCTTTGTTCTTAAGCCTCGCAGAACTTCAGCATTTGCTCTCTCTGCTTAGCCGTTGCTTCGTGGGTGTGCCACGGCAGCAAAACAGACCTTGCTGCCGAGATCCTTGATGTACTGCATGAAGGCGTGGCTTGTGAATTGTGTGTCGTTCTCCATGATGATCCTGTTGGGTACACCAAAACGGCAAACTAGCCCCTTGAAGAACTTGATGGCTGACTGCGCTGTCACCTTCCTCACTGCTTCCACCTCAGGCCACTTTGTGAACTTGTCGATTGCAATGTAGTACTCAAAGCCCCCGATGGCATGGGGAAAAGGGCCTAGTACGTCGAGCCCCTAGACCGAGAATGGCTAGGAGAGAGGGATTGTCTGCAAGGCTTGAGCTGGCTGATGGAGTTTCTTTGAATGGAACTGTCACAATTAACACTTGGTTACTAGCGCCATCGCATCCTGGAGGGCTTTGGGCCAGGAGAAACCTTGCCGGAAAGCCTTGCCGGCAAGGGCCCTTGACCCTATGTGGGAGCCACATATGCCTCCATGTATCTCTGCCAACAGTTCCAGTCCTTCCTCCCGGGAGATGCACTTCAATTTCACCCCATTCGGTCTCTTTCTGTATAAGACGTTGTCGATGAATTGGTACAGAGCGGACCGGCAGGCTACATTCTCTACCTCTTCCTACTCCTCAGGAAGCTCTCCTATTTGGAGGAATCGGACGGTGTGCTGCACCCATGCCTGAGCCTGTGGCTCAACGGCGAGGACCAAAGGCATTTCCTCTGCCGGGGGGACGGTTGCCTCCGCAGCAAGGGCCTGGCGCCCTGCCGGAGTCGGTTGTCCCACGACAGGCTTGGCGTCCATAGCAACTCCTTCGCCGGCAGCTCCAGGGAGCTCGGCGGGGAAGTACTTGCCGGGGCCTAGCTTCCTCCGCTTGTTCTGCCCTCTCCATGGTTCGACGGATGGTTGAGTTAACCAAAACACAAAAGTACCTGGTTCCACAGGTAGCTTGAGGGCAGCACGCTTCGACAGATAGTCGGTGACATCATTCTCCACTCGGGGGACATGCTCCGCCTGTATCCCGTCAAAGCGCTCCTCCAATTTCCTCACTTCATCGACGTAAGCTTCCATCAGCGAGCTTTGATAATCCTTGTTGATTTGCCTGACGACGAGTTGTGAATCACCCCTGATGATGAGCTTTTTGACTCTGAGGTCCGCTGCGATCCTGAGACCGGCAAGCAAGCCCTCGTACTCGGCGGTATTGTTAGTTGACATATCTCGGGGAAAGTGCATTTGGATGACATACTTGAGGTGCTCCCCGGTGGGCGCGACAAGCAGGACGCCAGCACTGGCACCTTGCAGAGAGAAAGCCCCATCAAAGTACATGATCCAGTTGCGGCTCATTTCCTTGCCGGGGAGAGTGGTCTCCTGTACCTCTTCGTCGGGCGTCGAGGTCCATTCTGCAATGAACTCCGCCAAGACTCTACTCTGAATCGTCGAGGTGGTCTCGAACTTTAAACCAAAACTTGACAGTTCCAGGGCCTATTCCATAATCCTCCCCATTGCATCTGGGTTATGCAGTATCCATTGCAATGGGAGGCGGGTGACAACAGTGATCTCGTGCGCTTGGAAGTAATGACACATCTTCCTCGGGGCATAAGGAGGCCGGAGAGCATTTTTTGCACACCCGAGTACCTCGACCTAGCCTCCTGTAAGAGGGAGCTAACAAAGTAAACTGGGTGCTACACCTTTTTCTTCTTCTGTACCACTTCACCCAGTCGCGCGGTCCCTGTTGCACTGGTGTCAGCCTTTGCTGGGGACTCAGTCTTGCCGGGACTGAGCCTTGCCGGGGAGGGTTCTGGCTCGCCATCCGTTGATTCTGCCGTTGTTGCTGCCTCTTCATTGACCTCTCTCTGTGCCACCAGTGCGGTGCTAACCACCTGATTCGTTGCCGCTAGGTACAGCAACAACGGTTCTTGTGGTTTAGGTGCTACCAGAACTGGGGTAGAGGAGAGGTATTTCTTCTAATCTTGGAGCGCTGCCTCGGCCTCTGGGGTCCACTCCATTGGGCCCGCCTTCCTCAAGATCTTGAAAAAGGGAAGGGCACGCTCCGCGGACTTGGGTATGAATCTGCTCTTGGCGGCAATGCAGCCAGTGAGCCGACGCATGTCTTTGATCCACTTGGTTTCCTCAATCTGTTTGATGGCTTTGACATTGTCTGGGTTTGCCTCAATCCCGTGCTGCGACACAAAGAACCCGAGAAGCTTGACGGACGGGACACCGAAGACACACTTCTCAGGGTTCAACTTGAGGTTGATCTTGCACAGGTTTGCAAATGTTTCCTCCAGATCTTGCACAAGTGTTGCTTTGTCCTTGGTTTTGACCACTATGTCATCCATATAAGCTTCCATATTTCTATGTAGCTGGGGCTCAAAACCAATTTAGACTTCCCTTGCAAAGGATGAGCCAGCACTCTTCAACCTGAAAGACATCCATAAAAAGAAATACGTACCACATGGGGTGATGAACGTTGTCTTCTCCTCGTCTTCTCTTGTCATGAAGATCTGATGGTACCCTGAGTAGGCATCGAGGAATGATAGCAGGTTACACCCGGCCGTGGAGTCAATAATCTGGTCGATGCGTGGTAACGGGAAGGGATACTTTGGACAAGCTTTATTGATGTCTCTGTAATCAACACACAGTCTCCACTTCCCGTTCGCCTTGCGCACCACTACCGGGTTGGCCAACCACGTCGGATGGAGCACCCCCCTTACCAAGCCTGCCGCGTCTAGTTTTCTGATTTCCTCCGTGATGAACTCCTGCCTCCCCAGAGCTTGCTTCCTGACCTTCTACTTGACGGGCCGTGCATGAGGACAGACAGCAAGGTGGTGCTCAATCACTTCCCAGGGAATGCCGGGGATGTCGGATGCTTGCCACGCAAACACATCAACATTCGCCCGCAGGAAAGTGACGAGCTCACTTTCCTATTTGTCGTCGAGGGTGTACCTTATGGTAAAAGCCACTCCTGTGTCGTCCTCCTTGACGGACACCTTCTTGGTCTCTGGTGGTGCAGCTCTGGACTTCTTACTCTTGTCGGTGGACCTCTCTGGCATGTCCTTGATGGGAGAGCAATGCCCCAAGGAGGTGCGCTTGCCAGAGTGGGTGCGAGGAGTCTCGCCGATCTTCTTTCCTCCTGGGGCTCCGTCGGCAGGAACAGGTGCCTTGGCGGCAGCTACTGCAACCGCTTCCCGGTAGAGTTAGTCGGCGCAAATCAATGTGTCTTTCTTGTCGGAGGGGACGGTGATGATGTTCATCGGCCCGAGCATTTTCAGCATGTTGTAGGCATAGTGAGAAGCCGCCATGAACTTGGCCAGCGCCGAGCGGCCGAGAATCCCGTTGTAAGGCAAGGGGATCTCGGCTACATCAAATACAATCCTCTCTGTCCTGTGGTTCAGCTTGCCTCCAAACGTCACGGGCAGCGTGACCTTTCCCTTTGGCTGACTCCTCCCTGGGTTGACCCCTTGAAAAGTGCCCATCTTCCCGAGGTCCTCATCAGGGATCAGCAACCTCTTGATCATGACGGGCGAGATCAAATTCAGACTGGCCCCGCCATCAACTAGCATCTTCGTCAACTTGAGGATGCGGATTGTTGGGGATACCAACAACGGCAACCACCCAACCGCAGTAGTGCTGTCAGGGTGGTCCTCGGTGTCAAAGATGATAGGTGTGCTGGACCACTTTAGTGGCTTCCGTGCGTCGAGGGACGGTCCTACCGCTGTGATCTCACGCGCCCACTGCTTGAGCTGGCGGTGGGATGTATGTAGCGAGGCGCCACCATTGATGCACATGGCCTCTATAGCTTTCTAGAACTCGTGGTCACCGGACCCATCGTCCTCGTAATGATCATCGTCTTCCTGCTTCTTGTCGCGGCCCCGGGCGGGCCTCTCCTGCTGACTATCTTTGCCGTGGCGGCCTCCTTGACCACCATGTTTCTTGCCAGATCCCTCGGCACCCTATTGGCCCTTCTCCTTGTGCCGCCGCTCATACTCGGCTTTCTGCTTCTTAGCGAGAAGCTCAACTTGTTGGCAGTTCTGCAGGTCGTGGCCCTTGGTGCGGTGGATCTTGCAATACTGCCTATCGGAGCCCCCTGGCTTATCGGCAACTGCCAAGGCCTGGCAAGCGACACACCCGGCAACCTCTTTGCCGGGGTCGCTTAACTTGGCCTTCTTGGTGGTGCCGGTGTTGTCGGCCCCTCGACGGTAAGCACGTTCTTGCCCTTGCGCTTCCTGTTATGGCGACGGCCCTTCTTTGCCAGGGTAGCGGTGTCATCCGTGGAGTCGATTTCCGCGCCGGCGTCCTCGCCGGGGTACTTCCTCCCCTCTTTAGCTCGAGCGCACGGATCGACCAAAACATAAAGCTCGTACACATCCCTGACCTTGTTCATCGCCAGCTCCTCATGCATCTTGAGATTGCGCACATTCTAATGGAATGCGCTGATCACGGCGGCAGGATGAACATGTGGAATCTTGTACTGCACTCGGCTGAACCTCTGTATGTACTTGTGCAAGTTTTCTCCTTCCTTCTAGGGGATGATATGCAAATCACTCGGCTGGCCATGAGCTTGGTGGCCTCCAGTAAAGGCGCCAACAAACTCATGACATAGATCTAACCAAGAAGAAATCGAGTCCACCAGCAGGTGCATTAACCATGACATAACATTGGGCTTGAGTGCCAACGAGAAGTAATTGGCAAGCACCTTATTGTCGCGAGCCCAGCAGCTTGCATCGTGATGGTGTAGATGCTGAGGAACTTCGACGGGTGAGTCTTGCCATTGTACTTTTCGCCAACGTCGGGCTTGAACGTGTGGTGGGAGGGCCACTGGAACTGCCGCAGCTCACGGGTGAATGCCGGACAACCCACCTCGTAGGGTAGGCCACCATAGTCTACCGGTGCTAGGTGGTCTATAGTGGGCCCTGCTCGCCTGTCCGACTGGTGGCGTGCGTCGCGTCGGCGCTCGATGGTGGTTCGAGCGTCTTCATGAGCTCGCTCCCGAAGGACTTGGCGTTGATCGTGGTGGCTTCGCGGGTCAGACAATGCTATGGAGATATCATCACGAGCGTCACCGCAGCGGTTCGACACCTGCAGTGGTTGGTGTGGAGGAGGGGAGTGCACCCTGGCCGCATTGCATCCAGTTCGTCCACCGCCGGCATGTGGTGGCTCGACGGAGCGACAGCCTATGGGCCCTGCCGGTCGCAGCTCGTCTTGGTTGGCGATGCCGACGAGTCTCCTGACGGTGGCCCTCCATTCATCAAGCTTCTCCGCAGTGGGCGGAAAGTCGAGGAGCAGCTGCGCGCGTGCTAGGGCTTCTGCTGGTGTGGGCGGCGGCGAAAGCTGTGTGGACCGTGATGCGCTTCGACTTCTAACTACATTAGAAGGAGCTCCATCACAGCCCTGCGGCCGTCCGCCACCTCCGCCAACACCTCGGCGTGCATGCTGGCTCTCCTCGTCATGTGAAGGGTGCACAGGACTCTTCCCAGGGCGGTGCCCGGGGTCACCAGCAGGGCGGCGCTGCTCATAACGCACGACCTGAGAAGAGCGCGCCGTGGGGGCCGGTGTTGGTGTCTTGGAGGTCGCCGCACTATCGTCTGGCGGCACGACGATGCCCCTGGAGGGCCCCGCACCGCCTGCGGGGTGTCCAACTCTATCTTTGGAGTTCGTGGCGTGTGCTCGTCGCCTGGCGCATGAACGATGCCGCTCACCAGGCCCGAACTGCCAGGGTGATGTGGATGCTCGTGGGCCGCACCACGAATACTCTCCATGACTGGCCCGCTACTGGTCCGCACCGGTATAGGCAGTCCGGTCCTGGACGAACCGATCATTGTGGTCGTCTTCTTCTTGGGAGCCATGGCGATGAAGAGTTGTGTCACTGGCTGCTAAACCAGATGCTCACTACTGCGCCCCCCTACCTGGCGCGCCAAAGATGTCAGTGGGAAACGACACCTATGGGATCACAAGAATCCCTACTATGATTGCGGGGTGCTGGGTTGTGAGGACAGCAGGATCAACACTCAGTACGAGCACGCGGGTCGTTTACCCAGGTTCAGGCCGCAGAGATGCGTAACACCCTAGTCCTGCTTGGATGTGTGTATTTGTGTTCTTGAGGTTCTTGAACTAGTTACAAGGGGCATAACTTGGTCAAAAGTCCGAATCCTTCTCCTGGATGCCTCGGGCCTCCTTTTATAGGCAAGGGGATCGCCATAGTGGCACACAAGAGGTGGCATCGGGGTACTGTGATTAAGCCTATCCCTTGCCATTACGTGACAAAGTGCATTTAATGCGCCCCTGATGTGTCCCCTCCACTTTACCGCCGCTTTGCCCTGCCTCGACACGCGCCTGGGCCAGTGAGGCGGTCAGTGCCATGTAGGCTGGCAGGCTGCTGAGGTGGCGCGGTGGTAGGGCCTTCACGAAGATTTGCATGCCACCACGTAGGGATGCGCTAAGTTGGCTGAGAAGCCTTGTGCCGACACACAGGCGCCTGCCCAGCTGGTGGGTTGGCAGCTGCATGGGAGTGGTGATAGAAGTTTGGCGGGCGCGGGCCTGGCTGTGGCCTCGTGAACGCCCTCGGCAAGGGCCTTGCCGGGGCCCTGGCAAGGGTCTTGCCGCGGCGTTGCGGTCGTCCCCGGCAAGGGTCTTGCTGGAGGTCTTGTGGGTTCCCTTGGCGAGCATCTCGCCGAGGTTCGTCGTCTTTTACTTTTCTGATTCGAAGTGTTCCTTGTCTTCACAAAGATCTATATGCCACCATGGAGGCGCCCCCCTGAGCCCATGTCCCAACGTGGTTGGTGACGCTGGAGAAACTGGGGCCCAAGGGCGGCGCGCCCTGCTGGCGTCAGGTATGTTGCCCGAGCAAGGGCCTTGCCGGGGCCGTGGGGGCTGCCCCGGCAAGGGTCTTGCCGGGGGAAACCACCTCACCTTGTTGATCTTCATGCCTCTGTCTTGGCGCCGCTTCAGCCGCCCCATGGCTTTGATTTCCTATCTCTACCCTGCTCAAGTGTGGTCGTGGGCGCGGCTCTGACTGCCCGTGCACAAATAAGGGGTACAAAAGAGTGCCCCTATTTTAGTACACCAACACTGCCGATTTCCAGTTACTGTGATCATGCCTCTGGGGCCAGGCATCTTCAACTTGAGGTACACGTAACACAGTCGAGCCATGAAACGAGCATATGCAGGCCTGCCCAGAATAGCATGGTAGGCACTGCGAAAATCCATGACCTCAAATGTCAACTTCCGTGTGGTAATTCTTTAAATCACCGAAAACCACATCAAGATTGATATGACCGAGTGAATCGGCCTTCTTCCCTAGAATGACTCTGTGGAATCGCATGTTGCTCTCACTGAGCTTGGACATCGGAATGCCCATCCCTCGGAGGGTCTCAGCGTACAAAATGTTCAAACCACTGCCACCGTCCATCAAGACCTTGGTCAGTAGAGTGCCCACAATGATTGGGCCGACCACCAACGCTTGCCGCCCGGGGGTAGCAACATGCGCTGGGTGATCGGACTGGTCGAATGTTATGGGAGTTTTTGACCACTTCAGATCCGTCGTCGTTGCCGGAGCAACCATGTTCAGCCCTCTGTTGATAACTTCCAGTCGACTTTTGCTCTCGATGTCAGAAAAATCACTAAAGAGGCATTGACATTGGGGTAACCATCATCCTTCTCTTTGTCCTCGTCCTTATCAGATTCCTTTTCTTTTTCACTAGGCTAACCCTCTCGGAAGCCCTGAATTAGGAGTCGACATTGTCAAGTGGTATGCTTGGGGTAAATCAGGTTTCCCTCTTCATCCTTCTTGGTGTGTATGTGACACGGAAAATCTAATGCATCATTTCTCGCTTGATCTTTCACTTTATCGGGGATCCATGGCCCCTCAAGCTTCCCTTTGAAATTCCCTTGGTTCACAACTGCAGCCTCACCAGGACCTGCGGTTCGGCTTTGCACTTCTGCGTCCGACTGGAATTTCCTCCTCCGGTGTCCTGGGCGACTGATTTGTTCTTGTCACTGTGGAGTCTATCTTCTTCCTCCCGTTAGCGTACCAAGTGGTTATTTCCATCATCCGAGTCAGGGACATGTCCCCTGTCCGACCAAATTTCAGGTTAAGCTCTCTGTACCGAACGCCCTCTTTGAAGGCGCAAACTTCCTGATGCTCTAACACATTCTCCACAGTATGATGAAGAGTGGTCCATCTGGATGTAATCTCTCAAACTTTCATTCGGTTTCTTGACACAATGCTGTAACTCAGCCAGCCCCGCAGGTCGTTTGCAAGTGTCCTCAAACATTCTGACGAACACTCAGGCCAATTCTTCCCAACTCAAGAAACTACCAGGAGCCAACTGATTCAACCAAGCTCTGGCAGAACCCTCTTCCTTCTGGGGTAGTGAGCAAAATCGACTTACTGGCACAGTCAATGTTCCCTCCTTACTTTGATAACCAATCCATGCCTAATATTACATCCAGTCCTTGTGACTCCAATACTATTAGGTCTGAGGGGAACACGTAGTTACCAATCCTTAATGGTAACCGATCACACCATAGGCTAGACATATACTCTGTTCCCGGCGAGGTTACTAACATTGTTGACCTAAGGGCTTGGGTTGGCAGGTTATACTTATCCACAAATCCCCTTGATATGTATGAATGCGGTGCACCAGTATCAAAAAGACTGATTGTCGTAAATGACTTAACCAAAAACTTACCTATAACTGCATCGGGTTGTGCTTCAACCTCCTCCACGCTAACATGGTTCACTTGTCCCTTGTTGAAAGGGTTGGGCTTCTTCCCAGAGCTTCCATTGCCATTTCCATTCTTTGCTTCAGAACACTCCGTGGCGTAATGTCCATTCTTCCAGCACTTAAAACAAGTAATGTGACTTAGATCCTTCTTGGCGGGCGTTGCTGGGTTGGAACGGTTCTGGCCGTTGCTTCCTCCATTCCCATTCTCATTCTTGGGGCCACTATGAATATTCGAACTTCCTCCATTGGGATTATGGCCTCCATGGTTATGGTGAATGTGTCCTCCTGAGTTAGGGGTAAAACGGGGCCTCTGCTGAGCTCATGAATTGTACTTCCCTTGTCCATAGTTCCTCTTGCGGTTGTCAATCTGTTGCTGCTTCCATTCAATCATGAGAGCTCTATCTACCAGCTCTCGGTAGTTGTTGAAGGTTGCCACCATCAACTGCATGCTCAGCTCATCATTCAGTCCTTCCAGAAACTTCTCCTACTTTGAGGCATCTATAGCGACGTCATCCGGGACATAACATGCTAACTTACTAAAATCATCCAAATACTGGCCCACTGTGCGTCCTCCTTGGCGCAAATTTCAAAACTCGCGCTTCTTCATGGCCATAGCTCCTGCTGAAACATGGGTAGTGCGAAAACCCTGCTGAAACCGGTCCCATGTGACAGTGTCGATGGGGTAAGTGTCTGTGAAATTCTTCCACCATGATGTTGCGGGTCCATCAAGCTGATGTGCGGCAAAATGCACTCTCTCCGCATCTGTGCATCCCACAGTGGTCAGCTCCCTTCCAATCTTGCGGAGCCAATCATCTACAAAAACCAGCTCGGCGCTACTAGAGAACACCGGCGGATTCATCCTTAGAAAACAGGCTAAGTGATCAACATGTGGTGGTTGTGGTGGGTTGTTGTTGTTGTTGTTCCCCTGGTTCTGATTCTGGACTAGTAGCTGCATCAGGGTATTATGTTGCTAGATCAACTGAGTGAGCTCCGGCGAGAAAGCAAATCCATTGTCACGTCTCAGAGGCATCTGATGGGTTTACAAAAGGTGAGAAAACAGAATAGAATGAGGTCTAGAGGGAAAAACACTACCCATATGCACATGAGACAAACACAAACATATTACTTCAATCAAATCAAACAAGGGCATACAAGCAGTATAACTATCGTTACAAAAGTGCTCGGACTATACTAAATACATGGGGGAATACTACTACTGATATGGTGGTCGCCAAGAAGTTTTAATCGGTGGAAGACTCCATGATATTTGCTGCAACTTAATCAACATAGTCATCATCGCTATCATCAGGGTCTGAGTCGGTGTCATCGATGATCATGCAGTCCTCCGAGTGAATGTCCTTGGAATTGTCGTCATCTCCTCCTGGCGCAGGGTGAGGGATTCCTGGATTAGGGGGTATCCGGATGGCCGGACTATATAGTTTGTCTAGACTGTTGGAGCGTGAAGATACAAGACTCAAGTCTCCGTCCCATGTCCGGATGGGACTCTCCTTTGCGTGGAAGACAAGCTTGGCAATCCAGATATTATATTTCCTTCTTTGTTACTGACTCCATGTAAACCCTAGCCCTCTTCGGTGTCTATATAAACCGGAGAGTTTGGTCCTTAGAGGGACGATCATAATCATAATCATCTAGGGTTTAGCCTCTACGATCTCGTGGTAGATCTACTCTTATACTACTCATATCATCAATATTACTCAAGCAGGAAGTAGGGTTTTACCTCCATCGAGGGGGCCCGAACCTGGGTAAACATTGTGTCCCTTGCTTCCTGTAACCATCAGCCTAAGACACACAGATCGGGACCCCCTACCCGAGATCCGCCGGTTTTGACACCGACATTGGTGCTTTCATTGAGAGTTCCTCTGTGTCGTCGCTGCAAGGCTCGATGGCCCATCTCGTTGTCAAGGACAACATCACCTCTGGGGGAGCGCTGGCTGTAGGCCAAACTCTCCGACTAGGCGGCTTCATCATGGCTGCCCCGTCGGCTGTCGCGCCGACGATGAACTCCCGCGTCATCACGCATAGCCTCCACGTCGATTCGGAACTCGCCGAACAGATGGATCCGATGGAGCTCTCCTCTCTCAATGAGCTCTTGGATCGCATCGCCACTTTGGGAGTCGCCACAGACTATGACCGGATTGGGCTTAAACCCGACCAAAGGGACATTAAATCCCCGCCGGTCACCCACGAGATAGTGGTAGTGGAGGAGCCACATACGGATTACCCCTCTATCTTGAGGACGAGTTATGTCCGGATCACCGAGCTCCCTGAGCCGGACACCCGCTCCAGGGAAGACATGACCCAGACCCCGGACCTAGAATCGGGTATTGAGCCGGAGAAATTGGGCCGCACCCCGGATCCCGAGCTATCAAGCCCGGAAGCTTCCCTGCCCCAGGGCGTAAGATCGGATCAGAATCCAGATTCAGCTACGCCCACCCACCCGTACTTAAACCCTCTCTCCCATATCATACAAGAGCACCAAGAGATAGTACATCGCTACTGGGCCAGATTCTTCCTTGTGCTAAACAAGGTCAAGGACTGTCGTGGGGAGGACGCAGTCTCACTTTTCTGCAAAAACTGCATGAACAAAGGAATCCTTAATGCCATAAGTCGCCGTGACATAGCACACTTTGCTGACTTGGCGACCATAGTACAGAAGTACTATGCGATGGAAAGCGCCTGGAAAACCCAAACAGAATTTTGGGATAGTCCGGCTCTCAATAAAACCTTTGTCCGAGCTAAACGGGCAAACTCTCATAAGTCAGCCGATCCAATCCCCAAGAAGCCAAAGCCCACCCCAGGGCATGGAACCGTATTGGAAAAATGGCTCGATGTGCCATGTAAACTCCATAGCACGTCGGACGCTACACCAACACATAGCCTTAGAGCATGTTGGATACTCCAGCAGGTAGCAAAAAGTGGCGAGGATCTTCTTGTAAGCCATAAAGCAGAACAACATCCCGCCAAAGAAAACAATGCGGTACTAACAGTCTTTGATACTTTCGCCTCAAACAATAGGCGCAAGCGAGCTCATCGAAGCTCTGCTGAAATCTTCCATGTGGAAAAATAAATCTGTGGAACGACACTACTATAACTTTCAATGCCAGTGATGAACCTCAATTCCAGACCGTCCGGGCACCAGCCGCACTGGTCCTTAGCCCAATCGTAGACGGCTTTCGGCTCACTAAAGTACTCATGGATGGCGGAAGCGGATTAAACTTAATCTACGAAGAAACACTCAGCAAGATGGAAATTGATAAAAGTCGCATTGAGCAAAGCGGCACAACCTTCAGGGGAATCATCCCCGGTCGGGAAGCACGGTGTGCGGGAAAAATCACACTTGATGTGGTATTTGGCACTCCGGAGAACTAAAGGTCCAAAGAAATCACATTCCAAGTGGCTCCTTTCAGTAGTGGATACCACGCCCTTCTAGGGCGGGATGCGTTTACAAACATTCAGGCTATACCCCATTACGGGTACATGAAGCTTAAAATGCCCGGACCCAATGGAATCATCACTCTAGCCAGTGATCTGGACGTCGCACTTCGCGAAGAAAACAAAACCGCAACACTAGCCCTGGAAGCATTATCCGAAGCCCTAGCAGCCAAAGAACTAACAACGTTGCGCGCCACCGTGGACAGGGGTGACGTGATACTTGACAAGCGACCCAAGTCCACCTCATTTAAACCTGCAGACGAGATAGTCAAATTCTAGGTCCACCAAACGGACCCCATGAAGACAGCTTCCATCGAGACACAGTTGAGCCCCACAATGGACGCTGCACTGTGAGACTTCCTGCGCGAGAATTGGGACATTTTCGCCTGGCACCCTTCGGACATGCCGGGCATCCCACGCAGACTGGCCGAACACAACCTCAATATACTAAAAGGATACAAGCCTGCCAAGCAGACTCTAAGGCGCTTTTCAGAGCCCAAACGGCAGGCCATGGGGGAAGAATTGGCCAAGCTACTCGAGGCCGGATTCATCAGAGATATCAAGCATCTGGACTGGCTGGCAAATCTGGTAATGGTACCAAAGAAGGACAAATCCTGGCGCCTATGCGTCGACTTCAAAGACCTCAATAAGGCTTAACCCAAAGATCCCTTCCCCCTCCCTCGCATCAATCAAATCATCGACGCCACCGCAGGACATGACTCACTGTGTTTCCTCGACACATACTCTGGATACCATCAAATAAAGATGGCAGAGTCCGGCCAAGCTGCAATGGCTTTCATAACACCATATGGTCCCTTCTGCTTGAACACTATGCCTTTCGGGCTTAAAAATGCTGGCGCAACCTATCAACGCATGATTCAAACATGCCTAGAAAAGCAAATCGGCAAGACAGTGGAGACATATGTGGATGACGTGGTCATAAAAACAAGACACGTCGAAACCCTAATAGACGACTTGAGGCTTACATTCGACAACCTCCGAACATACGATATCAAGCTAAACCCGGAAAAATGTGTTTTCGGCGTACCCTCTGGGAAGCTGCTCGGCTTCATTGTTTCCAATAGAGGAACTGAGGCGAATCTGGCAAAGATCAGAGCTCTATCGCAGTTGGCTATCCCAACAGACCTCAAGCATATCTAGAAACTAGCTGGCTGCGTGCCTGCCTTAAACCGCTTTATCTCCCGGTTAGGAGAAAAAGCATTACCTCTTTACCGCCTTCTTGGGTGCACCGAACACTTCGTGTGGACGGATGCAGCCGCGGCCGGAGTGGACGAAATAAAGACCTTATTGGCCAGTAATCCAGTCCTAACAGCGCCAAATATTGGTGAACCCATGGTACTGTATATAGCTGCAACACATCAAGTTGTAAGCGCAGTGCTTGTCGTCGAACGGGAGGCTGACGGATACAAATTCCCGCTCCAGAAGCCGATATATTACGTATCCACGGTCCTCACCCCATGCAAATCCCGATACCCACACTATCAAAAAATAGCATCCGCGATCTTCATGGCATCCCGGAAGCTACGACACTACTTTCAAGAGTGTTCGATTACGGTGGCCTCCGAAGTACCACTGAACGACATAATAAATAACCGCGACGCTATGGGCTAGATTGCTAAATGGGCCCTCGAGCTCCTTCCGTTCAACATAACATACAAGCCACATCAAGCCATCAAGTCGCAAGTACTGGCCGACTTTGTTGCCGAATGGACAGAAGCCAAACTCCCTAAAGAGTACGGCGCGTACTCTAATTGGATCATGCACTTCGACGGCTCTAAAATGCTGGCCGGATTGGGCGCAAGTGTAGTCCTGACGTCTCCCACCGGAGACACGGTCCAGTATGTACTCCAAATATTATACACAAACTCCAATAATGCAGCCAAATACGAGGCTCTGTTGCACGGTGTTTGAATGGCAGTCTCTATGGGCATTCAACGCCTAGAAGTGCGCGGGGATTCAAACCTCGCAATATCACGAATAAACAGAGACTTTGATGCAAAGGATCCGAAAATGGCGGCCAACCGTAATGCCGTCCTCAAAATGCCAGCTCGGTTCGAGGGGCTCGAATTCCACCATGTGGCTAGAGAAAACAATCAAGCGGCGGATATTCTCGCCTACATCGGCGCTAAACGCGACCCTGTCCCACCTAACATATTCCTGGAAAGGCTGTTCAAGCCATCCGTGGTATGGGAAGGGGAGTCCGGCAACACTAGCATGGGTCCGAACACACCCCCAGATTCTGAACCATCAGACAAAATCGGAGGCTCCACCACCGAAATAACATCTTCGGCCTACGAAATCATGGCTGTAATCGCATTGTGGACTGAGCCTTTCTTGGCCTACCTAAATAGGTAGGAGCTCCCCGAAGACCAAAATGAAGCACGTTGCATCGTGCGGCGTTCTAAAGCTTACAAAGTACAGGAAGGGGAACTCTATAAGAAAAGTGCGACCGGAGTGCTCCAAAGGTGCATCTCCGAAGAGGAAGGGCGGCAGCTCTTGGCTGAAATCCATGCCGGACTGGGTGGGCACCACGCCGCGGCTCAATCACTAGTCAGCAAGGCCTTCCGTACAGGCTTCTATTGGCTGACAGCCCGAGCAGACGCACAGGACCTTGTCCAACACTGCGTTGGTTGCCAGCAATTTGCCAATCAGAGTCATATGCCCCCTACCGCTCTCCAAACAATCCCCGTAACTTGGCCCTTCGTGGTCTGGGGGCTGGATATGGTCGGACCTCTTAAAGGGGGAAGCCATAAGAAAAAATACTTATTGGTCATGGTGGACAAGTTCACCAAATGGATAGAAGCTAAACCAGTCAAAACGGCCGAATCCGGACCAGTGATAGATTTCATATCCGGGGTTGTACACTGATACGGCATCCCCCACAGCATCATCACTGATAATGGCTCAAATTTCACAGCCGATGAAGTGAAAACTTGGTGTGGCAAAATGGGCATTAAGCTCGACTACGCTTCCGTCTACCATCCCCAAACAAATGGCCAGGTCGAACGTGCAAACGGTCTCATCATGAGCGGCATCAAACCCAGACTAGTGCGATCCTTGACAGAATCGGACATGCACTGGGTCGAAGAGCTCGACTCCGTACTCTGGGGGCTGCGGACCACGCCGAATCGCACCACCGGATATACACCATTTTTTATGGCATACGGCACGGAAGCAGCACTACCCTGTGACATAATACATGATTCGCCTCGCGTACGCATGTACGAAGAGAAGGAAGCCGAGTTAGATCGGCGGGATAACTTGGATGCCCTGGAGGAGGAGCGCGACATCGCAAAAGCCCGCTCCGCATTCTATTAGCAGCAGGCTCGACGATACCAAAGCAGAGAAGTGCGGGCCAAAACTTATAATATTGGCAAACTCATTCTACGCCTTCCAAAGAAGAAGAAGGACAAGCTCAAACCTAAGTGGGAAGGTCCCTTCGTGATTGATAAAATTCTCACTGGAGGAGTGTACCGCTTATGTAATGCATCTGATAACAGACTCGAGCCGAACCCACGGAACGCGGCCAGACTCCGGAGATTCTACACCTAGCGCCGAACTCAGTGTTCATCTCCTTACCCCCTCATTTTTAATTATGCTCCCTCCCTTTTCCTTTCTCGACCTTTTTTCCTCTTCACACAAAGTATTTAATACAGTACGACCGCCCGGATCAGTCCGGCCGCACTATGTGTGTAAGCAATACCTAGGGGCTTCCTATACGGAAGCTAAATATAATTACTCTAATGGATTTTTGCCCATCACATATGCATTCTTTTTCCCTATGTGCCCTTTTCTTCACCATTATATGCATCGATATGACTTAAGATGTGGCCATGCTAGGTTGCCTGGCTCTTGTGTTTATGCCCTATGTTCCCGTTAATTCGGCTAGGGCAAAGGGGAGCACCTCTATGATTGTTACTGCCGGTTCAGCCGGATGTGTACCTCAGACTGGGTGAAGCCGAAAGCTAGCGTTCTTAAGGGAACATTCAGTCGGTGAACAAAAGATGTTTTTCGTTTATTACAACGCAAATACCCAGAAGTTTTGTATCTTGCGTCCTCGTTCGCAGTCCGGACATGTGCATCGTCGCATGCGTACCCAGGGAAAGGAACCATAACGGAACTATTCTCCCTGGAAGATGTTTCTTACTATCCATGTAATATAACATAACTAGTTGGGTACTTGTCTGTTCAAGCACTTATGACCCCTACGTCTGGTTTCCATGCATACCCCGGTTCTGTATAACTGAGCGGGTATTCGGATACACCCCAGACTGTCGGATCCGGGGGCTGAAGCGAAAAGGTCCACCATGACAAATGATTTTAATCCGGCTAGGGACTACTTATGTCCATTAAATTACACAGTCATTTGGACTGACTATATTCCACCTCTATACCATCCAACAGGCTATCTAGCGTACAATCCTGTTGGGAATACTTTGCGGCTAATGCTACCTGGTCACACACCAGACTCACGGGAATTTCTTGCCCATCTAGCCCCGCCGGTCCGACTTCGGCCATATGGTTCGGGTCAAGCTTGGTGTAGCACGTCTTCACCATAGCCCAGGCTTCTCTTGCACCTTGTCGGCAGGCTGACATCTTCCACAATCGGAAGCGCCGCCATGCTCCTTGGAGCATATCCACAAGCTCCCCCATACCCTTCGGCAGGAAGCTTGATGGCCACAAGGCCTGTGCAATGCCCTGCATCACTTGCTGAGCTCGCTCGTGTAGTTGTGAGAGGTCTTGCAGCAAATCGCCTGCAGACGCGGGCATCCCCTCTTCAGGGTGGCCCATCAACATACCTACAAATAAAAAGTCTTTCAATATGCTTCCTCGTCGAGATGTACTACAGTCCGTCCAGGCACTTACTATAAATGTCGTGACGAAGCCTTTTGTTCTCCATCACGGAATCCGCTAACTGAGCGCGGACATCTTTTAATTCCATGTCCAGCCGGACATTGGCATCTTGAAGATTGTTGTTCTCCTGCCTAACTTGCATAAGAACACGCTCGCCAGCTTTTAGGTGCCTTTGGAGATGCGTTTCGTTATCTCCTACAAACTCCGGATTCACCCCGAGATTGTCTGCAGAATTTTCTATTAGACTTATCATACGAGCCACTTACTAACTGGTACATCTTCGTACAATTGAGACAAATGTTACCAGACAAGGCCTTCTGGGATTCCTAACTTGGCAACCGTGGCTCTCAGCTGGGTCTTGCACTCCTCCAGCTCCCGAGACAATTGCTTATTCTTATCTACAAGGATTTGTGCATAAATTGATCCTTAAAATAGTTGTTCCGACCATTACAAGTCTCAGGGGCTACTGCTATACATGCTTATCAAATTTTCTTACCCGTATATCTTTGGTATACTGGTCCGTCGCTCGGGCAAGTCCGCCTTGGGCAGCACGGATGTATGCATCTCCCGAATTGAAAGCATTAAATGCCTCTTCGGAAAAGATGTTGTTGCAACGTACGGCCCGTCGGCGCTGGTGATTCATGGCACTCTCCACTTCGGAATTCGTGGCGGAGAGCATATCTGCATCCTCTATCAGAGGACAATGTGGCATCGGCCCCGCGTCCGCCTCCTCTCTTGAAGCCGGTTCTAGAATCCGGCTGGTGGAGGCGTGATCGGCAGGATCGCCGGATATAGTCCGGCAACTCCTCTTTCTGCCAGGACACGAAGGATGCTGTTACATTTCAAATACAATTATCACAGAGCAGGTTTTTACCATACCTCTGTAGTGGCGTTTCGGCCCTAACCGCCTTCCTCTTAAGCCTGCCCATCCGGACGCCCTTTGCCGACAGGTCCCTAGGGGCTCGGCTCTGCGCTCCGACCGTCATCTCTGCAAAAAACACGACACTTCAGGTGTAAGGCATGGCATTAGCAAGGATTCATCTTCGGAGGATAGGGTTTTTTGGCTTGGCTTACACGCGATATAGGTAGTAGTCCGGGATAGTCGGTGGCAATAGCCACTAAGGCGCCATCGCAGCTCGAACTGATAAAATGTCCCGTTGACGAGCTCCACAGTAATATCCGGGTCCTCTTTGAGTCTTGGATCGCATGCCTTCCGGGGTCCTCTGGCTGCGGGGAGGGGCTGGAGATTCCTTCTACGGCCCTCCGCAGTTCCTGCTTGAAAATATCATGGTAAATGGTCTTAAAAGGGAACGCCCGAGTGAGTAAAGCAGGGCTCTTGAGGGCCCCAAGGGCGCCAACTTTGACGTGCCCTCGGCGAGGCATTACTGAACTTGGGGAGACCTGTTCGGATTGGATCCAAAAGGGGAACGTCGTCAACATAAAACCACTCTGATGGTCAGTTCTCTGGTGCCTTCTTGGGAGTACTGTATAGGTATCCGGTCTCGGCGATGCGCCATACTTCGGCTCCGCCCACTTGACATAGGGATTCTCCCTGGTTGCGAGGGACGAGGCAGAACAGCTTCTTCCGTAACCCAAAGCGAGCCTCGCAGCCTAGAAATAGCTCACAAAGGGCAACGTATCCTGCTATATGCATCACGGAGGCCGGGGTGAAGTTGTGCAACTGAAGGCCATAGAACTCCAGGAGCCCGCGAAGAAGTGGGTGGATAGGAAACCCGACGCCCCTTAGAAGATGTGGGATGAGGCATATTCACTTCTCTGGGGATGGATTAGGAGATCCCCTCGCTTGCTCCCCGCCATTATAGGTGGCTATTCCGGCTCGTACGGGGACCATGAACGCCAGTGGGAGAAACCCTTGGGTCTGTAACTCTATCAAATGGCTATGAGGAACTGAATGCTCTTCCCAGTCCCCCGGCTTGGAGCGAGGGGAGCGAGAAGAAGAGCTGCGGCGACCGGCCATGTTGGAATGGTTTTTTTGGAGCGCTCTGTTGGATGCTTGCTCGAGGGAAGAGAGTGAGGCTTGGATCTGAGAATCCCGTCTCTACAAATAGATGGTTGGCCTGCAGAACCGGGGGTGGCAAATGCAAAAATGCCTTGGCTCCTTGCATTCGCTCGACATGTGGAGATGGTCATTATTGAGGCACAGAAGCCAAGGAGTACAACATTGATGGGAAGCCGGACACTATTCGTCGTAACAGGTACTTTGAAGTATTCGGAGATGGAACCCGCCTTGCAATGCCGAAGATAAAACCACGCGCCGGACTCATCGTCATTAAAGCCTGGTTCAGGGGCTACTGAGGGATTCCTGGATTAGGGGGTATCCGGACGGTGGGACTATATACTTTGTCCGGACTGTTGGAGCGTGAAGATACAAGACTCAAGACTCCGTCCCGTGACCGGATGGGACTCTCCTTTGCGCGGAAGACAAGCTTGGCGATCCGGATATTATATTTCCTTCTTTGTAACCGACTCCATGTAAACCCTAGCCCTCTCCGGTGTCTATATAAATCGAAGAGTTTGGTCCTTAGAGGGACGATCACAATCATAATCATCATAGGCTAGCTTCTAGGGTTTAGCCTCTACGATCTCGTGGTAGATCTACTCTTGTACTACTCATATCATCAATATTAATCAAGCAGGAAGTAGGGTTTTACCTCCATCGAGAGGGCCTGAACCTAGGTAAACATTGTGTACCTTTCTTCCTGTTACCATCAGCCTAAGATGAACAGATCATGACCCCATACCCGAGATCCACCGGTTTTGACACCGACACGGGGTCTCCCATGAATACTCCTAGCTTCCTTGTTAGGTCATCATTCTTCTCCACGAGTATCATCATTTCCTGCTCATATCCATCGCGTGTAGACTTGAGTTCTTCCTCCAGCTCCGAGATCCTGGTCGTTGCCTTCTTCAAATCTATCATGCCTGCGCTCATCTGGTTCTCCTGGTGACGAATGTGCTAGTTTAACTCCTGAATGAAAGCTGCAATGGTTCTATACCTCCTGGTGCTGATCATCTCCCATTGCTCATCTCAGCACCCACAAATCTAGTACATAGTATCCTTGAGATCCTTGTGGTAAACTTCTCCAATGCGTCCCATGGTGATGTGGGCTGCCATGCTCTTTCCTAGACTCCAGGTTGGTGCATCAAAGGAAAACTCTATGGGCTTAGTGACTAGCATGAACGTCCTTCCTGGCACTTGAACTCGAATCATCCAACGCTCCTCTTCTGGTAAAGTGGCGATGTAGGTCCCGGTGAAGCTTGGTATTCCGATGTTCAGGTACCTAGTAACTTCCTTCAAGTGTTGTCTGAAAGGGGTGTCTTCATCCGGTTGTGTAAACTTGTTCCTTGCATCCGCCATCCTATAGAGTAGAAAAGGGAGAGGAGTCAGAAATGAGAAGAGAGGAGTGACCTATGATTTATCTTAGTGGTCGTGTCCTACAGTCAATGTGTGCTCTGATACCATCTTGTACCGACCAGACCTCAAACAGTCTAGTCTCTGTGCATCAGTGGCATCCCTGGATCGGTAATGCTGACACACACAGTACTTGAGGATTTATAATAGAGTTTCAATCACACAATGATTACATTGAATGTCTCAAAAGAGAAATCATTACAATAATATGGCTTAAGGCCATCTAAAAACAATAACAGCGGAAGGCTTGGAAGATGAAGTTAGTCCATCAACTCCAACGGCATAGCTGAGTGAACGACAACGACCTATGGCACCTTACTCGTCGTCTAAAAATTCTGCACCATGAAATGTTGCAGCTTGAAATGGGTCAGCACATGGAATATGATGGCAATGTAACACATAAGAGTAATGAACAGAATGAATGCTATCACTACATGCATATATGGCTAGTGTAAAGCTCTATGGTTACAGTTTTGCAAAAAGCCAATTTTTTCCTACAACAAAGGAATAAATTTTATTTAACTATCATGGTGGTTGATAAACATTGAGAAGGTTCCTCCAACTCAATCCCAATTAAGCATCATCATTAAACCCAATCAAATTAATTTAGAGTGACGAGATCAACATGATAATCCAGGAACCAGATACTCAAGATATCCATAACCGGGGACACGGCTAACCATGATTAGTTTGTATACTCTACAGAGGTTTGCGCACTTTTCGTCACAAGACTCGAACACATCCATGATCGGAGATTCGAGGCATAGTCTTTCTGAAGCATTAACTCTCTACTCTGGGTAGACAGTACCACCTACAACCCACTACATCTGCTAGTCTACCTCTTCAAGAGCTTCACGCAACTTACTCAACTATGCCAGAGCCCATATTGGCTTGTGGCTGCACATGGAAGTTTCTAGCATGAATAATATTATGATCCCGTTGAGCCTAGGTGGCATTCCATAGGGTAATCACATGGGTACTCCGGGATTCCCTTGGGCAAGCACTGGGTTCTCTAGGTGCCCTGACAACCACTGGGTACTCCAGGGTTCCTCAACCAATCCACCCAGATGTGTATTTAAGTAGCCATCTTAAGTTAACCATTAATTAACAATACTCACATCCAAGGTTGTCAGAATCATGATTTTGAATCGGATCGGAGCTCCGATGGTAGGATCGCAAATCATAGAATCTTCACTATCAGGATCTTAGAAACGTAGATTCTATGAAGTAAAATCGTAGAATCAGAGGGGTTAGTTTGGATCGTAAAATCGTAGAATCATATAACAGAATCATGATTCTGACAACCTTTCTCACATCTGTCGTGGATACACTCACCCAATCCACGTCTACTAGCATAGCATAGCAATCCTAAGCATAACGTAGAAGTAACTCCCAAAGGTTTGATAATAAACAGGGAAATAGGTTCTACCTCATCATCTACTTCCCAAAACCCACATGTTAATCAGATCCTAACCATGCAATGTTTGAGGGTTGATCTAATGCATAAAAACTGGGTAGTAAAGAGGTACGATCAAAGTGTTACTTGCCTTGCTGATAATCCGCAAAACCTAGAGACTCGTAATAACACGCTTCAAACTCCGGGTACTCTATCACAAACAAACAATAACATACATAAGCACTCAACCAAAAGCATGGTTAAAACTCAAATAAAAGATCTAACCAGAAGGTTCAACTAAAGAACTCCGGTTTGCAAAAAGAATCAAATCATACGGAGCAACGAAACTCAAACTGCGAAAGAAACAAGATCCATTTACTAATTTGGACTAAAGTCAAATTTTACAGTACCAAAATCTTGTTCAAGTTGGTTAAACAGAAAGAGGGCTTCGAGGCGAAGATCTAGGCGCTTGAATCACCTGAATTGGATAAATGAGCGAAAAGATAAACTAAAACAAAGATCAGGGCAGAAATCGCGATTGAAAATAATCGCTGAAAACCCCTGGAAAATAAAACACGATGAACAGGCTAACGACCGAACGTTCGCTGTCTTCGGCTAACGGACAAACAACGTTCGTTAAAATGAACGTACGTACGAACGTACGCTATATAACTAAACCAAAAAAAATGATATAATAACTAAAACCAGGAAAAACTAAAAACCGGATCTAGATCTAGATCTAGGGTTTACCTAAAAAATAAAAATAAAACCCGGTGATACTCCGGCGACGGCGGCGGTGGTTGGCGGCGAGACGCCACGACGGCAGCTACTGGTGCAGGGCTCGAGGTGGGACGGCTAGGGTTTGGGCAGTGGCGTGGGCTGGCGGCGGGGTGGGCTGCGGGGCAGGGGGATGGCTTATAAAGCCTGGGCGGCGGCGGAGTCCGGGCCGGCCACGGCGAGGTAAGGCGGTAACTTTTTTTAAAAAAAAAATCTTGACGTTGAAAAACTAATAAAATAAATACTAAACGGACTCCAAAAATCCTGAAATAATTTTTCACTGTCCCCTAATAATATTGCGGACAAAGTAAACATTTATTTGGGCCTCTAATGCAATTTTGAAAAACATATTTTTTTTCCTAATTCAAATAAAATAGCAATAAAACTCCAAATAAAATTCTTATTTCATTTTAATATTTTTCCTCTGATATTTCTTTATTTTGGAGAAGTCATTTTATCCCCTCTCTTTTATTTTTATATAAGAAATATTCGAAGAGAAAAATGATTAAAACTAAATGATCCTCTTTCAAAATTTGAGAAAACTCAAATATGAAAATAACGAAATCCCCAACTCTCTTCGTGGGTCCTTGAGTTGCGTAGAATTTCTAGGATCAACCAAAAATGCAATAAAATATGATATGTAATGACGATCTAATGTATAACATTCCAAATTGGAAATTTGGTATGTTACACAGTCACTCCAAGGAAAACTTTTTCGTTCACACGTACATCACGCACAATTTTCCCCATTAAATCATTTGTGATAACGTTGCCATTGCACACGATATTAACAATTTTCTTGTTTGCATCATTGAATGCATCACACACGGTGCATAGAAGAAACTGTGTGGCAAAGGTTGTCCATCACACACAGTTTTTATGTGGGAAACGTTTGCGCAATGTGGCCTAACGCAAAAAGTTTTCAAGAGGATGTCGTGTGTGCAGTGAAAGATTGATCGCACACGATGAGGATCCTAGAAACGTTTCTGATCTCCACGTCTATCGCAAACGTTTCGCTTTCGCAAACCGTGTGTAGTGTAATCCCTAATTAATCCCTAATTTAAAAATCACATGTTTTGAATTTGAAAGTAGGTAATCACTTATTTCATATCCAACCATGTCAAATATAGGTTCAACCATGAATGCATAATTCGATGCACAGGTACATATACTGAAGAACTACAGAAGCACCAAGTAAAGAATGATTAACCACAGTTGTACTAAAGACTGTAAAGAGAGAGCCGAAAGACAGTCTGGTTGTTGGAGAAAGTGAAGCAGAATGCCCATATTGTGCCCTCCTCCATGCGTAATGCGGGCACGACTCTAGGCCAACCCCTTGTGATGGCTGCCCGTCCATCCTTCACTGTCTTCATTATGACTTCTTGATGCTCATTGTAGTCTGGATGAAATACTTTAACCTTCATTGCGTGTCCACCAATCATGTACTTTGCGAGGTAATCTTGAGTGAACTGCTTCGGGAACCACTGCGAATGAAAAAGATTCAGCCATCATTGTCTAACAACTCATTATCGGCAGTAAAAAGAGAAGGCTGCAGAGTTTGTAGTTACCATCCTACAACTCATTGTTGTGTTGGATAGAGCATAAACAAATAATTTTCTAGCCACCGTTCATATCTTTTTGCTAATAATCCTTATCAGTTTCCTCACTTGATGCTTGTTCATGAATATCTCATTGCCCCATATGCAAAAAGGGCCGATGTGTGGATCCTTGCCAAGGGCATATGTACCTACAAGCAACAAGTCAATATTAGAATCTAAAAAGTGTCCAGGCCAGGATCTATATGCACTACGTTATGGAACGACGGAGGAGTACAAGCCGAGGGTTCAACTAACCTCGGCGGAAAATGGTGGCCACTCCCGTTGTTGTCCTATATAAGTAGTGGAGAGGCATGATAAGTACAGCAACCTTAATATCAAACAAATACAGCAAAGGTAAGCAATATCATCTCCAAATGATAGCTTGAATGTGTTGGTTTCAGCATGTTGTTAAAGCAGATATAACATGGAAGGCAATGTTACCAACAGCAGGCTTAACAACCATCAAATATTGCAATTCAAACTGATATTGTTGAAAATGAATAGAACGTACGTAATGCTTAAACATCACACTGGATAAATGTGCAAAACTGAAATAAAGGGCATGTGTTAACTACACCAGGAATAACTGGAACCAAATATAGCCGTTCAAACTGGTATTGATGTAGTCGAGTGGCTCAGTTCCGACTTGCACATAATGAACAACACATTGTGAATGACTAAAATAAACAAGGCATAAATGACCAGTATAACAACCAAATATAGCCATTGAAAACTGGATAGAGTCTCACTGCAACCAACCTAGCAAGCAAATCTCTACTACCTAAAAGAAACGGAACATTCCGTTTCCCCTCTTACGTCGTCGATCTTCGTCCAGCCTTCGCTCGTTCCGTTGTCCCTGTGGCCTGCGTGCGCAGGCCCAGAAAGGCCTGATACAAAGGCGTGCAGGAGTCCATGCGTCTCTCGGCCGTCGTCGACAGCTTTTTCCCCCTCGCACATTCATCGCGTCCAAAATTATCGGGATGTAGTCCCCGATCCGATCTGATTTGATGCCCTCGCTCGTTATCTTCACCATGGGCGTTGCCCCCTCGTCCTAAGCACAGCCGCCACACATACCCATCTCTTCTCTCTTGAAGCCGCCATCGCCGCCCGCTCCCCGTTCGGCCCAGCAACTCTCTCTGCCCGGTGCTCATTGGTGAGGCTCTGCTTCCCCTCTTCGCAATGATGGGATTGGGAGACAGTGGTGGTGGGTGTGGATCGGCGGCGACGTGGCGAGCAAGTAGAGACGAGCGTAGTCGAGCCACCCCGCCTCCAAGCTGTGCCCTAGACGAGGTCGTCGCCTCGCCTTTGTGCTGCCATCGGCAGCGCTGAACGAGGATGTCGGCCTGCTCCTGGCTGAGGGTCGCTGCTCCTCGTACAAGGATGCCGAGGCGCAAGCCACCGCATTGCTGCACATGGTGACGTTGATGCTGGTGTCCTTGACTCCTTTCCTTTGGAGTAGGGAACGACAGGGGAGACCGGCCGCCGCTGAGGCAGGAGAGCACGGTGCTGTAGCGGGCCAAGCAGGGAAAGAGAGGGAGAGGGAGGGAGAGAGAGAGATGACACAGAAAGAGAGAGAGATGAGATGAGATGAGATTAGATTTTCTATGCTTATTTGCTTGATGCTACTCACAGATAAGATAGTTTAGGAAGTGGAAGAGATATAGTATGCTGCACGGATGCTATTTTTGCTATTTCTTATTGCTGTGCAGATGAGAGAGAGAGAGAGAGAGAGAGCGGGGAGAGTTGAGCAGTGCTTTGTTGTTGTTTGGCACAACAATGGATCTCTACGTGGATTTGTTGAGTGATGATAACACCGATGCAATTTGAGACTACCATTGTATTTTTGAATAACCATCAAAGTGCACGGACATGGCTTTTTTGGGTTTCTTCCCAGTAGATTATATCCAGCAAATATGCAAGTAACATGTAACTGAGAAGAGAGGTCAAGGCAACATCTTCACTGGTAAGAAACTTGGAAATATTGTGCCAAGCTCACAAACATTGGATTCTGTGGCTGCCGCCATAATGGGAGTAATTGACGACTAATAATGCTTATGTTAACACCGTGTACTATAACGTTTCTGACTTTGTCATACTTTCTATGTTCCTATTTTTTGATCCCCGGAGCGAATCTACATTCATTACATGATTTTGGTGATATATCTTAAATCTTTTCTGGCTTTGTCGTACTTTCTATGTTAACACCATGTCACTTCTTAAATATTTTCGTTCTCTTGAAAATAATAGAGTCTACTAAACATAGTTAGGTCAAATGCAAACCAACATGTGGTTGGATGGTTAGGAGGTCAATGGTATCTTCAATCCACTAGGTTCAAGTCCTAGACTTGACCCTGGTACTCATCATTTCCTGGATTTATTTCAAGCCGTTCGGTGATGCGTGTTTAGTGGGAGGAAGGGTGTGCGTGCGCGTGTTCATAGGGATAAATGTATGTGCGTATGTATGAGCATCGACGTCTGTACCTTGTACAAAACATGTAAGATAAAAATAATTATTCTAACATGATTAAAGAAATAGATAATGAAAAAAGATCAATTATGCAGTTAACTTAAAGCTATTGGAACTTGGTTTGTAATACTGGTTTGATCGGATTCCATGACATTATTTTCCTCCGCTGTGGTGGCAAATATAATGCATATGATCCTTCAGTAATACGGGGATGTGATTAGATTGGATGCCCAATGATAGAAGCCGATTATAAGAAACGAATATCCAAAAAAAATATTGTGTGTGTTTGAAATGGGGTGGAGAAAGGGGGATTGTGAGTCGGATGCGCCATTGACAAAGATGATAAGTTTGAATTAGGTAGGTGGAGACATGAAGGTAGTGGATGAAAAATAAGAAAAGAAGTAGTGCCTCGTGATTATTATTAAACCACTAGAATATTATGCCCCGCTGCAACGCACGGGCATTTACCTAGTACAGATAAACATGGCATATGCTTGAAAACTGGACAAATTCTCACTTCAACCAACCTAACAAGCAGATACAAATAAACAAGGCATCTGCTTGATAACTGGACAAATGCTAAAAAAGCAACATAACAACCAAATACAAATAAAGAAGGCATCTGCTTGATAACTGGACAAATCCTCACTTCAACCAAACTAAGAATCAAATACATATAAACAAGGCACCTGCTCGATAACTGGAAAAATGCTCACTCCAACCAACCTAACAACCAAATACAGATAAACAAGGCATCTATTCAATATAAACAACCAAATATAGCCATTCGTGAAACTGAAGTGGACAATGCATACTTAAACATCACATACCCTATTGAACAATACATTTTTGCATAACTGAAATAATTAAACACAGCACAATTAAAGCACCACACGGCAAAAGCTACTACAACAAAGGGTATGGGTTGGCAAACTAGAAAAGGTAAGATTTGCTGATAAGATGTTGCCTCACATTTCATGTACATGATCTTTCCAGTTGGAAGAGCACAGACCCATGGTGCACTTTGTGATGTCACAGATGGAATGTTTCACCTTGGAAGAACCTTCGTGGGTGCCCTCCTCGTGGTCGTGGTCGTGGTCGATGAGATCTGACTTGGCAATTGAGGATCCCAAGCAGCTGCCGTAGAACGTGTCCTTCAGAAATGACAAAATGGGCTCGATGGTGTATAAAGATCGCAAATCCTTGACCGCTTGGCGGAGGAGATTAGCGGCAGGGCCATCAAAGAGATCGACGGCGGTTGAACCAGAGGGGTTGGGGATGGACCACTTAACCCGTGATGGTCCATGTGAAGCCGTCTTTGTGGACGAGCTTGATGTTGTAGCCAGCTTTCCCGAGATACAGTAATATGCTAGCCCGCTGACACGAAGCCTTCGGCATGGAAACATAGTCAACGTCTTCGCCGGCTTCCGCGGTGACGTGTTGCTCCGGGATCGACAGGTCAGGGCGAATGGCGGCCACCTCGCCAACATTCGCCGGAGAGGCCATGATAAACCTCTTCTTGGTCGAATGCTCGTCGGGCTCCCCGGGATACGTGGTTGAGCTTAGGCTGCGACATTCTGGAGCAGCGAATGTGGATCTGGTGGGGAGGGACATGGCAGGCCTTGTATAAAAACTCAGGGGAGTGGCGCGACGGTATGGGAATCATTGGGTAACCCGAACTTTATTATCTAAGCTAGGAGGAATGGGCAGACCGGCAGGGGTTGGCGGCGGTGCCGGAGGCGGCAGTGAGCTAGGGTTCAAGGGAGGGGGCGGGTGGGGGACTATGGGGGGTGTTTGAGGATACGCCGCGGCTACTGAAAATTTTAGTAATGGTGGGTGGAGATGGTGGTGGACGACGGAGGGCGATGGTTCAAATGCCTCGGCTACTGCAATTTTACTCTAAGGTCGGTGTTGGAGGAGTGTGGGCGACGATTGAAGTACGACGATACTAAAATTTGGCTAAAGGAATTGATGCAGGGCGGGAGTGCCCAAGATCGCGCACGGTCCAATAACAATATGCGTGTATGATAATAAGGAAAAGTGGCAGAACTGCTGATTTTTGCAATGCTCAAGGCGGGTAGTTTGTTTTTATATTTCTAGCTAGCTAGTCTGTGGTTCCCCAATCCGCATGGAGCAGGGGGCCTTTCCACGTCAGCCTAGGATAACACCTGACGCACGACGGGTCCATGATATAGCATTCCAGGTAAAAGAATATTCATCGAATACATGTATAGAAGATTACATCATCGATGAATACAGTCATCTGGCATAGCTCTAAGGATATTTAAAAGGCGGCAGAAGTCTTGGTTTGGCGGCTCATCTACTCTGGCTGGGCTCCACAACTCACAAGATTGGCAAGGTTACGGCCTAGCGCGACCAATCAAACAATCCAGGGATGACCTACAAACTGGCATGACACCCCAGGTCAGTACATTGAATGTACTTGCAAGACAACCAAATACATAGCATCCAAACAAGCATATGACAAAGCAAGAACCAAGGGCATGCAACAATCTATCTCATATCAATTACTAAACACGACATGATATAGATCAACTAAGCATGAACAACATCATAGCATCTACTAAAATGGTAATAACATGGCATATCAAAACATGCTTCCAACATGGCAATAGCAAAACATAGCCTATCATCTCCATCATGGCATAATTTAGCATATCAATCAAAGCATGGCCTGGCATCATGAAACTATGTTGAATATAAACTACCGGTCATATCCAATGCAGACATAACAACAAAGTTTTCAGACGTATTGCGCCCACTATCACTTCTTGGAAGAATAGATTTGCCACTGATTTTTCTCTCCTCACCCATAGAGTGAGGGACAACAACAAGGAGTTCATTACCTCCTTCCTAGACAATCTGTAATTTTCTTTTGAGTTACCCCTAGGTGCACCCTACTAGAATTTTAGCTTTGTATTATACTTGTACAGTTGACACACTGATTCTTTAATTAAATTACACAATAGAAGCCTCTCCTATTGTTTTCAAGGTTCAAAAAAACATGTTAACTTTATGCAACCATCTCCTGTTCTCTCATGGTTCTTTAAATGCAAACATATTTCTCATGCAATGCAACCAAACTTGTGCACCGAGTCCCTCGGACTCACTTACCAATGAGTTGCCTCGCAACCGAACAGTGATCATGATGAATCACAAACGGAACCATACTTTGTTCAATGGGTTACCTTGTAACCAAACGGTGATCACTCACGGATCACAAATGGAACCATACTTGGTTCAACACTCACCAAGACCTCGTCTCGTGATCATATCAACACATCATTGTGATTACTCACGACTGTCTCATAGTCCAAGTCACCACCTTCTTTGTTATCACATATTAGTTATCAACTTAGTTATTTTAGGTTTATCCTCCATTTTGACCAAGACCCGATAGTGTGACCTACTACGAACTATGTAGCTATTAATAGACTTTATAAACACTCTACATAGGTAGCGCATTGTACCCATACCACAGAACACATGGCCTCGCACTCCCATTCGGGTGGACCAACGGCGTTCTGACAAAACCGACCAACTACCATGACACTCTCCTGGCCACTCCGACCAACTCCCCTTTTGGGTTCAGTCCTGGGTGGCCCTGTACCTACCAAAGGCACCAACGGCCACTATCGTGGCAAAAGAAAACGGTCCCAAACGGGTACATGAGCTCAAAACCAAACTCGGGCACACAAGGCTTATGTACGCCTACCTGATCAGGGTAGCGCGCGCCCATAACCTTCCCTCGTAGGAGGCACTGACAAGAGGCACGACAATAGATCGCATTAGGGCCTTCCCAAATATACCAAGCTTCATACGAATGCTTTAATAAAATACCAAGCTTCTCAAGTGAACAACTATAGCATAAAGAACATGACAATACCAAGTCCTAGCATATCAACGATGTATTACAATCATCATAACATTTTATAACGATGACATGAAAATAAAGTAGAGTAGTGACATGGCATTATCAATAACAACATTCTAATTATCATGGCAAAAGATATCGTGAAAACACAAGCATGCATGTTAAGCATAAGAGAATAACTGCAAACAAAAACGATAAGAAACAACTGCAACTACACACACAAGGTGCAAGCAAAGTCAACATGCTAGTTCGGGGCTCATGATAAGAGGTTGGCTTGTCTGGGGGTCGTCAAATACTCCAGGAAGAAGTGTGAAACAATCACGGGAAAAATTGCCGGAAACAGTTCTCTCTCAGAAGGGGCTGTTTACGGGCAAGGGCAAAGTGGTCATTTTCACTGTGTGAAAACATAATGAAAACAATACTAACAGAAAGATCTCGACAAACAGAGAACATGAGCGCTGGAATCACCTCGATCGGAGTTACGAGCGCAAAGTTGTGGACGTTCGTTCGTTAAGCAGAAATCGAATAAAAATCTATCCATTTCTGGCCTTAACGGGTGAACATTCACAATTTAGCTGCTTTGGCCGGCGGGGCTGAGAACAAAAAGCGCATTTGAGAAAATACGTTTCCAGTGAAAAGAAAGCATATTCCAGGCATTTTCAGTTATCAGAAAACGGACTACGCTTAATACGTCTTCATAGCAATGAAAACGGACTTTCGTGGATACGTTTCCACTTACGCTGACTGGGCACCTCCTCAGCCAATGACAAGAAGGGCCCGCGCAGGGTGGGGCCTGCCTAGCTGGTCTTCTTCTTCCTCCCGCGCGGAGTGTGCCTGGCCGAGGGAGCAGCTCGTCCCGACGGCAAGCGCCGGCGACTCCGGCCACCATACGAGGCGTGCAGCCTATCCAGGTGATCGGGAGGGTGAGGCGCATCCGGCGAAGGTGGTTTCTGCCGCCGAGGAGCACCGGAGAGAGAGCAGCAGGGCCCGTGGCGGAGAGGGGGTTCGGCCGCCGGTGGACACAGCGCTACGGTGGGGAAGGGGAGAGGCCGAGGCCACGAGGAGGCTCGCCGGAGCATGGGGGATGAATTGGTGGAGGTGGAACAGAGAGGAGGGATCGAGAGTGCTAGAATTGATGGAGGCCCGAGGCGGTGGCCATGGAGATGGTGGGGATCAGAGAGGGGCTCTGGGCTCGGGGAGAGGCTCGGGGAGGGGCTGTGGACTGCGAGGACGCTTGGGGTGTGCTTAAATAGCGCGGGGAGGGCTCGAGGGGGTGGAGAGGAGGTGGCACACGGATGGCGACGTGTTCGTGCGTCGGCGACAGCGCAATGTCGGCAGGTGTGGCCAAGGCTCATGAGAAGGGGCGGAAAGGCGACGAGGGGGAAGTGGACGAGTAGCAGAGGCTCACGGAGACGAGCAGCGCTCGGATACGAGAGGAGGAAGAGGACAGAAGCGAGGAAGGCAACGATGGCCACGGAGCTCACTATCCATTCGATGGAATGGCTCACCGGAGAAGAAAACAGAGGGGGAGAGGAGTCCAGCAGGAATAGGACGTCGAGGGGGAACTTTAGGACATTAATGGGGAGTCCAGAGCCGGTCGGAGCAGCGCTGCCGACGAGAACAGTCGCTAGACCACCGTTTTGGCTCGTGACGCCCGTGGTCACCATGAACAAGGCGCGCTCTAGGTTCTTTAATAATGCCAGCTCATGTCTACAGCGTAGACCTTCCAAGATAGAGTATTACTACGGTAAAGAAACGGGCAAAGACAAAGGGAGCTGAGTAATCTAAGCTTCACAAGTTGGCTGTAGCAACCTTGACCTCATTCTAGGGATAAAACCAGAGGGGTTAAAAGGTAAACTTGATGTCTGGGAGTCTTAGGCTAGCGAGGACAAGAGTTCTGGGAATTATGACGTCATTTGGACAAGTATTTAACATAGTGGCCGTGCAATTACCAAATCTGGCCCAGAAGCTAAGGGGGTGTTCGGTTCAGGGACTTTTTAGTCCCAGAGGCTAGAAAAAGTCCCTAAAAAGTCCCTACGAACCAAACGGGAAGGACTTTTTCTACAGGGACTAGAAAAAGACTCTACTGGAGAGTCGTTTTTGATTAGTCCCTGGGAGTAGAAAAAGTCCTAGGACTTCTGAACCAAACACCCCCTAAATCAGGAAGAATCACTCATTAGGAGTGTTGGATTGGGCTTAAACTTGGCAAAGCTTGATGATTTGGGCATATAATGATGTTGTAAAAAGTTCATACCAAATGGCCTTGTCAAAATGGTACTTCCTTCACTTCTGCCCAGAAACTTGAGAAAAATCCTCAGGGCAAATGGCTAACTAAAATGAGCCAAAAATTGTGAAGATAGGTTATATGAGTAAGAGAAGACTTGGGAAAATTTTCAGCCATAATGGAGCAAGATAGAATATACTTGCTTCACAAACTGAAAATTTGGACAGAATCAAAGAATCGCTCCTGTGCTCACATAGTTCAATGGAGTGAGCTGAATTTTGTAGGAGGGTCATGATATGATCATTAGAGACTGATGGAAAATTTTCAGCTCATTTTGATCATCTGTGAGGGTACTTCCCTCACAGATAAGCAATCTGAACAGAAATCTGAGAAAACTGCCAAGGAAGATTGGATAGATGTATTGAGCTTATTTTTGGTATCCAGAGGTGATTTATCAATGTTAATCACCCTGCAAAATTTCAGCTCAAATGGATCAAGGGTTCAAGCACTTCCTTTGCAAAAATTCCAGACAGGGCAGAAATTTGCATTGGGTCATGTGCCCCAATTATGATCTTTGAAGCCTGGGTTTGGACGGAAATGGTGAATATAGCCATTACAAGCTCCACAAATTATCTCGGAATTTTACTTGCTTTAAAAATGGTAGCTCCTTTAGAAAATGGCAGAAATGCCATATTGGCTTAAAATAGAAAAAAGCAATTTCCCTTATTTAAATGTGGCCAATATTTTTTCCAGAGCTAAGATTTGACATAAATATCATCTCCACAAATTCTCATGAATTTAGGAGATGACTAGCTATGCCTTTGGATTTTATTCCTCAGATAGACAAGAAAATGAATAAATCACATATGAAAAATATTGCATAAGACTTGGCAATACTTTTGCATATCCAAGATTTGAAAGGGTAGGAGGATCTCTAAGAAGATTTAGAAGCTCAACAGATCAAGATAAATGATGGCCCCTTTGTAAGCACAAAGGAAATATTTAAATTCCAAAAATTGGAGTTAGGGTTTTGATGGATTTGAGATGATGCAGATGAGGTCTTGCCCACTAACAAAAACATGAGCAAGGTTTTGAAATGGTTGAAAATGGCAAGAATTCTCAGTCATCCAACAAACTCAGGAGAAATTTTGAAAAATGATTGCCAGGAAGGAATAACAGCTCAAAAATTGATAACCCAATTTTGGGGCTGTTACATGGTCTATCGCACACGGTTCGTCCTAATTTCCAAATAAACTTACTCGCCTTTAGCTTGCACAGGTGGTGATTTTATAGCGCACTTGCATCGCACACGGTTAAGCCAGTACCTCCACCCTTTGCTCGCGCTTGCGTGGTCGTGGTGATTTTACAGTGCGCTTTCATCGCACACGGTTGATCAAGCTAGTACCTCCACCTTTGCTCACACTTGCGTAGGCATGGTGATTCATAGCGCACTTGTATCGCACACGGTTAAGATATTATACCCGTGTCCGTTGAGTGTCATCAGAGTCTTTGCAGCAAAAAAACGTTAGAGAGGGTCAGAAGACAGCCACACCAGCATGTGGCCCAAATATATATGAGTGAAAAGGGTGGTTTGTGATGTTCAAAATTCCAATGCACAACTTTGACCGCGCGGGCCCACGGTTGGGCGCGTCGTCGAAGATCGATGAGAGGGGCCAAAAGTCAAGAACCACCTCGAAGTGGCCAAATATATGTAGGAATATTGGGGATGTTTAAAACTTTAAATACACAATGCATAACTTTGGTGGCACCTGCCTGACAATCCCGAAAGCACCCTTGGATATATCTATAATGATATAATGTCATACCTAGCTAGGATGCTTGGCCCACCACCTCCCACTTCGTGTCAGCGGGGCGGATGCACTTAATGATCGATACTTTGGTCATACATGCATGTTGCCATGACCTACCATAAGACAGACCATGAATCTATCGTTTGGTCAAATGACAGCTGTTGTTGTCAATAAACCGCTTGGGCCAATAGATTGAAATCATAAAAATAGCACGAGAGGGACCACAAAACTAGCACCTCTTGCATGCAGCCCAAAATGATGTATTTTGGGAAGGGGTGATGTGTGTTTTGAATGTAGAATAATGTACAATTTAGATGTGGTGCCTACCTCTCGATACAGACAACAACCATGAAGGCAAGGTAGTTAAGGACGAGATACGTAGGGTATGATGTAGGTCAAACCCAGCAATCCGAGCATGTGGGAGGGAATCCTGACAACACATGAGCTCGAGCTTTGGTTGAGCAACATGTGACGGTGATCGACCCTAACACGAACTAGGAGGAATCCATTCATGGCCAATAGATACCCCTCATTATCAGTCAAAGGGGTGATATATATATACGCTCGGGGAGCCCACAGATATGCATGTCGTCACAAAAAACCGCACAAGGGAGACGTGGTCAATTAGAAGACACCATATACACTACATGCAGCCCAAAAATATGTATAGGTATGGTGGTGTGTGATGTGTTTAAATCCTAAATGCACAATTTCGATGGGCCACCAACTACATTACAAACCGAACACTGTACCCGACTCCAAGCCTGGTTCAATACGTACAATGTCAGTTTCCCACGCATGCGCTCACACTTTATTCGGTCTAGCATGGGACACATCTATATCTATACCCCTATATAGTGTGTGAATAACTTTGAAAGTTGGTCGTCGGATGAAGCCAATCCGACGGTACAGAGATGGCAAATCCGAGCACTACTGGCCGTTGGATATCATCTACATTGCACCAGATTCTGCCACATGTGCAATCTAGAAGACTCCATGGTTGAACTTAAGAATAATGCACAAACCTCAAAACACAATCACTTCTCCTTTGTTCTAGAATCTTCCATATATTAATTGCCCAAACTTTTTTTCTAAATGAATTGTCACCTTTTGTTTTTACTTTATGCTTTACAATACACAATTCCATGAATCTTAAAATAGATTTTTTTATAAAAATAATTGATTTTGGTTGAGATGAACTATAAGAATTAAACGAACATCGACATCATGCATATATGACTCAGAGCTTACACGCTATAGTGTAGTACTTATTCATAATTTGGTTACCAAATCTTGCTAGTATCAATAAGAAACCATAATGGTCAAACCCTTCTCGTTGTTGGGTCAAAGGGGTAGATTGTGTGGGCCCCCCTAATTGTCGTTAAAGGATAGTATATATACCTCGGGGAGCCCACAGATATGCGCCGCGTCTATAAGCCGCACAAGGGAGACATGCTCGAGAAGAACACCATGCCCCCTATACCCTGCATGCAACCTGAAAAAGGTTTATATAATCGCCATGACAGGTCAAGTCAATCATTCTTTAATTTATTAGAGCAAAAAATAACCCATAAAAACATAGTAGGTTTATATAATCGCCATGACAGGTCAAGTCAATCATTCTTTAATTTTTTAGACCAAAAAATAACCCATAAAAACATAGTAGGTTTAATTATATAATAGCCATGACAGGTCATGTCAATCATTCTTTAATTGGCATGGTATAGGCTATGCGATGATATTGGATCTTGGAATTGGAATCGATTGAAATTGGAGATCCACCAAAAATATTATCCTATGCATCTAGTTCATCATGATCGGAATATATATATAATTTTTGGCCTCGTGAAGGAGAAACTGTCACTCTAGCATGGGGGAGGCTGAAGTCAATGTTATATTCATGCTCCAATCATGAGCTCTCAAGAGAAACTATTATCCAAAACTTTTATGCTCGGCTTTCTCGTAATGATCAAACCATGCTTGATACTTCTTGTGTTTCTTCTTTTATGATGTAGACTATTGAATTCCGGTGGGATCTCTTGGAAAGAATTAAACGCAGCACTCAAGATTGGGAACTCGAAGAAGGTAAAGAGTCGGTTATTAAATTTATGTATGATTGTGTTAAATCTTTTATGAATACCGATGCTTTTCAAAAGTTTAGCACTAAATATGGACTTGACTCTGAGATAGTAGCTTCCTTCTATGAATCATTTGCTACTCATGTTGATCTCCCTAAAGAGAAGTGGTTTAAATATCGCCCACCTATTAAAGAAGAAATCAAAGAACCGGTACCAATTAAAGAACAAACCATAATTTATAATGTTGATCCAGTTGTTCCTTCTACTTATATTGAGAAACCACCTTTCCCTGTTAGGATAAAGGAACATGCTAAAGTTTCAAATATGGTTAACAAAAGCTATATTAGAACACCTAAACCTGACAAACAAATTAAAGTGGAAACTAGTATTGCTATGGTTAAAGATCTCTTAGAAGAAGATATGGATGGGCATGTTATTTACTTCTGTGAAGAAGATGCTAGAATTGCCAAACCTGGTAAAAAGGATAAACATAGACCTGCTGTTGGCATGCCTGTTGTCTCAGTTAAAATAGGAGATCACTTTTATCATGGTTTATGTGACATAGGTGCTAGTGTGAGTGCTATTCCTTATAGCTTATATCAAGAAATTATGAATGACATAGCACCCGCAGAGATAGAAGACATAGATGTTACTATTAAACTTGCTAATAGAGACACTATATCACAAGTTGGGATTGTTAGAGATGTTGAAGTCTTGTGTGAGAAAATAAAATATCCTACTTATTTTCTTGTTCTTGGTTCCTCACAAGATGACTTTTGTCCCATTATCTTTGGTAGAACTTTCTTGAACACCGTTGATGCTAAGATAGATTGTGAGAAACGAATTGTCGGTGTTAGTTTTGGTGATGAGTCTCATGAGTTTAATTTTTCCAAGTTTAGTAGAAAGCTTCATGAAAAAGAATTGCCTAGTAAAGATGAATTATTTGTTCTTGCTTCTATTGCTGTACCACCTACTGATCCATTACAACAATATTTGCTAGACCATGAAAATGATTTACATATGCATGAAAGAAATGAAATAGATAAGATTTTCTTTGAACAACGTCCTCTACTAAAACACAATTTGCCTATTGAAACTCCAGGAGGTCCTCCTCCTCCTAAAGGTGATCCTGTGTTTGAATTAAAAAAATTGTCAGACATTTTGAAATATGCTTATCTTGGTGAAAAGAAGATATATCCTGTTATTATCAGTGCTAACCTTTCAGAACATGAACAAGAAAGATTATCGAAAGTTCTAAGGAAGCACTGAGCTGCCATTGGATATACTCTTGATGATTTAAAGGGCATTAGTCCCACTCTATGTTAGCACAAAATTAATATGGAACCTGATGCTAAACCAGTTGTTGATCATCAATGTCGATTAAATCCAAAAATGAAGGAAGTGGTAAGAACCGAAATATTAAAACTTATGGAAGCAGTTATAATCTGTCCTATAGCTGACAGTAGATGGGTATGTCATGTTCATTGTGTCCCTAAGAAAGTAGGTATAACTGTTGTTCCTAATGATAAGAATGAACTTATTCCATAAAGAATTGTTATAGGCTATAGAATTGTAATTGATTTTAGAAAATTAAACAAAGCAACTAGAAAAGATCATTAGCCTCTTCCTTTTATTGATCAAATGCTTGAAAGAGTATCTAAGCACACACATTTTTTCTTGATGGATATTCTAGTTTTTCACAAATACCTATTTCTCAACCTGATCAAGAAAATACCACTTTTACTTGTCCCTTTGGAAATTATGCTTATAGACGTATGCCTTTTGGTTTATGTAATGCACCTACTACCTTTCAAAGATGTATGACTGCTATATTCTCTGACTTTTGTGAAAAGATTATTGAGGTTTTCATGGATGACTTCTCTGTTTATGGGAAGTCTTTTGATGATTGTTTAAGCAATCTTGATCGAGTTTTGCAGAGATGTGAACAAACAAATCTTGTCTTTAATTGGGAGAAGTGCCACTTTATAGTTAATTAAGGCATTGTCTTGGGTCATAAAATTTATGAAAGAGGCATTGAAGTGGATAAAGATAAGGCTGATGCAATTGAGAAAATGCCATGTCCTAAAGATATCAAAGGTATTTGTAGTTTCTTAGGTCATGCTGGTTTCTATAGGAGATTTATCAAAGACTTTTCTAAAATTTCTAGGCCTCTTACGAATCTTTTGCAAAAGGATATTCCTTTTATTTTTTATGATGATTGTTTAGAAGCCATTGAAACACTCAACAAAGCCTTAATTTCTGCACCTATTATTCAACCACCTGATTGGAACTTGCCTTTTGAAATTATGTGTGATGATAGTGATTATGAGGTTGGTGCTGTTCTAGGACAAAGAGTTGACAAGAAACTTGTCGGATTAAGGGGTCCGCAGACCCTTGAGAGGTTCGAACACTAGGGTGCGTGCGAAGAACTCCTTCCCAACCTGCTGATACGTCCATTTTGCATCATGCTTTTATATATATATATTTATCGCATTATGGGCTGTTATTACACATTATGTCACAATACTTATGGCTATTCTCTCTTATTTTACAATGTTTACATGAAGAGGGAGAATGCCGGCACCTGGAATTCTGGGCTGGAAAAGGAGCAAATATTAGAGACCTTTTCTGCATAGCTCCAAAAGTCCTGAAACTCCACAAAAGCCATTTTTGGAATCAATAATAAATATTGAGTGGAAGAAGTACCAGAGGGGGCCCACACCCTGGCCACGAGGGTGGGGGCGCGCCCTACCCCCTGGGCGCGCCCCTTGCCTCGTGGGCCACCTGGCAGCCCTCCGGTGCCCATCTTCTGCTATATGAAGTCCTTTACTCTGGAAAAAAAATCATAAGCAAGCTTACCGGACGAAACTCCGTCGCCACGAGGCGGAACCTTGGCGGAACCAATCTAGGGCTCCGGTGGACCTGTTCTGCCGGGGAAACTTCCCTCCGGGAGGGGGAAATCATCACCATCTTCATCACCAACGATCCTCTCATCGGGAGGGGGTCAATATCCATCATCATCTTCACCAGCACCATCTCCTCTCAAACCCTAGTTCATCTCTTGTATCCAATCTTTGTATCAAAACCTCAGATTGGAACCTGTGGGTTGCTAGTGGTGTTGATTACTCCTTGTAGTTGATGCTAGTTGGTTTACTTGGAGGAAGATCATATGTTCAAATCCTTAATGCATAGTAATACCCCTCTGATTATGAACATGAATATGCTTTGTGAGTAGTTATGTTTGTTCCTGAGGACATGGGAGAAGTCTTGCTATTAGTAGTCATGTGAATTTGGTATTCGTTCGATATTTTGATGAGATGTATGTTGTCTCTCCTCTAGTGGTGTTATGTTAACATCGACTACATGACACTCCACCACTATTTGGGCCTAGAGGAAGCCATTGGGAAGTAATAAGTAGATGATGGGTTGCTAGAGTGACAGAAGCTTAAACCCTAGTTTATGCGTTGCTTCCTAAGGGGCTGATTTGGATCCACTTGTTTCATGCTATGGTTACGTTTAACTTAATACTTCTTTTGTAGTTGCGGATGCTTGCAATAGGGGTTAATCATAAGTGGGATGCTTGTCCAAGAAAGGGAAGTACCCAAGCACCGGTCCACCCACATATCAAATTATCAAAGTAACAAACATGAATCATATGAGCGTGATGAAAACTAGCTTGACGATAATTCCCATGTGTCCTCGGGAGCGCTTTTCTCTATATAAGAACTTGTTCAGGCTTGTCCTTTTATACAAAAGAGATTGGGCCACCTTGCTGCACCTTATTAACTTTTATTGCTTGTTACCTATTACAAATTACCTTATCACAGAACTATATGTTACGGATAATTTCAGTGCTTGAAGAGAATACCTTACTGAAAACCGCTTGTCATTTCCTTCTGCTCCTCGTTGGGTTCGACACTCTTACTTATCGAAAGGACTACGATAGATCCCCAACACTTGTGGGTCATCAAGAATCTTTTCTGGCGCTGTTGCCGGGGAGTGAAGCACCTTTGGTAAGTGGAACTTGGTAAGGAAACATTTATATAGTGTGCTGAAATTTACTGTCACTTGCTACTATGGAAACTAATCCTTTGAGGGGCTTGTTCGGGGTATCTTCACCCCGACCAGTAGATCAAAGAGTTGCTCCTCAACCTACTGAAAATGTGTACTTTGAAATTCCTTTGGGTATGGTAGAGAAACTGCTAGCTAATCCCTTTACAGGAGATGGAACATTGCATCCCGATTTACACCTAATCTATGTGGATGAAGTTTGTCGATTATTTAAGATTGCAGGTATGCCCGATGATGTTGTCAAGAAGAAGGTTTTCGCTTTATCTTTGAAGGGAGATGCATTGACATGGTATAGGCTATGTGATGATATGGGATCATGGGACTACAAATGATTGAAATTGGAATTTCACTAGAAGTTTTATTCTATGCATCTTGTTCATCGTGATCGTAATTATATATATAATGTTTGGCCTCGCGAAGGAGAAAGCATCGCTCAAGCATGGGGAGGCTTAAGTAAATGTTATATTCATGCCCCAATCATGAGCTCTCAAGAGAAATGATTATTCAAAAATTTTACGCTCGGCCTTCTCTCAATAATCGCTCCATGCTTGATACTTCTTGTGCTAGGTCTTTTATGATGAAGACTATTGAATTCAAATGGGATTTATTGGAAAGAATTAAACGCAACTCTGAAGATTGGGGTCTCGACGAAGGTAAGGAGTCAGGTATAACACCTAAGTTTGATTGTGTTAAATTTGTTATGGATACCGATGCTTTTCTGGATTTAGCACTAAATTGGTCTTGACTCTGAGAGAGTAGCTTCTTCCTGTGAATCATTTGCTACTCATATTGACATCCCTAAGGAGAAGTGGTTTAAATATAATCCTCCCACTGAAGTAAAAGTAGTTGCACCTATTAAAGTTGAAGAAAAGACTATCACTTATAATGATCCTATTATTCCAACTACTTATGTTGAGAAACCACCTTTCCCTGTTAGAATAAATAGTCATGCTAAAGCTTCAACTGTGGTTCGTAAGAGTAATACTAGAACATTTACACCACCTGAGCAAATTAAAGTTGAACCTAGTATTGCTATGGTTAAAGATCTCTTGGCTGATAATATTGATGGGCATGTTATTTACTTATGTGATGAAGCTCCTAGAATTGCTAGACCAGATAATAGACATAAACATAGACCTGTTGTAGGCATGCCTGTTATTTCTGTTAAAATAGGAGATCATTGTTATCATGGCTTATGTGATATGGGTGCTAGTGCTAGTAAAATACCTCATTCCATATGCCAAGAAATTATGCATGATATTGTACCTGCTGAGATTGAAGAAATTGATGTTACAATTAAGCTTGCCAATAGAGATACTATTTCACCAATTGGGATTGTTAGAGATGTTGAAGTCTTGTGTGGGAAAGTTAAATATCCTGCTGATTTTCTTGTTCTTGGTTCCCCACAAGATGACTTTTGTCCCGTTATATTTAGTAGACCCTTCTTGAATACTGTCAATGCTAAGATAGATTGTGAAAAGGATGTTGTTACTTTTGGTTTGGGAGATATGTCTCATGAGTTCAATTTTGCTAAATTCCGTAGACAACCCCATGATAAAGAATTTCCTAGTAAGGATGAAATTATTGGTCTTTGTCGGTGTCAAAACCGGCGGATCTCGGGTAGTGGGTCCCGAACTGTGCGTCCAGGCGGATGGTAACAGGAGACAAGGGACACGATGTTTTTACCCAGGTTCGGGCCCTCTCGACGGAGGTAAAACCCTACTCCTGCTTGATTAATATTGATGATATGGGTAGTACAAGAGTGGATCTACCACAAGATCAAGGAGGCTAAACCCTAGAAGCTAGCCTATGGTATGATTGTTGTAATGGTTGTTCGTCCTACGGACTAAAACCCTCCGGTTTATATAGACACCGGAGAGGGCTAGGGTTACACAGAGTCGGTTACAATGGTAGGAGATCTGCATATCCGTATTGCCAAGCTTGCCTTCCACGCCAAGGAAAGTCCCATCCTGACACGGGACGAAGTCTTCAATCTTGTATCTTCATAGTCTTGGAGTCCGACCGATGATGATAGTCCGGCTATCCGGACACCCCCTAGTCCAGGACTCCCTCAGTAGCCCCTGAACCAGGCTTCAATGACGACGAGTCCAGCGCGCATGTTGTCTTCGGCATTGCAAGGCAGGTTCCTCCTCCGAATAATTCATAGAAGATTGTGAACACCAGGATAGTGTCCGGCTCTGTAAAATAAGTTCCACATACCACCGTAGAGAGAATAATATTCACACAAGTTCAATCTGTTGACGTATCTTGTGGCGTGACATCACACCATTACCAAGCCTTTACTTGAATCGTTTTTATTATACCACCTCAGCGCGTTTAGCGAAGCGGTTTCCTTGGCACGTCTTGTCGAAGCAGAGATCGTGTTCCCCTTATTCCGGGATTCCCATCAATACGGACGTGGGTAACGCAACCGCGCCATTGATTGTGGCGCTTGGGAGATAAGCGAGTTTTACCAGGCCGGTGGGGACGCATAGTTTTCGTCTGCCCATATATAAGGGGATAAGGATCCACCTTTTTTACCTACGCCTTCTTCCTCCTTTGCTTATCCATCTCCGTGCACTCGAGCTCCAGCGCCCAAGTCCGCACATCTCACCTCAACCTTCTCCAGCCATGTCTCCATTACGGAGGGACATATCGAGACGCTGTGCGGCGCCGGATACCTGTCCAGCGACATCGCGCACCGGCTGCCCGACAAGGGGCAGCCCATCCCCACCCCCAGGCCCCATGAGAGGGTCGTATTTCTTCCCCACTTCCTCCACGGACTGGGTTTCCCACTTCGCTCCTTCGTCCGGGGGCTCATGTACTACTACGGCCTGGACTTCCATGATCTGGCGCCAAACTTCATCCTCAACATCTCGGCGTTTATCGTCGTGTGCGAGGCCTTCCTCTGCATCCAGCCCCACTTCGGCTTGTGGCTAAAGACCTTCAATGTCAAGCCGAAGGTGGTGAAGGGCATCCAAGCGGAGTGCGGAGGCGCCATGGTGGGCAAAATGCCCAACGTTACTTGGCTTGAGGGCGCCTTCATGGAATCCATCAAAGGGTGGCAATCGAGGTGGTTCTACATCACTGAGCCGCGTGACCCTAAATGGGCAGCGGCCCCCGAGTTCAGATCTGGTACCCCATGCAGCTCACCTCCTGGAAAGAGAAGGGCTTGCTATGGGGTAGTTCAGAGGAGCTGACCGGACTCCAGTCCTGTCTCCAGACCCTGGTGAACAAGAAGCCTAAGCTTGTCAACATGGTCCAGGTCATGCTCGTCCGCCGGATCCTCCCCTGCCAGCAACAGGCCTTCAATTTGTGGGAGTTTGATCCGGCACAGCACCGGACCTTGAGCGGGCTCTTCGACACGACGTACGAAGTTGCCTGGAGGGTGTTGTTCAAGGGCGGAGAAGCCCCCGCATCCGCAACTAAAGATCGCGGATTCAGCACTCAGCACCCGGCCGGCGAGGTAAGCTATGTTATCCTTTATGGGACACTCATTTCTTTCATAGTTTGACTCTATGCGGGATCTAAACTCCCAATGCCTTTAACAGGACTGGCAGAAGACGTCCGGACAGGTTAACTGTCTGGCTCCCCTTCTAGAAGACCCAGCGGACACCCGTTTGACGGGGCTGCCGGTTCCGGCACTTTACGTGGTGCCGGAGAAGAAGGCCAAGAAAAAGGCCACGGGAACCCGAAGGAGTTCCCAACGCCATGTGGTATCGGACTCATCGTCCGATGACTCCGAGGCGGACTCCTCCCCCGAGGAGGAGGAGAAAGAGGCCTCTCCCCCAGCGGGGGGAGAGAACAGGAGGAAGGCCTCCCCAACGAGGGCGGCCAAAGGGTCCAAGAAAGGACGAACCCTTCCTCCGGGTTGCTCCGCCAACGCCGACGACGGCGACGAGGAGTGGCCCTCAAGGGCCAAGCCCCTGGCAAGATCGTAAGTGTCCGAATTCCCGGGTGATTTATAATTTCTCTTTTTGTCACGTGGTGTCCTTCTAATGCCGCATACAACCTGTAGTCTGGCCAAGGACGATCTTCCCGCTTCGTCGAGTGGGTCCTTGGCTACGTCGGATATGGATTCTAGGAGGGGACCCGCCAGGAGGGGGAGGCTCCAGAGGTGCCATAGGGCAACCTCCCGGACTTCGCACCGGACTCCGCACCGGAACTTGCAGTGGTTCCGGAGTCCGGCAGGCGGCCCCTTCATAAGAAGGGCAAGACCGTGACACCGGCGGCCTCCGTCCAACTGGAGGCGCCGGATAACTTGTTGGAGGCGCTCAACGGCGCTTCAACGGTGCGGTGATTCAGAAGGTTCAGTTCGCCAAGAGCGGGCTGACCGAAGGCTGTAGTAGCCTTCTAACAGGCTTTGAGGTAAGAAATTTAAAATATGTAATATGATACCACATAGACAGTAGCCCCTGATGCTCGGTTTGGTGTTCGGAAAGAAAAACCGGACTGAGGATCTAAAAAGATATACGCAGGAGGTCTAAAAAATATGTCAATATGGGATTGCAGGCTGCACTGCTGACCTCTGCCACACTGACTGCGGAGGTCGATGCTTTGAAGCAGAACCTCGAGCGGTCCGAGAGCGAGCTCGGCCGTGCCAAGAAGCAACTCGAGGACAAGAAAGGTGAGTAACACTGTATTAAATTTGTACCTTATAGAAAAGGATTTTGGTTGCAAGAGAAATAACAAGGATAACGTGGGTACTCCAGGGGCCACGAATGAGGTGGCGACCCTGAAGGAGGTCGTGTCCGCGGCCGAGCGCAATGCGGCCGCGGAACGAGCCGAGCGAGAGATGCAGGAGGCACGGGTGGCGGAGGTGCAGCAAGAGCTCCATGCTCTCGTGGAAAAGCATGAGAGTTTGGAGCGCGACTCGAAGACTCGAGAGTCTGAGCTTGCATCGGCTCTTGAGAGTGCCAAAGCCGCTAAGGCCGAAGCCCACAACGCCCTTCAGGAAATAGAGGCGGTGAAGAAAATAGCGGCGGGTAAGGCATTTTTCATGCGAAGCAAGCATGTGAATGTGAATTACCTGTTACTTACCCGAATTCGGAGCTCTCCAGGAGCGTTTGCAGATCTGCCTCGCAGCGTGTCCGGCGCTGCCGCTTTCTACCGGTCCAAGGAGGGGAGCTCGACGGAGAAGGTCTTCTGGTCTCAGTATGCTGAGGCCGGACATCCAGTGCCCCTTAGCGACCAGCTGAAGTAGCTGGTCGAGCTCCACAAGGTAGCCGAACAGGCCATGAAGGGCCTCATAGTTCGGCTGTGGCCCGGGAAGGCCATGCTTGGGAGCTACTTCGGCCTGGTGCGGCGGCTGGTGGATGCGTGTCCCTGGGTGGAAGTCGTCAAGCACTCCGCCTGCATTGAAGGTGCCTGTCGGGCCCTTGCCCGTGCAAAAGAGCACTGGGGCAGGATGGACGCTGAGAAGCTTCTGAAGGACGCGCCGCCGGCGGGCAAGGAGTATCGCACGCCCGAAATGTATTATAAGAGTGTCCTGAAGGGTGCCCGTATGATTGCGGGTGAGTGCTCCAAAGATGTAATATTTGAATAGACTCGCAATGTGTTATCCTGTGCGCTGAAAACTTTGTTCATATGCGGTAAGCAACGCTTATTAATTTAAAATATTACCTTCTGTGCGGCCGTTTATCAAATCTGAGAGATGGCAAGTCGTCGGCTTCAGCCCCCATGCCACGAGTGCTGGGGTGTTCGGGATAAACTTGAGCACTCTTGTTCCCATTTTTGGGTCCATCTAGGGAGGCGTTCAACACAACGAACAAGGAAGCCGGACTTATAGTTCTTGAACACTCTCACTTAGCCATAAAATTCTATAATTTTAAATTTCGACGAAGCCCCTAGTGTTCGGAAGGCCGAATTCGGGGCGCTATCCACGCCTGGGCCGGACAAAGCCGGTTCCTCGCTCTAAGCGGCATAAGTCTTTAGGGACTCGAAAAGACCTCTCGAACAGCGACCAGCTCTCGCCTTATCATGATGGTCAGTTTTAGCTTTCTCCACTGGGGCGCTCGCCCAGCTCAACCGGGGCGCAATCGCAGTGGTTCTCCCAGTGCTACCTTAGCCGATAATATGGAACGTAAGGTACCAAAACATGGGAGCCGGGCAAACCCAACTATTGACCCAAGACATGATTCGGAGCCGATGCATATGATGCTATAAGTTCGGGGTGCCGCACTTGTGAAAGTGTTCGGACTTATCACACCATAATGCGGGGAACTTAAGCCCCTGGTGTATTCGGCTGTACCAAAGTGTAGTGATGCAAGATGTCGTAAATGAACATATATATAAGAAAGAAATGCAGTTATAAGCAAAAAGCAATGCATTGTTTATTCAAAGAATTCTGCGATGGATGTAGAACGATACAAATAGTGCGGTAAGCAAGGGGTAAGACTATTAAACATGTCCCTCCAGGGGTAGGCTGTGGAATGGTGTATGAAAACGGATTTAATGCTCGTAATGGAGACCACCTGGATACTCGCCGTAGCCCTTCTTCTCCCCTGGCTGTTGCATCGTGTGTTCGGCAGGTCTACTGCCGGACAGGGCCTCTGGTGAACAGAGTCCTATGCGTAAGAAAAAAGAAAAATAAGAAGAGCCACACACTTGGGAGCCCCTGGTGCGGTTAAGCCGCATTCTGGGCCTGTGGTGGCCGTGCCCCTCCCCCTATGCCCATGGTATCTCCAGAGCATAATGATGTACGCGAAGGACCAGTTTTGCAATTTGGCAGGGGCTGGGGTTGGGGCCGCATTGCTACGCGTGCTCGGAACGTGCCAGGTGGTCTTGTTGTAGGTTACTCCAGGCGCGTTTCGTCGTGTCCGGTCGCTTAACGGCCGGACTCGAAAATTGCCTTAAGAGGCTGCTCTGTACTTCCGCCGCGAGAGCCGCTGTGTGTTCCTCCGTTCGGAGGGAGCGTTCAGTGTTTCCGTTGACCGTGATGACTCCTCGAGGGCCTGGCATCTTGAGCTTGAGGTATGCGTAATGCGGCACCGCGTTGAACTTTGCAAACGCGGTCCGTCCGAGCAGAGCGTGATAGCTGCTGCGGAACGGGACTATGTCGAAGATTAACTCCTCGCTTCGGAAGTTATCCGGGGATCCGAAGACCACTTCCAGTGTGACTGAGCCTGTACAATTGGCCTCTACACCTGGTATGACGCCTTTGAAGGTCGTCATTGTAGGTTTAATCCTTGAGGGGTCTATGCCCATCTTGCGCACTGTATCCTGATAAAGCAGGTTCAGGCTGCTACAGCCATCCATCAGGACTCTGGTGAGGTGAAATCCATCGATGATTGGGTCTAAAACCAATGCGGCGAATCCGCCATGGCGGATACTGGTGGGTGGTCCCTTCGATCGAAAGTGATCGGGCAAGAGGACCATGGATTGAACTTTGGGGCGACTGGCTCCATCGCATATACGTCCCTAAGTGCACGCTTCCGCTCCCTCTTGGGTATGTGGGTTGCGTATATCATATTTACCGTCCGCACTTGTGGGGGGAAACCCTTCTGTCCTCTATTTTTCGGCGGCTGGGTCTCTTCCTCGTCGTCGCTATGCAGCCCTTTGTCATTGTTTTCAGCGATTAACTTGCCTTCCTGCTTGAATACCCAACAATCCCTGTTGGTGTGATTGGCTGGTTTTTCGGGGGTGCCGTGTATCTGGCACGAGCGGTCGAGTATTTGGTCCAAATTGGACGGACCCGGAGTAGTTCTTTTGAATGGCTTTTTCCGCTGACCGGGTTTGGAGCCTCTGAATCCGGCGTTGACTGCCGTATCCTTAGTGTTGTCGCCATTAACGCGGTGTTTGTTTTTGTTGCGACGCGACCTGCCATTGTGGTCCTTGTTATCCGGACTGCCAGAACTTTTGCTGAGGTTGTTACTGCGGGCTAGCCAGCTGTCCTCTCCCGCGCAGAAGCGGGTCATGAGTGATGTGAGGGCTGCCATGGATTTCGGCTTTTCCTGTCCTAGGTGCCGGGACAGCCACTCATCGCGGATGTTATGTTTGAAGGCTGCGAGGGCCTCCGCATCCGGACAGTCGACGATTTGATTTTTCTTTGTTAAGAACCGTGTCCAGAACTGTCTGGCCGATTTGTGTGGCTGCTGAATTATGTGGCTTAGGTCATCGGTGTCTGGTGGTCGCACATATGTGCCCTAGAAGTTGTCAAGGAATGCGGCTTCCAGGTCCTCCCAACACCCAATTGACTCTGCTGGGAAGCTGTTAAGCCAATGCCGAGCTGGTCCTTTAAGCTTGAGTGGGAGATATTTGATGGCGTGAAGATCGTCACCGCGGGCCATGTGGGTATGAAGGAGATAGTCTTCGATCCAAACCGTGGGCTCTGTTGTGCCATCGTAGGATTCAATGTTTACGGGTTTAAACCCTTCAGGAATTTGATGATCCATTACTTCATCTGTGAAGCATAGTGGGTGTGCGGCGCCTCTATATTGGGCAATATCAGGATGTAGCTCGAGCGAGCTTTGTCTACTGTGTTCGGCCCGGCCGGAGTTGCTGTATCCGGCGCGACGGTAGTCGTCGCGCATCGTGGGGCGCCCACGTGATCCGTAGATCGATCTTGATTGTCTTGCCTTGTCCTCCAATATGTCTCGCAAGTCCGGTGCATTCCCCCGTGGCTTCGTGCTTTTCGAGCGGTGCCGGGGTACGGTTCTGGCGGAGGTCTAGAGGCCTCTCTGTCGCGGCCGCGAGGTGGTCAGTCTGCTGTATTGTGCACTGGTGATGAAGGTTCATATGCCTCCTCCTCTAATCGGGGGAGCAACTTGCATTTGGGGTAGCTTTTGGAGGGGCGTTCGAGTTCATACTCTTCGGCCGCGAGGACTTCAGTCCATCTGTCGGCTAGCAGGTCTTGATCAGCTCTAAGCTGTTGTTGCTTTTTCTTTAGGCTATTCGCCGTGGCCATAAGCCTGTGTTTGAAACACTCTTGTTCGACAGGATCCTCAGGTACGATGAATTCGTTGTCGTCGAGGCTTGCCTCGTCTCCGGAGGGAGGCATGTAATTATCATCCTCTACCTCTTCGTCTGCCGCTCTCTCATGAGGGCTGGCTTCTCCGTCCTCCTGTGCTGAATTTTGCTGGAGGAGGTTGTCTTTGGCACTCTCTGGGGTGTTATTATCCCCGGTGCCGGAATCTCCATTCTTGCTGTGGCGGGATTTAGAGCGGCGCCGTTGACGCCGGCGCTTGGGCTGTTTCTTGGAGGAATCTGCCTCCGCTGCTTCTTCGCCATTCCCATCCTTTGGGATGTCCACCATGTATATGTCGTATGACGAGGTGGTCTTCCAGTGCCCCGTAGGCGCTGGTTCTTGGTCGTCTCCGGCATCGTCGTCCATACCGTCGATGTCCTCTGAGTCGTAATCTAGCATGTCAGTTAGATCGTCGACAGTGGATACAAAGTGGGTGGTGGGTGGGCTTTGAATTTCTTCGTCGTCCGCATCTCAACCATCCTGACCGCAGTCCGACCAGGGCTCTCCTGATAACGAGAGATACTTTAGCAAATTCAGGATGTCGCCAAAGGGTGAGTGCTGAAAGATGTCCGCGGCGGTGAACTCCATGATCGGCGCCCGGTCGGATTCGATTGGTAGGGGCGCAGGAGGTTCGGAGTCCGGCACCTCAGAGTCACGAGCTTTACAAGGGACAAAGTCAGTATTCGGCTCCATCGCCGTAGAGGTTGCAGCCCCCGCGGCGGTGTCTAGCCACCCGTCCTCAATCTGCGCGGTCGGCTCTGAACTAAGGGTCGGAGCAGACTCATGTGCGGCCTCCAGGGCACTGTCCCGCAGCAGAGCTAGATCATGCCCAGCGTGACAGTGCGGCGCGTTCGGCTGTGGCTCGAATCCGTCGAAGATCAAGTCTCCGCGGATGTCAGCCGTGAAGTTTAGACTTCCAAATCTGACCTGACGGCCAGGGGCTTAGCTTTCGATCTGCTCCAGATGGCCAAGCGAATTGGCCTGCAGTGCAAAGCCGCCGAATACAAAGATCTGCCCGAGGAGAAAAGTCTCACCCTGGACCGCGTCGTTGTTGATGATTGAAGGAGCCATCAAGCCTATCAGTGACGACACAAAGGAACTCTCAATGAAAGCACCAATGTCGGTGTCAAAACCGGCGGATCTCGGGTAGGGGGTCCCGAACTGTGCGTCCAGGCGGATGGTAACATGAGACAAGGGACACGATGTTTTTACCCAGGTTCGGGCCCTCTAAACGGAGGTAAAACCCTACTCCTTCTTGATTAATATTGATGATATGGGTAGTACAAGAGTGGATCTACCACGAGATCAAGGAGGCTAAACCCTAGAAGCTAGCCTATGGTATGATTGTTGTAATGGTTGTTCATCCTACGGACTAAAACCCTCCGGTTTATATAGACACCGAAGAGGGCTAGGGTTACACAGAGTCGGTTACAATTGTAGGAGATCTACATATCCGTATTGCCAAGCTTGCCTTCCACGCCAAGGAAAGTCCCATCCGGACACGGGATGAAGTCTTCAATCTTGTATCTTCATAGTCTTGGAGTCCGGCCGATGATGATAGTCCGGCTATCCGGACACCCCCTAGTCCAGGACTCCCTCAGTCTTGCTTCTATTGTTGTGCCTCCTAATGATCCGTTAGAACAATATTTGCTAGACCATGAAAATGATATGTTTATGAATGAAAGAATGGAGATAGATGAAGTATTCTTTAAACAGGGACCTATTTTGGAACACAACTTGCCTGTTGAAATCCTAGGGGATCCTCCTCCACCCCAGGGTGATCCTGTGTTTGAGCTTAAACCATTACCTGATACTCTTAAATATGCGTATCTTGATGAAAAGAAGATATATCCTATTATTATTGGTGCTAACCTTTCAGAGCAGGAAGAGGAGAGATTATTGAAGACTCTGAAGAAGCATCGTGCTGCTATTGGATACACTCTTGACGATCTTAAGGGCATTAGTCCCACGCTATGGCAACACAAAATAAAGTTGGAGGAAGACACCAAACCAGTTATTGATCACCAATGATGGTTAAATCCTAGGATGAAAGAAGTGGTAAGAAAGGAAATACTAAAGCTCCTTGAGGCAGGTATAATTTATCCCATTGCTGATAGTCAGTGGGTAATTCCTTACCATTGTCTCCCTAAGAAGGGAGGTATTATTGTTGTTCCTAATGATAAAGATGAATTGATCCTGCAAAGAATTATTACAGGTTATAGGATGGTAATTGATTTCCGCAAATTAAATAAAGCTACTAAAAAGGATCACTACCCTTTACCTTTTATTGATCAAATGCTAGAAATACTATCCAAACATACACATTTTTGCTTTCTAGATGGTTACTCTAGTTTCTCTCAAATACCTGTGTCAGCAGAGGATCAAGAAAAGACCACTTTTACTTGCTGAGGGAGTCCTGGACTAGGGGGTGTCCGGATAGCCGAACTATCATCATCGCCCGGACTCCAAGACTATGAAGATACAAGATTGAAGACTTCGTCCCGTGTCCGGATGGGACTTTCCTTGGCGTGGAAGGCAAGTTGGCGATACGGATATGTAGATCTCCTACCATTGTAACTGACTCTGTGTAACCCTAGCCCTCTCCGGTGTCTATATAAACCGGTGGGTTTTAGTCCATAGGACACATCAACAATCATACCATAGGCTAGCTTCTAGGGTTTAGCCTCCTTGATCTTGTGGTAGATCCACTCTTGTACTACCCATATCATCAATATCAATCAAGCAGGAGTAGGGTTTTACCTCCATCGAGAGGGCCCGAACCTGGGTAAAAACATCGTGTCCCTTGTCTCCTGTTACCATCCGCCTAGACGCACAGTTCGGGACCCCCTACCCGAGATCCGCCGGTTTTGACACCGACATTGGTGCTTTCATTGAGAGTTCCTCTGTGTCGTCACCAATAGGCTCGATGGCTCCTTCGATCATCAACAACAATGATGCAGTCCAGGGTGAGACTTTTCTACCCGGACAGATCTTCGTATTCAGCGGCTTTGCACTGCGGGCCAATTCGCTTGGCGATCTGGAGCAGATCGAAAGCTACGCCCCTGGCCGTCAGGTCAGATTTGGAAGTCTGAACTTCACGGCTGACATCTGCGGAGACTTGTTCTTCGATGGATTCGAGCCACAGCCGAGCGCGCCGCACTGTCACGATGGGCATGATTTAGCTCTGCTGCCGGACAGTGCCCTGGAGGCCGCACACGAGTCCGCTCCGACCCTCGATTCGGAGCCGGCTGCGCAGATCGAGGATGGGTGGCTAGACACCGCCTCGGGGGCTGCAACCTCTACGGCGATGGAGCCGAATACCAACCTTGTCCCTTGTGAAGCTCGTGACTCCGAGGTGCCGGACTCCTCGCCGGACTCCGAACCCCTCGCGCCCCTACCAATCGAATCCGATTGGGCGCCGATCATGGAGTTCACCGCTGTGGACATCTTTCAACACTCACCTTTCGGCAACATCCTGAATTCGCTAAAATATCTCTCGTTATCAGGAGAGCCCTGGCCGGACTGCGGTCAGGACGGTTGGGATGCGAACGACGAAGAAATTCAAAGCCCACCCACCACCCACTTAGTAGCCACTGCCGACAATCTAACCGACATGCTAGACTTCAACTCCGAAGACATCGACGGTATGGATGACAATGCCGGAGACGACCAAGAACCAGCGCCTACTGGGCACTGGAAAGCCACCTCGTCATATGACATATACATGGTGGATATCCCAAAGAATGGGAATGGCGAGGGAACAGCGGTGGAAGACCCCTCCAAGAAACAGCCTAAGCGCCAGCGTCAGCGGCGCCGCTCTAAATCCCGCCACAGCAAGAATGGAGATTCCGGCACCGGAGATAATAACACCCCAGACAGTGCCGAAGACAACCCCCTCCAGCAAGATTCAGCACAGGAGGACGGAGAAGCAAGCCCTCATGAGAGAGCGGCAGACGAAGAGGTAGAGGATGATAATTACATGCCTCCCTCCGGAGACGAGGCAAGCCTCGACGACGACGAATTCGTCGTGCCTGAGGATCCCGGCGAACAAGAGCGTTTTAAACGCAAGCTCATGGCCACGGCAAGTAGCCTCAAGAAAAAATAGCAATAGCTCAGAGCTGATCAAGATCTACTAGCCGACAGATGGACTAAAGTCCTTGCGGCCGAAGAGCATGAACTCGAACGCCCCTCCAAAAGCTACCCCAAATGCAAGCTGCTCCCCCAATTAGAGGAGGAGGCATATAAACCTGCATCACCAGAGCACAATACGGCTGACCGACCACCTCGTGGCCGCGACAGAGAGGCCTTTGGGCCCTCCACTAGAACCGTACCCCGGCATCGCTCGAAAAGCACAAAGCCAAAGGGGAACGCTCCGGACTTGCGAGATATATTGGAGGATAAGGCAAGACAATCAAGATCGATCTACGGATCGCGTGGGCGCCCCATGATACGCGACGATAACCGTCGCGCCGGATACAGCAAGTCCGGCCGGGCCGAACATAGTAGACGAAGCTCGTTAGAGCTACGTCATGATATAGCCCAATACAGAGGCGCCGCACACCCACTATGCTTCACAGATGAAGTAATGGATCATCAAATCCCCGAAGGGTTTAAACCCGTGAATATTGAATCCTACGATGGCACAACAGACCCCGCGGTTTGGATCGAAGACTATCTCCTTCATATCCACATGGCCCGCGGTGATGATCTTCACGCCATCAAATACCTCCCACTCAAGCTTAAAGGAGTAGCTCGGCATTGGCTTAACAGCTTGCCAGCAGAATTAATTGGGTGTTGGGAGGACCTGGAAGCCGCATTCCTTGATAACTTCCAGGGCACGTATGTGCGACCACCAGACGCTGACGACCTAAGCCATATAATTCAGCAGCCAGATGAATCGGCCAGACAATTCTGGACACGGTTCTTAACTAGGAAAAATCAAATCGTCGACTGTCCGGATGCGGAGGCCCTCGCGGCCTTCAAACATAACATCCGCGACGAGTGGCTTGCCCGGCACCTGGGACAGGAAAAACCGAAATCCATGGCAGCCCTCACATCACTCATGACCCGCTTCTGCGCGGGAGAGGACAGCTGGCTAGCCCGCAGCAACAACCTCAGCAAAAATTCTGGCAGTCCGGATACCAAGGAACGCAACGGCAGGTCGCGTCGCAACAAGCACAAACGCCGCATTAATGGCGACAATACTGAGGATACGGCAGTCAATGCCGGATTCAGAAGCTCCAAACCCGGTCAGCGGAAAAAGCCATTCAAAAGAACTACTTCGGTCTGTCCAATTTGGACCAAATACTCGACCGGTCGTGCCAGATACACGGCACCCCCGAAAAGCCAGCTAATCACACCAACAGGGACTGTTGGGTATTTAAGCAGGCAGGCAAGCTAATTGCCGAAAACAATGACAAGGGGCTGCATAGCGATGACGAGGAAGTGACCTGACCGCCGAACAATAGAGGACAGAAGGGTTTCCCCCCACAAGTGTGGACGGTGAACATGATATACGCAACCCACATACCCAAGAGGGAGCGGAAGCGTGCACTCAGGGACGTATACGCGATGGAGCCAGTCGCCCCGAAGTTCAACCCATGGTCCTCCTGCCCGATCACTTTTGATCGAAGGGACCACCCCACCAGCATCCGCCACGGCGGATTTGCTGCATTGGTTTTAGACCCAATCGTCGATGGATTTCACCTCACCAGAGTCCTGATGGACGGCCGCAGCAGCCTGAACCTGCTTTATCAGGATACAGTGCGCAAGATGGGCATAGGCCCCTCAAGGATTAAACCCACAAAGACGACCTTCAAAGGCGTCATACCAGGTGTAGAGGCCAATTGTACAGGCTCAGTTACATTGGAAGTGGTCTTCGGATCCCCGGATAACTTCCGAAGCGAGGAGTTAATCTTCGACATAGTTCCGTTCTGCAGCGGCTATCACGCTCTGCTCGGACGGACCGCGTTTGCAAAGTTCAACGCGGTGCCGCACTATGCATACCTCAAGCTCAAGATGACAGGCCCTCAAGGAGTCATCACGGTCAACGGAAACACTAAGCGCTCTCTCCGAACGGAGGAACATACAGCGGCTCTCGCGGCAGAAGTACAGTGCAGCCTCTTACGGCAATTCTTGAGTCCGGACGTTAAGCGACCGGACACGGCTAAACGCGCCCAGAGTAACCTACAACAAGTCCACCTGGCACGTTCCGAGCACGCGTAGCAATGCGGCCCCAACCCCAGCCCTTGCAAAATTGCAAGACTGGTTCTTCGCGTACATCATTACGCACTGGAGATACCATGGGCATAGGGGGAGGGGCACGACCACGACAGGCCCAGAATGCGGCTTAACCACACCAGGGGCTCCCAGGTGTGTCATCTTTTTTTTCCTTTTTCTTTTTTCTTACCCACAGGACTCCGTTCACCAGAGGCCCTGTCCGGCAGTAGACCTGCCGAACTCACGATGCAATAGCCAGGGAAGGAGAAAGGCTACGACGAGTATCCAGGTGGTCTCCATTACGAGCATTAAATCTGTTTTATACACCATTCCGCAGCCTACCCCTGGAGGGGGACATGTTTAATAGTCCCATCCCTTGCTTACCGCACTATTTGTATCGTTCTGCATTCATGGCAGTATTTCTTGAATAAACAATGCATCGCTTTTTTGCTTCTAATTGCATTCCTTTCTTATACATATGTTCATTTATGACATGTTGCATCCATACACTTTGGTACGGCTAAATACACCAGGGGCTTAAGCTTCCCACATTATGGTGTGACAAGTCCGAACCCTTTCACAAGTGCGGCACCCCGAACTTATAGCATTATATGCATCGGCTCCGAATCATGTCTTGGGTCAATAGTTGGGTTTGCCCGGCTCCCATGTTTTGGTACCTTACGTTCTGTTGTATCGGCTAAGGTAGCGCTGGGAGAACCACTGCGATTGCGCCCTAGTTAAGCTGGGCGAGCGCCTCAGTCGAGAAAGCTAAAACTGACCGTCATGATGAGGCGAGAGCCGGTTGCTGTTCGAGAGGTTTTTTCGAGTCCCTAAAGACTTATGCCGCTTAGAGCGAGGAACCGGCCTTGTCTGGTCCAGGCGTGGATAGCGCCCCGAATTCGGCCTTCCGAACACTAGGGGCTTCGTCGAAATTTAAAATTATAGAATTCTATGGCTAAGTGAGAGTGTTCAAGAACTATAAGTCCGGTTTCCTTGTTCGTTGTGTTGAACGCCTCCCAAGATGGACCCAAAAATGGGAACAAGAGTGCTCAAGTTTATCCCGAACACCCCAGCACTCGTGGCATGGGGGCTGAAGCCGACGACTTGCCATCTCTCAGATTTGATAAACGGCCGCACAGAAGGTAATATTTTAAATTAATAAGCGTTGCTTACCGCATATGAACAAAGTTTTCAGCGCACAGGATAACACATTGCGAGTCTATTCAAATATTACATCTTTGGAGCACTCACCCGCAATCATACGGGCACCCTTCAGGACACTCTTATAATACATTTCGGGCGTGCGATACTCTTTGGCAGATCTGCGAATACTCCTGGAGAGCTCCGAATTCGGGTAAGTAATAGGTACTTCACATTCACATGCTTGCTTTGCATGAAAAAAGCCTTACCCGCCGCTATTTTCTTCAAATCCTCGATTTCCTGGAGGGCCTTGTGGGCATCGGCCTTAGCGGCTTTGGCACTCTCATGAGCCGACGCAAGCTCGGACTCTCGAGTCTTCGAGTCACACTCCAAACTCTCATGCTTTTCCACGAGAGCCTGGAGCTCTTGCTGTACCTCCGCCACCTGCGCCTCCTGCTTCTCTCGCTCGGCTCATTCCGCGGCTGCATTGCGTTCGGCCGCGGACACCGCCTCCTTCAGGGTTGCCACCTCGTTCGTGGCCCCTGGAGTACCCACGTTATCCTTGTAATTTCTCTTGCAACCAAATCCTTTTCTGTAAGGTACAACTTTAATAAGGTGTTACTCACCTTCCTTGTCCTCGAGCTGCTTCTTGGCACGGTCGAGCTCGTTCTCGGACCACTCGAGGCCTTGCTTCAAAGCATTGACCTCCGTAGTCAGTGCGGCAGAGGTCAGCAGCGCAACCTACAATCCCATATTGACATATTTTTTAAGACTCCTGCGTATATCTTTTTAGATCCTCAGTCCGGCTTTTCTTTCCAAACACCGAACCGAGCATCAGGGGCTACTGTCTATGCGATATTATATTACATATCTTAAAATTCTTACCTCAAAGCCTGTTAGAAGGCTGCTGCAGGCCTCGGTCAGCCCGCTTTTGGCGAGCTGAACCTTCTGAATCACCGCACTTATGACAGTGCGGTGTTCCTCTTCGATGGAAGCGCCATTGAGCTCATCCAGCAAGTTATTCGGCGCCTCCGGTTGGACGAAGGCTGCTGGCGTCACAGTCTTGCCCTTCTTATGAAGGGGCCGCCCGCCGGACTCTGGAACCACTGCAGGTTCCGGTGCGGAGTCCGGTACGAAGTTCGGGAGGTTGCCCTGTGGCACCTCCGGGGCCTGCTCCTCCGGGTGGGTCCCTCTCTGGGATCCCACCTCGGCGTCGTCAGCGTCACGGGGGGTGGAGGCGGTCGGAAGAGAATCCATATCCGACGTGCCCAAGGACCCGCTCGACGAAGCGGGAAGATCGTCCTTGGGCGGACTACAGGGTTGTATGCGGCATTAGAAAGACACCATGAGAAAAAAAGAAAAATTATAATTCATCTAGGAGTCCGGATACTTATGATCTCGCCAGGGGCATGGACCTTGAGGACCACTCCTCGTCGCCATCGCAGACGTTGGCGGAACAGTCCGGGGGAAGGGTCCTTCCCTTCTTGGACCCTTCGGCCTCCCTCGTTGGGGAGGCCTTCCTCTTCTTCTCTCCCCCCCGCTGGGGGAGAGGCCTCTTTCTTCTCCTCCTCGTCCTCGTGGGAGGAGTCCACCTCGGAGTCATCGGACGATGAGTCCGATACCACCTGACGCCGGGAACTCCTTCGGGTTCCCGTGGCCTTCTTCTCGGCCTTCTTCTCCGGCACTATGTAAAGTGCCGGGACCAGCAGCCCTGTCAAACGGGCATCCGCCGGGTCTTCTGGAAGGGGAGCCGGACAGTTAACCAGTCCGGACGTCGCTTGCCAGGCCTGTTAAAGGTATTGGGAGTTTAGATCCCGCATAAAGTCAAAACATGAAAAGCAAGTGTCCCATAAAGGATAACATGGCTTACCTCGCCAGCCGGACGCTCCGAGCTGAATCCGCGATCTTCGGTAGCGGATGCGGGAGCTTCGGCCCCATTGAACAGCACCCTCTAGGCATCTTCGTACGTAGTGTCGAAGAGCCCGCTCAAGGTCCGGTGCTGTGCCGGATCAAACTCCCACAAATTGAAGTTCCGTTGCTGGCAGGGAGAATCCAGCGGACGAGCATGACCTGGATCACGTTGACAAGCTTGAGCTTCTTGTTCGCCAGGGTTTGGAGACAGGACTGGAGTCCGGTCAGCTCTTCCGAACTACCACATAGCAGGCCCTTCTCTTTCCAGGAGGAGAGCTGCATGGGGATGCCAGATCTGAATTCGGGGGCCGCTGCCCATTTAGGGTCACGCGGCTCAGTGATGTAGAACCACCCCGATTGCCACCCTTTGATGGATTCCACGAAGGCACCCTCGAGCCAAGTGACATTGGGCATTTTTCCCACCATGGCGCCTCCACACTCCGCTTGGCTGCGCTTCACAACCTTCGGCTTGACATTGAAGGTCTTTAGCCACAAGCCGAAGTGGGGCTAGATGCAGAGGAAGGCCTCGCACACGACGATAAACGCCGAGATATTAAGGATGAAATTTGGGGCCAGATCGTGGAAATCCAGGCCATAGTAGAACATGAGCCCCCGGACAAAGGGGTGGAGTGGGAAGCCCAGTCTGTGGAGGAGATGGGGAAGGAATACCACCCACTCATGGGGCCTGGGGGTGGGGATGAGCTGCCCCTCGTCGGGGAGCCGGTGCACGATGTCGCTGGACAGATATCCGGCGCTGCGCAGCTTCTTGATGTGCCCCTCCATAACGGAAGAGGCCATCCACTTGCCTCCCGCTCCGAACATGGCTGGAGAAGGTCGAGGTGAGATGTGCGGACTTGGGCGCTGGAGCTCGAGTGCGCGGAGATGGATAAGCAAAGGAGGAAGAAGGCGTAGGTAAAAAAGGTGGATCCTTATCCCCTTATATATGGGCGGACGAAACTATGCGTCCCCACCGGCCTGGTAAAACTCGCTTATCTGCCTAGCGCCGCAATCAATAGCGCGGTTGGGTTACCCACGTCCGTATTGAAGGGAATCCCGGAATAAGGGGAACACGATCTCTGCTTCGACAAGACGTGCCAAGGAAACCTCTTCGCTAAACACGCTGAGGTGGTATAATAAAAACAATTCGAGTAAAACCTTGGTTGTGGTGTGACGTCACGCCACAAAATACGTCAGTAGATTGAACTTGTGTAAATATTATTCTCTCTACGGTGGTATGTGGAATTTATTTTGCAGAGCCAGACACTATCCTGGTGTTCACAATCTTCTATGAATTATTCGAAGGAGGAACCCGCCTTGCAATGCCGAAGACAATATGCGCGTCGGACTCGTCGTCATTGAAGCCTGGTTCAGGGGCTACTAAGGGAGTCCTGGACTAGGGGGTGTCCGGATAGCCGAACTATCATCATCGGCCGGACTCCAAGACTATGAAGATACAAGATTGAAGACTTCGTCCCGTGTCCGGATGGGACTTTCCTTGGCGTGGAAGGCAAGCTTGGCGATACGGATATGTAGATCTCCTACCATTGTAACCGACTCTGTGTAACCCTAGCCCTCTCCGGTGTCTATATAAACCATAGGGTTTTAGTCCGTAGGACACATCAACAATAATACCATAGGCTAGCTTCTAGGGTTTAGCCTCCTTGATCTTGTGGTAGATCCACTCTTGTACTACCCATATCATCAATATCAATCAAGCAGGAGTAGGGTTTTACCTCCATCGAGAGGGCCCAAATCTGGGTAAAAACATCGTGTCCCTTGTCTCCTGTTACCATCCGCCTAGACACAAAGTTCGGGACCCCCTACCCGAGATCCGCCGGTTTTGACACCGACACTTGCCCTTTCGGTACTTTTGCTTATAGACGTATGCCTTTTGGTTTATGTAATGCACCTGCTACTAATGACCCACAACTATAGGGGATCTATCATAGTCCTTTCGATAAGTAAGAGTGTCGAACCCAACGAGGAGCAGAAGGAAATGACAAGCGGTTTTCGGTAAGGTTTTCTCTGCAAGCACTGAAATTGTAGGTAACAAATAGTTTTGTGATAAGATAATTTGTAACGGGTAACAAGCAATGAAAGTAAATAAAGTGCAGCAAGGTGGCCCAATCCTTTTTGTAGCAAAGGACAAGTCTGGACAATTTCTTATAATGAGAAAAGCGCTCCGGAGGACACATGGGAATTATCGTCAAGCTAGTTTTCATCACACTCATATGATTCGCATTCGGCACTTTGATAATTTGATATGTGGGTGGACCGGTGCTTGGGTACTGCCCTTACTTGGATAAGCATCCAACTTATGATTAACCCCTATTGCAAGCATCCACAACTACAAAATAAGTATTAATGTAAATCTAACCACATCATTTGACATATTGATCCAAATCAGCCCCTTACGAAGCGACGCATAAACTAGGGTTTACGCTTCAGTCACTCTAGCAACCCATCATCTACTTATTACTTCCCAATGCCTTCCTCTAGGCCCAAATAATGGTGAAGTGTCATGTAGTCGACGTTCACATAACACACTAGAGGAGAGACAACATACATCTCATCAAAATATCGAACGAATACCAAATTCACATGACTACTAATAGCAAGACTTCACCCATGTCCTCAGAAACAATCGTAACTCCTCAAAGAATATTCATGTTCATAATTAGAGGAGTATTAATATGCATTAAGGATCTGAACATGATATTCCACCAAGTAAACCAATTAGCATCAACTGCAAGGAGTAATCAACACTACTAGCAACCCACAGGTACCAATTTGTGGTTTTGATACAAGATTGGATACAAGAGATGAACTAGGGTTTTGAGAGGAGATGGTGCCGGTGAAGATGTTGATGGAGATTGACCTACTCCCGATGAGAGGATCGTTGGTGATGACGATGGTGATGATTTCCCCCTCCCGGAGGGAAGTTTCCCGGCAGAACAGCTCCGCCAGAGCCCTAGATCTGTTACCGATAATTTTAGTGCTTGCAGAGAATACCTTACCGATAACCAGTTGTCATTTCATTCTGCTCCTTGTTGGGTTCGACACTCTTACTTATCGAAAGGACTACGATAGATCCCCTACACTTGTGGGTCATCACCTGCCGGGACAATGATTCCACAGCCTAGCTCGATGAACCTAGGGGACAAGAGACACAGGGATTTATCCTGGTTCAGGCCACCTTGCGGTGTAATACCCTACTCCAGCTTTGTGGCGGATTGCCTCGAGTGGCTGATCCCCCTTCCTTTGACTTCTTCTATGTCGTCCTCCGCCATTACAATCTCCACGCCCTCCATCTTCACCCCAACTCTGTCCTCCTCCTGTCGATCTTTGATGACCCACATGTATAGGGGATCAATTGTAGCTATTTTTGATAAGTAAGAGTGTCGAACCCAACAAGGATCAAAAGGAAATGACAAGTAGTTTTCAGTAAGGTAATGTCTGCAAGTGTTGAAATTGTAAGTAGCGAGTAGTTTGATAGCAAGATAATTTGTAACGAGCAAGTAACGATAATAGTAACAAGTATGCATCAAGGTAGCCCAATCCTTTTGAGGCAAAGGACAGGCCAAAACGGTCTCTTATGATTACCAAAGCGTTCTTGAGGGTACATGGGAATTTCATCTAGTCACTTTCGCCTTGTTGGTTTGATTTGTGTTCGCTACTTTGATATGTGGGTGGACCAGTGCTTAGCTGTTGTTCTTACTTGAACAAACCTCTTGCTTATGATTAACCCTCTCGCAAGCATCCACAACTATGAGAAAAGTATTAAGAATAAATTCTAACCATAGCATTAAACTCTAGGATCCAATCGGCTCCTTACGGAATAGTGCATAAACTAGGGTTTAAGTTTATGTCAATCTCGCAACCCACCATCTATTTACTACTCCACAATGCATTCCCTTAGTCCCAAAAATGGTGAAGTGTCATGTAGTCGACGTTCACATGACACCACTAAGGGAATCATAACATACATACCATCAAAATATCGAACACATATCAATTTCAAATGATTACTTGCAACATGATTTTTCCCGTGACCACAAGAACAAAAGTAACTACTCACAAATAATGAACATGCTCATGATCAGAGGGGTTTTAAATAGCGTAATGGATATGAACATATAATATTCCACCAAATAAACCATATAGTAATCAACTGCATGATGGAATCAACACTACTAGTCACCCCATAGCACCAATCTATAGTTCCGGTAACAAGATTGAATACAAAATATGAACTAGGGTTCGAGATGAGATGCTGCTGGTGAAGATGTTGATGGGGATTTCCCTCCCCAAGATGGGAGAGTTGGTGGTGATGATGTTAACAATGATTTCCCCCTCCAGGAGGGAAGTTCCCCCAGCAGAATCGCTCCGTCCGAGGGCAAAAGTGCTCCTTCCCAAGTTCCGCCTCAAGACGGCGGCGCTCCATCCAGAAAGCCTTCTCCTTATTTTTTTCTAGGTCAAAATGACTTATATACCAAAAGATGGACACCGGAGGTGGGTTGAGGAGGCCAAACCCACCAGGGAGCGCCAGGGGGGCCTGGCACGCCCAGGTGGGTTGTGCCCACCTGGTGGCCCCCCTCTGGTGTTTATTGGCTCCAGTATTTCTTAAATATTCCATAAAAAATCCTCATGGAGTTTCAGCTCATTTGGAGTTATGCAGAATAGGTGGCCTGACATAGCTTTTTCAGGTCCAGATTTCCAGCTGTCGAAATTCTCCCTCTTGGTGTGTTCCTTGCAAATTATGAGAGAAAAGGCATTAGAATTACTCCAAAGAGCATTATTATGGATAAAAACATTATAAATAATAGTAAGAAAACATGATGCAAAATGGATGTATCAACTCCCCCAAGCTTAGACCTCGCTTGTCCTCAAGCGAAAACCGAAATCGAGAAATATGTCCACATGCTTTGAGAGAGAGGTGTCGATAAAAACAAAATACGGACATAGAAGCATGATGTTGATTATTATAACAGCAACAAAACTTAATATGAGACTTTTATCATAGAACTTGCATCATATACTTCCAATGAATAAGTAATAGTTCATCACACAATTGAAGTATAAAGCAAAAACTCTATTGGAAACCAACAAACTATGCTCTCAGTCAACTTTGCAACTTCAATTCATATTTTTTTTCAGGAAGGGTCACATGTCGGAGCCTTTAGGCAAGTCCACATACTCAACCATCATATAGTCTTCTATGATTGCTAACACTTACCTTGTACACATGAGAAAATGTTTCAACCGGACACATAGAAAGATATGGGCTTATAGTTTTGCCTCCCAACATACTCACCTCAAGGGTGATGTCAGCAATAATAACTCATGCTATCTATATTCATGCGGACATATGTGTCTAGATCTTTCCTCACATGATGCTTGCCAAAACAGAAAATAAAAATGAGTAGAAGGAAAACTTTGACTCTTTGCATAAAAGTAAATACATAAAAGTAAAAGATAGGCCCTTAGCAGAGGGAAGCAGAGGTTGCCATGCGCTTATTTGTTTGCATGCTCAATCCCTTAGTGCAAGAGAACATCACATTGTATTGCCCCTTAAGATGACAACCTTTATTATGCAGTCTATCGCTTTTATTCTTTGTCATCCAAGTTCATGCAATGCTCAATTTTCTCTTACACTAAAAGATCTCACATATTTAGAAGCAATTTTTATTTCCTTTTTGCACCGATGACAACTTACTTGAGGGATCTTGTTCAATCCCTAGGTAGGTATGGTGGACACTTGAAAAAGATTTGGGTTTTAAGGGTTTCTGGATGCACAAGTAGTATCTCTACTTAGTGCAGAAGTTTTGGCTAGCAAATATAGGGGGAAGACATCACATGTTAAAGGATCTATGACAATATGATTTCTATGTGAATATAAACATACATAAACCATTACGTTGTCTTCCTTGTCCAACGTTAACAATTTTGGCATATAATATTTTGACGAGGGCTCACAATCACAAAAGATTTCTAGGATAGTATATTTATAAGTGAATCTTCCCTTCCCTTATTAATTCTTTCATGAGTTGCATCACTTACCAATTCTATGTTTGTCAATCTCTAATAAAATTTTCTTACTTATACCTTTCCTTATATGGTGCTATCACCTACCATAGGATTGGTATATGATCTTATTGATTTATTTCCTTTCTTTTATTTAATTATTTTCTCTTTTTCTTTCTTCCTTTCTTATTTCCATATTTGCAACATAAAAGTAAAGAAAGTAAACACTCGAACTAACTTCATTATATAACTTGCACACGATAACAATGATAGATCACTAAGTAAACTCTCAAGGAAGAAAGGATCAAACTAAAATTTTATTCATCTAAAGCAAAAGATCGACCTAAAATAAGTAAAGGAAAAAAGATAGTGGGACAATACCGGGGCACCTCCCCCAAGCTTGGCGGAAGCCAAGGGGAGTGTCCATACCCGATACTTAGTTCTCCTTCGGTGGTGTTCGTAGGCTCCTCCCGCTTCATCTCGATCTTCATCAGCCAAGCATCTTCTTCCATGTGGTTGGAGGAGCAGGAAGATATGACGCCTAACTTGATAAGTCTGATCGGAAACAGCAAGAAAAGAGAACAGGGGATTTTCTACGTGATACGGCGGTTAACAGGTTAGGGAAGTATATATAGATTTTTTTTATCTTAGAGGACAAGAATATGGAAGAAGAACGGAGTACGGGAGGTGTCCGAGGTGGGCACAACCCACCTAGGCGCGCCAGGCAAGCCTAGCACGCCCTGGTGTATTGTGCCCACCAGGGGACGCTTCCTGGAAGTTTCTTTATTATCAAAACTAGTCATCAACCCGTGTGCCAGCACGGGCTAGGAACTACTCTGTTCAACGTTATTGTGTAAATTTAACACTTTAGTGGATCGTTCTATAACGGATTTCTATGATTTTGTGTTCTCTCCATCTTCATTAAATACACATATTAATATTTATATAAATAATTTCAAAATTGGAATAAAAAGCATAATAGCAAGATATTCAAAAATATTGGCAATATTCTTATCGTGCATCGTAAATGTGAATGCCATAGACATAAAGTATCGTCTCCGAGTACCGCTTCGTCTACCCCTTTCCTTTTCTAAATCAGGCTTAAACTCTCTCTTTTCACGGTGAGGCTTGATGTCCCTCTTTTTTGTACGTGCATATATTTTCACATTTTTGGCGGCATTAAGATGTGGATTCTTTGTAATTTGAGGCCTGAGGACCTTTTTTACGTGCTTGAGTTCTTCATATTTGTACTTTAATTTGTTTGGCACATTATTTTTGTTTTCACCGAACTTAGATGCAGGAGTTGGGGACCTATTTTTAGATAGGAGACTCTTCATTTATACAGAACTTAGACCTGGACTTGATTGGGAACTAAATTATGTATGTGATTTCTTTTCAAGACAACATCTTTGAATTGATCTTGAACATCCGAGTTAAATTCAAATAGATCTACCTATATTTCTAAAACTAAGCAAAGCTCACTTTCTTAACCGTGAGGCTTGTATTCCCTCTTTTTGGTACGTGCATTTATGTCCAGTTATATTTTTGGATTGCGATGTGGACTCTTTTTAACCTACTGCCTGTGAACTATTTTTTACGTGCCTGAGGTCTTCCTATTTGTACATGTACTTGTGTGGCATATTTTTTTTCCTTTCCAGAACTTAGGCGTGAGCGTTGGAGACTCTTTTCCTTTCGTGCTGGGGGAATTTTTTTTCACGTCTGGGGAGAAGGAATGCTATTTCTGTTTCTATAGTTCTATAGAACTTTCTTTTAAATTTGTTTTCACAGAAATTATAGACGTGGGCATTGAGGACTCTCTTTTTTTGGGATGATCGCTCAGGGCTATTTGGTACGTACGTATGGGCTTAGTCCTATTGTATGTACGTGATTTTCTTTATTTATTCACGCAAACATCTGCTAATAGATCTGGGTCATTAAAGTTAAAATCTAAAGGCTGCTAGATTGATTTTGCTAGGACGCTTAGATTTCATTTTTTTTCTTTTGTTCTAGGAAGCGGGGAGAAACCCAAGAAAGGAAGACTCCCGTATGTCTTAGTTTGATCCAATGGCTAGGATAAACTATATTTTCATCAAACGACTAACATTCTTTAATTCTAAGGATTAACGTGGTGTCTCGTATGGTGCCTCCAATTAGTAAATATAAGATTCTAAATTATTCCAAAACTGATAAAAAATATTTTTGCTGATTTTTCAGAGTCCATTTACTTACCGTATCACGTACCTCCTTATTTTGACGATTTTGGAGTGTTCCGGAAGGACTCTTTTATGTATTCTTCCGGTGTCAAAGTTTTGATAATCTTACTTTCAACATTAATAGGCGTACATGAGATATAATGCTTTATTCATTGCCTCTTGACAATCTTCGGGTTAGTGCCTTCAAAATTATTTATTTTGATGGCTCCAGACTGGTAAACCTCCTCGATGACATATGGGCCTTCCCATTTCAAGAGGAGCTTTCCTACAAAGAATCTAAAACGAGAGTTGTACAAAAGAACATATTCCCCATCTTTAAACTCACGCTTTTGGATTCTTTTGTCATGCCATCTTTTAACTTTCTCCTTGAATAATTTTGTATTTTCATAAGCCTAGGTTCTCCATTCATCTAAAGGGATAATATCAAATAACCTCTTTCACCAGCAAGTTTGAAGTCATAGTTGACTTCTTTAACTGCCCAGTATGCTTTATGTTCTTACTGAAGAGGCAAATGAGAAGCTTTTCCATAAACCATTTTATAAGGAGACATGCCCATAGGATTTTTATAAGCTGTTCTATAAGCCCAAAGTGCATTATCTAATTTCTTAGACCAATTCTTCCTGGACCTATTAACTGTCTCTTGCAAAATTAATTTTATTTCTCTATTGCTAAGTTCAACTTGACCACTAGACTGAAGATTATAGGGTGATGCAATTCTATGGTTAACATCATACTTAGCATGCATTTTACGAAATGCACCATGAATAAAGTGGGAACCACCATCAGTCATTAAATATCTAGGGACTCCAAACCTTTGGAAAATAACTTCCTTAGGCATTTTAATAGAGGTATTGTGATCAACACTATTGGTTGGAATAGCTTCTACCCATTTAGTAACATAATCAACAGCAACCAAAATATGTGTATACCTATTAGAGGAAGGAAAAGGTCCCATGTAATCAAATCCCCAAACATCAAATGGTTCAACAACAAGTGAATAATTCATAGGCATTTCCTGACGCTTACCAATATTACCTATTCTTTGGCAATCATCGCAAGATGAGACATACTTACGAGCATCCCTGAAGAGAGTAGGCCAAGAAAATCCAGATTGCAATACCTTGTGAGCAGTTCTATCTCCAACATGATACCCTCCATAAGCTTCGGAGTGTCATTTCCATAGGATTTGTCCCTGTTCATGCTCAGGTACACAACATCTAATAATACCATCTACTCCTTTATAAAGATGTGGGTCATCCCAACAGTAATGTCTTAAATCATAAAAGAATTTTTTCTTTTGGTGGTATGTAGAGCTAGGTGGCAAATATTTGGCAACAATGTAATTAGCATAGTCAGCATACCAAGGAGTACTATTAGCAACATTTATTGTAGCTAACTACTCATCAGGAAAACTATCATCAATAGGAAGTGGGTCTTCACTACAAAAAAAAGACACATCCGTGACATTTTGGGCCGAACAAATTATTTTCTATCATACTCATGACACTTCTATGACGATAATTGTGACAAAACCCGGTATCATTATAGATGTGGTGGGCTCCTACTTATATGAAAAAAATCATGACAGAAAATGGGCTTTTCGACCTGGGCGGGCCGGAGACGCAGCTGCATGACATTCTTTGGGCCGTCCATTACGGAAAAAACCATGGTAGAAGCGAGGGCGAGGAAAATTTCGGGGAGTTCCCGATTACGGTGGGTGGTCGGGGGCCGAGCGATGCGCGTTTCTCTCGTACACGTACGCGCGTGTGTGCGAGGCGTTGGCTGTAACTGAACCCGAGCGAGGTGTTGGGCTCTAACTGAACCCGAGCGATTGCACTGCAGGCTACGCGTTACTGAACCCAAGCGATAGATTCATGGCTGTTAATTGAACCCGATCGAGCGATTCCTTTCCTACTACTACAAACTGAAGCCGATCGATGCTGCCTCCGGATGAATAGTGAGTGTTGCGGGGGTGGGGGGGATTGGATGAACAGTGAGCTGTGGGGGTGGATGAACAGGACCCCGTGGTGTTGCCTCTGGATGAACAGAACCCCGATCGATCGAGCCGGTTGGGGCTGGATGAACAGGACCCCGTGGAGGGCTGGATGAACAGGACGACCCCGTGGAGGGCTGGATGAACAGTAGATGGTGGAGGGATGGATGAACAGTAGCCCGTGGAGGGGTGGTCAAACAGGAGCCCATGGAGAGGGGTGGTTGAACAGTAGCCGGTGTAGTAGCGCGCGGTGGAGGCTGGATGAACAGGAGCCCGTGGATGAACAGTGATAGGTGGAGGCTGGAGGAGGTCGACGGTGGATGAACAGTAGCCCGTGGAGGCTAGAGAAGGTCGACGGTGGAGATGAACAGTATCCCGTGGAGTCCCGTTTTGCGGTACGCCACACCCCTCCTGATGAACAGGACCCCCGTTTCAACCGTAGCGCTCCAACACAAGTATGTTTCCTCCGTTTTCCGTTTTGCCGTATGCCACACCCCTCCTGTTCAACAGGACCCCGTTTCGACCATAGGAGGTCCAACACAAGTCCGTTTCCTCCGTATTGCGGTACGCCAGACCCCTCCCGATGAACAGGATCTTGTTTCGAACGTGGTCGATCGAACACAAGGCCGTTTCCTCTATTGTGCGGTACGATAGGCCTCGTTTCCATCGCCTGTTCCGTCCAAGCCCTCCCGATGAACACGACGATGCATTTCGTTCCGACCCAACCGGTTGGCTCACCATGAACACGACGAAGATGTTGTTTCTCCGTTCCGACCCAGCCATGTACACGAGCCCTGGCCGTACGTATGCGCAAGTAGACGTTCGAGACCCCGCCCGTATGTACGTACGTGGCCGTATTTTCTTTCTTGCACATTGGGCGATGTACATATGTGTACATGCTACGTGCGCGCCTCTACTACGACACGTGCACGCCTCTACATCCACCAGTATGTACGTACACGTTCACGACCAGAATGACAACGCTACATACGCTTCGACCAGGTGGGTCCCGACTGCCAAGCACCTCCTTGCGTACGAAGATGTAGATGGTGGGTCCCAGCAGTCACAGGGTGAATCGTTTCTTTTGCCCGGACGCACTTACTAGTGTGCGAAGATGTAGCTGGTGGGTCCCAGCAGTCAGGGATGCGGATCGTTTTTTCGGACGCTCTTCCTTGCATGCGAAGATGTAGCTGGTGGGTCCTAGCAGTCAGGGGGAAACATTTTTTTTGCGAAATACAGTGGCCCGTCCGGTGGGTCCCAGCTGTCAGGTGGATGAATCATTATTTTCCGCGTAATAAGGAGGCACTTCCTTGTTGCGGCTGTGGACCCAGCTGTCAGCCTCTCCACGTACAGTCCACGTCCGATGGAAGTCGTTCCTTGACCACGTTGATTGACCACGCCACGCCGAGAGCACCGCGACGGTGGACGATGGCGAGGCCTAGGAAGGGGAAGACGCGGAGCCGCGGAAGACGCGGCAGTGGATTCCCACGCGGAGAGGAGTACGAGGGTTCACTAGTTCAGCTGCGGTGTGAGGCTGTCGTTGCCGCAGAATAACAGGGGGTGTGGATGAGTGGAGGGATGGCCTGGCCAGCGGTGGGAGTAGTAGGGGGCGCTGAGGCCTCCGCGGCAGCACAGCCAGCCACGGGAGGCAGGAGCAGGCGGCACGACCGACGTTGCTTTTGGCGGCTGGAGTAAGAAGACTAGAGGTTGAAGAAACACGACGGTCATTGGATGGACATCGTACGGTCACTGTAGCTAGAATCGTTTATATTGACTAAGTTCACAAAGCCCTTGGTACGCATCAACTTAGTAGGCCCACAGGACAGCTTCCGAAACGGTGTGCCCTAGATGTCAGGGGGAGGAATCATTTTTTGGGCGGGTGAAGCTAGAATATACGAGATTGAAGAAGAAGCACGGCATCCATTGGATGGACATCCAACGGCCACTTCTGCTAGAACCGTGTGTTGACTATAAGTTGACAAAGCCTTGCATACGCATCAACTCTCTTTTTTTTTGAGGGGACGCGTCAACTTAGTAAGGTCACAAGTGTGTGGCAGAGAACTTATAACCCATTTGATATTTGTAAGAATGTGTAGCCGATTTTTGATTTCTAATGGAATTTACTACAGCCCATTTACAGTTTGTTAAAAGTACAGCCCATTTCAACCCACCGTTCAAAACAAAATTCAATAAAATTTCCCACAATTTGATGGGATCCGAAATATTTGTATCCCAAAATTTCTAGTCAGATTAAATACAATTTCAATATAAATTTTTATTACATAAAAATCCTCATGGAGTTTCAGCTCATTTGGAGTTGTGCAGAATAGGTGGCCTGATATAGCTTTTTGAGGTCCAGATTTCCAGATGTCGGAATTCTCCCCCTTGGTGTGTTCCTTGCAAATTATGAGAGAGAAGGCATTAGAATTACTCAAAAAAGCATTATTATGGATAAAAACATTATAAATAATAGTAAGAAAACATGATGCAAAATGGACGTATCAACTCCCCCAAGCTTAGACCTCGCTTGTCCTCAAGCAAAAACCGAAATCGAGAAATTTGTCCGCATGCTTTGAGAGAGAGGTGTTGATAAAAACAAAATACGGACATAGAAGCATCATGTTGATTATTATGACATCAAAAAAATTTAATATGACTTTTATCATAGAAATTGCATCATATAATTCCTATGAATAAGTATATTTCATCACACAATTGAAGTATAAAGCAAAAACTCTATTGGAAACCAACAAACTGTGCTCTCAGTCAACTTTGCTACTACAATTCGTCATTTTTTCCAGGAAGGGTCACATGTCGGAGCCTTTAGGCAAGTGCACATACTCAACCATCGTATAGTCATCTATGATTGCTAACACTTACCATGTACACATGAGAAAAACGTTTCAACCGGACACATATATAGAAAGATAGGGGCTTATAGTTTCGCCTCCAAACATACTCACCTCAAGGATGATGTCAACAATAATAACTCATGCTATCTATATTCATGTGGACATATGTGCGTAGATCTTTCCTCACCACATGATGCTTGCCAAAAGAGAAAATAAAAAGGAATAGATGGAAAACTTTGACTCTTTGCATCAAAGTAAATACATAAAAGTAAAAGATAGGCCCTTCGCAGAGGGAAGCAGAGATTGCCATGCGCTTATTTGTTTGCATGCTCAATCCCTTAGTGCAAGAGAACTTCACATTGTATTGCCCCTTAAGATGATAACCTTTATTATGCAGTCTGTCGCTTTTATTCTTTGTCATCCAAGTTCATGCAATGCTCATTTTTCTCTTACACTAAAAGATCTCACATATTTAGAAGCAATTTTTATTGCCTTTTTGCACTGATGACAACTTACTTGAGGGATCTTGTTCAATCCCTAGGTAGGTATGGTGGAAACTTGAAAAAGATTTGGGTTTTAAGGGTTTTTAGATGCACAAGTAGTGTCTCTACTTAGTGCGGAATTTTTGGCTAGCAAAGATAGGGGGAAAGCATCACATGTTAAAGGATCTATGACAATATGATTTCTATGTGAATATAAACATGCATAAACCATTACGTTGTCTTCCTTGTCCAACGTCAACAATTTTGGCATATAATATTTTGACAAGGGCTCACCATCACAAAAGATTTATAGGATAGTATATTCATATGTGAATCTTCCCTTCCCTTATTACTTCTTTCACGAGCTGCATCACTTACCAATTCTATGTTTGTCAATCTCTAATAAAATTTTCTTACTTATACCTTTCCTTATATGGTGCTATCACCTACCATAGGATTAGTATATGATCTTATTGATTTATTTCCTATCTTTTATTTGCTTATTTTCTCTTTTTCTTTCTTTCTTTCTTATTTCCATATTTGCAACATAAAAGTAAAGAAAGTAAAAACTCGAACTAACTTCATTATATAACTTGCACACGATAACAATGATAGATCACTAAGTAAACTCTCAAGGAAGAAAGGATCAAACTAAAATTTTAATCTTCTGAAGCAAAAGATCGAACTAAAATAAGTAAAGGCAAAAAGATAGTGGGATGATACGATACCGGGGCACCTCCCCCAAGCTTGGCGGAAGCCAAGGGGAGTGCCCATAACCGATACTCAGTTCTCCTTCGGTGGTGTCCGTAGGCTCTTCCCGCTTCGTCTCGATCTTCATCAGCCAAGCATCTTCTTCCATGTGGTTGGAGGAGCAGGAAGATATGACGCCTAACTTGATGAATCTGATCAGAAACAGCAAGAAAAGAGAACAGAGAATTTTCCACATGATACGGTGGTTAACTGGTTAGGGAAGTATATATAGATTTTTTATCTTAGAGGACAAGCATATGGAAGAAGAACGGAGTGAGGGAGGTGTCCCAGGTGGGACAACCCACCTGGGCGCGCCAGGCAAGCCTAGCGCACCCTGGTGTATTGTGCCCACCAGGGGACGCTTCCTGGAAGTTTCTTTATTATCAAAATTCTAAATTATTCCAAAACTCATAAAAAACATTTTTACAGATTTTTCGGAGTCCATTTACTTACTGTATCACGTACCTCCTTATTTTGACGATTCTGGAGTGTTCTGGAAGGACTCTTTTATGTATTCTTCCAGTGTCGAAGTTTTGATAATCTTACTTTCAACATTAATAGGCGTACCTGAGATATAATGCTTTATTCGTTGCCTGTTGACAATCTTCGGGTTAGTGCCTTCAAAATTATTTATTTTGATGGCTCCAGACCGGTAAACCTCCTCGATGACATATGGGCCATCCCATTTCAAGAGGAGCTTTCCTACAAAGAATCTAAAATGAGAGTTGTACAAAACAACATATTCTCTAACTTTAAACTCACGCTTTTGGATTCTTTTGTCATGCCATCTTTTAACTTTCTCCTTGAATAATTTTGTATTTTCATAAGCTTGTGTTCTATATTCATCTAAAGAGCTAATATCAAATAATCTCTTCCACCAGGAAGTTTGAAGTCATAGTTGAGTTCTTTAACTGCCCAGTATGCTTTATGTTCTAACTGAAGAGGCAAATGACAAGCTTTTCCATAAACCATTTTATAAGGAGACATTCCCATAGGATTTTTATAAGCTGTTCTATAAGCCCAAAGTGCATCATCTAATTTCTTAGACAAATTCTTCCTGGACCTATTAACAGTCTTTTCTGAATTTAATTTTATTTCTCTATTGCTAGGTTCAACTTGACCACTAGACTGAGGATGATAGGGTGATAGAATTCTAGGGTTAACATCATACTTAGCAAGCATTTTACGAAACGCACCATGAATAAGGTGGGAACCACCATCAGTCATTAAATATCTAGGGACTCCAAACCTTTGGAAAATAACTTCCTTAAGCATTTTAATAGAGGTATTGTGATCAACACTACTGGTTGGAATAGCTTCTACCCATTTAGTAACATAATCAACAGCAACCAAAATATGTGTATACCCATTAGAGGAAGGAAAAGTCCCATATAATCAAATCCCCAAACATCAAATGGTTCAACAGCAAGTGAATATTTCATAGGCATTTCCTGACGCTTACCAGTATTACCTATTCTTTGTCATGCATTGCAAGATGAGAAATACTTACGAGCATCCCTGAAGAGAGTAGGCCAATAAAATCCAGATTGCAATACCTTGTGAGCACTTCTATCTCCAACATGATGCCCTCCATAAGGTTCGGAGTGTCATTTCCGTAGGATTTGTCCTTGTTCCTGCTCAGGTACACAACATCTAATAATACCATCTACTCCTTTATAAAGATGTGGGTCATCCCAAAAGTAATGTCTTAAATCATAGGAGAATTTTTTTTGTTATATAAAGCTAGGTGGCAAATATTTAGCAACAATGTAATTAGCATAGTCAGCATACCAAGGAGTACTATTAGCAACATTTATTGCAGCTAACTGCTCATCAGGAGAACTACCATCAATGGGAAGTGGGTCATCACTACAAAAAAAGACACATCCATAACATTTTGGGCCGAACAATTTTTTTCTGTCATACTTATGACACTTATATGACGATAATTGTGACAAAACCCGGTATCATCATAGATGTGTTGGGCTCCTACTTCTATGACAAAAAATGGGCTTTTCGTCCTGGGCGGTCCGGTGACGCAGCCGCATGACATTCTTTTGGCCGTCCATTACGGAAAAAACCATGGTAGAAGCGAGGGCGAGGAAAATTTTTGGGAGTTCCCGATTACCGTGGGTAGTCGGGGGCCGAGCGATGCACATTTCTCTCGTACACGTACGCGCCTGTGTGCGAGGCATTGGCTATAACTGAACCCGAGCGCGTTGGGCTCTAACTGAACCCGAGCGATTGCACTGCAGGCTACACGTTACTGAACCCGAGCGATCGATTCATGGCTGTTAACTGAACCCGATCGAGCGATTCCTTCGCTACTACTGCTAACTGAAGCTGACCAATGCTGCCTCTGGATGAACAGTGAGCGTTGCGCGCGAGGGGGGGGATTGGATGAACAATGAGCAGTGGGGTGGATGAACAGGACCCCATGGTGTTGCCTCTGCATGAACAGAACCCCGATCGCTCGAGCCGGTTGGGGGTGGATGAACAGGACGACCCCGTGGAGGGCTGGATGAACAGTAGACGGTGGAGGGGTGGATGAACAGTAGCCCATAGAGGGGTGGTTGAACAGGAGCCCGTGGAGAGGGGTGGTTGAACAGTAGCCGGTGGAGTAGCGCGCGATGGAGGCAGGATAAACAGGAGCCTGTGGATGAGCAGTCACAGGTGGAGGCTGGAGGAGGTCGACGGTGGATGAACAGTAGCCCGTGGAGGCTAGAGGAGGTCGACGGCGGAGATGAACAGTATCCCGTGGAGTCCCGTTTTGCGGTATGCCACACCCCTCCCGTTGAATAGGGCCCCGTTTCGACCGTAGGAGGTCCAACACAAGTCCGTTTCCTCCTTATTGCGGTACGCCAGACCCCTCCCGATGAACAGGATCCCGTTTCGAACGTGGCCGGTCGAACACAAGGCCGTTTCCTCTGTTGTGCGGTATGCCAGGCCTCATTTCCATCGCCCGTTCCATCCAAGCCCTCCCGATGAATACGACGATGCATTCCGTTCCGACCCAGCTGGTTGGCTCCCCATGAACACGACAAGGACGTTGTTTTTCCGTTCTGACCTAGCCATGTACACGAGCCCTGGTCATACGTATGCGCGAGTAGGCGTTCGAGACCCCGCCCGTATGTACGTATGTGGCCGTATTTTCTTTCTTGCACACTGGCCGATGTACGTATGTGTACATGCTACGTGCGCGCCTATACTACGACACGTGCGCACCTCTACATCCACCAGTATGTACGTACACGTTCGCGATCAGAATGACAACGCTACGTACACTTCGACCAGGTGGGTCCCGACTGCCAGGAACTTCCTTGCATACAAAGATGTAGATGGTGGGTCCCAGCAGTCAGGGGGCGAATCGTTTTTTTTTGCCCGGACGCACTTCCTTGCGTGCGAAGATGTAGCTGGTGGGTCCCCGCAGTCAGGGGGCGAATCGTTTTTTTCGGATGCACCTCCTTGCGTGCAAATATGTAGCTTGTGGGTGCTAGAAGTTAGGGGGGAAACGTTTTTTCGCAAAATACAGTGGCCCGTCCGGTGGGTCCCATCTGTCAGGTGGAGGAATCGTAATTTTCCGCGTAATAAGGAGGCACTTCCTTGCTGCAGCCGTGGACCCAGCTGTCAGCCTCTCCACGTACAGTCCATGTCCGATGGAAGTCGTTCCTTGACCATGTCGACGCGGAGCTGCGGAAGACGCGGCAGTTGATGCCCACACGGAGAGGAGTACGAGGGTTCACTGGTTCGGCTGCGGTGTGAGGCTACCGTCGCCGCAGAATAACATGGGGTGTGGGTGAGTGCAGGGATGGCCTGGCCAGAGGTGGGAGTAGTAGGGGGCGGTGAGGCCTCCGTGGCAGCATAGCCAGCCACGAAAGGCAGGAGCAGGCGGCACGACTGGAGCTACTTTGAGCGGCTGGAGTAAGAAGACCAGAGGTTGAAGAAACACGACGGTCGTTGGATGGACATCGTATGGTCACTGCAGCTAGAATCATTTATATTGACTAAGTTGACAAAGCCCTTGGTATGCATCAACTTAGTAGGCCCACAGGTGAGCTTTTGAAATGGTGCGCCCCAGATGTCACGGGGAGGACTCATTTTTTGGGCAGGTGAAGCTAGAATACCCGAGACTGAAGAAGAAGCACGGCATCCGTTGGATGGACATCCAACGGCCACTTCTGCTAGAACCTTGTGTTGACTATAAGTTGACAAAGCCTTGCATACACGTCAACTCCCTTTTTTAGGGACGTGTCAACTTAGTAAGGCCACAAGTGTGTGGCAGAGAACTTATAACTCATTTAAGATTTGTAAGAATGTGCAGCCCATTTTTGATTTCTAATGGAATTTACTACAGCTCATGTACAGTTTGTTAAAAGTACAGCCCATTTCAACCAACCGTGCAAAACAGAATTCAATAAAATTTCCCACATTTTGATGGGATCTGAAATATTTGTATCCTGAAATTTCTTGTCAGATTAAATACAATTTCAATATAAATTTATATTACGTAAAAATCCAATGAAACATTGCCCTCGCAACAATTAATGAAATTAAAATTTTCAATATCCAAAAATAATATTTTATAAAGTAATTACGTGTTTGGAGCATTTTTTATAGTTACTGCCCAGTTTTTATAATTACATCCCATTTATTATTTCTTAAAGCTCATTTTTCTTGTTAAGCCTAATGCATCCCTCCTAGGAAAGGTTTGCAGCCCAGCGGGGCGGAGAATAACAACTTGACCTTGCCTGGGTATTCCTAAAAAAAAGTATAGCTGGGCTAGCCATTTTCAGCTTGAAAAAAATTAATATCTGGGCTGGATATCTGGCCTAGGCTAGACGGGCCACAGCCAGCCTAGTTAATACCTGCAGCGATGTTTTCGTTGTTGTTCAGAGGAGAAAAATTAATATCTGGGCTAAACATCAAAAAACTCTGAAGTGCTCACACCTCAAAAACACAAATACTGCTCGAGATGCTTGGTCCCAGTTGTCAGCCACTTCTTGTGCAATTCTCTCGTTTATTGACTACATAGGTTGATAATGGTGTGGGACCGTGATGTCAGGAAACCAGGAGGAAGCAAAAAAATATAGTTTTATATAATAAGGAGGCACTTGCGTACGTGAGGCTATGGCACTAGTGGGTCCCCATTGTCATCCTCTCCAATTAAAGTCATCTCCTCACCCGCGCGCGCTTTTCGCCCGAAACAGTGAGTGCCGCCCGCCCCGCTTCCTGGTGCAGGTGATTGCTCCGCCTTCAAACGACACAAGTGATGTCCGTCCGTCCATCTGTTGCCCATATTAATGACACGCAGTTGCCGAGGCGGCTACTCCGGCGCCACATGTCCGTCCCTCCGCCGCCCACCATTGCATATAAACTACTGCGTTGGCCATAGACGCAGTCATCCTCATCCATTCCCTTTCTCCTATCAACACCACTACTACCCACCATGGCTTCCTCGGGCTCCAGCACTCTTTGGGACGGGCGGACGATGGACCACAAGGAGATGGCAACCATTCTGCCGACAGGGCTGGCCGGCAGGCAGCCGAAGGACGACGACGCCCCGATGGAGAACATGGTAGTCGACGATCCGACGCCAACCCCCTCCTCCGCGCCATCCTCGCTGGTGCATTGCACCATGACCATCGGCGAGGCCCGTGCCCAATGTATGGACACGGTGAGGCAGAAGCGTGAGGAGCAGTTCTGGGAGGCGCAGGCCAACGCCACATACAACCACCATCTCCTCCAAGAGCATCTGTAGGAGGAGGAGGAGCAGATTGCCGTGGAGCGGGCGGAGCAGGAGGCGCTGCTCGACTCGTACCGCTCCGCCCGCGAGGGCCGCCTCGAGCACTGGCGATACCGCATGCGGGTGGTGGAGGCTGTGGCCACCTACAAAGAGGGCGATGAAGCGGGCAAGGCGCTGTTTGGCGAGACCGAGGACAAGGCAGAGGACAATGTCGGGTCCGACGAGTCCCCGCTCCGCTGGCGTCGACGAGGCCCTGCTCCGCCGAGGCCCCGCGGCGCCAACAACAAGGTAGAGGACACCGCCGGCTTCGCCGAGGCCCCGCCCCGCCAACAACGAGGCAGAGGACATCGCCGGCTCAGCCGAGGCCCCACCCTGCCGGCAACGAGGGGGAGGATTTCCACCACTCCATCGAGGCGCCGCCCGCCGGCAACGAGACAGAGGACATCGCCGGCTTCGCCGAGGCCCCGCCCCACTGCCAACGAGGCTTTGCCACACAGAAAACAAGGAAGAGTAGAACACAGTAGGTCGCCGCCGCTCGGGTCCAAGTAAGGCCACCGCTGCTACCCTCCGGTTGAAGCCAAGCTAGGCGGGTTGACCATTGACGGCCGTTAGCTTCTTGGCGGCGACGTGGAGTCGGAGAGCTGTGTTGGAGAAGGACGCTGCTTCTACTTAACTGCTGGTGCAGTTGGCTGACTGACACGTGGGCCCAACACGCCACATGTCAGTTATGCAACTGCACCTGCAGTTAAGTCACTGAAGCTTCTGTTCGGCTCAGCGTGACACATGTGGGTAGCTTCGGTTAATTAATTATACCTCCAGCGCACCCCTTTTTAGTTGAAGAATGTATGAAATGTAATGAAAGTCGGCATGTTTATATGAAATCCAACCGTGTATGAATGAATTTATTTTGATTAGTTCAAATTCTTGTATCACTGGCATTGGATGAACATGCAAAACAATACGTACTAGCATTATTCCCAGGGTGATCACCTCATTTGCAGCAGTTTCACATGTACTCCCTCCGGTCCTTTCTAGTCTGCATACAAGTTTTGTCTGCAGGCAAAGTATCTCTACTTTGACCAATCTTATAGAAAAGAGTATGCACTTTCACAATTGCGAAGTAAAAAGGAATAGAAGGAGTACAAAGAGTTTGAGCAGCTTTTAGCGTTTTTGTACATTGCAATCAAATACACAGGGCTGGCAATTCATAGAGAACATTCAAAACAATCGATGATTATGCATCTCAGCGACTCACATGTCAGAGCCAATATTTACTTCACAACTAAAGAATAAATAAAAAATTGATCAACGCTGCTAACAGCAAAGGGCGTCCCATTAGAAAATATCAAACGCATGTCTTCTTGCTAAAATCAATGAGCAAAATTTGACAAGGTTGTCCCATTCCAAAATATCAAATGCCTATGATTGTGGAATGGGTAGGGTTTGCCACCAGTTCGGACATTGACATGGCACCTCGTGCTAAATAAACCAGCTGTTCTTTTTGTGCAGTTCCACCAAAATCAACAAAATTCGCGCGTAGCTTGTATGATTTCGCCCTTATATGTTGCAACACTTTGAACTTACTGGCACCTCCTTTCTTGTGGTGGAAGTGAATAATTTGATGTATTCATGAACATTTCTTGTAGTTCCCATTGAAATCAAGCTGAGCACCCCTGTTTGCACAAATACAAAAAAGTGATTAGTCTAAAGCAAACTGTACTATGAATTGACAGTTTAAGCAGGCACCTACATGGTCCATGTAGAGCAGACTTTTAGAAAAATGGAACTCACCAGAAAGAATCCTAGAACAACATTGTCCTCACGCATCACAGCAAAAAAATGGATATTTGTCAGTCCTTCTGAGCTGAAGTTAGTTTGGTCTCGTGGGGAGTAATGTAACCATCCTTCAACATTGTACACACTGATTTAATAGGACTATGTGGCGATAGTGGAGCGGATCGACTTTCCGGCTCCATTGCCTGCAGATCCAGCAACCGATCTCCTGACAGACATGTTGTTTCCGGAGCCCTATGAGGTGCCGGAGAAGAAGGCCAAGAAGAAGGCCACGGGGACCAGGAAAAGTCTCCGGCGCAAGGTGGTGTCGGACTCTTCATCCGAAGACACCGAGGTGCACTCCTCCCACGACAACGAGGAGGAGGAAGAGGAAAACCCTCTCCCCCAAACCGAGGGGGAGAAGAAAAGGAAGGCCGCCCCTTCCGGGGAGGCCGAAGGGTCCAAGAAGGGAAGGACCCTCCCTCCGGACCATTCCACCATAGCCGCTTACAGCGATGAGGAGTGGTTACCCAAGGACAATCCCCTGGTGAAGTCGTAAGTATCCGGATACCATAGTACTTCTGGCATGTTTAGCTTTATGGCTTTTTTATCATGTCAGAATATATTTGTGATGTCCGTCCAAAGCCCACATCGACTTATCCTCCTCGAATGGGTCCTTGAGCTCGTCGGAGATGAACAACTATTCGATCCGGACGGACTCCGCTCCCCAGCCCGCAGATGACACCGAGGTGTTATCTCAGAGGATACCGGGCCAGGGAGAGATAGTTCTGGAGGCGCCTCAAGGCGAAACCCCCGATGCCGGGCTCATGGGGGGAAGATCCCCATGGATTTTGATGAGGGGGGTTACAACAAGCTTGGCCCCTAGACGGATACTGCACGGGAACCTCGAGTGGTTCCGGATTCAGGCGGGTAGCCCCTTGCCAAGGGGGGCGATCCGCCTGTGCCGATGACCTCTGTCCATCCAGAGGCGTCGGAAAACTTGGTGGAAGCGTTTTAGAGCGCTACCCTTGATGAAGGACACCGTACTCTTAGGAGTACGGTGATTGCGAAGGTTCAGTCCGCCAAAAGTGGATTGCCCGAAGCCTGTGCCAGCCTCCTGACAGGCCTTGAGGTAAGTAATTCTAATTATGAGAAAGTATCACAATATAGACAGTAGCCCCTGATGCTCTGTTTGGTGTTCGGAAAGAAAGGCCGAACAGAGGATCAAATATTATTCCCAGGAGTCTAATCATATTATGTCTATGTGAATGAGCAGGCGTCGCTGCTGGCCATCGCTGCTGCCATTGTGGAGGTTTCCAGACTAACGAAGAACCTAGGGTGGGCCAAAGAAGAGCTCGGCCTCGTGAAGAGGCACCTCGAGGAGAACAAAGGTAAGTGATACCCCGTCTGAGTGTTATATAAAGAAAAAATCGTTGATGCTAATAGAAGCATGATGAATTTTAATAGGGGCCACGACCGAGGTGGCGGCCCTTAAGAAGGCGCTGTCCGAGGTTGAAGGCAAAGCAGCCAGGGAGCGCAACGAGCACGAAAAACAAGAGGCTCAAGGTGATGAGGTCCAGCAAGAGCTCCAGGATTTCGTCAAAAAATTCGAGTCCTTGGAGCGTGACTCCAAGACGCAAGAGTCGGAGCTTGCGAAGGCCCGTCAGAGCGTGCAAGACCCCAAGGTAGAAGCCTAGAAGGCCCTCCAGGAAATTGAGGCAGCCAAGAAGATAGCTGCGGGTAAGGCTTTCATTATGCAAAGCAAGCATGTGAAGAAGACTTTCCTTTTATTTACCCGAATTCGAAGCTCTCCAGGAGCATCCGTAGATCTGCCGCGCAGCATCTCTGATGCTGCAGAGTTCTACCGGGCTGAGGAGGGGAGCTCGACGGATAAGCTATTTTGGTCCCAGTATATTGGGGCCGAGCATCTGATGCCCTTGAGCGACCAGCTGAAGCAACTGGTCGAACTTCACAAGGCGGCCAAACTGACCATGAAGGACTTCATATTCCGGCTGTAGCCTGGCGAGCCCATGCCCAGCAGCTACTTTGGCCTTGTCAAACGGATGGTAAATGCCTGTCCGCGGCTTGAAGTCATTAAGCGGTCCGTCTGCATTGAGGGTGCACGCAGGGCCTTGGCCCGTGCGAAAGTGCACTGGGGGAAGATGGACGCCGAGAAGCTGGTGACAGAGGGGCCGCTGAAGGGCAAGGAGTATCGCCACCCCGAACAGTAGTATGATAATGTCATTAAGGGTGCCTGCCTTGTGGCGGATGAATGTACTGAGGTGTAATATTCGAATGAATGTACTCGTGTCATCCTGTAATGTGAAAACCAGTTCATGTGCGCTGTATGGCGCTTGTTAATTTAAAATATTACCTTCTTTGCGGCCGTTTATAAAATCTTGAGAGTTGGCCAGTCGTCGGCTTCTGCCCCTATGCAACTAGTACTGGGTGTTCGGGATAAATATAAACACCCTTTATCCAAATTTTTGGTCCTTTTAAGGAGGTGTTTAGCGCCGCGAACAAGGCAATCAGACTATATGGCTTTATCGCTCTCACTTAGTCATAGAAGTATACAATTTTAAATTTTGGCGAAGCCCCTAGTATCCGGAAGGCCGACCTCAGGGCGCTATACACGCCTAAATCGGACGAGGCCGATTCCTCGCCTGAAGCAGAAATAATCTTTAAAGATTTCAGACCTCTCGAACAGCGACCAGCTCTCACCTTATCATGACAGTTAGTTTTCGACTTTCTCTACTGAGGTGCTCGTCCGGAAGAACCGGGACACAATCGAAGTAGTTCTCCCTGCGCTACCTTAGCCGATATAGCGGAATGTAAGGTACCAAAACATAGGAGCTGGGCAAACCCAACTATTGACCCAAGACATGATTCGGAGTTGATGCATATAGTGATATAAGTTTGGGGTGCCGCACTGTCAAAAGTGTTCGTACTTTTCTTGCCAGGTTATGGGGTACACTGAAGCCCCTGGCAAACTGGTCGTGCCAAAATGCACGAGTGTAATAAATAAGCTGTAAAGAAAAGGGGTAAATAAACGTAATAGTAAGCTAATGTTGTACACTATTTTCCCTTGTTATTTAAATGATATGTCAAAGCGTACATATACAAGTAGTGCGAGAAGCAAAATAGGACTGTTTGACACATCCTGGGCTGTATGCGGGTATGTAAAACAGGTATAACGATAATTATCAGAGACCACCTGAGGATTCCCTTGGTCGCCCCAGCTTCTTGTATTCTTGGTGTGTCCGTCCTGCTAAGTGTCAGATAGTCGGTCTTTCGGAAGAGCCTCCTAAAGATAGGGAGTTGAAAGAAAAGGGGTGCAAATATGCATGGGTCCCAGGGCGGTCGAACCGCATTGTGGACCGTGTCATGGTCGTGCCTCCGCCTATGCCCATGGTATTTTAAGTGCGTAATTGTGAACGCGCGACAAAATTTTTGCCACTTGACTAGGACTAGGACGGAGGCCGGATTGCTAGTCAAGATCTGGACGTGCCTAATGATCCTGTTGTGGGGTACTCCAGACTCTCTTGACGGTGTCCTTGTTCTTTATCGCCGAATGGGTTGTTTGCCTAAGAAGGTTGTTTTGTACTTCTGCCGAGAGGGCCGCCTAGTGCTCCTCCATTCGGAGCGAGCACTCTGTGTTTCCATTAACTGTTATAACCCAGCGAGGTCCTGGCATTTTGAGCTTGAGGCATGCATAATGCGGTACCGCGTTGAATTTTGCGAATGCGGTTCGTCTGAGCAGTGCATGATAGCCACTGCAGAAGGGGACGATGTCGAAGATTAACTCCTCACTTTGGAAGTTGTCCGGAGATCCGAAGACCACTTCCAGTGTGATTGAGCTCGTGCAACAGGCCTCAACACCGAGTATGACACCCTTAAAGGTGGTTTTTGTGGGCTTGATCCTTGAGGGGTCAATGCCCATTTTGTGCACTATATCCTGATAGAGCAGGTTCAGGCTGCTGCCACCATCCATGAGGACTTGTGTGAGGTGGAATCCGTCGATGATGGGGTCAAGGACCAATGCGGCCGAACCGCCATGACGGATACTAGTAGGATGGTCCCTGCGATCGAAAGTGATCGGACAAGAGGACCATTAGTTGAACTTTTGGGCGACTGGCTCCATCGCATAGACGACCCTTAGCGTGCGTTTCTGTTCCCGCTTGGGGATGTGGGTTGCGTATATCATATTCAGCGTTTTCACCTAGGGAGGGAATTTCTTTTGTCCTCCTGTGTTCGGCGGCCGGGGCTCCTCGTCGTCATCGCTATGCAGCCCCTTTTCCTTTTCGGCATTCAACTTGCCGGCATGTTTAAACACCCAGCATTCCCTATTGGTGTGGTTGGCTTGTTTATTGGGGGTGCCGTGAATTTGACATGAGCGATCGAGTATGCGGTCCAAACTGGACGAGCCCGGACTGTTTCTTTTGAATGGCTTTTTTCGCTGTCCGTATTTAAAGCCACTGAATTCGGCATTAACTGTCATTTCTTCAGCGTTGCCGCCATTTTTGCGACGCTTGTGTCTATTGCATCGCGGCTTACCGTTGCTATCTCTGGCGTCTGAATCGACAGGGTTTTTTGGTGTGATGTTGCTACGAGCCAGCCAGCTGTCCTCGCCATCACAAAAACTAGTCATGAGTGTCATGAGGGCTGCCATGGACTTTGGCTTCGCTTGGCCGATGTGTCGGGTGAGCCATTCGTCTCGGATGTTATGCCTGAAGGCTGCTAAGGCTTCGGCATCCGGATAATCGATCATTTGGTTCTTTTTAGTTAGGAACCGAGTCTAGAATTTTTTGGCTGACTCTCCGGGCTGTTGGGTTATGTGACTTAAGTCATCAGCATCTGGTGGTCGCACGTAACTGCCCTGGAAGTTGTCAAGGAATGCATCTTCCAGGTCCTCCCAACTGCCAATGGAGCTTGCTGGCAGGCTATTCAGCCAATGCCAGGCTGGTCCTTTGAGCTTAAGTGGTAGGTACTTGATGGCATGTAGGTCGTCGCCGCGGGCCATGTGAATGTGTAGGAGAAAATCCTCAATCCATACCGCGGGGTCTGTTCTGCCATTGTATGATTCCATGTTTACGGGTTTAAACCCTTCTGGGAATTCATGATCCATTACTTCTTCTATGAAGCATAGGGGGTGTGCGGCGCCTTGATAACCCACAAGTGCAGGGGATCGCAACAGCTTTCGAGGGTAAAGTATTCAACCCTAATTTATTGATTCGACACAAGGGGAGCCAAAGAATATTCTTGACTATTAGCAGTTGAGTTGTCAATTCAACCACACCTGGATAACTTAGTATCTGCAGCAAAGTATTTAGTAGCAAAGTAGTATGATAATAAAGGTAACGGTGGCAAAAGTAAAGATAATAGTTGTTGGGTTTTTGTAGTAGTTGTAACAGTAGTAACGGAAAAGTAAATAAGCGAAGAACAATATGTGAAAAGCTCGTAGGCAATGGATCAGTGCTGGATAATTATGCCGGATGCGATTCCTCATGTAATAGCAATAACATAGGGTGACACAGAACTAGCTCCAGTTCATCAATGTAATGTAGGCATGTATTCCGTAAATATTCAAACGTGCTTATGGAAAAGAACTTGCATGACATCTTTTGTCTTACCCTCCCGTGGCAGCGGGGTCCTAGCGGAAACTAAGGGATATTAAGGCCTCCTTTTAATAGAGAACCGGAACAAAGCAATAGCACATAGTGAATACAGGAACTCCTCAAACTACGGTCATCGCCGAGAAGTATCCCGATTATTGTCACTTCGGGGTTGTCGGATCATAACACATAATAGGTGACTATAGACTTGAAAGATAGGATCAAGAACACACATATATTCATGAAAACATAATAGGTTCAGATCTGAAATCATGGCACTCGGGCCCTAATGACAAGCATTGAGCATAGCAAAGTCATAGCAACATCAATCTCAGAACATAGTGGATACTAGGGATCAAACCCTAACAAAACTAACTTGATTACATGGTAAATCTCATCCAACCCATCACTGTCCAGAAAACCTACGATGGAATTACTCACGCACGGCGGTGAGCATCATGAAATTGGCGATGGAGGATGGTTGATGATGATGACGGTGATGAATCCCCCTCTCCGGAGCCCCGAACGGACTCCAGATCAGCCCTCCCGAGAGAGATTAGGGCTTGGCGGCGGCTCCGTGTTGTAAAACGCGATGAAACTTTCTCTTTGATTTTTTTCTCCCCGAACGTGAATATATGGAGTTGGAGTTGAGGTCGATGGAGGTCCAGAGGGCCCACGAGATAGGGGCGCGCCCTATGGGGGGACCATGTCTCGTGGACAGGGTGTGGGCCCCCTGGTGTATTTCTTTCGCCCATAAATTCTTATTAATTCCGAAAGGTGCCTCCATGGATTTCCAGGACATTCTGAGAACTTTTCTTTTCTACACATAAAACAACATCATGGCAGTTCTGCTGAAAACAGCGTTAGTCCGGGTTAGTTTCATTCAAATCATGCAAGTTAAAGTCCGAAACAAGGGAGACATATCAACTCCCCAAGGTTAAACCTTTGCTTGTCCTCAAGCAATTCAGTTGAGAAACTGAAAGTGATAAAGAAAAACTTTTACAAACTCTATTTGCTCTTGTTGGTGTAAACATGAAAAGCCAGCATTCAGTTTTTAGCAAATAGTATGAACTAACCATACTCACAATAACACTTAGGTCCCACAATTACTCATATCAATAGCATAATCAGCTAGCAAGCCATATAATAAAACTTGGATGACAACACTTTCTCAAAATAATCAAAACATGATATAACAAAATGGTATCTCTCTAGCCCTTTCCGAGACCGCAAAACATAAATGCAGAGCACCTTTAAAGATCAAGGACTGACTAAACATTGTAATTCATGGTAAAAGAGATCCAGTCAAGTCATATCCAATATAAACCAATAGTAATGAATGCAAATGACAGTGTGCTCTCCAGCGGGTCCTTTTAATAAGAATGGTGATGACTCAACATAAAAGTAAATAGATAGGCCCTTCGCAGAGGGAGGCAGGGATTTGTAGAGGTGCCAGAGCTCAATTTTAAAATAGAGATTGAATAGCATTTTGAGCGGCATACTTTCACTGTCAACGGTAACAACTATGAGATGGCTGTATCTTCCATACTACATGCATATTATAGGCAGTTCCCAAACAGAATGGTAAAGGTTTATACTCCCCCAACCACCAACAAGCATCAATCCATGGCTTGCTCGAAACAATGAGTGCCTCCAACTAACAACAGCCATGGGGGAGTTTTGTTTAATTATTTTGATTTTCTTTGATCTTTTTGGATCATGGGACTGGGCATCCAGGTTACCAGCCCTTTCTCATGAATGAGGAGCGGAGTCCACTCCTCTTGAGAACAACCCACCTAGCATGGAAGATATAGGCAGCCCTAGTTTCAACATGAGCTGCTGCAGCATACAAAACAGAATTTCATTTGAAAGTTTGGAGTTTGGCACATGCAAATTTACTTGGAACGGCAGGTAAATACCGCATATAGGAAGGTATAGTGGACTCATATGGAACAACTTTGGGGTTTAAGGGGTTTGGATGCACAAGCAGAATTCCCGCTTAGTACAGGTGAAGGCTAGCAAAATACTGGGAAGCGACCAACTGAGAGAGCGACAATAGTCATGAACATGCATCAAAATTAATTTACACCGAATACAAACATGAGTAGGATATAATCCGCCATGAACATAAATATCATGAAGGCTATGTTGATTTGCTTCAACTACATGCGTGAACATGTGCCAAGTCGAGTCACTCAATTCATTCAAAGGAGGATACCATCCCATCATACCACATCATAATCATTCTAATAGCATGTTGGCACACAAGGTAAACCATTATAACTCATAGCTAATCAAGCATGGCACAAGAAACTATAATCTCTAAATGTCATTGCAAATATGTTTACTTCATAATAAGCTGAATCAGAAACGATGAACTCATCATATTTACAAAAACAAGAGAGGTCGAGTTCATACCAGCTTTTCTCATCTCAATAAGTCCATCATATATCGTCATTATTGCCTTTCACTTGCACGACCGAACGATGTGTATAATAATAACAGTGCACGTGCATTGGACTAAGATAGAATCTGCAAGCATTCAACTCAAGAGAGAAGACAAGTAATATGGGCTCTAAGTAAAATAAACAATCATGCATATGAGAGCCACTAAGCATTTTCAATATGGTCTTCTCGACCTCCAAAGAAAAGAAAAGAAAAGAAAACTATTTACACGGGAAAGCTCCCAACAAGTAAAAAGAAGAATACGAAATCTTTTTGGGTTTTCATTTTAATTTCTACTACAAGCATGGAAATTAAGCTAACTAATTTTTTTGGTTTTTCTTAAAGTTTATCAAACACACAAGAATAAAACTAGAAAAAGAAATTTCAACTAACATGGATAATGCAATGAAAGAGTATGAGCACCGACGACTAGTGTGTGAACATGAATGTAAAGTCGGTGAGAAATACGTACTCCCCCAAGCTTAGGCTTTTGGTCTAAGTTGGTCTAGTACCAAGGACTGCCGCTACTCTCCCCAGTGTACTGGGAGGTGTAATCAGGATACCAATGGCTGGTCATCTCCGGATCCCACTGGACAGATGATGCACAATAAGGGTCCAGTTCAGGTTCCGGCTCAGGTTCAGGTTCTGGAGTAAAAGCTTGGGCTCGATGATTCTTCACCGCTTCCGGTGTGACAAGAAAATTTTCTGCAAGCAAATCAAACAATAGAGGCGCAGGCAAAATAATAATCTCAATGTGTTTCTTATTGAATCTAAGCTTATACAAGAGCATCCTATCTTCGTTGTCCACAATAAACTTGTGTGCTACCATGCTCTTGTAATCTAAAATGTGAGGAGGCCATTTTGTCTCCTCTCTCTCATGGTGCCTAATGGGTATCTAAAAATGTCTAGCAAGGCGTGAAGCATAGATACCTCCAAATATGGGGGTTTTTGTACCATTCAGGGCTAGCCGTTTAGCAATGACGGCACCCATACTAAAAGTGTTGTATCCAAGCAAGGCATGTTGAAGAATGATTATATCAGGAACGCTCAAGTTTCCACTATTCCCACAACCAATCAAGCATCTACTAGCAAATATGGCAAAGTAGCGTAAAACAGGAAAGTGTATGCTAGAGACTTTTGCCTTGGAACCCTTCTTTGGCTCCTCTACAGCTATAGTTTAAACAAAGCATCCACATCTTCATGATGGAGTTCCTCTAATTCTCCCTCATAAGGTATCCTACATACCACGCAGAAATTACGTAAAGACATTTCTTCGAATTCATCATATAAATGAAATGGTACTACAGGCGGTAGCTTCTTAGGATAATAATAAAAGATTTGCACGAAAGTATTGGTGAGTAAGAGATACTGATTGATTCAGTCGTTGATGAACCCGGTGAGGCCTGTAGTCTCGATCAAAGAATAAAAATCTTCATGAATTCCAGCTTCTTTCAGGAAATCCTCACATGGCCATTCACAAGACTGTACTTCCGCTAAGCGAGGAAGATTATACTTGGCTTTTTCCTTCTCTTTGGCTTGTTTTACCTAAGAGCTTAGGCTAGAAGAGCCCCTCAGAAGTTTCCTTAACATTTTCTGAAAATTTCTGAAATTTTAGTAACTTCAAAATAAAAGTGAATAAAACTAAACAAGATTGGTAGCAACTACTCCTACAAGTTCCTAGATCCTATAACATGCATTAGAATTGCTTGGGACCTCATAAATTTAACATGCAAGCTCAAGAACATGGTCACCTATGCAGCAAAAATTTGCAATGAATAAAGCACTAGAACAAAAACTAATTGGACCAATGGAGGAGTCACATACCAAGCAACAATCTCCCAAAGCAGTTTTGTGAATGGAGCTTTGAGCAAGGAGATCGAAAATCGCAGCAAAATGAGATAGAACTCGTGCTTGAGATGGATGGGGACTTTTTTGGGTAGAAGATGAAGTGTGTGGGTGCTGGCATAAGTGGAGGGGGCCACCAGGGGCCCACGACACAGGGGGCGCGCCCTATATGGGGGGGCGCCCTCCACTCTCGTGGCCTGGTGCTTGCCCCTCCTGCAGTGATTTCAGTGCCTAAAATCCTCAAATATTCCAAAAAACCATACTAAATTTGCAGGGCATTTGCAGCACTTTTATTTTCGGGCTATTTTTTATTGCACGGATAATTCAAAAAACAGACAGATAATACTATTTTTGCTTTATTTATTCTAAATAACAGAAAGTAAAAAGAGGGTACAGAAGGTTGTGCCTTCCAGTTTCATCCATCTCATGATCATCAAAATGAATCGACTAACAAGGTTGATCAAGTCTTGTTAACAAACTCATTCCAAATAACACGAAACCGGAGAAATTTCGAATAACACTAAGTTACCTCAACGGGGATATGAAAATCCCCAACAATAAGAATATCATACTTTTTCTTGACAGTAGGAAGAGGAAATTCAAAACCTCCAATAATGATAGTTGGAATTTTTCCAATAGAATTGATGCTATGAACTTGAGATTGTTTCCTTGGAAAGTGTACCGTATGCTCATTACCATTAACATGAAAAGTGACATTGCCTTTGTTCCAATCGATAATAGCCCCTGCAGAATTAAGAAAAGGTCTACCAAGGATAATCGACATACTATCGTCCTCGGGAATATCAAGAATAACAAAGTCCGTTAAGATAGTGACATTTGCAACCACAACAGTCACATCCTCACAAATACCGATAGGTATAGCAGTTGATTTATCGGGCATTTGCAAACATATTTTAGTAGGTGTCAACTTATTCAATTCAGGTCTACGATATAAAGAGAGAGGCATAACACTAACACCGGCTCCAAGATCACATATAGCAGTTCTAACATAATTCCTTTTAATGGAACATGGTATAGTTAGTACACCCGGATCTCCAAGTTTCTTTGGTATTCGACCCTTCAAAGTGTAATTAGCAAGCATGGTGGAAATTTCAGCTTCCGGTATCTTTCTTTTATTTGTGATGATATCCTTCATATACTTGGCATAAGGATTTACTTTGAGCATATCAGTTAAGCGCATACGTAACAAATAGGTCTAATCATTTCAGCAAAGCGCTCAAAATCCTCATCATCCTTTGACTTTGATGGTTTAGGAGGAAAGGGCATGGGTTTCTGAACCCATGGTTCTCTTTTCTCTACCGTGCTTCCTAGCAACAAAATCTCTCTTATCATAACGTTGATTCTTTGATTGTGGGTTATCAAGATCAACAGCAGGTTCAATCTCTACATCATTGTTTTTGCTAGGTTGAGCATCAACATGAACATTACCATTAACATTATCACTAGGTTCATGTTCATCACCTGATTGTCTTTCAGCATCAGAAATAGAAATATCATTGGGATTCTCAGGTGTGTCTACAGTAGGTTCACTAGAAGCATGCAAAGTTCTACCGTTTTTCTTCTTCTTCTTTTTAGAAGAACTAGGTGCCCCTAAATTATTTCTCTGAGAATCTTGCTCGATTCTCCTAGGGTGGCCTTCAGGATACAAAGGTTCCAGAGTCATTCTACCAGTTCTAGTAGCCACTCTAACAGCAAAGTCATTTTTATTATTTAATTCATCAAGCAAATCATTTTGAGCTTTAAGTACTTGCTCAGCTTGAGTAGCAACCATAGAAGCATATTTGCTAACGAGTTTGAGTTCGTGTTTAACTCTAGCTATATTATCGCCTACGCGTCCTATCTCGAAAGCATTATTCTTTAACTCTCTACCAACATAAGCATTAAAACTTTCTTATCTAGCCATAAAGTCATCAAATTCATCTAAGCATGGGCTATGAAATTTAGTAGAGGGGATTTCAACTTTATCATATTTATAGAGAGAATTTACCTTTACTACCTGTGTCGGGTTATCAAGACAATATGGTTCTTCAACAGGCGGTATATTAAGACCATGTATTTCTTCAATAGGAGGTAAATTCTTAACATCTTTAGCTTTAATACCTTTTTCTTTCATTGATTTCTTTGCCTCTTGCATATCTTCAGGATTGAGAAATAAAACACCTCTCTTCTTCGGAGTGGGTTCAGGAATAGGCTCAGGAGTTGGCTCAATTGGTTCAGGAATTGCATCAGGAATTGGCTCGGGAAGAGTCCAATTATTTTCATTAGTCAACATACTATTCAATAATATTTCAGCTTCATCGACTGTTCTTTCCCTGAAAACACAACCAGGAGAACTATCCAAGTAGTCCTTGGAAGCATCGGTTAGTCCATTATAAAAGATATCAAGTATTTCATTTTTCTTGAGAGGATGATCAGGAAAAGCATTAAGTAATCGGAGAAGCCTCCTCCAAGCTTGTGGGATACTCTCTTCTTTGATTTGCACAAAATTATATATTTCCCGCAAGGTAGCTTGTTTCTTATGAGCAGGGAAATATTTAGCAGAGTAGTAACAAATCATATCCTGGGGACTACGCACACAACCAGGAGCAAGAGAATTATACCAAGTCTTAGCATCACCCTTTAATGAGAACGGAAATATCTTAAGGATATAAAAATAGCGAGACTTCTCATCATTAGTAAACAGGGTGGCTATATCATTCAACTTGGTAAGATGTGCCACAATAGTTTCAAATTCAAGGCCATAAATAGGATCAGATTCAACCAAACTAATAATATCAGGATCAACAAAGAATTCATAATCCTTATCAGTAACACAGATAGGTGAAGTAGCAAAAGCAGGGTCAGGTTTCATTCTAGCATTAAGAGACTGCTGCTTCCATTTAGCTAATAATTTCTTAAGATCATATCTATCATTGCAAGCAAATATAGCTCTAGCAGCTACTTCATTCATAACATAACCCTCAGGAACAATAGGCAATACATAATCATTGGGAGAACATTCATCATCACTATCATCTATAATAGCATCTTCAATAATTTCATTCCCCCTAACTCTAGCAAGTTGTTCATCAAAAAATTCACCTAATGGCAAAGTAGTATCACGCACAGAAGTAGTTTCATCATAAGTATCATGCATAGTAGAAGTGGCATCATCAATAGCATGTGACATATCAGAATTCATAGCAGTAGCAGGTTTAGGCGTCGCAAGCTTACTAATAATAGAAGGAGAATCTAGTGCAGAGCTAGATGGCAGTTCCTTACCTCCCCTCGTAGTTGAGGGCAAAATCTTGGTTCTGTCATCTTTCAAGTTCTTCACAGTGATCAACATATATAAATCCCAAGTGACTCAGAGAATAGAGCTATGCTCCCTGGCAACGGCGCCAGAAATTAGTCTTGATAACCCACAAGTGTAGGGGATCGCAACAGCTTTCGAGGGTAAAGTATTCAACCCAAATTTATTGATTTGACACAAGGGGAGCCAAAGAATATTCTTGAGTATTAGCAGTTGAGTTTTCAATTCAACCACACCTGGATAACTTAGTATCTGCAGCAAAGTATTTAGTAGCAAAGTAGTATGATAATAAAGGTAACGGTGGCAAAAGTAAAGATAATAGTTTTGGGCTTTTGTAGTAGTTGTAACAGTAGCAACGGAAAAGTAAATAAGCGAAGAACAATATGTGAAAAGATCGTAGGCAATGGATCAGTGATGGATAATTATGCCGGATGCGATTCCTCATGTAATAGCTATAACATAGGGTGACACAGAACTATCTCCAGTTCATCAATGTAATGTAGGCATGTATTCCGTAAATATTCATACGTGCTTATGGAAAAGAACTTGCATGACATCTTTTGTCTTACCCTCCCGTGGCAGCGGGATCCTAGCGGAAACTAAGGGATATTAAGGCCTCCTTTTAATAGAGAACCGGAACAAAGCATTAGCACATAGTGAATACAGGAACTCCTCAAACTACGGTCATCACCGAGAAGTATCCCGATTATTGTCACTTCGGCGTTGTCGGATCATAACACATAATAGGTGACTATAGACTTGCAAGATAGGATCAAGAACACACATATATTCATGCAAACATAATAGGTTCAGATCTGAAAACATGACACTCGGGCCCTAGTGACAAGCATTAAGCATAGCAAAGTCATAGCAACATCAATCTCAGAACATAGTGGATACTAGGGATCAAACCCTAACAAAATTAACTTGATTACATGGTAAATCTCATCCAACCCATCACCGTCCAGCAAGCCTACGATGGAATTACTCACGCACGGCGGTGAGCATCATGAAATTGGTGATGGAGGATGGTTGATGATGACGACGACGACGAATCCCCCTCTCCGGAGCCCCGAACGGACTCCAGATCAGCCCTCCCGAGAGAGATTAGGGCTTGGCGGCGGCTCCGTGCCGTAAAACGCGATGGAACTTTCTCTCTGATTTTTTTCTCCCCGAACGTGAATATATGCAGTTGGAGTTGAGGTTGGTGGAGGTCCAGAGGGCCCACGAGATAGGGGGCGCGCCCTATGGGGGGCCCTGTCTCGTAGACTGGGTGTGGGCCCCCTGGTGTATTTCTTTCGCCTAGTAATTCTTATTAATTCAAAAAGTGCCTTCATGGATTTCCAGGACATTCCGGGAACTTTTCTTTTCTACACATAAAACAACATCATGGCAGTTCTGCTAAAAACAGCATCAGTCTGGGTTAGTTTCATTCAAATCATGCAAGTTAGAGTCCAAAACAAGGGCAAAAGTGTTTGGAAAAGTAGATACGTTGGAGACGTATCACGCCTCACTGTCGGGCTACGTCCCGACGTAGTTCTGGTCTGTTGTATTCGGCCCGATCGAACTTTTGTTTATTGTATACGGCGTGACGGTCATTGTCACGTGTTGTGGCGTGCCCCCATGATCCGTAGATCGATCTTTACTGTCCTGCTTGGTTTTCCAATACATATCGCAGGTCGTGCGTGGAGCGTCGGGGCTTAGTGTTATTGTTTGATTGGCGACGGGGTGCGGTCTGAACTTCGGGCTGGTACGCCGCTTTGTCGCGGCCACGGGGTGGCCTGTCAGCCGCATCATGCGCTGGTAGCATGGGCTTTAAAGCCTCCTCCTCGAGTTGAGGTAGCAACCTGCGCTTTGGGTAACATTTGGTAGGGCGCCGGAGTCCTAATCCTCGGCAGCCAGGACCTCGGTCCATCTATCAGTTAGCAGATCTTGATCGGCTTGAAGCTGTTGCTGCTTTTTCTTCAGGCTTTTTGCAGTGGCTATAAGTCCTATCCATATCATATATAGACGGTCGGGCGATCCACGAGAAGAGAGGAAGGGGTCATAGATATCAATAGAGTCGAAGAGAGGATCAAGTGGGTGGCTGTGAGATCAATGAAGAGAGCCATTGAAATTGTGTGTGTGTGCAAGTCAAAGATATAGGGCGACTGACCTACCGGAACGTCAGAGGGCACAGGTCAAGTTTGTGTGTGGCAGGGAGACATGACTAGAGCGCTCGATGTATCGGTTTGTGTGGGGGAGGGGTGGGGGAAGGGGTAGGTAGAGGCCTAACTATAGAGGTAGAACGACTCGTATATGTGTTGAGAAGGAGAGACCCAGCTATGTCTTGAGGGAGGTCGGTCGACATCCATACATAACTGAAGGACGGGAAATATGATGGGACAGAGAGAGAGAGAGAGAGGAGAGAGAGAGGGAGGGAGGGAGAGGGGTAGAGTGCTGGATGGGTGATGGAGTTGCTTCTCGGAGATGGTGGAAGAGGCCTACTAGACAAACTGAGGGTGGAACTGCAATGTTATCAATAAGAGTGGGGATGTGTTTCTGTGTGTGCCTGTGCGTGATAGATCTATCGGGACGCACCCATGGATGATGAAGGGGAACCATGTGTTTGGTAAGCAAACCTAACTAGATTGATAGATCAATTGTTGTTTGTCGGAGGAAGGGAGAGACATAACTAATGAGGTAGATCGATCAACGCGTGGGTAAAAACGAGTTATAAGGACCTAGCTAGCTATATGTATAGCGGGAGATCGGTCGGTGTACGTCCATTTGTTAGAGGAAAATAAGGCCCAGCGAGACAGATAGACAGAGATAATGGAGCTAGGAGGTGGTGCGAGAGGCCCAGCTACTAGCTAGATAGGGGGAGGAGTGCGCGGTTGCGAGATTGATGAAAATAGGGGCGAGAGTTTACACGTGTGTGGGACCGTATGAGAGACACGAGGCAAGGATACACAAAGGAGGAGATTGAAGGTGCGTGTGTATGTTGTAGGCAGGCATCGCTGGAGAGGTTTATCGATCGTTGTGTGTCGGAAAGGAGTTGTGGAGACTCTGGGAGAACGGCCTAAAGAAGAAGAAAATGAATGTGTGCAATGGATAGAATGCTGAGGGAGGGGGAGGGCGAGTAGGGCGTGTGCATTCACGAGAGAAAGTTAGTGGTAGCTACAACGGTTAGAGGATTGTGTGGGTGTAAGAGACTAACAAAGATCATAATTTAATATGAAAGTGGATTCATATATTTGAATAGGATATCAAAGTGTTTTAAACATATGCATGCATGAATATAGCGGTGATACGTGGGCTGTGGTTTTGCACATGTTATACCATAATGTGATAATACATGGCGTTTGCAACTCACAACTATATGTCGAACAATGAAAACCATACTATACATCAAACAATCTCACATTTTATTTGAATTTGTGATAATGTGTGGCGTTTGAAGCTTACAACTAAATATCGAACAATCTAAACAATACTATATATCGAACATTCTCACATTTTATTTTAATTTGTGGTAATGTGTGGTGTTTGCAACTCACATCTAAATAGTTGTAGGCGTAGGGGGCGGGGCACCATACATAATGTGAAAAACACATTATACATATGAGACATGGTTTAGAATATGAAGATCTACCTAGAGCTAGAAATGTAATGTGATTTAAAATAAACATAAAGTGGATTAAAAAACCGAGTTCGAGTTCATATAGTACACATAGTTCATATGTAAATCGAGACTAATCATGTGGTGTGCTGTGAACATAATACACAAACGATGGTTTAACTTGAAAATAATGATGATTGTAGATCTTATTAAAATAGAGAAACGAATTCAAATGCTTTGACTTCACAACAACCATTACTATAGATCTTATTCAAATAGAGAAACAAATTCAAATTTAGTTCATATTGAAGCGGTAGTATATACGTTTGGAACGCACTAAAACGTTCATTGGAGTAGTAGGTTGCATGCATTATACATGTAGTGAAATATTTTAATTGAACATAACATGAATTCAAAGTTTTGAATGACATTTGTAGTGCGAATTGATTTGGTACAGTACACGTTAGGCTTGTCCGGAAATTTCAACCCGCACCTTGTTAGCCCGAAATATTTAAGATATATCTTTGTCTTGTTGTGCTCCGACAACTCCCTCCATCTCAACCCGCGCCTTGCTATTCCAAAATTACAACACGCGCGAAAACTCCCACCTCCTGTATAATCCCAACACGTGAAATGCCCGTGGTACCCCTGAACAAAAAGAACCGCCTCAAATCAACGGGGGTACTTTTGTAACTTACCCCACATTTCGGACAAGTGCACCCCTAAGCCATGGTTCCCCACTCCCATCCCATCCGCCCACCCATTCATACACCGAGACCGCAAAAACCCGCGACGAGGCCCCACACCCTCCTCCATCCGCACCCCAGCCGGAGCCTCTTCCCCGACGACGCCGTCCACATCAACACCTCGACGTCCCTCATCCACCATACCAGATGAGGATCCGTCGTCGATCTCGTCGTCCCGCCAGTTCAACTACCCCGTCCTCCACCTCCAAGGAGCTGCCCCGATGTTCCCAAAGTACTTCACGCCACCTCCATTCCCACACCGCTGTCTTCACCTGCACCACCGGAAGAGCATCATCATCACCGTTTCCTCGAATGAAGTTGCATCCTAATCGGCGCCACCAAAGAGGTTGTACACTAACCGCCGCATTTTTTCTTGTTTCGATCTCACGGTGCTGCCGGCGCTCAGTCCCGAGCCGACACGGCGTGGCCCCATCCACGGCGGCGTCACCGGCCACTTCCTCCACGACATCGCTCCCTCGGTAGCGACGTCCACATCAGTAGGAGCTGCTGCTGCTTTAGCTCTCGCTCGCGCTGCTGCTCTGCTCTTGCTCTCGGTCCCCTGCCTAGTCTACTCTTGCTATTGCTCTTGCTCGCGCTGCTGCTCTCGCTCTTGCTCTTACTTGCGAAGCTGCTCCGATTTAGCTACACTTCAGTCGACTGAATCGACTTTTGGATCAGTCAATTTTCAAGGGGGGGGGGGCTCGCCGGAGTGAAGGAAGAACCAGCCGCAGCAGGGAGGGGGGCTCGCCAGAGAGGTACCCCACTATCTGTCTTTGGGTTCAGGGTTGGGGCAGTGGTTGCCGGCGATGGGCGGTGGCGTGGGGATCGCCGGAGAAAAAGCTCGGCATGGGGGGGGCTAGAGGGATGGCCGGGGCGGCGGTGAACCGGGGGAGTGTTTTCGGGGCGGGCGGGGCGGCGCACCACCGGCCGCGGGCGGCGGGGGGCTGCTGTTTGGCCGGTGGTGGCTGGCGGCTCAGGGGGGTGGAGGTTCAAGATGAACTGCAGGCCCTTGATTTCGTATCCAACGGCTGCAAAATTGACTGACCAGAGATGAAAAAGTCAGTCGACTGACGTGTAGCCACACCTTGCTAGTGCGTTCAATTTCGATAGTAAAATTCAGTTTCAACAACAAAATTCAGTTTCGACAGTTAAGTTCAATTCCGACAGTTAAATTTAGTTTCAACAGTTAAGTTCAGAGATGAGCGGCTGATGTATTTTACATCTAGCACTTTGTGGTTATGTATTTTACGTCATCTATTGGAGATGCTATTATAATTCCACTCAGGTTAACGTTGTCTCTCTTGTCCTGCTTCAGCCTCGGCGTCGTACAACTCACCGGAGCTGCTCCAACAACGAAACCCTCCATCACAGCGGAGCAGTACCTCGGGCTCCATCTCCAGACGCCTAATATCTTCTTCCCATCCTCCGACAGCCAAGTCAGTCGGAGCATCCTCACCGGCCAACCCAATCACGCTGAGATCGACATGGCTTCACCAAAGAGGTTGTACACTTGTTGCATCTATTTTTTACTCTACATGTTATATATATTGTCCACTCAGCACACGCAGTAACGGGAAATACGATTATTTTATCCTACTATATGACAAGCAGTGAGGTACCAGGCAACTTAGCTATCCGTGATGGACTCTCTTGAACGCCATCATTATTTATCTCTGCACGTTTGAGTTGTGCATTTGTCGATGGCCCTGGGAGTTGAGCTAGTAGAACAGTGGCCTGGGTCCAAAGTAATAGAAGTAGCACAAAAACATTTTTTTAGTGTAGGATTTTCCTTGCTCAAGCCTTCCTACTAGAATCGCCAGTGCTTGAAAGGAAAAGTGAATGAAAAACATAGGAATTGGAAAGTTTCCTATGGTACTACTATTCATGAATTTGGTTCAAAGGAATGGAGCAAAGGAAAAATGTAGGATTTGTTCCTTTAGTGTCTCCTTGAAAAAAATGTAGGAATTTTAATTTTCACTTGTCCTCCTTTTCAAATTCCTATTCATGAAGCACAAGACTAAGAGATAGTAGCATGATAGCATTATAACCGTACATTTTCTTGTGGTTTGACTTAATCTCACCATGCTTCTTTGCATCCTGTGATCTTCCAATTCTTGTGAATCAAACACCCAGATTGGCAGAAATCCTGTGTTTTTAAATTCTCTGTTTTGCATGTGCATTCCTATCCTGTTCCTGTCTATTTCCTATCTCTGCATTGTTCGAATCCTCCAATTCAAACGAGCCCTTACAGAATTACTTCTCTTATAGATAGTTGTCAAAGAAAACCTTGCGTGGTTTGTCCCGCTCCTAATGCACCGTCGTCCACCCCAGATCAGTTGCTCCATTGACAGAAGGGTCCAGCACAGCAGGGATCCGGCCTCCAGACTGTCTTTCGCCGCCTCAGATCTTCTTCCCCGCCGGCAGCAGCCATGAAAACTGCATTACCATCATCAACCGAGTAGATGACCTCGAGGACTACACGGGTCCGCAAGAGAGGTCGCACTCTTTCTTGTCTGCTTACGTTATGCATCGCTTAATATTACATGCTACTTTATCGTCCTGTTCACTGATTAGACTCTGAGTCAGCTCCAAACTAATGGTCAAACTTGAGTTTTTAAATGGTTGTGGGGTACATATCGGGGCCGCAATCAATAGTATCTATCAACTATCTGGTTAATCTCCGGTGTCTACTATGAGTTTCATGTTGGGTGGGAAACAAACAGTAAAGAAGCCATTATCTGCCTGCTATTATTGGTTTTGGGTCTATCCACAGGTTGCTACCATCACTCTGGATTTCTGCATGCACTCCTTACATAATCTCACTATGTTTTATTACTATGCATGGCAGTTATTGTAAACAATGGAACTGAACATGTAGAGCAAAAGAGACGAGCCTTGCATGGCAATAAAATTTCATGCAGACATCGCTCCATGGTAGCCGCAAAGTCAGCCCCGCCTCCACCCATTTTGGATTGTAATCGAGAGGAAGATATCTGTTCTGAGGGTGATTCAGAAGGAGAAGACAACTCCTATTTACCCCCTGATGTCTTCGCTCTAACTTGGCATGCTGATGTTGGTTATATCATGCATATGGTGCCTTGCATTGCTTACTTTATACATCAAATATGGCATCTTCTTTGTTTAGACATCCTTTGTGTGAATGCCATCTGTTTAGTTTATTCATCGTTTATGTGAATTATGCAACGCCATCTTGTTTAGCCAGGCATCATATATGTGAATTTTGCAATGCCATCCTGCTTAGTCAGTCATCTTATATGTAAATTATATCTGGCCATCCTTTTTTTTCGTTACATATTACATTTGTCAACAATGTTAGTACAGTCAACTGCTCTTCATGTGCATCAACCATTTGACACGGTGATGGCAAATTCTGGAGTGAAAACAAGGTCTTTAGAGCAGACTATGCTATCTGACGAAGCGCATATCTTGCTGGTTACGGATAGCTCCTCAGAGGAGGATTCAAAGACAGATGACCAGTCCTATTCCCCCCCCCCCCCCCCCGAGGTGTATGCTCTAACTTGGCAGAGTTATGTTGCTCATATCATGCGTATGGTGTCTCGCATTGCTATGTCATTTGATTAGTTTAGACATGCTTCGTGTGAATGCCACCTGTTTAGTGTCTAATTACCATATATGTGAATTATGCATTGCCATCTTATTGCAAGACATTATGTATGTGAATTATGCAATGCTATCTTGTTGCAAAGGCATTATATATGTGAATTATGCAATGCCATGTTGTTTAGCCAATCATCATGTATGTGAATTATATCATGTTATCATTTTTTTGTATTACGTGTTCCATTTGTCGACAACATTTGTATATTCAACTACTCTTCTTGTGCATCAGCCATTTGAAGTGGTGATGGAAGTATCTGGAGTGAAAACAAGGTATTCAGAGCAGACAATGCTACCTGTTGATGCAGACATCTTGCTGGTTATAGAGAGCTCCTCGGAGGAGGATGAAGAGACTGATGACCAGTCCTATTTCCCCCCTGAGGTCTATGCTCAAACTTGGTAGGGTTATATTACCCATGTCATGCATGTTGTCTTGCATTGCATAGTTTTTACATCATATATGGATTGCCATCTGCTTACTTGCTTACTATATAAATCATATATTTGAATTATATCATGTCATCATGTTTACATAGTACATACACATTATCTATCTGAATTATGGCATGGCAACCCATTTAATAAAGACATCATATAGTTATATCATCTCATCCTATTTAGTGTTTACAATCGTCATATTTTGAATTATGGCATTCTATCCACGAATGTATGTGAATTATGGCATGCCAACCTATTTAATAAACACATTACATAGTTATATCATGTCATCCTATTTACATAGTCATCATATTTTGAACTATGTCTTTCCATCTTTTTTAGTTAGCCATCATAATGTGAAATTGTGTCATGCTATCATGTTTAGTTAGCCATCATATATGTGAAGTTGTTTCATGCCCTCTTTTATTCCCCACTATCCATTGCACCTGTCGATCATACAATGTCTATACTTTCAATTACTTTTCTTGTTTATCAACCATTTGAATTGGAGAGGGTGATGGCAGTATCTAAGGGAGTAACAACACGGTCTTCAGAAAAGATAGTGCTACCAGTTGATGCAGATAGAACCACGGTTGTACTTGCCCAAGGACCAGATCCACCACACATAACCCAGACTCTCACAGATTGTAGCCCTACCCAGTTGGACAGAGAACCAGCTACACCCCTTCTAACCCCAACCCCAGCAGATAGTAACCCAGTTCCAGTTGACACAACAGCGTCTCCACCACAGAGCACCCAAACACAAGCAGTTAGTAAGAGAACTACAGTGCCCAAAGCACGAGGACCACCACTCTGAATCCCAACTCAACGCTTAAAGGAGAAGAAGATTTGTTCCCGGGTCAGGCTTTGTAGCTATGGTTCATATTCCTTTGCTCTTGCATTACTGTATTTACTCATATAAACTATTTTCAAATTTGAAGGATGGAATTGAAACTCCATTGGCGCAACATGTATGTTTTAAACCTGTTTCTTTAACTGGTTTGCTGTTGTAACCTGCTCTATGTTGATTTCAGTTTCAATTGAATAAACAGTTATGTTCTCATGTCACGCACATTACAAGTGTTGTTATTGCTCTATAGTTTCCACACTTATATTTTGTCTATTCTGCTTTGTCTTGAACTAATATTATTTGAACTGTGTCTCTATCTTGATTTGGCAACAAAAACTAGAATGATTGTCGGTGTCAAAACCGGCGGATCTCGGGTAGGGGGTCCCGAACTGTGCGTCTAGGCGGATGGTAACAGGAGACGAGGGACACGATGTTTTACCCAGGTTCGGGCCCTCTCGATGGAGGTAAAACCCTACGTCCTGCTTGATTAATATTGATGATATGGGTAGTACAAGAGTGGATCTACCACGAGATCAAGGAGGCTAAACCCTAGAGCTAGCCTATGGTATGATTGTTGTAATGTATGTTGTCCTACGGACTAAAGCCCTCCGGTTTATATAGACACCGGAGAAGGCTAGGGTTACACAGGGTCGGTTACAATGGTAGGAGATCTACATATCCGTATCGCCAAGCTTGCCTTCCACGCCAAGGAAAGTCCCATCCGGACACGGGACGGAGTCTTCAATCTTGTATCTTCGTAGTCTTGGAGTCTGGCGGACGATGATAGTCCGGCTGTCCAGACACCCCCTAGTCCAGGACTTCCTCAGTAGCCCCCGAACCAGGCTTCAATGACGATAAGTCCAACGTGTATATAGTCTTCGGCGTTGCAAGGCGGGTTCTCCCTTCAAGTTCCATGTACCTACCGAACAGTGTCCGGCTTCATCATAAATACTGTGTTTCTCGGCTTCTACGCCCAATAATGGTCTTTCTCCATGCGTCGTACGAATGCGAAAAGCCAGGGTGTCTTTTACGTTTCGCCCCCCAGTCGTGCGAGTCATCCTCCTACAAAAGAGGCAAAAATCCAGATCCAAACCACACCATCTTCCTCCCGCGAATACTTCATCAAAGCGCCTTTGACCTAAAAATCCATTCCATCATGGAACGTCGATGCGGCTCCTCTTCTCGCACTCCCAGCCCACCGCCGGGGGATTGGAGGAGGTGCTTTGTTCCGCACAACGAGCTAGTGAAGCTCCAAGCGGGGGGATATCTCCCTCCGGCCTTCATGGTCCCGGTTCGAGCCGGGCTGGTCACTTATCAAGGTGGGAGGCAAGCGGAGGCTACCCCAAGCCCCAATAAGGGGGAGCGAGTATGTTTCGTCCCTTATCTGATAAGGGGACTCGGATTCCCAATACATCCGTTCCTCCGCGGGCTCCTGGAGTTCTACGGACTCCAGCTCCACCACCTCACACCCGCCTCTGTCCTGCATATCGCGGGCTACGTAGCTCTTTGCGAGCTATTCCTGGGCATTGAGCCCCATTTTGCATTGTGGAAGAGGCTGTTCTGCCTCGTACCCCGTTCTCACGAGGGGTCCATATATCAAGTGGGCGGCGCCGAAATATGGTGCATCGCCGGGACCGGATACCCATCCGGTACTCCCAAGAAGGTGTCCGAAGACTGGCCTTCAGAGTGGTTTTACATAGGAGACGCTCCGCTGCAGGACCTGATCCGGATTGGCCTCCCGGAGTTTAATGCTGCTCCTCTGAAGAAACGCCTCAGCTGGCGCCCACGGAGCCCCCGATTGGAGGAGGACAAGAGCGTCCATTACTTGATGGGCCGAATAAGATTACTGGCCCACTCTGGGTTGACCATGATTGGAGTCATGGCGATATGCATCATGCGGGGGGTACAGCCATTGCAATACAGAGGCCACCCCATGTGGGATTTCAACGGGGAAGACGATGCTACCCGTCATGGCCGCAAAGGGCCGGATTCGACCGAGGATCTGGTGAAGACCCTGTCCAGTCTGTACAAGGGGGAGAAGGAGGACTTCCTTTGAACGAACCCTTTAAATGGGTTTTCTATGAACAACCCTAGAGGCTGGGTAAGCGAACACTTTTAAGGGCTCGACCCATGCTTTCGAAGCTTAGGCTTCTTACATTGTGTCTTCGGCGCAGGATCTACGCCGGACTGTGGAGGACATGGTAAGTCCTACTCCGCAACCCGAGGATCTAGAAAGATCCCAGGATCCGGCCTCCGAAGAGGATCCGGACATCAAGGTGGAGCTGATCGACGGGGTATTTCACCAGCTCAGCATGGATAATGCTTTGGTTGCCATTACGGCGGACTACCCCGGACTGTATCCGGCTTCCCAGGTGACCGTGACCGAGGTCCGAACACCATTATCTCTTCCTTGCCCATTTCTAACCTTCGCGAACGATGGTATTTTATAGGAAGCGCCTTTACGGCAGGAAGCCGAGCCCGCGGCGGCTGACCAACAGAGGTCAGTCCGGACTAGCAGGCGGAAAAGGAGTGCGGTGCGGATGGAAACATCGCCGCAAAGGTATAGCTCGTATTTGAATTTTCAGAGCAACGTTCCTAGGAAACGTCTGAGTGCTCATGATCTTTATAGGAGAAAAAGCGCTCGCCGGACTGCGGGCGCGGAAGTTGCTGATCCAACCTACACCGGCCAGGCTCCAGCGCCCGGCCTGGAGGGAGAGGCAAGCGCAAGACGCGGGCCGGATCCTTCTCCAATGGAGGACACCGACAGACTGTCCGCCACCAAGTCTGAGGTGGAGAGCGCCATGAACCATAGGCGCCGCCGAACAGTATTTCGTGAAGCGTGCTTCTCCCCTGAGGCATTGGACGCCTTTAACGCAGGGGACGCGCATCTCCGTGCTGCTCAAGATGGTTTTACTAGAGCCACGGAGCAGTATGTGAAAGACATACGGGTAAGGGAATTTTAATGGTTATATATACCAGTAGCCCCCGAGACTTAAAGTAGTTATGTTAACTGATTTAAGGATCATTTGAAACGCAGGCTCTTACCGAGAAGAATGCCCAGCTGTCTCAAGAGTTGCAAGAATGCAAGGCCCAACTGGAGGCCGCACTTGCTGCCGCAGGAGGAGACGCAGAGACCCCTCCTGGTAACACATTTTTATTAATAAATATAAGCGCTGTGCGGTGTGCGCGCAAGTCTAATAGTGACATTGCAGGTGCCGCCGGACAAGATCCGGACAGGCAAGAATTACTGTGCCAGTTAAAGGCCGGCGAGAGGGTGCTGAATAGGGTGCAGCAAGAAAGGAACAAGCTCGAAGATGCCAACGCCAAGCTCGGAGAAGAGCTGAGAGGCGCTCAAGCCGGGCTGTCCAGCTCCGTTAAGGAGAATCAGCGGCTTCGTCGCAGCATTTATAGTAAGTGCTTGAGCGGACTCTTTTGAAAACAAGAGTTCGGCGAGGAAGTAAATTGACATATTATGTCTTGTAGGTATACTCACAGGTCGCCCTGCGGAGGAGATGCCCATATCAACGGGTGATCAACTTCCCGAGCTGTTGCAACTGCTCGAACGAGCTCGGCAGGCAATGAGCGGCGTCGTCCAGGCTTTATGGCCAGCCCTCTCCCTACCCGAGGGCCTTGGGGAGCTTTCGGAGAAGCTTCAGGGAGTGCGGCAGCGCTTCCGTTTATGGAAGATTTCGGCTTGCCGTCAAGGTGCCAAGGAGGCTTGGGCCATGGTGAAGACGCGTTACAAGAAGGCAGATCCCAACCACATGGCCGAAGTTGGACCAGTGGGGCCCGATGGGAAGGAGATCCCTGTGAGTTTAGTATACAGCCAAGTAGAGTTGGCTGCTAAATTTTCCCAATGGGACTGTAAGTTAGACAGCCTGTTAGACGGGATTGAGGAGGAATACAATCAGTAATTTTGACAATGTATGTTTTCCTTTAAAGTGACATGTGAAATGCCTTCTAGCCGGATTGTAGATCGTTTGTCTTTGCCGACCTTTTCGCTTCAACCTCGGGACCCTAGAGTCCGGAGTGTGTCCGAATACCTTTTTGGTTAAGACACAACCGTGGTATGCATGGAGACCAGGCGTAGGGGTCATTAGTGCTTTATCAGACAAGTGCCCAACTAGTTATGTTATATTACATGGTTAGTAAGAAACATCTTCCAGGGAGAATAGTTCCGTTAAGGGTTCCTTTCCTTGGGAGGCATGCCCTAAAGTGCATGTCCGGACTGCGAAAAAAGCCGAAAAACATCTGGGGGCAGATAAATAAGTAGGTAAAAAATCATCTTTTAAGTCACCGACCGAATATTCCCTTAAGAATGCTAGCTTTCGGCTTCACCCAGTCTGAGGTACACATCCGGCTGACCCGGCAGTAACAATCGCAGAGGTGCTCCCTTTACCTCCTAGCCGAACAATCGGGAACGTAGGGGTAAGCACAGGAGCCAGGCAACCCAGCTTGGCCAAAACTTAAGTCATATCGATGCATATAATGGTGAGTAAAAGGTACATGTGGAAGCTTGACACATGTTCTGGGCATGAAACCCTTATAATTGAGCTTCTGTAAAAGAAGCCCCCAGGTATAATGAGTGCGGATGGCACATCAAGTGTATGCGGAAAATGCAAAAGTAGGCCCTTAGGGGCTGTTTAATAAAAAGGTTATGAAAAGAGAAACAAAAGACAGCCGAAGTATAAAAATTTGGACGGAGGAAGGGGATGAACTCTTAGTCCGGCGCTAGGCATAGAATCTTCGGAGGCGGGCTGCGTTCCATGGGTTCGGCTCGAGTCGGTTATCCGACGCATTTCGTAGACGGTATGCTCCACCGGTTAGGACTTCATCGATAATGACAGGGCCCTCCCATTTGGGCTTGAGCTTGTCCTTTTTCTTGTCCAGCAGGCGTAGAACTAGTTCACCAACGTTGTAAGTCTTGGCCCGTACTTCTCTGCTTTGATATCTTCGGGCCTACTGCTGATAGAATGCAGAACGAGCCTTAGCGACGTCGCGTTCTTCCTCCAATGTGTCCAAGTTGTCTTGCCGATCAAGCTCGGCCTCTCTTTCCTCATACATGCGCACTCGAGGTGAGTCATGAATACTGTCGCAGGGCAAGACTGCCTCTGCGCCGTATACCAAAAAAAATGGTGTGAATCCGGTAGTACGGTTGGGCGTTGTCCGCAGCCCCCAGAGTACAGAGTCGAGCTCCTCGACCCAGTGCGTGTCAGATTTGGTAAGTGACCGCACTAGTCTGGGTTTAATGCTGCTCATTATTAGACCATTTGCTCGTTCCACTTGACCGTTGGCTTGAGGGTGATAGACTGAAGCGTAGTCGAGCTTGATGCCCATATTCTTGCACCATGACTTAACCTCGTCGGCTGTGAAGTTTGTGCCGTTGTCGGTGATGATGCTGTGGGCGACTCCGTAATGGTGTACTACCCCGGATATAAAGTCTATCACTGGTCTGGACTCTGCCGTTTTGACCGGTTTGGCCTCTATCCATTTGGTGAATTTATCCACCATGACCAATAGGTACCTTTGCTTGTGGGTCCAACCATATCAAGCCCCCAGACCGCGAACGGCCAGGTAATGGGTATTGTTTTGAGGGCGGTGGGCGGCATATGGCTCTGATTAGCAAAGAGCTGACAACCAACGCATCTCTGGACTAAGTCCTGGGCATCTGCCCGGGCCGTCGGCCAATAAAATCCTGTATGGAATGCCTTTCCTACAAGGGCCCGGGCTGCTGCGTGGTGTCCGCCTAGTCCGGCATGAATTTCAGCCAGGAGGTTTCGCCCTTCCTCCTCGGAGATACACCTTTGAAGGACTCCGGTTGTACTTTTCTTATAAAGTTCTCCCTCATGGACCTTGTAGGCTTTCAATCGCCGGATTATGCAGCGGGCCTCGTTTTGGTCTTCGGGGAGTTCCTGCCTAAGCAAGTAGGCTAGGAATGGTTCTATCCACGGGGAGATTACTGCCATTATGACGTGGGCTGAAGGTGTTATGTCATCGGCTGGATCGCCGATTGGCGCGGTTTTTTCCGGTTTGTCACTTCCGGGCTCCTCTTCCCATAGTACGGATGGCTTGAAGAGCCGTTCCAGGAAGATATTTGGAGGGACAGCATCACGTTTGGCACCGATGCGTGCCAGTACGTCGGCCGCTTGGTTATTATCTCGGGCTATGTGATGGAATTCGAGTCCTTCAAACCGAGCTGATATTTTTAGGACAGCATTGCGATATGCTGCCATTTTTGGATCCTTGGCGTCAAAGTCTCCATTTATTTGGGATATTGCAAGGTTTGAATCCCCGCGCACCTCTAGGCGTTGAATGCCCATGGAGACTGCCATCCGGAGACCATGTAACAGGGCCTCGTATTCGGCTGCATTGTTGGAGTCCATGTACATTATTTGAAGTACGTACTGGACTGTGTCTCCGGTTGGGGAAGTCAATACGATGCCAGCCCCCAGTCCGGCCAACATTTTAGAGCCGTCGAAATGCATAGTCCAATTGGAGTATGCGCCGTACTCTTTAGGGAGTTCGGCTTCGGTCCATTCGGCGACAAAGTCAGCCAAAACTTGTGACTTTATAGCTCACCGAGGTTTGTAAGTTATATCGAATGGTAAGAGCTCAATGGCCCATTTTGCAATCCTACCCGTTGCGTCGCGGTTATTTATAATGTCATTGAGTGGTACTTCAGAGGCCACTGTTATCGAACACTCTTGAAAGTAGTGTCGGAGCTTCCGGGACGCCATGAACACCGCATATGCTATCTTCTGATAGTGCGGGTAACGGGACTTGCAGGGGGTTAACACAGTGGATACATAATACACTGGTTTTTGAAGAGGGAATTTGTGCCCTTCTGTCTCTCGTTCGACGACGAGGACCGCGCTTACAACTTGATGCGTTGCTGCGATGTATAACAACATTGGTTCGCCCAGATTGGGCGCAACCAGGACCGGATTTGTTGCCAATATGGCCTTTATTTCTTCGAGTCCGGCAGTGGTAGCATCCATCCACTCGAAGTGTTCGGTGCGCCTGAGGAGGCGATAGAGGGGCAATGCCTTTTCTCCTAGACGGGAGATAAAGCGGCTTAGAGCTGCCACGCATCCTGTTAATTTTTGTATTTGCTTGAGGTCTTTTGGAATGTCCAACTGTGACAGAGCTTGGATTTTAGCCGGGTTTGCTTCGATTCCTCTACCGGACACGATGAAGCCCAGCAGCTTTCCGGCTGGTACGCTGAAAACGCATTTTTCCGGATTCAGCTTGATGTCATATGCTCTGAGGCTGTCGAACGTGAGCCTCAGGTCGTCTACTAGAGTTTCGACGTGTTTTGTTTTGACGACTACGTCGTCTACGTATGCCTCGACTGTTTTGCCGATCTGGGTAGCCAGACATGTTTGAATCATGCGCTGATATGTTGCGCCGGCGTTTTTAAGTCCGAAGGGCATCGTGTTGAAGCAGAATGGTCCGTAAGGGGTGATGAATGCCGTGGCCGCTTGGTCTGCTTCCACCATTTTGATTTGATGGTAGCCAGAGTATGCGTCGAGGAAGCACAATGAATCGTGTCCTGCGGTAGCATCGATAATTTGGTCGATGCAGGGGAGAGGGAAGGGATCCTTTGGGCAAGCCTTATTGAGGTCTTTAAAATCGACACAAAGGCGCCAGGATTTGTCCTTCTTTGGTACCATTACCAGATTTGCTAGCCAATCCGGATGTTTGATATCTCTGATGAATCCGGCTTCCAATAGTTTGGCTAGCTCTTCTCCCATTGCCTGTCTTTTGGGTTCGGAAAATCGTCGAAGAGCCTGTTTGACTGGCTTGAATCCTTTTAGGATGTTTAGGCTGTGTTCTGCCAATCTGCGTAGGATTCCGGGCATATCCGAAGGATGCCAGGCGAAAATGTCCCAATTTTCCCGAAGGAATTCGCGCAGTGTGGCATCTACTTCGGGGTTCAATTGTGCCCCAATGGAGGTCGTCTTTGTTGGGTCCGTTGGATGGACCTGGAATTTTGTTATTTCATCTGTTGGTTTGAAGGAGGTGGACTTGGATCTTTTATCGAGTATCACATCGTCCCTGTTCACCGTAGGGCGCAGCGTGGTGAGTTCTTCTGCCGCTAAGGCTTAGGTTAGTGGCTCAAGGGCTAGTGTGGCTGTCTTGTTTTCGGCGCGGAGTGCTATGTCCGGATCACTAACGAGAGTGATTATTCCGCTGGGCCCAGGCATTTTGAGCTTCATGTACCTGTAATGAGGTACTGCTTGAAAAATTGTGAATGCCTCTCGTCCTAATATAGCGTGATATCCGCTACTAAACGGGGCCACTTGGAACGTGACTTCTTCGGATCTGTAATTGTCCGGAAAGCCGAACACCACATCGAGTGTGATTTTCCCGGTGCAGTGCGCTTCCCGGCTAGGGATTATTCCTCTGAAGGTTGTGCTGCTTCGCTCAATACGGCTCCAATCGATTTCCATTTTCCGCAGAGTTTCCTCGTAAATGAGGTTTAATCCGCTGCCGCCATCCATGAGGACTTTTGTCAGTCAAAAGCCGTCCACTATGGGACTAAGCACCAGTGCGGCTGGCGCTCTGGCTGTTCAGAATTTAGGCTCGTCGCTGGCGTTGAAGGTGATAGCTGTGTCGCTCCATGGATTTGCTGTTGCTACTTGGTAGACTTCAGCGAGTCCGCGGATTGTTCGCTTTCGCATATTGTTTGATGCGAAAGTCTCGAAGACTGTTGATACCGTACCGGTATTGTTGGAGTGGTTTTGCGGGGCTAGAAGCTCCTCGCCACTTTTGGCCACCTGCCGTAATATCCAACATGCTCGAAGGCTATGCGTTGGGACTGCTCCCTCTGTATTATGAAGCTTACAGGGTCCATTGAGCCATCCCTCCAGTACGGTTCCGTTTCCCTTATTGGGTTTTTGTTTTTTCGTTTTTGCATCTAGGGCCTGAGTGTAAGGCACCCTTTTGCTGCGGACTGGGTTTGGGGCCGGATTATCCCAAAATTGATTTTCGGTTTTCCGGAAACACTCCATCGCATAGTACTTTCGTACTATGGACGCCAGATCGGTGAAGCGTGTAATTTTGCGACGATCAATGGCGTTTAATATTCCCTTGTCCGTGCAATTATTGCAGAAGATTGAGATTGCGTTTTCCTCTCGGCAGTCCTTTATCCTGTCCATAACCAGGAGGAATCTGGCCCAGTAGTGATGTACTGTTTCAGCGGGCTCTTGCCGTATTAGAGATAGATCGCATATGTCTGGGCGGGTGGGTGGACTAAAGTCCGGAACCCTGCCCATCTTGGGGCTCGAAGGCCGAGGAGTTTCCGAATTTGGAAGCTTGGGTTGATGGACGCGATCCAGCGAGTCCGGAGCGATGCATGGTTTTAAGTTCAATGCTCGATCGAAGTCCGTCCCTCCGCAGGAATCCGGCATGGAGGGTTCGGGAATCCGGACATGAATAGTTTTCAATACAGGCGGAGAGTTGCCGTATTGCTCCTCTACCACTGCGACGTGGTGGGTGGCCTGGGGAGAGTTAATCTCTCTCAGATTGGTTTTAAGCCCAATCTGGTTGTAGTCCGTAGCGACTCCCAGGGCGGCGATGCGATCCAAGAGCTCGTTAACATACGAGAGCTCTATTGGATCCAACTGTTCGGCAGCTTTCGAGCTGACGCGAAGATTGCTTCTGACGACTTGAGAGGTCATAGTCGAAGCGGCGGCCGGGCAGGCGGTCATAAGAAAACCACCTAGCCGGATAGTTTGACCGGCGGCCAAGGCCCCTTCGGCGAAAACACCGTTTTTAAAGACGGGTGGAGGCATCCTACCTATCGGCGACGACACAGAGGAACTCTCAATGAAAGCACCAGTGTCGGTGTCAAAACCGGCGGATCTCGGGTAGGGGGTCCCGAACTGTGCGTCTAGGCGGATGGTAACAGGAGACGAGGGACACGATGTTTTACCCAGGTTCGGGCCCTCTCGATGGAGGTAAAACCCTACGTCCTGCTTGATTAATATTGATGATATGGGTAGTACAAGAGTGGATCTACCACGAGATCAAGGAGGCTAAACCCTAGAGCTAGCCTATGGTATGATTGTTGTAATGTATGTTGTCCTACGGACTAAAGCCCTCCGGTTTATATAGACACGGGAGAAGGCTAGGGTTACACAGGGTCGGTTACAATGGTAGGAGATCTACATATCCGTATTGCCAAGCTTGCCTTCCATGCCAAGGAAAGTCCCATCCGGACACGGGACGGAGTCTTCAATCTTGTATCTTCGTAGTCTTGGAGTCTGGCGGACGATGATAGTCCAGTTGTCCGGACACCCCCTAGTCCAGGACTCCCTCAATGATATAGACCATAAAGTGACCATGGTACATAGATATATGTTTGTTTCATGTTGTTATCCTGTCCACTTTACTACTGAACTCATTTACCAAAATGAGTTTCATATACAACATGGTAACCATGTGATGTGTCTCCTTGTTTCTCTTTTAGAATGCGGACAAAATATTGGAGAACAGTACCGCGTTATGCAATGGTAAAGGAAGTAATGCAGATAAGGTTCAAGATAGTGAGACATCCCTGTTCGTCTCCAAGAAAGCTGATAAAAACTATCTGGACGACAGTGAGAGAACCCAAAAGTCCTGTCTTGATGTAGTGTTCGAGTTACTGGCCACTACTGCTTGCACAAGCTCTTCGAACTCGCTGCCTGAATCAGTTCATCTTCTTGAGTCTCAACTTCAAGTTGAAAGACATCGATCAGATGTGCTGCGACAGGAAGCTGAAGGACTGAGGAAGTCCCTCCAGAATTTAGATGCATACTTCCTGGTGCAACAGCAAGCGCTGGAGGATTTAAGCTCCAAATAGGATTTAAGCTTGCTAAGCATCTTGCCAGCATTATGGGTACCCAAGATATTGTTTCTTGAGATCTTCTGAAGTGGTTTCAGTTCTGGATTTCTTTTGCTGCAGCGTTTATTTGCGCTGGTCGCCAACTTTGACAACCATTGTATATAATATGCTGCTTTGTTCCCTATATTTGCACTGGTGGCAAACTTTGATGCCCAGTGGATGTAATATGTGTAATAGCCGTGATAGCCTAGCGTTAGTTGCTGGCTTATTTATTTCCTTGTTGTCTTGTTTATTTGTTTGCTTGTAATCAGTGCAGTTCTTTTTCCACGGTTTGCTAGTGGCCGCAATAACCTATTTTTTAAAACTAGGCCACAATAACCATGGGATACATATTTAATGTAGTGACACTGGCCTTCCTACCGGCCGTAGAAACAATGGGCCTTCTACGGGCCGTAGAAACAATGGGCCTTCTACGGACCATAGACACAATGGGCCTTCTACGAGCCGTAGACACAATGGGCCTTCCACGGGCCGTATCATCAATGGGCCTTATATGGGCCGTATGATCGATTGGCCAAACATGGGCCAATAACAAACCGCATTATGCCCGTAAATGGCCTAGAGTTGGAATCGTCCGTTCATGGGCTGACCATAACGAGCTGTCGTTAATAGGCCGTATTTGATGACGCAAGGAAACGGCCCAACGTATTAACGGGCCACAAACGGGTCATCTGTAACAACGGGCTAAATTTGGCCCACAAGCAGAAAATGACACTAATGGGCCGTAAGTAATCGAATCCTGGAAATGAGCCCAAGAATAAATGGGCCCTGAGAAGGCCGAAAGATAACATGGGCTGGAAACGGCCCAATGGAATAATGGGCTGTTAATGGGTATAAAGTGATACACTGTTTATTACGGGCCAGTTTCACCACGGGCCGTTAATGGGCCAAGAGTTACAAAGGGCCTCATATGGGCCGAAAGACGTTATGGGCCATACATGGGCTGGAAGTTAAAACGGGCTGGAATCATATTGGACAGCCCATATGACGCTACTGGGCCTAATTCGTATGGGTCGTAACGGGCCCTAGGTGAGCGTGCTGTAAATGGGCTATATGCGAATAGGCCGTTAAGAGGCTTTCATTTGCCGGCCCACCACCTTTTGACCAAGTCAAACGGGCCGGCCTTTTCCCAAGAATGGGCCTTTGTTGGGTCATGCCACGTGTCGACGTATCATATGCGCCTTCTGTCCAATGAGTGGATGACATCTGTCCCGACGGCGAGCCGACACGCGTCTCCTCTAGCCAATGATGATTTTACACGTGGAAAATCCCCATTGGTCAGGGCTATTAATGGGTTATCGGATCCAAAACTGGACCCGATAGCTTAATGGCGTTCTGTTACGGTGGATGCCACGTGTCAGTCACCCTTGACGAAAGCACTTCTGTGACGCGTGATTTATCGTCATGAGTGGACACTTCCGTGATGATAATTTTGGTAATGTCATGGAACACTTCTATGTCAGCACAGGTATGACTATCTTGATTCTGTCATAAAATCGTCATGGATGTACATGCATGACAGAAAACCTGAACTACTGTGACAAACATGTATCATCACGGAAGTGTATTTTTTTTTGTAGTGCATCAAGCACATTTTCAAGCCTGGACAAGTTATCAGCAACGGGTGAGGGAGTCCTGGATTAGGGGGTCCTCGGACAGCTGAACTATATACTTATGTCGGACTGTTGCACTATGAAGATACAAGATTGAAGACTCCATCTCGTGTCCGGGTGGGACTCTCCTTTGCGTGGAAGGCAAGCTTGGCAACTCGGATATGTAGATCTCCTTCTCTATAACCGACTCTGGGTAACCCTAGCCCACTCCGGTGTCTATATAAACCGGAGGGTTTAGTCCGTAGGACAACAACAATCATAATCATAGGCTAGATTCTAGGGTTTAGCCTCTACGATATCGTGGTAGATCTTTTCTTGTAATACTCATATCATCAAGATCAATCAAGCAGGAAGTAGGGTATTACCTCCATCGAGAGGGCCCGAACCTGGGTAAACATTGTGTCCCCCGCCTCCTGTTACCATTAGCCTTAGACGCACAGTTCGGGACCTCCTACCCGAGATCCGCCGGTTTTGACACCGATATTGGTGCTTTCATTGAGAGTTCCACTGTGTGTCATCACTATAAGGCTTGATGGATCCTACAATTATCTACAACGATGCGGTCTGATGACCCACAAGTATAGGGGATCTATCGTAGTCCTTTCGATAAGTAAGAGTGTCGAACCCAACGAGGAGCAGAACGAAATGACAAGTGGTTTTCAGTAAGGTTTTCTCTGCAAGCACTGAAATTGTAGGTGACAGATAGTTTTGTGATAATATAAATTGTAACGGGTAACAAGTAATGAAAGTAAATAAAGTGCAGCAAGGTGGCCCAATCCTTTTTGTAGCAAAGGACAAGCCTGGACAATCTCTTATAATGAGAAAAGCGCTCCCGAGGACACATGGGAATTATCGTCAAACTAGTTTTCATCACGCTCATATGATTCGCGTTCGGTACTTTGATAACTTGATATGTGGGTGGACCGGTGCTTGGGTACTGACCATACTTCGACAAGCATCCGCAACTACAAAAGAAGTATTAAGGTAAACCTAACCATAGCATTAGACAAATGGATACAAATCAGCCCCTTACGAAGCAACGCATAAACTAGGGTTTAAGCTTCTATCACTCTAGCAACCCATCGTCTACTTATTACTTCCCAATGCCTTCCTATAGTCCCAAATAATGGTGAAGTGTCATGTAGTCGATGTTCACATAACACCACTAGAGGAGAGACAACATACTGCTCATCAAAATATCGAACGAATACCAAATTCACATGACTACTAATAGCAAGACTTCTCCCATGTCCTCAGGAACAAACGTAACTACTCACAAAGCATATTCATGTTCATAATCATAGGAGTATTAATATGCATTAAGGATCTGAACATATGATCTTCCACCAAATAAACCAACTAGCATCAACTACAAGGAGTAATCAACACTACTAGTAACCCACAGGTACCAATCTGAGGTTTTGAGACAAAGATCGGATACAAGAGATGAACTAGGGTTTGAGAGGAGATGGTGCTGGTGAAGATTTTGATGGAGATTAACCCCCTCCCGATGAGTGGATCGTTGGTGGTGACGATGGTGATGATTTCCCCCTCCCGAAGGAAAGTTTCCCCGGTAGAACAGATCCGCCAGAGCCCTAGATTGGTTCCGCCAAGGTTCCGCCTTGGGGCGGCGGAGTTTCGTCCCGTAAGCTTGCTTAGTTTTTTTTCAGGGTAAAACCCTTCATATAGCAGAAGATGGGCACCGGAGAGCCACGATGGGGCCCAGGAGACAGGGGGCACGCCCAGCAGGGGTGGGCGCGCCCCCACCCTCCTGGCCAGGGTGTGGGCCCCTCTGGTGTTTTCTTCGCTCAGTAATTCTTATTAATTACAAAAATGACTTCCGTGGAGTTTCAGGATTTTTGGAGCTGTGGTGAATAGGTTTCCAATATTTGCTCCTTTTCCGGCCAGAATTCCAGCTGCCGACATCCCCCCTCTTCATGGTAAACCTTGTAAAATAAGAGAGAATAGCCATAAGTATTGAGATATAATGTGTAATAACAGCCCATAATGCAATAAATTTTGATATAAAAGTATGATGCAAAATGGACGTATTAACTCCCCCAAGCTTAGACCTCGCTTGTCCTCAAGCGGAAGCCGAAATCGAAAAATATGTCCACATGTTTAGAAATAAAATACGAACATGAGGGCATCATGATCATTCTTATAATAGCAACATATATAGATTTTGTCATATGATTTCTTATGCTCAAGTAACAATCAATTCACAATGTCAAGTATGGTTCAGAAACTTCATTGGGAACTAACAAACTATAATCTCGGTCATTGAAGCAATTGCAATTTATCATAGCATCAGAAAGATTAAAGAATAGAGCCTTTTAGCAAGTCCACACACTCAACTATCATATAGTCTTCTACAATTGCTAACACTCACGCAATACTTGTGGTTATGGAGTTTCAATCGGACACTAAGAAAGATAGGGGCTTATTGTGTTGCCTCCCAACGTATTCACCTTTGGGTGATGTCAACAATAATAATTCATGCTAACTTACATCCAATTGGATATATATATCAAGATCTTTCAAACACGAGGAGCTTGCCAAAGGATAAAATGAAAAAAAAGGAAAGGTGAAGATCACCTTGACTCAAGCATAAAGTAAAAACATAAAGTAAAAGATAGGCCCTTCGCAGAGGGAAGCAGAGGTTGTCATGTGCTTTTAGGGTTGGATGCATAAAATCTTAATGCAAAAGAATGTCACTTTATATTGCCACTTGTATATGGACCTTTATTATGCAGTCTGTCGCTTTTATTGCTTCCATAACAAGACCGTATAAAGCTTATTTTCTCTGCACTAATAAGTCATACATATTTAGAGAGCAATTTTTATTGCTTGCAACATGACAACTTACTTGAAGGATCTTACTCAATCCATAGGTAGATATGGTGGACTCTCATGGCAAAAACTGGGTTTAAGGATATTTGGAAGCACAAGTAGTATCTCTACTTGGTGCAAGGAATTTGGCTAGCATGAGGGGAAAGTCAAAATCAACATGTTGGGAAGATCAATGACAATATACATAAACTGAGATGTGACAAAACATAAACCATTACGTTGTCTTCCTTGTCCAACATCAACTCTTTTAGCATGTCATACTTAATGAGTGCTCACGATCATAAAAGATGTCCAAGATAGTATATTTGTATGTGAAAACCTCTCTTTCCTTATTACTTCCTATTAATTGCAACGATGACCAAAACTATGTTTTTCAACTCTCAACAACTGTTATGCCTCATACTTTTTATATGTGAAGTTATTACTATCCATAAGAACAATATGAACTCTTTTATTCTTTGTATTCTTTCTACTTTCTCAAGATCATAGCAAAATAGCAAAGCCCTTGACTCAACACTAATCTTTATTATAGATAGCTCACGGACTCGATTACATAAACAGATCACAAAGCAAAACTCAAAACTACTTGATACCAAAATTTCAATCTACTAGATCAAGATACTACTAAAAGGATCGAACTAAGTAAAATGGTAAAGTTAGGAGTGTGATGGTGATACGATACCAGGGCACCTCCCCCAAGCTTGGCAGTTGCCAAGGCGAGTGCCCATACCCATGTGATTATGTCCTCGGAGGTGGTGAAGTAGGACTTGTTGATGATGTAGGCTTGTCGTCCGTCTTCCAAGGCATAGGCTCACCATCATAGAAGGATGATCGAGTCTCGGGATCCTCAAATCTGCAGCCAAACTCATCCTCTTGAATCTATATTCATACTCACAGTTTTGGTTTTGCAGGTCATAGATCTAAGCTTGGAGGTGCTCGATTTTCTCTTGAAGCTTGAAGGTGGTCTCCCCAATGATCTTGCATCTAGCTTGTGGTTGATGGTGAACTCCGTGATCATCATCTGGTTGGCGTTGAGTCCACGCTCCACCATCCCTTCGCACATGAAAACATGTTGCTCCATGGCTTCGAGCTTTGTCTCCATGCTTCCGGTACGCCTTGGTCCCTCGACATCGCGGATGTGCAGCACCCCCTCACGCATCTCAATGGTTTGAGGGTGTTGCAACACCTCCGTGAGATAGGGGTTGATAACCCTCTCGAAAAACTTGTCCTTGGCAGTGCTTGGAGACGTCATGGTGCTCTAGATTTGTCAGAAAAACAGCTCGAAACGAAAACAGAGGATATTTGCGTGATACGGTGGTCAAAACCTTCGGGGATTATATAATGAATTTTTACCGACCAAAATATGTAACGTGCAAGAAAACGGAGTCCGGGAGGCACACAAGGTGGCCACGAGACAGGGGGCGCGCCCAGGAAGGGTGGGCGCGCCCTCCACCCTCGTGGAGGCCTCGTGCCCTTCCCGGATTACTTCTTGCTTTCCAAAATTCTTAAATATTCCAAAATGGAGAAAAATTGCCATTAGAACTGTTTTGGAGTCAGTTTACTTACCGTACCACATACATATTCCTTTATGGAGTCTGAAATGTTCTGGAAAGTGTCCCTTATGTATTCCTCCGGGGTTACGGTCTCAATAATATTAGTTTCAACATTCATAGGATTACCTGAAATATAATGTTTGATTCTTTGACCATTCACCACCCTCGGACTTGTGCCTTCGAAGTTGTTGATTTTTATGGCACCGGAACGATAGACCTCCTCGATAACGTAAGAACCTTCCCATTTAGAGAGAAGTTTTCCTGCAAAAAATCTTAAACGAGAGTTGAATAATAACACATAATCACCTACGTTAAATTCTCGCTTTTGTATCTTTTTGTCATGCCATCGTTTAATGTTTTCTTTGAACAGCTTGGCATTCTCATAGGCTTGGGCTCTCCATTCATCAAGTGAGCTAATGTCAAACAACCTCTTCTCACAGGCAAGTTTGAAGTCATAGTTGAGCTCTTTAATAGCCCAATATGTTTTATGTTCAAGTTCAATAAGTAAGTGACATGCTTTTCCATAAACCATCTTATACGGAGACATACCCATAGGATTTTTGTACGCAGTTCTATAGGCCCATAATGCATCATCAAGTTTCTTGGAACAATTCTTTCTAGATCTATTCACAGTCTTTTGCAAAATTAACTTGAGCTCTCTATTGTTGAACTCTACTTGACCACTAGACTGCGGGTGATAAGGAGATGCGATTCTATGATTGACATCATACTTAGCAAGCATCTTACGGAAAGCACCATGAATAAAATGTGAACCACCATCAGTCATAAGATATCTAGGGACTCCAAACCTCGGAAAAATAACTTCTTTAAGCATCTTAATAGAGGTGTTATGATCAGCACTATTAGTTGGAATAGCTTCTACCCACTTAGTAACGTAATCAACAACAACTAAGATATGTGTGTAACCATTAGAGGCAGGAAAAGGTCCCATATAATCAAAGCCCCAAACATCAAATGGTTTAATAACAAGAGAATAATTCATAGGCATTTCTTGACGTCTACCAATATTACCTATTCTTTGACATTCATCACAAGACAAGGCAAACTTACGAGCATCTTTGAAGAGAGTAGGCCAATAAAAACCGGATTGCAATACCTTATGTGCAGTTCTATCTCCAGCGTGGTGTCCTCCATATGATTCAGAGTGACACTTGCGTAGGATCTGTTCCTATTCATGCTCAGGTACACAATGTCTAATAACACCATCTACTCCTTCTTTATAAAGGTGTGGGTCATCCCAGAAGTAATGTCTTAAATCATAAAAGAACCTTTTCTTTTGCTGGTATGTGAAACTAGGCGGTATAAATTTGGCAACAATATAATTAGCATAATCAGCATACCAAGGAGTAGTACGAGAAGCATTACTGACCGCTAATTGTTCATCAAGAAAGCTATCATCAATAGGTAGTGGGTCATCAAGAACATTCTCTAACCTAGACAAGTTATCTGCAACGGGGTTCTTAGCTCCCTTTCTATCAATAATATGCAAATCAAATTCTTGGAGCAAGATAACCCATCTAATAAGTCTAGTCTTAGCATCTTTCTTTTCCATAAGATATTTAATAGCAGCATGATCAGTGTGAATAGTAACTTTAGAATCAACAATATAAGGTCTAAACTTATCACATGCAAACACAACTGAAGAACTCTTTTTCAGTAGTAGCATAATTTCTCTGGGCAGTATCAAGAGTTTTACTAGCATACTGGATAACATTCAATTTCTTATCAACTCTTTGCCCTAGAACAGCACCTACAGCATAATCACTAGCATCACACATAATTTCAAAAGGTAAATTCCAATCAGGAGGCTGAACAATAGGTGCAGTGATCAAAGCTTTCTTAAGTATTTCAAATGCTTCTACACAATCATCATCAAAGACAAAAGGAATATCTTCTTGTAGTAAATTAGTCAGAGGCCTATAGATTTTAGAAAAGTCCTTAATGAACCTCCTATAAAAACCTGCATGACCAAGGAAGCTTCTTATAGCTTTTATGTCCTTGGGACATGGCATCTTTTCAATAGCATCAACTTTAGCTTTATCAACTTCAATACCTCTCTCAGAGATCTTATGCCCCAGGACAATGCTTTCATTAACCATAAAGTGGCACTTTTCCCAATTCAATACGACACTAGTGTCTTCACATCTCCATTCACTATCAGCATAGGGATAAATTATACCTGCCTCAAGGAGCTTTAGTATATCCTTTCTTACCACTTCTTTCATCTTAGGATTCAACCGTCGTTGAGGATCTCTAACTGGTTTGGCACCTTCCTCCACTTTAATTTTGTGTTGGAATAGAGTGGGACTAATGCCCTTAAGATCATCCAGAGTATATCCAATAGCAGCACGGTGCTTCTTCAGAGTTCTCAATAATCTTTATTCTTCTTGCTCTGAAAGTTTAGCACTAATAATAACAGGATATATTTTCTTTTCATCAAGATAAGCATACTTAAGATTATCAGGTAATGGTTTGAGCTCAAACACGGGATCACCCTTGGGTGGAGGAGGATCCCCTAGGATTTCAACAAGTAAGTTGTGTTTCAGAATAGGACCCTATTCAAGGAACACTTCATCTATTTCCCTTCTTTCATTCATAAACATATCATTTTCATGGTCTAGTAAATATTGTTCTAACGGATCAGTAGGAGGCACGACAATAGAAGCAAGACCAATAATCTCATCCTTACTAGGTGATTCTTTATCACGGGGTTGTCTATGAAATTTAGCAAAATTAAGCTCATGAAACATATCCCCTAAGCCAATTGCAACAATATCCTTTTCACAATCAGTCCTAGCATTAACAGTATTCAAGAAGGGTCTACCGAATATAATGGGACAAAATTCATCTTGTGGGGAACTAAGAACAAGAAAATCAGCATGATATTTAACCTTTCCACACAAGACTTCAACATCTCTAACAATCTCAACTGGTGAAATAGTATCTTTATTGGCAAGCTTGATAGTAACAACAATAGCTTCCAATTCAGCGGGTGCAATATCATGCATAATTTCTTTATATAAGTCATAGGGTATTGCACTAGCGCTAGCACCCATATCACATAAGCCATGATAACAATGATCTCCTATTTTAACAGAAATAACAGGCATGCCTACAACAGGTCTATGTATCTTAGCATCTGGTCTAGCAATATTAGCAGTCTCACCATAGAAATAAATAACATGCCCATCTAAATTATCCTCCAAGAGATCTTTAACCATCGCAATACTAGGTTCAACTTTGATTTTCTCAGGGGGTGTATAAGTTCTAGTATTACTCTTATGAACAACAGTCGAAGTTTTAGCATGATCCTTTATCCTAACAGGAAAAGGAGGTTTCTAAACATAAGTAGTAGGAACAATAGGATCATTATAAGTGACAGTCTTTTCCTCAACTATAATAGGTGCAACTACTTTTACTTCAATGGGAGGATTATATTTAAACCACTTCTCCTTAGGGAGATCAACGTGAGTAGCAAAAGATTCACAAAAAGCAGCTACTATCTAAGAGTCAAGTCCATACTTAGTGCTAAATCCATGAAAAGCATCGGTATCCATAAAATATTTAACACAATCAAACTTAGGTGTTATACCTGACTCCTTACCATCGTTGGAACCCCAATCTTCAGAGTTGCATTTAATTGTTTCCAATAAATCCCACTTGAATTCAATAGTCTTCAGCATATAAGAACCAGCACGGGAAGTATCGAGCATGTTGCGATCATTGGAAGAAAGCCGAGCATAAAATTTTTGAATAATCATTTCTCTTGAGAGCTCATGATTGGGGCATGAATATAGCATTGACTTAAGCCTCCCCCAAGCTTGAGCAATTCTTTCTCCTTCGCGAGTCCAGAAATTATATATGTAATTATGATCACAATGAACAAGATGCATAGGATAGAACTTCTGCTGAAGCTCCAACTTCAATCGTTTATAATTCCAAGATTCTATATCATCACATAGCCTATACCATGTCAATGCATCTCCCTTCAAAGATAAAGGGAAGACCTTCCTTTTGACAAGATCATCGGGAATACCTGCAAGCTTTAATAATCCACAAACTTCATCCACAAAGATAAGGTGTAAATCGGGATGCAATGTTCCATCTCCTGCAAAGGGATGAGCTAGCAGTTTCTCTATCATACCCGAAGGAATCTCAAAGTAAATATTTTCAGTAGGTTCAGTAGGTTGAGGAGCAACTCTTTGCTCTTCTGGTCGGGGTGAATATACCCCGAAAAAGCCCCTCAAAGGATTAGTTTCCATAGTGACAAGTGACAGAAAATTTCAGCACACTATATAAATGTTTCCTTACCAAGTTCCACTCACCAAAGGCGCTTCAATTCCCGGCAACGGCGCCAGAAAAGAGTCTTGATGACCCACAAGTATAGGGGATCTATCGTAGTCCTTTCGATAAGTAAGAGTGTTGAACCCAATGAGGAGCAGAAGGAAATGACAAGCGGTTTTCAGTAAGGTTTTCTCTGCAAGCATTGAAATTGTAGGTGACAGATAGTTTTGTGATAAGATAAATTGTAACGGGTAACAAGTAATGAAAGTAAATAAAGTGCAGCAAGGTGGCCCAATCCTTTTTGTAGCAAAGGACAAGCCTGGACAATTTCGTATAATGAGAAAAGCACTCCCGAGGACACATGGGAATTATCGTCAAGCTAGTTTTCATCACACTCATATGATTCGCGCTCGGTACTTTGATAATTTGATATGTGGGTGGACCGGTGCTTGGGTACTGCCCTTACTTGGACAAGCATCCCACTTATGATTAACCCCTATTGCAAGCATCCGCAACTACAAAAGAAGTATTAAGGTAAACCTAACCATAGCATTAGACATATGGATCCAAATCAGCCCCTTACGAAGCAACGCATAAACTAGGGTTTAAGCTTCTGTCACTCTAACAACCCATCATCTACTTATTACTTCCCAATGCCTTACTCTAGGCCCAAATAATGGTGAAGTGTCATGTAGTCGACATTCACATAACACCACTAGAGGAGAGACAACATACATCTCATCAAAATATCGAACGAATACCAAATTCACATGACTACTAATGGCAAGACTTCTCCCATGTCCTCAGGAACAAACGTAACTACTCACAAACAATATTCATCCTCATAATAAGAGCAGTATTAATATGCATTAAGGATCTGAACATATGGTCTTCCACCAAATAAACCAACTAGCATCAACTACAAGGAGTAATCAACACTACTAGTAACCCACAAGTACCAATCTGAGGTTTTCAGACACAGATCGGATACAAGAGATGAACTAGGGTTTGAGAGGAGATGGTGCTGGTGAAGATGTTGATGGAGATTAACCCCCTCCCAATGAGAGGATCATTGGTGGTGACGATGGTGATGATTTCTCCCTCACGGAGGGAAGTTTCCCCGGCAGAACAGCTCCGCCGGAGCCCTGGATTGGTTCCGCCAAGGTTCTGCCTTGTGGCGGCGGAGTTTCGTCCCGTAAGCTTGCTTATGATTTTTTTCAGGGTAAAAGCCTTCATATAGCAGAAGATGGGCACCGGAGGGCCACCAGGGGCCTAGTAGACAAGGGGAGCGCCCAGCAGGGGTGGGCGCGTCCCCCACCCTCCTGGCCAGGGTGTGGGCCCCCTCTGGTGTTTTCTTCGCTCAATAATTCTTATTAATTCCAAAAATGACTTACGTGGAGTTTCAGAATTTTTGGAGCTGTGCAGAATAGATTTCCAATATTTCCTCCTTTTCCAGCCAGAATTCTAGCTGTCGGCATTCCCCCTCTTCATGGTAAACCTTGTAAAATAAGAGAGAATAGCCATAAGTATTGAGATATAATGTGTAATAACAGCCCATAATGCAATAAATATTGATATAAAAGCATGATGCAAAATGGACGTATCACGGTCCAGGGTGAGGCTTTACTACCCGGACAGATCTTCGTATTCAGCGGCTTCGCACTGTGGGGCAATTCGCTTGGCCATCTGGATCAGATCGATAGCTATGCCCCTGGCCATCAGGTTAGATTTGGAAGCCTGAATTACACCGCCGACATCCGCGGAGACTTGATCTTCGATGGAGTTGTGCCCATAACAGGTGCACCACACGCTCGCGATGAGCATCACCTAGATCTGCCATCGGACGGTGTTTGGGAGATCGCACCAGTAGTTGCAATGGCTTTAAATCCGGAGCAGATCGTGCCATCCGAGGACAGGTGGATGGACCCCGTCGCGGAGGCCGAACACTCAGCGGCGATAGAGCCGAACACAGATCTCACTTCCAAGGAGGTCTGTGTCATCGGACCCTCGGACTCGTCTCCGGCCATAGGCTCTAGACCGCGTGCATCCGTGCCCCTCGAACCTGACTGGGCACCGATCATGGAGTTTAGCTCCGCGGATATCTTTCAGCACTCGCCCTTGGGCGACGTGCTAAACTCATTAAAATCTCTCTCCCTGTCAGGAGACAATTGGCCGAACTATGTCCGGCTTGAGTGGGAAGCGGACGACGAAGAAATTCGTTACCCACCCACCACCCACTTAATAGCCACTGCGATGACTTAACCGACATGCTTGATTTTGACTCCGAAGACATCAACGGTATGGATGACGATGCCGGAGAAGAACAGGAACCACCGCCCACAGGGCGCTGGACAACCACATCATTGTATGATATATATATATATATATATATATATATATATATATATATATATATATATATATATATATATATATATATATATATGAGAAATGGGTGTAGCTACACCCGGTAGTAGGATGCATTTTCCCTATATATATATATATATATATATATATATATATATATATATATATTTTTATCTTGGGGGACAAGAAAACGTAAGAAAAACGGAGTCCGAAAGGTATGCCGGGTGGGCACAACCCACCTAGGCGCGCGAGGCTTGCCTGGCGCGCCCTGGTGTCTTGTGCCCACCAGGGTACGCTTCCTAGAAGTTTCTTATTTTCATAATTTTCTAAATATTCCAAAACTAAAAAAAAAATTTGTGGATTTTTCGGAGTCCGTTTATTTACCGTATCATGTACCTCCTTATTTTCATGATTCTGGAGTGTTCTGTAAGAACTCTTTTATATGTTCTTCCGGTGTCAAAGTTTGGATAATATTACTTTCAACATTAATGGGCATACCTAAGATATAATGATTTATTCGTTGCCCATTGACAACTTTCTGGTTAGTACCTTTGGCATTATTGTCAGGACCCCAATTCTATGCCACACCGATCTAGCATGTAACACCTCATATCACTTTGTGGCCTCACACACGGTATTCCCACGGGTGTCGCCTTACCATGCCCGGGACCGTTTGCGCCTTTTGGCACACGTATATGATAGTGTCGCTAGCATCCATATGACAAAGAACCCGGGCTGACATGGCTAGTCGTGAACCCAAAGTGGCACTAACTTACAGGGATAGGCATACATGACCCAGCAACAAACGTGTCGGTCATCAGCGAGTGAATCCGGGCTGTAGCAACTGGGCTAGCAGGACTCCGGTAAACCGGGCTGTAGCAGGCTAACAGGACTCCGGTAGACACCGCGTGACATTTCCCCGAAGGGACAGACACAGAAATGAAGAAGGACTTATGCCGGCCAGCCTAAGTGTTCCGGAGCAATAGCAAGCTACCAGGGCTCAGTGGAAGCACTAGGAGACATTTCCCGGTAAGAGAGGCTACTAAGGATAAACAATTGGATAGTCAAATCCAACACATAGCAATACACATTACACGTACGCATAACATGCAAGTATGTGCTGTACAACATGGCACCACAGCGTAACTCAACAACTCATATAGCTAAAGGCTCAGAAGAGCCATCGTAGCATTATTACAAGCAGGGGTCATTTGACCCAACATTCAGAGCAAACAAGCAACAAGCGGAAGCATTACATGTCTGAGTACAGACATCTATAAATGAAAAAGGCTGAAGAGCCTGACTATCTACAACATCCGATCAAGATCGTAGCTGAGGTACAAGCTACTTGTCGAAGTTCACAAGAACACTAGTAAGACCGAAGTCTCCGCTGCAAAAACATAAATAAAGAAACATGAGTACAAAGGTACTCAGCAAGACTTACATCAGATCCTATCATACATGCATTTGTATCAAGAAGGTAATGTGGGGTTTAGTTGCAGCATGCCAGCTTTGACTCGGTGGCTATCCTGTTCTACGACCACGAGAACTTCTTTGAGGTGATATGACGCACACGAGTCCACTAATCACCACACAATACACCACTATGGATTCATCCCCGTCCCCTAACGATAAGGCCATCCATAGCACTCACACTTGTCTTGAGCATTTTATAGTATCCACTTCAAGTTTTCTATGTACCATGTAAGCATCCAAGAAGTCCATAACCGCGGACCCGGCTATTCGAATAGATCATGTTAACCCTGCAGGGGTGTACTTCTTCACACACGCTCTCGCCACTTACCACCATGTACACTTCGTGTATCTCGGCAACCTTCAAGCGGAAGCCTGGCGAGGGAGTCGTCCATGACCTGACTAACCACACAAGACTCTAGTCCAGGTTTATCGCCTATTCGGGTTCCATCCGCAAGGAGATCCGGCCGGGGTGTCGCTCATGGCCCCAGACGATGTGAGCAGGGTTCCCAAGCCCACCATCCGGGTGCCACTTTTTACACCATGCCACTGTGCCTAGTCTATCCCAAGCCCACCTGGCTGGTGCCACTTGGTAGACTACTAACACTAACTACAAACACTAGAAACTAGTTGCGACTCCTGGACAGAGATCAAGTTGGTTAATAAGTCGAGAGGGGTCGAGTTACTGGAACCCAGTGTGTGGTAGTATCGAGTCATTGGACGACATACACAGAACTCAGTGCTTAAGGACGGTTCCAGTGAGACAACCCACCATGTACTCCTACATGGCCTCTCACCGCTACCTTTACCAAATCGTGTTCACACACTTAACTCTCAGCATCAGAACATAGCACTGCACTCCAATTCATTCCCAATGAATCAGACCTGACACACTCTAAGCAATAGCAGGCATGGCATGGTAGGAACACAACATGGCTCAATCAACTCCTACACATGCTAGTGGGTTTCAACTATTTACTGTGGCAATGATAGGTCATGCAGAGGAATGGGTTGAACTACCGCAGCACAAAGCAGCAATAGAAACGTTGTTGTCCTAATGCAATAACTGAGAACAGGAGCGAGCGAGTAGGATTGTATCGGAATGAACAAGGGGGTTTGCTTGCCTGGCAGATCAACAGGGTGGCACTGCTCCTCAGACAGGTACTCTGGAACACTCTCCGGAGCAGGACCTATCAAGAAGGAACGGTGTCAGCAATCAATACACAAGCATATGCAACGATATGAAGCATGAACATGGCATGTAGATGTGATGTGGTTTGAACTAATGCAACTAGTATTCAATTTGAATGAAGTCCATTTGAACCAAGGGTTTGCAACTCCAAATTAAGCTCTTATAAATGCCATTTTAGTGTTTCACTTATACAGTAGGTATAAGTTGGTTTCTCATGCATGAAACTAGTACAAATGGATAGGTTGTATTTTTCTGATGATTTTTCATATATAAATTATTTCAATCTGACCTATGGTTGTATTTCTATGATTTTTTGAAGTTTGAATCATTTTATAGATTTTCTTGATTTAATTTAAATCCAGAAAAGAATTAACTACGTCAGCCTGATGTCAGCATGACGTCAGCAAGTCAATGGCCAGCCAGGTCAAACCTTACAAGCGGGGCCCACTGGTCAGCGAGACAGGGGTTAACTAAGCGGTGATTAGCACTAAGCTAATCACCTGACGGGCCGAACCCATGTGGCAGGGCTCAGGCGACGGGGCTCGCTGCCGGCGACCTTTGGACGCGGCGGAGTCCGCGCCACAGGCCACGGGGACAGCGTCTGACAGCACCGGGGCGTAGCCCGGGCTCTCGCGCATCTGGTGGGGCAGGTGGGAGGGGCTGGGGAGGCCGGAGCTCGCCGGAGCGAAGCTCGCGGCGGCGGCCAGAGTTCGGCCGAGTGCGCGCGGGTGCTGCGGGGCATGGCCGGAGTTGCGGGCCGCAGCGTTGGCCTTCTGGGAGGCTCCTGAGCGCGGTGGCAGGGGTAGGCGCGGGCTGCGGTGGCTCTGGCCACGACGGGGAGGTACCACAGTGGCGCGACTGCTCGAGTCCGGCGGCTAGCGTGGCTACGGCACGAAATCGAGCGCGGGGAAGGAGGGGAAGTGGAGGAGAGCTCATGGCGGTCTCGATGGCGTCGAAGCGGGCTCGGGGACGGCCGGACGGCGGCGTGGCGGCGAGGACGATCTCCGACGGCCGGAGGTGAAGATGGCGATGTTGACGGCGTTCCAGGGCGCTCCCGCTAGCGTGGCTCGGCGGAAGGCTTCAGAGCGAGGAGGCGGAGCTCCTGCGCGTGTTGGAGAGGCGAGGAGGAGGGGGTGGCCGTGGTGGTGCTCGTCGCCGGCGGCGGGCGCGTTCAGTGAGGTAGGGAACGGCGAGGGAGAGAGCAGGGGGAGAGTGAGAGCGGTCGGGGAGGCCCGTGGCGTCGCGCGGGGCATCCAGACGATGAGGGGGAGAAGCAGGAGGTGGTGGGGAGACGTGGCCCCGGCCGGATGCATGGCGGCGCGCGCCGGCGCGTGCCCTTGTCCTCCTGGCGCGAGGAAGGGGATGACTGGCACGACCAGCTGGCTGGGCCGGCCTGCTAGGCCGCTGGGCAGGCCAAGCCGCACAGTGCCAGGCCGCAGGTAAGTCCAGGTAGTTCCTCTTTTTTTCTATTTGTTTTACTTTCTATTTTCTGACATTTGTTTTGATTTAATAAAAAATACTAAATCATTTATTTTTCTTATGCCAATTTTTGTAGGGGCTAGTGGTATTATTCCAGAGCTCCTCAACAAATGGCATAAATCCTGGACAATATTGTATATATATAACAATATTCATCCAAAGCAAATATTTACTGCATTAATTCAAATGGCCAAAAATAAATACTTCTGAGCTCCCAAAAATATTGGTTGGAATTTTACCTCTGACCAATATTTTTAGAGAAAAACAAGAACATTTACTTGGGCCAAATTGAAGCAATTTTTATCTGCGTCATTTCCAGAAATGATTATGCGGGTTTCACAAATCCCCATTTTCAAATTTAAACGGAATTTAAACATGATGCACACATGTCTAGCTAGTCTAGGTCATACCAGAACTAGGGATGTGACAACTCGCCCCCACTTGAAAGAATCTCGTCCCAAGATTCAGGGGCTGACGGAAAGAAAGCGGGGTACTCTAGTCGAAGACGATCTTCTCGCTCCCAAGTAGCTTCTCTCTCGGAATGATGAGACCACTGAACCTTGAGAAACTTGATATTATGACGTTGAGTGACACGCTCTGCTTGATCAAGAATGCGAACTGGATACTCTCGATATGTGAGGTTATCTTGGAGATCAAGCGTTTTGTGGTCCACTCCGTGGATAGGATCCGAGAAGCAACGCCTGAGTTGAGAGACGTGGAAGACATCGTGCACTCTGGAAAGATGTGGGGGTAGTTCCAACTGGTAGGCAACCTTTCCTCATTTAGCGAGAATGCGAAAAGGACCAATGTAACGAGGAGCCAACTTTTCCTTGATACCGAAGCGATGGGTACCCTTCAAAGGAGTAACCCGAAGGTAAGCTTTGTCGCCAACTTCATAAGTTATATCCTTACGATGACAATCAATACTGGCTCTTTTGACGAGACTGGGCTGTTTTCAAATTCTCACGAATGATGCGAACTTGCTCTTCTGCCTCCTGGATCATGTCCATTCCAAAGAATTCTCTTTCACCGGTTTCTGACCAGTTCAAGGGTGTTCGACATCTTCGTCCATAGAGAATCTCAAAAGGAGCTTTCTTGAGACTGGATTGATAGCTATTGTTATAAGCAAACTCGGCAAAAGGAAGACATTTCTCCCAATCCATACCGAATGAGATAACGCAAGCTCTAAGCATGTCTTCGAGAATTTGATTGACCCTTTCCACCTGACCACTCAACTGAGGGTGGAAAATGGTACTGAAGGAAAGATGGGTTCCCATGGCAGTTTGGAAACTCTCCCAGAAATGAGAAGTGAAAAGACTGCCACGGTCTGAATTGATCTCTAGTGGAACACCATGAAGTGATACTATTCGAGAAATATATAAGTCAGCTAGCTGACTAGCAGTGATACTCTCTCGAACAGGTAGGAAGTGCGCCACTTTGGAGAGACGATCAATGGCAACGAAGATAGCATTATTCTCTCTCTTGGTCCTGGGAAGGCCGGTGATGAAGTCCATACCAACTTTATCCCATTTCCATTCAGGAATAGCTAAAGGCTGAAGGGTGCCAGCAGGTCTCTGATGCTCTGCCTTAACGTGACGACAAACGTCACAGTTAGCAATAAACTGAGCAATTTCTCTCTTCATCCTAGTCCACCAGAACCTCTGGCGTAGGTCCTAATACATCTTAGTACTACCGGGATGAATTGTGAGAGGAGATTCATGCGCCTCCTTAAGGATCAGTTGTCACAGATGTTAATTCTTGGGAATCACCAAGTGATTCTCAAAGAAAACAACACCACGATCATCCATAGAGAAACATCCACCAACTCCCTTCTTAATGTTTCTCTTGATCCGGGAAATTCCCGTGTCCTGCTTTTGAGCTGCGATGATCTGATCCACAAGGGTAGGTTTCGCCACCAAGGTAGAAAGGAAACCATGAGGAGCAATGTGAAGGCTAAGCCCTGCTGCAACATAAGATTGTTGCAATAGGATGTACGACTTAGCGCATCAGCCATGACATTGGCTTTGCCTGGAGTGTAAGTAATCCCTAGATCATAATCTGAGATCACTTCCAACCAACGTCTTTGCCTAAGGTTCAAATCTGGTTGGGGTGAAGATATACTTGAGACTCTGGTGATCGGTGTAGATCTCGGAACGTTTACCAAGAAGGTAATGTCGCCAGGTCTTGAGTGCATAGACTACGGCTGCAAGCTCTAGATCATGTGTAGGATAATTCTCCTCATGTGGATGCAACTGTCGAGATGCATAGGCAATCACATGACGATCTTGCATAAGAATGCAGCCTAGTCCCTGTCGTGAGGCATCGCAGTAGATAACAAAGTCTTTAGTGAAATCCGGTGGCACAAGTATGGGAGCAGAAGTCAGGCGTCTTTTCAGTTCCTGAAAACTGTATTCACACTGTGGGGACCACTCGAACTTTTTATCTTTCTTGAGAAGTTCCGAGAGAGGTTTGGATACTTTCGAGAAGTTTTCAACAAATCAGCGACAATAGCTGGCTAGACCAAGGAAACTCCTAACTTGTTTAACGGTTTCAGGTGGAGTCCAATCGAGAACGGCCTTAACTCTCTCGGGATTGACAGCAATGCCCTTACCAGAGATTACGTGTCCTAGGTAGGTCACTTTTGGCAACCAAAATTCGCACTTGGAGAACTTGGCATAAAGGCGGTGCTCTCTGAGTTTTTCTAACACAAGTCTAAGATGTTCGGCATGCTCTTCCTCGTTCTTCGAGTAAATAAGAATATCATCGAGGTAAACCACGACGAACTTATTTAAGTACTCCATGAAGATCGAGTTCATCAAGCGGGAGAATGTAGCTGGAGCGTTGGTTAGGCCAAAGGACATGACAGTGTACTCGTACTGGTCATAACGAGTGACAAAAGCCGTTTTAGGAATGTCCCCATTTCTGATCTTGATTTGGTGGTAGCCTAACCTCAAATCCATCTTGGAGAAGACTGAGGATCCAGCGAGCTGATCGTACAGATTGTTTATCCTGGGAGCGGATATTTGTTCTTTATCGTGACCAAATTAATGGGACGATAATCTACAACCATCCGGTCCGTACCATCATTCTTCTTGACGAAGAGGACGGGGCAAGCACAAGGAGAAGAACTAGGACGGATGAAACCCTTTTGCAAGGACTCATCAAGTTGTTTCTTAAGCTCGGCTAGTTCTAAGGGTGCCATCTTGTAGGGTCTCCTAGAATTGGAGCGGTTCCTGGGATAAGATCTATGACGAACTCTACATCTCTGTCGGGTGGAATACCTGGCAGTTCCTCTGGAAAGACATCCGGAAAGTCATGGACTACCGGGATATCTTCAAGGTCTGGAAGAGGGCTGGCATTAAGAGAATAGAGCTGACGCCTTGCAACTCTAGTGGAGACAGTGACTATCTTGCCAGATGGGTGTGTAAGCTGAACGAACCAGGTGTAACAATCAATCTTGGCGTAATGAGCTTTCATCCAGTCCATACCCAAGATGATGTTATTATCTGTAGACTTGAGGGCTATAAGTGATGCAAGGAATACAAGTCTGTCAACAAGGATTTCGTTACCATGGCTTACACTAGAAGTTTGCCATTTGGATCCAGGAGTTTGAATGACCAGCGGAGAGGACATATCGCAAAATGACATGTTGTGCAAGTTAGCATAGCTTTCAGAAATGAAGGAATGAGACGCTCCAGTATCGAACAGAACCGATGCTGGATGACAGTTGACAAGGAGTGTACCAAGAACGACATCTGGATCATCATGAGCATTTCTGGCTGAGACGTGATGCACGCGTCCACGTTCAGTGGGAGCTGACTTGACACTGATCATCTTGCATGGTGGCTTAACACAGCCAACAGACTTCTCGGGCTGGGGTGGAGCATAGCTGGTCTGAGAGTAGTCACGTGCATAGTGTCCTGGCTTCCTGCATGTGAAGCAAGTCCTTGAAGTTGGACATGGACCCGCACTGACAAGCGGTCTACCAGTAGGCCTGGGTGGAGCATACGACTGAGCTCGGGGAGGCACCACATAAGATGGTATCGGTGTATAACCGGAAGGAAGAGCGGAGTTTGGAACCCAAATCCGGCGCTTCTGAGAGCTAGAGCCGGAGGAAGATCCCAAATCACGGGTGTGCTTACGAGACTCCTCGTAAGTGAGCTGTGTTGTCTCTGCATTGATGGCCCTTGTTCACAAGAGCTTGGAATGTATCACAATGATGCAGGTGGAGATCACGACGCAACTTGGGGTTGAGACCCTTCCGGAACCTAGCCTGCTTGTTGGCATCCGTGGACACCTCTTCCGAAGCATAGCGGGCAAGGTTCTCAAACTCTCTACTGTAAGCATCAACAGCCATCTTACTCTAGGTGAAACTACAAAACTCTTCTCTCTTGCGATCGATGAGGGCCTGAGGAATGTGATGCTCACGAAAAGCCTCGGTGAAATCCCTCCAGGTAAGAATCTGGCCAGCTGGAAGCATAGCCTCATAGTTCTGCCACCAAAGACTAGCAGGAGCTTCCAGGTGGTATGTAGCATAGGTGACCTTGTCACCTTCAGCTATGTTCGCGGAACGCAGCTTATGAGTGATGCTACGGAGCCAGTCATCTGCATCGAGTGGCTCAATGGAGTGATGAAAGGTAGGTGGGTGCAAGCGAATGAAGTCATGAATGGTTGCATACCCTTTGAACTGATGTGCGGTGTTCTCCTCGATACGTGCCAACAAGCGGTTAGACTCACGCTTGTTCCTCTCCATCTCTAACACAAACTCTGTCAGCGAAGGCTGGTCGGGAGGATCCTCATCCCTACCATCTCCGTGGTTCTGGCTACGAGCAACAGAACTTCGCTTAGCTGATGACATCCTAAGAAACGAAACCAAGGACGGAATCAACATCAACTATAGGCTATAGAATGTAGGACAAGGAAATTAGTATCTCTCAAACTCCTAGGGCAATTCCGGCAGCATAACGGCAGTAAAATGCTCAGAATGAGACATCCTGCTAAAATGGGGTAGTAACATACTCAACATCACCAGTCAAGGTTCTGAGATCATACTAAACAGGCTACACCAGAAGTACTCGAAAACTGGGGTATGACCCTGATCAACCAATCCTATGGGACTACGGAGTAGTAACACGTGATCCTGATAGACGGAAGGGAAAGCCTAGTTCCTTAACCCCGCAGGAAAGATAGGATGACTCGTATCAGAAGGCCATGAGGTATAAGGAGTAAAAAGAGACTTACGTTCCTTCCCACAATCAATTCCCTTACATAACTAAAGAATTTCTAGACTCAACATCGACCAGTTTGGCTTGGTAATCCTACAGGCAGTCAGGCTCTGATACCAAAGCTGCCAGCACTCCGATTCTATGCCACACCGATCTAGCATGTAACACCTCATATCACTTTGTGGCCTCACGCACGGTATTCCCATGGGTGTCGCCTTACCATGCCCGGGACCGTTTGCGCCTTTTGGCACGTGTATATGATAGTGTCGCTAGCATCCATATGACAAAGAACCCGGGCTGACATGGCTAGTCATGAACCCAAAGTGGCACTAACTTACAGGGACATACATACATGACCCAGCAACAAACGTGTCGGTCATCAGCGAGTGAATCCAGGCTGTAGCAACTGGGCTAGCAGGACTCCGGTAAACCGGGCTGTAGCAGGCTAACAGGACTCCGGTAGACACCGCGTGACATTTCCCCGAAGGGACATACACATGAATGAAGAAGGACATATGCCGGCCAGCCTAAGTGTTCCGGAGCAGTAGCAAGCTACCAGGGCTTAGTGGAAGCACTAGGAGATATTTCCCGGTAAGAGAGGCTACTAGGATAAACAACTGGATAGTCAGATCCCACACATAGCAATACACATTACACGTACGCATAACATTCAAGTATGTGCTGTACAACATGGCACCACAACATAACTCAACAACTCATATAGCTAAAGGCTCAGAAGAGCCATCATAGCATTATTACAAGCAGGGGTCATGTGACCCAACATTCAGAGCAAACAAGCAACAAGCGGAAGCATTACATGTGTGAGTACAGACATCTATAAATGAAAAAGGCTGAAGAGCCTGACTATCTACAACATCCGATCAAGATCGTAGCTGAGGTACAAGCTACTTGTCGAAGTTCACGAGAACACTAGTAAGACCGAAGTCTCCGCTGCAAAAACATAAATAAAGCAACATGAGTACAAAGGTACTCAGCAAGACTTACATCAGATCCTATCATACATGCATTTGTATCAAGAAGGTAATGTGGGGTTTAGTTGCAGCAAGCTAGCTTTGACTCGGTGGCTATCCTGTTCTACGACTACAAGAACTTCTTAGAGGTGATATGGCGCACACGAGTCCACTAATCACCACTATGGATTCATCCCCGCCCCCCCTACGAGAAGGCCATCCATAACACTCACACTTGTCTTGAGCATTTCATATTATCCACTTCAAGTTGTCCATGTACCATGTAAGCATCCAAGAAGTCCATAGCCGCGGACCCGGCTATTCGAATAGATCATGTTAACCCTGTAGGGGTGTACTTCTTCACACACGCTCTCGCCACTTACCACCATGTACACGTCGTGCATCTCGGCAACCTTCAAGCGGAAGCCTGGCGAGGGAGTCGGCCATGACCTGACTAACCACACAAGACTCTAGTCTAGGTTTATCGCCTATTCGGGTTTCATCCGCAAGGAGATCCGGCCGGGGTGTTGCTCACGGCCCCAAACGATGTGAGCAGGGTTCCCAAGCCCACCATCCAGGTGTCACTTGGTACACTGTGCCACTGTGCCTAGTCTGTCCCAAGCCCACCTGGCCGGGTGCCACTTGGTAGACTACTAACACTACCTACAAACACCAGAAACTAGTTGCGACTCCTGGACAGAGATCAAGTTGGTTAATAAGTCGAGAGGGGTCGAGTTACCGGAACCCAATGTGTGGTAGTATCGAGTCATTGGATGACATACACAGAACTCAGTGCTTAAGGACGGTTCCAGTGAGACAACCCACCATGTACTCCTACATGGCCTCTCACCGCTACCTTTACCAAATCGTGTTCACACACTTAACTCTCAGCATCAGAACATAGCACTGCACTCCAATTCATTCCCAATGAATCAGACCTCACACACTCTAAGCAATAGCAGGCATGGCATGGTAGGAACACAACATGGCTCAATCAACTCCTACACATGCTAGTGGGTTTCAACTATTTACTGTGGCAATGACAGGTCATGCAGAGGAATGGGTTCAACTACCGCAACACAAAGTAGCAGTAGAAACGTTGTTGTCCTAATGCAATAACTGAGAGCAGGAGCGAGAGAGTAGGATTGTATCGGAATGAACAAGGGGGTTTGCTTGCCTGGCAGATCAACAGGGTGGCACTGCTCCTCAGATAGGTACTCTGGAACACTCTCCGGAGCAGGACCTATCAAGAAGGAATGGTGTCGGCAATCAATTCAAACGCATATGCAATGATATGATGCATGAACATGACATGTAGATGTGATGTGGTTTGAACTAATGCAACTAGTATTCAATTTCAATGAAGTCCATTTGAACCAAGGGTTCAAATGCAACTCCAAATTAAGCTCTTATAAATGCCATTTTAGTGTTTCACTTATACAGTAGGTATAAGTTGGTTTGTCATGCATGAAACTAGTACAAATGGATAGATTGCATTTTTCTGATAATTTTTCATATATAAATTATTTCAATCTGAGCTACGGTTGAATTTCTATGATTTTTTAAAATTTGAATCATTTTCTGGATTTTCCTGATTTAATTTAAATCCAAAAAGAATTAACTACGTCAGCCTGATGTCAGCGTGACATCAGCAAGTCAATGGCCAGCCAGGTCAAACCTTACAAGCAGGGCCCACTGGTCAGCGAGACAGGGGTTAACTAAGCGGTGATTAGCACTAAGCTAATCACCTGACATGCCGGACCCACGTGGCAGGGCTCAGGCGATGGGGCTCACCGCCGGCGACCTATGGACGCGGCGGAGTCCGCGCCACAGGCCACGGGGACGGCGTCTGAGAGCACTGAGGCGTAGCCCGGGCTCTCGCGCATCTGGTAGGGCAGGTGGGAGGGGCTGGGGAGGTCGGAGCTCGCCGGAGCGGAGCTCGCGGTGGCGGCCGGAGTTCGGCCGAGTGTGCGCGGGTGCTGCGGGGCATGGCAGGAGCTGCGGGCCACGGCGTTTGCCTTTTGGGAGGCTGCTGAGCGCGGTGGCAGGTGCAGGCGCGGGCTGCGGTGGCTCTGGCCACGACGGGGAGGTACCACGGCGGCGCGACTGCTCGGGTCCGGCGGCTAGCGTGGCTACGGCACAAAGTCGAGCGCGGGGAAGGAGGGGAAGTGGGGAGAGCTCACAGCGGTCTCGATGGCGTCGAAGCGGGCTCGGGGACGGCCGGACGGCGGCGTGGCGGCGCGGATGATCTCCGGCGGCCGGACGCAAAGATGGCGATGTTGACGGCGTTCCAGGGCGCTTCCTCTTGCGTGGCTCGGCAGAGAGCTTCAGAGCGAGGTGGCGGAGCTCCTGCGCGTGTCGGAGAGGTGAGGGGGAGGGGGTGGCCGCGGTGGTGCTCGTCGTCGGCGGCGGGCGCGTTCGGTGAGGTGGGGAATGGCGAGGGAGAGATCAGGGGGAGAGTGAGAGCGGTCGGGGCGGCGCGTGGCGTCGCGCGGGGCAACCAGACGACGAGGGGGAGAAGCAGGAGGTGGCGGGGAGACGTGGGCCCGGCCAAACGTGTGGCCGCGCACGCCGGCGCGTGCCCCTGTCCTCCTGGCGCGAGGAAGGGGACGACTGGCACGACCAGCTGGGCCAGGCCAGGCCACAGAGTGCCAGGCCGCGGGTAAGTCCAAGTAGTTCCTCTTTTTTTCTATTTGTTTTACTTTCTATTTTCTGACATTTGTTTTGATTTAATAAAAACTACCAAATCATTTATTTTTCTTATGGCAATTTTTGTAGGGGCTAGTGGTATTATTCCAGAGCTCCTCAACAAATGGCATAAATCCTGGACAATATTGTATATATATGACAATATTCATCCAAAGCAAATATTTACTGCATTATTTCAAATGGCCGAAAATAAATACTTCTGAGCTCCCAAAAATATTGGTTGGAATTTTACCTCTGACCAATATTTTTAGAGAAAAACAGGAGCATTTACTTGGGCCAAATTGAAGCAATTTTTATCTGGGTCATTTCCAGAAATGATTATGAGGGTTTCACAAATCCCCATTTTCAAATTTAAATGGAATTTAAACATGATGCACACATGACTGCTAGTCTAGGTCATACCAGAACTAGGGGTGTGACAACTATTTATTTTAATGGCTCAAGACCGGTAAATCTCCTCGATAACATAGGGGCCTTCCCATTTTGAGAGGAGTTTTCCTGCAAAGAATCTGAAATGAGAGTTGTACAAAAGAACATATTCTCCGACTTAAAGCTCACGCTTTTGGATTCTTTTGTCGTGCCATCTGTTAACTTTTTCTTTGAATAATTTTGCATTTTCATAAGCTTGGGTTCTCCATTCATCTAATGAGCTAATATCAAATAACCTCTTTTCACCAGTAAGTTTGAAATCATAGTTGATTTCTTTGATAGCCCAATATGCTTTATGTTCTAACTGAAGAGGCAAATGACAAGCTTTTCCAGAAACCATTTTATAAGGAGACATACCCATAGGATTTTTATATGCTGTCCTATAAGCCCAAAGTGCATCATCTAATTTCTTAGACCAATTCTTCCTGGACCTATTGACAATCTTTTGCAAAATTAATTGTATTTCTCTATTGCGAAGTTCAACTTGACCAATATACTAAGGATGAGAAGGTGATGCAATTCTATGGTTAACATCATACTTGGCAAGCATTTTACGGAAAGCACCATGAATAAAGTGTGAACCACCATCAGTCATTAAATATCTAGGGACTCCAAACCTTGGGAATAACTTCCTTAAGCATTTTAATAGAGGTGTTGTGATCAACACTACTGGTTGGAATATGTTCTACCCATTTAGTAACATAATCAACAGCAACCAAAATATGTGTATACCCATTAGAGGAAGAAAAAGATCCCATGTAATGAAATCCCCAAACATAAAATGGTTCAACAACAAGTGAATAATTCATAGGCATTTCTTGACGCTTACCAATATTACATATTCTTTGGCATTCGTCACAAGATAAGACAAACTTACGGGCATCCTTGAAGAGAGTAGGCCAATAAAATCCGGATTGCAATACCTTGTGAGCAGTTCTATCTCCAGCATGATGCCCTCCATAAGCTTCAGAGTGATATTTCCGTAGGATTTGTCCCTGTCCATGCTCAGGTTCACAACATCTAATAATACCATCAATAATTTTTTCTTTTGTTGGTATGTAAAGCTAGGTGGTAAATATTTAGCAACAACGTAATTAGCATAGTCAGCATACCAAGGAGTATTATGAGCAACATTTATTGCAGCTAATTGCTCATCACGGAAACTATCATCAATAGGTAGTGGGTCATCAGGCAGATTTTCTAGCCTAGATAAGTTATCAGCTACGGGGTTCTCAGCTCATTTTCTATCGGTGATATGTAAATCAAATTCTTATAACAAGAGAACCCATCGAATAAGTCTAGGTTTGGCATCTTTCTTTTCCATAAGATATTTAATAGCAGCATGGTTCGTGTGGACAATTACTTTGGAATCAACAATATACGGTCTAAATTTATCACAAGCAAACACCACTGCTAAGAATTCTTTTTTCAGTAGTAGCATAGTTTCATTGAGCACTGTCTAGAGTTTTACTAGCATAATGAATAACATTCAGTTTTGTCGGTGTCCTGGGAATGGGGGTGCCTAGACTTGCCTGCCTGCGGCCCACGGCGTGGCTCCATCAGTGGCCCGGTATGGCCCAGTTTCTGCAGCAACAACTCAAGACCCTCGCAAGGGGCCAAGCCTCGCAAGGTGGACGACAACAAGACCTCCTTGGGGGGCAGCCTCACTAGGCTGGCTCCCGAGGAGCGGAGATATCAATGCAAGGTGGACCTCGCGAGGTCCAAGTGACGTGAGCCATGACGACCAAGGCCAGGTGGGCACCAGCAGGCGTACTGTACCAGTTTCCTCTTTGGTGCTAAGGAGGCAAGCGCAGGCGCGGAGTCCCGAGGAATCAGGCAAAGGTTTCTATATTGGTGCAACGAGACCAAGACCGCCAGGATGACAGGACAGAGGTCACCATGGAGCCCACAGCAGCATCATCACTAGAGCCTTTGCGAGCGAAGACTACTTTTGTCAAGATAACTTGTACTAGTTGTCTCCCTTTGAATTTGGCCGTTGTGGGATCCCTTCCCGCCTACATTTGGGAAGAGGACCAAGGCCACTATAAATAGGGCTAGCCAGCACCATACCAAAGGGGGATCATTCAGACCACCTTCACGCACACAAGCTCATCGAGCGCAAGAACACCTCACCTCCTGAGGCTGTTCATCCACTGTACTAGTTCATCATCAGCCCCTCGAGGCAATCCACCACAAAGCTGGAGTAGGTTATTACACCGCAAGGTGGCCCGAACCAGGATAAATCCCTGTGTCTCTTGTCTCCTAGGTTCGTCGAGCTAGGCTGTGGAATCGTTGGCCCGACAGGTTGGGAAGAAGGAGTTCTTCGCACGCACCCCAGTGCTCGAACCTCTTAAGGTCCTGCGAAGCCCTGAATTTGACATTTGGCGCCCTAAATCCGACTCTCCTATGGAAGCACCATGCTCTGCGCAGGCAGTCGACACGGTCGAGGAGTGGCTATGCCCGTGCAAGTGCGGAAGCGCCATGCTCCGCGCTGGTGATAAACAACCGAGGGCGGCCCTGTGGCCACTTCAACCTCATGGAGCCACCCGGCTCAGTGTCTGGCCTCATCTCAATGCTTTCCCCTCAGGAGAGTCGCGCGAGGGGGCTAGGCACGGGGGCTACGCTCAGGTCACGCCTAGCGTACACCACCCTATCAGGTCCCTCGGACCTGTTCGTCGCGCGCCCCTCCTGAGCGGGACCTCAGCGAGGACAGGTATGGAGGTCTGTTCGTACGTCAAGGGGGACTCCTGGGCTTCGCAACTCAGGAGCCTAACTGGTCATGTAGCCCCTGTCACGCCCAATATGCGACCCTATCCAAAAGGAACTCGAAGGTCCCACCAAGGATAGACCCGCATATTGGAACGCTTTTGCAAGGTGGATATCATTACATCAACATTACATAATAGATCGGGATACATCCAATACATACAATGTCACATGAATACACAATACAACATACAAGAACAACATCCGACTACGGATGAATCATAAACAGAAACTCAAACAATATCCACCCTGCTAGCCCAGGCTGCCGACCTGGAACCTATCCCTGATCGAAGAAGCAAAAGAAGAACTCCAAAACAAGCAAACATCGCTCTCGCGTCAAGATCATCGCATAACCTGTACCTGCAACTGTTGTTGTAGTAATCTGTGAGCTACGAGGACTTAGCAATCCCATTACCATGGGTATCAAGACTAGCAAAGCTTAATGGGAAAGGAAGGGGTAAAGTGGTGAGGTTGCAGCACCGACTAAGCATGTATGGTGGCTAACATACGCAAATGAGAGCGAGAAGAGAAACAAAGGAACGGTCGTGAAGCTAGCAATGATCAAGAGGTGATCCTGAACACCTACTTACGTCAAACATAACCCAGAAACCGTGTTCACTTCCCGGACTCCGCCGAGAAGAGACCATCACGGCTACACACACGGTTGATGCATTTTAATTCGGATCTGGTGTCAAGTTATCTACAACCGGACATTAACAAATTCCCATCTGCCACATAACCGCGGGCACGGCTCTCGAAAGTTTATACCCTGCAGGGGTGTCCCAACTTAGCCCATGATAAGCTCTCGCGATCAACGAAGGACATTCCTTCTCCCAGGAAGACCCGATCAGTCTCGGAATCCCGGTTTACAAGACATTTCGACAATGGTAAAACAAGACCAGCAAGACCTCCCGCTGTGCCGACAAATCCTGATAGGAGATGCACATATCTCGTTCTCAGGGCACACCGGATGAGCCAGACGTCGGGTTGGCATAGACCCTGGTTGCCCAGGGGGCGCCAGACATCGCTCGGTTCGGACCAGCACTTAGAGAAGCACTGGCCCGGGGGGGGCTAAAATAAAGATGACCTTCGGGTTGGCCGACCCAAGGGAAAGGTATAGGTGGTGGTGAGGCAAATGGTAAAACCAAGGTTAGGCCTTGCTGGAGGAGTTTTATTCAAAGCGAACTGTCAAGGGGGTCCCATAAATCACCCAACCGCGTAAGGAACGCAAAATCCGGGAACATAACACCGTTATGACGGAAACTAGGGCGGCAAGAGTGGAACAAAACACCAGGCATAAGGCCGAGCCTTCCACCCTTTACCAAATATATAGATGCATTAATTAAATAAGAGATATTGTGATATCCCAACCAAAAATCCTGTCCACCATGGAGAAAATCTTCAACTTCACCTACAACTAGCAACACTATAAGAGGGGCTGAGCAAAGCGGTAACATAGCCAAACAACGGTTTGCTAGGAATGGTGTCAAAGGTTAGAGGTTCATGGTAATTTGGGAGGCTTGATGAGCAAAAGATAGGTAACACAACATAGCGATAGAATGAAGCAACTAGCATAGCAATGATAGTAGTGAGATCCAGGGTAGCGGTCATCTTGCCTGAAATCCCGCTAGTAAGAAGAACGAGTCCATGAAGAAGATGAAGCCACGAAGACGAACCAAGCGAAGACGAACGCATCCTCACGAACGCAACGAAACGGGAACTATCGAGAAGAAGCACACAACATGGTAAACACACCACATATAGGCAAGACATGATGCACAACAAGCATGATGCATGACAAACAAACAAGAACAACATATCAAGGCAAGTTTAAATGAGGCCGGAAACAACATATAACAATTCTGGTAAGTCCTCATATGCAAATTTTGAAATTGGTCCAGAACTGAATAAACCTTATGTTCAAGTTATTAAACAGCAAGTTAAGATGCACCAAGATGATCTACACGAAATTCTAGTCAAGTTACATATAAAGTTCATTTAATTCGGAGCTACGGCCTAAAAGGTATGAGCAAAACAAGTTAAACACGACATTGATGCAAAATGCACCCAAACATCAAGCAAACACACCAAAACAAGGATGCAACATGATAATATGAAGCTACATGCAAAAACAAGCAAGTTTCATATAGTGCACACTCAAAACGGAGCAACGGTTCAACACACACACACTATACAAGTCATAGCAACAATCTGTCCATAACAGCAACTAGGCATCTTACAAGCATCAAAACAACAAGCTACAGCACCCCAACATAAGAACAAAAAGCATGAGCATGAAGTACTGGTAAAGCATAACAAAACATGAACACTGAGCTATCTCCAGAAATCAACTAGAACATGCTCAAAAGGACATGGGAAGATTGCAAATTATAACAGTTTCAGACTTCGCAGAAGTAACATCAGGTTGCAATGTTTAGAGCTATCAAACAACATGTTACATGAACTTATCATGGCAAACAAAGGCATGGCATGAATCTACTAAAAGCATAGACCAAAAGTCCCTTACTGACCATGAGCCAAAAAGGCACATAAAATATGATGGCACCCATGTAAACATGGCAAATAATATGACAGATTCATACATGGCAGGAACAACAATAAGTAGGCATGTTCGTGAGCTTGAACCACTCACCACAGAGCAATACATGGCATGGCAAGGCAACCAACAGTAAGAAGGCATGTTTGTGAAGCCATACATGGCAAGAGCAAGGTCATAGGGTGCAAGGATCTCTAGCAAACGATCATGGAAACATTGAACTTAATGTTAATAGGCTGACAGCAACATCATTTAGCAAGTTTGGAGCAAGTTTATAGCAAGCTATAGTAGTCTATAAATGCAACCAAGGGCATGAATGGATAGAGCAAGACATGTATAACAAAACATCCTTAGTGAACATCTCCAGGATAATGCACGAAATGACTTGTAGCAGCAGGTTAACATAGCAACAAAATATAACAGAATCTGTCAGGAAAACAGCAACAACAAGTACCCCACTTAACAAGCTTGATGCACTCACTACACAAGTCACAAAAATACAAGGATTGCACCTCTAGAAAGATGGCATGGCATAGATCAAAACACATGTAGAGCTCACACTGATAGGATGCACACATCAATCATGGAAAAAAAATGACAAATGAGCAAGTTATAACAGTTTCAGCAGATTAACATCAATATGCACTCTTCAAACAGCATTTCGGGCATCAAGATGAGCTCAAACGAAAATGATGAAATGGAATGAAACGAAGTACTTGTTGAGACGAACAATTTGACATATTACACGCACGAAACGGAGTAATATGCACAGAGTTATGATGCGATGAACATGGCATGATTATGCAAAATAACTTCGGGACTTAGACGAAAAACGGGGTCAACCTGTTTGCACGGATATCGAGGATCGCCGGAGTGCTCATCGGAGAAGACGGGGAAGACGCCGGGGAGGGCCGGAGATGGCGGATTCGGGCCGGATCTCGCCGGATCCGGGCCGGATCTCGCCGGATCCGGGCCGGATCTCGCCGGATCCGGCTGGATCTCGGCGCGGGGAGGCGGAGGAGGTCGCCGGCGGCGCGGGGCGAGGCCGGGCCGGCGAGGAGGCGCGGGGAGCTCGCCCGGGGCGGCGCGGCTCCGGCCAGCGGAGGCAGCGGAGGCTGGGCACGGGACACGGAGGCGCTCGGGAGGAGCTGCGGCGAGGGGCGGCACGAAGGCGGAGGGGCCAAGGCGGCGGGGTCGGCGACGGCGGGGAGTGGGCGACGGGCGCAGCGGCGGCCGGCGGGGCAGCGCCCGCGGCGGCGGCCGGCGGGGCAGCGCCCGCGGCGGCGGCGGCGGAAACTGGCGAGAGGAGCCGGGCGCACTCCGGCGACGGCGGGCGGAGGCGCGGGAGCCGGGCCAGGCGGCGGCGACGCGAGGGCCCGCGCGGGCCCGCGATGGGATCCACGGGCCGGCGGCGGAGACATGTCCGGCGCGACGCGGACACGTCCGGCGGCGCGGGGAGGAAGAAGGCTAGGGTTAGACCGGGTTTTTCGGAGGGGGAGGTGTTTATATAGGTAGAGGGAGCTAGGAGAGTCCAAATGAGGAGCGGTTTTCGGCCACGCGATCGTGATCGAACGACCGAGAGCATGGACGGGAGTTTCCTGGGTTTTGGGCCACTTTGGAAGGGGTGTTGGGCTGCACAAAAGAAGGGGTTTCGGGCTGCGCGGTTAACCGTTGGAGTATCAAACGACCTCCAAATGGCACGAAACTTGACAGGCGGTCTACTGGTGCTATACCAAGGCCGCTGGGCAAACCTCGGGCCATTCCGAGAAAGTTTAATACCCGCACACGAAAAGAGGCAAAAGGGGACGCCGGGGGAACATAGGAGTGCCGGATTGCAAAACGGACAATGGGGAAAATGCTCGGATGCATGAGACGAACACGTATGCAAATGCGATGCACATGACGACATGATATGAAATGCATATGATGACATGGCAAAGTGCAACACGCAAGCAAAAGACATGGCAATGACGGCGAATAACTGGCGGACACCTGGCGCATCGAATCCGGGGCGTTACAGCCCCTCACCCCTTGGTATTGTCCTAGCGATCTGGAAGACCCAACGACGGCTGAGGTATGCACGGGGCCGGGCCCTGCCGATGCAGAACGCCAAGGCCTACTCTCGCATCTCCTTCTCGCGGGCTGTTTGTACATCAAGGGGGACTCTTGAGCATCGCGACTTAGGAGCCTAACTGGCCATGTAGCCCCTCACACCTTGGTCTCGTCCTGGCGATCTGGACGACCCAACGGCGGCTGAGGTATGCGCGGGGCCGGGCCCTGCCGACGCAGAGCACCAAGGCCTACTCTCGCATCTCCTTCTCGTGGGCTGTTTGTACATCAAGGGGGACTCCTGAGCATCGCGACTCAGGAGGCTAACCGGCCACGTAGCCCCTCACCCCTTGGTCTCGTCCTGGTGATCCCGACGACCCAACGGCGGCTGAGGTATGCGCGGGGTCGGACCCTGCCAACGCAGAACACTAAAGCAATGGGAAGGAAATCGCAGAAACCTAACAAATTATTACAAGACATATTGTTTTTTCCAAGTACCAAACACAAGTTTTAACGCCTCCACGAGGCACAATGCATGTTGCAGGGAATAAAAATGGAGGGAAGCGCTGCCAGCAAGCCTCTCCTTCAGCCTTAGGCACTGCCATCACCCGCGAGGGGTGTCCTGTCATCGACAACATCGCCGTCACCCATGCCATCGGCTATGGCTGGAGGTTCGGTGGCACCGTCAGTCGGGGGCGCAGGGTCGATGGCGAGGAACTTCCGTAGAAGGGCTTCCACTTGGCCCTTCATGGCTTCGGCGGTGGTGGTGCAGTGCTCCTCGTCCACAAGCTCGAGCAAGGCCCCAACGTTGGTGCTGGGGTCGCAAAGATGGAGGTGGATGAAGACGCACGTCATGGCGGAAGCGGAGAGCGCGCGGGCTTCCCCCTCCACCATGGGGCCGACTCCATCAGCGACGCCCTCGAGCGCCTCGACAAGCTAGGGGAGCAGCTCGACGGGGCCATCCTCAGCAGTCATCAGCGACTTGTTCAACCCCCTCCTGTAGAGATCTCGCAGCACCTTGCGGGACCTCTCCTCAAGAGAATCGAAGGCGACACGGTCATGGGCAAGGATTTTCTCCTTGGCCTCCAACCGGACCTTCTCCTCCTCCATCTCCTTCTGTAGCTTCTTCAGACGATCACGCTCTGCGGCCTGCTCCAGCGTTGATTGCTCCAGTTCGGCGTCACGACCGGCGACCGCATCTTCTCGAGCCTTTAGCTCCTCCTCCTGCTCCTCGCACTGGCGGGCCTCGATGGCGCGCTCGGTGCGCAGGGTCTCCAACTCGGCTTTCGCCACCTGGCTGCGCTCCTCGGCGGCCTCGGTGTCCTTCAACGCCGCGTCACGGGCGGCCGCGGGCAAGCCAGCAGCCCGTTCACCCTCCTTGGAAGCCACTACGGCCTGGCTGCACGCCGCCCTGATGGATGCGTCAGACTGCAGCCATCCCGAGATCAGCTCCATCCACCCTGATGCTTGCCGACAGTCGGCGCCTTAATGGTCGTCAGGAAGTTGGCACAGTGTGGAAAAGGCTTCTTCCAGAGTACCAGGTGAAGCAGAAGGTGGCGCCAATGTCAGGATCGACAAGTTAGCGGTAACAACAAGGGCCGAGGGCTCCAGAGCCTTCGGGACCTCGGCAGGCGAGCTGAGGGGAAGCACCTCCGGATTCGGCCAAGCTACAGAGATCGCCTCCCGTTGAGGTTGGGCCCCCGGGTCTCGCGAGGACAACCCTGCCACAGGAGCATGAGGGCCATCACCGCCCTTCTGCACCGGGGGTGGTGCAGCCGCGGCAGGCTGCTGTGTCGCGGGGATCACGGCCCCCTCCTCCCGCTTCTTCTTCACCACCGGCGTTGGCCTAACCATCCAGGGGGAAGGCACCAAGATACCATGACAAGAACAAGGAACATAAGATCAAGACGGAACACTTACTGGTCCACGGCAGCGTAACTCCTCGCCCTCTTCTGAAGCACCAGGCCCGTGGGCTTCGCGGGCTAGGGCACCGGTGCACGAGCCCCAGGGCAGATGAGGGCACGATGACTGGATCTGCAGTGGCGCCGGCCGGCAATGAAGCGGAGGTGTCTCCACGGGAAATCAGTGCCAATCAGCCCCTCTTCAGGACCCCTACCTTCGGCTGCTTCGGAGGGGTGCCTTTCCACCTCGTGGTGACCCCAGTGGAGCGTGTTGACCCGCTCACCGGGTGCTCACCAGTGTCGTCATTGTTGGGAAGGGTGCGGAGGAGATCAGTCTGGCGCAGTGGAGAAGTCTCCCACGCCCCCTCCCAGGTCACCTCCGAGTCCGACCCCTCCTCCTGGACAGACCCGCCAGAGGATAACACCACCGGGGCCCGGTGGCCGCAAGCGGTACGAGCCCACGCTCGTTAAAGGCAGGCATAGCAGCGATGATCTTCGCCCTGTCCGGGCAACGGTAAAGCAGGAGATGGGTGTCTGGCGGGCAACCCTGGTCCTTCCCGACTAGGAGGCGCAGGGCCTTGTCCAGCTCCTCGTAAAACAACGCGTCCGGGCGCAGGCAGAGGTCGCCTCCCTTGTCCATGAGCTTCCACAAGGTGCGCGAGCGTGCCTGGAGTGGAGCCAGACGCTGCGTCAGGAATTCCTTGACGATCATGGCCCCCGTCAGGTTCACCGCCTTCGGGTCGTCGGGCTTCAGGGTGGCCACCATCTTCTCCATCATCTGCTCCGCCCGGCGATCGGTAAGCTTTGCGCTGTTCCATCCCTCGTGAGGCACTGGCACCCCCGTCGGCAGTGCCAGCCGAGGGTAGGAGAACTTGGCATCTAAGAGGATGCACTTGTTCATGAAGTCCTCCACCTTCTTCCCGGCTCGTGAGATCGCGTTGCTTCCATTGGCCGTGACGAAATTGGCGCATCCCGAGCACTTGCCCACCTTGATCCGGAGATAGAAGAAATGGCGGAGCAGCGCCATGGACGGCATCACCCCCATGAATGCCTCACAGTAAAAGGCGAAGATTGATACGTCCATTTTGCAACATGTTTTCTTACTATTATTTATGATGTTTTTATCCATAATAATGCTTTTTGGAGTAATTCTAATGCCTTTTCTTTCATAATTTGCAAGGACACACCAAGAGGGAGAATTCCGACAGCTGGAACTCTGGACCTGAAAAAGCTACGTCAGGCCACCTATTCTCCACAACTCCAAATGAGATGAAACTCCATGATGATTTTTAGGGAATATTTAAGAAATACTGGAGCCAATAAACACCAGAGGGGGGCCACCAGGAGGGCACAACCAACCTGAGCGCGCCAGGCCCCCCTGGCGTGCCCTGGTGGGTTGTGGCCTCCTCGGCCCACCTCCGGTGCCCATATTTTGGTATATAAGTCATTTTGACCTAGAAAAAAATAAGGAGAAGGCTTTCGGGATGGAGCGCTGCCGTCTCGAGGCGGAACTTGGGTAGGAGCACTTTTGCCCTCCGGCGGAGCAATTCTGCCGAGGGAACTTCCCTCCCGGAGGGGGAAATCATCGTCAACATCATCACCAAAAACTCTTCCATCTTGGGGAGGGCAATCCCCATCAACATTTTCACCAACACCATCTCATCTCAAACCCTAGTTTATCTCTTGTATTCAATCTTGTTGCCGGAACTATATATTGGTGCTAGGGGGTGACTAGTAGTGTTGATTACCTCTTGTTGTTGATTACTATAAGGTTTATTTGGTGGAAGATTATATGTTCAGATCCATTATGCTATTTATACACCCCTGATCATGAGCATGTTGATTATTTGTGAGTAGTTACTTTTGTTCTTGAGGTCACGGGATAAATCATGTTGCAAGTAATCATGTGAAATTGATATGTGTTCGATATTTTGATGGTATGTATGTTGTGATTCCCTTAGTGGTGTCATGTGAACGTCGACTACATGACACTTCACCATATTTGGGCCTAACGGAATGCATTGTGGAGTAGTAAATATATGGTGGGTTGTGAAAGTGACAAAAACTTAAACCCCAATTTATGCACTATTCCGTAAGGGACCGATTGGATCCTAGAGTTTAATCCTATGGTTAGAATTTATTCTTAATACTTTTCTCGTAGTTGCGGATGCTTGCGGGAGGTTTAATCATAAGTAGGAGGTTTGTTCAAGTAAGAACAGTAGCTACGCACTGGTCCACCCACATATCAAATTATCAAAGTAGCGAACATAAATCAAACCAACATGACGAAAGTTATTAGATGAAATTCCCGTGTACCCTCAAGAACGCTTTGCTAATCATAAGAGACTGTTTTGGCCTTTGCCTCAAAAGGATTGGGCTACCTTGCTGCATACTTGTTACTATTATCGTTACTTGCTCGTTACAAATTATCTTGCTATCAAACTACTCGCTACTTACAATTTCAGCACTTGCAGATTACCTTACTGAAAACTACTTGTCATTTCTTTCTGCTCCTCGTTGGGTTCGACACTCTTACTTATCGAAAAGAGCTACAATTGATCCCCTATACTTGTGGGTCATCAAGGTTATTTTCTAGCGCCATTGCTGGAGAGTGAAGCACCTTTGGTAAGTGGAATTCGGTAAGGAAACATTTATATAGTGTGCTGAAATTTATTGTCACATGTTACTATGGAAAACAATCATTTGATGGGTTTGTTCGGGGTATCTTCACCTCATCCAGAACCACAATTAGTTACTCTCAACCTACTCCACCTACTGAAAATATTGAATATGAAATCCCTTCGGGTATGATAGAACAACTGCTAGCTAATCCTTATGCAGGAGATGGAACTGAACATCCTGATATGCACTTGATACATGTGGAACAAAATTGTGGATTGTTTAAGCTTGCAGGTTTACTCAGGGATGAAATGATGAAAAGGTTTTCCCTTTATCTTTGAGGGTAAAAGCATTGGCATGGTATAGGCTATGCGATGATATTGGATCATGGAATTGGAATCGTTTCAAATTGGAGTTCCATCAAAAAATTTATCCTATGCATCTAGTTCATCGTGATCGGAATTATATATATAATTTTTGGCCTCGTGAAGGAGAAAGTATCGCTCTAGCTTGGGAAGGTTTAAGTCAATGTTATATTCATGCCCCAATCATGAGCTCTCAAGAGAAATTATTATCCAGAATTTTTATGCTCGGCTTTCTCGTAATGATCAAACGATGCTTGATACTTCTTGTGCTTGTTCTTTTATGAAGAAAACTATTGAATTCTAGTAGGATTTTTTGGAAAGAATTAAACGCAACTCCAAAGATTGCAAACTCGATGAAGGTAAATAGTCAGGTATAAAGCTTAAGTATGATTGTGTTAAATCTTTTATGGATACCAATGCCTTTCAAAAGTTTAGCACTAAATATGGACTAGACTCTGAGATAGTAGCCTCCTTTTGTGAATCATTTGCTACTCATGTTGAACTCCCCAAAGAGAAGTGGCTTAAATATCACCCACCTATTAAATATGAAATTAAAGAATCGGTACCTATTAAAGAAGAAACAATACTTTATAATGTTGATCCAGTTGTTCCTACTGCTTATATTGAGAAACCTCCTTTTCCTGTTAGGATAAAGGAACATGCTAAAGTTTCAACTATGGTTAACAAAAGCTCTGTTAGAACACCTAAACCGGATGATCAAATTAGAGTTGAACCTAATATCGCTATGGTTAAAGATCTCTTAGAAGAATATGTGGATGGGCATGTTATCTACTTCTGTGCAGAAGCTGCTAGAATTGCCAAACCCGAAAAGAGGGATAAAAATAGACCAGTTGTTGGCCTACCTGTCATTTCAGTTAAAATAGGAGATCACTGTTATCATGGTTTATGTGACATGGGTTCTAGTGTGAGTGCTATTCCTTACAAGTAATATCAAGAAATTAGGGAAGACATAGCACCTACAGAGTTAGAAGACATAGATGTTACTATTAAACTTGCTAATAGAGACACCATATCACCTTGTGGGATTATTAGAGATGTTGAAGTCTTGTGTGGGAAAGTAAAATACCCTAATGATTTTATTGTTCTTGGTTCCCCACAAGATGACTTTTGTCCCATTATTTTTGGTAGACCTTTCTTGAAACCAGTTAATCTATTGCTGTTCCAACTACTAATCCTTTAGAACAATACTTGCTAGACCATGAGAATGATTCACATATGCATGAAAGAAATGAAATAGATAATACTTTATTTGAACAACGTCCCTTACTTAAACACAATTTGCCTATTGAAACTCTAGGAGGTCCTCCTCCACATAAAGGTGATCCTGTGTTTGAATTAAAACAGTTGCCAGATACTTTGAAATATGCTTATCTTGATGAAACAAAGATATATCCTGTTATTATTAGCACTAACCTTTCAGAACATGAAGAAGAAAGATTATTGAAAGTTCTAAGGAAGCATCGGGCTGCTATTGGATATACTCTTGATGATTTAAAGGGCATTAGTCCCACTCTATGTCAGCACAAAATTAATATGGAACCTAATGCTAAACAAGTTGTTGATCACCAACGTCGGTTAAATCCGAAGATGAAAGAGGTGGTAAGAACGGAAATATTAAAACTTCTGGAAGCAGGTATAATTTATCCTATAGCTGATAGTAGATGGGTAAGTCATGTTCATTGTGTCCCTAAGAAAGGAGGTATTACTGTTGTTCCTAATGATAAGAATGAACTTGTTCCACAAAGAATTGTTACAGGCTACAGAATGGTACTTAATTTTAGAAAATTAAATAAAGCAATTAGAAAAGATTGTTACCGTCTGCCTTTTATTGATCAAATGCTTGAAAGGTTATCTAAGCACACACATGTTTGCCTCCTTGATGGATATTCTAGCTTTTCACAAATACCTGTTTCTCAACCCGATCAAGAGAAGACCACTTTTACTTGTCCTTTTGGAACCTATGCTTATAGACATATGCCTTTTGGCTTATGTAATGCACCTGCTACCTTTCAAAGGTGCATGGTGGCTATATTCTCTGATTTTTGCGAAAAGATTGTTGAGGTTTTCATGGATGACTTCTCTGTCTATGAGAAGTATTTTGATGATTGTTTAAGCAATCTTGATCGAGTTTTGCAGAGATGTGAACAAACAAATGTTGTTTTGAATTGGGAGAAGTGCCACTTTATGGTTAATGAAGGCATTGTCTTGGGTCATAAAATTTTTGAAAGAGGTATTGAAGTGGACCAAGCTAAGGTTGATGCTATTGAGAAAATGCCATGTCCTAAGGACATCAAAGGTATTCGTAGTTTCCTAGGTCATGTTGGTTTCAATAGGAGGTTTATAAAGGACTTTTCTAAAATTTCTAGGCCTCTTACTAATCTTTTGCAAAATGATATTACTTTTTTTTGATGATGATTGTCTTGAAGCTTTTGAAACACTCAAGAAAGCTTTAATCTCTGCACCTATTGTTCAACCATCTGATTGGAACTTGCCTTTTGAAATTATGTGTGATGCTAGTGGTTATGTTATTGGTGTTGTTCTAGGACAAAGAGTTGATAAGAAATTGAATGTTATTCATTATGCTAGTAAAACTCTAGATAGTTCTCAAAGAAATCATGCTACTACTGAAAAAGAATTCTTAGCAGTGGTGTTTGCTTGTGATAAGTTTAGACCTTATATTGTTGATTCAAAAGTAACTGTTCACACAGACCATGCTGCTATTAAATATCTTATGGAAAACAAAGATGCTAAACCTAGACTTATTCGTTGGGTTCTCTTGTTACAAGAATTTGATTTGCATATTATTGATAGAAAAGGAGCTGAGAACCCCATTGTTGGTGTCAAAACCGGCAGATCTCGGGTAGGGAGTCCCGAACTGTGCGTCTAAGGCTAATGGTAACAGGAGGCGGGGGACACAATATTTAGCCAGGTTTGGGCCGTCTCGATGGAGGTAATACCCTACTTCCTGCTTGATTGATCTTGATGATATGAGTATTACAAGAGTAGATCTACCACGAGATCGTAGAGGTTAAACCCTAGAAGTTAGCCTATGATTATGATTGTTGTTGTCTTACAGACTAAACCCTCCCATTTATATAGACATCGGAGGGGGCTAGGGTTACACAGAGTCGGTTACAGAGAAGGAGATCTACATATCCGAATTGCCAAAGGAGAGTCCCACCCGGACATGGCACGAAGTCTTCAATCTTGTATATTCATAGTCCAACAGTCCGGCATAAGTATATAGTCCGGCTGTCCGAGGACCCCCTAATCCAGGACTTCCTCAGTAGCCCCTGAACCAGGCTTCAATGACGATGAGTCTGGCGCACAGTTTGTCTTCGGCATTGCAAGGCGGGTTCCTTCTCCGAATACTCCTAACTAGATCTTGAACACAGAATCGTGGATGGCTCTGCAAAAAAAATTCCACATACCACCATAGAGAGTATAATATTCCACGAGTCTAATCTGATGACAATTTTTCCATAGCGTGACATCACGCCGTGGCTCAGTTATTATTCGAACCATTTTCTTGACCCGTTACCGCACATTTTGCGAGGCGGTTTTACTGGCACGTCTTGTCGAAGCAGAGATCGCGTCCCCTTATCACGGGATTCTCATCAATACGGGTGTGGGTAACCCAACCGCGCCATCAACACAGCGCTTGGGGAATAAGCAAGTTTACAAGGTAAGTGGGGAGGCGCACGATCCCTGTTGTCTTTATAAGGAGATAAGACTTCCCCTTTTTCACCCACGCCTTCTTCCTCTGCTCATCCAAGCATTTTGCCTTCTCCGCCAACAAAGGCCCTCCGAAAATGTCCAGATCTGGAGCAGGAGGCAAGTGGATGGCCTCTACCGTCCAGGAGAAGGATATCAAGAAACTTCGGGAGCCAGGTATCTGGCCAAGAAGATCGGCCACCGCCTTCCGACGGTGGGACAGATTGTCCCTACTCCAGAACCCCATGAGAGGGTTGTATTCCTCCCTCACTTTGTATGCGGCTAGGGTTTCCCCTCCACCCATTTGTTCACGGCATTATGTATTACTACGGGATCAATTTCCATGATCTATCCCCCAATTCCTTCCTCAAATCTCGACATTCGTCGTCGTGTGCGAGGCCTTCCTCCGCATCTCTCCACACTTTGGATTATGGTTGAAGATCTTCAATGTGAAGCCCAAGGTGGTGAGTGGCGAGGACGCGGACTGCGGAGGAGCCATGGTGAGCAAGATGCCCAACGTTACATGGCCATCAGGTACCTTCAATGACTCTGTCAAAGGATGGCAACAACAGTGGTTCTATGTCACTGAGCCACGCGGCACAAAATGGCCCGAAGCTCCCGAATTCCGATCCGGAGCTCCACTGCGGCTTACGTCCTGGCCCAAGAAGGGTCTGAACTGGTCTTCGCCAGATGAGTTGTCGGTGCTCCAGACGCACGTCAAGGGTATGGAAGACAAGAATATCAAACTTGTCAACATAGTTCAGGTGAGGTTAGTTCGCCGGATTCTCCCTTGTCAACACAGGGCTTGCAATTTATGAGAATTTGACCCGGCCAAGCACCATACCCTGCTAGGGTTCTTTGGATCATCGCACAAAGACATCTGGAAGGTTCTCCTTAAGTCTGACAAATCATGGCCGGATTCGGCCGAGGACCACGGGTACCAACTGTCCTGACCCGCGAGCCCGGTAAGTCTTCGTATGTTGGCAAGTCATACACTTTATCTATATAATCCAAGGGGAATGCTTAATGTGTTCAATAACTTTTCCAGGGGTGGACGAAGAAGGCGCAGCGGATCTACTGTTGTCGGTGTACAAAAGTAGGGGCTTTCCTTTTGACCCCTTTACTTGTGCACGGGCAGTCAGAGCCTTCCGCCACGGCCACGTGTTACAGGGAAGGAGAAGGAGGCTGGAGAGAAGCCGAAGGCACCAGACAGACAATGCAACAACAAGGACCAAGGCCACAAAGATCAAATGGGCGAGGTAGGATTCCCGGCAAGGACCCTTGCGGGGGGCAGCCTCAGCAACCCCAACAAGACCCTTGCTGGGGGAGCTCGCCCACGCCAGCCGAAGCGAGCCACCCTTGAGCCCACCAAGCTCGACAAACGCATTGGGACAGGGCTCGGGAGGCACCTCTGTGGTGGCATACAGATCTTTGTGAAGACAAAGAATAGACAAGATCAGATGAGGATAGGAAGGCAACCATCCTCACCAAAGAAACCCACAAGACCCCCGACAAGATCCTTGCCGGGGACGCCTGCGCACCACGGCAAGACCCTTGCCGGGCCACCCGGCAAGGCCCTCGCCAAGCGCACCAGCAGGGCCACCGTCAGGCCCGCACCAACCAAGTCTCCACCGCCGTTCGCATGCAGCTGCCGACCCAACCAGCTTGGCAGGCGCCTTCGTGGCAACATGCAACCCTTCGTGGAGACTCCACTACCGTGCCACCTCAGCTGCCTGCCTGCCTACATGGCACCGCATGCACCGCTGTCCAGGGCGCGTGTCAAAGCTTGAAGGAGCAGTGACGGACGGGACGGGCCTCGCCCCCGTCCCCAATAAAGTGAAGGGACACCTAAGCCTCGCATTAAATGCGCTTTGTCCTGTAATACCAGCGATAAGCTCGCAACACTGTAGCACTTTCCACCTCCTGTGTGCCACTGTGGCAGCCCCTTCCGCCTATAAAAGGAGGCCCCTGGCACACGGGAGAAGGATTCGACTTTTTCGAATCCCACAGCACCCAGAGCTAGTTCAAGAGCTCAAGAACACTAAATACATCCACCAAAGCAGGATCGTAGGGTTTTACGCATCTTTGTGGCCGAACCTGGGTAAATCCCTTTGTGTTGTCTACTAGTCCCGCTCTTCTCACGATCCCCGCGCCCCACAACCGTAGAAGGGATTCCAGTGATCCCATAGGTGTCGTTTCCTACCGACATCTTTGGCGCGCCAGGTAGGGGGCGCAATTGTGAGAATCTGGCCTAGCAGCCGACCTAGCTATTCTTCATCGCCGTGGCTCCTAAGAAGAAGGAGACCACGGTGATCAGTTCGTCCGGGACCAGGTGTCCATCACCGGTGCGGACCACTAGCGGGCCAGTCGTGGAGAGAACCCGTGGCGCGGCCTCGAACATCCACATCACCCTGGCGGTTCAGGCTTGGCGAGTGGCGCCGTTCGCGCGCCAGGCGACGAGCTACCAGTCGCGGGCTCCAGAGACGGAGTCGGGCCCCCCGCAAGCGGCGCGGGGCCATCCAGGGGTGCCGCCCTCCCGCCAGACGGCGGCACGGCGGCCTCCAAGACACCAACACTGGCGCCTACGGCGCGCTCTTCCCAGGTTGTGCGTGATGAGCAGCGTCACCCTGCTGGGGACCCTGCGCGCCGCCCTGGGAAGAGTCCCATGCGCCCATCACATGATGAGGAGGGCCAGGATGCGCACCGAGGTGCTGGCGGAGGTGGCGAACGGCTGCGGGGCCGTGACGCAGCTCCTTCTAACATGGTTAGAAGTCGAGGTGCATCGCGGTCCACCCAGCTCTCGCCGCCACCCACGCCAGCGGAAGCCCTAGCACGCGCGTAGCTGCTCCTCGATTTTCCTCCCGCCGCGGAGAAGCTTGACGAATGGAGGGCCACCGTCCGGAGCCTCATCGGCATCGCCAACAACGATGAATTGCGACCGGCGGGACCTATAGGCCGTCGCTCCGCCGGGTTACCGCGTGCCAGCGGAGGCCATGCCAGTGGCGATGCGGCCACGGTGTACTCCCCAACTCCATCCCGACCGCCCCAGGCGTTGGTCCGTCGCGGCGATGCTCGTGATGATATCTCCGTCGCGTCGTCCGACCCCGCGAACCAACTGCGATCAGTGTCAAGTCCTTCGGGAGTGGGCTCATGAGGATGCTTGAACTACGATCGAGCACCGATGTGACGCGCGCCACCAATTGGACAGGCGGGCGGGGCCCGCTACGGACCACCCAGTGCCGGGAGGCTACGGTGGCCTACCTTACGAGGTGGGTTGTCCGGATTTCACCCATGAGTTGCGGCAGTTCCAATGGCCCTCCCACCGTATGTTCAAGCCCGACGTTGGCGAGAAGTACAACGGAAAGACTCACCCGTCAGAGTTCCTCATCATCTACACCATCACGATGCAAGTTGCTGGGGCCCGCGATGATAAGGTGCTTGCCAACTACTTCCCATTGACACTCAAGCCTAATGTTATGTCATGGTTGATGCACTTGCAGGTGGATTCCATCTCTTCTTGGGCGGATTTGTGCCATGAGTTTGTTGGCGCCTTTACCGGAGGTCACCAAGCTCATGGCCAGGCGAGTGATTTACATGTCATCCCCCAGAAGGAAGGAGAAAACCTGCGCAAGTACATCCAAAGGTTCAGCCGGGTGCAGTACAACATCCTCGATGTTCATCCCGCCGCCGTGATCAGTGCGTTCCATCAGAACGTGCATAATCGCAAGATGCATGAAGAACTGGCGATGAACAAGGTTAAGGATGTGGCCGAGCTCTATGTTGTGGCCGATCGATGCGCTCGTGCTGAGGAGGGAAGGAAGTACCCCGACAAAGATGCTGGTGCGGAAACCGACTCCACTAGCGACATCGCCACCCCAGCAAAGAAGGGCCGACGTCATAAAAGGAAGCGCAAGGGCAAGGCCGTGCTTGCCATTGAGGGATCCGACGACACCGGCACCACCTAGAAGACCAAGGCGAGCGACCCCGGCAAGGAGGTTGCCAGGTGTGACGCTTGCCGGGCCTTGGCGGCTGCCGACAAGCCAAGAGGCTCCGACAAGCAGTACTGCAAGATCCACCACACTAGGGGCCATGATCTCCAAAACTGCCGGCAGGTAGAGCTGCTCGCCGAGAAGCAGAAAGCCGAGTATGAGCAGCGGGACCAGGAGAAAGGCCCAGATGGTGCCGAGGAATTCGGCAAGAAACGTGGCAGCCAAGGAGGCCGCTGCGGCAAGGAGAATCAGCAAGAGAGGCCCGCCCGGGGCTGAGACAAGAAGCAGGAAGACGATGATCATGACGAGGACGACGAGTCCGGCGACCACGAGTTTCATAAAGCCACAGAGGCCATGTGCGTCGATGGTGGCGCCTCGCTGCATACATCTCACTGCCAACTCAAGCAGTGGGCGCGTGAGGTCACAGCGGTGGAACCATCGTTCGATGCACGGAAGCCGCTGAAATCGTCCAACACGCCCATCATCTTCGACACCGAGGACCACCCTCACCGCACTACTGCGGTCGGGTGCTTGCCATTGTTGGTTCACCAACAATCCGCAATCTCAAGGTGACGAAGATGTTGGTAGACGGCGGGGCCGGCCTGAACTTGATCTCGCCTGTCGTGGTCAAAAGGCTGCAGATCCCTGATGGAGACCTCGAGGAGACGGACACGTTCCAAGGGGTTAACCCAGGGGGAGCCAGCCAAAGGGAAAGATCAGGCTGCCCGTGTGTTGGTGTACTAGAGTAGGGGTACCCTAGTATCCCGAAATTGTGCACGGGCAGTCACAGCACCCCGCGGCAAGACTTGCCGGGTGACCCCCAAGATCCTCAGTGGTTCCTTTGGAGCAATTCAAGAACAAAGTGTTTAAGCCAAGGAGACAAGGCCCCGGCAAGAGGAGCTTGCCGGGAAGGCCAATCAAGGCATCTCAAGGAACTTGCCGCGACGCGCCTCACGTCCCGGCAAGGCCCGGCAAGCGACAAGCTTCTGGACACGACAAGACAACGACCGCAGCAAGGCGCTTGCCGCGGCAAGCTACCACTCTGTACCCGCGCTCCAGCACATCCACCAACGTGTCGCTCTGGGACCTTTTCAGGTGCACGTGGCGAGAGGCCGTGCAGCCAGCGGTGCGAGGTGGCAAGCGGCGCTGACAAGATTGCCATCGTGGCGAGCGGTGGCGCCCCTGACGGTCCCTTTTCTGCACTGTTTGGGCGACACAGACGGGCATTTAATGCCTTTGTCCCCTGCCGTCAGGGTTAGGTATGATACACTGTACAAGTAGTTGTACCAACCGCAATTCCTTTTCCATTTTTGCCCTCGTCTTCGTTGCCACCTGTCGGTTACCCCTTGAGCATATAAAAGAAGGCCCATGCGCAACGTAGAGGGGGGTTCGAAGCCAGAAAGCACTCACGCTCGGTCTCGTTAGCGGCTAGTGTGTACTGTAGCACCCAGCGCTCCCGAGCAAGAACACAATACAAATCAGACATGCAGCAGTAGGAGTATTATCTCCCCGGAGAGCTTCGAAGCTGGGTAAACCGCTCGTGTGCTTCGCCTCGATCCGCTCTTCGTGCGATCTCCGCCCCCCGCCGAACCGAAAGGGGCCCGGTCCGCCGGCCCCATAGGTGTTCGTTCCCACGACATCTCTGGTGCGCCAGGTAGGGGGCGTCGAGGTTGTGTGAACCTGATCCGGCATTCACGCGAGCTAGATCTTCATCATCTTCATCCAACATGCCACCGAAGAAGAAGGCTTCGGAGGTGGCTGCTCCGTCCACGTCGATCCCACCGTCGCCGGAGCAAACGGGTGGTGGGGTAGACGCCGGCGGAAGAACGGGCGTCGACGAGGGAGCTCACGGTGCTGCCAGGTCCAAGGACAAGGCTGCACAGACCTCGGCGTCCGTACATGCACCGCGTCCATCTCAGGAGGTGCGGGACCAACAGCGTCATGGTACTCGCGGTACCATACGTTCATTGGACCGAGATCGAGCTGGTGGATCTCGGGATGCTCAAGACCAGTATGCGCGCCAACATGCTGGCACAAGCAAGACACGGTCGCCTGGACGGGATGCTACTCCTTCTAACATAGTTAGAAGTCCGAGCATATCCCGCTCCTCGCACCGTTCGCCACTGCCACCCTCCACTCCAGCAGAAGCTCTGGCACGAGCTCAACTGCTCCTGGATTACCCTCCAACGGCAGACAAGATCGGCGAATGGAGGGCCACCATTCAGAGTCTCATCGACTTCGCCAACCGCGACACTCCACGGCAGCCGAATGCATCGCAGCCGTGGCAAGACTGCCAGGCACAGGCCGGTGGCGACAAGACCGGTGGGGGTGCAACAACCGTGCACTCTCCACCCCGAAGGCCAAGATCGCTGACTCGCCGGGTCAACCTCGACAACGACTCCACCGCGTCATCAGATCCACAAGCTCGTCGCGATCAGCGCCAAGTTCTTCACGAACGACAGCAAGAAGACGCTCGCACTCGCATCGAGCGTCGAAGAGAAGCGCGGCGTCAATCAGACCAGCGCGCTGGGCCCGCTGTCGACATGCATGCGCCAGGGGAACCAGGCGACTTGCCGTACGCGGTAGGTTGCCCTGCGTTCACTCGTGAGCTATGGCAAGTCCAGTGGCCCAGCACAAAGAATTTCAAGCCAGACGTACCAGAGAAGTACGATGGCAAGTTGCATCCGTCGGAGTTCCTCAGCATCTACACCATCGCGGTGCAAGCTGCCGGGGGACGGGATGACAAGATCCTTGCCAACTACTTCCCGCTGGTGCTCAAGCCCAATATCAGGTCCTGGCTCATGCACTTGCCGGACAACTCCATATCCTCCTGGGCAGATCTGTGCCATCAGTTTGTCGGCGCCTTTACAGGCGGCCACAAGCCTCATGGCCAAGAAAGCGATCTGCATCTGCTCACCCAGAAGGAAGGAGAGCCCCTGCGCAAGTACATTCAGAGATTCAGCCATGTACAGCGCAACATCCCAGACGTCCACCCTGCTGCGGTCATCAGCGCGTTCCATTAGAACGTGCGCAACCGCAGGATGCGGGAAGAGATGGCGATGTGCAAGATCAGAGACGTCAGTGAGCTATACGCCCTGGCCGACAAGTGTGCACGTGCTGAGGAAGGAAGGAGACTCCCCGGAGAGAATACAGGAGCAGGAGGATCTGACAGCGAGGATGCCGCCCCGGCAAGGAAAAACCGGTGGCGGAACAACAGGAAGAAGAAAGGCAAAGATGTGCTAGTCGTTGAGCAGTCCGGCAACGGAGGTGGCGCCAAGGAAGCCAAAGCTGTGGCGGCCGCCGACAAGCAGGACGGCTCCGGCAAGCAGTACTGCAAGATCCACCGCACCAAGGGCCATGATCTTCAGAGCTGCAAGAAGGTCGAGCAGCTTGTCGAGCAGCAAAAGGCTGAGTACGAGCGGCGCGACAAGGAGAAGGCCCAAGAAGGTACTGGAGGATCCAGCAAGAAACGTCCCGGCCGGGGAGGACGCCGCGGCAAGGCCAAGCAGCGGCAAGGAGACAGGCCTCCCCGCGGCCGCGACAAGGATGAAGATGACGATGAAGACGAAGATATGGATGATGATGAGACCGATGAGCAGGAGTTCCAGAAAGCCACAGAGGTCCTGTGTGTTGACGGCGGTGCTTCTCTGCATACTTCACACCGCCAGCTCAAGCAGTGGGTGCGGGAAGTCAATGCGGCAGAACCACCCGTCGAGTCACGCAAGCCTCTGAAATTGTCCAGCACGCCTATCATCTTTGATATTGAGGACCACCCTAATCGCATAACTGCGGTCGGGTGCTTGCTGATGTTGGTTTCACCAACTATCCGCAACCTCAAGGTCACTAAGATGCTAGTTGACGGCGGGGCCGACTTGAACCTGATCTCATCCGCGGTACTCCAGAAACTCCAGATCCCTGACAGCGAGCTCGAGGAGACCGGCACATTCCAAGGAATCAACCCGGGAAGGAGCAAGCCGAAGGGAAAGATCACGTTGCCGGTGACATTTGGCAGCGAGTTGAACTTCAGAACTGAGAGGGTCACCTTTGACGTTGCTAACTTTCCATTGCCTTACAATGGGATACTCGGCCGTCCAGCGCTCGCCAAATTCATGGCAGCCTCTCACTATGCATACAACATACTGAAGATGCCAGGCCCGATAAGTGTCATCTCTGTCCCTGGCGACAAGAAGGATGCTCTTATCTGCGCCGACAAGATCTACCGGGAAGCAGCAGCCGCAGCAGATCGCAAGACACTTGCCGCTGAAGCTCCCGGGGGGAAGAAGAAGACCAAGTCTGGCAAGAGTTCTGATGCCCACTCCGGCAAGCGCACCTCTTCGGAGTGCTGCGCTACCGTCGAGGACGCACCATCGAGCTCCACTGGCAAGTGTAAGAAGACGATGGCAGCTCCGCTAGAGACCAAGAAGGTGCCAGCCAAGGAGGACGGCACTGGTGGTACCTTCACCATCAGTGCCACTCTCGACCCTAAATAGGAAGGCGCGCTCGTTGCTTTCCTGCGGGCGAACGTCGATGTGTTTGCGTGGCAACCGTCTGACATCCCCGGTGTTCCCAGGAAAGTAATCGAGCACCACCTTGCCATCTGTCCTCATGCGCGGCCCGTCAAGCAGAAAGTCAGGAAACAAGCAGTGGAGCGCCAAGAATTCATCGCAGAAGAAATCAAGAAGTTGGAAGCAGCAGGCCTTGTCAGAGGAGTGCTCCATCCTACGTGGTTGACCAATCCTATAGTCGTGCGCAAGGCAAACGGGAAATGGAGGCTTTGTATCGACTTTACCGATGTTAATAAAGCTTGTCCCAAAGACCCATTTCCCTTGCCACGCATTGACCAGATTGTTGACTCCACGGCCGGATGTGATTTGCTTTCGTTTCTTGATGCATACTCAGGATACCATCAAATCTTCATGGCAGAAGAGGATGAGGAGATGACCGCATTCATCACTCCATGTGGCACATACTGTTTCATACGGATGCCTTTCGGTTTGAAGAATGCTGGTTCAACATTTGCAAGGGTAGTCCATCACGCTTTTGAACCACAAATGCACAGAAATGTGGAAGCCTACATGGATGACATAGTGGTCAAGAGCAAGGACAAGGCAACTCTGATTCAAGATTTAGACGATACCTTTGCAAATCTGCGCAAGATCAACCTCAAGCTCAACCCCGAGAATTGTGTGTTTGGAGTCCCCTCCGGCAAGCTTCTTGGGTTCTTCGTGTCTCAATGGGGAATTGAGGCCAATCCTGATAAGATCAAGGCCATTGAGCAGATTGAAGCACCAAAGCGCGTCAAGGATGTACGAAGACTTGCCGGTTGCTTGGCTGCTCTCAGCAGGTTTATCTCTAAGTCTGCTGAGCGCGCCCTGCCATTTTTCAAAATATTGAAAAAGGCAGGTCCAATGAAATGGACTCCGGAAGCGGAGGCTGCGCTGCAGGACTTGAAGAGATACCTGTCCTCCACTCCAACACTTGTCGCACCTAAGCCACAAGAGAAGTTGCTGCTGTATATAGCGGCAACCAATCAAGTGGTTAGTGCTGCGTTAGTAGCAGAGAGGGAGGTGGATGATGAGCCAGCAACCACGATAGATGCATCGCGCGACAAGCAGGGGGCTTCACTGATAAGCTCTGGTCCCGACAAAGATGGATCTGCGTAGACGCGTGAGGAGATGCAGAAGAGAATGGTGCAGCGCCCAGTTTACTTTGTTAGTTCCCTTCTGCAGGGGGCTAGATCGAGGTACTCTGGTGTGCAGAAATTGCTTTTCGGCCTTCTCATGGCCTCGAGAAAGCTGCGCCATTACTTCCAAGCACATGAGATCACAGTTGTCACTCATTTTCCGCTGAAGAGGATACTGCAGAATCCAGAAGCAACAGGCAGGATTGTCGAGTGGGCACTGGAACTGTCAAGCTTTGGCCTCAAGTTTGAGAGCACTTCAACTATCCAAAGCAGAGCATTGGCAGAATTCATAGCAGAGTGGACGCCAACACCAGATGAAGAAATTCCAGAAACGAGCATCCCCGTCAAGGAAGCAAGTAAAGAGTGGCTGATGTACTTTGATGGTGCCTTCTCGCTGCAAGGCGCCGGTGCGGGCGTGCTGCTTGTTGCGCCCACTGGAGAGCACCTCAAGTACGTAGTCCAGATGCACTTTCCCAAGGAGCAAGCCACAAACAATACTGCAGAGTATGAAGGTTTGCTTGCCGGTCTCAGGATCGCGGCAGACCTTGGGATCAAAAAGCTTTTTGTCAGGGGTGACTCGCAGCTTGTCGTCGGCCAAGTGAACAAGAATTATCAGAGTTCGTTGATGGAAGCCTATGTTGACGAAGTGAGAAAGTTAGAAGAGCACTTTGACAGCCTACAGATGGAACATGTTCCGAGAGCTCATAACGACATTGCCGATGGCCTGTCCAAGTGCGCCGCACTTAAGTTACCTGTGGAACCAGGGATCTTTGTGCTCAAACTGACTCAACCGTCTGTAACGCCATCGACCGGACAGAGCAAGAAGAGGAAGTTGATTTCTGGTGACTATTTTCCGGCAGAGCTCCCCGAAGCCGCCGCCAAGAAGGTCCCCAAGATCAACATCAAAGGTGCTGAGGAGCAGTCTGCTCCGGCAAGCCCTAGGGTTTGTTCCGTTGAAGCAGATGCTCCCGACAAGTTTTGCTCCGGCAAGCTTGCCGGAGAACATCAAGCTCCGGCTGAGCCGCAGGTTCTCACCGTAGAAGCGGATGTTCTCGCAGCAGCATATGTGCCTTTAGTCCTTGTTGTCGAGCCGCAAGCTCCAGCATGGGCAAAGCAGATTGTCCATTTCCTTCAAACAGGAGAACTTCCCGAAGAGCAAGAAGAAGCGGAAAGAGTAGCCCGACAGTCAAGTATGTACCAGTTTGTCGACAACACACTGTACAGAAGGAGACTCAACGGTGTGAAATTGAAGTGTATTCACCGGGAAGATGGACAAAAGTTGTTGGCAGAGATACATGGGGGCATATGTGGTCACCACATTGGCGCAAGAGCACTTGCCGGCAAAGCCTTCCGGCAAGGTTTCTTTTGGCCGACAGCCCTCCAGGATGCAACTGCACAAGTAACCAAGTGTGAAGCGTGCTAGTTCCATTCCAAGCAGATACACCAGCCAGCTCAAGCTCTCCAGACGATCCCTTTATCCTGGCCATTTTCGGTCTGGGGGCTCGACATCCTCGGCCCCTTTCCCCGAGCTATCGGGGGCTTTGAGTACTTGTACGTTGCAATCGACAAGTTCACAAAGTGGCCGGAAGTGGAAGCAGTGAGGAAGGTGACAGCACAGTCAGCAGTCAAGTTCTTCAGGTCGATTGTTTGCCGCTTCGGGATCCCTAACAGGATCATCACCGACAAAGGCACACAATTCACGAGCCGCACCTTCGTGCAGTACGTCCAAGATCTTGATGCCAAGGTCTGCTTCGCTTCTGTTGCTCATCCGAGAAGCAACGGTCAAGCGGAGAGGGCAAATGCTGAAGTGCTGCGCGGACTCAAGACCAGGACTTTCGAAAGGCTGTACAAGTGCGAAAAGAACTGGATTGAGGAGCTGCTGGTGGTTCTTTGGTCGATCAGGACGATGCCAAATCGAGCCACTGGCCAGACACCTTTCGCTCTAGTCTATGGAGCAGAGGCAGTTCTCCCCACGGAACTCGTATACGGGTCGCCTCGAGTGCTCGCTTATGATGAGCTTGAGCAAGAGCAGCTGCGACAAGATGACGCGCTGCTCCTTGAGGAAGACCGTCTTCAGGCTGCTGTACGAGCTGCTCGCTACCAGCAAGCTTTGCGCCGCTACCATAGCCGCAAAGTTAATGCTAGAAGTCTCGAGGAAGGCGACCTTGTTCTTCGGCGTGTTCAGTCTGCCAAGAACTCCAACAAGTTGACGCCGAAGTGGGAAGGCCCTTACCGGGTGAAATGAGTCACTAGGCCTGGCGCTGTCCTCCTTGAGACCGAAGATGGCACTCCGGTGAGCAACTCCTGGAACATTGAGCATCTTCGTAAGTTTTACCCGTAAAGCGCGGTTGTCGGAACCTATTCCGGCAACCACCTTTTGTACAAGTCTTGCCGCTGTTGCATGTAATCCTTTGTACAAAGCCGAGCGCAGACCCCGTGCATAAATAAAGCTCATGTGCTCTGCACATCTTGTCAATTTCATGCTTTCTATTTTTTGCATGTGTTATCTGACATTTTGTGCAGCACCTACCCCCGGTAAGCAATAACGAGCCGTAAGGCTCCATATCTTTATTTTCTCTTCTTTCTCTTTCTCAAAGAAAGGAAGGTTCCCTCGCCCACAAGTTTGCCGGGGGGGAAGGAGGAGATAATGGTGTGGACCAGGCGTCGTTCAAGGAAGTTTTGCCTTACCGGGAAGCAAACGACAGAAAAGCTAAGTAGCCAAAGTTTGAGCAATAAGTTTTAAAATTTTTAAGTTATCTTCCTCGAACGACCGTACTTTGTATGGAAAACCTGTGCGCGGAGGAACCAACTCGTGGCTAGTTGCGCCCTTACTTTGTTTCGAGTCCGCTCAACAACTTAAGTGAGCTGCGACAAGCTGCGACAAGGTTTCTTGTCGGTAGCGGCACCGCCAGCATGCTGCTGATGTCCCACACTCAGCGCTCGCGGCTAAGGTACCTGCACCGGCAAGTTCCCTAAAAGCGTAGGGCAAAAACATACAAAGGAAGGAATCAAGTAAAGGAAGTAACGTAGCAATCGATACCCAAAATAAAGTTATATTACAAGGTAGCTTGTCGCAGCTCTAATAGATTGTTCTCATAACATGACTAACAGCGACAAGGAAAGGAGGAAACGGGCGGCCTAATCTACGCGGTCGCCATCAATCCTCTTGACCTCGTTCACCTTGTCCACAATGGGTGCGACAAGGGCCTTGAGCGCTTCCAGATCAGCATCCGCCGGCAGCTTCTTGAGGACATTGGTGAGGTTGAGGCCCGGGTTGCGGAAGGCCACCTTCACCAACACCTTTTGCAGAACTCTCGTGCAGATCGTGCGCGACTCGTCGGCCAGCTTCTTTGGGATCCTTTCCCGGAGTTGCTGGAGGGCCGTCGCCACGCCCTTGAAGAACAAAGTGAGCTTGGCGCTGGGCTAGAGGTTCTCATCGGAGCAGTACCCGAAATCCTCCATCCCCAGCTGCGCCGGCTCCCCCCTCGATGACTGCGGCGATATTCACAAGACCCTCTGTCCAGAGTTCCACAGTCTCCCTAAAAGTGTTTTGGGATTCGGCGGCCCTCGTCAGCAGCGCTTCGTTGGCCTTGATCTCCTCCTTCAAGGCCACCTCCTGCTCCTTGGCGTCGTCCAGCGTCTTGGTCAAAGTAGCCAGCTTCAACTCAAGATCTGCGTTGGAGTCCTTGGCGGCGCTAAGCTCCTTGCCCTTCTCGACGAGACGACCCTGCAGCTCACCATGGGCGTAGGCGTCCTTCTCGCGCTCGCGCTTGAGCACGACAAGCTCTTCGCCTCTCGCCTTGAGATCGGCCTCCAGCTGCGCCACCTTTGTCTCCAGCTCCTTCTTGGCGGCCTCGGCAGCATCCTTTGCTTCCTTGAGAGCCCCGCCGAATGTTTCCTCACGCGCGGCAAGCTCCTCCTCGTGGCTGTCAAGGTTAACCTTCCGCTGCGTCAACTCGCCTTCCCACGCAAACAGCTCCTCGGCGACAAGCCGCTGTTGCTGTTCGGCTTCAACCTTCTCGAGGAGGAAGGCTTTCCGTGCCTCGGCAAGTTGCTCCCGCTCCTCCGCCAGGGACCGGAGAGCTTCTTGGTTGCGGCCTCGGAGCTCCTCCGTGTGCTTCTCGATGTCCACTCCCACCCTCGCGACAAGCGCTTCTCGGGATTCTAGCTTGGCCTGTCGAGCGCGGTAGAGCGACACCAGCTTCCGCAGCAGCCGCTCCTCCTCAGTCTCGTCGCTGCTGCTGCTTGGTGCGTCAACCAGCATCAGCCCAGCGGAGGCGAGCACTTCTCCATCAAAAGTCTCTCCTTCGACCGGCGCCCTGGAGCTTGACGCCCAGGGGAGCTTGATGAGGACGCCATCGCCGGCCTTCAAATAGGCGCCGGGCTGGGGCTCTTCGGAGCCTGACGCAGCGGCAGCGGCAGAGGGATCGGCGGTCAGCGTAGCGCCTTGCGCTCCTGCGGCCTCAGGGTCGTCAGTGCGATCGCCAGACCCCTTGTCGGCTCCTGCGGTGGCAGCTTTGGTGGCCTCTTCGCTGGCGGGCTCATCAGCGCCAGCCCCTTCTTCGGTGGCAGCGGCGTTGTCGGTGTTTCCGCGCGCGTTCTCCTCGCCGGTGGCCTCGGTCTCCATCGGCTCCGTGGAAGATGGATATGATGGCCGGGAAAAGAGAGAAAAAGTCAAGCAAATATCCAAAAAGAAGATCAGAAGAAGAAGAACACAAGGGAAGTTTTCAAGCAAGAAGGGTTACCTGTACTGGGATCTGCAGTCATGGGCTCCACCACCGGGGGGTCGCTGGTGCTGTCCCTTGCCGGAGAACCGTCCCTTGCCAGAGAACTATCCCTTGTCGAAGACTTCTCCCGTGCCGGAGAACGCTCCCTTGCCGGGGAATCCTCCCTTGGCGGCGTAGTCGAAGCAGATAGCATCTCGGGGGCGGCTTCCGGGTGCTCCTGGTGAGGCTGCTCTGCTCCTACAGAAACCAACAGTCAGATGTCAGCAAAAGAAAGAACACCCATGCACACCATAACAGCGGGAAGTAAACCATATACTTACGTTGGGGGCTGCGTTGGGGGCTGCTTTGGGGAATGATTGCCGGGTCCGGCAAGGTGGTCTCGGGCGCGCCCCTTGCTATCGCGGTGGGCTCGTCCTTGATGACAATCACCGGAGCCTTAGCTCTCTTCGCCGCTCTCTGGGCCAGGGTCCTGAAAAGGAATGAGTTCAGAGTAAAGCAAATCAGATACAAGACCAAACAACAAGAATTGAAGAACTACAAGTACAGCGAAGAATCTTACTCTTCTTCTTCCTCGTCGGAGCTGAGCGCGGAGAGGTCGAAGTCCGGCCCTCTTTCGGCGCGACGAGGCGGAGGAGTAGGCTCCCTTGACCGCTTGGCGGGGGCGGCGGCAGGATCAGAAGCAGCGGTCCGGGAGGACCCCGCTCTAGTTGCCGCAGCGGCGTGAGACGCTCCCGCGGCAACAGTGCTTGTCACGGCGGAGCGTGTCGCACGGCGCGGCGGCTGTTGACCTGTCTGCCGCCCTGCTACGTCCCCAACCTTGCGGAGGCGCCTTCTTGGTGGAGCTGGGGGCTCTGCTTGCGGCAAGCTGCCTGAAGATGGCAAGCTGCTCGCACCCTCGGCGGGCTCGCTCGACTCGGCTTCAGGCTCGGCAAGCTCTCCCTCGCCGGCAAGCTCTCCCTCACCGACAAGCTCATCTCGATCGGCAAGGCTTGCCGCCTCTGCTGCCTCTGCCTCCTACACGGTGAATCCAAACTCGCCCACGGCAGCGGCTGCCGCCGCCTCTTCCGCCCTGGTGGCGATGCGCTGCATCTCCGCATCGGTGGTGTCGCGGGTGAGGCTCTTCTGCTCATCGGAGCGGACCGCCACTTCTACCAGGCCATCGAAGAATGCCTGCACGACATCGTCTGCAGGCTCTTGCCAATTCCATGCGAATTGCACAACGGCATCATTGCACGGATGCGGTCAAGCGAGGAATTGGTGCACAGCGGGACGATGTCCTTCGGCAGCCTGAACCATTCGGGATGTTGAGGATCGTGCTTGAACAGCTCCTTGAGCATCGCGTCCAATTCCAGGACGGTGAAGTTGAAGTTGAGGCCCGGGCGCAGCCTCATAATGTCCGCCGGACCTCCGAATTCCCAGGCAGGTCTCCTCCTCTCCTGCAGGGGGGCGATGCGGCAGCGAAGAAAATCTGCGCCAACGGCGCCTACAGTGAGCCCGGCAAGCCTGAGGCGCAGGATCTGGGTGATGGCAATCTTCAGCCTATCGTCTTCTGGGGCCACGCTGCTCCAATCGTTGCCGCGCACTACTGGGGCTTGGCGCTGGGCAGTAAATGGCTGCGGATTCTCCTCGACAATCCAGCACCATTCTGCTCTCCTCTCCTCCTACTTGCTGCGGAGCTCTTCCTCCAGATAAGCTTCTTTCTTGCCGGCTCTCGAGATCCAGGCGATTCCGCCGAATAAGGGCTCCCCTCTCTCAACTCGGGGCATAAAGAAATGGCGGAAAAGAGCTACATTTGGGTGGACTCCGACAAAGTTTTCGCAGAGATGTGCGAAAACTACCATGGTCAGAACAGCGTTGGGGGTGAAGTCAAGGAGGTGGAACCCGTAGGTGTTCATGATGTCGCAGAAAAATTCAGAGAAAGGCGGGCAGAGCCCACAGTAGAAGAACAACGCGAAGAAGGGATATCCATTTGGAGCCCGTTCCGAAGCGGCGGCGGAGAGTACCTTCGTGCGCGGATGCGCTCGCGTCTCCGTCGACCAGAAAAGGTAGTAGTACTCCCTCAGCTCCTTCGCAGCGAGCTCTGGGAGGAAGATTGCCCGCTCCTTTCGCAGCACCTCGAGCCGCAGCGCCTCGGCCGACTTCACGGCCTTCCGCTTGCCGGTTTTCGGAGCCATGGCGGAGGTGGTGGGGGAGATCGACGGTGTTGGTGGTGCTGGTGGTGATGGGGGGCGGAGCGCTGCTCTCTTTCAGAACGGGAGGAGCGGCGGAGATTTCTGAGATTGGATTAGCAATTGGCGAGGTGGGCGAACTGCCCCTGTTTCCCCTGCTTATAAAGAGGGAGGGGGCGGACGTTCCGCCTTTCCGAATAAAGAAACCACCCACGATCTCTCCCACGACGCCGCATTCAACGCGTGCCGTTAGGGGAGGGCGCGGTGGATACGGGGTAAGATACGGCGTAACCCAGGCCGCGCGTGCCCATGCCCTGTTTTGGGCCTGGCCCAACAGCGCTCGGCACCGTGTGTGGCCCAGGCCCAGGGGCTCCTGTCCGTGTACTAGAGTAGGGGTACCCTAGTATCCCGAACTTGTGCACGGGCAGTCGCAGCACCCCGCGGCAAGACTTGCCGGGTGACCGCCAAGATCCTCAGTGGTTCCTTTGGAGCCATTCAAGAACAAAGTGTTTAAGCCAAGGAGACAAGGCCCCGGCAAGAGGAGCTTGCCGGGAAGGCCAATCAAGGCATCTCAAGGAACTTGCCGCGACGCGCTTCGCGTCCCGGCAAGGCCCGACAAGCGACAAGCTTCCGGACGCGACAAGACAACGACCGCGGCAAGGCGCTTGCCGTGGCAAGCTACCACTCTGTACCCGCGCTCTAGCACATCCACCAACATGTCGCTCTGGGACCTTTCCAGGCGCGCGTGGCGAGAGGCCGTGCAGCCAGCGGTGCGAGGTGGCAAGCGGCGCTGACAAGATTGCCATCGTGGCGAGCGGTGGCGCCCCTGACGGTCCCTTTTCTGCATTGTTTGGGTGTCGTGGGAAACAAACACCTATGGGGCAGGGCCCCTTTCGGTCCGGCAAGGGAGCGGAGGGCGCACGAAGAGTAGATCGAGGTGAAGCACGCTAGGGATTTTACCCAGCTTCGGAGCTCTCCGGAGAGATAAAACTCCTACTGCTGCTTTGTGGTGGTATTATGTTCTTGCTCAATAGCGTGAGCGTTTTGTGTTTTCGAAGGAGTCGAACCCCTTCTACGTTGCGCATGGGCCTCCTTTTATAGGCTAAAGGGGTCACCGACAGGTGGCAACGCAGACAGGGGTATAAAAGTAAAAAGAGGGGTTGGTACAACCGCTATCTACAGTGCCTCCTACCTAACTCTGACGGCAGGGGATAAGGGCATTTAATGCCCGTCCGGTCGCCCAAACAGTGCAGAGAAGCGACCGTTAGGGACGCCACCGCCTGCCATGATGGCCTTCTCGTCATCTCTACTTGCCACCTCGCACCGGTTGGCTGCACAGCTCCCCGCCACATGTGCCTGGAACGATCCTGTGGTGACACGTCGTCGGATGCGCTGGAGCGTGGGTGCAGAGTGGTGGCTTCGCCGCGGCAAGCGCCTTGCCGCGGTCGTTGTCTTGCCGCACCCGAAAGCTTGTCGCTCGCCGGGTCTTGCCGGGACGCGCGGCGCGTCGTGGCAAGTTTCTTGGCTGGCCCTCCTGGCAAGCTCCTCTTGCCGGGGCCTTGTCCTTCCCGGCAAGCTCCTCTTGTCGGGGCCTTGTCTTCTTAATTAAAACACTTTGTTCTTGAATGGCACAAATATGAGCTGCGGAGGATCTTGGCGGATGCCCGGCAAGCCTTGCCGCTGGGCGCTGCGACTGCCCGTGCACAAGTTCGGGGTACTAAGGTACCCCTACTTTAGTACACCGACATTGGGCGACACAGACGGGCATTTAATGCCTTTGTCCCCTGCCGTCAGGGTTAGGTATGATACACTGTACAAGTAGTTGTACCAACCGCAATTCCTTTTCCATTTTTGCCCTCGTCTACATTGCCACCTATCGGTTACCCCTTGAGCATATAAAAGGAGGCCCATGCACAACGTAGAGGGGGGTTCGAAGCCAGAAAGCACTCACGCTCGGTCTCGTTAGCGGCTAGTGTGTACTGTAGCACCCAACACTCCCGAGCAAGAACACAATACAAATCAGACATGCAGCAGCAGGAGTATTATCTCCCCGGAGAGCTCCGAAGCTGGGTAAACCGCTCGTGTGCTTCGCCTCGATCCGCTCTTCGTGCGATCTCCGCCCCCCGCCGAACCGAAAGGGGCCCGGTCCGTCGGCCCCATAGGTGTTCGTTCCCATGACACCGTGACATTCGGAGGCGAGCTAAATGACAGGACGGAGAGGATTGTTTTCGATGTAGCCGAGATCCCCTTGCCTTACAAAGGGATCCTCGGCCACCCGACACTAGCCAAGTTCATGGCGGCTTCACACTACGCCTACAACATGCTGAAGATGCCCGGGCCAATGAACATCATCACCGTCCCCTTCGACAAGAAAGATTCGTTGATCTACGTCGATCAACTCTACCGGGAAGTGGTTGCAGCAGCTGCCGTTAAGGCACCTGCTCCTGCCGATGGAGCCAAGAAGACCGGCGAGACCTCTTGCACCCACTCCGGTAAGCGCACCTCTTCGGGGTGTTGCGCTTCCGTTGAGAACGTGCCAGGCAAGAGCAAGAAGTCCTGGGCTGCACCACCAGAGACCAAGAAGGTGCCCGTCAAGGAGGACGACACGGGAGGAGCTTTTACCATAAGCTCCACCCTCGATGACAAATAGGAAAGCGAGCTCATCACCTTCCCGTGGGCGAATGTCGATGTGTTTGCATGGCAAGCCTCCGACATCCCCGGCGTTCCCAGGGAGGTGATTGAGCACCACCTTGCTGTCTGTCCTCATGCGCGGCCCGTCAAGAAGAAGGTCAGGAAGCAAGCTCTGGAGAGGCAAGAGTTCATCACAGAGGAAATCAGAAAGCTAGAGGCGGCAGGCTTGGTGAGAGGAGTGCTCCATCCGACGTGGTTGGACAATCCAGTGGTGGTGCGCAAGGCAAATGGGAAATGGAGGCTGTGTATTGACTACACACGCATCAACAAGGCCTATCCAAAGGACCCTTTCCTGTTACCGTGCATTGACCAGATTGTTGACTCCATGGCTGGGTGTGACCTCTTATCGTTCCTTGACGCCTACTCAGGATACCACCAGATCTTCATGACAAAGGAAGATGAGGAAAAGACAACATTCATCACCCCATGTGGTACGTATAGCTTTTTACGGATGCCTTTCGGGTTGAAGAGTGCTGGCTCAACCTTTGCAAGAGCAGTCCAAATTGGTTTTGAGCCCCATCTACATAGAAATATGGAAGCTTATATGGATGACATAGTGGTCAAAACCAAGGACAAAGCAACCCTTGTGCAAGATCTGGAGGAAACATTTGCAAACCTGCGCAAGATCAACCTCAAATTGAACCCTGAGAAGTGTGTCTTCGGCATCCCGTCCGGCAAGCTTCTCGGGTTCTTTGTGTCCTAGCACGTGGTTGAAGCAAACCTAGATAAGATCAAGGCCATCGAGTAGATCAAGGCACCCAAACGGATCAAGGACGTGTGTCGGCTCACTGGCTGCATTGCTGCCATGAGCCGGTTCATCTCCAAGTCCGCGGAGCGTGCCCTTCCTTTTTTCAAGATCTTGAAAAAGGCAGGGCCGGTGGAGTGGACCCCGGAGGCCAAGGCAGCGCTGCAAGATTTGAAGAAATACCTCTCCTCTACCCCAGTGCTGGTTGCGCCCAAACCACAAGAACCGTTGCTGCTTTATCTAGTGGCAATAAATCAGGTGGTTAGCGCCGCACTAGTGGCGCAGAGGGAGGTTGATGAGGAGGCAGCAGCAGCGGTAGAGTCAATGGTTGGCGGGCCGGAACCCTCCCCGGCGGGGCTCAGTCCCGGCAAGACTGAGTCCCCGGCAAGGCTAGGTCCCGACAAGACTGGCGCCAGTATGATAGGACCCATGCGACCGGGTGAAGAGGCGCAGAAGAAGAAAATTGTACAACACCCAGTTTACTTCGTCAGCTCCCTCTTGCAGGGGGCTAGGTCGAGGTACTCAGGTGTGCAAAAGCTACTCTTCGGCCTCCTTATGGCTTTAGGGAAGCTGCGCCATTACTTCCAAGCGCACGAGATCACAGTGGTCACCCGCCTCCCGTTGCAAGGGATACTGCATAGCCTAGATGCAAAGGGGAGGATCGTGGAATGGGCCCTGGAGCTGTCAAGTTTCGGTTTGAAGTTCGAGAGTACCTCGACAATTCAGAGCAGAGTCTTGGCGGAGTTTGTTGTAGAATGGACCTCGACGCCCGACGAAGAGGTACAGGAGACCACTCTCCCTGGCAAGGAAACGAGTGGCAACTGGATCATGTACTTTGATGGTGCCTTCTCGCTACAAGGTGCCGGTGCTGGTGTACTGCTTGTCGCACCCACTGGAGAGCACCTCAAGTATGTCATCCAGATGCACTTCCCCCAGGAGATGTCAACCAACAACACCGCCGAGTACGAGGGTTTGCTTGCGGAACTCAGGATCGCGGCAGACCTCGGAGTTAAAAAGCTCATCGTCAGGGGCGACTCATAGCTCGTTGTCAGGCAGATCAACAAAGACTATCAAAGCCCATTGATGGAAGCTTACATAGATGAGGAGAGGAAACTGGAGGAGCGCTTGGACGGTATACAAATGGAGCATGTCCCTCGGGCGGAGAACGACATTGCCGACTACCTATCGAAGCGCGCTGCCCTCAAGCTACCTGTGGAACCAGGTACTTTTGTGCTTCAGTTAACCCAATCAACCGTTGAGCCATCGACTGAGCAGAACAAGCGGAGGAAGCTAGGCCCCGGCAAGTACTTCCCCACCGAGCTCCCGGGAGCCGCCGCCGAAGATGTTGCCGCGGATGCCAATCCTACCGCGGAACATTCGACTCCGCAGGACCTCAGGTCATGGCCATGGAGGCGGCCGCTCCCGTGGAAGAACAGATGCCTTTGGTCCTTGTCGTCGAGCCACAGGCTCCGGCATGGGCGCAACACACCATCCGATTCCTTAAAAAAGGAGAGCTTCCTGAGGAGCAGGAAGAGGCAGAAAAAGTAGCCCACCGGTCTTCCCTGTACCAATTCGTTGATAACGTATTGTGCAGAAGAAGACCGAATGGGATGAAATTGATGTGCATGTCCCAGGAGGAAGGACTAAAGCTGTTGGCAGAGATACATGGAGGTATATGTGGCTCCCACATAGGGTCGAGAGCCCTTGCCGGCAAGGCTTTCCGGCAAGGTTTATTCTGGCCCATCGCCCTCCAGGATGCGACAAGGCTAGTAACCAAGTGTGAAGCGTGCCAGTTCCATTCAAAGAAGCTCCATCAACCAGATCAAGCCCTTCAAACTATCCCTCTCTCCTGGACCTTCTCGGTCTGGGGGCTCAACATATTGGGCCCTTTCCCCCATGTTGTCAGGGGCTTTGAGTACTTGTACGTTGCAATCGACAAGTTCATAAAGTGGCCAGAGGTGGAAGCAGTGAGGAAGGTGACAGCGCAGTCAGCCATCAAGTTCTTCAAGGGGCTAGTGTGCAGTTTCGAGGTGCCCAACAGGATCATCACCGACAACGGCACATAGTTCACAAGCCATGACTTCATGCAATACATTGAAGATCTCGGCAGCAGGGTCTGTTTTGCTTCCATGGCACACCCATGGAGCAACAGCCAAGCAGAGAGAGCAAATGCTGAAGTCCTGTGAGGCTTAAGGACAAAGACTTTTGACAGGCTGCGCAAGAGTGGAAGGCGCTGGATTGATGAGTTGCCGGTGGTTCTTTGGTCGATTAGAACGATGCCAAATCGAGCCACCGGCCAGACACCCTTTGCCCCAGTTTACGGGACAGAAGCAGTTCTCCCCACAGAACTCATATACGGGTCACCTTGAGTGCTCGCTTATGATGAGCTTGAGCAAGAGCAACTGCGACAAGATGACGCAACGCTCCTTGAGGAAGATCGTCTTCGGGCGGCTGTGAGAGTAGCACGCTACCAGCAAGCCTTTCACCGCTACCATAGCCGCAAGGTTCATGCCCAGAGCTTTGAGGAAGGCGACCTTGTTCTTCGGCATGTTCAGTTGGCCAAGAATTCCAACAAGTTGACGCCGAAGTGGGTAGGCCCTTGTCGGGTAACACGAGTTACCAGGCCCGGCGCAGTCCGGCTCGAGACCGAAGATGCCGTTCCAGTGAGAAACTCCTGGAACATTGAGCATCTCTGCAAGTTTTACCCATAAGGCGCGGCTGCCGGGCTTCCCGGCAAGCCACCCTTTTGTACAAGCCTTTCCGGCAAGGCATGTAACCCTTTGTACAAAGCCAGGCGCAGACCCTGAGCACAAATAAACGAAGTGTTGGCGCCCTTAGTTTTAGCATGCATGCTAGGTTGAGTCTCTTCCTTGGTTAGGGTTGATAGTGCTTAGCGGCAGCTAACCCCTAGCTTAGAGTTCGAGTGCGCGTCTCTCTGTTCCTCTCTGTCTTCTTTGGTTCACAGGGCACGTAAGTATTCTTGCCGGGCTGTTTTGGAAGAAAGGGAACGGACCGGCGTCCAGACCCCGGCAAGCTAGAGTTGCCGGGGGCTGCAAGAACAAGGATCCATCCGCGGTAAGCCAAGGTTGCCGGGGGCTGCAGATCCAGATAAGTCCTTTATCCTCTATCATGCATTTCATTATGGACTAGGATACGTGAAACCCCGTTCTATCTCTAAGCTGCCGTGATCCCCCTTTTCGGCACCCGAGGATTATCCCCTGGGTCCGAATTTGGTCGTAGCCGCTGCAGCAAAGAAGGGGAACAAGGAGCCTAAGCCCACCTCATCCCTGCCTCCGCCAAGAGCGCGAGAAAGGTCGAGCAAGGTGGGGAGACGGCAAGGCCTGTTGCCGGGTGAAAAAGCGTTTGTCTTAAAGATAACAAGGATTCACCCCTTGTCATGGGTTCCTCCCGCGAACGAAAATCCCGGCAAACATCCCTTTTTCATTAAAAAAACATCCCGTACAGGTATAGTTCATACAAAATGAAAAACATGAACAAGGGAATTACAAGCTTTAAAGTTAACAAAGGCCCGAAGGCTTACAAGACTAAAAAAAGGTAAGATGCCCGTAATGCCTTTCTTGTCCCTCTCCTCAGGAAATGGAACAAGAAAGCAGAAGGGCAAAAGGGGCACCTAGGCGAGCTACGAGTGGCAGAAGACATTGAGGGAACATCTTGGTGGCCGTCCAAGGACTAGATGGTGATGGAGGCGCCGGAGGCAGAGCTCGAAGACGAGGCGGTAGGACGTCAATACGCGACGAAGGCGTCGGTGCCCGCGTAATCCGACTTGACGGCCTTGCCGCCCGCCCTCTTCCTCTTCCGCAGCCTCCCAACGCCAGCCGCCCAAGGAGACGACCCCGAGAAGTTCAAGGAGCCGGCAACACGGATGATGGGGTCGCCGGTGCTGCTCGGAGCAGCGCCCGACGCCTAGTCGGACCCGTCATCCTGCCGCCCGCTAGCCTCGTCATCGCTGCCATTATCTTCCTCGCCAGTCTCGATCGAGGGGGAATCTTCGTCGTCGGAAGAGCTCTCCACACAGCACCTTACGCGAGTCCCGAAGTGCCCGAAGATCTTGATGGAGAGGAGGCCACCCTCCATTAGTTTGAAATGGAGAGCAAGCCCATCCGTCAAGCTGTGGAGGCGAGCGAAGGTTTTCCACCCTCGGTGAAGATACATGACGTGAGGGGCGGGGAACTCGACGTCGGCCCATGTGCCACTGTTCCCACAGCCCCTCATGTGCAGCCGCAGCGCCTGTGGCGGATCCAGCTCCATCTCCCGTGCAAATGGAGTCGGGAGGCGAAGGCGACGGCGCGGTGGATGGCGCAGCCTGACGAAGAATTCGCAGGGGTTGTCCCCGGCGTGGCCCTCCATCGGAGGAGGGGCTCCTGGAGAAGGTGAGGCTGATCTACCACCCCGTCCTCCTCTCCCTCGGGCACCACGATGGCCTCGACCTCGCCCCTCCCCCTTCCTCAAGCGGCCGGCTCTGCTGCTACGAGCTCTTGGGGAGAAGCGATGCACTATCTGGCCGAAACCCTCGCCGCCACCGATGAAGCGTCGCCACGCCCCCTCGCCATGGCAGAAGAAGAAAGGAAGCAGGAATGGGGAGAGGCAGATGGCGAAAGGTTGAGGGGCAGCGTTCCTCCGGCTCCCCTCTTTATAAAGGGGCGGGGGTGAGGCTCGGCCGCCCCCTCTCGGCCAATCTAGCTTCTTGAAGTGATAGTAAGTGGGGCCGTCGACCACCCTCCCCGCTCCATTGAAGGAGCGTGGGAATCGACCCACACGTGTGCGACTTCCCATGTCCCGCGCGCCTGTCATTCGCTCTACGTTATGCATGCAACGAACATGGTGCAAAGGGCGGGCGCTGTGGGACGCGTGGAACAACGGTTCCCGAGTGAGGGAAGTAAATGAGAGGCGGCCCTGCAGTCTCGAAGAGACACGCAAGCTGCCTCTTTACTGTCCACCACAAGGTGACGCCAGCATGCTTCCGTCATGCGCGCGCGCTCGACCCCCACGTCGCTCGTTCAACATGGGTCGTAGGGAAGCTCAACGGACGGAGTAGATGCCACGGTAAAAATTCGCCCCAACTGCCCGCGCACCGTTCTGGGCCTGGCCCAACAACATGCTGCGCTTATGTGTGGCCCAGGCCCGAGGGCTCCTGTCGGTGTACAAAAGTAGGGACTTTCCTTTTGACCCCTTTACTTGTGCACGGGCAGTCAGAGCCTCCTGCCACGGCCATGCGTAACAGGGAAGGAAAGGGAGGCCAGAGAGAAGCCGAAGGCACCAGACAGACAAAGCAACAACAAGGACCAAGGCCACAAAGATCAGATGGGTGAGGCAGGTTTCCCCGGCAAGGACCCTTGCCGGGGGCAGCCCCGGCAAGACCCTTGCCTGGGGAGCTCACCCACGCCAGCCGAAGCGAGCCATCCTTGAGCCCACCAACACTCAACAAACGCATTGGGACAGGCCTCGGGAGGCACCTATGTGGTGGCATGCAGATCTTTGTGAAGATAAAGAATAGACAAGATCAGATGAGGATAGGAAGGAAACCATCCTCACTGAAGAAACCCACAAGACCCCCAGCAAGATCCTTGCCGGGGACGCCTGCGCGCCACGGCAAGACCCTTGCGGGGCCACCTGGCAAGACCCTTGCCAGGCCACCCGGCAAGGCCCTCGCCAAGTGCACCATTAGGGCCACCGTCAGGCCCGCACCAGCCAAGTCTCCGCCGCCGTTCGCATGCAGCTGCCGACCCAACCAGCTGGGTAGGCGCCTGCGTAGCAACATGCAACTCTTCATGGAGACTCCACCACCGCGCCACCTCAGCTGCCTGCCTGCCTACATGGCACCGCATGCACCGCTGGCCAGGGCGTGTGTCGAAGCTTGAAGGAGCGGCGACGGATGGGACGGGCCTCGCCCCCATCCCCAATAAAGTGAAGGGACACCTAAGCCTCGCATTGAATGTGCTTTATCCTATAATACCAACGATAAGCTTGTAACGCTATAGCACTTTCCACCTCCTGTGTGCCACTGTGGCAGCCCCTTCCACCTATAAAAGGAGGCCCCTTGCACACGAGAGAAGGATTCGGCTTTTTCGAACCCCATAGCACCCAGAGCTAGTTCAAGAGCTATAGAACACTAAATACATCCACCAAAGCAGGATTGTAGGGTTTTACGCATCTTTGCGGCCCGAACCTGGGTAAATCCCTTTGTGTTATCTACTAGTCCTGCTCTTCTCACGATCCCCGCACCCCGCAACCGTAGAAGGGATTCCAGTGATCCCATAGGTGACGTTTCTCACCGACAACTGTCTGGCCCCACTGCCAGAAGAACCAGCCGGCCCACTTCTGACGAAGATGCTGGTCCCTGTGCCTTATAAGGCGCCAAAGAAGAAAGCCGAGAAAGAGGCCAAAGAGACCAGGGGCGGCCTTCGTCGCCGAGGCACTTCGGACTCAATATCCGAAGACTCCGATGCCCGCTCTTCCTCCAGAGAGGACGAGGAAGAGGAGGAAAGCTGACCCCCCAGCAGGATGGGGGAAGAAATGGACGGCCTCCACACACTTGGAGGCTGAGTCGCCCAAGAAGGGTAAGACTCCCCTTCCGGAGGAATCCGCCACTCCCGCCGATAGCAGCCCGGAGTGGTATTCCAGGGTCCAGCCCCTTGTGAAATCATAAGTATATGAAGCCCGGACATGTTTGTGTATCCAGACTCACTATCGTGCAGCGTTTAACACCTTGCACCATGTCTTTTTTGCAGTCCGGCCAGGTCCCTCACTGAACAATCCTCATCAGGGAATTCACTGGGCTCGAATGCTATGGACAGCGGGACACCCCCAGCGGCCCCCTCCCGCAAACATGTGGATGACACCGGGGTATCGTCCCAAAGGGACCCAGGTTAAGGAGGGGGTGGAAAGACCATAGAGACGGCATCGGAGGGTCCAACCTCGATGGTCGAACACACGGGGGAGAAGACTCCCATGGACAACGATGGCCGGGATTATCTTGAATTCGGCCCCAAGCCGGACACAGTTCCGGAGACCAACACGGCTCCGGAATCAGGCATGCAACCTCCCTTGACAGAAGGGGGCGCGCCTGTTCCACCGATAACCTCAGCCAAACCAGAGGTGTCGGATACTTTATCAGCAGCGCTGAAAAGCGCCTCCATTGTTGAAGAACACCGTGCCCTTATGGGCGCGGTGATTGAGAAGATTCAGTCCGCTGAAAATGGGTTGAATGAAGCCTGTATCAGCCTTATAACGGGCTTTGACGTATGCTATGAGATTTCAAAGAGTGTTACAGTATAGATAGTTGCCCCTGATACGCTGTTTGGTGTTCTGAAGAAAAAACCGGACAGAGGATCGAATATATGTTCGCAGGAGACTTACTTTGTGACACGTCTCCCTCTTTTATTTATTATAAGCAGGCGTCTGTAGTGTCTGCTACCTCTCATACTGCAGAAGTCTCTGGACTGAAACAGAGTCTGGGGCGGGCCGAAGAAGAACTCGGCCAAGTGAAGAAGCAGTTGGAGGATAACCAAGGTATGCAAAAAACCTTGTTCGCATTCAGCGCGAATGAACAATTGAGTATGATAAAAAATTTCATTATGTGCTCTAGGAGCGACGGCCGAAGTCGAAGCTCTTAAGAAGGCGGTAGCCGAGGCTAAGAAGAAGGTAGCCATAGAGTAGGCTCTTCGTGAAAAGCACGAGGCCAGGGTTATTGAAGCTGAGCAAGATCTCCAAGAGGCCGTGAAGAAATGCGGGACCTTGGAGCAGAGTTTAATGGAGAAATAATCCAAACTCACCAAGGCTTGTCAAGCCGCACGCGATGCCGGGGTGAAGCCCAAGGCGCCCTGCATGAAATCCAGGAGGCCAGGGAGATTGCGGCGGGTAAGGATTTTTCTATGCAAAGCAAATATTGGAAGGGATAAAATCACGTTACTAATTTGGATTCGGATTTCTCCAGGGGTGTTTGCGGATCTGCCGCGCAGCATATCTGATTCCGCACAATTCTACCACGCTGAAGAAAAGAGCACATTAGAGAAGCTCTTCTGGTCGTAGTATCGGGCACCAAAGTATTCAGTGCCTTTTGCCGATCAACTAAAGCAGCTTATCGATCTGCATAGGGCGGCCGAACTAGCCATGAAGGATTTAATTATTCGGCTGTGGCTTGCCGAGGCGATGCCCAGCAGCTACTTCAGGCTTGTGAAGCGGCTTGTAAGTGCCTGCCCTTGACTTGAAGTCATCAAGCGGTCGGTCTGTATGGAGGGTGCACGCATGGCCTTCGCCTGCGCAAAGGTGCACTGGACGAAGATGGATGCTGAAAAGGTAATGACCGAAGGACCACCTGAGGGGAAGGAGCACCGCAAGCCCGAGTTATATTATGACAGTGTCCTGAAAGGATCCCGCCTTGTAGCAGAGCAATGTGCCAAGGAAATTATATTCGCATGAATACATTCATGTTGTCCTATGTAATGTTAAACAAGGTCATTTGTATTATATAACGCCTATTATTTGCAAGTTTTACCTCTTGTGCGGCCGTTTTATATATTAGTCCTGAGAGTTGGCCAGTCATCGGCTTTTGCCCCCACGTAAGAAGTACGAGGGTGTTCGGGATAAGTTGAACATCTTTACCCCAGTTTTGGTTCCTTTAAGGAGGTGTTTAGTGCACAAACCAGGCAATCAGACTATAAGGCTTTAGCACCCTCAATTAGCCATAGGAGTTTGACAAAAGAAAGGTAGGCGCAGCCCTTGGTGTTCGGAAGACCGCACTAGAGCCTCTATAGGCACCTGATCGGAAAAAACCGATCCATCGCACGCTGCATTAGTTATCGCATAATGCGAAAGAAATCCTTAAAGATTTTGTAACCTCTCGAATAGCTGACCGGCTCTCGCCGCATCATGACAGTCAGTTTTCGGCTTTCTCTACTGAGGTGCTCGTCCGGAATAACCGGGACGCAATCACAGTAGTTCTCCATTTACTACCCTAGCCGATATAGCGGAACGTAGGGTAGCAAGCACAGGAGCTGGGCAACCCAACTATTGACCCAAGACATGATTCGAAGCCGATGCATATAATGCTATAAGTTCGGGGTGCCGAACGACCGTGAAGGTGTTTGGACTTTATTGCCGTATTATGGGTACAACGAGGCCCCTGGCATATTAAGGCGTGCCGTAGTGTACGGGTGCCATTTGACAAAGAATATCAATAAGAAAGAACAATGAGTAAACGTCATATAAAGCCGCATGTTGTAATTGAATGATACGTTGAGGCATACGAGTACAAGTAGTGCTATAAAAAAGAAATATGACTTCAGAACCTGCTGAGACCAGGTGGGGGAGGTTGTGTGTGGATCCAGGTTATAATCGGATGGTCATCGAGGGGAATATCCGTCCCCTCATGGGTCTGGTTGCCATGTCGCCAGTGATGGCCTACACAAAAAAGTGGTCCTGCAAGAAAACTGCAAAAAATGTTTGTGTGCCACGGAGTGGTTAAGCCACATTGTGTGGCCTGACCTAGCTTTGCCTCCACCTGCCGCCGGAGTGTTTAATTGATCTCTTGACGAGCTGGGCTATTCTGCCGCATAGTAGCTTAGATTCTTTCGACGGTGTCTGGGAACCTGGCATTAATTGTTATGATGCCACGTGGACCGGGCATCTTGAGCTTAAGATAAGCGTAATGTGGCACCGCGTTGAATTGAGAAAACGCGGTTCGTCCGAGCAGTGCATGATAGCTACTGCGAAAAGGGACGATATCAAAGACTAACTCTTCATTACGGTAAGTATCTGGGGGTCCGAAGACTACCTCCAGAGTGACAGAGCCTATACAGCGGGCTTCTACGCCTGGTATAACACCTTTAAAGGCGGTTTTAGTGGGTTTGATCTTTGAAGGATCGATTCCCATCTTGCGCGCTGTATCCTGATAAAGTAGGTTCAGAATGCTGACTCCGTCCATGAGGACTCGTGTAAGGTGGAATCCATCAATTATTGGGTCAAGGACTAGTGCGGCTGAGCTGTCCTGGCGGATATTGGCCGAACTTTCCTTGCAGCCAAAGGTGATCGGGCCGAACGACCATGGGTTATATTTTGGGGCGACTGGCTCCGTTGCGTCGACATCCCTAAGTATGCGCCTCCGCTCCCGCTTGGATATGTGGGTGGCGTTTATCATGTTCACCGTTTTTATTTGTGGGGGAAACTTCTTTTGCCCTCTTGTGTTCGGTGGCCGGGGCTCCTCGTCATCGTCATCATTTTGTGACCCCTTCTCCTTGTTTTCGGCTCTTGAACTGCCGGCTTGTTTGAAGACCCAGCATTCTCTATTTGTATGATTGGCTGGCGTTCCTGTGGTGCCATGAATTTGGCATGGACGATCGACTATGCGGTCCAGACTGGACATGCCCGGACTGTTTCTTTTGACTTGTTTCTTCCTTTGACTGGTATTAGAGCCGCTGAATCCGGCATTAACGGTAGTGCCTTTGGTGTTGTCACCATTATTTTGACGTTTGTGTTTGCTGCGTTGTGGCTTGCTGTTGCTATCTCTCGCGTCTGAAGTGCCAGGATTTCTTGATGTGCTGTTGCTACGATCTAACCAGCTGTCCTCGCCCGCATAAAAGCGGGTCATGAGTGTCGTAAGGGCTGCCATGGATTTTGGCTTCTCTTGGCCGAGGTGTCGGGCAAGGCACTCGTCATGGATGTTATGCTTAAAGGCCGCTAGGGCTTCGGCATCAGGACAGTCGACAATTTGGTTCTTTTTGGTTAGGAACCGAGTCCAGAATTTCCTGGCTGACTCCCCAGGCTATTGGGTTATGTGCCTTATGTCATCAGCGTTCGGTGGTCGCACATAAGTGTCCTGGAAGTTGTCGAGGAATGCGTCTTCCAGGTTCTCCCAACTGCCAATGGAATTTGCTGGCAGACTATTCAGCCAATGCCGAGCTGGTCCCTTGAGTTTTAGTGGGAGGTACTTGATGGCATGTAGATCATCGCCGCGGGCCATGTGAATGTGGAGAAGGAAATCTTCGATCCATACTGCGGGGTCTGCAGTCCCATCATATGGTTCGATCTTCACGAGTTTAAACCCTTCTGGGAATTCATGCTCCATTACTTCGTAAGTGAAGCATAAGGGGTGTGTGGCGCCTCTATGCCGGGCTACATCGTGACGCAGTTCGTAGGAATCTGGTCTGCTGTGTTCGGCCTGGACGGATTTGTATCTAGTATATCCGGCGTGGCGGTCATCGTCACGCGTTGGGGTGCGCCCCCGCGATCTGTAGATCGATCTTGACTATCCTGTTTTGTTTTACAATTCATCTCGCAGGTCATGCGTGTAGCCTCGGGCCTTCGTGTTTTTATTTGTTTGGCGTCGGGGTGCGGGCTGGTGTTCGGGTTGATATGCCGCTTTGTCTCGACCACGAGGTGGCCGGTCGGCCGCATCCTGCGCTGGTAGTGTAGGCTCTAGTGCCTCATCCTCGAATTGAGGTAACAACCTGTGCCTCGGGTAACTTTTGGTTGGGCGTTCGAGTCCGTATTCCTCGACTGCTAGGACCTCAGTCCATCTATCGGTTAGCAGATCTTGATCAGCTTGAAGCTGCTGCCATTTTTTCTTCAGGCTTTTTGTAGTGGCTATAAGCCGGCACTTGAAGTGCTCCTGCTCGACGGGATCTTCGGGCACGATAAATTCTTTGTCGCCGAGGCTCACCTCGTCTTCGGAGAGGGGCATGTAATTGTCATCATTCGAGTCTCCATCCATTGCCTGTTCATTAGGGCTAGCTTGCCCATCCTCCCGTCCGGCTTGCTCGAAGCTTGGCTGGGCGGGATCGTTTTCGTCTTCAGCATCCTCCGGAGTACTACTGTCTCTTGTGCCGGTATCGCTATTTTTGCTATGGCAGCGCTTAGAGAGGCGCCGCTGATGCCGATGCTTAGATTGCTTCTCCAGGGGATTATCGTCCGTTGCCTCATCGCCATTGCTTTCTTTGGGTGTGTCCACCACACACACACACACACACACACACACACACACACACACACACACACACACACACACACACACACACACACACACACATATATATATATATATACTATGTGGTAGTATATATACTACTTTATCATTTTTAGTATGTTCATATACTATATCTAAGATACTCCAAAGCGAGTTATGTGAAAAAATTACATGTGAGCCCATGTTTTTATCATATTTGTGAAAATACGTACATATTTGTACGTAAAAAGAAGCATGCTAAAAATATACTACATACTATCGAAAAAATAGTATATATACCACCTAAATATTCTTACATACTACATACTACGCATACATACACTGCGGTACGGTAGATACTACCTAAAACGTACAAAATAAAAATGGGTGTAACTACACCCGGTAGTAGCAAAAATTTGTCCTATATATATATATATATATATATATATATATATATATATATATATATATATATATATATATACTTCCCGAACCTGTTAACCACCGTATCACGGAGAAATCCTCTGTTATCTTTTCTTGCTATTTTCCGCGCCGTTCTGAAAATATGTCGTCCCAAGACTCCGACGGAGAGAGCTATGTCTCACATCTCATTGCTGACCCAAAGACCTATGGGGACCTATCCCCTTATGGTCAAACTACAGATGACGAGGAGGATGCTCACTTGATGAGGATTGATGATTCAAGCTCGGAGGAGGAGGATGTTCCTCTGCCTCAACCTAGGGATATGCACGAGGAATTCAAGAAGTCAAGTCTCCCTAAGAGAGCTAACTGATCTAAAAACCAATCTGTTCCTTTTCGTTTTAGGAAGAAAAGCAAAGGGGATTTATGTGACAAGATCTTGAAGCTCGAATTGGAAGTCGATGATTTAAAGGAGGAAATTGCTCTCCTCAACTACAATATGGAAAAGTTGAAGGCACAATTGTCACCACCACGTTCTTCTTCACCACCAAAGGAGAATTGAGTATTGGGTATGGGCACTCCCCTTGGCTTCCGCCAAGCTTGGGGGAGGTGCCCCGGTATCGTATCATCCTACTATCTTTTTGCTTTTACTTATTTTAGTTCGATCTTTTGCTTTAGATGAATAAAAGTTTAGTTTGATCTTTTCTACTTTGAGAGTTTTCTTAGTGATCTATCCTTGTAATCTTGTGCAAGATATATAATAAAGTTAGTTTGAGTTTTTGCTTTCTTTACTTTCTTCTTGCAAAAAAAGAAAAGAAATAAGGATATAAATAAAAAGAAAGGAAATAAAAGAAAGAGATCATATGCTAACCTTATGGTAGGTGATGGCACCACATAAGGAAAAGTATAAGTAGAAAAATTTATTAGAGATTGACAAACATAGAATTACTCAATGATGCAACTCATGAAAGAATTAATAAGGGAAGAGAAGATTCACATATCAATATACTATCCTAGGAATCTTTTGTGATTGTGAGCCCTCATCAAAATATTATATGCCAAAATTGTTGACGTTGGACAAGGAAGACAACTTAATGGTTTATGTATGTTTATATTCACATAGAAGTCATATTGCCATAGATCCTTTAACATGTGGTGCATGCCCCCTATCTTTGCTAGCAAAAAATTCCGCACTAAGTAGAGATACTACTTGTGCATCCAAAAACCCTTAAACCCAAATCTTATTTTCAAGTGTCCACTATACCTACCTAGGGATTGAGCAAGATCCCTCAAGTAAGTTGTCATCGATGCAAAAAGGCAATAAAAATTGCGTCTAAAAGTGTAACATCATTTAGTATAAGAGAAAATTGAGTGTTGCACGAACTTGTGATGGTGAAGAATAAAAGCGACAGACTGCGTAATAGAGGTCACTATCACAAGGGGCAATGCAATGTGACGTTCTTTTGCACTAAGGGGTTGGGCATACAAACAAATAAGCGCATGGCAACCTCTGCTTCCCTCTGCAAAGGGCCTATCTTTTACTTTTATGTATTTACTTTTATGCAAAGAGTCAAAGTTTTCTCTCTATTCCTTTTTATTTTCTCCTTTGGCAAGCATCATGTGGTGAGGAAATATCTAGGCACATATGTCCAGTTGAATATAGATAGCATGAGTTACTATTGTTGACATCACCCTTGAGGTGAATACGTTGGGAGGCGAAACTATAAGCCCCTATCTTCTTATGTGTTTGGTTGAAACGTTTTGCTTATGTGTACGCGGTGAGTGTTAGAAATCATAGAAGACTATATGATGGTTGAGTATATGGACTTGCCTAAAAGGCTCCGATACGTGACCCTCCCTAAAAACATGATGAATTGTAGTTGCAAAGTTGACTAAGAACATAGTTTGTTGGTTTCTAATAGAGTTTATGCTTTATACTTTGATTGTGTGATGAATTGTCACTTGTTCATGAGAAGTCTATGATAAAAGTCTTATGTCTAATTATTGTTGCTGTTATAATAATGAACATGATGCTTCTATGTCCGTATTTTGTTTTTATCGACACCTCTCTCTCTCTCTCTCAAAGCATGTGGACATGTTTTTCTACTTCGATTTTCGCATGAGGACAAGCGAGGTCTAAGCTTGGGGGGAATTGATATGTCCATTTTGCATCATGTTTCCTTACTATTATTTATGATGTTTTTATCCATAATAATGCTTTTTGGAGTAACTCTAATGCCTTTTCTCTCATAATTTACAAAGTACACACAAAGAGGGAGAATACCGGCAGCTGGAAATCTGGACCTGGAAAAGCTACCTATTCTGCACAACTCCAAACAAGCTGAAACTTCACGAAGAATTTGTATGGAATATTTGAGGAATATTGGAGCAAATAACTACCACAGGGGGCCCGCCAGGTGGGCACAACCCATCTGGGCGCGCCAGGGAGCCAAGGCACACCCTGGTGGGTTGTGCTCACCCAGGCCCACCTCTGGTGCCCATCTTCTGGTATATAGGTCCTTTTGACCTAGAAAAAATAAGGAGACGACATTTGGGACGAAGCGCCGCCATCTCGAGGCGGAACTTGGGCAGGATCACTTTTGCCCTCCGGCAGAGCGATTCCACCCGGGGAACTTCCCTCCCAGAGGGGGAAATCATCGTCATCATCATCACCAACAACTCTCCCATCATGGGAAGGGCTATCTTCATCAACATCTTCAACATCACCATCTCATCTCAAACCCTAGTTCATCTCTTGTGTTCAATCTTGTTACCGGAACTATAGATTGGTGCTTGTGGGTGACTAGTAGTGTTGATTACATCTTGTAGATGATTACTATATGGTTTATTTGGTGGAAGATTATATGTTCAGATACAATATGCTATTTAATACCCCTATGATCTTGAGCATGATTATCATTTGTGAGTAGTTACTTTTGTTCTTGAGGTCACAGGCGAAATCATGTTGCAACTAATCATGTGAACTTGATATGTGTTTGATATTTTGATAGTATGTATGTTGTGATTCCCTTAGTGGTGTCATGTGAACGTCGACTACATGACACTTCACCATATTTGGGCCTAAGGGAATGCATTGTGGAGTAGCAATTAGATGATGGGTTGCGAGAGTGACGGAAGCTTAAACTCCAGTTTATGCGCTATTCGGTAAGGGACCGATTGGATCCAAAAGTTTAATGCTATTGTTAGAATTTATTCTTAATACTTTTCTCGCAGTTGCGGATGCTTGTGGGAGGGTTAATCATAAGTAGGAGGTTTGTTCAAGTAAGAACAACACCTAAGCACCGGTCCACCCACATATCAAATTATCAAAGTACCGAACACGAATTAAACCAACATGATGAAAGTGGCTAGATGAAATTCCCGTGTACCCCTCAAGAACGCTTTGCTTATCATAAGAGACCATTTTGGCCTATCCTTTGCCTCAAAAGGATTGGGCTACCTTTCTGCACTTTTGTTACTACTATCATTACTTGCTCGTTACAAATTATCTTGCTATCAAACTACTCTGCTACTTACAATTTCAGCACTTGCAGACATTACGTTGCTGAAAACCACTTGTCATTTCCTTCTGCTCCTCGTTGGGTTCGACAATCTTACTTATCGAAAAGAGCTACAATTGATCCGCTATACTTGTGGGTCATCAAGTCTATTTTCTGGCGCCGTTGCCAGGGAGTGAAGCGCGTTTGGTAAGTGGAATTTGGTAAGGAAACATTTATATAGTGTGCTGAAATTTATTATCACTTGTTACTATGGAAAACAATCCTTTGAGGGGTTTGTTAGGGGTATCTTCACCTTGATCGGAACCACAATTAGTTACCCCTCAACCTACTGCACCTACTGAAAATATTAAATATGAAATCCTTCGGGTATGATAGAACAACTGCTAGCTAATCCTTATGCAGGAAACAGAATTGAACATCTTGATATGCACTTGATATATGTAGAACAAATTTGTGGATTGTTCAAGCTTGCAGGTTTACCCGGAGATGAAGTTATGAAAAGGTTTTCCCTTTATCTTTGAAGGGAAAAGCATTGGCATGGTAGAGGGGCACATGCGGCAAACCTCGGAAGACACGGGGGCAAGAGAAGAAGGAAATTGCAGACAACAATCTGGGTTGCTACTATCTCTACTCGTCGACGAATCGTTGCACAACGACATCCTCCAGCTCCTTCTTCAATTCCTCATGACTTTTCTTGAAAGCAGCCATGGATTCCTCCACCTCCTTCTCGCGATCGATCCAGAGCTTCCTCAAGTCACCCATCAGTTCCTCGGCGACCGTTGTCAGCGTCATCCCCAAGGCACTGCTCTGCTCATGCAACATCTTTCTGCCAACGGCCTCCTCCTTCTCGGCGAATGCCTTGAGGAGCTTCGCATTTTCACCCATGAGTTTCTCGACAAGGCCGGTCGCCTTGTCAACCGAGGCATCGCTGATCTTGAGCAGCTTCATCGAGCCGTTGACCAGCTCCTACTGCTTAGTGACGCCAGCGAGAATGTCGTTGTCGCCGGCCAAAGACTTCAGGAATGCCAGCTCATCGCGATGGCCGACGCTGTGAGTGCACTTGTGAGATCCCTCACGTGCCCGTGAGAGCTTGTTCGAGGGCTTCGCGGCGCACTGGGACATCTCTGTTGCGGCTGCGGCTTCACGGCGGGACCTCTCTAGTGCGGAATGACTTGACAGGAAAGACCAGTTTTGTGTGTGATGAGGAGAGGAACTGTGAAGTAATTTTTCAGTGGGTAGTTTTTATAGCCAAGTGCTAAGTGTGAACACATATTAGTTTGATAGGTGTGAACAGATTTGCAATTACATATTGCGTTGTAATCTGCAATGTGACGAGAAACAAGGTCAAAATTTATTGATGGCAGAAGGTTGACCACGTGGTTGCTCGCCGTTGAGACGGCCGCGGTGCGCTCTTCTCGCGTTCGTCCGAGCGTTTTGCTCGCCACTGAGGCGGCCGCGGTGCGCTCCATTTATCTGAGTCGGCTGTTTGCCACGTATCATACACATCTTGTTAAGTTGAACCATTTTTGTTGTGTTCCCTAATCGAAAACAGTTCATCCAAGTGAACCGTATGCCGTATATCACACACACCTTGATCTGGCTAACCGTTTCTGTTGCACTCCCTAATAGCAAACAGTTCATCAGAGCAAACTGTATGCCATATATCCCACACACATTGAGATGGCTTCCCATTTCTGTTGTTCTAACTCATCGCAAACAGTTCAAATGGATTAAGTGTGTGCCCTGCATCGCACACGCAACTAAAATCTGAACCGTGTTTGATGGCTCCGCCATTGCAAATGTGTTTCACCTTTTTTGATGGTTTTTTTACATCCCTGTTTGCGACTAATGCATTGCACACAGTTTCGTGAAAAGGGTCTTTGATCGTAGTGTCGCGTTAGCAGCATCCTGCAGTAGTGCAAAGTCTTTGCACTTCCATCTAATCAGTTGTACATATATGGGATTAAGTGATGGTCCTGACACTTCATCAAGATCATGGACGAACGCCTTCATATTTTGTATTGTGTGTTGGAACTTTTAAATAAGGCTTGCATTGGTGCTTTTATCTAAAAGCAAGTTATATTCAGCGGATTATTTGAAAAACGTAATAAGAGATGAGGGGTGGTAGTGATAGAAAAAGTGATGTATTACGATTTTTTTCAATTCTAGTTGATAATTAATTTCTACTTGAGAAAGTTCAAATGTGGAGCAAGGCAAATGTGGAGCTCGCAAATAAGTTCTATTTAATCCACCATCTATCTAAATCTTGTTAGTTAGTTATACTCTTATTCCTGGTGGGAAATTCTTATTCATATTTATCCTTATTTGTAGGATTGAGTTCCATTGGTAGGTGACTTTCATATCCTGAAAGCTTTATCCACCTTTTGCAAGGCCATTTCTCTTGGATATGTTCATAATTTTCATATTACTTTTGTTGTAATTTGAATTAAATGATTTCTCTAATATGTAAATGGTTTAGTTGGTACTTTGATGGGATGTTACATATTTTCTATGTATGGATGGCACTTTCATGCCGCGATTCACCCCAGCGATCATCAATTTTGAGCCCCATTTACTTGGAACAGATGGAATTCTTCTTAATTTTCCTTCAGCAATTTTATTCCATGAGCAATTTGGACTACACCGAAGTTCCCTATTAGTCTGAACTCTCTACAGGATTAGAAATTTATAATACACTTGATGCAGCTGCCTTTTCCTTTTAAAGTTGTGGGACATCGAAATTAAGCATGCGTTATGTAATACTCCCTTTGTTCCTAAATACAAGTCTTTTTAGCAATTTCAACATGAACTAGATACGGAGATGTATATAGACATATTTTAGAGTGTAGATTCACTCATTTTGCTCCGTATCTAGGCCCTACTAAAATCTCTAAAAAAACTTACATTTAGGAACAGAGGGAGTAGTACTTTGCACCTATTCAAGCGTTGCACGGTTACTCAATTATACACATAGCCCCTTTCTGTTATGATGGTTAATACTAATTATGTTTTTTGGTACAAGATTCTTTCATAAGTCAAAAAACAAACATTTTATGTCATTGAAATGTAATAGCATCACTACTTTTGTGTTTGACTAGGTTATGGTGATTCTCAGCCACATTAACAACTTGTGGCCCACAAATATTTCACTACCAATGATGTATTTATGGAAGATCTATATTGAGATGGTATTTGTGTGCCTTCTAGGCGAGGTATCCTCCTTTTCTTTGATGGCTACCTATTTTCCTAGGTTTTCTTACCTTAGTATAAGGCTTACAATAATAACTTAACATTTTGTAACATGCGAAGGGAAACATTGGCACTTGATCTTTTATCTTATATATGAAATGTTCTAGCTCAGGATCAATAGATTGACTTGAGACTTGTATGCATTTTAGGTTGGAATTAGTAAGGACCCATACCATTTTTCATCTTGACATATCACATGACTTGGGAATTTTAACTTGAGATACATTGCATTATGTCATATTTCTCAAGGGTTGTATGAGACATGCATTCACACCACTCAGTTACTCAATGGATGTTCAGTAGAATTCAACCTACATGTTTTAAGTACTATGCAAGTACTATTCTCCTATGTCCAAAGTATATATGTTAGTCTTTGCTTAAATCTACATTTAGAAATTACTCAAGATTTCTAATTATGTTCTTTCTCTAGGCAGATGATCAAGCTATGATGATAGTTGTTATTAGCCGGGGGGTGTTTTTATAGCAAAGAAGTGCAGTTCATGTATTTGTTGTTAAGCTATATTCTAGAGTGATACTCTTATCTTGTTTTGCTCTCTATGTTACGAGACGTACAAATGGAAAATTGATTGAATCCTGAATTTGATATTGTGAAGCTTCTCTAAGATATGGCATCCTATGAATGTCTTTTCTTTCGGCCGTGCACTACATCAGTTTGCTTTGCTGACGACGAGCCCAAGGCGACCAAACCAATATATTCTCCACTATTTTTTTGTGGGGCATATTCCCCAGCTATGAGCTCAAAATATGGTTTCATGGCCTCGAAGGATTACAACCATGGGCATTGGAATTTGAACAAGACACCTTCGCTGGTGAGAGGAAGAGATGCCTCACATGCACTATCGATGAGTGGGTTGATGGTGTGGCGTCACATGACACATAGTGCGAGAAAGATGCAGTTTCCCCCTTCCATTATGCTTGTTTGTTTTGAACAGAGTCGCATTATAACTTGGCTCACATGGAATTTATTTACCATGTAAAATGTACAATCAAATTATGGATTTAATGTTCACTTGCTTTTCGACACTTATTATTTAGATTAGGCTTGCAGTAGTTTGTTTTCATGATCAGAGGTGGACTTCCTTTAGAGGACGTGGGGAGAGGGATAGGTAGCGTGTGAAGGTCCAATGATAGTACATGGTGGGTTTGCATCAACCATGTGTTATAGGTGAATTTGTTATTTGATAAAGTCTCTTTGTATTAGTTTGAAATGTTATCTTTGTTGGGGTCGAAAAATAAGGTGACACAAATATTGTAGTGCATGCATCTTTCATCATTTGTAAATAAGAAATATAATCAAAATATTGTTTTGAATTGATAAATATTATATAATTTGTAAAAGTACAAGATCGAGAGTGAAGGTGAAGTGGAAGGAGGGGCAGTGAGAAGATTAGATAATGAATGTGGATGGTCAAGAAGAAATAATGATTGTCGATGAGGAAGAAATTGGGGAGAGAATTAGTTTGTAAGGATGGAAACCACATGCCATCACTTCTTGCAAGGGAGGTACGGCTACGAAGAAACGGTGATTGTCGAGGGGAAACAAAATGGGAGAGAGAATGGTGAAAGAGAAACGACGATTATTGAGGGGGGAGGGGCATATCTTTTGCCTGCTGTAAAAAAAATCACCATGACAGCGCACGAGCATTAAACTAGTTGCCTTAGGTGGATAATTCTATTGCTTCTTCACTTTATTTATATATATGGCATACAAGGAGAGCCATAACAATTTCCTTGTCGAAATAACTTGTAAACACATTATATCTTTATTATATTATTTGGATCTCATCTCAGACTATAAAGCTTTACTACATAGTACAACCACCAGGTCCGCCATAGTAAAACATTTCGTCTACAGATAGAACGGCTCCATAGCATTTTTTGTGGGAGATAGAAGCAGCAAGGCCCCCGGGCCATGGATCAATTTTGTAGCCTCTACCAGTGTCATCAACAAATCTAACATCTCGAACAGTTGCAGAATGTATCCCAGGCCAGTGGCCGCTGCCCATTGCAGGACTAGCACTCCCGGAATTAGAGAAGGTGTAACCACCCCACTCCACAAGATTTGCATGATCTGCCATATTATTAAAGATACTTTTGGGCCAGAATCCAACAGCTCTAAGGCTTTGATTATTATAACCAAAGTACAACCACCAGTCACCATCATCTTTCTTCTGCAAGATAGACAATGGTAACTAAAACTTATTCCAGTAACTAGCAATGCAAATGACTCTAGAATCAGAGGGTCAATTAGTGATGTCATCATCTATGCATAATTTTTCTGGACCACGGATACCTCCTTAGATAAAAATTCTGGTGGTAAATTCTATTTAGTGCTTTCATCGGGTTTTAACTGCTTACCTTGAATATCTTGATTGTGATCTTAAGTTTTCCATTTTTGTGGTCTAGAGTGTCTCCTGGAGTGATAGGCGCATTTTGTACGGGCACAAAACCATCGCATTTCAAGTCATAGCATCCAGTTGACTTATACCCATCAACCTGTCATGCCACAAAAGATCATGAATTGTATGTGTATTGCTAAGAAAATGTTACCCCCAAATTTTCAAAATATTGAACACAAGAAAAAACTAACAAATACAAAAATTAAACCATGTACCGTCCACCGTGTAAAGAAGTGTGTTTTGCTATCACCATATTCGGATGGGCTAACCTGCATAAAAGTAAATTAACAGTTGCTAAAAAGGTACTCCATCTATCAAAATATTGAACTGCAAAATCATATTATATTTTGATACAGAGGAAGTAGCTATAAAGTTTTCGCATAAATAGAATACACTGATTTAAAAAAAGTGTAATCGTCACTGAAAAGAAAAAAAAATCCATGCGTTCCAAATAGGTTATGCTGGAGTAATCATCGAGGAACTAACTTACCGTCCATCCAGCTATTGCAGCATTGTGACTACTGAAGTCCTTCCCTTGACCGACCACACACATGTGTGATGAGCTTATTTGTTTATGGACATTTTTCATACCATAGACATCGAACGTTGACATGCCACCAAAGAGTACAGAGTCTGTGAAGTACTCAATTAGAGCATACTGTAGGAAGGCAAGATACCAGTTAATATAATACACTTCACACTACAATACTTATAATACAATGGTATATTGGAGGCTTTCTAAATCCAAATCGGGAGCATTAATTTAGTTGATATCTAATTCAATTTAGGACCCTTATACTAAACCGACGTTTGATCTGGGAGCAACCCCCAACTAACATTTGATCTGGGAGCAACCCCCAACTAACGAATCGTTCGATCTGGGACGGATCCTCGAGTGAACAGAAACATTCGCTGGGAGGAACTCGCAAGCGCGAACGAATACGGCCCAACAGACATTTCTCGACAGGCCTCCTTCCCAAAAGCATCATTGATTGTGCATAACTAAATAAATAAGAAAAACCCAAAAAACAGTAACAAAAAATGAAAAAAAAAAGCGAGCTGGTTGGATCTGTGTTTGAACACAAAGATGCCATATCTAAAAAATGCCACACATCAAAATTTACAAAAAAAAATGCCATGCATTTAAAACTAAAAATCTGCCGCATCAAGAAAAACAAGAAAACGTTTAAGAATTAAGTTCATACGTGAACTCTCCATTGCTTCATAAAAAGATGATGGCAAAAAGAATATTAAGAAAATAGTCTTACGAAAACAAGCTTTCCATGGGATTTCCAGAAGATATGTTTTCTATGGTTTAAAAAAGGATTTGGCCATTGTTAGTTAAACGAATGTATACAAAAAGAAATTTCACATGTTTTGTTCCAACAAAAGTTACCATGTTCCAAAAAATGAATGGATAAAAATTGACATGGTCAAACAAAAAAACTATGTTGCTCATAAAATAAAATTGCCATGGTTCAAAATTAAATTTAAATTGTTCCAAAAATAAAAAATAATGGCATGGGTCAGAAAAGATGTAAATTTCCTAGATGACTAGTATATACATTTGACATGTCAGAATTTGAAATTCATACAATTGTTTTTGAATTTGTCATTTTGTGATTATACAACTTGCAATGTTTGGAAACCACAAAAAAATGGGTTTGCATTTCAAAATGTGAGCATAAATGAATTTGCCATCTGATGAACATGGATATAGTACAAAGTACAAACTTTGCCAACAATCTGAAAATTACAAAAATAAACACATCATCTGCATCTAAATAGGCATGACCTGAACACCTACCGGCGTCCGTGCTGTCTGGATAGGTGATCATGGTGTGCTGAATAGGTGGCGGTGGACGACCAGCGCGACCACGTTGGCCGCGAGACCATGAGCGCCCAGGCGGTCGGTGGCATCAGGTAATAGATGGTCGCGTCCGATAGCGCCGCCGTGCAGCCAAGGTCGATGACCAGTCGCACACCGCTGCATCACTTCGTCCACGCAACCACCGCCTCCCACACCCACCCATCCCCCCACCCCCCGCCCCCCGCGCTCCAGCTCAAGCTTGATGTGGAGCTCCTCTGCGGCAGCTCCCCACCCCTCTCCCCCGCGCTCCAGCTCAAGCTCGATGTGCAGCTCCTCTGCAACGGATCCTCTACACCGCCGCCGCCGTGCGCTCCAAGCCCATGTGCAGATTCTCCGCGGCAGCTCCTCTCCGCCACCGCCGCCGTGCGCTCGCGCTCGAGCTCTAGTCGCAGCTCCCCCCGCCGCAGCGCACTCCCGGCTCCCCGAACCAAATATCTCCCCCGTCGCGGCTCCTCTACACCGTCGCCTCCCAATCCCATGTTCAATTGCCGGAGTCTGGAAGGTCACCGCAGCACCGCCCAGGAACAGAGGAAGTGGAAGTGAGGGAGAGGATATGTCAGTCTCCTGCAGAGGCAGAGGATGACACGAGGATGACGTGTCCCCCCGCGCCTGCTTCAAGATCAGTGCAACAGATCCGACGGCAGCGGGCGCGTTCGCGCGAGAGTCCTGAGAATCTGATGTAAGATTTTTAGCAATTTTTAGGGGAGATTTTTAGCATTTGAGTTAATTTATTTGAGTCCAAGGCGGTGGTTTTTCTCGGGATCGACTAAGTCCTGCCACGCACTCGACATCTTCTTTTAGCCTTTCAAGGGTGGTTGGTGTGTTGGCAAGGAAAGTCCGGTTAAAGTTGTTGCTCTTAGAGGTGACCGGTGTTGGTCGAGACGCGGCTTAGTCGTTCTGTTTAGGGCAAGTTTCATTGTGTTGTGGCTGTAGCATTTGAGGTTGCTTGTCTTTGGATAAGCTCGGGGGTGGAGTTTGTGCTACACTTGTTGTTCGCAGCGAGAAGTAGTCTCTTGTAATTGTCTTCTGCCTTCTATAAAAATATGGCACGCCTTCCGTGTACTCTTGAAAGAAAAAAAAGATTTTTTAGCATTTGATCTAATTTATTTTAGCATTTCCTTGTTCACCGCTAAATTATTAAGAAAGGTGATTAAATATTCCATAATCAGCGTTGTTATTGCCTGGGCTCGAACAAACTAACCATGAACCACTGGCCATGGTGGAAACCGGCGAGAAATTCCTTCTCCGCCGGCAAAAAAAATTAGGGGCAGCCATCTCTTATTTCCTCGTTTTGAATTTTGTGTTGCATCTTTACTGACCATATGCAGTGCTTCTCATTCTAGATGTACCTTGCGAATCCCGTGAATTTTGAGAGTCATTTTCTGCTTTGTGCTGATTGCAGCGGCGTTATGTGTAAAACTAGTGCATGCATACATGTGTTCTGGAATCGGGCCGCCGGGACCAACGAAAGGATCCGGTCAACCCAATTACGGAGATAGAGATGGTAGTTTTAACAAACAACCATGTACGGACAGCAGGAAGAGTAGCAAATGAAAGAGAATGCCTTTCGCAAAAATAAATTAAAAAAATAAATCTCAGCTATACGACCAAAACAAATAAAATTACGCAAAGACCAGCTTCTCATTTGTTTGTAAATCAAAATAAATTATGGGATTTGATGAAGTCGATACAAGATTGGAAGAGTTTCCCTTGTGTGATAAGTAATTGGGTCACATGTATATGTGATGCATCAAATCTAGCAATGAACATAGACAGCCTTTTACTTACATGGTTGACGCCACTGTTAGTTGTAGCTTTTCCGGGTAGCCAGCTACTATTCCAGGGTGATTGTTGCCTCATTTGATTCGTATTCTCATCGTATGCGCCATGTTGCCTCATTTGATTCGTATTCTCATCGTATGCGCCATGCGACGACGATATTGCACCGACTTGGGATGAACAAACAAACAAGAATACCATAAACTGTGGAAGGCGCATAGCCTGATGCATTTTGCAACATGTATTGCGCTGTGAGGAAATTTCTAAAGCCAAGCTTTTGCATGATTTTGTTTTTACAAAGGCACATATATATAGACTCACCAATACTACACATTCTGGAAATAATTTATTATTTTGCGTCGAATAGTAGGTGGTGGCTGGTAACCATTTATGGTTGGTAAATAATTTATTTATTATTTTCTATTTTGTATAGATTCCAAGATCTCGAGTTATAAATTCCCTATCTATATAATTATTTTCGTCTTTAGATTTACAGTTGGCATATACTCCCTCCGTCTCAAAGTAGTTGTCTAAGATTTGTCTAGATACAGATGTACCGAACACTAAAACGTGTCTAGATACATCTGTATCTGAACAAATATTAGACAACTAATTCATGATGGAGGGAGTATTATTTTGCATTTTATATAAATAACTATAGCAAGGTTGTAAATATGTTGTCCAAGAGATGAGCCGCATCTATTAAGGCCATTAGCTTCGGTGCACCTGTTTTGTCGATCGATCACTGATTTCAATCGGTCGAGACTCGCTAGACATTTTGACTGCTCACAACAAACAGGTGGACCGGTTGACCGCTAGCCGTTGGGACCCTTGACGAATGATCGCTGACCATTGACTCTCGAGAACAGTTCACAAATTTAAGATAATTACAAAATTGACAAAATAGAGATTGAAAAAACTTCATTGATTTGAAAAAAATGTTGACGAATTCAATAATAAGTTCATGAATTTTGAAAAAGTTCATCGGTTTTGAGTTCACCAAATTGAGAAAGGTTCACAAATTTTGAAAACAGTCACAAAATGAAAAATGTTCATGGATTTCAAAATTTTCATGATTTGAATGAAGTTTCAAATGTGAAGGTGTTCATGTATTTGTAAAAAGGAAAAAAGAAAAGAAAAGGTAACATGAAAAAAGAAAGCAGCAAACAGAAAATAAAAACCCGATGAAAATCCGACAAAAAAAATAGAAAAAACATAGTCCGGGAGGCGTAGAAATAAGAAGAAACATAAGTATTAGTAAGTATAGCAGGTTAGCCGTCCGAGTTGGTTACTGCGAAGGAAACAAAGAGGTTCCAAATTCGAATCTCACCACCCGCAACATATTTTGAAGGAAACAGAGAATGTTAGCACGATGGAGGTTACTGTGTGCGCTGATCTTTTCAGTGGCCTTTAACCGGCGCTCTAGGTGCCACATAGGAAATTCTCCTCTTGCCCTCCGTTGGCCCATGGACTGCGGGCGCGACTACTTGTCGCGTTACGTTTTTTTTTTTTTGAGACAAACTTGTCGCTTTACGTGAGCCGCGAGCTTCCCTCGCTGAAGGAATCGCCCGACTGGGTTGCAGATAGCAGGCCCAGGCGCGCGGGAGCCACAGGCTCTTTTTTTCTTTCTGTTTTCTGTTCTAATTTTTTGTTATTTTGCACTTTTTGTATATATATCGAATAAGTATTTAAAAATGTTGAACAATTATTTGAAAAATGTTGAATAGATATTATAAATGTTGAACAAGTATTTTAAAAATTATTTAATATGTATTTAAAAATGTTGAATAGTAATTAAAAAATGTTGGACGAGTATATGAAAAATGTTGAACGAGTATTTACAAAATGTTGAACAAGAATTTGAAAAATGTTCAACAACTATTTGAAAAATGTTGAAATAAGTATTAAAAATGTTGAACTATTATTTGTAAAATAATTAATAGGTATTAAAAATGTTGAACGAGTATTTAAAAATGTGAACAAGTATTTAAAAAAATATTGAATAACTAGTAAAGTGTTGAACAAGTATTTGAAAGATGTTGATAAAGCGTTCGGACAATGTTGAACGTGTATATAAAAAATGTTGATCGCTTGTTACAAAAAAATTGATATGTATGAAACTGTAGAGTGAAACAAAAACAAAAATAAGAAAACACACAAGAAAAACAAAAAATTAAGAAGAAAAAATAAAACCAAACAAAAAATGGAGAAAAAAGGAAACGAACAAGAATGAAACAAATCTGATCTGAGAAGAAAGAATGCAAAAAATGGAGAAGAAAAACCAAATGAAACAAAAGAAAACAAAAAACAAAAAATATTGAATAAGTTTAAAAAAATGTTGAACGAGTATTTGACAAGTGTTGCACAAGTGTTAAAATGTGGAACAAGTATTTGAAAAGTGTCGAATAAGCGTTCGTACCATGAAAGAAAATGAAGAAAAACGGAGAAGAAAAAAATGAAGAAACAAAAGCAAAGAAATGAAAAAAAACGGAGACGAAAAAAAGAAACGAAAAAAGAGAGGAGAAACCCGGCACATTATGCTTCAAGTGGGTCGTGCCCTAGCTATTATCACGAACTCCTGGTGTTGCTCGGTGGTTAGTGTGTTGTGTTTGTTCGTGCCCGACCAGGGATTGATCCCTGGTACTTCCCTTTTTCTGCGCGAACATGGGCCAGCCCAATAAACGATCACCCATGGGCCTCGAGGCAAGCCCAGCACCTTGCTCACCCGCCGATGGGTCACCCCCGATGAATTTCTACGCCTCCTGGACTCTGTTTTTTCGGTTTTTTACTCGGGTTTTTATTTCTGTTTGCTGCTTTCTTTTTTCATGTTACCTTTTCTTTTCTTTTTTTTCCCTTTTACAAATACATGACCACCTTCATATTTGAAACTTCATTCAAATCATGAACTTTTTTTAAGTCTATGAACATTTTTCATTTTGTGGTTGTTTTCAAAATTTATGAACCTTTTTCAAATTGGTGAACTCAAAATCGATGAACTTTTTAAAAATTCGTGAACTTATTATTGAATTCTTCAACTTTTTCTTCAAATTGATGTACTTTTTTCAATCTCGTGAACTTTTGCAATTTTGTGATTATCTCAAATTTGTGAACTATTCTCAAGAGTCAATGGTCAATGATCATTCATCAAGGGTCCCAACGGCTAGCGCTCAACCGGTCTACCTGTCAGTTGTGAGCAGTCAAATGTCTAGCGAGTCTCGACTGATTGAAAACAGCGATCGATCGACAAAACAGGTGCACCGAAGCTAATGGCCTTAATAGTTCTGATTACCTCATGCCATCCCGTTTTTCGTACATATTACATCCTCCTATCATGTGGTTGTCTAAAATCAAAGTCCAGTTGGTCTGTATCACGCATCAATTTGTTCTAAAGAACTAAATTTTTATTCCTTTTTCTTGTCGGCTTGACTTAACATGGCACAGAGAAAGAGGAAGGAACACAGAATGACAGGGGATGGTGTTAGTAGTAAGGACACACAGAAACGGAAGCGGAAGAATTATGCACATTCTGCTGGTACTGATGGTGCAATCGAAGGTCAAAGTCCAACGGAAAATTGTACAAATGCGGTATCCCGTGCTACACGAGCTACAAAACAAGCCAAACAGAAACTAATAGCTGCCACCAAACAAGCAGCGACAGCCCTAGTTGTTGCAACACCTTCCACAGTACCACCAGCTGCACGAGTTACTCGTTTGTCAACTCAGCTAGCAGCACGTTCCCAAGCTCCCTTGCCGCCTGACACTACTTCCGAAGCACTCTTGACACAAGACGAGTTGGCAAGATCAGATGAACCTTGTGAGCTTTAACAGCAAGAAGGTAGTTGCTGGAGTCAAGTTATAGTTGCATGCTTCTTTATATGTAGTCTCACAGTTTAATGTACACTAACACTTCCTATGTTCGTTGTTGGACTAGAACCTAGGAGCAAGAGGAAACAAACATCAGGGATAATGCTCGATAGGTTAACTAAATCTAGAGGAGGAAGAATGGAGATCGGTTTTTAGGCAGGTTTAACAAGGTCACGTGGTGCTACAGAGTCAGCCAAGTTAGTATCAGAGGCAGCGGTTGCCATTAGGTGTCATGCACGTATCCTCCCAACATGGATTCAGTACAGGAATGACAAAGACGGAACCCAGTTCAACACATTCCTCGACCATTTATCTGTAAGTATGGTTATGTATGGAAACTAGTAATATCGTCTTGCTCTGTCCCATACTTTCTAGGTTGCTGATAATGAGACTCCCATAATTTTCAACAGATGAGGTTCAAGTTGGATAGCCAAGATGATGCAACCAGACTTGCTTGCAACAATATTTTCAAGTCTGCTCTATGACAGTATCGGTATAACTTGAGGAAAACTCACTTTGAAGGAAAAGCTAACGGTGAACTTGCCCAAACATCTCTAGTGGAAAATATATCGGATGAAGACTGGAGAGGCCTCGCTAAACACTGCTCTGATCCGAAGTATCAAGTATGTTATATGTATGTGATCAGATCACATGTTGAACTCCTATTTACACATGTGCCTCACAAATCTATCTTCTTGTAGGTGAACTGTTCAAAGCACAAGGCCAACCGTACGAAAGTGAAATTTCAACAGACGACAGGATCTCGTAGCTATATTGCACACTGCGAGGCTCTTGTAATTAGTTGATGTTTCACTCTTTTCATTGTGCCATATTATCATATCTACATTGACTTGTTCCAAATGCAGAGGAAAGCCCGCAAGGACCAAAAAGTACCTGAACCAAATGTTGTGGAAATCTTCAAGGACTGTCACACCGGCAAGACGAAGGGCATGACTACACAAGTCAAAGCCGCTATTGTAAGTCCTTAATCCTCATGCCTTTTAACTACTACTTACTCTGACTCATGCATTGAACTGCATGATTTGCAACCAATGTCTATTACTCTTTTGAATTTTATACACAATTGTCTTAGTGTATCATGGCACCTTACAAGGTTTAAAAGAGAGGAGTGATGTTCCTTTGATCTTGATCTATAATCTAGTTCCATGCTGGACTTGCCCACACAATGTTATAATTGCCTGATCGCCTGTTCTCGGTTGTTTTGTGATATGAATGATGTCATGCTATGCTTACCGTATTATAAACTTTGTCTCTTTATCCTTAGCTGTCAATACAATGTGAAGAAATAGACAATACATTAGCCATGGTACATGGTCATATGTTTGGAACCTGGTTTTATTATGTACTTTGCAGTAAAATACAACTAATATTTTACATGGGTTCACCAGAATAAGTTATATATATATAGATCAAATCTACTTTGTTTGGTTTTGCTGCCTCCTTAATATCTTATGTTCAACAAGTTATGAAAAAATGGTGGAACCCCCACCTTCTAAAGGTGACGAGGCAACTATAACCGTAATGTCACCTCTTGCTGTAGTGGGTCAGTATCTGTCCACTAACAGTGCCAAAAGCACGTTCCTGCGTAATACTGGGTTGGTTGTTAAAGCAATCTCGTCCGAACTGCCTCATGATCAAAATATGCAAGCTCAAAGCAATGTTATATCCGCGCTCCAGACACAAGTCCATTCCCTAACAGAGACCCTTCGTGAAACAAGGACAGCCATTGTTCGATGCCGTCAAGATATGCATGGTCTTGAAACCAGACTATTAGACATTTGCTATGATATTCAGGAGCCTAGGAGAAATGAAGGCGAAAGTTATGGTGCTCCATCAGACAGTACAACATGAAAACGTAACAGTCAGGTCAAATGAACTGAGCTTCTGAACTTCTGGTGGTGCATTTATCTGACAGACTATTAACTTTTATGCCAACCTTCCTTTTGTTTTATGGTTGTAATTTGTTTTGTTGCGATACAAAATTTGTTCTTAACGTGCATCCACCGGCTGAAGAAAACAACAAGCCATTTTTGTATAGTGTAGGGTGTTCCCTATATTTGCACTGGTGGGGAACTTTGATGCCCAGTGGATGTAATCTGTGCAATCGTCTAAATAGCCTAGCGTTAGTTTCGGGCTTATTTATTTCCTAGTCTTCTTTTTCCCTGGTTTGCTAGTGGCCGCAACAACCATGGGCCATATACGGACCGTGGTAACCTTGACCCTGCTACAGGCCGTAGGATCCATGGGCCTCCTAAGGGCCATCGGATAAATGGGCCTCCAACGGGCCGTAAAATCGGTGGGCCTTGGACCGTCGGATAAATGGGTCCACATGGGCCATAAACGGACGTAATTGGTATCGGGCCAGCATGGTAACAGGCCATTAACAGGCCGGAAGACAACAAAATTCTGTCACGGGCATAATGGGACGTCAATGGGCCAGAATATAGGACGGGCTTGAAATGGCGCAACATGTTAACAGGCCACAAACAGGCCGATTCTAACCACGGGCCAAATTTGGCCCATTAGGGGAACAGGCCAATAACGGGCCAGAAGTAATCGAGGGCCGGAAAGGAGCCCAAGAACGTATGGGCCGTCAGTAGGCCGAAAGCTAACACGGGCTGGAAACGCCGCATGTGAATCATGGGTCGTTAATGTGTACAAAGAAATTTACTGTTCATTATGGGCCAGAGTCACCGTGGGCCACCAAAGGGCCTAAAGATACGAAAGGCCTCATATGGTCTAAAAGACGTCATGGGCCATACATGGGCTGAAAGTGAAATGGGCTGGTGTTATATTCGATGGCCCACATGACGCTGTTGGGCCAATTTAGGGAAGGCCCTAACGGGACCATTAACATGCTTTTCATGGGCCGGCCCCCTAACTTTTGACCAAGTCAAACGGGGCGGCCTTTGTAAGCTAAATGGGCCAGTGTTGGGCCGTCACGTGTCGACATATCATAGGCGCCTATTTGACCCAATGACGAGCTGACACGTGTTTCCTTCGGCCAATGAGAATTTTACACGTGGAAAATCCCCATTGGTCCAGGATGTTAACGGGTTATCAGATCCAAAATGGGACCTAATAGCTTAATGGCGACCCGTTATGGTGGATGATATGTGTCGGTTACCCTTGACGAAAGCACTTCCATGACACGTCATTTATCATCATGGAAGTGAACACTTCTGTGATGATAATTTTGGTATTGTCATGGAACACTTCTACAACAGTACAGGTATGACTATTTTGATTCTATCATAAAATCGTCATGGATGTACATACATGACAGAAAACGTGACCTAATGTGACAAACATGTATCATCACGGAAGTGTATCTTTTTGTAGTGTTACCACGGGCGAGGTGTCTTCTGCAGGGCCATCGGCATCCTCGTCCATGTTAGTGGCCTCGTCATAGTCTAATACATCAGTTAAATCATTGATCATAGCGACTAGGTTGGTGGTGGGGAGGATGTAGATTTCTTGTTAAGTCCGACCTAATCATAGACCAAAGTATTGCCGTCTGAGATGGACATGCTCTGGATACGATCAAGCATCTCATTGAGGTGAGACAATTCTTTGAGATTTATCATTGTGTTGTAAGCTGGGCTGACTCGAAGTACGCCCGGAGTGTAACTTGATGTGTCTTCGGCGTGAAGGGGTATGTGTTCTGCGCCGAGGTCAGCTCTGATCCTGATGCAATCTTCAAAGTGGGAGCCGGATCTGTATCCGGACTGGAAATTGAGAGGGGACCGCCTGGCGTAGTTACGTAGGGGTCTCTAGCGACGCTGCGACAGAGATTGGTCCCGGAGTCAAGTCTCCGGAGCCAGATGAGTTCTTGATTCGGAAGGGGGCCCACCCCGATAATACGAGCTTGCCTCAGGAATCCGCAGAGTACTCGAGGCCGCCGAAGGTCATGATCCGACCAAGGGCGTAGTTCTATAGAGGCCAGATGACCTGTCAAGTCGGCGCAAAAGACCATGCTGCCGAACACAGAAAGATGGTTAGGCACGAAAACGCTTTCGAGGCTGTTGGAGAAGTTGATCTACATGAGCAATCGATCCTTCTTGTGATTGCACAACGGAACTCTCAATGAAAGCACCAATGTCGGTGTCAAAACCGGCAGACCTCGAGGTAGGGGGTCTCAAGTTGTGGATCTCGGATCGAGGGTAACATGAACGAAGGAGACGATGTTTTTACCCAGGTTCGGGTTGTGGATCTTGATGGAGGTAAAACCCTATGTCGTGTTCTTGTTTATATTGATGGAGATGCATCAAGTACATAGTAGATCTACCTCGAAATCGTAATGTGTGGTCTAACTCTAGGGCTAGGTGAATGATTTTGCGTTGATGTCCCCTCTACGGGGCAAACCCTATGGCTTATATACACGCCAGGGAGGGTATCTAGGGTTACAAGGTCGGTGGCTAAGAGCTAGGCGGCGGCAGAGATCTTCAAGTATACGTCAAGTCTTCGGAGGAGGCAGTCTTGATCACTCCTCTATCATGTGGCCTCTGGAGTGCACCTTGACTACGAATGAGGGCTTGCCGGCCCATCCCGAGGAGAGTGGTCCAGCTGGGTTAGTACCCCCTTATCCAGGACACCGTCACCCCTGCCAGAACTCTACGTCTCCGTCACTTCTAGCGCTCCATCAGGGCTCCACCCCGCTTCTCCTCCGGCGCCGTTCAACCCCCGTCCTCCGATAGCCCCGTCGGGTACCATCCGCTACCGCTAACTCACCATGCTCGACAACTGTTCGATGAATCACCAGAGCTAAAAATATTTTTCCCATTCTTCTTTCTAGCAATTGATTCCGATTTGGAGTACATATACGAGCACTATGTTGAGTCATGCAACAAGGAGTACTCCGATGAGATGGCGATGATGCAGGCGGTCCTTGAAGACACGGAGCGTGCTGATATGTCTCCAACATATCTATAATTTTTTATTGTTCCATGCTATTATATTATCTGTTTTGGATGTTTTATATGCATTAATATGCTATTTTATATTATTTTTGGGACTAACTTATTAACCTAGAGCCTAGTGTCAGTTTCTGTTTTTCCTTGTTTTTGAGCTTCGCAGAAAAGGAATACCAAACGGAGTCCAAACGGAATAAAACCTTCGCCATGATTTTTCTTGGACCAGAAGACACCCCAGAAACTTGGAGATCAAGTCAGAAGAGCCGCGAGGCGGCGGCAAGGGGGGGAGTGCCCCCTGCCTTGCCGCCTCCTCGGGACTCCTCTGACCTAACCCTTGGCCCTATATATTCACATATATTCCCAAACCACCAGAAGCATCCGCGAAAACACTTTTCCACCGCCGCAACCTTCTGTTCCCATGAGATCCCATCTTGGGGCCTTTTTTGGCATCCTGCTGGAGGGGGATTCAATCATGGAGGGCTTCTACATCAACTCTATTACCCTTCCAATGAAGCGTGAGTAGTTTACCTCAGACCTATGGGTCCATAGCTAGTAGCTAGATGGCTTCTTCTCTCTCTTTGATTCTCAATACCATGCTCTCCTCGATGTTCTTGGAGATCTATCCGATGTAATCTTCTTTTGCAGTGTGCTTGTCGAGATCCAATGAATTGTGGATTTATGATCAGCTTATCTATCAATATTATTTGAATCTTCTCTAAAAAATTTAAGCATGATTTGATATCTTTGTAATTCTCTCCGAACTATCGGTTTAGTTTGGCCAACTAGATTGGTTTTTCTTGCAATGGGAGAAGTGCTTGGCTTTGGGTTCAATCTTGCAGTGTCTTCGCCCAGTGATGGTAGGGGTAGCGAGACACGTATTGTATTGTTGCCACCGAGGAGAAAAAGATGGGCTTTACATCATATTTCTTGAGTTTATTCCTCTACATCATGTCATCTTACTTAAAGTGTTACTCTATTCTTCATGAACTTAATACTCTAGATGCAGGCAGGAGTCAGGCGATGTATGGAGTAATAGTAGTAGGTGTAGGCAGGAGTAGGTCTACTTGACACGGACGTGATGCCTACATTTCATAATCATTGGCTTAGATATCGTCATAACTCTGCGCTTTTCTATCAACTACTCGACAGTAATTTGTTCACCCACCATATTATTTGCCTTCAACAGAGAAGCTTCTAGTGAAACCTATGGCCTCCGGGTCTATTTTCCATCATATAAGTTTCTAATCTACTATTTTGCAATCTTTTATTTTCCGATCTATAAACCAAAAAACAAAAACTTCTGCACCCAGGAGATTAGTTTTGATTTTTAACAGAAGCGCGATAAAATACTGATTCTTTTTGAAGAGGATTAATACAAAAATATCTAGGAATTCCTAATTTCTAGGAATGTTTGGAGTTGTAGAAGTATTCGAGATCTCCAGATTGCTACAGACTGTTTTGTTTTTGATAGATTCTGTTTTTCGCGTGTTGTTTGCTTATTTTGATGCATCTATGGCTAGTATCGGGGGGTATGAACCGTGGAAAAGTTGGAATACAGTAGATATTACACCAATAAAAATAAAGAATGAGTTCACAACAGTACCAAAAGTGGTTATTTATTTTCTTATACTAACGGAGCTTACGAGATTTCCTGTTGGAGTTTTGTGTTGTGAAGTTTCAAGTTTTGGGTAAGGATTTGATGGACCATGGAATAAGGAGTGGCAAGAGCCTAAGCTTGGGGATGCCCAAGGCACCCCAAGGTAATGTTCAAGGATGTCAAAAATCCTAAGCTTGGGGATGCCCCGGGAAGGCATCCCCTCTTTCGTCTTTGTCTATCGGTAACTTTACTTGAGGCTATATTTTTATTCACCACATGATATGTGTTTTGCTTGGAGCGTATTGTATGATTTGAGTCTTTGCTTTTTAGTTTGCCACAATCATCCTTGCTATACACACCTTTTGAGAGAGACACGCATAAATCATGATTTATTAGAATGCTCTATATGCTTCACTTATATCTTTTGAGCTAGGCAAAATTTGCTCTAGTGCTTCACTTGTATCTTTTTAGAGCACGGTGGTGGTTTTGTTTTATAGAAACTGATGAACTCTCGTACTTCACTTATATTATTTTGAGAGTCTCTAAACAGCATGGCAATTTGCTTTGGTTATAAAATTAGTCCTAATATGATAGGCATCCAAGAGGGATATAATAAAAACTTTCATATAAAGTGCATTGAATAAGTATGAGAAGTTTGATTCCTTACAATTGTCTTTAGATATGAAGATGGTGATATTAAAGTCATGCTAGTAAGTAGTTGTGAATTTGAGAAATACTTGTGTTAAAGTTTGTGAGTCCCGTAGCATGCACGTATGGTGAACCGTTAGGTGATGAAGTCGGAGCATGATTTATTTATTGATTGTCTTCCTTATGAGTGGCAGCCAGGGATGAGCGATGGTCTTTTCCTACCAATCTATACCCCTAGGAGCATGCACGTAGTACTTTGTTTCTATGACTAATAGATTTTTGCAATAAGTATGTGAGTTCTTTATGACTAATGTTGAGTCCATGGATTATACGCACTCTCACCTTTCTGCCATTGCTAGCCTCTCTAGTACCGCGCAACTTTCACTGGTACCATAAACCCACCACATATCCATCCTCAAAACAGCCACCGTACCTACCTATTATGGAATTTCCATAGCCATTCCGAGATATATTGCCATGCAACTTTCCACCGTCCCGTTTATTATGACACGCTCCATCATTGTCATGTTGCTTCGCATGATCATGTAGTTGACATCGTATTTGTGGCAAAGCCATCGTTCATCATTTTTTATACATGTCGCTCTTGATTCATTGCACATCCCGGTACACTGCTGGAGGCATTCACATAGAATCATATTTTGTTCAAAGTATCGAGTCGTAATTCTTGAGTTGTAAGTAATAAAAGTGTGATGATCTTCATTATTAGAGCATTGTCCCATGTGAGGAAAGGATGATGGAGACTATGATCGCCCCACAAGTCGTGATGAGGCTCCGGACCAAAAAAAGATGCCAAAAAAAGAGAGAAGGTCCAAATAAAAAAAGATGAGAGAAAAAGAGAGAAGGGACAATGTTACTTTCCTTTTTGCCATACTTGTGCTTCAAAGTAGCACCATGATCTTCATGATAGAGAGTCTCCTATGATATTATACTAGTAGGAATTTTTCATTGTAGAACTTGGCCTATATATTCCAATGATGGGCTTCGTGAGCAAGCGAGTTGGATGCACACCCACTTAGTTTCTTTTTAAGCTTTCATAAACTTATAGCTCTAGTGCATCCATTGCATGGCAATCCCTACTCACACACATTGATATCTATTAATGTGCGTCCCCATAGCCCGTTGATACGCCTAGTTTATGTGAGACTATCTCCTTCTTTTTAACTTCTCCACAACCACTGTCTATTCCACCTATAGTGTTATATCCATGGCTCACGCTCATGTATTGCGTGAAAGTTGAAATTTTTTGAGAACATCAAAAGTATGAAATGATTGCTTGTCTTGTCATCGAGGTTGTGCATGATTTAAATATTTTGTGTGATGAAGATGGAGCATAGCCAGACTATATGATTTTGTAGGGATAAGCCTTCTTTGGCCATCTTATTTTGACAAGACATAATTATTTTGTTAGTATGCTTGAAGTATTATTGTTTTTATGTCAATATTAAACTTTTGTTTTGAATCTTGCGGAGCTGAACATTCATGCCACAATAAAGAGAATTACATGGATAAATATGTTAGCTAGCATTCCACATTAAAAATTCTGTTTTTATCATTTACCTACTCGAGGACGAGCAGGAATTAAGCTTGGGGATGCTTGATACGTCTCCAACGTATCTATAATTTTTTATTGTTCCATGTTATTATATTATATATTTTGGATGTTTTATATGCATTATTATGTTATTTTACATGATTATTGGGACTAACCTATTAACCTAGAGCCAGTGCCAGTTTTTGTTTTTTTTGCTTGTTTTAGAGTTTCGCGAAAAAGTAATACCAAATGGAGTCCAAACGGAATAAAACTTTCGCCATGATTTTTCTTGGACGAGAAGACACCGAAGAGACTTGGAGTACAAGTCAGAGGAGCCTCGAGGTGGCCACAAGGGTGGAGGGCGCGCCCAGGAAGGTGGGGTGCACCTCCTGACCTTGTGGGCCCCTCGTAGCTCCACTGAACTAATTCTTGCACCTATATATACTCTTATACCCCCAAAAATCCAGGGGAGCCACAAAACCACTTTTCCACTGCCGCGACCTTTTGTACCCGTGAGATCCCATCTTGGGGCCTTTTCTGGCATCCTGCCGGAGGGGGAATCAATCACGGAGGGCTTCTACATCAACACCATTGCCTCTCCGATGAAGCGTGAGTAGTTTACTTCGGACCTACGGGTCCATAGCTAGTAGCTAGATGGCTTCTTCTCTCTCTTTGATTCTCAATACAAAGTTCTCCTCAATGTGCTTGGAGATCTATTCGATGTAATACTCTTTTGCGGTGTGTTTGCCGAGATCCGATGAATTGTGGATTTATGATCAGCTTATCTATGAATATTATTTGAATCTCCTCTAAATTCTTATATGCATGATTTGATATCTTTGCAAGTCTCTTCAAACTGTCAATTTGGTTTGGCCAACTAGATTGGTTTTCTTGCAATGGGAGAAGTGCTTAGCTTTGGGTTCAATTTTGCAGTGTCCTTTCCCAGTGACAGTAGGGGCAGCAAGACACGTATTGTATTGTTGCCATCGAGGATAACAAGATGGGGTTTTCATCATATTGTTTGAGTTAATCCCGCTACATCATGTCATCTTACTCAATGCGTTACTCTGCTCTTATGAACTTAATACTCTAGATGCAGGCATGGGTCAGTCGATGTGTGGAGTAATAGTAGTAGATGCAGAATCGTTTCGGTCTACTTGACACGGACGTGATGCCTATATTCGTGATCATTGCCTTAGATATCGTCATAACTTTGTGATTTTCTATCAATTGCTCAGCAGTAATTTGTTCACCCACCATAATATTTTCTATCTTGAGAGAAGCCTCTAGTGAAACCTATGGCCCTCGGGTCTATTTTACATCATATTAGTTTCCCGTCAACTTGCCAATTTTTGTCGCCATTCCCTTACTTTGCAATCTTTTACTTTCCGTTCCATAAACCAAAAATACCAAAAATATTACTTTACCGCTTATCCATCTCTATCAGATCTCACTTTGTGAATAACCGTGAAGGGATTGACAACCCCTTCGTCGCGTTGGTTGCAAGTTGGTGTTTGTTTGTGCAGGTATTCGGTGGCTTGTTGCATAGTCTCCTACTAGATTTATACCTTGGTGCTCAAAACTAAGGGAAATACTTATGCTCCTTTGCTGCATCACCCTTTCCTCTTCAAGGGAAAAACCAACGCGAGCTCAAGAGGTAGCACATCTTGTATGATATGAGTCTTTACTTCTTAGTTTGCCACAATCATCCTTGCTGTACACACCTTTTGAGAGTGACATGGATGAATCGTGATTTATTAGAATACTCTGTGTGCTTCACTTATATCTTTTGAGCTAGGTGATTTTGCTCTAGTGCTTCACTTATATATTTTTAGAGCACGGCGATGGCTTTATTTTGTAGAAATTATTGAACTCTCATGCTTCACTTATATTATTTTGAGAGTCTTTTTAAACAGCATGGTAATTTGGTTTGGTTATGAATTTAATCCTAATATGATAGGCATCCAAGAGGGGTATAATAAAAACTAACATATAAAGTGCATTGAATACTATGAGAAGTTTGATTCCTTACGATTGTTTTGAGATATGAAGATGGTGATATTAGAGTCATGCTAGTGAGCAATTATGAATTGGAGAAATACTTGTGTTAAGGTTTGTGATTTCCGTAGCATGCACGTATGGTGAACCGTTATGTAATAAAGTCGGAGCATGATTTATTTATTGATTGTCTTCCTTATGAGTGGCGGTCGGGGACAAGCGATGGTCTTTTCCTACCAATCTATCGCCCTAGGAGCATGCACGTAGTACTTTGTTTTGATGACTAATAGATTTTTGCAATAAGTATGTAAGTCCTTTATGACTAATGTTGAGTCCATGGATTATACGCACTCTCACCCTTCCACCAGTGCTAGCCTCTCTAGTGCCACTCAACCTTCGCCGGTACCATGCACCAACCATATACCTTCCTCAAAACAGCCACCATAACTATCTATTATGGCATTTCCATAGACATTCCAGGATATATTGCCATGCAATATTCTGACACATTCCATCATTGTCATATTGTTTTGCATGATCATGTAGTTGACATCGTATTTGTGGCAAAGCCACCTTTCATAATTCTTTATACATGTCACTCTTGAATCATTCCACATCCCGGTACACCGCTGGAGGCATTCATATAGTCATATTTTGTTCTAAGTATCGAGTTGTAATTTTTATGATAAGATACCGCGGAATGTCATGTGGTGGGCCTTGGAGAAACACAAAGTCCCAGCAAAGTACATTACCCTCATCAAGGACATGTAGGATAATGTTGTGACAAGTGTTTGAACAAGTGATGTCGACACTGATGACTTCCCTATTAAGATAGGACTGCATCAGGGGTCAGCTTTGAGCCCTTATCTTTTTGCATTGGTGATGGATGAGGTCACAAGGGATATACAAGGAGATATCCCGTGGTATATGCTCTTTGCGGATGATGTGGTGCTAGTTGACGATAGTCGGGCGGGGGTAAATAGGAAGTTAGAGCTATGGAGACAAACCTTGGAATCGAAAGGGTTTAGGCTTAGTAGGACTAAAACCGAGTACATGATGTGCGGTTTCAGTACTACTAGGTGTTAGGAGGAGGAGGTTAGCCTTGATGGTCAGGTGGTACCTCAGAAGGACACCTTTCGATATTTGGGGTCAATGCTGCAGGAGGATGGGGGTATTGATGAAGATGTGAACCATCGGATCAAAGCCGGATGGATGAAGTGCCGCCAAGCTTCTGGCATTCTCTGTGACAAGAGAGTGCCACAAAAGCTAAAAGGCAAGTTCTACAGGACGGCGGTTCAACCCGCAATGTTGTATGGCACTGAGTGTTGGCCGATTAAAAGGCGACATGTTCAACAGTTAGGTGTGACGGAGATGCGTATGTTGAGATGGAGGTGTGGCCACACGAGGAAGGATCGAGTCTGGAATGATGATATACGTGTTGGAAATATGCCCTAGAGGCAATAATAAAAGCATTATTATTATATTTATTTGTTCATGATAATTGTCTTTATTCATGCTATAATTGTATTATCCGGAAATCGTAATACATGTGTGAATAACAGACACCAACATGTCCCTAGTAAGCCTCTAGTTGACTAGCTCGTTGATCAATAGATAGTCATGGTTTCCTGGCTATGGACATTGGATGTCATTGATAATGGGATCACATCATTAGGATAATGATGTGATGGACAAGACCCAATCCTAAGCATAGCGTGAGATCGTGTAGTTCGTTTGCTAGAGCTTTTCTAATGTCAAGTATCTTTTCCTTTGACCATGAGATCGTGTAACTCCCGGATACCGTAGGAGTGCTTTGGGTGTATCAAACGTCACAACGTAACTGGGTGACTATAAAGGTGCATTACAGGTATCTCCGAAAGTGTCTGTTGGGTTGACATGGATCGAGACTGGGATTTGTCACTCCGTATGACGGAGAGATATCACTGGGCCCACTCGGTAATGCATCATCATAATGAGCTCAAAGTGACCAAGTGTCTGGTCACGGGATCATGCATTACGGTACGAGTAAAGTGACTTGCCGGTAACGAGATTGAACAGCGTATTGGGATACCGACGATCGGATCTCGGGCAAGTAACATATCAATTGACAAAGGGAATTACATACGGGGTTGATTAAATCCTCGACATCGTGGTTCATCCGATGAGATCATCGTCGAGCATGTGGGAGCAAACATGGGTATCCAGATCCCTCTGTTGGTTATTGACCGGAGAGCAATCTCGGTCATGTCTACATGTCTCCCGAACCCGTAGGGTCTACACACTTAAGGTTCGGTTACGCTAGGGTTGTAGGGATATGTATATGCAGTAACCCGAATGTTGTTCGGAGTCCCGGATGAGATCCCGGACGTCACGAGGAGTTCCGGAATGGTCCGGAGGTAAAGATTTATATATGGGAAGTCCTGTTTCGGGCATCGGGACAAGTTTCGAGGTTATCGGTATTGTACCGGGACCACCGGAAGGGTCCCGGGGGTCCACCGGGTGGGGCCACCTGTCCCGGGGTGCCACATGGGCTGTAGGGGGTGCGCCTTGGCCTACATGGGCCAAGGGCACCAGCCCCAAGAGGCCCATGCGCCAAGAGAAGAGAAAAAGGGGAGAGTCCTAAAGGGGGAAGGCACCTCCGAGGTGCCTTGGGGAGGATGGACTCCTCCCCCCCCCCTTGGCCGCACCCTTCCTTGGAGGAAGGGGCAAGGGCTGCGCCTTCTCCTCTCCCTTGGCCCTATATATAGTGGGGAAAAGGAGGAGCAAATCCACCCCAGGCCTTTGGTTGCCTCCTTCTCCCTCTCCAACACCACCTCCTCCTCCATAGTGCTTAGCGAAGCTCTGCCGGAGTACTGCAGCTCCATCAACACCACGCCGTCGTGCTGCTGCTGGTGCCATCTCCCTCAACCTCTCCTCCCTTCCTTGCTGGATCAAGAAGGAGGAGACGTGGCTGTTCCGTACGTGTGTTGAACGCGGAGGTGCCATCCGTTCGGTGCTAGGATCTCCGGTGATTTGGATGACGTCGTGTTCGACTACATCATCCCCATTCTTTGAACGCTTGCACTCGCGATCTACAAGGTACGTAGATGCATCTAATGACTCATTGCTAGATGAACTCATAGATGGATCTTGGTGAAACCGTAGGAAATTTTTTGTTTTCTGCAACGTTCCCCAACAGTGGTATCATGAGCTAGGTCTATGCGTAGTTCTTCTTGCACGAGTAGAACACAATTTGTTGTGGGCGTAGATTTGTCAACTTTCTTGCCGCTACTAGTCTTATCTTGCTTCAGCGGTATTGTGGGATGAAGCAGCCCGGACCAACCTTACACGTACGCTTACGTGAGACCGGTTCCACCGACTAACATGCACAAGTTGCATAAGGTGGCTGGCGGGTGTCTGTCTCTCCTACTTTAGTTGAAGCGGATTCGATGAAAAGGGTCCTTATGAAGGGTAAATAGAAGTTGACAAATCACGTTGTGGCTTTCACGTAGGTAAGAAAACGTTCTTGCTAGAACCCTACTTCAGCCACGTAAAACTTGCAAACAACAATTAGAGGACGTCTAACTTGTTTTTGCAGTAAGTGCTTTGTGATATGATATGGCCAAAGTTGTGATGAATGATGAATGATCTATATGTCATGTATGAGATGTTCATGCTATTGTAATAGGAATCACGACTTGCATGTCGATGAGTATGACAACCGGCAGGAGCCATAGGAGTTGTCTTTATTTTTTGTATGACCTGCGTGTCATTGAAGAACGCCATGTAAACTACTTTACTTTATTACTAAACGCGTTAGTCATAGAAGTAGAAGTAGTCGTTGGCGTGACAACTTCATGAAGACACGATGATGGAGATCATGATGATGGAGATCATGGTGTCATGCCGGTGACAAGATGATCATGGAGCCCCAAAGATGAAGATCAAAGGAGCTATATGATATTGGCCATATCATGTCACTACTTTATATAATTGCATGTGATGTTTATTATGTTTTATGCTCTTGTTTACTTAGGACGACGGTAGTAAATAAGATGATCCCTTACAAAATTTCAAGAAGTGTTCTCCCCTAACTGTGCACCGTTGCTACAGTTCGTCGTTTCGAAGCACCACGTGATGATCGGGTGTGATAGATTCTTACGTTCACATACAACGGGTGTAAGACAGTTTTACACAGCGAAAACACTTAGGGTTAACTTGATGAGCCTAGCATGTACAGACATGGCCTCGGAACACGGAGACCGAAAGGTCAAACACGAGTCGTATGGAAGATACGATCAACATGAGAATGTTCACCGACGATGACTAGTCCGTCTCACGTGATGATCGGACACGGCCTAGTCGACTCGGATCGTGTAACACTTAGATGACCAAAGGGATGTCAAATCTGAGTGGGAGTTCATTATAATTTGATTAGATGAACTTAATTATCATGAACTTAGTCTAAATATTTTACAATATGTCTTGTAGATCAAATGGCCAACGTAGTCCTCAACTTCAAACGCGTTCCTAGAGAAAACCAAGCTGAAAGACGATGGCAGCAACTATACGGACTGGGTCCGGAACCTGAGGATCATCCTCATAGCTGCCAAGAAAGATTATGTCCTACAAGCACCGCTAGGTGATGCACCTGTTCTCCCTGCAGAACAAGACGTTATGAACGCTTGGCAGGCACGTTCCGATGACTACTCCCTCATTCAGTGCGGCATGCTTTACAGCCTAGAGCCGGGGCTCCAAAAGCGTTTTCAGAGACATGGAGCATATGAGATGTTCGAAGAGCTGAAAATGGTTTTCCAAGCTCATGCACGGGTCGAGAGATATGAAGTCTCCGACAAATTCTTCAGCTGTAAGATGGAGGAAAATAGTTCTGTCAGTGAGCACATACTCACTATGTCTGGGTTGCATAACCGCTTGACTCAGCTGGGAGTTAATCTCCCGGATGATGCGGTCATTGACAGAATCCTCCAGTCGCTTCCACCGAGCTACAAGAGCTTTGTGATGAACTTCAATATGCAGGGGATGGAAAAGACCATTCCTGAAGTATTTGCTATGCTGAAATCAGCAGAGGTAGAAGTCAAGAAGGAACATCAAGTGTTGATGGTCAATAAAACCACTAAGTTCAAGAAGGGCAAGGGTAAAAAGAACTTCAAGAAGGACGGCAAGGTAGTTGCCGCGCCCAGCAAGCAAGCTGCCGGGAAGAAGCCAAAGGATGGACCCAAGCCCGAGACTGAGTGCTTTTATTGCAAGGAAAGTGGTCACTGGAAGCGGAACTGCCCCAAATACTTAGCGGACAAGAAGGCCGGCAAAACCAAAGGTATATTTGATATACATGTAATTGATGTGTACCTTACCAGTAATCGTAGTGACTCCTGGGTATTTGATACCGGTGCCATTGCTCATATTTGTAACACACAGCAGGAGCTGCGGAATAAACGGAGACTGGCGAAGGACGAGGTGACGATGCGCGTCGGGAATGGTTCCAAGGTCGATGTGATCGCCGTCGGCACGCTACCTCTACATTTACCTACGAGATTAGTTTTGAACCTCAATAATTGTTATTTTGTGCCAAGTTTGAGCATGAACATTTTATCAGGATCTCGTTTAATTCGAGATGACTACTCATTTAAATCCGAGAATAATGGTTGTTCTATTTATATGAGAGATATGTTTTATGGTCATGCTCCGATGGTGAATGGTTTATTCTTTATGAATCTCGAGCGTAATGCTACACATATTCATAGTGTAAGTACCAAAAGATGTAAGATTGATAGTGATAGTCCCACATACTTGTGGCACTGCCGCCTTGGTCACATAGGTGTCAAACGCATGAAGAAGCTCCATGCTGATGGACTTTTAGAGTCTCTTGATTATGAATCATTTGACACGTGCGAACCATGCCTCATGGGTAAAATGACCAAGACTCCATTCTCAGGAACAATGGAGCGAGCAACCAACTTATTGGAAATCATACATACTGATGTGTGCGGTCCAATGAGTGTTGAGGCTCGCGGTGGCTATCGTTATGTTCTCACCCTCACTGATGACTTGAGTAGATATGGGTATGTCTACTTAATGAAACACAAGTCTGAGACCTTTGAAAAGTTCAAGGAATTTCAGAGTGAAGTTGAGAATCAACGTGACAGGAAAATCAAGTTTCTACGATCAGATCGTGGAGGAGAATACTTGAGTCACGAGTTTGGTACACACTTAAGAAAATGTGGAATAGTTTCACAACTCACGCCGCCTGGAACACCTCAGCGTAATGGTGTGTCCGAACGTCGTAATCGCACTCTATTAGATATGGTGCAATCTATGATGTCTCTTGCCGATTTACCACTATCTTTTTGGGGCTATGCTTTAGAGACTGTTGCATTCACTTTAAATAGGGCACCGTCGAAATCCGTTGAGACGACACTGTATGAATTGTGGTTTGGTAAGAAACCTAAGTTGTCGTTTCTAAAAGTTTGGGGATGCGATGCTTATGTCAGGAAACTTCAACCTGAAAAGCTCGAACCCAAATCAGAAAAATGCGTCTTCATAGGATACCCTAAAGAAACTGTTCGGTATATCTTCTACCTCAGATCCGAAGGCAAGATCTTTGTTGCCAAGAATGGGTCCTTTCTGGAGAAAGAGTTTCTCTCGAAAGAAGTAAGTGGGAGGAAAGTAGAGCTTGATGAAGTATTACCTCTTGAACCGGAAAATGGCGCAACTCAAGAAAATGTTCCTGAGGTGCCTGCACCGACTAGAGAGGAAGTTAATGATGATGATCAAGATACTTCTGATCAAGCTCCTACTGAAATTCGAAGGTCCACAAGGACACGTTCCGCACCAGAGTGGTACGGCAACCCTGTCTTGGAAATCATGTTGTTAGACAACAGTGAACCTTCGAACTATGAAGAAGCGATGGCGGGCCCAGATTCCGACAAATGGCTAGAAGCCATGAAATCCGAGATAGGATCCATGTATGAAAACGAAGTATGGACTTTGACTGACTTGCCCGTAGAACGGCGAGCCATAGAAAATAAATGGATCTTTAAGAAGAAGACAGACGCGGATGGTAATGTGACCATCTATAAAGCTCGGCTTGTCGCTAAGGGTTATCGACAAGTTCAAGGGGTTGACTACGATGAGACTTTCTCACCGATAGCGAAGCTGAAGTCCGTCCGAATCATGTTAGCAATTGCCGCATTTTATGATTATGAAATTTGGCAAATGGACGTCAAAACGGCATTCCTTAATGGTTTCCTTAAGGAAGAATTGTATATGATGCAGCCGGAAGGTTTCGTCGATCCTAAGAATGCTGACAAGGTGTGCAAGCTCCAACGCTCGATTTATGGGCTGGTGCAAGCATCTCGGAGTTGGAACATTCGTTTTGATGAGATGATCAAAGCATTTGGGTTCTCACAGACTTATGGAGAAGCCTGTGTTTACAAGAAAGTGAGTGGGAGCTCTATAGCATTTCTCATACTATATGTAGATGACATACTTTTGATGGGAAATGATATAGAACTTTTGGACAGCATTAAGGCCTACTTGAATAAGAGTTTTTCAATGAAGGACCTTGGAGAAGCTGCTTATATATTAGGCATCAAGATCTATAGGGATAGATCGAGACGCCTCATAGGTCTTTCACAAAGCACATATCTTGATAAGATTGTGAAGAAATTCAAAATGGATCAGTCCAAGAAAGGGTTCTTGCCTGTTTTGCAAGGTGTGAAATTGAGCTCAGCTCAATGTCCGACCACGGCAGAAGATATAGAAGAGATGAGTGTCATCCCCTATGCCTCAGCCATAGGTTCTATTATGTATGCCATGCTGTGTACCAGACCTGATGTAAACCTTGCCGTAAGTTTGGTAGGAAGGTACCAAAGTAATCCCGGCAAGGAACACTGGACAGCGGTCAAGAATATCCTGAAGTACCTGAAAAGGACTAAGGAAATGTTTCTCGTTTATGGAGGTGACGAAGAGCTCGTCGTAAAGGGTTACGTCGACGCTAGCTTCGACACAGATCTGGATGACTCTAAGTCACAGACCGGATACGTGTATATTTTGAATGGTGGGGCAGTAAGCTGGTGCAGTTGCAAGCAGAGCGTCGTGGCGGGATCTACATGTGAAGCGGAGTACATGGCAGCCTCGGAGGCAGCACATGAAGCAATATGGGTGAAGGAGTTCACCACCGACCTAGGAGTCATACCCAATGCATCGGGGCCGATCAAGCTCTTCTGTGACAACACTGGAGCTATTGCTCTTGCCAAGGAGCCCAGGTTTCACAAGAAGACAAGGCACATCAAGCGTCGCTTCAACTCCATTCGTGAAAATGTTCAAGATGGAGACATAGAGATTTGTAAAGTACATACAGACCTGAATGTAGCGGATCCGTTGACTAAACCTCTCCCTAGAGCAAAACATGATCAACACCAGAATTCCATGGGTGTTCGATTCATCACAATGTAACTAGATTATTGACTCTAGTGCAAGTGGGAGACTGTTGGAAATATGCCCTAGACGCAATAATAAAAGCGTTATTATTATATTTCTTTGTTGATGATAATTGTCTTTATTCATGCTATAATTGTATTATCCGGAAATCGTAATACATGTGTGAATAACAGACACCAACATGTCCCTAGTAAGCCTCTAGTTGACTAGCTCGTTGATCAATAGATAGTCATGGTTTCCTGGCTATGGACATTGGATGTCATTGATAACGGGATCACATCATTAGGATAATGATGTGATGGACAAGACCCAATCCTAAGCATAGCGTGAGATCGTGTAGTTCGTTTGCTAGAGCTTTTCTAATGTCAAGTATCTTTTCCTTTGACCATGAGATCGTGTAACTCCCGGATACCGTAGGAGTGCTTTGGGTGTATCAAACGTCACAACGTAACTGGGTGACTATAAAGGTGCATTACAGGTATCTCCGAAAGTGTCTGTTGGGTTGACACGGATCGAGACTGGGATTTGTCACTCCGTATGACGGAGAGATATCACTGGGCCCACTCGGTAATGCATCATCATAATGAGCTCAAAGTGACCAAGTGTCTGGTCACGGGATCATGCATTACGGTACGAGTAAAGTGACTTGCCGGTAACGAGATTGAACGAGGTATTGGGATACCGACGATCGGATCTCGGGCAAGTAACATATCAATTGACAAAGGGAATTACATACGGGGTTGATTAAATCCGCGACATCGTGGTTCATCGGATGAGATCATCGTGGAGCATGTGGGAGCCAACATGGGTATCCAGACCCCGCTGTTGGTTATTGACCGGAGAGCGATCTCGGTCATGTCTACATGTCTCCCGAACCCGTAGGGTCTACACACTTAAGGTTCGGTTACGCTAGGGTTGTAGGGATATGTATATGTAGTAACCCAAATGTTGTTCGGAGTCCCGGATGAGATCCCGGACGTCACGAGGAGTTCCGGAATGGTCCGGAGGTAAAGATTTATATATGGGAAGTCCTGTTTCGGGCATCGGGACAAGTTTCGGGGTTATCGGTATTGTACCGGGACCACCGGAAGGGTCCCGGGGGTCCACCGGGTGGGGCCACCTGTCCCGGGGGGGCACATGGGCTGTAGGGGGTGCGCCTTGGCCTACATGGGCCAAGGGCACCAGCCCCAAGAGGCCCATGCGCCAAGAGAAGAGAAAAAGGGGAGAGTCCTAAAGGGGGAAGGCACCTCCGAGGTGCCTTGGGGAGGATGGACTCCTCCCCCCCCCCTTGGCCGCACCCTTCCTTGGAGGAAGGGGCAAGGGCTGCGCCTTCCCCTCTCCCTTGGCCCTATATATAGTGGGGAAAAGGAGGAGCAAATCCACCCCAGGCCTTTGGTTGCCTCCTTCTCCCTCTACAACACCTCCTCCTCCTCCATAGTGCTTAGCGAAGCTCTGCCGGAGTACTGCAGCTCCATCAACACCACGCCGTCGTGCTGCTGCTAGTGCCATCTCCCTCAACCTCTCCTCCCTCCCTTGTTGGATCAAGAAGGAGGAGACGTGGCTGTTCCGTACGTGTGTTGAACGCGGAGGTGCCGTCCGTTCGGTGCTAGGATCTCCGGTGATTTGGATCACGTCGTGTTCGACTACATCATCCCCGTTCTTTGAACGCTTCCGCTCGCGATCTACAAGGTACGTAGATGCATCTAATGACTCATTGCTAGATGAACTCATAGATGGATCTTGGTGAAACCGTAGGAAAATTTTTGTTTTCTGCAACGTTCCCCAACAATACGAGATAGAGTTGGGGTAGCACCAATTGAAGAGAAGCTTGTCCAACATCGTCTGAGATGGTTTGGGCATATTCAGCGCAGGCCTCTAGAAGCTCCAGTGCATAGTGGACGGCTAAAGCATGCGGAGAATGTCAAGAGAGGGTGGGGTAGACCGAATCTGACTTGGGAGGAGTCCGTTAAGAGAGACTTGAAGGATTGGAGTATCACCGAAGAGCTAGCTATGGACAGGGGTGTGTGGAGGCTTGCTATCCATGTGCCAGAGCCATGAGTTGGTTGCGAGATCTTATGGGTTTCACCTCTAGGCTACCCCAACTTGCTTGGGACTAAAGGCTTTGTTGTTGTTGTTGTTGTTGTTGTTGTTGTTGTTGTTGTTGTTGTTGTTGTTGTTGTTGTTGTTGTTGTATCGAGTTGTAATTTTTGAGTTGTAAGTAAATAAGAGTGTGATGATCTTCATTATTAGAGCATTGTCCCATTTGAGGAAAAAAAATAAAATGGAAGCCAAAGAATCTTCTCAAAAATGAGAGAAAAAGAGAGAAGGGGCAATGTTACTATCCTTTTTCCACACTTGTGCTTATAAGTAGCACCATGATCTTCATGATAGAGAGTCTCCTATGTTGTCACTTTCATATCCTAGTAGGAATTTTTCATTATAGAACTTGGCTTGTATATTCCAACGATGGGCTTCCTGAAATTGCCCTAGGTCTTCATGAGCAAGCAAGTTGGATGCACACCCACTTAGTTTTCTGTTGTGCTTTCATAAACTTATAGCTCTAGTGCATCCATTGCATGGCAATAACTACTCACTCACATTGATATCTACTGATGGGCATCTCCATAGCCTGTTAATATGCCTAGTTGATGTGAGACTATCTCCCTCTTTTTTATCTTCTCCACAACCACCATATTCTATTCCACCTATAGTGCTATGTCCATGGCTCACGCTCATGTATTGCGTGAAAGTTGAAAAGGTTTGAGAACACGAAAGGTATGAAACAATTGCTTGGCTTGTCATCGGTGTTGTGCATGATTTGAATATTTGGTGTGATGAAGATGGAGCATAGCCAGACTATATGATTTTATAGGGATAAGCTTTCTTTGGCCACGTTATTTTGAAAAGACATGATTGCCTTGTTAGTATGCTTGAAGTATTATTGCCTTTATGTCAATATTAAAATTTTGTTTCGAATTTGATGGATCTGAACATTCATGCCACAGTAAAGAAAATTACATGGATAAATATGTTAGGTAGCATTCCACATCAAAAATTCGGTTTTTATCATTTACCTACTTGAGGACGAGCATGAATTAACCTTGGGGATGCTTGATACGTCTCCAACGTGTCTATAATTTTTTATTGTTCCATGCTATTATATTATCTGTTTTGGACATTTTATATGCATTAATATGCTATTTTATATTATTTTTGGGACTAACTTATTGACCTTGAGCCCAGTGCCAGTTTTTGTTTTTTCCTTGATTTTGAGCTTCGCAGAAAAGGAATACCAAACAGAGTCCAAATGGAATAAAACATTCGCGATGATTTTTCTTGGACCAGAAGACACCCAGACACTTGGAGATCAAGTCAGAAGAGCCGCGAGGCGGCGGCAAGGGGGAAGGGCACGCCCTAGGGGGGCGTCCCCCTGCCTTGCCGCCTCCTCGGGACTCCTCTGACCTAACCCTTGGCCCTATATATTCACATATATTCCCAAACCACCAGAAGCATCAACAAAAACACTTTTCCACCGTCGCAACCTTCTGTTCCCATGAGATCCCATCTTGGGGCCTTTTCCGGCATCCTGCCGGAGGGGCGATTCGATCATGGAGGGCTTCTACATCAACTCTATTGCCCTTCCGATGAAGCGTGAGTAATTTACCTCAGACCTATGGGCCCATATCTAGTAGCTAGATGGCTTCTTCTTTCTCTTTGATTCTCAATAGCATGTTCTCCTCGATGTTCTTGGAGATCTATCCGATGCAATCTTCTTTTGCGGTGTGTTTGTCGAGATCCGATGGATTTATGATCAGCTTATCTATGAATATTATTTGAATCTTCTCTGAATTCTTTTATGCATGATTTGATATCTTTGTAATTCTCTTCGAACTGTCGGTTTAGTTTGGCCAACTAGATTGGTATTTCTTGCAATGGGAGAAGTGCTTAGCTTTGGGTTCAATCTTGCGGTGTTGTCACCCATTGACAATAGGGGTAGCAATTCACGTATTGTATTCTTGCCATCGAGGATAAAAGATGGGGTTTACATAATATTGCTTGAATTTAGTCCTCTACATCATGGCATCTTACTTAAAGCGTTACTCTGTTCTTCATGAATTTAATACTCTAGATGTAGGCAGGAGTCAGTCGATGTGTGGAGTAATAGTAGTAGATCCAGGCAGGAGTCAGTGTACTTGACATGGACTTGATGCCTATATTTCATAATCATTTCCTTAGATATCATCATAACTTTGCTCTTTTCTATCAATTGCTCGACAGTAATTTGTCACCCACCATATTATTTGCCTTCAAGAGAGAAGCCTCTAGTGAAACCTATCGCCCCCGGGTCTATTTTCCATCATATAAGTTTCCGATCTACTATTTTGCAACCTTTTACTTTCCGATCTATAAACCAAAAAACCCTAAAAATATTTACTTTATCTTTTGTTTAATTTTATCTATCTCTTTCATATCTCACTTTTGCAAGTGACCGTGAAGGGATTGACAACCCCTTTATCGCGTTGGGTGCAAGTGTTTGATTGTTTGTGCAAGTATTGGTGATTTGTGTGTTGTCTCCTACTAGTTTGATACCTTGGTTCTCAAACTGAGGGAAATACTTATGTCTACTTTGCTGCATCACCCTTTCCTCTTCAAGGGAAAAACCAACACAAGCTCAAGAAGTAGCATGTGCGGAGGAACATGTTCTCAATTTCAAGGGCTTGATCTAGGGTCATTGAGTGCTCAACCGCAATAGGGCGCACGACCATTTGACATTGATGGTCGACTACTTTGCCCCAGATGCACTCTTCGATGACCATTTTCGCCGGCGTTTTCGGATGCGCAAGACTATCTTCGATCGTATGTACCATGGCATTCGGTCCTATGATGACTACTTAATCCTAAAGAAGGATGGCGTGGGAACGATTGGCTTCTCTGGTTACCAGAAGTGCACGTCCGCACTCCGGATGCTCGCATATGGCACGGTCGTTGATTCGTGAGACGAGTACCTACGGATGTCTGAGAGCACATGCGGAGATGGCATGGTCAGGTTTGCAACTACTATAGTCGAGGTGTTCGGACCTCAGTACTTGAGAGAACCAACTATGGCATACATCGAGAAGCTCTTGGCAATCTCAGAAGCAAGAGGGTGGCCAAGTTTGCTTGGATCTCTTGACTGCATGCATTGGAAATGGAAGAACCCGAAGGCTTTACAAGAGCAATATCAGGGTCATGTTAAGAAGCCCACCATCATTCCGGAAGCAGTTGCATCACAAGATCTTTGGATTTGGCACGCTTTCTTTGGCATGTGATACGTCTCCTTTGTATCTATAATTTTTTATTGTTCCATGCCAATATTATACAACTTTTATATACTTTTGGCAACATTTTATATTATTTTTAGGACTAACATATTGATCTAGTGCCTAGTGCCAGTTCCTATTTGTTGCATGTTTTTCGTTTTGCAGAATATCCATATCAAACAAAGTCCAAGTGCAATAAAATTTTAAGGAGAATTATTTTGGAATATATGTGATTTCTGGGAGGTGGAATCAATGCAAACGGAGGCCCACAACCTCCACAAGACACCAGGGCACGGCCCAGCCCCCAAGCGCGTGGTGGTGGGTGGTGGCCACCTTGTAAGGCGGATGCTGCTCTACTTCGGGCACAAGGAAACTTATATCTGAAAAAATCATGTTAAAATCTTAGCGCAAACGGACTTACTGATCTCCGGGAATATAAGAAATGGTTTTCGGTGAGAAAACAGGAACATGAAACAGAAGATAACAGATATATATATATATAGAGAGAGAGAGAGAGAGATCCAATCTCAGAGGAGCTCTCGCCCCTCCGTCGCCATGGAGGCCATGGACTAGGGGGAACTCTCCTCCCATCTAGGGGGGAGGCCAAGGAAGAAGAAGAAGGAGGGAGCTCTCTGCCCCTCTCTCCTGGTGGCACCGGAGTGCTTATGGAAATGAACTTGCTATAGTTCCTTATGTTAAGAAAGAAATTGTTGCTATTGCACCCAAACATGATAGTCCTATTATCTTCCTGAATTCCCCCAACTACACTATATCGGAGAAGTTTGCTCTTATTAGGGATTACATTGATGGGTTGCATTTTACCACTAGAGATGATGATTTTGATGAATATAATATGCATGTGCTTGCTGCTCCTACTTGCAATTATTATGAGAGAGGAACTAAATCTCCACCTCTCTATGTTTCCAACACGATTAAACTGTAAGAAACTGCTTATGCTATGTATTGACCTTTACTTGATGTGCATGAATTGTTCTTTTATGACATGCCGATGCATAGGAAGAGAGTTAGACTTCGGCATTGCATGATATATGTTGCTTTGTGCTCACTACTAAATTATAAATCATTGCTAATTAAAATTGGCTTTGATATACCTTGGGATCATGGTGGATCAATTACTTGAGCACTTTATGCCTAGCTTAATGGCTTTAAAGAAAGCGTTGCCAGGGAGACAACCGAAAAGTTTTAGAGAATCATTTTTTGTGTGCTTTTATAAAGTTTAAAAACAAAAAAAATATAGAGGGGGACTTAAAACTCTACAAAAAGAAAAGTGAAAGTGAGAAAGACGAGCCCCGTGGAAGCGGGAGCATGCCTTGAACTTTGTTCATGCCCATGGAAACTTTGCAAATCTTGAGTTACAGAAAAATTTCAACAAAAATAATTATCCCCTTGTACAAATCCAATATATTATAAAAATAATGTTCCAAGATTTGCCTTTAGGATGATTACATTGTTTGTTGGTATGTGCGGTGCAAAAACAGAAACTTTGGATGTAGTGCGTGAATTTACATTTTTTTACTAGAACGTCAAAAGTTTCTGAAATTTTTACACAGTATGTGTGGCACCCCGGCTTAGAGAAAACCGGAATGCCCCGTATTCCAGCCCAGAGGTCGAGATGAAGTCTTCTGGAATACGACACTGCTTAGCATAGAACATACCAGCTCTTTATTACAATCTATTTGGGTATAAGGGTTACATCGGCACGGCGACACTACGCCTGCCACTGTTGCTCTATGCAAGCAGCAGAACAACATGATGCAGCGGAAGAACTCTAGCAGCGGAACAACAACGACGGTGGTGAACTCCACTCCGCAGGAACTCTAGCTGGAACGCTTATCCTAGCTCGCAAACAAGGACTCCTCGGCAAACAAGCAATCAAATCCGGAATGACCTGTAAACTGGCATGACACGCCAGGTCAGTACATTGAATGTACTTGCAAGCTCACAATAACCAGAAGCATTCAAGACAAACAATAGCATGGCAATTATAGGTTAAGCAGAAATTAACATGATATCATCATAGCAACATGGCATCAACATGAACATGATACAGCTAGAACAACATGAGCCTGGCATGAACATATGAATCTGACGATACTAGCATGCAACATGATGACACTATATGCACCACTTATTCTGCTCGGGCTACCTTGTAACCAACACATGCATTACTTACCAACCTCGGACATCACACGATCATCTCAGGATCAAATCCAGCTTGGTATAAACAATACCATAGTAATCATTAAATGACCACAAGGAGCTTGATTTTTACCCATGACTCTCGCACAACATCACGAATATACAACAACTCGGTATCCTTGATACCATGGTGATTGTTCCAGTGATCACAACCACGACCAACACTTGGTCCCAAACCGTGATCCTTACGGCGATCACAACCACGACCAACACTTGGTCTCAAACCGTGATCCTTACGGCGATCACAACCACGACCAACACTTGGTCTCAAACGGTGATATTTCTGGCGATCCCAACCAACTTATCTCATCATCGAACTAGGGTTGTTATTAAGCACATTATTCTTATTACTGTTGACTCATAGTGTGACCGACACGAACTGGGCCCTTATCCGTGGGCGCGGCTATCGATAGATTTAATATACACTCTCTGCAGAGGTAGCACACTTTAACCACACCACAGAACCCATGGCCTCGCGCTCCCATTCGGGTGGACCAACGGCGATCCGACAAAACCGATCTACTGCCATGACACTCTCCCGGCCACTCCGACCAACTCCCCTTTGGGCTAAGTCCTGGGTGGCCCCGTGTCTACCAAAGACACACCGACCACCGTTGTGGCCAAAACATAAACGATCCCACACGGGGACCCGGATCCATATAACAACAACGGGCACACAAGGTTATGTCTACTTATCGGGCCAGGGTACCGCACGCCCATAACCTTCCCTCGTTGGAGGCATCGGTGAGAGGCACGACAATAGACCCAGTTAGGACCGTCCCATATCGGCAAGCGTGGTTGCACTGGTCAGCTCGATTCAGCGGCACCATGACTCAGCCAACAGTTGTTCAAGTTTAATTTAATCCGATTAATCTTGAATGCAAATATGCTGAGCCATGATAAAATAGCATAATGCAAAATACAATGCATGAACATGATATCGACATAATCATGAGGGTATCACATAACTATCCACCATATCAACAATGAATCATATCCACTGAGCATCGCATATTGACTAGAATGAACATCACCAGTACATACTTCTCCAAAACATAGCATGACCACTAGCATCAACAATAAGTATCATGCAAGAACATATCAACAATGCCATCATGCAAGCATTTAACCAACTGGATGCAATGGAACATGCATAACAACGGTACTCGGGACAGACGGCAGTCATGCACCGAAGACCATCACCAACATCAACATGTACTACTAGCAAGCATAAACATATGAAAGGAAATACTAGCAGGTATAACATGATAACAGAGTACAAGACAACATAGCACAAAAGTGAACATGCAAATCTAAACATCACCAGAACAACGATAACCATCTTTTCAACAAGCAAACATTTAATAAAGATTCAAGTTGAAAACCATGGCTAATGCATGACTATCATGCAAGTGGGTATTGTGGCTTGCCTGGGAATTAAGATGGCACCGGGGAGAAGTGCGGTGAATCCGCCGAAAGATTTGCCGGAAACAGTTCTCTCTCGGAGGGGCTGTTTACGTGCAAGGGAAAAATAGTCATTTTCAGAATGCCAAAACATAATGAAAGTGACACCAACAGAAAGGGCTCGACGAGACGAAGAAGTAGGCTTTGGAATCACCTCATTTGGAGTTACGGTTGCGGAGTTATGAGGTGTAGAAGATCAGGGACCAATCTGTGAAAATTTCTTCAGCAAACAGGTCCCTGAGTGGATAAGGCGGAGGCGTAAACTGAGAAATACGCCTCCACTTATCCACGTGGATCTAGGCCTTGGGCCACTGGCGCGTGGGTCCCAGGCACAGGGGGAGGGGGCACGGGCGCTCGTCCCCTTCCTCCCGCTCGCCCTGTTCCTCGCGTGAAGCAGAGGCAGAGCAGGGGAGGGATGGCGAGGGGGGGCTGCTCCGGCCGTCTCCGGCACGGCCGAGGGCATCGGTGGGACCGCAGCGGCCAACCGCACCCATCCAGAGGGAGTATGGCCGCCGGGGAGGCGCGGGGAGGAGGGGAGGGGCGGCGCCATGGAGAGGCAAAGAGCTTCGGGTTGCGGGGGCTCTCGGCGATGCGGGCTACTCCGGCAAGGGGCAAGGGGGTGGGCGGCTGAGTGGAACAAGGGGAAGTCGATGGACGTGGAGGAGAGGCGTGGGGAGGCCTGTGGTGGCCGGACCCAAGCCGAGGCCGAGGCGGCCATGGAGGGTGACGGCAAACAACGGCGAGCTGCGGCAATTCCAGAGGGCAAATGAGGCGGGGGAGGGATCTATGAACTGCGGAGGAGGTCGGGGTCCCTTATATAGGCGCGGGGAAGGCTCTGGATCATCACAAACGAGCTTGAGCAGTTCTCTAATGGCGGACAGAGGCGGGATACGACACGGGCATGGGTCTAGCGGCTCATTTGTGGCGAACCACAACGAGCCATCGACGCAAGGCGATGCAGGACATCACAGGGGCGGGAAGAAGCCAGAGCGCGCAATCTGCATGACGCAAGCGTGATCACCACGCGCACTGGTGCAAATAGCTCGTTTTGGCCAGGACGACCATGTCCAGTGTATTGACCCTAGTGACCTTAGTACAATTGAGGAAATAAATCAATCTAGGGGCAAATAAGAGATTTGCACTTAGCTCCAAAGTAAACCAGCAGCCAAGTGTTTGTGCTGTGTAATGGGGACACCAGCTCGGTAACTTTGTAAAAACTTTGTTCGGTGATGATCAAACACTAAGGTGACTACGATAACAAGAAATCAGCTTAATAGGAGGAGTTTAACAGGTGGTTGCTGTAGAAAGTGACCCACTGGTCAGAAATGAGAATTTGGATGATGCACTCACATAGTTGCATCAATTGAGCTAAAAATGGTTATGGCCCAATGATTTGAAGATATTAAGATGCCCAAGGAGTTTCATGCCATTTGGATGAACCAAAATAGCACTTGCTTCAGAAAGATTTATTCTGACAAGAAACTTGGAAAAATTTCACAGGGCAAATGGTCAAAGGGATTGAGCCACAACTTGGTGGAGGGAGGTTATATGCATACTAGAAGGTCTAGAAAAATTTACAGCCATAATGGAGCAATATAAAATATACTTGCTTCACAAACTGAAATTTTGACCAGAAACTAAGAATTGAGGTTGTGCTCACATGGAAGCATGACACGAGCTCTACTTTGGTTGAGGGCTATTATATGATGATATTACGGATCATGCGAAATGGAAACTCATTTGGATATGCCTAGCTTGTACCTCCTTCACACAGTTTCTTTCTGGACAGAAACTTTGGAAAATCATAATTAAATAATTACTAGGCAAATGAGGTTGCATTTTCGCATGTGGCAATGATATGGACATTAAAACATTTCCAAGGAGTTTGAAGTCAACTGGGCAAAGGAAAATGGCACTTGCTTCACAATGCGCCATTTAGGGCAGAATAGGAAATGAATTATTGGAGGATTATTTTTGAACATGGCAATGAAAAGTTTTGCCATATTTGATCAAGATATGACCCAAACAATTTATGAGAATTATTTGAGAATTTTAGGAGTGATGGAAATATAGGTTGCTTCACAACCTAGGACAATTTGAGTTATTCTTTTAATAGAAAGGGAATATTCCCATTAAAAAGAATATTGGGATTTGGGATAGGATGAGAATGACAAGGTCTATGGAAGGATTTTGGAATGACAAGCCACTCTGGAAGCAAAGAAGAGGGCATCTTCTTCAGTTTTCAGACCACAAAGCCACGGAAAAATAAAACTCAGGCAAAAACCTCGAAAAAACAAAAGAAAAAGAATGGGCCAAAAATCAGGCTGTCACAACCTTACCCCCTTAAATAAATCTCGTCCTCGAGATTTGTTTGCTCAGGGAACAAGTATGAATATTTTGATTTAAGGAAACCGTTTCCAACTCGGGTATCCCTTTTCCTTTATTGTTGTTCCCACTAAATTTTTATCTGACTGGCCCTGGGTGGTTTGCTTTACTGTATCCACATTCTGACAGATCTTACCTAGCTTGCTCATGCTTATATAGGCTCCAATTTCTTTTTAGATCTGCTAACTAGCTGAGTGTGATTTGATTATCACAATTGAAATATATGTCCGTCTCACAAATCCAAAAGTGATTTCCGCTTGGTGTGCCACCCGGCACTGACAACCTTTCAACGCATTGCTTGGAAGAACGGCCTTCGCCCGCTTCAACGCATTGCCGCACTATGGCTACCTTACACTCAAGATGCCCGGTCCACGCGGCGTCATCACCGTTAGCGGAATAACAGAGCGATCTTTGTGCGCAGAGGAACACGCGACGGCCCTAGTGGCCGGACTATAAGCGGCCTCTAACAAAAAACATGACGGGTCGTTAAGATCACAGACACGGTTAGACGAGTCCGGCAGCCCATATCAAACCAGGCCATCGTATATGTAATCCTATAATGGATACCAGGGGCTAATAATAAAGCCCCACACTTGGCTCAACCTTATTGGCAGGCCAACATCTTACATTTTTACTATCCATCGCATACTTACATTGCACTCTTCTGTGAGTTTCCCTTTTCCGCAGACAACGTTCGTGCGATACCCTTTCAGGATGTGGCACAACGGAGACAAAGGCGCAGACGTGTAGCAGGGCCCCGTTCAACAGGTTTCTTTTTAGATTAAGCCCATGTGTAAACCTTTTCTATTGCCTCTTGTTGTTTAACCATCCCATGGGTTTCATACCCACAGAGGATACTGCCGTTTTTGGCATTTCTCCATGACAGATTAACACACGTACCTGGAAACACAGGTTTATAATGAATGGGCATTCTTGAGCCCATAATCTGTTATAAAGTCCGAATACCTTCGGGAGTGTTCGGCGTCACGAGTTTGGCCTTATATGCATCAGCTCTGAATCATGTCTTTGGTCAAATGTTGGGTTTGCCCGGCTCCTGGGTTTGCCGCCTTACGTTCTGTTTTTATCGGCTAAGGTGGCCAAAGGAGAACTACTGCGATTGTGCCCTGGTTATTCCGGATGAGCACCTCAGTAGAGAAAGCCGAAAACCGACTGTCATGATACAGCGAGAGACTGGTCAACCACTCGACGACTCACCGGAATCTCTAGGATTCCTCCGCATTAACGAAGGGCCATTTCCCGGCCAGGTACCTACGCGCCCGTATTCGGATGCACGCAAAGGTACCAGGGGCTACATGGTAGCCCCAACGTTAGAATCCCGCGGCTAAGCGAAAGTATTACAGCTATATAGTCCGGTTGCCTAGTTTGACGTGCGATCACCTCCTTAATGGACCAAGACGTTGGATAAAGAGTGATTAAGCACATTTTTTCGCGAACACCCCCGCATTGTATGCGTGGGGGCTGAAGCCAACGACTGCTAACTTTCGGATTACAAATATATATATATATAAACGACCGCACAGGGGACACAATCATATTTTCAGACAAACATTATAAATATAGCCTTACAATCAAAATAAACATTGTTTTTACAATGATTTGAATCTTCACTCGAATAGGAGATTCTTCGGGCATTGCGCCTCTATCAGGCGGGCACCCTCTGTGACCTGCGCCAAGTAGTGACCGGCTAGAAGTTGGCCCCCCACCGGATCCTGGGACGCTATCATAGTGGCATCCATATCCGTCCAATACACTTTAACGCGGGCAAGGGCCATCCGCGCACCCTCTATGCATGCCGACCTCCTCATGGCATCGATCCGAGGCACGGCCCCAAGGAACTGTTGCACCAAACCAAAGTAACTGTCTGGCTTAGGCCCCTTCGGCCAAAGATGGTCTATTACAGACCGCATCGCAAGCCCGGACAGCCTGTGAAGCTCCGCCACAGCAGCCATCTTATACTTTAACGGCAGCGGGCGAGTGGGAGCATTCAACTGCGACCAAAAAAGCTTCTCCACCTCCTTTTCACCCTGATCTTCGAAGAACTCCACAGCATCAGTCGTACTCTTCGCTAGGTCCGCGTATGCGTCCGGCGAGCTCCAGCGTCCATCCAGGGGAGCGTACTTCGGATCGAAGAACTTCGTCCGCAGCAAATAGGAGCCCCCAGCCGCAATTTTACCGGCTTGTTGAAGCTCCTCCCGTGCACCCCTGAGCTCGGTCCGTATTTCCTTGGTGGCATTAAGTGCCTTGCTCAGGTCAGTCGATTTATCCTCATGTTCCTTTTTCAGGAGCTCATACCGGTCAACGGCATTTTTTAACTCGATAGCCATTTCGGTTATTTTTTCCTCGCTTCGGCGATGAGCAGCCTGTTCGGCTCTCAATTCCTCGGCCGCCTTTAGGGCAGCTGCATTGCTCACCCGAGCTTGTTCCTTGGCTAGAGCAAGTTCCGCCCTCAGGGCCTCCACGGCAACAACACCATCTGCAATCCGAACATATTACATTAATGCGTGCCACCTTAATATTTTCCTATCAATGGAAGACAGGGCACATACCTTGTGATTTATCCAGCCGCTCATTCACTAGCGTGATATCGGCATCAATCGACCCAATTTGCCTCGATAGTTCAGCAGCTTCAACGGACGGGCCGGCGGCTGGACCCACAGGTACCTGCACATATTTACGACATAAATCTTTGGTTTATGATCCCCTGTTTGCCGCCTAGGGCGGGCAACCAGAGTCTCAGGGGCTACTATATATATGTAGCACACCTACCGCGTGCCTCACAGCCAAAGAAATAGTGCATTCTTCATTACGTACCTCAAAGCCTCTGAGCAGGCTTGTGAATGCTTCATTCAAACCGCTTGTAGCGGATGAAATCTTCTTAAGCACCGCACTCATTAATGAGCGGTGCTCCTCTGAGAGCGCAGCTCGCTCTAGTAAGCCCGTCAGTACGTCCGGACTCAGGACGGCTGACGTATTGGCCTCCGGCTTCGGCAGATCCGGACTCCTCCTTGATGACACCTCGGTGTCGCCCGCTTCATGAGTCGGAGAAGGGGGTGGGGTCTCGCTCTCCATCATCTCCGGAGGAAGGTCCCCCGAAGACGAACCCTGTTGAGAGGAGCTGCTGGCTGGACTGCAAAAAGTTGAATCCTGGTTATTAATCTAGGTGAAACACAACCCCTTCGGGTTGTAGATTGACTTACAGCTTGGTGGAGGGATGGCCCATTGGAGGGCATGGTGCGTTGAGGGTGCCCGTCAGGGCAAGGCCCCTTGGGAATGTCTTTTTCCCTAATTTGGGCATCTCCACTTCCAAATCTTCAGAGGCGGCCCTGTTCCTCCCGTGCGGGGAGGAGGCCGTAGCCTCCCCTCCCCAACTATCCTCCTTGGGGGAGGTAACAATTCCCCTGGTTCAGATGCGTAGCATGTGGGGTTCGGTTTCTTTGTTCCTCCCCTTGTCTTTCCCCGAGGGTATTCTGCTGAGTACCCGGTCGAGCATCTTGGCCATGGTGGGGGCAGGCAAGCCTTTGGGAAGTGGCGCCGGACACCTGATTCTCTCTGCCTTGCTGAGCCATTCCTGGACGCGGATGATTTTCAGAATAAACAATCACGACAAATACAAAACAGGGTGTCCGGTATCAAGGCTACTTACTTGGGTATCTAGGCGATTGCAGCTTAGGCTCGCATCCTCGATGGTGTCCGGACACACTACTTTCTATCCGAAGAATAATTTGCACATCTCTTCAGGCTTCAGGCCGAAGAAGTGCTTGACAGTCCGCGAACCCTCCGGATTGAACTCCCACATCCGGAGAGGCCGGCGTTGGCACGACAATATCCGCCGGATTAACATCACTTGCATTATGCTAACGAGGTTAATGTCCCTCTCAAGAAGCTCCCAGATGCAATTCTGCAGCACTGGTACATCACTAGCGGGTCCCCAATTCCGTCCTACGTCTGTCCAAGATGCCAACTGTGTCGGAGGGCCCGAGCGGAACTCAGGGGCAGCTACCCACTTTGTGCCTCTGGGAGCCGTGACATAAAACCACCTCTGTTGCCATACATCAGATACTTCTGGGAAAGAACCCTCTGGCCATGGGGCATCAGCGTTTCTGCTTATTACGGCACCTCCGCACTCTACATGTCGCCCTTCGATCATCTTCGGCTTCACATTGAAGGTCTTGAGCCATAAGCCGAAGTGTGGCGTGACATGGAGAAAAGCCTCGCACACGTTAATGAACGACAAGATATGGAGGATAGCATCTGGAGCCAGATCATGAAAATCCAACCCATAATAGAACATGAGCCCCCTCACGAAGGGATGGAGGGTGAAACCCAAACCGCGGAGGAAGTGTGGGACGAAAACGACACACTCATTGGGCTTCGGCGTAGGGATGACCTGCCCTGGAGCAGGAAGCCTGTGCTGGATATCAGCGGTCAAGTATCCGACCTCCCTAAGCTTTGCAATGTCCTTCTCTTCAATCGAGGAGGCCACCCACCGGCCTTGAGGGTTAGATCCGGACATATTGGAGGTTCCAGGGGTTGGAGCTTAGATTTTGGGTGTTAGAACTCGAGGTGCGAGAAGGCGCGATGAAGGTGAAAAAGAGGCTTAGGTCTCGGCCCCTTTATAAAGAAGGTGAATGTCAAGAGTCCTCAGCGTGACCGTTTGAGGATTATCTAAAAACACACGGAGTTATACCAACAGCCGTCGTGGGGTCACGCACGCCCATATTGATGGAAAATCCCGTAATAAGAGGAACACGATCTTTGCCTCGACGGGACGTGCCAATAAAACCGCCTCGTAACACGAGTCGAGGTGGGGTAGGAAAACGTCGGTTCATGTTGGACCAAGCCACGATGCAAGGGCACGACGCACGAAGATTGCCAGCAAATCAGATCTATACCATGTGAAGATCATCTTGCAGATCCGGACATGGTCTACGTGTTCGATAACCACTTTGGAGTATTTGGAGAAGGAACCCGCCTTGCAATGCCGAAGACAATACTGCGCGCCGGACTCATCGTCATTGAAGCCTGGTTCACGGGCTACTGAGGGAGTCCTGGATTAGGGGGTATCCGGACAGCCGGACTGTGTACAACGTCCGTACTATTGAAGCGTGAAGATACAAGACTCAAGACTTCGGCCCGTGTCCGGATAGGACTCTCCTTTACGTGGAAGGCAAGCTTGGCGATCCGGATATTGTGTTTCCTTTCTTGTAACCGACTCCATGTAAACCCTAGCCCTCTCCGGTGTCTATATAAACCGGAGAGGTTGGTTCTTAGAAGGCCGATCACAGTTACAATCATACCATCATAGGCTAGCTCTTAGGGTTTAGCCTCTACGATCTCGTGGTAGACCTACTCTTGTACTACCCATATCATCAATATTAATCAAGCAGGAAGTAGAGTTTTACCTCCATCGAGAGGGCCCGAACCTGGGTAAACATCTATGTCCCATGCTTCCTGTTACCATCAGCCTTGACGCACAGATCGGGACCCCCTACCCGAGATCTGCCGGTTTTGACACCGACACCTGGCATTTTCGAGGAACGACTCTTCAAGCCCTCAGCATCACCGTCACTATCAAGCACATCACAACCTCGGGAGGAACTCCCTCAGCCGCCTGCCTCAGGAGCCCTGGCCTGTGGTGGATAAATATATAGCTCCAAGTAAACTTACCGATGAACGAAGACGAAAGAGGGGATGCCATCCGGGGCATCCCCAAGCTTAGGCTCTTGGTTGTCCTTGAATAATACCTTGGGGTGCCTTGGGCACCCCCAAGCTTAGGCTCTTGCCACTCCTTATTCCATAGTCCATTGAATCTTTACCCAAAACTTGAAAACTCCACAACACAAAACTCAACAGAAAACTCGTAAGCTTCGTTAGTATAAGAAAATAAAACCACCACTTAGGTACTGTAATGAACTCATTCTAAATTCATATTGGTGTAATATCTACTGTATTCCAACTTTTCTATGGTTCACACCACTTAGTACTAGCCATCGTTTCATCAAAATAAGCAAACAACACATAGAAAACAGAATCTGTCAAAAACAGAACAGTCTGTAGTAATCTATATCAAACGTATACTTCTGGAACTCCAAAATTCCTACAAAATTAGGAAGTCCTAAAAAATTTGTGTACCAATCCAGAACAAAAATAATCAGATCAAGAGAACGTTTCTGTGAATTAACAAAACTAATTTACTGGGTGCAAAAGTTTCTGATTTTCAGCAGGATCAACACAACTATCACCAAAAGCTATCCTAAAGGTCTTACTTGGCACTTTATTGAAACAAAAGCTAATAAACATGATTACTACAGTAGCATAATCATGTGGACACACAAAAACAGTAAAGATAAATATTGGGTTGTCTCCCAACAAGCGCTTTTCTTTAATGCCTTTCTAGCTAGGCATGATGATGACAATGATGCTCACATAAAAGATAAGAATTGAAACATAACGGGAGCATCATGAAGCACATGACTAGCACATTTAAGTCTAACCCACTTCCTATGCATAGGTATTTTGTGAGCAAACAACTTCTGGGAACAATAATCAAATAGCATAGGAAGGTAAAACAAGCATAAGTTCAAAACTTGAAGCACATAGAGAGGAAACTTGATATTATTGCAATTCTTACAAGCATATATTCCTCTCTCATAATAATGTTCAGTAGAATCATGAAGGAATTCAACAATATAACCAGCACCTAAAGCATTCTTTTCATGATCTACAAGCATAGAAAATTTACTACTCTCCACAAAAGCAAAATTCTTCTCATGAATAGTAGTGGGAGCAAACTCAACAAAATAATTATCACGTGAGGCATAATCCAATTGAAAACTAAATTCATGATGACAAGTTTCATGGTTATCATTATTCCTAATAGCATACAAGTCATCACAATAATCATCATAGATAGCAACTTTGTTCTCATAATCAATTGGAACCTCTTCCGAAATAGTGGAATCATCACTAAATAAAGTTGACACTCTTCCAAACCCACTTTCATCAATATAATCATCATAAATAGGAGGCATGCTTTCATCAAAATAAATATTCTCATCAAAACTTGGGGGACTAAAAATATCATATTCATCAAACATAGCTTCCCCAAGCTTGTGGCTTTGCATATTATTAGCATCATGGATATTCAAGGAATTCATACTAAAAACATTGCAATCATGCTCATCATTCAAAGATTTAGTACCAAGCATTTTAATGCATTCTTCTTCTAGCACTTGAGCACAATTTTCCTTTCCATCATTCTCACGAAAGATATTAAAAGGATGAAGCGTGTGAGACAAACTGAATTCCATTTTTTTGTAGTTTTCTTTTATAGACTAAACTAGTGATAAAACAAGAAACGAAAAGATTCGATTGCAAGATCTAAAGATATGCCTTCAAGCACTAACCTCCCCGACAACGGCGCCAGAAAAGAGCTTGATGTCTACTACACAACCTTCTTCTTGTAGACGTTGTTGGGCCTGCAAGTGCACAGGTTTGTAGGACAGTAGCAAATTTCCCTCAAGTGGATGACCTAAGGTTTATCAATCCGTAGGAGGCGTAGGATGAAGATGGTCTATCTCAAACAAACCTGCAACCAAATAACAAAGAGTCTCTTGTGTCCCCAACACACCCAATACAATGGTAAATTGTATAGGTGCACTAGTTCGGCGAAGAGATGGTGATACAAGTGCAATATGGATAGTAGATATAGGTTTTTGTAATCTGAAATAATAAAAACAGCAAGGTAACAAGTGGTAAAAGTGAGCGTAAACGGTATTGCAATGATAGGAAACAAGGCCTAGGGTTCATACTTTCACTAGTGCAAGTTCTCTCAACAATAATAACATAGATAGATCATATAACAATCCCTCAACATGTAACAAAGAGTCACTCCAAAGCCACTAATAGCGGAGAACAAATGTAGAGATTATGGTAGGGTACGAAACCACCTCAAAGTTATTCTTACGGATCGATCTATAAAAGAGTTCGTACTAGAATAACACCTTAAGACACAAATCAACCAAAACCCTAATGTCACCTAGATACTCCATTGTCACCTCAAGTATCCGTGGGCATGATTATACGATATGCATCACACAATCTCAGATTCATCCAACCAACACAAAGTACTTCAAAGAGTGCCCCAAAGTTTCTACCGGAGAGTCAAGAACGTGTGGCAACCCCTATGCATAGGTTCATGGGCGGAACCCGCAAGTTGGTCACTGTCGGTGTCAAAACTGGCGGATCTCGGGTAGGGGGTCCCGAACTGTGCGTCTAGGCGGATGGTAACAGGAGACAAGGGACACGATGTTTTTACCCAGGTTCGGACCCTCTCGATGGAGGTAAAACCCTACTCCTGCTTGATTGATATTGATGATATGGGTAGTACAAGAGTGGATCTACCACGAGATCAAGGAGGCTAAACCCTAGAAGCTAGCCTATGGTATGATTTTTCCTGCTATGGACTAAAACCCTCCGGTTTATATAGACACCGGAGAGGGCTAGGGTTACACAGAGTCGGTTACAATGGTAGGAGATCTACATATCCGTATTGCCAAGCTTGCCTTCCATGCCAAGGAAAGTCCCATCCGGACACGGGACGAAGTCTTCAATCTTGTATCTTCATAGTCTTGGAGTCCGGCCAATGCTGATAGTTCGGCTATCCGGAAACCCCCTAGTCCAGGACTCCCTCAGTAGCCCCCGAACCAGGCTTCAACGACGATGAGTCCGGTGCGCATATTGTCTTCGGCATTGCAAGGCGGGTTCTCCTCCAAATTCCATGTGCTCACCGAATAGTGTCTGACTTCCTTATAAATATTGCGCTCCTTGGCTTCCACGTCCAATAATGGCCCTCTTCCACGTGTTGTATGAATGCGAAAAGCCAGGGTATTTTTACGTTTTACCCCCTAGCTGCGCGAATAAGCTGCCTATAAGAGGAGCAAGGATCTAGATCCGAATCACACCATCCCCCTTCCGCGAGTACTCATCGAAGCGCCTCTGACAAACATCCATTCCATCATGGACAGTCGACGCGGCTCCTCCTCTCGCACTCCCAGCCCTCAGCCCGCAGATTGGAGGAGATGTTCAGTCCCGCATAGCGAGTTAGTGACGCTCCAAGCCGAGGGATACCTTCCCCCAGCCTTCATGGTTCCGGTTCAAGCCAGACTGGCCACCTACAAGGGTGGGAAGCAAGCAGAGAGCGTCTCCAATCCCTCCAAAGAGAGTGGGTATGCTTCATCCCTTATCTAATAAGGGGACTCAGATTTCCCATACATCCGTTTCTCCGGGGGCTCCTGGAGTTCTATGGACTCCAGCTTCACCACCTTACACCTGCCTCCATCTTGCACATCGCGGGCTTTGTAGCCCTTTGCGAGCTGTTCTTGGGCATCAAGGCCCATTTTGCGTTGTGGAAGAGACTATTTTGCCTCGTACCCCGTTCTCATGAGGGGTCGATATATCAAGTGGGTGGAGCCGAAATATGGCGCATCGCCGGGACCGGATATCTATCCGGAACCCCGAAGAAGGCGTCCGAAGACTGGCCTTCGGAATGGTTTTATATGGAAGACACCCCACTGCCGAACCCAGTTCGGATCGGCCTCCCGGAGTTCAGCAACGCTCCTCTGAAGAAACGCCTGAGTTGGCGCCCGCGGAGCCCTCAACGGGAGAGTGATAGGAGCGCCCAATATCTGATGGGCTGGATAAGGTTACTGGCTCATTCCGGACTGACCATGATTGGAGTCATGGCCACGTGCATCATGCGAGGGGTGCAGCCGCTCCAATATAGGGGCCACCCCATGTGGGATTTCAACGGGGATAATGACTCCACCCGTCATGGCTGCAAGGGGTCGGGATCGGTTGCCGATCTGGTGAAGATCCTGTCCGGCTTGTACAAGGGGTGTTGGGGAACATAGTAATTTCAAAAAATTTCCTACGCACACACAAGATCATGGTGATGCATAGCAACGAGAGGGGAGAGTGTTGTCTACATACCCTCGTAGACCGAAGCGGAAGCGTTGACGCAACGTAGAGGAAGTAGTTGTACGTCTTCCCGGTCCAACCGATCCAAGCACCGTTACTCCGGCACCTCCGAGTTCTTGACACACGTACAGCTCGATGACGCACCCTGGGCCCCGATCCAGCAAAGCTTCGGGGAGGAGTTCCATCAGCACGACGGCGTGGTGACGATCTTGATGTTCAACTGTCGCAGGGCTTCGCCTAAGCACCGCTACAATATGACCGAGGTGTAATATCGTGGAGGGGGGCACCGCACACGGCTAAGGAACGATCACAAAGATCAACTTGTGTGTCATGGGGTGCCCCCTTCCCCCGTATATAAAGGAGTGGAGGAGGGGAGGGCCGGCCCTCTCTATGGCGCGCCCTAGGGGAGTCCTACTCCCACCGGGAGTAGGATTCCCCCTTTCCTAGTCCAACTAGGAGACCTTCCAAGTAGTAGGAGTAGGAGACAAGGAAGGGGAAGAGAGAAGGGAAGGAAGGAGGGGGTGCGGCCCCTCCCCCTAGTCCAATTCGGACTAAGCCATGGGGGGTCGTGCGGCCTGCCCTAGGCAGCCCCTCTCTCTTTCCCGTATGGCCCAATAAGGCCCAATACTTCTCCCCGGCGAATTCCCGTAACTCTCCGGTACTCCGATAAATACCCGAATCACTCGGAACCTTTCCGAACTCCGAATATAGTCGTCCAATATATCGATCTTTACGTCTCGACCATTTCGAGACTCCTCGTCATGTACCCAATCTCATCCAGGACTCCGAACTCCTTCGGTACATCAAAACTCATAAACTCATAATATAACTGTCATCGAAACCTTAAGCGTGCGGACCCTACGGTTCGAGAACAATGTAGACATGACCGAGACACGTCTCCTGTCAATAACCAATAGCGGGACCTGGATGCCCATATTGGTTCCTACATATTCTACGAAGATCTTTATCGGTCAGACCGCATAACAACATACGTTGTTCCCTTTGTCATCGGTATGTTACTTGCCCGAGATTCGATCGTCGGTATCCAATACCTAGTTCAATCTCGTTACCGGCAAGTCTCTTTACTCGTTCTGTAATACATCATCTCGCAACTAACTCATTAGTTACAATGCTTGCAAGGCTTAAATGATGTGCATTACCGAGAGGGCCCAGAGATACCTCTCCGACATTCGGAGTGACAAATCCTAATCTCGAAATACGCCAACCCAACAAGTACCTTTGGAGACACCTGTAGAGCACCTTTATAATCACCCAGTTACGTTGTGACATTTGGTAGCACACAAAGTGTTCCTCCGGTAAACGGGAGTTGCATAATCTCATAGTCATAGGAACATGTATAAGTCATGAAGGAAGCAATAGCAACATACTAAACGATCGGGTGCTAAGCTAACGGAATGGGTCATGTCAATCAGATCATTCAACTAATGATGTGATCCCGTTAATCAAATAACAACTCTTTGTCCATGGTTAGGAAACATAACCATCTTTGATTAACAAGCTAGTCAAGTAGAGGCATACTAGTGACACTCTGTTTATCTATGTATTCACACATGTATTATGTTTCCGGTTAATACAATTCTAGCATGAATAATAAACATTTATCATGAAATAAGGAAATAAATAATAACTTTATTATTGCCTCTAGGGCATATTTCCTTCAGTCTCCCACTTGCACTAGAGTCAATAATCTAGATCACATCACCATGTGATTAACATCGATAGTTCACATCATCATGTGATTAACACCCATAGTTCACATCGCCATGTGACCAACACCCAAAGGGTTTACTAGATTCAGTAATCTAGTTCACATCGCTATGTGATTAACACCCAAAGAGTACTAAGGTGTGATCATGTTTTGCTTGTGAGAGAATCTTAGTCAACGGGTCTTTCACATTCAGATCCGTTATGTATTTTGCAATTTTCTATGTCTACAATGCTCTGCACGGAGCTACTCTAGCTAATTGCTCCCACTTTCAATATGTATCTAGATCGAGACTTAGAGTCATCCAGATCGGTGTCAAAACTTGCATCGACGTAACCCTTTTACGACGAACCTTTTGTCACTTCCATAATCGAGAAACATATCCTTATTCCACTAAGGATAATTTTGACCGCTGTCCAGTGATCTACTCCTAGATCACTATTGTACTCCCTTGCAAAACAGTGTAGGGTATACAATAGATCTGGTACATAGCATGGCATACTTTATGGAACCTATGGCCAAGGCATAGGGAATGACTTTCATTCTCTTTCTATCTTCTGCCGTGGTCGGGTTTTGAGTCTTACTCAATTTCACACCTTGTAACACAAACAAGAACTCTTTCTTTGACTGTTCCATTTTGAACTACTTCAAAATCTTGTCAAGGTATGTACTCATTAAAAAACTTATCAAGCGTCTTGATCTATCTCTATAGATCTTGATGCTCAATATGTAAGCAGCTTCACCGAGGTCTTTCTTTGAAAAAACTCCTTTCAAACACTCCTTTATGCTTTGCAGAATAATTCTACATTATTTCTGATTTACAATATGTCATTCACATATACTTATCAGAAATGCTGTAGTGCTCCCACTCACTTTCTAGTAAATACAGGCTTCACCGCAAGTCTGTATAAAACTATATGCTTTGATCAATCTTATCAAAGCGTACATTCCAACTCCGAGATGCTTGCACCAGTCCATAGATGGATCGCTGGAGCTTGCGTATTTTGTCAGCACCTTTAGGATTGACAAAACCTTCTGGTTGCATCATATACAACTCTTCTTTAATAAATTCATTAAGAAATGTAGTTTTGACATCCTTTTGCCAGATTTCAAAAATGTGGCAATTGCTAACATGATTCGGACAGACTTTTAAGCATCGATACGAGTGAGAAAATCTCATTGTATTCAACATCTTGAACTTTGTCAAAACCCTTTTTCGACAAGTCTAGCTTTGTAGATAGTAACACTACTATCAGCGTCCGTCTTCCTCTTGAAGATCCATTTATTTTCTATGGCTTGCCGATCATCGGGCAACTCCACCAAAGTCCACACTTTGTTCTCATACATGGATCTCATCTCAGATTTCATGGCCTCAAGCCATTTCGCGGAATCTGGGCTCATCATCGCTTCCTCATAGTTTGTAGGTTTGTCATGGTCAAGTAACACGACCTCCAGAACAGGATTACCGTACCACTCTGGTGCGGATCTCACTCTGTTTTATCTACGAGGTTCGGTAGTAACTTGATCTGAAGTTACATGATCATCATCATTAGCTTCCTCACTAATTGGTATAGTAGTCACAAGAACAGATTTCTGTGATGAACTACTTTCCAATAAGGGAACAGGTACAGTTACCTCATCAAGTTCTACTTTCCTCCCACTCACTTCTTTCGAGAGAAACTCCTTCTCTAGAAAGGATCCATTATTAGCAACGAATGTTTTGCCTTCGGATCTGTGATAGAAGGTGTACCCAACAATTTCCTTTGGGTATTCTATGAAGACGCACTTCTCCGATTTGGGTTTGAGCTTATCAGGATGAAACTTTTTCACATAAGCATCGCAGCCCCAAACTTTAAGAAACGACAACTTTGGTTTCTTGCTAAACCACAGTTCATATAGTGTCGTCTCAACGGATTTAGATGGTGCCCTATTTAACGTGAATGCAGTTGTCTCTAATGCATGATCCCAAAACGATATTGGTAAATCGGTAAGAAACATCATATATTGTACTATATCCAATAAAGTACAGTTATGACGTTCGCACACACCATTATGATGTGGTGTTCCAGGTGGCATGAATTTGTGAAACTATTCCACATTGTTTTAATTGAAGACCAAACTCGTAACTCAAATATTTGTCTCTGTGATCAGATCGTAGAAACTTTATTTTTCTTTTTACGATGATTTTTCCACTTCACTCTGAAATTCTTTGAACCTTTCAACTATTTCAGACTTATGTTTCATCAAGTAGATATACCCATATCTGCTCAAATCATCTTGTGAAGGTCAGAAAATAACGATACTTGCCACGAGCATCAACACTCATTGGATCACATACATCGGTATGTATTATTTCCAATAAGTCAGTAGCTTGTTCCATTGTTCCGGAGAACGGAGTTTTAGTCATCTTGCACAAAAGGCACGGTTCGCAAGCATCAAATGATTCATAACCAAGTGATTCCGAAAATCCATCAGCATGGAGTTTCTTTTATGCGCTTTACACCAATATGACCTAAACGGCAGTGCCACAAATAAGTTGCACTATCATTATTAACTTTGCATCTTTTGGTTTCAATATTATGAATATGTGTATCACTATGATCGAGATCCAATGAACCATTTTCATTGGGTGTGTAACCATATAAGGTTTTATTCATGTAAACAGAACAACAGTTTATTCTCTTACTTAAATGAACAACCGTATTGCAATAAACACGATCAAATCATATTCATGCTCAACGCAAACACCAAATAACATTTATTTAGGTTCAACACTAATCCCAAAAGTATAGGGAGTGTGCGATGATGATCATATCAATCTTGAAACTACTTTCAACACACATCATCACTTCACCCTTAACTAGTTTCTGTCTATTCTGCAACTCCCGTTTCGAGTTACTACTCTTAGCAACTGAACCAGTACCAAATGGGTAGAAGCTATTCCAACTAGTAGTGCTGATCATAACACTTCTATTAAGATGCTTAAAGAAGTTATTTTTCCGAGGTTTGGAGTCCCTAGATATCTTATGACTGATGGTGGTTCACATTTTATTCATGGTGCTTTCCGTAAGATGCTTGCTAAGTATGATGTTAATCATAGAATCGCATCTCCTTATCACCCGCAGTCTAGTGGTCAAGTAGAGTTGAGCAATAGAGAGCTCAAATTAATTTTGCAAAAGACTGTGAATAGATCTAGAAAGAATTGGTCCAAAAAACTTGATGATGCATTATGGGCCTATAGAACTGCATATAAAAATCCTATGGGTATGTCTCCGTATAAGATGGTTTATGGAAAAGCATGTCACTTACCTCTAGAACTTGAACATAAAGCATATTGGGCTATTAAAGAGCTCAACTATGACTTCAAACTTGCCGGTGAGAAGAGGTTATTTGATATTAGCTCACTTGATGAATGGAGAACCCAAGCCTATGAGAATGCCAAGCTATTCAAAGAAAAAGTCAAACGCTGGCATGACAAAAGGATACAAAAGCGTGAGTTTAACGTAGGGGATTATGTGTTATTATTCAACTCTCATTTAAGTTTTTTTGCAGGAAAACTTCTCTCTAAATGGGAAGGTCCTCACGTTATCGAGGAGGTCTATTGTTCCGGTGCCATAAAAATCAACAACTTCGAAGGCACGAGTCCGAGGGTGGTGAACGGTCAAAGAATTAAACATTATATCTCAGGTAATCCTATTAATGTTGAAACTAATATTGTTGAGACCGTAACCCCGGAGGAATACATAAGGGGCACTTTCCAGAATGTTTCAGACTCCGAAAAGGAATAGGTATGTGGTACGGTAAGTAAACCGACTCAAAAACAATTCTAATGGCAATTTTCATCCGTTTGGGAATATTTAGGAATTTTGGAAAGAAAGAAGTAGTCCGGGAAGGACACGAGGCCTCCACAAGGGTAGTGGGTGCCCCCCCTATCTCGTGGCCACCTCGTGTGCCTCCCAGACTCCGTTTTCTTGCATGTTACGTATTTTGGTCGGTAAAAATTCATTATATAATCTCCCGAAGGCTTTGACCACCGTATCATGCAAATATCCTCTGTTTTCATTTCGAGCTATTTTTCTGACAGATCTAAAGCATCATGACGTCTCCAAGCGCTCCCAAGGACAAGTTTTTCGAGAGGGTTATCAACCCCTATCTCGTGGAGGGGCTGTAACACCCTCAAACCATTGAGATGCGTGAGGGGGTGCTGCACATCCGCGATGTGGAGGGACCAAGGCGTACTGGAAGCGTGGAGACAAGGCTCGAAGCCATGGAGCAACAAGTTTTCAAGTGCCAAGGGATGGTGGAGCATTGACTCAACGCTAACCAGATGATGATCACGGAGTTCACCAACAACCACAAGCTAGATGCCAAGGTCATTGGGGAGACCATCTTCAATCTTCAAGAGAAGAACGAGCACCTCCAAGCCCAGACCTATGACCTGCAAAACCAGAACTGTGAGTATGAATATAGATTCAAGAGGATGAGTTTGGCTGCAGATTTGAGGATTCCGGAGACTCGATCATCCTTCTATGATGGTGAGCCTATGCCTTGGAAGATGGACGACAAGCCTACATCATCAACAACTCCTACTTCACCACCTCCGAGGACATAATCACATGGGTATGGGCACTCCCCTTGGCAACTGCCAAGCGTGGGGGAGGTGCCCGGTATCGTATCACCATCACACTCCTATCTTTACCATTTTATTTAGTTTGATCCTTTTAGTAATATCTTGATCTAGTAGATTGAAGTTTTGGTATCAAGTACTTTTGAGTTTTTGCTTTGTGATCTCCTTATGTAATCGATTCCTTGAGCTATCTATAATAAAGATTAGTGTTGAGTCAAGGGCTTTGCTATGTTGCTATGATCTTGAGAAAGTATAAAGAATAAAAAGAATAAAAGGGTTCATATTGATCTTATGGATAGTAATAATTTCACACATAGAAAGTATGAGGCATAAAAGTTGTTGAGAGTTGACAAACGTAGTTTTGATCATCGTTGCAATTAATAGGAAGTAATAAGTAAAGAGAGGTTTTCACATACAAATATACTATCTTGGACATCTTTTATGATTGTGAAGCACTCATTAAGTATGACATGCTAAAAGAGTTGATGTTGGACAAGGAAGACAATGTAATGGTTTACGTTTTCTCACATCTCAGTTAAAGTATATTGTCACCGACCTTCCAAACATGTTGAGCTTGCCTTTCCCCCTCATGCTAGCGAAATTTCTTGCACCAAGTAGAGATACTACTTGTGCTTCCAAATATCCTTAAACCCAGTTTTGCCATGAGAGTTTACTATACCTACCTATGGATTGAGTAAGATCCTTCAAGTAAGTTGTCATGTTGCAGGCAATAAAAATTGCTCTCTAAATATGTATGACTTATTAGTGCAGAGAAAATAAGCTTTATACGATCTTGTTATGGAAGCAATAAAAGCGATGGACTGCATAATAAAGGTCCATATACAAGTGGCAATATAAAGTGACGTTCTTTTGCATTAAGATTTTGTGCATCCAACCCTAAACGCACATGACAACCTCTGCTTCCCTCTGCAAAGGGCCTATCTTTTACTTTATGTTTTTACTTTATGCTTGAGTCAAGGTGATCTTCACCTTTCCCTTTTTCATTTTATCCTTTGGCAAGCTCCTCGTGTTTGAAAGATCTTGATATATATATATATATCCAATTGGATGTAAGTTAGCATGAACTATTATTTTTGACATCACCTAAAGGTGAATACATTGGGAGGCAACACAATAAGCCCCTATCTTTCTCAGTGTCCGGTTGAAACTCCATAACCACAAGTATAGCGTGAGTGTTAGCAATTGTAGAAGACTACATGATAGTTGAGTATGCGGACTTCCTGAAAAGCTCTATTATTGACTCTTTCTGATGTTATGATAAATTGCAATTGCTTCAATGACTGAGATTATAGTTTGTTAGTTCTCGATGAAGTTTCTGAACCATACTTGACATTATGAATTGATTGTTACTTGAGCATAAGAAATCATATGATAAAATCTATTTATGTTGCTGTTATAAGAATGATCATGATGCCCTCATGTCCGTATTTTATTTGTATCGACACCTCTATCTCTAAACATGTGGGCATATTTTTCGATTTCGGCTTCCGCTTGAGGACAAGCGAGGTCTAAGCTTGGGGGAGTTGATACGTCCATTTTGCATTATGCTTTTATATCAATATTTATTGCATTATGGGCTGTTATTACACATTATATCTCAATACTTATGTCTATTCTCTCTTATTTTACAAGGTTTACCATGAAGAGGGGAAATGCCGGCAGCTGGAATTCTGGCTGGAAAAGGAGCAAATATTGAAAACCTATTCTGCACAGCTCCAAAAATCCTGAAACTCCACGGAAGTCATTTTTGGAATTAATAAGAATCATATGAGCGTGATGAAAACTAGCTTGACGATAATTCCCATGTGTCCTCGGGAGCTCTTTTCTCATTATAAGAAATTGTCCAGGCTTGTCCTTTGCTACAAAAAGGATTGGGCCACCTTGCTGCACTTTATTTACTTTCATTGCTTGTTACCCGTTACATTTATCTTATCACAAAACTATCTGTTACCTACAATTTCAGTGCTTGCAGAGAAAACCTTACTGAAAACCTATACTTGTTCTCCTCGTTGGGTTCGACACTCTTACTTATCAAAAGGACTACGATAGATCCCCTATACTTGTGGTTCATCAATGAACTGAACCGTTGTTGCTGCGTCACACTTACTGACCGGCTCTGCCTCAACCCACTTTGTGAATTTGTCAACCGCCACCAAAAGGTGGGTCTTTTTATCTTTGGACCATTTGAAAGGTCCAACCATATCCAGCCCCCAGACTACAAACGGCCAAGTAGTCGGAATCATCCGCAATTATTGAGCCGACACATGAGCTCGTCTTGAAAATTTCTGACCAAATCCTCTGCATCAGCATGAGCCGTCATCCAATAAAATCCATGACAGAAAGCCTTGGCTACGAGAGACTTAGAGCCGGCATGTTTACCACAATCTCCTTCATGAATCTCTCGTAGGATCTCGCGACCTTCTTCAGGAGACACATAACATTGAAACGCCCTTGTGACACTGTGATGATGCAACTCTCCGTTGACAATGGTCATTGACTTAGATCGTCGGGTTATCTGTCTGGCCAAAGTTTCATCCTCAGGTAACTCGCCCCGGGTCATATAAGCCAAATATGGAACTATCCAATCAGGAATAGCATGAAGAGCCGCCACCAATTGTGCCTCCAGGTCAGGAATAGTAAGATCTTCCTCCGTAGGTAATTTGACTGAAGGGTTGTGCAGAATATCAAGGAAAATGTTAGGTGGCACGACCCAGCCGCCTCATTTTTACTGTGATCAACATGTTCCACTTGATAACCTTTGAAATGACCAGCAATAGCATCAACCTCACAGCGGTAAACTGCCATGAGTGGATCCTTAGAATCCCAAGTGCCTGAAACTTGATGAGCCACCAAATCTAAGTCACCAAAACACCTCACCCGACTTAGATTCATCTCCTTAGCCATCCGAAGACCATGGAGTAAGGCTTCATACTCAGCTGCATTGTTAGTACAAGGGAACATAAACCTTAAACCATAACAAAATTTATCACCTCGCAGGGAAGTCAAAATAACTCCAGCCCCCGAGCCTTCCAACTGCCTGGATCCATCGAAGTGAATAGTCCAATATGTGTTATCCGGCTTCTCCTCAGGCATCTGCAGCTCTGTCCAATCATTGATAAAATCCACAAGTGCTTGAGACTTGATGGTTGTGCGAGGCATATACTTCAAACCATGGGGTCCAAGCTCAATGGCCCACTTGCCTACCCGACCTGTGGCCTCTCTGTTTTGAATAACTAGCGGAGTGACCCCCGCATTTGTGCGGCTAGAATTCCTGTATTTTCTTTTTTGGGTAGTTTTCCCTACCTATATTTATTCACTTGATCCATTGCCATATCAATATTTATACAAAAGCATATATGCAATGCGTGTCAGTAAAACATAATTAAGTTTGGCTACATATATTTCTGTAATTTCATAAAATAGTTCACAAAGTTTTGGTTGTGTGACAACAGAAAGTCAAAATAACCATGACATGTGTCTCGCCATGCCTAACCATAGGCTTTGGTATAAATCTCTAGCTTTCACTCTTTTGCCTTTTTTTATTTCATCAATCTTCACACCCAATATGCCTTTAGGATTTTTCGTTGACAAAATCTAAAAATTGACGATTTACTGTGATATAGTGTTGTTATGAGTTCCATCGTCTGCCTCAATACCAATCATATTGCACTACAATTTCATCATAGTCACAAAAATATAATAGATTTTGTAGGAAAGATATATAGCAAGGAAATAGTGCTAAAGTTCACTGCACATTTAGTCAAGTCTAGATACAACATTTCTTCAGATTTTGTCTGCAAATGCTCTGAATCTAATCGAGACAAATTAGTCAAAAATAGTAATTTTGAATCATTTTGCAATACTTGTAAGGAACTACATAGACCAAGCACATACCCAGGCTTGACATCATATGGTTGTGATGTAGACAATAGAAGAAAATTGATGAACTGAAAGTAACTATGACATGAACACGGAAGGCACTAATTCAACATATATTCACAACCATATTGTGTGTATCTGTAAATGTGAATTTTCCTTATGTGTCGAAGAAGGTCCAGTGAAAAAATTCCCTTTCACTATACCACCCATCCGATGGGCTAAAGATATGTACTGAAGGTATAATACATGTTCTGGTTATCTAATTTGCACTTGGATACCATTTTTGTGCCTAGAAAAATTTATGAGGATAAGGATCAAACTGGTACAAATAGCGAGCCAAGGTACATCATTTCACATCAGACTAATTGCCTGACCTAAGAACGGTCCGACATTCCAAGTTAGAATAAAAACCATAAGTTTTTTGCATAAACAATGAAATGAAAATATGATTATATTTAACTATTGTAATATTGTGATTGAGCTTCATATCTTACCATTGGGCGTGTCATGGAATAGCTCTCTTGCTATCAAACCTCCCTGCTCTTTCCTCTTGTGTTTTCACTGTGGAACTGAAACATCTTCCATCAGCTATGTTATTGCTTATATACTAATCTGACTATTTATTATAGTTACAGCTACTTCTCAAATAGGGATCATAAAATCCCATCATGCCATGTAGATATATAACTATATATGGTATTTCTAGGACATAACTAAATTCAGTAATATAGGTATAATTTTATTTCAATTAAAAAATGTGATATAAATTGATTACGCATACATGGTCAAAGAAATCCAGAAATTCCAATTATTAAGAAAAATAATATTAGATTAACAACATCTTTATGTAATCCAGAGTGTGTCAATGGGAGAGGCCACATTTCGCTGAATGCATACACACGTGTAGCAACGCAATTTTGCTGCAGCACGTATATGCAGACACTCCACAAAATATAGTTCAATTTTGAAGAAACACATGGCGTCTGGTTAGCATTTACAAAAATATATGATTTAATTGTGAAGAAAATATCACTACATCGGGTGCTCGATTATTCGGCTCATTCGCATCAGTTGTACGTTAATCCTTTTTTTAGAGACAACATGATCTGTTGATCTTAAATAACTTTGTATGTATTCCAGAAAAAAATGTTCTTAATATTGTTGATTTGCGAGTATTTGGAAACTTCCTTCTCTTCACTTTGTGCCTCAAATGTCTATCTTCATAGCTATATGAAATTAAAATCTGTGCATATATCTTGCAAAAAGAAATGCTCCCAGCACATTTTTTCATTAATCGATTGCAAAATTTACTTGGTAGTAAATTATTTGGTGCTAATCAATAAAATATATGAATCAATGATTAATCTAAAACCAAGCATTTTTCTATATATGAAAATCAACTATAAAAATAGGCATGGCAGAAAAACACACATCCAATATTCTGATGTAGATTTGGCACTGACTCCTCTAGCGGAAAAACTATTCCAATGAATGTGTCAACTCCTCGCAACAGTAAGTCCAGCCGCACGTGTTGTAGTCCAATGCATAATATTTTTTGTACTGGTTGGCGGACCTGTACTCACACTATCTAGAAAGGAAACATAGTACACAGGAAAATGACAATATTCATCTTTCTTTGCAAACCTCAAAGGCTTCTGTTGAGTTCAATTAGAAAAAGGAATGAAAGAGCATTATAAAGCTTTGGAAAAAATACATTTAGAAGTATATCTGTAACCTTAAATCTTTATTATGAAGTATGTTAATTTGTATACATGTATTGAATAGAAACTGGATGTTGGTTGTTTATGCAGATTTATATTGTTATATCTACTGAAATGTAATTGAGAGCTCAGAACGCCAGATATGTCCTAGTTACCTCTAGTAAAACTATATATTCAGTGAGAGGATGAGGGAGTACCTGCTGTAAGTATCAACGACATCAACAAACGTGAATAATGCCAATGCCAGAGACGATTAAACTATTTCTTACCCTGGCAGCCAGGTGTGCTTGCCGCCATCTTCTACATACAAATAAATTAGACTTTGCTTTTGTGTGCAGCACGAACCTGCCGGAAGGAATTGGTTGTACTGGCCTAAGGCATTGCTATCAAAAGGATCAAAGATATTCAGAGACAGAAAATTGCAGAGGAAGGACCTGTATATAGCATCTTCTAGAAAATAATCTGTAGACAACACAACAACGCTGGTGTTACTTGATAAGCATAGAATAATCATGGAGATTCATTTTGAAGCGATGAAAATTACTTGCATATAGCATCTTATTCTATAGGAAAAAGAAACTGCACAAAACAATAGCTACTGTTACTGGTAGTGAATAATATGTATTGTATTGTGTTTCCTAAATTCACTACCTCTTGCATTGGTCCGGCAATATGCTGTTAGGCTCTCTATATAAATTAATCATTTCTCAACTATAAATCCCCACAATGATATGAAAAGAAATAACCATTGCATAGGTATTTCTTTAAATATTATCTCAAACACATGGCAAGCAGGTCCAAGTTCTAACAGTTAGATGGAGGAGACATGATCAGAACTGGGTACAGGAAAGGGACATGTTGTTTGTTCTGTTACGCTAGGAGTAAAGAATGCACCTGGAAGTCAATTTAGTCCTCGTCAAGTCGGTGACAACAAACTCAGGTTGCTGCCGGTACATGCATGGTGGGCATCAAGTCCTTCCACTGATGTTTCTCCTCGCATCATAGTCCTACCCGATGATGAACCTGTCTGGCGCATCTCCAAGACATGACCGTTCTTCTTCCTTGCATCCTCAGGTTTTGTCTATGGATTGGATCGGGATGATGTGACGCTATTGGTGACTGCTGCTGCCATGTAACGCCGGAAGGAATCAGCAACGGCGAGTCAGCCGAGGACGAACATGGCATTGGAGACAGCCGAAGGCAGCCACGCAGGAGGTATAGCATGGCCCAGGTGCATTGAAAACCCTAGTCTGGTCGTTTTTTTGTGGTGTACTGTACGTTGCTAGTGGACCCTTGTTTTAGCGTGAGGAAGGTGGAAGGCTGCGTAACGTGGCTGGCTTCTGTTTGCTTTTCTATATTAGAATTCTAACCGGAACCCAATACATACCTTTTATTTACGTGTGACGTTCTCATCCACATGACCGTGATTATTTTATTCCATGTAAGGTACATCTACGTAATGTTCAAAAAAAAAGGTACATCTACGTGACTGATTTCTTATGCACAAAAACAATATATGCATGTACATAGTATTTGTATGTAACGTAATATCTTTAAATCTCAATCGTTTAAATCTCTCCCTAATAATAAAGCACGGATTGGGTCTCCGGGTTCACCGTCACAATACGCTTTCTTCTCATGTTATAATACGTTTTTAGAATTTGTATAGACAAAATCGTAATATAAACAAGGTGGTACTAATCTTATGTTGCACGGTCGTTCAGAAAAATATCGTACTTTGACAGTGGCTGGCTTCTTCGCTCGATCTGTTTCCGGCACCTCCTCGGCTGGGCCTGTCTAGCCCCATGGGTGGGCCTACGCCCACACACAAAAGACAGCCCATCAATCCTAACGCTGGTGCCGTGTGCTGCTCCTATACGGTGCAATCATCGTGTTGGATTAGTACCAAATTAGGCTAGCTTATGTGCTATATATACTACTATGTGTATTTTTTTAAATAAAAATACCCTGGCCTCTTCATCAAACGATGCACACAATCATATTTATTACATTATTCAACAAAGTAGTACAAGAATGAATTCATTAATTAACACCAAGCCATCATCCGGACGAACTACGTCACTACACCTACTAACTTGATGATGTGCCCCGACCATGCATGAATGCACACCATCTAATCCGGTAGTCTCACCAAGCCGCCCCACGGCAAGCCGAGATCACCAACCGGTCTAGCAGATCCACACCGTGCATTGGATGCGCACGCTCCAGATCCGCCGCCGCCATTTTCCGTCCTCCCAACTTCTAGAGAGATTCATGCATTGACCTTGTCATGTACAACTACCGTCGACGCCACCATGACGCTAGACATCGCCTCACCCTGAGCGCGTCCATCAACATATGTCCAACGTTGAGACCCCGCTGTGCCACACCGCCGAGATCCACCGTCGTTGATGCGGTAGATGCCACACCGCACCAACTCCGGTATCGGGAACCATCCGTGCTCACCGCGCACACCCTCCATCTAATGCCCAAGACGGAACCTTCAAGAAGGTGATGACGCCATGGCGCCGCCGCCGCTCATTCATGGGGAACTAGGGAGTAGGGAGGATCAGAGTTTACCTCACCATTGCCACCAAGAAAAGGAATAACGCCCAGAGTGCCATCGACGATGTGGCCGCCGCTGTCGGCCAGAAGTTTCCCCTAGACAAGCTTCCACCCCGTCACCAACCAGGCAAACCACCAACACCTCCGAGCACGGACGCCGGAGATCTGGAGCAGCCGATGAAGAGAACCGCATGTTATGATAGTCCGCCTCAGATCTGACGAGAGGGGCACCGGGAACCACCTCACGCCACGACCGTCGTCCACTGGGACCTTCTGCCCAAGCAGCCAAGGAAATCTGGCCGACCGATCCGACAAACGCCCACCACCGGCAGACTCGTGGGTTCACCGCCACAGTACGCTTTCTTCTCGTGTCATAATACGCTTTTATGAATCATAATATAAATGAGGTGGTACTAATCTTCCAAGCACGCAATTAATCCAGATTTTCGTTGTCCGTCGTCTGAGACGGACCACATTATTTTCCACTGGCCCAGCTTGGCCCATCTAAGCTGGCAAATGATGCAAAAATAGCGGAGGTACTTGGAGTCGAACTCAGGTTCCCCCGCTCAGCGTAAAAAGCTGCGACCGGTTGACGTAGCCCATGTTTGTGTGTTCTATGTAAGAGGGTTCGTCGAATTATGAATAATCCCACCTCGGCCGTCTACAGGGTTCGTCCAATTATGAATAGTCCCACCTCAGCCCTCTACATCCAACCATACCAGTTTATATACGTGCAAAATTTGCACATATCCAGAAATTGGCTGCTGGATGATTACCACCTAAGTTGTGAGATAACGGATGTGGGATGTAGGTAGAGATTGCCATGGAGTCCACAAGAGAAACGAATCGATGCTATACATAAAAACCAGGCCAATTAAGATTAAGACGACGACATGCTGCACGTCGGCGGGAAACAAAAGGCCCTCATGATGATGGGGCTGGTCCTCTGTTGACCTGATATCCCAAATATTAATAGAGTCTTCAGATATCCTCAATGAATTGCTATGCTGGAATAACAAAGAACTAGAAATTTATTTATTTACTTTGCACCTATTGCAAGGTTCTTGGCACATGTTTCTATAAATAGCGTGGAGGCAATTTATACATAATTCATCTTTCATGTTGAGTAAGGATTTTTGACTGACGACATCGAGCCAAAATTATGCAGAAGTTGAAAATGTGCATATGGATATAGTTCTCTCGATTGGTTTGCTTGCGGCTGCAATTATTATTCTACATGTTAGATTGCTTGTTGCTATTACTTCATATTTATTGATATTGCCCTTTTTCTCTTTTAGTTTTAAATTTTAAGAATGAACAAATAATGTAAAGAATGAACTAACAATCAAAACTTAGTTGTTCAGACAGCTCAATTTACTTGAAATCATAACCCATATCCTGACCAAATGAACTACCCTTTTTTTCATTATCAGGGACTATTGTTCAACGACATGGTTCCTTGATCAGGCAGATTAATAGTAATAATAAATATTGTTTTTCACGTTGCAATGCACGGGCATTTGTCTAATCTATATCTATCTATATATATATATACCTATTATTAAAGGGAGGTGATATTTTTGGTTTCGTCCCGCTTAGTTGGTCCTACATTACGTATTTTCTTTGGTTTTCGTCCATGACGTGTCATTCGTATATGGTCTCCTGCCTGGTTCCTACGAGGTGGGATTATTCGACACTGTAGCGGCCGTTGCACCCTGCCTACTCCAAGATTTGAGAAAAAGTCCAGCCCAACCAAAAGCCCATTGTAGAAAAAGGTTTGCGTTGCTGATCAGTACATAGCTAGCCTCAAGATCGCTGGTCCAGGAGTAGAGGATCGTCGAAGGAAGATGTGCGGTAATGCATCGCTTTATAGGGGGGTTGTTTGTGGTATCGATTGACAACTAGCCCGGAACCGTTTACGGAGGTAGCCGATTACAACGTGCACGTGCCAAACGCATGTACGTTCTGCGGGGATACTTTTTTATCCCGTTGCAACACACGAGTATATTTGCTATGAAATATGAAGAAACCTCAAATGATTTTTTTTGAAAATGTTTATAGTTTTTAATTTGGTGTGTAATATCTAAAGTCATGACAAAAAAATATTACCTACTAATTTGAGGTGTGTGGTATTTTTTTCTCCCGTTGCAACGCACGGGCTCTTTTGCTAGTAAAAAACTAATGGCCTTGATAATTTAATCTATGTGGATGAACGTGATGGTTTTTTTGACTTCTGTTATATATATATATAATAGATAGATATCCCCTAAGGGAGCGGAACTAACCACAGTGATTGGATGACCAAGGAAATATTGCTTGAGCTTTCGACTGGCCATGAACACCTCATATACCAGCTTCTGCCAATGTAGATACCTCTGCTTAGATTCAATAAGTACTTCACTGATATAATAAACCGGCCGCTGAACCAAATGTTCCTTGCCTGCTTCCTTCCGTTCCACCACAATTGCTACACTGACGGCCCTGCTATTAGCAGTCACATATAACAACAATGGTTCCCTATCAATAGGAGCAGCAAGAACTGGCGGCTCAGCTAACTGTTTCTTTAAGGCTTCAAACGCCTGATTAGCAGCATCACTCCAGACAAAGTGATATGTCTTCTTCATCATCTGGTATAGAGGGATAGCCTTCTCACCCAACCGGCTTATGAACTGGCTTAAGGCTGCACTACGGCCTGCCAGACGCTGAACATCATTAATACACGCCGGTTTAACCAGGGAAGTGATAGTCTTTATTTTCTCCAGGTTAGCTTGCCTGCTGGTACACCAAAGACACACTTGGTCGGGTTAAGCATCATCTTGTAGACCCAGAGATTGTCAAATGTCTCTTTCAAATCATCTATCAGAGTTTCCTTCTTCTTGGATTTCACCACAATATCATCCACAAAGCATGAACATTGCGCCCAATCTGATCATGAAGGCAATTTTGCACACACTGCTGGTAAGTCGCCTGGGCACTCTTGAGCCTAAAAGTCATAGACACATAACAAAAGGCTCCAAAGGGAGTGATTAAAGATGTCTTCTCCTGGTCCTTAACTACCATCTTGATCTGATGATAACCAGAGTAAGCATCCAAAAAGCTCAAACGCTCACAACCCGCCGTAACATCAATGATCTGATCAATACGGGGGAGAGCAAAAGGATCAGCTGGACAGGCCTTGTTTAGGTCTGTGTAATCCACACACATACGCCAAGTACCATTTTTATTAAGTACCAGCACCGGGTTAGCCAACCACTCAGGATGAAAAACTTCAACAATAAACCCAGCCGCCAAGAGCCGGGCCACTTCTTCACCAATGGTCTTACGCCTCTCTTCATTGAAATGGCGAAGGAATTGCTTGACCGGTTTAAACTTTGGATCGATATTGAGAGTGTGCTCAGCGAGTTCCCTCGGTACACCTGGCATGTCTGAAGGTTTCCATGCAAAGATGTCCAGGTTCTCACGGATGAACTTGATGAGCGCGCTTTCCTATTTCTGATCCAGATTAGCACTAATACTGAATTGCTTGGATGAATTGCCAGGAACAAAGTCAACTAGCTTAGTGTCATCAACTGATTTAAATTTCAACAGGGGGTCATGCTCTATGGTTGGCTTCTTCAAAGATGTCATATCTGCCGGATCAACATTATCTTTATAAAATTTCAACTCCTCTGTTGCGCGGACAGACTCGGCATAAGCAGCATCACCTTCTTTACACTCCAAGGCTATCTTCCAGCTCCCATGTACCGTAATGGTAGCCTTGTGACCCGGCATCTTGAGCTGCAAATAGACATAATAAGACCTTGCCATGAACTTAGCATAAGCCGGCCACCCAAACAGAGCATTATCAGGGCTCTTGATCTTAACCACCTCAAAAGTCAACGTCTCCGATCTGGAATCATGATCATCACCAAAAGCCACTTCCAAAGATATTTTGCCCACTGGATACGCTAACTTACCAGGCACCACGCCATGAAAAATAGTGTTCGACGACTTAAGATCTTTGTCAGTCAAGCTCATGCGACGAAAAGTTTCATAGTAAAGAATGTTGATGCTGCTGCCCCCATCCATGAGTACCTTAGTAAATCTGTACCCTCCAACCTGAGGTGCCACCAATAGAGCTAAGTGGCCGGATTATCAACCCGGGGCGGGTGATCCTCACGGCTCCAAAGAATAGGATGTTCAGACCATCGTAAGTAACGGGGAATCGCCGACTCAACTACGTTCACGGCCCTTTTATGGAGCTTATGATCCCGTTTACACAAACTGGTGGTGAAGACATGGTATTGTCCACTATTCAACTACTTTGGGTTACTTTGATAACCAGACTGCTGCTGCTGATTTCCCTGACTAGACTGTTGATTAAAACCACCTTGATTACCTTGGCCCTGAAAACTAGAGTTTGAACCGCCACCACCAAAGTCGGGTCCGTGAGAGTCGGATCCTGAACCACCATTCGGGCCATGATTGTTCTATAAAAAATTGGAATTTCTATATTCCTTCATGATGAAGCAATCCTTCCACAGATGTGTAGCCGGCTTCTCGTGCATACCAATGTTTGGACAAGGCTGATTCATCATTGCCTCAAGGTTAAATTTTGGTCCTCCAAGCCGGGTCGGCTTTCCCTTGCGATGTTGACTATTATTCTGCGTATTGGTGTTAGCCACAAAGTCTAAATTACCATCGGCCTTGCGCTTACCATTGCCACCTTGACCTGTCGGGTTATGTTGTTGCCCTTTCATATTGTTGCTCTTCTTTCCCTTACCCGGCTTATCATCATCAGACTCGAGGTCCTTGGTACTATCAGAGTCGGTGTATTTTACGAGAGCCGCCATGAGCTCCCCCATGTCACTGCAGTGGCGTTTAAGCCACCCTAGCTTCTGATTAAGGGGGAGGAAACGGCAATTTTTCTCCAACATCAGGACTGCTGAACCGGCATTGATACTATCCGACGAGTGTATAATAGCTGAGATCCAGCGCACCCAATGGGTTGTTGACTCGCCCTCTCCTTGGACACAAGAATCCAAATCCAGGATTGACATAGGCTGCTCGCACGTGTCTATAAAATTCTGGATAAAATGGGCTTTTAACTCTGCCCATGACCTAATGGAGTTAATAGGTAGCCCCTTCAACCAAGTACGAGCCGGACCATCCAACATCATGGTGAAAATCTTAGCGCATGCAGCATCACTAACATCCAGCATCTCCATGGCCATCTCATAACTCTCTATCCAAGCTTCAGGGGGTTGATCTGCTGTGTAATTAGGCACCTTACGAGGACCATTGAAATCTTTAGGCAAACGCTCGTTACACAGAGCCGGCACTAAACATGGCACACCCAAGGTTCTAGAGGTCACGCCTGCCTCCACCGAAGCTGATGGATAAACCGGAGATTGTTGTTGAGCCGCTAGTTGAGCTACCAGTTCAGCCTCCCGACGTGCCCTGCCCAGATCCACCAAGGTCTGAGCGTCGACACCACCACACACCAGGTCATGCCCACGAGGCTGGTTACAGCGCTGTTCGCTGCTCAAAACTGATGGTGAGTCCATGTGCCTACTATAACTTCGGCTTAGACGAGGGGTTGAGTGAATCCTTTCACGGCTGTACGAAATAAGCCGCCTACTGATCCAAGGCCGTATGAAGAAGCTCTCTAGCCCTCCGTGTCTCAATTGCAGCTAGAGACTCACCTTCAACCGGGAGAGCCGACAATCGTGTCGCTGCATCAATCATATTGTCCAAAGGGTTAGAGTAATGACCTGGCGGTGTCGGAACATGCTAAGGCGGAGTAGTATTAGAACTAGGCGGATCCATCATACGCGGCTGAACCGGCTCTCCGGTCACGGGAGCCTCACCCGCCCGATTCATCACCGACGGGTCACTGGTCCCTACCCCCGGTGTGTTGAATAGGTTTCTCGCCTCATAAACCGGAGGTAAACGAGTCTGGTGCCTCCTCCTCATGATTTCATTTGAAGTGTTTTGATCCAAGGTGAGCCGAAAAGAGTCTGCCTGAATCCCTTGCACCTGAGCATCCAAAGCAGCTCGCTCCATGGCCATCCTAGCGTTCTCAGCCGCCAGTTCCTCCTTAGCTTGGTCTATCTCATCTTGTAGCTTCGCAACATCCGCCATATGTTGTTCTTGATTATCCGGGGTTATCTCCATCCCCATTAGAGTCACCAAAGCCTCCAACAACTTGGTCAAGACCTGAGCCGGCGGGCGCGTAGAGCCGCTGGCACCAGCCGCCGCCGCAGCCATTGAGCTAGAGGTCATAGCCGCGGTGGTTGTTGAACCGAGCGTCGGCTGTGTTCCAGCCATGAAGATCGCCATCCTATTCGGCGGCTCATAGGGGTCCGGAATACTGTCGCCATCGGAACAGCCCCCAAGCCAGCCGTCCTGCAGTTGATTCATTGAATTGGTTTCGTCAGTTGACGACTCACCATCAGAGTAGATGGCCGTCTCGCCGCCAGATACAAATCCTTCCTCAAATTCCACCCCATGGATGAAACCGACAAAGGCACGCTTCACGGAGGGTTGAACCTGGGCGAGTCGTGCATGTTGAGCCGTCTCGATGATGTCGGTGCAGATGTCCGGCTCAGGGCCTGGTTCGCTGATCTTGCCAATGAAGACATGGATTCCGTCGAAGGGGACCCGGTACCCGTACTCAATTGAGCCGGCCTCGGGGCCCCAGCATGCATCATCGATGTAGAGCTTGCCGTGACGACTCTTGGTCATCCAGCCTATAGTGTATCCCTTGATCCCTTCGAAGCTGCCCTTTAAGAACTCGAAACCACCATGTGTTGGCCCCATGGTGGGCGCCAACTGTCGTGGACTTGACACGGCAGATGTCTTAGCGTAAGGACTTAGTCATGGAGCCATCGCAACTAGGTTAGCTTAAAGGGGTTAATCGGGACAAAGGACACACAGAGTTTATACTAGTTCGACCCCTTGCGGTGAAGGTAAAGGCATACTCCAGTTTGGGATTGTATTGCTTGGGTTTTGATTACCAGGGAGCGAATATGCTTGACCTGGTTCTCGATCTTTTGTTTCTTGCCTTTTACTCACCGCCGGGTCACCCCTTTATATCCACAGGTTGATGCCCGGTGGCTTACAGAGTCCCGGCCAGCTCATACACACCGTGTCCGGCTCGGTGACTAACTAAACTTGCCTTACAACATAAGGCATACATATGGCGGTTCATCCACTTGGGCCTTAAGTCGCCTCTGGGTCTTGGGCCGTCAATGGGCTTGCTATGACCCGCCATCTTCCTTGATAAGTCACCAGTGGTATAACCTGGCCCCTCCTGGGCGGTTTATACCCAGTACTTAATCCCCAACACGATGCTTAAGTCTGTCTGAATCATGCTAGTAATTGTCGCATTTTATGATTATGAAATCAGGCAAATGGACGTCAAAACTGCATTCCTTAATGGATTTCTTAAAGAAGAGTTGTATATGATGCAACCAGAAGGTTTTGTCGATCCTAAAGGTGCTAACAAAGTGTGCAAGCTCCAGCGGTCCATCTATGGACTGGTGCAAGCATATCGGAGTTGGAATATACGCTTTGATGAGGTGATCAAAGCATATGGTTTTATACAGACTTATGGTAAAGCCTGTATTTACAAGAAAGTGAGTGGGAGCTCTGTAGCATTTCTGATATTATATGTGGATGACATATTATTGATTGGAAATGATATACAATTTCTGGATAGCATAAAAGGATACTTGAATAAGAATTTTTTAATGAAAAAACTCGGTGAAGCTGCTTATATATTGGGTATCAAGATCTATAGAGATAAATCGAGACGCTTAATAGGACTTTCACAAAGCACATACCTTGATAAAGTTTTGAATGCCTGTGTTACAAGGTGTGAAGTTGAGTCAGACTGAAAGCCCGACCACTGCAGAAGATAGAGAGAAAATGAAAGTCATTCCATATGCCTCAGCCATAGATTCTATCATGTATGCTATGCTATGTACCAGACCTGATGTGTGCATTGCCATAAGTCTGGCAGGGAGGTACCAAAGTAATCCAGGAGTGGAACACTCGACAGCGGTCAAGAACATCCTGAAGTACCTGAAAAGTACCAAGGATATGTTTCTCGTTTATGGAGGTGATGAAGAGCTCATCGTAAATGGTTACGTCAATGCTAGCTTCGACACTGATCCGGATGACTCCAAGTCACAAATTGGATACGTGTTTATATTGAATGGTGGAGCTGTCAGTTGGTGCAGTTCCAAACATAGCGCCGTGGCAGGATCTACGTGTGAAGCGGAGTACATAGCTGCTTCAAAAGCAGCACATGAAGGAGTCTGGATGAAGGAGTTCATATCCGATCTAGGTGTAATACCTAGTGCATCGGGTCCAATGAAAATCTTTTGTGACAACACTGGAGCCATTGCCTTGACGAAGGAATCCAGGTTTCACAAGAGAACCAAACACATCAAGCTACGCTTCAACTCCATTCGTGAAAAGGTCAAGGATGGAGACATAGAAATTTGCAAAGTACAAACGGATCTGAATGTGGTAGAACCATTGACTAAGCCTCTTCCGCGAGCAAAACATGATCAGCACCAAGAATCCATGGGTGTTAGATTCATCACAATGTAATCTAGATTATTGACTCTAATGCAAGTGGGAGACTGAAGGAAATATGCCCTAGAGGCAATAATAAAGTTGTTATTTTATATTTCCTTATTCATGATAAAGGTTTATTATTCATGCTAGAATTGTATTGATCAGAAACCTAAATACATGTGTGAATAAATAAACAAATATTGTGTCCCTAGTAAGCCTCTACTAGACTAGCTCGTTGATCAAAGATGGTTAAGGTTTCCTAACCATAGACATGTATTGTCATTTGATAACGGGATCACATCATTAGGAGAATGATGTGATGGACAAGACCCATCTGTTAGCTTAGCATAATGATCATTCAGTTTTATTGCTATTGCTTTCTTCATGTCAAATACATATTCCTTCGATTATGAGATTATGCAACTCCCGGATACCGGAGGAATACCCTGTGTGCTATCAAACGTCACAACATAACTAGGTGATTATAAAGATGCTCTACAGGTGTCTTCGGTGTTTGTTGAGTTGGCATAGATCAAGATTAGGATTTGTCACTCTGAGTATCAGAGAGGTATCTTTGGGCCCTATCGGTAATACACATCATAAGAAGCCTTGCAAGCAAAGTGGCTAATGATTTAATTACAGGATGAAGTATTACGGAACGAGTAAAGACACTTGCCGATAATTAGATTGAACTAGGTATGAAGATACCGACGATCGAATCTCGGGCAAGTAACATATCGATGGACAAAGGGAATTGTGTATGTTGTCATAACGGTTCGATCGATAAAAATCTTCGTGGAATATGTAGGAGCCAATATGGGCATCCAGGTTCCGCTATTGGTTATTGACCGGAGAGGTGTCTCAGTCAAGTCTACATAGTTCTCGAACCCGTAGGGTCCGCACACTTAACGTTCGTTGACGATATAGTGTTATATGAGTTATATGATTTGGTGACCGAATATTGTTCGGAGTCCCAAATGAGATCACGGACATGACGAGGAGTCTCGAAATGGTTGAGAGGTAAATATTGAGATATATATATATATATATATATATATATATATATATATATATATATATATATATATATGACGATAGTATTCGGACACCGGAAGTGTTTCGAAGGGTACCGGGTACTTATCGGGTCACCGAAAAGGAGTTTTAGGCATCCCCGACAAAGTTATGGGCCTTATGGGCCAAGTGAGAGAACACACTAGCCCACAAGAGGCTGGTGCACCCTCTATAGGGGTCGGCCCTATGGGGAGGGAAAGGAAAGGGAGGAAGAAAGGAAAGTGTGGAGTTGGACTCCCACTTCCTTCCCTCACCCCCCTCTTTCCTTTTCCCCTTGTCCATACAAGGAAAGGGGCGCAGGAGGGTAGGAGCCCCAGGGCCAGCGGCCAGCCCCTAGAGGCGCGCCCTGGCTACCCTGGCTGCCTTCCTCTCCCCTCACACCTATATATACATGGGGAAGGGGCACCGCACAGGGACAGAGCCCTGTGCGGCATCCCCCTCCATTGTTTACACCCCAGTCATATTTTCGTAGTGCTTAGGCGAAGCCTTGCGTAGATCACTTCACCATCACTGTCACCACATCGTCATGCTGCTGGAACTCATCTACTACCTCGCCGTCTTGCTGGATCAAGAAGGCGGAGGACGTCACCGAGCTAAACTTGTGCAGAACGCGGAGGTGTCGTACGTTCGGTACTTGATCGGTTGGAGCGCGAAGAAGTTCGACTACATCAACCGTGTTGTTAAACGCTTCAGCTTACGGTCTACGAGGGTACGTAGACACACTCTTCCCCTCGTTTCTATGCATCTCCATGGATAGATCTTGTGTGCGCGTAGAATATTTTTTTTGTTTTCCATGCAACGTTTCCGAACAGCTGACATGTCTCCATTGTATCTATAATTTTTTATTGTTCTATGCCAATATTATACAACTTTTATATACTTTTTGCAACATTTTATATTATTTTTTGGGACTAACATATTGATCCAGTGCCCAGTGCCAGTTCATGTTTGTTGCATGTTTTTTGTTTCACAAAATATCCATATCAAACAAAGTCCAAATGCAATAAAAATTTACGAAGAATTATTTTGGAATAGATGTGATTTTTTGGAGGTGGAATCAACGCAAACGGAGGCCCACGACCTCCACAAGACACCAGGGCGTGGCCCAGCCCCCAGGCGCGTGGTGGTGGGTGGTGGCCACCTCGTAAGGCGGTTGCTGCTCTACTTCAAGCGCAAGGAAGCTTATATCCGGAAAAAAGATCGTGTTAAAATCTCAGTGCAATCGGAGTTAGGGATCTCCGGGAATATAAGAAACGGTTTTCAGCCAGAAAACAGGAATGCGAAACAGAAGATAACACAGAGAGAGAGAGATCCAATCTCGGAGGGGCTCTTGCCCCTCCGCCGCCATGGAGGCCATGGACTAGAGGGGGGACTCTCCTCCCATCTAGGGGGGAGGCCAAGGAAGAATAAGGAGGAGGGGGCTCTCTCCCCCTCTCTCTCGGTGGTGCCGGAGTGCCGCCGGGGCAAGGATCGTGACGGCGATCTACATCAACAATCTGGCTACCGTCAACACCAACTTTCTCCCCCCTCTATGCAGCGGTGTAACACCTCTTCTAACTGTTGTAATCTCTACTTAAACATGGTGCTCAACGCTATATATTATTTCTCAATGATCTATGGATACCTTATGATGTTTGAGTAGATTCGTTTTGTCCTATGGGTTGATACATGATCATGATTGGTTTGAGTTGTATGTTTTATTTTGGTGTTGTCCTATGGCGCCCTTCGTGACGCGAAAACGTGAGGGATCCCCACTATAGGGTGTTGCAATACGTTCATGATTCGCTTATGGTGGGTGGCATGAGTGACAGAAGCACAGACCCGAGTAAGGGGGTTGTTGCGTATGGGATAAAGAGGACTTGATACTTAATGCTATGGTTGGGTTTTACCTTAATGATCTTTGGTAGTTGCGGATGCTTGCTAGAGTTCCAATCATAAGTGCATATGATCCAAGTACGGAAAGTATGTTAGCTCATGTCTCTCCCTCATTTAAAATTGCAATAATGATCACCGGTCTAGCTATGGATCACCTAGGGACAAATGACTTTCTTGTGTGATAAAAGCTATCTACTTTTATTATCTTGCAATTTATTCGTAGTTTTATTCTCTCCAAGTACTCCTAGTTTTATTCTTGTTCTAGGTAAAGCAAACGTTAAGTGTGTGTAGAGTTGTATCGGTGGTCGATAGAACTTGAGGGAATATTTATTCTCCCTTTAGCTCCTCGTTGGGTTTGACACTCTTATTTACCGAAAAATGCTACAAACAATCCCCTATACTTGTGGGTTATCAGCATGCCAGGGTCTCATAAGGACATCAATGTGCTGAAGTGATCACCGTTGTTTGCGAGGCCGACTGAAGGAAAAGCTCCTCCTTGCCACTATACTGTTAATGGACATGAGTACAATATGGGCTACTATCTGGTTGACGGTACCTATCCTCCGTGGGCTACATTTGACAGCACCATCTCTAACCCAATTGGCCAGAAAAAGACTCACTTTGCTCAAAGACAAGAAGCAGTTAGAAAGGATGTCAAGAGGGCATTTGGAGTTCTGCTGGCCTGTTTTGCAGTTGTTCGTGGCCCTACTAGACAATGGGATTCGGAGACCTTGTGGGCCGTGATGACATGTTGTGTGATCATGCACAACATGATCGTCGAGGATGAGGATGACGTTATTGCCGCAGCTTTAGAACTTGAGAACATGGGTGATCCTATCCAACTTTCAGACCAGAGTCCGACCATATTTGAAGAGTTTATTCAAATGCATCAACAAATTCGGCATCGATCAACTCGTGAGCAACTGAAGGAAGATTTGATTGAGTATCAGTGGGCGGTTAAAGGGGAAATAATGTTGGGATGTAATATTTGAACTTTTTAAAATTTGAACTACTCCTGCATGCGGCTATTTAAACATTTATACCCTTTGTATGCGGCTATTTGATCGTGAGGCTAAAAAAAATGAAGGAAGGCTGGATGTATGGATGGCGTCCTCCGGCATCCGTATCCGCGGGCGGACACGAGAGGAAATTTACGGGTTGTCGTTGGAAATGCCCTTATCATAACAGGAAAAAAGGGGTTAGGCTCCACCGCACGCAAGTACAAAGGCCACGTCAGCCGCCGGCGTCCCCACCAGCCACGACATCCGACGTGGACGTGCCGGATCAGACACCGAAAGTTCCGCGCTGCAGCCGCCCGCGTAGTGAGACACCATCGGACGCACACTGCGTTTTCCCACTGACCCGGACCAGGTCGGCCAGGAGCACGATGTTGTCCCGGTCGTCGTTCCCCTTCAATGCTCGTGCCGTGCCGTGCCGTGACATGTATGGTGGCGTCAAGCGCGGCCAAGAAGGCAGCAGACACCCGAGCTACCGAGAGCCAGTCCAAGCGGAGCAGGCGGGCGGCCCGCACAGCATATAAAACTGCTCCCCTCCACCTTTCGTGTTGCTTCGTCTCCTCTCCCATTTGTCCCCGCCTCGCTCTCACGCCGCTCGCGTCACTCCGAGCTCCCACGAACCACCCCCCAATCCGTCAACGCGCCCGCCCGAGGTACGCTTTCCTCTTCCTCCTCCTTTCTGAATCGATTTGATCCGTAGAGCAACGGGTTCTGCTAGGTTGTTTCGGTAGATCGCCAAGCGAGGTGTCGGCTCGTGGTTTTTCCGGTGGATTCTGCGCTGGCAGGGCGGTTCGGGTGGTTGGTACGGTGCGGTGCGATCCTTAGCGAGTTCGTGCTACCGTCGATGGTGTTCGATCATCGGATTTTGGTATGGTGCCGTTGATTCCGTAGGATCTTATCTCGTGACCGCTGACCACGGGCTGCGGTATCTTCTCTGTTGGGTTCGGGGTGACTAGTGAATCGTGAACTGGTAGAATCTTCCTAATAACACGTGATTTGCGAAAGATTGGATCAATCTCGTGAGATATGTATGGTACTTTTACCGTGATATATACGTAGTAGCTAATCAAGAATCAAATCCCGCGCTAATCATTCCATACAATACCTGGAGAAATCTTGCGTGATGACCGGCAAAATATCCGTTTGTTATCACGCGTTTGTCTTGTATATCCATCTGTACATATGTGAGCGAATATTGTTGTTGTTTTTTCTCGAAACGGAGGCAAAAGATTTGCCTCATCGATTAATTAAGAAGAAGAGAGTTGCCCAGTTAATTAATGAAAAACCGGGCGAAAACCAATACAAACAAATCACGTGCGGACTACTCCCAAAGTCTAAAACCCCAAGATCGCACTGTCGACCCTACAGACATTTCCAACAAGCAACAGACCCAAGCCCACACGCATCTACATCGCAAAGGAATCCCCAAAAAGAACACCTCGGATGTAGACAAATGACCCCCCAAAAACCACGATGATAAGCTAAACCATGAGGACGGCCCATAGGACCAAGGAGCAGCCATTAAGCAGCCGCAGACGCCTTCCCTGAGGCATCACTCTTCTTGTTTTTGCTTTTGAGAGACTTCTCCACCTTTCTGATCTTGTCTTTGTTAAACTTTTCGGTCAAGATGCATGCAACCACTTTACCAGACCCAGGGCTAGCCGCCTCCAAGCTAGAGAGCAAGCTGCAAAGCTCTTTTGCAAAAAGAGCGTCGGAACAAGGTGCCAACGTATTTGTCCCAACAGCATCTCCACCTGGGGGCACCACGTGCCCAACGGTCACAGGCAAGCGAGTGACCGAGGCATCCAAAGCTGCACACACCATAAAGTCTGTCTGGCTAGACTCCAAGGGCGGTGGTGAGGGTGTCATGGGCACCGCCAACGCCCCTAGCAAGCCCATCTCCTTCGGAATTCCCACCGAAAAAGGTGGAGTGGACTCCTCACATAGCACTGACAACTCAGGCATAATCTGTAGAATTGGAGCCACATCCTCAACTATCACTTCACCCCCAACGTCAGTCGACACCATAGAGCAGGGTCTAGCACGAGGAGAGAACCCTCCATAGAGGTCGACTTCCTCTCCATCTGCAGAACCAACCTGAAGCTCGGGGAGTAGAGACCCAATCGACACAACCTGAAGTTTACCAAGAGCAACCTCTGCCCTTGCCAAGACACTCTCAACACGCACAAGACATTCGCGAAGCTCAACGCAAAGTAGCTCAGCCTGCTGCTCAAGGACAGGTTGTAATGGCACATCAGCTTGGATGACGGATGCAGGCGGTGGAGCAACACATGGTTGCGGCATAGCCTCATCGACGGGTTGCTTCGCACGACAAAAGCGAGCAATGTGGCCGAAACGAAGGCAATTCCTGCAACGGATTGGATTGGATCCCTGCAAGAGTGTGCTCGATGACCCCGACACAAACACCGAAAACATCTATCTCTCAGCCATGTCGGAGGAGGCAGCCGTGCATTGAAGGTAGGGCGATGAAAAGCCGGAGGAGACGCCGAACGACGCCCCTTCGAGACGAGCTGCCAGCCCCCCAGCTCATCCCCGCGCGGAGCGGCCGCACAACACTCAACGGTAGGTGCGTCATCCCGACGAAAGCATCCACGCCAATCCCCCAACCAGGGCGCACAGGCGGGACGAATCGGTCGCCTCCAGCAATGATCTGCGACGCAAGAGCAGTGGGCGCAACGTCCGAGGATGTCGTTGCCTTCCGCCCCCCAATGGTCGGGTCTGACCTGCGGGAAGCAAGGGCAGTCGCAGCCAGCGCAGCAGCGGTAGGTGGCGGTGCCGAAGAATCCGCAGTCGCAAGCTCGGGGGAGAGCGAGTGTGGCGGCGACGGACGCGGGATTTGTGGCGCAGATTGTTGGAGCAGGGCCGGTGCCGTTGCCGGGACGACGTTGCCAACGGCAGTCGCGTGGACGCACGGAAGAGACTGTGGCGTGGACTCCAGTTCCAGAATGGATGCTTCACTTGATGGAATGCTGCTGGAGAAGCCGAACGGGGTCGAACCACCAGGGACGACGGCGGGCGGCGGCCGCAGCTTCACCACGAGCTTGGAGGTGGCTGGAGGGGTGGCGTCCGACGGGGCCGCAGGGGCCGTTGCCGGCGCGGGGGAGCCGCCTGGTCGCGGGCATCGGCTTGGCCAAGGAAGCATCCTCTGCCCATTGGTATCCGCGCCCAGCGCGGTCGGAGCAGCAGCCGGCGCCGATGACGACGGGGGTGCCGAGCATGGTGGAGCGCAGGAGGCCGAGAGGGAGGCGGACGGGGCTGGGGAGGCCGCGGCTGCCGCCGCCGACGATGGCGCAGAAGCCGGCTTCGGGCGTGGAGGAGGAGCCATAGCGGAGGGAGCCACCGCGGGAGAAGAGCAGCCGCCGAGAGAGGACGTCGAGAGGATCCCGGATCTGGTCGCAGCTGCTGAAGGGGAGGTCGGAGAAGGGAGATCGGGGCAGCGCCGCCGCGCGCTCACCCGTCTTCCGCGAGGTCGCCCGCCATTTGCCCTCGCTTAGCTGGGGGAAGAATACCTCTCTCTCTCTCTCAGCGAATACCTCTCAGCGAATATTGTTGTGATGCTCAAGACCATGCCCTGATCTTTTATTATCGAAATTTGAAGAAGCAGACTGAAAACTAAAATTCTTCTGTCGCAGAAAACCGCTTGAGAAATGGCTGAAGAGGATGTCCAGCCCATTGTGTGTGACAATGGCACCGGAATGGTCAAGGTCAGTTACCCTGTCATGGTGTCAATCCCAGATTCAGTTACTAGCATGTTGCAGTGCAGAGTACATTTCAGCGCACGAACTGATCATCCATCCATCCTTCCGTTGCAAACCACAGGCGGGGTTCGCCGGCGACGATGCGCCGAGGGCCGTGTTCCCCAGCATCGTGGGCAGGCCGCGGCACACGGGGGTGATGGTGGGCATGGGCCAGAAGGACGCGTACGTGGGCGACGAGGCGCAGTCCAAGCGAGGCATCCTGACGCTCAAGTACCCCATCGAGCACGGCGTGGTGGGCAACTGGGACGACATGGAGAAGATCTGGCACCACACCTTCTACAACGAGCTCCGGGTGGCGCCCGAGGAGCACCCGGTGCTGCTCACCGAGGCGCCCATGAACCCCAAGGCCAACCGGGAGAAGATGACCCAGATCATGTTCGAGACCTTCAACTGCCCCGCCATGTACGTGGCCATCCAGGCCGTGCTCTCCCTCTACGCCAGCGGCCGGACCACCGGCATCGTCATGGACTCGGGCGACGGCGTCAGCCACACCGTCCCCATCTACGAGGGCTTCACGCTCCCCCACGCCATCATCCGGCTGGACCTCGCCGGGCGCGACCTCACCGACGGCCTCATGAAGATCATGACGGAGAGGGGCTACTCCTTCACCACCACCGCCGAGCGGGAAATCGTCAGGGACATCAAGGAGAAGCTCGCCTACGTCGCCCTCGACTACGAGCAGGAGCTGGAGACCGCCAGGACCAGCTCCTCCGTCGAGAAGAACTACGAGCTGCCGGACGGCCAGGTGATCACCATCGGCGCGGAGCGGTTCAGGTGCCCCGAGGTGCTCTTCCAGCCGTCCATGATCGGCATGGAGGCCGCCGGCATCCACGAGGCCACGTACAACTCCATCATGAAGTGCGATGTCGATATCAGGAAGGATCTGTACGGCAATGTCGTGCTCAGTGGGGGTTCCACCATGTTCCCTGGGATCGCCGACCGTATGAACAAGGAGATCACCGCACTCGCGCCCAGCAGCATGAGGGTGAAGGTGGTCGCCCCGCCGGAGAGGAAGTACAGTGTGTGGATCGGCGGCTCCATTCTTGCCTCTCTCAGTACCTTCCAGCAGGTAGCCATTTTTTTCTTACATACTTGCTCACTAATGCTCTGTTATTGCTCGTTTCACTCTCCGAGATTAATGGCGTGCCTTCATTTGTGTTACAGATGTGGATCTCCAAGGCGGAGTACGATGAAACCGGCCCGTCGATCGTCCACATGAAGTGCTTCTGATCAGTCCGTGGCTGACCAACCTGTACCTGTCATTCAGTTGCTTGAGGTCCAAACCGCAGATGCCTGAATGTGTCATGGTTTCCACGGCGTCGTGGTTCACTGAATCATGGAACAAGTTTGAAAGGTAAGGTCGATTGATGGTTTCGAACAATTCTGTAGGGCGTCGGGTCAGTTTCAGTGGGTTCACTGAAGGTGGGTTGGGACATTTATTTTGGTTTCGGCGATTCAGCACATGCGTGTGCTGGAGACCTGAAACAGAGTGTCGTTTGTTTGCACCACCCCGGCGAGGGTGTTGATTCTTGTACCTTTTGTAGCGGGGGTTTCTTGTCGAACTACCTGGTCTGTTCTTGTTTGTAGAAGGAAGCTTATTGGTACTTAAGCATTTGTACATTTTAAATTATTGAGGGAAGTTTATGTTTGTTATGTGTTGTTGTGGTAAAAAAAGATCATAAAACGTGGAGTGGATACTCGTTGTTGATCCGGTTGGTGTGTTACGATTCTAGCAAGCGTCACAATCCCGTGTGAGGGAAGTTTGCAACGGGTCGATGTATACCTCGAAAGCTAGACAACAATGTGTTTGTGTGGGTATGGCCTTGGATACATATTGTCAAACCCTGAATCGTGTCGGCGGCTGATCCGTCGATACGACATCCTTGGTGATCCTTCCCATTCGAGTCGGGCATCAGAGATGAAATTGTTCAGATGGAAGTTTGAGACTCGAAGAAAATCTTCTTCCCTGTCCATTTTCAACTGGAAGTCCAATGCTCAAAGAAAACCTTCACCCTAGTCTGTTTTTTCTAATAATCACCTCAAAAAAGCCTAGTCCACGCCTTTTAGTGGTATCATTTTGCTCAAACGAGAGATGACTTAGAAGTGATCCATGGTGTGCCTTTTATAGGCTCTTGGTCATGTACAAATGACCACCAATACTCTTGTGGGAGAGAAAAGTAAGGTCAAGACCCTCAAAAAGGAGAAAGAAAGCCATGTCTAATGTACTTGGTCCATAAAAGGGGATTGCTTTGGTCCATGAGGGATGTTCATGAATATACTTGGTTTCATATTTCTTGTGAACCTCCCGTACTTGGGTTGTCTTTGACTTCTGCTTCTGTTTTATCATCCTACAAGGGTCAGTTCTTCTCTGCCTTATTTGGGGTTGTGGAAATAAGCTGCTCCATATCCAGCTTATTCTAAAAGTCCAGCCTAAAGTTTTATTTTATAAGCATACTATTTAAATCTTAATTAGTAGGCTTCTAAAATAAAGTTTAGGTTAACCTAAACTTTATTTTAGAAGCCTATTAGTTAAACCTAAACTTTTATTTTAGAAACCTACTAATTAAGGTTTAAATAGCTCCTCCGAGTTCAAGATCCAACCGAGGGGGTTGGCCTTGGCCTCCTCCACCCATAGCCACAAAAACCATAATGGAAATACCTCTCCTATAAAGGAGAGAGGCCACATTAAGAAGAATGAGGAGGGCCCTAATACATGTAGCCAACAAAGCTAGTGAGATTGAGAACCTCACTAGAAGTGTTGGAGACCAAGTGAAGTGCCTTAGTTGTATGGATGTGTTGGTCTTTGCCTGTTAGAAGAACTCCACGAATTGATATCTTCGTTCTCCATTGAGGGAAAACTTGCTCCTTGCTACAAACCCTTGCCCTTTAGGGCCTAGCGAGTAAATACTGGTCGGAGATATCACGAAACAGAGTTTTTCTAGCGTCATTGCCGGGGAGTTTCCTCAATAAGTCATAGGTTCTGCATTTAATTATTTTAATTCCTTGTTATTTACTTTACTTAGTAACTTTTTATTTGTCATTATTTTACTTTTTAGCATTCCAAAGAACTCAAAATAACAAAGGATTATGAATTCTAGCAAGTAGTACATTTCGCCTAAAATGCTAAGCTCCCGAGGAATGGAGCTCCCTGGTGCATTAAGGCTTTGGGCGACGGGCAGGACCATCATGTCAGCCTTTATACGATGTTTGCAAGTCGACTGATCTCTTTATCCATACACTCGTTGAATTATAGCGATGTGAGGCCCCACATAAACGTTCCCGAACTCTCAAGCGCCTTCCATTTCGTCCTTCTCACACCAGCCCCGCCATCCCTCCCAACTCTGGCTCACAATTTTCTGATCCACTTCCCCAACGACGCTAAGTAGCGGTGGTTCCACCGATGGCGTGGAGAAGCGGTGAGGACCCGTAGGGCTCTCAGGGCAGAGTCAAGCTCACGCATGTTGTTTTGCTAGTGGATCGAGCAGCAGGGCCGCCCATAGAGGCCATAAGGCCGCAGGATCCGGGACGACATGTGCGTGTAGCCCCTCCTCTTGTAGGATCTGTGACGTGTTCAACGCGGTGCCACTCCTCTCCCTGTAGCTGCCACTGATGCGGGAACTGATCTTAGTTCCCCCATATCATAATATTTCTCATTTTTGTATCATACTATTCTGATTAGTAGATGTTACTTTCCCATATCATACTATTCTGATTAGTAGATGTTTAGTTCCTTTTGAATAGTAGATGTTAGTTCCACCATATCTTATTAGTGGTATTATGCACCGTACTATTCTAATTAGTAGATGTTAGTGCCCGTGATGTTATTTTCTTTCAAAACTCACCGTTTGAACCCCTCATATATCAAAATGCATTATATGTCATCTACATTTGCTATCTTGTGCCTAATATTGAAAGCAGGTCTTGGAATCATTACTTTGTTGGTTTTCAAGGAAGTTTGTCATTTCTTCCTATGATGGCCCATGAAAGCTTGTTGCATAGCCTGTTTTATGCTGCCGATTGGGACCCCCCACACGGGTTGTGTCGTGGTGATCTCACGGCAGATGCCATATGTGTTGGGGAATGCAGTAATCCAAAAAAATTCCTACGATCACGCAAGATCTATCTAGGAGATGCATAGCAACGAGACAGGAGAGTGTGTCCATGTACCCTCGTAGACCGAAATCGGAGGCGTTTAGTAACGCGGTAGATGTAGTCAAACGTCTTCATGACCCAACTGATCCAAGTATCGAACGTACGGCACCTCCGTGTTCAGCACATGTTCAACACGATGACGTCCCTCGAGCTCTTGATCCAGATGAGGATGAGGGAGAGTTCCATCAGCACGACGGCATGGCGACGGTGTTGATGATGTTGCCGGCGCAGGGCTTCGCTTAAGCACTACGACGATATGACCGAGGTGTTAAACTATGGAGGGGGGAACCTCACACGGCTAAGAGAACAACTGTTGTGCATTGGGTGCCCCCTGCCCCCGTATATAAAGGAGGGAGGGAGGAGGTCGGCTGCCTAGGAGGGGCGCGCCTATAGGGGGAGTCCAACTAGAATTCCTAATCCTAGTTGGAGTCCCCTTCCTTTTCCAAGAGGGAGAGAGAGGGAAAGAGGTGGAGGAGAAAGAGGAAAGGGGGGGGCTCCCCTAGTCCAATTCGGTTTGGGCTAGGGGGGGCTCCACCTGGCCGTTGCCTCCTCTCTTCCACTAAGTCCCATGAAGGCCCATTAATCCCCCGGGGGGTTCCGGTAACCTCCCGGTACTCCCTAAAATGTCCAAACCTTTCTGAAACCTTTCCGGTGTCCGAACATAACCTTCCAATATATAAATCTTTATGCCTTGACCATTTCGAGACTCCTTGTCATGTCCGTGATCTCATCTGGGACTCTGAACAAACTTCGGTCATCAAAAACACATAACTCATAATACAAAATGTCATCGAACGTTAAGCGTGCAGACCCTACGGGTTCGAGAACTATGTAGACATGATGGAGACACATCTCCGATCAATAACCAATAGTGGAACTTGGATGCTCATATTGGCTCCTACATATTCTACGAAGATCTTTATTGGTCAAACCGCATAACAACATACGTTGTTCCCTTTGTCATCGGTATGTTACTTGCCCAAGATTTGATCGTCGGTATCATCATACCTAGTTTAATCTCATTACCGGCAAGTCTCTTTACTCATTTTGTAATGCTTCATCCCGCAAATAACTCATTAATCACATTGCTTGCAAGGCTTATAGTGATGAGCATTACCGAGAGGGCCCAGAGATACCTCTTTGATACACGGAGTGACAAATCCTAATCTCGATCTATGCCAACCCAACAAACACCTTCAGAGACACCTTTAGAGCATCATTATAATCACCCAGTTACGTTGTGACATTTGATAGCACACAAGGTGTTCCTCTGCTATTCAGGAGTTACATAATCTCATAGTATGAGGAACATGTATAAGTCATGAAGAAAGCAGTAGCAATGAAACTGTAACAATCATAATGCTAAGCTAACGGATGGGTCTTGTCCATCACATCATTCTCCTAATGATGTGATTGATGTGATCCCGTTTATCAAATGACAACACATGTCTATGGTTAGGAAACATAACCATCTTTGATTAACGAGCTAGTCAAGTAGAGGCATATTAGGGACACTATGTTTTGTCTATGTATTCACACATGTGCTAAGTTTCCGGTTAATAAAATTCTAGCATGAATAATAAACATTTATCATGATATAAGGAAATAAAAACTTTATTATTGCCTCTAGGGCATATTTCCTTCAGTATCCCACTTGCACTAGAGTCAATAATCTAGATTATATGGTAATGATTCTAACACCCATGGAATCTTGGTGCTGATCATGGTTTGCTCGTGGAAGAGGCTTAGTCAATGGTCTGCAACATTCAGATCCGTATGTATTTTGCAAATCTCTATGTCTCCCTCCGCGACTTGATGTCGGATGGAATTGAAGCGTCTCTTGATGTGTTTGGTTCTCTTGTGAAATCTAGATTCCTTTGCCAAGGAAATCGCACCAGTATAGTCACAAAATATTTTCATTGGACCCGATGCACTAGGTATATATAACACCTAGATCGGATATGAACTCCTTCATCCAGACTCCTTCATTTGCTGCTTCCGAAACAGCTATGTACTCCGCTTCACACGTAGATCCCGCCACGACGCTCTGCTTGGAACTGCACCAACTGACAGCTCCACCATTCAATATAAATACATACCCAGATTGCGACTTAGAGTCATCCGTATCAGTGTCAAAGCTTGCATCGACGTGACAATTTACGATGAGCTCTTTCTCACCTCCATAAACGAGAAACATATCCTTAGTCCTTTTCAGGTATTTCAGGATGTTCTTGACCATTTTCCAGTGCTCCACTCCCGGATTACTTTAGTACCTCCCTGCTATACTTATAGCAAGGCACACATCAGGTCTGGTACACAGCATTGCATACATGATAGAACCTTTGGCTGAAGCATAGGGAATGACTTTCATTTTCTCTCTATCTTCTACAGTGGTCGGGCATTGAGTCTAACTCAGCTTTACACCTTGTAACATAGGCAAGAACCCTTTCTTTGACTGATCCATTTTGAACTTTTTCAAAACTTTATCAAGGCATGTGCTTTGTGAAAGTCCAATTAAGTGTCTTGATCTATCTCTATAGATCTTGATGCCCAATATGTAAGCAGCTTCACCGAGGTGTTTCATTGAAAAACTCTTATTCAAGTATCCTTCTATGATATCCAGAAATTATGTATCATTTCCAATCAACAATACATCATCCACATATAATATTAGAAATGCTACAGAGCTCCCACTCACTTTCTTGTAAATACAGATTTCTCCAAAAGTCTGTATAAAACCATATGCTTTGATCACACTATCAAAGCGTTTATTCCAACTCCAAGAGGCTTGCACCAGTCCATAAATGGATCGCTGGAGCTTGCACACTTTGTTAGCACCCTTTGGATCGACAAAACCTTCTGGTTGCATCATATACAACTCTTCCTCAAGAAATCCATCAAGGAATTCAGTTTCGACATCCATCTGCCAAATTTCATAATCATAAAATGCGGCAATTGCTAACATGATTCGGACAGACTTGAGCATCGCTACGAGTGAGAAAGTCTCATCGTAGTCAACTCCTTGAACTTGTCAAAAACCTTTCGCAACAAGTCGAGCTTTGTAAAAAGTAACATTACCGTCAGCGTCGGTCTTCTTCTTGAAGATCCATTTATTTTCTATGGCTTGCCGATCATCGGGAAAATCCACCAAAGTCCATACTTTGTTCTCATACATGAATCCCATCTCAGATTTCATGGCCTCAAGCCATTTCGCGGAATCTGGGTTCATCATCGCATCCTCATAGTTCGTAGGTTCATCATTGTCTAGTAACATGACTTCCAGAACAGGATTACCGTACCACTCTGGTGCGGACCGTACTCTGGAAGACCTATGAGGTTTGGTAGTAACTTGATCTGAAGTTTCATGATCATCATCTTTAGCTTCCTCACTAATTGGTGTAGGAATCACTGGAACTGATTTCTGTGATGAACTACTTTCCAATTCGGGAGAAGGTACAATTACCTCATCAAGTTCTACTTTCCTCCCACTCACTTCTTTTGAGAGAAACTCCTTCTCTAGAAAGAATCCATTCTTAGCAACGAATATTTTGCCTTCGGACCTGTGATAGAAGGTGTACCCAACAGTTTCCTTTGGGTATCCTATGAAGACGCATTTCTCCGATTTGGGTTCGAGCGTATCAGGTTGAAGCTTTTTCACATAAGCATTGCAGCCCAAACTTTAAGAAACGACAACTTTGGTTTCTTACCAAACCACAATTCATAAGGCGTCGTCTCAACGGATTTTGATGGTGCCCTATTTAAAGTTAATGCAGCCGTCTCTAAAGCATAACCCCAAAACGATAGAGGTAAATCAGTAAGAGACATCATAGATCGCACCATATCCAATAAAGTACGATTACGACGTTCAAACACACCATTATGTTGTGGTGTTCCAGGTGGCGTGAGTTGCGAAACTATTCCATATTGTTTCAAATAAAGACCAAACTCGTAACTCAAATATTCGCCTCCACGATTAGATTGTAGAAACTTTATTTTCTTGTTACGATGATTTTCCACTTCACTCTAAAATTCTTTGAACTTTTCAAATGTTTCAGACTTATGCTTCATTAAGTAGATATACCCATATCTGCTCAAATCATCTGTGAAGGTAAGGAAATAGCGATACCCGCCACGAGCCTCAACACTCATTAGACCGCATATATCACTATGCATTATTTCCAATAAGTCAGTAGCTCATTCCATTGTTCCGGAGAACAGAGTTTTAGTCATCTTGCCCATGAGGCACGGTTCGCAAGCACCAAGTGATTCATAATCAAGTGATTCCAAAAGCCCATCAGCATGGAGTTTCTTCATGTGCTTTACACCAATATGACCTAAACGGCAGTGCCACAAATAAGTTACACTATCATTATCAACTTTGCATTTGGCTTCAATATTATGAACATGTGTATCTCCACGATCGAGATTCAATAAAAATAGACCACTCAACAAGGGTGCATGACCATAAAAGATATTACTCATATAAATAGAACAACCATTATTCTCTGATTTAAATGAATAACCGACTCGCATCAAACAAGAACCGGATATAATGTTCATGCTCAACGCTGGCACCAAATAACAATTATTCAGGTCTAAAACTAATCCCGAAGGTAGATGTAGAGGTAGTGTGCCGACGGCGATCACATCGACCTTGGAACCATTTCCGGCGCGCATCGTCACCTCGTCCTTAGCCAATCTCTATTTAATCCGTAGCCCCTGCTTCGAGTTGCAATATGAGCAACAAGACCAGTATCAAATACCCAGGCGCTACTACGAGCATTAGTAAGGTACACATAAATAACATGTATATCAAATATACCTTTCACTTTGCCATCCTTCTTATCCGCCAAATACTTGGGGCAGTTCTGCTTCTAGTGACCAGTCCCTTTGCAGTAGAAGCACTCAGTTTCAGGCTTAGGTCCAGACTTGGGCTTCTTACCGGGAGTAGCAACTTGCTTGCTATTCTTCTCGAAGTTCCCCTTCTTCCCTTTGCCCTTTTTTCTTGAAACTAGTGGTCTTGTTGACCATCAACACTTGATGCTCCTCCTTGATTTCTACCTCCATAGCCTTTAGCATTGTGAAGAGCTCGGGAATCGTTTTCGTCATCCCTTGTATATTATAGTTCATCACGAAGCCTTTATAGCTTGGTGGCAGTGATTGAAGAACTCTGCCAATGACACTATCATTAGGAAGATTAACTCCCAGCCGAGTCAAGTGGTTATGGTACCCAAACATTCTGAGTATGTGTTCACTGATAGAACTATTCTCCTCCATTTTGCAGCTATAGAACTTGTTGGAGACTTCATATCTCTCAACTCGGGCATTTGCTTGAAATGTTAACTTCAACTTTTGGAACATCTCATATGCTCCATGACATTCAAAACGTCTTTGAAGTCCCGATTCTAAGTCATAAAGCATGGCACACTGAACTATCGAGTAGTCATCAACACGCATCTGCCAGGCATTCACAATGTCTGCAGTTGCTGGCACAGGTGGTACACCTAGCGGTGCTTCCAGGACGTAATTCTTCTGTGCATCAATGAGGATAATCCTCAAGTTATGGACCCAGTCCGTGTAATTGCTACCATCATCTTTCAACTTAGCTTTCTCTACGAACGCATTACAATTCAAGGGAACGGTAGCATGAGCCATTAATCTACGACAACATAGACATGCAAAAACTATCATGACTAAGTTCATTATAAAATAAAGTTCAATTAATCATATTACTTAAGAACTCCCACTTAGATAGACATCCCTCTAGTCATCTAAATGATCACATGATCCAAATCAACTAAACCATGTCCGATCATCATGTGAGATGGAGTAGTTTTCAATGGTGAACATCACTATGTTGATCATATCTACTATATGATTCACGTTCGACCTTTCGGTCTCAGTGTTCCAAGGCCATATCTGCATATGCTAGACTCGTCAAGTTTAACCCGAGTATTTTGCACGTGCAAAACTGGCTTGCACCCGTTGTATGTGAACGTAGAGCTTAACACACCCGATCATCACGTGGTGTCTCGGCACGACGAGCTATAGTGCATACTCAGGGAGAACACTTATACCTTGAAATTTAGTGAAGGATCATCTTATAATGCTACCGCCTACTAAGCAAATAAGATGCATAGAAGATAAACATCACATGCAATCAAAATATGTGACATGATATGGCCATAATCATCTTGTGCTCATGATCTCATCACCGAAGCATCGTCATGATCTCCATCGTCAATGGCTTGACACCTTGATCTCCATCGTAGCATCATTGTCATCTCGCCAACTATTGCTACTACGACTATCGCTACCACTTAGTGATAAAGTAAAGCAATTACATGGCGATTGCATTTCATATAATAAAGCGACAACCATATGGCTCCTGCCAGTTGCTGATAACTCTGTTACAAAACATGATCATCTCATACAACAATTTATATCACATCACAACAAGCCTTGTAAAAACAAGTTAGACGTCCTCTACTTTGTTGTTGCAAGTTTTGCGTGGCTGCTACAAGCTTCTAGCAAGAACCGTTCTTACCTACGCATCAAAACCACAATAATTTTTCGTCAAGTTTGCTGTTTTAACCTTCAACAAGGACCGGCCGTAGTCAAACTCGATTCAACTAAAGTTGGAGAAACAAACACCCGCCAGCCACCTATGTGCAAAAGCACGTCGGTAGAACCAGTCTCATGTACACGGTCATGTAATGTCAGTTCGGGCTGCTTCATCCAACAATACCGCTGATCAAAGTAAGACGTTGGTGGTAAGCAGTATGACTATTATCGTCCACAACTTTTTGTGTTCTACTTGTGCATAAAAATTCTATGCATAGACCTGGCTCTGATACCATTGTTGGGAAACGCAGTAATTCAAAAAAATTCCTACGATCATGCAAGATCTATCTAGAAGATGCATGGCAATGAGACATGAGAGTGTGTCCACATACCCTCGTAGACCGAAAGCGGAAGCATTTAGTAACGCGGTTGATGTAGTCAAACATCTTCACGATCCAACCGATCCAAGTACCGAACGTACAGCACCTCCGTGGCTGCACATGTTTAGCATGATGATATCCCACGAGCTCTAGATCCAGTTGAGGACAAGGGAGAGTTCCGTCAGCACGACAGCGTGGCAATGGTGTTGATGATGTTGCCGGCGCAGGGCTTCGCTTAAGCACTACGCCGATATGACCGAGGTGTTAAACTGTGGAGGGGGGCACCGCACACGGCTAAGAGAACAACTGTCAAGCTTTGGGGTGCCCACTGCCACCTGATAACCCACAAGTATAGGGGATCGCAACAGTTTTCGAGGGTAGAGTATTCAACCCAAATTTATTGATTCGAGGGAGCCAAAGAATATTCTCAATTATTAGCAGCTGAGTTGTCAATTCAACCACACCTGAAAGACTTAATATCTGCAGCAAAGTGTTTAGTAGCAAAGTAGTATAGAAATAACGGTAATGGTGGCAAAAGTAACAATAGTGGTTTTGTAGCAATCGTAACAGTGGCAACGAAAAAGGAACTAAGCAAAGATCAATATGTGAAAAGCTCGTAGGCAATGGATAAATGATAGATAATTATGTCGGATGTAATTCATCATGCAACAGTTATAACATAGGGTGACACAGAACTAGCTCCAGATCATCAATGTAATGTAGGCATGTATTCCAAATATAGTCATACGTGCTTATGGAAAAGAACTTGCATGGCATCTTTTGTCCTACCCTCCCGTGGTAGCGGGGTCCTATTGGAAATTAAGGGATATTAAGGCCTCCTTTTAATATAGTACCGGACCAAACATTAGCACTTAGTGCATACATGAACTCCTCAAACTACGGTCATCACCGAGAAGTGTCCCGACTATTGTCACTCCGGGGTTTGCCGGATCATAACACGTAGTAGATGACTATTGACTTGCAAGATAGGATCAAGAACTCACATATATTCATGAAAACATAATAGGTTCAGATCTGAAAGCATGGCACTCAGGACCTAGTGACAAGCATTAAGCATGGCAAAGTCATAGCAACATCGATCTTAGAACATAATGGATACTAGGGATCAAACCCTAACAAAACTAATTCGATTACATGGTAAATATCATCCAACCCATCACCGTCTAGCAAGCCTATGATGGGATTACTCACGCACGGCGGTGAGCATCATGAAATTGGTGATGGAGGATTGTTGATGGTGACGATGGCGATGGATTCCCCTCCCCGGAGCCCCGAACGAACTCCAGATCAGCCCCCCCCCCCCCCCCCCGAGGAAGATTAGGGGTTGGCGGCGGCTCCGTATCGTAAAACGCAATGAACCCTTCTCTCTGATTTTTTTTCTCCCCGAATGTGAATATATAGAGTTGAGGTCGTTGGAGGTCCAAGGGACCCACGAGGCAGGGGGCACGCCCTGTACCCTCGTGGACAGGGTGTGGGTCCCCCTCTGTTGATTCTTTTGCCAATATTTTTTATTAATTCCAAAACGTGACTCTGTGGAGTTTCAGGTCATTTCGAGAACTTTTATTTCTGCACAAAAATAACACCATGGCAATTCTGCTGAAAACAGCGTCAGTCCTGTTAGTTCCATTCAAATCATGCAAGTTAGAGTCCAAAACAAGGGGAAAAGTGTTTGGAAAAGTAGATACGTTGGAGACGTATCACCCCCGTATATAAAGGAGGGAGGGAGGAGGCCAGCGGCCTAGGAGGGGCGCGCCTATAGAGGGAGTCCAACTAGGATTCCCAATCCTAGTTGGAGTCCTCTTCCTTTTCCAAGAGGGGGAGAGAGTGAAAGAGATGGAGGAGAAAGGGGAAAGGGGGGGCCGCGCCCCCTCCCCTAGTCCAATTTGGTTTGGGATAGGGGGGGCACGCGCCTCCACCTGGCCGCTGCCTCCTCACTTCCACTAAGGCCCATGAAGGCCCGTTAAACCCCCCGAGGGGGGGGGGGGCGGTAACCTCCCGGTACTCCGAAAAATGACCGAACCTTCCCGAAACCTTTCCGGTGTCCGAACATAACCTTCCAATATATCAATCCTTATGTCTCAACCATTTAGAGACTCCTTGTCATGTCCGTGATCTCACCCGGGACTCCGAACAAACTTTGGTCATCAAAAACACATAACTCATAATACAAATCGTCATCGAATGTTAAGCGTACGGACCCTATGGGATCAATAACCATGTAGACATGATGGGGACACATCTCCGATCAATAACCAATAGCGGAACCTGGATGCTCATATTGGCTCCTACATATTCTACGAAGATCTTTATCGGTCAAACCACATAACAACATACGTTGTTCCCTTTGTCATCGGTATGTTACTTGCCCGAGATTCGATCATCGGTATCATCATACCTAGTTCAATATCGTTACCGACAAGTATTTTAACTCGTTCCATAATGCTTCATCCCGCAACAAACTCATTAGTCACATTTCTTGCAAGGCTTATAGTGATGTGCATTACCGAGAGGGCCCAGAGATACCTCTCCGATACACGGAATGACAAATCCTAATCTCGATCTATGCCAACCCAACAAACACCTTCGGAGACACCTGTAGAGCATATTTATAATCACCCAGTTACATTGTGGACATTTGATGGCACACAAGGTGTTCCTCCGGTATTCGGGAGTTGCATAATCTCATAGTTTGAGGAACATGTATAAGTCATGAAGAAAGCAGTAGCAATGAAACTGTAATGATCATAATTCTAAGGTAACGGATGGCTCTTGTCCATCACATCATTCTCCTAATGATGTGCTCCCGTTTATCAAATAACAACACATGTCTATGGGTAGGAAACATAACCATCTTTGATTAACGAGCTAGTCAAGTAGAGGCATACTAGGGACACTATGTTTTGTCTATGTATTCACACATGTACTAAGTTTCCGGTTAATACAATTCTAGCATGAATAATAAACATTTATCATGATATAAGGAAATAACAACTTTATTATTGCCTCTAGGGCATATTTCCTTTAATATGATGGCTAAAGAGGGGGACAGACACAAGGACACCGGTGGGTTCCAGAGGCGAGGTCGGCACGCGCAAGTGTGTGACACGAGACATACCCAGGTTCGGGGCTCTCCGGAGAGATAACACCCCTACTCCTTCCGAATGTGGTTTATATGTGGTGGCTACAAGTTTGCTCCTGGAGCTGTTCATGGGAAGGAAGAAGGCAGGTCCGTGCATGCTTTGCCTCTCCGAAGTGTGTGTGAGTGCTTGTCTTGAGACCGACTAAGTTGAATAGAGAGAGAGGAACCCTTGGCATGGAGGGGCACCGGGGGGTTTATAGCCCCCCCCCCCCCCCCCCCCCCGAGGTTGCAATGGTAATATTACATGGGTGCGGGGCCCTGCTGTCAGCATATAGGAGCCGGCAGTGGGGCCTGCCGGTGCGGGTCTCGCCGGGTCCGTCGGGTGCGGGTCTCGCCGGGTCCATCGGGTGCGGGTCTCGCCGGGTCAGCCGGGCACGGGTACGGTCGGTTGCTGGATACTGTCGCATGCCTCACCAGGCGTCATTGGACGGCGGCGCCGCCCCGCTACAGGGTTACGCCCCCAAGACACCGCCCGACCCGGACGGGGCGTGGGGAGCACCGTTGCCACGCCCACCGGGGCCGGCATAAAGGGAGGGCGTGCTATAGCCACACCTCCTTGCCGCTGGAGGTTGACTTCTCGGGACCAGCCGACATGTGCCAGCTGGACGACCGGGTCGCGGCTCCCGGCCGGCTCGCGCTGGGGAGCCGACCGAGGGCGAGCCGGATTGAGGGGCTTTGGCTAGCCCCGGTATTTTGAAAAACATCCGGGTTCCATTGCCTGCCCGGGGGCCATCCTCCCGACAGGTCGGAAATTGAGGATGCGTGAATTCATCTCGATTTCACATTCTCATTAATCAACATGGGAAAAAGCTCGAATACTCTTGAACAAATCCCAATGATTGGTCGCTAAATACGAGGGTCAACATGGATAATTATGATGTGCTAGTCAAGTAGGAGGCTTGGTCTATGATAATGTTTCGTGCGATGTGCGAAGGTGGCCGTATGCAACCAGAGATGAACAATAAAGCCCCTTAACCCACATGTCAACATCAAGCCCGCAACATGCCGAGTCAGGCGCAAAGCATGCCAGATGAACCCAGTGTCATGAGGTGTTGCTTCGAAGTGAGGCGAATGACCTGAGTCTAAATCAATGGGGAAGGAAGGAGGAGACCCCCCCCCTTTTGGTGCACAACACTAGAGGCTTGGAGGAGGTGTCAAGCCTCTTCCCCCATGTATATAAATAGAGGAGGAGGGGCTTGCCGCAGCACCTCACACCCCGGTTGCTGGCCGCCTCCATCTCGTTCCATACGCCCCTAAAGGCTTGGAGGAGGAATCAAGCCTCCATGCAGTTCTTAGCAAAGCTCTGTCAGATTTCCACCATACTCCCGCCACCATGTCATCATGTTTTCGACATCGGTCTCATCCACCTCCCCGCCTCGCTTCCTTTATCAAGAAGGAAGAGATGACATCAAGCTGCACGTGTGTGCAGTTCGAAGGCATTGTTTGTGCGGTGCTACATCGGATTGATCTGGCGAAATTACGAGTACATCACACACGACCTTTATATCCTTAAATGTGCATGTTCTACAAGGGTATGTAGCCCTTTTTACCACTCGTTGCTAGCATCTAGTAGATTGGATATTGGGTTTATTCGTTCTCTCGTAGGACTTTTTTTGTTTCCATTGCAACGAATAACATCATTACTCGTGCATGCCTTCAGATCATGTTGTCTGAGCCCTTAAATTATACAACACACATTACATGCACCACATATAAACAACTTACATGTGTATGTTTTCAAATCATAAACTATAACCATGAATGACGACGTATAGAATAGGCACAAATGAATCTTACCAATCACCTGCATATCTCATGCCTAAGGAGAATTACTCACGCATGGGAGGAGAATAACCGAACATCACACTAATCAAGACAAGAGAAACCACATCGATAATATCGCGAAGATATGATTAAACATGTCTCAATCTCAGGACGAGTACAAATAGAGTTATCAACCCTAGTCTTACAATTTGGAATCCCTCTCCCTGTTGTGATGTTGTGATGAATGGAAATGAGACGGGCAAACGAGAAGGAATGGATCCTCATCGATTCCTTTTCTCCCTCTGTTCTAGATGGTGTGGCGGCGACGGTTTCTCTCTGATTGCCCTCTGTCCTTCACGAAAGTTGTTCCCGTATATGAGGTGATGCTGGCAACAAGTGGTACGAGTGCTTGCACTTGTACTAGCCGTCTTGCGCTCTGGACACTCAGATGCAATTTTGTCAAAAGGGAAGTTGCTCCATTTGACTTAATTTGATGGGATATTGATTGGTTTCCTTCCCAAGAAAATATTTCAGCACATCAAGAGGAAAAGCAAGTTTTCTTTTTTCTCGAAGGATAGCGCTAGAAAGGCGCAAAATATGAAAACTTGGTGAAAACCACATCAAAGCCCTCTAAAAGTGGTAAAATTGTTGGGGAACGTAGCAGAAATTCAAAATTTTCTACGCATCACCAAGATCAATCTATGGAGAGACTAGCAACGAGAGAGAGAGGGAGTGCATCTTCATACCCTTGAGGATCGCTAAGCGGAAGCGTTGCAAGAACGCAGTCGGTGGAGTCGTACACGAAGCAATTCAGATCGCGGCCGAATCCGATCTAAGCACCAAAGAACGGTGCCTTCGTGTTCAACACATGTACAGCCCGGGGACGTCTCCTCCTTCTTGATCCAGCAAGGGGAGAGGAGAAGTTGAGGGAAAACTCCGAAAGCACGACGGCATGGTGGTGATGGAGCTCGTGGTTCTCCGGCAGGGCTTCGCCAAGCACTATGGTGGAGGAGGAGGTGTTGGAGGAGGGAGAGGGCTGTGCCAGGGGAAGGGTGCGGCTGCCCTCTCTCTCCCTCACTATATATAGGGGGAAGGGAGGAGGGGGAGGCGCCCTAGGGTTCCCTAGGGGAGGGGCGGCGGCCACAGGGGAAACCCTAGATGGGTTTGGGCGCCCCCACCCCCTAGGAAACTTGCCCCCCAAGCCGGGAGGGGCGGCTGCCCTAGGGGTGGCGCCCCCACCTCTCCTGGTTACGTGAGATGGGGTGGGAAGGGCGCTCAGGCCCTTAGTGGGCTGATGTGCCCTCTCCCCTTGGCCCATAAGGCCCCCCAACGCTTGCCCGGGCCTCCGAAACCCCTTTCGGACATGCTGGTCATCACCTGGTATCCCCGGAACAATTCCAGACTCCAATACCCTTCGTCCAATATACCGATCTTCACCTTCGGACCATTCCGGAGCTCCTCGTCATGTCCGGAATCTCATCCGGAACTCCGAACAACCTTCGGTAACCACATACTATTTCCCATAACAACTCTAGCGTCACCGAACCTTAAGTGTGTAGACCCTACGGGTTCAGGAACCATGCATACATGACCGAGACGTTCTCCGGTCAATAACCAACAGTGGGATCTGGATACCCATGTTGGCTCCCACATGTTCCACAATGATCTCATTGGATGAACCAGGATGTCAAGGATTCAAGCAATCTCGTATGCAATTCCCTTTGTCAATCGGTATGTTACTTGCCCGAGATTCGATCGTCGGTATCCCAATACCTCGTTCAATCTCATTATCGGCAAGTCACTTTACTCGTTCCGTAATGCATGATCCCGTGACTAACTACTTAGTCACATTGAGCTCATTATGATGATGCATTACCGAGTGGGCCCAGAGATACCTCTCCGTCATACGGAGTGGCAAATCCCAGTCTTGATTCGTGCCAACCCGACAGACACTTTCAGAGATACCTGTAGTGCACCTTTATAGCCACCCAGTTACGTTGTGACGTTTGGTACACCCAAAGCATTCCTACGGTATCCGGGAGTTGCACAATCTCAGGGTCTAAGGAAATGATACTTGACATTAGAAAAGCTCTTAGCAAACGAACTATACGATCTTGTGTTATGCTTAGGATTGGGTCTTGTCCATCACATCATTCTCCTAATGATGTGATCCCGTTATCAATGACATCCAATGTCCATGGTCAGGAAACCATGACCATCTGTTGATCAACGATCTAGTCAACTAGAGGCTCACTAGGGACATGTTGTGGTCTATGTATTCACACATGTATTGCGGTTTCCGGTCAATACAATTATAGCATGAATAATAGACAATTATCATGAACAAGGAAATACAATAATAACCATTTTATTATTGCCTCTAGGGCATATTTCCAACAGTCTCCCACTTGCACTAGAGTCAATAATCTAGTTCACATCACTATGTGATTGTAATGAATCGACACCCATGGGGTTTGATCACATCTCGCTTGTGAGAGAGGTTATTAGTCAACGGATCTGAACCTTTCAGATCCATGTTTGCTTTGCAAATCTCTATGTCATCTCCTAGATGCAGCTACCACGCTATATTTGGAGCTATTCCAAATAACTATTCTACTATATGAATCCGGTTTACTACTGAGAATAATCTAGATTAGTGTCAAAGTTTGCATCGGCGTAACCCTTTACGACGAACTCTTTTACCACCTCCATAATCGAGAAAATTCCTTAGTCCACTAGTTATTGAGGATGAGTTTGACCGCTATCATGTGATCTTTTCATGGATCACTCTTGTACCGCTTGACTGACTCATGGCAAGGCACACTTCAGGTGCGGTAACAGCATAGCATACTATAGAGCCTACGTCTGAAGCATAGGGGATGACCTTCGTCCTTTCTCTCTCTTATGTCGTGGTCATGTCTTGAGTCTTACTCAATATTCACAGCTTATAACACAGCCAAGAACTCCTTCTTTGCCAATCTATTTTGAACTCCTTCAAAATCTTGTCACGGTATGTTTTTATATGAAAGTACTATTAAGCGTTTTTGATCTATCCTTATAGATCTTGATGCTCAATGTTCAAGTAGCTTAATCTAGGTTTTCCATTGAAAAACACTTTTCAAATAACCCTATATGCTGTCCAGAAATTCTACATCATTTATGATCAACAATATGTTAATAACATATACTCATCAGAAATTCTATAGTGCTCCCACTCACTTCTTTGGAAATACAAGTTTCTCATAAACTTTGTATAAACCCAAAATCTTTGATTATCTCATCAAAGCATATATTCCAACTCTGAGATGCTTACTCCAGTCCTTAGAAGGATTGCTGGAGCTTTGCATGCTTGTTAGCATCTTTTAGGATTGACAAAACCTTTTGGTTGTATCACATACAACCTTTCCTCAAGAATATCATCGAGGAAACAATGTTTTGACATCCTATCTGCAAGATTTCATAAATCATGCAGTAACTGCTAATATAATTCCAACAGACTCTTTAGCATCGCTACGAGTGAGAAAGTCTCATCGCAGTCAACTCCTTGAACTTGTCGGAAAACATCTTAACGACAAGTCGAGCCTTTTTAATGGTGACACTTACCATCATTGTCCGTCTTCATTTTAAAATCCATCTGTACTCAACAGCCTTACGACCATCGAGTAGTTCTGCCAAAGTCTATACTTTGTTTCATACATGGATGCTCTCTCGGATTTTATGGCCTCGAGCCATTCGTCGGAATCCGGGCCCACCATCGCTTCTCCATAGCTCGTAGGTTCATTGGTGTCTAGCAACATGACCTCCAAGACAGGATTACCGTACCACTCCGAAGCAGTAAGTGTCCTTGTCGACCTACGAGGTTCGGTAGTGACTTGATCCGAAGTTTCATGATCACTATCATCAGCTTCCACTTCAATTGGTGTAGGTGCCACAGGAACAACTTCCCGTGCCCTGCTACACACTATAGTGATGGTTCAACAACCTCATCAAGTCTCCACCATCCTCCCACTCAATTCTTTCAAGAGAAACCTTTCCTAGAGAAAGGACCTGTTTCTAGAAACAATCACTTTTGCTTCCGGATCTGAAATAGGAGGTATACCCAACTATTTTGGCTGTCCTATGAAGATGTATTTATCCGCTTTGGGTTCAAGCTTATCAGGATGAAACTTTTTCACATAAGCGTCGCAGCCCCAAACTTTCAAGAAACGACAGCTTAGGTTTCTCTAAACCATAGTTCATACGGTGTCATCTCAACGGAATTACGTGGTGCCCTATTTAAAGTGAATGTGGTTGTCTCTAATGCCTAACCCATGAAAAATAGTGGTAATTCAATAAGAGACATCATGGCATGCACCATATCCAATAGGGTGCAACTATGACGTTCGGACACACCATCACACTATGGTGTTCCAGGCGGTGTTAGTTGTGAAACAATTTCCACAATGTCTTAATTGTGTACCAAACTCGCAACTCAGATATTCATCTCTATGATCATATCATAGACATTTTATCCTCTTGTCACGAAGATCTTCAACTTCACTCTGAAATTATTTGAACCTTTCAATAATTCAGACTTGTGTTTCATCAAGTAAATATACTCAGCATCTACTCAAATCATCTGTGAAGTAAGAACATAACGATATCCACTGCGTGCCTCGGCACTCATTGGACAACACACATCAAAATGCATTACTTCCAACAAGTTGCTTTCTTGTTCCATCTTACTGAAACGAGGCTTTTCAGTCATCTTGCCCATGTGGTATGATTTTCATGTCTCAAGTGATTTAGAATCAAGTGAGTCCAAACGATCTATCTGCATGGAGTTTCTTCATGCGCACATACCAATAGACATGGTTCGCATGTCTCAAACTTTTCAAAAAATGAGTGAGTCCAAAGATCCATCAACATGGAGCTTCTTCATGCGTTTTATACCAATATGACTCAAATTGCAGTGCCACAAGCAGGTGGTACTATCATTACTCTCTTATATCTTTTGGCATGAACATGTGTATCATTACGATCGAGATTCAATAAACCATTCATTTTAGGTGCAAGACCATTGAAGGTATTATTCAAATAAACAGAGTAACCATTATTCTCCTTAAATGAATAACCGTATTGCGATAGACATAATCCAATCATGTCTACGCTCAATGCAAACACTAAATAACAATTATTTAGGTTTAACACCAATCTCGATGGTAGAGGGAGCAGGCGATGCTTGATCACATCAACCTTGGAAACACTTCCAACACACATCGTCATCTCACCTTTAGCTAGTCTCCGTTTATTCCGTAACTATATTTTCTCTAGGAACATATCTAAACACTAGAACTAAAGCGCGAGCTTATGACATAATTTGCAAAGACCTTTTGACTATGTTCATGATAATTAAGTTCATCTAATGAACTCCCACTCAGATAGACATCCCTCTAGTCATCTAAGTGATACATGATCCGAGTCAACTAGGCCGTGTCCGATCATCACGTGAGATGGACTAGTCATCATCGGTGAACATCTTCATGTTGATCGTATCTACTATACGACTCATGTTCGACCTTTCGGTCTCTTGTGTTCTGAGGCCATGTCTGTACATGCTAGGCTCGTCAAGTCAACCTAAGTGTTTCGCGTGTGTAAATCTGGCTTACACCCGTTGTATGTGAATGTTAGAATCTATCACACCCGATCATCACGTGGTGCTTCGAAGCAACGATCTTTCGCAACGGTGCACAGTTAGGGGGAACACTTTCTTGAAATTATTATGAGGGATCATCTTATTTACTACCGTCGTTCTAAGAAAATAAGATGCATAATCATGATAAACATCACATGCAATCAAATAGTGACATGATATGGCCAATATCATTTTGCTCCTTTTGATCTCCATCTTCGGGGCTCCATGATCATCATCGTCACCGGCATGACACCATGATCTCCATCATCATGATCTCCATCATCGTGTCTCCATGAAGTTGTCTCGCCAACTATTACTTCTACTACTATGGCTAACGGTTTAGCAATGAAGTAAAGTAATTACATGGCATTATTCAGTGACACACAGGTCATACAATAAATAAAGACAACTCCTATGGCTCCTACCGGTTGTCATACTCATTGACATGCAAGTCGTGATTCCTATTACAAGAATATGATCAATCTCATACATCACATATATTTCATTCATCACATCCATTTTGGCCATATCAAATCACGCGGCATATGATGCAAAAACAAGTTAGACGTCCTCTAATTTTTTGTTGCGAGTTTTTACATGGCTGCTATAGGTTTCTAGCAAGAACATTTCTTACCTACGCCAAAACCACAACGTGATATGCCAATTGCTATTTACCCTTCATAAGGACCCTTTTCATCGAATCCGATCCGACTAAAGTGGGAGAGACTGGCACCCGCTAGCCACCTTATGCAACAAGTGCATGTCAGTCGGTGGAACCTGTCTCACGTAAGTGTCGTGTAAGGTCGGTCCGGACCGCTTCATCCCACAATACCATCGAAACAAGATAGGACTAGTAATGATAAGCACATTGAACAAAATCAACGCCCACAACAACTTGTGTTCTACTCGTGCATAGAATCTACGCAATAGACCTAGCTCATGATGCCTGTCGGTGTCAAAACCGGCGGATCTCGGGTAGGGGGTCCCGAACTATGCGTCTAGGCGGATGGTAACAGGAGACAAGGAACACGATGTTTTTACCCAAGTTCGGGCCCTCTCGATGGAGGTAAAACCCTACTCCTGCTTGATTAATATTCATGATATGGGTAGTACAAGAGTAGATCTACCACGAGATCATAGAGGCTAAACCCTAGAAGCTAGCCTATGGTATGATTGTTGTATATGTCTATCGACTAGCCTGGCCTCGGTTTATATAATGCACCAGAGGCCTAGGATAACAAGAGTCGTAGCCGAATACGCCGGTGGGGGAGGAGTCCTTGTCTTGATCGCCAAGTCTTGCGGAATCTTCCTTGTATGCGGCAGCTGTCCGGACTGGCCCATGAGTATACGTCCATGGGGGTCCTCGGCCCAATTTAATAGATCGGGAGATGACATGGTGAGTACCCCCTAGTACAGGACACCGTTAGTAGCCCCCTGAACCGGTCTTCAAGTTAGGGATGCTCCTCGATTCTTCCGAACCATTCTTCATCTTCAGTCGTCGGTCTTGAAAACTGGTTCAACAAATCTTCTCATCTTCGATCTTGAGGATCGCCGAAATGCATTCGACGAGTTTACATGTCGGGTATCCGAGGAGCCCCTTTAAGTTTCCGGCCTTTATCAATGCCTTGTTATTTTTATGCCACACCTCGGGTTTGAAGTTGTTCCCGGGCGGCAGCTTCCTCTTGCGTCCGAGCTCCAACGCCGGACTGCATTCGAGGTATCTTTTGCAGCCGAGCACCAATGCCGGACTGCTTCCCAGCTCTAACACCGGACTATGTATCTGAGCTCCAACGCTGGACTGTATCCGAGGTGTCGTAAATCACCTTGGTTCAAAGAAGTTTGAAGGAGTTTAGCCGAGCTTAATGCCGGAAATGCCCTCTATGGAGCCAGCCACTAGCGCCCGAGCTTTATGCCGGACTGCTTCCGAGGTGGTGCACCACCCCGAATGTGGGCCGATTTTTGTCAATATTTTTGATTGGTGCAATTTATTCTCTGCCGAGATACATAGCCAGTATCCCTCAAGGTGGGTATTGGTCTAAAACTCGAGATGCACATGAAGGATGACATAAGACCGCTGATCCCTGTAGCCGCTGAGACTCGGGTTGATTTGCAAAATCGGTCTGAAGATCAAGTCCTAGCTTGGCAGAATACTTCAGGACACAAAGAGCGACGTGCTCAGTCCTCAAGACTCAGGTTGGGTGCGGCCGACCAACCTCAGGATCAAAATCTCCTCGGAGACTGTATTACACTTAAAATTTTCTGCATTGGACAGGCAATGCAGTAGCCCCCGAGACACTGGTCGGGTGGCAACACCAGATCAGGGGATCGATGTGCCCCTTTAATATTTGTAAATAATAAGCCCGAAGCCCAGTAGCCCCCGAGCCTTAATGCGGGCACGGGTGGCCGGATTAAGGATTGATATCCATAGTAAAATCAAATTATGAGTAATGACTCTATGTATCCAAGTACTTTACGTCATTAATGCTCGGATCCGCATTGTACAAAACTTTGTTGACCGACCATCGGCTTCCACCTCCTCGGCCAATAGCCGAGGAGTGTTTGTCCTACTTTATAAAGCCTTTATGAGGGCAAAGATTTACAACAAACAAGGCAATCTGGCCATACGGTTTTATAAACAAAGGTACGCAGAGAGATATGTTATATTACTGTTTAACAGAAGAAATGTCTTCCAAAGAAAATAGTCCCGCTATCGGTTCCTTTCTTTGGGTTGTCATGCTAAGCATGATCATGAAACCTCAGCTCCAATGTAAGAGCAAAATATCAAGGATTTAGTTTGGGAGGCTAGTTAATAGCCCCCGGTAGTGTTCGGCGACAGTCGAGGTCAAGCCGTAAACACGTCGGCCATTGTTATGAATGGCCCGTCGTTTAACACCGTCATCGGATCGCTGACCAGTTTACGCTTATTGTGACAGTCAGTTTTCGGCTTTCTCCACTGAGGTGCTTAACCATGTGAGCTGGAAGCACAATCGCAGTGGTTCTCCCTTTGCACACCTAGCCGAACAAAGTGGAACATAGGAGGCAAGCGCAGGAGCCGGGGAACCCAACTATTAACCGAAGACACAATTCAAAACCGATGCATATATAGCAATATCCGAGAATGTTTTTGCCGAATCTCTAAAGGTGTCCGGCGTTGCACTGCGAGACTTGTGCTGAAAACACACAAATAGTTTAAAAAGCGCCATAAGTTTGGAAAACCAAAAAACGTCAGTAAAAACTTGACGTCCGAACGAGATCAAGTGTTTGGTGCCAATCCGAAAATTGGCCTTAGCAAAAGAAGTGCTTCTGTCGTGCTTTAACATGATACAACCTATCTCAAGACTTCAAGCGGGTCAGCCTACAGCTTCAACCTCCTATCCCGAGGGTGGAGTACTTCTCATTAGGCCAGTTTATCAAACTAAACTCTAGCGACTTTGAGAGAGAAATTAGGCTCCCCGGCTAGTGACCACACGCTCGTATCGGAAAAAGGAGTGATAGATAATAATAATAATAAAACTTTGCAACGACTAAGAAGAAGAACACTTATCATAAAACGGCTCATATAAATTTAAGAGCCCCCAACTGACTTGGATAAAAGAATGATTGCATGTACCAAAGTACTTATATCATATCTATGTTCAACCGAACTTTAAACACGTCTTAACCGACCGTCGGCTTCTCCCTCTTCGGTCAAGGACCGAAAAGTGTTATGTACTCCTTCTGTCGAGAATATCGACGGTGTTTCCAATAACCAGGCAATCAGGCCATAAGGCTGTAACAGACAAAGCGCGCTCAGGGAACTTATGCTATATTACTGCGAAGTGTAAGAAGCATCTTCGAAGAAAATAGTACCCCCACTGATACCTTTCTTCGGTGCTCATTGTTATTATGAGACTTGTGCAATAGATTTTTTATACTCATGAGTTCCGTTGTGTGCCAACCATCATTGAAAACTATAAGAGCGCTAGCTTTCGGCTTCACCCAGCCTGAGGTCCGGCTCGGATGACCCGATCGTGACAATCACAGAGGTGCTCCCTTTACTCCCTTCCCACGGATCACACCCCACGATCCGCGTGCTCCACCCCGAGACACAATCTCAGCCGCCCACCCACCACCAATCCAACGCCCCAAATCCATCTTCCCTCCACTCGACCCCGCCACAGCGCCGAAAATTTCCCAGTCTCCCGCCGGCTCCTCCCATACATAGCCGCCCCCATCCTCTCCATCCCAACTCACCCATCTCCCAAATCCCCCACAAGCAAGCAACCAACCACCGAAGCATCCTCCGCTCCCCCACCCCCACCCCGTAGCAATGACTGCTTCGTGTGAGCCATTGCTGCGGGGTGGGGGTGGGGAGGGGAGGCTGCTTCGGTGGTTGTTGATTGCTTGGGGGATTTGGGAGCTGGATGAGATGGGATGGAGAGGATGGGGGCGGTTAAGTAGGGAGGAGCCGGCGGGATACTGGAAAATTTTCGGCGCTACGGCGGGGTCGAGTGGATGGAAGATGGATTTGGGGCGTTGGATTGGTGGCGGGTGGGCGGCTGAGATTGGTTTTTGGGTTGGAGCACGCGGATCATGGGGTGCGATCCGTGGGAAGGTGATTACAGGTTTCTGATTGGTTGGGGTGTGACTGTGTCTGTGTAGAGTCACGCGGATCGTTGGCCAGGATTCCTCAATTCTGATTGCCTGGTCTGATAGTGGGCCTTGCACGGTGTAGCGTTCCCTTTTTCAGTTGTGGTGTAGCGTTTATGGTGAATGACAAGTGGGTCCAAACCTTTTTCCCGGCTTCATATTTCTTACTGCGAGTTTCAAACAAGAACTCAAATTGTATCTTTCTTTTTTTGTGAGAAACTCAAATTTTATCTTGTGGGTACATATAGTACTTCCTCTGTTTCTAAATATTTGTCTTTCTAATGATTTCAACAACTGACTACATACCGAGCAAAATAAATGAATCTACACTCTAAAATATGTTTATATATAGTCCATTTGAAAATCTCTAAAAAACAAATATTCAGGAAGTGAGGGAGTATATGTTTTTGATTTGTATTTTTTAAGTTTTTATTAATAGCTACTTTTTAAATAATCCCTCCATTCATACATATAAAATGTTTAGGATATTTTAATATGAGATATATACGAACTGAAATTAGTGAATAAACACACTAAAATGTTATAACATTTAGAGATATTAAAATTGCGCATCTTTCCAACCATCTCAAGCCACTAGCATTCTCAGCCGTTGGATCTTAGGTTTGTGTGTTTTCAACTGTCTGATTACCTTTCAGTCATGACTGGCTTTCGTTCGCTACCCAGCAAGCGCCACACGTAGTGGGCCGCTGCTCCGGAAACAATTTTGGCCCTCTCGTGTTAAATTGGGCCAAATGGGCAATATGGTGTACCACTCTCCGTCCACATGGCAGCCATCGATCGTCTCGTGGAAAAAATGGCGCAGCCCTCTCTCGGTGGCTAGCATGGTGACTGTCCCTCATCTCCGACCGACCGGTTCGCCTCGCAGGCCGATGCCATGGGGCACTGACGTGGAATGCTAACCATCCTCTGGGTTGCCTCGCCGGCGACGCAACGGGGAGGTGGGTGGGGCAGCGAACCGTCGATTGCTGTTTGGAATTCATTTACATGCAATTTATTGATGAAATAAATCAGAGCTGGTGATCGATGCATGCCAATCGCCAGCCGCGATAATTGCATATCAGTTACCAATGCCGATTCATGCTCTTTCTATGGTCTGGGCGCCTCGATATAATCTCCACTGCCCCTCTGCTCCTGTCGTGGAATTGTCACGTCAGATGTCCTAGCGAAAGGACTTAATCGTGGAGCCATCGCAACTGGGAAGCTTGAAGGGATTACTAGGACAAGAGACACGGGAGGTTTATACTAGTTCGGCCCCTTACGATGAAGGTAAGGCCTACGTCTAGTTGGGTTGGTATTGCTTGATGTTTCGATGACCAGGGAGCGAGATACGCTATGCCCGATTCTCGATGAGTTGTTTCTTACCCTCAGCCGCCAGCGGGTCGCCCCCTTATATACACGGGTCGGCGCCCTGCGGCTTACAGAGTCCCGGCCGGCTCATAAACAGTGTTCGGCTCGGTGACTAGTTAAATCTACCTTATGATACAAGTCATGCCATTATGGCGGTTTACTACGACGGGCCTCAAGTCTCTGGTGGGCCTTAGACCCTTTATTGAACCGCCATCTTCGTGCTTGGTCTTGGGCTTCTTTCTGATGAGTCTTCTTTGCGTAACCCGGCCCCTCCTGGGTGGCTTACACAAATAGTTATATTCCCAACATTAGGCCCCAGATTGAGTTGAACCGGTTCATGTCAATCTTAAAATACTTCAGAAATAAACCTTCAACCTTCTGCCTGTGCAAAGGTTTTTAACCCGCCATGACGTCATCTTCTAGATCCACGTTAACCCGCCGTGACGTCATCTCCAATTAAATCCCTATTTTATCCTGCTATATCTTCAACGGATCTTTGCCTTTACTGATTGTCTCGAAACCCGAGGCGTCGGGGTCGCTGGATAATAATATCCAATCTCCTCATTTCTCGCACCGTCCCGGTCGGCCCTTCCCTATAAATAGGCTCGACCTAGGTCCTCTTCATTTTCTTCCTCAGTCATTCGTCTTCTTCCTCTCGCTCTCTCTCTCTGCCGCTCGAGCTCCACCGCCGCCGCCATCGCAGATCTCCTCGTCCTCGCCAACTCAGGCCACTGCATCAACCTGATTTGACCAGAAAAGCGCGATGAAACTCCACAGCAACTCTGCATCTGTAAGTTTCCTCCTTCTTGTTCCCCAGATTCGCATTAGGACCTTCGAGTTCCTCGGTGTTCTTCATTGTTCGTCAGGAACCCCTTGTAGATTTCATCACCACCGCCATTTCTTGATCCTTAAAATGATATCAAACTGATGCGGTAGCTATTTCGCACCCATTTCGAACACAAGTAGATTACTTTTCTCTGTACAGAAGCCTTGTTTAGCACTGATGAACTGATGTGTACTAGTTTTAGGTCTAGAATATTTTCCTTTCTGTGCACCTGTTTGATCCAAAATAATATCCGCCAACTGTGAAACCTGTTTCTGTTAAGCCCATTTAACTCTAGCGGCCCTCATTGTCGGTTTAAAATAGACAACGTTAATTGACAGCCTTGCCAGCTCCTGGCAACTTAAAATAACTTCTAACTGTTACTGATTCCCATAGCGGCTTAGGCAACAAGATATAATCAGTCATATGTCATTAGGCCCCTTCTTAAGCCGCCATCTTGAATAAACTTAAACTATTTTCCTCTGGGTTAAAGTTGAACCGGAACCTCTTATTTTGTCATAGGCTTCAATTTACATAATGGCACCCAAGGCTCCCAAAGCTCCCGTGACCTGTAACTGGGTCAAATCCACTGTTACAGAGAGCACTTTGTCTGATTTTGTGAAATCCGGCCATCTACCCAAGACGAAGGAGGTCATGTCTTATCGTGCTCCTAACCCGTCAGAGGAGAAGCCTCAACCCAAAAAGGGGGAGGTAATCGTGTTTACTAATCACATGAACCGGGGCTTCGCTCCACCCGGTTCAAAATTCTTCAGGGATGTTTTGCATTTCTTTGACCTCAGACCTCAAGACATCGGGCCCAATTCCGTGTCAAACATTTGCAACTTCCAAGTCTTCTGCAAGGTGTACCTTGGAGAAGAGCCCAATATACTTTTATTCAGAGAGCTATTCTATTTAAACCGGCAGAATGAACGTGCCAACGGGCCCAGTCTTGAACTCGGTGGCATCTCGATTCAGCGTCGGAGAGACTGCCTCTTTCCTTATGCTAAACTGCCGAGTCACCCAAAGGATTGGAATCAGACGTGGTTCTACTGTTAGGACACTTCTCCGGCTGAGGAAAATCCTCTGCCCGGCTTCCGCGCCCTGCGCCTTGAGTCCAACCACCCGCTGCCGGATAAACTGACTACTGTTGAACGTCTGCCACTTGCTCCCACCATTAGAAAAATCAAAGCTCTTTTGGGAAATGGATTAGACGGCATCGACCTGGTCCGAGTCTGGGTTACTTGGCGAGTGCTTCCGTTAAGCCGCCGCCCCGGCTTAATGTGCACTTACTCCGGCGAGAAGGATGACCCACTGCGTCATAGCCCCGATGACTTACCAGAAGATGTGGTGGAGGCCATGATCCAATCATTGTTGAAAGAAGGCATGGTGATTAGTAATGCCTTTGGCTTACTTCCCTTCTGCAAGAAGAACTCGGCCCCTGCTGTGAGTCACCAACCTCAATGAATACTCTTTACTATATTACATCTTGCTTTTACTCATAACCCCTTATCATTTTACACAGGCCGATGACAACTTCTGGAAGGTCAAATATGACCATGAGGCGGCCAAACAAGCCAGAGCGGAAAAAAGAGCCGAAAGGAAAGCCGCCAAAACAGGAACTTCAAGGAAGAAGAAACCAAGCGCTTCAGATTTATTCAAATTGGACGACACTTCTGATGATGAAGAAGAGGTAATTCTTAACTCTCCTGACTCTTTTGTCATTATTTTATTGACATTCTATCCTTTCAGGAGGATATGGGGAACAACCAAGCAATTGACGAAGAGGTAACTATAATCTCCTCTGACTCAGAGCCCTTGCCAAAGCAAAAAATCCGAAGGGTGACCCGGAAAGTAAGATTTTCACATCCTCTAGCTTATCAAGATCCTCAATTTCTTTTGAAGCAACAACAGTTTGAAAGCCGGAGGCAGACCCGGAACAACAAGGATGTAGAGCTCTCCTCCGGCTTACCTGACGTAACCAGGAAGCGTCGGACTGAGGTTATCTTTGATTTACGTTTTATTTTACCTTTGGCGGGTTTATTTCGCCAACCTCTCAATTCATCTGACTCCAATTATCAGGATACCTCTCCTTCCTCTGGCGAGTCTATGCAATCTAACATGCCGGCTTTCAAAACTGCCCCCGAGTAACTTACTTTTGTTTACCTTATGCTTTACCTTACCCATGCTTTTATACTCATCCTTCTGCCTTTGTCCACAGCGTGCAAGTGAAGCCTAGTAAGAGGGCAAAAAAGAGTAAGCTGTCCCGAGACCCCGTTGTGACTGAACCGGAGCTTGGCACGACTGCTCCTGATAGTTCTACCCATCAGCCACCGCTTGAACCAGCCTATGACATTCCAGCACCAGCCTCTGATCCACCCGCCGAAAATACTCTCAACAGCTCTGATAACCCGGAAGCTCCTAGCCCGGCCAAGACAATTGATCTGGACATTGAGATTCTGAAGACTCACTTTGTTGAGCCAGCGCGACCCACTGTCCTTGCCAAGTGTTCTGCTAAGGAGGAACTGCTGGAACACCGAAAGGCCAAGCAAGACATTGTTGACTATACTAATTTAAGTATTGGAGATATAGTCTCAGGCTATCTCAATCAAGTACATAGCAGCCGTGACCTAGAAATTGACATGGTGAAGCAAATACAGCAAAAATCTGAGGTATTGGCAAACAACAAAAACAATCTTCATATACGCTGCATTGACTCTTATCCACATGAATGCATAGCCCCTCTGGTAAAATGATCTTGTCGCCGTTCGTGTCAGCCATGATTCGGCCTAATATGGAAAGAATGACAAACGAACATTTGTTGTCACTCAGTTATATATCTTACAGTACACTAAATACACTCCCAACAGATTATGTAGAGAAGAAAAAAAAAGGCCTACACCTACACGGATGAGAAGTTTTTGCACCCGAGCTCAAATGAGCTCGAACAAACGGTAAAATCAAAAAATATTTGAAAAATGTTCAAAAAAATCTGAATTTTTTTAATGGCAAACTTTGACAAATGTTATATGAGGTTGCAAAGTTTTATCATGAAATCACATTTGCGGAAGTCGTGACAAAAAAAGAAAAAGCGATACTCTGAAAATGCTACTTTCGAAAGCACTTTGGAGCACTGATTTTGTTTTCTCCCCCCCTCCCCCCCCCCCCCCCCCCCCCACACACACACACACGACTTCCACAAACGTGATTTTGTGATGAAATTTTCAAGCTCTTAGAACATTTGTCAGAGTTTTCCATAAAAAAAAGTTTTTTCTGAACAGTATTTTGAGTCGCTGTTCATCCCGATCTCATTTGAGCTTGGGCGTAGAAAGGGACTTATTAATTACTCTTATTAATTTATTTATTACTTTTGTTGAGTAGTACTCCTACAGTACTACTAGTAGTATATACGTTTGCAATTTTACAGAGCACATGTGCCACAAACTAACGTTGGGATTGGATCAGAAAAGATGCAGTTTTACAGTACTACTAGTAGTAATCAAAGCAAAGCAGGAGAGACTAGCGGTGTACTTAATTGTAACAAGGGATGTGGATCACCTGCCGCCGTATTTGTAACATGGTCGCCGGTGACCCGCGCGTGTGGCAGAAAGGGGGAGGGTCGGCTGGCAGGCACTCGGGGCTCCGGCCATTACTCGAATCAGAGGATTTGCCATCAGCCCCGTCTTTGCTGTCTGCTAGCGGACGGCAAAGGAGGTCTTTGCTGTCCGTTTCCAAAAAACAGACGGCAAAGAACTGCTGATGGCAAAGATCATTTGCCATCAGCCAGTTCTTTGCCGTCTGCTAGCGGACGGCAAAGAAGTTTTGCCGTCGGATAGCAGACGGCAAAGAGGGAGGGGGCCCCACTGACGAGCTGCTTAAAAAACTTAACCCCCCCCTCTTTGCCGTCTGCTAGCAAACGGCAAAGAGCAAAAAAGCGGACGGCAAAAGGGGGCGGACGGCAAAGATTTAACTTATCTAACGGCGGCCGCGCCCCACCCCGCCCCTCTCTCTCTGTTTCTCTCCCTCTTCACACGCGCGCCGCCGCCCCCACCACTCTCCGTCGCCCCACCACCCCGCCTCGATGCCACCGCAGCCCCGTCGCCCCCGCCGCCCTACCGTCTCGGCGCCACCACGCCCCCCCCCCCCCCCCCCCCGTGCCCCACCGCCCCGGCTCCGACCCTCCCGTGCCCCACCACCCGATGCCCCACCGGTCCCCCGCCCCGTCGCCCCCGCCGCCCTGCCGTCTCGGTGCCGCCGCGCCCCGGCCCCCCCGCGCCCCACCGCCCCGGCCCCAGCCCCGTCGCCACTGCCGCCCGGCGCCGCCGCCCCAGGCCGCCCCGCCCCCCTCCTCCACCGGCCACCTCCTCCACCGGCCCTGCCCTAGGTGAGCTCTACCTCCTCTTTTTTTCTATTTTTTTTCTATTTTTTTAGTTTTAGGTTTATGTTTAGTTTAGATTTAGTTTTAGTTTTAGTTTTAGGTTTAGGTTTAGTTTTAGGTTTAGGTTTAGTTTTAGTTTAGTTTTAGGTTTAGATTTAGTTTTTTCCTTTTTTTTCTATTTTTTGAGTTTTAGGTTTATGTTTAGTTTAGATTTAGTTTTAGTTTTAGTTTTAGTTTTAGTTTTAGTTTTAGATTTAGGTTTAGTTTTAGTTTTAGGTTTAGGTTTAGGAAAGAAGAAGAAGAAGAAAAGAGGAGAGGAGGAGAAGAAGAAGAGGAAAAAGGAAAGGAATAAGAAGAGGAGGAGGAGGAGAAGAAAGAAGAGGAAGAGGAAGAAGAAGAAGAAGAAGAAAGAGGAAGAAGAAGAAGAAGAAAGAGGAGAGGAGGAGAAGAAGAAGAGGAAAAAGGAAAGGAGGAAGAAGAAGAAGAAGAAGAAGAAGAAGAAGAAGAAGAAGAAGAAGGAAAAAAGGAAGAAAAGGAAGAAAAGGAAGAAGAGGAAGAAGAGGAAGAAGAAGAAAAGGAAAAAAAGAGGGGGGGAAACCCGACCCGACACGGCACCCCGACCCCGACCCGGCACCCCGACACGACACCCCGACCCCGAGACCCCGACCCCGACAGCCCGACCCCGACCCCGACACCCCGACCCCGAGCCTGACCCGATCGACACCCCGACCCCGACACCGACACGGCACCCCGACCCCGACCCGACACCCCGACCTGACACCCCGACCCCGAGACCGACCCCGACCCCGACACCCCGACCCCGAGCCTGACCCGACACCCCGACCCCGAGCCTGACCTGACCCGACACCCCGACCCCGACAACCGACCCCCTGACCCCGACCCCGACACGACACCCCGACCCCCCGACCCCGAAACAGCACCCCGACCCCGACACGGCACCTCGACACCGACACGATACCCCAAACCCCCGACCCCGAAACAGCACCCGATTCGACACATATGCTTTGCTCCGGATCCGACACATAAATTTCGTCAGTGCCTCCCCTGTTGTTCTCCAGGTACACATCCTCTCTGTTTATTGCAGAGACGTGTATCAGGAGAACAGCGGGGAGGTGCTGCCGAAATTTTGCGTCGGATCCGGAGCATAGCATGGGAAAATGAACCCAATCTACACATACTCGGGTGGGATTAGGACCTATCATTACCTATTAGAGTGTAGGTTGCATGGACGTAATAAAATTGACAAAGTAGATCAACTGATGAATATATACATGGTGAATTATATATATAATTGTTGTGTGTCCAGTGATGATGATAATGATTATAGTGATGATAGTGATGATGATGATTATAGTGAGCCCATCATTGATTATAGTGATGATGATGATTATGCATTTATTGATGATACTGATCGAGATTATTAGTAGTGTCAGGTATTCAACTTTTTTATGTTGTACTTGATGATGATACACTTAAGTGATATACATAGTATTATTCATGTCGGTACTTTTTTTTATGTCGTACTAATTTCATTTATTCTTTGTCATGGCAGGTGTTGAAAGATGGTGGGCGCTGGTCGGGAGCGCGCCGAGGCCCCTTCTTCGTCGGCGCGTGGTGCGAGGTCTTCCATTGCACACGCACCTCTCTGCCGAGCGTTGCTGGACAGTATGGCGACACCACCGGGCCCTTCTTCATCGACTGCGGTGCCCAGCAGGGGACGAGGTAAGAAGAAGAGAGGAGGTGGAGCACGTGGTCGCGGGAGAGGAGGTAGGGTGACTCTTACGGCGCCTTCCTCGCCGCCACCCCCAGCTGTTTCACCCGAGCACGTGACTACTAGGGTGGACTCGTCCGAGGAGGAGGCTACACGGACTCCGGTCCACGAGCCTCCGGTCCACGGGTCTTCGACCCACGAGCCTCGGGTCGACGGGCCTTCGGCCCACGAGAGTTGGGCCCACGAGACCCCGGAGGAGCACACATCTGGATGGGGTACCTGGTCGGGTCAGCCTGAGGAGCCGAGTGGCCATGCTGATGATGGCGGGGAGCCGAGTGGCCATGCTTATGATGGTGGGGAGCCGACTGATATTGAGGAGGAGGGGGGCAACGTCTACCAGCGTGATGCTACACGGCTCCCGTCCGTGCCGGCGACCCGCGAGCAGAGGTGGTTGATTTTCCCTGATGGGAAGAGGTAAGTGCATTCAATCTTTTTGTACCTTCTGCATTCACGTTTCTTCAAATAACTAACGCGTTGGCCTTGTCATGCTGCAGGGGTTGGGACCACCATGAAAGTGTCCGCCGGCCCAACTCCGTCCTTGGAGTTCTGATTCGGCAAAACTTCCCGGGGTTTGTCATGTTGTCTGGTGAGGGTCGGCTTCCAGAGGTTGGATTGAGTTGGGAGCACTACTTGGCTGCCCCGGCCCCGCCGGGTGAGATTGTCGACGGTGTCTTGTGCAAGACGAGGGCAGACGTGGTGATCAGAAAGTTCTGGGTAATTTCTCCTTTACACAATTAAAAATCTTCAACTAGCTAGTTATTAATTGTACTAATCAATATTGTCTCATTTGATTGCAGACATTCTACAGGTGTGAGGAGGGATACGAGAAGGAGGCGGCAGATGTTATCGACAAGGAGTGCAAGCGCCTACTTCAGAACTTACGGCATGAGGTTCGGGTGCAGGCTGTTCAAGACTACTACGCCGGGCGTGGTATCAAGAAGCCCAAGCAGGAGTGCCGCGATAAGTTCTTGAGTAAGGAGCAGTACATGAAGGTAATTCTTAAGGCCTTGTACTTACTTCCTTCATTTAGTAATTCATAGTCGTAGCGCTCAAGTTTCTATTTGCTAACTTAGGCCCCTCCGAGATGGTGTGCGGATCGGATGGATTGTTGGGAGGTGTTGGTCAATGCGTGGTGCTCAAAAGAATGGCGGGCCACCCACAACGAGGCCAAGGACAAACGTGCCCAAATGGAAGGTGTGCCACACCACCAAGGCAGCTCCAACTTATTTCAGTACGGGCGGAACTGGGTATGTGGTTTGCTTCATGATTCATGCAATTAATTCATCATGCTAGCTTTAGCCCTTTAATACTAATTTACTTTGTTTCTCTCTTTTAGGCACGCTACAATAAGGCGGATAAGGTGCCAGAGGTGTATGACCTGTATGCCATGGCCCACACTGGCCCTTACAAGAAAGTCAAGGCATTCTCTGCGTCTGACCTCGATGATCCAAAGAACTTCACCAACATCTCCGCCCATGACAAGCTCGTGCAATATAGAGATCAGGGAAAGGCGAGGAAAGGGGAGGACTTTAACCCGAGCCAGGGTCCCATTGATACAGAGCTGCTGATGATATCTGGTGGCGGGAGGTCCCATGGCTCCATAGCCATGGGAGATGGACTTATCCGTTGTCCTAGCACTCTCCCAGAGATCAAGGCGCGCTAGTCGAGCTCTGCTCCTGAGATAAGGCCTCGTGAACGGCCAGTCCAACTCGCCTTCAAGGTTAGTTATAAGTACTCAGCTATCTTTCTCCATTACATTGTGTGCGCTTCCATCAATGATTACAAATGGTCATGTGAGCGGTGTTGCAGGTTGCTATACAGAGTGAGAGAGATAGAACGGAGAAACTTCTAGCGGAGGCGGCGGAGAGGCAGCGGGAGTTGGAGGAGAGGACGACAAAGATGTTGGAGGAGGAGAGGGCACGGAATGACATGCAGGCAAGGGCCATGTACGAGCTCCTTGTGGTAAGTTTCTTCTGCAGATTACTTGCTAGTCTTAACATTTGAGTCTCATTACTAACTAGTATGACTCTGTTGTGAAAACCAAATGTGCAGTATGTGTGCGAGAAGTCCGGTCAGACCGCTCTGCCGATGCCAGTGATTGCTCCTGGGAGCACGGTGAGTTTAATTAGAATGGACATTACTTGCTAGTCTTAACATTTGAGTGTCATAATGCTAACGAGACATTGGAAATGATCTTTGGTGCAGCTTAACTCCAGAAACGCATCGCACGATCCTTCTCCAGCTACCGGCGCGAGCCAGCCCGCTCGTACACCTCCCTGATCACGGTAAGTTTCTCTAGTGTTTTGCTTAACAAATGCATAAAGACCTAGACTTAGCTTTATTTCCTCCAATATGCTTACCATAATGACCTAGAGTTAGCTTCTTTTCCTCCAAAATGACTTAATAAGCTTACTGACCTCATAAACCATCCATTCTACCTAAGTTAGCTCTAAAACAATATGTACTTAGGTTACTTATGTCAAAAATTGCATAATTAGCTTAGTTAGCTCATAAACGATCCATTTTACCTAAGTTAGCTCTAAAATGACTCATTTTACCTTAGTTAGCTTACAAGTGATCCAATTTATCCAAGTTAGCTCTAAAATGACCCATTTTTCGTAGATTAGCTCCTAAATAATCCATTTTACCTACGTTAGCTTTAAAATGACCCATTTCACTTAGATTAGCTCCAAAATGACCCGTTTCACCTAGGTTAGCTCCAAAATGACCCATTTCACCTAGATTTGCTCCTAAACGATCCATTTCATCTAAGTTAGCGAAAAACGATCCATTTCACCTAAATTAGCTCTTAAATGATCCATTTCACCTAAGTTAGCTCAAAAACGATCCATTTCACCTTAGTTAGCTCAAAAACGTGGCATTTCACCTTAGTTAGCTCATAAACGACTCATTTCAACTAAGTTAGCTCATAAAAGCTCATAAATGATCCATTTCACCTAAGTTAGCTCAAAAACGATCCATTTCGCCTTAGTTAGCTCAAAAACGTGGTATTTCACCTTAGTTGGGTCATAAACGATCCACTTCAACTAAGTTAGCTCATAAAAGCTGATAAATGATTCATTTCACCTAAGTTAGCTCAAAAACGATCCATTTCACCTTACTTAGCTCAAAAACGATGCCCTTCACCTTTGTTAGCTCATAAACTACCCATTTCAACTAAGTTAGCTCATAAATGATCCATTTCAACTAAGTTAGCTCATAAACAACCCATTTCAACTTAGTTAGCTCATATATGATCCATTTCACCTAAGTTAGCTCATAAATGACATATACTTCTTGTTCTAGTCTTCTTCTTGTTCTAGTCATCTATTTCTAACTTTCTTATTTACCATTTTGCATATTTCATTCACTTCATGGAAGCTAGCTTGCTATGATGGAGTGCTTGCTTTTCCTTTGATGAAACTTTGCATTGTATCTAGCTTGCTATGATGGAACTTGCTATCTTGATGAAACTTTGCATTGTAATATGTATATGGATGGAACAATGTGTATGGATGGAACTTGCTTATGTATGAACAATGTGTATGGATGAAACTGATGTGATATGTGATATGAAACTTATGTGCTGGATATGCGATATGGAAATATATCTATATATGTCATATATATTTGCTGTGAAAATTGTTGGATTAAAAAAATAGAAAAAAAAAGACAATATGCAGGCTCTTTGCCGTCTGCCACCGACGACAAAGGGCTCTTTGCCATCAGCAGCGGACGGCAAAGAGGCCACGTGGCAGGCAACTGTGCTTCCTGGGAGGCTGACCAATTTGGTCAATTTGTCTACAGTGGCTGACGGCAAAGGCTTTGCCGTCCGCAGCGGACGGCAAAGAGAAAAAAACTTTGCCTACAGCGGCAGACGGCAAAGGCGTGCCGTGTAGTGACGTCGGCTGACATCATTCGGCGGACGGCAAAGGCCTTCCGAAGTTTGCCGTCAGCGGCGGACGGCAAAGGCTTGCCGTTAACCACCTAACGGAGTAACAGCGCATTTATTGCCGTCTGCATTCTTTGCCGGCCGCTGCTGATGGCAAAGGCCCCTTTGTCGTCAGCTGCCCGAAGCAGACGGCAACGTAGCTCTTAGCCATCCCCTACTTTGTCGTTCCCTTTTGCCGTCCGCGGCGGATGGCAAAGACCTTTGCCGTCCGCCATCCATGCCTTTGCCGTCCGTCGTGACAGATGGCAAAGTAGATGATTCCTGTAGTGGGCTCCGGTCGCCCGCGGACGCGTACGAGATCGTCTCGGACGAAGAAAGCTTGCTCTCGGAGTCGGACTGCGCCGTCGCGGCGGCAAAGCGGAGGAGCAGCAGCGCAAGGACGATGGCCCCGGCGCCGGTTGTCATGGCGATGGCGGTCGGATCTCTGTGTTTCGTCTGTCGTCTGTGGTTGTGGGTGGGTGCTGTCTGTGGCCGGCGTCTACTGGACCGGAACTGGACGGGGAGGCAGCGCATTCAAGCCAGCATGATCGATGAACCCAAGATGAGTTTTCCATCCTAGCTAGCTAGACATATATGGTAGAGTGACGTACCGCTGCTGGAAATGAGTATGGTCAGCAGGGCAGGCAGCATGCACCAGGCTCGGCAACGCACTAATGCCCTCTTCGCTGAGCTGCCGGAGATTCCTCGTTTTGCGGATTCCGGGAGTTGGTGGATTTCTTTGACGGGGAACTACGGTGGGCTTACGCCAGCCTGAACTTATATTAGCCACACAATGTTCATCTGAAAAAGTGATAATTTGCTTCACGTCAGCACACACGCATCTTATAGTATCACATTTAATGGCTATAAAAGATGAATGAGATCAAATTAATTATATCTTATCTAGATGAGTTCTAGCAAAACTAAAACGGGTAAGGCACGGTCCTCTCCTCACCGATCATCAACACACATCTAGAGTTTCTGAATGGTTATGTTGTGGATGCATTATTAAGAATAAAATGTTGAACTCGTTAGGGTATAGCTTGTTAACTATCTATGCTTGCTCTATTTGAAAGAAAAAATCACGTAGTTAAGTTTAACATAGTTCTTCTTCCAAGGGTGTTGATATGCTCTCGTTATTCATTTCCGGAGGGCTCCTGCATATTTCTCTCTTGTGAAACTTGTCACCAAAATCAAAGTTGTCTCTCATTGGTTTGTGGAGTACTTATGATGGTTGATTGTCGGCATCCGCGGTCGTGGGCCCCTTGGAGTGTCGCTGGTGTTGCTCCAGGGCTATGTCTCGCCCGTACCAGTTCCTATTAGGAATCGCCTACGGGCGAGTGACTCGGGCCTGCCCATCCGCACCCGCTTTGCTATAGGTTCGCTTGCTCGCTCTGGTTTTCTTTTGTTTCTTCCCCTGTGTTTTTTGTCTTTTCATCAGTTTTCTTTGGTTTTTCTTTTTCCCTTCGTTAATATACTTTGTTTTTGTCTGTCTTTTCACTGTTTTTTTTCTTTGTTATACTTTTGGTTCTTTTTTTAGTTTTAGTTTTTTTTTCTTTTGTTCCTTTGTCAGTTTTTATCAATTTTCCTTTTTTCAACACATATATACCTTTTTCTCAGAACACAATGTACATTTTCAGAGCACACATGAAACATTTTTCTGATATATGTTGGACATTTTTCAAATACATGATCCACATTTGAAAGAAAATACATGTTTTGAATACTTGTTTGAATACATAGTAACACTTTCCAAATATATGGTTTACATTTTTAAATGACAATTACCACTTTTAAAAACTATGTGGACATTTTTTTTACATTGTATAAACATTTTTGAAATTTCACGGACATTTTTTTGAAACAAGCGAATACCTCTTTAAAATGTCACAATAATTTTTTCTAATAGAAATAAACACTTTAATAACCTATGCGAACATTTTTTTACATTTGGATATAACTTATTTTTGAAACGCAGGATATATCCATCCAATGTGATGTACCTTTTTCAATGGCACGAAACATTTTTTACATTACAAAAAATCATTTATATTCTATACACATTTTTTAAAATCTTATACATTTTCTGAAACGTGGAACTTTTTTTCAAAAGTTATCAACATTTTTTAAAACCATGCAAACAATTTTTTAATACTATATTATTATTTTTAAAATTCATTTTTATAAATTTTATAAGTGAATATAAGTTTTTGAAATGCATTTAGTTTTAAATATAAATAAAAGTAAAAAGGGAAAAAAGAAATTCGTGTGACCTCAGCATGATGTTAGCATGACAAGTCATGTCCTACTGGGCTGGCCCACCACCGGCGCCGTGTAGGCGAGGCAGCTGTGCGCCTTGCATTATGCGGCACATAAGGCCTTGTACAATGGGAGGTGCTTAGAGAGATGCTTAGAAAAATAAACCGGGTTTTTCTGAAGCACCGGTGCCTATTTCTACAGGAGAGACGCTTAGTTAAGCGTCTACCGGTACAAATAAGCACCGGTGCTTAAGAAAAGCCTAGTTTATTTCTCTAAGCACCTCCCCTAAGCACCTCCCATTGTACAAGGCCTAATAGTGCCTGGTGTTGCTCTACAGTGCGTCGAGTGATAGACCATCTCTTGATACAACACATTCATCATGTCGCCGCCACCACCACACGCCTCCGCACCACGCCATGATAATATTCTCTCTACAAACAATAATATTCTCTCTATGTATGTTTATCTTTTCGTACCAACACGCGACTTACTTACTAGTACAACTAATTTTGCACAATAGAGTATAAAGTAAGCACATTACATCACAATTCACAAATCACTGAATCGAGCCTCGGTATTTTAGTAGCTCTCAAGTAGAAGCCCAGCAGACTTTTCTTTACTCATTCTTGTAGTTGGCTGTCTGCTCCTACAAGGTGGTGGCTAGGATATGCTTTTCACATTTACTTAATGCATCATTTATAACTAGTCATCGGCCTATGTAACTACATGGGCTAGAATTTTAAAGTGACATTTAGTAGTTTTAGTAGAATGAACTGATGTAGTTTGTAGCGTAAATGGATAGTGAACTGCTAGCGTAAATGCTTGCACACCAAATTAGAGAAATTCATAAAAAATCTCTGCACGAAAGATAATTTCATCAAAACTAACATATGATTAAAGTTTTAAATCTTAACTACAATTACCATAAAACATATTTTTTTGAATACTTGTAATCCTTGTGGGATTTTGCATGACTAAATTTATATGTTTAAATTTTGATGAACTCTCGAAGACTCTTTGGCTGCATGCTCCTACATGGCGGCGGCCAGGGTATGACTTTCGCATTAACTTAATGCATTATTAATAACTAGTCATCGACCTATGCAACTACATGAGCTAGAATTTTAAAGTGACATTCAATAGTTTTAGAAAAGCAAACTGATGTAGTTTGTAGCGTAAATGGATAGTGAACTGCTAGCGTAAATGCATGCACACTAAATTAGAGAAATTCATAAAAAATCTCTGCACGAAAGAGAATTTCATCAAAACTAACATACGATTAAAGTTTTAAATCTTAACTACAATTACCATAAAACATATTTTGCATACTCGTAATCCTTGTGGGCCTTTTCATGACTAAATTTATATGTATACGTTTTGATGAATTTCTAAGATTCTCTGGAATGTGTTTGGGTTTTCACTAAGAGGAGAAGCAAAATATATATGTAATAACAATACTACTATTTATTTATCACAAACAATAATAATGTTATGATCATAAAAACACAATAATAAATAGCATGACTTTGTATATGAGTTCTCAATCACAAAAAAAATAGATATACCAATACATTGTTTGTGCATATATGTGGGCCGCTAGTTCCACAAAAAGAATACGCAAGCAGGCAGCTTTGACTAATTTGTTAACACAATCTTTGTCTAACTCATAAATCAAACCTTGCTGGAAATGAGTATGGCTATGGGTGCCAGTTGGCAGCATGCAGCTGGCTCGGCAACACACTAAGGCCCTGTTCGGTGAGCTGGCGGAGATGCAGTTGAAAATGATTTAGGCAATCTAGCTAGTACGTATAGGCAAGAATGTATATTGGAAACAAATATGGCATTTACATTCTTGCCTATTACGTCATCAGGCGGCTAATGGCCTATACGTACTAGCTAGATTGCCTGTAGACACCACTGAGAGTACCTGGCCCTCCTGAAGGAGCTAATTGACATTTCTGCGAACTTTGAGATGTTGACACGAACTAGTAGATTGATCGTTTAAATTGACATTTCTGCACTAATCATCTTCCTCAATAACTTAGCCACGCCTACCTATCGCGTCAAACTAAGGGAATATATACGCTTACATAGGACCAATCTTACACTACTAGTAAAAAGCCTAGCAGTAGCGCAGGTCTAATGGCTATCAGTAGCGCGAGGTACTGCGCTACTGATACGGCGCTATAACTAATGTTTAGCAGTAGCGCATTTTTACACGCTCTACTGCTATACCTACTTAGCAGTAGCGCTTTCCATACCAGTGCTACTGCTAAGTGCTTTAGCAGTAGCGTTTTCCTGTCCAGCACTAAAGAGCGCTACCACTATATTTTCTCATTTTTTTCTGTGTATTTGCGATGTTTTTGTACAAGTTTTACACAGTATTCTAATCATATCATAAACATGCAATATGCGCATCATATCATACACATAATAGTCTCATCATATCATCCAACACAAATCATGTCGTGACATCATAATCACGATATAGCTATACAGGTTACATGACATGTCTCATCATACATAATGTAGTACTTCTGAGGCATCAGTTCGTATCCCTCTCTCGCACTAGCGTGAACCTAAACTAACTACTAGCTGTCGCTCGGAAACCGGTACACCCGGGCCTGACACTCTGGCCACTCGTCATATACTCCTGGCGTAGCACTTCTTCGACATCGATGATCTATGCACCTGCATCGTCACATGAGTCGATGATATGCAACATATATAATTGAGCAACAGAAAGAAACAAAGTTGGCAAAAATAGAAGCATCATATCATAAGCATAAATAACAAAGTTCATCATACCCAAAATGCCTAACTAGAGTGATCTTCGCTAGTTGAGGAGGACGGTTTAATTGCATCACAAATAAAGTTTCGTCATGCATAACTCAAAGTTTTGTCATAGAGAAAGTATGGACTAAACGGGCACTTTGTCATATATCGTCAATCATTCCAACATGTCGTGCCATCCATAAAGTCAGGGAGATAGTCCTTGAGCGCAGTGAAAGGCTTCAGGTCAAGACGTTGAGCCGATACGCGTGTTCGGACGTCTTCCCGCGACATTTGCCCTTCTTCGTAGAGCATCCCTATTTTTCAACGACCTCCTTCATGATGATTTGGGCAAGTTCACGCTGGATGTGATAGAACTCAGCTCGAAGTCGATGATCCGGGATATCTCCTAGGTTCTTTGCCCATTGCAGAATATGGGCACCGGCGGATCTAGGTCATATGCGAAGGTTCTGCTGATCCCGTCTGTACTTCAGCATGTGGTGGAGGATATAGAATCCATCACTAAGAGTATCACTCGGTTGCTGGATGCAACAGAAGTCGGTCTTATGGCCGAAGGCGGGCGCGCGGTTTCCTTGTATTCCTGGTCTTGATCTCTCCACCCTGTAGGCCATAGCTCAAGATAGCACTGTCGAGAACAGACTTGATGTGGGTGTAATCCTTTTTCTTCATGTTCTTTGACGAGTCCAAGTAAAGAGCGGTGGGAGAACCGGGGGTAAAGGATGATGAGTACGGCGTGCCCGTCACTGCGCAAAGTAAGTACACCTCAAATTAGCCTCCACGCATGCAAATGAATTATTTAAATCGAAGGATGATAAGGCACGAGAATTGTCTCCTTCTCCTTATTGGCAACCATGAAATCGGCGATGTAGTTACTCGCGTATTCACGGTGCTCTGGGTAGACTGCCAAGAAGCCCTCGTGCATGAAGTATGGGTTAGCGACACGGATATAAGGTATCTGCTCAATCCTGATGATGTGGTTCATGTGCAAGGCAAAAAGGCGGACAAACGTAAAATGTAGCTTTTTTAAGTGAAACATGTCGAAGATGTAATCGAATCGAAGGAAGAACTTTTCCGCGGGGAATGTGTCGACGTACGACCTTTGCTGCGGCACGTTAACCACGTACAGCGGGTATCCTGGTTTTTCTGAGGCGATCAGGCTTTTCTCTCTCCGCGGCACATCGTCATGAAGTCTCCTTAGATCACCGTATATGGCCTCTACCGCTGCCTTAGGTAGGATCAGATCATCGGGGATATGACATTTTGCCGCACCAGGGATATGATAGAATTTTGTTTGTAAAAGCAAGTCATGAAAAATGTCTGATACAAATACAAATAGAAAGATGGTGCGAATTTCAAATCTTTTTCATAATAAAAGTAATTAGACTCATAGGCATGCGTTATTGTGCTCTTTTCCAGAATCTCGTATTATGTCCAGATGTTTTCTTTATGTGATGTCACTACATGAAAGAAAATTTAGATAGTTAACTAGTTTAAATGAATATCAGTTCAGTCAACGAACATCGAAACCACGTATATCACGATGACACATGATAGTAGCAGACTGATGCATGCAAACTAGTGAACTTCATAAAAAGTCCCTGCAAATAAGAGAAATTCATTAAAAAGGACATATAATTATAGTTCTAAATCTTTACCACAACCCTATACCAAACTTAATGCATATTTATGATCAATATGGGCTTTTGCATGACTAAATTTATATGTATAAATTTTGTTGGATTCTCGAAGAGTCTTGGGAATTTGTTTGGGTTTTCACTAAGAGAAAAAGGAAAATATATGTAACAATAATATTTTATTTATCAAACAATAATAATAATGAAAATGAAAAACTCAATAGTAATCAATATCTCTTTGTATACGAATTTTCAGTAAAAAAATGTGTATATGAATATATTGCCCGAGCAGGTATGTTGGCCAACGTGCTAGTTCCGGAAAAAGAATACACAAAGAGGGAGTTTTGACTAATTAGTTAACAGAGCATTTGCCTAACCCATACGTGAAACCTTGCGTATCCGTAGATGCAATCTTGGGTTAAATAAGTATGGCATTTACATTCTTGTCTATTATGTCATCCCGGCGGCTAGCGGCCTATAAGCATGAGATAGGTTGCCTTTTGATCAACAATGGGAGTACTTGGTCCTCCTGAAAGGAGCAAATTGCTGCTTCCGCTGACTTTAAGATGTTGACACAAACTAGTTAGCAACGGAGTACTTGGTCCTCTTGTACGAACTAATTACTCTATTTTACAGCTCATAGAGATCTCTAACTGGAATGGAGTATGTGGTCGTCACTGTAGCGTATGGACAAACACACACTTTCGGCCTTTAGGTGCAGTTGGCTGAAAATGATTGCATGAGGTGTGTTCAATCAGTATGACCGGCGAGCCACTTGTAGATTATATGGATGAGCTATGCAACCAGTATGACTTGAACTTGCTTCATGTTTTATATTAAATGGTTATGTGCATCACATGATGCAGCGACTAGATATTTCCTTGTTAGAAAAAAAGAGAAACTATTGAATTTGTTCATGATTTTGTATGTCTGGTCGTATCCTCTTCGTTTACGCGACCCCATATTATATTTGTGTGTAGCAGCCTCCCCATAGATGTTTGACTTTGTACATCTATTTAAGGGCAGACACTCCATTATACATGTGGCACACTAGCTAAGAGTTTATTGCACCTCGCGGAGTTCTGCGAGCGAAACACTTTTGTGATTCAGGTACGCTCTATCGACCTTTGTTTTGTTTTCGCTGGTCTAAAGTTTTTGCACTTTTTCAGCTAGCCACATATCACTCCTACTTGTTTCTTCGGGACTACTGTACATACGTAGAATTTCCATCTGTATGCCCAAAAACAGAACATTCATACAAGTTAATTGATATAAGCTCACTCTTATCACAACTAATTCACATGCCAGAAACTTGTTCAAAACAAGAGAGCACCAAATTTAAGTTTCTACTTTCTCAACATCATTTTCCAAGAAGAGGATAGTATATCATCGGCATATTGCAGGCACATGATAATTCCAGGGAACATATCAGGACATAACCCTCTCACACAATTATGGGAAGCTGCTTTAGTAAGCACATCTACCACTAGGTTAAAAAGAAGTGGGAAGGGATCTCCTTGTCTAAGGCCCTTGCTACTTAGGAAAAAGTCACTCTCATGACCAATAATTTTGACTCCCACAGACCCCGCACGCGTGATTTTATGCATCCAGGAGAACCACTTCCCTCCAAAACCTCTACATTTCAATAGTTCTTCTAAAAAGTCTAGATTAACAAAATCAAATGCTTTCTCATAATCAAGTTTGAGGACTAGGCCTTGGCGCTTAGTGGAGTGAATAGAATGCAACACTTTATGTGAAGTGACCACACTTTCCAAAATTAAACTAATCCTATTTGTTAAGACCTTGACAAAGGTCTTAAAACTATAGTTAAGCAGCCTGATTGGTCTAAACTTCTTCATGGATGTAGCACTAGCCTCTTTAGGAATAATAGTTAAAAATGGCGAATTTGAGCCTATAGGTATCTAAATTTCCTTTATAGAAATCATCAAACATGTTTATGAGATCATGTTTAATTAGATCCCAAAAGTGTTGATAAAAGAGAAAAGGGATGCCATCAGGACCGGGGCCCCCATCAATATATGGTTCAAAACAGCCTTCTTAACCTCTTCTTCAAAGAAAGTGGATTGCAACAAGTCATTTTCTGCATCTTGCACTTTCTCTTTAGATGATAAGTATATTGACTGAGTTTAAACCTTTCCTATCCTCATATTTAAAGAGCTTTTTATAGAAGTCACTAGCAACTTTAAGGAGATATTTGTCTCAGTAACAGGTCCATCGGGTCCATCAAGAGAGTGAATAATTTTCATCCTCCTACATGAAAGTATGCATTGTTCCCGTCACCCTCTAGAATGTCTGTATCTTTAGCTCTTTGTCTAACCTTAGTTTCCTCTTGGAAACAAATGTTTTGTAACTCAGACTAAATCTCTTTCAATTTATGATGCTCAATTTTTGAGATCATAGAGGTTTTGGCCCTATGTGTACCTTATCATACTCCTCGACAAGTCTTTTTTCTTTAATTTCCTAAAAGAGGCTTCAACATTTGAGATCTAGCTTTGGTGATTTTTCTAAACTTCCTCATTTTCAACTACCAGACTTTCATTGAATTTTTTCTATTGACAGGTTCATGCCACTGTTTTTCAACTAGTTATCTACAATCATCTCTAAGTAGCCACCATTTTTCAAACTTGTAGCTACCAGCTCTGGTTTACTTCTCTAGTCTAGAATCCCAAATAATGGGTGCAGTGTATGACCACTCCCTAGTCTAGGAAGTGTAATGCTTGAAGCTAGAGGAAAAAGTTTGTCTAGTTCAGCATCACAAAAAGCCTATCTATGGTGGACATAAGTAAGTCAGTTTGATTATTGACCCAAGTGAATTTCCTACTTGAGAGTTTAATTTCTAGTAAACTCCAAATCTCAACCCAAGCGGTGAAGTTACCACTTCATTTATGGTTGATAACTCCATTACTTTTCACATGATTGAATCTAACCAAGTTAGAATCCCCACCAATAAGTGTGGGAATACTATTGTCTATAAACAAAGAGTGTAACTCAAAGAGGAATTCCTCTTTTCCTTCATCATACAAATCCATCAGGGGGTTCCATAAACTATGATCACCCTGAACTCTACTTTACTACTCTTAAGCTTATGGTGACAAGTGATAGAAAATTTCCCTATGTACCAATTTAGGACTTCAAAGATACCATCATCCACTCCCATTAGAATGCCTCTAGGAGAGCCAACTAAGGGGAGGTGGTTCTCAACAAAAGTTCTACTACCAACTAGGTTTTTTAGGAAATAATTTGAAAACTCTTGCTTCTTAGTTTCCTAGAAACCAACTATAGTAGCATGAGTTTTGTTAATCAAACTAATGACCAAAGGTTTCCTACAAGGAGCATAAATGCCCCTAACGTTCCAAAATAGTCTATTCATGGAGATCCTTTGGTCCTGCGGTGCTTGCCCCGCCTATAGTTGCCGGCAAAAGCTCACATGTCACTACCAGGAGTGACACCTCTCTCTTCAACAAAATCACCTAAGAAATTATTACTCCTAACATTGAGTGGAGTATAAGTGACATACCAACAGTCCTTGCTGTAAAAATATTAATAACTAAATTATATAGGTCTACTGTATTGGTAGAGCTAGAAGAATTACCACAATCCTCGACCTCAACTCCAATTTTATGTGCTACTGAAATGAAAGGATTATTGGAAAGAGAGAACCCGGTGTTCTTTTTACATGTTTTAGGGACCTCCACTGTTTGAACCTCCTGAGATTTTTTGCATCATGGTTTGTCCAATGAATAGGACCATGGAGATCTGCCTTGTGGCTTGTACAAGGCCCCAATTCTTCTTTGTAGGGCCAATAGCAGGCTGCTATCTAAGCTTGGGGAAGTGAACTTCACACTCTCGCTTTCAGTCTCAAACCCCTGCTCAGATTTGCCATTGGAGTTTTCCTAGTGTCTAGGATGTCTTCAAGAGACCGTCATCATCCCTGGTCATCTCATCTACAGAATCCTCTTCCTCATCATCAACCAATTCCATTTATATCAACAGTGAAACAAATTGGTCTCTATTGGGATTTTCCAAAGGTGATCAAGTCAATCAGATCTCTTCTAGCAGGTTGAAGGGATGGTAGGGACCAGAGGGGCTTAATTTATGTGCCTAGACAAATAGATACAAATACTGCATACTTGTGCGTGATTGATGTCTTCTATGTGCGTGACTGATGCACACTCTATATTGCTCGATTTTTTGCCAATCTTTTTAGGAGAAACACAACTTTATTACTTAAACCACGTATGGGTTTTCATCAAATACAATTTGTACATTCCTGAGGGCATCTTCTTAGAGTGCGTGAAAAATTTGCAAGGGCATCAACTTTTAGTGCTTCAAATTTTTTGTACTAGTATCATTTTCATCGAATAATACACAATATTTTAGACACTGATACAATTTTTATAGGTGCACACTGATTTCTATTTGTATATGAATATATGTCTCTGTTTCCATAAAATATAAAACATGCTTATAACAATATAATTAACAATAGATGATATTGATTCATTGCGTCAATAACCTATTTACATAGGTAAGCGCTGTGTTGTAAGTGCACCAACAAAACTAACACACATCCATACACCTGCAAGATCAGTTGTCATATGCTCTTTATTGCGTACTTGTAACTCTATGCTCCTTTTGCAATTTATTGCATGGCTATACAAACTAATGTAGTTATGTTCCTATCTGGTCTCCTCGTGTGGTTTTTTTACTTGCATATAAAATTGGATTCATCATTTATTAAAAACATGTTTGAACAAATAAATGACTAGCATGCTCTCAATTATTTGGTAGAAGAATAAGGATTGGGCATTGAGATGTGTGTATGGATAGAGGATTGGTAATAAGAAGAAGGATTGGACATAGACAAGTGGGCCCTAAAATTATCAGAGCCTCCAAAACTTTATGGAGTGCACACTCCAAATGATTATGCAGGTTGTAGTTTAGACAACTGTGCTATAGTTGCTCTGACCAGGAAACAACATTGCTACTTTTGGTGGCATATATATGTTTTGAAAACTCTAGAAACTATAGTTGCTTTTGGAGTTCACTCCAAAACAATTATGCAGGTCTTGACTCTTGAATGATACTTAAAAGTTATTAATTTTGCACCCACAACCTAGGCAATGGCTCGAATACAAGTTTGTTTGTTGTTTTAGCTTGGTTTTTTCGTCTTTAAGAGTATACTAGATATAGTCCAGTTATTGTAATGGATCCATGGAAGCTGCAGTCTTGCACATGGCAACATATTCTTGCTCCTGGAAGATGTCAAAAGTTGACTTGTCTAGAATATATGTGGTCATGTATTCTTCTCCATTTCTTACACAATATATAGGGCCCGTGTGACAAAGATATTTACAGCACATCCTATCCCCTCCACCACCAACACTACCCATTTGCATATATGTAGCTGGTATTCAATTTTTATGCAATAAACAATGGCAGTTCGGAGCTCACCCATGCAGAGCCAATGAAAAAACAACATCTGCCGGAATAGATGCCGCCGGGAGCAGCTACAAGCATTTTGTTGGCGAACGTAGTAATTTTAAAAAATTTCCTACGCACACGCAAGATCATGGTGATGCATAGCAACGAGAGGGGAGAGTGTTGTCCACGTACCCTCGTAGACCGAAAGCGGAAGCGTTAGCACAGCGTGGTTGATGTAGTCGTACGTCTTCACGGCCTAACCGATCAAGCACCGAAACTACGGCACCTCCGAGTTCTAGCACACGTTCAGCTCGATGACGTCCCTCGAACTCCGATCCAGCCGAGTGTCGAGGGAGAGTTCCGTCAGCACGACGACATGGTGACGATCTTGATGTTCTACCGTCGCAGGGCTTCGCCTAAGCACCGCTACGATATTATCGAGGTGGACTATGATGGAGGGGGGCACCGCACACGGCTAAGGAACGATCACGGAGATCAACTTGTGTGTCTAGAGGTGCCCCCCTGCCCCCGTATATAAAGGAGCCAAGGGGGAGGGGGCGGCCGGCCAAGGAGGGCGCACCAAGGAGGAGTCCTACTCCCACCGGGAGTAGGATTCCCCTCCTTCCAAGTAGTAGGAGTGGGAGTCAAGGAAAGGGGGAAGAGAATAGAAGGAAGGAGGGGGCGCAGCCCCTCCCCCTAGTCCAATTCGGACTAGGCCTTGGGGGCGCCCAACCTCTCCTCTCTCTTTCCCCTAAAGCCCGATAAGGCCCATATACTCCCCGGCGAATTCCCGTAACTCTCCGGTACTCCGAAAAATACTCGAATCACTCGGAACCTTTCCGAACTCTGAATATAGTCGTCCAATATATCGATCTTTACGTCTCGACCATTTCAAGACTCCTCGTCATGTCCCCGATCTCATCCGGGACTCCGAACTCCTTCGGTACATCAAAACTCATAATATAACTGTCATCGAAACCTTAAGCGTGCGGACCCTACGGGTTCGAGAACAATGTAGACATGACCGAGACACGTTTCCGGTCAATAACCAATAGCGGAACCTGGATGCTCATATTGGCTCCCACATATTCTACGAAGATCTTTATCGGTCAAACCGCATAACAACATACGTTGTTCCCTTTGTCATCGGTATGTTACTTGCCCGAGATTCGGTCGTCGGTATCTCAATACCTAGTTCAATCTCGTTACCGGCAAGTCTCTTTACTTGTTCCGTAATACATCATCTCACAACTAACTCATTAGTTGCAATGCTTGCAAGGCTTAAGTGATGTGCATTACCGAGAGGGCCCAGAGATACCTCTCCGACAATCGGAGTGACAAATCCTAATCTCGAAATATGCCAACCCAACATGTACCTTCGGAGACACATGTAGAGCTCCTTTATAATCACCCAATTACGTTGTGACGTTTGGTAGCACACAAAGTGTTCCTCCGGTAAACGGGAGTTGCATAATCTCATAGTCATAGAAACATGTATAAGTCATGAAGAAAGCAGTAGCAATATACTAAACGATCAAGTGCTAAGGCTAACGGAATGGGTCAAGTCAATCACATCATTCTCCTAATGATGTGATCCCGTTAATCAAATGACAACTCTTTTGTCCATGGCTAGGAAACATAACCATCTTTGATAAACGAGCTAGTCAAGTAGAGGCATACTAGTGACACTATGTTTGTCTATGTATTCACATATGTATTATGTTTCCGGTTAATACAATTCTAGCATGAATAATAAACATATATCATGATATAAGGAAATAAATAATAACTTTATTATTGCCTCTAGGGCATATTTCCTTCACATTTTCCTCTGAAAGATTGTTTTTTTTTTTGCATCTTCAAATTCTTGAAAAAGGAAAATTAGAAACGTTTCCGGAGTTTATATTATTGGAAGGAAACCCAGAATTCATAGGTTCACTAGAAGCAAGTCCACATATAATGATGACATCTAGATTTAGAAACAGCTTTAGTAACCTTTGGACGGGCGCATAGAGTGTGCATGTGCTCCTAGGTCGTTGATTTGACCGACACATATGGATGGATTCATCTAAGAATAAAGTTTCTACTAAACACACATTTTTCATCACATGTAATACATATGTCACCAAACACATATCATTGGTTCATATAAGGACATGGCCTCCACCGCAGTCGGCAACCGCACAGTATGTGGAAGATGGGGTTGTTCTTTGGGAGAGGTCCCCAAATAACCTAGACTCGTGAATAGTCTACACCACTAGGTAAGTTCACGAGTTCGTCCAATGATTGGTCGCATATTGCTACTTGTGATAGACATTGGGATTACCCGAAGAGGAAGGGTGATGCCGTATAGTAGCACAAAGTATTTCACTCAGTTAAGAATCAATGTTTATCGAACCAATGGGAGATACCACATAGACACTTACACATTACCTGCATACACACAGAGCAAAAGCTTGCACCCAATGCGTGCAAGAGGGTTGTCAATCCCCTTGTACACGTTAATGGCAAGGATTAAATCTGATAGTAGTAGATATATAATAATAAACAGAAATAAAAGGTAAATAATTGCAGCAGGTAATTTAGGGTTTTATTAAGTATAAAGTGAATGGGCCCGGGGGGCACATGTTCACTAGAGGCATCTCTCGCATGGGCATAACAATGGTGGGTGGACAAATTACTGTTGTGCGATTGATATAAAAACGCATAGTTATGATAATTCTTCATGGTATGATCAATACAAAAGCATTACGTTCGAGACACGTAGATCGTTAATCTTACTAAATTTACTGCTATTACTTCACCACTTGACCGCTATCCAGCATGCATCCAATGTTTTAAGTTCATAACAAACAGAGCAATGCTTGAAGCATGATGACATAATGTAGACAAAGTTAAATCAAATTCATATGATCGAACCCCATCGTTTTATCCTTAGTAGCAACAATATAAATACGTGCCTTGCAACTCCTCTTTCACAGAGTAAGGACACTGCAAGATTGAACCTACTACCAAGCACCTCTTCCACTGAAGATAAATTGATCTAATTGGCCAAAATAAATAGATAAATCGGAGAGAAATACAAGGCTTTAAAATCACACATAAATAAATGTCAGAAAAGACTCAAATATTTTCAATGAATAATCTGATCATAAACCCACAATTCATCGGATCCCAACAAACACACCGCAAAAGGTTTACATCGAATCGATCTCCAAAGAGAACATTGTATTTGAAGACTATGGACCCGTAGGTCCTGTGGGAACTACTCACACATCATCATGGAGGCAACAAGGTTGATGAAGATGGTCTCCGTGATGGATTCCCCCTCTGGCAGAGTTTCGGCGGAGGCCTCCAGATGGGATAGCGGAAGAACAGAGGCTTGCGGTAGTGATAAAACTGTTTCGGGCCTCGCTCTAGGGTTTTTTGGATTTATGGGAATTTGTAGCGCTAGAATTAGGTCAAACAGAGGCGGGCCCCTTGAGCTTATAGCCTCCCGGCAGGTCTTCTGGCCCTCCACCAAAGCTTCTAGCGATTCTTCTGGTCCATAAAAAAATCACCATAAAATTATATCGTGTTTGGACTTCGTTTGGTATGGTTTTCTGCGAAACAAAGAAAATGGCAAAAAAAACAGGAATCGGCACGGGGCACTAAGTTAATAGGTTAGTTCCCAAAAATTGTATAAGATGACTTATAAAGCATACAAGATTCATAATATAATAGCATGAAATAATCAAAAATATATAGATACGTTGGAGAAGTATCACATGTCCACCACAAATGGTATACGTTGCCGCTAACAACAATTGGTAGTCCATATTGCAGCGTAGTTGAGAGTTCTCAACCATCAACATGACTCTGACCATCATTGTAGCTCAAACTGCCGGCTGACGACCAGGACAGGGCCCGAACCTCTCTCCAACAAGCGTTGCAGTATTTCCGCCATCGGCCTAGGACGTATGGGTCCAACTCACATGTGGAAAAAGCCCCCTCTACAACCTTCGTCCGCATAGGCTTTTCTCGGCGATGACAAGGAGAGGGAGTTGGCAGTGGGTGTTGCCTAGGTGGGAGACGTAATGGTAGCGGCTCGAGTTGCATGTCAAATAACGGATAAATCAATTGAATGACACTGACATTACATTACATTACATTACCTTACAAGTCAACAATCCAATATCTTTCACTATATTTATTTTCGATGATTGGAATTCCGCTCAATCGCCGTATCAAGATGATACAACTGCACCGTAATGTCTTTGTTATCTAATAACTTAGTTTGCTTGTATGGATATACAAATCTAATTTACTACCCTTGATGTTCATGACTTCTTTTGCAGGGCCGGTCTAGTTAGTTGACAATGTACGTTATGGACTGGGCAGCTGCTAGCACCACATTATTCTCAGTAGTTCTTTGTTCAATAATAATTGTGGTAGCCGCCAAGGTTCTAAAAGCAAAAAACAAGTTGTATAATCATGTGTGTACACGACCACTTCCTCCTGTGGTGAATGTCCTAGCTCTCATACCTCCGCTTCTTAACAAGGGCTTGCAAGCTACGATCCAGGATCTATACACAAAGTTTGGCAGTGTGTTCACCATAAACTTGCTTGGACCCAAGGTGACCCTATTGATTGGACCGGAGGTGTCAGCTCATTTCTTTCAAGGGCTGGACTCAGAGATTAGCTGGGGTAATTTGTTGGAGTTCACCGTTCCAATGTATGGTCAAGAGGTTGGGTTTGGGGTAGACACCGCGACTCGCAATGAACACTCAAACTTCATTATTCAAGCACTACAGCCATCCAAGTTGAGGAGCCATGTTGATCCCATATTTCAAGAAGTGGAGGTATGTACGTAGAATATATAGTACAAGTGATCATTATTTTTATTTTTATTTTTATTTCCCCAATTGATTGACTACTGATTAAGTACGTGATCGGAGTTGAGTTACCAAAAAATATTCACCTTTCTAGTACGAGTCATCCACTTAGACGTGCTTTCTCACCAGCTATAGATACTATCAACATTTCCCAGCAAAAAAGAAGAAGATAATTTTAATATAATTAACTAAATCATTGCAATAGGATTAATGCTTGAAACTGAACTAAAAGATTACTGTATTTATTTGTATTCCGCAGGCCTACTTTGCAAAGTGGGGACAAGATGGCACAGTTGATCTTAAACATGAACTTGAGCAGGTGCTCATGTTGACCTCTAGTCGGTGGTTACTAGCAGATACGGTTCGGCATCAAATGATACCAACTGAAATCTATTCATTGCTTCATGAACTTGAGAACGGGGCAACCATCATCAGTTTCTTATTCCCATATATTCCAACACCGGCAAACCGCCGACGTGACAAGGCACACATCAAACTGAAAGAAATATTCTCTGCCGCAGTTAGGTCACGCAGCCAAGCACAGGAGGATGCATTACAGAGGCTAATTGATTCCAAGTACAAGGATGGTCGCCCCACGACCATAGCAGAAATCTCTGGTATGATGATCATCCTCATTTCTACTTCAAGGCACACGAGTTCTCACACTAGTATATGGACTGGAGCTTGCTTGCTGAGCAACACGAAGTTCTTAATGGCGGCCGTCGAGGAGCAAAAACATATCATTATTAAGTATGGAAACCGGATAGACTACAAGGCCTTGTTAGAGATGGATACCCTGCACAACTGCATAAAGGAGGCACTTAGGATGCACCCAGCGCTTCCAGTGTTATTTCGCAAGGCACAGAAGACATTCAAGGTCCACACCAAGGAAGGCAAGGAATATGACATACCAGGAGGTCATAACGTCACAATTCCGACTGTATTTAACAGTAAGCTGCCATACATTTACAAGGACCCTGGGGTGTATGACCCTGATCGGTTTAGTCCTGGGAGACAGGAGGACAAAGTTGGTGGCAAGTTCTCGTACACATCATTTGGTGGTGGAAGGCATATTTGCCCTGGGATGGCCTTTGCTTATCTGCAAATTAAACTGATATGGAGCCATCTTTTAAGAAACTTTGAGCTCAAGCTAATGTCTCCTTTCCCAAAGGCAGACTGGAGCAAGATAACTCCAGAGCCCAAAGGAAAAGTAATGATAAGTTACAAGAGACGTCAGCTGCATTGAAATTACTCGAGTTGGCAAGAAAGTGAAAGTCCTATATAGACGTGTGTCTATTTGCTTGCACGAACATGTGAGTGTGTAAATTTATGTGTAACTGTGTATTGTAAGCATGCCTTATAAATAGCCGTTCACTTCCTTTGTAAAGATGTGTTCCCTACCTAAGAGAAATCTTTAACTTCATTAAGCTCCCTAATTTTGAAGCTCTCTCCATCAATTGAGGTGTCTAATTTGAATTTGGGTTGGTTGATTGTGATTGGGTCAAGCAAGTGGGTCAACTTTGTTAGCCTCTGATTGTTAACGACCCGCCTTCTAGGTAATGTGTGCCTTCCTCTAGTGCTTTTCGTCAGCCGTGTCTTTGTGGGCATGATGCAAAGTGGGGAATGTGGGGTACATCCCTGGCCGGCTATGGTGTGCACACAAGGAAAGACCTAGGAAATAACCGTTAAACCCTCACTGATGCTCACAAGTAAAATCTACAAGAACAAAGACCACTTATAATAATCAATCTAGAGCCCAGGAACTTAAAGGATGCCTAGCGAGGTCTTTGATGAGAGGAGCATCGATCGGGGTCCATGACGCATATGTTGATGCATGTGATAAGTGTGTCTGGCCCGCATTGGCGTTGACCGTTGATGGCAACTCAACTTAAATTAGGATGAATCGGTGGTCGCCACCTCAAACATTTAATCATGCACATCTAAAATGTGGATTCTCTGCACTTATTAGGATGCACCCAGCGGTTCCAGTGTTATTTCGCAAGGCACAAAACACATTCAACGTCCACCTCAACGTCATTCTTTGTGTAATCTTATACTGTGTGCATGCCTTATAAATAACCGTATGCTTCCTTTGTAAAGATGTACTCCTTACGCAAAAGAAATCTTTAACTTGAACAAGATCCCTAATTTTGAAGCTCTCTCGGTCAATTGAGGTCTCTATTTTGAAATTGGGTTGCTTGTTTTTGACTGGGTCAAGCATGTGGGTCAACTTTGTCAGCCTCTCGTCGTTATTTCCCCTCCGAGATGGCCCACATGCAAGGTAACATGTGCCTTCCTCCGGCGCTTTTCATGTGAGTGTCTTTGTGGGCCTGGCAGGGTTACCCTGCGACGACCGAGTTTCGGAGCTGATTGTATGGTACGGTGGGCGACATGGGTGCGGTTCCGACCGCTCCGGCTAGCGCTCGCTCTTCCAAACCTCCGGCTAGTACTCGCATATATACATATAATAATCTGAGACCGATGGATCACACAGAAACTGTAAATAAAATTGCCTCAGTCATACCTCAGTTTTTTGCTGTATTTGCTTCACCATGTTAATTTCCAGGTCACGACTGCTATGTACTTGATTGAGATAGCCTGAGACTATATCTCCAATACTTAAATTAGTATAGTCAGCAATGTCTAGCTTGGCCTTTCGGCGTTCCAGCAGTTCCTCCTTAGCAGAACACTTGGCAAGGACAGTGGGTCGCCCTGGCTCAACAAAGTGAGTCTTTAGAATCTCAACGTCTGGATCAATTGTCTTGGCCGAGCTAGGAGCTTCCGGGTTATCAGAGCTGTTGAGAGTATTTTCGGTGGATGGATCAGAGGTTGGTGTTGGAATGTCATAGGCTGGTTCAGACGGTGGCTAATGGGTAGAACTATCAGGAGAAGTCGTGCCAAGCTCTGGTTCAGTCACAACCGGGTCTCGGGACAACTTACTCTTTTTTGCCCTCTTACTAGGCTTCACTTGCACGCTGTGGACAAAGGAAGAAGGATGAGTATAAAAGCATGGGTAAGGTAAAGCATAAGGTAAACAAAAATAAGTTACCCCGGGGCAGTTTTGAAAGCCGGCATGTTAGATTGCATAGACTCGCCGGAGGAAGAAGAGGTATCCTGATAATTGGAGTCAGATGAATTGAGAGGTTGGCAAAATAAACCCGCCAAAGGTAAAACAGAACGTAAATCGGAGATAACCTCAGTCTGACGCTTCCTGGTTACGTCAGGTAAGCCGGAGGAGAGCTCTACATCCTTGCTGTTCCGGGTCTGCCTCCGGCTTTCAAACTGTTGTTGCTTCAAAAGAAATTGAGGATCTTGATAAGCTAGAGGATGTGAAAATCTTACTTTCCGGGTCACCCTTCGGATTTTTTGCTTTGGCAAGGGCTCTGAGTCGGAGGAGATTATAGTTACCTCTTCGTCAATTGCTTGGTTGTTCCCCGTATCCTCCTGAAAGGATAGAATGTCAATAAAATAATGACAAAAGAGTCAGGAGAGTTAAGAATTTCCTCTTCTTCATCATCAGAAGTGTCGTCCAATTTGAATAAATCTGAAGCGCTTGGTTTCTTCTTCCTTGAAGTTCCTGTTTTGGCGGCTTTCCTTTCGGCTCTTTTTTCCGCTCTGGCTTGTTTGGCCGCCTCATGGTCATATTTGACCTTCCAGAAGTTGTCATCGGCCTGTGAAAAATGATAAGGGGTTATGAGTAAAAGCAAGATGTAATATAGTAAAGAGTATTCATTGAGGTTGGTGACTCACAGCAGGGGCCGGGTTCTTCTTGCAGAAGGGAAGTAAGCCAAAGGCATTACTAATCACCGTGCCTTCTTTCAACAATGATTGGATCATGGCCTCCACCACATCTTCTGGTAAGTGCACATTAAGCCGGGGCGGCGATTTAACGGAAGCACTCGCCAAGTAACCCGGACTCGGACCAGGTCGATGCCGTCTAAGCCATTTCCCAAAAGAGCTTTGATTTTTCTAATGGTGGGAGCAAGTGGCAGACGTTCAACAGTAGTCAGTTTATCCGGCAGCGGATGGTTGGACTCAAGGCGCGGGGCGCGGAAGCCGGGCAGAGGATTTTCCTCAGCCGGAGAAGTGTCCTGACAGTAGAACCGCGTCTGATTCCAATCCTTTGGGTGACTCGGCAGTTCGGCATGAGGCAGTCTCTCCGCCGCTGAATCGAGATGCCACCGAGTTCAAGACTGGGCCCGTTGGCACGTTCATTCTGCCGGTTTAAATAGAACAACGCTCTGAATAAAAGTATATTGGGCTCCTCTCCAAGGTACACCTCACAGAAGACTTGGAAGTTGCAAATGTTTGACACGGAATTGGGCCCGATGTCTTGAGGTCTGAGGTCAAAGAAATGCAAAACATCCCTGAAGAATTTTGAACCGGGTGGAGCGAAGCCCTGGTTCATGTGATTAGTAAACACGATTACCTCCCCCTTTTTGGGTTGAGGCTTCTCCTCTGGCGGGTTAGGAGCACGATAACACATGACCTCCTTCGTCTTGGGCAGATGGCCGGATTTCACAAAATCAGACAAAGTGCTCTCTGTAACAGTGGATTTGACCCAGTTGCAGGTCACGGGAGCTTTGGGAGCCTTGGGTGCCATTATGTAAATTGAAGCCTATGACAAAATAAGAGGTTCCGGTTCAACTTTAACCCGGAGGAAAACAATTTAAGTTTATTCAAGATGGCAGCTTAAGAAGGGGCCTAATGACATATGACTGATTATACCTGGTTGCCTAAGTCGCTATGGGAATCAGTAACAGTTAGAAGTTATTTTAAGTTGCCAGGAGCTGGCAAGGCTGTCAATTAACATTATCTATTTTAAACTGGCAATGAGGGCCGCTAGAGTTAAATGGGCTTAACATAAACAGGTTTCGCAATTGGCGGATATTATTTTGGATCAAACAGGTGCACAGAAAGGAAAATATTCTAGACCTAAAACTAGTACAGATAAGTTCATCAGTGCTAAACAAGGCTTCTGTACAGAGAAAAGGAATCTACTTGTGTTTGAAATGGGTGCGAAATAGCTACCGCATCAGTTTGATATCATTTTAAGGATCAACAAACGGCGGTGGTGATGAAATCTACAAGGGGTTCCTGACGAACAATGAAGAACACCGAGGATCTCGAAGGTCCTAATGCGAATCTGAGGAACAAGAAGGAGGAAACTTACAGATGCAGAGTTGCTGTGGAGTTTCATCGCGCTTTTCTGGTCAAATCAGGTTGATGCAGTGGCCTGAGTTGGCGAGGACGAGGAGATCTGCGATGGCGGCGGCGGTGGAGCTCGAGCGGCAGAGAGAGAGAGCGAGAGGAAGAAGACGAATGACTGAGGAAGAAAATGAAGAAGACCTAGGTCGAGCCTATTTATAGGGAAGGGCCGACCAGGACGATGCGAGAAACGAGGAGATTGGATATTATTATCCAGCGACCTCGACGCCTCGGGTTTCAGGACAATCAGTAAAGGCAAAGATCCATTAAAGATATAGCAGGATAAAATAAGGATTTAATTGGAGATGACATCACGGTGGGTTAACGTGGATCCAGAAGATGACATCATGGCGGGTTAAAAACCTTTGCACAGGCAGAAAGTTGAAGGTTTATTTCTGAAGTATTTTAAGATTGACATGAACCGGTTCAACTCAATCTGGGGCCTAATGTTGGGAATATAACTATTTGTGTAAGCCGCCCAGGAGGGGCCGGGTTACGCAAAGAAGACTCATCAGAAAGAAGCCCAAGACCAAGCATGAAGATGGCGGTTCAATAAAGGGTCTAAGGCCCACCAGCGACTTGAGGCCCGTCGTAGTAAACCGCCATAATGGCATGACTTGTATCGTAAGGTAGATTTAACTAGTCACCGAGCCGAACACTGTTTATGAGCCGGCCGGGACTCTGTAAGCCGCAGGGCCCCGACCCGTGTATATAAGGGGCGACCCACTGGCGGCTGAGGGTAAGAAACAACTCATCGAGAACCGGGCATAGCGTATCTCGCTTCCTGGTCATCGAAACATCAAGCAATACCAACCCAACTAGACGTAGGCCTTACCTTCATCATAAGGGGCCGAACTAGTATAAACCTCCCGTGTCTCTTGTCCTAGTAACCCCTTCAAGCTTCCCAGTTGCGATGGCTCCATGATTAAGTCCTTTCGCTAGGACATCTGACGTGACAATTCCACGACAGGAGCAGAGGGGCGGTGGAGATTATATCGAGGCGCCCAGACCAGAGAAAGAGCATGAATCGACATTGGTAAGTGATATGCAATTATCGCGACTGGCGATTGGCATGCATCGATCACCGGCTCTGATTATTTTCGTCAATCAATTGCCTGTAAATGAATTCCAAACAGCAATCGACGATTCGCTGCCCCACCCACCTCCCCGTTGCGTCGCCGGCGAGGCAACCCAGAGGATGGTTAGCATTCCGCGCCAGTGCCCCATGGCATCGGCCTGCGAGGCGAACCGGTCGGTCGGAGACGAGAGACAGTCACCATGCTAGCCACCGAGAGAGGGCTGCGCCATTTTTTCCACGAGACGATCGATGGCTGCCATGTGGACGGAGAGTGGTACACCATATTGCCCATTTGGCCCAATTTAACACAAGAGGGCCAAAATTGTTTCCGGAGTAGCGGCCCACTACGTGTGGCGCTTGCTGGGTAGCGAACGAAAGCCAGGCATGACTGAAAGGTAATCGGACAGTTGAAAACACACAAACCGAAGATCCAACGGCTGAGAATGCTAGTGGCTTGAGATGGTTGGAAAGATGCGCAATTTTAATATCTCTAAATGTTCTAACATTTTAGTGTGTTTATTCACTAATTTCAGTTCATATATAGCTCATATTAAAATATCCTAAACATTTTATATGTATGAATTGAGGGATTATTTAAAAAGTAGCTATTAATAAAAACTTAAAAAGACAAATCAAAAACATATACTCCCTCACTTCCTGAATATTTGTCTTTTTAGAGATTTAAAACATATTTTAGAGTGTAGATTCATTTATTTTGCTCCGTATGTAGTCAGTTGTTGAAATCATTAGAAAGACAAATATTTCGAAACAGAGAAAGTACTATATGTACCCACAAGATAAAATTTGAGTTTCTCACAAAAAAAGAAAGATAAAATTTGAGTTCTTGTTTGAAACTCGCAGTAAGAAATATGAAGCCGGGAAAAAGATTTGGACCCATTTGTCATTCACCATAAACACTACACCACAACTGAAAAAGGGAACGCTACACCATGCAAGGCCCACTGTCAGATCAGCCAATCAGAATCGAGAAATCCTGGCCAACGATCCGCGTGACTCTACACAGACACAGTCACACCCCAACCAATCAGAAACCTGTAATCGCCTTCCCACGGATCGCACCCCACGATCCGCGTGCTCCAACCCAAAAACCAATCTCAGCCGCCCACCCGCCACCAATCCAACGCCCCAAATCCATCTTCCATCCACTCGACCTCGCCGCAGCGCCGAAATTTTTCCAGTATCCCGCCGGCTCCTCCCTACTTAACCGCCCCCATCCTCTCCATCCCATCTCATCCAGCTCCCAAATCCCCCAAGCAATCAACAACCACCGAAGCAGCCTCCCCACCCCCACCCCGCAGCAATGGCTCGCACGAAGCAGACGGCGAGGAAGTCGACCGGCGGGAAGGCGCCGAGGAAGCAGCTGGCGACCAAGGCGGCGCGCAAGTCGGCCCCGGCCACCGGCGGGGTGAAGAAGCCCCACCGCTTCCGCCCCGGCACCGTCGCGCTCCGTGAGATCCGCAAGTACCAGAAGAGCACGGAGCTGCTGATCCGCAAGCTGCCGTTCCAGCGCTTGGTGCGGGAGATCGCGCAGGACTTCAAGACCGACCTCCGCTTCCAGAGCTCCGCCGTTTCCGCGCTGCAGGAGGCCGCCGAGTCGTACCTCGTCGGGCTCTTCGAGGACACCAACCTCTGCGCCATCCACGCCAAGCGCGTCACCATCATGCCCAAGGACATCCAGCTCGCCCGCCGCATCCGCGGGGAGAGGGCCTAGGTAGCGGTAGCCGCGTGCGTGCGTTATCAGAGAGTCCTACTGTGATGTTCCGGTTTCAGAGCTTGGTGGTGTAGCTTAACATGTTCCTGTCCGCTCTCATCGTTGTCTTGCCATATGTAGCTCCTTGCTGCGATGAATTATCAATGAAGAGTGCAGTTATCATCATATGAATCTCATTTCAGTGTTTTTCTCTGTGATGCGTACTGCTTTCTTGTTCTTCATTTATGTTGTCTAGCTGTATGATGGTTGTGATGTGATGCAGAGGAAGAACGCGGTTGCCGCATAATAATTTTCATCCCTTTCCTCATTGGATTTTTCAGTGTTCGTTTTCTTCCACTCTACTTTATTTTTGGATTTTTTACTCATGTTTTCTGATGGCGCTGCTGTGATGGAGATGAAGAACAGTATCGCCGCTTAATGATTTCCGTCCATGGATAAGCCCACCGCCGTTGTGTTGCTCCATATTTGTTCCCCAGATTTTGTTCTGGAAGTTTCCAGGTGCTCCGCGTTTGCCTCTTTGGCCCTTCCGTTGGTGGTTGGCGGAAGGAATCCAATAGTAGCTGAAAACCAACGCTGTCCTCCCAAGGCTGGCCCGCTGTCATTGACTTGTCGACGTCGTGGGGGTGAGACCGAATCCAGCAAAGTAGGAAACGGGAGGGGAGAAACTTCTTTTACTTCCGCGCGGCGATCTCCACTCCCGTCCAAACCCATCCAACTCACCGCCCAAGGTCGCCGCGGATCCAGTAGCCTCGTCGGAGCGGAGATGAAGATCACGGCGCTCGTCGTGCTGAAGCCGTCGGCGGGAGGCGCCGGGGGCTCCTCCTCCAGCGGCGGGCAGGGCTCGGAGGCGCTCGTGCTGGCCAACGCCACGGACGTCAGCCACTTCGGCTTCTTCCAGCGCGGCGCCGCCCGCGAGTTCATCGTCTTCGTCGCCCGCACCGTCGCCCAGCGCACCCAGCCCGGCCAGCGCCAGTCCGTCCAGCACGAAGGTAACCACCCCTCCTCAGATCTGCTTGCCGCTGCCCTCTAGGTCTAGCTTACTTTGTGATCCGATGCTCAGATCCGGGGTCTGGGTTTGGAACTACAGGCCTCGCAGTAGTTTGATTCCTAGAGCAAGGCCAACATGGGTGATTCCGGCGATCTCTGCAAAGTAGCCTGTAGCCCTATCCAGTTCATCGGATGCGCTGTTGGAAGAGATATTGTTGCTGAAAGTAGCGCTGTAGGTTTGTAATTGTCTCTCCATAATGATTCATGATTATGTGACAATATTGACAATTTGGTGGATTTGACCTAATTTTGATGCTCACGGCGTAATTTAAATCCCAGTTGCTCTTATTCATTGTATGTTCAGTTGATTGCCGGTGTTCCTTCTTGTTTCAGTGACTTTGAGTAAATTCATTTTCGCATATGTAATTGTGAAGATATAATCATTCAGACACTTTGTTGTTTCTTTGCAGAATACAAGGTTCACTCACACAACAGAAATGGCCTCTGCGTGGTGGCATTCATGGATGATCACTATCCTGTACGAAGTGCATTTTCTCTTCTGAATAAGGTAACAGATCGTTGTTGTTGAAACTCATGTATTATGTATTTCATGATTGGTCTATGATCATTTTTTACCAACAGGCCGGGATCGATCTTCCTGTTATGTGTTCTTATTCCGAATGGCCTAAACAACCATAAAGTTGTTTTGCTTCTAGATACAGACTAGCTACAACCTATAACCAATGTTCGGAGTCTTGCTTTGGTGTTCAATGAAATGTATACCATGTTGTCTGAGAAAACAATGGAGTGCGATGTTGTCTAGGGTCCCTTTTTTTTGTAATTAGCCAGAGAGCAGAGACTGATAAACCATGTACAGTCTTTGCTAAACAAATATATTTTTCTCCTGACATATATTCAAATGTGTATAGATAATAATCATGATTTTATCGAGGTCATGTGAAAATTTGTTGTACTGTTATAACTGAATAAGTTCCATAGAGCAGTTCTTCCATAGTAGTGTTTTCTGGTGATACTTAGCTGTGATGTGTTTTATGAAGGTACTTGACGAATACCAGAAGGCTTTTGGGGATGCTTGGAAAGCTGCCACAGCAGATTCCACTCAAGAGTGGCCTTTCCTGATGGAAGCTTTGACAAAATTTCAGGTATAACCATCTATGGAAGGTTCTGTATGCTCATGTGTTCATTGCTAGGAGGTAGCATAATGCTATATGTTTTTTTCCGGGCATAGTAATCGGTACACTGGTCTATTTTTCCTATATACTCCACGGTAAGAAGAATTGAGAGGGAGGGAGGGAGCAACCACACTTGTAATAAGTTGTCTCTTTCACAATTCTGCGATATCCATCGTATAACCACAGTTGTTCTCTATTTCTTGTTTTATCTTTTATGATGAAGAAGATGGCCAGATAAAAGTTTGGTGTGCTGGGGGATTCTATTTTCTTAGGAATGTGTTGTATCTTGTAGTTGTATGCCTGTTTTTGAAAGAAAAAGTTGCTATGTATTCCAGACCCATGGTATTCTGTGTTGGCTTCTCAGGGATTGGTTCTATATTTTGCACATATTCATGAATAGGTTCTATGTTTGGACATGTCAGTGTATTTTTGCAGTATGCTTTATTCTCTGGTCATTTTCATTGCTTTGTCCAACTTGCCGGAACCGATGAGTAAACTTGTTTTTTTTAATGATGAAGCATCTGCCATTTTGTAGGATCCTGCAGAGGCTGACAAGTTAACAAAAATCCAGAGGGACTTGGATGAAACAAAAATTATCCTAGTAAGTGTTTTCTTATTTGATTTTTTTCTGCCTGCTTGGATATCTACAGATTTACCCACTACTTGCACCACACACAATGGGTGCAAGGCCAGTCAACCCCATCTTGTACCGAAGATGTCATGCTGTTTTTGTGTGTGTGGGAGCAACCTATTGCTGATATGCTTTATTTGTGTTTGAATAATTTAACAGCATAAAACTATAGAGAATGTCCTTCAAAGAGGAGAGAGGTTGGATAGCTTGGTTGAAAAAAGCTCAGACCTGAGTGCTGCTTCACAGGTAAGCATATATCTATCTGTTTTCTATTTACCTCATGAGTGCTTTTGTGTTTAATGACATGGTGAAAAATTGCTAGTTACTGTTAGTTATCTCCGAGCTACAACGAGCATTCAACATCTTTGAGCCTCAGCCTGCACATTATTTTGCTGCAGGCGCACTTGTTATGACCGGCATATTAGGGGCTTAACCCAGTTAGTTGTGGCCCAGTTTATCTTATCGTTATTAGGGGCTTAGCCCAATTATCTTATTAGGAGGATTATATAAACTTGTGTAAGGACCCGTATTGGGATTAAGCAAGAAGCAATCATATTTGCTCGGCTTCCTTAGGGAGCCGGGAGACCTAACCCTAGCCGCCGCTGCGCTCTCTCTCTCTCGCGCGCGCGCACGCAACGACGGCGACCACGCCTTCCTCCACGCCATCCCTCCTTCCACCGCTACAACCTGAGACCATGCCCTGGTAGGGATCCGGTTCCTACCAATTTGGTATCAGATAGCTTTGGTGCGATCACGTCCTCACCGCCGCCCACCCCGACCCTTCCGCTGCCGACCGCGACAACCGCCCTGATGGCCACCACGGCCAGTGCCTCGCTCTTGCTGGTGCCGGTCACCTCTGTCGCGCCCGTCCCCGTCGTCTTCACCCCGGAGGAGATGACGGCTGCCATTCAGGATCTCACCCAGGCGGTCATGGGCATCTACACGTTCCTCGCGAGATCCTATGGGCCGCAGCTGCCTGTGCCCTTCGCCACCGCCCCGCCGCCGCCGCAGCCGCCGTCCTTGGCGACCCCCGTCGCCGCCGCCATGCAGCAGCTGCCATGGCAGCCGCCACCAGCTACGAACCCCGGCGCCTCCACCATGCAGCAGGGGCAACAGCTGCAGCCGTCACCACCGGCGACCGCGGCCCTGGGCATCCCGACGACGGGCCCGGGGGTGCCCATCCACCAGGTCCGGTTTCCCATGTCGCCGTCTTCGTTACCGGCCTGGCTCGCTGGGTCCCTTCCGCCGGTCTACACGACGGCCTCGGTCGGGCCGCACGTGCTGCCTCCGCCGGTGACGCACCCGGCCATGCAGTTTGGCGGGTCCTCGGGCTACGCCGAGCCCTTCGCCAGCGTCGACGGGCCCCTGTTCCAGGGCGGCACCCTGATGCCCGCATACTCGGCCCCGTCATCCTCGCTGCGCCGTGCTGACGAGGCGCACCCGCCCGTCGTCCATGTCCAGACGCTGACGAGATTCTCCAAGCTGGAGTTCGCGATCTACGACGGCACCGTCGACCCCCTGAATTGGCTCAACAAATGCGACCAATTTTTCAGGGGACAGCGCACGCTCGCGTCCGACCGCACCTGGATCGCCTCGTATCATCTCCGAGGAGCCGCACAGACGTGGTACTACGCCCTCGAACAAGACGAGGGCGACATGCCACCATGGGAACGCTTCCGCGAATTGTGCCTCTTGCGCTTCGGTCTACCTATACGCGGGAGCCGTCTGGCGGAGCTTGGGCGTCTTCGGTTCCTCACCTCGGTGCAAGACTTCGCCGACCGCTTCCAGGCACTGGCGTGCCACGCCCCCGGCGTTTCGGCTCGTCAGCGGGCTGAGCTCTTCGTCGGCGGCCTACCGGACCACATTTGCGTGGACGTGGAGATGCGCGGGCCATAGAACCTCCAGACGGCCATGTACTACGCCCGCACGTTCGAGTGTCGCGCGGTGGCCATCCAGCAGGCGCCACCACCCCGGGCCGCTGGGCCGCCACCTTGGCCAGAAGTTCCCGCGCAGGGTCGGCTTGCCCAGGCTTCCGCGACGCCCCTCGCCGCGGCTGCGGCATGCCCGTTCCCCCGGCTTACCCCGGCCGAGCAACTCGAGCGTCGCGGCCAAGGGTTGTGCTTCAACTGTGACGAGCCCTACGTACCGGGCCACGTCTGCCCACAACTCTTCTACCTGGAGGCTGCAGACTACATTGAGGAGGACCCCGCCGCCGCCGGGCTCGGCGACCAGCCCGCCCCAGTTGACGCGGAGGTGTTTGGCGACCGTTGATTTGCCCCGCCTTCCAGCTCGAGGACGAGCTGTTTGTGCAGGCGGGGAGAGATGTTATGACTGGCATATTAGGGGCTTAGCCTAGTTAGTTGTGGCCCAATTTATCTTATCGTTATTAGGGGCTTAGCCCATTTATCTTATTAGGAGGATTATATAAACTCGTGCAAGGACCCGTTTTGGGATTAAGCAAGAAGCAATCATATTTGCCCGGCTTCCTTAGGGAGCCGGGAGACCTAACCCTAGCCACCGCTGCGCTCTCTCTCTCTAGCCGGGAGACCACGCCTTCCTCCACGCCATCCCTCCTTCCACCCCTACAACCTGAGACCACACCCTGTTAGGGATCCGGTTCCTACCAGCACTTGTGCATATACTCCATTAAATTGTAAAGTTTACTTGTCTAGTGTGAAAGGATCACTGCTCATGGGATGACTGTAAAGTGATACTTATTTCTATTCATGTACTATATGTGATGCTAATATAATTTTGTTGGTTTGTATAATAATATAAATCTAGTTGTAATGTCCTTCACTCCTATTTCTTTACAACATTGACCAAAGCTGCTCTAATGCTGCGCTTACAACATCTGGCCTGTAATCCTATATTCCTAAATAGTTGATCCCCACTACTATTCCTTGGAACATGCACACATACCACATCAGAACACATATCACCTATTAATTGTTTCCTTCTTTTCTACCCCCCCAGTTCACTATTATAAGATGTTCTAACTTTTTTCTGAATCAGATGTATATAGGCGTGTTTTAGTGTGTTTGTTCACTCATTTTGATCTGTATGTAGTCCACACTGAAATATCCAAAACGCCTTATAATAGTGAACGGAGGGAGTATTTTTTAGTTGCACGCTCACCCCACTATCTACCTATTTTATTCTATCCATGCAACTCATCCACATCAACAAGTCATGCATGTTTGCCACATCATCAGCATGCCATCTCATCATAGTTAATCCTCACACTTCATCCATGTCATCACTATTACCAATGTTAGCATGTGTTCCTGTTGCAACGTGCTGGTTATCTTCTAGTATAATTATAATTTCTTGAACTCTGTCCAGTTTCCAGAATGCTTGTTGTTAGATACAGCGTATAATGTACATATGGCAAAAGGGCTCTTACGACACTTCTTTTTAACTTGCTGATGAAAATCATGATGTTAGTGTTATGGGTCATTTCAATGCTTCGCTTATTTCTGTTATCATATATTTTCCTGAGAGATGTTATTCTGCCTTTTCAGATGTTCTATAAGCAGGCGAAGAAAACAAACAGTTGTTGTACTATACTTTGAAGTTTGAAGTGTGATCCTGCAATTATCTTGGAAGGCTCCAGGTTAATGCTGTTTTCCGACAAAGATCCTGATACTGTTATACTTGCTCCTTGTACCTTCAGTTACGCCTTCTGCTCCCGTTTCTCAGAAAGAAAATCAACCGGATATTGTTGTGCTGTACTAAGTCTGGTTGCCCATGAAAGTGTCTGTGAGGCACGGGATCAATACTGTAAATCTGTTATTCTTTGGTGACGCCTTCGAATAGCAACTAACATCACTTAGCAATGGCCAACATCATTGTCTTCCCTGCTTAGATTGTCGATATCTCATTTCTCAAGTATGTTGGAGCACAGTTGCTGCCCTTACATTATGTACTGTATGTTGGAACACTGGTTGCTCATAATCTATGTTGTGATATTGTTGAAGATTATGCTTCTGTGATTTTATTACAAGTTTATTTATGTTTGAGTGTTCTGCTTGCGATATGCATACTGTGTTAAATGGTCAACATGCATACCGTGTCAAATGCAAATGCCTTTGCTGATTTCCTGGATGCAACTTTTATTATTATACAAGCAACGGTATAAATGGGCACGTTTTCTCTGTTGACCTTAGTCGGCGAAGTTATAGACAGTGTCAAGTTTGCGCCAGTGGCTTGACTGGACCACGAAAGTGCATTCGAATCCAGGATCTGAAGCCACACTTGAGGCTGAGCCTGGTATATACCACGTATGGTAGAAAAGGGGTAGGATATTCACTGTTCATAAAAAAAAAGGTAGGATATTCCACGTACGCGTGAAGGGCAGGCCATCAAGCAAAGTTCGTCTTGATTATTGAATTCAATAACAGATGCCAACAGCCCAAGCTTTGCTTGATACGAACCGCCGTTTCGCCCCTGACGACCGTCGCAAAACCGCCTCGCCGTCACGTCGGGCTTCAGGTTATAGCTAAACAGAGCCGCTGTCGGCGTGATGGCTAAGCGCCCGCGTTGGCGCCTTGCTCCGGCGGGAAGGTTACGTGCGGGCGCGGGACAAAGCCCTGCGCTCTTCTCACTCACTCCCATCACCTCACCAGTCACCACGCGACGGCCACAGACGCGCCCGGCCACCGTGCGTGCTACCAGCCATCGCGGATAGAGGGGATAGGCCTCGGCGCTCATTCCGTTGGAGCCCCAAGCCCCTCCGCTCCCAGCCTCACTTTCTCCCCGCGCTACCTACCAAAACGCCACGCCGCGCGTCACGTCACGGTTCGCAGCCGGCCACTTCCGGCATAGATAGATCGCTCACTTCCGGGGTCCGCGCTGCAAGCAAAACGAGCTCTCCGTCCGAGCTAAGCGAACGAGAGGGAGGGTAGGGTCGTCCCCGGCCGATCGGAGAAGATGGATCACGCGGCGGACACGTTCCGGACGGACCTGATGACCATCACGCGGCACGTGCTGAACGAGCAGAGCAGGCACCCAGAGTCGCGCGGCGACCTCACCATCCTCCTCTCCCACATCGTCCTCGGCTGCAAGTTCGTCGCCTCCGCCGTCAACAAGGCCGGCCTCGCCAAGCTCACCGGTCTCGCCGGCGAGACTAACGTCCAGGCAAGCTGCTGTGCTCTTCCTCTTTCTTTTCTCTTCTCTCCAGTTCAGTTTTGCTTCCGATCCGTGGGAATGGAAGCATGATGATGATGATGATGATGATGATGGTTGCCTGTTTGTCAATTGGTGGCGCGGGCTCTTCAGGGGGAGGAGCAGAAGAAGCTGGACGTGCTCTCCAACGAGGTGTTCGTCAATGCCCTCGTCAGCAGCGGCCGCACCGTATGAACTTTGTCTCATCCCATTTCTTTTTTTTTCCCTGCCATTTCTTTTCTTTTTGTACATACAAGATTGTTGATTTCATTCTGTTTTGTGACACTGCTTTGCGCTGCGAACCGATGCGTGCAGTGTGTTCTTGTGTCCGAGGAGGACGAGAAGGCGACGTTCGTGGACCCTAAGCTCCGTGGGAAGTGCGTAAAAGCCTTCGGCTCCTTGATTGCTCTGCTCAAATACCTTGATGTGGTCAAGGAGCGAATTTTCCTCTGTTGTTTCTGATGAAATGTGCGGATCTTCATTTTCCATCAGGTACTGTGTCTGCTTTGACCCCCTGGATGGCTCCTCCAACATCGACTGCGGCGTCTCCATCGGAACGGTAGGGGAAGCGCACAAGTAATTTCAAAGCTAAAAAAGTTGTTCGGAACACGCACAATTACGGGGAGTCTGCTTTCCTTTTTGCCATTTCAAAGTCCCAGGGGATATGCTCATAAAAAAGTAGAAATATGCTGCATGGACAGTTTATTCCTTATTCTTACATGTTTTTCTACAGATCTTTGGGATCTACATGATCAAGAACCAAGACACTGTGACTCTGGAGGAAGTACTGCAGCCTGGGAAGGACATGATTGCTGCTGGATACTGCATGTATGGGAGTTCCTGCACGGTAATTAATCAAGTTCCCTGACCTCGTGTTGCACAAGCAAGATAAATCTTTGCGTGACTGTAAGCGCACTGTCTGAATTGGCCTGTGTATGCTAATTGTCTGCAGCTTGTCCTGAGCACTGGAAATGGTGTCAACGGCTTCACGCTTGACCCTTCTCTTGGGGAGTTCATAATGACTCATCCAGACATCAAGGTGTGCTGGCAGAATTACTGAGATTTACTGTAGTATTTATTTTCTGAAAATTCACCAAGAGGCGTACTACTAAAATCTGCATGCTTTATGCTTCAGATACCGCCGAAAGGAAAGATCTATTCGGTTAACGAAGGGAATGCCAAGAACTGGGACACCCCTACTGCAAAGTATGAGATCTTGTTGTTTTCAGAGTAGTGTTACTTCCTTGAGTGTTCCTGCTAAAAACTTACCACATATATACAACAGGTACGTGGAGAAGTGCAAGTATCCCACGGATGGTTCATCACCCAAATCCTTGAGATACATTGGCAGGTTTGTGAATCTTCAACCTGCTTACCTGACGAATTGAACAATTTACCTCTCATACTTCAGAAGCTTCCCCCCGACAATGCAAAATTTACACGATCAATGAATGTTAACAAACTTGTAAAATGCTTGTCACAACATATAACACTCCATTCCTGATGGTTCACAGCATGGTTGCCGATGTCCACCGCACCTTGCTATACGGCGGCATATTCCTGTACCCCGCGGACAAGAAGAGCCCGAGCGGAAAGCTCCGGTACGCCACTGCCTGTGCGCACAACTCAAACAGCACCTCCACCATTGCACGCAGCTGTTCTGAAGTTGCCTGAATTTGCTGTGTTTGCAGTGTGATGTATGAGGTGTTCCCCATGTCATTCCTGATGGAGGAGGCTGGAGGCCAGTCTTTCACAGGCAAAGGACGGGTATGTGTTGTTGTGACATGCAAGCATCTCTGTTTTTCTTCCCTTGGCCAGAATTTCATGTCCAGCAACAGACAGTATGTTGACACTCTGTTTGTTGGCAATGCAATGCAGTCGCTTGACCTGATCCCCACCGACATCCACGAGAGATCCCCGATATTCCTGGGCAGCAGCGACGACGTGGAGGAGATCAAGGCGCTGTACGCGGAGGAAGCCAAGAAGGAAGGATCTGCATGATGGTCGACCGGTCGTCGCGCGCAAGGCGTGTGAATCGATGACGACTCGTGGGCCTTGCTGACAATGTGATTCGAATGTCAGGCATTTCTTTTCTATATATACGTCTGTGTCATTCAGTGTAATATAGCGTGGAGGCCTTGAACAGCTTCACTCGTGAGCAGCCAAGGCTTCTGCTTCTTTCCACAATTCGTTCACTGATGATACGTAATATACATCCATGTATACATATATCCATCTCAGGAGGACCAGTGCCGCAAGCTGTGCGGAATGCGTTGCATGTACATACAGATTGCTGCATCGTGTGAGTAAACATGTCGACTATTTCAGAGCCGAAAGATACATGCCAAAGGTCTCAGCCTGAGTGGCTGGCGCGGTTGGCGAAGCCATGTAGTACAAGCTTGGTAGTCAATTGACTACACAGCTTTTTGGTGAAACTAGCCTATAGGTGTATAAATATTGAAACAAATTTGTATAAATTCATATATTCGACTACACAATTTCAAGGCCGCCTTTGCAGAATAATCTTGAACTCAGGCGCTCCAGTCCATGGTAGCTCACCGGTCGCCGCCACGCTGCACAGAGTACATATGGCCGGACTGTTAGAAGAATAGAGAGGGATTGATGGAATCGATGTTTATTGCTTGAGCCTTGTGGTCATATATATAGAAATACATGATCTTTTTGAAGTAAAAAACAAGTCAGAATAATTCCTAGTCTATCCTATGTTTGCAATCTAATCACGATACTCAACACCCCCTGCAGTCACAACGGTAGCGACGTAGACGGTGAGACTGGAGAAGAATCCGAAGGTAAGCCGACGGACCCCCCCCCCCCCCCCCCGCGAAACCGACGGGGTTGCTCAAGCAAGGCGGTAGCCCTTTGTGCCGTTTGTCGAGGTAGTCGAGAGCGTAGAGTGTTGTAGCCGTGGTCGAGGTAGCCGTGCGAAGAACGCCATGGTCGATATCGAGTCGGGGTGGCCGGTGTCGAGGAAGTTGCCGTGGAGCCGCGGGCGCAAGGAGGCGCCGAGTTAGTCATAGGCACAATGGTGTCGAAGTAGTGTTGTGCCGGGAAGAAGACGTTGTTGACGAGACGTCGCGCCGGGTTTGTCAAGCCCGGGGACACGTCGTGAACGAAGGCACGCATCGGTGTTGCCAGCATCGAGCATGCGTAGATACTCGAAGTCGATGTTGACGATGCACCACTCCAGGCTTGCTAGGCTTGGGAACACATCGGAGACGAAGGCACCCGTCGGTATTGCCAGCACTGGACATGCGTAGATGTGGACCTACACGAGTTGTACGACATGTCGGAGGAGTCAAAGGGACCAAAAGATGAGGACTAGAGGATGGTTGCGACACCAATCGACGTGGGGCCGATGTCGCCAACGGTGGTCGGGGAAGATGACGATGATGCTGGCGATGAGATGGTGCTGGACGAAGACGAAGGGGGTGAACGGACGACACGACTCGGGTGAGCGAGCGGCAGCGGCGTCGAAGAAGAGCGCGACCGCGGCCTGACGATGGCGGTGGCGGCTTGGTTAGGTGCGCGGCGGCAATGCTCGAAGTAGGCGAGTAAAAACCCAACAATGTGACAAAGACCGGCGGGGACAATGGCATTCTCGCGCCAAGGGAGGCGGCACGGCACATACCACGTGGAAGTTAACACGCGGGGACGGCGGAGTGAACCACGGTCTGCGGCGCTACGGCCCGAAGGGGCGATGCAGGGGCAACATGCGGTTGGGGCGACGACAGGAAGACCTTGGGGCGGCGGCGTGGACTGCGTGCCACGGCGCTACGACCCTAAGTGGCGGCGCAACGACAGTGTGTGGGTCGATGTAGCCACAGGGACGACCTCCGGCGACAGCAGGGACCGCCGGCCACGGAGCTACGACCGAAGGGGCGATGCAGCGGCGGTGCATGAGTCAATATAGCTGTGGGAGAACCACGAGGCGACACAGCGGTAACCCGTTGCTCGATCGGTGTAGGTGCGCGTTGTACTCAGGACGGTCTTCATGGGATCCGCGGAGGCGCGCGCAACCAACGGGCCAGATCGGTCTCACGGCATAGATGAGGCGGATTACGGGCGGGCAGGGGACGTCGCTCGGTGGAGTCGGAGTGGCGACGGAGTTCAAGATGAAGCCGCCAACGACGGTCAGCGTGGAACGACGTGTGGACGAGCGCAACTGGCCCGAGGCAGTCAGTGAGCCCGACGGAGCCGCCAGCTGCCAAGACAGACGGTAGGGCGGCCGTACTGACACGACGGAGGCGGGTGGTGATGGAGAAGTCCCGGTCGAAGCAGGGCGGCGACAACCGGCTCAAGATGATGGGCGGGCAGACGCGCGGACGACGGCCTTGACAGGCCGCTGCGTCGCGCGAGGCCGCCGGGTCAAAGTAGACGCCGGGTGGTCGCACGGGTCGAAGTAGAGGCATGGGGTCGACGGCGGGGGTAGATGATGCAAACCGATATTAGATTGAACAAAAAAAAAACGCCGATCAAGATGACCGGCGGGAGAGAGAAAACCAGAATCAAAGTATTGAGAAAAATACTCTCTAGGGCAGCCGATCAACACGATCGGTGAACGAACCCTAAGTACGAGCGGCATGGCTCCCGGTGGCGTTCATGGGACCGACATCCCCGGGGGCGGCGCGGAGCGGAAACAGTGACGACGGCTAGGGTTTGGATCGTTTAGGCTGATACCATGTTAGAAGAGACAGAGAAGGATTGATGGAATCGATGTTTATTGCTTGAGCCTCATAAGCATATATAGAAGTAATGGTTTTTTAATACAAAATAAGACAAAATAATTTCTAGTCTATCCTATATTTTTAATCTAATCACAATACTCAACACAGACCAAATGTCAGGCACATCGCCAGGCATGGCCATGGAAGCAGCCTGATGCAACAATACAATACAAAGCAAACACATAAATTTCTCTCTCTACGCCATCGCAAAATGAACATACACCGACATGAATTGACTCTAATTTATTGAAAAAAGTTAACGCTCAACATTGCGGTGTTATAAATACGGGATATACCAAGTATACGGATGACCCACCATAGATCCATGACTCGTACAAGATACGGCCAGAAGATCATGGGCCAAGGGGCTTCGTCATCAACCCATCAAAGATAAAGAGTGTGGCTTACGCACTAACCGGTGTACACATGAGTTATAGTCCCTGAAGATTTGACTTAACCGACGAAAGATGACCCCTAAAAATGTATTTCTTCAAGTGAAGAATTTGGTGCGTTCTTTGAAGAAATGAAGTGAAGAATCGGAGCTTGAAGACTTTGTTTTCATAGTTTCTATCTTCTTTATTTGAGTCGTAGGAAACACTGTACTGTTAAAGAGGGTCTAGGTGATACATAGACATATTTTTAAAGTGATGCTCAAAAGCCTACAACTACCTAATTCTTCGAGTTGAAGACTTTGGAAATCTCTTGCAGTGCAGTCGAGTTCTTCAGCGACAGAGATGAAGTGCTACTTCTTAAGCTTGCGTTGGTTTTCCCCTTGAAGAGGAAAGAGTGATGCAGCAAAGTAGAGGTAAATATTTCCCTCAGTTAAGTACTAAGGTATCAATCCAGTAGGAGGAACACACTAGTCTCCAATAATTGCACCTGCACAAACAAACAAATACTTGCACCCAACATGATAAAGGGGTTGTCAATCCCTTCACGCTTACTTGCAAAGATGAGATTTGATAGTGATAGATATAAAAGATAAGTAAAAATGCAAAATAAAATAAAAGTAAATAAATTGCAGCAAGCTATTTTTGTGTTTCTGATTTTGTAGATCTGAAAATAATATGATAAAAGATAGACCTGAGGGCCATAGTTTTCACTAGAGGCTTCTCTCTTGAAAGGAAGCATACAATATGTAAACAAATTACTGTTGAGCAATTGATAAAAATACATAGTTATGAAGATATACAAGGCAATGATCATGCATATAGGGATCACATCCGAGACAAATAGATCGACTCTTGCTTGCATCTACTACTATTACTCCACATATCGACCGCTATCTAGCATGCATCTAGTATATTAAGTTAACAAGAATGGAGTAACACCTTAAGCAAGATGACAAGATGTAGAGGGATAGATCCAATCAATATGAACAAACCCCATTTTTTATCTTTAATGGCAACAATACAAATACGTGTCATGTCCCTTTCTGTCACTGTGATTGAGCACCGCAAGATTGAACCCATTACAAAGCACCTCTCCCATTGTAAGAAAAATCAATCTAGTTGGCCATACCAAATCAATAGATCGGGGAGAAATACAAAGCTATATAAATTATGCATAAAAGAGTTCAGAGAAGACAAATAATATTCATAGATAATCTGATCATAAATCCACAATTCATCGGATCTCAACAAACGCACCACAAAAGAAGATGACATCAAATAGGTCTCCAAGAACATCGAGGAGAACATTGTATTAAAGATCAAAGAGAGAGAATAAGCATCTAGCTACTAGATATGGACCGTAGGTCTGTGGTAAACTACTCAGACATCATCGAAAGGGCAACAAGGTTGATGTAGAAGCCCTCCGTGATCGAATCCCCCTCTGACGGAGTACTAGAAAAGGTCCCCAGATGGGATCTCATGAAGATAGAAACTTGCGGCGGCGGAAAAGTATTTTTGGTGTGCCCTCTTGTCTTCGTAGAATATTTGATTTATAGAAGAAGAATTAGGGTTGGAGGATCTACGGGGGGCCCACAAGCTTGGAGGATGCACCCCCCGGGGCGCCCCCCTGAGCTTGTTGCCGCCTCGTGGCCCTTCTGGCCTCCTCCCGAAGCTTCCAGGGTGTCTTGTGGTCCAAGAAAAATCATCAAAAAGTTCCGTTCCATTTGCTATTGATTTTCTATAAACACAAAAACAAGGAAAAAACAACAACTAGCACTGGGCACTAGGTTAATAGGTTAGTCCCAAAAAATGATATAAAATAGCATAATAATGCATATAAAACATCCAAGATTGATAATATAATAGCACGGAAAAGTAAAAAATTATAGATACGTTGGAGACATATCAAGCATCCCCAAGCTTAATTCCTGCCCGTCCTCGAGTAGGTAAATGATAAAAATAGAATTTTTGATGTGGATTGCTACCTAACATGTTTATCATGCTCCATCTTCTTAACACAAAGTATTTATCATGCATAACCCCGATGATAAGCCAAGCAATTGGTTCATACTTTTCAACACGCTTCAGCTTTGTCAACTCTCACGTAATACATGAGCATGAGCCATGGATATAACACTATGGGTGGAATAGAGTATGATGTTGGAGGTTGTGTGGAGAAGAAATAAAAGAAGAAAGTCTCACATTGACAAGGCTAATCAATGGGCTATGGAGATTCCCATTAATTGATATCAATGCAAGGAGTAGGGATTGCCATGCAATGGATGCACTAGAGCTATAAGTGTATGAAAGCTCAAAAGAAAATTAAGTGGGTGTGCATCCAACTTGCTTGCTCATGAAGACCTCGGGCATTTGAGGAAGCCCATCATTGGAATATACAAGCCAAGTTCTATAATGAAAAATTTCCACTAGTAATATATGAAAGTGACAAAATAGGAGACTCTCTATCATGAAGAACATGGTGCTACTTTGAAGCACAAGTGTGGAAAAGGATAGTAACATTGTCCCTTCTCTCTTTTTATCTCTCTTTTTTCTTTGTTTTTTCTCATTTTCTCATTTTTTCTCTTTTGTTGGGCACTTTGGCCTCTTTTTTCTTGGGCTCATTTGTCCTCTTATTTATATATATATATTTTATATTCCTCACATGGGAAAATTCTCTAATAATGAATATGATCATCACACTTCTATTCACTTACAACTCAATACTAGAACAAAATATGACTATATATGAATGCCTCCGGGGGAGTATCATGATGTGCAATGATCTAGCGTGACATGTATAAAAAATATGAGTGGTGGAGGAGCCACAAATACTATGCCAACTATATGATCATGCAAAGCAATATGACAATGATGATATGTGTCATAATAAAACAGAACGGTGGAAGTTGCATGGCAATATATCTCGGAATGGCCATGGAAATGCCATAATAGGTAGGTATGGTGGTTGTTTTGAGGAAGATAAGGAGGCTTATGTGTGATAGAGCATATCATATCACGGCGTTTGGATGCACCGACGAAGTTTGCACCACAACTCGAGATGAGATGGGGCAATGCACGGTACTGAAGAGGCTAGAAAAATGCGGAAAGGTAATAATGCATATAATCCATGGAATCACATTAGTCATAAAGAACTCACATACTTATTGCAAAAGTTTATTAGCCCTCGAAGCAAAGTACTACTACGCATGGCCCTAGGGGGATAGATTGGTAGGTAAAGACCATTGCTTGTCCCCAACCGCCACTCATAAGGAAGACAATCAGTAATAAATCATGCTCCAATTTCATAGCATAACGAGAGGCCATACATGCATGCTTCGGGAATCACAAACCTTAACACCAATATTCTTACTAAACAACAATTACTCACTAGCATGACTCTAATATCACCATCTTTATATCTCAAAACAAATGCAAGGAATCAAACTTCTCATATATTCACTGATCTTCATGAAAGTTATTATTATTATATCCTTCTTGAATACCCATCATATTAGGACTAAATTCATAACCCAACCAAATTGCCATACTATTTATAAGACTCTCAAAATAATATAAGTGAAGCATGAGAGTCTATCAATTTCTTTAAAATATAACCACCGCCGTGCTCTATTAGATATAAGTGAAGCACTAGAGCAACTTCATTGCTCAAAAGATATAAGTGCAGCTCAAATAGTATTCTAATAAATTTACGAATAATGTGTGTCCCTCTCAAAAAGGTGTGTCCAGCAAGGATGATTGTGGCAAACTAAAAACAAAATATAGCAAAGACTCATATAATACACAACGCTCCAAGCAAAACTCATATCATGTAGTGAATAAAAATACAGCCTCAAGCAATTTACCGATGGATTGTAGACAAAAGAGGGGTGTGTAACACCCCAGTGGTTAGCTACAGTAACCTCACCCTAATGATGCCATGTCACCAAGCTTGCTAAGCTAAGTGCCTCTTGATAGAAATCAAAGACAAATTCTAATTTGAAACGCAAGTCAAAATATTACATTTTCAAGCAGCAAAACAAAATGTTCATAATATTGTAGAAAATCCAAAAGCTATTATAAAAATAAAACCAACATTATTTGAATTCCCAAAATGCCCTTGGAAATTAACTAAGTGGTTCAACAACACAATAATTAACGTTTTCATTTTCTGAAAATGCTTACATATTTCTATTTTCCCCCAAACTTTTTGTGCCAACACAAAACATTGCAATGTAATTATGTGGACAAGAATCACATTTTACAAAATCCTTTTGGCAACCCAAAATATTGTAAAGCATTTTATGTAAAAAGAAACAGAGAGAAATAAAGAAAAGGAAAGGAGTTTTACTGTGCACTTAAGCCTGCGAGCTACAGGTGCCGGCCCAACCCATTTTCTCTTTCCCTCTACCTCCCTCTCTCTCTGGTGCGTGGCAGCACCGCGTGCACCTGATGCCAACGGCGGGCATGCTTTGGCCATCCCCCGACACCGTAGCCGATGCGGGGGGATAAGGCCGACCCCAGGGCACCCCTAGGCGAGCCCTAGCCCCTTCCCTTCCTCCCCCATCGCCCTCCTCTGCATAGCCGCAACCGGGTGCCGTCCTCGCCGTGCCGCCGTTGAGGCCGTGGCCACCAGCTACCCCGTGTCACCGACGCATGTCCGGAGGCTTCGTTGCGGTCGTCTGTGTCCGCCGCGCCATGAGGTCGACGACGGGAGCCCCGACAATGCCGACCACGCTCCGTTCCCATCGCTGAGATCCACCTCGGCTGCCGCATCGATCCCCTCATCCTTGAGCACCCCCGGCCCCGTCGAGCCCCCCGCAACCTCCCAGTGAGCCCCTCGCATCCTCCCCTCCCCTGAGCTCTAGCGCCCCCTAGATATCCCCGCCACCTCGTCCGAGAGCTCACTTCTGCAACCACAATGAGCCTAGCTAGCGTCAGTGCGCGCAGACGTCCTCCCCGCCTCTCCTAGATGTCGCCCAGGCTAGTAGACCATCCGATCTCCTCGTGCACGCTCGAATCCGACAATCTCTTGCTCCGACCGCCACCGGACGCCGTTGTTGCCGCTTGCTTCGACCATCGCTGCCTCCATCGCATGCACCAATGGATGCACCTCACCGCGCCGGTCCCGTAGGACCAAACCACACCTCAGATGACCGCCGGAGGCGACCGCACGGTCCTCGCCGGCGTGCCCTATCTCACTGTCTTCGCGCGCTAGATTGCCGCTAACGTGGCACATCATTAGCCACTAACCGCCACCCTAACCCTCACTCACACCGGGCCCCACTGGCCCTAACTACCCTTGTTAAAGAAATAAACCTATTACTTAAACTAGAGATTGACATGTTGGCCCATCTACTGTTTAAATGGTTAAATTTTAGTTAAACCTAACCGTGGCTGACATGTGGGTCTACTAGGCCCGGTTGACCCAGTCAACCTGCTGACTGAGCAAGCCAGTCACTGGCAACTGGGGCTCACTAGCCCAACTGAGCAGTCAACTGCTGACTGGGCAGTTGACTGGGTCCCACTATCAGCCAGACCAACACTTTGCTAGGTACACTTTTTGGTACCCCTAGCAATTTCCCTTTTATTTTCAAAATATTAATAATTTCAGGAATTTTAGAAAATGTTTCAAAAACTTTGAAAAATCATATAAAATAATCTGTAACTCGGATGAAAATAATTTATACATGAAAACTGATCAGAAAATATGACGAATCCGAATATGCAACCCATTCATCTGTCACATGGCCCTAGCATACTGAACATGGAACCGTCCCCTCTCTTTCGTCTATCCGGAAAATGCCAAACACCGGGAAAACCCCTACGGATGTTTTCTCTCTTCGTCTGCAACGTGTAGTACTGCATTAGATCACCACTAGCCCTGTATATCGTCATGTCATGCTTAGTGTTGCACTTGATTGCTTGTATTTACTGTTTCTTCTCCCTCTTCTCTCCGATAGACCCCGAGACCAATGTTGCCCCTGTGATCGACTACGTTACCGATGACCCTTCTTTCTTTGCAGCAGAGCTTCCAGGCAAGAAAATCCCCTTGATCATTCTGATATCGCCCATTCTCTTGTGCTTGCATTAGAATTGATACTGCTTTCGTATGATCCTATTTTGATGCATAGCCTGATTTTGTTACTTGCTTTCTTACCTTACCTGCTTATCCTAAACTTCTTAGTATAGGCTGGTTTGTGATCCACCAGTGAGCCCTCACCTTGTCCTAGTTGCCCCCGCTTGATGACCGATGACATAATCAACATGATCAATGTCCAGAGACCGACACATCACATCACACCCCCTTAGTTGCACGACACTCCAGGGTTACTATCGAGTGTCGAGGGTGATAGTTAATCGGGCGTGGTCATCGAGGGTGATTCTTCCTTCACCACTCTCGATAAAGACTCTGTTGTGCAACCCCTCAAGTGTGGACCATCGAGGGTGATTCCTCCAAGTCCACCTTAACGGTTACATCGAGTGGGAATCCATCGAGGGTGATTCCTCGGGTTTTCCCCCTTGCTGTCTTGGACACACAGTTACTTTGATTTTACCACAAAACCATGACTGAAGTCGGGTTGACCGTGAGTGTACCCATGAGTTGATGTGTAGTCGGGTTGATCTGGAGGATACCTGCGAGTTTTCCACGTGGCACGGCCGGACATTCCTAGCCCTTGCTGTAAGTCCGTGAGACGGGGCGACGAGGCCACATATCATGGATCATTGATCATTACCGCGCACTCCCAAGACACTAACGGTTTGGATATGTGATCCGAGTAGGCCTCTGGCCTTTTCGCACTAACTACCAAGCGGGAGTAAGTATGGGCACTCTGCATCGTACGTTTCTTCTGAAAGCTCACAAACATCAGCAATGGAGCAGCACACGCTCGGGTGGTCCGCATAAGCACCTGCCTTGTATAAGGAGGTAGCCAGGACTGATCCCGGCCATCCTCGCAACGCGCAGGATTGCAAAGGACGATTGGCCCATGACCCCTTCACATTTAGGATGTAGACCGGCGTGCTGGCCTCTCTGTTGAGCCTAGGTAGGACTACGGCTGTTGATCGACCGAGGCCGATCATGACCTGATGGTGTGTCCAGCCGGAGTTGATCGAGCGTGTTGGGTAAGTTTGTGCACCCCCGCAGGGAAGATTGATCTATTCGAATAGCCGTGTCCACGATAACGGACACTCGGAGTTGTATCCCGATCGATACAACTAGAACTGGATGCTGAGGCATGAAATAGATATGTGGCTCCTCGATTGGTTTCTCGCAGCGAGTCGAGAAAGGATCTCTGGGCGTGGTTACTACAACAAACTATTAATTTATAATATGCTATTATGTACTCTTCTAAATGCTGCAAGATGCTTGAAGATGCTAGTCTTTGATAGGCTAGGCTTTCCCTCTATTCTGGCATTCTACAGTTTAGCCCATAGATACAACCCTTCCATTTGTTACCGATGCACACTTACAATAGATTTGATGTCAGTCTTGCGAGTACTTTGGATGAGTACTCACCGTTGCTTTGCTACTTCTTTTCCTCCATACCCGATTGTTGCGATAAGATGACGGATTCTAGGAGCCAGATGCGACCCCGACGACGACTACTACTACTACCCCGAGGGTGACTACTACTACGTGGAGTCCGTTGATGACCAGGAGTAGTTAGGAGGCTCACAGGCAGGAGGCCTTGCCTTTTCGATCATCATAGATGTTTGTGCTAGCCTTCTTAATGCAAACTTGTTTAACTTATGTCTGTACTCAGATATTGTTGCTTCCACATACTCGTTTGCATTCGAGCTTATGTATTCGATCCCTCGAGGCCCTTGGCTTGTAATATAAAGCTTGTATGACTTAATTTGTGTTTATAGTTGTGTTGTGATATCTTTCCGTGAGTCCCTGATCTTGATCATACATATTTCCGTGTATGATATAGTGTATGATTGAATCGGGGGCGTCACAGGATGCCATCTAGGGCATCCCCAAGCTTAGACGCTTGGTTGTCCTTGAATATTACCTTGGGGTGCCTTGGGCATACCCAAGCTTAGGCTCTCCTTATTCCTTATCCCATCAAAACTTTGCTCAAAACTTGAAAACTCCACAACACAAAACTCAGCAGAAAACTCGGGAGATCCATTAGTATAATAAAACAAATCACCACTTGTGGTACTGTTGTAAACTCATTCCAATGTCATATTAGCATTATATCTATTGTATTCTAACTTCACCATGGTTCATACCCCCTGATACAACCCATAAATTCATCAAAACAAGCGAACAACACATTGAAAACAAAATTTGTCAAAAATAGAACAGTATGTAGTAACTTGAATATTGCTCATACTTATGTAACTCTAAAAATTCTGAAAAAACAGGAAAACATGGGCAATTTGTATATCAATTATGTGTAGAAGATTCAGAGCAAAAACATGTTTATGTGAATTTTCAAAATTTCACAACTGAGCACAAAAGTCTCTGTTTTCATAGAATCAAATCAACTATCTTCCAAATCATCCCAAAGGTCTTACTTGACACAAACACTAATTTAAACACAAGAACACCATCATAAAAGAAGTATAATGACATATTTGTTTCAAAACAGAAGAAAAAGAAGAAAAACAAAAAAAATACATTGGGTTGCCTCCCAACAAGCGCTTTCTTTATATCCATTAAGATAGGCTTGAGACTTTATTAATGCTCACATGAAAGACAAAAATTAAAGCACCAAGAGAGCATCATAAAACATGTGATAAACACATTTAGGTCTGACATACTTCCTAGGTATAGGCATTTTATAAGAGAACAAATTATCAAGACAAGAATAACCTAGCATATGCAAGGAATGAGAAAGAAACAATAGCAATTTCAACATAAAGAGATGTATTTTAGTAACATGAAAATTCCTACAACCATATTTTTTCCCTCTCATAATAATTACATGTAGGATCATAACAAATTCAACAATATAGTATCACATAAAACATTCTCCACATGATCCACATGCATGCAAAGTTGACACTCTTACAAAATAGTGGGATTATCATCAACTAAAGCCATGACCTCTCCAAACCCACTTTTATCAAAAAATTGTAAGATTGAACACTCTCCAAATATATGGGGTTCCTTTTTTTTCTTCTAAAGTTGACGCTCTTCCAAACCCACTTTCAATATTATCGCAAACATTATTATCAATTTCATATTCATCATGAGGCATAAATACATTTTCAAGATCATAAGAAGCATTATCACTCCAATCATGATCATTGCAATAAGTAGTGAACATAACAAAATTATCATCCCCAAGCTTGTAGTTTGCATATTGTTAACACAACTGACATTAATAGAATTTATAATAACATCAGTACGATCATGCTTTTCATTCAAGGAGCTATCATGAATCACTTTATAAATTTCTTCGTTTAATATTTCATCACAAATTTCAGATTCATGATCTTCAAGCAAAACTTCATAGAGAAAATCAAGTACACTCAACTCACTAGCATTTGCTTCAACATAATTAGATCTTTTGAAAATATTAGCAAGTGGATGAGGATCCATAATAGATGTTTAGCAAGCAAATAGAAGGCACATGGCACACAAGAAAAGATAGCAAACGAGCAAAAAGACAAATATTTTTGTATTTTTCTGAAAACATTTTAGAAGTGGTGGAGAAGAAAACGAGAGGCAAACAATGTAAATGCAACAGGCAATGGCGCCAGAAATTATTCCTGCTACTTCTTGAGGTTGTGTTGGTTTTTCCCTTGAAGAGGAAAAGGTGATGCAGCAAAGTAGAGATAAGTATTTCACTCAGTTAAGGACCAAGTATTAATAAAGTAGGAGGAGCACACAAGTCTCCAATAATTGGACCTACACAAATAAACAAATACTTGCACCCAAAGCGATAAAAGGGTTGTCAATCCCTTCATGGTTACTTGCAAGGATGAGATCTGATAGTGATAGATATAAAAGATAAGTAAAACCGCGAAATAAAATAAAAGTAAATAAATTACAGCAAGGTATTTTTGTGTTTTTGATTTTGTAGATATGACAATAATATGATAAAAGATAGACCCCGGGGCCATAGTTTTCACTAGAGGATTCTCTCTTGAAAGAAAGCATACGGTGAGTAAACAAATTACTGCTGAGCAATTGATATAAAAGCGCATAGTTATGAAGATATCCAAGGCAATGATCATGTATATAGGCATCACGTCCGAGACAAGTAGACCGACTCCTCCCTGCATCTACTACTATTGCTCCACACATCGAGCACTATCCAACATGCATCTAGTGTATTAAGTTAACAAGAACGGAGTAACACCTTAAGCAAGATGACATGATGTAGAGGGATAGATCCAATCAATATGAACAAACCCCATCTTTTTATCCTTAATGGCAACAATACAAATACGTGTCATGTCCCTTTCTGTCACTGAGATTGAGCACCGCAAGATTGAACCCATTACAAAGCACCTCTCCCATTGCAAGAAAAATCAATCTAGTTGGCCAAACCAAATAAATAGAGTGGAGAAAAATACAAAGCTATATAAATCATGCATAAAAGAGTTCAGAGAAGACAAATAATATTTATAGATAATCTGATCATAAACCCACAATTCATCGGATCTCGACAAGCGCACCACAAAAGAAGATTACATCAAATAGATCTCCAAGAACATCGAGAAGAACATTGTATTGAAGATAAAAGAGAGAGAAGAGGCCATCTAGCTACTAGCTATGGACCCGTAGGTCTGTGGTAAACTTCACACATCATCGGAAGGGTAGCAAGGTCGATGTAGAAGCCCTCCATGATCGAATCCCCCTCTGATGGAGTACTAGAAAAGGTCCCCAGATGGGATCTCACGAAGACAAAAACTTGCGGTGGTGGAAAAGTATTCTTGGTGTGCCCTCTGGTCTTCGAGGAATATTTGGATATTTATAGAAGAATAATTAGGGTTAGAGGAGCTACGGGCCCCCACACGCTTGGAAGGAGGGGCTGTTGGGGAACGTAGTAATTTCAAAAAATTTCCTACGCACACGCAAGATCATGGTGATGCATAGCAACGAGAGGGGAGAGTGTTGTCCACGTACCCTCGTAGACTGAAAGCGGAAGCATTAGCACAATGCGGTTGATGTAGTCGTACGTCTTCACGATTCGACCGATCAAGTACCGAACGTACGACACCTCCGAGTTCAGCACACGTTCAGCTCGATGACGTCCCACGAACTCCGATCCAGCAGAGCTTTGCGGGAGAGTTCCATCAGCACGATGGCGTGTTGACGGTGTTGATGATGCTACCGACGCAGGGCTTCGCCTAAGCACCGCTATGATATTACCGAGGCGGAAACTGGTGGAGGGGGCACCACACATGGCTAAGAGATCAAGAGATCAATTGTTGTGTCTAGAGGTGCCCCCTGCCCCCGTATATAAAGGAGGGAGGGAGAGGCCGGCCCTAGAGGAGGGCGCGCCAAGTGTGTGGAGTCCTACTGGGACTCCCAAGTCCTAGTAGGATTCCCCTTTCCTTTCCGGAGTAGGAGAGAAGGAAAGAGGGGGAGAGGGAGAAGGAAAAGAGGGCTGCACCCCTTGTCCAATTCGTACCAGAGGGGGGGGGGGGGGCGTGCCTCCTTCCTTTTGGCCTCTCTCCTCTATTCCCGTATGGCCCAATAAGGCCCATATACTCCCCGGCGAATTCCCGTAACTCTCCGGTACTCCGAAAAATACCCGAATCACTCGGAACCTTTCCGAAGTCCGAATATAGTCGTCCAATATATCGATCTTTACGTCTCGACCATTTAGAGACTCCTCGTCATGTCCCCGATCTCATCCGGGACTCCGAACTACCTTCGGCACATCAAAACACATAAACTCATAATACTAATCGTCACCGAACTTTAAGCGTGCGGACCCTACGGGTTCGAGAACTATGTAGACATGACCGGGACACGTCTCCGGTCAATAACCAATAGCGGAACCTGGATGCTCATATTGGCTCCCACATATTCTGCGAAGATCTTTATCGGTCAAACTGCATAACAATATACGTTGTTCCCTTTGTCATCGGTATGTTACTGCTCGAGATTCGATCGTCGGTATCTCAATACCTAGCTCAATCTCGTTACCGGCAAGTCTCTTTACTCGTTCCATAATGCATCATCCCTTAACTAACTCATTAGCTACATTGCTTGCAAGGATTATAGTGATGTGCATTACCAAGAGGGCCCAGAGATACCTCTCCGATAATCGGAGTGACAAATCCTAATCTCGAAATACGTAAACTCAACAAGTACCTTCGGAGACACCTGTAGAGCACCTTTATAATCACCCAGTTACGTTGTGATGTTTGGTAGCACACAAAGTGTTCCTCTGGTAAGCGGGAGTTACATAATCTCATAGTCATAGGAACATGTATAAGTCATGAAGAAAGCAATAGCAACATACTAAATGATCAAGTGCTAAGCTAACGGAATGGGTCAAGTCAATCACATCATTCTCCTAATGATGTGATCCCGTTAATCAAATGACAACTCATGTCTATGGCTAGGAAACTTAACCATATTTGATTCAACGAGCTAGTCAAGTAGAGGCATACTAGTGACACTTTGTTTGTCTATGTATTCACACATGTACTAAGTTTCCGGTTAATACAATTCTAGCATGAATAATAAACATTTATCATGAAATAAGGAAATAAGCAATAACTTTATTATTGCCTCTAGGGAATATTTCCTTTAGTCTCCCACTTGCACTAGAGTCAATAATCTAGTTCACATCACCATGTGATTTAACACCAATATTCACATCTGTATGTGATTAACACCCATAGTTCACATCGTCATGTGACCAACATCCAAAGGGTTTACTAGAGTCAATAATCTAGTTCATATCGCTATGTGATTAAAACCCAAAGAGTACTAAGGTATGATCATGTTCTGCTCGTGAGAGAAGTTTAGTCAACGAGTCTGTCACATTCAGAGCCGTATGTATTTTGCAAATATTCTATGTCTACAATGCTCTGCATGGAGCTACTCTAGATAATTGCTCCCACTTTCAATACTTATCCAGATTGAGACTTAGAGTCATCTGGATCGGTGTAAAAGCTTGCACCGATGTAACTCTTTACGACAGGCTCTTTTATCACCTCCATAATCGAGAAATATTTCCTTAGTCCTCACTAAGGATATTCTTGACCGCTATCCAGTGATCTACTCTTAGATCAAAATTGTACTCCCTTGCCAAACTTAGAGCAAGGTATACAATAGGTCTGGTACATAGCATAGCATACTTTATAGAACCTATGACTGAGGCATAGGGAATGACTTTTCATTCTCTTTCTGTTTTATGCCATAGTCGGGTTTTGAGTCTTACTCAACTTCACACCTTGCAACACAGGCAAGAAATCCTTCTTTGACTATTCTATTTTGAACTACTTTAAAATCTTATCAAGGTATGTATTCATTGAAAAATCTCATCAAGCGTCTTGATCTATCTCTATAGATCTTGATGCTCAATGTGTAAGCAGCTTCACCAAGGTATTTCTTTGAAAAAACTCTTATTCAAGTATCCTTTTATGCTATCCAGAATTTCTATATCATTTCCAATCAACAATATGTCATCTACATATAGTTTTAGAAAATGCTACGGAGCTCCCACTCACTTTCTTGTAAATACAGGCTTCTCCAAAAGTCTGTATAAAACCATATGCTTTGATCAACTCATCAAAGCGTATATTCCAACTCCGAGATGCTTGCACTAGTCCATAGATGGATCGTTGGAGCTTGCACATTTTGTTAGCACCTTTAGGATTGACAAAACCTTCTGGTTGCATCATATTCAACTCTTCATTAATAAATCCATTAAGGAATGCAGTTTTGACATCTATTTGCCAGATTTCATAAAATGTGGCAATTGCTAACATGATTCGGACAGACTTAAGCATCGATACAAGTGAGAAAATCTCATCGTATTCAACACCTTGAACTTGTCGAAAAACTTTTTGCAACAAGTCGAGCTTTGTAGATAGTAACACTACTTATCAGCGCCTGTCTTCCTCTTGAAGATCCATTTATACAATATGGCTTGCCGATCATCGGGCAACTCCACCAAAGTCCACACTTTGTTCTCATACATGGATCCTATCTCAGATTTCATGGCCTCAAGCCATTTCGCGGAATCTGGGCTCATCATCACTTCCTCATAGCTCGTAGGTTCATCATGGTCTAGTAACATGACTTCTAGAACAGTATTACTGTACCACTCTGGTGCGGACTGTACTTTGGAAGACTTACGAGGTTCTGTAGTAACTTAATCTGAAGTTTCATGATCATCATCATTAGCTTCCTTACTAACTGGTGTAGGAATCACTGGAACTGATTTCTGTGATGAACTACTTTCCAATTCGAGAGAAGGTACAATTACCTTATCAAGCTCTACTTTCCTCCCACTCACTTCTTTCGATAGAAACTTCTTCTCTTGAAAGGATCCATCTTAGCAACGAATAACTTGCCTTCGGATCTGTGATAGAAGGTGTACCCAATAGTTTCCTTTGGGTATTCTATGAAGACGCACTTCTCCGATTTGGGTTCGAGCTTATCAGGTTGAAACTTTTTCACATAAGCATCGCAGCCCCAAACTAAGAAACCACAACTTTGATTTCTTGCCAAACCATAGTTCATAAGGCGTCGTCTCAACGGATTTTGATGGTGCCCTACTTAAAGTGAATGCAGCTGTCTCTAATGCATAATCCCAAAACGATGGTGGTAAATCGGTAAGATACATCATAGATCACACCATATCTAGTAAAGTACGATTACGACGTTCGGACACACCATTACGCTGTGGTGTTCCGGGTGGCGTGAGTTGTGAAACTATTCCGCATTGTTTCAAATGTAGACCAAACTCGCAACTCAAATATTCTCCTCCATGATCAGATCGTAGAAACTTTATTTTCTTGTTACGATGATTTTCCACTTCACTTTTAAATTCTTTGAACTTTTCAAATGTTTCAGACTTATGTTTCATTAAGTAGATATACTCATATCTGCCCAAATCATCTGTGAAGGTCAGAAAATAAATACCCGCCATGAGCATCAACACTCATTGGACCGTATACATCGGTATGTATTATTTCCAACAAGTCACTAGCTCGTTCCATTGTTCCGGAGAACGGAGTTTTAGTCATCTTGCCCAAAAGGCACGGTTCACAAGCATCAAACGATTCATAACCAAGTGATTCCAAAAATCCATCTTTATGGAGTTTCTTCATGCGCTTTACACTGTTATGACCCAAACGGCAGTGCCAAAAATAAGTTGCACTATCATTATCAACTTTGCATCTTTTGGCATCAATATTATGAATATGTGTATCACTACGATCGAGATCCAACAAACTATTTTTATTGGGTGTATGACCATCAAAGGTTTTATTCATGTAAACAGAACAACAATTATTCTCTGATTTTAAATGAATAACCGTATTGCAATAAACATGATCAAATCATATTCATGCTCAACGCAAACGCCAAATAACATTTATTTAGGTTTAACACTAATCCCAAAAGTATAGGGAGTGTGCGATGATGATCATATCAATCTTGGAACCACTTCCAACACACATCGTCATGTCACCCTCAACTAGCCTATGTTTATTCTGTAACTCCTGTTTCGAGTTACTAATCTTAGCAACCGAACAAGTATCAAATATTCAGGGGCTACTATAAACACTAGTAAGGTACACATCAATAACCTGTATATCAAATATACCCTTGTTCTATTTGCCATCCTTCTTATCCACCAAATATTTGGAGTAGATCCACTTCCAGTGACCATTTCCTTTGCAGTAGAAGCACTCAGTTTCAGGCTTAGGTCCAGCTTTGGGCTTCTTCATGGGAGTGACAACTTGCTTGTCATTATACTTGAAGTTTCCTTTCTTTCCCTTTGCCCTTTTCTTGAAACTAGTGGTCTTGTCAATCATCAATACTTGATGCTCTTTCTTGATTTCTACCTTCGTCGATTTCAACATCACGAAGAGCTCGGGAATCGTTTTTGTCACCCCTTGCATACTATAGTTCATCACAAAGTTCTAGCAACTTGGTGATGGTGACTAGAGAACTCTGTCAATCACTATCTTATCTGGAAGATTAACTCCCACTTGATTCAAGCGATTGTAGTACCCAGACAATCTGAGCACATGCTCACTGGTTGAGCAATTCTCCTCCATCTTTTAGCTATAGAACTTGTTGGAAACTTCATATCTCTTAACTCGGGTATTTGCTTGATATATTAACTTCAACTCCTGGAACATCTCATATGGTCCATGACGTTCAAAACGTCTTTGAAGTCCCGATTCTAAGCCGTTAAGCATGGTGCACTAAACTATCAAGTAGTCATCATATTGAGCTAGCCAAATGTTCGCAACGTCTGCATCTGCTCCTGCAATAGGTATGTCACCTAGCGGTGCATCAAGGACATAATTCTTCTGTGCAGCAATGAGGATAAACCTCTGATCACGGACCCAGTCCGCATCATTGCTACTATCATCTTTCAACTTAGTATTCTCTAGGAACACATATAAAAACATAGGGAAGCAACAACGCGAGCTATTGATCTACAACATAATTTTCAAAATACTGTCAGGACTAAGTTCATGATAAATTTAAGTTCAATTAATCATATTACTTAAGAACTCCCACTTAGATAGACATCCCTCTAATCATCTAAGTGATCACGTGATCCAAATCAACTAAACCATAACCGATCATCACGTGAAATGGAGTAGTTTTCAATGGTGAACATCACTATGTTGATCATATCTACTATATGATTCACGCTCGACCTTTCGGTCTCAGTGTTCCGAGGCCATATCTGCATATGCTAGGCTCGTCAAGTTTAACCTGAGTATTCTGCGTGTGCAAAACTGGCTTGCACCCGTTGTAGATGGACGTAGAGCTTATCACACCCGATCATCACGTGGTGTCTGGGCACGATGAACTTTGGCAATGGTGCATACTCAGGGAGAACACTTTTATCTTGAAATTTAGTGAGAGATCATCTTATAATGCTACTGTCAATCAAAGCAAGATAAGATGCATAAAAGATAAACATCACATGCAATCAATATAAGTGATATGATATGGCCATCATCATCTTATGCTTGTGATCTCCATCTCCGAAGCACCGTCATAATCACCATCGTCACCAGCGCGACACCTTGATATCCATCGTAGCATCGTTGTCGTCTCGCCAACTATTGCTTCTACGACTATCGCTACCGCTTAGTGATAAAGTAAAGCAATTACATGGCGATTGCATTGCATACAATAAAGCGACAACCATATGGCTCCTGCCAGTTGCCGATAACTCGGTTAGAAAACATGATCATCTATACAATAAAATATAACATCATGCCTTGACCATATCACATCACAACATGCCATTCAAAAACAAGTTAGACGTCCTCTATTTTGTTGTTGCAAGTTTTTACGTGGCTGCTACGGGCCGAGGAAGAACCGTTCTTACCTACGCATCAAAACCACAACGATAGTTTGTCAAGTTAGTGCTGTTTTAACCTTCTCAAGGACCGGGCATAGCCACACTTGGTTCAACTAAAGTTGGAGAAACTGACACCCGCTAGTCACCTGTGTGCAAAGCACAGCGGTAAAACCAGTCTCGGTAAGCGTACGCGTAATGTCGGTCCGGGCCGCTTCATCCAACAATACCGCCGAACCAAAGTATGACATGCTGGTAAGCAGTATGACTTGTATCGCCCACAACTCCCTTGTGTTCTACTCGTGCATATAACATCTACGCATAAAACCTAGCTCGGATGCCACTGTTGGGGAACGTAGTAATTTCAAAAAATTTCCTACGCACACGCAAGATCATGGTGATGCATAGCAACGAGAGGGGAGAGTGTTGTCCACGTACCCTCGTAGACTGAAAGTGGAAGCATTAACACAATGCGGTTGATGTAGTCGTACGTCTTCACGATCCGACCAATCAAGTACCGAACATACGACACCTCCGAGTTCAGCACACGTTCAGCTCGATGACGTCCCACGAACTCCGATCCAGCAGAGCTTTGCGGGAGAGTTCCGTCAGCACGACTGTGTGTTGATGGTGTTGATGATGCTACCGACACAGGGCTTCGCCTAAGCACCACTACGATATTACCGAGGCGGAAACTGGTGGAGGGGGCACCGCACACGGCTAAGAGATCAAGAGATCAATTGTTGTGTCTAGAGGTGCCCCCTGCCCCCGTATATAAAGGAGGGAGGGAGAGGCCGGCCCTAGAGCAGGGCGCACCAAGTGTGTGGAGTCCTACTAGGACTCCCAAGTCCTAGTAGGATTCCCCTTTCCTTTCCGGAGTAGGAGAGAAGGAAAGAGGGGGAGAGGGAGAAGGAAAAGGGGGCTGCACCCCTTGTCCAATTCGTACCAGAGGGGGGGCACGTGCCTCCTTCCTTTTGGCCTCTCTCCTCTATTCCCGTATGGCCCAATAAGGCCCATATACTCCCCGGCGAATTCCCGTAACTCTCCGGTACTCTGAAAAATACCCGAATCACTCGGAACCTTTCCGAAGTCCGAATATAGTCGTCCAATATATCGATCTTTACGTCTCGACCATTTAGAGACTCCTCGTCATGTCCCCGATCTCATCCGAGACTCCGAACTACCTTCAGCACATCAAAACACATAAACTCATAATACTAATCGTCACCGAACTTTAAGCGTGCGGACCCTACGGGTTCGAGAACTATGTAGACATGACCGGGACACGTCTCCGGTCAATAACCAATAGCGGAACCTGGATGCTCATATTGGCTCCCACATATTCTGCAAAGATCTTTATCGGTCAAACCACATAACAATATACATTGTTCCCTTTGTCATCGGTATGTTACTGCCCGAGATTCGATCGTCGGTATCTCAATACCTAGCTCAATCTCGTTACCGACAAGTCTCTTTACTCGTTCCATAATGCATCATCCCTTAACTAACTCATTAGCTACATTGCTTGCAAGGCTTATAGTGATGTGCATTACCAAGAGGGCCCAGAGATACCTCTCCGACAATCGGAGTGACAAATCCTAATCTCGAAATACGTAAACTCAACAAGTACCTTCGGAGACACCTGTAGAGAACCTTTATAATCACCCAGTTACGTTGTGACGTTTGGTAGCACACAAAGTGTTCCTCCGGTAAGCGGGAGTTACATAATCTCATAGTCATAGGAACATGTATAAGTCATGAAGAAAGCAATAGCAATATACTAAACGATCAAGTGCTAAGCTAATGGAATGGGTCAAGTCAATCACATCATTCTCCTAATGATGTGTTCCCGTTAATCAAATGACAACTCATGTCTATGGCTAGGAAACTTAACCATCTTTGATTCAACGAGCTAGTCAAGTAGAGGCATACTAGTGACACTTTGTTTGTCTATGTATTCACACATGTACTAAGTTTCCGGTTAATACAATTCTAGCATGAATAATAAAAATTTATCATGAAATAAGGAAATAAATAATAACTTTATTATTGCCTCTATGGCATATTTCCTTCAGGGGGGCGCGCCACCCTGAGCTTGTCGCCGCCTCGTGGACATTTTGGCCTCCTCCCGAAGCTTCCAGGGTGTCTTGTGGTCCAAGAAAAATCCTAAAAAATTCGTTCCATTTGGACTCCGTTTGGCGTTGAATTTTCTGTAAAGACAAAAACAAGGAAAAAAGCAGCAACTGGCACTGGGCACTAGGTTAATAGGTTAGTCCCAAAAATGATACAAAATAGCATAATAATGCGTATAAAACATCCAAGATTGATAATATAATAGCATGGAATAATAAAAAATTATAGATACGTTGGGGACGTATCACGAAGTTCTTCTGACCATTGACGAAATTGGTGTGACCGTGGAGTTAGTATTTCTTCAGTGTGATATGCCTACCATGAGGAAATTGATTGCCTCGATGAATTTGAGAGTTCAAATTTCCAAGCGTGGCTATGCGAGTGCCAGTTGTCGAGTTGATCCTTATCCCGACAACCGTCATGTTTGAAGGGGCATTTATGACAATTCATGTAGGGTTGCCCTTGCTATATAGCCGCCCCGACAAGCATTTGTTGGTTGGATGCTCCAAGAGAGAGATTGACACTTGTCATTTGAGAGCAACCTGTCCTCCAACGACTTTATGAAAACTTAAGCGAAAAAAACCCAACCAGAGCCAAAGTGATTGAGCATCACTGAAGAGATTGATCTGTGTGATCCGACCTGTTACCTTTGAAGACTGTCATTCTTCCAGACAGTTAGGCGTCAAGTTCTGAGCATCCATGAGTCATTGTGGAATACCAGTGAACAAGTTTGTGAAGGTTTTGGAAGTTAACCTTGAAGACTTACCACAAGTGATTGTGCAAGGTCTAAAGTGACCTTAGCTCAAGGAGAATACAGTGAAGACTACGTGTCTTCTGTGTTAAATCCCAAACCACTCCAACCAGACGTACAGTTGATGCAGCAACCAGAACTTGTCTATGAAATCATGGTGTCATCACCAAGCTAACCTGGTTTCAAATTCCTCAACCCTTTACTTTTAGTATTTCTGCTTTAGAAGAATTTGTGATCTCCATTCTGAAGAATTTGAACTGAAGACTTTCATCATGATTCTTTTCATTTATTCAGTTCATCTTGTGTATGCCCGATTGTATGTATGATTGCATGTTCTTCACCTGCACCTATCTTGTATGCATGTTTTACTTCTCTGTGATGACTTAGTCTTGCCTCTATTTCTATTTCGCCACTATGATCTTCGTCAAATTCACCAGAGTTTGATGAATTTCTAAAAATATCCCATTCACCCTCTTGGGAGATAACCCGCTCTCTCAATTGGTATCAGAGCAAGGTACTCCCTTGTTCTGTATGATTTTGATTTAACGACCTGGAGTTAGTTATGTCGACCACATGTATGATCAAGGTCTCTGCCGCATGCAATCTTTGAAGGCACATACTACCCCTACTAGAATAACAAGACACACATGCATCTTGAGGCTATTGACAAGGATCTCTGGTTTATTGTCGAGAATGGTGTGCCCTCTGTTGGACCGAGCACCAATGCTACTGATGTGAAGAGATTCAAGCAACTTGATTCTCAAGCGAAGAATATCATATGCGGGTGATGTCTGCTAGAACTACGTCGGTATTTCCCCAAAGAGGAAGGGATGATGCAGTATAGCGATGGTAGGTATTTCCCTCAGTGACGAGACCAGGTTATCGAACCATTAGGAGAACCTCCCCACACCACGTAAACAAGACCTGCACACAAATAACAAATACTCGCAACCTGACGTGTTAAAGGTGTTGTCAATCCCTTTCGGGTATGATGCCCAAGTAGGCAAATAACGTGATGTAAAATGTGGTAGATAGGATAGATAGATCGCGGAACAAATAAATTGCAACAAGGTATTTTTGTAGTTTTGGTTTAATAGATCTGAAAATAAATGCAAGAGAAAATAGATCGTAAAGGCAAATATGATGAAAAGAGACCCGAGGGCCGTAGTTTCTCTCGAGAAAAATAGACAAAGGCAAATAGTGGCTTCTCTCGAGAAAAATAGCAAACGATGGGAAAACAATTACTATTGGGCAATTAACAGAACTTCAAATAATCATGATGATATCTAGGCAATGATCATTATATAGGCATCACATCCAAGATTAGTAGTCTGACTCTTGCCTACATCCACTACTATTACTCCACACATCAACCGCTATCCAGCATGCATCTAGTGTATTAAGTTCATGAGAAAACAGAGTAATGCAATAAGAATGATGACATGATGTAGACGAGATCCGTTTATCTATTGCGGCAGATATAGATCTCATCTTGTTATCCTTAGTAGCAACGATACATACGTGTCGGTTCCCTCTCTGTCACTGGGATCAAGCACCGTAAGATCGAACCCACAACAAAGCACCTCTTCCCATTGCAAGATAAATAGATCAAGTTGGCAAAACAAAACCCAAATATCGGAGAAGAAATACGAGGCTATAAGCAATCATGCATATAAGAGATCAAAGAAGACTCAAATAACTTTCATCGATAAAAACATAGATCTGATCATAAACTCAAAGTTCATCGGATCCCAACAAACACACCACCAAAAGACTTACATCATATGTATCTCCAAGAGACCATTGTATTGATAATCAAGAGAGAGAGCAAGACATCTAGCTACTAACTACGGACCCGTAGGTCTACAAAGAACTACTCACGCATCATAGGAGAGGCACCAATGGAAGTGGTGAACCCATCCATGACGGTGTCTAGATTGGATCTTGGTGGTTCTGGACTCTGCGGCGGCTGGATCAATATTTCGTCGACTCCCCTAGGATTTCTGTAATATTTGGGTATTTATAGAGCAAAGAGGCGATTCGGGGGGCACCCAAGGTGGGCACAACCCCCCAGGGCGCGCCTGGGCCTCCTAGCACGCCCTGGTGGGTGCTTCTCACCTCGAGCAGCCTCTCAGGTGCTTCCTTGGCCCATTGGCAGCCCAAAAATACTCCAGGAGTTGCGTTGCATTTGGACTCCGTTTGATATTGATTTCCTGTGATGTAAAAAACATGCAGAAAACAACTGGCACTGAGCACTATGTCAATAGGTTAGTACCAAAAAATGATATAAAGACTATAAAATGATTGTAAAACATCCAAGAATGATAATATAACATCATGGAACAATAGAAACTTATAGATACATTGGAGACATATCAGCATCCCCAAGCTTAATTCCTACTCGTCCTCGAGTAGGTAAATGATAAAAACATATTTTTTGATGTGGAATGCTGCCTAACATGTTCATCACATTCTTTTCTTTATAGCATGGACATATGGACTTTTACATGATTCAAAGCAATAGTCTAGTTTTGACATGAAGACTTTAATACTCAAGCATACCAACAAGCAACCATATCTTTATAAATATCAACACTAAAGCAAGTTATCCCTAGCCCATCATGCTCAATCATTTTTCCATTCATGAAACACACTCGAATATTAGCTACACCCAATGCTCAAATACAATCATAGTGCCCCTTAGTTGGTGCTTTATAAGAGAAGATGGAGACTCAAATTCAAAATAAAAATTGCATAAGTAAAAGAAAGGCCCTTCATGGAGGGAAGTAGGTATTTGTAGAGGTGCCAGAGCTCAAAGCTTAAATTAAGAGATAAAATTATTTTTGAGAGGCATACTTTTCCTACCAACGAAAACGACTTGGAGCATCCCAACACTTTCATTGCTAGATACATCATAGGCGGTTCCCAAACAGAAAATTAAGTTTATTCCTTTTTCCACCATAACTTTCACTTTCTATGGCTAGCCGTATCCACGGGTGCCTTCCATACCAACACTTTCCAAGGAATTTATTTGACAACATAAAGTAAATTCATTTTTCATTTTGGGACTAGGCATCCCTAGTACCTTTGCCGTACTCTCGTGCAACACGTGAATAAACACTCATCGTGAGAATAACACATCTAGCATGGAAAACATTGGCTACCCTTTACCGCCTCGCGAGTAGTAGAGCACACAAAAGAGAAATTTATTTTGAATATTAGACGATGGAACATGCAAATTTGCTTAGAACGGCATGGAAATAACGCATATAGGTAGGTATAGTGGACTCATAAGGCAAAACTGGTTTAAAGGGTTTTGGATGCACAAGTAGTGATCATACTTAGTGCAAAATGAAGGCTAGCAAAAAGATTGAGAAGAGACCACCAAAAAGCGAAAAATCTCGTACCCAAGCATTAAGCATAAGTAACACCAAATAATGCACCATAAGTAGGATATAAATTTCATTGCATAACTATTGACTTTCGTGCTTGCATAGGGAATCACAAACCTTAACATCAATATTCTTACTAAAGCACAATTACTCATCAACATGACTCACATATCATATCGTCATATCTCAAAAGCATTACTAAGAATCAAGTTTATTTTGTCCAATGGTCTTCATGAAAGTTTTTATTATATCCTCCTTGGATATCTATCACTTTGGGACTATTTTCATATGTTGCTTTTGATAAGCTCAAACAAATATAAGTGAAGATCATGAGCATAATTTTTTTCTTTCTCTCAAAATAATTTAAGTGAAGCAAGAGAGAATTTCTTAAAAAATTACTAACTTCCAAATAAATCTAAGTGAAGCATAAGAGCATTTCTTCAAAATTAACAAAGCACACCGTGCTCAAAAAGATATAAGTGAAGTACTAGAGCAAGTACATGGCTCTAAAAATTTAAGTGAAGCATAGGAGCAAGCATAGCATAATTTTTGGCTCTCTAAAAAGGGTGTGTCCAGAAAGGATTCAACACTTAAAACACAAAGCAAAACAAGCAAATACTCATATCATACAAGACACTCCAAGCAAAACTCATATTATGTGACGAATAAAAATATAGTTTCAAGTAAAATACCGATGGTTGTTAGAAGAAAGCGGGGATGCCACTCGGGGGCATCCCCAAGCTTAGTTGCTTTCTAATTCTTTGAATATTATCTTGGGGTGCCTCGGGCATCCCCAATCTTAGCCTTTTTCTTATCCTTATTCCTTCATCCATCATAATATAACCCAAAACTTGAAAACTTCAATCACACAAAACTCAAACAAAACCTTCGTGAGATACATTTGTATAAGAAACCAAACCACTACTATAAGTACTATAGTAAACCTATTCTTGCCTCTAGGGCATATTTCCTTCAGTCTCCCACTTGCACTAGAGTCAATAATCTAGTTCACATCGCCATGTGATTTAACATCAATAGTTCACATCTGTATGTGATTAACACCCATAGTTCACATAGCCATGTGACTAAAAACCAAAGGGTTTACTAGAGTCAATAATCTAGTTCACATTGCTATGTGATTAACACCCAAAGAGTACTAAGGTGTGATCATGTTTTCCTTATGAGAGAATTTTAGTCAACGAGTCTGTCACATTCAGAGCCGTATGTATTTTGCAAATATTCTATGTCTACAATGCTCTGAATAGAGCTACTCTAGATAATTGCTCCCACTTTCAATATGTATCCAGATTGAGACTTAGAGTCATCTGGATCGGTGTGAAAGCTTGCATCAACGTAACTCTTTACGATGTACTCTTTATCACCCCTATCACCGAGAAACATTTCCTTAGTCCTCACTAAGGATAATTTTGACCGCTATCCAGTGATCTGCTCTTAGATCACTATTGTACCCCCTTGCCAAATCATGGCAAGGTACACAATAGGTCTGGTACACAAGACAACATTCTTTATAGTACCTATGGCTATGGCATAGGGAATGACTTTCATTCTCTTTCTATCTTCTGCCATGGCCGGGCTTTGGGTCTTACTCAACTTTACACCTTGTAATACACACAAGAAATCCTTCTTTGACTGATCCATTTTGAACTCTTTCAAAAACTTGTCAAGGTATATACTCATTGAAAAATCTTATCAAGCATCTTAATCTATCTCTATAGATCTTGATGCCCAATATGTAAGCAGGTTCACCGAGGTCTTTCATTGAAAAACTCTTATTCAAGTATCCCTTTATGCTATCCATAAATTCTATATCATTTCCAATCAACAATATGTCATCCACATATAATATTAGAAATTCTAAGAGCTCCCACTCACTTTCTTTTAAATACAGGCTTCTCCAAAAGTCCGTATAAAACCATATGCTTTGATCATACTATGAAAGCGTTTATTCCAACTCTTGCTGGTGCTTCACTGGCTGCCTCGGCAAGGAGCTTGCCAGGGCCACGCAAGCCGCCCCGGCAAGGGTGTTGCCGGGGGAGGTCCAGCTCGTCCTCTGCTCTTTGTTCACTGTCTTGAGTGTCATCTTGGTAATCTTGTGTTTTGCCTTCTTCTGCCCTGCCAAGCCCTGCCCCAGGCATGGCTATGACTGCCCGTGCACAAGTAAGGGGTACAGAAGAGCCCATACTTTTGTACACCGACAGGAGCCCCCGGGCCTGGGCCTCACATAAGTTTGAAGCGTTGTTGGGCCAGGCCCTGAATAGTGCGCGGGCACGCGTGGTAGGGTTTTAACCGCTGTAAAATCTTCGTCAGTTGCGCTTCCCCATGATCCGCATTGAGTGCGTGACGTGGGATCGTGCGTGGAATGGCCGCAACATGCTTGCGTCACCTCACAATGAATAGTAAAGAGGCGGCCCGCGCCTTCCCCATAAAAAGAGGATGTTGGGGAACGTTGCAGAAAACAAAAATTTTCCTACGGTTTCACCAAGATCCATCTATGAGTTCATCTAGCAACGAGTGATTAGATGCATCTACGTACCTCGTAGATCGCGAGCGGAAGCGTTCAAAGAACGGGGATGATGTAGTCGAACACGACGTGATCCAAATCACCGGAGATCCTAGCACCGAACGGACGGCACCTCCGCGTTCAACACACGTACGGAACAGCCACGTCTCCTCCTTCTTGATCCAGCAAGGGAGGGAGGAGAGGTTGAGGGAGATGGCACCAGCAGCAGCACGACGGCGTGGTGTTGATGGAGCTGTAGTACTCCGGCAGAGCTTCGCTAAGCACTATGGAGGAGGAGGAGGTGTTGGAGAGGGAGAAGGAGGCAACCAAAGGCCAAGGTTTGAAGTCCCTCCTCTCCCCACTATATATAGGAGGGCCAAGGGGGGTGGCCGGCCCTAGGAGATCCAATCTCCTAGGGGGGCGGCGGCCAAGGGGGGTTTGCCTCCCCCCCAAGGCACCTAGGAGGTGCCTTCCCCTCCTAGGACTCTTCCCCCCTCAAACCCTAGGCGCATGGGCCTATGTGGGGCTGGTGCCCTTGGCCCATGTAGGCCAAGGCGCACCCCCTACAGCCCATGTGGCCCCCCGGGACAGGTGGACCCCCGGGACCCTTCCGGTGGTCCCGGTACAATACCGATAACCCCGAAACTTGTCCCGATGCCCGAAACAGGACTTCCCATATATAAATCTTTACCTCCGGACCATTCCGGAACTCCTCATGACGTCCGGGATCTCATCCGGGACTCCGAACAACATTCGGGTTACTGCATATACATATCCCTACAACCCTAGCGTCACTGAACCTTAAGTGTGTAGACCCTACGGGTTCGGGAGACATGTAGACATGACCGAGATCGCTCTCTGGTCAATAACCAACAGCGGGATCTGGATACCCATGTTGGCTCCCACATGCTCCACGATGATCTCATCGGATGAACCACAATGTCGAGGATTTAATCAACCCCGTATGCAATTCCCTTTGTCAATCGATATGTTACTTGCCCGAGATTCGATCGTCGGTATCCCAATACCTCGTTCAATCTCGTTACCGGCAAGTCACTTTACTCGTACCGTAATGCATGATCCCGTGACCAGACACTTGGTCACTTTGAGCTCATTATGATGATACATTACCAAGTGGGCCCAGTGATATCTCTCCATCATACGGAGTGACAAATCCCAGTCTCGATCCGTGTCAACCCAACAGACACTTTCGGAGATACCTGTAATGCACCTTTATAGTCACCCAGTTACGTTGTGACGTTTGATACACCCAAAGCACTCCTACGGTATCCGGGAGTTACACGATCTCATGGTCAAAGGAAAAGATACTTGACATTAGAAAAGCTCTAGCAAACGAACTACACGATCTCAGGCTATGCTTAGGATTGGGTCTTGTCCATCATATCATTATCCTAATGATGTGATCCCGTTATCAATGACATCCAATGTCCATAGCCAGGAAACCATGACTATCTATTGATCAACGAGCTAGTCAACTAGAGGCTCACTAGGGACATGTTGGTGTCTGTTATTCACACATGTATTACGATTTCCGGATAACACAATTATAGCATGAATAAAGACAATTATCATGAACAAAGAAATATAATAATAATGCTTTTATTATTGCCTCTAGGGCATATTTCCAACAGTCTCCCACTTGCACTAGAGTCAATAATCTAGTTACATTGTGATGAATCGAACACCCATGGAATTCTGGTGTTGATCATGTTTTGCTCTAGGGAGAGGTTTAGTCAACGGATTCGCTACATTCAGGTCCGTATGTACTTTACAAATCTCTATGTCTCCATCTTGAACATTTTCACGAATGGAGTTGAAGCGACGCTTGATGTGCCTTGTCTTCTTGTGAAACCTGGGCTCCTTGGCAAGTGCAATAGCTCCAGTGTTGTCACAGAAGAGCTTGATCGGCCCCGACGCATTGGGTATGACTCCTAGGTCGGTGATGAACTCCTTCACCCAAATTGCTTCATGTGCTGCCTCCGAGGCTGCCATGTACTCCGCTTCACATGTAGATCCCGCCACGACGCTCTGCTTGCAACTGCACCAGCTTACTGCCCCCCCATTCAAAATATACACGTATCCGGTTTGTGACTTAGAGTCATCCAGATCTGTGTCGAAGCTAGCGTCGACGTAACCCTTTATGACGAGCTCTTCGTCACCTCCATAAACGAGAAACATTTCCTTAGTCCTTTTCAGGTACTTCAGGATATTCTTGACCGCTGTCCAGTGTTCCTTGCCGGGATTACTTTGGTACCTTCCTACCAAACTTACGGCAAGGTTTACATCAGGTCTGGTACACAGCATGGCATACATAATAGAACCTATGGCTGAGGCATAGGGGATGACACTCATCTCTTCTATATCTTCTGCCGTGGTCGGACATTGAGCTGAGCTCAATTTCACACCTTGCAAAACAGGCAAGAACCCTTTCTTGGACTGATCCATTTTGAACTTCTTCAAAATCTTATCAAGATATGTGCTTTGTGAAAGACCTATGAGGCGTCTTGATCTATCCCTATAGGTCTTGATGCCTAATATATAAGCAGCTTCTCCAAGGTCCTTCATTGAAAAACTCTTATTCAAGTAGGCCTTAATGCTGTCCAAAAGTTCTATATCATTTCCCATCAAAAGTATGTCATCTACATATAGTATGAGAAATGCTACAGAGCTCCCACTCACTTTCTTGTAAACACAGGCTTCTCCATAAGTCTGTGTGAACCCAAACGCTTTGATCATCTCATCAAAACAAATGTTCCAACTCCGAGATGCTTGCACCAGCCCATAAATCGAGCGTTGGAGCTTGCACACCTTGTCAGCATTCTTAGGATCGACAAAACCTTCCGGCTGCATCATATACAATTCTTCCTTAAGGAAACCATTAAGGAATGCCGTTTTGACGTCCATTTGCCAAATTTCATAATCATAAAATGCGGCAATTGCTAACATGATTCGGACGGATTTCAGCTTCGCTATCGGTGAGAAAGTCTCATCATAGTCAACCCCTTGAACTTGTCGATAACCCTTAGCGACAAGCCGAGCTTTATAGATGGTCACATTACCATCCGCGTCTGTCTTCTTCTTAAAGATCCATTTATTTTCTATGGCTCGCCGTTCAATAGGCAAGTCAGTCAAAGTCCATACTTCGTTTTCATACATGGATCCTATCTCGGATTTCATGGCTTCTAGCCATTTGTCGAAATCCAGGCCCGCCATCGCTTCTTCATAGTTCGAAGGTTCACTGTTGTCTAACAACATGATTTCCAAGACAGGGTTGCCGTACCACTCTGGTGCGGAACGTGTCCTTGTGGACCTTCGAATTTCAGTAGGAGCTTGATCAGAAGTATCTTGATCATCATCAATAACTTCCTCTCTAGTCAGTGCAGGCACCTCAGGAACATTTTCTTGAGTTGCGCCATTTTCTGGTTCAAGAGGTAATACTTCATCAAGCTCTACTTTCCTCCCACTTACTTCTTTCGAGAGAAACTCTTTCTCCAGAAAGGACCCATTCTTGGCAACAAAGATCTTGCCTTTGGATTTGAGGTAGAAGATATACCCAACAGTTTCTTTAGGGTATCCTATGAAGACACATTTTTCCGATTTGGGTTCGAGCTTTTCAGGTTGAAGTTTCCTGACATAAGCATCGCATCCCCAAACTTTTAGAAATGACAGCTTAGGTTTCTTCCCAAACCATAATTCATATGGTGTCGTCTCAACGGATTTCGACGGTGCCCTATTTAAAGTGAATGCGGCAGTCTCTAAAGCATAGCCCCAAAAGGATAGTGGTAAATCGGCAAGAGACATCATAGATCGTACCATATCTAATAGAGTGCGATTACGACGTTCGGACACACCATTACGCTGAGGTGTTCCAGGCGGCGTGAGTTGTGAAACTATTCCACATTTTCTTAAGTGTGTACCAAACTCGTGACTCAAGTATTCTCCTCCACGATCTGATCGCAGAAACTTGATTTTCCTATCACGTTGATTCTCAACTTCACTCTGAAATTCCTTGAACTTTTCAAAGGTCTCAGACTTGTGTTTCATTAAGTAGACATACCGATATCTACTCAAGTCATCATTGAGGGTGAGAACATAACGGTAGCCACCGCGAGCCTCAACACTCATTGGACCGCACACATCAGTATGTATGATTTCCAATAAGTTGGTTGCTCGCTCCATTGTTCCTGAGAATGGAGTCTTGGTCATTTTACCCATGAGGCATGGTTCGCACGTGTCAAATGATTCGTAATCAAGAGACTCTAAAAGTCCATCAGCATGGAGCTTCTTCATGCGTTTGACACCTACGTGACCAAGGCGGCAGTGCCACAAGTATGTGGGACTATCACTATCAATCTTACATCTTTTGGTACTTACACTATGAATATGTGTAGCATTACGCTCGAGATTCATAAAGAATAAATCATTCACCATCGGAGCATGACCATAAAACATATCTCTCATATAAATAGAACAACCATTATTCTCGGATTTAAATGAGTAGCCATCTCGAATTAAACGAGATCCTGATACAATGTTCATGCTCAAACTTGGCACAAAATAACAATTATTGAGGTTCAAAACTAATCCCGTAGGTAAATATAGAGGTAGCATGCCGACGGCGATCACATCGACCTTGGAACCATTCCCGACGCGCATCATCACCTCGTCCTTCGCCAGTCTCCGTTTATTCCGCAGCTCCTGCTGTGTGTTACAAATATGAGCAACGGCACCGGTATCAAATACCCAGGAGTCACTACGATTACTGGTAAGGTACACATCAATTACATGTATATCAAATATACCTTTGTTTTTGCCGGCCTTCTTGTCCGCTAAGTATTAGGGGCAGTTCCGCTTCCAGTGACCACTTTCCTTGCAATAAAAGCACCCAGTCTCGGGCTTGGGTCCATTCTTTGGCTTCTTCCCAGCAGCTTGCTTGCTGGGCGCGGCAACTACCTTGCCGTCCTTCTTGAAGTTCTTTTTACCCTTGCCCTTCTTGAACTTAGTGGTTTTATTGACCATCAACACTTGATGTTCCTTCTTGACTTCTACCTCTGCTGATTTCAGCATAGCAAATACTTCAGGAATGGTCTTTTCCATCCCCTGCATATTGAAGTTCATCACAAAGCTCTTGTAGCTTGGTGGAAGCGACCGGAGGATTCTGTCAATGACCGCATCATCCGGGAGATTAACTCCCAGCTGAGTCAAGCGGTTATGTAACCCAGACATAGTGAGTATGTGCTCACTGACAGAACTATTTTCCTCCATCTTACAGCTGAAGAATTTGTCGGAGACTTCATATCTCTCGACCCGGGCATGAGCTTGGAAAACCATTTTCAGCTCTTCGAACATCTCATATGCTCCATGTCTCTCAAAACGCTTTTGGAGCCCCGGCTCTAGGCTGTAAAGCATGCCGCACTGAACGAGGGAGTAGTCATCGGAACGTGCCTGCCAAGCGTTCATAACGTCTTGTTCTGCAGGGAGAATAGGTGCATCACCTAGCGGTGCTTGTAGGACATAATCTTTCTTGGCAGTTATGAGGATGATCCTCAGGTTCCGGACCCAGTCCGTATAGTTGCTGCCATCGTCTTTCAGCTTGGTTTTCTCTAGGAACGCGTTGAAATTGAGGACTACGTTGGCCATTTGATCTACAAGACATATTGTAAAATATTTAGACTAAGTTCATGATAATTAAGTTCATCTAATCAAATTATATTGAACTCCCACTCAGATTTGACATCCCTTTGGTCATCTAAGTGTTACACGATCCGAGTCGACTAGGCCGTGTCCGATCATCACGTGAGACGGACTAGTCATCGTCGGTGAACATTCTCATGTTGATCGTATCTTCCATACGACTCGTGTTCGACCTTTCGGTCTCCGTGTTCCGAGGCCATGTCTGTACATGCTAGGCTCGTCAAGTTAGCCCTAAGTGTTTTCGCTGTGTAAAACTGTCTTACACCCGTTGTATGTGAACGTAAGAATCTATCACACCCGATCATCACGTGGTGCTTCGAAACGACGAACTGTAGCAACGGTGCACAGTTAGGGGAGAACACTTCTTGAAATTTTGTAAGGGATCATCTTATTTACTACCGTCGTCCTAAGTAAACAAGATGCATAAAACATAATAAATATCACATGCAATTATATAAAGTAGTGACATGATATGGCCAATATCATATAGCTCCTTTGATCTTCATCTTCGGGGCTCCATGATCATCTTGTCACCGGCATGACACCATGATCTCCATCATCATGATCTCCATCATCGTGTCTTCATGAAGTTGTCACGCCAACGACTACTTCTACTTCTATGACTAACGTGTTTAGTAATAAAGTAAAGTAGTTTACATGGCGTTCTTCAATGACACGCAGGTCATACAAAAAATAAAGACAACTCCTATGGCTCCTGCCGGTTGTCATACTCATCAACATGCAAGTCGTGATTCCTATTACAATAGCATGAACATCTCATACATGACATATAGATCATTCATCATTCATCACAACTTTGGCCATATCATATCACAAAGCACTTGCTGCAAAAACAAGTTAGACGTTCTCTAATTGTTGTTTGCAAGTTTTACGTGGCTGAAGTAGGGTTCTAGCAAGAACGTTTTCTTACCTACGTGAAAGCCACAACGTGATTTGTCAACTTCTATTTACCCTTCATAAGGAACCTTTTCATCGAATCCGCTTCAACTAAAGTAGGAGAGACAGACACCCACCAGCCACCTTATGCAACTTGTGCATGTTAGTCGGTGGAACCGGTCTCACGTAAGCGTACGTGTAAGGTTGGTCCGGGCCGCTTCATCCCACAATACCGCTGAAGCAAGATAAGACTAGTAGCGGCAAGAAAGTTGACAAATCTACACCCACAACAAATTGTGTTCTACTCGTGCAAGAGAACTACGCATAGACCTAGCTCTGATACCACTGTTGGGGAACGTTGCAGAAAACAAAAATTTTCCTACGGTTTCACCAAGATCCATCTATGAGTTCATCTAGCAACGAGTGATTAGATGCATTTACGTACCTCGTAGATCGCGAGCGGAAGCGTTCAAAGAACGGGGATGATGTAGTCGAACACGACGTGATCCAAATCACCGGAGATCCTAGCACCGAACGGACGTCACCTCCTCGTTCAACACACGTACGGAACAGCCACGTCTCCTCCTTCTTGATCCAGCAAGGGAGGGAGGAGAGGTTGAGGGAGATGGCACCAGCAGCAGCACGACGGCGTGGTGTTGATGGAGCTGCAGTACTCCGGCAGAGCTTCGCTAAGCACTATGGAGGAGGAGGAGGTGTTGGAGAGGGAGAAGGAGGCAACCAAAGGCCAAGGTTTGAAGTCCCTCCTCTCCCCACTATATATAGGAGGGCCAAGGGGGGTGGCCGGCCCTAGGAGATCCAATCTCCTAGGAGGGCGGCGGCCAAGGGGGGTTTCCCTCCCCCCAAGGCACCTAGGAGGTGCCTTCCCCTCCTAGGACTCTTCCCCCCTCAAACCCTAGGCGCATGGGCCTATGTGGGGCTTGTGCCCTTGGCCCATGTAGGCCAAGGCGCACCCCCTACAGCCCATGTGGCCCCCCGGGACAGGTGGACCCACCCGGTGGACCCCCGGGACCCTTCCGGTGGTCCCGGTACAATACCGATAACCCCGAAACTTGTCCCGATGCCCGAAACAGGACTTCCCATATATAAATCTTTACCCCCGGACCATTCCGGAACTCCTCGTGACGTCCGGGATCTCATCCGGGACTCTGAACAACATTCGGGTTACTGCATATACATATCCCTACAACCCTAGCGTCACTGAACCTTAAGTGTGTAGACCCTACGGGTTCGGGAGACATGTAGACATGACCGAGATCGCTCTCCGGTCAATAACCAACAGCGGGATCTGGATACCCATGTTGGCTCCCACATGCTCCACGATGATCTCATCGGATGAACCACGATGTCGAGGATTTAATCAACCCCGTATGCAATTCCCTTTGTCAATCGATATGTTACTTGCCCGAGATTCGATCGTCGGTATCCCAATACCTCGTTCAATCTCGTTACCGGCAAGTCACTTTACTCGTACCGTAATGCATGATCCCGTGACCAGACACTTGGTCACTTTGAGCTCATTATGATGATACATTACCGAGTGGGCCCAGTGATATCTCTCCGTCATACGGAGTGACAAATCCCAGTCTCGATCCGTGTCAACCCAACAGACACTTTCGGAGATACCTGTAATGCACCTTTATAGTCACCCAGTTACGTTGTGACATTTGATACACCCAAAGCACTCCTACGGTATCCGGGAGTTACACGATCTCATGGTCAAAGGAAAAGATACTTGACATTAGAAAAGCTCTAGCAAACGAACTACACGATCTCACGCTATGCTTAGGATTGGGTCTTGTCCATCACATCATTATCCTAATGATGTGATCCCGTTATCAATGACATCCAATGTCCATAGCCAGGAAACCATGACTATCTATTGATCAACGAGCTACTCAACTAGAGGCTCACTAGGGACATGTTGGTGTCTGTTATTCATACATGTATTACGATTTCCGGATAACACAATTATAGCATGAATAAAGACAATTATCATGAACAAAGAAATATAATAATAATGCTTTTATTATTGCCTCTAGGGCATATTTCCAACAGAGGAATCCACAGGGGCGCTGCTCATTTACCCTTCCTGCCTTTCCCAATCTAGGAACCGCCATTCCCCTCTTCTTCCTCGAGGAAAACCAGAGTTCTTGCCTCTGCCCATTGCCACCGCGCTTCCATTGCTTCTTGACCCCTCGCCCCTTCTCAGCTGCCATGGCGCCCAAGGCAAGCAAGGGAAAGGGAGCGGCCAAGCCGTCGAGGGGAAGGAGGTTTTGGAGAGCGAGCTGGTGAACCTGCGGAAGAAGCACACCCTCTTCATCTCGACGATCGACGCGCTCACCCTTAAGGAGAAATTCAAGTGCCTGTGGGTGAGAGAGATAGTGGGGCATCCTGCTACGGTCATCATCCCTGCTCCCTTTGCCAAGCCAGGTCTAAACAAATACCCTTTCTTCGTTGATTACTTCTTCTATGGACTCTGCCCTCCTTTCTCCGACTTCTTCAATGACATCATGCACACCTACGACTTCCATCTTTTGTATTTTACGCCGAATGCCATGGCATGCATAGCCTTCTTTGCCCACCTCTGCGAGGGCTTTGCCGGGGTACATCCCAACACGACGCTCTTCCACCACTATTTCGTCCCTCACATCCAGGCAGGGGCGCCATCTCTGGCTACGTCACTTGGATCCCAAGGGCCTTGAGCAAGGGCACGTACCCGGAGGGTTCCATGAAGGATAAGTGGGACGAATGGCGAGGCCGGTGGTGATGGGTCAAGGAGAAGGATCCGCAAGACTTCTTCCAGGTCCGTACGAGGCCGCCGGCCCACGACAGTGACTTGGCCGAGGTCGATGCCAACAACGAGAAGCTCACAATCGTCACCACCAGGATCCATCGCCTCACCTCTTCCGGGCTTACGCTCAAGATGATCGGGGCCGATTTCATCCGCCGCCGTATTGCTTTTCTACACAACAAGGGGAGGCCAGCCTGGGACTTCAAGAATACAGCCGACATCATGAGGCTCCGCCCTGGCCTGAATTATAATTTTACGGTGATACAACATGCGCATCTTTGCCAGAGGCTTTTTTAGCTCAAGGTTGACGAGACCGGCAAGGACGAGAAGTCTGGCAAGGCCGCCAAGACCGGCAAGGTGGACAATCCATTCAAGTTGCCAGCGGGGGTGGTCCCGTTGAGCAACAATCTTGCCTGACCGCTATCATCGCCATGATGCCGACGTTCAACGCGCACGGCCTCGACTCGACCTGGGTCGAGCCAGAAGCAGAGATAGTGTAGAAGTTCTTCGACAACTTGTCAGAGACGTATGTCCACGCCGAGTCGCAGCTCATCCGCCACACCACTGAGGAAGAGATGGAGTACATTGCCACCAGGGTGGAGGAGGAGGCACTTGTCGAGGAGGCCGGCAGCCTTGGCGCCATGGAGGACGAGGCCGAGGAGGCCGAAGAGGAGAAGAAGCTTGCTGAGTGGTCGGGGTCTGCCGGGGGGCCCAACGGCACCAGCGCTGGGGCTCCTCTTGTTGGAGAAACGTATGAGGAGACGACCAAGGAGGTGGCTGAGGAAGCGTCCGAGGCGGCCGAGCCTTCAACCCCGAAGAAGCGCGTTCTATGGTGGGCCGGCTTTGGGGAGCCAGTACGGCCCAGCAAGGCCATGCAGCGGCAAGAGGCTCAGGTGCAAACCATGCGCTAGACGAGGCGCGCGGCCACGAAAGCGGTGAAGGAAGCTACGGCGGCGAAGAAAGCTGCGGCCGCTGCCTCCTCCTCGACCAAGCGCGCCGCCGCCTCCTCCTCGACCAAGCACCCAAGGACCCCGTCTCCTCCTCCTCCCTTTGCGGACACCATCCCGGTGGCCGATTTTGACCTTGGGTCCTTCAGCCCAAAGAAGAAGAGAAAGCCAGAAGAGGAAGACGAGTGAGCACCTCGCCTCCCCATTCATTTCCTGATCCTTTATCTAGATCATTTTGTCTTGACTTGATCTTGTCTCCATAGGGACACGGAGACGCTGGCTCAGAGGGTGGCAAAGAGAGCCAGGGCCCCGATGGGCGATGCGCCCCCGGCAAGCACTTCACGTGCACTGGGGATGATCTTCATCAGCCCGGAGACCAGCCCTCGACATAGCCCCCATCCCAGCCCCCAGCGTAAGTCCATTACTCATTTCTCGCTGGCGGGTGTTGGAGTGCGTATCTTCAGTGCTGACCTTGCTGGGTTTGCAGGAGGAGAGCAGCAACAGGAGGAGCCACTAAGGGCCACCGCTAACTCGCCACCCCCGTCAACCACGCCAACCAGAGGGGTGTCCCCGGCAAGGACATCCACTTATGAGCCCACGCGCATGGAGGAAGAGGTGGTGGGCACATGCGCTTGTGACTCCGTCCCGGCAACGAATGTTGTCGGGGAGGGAGACACCCCCCACTTGTTACAGGTAAGCCGCTTGCCTTCCGCCCCTTGCCATCTTTGCCATGCAATTTTCTTTCTTTTCTTTGTCTTGAACTTTGGCTTTGGATCTGCCTTACTCTCCTTTTTGGTCTCCAGATCCTCCCCTGATGGACCAGACGGACGTTGATGCTATCATTGAGGAGACCGCCAAGGATGCCGAGGCTGAGGCCACCAAAATTGCCACTGAGGAGGCTGCCGAGGCTGAGGCCAAGGAGGCCACCGAGGGGCCTGCCGAGGAGGCCGGCAAGGCCGCTACCGAGGAGGCCGCCAACGGGCCTGCCGGGGAGGCCGACAAGGCCGCCACTGAGGAGCCTGCCAAGGATCCTGCCGAGGAGGAGGTGGTCGATGACCAACCCTCTTCCTCTTCAGCCCCTGCCCAAGCAAGTATTTGAAGGTGGGTGGCGATCTGTTCGTCAGCCTCCTAGGGACGGCAAGCACCGGAGCGCCAGCCAAAGGGGAGGTGTTTGACGATGAGGTCCTCACCGCTGCCAGGCTCCAAGTTGTTGATGAACCGAGCGCCAGCAGCAGCAGCACCAAGGAAGATCAGCTCCTCCAGGCCATGCGTTCCAATTTCCAGAAGCTCCAGGCGCTGTACCGCGCTTGCAAGGATAAGGTGGACTCCAGGATGGTGGTTGTGGACAAGGCAGAAGCGGACTTCCAGGAGCGTGTTGCTCAGATGCAAGTCTGGTTTGCCGAGGCCTAGCAAGACTTGAGGGCCACCCAGGACCAGCTGGGCGAGCGCCAGCGAGAGCTCCTCCTGAAGCAGGCCGACATTGAGAAGGGCCAAGAGGCGGCGAAGGCACAAGTTGCCAAGGATGAATCTGACCAGACGCAGCGCCGCATCCTTCTTGACGCTTAAGAAGAGGACCTGGTCGCTCGTTAATAGGCGCTTGCGACCAAGCTTCATGCCAAGGACAAAGAGGTTGAAAAGCTTGTCGTGCAGCGGACCCAAGAGCTGGAGCTGAAGCACAAAGAGGCACTCGATGCTCTGGCCCTGGACCATGCCGGCAAGCTGAAGGAGGCCGTCAACGGTTCTGAGGCTATAGAGGCCGCCAAGCTCAAGCTGGCTGGCAAGGTGGAGAAGCTGGAGCTGGTGCTGGAGGAGCTGAAGAAGGAGATCGTGACACTGAAGGACAACAGAGACAAGTCCGTCCGCACACTAGCGGACCTGTAGGTCACCATATCCGACAAGACCAAGTTGCTTTCCAAGGCCAACAACTCCATTGCTGACCTGAAGCTGAAGCTGGACACCTTGGAAGGGATGCTTTCGAAGACCAGGGCCCATGAGAAGACCCTGATCAAGAACCTCGTAGACGAGAGACAGCTGCTGCAGAGTGCTGCTGCCACCCACAACGAATTTGTGGCCAACACGAAGCTCTGGACCAGCCGCCTTGTAGACATCGCGGAGAGGCTCACCACGCAGTTGTCCGCCATGGGCATGCCAAGCTTCAGGTTCTCCCTGGAGGTAAATGTGAGCGAAAGTGCCAGGCTGACCCCGTTCTTCGAGCGCGTCCTTGACGCCCTCGCACTGATCCACTCCAACAGGGCGACTTATCCAACCGAAGAGGCCTGGAAGCTTTGCCGGGGCACCTTGACCAAGGTGCTCACCAAGGTGGCGTACTGGAACCCCAACGTCGACTTTGCCAACGCGCTTAAGAGCTTGCCGGAGGATGCGGACCTCTAGGCGCTCGAGGAGTGCATCAAGCCCATCATCAGCTGTGTCGGCGGAGTCAAGAGGCTGGAGGGCCAGCACCGGGATTAGCTGCTCCATTTCTTGTTGCTGCTGCGAGTTCGCTCCCAAGACAATTTTATCTTAAGTTAGAACCGCGACAACCACTGATGTAATATAACTTTGTTGTGTTTTGAACTGAGTGCATGTTGTTTCTTGTTCGATTTCTCTTTCTATGTACTACACCCTACGCTTGGTTGGATAGGCTTGCCGGCGCGTTAACCCTTGCCATGGGCGCTTTGAGGAACAAATCCTTAGCAGCCTGCTTGGGGGTGTCGCTGCCAGGCAAGCCACCTTGCCGTTCTTGGCGCAGCCACTTGAGCTGTTGAGCAGACTTGAAACAGAACAAGGGCGCTGCTAATAGTGACAGGGTTCCTTCACGTGCAGGCTTTCCATACAAAAACCGAAACCATTCGAGGGAAATAACCTTATAAAAAGGAAATCGCTCAAGGTTTGGCGTGACTTAGCTTTTTGTTGTTGTGCGGATCATCGTTGCGGCCGCAGTTGATACCGTTCGCCTGGCTGCTGGTACCGGAACAACGTAGATGGTCTTCATCTCCTCCGCCACCAGTGTCTGCCACATCACCTGTTCGCACTAGCACGGGTGGACCGGCTCTAGACGAAACGACCGCTGCAATCATCTTCTTCTTCGAAGCCATGGCGATGAAGAAACTGCTGCCCTAACTACTAGACCAGATTCTCACAACTTCTCTCCCCTACCCGGCGCGCCAAAGATGTCGGGGAAACGACACCTATGGGATCAGGGGCGATCCCTTCTATGGTTGGCGGGGTGAGAATGTGCGCGAAGAGCAGGTCTAGTGATCGGCGCGAGGGTTTTTTACCCAGGTTCGGGCTGCAATGGTGCGTAAAACCCTAGTCCTGCTTATGTGTATTTAGTGTTCTTGAGTTCTTGAACTAGCTGCAGTGCATGCCCAGTCCAAAAAGTCCGAATCCTCCCTCAGTACGCCTCAGGCCTCCTTTTATATGTCAAAAGGGGTTGCCACAGTGGCACACAGGAGGTGGAAAGCAAGCTATAGTGTATGAGCTTATCGCTTGGCACCGTAGGACAAACGCATTTAGTGTGCTGCCTACGTGCCCTCTTGCTTTAACCGGGACGATAACTAAAGCCGTCCTATCCGTTGCCGTCTCTTCCTACCTTGACACGCGTCCGAGCTAATGAGGCATGCAGTGCCACGCTGGCTGGCTAGCTGCTGTGCTGGCGCGGTGGTAGAGCCTCCACGAAGATCTGCATGCCGCCACACAGGCGTCTGCCTAGTTGGCAGGCTGATTGTCGTGCTGAAGTGGTGGTGAGGTGGCGAAATCCTTGTCGGGCGCGGGCCTGGCTGCGGCCCCGCAATTGTCCCCGGCAAGAGTATTGTCGGGGGCCTCGCAGTCGTCCCCGGCAAGGGCCTTGCCGGGGGGCTTCGTCTTTTGGTCCCACATGGGCCTGCAGGCCATTAGTCTTCACAAAGATCTGCATGCTACTATGCATGCGTCCCCAAGTCTTGGCCTTGACACTGTCGATGGTGTCAAAGCTCTCAGCCTCAAGGGTGATGGCCTTGCTGGTGCTTCACGGGCTGCCCCGACAAGGAGCTTGCCGGGGCCATGCAAGCCGCCCTGGTAAGGAGCTTGCCGGGGCCACGCAAGCCGCCCCAACAAGGGTGTTGCCGGGGGAGGTCTAACTCATCCTCAGATCTTTGTTCACTGTCTTGAGTGTTGTCTTGGTAGTCTTGTGTTTCTCCTTCTTCTGCCCTGCCAAGCCCTGCCGCAGGCGTGGCTACAACTACCCATGCACAAGTAAGGGGTACAGAAGAGCCCATACTTTTGTACACCGACACAAGGTAACCTCACGTGCTGCCTACTTTGATACTTCTAGTGAAGATGACTTTGAATGTGAATCTAAACCTAGCTATAAGAAACTCGCTAAAATTGCAACTGAGCAACAAATTGCTGTAGAAAAGATTCAAAAACTGCTAGACAAAACTGACAATCTGTTGGATGAGGAAATGGATCGTAGCCAGGCTTGGACTAACAATATCAAAAGTCTTCAGTCAAAGTATGAAGAATTCAAAGTTGTCATGTGACCCTCTCAGCCGATCATGAGAAGCTTTCCTATGAATTTCTCCGTGGAAGCAAGATCTTGAAAAACTAAGAGTGTCCCATGATGATTTTCAGAAGGAAAAATGATCCATTGCTCGCTCAAAAGATCAGTACCGCCCAGTAAGAATTTGTTCCAACTTGCTTGAAATGGCTTGAACGTGATAGTGCAAATTCTTCACTTGAATGTTCAAATGCTTCTAAAACTGCAATATCTTCAACTGTGTCTGCGGTCTCAGTCCCCTCATCTGAGGAAACCACAAATGTTACTGACAAAAATGCAAGTTTGAAGGAATTGAATGTTACAAGTATGTAAAAAAGCCTCAAAGGGCATCAAACCCTTTATGATGTGCTCAAGAAGCAGATCTTGAATAGGAACCCTAGGAAAGAGGGTATTAGATTTGAGAGGAAACTCAATGCTGATGGATCTTACCAGAAACATGAGGAGTACCCCAAAACCACCTAGGTTGCTGCAAAAGAACCTCTTGTAGATCCATCCACTTTGACTGGCTACAACTGTGATACTTCATATTCCTTTGATGAGTCATTTGACTCTACCTATAAACAGTTCAAAAAATCAGAATGGTGAAGTATTTGCCAGATTGTTGGTACTAACAATGGTCCCCAGTGAAGAAAACTGGGTGCCCAAAAGTCTTCAGGAAAATCTTTAGGTGAATGTTTGTCATGACACCACCTATGAAGAAGAAAAATCACAGGAAAATTCTTCACATGGACCAAAGTCGTCAAATGGTCATGCTAATGCTTCTATTTCGCATGGTAACAATCATCAGTCTGATGAATATATGCATTATTCTTCAAACCACTATGTTCATAAATCCTTGAAGATTTTTTCTTCATATTCATTTGAGTACTCTACACCCCCCCGCGTGAAGAGAAATACATATTCTTCAAAGCCTAAATTCTCAATTGGCGCACTTCGATACATTGCTTCTCAGCCACCCCTATAGATGTGGGTGGTTAAGAAGAATAACTAATTTCTTTTGCAGGGTCAGGGCTCAAGACGAAATTCAATGGCTGATGAAATTTCAAGAGACCTAAGAAATTCTTGTTGGGACGCAAGCTAATCATGATGCAAATAATTGTTCATTTCTCACGTCCTATATGCTGCTGAAATTACTATCACTTGATGAAACTCTCTCTAACGAATTTGATTGTCATATTCTTCACTCTAAAGTTTGTTTCACAAGAGGCGTTACAACTCCTCATGGATCCGCCTTGTGCAACTTCAAGTTTACTGCAGGATCACATGGTGAAGGTGGAAGCAATGACCAAGGAAAATGCTATAACTAGATGTTCACCGGATGGGATAGGAGTCTGACAGTGCTATTTCTAACTAATGTTGGCCACACTACTAAAATCATCAACAATGTGGAACATGGAAAAGTAGAACTAGATGTTTTTCTCTCCAGAGTTGCTATATTTCTTATGGTTATGCTAGTTGAAATAGATGATGACACTCTTTTGGCCATGTCATAGTGTGAAGATCGGATCTATAGAGTGGCGCAACACTGTTTGCACAACCAGTCCATTGTCATTGGTGGAAATAGCTTATGCCATTTTCTCCCTTTGGCTACAATGCAAACTAATATTGGGCCGAGGGCAAAATAAAATAATTATTTTTGTACCAAAATTTTATACTTATTTAATCTTATGTCATGTCACACTATAGTTTAAGGAGTATATTTTTAACTATTTAGTTAGTATAATTAACCAAATAATTTGTTTGGTATAGTTAACCAGTGTTCTTTATCACTATTAGTGTCTATCACTGATCCTTTTATTTATGCTAAATATGAATTAAGTGATGTAACAAAATTTATCTTTGAATTATTTTGGTGAAAATTTCATAAATTATATAGTGCACATACATATTGTAGATGTATGTGCATATGTTTTGTATATTTTAGTTTCATTAAATATCATGTTAGAGGTTTCTAATGAATAATGTTTAACTAATATCTTAACTGTGCTTTTCAGTGTATTAGATGGACATATTTATACAACCTTATAGAGCATAAATTGTACCATTTGCAAATGTGCTGTAAGTTAAATTCAGTAATAATTTCAACATATGCATGGTATTGAAATAATATAGATCACCAGTGAATGTAAACGTATAGCCGCTTTAGTTATATATACATACAGTCTGTGTATTTGATACACTCATTTTAGACGTTTGGTTTCTTCTGGTGTATACAAGACCTTATGCTAGTTTCTAAAGTAAAAGTTCTATACCAATTAAACATAGAAAACTAGTTAACATGTATTTCAACGCAACCTATAGGACGTTTATTGGCAAGAGATTAGCAGGCTAACTAAGCTCATTGTAGCCTATCAGATTCACTGCTGCCTATTAGATTGGTTGTTACTATGATGTGGTGTAACTTTTTGCCAACAAAATTAGGATTTTATTTTTCACATGTACAATAATCTGTTGAACTTAATCAATAATAGTATAGTGGTTATTACTGTATTAAATATTTGGGCCCTCCTCTTCTCAGGGACCAGGGCGGCCCCCCTCTTTGCCCGACCAATGGACCGATCATGGATGTGTTACTATCCTGATTGATACGGGCTCGCTATTGAAAAAAAATCTTAGATACCATTGGAAACAATGAGCCTGATAGTCTGGCATCTATTTTTTTCTTCTGAAAACACCTCCTATATATTAATTAATTAAAATGTTATTACAATCGTTCCTTACAACATGCGCCACACAGGGTGAAAAACTATTATACAATACAGAATTCCCTCCGATCTATTATCAAAACTAAACTTTGCAATCTAATGTGCCACCTCATCGGCCCACCTATTTATCTTAGCCAGCTTAAAATTGTGCAGAAGTTTAGTGATGGATAGAACTTCCTTCGTAAGAGCAATCAATTTCTAATACAACATGTCTATTAAGGGTGATATCGATATAGAGACTAGCGAGACACACCCTTAGCTAACTTCATCCACAGTGGTAGATAAACCAACATACTATATCACTAAGCTCCCTAGGATTGGAGGCCTCACAATCAATTGAGGTCTTCAATTGGAATTTGGTCACCCAGTTTTGACGGGTCAACAATTTCTCAAAACTCCATCATTCATTTTTTTATACAATAAAATATGCTTTCTAATTTTTAGATCTCCACAATTAATTGAGGCTTCAATATAAAGTTGGGTCACTCGATTTTGACCGGGTCAACAATTTCTCAAGGAGCCCCCCATTAATTATTTTTATTCTCTATGTTACCTAATTTTAAAGCTCTTTCATTCAATTGAGGTATTCAATTTTGAAATTGGTTTACTATTTTGACCAGGCCAACGATTTTTTAAATTAATCACCAGTAACTGACCTATAAAAACACATCAATCCCTCCAGACTCCCATCACCCAAAAAAAGTGCCACCATGTGATACTGTAGCACGAATATAATACATGCAACCACCGACGCAAAAAAATTCCCACATAAATATGGATTGGTTAGCGGATAACACAAAATCATACCGCGAAAGGCCCACCAAATAACTGCATTATAAATAAAAAGAAAACACACTCCATCATCTCCCCCACTTGCTAACTAAATATTCCATCAGTTTCAACATATAAGGGGTATTAGTTTTTTGGAAAGTCAAATTTCTTTAACTTCGACCAAGTTTAGAGCCAAAAATATCGACATCCATAATATTGAACACAATTAATATCAAAATTCATTTCATGATGAATCTAATAACACCAATTTCATATTATGAATTTTGAAATATTTTTGTACAAATTTGATCAAACTTAAAGAGGTTTAACTTTTCAAAAAATTAATACACCATATATTTTAAAATAGAGTGAGTAAAGAAATTTAAGAATCTCAACAATATCAACAACACAACAAATCATGTACAACCCTTCTAGTATAGAAGAAAGGACATCACCAGAAGAATTTCTGGCAACCACCCCATGCTTGTAGTGCTGATACCCACAGAGCTAGCATCAATATTAATCTTAATATAATCAGAGGCAAGGCTGCCACACTTCAATGATGCTCCTACTAGTATTGATTGGGTTTAATCCTGCCTCCGCCGCCCTGCCTTTGACGGTAGGAATCAACTCAATATTTGGAAGGCATGACGAGAAAGACCACCAATAGTTATCCACTAAAATAGCAGAGGCAAATCAAGTCATTTCTTAAGTGTCAGGCTCTCCAAAAGATGAATATGATTTGCTCAAGCACCGAAGGACTCAACTGATCCAGCCAAATAAGAAAGTTGAAAACCTCTTCCCCAAGAATATTTCAAACTTCTCTCTGTGCCATATGAAGATCCTTCGCCTTAGGGCACCTCACCAGGGCATGAAAAATATTTTGATCTTCCACCCTAAAAATAGAACACATACCAGAAGTAGCCTGATGATGCTTAACTCTAGGACGTCAATAACTACCGAACGTTCGGGATGGGAGACCCTCAACCCGAACGAGTCGTTCGTTACATCGTGGGGAACCTACCGAACGATTTAGTTCGATCAGAAAATGTCCCGTCCTGAACGACCCCCCTGGTGGCCCACTTGGCACACAAGTCGTGAGCCCAGAAATAGAAAAAGTGAGGCACAACCCAATTGCATACTGCTGCGCTAAAAAAAGCCTGAAAACGCAAAAAACAACAATGAGAAATTTTTCTTAACTTTGCCATTTTTCAATACACAAATGTAAAAGGCAGAAAAACTTCACATGGCAAGTTAAACTAAAATTTGCCATGTGAATAAAAGTACTTTTGCCATGGCAAAAATGGAGTAAATTTTTCCATGGCAAAAAATGGAGTAAATTTTGCCATGGCAAAAATGGATTAAATTTTGCCATGAAAAAATAAATGAAAAATTGCCATGAGAATACAAGTATATTTACCATGCTACATAGTAAAAATTTGCAACGCTCCAGAAAATGTAAATTTGCCATCATATTTAAATTAAAATTGCCATGCTCTTTAAAATAAATTTTCCATGGCAAAAAAGCAAAATTTGCATCATTAAAAGTATGCCATGGCAAAAAAAGGACTAAATTTTTCCATGGCAAAAATCGTGTGATTTTGCCATGGAAATAAATTAAAAAATTGCAATGGCTACACAAGTATATTTGCCATGCTACATATTAAAATTTGTCATGTTCTGGAAATGTATATTTGCCATCATATTTAAATTTAAGTTTCCATGCTCTATACAATAAAATGGCCATGTAAAAAAACAAAGTGAAATTTGACATGTCACTAAAAGTAAAATTGCCATGGCAAGAAAAACGTAGAAAAATCCAACGTTGGCTGTGAATAAAGGTATTTCCATGCCCCGTGAACTACAATTGCCATGCCCCGTTAATACATTTGCCAAAAAACATATTAAGTTTGCCATGGCAAGTTTGCCATGTTTTTGAACATATATAACTTTCCGTGTTTTTTAACACGACAAAGTTGCCATGGCAAGTTTGCCATGTTTTTGAACATATATAACTTTCCGTGTTTTTTAGCACCACAAAGTTGCCATGGCAAGTTTGCCATGTATTCAGATAAAAAAAGTGACATGGCAAGTTTGCCATGTTTTTGAACATATATAACTTTGCCATGTTTTTGTACATGGCAAAGTTGCCATAGCAAGTTTGCCATGTATTCAGATAAAAAAAGTGCCATGGCAAATCACATGAATGTTGTCATATAGAGCAAATTGCCATTATTTTTGAACAAGGCTAGAGATGAAAAATTGCCATGAACTTTGGAAAATTTGCCAAGGCAAACAAACATTGCATTTTTGCCATGGCAAAACTTGAAAATTCTGTTGTATAGAAAACACATCTATAAAATTTACATGGCAAAAACACAACATTCGTGTAGTTCCATGGCAAACACATCTATAAATTTACATGGTAGAAACACCAACATTCTTTTAGTCCCACAAACTTCTAGTTGGCATGGCAACACATCGTAAATATACATGGCAAACCACAACATTGCTTTAGTTCCATGGCAAAACTATAAAAAATTGCATTCATATGGGAATCACATGAGAATTGTTGTGCATTCCTGGGTAATCGCATGACAATTGAAGAGATAAGCTGGAAAAAAATGAAGAAAAAAAGCTTGAGCACAGGTGCTACCTGCAAGGGACTTAGCCAGCACGGGGGGCTTGTGTAGTGTGCTGCTGTAAATGGTCGAACACACCTCCTATGATGCCATCTAGTTCTACCGATAGCTGCTGCACCTATGCTCGGGTCGAACCCGGCCGAGAGGCGGAGGGAAGCTTGCGTTCATGATCACCGCGTCGGGAAGCGGCAGATGTGTGGTAGTCATCATCATCTCCTCGGGCGCCGTCGATGTGGAGCCCTCCTCTTGCGGCTGCGGCCATGCCTCAGCTAGATCCATCACCTGGCAGACGTCCCAGCCATGGATTCCACGGCGGTGGCGCCAGCCTCCGGTGGATCCCATGGCAGTTCCTTCATCTAGACGGTGGAGGAAAGCGACGCTGGAGATGGAGCCACGACGAAGGGGAATTTGCGGGGAGCACAACGCGGGGGCACCTCCGTCTCCCCCATGCTCCAATTAACGACGCCGATGAGGACATCGGAGCCCGCCCGCCCGCCTCTGCCGTGCGACGCCCCGAATCTGCCCGAGCTCCTATGTCCGCTGCTGCCCGTCTCATCGCCCAGACATGACGCCTGGTAGCTGGCGCTCCTCGATAGCGTTGCGCCGAGCGCGAGGAGAAGGATGACGATGCACTAGTCGCGTCCCGGCGACGGAGCCACGACAGAGGGGGGATTGCTGGGATGGGGAGAGACTGACAAGGGAGGAGAAAGTGGATAAGGCGTTCGGGCTATGGCACGTGTGCATCGAACGCTGGTCAACAGCTGACGTTTATCCTTTGAGTGCTCTGAGATGTGTGCGTCAGATCGAACGACAAAAAAGGCATTCGGTACGAGACGGGGAAACGTGGTAGGTTCGGGAGTTATTGATTTCGTAACTCTATTAACTCGGACTGGCAGGCAAAAATTCTAACCAGCTCGCGCGAACGAGGCAGCTAGCCTGACAACGTGCAACTGAAATGCACGCCGATCCCGGTAGTAGCGTGCGAAGGATGCGTGCGCCAACCCGGCCATGCCAGTGACGCGCAAATGTTGCGCACCCGGCCTGTCCGGATGACTCATCGCGTGGGCCAGTGCGCACGAGACCATTCTACGCGACGCAAACCATTGCATGACGGTGGCCCGTGCCCGCCTGTAGTCCACCCTCATTCACATCCGAGGTGGGTCGCCCGGGTGCCCGCCGTCCCGGCAGATCAGACGACAAGGAGAGCCCTCCCAACTCCCGAGTCCCCCGCGGCACGCCACCGCGAAACGGACGCGGAGGTCCTCCTTGCCTCGAAGCCCCACAAAAGGCGGGTATTCCAGCATCCTTCATATGAGTAATGCTATGGTACTAGTACGATAGCGAAGTAAAAAAGTCGAATAATATATTTGAGATTGTTTTTATATCTGCTATATTTTTGACGGGACTAGGAGATACAATCATCAGTGATCACGCTCTTGCACGGGCTACCTTTTTTTTTGACGGGAAGGCCTTCATGGCTAGCTTTATTAAACTTAAATAACAGATACATCGTTTGCCAAATAATTGGCAATGAAACTTGGCGGTGCCTCAATCCACAGAGACGGATCGTTTGCACGGCCATATTCAGCTAGCGCATGAGCAGTCATATTTGACTCTCTATTACAATGCTCAAGAAAACCTTCCCAAAACCTCTTAGTAACTCTCTGCATTCTTCCAAAACGGGGCCAGCCACCATTGATTGTCCTTCATTCAGCTGTAGAGCGTTTACAACAATGAAGTTATCCATCCTCGCCATGATGTTGTTACAACCCATCAAAACAGCTAACTTCACACCTTCCCGGAGTGCTACAGCTTCAGCAGAGACAACGTCTGCCACGTGATCAATACGTGAGGTAGAGGCTGCAATGAAATTCCCTTTGTGGTCTCTTATAATGGCACCACATGATCCCGAGTGATCCTCCTCCCGGAAATATGCATCAACCTTCAAGAGCTGCTGCGATTCCAGAACGATCGGCCAAGAATTTGTCCTCGGTCTCGTCTCAGGGACGGCCATCGCGCGGGTGAAGTTCAGTGTAAGTGCATGGATGGATTGTCCTGTTTGCCCCGGGGGCTGGACTACCTCCCCTCGAACATGCATTCTCCTCTGCCACCAAATATACCAGCTTGTCGTCGCGATAAGTTCAGGTAGATCAAACTGATCCATATACGGCTTCTGATGCACTTGATCACACAATAGAAATTCCAGAATTCCTGCTCCCGATCGGTCCACCAAAAGAGCTTTAGATATAGTATTCCAAATCCCCAACGACGACCAAACTGCTTTGGCTCGCTCACAGCTAAAAATGGCGTGTTTAATATCCTCAGCAGCCAAACGACATATTGGGCAATGAGAGATATGGCCTATATGCCTGTTTGCTAGGACACCGAAGCACGGAATTGCATTATGTAAGCATATCCACAGAAAGATCTTTACTTTCCCAGGAACTTTCAAACTCCAAAGTTTCTTCCATATTGGGTGTGGTGCTGTCCCACCAAGTAAGTTTGCTTCATTTGCCTCGCCAACATATGAAATCTCCCATTGTTTATAGTAAGCTGATCTGACTATAAAAATTCCGCTCCTAGTCAGATGCCAAGCAACATAATCTTCTATTACTTGTTGGTGCAGGGGGATCTGTAGGATACGTTCTGCATCTATGTGCCAAAAGTTTTCATGGATCAGCTGCTCATCCCATTCACCTGTAATCGGGTCTATGAGTTCACTTACTCTTGTGAGCACTTGGTTACCCCTGACAGTGACTACCTTCCTTGAAAAGCTGTTGGGGATCCAACAGTCACTCCAGATATTAATTTTTTCATCATCACCGACCCTCCAAATGCACCCTTCTTTAAAAGTTTGTATACCCGCCCATATGCTCCTCCAAATATAGGAGGAGCCCTTCTTCAGCTCACAATTCAAAATATTGCCAGTGGGATAGTATCTCACTCTTAACACCCTTGCACACAGGGACTCATTATGCTCAATCAGCCTCCAACACTGCTTGGCCAGCATAGCTAAGTTGAAACTCTGGATATCTCGAAATCCCATACCCCCTCTTTCCTTCGGGATACACATTTTCCACCAAGCAAACCAATGCATCCTTTTATGGTCTTCCTCGTCACCCCACCAATACTGCGACATTGCATCAGTGATCCCCTTACAAATTTTCTTCGGGAATTTAAATACACTCATCGCGTATGTGGGGATGGCTTGGGCCACCGCGTTAAGTAGTGCTTCTTTTCCACCACAGGATAAAGTTCTCTCCTTCCACCCATTTACCATTTTCTGGATTCTTTCGATTAGATGTTTGAAGCAAGTAACCTTGTCTACTCCAATCATCGATGGCAACCCCAAATATTTGTCAGATAGCGCCTCTGTCATTATATTCAGAATTTGACACACATTGGCTTTTGTTTCCACCTCTGTATTGGGGCTGAAAAATAGAACACTTGGCCTTGCTAACCATTTGGCCTGATGCTGCACAATAGTCATCAAGGATCCTCTTTAAGGTTTGGGCATTCCCACAATCTGCTTTCATCAAGAAGAGGGAGTCGTCAGCAAATAATAAGTGTGAGATACGAGGGGAGTCACGGCACACCTGAACTCCTTGTAAATTCCCAAGGCTCTCCTCATGGTAGATAAGTGCAGATAGGCCTTCCGCACACAGCAAAAACAAGTAAGGAGAGAGGGGATCCCCTTGCCGAAGCCCTCTTGTTGGTGAGAATGGCAAGGTTTCATTTGAATTGAACCTTACCTTATACTGCACCGAAGTGACACATGCCATAACCAATTTTATCCATCTTGCATCAAAACCAAGCTTCCCAAGAATTGCCTCCAAAAAAACCCACTCCACTCTATCATAAGCTTTGTGCATGTCTAGCTTCACCGCACACGTCCCTTGCTTCCCTGATTTCCTCTTCTTCATTGTATGTAGGCCCTCATAAGAAACAATAACATTGTTGGTAATAATCCTTCCAGGCACGAATGCACTTTGGGTTTCACTGATGATATCTGGAAGTAGTAGCTTTAACCTTGCTGCTAGCATTTTTGATATTACTTTGTAAACAACGTTACAAAGACTTATGGGTCTAAACTGTGCAACCGTCTCTGGGTTCTCAACCTTCGGTATGAGCACAATAGTGGTCATATTCCACCCTTCAGGAATGATTCCCATGTTTACTGCCCGCAACACCTCTTTTACAAGTTCATGCCCCAACACTGGCCAGAATTTCTTATAAAAGATTGCGTGTAATCCATCTGGACCGGGTGCCTTCAAATCCCCAATACTGAACAATGCACGCTTCACCTCCTCAGCAGTGTACGGCGCTAGCAAAGCTTGATTCATATAATCTGTAACAGAGTGTTTCACTTTATTCAGAACATTTACATTGGGAAGAGCAACTTCAGAAGAGAACAAATGCTGAAAATATTCTGCTATCATAACCCTCATTGACTCATTATCCTCCACCCACACCCCGCTATCATTCTTCAGTTTGCGTATATGGTTTCTCTTCTTCGGGGAAGTAGCAAAGTTGGTGAAGAAGTGTGTGTTCCGATCTCCAAACTTAAGCCAGTTTGCCCTACTCCTCTGTACCCAGTAGATCTCCTCATTTTCCAAGTTTTCTTCAATTGCAATCAGCACAGCACGTTGCCGATCCGCCGACTCGTCAGTGAGAGGGCCCGATCGCAAGCTTTCCAACTCCTCCTTTAGCTCTTTCAGGCGTCTATGGGGCGCCTTCAAGATTTCCCTATCCCATACATGCATCTCTGCATGAACCGCGGCAGTACGGTCAGCCAACATTGCATGTGGACTGGTTCTGTTCCATGCATCAGATACTAGCTGCTCCACATCATCCTCCTTTAACCACCTCGCTTCAAACTGTTTAGTTTTTGCTCTAAAGTGATCATTCGCCAAGTCACCATATGTGTCCAAAAGGACGAGCCTATGATCAGATTTAGTGTGTGCTGTGTTGGTGATCTTTGCATTAGGGAAGAGACCTAGGAACTGTCCATTACAAACAGCCCTATCTAGCCTCTCCCTTAATCTACGTCGCCGCCAAGTGAATTGGTCGCCGGTGAAGCCCATATCCTCAAGTTCACTGTCAACCAAAGCGTCTCTGAATCTCTGCATCATACTTGTTGGTAGCGGCGCTCCACCCTCCTTCTCATGGGAATACAGAATCTCATTGAAATCGCCTGCCACTACCCATGGTGCACGCGATTGCTGATACAGGCTACGAATGTACCCCCATGAAAGGTACTTATCCTCCCACTTAGGTTCTCCATAGAACCCTGTGAACCTCCAAGATTCCTCCGCTGCATCTCCCACAATCACATCAATAATTTTTTTGATTTTTCCTTCACTTGTATTTCCACCGGGTTCCGCCAATAGAGGATCAGGCCTCCACTAGCTCCCACACTCTCGACAACCTCCATCTTATCCATATTTATTTTCCTACGAACCTTCTCTGCCTTAGCTGTGTTCAGATGTGTTTCAGACAGAAAAAACACATCTAGCCCAAACTGCTTCTGGACATCCAGAAGCGATCTCACTGCCGCGGTACTAGCCAAACCGCGGCAGTTCCAACATAGTATTTTCATTGGTCCCGGCGAGCACCCTCGAGGGGAGTCGCCGATGTGCTTGGTGTTGGGTCCTCACCCACACTTGTGGGCCTCATTCTCTTGTTGTCATGAATCTTTTGAGGGGTACTCAGCTTGCTCTTGTCAACTGGCTCCTCCTGCCCACTCTCTAGCAAGCTCACTTTGTCGCTGACAAAACCTACTGGTGGTATCGCCAAGGGCACCACTGCTCCACCCCCCTGACTAGCCATTGAGCCATCTTGGTGTATCAACCTTTTTCGTGCCATCGGAACCATTGCACCACGATTACTTTCTAGCTCCTCCCCAATGATCATGTCATTTACCTCTTCTTGGTTCGAGGCACCTGGGTTTCCTCTACCCCGTCCAAAGCCCCCGCCTCTACCCGAGTTGTTGCGTCCCGGGGCTCCCCCTCTGCCTGTGTCTGTTCTTCCCATCGGTGGATCAAAGTTCACAAGGAGCCACTCCCCCCATTCACAAGATTCTGCACTATGTATACCATCGCCACATTCAGTCACTACGTGCCCAATCAACCCACAAAAGTCACAGAAATCCGGTAGCTTCTCATACTCCATAGGATATCTTTTGCTCTCCTTCAGAGTCAATGGGGCAAAACGCACTAAGGGCGTACTTAAATATCTAGTTGGGTTGATGCGTCCTTCATTGACGATCACCGTTAGCGGCGGAAGCCCCAGCTTCCTTGCTATCTTTTCTGCAGTCTCCCTCTTTTTCATCAGTCCATCAGGGACACCAATGATTCGTGCCCAAACCGGAATTCGGTCCAGCTTATACTCTTGCACATCTGTAATTCCATCATATTCCTCCATCACCACAACCGCTTTACGGAAGAGCCACGGCCCCCCGTTCATGATACGATTCCAGTCGCCCAAACACATCACCTGGGCTAGAAAGAGATTCTCCCCCACCTGCTTGAATGTTACCCCCTGCGAAGCTGTCCAGGCGTTCCACAGGGATTTATATAATGAGACATAGCTGTAGGGTTTTTGTGTATGAACCCTAAAAATCGCGATCCATCTCGTCTCCTCAATCAGCTCTTCAACCTCTCCTGAAAAATCGAGCTCTTCCTCCTCTTCCCCATGCAGGCTTAGACCCGCGAATCGATCCCCCAAGATTCCATCAGCCCCTCCTTCCTGTCTCCATGCATTACCTGATCCAGATCTGCCGTCCGCCGGCGAGCCCCTGCGAGCTCCGTCAGCCATGCTATCTCCCTCCTCAAGGAAGGGTCACTTGGAATCACGTCCTGAATCACCCTGGGGTGAGATCGACGTGAGATCGGTATCAAAATCGTCACGATAGGTGGGAACCCCGACGTCGCCGCCAAGGGAAGTTGGGAACCCTAGGAGACCTAGGGGAAAGAAGTTGGGAACCCTAGGAGTCCACGGGCTACCTTTTGTTTTGAGTAGAAGACACACTAGCACAAATAGTTACCTACAGAAATATGAAAAACGGCCATCAGGGGTCTTTTACGGTTTTTCGGCGACGCCTCCGGCCTCCACACCAACTTCCTCAAATGTTTTGCGTCCCTGATTTGTTGCTCCACCTACCAGGTGAACTCCATCGAGGCATCGCTCTCTTGCCCTCTTGCGGGATTCCCCATCAAGTACCTTCTTCTACCACTCTCCTTCCGCAAAGCCTCGGCATCCGAGCTGCTTCCACTGGCTAACAAGCTCATCAAGAAGCTAGCTACTTGGAAGGCATCCTTACTTTCTCGCGGGGAATACCTATGTCCTTACAGCGATGCCGGTACACATCCTGCTTGCTATGGCGATCAACCCACCAATCCTCAAGAAAATCGCCAAGCTCGTCCGCGACTTCCTCAGGATTGGGCGCAAGGGCGCCTGCTACCCGGTCTCCTGCCCAAAGTTTGTTGGCCCTTGGAGCGTGAGTTGTCAGAATCGCAATTCTGAATCGGATCGAAGCTCCGATGATAGGATCACAAATCATAGAATCTTAACTATCAGAATCATAAAAACGTAGATTCTATGGAACAAAATCGTAGAATCAGAGGGGTTAGTTTGGGTCGTAAAGTTGTAGAATCGTACATCAGAATCGCGATTCTGACAAGTGTGACGGCCTTGCCATCCGAGTCCTCGAGCGCACTAGTGTCGCGCTGCGCATAGGGTGGGTGTGACTACAGGACACCGACCCGATCGCCCGTGGAGGCACTTGCACTTGCCCGGCGATCGCGATACTAGCAAGTTCTTCCGGGTCTCTACTTATTGGACCCTTGGCGATGACAAGTCTTGCCGATTCTGCCGTGACCACTGGCTGCAGGGGCAGTCCATCCTTGAGATTGCACCCACTCTATCCTCCATGGCACTCTTAACCCGGTTACTATTGTCGAGTACATCAAGTTATGGATGAATATCCAAGGGGTCATGCTCTTCCAAGACCTGGACAAGCTGTCCTGGAAATGGACCACAAACGGTATCTATACTGCCAGTTCTCGTTACAGGGCGCTCTTCCACAGATCGACCACCACACCCTACTGGCAACTCATCTGGAAGGGTTGGGGCCCGACGAATGTGAAGATCTTCCTTGGCTGGCCTCCCTCAACCATTGCTGGATGGCTGGTCGTCGTGCACGCCACGGTCTCCCACAAGACCCAATCTGCAAGATGTGCAACTAGGCGGACGAGAACCCGCAACACCTACTTGCGGGTTGCGTGTTCTCTCGCATTGCTTGGCATGACACGATGGCGTGGTGCCGCCTACCCGCTCCCCCTCCGTACGGCATGACGGGATTCTTTGACTGGTGGTCCACTTCTGCTGCTACCCCAACGAGCCCGCTTAAGGGGATACTCGCTCTTCATTCTATCGGAATGCCGTGATCTTCGATACTGCTTGACCCTCCTCCACCCAGCTCTCCAATACCATCAAGCAGGAGGCGCAGCTATGGGCAAGAGCCGGCGCCAAATGTTAGCGTCCCTGACAGGCGCACCCCACCGGACATCGACACCACCGAGCCCCAGGCCGCGCCACGCGCGGCCCGAACCAAGAAGCCCAACTGGAGGACAAGCGGTCCAGAGTGGTCCAAGTGAAGCCCACCCCATCAATACTAAAGTAGACGGCAACGCAAGGGTTCGACATCCAGAGGATCACGACAACGGCGGCACGACTCTTCCCTTTTCCCCTTTCCCTACCTCAAGAACCCTAGATCGCAATTCGTGTAACCGTCTCTGTAATCGCTACCAATACTCCTGCCACTCACCACCGATACTCCTGTTAATCGAGAGCCCTAGTAGTTCCTATCATCTGGTATCAGAGACCACTAAGCTCCCCACCTCCGCTCCATTCTGGCGCAGTTCATCGAGACCAGAGGCCTCAAGCAAGCATGCACGCACTTGGCAGCCATGGATCCGGCGATCGAAGCCTTCCTCGACCGCCTCGACAACACCCTCAAGGCCCAGAACAAGGCCATCGCGGAGATCCAAGTCTCCACCGCCAAGATCGACGATCTGGTGCATTGGTGCCCCGATCTGGAGAAGCGGGTGGCCGATCTCGGTGACACAGTGGCGGCGCTCCAGATGGCGCAGCCACCAGCAGTCAAGACGGGAGACGAGCCTCAAGGGGTGATCCAGAAGCCAGGCCCTTTGGCGACGATCGGTGTCCTTCCGGGGGCCGGTGGCGGCGCGGGCATAGAGCTTCAAGGGCCAAGCGGCCACGGCGTGTTCAACTTGCCACGGGGGAACGTAGCGGCGTCTTTTCAGACGCCGCCGCCACCCCCGGCAACAGGTCCGTCGTCCTCTCTGACCACATCCCCGCACTCCCTGTCGCCGTTTGCACATGCGAGTCAACTGTTAGCAGGTTTAGGGCAGTCACACCCGCCCATCGCCTTTCCACAGTTCACGGGGGATAACCCAAGCTTGTGGAAGACGATGTGCGAATAGTACTTTCACATGTTCGGCATCTTACAGTCGTTCTGGGTTCCCATGGCGGCCCTGAAATTCTCTGGCTCAGCTGCTGTATGGCTCTAGTCAGTTCAAAAGCATTTGACAGAGTTGGATTGGGAACAGTTTACGGCCCTGCTGTGCACACGTTTTGGTCATGATCGGCATCAAACGCTGATCCGACAGTTCTACTCTGTTCGGCAAACATCATCAGTGGTGCATTACATTGAACAGTTCGAATTGATTATTAATTATTTAGCTTCCTATTCTGACGCGATTCACCCATTTTATTTCCTGACCCGTTTTGTCGAGGGATTACGGAAGGACATCCGGGCGGTGGTTCTGGTCCAGCGACCACCGGACCTGGACACGGCCTGCGTGTTGGTGCTGCTCCAGGAAGAGGTGATGGAAGGATCGTTCGGCTCGCTACCTCGACCACCAGATCAAGGGCCAAGACAGGGCACAGCCCTGCCCCTGCCTCCTCCACCGGTGCGAGCAGTGCCACCAACACCAGCGGGAGATCGCCGTGGCACGGATGCCGCCTGCGCCGATCAATCCAAGCTCAAAACTCTACGGGACTACCGGCACGCCCGCGGGTTATGTTTCAAGTGCGGTGAACAGTGGGGGCACGACCATGTGTGCCCCACTACGGTGCAGCTCCACGTGGTGGAGGAGCTCCTCGATATGTTCGGCCTCGACAACGGCATGGACACACAGATTACAGAGGAAGCCACCAGCGAGGCGGCAATGGCGATTTCCCTTTCAGCCGTAACAGGAGGGGTCTCGACCAAGGCGTTTCAGCTGAGGGCGTGGCTGCAAGGAAAGGAAGTACTCATGCTGGTGGACTCGGGCAGCTCAAACTCATTTGTCAATGAACCTCTGGCAGCGCAACTGAAGGGAGTTCAACCCCTACCCAAGCCAGGCCGCGTCCGTGTGGCAGACGGCGGCGAGCTGCTATGCACTCAGGTGGTCAACGTGTGTGCCTGGTACGCCCAAGGCCACGAGTTCTACACAGATCTGAAGGTGCTTGCACTGGGTACATATGACATCATCCTGGGCATGGACTGGCTCGAGGAGCATAGCCCGATGATGATTGACTGGCGCGCCCGCTTCCTGGAGATACCTACGCCAGCGGGACCGCTACGTCTCTTGGGCCACGACGCAGCGTCAACAAGTTGCCAGGAGATTAACATCATTCAACTTTAGAGCCTATGCAACAGGGGTGCAATCACCCACGTCATTCATCTATGCGTGGTCGCCCCGCAGACAAAAGAGCTAGAACCAACTCCTTCATGCATTCAGAGTGTGGTCGACCAGTTTCCTGATATATTCGAGGAGCCGGTGTGTTTGCCTCCACGGCGTGCCTGCGACCACCGCATTCCACTGATTCCAGGGGCACAACCAGTTAACGTCAGACAGTACAGATACAAGCCAGGCCAGAAAACAGAGATTGAAGCACAAGTTGAGGCCCTGCTCAAATCAGGAGTCATTCAACGTAGCAACAGTCCGTTCTCGTCACCTGTCATCCTGGTTAAGAAGAAAGACGGTACTTGGCGGCTTTGCATCGACTACAGGCAACTGAATGCCATCACCGTTCCTAGTAAGTACCCGGTGCCCGTCATTGAGGAACTGCTCGACGAGCTGCATGGGGCAGCGTGGTTCTCCAAGTTGGACCTATGCGCGGGCTATCACCAGATACGCCTCGCGCCAGGGGAGGAGCACACGACGACTTTCTCCACGCACCAAGGCCACTTTGAGTTTCGTGTGGTCTCGTTCGGCCTCACGGGCGCACCACCCACATTCCTGGGTGCTATCCACGGCACACTCAAACCAGTCGTCAGGGTCTGCGTGATCTACTTCTTCGAAGATATCCTGATCTTCAGTGCTACTCTAGAAGAGCACGAGAAACATGTCAGACAAGTGCTGGAGCTCCTCCGCAAGGATCAGTGGAAGGTGAAACACAACAAATGTGCCTTCGGACAGAGTAAAATAGCATATCTTGGGCATGTCATTAGCGCGCAAGGCGTGGCAACCGACCCGACCAAGATTGCGGCAGTAGCCAATTGGCCCCCCCCCCCAGGATGTCAAAGGCGTACGTAGTTTTTTTGGACTGGCCGGCTACTATCGTCGCTTCGTTCGTAACTTTGGGATCATTACCAAGCCTCTGTTCCATCTACTGAAGAAGGGCGTTCCGTTCATGTGGACATCAACAACGGAAACAGTCTTCCAGGCCCTGAAGCAACACTTAACAACAACGCCCGTCCTAGCTCTACCCAATTTCGATCAGCCATTCACAGTGGAAACAGATGCAAGCGATAAGGGAATTGGAGCAATCCTGCAACAGAAGGGACACCCAATAGCATTCATGAGCAAGGCACTCAGCCCAAGATACCAAGGCTTGTCGACGTACGAAAAGGAGTACCTCGCGATCATCGTGGCTGTTGATCAGTGGCGTCCGTACCTGCAGCACGCGGAGTTTGACATCTACACGGACTAGAAGAGCTTGACACACCTGGAAGAACAAAGGCTCACCACTCCGTGGCAGCAAAGAGCGTTCGCAAAACTGCTGGGGCTGCGGTACATGATCAGGTACAAGAAAGGGACAGAGAACCATGGAGCAGATGCACTGTCTCGAGCTAATCCAACAATGACACTGTCTACAGTCTCCTCCTGCCAACCCAGTTGGCTGGAAGACGTGGTTAACAGCTACAACAACAATCCACACGCCCAAAAATTGCTGGAGCAGTTGGCAGTGCGAGAAGATCCCAAGGGCAGGTTCCAATTGCAGCAAGGCATACTTTGTTTCAGAGGGAGGATTTGGTTAGGAGGAGGGACTCAAATACAACAACAAATCATGCGAGCCTTCCATGACAGCCCAATGGGAGGACACCCAGGTTTTCCCGTCACTTATCGACGCGTTCGTCGCCTGTTTGCATGGCCCAAGATGAAGGAACAGATCAAGAACTATGTGCAGTGTTGCCCTGTATGCCAGCAAGCAAAGCCGGATCGCGCAGCGTCTCCAGGATTGCTAGCACCCTTGCCAGTTCCAACTCAGCCCTGGGAAATGATCTCCATGGATTTCGTGGATGGCCTACCGCAATCAAGCATGTTCAATTGCCTACTCGTGATCGTCGACAAGCGCACCAAGTTCAGCTACTTCTTGCCGCTAGCGCACCCGTACACAGCAGCATCCGTGGCCCAACTGTACATGCAGCAGGTGTACAAGATACATGGCCTCCCAGGGGCAATTGTGTCGGACCGCGACCCGGTCTTCACAAGCCATTTCTGGCAGGAGCTGTTCAAGGCAGCAGGCACCCAACTGCGACTAAGCACGGCCAATCACCCTCAAACAGACGGACAGACGGAACGAGTCAACCAGTGTGTCGAGACGTTCCTGAGGTGCTTCACTCAAGCGTGTCCGCGACGCTGGAGCTTTTGGATTCCACTAGCCCAATTTTGATACAACAACGCCCACCATTCAGCTATTGGAATGACCCCCTTCAAGGCAATGTTTGGCTACGACCCTAAACACTGGGGCATCTCGGCTACAAACTCCACCGCGGTGCCGGCGCTGAATTCATGGATGGAGGAAAGGGACACAGTTCAAGAACTGTTGCAACAACACCTGAACAGGGCTCGCCAGATAATGAAAAACCAAGCAGACAAGAAAAGATCATTCAGGTCGTTCGAGCTCGGGGATCAAGTATATCTGAAGCTTCAACCGTACATCCAGACCTCTGTGGCACCAAGGGCAAACCACAAGCTATCTTACAAGTTCTATGGACCATTTCCAGTAGTGGGCAAAATCAATGAGGTGGCCTACAAGTTACAGCTCCCTGTTACTGCAACCATCCATCCGGTTTTCCACGTCTCGCTGCTTCGGCGCGCTCTGAACCCGGGTACGATTGCAGAATCTTCTCTTCCTCAGTGCTCTGATGAACTGGCAGTTCCTGTAGCCATACTGCAGACGCGTTGGAAGCAGAGGAACGGCAAGATGTGTGAACAAGTGCAGGTACGCTGGTCCAACTCCAACGCGCTCGGAACAACGTGGGAGGACAAAGCGAATCTACAGGCCAGATTTCCCTTTGCTGAGGCTTGGGGACAAGCCTCGTCTCAAGAAGAGGGGGATGTTAGCGTCCCTGACAGGCGCACCCCACCGGACAGCGACACCACCGAGCCCCAGGCCGCGCCACGCGCGACCCGAACCAAGAAGCCCAACTGCAGGACAAGCGGTCCAGAGTGGTCCAAGTGAAGCCCACCCCATCGATACTAAAGTAGACGACAACGCAAGGGTTCGACATTCAGAGGATCACGGCAACGGCGGCACGGCTCTTCCCTTTTCCCCTTTCCCTACCTCAAGAACCCTAGATCGCAATTCGTGTAACCGTCTCTGTAATCGCTACCAATACTCCTGCCACTCACCACCGATACTCCTGTTAATCGAGAGCCCTAGTAGTTCCTATCACCAAAGGCCTAGATAGACTGTTGCATGTGACCTGAATGTATCTAGCTGAGGCTGAGCAACCTCCCTCTCTGCTCAATATGCACTTCTGTGCCGCTATACGTGTGCACGGCAACAAGAGTTGCACCCCTTGTAACTTTCTTTTCCCACCTATGAATGGAATGATACGCATCCTTGCATATTTGCCAAAAAAATATGAAAAAGAAAAAGAACAGCTATTTATAGCAACCAATGGCATATAGACCCACACATAGCCTATACGAGTACTACTTTGTACAGTTCCGAAAATCATAGCATGCATCTATATAACTTGTGATAGTACAGTACGTGCCTGTGATTTCATCTTCACCTATGGTGCGTCGGACCATACAGATTCCATTTCCCTGAGAAAATCATTCAGATTTCTCACGTAGGTCAGCCTCGACCTGAACTCAGCACGAGAAAACAACTTTTCCTCATCTTTGCTTTGCAACACCAAGGGCTTCCCCTAAGTTTCGTCCCGTTGATGGAATGTGTCTCACTATCCTCTACCCCCTCTTGGACCTCTGATTCACTTACAGTTCTCGGTTCTGCAAATTGCAGTTAACTACTTCTGTCATAAATGAATGATGTACTTGCGGAGTCCTTTATAATTTACCGATGCTGATCTTGGTTGTCACTTGTCAGGCGGCTAGTACTGGTAAGGCCATTGCACATCTTCTGGCTGAGTAGTTGAAGTTCCCTGTGCCATATAGCAGAAACAGTTAAAGATGTGCACCTAAACTGAAGACAAGTGCCACAATGTCGAAATGGATTGAAAGATCATGAGTTCAGTGGCGATAGGGATATTGCAATACAAAGACTTAGCAAATATTGTACCCTTCGAAATATACACATGTGTACTTATTAGTACCTACCAACAAATGCAAGTTCCATATTAGAACATGATTAGTCGTCCTAAAATAAATGGCATGATTAAGGTTAAGTACAGTGGTTCTGCGATTTTAAAATAAAATGAATATTTGTTCTGTTAACTCTCTTCACACTTGAAAGCTTCAACTGGACAGTTTTGGACAGTTTCAGAGAAATATGAGCAAACAAGCAAAATAACATATGGTGTGTACAATGGTTGCGTTGTCAACAAGACAATCCACTAATCCCGCACATAATTGATCAGAATAACAAAATAGATTCTTATTCCCTTTCCCAGGACAGAATAAAATTACAATTATCAATATATCTAGAAGGGGTTAATTGGGGAGTGAAGCAACAATATAAATAAAAAGCCCATGCTCATATTGTTGTGGCAATGAATACTAACTTCTTTTGTTTATAAATAAAATGGGATGTTGGTCCTTTGGACATTGTGATACAATTTCTCTTCCTCCCTCTCGACATCCTGATATAATAGTATCTACAAGGTTCATGCGCAAACAATCGAGCAAATGCCGCTTTCAAAATTTCACAAGACCTTTGATCAGAAAACTCACCTCTTTTGTACTTGCTGATTTGCAGGCCATTATTGGTCCTTCCAAGCCAGCAGGCCTGTGGTCAAATTTCTGCTGCTGTTGGTCCTGCACCTCATTTCCCTTGTTCATCTTGAAACAAAATCACAGAATTATACTATATAAAGAGAAAGATAAGGCAATTTTTTTTAAAAGAAGGACAACCGTTGGCCTCTGCATTATTGAGATGCACACAACCATATTTATTTATCGACAAGCATGGCAATAAGAACGATAAAGAGAATATTACATCATTTCGTTTAAACTACACAAAAGTGACATTGCTACGTACTGCATCATTTACTGTTTAGATGTACAACAGTTTATACTGCATCATTTACTGTTCAGATTAACAACAGTTAAAGTACTACTAAAGAATCAGGGTTCTTCGATAAGTAAGGCTATGTGCCTATGTTTGGGTACTTAGGAATTAATCAGCTAGGGCATGAATTAACCAGCAAATGTCTACTTTGCATAAACTTTAAGGGGTGAAAATATATACCTTTCTCTATAACTAACTGCTCGATTAATTATCAGGATTTGAGTATAGCTACCTAGGTATGTTACCTCATCACCTTGCTTCAGCATTTGCTGCTGCTGTCGCTGCATCTGGATGGCAGCCGCGGCGACAACCGCATAATCAGCGAGACCAATCTTCATTGACTTTGGCGTCTTTACCTCCATATCCCCGTTAGTCGAAGGCTCATGCAATACTGTCGATGTCGTGGCAGCGGCACTCTGCCGTGGCTGTGTCTGATAGAAGACCTTCGACACGATCAACTCCCCTTCCTTCTCGTCCTCTAGGTCGCCGAGGTGGTACTGGTGCATCACCCAATTAGTCTTCTCTGGCTTTCGTGCCTTGCCAAAGTTGCTGTACAACACTAGGATCTTCTTGCACCCCTTGTGCCGTCCGTCCACCATCAGCGGCCGTGTCTTGCCAGTCTTGTGCCACCGTGTCTCGGCACCATTTTTACTGTTGGACAGCTCATTCTCTGCGTGGATCTTTCTCCTCTTCCTCGTGCCTGTGGTGTAGGCCTTTGATGGTCTGTGGAAAAAGTGTTTGCTCTGGCCATTTCTTGTCACACCTGGTGATCAAGTACACATAGTTTGTTTCGATAAAGAAATATACAAAGAGTTTGGGTGATCATAATTCAAGTTATAGGAGAATAGGTACTTGTAGTTATTGATTCAACCAAAACATTGAATGGATCATTTTTTGTACGTACTGTATGTCTATGGATCTCGATTCTCACCTGGGAGTTTCTCTGGATGGGTGTAGCAAATGCCATCTTCTCCCTCAATGGTGGGTATGAAGTCATCGATGAGGGAGTGAGCTCTCTTCATCACCTTGGACTCAAGGTGCTCAATCAGCTCCTGGTCCGTCGGATCGAACTTGACACCGGCAGGAAACCCAACCATGTCCTTCTTGCGATAGCGGCAACATGACATTCACCCCAGAAACAAACATCACATGAGAGATTGAATTTAATTTATTTGTGCACACATGCACCCAAGGGCTGAACAAGATAAGCAGTACGTAATTAATATATATGTACCGGCTTGTAGTCGAGCTCATGGCCGCAGTTGACGCAGTGCTGGGAAGCAAAGAACCCCTGCTCCTGGAGTTTAGCGTCCATCATGGACTTGAAGTACCCTGGGTGACCCTTGTCCATGAGTTGCTATACGTGGATGATACGCTAACAGATATCAGTAACGAATTAATCTCAATTCAATAAACATGCATCAGAAATTTAGAACTTGAGAAGTAACAAATAGAAGGCCCAAGATAGGAGGAGACCAAGCAACCTAAATGAGAGATCAGCTCAGATAAAGCCAGCAGAAGTATGTGAAGATAACAACAATTAATTCAAAGGCAGGCATTTTCCACCATTTAATTCGTTATTTGATACTACAGGAAATGGGCCATATCTCAACTCAAGTCCTCATCTCTGAAAGGATTATCACAACAATTCTATAAATCTAGTTCTTTTTAATCTTGTCGTATAAATGAAGGCGCTTTTCTGGAACATTAGAGGTTTCTGTGCTAGGGGGCGCAGAGACCAACTTAAGGACCTAGTTCGATCTGAGAATGTGGATTTTATTGGCCTTGTCGAGACTTTCAAATCTTCCTTTTCTGCTAGTGAATTATCGGCTATTGCTGGGATAGATAGATTTCATTGGAATTTTGTGGCCTCGGCTGGTCACTCGGGAGGGTTTCTGCTTGGATGCAAGAAAGATACTTTTGATTTCGTGGCTTTCGATCATGGCATTTTCTGGGCTAGCATGGTGGTCTCCATTCGCTCTCTCAACTCCTTAGTAGAAATTTTAGTGGTTTATGGTCCGGCGGATCATGCTATGTCTTATGCCTTTTTGGATGAGCTTTCTATTAAGATTGAATCTTGCCAGCTTCCGCTGTTGATTGGGGGTGATTTTAATTTGCTTCGTGTCCCCTCCGACAAGAGCTCTCCTAACTTCTTGTGGCCCCTTGCTGATGCGTTCAATGGCTTCATTAGGGATATGGCTATTCGTGAGGTACCTAGGGTCGGAGCCTGGTACACGTGGTCTAATCATCAACCCCCCCCCCCCCATTCGCTCAGTTCTTGACAGAGTTTTTGTTTGCCCGAGGTGGGACCCTCTTTTTCCTCATGCTAGTCTTAAGGCCCTTGCTCCTGTTGGCTCGGATCACACACCCCTGATTCTTGACGATGGATCGCGTTCCTTGGGTGTCTCGAGGTTTCATTTTGATGCTTCCTGGCTTCTAGTCGAGGGTTTCAACGGTTTGATGGCTCAAAAAATTTTCTCCTTCCTTTCCTCGAACCGGCGTTCCTTTGGACCTATGGATGACTGGCACCAATGCTCCTATTTCCTCCGTAGATTCCTTAGAGGGTGGGCCAGAAACCATTTTGCAGAGTCAAGGCGTGACAAAGCAAGGTTGGTGGCTCAGATAGGCGTCCTGGACGACCGTGCGGATTCAATTGGGTTGTCCTCGAATGAATGGCATTCCCGGTATGGGTTAGAAGAGACGTTGTTGGCCATTCATAGACAGGAGGAAATTTACTGGAAACAACGCGGTACTATCAACTGGACCCTCAAGGGGGACTTGCCCACAACGTATTTCTTTGCTATTGCTAATGGTAGACGGCGAAGATGCTTTATTGATAGCCTTATTATTGACGGTGTCAGGACTTCTGACCCACCGGTCATTATGCGGCATGTGGTCTCCTTCTTCGCTAACCTTCTTGCGGCTAAACCGGTGCTTGGCTTCAAGCTGGCTGCGAACTTCTGGGCCCCGTGTGACCAACTTTCGAGCGCTGACAATGAGATCATTCTTATTCCCCCTTCGGAGGAGGAAATTTTTGAGACGATTCGCTCTGCCAATTTTAATGCGGCGCCAGGCCCGGACGGCTTTTCCATTCCTTTTTTTCGACAATTCTGGCCTCAATTAAAAGGCCTAATCTTGGCTATCACTCAAGGTTTTTGGCTGGGGACTGTAGACATCTCGAGACTCAACTACGCAGTCCTCACCCTCATTCCTAAAGTTAAAGGCGCGGACGTAATCTCCCAGTTTAGACCTATTGCTCTCATTAACAACTTTGCTAAGATTCCTGCTAAGGGTATGGCTGTGAAGCTGTCCCCGATCGCTCATCGAGTCATTAGCCCCTTCCAATCTGCTTTCATTAAGGGAAGATACATCCTGGATGGGGTGCTATGCCTTCACGAGATTATCCATGATCTGTGTTGCAAGAACACCAAGGCTCTGGTGCTCAAGCTCGATTTTGAAAAGGCGTACGATTCGGTTAGTTGGAGCTTCCTTCGCCAAGTGCTGTTGGCCAAGGGGTTCGCTAGCTCGGTGGTCCATCGCCTGATGCAACTGGTCTCGGGGGGCCACACGGCGGTGGCAGTTAACGGGCAGACCAGTAACTTCTTTGCGAATGGTAGGGGCTTGAGGCAAGGGGATCCGGTGTCTCCCTTGCTTTTCAACTTTGTGGCTGATGCTCTCTCCCGCATTTTGGCTCGTGCAGCGGCTGCTGGCCATATTGCGCCTGTTAGTTCTCACCTTCTTCCTAATGGCATCTCTCATTTACAATATGCGGACGACACAATCATTTTGGTGGAGCTGAATGATCATTCCATCACTAATCTGAAATTTATTCTACTATGCTTTGAAGCCCTGTCGGGTCTTAAAATCAACTTCTCTAAGAGCGAGGCAATTGTGACTGGGGTCTCTGACGAGGAGGCGCAACGGGTAGCCCACCTTCTGAATTGCTCTCTCGGAGCCTTCCCTCTTAAATATTTGGGCCTTCCGATTTCCCCTCTTAAGGTGTTGGCTAAAGAATTTGCCCCGGTTGTGACTAAAGTTGGCAATAGAGTTTTGCCGTGGCAAGGTCGGTACAACTCCCAGGCGGGCAAGGTTGCCCTCACCAATTCCTGCCTATCCTCGCTCCCGATGTTCCTCATGGGATTCTATCTGCTGTCCGAAGGGACACACTCGGGCTTCGATAAGCACAGGGGTGCTTTTTTCTGGAACTCCTCCGATAATAAACGTAAATACAGGATGGTTAAGTGGGATCTCATCTGTAGACCCAAGAGCATGGGGGGTCTAGGCATCATCAACACCAGAATCATGAATAAATGCTTGTTACTTAAATGGTGGTGGAAGATTATGACCCTTGATGACCGTCCCGTGTGGCTTAATATCCTAAAAGCAAAATATTTCCCTTCTTCCAGCTCTATGCTCGCTTGCGCTTCTGGTGGCTCTCAATTCTGGCGCCAACTAGTTAGCATCAGACCGGCTTTTCAGTCCCTTGTGAAGTTTGTTGTTCGTAATGGTAAGTCCACGCGTTTTTGGTTAGACTGGTGGGTTGGTGACACCACGCTGGCGGTGGCCTACCTGACTCTGTTCTCGTTTTGTGCGGACCCTGAGATCTCTATCTTTGAGCTCTCGGCTCACGGTTGGGTTCTTGATTTCCGGCGCTCTCTTGCTTCCCCCTGCTCTCGGAGGAAGAGGACTCCGTGGTTTGGCCCCATGCCTCTTCGGGGCGTTTTTCGGTTAAGTCGGCTTATTTGAAACTTATCGCTGGGTCCCGCACGGATAAGTTTAAGTCCATTTGGTCTGCCCGCATCCCTCCCAAGATCAAGATCTTCCTATGGCAAGCTTACCGTCGCAAACTTCCTGCGACTGACCAGATTAAGAAGAGGAATGGTCCGGGCTCGGAATACTGTCAACTTTGCGGTGCCCTTGAGAACACTGAGCATATCTTTTTCCACTGTTCCTTGGCTAAATTCACATGGAGTTGTATTAGACGTTGGCTTGGGGTTAATTGGTACCCATCCTCCTTTGGTGATTTGAGGCAGTGCATCAACTCCCTAGTAGGCCGGTCTAAGAGGGTTTTCTTCGTGGGATGGGCTGCGTTGTGTTGGGCGCTCTGGACTACTAGGAACAAGTTCACTATTGAGCACATTTTCCCTACTAACCCTGTCAACTGCTTATTTAAAGCTACTATCTTTTTGCAGCAGTGAAGATCATTGATTAAGGACGGGGATCTACAGGCTTTCGATGACATGTTATCCAGAATGAATTCTACGGCGTCTACCCTGCTGCGGCACTCTAGGCGAAATCCTCCTCAGTAGTCTGGCTGGTGCTTGGGTGGCCTGCGTGCCAATTAGGCTGGATGCCTTGTATCTGCACTTCTTATGTGGCTGATTTAAACTTATGTGGTTTCGTGGTGTTGTGACTCTGCCTGGTGGCTTTATTTATAAAGTCGGGCTATCGCCTTTTCTCTATAAAAAAATATTAGCTGAGCATCCAAAATTGAACAGTGTAGTACAATACTTCCATGAACTGCTGCCCCTGCTCGCCCATAAATCCACAACTAATACAAAATTCCAACTAAATTAACCCCTGGGTGCTAGGAACTGTATGCACCTGAGCCTGGTTATTTTGCTTCTTATACATACAGTCAGATAGACTAGAGGACCAGCAGGGAGAAAAAAGAAATATAACAGCAACCCCTTCTAATAAAAGTCAAAAGCCAGCGAGCAGGAAAAATATTTCTCCTTCACCTAATTAAGGTCCCATGGCAACTATTGTTGATGGCATTTGGAGCAAATAGATATTTGAACTTCCCCAGATTATTTATCTCTGGGGAATTTTCGGGTGAATCAAAAGGCAAACCATCCGTTAGCACTGCACTATCAAAAATCGAAACTGTATCGAAAGGCCAAGGCTAAGTTCGTTGTAATTAACAAGCTCGACGGAACTAATGGCGTACGGGCATGAGATCTGCCGCGAATCAATCTCAGCGAGCGAACGGAAAACAGAAGAGGCGGGTGGGGGGACTGCGGAGTGTTAGAGGAGCTCACATGGAGGGTGGAGAGTCGATTTTCGGAGGCGCCTGGAGCCGCCGGTGGATCGATCCAGGCAGTCGACGGGGTGGGAGAGAGACGAAGCGGGGGAGCAGCCGAGGAGAGGAAGAGCAGCAGATCGAGATGATGGATATCAGTGCGGGGAACTGCTCTTCCTTGCAACGCAAGGCAGCACAGGCTGGTCGGGGACTTGGCGTGCTGCGGCGGAGCGTCCACGAGGGAGGAACGGGCTAGACTGGGAAGCCAGGTGGGAACTGGGAAGCCCATTTTCTTTTTCTTTTTCTTTTTCTATTTTCCTTTAACAGAAGGGAAGGGCGCTGTTGTGTTTTAGTACTCCCTCGTTTCCTTTTTCAGTCTGCATATAAATTTTCTCTGAAGTTAAACTTTTAAAAGTTTGACCAACTTTACAGGAAAAAAATATCAGCACTTAAAATACGAAATCAATATCATTAGATGCACCAAAAATTAATTTTCATACTACATAACTTTAATTTTGTAGATGTTGATAATTTTTGATATAAGCTGGATCAGACTTTGTGCTGTTTGACTTCAAATAAATCTTATATAGACAAGGTAAAAGAAACGGAGGGAGTATCTATTAAGGCCCGGTTCGGAAGCTCTATCGCTTCCGGAAATCACTGGCTCCTGCTCCGCATTCTTGCAGCTAGCTTCTTGAAGGAGTAGCAAATCACAGCCAGACTTGCACGCATGGGCTAGTAACCCAGGAAGCAGGCTAAGGTCTGTTCGGTCACTACTTAGGCCAAGTTTTATTGGCCCATTTTGGTCTGGGTTAGCGAGACGCACGGTCGCTCAGTTGCTCGGGTAGGTTTCTTCTGATCAAGATGGTACGCAACATCACTTCGGGATGGCATTCTAGCTGTAATTTTGAGGAACTCCCACTTCTGGTTTTTGCGAAGCTGGGCTAGCGCTGCTCCTCGTCTCTGAGAAGGGGGCTTCTCAAAGCAGGATCGTTCGGGCTGGCTTCACACAACAATTTTAGGAAGCTGGCTCGTGGAGAGCTTCTGAACGGGCCGTAAGTTCCTACAAGCTCCCCCCAAATGGAGCCTTCTGGTGCATGTGGTTGGTGGAGCTACTCTGCTAGTCTCTGTATGTTGTTTGCCATCCAAGTCAACCCATTTTGCGAGTAACACGCTTACATGCTGGTGGCGTGGAGCCATCGATCTATGGGGCAGGGCTGCACCTTTGCTGGTTCGGCTGGGGGCCGGTTGGTGTGAAGAGCAAGCACAACAAGAGAGACTACGATCTTTACCCAGGTTCGGGCCGTTGAAAAGCGTAAAATCCTACTCCTGCTTTTATATATTGGGTGGATATGGAGGAAAATACACGGAGCGCTCTCCCCCGGCAAGTCACTAGGAGAGAGCAGCTACACGGATATCTGTGCGTGTGCATTGCGAGGTATTAAACCCCTGTAAAGGTTGCCTCGACCCTCCTTTTATAGTTTAAGGGGTCACCACAGTGGTAAAACCGTCATTACAGGGTAATTAGACTGATGCAGATCTATCATACTTAACTCTGCTAGTTAGGACAAAAGTGCATTAAATGCACTACTAGGTATCGTGTGGAGGGTGAACCCCGACAAGGGTGATGCACCGCTTATCCACCTACCTCTTATTAGCTTGACACGTCATTAGGACGGGTGTCAATAAACATAATCCTCCTCTCCAACAAGCTGACATGCATGGGCTGCCTCCACTTAATCACCTGCGGGCTCGACACCTCACTGACCAGCGAACAGCTGGCCAGGGAGGTGGAGCATTTGCGATTGGCGGCAAGCCCGAGCTTGGTGAGCTTGTCAGGTTTTGTCTTGCCAGCCCGTTCTTGCCGAGATCGGCTGCTTCTGTTGTGATTTCCATGGCTTGCTCCAAGCCTTGATCTTCTTAATGCACTCGTTGATCTCACGAAGAGCGGCTTCTCTGGTTTGGTTGTTGTATGAAACTTGATGCTTTCCCAAGGAGCTGCAACTCGTCTATGCATAAGTCAGGGCAGCAAACGCCCATGTTTTTTTGCACCGACACATGCCCTTTTTGCTGGAATTTTATCTATTTATGGGCCAGCCCAATAGCAGTTTCAGAAATTCCTAATAAATCCTAGAGTCCCACGCAGCCCATTCGTGCAACGCAAGAGGTGGAACTAAAATTTAGTCCCACATTGCTAGTTTAGAGGGAGTTGGACCTCTTTATAAGGGTTTCCCCACATGTATGAGGATGAGAACAAGAGGGACATCCACGCGTGCTCCTCCTCCGCCGCCCGCCTCGCTATGCCATGCCACGCCACGCCACGCCATGCCTCGTCATGACGCGTCGCGGGTTGCAGGAATGAGCCGAGCCGATGTCTAAATTTTTGCCATGCACGATGGGTATAGAAAGGTCGCGCAGGAGCTGAAATGTTTTTCTGTAGTGGACACTGAATCCAAACGGCTCACCTCTTCGGCTAAAGTCTGTTCGTTTCGTCTCCCTCGTTCCCTTCAGCTCCCGGCACAGCCTCTCGCCTTCTTCTCCTATGCCTATAAAAGGGAGGCCGCTCCTCTCCAGAAATAGACACTAGAAGACCTTGAGAAGAGGTGTCTAGCGGGGGGGGGGGGGGGGGGGGGTGATTAGACACTAAGTACCAAAGTTGCAGTTTTTAGCAAATTTAAGTTTAAGTGGAGTTTAGGCACAAGTTTAACATTCACGATACATAACAAGCAAGCATGCAAAGAGTATATGAGCAGCGAAAAATAAAGCATGCAACTTGCAAGAATGTAAAGGGAAGGGTTTTGGAGGATTCAAACGCAATTGGAGACACGGATGTTTTTGGCGTGGTTCCGATAGGTGGTGCTATCGTACATCCACGTTGATGGAGACTTCAACCCACGAAGTGTAACGGTTGCGCGAGTCCACGGAGGGCTCCACCCAAGAAGGGTCCACGAAGAAGCAACCTTGTCTATCCCACCATGGCCGTCGCCCACGAAGGACTTGCCTCACTAGCGGTAGATCTTCACGAAGTAGGCGATCTCCTTGCCCTTACAAACTCCTTGGTTCAACTCCACAATCTTTGTCGGAGCCTCCCAAGTGACACCTAGCCAATCTAGGAGACACCACTCTCCAAGAAGTAACAAATGGTGCGTTGATGATGAACTCCTTGCTCTTGTGCTTCAAATGATAGTCTCCCCAACACTCAACTCTCTCTCATAGGATTTGGATCTGGTGGAAAGAAGATTTGAGTGGAAAGCAACTTGGGGAAGGCTAGAGATCAAGATTCATATGGTAGGAATGGAATATCTTGGTCTCAACACATGAGTAGGTAGTTCTCTCTCAGAAATAGGATGCTGGAAGTGTAGGCTTGTTCTGATGGCTCTCTTTACGAATGAAGAGGAGGTGGAGGGGTATATATAGCCTCCACACAAAATCTAACCGATCGATTTAGTAAACCTAGTGACCGTTAGGATTTTCGGTGGGACCGAGATGCAACTCGGTAGGACCGATTCGGTTAGGGTTAGGGCATAACATAATCTCGGTGAGACCGATTACACAAACTCGGTGGGACCGATTTTGGTAATTAGCTAACCAGAGAGTTGGTCAGGCAAACTCGGTGGGACCGATTACTCAAACTCGGTGGGACCAATTTTGGTAATAAGTTAACCAGAGAGTTTGCATTGTAATCTCGGTAGTACCGATTGCTCAAACTTGGTGAGACCGATTTTGATAATGGACATACACAGAGAGATTACAATCCCATCTCGGTGAGACCGAGATCCCTATCGGTAAGACCGATTTGCCTAGGGTTTGTGGCAGTGGCTAAGACATCCAAACTCGGTGGCGCCGGATAGAAGGAATCGGTATGGCCGATTTTGGCTTTGGGTTTAGGTCATTTGTGGATGTGAGAAAGTAGCTGAGGGTTTTGGAGCATATCACTAAGCACATGAAGCAAGAGGCTCATTAAGCAACACCTCATCCCTCCTTGATAGTATTGGCTTTTCCTATAGACTCAATGTGATCTTGGATCACTAAAATGTAAGATGAAGAGTCTTGAGCTTGAAGCTTGAGACAATCCTTTGTCCTTAGCATCTTGAAGGAGTTCCCACATCCTTTAGTCCATGCCACTCCACTGTTGAACTTGTCTGAAAAATACTAGATAAAAGTGTTAGTCCAATAAGAGATATGTTGACATTAATTACCAAAACCACCTAGGGAGCACTTGTGCTTTCAATCTCCCCCTTTTTGGTAATTGATGGCAACATACATCAAAGCTTTAGATAAGGATATGAAGAATAACAAGTAAAGCTTTGGAAAGACATGTAACAAGCATAGGCTCCCCCTACATGTATGCAATCACGTGAATATGAAATATAGAAGCATGTGAGAGCATAACCATGATAGAGCAGGCAATGTGTTACATGTATCTTGGCCATATGCATCAGAGCAAAAAGTATTAAAGGAAATACCTTCATGCCCATGAGTCCTTCTTGCAAACAGTATGTACATCAACAAGAATTCCTCATACACATGATTGTGATGCATATACTTACCTTGCAGTCTTGAGTAGGCTTAGGATGGAATGAACCTGTGTAAACAAGGTTAGATAACACAGATACATCTACTAGCCAGAGCAAACAGAAGAAACCACAAGAATACCAAGACTGGGATGACATGTAGAGAGTGAGTACTAAGTACCACATTTGATTAGACATGTCCCCAAGAGTAAAGATATGCAATGAATTTGACGATTACTTTCCCTTAGATGTCTTGCTCCCCCTGAATCTAGCATGGGATACTGGGAGAAGATAGGGAACAGAAAATCAGAGCTGAAAGATATAAATGAACAGAGCTAATGCAAACTAATGCAAGTAAGCACATATGAAAATGTCTTTCCCCTCAAGAAGACATGTGGCATCTCTCCTCTTGAACACCAAGCATCTGGGATCCTTGAGAAATACTTTCTACTAGTATTCTCCCCCCTTGGAGATCTCTCTCTCTCTCTCTGAAGGATCTCTCTCCCCCCGAGAAGGTGATACTCTCTCTAAAATGATAAGCTTTGATGTGATCTCTCTCTCCCCCTTTGACATCAATTTCCAAGAAGGGCTTGATAAAGATGTGATCTCTCTCTCCCTCTGGAATTTGTCGTGATTGGGTTTGATCCTTGAGTCACAACATAAAGAACTTGATAAAAATGTGATGCTTGTTAGAGGACAAGATTCATTGAGTGGAGCTGGGTCAGAAGAATCACAGAATAAGTGGCAAACTGTTTTTCCTGTGGTGAAATCGGTGGCACCGAGTTGTATGCTTCGGTTGTACCGAAAGAATTCGGTTGGACCGAAGATAACTAATCGGTGGAACCGAGTTCATCGCAGAGAAAACACTTGTCACCTCAGCTCACTAGACTAATAAGATCTCACAAAGATTTGCATGGAATTAAATAAATGATATGCAATGAATTGATGCATAGAATGCAGAGCAAACAAAAAAAAATCTAGATGAAGTTTTTTTTGAAAGGGGAAACAAATATGCATGAGACAAATGCAAAAACGCAGAGACGAACACAAGAGAATTCATCTAGAGATGGTCGGCGACAAAGTCACCTATGTTAGAGTATATTGACTTAGGAGTCAAGTGAGATAACTTGATCATAGGTCATACTCATTGTTTAAGCTCAGAATGGGGTTACCATTTTTCGTTTAAGCATCTTGATGTATTCACATCTTGTCGAGTTGCTTCAGCTCATGTCTCGGAGTAAAGCTTCTCTAAGATGGAATAACATACCCTGGTTGGTGGTGTTGATCATGTAGTTGAACTTGTGTGGGTTGCTCAAGGTTGATGTAGCTCATCAAGAGTTGGGAGCACCACTTGGAATTTGAGTCCATCTACCTACATGGGTTAGTTCTTGCAAGGAAGAGCATTTGTGTATCCAAAAATGACAATCATGAAGCTTAACATAGAATTTGTCAAAGGATATGTTTGAATGGTTTCGTGCTTCCTTGTCTTCAACCACCTTTGTATAGAGACTTGGTGATGTAGAGATTGCTCAAGATGTGAGTAGGTTACAATCTCATGGAATTTGATTCAACCAAGTACCTACATGGGTTAGATAACATGCAAGATGCAAATATATCCAAGACATAAGATTTTCATCATAAGAGAAATATCAAGGATTAGTCATAAGCTCATGTCTTGCATGTATCCAATGGAGTTTCTACTCCAAGTTCGAAGCATCTATGATGTTCAATTCTCCTCTCAACCTGCAAAACACTTTCTCATCAAGAGGTTTAGTGAATATATCCGCTAATTTCTTTTCGGTGCAAACATGCTTAAGGTCAATGTCACCCTTAGCAACATGATCTCAAATGAAATGATGACGAACTTCAATATGCTTAGTTTGAGAATGTTGCACAGGATTATGACCAATTTTGATAGCACTTTCATTGTCACAAAGCAATGGAACATGTCTCACACATATCCCATAATCTTTAAGAGTTTGGGTCATCCAAAGTAATTGAGCACAACATGAACCAGCGGCAATGTACTCTGCTTCGGCGGTAGATAAGGATACCGAGTTTTGTTTCTTGGAGGACCAAGACACAATAGATCTACCAAGAAATTGACAAGTACCCGAAGTGGACTTTCTATCAACCTTGTCTCCAGCATAGTCTGAGCCAGAGTAGCCAACAAGATCGAAAGAGGCCCTATTAGGATACCAAATGCCAAAATTTGGTGTATGTATTAAGTATCTCACTATCCTTTTCACAACCTTAAGATGACATTCTTTAGGAGCAGCTTGATATCTTGCACACATGCACACACTTAGCATAATATCGGGACGTGAAGCACATAGGTATAACAATGAACCAATCATAGAGCGATAAACCTTTTGATCAACCGGTTCACCATCTTTGGTCAAATCAATATGTCCACTAGTAGGCATGGGTGTAGTCATACCTTTGCATTCTTGCATATTGAACTTCTTGAATAAGTCCTTAGTGTACTTTGTTTGAGAGACAAAAGTACCTTCCTTAGTTTGCTTGATTTGCAACCCAAGAAAGAATTTGAGTTCACTCATCATTGACATCTCAAACTTCTCCAACATTAGCTTTCCAAACTTCTCACTAAAATGAGGGTTAGTCGATCCAAATATGATATCATCAACATAAATTTGGCACACAAATAGTTCTCCATTAACCCTTTTAGTGAAAAGAGTAGAATCAATTTTCCCAATTTCAAACCCCTTTCCAAGAAGAAACTTAGTTAAGCATTTGTACCAAGCTCTAGGAGCTTGTTTAAGACCATAAAGAGCTTTTTGAAGTTTGTAAACATGATTTGGTTTCTTAGGATTGACAAAGCCAGGAGGTTGTTTAACATAAACTTCCTCCTCTATTTCACCATTTAGAAAAGCACTTTTAATGTCCATTTGGTACAATGTGATATCATGATGATTAGCATAGGCAAGTAAGATGCGAATGGACTCAAGTCTAGCAATAGGAGCATAAGTCTCACCATAGTCCATACCTTCGACTTGTGTGTAGCCTTGGGCGACGAGACGTGCTTTGTTGCGAACAACTTGTCCATCTTCATCTTGTTTGTTGCGAAACACCCATTTGGTACCGATGATGTTGTGGTTGTTGTCGGGCTTCTCAACCAATGTCCAAACTTGGTTTCTCTCAAAGTTGTGTAGCTCTTCATGCATAGCGTTTATCCAATCCGTATCTTCCAATGCTTCTTCAACCTTCATAGGTTCAATGCTAGAGATGAAAGAATAGTTTTCACAAAAGTTAGCTAAACGAGTTTTAGAGCGAGTGATTCTCCCGGTTTGAATATCATTGTAGATTTGCTCGACGGGATGGTCTTTAGCAATTCTTGCTCGAACTCGTGAAAGCTTTTGCTTGGTTCTTGGTTGAACTTCTTCTTCATCTTCTTCTTGATCTTCTTCATTGTTGGCGTTGTCGTTCTCTTGTCATGGTGGAGAAGGAGGTTGTTGACGTTCTTGATGCACTTCCTCGTTTTCTTCATCTTGGTGTGTCCCACTTGTGGATGCTTCCGTATCAACTCTTGGTTCACCTTGTCGTGAAGTAGAAGCTTCCACTTGGACGGACGAGGTACTCTCCTTCACCTCCGTTGGACGGACCTTGCCAATAGACAAGTCTTGGATTGCTTCCGAAGGATCTTTGTCTCCTACATCAATTGGCAATTGCTCTACTTGCGAACCGTTAGATTCATCAAACTTCACATCTACCGTCTCTTCAACCTTTCGGGTGAAATTGTTGTAGACACAGTATGTGTGAGAGTTTGAGCCGTAACCTAGTAGGAAACCTTCATGAGACTTAGGAGCAAATTTAGAACGACGATGCTTATCAAGAATGTAGCACTTTGAGCCGAATACTCGAAAGTATCCAACTTGGGGTTTGTTACTGGTGAGGAGCTCGTATGCCGTCTTGCCGAGTAGCTTGTGAAGATACAAGCGATTTGTTGCATGACAAGCTGTCTCAACCGCTTCTGCCCAAAAGTGCTTCAGCGTCTTGTACTCATCAAGCATTGTTTTCGCCATTTCGATGAGCGTCCAGTTCTTCCTCTCAACAACTCCATTTTGTTGAGGTGTGTACGTAGTAGAGAACTCGTGTGAAATCCCTTCTTCGTCAAGAAAGGTGTCCACATTTGCATTCTTGAACTCCGTTCTGTTGTCGCTGCGAACCTTCTTGATCTTCACTTCAAACTGATTTTGGGCCTTCCTAGCGAAGTTTTTGCAGATCTTTTGGACTTGCAATTTATCATCGAGAAAGAACACCCACGTAAATGTTGAAAAATCATCAACTATAACTAGACCAAAAGAATTTCCATCGAGACTCTTATAAGAGTTGGGACCAAAAAGATCCATGTGAAGTAGCTCGAGTGGCCTCCTTGTGGTCATGATGTTCTTCACGGGATGCCTTCCTCCAACCTGTTTACCTGCTTGACAAGCACTGCAAAGTCTATCCTTATCAAAATGACATCATTAACTCCAAGGATATGATTTCCTTTAATAAGCTTGTCAAGGTTTCTCATGCCAACGTGACCTAGTCTTCTATGCCATAACCAACCTTTTGAGGATTTAGCAATGAAGCAAGTTTTAGGTTGGGCCTTTTTAGTGAAATCAACAATGTAAAGATCACCTCTACGTATACCGGTAAAGACCATTTTATGATTGTCTCGATGAAACACCTGGCAATCAACTTCATTAAATAAGACATTGAAACCAAAGTCAGCAAGTCTAGATACTGAAAGTAAGTTGTATCCAAGAGATTCAACGAGCATGACATTTTGTATGGAGCTATCATGTGAGATGGCCACCTTACCGAGGCCAACCACCTTACCCTTTGAGTTGTCACCAAAAGTGACATACTTTCGAGGACTATCATTATCAGCAAGCTCACAAAACATGTCTTTATCTCCGGTCATGTGATCGGTACATCCACTATCAAGAACCCATTCCTTTCCTCCTGACATATATCCCCGAAGATTTTCCATAAGACCAAAGTGTCTCGTTGCATCATCAAGATCGAAATCACTTTCATCATCCTCATCATAGTATCCATGTTCAACATCGTCATGTTGTGGATCAAATCCTAGAGAGGTTGATTCGTTAGAGTGAGTTTGACAATGATCTTGTCTATGAATTTTTATAGCTTCGGAAATAATATCACTAATAATACCAACATTTCCTTTGGCACGCATGAGGCTCGTAATCTCAAATAGATGATCACCAAACATAGGATCACTAGTATTCATCTTACTCAAAGCAATAGACTTATGGAGAATTTCATCAAGATTTTTCAAAGAATAATCCAGAAATCGTTCCTCAAGAAATTTCCATATAGTGTAGGCACACTCAAGAGTAGGCAGTTTTATAATCAAGTTTCTAGGCAAGCCTCTAGTGATAAGATTAACAGTTCTAAGATTCCTAATCATGTCAATAGACTCATCAAGGGTAGGATGCATAGGATCAACATAAGGTGCACAAGGGCTAGCAATGTACTTGTTCAAATGATATTGACTGAAAATTACAAGCATCTCATTTTTCCACTCATGAATATACTCTCCATCAAGAATAGGCACTCTATGTCTAAGACTCCCCAAAGTAGACTCATCCATCTTCCTCCAAAGGTGATTAAACTAAGGCAATGGAGACCAATGCTCTGATACCACTTGTAGGACCTTGAGAAGAGGTGTCTAGAGGGGGGGGGGGTGATTAGACACTAAGTACCAAAGTTGCAATTTTTAGCAAATTTAAGTTTAAATGGAGTTTAGGCACAAGTTTAACATTCACGATACATAACAAGCAAGCATGCAAAGAGTATATGAGCAGCAGAAAATAAAGCATGCAACTTGCAAGAATGTAAAGGGAAGGGTTTTGGAGGATTCAAACGCAATTGGAGACACGGATGTTTTTGGCGTGGTTCCGATAGGTGGTGCTATCGTACATCCACGTTGATGGAGACTTCAACCCATGAAGGGTAACGGTTGCGTGAGTCCACGGAGGGCTCCACCCAAGAAGGGTCCACAAAGAAGCAACCTTGTCTATCCCACCATGGCTGTCGCCCACGAAGGACTTGCCTCACTAGCGGTAGATCTTCACGAAGTAGGCGATCTCCTTGCCCTTACAAACTCCTTGGTTCAACTCCACAATCTTTGTCGGAGCCTCCCAAGTGACACCTAGCCAATCTAGGAGACACCACTCTCCAAGAAGTAACAAATGGTGCGTTGATGATGAACTCCTTGCTCTTGTGCTTCAAATGATAGTCTCCCCAACACTAAACTCTCTCTCATAGGATTTGGATCTGGTGGAAAGAAGATTTGAGTGGAAAGCAACTTGGGGAAGGCTAGAGATCAAGATTCATATGGTAGGAATGGAATATCTTGGTCTCAACACATGAGTAGGTAGTTCTCTCTTAGAAATAGGATGCTGGAAGTGTAGGCTTGTTCTGATGGCTCCCTTTACAAATGAAGAGGAGGTGGAGGGGTATATATAGCCTCCACACAAAATCTAACCGTTACACACAATTTACCAAACTTGGTGGGACCGATTCAACAGACTCGGTCAGACCGATTTAGTAAACCTAGTGACCGTTAGGATTTTCGGTGGGACCAAGATGCAACTCGGTAGGACCGATTCGGTTAGGGTTAGGGCATAACGTATTCTCGGTGAGACCGATTACACAAACTCGGTGGGACCAATTTTGGTAATTAGCTAACCAGAGAGTTGGTCAGGCAAACTCGGTGGGACCGATTACTCAAACTCGGTGGGACCAATTTTGGTAATAAGTTAACCAGAGAGTTTGCATTGTAATCTCGGTAGTACCGATTGCTCAAACTCGGTGAGACCAATTTTGATAATGGACATACACAGAGAGATTACAATCCCATCTCGGTGAGACCGAGATCCCCATCAGTAAGACCGATTTGCCTAGGGTTTGCGGCAGTGGCTAAGACATCCAAACTCGGTGGCGCCGGATAGAAGGAATCGGTATGGCCGATTTTGGCTTTGGGTTTAGGTCATTTGTGGATGTGAGAAAGTAGCTGAGGGTTTTGGAGCATATCACTAAGCACATGAATCAAGAGGCTCATTAAGCAACACCTCATCCCTCCTTGATAGTATTGGCCTTTCCTGTAGACTCAATGCGATCTTGGATCACTAAAATGTAAGATGAAGAGTCTTGAGCTTGAAGCTTGAGCCAATCCTTTGTCCTTAGCATCTTGAAGGAGTTCCCACATCCTTTAGTCCATGCCACTCCACTGTTGAACTTGTCTGAAAAATACTAGATAAAAGTGTTAGTCCAACAAGAGATATGTTGACATTAATTACCAAAACCACCTAGGGAGCACTTGTGCTTTCAGCACCGCATGTCAGGACGGAGGCCTCTGAAACTGTGCCGCTTTGAGTCTTGTACGCGAGAAGGGTGATAAGGTTTTTGGGGAGCGCTCTACGCGACTACTGACTCCTTCGTCACGGACGCCCCAGACTCCGATGACAACTTCTTCCCCAACATCGACAACCTCCTCGACAACATGGCTGGCGAGGATGTCGACCCCAAGTCCAGTGCTTTTGTTGCCGCTGCTGTCCCGTACGTGTTCTTGCTCTTTCTGTTAGAGGCCCTGTCGCAGTTCTTTGTTCTAGTGTATGTCCTACATATGTTAGGTTCTACTTCATATATGCAACCTGTTCTACTATCTGCTGTGGACATGTTTCTTTACAGTTCATATTTGCAGATGCTATTTACCTTCTCACTGTCAGATTGCATGACTAGTTTATCTGCTATAATAGTCATGTTTTATCTAGTATTTTTAGTAATAAAATCATATGGTAAATTGCTCATATTTCCAACAATCCAAAAACCTTATGATAGGCAATTTACCCCAAGTGGTTTTGCTGCTTCCATGAGACCTCCTATGTTTGATGGTATCCACTATAAGAGGTGGCGCGTGAGAGCAGTCTTATGGTTCCAAACCATGAGTTGCTATGATGCCACTCTTGGCAAACTGAAGGAGAGTATGATGCTCAATAGGCACAAGCTTTTCAGAAAATGGATACTCTGTTTAAGGGTGCTCTCTTGAGTGTTCTTGGTGAGAACATAGTTGATGCTTATGCATCAATTGATAATGGAAAAGATATGTGGTACGCACTCGAGGCCAAGTTTGGTGTCTCGGATGCTGGAATTGAGGTGTACATCATGGAGCAATTCTATGATTACAGGATGACTGTAGAGCGCTCCATGGTTGAGCAAGCTCATGAGATATAGTTATTTGCTAGAGAACTTGAGCACTTCAATTGTATTCTACCGGACAAGTTTGTCGTCGGAGGTATCATCACTAAGCTTCCTCCTTCGTGGAGGAACTTTTCTACCTTACTAAAGCATAAGAGGCAGGAGTTCTCCTTTCCAGATCTCATTGGTACTCTTGATGTGGAAGAAAAGGCGAGAGCAAAGGACACATGTGTTCGAGGTATTGAGGGAGGATCTAGTGCCAGTCTTGTACAGAAGAAAAACTTCCTGCCTCACAAGTTCAAGAACAAGGGCAAGTTTGATGGAAAAGCAAAGTTTGATGGGAAGAACAAGGCTGTACAACACACGAACTTCAAGAAGAAGAATGACTAGAAGAAAGGTGTTTGTCATGTGTGTGGAGATCCTGATCATTGGGCTCCTAGTTGCCCTAATCGCTATGACAAGCGTCATCTTTGGAAAGGCGGCAAGTCCACTAATGTTGTCATTGGAGACACTGACATGAAGGATTTTGGGTATGGTATATTTCACTATATTCTTTCAGTATGTGATGTCTACTACGCAACCTTCTTCTTGTAGACGTTGTTGGGCCTCCAAGTGCAGAGGTTTGTAGGACAGTAGCAAATTTCCCTCAAGTGGATGACCTAAGGTTTATCAATCCGTGGGAGGCGTAGGATGAAGATGGTCTCTCTCAAATAACCCTGCAACCAAATAACAAAGAGTCTCTTGTGTCCCCAACACACCCAATATAATGGTAAATTGCATAGGTGCACTAGTTCAGCGAAGAGATGGTGATACAAGTGCAATATGGATGGTAGATATAGGTTTTTGTAATCGGAAAATATAAAAACAGCAAGGTAACTAGTAATAAAAGTGAGCAAAAACGGTATTGCAATGCTTCAAAACAAGGCATAGGGTTCATACTTTCACTAGTGCAAGTTCTCTCAACAATAATAACATAGTTAGATCATATAACAATCCCTCAACATGCAACAAAGAGTCACTCCAAAGTCACTAATAGCGGCGAACAAATGAAGAGATTATTGTAGGGTACGAAACCACCTCAAAGTTATTCTTTCCGATCAATCCATTGGGCTATTCCTATAAGTGTCACAAACAGCCCTAGAGTTCGTAGTAAAATAACACCTTAAGACACAAATCAACCAAAACCCTAATGTCACCTAGATACTCCAATGTCACCTCAAGTATTCGTGGGTTTGATTATACGATATGCATCACACAATCTCAGATTCATCTATTCAAACTAACACAAAGAACTTCAAAGAGTGCCCCAAAGTTTCTACCAGAGAGTCAAGACAAAAACGTGTGCCAGCCCGTATGCATAAGTTCACAAGGTCACTGAACCCGCAAGTTGATCACCAAAACATACATCAAGTAGATCACGTGAATATCCCATTGTCACCACAGATAAACACATGCAAGACATACATCAAGTGTTCTCAAATCCTTAAAGACTCAATCCGATAAGATAACTTCAAAGGGAAAACTCAATCCATTACAAGATGATAGAGGGGGAGAAACATTATATGATCCAACTATAATAGCAAAGCTCGTGGTACATCAAGATCATGCCAAATCAAGAACACGCGAGAGAGAGAGAGAGAGAGATAGAGAGAGATCAAACACAAAGCTACTGGTACATACCCTCAGCCCCGAGGGTGAACCACTCCCTCCTTGTCATGGAGAGCGCCAGGATGATGAAGATGGCCACTAGTGATGGTTCCCCCCTTTGGCAGGGTGCCGGAACAGGGTCCCGATTGGTTTTTGGTGGCTATAGAGGCTTGCGGTGGCGGAACTCCTGATCTAGGTTTCTTTTCGGGGGTTCCTGTATTTATAGGATTTTTTGGCATCGATTTCACGTCAGGGGGGGGGGGGGTCTTCGAGTCAGCCACGAGGTAGGGGGGCGCGCCCAGGGGTTAGGGCGCTCCCTCCACCCTCATGGATGACTTGGGACTCTTCTGGCCCAACTCTTTTGCTTCGGGGCTTCTTCTGGTCCATAAAAATCATCGGGAATTTTTAGCTCGTTTGGACCCCGTTTGATATTCCTTTTCTGTAAAAACTCAAAAACAAGGAAAAATAGAAACTGGCACTAGGCTCTAGGTTAATAGGTTAGTCCCAAAAATCATATAAAATAGCATATAAATGCATATAAAACATCCAAAATAGATAATATAATAGCATGGAATAATGAAAAATTATAGATACATTGGAGACATATCAGTATGTCATTCTCCTAATTGGTTAATTGACACGGGTGCTAATGTGCATGTATGCGGTAATATTTCCATGTTTTTGTCTTATCAGACCGCAGGGACTTCCACCATGCTGATGGGCAACGATTCAAGTGCTTCTGTTCGTGGTGTTGGCACGGTAGATCTGAAGTCTACTTCGGGGAAGATCGTGCGGCTGAAGAACATGCATTATGTCCCCTCCGCCAATAAAAATCTTGTTAACGGATCTCTTCTGTGTAGATATGGCTTCAAGCTTGTCTTTGAGTCGAATAAATTTGTAATATCCAAGTATGGAACCTTTGTTGGTAAAGGCTATGAATCAGGAGGCATGTTTCGTTTATCTTTGTCAGACGTTTGCAATAAAGTTGTTAATCAGGTTTGCAATAATAGTGAATCAAGTGTGTGGCATTCACGTCTTTGTCATGTTAACTTTGATTGCATGTCGTGATTAACAAAGTTAAACTTAATCCCTAGTTTCACCACTGTCAAGGGATCTAAGTGTCAAGTGTGTGTGTGCAAGCTGAGCAACCTCGTAAGTCTCATACGACTACGAAAATGAGAAATCTTGCACCACTAGAGCTCATACATTCAGATCTTTGTGAAATGAATGGTGTGTTGACAAAAGGTGGAAATAAATATTTTATGACGTTAATTGATGACTCCACTAGATACTGCCATGTGTATCTTCTGAAATCTAAGGATGAGGCTTCAAACTATTTCAAGATCTATAAAGCTGAAGTGGAAAACCAACTTGATCGAAATTAAGAGGCTTAGGTCCGATCGTGGTGGAGAGTATTTCTCAAATGAATTTGATTCCTTTTATGCGGAACATGGTATAATCCATGAGAGGACGCCTCCCTATTCACCTCAGTCAAATGGGGTGGCTGAAAGAAAGAACCATACTCTAACTGATTTGGTTAACGCCATGTTAGACACATCGGGTCTCTCCAAGGAATGGTGGGGGAGGCGATATTGACAGCATGTCATGTCCTAAACTGAGTTCCCACAAAGAACGAAGAGATAAATCCATTCGAGGAATGGGATAAAAAAAGGTTAAAACTCTCTTATCTACGAACCTGGGGTTGTTTGGCGAAAGTCAATGTGCCAATTGCAAAGAAGCGCAAACTTGGGCCAAAAACTGTGGATTGTGTTTTCCGGTGTTATGCTTTTCATAGCATTGGTTATAGATTCTTGGTTGTAAAATCTGAGGTCCCTGACATGCATGTCGGTATGATCATGGAGTCGAATGATGCAACTTTCTTTGAAGATATCTTTCCCATGAAGGATATGGCTACCTCATCTAATCAGGAGATGCCTAGTTCATGGAATCAGGAAACAATTACAATTATTGAACCTGCCATTTCGATGTAACACTTTGAAAATCCTGTGGAGGAGAATAATGAAGTTCCTACTAGGAGCAAGAGACAAAGGACTGCAAAGTCCTTTGGTGATGATTTTCTTGTGTATCTCATAGATGACACCCCCAGTTCTATTTCAGAGGCCTATGCATCTGAAGATGCTGACTACTGGAAGGAAGCAGTCCATAGTGAGATGGATTTTGTCTTGGCAAATGAAACTTGGGAGATAACTGAGCGTCCTTATGGGTGCAAACCTATAGGGTGCAAATGGGTATTCAAGAAGAAGCTTAGGCCTGATGCTACTATCGAAAAGTACAAGGCACGACTCGTGGCCAAGGGTTATACCCAAAAGATAGGTGAAGACTTCTTTGATACCTACTCACCTATGGCTCGACTGACCAATATTCGAGTTCTACTTTCACTAGCTGCCTCTTATGGTCTTCTCGTCCATCAAATGGATGTTAAGATTGCTTTCCTAAATGGAGAGTTGGATAAGGAAATTTACATGGAACAACCAGATGGTTTGGTACTAGATGGCCAGGAAGGAAAAGTGTGCAAGTTGTTGAAGTATTTATATGGACTTAAGCAAGCACCCAAGCAGTGGCATGATAAGTTTGAAAGAACTTTAACAGCTACAGGCTTCGTTGTAAACGAAGCTAATAAATATGTGTACTATCGCCATAGTGGGGGCGAGGAAGTTATTCTTTGCTTGTATGTTGATGACATACTGATTTCCGGGACAAATCTGAATGTTATTAAGGAGGTCAAGGATTTCCTATCTTGTTGTTTTGAGATGAAGGATTTAGGAGTGGCTGATGTCATTCTGAACATCAAGTTGTTGAGAGACGATGATGGTGGGATTACATTGCTTCAACCTCATTATGTGGAAAAGATCTTGAGTTGCTTTGGCTATAGTGACTGCAAGCCCTGTCCAACACCATATGATGCCAGTGTGTTACTTCGAAAGAATCGAAGAATTGCTAGAGATCAATTGAAATACTCTCAGATTATTGGCTCGCTTATGTACTTAAGCAGTGCTACAACACCTGACATCTCTTTTGCTGTTAGCAAACTAAGTCGGTTTGTCTCAAAACTAGGAGATGTGCATTGGGAAGCTCTAGAGAGAGTCTTGCGTTATTTGAAAGGCACTGTGAATTATGGAATTAACTACACTGGGTACCCAAAGGTACTAGAAGGGTATAGTGACTCAAACTGGATCTCAGATGCTGATGAGATAAAGGCCACGAGTGGATATGTATTCACTCATGGAGGTGGTGCTGTTTCTTGGAAGTCTTGCAAGCAGACCATCTTAACAAGGTCAACAATGGAAGCAGAACTCACAGCACTAGATACAACTATGGTAGAAGCAAATTGGCTTCGTCGGCTCTTGAATGACTTGCTGGTTGTTGAGAGATCTGCACCAGGTATCCTTATGAACTGTGACAATCAAACTGTGATCACAAAAGTGAGCAGATCAAAGGATAACATGAAGTCATCAAGATACGTTCAGGGGAGGTTAAAGTCTGTTAGGAAAATGAGAAACTCCAGAGTTATTGCATTGGATTATATCCAAACGTCTAAAAATCTGGCAGGTCCTTTTATGAAGGGTCTATCACGTAATGTGATAGATAATGCATCGAAGGAGATGGGTATGAGACCCACAACGTGAGTTGTTCATAGTGGTAACCTAGTCTATGTTATCGGAGATCCCATGAATTAGATGTGGAAGACAAGCTGTTGGTCATCTGGGAGGAGAGTATCCTTACTATTAACAATACCACTCCATGAAGATGCAATACTCTCCTAATCTGCATGGCAGGTTGATGTATATCTTAATGTGTTCTAAGTGGCTCATTGAAGCAGAGATGTTGTCCTGCAGAACATCTTTTGAAGAACACACCTATATGAGTCTGATTGTTAAAAGTTGCAATCTATGAGAGTAGGGTGCTCTCTAGTAAACTCATAAAAGGTCTCGGAGTATGATGCATAAGCTCCACCCACGGTAACCAAGTATCGGTCAAGGCTTGGTGTGAAGCTAGATTCAAAGAAAACTTGCAGTTCAAGGCCCAGTCCAATGTTCAAGTTGCTTACTAGTGTACCATAGAGTTCTAGGTGGAAGTTCAACTTAACAGTCTCCACTGCAGTACCGGTATACAAAACAGTGTTTTGGAACTAAAGGCAAACTCTATGTGCCTCTAGGATCTGGTGGGGGGTTGCTAGAATTTTATCTATTTATGGGCCAACCCAATAGCAGTTTCAGAAATTCCTAATAAATCCTAGAGGCCCATGCAGCCCATTCGTGCAAGGCAAGAGGTGGAACTAAAGTTTAGTCCCACATTGCTAGTTTAGAGGGAGTTGGACCTCTTTATAAGGGAGGTTCTTTCCCCACATGTATGAGGATGAGAACAAGAGGGACATCCACGCGCGCTCCTCCCCCGCCTCCCGCCTCGCCATGCCACGCCTCATCACGACGCGTCGTGTGTTGCGGGAATGAGCAGAGCCGATGTCTAAATTTTTGCCACGCAGGATGGGTATATGAAAGGTCGCGCGGGAGCTGAAACATTTTTCTGTAGTGGACACTGAATCCGAACGGCTCGCCTCTTCGGTTGAAGTCTGTTCGTTTCGTCTCCCTCGTTCCCTTCAGCTCCTGGCACAACTTCTTGCCTTCTTCTCCTGTGCCTATAAAAGGGAGATCGCTCCTCTCCAGAGATAGACACCAGAAGACTCTCTTCCTCTTGCCACTGAGTTCCTGAGCATCGTGCTACTGCCATGATCTTCCCCATCCCGACATGCGGCATGCAGCGCAGGTCGGGATAGTAGGCCTCCAAAACTGCACCTCTTTGAGTCCTGTACGGGAGAAGGGTGATAAGGTTTTTGGGGAGCGCTATGTGCGACTACTGACTCCTTCGTCACGGATGCCCCGGACTTCGACGACTACTTCCCCGACAATGACTTCTTCCCCAATGTCGACAACCTCCTCGACGACATGGCTGGCGAGGATGTCGACCCCAAGTCCAGTGCTTCTGCTACTTATACGTCTCCAACGTATCTATAATTTTGATTGTTCCATGCTATTATATTATCTGTTTTGGATGTTTAATGGGCTTTAATATGCTCTTTTATATTATTTTTGGGACTAACCTATTAACCGGAGGCCTAGTGCCAGTTTCTGTTTTTTTTGCCTATTTTAGAGTTTTGCAGAAAACGAATACCAAACGGAGTCCAAACGGAATGATACCTTCGCGATGATCTTTCTTGGACAGAAAGCAAACCGGAAGACTTGTAGTTGAAATCTGAAATGCCACGAGGCATCCACGAGACAGGAGGACGCGCCCAGGGGGGTAGGCGCGCCCCCACCCTCATGGGCCCCTCGTAGCTCCACCGACGTACTTCTTTCACCTATATATATTCTTATACCCTAGAAACAACAGGGGGAGCCATGAAACCACTTTTCCACCGCCGCAATCTTCTGTACCAGTGAGATCCCATCTTGGTGCCTTTTCCGGCGATCTGCGGGAGCGGGAATCGATCACGGAGGGCTTCTACACCAACACCATTGCCACTCCGATGAAGCTGAGTAGTTTACCACAGACCTTTGGGTCCATAATTATTAGCTAGATGGCTTCTTCTCTCTCTCTTTGATTCTCAATACAAAGTTCTCCTCGATGTTCTTGGAGATCTATTCGATGTATTACTTTTTTGCGGTGTGTTTGCCGAGATCCGATGAATTGTGGATTTATGAACAAGATTATCTATGAATATTATTTGGTTCTTCTCTGAAATCTTATTTGCATGATTTGATATCTTTGCAAGTCTCTTCGTATTATCGATTTAGTTTGGCCTACTAGATTGATCTTTCTTGCAATTGGAGAAGTGCTTAGCTTTCGGTTCAATCTTGCGGTGTCCTTTCCCAGTGATAGTAGGGGCAGCAAGGCACGTATTGTATTGTTGCCGTCGAGGATAAAAAGATGGGGTTTATATCATATTTCTTGAGTTTATCCCTCTACATCATGTCATCTTGCTTAATGCGTTACTCCGTTCTTATGAACTTAATACTCTAGATGCATGCTAGATAGCGGTCGATGTGTGGAGTAATAGTAGTAGATGCAGAATCGTTTCGGTCTACTTGACACGGATGTCGGGTGGTACGTGCGACATATGCCAAATGATGGCTAATCATTGTGGGAGCCAGTAAGACATTGCTGGTGCCCGAAAACGGGATAAGGCGAAGACATGCATGCCGGCGAATCTTACCCAGGTTCGGGGCTCTCCTAGAAGATAACACCCCTAGTCCTGCTCTGCGGGATCTCCACATGATCACTAAATCGGTAAGTAGCTACAAGAGGCTCCTTGAGCTGTTCGGCTAGAGGAAGAAGAACGACAAGGCTAGCTCTCCTCCTCTCTCTATGTGGTGTGTGTAGTTCTAAATGGATGAACCCTTTGCATGGGTGCCCTGGGGGGTTTATATAGTCCTACCCCCCAGGGGCACAATGTTAATCCGGCTGGATGTGGGTCCAGGCCATCAGTGTCTATGGTCACCAGCTTCTCCGCCGGCCGCTGGGGCCCACCGACTGGTGGGTCCCGCCGGCTGTCGGCCTCTTGGTCGACAGGCTGGGCCCACCGCCCATGGGCCCTATCGGCTGCTCGTTACTGTAGCCTTGCTCTTGATGACGATGGCTTTGCCGGGGCAAACATGGCTACAGTGCCGCCACCTGGCGGGCATTCACTATAGCCTTACCCCATCTTATCTGCTTAATGGTGCACAAACTTCCAGGGCAAAGGCATGGCGGCTGTTGGGAGCCGGCCTCCCCCCATGCCAACTGGTCAGATCAAGCCACCTTCTGGTGGCTCTCTGGCAAGAGGGGCCCACCGCCTGCGGGCCGTACTGACAAACCGTCATGGGCGACGTCATGGTCAACATGGCAACAGTGCTGCGCCGGGCGAGGGATGGCCGCCCGGTACGGTGCACTGTGGCCACGCTCGCTCCGGGATTCGGGGGTGGCAGGCTTCACTATAGCCACGCCCCATCTTATCGCCGTTATGTGGGTTCAAACTTTGAGGGCGCATGAGGTGGGCCGCCTGCTAGAGGGCGGCCACTCTGGTGGCTGCTTGCTAGGAGTTGGCCCTCTCTGGGGTAGCTTGCCGAGCCTTGCCGCCTTCCTGCAGCTGGCTAAGGGACCAGCCGGCCACTCGAAGGCGGCCCTTCGTCTTGGATATTTGAGGGCCCAGTTGGCCCGATGTTTTTTAAAGAGTCAGGGGGAGCCGGTTAGGCTAGCCATGGTCATTTACTCTGACAGTAGTCCCCGAAGCTGGTGGGGCTTCGTGGCTAAATGGGGAACGAGAAGCCCAAGCAGCTTCCCACTCTGAAGAGCCGACAGCTAGGATTCGGCCACAACCAGACGCGCCATCTGGAAGATTTTGAAGCTCGAAGGCGGGAACTAGATGGCACGTGCGCTGGGTGTCAGGCTGGCCGCCCGCTGCCCATGTGCCAAGTGGCACCTACCAGCTAGACCAGCCTGCCAGCCCACGCGCGCGACGGGACGTCGCCGCAGGCTGGGGCCCGCCACTACCATGCCTCGTCCCACGTGCGGATCCTCTATGGCCGAGGCATGCAGTTGACATTCCAATCGCAGTTACTACATGCCGTTAAGGCGCGATAATCGCGGGGTCGTGGGGGAGTGGGTGTAGTTAATCCCACGATCCCCACGCCCCACCCCCTCGCCTTCTTCGCTCTGAGGCTATAAATAGGGGGAGGAGGGGGGTGGAAGACACACGCGCGCCCACCTCCTCCTCTGCCATTCTCTTCTTCTTCTTCCTTCCGCCGCTGCAGCTATGCGTCACCGCACCAAGCTTCCAGCCATCTTGCAACGCCTCACCCCTTCGCTGCAGGGCTTCGTGCTCATCATCGCGCCACCTCTCCATCAAGCTTTTCAACCCCATGGCGCGCGCCGGAGCATGGGACGGCTCCAACGTCCATGAAGACCATATTGGCTTCCTCCGCCGGACGCGGCGGCTGCCCGGAGAGGACTACGTGAAGGTTTGCCTAGCGCCAGAACGGGAGATCTCGCCGGCGCCGGAAGAGGGCGAGCGCGTTATCTTCCGGTCACACTGCTTGCACGGCCCCGGCTTGCTGGCGAGCGGCTTCTTCTGTGCCTACCTCAACTTCTACGGCCTTTAGCCGCACCACCTTACGCTAAACATGGTGGTGCTGCTGTCCGCCTTTGTCACCCTCTGCGAGGGTTTTCTCGGTGTCCTCCCCACCATCGAGCTTTGGGGCGAGTTCTTCTACTCAAAGCTCGACACCGTCATCAAAAGTGTGGTGGCACAGTGCGGCGCCTTCATTGCAGTGTGGAGGCCGGCTGCTAAGAACTCATTCCCGCCCATCATGCTGATCCAGTCGGTGAAGATGTGGCAGCAGTCGTAATTCTATGTGAAGAGCGTCCACCCGGAGGGCAACTGCGTCATCCTGCCGGCCTACGTAGCCGGCCCGCCAACTGGGATGCGGGCCAACTGGTTGTACCGGCCCATGTCGCTGTCGGCCTCCCGTGCCGCCGCCATTGCGCGGCTCAGGGTGATGGTGAAGTCGGAGGGCCTCACCGGACCTGACTTGCTGACCGCCTTTGTGGCGCGCCGGGTGCTCCCCCTCCAAGGCCGGCCGCACATGATATGCCAAATGAGCGGGCACCGGGATCCCAGTCGGATGTGTACCAAGGAGATGCCGCACTCAGAGGTGGCTCACTTGGTGAATTACATTTCGAACTACAAGCTCTCGGAGGTGGAGTGGCGGTTCGGCAAGGAGCCGTACTCGTGCTTGAATCCACCGCTGATGGTAAGTCTTCTTTTCTTCTTTCTCTTTAGTTGCCGAGTTATCCTTGGCCGTCTTGACCAATCGGCTATGAAACAGAGCACCCCCCTCCAGCCATCCGTTGGTGCTGCAGGGCCGGAGCATCAGTTCCTCCCTGACCGGGAGGAGAGCGATATGGACGACCCCGACTTGGGGAAGGCCGCCTTGGACGACGATGCCACGGGAGGAGGCGGCGACGTAGGTGGCTCGGGAGTCAGGGGCGGCCTCGAGGACTGACCTGATGATGGTGAGGAAGAGGTTGTCCCGCGCCGCCAGCCAGTGCCCAACTAGCAGGGTGCGAGCTCATCCGCCGCGCCGGCTGCCCGAGGCGGTGCGCAAAAGCGCTGGGCCGCGTCGTCCATGTATGGCAGCCGGCCGAAGAATCCCAAGAGCTTGGCCGTGGCGACCAAACGGGAGGAAGCGGTCGCAAAGGCGACCCACTTCCGCAAGGTTGTGAAGGAGCATCAAATGGTTTCCCCGTAAGTGCCGATTCCGTAACACATTCTTCCTTCTTTCTTGCAAGTGTTCTTCTGATTTTTCTTCTTCTCGCTCAAACAGAGCTCCGCTCTCTCTTGAGCGGTCGGCTGCCACCTCCGTGGTTGGGACGGCGGGAGGCTCCGCCAGCACCCACCGCATGGATCCTCGCCCCGAGCTTCAGGCGGCGACGGAGACGAACACACGGGTGGTGCGTGAGGAGCAGGAGGCGGAGTAGCAGAGAGCGGCTGACGCCAAGGCGGCGCAAGAGGAGGCGGACGAGGCTGCGAGGGCGCAGGATGACATCGCGACCAAGGCCCAGGCGGACGCCGCGGCTGCAGCGCAGGCGGGGGAGGCCTTACGCGACCAACCCCCACAGCTCGTCATCCCCCTCCGCGTCATGGCGCCTGCGCCTGAGGTCCCGGTGGTGCCGCCAGAAGGGGCCGGCAGCGACCAGTCGGTTATGGAGAGGGAGAGGGGCGACGACATCACCTCGAAGATGGAGGTGACTCCGCCAGCGCTGACTGGGGCGGACCAAGGCGGCCAGCCCAACGCGCCACCCGTGCCGCCAGCTGGAGGTGAGCCGGCTGTAGGGGCGGACCTCATGGTCCGATCTCCGGCACGCCAGCACGCGGGGAAGGCGGCCTCGGCGCCATACCCGCAGAGGACCAAGGGCTCCGGCTCGTTGACCCAGGAATTGGTGGCGGCGAGTGTCAGCTCACCGGACTGGACGCCGGGAGGCGGTACGGCCGTGCTCAACAAGGAGGCGCAGGATGTCCGGACCCGGCTTCAGGCTCAGGCCAACACCTTGAAGAACTACAACCAGGAGTTCCTGGCGACGCGGATGGCCATCTAGGTAGGCCTCTTACTTTTTGCTTCTTGTTCTTGTATTCTTCCGTGGGGGCACATCAGCGCACCCACTTGGTGTAGTCCCCGAGTTCCGGGTTGGCTGCTGAGCAGGCGGCCTGGAACTTCTAAGTAGACTCGGGTGCTGACTTGTCTTCCTTTGTTTGTCTGTCCTTTTTGCAGGACTATCATAACCTTCGCGCGACCACCTTCAACTCCCATGTCCAGGAGCTGACTCAATGGACCGCCGACCTGTCTGAAAGTCGGAGTGAGTATTCCGTCTTCTTTCTCTCGTGGGGGCGCGTCAGTGCACCCACTGGGTGTAGTCCCTGAGATTCGGACCGACTACTAAGCAGTCGGGCTGGATCTCTTCTGGCGACTTCTTGCTTACTGATTATTCTTCTTTGTTGTCTTTGCAGAGGCCAACGCCGCTCTGCAACAGCAACTGGGTGAGGCCTAGACCGCGCTGCGTGCTAAGGAGGTGGAGTGTAGTGGGGTGGCTCAGGAGCGCGACCACCTGGCCAAGAAGCTGGCTGACCAGGAGGAGAGTCACAAGGCGGCTCTCCAGGTGGTGAAGGACAGCGAGGCCGCCCTCCAAGCCGAGTATGAGACCCAGGCGATGAACTGGGCCGAGTCGGAGCAGGCGCTGAGCAACGGTTACGGCCAAATCGAGGACATGGTTGACGGTAAGCTGCCTTCCTCCTTTTCCCTTTGTTTGCCGCCTGTTGCTTGGTCCGGCTTCTGACTTCGTACTCTCTTTTTCTTCTTTTTTTGCAGAGTACTTCCCTGGCTACTCCGTTGCCGCCAGCCAGGTCATCGAAGCCCATCGCGACGCGCGGAGGCAGGCTGGTGCTGAGATCGCGCCGAATGCTCGTCGGACACTTGAGGAGCAGCTTTTGGCTATCCAGGCCCGTCTCTAGCCGGCCCACCGGATGCTCCGCCGCCTTCAGCGCATTGGAGCTTAGGTGCTTTCCGCCCTCTGGCCTGACGCCACGATTCCTCACACTCCTGGTTGGACTGCCAACTGGCTGGAGGTGGCAGTCGGCCGCTTCGAGGCGTGGAAGGCTTCTTCGGCCCGGGCAGGCGCCAGGCGGGTGTTGGAGTTTGTCCGAGCATGGTACCCTGGGCTGGATCTAGCCCAATTGGCCACGTTCTGGCAGGAGGCCAACGAGGAGCTGGTGGCGGTGCAGCCAGCTATCATTCATCATGCTGCAACGATTGCCGACTACACAGACACCAGCGTCTTCATCCCCGACTTGAATGACGATGGTGTTGAGTTGCCGGCAGACTCATTTGGGCTGAACCCGGTGGACAGAAAGGACTTGGCGGAGGAGATCTACTACAGTGACAAGGGTGAGGAGGAAGAGGACAAAGATGGTGAAGATGCCGCGCCAGACAGTGGAGCGGCCGGCCAGCCTCAGCCTGACCATGCCTCCAGCAACGAGGCACGCGCGAACATATCGCCTGCTGCCGGCGATGATCAAGCCGAGACTCGCTACCCGGCCACTCCTCCAGCCAGCGCTGCCGTCTCCACTGACCTGCCGAGCTCGCCTGTTGCTCCCTTGGTCTGAGCGGCCAATTTTATCTTTGTCTTCCTGCTCGTCAGTCTTTTGAACAATGTTTGTTAAATTTGCGCAGTTCCACCCACTGGGGGTGTATTCAAACTAAGTTGAACTCTGGCCTTTGAAGGCCTTTTGTGTAAATATTATCTTGCATGTGCTATGCTGGTGTCAGTCTCCAACTTTACTTGCTTTAATCTTTTTCCAGCTTTTTCCTTTGCCGCCCTCCCTTGGTCGCCGTCTTCCCAGCCGAACAGCTGCTCTGCAGTCTGTGGCTGGGAAAGTACTTGGCCATTTGGGAGGGCAAGTACTTTAGCCTTCTTAGATTGTGGCAAGGTGAGTGGGAAGCCGACCAGTCGGCTGCTTAGCAGTCGATTGGCGGGGTGGGGAGCCAGCTTGTGTTATGTAAGCTCATTGGTCCTTAGCCGTTTTTCATGTGGGCATCATTTCCTGCCTTTGACTCTTGTTAGTCGAACAGCCGCTTCTGCGAGCTACGACTTTTGGCAAGAGAGGACTTAGATGACGGCACACTACTTGTCTTACTGGAGGTAGTGCTAACATAATTCAAGGCGGCAAGTCCCCGGGCCGACTGGTCGAACCCGGTGCAGGACGAAAGAACAAGTGTACTAACACACTCATAGGCACAATACTCATCATATAGATAAAAGAGGGTAGTCCCCGTGTGCTCCTCGGGGGACCCGATGTCTTGTACTTAATACAAAAGATAGTATGGTACATACTACATTAACTATAAAATCTTTGAAGGAGATTGGCGTTCCATGGGCGTTCCGACTCCTTGCCGGAATCATCTCTCTTGCGTGCCTTGGGCTTCTGCGTGTTGATCAGGTAGTAGGAGTCGTTGCCCAAGGCCTTGCTGATGACGAAAGGGCCTTCCCAAGGGGCCGAGAGCTTGTGCTGGCCGGCTGTTCGCCGGATTAGCCGGAGCACAAGGTCGCCTTCCTGGAAGGATCTTGGCTTGACCTTTTGATTGTGGTAGCGGCGCAGACTCTGCTGGTAGATGGCGGACCGACTGAGTGCTAATAGTTGGATCTCTTCCAGCAGATCAACATCGTCTTCTCGTGATTCCTTCGCCTCCGCTTCCGTGTACATGGTGACTCGAGGTGAGTCGAACTCGATGTCAGTTGGGATGACATCCTCGACACCGTACACGAGGAAGAAGGGAGTGAAGCCGGTTGACTTGTTCGGAGTGGTACGTAGGCTCTAGAGGATGGCCGACAGCTCCTTGAGACAGTAGCGGGCTGAACGCTCCAGTGGCTCTACCGGTCGGGGCTTGATGCCGGAGAGGATGAGGCCGTTTGCTCGCTCGACTTGGCCGTTTAACTGCGGATGGGCAACATATGCTAAGTCCAGTCGGATGCCCTATGTAGCGCAGAAACGAGCCAATGCCCCTTTGGCAAAATTTATGCTGTTGTCGGTGATGATGCTATGTGGTATGCCATACTGGGTGGTGATATCTGCGATGAAGGTCATAGCAGTCGGCCCATTCAACTTCTTGATTGGCTTTGCTTCAATCGACTTGGTAAATTAGTCTATGGCAACAAGAAGATGTGTCATGCCGCCGCATGCTGTCTTGAATGGGCCCACCATGTCCAGCCCCCAGACGACAAAGGGCCAGGTGAGTGGGATGGTCTTGAGTGCAGAAGCCGACAGGTGTTGCTTGGAGCTGAAAACTTGGCACCCTTTGCAGTGTTTGACCAACTCTTTTGCGTCTTCCAAAGCAGTCGGCTAGAAGAAACCATGGCGAAAAGCTTTGGCGACAAGTGATCTTGAGGCCGCGTGGTGCCCACACTCATCTTGATGGATGTCTTTGAGGATTGCAATGCCCTTCTCTGGCTCGACGCAGCGCTAGAAGACGCCAGTCACACTGCATCTAACAAGCTCTCTGTTCACTATTGTGTAGGCTCCAGCTCGGCGTTGAACTTGTCTTGCAGATATCTCGTCAGTCGGCAGCTCTCTATTCACCAGAAAGTTGAGGATGGGCTGGGCCCATGATGGAGCTGCGACTTCTTATATTGCCAACACGGCTACTTTGACTAGGGTGGTTGGGTTGGGAGGTGGGGGATTGGAGTCGGCAACCGCCTGCTGTGTCGTTGAAGTCGCCAAGCCGACTGCTGCAGTCACCGGGCCGGATTCTGAAGTCCCTGGGCCGAGTGCGATCATAGCAGTCTGATGACCCACAAGTATAGGGGATCTATCGTAGTCCTTCCGATAAGTAAGAGTGTCGAACCCAACGAGGAGCAGAAGGAAATGATAAGCGGTTTTCAGCAAGGTATTCTCTACAAGTACTGAAATAAGTGGTAACAGATAGTTTTGTGATAAGATAAATGGAAATGAGCAATAAGTAATAAAAGTAAATAAGGTGCAGCAAGGTGGCCCAATCCTTTTTGTAGCAAAGGACGAGCCTGGACAAACTCTTATGATAGGAAAAGCGCTCCCAAGGACACATGGGAATATCGTCAAGCTAGTTTTCATCACGCTCATATGATTCGCGTTCGGTACTTTGATAATTTGATATGTGGGTGGACCGGTGCTTGGGTACTGCCCTTACTTGGACAAGCATCCCACTTATGATTAACCTCTATTGCAAGCATCCGCAACTACAACAAAAGTATTAAGGTAAACCTAACCATAGCATGAAACATGTGGATCCAAATCAGCCCCTTACGAAGCAACGCATAAACTAGGGTTTAAGCTTCTGTCACTCTAGCAACCCATCATCTACTTATTACTTCCCAATGCCTTCGTCTAGGCCCAAATAATGGTGAAGTGTTATGTAGTCGACGTTCACATAATACCATTAGAGGTTAGACAACATACAACTCATCAAAATATCGAACGAATACCAAATTCACATGACTACTAATAGCAAGACTTCTCCCTTGTCCTCAGGAACAAATATAATTACTCACAAAGCATATTCATGTTCATAATCAGAGGGGTAATAATATGCATAAAGGATCTGAACATATGGTCTTCCACCAAATAAACCAACTAGCATCAACTACAAAGAGTAATCAACACTACTAGCAACCTACTAGCACCAATCCCGGACTTGGAGACAAGAATTGGATACAAGAGATGAACTAGGGTTTGGAGATGAGATGGTGTTGGTGAAGATGTTGATGAAGATTGCCCTCTCCCGATGAGAGGAGCGTTGGTGATGACGATGGTGATGATTTCCCCCTCCCAAAGGGAAGTGTCCCTGGCAGAAGAGCTCTTCCAGAGCCCTAGATTGGTTCCGCCAAGGTTCCGCCTCATGGCGGCGGAGTCTCGTCCTGAAAGGTTCTCTCTGATTTTTTTCTCATCAAAAGACTTCATATAGGAGAAGATGGGCATTGGAGAGCCACCAGGGGCCCACGAGGTAGGGGGCGCGCCCAGGGGGGGCGCCCCCACCCTCGTGAGCAGGGTGTGGGCCCCCTGGCCTTCATCTTTGGCGATGATTTTTCTTTATTTATTTCAAGGTATTCCGTGGAGTTTCAGGACTTTTGGAGTTGCGTAGAATAGGCCTCCAATATTTGCTCCTTTTCCAGCCCAGAATTCCAGCTGCCGGCATTCTCCCACTTCATGTAAACCTCGTAAAATAAGAGAGAATAGCCATAAGTATCGTGACATAACGTGAAATAATAGCCCATAATGCAATAAATATTGTCATAAAAGCATGATGCAAAATGGACGTATCAACTCCCCCAAGCTTAGACCTCGCTTGTCCTCAAGTGAAAAGCCGATAACAATAAATATGTCCTGATGTTTAGAGGTAGAGGCGTCGATAAAAATAAAATACGGACATGAAGGCATCATGATTATTTCATAACATCAACATAAATAGATTTTGTCATATGATTAATCACGTTCAAGTAATGACCTATTCACAAAGCCAAAGCATGAATCAGAAACATTATTGGGCACTAACAATTATAATCTCAGTCATTGAAGCAATTGCAATTTATCATAACATCGGAAAGAGTCTATGTTAGAGCTTAAAAGCAAGTCCACATACTCAACTATCATTTAGTCCTTCATAATTTCTAGCACTCACGCGATACTTGTGGTTATGGAGTTTTAATCGGACACAGAGAAAGATAGGGGCTTATAGTTTTGCCCCACAACCTTTTACCTCAAGGGTAATGTCAACAATAATAATTCATGCTCCCCCACATCCAATTAGATATGTATATCATACTCTTCCCAACATGCTGAGCTTGCCAAAGGATAAAATGAAAAAGGAATGGTGAGGATCACCGTGACTCTTGTAAGGTAGAGGATAATAATAAAAGATAGGCCCTTCGCAGAGGGAAGTAGAGGTTGTCATGCGCGTTTAGGGTTGATGAACAAAATCTTAATGCAAAAAAACGTCACTTTATATTGCCCCTTGCATGTGAACCTTTATTATGCAGCCCGTCGCTTTTATTGCGTCCACAACAAGTTCGTACAAAGCTTATTTCTCTACATTAATAAGTCATGCATATTTAGAGAGCAATTTTTATTGCTTGCACCGATGACAACTTACTTGAAGGATCTTACTCAATCCATAGGTAGATATGGTGGACTCTCATGGCAAAACTGGTTTAAGGGTGTTTGGAAGCACAAGTAGTATTTCTACTTGGTGCTAAGAATTTGGCTAGCATGAGGGGGAAAGGCAAGCTCAACACGGTAGAGGATACATGACAACATACTTTATCTCGAATGTAAGAAAACATAACTCATTATGTTGTCTTCCTTGTCCAACCTCAACTCTTTAGCATGTCATATTTTAATGAGTGCTCCCAATCATAAAAGATGTCAATGATAATATATCTATATGTGAAACCTCTCTTTCCTTATTACTTCCTATTAATTGCAACGATGACCAAAGCTATATTTGCCAACTCCCAACAACTTTTAATCATCATACTCTCTCTATGTGAGGTCATTACTTTCAATAAGATCAATATGAGCTCCTTGATTCTTTTTATTCTTTTCTTCTACTTACCCAAGATCATGGCAAAACAATCAAGCCCTTGACTCAACACTAATCTTTATTATATAGCTCACGAACTCGATTACAAAGAAGGATCATAAAGCAAAACTCAAAACTAGATCATGCCACAACTTTATTCTACTAAATCAAGATACTACTAATAGGATCGAACTAAGAAAAAAAACTGTAAAGATAGGAGTTGTGATGATGATACGATACCAGGGCACCTCCCCCAAGCTTGGCAGTTGCCAAGGGGAGTGCCCATACCCATGTGATTATTTCTCCTTCTTTGTTGTTGGCAGTGGTGATGACGACAGTGGCTTCTTTCTCAATTTATGCTTGAGTATAATGTTTTGTTCTTTTAGATATTCGATCTCCCGCTCAAGACTTAATACTCTTTTGCATAGTTCTTGCTTATTTTCCTGCAAGAGACAAAAAGGGACAAACTCGATCTTTGGCTTCTTTGCTCTATTAGGTAGACTTGACTTTTTAATCTCCACATGCATATCCCCTGGTTGAGGTGGCGGAACTTCATCTTCGTCTGAGCTTGTTTCCTCCTTCTCCTTAGGCTCATAGTCTTATTCTTCTTCTGTGGTCCAACCACTATGGTCCAAGTCTCCGTAGACCTTAGGGTCCGCAAGGAAATCAGCCACATAGCTTTCTCCCTGCGAATCTTGAGATGACATTTTGCTTTAATCTGCAGCAGCAACAGCTTGAAACGAAAACAGAGGATATTTGCGTGATATGAGAGTCAAAACCTTCGGGAGTATATATAATGAATTTTTACTGACCAAAATACGTATCGTGCAAGGAAACGGAGTCCGGAGGGCACACGAGGTGCTCACGAGGTAGGGGGGCGCGCCCAAGGGGGTAGGGCGCGCCCTCCACCCTCGTGGAGGCCTCGTGTCCTCCCCGGACTGCTACTTATTTTTCTATTTTTCTAAATATTCCAAAACAGAGAAATATTGCCTTAAAAATTGTTTTGGAGTCAGTTTACTTACCGTACCACATACCTATTCCTTTTCAGAGTCTAGAACATTCTGGAAAGTGTCCTTTATGTACTCCTCCGGGGTCACGGTTTCAATAATATTAGTTTCAACATTTATAGGATTACCTGAGATATAGTGTTTGATCCTTTGACCGCTTACCACCTTCGGATTTGTGCCTTCGAAGTTGTTGATTTTTATGGCACCGGAACGATAGACCTCCTCGATAACGTAGGGACCTTCCCATTTAGAGAGAAGTTTTCCTGCAAAAAATCTTAAATGAGAGTTGTATAGGAATACATAATCACCTACATTAAACTCACACTTTTGTATCCTTTTGTCATGCCATCTTTTAACTTTTTCTTTAAACAACTTGGCATTTTCATAAGCTTGGGCTCTCCATTCATCAAGTGAGCTAATATCAAATAACCTCTTCTCACCGGCAAGTTTGAAATCATAGTTGAGCTCTTTAATAGCCCAATATGCCTTATGTTCTAGTTCGAGAGGTAAGTGACAAGCTTTTCCATAGACCATTTTGTACGGAGACATACCCATAGGATTTTTATAAGCAGTTCTATAGGCCCATAATGCATCATCAAGTTTCTTGGACCAATTCTTTCTAGACCTATTAACAGTCTTTTGCAAAATTAATTTGAGCTCCATATTGCCCAATTCTACTTGACCACTAGACTGAGGGTGATAAGGAGATGCAATCCTATGATTAACGTCATATTTAGCAAGCATCTTACGGAAAGCACCATGAATGAAGTGTGAACCACCATCAGCCATTAAATATCTAGGGACTCCAAACCTCGGAAAAATAACTTCCTTAAGCATTTTAATAGATGTGTTATGATCAGCACTACTAGTTGGAATAGCTTCCACCCACTTAGTAACGTAATCAACAACAACTAAAATATGTGTGTATCGATTAGAGGCAGGAAAAGGTCCCATATAATCAAAGCCCCAAACATCAAATGGTTCAATAACAAGTGAATAATTCATAGGCATTTCTTGACGTCTACTAATATTACCAATTCTTTGACATTCATCGCAAGACAAAACAAACTTACGGGCATCTTTGAAGAGAGTAGGCTAATAAAAATCGGATTGCAATACCTTATGTGCAGTTCTATCTCCAGCATGGTGTCCTCCATAAGCTTCGGAGTGACACTTGTGTAGGATCTGTTCCTGTTCATGCTCAGGTACACAACGTCTAATGACACCATCTACTCCTTCTTTATAAAGATGTGGATCATCCCAAAAGTAATCTCGCAAGTCATAGAAAAACTTTTTCTTTTGCTGGTATGTGAAGCTAGGTGGTATAAATTTAGCCACAATATAATTAGCATAATCAGCATACCAAGGAGTGCCACGAGAAGCGCTTATGACATTTAATTGTTCATCAGGAAAGCTATCATCAATAGGTAGTGGGTCATCTAGAACATTCTCTAACCTAGACAAGTTGTCTGCAACAGGGTTCTCAGCTCCCTTTCTATCAACAATATGTAAATCAAATTCTTGAAGAAGGAGAACCCATCTAATTAGTCTAGGTTTTGCATCCTTCTTTTCCATAAGATATTTAATAGCAGCATGATCAGTGTGAATAGTAACTTTGGAATCAACAATATAAGGTCTAAACTTATCATAAGCAAACACTACTGCTAAAAGTTCCTTTTCGGTAGTAGCATAATTTCTTTGATCACTGTCTAGAATCTTACTAGAATAATGGATAACATTTAATTTCTTATCAACTCTCTACCCTAGAACAACACCTACAGCATAATGACTAGCATCACACATAATTTCAAAGGGTAAATTCCAATCAGGTGGCTGAACAACAGGTGCAGAGACTAATGCTTTCTTAAGTATTTCAAATGCTTCTACACAATCATCATCAAAAACAAATGGTACATCTTTTTGTAATAAATTAGTCAGAGGCCGAGAAATTTTTGAGAAGTCCTTAATGAACCTCCTATAAAATCCAGCGTGACCAAGGAAACTTCTTATACCTTTGATGTCCTTGGGACATGGCATCTTTTCAATAGCATCAACATTGGCTTTATCAACTTCAATACCTCTTTAAGAAACTTTGTACCCCAAGACAATACCTTCATTAACCATAAAGTGGCACTTTTCCCAATTCAAGACAAGATTAGTTTCTTCACATCTCTGCAAAACTCGATCAAGATTGCTTAAGCAATCATCAAAAGAGGAACCGTAGACGGAAAAGTCGTCCATGAAAACCTCATAAATCTTTTCGTAAAAATTATAGAATATAGCCATCATGCATCTTTGAAAGGTAGCAGGTGCATTACATAAACTAAAAGGCATACGTCTATAAGCAAAAGTACCAAAAGAGCATGTAAAGGTAGTCTTTGATTGATCTTTAGCTGACACATGTATTTGAGAGAAACCAGAATAACCATCTAGAAAGCAATAATGTGTATGTTTGCATAAGCTTTCTAGCATTTGATCAATGAAAGGTAAGGGGTAATGATATCTCTTAGTAGCTTTATTTAATTTACGGAAATCAATTACCATCCTATAACCTGTGATAATTCTTTGAGGGATCAATTCATCTTTATCATTAGGGACAACTGTAATACCTCCCTTCTTAGGGACACAATGGACAGGACTTACCCACTGACTATCGGCAACAGGATAAATTATACCTGCCTCGAGAAGCTTGAGTATTTGTTTTCTTACCACTTCTTTCATTTTAGGATTCAAACGTCGTTGAGGATCACAAACTGGTTTGGCATCAGCTTCCAAATTTATTTTATGTTGACATAGAGCGGGACTAATGCCCTTAAGATCATCCAGAGTATATCCAATAGTAGCACGGTGCTTCTTCAGAGTTTTCAATAATCTTTCCTCTTCATTCTCTGAAAGGTTAGCGCTAATAATGACAGGATATATTTTCTTTTCACCAAGATAAGCATATTTAAGATTATCAGGCAACGGTTTAAGCTCAAATACGGGATCACCCTTGGGTGGAGGGGGATCCCCTAGGATTTCAACAGGAAAATTGTGTTGCAGAATAGGTTCCTGTTTAAAGAATACTTCATCTATTTCCCTTCTTTCATTCATGAACATATCATTTTCATGGTCTAGCAAATACTGTTCTAAAGGATCACTAGGAGGTACAACAATAGAGGCAAGACCAATAATTTCATCCTTACTAGACAATTCTTCCTCACGATGTTGTTTACTAAATTTAGAGAAATTAAACTCATGAACCATATCGTCCAAGCCAATAGTAACAACATTCTTTTTGCAGTCTATCTTAGCATTAACAGTATTCAAGAAGGGTCTACCAAATATAATGGGACAAAAGCTATCTTGCGGGGAACCAAGAACAAGCAAATCAGCGGGATATTTGGTTTTCCCACACAAGACTTCAACATCTCTAACAATTCCCACTGGAGAAATAGTATCTCTATTGGCAAGTTTAATTGTAACATCAATACCTTCTAACTCAGCAGGTGCAATATCATGCATAATTTCCTTGTATAAGTCAATGGGTATAGCACTAGCACTGGCACCCATATCACACAAGCCATGATAACAATGATCTCCTATTTTAACAGAAATAACAGGCACGCCTACCACAGGTCTATGTTTATCTTTATCACAAGGTTTAGCCATTCTGGCAGTTTCACCACAAAACTGAATAACATGCCCATCAATATTGTCAGACAAGAGATCTTTAACAATAGCAATATTAGGTTCTACTTTGACTTGCTCAGGAGGTGTATAAGTTCTAACTTTTCTTTTACGAACAACAGTTGAAGCTTTAGCATGATCCTTCATTCTAACAAGAAAAGGTGGTTTCTCAACATAAGAAGTGGGAACAATAGGATCATTATAAGTGACAATATTTTCTTCAACTTTAATAGGTGCAGCTACTTTTACTTCTATGGGAGGATGATATTTAAACCACTTCTCCTTGGGGAGATCAACATAAGTAGCAAAAGATTCACAGAAAGAAGCTACTATCTCAGAGTCAAGTCCATACTTAGTGCTAAACTTATGGAAAATATCGGTATCCATAAAAGATTTAACACAATCAAACTTGGGTGTCATACCTGACTCCTTACCTTCGTCGAGGTCCCAATCTTCAGAGTTGCGTTTAATTCTATCTAGTAAATTCATCTGAATTCAATATTCTTCATCATGAAAGAGCCAGCACAAGAAGTATCGAGCATGGAGCGATTGTTATCAGAAAGCCGAGCATAGAATCTTTGCATAATTACTTCTCTTGCGAGCTCATGATTGGGGCATGAATATAACATTGATTTAAGCCTCCCCCAAGCTTGAGCGATGCTTTCTCCTCCGCGAGGCCAAACATTATATATATAATTGCGATCACGATGAACAAGATGCATAGGGTAATACTTTTGATGAAATTCCAATTTCAATCTTTTATAATTCCATGATCTCGTATCATCACATAACATGTACCATGTCAATGAGTCTCCCTTCAAAGATAAAGGGAAAGCCTTCTTCTTAACAACATCATCGGGTATACCTGCAAGCTTAAATAGTCCACAAACATCATCCACATAACGTAGATGTTCATCAGGATGCTTTGTTCCATCTTCTGTAAAAGTGTTAGCTAGCAGTTTTTCCATCAAACCCGAAGGAATCTCAGAAGGAGTTTCATTTTCAATAGGTTCAGTAGGTTGAGAAGGTTGAGGAGCAACTCTTTGCTCTCCTGGACGGGGTGAAGATACCCCGAACAAGCCCCTCAGACAATTACTTTCCATAGTAACAAGTGACAGAAAATTTCAGCACACTAAATAATTTTTTCCTTACCAAATTCCACCTACCAAAGGCACTTCACTCCCCGGCAATGGCGCCAGAAAAGAGTCTTGATGACCCACAAGTATAGGGGATCTATCGTAGTCCTTTCGAAAAGTAAGAGTGTCGAACCCAACGAGGAGCAGAAGGAAATGATAAGCGGTTTTCAGCAAGGTATTCTCTGCAAGTACTGAAATAAGTGGTAACAAATAGTTTTGTGATAAGATAAATGGTAACGAGCAATAAGTAATAAAAGTAAATAAGGTGCATAAAGGTGGCCCAATCCTTTTTGTAGCAATGGACAAGCCTGGACAAACTCTTATGATAGGAAAAGCGCTCCCGAGGACACATGGGAATATCGTGAAGCTAGTTTTCATCACGCTCATATGATTCGCGTTCGGTACTTTGATAATTTGATATGTGGGTGGACCGGTGCTTGGGTACTGCCCTTACTTGGGCAAGCATCCCACTTATGATTAACCTCTATTGCAAGCATCCGCAACTACAACAAAAGTATTAAGGTAAACCTAACCATAGCATGAAACATGTGGATCCAAATTAGCCCCTTACGAAGCAACGCATAAACTAGGGTTTAAGCTTCTGTCACTCTAGCAACCAATCATCTACTTATTACTTCCCAATGCCTTCGTCTAGGCCCAAATAATGGTGAAGTGTTATGTAGTCGACGTTCACATAACACCACTAGAGGTTAGACAACATACATCTCATCAAAATATCGAACGAATACCAAATTCACATGACTACTAATAGCAAGACTTCTCCCTTGTCCTCAGGAACAAACGTAATTACTCACAAAGCATATTCATGTTCATAATCAGAGGGGTAATAATATGCATAAAGGATCTGAACATATGGTCTTCCACCAAATAAACCAACTAGCATCAACTACAAAGAGTAATCAACACTACTAGCAACCTACTAGCACCAATCCCGGACTTGGAGACAAGAATTGGATACAAGAGATGAACTAGGGTTTGGAGATGAGATGGTGCTGGTGAAGATGTTGATGGAGATTGCCCTCTCCCGATGAGAGGAGCGTTGGTGATGACGATGGTGATGATTTCCCCCTCCCGGAGGGAAGTGTCCCCGGCAGAAGAGCTCTGCCAGAGCCCTAGATTGGTTCCGCCAAGGTTCCGTCTCGTGGCGGCGGAGTCTCGTCTCGAAAGGTTCTCTCTGATTTTTTTTCTCATCGAAAGACTTCATATAGGAGAAGATGGGCGTCGGAGAGCCACCAGGGGCCCCACGAGGTAGGGGGGCGCGCCCAGGGGGGGGGGGGGCGCCCCCAACCTCGTGAGCAGGGTGTGGGCCCCCTGGCCTTCATCTTGGGCGAAGATTTTTCTTTATTTATTTCAAGGTATTCCGTGGAGTTTCAGGACTTTTGGAATTGCGTAGAATAGGCCTCCAATATTTGCTCCTTTTCCAGCCCAGAATTCCAGCTGCCGGCATTCTCCCTCTTCATGTAAACCTCATAAAATAAGAGAGAATAGCCATAAGTATCGTGACATAATGTGAAATAATAGCCCATAATGCAATAAATATTGTCATAAAAGCATGATGCAAAATGGACGTATCATAGTCCCCGCGCCGCCTACTGAAGTCCCCGAGCCGCCTGCCATAGTCCCCAAGTCGGATCCGACTACATCGGGGTCAGGCGGCACGAAGATAGAGTTTGACTCTAGAGATGGCTTAACCGACGGCTTGAGGAGGCGCTGGAGGGAGACGCCGGTTGGTATAGCTTGCCGGGTGGAACCGATTCACGCCAGGGCATCTGCTTGCTTGTTGTCGGCCCATGGTGAGGGAGTCCTGGATAAGGGGGTATCTGGACAGCCGGACTATATACTTTGGCCGGACTGTTGGACTACGAAGATACAAGATTGAAGACTTTGTCCCGTGTTTGGATGGGACTCTCCTTTGTGTGGAAGGCAAGCTTGGCGATTCGGATGATAGATCTCCTTCTCTGTAACTGACTATGTGTAACCCTAGCCCCCTTTGGTGTCTATATAAACCGGAGCATTTAGTCCGTAGGACGACAACAATCATACCGTAGGCTAGCTTCTAGGGTTTAGCCTCTACGATCTCGTGGTAGATCAACTCTTGTAATACTCATATCATCAAGATCAATCAAGCAGGAAGTAGGGTATTACCTCCATCGAGAGGGCCCGAACATGGGTAAAACATCGTGTCCCCTGCCTCCTGTTACCATCAGCCTTAGACACACAATTCAGGAACCCCTACCCGAGATCCGCCGGTTTTGACACCGACATTGGTGATTTCATTGAGAGTTCCTCTGTGTCGTCGCTGTAAGGCTCGATGGCTCCCTCAACCTTCAACAATGCAGTCCAGGGCGAGACTTTCTCCCCGGATAGATCTTCGTGTTCGGCGGCTTCGCACTGCGGGCCAACTCGCTTGGCCATCTGGAGTAGATCGACAGCTACGCCCCTGGCCATCAGGTTAGGTTCGGCAACTTGAATTACATGGCCGATATCCGTGGAGACTTGATCTTCGACGGATTCGGGCCCATATCAGGAGCGCCGGACAATCACGACGAGCACGACTTGAATATGATGTTGGACAGTATTCGGGATATCGCCCCTGCAGCTGCTCCGGACCTAAATCCGGCGCAGATCGCGTCGTCCGAGGACGGGTGGATGGACCCCGCCACGGAGGCCGCATACTCTTCGGCGGTAGAGCCGAACACAGACTCCACCGTTAAGTGAATCTGCATCACCGGACCCCCGGACCTGTGTCCGGATGTGGGTTCCGAACCGCACGCGCCCGGGCCCATCGAGTCCGATTGGGCTCCAGTAATGGAGTTCACTGCTGCGGATATCTTTCAGCACTCCCCCTTTGGCGATGTGCCAAATTCATTAAGGTCTCTCTCTATCAGGAGATTCCTGGTCGAACTATGTCCGGCCCAAGTCGGATACGGATGACAAAGAAAATCGCCTCCCACCCACCACCCACTTCATAGCCACTGTCGATGACCTAACAGACATGCTTGATTTCGACTCTGACGACATCGATGGTATGGACGCCGATGCAGGGGACGATCTGGAACCACCGCCCACGGGGCGCTGGACCGCCACTTCATCATATGACATCTACATGGTGGACACGCCTAAGGAGGACAACAGTGACAAAAAGGACACAACGGAGGATAAACCCCCCGGACAAAAGCCAAAATGATGGCGCAGGCGCCACTCTAAGTCGAGTCACAGTAAAAATAGCGATAACAGCGCAATGAAAAATGACACTCCGGTTGACTCCAAAGGCAATAATATGAACCCAGCGATGGAGCAAGAAGAGCCAGGCCACGCTGAACAGGCGCCCGATCGCAGCGATCCCGAGGGCCGAACTCATCAAACTGCCTCCGGAGAGGAGGACAGTCCGGTTGACAATGCATTCATCATCCCGGAAAAACGTTTGGAACAAGATAACCTCTGCCGAAGACTTATGGCCACGGCGAGGAGCCTAAAGAAGCAGAAGCAAAGGCTTAAAGCCGCACAAGATACGCTCAACCAAAGATGGAATAAGGTGCTAGACACTAAAGGAAAATGTGGCGACGATCGCCACACAAAGAGCTACCCAAAACGCAAGCTGCTGCCTGAATTGGACGATGAAGCTGCAAAGCCTATTTCGCCAAAGAACAATACGGCCATTCGGACGGACCAACCACTTCATGGCCACGATAGAGCAGCCACTGATGCCGCACACAATTTACGTGAGCTCCTGGACTAAAAGACCAGTGCGGCCAGGTCCATCTACGGATCTAGAGGACATGCTCCGATGCAGGATTATGGTCACCAAAACAATCACACTGATCGAATACCAGATCAGAATCAACACCGGACGCAACAACAGCCGACATCATGCCACGACATGTCCAGATATAGAGGGGCTACGCACCCTCTGTGCTTCACCGATGAGGTGCTGGGTCACGAATTTCCACAGGGATTCAAACCCATGAACATAGAGGCATATGCCGGAATGACAGACCCTGGTGTCTGGATTGAAGATTTTATCCTCCACATCCACATGGCTCATGGGGATGACCTCCACGCCATCAAATACCTTCCCCTCAAGTTGAAAGGGCCAGCTCAGCACTGGTTGAAAAGCCTCCCCAAAAATTCAATCGGAAGCTAGGAGGAACTTGAGGACGCTTTCAGGGCCAATTTTCAAGGGACCTATGTCCGACCTCCGGACACAGACGATTTAAGTCACATAATACAACAACCCAGAGAGTCAGCCCGCAAGCTTTGGAACAGATTTCTCACTAAGAAGAATCAAATTGTCGACTGTCCGGATGTCGAAGCCCTAGCGGCCTTTAAGCACAGTATCCGGGATGAGTGGCTGACCAGACACCTCGGCCAAGAAAATCCAAGGACGATGGTGGCCTTAACAAGCCTTATGACCCGCTTTTGTGCGGGCGAAGACAGCTGGTTGGCCTGTAGAGGCACCAGTGACCCAGGCACATCCGAAATTCGAGATGGCAACGGGAAGCCACGGTGCAATAAGAACAAGAGTCGGAACAATGAAGAAAGTCCGGACAACACGGCGGTCAACGTCGGATTCAGGGGCTCTCGACCCGGTCAAAGAAAGAAGCCATTTAAGGGCAGCAAAGAAGGACCCTCCGGCCTGAATAAAGTCCTGGACAGATTGTGCCAAATCCATGGCACCCCCGAAAAACCTGCAAATCGCACTCACATAGAATGTTGGGTCTTCAAGCAGGCCGACAAGTTAAATGCCGAACACAAGGGAAGGGAAACGCCAAGAGAAGACAAGGATGAACCTCGCCAGCCGAACACTGGGGGGCAGAAAAAATTCCCACTAGAAGTCAAAACAGTAAACATGGTCCACGCAACTCGCATAGAGTCCGTTGCCACCAAATTGAACACCTGGTCGGCCTGCCCGATCACCTTTGATCACAGGGACCACCCGGCCAGTATCCGGCATGGAGGATCGGCTGCCTTGGTGCTCGACCCAATAATTGATGGATACCATCTCACTCGAGTCCTAATGGACGGCGGTAGTAATCTTAATCTGATATATCAGGACACCGTCCGCAAGATGGCGATAGACCCATCCAGAATAAGCCAAAGTAACACCACCTTTAAAGGAGTGATACCAGGCATTGAGACCCGCTGCTGGGGCTCCCTCGTATTAGAGGTGACATCCGGTTCTCCCGACAATTTCAGAAGCGAGGAACTACTCTCGACATCGTGCCCTTCAGCAGCGGTTATCATGCATTACTCGAAAGAACGGCCTTCGCTTGCTTTAATGCAGTACCGAACTACGCCTGCCTTAAACTTAAGATGCTCGGTCCACATGGCATCATAACTGTTAGTGGAAACATAGAGCAGTATGCGGCGGCTCTCGTAGCCGGACACTAAGCAGCCTCTCCCATCAGAACACATGATCGGTCGTTAAGACCACGGACACGGTTAGACGAGTCCAGTGCACCACCGTCAACAATAGCCCGAATAAACCTGAGCTGGGTGCCATACATATATCCCCATAAATGGTACCAGGGACTGCAAACATGTAATAAAGCCCACAATTCGGCTTTCCTTTTTAATAGGCCAATATCTCATATTTCTAACATCCATTGAGAATAACCAAACTTCCCGCATGCTTACTCTTTTACATGAGTTTTCGTTTTTATAGACACTATTCGTGCGACACCCTTCCAGGATACAGCACAACGGAGACAAAGGCGCAGACGTGCAGCAGGGCCCCGCTCAAAGGTTTCCAACCTAGATTAAGCCCCTGCGTAATCCTTCTTTACTGTCTTTTGTTGCTTGACATCCCGTGGGTATTAAATACACCCACAACGGATACTGGCGTTATAGGCATTTTGCCACGACAGATCAATGCGCGTACCTGGAAATACATGGTTCATAATCAAGGGCGCTGCTCAGCCCAGTATATGTTATAAAGTCCGAATACCTTCGGGAGTGTTCGGCGTCGCGAGTTTGGCCTTATATGCATTGATACGTCCATTTTGCATCATGCTTTTATATTGATATTTATCGCATTATGGGCTGTTATTTCGCGTTATGTCACAATACTTATTGCTATTCTCTCTTATTTTACAAGGTTTACATGAAGAGGGAGAATGCCGGCAGCTGGAATTCTGGGCTGGAAAAGGAGCAAATATTGAAGGGCTACTCTGCGCAACTCCAAAAGTCCTGAAACTCCACGGAATACCTTAAAATAAATAAAGAAAAATCGTCTCCAAAGATGAAGGCCAGGGGGCCCACACCCTGCTCACGAGGGTGGGGGGCGCGGCCGTCCCCCCTGGGTGCGACCCCTACCTCGTGGGCCCCCTGGTGGCTCTCCAATGTCCATCTTCTCCTATATGATGTCTTTCGATGAGAAAAAAATAGCAAGCAACCTTTCGGGACGAGACTCCGCCGCCACGAGGCGGAACCTTGGCGGAACCAATCTAGGGCTCTGGCAGAGCTGTTCTGCCGGGGACACTTCCCTCCGGGAGGGGGAAATCATCGCCATCATCATCACCAACGCTCCTCTCATCAGGAGAGGGCAATCTCCATCAACATCTTCACCAGCACCATCTCATCTCCAAACCCTAGTTCATCTCTTGTATCCAATTCTTGTCTCCAAGTCCGGGATTGGTGCTAGTAGGTTTCTAGTAGTGTTGATTACTCCTTGTAGTTGATGCTAGTTGGTTTACTTGGTGGAAGATCATATGTTCAGATCCTTTATGCATATTATTACCCCTCTGATTATGAACATGAATATGCTTTGTGAGTAGTTATGTTTGTTCCTGAGGACACGGGAGAAGTCTTGCTATTAGTAGTCATGTGAATTTGGTATTCGTTTGATATTTTGATGAGATGTATGTTGTCTAACCTCTACTGGTGTTATGTGAACGTCGACTACATAACACTTCACCACTATTTGGTCCTAGAGGAAGGCATTGGGAATTAATAAGTAGATGATGGGTTGCTAGAGTGACAGAAGCTTGAACCCTAGTTTATGCGTTGCTTCGTAAGGGGCTGATTTGGATCCATATGTTTCATGCTATGGTTAGGTTTACCTTAATACTTTTGTTGTAGTTGCGGATTCTTGCAATAGAGGTTAATCATAAGTGGGATGTTTGTTCAAGTAAGAACAGAACCCAAGCACCGGTCCACCCACATATCAAATTATCAAAGTACCGAACGCGAATCATATGAGCGTGATGAAAACTAGCTTCACGATATTCCCATGTGTCCTCGGGAGCGTGTTTCTTATTATAAGAGTTTGTTCCAGCCTGTCCTTTGCTACAAAAAGGATTGGGATACCTTGTTGCACCTTATTTAGTTTTGTTACTTGTTTCTCATTACAATTTATCTTATCACAAAACTTTCTGTTACCACTTATTTCAGTACTTGCAGAGAATACCTTGCTGAAAACCACTTATCATTTCCTTTTGCTCCTCGTTGGGTTCGACACTCTTACTTATCGAAAGGACTACGATAGATCCCCTATACTTGTGGGTCATCAAGACTCTTTTCTGGCACCATTGCCGGGGAGTGTAGCGCCTTTGGTAGGTGGAATTTGGTAAGGAAAAATTTATATAGTGTGCTGAAATTTTCTGTCACTTGTTACTATGGAAAGTAATTCTATGATGGGCTTGTTCGGGGTATCTTCACCCCTTCCAGTAGAGCAAAGAGTTGCCCCTCAACCTACTGAACCTATTGAAAATGAAACTCCTTTTGAATTTCCTTCGAGTATCATGGAAAAACTGCTGGCTAATACTTTTACAGGAGATGGAACAAAGCATCCTGACGAGCATCTTCGCTATGTGGATGATATTTGTGGACTATTTAATCTTGCAGGTATACCCGATGATGTTTTTAAGAAGAAGGCTTTTCCTTTATGTTTGAAGGAAGACGCATTGACATGGTATAGGCTATGTGATACGAGATCATGGAACTATAAAAGAGTGAAATTGGAATTTCATCAAAAGTATTACCCTATGCATCTTGTTCATCGTGATCACAATTATATATATAATTTTTGGCCTCACGAAGGAGAAAGCATCGCTCAAGCTTGGGGGAGGCTTAAATCAATGTTATATTCATGCCCCAATCATGACCTCTCAAGAGAAACAATTCTTCAGAATTTTTATGCTCGGCTTTCTGATAACAATCGCACCATGCTCGATACTTCTTGTGCTGGCTCCTTTATGATGAAGACTATTGAATTCAGATGGAATTTATTGGATAGAATTAAACGAAACTCTGAAGATTGGGACCTCGACGAAGGTAAGGAGTCAGGTATGACACCTAAGTTTGATTGTGTTAAATCTTTTATGGATACCGATATTTTCCGTAAGTTTAGCACTAAATATGGACTTGACTCTGAGATAGTAGCTTCTTTCTGTGAATCTTTTGCTACTTATGTTGATCTCCCTAAGGAGAAGTGGTTTAAATATCATCCTCCCATAGAAGTAAAAGTAGCTGCACCTATTAAAGTTGAAGAAAAGACTATCACTTATAATGATCCTATTGTTCCCACCTCTTATGTTGAGAAACCACCTTTCCCTGTTAGAGTAAAGGATCATGCTAAAGCTTCAAATATTGTTCGTAAAAGCAATATTAGAACTTATGTACCTCCTGAGCAAGTTAAAGTAGAACCCAGTTGTAACGCCCCGGATACAACTTTCCATATTCGTAACTCCAACTCTTGCCTTTTCCGGAGATGTGATTTATTATTTCCTTCGTGGTTGGGTTTTTGTCGTTTGTTTTGCATTTTGTTCTTGTTATGCATCTCATCTCATAACATCATCTGCATTGCATCGGCATCGTTTTCATAAAACTTGCATCCATTCGGGTTCCGCCGGTTCTCTCCATTGTCCGTTCCGAGCCCCGACACTCGCACGCGCCCGCGGCACCTCCAAAATATTATTTTATAAGTGGCATAATAATGTTCTCGGAATGGGTTGCAACTTGTCGTGCGGTCTTATTATAGTGTAGACAGGCCACCTGCCAAGTTTTGTCGCATTTGGAGTTCGTTTGATAGCCCAACCGTCATCCGTAGCGGCACCGTTGCCAGTTTAATCGTCGGACGTTTCGGTCTCCGAAACTACCGTCGGGCTGCATTTCTCTTCTCTCCCCTCAGCCCAAGCACTCTCTTCACAGCCCACTAACCCCTCCTAGCCCACCTATCTAACCCTCCTCCGCTCCGGACCGTCCGATCGAGATCGAAAGGCTCCGAAATGGAGCAAAACCCCCAACCCTAACCCCTCTTTCTATAAATAGCACCCCTCCTTCCATTTTGGGCATCCCTAGCCTTCCCCTACCTCCCAGCCGCCTCCCTCCTCGAAATCAGCGCCTCCCTCCCTCGGATCTGGCGCTGCCAGCCCACCACTGCCACTTGGCGCCACCCAATTGGCCAGCCGTCGCCGCAGAAGCCTCCCTCGCCCACTCCTCGCTCGCCACCTGTTCCCCGCGCTCCCCGCGCCGCCAGGCCCGTCCGAGGCCCGCCGAAACCCATCTAGGCCCAGCTCCTGCTCGCCCGCGCCCAAGCGCCGCTTCCCCTCGTCCCCGAGCGAGGAAGATCCGGCAGCGCCCGATCTGGCCTCGACCTCCTTCCCTTCGCCTCGCCGGACCTCGCCGCGCCGCCGCCGCTCCAGGTCAACGCGCTGCTGCCGCCCCGTTTCCCTCTCCTCCCTCTTCCTCACGAGCTCTCCCCTCTGCAGATCCCCGCCGCCCTTGCAGCTCCTCGCCGGAGTCGTCCCCGTGCGCCGCCGCCACCGAGAATGGATGGATCCGTCCGGGATCCGCCGGATCCGCCCCATCCCGGACCTCTCCGGCCTTCCCTCACCCCACCGCCGGCTCTCATCGCCTTCCGCGTTGCCGGCCTCGTATCTGTGCGTCGGGAGGACGACGCAGGCGCCGCCGGCCTCATGGTCCAGCCTCCCCACGTGGGCCTCGTCCCCTCTCCTCCAGGCCCCGCGGGCCAGCGGCCTCCAAGGCCTGCCTTGGCCTCTCCTCCGACTGGGCTGAAGCCCATGGTGAGCCTCCAGCCTATCCCTCGCCCCAGCGCACCACATGTTAGCTTGCGCCCACCAGATTCGGCCCGCATGCATTTTTTTTCAGTCCTGCGAATTTGCTAATTTCCAGAGACTGCAGTTTTACAGAAAACCCCCCTGTTGTTCATGCATTTAATAACCCACAAGATATGCATCATATGTAAATACTTTATACATGTAAAATGCTTAGATTTACATCTAGTTTCATAATATGCCACTCTCACCCATGTTAAAAATGTTTAAAATACTGTTTGATTAAATTTGTTCAAATGCCATGTTAAAATGCTTTATTTCATAACTAAATAACTGTAGCTCGGTTTTTAATAAACTTTATATGTAAATGGGGTGGAAAAATGCATAGATTAACATGTTGCACTTTATTTTCCTGTTTAACAACCCTAAAATATTGTTTAGGCAGAACAGTACCGAATCTAAAATATGCATATGGGGATTTTCCGGACTTGTTGTTTGTTATTCCGGCCTCATTTAAACTTGTCTAGATAGGTAGTTTTTCGTATGCTTCACCCCTTGCCATGTTTAATAACATTTAATATTGTTGTGTACCTCACCGAGAGAGAACTAAATAATTGCTTGTGGTGTTTTGTCAATATGCTAACAAAGGCCATCATGTCATAATTCTTCATTCTCAATGTGTAGCTATTGTTCAAATACCCTCTAGTCAGTTCATGATCTCTTCGTTCTCATGTATCTAAATCGCCTCAAGTATCTTCATTCATTTTCCAATTCTTCCCGGTGAATTGTGCCTTTGCTATGGCCTTTTTCAATTCTTTCGGTGGTTCGTTCAGGATTTCTCTTCCTTCGTTATTATATCAAATATTCGTTGTTTCTATCCCACCGGTGGTTCCATCAATACCTTCTCAAGTTTACGCTATATCTCTCTTAATTCTTTCTACGAGAATAAGTAGTATGCCAAATCCGTTGCTTGTCATCAATTTAAATTGGTGAAGGATAGGCATTACATAATTCTTATTCTTGTTTCATCCAAGTGATTAATTCCTTCTTCCGGAGATTGTTCATGATGAAGTAATTCTTGGTTCTAGTATTCATCTTTCTTTTCGAAGTTCCAAGCTCTCTCAATTATCTCATCGCGAAGCTCCATCTAAATCATTGCAAGGGTTCACCTTGTGTTTTCAACCTCTCTTTCTTTCTATCATCCTTTTATTACCGGAGTTCTTCATGGAGGCTCTACATGGTGGTTCGTCAAGGACCCTATTCATTCTTAAATTGTTCGTCAAGATTTCTCTTGAAGTTATGACCCGCCAAGCTATTCCCAAAAATTAAACATGGTGCTCAACACAAGTTTTGTTTTGAGGAGTTCAAGCATTCTTCATCTTGCATTCCGAAGTGCAATCCTTTCAACCTTATCTTTTGAGATGGTGTTATGTCACTCTTGACAATTTCCTTCAAGGTTCATGATTCATATTGTTATCAAGAATGAGGTATTTTAAATCCATCAATCTCTTTGTTGGAGTTATCTTGGGTTATATTTCACCTAAAGCCTTCCATTGGGAATGTTGCTTTTTGTGGTGCTTATCATTGATCCAAGCTTTCTCCATATCCTTCTCGATGAAAGAAGTTTTCATCTCTTCGTTCCTCTCAAACAAGCAATTGTTTTTTCGTTAGTGGCAGAATTTCACTTCAAGCGTTGAGATGTTTCCATAAGCCCACTACAAGTTTATTCGTTTCGTTGTTGGTTTTCCAACAACTACGTTCTATTCTTCTTTGCAAGGATGCTTTCCAAGCTGATTTGTGGTACAAGTTGGCATTTTCTTCTCCATTCTTCTATTTCAACGATCTAGCTTCTATTCTTTCATTCCGAAGGCATTGTGATGTTGTTCTCTTCACTCATTATCTTGTTTTGTCAAGATCGTGTTCTTTTCCTTGCTTATACATTTAACCGGAGCGTTGTGTCTATCATTCCTCATTTAACCGGAGTCTCATCCAAGTGCTTTCATTTTGCCAAGTTCATGTTCTATTCCTTCCATGTTCAACCGGAGTGCTGCCCAAATTCTTCCTCTCTCATCTTGTTGTAACCGGAGTGGTTTTGAACCCTATCTTGTCAATTAAACTCTTGATTCATGTCTTTGCAACCTTCAAGTTAAAGTAATGTTCCTTGTTCCTCTTTTCTAATGGATTGTTTGCAATCTCGCTCATCTCTAATTGCTCAACCTCTCAAGGTTCGTGGTTTCACTCATTGGTCGAAGAAGCAACTTAGTTTTACCGCTTATCTTCCTCTTCCGTTTCCCTCCGGTGCCATCCTAGATCTCGGGACGAGATCCTCTCGTAGTGGTGGAGTGTTGTAACGCCCCGGATACAACTTTCCATATTCGTAACTCCAACTCTTGCCTTTTCCGGAGATGTGATTTATTATTTCCTTCGTGGTTGGGTTTTTGTCGTTTGTTTTGCATTTTGTTCTTGTTATGCATCTCATCTCATAACATCATCTGCATTGCATCGGCATCGTTTTCATAAAACTTGCATCCGTTCGGGTTCCGCCGGTTCTCTCCGTTGTCCGTTCCGAGCCCCGACACTCGCACGCGCCCGCGGCACCTCCGAAATATTATTTTATAAGTGGCATAATAATGTTCTTGGAATGGGTTGCAACTTGTCGTGCGGTCTTATTATAGTGTAGACAGGCCACCTGCCAAGTTTCGTCGCATTCGGAGTCTGTTTGATAGCCCAACCGTCATCCGTAGCGGCACCGTTGCCGGTTTAATCGTCGGACGTTTCGGTCTCCGAAACTACCGCCGGGCTGCATTTCTCTTCTCTCCCCTCAGCCCAAGCACTCTCTTCACAGCCCACTAACCCCTCCTAGCCCACCTATCTAACCCTCCTCCGCTCCGGACCGTCCGATCGAGATCGAACGGCTCCGAAACGGAGCAAAACCCCCAACCCTAACCCCTCTTTCTATAAATAGCACCCCTCCTTCCATTTTGGGCATCCCTAGCCTTCCCCTACCTCCTAGCCGCCTCCCTCCTCGAAATCTGCGCCTCCCTCCCTATGATCTGGCGCTGCCAGCCCACCACTGCCACTTGGTGCCACCCAATTGGCCAGCCTTCGCCGCAGAAGCCTCCCTCGCCCACTCCTCGCTCGCCACCTGTTCCCCACGCTCCCCGCGCCGCCAGGCCCGTCCCAGGCCCGCCGAAACCCATCTGGGCCCGGCTCCCGCTCGCCCGCGCCCAAGGGCCGCTTCCCCTCGTCCCTGAGCCAGGAAGATCCGGCAGCGCCCTATCTGGCCTCGACCTCCTTCCCTTCGCCTCGCCGGACCCCATGCTGCCTCGCCGGACCTTGCCGCGCCGCCGCCGCTCCAGGTCAACGCGCTGCCGCCGCCCCGTTTCCCTCTCCTCCCTCTTCCTCACGAGCTCTCCCCTCTGCAGATCCCCGCCGCCCTTGCAGCTCCTCACCGGAGTCGTCCCCGTGCGCCGCCGCCACCGAGAATGGATGGATCCGTCCGGGATCCGCCGGATCCGCCCCATCCCGGAACTCTCCGGCCTTCCCTCGCCCCACCGCCGGCTCTCATCGCCTTCCACGTTGCCGGCCTCGTCTCTGTGCGTCGGGAGGACGACGCAGGCGCCGCCGGCCTCGTGGCCCAGCCTCCCCACGTGGGCCTCGTCCCCTCTCCTCCAGGCCCCGCGGGCCAGCGGCCTCCAAGGCCTGCCTTGGCCTCTCCTCCGACTGGGCTGAAGCCCATGGTGAGCCTCCAGCCTATCCCTCGCCCCAGCGCACCACATGTTAGCTTGCGCCCACCAGATTCGGCCCGCATGCATTTTTTTTCAGTCGTGCGAATTTGCTAATTTCCAGAGACTGCAGTTTTACAGAAAACCCCCCTGTTGTTCATGCATTTAATAACCCACAAGATATGCATCATATGTAAATACTTTATACATGTAAAATGCTTAGATTTACATCTAGTTTCATAATATGCCACTCTCACCCATGTTAAAAATGTTTAAAATACTGTTTGATTAAATTTGTTCAAATGCCATGTTAAAATGCTTATTTCATAACTAAATAACCGTAGCTCGGTTTTTAATAAACTTTATATGTAAATGGGGTGGAAAAATGCATAGATTAACATGTTGCACTTTATTTTCCTGTTTAACAACCCGAAAATATTGTTTAGGCAGAACAGTACCGAATCTAAAATATGCATATGGGGATTTTTCGGACTTGTTGTTTGTTATTCCGGCCTCATTTAAACTTGTCTAGATAGGTAGTTTTTCATATGCTTCACCCCTTGCCATGTTTAATAACATTTAATATTGTTGTGTACCTAACCGAGAGAGAACTAAATAATTGCTTGTGGTGTTTTGTCAATATGCAACTCGTTCCATATTGAGCTCCACTTAACTTGTAGTATTGTTTGTTGCATTTTGCCATGCCATGCCTCTTTAAACCGGACATGCATCATACTTGATTGTGCATCATGCCATATTTATGTGCTGTGTGTTTACCATGTTGTTTGTTTCTTTCCGGTGTTGCTTCTTAATTCCGGTAATGTTGCAATTGTGAGGATTCGTTCGACTACGTCCGTTCGTCTTCTTCGTGGACTCGTTCTTCTTCCTAGCGGGATTTCAGGCAAGATGACCGCTACCCTGGATCTCACTACTACCATTGCTATGCTAGTTGATTCGTTCTATCGCTATGCTACGCTACCTATCACCTGTTTATCAAGCCATCCCAAATTTCCATGAACCTCTAACCTTTGACACCCTTCCTAGCAAACCGTTGCTTGGCTATGTTACCGCTTTGCTCAGCCCTCTTATAGCGTTGCTAGTTGCAGGTGAAGTTGAAGATTGCTCCATGGTGGACAGGATTTTGTTGGGATATCACAATATCTCTTATATTATTAATGCATCTATATATTTGGTAAAGGGTGGAAGGCTCGGCCTTATGCCTGGTGTTTTGTTCCACTCTTGCCGCCCTAGTTTCCGTCATACCGGAGTTATGTTCCCGGATTTTGCGTTCCTTACGCGGTCGGGTGATTTATGGGACCCCCTTGACAGTTCGCTTTGAATAAAACTCCTCCAGCAAGGCCCAACCTTGGTTTTACCATTTGTCTCATCACCACCTATATTTCCCTTAGGAGTAATTAACCCAAGGGTCATCTTTATTTTAGCCCCCCCCGGGCCAGTGCTTGTCTAAGTGTTGGTCCGAACCGGGCAGACTGCGGGGCCACCTCGGGGCAACTCGAGGGCTGGTTTTACTCGTAGGCTAACCTATCCGGTGTTTCCCTGAGAACGAGATATGCGCAGCTCCTATCGGTATTGTCGGCGCATCGGGGGGCTTAGCTGGTCTTGTTTTACCATTGTCGAAATGTCTTGTAAACCGGGATTCCGAGTCTGATCGGGTCTTCCTAGGAGAAGGTCTATTCCTTCGTTGATCGCGAGAGCTTGTCATGGGCTAAGTTGGGACACCCCTGCAGGGTATAATCTTTCGAAAGCCGTGCCTGCGGTTATAGGCAGATGGGAATTTGTTAATGTCCGGTTGTAGATAACTTGACACCAGATCCGAATTAAAATGCATCAACCGCGTGTGTAGCCGTGATGGTCTCTTCTCGGCGGAGTCCAAGAAGTGAACACGGTCTTTGGGTTATGTTTGACGTAAGTAGGAGTTCAGGATCACTTCTTGATCATTGCTAGCTTCACGATCGTTCCGCTTGCTCTCTCCTTGCTCTTATTTGCGTATGTTAGCCACCATATATGCTTAGTCGCTGCTGCAGCCTCACCACTTTACCCCTTCCATTCCCTTTAAGCTTTGCTAGTCTTGATACCCATGGTAATGGGATTGCTGAGTCCTCGTGGCTCACAGATTACTACAACAACAGTTGCAGGTACAGGTTAGGCAATGATCATGACGCGAGAGAGATGCTTGATTGCGTTGAGTTCTTTTGCTTCTTCTTCTTCGATGATAGGTTCCAGGTCGGCAGCCTGGGCTAGCAGGGTGGATGTCGTTTGAGCTTCTGTTTGTGTTTCATCCATAGTCGGATGTTGATCTTATGTATTGTGATGTTGTATTCGTGTGGCATTGTATGCCTTATGTATGTATCCCCATCTATTATGTAATGTTGATGTAATGATATCCACCTTGCAAAAGCGTTTCAATATGCGGGTCTATCCTTGGTGGGACCTTCGAGTTCCTTTTGGATAGGGTCGCATATTGGGCGTGACAAGTTGGTATCAGAGCCTCGACCGACCATAGGAGCCCCCTTGATTGTTGGCCGTTGTTGAGTCTAGAAAAAAAACTATTTTGAGTCTTAGGATTATATATATATCGGAGAGTAGGATTCTTTTTACTCCTCAGCCCCCTTCGTCGCTCTGGTGAGGTATCCTGACGTAGATGTTTTGACTTTCCTCTCCTCAAATTTCACTAAATTTTTTTTAGGATCACGTGGGTATCTTGGAATCGTTTCGATGGTTTTGTGACGAGAACATTGTTCTTGGTGCCTCCTGTCTATTTATGTGGCTTTGACCCGGGGAGTCGAGCTCTGAGGTGTTGTCGTCACAATTTTATCGTTGCAGTTCTGGAATACCTGAGTTTTGCCGACATCGAAAATCTCTTTTATGCAGTTGTTGGTGAGATAACCTCAACGCCACCCAGTACTGGGGAGTTCGGGAGTATTGCCATAGCTCGTATAACGGATGCTTTTCGAAGGTTGAGGTACACGATTTCTGAAGGTTTCTTGGTTATGTGTTGATGGATGGATACATCTTGGATGTAGGTATTGTTAGTTTGGGTGAGATATATTGCTTCCCCTGTATCCCCACCAGATTGCATAACCAGAAAGTTTCGGGAGTTTTATAGGTGGGAATTCAAGTAGCTCCTAGAATATCTTTTCGACAGATGCATGATATGAGATTGGGGTTCGACGTCTAGTGGTCCGCCTTTCCATGGTAGTTTTTATAGTGGTCTCGTTGTGTCTTAAAGAACCCTTGGCTATGCTGGTTCGGGGACACTTCATATGTCATGTGCACTGCCTTGTACATGATGGTGCAGTACGATCGAGTCCGCGTGGGCCCCACCACGAAAACTTCGGACGGAATCTCTATCATATGTTTGTTCCGGCTTATTCTGCAAGCCAATCCTTTGTTTTGTTTTATTTGTGGTATTCGAGTTGCTTCGAAGTCAAATGTTGAATCCATACCTTTTCTAAACAGTGTTCTCATATTTCTATGGGAGTGCTAATCCTTTTGATCATCGAGGTCGTCATGTTAATTCTTTTCCAACCGACGTGCTTCTCTTCAAGTGGATCCAATCATTTCAATATCCGCAAGATCAATTCTAAGTTTTCTCACCGGTGTTTGTTTCATCCGTCCCCAAGTTGTCTTTGTTTTCCCCGCCCTCCCACCCTTTTTCTTCAAGGACTCATATATTTTAATCAAGTATCCATCTTATGGATGTGAAGTCTCTTCACTCTTTTCAATCAATGTTCTAATCCGGTGATCCCTCATGAAGATGCTTACGAGCTTCAAGTTCATCATCCTCCGTTCTCTTTTCTTCTCTGGTGGATCCAATTCAAGCTTGCGGTTTGATCATACTCTTTTCCTTGTTGCAAATGATTTTTCATACCGGTGCACCTCTTAATCTTCCACTTCTCTCTATTCTTATCCGGAGTGTTGAAGATATCTCGGAAGATTCGTGTTTCCATTCAAGCCATTTAATTCTACCGGTGCAATCTCTATTTCAAGCAATCCTTCAACGATGTTTCTTTCCAGTGAGCCCTAACCCACAGGTCTTTTCCCAGGATCTTACCTAACTCTTCTAATTATTCTGGAGCTATTCCCAAATTCTTTTCAAAGTGTGACGTAAGAATGGATCCCATTAGTCACATGCCTTCTCCAAGGTCGTTGTCAATCATTTTCATTGTTAGCTCAACCCCCTTCGCTTTTCATTATCCCGGAGTATCTCAGTAATTTGGTGGTGTTTTCGTCGTCATTTGAAGACCGAAGAAGGATTTCTCTTAAATCTTGGTCTGTTCTCTTGAAGATTCATCGTTCTAGATTGATGCCATCCTCTCATAATTGCTTTCGATTGTGACAATTCTTTCTTACCATCCAGAGCATTTCGTGAGTTCTTTCCATTTTATTCCTACAAAGGCCATCATGTCATAATTCTTCATTCTCAGTGTGTAGCTATTGTTCAAATACCCTCTAGTCAGTTCATGATCTCTTCGTTCTCATGTATCTAAATCGCCTCAAGTATCTTCATTCGTTTTCCAATTCTTCCCGGTGAATTGTGCCTTTGCTATGGCCTTTTTCAATTCTTTCGGTGGTTCGTTTAGGATTTCTCTTCCTTCGTTATTATATCAAATATTCGTTGTTTCTATCCCACCGGTGGTTCCATCAATACCTTCTCAAGTTTACGCTATATCTCTCTTAATTCTTTCTACGAGAATAAGTAGTACGCCAAATCCGTTGCTTGTCATCAATTTAAATTGGTGAAGGATAGGCATTACATAATTCTTATTCTTGTTTCATCCAAGTGATTAATTCCTTCTTCCGGAGATTGTTCATGATGAAGTAATTCTCGGTTCTAGTATTCATCTTTCTTTTCGGAGTTCCAAGCTCTCTCAATTATCTCATCGCGAAGCTCCATCTAAATCATTGCAAGGGTTCACCTTGTATTTTCAACCTCTCTTTCTTTCTATCATCCTTTTATTACCGGAGTTCTTCATGGAGGCTCTACATGGTGGTTCGTCAAGGACCCTATTCATTCTTAAATTGTTCGTCAAGATTTCTCTTGAAGTTATGATCCGCCAAGCTATTCTCAAAAATTAAACATGGTGCTCAACACATGTTTTGTTTTGAGGAGTTCAAGCATTCTTCATCTTGCATTCCGAAGTGCAATCCTTTCAACCTTATCTTTTGAGATGGTGTTATGTCACTCTTAACAATTTCCTTCAAGGTTCATGATTCATATTGTTATCAAGAATGAGGTATTTTAAATCCATCAATCTCTTTGTTGGAGTTATCTTGGGTTATATTTCACCTAAAGCCTTCCATTGGGAATGTTGCTTTTTGTGGTGCTTATCATTGATCCAAGCTTTCTCCATATCCTTCTCGATGAAAGAAGTTTTCATCTCTTCGTTCCTCTCAAACAAGCAATTGTTTTTTCGTTAGTGGCAGAATTTCACTTCAAGCGTTGAGATGTTTCCATAAGCCCACTACAAGTTTATTCGTTTCGTTGTTGGTTTTCCAACAACTACGTTCTATTCTTCTTTGCAAGGATGCTTTCCAAGCTGATTTGTGGTACAAGTTGGCATTTTCTTCTCCATTCTTCTATTTCAACGATCTAGCTTCTATTCTTTCATTCCGAAGGCATTGTGATGTTGTTCTCTTCACTCATTATCTTGTTTTGTCAAGATCGTGTTCTTTTCCTTGCTTATACATTTAACCGGAGCGTTGTGTCTATCATTCCTCATTTAACCGGAGTCTCATCCAAGTGCTTTCATTTTGCCAAGTTCATGTTCTATTCCTTCCATGTTCAACCGGAGTGCTGCCCAAATTCTTCCTCTCTCATCTTGTTGTAACCGGAGTGGTTTTGAACCCTATCTTGTCAATTAAACTCTTGATTCATGTCTTTGCAACCTTCAAGTTAAAGTAATGTTCCTTGTTCCTCTTTTCTAACGGATTGTTTGCAATCTCGCTCATCTCTAATTGCTCAACCTCTCAAGGTTCGTGGTTTCACTCATTGGTCGAAGAAGCAACTTAGTTTTACCGCTTATCTTCCTCTTCCGTTTCCCTCCGGTGCCATCCTAGATCTCGGGACGAGATCCTCTCGTAGTGGTGGAGTGTTGTAACGCCCCGGATACAACTTTCCATATTCGTAACTCCAACTCTTGCCTTTTCCGGAGATGTGATTTATTATTTCCTTCGTGGTTGGGTTTTTGTCGTTTGTTTTGCATTTTGTTCTTGTTATGCATCTCATCTCATAACATCTTCTGCATTGCATCGGCATCGTTTTCATAAAACTTGCATCCGTTCGGGTTCCGCTGGTTCTCTCCGTTGTCCGTTCCGAGCCCCGACACTCGCACGCGCCCGCGGCACCTCCGAAATATTATTTTATAAGTGGCATAATAATGTTCTTGGAATGGGTTGCAACTTGTCGTGCGGTCTTATTATAGTGTAGACAGGCCGCCTACCAAGTTTCGTCGCATTCGGAGTCTGTTTGATAGCCCAACCGTCATCCGTAGCGGCGCCGTTGCCGGTTTAATCGTCGGACGTTTCGGTCTCCGAAACTACCGCCAGGCTGCATTTCTCTTCTCTCCCCTCAGCCCAAGCACTCTCTTCACAGCCCACTAACCCCTCCTAGCCCACCTATCTAACCCTCCTCCGCTCCGGACCGTCCGATCGAGATCGAACGGCTCCGAAACGGAGCAAAACCCCCAACCCTAACCCCTCTTTCTATAAATAGCACCCCTCCTTCCATTTTGGGCATCCCTAGCCTTCCCCTACCTCCCAGCCGCCTCCCTCCTCGAAATCTGCGCCTCCCTCCCTCCGATCTGGCGCTGCCAGCCCGCCACTGCCACTTGGTGCCACCCAATTGGCTAGCCGTCGCCGCAGAAGCCTCCCTCGCCCACTCCTCGCTCGCCACCTGTTCCCCACGCTCCCCGCGCCGCCAGGCCCGTCCCAGGCCCGCCGAAACCCATCTGGGCCCGGCTCCCGCTCGCCCGCGCCCAAGGGCCGCTTCCCCTCGTCCCCGAGCCAGGAAGATCCGGCAGCGCCCGATCTGGCCTCGACCTCCTTCCCTTCGCCTCGCCGGACCCCATGCCGCCTCGCCGGACCTTGCCGCGCCGCCGCCGCTCCAGGTCAACGCGCTACTGCCGCCCCGTTTCCCTCTCCTCCCTCTTCCTCACGAGCTCTCCCCTCTGCAGATCCCCGCCGCCCTTGCAGCTCCTCGCCGGAGTCGTCCCCGTGCGCCGCCGCCACCGGGAATGGATGGATCCGGCCGGGATCCGCCGAATCCGCCCCATCCCGGACCTCTCCGGCCTTCCCTCGCCCCACCGCTGGCTCTCATCGCCTTCCACGCTGCCGGCCTCGTCTTTGTGCGTCGGGAGGACGACGCAGGCGCCGCCGGCCTCGTGGCCCGGCCTCCCCACGTGGGCCTCGGCCCCTCTCCTCCAGGCCCCGTGGGCCAGCGGCCTCCAAGGCCTGCCTTGGCCTCTCCTCCGACTGGGCTGAAGCCCATGGTGAGCCTCCAGCCTATCCCTCGCCCCAGTGCACCACATGTTATCTTGCGCCCACCAGATTCTGCCCGCATGCATTTTTTTTCAGTCCTGCGAATTTGCTAATTTCCAGAGACTGCAGTTTTACAGAAAACCCCCTGTTGTTCATGCATTTAATAACCCACAAGATATGCATCATATGTAAATACTTTATACATGTAAAATGCTTAGATTTACATCTAGTTTCATAATATGCCACTCTCACCCATGTTAAAAATGTTTAAAATACTGTTTGATTAAATTTGTTCAAATGCCATGTTAAAATGCTTTATTTCATAACTAAATAACCGTAGCTCGGTTTTTAATAAACTTTATATGTAAATGGGGTGGAAAAATGCATAGATTAACATGTTGCACTTTATTTTCCTATTTAACAACCCTAAAATATTGTTTAGGCAGAACAGTACCGAATCTAAAATATGCATATGGGGATTTTCCGGACTTGTTGTTTGTTATTCCGGCCTCATTTAAACTTGTCTAGATAGGTAGTTTTTCATATGCTTCACCCCTTGCCATGTTTAATAACATTTAATATTGTTGTGTACCTAACCGAGAGAGAACTAAATAATTGCTTGTGGTGTTTTGTCAATATGCAACTCGTTACATATTGAGCTCCACTTAACTTGTAGTATTGTTTGTTGCATTTTGCCATGCCATGCCTCTTTAAACCGGACATGCATCATACTTGATTGTGCATCATGCCATATTTATGTGTTGTGTGTTTACCATGTTGTTTGTTTCTTTCCGGTGTTGCTTCTTAATTCCGGTAATGTTGCGATTGTGAGGATTCGTTCGACTACGTCCGTTCGTCTTCTTCATGGACTCGTTCTTCTTCCTAGCGGGATTTCAGGCAAGATGAACGCTACCATGGATCTCACTACTACCATTGCTATGCTAGTTGATTCGTTCTATCGCTATGCTGCGCTACCTATCACCTGTTTATCAAGCCATCCCAAATTTCCATGAACCTCTAACCTTTGACACCCTTCCTAGCAAACCGTTGCTTGGCTATGTTACCGCTTTGCTCAGCCCTCTTATAGCGTTGCTAGTTGCAGGTGAAGTTGAAGATTGCTCCATGGTGGACAGGATTTTGTTGGGATATCACAATATCTCTTATATTATTAATGCATCTATATATTTGGTAAAGGGTGGAAGGCTCGGCCTTATGCCTGGTGTTTTGTTCCACTCTTGCCGCCCTAGTTTCCGTCATACCGGAGTTATGTTCCCGGATTTTGCGTTCCTTACGCGGTCGGGTGATTTATGGGACCCCCTTGACAGTTCGCTTTGAATAAAACTCCTCCAGCAAGGCCCAACCTTGGTTTTACCATTTGCCTCACCACCACCTATATTTCCCTTAGGAGTAATTAACCCAAGGGTCATCTTTATTTTAGCCCCCCCCCCCGGGCCAGTGCTTGTCTAAGTGTTGGTCCGAACCGGGCAGACTGCGGGGCCACCTCGGGGCAACTCGAGGGCTGGTTTTACTCGTAGGCTAACCTATCCGGTATTGCCCTGAGAACGAGATATGCGCAGCTCCTATCGGGATTGTCGGCGCATCGGGGGGCTTAGCTGGTCTTGTTTTACCATTGTCGAAATGTCTTGTAAACCGGGATTCCGAGTCTGATCGGGTCTTCCTGGGAGAAGGTCTATTCCTTCGTTGATCGCGAGAGCTTGTCATGGGCTAAGTTGGGACACCCCTGCAGGGTATAATCTTTCGAAAGCCGTGCCTGCGGTTATAGGCAGATGGGAATTTGTTAATGTCCAGTTGTAGATAACTTGACACCAGATCCGAATTAAAATGCATCAACCGCGTGTGTAGCCGTGATGGTCTCTTCTCGGCGGAGTCCAAGAAGTGAACACGGTCTTTGGGTTATGTTTGACGTAAGTAGGAGTTCAGGATCACTTCTTGATCATTGCTAGCTTCACGACCGTTCCGCTTGCTCTCTCCTTGCTCTTATTTGCGTATGTTAGCCACCATATATGCTTAGTCGCTGCTGCAGCCTCACCACTTTACCCCTTCCATTCCCTTTAAGCTTTGCTAGTCTTGATACCCATGGTAATGGGATTGCTGAGTCCTCGTGGCTCACAGATTACTACAACAACAGTTGCAGGTACAGGTTATGCGATGATCATGATGCGAGAGCGATGCTTGATTGCGTTGAGTTCTTCTGCTTCTTCTTCTTCGATCAGGGGATAGGTTCCAGGTCGGCAGCCTAGGCTAGCAGGGTGGATGTCGTTTGAGCTTATGTTTGTGTTTCATCCATAGTCGGATGTTGATCTTATGTATTGTGATGTTGTATTCGTGTGGCATTGTATGCCTTATGTATGTATCCCCATCTATTATGTAATGTTGATGTAATGATATCCACCTTGCAAAAGCGTTTCAATATGCGGGTCTATCCTTGGTGGGACCTTCGAGTTCCTTTTGGATAGGGTCGCATATTGGGCGTGACACCAGTATTGCAATTGTTAAAGATCTCTTGTCTGATAATATTGATGGGCATGTTATTCAGTTCGAAGGTGAAACTGCTAGAATTGCTAAACCCTATGCTAAGGATAAACATCGTGAGGAAGAATTGCCTAGTAAGGATGAAATTATTGGTCTTGCTTCTATTGCCATACCTCCCAGTGATCCTTTGGAACATTATTTGCTAGACCATGAAAATGATATGTTTATGAATGAAAGAAGGGAAATAGATGAAGTATTCTTTAAACATGAACCTATTCTGAAACACAATTTGCCTGTTGAAATACTAGGGGATCCTCCTCCACCCAAGGGTGATCCCGTGTTTGAGCTTAAACCGTTGCCTGATAATCTTAAGTATGCTTATCTTGATGAAAGAAAATATATCCTGTTATTATTAGTGCTAACCTTTCAGAGCATGAAGAAGAAAGATTATTGAAAACTCTGAATAAGCACCATGCCGCTATTGGATATACTCTTGATGATCTTAAGGGCATTAGTCCCACTCTATGTCAGCATAAAATAAATTTGGAAGCGGATGCCAAACCAGTTTGTGATCCTCAACGACGTTTGAATCCTAAAATGAAAGAAGTGGTAAGAAAGGAAATACTCAAGCTTCTGGAGGCAGGTATAATTTATCCCGTTGCTGATAGTCAGTGGGTAAGTCCTGTCCATTGTATCCCTAAGAAGGGAGGTATTATGTTGTCCCTAATGATAAAGATGAATTAATTCCGCAAAGAATTATGACAGGTTATAGGATGGTAATTGATTTCCGCAAATTAAGTAAAGCTACTAAGAAAGACCATTACCCCTTACCTTTTATTGACCAAATGCTAGAAAGATTATGCAAACATACACATTATTGCTTTCTAGATGGTTATTTTGGTTTCTCTCAAATGCCTGTGTCGGCTAAAGATCAATCAAAGACTACTTTTACATGCCCTTTTGGTACTTTTGCTTATAGACGTATGCCTTTTGGTTTATGTAATGCACCTGCTACCTTTCAAAGATGCATGATGGCTATATTCTCTGACTTTTGTGAAAAGATTTGTGAGGTTTTCATGGATGATTTTTCTGTCTATGGTTCCTCTTTTGATGATTGCTTGAGCAATCTTGATCGAGTTTTGCAGCGATGTGAAGAAACTAATCTTGTCTTGAATTGGGAAAAGTGCCACTTTATGGTTAATGAAGCTATTGTTTTGGGACACAAAGTTTCTAAAAGAGGTATTGAAGTTGATAAAGCCAAGGTTGATGCTATTGAAAAGATGCCATGTCCCAAGGACATCAAAGGTATAAGAAGTTTCCTTGGTCACGCCGGGTTTTATAGGAGGTTCATTAAGGACTTCTCAAAAATTTCTCGGCCTCTGACTAATTTGTTACAAAAAGATGTACCATTTGTCTTTGATGATGATTGTGTAGAAGCATTTGAAATACTTAAGAAAGCATTAGTCTCTGCACCTATTGTTCAGCCACCTGATTGGAATTTACCCTTGGAAATTATGTGTAATGCTAGTGATTGTGCTGTAGGTGCTGTTCTAGGGCAAAGAGTTGATAAGAGATTAAATGTTATCCATTATGCTAGTAAGACTCTAGACAATGCTCAAAGAAATTATGCTACTACCGAAAAGGAACTTTTAGCAGTTGTATTTGCTTGTGATAAATTCAGACCCTATATTGTTGATTCTAAAGTAACTATTCACACCGATCATGCTGCTATTAAATATCTTATGGAAAAGAAAGATGCTAAACCTAGACTTATTAGATGGGTTCTCTTGCTGCAAGGATTTGATTTGCATATTGTTGATAGAAAAGGAGCTGAGAACCCCATTGCAGACAACTTATCTAGGTTAGAGAATGTTCTTGATGACCCATTACCTATCGATGATAGCTTTCCTGATGAACAAAATGTCGTAAGCACTTCTCGTAGCACTCCATGGTATGCTGATTATGCTAATTATATTGTTGCTAAATTTATACCACCTAGCTTCACATACCAACAAAAGAAAAAGTTCTTTTATGATTTGCAACATTACTTTTGGGATGACCCACATCTTTATAAAGAACGAGTAGATGGTGTTATTAGACGTTGTGTGCCTGAGCATGAACAGGAACAAATCCTACGCAAGTGTCACTCCGAAGCTTATGGAGGACACCACGCTGGAGATAGAACTGCACATAAGGTATTGCAATCTGGGTTTTATTGGCCTACTCTCTTCAAGGATGCTCGTAAGTTTGTTTTATCTTGTGATGAATGTCAAAGAATTGGTAATATTAGTAGACGTCAAGAAATGCCTATGAATTATTCACTTGTTATTGAACCATTTGATGTTTGGGACTATGATTATATGGGACCTTTTCCTTCCTCTAATGGATACACACATATGTTAGTTGCTGTTGATTACGTTACTAAGTGGGTAGAAGCTATTCCAACTAGTAGTGCTGATCATAACACTTCTATTAAAATGCTTAAGGAAGTTATTTTTCCGAGGTTTGGAGTCCCTAGATATTTAATGGCTGATGGTGGTTCACATTTTATTCATGGTGCTTTCCGTAAAATGCTTGCTAAACATGACGTTAATCATAGAATTGCATCTCCTTATCACCCACAGTCTAGTGGTCAAGTAGAATTGAGCAATAGAGAGCTCAAATTAATTTTGCAAAAGACTGTTAATAGGTCTAGATATAATTGGTCCAAGAAACTTGATGATGCATTATGGGCCTATAGAACTGCATATAAGAATCCTATGGGTATGTCTCCGTATAAGATGGTTTATGGAAAAGCATGTCACTTACCTCTCGAACTAGAACATAAGGCATATTGGGCTATTAAAGAGCTCAACTATGATTTCAAACTTGCCGATGAGAAGAGGTTATTTGATATTAGCTCACTTGATGAATGGAGAACCCAAGCCTATGAAAATGCCAAGTTGTTTAAAGAAAAAGTTAAAAGATGGCATGATAAAAGGATACAAAAGCGTGAGTTTAATGTAGGTGATTATGTATTGCTATACAACTCCCGTTTAAGATTTTTTGCAGGAAAACTTCTCTCTAAATGGGAAGGTCCCTACGTTATCGAGGAGGTCTATCGTTTCGGTGCCATAAAAATCAACAACTTCGCACGCACAAATCCGAAGGTGGTAAACAGTCAAAGGATCAAACATTATATCTCAGGTAATCCTATAAATGTTGAAACTAATATTATTGAAACCGTAACCCCGGAGGAATACATAAGGGACACTTTCCAGAACGTTCCAGACTCCAAAAAGGAATAGGTATGTGTTACGGTAAGTAAACTGACTCCAAAACAAATTCTAAGGCAATATTTCTCTGTTTTGGAATATTTAGAAAAATAGAAAAATAAGTAGTATTCCGGGGAGGACACAAGGCCTCCACGAGGGTGGAAGGCGCGCCCTCCCCTTGGGCGCGCCCCCCTACCTCGTGAGCACCTCGTGTGCCCTCCGGACTCTGTTTTCTTGCACGATACGTATTTTGGTCTGTAAAAATTCATTATATATTATCCCGAAGGTTTTGACGACCATATCTCGCAAATATCCTCTATTTTCGTTTCGAGCTATTTCCATTGCAGATTTGAGGATTCCGGAGACTCGATCATCCTTCTATGAGGGTGAGCCTATGCCATGGAAGGTGGACGACAAGCTTGCATCATCAACAACACCTCCACCGCCAACAACAAAGAAGGAGACATAATCACATGGGTATGGGCACTCCCCTCGGCAACTGCCAAGCTTGGGGGAGGTGCCCCGGTATCATATCACCATCACAACTCCTATCTTTACCGTTTTTCTTAGTTCGATCCTAGTAGTAGTATCTTGATATAGTAGAATAAAGTCATGGCATGATTTAGTTTTGAAGTTTTGCTTTATGATCCCTCTATGCAATTGAGTCCGTGAGCTATATATAATAAAGATTAGTGTTGAGTCAAGGGCTTGATTACTTTGCCATGATCTTGAGTGAATAAAAGAAGAGAATAAAAAGAAACAAAGAGCTCATATTGATCTTATTGAAAGTAATGACTTCACATAGAAAGAGTATGATGATTAAAAGTTGTTGGGAGTTGGCAAATATAGCTTTGGTCATCGTTGCAATTAATAGGAAGTAATAAGGAGAGAGAGGTTTCACATATAGATATATTATCATTGACATCTTTTATGATTGGGAACACTCATTAAAATATGACATGCTAAAGAGTTGATGTTGGACAAGGAAGACAACATAATGAGTTATGTTTTCTTATATCTGATATAAAGTATGCTGTCATGGTTCCTCTAACATGTTGAGCTTGCCTTTCCCCCTCATGCTAGCCAAATTCTCAGCACCAAGTAGAGATACTACTTGTGCTTCCAAATATCCTTAAACCAGTTTAGCCATGAGAGTCCACCATATCTACCTATGGATTGAGTAAGATCCTTCAAGTAAGTTGTCATCGGTGCAAGCAATAAAAATTGCTCTCTAAATATGCATGACTTATTAGTGCAGAGAAATAAGCTTTGTACGAACTTGTTGTGGACGCAATAAAAGCGACGGACTACATAATAAAGGTTCACATACAAGGGGCAATATAAAGTGATGTTCTTTTGCATTAAGATTTTGTGCATCCAACCATAAAAGCGCATGGCAACCTCTGCTTCCCTCTGCGAAGGGCCTATCTTTTATTATTATCCTCTACCTTACGCAAGAGAAACGGTGATCTTCACCTTTCCTTTTTCATTTTATCCTTTGGCAAGCCCAGCATGTTGGAAAGAACATGATATATATATATATATATATATATATCTAATTGGATGTAGGGGAGTATGAATTATTATTGTTGACATTACCCTTGAGGTATAAGGTTGTGGGGCAAAACTATAAGCCCATATCTTTCTCTGTGTCCGGTTAAACTCCGTAACCACAAGTATTGCGTGAGTGTTAGCAATCATGAAGGACTAAGTGATAGTTGAGTATGTGGACTTGCTTTTAAGCTCTGACATAGACTCTTTCCGATGTTATGATAAATTGCAATTGCTTCAATGACTGAGGGTATAATTTTTTGGTGCTCAATAAGGTTTCTGATTCATACTTTGGCTTTGTGAAAAGATCATCACTTTAACATAAGTAATCATATGACAAAATTTATATATGTTGCTGTTATGAGAATAATCATGATGCTTTCATGTCCGTATTTTATTTTGTTTATCGACGCCTCTACCTCTAAACATGAGGACATATTTATTGTTATCGGCTTTTCGCTTGAGGACAAGCGAGGTCTAAGCTTGGGGGAGTTGATACGTCCATTTTGCATCATGCTTTTATATTGATATTTATCGCATTATGGGCTGTTATTTCACGTTATGTCACAATACTTATGGCTATTCTCTCTTATTTTACAAGGTTTACATGAAGAGGGAGAATGCCGGCAGCTGGAATTCTGGGCTGGAAAAGGAGCAAATATTGAAGGGCTATTCTGCGTAACTCCAAAAGTCCTGAAACTCCACGGAATACCTTAAAATAAATAAAGAAACATCGTCGCCAAAGATGAAGGCCAGGGGGCCCACACCCTGCTCATGAGGGTGGGGGGCGCACCCCCCTACCTCGTGGGCCCCTGGTGGCTCTCCGACGTCCATCTTCTCCTATATGAAGTCTTTCGATGAGAAAAAAATAGCAAGCAACCTTTCGGGACGAGACTCCGCCGCCACGAGGCGGAACCTTGGCGGAACCAATCTAGGGCTCTGGCAGACCTGTTCTGCCGGGGACACTTCCCTCCGGGAGGGGGAAATCATCGCCATCATCATCACCAACGCTCCTCTCATCAGGAGAGGGCAATCTCCATCAACATCTTCACCAGCACCATCTCATCTCCAAACCCTAGTTCATCTCTTGTATCCAATTCTTGTCTCCAAGTCTGGGATTGGTGCTAGTAGGTTGCTAGTAGTGTTGATTACTCCTAGTAGTTGATGCTAGTTGGTTTACTTGGTGGAAGATCATATGTTCAGATCCTTTATGCATATTATTACCCCTCTGATTATGAACATGAATATGCTTTGCGAGTAGTTACGTTTGTTCCCAAGGACACGAGAGAAGTCTTGCTATTAGTAGTCATGTGAATTTGGTATTCGTTCGATATTTTGATGAGATGTATGTTGTCTAACCTCTAGTGGTGTTATGTGAACGTCGACTACATAACACTTCACCACTATTTGGGCCTAGAGGAAGGCATTGGGAAGTAATAAGTAGATGATGGGTTGCTAGAGTGACAGAAGCTTGAACCCTAGTTTATGCATTGCTTCGTAAGGGGCTGATTTGGATCCATATGTTTCGTGCTATGGTTAGGTTTACCTTAATACTTTTGTTGTAGTTGCGGATGCTTGCAATAGAGGTTAATCATAAGTGGGATGTTTGTTCAAGTAAGAACAGTACCCAAGCACCGGTCCACCCACATATCAAATTATCAAAGTACCGAACGCGGATCATATGAGCATGATGAAAACTAGCTTGACGATATTCCCATGTGTCCTTGGGAGCGCTTTTCCTATTATAAGAGTTCGTTACGGCCTGTCCTTTGCTACAAAAAGGATTGGGCTACCTTGATGCACCTTATTTACTTTTGTTACTTGTTGCTCGTTACAATTTACGTTATCACAAAACTATCTTTTACCACTTATTTCAGTACTTGCAGAGAATACCTTGCTAAAAACCGCTTATCATTTCCTTCCGCTCCTCGTTGGGTTCGACACTCTTACTTATCGAAAGGACTATGATAGATCCCCTATACTTGTGGGTTATCATGCATCAACTCCGAATCATGTCTTTGGTCAAATGTTGGGTTTGCCCGGCTCCTGGGTTTGCTGCCTTACGTTCCGTTCTATCGGCTAAGGCAGCCGAAGGAGAACTACTGCGATTGTGCCCTGGTTATTCCGGATGAGCACCTCCATAGAGAAAGCCGAAAACTAACTGTCATGATACAGCGAGAGACTGGTCAACCACTCGAGGACTCACCAGAATCTATAGGATTCCTCCACATTAACGAAGGACCATTTCCCGGTCATGTACATACGCGCCCCTATCCGGATGCACGCGGAAGTACTAGGGGCTACATAGTAGCCCCACCTTTAAACTCCTATGGCTAAGTGAAAGTATTACAACTATATAGTCTGGTTGCCTGGTTCGACGTGCGATCAGCTCCTTAATGGACCAAGACGTTGGATCAAGTGTGATTACGCATATTTTTTCGAACACCCCCGCATTATATGCATGGGGGCTAAAGCCAACGACTGCTAACTTTCAAGTTATATGCATACATAAACGGCCGCGCAGGAGGCATTATAACACTTTCAGGCAAAAGTATAAACACAGCCTCTATATTTGACACATAATTGTTTACAATTAATCGACTTGTCACTCGAACATGAAATTCTTCGAGCACTGAGCCTCTATTATACATGCACCTTCTATGACCTGCTCAAAATAGTGCTCAGCTGGGTCCTGGCTTCCTGCCGGACTCTGGGTTGCAATGCTGGTGGCCTCCATATCTGCCCAATATGTCTTAACACGGGCAAGAGCCATCCTCCACCCTCTATGCACGCCAACCTTTTCATGGCATCGATTCACGATCCGGCGCCAAATAATTGTTGCACTAAACCAAAGTAACTGTCCAGCCTCGGTCCCTTCGGCCATAGATGGTCTATTACAAACCTCATTGCGAGACCGCACAACCTATGGAGCTCGGCTATACCGGAATCCTCTCACTCAATGGCAATGAGCGCGTTGGAGCGCTAAATTGCGACCAAAACAACATTTCTATTTCATTATCTTTATGATCCTTGAATAACTTGGTCGCATCAACCATACTTTTCGCCAAGTCCGCATACTCATCTACAGCGCTCCAAAGCCGATCCAAAGGAGCATACTTTGGATCTAACAACTTCATCCGCAACAAATATGGGCTTCCAGCTGTAATTTCTCCGGCTTGTCGAAGTTCCTCCCTCGCGTCTCTAATTTCAGAGCACGTCTCCATAGCTGCATCCAGGGCCTTCTTCAGGTCAGCCGCCTTTGCCTGATTCTCCTTCTCGAGAAGCTCTTACCGGCTTGGCGGCGTCCCTTAGCTCCATAGCCATCTCGGCTATCTTTTCTTCGCTTTGGTGATGAGCAGCCTGTTCGACTCTCAAGTCTTCGACTGCCTTTAGGGCAGCCGCATTGCCAGCCCGGGCTTGTTCCTTGGCTAGGGCAAGTTCCGCCCTCAGGGCCTCAATGGCAGCAGCTCTACCTGCAGTCACATCATACCATATTAATATTACAATCCTCTCCATATTTCCTTAACAAATGAGGAAAAAACGAGCGCATACTCTGTGACTCGTCAAGCCGCTTATTTACAAGCATGATGTCGGCATCCACCACATCAATCTGTCGCCTCAGTTCGGTGAATTCAGAGGTCCGGTCTCCCGCCGGACCCTTAGCCACCTGCGCATGAATGCAGTATGATCATTACTTGAGAATGTGATCCTCCGTTTGCCGCCTAGGGCTGGCAACCAGAGTCTTAGGGGCTACTATCTATACGGAGGACACCTAGCGCGTGCGGTACAACCAAAAATTGCGTATTTCATCGCGTACCTCGAAGCCTTTGAGCAAGCTTCCAAAAGCTTCATTTAACCCGCTTGTGGCGGACGAAATCTTCTCCAACATCGTACCCATTAGCGTACGGTGCTCCTCCGAGAGAGCAGCTTGCTCCAGGAGGCCCGTCAATATGTTCGGCTGGGCACCGGACTGTCCCAGACCCTTCTCATTGCCCTCCATGGGAGCCGAACGCGCCAGGCTTGGTGCAGCCGAAGTGTTAGCTTCCGGCCTCAGCAAATCTGGACTCCTCCGTGACGACACCTCCGGGTCGCTTGCCCCATGGGGTGGAGAGGCAGGTGGGGTTTCACTCTCCATCATCTCCGGAAGAAGATCCCCCGAAGATGAACCCTGTTGAGACGAGCTACTAATCGGACTGCAAAAAAATAGATCCTGGTTATTGTTCTCAGAGGAAAAAGCAATAGCTTCTTGTTTATTAACTTACAGCTCGGTGGAGGGCTGGCCCGTTTGCGCGCACGGTGCGGTGAGGACGCCCTTCAGGGTAGGGCCCCCTGGTGAAGCTCTCTTCCCTTGCTGAGGCACCTCCATCTCAAAGTCTTCGGAGGCAACCCTTTTCTTCCCTCAGGGGGGGGGGGAAACCTTGGAAAAACCTCCCTGACTATCCTCCTTCATGGAGATATTAATTCCCCCGATTTGGATGTGCAATGTGTGGAGTTCGGCTTCTCTATTCTTCTCTTCCCCTTTCCCCGAGGGCACTTGGCTTAATGCGTGTCTAAGCATCCTGGCTATTGCAGGACTGGGTGAGCCTTCGGGAAGTTGGGCCGGACACCTGATCCTCTCCGCCTTACTGAGCCAATCCTGGCCGCGGACAAGTTTTCAGAATAATGTTGTATTAAACATAAGCGAAGTGTTCGGTTACAGGGTTACTTACTTGGGTATCTGGGTAGTTGCAGCTCAGGCCCGCATCCTCGGTGGTGTCCGGACACCTTACTTGTGGTCCGAGGAATAACTTATACATCCCTTCGAGCATCATGCCGAAGAGGTGCTGAATGGTTCATGGACCTTCCGAATTGAAGTCCCACATCCGGAGAGGCCGCCGTTTGCATGGCAGGATCCGCTGAACTAGCATTACCTGAATTATTTTGACAAGATCAATATCCCTCTCAAGAAGCTCCCGAATAGGGCTCTGCAATGCCGGTACGTCATTAGCAGGCCCCCAGTCTAGTCCCACATTGGCCCACGACGCCAGTTGAGGTAGAGGGCCCGGACGGAAGGCAGAGGCAGCCACCCACGTTGTGCCTCGAGGAGCTGTGACATAGAACCACCTCCATTGCCACAGATCAGACACCTCCGGGAAGGAACCTTCTGGCCATGGAACATTAGCGTTTCTGCTTATTGCGGCGCCTCTGCACTCCATGTGTAGCCCCTGAATCACCTTCGGCTTCACATTGAAGGTCTTGAGCCATAGGCCAAAGTGTGGGGTCATGTGGAGGAAGGCTTCACACACGACGATAAACGACGAGATGTGGAGGATGGAATCCGGAGCTAGATTGTGAAAATCTAACCCGTTATAGAATATGAGCCCTCTCACGAAGGGATCAAGAGTAAGGCCCAAGCCTCGGAGGAAGTGAGAAACAAATATGATACTCTCGTTGTGTTTGGGAGTGGGGATGACCTGCCCAGGGGTGGGAAGCCTGTGCTTAACGTCGGTGGTCAAATATCTGGCCTCCCTGGGCTTCACAATGTCCTCCTCTGTGACAGAGGAGGCCATCCACCGACCTTGAAGGTTGGATCTGGACATGATTGAAGATCCGGAGTGCCTAAGTTTGAGCTTCGGGTATTGGAACTCGGGAGGCGGAAAGGTGCAATCATGGAAAGGGATAGGCCTTGACCCCTCTATAAAGGGGGAGGATATCAAGTGTCCCTAGCGTAACCGTTCGGGACTTTCCTAAAAACACGGAGTCATGCCAACAGGCGTGGTGGGGTTACCCATACCCGTATTGATGAGGATCCCGCGATAATGGGGACACAATCTCTGCTTCGACAAGACGTGCCAAGGAAACCGCCTCGCAACGTGTGTGGTAGCTGGTTGTAAAAAACGGTTCGAATAATGGTCGGGCCGTGTCGTGATGTCATGCTACGAAGAGTTGTCAGCAGATCAGATTTGTGGATTATTGTTCTCTCTACGGTGGTATGTGAAATTTGTCTTGCAGAGCCGTACACGACTTAAGTGTTCGAAATTTACCTTGGAGTATTCGGAGATGGAACCCGCCTTGCAATGCTGAAGACAATCTGCGTGCCGGACTCATCGTCATTGAATCCGGGTTCACGGGCTACTGAGGGAGTCCTGGATAAGGGGGTATCCGGACAGTTGGACTATATACTTTGGCCGGACTGTTGGACTATGAAGATACAAGATTGAAGACTTCGTCCCGTGTCTGGATGGGACTCTCCTTTGTGTGGAAGGCAAGCTTGGTGATTCGGATGATAGATCTCCTTCTCTGTAACCGACTCTGTGTAACCCTAGCCCCCTCCATTGTCTATATAAACCGGAGGGTTTAGTCCGTAGGACGACAACAATCATACCGTAGGCTAGCTTCTAGGGTTTAGCCTCTACGATCTCATGGTAGATCAACTCTTGTAATACTCATATCATCAAGATCAATCAAGCAGGAAGTAGGGTATTACCTCCATTGAGAGGGCCCGAACCTGGGTAAAACATCATGTCCCCTGCCTCCTGTTACCATCAGCCTTAGACGCACAGTTCGGGACCCCCTACCCGAGATCCGCCGGTTTTGACACCGACACGTGGCATGTGGAGGAACTCGCACCCTTCAAAATATCCGCTGAGTTGCTGAACGAGGAAGCGGTAGCTCGCCATGTTTGCATCCTTGGCGTCCCAATCACCAGATGACTGTTGGACCACCAAGTCTGAGTCGCCATAGCACAGGATCCGGCTTATGCCGAGCTCTTTGGCTAGCCGGAGCCCATGTATGAGCGCCTCATACTCGGCCACGTTGTTGAAGGCGGCAAAATGGATTTGCAATGTGTATCTGAGCTTGTCGCCTTTGGGAGAGGTGAGGACGATGCTGCCTCCCAAACCAGTGCGCATGTTGGATCCGTCAAAGTGCATCCGCCAAAGGGTGGAGTCAGGTGCTGGTGGCAGGTACTGGGTCTCGGACCAGTCGACGAGGAAGTCGGCCAGCACTTGGGACTTGATGGTGGTGCAAGGCTGGTAGAAGATGGTATAAGGAGCCAGCGCAATGGCCCACTTGGCCACTCGGCCAGATGCACCCCGGCTGCCCATGATCTCGGCAAGCGGGGCAGTGCAAACGACCGTGATGGGATGCTCTTGAAAGTAGGTCTTGAGCTTCTTGGCAGCAAAGTACACGCCATAGCACATCTTCTGGTAGTGGGGATAGTTCTGCTTCGAGGTTGATAGTACTTCACTCAGGTAATACACCGGCCTCTGGACCAGCTGAGCTTTGTCTTCTTCTGGGTGCTGAACCACGATGACAGTGCTTACCACTCGGTTGGTTGCGGCAATGTAAAGGAGCATAGGCTCTTTCTCAGTCGGGGCAGCCAGGACAGGCAGCATGGCCAACATCTTCTTTAGCTGGTGAAAAGCTTCGTCCGCCTAGTCGTCCCACTCGAAGTGAGTGGATTTCCTCATGAGTTGATATAGGGAGAGAGCCTTCTTCCCTAACCGGCTGATGAAGCGGTTAAGGGAAGCTAGGAACCCGGTGAACTTCTGGACGTCTCGCAGCCGGGTGGGAATCTCCATCCTCTCTATAGCCTTGATCTTCACCGTGTTGCACTCGATGCAGTGTTCAGAGACATGGAAGACAAGGAGCTGGCCGGCTGGTACCCCAAACACACATTTCTCAGGGTTGAGCTTGATCTGAAAATGGCACAAGTTGTCAAATGTTTCCTTGAGATCTTCCAGCAAGGTGCCGCGCTTCTACGTCTTCACCACAATATCTTCTATGTAGACGTGAGCATTTCTGCCGAGTTGCTTGAGGAGGCATTTCTGCATGCAACACTGAAAAGTGGCACCGGCGTTTCTCAAGCCGAATGTCATAGTCAGGTAGTAGAAAGCTCCGAATGGTGTGATGAAGGTGGTCTTCAGGCGGTCAGCTGGATCCAACTTGATCTGATGGTAACCCGAGTAGGCATCCAAGAAACTCAGCAGCTCGCATCCGGCTGTGGATTCTATCACTTGATCAATCCGGGGCAAAGCAAACAGATCTTTGGGGCAAGCTTTGTTGAGGTTGGTATAATCTATACACATGCGCCACTTCTTGTTCTTCTTCAGTACAAGGACTGGGTTGGCAAGCCATTCTGGAAAGAACACCTCCATAACGAAGTCGGCTGCCAGAAGCCAGGCTATCTCTTCACCAAACAATTCTTCTCTTCTCCTCCGACAGTCGGCGAAGGGGCTGTTTGACTGGTTTTGCATCTGCTCAGACATGTAGCTTGTGCTCGGCGAAATCCGTCGGAACACCTGGCATGTCCTTGGGGGACCATGCAAAGATATCCCGATTCTCACGGAGGAAATCGACGAGCTCGCTTTCCTATTTGCTGTCCAGGTTTGCTCCTACAATAGCAAACCTCTCCAGGTGCTCTGGGACCAGAGGTATCTTCTTTGTTTCCTTGGCCGGCTGGAAGGAGCCCCGAGCTTTCGACTCCTTGGGATTGGGCGATAGGTCCGGCTGCTTGCCTGCCATGGCCACAACCCGATCAAGGATCTTTTTCTCAGCAGCGATCACGAGGGACTCGGCCAGCCGGTTCCTGGCTGTAGCACATGCAGAGGACTTCTTGTATTCTCCGACTATGGTGATGATGCCCTTGGAGCCCGGCATCTTCATCTTGATGTAGGCATAGTGGGGCACAGCCATGAACTTGGCCAGGGCAGGTCGGCCAAGTAAAAGTGATAAGGGCTCTCTAGATTCACAACCTCAAACCAAACTGCTTCACGACGGAAGTGATATTTGTCTCCGAAGAGGACATCTATCTTGATCTTGGCGATTGGTGATCATGATAGTCCGGGTACAATGCCATGGAAGACGGTTCGACTAGGCAAGAGCTGCTTCGTCTTGATATTCAGCTTCTCCATGGTGTCATGGTACAGGATGTTGATACTGCTTCCGCCATCAATCAGAACTCAGGAGAAATGAGCAGCCCGCCTTTCCGTTGCAAAGGTGGCATCGAACACCAAAGCATAAGAACCCGGAGAAGGCATCACCTCTGGGTGATCGGCTCAGCTCTAGCTGATGGGCTTCTCAGACCAATGCATGAACTCTGGATCTTTGGAGGCAACTGCATTGACTTCTTGGTGCTGCCGGTGTCGGCTGCGCCTGTCATCAGCTTGGCTTGTAAAGACAACATAGGCCGCGTGCTCATCAGGGAACTCGTCTTGGATGGCTCCAACTATAGGGCGGGCGGCCGGCTGCTGAGGAGCCGGAGGCGGTTGGCCAGTAGGCGGAAGAGACATCAGATTTGGGCGAGCCAATGTCACTTCCGGGTTATGTGGTTGGACGGCTTCGCGCCACTGTGGAACTTGTAGGGGGCGTCAAGTGTCTATTCGTAGGAGAAAGTAGGCTGCCAAGCCGGCCTGCCGCCTTTTTGCCGCTTGGGTATGGGCTGCCCTTCTGGCTGTTGATCTTCAACTGTTGCCACTTGCCGGTTAGTGGAAGTCGGCATCGGGGCCTTGCGTTTGTTATCGTTTTCATGCGGGCGCCGATTGGTGTCGCCAGCCAGCGTTTTCGGAGCCGGAGGGAGCACCTTTCCAAACGCGTCCACCCGGAGCTCCGTCTTCATTGAGGAGTCAGCAGTGGCATACTTATCTGCTATGATCGGCAGCTCGTCGAGTGTAGTCGGCTCGTCGTAGAGAAGTCGGTGCTTGAGGAGGGTGCCTTCTCGGCACCCGGCGGTGAAGTATTCTATAGCTTGTACCTCGTGCACCCCTTCACAGGAGTTGCGAAGCTCGGCCCAGCGTGTCAGGTAGTCGCGGCTGGACTCGGTCGGGCCTTGGACACACAGGGAAAGTTGACGTGGCTTGGGTGCCCGCTTGTATGTGCTGGTGAAGTTGCGGATGAAGATTTCGGTGAAGTCCAGTCAGCTGTTGACGCTATAAGGCTTGAGGTTGTTCAACCAGGTGCGTGCCATGCCTTGAAGCATGAGGGGGACGTACTTCACGGCAACGCGCCTGTTGCCATTTGCTATGTTGACTGCAGTGGAGTAGTCTATCAACCAGTCTTCTGGCTTCACCAAGCGTTGTATTTGGGTGTGTCTCTTGGGAGCGAGAACCCCTTTGGAAAGGGCTCGTCGCGAATGCGGGGACCAAAACAAGGTGGGCCGACACTATCTTCTTCTTCTAGCGCTAGGGATAGCGCGAGGCGGTCGATCCGATAGCGGGCATCGTTCTCGCCTATTCCTTCGCGGCAGCCCAGCCGGCCGCTGAGAGTCGGGTGCTCAACAGGCAGCGGGGAGGGATGTCTCTCCCAAGAGGAGGCGGGTTATTGCCTCGCCGCTCCGTGGCTCGGGGGCGGCCTTCTGCGTCGTGCTCGATGGTGAGGCGTGACCGACTGCGGCTAGCAGTCGGCTCCTTATCTTTTTGCTCGCTGGCTCCGCCTGCAGTCGGCGTTCAGGAGGTTGCGCCGTGCTCTCAGCGAGGGGGTGGACTCTCGGCACGGGCGCCGGCTTCTTGCCATCTGCAGCCGCGTCGATGAGCTGCTGGACGTGTCTTGTCATGCAGCACAACTCGTCGCCATCCAAGCCTTCCAGCTTGTCTACTGCCGCCTGAGAGGCACGCAGGTTCTCAAGTGGCATGGCGTAGACTGGCCAGCCGGCCCCCAGCATGCTGGCGATGGCTGCGCCATGCTTCTTGATAGCGCCAAGCCGGCTGGGTCCGCCAGCAGCCGGCGTGCCGGAGGCGGAACGATCAACCTCACGCTGATAAGCCTCAGTGTGGCATCTCATGGAGGCTATCTTCTTGCCTTTCTCGACAAGGGCAAGGCAGTGGGCCTCTAACGTCTCGGCATGGGCGTCAGCCGGAATGGGGGCGGACAGATCGTGTAGCACCATTTGCAGATTGTTGTGGGCGTTCTCGCTGGATGCAGCACCATGGCTGATGACCAACACCTCGGTGACTGTGCTGCTGCCGCTGTCGACACGAGGAAGAGAGTTGTCGATGACCACCACGTTGATGGGGAAGGCGTCGAGGGATGTCGTGTCGGAGTCGACGAGCATCGGGTTGGTGGAGCCGATCAACTCCAGGTCATAGGTGGGCTCGTTGGTGAAGTCGAGCTTGCCAAGGAGGTCGACGAGGCAGCTCTTGGAGCTGGTTGCACCTGCGTCTGGCGCGGGCTCGTCGGAGAGGCAGACCTCACCGTGAAGATCAGCGAGGCAGCTCGCTGTGCAGGCGGCGTTGATGCCATGCACCATGTCGCGGCAAGCGCCATCGGGCGTGCCAGGCTGGCTACACTCGCTAGGAAGGAAGAGGGTTCCCGTCCAGAGCAGGTCTCCGGACGACGGTGCACCAGGCCCCACGGTGGGTGCCAAATGTCGGGTGGTAGGTGCGACATACACTACAAAAAAATACACTTCCGTGATGATACGTGTTTGTCACAGTAGGTTGCGTTTTTTTCATGCATGTACATCCATGATGATTTTATGACAGAATCAAGATAGTCATACATGTGTTGTCGTAGAAGTGTTCCATGACATTACCAAAATTATCATCACGGAAGTGTCCACTTCCATGACGATAAATCGCGCGTCATAGAAGTGATTTCGTCAAGGTTGACCGACACATGGCATCCACCGTAAAGGAACACCGTTAAGCTATCGGGTTGGGTTTTGGATCCGATAACCCATTAACAGCCCCGACCAATGGGGATTTTCCACGTGTAAAATAATCATTGGCTGGAGGAAACACGTGTCGGCTCATCGTTGGGACAGATGTCATCCACTCATTGGACAGAAGGTGCCTATGATACGTCGACACGTGGCACGGCCCAACAGAGGCCCATTCCTGTAAAAAAAGGCCGGCCCGTTTGACTTGGTTAAAAGGTGGCGGGTTGGCCCATGGAAATCCTGTTAACGACATGTTCGCATATAGCCCATTTACAGCCCGCTAACCCAAGGCCCGTTACCCCCTATCCAAATTAGGCCTAGTAGCGTCATCTGGGCCATCCAATATGATTCCATCCCGTTTTCACTTCTGGCCCATGTATGGCCCATGACGTCTTTCGACCCATATGAGGCCCTTTGTAACTCTTGGCCTATTAACGGCCCATGGTGAAACTGGCCCGTAATGAACAGTGTATCACTTTACACCCATTAACGATCCGTGGTGAAACTGGCCCGTAATGAACAGTGTATCACTTTATACCCACTAACGGCCCGTTATTCCGTTGGGCCATTTCTAGCCCATGTTATCTTTCGTCCTTCTCAGATCCCATTTATTCTTGGGCTCATTTCCAGCATTCATTTACTTACGAACCGTTACTGTCATTTTCTGCTTGTGGGCCAAATTCAGCCCGTGGTTACAGTCGGCCCGTTTGTGGTCCGTTAATACGTTGGGTCGTTTTCATAGCATCATCAAATACAGCCTATTAACGATGGCCCATTATGGCCGGCCCATGAACGGACGATTCCAACTCTAGCCTGTCTACGGCCATAATGCGGTCTGTTTGGCCCATGTTTGGCCAATCGATCATACGGCCCGTAGAAGGCCCATTGTTTCTACGGCCCGTAGAAGGCCCACTGTTTCTATGGCCCGTAGAAGGCCCACTATTTCTACGGCCCGTAGGAGGCCCAGTGTCACTACAGTAAATATTATCCCATGGTTATTGTGGCCTAGTTTTAAAAAATAGGTTATTGCAGCCACTAGCAAACCGCGGAAAAAGAACTGCACTGACTACAAGCAAACAAATAAACAAGACAACAAGGAAATAAATAAGCAAGAAACTTATGCTAGGCTATCACGGATATTACACATATTACATCCACTGGGCATCAAAGTTCGCCACCAGTGCAAATATAGGGAACAAAGCAGCATATAAACGCCGCAACAAAACAAGTCCAGAACTGAAACCACTTCAGAAGAGTTCAAGAAACAATATCCTGGGTACCTATAATGCTGGCAAGATGCTTAGCAAGCTTATTAACTTTCTCTTGTTTGGCGCTTAAATCCTCCAGCGCTTGATGTTGCACAAGAAAGTATGCATCTAAATTCTGTAGGGACTTCCTCAGTCCTTTGGCTTCTTGCCACAGCATAGCTGACTGATGACTTTCAGCTTGTAGCTGAGACTGAAAAAGCCGAAGTGATTCAGGCAGCGAGTTCGAAGAGCTTGTGCCAGTGGTACTAGCTAGTAACTCGAACACTACATCAACGCAGGACTGTGGGGTTTTCTCACTATCCACAAGATCGTTTTATCACCTTTCTTGGAGACCAACAGGGTTGTCTCACTATCTTGAACCTTATCTGCATTACTTTCTCTACCATTGCATAGTGGGGTGCTCTTCTCCAATATTATGTTTGCATACTACAAGAGAGACAAGCAGACACATCACAGGTTTAGCTTGTAGTATACGAAACTCATTTTGGTAAACCGGTTCAATAGTAAGGTGGACAGGATAACAGCATGAAACAAATAGATATCTATGTACTATGGTCACTGTATTGTCCATATCATTCTAGTTTATGTTCCCTAATCAAGATAGAGACGCAGTTCAACTCATATATTTTTAAGACACAAGAGCATAGACAGAATATAAGTGTGAGAAACTACACAACATTGGCAGCACTTGTAATGTGCATCACATGAGAACATAATTGTTTATACAACTTAAACTGAAATCAACATAGAGCAAGAAGTTAGAACAGCAATCCAGTTAAAGAAATAGCTTTAAAACATACCTGTTGCGCCATTGGAGTTTCAATTGGATCCTTCAAATTCGAAAGTAGTTGGTATGAGTAAATACAGTGATGCAACAGCAAAGGAGTATGGACCATAGCTACGGAATCTGACTTGAGAATAGTTGCTCTTCTGCTTTAAACGTGGAGTTTGGGTTAGCTATGGTGGTCTTCGTGCTTTGGGCACTGCATTAGCTTTACAAACTGCTCGTGTGGGGGTACTCTATGGTGGACATGGTGCTTTGTCAACTAGAAGTGGTTTACTTACCACTGGGTTGTGGTTAGATGGGTTGTAGCTGGTTCTCTGCCCAACGGTGTAAGTGTGCAATCTGGAAGAGTCTCGATTATGTGTGGTGGGGCTAGTTTGTGGGCCAGTACAACCATGGTTCTATCTGCATCGACGGGTAGCACTGTCTTTTGTGAAGAACGGGTTTTGCTCCCTTAGATACTGCCATCACCCCCTCCAATTCAAATGGCTGATAAACAAGAAAAGAAATTGAATGTACAGACATTGTATGATAGACAGATGTGGTAATTCACATATATGTTGTCTAACCAAACAGGACAACATGACACAATTTCACATATATGATGCCTAACTAAACAAGATAGCATGACACAGTTTCAGATATATGATGGATAACTTAACATGATATAATGGGATAATTCAACATATGATGAGTACCTAAACAGGATGACATGACAAAACTATATGATGCCTTTCTAAAATAGATTGGGATGAAATAATTCACATACATGTTGTCTAAGTATATAGGATGGCATGATATAATTGACATAATTGATTCATATACTATGCAGCTGGCACTCGCATGTATGATCTCTAAACTAAGCAGATGGAATTCAATATTGTGCATATGATGTCTAAATTAAGCAATGCAAGACACCATATGCATCATATGAGAAATATAAACATTGCAACTTAGAGCATACACCTCAGGTGGGATATAGGACTGGTCATATGTCTCTGAATCCTCCTCTGAGGAGATCCCTGTAACCATCGAGATATATGCTTCAACAGGCACCATTGCCTGCTCTGAAGACCTTGTTTTCACTCTAGATTTTTCCATAACTGGCTCAAATGGCTGATACACATGAAGAGTAGTTCAATATACACAGATTGTTGACAAATGGAATACGTAATGAAAAAAGATGGCATGAGATATTTCACATATATGATGCCTGGCTCCATGGCGGTGCATAATTCACATATATGATAACTCACTGAAAAACATGGCATTGCATAATTCACATATCTGATATAGAAAGCAAACAGGAGGCATTCACACAAAGCATGCCTAATCTAAGCAGATGGCATGGCAATGCAAGACACCATATGCATGATATGAGCAATATAACCCAGCCAAGTTAGAGCATGCACCTCGGGGGGGGGATACGACTGGTCATCTATCTCTGAATCCTCCTCTGAGGAGCTATCTATAACCAGCAAGAAATTTGCATCGACAGGTAGCACTAACTTCTCAGAAGACCTTGTTTTCACTCCAGATTTTCCCATGACCGACCCAAATGGCTGATGCACAGGAAGAGTAGATGAATGTATAAACATTGTTGACAAATGGAATACATTATGGAAAAAAATATGGCATGATACAATTCACATATACGATGACTGGCTAAACAGGATGGCATTGCATGATTCACGTATATGATGCCTGGCTAAAGAAGATGGCATTACATAATTCCCATATACTCCCTCCGTTCCTAAATATTTGCTTTTTAGAGATTTCAAATGGACTACCACATACGGATGTATATAGACATATTTTAGAGTGTAGATTCACTCATTTTGTTCCGTATGTAGTCACTTGTTGAAATCTCTAAAAAGACAAATATTTAGGAATGGTGGGAGTATGATATAGAAACCAAACAGGTGGCATTCACACAAAGCAAATCTAAACTAAGTTGATGACATATAAGATGTATAATGTAAGCAATGCAAGGCGCCATATGCATGATATGACCAACATCAGCATGCCAGGTTAGAGCAAACACCTCAGGTGGTAAACAGGCGTGGTCGGCTCCTTCTGAATCTCCATCTGAACAGTTATCTTCCTCTGGAATTCAATCTGGAAATGCAGGAGGGGGGCCCACTTCGCCCACCATGGAGCGGCGTCTGCATGACATTATATTCCCACGCAACGGTCTTCTCTTTTTCTCTACATGTTCAGTACGATTGTGTACAATATCTGACATGCATAATAAAAAAATAGTTAGATTTTGTAAGGCCTAAGGGGTGCATGCAAAAATCAAGACTGATGGTAGCAAACGAGTGGATGGATCCAAAACTAATGATAGCAGGTAGATTAGAGCTTCAGTTTAAAAAGGTAGACAATGGATCATCTATTGTTTGTTGCCCACCCAACATGAACCACATAGAAGACCCCAGATGAACCAGATAGTAGACATATACTATTCGTTGCTGGCTCGATATGAGACCCATGGGCATTTCAAAACTCAAGTTTGAACGATAAAGTAGCAGGTAATAATAACCGATGTATAACGTAAGCAAACATGAAAGACTGCGACCTCTCTTCCAAAACTGTGTAGTCCTCAGGTTCATCTGCTCAGTCGATGATGGTAATGTTGTTGGCATGGCTGTCGGCAATGGGGAAGATTATCTGAGGCAGCGAAAGAAAGTCTGCAGGGGGGCTCTCTACTACAGTGAACGCTTCTGTCGATGGTGCACCTCAGGTGGGGTGGATGACAACACGGCAGGAGCAGGACATAACACACAGAGTTTTCTTTGACGCCTATTTGAAAATGAAGTAAATCTGTAAGGGCTCCTTAGAATTGGAGGATCCTATAAACATAGGGACAGGAAAAACACAGGAATAGGATAGGAATGCACGTGCAAAATAGAGCATTTGGAAACATAGGATTTCAGTCAACCTGGGTGTTTGGTTCACATGAATTGGAAGAACACGGGAATGGAGAAACGTGGTCAAATTAAAGTCAAACCACATGAAAATGAAAAAAAATAATCTTATTTATTATGCCAGTAATGCAATTAGTTCTGCTCTTCATGCATATTAATTTGAAAAGGACGTCCAAGTGAATAAAAATCCTACATTTTTTCTTCGAAAGAGACACCAAAGGAAAAAAAATCCTCCAGTTTTGCTTTGCTCCACTCCTTCTAACAGATTTGCATGAATAGTAGTTCCATAGCAAAGGATCCCTGAGGGATCGACATGAATGCAGAGTAACAAAGTGATGCAATGAGTGTACAACCTCTTTGGCATAGCCTTGTGGACCTCAGCATCATTGGGTTGGACGCGGAGGATGGTGATGATGCTGGTGTGACTATCGAAGGCGGGGAAGAAGATCCGAGGCCTCTGGAAATGGCGCCGAGGGTACTTCTCCGCTGTGATGGTCGGTTCCATCATTGGAGCAGCTCCGCTAAGGTGTACGGCGACGAGGCTGAAGCAGGACAAGACATACAACGTTAATATGAAGTGGGACCCTAATATCATCCGCAATAGATGATGTAAAATACATCACCAAAAAGTGCTAGATGTAAAACGCATCAGCCGCGCCACGACCACTCCGACAGATGTTGTAAGTAATGTTCACTCCGAACTTAACTGAAGAAAATGAACTTCACAGTTGAAACTGAATTTTACTGTCGAAACTGATTGAACTAGTACCAGAGCATTGCAATAGATGTTTAGGGCGTTCGAGCACTAGTAGCAGAGAAGCAGTGATCTAAATCAGCAGACGCTCGAGCAGGGAACACACTAGCAGAGAGCAAGTCATGCTGTAGCACCGCGAGCGAGTGCTAAAGCATCAACTCCTGTAGCTGCCGGAGGTCGTGCAGTAGCAGCAGTGCAAGCGAGAGAAAGAGCAGAGCAGCAGCACGAACGAAAGCAAGAGTAGTGCAGCAGCGCGACCGACAGCAATAACAGAGCTGCAACGCGAGCAAGAGCCGGAGTAGCTGCAGCTAGTGCCGTTGTGGAAGTCGCCGCCGAGGAAGCAACGACATGGGGGAGAGACGTCGTGGATGATGTGGCCGGCGACGGCACCGTCGATGGAGACCCACCATGTCTGCTCGGTTTCGAGCACCGACAGCCCCGTGAGATCGAATAAAAGATAAAATGTAGCGGTGAGTGCAGAACCTCCTTGGTGGCACCGAGTTGGCCTCGGCTTCGTCAGAGGAATTGGTGAGGGTGATGTGGTTTTGGTGGGGCAGGTCAAGACGGTGATGTGGGGATTGAGGTGGCATGATAGACGAGGCGAACGTCGGGGCAGCTCCTTGGAGGTGGAGGACGGGGCGGCTGATCCGGCGGGACGATGAGATCGACAACGGATCCTCATCCGGTGCGGTGGATGAGGGAGGGCGAGCTGTTGCGGTGGATGACGTAGTCGGGGAAGAGTCTCCGGCTGGGCGGTGGCCGGGAGGCCGAGGGAGGGGCGTGGGGTTTTGCGGGTTTTGGCGGCCTTGGTGTACGAATGGGGGAGCGAAGGGGGAGGGGGGAGCCAAGCTTAGGGACGCGCTTGTCTGAAATGTAGGGTAGGTTACCAGCATACCCCCACCGGTTTTGACACCACGACGTGGAGCTTCATTTCCGGCTGAGGGGTAGAAGGGGGATTTCGTGTGTCTGGGCTGCGGGACCAATTTCGGATGAGGAGGGAGTTCTCGCGCGCGTCAAAGTTTCGGGATAACAAGGCGCGGCGCGGGTTCAAGAGGCGGGAGTTTCAAAGCAGGTGAGACAAAAGATACTCGAGCCTGAAAATTTCGGGATAACAAGGTGCGGATTCCTTGTTTGGCAGAACAAACTTAATGTGTAAAAAAACAATTCATACAATACACAAGAGAGTCATGTCCCCTTTTACTATATTGCTATAGATGCCATTGAGAAAACTACAAGAAAAATGTAAAAAAATCGGGAGAACAAGATTACCTTGCATAGTACCAAATCGATTCGCACTTCCCTCAACAACAACAAAAAACAAATCAATTCCCACCAAAAGAAAGAGTAATGTCCCTTTTTATATGATTACAAATGCCAGGATCTTGAATTTCAATTTTTGAATCCACGTTATGTTGAATTTGAATATATCGTTAGGTGACCTTGCGGTTTATAATTTGTGTAGTCGTACATTTTGATCTTCCATCATATATGAACATTTTACTCCACCATGTGAACATATATATTGTCGTCTACCATATGGACTAAATTTGAATCAATTTTCCTTATTTGAATACGATTGTTGTCAAGTTATACAATAATTTAAATATTATCTTGATAACAAAAAACATGCATATAGCAGTAATCATATTTCACTATGAACTACATGTACCATACGCTCCCCAATTCAAATATTTGTATCCATTTTATGTTGAATTCAAATCATAGTACATTATTGGTCTAGGTAGCAAGATGTTCGGGATAATCTAAACCCTAATTTTTGGCTGAATTGGGACAAGTTTTGGTATAAGCTTCTTGCAAAACCGGAGATTCTCTCAACAAGCCTCGTGGTTCCGAGAGGGAACGTGTCACCTTTGTGTGTGAAACGATATACGCTGCCTCCCCCCTGATTTTCTTTATAGAGGCATGATGACCCACAAGTATAGGGGATCTATCGTAGTCCTTTCGATAAGTAAGAGTGTTGAACCCAACGAGGAGCAGAAGGAAATGACAAACGGTTTTTGGTAAGGTTTTCTCTGCAAGCACTGAAATTGTAGGTAACAGATAGTTTTGTGATAAGATAAATTGTAACGAGTAACAAGCAATGAAAGTAAATAAGATGCAGCAAGGTGGCCCAATCCTTTTTGTAGCAAAGTACAAGCCTGGACAATTTCTTATAATGAGAAAAGAGCTCCCGAGGACACACGGGAATTATCGTCAAGCTAGTTTTCATCACGCTCATATGATTTGTGTTCGGTACTTTGATAATTTGATATGTGGGTGGACCGGTGCTTGGATACTGCCCTTACTTGGACAATCATACCACTTATGATTAACCCCTATTGCAAGCATCCGCAACTACAAAAGAAGTATTAAGGTAAACCTAACCACAACATTAGAGATATGAATCCAAATCAGCCCCTTACGAAGCAACGCATAAACTTGGGTTTAAGCTTCTGTCACTCTAGCAACCCATCATCTACTTATTACTTCCCAATGACTTCCTCTAGGCCCAAATAATGGTGAAGTGTCATGTAGTCAACGTTCACATAACACCGCTAGAGGAAAGACAACATACATCTCATCAAAATATGAAACGAATACCAAATTCACATGACAACTAATAGCAATACTTCACCCATGTCCTCAGGAACAAACGTAACTACTCACAAAGCATATTCATGTTCATAATTAGAGGAGTAATAATATGCATTAAGGATCTGAACATATGATCTTCCACCAAGTAAACCAATTAGCATCAACTACAAAGAGTAATCAACACTACTAGCAACCCACAGGTACAAATTTGTGGTTTTGATACAAGATTGGATACAAGAGATGAACTAGGGTTTTGAGAGGAGATGGTGCTGGTGAAGATGTTGATGGAGATTGACCCCCTCCTGATGAGAGGATCGTTGGTGATGACGATGGTGATGATTTCCCCCTCCCGGAGGGAAGTTTCCCCGACAGAACAGCTCTGCCGGAGCCCTAGATTGGTTCTGCCAAGGTTCCGCCTCGTGGTGGCGGAATTTCGTCCCGTAAGCTTACTTATGATTTTTTCCAGGGTAAAAGCCTTCATATAGCAGAAGATGGGCACCGGAGGGCCACCAGGGGCCCCAGGAGATAGGGGCGCACCCAGTAGGGGTGGGCGCGCCCCCACCCTCCTGGCCAGGGTGTGGGCCCCCTCTGGTGTTTTCTTTGCTCAATAATTCTTATTAGTTCCAAAACTTACTTCCGTGGAGTTTCAGGATTTTTGGAGCTGTGAAGAATAGGTTTCCAATATTTGCTCCTTTTCCAGCCAGAATTCCAGCTGCCGGCATTCCCCCTCTTCATGGTAAACCTTGTAAAATAAGAGAGAATAGCCATAAGTATTGAGATATAATGTGTAATAACAGCCCATAATGCAATAAATATTGATACAAAAGCATGATGCAAAATGGACGTATCAACTCCCCCAAGCTTAGACCTCGCTTGTCCTCAAGCGAAAGCCGATATCGAAAAATATGTCCACATGTTTAGAGATAGAGGTGTCAATAATAATAAAATACGGACATGAGGGCATCATGATCATTCTTATAACAGCAACATATATAGATTTTGTCATATGTTTTCTTATGCTCAAGTAACAATCAATTCACAATGTCAAGTATGGTTCAGAAACTTCATTGGGAACTAACAAATTATAATCTCAGTCACTGAAGCAATTGCAATTTATCATAACATCAGAAAGAGTCAAGAATAAAGCTTTTCAGCAAGTCCACATACTCAACTATCATATAGTCTTCTACAATTACTAACACTCACGCAGTACTTGTGGTTATGGAGTTTCAACCGGACACTGAGAAATATAGGGACTTATTGTGTTGCCTCCCAACGTAATCACCTTTGGGTGATGTCAACAATAATAATTCATGCTAACTTACATCCAATTGGATATATGTATCACGATCTTTCAAACACGAGGAGCTTGCCAAAGGATAAAATGAAAAAGGGAAAGGTGAAGATCACCTTGACTCAAGCATAAAGTAAAAAAAACATAAAGTAAAAGATAGGCCCTTCGCAAAGGGAAGCGGAGGTTGTCATGTGATTTTAGGGTTGGATGCACAAAATCTTAATGCAAAAGAACGTCACTTTATATTGCCACTTGTATATGGACCTTTATTATGCAGTTTGTCGCTTTTATTGCTTCCATAAAAAGATCCTATAAAGCTTATTTTCTCTGCACTAATAAGTCATACATATTTAGAGAGCAATTGTTATTGCTTGCAACATGACAACTTACTTGAAGGATCTTACTCAATCCATAGGTAGGTATGGTGGACTCTCATGGCAAGACTGGGTTTAAGGATATTTGGAAGCACAAGTAGTATCTCTACTTGGTGCAAGGAATTTGGCTAGAATGAGGGGGAAAGGCAAGCTCAACATGTTGGGAAGATCAGTGACAATATACTTTATCTGAGATGTTAGAAAACATAAACCATTACGTTGTCTTCCTTGTCCAACATCAACTCTTTTAGCATGTCATACTTAATGAGTGCTTCACAATCATAAAAGATGTCCAAGATGGTATATTTGTATGTGAAAACCTCTCTTTCCTTATTACTTCCTATTAACTGCAACGATGACCAAAACTATGTTTGTCAACTCTCAACAACTTTTATGCCTCATACTTTCTATGTGTGAAGTTATTACTATCCATAAGATCAATATGAACTCTTTTATTCTTTTTGTTCTTTCTACTTTCTCAAGATCATGACAAGATAGCAAAGCCCTTGACTCAACACTAATCTTTATTATAGATAGCTCACAGACTCGACTACATAAAGAGATCACAAAGCAAAACTCAAAACTAATTGATACTAAAACTTTAATCTACTAGATCAAGATACTACTAAGAGGATCGAACTAAATAAAACGATAAAGATAGGAGTGTGAGGGTGATACGATACCGGGGCACCTCCCCCAAGCTTGGCAGTTGCCAAGGGGAGTGCCCATACCCATGTGATTATGTCCTCGGAGGTGCTGAAGTAGGAGTTGTTGATGATGTAGGCTTGTTGTCCGTCTTCCAAGGCATAGGCTCACCATCATAGAAGGATGATCGAGTCTCCGGGATCCTTAAATCTGCAGCCAAACTCATCCTCTTGAATCTATGTTCATACTCATAGTTTTGGTTTTGCAGGTCATATATCTGGGCTTGGAGGTCCTCGATTTTCTCTTGAAGCTTGAAGATGGTCTCCCCAATGACCTTGTGTCGGTGTTTAGGGAATGGGGGTACCCAGACTTGCCTGCCTGCGGCCTGCAATGTGGCTCAAGGAGTGGCCCAGTACGGCCCATCTTCATCAACACATGCTCAAGACCCTTGCAAGGGGCCAAGCCTCGCCGGGCGGATGACAAGAAGCTTCCTCAGGCACAGCCTCGTCAGGCTGGCTCGCGAGGTGGCGGAGAGTTCAAGGCGGGGTACCTCATGAGGTGCCCGTGACGCAAGCCATAACGATCGGAGCTAGGCGGGCGCCGGCCTGCGCAGTGTCCTTGTGTCCTCTTTGGTGCAAAGGGGGCAAGCGCAGGCAAGGGTATCAAGCAAAGGCAACCATTTCGGTGCAAGAAGACCAAGACCAGCAGAACGGCAGGATGGAAGTCATCGTGGAGCCCAAGCCGGCATCATCATCAGAGCCTTTGGCAGGCAAGGACCAACTTTAGTCAGGATAAGTATACTAGATGTTCCCCTTCAAAATGGCCAATTGTTGGCGCCCTTCCCGCTCAATATTTGGGAAGAGGACCAGGGCCTCGCTCTATAAATAGTACTAGCCGCCCTCAAGGCAGGGAGACCGGAGGGGGGATCGAAGGTCGACCAACCAAACCTTAGCCAAAACCACCACACAAGAACTCCTCCCCTCGCGAGGCAGTTCTTCCTTTGTATTGTTCATCATCAGCCCCTGAGGCAATCCACCACACCACAAACTAGAGTTGGGTATTACACCACAATGGTGGCCTGAACAAGTATAAACCTTGTGTCCCTCGTGTTGTTCTTCGTGTAGCCTAGATCCTTTGCGAGGCGACGAGACGTGAGCCGGTAGGGGGAGTGATCTCCGCGCGCACCCCAGAGTTCGAACCTTAAGGGTCTGCCGGAACCCGAAATCCGACATTTGGCGCACCAGGTAGGGGTGCACCGGAATCCGCCTTCCGCCATCTTGTATTTCACCATCCGTCGCATCCATGTCTGATGCTCGTCAAGCCCGCGCCGAGCGCCGGGCTGTTCTCGCCACCCGCATCGCCCAGACGGCGCCCGTCGGCGGATGCATCCGTCGTTCCCCGTCGCCTGCCGTCAACGCTGCCACTGGCCCGGTGGGGAACGAGCAGCAGGCGTCGTCCCTGCATCCTTCGGTGCAGCGAGAAGGCTGCACCGCCACCCCGTCGCTGACTCCAGCTGGTTCATCATCCCATGCCTGCCGCGCTCCTACGTACGCGCACACCGCGCTGCTCCTGGCGCGAGAGCTCCTGCACTACCGTCCCGTCGACGACCTCTACGACGAGTGGCTCGCCTGCATCACCGAGCTCGTTAGCGCCGCTGGGGGCTCCCCTGCACCATCCCTCTCGCTACACCACCCCCTGCCCTGCGCGGGCAACGCAGCTCCAGAGGCGCCTCAGCCGCCTCCCCCTCAAGAAGGTGCCCTGGCCCCAAGGAGCACGGCCCCTGGACGGGACCTGTCGTGGATTTGTCACGGCAGATGTCCTTAGTGTCAGGACTTAGTCGCGAGGCCAACGCATCTATGTGGTAGCTTGAGAGGGGTTGAGCGGAATCAAGAGACGCCACACAAGACAGGGATTTAGACAGCTTCGGGCCCCGGGAAACATCATCCGGTAATAGCCCTACATGCTGTTTGAGGCTAGGTCTCATTATCATCATGAGGGAGTCGCCGTAAACCGGCTCTCCTCTTTGTGTCTAGCCCTAGAGATTATTGCTTGTCGCTTGTAGCTTCTAGCTTCTAGCTTCTAACTTCTAACTTCTAACTTCTTACTTGTAACTCTTTGGGGAGCCCTGCCCCTCCTTATATATGTTGAAGGGGCGGTTTACATGTGGAGTCCTATTAGGATTAGGACTAGTCTATCTCTAATACAAACCGGATACAAGTCCTGGTCTTAACTCTTTGTAAGGTAAACACTCCTTTCCTCTTAAACCGGCCCACAATAGTTGAACCGGCCTTCTGGGCCTTGGGCCTTGTCATCCGTCTGATCCGCCCGCCGGGTTACTAGTGAGTCATAACGACCAAGCGGGTTGCTTGTAAACCGCCAAGGTCAGGGCGGGTCTTCAGACAAACCGCCAAGTCCGGCCGGGTTAACTTCCGGCCGGTTTACACCGCGGGGTATATCCCCGACATTAGCCCCCAAGTTTAGCTTGGATTTATCCATGGTAAACTTATGCTGCAAAATAAACACAAGAACAAATTTGACAGGTTGCGCTCCGGGTTAAGAATTCTTGAAAACCGGCACCTGATCATCCTTAAGTCCTTATCATTCCTCCTCCTAGAAAATCCGGGTCAATAACCAGCTTCATACTCAAATTGCTGATGTTGGCTTCTCATAGAAAAATATTGTGAAGAATAATCCTCTTGAACCGGCTTCCAAAGCGCTGGTTTAAGAAATATTGGTCTTGACATACTCATCTGTAGCCCCCAAGTCTTGAACAGAACAAAGTGATGATTTGAGACTTGTTTCCATATAATTACTGCCACTTTGAAGAAATCCATGTTGTTCATCTCAGTTACTAATAAAAACTGAATACTCCATATATGTAGCCCCCAAGTGCCGGGTTGTCATGCTTGCAGCAACCAGGGACTTGAAATTGCCTTATACTCATAAAACTTCAACCAGTGTAGCCCCCAAGGGCCGGGTCATTTATGCAATAATGAGCAGGGACTGTGTAAATATAATCATGTAGATTTGAGAAATGATGTGTAGCCCCCAAGGGCCGGCTCAGTAAGATAATATTGAGCTGGGACTTGATATATACTTCAATGAAAATAACATCATATGATGTAACCCCCATCATGGGTTTGAATCCACGTCCATAAGGTTAAGAGCCTTGTGCTTTACCAACTGAACAGTGGACCCTTCAATATAATGGATTTAACTTGTGTACCTTGAGTTGTTGACAGGAGCAATTGGTAGCCCCCAAGGGCCGGCTCATTATAATGTGATGAGTCGGGTCTTCAATAATATGAGCAAAAAAATGACTTTGCATTAGCCCCCAAGTGTCATGGTGCATGCTTGCAGCAACATGAGACTTGCATATTTGATGTAATCTCAACTTAAATAATGTAGCCCCCAAGTGTCGGGTTGTAAGCCTGCAGCAACTCGGGACTATTCCTTCAATTATAAAATAAGTCATATCCATTGATAAAATAATAACCGTTGCGCTAAAGTGACTTTCAAAACCTCAATCATAATACTGGTCATTGATAACCATAATAAAAATCCAGCCATGTTGGCTATTCAAGATAATATAATCCGGTATGAAAACCTTATTCAGTATCATAATGAAAATTCAGCCAAGTTTGGCTATTTGAATAATATAACCCAATGATTTATAAGCGCATGATTCCAATGGCGGAATCCAAATATATACTGGCGACGTATAGTCCAAAAGCCAGGCCGGTTTAATAAACACCGGATAATTTTCCATCATATACTGGCGACTTATCGTCTTAAACCAGGCCGGTTTAATAAACACCGGATAATTTATCATCATACTTTATTCAACCTGTTCCTGCATACAACAAGTTTAAAGTGTCCTGGCGGTTTACCGCCGGACGGGTCATAATGCCCAACATATAACCCAGGTTTATAACCAAGGCTGCACTTAAGAATAATCAAAAATGAAATATATCATACCTGTGACATTGAATCACATTGTTGGCTTTACCAACTTTTTGTAGTAAGGATGATAATCCCAATCTTGAGTAATGATAACTCCTTTCATACTGTGCCGGTTTATGATAAACCGTACCGGGTTGTGATAAACACCAGTTTAACCATATATAATACTGGCGACTCGTAGTCAAACCAGACCGGGCTGAAAGTCTCTGGATTATAACTTGATCATGTACTGACAATTTGTAATTTGAAAGTCAAACCGGGTTAATGAACACCGGTTTGCTCTATAATAGGATGGTAACATAAAATCAAAAAAATCAAACCGGGCAAATAATCTCCGGATTAAGAATTGACCGTGTTCCGTCAATTGACAGTCGAACCGGTCTGCGAATTTTGTCGGTTTAAGAACGCAACAAAGAAGAAATATTTATTAAAGAAAATTTCAAGCAAAGGCAATGATAAAACCATTTGCAAAAGACATGCTATACTGAGCTGATCGGATGGTGTTACCGTGGTCGGACAGGACCAAGCCCCCAATAGGAGTGACAATGGTTCAAGTCAGCCAGGTCCCCAAATGATTCGTGGCATATATGCCAAATCAAGAGGCGTGGCAATGGTTCGGGTTCGACCAAACCCCCAAGTGATTTCGTGGCCTTAGGCCGATCAAGAGGCGTGACTGGTTCATACTTGACCATGTCCCCAAGTGATCTGGTGGCTGTCGCCTACCAAGAGGTGTCGCGTTGGTTCGGACATGACCAAGGCCCCAAGTGATATAAAAAGCAAATTTCAAGGGGTAAACCGGAGGCCGCTTTAAGACAGAACCTCCGTGTAACCACGCATGATGTAAAAAAGAACAGAGACCCCGCTTTATGAAGCAGAAGCCCCCATGTGATCAATATGTTAAGCCAATAAGACAGGATATCCATGTTTGAACCGCGCATCATGGCAGCAGGCCCTCTTCGGTAATTTTTAACTTTTTTGCAAGAGATAAATTCTTCTTGAACCGGATATGGAGAGCTTCAAAGCTTTGTGGGAGACATCTTTCCCTTGAACCAGATTTTAAACCGGAATCTTCATTTTCAGCCGGAAATTTTCTGACAGCCTTTAAACTCGAACTTGCGAGAAGTTAATTCCTTTTTGAACCGGAAATTCTTAAACCGGATTTGAGAGCTTCAGTGAGACTGGCTTCCCTTGAGCCGGATTTTAAACCGGAATCCTTTCTGATGATCCAGAACTTCTTCATTGAGTCGGGATTTTGTAACTGTCATATACTGACTAAGCCGGAAATTTTCTGACGGCCTTTAAATTTTCATCCATATGGTAATAGCCTCCGGGACCGGGTTATCTTTCCCTCCAACGTCCTGGGGTTCTTGACTTCACTGAAAACCGGTACATTTGCTGAGACTGAAAACCGGCAACATTTGCTGAGTCATATTACTGTAGCCCCCGAGTCTCAAGGTGACTCGAGGAGTTGACTTGACATTCTCCATATTTGACCGTGATATAAACCGGCATAACTTGTATATCATTGGTGTTGATAGCACGATGTGAATCCACAAAAGGTTGAGGTGACTGTGGCGGGTTATAAATGATCCCGTATGAACCGTGTCAGCAACTCGGCCAATGGTTCCTTCCAACTAGCAATTTGAAGTTAACCAAAACTGTAGTGGCAGCGACTTGTGCACCTGACTATTGAGCCATCCAGTGCAAACGGCGGTTGATGATAATTTGCCGCCAATTTGAAAGAAAACCGGGCTACCCAAGCCGTGACTTGCTCATATCCAATAAAGAGCTAATGCGGACAGGTGCGGCCCGGTATGTCGATGTAGACCAGGCCGCGAGAGATGGACAACAAGGATGACTGCAACATCAGAGGCGGCACAGATAAATGAATCGGCCGCGGCATTGTAAGCCGGTACAGATGCGTAAATCGGCCGTATGTTGATGTAGACCGGACTGCAGGGGACGACGGCCTGTGCACGCTTTATTGGGTAATTCGCACGGTCCTGACAAATTGATGCGGACTGGATCGCGATATAAACCGGCATGGGTTATCCAATAGCTCAGCGATATAATAATCCCTTTTTGCAATAGATAATTTGTCCTGCATTGGAAAACTTGCAAGCCAGAGTAATTGCTCTTTAAAAAAATATATATATATATATAATATAAAAATATAATGGATGGATTTCACCTGATATGTTAGCCAAAAAATATCCATCGCGGAGTTGATAATCACCACGGTGAAACTGAAATCAATCACGGATGAGTCGGCCATGCGAGCAGACGGATGAATCGGCCACGGCATGGTAAACCGGTGCGGACGAGCGAGTTGTCCTCCGTGTTGTAAACTGGCGCGGATGCATGAACCGGTGGCCAGGGAGGACGGGCGAGTCGTCCGTGATGTTGTAAGGTGGCACGGACGGGCGAGTTGGACGGCGCGTTGATGTAAACCGGACTGCGGGGGCGGCGGTTTATGTTTCGATTTATCAGTGTGATATATGCAGATGCCGGTGTAGAGTAGCTAGCTTGCACGCCGTCCACGGTAGGGCATCACTTTTATAGTGAGCACTTGTCCTGTATAAAAAGATATAGGCCAGAGTAGTTGTTTCTTTTACAAAAATAATATTATGCTAATGAAATAGATTTAGATGGATATCACCTGATTTTTTGTCGGGTGAACGTGCATGCGTTCAATAATGTTGAATCAGTTCGTCTCCTCTGGTTGCCCTTTTTTTATCTAGGAAACCACACCATGCAATGCTGGATAATTGTTGAGCGCTTGCTGACACTACCTCCTTGGATGTACGACCAACACTCCCGTTTAGATATTGAACTGTGTGTGAAGGTACTGGAAGTGCATGGAAGTTGAATAGTATATGCATGTGATTAGCACTCTGGCCGCATAATCCATGCATGTAGCAGTTTTCTCCTTATCCCTCATTTCCTTCTGCCTTCCCTTCTCTGAAAAAATAACAAGGCCCAATGGTGCTGTGCGTCACGGCGGCTCGTCGGCGCAGGCTGGCGCAGCAAATCCCGCTCACTTGACAGTCTTGCTTTCCATATTTTTATGTTCCTCAATCCGTACATAAGTCAAACTTGTCGTACTAGCCGCTCAATGAACCAGGCAATTGGGTCAGAGAATAAAGGCGATGTAATACTCATCCGTACTAATCTTCATTATATACTGGTGGAAGTACTTTTGGATTGATTTGTCCTCCACGCCCAAAGTAACAGGAGCCATAATAAATTCCCTCGGGACTTCACAATCGAGGGGGCCAGGTGGGGGCGTGCTGAAACGACTCAGAGTCAAGATTGGGATGGCTCTGTCACGGGCAGTGCAGGGCGCCTGGGGCGGAGCCTGAACTGGTGGTGCAACGGCAACGCAGAGGCTGGGCCACTACGGGCCACTGCGTGCGGAGACCGAGGCGAGGCGACAGGTTGATTTTCTTCCCTTCCTTGCTTTCCAACCGTAGACCACCCGGACTAGCAATGACTTTAAGTGATTTTAATTTCCGAAACGCACATGGACTGGGACCCCCATCGGGACAGCGATTAATCCTCCTGGTAGGTTTTCTCCTGCGTGTCTAGTAGCGATCGGATCCATGAGAAAATAGCAGCAGAAATCACGCTTGATCTCCTCGGGAGTAGACGACGATTTTATCAAAACAGCTCCACCTGATTTTCTTCGCAGGTATAACAACAGTCACGCATATGGAAGGTACTGGATTTGCCTCAGAGCGGATCGTGCCGCGTGGTAATCCAGATGTAAAAAATTTTTTAGTCAGACTTGGCGACTTGCTGCGGTGCAAACTGACGCAACCCTAGCTTCTCACGAATTCATCAATCGCGAGCTTCTCAATCCTGGAAAGAAATCCCTCCAAGAACTCAACACCATCGTGCGCGGGCCCCATGGTGGGCGCCAACTGTCGTGGATTTGTCACGGCAGATGTCCTTAGTGTCAGGACTTAGTCGCGAGGCCAACGCATCTATGTGGTAGCTTGAGAGGGGTTGAGCGGAATCGAGAGATGCCACACAAGACAGGGATTTAGACAGCTTCGGGCCCCGGGAAACATCATCCGGTAATAGCCCTACATGCTGTTTGAGGCTAGGTCTCATTATCATCATGAGGGAGTCGCCGTAAACCGGCTCTCCTCTTTGTGTCTAGCCCTAGAGATTATTGCTTGTCGCTTGTAGCTTCTAGCTTCTAGCTTCTAACTTCTAACTTCTAACTTCTTACTTGTAACTCTTTGGGGAGCCCTGCCCCTCCTTATATATGTTGAAGGGGCAGTTTACATGTGGAGTCCTATTAGGATTAGAACTAGTCTATCTCTAATACAAACCGGATACAAGTCCTGGTCTTAACTCTTTGTAAGGTAAACACTCCTTTCCTCTTAAACCGGCCCACAATAGTTGAACCGGCCTTCTGGGCCTTGGGCCTTGTCATCCGTCCGATCCGCCCGCCGGGTTACCAGTGAGTCATAACGACCAAGCGGGTTGCTTGTAAACCTCCAAGGTCAGGGCGGGTCTTCAGAAAAACCGCCAAGTCCGGCCGGGTTAACTTCCGGCCGGTTTACGCCGCGGGGTATATCCCCGACAGGACCCGCTCCGTCCAGTGCCCGCGCATCAAGAGAAGAGCTGCCAAGAGATCCCTTGTCCTCAAGAAGCTGCCGTGTGCTCCCCGCACCGGCACGTCATGACCGCACTCCTGCGCCAGCGCACCAATACCCTGTGTTGCGCCTGGCGGTAGCGCGCGGAGACCTCCAAGATCAAGCTCTTCGTCACCAAAGGCCTCCAGTGGCCACTGCGGGCTGCCGTGCCTTCACCGCCGAGCTGTGCAGCATAGCTTGGCCGGGCAAGTTCAAGCTGGATCTACCCCCGTGCTACGACAGCACGGCGGACCCAACGGAGTTCCTCCAGCTCTACGAGCTGGGCATCGAAGCCGCCAATGGGAACAAGAAGGTCATGGCGAACTGGTTTCCCATGGCGCTCAAGGACGGTGCCCGCACCTGGCTCCTAAACCTGGCTCCTGGCACAATTTCCTCCTGGGACAAGATGCGCACTCGCTTCATCGCCAACTTCCAAGGCACTCGCGACCGGCACCCGGCCATGAGCGACCTGCGCCGCATCAAGCAGCAGCCAGGAGAGACCCTACAAAAGTACATCCAGCTCTTCAACAATGCTCGCCTCAAGATCCCCAGGGTGACTGAAGAGGCCATCATCTCAGCCTTCTCTGATGGTGTGCGTGACATCAAAATGAAAGAGGAGTTGGAAATCCATGAAGACCTGTGCACATCCCTGGAGCTGTTCAACTTGGCGACCAAGTGCGCCAGGGTTAAGGAAGGGCGCCTTTCCCTCCTCGAGCTTCCGGCTGCCGATCCAGAAGAGAAGAAGCCCAAGGTCAAGGACGTGAAGCGCAAGGGGGCTGTTGTGCTTGCAGCAGAGCCGGACACCAAGCAAGGTAGGGACCAGCCAGAGTCATCCAAGGGCAGCCGATACTGTGTCTACCATGACCTCCACACCCACAACACCAACGAATGCCAAGAGCTCAGGGCCGTGCGAGATGTGCATGCCAGCCAACGCCCCAAGCGCAACGACTGGGGCTATGGCCGAGGAGAAGGAAGAGGTGGAGGACGATGGGAAGACCGTGGCTGTCGGTGTCAAAACCGGCGGATCTCGGGTAGGGGGTCCCGAACTGTGCGTCTAGGCGGATGGTAACAGGAGACAAGGGACATGATGTTTTACCCAGGTTCGGGCCCTCTTGATGGAGGTAAAACCCTACGTCCTGCTTGATTGATATTGATATTGTGGATGTTTAGAAGAGTGGATCTACCACGAGATCAAGGAGGCTAAACCCTAGAAGCTAGCCTATGGTATGATTGTAATGGTTGTTGTTGTGTCCTACGGACTAGAGCCATCCGGTTTATATAGACACCGGAGAGGGCTAGGGTTACATAGAGTCGGTTACAATGGTAGGAGATCTACATATCCGTATCGCCAAGCTTGCCTTCCACGCCAAGGAAAGTCCCATCCGGACACGGGAAGAAGTCTTCAATCTTGTATCTTCATAGTCTTGGAGTTCGATCGATGATGATAGTCCGGCCGATGATAGTTCGGCTGATGATGGTAGTCCGGCTATTCGGACACCCCCTAATCCAGGACTCCCTCAGTAGCCCCTGAACCAGGCTTCAATGACGATAAGTCCAGCGCGTACATTGCTTGGCATTGCAAGGCGGGTTCCTCCTCTGAATGATAGAAGATTGTGAACACCAGGATAGTGTCCGGCTCTGCAAAATAAATTCCACATTCCACTGTAGAGAGAATAATATATACACAAGTTCAATCTGCTGAGGTTTTTTTTGCGGCATGACGTCACGCCACCACCAAGCCATTACTTGAATCGTTTTTTACTCTACCACCTCAGCGCATTTAGCGAAGCGGTTTTCTTGGCACCTCTTGTCGAAGCAGAGATCGTGTTCCCCCTTAATCCGGGATTCTCATCAATACGGACGTGGGTAACCCAACCGCGCCCGTCGCCACGCCCCCTCTATCGAAGGCGAGTCCCAAACGGTCACGGAGACGGCTCTTGATATTCTCCCTCTTTATAACGGGACCAAGGCTCATTTCTTTTCTTCAATCCTCCATCGAATCCTCTCCCCGCTCCAAGTTCCAGCACCTAGAGCTCTAGATTCGAGCGCTTCAGACCTTCAACGATGTCCGGTTCCGACCTCCAGGGCCGGTGGATGCCCTCCTCCTCACGGAGGAGGACGTGCTAAAGCTGCGGGAGGCCAAGTACCTGGCTTATGAGATTTCGCACAGGTTGCCTACCGAAGGGCAGGCCATCCCCACCCCCGAGCCCGGCGAGTACGTCATTTTTGTATCCCACCTCCGTCGGGGTTTAGGCTTCCCGATGGATCCTTTTGTGAGAGGGCTCATGTTTTACTATGGGTTGGAATTCCACGATTTGGCTCCGGAGTCCATCCTCCATATTTCCGCATTTATTGTCGTCTGCGAAGCCTTCCTCCGCGTCACCCCTCACTTCGGCCTGTGGCTGAAGACCTTCAATGTGGCGCCGAAGATGATCGGGGGGCGTCAAGCGGAGTGCGGCAGGGCGGCCATAAGTAGGAGGGCCGATGCCCCGTGGCCCGCTGGCTCATTCCAAGGGGAGCTCGGCCCGTGGCAGCAAGAGTGGTTCTATATTACCGTTCCGAGGGGCCGCAGACAAAAGCCGCCGCCCTTATTCCGCCCGGGACCTCTACGACGGTTGATGTCGTGGGTCACCCAAGGGCTCAACTGGGGGCCGTCAAAGGACGTGCCCCTACTGCAGGGCCGGATTCGAGATCTCCAAACGAGGGTGGTTGATATGGTGGTGGTAATGCAGGTTATGCTAATTAGGCATCTCCCGCCCTGCAAATGCCGCCCTCTACGGCGGTGGGAGTTCAATCCGGAGGGCCCACGGATTCTTCAACACTTCATGGGCATGACACCCCTGGAGATGTACAAATTATTCTTCGAATCGCAAGAAGCGCGTCCGGAATTGACCGAGGATGCTGGCCTAAGCTGCAATCGCCCGGATACTCAAGTAAGTAGTTCCAAGTCCGGACATACCGTTTGTTTGCCTTTTGATGATTCGCCTTATGACCAACTTCCTTCTACACAGGAGTGGATAGCGGAAGCAAAATTGATATGGTGTCCGGCCCCCCTCCCCGAGACCGTGCCGAATTCCGTGCTGGTCCGGATGCTTGAGGTTGCGCCTCCAGAGGAAGACGAAGGGGAAAGCAGGAAAGCAACTGCCTCGCCTAAGGAGGCTCTTGAAAGAGGGGGGATCGAGAATCCCTCCCTCCAAGGGGAGAAGAGGACTGCCTCCGAGGACCCGGGGGCAAAAGCCCCTAAACGGGGGAAGAAATCTTCGCCAGAGGGTCCTGCGTCCGGGGAGGCCCTGGCCGCACAATCTCCCTTAAAGAATCATCCCTCCAACGAGCCGTAAGTATAAAGAAAGGAGTTTCATAGTAAGGGGCATCCCTATTTGTGCTTCTGAGGATAACTAAAGTTTTTACCTTGTAGTTCGGATCTCCGTCCTTCGCAAATGAGCTCGTCTTCGGGGGACCTTCGTCCGGAGATGATGGAGAGCGAGACGCCTCCGTCCGAGGCGCCGTCGGATAGGGCGGACGAACCTGAAGTGTCGTCACGAAGGGAGCCCCCGGGTTTGGCGAAGCCGGATAGTTCGGCGCCAACTGGTGTACGGCTGAAGGATCTGCTTGAGAAGGCGTCTATCTCAGAAGATCACCACGCATTGATGAGCATGGTGATTGAAAGGATTTCGTCCGCCGAAGGCGGGTTGCATAATGCCATCAGGAGTTTGCTGGCGGGGTTTGAGGTACGTAAAAATGACACACCTTTTAACAGTTTTGTATATAGAATGCGCCCTGTATAGATAGTAGCCCCTGAGACTCGGTAGGTTGTCAAAATCAATAGCGTGCCGAGGATCAAAATCGCAGGTTTAAATTTCCGCCGTGCCGATGTAGGTGGCGGGTCGTCTGGGGGCCAGCCGGACTGATGGAGTTGCTGAACTAAAGCGGCAACTCGCTGTTGCGGATGCGGACATCACGCTGGTCAACAGGCGACTTGATGAGTCGCAAGGTAAGTGTTTCTATGCGATCACTTGGTAAGGGAGCCGAAGCCAGCTCCTTACAACATATGTGTGAAATGCAGATAGTGCCGCTGCTGTGGAGAGCCTTTGGACCGAACTTGCTCAAGCCAAGGAGCAGGCCAGAAGGAGTAATGCGGCGGCCTCGCGGGCGGCCGAGGAGTTAGCGGCCGAAAGGGCCGCAGACTGCCGGAGCAGGGAAGAGATGGCCGAAATGGCCGTGAAGTTAAAAGATGCTACCGACCGCAATGAGGCTCTTGGGAAGGAGCGCCTAGCGGGGCAAGAAGACCTGGGGAAGGCCACTGCCGAAGCCAAGGATGCCCGCTCTGCAATGCAGGCTATAAAGGAGGAGCTGCGCCAGGCCGGAGATATTGTAGCTCCTTTTTTGCTGCGCCGAAGGTTTACGGATCCAAAGTATGCTCAGCTGGGCCAACTGTGGGGTCCAGAGGACCCTTATATGGACTTAGCAGCGAGTGCGGCGGATGCCTTGTGCATTTTTGAAGCCAGAAGGATCACAAGATGGAAGAGCTATTTTGGTCTCAATTCCATAGTCCGGAGTGTTCACTTCCGCTGACCGACCGTTTGCCCGAGTCGACTGAGCTAAATAGGTTGTCCGGGCTTGCTATGACAGATATAGTGACCCATGTCTGGCCGGATAGGCCCGAGCCGAAGAGTTACTTTGGCTTATTGCAGCAATTTCTTGGGTCGGTGCCACATATGAAGGCAATGAAGCGGTCGGCCTGCATAGAGGGTGCGCGGATGGCACTCGCCCGTGTGAAGACACATTGGACAGAGATGGATGCCACCGCTGTTGCGACCCCGGGTTCGGACGATAACCGGTTACCCGCCGAGCACTATTTTGGCGAAGTGATGCGTGGTGCTCGTGTAATAGAGTCGCAGTGCTCAAAAAATGTTACGTTCGAATGAACGTTTTTATGATGTAAAACAATATTTATGATGTAACCGCCTTTTATACTTGTGCGTTCAAGTAATAGAATATGTCCTATGCGGCCGTTCATGTATACGTGTGTATAACCTGAAAGATGGCAGTCGTCGGCTTCAGCCCCCACGCACAAGGTGCGGGGGTGTTCGCAAAAAATAGCGCGTTCTCACACTTAACCCGACGTCTCGGTCCTGTAAAGGAGGTGGTAGCGTAGCAAACGAGGCAACCGGACTATAATGCTTTATCACTTTCACTTAGCCATGGAGTTCGAGGGTGGGGCTACGACATAGCCCCTGGGGGCACCGCGCTCTCCGAATTTGGGGCGCGTATGTGCCTGACCGGGAAACGGCCCTTCGTCAAAGTGGAGGAATTCTAAACATTCCCATGGTCGATCGAGTGGTTGACCAGTCTCTCGCTGTATCATGACAGTCAGTTTTCGGCTTTCTCTACTGAGGTGCTCGCCCAGCCGAACTAGGGCACAATCGCAGTAGTTCTCCTGGTGCCGCGTTAGCCGATGATACGGAACGTAAGGCAGCAAAACACAGGAGCCGGGCAAACCCAACATTTGACCAAAGACATGATTCGGAGCTGATGCATATAAGGCCTAACTCGAGACGCCGAACACTTTCGAAGGTGTTCGGTCTTTACAATAGCGGGAAAAACAATGCCCTAAGCCCCTTGTGTCCAGGTACAGGCAAGTTCTTCTGGCGCGGCATATGCCAAAACGCCAGTCTACACTCTGGTTATAATGAGAAACCAGGGGATTATAGCAACAAGAGACAGTAAGAAAGGTTTACGTAGGGTCTTAGTCTGAAAAGAGTCCTTGCAACGGGTCCCTACTGCACGTCTGCGCCTGTGTCTCCGTTGTGCCGTATCCTGGACGGGTGTGCACGCTGTTCATCTGTAAAAAGAGAGGAACTTAGTTTGAAAAGAAATCGTGCGAGAAAGTGCATAAAAAATTGAAATATAGATTAATAAAGCTGAGCCTATGCTAGCTCATTATGGCTTATATGTACAAACCCTTGTGAAGGGGTGTGCGGCTAGGTAGCCCCTAGCTTATTTATTCCGGACTCGTCCAGCCGTGTCCGGGGTCTCGGGCGACCTTTTAATGAAATGATGCCACGTGGACCAGGCATTTTAAGCATAAGAGACGCGTAATGTGGCTACTTTTAAATGGGGCGACATGAAAGGTTAGCTTTTCTCGTCGGAAGTTGTCAGGTGACCCGAACACAACTTCTAGTAATAATGAACCTGTGCACCTGGCGTAAGGGCCTGGCGCCACTCCTTTGAAGGAAGTGCGGCTATGCCGAATTGTAGTAGGGTCTATCCCAACTTGCGGATTGTGTCCGGATATAGCAGGTTTAAGTCACTGCCGCCGTCCATCAAAACCTGCATGAATTGTAGTCCGTCTATTATGGGATCCAATATCAGGGAAGTCTATCCTGCGTTCCGGATACTTCTGGACTAATCCAGATGGTCGAAAGTGATTGGTTTTGACATCCAATCTCGGTGTTCCGCTGGGGTGGACCGTGCGACACTTGTCTTAGCGAGTGCCGTGTTGGTTTTCCGTACTATCACATGAAGTGAGTTTACTGTTTTGACTTCTTGTGGGAAAGTCTTTTGACTTCCGGTGCTCTGCTGGTGGGGTTCGTCATTGTCCTCGCTTGGCGCATCGAGCCCCTTGTGTCCGGCGTTGAGTCTGCCGGACTGTTTAAAAACCCAACAATTTCGGTTGGTATGGTTTGCAGGCCTTCCAGAGGTACTGTGGATTTGACATATCCGATCTAAAATTTTGTTTAAATTTGATAGCTCGTCGCTGTTGTCCTTAAGAGGCAGTGTTTTATTGTTTGGCCGCGAGCTTTTGACTCTGGTGTTGACCGCCGTGCCCTTTGGGCTTTTTTCTTTATTCCGGCGCTGATCTTTCCTGCGCCGTGATTTTCCGTTTCCATCTCTGATCTCGGATGTACTCGGGTCGCTGGTGCTGCATCTTGCTAGCCAGCTGTCTTCTCCTACGCAAAAGCGCGTCATGAGGCTTGTTAGCGCGGCCATTGTTCTTGGCTTCTCTTGGCCGAGGTGTCTAGCGAGCCATTCGTCTTGGACGTTGTGTTTAAAAGCTGCTAAGGCTTCCGTGTCCGGACAGTCGACTATTTGGTTCTTTTTGGTAAGGAACCTGTTCCAGAATTTGCACGCTGACTCTCCGGGCTGTTGGGTTATATGACTCAGATCGTCTGTATCCGGAGGGTGGACATAAGTCCCTTGAAAATTTGCTCTAAACGCGTCCTCAAGCTCTTCCCAACTTCCAACAGTGTTTTCTGGGAGGCTTTTGAGCCAATGCCGAGCTGGCCCTTTGAGCTTGAGGGCTAGGTATTTTATGGCGTGGAGATCATCTCCTCTGGCCATGTGTATGTGTAGTATGTAATCTTCTATCCAGACTCCGGGGTCTGTTGTGCCGTCGTATGCCTCTATGTTTATGGGTTTGAACCCTGCTGGAAATTCATGATCCAGCACCTCATCGGTAAAACATAGCGGGTGTGCAGCGCCCCTGTATTTGGGTGTGCCGCTGTCTTCGAACACTTGTCGTGTTGCGTTACTTCCTGGGGCCCTCTTTTTTGGCCCGTAGATGGACCTAGTTGGGCCGTCCGTTTTCCCAGGATCATAAGTCCGCTTGTGTGCGGCGCTGCTTGTCGCTTTTGGCCTGTCATCTGGCCGTCTATCCGGCCAGGCGGCCTCTTTATTTTTTGACTGTGAGGGCTCTATGGCTTCCTCATCAAATTCTGGCGGCAGCTTGCGCTTCGGGTAGCTCTTTGTTTGATGGCCATTGCCATATTTGTCTGTGGTCTTGAGTACTTTTCTCCACTTCATTCTGAGTATGTCTTCCGCTGTTTTGAGCTTCCGTTTTCCTTTCTTCAAACTTCTTGCAGTGGCGACGAGTCTTTTGTGAAGGTTCTTATGCTCCGGTGGTGTGTCCGGACTGTTGATTGCTCCGTGAAGGGGTTGATTATCCGGTTCGTCCTGTACGGATGGTTTCTTGGTTGTATGTTCGTCGTCGCTAGTTTGCCCTGCTCTATCGCTGGGTCGTTAGGAATGCTGCTTTGATCGAGGCGGGACTTAGGGCAGCGTCTACGTTGCCGTTTTGGTTGTTTATCGGCGGGATTATCCTCTGCCGCGTCCCGTTGTTCCTCGTTATCGCTTCCCTTTGGGGTGTCCACCATATATATGTCATGTGACGAGGTGGCCTTCCAGTGCCCTGTAGGCGCTGGTTCTTGATCGTCTCTGGCATCGTCGTCCATACCATTGATGTCTTCGGAGTCGTAGTTTAGCACGTCGATTAGATTGTTGACGGTGGCTACGAAGTGGGTGGTGGGTGGGCTCTGAATTTCTTCATTGTCCGCGTCCCGACCATCCTGGCCGTAGTTCGGCCAGGGCTCTCCGGATAGCGAGAGATGCTTCAGCGAATTTAAGATATCGCCGAAGGGTGAGTGCTGAAAGGTGTCCGCAGCGGTGAATTCCATGATCGGCGCCCAATCGGATTCGACTGGTAGGGGCGTAGGAGATTCGGAGTCCGGCAGGGGGTCCGGCACCTCGGAGTCATGGGCTTTATGCGGGACAAGGTAAGTGTTCGGCTCCATCGCCGTAGAAGTTGCAGCTCCCGAGGCGGTGTCCAGCCATCCGTCCTCGATCCGCATGATCGGCTCCGGACTATGGGTCAGAGCGGATTCGTGTGCGGCCTCCAAGGTGCTGTCCGGCGGCAGAGTTAGGTCGTGCCCGTCGTGGCAGCGCGGCACGCTCGGCTGTGGCTCAGATCCATCGAAGATCAAGTCCCCGCGGATATCGACCGTGAAGTTTAGGCTTCCAAACCTGACCTGATGGCCAGGGGCGTAGCTTTCGATCTTCTCCAGATGGCCAAGTGAGTTGGCCCGCAGTGCGAAGTCGCCGAATACGAAGATCTGTCCGGGGAGAAAAGTCTTACCCAGGACTTCGTCGTTATCGATTGAGGGGGCCATCAAGCCTATCGGTGACAACACAGAGGAACTCTCAATGAAAGCGCCAATGTCGGTGTCAAAACCGGCGGATCTCAGGTAGGGGGTCCCGAACTGTGCGTCTAGGCGGATGGTAACAGGAGACAAGGGACATGATGTTTTACCCAGGTTCAGGCCCTCTTGATGGAGGTAAAACCCTACGTCCTGCTTGATTGATATTGATATTGTGGATGTTTACAAGAGTGGATCTACCACGAGATCAAGGAGGCTAAACCATAGAAGCTAGCCTATGGTATGATTGTAATGGTTGTTGTTGTGTCCTACGGACTAGAGCCATCCGGTTTATATAGACACTGGAGAGGGCTAGGGTTACATAGAGTCGGTTACAATGGTAGGAGATCTACATATCCGTATCGCCAAGCTTGCCTTCCATGCCAAGGAAAGTCCCATCCGGACACGGGACGAAGTCTTCAATCTGGTATCTTCATAGTCTTGGAGTCCGGTCGATGATGATAGTCCGGCCGATGATAGTTCAGCTGATGATGGTCGTCCGGCTATCCGGACACCCCCTAATCCAGGACTCCCTCAGTGGCCCTCACCAAGGGTGGCGTGACCGACCTCGCGAGGATCGCTGGCAGGACTAGCCTCGCGAGGGAGGCTAGAGGGATCAGCCTCGTGAGGATCGCCCTCAAGGCAACGCAGGCCTCCCTCCTCTGCCACCTCAGCCAAGGAGGAACGAAGACCATCATCAGGACGAAGGGGCTGGGGGCTTCTAGGAGCCGCGTGCAATCGCTTGCATCTTGGGCGGCGCTTAGGCCCCAGCCTCTCAACGCATCTTCAAGCAGTTTGCTCGCGAGGTGAATGCAGTCCTCCCCAAGCTTGAGGCCACGCTCCCTCTCAGGTGGTCAGCATGCGCTATCACGTTCAGCTCAGCGGATCAGCTCAAGTGCGCAGCCACGGTCGGAGTCCTCCCGATTCTTTGCTCCCCAATTATCAGCAATGTGCAAGTCACCAGGACCCTCATCGATGGCGGAGCAGGATTCAACGTCCTGTCCGTCAAGACATTCAACAATCTCCAAGTGCCATACAATCAGCTTCAGCCAACCAAGCCTTTCTCAGGAGTCACTGATGGTTCCACCATTCCGATAGGGCAAGTTTGCCTTCCTGTCACCTTTGGGCAGCACGACAACTACCGCACTGAGCTCATTGACTTTGACGTCGCCCACATTCGCCTGCCATACAATGCCATCCTCGGGTACCCAGCCCTGGCCAAGTTCATGGCAGTAACTCATCATGGCTACAATGTCCTCAAGATGCCAGGAAGCGGTGGAGTCATCATAGCGCCTTGCGAGGAGAGGGATGCAGTGTGCTCCCTTGAGCGTGCTTTTCAAGCTGCGGCAATCGAAGACCCAGAGCACGGGAGCGGAAGACTTCCCGAGGCAGTCCCTAAGAAGAAGAAGGCATCGTCGGGACCGAACCCTCGGGAGGCACGCCCCTCTGGATCTGCGCCCGTTCAAGGGGCGCCTCCTTCTGTTGCATAGGAAGGCGCGCCCTACGCCCACCTCGGGCAAGGCTCGGGGGCTCTCTCCTGGAGGGCCATCGACTTTGCCAAGATCATGATGGAGGCGCTCGGGCACCACTTGGAGGCGTGTTTCAAAGCACGTTTCCCTCAGGAAGGAACAAGGCAAGTAGGGCCAAGCCCTCAGGAGTTCATCAGCGAGATCATTCAGGAGCTGCAGGAGCCAAGAGTCATGAGCGGCAGCCGCCGCTTACCCGCCGTAGCTCCCCATCCAGGCGAGGATGGTGGGTTGCGCGTCTGCATTGACGTACCAGGGCTCAACCGAGCCGCATCTCAAGAGTGCCTCTGGCCTTCACGCGTGGGGTGTTGTGAGGGTCCACCCCACAGCTATGTTCGCATGCCTTTTGGCCTGCCGAACGCGGCTGCCGCGCGTCAATGTCTCATGAGGAGCATTCTAGAGGCTCGGGAAGTTAGGCATTCCGCAGTCCTGGCAGAGATGGAGATGGCCCTTGAAGAGCCGCCAGCACCCCCAGAGCCTCCTGAGGCTCCTGGGCCTGGGGGCTCATGAGGAACGGTCTCCGCAGCACATGTCGTCCGCTACTTCAGCATTCCTTCATCTCCGACATCATCAGGTGACATCCTTCGAGTTTCATTTTCAGCTGGGAGCGGCCCTAGGGCTGCATCATTCCCAGGCCGTGTGGGTCCATCCCTGCGGCATGTACCCCTTTTTCTCATGTCTGTAGGTTACCTTGTTGGGGGGCGCCCCTCGGGTTGCATTCCCCAAGCTACTCGGGCCTGACCCAGCGGCGTTTGCCTTTTCCTACATCTATCTAAATGGATTTGTTCCTTCATGCTTAACGTGCTTGACTTAATTGCCCCCTCGATTGACACCAACTTATGGAGCTGCTCCCTAATGGCACGACGCTTGCGCATGGGTCCATCCCTGCAACATCGACAAACCTGAGTGGCTGAGCTCTGGCCGCGACAACCCCGCAAGGCGCCACCTCACCAGGCCCTCAGTGCCCTCGTCGCCCCTCCAGAACAACCATTAGCTGGCTGGCAATTGTAACGGCAACACTCGTTTTCCTTGTGATGAGCTCGCAGGATATCTTTAAGGAGCAACGTCGGGCGAGGCCTTCGCGACGTCTCTTTCCCTCTCGACCACGCGAACCGCTTGCACGTTAAAGGGGGGCGCCTGAGCATTGCGACTCACGGGCTCTTACTGGCTCTCCAGCCCTCACATCCTGGCCTTGTCCACGACATCGTGACCTGGCATACCAGCGACGGCTGAGCTCGCTCGAGGGCCAGGACCTGAGGACGTAGAGCACAAAGGGGAGTAAGGGAAGGGGGAAGAGGCTCACGAGGACCTCACCAGGCAACTCCTCAGCTGCCGACGTGCGGGCCGGCGTCGCGTCAAGGAGTGGCTTCAGAATTTTGACATAAGTCATCCTCTGGAGCCACTAGCTATCGCAACACCAACCTTGCACCTAATGGAGCCCCGTACTGGCAATGTTGCGCTCCTTTCTCACCGAACGATGGCTGTTGAGTGCTAAAGGGGACCTCCTGAGCATCGTGACTCTGGGGCTCTTACTGGACCTCGGACCGCTCACCTCCTGGCCTTGACCACGACATCGTACCTGGCATACCAGCGACGGCTGAAGCTTGCCTGGGGACCGGGGCCTGTCGGCGCAGAGCATCAAGTCCTCGCGAGGTTCGAAAGGAGGAACTAAGCTAAGACGGGACGAGCATCTCACACTGCTTCACGATAAGGATCATATTAACAAAAGAAACTACAGGCACCTTACAAGCCCCGCGAGGTGTGTTCCTGGTTCCTCGCAGGGACGAAAAACGCGAATCCTGAGGAGTCCTAACTACAGGCACCACGACGACAGATGCCATCATCAACAATGGGCCTTCGGAGCCAGCGCCAACCCCATCCAGATCAGCCGCGTCGACCGCCAGGCGCGCCGGCCCTGCTTCGGGCACGGCGCGAGCTCGGGGGCTCATAGCTATCGTCGCTCGTCTCCGGAGTCAGGAAGAGTCCGGAAGAGTCGCTGGACCCTCCGACATGCCCGCTGCGACTAGAGGAGCTGCTGGAAGGGTGGGCGGCAAGCCTGGTCCTCGCCGCTCCGGAGCTCCGGCCGCTGCCTCTGGGGCAGCACTCCATCTAGCGTCCTTCCTCGTCGAAGATCTTGAAGTACATCAGTGAGGCACCATCGTAATCTAGGTGGATCACGAGGGCCACCTCCGATCGGCAGACCCGGGCGATCTCGCCCCAGCCCCGGGTCATGTAGACCTTGCCCGGAGCAACAACCTCGACCTCCGCTTCGGTCGCAGGGGTGCTGCAGTCAGTGTGCTGCAGCCAGAGCTCGAGGGCCCCCCTCGACGGGATCTCGAAGGCGAAGGAGGGAGGAAGGCAAACCCAAGATCGAGGAGGCATGGCGGCGTGAAGCACAAGCTCGCGGGAGGAGCCCTCAGCATGGACTCCAGGAGGAACGACGTGCACCGCCGTAATCCGCCGGCGACGACGGTTCCTCTGGCGATGTCGCTCGGCGTCTGTATCTTCAGGGCCCTCGATACGGGCGTACAAGGGCAGCGGAAACCCAGGCGGCGGCTGCTCAAACCAGGGCCTTGATACCTCCTGCCAAGCACCCCTGTCTCCACGGCAGAGGACGGGCCGTTTCTTTGGCGGAAGCGGGATAGGACCCTCTCGGGGGGCCTTCCCCTTCTCTTCAGCGGAAAACCGGCAGATTGGTGCCATTGGCGTAAGGTGGAGCAAAGGCGAGGAAGAAGAAGAAGGAGAGTAGCAAGAAGGGATGGACTGGAAGGGCTCGCACCGTCCGTACAAATAGCCGGAGGAGGCCAACCGTCGGCCTCCACGATCACAGGTAATCATGACCCGTTTTGCATGCAGGGACTTGTCAAGTCGTGCGGTTGCTAAGGCGTCATGGGGAAGCGGGGACGCCCATGTCCAATCAACCGCCATGCGGTGCCCAAGCCCGCAGGCTGTTGGGGCCCGCGGCGCTTCGCACTTGCCCCTTCGCTTCTCTGCTAAGCCAAGTCCAGGCGCGCCTTGGGCCCGGGGCCTACTGTCGGCGTTATGGGAATGGGGGTACCCAGACTTGCCTGCTTGCGGCCTGCAGCGTGGCTCAAGGAGTGGCCCAGTACGGCCCATCTTCATCGACACAAGCTCAAGACCCTCGCGAGGGGCCAAGCCTCACGGGGCGGACGACAGGAAGCTTCCTCAGGCGCAGCCTCGTCAGGCTGGCTCACAAGGAGGCGGAGAGTTCAAGGCGGGGTACCTCACGAGGTGCCCGTGACGCAAGCCATGTCGACCGGAGCCAGGTGGGCGCCGGCATGCGCAGTGTCCTTGCTACCTCTTTGGTGCAAAGGAGGCAAGCGCAGGCAAGGGTATCAAGCAAAGGCAACCATTTCGGTGCAACAAGACCAAGACCAGCAGAACGGCAGGATGGAAGTCATCATGGAGCCCAAGCCAGTGTCATCATCAGATCCTTTGGCAGGCGAGGACCAACTTTAGTCAGGATAAGTGTACTAGATGTTCCCCTTCAAAATGGCCAATTGTTGGCGCCCTTCCCGCTCAATATTTGGGAAGAGGACCCGGGCCTCGCTCTATAAATAGGACTAGCCGCCCTCAAGGCAGGGAGACCGGAGGGGGGATTGAAGGTCGACCAACCGAACCTTAGCCAAAACCACCACACAAGAACTCCTCCCCTCGCGAGGTAGTTCTTCCTTTGTATTGTTCATCATCAGCCCCTGAGGCAATCCACCACACCACAAACTAGAGTAGGGTATAACACCACAATGGTGGCCCGAACTAGTATAAACCTTGTGTCCCTTGTGTTGTTCTTCGTGTAGCCTAGATCCTTTGCGAGGCAACAAGACGTGAGCCGGTAGGGGGAGTGATCTCCGCGCGCACCCCAGAGTTCAAACCTCAAGGGTCTGCCGGAACCCGAAATCCGACACCTTGGCATCTAGCTTGTGGTTGTTGGTAAACTCCATGATCATCATCTGGTTGGCATTGAGTCCACGCTCAACCATCCCTTGGCACTTGAAAACTTGTTGTTCCATGGCTTCGAGCTTTATCTCCACGCTTCCGGTACGCCTTGGTCCCTCCACATCGCGGATGTGCAGCACCCACTCACGCATCTCAATGGTTTGAGGGTGTTGCAGCACCTCCGCGAGATAGGGGTTGATAACCCTCTCGAAAAACTTGTCCTTGGGAGCGCTTGGAGACGTCATAATGCTCTAGATGTGTCAGAAAAGCAGCTCAAAATGAAAACAGAGGATATTTGTGTGATACGGTGGTCAAAGCCTTCAGGAGATTATATAATGAATTTTTACCGACCAAAATATGTAACGTGCAAGAAAACGGAGTCCGGGAGGCACACGAGGTGTCCATGAGACAGGGGGGTGCGCCCAGGAAGGGTGGGCGCGCCCTCCACCCTCGTGGAGGCCTCGTGTCCTTCCCGGACTAATTCTTTCTTTCCAAAATTCTTAAATATTCCAAAACGGATAAAAAAATGCCATTAGATATGTTTTGGAGTCGGTTTACTTACCGTACCACATACCTATTCCTTTTCGGAGTATGGAACGTTCTGGAAAGTGTCCCTTATGTATTCCTCCAGGGTTACAGTTTCAACAATATTAGTTTCAACATTGATAGGATTACCTGAGATATAATGTTTAATTCTTTGACCGTTCACCACCCTCGGACTTGTGCCTTCGAAGTTGTTGATTTTTATGGCACCGGAATGATAGACCTCCTCGATAACGTAAGGACCTTCCCATTTAGAGAGAAGTTTTCCTGCAAAAAATCTTAAACGAGAGTTGAATAATAACAAATAGTCACCTACGTTAAACTCACGCTTTTGTATCCTTTTGTCATGCCAGCGTTTGACTTTTTCTTTGAATAGCTTGGCATTCTCATAGGCTTGGGTTCTCCATTCATCAAGTGAGCTAATATCAAATAACCTCTTCTCACCGGCAAGTTTGAAGTCATAGTTGAGCTCTTTAATAGCCCAATATGCTTTATTTTCAAGTTTAAGAGGTAAGTGACATGCTTTTCCATAAACCATCTTATACGGAGAGATGCCCATAGGATTTTTGTATGCATTTCTATAGGCCCATAATGCATCATCAAGTATTTTGGACCAATTCTTTCTAGATCTATTGACAGTCTTTTGCAAAATTAATTTGAGCTCTCTATTGCTCAACTCTACTTGACCACTAGACTGCGGGTGATAAGGAGATGTGATTCTATGATTAACATCATACTTAGAAAGCATCTTACGGAAAGCACCGTGAATAAAATGAGAACCACCATTAGTCATAAGATATCTAGGGACTCCAAACCTCGGAAAAATAACTTCTTTAAGCATCTTAATAGAGGTGTTATGATCAGCACTACTAGTTGGAATAGCTTCTACCCACTTAGTAACTTAATCAACAACAACTAAAATATGTGTGCAACCATTAGAGGCAGGAAAAGGTCCCATATAATCAAAGCCCCAAACATCAAATGGTTCAATAACAAGAGAATAATTCATAGGCATTTCTTGACGTCTACTAATATTACCAATTCTTTGACATTCATCACAAGATAAGACAAACTGACGAGCATCTTTTAAGAGAGTCGGCCAATAAAAACCAGATTGCAATAGCTTATGTGCAGTTCTATCTCTAGCGTGGTGTCCTCCATATGATTCAGAGTGACACTTGCATAGGATCTATTCCTGTTCATGCTCAGGTACACAACGTCTAATAATACCATCTACTCCTTCTTTATAAAGGTGTGGGTCATCCCAAAAGTAATGTCTTAAATCATAAAAGAACTTTTTCTTTTGCTGGTATGTGAAACTAGGTGGTATAAATTTAGCAACAATGTAATTAGCATAATCAGCATACCAAGGAGCAGTACGAGAAGAATTAACAACCGCTAATTGTTCATCAGGAAAGCTATCATCAATAGGCAGTGGGTCATCAAGAACATTCTCTAACCTAGACAAGTTGTCTCCAACGGGGTTCTCAGCTCCCTATCTATCAATAATATGCAAATCAAATTCTTGGAGCAAGAGAACCCATCTAATAAGTCTAGGCTTAGCATCTTTTTTTTAATAAGATATTTAATAGCAGCATGATCAGTGTGAATAGTATCTTTGGAATCAACAATATAAGGTCTAAACTTATCACATGCAAACACAACTACTAAGAACTCTTTTTCAGTAGTAGCATAATTTCTCTGGGCAGTATCAAGAGTCTTACTAGCATACTGGATAACATTCAATTTCTTATCAACTCTTTGCCCTAGAACAGCACTTACAGCATAATCACTAGCATCACACATTATTTCAAAGAGTCAATTCCGATCAGGTGGTTGAACAATAGGTGCAGTGATCAAAGCTTTCTTAAGTATTACAAATGCTTCTACACAATCATCATCAAAGACAAAAGGAATATCTTTTTTGCAATAAATTAGTCAGAGGCCTAGAGATTTTAGAAAAGTCCTTAATGAACCTCCTATAAAAACCGGCATGACCAAGGAATTACCTTTTATGTCCTTGGGACATGGCATCTTTTCAATAGCATCAACTTTAGCTGTATCAATTTCAATACCTCTCTCAGAAATCTTATGCCCTAAGACAATGCCTTCATTAACCATAAAGTGGCACTTTTCCCAATTCAAGACGAGAATAGTGTCTTCACATCTCTGCAAAACTCGATCAAGGTTGCTCAAGCAATCATCAAAAGAGGATCCATAAACGAAGAATCATCCATGAATACCTCACAAATTTTTTCAAAAAAGTCAGAGAATATAGCCATCATGCATCTTTGAGAGGTAGCAGGTGCATTACATAAACCAAAAGGCATACATCTATAAGCAAAAGTACCGAAAGGGCAAGTAAAAGTAGTTTTTGATTGATCCCCCGCTGACACAGGTATCTGAGAGAAACCAGAATAACCACCTAGAAAGCAGAAATGTGTGTGTTTGGATAGTCTTTCTAGCATTTGATCAATAAAAGGTAAAGGGTAATGATCTTTCTTAGTAGCTTTATTTATTTTACGGAAATCAATTACCATCCTATAACCTATAATAATTCTTTGCAGGATCAATTCATCTTTATCATTAGGAATGTTAGTAATACCTCCCTTTTTAGGAACACAAAGGACAGGGCTTACCCAATCACTATCAGCAACGGGATAAATTATACCTGCCTCAAGGAGCTTTAGTATCTCCTTTCTTACCACTTCTTTCATCTTAGGATTCAATCGTCGTTGAGGATCTCTAACTGGTTTGGCACCTTCCTCCAATTTAATTTTGTGTTGGCATAGCGTGGGACTAATGCCCTTGAGATCATCCAGAGTATATCCGATAGCAGCACGGTGCTTCTTCAGAGTTTTCAATAATCTTTCTTCTTCTTGCTCTGAAAGGTTAGCACTAATAATAACATGATATATTTTCTTTTCATCAAGATAAACATACTTAAGATTATCAGGTAATGGTTTGAGTTCAAACACGGGATCACCCTTGGGTGGAGGGGGATCCCCTAGAATTTCAACGGGTAGGTTGTGTTTCAGAATAGGTTCCTGTTGAAGGAACGCTTCATCTATTTCCCTTCTTTCATTCATAAACATATCACTTTCATGGTCTAGAAAATATTGTTCTAACGGATCAGTAGGAGGCACGGCAATAGAAGCAAGACCAATAATCTTATCCTTACTAGGTGATTCATTATCACGGGGTTGTCTATGAAACTTAGCAAAATTAAACTCATGAGACATATCCCCTAAGCCAATTGTAACAGTATCCTTTTCGCAATCAATCCTAGCTTTAATAGTATTCAAGAAGGGTCTACCAAAAATAATGGGACAAAAGTCATCTTGTGGGGAACTAAGAACAAGAAAATCAGCAGGATATTTAACCTTCCCACACAAGACTTCAACATCTCTAACAATCCGAACTGGTGAAATAGTATCTCTATTGGCAAGCTTGATGGTAGCATCAATACCTTCCAATTCAGCGGGTGCAATATCATAAATAATTTCTTTATATAAGTCATAGGGTATTGCACTAGCACTAGCACCCATATCACATAAGCCATGATAACAATGATCTCCTATTTTAACAGAAATAAAAGGCATTCCTATGATAGGTCTATGTATCTTAGCATCTGGTCTAACAATATTAGCAGTCTCACCACAGAAATAAATAGCATGCCCATCTAAATCATCATCCAATAGATCTTTAACCATAGAAATACTAGGTTCTACTTTGATTTGCTCAGGAGATGTATAAGTCCTAGTATTACTCTTACTAACAACAATCGAAGTTTTAGCATGATCCTTTATCCTAACAGGAAAAGGAGGTTTCTCAACATAAGTAGTAGGAACAATAGGATCACTATAAGTGACCATCTTTTCTTCAACTGTAATAGGTGCAACTACTTTTACTTCAATGGGAGGATTATATTTAAACCACTTCTCCTTAGGGAGATCAACATGAGTAGCAAAAGATTCACAAAAAGAAGCTACTATCTCAGAGTCAAGTCCATACTTAGCGCTAAATCCACGAAAAACATCGGTATCCATAAAAGATTTAACACAATCAAACTTAGGCGTTATACCTGACTCCTTACCATCGTCGGAACCCCAATCTTCAAAGTTGCGTTTAATTCTTTCCAACAAGTCCCACTTGAATTCAATAGTCTTCAGCATATAAGAACTAGCACAGGAAGTATCGAGCATGTTGCGATCATTGGGAGAAAGCCGAGCATAAATTTTTTGAATAATCATTTCTCTAGAGAGCTCATGATTGGGGCATGAATAGAACATTGACTTAGGCCTCCCCCAAGCGTGAGAGATGCTTTCTCTTTCGCGAGGCCAGAAATTATATATGTAATTACGATCATGATGAACAAGATGCATAGGATAGAATTTCTAGTGAAATTCCAACTTCAACCGTTTATAATTCCAAGATCCCGTATCATCACATAGCCTATACCATGTCAATGCATCTCCATTCAAAGATAAAGGGAAGACCTTCCTTTTGACAACATCATCGGGAATACTTGCAAGCTTAAATAGTCCACAAACTTCATCCACAAAGATAAGGTGTAAATCGGGATGCAATGCTCCATCTCCTGCAAAGGGATTAGCTAGCAGTTTCTATATCATACCCGAAGGAATCTCAAAGTAAATATTTTCAGTAGGTTCAGTAGGTTGAGGAGCAACTCTTTGCTCTTCTGGTCGGGGTGAAGATACCCCGAACAAGCCCCTCAAAGGTTTAGTTTCCATAGTAACAAGTGATGGAAAATTTCAGCACACTATATAAATGTTTCCTTACCAAGTTCCACTCACCAAAAGCGCTACACTCCTCGGCAATGGCGCCAGAAAAGAGTCTTGATGACCCACAAGTATAGGGGATCTATCATAGTCCTTTCGATAAGTAAGAGTGTCGAACCCAACGAGGAGCAGAAGGAAATGACAAGCGGTTTTCAGTAAGGTTTTCTCTGCAAGCACTAAAATTGTAGGTAACAGATAGTTTTGTGATAAGATAAATTGTAACGAGTGACAAGCAATGAAAGTAAATAAAATGCAGCAAGGTGGCCCAATCCTTTTTGTAGCAAAGGACAAGCCTGGACAATTTCTTATAATGAGAAAATAGCTCCCGAGGACACATGGGAATTATCGTCAAGCTAGTTTTCATCACGCTCATATGATTCGTGTTCGGTACTTTGATAATTTGATATGTGGGTGGACCGGTGCTTGGGTACTGCCCTTACTTGGACAAGCATCCCACTTATGATTAACCCCTATAGAAAGCATGCGTAACTACAAAAGAAGTATTAAGGTAAACCTAACCACATCATTAGACATATGGATCCAAATCAGCCCCTTACGAAGCAACACATAAACTAGGGTTTAAGCTTCTGTCACTCTAGCAACCCATCATCTACTTATTACTTCCCAATGACTTCCTCTAGGCCCAAATAATGGTGAAGTTTCATGTAGTCGATGTTCACATAACACCACTAGAGGAAAGACAACATACATCTCATCAAAATATCGAATGAATACCAAATTCACATGACTACTAATAGCAAGACTTCACCCATGTCCTCAGGAACAAACGTAACTACTCACAAAGCATATTCATGTTCATAATCAGAGGAGTAATAATATGCATTAAGGATCCGAACATATGATCTTCCACCAAGTAAACCAATTAGCATCAACTACAAAGAGTAATCAACACTACTAGCAACCCACACGTACCAATTTGTGGTTTTGATATAAGATTGGATACAAGAGATGAACTAGGGTTTTGAGAGGAGATGGTGCTGGTGAAGATGTTGATGGAGATTTACCCCCTCCCGATGAGAGGATCGTTGGTGATGATGATGGTGATGATTTCCCCTACCGAAGGGAGGTTTCCCCGGTAGAACAGCTTTGTCGGAGCCCTGGATTGGTTCCGCCAATGTTCTGCCTCGTGGCAGCGGAGTTTCGTCCTGTAAGCTTGCTTATGATTTTTTTCAGGGTAAAAGCCTTCATATAGTAGAAGATGGGCACCAGAGGGCCTCCAGGGGGCCCAGGAGACAGGGGCGCGCCCAGTAGGGGTGGGCGCACCTCACTCTCCTGGCCAGGGTGTGGGCCCCCTCTGGTGTTTTCTTCGCTCAATAATTCTTATTAATTCCAAAACTGACTTCCGTGGAGTTTCAGGATTTTTGGAGCTGTGTAGAATAGGTTTCCAATATTTGCTCCTTTTCCAGCCAGAATTCCAGCTGCTGGCATTCCCCCTCTTCATGGTAAACCTTGTAAAATAAGAGAGAATAGCCATAAGTATTGAGATATAATGTGTAATAACAGCCCATAATGCAATAAATATTGATATAAAAGCATGATGCAAAATGGACGTATCAAGGCAACATAGAACTATATGAGTGCCCTGTAAAATTTTGGAATTATTTTGGGTTCATTTGGCCTTTTTATACATTAATTGAGTTTCTGGACTTTTAATGTGCATAATCTAAATATGAACTGCATGCACATGCTCCATTGCACCAAAGTGGGTTGAAAAATCACATGTGTGTCCTTGGTTGAATTTCTAGGTCCCATGGAAGAAATGAGAATGAAATTCAAACATCTGGGCGTCATGACTCGGTCGAGAACATCGAGAAACTTACATTTTAAATTCATGTAAATCCAAAACTCGCTTGGAAATCATGAAACTTGGCATGGTGTCATGTCATGGCACTAACATGTTGTGGCAAAAAATTGGGCCGATTTGGAAGCTCGTGGTTCTAAGAGGGAACGTGCCACCATGGAGTGTGAAACGATATACGCTGCCCCCCCCCTTGAGTTTCTTAACAAAGGCAACATAGAACTACATGAGTGCCCTGTTAAATTTTGGAATTATTCCGGGTTCGTTTGTCATTTTTATACATTAGTTGAGTTTCAGGTCATTTAATGTGCATAAGTCAAATTTGAATTACAAGCACATGCTCTTGTGCACCAAAGTTGGTTGAAAAATCACATTTGTGTCCTCGAGTGAATTTCTAGGTCCCATGCAAGAAATGAGAATAAAATTAAAACATCTAGGCATCGTGGCTCGGCCGAGAACATTGAGAAACTTGGTTTTAGAATTCTTGTAAATGCAAAACACGTCTGAAAATCATGAAACTTGGCATGGGTGTCATGTCAAGGTACTACCATGCTGTGGTAAAAAAATTGGCCGAATAGGAACAGATTTTGCTATAAGCTTCTTGCAAACCGAAGCTTCTCTCAAGAAGGCTCGTGGTTCTGAGAGGGAACATGCCACCTTTGAGTGCTAAACGATATACGTTGTCCCCCTTGAGTTTATTTACAAAGGCAACATAGAACTACATGAATGCCATGTTAAATTTTGGAATTATTCTGGCTTCGTTTGGCCTTATTTACACATTAATTGAGTTTTTGGTCATTTAAGGTGCATAATTCAAATTTGAACTACAAGCACATGCTCCTGTGCACCAAAGTTGGTTGAAAAATCACATTTGTGTCCTCGGGTGAATTTCTAGGTCCCATGCAAAAAATGAGAATAAAATTCAAACATCTGGGCATCGTGGCTCGGTCGAGACCATTAAGAAACTTGGTTTTAAAATCATGAAACTTGGCATGGTGTCATGTCATGGTAGTACCATGCCGTGGTAAAAAAATTGGCCGAATAGGAACAAATTTTGGTATAAGCTTCTTGCAAATCGGAGCTTCTCTCAAGAAGGCTCGTGGTTCTGGGAGGGAACGTGTCACCTCTGTGTGCATAATTCAAATTTGAAATACAAGCACATGTTCCAGTGCACCAAAGTTGGTTGAAAAATCACATGTGTGTCCTCGGGTAAATTTCTAGGTTCCATGCAAGAAATGGGAATGAAATTGAAAATTCTAGGCGTCGTGGCTTGGTTGGAAACATTGAGAAACTTAGTTTTGTAATTCCTATAAATCCAAAACACGCATGAAAATAATGAAACTTGGCTTGGTGCCATTACATGGCACCAACATGTTGTGGTAATTTTGTAGTCCGATTTGCGAAGGCGCACACATTAACAATCAACAAAGTCATTTTGGAACAAGTGTTGTCGTGTTACAATGGGAAACACAAGTATTATTGAAACCGTGGGCGTTTTATTTACTAGTACCATTTACGTGCTGCCATGCATCCCCATTTTTTATTAGCTAGGAGGCACCATGCAGGGTAGCTATTTGAGTACGAGAGGCGTGCGATCAGACCCCTGCGCGTGCTTATCGGGAGGAGATCCCTTTGACCTCCATCTGCCATCCACCTCTCTCCCAAGGTCTCCATTAATGGCACCCGAGCCTCTGTTTAATGGCATGTCTATGTCTCACTCGACTGAGATTTAAGAGAGAAAAAAGAAAATCTGAAAGCACGGATCTTGATGTAAGATCCGACGGACCTATATAGCATCTACTATGACTTATAGCAAGACTGATGAATATATAAGGACGATTAATTGTCTTACATAATTAGAAAGATAATTAAAAAATCCACATGCGGCTACGCCCGAAATACACAAGGGCAAAAGAAGAAGGAAGACAAGGATCTAGCTCGCTGATCTCTACTTTCTTGATGCGTTGTTGCAGGCCACGGGAACTAGTCTCCGCGGTGAGTGGCAATGAGCTCTTTCGAGTCCTCAAGACGCTGCTTGAGAACATCCACGGATTCCTCCACCAGCCTTTGGCGCTCGTTGCGGAGCATGTCATTCTCGTCCATAAGTTTCTTGACGATGATGCCGGTCCTCTTCAACAAGGCACTGGTCTCCTCCTGCTGGTCTGCACTTCAGACGATCTTCGCCCTCAGCAGGTCGCGCTCGGCCCGGAGCCTCTCATTGCCCTCCCTTAGTTGCCGGATGACGCCGGTAGCCTATTCAAGCGAGGCTTTCATGTCGTGCTGTAACCTCGCCCAGCCGGAGATCTGATCCATCTGGCTATGGATGATCGCATGCATGCGCCTGTAACAGTCGTTGCCTGCCCACGAGAAATTTTCCCAGGCCGCCGCATTATGGCGGGACATCTTTGCTGCATTTGCGGTGCGGCGGGCCATCTCTGCTGCTTCCGTGGCACGGCTGGACTAGTCTGCTACATCGATGGCGCGACGGGACCTCCGTGCTGCTTCAGCGGCACGACGGGACCTCTATGCTGCTACTTCCGCGTGGCGGGACATTTCGGCTGCTCTCGCAGCAAGGCGGGACATCTCTCGTGCTTCCGCTTCCATGCTCTCCTCTCCCTGGTGGCAATCTCTCGACCCAGAACTCACGCTGGCCATGGCAGACGCAAGGGAAGGATGCTGAATGACTTGTTTGTTTTTGTGGATGAGGAGTTGAGGAGGAATGTGCAGTCATCTTGGCATACTAGTATTTATTACCGAATACTAATATGCTCCTAAGTGGGAAACCGTTTAGGTTGTGATCGGTGTGAACAGGTTTGCAATTCAATATAGCGTGGAGTAATTTGGAATGTGATGAGACACAACCTCAAAATTTATTGACGGTTCTAGTTTCGAAGTGCGGCACTATTCTCGGATGGAGTAGTTCTTTTTCTACTCCCTCCTTTCCGGTTTATAGGGCTTATCTCAAAATTTTAGTTTTTCCATTTTATAAGGCTCAATTTGGTTGTCCCCATCACATGTTCAGATTCCAAGGTGCATTAAATCATTGCATGCAAGTACTAAGAGAAAATTAACCAATGCATGTACTTTATGCATGCATGCATTGCAATTAATGCATTGATAAACATAATTTTTTGAGAAAAATAAGAGCATTAATTAGGTGCTTTTGCAAACTAAAAAATATTCCACCACTCACCATCTTGGTTGGTGAGATTTTTGAATTAAGCCCTATAAACCGGAAAGGAGGGAGTACTGTTGTGTACATGCAATAACTGGCACCGTCGTAATACATATCTTACGGTTAATGGGGCGTTCGACAGGAATAGCCGCGTGGCGAGCTCTAGGCTAGTCTTTTTTTCAGACACATTAAACCTATCTCTCGGGACTTCTCGCACGCACCATCGTGCCACCCACAAAAACTTGTACTCTGAGTTTAGTACGTTATACAGGAAGAGAAGAGGTGCACGCACGCACTCGTCCTCTCACACACGCGTTTGTTTTTTCTCGAAAAGGAGGATGGTGACCCCCGGCCTCTGCATCTAGGAGTCACACACGCATCTGTAGCTACGAATTGTAGTGTTCTCAACCATCCGATTGGCTCTATCATGGATGCACCTATATACTAAAACATGTCTAGATACATCTATATTTTGACAAATGGAAGGCATGTATTGTGGAACGGAGGGAGTGCTTGTCATCAAAATGGATAAAAAGGGACGTATCTAGAACTAAAATACGTCTACATACATCTCCTTTTATCCATTTTGATGACAAGTAGTACTTCTTACCCAAAGGAACTTTATATCCAATAGACACAAAATATTCGTTCGACTGTTGGAAATTACTGATCTGATGTCGAAGTAATTGCTGCATCGCCACCAAAACCCACCATTTCTTAGGCTAAAGTAGACTGAGGTAATCCCTATATTAGCATATTACTAAGATAAACAGAAGCACTATAGAAATATTTAGGACATGAGCTTGTCAATCTGAATGTGGAGGGACACCAGCTTAGCCCCGGCTAGCAACTTGGGCGGAACTGTGAAGAAGGTCACCTCCTGCATGTCGACGTCACCGGGATCCTTGCTGCTTGTCACCTCCATTTCCACCTTGACGGTGTCAATCATGCATTTGGGCTCCCCCGGCGGGCCGTTCGCCCACAGCTTGGCCACGTAGTGCGGCAGTGGGGACGCCCCCGCTCTGATGCAGACGAATGACACGGTGATAGGCGCGCCGATGTTGAGCATGCCGCCGACCAAGAAAAACGCACGGCCGTCCTCCTCCGCGAACAGCAAAAGCCGTGGCTCCGACAGTGGCACTTACAGCTGGAGCACCTTGCCATACTGGATCCTGTGCACGGGAATGGGATGCGCGGTGCTGATGTGGTGGTAGAGCGCCGGTGGCGGGCCTTCGTAGCCGCAGACGATCATGGGGCATTTGCAGGGCACGAGCGAACACACGCTCTGGTGATCGGCGAGCTTGTGGTAAGTGACGTAGAGCCCATAGCCTTCATGCGGGAACTCCACCCTCACCGACGAAAGGACGGAGTCCACCGCCGTGTTCCGCATGTCGAAGCCACCGCCGCGCTCGCACTTCTGGCACTACCGCTGGTTCCTGGGGCGCTCGATGCGGTAGTCCGTGCAGGCCAGGGGCCCTCCCTTGCACTGCAGAAATCAATCGAACAACACGTTAATCAAGAAACCTGCACCTTGCTCAATCAGCCGGACGGACGAGGTGTATTCGAACCTCATACACTGGAGGCATCAAGGGTCGGAGGCACAAGGGTCAGTGGAGCACGGTGAGGTCCATAGAGACCTTAGAGAGCTCCATCGTTGGGTCCTGTTCGGTCTGCATGATCTCGCCCTCCTCGTGCACAACCATCTCTCAACCTGGGCCGGGGCATTACAAAGCTTTACCGTCACATATTTTATACTACTTCAAGGTGCATTAAATCAACACAAGCAAGTATCAAAAGGAGAGTCACATCATGCATGCCTGCATTGTAATTAATGCATTGGTAAACGCAAATTGTTGAAATATATCGAGTGCAGTGCTTTGATGTGTCGCATCAACTCGTACATCAATGAGAAGTTTGATTATCCTCTCCCTCGCTGACTTAACTGCACCTGCCTTTGGCTGTATGACAGGTTGGTCACCCACCTGTTGGGCCCACCTGTCATACACGCAAAGGTAGGAGCATCCCTCCCTCGCCCATGAGAGTGGTGGCTGGCAAGACTAGGAGAAGCTTTTGCTACACGCTCTCCCTCCCGCACGCGGTGGACATGCAGTAGTTCAATCGGTGTCAGATGGCCAGAAGCGTACTGTAGTACTACTCCTCCAGTGCAGTAGTACTCCATCATTGTTCGACTTCCCAAAGAGGCAAAGAGCTAAGCGCAGCCTGGACGCTCGTGTGGCAGTTTCATGTGTAGAGTAGTCTAGGATAGCGTGTATCGTGCATGTAAGCTTAAAATCGTTGGGTTCGGCTCCATGCTATGTGGCCATCTTGAAGTTTTAAAAAAAATAAAATAGTCTTCTGGCCCTACCTGTCACCCCTATGAACGCACACACGCACGGCACTATCATCTTGAAATTTATGAAGTCACCATAGGCACCTCGTCGTCGACGGGTCCATAGGTGCTTGACTGCCAAGGAGGGAGATGGTAGCGGTTCCTGAGACGCTGAACGGTCAATGATGCATCCTCAATTACATGCAAAGGGAATTAATTGGATAAGCAGAATAGAGCCAACACGATGTGAATGCAACAGAGTTTGGACTCTCATATAATAAAGGCGCCCCACCACTGCAATCCATCTACTCCCAAGTCTCTGCGCAACACTGCTCACTCCAATCCAAGACCAAGTGACCAGAAGCCAAATCATCCAAGGCGTCGGCCTACGGCCCCGCACCGCGCAGCGTTTCCATATGGTACTGGCAACCGCCGACATCGTAGCCCTCACCGATGCTGGCTTCGCCTCTCACATGGATGACATGATGGTCAACTCCATCCGCAAGTTCACCGCCGTCAAGAAGCGTGCGGACGGCCTTGCCTTACTGCTCCAGCCAGCGCGCCTAGGCTCCTCATTGCCTGCCACCCTCATCGGCCTCCATGGTGACGAACTCTTTCAAGCCCTGGTGGCCCTGCAGGTGCCGGAGGTCGCGATGAAGAATGTGCACCTCGAGGCCGCGCTCACCGCACAACGCCTCACCATGCAAGAAACCGTCGACCTGCACATCCATGTCTACGAGGAAATTGTCTACATAGGCCTCTACAAGGCAAGCAAGGACAGAAAGACGTTGGCCTTCTTCCAGCAGCTGGAATCTTTGGACGCAATTGTTCAGAAGCACGTCGACCTGGCCACGAAAGCCGCTGCTACTTAGGCGCCGTTCGGTGCGCCGGCGCCCTGAGTCGAGGAGGTGGACGTCATTGATGGATGAATCTATTCTTCTTGCCTCCTGTAACCAGCACTGCATCGCTTCGTGGCCTTAATGTTTTATTACTATAGTACTCCCTCCGTTCCCAAATATAGTACTTCCTTAATGTTTTATTACGGAGAAAAATGAGTGAATCTACACTCTAAACTATGTCTACATACATCTGTATGTTGTATTCCATTTGAAATAGTATCTAAAAAGGCTTATATTTAGGAACAGAGGGAGTATATGGCATTTTTATTCCAGTCGTAACGTTTTCACTGTGAGGTGGGGCCGCAGTTGAGCAAACCCACCCGGCCCACCGGGCGTCAGTCGAGTTTAGAATTAGAAGAGAGAAACGAGGGAGGAGAGCTAGCTGTAGCATGGACGCTGTTGTCAGATGGGACTCGTGTATATAGAATAGGAGTACTGAGCACTCGTGCCTCTTTTTTTTGAGGGAAAAATTAGTCGTATGTCTAGTACCACTAGTTGGGTGCGTGCGACCTATAGCTGTCATCACTTTAGATCTCCTTTTCGAACCGCGGCTACGCTTCACAGTACATATTTTTTCACACATTTATCCTCCTATATGTACTCCTAGACTATTTCCACGTGCTCTCATTCGCTGACATGTGGGACATAGAACATCTGGGTTGTAGTGCATGCACGACTCGGAGCATATGTCGGGGTACTTTACATTTCAGACCTCACGAATTACATGCAAACCCCCCGCAGAAGAATAAATAAATGAATGAATTACTACATGAAATCGGATTATTTTCATAGAAACCGGAGCACGTTCATTAAATTTTGGACATAACACATTTATAAAAAATGACCGGACCTAAACCAATCTAAGGGCCTCTTTGATTTTTCCTGCAAAAAAGGGCCTCTTTGATTCGCAGGATACTGAAAACACAGGAATGGGGAAAGTATGATGGCGATGAACCGAGACGAGGAGAACTCTAACTCAGTTAGAGGTTAGAGTTAGATTCTAACCCTGAACTAACTCTAAACCAAAGAGGTGTATGGATGGCAGGGTTAGATTGACAATAAATGCTCTTTCTCAATCATTTGACTACTTTGGACCCTATTTCCTGCTGGATTTGGTGTGGCCGGCTCTTCTGTGGCCTCCTCCCACTCACAATTGACATAAACGAACCATCTTTACTAATCAAGCATGCAAAACATAATAATTTTTACTTTGTCCATACAAATGAGATATCCCACTTAAACATACAAGTCGTCAATCAAGCTTCACAAAAAAAACACTTCATGAAACAAAGCATGAGCTAACTCATCATAGAAGTCATTCACAACAGGGAGGGAGCCCGGAGCCCCTCACGCACCGAGGGAGGAGCTCGCCATCGTCGCTCTGGAGGAAGGCTCTGTAGAGCCCAAGCCCCGGGAACCCCTCCGACGCTGGCCCTTGCGAGTTGAGGTTGACACCGGCATGGGTAGCCGGGCCGCTTGCCACCGACTGGGAACTTAATCTTTGGGCCTCTAGAAATAAAGCAAGCCTGTAACTAAAATACCTAGAAAGGTGAACTGAATCTTTGGGCCTCTAGAAATAATGCAAGCCTGAAACTGAAATACCTAGAAAGGTGAACTGAATCTTTGGGCCTCTAGAAATAATGCAAGCCTGAAATTGAAATACCTAGAAAGGTGAACTGAATCTTTGGGCCTCTAGAAAGATTTATTACCTCCTCAAGTAGCATCAAACAATTCCATGCGTGCACCACAAATCTATACCAAGTTTGATCAGGATCTACTTTTCCAAATCAGAATTAGCGCTAGAGCGAGCAAGATCAATGATATGGTCGTGAGATAGAGAAGGAACGAACAAACTCACCCCTCTTGCGACCTCCCTGGTAGATGCGCCGCTGCCGTGCACGACAGAGGGAGAAAAACGACTGGTGAAGGGGGAGCGGGGCGACCTTTGAAGGCCGGAGGGAGAGGGCGGCCGGAGTAGGGCGGCGGAGGCCGGAAGGAGAGGGCGACCGGAGGAGAGAGAGGGTGAGCGGTGCTTGGGCGGGCGGCCCTATGGGGAACAGAGAGGAGTCGTGCGAGAGGGGGGAGCGGTCTGGTACGGGCAGGGGAGATTCTTTTTAGTTCTCTTTTAGTGGGCCTGAGGATAACTAACCCAATTAGAACCTCTCCACCGGGCTAGTTTTTTTAGCTAGGTTAGAGCAAACTAGCTCAAACTAACCCCTCTTGTTTCGATAATTTGAGGCTATTTCAACCCAAACTAGCTCTAACTCGGGGATCCAAACAAAGAGGTGTGTTACTATACATGCTACAGTGTGGACCGTAGCACATTGTTTTTTACGGCCAGATCACCACATTGTTTTCTACTGCTGGTTCACTGGGCTACCGTGGTTCGCACTGCTGGTTCACTGGGCTATCATGGTTCGCACTGCTTGTTCACTGGGCTACTGTGGTTCGCACTCCTTCGACCTGAGTAGTAGTAGTACTAGTATATACCTCATCATTCTTTGCCCCTTCTTACTACTCCGACATGTGGGAGAGCCAGCATCCGGGTCGACGTGTCATGCACCAGATTAGAGCGTGGAACGGAAGGGGGGGATCACCCCGGTCGGAGCGCCAGTAATTCATGACTGTAGTGAGTGGTCATATCACAAGTCTTTCCACCAGTAACGCGCCGTCAAATCGCATAGCCCGACCTTTCCAGCAGTATGTTTGAGAATCCGCCACTCGCTCACCCTCCTCGCCTCTCTATCAAACCGCCTACCCGAAAACTACCGTGCGTACTGCCCGGGAAAGGCCCCGCCCTCAACTTTTAACTATGCAAAAAATAGTTCGAGCTTGTTCATTCTATATAAATACAGTACTTACAGTATGTTTATTCACCCGTGGGGTTGTTCAATGAATGGAGGGGCGGGGAGCACAAGTGAACAATAATGTAGTACTACTAGTAGTAAGTAGGAGTCATACAGTAGTCACCTTAAATAGAGAGTTTATTTTCTTTAATGCCACGTACACAAATTGAAACGCTTGTTGTGGAGAGAAAAAATATAATCACGCCACTATATATGTATGTAGGGGCCTGAGCGCTTGCTTTACTAGGGTTGCTCTCTTCATTCTCTCATCCTCTCCAAATATAAACAAGACAGCAGTAGCGACATTTTCTCTCTGGTCATCGCTGGTCACAGATCCGGCCGGATCCCTTCGGCCGGTGTGTGTAGAGGACTAAAAGGTGCATCGTTCACGCGGTCATCACCACCGAGGAGGAAACCCACATCTACTGGAGGGGCCCGATCCTCTGCCCGTGCCGTTCTCTTCGACACAGCGCCGACTCGGGAGGTCCTCCGACCCTACTTCCTCCCTGCCGTATTGTCCGCAGATCCGACCTGCCGCCGCCGACATCCCGGCGACCCTCAGGTATAAGTTCTTCGAAAGCGGCCTTGCTCTACTGCCCCAGCTCCCCACGTGTCTGCATGTGCATCTTTTTCTACTCCCATCAGCTCTTCCAAAGCCACCTAAATTTTAGTATTATTAGAGGTAAAGCTACTTCATGCATTCGATTCTAGGGCTTTGTTCAAACAACGAATAAAGGGGGGGGGGGTTGTAGCATGAATCTAGGACTTGATTCAAAGAGGAAATAATATGGTGAAAGTAGTAGAGACCGGATACCCAACCGGTCTCTTGATTGAAAAGGAAAATACTGGGAAAACGCAGTACAAACTGGATAAGGAACATATCTATTATTGGTTGAAAAAAGGATAGAAAGTGGCGGCCTGGCGGAGAAGTCAACAGAGTATGTCCAGGATTAGATTTGCTGCCATCACATAGTAAAAAGTCTCCAAGATTAGATTTGCTGCCCTCACATAGTAAAAGTTCTCAGGATTAGATTTGCTGCCCTCACATAGTAAAAGGTCTCCAAGATTAGATTTGCTGCCCTCACATAGTAAAAGGTCTCCAGGATTAGATTTGCTGCCCTCACATAGTAAAAGGTCTCCAGGATTAGATTTGCTGCCCTCACATAGTACAAGGTCTCCAGGATTAGGTTTGTTGCCCTCACATAGCATGAACAAACTCGGCATCACCACTTTATGCCTCGTTGTAGGTACATTGTGCTGATGCGTGCACTGTCGCATGTCCTTATACCAACCTTTTGCATGTAAAATGAAGCATTGTTACCTTAGGGACATGTCTAACCAGTGTTATTGTTAATCTAATGCCTCCAGTTATAAGATGCAATTAAACTGTGTTACAAATGGCACTCCTGTTGTTTTCCCCAGTATGATAAGTAAGTTTCTCCTTTACGCTGCTGAGTGTCCTGGTGTCCCCATGGTCCCATGCACTTAAACCAACTCTTTAGCTGCTCTTGATTTACTGTGTCTGGTAAACAAGCAATGCCACCATTAAAGTAATCCCATATTTGAGGAATCTCATTGTTGATCGTAATGCTTCTGGTAACATGAAGCATTGCTGACGTTTTAAAATTTCTACTGTCCTTGCGTGATTGCCATGAACATAATTAAGATGCTTCTTTTCATTTTGTATATGTTTCGTATATTCTTATTGACCAGCAACTATTTACTTTCTATCTTTTTGTGCAGATAGGGATATCCATTTCACCTTGTTGCTATTGTGACCTTTTGGTGAACTGAACAAAACACTTTTTTTTGGAATGAGTGTCTTGTGCAGTTCAACTAAAATGTCATGTGGGCAACATCTCTCAATTTTGGTGGAACTGCACAAAATGGTGATTGGAAGTTCCAAAATCACCGTCAAGTTCTGCTGGTAATCTCGTGCAACATTTTATTCGCCTTTGCAAGATGGAGCTGTCACTGTAACCACACTGGCACTTTATTTTAGTGGAACTGCACAAAAGGATAAGAAAGTTATAGTTGCACGTTACATGAGCCAGATAGCCAATCTTAATGTTCCTCAATTTTATTGCAACTACTAAAGAAGAACCTGCCAGCTCACGAGAGCAAGTACTTCTTGCTAGCTGAATGATGCAATATTTGCTTAATTTCAGGTGAACTGCAGAAAAAGGCGCATGAATTGAATCATGGAACTCCAGGCAGACCTCATCCTAGTGGAGCTGCAGGTTGAGTTCAAGGAGGCCACTATTAAAGCGAAATCATGCTCTCCTTGTTTGTGCTATGCAAACAGGAATACTCAACTACAGATGTTGTGACGGTCAAGAACATTCGCCAAGTTCTTCGATTGTATGACATGGCTAGCCAAGATGAATTTAATCCTGATATTCACTTTATCAAAAGGCTCTAATGGGTTGGTTCTGAATCTTGCAAGCTGGGAATCAATGAGATGTGTAGGCATCTTTGTTGTACTTATTATTTGAATCTTATTTGTTGGTTCTGAATCTTGCAAGCTGGGAATCAATGAGATGTGTAAGCATCTTTGTTGTACTTATTATTTGGAACTTATATGTTGGTTCTGAATCTTGCAAGATGGAATCAATGAGATGTGTAGGCATCTTTATTGTACTTATTATTTGGATCTTATTTGTTGGTTCTGGATCTTGCAAGCTGGGAAACACGGCATGATGATGCAGAGGACAACAACCATAACAAACATTTCAAACTTTGTAGTATTATCTTTGTGAAAGTGCGACAAATGTGATGATCGTGTGCGTCCTGAGAACAATAATTCTAATTGTCATGCATGTTGATCTTGTGGCACTGATAGAACGAGCCAATGAATTGCTTGTTTTAAGTATAAATTTCTATTAAAGCTAATTAAACTTAAGTAAAGTGACCACTAACTCCTGTTATTATAGTACCAATACAGACCCACTCATGAACCGACGTGTGGCCAGAGTAGGTTTCTTAATGTAGGCGTTTGAATGCGCTGAGGGTGCATCTTCTGCCGGGCGTGCGGCGAATGAGCGAGGAGTAGTAACTGTTGTTGCCTGTACACACTCAGCTTACTGTTGAATCCAGTTCCCCAAGAGCTGAAAAACAAACTGTTTCCGCCGCCTACACACTCGTTCACTCGAAGAGACTCCAATGGCGATCCGAGGGGTGAGCTTGCTGGATATGGACTTCAGCAAGGAGTTCCCCTTTGAGTTCGCCGTTCAGTCCTATGGCTGCACCAAGTTGAATGTGATGTACACCAACGATCTGGACTCGGTCAAGCTCTGCCTCGGCGAGTTCAAGCAGTACCTACAAGATGAGAAAGCACAAGGTTGCAGGACTAGACCTTGTGCCCATCCATTCATCTCCTGACAGGAACCAGCGGATCACCGTCGCCCAGGTATGTGTGCGGGACGAGGTTCTCATCTACCACTTTTGTAGGGCCATCAGAGGTTCTGGAGCATTCGCCCGTTTCATCGGCAGCGCCGACTGCACCTTCTCTGCGGTGGAGAGAAGGAAGAACGCGACGATTCAGCCATCTGGTGCAACAAGCTTGTCGACATCCAGAAGCAATACAAGATCATTAGCAACAGGCAGGAGAAGGACTCCGTGGTTGACCTTGTCGAGACCATCATCGACCCCTGATAGGCCAACATGAAAGAAGACAACGATACCAAGGACCTGAACACGTGGGAGGTAACTCTGAATCTAGCCTACATAACCTACGCGTCCAAGGACGCATACGCATGCTACGACATGTATAGGCAGATCTTGGCCATGAGGGCGTGTCTGCTTCCCGTAACCGACGAGTACACAGACAGCCGCAGCGTCATGATCAAGCGTGCCAGGAAGGTCTAGATGTTGTACTTTATCTATTTATAAGAACCTTTATCATCTGAGTGTTTCATGCATTAGCCTATGTGTCGTAATTATCTGTTTTGTCCGAAATATTTCTTTTAAGAACCCATTAACCTGATTGTTTTTTAGTGGCTATTTGCTTATGTATGTAACTAGTTCACTTATCCGTTAAATAAAACTAGTTCACTTGGCTGCCGTGCTTTGAATCTCCTTCCTCCCAACATATTCCCCTCCTCAGGTGGACCCAGCAAGTCTCTGAATTTTCTCCCACTTTCTTTTTCGATGTAAACTGAGTTTTCTCCCAGTACTCTTCCTTAGAACCAACTCAACTGTCCCACGTCTAGCCTAAAAAATAATAATACCCCACGTACTATTAACTCATCAAATTTAAATGTTATTTTATTTCGTAAGTTGAAAGTTCTTACAAAATAATAATAATAATTGTTTATATATAACTTGGCAAGTTAACTCCTAGTGATTGCGTACATAAGCTTGCAAAGATTTTACTGACCAATGCAGTAATAGACGTGCAATCATGTGTTTATGTTTTTATAACATTTCTCCGTCTAGCCCAACATGATATTTTCACCCAGCCTAGCAAGTCCGCGGATTTCGAGAAAAATGCAAATGAGATTTAAACGGGCTGCATAGATGCTACATCATTGTTTCACCCAGCCCACCAAATGGACTAAAAAACAAATGGACTGGCTGACATGTGGGCCAGTAGGTCGAAGCCTAAGAAGGTGTTGGATTTACATCTAATGGTCGGCATTCTTCTTCAATCTCTCGTCTTCTTCCCCCAGCGCTGTCGGGACCGCCTGCTCCAGCCTTCGGCGTCCAGCGGCGCTGTTTTGCGCTCCTCAGTGAAACACTACCCCACCGACGGCCAGGCCATCCCTCCACTCCGCACCTCCTATTATTCTCTGCTGGGTGTAGGCCCACCCCACACCCGAACCAGTCAAGTTTCCCACTCCTCTCTGTCTGCGACTCCACTACCGCGTCTTCCCCATCTCCGGGTCGTTCCAGTCTGGGGCCTCGCCATTGTCCACCACCTCGGTGCGCTCGGCACGGTGCGGTTAACATACGAGAGTCATCGGAAGAGGACTGTATGTGGAGAGACTAACGACTGGGACCCACGAGGTCCATGGTCGCATGCAAGGAAAGTTCCTCCTTATTACGCACTATACGTGGACTGTACGTGGGAAGGGCTTCTGTATTTCGCGAAAAAAACGTTCCCCCCGCTGACAGGTCGGACCCACCAGCAATATCTTCGCACGCAAGGAAGTGCCTCCTTATTACGCACAAAAAATGAATACCCCTTGTCGGTTCAATATCCGGCGTATCTCGTAGTAGGGGTCCTAAGCTAGGCGTCTTGGAGCGATGGTAACATGGACACGGGATTTTACCCAGGTTCGGGCCCTCTTGATGGAGGTAAAACCCTACGTCCTGCTTTTGATTGTATTCATATGGGGTATAGTACAGAGTACATGTATCTACCACGAGATGATAGTAATGAATATGAGATTGTCTATTGACTAGCCTGGCCTCGGTTTATATAAGATACCGGAGGCCTAGGGTTTAGGAGAGTCGTTGTCTTGGGCGCCAAGTCTTGTGGAGTCTTCCTTGTATGCGGCAGGGGTTGTCTGAATTGGCCCATGAGTATACGGCCATGGGGGTCCTCGGCCCAATCCAATTGATCGGGAGACTACGTGGTGAGTACCCCCTAGTCCAGGACACCGTCACTCCAGCTAGCTGGGACCCACCATAGTGGGTGGCTGACTTGTGGGCCTACTAAGTTGACGAGGATGGAGGGCTTTGTCAACTTAGTCAATATGAACGATTCTAGCTCCAGTGACCGTATGATGTCCATCCAACGGCCATAGTGCTTCTACAACCTTGGGTCTTCTTGCTCCAGCCACCCAAAGCAGCGCCGGGCGTGCCGCGTGCTCCTGCCTCTCGTGGCCGGTTGTGATGCCGTGGAGGCCTCACCGCCCCCTACTACTCCCACCGCTGGCCCAGGGCATCCCTCTACTCACCCACACCCCCAGTTACTCTGCGGCGACGGTAGCCTCACGCCACAGCCGAACCACTGAACCCTCGTACTTCTCTCCGCATGGGCATCCACTACCGTGTCTTCCCCGGCTCCGCGTCGTCCCCTTCCTAGGCCTCGCTGTTGTCCACCACCTTGGTGCTCTCGGCGCGGCATGGTCAATGTGGTCAACGACCGACTTCCATCAGAAGAGTACTATACGTTGAGAGGCTGACAGCTGGGTCCACGACCACAGCCCAGTTTTTTTGTGATTTGCCAAGTAAGTCGCTTTGTCAGGCCTATTGGGCTGCAAATCTTTCACGACGAGGAGAGCTTCATTCGGCTGGCCGAGAAAATGGCCTATCAGTAATGAGAAAATGGGTTGTACATTTTAAAAACACATCAAACTAGCAATTAGTTTCAAATATCTTTTTTCATTTCGAGATTTTAAATTGCATTTATTTTTATGCGTGGACAATTTGTTGGATTTTATATTGATATACATTTATTTTTAAAGTCATTTTGAATGTGACTCAAAATTTCGGGATTAAAAACAGTTCGGACAGATGGGCTGTAATGCTAACAAAAAGAATATGGGCTGCAAAATTTCGTATAATTTTTTAACCGTGGCCACAATATGGGCTGTAATGCTAACAAAAAGAATATGTGCTCCAAAAAAACCTTAAGAAATAGCAAATGGGCTATAAATTATTAGAAATAATGGCAAATGGGTTGTATGCTGTTTTTCACAGATTTGAGGCTTTCCTAAAATAAGGTTGACGCACAAGCAGTGACTGTTGGATTTCCATCCAACGGCCGTTGTGCTTCTTCAATCTCTGCTCTTCCTGCTCCAGCAGCTCAAACAAGCGTCGACGGGACTGCCTACTCCCTCCTCCCCGCGGGCGGTTGTGCTGTCGCGCAGGCCTCACCGCCCCATCATACTCCCATCGCTGGCCTAGCCATCCCTCTACTCACCCACACCTGTTGTTATTCTCCGGCGACAACAGATGAACCAGTAAACCCTCGTACAGTCATACTCCCCTCCGCGTGGGAAACAACTGCCGAGTCTTCCCTGCCTCCGTGTCGTTCCCTTCCTAGGCCTCGCCGTCGTCCACTGATGACCCACAAGTGTAGGGGATCAATCGTAGTCCTTCCGATAAGTAAGAGTGTCGAACCCAATGAGGAGCAGAAGGAAATGATAAGTGGTTTTCAGTAAGATTTTCTCTGCAAGCATTGAAATTGTAAGTGATAGATAGTTTTGTGATAAGATAAATAGTAACGAGTAATAAGTAAATAAAGTAAGTAAAGTGCAGCAAGGTGGCCCAATCCTTTATGTAGCAAAGGATAAGCCTGGAAAATTTCTAATAATGAGAAAGAAGCTCCCGAGGACACATTGGGAATTATCATCAAGCTAGTTTTCATCACATTCATATGATTCGCGTTCGGTACTTTGATAATTTGATATGTGGGTGGACCGGTACTTGGGTACTGCACTTACTTGGACAAGCATCCCACTTATGATTAACCCCTATTGCAAGCATCCACAAATAAAACAAAACTATTAAGGTAAAGCTAACCATAGCATGAAACATGTGGATCCAAATCAGCCCCTAACGAAGCAACACGTAAACTAGGGTTTAAGCTTCTGTCACTCTAGTAACCCATCATCTACTTATTACTTCCCTATGCCCTCCTCTAGGCCCAATAATGGTGAAGTGTCATGTAGTCGACGTTCACATGACACCACTAGAGCAGAAGACAACATACATCTCATCAAAATATCGAACGAATACCAAATTGACATGACTACTAATAGCAAGACTTCAAGCATGTCCTCAGGAACAAACGTAACTACTCACAAAGCATATTCATGTTCATAATCAGAGGGGTAATAATATGCATAAAGGATCTGAACATATGATCTTCCACAAAGTAAACCAATAAGTATCAACTACAAGGAGTAATAAACACTACTAGCAACCCACAGGTACCAATTTGTGGTTTTGATACAAGATTGGATACAAGAGATGAACTAGGGTTTTGAGAGGAGATGGTGCTGGTGAAGTGTTGATGGAGATTGACCCCCTCTCGATGAGAGGATCGTTGGTGATGACGTTGGTGATGATTTCCCCCTCCCGGAGGGAAGTGTCCCTCACAGAACAGCTCTGCTAGAGCCCTAGATTGGTTCCGCCAAGGTTCCGCCTCGTGGCGGCGGAGTTTCGTGCCGTAAGCTTGCCCCCGATTTTTTTCAGGGTAAAAGTGATGATATAGCAGAAGATGGACGCCGGAGGCCCACCAAGGGGCCCAGGAGATAGGGGCGCGCCCTATAGGGGGGGCGCCCCCCAGTCTCCTGGACAGGGCATGGACCCCTGGCCTATTTCTTTCGCTCAGAAATTCTTATAAATCCCAAAAGGTTGTTTCGTGGAGTTTTAGGACTTTTGGAGTTGTGCAGGATAGGTTTCCAACGTTTGCTCTTTTTCCAACCAGAATTCCAGCTGCCGGCATTCCCCCTCTTCATGGTAAACCTTGTAAAATAAGAGAGAATAGCCATAAGTAATGAGATATAATGTGTAATAACAGCCTATATGTTATAAATATTGATATAAAAGCATGATGCAAAATGGATGTATCAACTCCCCCAAGCTTAGACCTTGCTTGTCCTCAAGCGGAAGCCGAAATCGAAAAATATGTCCTCATGTTTAGAGATAGAGGTGTCGATAAAAATAAAATACGTACATGAGGGCATCATGATCATTCTAATAACAGCAACATATATAGATTTTGTCATATGATTTCCTATGCTCAAGTAACAAGCAATTCACAGTGTGAAGTATGGTTCAAAAACTTCATTGGGAACTAACAAACTATAATCTCAGTCATTGAAGCAATTGCAATTTATCGTAACATCAAAAAGAGTCAATAAAAGAGCTTTTCAGCAAGCTCACATACTCAACTATCTCGTAGTCCTCTACAATTTCTAACACTCACGCAGTACTTGTGGTTATGGAGTTTCAGCCGGACACTGAGAAAGATAGGGGCTTATTGTGTTGCCTCCCAACGTATTCACCTTTAGGTGATGTCAACAATAATAGCCCATGCTAACGAACATCCAATTGGATATATGTATCACGATCTTTCAAACACGAGGAGCTTGCCAAAGGATAAAATGAAAAAGGGAAAGGTGAAGATCACCTTGACTCAAGCATAAAGTAAAAAAAACATAAAGTAAAAGATAGGCCCTTCGCAAAGGGAAGCGGAGGTTGTCATGTGATTTTAGGGTTGGATGCACAAAATCTTAATGCAAAAGAACGCCACTTTATATTGCCACTTGTATATGGACCTTTATTATGTAGTCCGTCGCTTTTATTACTTCCACAACAAGTTTGTACAAAGCTTATTTTCTCCACACTAATAAGTCATACATAATTAGAGAGCAATTTTTATTGCTTGCACCGATGACAACTTACTTGAAGGATCTTACTCAATCCATAGGTAGATATGGTGGACTCTCATGGCAAGACTGGGTTTAAGGGTATTTGGAAGCACAAGTAGTATCTCTACTTGGTGCTAGGAATTTGGCTAGCATGAGGGGGAAAGGCAAGCTCGACATGTTTGGAAGGTCAATGACAATATACTTTAACTGAGATGTGAGAAAACATAAACCATTACGTTGTCTTCCTTGTCCAACGTCAACTCTTTTAGCATGTCATACTTAATGAGTGCTCACAATCGTAAAAGATGTCCAAGATAGTATATTTATATGTGAACCTCTCTTTCCTTATCACTTCCTATTAATTGCAATGATGACCAAAACTATGTTTATCAACTCTCAAAAAAAATTATGCCTCATACTTTCTATATGTGAAGTTATCACTATCCATAAGATCAATAAGAACTCTTTAATTCTTTCTACTTCCTCAAGATCATAGCAAGAAAGCAAAGCCCTTGACTCAACACTAATCTTTGTTATAGATAGCTCGCGTACTCGAATACATAAAGAGATCACAAAGCAAAACTCAAACTACTTGATATCAAAACTTCAATCTACTAGATCAAGATACTACTAAAAGGATTGAACTAAATAAAACGGTAAAGATAGGAGTGTGATGGTGATACGATACCGGGGCACCTCCCCCAAACTTGGCAGTTACCAAGGGGAGTGCCCATACCCATGTGATTATTTCTCCTTCTTCACGATTGGTGTTATGATCTTCTTGGCGATGATGCCCTTCAGGATGCGGTTCTCCTCCTCGAGCTTATTGACTTATTGTTTGAGATCCATAATCTCTTTACGGAGCTTACCCATAACGGCCAAAGCTCCTTTTACCCAAGGATGATGCATAGCTTCTGGAGAACAAGTGAAACTCTTTTTCATATTTTCATAAGAAAGAAATTTAGAATTGGAAGGGATGACCAAAGTTGGAACGGCCACGCTCGGTTGTTCCCCTATCATGAATTCTGCTCGGAGACGAGAGGTGACTTCTTGATCTTCTTCCATGGCATCTACCCTTTTCAAATCAGCCTCCATCTCATCCCCCGTTGATGGTCCAAAGTGGTAGGCATCGCTATTCACTCCTAGACCTGGCGTTGGCTGAGACACCCGGCTCTCCCCAACTGACTCCTGAGAAGACATCTTGCTTAGTTCTGCAACAGGAACAACTCAAAACGAAAACAAAGGAAATTTGCATGATACGGTGGTCAAAACCTTCGGGAGTGTATATAATGAATTTTTACAGACCAAAATACGTAACATACAAGAAAGCGGAGTCTAGGAAGCACACGAGGTGCCCACGAGACAGGGGGGCATGCCCTCCACTCTCGTGGGAGCCTCATGTCCCTTTCGGACTACTTCTTTCTTCCTAAAATTCTTAAATATTCCAAAACTGATAAAAATTGCCATTGGAGTTGTTTTGGAGTCGGTTTACTTACCGCACCACATACCTATGCCATTTCGGAGTCTGGAACGTTCTGGAAAGTGTCCCTTATGTATTCCTCAGGGGTTACTGTTTCAATAATATTAGTTTCAACATTGATAGGATTACCTGAAATATTGTGTATAATTCTTTGACCGTTTACCACCCTCGGATTTGTGCCTTCAAAGTTGTTGATTTTTATGGCACCAGAATGATAGACCTCCTCGATAACGTAGGGACCTTCCCATTTTGAGAGAAGTTTTCCTACAAAAAATCTTAAACGAGAGTTGAATAATAAAACATAATCTCCTACGTTAAACTCACGCTTTTGTATCCTCTTATCATGCCAGCGTTTGGCTTTTTCTTTGAAAAGCTTGGCATTCTCATAGGCTTGGGTTCTCCATTCATCAAGTGAGCTAATATCGAATAACCTCTTCTCACCGGCAAGCTTAAAGTCATAATTGAGCTCTTTAATAGCCCAATATGCTTTATGTTCAAGTTCAAGAGGTAAATGACACGCTTTTCCATAAACCATCTTATAAGGAGACATACCCATAGGATTTTTGTATACAGTTCTATAGGCCCATAATACATCATCAAGTTTTTTGGACCAATTCTTTCTAGATCTATTCACAATATTTTGCAAAATTAATTTGAGCTCTCTGTTGCTCAACTCTACTTGACCACTAGACTGCGGATGATAAGGAGATGTTATTCTATGATTGACATCATACTTAGCGAGCATCTTACGGAAAGCACCATGAATGAAATGTGAACCACCATCAGTCATAAGATATCTAGGGACTCCAAACCTCGGAAAAATAACTTCTTTAAGCATTTTAATAGAAGTGTTATGATCAGCACTACTAGTTGGAATAGCTTCTACCCACTTAGTAACGTAATCAACAGCAACTAAAATATGTGTATAAGCATTAGAGGCAGGAAAAGGTCCCATATAGTCAAAGCCCCAAACATCAAACGGTTCAATAACAAGAGAATAATTCATAGGCATTTCTTGATGTCTACTAATGTTACCTATTCTTTGACATTCATCACAAGATAAGACAAACTTACGAGCGTCTTTGAAGAGAGTAGGCCAATAAAAACCAGATTGTAGTACCTTGTGTGCAGTTCTATCTCCAGCGTGGTGTCCTCCATAAGATTCAGAGTGACACTTGCGTAGGATCTATTCCTGTTCATGCTCAGGCACACAACGTCTAATAACACCATCTACTCCTTCTTTATAAAGGTGTGGATCATCCCAGAAGTAATGTCTTAAATCATAAAAGAACTTTTTTCTTTTGCTGGTATGTGAAACTAGGCGGTAAATATTTAGCAACAATGTAATTAGCATAATCAGCATACCAAGGAGCAGTACGAGAAGCATTGACGACCGCTAATTGTTCATCAGGAAAGCTATCATTAATAGGCAGTGGGTCATCAAGAACATTCTCTAACCTAGACAAGTTATCTGCAACGGGGTTCTCAGCTCCCTTTCTATCAATAATATGCAAGTCAAATTCTTGGAGCAAGAGAACCCATCTAATGAGTCTAGGCTTAGCATCTTTCTTTTCCATAAGATATTTAATAGCAGCATGATCCGTGTGAATAGTAACTTTGGAATCAACAATATAAGGTCTAAACTTATCACATGCAAACACAACTGCTAAGAACTCTTTTTCAGTAGTAGCATAATTTCTCTGGGCGGTATCAAGAGTCTTACTAGCATACTGGATAACATTCAATTTCTTATCAACTCTTTGACCTAAAACAACACCTATAGCATAATCAGTAGCATCGCACATAATTTAAAAAGGTAAATTCCAATCAGGTGGTTGAACAATAGGTGCAGTGATCAAAGCTTTCTTAAGCACTTCAAACGCTTCTACACAATCATCATCAAAGACAAAAGGAATATCTTTTTGCAATAAGTTAGTTAGAGGCCTAGAGATTTTAGAAAAGTCCTTAATGAACCTCCTATAAAAGCCGGCATGACCAAGGAAACTTCTTATACCTTTTATGTCCTTGGGACATGGCATCTTTTCAATAGCATCAACTTTGGCTTTATCAACTTCAATACCTCTCTCGGAGATCTTGTGCCCCAAGACAATGCCTTCATTAACCATAAAGTGACACTTTTCCCAATTCAGGACGAGACTAGTGTCTTCGCATCTCTGCAAAACTCGATCAAGGTTGCTCAAACAATCATCAAAAGAGGATCCATAGACAGAGAAGTCATCCATGAATACCTCACAAATCTTTTCACAAAAATCAGAGAATGTAGCCATCATGCATCTTTGAAAGGTAGAAGGAGCATTACATAAACCAAAATGCATACATCTATAAGCAAAAGTACCAAAAAGGCAAGTAAAAGTAGTTTTAGATTGATCCTTCGCTGACACATGTATCTGAGAGAAACCAGAATAACCATCTAGAAAGAAAAAACGTGTGTGTTTGGATAGCCTTTCTAGCATTTGATCAATAAAAGGTAAAGGGTAATGATCTTTCTTAGTAGCTTTATTTAACTTACGGAAATCAATTACTATCCTATAACCTGTAATAATTCTTTGTGGGATCAATTCATCTTTATCATTAGGAACGACGGTAATACCTCCCTTTTTAGGGACACAATGGACAGGGCTTACCCATTCACTATCAGCAACGGGATAAATAATACCTGCCTCAAGGAGCTTTAGTATCTCCTTTCTTACCACTTCCTTCATCTTGGGATTTAATCGTCTTTGAGGATCCCTAACTGGTTTGGCATCTTTCTCCACTGAAATCTTGTGTTGACATAATATGGGACTAATGCCCTTAAGATCATCCAGAGTATATCCAATAGCTGCTCGGTGCTTCTTCAGAGTTTTCAATAATCTTTCTTCTTCTTTCTCTGAAAGGTTAGCACTAATAATAACATGATATATTTCTTTTTCATCAAGATAAGCATACTTAAGATTATCAGGTAATGGTTTGAGTTCAAACACGGGATCACCCTTAGGTAGAGGGGGATCCCCAAGAATTTCAATGGGAAGGTTATGTTTCAGCATAGGTTCATGTTTAAGGAACACTTCATCTATTTCTTCCCTTTCCTTCATAAACATATTGTTTTCATGGTCTAGCAAATATTGTTCTAACGGATCAGTTGGAGGAACAGCAATGGAAGCAAGACCAATAATCTCACCCTTACTAGGTGGTTCCCTTTCACGAGGTTGTCTACTAAATTTAGCGAAATTAAACTCATGAGACATACCATCTATGCCAACAGTGACAATATTCTTTTCACAATTAATCTTAGCACTAGCAGTATTCAAGAAGGGTCTACCAAAAATAATTGGACAAAAGGCATCTTGTGGGGAAGCAAGAACAAGAAAATCAGCAGGGTATTTAACCTTCCCACACAAAACTTCAACATCTCTAACAATCCCAACAGGTTTAATGGTATCCCTATTAGCAAGCGTAATAGTAACATCAATGTCTTCTAATTCAATGGGTGCAATGTCGTGCATAATTTCTTTATATAAATCATAAGGGATAGCGCTAGCACTAGCACCCATATCACATAAACCATGATAACAATGATCTCCTATTTTAACAGAAATAACAGGCATGCCTACGACAGGTCTACGTGTCTTAGTATCTGGCCTAGCAATATTAGCGGTCTCACCACAGAAAGAAATAACATGCCCATCTAAGTCCTCATCCAAGAGATCTTTAACCATAGCAATATTAGGTTCAACATTAATTTTCTTAGGAGGTGTATAAGTCCTAGTATTACTCTTACGAACAACAGTCGAAGCTTTAGCATGCTCCTTTATCCTAACGGGAAAAGGAGGCCTTCCAACATAAGCAGTAGGAACAATAGGATCACTATAGGTAATAGTCTTTTCTTCGACTGTAATAGGTGCAACTACTTTCACTTCAACATGAAGATTGTATTTAAACCACTTATCTTTAGGGAGATCAACGTGAGTAGCAAAAGATTCACAAAAAGTAGCTACTATCTCACAGTCAAGTCCATACTTAGCGCTAAATCCATGAAAAACATTGGTATCCATAAAAGATTTAACACAATCGAACTTAGGTATCATACCTGACTCCTTACCATTGTCGGAACCCCAATCTTCAGAGTTGTGCTTAATTCTTTCCAATAAGTCCCATTTGAAATCAATAGTCTTCAGCATATAAGAACCGGCACAGGAAGTATCGAGCAGGTTGCGATTATCAAGAGAAAGCCGAGCATAAAAATTCTGAATAATCATTTCCCGAGAGAGCTCATGATTGGGGCATGAATATAGCATTGACTTAAGCCTCCCCCAAGCTTGAGCAATGCTTTCTCCTTCGCGAGGCCAGAAATTATATATGTAATTACGACCACGATGAACAAGATGCATAGGATAGAACTTCTGGTGAAATTCCAACTTCAATCGCTTATAATTCCAAGATCTCGTATCATCACATAGCCTATACCATGTCGATGCATCTTCCTTCAAAGATAAAGGGAAGACCTTCCTTTTGACAACATAATCGGGAATACCTGCAAGCTTAAATAATCCACAAACTTCATCCACAAAGATAAGGTGTAAATCGGGATGCAATGTTCCATCTCCTGCAAATGGATTAGCTAGCAGTTTCTCTATCATACCCGAAGGAATCTCAAAGTGAAGATTTGCATAAAGTTCAGTAGGTTGAGTAGCAACTCTTTGCTCTTCTGGTTGGGGTGAAGATACCCCTAACAAGCCCCTCAAAGGATTAGTTTCCATAGTGACAAGTAACAGAAAATTTCAGCACACTATATAAATGTTTCCTTACCAAGTACCACTCACCAAAAGCGCTACACTCCCCGACAACGGCACAAGAAAAGAGTCTTGATGACCCACAAGTGTAAGGGATCAATCCTAGTCCTTTCGATAAGTAAGAGTGTCGAACCCAACGAGGAGCAGAAGGAAATGATAAACGGTTTTCAGTAAGGTTTTCTCTGCAAGCACTGAAATTGTAGGTGATAGATAGTTTTGTGATAAGATAAATTGTAACGAGTAACAAGCAATGAAAGTAAATAAAATGCAGTAAGGTGGCCCAATCCTTTTTGTAGCAAAGGACAAGCCTGGACAATTTCTTATAATGAGAAAAGAGCTCCCGAGGACACATGGGAATTATCGTCAAGCTAGTTTTCATCATGTTCATATGATTCGTGTTCGGTACTTTGATAATTTGATATGTGGGTGGACCGGTACTTGGGTACTGCCCTTACTTGGACAAGCATCCCACTTATGATTAACCCCTATTTCAAGCATCCGCAACTACAACAAAAGTATTAAGGTAAACCTAACCATAGCATGTAACATGTGGATCCAAATCAGCCCCTAACAAAGCAACGCATAAACTAGGGTTTAAGCTTCTGTCACTCTAGCAACCCATCATCTACTTATTACTTCCCTATGCCCTCCTCTAGGCCCAATAATGGTGAAGTGTCATGTAGTCGACGTTCACATGACACCACTAGAGGAGAAGACAACATACATCTCATCAAAATATCGAACGAATACCAAATTCACATGACTACTAATAGCAAGACTTCACCCATGTCCTCGGGAACAAATGTAACTACTCACAAAGCATATTCATGTTCATAATAAGAGGAGTAATAATATGCATAAAGGATCTGAACATATGATCTTCCACCAAGTAAACCAATAAGTATCAACTACAAGGAGTAATCAACACTACTAGCAACCCACAGGTACCAATTTGTGGTTTTGATACAAGATTGGATACAAGAGATGAACTAGGGTTTTGAGAGGACATGGTGCTGGTGAAGATGTTGATGGAGATTGACCCCCTCTCAATGAGAGGATCATTGGTGATGACATTGGTGATGATTCCCCCCTCCTGGAGGGAAGTGTCCTGTCACGCCCAATATGCGACCCTATCCAAAAGGAACTCGAAGGTCCCACCAAGGATAGACCCACATATTGAAACACTTTTGCAAGGTGGATATCATTACATCAACATTACATAATAGATGGGGATACAAACAAGAGGCATAGAATGCCACACGAATACAACAATACATCATACACAATATCAACATCCGACTACGGATGAAACATAAACAGAAGCTCAAACGACATCCACCCTACTAGCCCAGGCTGCCGACCTAGAACCTATCTCCTGATCGAAGAAGAAGCAGAAGAAGAACTCAACGCAAACAAGCATCGCTCTCGCGTCATGATCATCGCATAACCTGTACCTGCAACTTTTGTTGTAGTAATCTGTGAGCCGCGAGGACTCAGCAATCCCATTACCATGGTTATCAAGACTAGCAAAGATTAAAGGGGAAGGAAGGGGTAAAGTGGTGAGGCTGCAGCAGCAACTAAGCATATATGGTGGCTAACATACGCAAATAAGAGCGAGAAGAGAGCAAATGGAACGGAGGTCGTGAAGCTAGCAATGATCAAGAAGTGATCCTGAACTCCTACTTACGTCAAACATAACCCAAAAACCGTGTTCACTTCCTGGACTCCGCCGAAAAGAGACCATCATGGCTACACACACGGTTGATGCGTTTTTAATTCGGATCTGGTGTCAAGTTATCTACAACCGAAATTAACAAATTCCCATCTGCCACATAACCGCGGGCACCGCTTTCGAAAGATAATACCCTGCAGGGGTGTCCCAACTTAGCCCATGATAAGCTCTCACGATCAACGAAGGATATACCTTCTCCCAGGAAGACCCGTTCAGACTCGGAATCCCGGTTTACAAGACATTTCGACAATGGTAAAACAAAACCAGCAAAGCCGCCCGATGTGCCGACAAATCCCGATAGGAGCTGCACATATCTCGTTCTCAGGGCACACCGGATGAGCAAGACAACGGGTTGGCATAGACCCTGGTTTCCCAGGGGGCGCCGGACATCGCTCAGGTTGGACCAACACTCGGAGGAGCACTGGCCCGGGGGGTAAATAAAGATGACCCTCGGGCTCCAGAAACCCAAGGGAAAAAGGGCTAGGTGAGGCAAATGGTAAAACCAAGGTTGGGCCTTGCTGGAGGAGTTTTATTCAAAGCGAACTGTCAAGGGGGTCCCATAAATCACCCAACCGCGTAAGGAACGCAAAATCCGGGAACATAACACCGGTATGACGGAATCTAGGGCGGCAAGAGTGGAACAAAACACCAGGCATAAGGCCGAGTCTTCCACCCTTTACCAAGTATATAGATGCATTAATTAAATAAGAGATATTGTGATATCCCAACATAATCCTGTCCATCAAGGAGCAATCTTCAACTTCACCTGCAACTAACAATGCTATAAGAGGGGCTGAGCAAAGCGATAACATAGCCAAGCAACGGTTTGCTAGGAAGGGTGAAAAGGTTAGAGGCTGACATGGCAAATAGGGAGGCTTGATAACAAGTGATAGGTAGCACAGCAAAGCGGTAGAACGAAGTAACTAGCATAGCAATGATAGTAGTGAGATCCAGGGTAGCGGCCATCTTGCCTGAAATCCCGCTAGGAAGAAGAACGAGTCCATGAAGTAGACAAACGGGAGTAGTCGAACAAATCCTCACAATCGCAACATTACAGGAACTAAGAAGCAACACCGGAAAGAAACAAACAACACGGTAAATGCACAAGCATAAACATGGCCTGATGCACAATCAAATATGATGCATGTCCGGTTTAAAAGCATGGCAAAGTGCAACAAACAATACTACAAGTTAAGTGGAGCTCAATATGCAACGAGTTGCATATTAACAAAACACCACATCAAGTTATTTAGTTCACTCTTTTTTAGGTACACAACAATATTAAATGTTGTTAAACATGGCAAGAGGTGAAACATAATGAAACTATCTATCTAGGCAAGTTTAAATGAGGCCGGAAGTAACAAACAACAATTCCGAAAAATCCTCATGTCCATATTTTAGTTTTGGTACTGTTCTGCCCTAAAACATATTTTAGAGTTGTTAAACATGCAAAGTAATATCACCAGGATAATCTATGCATTTTTCCACCCCATTTACATATAAAGTTTATTAAAATCGGAGCTACGGTTAATTAGTTGCGAAATAAATCATTTTAACATGGCATTTATGCAAATTAATGCAAACAACAATTTTAAACATTTTAAACATGGATGAAAGAGGCATAATGTGACACTAGATAAAATTCTAAGCATTTTACATGTATAAATTATTTACATATGATGCACGGTTAATGAGTTTTTATATGCATGAACATGGAGGGGTTTTCTGTAAATCTGCAAAACATAGGATAAATGCTAAATTGGCAACAGGAAAAAAACACTATACGGGCCGAAACTTGCTGGCCCGACAGGGTACAGGAGGGGGACTAGATGGGGCTGCTCACCCATGGGCTTGGCCCGGTTCGGTGGAGGAGGCAGGCCGGCTGAGGAGGCACTGACTCGGCTGGATCTGGAGGAAACGAAGCGGTCAACGGGCGCAGGTGGGGCGAGTGGGACGTGGTGCTGCGGTCCACGCTGGAAGCAGAGGAACGACGCTATGACGAGGGCGGCGCTGTCCTGATGCAGAGGAAGCAGACGCGAAGGCCGACGGCAGGGGAGGCTTCAGGCGATGCAGGGCGCGGCGGCGGATGGAGCTCCTGCTCTGGTGACGCAACTGTGCAGAGAACGAAGGGAGGTGCGGATCTGAGCGCAGCGGGACGACAGCGAGGGCGGAGCAACGCGACGGCGGAGGGGCGGTTCCCGGTGGTGGCTTGAGCATCGGGCGGCCATGGCGCTCCTGCTAGTCCCTGTGAGAGAGAGGAAGCAGGGAGATGAGAGGGAGAGAGAGAGAAAGCAAAGGGAAGGAGGGGACGGAGGAGAGGTGCGGCTGCCTGTTGGTGGTGGAGAGCCCTGGCGACGACGATTAGCAGGAGGTCGACGTTGGAGCACTGGAGCTCGAGGCGAGGAGCATCTCCTCGAGGAGGAAGACGCCATGAAGAAGAGCCCGTGGTAGAGAAGGCCATCGGCGCGGATGCAGAGGCGAGGCGCTCGGGGCTTGGCTCCACGGAGGTGCTCGAGGCACGGATCCAGGGCACGAGGATCGATCCAGGAGTGAGCGGGGGCTCCTCCTCGAGCGGGCCTGCTCGAGCAGAAGAGGGAGGCGGCGTTGGCGGGGCGAGGTGCTCGGGAACGAACAAGCAGAGGAGGGGGCACGGCTGTGGTCCGGTCGCCTGCTCCGGCGAGGAGCTGCAGGCGCGGCCGACGAGGCGGTCGGGAACGCCGGGTGAGGTGCTGCACTGGTTGGCTGCTGATGATTTGGCCGGCGTGGAAAACAGAGGAGGTGGTTGGAGGTTGGAGAGGATCTGGATCGGGCTCTGGTTGGTGGCGCTGAAAACGAGGGAGGGAGAGAGGCTGGCTGCGGGCTTGGATCCCGAGGGAGAGGAGTGGCGGCGGTGAGGACAAATCTCCTTGATTTTAGGGTTTGGCTTAGTGGTCGGTCTAAAATATATAGCAAAGGAATTTTAGGAAGGGGCTAGAATGACCCTCCGATTGTAATCAGACGGCTGAGAAAATATAGGTTAGGAAGTCCAAATAATAAAATGGAGATGTTTTATAGATGTTTGGGGATGATCTGAATCCAACGGTGATGACTGAGCGGGTCAGGTTCGGGGTAGGTTTCGGACACGCGCAAGAGGGGGTCGATGGTTGTGCAGAGAGGTTAGGTGGTCAGACAAGAGGGACTCGAGAAACCCGGTTGGTCTCGGAACGGTCAATGAAGGAAAAGGGGTTTGATGAGCTCAGAAAAGAGAGAGAAGAGAGTGGTCCGGATGATCTGAGAGAAGGTCAGCCGAGACACGGAAGAAGCGGCAACTACGAGAATATGCAAGTTTTATGAAGACGATGCCGATGCAATGCGAATGATGACATGAGACGAGATGCATAACAAGAACAAAATGCAAAACAAAAGATAAAAACCCAACCACGAAGGAAATATCATATCACATCTCCGGAAAAGGCAAGAGTTGGAGTTACGAATATGGAAAGTTGTATCCGGGGCATTACATGTCCCCGGCAGAACAGCTCTGCCAGAGCCCTAGATTGGTTCCGCCAAGGTTTCGCCTCGTGGCAGCGGAGTTTCGTCCCGTAAGCTTGCCCCCGATTTTTTTCCAGGGTAAAAGTGATGATATAGCAGAAGATGGACGCCGGAGGCCCACCGGGGGGGCCAGGAGATAGGGGGCGCGCCCTATAGGGGGGTGCCCCCCTGTCTCCTGGACAGGGTGTGGCCCCCCTGGCCTATTTCTTTCGCTCAGAAATTCTTATAAATCCCAAAAAGTTGTTTCGTGGAGTTTCAGGACTTTTGGAGTTGTGCAGAATAGGTTTCCAACGTTTGCTCCTATTCCAGCCAGAATTCCAGCTGCCGGCATTCCCCCTCTTCATGGTGAACCTTGTAAAATAAGAGAGAATAGCCATAAGTAATGAGATATAATGTGTAATAACAACCCATAATGCTATAAATATTGATATAAAAGCATGATGCAAAATGGACGTATCATCCACCGCCCTGGTGCTCTCGGCGCGGCCTGGTCAACGTGGTCAACGACCGACATGCATCTGAAGTGGACTATACATGGAGAGGCTGACAACTCGGTCCACGGCCGCACGCAAGGAAATGCCTCCTTATTACGCGCAAAATAATGATTCCTCCACCTGACATCTGGGACCCACCGAAAGGGCCTATGTATTTCGTGAAAAAAACGTTACCGCCGCTGACAGCTTGGACCACCAGCTATATCTTCGCACACAAGGAAGTTCCTCCTTATTACGCACAAAAAAATGAATACTCCCCCTGCTAGCTGGGACCCAGTATAGTGGCAGGCTGACTTGTGGGCCTACTAAGTTGATGGGGACGGAGGGCTTTGTCAACTTAGTCAATACTCCAGTGATCGTACGATGTCCATCCAACGGTCGTAGTGCTTCTTCAACCTCTGGTCTTCGTGCTCTAGCCGCCCAAAGCAGCGCCGGTCGTGCCGCATGCTCCTGCCTCCCGTGGCCGGCTGTGATACCGCGGAGGCCTCACCGCCCCCTACTACTCCCACTGCTGGCCAGGCCATCCCTCTACTCACCCACACCCCTTGTTATTCTGCGGTGACGGCAGCCTCACACTGCAGTCTAACCAGTGAACCCTCGTACTCCTCTTCGCATGGGCATCCACTGTTGCGTCTTCCCTGGCTCCGTGCCGTCCCCTTCCTAGGCCTCGCCGTCGTCCACCACCGTGGTGCTCTCGGCGCGGCGTGGTCAATGTGGTCAACGACCGACTTCCATCAAAAGAGTACTGTGCGTGGAGAGGCTGACAGCTGGGTCCACGGCGGCCGCAAGGAAGTGCCTCCTTATTACGCGCAAAATAATTATTCCTCCACCTGACAGTAGGGACCCACCGAATGGGCCATCGTATTTCGTGGAAAAAACATTTCCCCCCTGACTGCGGGGACCCACCAGCTACACCTTCACACGCAAGGAAGTGCGTCCACGCAAAAAAAAATGATTCACCCCCTGACTGCTGGGACCCACTAGCTACATCTTCGCACGCAAGGAAGTGCCTGACAGTCGGGACCCCACCTGGTCGAAGCGTACGTAGCATTGTCATTCTGGTCGCGAACGTGTACATACATACTGGTGGATGTAGAGGCGCGCACGTGTCGTTGTAAAGGCGCGTACGTGTCGTAGTAGAGGCGCGCACGTAGCATGTACCCGTACGTATAGTGGCCAGTGTGCAACAAAGAAAATACGACCACGTATGTGTACATACGGGCGGGGTCTCAAACACCTACTCGCACATACGTACGGCCAGGGCTCGTGTACATGGCAGGGTCGGAATGGAGAAATAGCGTCATCGTCGTGTTCATGGGGAGCCAACCGGCTGGGTTGGAACGGAATGCGTCGTCGTGTTCATCGGGAGGGCTTGGACGGAACAGGCGATGGAAACAAGGCCTAGCGTACCGTAGAACGGAGGAAATGGCCTTGTGTTCGACCGGCCACGTTCGAAACGGGATCCTGTTCATCGGGAGGGATCTGGCGTACCGCAAAACGGAGGAAACGAACCTCCTATGGTCGAAACGGGGTCCTATTGATCGGGAGGGGTGTGGCGTACCGCAAAACGGACGAAACGGACTTGTGTTGGAGCGCTACGGTCGAAATAGGGGTCCTGTTCGTCGGGAGGGGTGTGGCGTACCGCAAAACGGGACTCCACGGGATACTGTTCCTCTCCACCGTCGACCTCCTCCAGCCTCCACGGGCTCCTGTTCATCCATCCTCCACCGCGCGCTACTCCACCGGCTACTGTTCAACCACCCCTCCACGGGCACCCCTCCACCGTCTACTGTTCATCCAGCCCTCCACGGGGTCGTCCTATTCATCCAGCCCTCTACGGGGTCCTGTTCATCCAGCCCCAACCGGCTCGATCAAGGCAACGCCACGAGGTCATGTTCATCCAACCCCACCGCTCACTGTTCATCCACCCCCCCCCCCCCCCCGCAATGCTCACTGTTCATCCAGAGAGGCAGCATCGATCGGCTTCAGTTAGCAGCAGTAGCGAAGGAATCACTCAATCGGGTTCAGTTAACAGCCATCGAACGATCGCTCGGGTTCAGTAACACGTAGCCTACAGTTCAATCGCTCGGGTTTAGTTAGAGCCCAACGCCTTTCTCGGGTTCAGTTAGAGCCAACGCCCCGCACACACGCGCGTACATGTACGAGATAAACGCACATCGCTCGGCCCCCGATCACCCACTGTAACCGGGAACTCCCTGAAATTTTCCTCGCCCTCGCTTCTACCACGGTTTTTTCTGTCATGGACGGCCCAAAGAATGTCATGCAGCTGCGTCTCCGACCTACCTAGGACGAAAAGCCCATTTTCTATCATGATTTTTTGTCATAGAAGTAGGATCCCACCACATCTATGATGACACCGGGTTTTGTCACAATTATCGTCATAGAAGTGTCATATGTATGACAGAAAAAATGTTTGGCCCAAAATGTCACGGATGTGTCTTTTTTTGTAGTGATATGCCAAAGGATGGCTAATCATTGTGGGAGCCAGTAAGACATCACCGGTGCCTGGAAACGGGATAAGGCGAAGACATGCACGCCGGCGAATCTTACCCAGGTTCGGGGCTCTCCTAGGAGATAACACCTCTAGTCCTACTCTACGGGGTCTCCGCATGATCACTAAATCAGTAAATAGCTACAAGAGGCTCCTTGAGCTGTTCGGCTAGAGGAAGAAGAAGGGCAAGGCTAGCTCTCCTCCTCTCTCTATGTGGTGTGTGTAGTTCTAAATGTATCAACCCTTTGCATGGGTGCCCTGGGGGTTTATATAGTCCTACCCCCAGGGGTACAATGGTAATCCGGCTAGATGTGGGTCCAGGCCGTCAGTGTCTATGGTCGCCGGCTTCTCTGTCGGCCGCTGGGGCCCGCCGACTGGTAGATCCCTCCGGCTACCGGCCTCTTGGTCGACAGGCTGGGTCCACCACCCATGGGCCCTGTCGGCTGCTCGTTACTATAGCCTTGCTCTTGATGACGATGGCTTTGTTGGGGCAAGCATGGCTACAGTGCCGCCACCTGGCGGGCATCCACTATAGCCTTACCCCATCTTATCTGCTTAATGGTGCACAAACTTCCAGGGTGAAGGCAGGGCGGCTGTTGGGAGCCAGCCTCCCCCTGTGCCGACTGGTTAGATCAAGCCGCCTTCTGGTGGCTCTCTGGCAAGAGGGGCCCGCCGCCTGCGGGCCGTACTAACAGCCCATCATGGGTGATGTCATGGTCAACATGGCAATAGTGCTGCGCGGGGGAGAGGGATGGCCGCCCGTTATGGTGCACTATGGCCACGCTCGCTCCGGGATTTGGGGGTGGTAGGCTTCACTTTAGCCACACTCGTCTTATCGCTGTTATGTGGGTGCAAACTTTGAGGGCACATGAGGCAGGCCGCCTGCTAGAGGGTGGCCACTCTAGTGGCTGCCTGCTAGGAGTCGGCCCTCTCTGGGGTAGCTTGCCGAGCCTTGCCGCCTTCCTGCAGCCAGCTAAGGGACCAGCCGGCCACTGGAAGGCGACCCTTCGTCTTGGATGTTTGAGGGCCTAGTCGGCCCGATGTTTTTTGAAGATCCAGGGGGAGCCGGTTAGGCTACCCGTGGTCATTTACTCCGACAACGGACGTGATGCCTATGTTTAAGATCATTGCCTTAGATATCTTCATAATTATGCTCTTTTCTATCAATTGCTCATCAGTAATTTGTTCACCCACCGTAATACATTCTATCTTCAGAGAAGTTACTAGTGAAACCTATATGCCCCCGGGTCTCTTTTCTATTATATTACATCTCTTTTCCATTATATTGCATCTCGTTTACTATTTTGCAATGTTTAGTTTCCAATCTATACAACAAAAATACCAAAAATATTTACTTTACTATCTTTATTAGATCTCACTTTTGCGAGTGACCGTGAAAGGATTAACAACCCCTTTATCGCATTGTTTGCAAGGTTCTTGATTGTTTGTGAAGGTACTAGGTGACTTGTGCGTCATCTCCTACTGGATTGATACCTTGGTTCTCAAAACTGAGGGAAATACTTACACTACTTTGCTGCATCACCCTTTCCACTTCAAGGGAAAAACCAAGGCAAGCTCAAGAGGTAGCAAGAAGGATTTCTGGCGCCGTTACCAGGGAGATCTTCGCCAAGTCAAGCCATACCATGTACCCATCATAAACTCTTCTCCCTCGCATTACATTATTTGCCATTCGCCTCTCATGTTCCTCTCCCCCACTTCCAAAATGTTTTTGGAAAACCTTTTCCTTTTCTTCGCCCCTCTTCCGTTCGATCTTTTGTTCAGTTGTGTTACCATGTACCTTCTTTTTGCTTGCATCCTCACTTGCTAAAAGTTTATGGATCCTCGTCCACTTGATAATATTTTTAAGAGATCCAATTATGATGAACCAATTCCTAGTGAGTTGTGTTCACTAGATTACCTTTATGAGGTTTTGCTTGAAACTCTATTGTGATGAAGAAATTTATGAAGAGATACACGATAGCTCCTTGAGTAAAAAGCATGATTGCAATGATGTTATTATAAATTCTATTGATGTAAATTGTGTTAATGTTATGCAAAACCCTAAGCTTGGGGATGCTAGTTTTGCTAGGTCCACTACTTGTTGCAATGACCATGATTGGGGTGATTCTTCCTATGATCTTCAAAATTTATTTAAGCCCCATGATAAATACGAGATTGATAATAGTGTTTACAATATTATTGAAAGTGGGTTTTTAAGAGTGTCAAATTTAGATCCCACATATTTGGAGAATGTTCAATCTTATGAAATTTTTGATAAAAGTGGGTTTGGAGAGGTCATGACTTTAGTTAATGTTAATCCCACTATTTTGGAAGAGTGTCAACGTCGTATGCATGTGGGTCGTGTTGAAAATATTTTATGTGATAGCTATTTTGTTGAATTTGCTTTTTATCCCACATGTAATTATTATGGGAGAGGAAAATATGGTTGTAGAAATTTTCACGTTACTAAATTACCTCTCGTTATGTTGAGATTGCTATTGTTTCTTTCCGCTTCCTTGCATATGCTAGTTTTTGCTTGCTATGATAATTTGTTTGCCTATAAGATGCCTATGCATAGGAAGTATGTTAGACTTAGATATGTTTATCATGTGTTTCATGATTCTCTCTTTGCACTTCAATTCTTGTCTTTCATGTGAGCATCATTGAAATTATCAACGCCTAGCTAGGGGCATTAAACGATAGCGCTTGTTGGGAGGCAACCCAATTTTATTTTTGTTCTTTGCTTTTTGCTCCTGTTTAGTAATAAATAATTCATATAGCCTCTGTTTAGATGTGGTTTTATGTTTTAATTAGTGTTTGTGCCAAGTAGAACCTTTGGGAAGACTTGGGTGAAGTCTTTGCGATCTTGCTATAAAAAACAGAAACTTTTGCCCTCACGAGAATAGCTGTCATCTTTTTTACAGAAGAGTTATTTTAGGTTGATTCTTTTTGCATATGATTAATAGACAAATTACTCACGTCCACCAGTTTATTTCATAATTTTTAGAGTTACAGAAGTATTCAAAAGTTACAAATTGCTACAGACTGTTCTGTTTTTGACAGATTGTGTTTTTGACAGATTCTGTTTTCCGTGTGTTGTTTGCTTATTTTGATGAATCTATGAGTAGTATCGGGGGGTATGAACCATAGAGAAGTTGGAATACAGTATGTTTAACACAAATATAAATAAAGAATGAGTTCATTACAGTACTTAAAGTGGTGGTTTATTTTCTTATACTAACGGAGCTCATGAGATTTTCTGTTGAAGTTTTGTGTTGTGAAGTTTTCAAGTTTTTGGGTAAAGATTTGATGGATTTTTGAATAAGGAGTGGAAATAGCCTAAGCTTGGGGATGCCCAAGGCACCACAAGATAAAATTCAAGGACAACCAAAAGCCTAAGCTTGGGGATGCCCCAGAAGGCATCCCCTCTTTCGTCTTCGTCTATCGGTAACTATACTTGAGGCTATATTTTTATTCACCACATGATATGTGTTTTGCTTGGAGCGTCTTGAATGATTTGAGTCTTTGCTTTTTAGTTTACCACTGTACACACCTTTTGGGAGAACAATGCATGAATCGTTATTAGAATACTCTATGTGCTTCACTTATATCTTTTGAGCTAGACAATATTGCTCTAGTGCTTCACTTATATCTTTTTAGAGCATGCTGGTGGTTTTATTTTATAGAAATTATTGAACTCTCATGCGTCACTTATATTATTTTGAGAGTCTTTTAGAACAGCATGGTAATTTGCTTTGGTTATAAATTAGTCCTAATATGGTGGGCATCCAAGATGGGTATAATAAAAACTTCCATATAAAGTGCATTGAATACTATGAGAAGTTTGATTCTTTATGATTGTTTTGAAATATGAAGATGGTGATATTAGAGTCATGCTAGTAGGGTAGTTGTGTATTTGAGAGATACTCGTGTTAAAGTTTGTGATTCACGTAGCATGCACGTATGGTGAACCGTTATGTGATGAAGTTGGAGCATGATTTATTTATTGATTGTCTTCCTTATGAGTGGCGATCGGGGACGAGCGATGGTGTTTTCCTACCAATATATCTCCCTAGGGGCATGCGCGTAGTACTTCCTTTTGATAACTAATAAATTTTTGCAATAAGTATGTGAGTTCTTTATGACTAATGTTGAGTCCATGGAGTATACGCACTCTCACCCTTCCAACATTGCTAGCCTCTCTAGTACCGTGCAACTTTCACCGGTACCATACACCCACCATATACCTTCCTCAAAACAGCCACCATACCTACCTATTATGGCATTTCCGTAGCCATTCAGAGATATATTGCCATGCAACTTTCCACCGTTCCGTTTATTATGACACGCTCCATCATTGTCATATTGCCTTGCATGATCATGTAGTTGACATCATATTTTTGGCAAAGCCACCGTTCATATTTTTTTATACATGTCACTCTTGAATCATTGCACATCCCGGTACACCACCGGAGGCATTCACATGGAGTCATATTTTGTTCTAAGTATTGAGTTGTAATTCTTGAAGTTGTAAGTAAATAAAAGTGTGATGATCTTCATTATTAGAGCATTGTCCCAGTGAGGAAAGGATGATGGAGACTATGATTCCCCACAAGTCGGGATGAGACTCCTGACGAAAAATAAAAAAAATATAAAAAAAGAGGCCATAAAAAAAGAGAAAAGGCCCAAAAAAAAGAGAACGGGCAATGCTACTATCCTTTTACCACACTTGTGCTTCAAAGTAGCACCATGATCTTCATGATAGAGAGTCTCCTATGTTGTCACTTTCATATACTAGTGGGAATTTTTCATTACACAACTTGGCTTGTATATTCCAATGATGGGCTTCCTCAAAAGTGCCCTAGGTCTTCGTGAGCAAGAAAGTTGGATGCACACTCACTTAGTTTCTTTTGTTGAGCTTTCATACACTTATAGCTCTAGTGCATCCGTTGCATGGCAATCCCTACTCACTCACTTTGATATCTATTGATGGGCATCTCCATAGCCTGGTGATACGCCTAGTTGATGTGAGACTATGTTCTCCTTTTTGTCTTCTCCACAACCACCCTTCTATTCCACCTATAGTGCTATGTCCATGGCTCACGCTCATGTATTGTGTGAAGATTAAAAAAGTTTGAGAACATCAAAAGTATGAAACAATTGCTTGGCTTGTCATCGGGGTTGTGCATGATTAAATACTTTGTGTGATTAAGATAGAGCATAACCAGACTATATGATTTTGTAGGGATAGCTTTCTTTGGCCATGTTATTTTGAGAAGACATGATTGCTTTGTTAGTATGCTTGAAGTATTATTATTTTTATGTCAATATTAAACTTTTGTCTTGAATCTTTTGCATCTGAACATTCATGCCACAATAAAGAAAATTAGATTTACAATTATGTTAGGTAGAATTCCACATCAAAAATTCTGTTTTTATCATTTACCTACTCGAGGACGATCAGGAATTAAGCTTGGGGATGCTTGATACGTCTCCAACGTATCTATAATTTTTGATTGTTCCATGCTATTATATTATCTGTTTTGGATGTTTAATGGGCTTTAATAGGCTCTTTTATATTATTTTTGGGACAAACCTATTAACCGGAGGCCCAGTGCCATTTTCTATTTTTTTTGCCTACTTTAGAGTTTTGCGGAAAAGGAATACCAAACGGAGTCCAAATGGAGTGAAGCCTTCGCGATGATCTTTCTTGGACTGAAAGCAATCCAGAAGACTTGGAGTTGAAGTAAGAAACACCACGAGGCATCCACGAGGCAGGAGGGTGCGCCCGGAGGGGTAGGCGCGCCCCCACCCTTGTGGGCCCCTCGTAGCTCCACCAACGTACTTCTTTCGCCTATATATACTCGTATACCCTAAAACATCAGGGGAAGCCATGAAACCACCTTTCCACCACCACAACCTTCTGTACCCATGAGATCCCATCTTGGGGCCTTTTCCGGTGATCTGCGGGAGGGGGAATTGATCATGGAGGGCTTCTACATCAACACCATTGCCTCTCCGATGAAGCGTGAGTAGTTTACCACAGGCCTTCAGGTCCATGGTTATTAGCTAGATGGCCTCTTCTCTCTCTTTCATTCTCAATACAAAGTTCTCCTCGATGTTCTTGGAGATCTATTTGATTTAATACTCTTTTGCGGTGTGTTTTCCGAGATCCAATGGATTGTGGATTTATGAACAAGATTATCTATGAATATTATTTGGTTCTTCTCTGAGTTCTTATATGCATGATTTCATATCTTTGCAAGTCTCTTCGAATTATCGATTTAGTTTGGCCTACTAGATTGATCTTTCTTGCAATGGGAAGTGCTTAGCTTTGGGTTCAATCTTGTGGTGTCCTTTCCCAGTGACAGTAAGGGAAGCAAGGCACATATTGTATTGTTGCCATCGAGGATAAAAAGATGGGGTTTATATCATATTGCTTGAGTTTATCCCTCTACATCATTTCATCTTGCTTAATGCGTTACTCCGTTCTTATGAACTTAGTACTCTAGATGCATGCTGGATAGCGGTCGATGTGTGGAGTAATAGTAGTAGATACATAATCGTTTCGGTCTACTTGACACAGACATGATGCCTATGTTTAAGATCATTGCCTTAGATATCTTCATAATTATGCGCTTTTCTATCGATTGCTCGGCAATAATTTGTTCACCCACCATAATACATGCTATCTTGAGAGAAGTCACTAGCGAAACCTATGGCCCCCGGGTCTCTTTTCTATTATATTACATCTCTTTTCCATTATATCGCATCTCGTTTACTATTTTGCAATCTTTACTTTCCAATCTATACAACAAAAATACCAAAAATATTTACTTTATTATCTTTATTAGATCTCACTTTTGCGAGTGACCATGAAGGGATTGACAACCCCTTTATCGCGTTGGTTGCAAGGTTCTTGATTGTTTGTGCAGGTACTAGGTGACTTGTGCGTCGTCTCCTACTGGATTGATACCTTGGTTCTCAAAACTGAGGGAAATACTTACGCTACTTTGCTACATCACCCTTTCCTCTTCAAGGGAAAAACCAACGCAAGCTTAAGAGGTAGCAGCTACCGCTGTTGTCCCGTACGAGTTCTTGCTCTTTCTATTAGAGGTCTTGTTGCAGTTCTTTGTTCTAGTGTTTGTCCTACATATGTTAGGTTCTACTTCATATATGCAACATCTTCTACTGTCTGATGTAGACATGTTTGGTTACAGTTCATATTTGCACATGCTATTACCTTCTCACTATCAGATTGCATGACTAGTTTCTCTGCTATAATAGTCATGTTTTATCTAGTATTTTTAGTAATAAAATCATATGGTAAATTGCTCATATTTCCAACATTTTGTGTCACATGTGGTTATGCCCAAGCTGCTTGTGGAAGGGGCGATAAGTGATGTGGCCACCGAGTTTGCGACCGAGGCAACGACGTGTGGAATTTCCCATGGAAAAGGGAAATCTCACATCTTCCTCATTTCTGATTCCTAATTTTTCATCATCTCTTCCCCACAAATCTCTCACATCTGGCATTGGTTCATGAAGAAGATCACATCTTTGGTGGTGCTCCTTAGGAGGGGGATGGAGATGGAGGATGTGTCAGGAAGTTGTGTGTTTTGGGTTGGGGAACACTTGGGCATTTAGTGGAGAAGTTCACCTTGTTGAGGGGTGTACAACTTGAAGTTGGCCGACAGGCAGGGGCACCAACATGGAATTACTGTTGTTGCATAGTGGAATTGCAAAGACATGGGGTCATGCAGTCCTATCATGCAATGCATCAGGGTTCAAGGCGAGCAGCACGAGAATTGGTGCCTCTCCAAGCCTTAAATTAGGGCTGGGGGCTGGGGCAAAGAGAAGATGACTCGACTACTACCTCCGTCAATCACTCCATGATAATGTTCAGTCATAGGTCATTGTTTCTCGCTTCTTGTTTTTCTTAGATTTTATTTTTTAATCCTTTTGCAAGTGTTTTATTTAATAAAATTAATTTTGGGACTGTCTATCCATCATGTACCTCAAATATTTTTATATCAATCACTTTTACTCGAAGTTGTTGGGTTGGGAAAGAGCGGCCAGATCTCCTTCTTCCTCCTCCAACTGTTCCATGTTCATATTCTTCCTCATGCAGCCATCGACCGACCCAACCCTAACCGCCTACCTCCGCCCCTGCGGCTAGTGGCTACCACCGCCTTGCCCTCCCGGATAATATAGGGTGCACTAGGAAGGGTGTCATAATGGGTCGATATAAACACTAGCGGTAACAGGCATGCACGGTGATTGTTCATGGCATTAACTAGGTAGTAATGGTCATAGTTAATTAGATATTGCACTATTGGGTAACGGTTGTATTCAATGCATAGTGAAGATCATGGGCGACCTCTCTGTTGGCCCACTAAGTGCTGGCCTGCCGGCGACCGACTAGATATCTTCACCCAGGCTTGGCATTGACTGGAGGATGATCCCCGGACTTGGTTGTCCCATGGGATGTAAACTTCATTGGTCTAGGCCTTTAGCTGGGTTGTATGTTGTCATGGATCTACCCCTCGGGCATTTCCTCGTCAGTATTCAAGTTTTGTCATTTCCACTTCCCATGGAGCTATTCAATCCCAACATGAACTCATAACCATTTTTATTTCTTTTTCTTGGAAAGTTTGGAAACCTTTCTCATTGGGAATTGAAATTTATAGTTCCTTCTTTCATATCATCAATTGTCCCTACGGTTTTTAGAAAAGGTCTTCCCAATATAATTGGACATACATGATTAGGATCCATATACATAACAAAAAATCTCCAGGGACATAATTCATATTGGCAACCACAAAAACATATTAAACTCTTCCAATAGGTTTATTAATGGTGTTATCTACCAAGTGAACATTAAGCTCACATTTAGTAAGAGGTTTTCATCCAAGTGCATCATACAGAATCTTAGGAATTGTTGATACACTTACTCCTAAATCACATAAAGCATCACAAGTTATTAATGCTAATCTTTATGGATGGTTCCCCTCCATTTTCCAACTTCCTAAGGATCAAAGCTTCTATACTATATTTCTCTTCTCTAACAACTAAAAAAACTTCATCAATTTATTTGGTAAAGTGATTTCTTTGCTTCAAATACATAGGTTCTCCAGCATATTTTGGAAGACATTAATAACACCTGAAAGCTCACAGTCATCACAATCAAATTCAACACCCTCAGAATCGGATCATCAATGCCTAAAGTTGTAACCTCTTCAAACCCATTTTTCTCAACAAAAAAGTAAAGATTCAAGGGCTTTTTCTTGTCTAGCCCATCTACCCTGTATCATGCATATAGTCTCATTACTTTTTTTTCAATTTTGGCTTGTGTCCTTTTAAGAGTCTCTTTAGTACCATATTTAGGTGGGGGCACTTTATCTTTGAAGTTCTACATCATTTTTCCACCTTAACGAATAAAATTCCCACTCTATCATTTTTTTTGCAGAAGTTTTGTTCAGTTCGTTTTGAGAAGTGATAAACTCTTTAACTATTACCTTTAGACTAGTGGATTTGTTTTGTTTATATAAGCATTGTTATTGAAATTATTTCTAGCAATGAAATTAACATCAACGCTATCTTTATTTTACTCAACCATGTAATGAATAGAAACATCATCGGAACTAAAAAAGCATTAGTTTTCATAGATAACATATACATAAGCATATCAATTTTCTCATTCAAGCTACCAACTTCCTCTATAGAGTTTACCTTCTTTGTTGGATCCCTTTTAGTATGCTATTGAGCATAGTTTGTCATCATGTTGCCCAATGGGGATTTAGCATTTGCTTGAGAATGTTCATCAAAGTTCCATCTGCATAAAAATCTAAGAGATTTCTTGAAGTAACATTAATCCCGGCATGCTTTTAATTCTTTCCCATAATTGTGCTAAATGTTCATTATCACTTTCTATAAATTTCATGATATCATTATTTCTAGGAGGTTAATACTTTCTAGTAAAAAGTACTTTTCATTTATTCTAAGAATCAATGTTGCCTCTAGTTAAAATTGTAGTAATTTTTTAGCTCTTGCTCTTAGTGAAAAAGGAAACAACTTCTAGTTTCACACAATCAACCTATCCCACTTTACATTTTTGCATGTCATAGAATTCAACAAAGTTGAACAAATAAGAGGCATCATCTTCACTAAAAGAGTTAGGCAATTTTCCTTTCATAACAAGTAAAGCAAAGCAGAGCTAATAACATAATATTCAACAATAATAGTGGGTCATGCGATAGGTGATACGTCTCCAACGTATCTATATTTTTTTATTATTCCATGTTGTTTTATTATCAATCTTGGATGTTTTATAATCATTATATAGTCAATTTATGATGATTTCCTATGGGCTAGAAAGAACACAATGGGCCCTGGTTGCACCTGGGGGGAGTCCCAAGGAGGGGAAAACCCACCAGGGCGCGCCAGGAGGCCCAGGTGCGCCCTGGTGGGTTGTGCCCACCTCGAGTGCCCCATGGACCGACTCTTTGCTCTATAAATACCCCAATATTCCAAAAGCCCTAGAGGAGTCGACGAAATTTTCATCCAGCCGCCGCAGAGTCCAGAACCACGAGATCCAATCTAGACACCATCACGAAGGGGTTCACCACTTCCATTGGTGCCTCTCTGATGATGCGTGAGTAGTTCTTTGTAGACCTTAGGGTCCGTAGTTAGTACCTAGATGGCTTCCTCTCTCTCTATCTCTCTTGATTATCAATACAATGGTCTCTTGGAGGTCCATATGATGTAAGTCTTTCGGCGGTGTGTTTGTTAGGATCTAATGAACTTCGAGTTTATGATTAGTTATATCTCTTTATATCCATGAAAGTTATTTGAGTTCTTTGATATCTTATATGTGTGATCTCTTATAGCCTCGTATTTCTTCTTCGATATTTGGGTTTTGTTTTTCCAACTTGATCTATTTATCTTGCAATGGGAAGAGGTGCCCGGTAGTGGGTTCGATCTTACGGTGCTTGATCCCAGTGACAGAAAGGGAACCAACACGTATGTATCGTTGCTACTAAGGATAAAAATACGGGATCCATATCTGCCGCAAAAGATAAACGGATCTTGTCTACATCATGTCATCATTCTTATTGCATTAATCCGTTTTTCCATGAACTTAATACACTAGATGCATGCTGGATAGCGGTCGATGTGTGGAGTAATAGTAGTAGATGCAGGCAGGAGTCGGTCTACTAATCTTGGACGTGATGCCAATGTAATGACCATTGCCTGGATATCATCATGATTATTTGAAGTTCTATCAATTGCCCAACAGTAATTTGTTCACCCACCGTTTGCTATTTTTCTCGAGAGAAGCCACTAGTGAAACATACGGCCCCCGGGTCTTCTTTCTTATATATTTGCCTTGCGATCTACTTTTTCCTTGCGTTTATTTTCAGATCTATTAAACCGAAAAAATACTAAAATACCTTGCTGCAATTTATTTGTTCTGTGATCTATTTATCCCATCTACAAATTTACCTCGCGTCCTTTGCCTATCTTGAGGCGCCGTACCCCGAAAGGGATTGACAATCCCTTTAACACGTCGACTTGCGAGGTGTTGTTATTTGTGTGCAGGGGCTGTTTACGTTGTGTTGCTTGGTTCTCCTACTAGTTCGGCAACCTTGGTTTCATATCTGAGGGAAATATGTACCACCGCTGTGCTGCATTATCCCTTCCTCTTTGGGGAAATACCGACGTAGCTTCAAGCAACATCGAAAGGAATTTCTGGTGCCGTTGCCAGGGAGGATCTTCTACATCAACCAGGTTCCTGATCACAAATCTCATCTCCTCGCAATTTACATTATTTGCCATTTGCCTCTCGTTTTCCTCTCCCCCACTTCATATAATTGGCCGTTTTATTCTCCCACTTTTTTGTTCATGTTTTCTTGTCAGATCTCTTCTTTGCTTGTGTGCCATGTGTCTTTTATATGCTTGCATCTTTGCTTGCTAAATATCTCTTCATATGGATCCTCATCCACTTGCTAATATTTTCAAGAGATCCAATTATCATGAACAAATTGCTAGTTATTTGAGTACACTAGATTATCTTTATGCAGTTTTGCTTGAGATTCGTGAATCTGAAAATTGTGATGAAGAAATTTATGAAGTGATTCATGATAGCTCTTTGAATGAAAAGCATGATTGCAATGATTTTAATATAAATTCTATTAATGTCAATTGTGCTAATAATATGCAAAACCCCAAGCTTGGGGATGCTAATTTTGCTATGTCCACTACTTATTGCAATGATCATGATTGGGGTGATTCTTCTTATGATCTTGAAAATTTATTTAAGCCCCGTGATGAATATGAGATTGATAATAGTGTTTGCAATAATATTGAATATGGGTTTGGAAGAGTGTCAATTTTAGATCCCACTACTTTGGAGAATGTTCAATCTTATGAATTTTTTGATAAAAGTGGGTTTGGAGAGGTCATGACTTTAGTTAATGTTAATCCCACTATTTTGGAAGAGTGTCAACTTTGCATGCATGTGGATCATGTAGAAAATATGTTATGTGATAGCTATATTGTTGAATTTGAATATGGTCCCACATATAATTATTATGGGAGAGGGAAATATGGTTGTGGAAATCTTCATGTCACTAAGTTACTTCTCTTCATGTTGAGATTGCAATTGTTTCTTTCTTATTCCTTGCATATGCTAGATCTTGCTTGTCTTGCTAATTAGTTTTCCTATAAAATTCCTATGCATAGGAAGTATGTTACACTTAAATGTGTTTGCTACATGTTACATGATCCTCTCTTCATATTTCAGTTACTATCTTTTATGTGAGCATCATTGAAATATTATGCCTAGCTAGGGGTGTAAAACGATAGCGCTTGTCGGGAGGCAACCCAATGAGTAAAATATATTTTTGCTTTTTGCTTGATGTTATTGTGTGTTAACACAATTATGATACTGGTATGATTTTGTTTTTTGTGTTTTAATTAGTGTTTCTGCCAAGTAAAGCCTTTAGGATCTTCTGGGGTGATAGTTGTTTGATCTTGCTGAAAAAGACAGAAACTTTGTGCTCACAAAAATAATTTTCATAAATCACAGAAAAGAGATTTTGCCCTGATTATTTTTGAAGAATATTAATATACAAATTATGCTGGTCTTCATAATTTGGTAGAATTTTTGGAGTTATATAAGTATTCGAAAGTTCTAGATTACTACAGACTGTTCTGTTTTGACAGATTATGTTTTCTTTGGGTTGTGTGCTTATTTTGATTGCTCTATGGTTTTATTTGATGAGTTTTTGCCATATAAAAGTTGGAATAAAGTAGATATAATACAAAAAAATTAGAATTGGTTTTACACAGCACTTATAGTAGGGGTTTGCTTTCTTTTACTAACGGATCTCACAATGGTTTTGTTGAGTTTTGTGTGATTGAAGTTTTCAAGTTTTGGGTTATCTTACGATGGATGAAAGAAGGATAGAAGAGCCTAAGCTTGGGGATGCCCCAGCATCCCAAGCTATTATCCAAGAATGAGCAACCAACTAATCTTGGGGATGCCCCCGAGTGGCATCCCCTCTTTCTTCTAACGACCATCAGTATTTTACTTGAGATTATATTTTTATTCGTCACATGATATGTGTTTTGCTTGGAGTGTCTTGTATGATATGTGTCTTTGCTTGTTTTATTTTGTGTTTTAAGTCATCAATCCTTGCTGGACACACCTATTTGAGAGAGCCAAAATTATACCATGACTTGTTAGAATTGCTCTCTATGCTTCACTTAAATTTCTTATGAGCAATGCACTTGCTCTAGTGCTTCACTTATATCTTTTTTAGCACGGTGTGCTTAGTATTTTTGAAGAAATGATCTCTTGCTTAACTTAGATTTATTTGAGAGTTAGTAAAATTTTGAATAAATTCTCTCTTGCTTCACTTAAATTATTTTGAGAGAAATAAAAATGTTATGCTCATGATCTTCACTTATATTTGTTTGAGCTTATGAAAAGCAACACATGAAAATTAGTCCCAAAGTGATAGATATCCAAGAAGGATAAAGAAAGAAGAAAATATATGTCATGAAGATCATTGGACAAAATAAACTTGATTCTTAGTAATAGTTTTGAGATATGATGATGTGATATGTGAGTTATTTTGATGAGTAATTGTGCTCTAGTAAGAATATTGGTGTTAAGGTTTGTGACTCCCTATGCATGCAAGAAAGTCAATACTCATGCAATGAAAATTATATCCTACTTGTGGTGCATTTTTCAGTGTTAATTATGCTTAATGCTTGCTTATGAGATTATTCGTTTCTTGGTTGGTCGCTTTTTTGCACCAAGTATGACCTCTACTTGTGCATCCAAAATCCTTTAAACCAGTTTTGCCACGTGAGTCCACTATATCTACCTATATGCGGTATTCTTTTGTCGTTCTAAGCAAATTTTCATGTGCCATCTCTAATTTTCAAAATGAACTTCTCTTTTGTGTGTTTGTTTCGCTCGTGAAACGGTAACGGTAGCTAATATTTTCAATGCTAGATGTGTTATTCTCACGATGAGTGTTTATTCACTTGTCATTGCACGAGAGTAAGGCAAAGGTTTTAGGGATGTCTAGTCCCGAAATGCAAAATTGAATTTACTTTATGTTGTCAAATAATAAATTCCTTGGAAAGTGTTAGTATGGAGGGCACCCGTAGATACAGCTAGCAATGGAAAGTGAAAGTTATGGTGGAAAAAGGAATAAACTTTATTTTCTGTTTGGGAACCGCCTATGATATATCTACCATGGAAAGTGTTGGGATGCTCCAAGTAATTTTCGTTGGTGGGATGGATACACCTCCCAAAATGTTTTTATCTCTATTATTTTTCGCTTTGAGCTCTGGCACCTCTACAAATCCCTACTTCCCTCCGCGAAGGGCCTTTCTTTCACTTTATGCAATTTTTATTTTTGAAATTGAGTCTCCATCCTCTCTTATAAAAGCACCAACTAGGGGACAATATGATCATACTTAAGTATTGGGTGTAGCTAGTATTCGAGTGTTTCATGAATGGATCAATGTTTGAGCATGGTGACCTAGGGATAACTTGTTTTAGCATTGATATTTTGAAAGACATGGTTGCTTGTTGATATGCTTGAGTATCTAAATTATTATGTCAAAACTAGACTATTGCTTTGAATCGCATAAAAGTCCAAATGTCCATGCTATGAAGAAAAGAATATGATATGACATGATAAACATCACACCACATCAAAAATTCTATTTTATCACTTACCTACTCGAGGACGAGCAGGAGTTAAGCTTGGGGATGCTGATACGTTGATAACCCACAAGTGTAGGGGATCGCAACAGCTTTCGAGGGTGAAGTACAACCCAAATTTATTGATTCGACACAAGGGGAGCCAAAGAATATTCTTGAGTATTAGCAGTTGAGTTGTCAATTCAACCACACCTGGATAACTTAGTATCTGCAGCAAGGTATTTAGTAGCAAAGTAGTATGATAGTAATGGTAACAGTAGCAACAGTAAAGATAAATGTTTTTGGGTTTTTTGTAGTAGTTGTAATAGTAGCAACGGAAAAGTAAATAAGAGAATAACAATATATGAAAAGCTCGTAGGCAATGGATCAGTGATGGATAATTATGCCGGATGCGATTCCTCATGTAATAGCTATAACATAGGACGATACAAAACTAGCTCCAATTCATCAATGTAATGTAGGCATGTATTCCGTTAATAGTCATACGTGCTTATGGAAAAGATCTTGCATGACATCTTTTGTCCTACCCTCCCGTGGCAGCGGGGTCCTAGCGGAAACTAAGGGATATTAAGGCCTCCTTTTAATAGAGAACCGGAACAAAGCATTAACACATAGTGAATACATGAACTCCTCAAACTACGGTCATCACCAAGAAGTATCCCGATTATTGTCACTTCGGGGTTGTCGGATCATAGCACATAATAGGTGACTATAGACTTGCAAGATAGGATCAAGAACACACATATATTCATGAAAACATAATAGGTTCAGATCTGAAATCATGGCACTCGGGCCCTAGTGACAAGCATTAAGCATAGCAAAGTCATAGCAACATCAATCTCAGAACATAGTGGATACTAGGGATCAAACCCTAACAAAACTAACTTGATTAAATGGTAAATATCATCCAACCCATCACTGTCCAGCAAGCCTATGATGGAATTACTCACGCACGGCGGTAAGCATCATGAAATTGGTGATGGAGGATGGTTGATGATGACCACGGCGACAAATCCCCCTCTCCAGAGCCCCAAACGGACTCCAGATCAGCCCTCCCGAGAGAGATTAGTGTTTGGCGGCGGCTCCGTGTCGTAAAACGCGATGAAACTTTCTCTCTGATTTTTCCCCGAGATGGAATATATGGAGTTGGAGTTGAGGTCGGAGGAGGTCCAGGGGGCCCACGAGATAGGAGGCCGCGCCCTAGGGGGGCGCGCCCCCCTGTCTCGTGGACAGGCTGTGGGCCCCCTGGCATTAATTCTTTCGCCAAAAATTCTTATTAATTCCAAAAAAAGTTCCTTCGTGGATTTCCAGGACATTCGTGAACTTTTCTTTTCTACACATAAAACAACATCATGGCAGTTCTGCTGAAAACAGCGTCAGTCCGGGTTAGTTTCATTCAAATCATGCAAGTTAGAGTCCAAAACAAGGGCAAAAGTGTTTGGAAAAGTAGATACGTTGGAGACGTATCAACTCCCCCAAGCTTAAACCTTTGCTTGTCCTCAAGCAATTCAGTTGATAAACTGGAAGTGATAAAGAAAAACTTTTACAAACTATGTTTGCTCTTGTTGTTGTAACATAAAAAGCCAGCATTCAAGTTTCAGCAAATATTATGAACTAACCATACTCACAATAACACATAGGTCTCACAATTACTCACATCAATAGCATAATCAGCTAGCGCGCCATAATAATAAAACTCGGATGACAACACTTTCTCAAAATAATCATAACATGAGATAACAAAATGGTATCTCGCTAGCCCTTTCTGAGACCGCAAAACATAAATGCAGAGCACATTTAAAGATCAAGGACTGACTAAACATTGTAATTCGTGGTAAAAGAGATCCAGTCAAGTCATACCCAATATAAACCAATAGTAATGAATGCAAATGACAATGTGCTCTCCGGCGGGTGCTTTTAATAAGAAGGGTGATGAATCAACATAAAAAGTAAATAGATAGGCCCTTCGCAGAGGGAAGCAGGGATTTGTAGAGGTGCCAGAGCTCAATTTTAAAATAGAGATTGAATAACATTTTGGGCGGCATACTTTTGTTGTCAACGCAACAACTATGAGATGGCTGTATCTTCCATACTACATGCATTATAGGCAGTTCCCAAACAGAATGGTAAAGGTTCATACTCCCCCAACCACCAACAAGCATCAATCCATGGCATGCTCGAAACAATGAGTGCCTCCAACATACAACAGCCCTGGGAGAGTTTTGTTTAATTATTTTGATTTGCATTGATCTTTTTGGATCATGGGACTGGGCATCCCGGTTACCGGCCCTTTCTCGTGAATGAGGAGCGGATTCCACTCCTCTTGAGAATAACCCACCTAGCATGGAAGATATAGGCAGCCCTAGTTGTAACATGAGCTGCTCGAGCATACAAAACAGAATTTCATTTGAAGGTTTGGAGTTTGGCACATACAAATTTACTTGGAACGGCAGGTAGATACCGCATATAGGTAGGTATAGTGGACCCATATGGAACAACTTTGGGGTTTAAGGAGTTTGGATGCACAAGCAGTATTCCCGCTTGGTACAGGTGAAGGCTAGCAAAAGACTGGGAAGCGACCAACTGAGAGAGCAACAATAGTCGTAAGCATGCATTAAAATTAATTCACACCGAGTACAAGCATTAGTAGGATATAATCCACCATGAACATAAATATCGTGAAGGCTATGTTGATTTGATTCAACTACATGCGTGAACATGTGCCAAGTCGAGTCACTCAATTCATTCAAAGGAGGATACCATCCCATCATATCACATCATAATCATTCTAATAGCATGTTGGCACGCAAGGTAAACCATTATAACTCATAGCTAATCAAGCATGGCACAAGTAACTATAATCTCTAAATGTCATTGCAAATATGTTTACTTCATAATAGCTGACTCAGGAAAGATGAACTCATCATATTTACAAAAACAAGAGAGGTTGAGTTCATACCAGCTTCTCTCATCCCATTAAGTCCATCATATATCGTCATTATTGCCTTTCAATCGCACAACCGAACGATGTGTATAATAATAAGAGTGCACGTGCATTGGACTAAGCTGGAATCTGCAAGCATTCAACTCAAAAGAGAAGACAAGATAATATGGGCTCTAAGTTAAATAAACAATCATGCATATGAGAGCCACTAAACATTTTTAATATGGTCTTCTCGACCCCCAAAGGAAAGAAAAGAAAATAAAACTATTTACACGGGAAAGCTCCCAACAAGAAAGAAGAAGAACTAGAAATCTTTTTGGGTTTTCATTTTAATCCTACTACAAGCAAGGAAATTAAACTAACTAATTTTTTTGGTTTTTCTTTAGGTTTATCAGACACACAAGAAAAAAAACTAGAAAAAGAAATTTAAACTAACATGGATAATACAATGAAATAGTATGAGCACCGACAACTAGTGTGTGAACATGAATGTAAAGTCAGTGAGAAATACTTACTCCCCCAAGATTAGGCTTTTGGCCTAAGTTGGTTTAATACCAAGGACCGCCTGGCTGATATCCATAAGTGAAACTGGGGTAGTACTGAGATGCAGAGGCGACCGCCTCCTGAGCAGCAGCGTGTTGGCGAGCTGCCTCCATTCCCCTCTCATATTGAGTTGCTTCTTCCCTGGTGATAACATATCTTCCTTTTGCCTGATAATCAAAAAGGTAGGGAGCAGGAAGAGTAACAGGGACGACGTTGCGTCTGTCATAGATTAGTCGATAATGGAGGAATTGTTCATTCCTCTCAAGAAAATGATGATCAAACATAGCTTCTTTATCCAAATAAACAGGAGGTACAATCATATCCCCCTCTCGTGGAGCTATATTAAGAAAATTAGCCACACGGGTTGCATAAATTCCTCCAAAGAAATCTCCCCTTCTACTATTATTCTGTAACCTATGTGCAACTATTGCCCCCAAGTTATAACCTGACACAGCACTCTTGAGGACACAAAGATCAGGTGCACACATGTGACATACCTCGTCCTTACCGTTAATGCATCTACCAATAAAGAGAGCAAAGTAATGTACAGCTGGAAAATGAATGCTCCCTATGGTAGCTTGTGCTACGTCCCTAGATTCTCCCATAGTAATATTAGCAAGAAAATCTCTAAATTCAGATTTGGGAGGATCATTAATATTACCCCACTGTGAGAGTTTGCAAGCAGTTGTGAAATCCTCTAAATCCATGGTATAAGACGTATCATAAATATCAAACATGACACTAGGAGAATTACGCGTAGAAATATATTCAAACCTCCGCACAAAGGAATCGGTCAATTGATAATACTGAGGACACTTATCTTGTAAGAAGTCCTCCAGCTCGGAATTACGCACATACGCGTCAAATTCTTCCTTGAAGCCTTCTTCGACCAAAAAATCATCGGATGGCCACTCACAAGCCCGTACATTTGCGTCCCTTGGCAATTTAATATCTTGTTCACGTATAGCAATCCTTGGCCCTTTCTTTGCCGAGGAACCTCCTAGGTACAATCTTCTAAGCATATTTCTTTTTCTGAAAATTTCTGAAATTTTAGTAACTTCAAAATAAAAGTGGATAAAACTAAACAAGATTGATAGCAACTACTCCTACAAGTGCCTAGAGCCCGTATTATGCATTGGAATTGCTTGCGACCTCAAAAATTTAACATGCAAGCTCAAGAACATGGTCACCTAAGCAGCAAAAATTTGCAATGAATAAAGCACTAGAGCAAAAACTAATTGGACCAATGGAGGAGTCACATACCAAGCAACAATATCCCAAAGCAGTTTTGTGAATGGAGCTTTGAGCTAAGCGATCGAAAATCGCAGCAAAACGAGCTAGAACTCGTGCTTGAGCTGGATGGGGATTTTTCTGGGTAGAAGATGAAGTGTGTGGGAGCTGGCATAAGTGGAGGGGAGCCACCAAGGGCCCATGAGACAGGGGGGCGCGCCCTACAGGGGGGCACGCCCTCCTCTCTTGTGGCCTAGTGCTTGCCCCTCCTGTAGTGTTTTCAGTGCCTAAAATCCTCCAATATTCCAGAAAAAATCATACTAAATTTGCAGGGCATTTGGAGCACTTTTATTTTCGGACTATTTTTAATGCACGGATAATTTAGAAAACAGACAGATAATACTATTTTTTCTTTACTTATTCTAAATAACAGAAAGTAAAAAGAGGGTACAGAAGGTTGTGCCTTCTAGTTTCATCCATCTCGTGATCATCAAAATGAACCCGCTAACAAGGTTGATCAAGTCTTGTTAACAAACTCATTCCAAATAACACGGAACCGGAGAAATTCCGAATAACACTAAGTTACCTCAACGGGGATATGGAAATCCCCAACAATAAGAATACCATACTTTTTCTTGACAGTAGGAAGAGGAAATTCAAAACCTCCAAAAATGATAGTTGGAACTTTTTCAATAGAATTGATGCTATGAACTTGAGATTGTTTCCTCGGAAAGTGTACCGTATGCTCATTACCATTAACATGAAAAGTGACATTGCCTTTGTTGCAATCAATAACAGCCCCTGCAGTATTAAGAAAAGGTCTACCAAGGATAATAGACATACTATCGTCCTCGGGAATATCAAGAATAACAAAGTCCGTTAAGATAGTGGATTTGCAACCACAACAGGCACATCCTCACAAATACCGACAGGTATAGTAGTTGATTTATCAGCCATTTGCAAAGATATTTTAGTAGGTGTCAACTTATTCAGTTCAAGTCTACGATATAAAGAGAGAGGCATAACACTAACACCGGCTCCAAGATCACATAAAGCAGTTCTAACATAATTTCTTTTAATGGAGCATGGTATAGTTGGGACACCCGGATCTCCAAGTTTCTTTGGTATTCCACCCTTAAAATTGTAATTAGCAAGCATGCTAGAAATTTTAGCTTCCGGTATCTTTCTTTTATTTGTAATGATATCCTTCATATACTTAGCATAAGGATTTACTCTAAGCATATCAGTTAAGTGCATACGTAAGAAAATAGGTCTAATCATTTCAGCAAAGCGCTCCAAATCCTCATCATCCTTTGACTTGGATGGTTTAGGAGGAAAGGGCATGGGTTTCTAAACCCATGGTTCTCTTTCCTTCCCGTGCTTCCTAGCAACAAAATCTCTCTTATCATAACGTTGATTCTTTGATTGTGGGTTGATACGTCTCCAACGTATCTATAATTTTTTATTGCTCCATGCTACTTTATCTACTGTTTTGGACTATATTGGGCTTTATTTTCCACTTTTATATTATTTTTGGGATTAACCTATTAACCGGAGGCCCAGCCCAGAATTGCTATTTTTTTGCCTATTTCAGTGTTTCGAAGAAAAAGAATATCAAACAGAGTCCAAACGGAATGAAACCTTCGGGAACGTGATTTTCTCACCGAACGTGATCCAGGAGACTTGGACCCTGCTCCAAGGAACAACTGAGGCGGTCACGAGGGTGGGGCCGCGCCCTCCCCCCTGGGCGCGCCCCCCTACCTCGTGGGCCCCCTGTTGCTCCATCGACGTACTCCTTCCTCCTATATATACCTACATACCCCCGACAGATCAAGGGGGGAGCCAAAAACCTAATTCCACCACCGCAACTTTCTGTATCCACGAGATCCCATCTTGGGGCCTATTCCGGAGCTCCACTGGAGGGGGAATCCACCATGGAGGGCTTATACATCAACACCATAGCCTCTCCGATGAAGTGTGAGTAGTTTACCTCAGACCTACGGGTCCATAGTTAGTAGCTAGATGGCTTCTTCTCTCTTTTTGGATCTCAATACAATGTTCTCCCCCTCTCTTGTGGAGATCTATTCGACGTAATCTTCTTTTTGCGGTGCGTTTGTTGAGACCGATGAATTGTGGGTTTATGATCCAGCTTATCTATGAATAATATTTGAATCTTCTCTGAATTCTTTTATGTATGATTGTTACCTTTGCAAGTCTCTTCGAATTATCCGTTTGGTTTGGCCAACTAGATTGGTAGTTCTTGCAATGGGAGAAGTGCTTAGCTTTGGGTTCGATCTTGCGGTGTCCTTACCCAGTGACAGAAGGGGTTGCAAGGCACGTATTGTATTGTTGCCATCGAGGATAACAAGATGGGGTTTTTATCATATTGCATGAAGTTATCCCTCTACATCATGTCATCTTGCTTAAGGCATTACTCTGTTTTTAACTTAATACTCTAGATGCATGCTGGATAGCGGTCGATGAGTGGAGTAATAGTAGTAGATGCAGAATCGTTTAGGTTTACTTGTCTCGAACGTGATGCCTATATACATGATCATACCTAGATATACTCATAACTATGCTCAATTCTATCAATTGCTCAACAGTAATTTGTTCACCCACCGTAGAATACTTATGCTCTTGAGAGAAGCCACTAGTGAAACCTATGTCCCCCAGGCCTATTCTCATCATATCAATCTCCATTACTTTAATACTTGCTTTGTTTTTACTTTGCCTTTTACTTTTCACTTTGCATCTCTATATCAAAAATACCAAAAATATTATTTATCATCTCTATCAGATCTCACCCTCATAAGTGACCGTGAAGGGATTGACAACCCCTAATCGCGTTGGTTGCGAGTACCTATCGTTTTCTGAAGGTACGAGGGACTTGTGTGTGGCCTCCTACTGGATTGATACCTTGGTTCTCAAAACTGAGGGAAATACTTATGCTACTTTACTGCATCATCCTCTCCTCTTCGGGGAAATCCAACGCAGTGCTCAAGAGGTAGCAAGAAGAATTTCTGGTGCCGTTGCCGATGAGTTTGCGCAAAAGTCAACTATACCAAGTACCCATCACAATCCCTATCTCTCGCATTACATTATTTGCCTCTTGTTTTCCTCTCCCCCACTTCACCCTTGCCGTTTTATTCGCCGTCTCTTTCCCAATCTCCTCCTCTCTTTCCCTTTCGCCTTTTTCTCGTTTGCCTTTTTGTTTGCTCGTGTGTTGGATTGCTTGTTTGCCGCGATGGCTCAAGATGCTGCCAAATTGTGTGACTTCACCAATACCAATAATAATGATTTCCTTAGCACTCCGATTGCTCCTCTTGCCAATACTGAATCTTGTGAAATCAATACTACTTTGTTGAATCTTGTAATGAAAGATCAATTTGCCGGCCTTCCTAGTGAAGATGTCGCTACTCATCTGAATAGCTTCCTTGATTTATGTGATATGCAAAAGAAAAAAGATGTCGATAATGATGTCGTCAAATTGAAGCTATTTCCTTTTTTGCTTAGAGATCGTGCTAAAGCGTGGTTTTCATCTTTGCCTAAAAATAGTATTGATTCTTGGAACAAATGCAAAGATGCTTTTATCTCTAAGTATTTTCCTCCCGCTAAGATTATCTCTCTTAGGAATGATATTATGAATTTTAAGCAACTTGATCATGAACATGTTGCACAAGCTTGGGAGAGAATGAAATTAATGATACGTAATTGTCCTACTCATGGTTTGAACTTGTGGATGATTATACAAAAAAATTATGCCGGATTGAATTTTGCTTCTAGAAATCTTTTAGATTCGGCCGCGGGGGGCACTTTTATGGAAATCACTCTAGGAGATGCTACTAAACTTCTAGATAATATTATGGTAAATTATTCTCAATGGCATACTGAAAGATCTACTAATAAAAAAGTGCATGTGATAGAAGAAATTGATGTTTTGAGTGAAAATATGGATGAACTTATGAAATTATTTTCTACTAAGAGTGTTTCTTCTGATCCTAATGATATGCCCTTGTCTACTTTGATTGAGAATAATAATGAATCTATGGATGTGAATTTTGTTGGTAGGAATAATTTTGGTAACAACGAGTATAGAGGGAATTTTTATCCTAGGCCTTTTCCTAGTAATCCTTCTAATAATTATGGAAATTCCTACAACAACTCTTATGGAAATTTTAATAAGATGCCCTCTGAATTTGAGAGTAGTGTTAAAGAGTTTACGAATTCACAAAAGAATTTTAATGCTTTGCTTGAAGAGAAATTTCTTAAAGTTGATGATTTGGCTAGGAACGTTGATAGAATTTCTCTTGAAATTGATTCTTTAAAGCTTAGATCTATTCCTCCTAAACATTATATCAATGAGTCTCTCAAAGCTATGAGAATTTCCATTGATGAGTGCAAAGAAAGAACCGCTAGGATGCATGCTTCCAAAGATGCCTTTATTAAAGCGTGTTCTTCCAATTCCTATGAAAATCAAGATGAAGATCTAAAAGTTATTGATGTGTCCCCCATTAAATCTTTGTTTTGCAATATGAATCTTGATGAAACTGAATATGATCTTCATTTACCTAGAAGGCGTTCTAAGAATTCGAAGTTTTTAGACCTTGATGATGAAATTGATGAAAGTGGGATTGAAATAAATAAAAACCTAGATGTTGCTAAACCCACCATTTTGGATCTCAAGGAATTTAATTATGAAAATTGCTCCCTAATTGATTGTATTTACTTGTGGCAATCCGTGCTAAATTCTCCTCATGCTTATAGTCAAAATAAGGCCTTTACCGAACATATTGTTGATGCCTTGATGCAATCTTATGAAGAAAAACTTGAGTTGAAAGTTTCTATCCCTAGAAAACTCTATGATGAGTGGGAACCTACTATTAAAATAAAAATTAAAAATTATGAGTTTCATGCCTTGTGTGATTTGGGTGCTAGTGTCTCCACTATTCCCAAAACTTTGTGTGATTTGCTAGATTTCCGTGACTTTGAAGATTGCTCTCTAAACTTGCATCTTGCGGATTCCACTATTAAAAACCCTATGGGAAGAATTAATGATGTTCTTATTGTTGCAAATATGAATTATGTGCCTGTATATTTTATCATTCTTGATATAGATTGCAATCCTTCATGTCCTATTATTCTTGGTAGACCTTTCCTTAGAACGATTGGTGTGATTATTCATATGAAGGAAGGGAATATTAGATTCCAATTTCCCTTAAAGAAGGGCATGGAACACTTCCCTGGAAAGAAAATAAAATTACCTTATGAATCTATCATGAGGGCCACTTATGGATTGCCTACCAAAGATGGCAAAACCTAGATCTATCCTTGCTTCTATGCCTAGCTAGGGGCGTTAAACGATAGCGCTTGTTGGGAGGCAACCCAATTTTATTTTTATTTTTTTGTTTTTCCTTCTGTAGGAATAATTAATCCATATAGACTCTATTTGGATGTGGTTTTATGTTTTAATTAGTGTTTGTGCCAAGTAGAACCTATAGGATAACCTACGATGATAGTTGATTTGATTCTGCTGAAAAACAGAAACTTTGCGCGCACGAATATAATTTTGTTAAATCACAGGAACGTGCTTTGGCGTTGATTCTTTTTTCTTCTGTTCAATAGACAAATTTTCCAGGACTTCCTATTTTGGTAGAATTTATAGAGTTCCAGAAGTTTGCGTTAGTTACAGATTACTACAGACTGTTCTGTTTTTGACAGATTCTGTTTTGCGTGTGTTGTTTGCTTATTTTGATGAATCTATGGCCAGTAAAATAGTTTATGATCCATAGAGAAGTTGGAATACAGTAGGTTTAACACCAATATAAATAAAGAATGAGTTCATTACAGTACCTTAAAGTAGTCTTTTGTTTTCTTTCACTAACGGAGCTCATGAGATTTCTATTGAGTTTTGTGTTGTGAAGTTTTCAAGTTTTGGGTGAATTCTTTTGATGGATTATGGAACAAGGAGTGGCAAGAGCCTAAGCTTGGGGATGCCCATGGCACCCCCAAGATAATCCAAGTACACCAAAAAGTCAAAGCTTGGGTATGCCCCGGAAGGCATCCCCTCTTTTGTCTACTTCCATCGGTAATTTACTTGGAGCTATATTTTTATTCACCACATGATATATGTTTTGCTTGGAGCGTCTTGTATTATTTGCGTCTTTGCTTGTTAGTTTACCACAATCATCCTTGCTGTACACACCTTTTGAGAGAGCCATACAAAAATTGGATATTGCTAGAATACTCTATGTGCTTCACTTATATCTTTTGAGCTTGATAGTTTTGCTCATAGTGCTTCACTTATATCTTTTGACCGTGATAATTTTTGCTCTAGTGATTCACTTAGATATTTTAGAGCACGGTGGTGGATTTCTTTTAAAGAAACTATTGATCTCTCATGCTTCACTTAGATTATTTTGAGAGTCGTTAATAGCATGGTAATTTGCTTAATGTTAATATACTTGGTATTCAAGATATGTGAAACTTTCTTTTAAGTGGGTTGAATACTAAGATAAGTTTGATGCTTGATAATTGTTTTGAGATATGGAGGTGATAATATCAAAGTCGTACTAGTTGAGTAATTGTGAATTTGAAAAATGCTTGTGTTGAAGTTTGCAAGTCCCGTAGCATGCACGTATGGTTAAAGTTGTGTAACAAATTTGAAATATGAGTGTACCTGGCTTGTGCATCCTTATGAGTGGTGGTCGGGGACGAGCGATGGTTTTTTCCTACAAATCTATCCCCCTAGGAGCATGCGTGTAGTACTTGATTTTTGATGACTTCTAAATTTTTGCAATAAGTATATGAGTTCTTTTGACTAATGTTGAGTCCATGGATTATACGCACTCTCACCTTTCCGCCTTTGCTAGCCTCTTCGGTACCGTGCATTGCCCTTTCTCACCTTGAGAGTTGGTGCAAACTTCGCCGGTGCAGCCAAACCCCGTGATACGATACGCTCTATCACACATAAACCTCCTTGTATCTTCCTCAAAACAGCCACCATACCTACCTATCATGGCATTTCCATAGCCATTCCGAGATATATTGCCATGCAACTTCCATCATCATATTCATGACATACATTTCTTTTGTCATATTGCCATTGCATGATCATGTAGTTGACATCGTATTTGTGGCAAAGCCACCATGCATTATTTTTCATACATGTCACTCTTGATTCATTGCACCATCCCGGTACACCGCCGGAGGCATTCATATAGAGTCATATCTTGTTATAAGTTTCGAGTTGTAATCCTTATGTTGTAATCAATAGAAGTGTGATGATCATCATTATTAGAGCATTGCCCAAACAAAACAAAACTAAACAAAAGGAGAGAAAGGCCAAAAAAAGAAGAAAAAAAGAAGGCCCCAAAAAAAGGGCAATGCTACTATCTCTTTTTCCACACTTGTGCTTCAAAGTAGCACCTTGTTCTTCATGTAGTGAGTATCATATATTGTGCTTCAAAGTAGCACCTTGTTCTTCATGTAGTGAGTCTTGTAAGTTGTCTTTTTCATACTAGTGGGAATTTTTTATTATAGAACTTGGCTTGTATATTCCTACGATGGGCTTCCTCAAATGCCCTAGGTCTTCATGAGCAAGCAAGTTGGATGCACACCCACTAGTTTTCTTTTGTTGAGCATTCATAGCTCTAGTGCATCCGTTGCATGGCAATCCCCACTCCTCATGTTGACATCAATTAATGAGCATCTCCATAGCCCGTTGATTATCCTCGTCAATGTGAGACTTTCTCCTTTTTTTGTCTTCTCGACACAATCCCCATCATCGTATTCTATTCCACCCATAGTGCTATATCCATGGCTCACGCTCATGTATTGCATGAAGGTTGAAAAAGTTTGAGATTATTTAAGTATGAAACAATTGCTTGGCTTGTCATCGGGGGTATAGAAGTTGGGAACATCTTTGTGTGACGAAAATGAAGCATAGCCTAACTATATGATTTTGTAGGGATGAACTTTCTTTAGCCATGCTATTTTGAGAAGACATGATTGCTTTGATTAGTATACTTGAAGTATTATTACTTTTATGTCAATATGAACTTTTGTCTTGAATCTTTCGGATCTGAATAGTCATACCACAATTAAGAAGATTTACATTGAAATTATGCCAAAGTATCACTCCGCATCAAAAATTCTTTTTTTATCATTTACCTACTCGAGGACGAGCAGGAATTAAGCTTGGGGATGCCTGATACGTCTCCAACGTATCTATAATTTTTGATTGCTCCATGCTACTTTATCTACTGTTTTGGACTATATTGGGCTTTATTTTCCACTTTTATATTATTTTTGGGACTAACCTATTGACCGGAGGCCCAACCCATAATTGCTGTTTTTGCCTATTTTAGTGTTTCGAAGAAACAGAATATCAAATGCCAAATGGAATGAAACCTTCAGGAACGTGATTTTCCCACCGAACGTGATCCAGGAGACTTGGACCCTGCTCCAAGGAACAACCGAGGCGGTCACGAGGGTGGGGGGGCGCGCCCTCCCCTCCTAGGCGCGCCCCCCTACCTCGTGGGCCCCTTGTTGCTCCATCGGCCTACTCCTTCCTCCTATATATACCTACGTACCCCCGACAGATCAAGGGGGGAGCCAAAAACCTAATTCCACCGCCGCAACTTTCTGTATCCACGAGATCCCATCTTGGGGCCTGTTCAGGAGCTCCACCGGAGGGGGCATCCACCATGGAGGGCTTCTACATCAACACCATAGCCTCTCCAATAAAGTGTGAGTAGTTTACCTCAGACCTACGGGTCCATAGTTAGTAGCTAGATGGCTTCTTCTCTCTTTTTGGATCTCAATACAATGTTCTCCCCCTCTCTTGTGGAGATCTATTCGATGTAATCTTCTTTTTGCGGTGTGTTTGTTGAGACCGATGAATTGTGGGTTTATGATCCAGCTTATCTATGAATAATATTTGAATCTTCTCTGAATTATTTTATGTATGATTGAGTTACCTTTGCAAGTCTCTTCGAATTATCCGTTTGGTTTGGCCAACTAGATTGGTAGTTCTTGCAATGGGAGAAGTGCTTAGCTTTGGGTTCGATCTTGCGGTGTCCTTACCCAGTGACAGAAGGGGTTGCAAGGCACGTATTGTATTGTTGCCATCGAGGATAACAAGATGGGGTTTTTATCATATTGCATGAAGTTATCCCTCTACATCATGTCATCTTGCTTAAGGCGTTACTCTGTTTTTAACTTAATACTCTAGATGCATGCTGGATAGCGGTCGATGAGTGGAGTAATAGTAGTAGATGCAGAATCGTTTAGGTTTACTTGTCTCGAACGTGATGCCTATATACATGATCATACCTAGATATACTCATAACTATGCTCAATTCTATCAATTGATCAACAGTAATTTGTTCACCCACCGTAGAATACTTATGCTCTTGAGAGAAGCCACTAGTGAAACATATGGCCCCCAGGTCTATTCTCATCATATCAATCTCCATTACTTTAATACTTGCTTTGTTTTTACTTTGCCTTTTACTTTTCACTTTGCATCTCTATATCAAAAATACCAAAAATATTATTTATCATCTCTATAAGATCTCACCCTTGTAAGTGACCGTGAAGGGATTGACAACCCCTAATCGCGTTGGTTGTGAGTAGCTATCATTTTGTGCAGGTACGAGAGACTTGTGCGTGGCCTCCTACTGGATTGATACCTTGGTTCTCAAAACTGAGGTAAATACTTATGCTACTTTACTACATCATCCTCTCCTCTTCGAGGAAATCCAACGCAGTGCTCAAGAGGTAGCAAGAAGAATTTCTCGCGCCGTTGCCGGGGAGTTTGTGCAAAAGTCAACTATACCAAGTACCCATCACAATCCTATCTCTCGCATTACATTATTTGCCTCTCGTTTTCCTCTCCCCCACTTCACCCTTGCTGTTTTATTCGCCCTCTCTTTCCCAATCTCCTCCTCTCTTTCCCTTTCGCCTTTTTCTCATTTGCCTTTTTGTTTGCTCGTGTGTTGGATTGCTTGTTTGTCGCGATGGCTCAAGATGCTACCAAATTGTGTGACTTCACCAATACCAATAATAATGATTTCCTTAGCACTCCGATTGCTCCTCTTGGCAATACTGAATCTTGTGAAATCAATACTGCTTTGTTGAATCTTGTTATGAAAGATCAATTCGCCGGCCATCCTAGTGAAGATGCCGCTACTCATCTGAATAGATTCGTTGATTTATGTGATATGCAAAAGAAAAAAGATGTCGATAATGATGTCGTTAAATTGAAGCTATTTCCTTTTTCGCTTAGAGATCGTGCTAAAGCGTGGTTTTCATCTTTGCCTAAAAATAGTATTGATTCTTGGAACAAATGCAAAGATGCTTTTATCTCTAAGTATTTTCCTCCCGCTAAGATTATCTCTCTTAGGAATGATATTATGAATTTTAAGCAACTTGATCATGAACATGTTGCACAAGCTTGGGAGAGAATGAAATTAATGATACGTAATTGTCCTACTCATGGTTTGAACTTGTGGATGATTATACAAAAAATTTATGCTGGATTGAATTTTGCTTCTAGAAATCTTTTAGATTCGGCCGCGGGAGCCACTTTTATGGAAATCACTCTAGGAGATGCTACTAAACTTCTAGATAATATTATGGTAAATTATTCTCAATGGCATACTGAAAGATCTACTAATAAAAAAGTGCATGCGATAGAGGAAATTAATGTTTTGAGTGAAAAGATGGATGAACTTATGAAATTATTTGCTACTAAGAGCGTTTCTTCTGATCCTAATGATATGCCCTTGTCTGCTTTGATTGAGAATAATAATGAATCTATGGATATGAATTTTGTTGGTAGGAATAATTTTGGTAACAATGCGTATAGAGGGAATTTTTATCCTAGGCCTTTTCCTAGTAATCCTTCTAATAATTATGGAAATTCCTACAACAACTCTTATGGAAATTTTAATAAGATGCCCTCTGAATTTGAGAGTAGTGTTAAAGAGTTTATGAATTCACAAAAGAATTTTAATGCTTTGCTTGAAGAGAAATTGCTTAAAGTTGATGATTTGACTAGGAACGTTGATAGAATTTCTCTTGAAATTGATTCTTTAAAGCTTAGATCTATTCCTCCTAAACATGATATCAATGAGTCTCTCAAAGCTATGAGAATTTCCATTGATGAGTGCAAAGAAAGAACCGCTAGGATGCGTGCTTCCAAAGATGCCTCTATTAAAGCGTGTTCTTCCAATTCCTATGAAAATCAAGATGAAGATCTAAAAGTTATTGATGTGTCCCCCATTAAATCTTTGTTTTGCAATATGAATCTTGATGAAACTGAATATGATCTTCCTTTACCTAGAAGGCGTTCTAAGAATTCAGAGTTTTTAGTCCTTGATGATGAAAGTGATGAAAGTGGGATTGAAAGAAATAAAAACCTAGATGTTGTTAAACCCACTATTTTGGATCTTAAGGAATTTAATTATGAAAATTGCTCCCTAATTGATTGTATTTCCTTGGTGCAATCCGTGCTAAATTCTCCTCATGCTTATAGTCAAAATAAGGCCTTTACCGAACACATTGTTGATGCCTTGATGCAATCTTATGAAGAAAAACTTGAGTTGAAAGTTTCTATCCCTAGAAAACTCTATGATGAGTGGGAACCTACTATTAAAATAAAAATTAAAAATTATGAGTTTCATGCCTTCTGTGATTTGGGTGCCAGTGTCTCCACTATTCCCAAAACTTTGTGTGATTTGCTAGATTTCCGTGACTTTGAAGATTGCTCTCTAAACTTGCATCTTGCGGATTCCACTATTAAAAAGCCTATGGGAAGAATTAATGATGTTCTTATTGTTGCAAATAGGAATTATGTGCCTGTAGATTTTAGCGTTCTTGATATAGATTGCAATCCTTCATGTCCTATTATTCTTGGTAGACCTTTCCTTAGAACGATTGGTGCGATTATTCATATGAAGGAAGGGAATATTAGATTCCAATTTCCCTTAAAGAAGGGCATGGAACACTTCCCTAGAAAGAAAATAAAATTACCTTATGAATCTATCATGAGAGCCACTTATGGATTGCCTACTAAAGATGGCAAAACCTAGACCTATCCTTGCTTCTATGCCTAGCTAGGGGCGTTAAACGATAGTGCTTGTTGGGAGGCAACCCAATTTTATTTTTTGTTTTTTGTTTTTGCTTCTGTTTAGGAATAAATAATCCATCTAGCCTCTATTTGGATGTGGTTTTATGTTTAATTTAGTGTTTGTGCCAAGTAGAACCTATAGGATAACCTAGGATGATAGTTGATTTGATTCTGCTGAAAAACAGAAACTTTGCACGCATGAATATAATTTTGTTAAATCACAAAAACGTGCTTTTGCGTTGATTCTTTTTGCATTACTCCATTTTTCCATGAACTTAATACACTAGATGCATGCTGGATAGTGGTCGATGTGTGGAGTAATAGTAGTTGATGCAGGCAGGAGTCGGTCTACTAATCTTGGACGTGATGCCTATGTATTGACCATTGCCTGGATATCATCATGATTATTTGAAGTTCTATCAATTGCCCAACAGTAATTTGTTCACCCACCGTTTGCTATTTTTCTCGAGAGAAGCCACTAGTGAAACCTACGGCCCCCGGGTCTTCTTTCTCATATATTTGCCTTGCGATCTACTTTTTCCTTGCGTTTATTTTTAGATCTATTAAACCAAGAAAATACAAAAATACCTTGCTGCAATTTATTTGTTCCACGATCTATTTATCCCATCTACAAATTTACCCCGCGTCCTTTGCCTGTCTTAAGGCGTTGTACCCCGAAAGGGATTGACAACCCCTTTAACACGTCGGGTTGCGAGGTGTTGTTATTTGTGTGCAGGGGTTGTTTACGTTGTGTTGCTTGGTTCTCCTACTGGTTCGATAACCTTGGTTTCATATCTGAGGGAAAGACCTACCACCACTGTGCTGCATCATCCCTTCCTCTTTGGGGAAATACCAACATAGCTTCAAGCGACATCAATAGGTGTGATCATAAAATTATTATTATTATTATTATTGGTGGTAGAGAAGCCTTTGAACTATGTGTTTGCACCTACGGAACCCATTACAACTTCTACACAAAATGTAACTAGAGGCAGAAATTGATTTTTTGGAGTTTGTGATAACTTTGCAAAACTAAACACATTAGCAAAGATAAAAAAACTACAACTAGACAAGATATAAAATAAGGAAGATAATAAAAATGATAAGCAACAGCGCTAGAAAGAGGCCTACTGTTGCTGGAGATAGTAACAATGTTGGGCTCCCTAGCTAGTGTGGGAGTTTGTAGCAAAAAGTACTTTCCTTAGTGAGAAACAAAGGTATCAATCCTTGGAGGTATCGGTATCCTTCAATAGTTGAATGCTCTCCAACAAAAATAAAACTTAACTCTCTAACAGTTCTAATGAGGGTTGTCAATCCTGGCTAGTCTTGCTAGTTGCACAAGGTACTTAAAAGATAGTGTGGTAGATATTATTTTTCCATTTTTGGAATAAAAAATCTAGAAGTATTAGTGTGTGAAAAAGTTGTTGGAAGGTAATTCTTATAATAAAAACTAGACCATGTTCATAGGTTCACCAAGGGTAACTCTCCAATACATAATAGTGTGGTAAGTAACATTATCATGTTCAAAAGTACATAATTAAATATTTCATGCTGATGCAAAACATATGAATGTGTTGATTCTACATAGACAATACGTCCATAGTACTATTAGACTGAGATACCATCTGTTGGGGAATGTTGCAGAAAATAAAAAAATTCTATGCTTCACCAAGATCAATCTATGGAGTTCATCTAGCAAAGAGAGAGAGGAGTGCATCTACATACCCTTGTAGATCGTGAGCGGAAGCGTTCAAGAGAACGGGGTTGAGGGAGTCGTACTCGTCGTGATCCAAATCACCGATGATCCTAGTGCTGAATGGACAACACCTCCGCGTTCAACACATGTACGATTGGGAAGACGTCTCCTCCTTCTTGATCCAGCAAGGGGGAAGGAGAGGTTGATGGAGATCTAGCAGCACGACGGCGTGGTGGTGGATGCAGCAGCGATCTCGGCAGGGCTTCGCCAAGCTCTACGAGAGGGAGAGGTGTAGCAGAGGGAGAGGGAGGCGCCAGGAGCATGGGTGAGCAGCCCTCCCTCCTCCCCTCTTTATATTGGGCCCCTAGGGGGGGCGCCGTCCCTAGGATATCCAATCTCCAAGGGGGGGCGGCGGCCAAGGGGGTGGCTTGCCCCCCAAGCCAAGTGGAGGCGCCCCCACCCCTAGGGTTTCCAACCCTAGGCGCAGGGGGGGCCAAGGGGGAGCGCACCAGCCCACCAGGGGCTGGTTCCCCTCCCACTTCAGCCCATGGGGCCCTCCGGGATAGGTGGCCCCACCCGGTGGACCCCCGGGACCCTTCCGGTGGTCCCGGTACAATACCGGTGACCCCCGAAACTTTCCCGATGGCCGAAACTTGACTTCCTGTATATAATTCTTTACCTCCGGACCATTCCGGAACTCCTCATGACATCCGGGATCTCATCCGGGACTCCGAACAACTTTCAGGTTACTGCATACTAATATCTCTACAACCCTAGCGTCACCAAACCTTAAGTGTGTAGACTCTACGGGTTTGGGAGACACACACACATGACCGAGAGGACTCTCTGGTCAATAACCAACAGCAGGATCTAGATACCCATGTTGGCTCCCACATGCTCCTCGATGATCTCATCGGATGAACCATGATGTCGAGGATTCAAGTAACCCCGTATACAATTCCCTTTGTTAATCGGTACGTTACTTGCCCGAGATTCGATTGTCGGTATCCCAATACCTTGTTCAATCTCGTTACCGGCAAGTCACTTTACTCGTACCGTAATGCATGATCCCGTGACCAAACACTTGGTCACTTTGAGCTCATTATGATGATGCATTACCGAGTGGGCCCAGAGATACCTCTCCATCATACGGAGTGACAAATCCCAGTCTCGATCCGTGTCAACCCAACAGACACTTTCGGGGATACCCGTAGTATACCTTTATAGTCACCTAGTTACGTTGTGACGTTTGGTACACCCAAAGCACTCCTACGGTATCCGGGAGTTACATGATCTCATGGTCTAAGGAAAAGATACTTGACATTGGAAAATCTCTAGCAAACGAACTACACGATCTTGTGCTATGCTTAGGATTGGGTCTTGTCCATCACATCATTCTCCTAATGATGTGATCCCGTTATCAATGACATCCAATGTCCATAGTCAAGAAACCATGACTATCAGTTGATCAACGAGCTAGTCAACTAGAGGCTTACTAGGGACATGTTGTGGTCTATGTATTCACACATGTATTACGATTTCTGGATAACACAATTATAGCATGAATAATAGACAATTATCATGAACAAGGAAATATAATAATAATCCTTTTATTATTGCCTCTAGGGCATATTTCCAACAGTCTCCCACTTGCACTAGAGTCAATAATCTAGTTACATTGTGATGAATCGAACACCCATAGAGTTCTGGTGTTGATCATGTTTTGCTCGCGGAAGAGGTTTAGTCAACGGATCTGCGACATTCAGATCCGTATGCACTTTGCAAATATCTATGTCTCCATCTTGAACATTTTCACGAATGGAGTTGAAGCGACGCTTGCTGTGCCTGGTCTTCTTGTGAAACCTGGGCTCCTTGGCAAGGGCAATAGCTCCAGTGTTGTCACAGAAGAGGGTGATTGGCCCCGACGCATTGGGTATGACTCCTAGGTCGGTGATGAACTCCTTCATCCAGATTTCTTCATGCGCTGCCTCCAAGGCTGCCATGTACTCCGCTACACATGTAGATCCCGCCACGACGCTCTGCTTGCAACTGCACCAGCTTACTGCCCCTCCATTCAAAATATACACGTATCCAGTTTGTGACTTAGAGTCATCCAGATCTGTGTCAAAGCTAGTGTCGACGTAACCCTTTACGACGAGCTCTTCGTCACCTCCATAAACGAGAAACATATCCTTAGTCCTCTTCAGGTACTTCAGGATATTCTTGACCGTTGTCCAGTGTTCCTTGCCGGGATTACTTTGGTACCTTCCTACCAAACTTACGGCAAGGTTTACATCAGGTCTAATACACAGCATGGCATACATAATAGACCCTATGGCTGAGGCATAGGGGATGACACTCATCTCTTCTTTATCTTCTGCCGTGGTCGGGCATCGAGCCGAGCTCAATCTCACACCTTGCAATACAGGCAAGAACCCTTTCTTGGACTGATCCATATTGAACTTCTTCAATATCTTATCAAGGTATGTGCTTTGTGAAAGACCTATGAGGCGTTTCGATCTATCCCTATAGATCTTGATGCCTAATATGTAAGCAGCTTCTCCAAGGTCCTTCATTGAAAAACACTTGTTCAAGTAGGCCTTAATGCTGTCCAAAAGTTCTATATCATTTCCCATCAAAATTATGTCATCTACATATAATATGAGAAATGCTACAGAGCTCCCACTCACTTTCTTGTAAATGCAGGCTTCTCCATAAGTCTGCATAAACCCAAACGCTTTGATCATCTCATTAAAGCGAATGTTCCAACTCCGAGATGCTTGCACCAGCCCATAAATGGATCGCTGGAGCTTGCATACCTTGTTAGCATTCTCAGGATCGACAAAACCTTCTGGCTGCATCATATACAGTTCTTCCTTAAGATAGCCGTTAAGGAATGCCGTTTTGACGTCCATCTGCCATATCTCATAATCATAGTATGCGGCAATTGCTAACATGATTCAGACGGACTTCAGCTTTGCTACGGGGGAGAAAGTCTCATCGTAGTCAACCCCTTGAACTTGCCGATAACCCTTAGCGACAAGTCGAGCTTTATAGATGGTAACATTACCATCCGCGTCTGTCTTCTTCTTAAAGATCCATTTGTTTTCTATCGCTCGCCGATCATCGGGAAAGTCTGTCAAAGTCCATACTTTGTTTTCATACATGGATCCTATCTCGGATTGCACGGCTTCAAGCCATTTGTTGGAATCTGGGCTCGCCATCGCTTCTTCATAGTTCGAAGGTTCACCGTTGTCTAACAACATGATTTCCAGGACAGGGTTGCCATACCACTCTGGTGTGGAACGTGTCCTTGTGGACCTACGAAGTTCAGTAGCAACTTGATCCGAAGTACCTTGATCATCATCATTAATTTCCTCTCCAGTCGGTGTAGGCACCAGAGGAACATTTTCCTGAGCTGCACTACTTTCCGGTTCAAGCGGTAGTACTTCATCGCGTTCTACTTTCCTCCCACTTACTCCTTTCGAGAGAAACTCTTTCTCCAGAAAGGACCCGTTCTTGGCAACAAAGATCTTGCTGAGGGAGTCCTAGATTAGGGGGTGTCCGGATGACCAGACTATAACCTTTGGCCGGACTTCTAGACTATGAAGATACAAGATTGAAGACTTCGTCCCGTGTCCGGATAGACTTTCCTTGGCGTGGAAGGCAAGCTTGGCGATACGGATATGTAGATCTCCTCCCATTATAACCGACTCTGTGTAACCCTAGCCCTCTCCGGTGTCTATATAAACCGGAGGGTTTTAGTTCGTAGGACGAACAACAATCATACCATAGGCTAGCTTCTAGGGTTTAGCCTCTCTGATCTCGTGGTAGATCTACTCTTGTACTACCCATATCATCAATATTAATCAAGCAGGAGTAGGGTTTTACCTCCATCGAGAGGGCCCGAACCTGGGTAAAAACATCGTGTCCCTAGTCTCCTGTTACCATCCGCCTAGACGCACAGTTCGGGACCCCCTACCCGAGATCCGCCGGTTTTGACACCGACATTGGTGCTTTCATTGAGAGTTCCTCTGTGTCGTCACCTTTAGGCCCGATGGCTCCTCCGATCATCAACAATGATGCGGTCCAGGCAGAGACTTTTCTCCCTGGACAGATCTTCGTATTCGGCGGCTTCGCACTGCGGGCCAATTCGCTTGGCCATCTGGAGCAGATCGAAAGCTACGCCCCTGTCCATCAGGTCAGAATTGGAAGTTTGAACTACATGGCTGACATCCGCGGAGACTTGATCTTCGACGGGTTCGAGCCACAGCCGAGCACGCCGCACTGTCACGATGGGCATGATCTAGCTCTGCCGCCGAATAGTGCCCAGGAGGCTGCCCCAGTGTCCGCTCCGACCCTTAGTTCGGAGCCGACTGCGCCAATCGAGGACGGGTGGCTGGACACTACCTTGGGGGCTGCAACCTCTACGGCGATCGAGCCGAACACCAGTCTTGTCCTTTGCGAAGCTCGCGACTCCAAGGTGTCGGACTCCTTTCCGGACTCCGAACCTTCCGCGCCCCTGCCGATCGAACCCGATTGGGTGCCGATTATGGAGTTCGCCACCGCGGACATCTTTCGGCACTCGCCCTTCGGCGACATTCTGAATTCATTAAAGTCTCTCTCTTTATTAGGAGAGCCCTGGCCAGACTATGGTCAGCAAGGTTGGGATGTGGACGACGAAGAAATTCAAAGCCCACCCACTGCCCACTTCGTAGCCACTATCGATGATTTAACCGACATGCTCAATTTCGACTCTGAAGACATCGACGGTATGGACGACGATGCAGGAGACAAATAAGAATCAGCGCCTATAGGGCACTGGACAACCACCTCATCTCACGATGTATACATGGTGGACACACCTAAAAGAAACGACAACGAGGAACAAAGGGAAGCATCGAGGGATTGTTCCCTTGAAAAACAATCAAAGCGGCGGCATAAGCGACGCGCCAAACTCCACCTCGACAGGGACCCAGCCACAGAGCAGGGCGAACTGGCGGACGACGAACATGCCATCGAGCAACCGTCCGAATAGGGAAATTTGGGTAAACAAACAAAACAACCCGTCCCCGGTGAAGATAATAGTCCGGACGACCTCACGCCGGACAAGTTACTGGAGCAGAAGAACCTCCATAAAAGGCTCGTCGCCACTGCGCATAGCCTAAAAAAGCAGAAGCGGAAGCTCAAAACAGCGGAAGATGCACTCAGAATTAGATGGGGCAAAGTACTCAACACCGCAGACAAGTACAACGACAATCGTCACACAAAGAGCTATCCGAAGTGGAAATTACTGCCGGAATTTGATGAGGAGGCCTTAGAGCCCCCGCAATCAAAAAAGAAAGAAGACACCCGGTCGAATAAACAACCCCATGGCCAGCATAGAGCGACAAGGGGCGCCGCACTCAAGCCAGCACGTGATCTGCGCAAGGATTTGCATCAAAAAGACGGCCTAGCCAGATCTATCTACAGGCCAAGAAAGCAAGCTCTAGTAAGCAATGCAACGCAACAAGTATCCGAACATGACGGCACACCCAAATATAGAGGTGCCGCACACCCCCTATGTTTCACCGATGAGGTGCTGGACCATGAATTTTCAGCGGGATTCAAGCCCGTAAACATAGAGGCATACGACGGAACAACAGACCCTGGAGTCTGGATTGAGGATTATATCCTCCACATACACATGGCTAGAGGAGATGACCTCCATGCCATAAAATACTTACCCCTCAAGCTCAAAGGGCCAGCCAGACATTGGCTTAAAAGCCTTCCTGAAAACACCATAGGAAGTTGGGAAGAGCTCGAGGATGCTTTTCGGGCAAATTTTCAAGGAACCTATGTCCGACCTCTGGATGTAGATGATCTAAGTCATATAACTCAACAACCCGGAGAGTCAGCCCAGAAACTCTGGAACAGATTTCTTACTAAAAAGAACCAGATAGTCGATTGTCCGGACGCTGAAGCCTTAGCAGTTTCAAACACAGCATTCGAGACGAATGGCTCGCCAGACACCTCAGCCAAGAAAAGCCAAGAACAATGGCCGCATTAAAAAGCCTCATGACCCGCTTTTGCGCAGGAGAGGATAGCTGGTTGGCAAGAAGCAGCCCCAGTGACCCAAGTACATCCGAAGTCAGGGATGGAAACGAGAAACCATGACGTAGCAAGGACCATCGCGGAACTAAGGGAAACAGCCTGAAGAGCCCGGCAGTCAACGCCGGATTCAAAAGCTCTCGGCAGAATCAGAAAAATCTGCCCCTCAAGGATAGCAGGGACGAGCTATCTAACCTAAACAACATCTTGGACAAAACATGCCAAATTCATAGTACTTCCGGGAAGCCTGGAAACCATACCCATAGAGATTGTTGGGTCTTCAAGCAATACGGCAAACTTAACACCGAAAACAAGGGGCTCGATATACCAAGCGAGGACGATGAAGAACCCCACAAGCAGAGCACCGGAGAACAAAAGAAGTTCCCACAAGAAGTCAAAACAGTAAACTCACTTCACGTGACAAAAGGGAAGAACAGAGTGGCGCCTATAGAGATACGCGCTATATGGCCTGTCCCAGAAGAGTCCCGCCACTGGTTGTTATAGCCAATCACCTTCGACCATCAGGATTACTCTAGAAGTATCCGGAACGTAGGCTGGACTGCCTTGGTATCAGATCTGATAATTGACGGACTCCACTTTACACAAGTCCTAATGGACGGCGGCAGTGATCTAAACCTGTTATACCAGGACACAGTCTGCAAAATGGGGATAAACCCAACAAAAATTCGCCATGGCAACACTTCCTTTCAAGGGGTAATGCCAGGCCCAGATACCCATTGTATGGGTTCTCTCCTGCTGGAAGTTATGTTCGGCTTCCCCAACAACTTCCGACACGAAAAGCTAACCTTTCACATCGCCCCATTCACAAGTGGCTATCAAGCACTATTGGGACGCAAAGCTTTCGCCCACTTTAACGCAATACCGCATTATGCATCCCTTACGCTTAAAATGCCTGGTCCGCGAGGCATCATCTCATTAAAGGGAAATATCGAGTGTTCCTTGAACATGGAATACTGTGTGGCTGCCTTGACAGCCACACACTAAACTAGCTTCACTCACCAAAGCACCTAAACAGGTCGTTCAGACCCCAGGCATGGTTAGACGAGTCCGGCGTAAACATACAGGGGCTTAATAGCCGCATACCCCCCTACAAGGGGCTTCGCGCGTATACAACAAGAGACAATAAAGCTCAATTCTACCCATTTCCCGAACTATACTTTGTTTATTTAATATAACATAGCTTTTCGCATGATTGTTTTCAACTAAGTTCCTCTCTTTTACAGATGGGCACCATGCTACACCCGTCCAGGATACGGCACAACGGAGACACAGGCGCAGACGTGTAGTAGGGACCCGTTCCAAGGATTCTTTTCAGATTAAGACCCTGCGTAAACCTTTTTACTGTCTCTTGTTGATAACATCCCCCGGTTTCTTGTTATAACCGAGAAGGAGGTTGGTGTCTTGGCATATGGCCACGTCAGAATTTCGCGCGTACCTGGACACCAGGGGCTTCTTACCAAGGGCTTTGTTCAGTCCGATTTCATAAAGACCGAATACCTTAGGGAGTGTTCAGCGTCACGAGTTTGGCCTTATATGCATCAGCTCCGAATCATGTCTTTGGTTAAATGTTGGGTTTTCCCAGCTCCTGTGTTTTGCTGCCTTACGTTCCGCTCTATCGGCTAAGGCAGCACCAGGAGAACTACTGCGATTGTGCCCCGGTTCGGCCAAGCGAGCACCTCCGTAGAGAAAGCCGAAAACTGACTGTCATGATATAGCGTGAGACTGGTCAACCACTCGATGACCCGCCGGAATCTTTAGAATTCCTCCGCATTAACGAAGTGCTGTTTCCCGGTCAGGCACACACGCGCCCCGAATTCGGGTGAGCGCGGTACCCCTAGGGGCTATATAGTAGCCCCACTGTCAAACTCCTATGGCTAAGTGAAAGTGATAAAGCATTATAGTCCGGTTGCCTAGTTCGTTACGCCATCACCTCCTTTATAGGACCAAGACGTTGGATCAAGTGTGAAAATGCGCCTTCTGCAAACACCCCCGCATTATATGCGTGGGGGCTGAAGCCGAAGACTGCCATCTTTCAGGTTATACACACATATACACCAACGGCCGCATAGGAGGTATTCTAATTCTTGAAAGCACAAGTATAAAAAGCTTTTATATTCCATCGAAACATTGTTTTACAATGGTACATGTTATTCAAACATAACGTCCTTCGAGCACTGCGTCTCTATTAAACGAGCGCCCTGCAGAATTTCCTGAAAATAGTGCTCGGCAGGTACTCGGCTTCCGTCCGAATCTTGGGATGCAACAGCACTGGCCTTCATATCCGCCCAGTATGTCTTGACACGGGCAAGAGCCATCTGTGCACCATCTATGCATGCCGACCTCTTCATTGCATTAATATGTGGCACCACGCCGAGGAACTGCTGCACCAAGCTAAAATAACTCTTCGGCTCGGGCCTTTTCGGCCACAGATGACTCAGGACATGATTCATGGCGAGTCCGGATAACCTATTCAGCTCCGCCCATGCGGCCAAACGATCGGATACTGAAAGAGGGCGCTCTGGATTATGGAACTGCGACCAAAAAAGCTTCTCCACTTCGTGATCATTTTGATCGTGGAAGTGTTCGGCCACGTCCGCGGCACTCGCCGCCAAGTCCAGGTAAGGGTTCGCCGCACTCCACTTCCGGTCCAACGGAGCATATTTAGGATCCCCAAACTTCATCCGCAGCATATAGGGCTTTCCAGCCATGATATCTTCGGCCTAACGTAGCTCCTCCTTCATAGCTCTCATTGCAGAGCGAGTATCCTTGGCCTCGGTAGTGACCTTCTCTAGGTCCTTCTGTGCCACCCGATCTTCTTTTTCAAGAAGCTTGCAGCGGTCGGTAGCATTCTTCAACTTTTCAGCCATCTCGGCCATTTCCTTCTTGCTTTGGCAGTGAGCAGCCTGTTCGGCTTTCAGCTCTTCAGTCGCCTTTAAGGCAGCCGCATCGCTTTTCCTGGCATGCTCCTTGGCTCGGGCAAGTTCCGCCCGAATGTTCTCCATGGCAGCGGCACCATTTGCATCAAGCACATATGTTGTAAGGTACGGGCATCAAGCTCCTCTTACCAGGTGTCTTCGGAGAAATTATATACCTTGTGCCTCGTCAAGCCGCTTGTTGACAAGCACGATGTCGGCATCTGCAACGTCAAGTTGCCGCTTTAGCTCGGCAAATTCATCGCCAGCCACCGGACACTTCGCCACCTACATAGGAAAGGCACAATATTATACCTGGGATTATGATCCTCGGCGCGCCATCCTTCTTGACAACGCATCGAGTCTCAGGGGCTACTATCTATACAGGGCGCATCTTATATATGCGGATCTGTCAAAAGGAACATCATTTCACGTACCTCAAAACCTGTCAGTAAACTCCTGACGGCCTCGTACAACCCGCTCTCCGCGGATTAAATCCTTCTAATCACCGTATCCATCAACGCACGGTGTTCTTCTGAGATAGATGCTCGTCCGAGCAGATCCTTCAGCTCCTCCGACCGCGCACCGGACGGTGCCGGACTCGTCCGATGGCCTTCTTCGAAGGCCGGACACGGAGGGCCTTGGGAGGCCATACGACTGCCTTCCGGCCCTACCGGATTCGGAGAAACCCTTCATGACGACACCTCAGGGTTGCCCGCCTTGCAAGGCGGTACGACAGGGGGAGGCGTTCTACTCTCCATCATTTCTGGACGAAGATCCCCTGAAGATGAACTCTACTGAGAAGGGCGAAGATCCGAACTACAAGGTAAAATTCCGGTTATCTTCCTCAGAAATAGAACGGGGATGTCTCTCATTTTTAAATCCCCCCCCTTTCTACTTACGGCTCGGTGGAGAGCTGACCCCCTTGGGGACACAATGCGGTCGAGGCACCTCCCAGCGCCGGACCCTCTGTCGAAGATTTCTTCCCCCGCTTTGAGGCCATGGCCTCCGGGTCTTCAGAGGCGATCCTCTTCTTCCCCTGGTTGGAGGAATTCTCGATTCCTCCTTCCCTGACAGCCTCCTTCGAGGAGGCGGTAGCTTCCTTGTCCCCCTCTTCGCCTTCTTCCAAAGGCACAACCTCCAGCATCCTGGTTAACACGGGATCCGGCGTGGCCTCAGGGGGGGGGGGGGGCGGACACCTGATTAGCTTTGCTTTCTCTATCCACTCCTGTTTAAGGGTCAGCTCTTTTAAGGGCAATTTTATATACGGATAGCGTGTCCGGGTACAGGGCTACTTACTTGAGTATCCGGGCGGTTGCAGCTCAGACATGCGTCCTCGGACGAGTCCGGACGCATTTCTTGTGATCCGAAGAACAGATTGTACATCTCCATGGGCGTCGCGCCCGCAAAATGTTGGAGGGCTCGTGGTCCTTCCGGATTAAACTCCCACAGGCAGCGGGGGCGGCGTTTGCAGGGGAGGATGCGGTGAATCAACATGACCTGCGCCACTACGGCCAGATTGATATCTCTTTCTAGGAGATCTCGAACGCGGCCCTGCAACAAGGGCACGTCCTTGGACGGCCCCCAGTTAAGCCCTTTATTGACCCATGACGCTAGCTGTGGTGGGGGACCCGAGCGAAAAGCAGGTGGCGCTACCCATTTGGTGCCCCTAGGAGCGGTGATATAAAATCACTCTCGTTGCCATAAGCCGAACTCCTCTTGAAAAGAGCCCTCGGGCCATGGAGCGTCGGCAATCTTGCTTATAACAGCACCTCCGCACTCCGTGTGTTGCCCCTCTATCATCTTCGGCTCTACTTTGAAGGTTTTGAGCCACAATCCGAAGTGAGGAGTAATATGAAGGAAGGCCTTACACACGACGATGAACGATGAGATATGGAGGATGGACTCCAGAGCTAAGTCGTGAAATTCCAGCCCATAGTAAAACATGAGCCCCCTCACGAAGAGGTCAATAGGGAAGCCTAGCCCCCGAAGGAAGTGAGACGCGAATACCACGCTCTCGCCGGGCTTGGGAGTGGGAATGACCTGCCCTTGAACAGGCAGCCTATGCAAGATTTCGCCGGTTAGATACCTGGCGTCTCTTAACTTTAACACGTCTTCTTCCGTAACGGAGGAAGGCATCCACCGGCCTTGAAGGTCAAAGCCGGACATCATCGAAGGTCCGAAGCGCCTGAATCTGGAGCTTTGGGTGTTGGAACTCAAGGCGAGAGGCGGATTTGATTGGGGTTGAAAGAAAGGAGTTGAGCCTTGGTCTCTTTATAAAGAGGTTGAATACCAAGAGCCCTCCTCGTGACCGTTTGGGACTCACTTTCGATTAAAGAGACATACCAATGGCACGGTTGGGTTACCCACGCCCGTATTGATGAGAATCCCGAAACAAGGGGACACGATCTCTGCTTTGACAAGACGTGCCAAGGAAACCGCCTTGCTAAACGCGCTGAGGTGGGACGTAAAACGATTCGAATGAAGGCTTGGCCGTGGCATGACGTCACGCTGCGGAATACGTCAGCAGATTAGATTTGTACAAACATTATTCTCTCTACGGTGGTATGTGGAACTTATTTTGCAGAGCCAGACACTATCCTTGTGTTCAACATCTTCTATGAAGTATTCGGAGGTGGAATCCGCCTTGCAATGCCGAAGACAATTTGCGCGCCGGACTCGTCGTCATTGAAGCCTGGTTCAGGGGCTACTGAGGGAGTCTCGGATTAGGGGGTGTCCGGATGACTGGACTATTACCTTTGGCCGGACTCCTGGACTATGAAGATACAAGATTGAAGACTTCATCCCGTGTCTGGATAGGACTTTCCTTGGCGTGGAAGGCAAGCTTGGCGATACGGATATGTAGATCTCCTCCCATTGTAACCGACTCTGTGTAACCCTAGCCCTCTCCGCGTCTATATAAACCAGAGGGTTTTAGTCCGTAGGACGAACAACAATCATACCATAGGCTAGCTTCTAGGGTTTAGCCTCTCTGATCTCGTGGTAGATCTACTCTTGTACTACCCATATCATCAATATTAATCAAGCAAGAGTAGGGTTTTACCTCCATCGAGAGGGCCTGAACCTGGGTAAAAACATCGTGTCCCTTGTCTCCTGTTACCATCCGCCTAGACGCACAGTTCGGGACCCCCTACCCGAGATCCGCCGGTTTTGACACCGACACTTGCCTTCGGATCTAAGGTAGAAGGTATACCCAATGCTTTCCTTAGGGTATCCTATGAAGACGCATTTTTCCGACTTGGGTTCGAGCTTTTCAGGTTGAAGTTTCTTGACATAAGCATCGCATCCCCAAACTTTTAGAAACGACAGCTTAGGTTTCTTCCCAAACCATAATTCATACGGTGTCGTCTCAACGGATTTAGATGGTGCCCTATTTAAAGTGAATGTAGCTGTCTCTAGAGCGTATCCCCAAAATGATAGCAGTAAATCGGTGAGTGACATCATAGATCGCACCATATCCAATAAAGTGCAATTACGACGTTCCGACACACTGTTACGCTGAGGTGTTCCAGGCGGCGTGAGTTGTGAAACGATTCCACATTTCCTTAAGTGTGTACCAAATTCGTGACTTAAATATTCTCCTCCACGATCTGATCGTAAGAACTTTATTTTTCGATCACGTTGATTCTCTACCTCATTCTGAAATTCCTTGAACTTTTCAAAGGTCTCAGACTTGTGTTTCATCAAGTAGACATACCCATATCTACTTAAGTCATCAGTGAGAGTGAGAACATAACGATAGCCTCCGCGAGCCTCAACGCTCATTGGACCGCACATATCAGTATGTATGATTTCCAATAAGTTGGTTGCTCGCTCCATTGTTCTGGAGAACGGAGTCTTGGTCATTTTGCCCATGAGGCATGGTTCGCATGTGTCAAATGATTCATAATCGAGAGACTCTAAAAGTCCATCAGCATGGAGCTTCTTCATGCGCTTGACACCAATGTGACCAAGGTGGCAGTGCCACAAGTATGTGGGACTATCGTTATCAACCTTACATCTTTGGTATTCACACTATGAATATGTGTAACCATTGACCAGCGGGGCATGACCATAAAACATATCTCTCATATAAATAGAACAACCATTATTCTCGGATTTAAATGAGTAGCCATCTCGTATTAAACAAGATCCAAATACAATATTCATGCTCAAAGCTAGCACTAAATAACAGTTATTGAGGTTTAAAACTAATCCCGTAGGTAAATGTAGAGGTAGCGTGCCGACGGCGATCACATCGACCTTGGAACCATTCCCGACGCGCATCGTCACCTCGTCCTTCGCCAGTCTCCGCTTATTCTGCAGCTCCTGCTTTGAGTTACAAATATGAGCAACCGCACCGGTATCAAATACCCAGGAGCTACTACGAGTACTGGTAAGGTACACATCAATTACATGTATATCACATATACCTTTAGTGTTGCCGGCCTTCTTGTCCGCTAAGTATTTGGGGCAGTTCCGCTTCCAGTGACCCTTCCCTTTGCAATAAAAGCACTCAGTCTCAGGCTTGGGTCCATTCTTTGGCTTCTTCCCGGCAACTGGCTTACCGGGCGCGGCAACTTCCTTGCCGTCCTTCTTGAAGTTCTTCTTACCCTTGCCTTTCTTGAACTTAGTGGTTTTATTGACCATCAACACTTGATGTTCCTTTTTGATGTCCACCTCCGCTGACTTCAGCATTGAAAATACTTCGAGAATAGTTTTCACCATCCCCTGCATATTGTAGTTCATCACAAAGCTCTTGTAGCTAGGTGGGAGCGACTGAAGGATTCTGTCAATGACCGCCTCGTCCGGGAGGTTAATGTCCAGCTGGGACAAGCGGTTGTGCAACCCAGACATTTTGAGTATGTGCTCACTGACAGAACTATTTTCCTCCATCTTACAACTATAGAACTTGTCGGAGACTTCATATCTCTCGACCCGGGCATGAGCTTGCAAAACCATTTTCAGCTCCTCGAACATCTCATATGCTCCGTGTTGCTCAAAATGCTTTTGGAGCCCCGGTTCTAAACTGTAAAGCATGCCGCACACTGAACGAGGGAGTAATCATCAGCACGTGACTGCCAAGCGTTCATAACGTCTTGGTGCTCCGGGATGGGTGCTTCACCTAGCGGTCCTTCTAGGACATATGCTTTCTTGGCAGCTATGAGGATGATCCTCAGGTTCCGCACCCAGTCCGTATAGTTGCTGCCATCATCTTTCAGCTTGGTTTTCTCTAGGAACGTGTTGAAGTTGAGGTTGACATGAGCATTGGCCATTTGATCTACAAGAGATTTTGCAAAGGATTTTAGACTAAGTTCATGATAATTAAGTTCATCTAATCAAATTATTTAATGAACTCCCACTCAGATTAGACATCCCTCTAGTCATCTAAGTGATACATGATCCGAGTCGACTAGGCCGTGTCCGATCATCACGTGAGACGGACTAGTCATCATCGGTGAACATCTCCATGTTGATCATATCTTCCATACGACTCATGTTCGACCTTTCGGTCTCTTGTGTTTCGAGGCCATGTCTGTACATGCTAGGCTCGTCAAGTTAACCTAAGTGTTTATGCATGTGTAAATCTGTCTTACACCCATTGTATGGAACGTTAGAATCTATCACACCCGATCATCACATGGTGCTTCGAAACAACGAACTTTCGCAACGGCGCATAGTTAGGGGGAACACTTTCTTGAAATTATTATGAGGGATCATCTTATTTACTACTGTCGTTCTAAGCAAATGAAATGAAAAAACATGATAAACATCACATGCAATCAAATAGTGACATGATATGGCCAATATCATATAGCTCCTTTGATCTCCATCTTCGGGGCACCATGATCATCTTCGTCACCGGCATGACACCATGATCTCCATCATCGTGTCTCCATGAAGTTGCTCGCCAACTATTACTTCTACTACTATGGCTAACAGTTTAGCAATAAAGTAAAGTAATTACATGGCGTTTAATCATTGACACGAAGGTCATACAATAATTAAGACAACTCCTATGGCTCCTGCCGGTTGTCATACTCATCGACATGCAAGTCGTGATTCCTATTACAAGAACATGATATCATACATCACATATATATCATTCTTCACAACTTTTGGCCATATCACATCACAAGGCATATGCTGGAAAAACAAGTTAGATGTCCTCTAATTGTTGTTGCATGTTTTACGTGGCTGCAACAGGGTTCTAGCAAGAACGTTTCTTACCTACGTAAAAGCCACAACGTGATATGCCAATTTCTATTTACCCTTCATAAGGACCCTTTTCATCAAATCCGCTCCGACTAAAGTGGGAGAGACAGACACCCGCTAGCCACCTTATGCAACTAGTGCATGTCAGTCGGTGGAACCTGTCTCACGTAAGCGTACATGTAAGGTCGGTCCAGGCCGCTTCATCCCACGATGCCGCCGAAGCAAAATAAGACTAGTAGTGGCAAGAAAATTGACAACATCTACGCCCACAACAGATTTGTGTTCTACTTGTGCAAAGAAAACTACGCATAGACCTAGCTCATGATGCCACTGTTGGGGAACGTTGCAGAAAATAAAAAATTTCTACGCTTCACCAAGATCAATCTATGGAGTTCATCTAGCAACAAGAGAGAGGAGTGCATCTACATACCCTTGTAGATCATGAGCGGAAGCGTTCAAGAGAACAGGGTTGAGGGAGTCGTACTCGTCGTGATCCAAATCACCGATGATCCTAGTGCTGAACGGACAGCACCTCCGCATTCAACACACGTACGGTTGGGAAGACGTCTCCTCCTTCTTGATCCAGCAAGGGGGAAGGAGAGGTTGATGGAGATCCAACAGCACAACAGCGTGGTGGTGGATGCAGCAGCGATCTCTGCAGGGCTTCGCCAAGCTCTACGAGAGGGAGAGGTGTAGCAGAGGGAGAGGGAGGCGCCAGGAGCATGGGTGCGCAACCCTCCCTCCTCCCCTCTTTATATAGGGCCCCTAGGGGGGCGCCGTCCCTAGGAGATCCAATCTCCAAGGGGGGCGGCGGCCAAGGGGGTGGCTTGCCCCCCAAGCCAAGTGGAGGCGCCCCCACCCCTAGGGTTTCCAACCCTAGGCGCAGGAGGGTCCCAAGGGGGGGTGCACCAGCCCACCAGGGGCTGGTTCCCCTCCCACATCAGCCCATGGGGCCCTCCGGGATAGGTGGCCCCACCCGATGGACCCCCGGGACCCTTCCGGTGGTCTCGGTACAATACCGGTGACCCCCAAAACTTTCCCGATGGCCGAAACTTGACTTCCTATATATAATTCTTTACCTCCAGACCATTCCGGAACTCCTCGTGACGTCCGAGATCTCATCCGGGACTCCGAACAACTTTTGGGTTACTGCATACTAATATCTCTACAACCCTAGTGTCACCGAACCTTAAGTGTGTAGACCCTACGGGTTTGGGAGACACGTAGACATGACCGAGACGACTCTCCGGTCAATAACCAACAGCGGGATCTGGATACCCATGTTGGCTCCCACATGCTCCTCGATGATCTCATTGGATGAACCACGATGTCGAGGATTCAAGTAACCTCGTATACAATTCCCTTTGTCAATCGGTACGTTACTTGCCCGAGATTCGATCATCGGTATCCCAATACCTCATTCAATCTCGTTACCGACAAGTCACTTTACTCGTACCGTAATGCATGATCCCGTGACCAAACACTTGGTCACTTTGAGCTCATTATGATGATGCATTACCGAGTGGGCCCAGAGATACCTCTCCGTCATACGGAGTGAAAAATCCCAGTCTCGATCCGTGTCAACCCAACAAACACTTTCGGGGATACCCGTAGTATACCTTTATAGTCACCCAGTTATGTTGTGACGTTTGGTACACCCAAAGCACTCCTACGGTATTCGGGAGTTACACGATCTCATGGTCTAAGGAAAAGATACTTGACATTGGAAAATCTCTAGCAAACGAACTACACGATCTTGTGCTATGCTTAGGATTGGGTCTTGTCCATCACATCATTCTCCTAATGATGTGATCCCGTTATCAATGACATCCAATGTCCATAGTCAGGAAACCATGACTATCAGTTGATCAACGAGCTAGTCAACTAGAGGCTTACTAGGGACATGTTGTGGTCTATGTATTCACACATGTATTATGATTTCCGGATAACACAATTGTAGCATGAATAATATACAATTATCATGAACAAGGAAATATAATAATAATCCTTTTATTATTATCTCTAGGGCATATTTCCAACACCATCTGCATCTTGTAGCTAAATAGCATGTCCATAGATCAAGATCCCTCTGCACCATATGGATATTAAGTGTTAACACGGGTAATAGCTTTGAGAAAGATGACATATTGTTGAGTGTTTATGGGATTCCAGTGAGCCCTCTAATAAACCTTAACCCGACAACAATTCTATACAAGCCTTTTCCACTTTCTACAACCACAATGGATTACTTGCAAGATTGAACCCAACTAATGCACGCCTCTCCCACTAGTGATTACCGATCTAAACTGGCCAAGAGTAAACAAGTAACTCAAGATAAATATACATCTATAGACCAAACTAAATGGCATACATAAATCTAAAGATAAAGAAATAATTCATCACATGATCAACATCACCACTATGGATGCATCAGATTAACCATAATCATGTAAGGCAACTCATATTCCTATTGTATTGATCATTTAAACACATCAAGTTGGAGATATTACAATTTTGGTTACTGCCATGAATCCGTAATCTAGGGATAGGCTACTCACAATTCATCATGAGCATGAGGATCGATGTTGATGATGATGGATATGACTTTCCTCCGTTAGAGTTCTGAATCAAGGCTGGAAACAAAGATCGCCTCGAAAACATGATGTGACGGTGGCAAAAAAGTGCTCGATAATTAGGGTGAAGTTTTTGGGGAATATATAGACCATCGGTCACCAGAGCCACCTAGCGGTGCTTCCCAGGCCATAGGCAACCATCCTAGGTGTTCTAGGGCTCAAGGCACCTCATCTAGGTGCCTAGGCACTATGGATGGCCCCAAGAGATGGGCCTTGGCTTCTTGGTCCTCTTCCAGCTTGGTTTTTCTTGAATTATTTGAATTTTTCTATGGTGGTTTCCTCAAATACCAAAAAGGCAGGAATAAGAAGTGACAATGGGCATTGAATTAATATGTTAGTCCAGTAAAAACTGAAGAAAAAAAGTATGCCCAAAGTGTATGGAATTGATAGCAATATAGCATGAATCATACAAAAAAATATACATATGTTTCAGATGTATCATTGTTGTACCTATTTCAATAAATGTCAAGATTCAAAATTAGCTTTCAAAAAAACTAAGGTCCTAATAGTGTCACATAATGAGGATAAAGACAAATGTATGCTAATATGCTGAATTACTAAAATGAGGATTTTCCCAACAAATACTTAAGAGTTCATGTGTGTGGTAGTAGATTACATGTGGCTGACTGAGTGTCTCTAAAGGATAAATTTATTACAAGATTGGATGAGTGGGAAGTTAGTACTCTATCCCTAGGTAGTAGAGTGACTAAGATTAAAGCATCCTTGACTAGCACGCGAGTCTACCACTTCATTTTGTATAGATTTCCCAAGACCAGTGTTGAAAGGGTGATAAAGGGAACCAAGAGAATTTTCTAGCAGGGTGGAAAATTCATATGTTTAAATAGACTTTGGTATGTAGACGAAAAAAGAAAGGTGTTATGGGGATCCATAACCTTTAGAGGTTCAACATCATCCTTATGTGAAAGTGGTGGTGGAATTTAGAAAATAAGGAAGGGATGTGGCAGGGGATTGCTTGAAAAAATCTCACAACTGACTAATGCAAATTGCTAGAACTGCTCAAGACTCTCCATGTTGGGCTAATTTGGTGAAGATCAAAAGTCTTCATATTAGTGGGAGAATTATGATTATGACTAATGGGAAGCAAATAGACTTCTAGCATGACACTTGGTATGGACCTAAATCCTTTAAGGAGTAATATCTATACTTGTTTTGTAATCAAGAATGACACAAGTTGCACCATGAAATAGTTGGCGGTAGAGTTTGGATTTTTCAAGTTTCAGGATAAGGCTGATAGGAGAGCAGCAGATTAAAGTTGTCGGGTTGAGAGTGCTATTTGTTGGGGTGGTCTTAAATCAAAATGAAGATATTCCCAAATGGAAATTGACTAAGTGCAGACAATTCTCCTCAAATTCATGTATGATAACATGTCTGATGTTGGGTCTGATAGATCCTTTCGGCGCTTATGGAAAGCCAAGACCCCTGCTAGAATTAAGATAAGGCTATGGCTAATTTGGCATAATGTTGTTGTCACTAAATATACCATGGTGAAAAGGAACTGGACAGGAGACCCTTTGTGTTTTTCCAAAACCTGAGAGCATCAACCACATTTTCTTTGGCTATTCTCCATCCAAATATGTTTGGGGCATTGTGTTGGAAATATGCCCTAGAGGCAATAATAAAAGGATTATTATATTTCAATGTTCATGATAATTGTCTTTTGTTCATGCTATAACTGTATTATCCGGAAATCGTAATACACGTGTGAACACTTAGACCCAATGAGTCCCTAGTGAGCCTCTAGTTGACTAGCTCGTTATGATCAATAGATAGTCATGGTTTCCTGACTATGGACATAGGATGTCGTTGATAACGGGATCACATCATTAGGAGAATGATGTGATGGACAAGACCCAATCATAAGCATAGCATAAAAGATCGTATAGTTCGTTTGCTAGAAGCTTTGCCAATGTCAAGTATCTATTCCTTCGACCATGAGATCGTGTAACTCCCGGTTACCGTAGGAGTGCCTTGGGTGTATCAAACGTCACAACGTAACTGGGTGACTATAAAGGTGCATTACAGGTATCTCCGAAAGTATCTGTTGGGTTGACACGGATCGAGACTGGGATTTGTCACTCCGTATAACGGAGAGGTATCTCTGGGCCCACTCGGTAATGCATCATCATAATGAGCTCAATGTGACCAAGGTGTTGGCCACGGGATCATGCATTACGGTACGAGTAAAGTGACTTGCCGGGTAACGAGACTGAACAAGGTATTGGGATACCGACGATCGAGTCTCGGGCAAGTAACGTACCGATTGACAAAGGGAATTGTATACAGGGTTTGATCGAATCCTCGACATCGTGGTTCAACCGATGAAATCATCGAGGAGCATGTGGGAGCCAACATGGATATCCAGACCCCGCTGTTGGTTATTGCCCGAGAGTCGTCTCGGTCATGTCTACGTGTCTCCCGAACCCGTAGGGTCTACACACTTAAGGTTCGGTGACGCTAGGGTTAGTAGGAAGTCAAGTATGTGACTACCGAATGATGTTCGGAGTCCCGGATGAGATCCCGGACGTCACGAGGAGTTCCGGAATGGTCCGGAGGTAAAGATTCATATATGGGAAGTCCTGTTTCGGGCATCGGGACAAGTTTCGGGGTTATCGGTATTGTACCGGGACCACCGGAGGGGTCCCGGGGGCCCACCGGGTGGGGCCACCTGCCCCGGGGGGCCACATGGGCTGTAGGGGGTGCGCCTTGGCCTGCATGGGCCAAGGGCACCAGCCCCACATAGGCCCATGCGCCTAGGGTTCAAGGGGGCAAGAGTCCTAGGAGGGGAAGGCACCTCCTAGGTGCCTTGGGGGGGAGGGAAACCCCCCTTGGCCGCCGCCCCCCTAGGAGATTGGATCTCCTAGGGCCGGCCACCCCCCCCTTGGCCCTCCTATATATAGTGGGGGAGAGGAGGGACTTCATACCTTGAGTCCTTGGCCTTTGGTTGCCTCCTTCTCCCTCCCCAACACCTCTCCTCCTTCGTTGTGTGCTCGGCGAAGCCCTGTCGGAGTACTGCTTCTCCACCATCACCACGCCGTCGTGCTGCCGGTGGAGCTGTCTTCCTCAACCTCTCCTTCCCCCTTGCTGGATCAAGAAGGAGGAGACGTCGCTCGTCCCGTACGTGTGTTGAACACGGAGGTGCTGTCCGTTCAGCACTTGGCATCGGTGATCTGAATCACGTTCGAGTACGACTCCATCATCACCTTGCAAGCTTCCGCACGCGATCTACAAGTGGTATGTAGATGCAAGCTCTCTCCCATGACTCGTTGCTTAGATGAACTCATAGATGGATCTTGGTGAAGGCGTAGAAAAAATTTTAATTTTCTGCAACGTTCCCCAACAGTGGCATCATGAGCTAGGTCTATGCGTAGTTCTCTAATGCACGAGTAGAACACAATTTGTTGTGGGCGTTGATCTTGTCATCTTACTTGCCTCTACTAGTCTTTTCTTGCTCAACGGTATTGTGGGATGAAGCGGCCCGGACCAACCTTACACGTACGCTTACGTGAGACCGGTTCCACCGACTGACATGCACTAGTTGCATAAGGTGGCTGGCGGGTGTCTGTCTCTCCCACTTTAGTTGGAGCGGAATCGATGAACAAGGCCCTTATGAAGGGTAAATAGAAGTTGACAAAATCACGTTGTGGTGATTCGTAGGTAAGAAAACGTTCTTGCTAGAACCCAATCGCAGCCACGTAAAAGATGCAACAACAACTAGAGAACGTCTAACTTGTTTTTGCAGCGATTGATCATGTGATGTGATATGGCCAGAAGTTGTGATGAATGTTGAATTGTGATGTATGAGATCATGTTCTTGTAATAGGATTCACGACTTGCATGTCGATGAGTATGACAACCGGCAGGAGCCATAGGAGTTGTCTTTATTTTTTGTATGACCTGCGTGTCATTGAAGAACGCCATGTAAACTACTTTACTTCATTACTAAACGCGTTAGTCATAGAAGTAGAAGTAGTCGTTGGCGTGACAACTTCATGAAGACACGATGATGGAGATCATGATGATGGAGATCATGGTGTCAAGCCGGTGACAAGATGATCATGGAGCCCCGAAGATGGAGATCAATGGAGCTTGATGATATTGGCCATATCATGTCACAACCATATAATTGCATGTGATGTTTATTATGTTTATGCATCTTGTTTACTTAGGACGACGGTAGTAAATAAGATGATCCCTTACAAAATTTCAAGAAGTGTTCTCCCCTAACTGTGCACCGTTGCTACAGTTCGTCGTTTCTAAGCACCACGTGATGATCGGGTGTGATGGATCCTTACGTTCACATACAACGGGTGTAAGACAGTTTTACACAGCGAAAACACTTAGGGTTAACTTGACGAGCCTAGCATGTGCAGACATGGCCTCGGAACACGGAGACCGAAAGGTCGAACACGAGTCGTATGGAAGATACGATCAACATAAAGATGTTCACCGACGATGACTAGTCCGTCTCACGTGATGATCGGACACGGGCTAGTCGACTCGGATCGTGTAACACTTAGATGACTAGAGGGATGTCTAATCTAAGTGGGAGTTCATAATTTTGATTAAGAACTTTATTATCATGAACTTAGTCTAAAACCTTTGCAAATATATATTGTAGATCAATGGCCAACGCTCATGTCAACATGAACTTCAACGCGTTCCTAGAGAAAACCAAGCTGAAAGATGATGGCAGCAACTATACGGACTGGGTCCGAAACCTGAGGATCATCCTCATAGCTGCCAGGAAGCAATATGTCCTAGAAGGACCGCTAGGTGCCGCTCCCATCCCAGAGAACCAAGACGTTATGAACGCTTGGCAAACTCGTGCTGATGATTACTCCCTCGTTCAGTGCGGCATGCTTTACAGCTTAGAACCGGGGCTCCAAAAGCGTTTTGAGCATCACGGAGCATATGAGATGTTCGAAGAGCTGAAACTAGTTTTCCAAGCTCATGCCCGGGTCGAGAGATATGATGTCTCCGACAAGTTCTACAGTTGTAAGATGGAGGAGAACAGTTCTGTCAGTGAACACATCCTGAAGATGTCTGGGTTGCACGCACGTATGACCCAGTTGAACATTAACCTCCCAGATGAGGCGGTCATTGACAGAATCCTCCAGTCGCTCCCACCAAGCTACAAGAGCTTTGTGATGAACTACAACATGCAGGGGATGGTAAAGACCATTCCTGAAGTGTTCTCGATGCTGAAGTCAGCAGAGGCTGAAATCAAGAAAGAACATCAAGTGTTGATGGTCAATAAGACCACTAAGTTCAAGAAGGGCAAGGGTAAGAAGAACTTCAAGAAGGACGGCAAAGATGTTGCCGCGCCCGGTAAGCCTGTTGCCGGGAAGAAGTCAAAGAATGGACCCAAGCCTGAGACTGAGTGCTTTTATTGCAAGGGGAAGGGGCACTGGAAGCGGAACTGCCCCAAATACTTAGCGGATAAGAAGGCCGGCAACACCAAAGGTATATTTGATATACATGTAATTGATGTGTACCTTACCAGTACTCGAAGTAACTCCTGGGTATTTGATACCGGTGCCGTTGCTCACATATGTAACTCACAGCAGGAGCTGCGGAATAAACGGAGACTGGCGAAGGACGAGGTGACGATGCGCGTCGGGAATGGCTCCAGGGTCGATGTGATCGCCGTCGGCACGCTGCCTCTACATTTACCTACGGGATTAGTTTTAAACCTCAATAATTGTTATTTAGTGCCAAGTTTGAGCATGAACATTGTATCTGGATCTCGTTTAATACGAGATGGCTACTCATTTAAGTCTGAGAATAATGGTTGTTCGATTTATATGAGAGATATGTTTTATGGTCATGCTCCGATGGTCAATGGTTTATTCTTGATGAATCTCGAGCGTAATATTACACATGTTCATAGTGTGGATGCCAAAAGATGTAAAGTTGATAACGATAGTCCCACATACTTGTGGCACTGCCGCCTTGGTCACATTGGTGTCAAGCGCATGAAGAAGCTCCATGCTGATGGACTTTTAGAGTCTCTTGATTATGAATCATTTGACACATGCGAACCTTGCCTCTTAGGCAAAATGACCAAGACTCCGTTCTCCGGAACAATGGAGCGAGCAACCAACTTGTTGGAAATCATACATACCGATGTGTGCGGTCCAATGAGCGTTGAGGCTCGCGGAGGATATCGTTATGTTCTCACTCTCACTGACGACTTGAGTAGATATGGGTATGTCTACTTAATGAAACACAAGTCTGAGACCTTTGAAAAGTTCAAGGAATTTCAGAGTGAGGTAGAGAATCAACATGACCGTAAGATAAAGTTCCTACGATCAGATCGTGGGGGCGAATACTTAAGTCACGAATTTGGTACACACTTAAGAAAATGTGGAATCGTTTCACAACTCACGCCGCCTGGAACACCTCAGCGAAACGGTGTGTCCGAACGTCGTAATCGCACTCTATTGGATATGGTGCGGTCTATGATGTCTCTTACCGATTTACCGCTATCATTTTGGGGATACGCTCTAGAGACAGCTACATTCACTTTAAATAGGGCACCGTCTAAATCCGTTGAGACGACACCGTATGAATTATGGTTTGGGAAGAAACCTAAGCTGTCGTTTCTAAAAGTTTGGGGATGCGATGCTTATGTCAAGAAACTTCAACCTGAAAAGCTCGAACCCAAGTCGGAAAAATGCGTATTCATAGGATACCCTAAGGAAACTGTCGGGTATACCTTCTACTTAAGATCCGAAGGCAAGATCTTTGTTGCCAAGAACGGATGCTTTCTGGAGAAAGAGTTTCTCTCGAAAGAAGTAAGTGGGAGGAAAGTAGAACTCGATGAAGTACTACCTCTCGAACGGGAAAGTGGTGCAGCGCAGGAAACCATTCCTGTAATGCCCACACCAACTGAAGAGGAAAATGTTGATGATGATCAAGGTACTTCAGATCTAGTTGCTACTGAATTTCGAAGGTCCACAAGGACACGTTCTGCACCAGAGTGGTACGGCAACCCTGTCATGGAAATCATGTTGCTGGACAACAATGAACCTTCGAACTATGAAGAAGCAATGGCGGGCCCGGATTCCAACAAATGGCTTGAGGCCATGAAATCCGAGATAGGATCCATGTATGAAAACAAAGTATGGACTTTGACAGACTTGCCCGATGATCGGCGAGCGATAGAAAATAAATGGATTTTTTTAAGAAGAAGACGGACGCGGATGGTAATGTTACCATCTATAAAGCTCGACTTGTCGCTAAGGGTTATCGACAAGTTCAAGGGATTGACTACGACGAGACATTCTCTCCCGTGGCGAAGCTTAAGTCCGTCCGAATCATGTTAGCAATTGCCGCATACTATGATTATGAGATATGGCAGATGGAAGTCAAAACGGCATTCCTTAATGGACATCTTAAGGAAGAGCTGTATATGATGCAGCCGGAAGGTTTTGTCGTTCCTCAGAACGCTAACAAAGTATGCAAGCTCCAGCGATCCATTTATGGACTGGTGCAAGCATCTCGGAGTTGGAACATTCGCTTTGATGAGATGATCAAAGCGTTTGGGTTTACGCAGACTTATGGAGAAGCCTGCGTTTACAAGAAAGTGAGTGGGAGCTCTGTAGCATTTCTCCTATTATATGTAGATGACATACTCTTGATGGGAAATGATACGAAACTCCTGGACAGCATTAAGGCCTACTTGAACAAGTGTTTTTCAATGAAGGACCTTGGAGAAGCTGCTTATATATTAGGCATCAAGATCTATAGAGATAGATCGAGACGCCTCATAGGTCTTTCACAAAGCACATACCTTGATAAGATTTTGAAGAGGTTCAAAATGGATCAGTCCAAGAAGGGGTTCTTGCCTATGTTACAAGGTGTGAGATTGAGCTTGGCTCAGTCACCGACCACGGCAAAAGATAAAGAAGAGATGAGTGTCATCCCCTATGCTTCAGCCATAGGGTCTATTATGTATGCCATGCTGTGTACCAGACCCGATGTAAACCTTGCCGTAAGTTTGGTTGCAAGATACCAAAGTAACCCCGGCAAGGAACACTGGACAGCGGTCAAGAATATCCTGAAGTACCTGAAAAGGACAAAGGACATGTTTCTCGTTTATGGAGGAGATGAAGAGCTCGTCGTAAAGGGTTACGTCGACGCTAGCTTCGACTCAGATCTGGATGACTCTAAGTCACAAACCGGATACGTGTATATGTTGAATGGTGGAGCAGTAAGCTGGTGCAGCTGCAAGCAGAGCGTCGTGGCGGGATCTACATGTGAAGCGGAGTACATGGCAGCCTCAGAGGCAGCGCATGAAGCGATTTGGATGAAGGAGTTCATCACCGACCTAGGAGTCATACCCAATGCGTCGGGGCCGATCAAACTCTTCTGTGACAACACTGGAGCTATTGCCCTTGCCAAGGAGCCCAGGTTTCACAAGAAGACCAGGCACATCAAGCGTCGTTTCAACTCCATCCGTGAAAATGTTCAAGATGGAGACATAGAGATTTGCAAAGTGCACACGGATCTGAATGTCGCAGATCCGTTGACTAAACCTCTCTCGCGTGCAAAACATGATCAACACCAGAACTCTATGGGTGTTCGATTCATCACAATGTAACTAGATTGGTGACTCTAGTGCAAGTGGGAGACTGTTGGAAATATGCCCTAGAGGCAATAATAAAAGGATTATTATATTTCAATGTTCATGATAATTGTCTTTTGTTCATGCTATAACTGTATTATCCGGAAATCGTAATACACGTGTGAACACTTAGACCCAATGAGTCCCTAGTGAGCCTCTAGTTGACTAGCTCGTTATGATCAATAGATAGTCATGGTTTCCTGACTATGGACATAGGATGTCGTTGATAACGGGATCACATCATTAGGAGAATGATGTGATGGACAAGACCCAATCATAAGCATAGCATAAAAGATCGTATAGTTCGTTTGCTAGAAGCTTTGCCAATGTCAAGTATCTATTCCTTCGACCATGAGATCGTGTAACTCCCGGTTACCGTAGGAGTGCCTTGGGTGTATCAAACGTCACAACGTAACTGGGTGACTATAAAGGTGCATTACAGGTATCTCCGAAAGTATCTGTTGGGTTGACACGGATCGAGACTGGGATTTGTCACTCCGTATAACGGAGAGGTATCTCTGGGCCCACTCGGTAATGCATCATCATAATGAGCTCAATGTGACCAAGGTGTTGGCCACGGGATCATGCATTACGGTACGAGTAAAGTGACTTGCCGGGTAACGAGACTGAACAAGGTATTGGGATACCGACGATCGAGTCTCGGGCAAGTAACGTACCGATTGACAAAGGGAATTGTATACAGGGTTTGATCGAATCCTCGACATCGTGGTTCAACCGATGAAATCATCGAGGAGCATGTGGGAGCCAACATGGATATCCAGACCCCGCTGTTGGTTATTGCCCGAGAGTCGTCTCGGTCATGTCTACGTGTCTCCCGAACCCGTAGGGTCTACACACTTAAGGTTCGGTGACGCTAGGGTTAGTAGGAAGTCAAGTATGTGACTACCGAATGATGTTCGGAGTCCCGGATGAGATCCCGGACGTCACGAGGAGTTCCGGAATGGTCCGGAGGTAAAGATTCATATATGGGAAGTCCTGTTTCGGGCATCGGGACAAGTTTCGGGGTTATCGGTATTGTACCGGGACCACCGGAGGGGTCCCGGGGGCCCACCGGGTGGGGCCACCTGCCCCGGGGGGCCACATGGGCTGTAGGGGGTGCGCCTTGGCCTGCATGGGCCAAGGGCACCAGCCCCACATAGGCCCATGCGCCTAGGGTTCAAGGGGGCAAGAGTCCTAGGAGGGGAAGGCACCTCCTAGGTGCCTTGGGGGGGAGGGAAACCCCCCTTGGCCGCCGCCCCCCTAGGAGATTGGATCTCCTAGGGCCGGCCACCCCCCCCTTGGCCCTCCTATATATAGTGGGGGAGAGGAGGGACTTCATACCTTGAGTCCTTGGCCTTTGGTTGCCTCCTTCTCCCTCCCCAACACCTCTCCTCCTTCGTTGTGTGCTCGGCGAAGCCCTGTCGGAGTACTGCTTCTCCACCATCACCACGCCGTCGTGCTGCCGGTGGAGCTGTATTCCTCAACCTCTCCTTCCCCCTTGCTGGATCAAGAAGGAGGAGACGTCGCTCGTCCCGTACGTGTGTTGAACACGGAGGTGCTGTCCGTTCAGCACTTGGCATCGGTGATCTGAATCACGTTCGAGTACGACTCCATCATCACCTTGCAAGCTTCCGCACGCGATCTACAAGTGGTATGTAGATGCAAGCTCTCTCCCATGACTCGTTGCTTAGATGAACTCATAGATGGATCTTGGTGAAGCCGTAGAAAAAATTTTAATTTTCTGCAACGTTCCCCAACACATTGTGTGTAATTGCAATGGGGCTAGTAGCAGGCTAGACCACCTTTCCCAATATTTCTAGTAGATTCCTAGGTTTATTCATGGGAGTCATAGCATTCATATTGTTGGGATTGTGGTGATTTGTTGTACAATTTTGAAATTATGAAATCGTGCTTGTTCAAAGAAAAAACTTATTAGATCACCGGATGAGATTGTGTGCTATGCATGCTCTTTTATGCGCTACCGGGCAGTTTTGCAAAATGAAGCAGGTTGTGCTATCCTGTAGCCAGGTGTAGAAGATCCACAACGAGGGTTGGGATGGTGCAACTTTCAAATGGTGCTGGTGAAACAAGTGCTTAAGTGTTGCGGATTGAGGCTAGAAAAACTGAGAATAATAAGGATGATGAAGAGAAAAATGCAGATGGAGCAACAATGGACGAAGACTATATCTTGATGAATCTCATATCTCCTAACAATACCTAGAGATGGTGGGGGCCTGTTTCCTAAAGCTTGCGCATATCTTTCTTGAGGCATCACCTCCATTGTTTTAGCCGGTTCTTGTGGGGTGATTATGATTTACCCTATGATGTTGCCCCCCGGGCTGAGTTGTAAGCATTGATCTATTGGTTCGTAGTTTGTTTCAAGATTAGATAAAAGCACTAGGCATGAGTGAGGTGACTCGCCTTCGCCTAGCGCCTAGGTGACGCTTAAGCGCCCTAGGGGCCGCCTAGGTGAATGTATAATTTTGGCCGTCAAGCTGTATTTTGGGTATTATATGTGTGTGTATATATATATATATTGATATGTGTATATATATTGATTTAGATCATATAAGTGAGTAAATCGCCACCTACTACCATTGGAATATGGTTCATTTGACATGTCTGTACAATGTAGCATAATTTCTCGCTATAGTGGAGAATTTCTTGCTTGCCCTGCCTAGAGCTCTGCTTATATCTTAGGCGAGGCATTTGCTAGTGACATAGTGCCTAAGGCCTAGTACAATGGTGGGGTTTATGGACATGCACTAAGGAAAAAAGAGCAGCGCTGCATCGCAAATAAAGTTTGTTGGGGCTTATGGACAACGTGCCTAAGCGCCTCCTCAGAATCGTCTTTCCAACATAGATTTATTTTATTATTTTGTTGTTAGCATATACTCCATATGTGACTACTATAATGTTTGCTCTTTTTAATCTTTTGTACATGGATACTGGTACTTGGTTTTGTGTTTTTATTCCGTCATCATTGATAATTGAACCTGGTCCATCCATATAGAAAGAATCCATCAACAAAAGTCCATAGATAGAAAAGGTCCTTCAAATCCTTGTTCAATAGATCGAACTTAATACTTCATAAGAAGAATCCACCAAAAAGTAGTGAAGGGTTAGGAACACTAAAGTACATAAAGGATTAATAATGAAAAATCTAAAATGGAAAGTGGAAAACTTCTCTTTGAGACCATTGAAAAAGGACATTGAACACACAATGTTCACGTTCTCTAGGGCACCCCATTCTTTTAAGAGGATTCGCACCATGTCAATCGCTGGTAAAATTCTTCACGACTATCCATAGATATTTGGATTCATCAACAATATTATCAGAACGTGGAGTTTCTACACCCGAGCTCAAATGCTCCTGGTGTGAACAATAAAAATAAATAAAATAGGAAAATATTTCAAAAAATTCTGATTTTTTTGTGGCATCCTTTAAGAAATGTTTGTTGTGCATGTAAAATTTTATCATGAAATTACATTGGTGGAAGGCATGGTAAAAGAAATTGATGCTTTGAAAATGTTTCTTTCAAACACATTTTGGAGCTCTTATTTTTTTACCATGACTTTCACCAATGTGATTTCGTGATGAAATTTTACATGCACAAGAAACATTTCTTAAAGTATGCCACAAAAGATTTCAGAATTTTTGAAATGCTTTTCTATTTTATTTATTTTACTGTTCACATCAGAAGCATTTGAGCTCCGGTGTAGAAAAGGTACTTCCGATAATGTCGTGGCTACTTCCCAAACTTATCCTAGAATTGATATATTTTTTGAGATGGAACACCTTGCATTCCACGATTACGGTGGACCGACCAAATCGGCGGCCACAGCACGACTTACATCCAAGGGGAACCCTGATAGCCAGACATGTTGGCCATCCGGGAAGTTCTGACAATCATAGGCAGCCAGCACATGCGCTGGATGATTACAATTTCTAGGTTGATGAACTACCTTAGCCTCAATCAAACCTAGCTGTAGCTGGAACTTTGCCTCCCAAATTAGGACCCCAATAGGGCTTCTGTCAACCGAAGACGAGGACATCACTTGCTGCAGGGGCAGACAATCCATCTGAAAAATCACATGGCCCATCCCAAGCTGTTCTGCTAGTTGAATGGCATTTAATAGTGCACACAATTCAGCGTGCATGGCATCCTGCATATACTGAAGAGAGCCCGCCGCAGCCATAAGCACTTCCCCCCTGCGTTCCTGGCCAGGACACCCCACGCCCTCCCATCCTTGCGGCAGCATGGAAGGAGGCGTCGAAGTTTATCTTAATGACGCCCGTAGGGGGAGGTTCCCAGCTGACAATCGGTTTGGCAGTAGCCCTGTCCTTTCGTCCAAGAAACTCCTTCCACTCTGCCACTTCATGCCCTACCTTCAAACTGAAAGCTTCCACTGACAGCCGTTGCTGTTTGTGGTTTGCTTTGTTCCTCTCCGTCCACCATGACCATAGGAGGCTATCATCGGGCAATTTTAGAATTGAATCGAGCATTTCTTTTGGTGTTTGCGCCTGCAGAAGCGCACTCCTGACCTGCTCAAGCCCACACCCTCGCCAGGCTTTCTTCACCTCCTTACAATGCAGGAAGAGATGCCCACCATCCTACGGTAGTCGGCCGCATAGAACACACGTTGTATCGAGCTCCACCCTGATTCTCTAAACATTACACAGCAGAGGGTGGCTGTTAGGAGCCAAACGCCACAGGAAGTGGTGTACTCGGGCGGGGCAGCAGATCTGCCACAGTTGCTTCCAGAACACCATATTGTGGTGGTGACCCGCAATGCTCTCTCCGACCTGCCTTGTCCGTTGCCGCCGCAGCATATCCGTATATGCCCTGTAAGCCGAACGCACCGAAAAGAGCCATTTCTTGTCGAAATGTCAGGCGACAAAGTCATCAAATTGCTCACAGATAGGGATAGCCATGATAGTCGCTGCATCCTGAGGGGTGAAAGTTTGAAATACTAGCTGGGCATCCCACTGATTTGTCATAGGATCGATGAGTTCAGACACCCTAGTCAGCAGGTGCCCCCCTGGAGAGTACTCGGTAGTCTTGTATCATTTGATGGCAGCCATGGGTCAGACCAGATTCGGATATTCTCACTCGATCCCACTCTCCAAACCATCCTAGCTTTCACCACATCCAAGCCTTGCAGAATACTCCTCCACATGTAGCTCATCCCGGGCTGTGGCTCCGCAGCTAAGGTGTCGCCCTCCGGGAAGTACCTCGCCTTCAGTACTTGTGCACACAGCAAATCGGGTACCTGGATAAGTCGCCATACTTGTCGGGCCAGCATAGCCACGTTAAATGCATGCGGATCCCGAAAACCTAGACCAACATTTTCCTTGGGTAAGCACATCCCCTCCCAACTGATCTAGTGATGTTTGTGTTCATCTTCCTGGTTCGCCCACCAAAAGTTGCATACCATCTTGCTGATGCTCTTGCATAGCTCCTTAGTCAGGTCAAAACACGCCATGGCGTAGGCGGGAACAGCCTGGATTACTGCTTTGATGAGGATTTCCTTAGCAGCTTTTGACAAGAGTTTAATCTTCCAGACCTTCAAGATTTCCCAGATCTTGTCGTGGAGGTACTCAAAACATTTCTGCCGGGAGCGGCCAACATAACTGGGCAAACCCAAATACTTCCCATGCGTACTTTCATAGTGCAGCCCTAAGGAGGTCAGCAGGATCTATTTTTTCGTAGCGGAGGTGTTCTTGCTAAACAGGACTGCAGACTTGTCGCGGTTGATCACCTGGCCCGAGCCCCGCTCGTACACTTGCAAGATTTGGTTCACCATGCCAATGCTCTCCGGGGACGCTTCCATAAGCAGCAATGAGTCGTCTGCAAAAAGTAGGTGGCTGATCGATGGGGCCTAGGGCGCGATTTGAATCCCTTTGATGTGGCCGGCATGCTCGGCATGCTGGAGTAATGCTGACAATCCTTCTGCGCATAGCAAGAACAGGTACGGTGAGATCGAGTCACCCTGACGAAGGCCACGCTCATGGATCACCTCTTCAGTATAGGAGCCATTAACCTTGAAGCGAAACTTCACCATTCTGATGCATTTACTAATCAACTTTACAAAGGGCTCTGCAAAACCTAATTGTGCCATAACCTTGTCCAGAAAGCTCCACTCGGCCCGGTCGTACGCCTTGCTCATATCCAGTTTCAAAGCCGCGTAGCGCTGTGACCCAGACCGCTTCCTCTTCATGAAATGTGTCATTTTGTAAGCCAATATAGTGTTGTTAGAGATGAGCCTACCCGGTATGAAAGCACTTTGGTTTGGTGAGATGACCTCTCCCAGTATGCACTTCAGCCTATTTGCCAGAACTTTAGACACGAGCTTGTAAACCACATTGCAGAGGCTAATAGGGCGAAGATCCTTCAGACTTTCAGGGTTCTGCACCTTCGGGATTAGTACCACTAGGGTATCGTTCCATCCCTCCGGAATACTACCGCCTCGCAATACATGTAACACCTCCCGTGTCACCTCGTCCCCGACCAATTGCCAATAGTGTTTATAAAAGACTGCTGGCAGACCGTCCATACCCGGTGCTTTAAGGTCACCAATGTCATCCAAAGCTGCTTTAACTTCCTCTGGGGTGAACTCAGCCATCAGAAAATCATTCATTGCGGCTGTCACCTTGGGGGAGATATGGTTCAAGATTGCACTCGTGTCATCTCCTGCCATAGAAGTAAAAATAGATGAAAAATAGTCAGTAACCAGCTTCTTCATACCCTCCTCACTCTCCACCACCGTCCATCCTCCCTTCTCAATCTCTGGATAGTATTCTTTCGTTTCCTTTCTGAGGCATACGCATGAAATTTTTTAGTGTTTCGATCCCCATACACAAGCCAGTTAACGTGGGCACCTTGCCTCCAGACAAGATCTTCTTGCTCCTCCAGCCGCTCTAGCTTAAAACTGATGGTTTGTTCCTTCCGAACCTGGCTGTCCGAGAGGGCCTCCCTTCGCACAGCTTCTAGCTCCCCTCGGAGCTTTTTGATACGCTTCCCCAAATCCCCCAGGACATCCCTTACTCCATGTGTTGAGAGCCCTAACAACCGCTTCCAGCCTCTCTCGTATGCTCACAGTCCTTTCCCCTTCCCACGCCTCCCTAACAATAGAATCACACTCCCCTTCAAGTAACCACCTTGGCTCAAACCGTAGAAGGCGCACACCCCCTCCGACCGCCTCATCCCAGGCCTGCCATCCCGCGCAAGGACGACCGGTCTGTGGTCCGATTTCCTTGGATCACCATTGGTGACCTTGTATGCTAGGAATCGAGTAAACCACTCAGGAGTGGCTATAACTCTATCCAGCCTCTCGCGGATGTAGCCCTCAACACGGTAATTTTTATTCCTCCATGTGAAAACATCCCCCTCAAAGCCGAGGTCATGAAGATTACAAAAATCAAGGGCATCACGAAAGTTTTGCATATATCTATGGGCTCTAGCCCCCCCCCCCCTTGCTTCTCATGACTGAACAAAATTTCATTGAAATCACCTAAACAGACCAACGAAAGCTGAATTTGGTGATGAAGGGTCCGGAGCAGACGCCATGTCTCCACCTTCTTGTCAACATGTGATTATCCATTAACCCCCGTCAATCTCCACTTAAAACCATCCTTCTCCTCCACAATAGCATCGATATGCATCCTACCCATCCATCTTATTGTTACATTTATTCCGCATCGCCGAAATAACTCTAACCCTCCACTCTTGCCTTTATTGTCTTGGGCCACCATGTGTTGTAGCCCTAGCATGTCCCTAAATCTTCCCATCCTCTCCTTGTCCATCTTAGTCTCAGACAAGAAGAGAATGTCGGGGTCCTCCTTCTTCTGGAGATCCAGAAGTCCACGAACTGCCGGCCTATTCCGCAATCCCCGACAGTTCCACGCAACTATTTTCATTGCGGCTCGCAGGACTGCCCCGGCAGCCCCGCCAAATGGGTTGAGACCTCCAAAACTTGCTCGTCCTGTCCATCCCGCTTCCTCCTCTTTAGACCTTCTCCCTCCTCCACCTCTCCCTCCCTACCCTCCGGGCTCCTCTTACTACCCACAGTATTCGCCGTCCCCGTAGCTAGCTCCCCCGGACCCAATCTCTCCCCTTCTTCTTGTAAGTACCGTTCTTTTTGGCAGGTTTGGCCACCGGAATCAACCCCACCTGATCCGCCTGATCCACCCGTGTTGGGCTCATGTGGATCTGCATGGAGCTAGTGGTCTGCATGGCCTTGGTCCTTGTGCCTGACACTGTAGCTCCCCTACCCTGCTGCCCCTCGTTGTCCATCTTCTATGTTCGTTTATTCATACTGCCCTCCCCCTCCACTCCTCCTTCCCCCTGCTGCCCCTCGCTGCCCATCTTCTCTGTTCATTTATTCATACCGCCCTCCCCCTCCACTGCTCCTCCCCTCTTCTCCCCTTGTTTATTCTTCTTCGATGGGAAAGTGAGTTGTTTGACTACCCCCACCCCCCTCTTCCCGCCATGCTCACCTGAGTCTATTTTCTTCAGCGGGCTCGTCACCTCTTGCTCCTTCTCTTCCTCATCCGCCAATCCACCCCAACTCCTGTTATTCTTGCGCCAGGATGGTGCATCACTGGCTGACGAGGATCGCCCCGGCCACGCCCCCAAACTTCTGCTGCCCGAGCTGCGCCCACTCCGGTATGCTCCGTCGTCCCCCCATCTGCCCCGGACCCCCCGGGATTGCGCCGCGGCATGAAAGCCCTCAGCCATGGCCCAAACTGTCGTTTCTTCCCCTTCTTCAGCTTCATCTTATAGGCCTTGTCATCGTGCCCAATGATCCCACACACATAGCAGAATTCAGGTAGGTATTCATACTCAAAGGTGCACCAGTTGTCCTCCTCGTCCTCCCCAGTGCGATCACCTCCCCTTCTCGCCTGATCACTTCCCTCCTCCTCTTGCTCCACCGTGACACCCCTCATCAACGGATTCCTGATCCCCATCCTGACCTTCACACATAAGATCTCCCTACCGCCCTCCCATCCGCTCTGGCCTCCACCTCAATTACTTCTCCAATTTTCTTACCAATAGTCTCTCCCACCTCCCTGCACATCATTCCAAGAGGTAGGCGCAGGACCCTCACCCAGATCGGTATGGTCTCGAAAGTGTAATCTTCAATCCTCTTCCGCGGCACGAAATCTTCAACCACAAGGAGATCATTGCCAAACTCCCAGAGTCCGCTATCCAAGGCCATCCTCTTACCCGATTCCTGCCCAAAGGTGAAGAGGAAGATATTCTCGCCCACCTCCTTGCAGTCCAGGCCTTTGATTGGGCACCAGATCTTGCCTAGGGTTTCTGCCATCGCTTCCACGAACACCGACTTCTCAGACAACAGTTTCGCTAATGCTTGTGGTTCGACCAGACCAACCTTGCCAGATCCACCCCACTCGATCTTGACGCCCTTCTTCTCCTTCTCCGACAACTTCAAATTCTTCAACAGCCCCTCCACGTGCTCCATATCGCCTCTCGACTCCTGAAACCAGGACACCAACTAGGGGACTAAAGTGGTGTACGATCGCGTGCCCTAGATCACGCAAAAGGATTCTAGTGGATGGGTGTGGCCGGAGATCGCCAGGGAAAGGGAGAGGCGCCCGGCACGTAAACGTGAACGGGGACTCGGATGGCGGCGGGGGAAACCCTAGATCGCCCCCTGAGTCGCGAGACCGAGACCAACCGTCACGCTAGGGACGGACAACGACTACTGCATGCCGGATCCTAGAATTTATATTACAACCCTAACTTGGTTCAAAATCAAAATATCCCCTCTACTCCGAGGGTTTTGTCCCGGCTTTGTTCCCCCACAATGAAACCCTCACCCACACTCTGCATCCGGTACACCAAACCCCAATCGGCAGTTGACCAATCCCGCCGGGGACGACATGGCCCGCCGCCGCCGCCGCCGACCTTCCTCGCCGTCCACGGTAACGCCGCCTCCGCTGGAAGACGACGATCTCCTCCACGAGATCCTTCTCCGCCTCCCCCCGCAGCCGCCCTACATCCTGCGCGCCTCCCTCGTATCTAAGCGCTGGCGACTCCTTGCCACCGACCCCAAGTTCCTCCGCCGCTTCCGCGTCCGCCACCGGAGGCCTCCTCTCCTCGGCGTCTTCTCATCAGATTACAAACGGAACATTTCGTTCAGATCCACTCTGGACCCGCCGTACCGCATCCCTCCCGAGCGCTTCTCCCTGCCACTCGAGCCCTGGGCGATGCTCGACTGCCGACACGGACGCGTACTCTTCGTTGAGAAGAAGCGGCATCAGCTCATTGTGTGGGACCCTATCACTGACCACTGCTGCTTCGTTGCCGATCCGCCGCTGTTCAAGATTGGGGTCCTTGGCGGGGCAGTTCTCTGCGCTGCCGCCGACCAGGGACACGTTCATGGCGACTGCCGCTCGAGCCCTTTTAAAGTGGTCGTGCTGGGCTACGCCAAGCACGATGATCAAGAGGCGGGATGCGTTGCAAGTGTTTACTACTCGGAGACTGGCATATGGGGCGATCTCATTTCAACAACGCTTCCATGGAGGCCTGTTGCTTGTGAGTACAGCACATTTGTTGGTAACGCCGTTCACTGGATGCTTATGAGTAGTGGGGGATTGAGTGAGGGCATACTTCAGTTTGATTTGGATCAGCAGAGGCTAGCTGTGATCAATACGCCTCCTGATGTTCATTACGAATTTCACAGTGTTCAGGTCATTCAGACAGAGGATGGCGGCCTTGGCTTCGCCACTTTGTTGGGCCCCCACTATCACCCCCGCTTCCAAATGTGGGAGGGGAAGGTCAATTCTCATGGTGTTGCCATATGGGTGTTGCGGAGAACTGTTGAACTGCAGAAGATTCTTGGATTGGGGTTTAGGATTGAGAAGGGGATGTCATCTATAGTGTACTATACTGAGGATGCTCATGCAATCTTCTTTTGGGTGCACTCATTTGTCTATATGGTTCAGCTTGAGTCAATGCAGTCCAAGAAACTTTTTAGAAGCAACGGCGGGTTTTGCACCTATCGTCCTTTCACAAGTTTTTATACTGAAGGTAACTGCTGAAATCCAATTTATTCTCCATACCTGGTTGCTGGAATAACTTACTGTACTGCTGAAGTGTTTACTGTCAGCTTAAATTTCCCGAAAAACTTATATGTTGTTTTCTATGTTAGTGACGAGCATTAGCTCTTTATGGAACCACCGTGACTTACTGTACTGTTGAGTGAGGGGGAGTTTTTTTTTTTTTTTTTTTTTTTTGAGGGAAGAATGAGGGAGAACTTTGGAATAGTTATATGTGGTAGGAAGGAATCAACTGATTACATGCCTTAAAGTGCACACTAACCACTTTTTTTCTATTTTAAGTTCTTCAGTCCTGTGTGGTTACTGAGATTTTTGCATATTATGTATGTGTTGGTCTTAAAAAGCTGTCTCCATATATGTGAGTTGGCGATTCTGGAAGCAAGGCATCTTTTAGGAGATGGAATAATATTTTTGTTGTTACATTTTTTTACGACATTCTTTTTGCTAGTTGGATGCACAAATTTATATGTTCAGTTATCTTTGATATTCTGATTTTTTTTTCCTCCACATAAACTATGGTATGGTTGATTTGTGTGCATATTGCTACATTACTGATCTTATAGCATGTGCTATGTTTGGAATCGACAATAGACACTGAAAAGTTAGGTTGAAGCATACAAGGGCAGCCACAGCATAGGCCAAATACCATGGTCAAATTTGCTTTTCAGGCTTTGCCATCTATGCACGCCATGAGATGGTTGCCAAACCAAAATTTGTGGGAACCAGAGCAAGTAGCTGCTCTGGTACTATATTTGGCCAAGCAATAAAATATCCATCTCCAAACTGTCTTCCACATCCCTTTCTTTCTTCCTGTGTGAAGAGTGATGCTTAGTTGTCTGCCGCTGCATTCAGGGATGAGATATTTTATGTTTTGCTTATTACGGTGTGGGTCCTGCTCTAGAAGTAATTGGCATTCACCACACTGGAGAGAGATGAAATTTGGCACCAGTGACAAATGATAATGACATGGTAATTTGGCATCACTTACACTGTGGCTGCCCTGTCAAATCTGTGACCTGACTATCACATTGAAGCTTAAAGCTGGTTAGACATTTGCATCTAAAGAATCTGACGTTATTCCAATATTGTTTTTTATTTGATGTAGTGCTAATACTTACCTTCCTCTTTCCTACTAATTTCTCATTTTCTAATTATGTTTTACCAAATCATGCTGAAATGATCTGGCTTAAAATATTTACAGGTTTGATAAGTCTGAAGTTAACACTGCTGATTTACCTAATGAGCTGGATTTGTCCTCTATGCACAGGTATCAGTGGTTTGAAGCAGAAGTAGTTTGCTGGTGTACTGCAACATGGAATGCCGACTCTTGTGTAGTGACTAATGACCATCTATCGTAGTTGTCAGCTTGCTTGACTTGTACTAGAAACTATCCAGTGCTGGTGTGTTATTTTCAGCTATCCTATATGTAATCGTCAAATGAACTCTGAAATGCCTGGATAAATTCGGCAGTGTTGGGTTCCATTTTTTATCAATCCGTTGGAATCTCTTCCAGTTTGATGCCAAATTTATGTTCATTTGGGGGTGATGCAGAACGAGAAAATCTTCTACATTTGTTTTGTTTTATCGCATCAGGCTGCTTCCATGGCCATGGCTGATGATAGGGTCTGGCCATACAAGGCGGTTACTTCGCCAGAATAGTTGGGATTCTGCGGAGTATTAAGGCGTGTCATTGGTAGATAATTCCTTCGTGTATTTAAGGATTTTAGCAAAGTTATCTACTTATCCGAATCACCCCTAGGTTGGAATAGAACAAGAGGAAGATGCTCCTGTTTTCCCTGACGAGAAATGAATTGTGTTTATCTCGTAAGAACATTATGGCAGCCATTACATCAAACATGCCATAAACCGGCGCAAAAGCCTCGAGGACCCAGAGACAAAAGGGCACCACATGACGACTAAGTTCACAACTCACAAGTTTAACGCAACCACTGCAGATACTAGGAAGACTACACCACCAAAAGACAAAGGCCGTTGGTGATCTCGAAACAGTCGTTGACGAACAGCAGCGAAATTAACAAGAGCGGCATCACCTTTTTTAGTTGCACTTCTATCTTCAGTTGCCAAGTCTTCGACACCATATCTCCACCCCTGCGATCCCTTGTAAATTTCACTTGCTACTTGTTCAAGTAACTTTGCTCCCAGCATCAACGCCTCTTTTAGCTCCTCCTTGATCTGTAATATAGACTATCCCATGATCCAATAGCAAATTAGCTTAATAAGAATCATCGGGTCATTATACATTTTGTGCTAAAAAATAATACTATTTCTGCACTTCCACAAAGTCCAGAAAACAGCAACAATGCCAACTAGTACCAGTCTCTTGTTTTCCTTAGGGAAGCTTTTGATCCAGCTTCCAAAACAATTGATCAAAGATAAAGGAACCAAATTTAGGCTAAAAGCACATTTTAAAAGACTCCACACCAGAGAGGCTGCAGAACATCTGAAGAACAAGTGGTCTATATTTTCATCTTGTCCACAGAAGACGCATTGTTTGCTGCTTTTCCATCCTCTCTTGAGCAAATTATCTTTACTCAATATGCTTTTTCTAGCTACCAGCCATAAAAAACCTTAATTTTGCAGGAATTTTGACCTTCCACAGAAACTTCTGAGGAAAGTTACAATCATTTTATATAATCTGCCTATATGGAGATTTTACAGTAAATCTTTTATCTGTTGTCAGAGTCCATTCCACTGAATCTCTACCTGTACCCATCTCCACCTCCTCACACCTCAATATGAGGTTATTCCACAAATCTAAAGTCTCCCCATATAAAGTTCTATGAAATTTGAAGCCCTGCCACCCTTTTTGAAGTGCCTCATCAACAGTAATATTATGACCAAAGCTTAGAAAACAAAGCCTGGGATAAGCATCTTATAAAGGTTTTTCATCAACCCAGAAATCTTCCACCTAGTGTTTCTGCCATCCCCCAATTTCTTCCTGCAGAACTTGTAAAAGTTTTCTTTAACTTTCAGGGTGCTAGTCCAAAACTGGGAGTTGCCAACACTAGACAAACAACCAGCTGACATATTTATTTAAAAGGACAGTTTGCCATGTGCCATTTTCATTTTCCAACTTTCAGAACCATTTAGCAAGCAGAGCAATGTTCATAAATTTCAAATGAAGGATCACAAAACCCCCAAAATCCCTAGGTTTGGAGGCTTGGAGCAGGTCCTCCAATTAACTAAATGCTGTTTTCGTTTATCTTCATCTTCCTGCCAGACCAATTTGGCCCTAAAGAAATCAACTTTTTTCCAAACACCAATAGGGATGGGGTAAAAGGACATAATGAAAATAGGAATATTGGTCAAACAACAACTAAAGTGCTTCTCCCAACTATTGACCCCAGGAGTTCCCCGTGCCAACAATTGCACCTTTTTTCAATTTGTCAACCACACAAGACAAATTTTTCCACTGCCAGTCTGCCTACTGCTCCCACCAACCCTGTTTACATATCTGCGATAGGAAGGTCGATTGCTATGGTGTTGCCGTATGGGTGTTGCGGAAATCGATTGATCTGCAGAAGCTACTTGGGTTGGGGTTTAAGATTGAGATGAAGAGGTCATGTATACTGCGTTATGCTGAGGATGTTCGTGCATTATTTTTATGGGTGCACTCAGCTCTCTTCATGATTCAGCTTGAGTATGCAGCCCAAGGAGCTTTTCAAAAGCGATAATGTGTACACCTATTATCCTTTCACAAGTTTCTACAATGAAGGTAACTGTTGGAATTCATTTTTTTTCCATGTATGGTTGATGGAATACATTACTGTACTTTTGAAGTGTTCAAAATCTCCCAGTGAACTTATTTATAGCCATGTTCGTTTCTATGTTAGCGACTTGAGCATTAGCTATCTGCAAAACTAGCATGGTAGTGTACTATTGTTCTTTTGTACCACTACATGTGAATTGCTGAATCAGGGAGCCTTGGCTCAGTGGTTGGGCATGCGGTTGTGCAGCCTAATGACCCGAGTTCAATTCCTAGAATTGACAGGTGATGCACAGGGGTTTTCCCCCATTTATTGAGGATCAAGTTTGGTGTGTGGTGGAACCACTCATCAAAAAATATCTTGATACTCATTTTTTAAAAATTCTGAGGGCCATGTTTATCTTGGTACTCATACTAAAATGACCGTATGCATCCCTAGTTGGTGCAGGGATCGGGAAGTGAAATTCTCCCCCATTTAAAAGGGGCATGAATTATTCCTTTGTGTGCCCCGTCCCCGTCCCCCGCGTCTCTCTGTGAGGCGACTCACTAAAATGGCCGTATGCATCCCTAGTTGGTGCAGAGGTCGGGAAGTGAAATTCTCCCCCATTTAAAAGGGGCATGAATTATTCCTTTGTGTGCCCCGTCCCCGTCCCCCGCATCCCTCTGTGAGGCGACTCGGGGGAACCCTAGATCCCTCCGCCGCTGGCCCTCAAACACCCTCCCTCCCCTCGCGCCGCCGCCGAGGGACACAGTCGGGCAAAGCCCAGGCAGTGTCGACGGCGGCGGGGCCTCTCCCTGGCGTGTCTCTCTCTCTCCCCTGGCGGCGGGGCGAGTTCTTCCGGCGGCGGCTTGGCAGCGTGGCGCGGCGGCTGTGGCTTGGGGCCCTTGACCCCGATTCGATCTGGATCTGGTGGTGCTTGGGTCTGGGCCATGGGGGCTGGCGTGGTGTGGTGTTCGTCGGGGCTTGTCGGTCTCTAGGCACCATGGGGGTGCCGGCGGCGACGCGTGCCCGGCGTGATGACGCTGGTGGACGTGGTGGTCATCTTCTTCCAGAGATGGCCGGCCAGAGGCTTGGTGATCGGATCTCGAGATCCATCGTCTTGTCCCGGCTGCGAGTAGGGGAGACATGGTTGCCGGTGAAAACCGAGCCGACGGCAGGCGATGGCGGCGTTCTCGCCGTTACCTTGATGGAGGCATCATTGTGTAACTACTGTCGACCCACTCGTGCTGCTCCAGGGGAAACCCTAGAATCTGGTGTTCCAGATCGGACGATGGCGGCACTGCGGTGTCGTTTCTCTCTTGGGAGCATCGTTTGCGGAGCAGCGCTGGAAGTCAGAGGCAGGAGGTGGAGCGGATTCGTCTTGCACGGAGCTTCAGTGGAGATGTCAAGTCATGCCTGACCGACAGGTGCTACGCTTTGTCATGCCTGGTCGGCAGGTGCTACGCACGACAGATCTTCCAAGGACTTCAAGCTGTGTCGGCTGGTGGTTCTTGGCAGCATGGCGCTGAGGTGTATCAGTGGCGACCGCGATGTGCTCAGCTATTTGCGTGCAGAGAGGAGGTACCGTTGGGCGCCGTGGTGGCGTCGACGATAGCTAGACCGAGCAAAGTTGATGCATCACTACAGTTCTGAAGATGGAGCGGTGGCAGTTGGCGGCGGCGGCCTCTGAGAGCACGCCGGACCAATGTATGCCCTAGACCCGGCAAGTGGCTAGGTTGGGGTCTCGGGTCTTAGATGTTAGGCTTGGCTGCGATGTCTGTTTGGTATTAGGCCCAGGCTATCTGCGCCCCTTCATCAACTGGATAGGTGTAACGATAGTTTGTTGCTTAGACGGCGGCTTTAGTCTTACTGTTGTATGACTTTGTAAGGTCTTGTGAGAATATTTAATAAAGTGGCCGTATGCATCACCCAGATGCAGAGGCCGGGGGTCATCCTCCTTTTCTAAAAAAAGGAAACAAGCCATCTCGTAGGAGAAGGAATAATACTTCTGTTGTTGGTTTCTTTTACAACATTTGTGTTATTAGCTGGACCCTGCAATTTATATTTCTGATTTTGTTTGATGCTCTGCTTTTCTTTTCTTGTGCTTGTGTACAGTACAGGCAGGTCATATCAGGCTATAAAAGAGAGAAATTAGCAAGATAATAAGACCAATGATTTCTGCACCAGCTTGAGGCCTTTCTTACTTGCTAAATTAGCATTTACATTTTAACTCTATAATTTCCTTGTTTGACAGATCAATTCACTTTTGACATTACCAATGTTATTTTTGTGTGGCCATGAATTATGTGGTTGCCGCCAGATTTAATATACTACTTAGTGCCTAATAGATGTAAAATGGTGATGCTCATACTGGGGAGTTTCAGTCAGTAATAATACAAGAAAAGATTGCTTTTGTCCTCCATGTAATTATTCTATGATAGATCGGTGGTTTTTATGTGTATATTACTACTGATCTTATAGCATACTTAGGTTGAAGCATGATATGACCAATTGTAATTGGCAACATGATACACTGAATAATTAGTTTGAAGCATGGTATGGCCAATTTGTAACCTAACTAGTCCATTCAAGCTTAAAACAAGTTACACGTTTGCATCTAAAGAATATACGTCGTTTTCAAGATAGTTTTCTATTTCAGGTAGATCATGTGTTAATATTTACCTTTCCTCTTTCGTTCTTATTTTCCATTTTCTAGTTGTAATTAGTAATTTACCTAGTAATGGTGAAATGATCTGGTTTGAAATGTTTACTAGTTACGCAAGTCTGAAGTTAATACTGTTGATTTAACTAATGAGCTGGATTTGTCATCTATGCGCAGGTATCAGTGGTTTGAAGCAGTAGTTTACTGGTGTACTGCAGCATCGAATGCCGACTCTGGCGGAGTGACTATGACCATCTATGGTAGTTGTCAGCATGCTTAACTTGTAGTAGAGACTATTTAGTGCTGGTGTGTTATTTTCAGCTATCCTATATGCAATCGTCAAATGAACTCTGAAATGCCTAGATCTATTCGGCAGTATTGAGTATTGATTTTTCCAATCGATTGGAATCTCTTCCAGTTTGATGTAGTAATATTTTGGTTTGAGCCTCATTCATGATCGCTCTCTCACCTGTGACTGCCCGCCTGTTGGAGCATGGAGGTTCGAAAGACGGGTGTGCAGGGGCGCATCAGCCCGCCATTGCCAGCCGGGCTATGCCTCGGTCCACTATTGGCAATACTATGAAATCTGATGTCCAGATGACCGCCGGTTTATCTTATTTTCCCCAGGATGATAATGCTTCTTTCTACAATATACTACTAATACTATACACCTCTGTTTATAGCTTATATCCCTTGCTGTTTAACCAAGTTGGTTATTTTTTATTATTTCCATATACGACTCAGAGAAACACAACATTTTCTTAATCTCCAATATCTTAGAAGATAATGGGAAACCACTTCTTTATACAATACCAATTGCTAAGGAGCCACCACATCTGTATTAGTACAATTTACATGACAAATTTGCAGTAAGATGTAGACTACTACAAATTGCTAAAACAGACCATCCAGGTCTTGCATTGCACGATCGACAATGTCAAGGCCAGCTTCGAGGTGTGCGAGCACGCGTTTGTTGGCGAGCAGCTCCGGCGTGAACAGCTTCTTCCAGCCGGCGCACCACGCGGTGGCCTCTCCAAACGAGGGCTTCGCCGCCCCTGCCTGCAACCAGTGTTCCAGCGCGCCTTCCCATTTATCGAAAAACTGCTCGGCCTCCAAGATCGACACGACGTCTTGAGCGTGCAGGAGAGGCGCCCACAGCATCACGGCCCGGAACGAAGAGTCGGTTTGCTTGGGCGGCGTGATCCTCATCCCCCGTACCAACAATGCCAGCTTCGGCAGGATGTGACGCTTGCTGAAGGTGTCCCACTGCGCCGGGCTAAGGTACTCCTTCCATGGAGAGACGACCTCGTAGTCGCCGCCGCCGATCTTGCTCTCCACGGCGCCGTAGAGGCTCTCCGGCAAGTGGCCGATGAGGGGGATCAGCGGGCGTAGCCAGTCGTGGCAGTCCGGGTCCCATGACGGGATCCACTCTCGCACGTCGACGGCCATCCTCGGCGTGATCACCTGCTCGATTATGTAGCTCGTGGCGGAGGAAGGCAACCGGGATTTCAGCGTCCCTGGCACGCGCTTCCCGTGGCGCCCCTTCTTCTTCTTGGACCCGACGATGGCCGCCAGCGCATCCGCCGTCTCCACGTTGTTGTCGGGCTCTTGAAGCCTCATGTCACGTAGCAGCACGAGGATCTTCTCGCGGCACTCCGCTTCAAGCCGCAGAGCCCGTAAAGCATCCTCCAACTCACGACACTCTTCCAGGGGCGGCGGCGGCGGCACGTCGAGACCATTGTCGTAGGGTTTCTCGCGGTAGCCGAGCCCCGCCTTTGGACGGCGCCGCGCCCGCCCGCCGCCGGCTTGTATGGGCACGACGATCCCTTGCCCCTGCGCGCCGAGGCCTGAGCCCTCCTGGTAGTTCCATCGCCGCATCATGTTCGCCACCGCCCGGCTGGGGAACACGAAGCTGCCGGACAGATCGGATGGCTTGTTTTCGCCGGAGTCGCTCCCGTCGAGCAGCAGTGTAGGGACGTGGATGGTGGGCTCTAGTATCGCCATGCAGAGACTGCCGAGCAAGCGGAACGAGCGCCTGGTGCAGCCACCGAAGAACATGGTGCGTGCGCGTCAATATATATGGCCTGGACGCAAGCCCGGTGCAGCCCAAAATCCGAGTCGGACAGGGACAGAAGGCGAACCTAAGCTAGTCCTGTTTTTGCTTCTTTGACGGTCGTAGTACTGTTTTGTTTCGAAAGCGGTTCGAGCCGAACTCCTAATGAAACCCGGAGTTGCTCTACGTACGATCAAATTGCATATGATCTTCGAACGAACTTATCGCAACCCCAGGTGCTACGACTCTGGTGCTACGATTTGGGTGCGACGGCTGATCGGACGGTGTGCTGCGTCAGCAGCGCAATCGAATGCCCTCGCTGCCGTCACATGAATCTCAGAGCACAACCGACGCCAAGTAGGATATCTGGAGCGGTTCGCTGTGCAGCTGCTTCTGGCGAACAGGTGTATTATTTCTTCAAAAAAAATCATGATGCAAGTTTTTTTTTTCGCACAGCGCCACTGGGCTGCGAGGCCTTTTTATGAATCTTTTGGTTTAAACTTGTTATAAATCGAAAGTAATAAAGGAGACAAAGGAGAGACACAAGTGATTCTCTTAGTCCATTGCAATGTGGGAGACCCACTTATATACAGCCTGAAGGGGTATGTTGAGGAGACATCTCTTCCCCAACAGACACCTCCTGAAAGGCATCCCTCCCATACAATTGATCATATATTTTATTTCTTAACAATCCCCCTTGATCAATTTGTCATATGTATATTGCAATCCAAAAACTCCTTTTAAAAACCCTGCGGAATTTTTTTGAGGAGAAACATTATAATGATATGCCACCGAAAACTCCTTTAAAAATTCAGTGGAAAAAATATAAGGAGAAACCATATGACATATGTCCGCACTTGTATTTATATTGTCTCGTTAAAAGCCTTATATGAGAAACCATCATGGAAAACTCATAAAGGGAAAAAAGTACAATATGAGTGATCAGAAGATCACCAATGGGTTATAATTTGGGATTTTACTCCCCCTGAACTTTGCAAACCTCAAAGCTATCTCATACCCAATCCACGAACCTAGTTCTGGAATATAAACATTGGTAGAGATATAGTGAATATCACAATAATTTGTTTGCAAATTACCCTCTTACATTTCTGTAACTCATGAGGATAAATATAACTCGTAAGCAATACAAGTGACATTATCTTGGTAGATAATGATAATCTCCACATGATTTCACATGTGACCAATCATTCTATGAAGTCATCCACATTTTGTGATGCTTCAAATAAAATAGAATGATTACTGGAAGAACTCTTTCAGAGTCTATTCTGAAGACTTCCATCAAAATACTTTTCCAGCAAACCCAGTCTTTGATATGGCATTGTGGGATCAGATAATTAGCCACCATCAATATATCAAACCATGGTCTCATCTTGATTTTTCGGATGAAAATGATCAAGACCCCGTGTGCCCTGGATATATCCGAGGATATTCCTTACACAAACCTTATACCTTTCAGGGAATTACACTCTCAATAAATTGCCAAAAACTATAGTGTCAGGCCTGACATATTTTGCAAGATATATGAGTGCTTCAATGGTATTTAGATACGGCAATTCATGCCCCTCTATCACTTCACCATCTCCCCTATGTCTCAAGGATTTGTATCCCATATTAGGTATAATATGACCATATGTGTCTTTGATATAATATAATCCATATTGAACTTCTCCAATACTTTCGGATATATGAAGACTGATATCTTAGGGGGATATGCTCAAGTCATAAACTTAGTATAATTTGGTTTAACCCAAATATCCGTCTTAACATGATTGTGTGTATTTCATGTCTTACATGGACTTTGATGATAAGATCATCGACACCACAAATAAAGGTGATGTAAAATCCAATCCAGGATTTCTTCAAGAATACAAGTCAACAATCATTAGTATCGGAGTAATCCTTGTCAAGGAATAACTCATTTAGCCGGTTGCACCACAGAATTCTCCGACTACTTCAAGTCATAGAATGACTTCAGAAGTTCCACACATGCATGTTGCAATTTACCTTTGGATTCACAATATTAAGTCATTCAATGACTTCAATATATACATCCAAACTAATTGACCCATGGGAGTATGTAGACATTACATACATCAACCGTATGGATCAGTACTGCCATTAACATTCGGTATTGAAACATAATTCCACTCATATCAAGAAGCACTACTAGGGAAAACCCTAGTAGTAGCGCGGGTTTAAAGCCCACTAGTAGCGCGTGCTGCCGCGCTACAAATAAGGTGCTACAGCTATTACTTAGCAGTAGCGCGTGTGACACGCGCTACTGCTAAGACACATAGCGGCAGCGCTTCTTCTCACCCGCGCTGCTGCTAATCTAGCTAGTTGCAGCGTGTTTACTATCCATCACTACTAGTATTCTTTTTTTATTTTATTTTAATTTTTAGTGTATTTATCCGCCGTTATACAAATTTTGGTACAATACCAATTATGAGGTTTATATCATTATGTCCATAACAGTGTGTCAAAAGAAGGTGGATTAGGTTCAAGTGGAGGCACTAGTAGAAAAAGGACATATAGTCCTGGTTCGTAAGGGCCATTTGTCCCGGTTTCTGAACCGAGACTAAAGTGTCAGTACTAATGCCCTAAACCTTTAGTCCCGGTTCTTGCATAAACCGGGACAGATGGGCCTCCACGTGGCCGGTGCGCCGAGCCCAGGCAGGAGGGCCTTTGGTCCCGGTTGGTGGCACCAACCGGGACCAAAAGGCATCCACGCGTCAGCATTTCAGGGGCTGGGGGTTTTTTTAAGGGGGGGGGGGGGGGTTGTGGGTTTTGGGGGGTTAATTTAGGTGTTTCATATATTGTGTTAGCTAGCTAATTAATAAAGAGAAGTGTCCTCTCTTATGTACATGCTTGGTCGACGCTACGTAATGTACATAGAGAGGCCCTCGACATGCTAGTTAGTAAGAAAATGAAGGAAACCATTAAGTACAGAAGTTCGTCATGCATACCGAGAGAAGTGATCGATCGACCATTCCTTCTCCGATAGATTGGTCGAACAACAAGTTTTCGTATTATCTATTCGACGCTACTGGCTACATACATATACAATATGTAAGATCTCTTACAATCCCCTAGCATTTGAAATCAACTTCCACATGGTATTCTCCGGCTTTATTGATGACGTGGTCAAGAAAGAATCCCGCCAATTCCTCTTGAATTGCTTTCATGCGATCTTGTGGTAGGAGTTCATTCCGCATCTGCCACGTCTAATTTGAAGAAGGGGGTTAATACATATATGAATGAAACTCAACAGAAATGATGGTGTAATAAAATGAAATTGTGAATATTATTGCTTACGCACTTCATATTGTCTTCTAGAGTAGCCCCGCTTATTTTTCAAAGTCGCGTTGTAGATGAACTCGCACACGTAGTATCCACAGAAATTATTCCCTTGTTCCTGCCACAAGCACTTTACGAGAAATAGAGGTCAATCAAACTGATAATGAAGCATTATAAATGGCATTGATGAAAGTATAGCTATAGAATCAACGGGAGATGCGCGCAACTAGCTAGCTAGTAGTACTTACTTTTGGGTATGTATATCGCAGCTCCTTCGGCAGTCCCGGAGCTTCTGCGTGAACTGTTTCCGAACCCTACAAGACAAAGAAAATAATTATTATTACTTGAGATATCAGAAAATGAACAAAAAGTTGCTCATATGGTGCGATAATGATCGATTGAACTTATTTGTTGAGCAATTTAGTCATGTCCGCATAGGTTTCGGGATCTTTTCTTCTCGAGTCTAAGATGGTTACTAGTCCCCGCTCAAGCTTAATCTCCAGAAGAACATAGTGGAAGCTGCGCACGCATGCATAACTCATCAATTACATTACTATAACCTCGCTCGAGTAATAAGGGAAACTGAATATGCACACGACAGTAACACTCACTCGAAGTTGTAAGGAAAGAGTATTAAATCTTTGTTTTGATTTTTGATCAACGATTGTAGCAAGTTGGCCTCGGCCTCTTCGGCTTTCTTTTTAACCTAAAATTCATCTATGATATTTGTGTTAATGAACCCAATATCATACATTTCTTGTTTTTTGCACTGGACGATCTTCAATCTGCATAATATAGTGAGGATAATTAATTATAAATACATGCAATGAAAGAGCCGAGCTATATATAGAGACTTAATGACAGAAATAGTACTTACAGACAGTAGCAAAAGACTGTTAATTTATCGAGGGCCTTTTGATTGAAGAACTCGAAGAACTCCTCAAATGGAACAGGCAACAGATCAGTTCCAACGAGGTCATGCTCCTGTTTAATTCTCAGATACAAAGTATTCGTCCCCCCAGACTCTCTACAGGTTTTCATGTACCAATTATGGAATCTTCGCATCATCGTTGTTAGAGATTTTTCATCTTTGACGAGAGGCTTCCCATACTCGTATTTGTGTTTGTCCACCTCCAAGAAATCAAAATGTACATCATCAGGCAGGTAATCTCTAAGATTGCTATAACCGGGCACCGTCCCCGGAGCATTAGCAACGATGTCGCTAGACACATTGAGCGGGGGCACGATTGCTTTGCTTGTTCGCCGAGCTGGGCAATTTTTTTCCCAGCTGCTCATTCTTTTAACCTTTGATCACTGACAGTACTTCTCGACCGCTCCGCTTGGAGATATGCCTTTTCAGTAATGCGCTCATAGTTAGTTTTTGGCGAAGACTTTGGTGGTTTCCTCAGGGCATCGATAGTGCACTTTGCTTTCACCGGATCTACCTTCTCCTCCGGAGGTGGATGTCTCTTTGCTTTCAACCCTTCAAAGAAGTTCTTCACTTCGGTCCGCACGATCTTCGCGTTTTCCTCCTCGGTCCTCTCGTACGGTAACTTCTCTAGAGGCTTGAGAGATGGACCATATCTGTATTGCCTCCTGCCTCTAGCCGTACTGCTAGACGCCGGAGCAGACGGAGTGGCTGTGGCTGTATTCTTTCGTGCTTGCTTACGATGCGGAGGAGAAGGACTACGACGCACCGGAGAAGCCGGGGCGGCGGCGGGTCTCTTCTGCCCTTGCTGGCGAGGCGGAGAAGGAGGAGGCAGCTGGCTGCTTGGGCGCGCCGGCACAGGTGGAGAAGGAGGCGGAGTGCCGCCACGCGCTAGAGAAGGAGGCTGAGTGCCCTGATCACTCGCCGGAGGAGGCGGAGTGCCCTGACTCGCCGGAGGAGGAGGAGGAGGCGGAGGCATCCAGTTCGGAAGGTTGATGAGCTTCTTCCACCATAGGCATGGAGTCTTCAGAGAAGAACCCAGCCGAATCTCCCCTTCATTCGTAGGGTGGTCAAGCTCAAGGTCCTCAAATCCGTCCGTTATTTGATCCACCATCACCCTAGCATATCCTTCTGGAATCGGCTGGCCGTGGTAGGTTGAGCTAGGTTCATTAGGTATAACAGAGCCAACAGCTGCCTTGACTTTCAATGTCATCCATCGCGTCATAAGGTGGCAATGTTGAGACTCTATGATAGCATCCACGGGGTAGCCCATGAAGACAGGCTCCAGCTGCTGAGTTTGCTTGGTGGAAGCCACGCTGCTTCTCCGCTGAGATGGCGGTGTAGCTTCAGGGGAAGCTTCGGCAGGTCGTTTGCTGCGATCTACTTCTCGTTCCTCTAGCCCTTGTACCCTTTCGTGCAGCGCCTACAGTTGGATATGCTCCACTTTCTACCTCCTCTCCTGGGTTTTGTAACCCCCTGCGTCCGGAAACCCAGTCTTCCACGAAAGGGAGCCTGGCGTGCCTCGTGTCCGTCCAGGGTGCTCAGGATTCCCGAGGGCCATTGTGAGCTTGTCCTTCTCTCTGTCTGGAACGAACGTCCCTTCCTGTGCTGTGGTGATATAGTGCCGAAGCTTCCTGACGGGTATTCGCAGTTGCTCTTCCGTCCAAACGCACTTCCCTGATACAGGGTCCAAGGTTCCACCAACCCCGAAGAACCAAGTCCGGCAACGGTCTGGCCATCTCAATGTCTCTGGTTCGACCCCTTTAGCAATCAAGTCATTCTCAGTCTTGTCCCACAAAGGTCGGTGAGGGAGTCCTGGATTAGGGGGTGTCCGGATGGCCGGACTATGACCTTTGGCCGGACTCCCGGACTATGAAGATACAAGATTGAAGACTCCGTCCCGTGTCCGGATGGGACTTTCCTTGGCGTGGAAGGCAAGCTTGGCGATACGATATGAAGATCTCCTCCTATTGTAACCGACTCCGTGTAACCCTAGCCCTCTCTGGTGTCTATATAAACCGGAGAGTTTTAGTCCGTAGGACAAACAACAATCATACCATAGGCTAGCTTCTAGGGTTTAGCCTCTCTGATCTCGTGGTAGATCAACTCTTGTACTACCCATATCATCAATATTAATCAAGCAGGAGTAGGGTTTTACCTCCATCGAGAGGGCCCGAACCTGGGTAAAAACATCATGTCCCTTGTCTCATGTTACCATCCGCCTAGACGCACAGTTCGGGACCCCCTACCCGAGATCCGCCGGTTTTGACACCGACATTGGTGCTTTCATTGAGAGTTCCTCTGTGCCGTCGCCCTTAGGCCCGATGGCTTCTTCGATCATCAACCACGACGTGGTCTAGGGTGAGACCTTTCTCCCCGGACAGATCTTCGTATTCAGCGGCTTTGCACTGCGGGCCAACTCGCTTGGCCATCTGGAGCAGATCGAAAGCTACGCCCCTGGCCATCAGGTCAGGTTTGGAAGCTTAAACTACACGGCTAACATTCGCGGGGACTTGATCTTCGACGGATTCGAGCCACGGCCGAGCGCGCCGCACTGTCTCGATGGGCATGATCTAGCTCTGCCGCCGGACAGCGCCCAGAGCGCCGCTCAGGTGTCCGCTCCGACCATTATCCCGGAGCCGACTACACCAACCAGGGACGGACGGTTGGACGCCGCCCCAGGAGCCGCAATCTCTACGGCGATAGAGCCAAATACCAGCCTAGTCCTTTGCAAGGCCCGTGATTCCAAGGTGCCGGACTCCGTTCCGGACTCTAAATCCTCCGCACCCCTTCCGATCGAACCCGATTGGGCTCCGATCATGGAGTTCACCGCCGCGGACGTCTTTCAGCACTCGCCTTTTGGCGACATCCTGAATTCACTAAAGTCTCTCTCTTTGTCAGGAGAGCCCTAGCCGGATTACGGTCAGCATGGTTGGGATATGGACGACGAAGAAATTCGAGGCCCACCCACCACCCACTTCGTAGCCACTGTCGACGATTTAACCGACATGCTCGACTTTGACTCCAAAGACATTGATGGTATGGACGCCGATGAAGGAGACGACCAAGAACCAGCACCTATAGGGAACTGGAAAGCCACCTCGTCATACGACATATACATGGTGGACACCCCCAAAGCAGGGGATGGCGAGGAGAAAATGGAGGATGACCCCTCCAAGAAGAAACCCAAGCGCCGACGTCAGCGGCGCCGTTCTAAGTCCCGCCAAAGCAAAAACGGCGATTCCGGCACCGGAGATAACAACACGCCGGACAGTGCCGAAGATAACCCCCTCCAGCAGGATTCAGTACAGGAGGACGAAGGAGCCAGCCCTCATGAGAGGACGGCCGACAGAGAGGTTGAGGACGACAACTATATGCCTCCCTCCGAAGACGAGGCAAGCCTCGACGACGACGAATTCGTCGTGCCAGAGGATCCCGTCGAACAAGAGCGTTTCAAACGCAGGCTTATGACCATGGCAAGCAGCCTCAAGAAAAAATAGCAGTAGCTTAGAGCTGACCAAGACTTGCTAGCCGACAGATGGACCGAAGTCCTGGCGGCCGAAGAGTATAAACTCGAGCGCCCCTCCAAGAGCTACCCAAAGCGCAGGCTGCTACCCCAACTTTAGGAGGAAGCAACTAAACCTACATCACCAGCGTACGACGCGCCCGATCGGCCACCCCGTGGCCGCGACGGAGAGGCCTTCAGGCCCTCGACCCAAGCCGCACCCCGGCACCGCTCAAAACATACCAGAGTACGGGGTGACGCAACAGACCTGCGAGACATATTGGAGAATAAGGCAAGGCAAGCAAGATCAATCTACGGATCGCATGGGCGCCCCGCTTCACGTGACGCTAGCCGTCACACCGGACATGATAAGTACGGCCAGGCCGAATACAACAGACCAAGCTCATCTGAGCTGCGTCGTGATATAGCCCAATACAGGGGCGCCGCACACCCACTATGCTTCACAGACGAAGTAATGGATCATCAAATCCCCGAGGGCTTTAAACCCGTGAACATCGAATCATACGATGGCACAACAGATCCTGCGGTATGGATCGAGGATTATCTCCTTCATATCCACATGGCCCGTGGTGATGATCTACATGCCATCAAATACCTCCTGCTCAAGCTTAAAGGACCAGCTCGACATTGGCTTAACAGCCTGCCAGCAGAGTTAATTAGTTGCTGGGAGGACCTGGAATCCGCATTCCTTGACAACTTCCAGGGAACTTATGTGCGATCACCAGACGCCGATGACCTAAGCCACATAATCCAGCAGCTAGAGGAATCGGCCAGGCAATTCTGGACACGGTTCCTAACTAAGAAAAATCAAATAGTCGGCTGTCCGGACGCCGAGGCCCTTGCTACCTTCAGGCACAACATCTGAGACGAATGGCTTGCCCGGCACCTAGGACAGGAAAAGCCGAAATCTATGGTAGCCCTCACGACACTCATGACCGACTTTTGTGCGGGAGAAGACAGCTGGCTAGCTCGCAGCAATAACATAACCAAGAGCCCTGGCAATTCGGATACCAAGGACAACAATGGCAGGTCACGTCGCAACAAGCACAAGCGCCACATTAACAGCGACAATACTGAGGATACGGCAGTCAACGCCGGATTCAGGGGCTCTAAACCCGGTCAGCGGAAGAAGCCATTCAAAAGAAACCCTCCGGGCCCATCCAACTTAGACCGGATACTCGACCGCTCGTGCCAGATACACGGCACCCCCGAACAACCAGCCAACCACACCAACAGGGATTGTTGGGTGTTCAAGCAGGCAGGCAAGTTAAGTGCCGAAACCAGAGACAAGGGGCTGCATAGCGATGACGAGGAGGAGCCCCGGCCGCCGAACAACAGAGGACAGAAGGGCGTCCTGTTGGAAATATGCCCTAGAGGCAATAATAAAAGTATTATTATTATATTTCCTTGTTCATGATAATTGTCTTTTATTCATGCTATAACTGTATTATCTGGAAATCGTAATACACGTGTGAATACATAGACAACACCATGTCCCTAGTAAGCCTCTAGTTGACTAGCTCGTTGATCAATAGATGGTTACGGTTTCCTAACCATGGACATTGGATGTCATTGATAACGGGATCACATCATTAGAAGAATGATGTGATGGACAAGACCCAATCCAAAGCCTAGCACAAAGATCGTAGTTCGTATGCTAAAGCTTTTCTAATGTCAAGTATTTTTTCCTTAGACCATGAGATTGTGCAACTCCCAGATACCGTAGGAGTGCTTTGGGTGTACCAAACGTCACAACGTAACTGGGTGGCTATAAAGGTGCATTACAGGTATCTCCGAAAGTGTCTGTTGGGTTGGCACGAATCGAGACTGGGATTTGTCACTCCGTGTAAACGGAGAGGTATCTCTGGGCCCACTCGGTAGGACATCATCATAATGTGCACAATGTGATCAAGGAGTTGATCACGGGATGATGTGTTACGGAACGAGTAAAGAGACTTGCCTGTAACGAGATTGAACAAGGTATCGGGATACCGACGATCGAATCTCGGGCAAATATCGTACCGATAGACAAAGGGAATTGTATACGGGATCGATTGAGTCCTTGACATCGTGGTTCATCCGATGAGATCATCGTGGAACATGTGGGATCCAACATGGGTATCCAGATCCCGCTGTTGGTTATTGACCGGAGAACATCTCGGTCATGTCTGCATGTCTCCCGAACCCGTAGGGTCTACACACTTAAGGTTCGATGACGCTAGGGTTATAAAGGAAGTTTGTATGTGGTTACCGAATGTTGTTTGGAGTCCCGGATGAGATCCCGGACGTCAGGAGGAGTTCCGGAATGGTCCGGAGGTAAAGATTTATATATAGGAAGTCCTGTTTCGGCCATCGGGACAAGCTTCGGGGTCATCGGTATTGTACCGGGACCACCGGAAGGGTCCCGGGGGCCCACCGGGTGGGGCCACCTGCCCCGGGGGGCCACATGGGCTGTAGGGGGTGCGCCTTGGCCTACATGGGCCAAGGGCACCAGCCCCAAGAGGCCCATGCGCCTAGGGAACCCTAGAGGGAAGAGTCCTCAAGGGGGAAGGCACCTCCGAGGTGCCTTGGGGAGGATGGACTCCTCCCCCCCTCTTGGCCGCACCCCTTCCTTGGAGGAAGGGGCAAGGCTGCGCCTCCCCCTCTCCCTTGCCCCTATATATAGTGGAGGGGAGGGAGGACATCCATACCTGAGCCCCTGGTGCCTCCCTCCCTCCCGTGACACCTCCTCCTCTCCCGTAGGTGCTTGGCGAAGCCCTGCAGGATTGCCACGCTCCACCATCACCACCACGCCGTTGTGCTGTTGCTGGATGGAGTCTTCCTCAACCTCTCCCTCTCTCCTTGCTGGATCAAGGCGTGGGAGACATCGTCGAGCTGTACGTGTGTTGAACGCGGAGGTGCTGTCCGTTCGGCACTAGATCATCGGTGATTTGAATCACGACGAGTACGACTCCATCAACCCCGTTCACTTGAACGCTTCCGCTTAGCGATCTACAAGGGTATGTAGATGCACTCTCCTTCCCCTCGTTGCTAGTCTCTCCATAGATAGATCTTGGTGATACGTAGGAAAATTTTGAATTTCTGCTACGTTCCCCAACAGTGGCATCATGAGCTAGGTCTATTGCGTAGATTCTTTGCATGAGTAGAACACAAAGTAGTTGTGGGCGTCGATATTGTTCAATATGCTTTCCGTTACTAGTCTTATCTTGATTCGGCGGCATCGTGGGATGAAGCGGCCCGGACCAACCTTACACGTACGCTTACGTGAGACCGGTTCCACCGACAAACATGCACTAGTTGCATAAGGTGGCTGGCGGGTGTCTGTCTCTCCCACTTTAGTCAGATCGGATTCGATGAAAAGGGTCCTTATGAAGGGTAAATAGCAATTGGCATATCACGTTGTGGTTCTTGCGTAGGTAAGAAACGTTCTTGCTAGAAACCCATAGCAGCCACGTAAAACATGCAAACAACAATTAGAGGACGTCTAACTTGTTTTTGCAGGGTATGCTATGTGATGTGATATGGCCAAAGGATGTGATGAATGATATATGTGATGTATGAGATTGATCATGTTCTTGTAATAGGAATCACGACTTGCATGTCGATGAGTATGACAACCGGCAGGAGCCATAGGAGTTGTCTTAATTTATTTATGACCTGCATGTCAACTTAAACGTCATGTAATTACTTTACTTTATTGCTAACCGTTAGCCATAGTAGTAGAAGTAATAGTTGGCGAGGCAACTTCATGAAGACACGATGATGAAGATCATGATGATGGAGATCATGGTGTCATGCCGGTGACGATGATGATCATGGAGCCCCGAAGATGGAGATCAAAAGGAGCAAAGTGATGATGGCCATATCATGTCACTATTTGATTGCATGTGATGTTTATCATGTTTATACATCTTATTTGCTTAGAACGACGGTAGTAAATAAGATGATCCCTTACAACAATTTCAAGAAGTGTTCTCCCCTAACTGTGCACCGTTGCGACAGTTCGTGTTTCGAAGCACCACGTGATGATCGGGTGTTAGATTCTAACGTTCACATACAACGGGTGTAAGACAGATTTACACATGCAATACACTTAGGGTTAACTTGACGAGCCTAGCATATACAGACATGGCCTCGGAACACGGAGACCGAAAGGTCGAGCATGAGTCGTATAGAAGATACGATCAACATGAAGATGTTCACCAATGATGACTAGTCCGTCTCACGTGATGATCGGACACGACCTAGTTTGACTCGGATCATGTGATCACTTAGATGACCAGAGGGATGTCTATCTGAGTGGGAGTTCATAAGATGAACTTAATTATCCTGAACATAGTCAAAAGGATTTTGCAAATTATGTCGTAGCTCACGCTATAGTTCTACTGTTTAGATATGTTCCTAGAGAAAAATTAGTTGAAAGTTGATAGTAGCAATTATGCGGACTAGGTCCGTAAACTGAGGATTGTCCTCATTGCTTCATAGAAGGCTTATGTCCTTAATGCACCGCTCAGTGTGCTGAACCTCGAACGTTGTATGTGGATGTTGCGAACATCTGACATACACATTTTGATAACTACGTGATAGTTCAATTAAACGGTTTGGAATTGAGGCACCAAAGACGTTTTTGAAAGGTCGCGAAACATATGAGATGTTTTGAGGGCTGAAATTGGGATTTCTGGCTCGTGCCCACGTCAAGAGGTATAAGACCTCCAACGATTTTCTTAACCTACAAACTAAGGGAGAAAACCTCAATTGTTGAGCCTGTGCTCAGATTTTCTGAGTACAACAATCATTTGAATCGAGTGGGAGTTGATCTTCCAGATGAGATAGTGATGTTTCTCCGAAAGTCATTGCCACCAAGCTGCTAGAGCTTCGTGATGAACTATAATATATCAGGGACATATATGATGATCCTTGAGATATTCGCGATGTTTGACACCACAAAAGTAGAAATCAAGAAGGAGCATCAATTGTTGATGGTTGATGAAACCACTAGTCTCAAGAAGGGCAAGGGCAAGAAGGGATACTTCATGAAACGGCAAATCAGCTGCTGCTCTAGTGAAGAAACCCAACGTTGAACCCAAACCCGAGACTAAGTGCTTCTGTAATAAGGGAACAGCCACTGGAGCAGCATTACCCTAGATACTTGGTAGATGAGAAGGCTGGCAAGGTCGATAGAAGTATATTGGATATACATTGTGTTGATGTGTATTTTACTAGTACTCCTAGTAGCACCAGGGTATTAGATACCGGTTCGGTTGCTAAGTGTTAGTAACTCGAAACAAAAGGCTACGGAATAAACGGAGACTAGCTAAAGGTGAGCTGACGATATGTGTTGGAAGTGTTTCCAATGTTGATATGATCAAGCATCGCACGCTCCCTCTACCATCGAGATTTGGTGTTTGCGTTGAGCATAGACATGATTGGATTATGTCTATCGCAATACGGTTATTCATTTAAGGAGAATAATGGTTACTCTGTTTATTTGAATAATACCTTCAATGGTCTTGCACCTAAAAGAATGGTTTAATGAATCTCGATCGTAGTGATACACATGTTCATGCCAAAAGATAGTAATGATAGTACCACCTACTTGTGGCACTGCCACGTAAGTCATATAAAACGCATGAAGAAGCTCCATGTTGATGGATCTTTGGGCTCACTCATTTTTGAAAAGTTTGAGACATGTGAACCATGTCTATTGGTGTATATGCATGAAGAAACTCCATGCAAATGGACTGTTTGAACTCACTTGATCTTGAATCACTTGAGACATGCAAAACATACCACATGGGCAAGATGACTGAAAGCCTCGGTTTCAGAAAAATGGAACTGGAAAGCAACTTGTTGGAAGTAATACATTTTGATGTGTGCAGTCCAATGAGGGCTGAGGCGTGTAGTGGATATCGTTATGTTCTTACTTCACAGATGATTTGAGTAGATGTTGAGAATATTTACTTGATGAATCACGAGTCTGAATTATTGAAAGTTTCAAGTAATTTCAGGGTGAAGTTTAAAGATCGTTGTGACAAGAGGATAAAAGATTTATGATATGATCATAGAGATGAATATCTGAATTACGAGTTTGGCACAGAATTAAGACATTGTGGAAATTGTTTCACAACTAATACAGCCTGGAACACCATAGTGTGATGGTGTGTCCGAACATCATAACTGCACCCTATTGGATATGATGCATACCATGATGTCTCTTATCGAATTACCATGACAGTTTATGGGTTAGGCATTAGAGACAACCACATTCACTTTAAATAGGGCACCACGTAATTCCGATGAGATGACACTGTATGAACTATGGTTTAGAGAAACCTAAGCTGTCATTTCTTAAAGGTTTGGGGCTGCGACGCTTATGTGAAAAAGTTTCAGGCTGATAAGCTCGAACCCAAAGCGGATAAATGCATCTTCATATGACACCCAAAAACAGTTGGGTATACCTCCTGTCTCAGATCCAAAAGCAATAAGGGATTGTTTCTAGAATCGGGTCCTTTCTCGAGGAAAAGTTTCTCTCGAAAGAATTGAGTGGGAGGATGGTGGAGACTTGATGAGGTTATTAAACCGTCTCTTCAACTAGTGTGTGGCAGGGCACAGGAAGTTGTTCCTGTGGCACCTACACCAATTGAAGTGGAAGCTTATGATATTGATCATGAAACTTCGGATCAAGTCACTACCAAACCTCGTGGGATGACAAGGATGCGTACTACTTCAGAGTGGTACGTAATCCTGTCTTGGAAGTCATGTTGCTAGACAACAATGAACCTACAAGCTATGGAGAAGCGATGGTGGGCCCAGATTCCGACGAATGGCTCAAAGCCATATAATCCGAGAAAGGATCCATATATGAAAACAAAGTGTAGACTTTGGCAGAACAGCTCGATGGTCGTAAGGCTGTTGAGTGCAGATGGATTTTAAAAGGAAGACGGACAATGATGGTAAATGTCACCATTAAGAAAGCTTGACTTGTCGTTAAGATGTTTTCCGACAAGTTCAAGGAGTTGACTACGGTGAGACTTCCTCACTCGTAGCGATGCTAAGAGTCTGTTGGAATTATATTAGCGATTACTGCATTATTTATGAAATCTTGCAGATAGGATGTCAAAACATTGTTTCCTCGACGATTTTCTTGAGGAAAGGTTGTATGTGATACAACCGGAAGGTTTTGTCAATCCTGAAAGATGCTAATAAGTATGCAAAGCTCCAGTAATCCTTCTAAGGACTGGAGTAAGCATCTCGGAGTTGGAATGTATGCTTTGATGATGATCAAAGATTTTGGGTTTATACAAAGTTTATGAGAAACTTGTATTTCCAAAGAAGTGAGTGGGAGCACTATAGAATTTCTGATGAGTATATGTTGTTGACATATTGTTGATCAGAAATGACGTAGAATTTCTAGAAAGCATATAGGGTTATTTGGAAAGTGTTTTTCAATGGAAAGCCTGGATTAAGCTACTTGAGCATTGAGCATCAAGATGTATAAGGATAGATCAAAAACGCTTAATAGTACTTTCAAATGAGCACATGCCTTGACATGATCTTGAAGGTGTTCAAGATGGATCAGTCAAAGAAGGAGTTCTTGCCTGAGTTGTAAGGTATGAAGTTAAGACTTAAAGCTCGACCACGGCAGAATAGAGAGAAAGGAACGAAGGTCGTCCCCTATGCTTAAGACATAGGCTCTACAGTATGCTATGCTGTGTACCGCACCTGAAGTGTGCCTTGCCATGAGTCAGTCAAGGGGTACAAGGGTGATCCAAGAATGGATCACAGGACAGCGGTCAAAGTTATCCTTAGTAACTAGTGGACTAAGGAATTTTCTCGATTATGGAGGTGGTAAAAGAGTTCGTCGTAAAGGGTTATGTCGATGCAAGATTAACACCTATCCGGATAGCTCTGAGTAGAGATACCGGATACGTATAATGGAGCAACAATTTAGAATAGCTCCAAGTAGAACAGTTATTTGGAATAGCTCCAAATAGAACGTGGTAACTGCATCTAGGAGATGACATAGAGATTTGTAAAGCACACACGGATCTGAAAGATTCAGACCCGTTGACTATAACATCTCTCACAAGCATAACATGATCAAACCCAGAACTCATCGAGTGTTAATCACATGGTAATGTGAACTAGATTATTGATTCTAGTAAACTCTTTGGGTGTTAGTCACATGGGGATGTGACCTTGAGTGTTAATCACATATCGTTGTGAACTAGATTATTGACTCTAGTGCAAGTGGGAGACTGTTGGAAATATGCCCTAGAGGCAATAATAAAAGTATTATTATTATATTTCCTTGTTCATGATAATTGTCTTTTATTCATGCTATAACTGTATTATCCGGAAATCGTAATACACGTGTGAATACATAGACAACACCATGTCCCTAGTAAGCCTCTAGTTGACTAGCTCGTTGATCAATAGATGGTTACGGTTTCCTAACCATGGACATTGGATGTCATTGATAACGGGATCACATCATTAGAAGAATGATGTGATGGACAAGACCCAATCCAAAGCCTAGCACAAAGATCGTAGTTCGTATGCTAAAGCTTTTCTAATGTCAAGTATTTTTTCCTTAGACCATGAGATTGTGCAACTCCCGGATACCGTAGGAGTGCTTTGGGTGTACCAAACGTCACAACGTAACTGGGTGGCTATAAAGGTGCATTACAGGTATCTCCGAAAGTGTCTGTTGGGTTGGCACGAATCGAGACTGGGATTTGTCACTCCGTGTAAACGAAGAGGTATCTCTGGGCCCACTCGCTAGGACATCATCATAATGTGCACAATGTGATCAAGGAGTTGATCACGGGATGATGTGTTATGGAACGAGTAAAGAGACTTGCCTGTAACGAGATTGAACAAGGTATCGGGATACCGACGATCGAATCTCGGGCAAGTATCGTACCGATAGACAAAGGGAATTGTATACGGGATCGATTGAGTCCTTGACATCGTGGTTCATCCGATGAGATCATCGTGGAACATGTGGGAGCCAACATGGGTATCCAGATCCCGCTGTTGGTTATTGACCGGAGAACATCTCGGTCATGTCTGCATGTCTCCCGAACCCGTAGGGTCTACACACTTAAGGTTCGATGACGCTAGGGTTATAAAGGAAGTTTGTATGTGGTTACCGAATGTTGTTCGGAGTCCCGGATGAGATCCCGGACGTCACGAGGAGTTTCGGAATGGTCCGGAGGTAAAGATTTATATATAGGAAGTCCTGTTTCAGCCATCGGGACAAGCTTCGGGGTCATCGGTATTGTACCGGGACCACCGGAAGGGTCCCGGGGGCCCACCGGGTGGGGCCACCTGCCCCGGGGGGCCACATGGGCTGTAGGGGGTGCGCCTTGGCCTACATGGGCCAAGGGCACCAGCCCCAAGAGGCCCATGCGCCTAGGGAACCCTAGAGGGAAGAGTCCTCAAGGGGGTAGGCACCTCCGAGGTGCCTTGGGGAGGATGGACTCCTCCCCCCCTCTTGGCCGCACCCCTTCCTTGGAGGAAGGGGCAAGGCTGCGCCTCCCCCCTCTCCCTTGCCCCTATATATAGTGGAGGGGAGGGAGGGCATCCATACCTGAGCCCCTGGCGCCTCCCTCCCTCCCGTGACACCTCCTCCTCTCCCGTAGGTGCTTGGCGAAGCCCTGCAGGATTGCCACGCTCCACCATCACCACCACGCCGTTGTGCTGCTGCTGGATGGAGTTTTCCTCAACCTCTCCCTCTCTCCTTGCTAGATCAAGGCATGGGAGACATCGTCGAGCTGTACGTGTGTTGAACGCGGAGGTGTTGTCCGTTCGGCACTAGATCATCGGTGATTTGAATCACGACGAGTACGAATCCATCAACCCTGTTCACTTGAACGCTTCCGCTTAGCGATCTACAAGGGTATGTAGATGAACTCTCCTTCCCCTCATTGCTAGTCTCTCCATAGATAGATCTTGGTGATACCTAGGAAAATTTTGAATTTCTGCTACGTTCCCCAACACTTCCCCCCGCAAGTGCGGACGGTGAACATGATATACGCAACCCACATCCCCAAAAGGGAGCGGAAGCATGCTCTCAAGGACGTCTATGCGTTGGAGCCAGTTGCCCCAAAGTTCAACCCATGGTCCTCCTGCCCGATCACTTTTGATCGAAGGGACCACCCCACTAGCATCCGTCACGGCGGATTTGCCGCATTGGTCCTAGACCCAATTATCAACGGATTTCACCTCACCAGAGTCCTAATGGACGACGGCAGCAGCCTGAACCTGCTTTATCAGGATACAGTGCGAAAAATGGGTATCGAGCCCTCAAGGATTAAACCCACAAAGACAACCTTTAAAGGCTCATACCAGGTGGAGAAGCCAGCTGTACAGGCTCGGTTACACTTGAAGTGGTCTTCGGATCCCCGGACAATTTCCGAAGTGAAGAGTTAATCTTCGACATAGTCCCATTCCGCAGTGGCTATCACGCCCTGCTCGGACGAACCACATTTGCAAAATTCAACGCGGTGCCGCACTACGCATATCTCAAGCTCAAGATGTCAGGACCTCACGGAGTCATCACGGTAAATGGAAACACCGAACGCTCTCTCCGAACGGACGAGCACACGGCGGCCCTGGCGGCGGAAGTACAGAGTAGCCTCTCAAGGCAATTCTCCAATCTAGGCGTCAAACGTCCGAACAACGTCAAGCGAGCCCGAAGTAACCTACAACAAATCCGGCTGGCACGTCCCGAGCAAGCATAGCAGTGCGGCCCCAACCCCAGCCCTCGCCAGATGGTGATATCGGTACCACGCATACATAAATATGCCTTAGAGATACCATGGGCATAAGGGGAGGGGCACAACTACGGCACGCCTAGAATGCGGCTCAACCGCACTAAGGGGCTTCCTATTTCGTCGTTTCCTTTTTACACACTTTCAGGACCCAACTATTCGGAAGGCCTGTCCGGCAATACACTCGCCGAACACACGATGCAACAGCCAGGGAGAGAACAAGCCGCGTCAAATGTCCAGGTGGTCTCTATAACGAGCTTAATACCTGTTTTACTTAAAATCCCGCATCTTGCCCCTGGAGGGGGACATGTCAAATAATCCCATCTCTTGCTTATCGCACTACTTGTATCGTTCTGCTTTCATAGCAGCCCTTTTTTAATTAACAATACATAGCTCTTATCTATTATTGTACTCATCCATTTTTTATATACAAATATGTTCAGTCATGACATTCTGCAACCGTACACTTTGGTACGGCCAATACACCAGGGGCTTAAGCACCCCATAACATGGTGTGAGAAGACCAAACACTCTCCTGAGTGCGGCACCCCGAACTTATAGCACTATATGCATCGGCTCCGAATCATGTATTTGGTCAATAGTTGGGTTTGCCCGGCTCCCATGTTTTGGTACCTTACGTTCCGCAATGTTGGCTAAGGTAGCGCTGGGAGAACTACTGCGATTGTGCCCCAGTTGAGCTGGGTTAACACCTTAGTAGAGAAAGCTAAAACTGACCGTCATGATAGTGCGAGAGACCGGTCGCTGTTCGCGAGGTTTTTCGAGTCCTTAAAGACTTATGCCGCTTAGAGCGAGGAACCGGACTTATCCGGCCTAGGCGTGGATAGCGCCCCGAACTCGGTCTTCCGAATACTAGGGGCTTCGCAGAAATTTAAAATTATAGAATTCTATGGCTAAGTGAGAGTGATAAAGCATTATAAGTCCAACGGCCTGGTCCGTTGTGCTGAGCGCCTCCCTAGATGGACCCAAGAATGGGAACAAGAGCGCTTAGGTTTATCCCGAACACTCCAGCACTCGTGGCATGGGGGTCGAAGCCGACGACTTGCATCTCTCAGATTTGATAAACGGCCGCACAGAAGGTAATATTTTAAATTAACAAGCATTGCTTAACGCATATGAACAAAGTTTTCAGCGTACAGGATAACAGATGCAAGTCTACTCAAAAATTACATCTTTGGAGCATTCGTACGCTATACGGCGAGCACCCTTCAGGACGCCCTTATAATACATCTCGGGCGTGCGATACTCCTTGCCCGGCGGTGGCACGTCCGTCAAAAGCTTCTCAGCGTCCAGCTTGCCCCAGTGCACTTTAGCACGGGCAAGGGCCCGACGGGCACCTTCAATGTAGACGGAGCGCTTGATGAACTCAATCCACGGACAAGCGTCCACCAGCCGTCGCACCAGACCGAAGTAGCTCCCAGGCATGGCTTCCCTAGGCCATAGTCGAACTATGAGGCCCTTCATGGCCTGTTCGGCCACCTTGTGGAGCTCGACCAGCTGCTTCAGCTGATCGCTCAGGGGCACCGGATGCTCGGCCTCAGCATACTGAGACCAGAACACCTTTTCCGTCGAGCTCCCCTCCTCGGCTCGGTAGAACGCGGCAGCATCAGACACATTACGGGGCAGATCGGCGAACGCTCCTGGAGAGCTCTGGATTCGGGTAAGTAATAGATAATTTACTTTTACATGCTTGCTTTGCATAAAGAATGCCTTACCCGCCGCTATTTTCTTTATCGCCTCGATCTCCTGGAGGGCCTTCTGGGCTTCGGCCTTAGCGTTTTTGGCACTCTCAAGAGCCAAGGCGAGCTCGAACTCTCGAGTCTTCGAGTCACGCTCCAAACTCTCATGTTTTTCCACGAGAGCCTGGAGCTCTTGCCGCACCTCCGCCATCCGCGCCTCCTGCTTCTCTCGCTCGGTGCGCTCCAAGGCCGCACTGTTCTCGGCCTTGGACACCGCCTCCTTCAGGGTCGCCACCTCGGATGTGGCCCCTGCAACATTTACGTTTGTCCTGTCATTATTTGCAACCAAGTATTTCTATATACATTTACATGCGGTACTACGTACCCTCTTTATCCTCGAGCTGCTTCTTGGCACGGCCGAGCTCGCTCTCGGACCGCTCGAGGCTTTCCTTCAAGGCATTGACCTCCGCAGTCAGTGCGGCAGAGGTCAGCAGCGCAGCATGCATTCCCATATTGACACATTTTTATTAGACTCCTGCGTATATCTTTTTAGATCCTCAGGTCGGCTTTTCTTTTCGAACGCCGAACTGAGCATCAGGGGCTACTGTCTATGAGGTAAGATTTTTTATATGTTTTTTAACACATACCTCAAAGCCTGTTAACATGCTTGTATAGGCTTCTGTCAGCCCGCTCTTGGCGGACTGAACCTTCTGAATCACCGCACTCATAACAGTGCGGTGTTCCTCGTCGATGGAGGCGCCGTTAAGCACCTCCAGCAAATTGTCCGGCACCTCCGGATGGACGGAGGTCACCGGCGTCGTAGGCTTGCCCTTCTTATGAAGGCACCGCCTGTCGGACTCTAGAACCATTGATGGTTCCGGAGCAGTGTTCGGCCCGGGGCCGGACTTGGATCCCTCCAGGGCTTTACCCCCTTTAGGCCTGGAGTCCGGGAGGTTGCCTTGCGGCGCCTCCAGGACCACCTCCTCCTGGTGTAATCCCTTTCGGGACTCCACCTCGGCGTCGTCCATAGGGAGAGGGGAGGAGGCCGTTGGGAGTGAAGCCGCTATTCACATCCGACGAATCCAAGGAGCCACTCATCGAATCGTCGAGCTGAGCCTTGGGCGGACTGCATGATCAAATTCGACGTCAGAAAATGCCAAATAACGGAGAAGCGCCATAAGTTATTCGGACATCCGGATGCTTACAATTTTGCCAGGGGCTTGACCCTGGATGGCCATTCCTCCCCGCCGTCTTCGGCATCGGGGGTGTAGTCCGGAAGGGGGGTTCTCCCCTTCTTGGACCCTCCGGCCTCCCCAGTTGGGGCGGCCTTTCTCTTCTTTCCTCCCCTCGTTGGATGGGGAGAGGCTTCTTCTTCTTCTCCTTCCTCCTCCTCGTCTTCTGAGGTGGAGGGTGCGTCGGGGTTGTCGGACGATGAATCCGACACCACCAGGCGCCGGGAGCTATTTCGAGTCCCCGTGGCCTTCTTCTTGGCCTTCTTCTCTGGCACCACATGAGGTGCCAGAACCAACAGCTTTGTTAAGCGGGCGTCCGCTGGGTCTTCGGGCAAGGGAGCCGGCCAGTCGATTTGTCCGGCCTTCTTCTGCCAGTCCTGTTAAAAAGATGGGAGTTTAGATCCCGCATAGAATCAAATCTATGAAAAACGAATACCCCGTAAAGGGAAAATTAAGCTCACCACGCTGGCTTGGCGCTTGGCGTAGAATCCGCGATCCTCGGTGACGGGAGGGGAGACCTCGGAGCTCTTGAATAGCACCTTCCAGGCATCCTCGTGCTTTGTGTCGAAGAGCCGAGACAGAGTCTGGTGCTGGGCCGGGTCAAACTCCCACAAGCTGAAAGCCCGTCATTGACACGGGAGAATCCGGCGGAAAAGCATGACCTGGACTACGGTGACAAGTTTAACCTTCCTGCCGATCAGGTCTTTGATGCAGGTTTGAAGTCCGGTCACTTTCGCCAAATTACCCCATGACAGGCCCGTCTCTTTCCAAGATGTGAGTCGTGTGGGGATGCCAGATCAGAATTCGGGGGCCGCTGCCCATTCTGGGTCACGCGGCTCGGTGATATAGAACCACCCCGATTGCCACCGTTTGATAGTCTCTACGAAGGCGCCCTCGAGCCATGTAACATTGGCTATCTTGCCCACCATGGCACCTCTGCACTCCACTTGGCGGCCGCCCACAACCTTCGGCTTGACGCTGAAGATCTTCAGCCATAGGCCAAAATGAGGCTGGATGCGGAGGAAGGCCTCACACACGACGATGAACGCCGTGATGTTGAGGATAAAATTCGGGGCCAGATCGTGGAAGTCCAGGCCGTAGTAGAACATGAGCCCCCGGACGAACGGGTGAAGAGGAAAACCCAGTCCGCGGAGGAAATGGGGAATAAAAACAACCCTATCATGGGGCTTGGGGGTGGGGATGAGTTGCATCACATCTGGAAGCCGGTGCACGATGTCGTCAGACAGGTATCCGGCCTTCCTTAACTTTTTGATTTGCCCCTCTATGACGGAGGAGGCCATCCATCTACCTCCCGCTCTGGACATGACTGGAGAAGGTTGAGGTGGGAAGTGCGGGCTTGGGCGTTAGGGCTCGAGCGCGCAGGGACGAATAAGCAAAGGAGGAAGAAGGCGTGAATGGAAAGGGCGGATGCTTATCCCCTTATATGGGCGGCCGAAACTACGAGCCCCCACCGGCCTAATAAAACTCGCTTATCTCCCAAGCACCACGGTTAATGGCGCGGTTGGGTTACCCACGCCCGTATTGATGAGAATCCTGGAATAAGGGGACACAATCTCTGCTTTGACAAGACATGCCAAGGAAACCGCCTCGCTAAACGCGCTGAGGTGGAATAGTGAAATGAATAAAGGCCTGGTCGTGGCGTGATGTCACGCTGCGGAATACGTCGGCAGATTAGATTGCTGCAAATATTATTCTCTCTACGGTGGCATGTGGAACTTATTTTGCAGAGCCGGACACTATCCTGGTGTTCAAACATCATCTATGAAGTATTCGGAGGAAGAACCCGTCTTGCAATGCCGAAGACAATTTGCGCGCCGAACTCGTCGTCATTGAAGCCTGGTTCAGGGGCTACTGAGGGAGTCCTGGATTAGGGGGTGTCCGGATGGCTGGACTATGACCTTTGGCCGGACTCCCGGACTATGAAGATACAAGATTGAAGACTCCGTCCCGTGTCCAGATAGGACTTTCCTTGACATGGAAGGCAAGCTTGGCGATACGATATGAAGATCTCCTCCTATTGTAACCGACTCTATGTAACCCTAGACCTCTCCGGTGTCTATATAAACCGGAGAGTTTTAGTCCGTAGGACGAACAACAATCATGCCATAGGCTAGCTTCTAGGGTTTAGCCTCTCTGATCTCGTGGTAGATCAACTCTTGTACTACCCATATCATCAATATTAATCAAGCAGGAGTAGGGTTTTACCTCCATCGAGAGGGCCCGAACCTGGGTAAAAATATCGTGTCCCTTGTCTCCTGTTACCATCCGCCTAGACGCACAGTTCGGGACCCCCTACCCGAGATCCGCCGGTTTTGACACCGACAGTCGGGCTTTGAGGTAACCACCTGACCCCGTGCGATGGTGATGCTACTTCTTTGCAACATTAATCTTGTTTGTCGCTGACATCTTCTTACTCTTTTCCGATGTCTTGTGGGCCACAAATGCGGGCCATTGATCTCTGATCTTCTCAAACCGGCCGGTGAATTCTGGTGTCTCTTCTTTGTCGACAAACGTTTTCAGCTCATTCTTCCACCTCCTGAATAGTTCTGCCATCTTCTTAAGAGCATGAGACTTGATCAATTGATCTTTAACTGGCTTCTTTGGATCCTCCTCTGGTGGTAGGGTGAAATTTGCCTTAAGCGTTTTCCAAAGATCTTCTTTCTGCATATCGGAGACATAAGATGTCGGCACCTCAGGGTCTTCCTTCTTTGGCTTTAACCATTGCTGGATACTGATCGGGATCTTGTCCCTAACAACAACCCCACACTGAGCACGAAATGCATCCCTTGTCCGGATGGGTTCAATCGGTTTGCCATCGCGCGCGATTGCTATGATCTCAAACCTTTCATCTGAGCGCAACTTTTTCTTCGGGCCTCGTTTCTTTACCGAAGTTGAGCTCAATCCGGAGGGCTAGAGAAAAAAGAAGAAAGACGAGAGTTAATTAATATGTGTACATATGAAAACAATGAATGCATCAATTAACTAGTCAGCACAGGCTTAACTAATATATATATATACCTGGCCGGACTCGGTTCGGTCACCGAAGCCGTCATCACGGTCTCCTTCTTGTACCTCCGTTGGGTCACCGGAGCCATCATGAACATAGCCCTCTTCTTGTACCGGCATTAATGGGTCATCGGAGCCATCATGAACATAGCCCTCTTCTTCACCCGGTCCTTCCTGACCATCGGTGTTGTTGAGAAACGACGCAACGACATCACTTCCTTGTGCGATTATCTCCCCCAACATCGCTTCTGTTGCTTCGTCTCAGGAGTGCTCCATAGTTTCTGCAAATATTTACAACATGTCAATTATTATTCAAACATGGTACAGATGGATATATATTAGTGGCAAACATAGAACTAGCTAGCTAATCACAATAAGGAATCATGTTAGTGGCCTCGACACTGCTTCTCTAGGGTTTGGGGTGGCCTAGACAACGCTTCAAGGGTTTGGGGTGGCCTCGACACAATGCTTCAAGGGTTTGGGGTGGCCTCGACGACAACGCTCTTTTAACTTGGTAAATTTGGGTGGCCTCGAGAGAGTTTGTCGGGTAGGGGCGCGGCGGGAGGGGGTAGGAGACCAACATCATTTTTTCTCTAGGGTTTGGGTGTCCTCGAGAGTTTTGGTTGAGCGATAGGGCCGAGGGGGGTGCTCCCGTGGTATAAGTTATCACGGTCGAGAGTGGGTATATATATCGACCGCCCCTCATGTTGAAGTTATCCGGGAGGGGGTTATATCGACAACGACGTGACTTACATATACATGGGAAAATAATGTTATCGGGGAGGGGGTATATCGGTACCCCCCCCCCTCATGTTGAAGTTCTCGGGAGGGGGTATATCGACAACGACATACCCGATAAAAAATAAGAAGACAAAAGAAGAAATAAAAAGAGGAGAAGAAGAAAGGAATAGAAGAGAAGCAATCGAAGAAAAAAAAGAAAAAAAAGGAGAAGAAGAAAGGAATAGAGGAGAAAGAAGATAAACAATAGAATTTTTTGTTCTCCTCTATTCCTTTCTTCTTCTCCTCCTCTTCTTTTTCTTCCTTTTTCCTCTTCTTATTTATTTTCCCTCTTCTTTTCCTCTCCTCTTCTTCTCCTTTCTTCCTCTTCTTATTTTCCTTTTTCTCCTCTCATTCTTTTTCTTCTTCTTCCTTTCCTAGCTAGATATTTAATAAAATTCTAAAAATTAAACTAACCTAAAATGTACTAAATCTAAATTTTGCATATATGAACATATATACACAAAGAACATACAAACATATATACATTTTTATAAAAAAGCAAAAACATCATATTCTATAAAAAAATCATATACATATAATCTGAAAAAAAACATCATATTCTATAAAAAAATCATCATATATATGAACAAAAACAATTATCACATATATTAAAAAACAGGGGAGGGCGCCGCCGGACCAAGGTGAGGAGGGGCAGGGGCACGGGGTCGGGGCAGGGCGGCGAGCGGCGACGGCGACAGCGTCGGGGCAGGGCAGGGGCGGCGCGCGTCGGGGCAGGGCGGCGAGCGGCGACGGCGTCTGGCGAGGGCGTGGGCGACGGCGTCGGGGCAGGGCGGCGAGCGACAATGGTGTCGGGCGAGGGCGTGAGCGACGGCGTCGGGGCAGGGCTCGGTGGCGACGGCGTCGGGCGAGGGCGCGGGCGACGGCGTCGGGGCAGGACTCGGCGGCGACGGCGACGAGGAGCAGCGTGGGGGCGTCGGGGTGGAGAAGAAGTGATTTTTGCAGAAATTGCTAAATGTTTCTTATATATCCAAGGCATTGGTACCAGTTCGTGGCACCAACCGGTACCAATGGCCCCCTTTAGTCCCGGTTGGTGCCACCAACCGGGACCAAAGGCCTCTTTTCAGCAGCCCAAAGGGCGGGAAGCGGCGGCCTGTGGTCCTGGTTGGTGGCACCAACCGGGACTAAAGGGTGGGCATTGGTACCGGTTGGTACCACGAACCGGTACCAATGCACCCCCTTTAGTCCCGGTTGGTGCCACCAACCGGGACCAAAGGCCCCTGTGCTGCCCGCGTCGCGGCCAAAGTTTAGTCCCACCTCGCTAGTTTAGAGGGGCGCGCAGTGGTTTATAAGCCCCACTGCCGCACCCCTCTCAAGCTCCTCTCCACTGCAGGCTTACGGGCCTACTTGCTACTGCTTTGCCTGATGGGCCTTCTGGGCCTACTTCAGGCCTGAATCCTGGCCCATAGATGGGTTTCTAGTCATATTCAGGCCGTGGTGGCCGAGTTGGTGGCAATTTTTTTGTTTTTTCCCTGTTTTTTTGTTTTCTTTTTTGCTTTGTTTATTTTGTTTTGTTACTACTTACAACAAAATACTTATTTATTTTATTTTATTTTGTTTATAATTACTTATTAATTTTATTTTATGATAATTCTTTTTGCTATTAAAGTTTCTAACAAAAAAAGTTCTTTATGAAAATTCTTTTTGCTTTTAATGATTTTGAACAGAAAATACTTTGATAATTTTAGTTGCATGAATTTTATATAATTTTAGTTTCAATAATACTAGAAGTTGCTTATAATGTTTTGAACACAAAATACTTTGATAATTTTAGTTTCATAATTATGTTATTAAAGTTTTTTTGTTTCTACTTATCTATTTTATTAAAGTTTATATTATTTTGTTTCAAATTACTTATTTATTTTATTTTATTTTGTTTCTGACTTCATTTGTTATTTTTCATGCATTTTTACTGATTATTTTGAGCTATAAGACCATGAAATTGAAAAGCATTTGAAATGAACTCTGAAAAGGTTCCAAGTTGGCATGGTATCATCATTTCACCCACATAGCATGTGCAAGAAAGTAGATAGGCTTACGGCAAAAACTGGATGCACTTCGTGTACAAAACAGACAATCTCCTTCGATGTATCAGGGTTTCATACGGAAACTCGTCTGTTACAAAGGGATTTCAATTTTTTTGAACTTATTTGAACCCCCTTGTTTTTCTGTGTTCAAAATGCACCATTCAAAGCCATATCATCAATTTACAACCCTTTCTGACTTCATTTGTTATTTTTCAAGCATTTACTGATTATTTTGAGCTATAAGACCATGAAATTGAAAAGCGTTAGAAATGAACTCTGAAAAGGTTCCAAGTTGGCATGGTATCATCATTTCACCCACATAGCATGTGCAAGAAAGTAGAGAGGCTTACGGCAAAAACTGGATGCACTTCGTGTACAAAACGGACAATCTCCTTCGAAGTATCAGGGTTTCATATGGAAACTCGTCTATTACAAAGGGATTTCAAATTTTTTGAACTTATTTGAACTCCCTTGTTTTTCTGTGTTCAAAATGCACCATTCAAAGTTGTAAGACCATGAAGTTGAAAAGCATTTGAAATGGAACTCTGAAACCAAAGTACATACATAGTTCTCTAGAGCATTAAAACCAAAGTACATACATAGTTCTCATTGAACAACATATAGCTCTCCAGAGCATCTAATTAAACCATACATTGAAATTATGTAAAACATTTAAATGCAAAAACAAATGCGATCATAACCGCAACCAAGGTAACAACTGATCCAACTGCATAATGATACCAACCCTCGGTATGAATGGCATATTTTCTAATCTTTTTAATCTTCAACCGCATTGCATCCATCTTGATCTTGTGATCATCGATGACATCCGCAACATGCAACTCCAATATCATCTTCTCCTCCTCAATTTTTCTTATTTTTCCCTTCAAGTAATTGTTTTCTTCTTCAACTAAATTTAACCTCTCGATAATACGGTCGGTTGGAATTTCCGGTTCACCAACCTCCTAGATAAATAAAATCTATGTCACATTGGTCGGCATAATTGTCATAAACAATAAATGAACCAAATAGTTATGAAAAGATAATATATACCACATATGAATCATAGACAGGACGAGGGCCGACGGGGGCGGATGCCAAAACCATCGCACTATATAATAACAAGGAATAATAAAAGTAAGAAAATTAGACAAGTATCTATCTGAAGTCGGAAATTTTTTTCTTTCAGAAATAAGATAAGAACAAGAGGCTCACCACGGTGGTGCCGGCGACGAGATCGGCGCGAGCAATCGACGGCGGTGAAGACGGGGCGGGGACGTGACGTGACGGACCACTAAATCTAGACAAATCTCATTGAAAATGAAGCTTGGAGGTCGAGTTTCGAGAGGAGAAAGCTTAACTAGTGTGGCTCGGGCATTACATCGAACACCTCATGTGCATAGGAGGTGAACTGGAGCACCCAAATGCCCTCCCCTTGCCGGCTTGACAAAAACAGAGCACTGTGGAGTGCTTTGCCGCGGAGGTGGGTATATGTAGGCAAGTTATTTGTCCCGGTTCATGGCATGAACCGGGACTAAAGCCACCCCTTCTGTCCCGGTTCAAGACACGAACCGGGACCAATGGTTGTGGGCCAGCAGCGAGGACCATTGGTCCCAGTTCGTGGCTCGAACTGGGACAAATGGTTCCACACGAACCGGGACCAATGCCCACGAGGCCCCGGCCGGCCCCCTGGGCTCACGAACCGGGTCTAATACCCCCCATTGGTCCCGGTTCTTGAAGAACCGGGACTAATGAGCTGGCCAGGGCCGAACGGTAGCCCTGTTTTCTACTAGTGAGGCAATATGTGGTGCATGTCAAAAGTATACTACTAATCCAAACTTGATCTAGTTTGGACTAGTAGTACTTTCGATGTGCACCACATGTTGCCTCCACTTGAATCTAATCCTCCAGCACAAGCTATTTAATCATCATCATAGTCATTACCACCAACAGTATTTATTTAATCACCACTAACACTAGCTAATAATAATCATCATAGTCATTACCACCAACACTAGCTATTTAATCATCATAGTCCTAGTGTAGCACATCATCATCTTCAAACTCATTTCTAGCTAGCTAATCACTCATGTTGCTCTCTCTCAGGTAAAATAACATAAAACATGTGTAGCTCTCCTCCTTCATTAAGTTGGAGCATGCAGATGAACATGTCTCCTAATCGTGGGTTGCGCTTCTGATTGCTGCCCCCTAGTACTTGTCTGCGCTCCTCCATCGCAAATTTGGTCCAGTCTTTCACTATTAAGAATTCGTCACTAATCCTGAATGCACTATAGTGATTTGTAGGATATCTTGGCCGTAAGCTAACAATACTCATGATACCTTTAGTCTCGATCCCATGAGGCACAACATTCATCGGGAATCCCTGTTGAAGAACATCGTATGGTAACATACTTAGCAATGAAGTTTAGCTTAAAAATAATGTATGGAAAAGATGCACTGAGGACAAATAGTAAAAATCTAACCATCTTTCCTAAATAGATGTGACTGTAGTTCATTACGAACACTATTGGTCGCACGTTTTCAGTACTAACATTTCTAAATGCAGGAAGAAAATTTGTCTTGACAGTATCAAGATCCGCAAGCCATGAAACATAATGACTTATCTCCTCGCAGTTTAGTTCAGCCCCGGCACAGTAGTAGGTCCTGTATACCAAGCGCTGGACATGTTTGCTTGAACGGAAATAAGCTGACAATAGAAATTAGTTGTCAACTATTTTTGAATAAACAATGTCAAAGACATAAATATGGTTGAGAAACTCACATAATGGTATAACTGGAGGCGTCTGCACATCAACCCAGATGTCGGTATTACCTTCAATATCATCTTCCGGACGAATATCAAAGGTGATAACCATATTAGGCTCCAATGCATAAGTCTTGCAAAGTGCTCGCCATGTTTTGCATCCAAAATAGGTGTAGTCGTCTGAATTGTATAATTTTGCGTGGAAAATATAACCATGCTCGGTCTTCAAGCAAAATTTCTTTACCTCCATAGTACGGCTAAAACCTATCTTATCCAATACAAAATCTCTTGCATGGCAGGGGATATGCTAGTAGAATAGTAAAAAAATAAGTTGAAGCAAATGAAGCAGATGTCATGCTTAATTACGAAAAAAGACTTGTCATTGTGACTTACTGTATCCACTTCGAAGTTCTCGTCCAGCTTGATGCTGAAGCGCCTATCATCATCTAGGAAGATTCGGTCGCACAGGCCGCGCTCGTCTTTGCAGTATTTGCAAATACCGAAATCCTTTTCATCGTCAGACATTTCCTATGTTCATAGTTGAAACATTAATAGAAAATCGATCGAAGACAACTACCAGGATACTCAACACACAAATCGGGGGCACTCGATATTTCCTACATATTCTGGCACAAGTCATGCTAAAATTCACGGAAAAATCCGGCATGACCTTTGCTAAAATAGGACATATCGAGCGCCTGAAATTTGCCGGAATAGAAATGAATCAACACTCCGGCAAAATATAGGCCACTCGGAGGTGTAACCTGCAAACATGACCGGCTACTTGGGCAAGCACATATCCTATTTGAGCAACACAAGATATACATTTCAAGATATCTTATAGGACTCAAATTAGCATGCATTCAATAAGCAAAACTAAATCATCTCATGCGTCTGTACATCGTCGAATATTATCACTAATACATCCCGAATAGTATCATACATATAACATCACTAATACAACTAAAACCCTAGCGCACAACGGGTATCGGCGCGAGCGGTGGACACCCACAGAGAAGGAACCATAACAGGATCATAGCTCCAGTGAGATCCCTGGAGAACCTGCCAGGTATTGGAGAACCTGTGCTCCAACGCAAACAAGTAGCGACGGACGTGCGCGTCCTCCTCACTGACACGGTGACGCACCACCTCCGCAGGGTCCTCAAGGCTCTGCACCATCACTGGCCCACGCGACCGCCACCAAAGAAGGTTTGGGTCAACGACAGGCTGGCTCCTCACCAACCTGCGCCCCCCGGTAGGTAGCGCCTCCCAGTACCACCCAGGCGGAGCCCAGTCCCGGACATGGACCTGTTGGGGAACGTAGTAATTTCAAAATTTTCCTACGCACACGCAAGATCATGGTGATGGCATAGCAACAAGAGGGGAGAGTAATGTCCACGTACCCTCATAGACCGTCAGCGAAAACGTTGACAACGCGGTTGATGTAGTCGTACGTCTTCACGATCCGACCGATCCAAGCACCGAACGTACGGCACCTCCGAGTTCAGCACACGTTCAGCTCGATGACGATCCCCGGACTCCGATCCAGCAAAGTGTCGGGGATGAGTTTCGTCAGCACGACGGCGTGGTGACGATGATGATGTTCTATCGGCGCAGGGCTTCACCTAAACTCCGTGACGATATGACCGAGGTGGAATATGGTGGAGGGGGGCACCGCACACGGCTAAGGAACGATCACGAAGATCAACTTGTGTGTATTGGGATGCCCCCCTGCCCCCGTATATAAAGGAGCAAGGGGGGAGGCCGGTCGGCCCTAGGGGGCGCGCCAAGGAGGGGGGAATCCTCCTCCTAGTGGGAGTAGGATTCCCCTTTCCTAGTCCCACTAGGAAGGAGGAAGGGGGAAGGAAAGAGAGGGAGAGGGAGAGGGAAAGAGGGGCCGTGCCCCCCCTCCCTAGTCCAATTCGGACTCCCCATGGGGGGGCCACCTCCTGGGCTGCTGGCCTCTCTCTCCCCTCAGTCCCACTAAGGCCCAATACTTCCCCGGGGGGTTCCGGTAACCCCTCCGGCACTCCGGTTTTCTCCGAAATCACCCGGAACAATTCCAGTGTCCGAATATAGTCGTCCAATATATCAATCTTTATATCTCAACCATTTCGAGACTCCTCGTCATGTTCGTGATCACATCCGGGACCCCAAACAACCTTCGGTACATCAAAACATATAAACTCATAATAAAACTGTCATCGTAACGTTAAGCGTGCGGACCCTACGGGTTCGAGAACTATGCAGACATGACCTAGAACTGTTTCTGGTCAATAACCAATAGCGGAACCTGGATGCTCATATTGGCTCCTGCATATTCTACGAAGATCTTTATCGGTCAAACCGCATAACAACATACGTTGTTCCCTTTGTCATCGGTATGTTACTTGCCCGAGATTCGATCGTCAGTATCCAATACCTAGTTCAATCTCGTTACCGGCAAGTCTCTTTACTCGTTACGTAATGCATCATTCCGTAACTAACTTATTAGCTACATTGCTTGCAAGTCTTATAGTGATGTGCATTACCGAGAGGGCCCAGAGATACCTCTCCGATAATCGGAGTGACAAAACCTAATCTTGAAATACGCCAACCCAACATGTACCTTTGGAGACACCTGTAGTACTCCTTTATAATCACCCAGTTACGTTGTGACGTTTGGTAGCACCCAAAGTGTTCCTCCGGTAAACGGGAGCTGCATAATCTCATAGTTACAGGAACATGTATAAGTCATGAAGAAAGCAATAACAATATACTAAACGATCAAGTGCTAGGCTAACGGAATGGGTCATGTCAATCACATCATTCTCCTAATGATGTGATCCCATTAATCAAATGACAACACATGTCTATGGTTAGGAAACATAACCATCTTTGATTAATGAGCTAGTCAAGTAGAGGCATACTAGTGACGTTATGTTGGTCTATGTATTCACACGTGTATTATGTTTCCGGTTAATACAATTCTAGCATGAATAATAAACATTTATCATGATATGAGGAAATAAATAATAACTTTATTATTGCCTCTAGGGCATATTTCCTTCAGTCTCCCACTTGCACTAGAGTCAATAATCTAGATTACACAGTAATGATTCTAACACCCATGGAGTCTTGGTGTTGATCATGTTTTGCTCGTGGAAGAGGCTTAGTCAACGGGTCTGCGACATTCAGATCCGTATATATCTTGCAAATTTCTATGTCTCCCACCTGGACTAGATCCCGGATGGAATTGAAGCGTCTCTTGATGTGCTTGGTTCTCTTGTGAAATCTGGATTCCTTTGCCAAGGTAATTGCACCAGTATTGTCACAAAAGATTTTCATTGGACCCGATGCACTAGGTATGACACCTAGATCGGATATGAACTCCTTCATCCAGACTCCTTCATTTGCTGCTTCCGAAGCAGCTATGTACTCCGCTTCACATGTAGATCCCGCTACGATGCTTTGTTTAGAACTGCACCAACTAACAGCTCCACCGTTTAATATAAATACGTATCCGGTTTGCGATTTAGAATCGTCCGGATCAGTGTCAAAGCTTGCATCGACGTAACCCTTTACGACAAGCTCTTTGTCACCTCCATAAATGAGAAACATATCCCTAGTCCCTTTCAGGTATTTCAGGATGTTCTTGACCGCTGTCCAGTGATCCACTCCTGGATTACTTTGGTACCTCCCTGCTAGACTTATAGCAAGGCACACATCAGGTCTGGTACACAACATTGCATACATGATAGAGCCTATGGCTGAAGCATAGGGAACATCTTTCATTTTCTCTCTATCTTCTGCAGTGGTCGGGCTTTGAGTTTTACTCAACTTCACACCTTGTAACACAGGCAAGAACCCTTTCTTTGCTTGATCCATTTTGAACTTTTTCAAAACTTTATCAAGGTATGTGCTTTGTGGAAGTCCAATTAAGCGTCTTGATATATCTCTATAAATCTTGATGCCCAATATATAAGCAGCTTCACTGAGGTCTTTCATAGAAAAACTTTTATTCAAGTATCCCTTTATGCTATCCAGAAATTCTATATCATTTCCAATTAATAATATGCCATCTACATATAATATCAGAAATGCTACAGAGCTCCCACTCACTTTCTTGTAAATACAGGCTTCTCCAAAAGTCTGTATAAAACCAAATGCTTTGATCACACTATCAAAACGTTTATTCCAACTCCGAGAGGCTTGCACCAGTCCATAAATGGATCGCTGGAGCTTGCACACTTTGTTAGCTCCCTTTGGATCGACAAAACCTTCTGGCTGCATCATATACAACTCTTCTTCCAGAAACCCGTTCAGGAATGCAGTTTTGACATCCATCTGCCATATTTCATAATCATAAAATGCAGCAATCGCCAACATGATTCGGACAGACTTAAGCATCGCTACGGGTGAGAAGGTCTCATCGTACTCAATCCCTTGAACTTGTCGAAAACCTTTTGCGACAAGTCGAGCTTTGTAGACAGTAACATTACCGTCAGCGTCAGTCTTCTTCTTAAAAATCCACTTATTTTCAATTGCTTGCCAATCATTGGGCAAGTCAACCAAAGTCCACACTTTGTTCTCATACATGGATCCCATCTCAGATTTCATGGCCTCAAGCCATTTTGCGGAATCTGGGCTCACCATCGCTTCTTCATAGTTCTTAGGTTCATCATGGTCTACTAACATGACTTCCAGAATAGGATTACCGTACCACTTTGGTGCGGTTTTTATTCTGGTTGATCTACGAGGCTCAGTAACAACTTGATCTAAAATTTAATGATCATCATCATTAACTTCCTCACTAATTGGTGTAGACGTCACAGGAACTAGTTTCTGTGATGAACCACTTTCCAATAAGGGAGCAGGTATAGTTACCTCATCAAGTTCTACTTTCCTCCCACTCACTTCTTTCGAGAGAAACTCCTTCTCTAGAAAGGATCCATTCTTAGCAACAAATGTCTTGTCTTCGGATCTGTGATAGAAGGTGTACCCAACTGTTTCCTTTGGGTATCCTATGAAGACACATTTTTCCGATTTGGGTTCGAGCTTATCAGGTTGAAGTTTTTTCACATAAGCATCGCAGCCCCAAACTTTCAGAAACGACAACTTTGGTTTCTTGCCAAACCATAGTTCATAAGGAGTCGTCTCAACGGATTTTGATGGTGCCCTATTTAACGTGAATGCGGCCGTCTCTAAAGCATAACCCCAAAACGATAGCGGTAAATCGGTAAGAGACATCATAGATCGCACCATATCTAGTAAAGTACGATTACGACGTTCGGACACACCATTACGTTGTGGTGTTCCAGGTGGCGTAAGTTGCGAAACTATTCCGCATTGTTTCAAATGTAAACCAAACTCGTAACTCAAATATTCTCCTCCACGATCAGATCATAGAAACTTTATTTTCTTGTTACGATGATTTTCAACTTCACTCTGAAATTCTTTGAACTTTTCAAATGTTTCAGATTTATGCTTCATTAAGTAGATATACCCATATCTGCTTAAATCATCCGTGAAGGTGAGAAAATAATGATATCCGCCACGAGATTCAACATTCATCGGACCACATACATCTGTATGTATGATTTCCAACAAATCTGTTGCTCTCTCCATAGTACCGGAGAACGGCGTTTTAGTCATCTTGCCCATGAGGCATGGTTCGCAAGCACCAAGTGATTCATAATCAAGAGGTTCCAAAAGTCCATCAGTATGAAGTTTCTTCATGCGCTTTACACCAATATGACCTAAACGGCAGTGCCACAAATAAGTTGCACTATCATTATCAACTCTGCATCTTTTGGCTTCAACATTATGAATATGTGTATTACTACCATCGAGATTCATCAAAAATAGACCACTCTTTAAGGGTGCATGACCATAAAAGATATTACTCATATAAATAGAACAACCATTATTCTCTGATTTAAATGAATAACCGTCTCGCATCAAACAAGATCCAGATATAATGTTCATGCTCAACGCTGGCACCAAATAACAATTATTCAGGTCTAAAATTAATCCCGAAGGTAGATGTAGAGGTAGCATGCCAACTGCGATCACATCGACTTTGGAACCATTTCCCACGCGCATCATCACCTCGTCCTTGGCCAGTGTTCACTTATTCCGTAGTCCCTGTTTCGAGTTGCAAATATTAGCAACAGAACCAGTATCAAATACCCAGGTGCTACTGCGAGCTCTAGTAAGGTACACATCAATAACATGTATATCACATATACCTTTGTCACCTTGCCATCCTTTTTATCCGCCAAATACTTGGGGCAGTTCCGCTTCTAGTGACCAGCTTGCTTGCAGTAGAAGCACTCAGTTTCAGGCTTAGGTCCAGACTTGGGTTTCTTCTCTTGAGCAGCAACTTGTTTGTTGTTCTTCTTGAAGTTCCCTTTCTTCTTCCCTTTGCCCTTTTTCTTAAAACTAGTGGTCTTGTTGACCATCAACACTTGATGCTCCTTCTTGATTTCTACCTCCGCAGCTTTTAGCATTGCGAAGAGCTCGGGAATTGTCTTGTTCATCCCTTGCATATTATAGTTTATCACAAAGCTCTTATAGCTTGGTGGCAGTGATTGGAGAATTCTGTCAATGACGCTATCATCCGGAAGATTAACTCCCAGTTGAATCAAGTGATTATTATACCCAGACATTTTGAGTATATGCTCACTGACAGGACTATTCTCCTCCATCTTGCAGCTATAGAACTTATTGGAGACTTCATATCTCTCAATCCGGGCATTTGCTTGAAATATTAACTTCAACTCCTGGAACATCTCATATGCTCCATGACGTTCAAAATGTCGTTGAAGACCTGGTTCTAAGCCGTAAAGCATGGCACACTGAACTATTGAGTAGTCATCAGCTTTGCTCTGCCAGACGTTCATAACATCTGGTGTTGCTCCTGCAGCAGGCCTGGCACCCAGCAGTGCTTCCAGGACGTAATTCTTTTGTGCAGCAATGAGGATAATCCTCAAGTTATGGACCCAGTCCGTGTAATTGCTACCATCATCTTTCAACTTTGCTTTCTCAAGGAACGCATTAAAATTCAACGGAACAACAACACGGGCCATCTATCTACAATCAACATAGACAAGCAAGATACTATCAGGTACTAAGTTCATGATAAGTTTAACTTCAATTAATCATATTACTTAAGAACTCCCACACAGACAGACATCTCTCTAGTCATCTAAGTGATCACGTGATCCAAATCAACTAAACCATAACCGATCATCACGTGAGATGGAGTAGTTTTAAATGGTGAACATCATTATGTTGATCATATCTACTATATGATTCACGCTCGACCTTTCGGTCTCCGTGTTCCGAGGCCATATCTGCATATGCTAGGCTCGTCAAGTTTAACCTGAGTATTCTGCGTGTGCAAAACTGGCTTGCACCCATTGTAGATGGACGTTGAGCTTATCACACCCGATCATCACGTGGTGTCTGGGCACGACGAACTTTGTCAATGGTGCATACTCAGGGAGAACACTTCTTGATAATTTAGTGAGAGATCATCTTAAAATGCTACCGTCAATCAAAGCAAGATAAGATGCATAAAGGATAAACATCACATGCAATCAATATAAGTGATATGATATGGCCATCATCATCTTGTGCTTGTGATCTCCATCTCCGAAGCACCGTCATGATCACCATCGTCATCGGCGCGACACCTTGATCTCCATCGTAGCATCGTTGTTGTCTCGCCAATCTTATGCTTCTACGACTATCGCTGCTGCTTAGTGATAAAGTAAAGCATTACAGGGCGATTGCATTGCATACAATAAAACGACAACCATATGGCTCCTACCAGTTGCCGATAACTTCGGTTACAAAACATGATCATCTCATACAATAAAATATAGCATCACGTCTTGACCATATCACATCACAACATGCCCTGCAAAAACAAGTTAGACGTCCTCTACTTTGTTGTTGCAAATTTTACGTGGCTGCTACGAGCTTAGCAAGAACCGTTCTTACCTATGCATCAAAACCACAATGATAGTTTGTCAAGTTGGTGCTGTTTTAACCTTCGCAAGGATCGGGCGTAGCCACACTCGGTTCAACTAAAGTTAGAAAACTGACACCCGCCAGCCACCTGTGTGCAAAGCACGTCGGTAGAACCAGTCTTGCGTAAGCGTACGCGTAATGTCGGTCCGGACCGCTTCATCCAACAATACTGCCGAACCAAAGTATGACATGCTGGTAAGCAGTATGACTTATATCGCCCGCAACTCACTTGTGTTCTACTCGTGCATATAACATCAACGCATAAAACCTAGGCTCGGATGCCACTGTTGGGGAACATAGTAATTTCAAAATTTTCCTACGCACACGCAAGATCATGGTGATGGCATAGCAACGAGAGGGGAGAGTAATGTCCACGTACACTCGTAGACCGTAAGCGGAAGCATTATGACAACGCGGTTGATGTAGTCGTACGTCTTCACGATCCGACCGATCCAAGCACCGAACGTACGGCACCTCCGAGTTCAGCACACGTTCAGCTCGATGACGATCCCCGGACTCCGATCCAGCAAAGTGTCGGGGATGAGTTTCGTCAGCACGACGGCGTGGTGATGATGATGATGTTCTATCGGCGCAGGGCTTCACCTAAACTCCGTGACGATATGACCGAGGTGGAATATGGTGGAGGGGGGCACCGCACACGGAACGATCACAAAGATCAACTTGTGTGTATTGGGGTGCCCCCCTGCCCCCGTATATAAAGGAGCAAGGGGGGAGGCCGGCCGGCCCTAGGGGGTGCGCCAAGGAGGGGGGAATCCTCCTCCTAGTGGGAGTAGGATTCGCCTTTCCTAGTCCCACTAGGAAGGAGGAAGGGGGAAGGAAAGAGAGGGAGATGGAGAGGGAAAGAGGGGCCGCGCCCCCCCTCCCTAGTCCAATTCGGACTCCCCATGGGGGGGCCACCTCCTGAGCTGCTGCCCTCTCTCTCCCCTCAGGCCCACTAAGGCCCAATACTTCCCCGGGGGGTTCCGGTAACCCCTCCGGCACTCCGGTTTTCTCCGAAATCACCCGGAACAATTCCAGTGTCCAAATATAGTCGTCCAATATATCAATCTTCATGTCTCGACCATTTCGAGACTCCTCGTCATGTCCGTGATCACATCCGGGACCCCGAACAACCTTCGGTACATCAAAACATATAAACTCATAATAAAACTGTCATCGTAACGTTAAGCGTGCGGACCCTACGGGTTCGAGAACTATGCAGACATGACCTAGAACTGTTTCTGGTCAATAACCAATAGCGGAACCTAGATGCTCATATTGGCTCCTACATATTCTACGAAGATCTTTATCGGTCAAACCGCATAACAACATACGTTGTTCCCTTTGTCATCGGTATGTTACTTGCCCGAGATTTGATCGTCAGTATCCAATACCTAGTTCAATCTCATTACCAGCAAGTCTCTTTACTTGTTACGTAATGCATCATTCCATAACTAACTCATTAGCTACATTGCTTGCAAGGCTTATAGTGATGTGCATTACCGAGAGGGCCCAGAGATACCTCTCCGACAATCGGAGTGACAAAACCAAATCTCGAAATACGCCAACCCAACATGTACCTTTGGAGACACCTGTAGTACTCCTTTATAATCACCCAGTTACGTTGTGACGTTTGGTAGCACCCAAAGTGTTCCTCCGGTAAACGGGAGTTGCATAATCTCATAGTTACAGGAACATGTATAAGTCATGAAGAAAGCAATAGCAATATACTAAACGATCAAGTGCTAGGCTAATGGAATGGGTCATGTCAATCACATCATTCTTCTAATGATGTGATCCCGTTAATCAAATGGCAACACATATCTATGGTTAGGAAACATAACCATCTTTGATTAATGAGCTAGTCAAGTAGAGGCATACTAGTGATGTTATGTTGGTCTATGTATTCACACATGTATTATGTTTCCGGCTAATACAATTCTAGCATGAATAATAAACATTTATCATGATATGAGGAAATAAATAATAACTTTATTATTGCCTCTAGGGCATATTTCCTTCAGGACCATCTGGTGACGCAGGTGTCCTCCGCCGACTCGACGACGAGGATGCGGGATAGGCATCGTCCACGTCGATGCAGGGAAAATTGCTTTAACTAAAAAAATAACAACAAGTTCTTACTAACTAGTTCTATTAATTCAACTAGTTCTTACTAAAAATAAACTTACTATAAATAAAAATAAACTAGTACCTAATTAGTACCTAGTTCTTACTAACTAATTAGTACCTAGGAACTATAAATAAATTTTTTACTCGTTTTATGATTCATCTTAGAAATTTGATTCGTTTCCACTCTTACATGAACCCTAACTAATTTAAGCCGCATCCGCATCCGATTCGTTTCCACCCTTACATGAACCCTAACTAATTTGATGCAACTAAAATATGAAGAAACCCTAGGCAGAGGTAGGGGAGAGGGAGGAGCAGGCGTGCTCACCTCAGGTGCCTTCGATGAGGGAGGGGCAGGCGGCGTCGAGGTCAGGGTCGGGGCTTGAGCGCGCGGTGGAGGGCGCGTCGAGGTCGGGGGCGGGGGCGGCGTCGAGGTCGGGGGCGGGGGCGGCGTCCGGGGCAGCGTTGAGGTCGGGGGCGGGGGTGGCGTTGAATCCGGGGTCGGGGGCGGCGTAGAGGGCGTGCGGAGAGCGCACGGCGGCCGACGGGCGATGGCGGCAGCGAGAGCGGAGGAGTTGGATTTGGGGGAAGTGGCCGTGGGGAAGGACGAACCGCATGGTTAAGTCAGAAGTAGCAGTAGCGTGTTCCAGAAAGCGCGCTACTGCTAAGTTAGCTACATCGTTTTCTGGGATACATGCTACTGCTACTCATTTCTCTTTTTTCTCTTTTTCATTTATTTTTCTTCACATTTTATTTTTCTCCTTTCACCTTATTATATTTCTTTCATTTCCAATTATCTTTCTATTTGCTTTCCATTTAATTTTATATCCTTTTGGCAGTAGCGAGTTTAGAAGAAAATGCACTGCTACAAAGAAAGTAGCGGTAGCGCGGTTCGATATAGATCGCTACTACTATGTGTAGCCTGTAGGCTCCCGTGGGAATTTTAGTAGTAACGTGTTTAGAACAAGGCGCGCTACTGCTAGAACTTTATCTGTAGCGCGGTTTGCACAGGCGCGCTACTGCTACTTAGCACTAGTGTGCTTTTTTGACACACGCTACTGCTAAAGTTCTATGTATAAGGTTTTCCCTAGTAGTGAAGGTATGCTACATCGTAACCGATGTCAGGTCTCTGCAAAAAATCCTTGTGCTACAAGCCTAGCTTTCTCACCACCTCATTTATTTTCGTTTCCAAACGAAAATTCACTTCTCTTCCGTCTGGAAGATACTTATGAGGAGCAGGTTTTACAATGGTAAATACCTCTCTTTTGATTGGCGGGTGCTACTCTTCCTTAATTGCTTCCTTTCATTTGAACCAATATAAGTGCAAAAACACTCTCCATGGATTTGGTTCAGGGCCTAAAAGGATTCTAGCAATTCTCGAGAAGAATTTTATGTCGATATATGTAGACTTTCTCATATATGATTCTCATGAATCAATATCATCGTGGAATTCTTATTACGCCTCTTAACTCCTTGTGATTTCCCACAACAACGGAGTCAAGGTGTTTTGATGTCCCAATACATAAAAATGTGTGCACATATGTGTTGGACTTTGGATGTCGCGCATCCCTCAAGTGTCATTCAACCCAAGGTTGAATCATATTTACTGATCGAGGGGTCAATCTCCTATGTTTTTGCTGAAACATATGAGAACTTAATCTCATGCGACCAGAATTCTCCCCCTCTTGCTCTCATCTAGGGATACGAGTGGTTTATTAGGTACCTCCACTCGTTCTGGTACTTGACCATAGTGACACATTTGTCATCAGTAAATATACTTGGCAGATTATTTGCAATATGCTACAAATTTTTCATAACTTGAACCTGCATTTCAGATTCTTAAGTACGTGGACAAAATGTCTATGACATTTCTTATCCATTTTCTGGCATTCTTTGTGGTACTCATCTCCCCCTAATGCCAGAAAATGTCTTATTGCAAAAGCAATCAGCGTATGGGCTGCAAATAACTCCCTTGTAAGGGTTAAGGTATTCGGCGGATTAAGGAACATACCACAGTAATTCCTCGCATAGATCCCAACCATATGTGAAGGCCCATGATGTACGCTGGGGTGGTGATATCGGTATACAACCGAATTACCGTAGATGGGAAATACTTCACTTATTTCCACGTACAAACTGCAAGGGGGTGCAGTATCATTTGATCTCATTTAGATCAAATATGCGGAGTGTGAGACCGCATTTTACCATCAACAAAATGTTGGTAAATCACAATTCTGCAACATTGGCTATGCAATATTGAATCTCTTTCATAAGAGATCAAACCAAACCATTCTGGTTATGTACCATATACTGAATATAACCATTGAATGTCTGTGAATCAACTTCAACGACATTTCCATTCCAATGGAAATATCCCATGTTAGGATAATTTGCTCTAAATTTGTCAATTTGAGCACTTGATTCGGTAAATACATGGTTATGTGTGGATATACACACCTAAGACCATCTTCTAGATGCGTCTATGAACACCATGAAGTACCAACATAATCCAGATAATGGTTGAATAATCCAAACATATTCTTGCATTCAATCAAGAATATTGGCTGGCTCATTTCAAATTTTAAGGTGAGAGTGCCTTAAAATTAATTCCCCAATGTCACATGTAGTGCATAAAACAATATGATGATTGTTGAGAATATTGACATTTATCAAGTTGTGGCCAACAGAATTGTCAATAATTTCTCTAATCGTCCAATACCATGATGATAAAGGAGAAAAAAATATTATGTATGCAACAAGATTGAGTATGAACTGACTCATATACTCAATTATCTCAAGTATCATGTCTGAGGGACAAGATGTTGCAATTTATACTATATGTAGTAGTACAATTATAGGCTAATGATACTTAGGGATAACTAGGAGACTACACGAGATCTCCAAATATCTTGGGAATATCATTCCACAAGCATATCATCAATGTAGAGGAGTCCATTCTCCTTTACCATGCGAGGATATTTTCTAGTCATTTTCCTTTTGAAGTAGAACTTCAAACTTATCCCATTAAAAACATTTGCCTCCAGTGAGACGGTGGTATGATTCAACCCAATACTTGACTAATTGGTAATCATTAGTACGACTTTCCGTAAAACCACCATTTTGACAAACTTAAAAGTTGTCATTATGATCATTTAAATTAAATGATCCATTCCCTTTGAGCTATACACTCAATTTCTGCTTGTCTTTTTTTCTTCACTTTACATTCAACTCCTCGTGGTTCTTTAACCACAAAATTGCTTAGTACTATAAGCACTAGCACAAATTTCAGGTAATGGTATGGCACCCGTTAGGGTGTACCAGTTGATTCTTCAGAAGAAGTTCATCATATTTTTACCCTGAAATAAATATGGTATTTCATTTACCATCATAGGAGAATGTAAAGTGCAGTAAGGACATACAATCAGATCAAGATCTGAGACTGCCTTATTATATAATCTCAACTTAGTGTTGATTTATATACAACAAAATTATAAGCCTCAACGGACTCGAAGTCTTGACAACGAATGAATAATCATTCATATGATGCTTATAACAATATATGTCGCCTCAATGAAGGCTCAAAGGGAAAATGGATATTCATAATCCATTACATACTCAGTTTGAGAACCGAGCCATTGCGATGACGCATAAATGCAAATATGCATATTCTTAGCTATTTATAAATAGCCATGACATTTTATGCAGGTGGAGTTTCTGTGGCAACAAGGCTCCAGGTCGACAAAATCTTTAATGTCCAAGACCCATGTTAAATAGTTACTCCAACCAAATGTCATCTCATTGCATTTCCTTTCTAAAAAGGTCAGCCATATGTTGCATGAAATTCTCATGCATTAATTTACCTTTAGTAAATTAAGTAGGATGAAAATGCTATGGCTAAGCATAATCATGGTGATGGTGATTCTTAGTGACCCATAGGTCAAGCATTCCAGAAGAACGCCATAGTGTGGTGTGGATCTTCCAAGTAAAGGTGGTCACCTCAAAAGGGGCAAACCTTTAATTTCCTTAAAACACATAGAGGTAGTCGACCACCTAGTGGTGCCTCACTCTTATGGACAGTTCCCGTTGATCATAGCCTCCACAACCTTATGTTAACACATGAAGGTAATCACCATAAAATGGCGTAAACTCTGCATGAAACTTAATTCATAGCTATGATGGCGTCTCGTAAGTTGTGTATGCATGGAAGGTAATCACCAAAATATGCAAGTGTTTTGCATAATTCTCTTTATAGCATAATATGCAGCATAGTCACCAATGCCTTGGTATCACTTCCTGATGGAGTATGTGACACTATAGTCACAACCAATGACACATGCTATGAAGTTAACAAGTATTTGGAAAACATCATGAAGGCAGGCACCAACGGTGTAGGCCTCATAATGGCTATGTCATAAGTTTTGTGCCTTCATTTTCTGCTTTGAACACATAGAGATAATCACTACTAAGTAGTGTAGACCTCACTCTTATGGAGCTTCTCACAACCTTGTGTTAATTAAAAACACATTGAAGGTAATCACAACATGGTGGTGTAGACCTCGCAATTTTGAAGGAATTAATTCGTTGCCATTATGCAATCCATAAGTTGTGTGCAAATTGAAGGTGGTCATTATGTCAGAAAAACATAATATAGACCTCACAATAGCATTGGATAATCTGCAATTAAGCATTAGATACCATTTGTCGATTACCTCGTGACAAAAGTAAATTTGACATAGTCAGACAATGTCATACACTTCACTACCTCATGTTTCCAAACTTGCAAGCAAATTCCACATTCTATGTGAACAATGGAATAAACATATTGCTTTGCAACTATATTACTCATGTAATACAAATAAATGCAGAAGTATAAACATACTTGCACAACATATATGAGGACTTGGGCATCCTCAAACGATCATTTTACATGGTGTAAAATGATGCACAATAATTTATTATACAATTCAGCAAGACCTAAAGGTCCATTATGTATATTTGCTCTGAAGCCTTAGGCATAGAACGCAAATAACAATAACAATGTGGTTAAAATGCTGAAAATAGCAAGCCCAATGGCTAAACTACAAAGTACAATTGGCCTGATGGATCAATTGTAATTTGCATAAGTCCGAGGAATAAACCGCCCGGTCTTATAAGCTTGAGGGCTCAAATAGAAACTCCAGGGAATTATATGGATTTTTGTACAATCTTACAGCTAACGTGTAACAATAGCCAAGGAGATAGATTTCTCCTTCCTCATGCAGTTACAAATCCCTGAGGCCTTGTTTGATAGGAAGGGATTCTAGAGGTTTTGGGAGGGGGGATTTCAGGGGATTTGGTGAATCCCCCTCTTCCACCCAATCCCCTCAAAACCCCTTGAATCCTCAAAACCCATCCTTTCACAATCCTCTTTGTTTAAAGTTTCTATTTGGTAGAAAGGGTTTGTCATGTTGACATAACATGGTGTAGAACATTTAAAAATCCAATCTTTACAATGTAACTAACTCCCCTTATATCCTTGCTCCAGAATTGATAAAAATGACTTGGAGCAGCAGCATCACCTCTTTATCATACACCACCATTTGAAGCAGCATGTTTGTCACCAAGCTCATAGGCCGTGCTGCTGCTTTCACAAGATGAAATCAATATCTCATCACAGCAACTACATAATTTATCATAACAGCATGTCTTTGAAACCCAACTCCCAACATTCATAATTTATCATAACAACATAATCTTTCGCAGCAAACAGTTCATCACAGCCACAACATCATTTTGCAATGAAGATAATGCATACAAATGTATCCATCTTTTGGTGTCATGGTCATCTAGCATTGACAACCTAAGAGAAATTTATTCATCCAGAGTGCCTGAGAGAAATGTATCCATCTTTTGTTGCTTCTTTTGGTGCGTGAGAACCTGATGAAACGAAAGATATGATCATTAGAGTGCCTTTAGAAAAACCCATTACAGCAAATAGCTGAACAAAATGGATACTATGGCAGGAATTATAAATCTTTTTTCAGGAACAACCTTAAGTTAGGACAAAGGATATTTATGTAGAATTGGCAGGCTAATGAAACAATGAAAAGTCCCTGTTCAGAAAAGATCACCGCCCAACCTAGATGGGAGACGTGCAAGTTGAGTGTAAAATGAAGATATGTTCAGTCCACATCCATCATATGATCCAACCATCATGTGACAACATCACCCAGTTTTTTAAATTCAACTAGTATCCATGATTATGTATGTAGTGGTGAAACAAGGCATATGCCGTGATAGAGAAAACACCATTGTATCATTACAAGGTAAAAAAGTCCTGATGCACACTACTGTATACATACTGAAACAAGTGTTTGTGAAATTCTTTCATCAGGCTACAGCAACCAACTCAAAGGATATAAACAAAAACGCAAGTGCTCTGCCGTCTCCGTGCAGCTACACTATTAACTCTTCTCTCCTGAAGGCACACCTCACTTGTCTTAACCAAAGGTATGGAGGAAAAGAAAAGAAAACCAAAGAAACAAATTCCGCCTGCTCACATCAACATTTAAACTGGATGAGATACTGTGCATGCATACTGAACACTCAAAAGTTATACAGACGGTCAGTTACTATGCAATGTGTTTTGCTTAGCATATTGCTAACCACGTCAGGTGTATTGATAATCCAACATGTGTATTATCAGCTCACTACTCTGTTTCCGAGCAAGTAACTTAACAAATCACCAAGGGAAATAGCAAAAGAATGAACTAAGAACAGAACTGTGACTTGTACCAAATTGTAGCAAAAGAATGAACTAAGAACACGATGGCCAGCAGTTGGCACATAAATCTACATGACCAAAAATCTGGGTATCTGCTAACCTCTCAAGTACCGTTATCACCATGTTTTCACACTCTGAACTTTAAATTTGTAATAATAAATTGCTTAGGTGAATTAAAAACTAGTGTTACTCAATAGAATTGGCAGCTGGCAGACTACATATGCACCAAATAGTACTTATTTTTCCAAAAACAAACTGCTGACATTGCAAGAGAAATGGACTGTGATGGATAATACATGAAGATAGGTTATGAGAAAGCGATAATTCATCCTGGAGCCCGGGCTCATCTGCTCCCTCTCAGCAAAAAATTCAAACAAAATACTAGAAAAATTCAAAAAATTCCAAACTTTTTTGTGGTGGTAGATAATTTGACGCGTGAGGTGCGCCCCAAAATTCAACTTATTTGGACATCTGAGTAGCTCTCGGCAAAAAAGACAAATCGGGGTCAAAACAGTGCGTGAACAGTAAACATTTTTATAGACCCTAGTTTTGTCTTTTTTGCCGAGAGCTGCTCAGATGCTCAAACGAGTTGAATTTTGGGGCGCACCTCACGCGTCAAATTATCTACCACCACAAAAAAGTTTGGAATTTTTTGAATTTCTCTAGTATTTTTTTTGAATTTTTTTCTAAGCGTGGGTGCAGATGAGCCCGGGTGCAGATTAGCCGCACTCGTGAGAAAGTACCAACATAGGAATTAGCTGGTACACTTCACTTCATCAGCTCTACTTCTACACGCAAAATCTCCTTTTTTGATCATGTGAGGCGATGTTCCAATACATGCAGAAGATGGACAATTAGAATCGAGACCAAAATCAAAGGGACTTTTCCCTTGAATAAACAACAACAATCAGGTATAAACTACATTCATTTCATCAGGTCAATTCATTGGCAAGGGAAGTAACAGGTTTACGCTTGTTGAATCCTAATTATTCTACATAGATTTATAAACACTGCAAAAATATATAGCCTAAACTCTAGCTTGCAGATATGGTTCCCTAGATTACAAGGATGTAGTAAATGAAAGAAATATTAAGATACAACAATGCTAGGAACAAAAGAGACAGGTCCTATATGCAACTGAATGTTTGCTGCAAACATTTGTAGCCTAAACTGAATGCTAGTTCTTTTTTGGGCCGCACCGCTCATTCCATTCCTAGGCTTCGATTACATGGGCTGAGCAGTTTGTTGCTACCACACACCAAGATTACATGGGCTTCAATGGTACAGACACCTCCAAAGTCTCCAAGTAGATTAAAATCAAATATGAGCAGAAATTGCAATCTTGTAAAAGCAGTGCACTAGCCAGTGAGTTCTAATTGCAGATGACTTCACACTACTAAGTGGTGACTGCGATCATGTACTTTTCTACAGCAACTCTAACTTTCTTCATAAGAACAAATACTGTAAACCATCTTTTGTCTATCTACATCCTATTTTGTACTAGTGTAGTTGTTATCATGGTACATCTGAGAGTAAGAATTGTTTACCAACAATTGCAAGAGTCGAAAGTAAAGATTGGAAACAGGAAAAACAGAAACAAAGCAAAACAGATGGATACACAGAACAGATTGAGACAAATCTCGACCTCTAGGGTTAGGGTAGAAGATGACGGCGTTCTTGGCAAGCTAGCTGGGTAGGAGACGCCGTTTTTTGCGCGCTTGCTGGTGAGGACGAGGCGGACGGAGGGCGTGCGGGAGGTGGAGAGGAGGGGGGAGGGGAGGGGAGGGGAGGGGAGGGGCTGCGATTACTAACCACCGGGGAGAAGTCCAGTATGCCGGAGGAGATCGCCGGCGTCGAGCGGCGCGACGTCTTGGGGAGGGGTCGGCGACGGCGTCTCGGTTCGGGCAGCGGGCGTGAGTCGGGCGACCAAGGGGCTGTTTGGTTCATGCCCATGTGCGCCCTGCCAAATCATAGGCGCCGTGGGCGTGCCAAAAACTTGGCGAGCGTTTCAGCCGCCCTCGCCCAGACAACGAATTGGCGTAAAACTACAGGGGAAAAGTGGAGGTGCGCTGGCGTGCCAAATTTTTGGATCTCATCCAAACAGCACGCAAAGCCTCGGTCAACGCCCATGTTTTGGCAGGGCTGACGACAGCGCCGAACCAAACAGCCCCCAAATCCTCGAGGGAGGGCTCGAGGGTTCTGAAGCGCGTGGGAGGAAGTGGGTCGAAGGGGGATTGAGGGGATTTGGCCCATGTAACCTCGCGTATCAAACGGGTCCTCGGGGTTTTCCGCGGGTTCTGGTCCACGCGAGGAATATCCGCTTGAATCCCCCCAAACCACGCATACCAAACGAGGCCTGAGGGGAATTTTCCCTTAACCGCCGTCGGTGCCTTAGAGATCGAGGCCATCTGGCCGAAGGGCGCCGCCCGACGGGGTACCGGTCGTTCGCCACCGCCAAGAGGCCGCGGCCACGAGCGCCCGCTTCTGCGCCTGAGCGCGTTGACTTGTACAGCTAACCATTCATGGTCGCTTGTCTTGGCGCAGTCGTGTCAGAATGCAGACGTTGTTGCGCTGCGACGGAACCGAGGGGCGTGGCCAGAGGACGCCACTGCGAATCCATCGTTGTTGCCGCGTACGAGTACCAAGTAGTCCGCTGCTCTTGATTACGCCGTACCAGGCAACTTCTTCGGTGAAGATCTTCCGGTTCTTTCTTGGAGCAGCACATGCTCGATCCAAGCGATTGGTACATGCAAATACGAAAAGAAATTTCACAATATTGATTAGTACGTAGTAGATCTTAACTGCATGAGCAATTTTCTCCTAATCAATTTATTGTACGAATGCATGCGAGCGGATGAATCCTTGTCTTTGCCGTGGACGGTACAGTGTGTCGCCACGTATAACCGCAGCCGCGCTGCCGTGCTTGCCACCGGCCTCTTCATGATTGATTCGATGAAGCAATTCTAGTAGAAAAACAGAGCGGATCAGAGAGTCTTCTTATTTCTTAATCACAAGAAGACAACAAATTGGCATTTGCCGATTGATTTTCTGATGCATGCGATGCATGCATGTCTTTGCCGCCGTCGTTCCGCCACAGCAAGCTTCGCTGCCGTCACTCCGCGCACCATCGGAATTGCGTACGCCTACCATACCGCAGGCTCTGCCTAGCCGCGGCCAAATTCACTATTTTAACCCTTTTTCGTTAGTTTAGCACGATCTGATCCTATGTGCAGAAGTTTTTCGAATCTGACCCTTTTTCTATCGTCATTGTCTATGGCAGTAGAGTAACACAGCCTACCGCCAAGGCCTTTGGCGGTAGGACTTACCTACACCGTCACTTTCATTTTTTGCAGAAAGGACCCTACCGCCGCAGTCGATGACGATAGGACGTGTAACCCTACCGCCATAGCCTATGGCGGTAGGGTCCTTTTTGCAAAAAATGAATCTTTTATTGCATTCGTGTCCTTATTATAATTACATGCATGCCCCTACCGCCAAAGACCATGGCGGTAGGGTCCTTTTCACACCGAACGGGCGTGACGGTGTAAGTAAGTCCTACCGCCAAAAGGCCTTGGCGGTAGGTGTGCTACCCTACCGCCAAAGACAATGGCGGTAGAAAAAGGGTCAGATCCGAAAAAAAATTACACACAGGGTCAAATCGTGCTTAAGTTAAGGAAAAGGGTCAGAACAGTGAATTTGGCCCCTAGCCGCTGTTCTTAGGTGGTGTTTGGTTCGTGGGCGAGAATGACTTGCCGAGGATATTCTTAACCAGGTGGTTGGGGTTAGCCAATTTATGCCGTTTGGTTGTACTCCCTCCGTCCAGAAATACTTGTCATCAAAATAGATAAAAAGGGATGTATCTAGATGTATTTTAGTTCTAGATACATCTCATTTTATCCATTTTGGTGACAAGTATTTTCGGATGGAGGAAGTAAGAGATTGGGTGAGTTGGATAACCACATCTTATTATTTGGTTGGGAGGATAAGAGGTGGCTAGGGATAGGCATTTGTGTGTTTGGTGAGAATAGAATTAAAGTTGAACTTCATAATCCAACACTCAACGCTATAGTCCAACATCATAGACAAGTTACAACTATTTTCTTCACTGTCACGATGCTACGGGTGTCTCCGTTGGACCTGTAAAAATAAACGAGACAAAGAAAGCATCAGGTCGCATGTACAGAAAGAACAGCGAAGCTTGCCTCTCATGTTCCTAATTAGCCAAAGCTCTCTCCAATCCCCACAACCAGAGATCTCGCAGTTCCCAGCCACCAGAGCTTCACGTTCCCCGCCGCCGGATCTCCCTGTTCCCCGCCGCCGGCGCTTCCCACTCCCCACTAGCCCATGACCACATCCCGCCACTAGGAGACAGAGAAGAGAGAGGGGAAGGACAGACGCGGGAGGATTTGAACCTGAAACGCACCGGAGTCCTCGCTGAGTTGTACCGCCGCCCCGATCCAGATCATCGTCGTGCCGTCACCGTTGATTCTTTGTTCAGGCGAGGGAGTTGTGAAGGTTTGCTCGGGTGAGGGGTGAGACAGAAGAAGGAAAAGGAAAACGATTCGCGCACGGGTGGCTGCCCTCATCCGCGATAATCTTGACTTTCCTCAGCCAGCTTTTAGCCAAAAATTCCTAGGCATCCGGCTATCCATATCCTCTCTTGCTCTCCAACCAAACGAGTGGCATCTTGAGGAAAACTGGTTATCCCTGTCCCTATGGTGGATAACCACACAACCAAACGCCACTTAGAGGGCGAGGCCGTCCGTCGCGCTTCGTGCCTCTATGTTGGGAGTTCCGCTGGGATGTGCGCCATATCTCGTCGTCCTGCCTTGTAGCAATGAGCGCGTGAGCGCCGTCCTGGCAGCCGGTGTCCGATGCCATAGCGCCATGGATCCTAACGCCCACGACGAGGAGCAAGCAGATGGCAACCATGATACTTCGTTGTTTCTCGTTTTGCGTCATATCGTCTGTAACCCTCGTCTTCGGGATGCCTCGTTCTCTGGGTAGAGACTATGTACTGATATCGTGTTATAAATCGAAAGTAAAGGAGACAAAGGAGAGACACAAGTGATTTTCTTAGTCCATTGCAATGTGGGAGACCCATTTATATACAGTCTGAAGGGGTGTGTTGAGGAGACATCTCTTCCGCAACAGACATCTCCTGGGAGGCATCCCTCCCATACAATTGATCACATATTTTATTTCTTAACAAAACTGCCACATATATTTTCAGTCCTGAAAATTCCATGGCAACTCTTTCTTTTTACAGCATGGCATTTTCTAAGGGGATGGCATGTTTAAATTCGAGAGATGGCATTTATTAATTTCAATGGCGTGGAAGTTTTTATTGCTAGGTGCACGGCATTTTTTTATTAATAATATGATAGGATTTTTATTATAAGAGATGTCATTTTTCATAAAGTCGATGGCATTTTTAGTTTGAGATATGACAATTTTTATATTCATAGTGGGATAGCAGTTTTGTTTTTTGTAGCATGGTGTTGTTTTAAGAGGATGGCATTTTTTATTTTGAGAGATGGCATTTTTTATTTTTCAATGGCATGGCAGTTTTTATCACTAAGCGCATGGCATTTTTATATTAACAATATGATGGCATTTTATTATAAGAGATGGCATTTTTTATCATGGCATTTTTTATAAAGAGGGTGGCATTTTCTATAAAGATGATGGCATTTTTTATTATAAGAAAATGTCATGTTTTATTATAAGAAGATGGCATTTTTATCGTGGTATCTTTTTATAAATCTGCCATGCATGATTTCTATAAGATGTCATTTCTTTCTTTTATCGTGGATTTTTTTTCTATATGTGGTAGTTTATATGTATAAGATGGCATTTTTTCCTATGTAACGGGTTGCAAGGCCTAATAAAAAATGGCAACTTGTGTTGGGCTGGTGACGATGCTTAAAACTGGTCGATCTCGAGTATGGGGCCCAACATTGGTTATCTAAGCTAGATGGTAACAAGAGACAATGAGGACACACTACTTACCCAGGTCCAGGTCCTCTTGATGAGGTAAAATCCTACGTCTTGCTTCTGATATATTGATTGTCATGGGGTACGAAGTACAGATTGATCTACCTCGAGATCGTACAAAAGGGCTCTAAGCTCTAGATCTTGCATTCGCGTCTCTGCGGACTAAACCCCACAGCTTATATATGCACCGAGGGTATATAAGGTTTACATTGGTCGGTTATGATGTAGGAATAAGCATGCCATTCGTTCAATATGCTTGAAATGTACGCCAAGTCTTCCGGGGATCTTCATCTTGATTATGCTGAGGGACAGGGCCTGTGTGGCCCATTCATCAGTCTTCTGTGGGTCCTCGGACCAGCCAATACACGGCGGACCGACGTGTCAAGCCCCCCTAATCCAAGACACCAACGGTAGCCCGTGAACTAGTCTTCAAGTCAAGGACATTGGGCGCCCTCGAGTCTTCGGCTTCACAAGCGAGTTCCATCCTCCACATCGGCTCTCGATTTTGAGGAAATGCTCAGCTCTAAGGTCTTCTTGGCCTTCCCCATCGCGGCCACATGTTCAAAAATAACAGGGAACATTATTTAATAAGCCCTTCACCTTCTCAGCCTACTGCAACCAGCGAGGCCGATGTATCTTTTTAACTTAGCCGCGAAGGCTGGCCAAGGGATGTTTGACCAGGTCTAACGCTAACAGCTTTTTCAGTTGAGAACCGAAGCGTTATCTCTTGTGGCAAAGTCAAATCATCTTGTCAATAGTCATTATTAAAAGCATTGTGGCACAAGGTCATTTCCATTGGCACGCCCTCTCAATTAAGAGATCATACTACTGGATTTCTAGCGGTGTCATCAAACCCTACCACAGACTGCACGAAGCATTGGGAACGGTGATCCGTTCCTTGGGCTGGTCATAGTGAAAGTAACATAGGTAGTAATATAGATGTTACATAAGCAAAAATATTGATGTGACAAGTAGTTAATGAGGAGAGAGGCAAATAGAGTAACCTAATATGTTACCATCACATAGCGATTTCCAATGCAAAATGAGTCTACAAGATAATAAATGAACATGTGTATGTTACTATACATATGACACTTCCAACTATAAGGGTAGTAACATAGAGTAGTAACGTATGCATGTTACTACTCTAAGTTACTCCCCACTATGACTAGCCTTATGGCGAAGCGTCCCCTTGTTGGGGAACGTTGCAGAAAATGAAAAAAAAAATACGCTTCACCAAGATCAATTTATGGAGTCATCTAGCAACGAGAGAGAGGAGTACATCTACATACCCTTGTAGATCACGAGCGGAAGCGTTCAAGAGAACGGGGTTGATGGAGTCTTACTCGTCATGATCCAAATCACCAAAGATCCTAGTGCCGAACGGACAGCACCTCCGCGTTCAACACACGTACGGTTAGGGAAGACGTCTCCTCCTTCTTGATCCAGCAAGGGGAAGGAGAGGTTGATGGAGATCTAGCAGCACGACGGCGTGGTGGTGGAAGTAGCGGGGAATCTCGGCAGGGCTTCGCCAAGCTCAGCGAGAGGGAGAGGTGTTGCGGGGGGGAGAGGGAGGCGCCAGGGACTAGGGTGCGCAGCCCTCACCCCTCTTTATATAGGGGCCCTGGGGGGCGCCGGCCCCCTAGAGATCCAATCTCAAGGGGGGGCGGCCAAAGGGGGAACTTGCCCCCCAAGTCAGGTGGGGCGCCCCCCACCCCTAGGGTTTCCAACCCTAGGCGCAGGGGAAGGCCCAAGGGGGGCGCACCAGCCCACCAGGGGCTAGTTCCCTTCCCACTTCATCCCATGGGGCCCTCCGGGATAGGTGGCCCCACCCGGTGGACCCCCGGTACCCTTCTGGTGGTCCCGGTACAATACCGATGAACCCCGGAACTTTCCCGGTGGACGAAACTGGACTTCCTATATACAAATCTTCACCACTGGACCATTCCGGAACTCCTCGTCATGTCCGGGATCTCATCCGGGACTCCGAACAACTTTAGGGTTACCGCATACTAATATCTCTACAACCCTAGCGTCACCGAACCTTAAGTGTGTAGACCCTACGGGTTCAGGAATCACGCAGTCATGACCGAGACAGCTCTCCGGCCAATAACCTACAGTGGGATCTAGATACCCATGTTGCCTCCCACATGTTCCACGATGATCTCATCGACTGAACCACGATGTCGAGGATTCAAGTAATCCCGTATACAATTCCCTTTGTCAATCGGTATGTTACTTACCCGAGATTCGATCGTCGGTATCCCAATACCTCGTTCAATCTCGTTACCGGCAAGTCACTTTACTCGTACCGTAATGCATGATCCCTTGACCAACTACTTGGTCACATTGAGCTCATTATGATGATGCATTACCGAGTGGGCCCAGAGATACCTCTCCGTCATACGGAGTGACAAATCCCAGTCTCGATCCGTGTCAACCCAACAGACACTTTCGGGGATACCTGTAGTATACCTTTATAGTCACCCAGTTACGTTGTGACGTTTGGTACACCCAAAGCACCCCTACGGTATCCGGGAGTTACACGATCTCATGGTCTAAGGAAATGATACTTGACATTGGAAAAGCTCTAGCAAACGAACTACACGATCTTGTGCTATGCTTAGGATTGGGTCTTGTCCATCGCATCATTCTCCTAATGATGTGATCCCGTTATCAATGGCATCCAATGTCCATAGTCAGGAAACCATGACTATCTGTTGATCAACGAGCTAGTCAACTAGAGGCTCACTAGGGACATGTTGTGGTCTATGTATTCACACATGTATTACGATTTCCGGATAACATAATTATAGCATGAATAATAGACAATTATCATGAACAAGGAAATATAGTAATAATCATTTTATTATTGCCTCTAGGGCATATTTCCAACAGTCTCCCACTTGCACTAGAGTCAATAATCTAGTTACATTGTGATGAATCGAACACCCATAGAGTTCTGGTGTTGATCATGTTTTGCTCGCGGAAGAGGTTTAGTCAACGGATCTGCGACATTCAGATTCGTATGCACTTTGCAAATATCTATGTCTCCATCTTGAACGGAGTTGAAGCGACGCTTGATGTGCCTGGTCTTCTTGTGAAACCTGGGCTCCTTGGCAAGGGCAATAGCTCCAGTGTTGTCACATAAGAGAGTCGGCCCCGACGCATTGGGTATGACTCCTAGGTCGGTGATGAACTCCTTCATCCATATTTCTTCATGCGCTGCCTCCGAGGCTGCCATGTACTCCGCTTCACATGTAGATCCCGTCACGACGCTTTGCTTGCAACTGCACCAGCTTACTGCCCCACCATTCAAAATATACACGTATCCAGTTTGTAACATAGAGTCATCCAGATCTGTGTCGAAGCTAGCGTCGACGTAACCCTTTACGATGAGCTCTTCGTCACCTCCATAAACGAGAAACATATCCTTAGTCCTTTTCAGGTACTTCAGGATATTCTTGACCGTTGTCCAGTGTTCCATGCTGGGATTACTTTGGAACCTTCCTACCAAACTTACGGCAAGGTTTACATCAGGTCTGGTACACAGCATGGCATACATAATAGACCCTATAGGCGAGGCATAGGGGATGACACTCATCCTTTCTCTATCTTCTGTCATGGTCGGGCATTGAGCCGAGCTCAATTTTACACCTTGCAACACAAGCAAGAACCCCTTCTTGGACTGATCCATATTGAACTTCTTCAATATCTTATCAAGGTATGTGCTTTGTGAAAGACCTATGATGCGTCTCGATCTATCCCTATAGATCTTGATGCCTAATATGTAAGCAGCTTCTCCAAGGTCCTTCATTGAAAAACACTTATTCAAGTAGGCCTTAATGCTGTCCAAAAGTTCTATATCATTTCCCATCAAAAGTATGTCATCTACATATAATATGAGAAATGCTACAGAGCTCCCACTCACTTTCTTGTAAACGCAGGCTTCTCCATAAGTCTGCATAAACCCAAACGCTTTGATCATCTCATCAAAGCAAATGTTCCAACTTCGAGATGCTTGCACCAGCCCATAAATGGATCGCTGGAGCTTGCATACCTTGTTAGCATTCTTAGGATCGACAAAACCTTCCGGCTGTATCATATACAATTCTTCCTTAAGATAGCCGTTAAGGAATGCTGTTTTGACGTCCATTTGCCATATCTTAGTATGCTTAGTATGCGGCAATTGCTAACACAATTCGGACGGACTTCAGCTTCGCTACGGGAGAGAAAGTCTCATCGTAGTCAACTCCTTAAACTTGTCGATAACCCTTAGCGACAAGTCGAGCTTTATAGATGGTAACATTACCATCCGCGTCCGTCTTCTTCTTAAAGATCCATTTGTTTTCTATCGCTCGCCGATCATCGGGCAAGTCTGTCAAAGTCCATACTTTGTTTTCATACATGGATCTTATCTCGGATTGCATGGCTTCAAGGCATTTGTTGGAATCTGGGCCTGCCATCGCTTCTTCATAGTTCGAAGGTTCACCGTTGTCTAACAACATGATTTCCAGGACAGGGTTGCCATACCATTCTGGTGTGGAACGTGTCCTTGTGGACCTACGAAGTTCAGTAGCAACTTGATCCGAAGTACCTTGATCATCATCATTAACTTCCTCTCTAGTTGGTGCAGGCACCACAGGAACATCTTCCTGAGCTGCGCTACTTTTTGGTTCAAGAGGCAGTACTTCATCGAGTTCTACTTTCCTCCCACTTATTTCTTTCGAGAGAAACTCTTTCTCCAGAAAGGACCCATTCTTGGCAACGAAAATCTTGCCTTCGGATCTTAGGTAGAAGGTATACCCAATGGTTTCCTTAGGGTATCCTATGAAGACGCATTTTTCCGACTTGGGTTCGAGCTTTTCAGTTTGAAGTTTCTTGACATAAGCATCGCATCCCCAAACTTTTAGAAACGACAACTTAGGTTTCTTCCCAAACCATAATTCATACGGTGTCGTCTCAACGGATTTAGACGGTGCCCTATTTAAAGTGAATGTAGTTGTCTCTAGAGCGTATCCCCAAAATGATAGCGGTAAATCGGTGAGTGACATCATAGATCGCACCATATCCAATAGAGTGCGATTACGACGTTCGGACACACCGTTACGCTGAGGTGTTCCAGGCGGCGTGAGTTGTGAAACGATTCCACATTTCCTTAAGTGCGTACCAAATTCGTGACTTAAATATTCACCTCCATGATCTGATCGTAAGAACTTTATTTTTTGGTCACGTTGATTCTCTACCTCATTCTAAAATTCCTTGAACTTTTCAAAGGTCTCAGACTTGTGTTTCATCAAGTAGACATACCCATATCTATTTAAGTCATCGGTGAGAGTGAGAACATAACGACAGCCTCCGCGAGCCTCAACGCTCATTGGACCGCACACATCAGTATGTATGATTGATTTCCAACAAGTTGGTTGCTCACTCCATTGTTCCGGAGAACAGAGTCTTGGTCATTTTGCCCATGAGGCATGGTTCGCATGTGTCAAATGATTCGTAATCAAGAGACTCCAAAAGTCCATCAGCATGGAGCTTCTTCATGCGTTTGACACCAATGTGACCAAGGTGGCAGTGCCACAAGTATGTGGGACTATCGTTATCAACCTTATATCTTTTGGTATTTGCACTATGAATGTGTGTAACATCATGTTCGAGATTCATTAAGAATAAACCATTGACCAGCGGGGCATGACCATAAAACATATCTCTCATATAAATAGAACAACCATTATTCTCAGATTTAAATGAGTAGCCATCTCGTATTAAACGAGATCCAGATACAATGTTCATGCTCAAAGTTGGCACTAAATAACAATTATTGAGGTTTAAAACTAATCCCATAGGTAAATGTAGAGGTAGCGTGCCGACGGCGATCACATCGACCTTGGAACCATTCCCGACGTGCATCGTCACCTCGTCCTTCGCCAGTCTCCGCTTATTCCGCAGCTCCTGTTTTGAGTTACAAATATGAGCAACCGCACAGGTATCAAATACCCAGGAGCTACTACGAGTACTGGTAAGGTACACATCAATTACATGTATATCACATATACCTTTGATGTTGTCGGCCTTCTTGTCCGCTAAGTACTTGAGGCAGTTCCGCTTCCAGTGTCCGCTTCCCTTGCAATAAAGCACTCAGTCTCATGTTTGGGTCCATGCTTTGGCTTCTTCCCGGCAACTGGCTTACCGGGCGCGGCAACTCCCTTGCCGTCCTTCTTGAAGCTCTTCTTACCGTTGCCTTTCTTGAAACTAGTGGTTTTATTGACCATCAACACTTGACGTTCCTTTTTGATTTCTACTTCCGCTGATTTCAGCATTGAAAATACCTCAGGAATAGTTTTCACCATCCCCTGCATATTGTAGTTCATCACAAAGCTCTTGTAGCTAGGTGAGAGTGACTGAAGGATTCTGTCAATGACCGCCTCGTCCGGGAGGTTAATGTCCAGCTGGGACAGGCAGTTGTGCAACCCAGACATTTTGAGTATGTGCTCACTGACAGAACTATTTTCCTCCATCTTACAACTATAGAACTTGTCGGAGACTTCATATCTCTCGACCCGGGCATGAGCTTGGAAAACCATTTTCAGCTCTTCGAACATCTCATATGCTCCGTGTTGCTTTAAAATGCTTTTGGAGCCTCGGTTCTAAGCTGTAGAGCATGCCGCACTGAACGAGTGAGTAGTCATCAACACGCGACTGCCAGGCGTTCATAACGTCTTGAGTTGCGGGGAAAACGGGTGCTTTACCTAGCGGTGCATCTAGGACATATGCTCTTTTGGCAGCTATGAGGATGATCCTCAAGTTCCGGACCCAATCCGTGTAGTTGTTGCCATCGTCTTTCAGCTTGGTTTTCTCTAGGAACGCGTTGAAGTTGAGGGCAACATTAGCGTGGGCCATTTGATCTACAAGACATATTGCAAAAGTTTTTAGACTAAATTCATGATAATTAAGTTCATCTAATCAAATTATTTAATGAACTCCCACTCAGATAGACATCCCTCTAGTCATCTAAGTGATCCATGATCCGAGTCAACTAGACCTTGTCCGATCATCACGTGAGACGGACTAGTCATCATCGGTGAACATCTTCATGTTGATCGTATCTTCTATACGACTCATGTTCGACCTTTCGGTCTCTTGTGTTCCGAGGCCATGTCTGTACATGCTAGGCTCGTCAAGTCAACCTAAGTGTTTTGCATGTGTAAATCTGGCTTACACCCGTTGTATGTGGACATTAGAATCTATCACACCCGATCATCACGTGGTGCTTCGAAACAACGAATTTTCGCAACGGCGCACAGTTAGGGGGAACACTTTCTTGAAATTATTATGAGGGATCATCTTATTTACTACAATCGTTCTAAGCAAATAAGATGCAAAAACATGATAAACATCACATGTAATCAAATAGTGACATGATATGGCCAATATCATTTTGCTCCTTTTGATCTCCATCTTCGGGGCACCATGATCATCATCGTCACCGGCATGACACCATGATCTCCATCATCGTGTCTCCATGAAGTTGTTCGCCAACTATTACTTCTACTACTATGGCTAACGGTTTAGCAATAAAGTAAAGTAATTACATGGCGTTTATTGAATGACACGCAGGTCATACAATAATTAAGACAACTCCTATGGCTCCTGCCGGTTGTCATACTCATCGACATGCAAATCGTGATTCCTATTACAAGAACATGATAAATCTCATACATCACATATATATCATTCATCACATCCTTTTGGCCATATCACATCACAAGGCATATGCTGCAAAAACAAGTTAGACACCCTCTAATTGTTGTTGCATGTTTTTACGTGGCTGCAATAGGGTTCTAACAAGAACGTTTCTTACCTACGTCAAAACCACAACGTCATATGCCAATTTCTATTTACCCTTCATAAGGACCCTTTTCATCAAATTCGATCCGACTAAAATGGGAGAGACAGACACCCGCTAGCCACCTCATGCAACTAGTGCATGTCAGTCGGTGGAACCTGTCTCAAGTAAGCATACGTGTAAGGTCGGTCCGGGCCGCTTCATCCCACGATGCCGCCGAAACAAGATAAGACTAGTAGTGGCAAGTAAATTGACAAAATCTACACCCACAACAAAATTGTGTTCTACTCGTGCATAGAAACTACTCATAGACCTAGCTCATGATGCCACTGTTGGGGAACGTTGCAGAAAATAAAAAAATTACGCTTCACCAAGATCAATCTATGGAGTCATCTAGCAACGAGAGAGAGGAGTGCATCTACATACCCTTGTAGATCGCGAGCGGAAGCGTTCAAGAGAACGGGGTTGATGGAGTCGTACTCGTCGTGATCCAAATCACCGAAGATCCTAGTGCCGAACGGACGGCACCTCCGCGTTTAACACACGTACGGTTGAGGAATACGTCTCCTCCTTCTTGATCCGGCAAGGGGAAGGAGAGGTTGATGGAGATCCAGCAGCACGACAGCGTGGTGGTGGAAGTAGCGGGGAATCTCGGCAGGGCTTCGCCAAGCTCAGCGAGAGGGAGAGGTGTTGCGGGGGGAGAGGGAGGCGCCAGGGACTAGGCTGCGCAGCCCTTCCTCCCCCCCCTCTTTATATAGGGGCCCTGGGGGGCGCAGCCCCCTAGAGATCCAATCTCAAGGGGGGCAAAGGAGGAACTTGCCCCCCATGTCAGGTGGGGCGCCCCCCACCCCTAGGGTTTCCAACCCTAAGCGCAGGGGGAGGCCCAAGGGAGGGGGCGCACCAGCCCATCAGGGGCTGGTTCCCTTCCCACTTCAGCCCATGGGGCCCTCTGGCCCCACCCGGTGGACCCCCGGGACCCTTCCGGTGGTCCCGGTACAATACCGGTGACCCCCGAAACTTCCCCGGTGGCCGAAACTGGACTTCCTATATACAAACCTTCACCTCCGGACCATTCCAGAACTCCTCGTGACGTCCGGGATCTCATCCGAGACTCCGAACAACTTTCGGGTTACCGCATACTAATATCTCTACAACCCTAGCGTCACCGAACCTTATGTGTGTAGACCCTACGGGGTCGGGAATCACGCCGTCATGACCGAGACAGCTCTCCGGCCAATAACCAACAGCGGGATCTGGATACCCATGTTGGCTCCCACATGTTCCACGATGATCTCATCGAATGAACCACGATGTCGAGGATTCAAGTAACCCCATATACAATTCCCTTTGTCAATCGATACATTACTTGCCTGAGATTCGATCGTCGGTATCCCAATACCTCGTTCAATCTCGTTACCGGCAAGTCACTTTACTCGTACCGTAATGCATGATCCCGTGACCAACTACTTGGTCACATTGAGCTCATTATGATGATGCATTACTGAGTGGGCCCAGAGATACCTCTCCGTCATACGGAGTGACAAATCCCAGTCTCGATCCGTGTCAATCCAACAGACACTTTCGGGGATACCTGTAGTATACCTTTATAGTCACCCAGTTACATTGTGACGTTTGGTACACCCAAAGCACTCCTACGGTATCTGGGAGTTACACGATCTCATGGTCTAAGGAAATGATACTTGACATTGGAAAAGCTCTAGCAAACGAACTACACGATCTTGTGCTATGCTTAGGATTGGGTCTTGTTCATCACATCATTCTCCTAATGATATGATCCCGTTATCAATGACATCCAATATCCATAGTCAGGAAACCATGACTATCTGTTGATCAACGAGCTAGTCAACTAGAGGCTCACTAGGGACATGTTGTGGTCTATGTATTCACACATGTATTACGATTTCCGGATAACACAATTATAGCATGAATAATAGACAATTATCATGAACAAGGAAATATAATAATAATCATTTTATTATTGCCTCTAGGGCATATTTCCAACACCCCTAACCTTTGACTGCCCTATAAAAGAGGGGAACTGGTAAATTAATCCTACCTACCTTCACAACCCTTGTTCCGGCGCCAAGAATCCATCGCCGGCAATGGCCGCGACATAGAATCCATCATCGTGGAGCAGCGTGCGATCTATGAGGCCGTCCGCACTCAATCCGCCGCTCGACAAAAAGCGGCCGCCGCAGATGTGCAGTTGCAGGCGATCGCGGACGAGAACAACGCCAGTTGTGCCTCCTACACGACATCGACGAATTATTGGGCAGGTTGGTTCGACGCCGACGCCACCATTCCATCGTGACCTCACGTCTACGGAGACGGACAAGTTGCGGACTCCTTCGAGGATGAGCAGGGCACGGGAGACGGCGGGGCCTTGTGTCCAGTGTGGGTCGGTCCGTCTCCCGTGTTCTACTCTTCCTCGCCGAAGACCGTACCTTCACTTCACGGGTCTTACCGCCGCCCATTCATAGAGACAGCAGATGGAGTAGGTGGTCGCCGACACAGAATAGAAAGGAAGTTGGATGACGGCCGACCACCGCCGTAGGATAGGTTTAGGGCAAGGTTTTGGTTTTTTTAAATGTTTGAAATGTAATGAAAATCTGCCGTGTTTGCATGAATCTCGTCTGATTTATATGAAAATCCGCCGTGTTTGCATAAATTTGGTCCGGTTTGTTAAAAAAATATTTGAAATGTATGTGGGCAGCGTTGGATGGCGGCAAAACACGCATCCGTGTCCGCAGACTGGTACCCCTGTCCGCTGACGGAGGTGGGAGGAAATTTGCTGGTCGCCGTTGGAGATGCCCTTAGCCAACGAAGCAAGGTTAAAACAATGAATATCGCGAAATCTTTGTTCATCTCTTTTTCATTGGGTTAAAGAATGTAACATTATACACAAGACTAACACATTTCACACTCCCCCAACAGCCCGTCTCCACTCTCCGAGACCCCAACCCAATCCGTAGACGGCGTCGGCGAACATGGGCCGCCGCCGCCGCCAACCCTCCTCGCCGTCGCCGGCGGCGGAGCATCCGATGGAAGACGACGACCTACTGCGCGAGATCCTCCTCCGCCTACCCCCACAGCCGCCCTACCTCCTGCGCGCCTCCCTCGTCGGCAAGCGCTGGCGACAGATCGCCACCGACCCCAAGTTCCTCCGCCGCTTCCGCGTCCACCACCGGAAGCCTCCCCTCCTCGGGGACTTCTCGTATGAGGACGGGAGACTCTCGTTCAGATCCACCCTGGACCTGCCCTACCGCATCCCTCCCGACCACTTCTCCCTACAAGTCAACGGCCGCGTGCCATGGAGGTTGGTCGACTGCCGCCACGGACGCGTGCTCCTCATCAACAGCGAGATGCGTCAGGTCATTGTGTGGGACCCCTTGACTGGCGACCGCTCCCTCCTGTCCCCTCCGCCGGCGTTTGACGACATGCACACTGCAGCGGTGCTCTGCGCTGCCGGCGAGCAGGGCCACGCGCATGGTGCCTGCCACTCGAGCCCTTTTAAAGTGGTCGTGGTGGACATCTGCGAGCACGGCGATGAAACCGTCGTCTTCGTGAGTGTTTACTCATCAGAGACTGGCGTATGGAGTGATCTCCTCTCAACAACGCTTGCATCTATGGGCATTGCTGTTGGTAATCGCAGGCTCGCAGCACACTTGTTGGTAACACCCTTCGCTGGTTGCTTCTGATGAGTAACAACATACTTGAGTTTGATATGGATAGACAGACGCTAGCTGTGATCAAAAGGACACCTGGTGTTCGTGCGGATGACAGTGCTTGGATCATCCAGGCAGACGATGGCGGTGTTGGCTTCTCTGCTTTGTCGTGCGCCCACTGCCAGTATGTCTACTGCTACCACCAACCTTGTTTCCGAATGTGGGATAGGAAGGACAATTGCTATGGTGTTGCCGTATGGATGTTGAGGAAATCCATTGAACTGCAGAAGCTAATTGGGTTGGGGTTTAAGATTGAGAGGAACTGGTCACATATAGTGCGTTAGGCTGAGCATGTTCATGCATTATTTTTATGGGTGCACTCATCTCTCTTCATCGTTCAGCTTGAGTCAATGCAGCCCAAGGAGCTTTTTAAAAGTGATCCTATGTACACCTATTATCCTTTCACAAGTTTGAAGTTTCTATGATGAAGGTAACTGTTGGAATTCAATTTATTTTCTATATATGGTTGATGAGAAAACTTTACTGTACTTCTGAAGTGTTAAAAAATCTCCCCACTGAATTTATTGCCATGTTATTTTCTATGTTAGCGACTTCAGCATTAGCTCTCTGCGGAGCTACGATGGTAGTGTACTATTGTTCTTTTATACTGCTATACACGTGAAGAGTCAGGAAACAAGGCATCTAATAGGAGATGGAATAGTATTTTTTTTTTTGTTGTTGTTAGCTGGACGCTGCAATTTCATATGCTCGATTTTCTTTGATGCTTTGGTTTTCTTTCCCTGTACTTGTGTACAATACTTACTGTCCGGTCATATCGGACCTTCAAGGGAGAAACTAGTAAGATAATATAGATCAATTGATTTCTGCACCGGCTTGAGGCCTTTCTTACTTGCTAAACTAGCATTTACATTAAAACTGTATAATTCCTTGTTTGACAGATGACAGATCGATACACTTTGACACTAGCAATGTTATTGTTTGTGTGGCCTTTAGTTTCGTGGTTGCCATCAGATTTAGTTAACTAATTAATGCCTACTAGATAGTATAAAATGGTGATGCCTGTACTGGGGAGTTTCAATCAGCAATAATACAAGAAAAGTTTACTTTTGTCCTCCCCGTAAATTATTAGACGATAGATTCTAGATTGGTAGTGTCATTGTGTATATTGGCACATCACTGATCTTATAACATGGGCCAGGTTTGAAATTTACAGCAGATACACTGAAAACTTAGGCTGAAGCATGATTGGCCAATTTATAACTTGACTAGTACATTAAAGCTTAAATTATTGTTTTGTATTTCAGGTAGATCATGTGTTAATATTTACCTGCAGACTGTTGCCCCTTTAGTGGGGATGTTGGATAAAAAAATGTCTTAATATTTACCTTGCTCTTTCGTGCTCATTTCACATTTTCTAATAATAGTTTACCTACCGATGCTGAAATGATCTGGTTTAAAATTTTACAAGTTTCATAAATCTTAAGTTAATACTGTTGATTTAACGAGCGAGCTGCTTTGTCCTTTGTTCACAGGTATCAGCAGTTTGAAGCAGAAGTAGCTTACATGGAATGCTGACTCTTGCAGGAGTGACTATGACCATCGATCATAGTTGTCAACTTGCTCGACGTGTAGAAACTATCTAATGCTCTGGTACTATTTTCAGCAATCCTATATGTAATCGTCAACTGAACTCTGAAATGCCTGGATCCATTCGGCAGTATTGAGTAATGATTTTTCTTTCTTCGATCGGTTGGAACCCCTTCCAGTTTGATGCCAAATTTCGGTTTGAGCCATATTCATGTTGAAATATCCTCTCGCGGTGTCATAGAGCAAGAAATTTTTGTATTGTTGCATCTGGCTGGCCATGGCCATGGCTGACGATATGCCCTTTGCTGAACCCCAGACGGCTGGTTTGGTCTGGGCATATGGGCTCTGTGTAGCGTGGTGGTGAGCCATGGCAGCAATCAGCTGAGATCCTCAGCTTCTACCACCATGAATGTGAGTTCTGCAAAGGGACTTGCCGGTGTTTTGTGTACCAGTTAAATTGTGTCATTAGCTTTGTTTTGCAAAAACCTATCAAAAGCCCTGTAAGGGCTTGTTTTTTATAGACAATTCCTTCGTATAAGTAGGGATTTTAGAGGGCAATTCATATGTTTTTGGGTAACAATCCCTATATTGAAATTCTAGAGAAGGAATGTTCTCCCAATTCAATGGCTGAAACAGACGAACTTGATTTCAGATGCCTTGGAATTACGCCAATCTAACCGACAGCACGAACCAGGGACATTTGTAGGCTGAGGATACAATGTGGATCAACTGTCATCTGAACCCCGAAATAGCAGCCAGTGTGCCAGACAGCAAAGAGAAACAAACCAATTTGCAGCAATGAGAGCCATCACATTCAACAGAAGCAATCGACCAAAGAAGAAACTAAACTGCAAACAGCTTAGTCTATGACAGAAACTCAGGAACATGTCGCCACACAATCTCAGGCCAACACAGTTAGAGCAGAAGCGCAGAATCATCACAATCACATGGACAAAACGCAGCAAAATCTTATCACCCAGGCATAACACCACTGCAAAGTCTCGATTCCGCAGACGCATCTTGCTACATTATTCATTCAAGCAGAGAGTACTGTATGATGCGAATTCCCAACATCCAACGGCGGACATGGTGTGGTTTCGGTACCAGTGCTTCCTTCGGAGCGAGTCAGGCCTGCGGCTTGTCGGCGGCGGCGGCGGCCGGCTCCGGCTGGGGCTTGGGCTGGGCCTGCGCCGGGGTGAGCGCCTTGATGGAGACGGCGTGGATCTCGGCCATGAGCGGCGCCAGCGCGGTGTTGACCATCCGGTGGCGCTCCAGCAGCCGCTTCCCCTCGAACTTGTCCGACACCACCTCGATCTCGTAGCTCGCGCCGCACCTTCGCACCAATCACAATCCCATCAATCAACCAAGACCACCAATCGAACGAACAAGCTTACAGGGGAGAAAAGGAGTAGAAGTTGCGGGAGATCGTGTGGGCTGCTTACCCGCCGGATGTATCGGTGACCACCTGAAATCGCAGGAACAACACACGGGTTAGGTTAGGGTTTAAGGCGGAGACGGACCATGGGCGGACTGGCGGAAGGGGTTTGGAGAGAGATGGGAGGGAGGCTTACGAGGTGGGTGGGGCTGAGCGCGGCGGCGACGGCGGCCTCCACGTCCTCCTTGGTCACGCCCATGGCTGGTCTGTTCGCGATTTCGCCTCCTCTCGGTCTCTGTCTGTTCCGGCGGAGCCAAGGCAAGGCAAACAAGAAGGCGACTTTCAACTTGCCTGTGCCTTCCTCCTATCAATTTATCCCACTTGCCCCGGAGAATATTTCGGATGCTGTGGTCTCGGCGGAGTCACGAATTTGCCCGTCACCAATGTTCTTCCTGAAGTCGTAGTGGTCTAGGAATCGAATATTTGGTGTTTTTTCTTTCCTATATGGCTGGGGGATTTCAGGGAACAACATACTCCCTGCTTTTCGAATTATAAGATGTTCTAGTAAAAAAAATCTGAACCGGGTGTATATAGTTTACATACATACACTCCAAATTGTTGGGGAATAGGAGGATAAAGAGCACTTGTAATTGTTCGACACCACATATTAATCCAAAACAATATTGCTAGTTTCTGGAAAAAACACACCAATATATTAGTTTGACATTGCATAGAAGAAACGGGCACCTCAGTCAGACGAGTTCCAAACACAGGGAGTTGTTACACAATTGTATCATCACAGGCTAAAAACCCTACAGTCCAACAGTGATACTGCAGCAGATGACAGACAACCCATGTCATCTGCTAACCAAACGCACACTACTCATAGTCGACCATCAGCAGGATCCCCCGTCAAACTTCATGGCTCACGCCGTTCGCAGAGGCGGGGAGACCAATATGACACCATCGCCTCGGACAAAAAGGAAGGGGATGGTACGCCTGGTTGTCTGCAAAAGGTTCAGTATTACAATTGTCTCATAGAATTAGATTCCTCCAGGAACAATTCATTATGTTGCAGAACCAAATGTTGAAAATAACATCACACTAGATCCGAATCATAAAGCTCCCACAACTATAAATGATTCAAATAGGTCTGTCCTCTTATGATTATCAATGCATAAGAATGCCAGACATCCATGACATACTGGCAATCCATGAGAAAAATGTGTGAAACGATGTTTTAGCGTGCGTTGGGCACCCAACCCCTCACTGCCCACGCACGCACATTGAACAAGGTAATAGAAAAAATCCATTAGCATGCGACAATTACCATGATTCATCAATGGGCAACTGTGTTGGAAACACTCACAGCATCACCTCCAAAATTGTTGGTTGACAAAGTATACATCGACATTAATAAGAGCAAAGTCAAAGAACTTACTCGCACAATTTCCTCATATGTTTCATCGTCGATCTCAACAGTTGTTACAATCTCCTCAACATCTCCCAGGATCATGTTCAAGTGCTGATCATATGCCTGTGTACAAGGGAAACATCTCAGGCCTCAGCAACTATCATCCCAGCATGATTAGCACGTTATGATATATATGGACCTCCGCAATCCACATCATTAGAGAGTGGATAAAAGAGTGGCGTTAATTGCAGTGCAGACTAAAAACAAGCCATTGCAGTGCAGCATACAATTGATAAAAAAACACATCATACCATTGTGGTTTATCAATGATATGGATCTCCACATTTCATATGATTAGAATGTGGATACAAACGTTATAATAATTGTAGTGCGGACTGAAAACAAGCCATTGCAGCGCAGCATACAATTGATAAAAAAGCACATCATGCCATTGTGGTTTATCAATGATATGGACCTCCACAATTCACATGATTAGAATGTGGATGCAATCATTATAATAACTGTAGTGCGGACTGAAAACAAATCATTACAGCATGGCACGCAATTGAAAAAGCGCATCATAACATTGAGATTTATCGGTAATTTTCTCCATGTAAACTACTCCCTCCGTTCCAAAATAGATGACCCAACTTTATACTAACTTTAGCACATACACCAGAAGTTCATCCCATACCGTCAACGAACCTGTTAAATAGCATCGGATTTTAATGTTATTGAGATGCTTCCTTGTATTTGTCGAATCGCAAGCAAGGCATTTTTCTATTATTGCACATGAACACATTAACCTCCTAGACCGCATTGAGCATGAACACATATAGTCCCGTTCGCTTCGATACGAAGCACAGGGAACACATTTAAGTGGAAAAAGGTGGGATACGACCTAACCAACCAAAATAATCGACGAAATTGGGGGCCCAAAAGCTCCTCTCATCTCACCGGGCATACCAAATCGTCGCAGGCCAATATTAACCAAGAATTTGTTCCACATCCATCCAACCACGGACAGGGCACAGACTACAGCAAAAAATTCGAAAGGGGATCCCGGGCGCTTACATGGAGCTTGCCGCGGAGCTCGCGGTCGGACCGGAGCTTGACGTAGATGCGCTCGTCGAGGCTGAGCCTAATCAGATCCAGCGGCTCCTTCACCGCGATCTCCTCGTCGGCCGACGCCATCGCCTCCGCCCCTGTCGCTCCGCGGAAACCAAGAACTAAACCCTAGCTTCCGCCTACCCAATCGAACTTGCCAAGCCGCGGTAAGCGTCGGCACCGGAGAGATGGGTGCTCGCGGTTTTGGGTCGGGTGGTGGATGCCGTGCTGGCCTGCTGGATCTCTGGTTTGCCGGGCCTTCTTCAGGGCTACAAAAAAGCGGGCCACGGTGGGATTATTATTCAAAGCCCATATTGGATATCCCAGTTCCGGCATGAACCGGCCCATTCTGGGTCTTGGTCGTTTTGCCTTTCATTATTTTTTGTTTCCATTTTTCATTTTCCGTTTCTTTATTTCTGACAGTTTCCTGTCTTTTCCCCTGTTTTTCTGTATGTAATTTTTTTAACTAATATTTTCCTAAGATATGATTTTTGTAAACCTGAACTTTCCCCCCAATTAGATGTTTTTTAAATAAATAATTTATTTTAAAACATGTGAACATTTGTTTATTACTGAACATTTTTTAAGCATGAGATGGTTTATATGAACATTTTATTGAGACACAAGACACCTTCTCCATCTTTTATTTTTAATTGGTTTTAATATATATTTTTCCTTTTTAGAATCCATTTAATAAAAAACTTTACCAAGCTCATCGGGCCCGCCGTGTTGTAGCCATGTGGGTGTTATAGGGAAACAGTTGCATAAGGCACATAATAGGAGCTCCATATTTTTTGCTCTAAGAAAAAAGCTCCCCACTTTTTTTGTAAACAAGAAAAGGGTTCTGAAGGACCCAAAGACTGAATTTAACATGGAGTGGTTATAAAGGCATAGAGTTTACAATCTTTATCTTTACTCCTATAAAAATGCGAGTTGGTGGTGATGGTGTGCCTGCCTTCACGCCATCTGCACCGTCCGATGCCAAACGTAAGGCTGGAACTGACACGAGTTATCCCCGAGCGTCCCACTTGTACATTTTGCAAAAGCATCCCGCGTGTAGTATGGAATTCCAGACATATCCAGAACACACCACCCCGCACAATGTGTTCTTGTTTCTGCTTCTCTCCCGAAAGAAACAGGAGCTTCGAGTACCCTCCCAAATTCTCGCGGCCGACCTCTCCCCTCTCTTCCCCGGTGAACGCGGGATTTAAGTTGGGCAAGGATCCCTACCCTTGTATAGTTGTGCTTGTAATTAGGGTCTAAATCAATTGGATTTGGCTTCAAGATTTCGTCGGTGTATTTCCTTCAGATCTAGCCGTGCAGGCCGCCGGAGACAGAGATGATAGTGACGGTTGTTGCCATATCCGAGTCTGTTCGATATAGTAAGTTACTTTGTTTTCTCTGTTGGTGTTGATTCCCTTTTGTGCTGGTCTGGTTCTCAACCTCCAACTGCAGGCCCTTTTTTCTATGCTGCCCATGGAGGATTAGAGGCTACCAGCGGCAGGACTGGCATGAGTAGGCCTAGGTGTTGCGGGCGCGGAGGATTTCTGACGGTGGTGAGCTACTCGTTCCCTGCGGCGCCCAGTGCCAAACTGAACAATTGAACATGAAGACGAGTAGTATGTGTGAGATGGATCTTCTAAGTTTGCTTCTTGTTAGATTAGGTGCATATTTCGCAAGATAATCTCGTTCTAACATGTCTCTGATTTTAATTTTGTTTTTCCCTGCATATTTCAGGATAGAGGGCAGCCTCACAGGTTGGCGCTGTTGCCAGGGACAGCAAGGGCCACGTTTTCGTCTCTGTATGCAGAATGCTGACCCCCAGTCGAAGTGTTGAGGAGGCCGAGGCAAAATCTGCCCTCGCCGGACTGCAGGCTCTTGCAAAATACTACAGCGGGCCTTTGATCCTGGAGATGGATTGCCATGCAATCATAAAAGAGCTAGCTGCGGGAGACCAATCCAGATCACAGTGCTATGCCTGATCAAGGATATTAAACAAGCACTCTCAGTTTTTCAGCTTACAGTGTCAGCCATGTGGTAAGAACTTGCAATGCTCGTGCTCCTGAGCTTGCAGCGGCAACCAGAAATGTGAGCGACCAGGAGATCATCGTAAACGTCCCGGATAAACTCCGTCCACTGATGATGTCTGAATTTGTATCTCATGTAGTGTAGTTTCCTACTCTAGATCTAAAAAAGGGGCAGCCATGCAGAGGTGTCACTGACGATGAAGGTGAGGCCATCGAGTCTATTATTGTGTTAGTTTGTTTCAAAGAAATCACGCTAATTTCTCTCAGTATAGAAATTAGTCATGGAGCAGGCTTCAGGGAAGACTATCGATCTAGAAATTAGTCATGCGAGTTGGTGGTGATGGTGTGCCTGCCTTCACGCCATCTGCACCGTCCGATGCCAAACGTAAGGCTGGAACTGACACGAGTTATCCCCGAGCGTCCCACTTGTACATTTTGCAAAAGCATCCCGCGTGTAGTATGGAATTCCAGACATATCCAGAACACACCACCCCGCACAATGTGTTCTTGTTTCTGCTTCTCTCCTGAAAGAAACAGGAGCTTCGAGTACCCTCCCAAATTCTCGCGGCCGACCTCTCCCCTCTCTTCCCCAGTGAACGCGGGATTTGAGTTGGGCAAGGATCCCTACCCTTGTATAGTTGTGCTTGTAATTAGGGTCTAAATCAATTGGATTTGGCTTCAAGATTTCGTCGGTGTATTTCCTTCAGATCTAGCCGTGCAGGCCGCCGGAGACAGAGATGATAGTGACGGTTGTTGCCATATCCGTGTCTGTTCGATATAGTAAGTTACTTTGTTTTCTCTGTTGGTGTTGATTCCCTTTTGTGCTGGTCTGGTTCTCAACCTCCAACTGCAGGCGCTTTTTTCCATGCTGCCCATGGAGGATTAGAGGCTACCAGCGGCAGGACTGGCATGAGTAGGCCTAGGTGTTGCGGGCGCGGAGGATTTCTGACGGTGGTGAGCTACTCGTTCCCTGCGGTGCCCAGTGCCAAACTGAACAATTGAACATGAAGACGAGTAGTATGTGTGAGATGGATCTTCTAAGTTTGCTTCTTGTTAGATTAGGTGCATATTTCGCAAGATAATCTCGTTCTAACATGTCTCTGATTTTAATTTTGTTTTTCCCTGCATATTTCAGGATAGAGGGCAGCCTCACAGGTTGGCGCTGTTGCCAGGGACAGCAAGGGCCACGTTTTCGTCTCTGTATGCAGAATGCTGACCCCCAGTCGAAGTGTTGAGGAGGCCGAGGCAAAATCTGCCCTCGCCGGACTACAGGCTCTTGCAAAATACTACAGCGGGCCTTTGATCCTGGAGATGGATTGCCATGCAATCATAAAAGAGCTAGCTGCGGGAGACCAATCCAAATCACAGTGCTATGCCTGATCAAGGATATTAAACAAGCACTCTCAGTTTTTCAGCTTACAGTGTCAGCCATGTGGTAAGAACTTGCAATGCTCGTGCTCCTGAGCTTGCAGCGGCAACCAGAAATGTGAGCGACCAGGAGATCATCGTAAACATCCCGGATAAACTCCGTCCACTGATGATGTCTGAATTTGTATCTCATGTAGTGTAGTTTCCTACTCTAGATCTAAAAAAGGGGCAGCCATGCAGAGGTGTCACTGACGATGAAGGTGAGGCCATCGAGTCTATTATTGTGTTAGTTTGTTTCAAAGAAATCACGCTAATTTCTCTCAATATAGAAATTAGTCATGGAGCAGGCTTCAGGGAAGACTATCGATCTAGAAATTAGTCATGCGAGTTGGTGGTGATGGTGTGCCTGCCTTCACGCCATCTGCACCGTCCGATGCCAAACGTAAGGCTGGAACTGACACGAGTTATCCCCGAGCGTCCCACTTGTACATTTTGCAAAAGCATCCCGCGTGTAGTATGGAATTCCAGACATATCCAGAACACACCACCCCGCACAATGTGTTCTTGTTTCTGCTTCTCTCCCGAAAGAAACAGGAGCTTCGAGTACCCTCCCAAATTCTCGCGGCCGACCTCTCCCCTCTCTTCCCCGGTGAACGCGGGATTTGAGTTGGGCAAGGATCCCTACCCTTGTATAGTTGTGCTTGTAATTAGGGTCTAAATCAATTGGATTTGGCTTCAAGATTTCGTCGGTGTATTTCCTTCAGATCTAGCCGTGCAGGCCGCCGGAGACAGAGATGATAGTGACGGTTGTTGCCATATCCGAGTCTGTTCGATATAGTAAGTTACTTTGTTTTCTCTGTTGGTGTTGATTCCCTTTTGTGCTGGTCTGGTTCTCAACCTCCAACTGCAGGCCCTTTTTTCTATGCTGCCCATGCAGGACTGGCATGAGTAGGCCTAGGTGTTGCGGGCGCGGAGGATTTCTGACGGTGGTGAGCTACTCGTTCCCTGCGGCGCCCAGTGCCAAACTGAACAATTGAACATGAAGACGAGTAGTATGTGTGAGATGGATCTTCTAAGTTTGCTTCTTGTTACATTAGGTGCATATTTCGCAAGATAATCTCGTTCTAACATGTCTCTGATTTTAATTTTGTTTTTCCCTGCATATTTCAGGATAGAGGGTAGCCTCATAGGTTGGCGCTGTTGCCAGGGACAGCAAGGGCCACGTTTTCGTCTCTGTATGCAGAATGCTGACCCCCAGTCGAAGTGTTGAGGAGGCCGAGGCAAAATCTGCCCTCGCCGGACTGCAGGCTCTTGCAAAATACTACAGCGGGCCTTTGATCCTGGAGATGGATTGCCATGCAATCATAAAAGAGCTAGCTGCGGGAGACCAATCCAGATCACAGTGCTATGCCTGATCAAGGATATTAAACAAGCACTCTCAGTTTTTCAGCTTACAGTGTCAGCCATGTGGTAAGAACTTGCAATGCTCGTGCTCCTGAGCTTGCAGCGGCAACCAGAAATGTGAGCGACCAGGAGATCATCGTAAACGTCCCGGATAAACTCCGTCCACTGATGATGTCTGAATTTGTATCTCATGTAGTGCAGTTTCCTACTCTAGATCTAAAAAAGGGGCAGCCATGCAGAGGTGTCACTGACGATGAAGGTGAGGCCATCGAGTCTATTATTGTGTTAGTTTGTTTCAAAGAAATCACACTAATTTCTCTCAATATAGAAATTAGTCATGGAGCAGGCTTCAGGGAAGACTATCGATCTAGAACTGGTTGTATGTCCATGAACAATTTTCTGTTGCTCTAACTGTACGGACAGCCTCTGTAATTTAGCCAAACATCATCGCACCGTGCCATTACTTAGCTTTTTGCACACAATTCTTGTTTGTTACGGTGGTGCCAAACTGCCAATAGAAGACAAGTTGACCTGTTGAACAACGCCACAAATGCATAGTTGTATGTTATCTAGGGTTGTACGACCTTGAGTTACAAGAGGTCCAGTACTAATTTTGTGTGTGTGTGTGCGTACATGTGCATTCACCCGTTCTACATACACATGATTTCAAAGTATCTTTTACTGTACATTTTCTTTCTTTGCTGAGTTCAAATTGCAAGTATTGTTCATTGTTTTTTGCATTTTGTCTAAATATACTACAAACTCTCTAAAGGCTCAACTTTTTCCCCTTTGTATGAATATATCACAGACAATTATGTATAAAATAGTGATTGTCTGATGTTCTCTTAGGTGAGCAGATGGATGAAATGAAAACCCCATAATTAATATTGTTGTTACACATGTTTTGAGCAAACAACTAAAATAAGGGTGTACTGTCTGGTGGTTTGGGAGATTTGGTATGAGCCGAGTCGTCGCATATTTCACAATTTGGAGTTATCAGCTGTGACAGTGGCAGGCCATGCAACTTCACAAGGCCGATGCTGGAAGGACGATGACGCATGGCACGTCATTTAGCATAGTAGTCTAGCTTAGTGAACCCTGATCATTTTGTTTGTACTTTTTATATAAACTCTCTTATGCATGCAAGTTCTGTATTAAGCGTTTTTATTTTGTGTTTTCCTTTTTCATGTGAGTTCTCTTGATCAGTTCCTGATTGTGAGATGTTTTGAGACTAATATACTTAGCAAATTATTTTAGCAATATTTTGTCTTGGTTGATCAGGTTTAAAGTATTGTAGATTGCTATCTTCATGATACTATTATGTGATATGAATCTTTTTTCGTCAAACCTTCCGATGTAGTTTCAAATGTTACAACATCAAATTATTTTGGATGTAATAATTATCCTTTGGCCATGGACGGCATGTTGCATTGTATAATGCTCACACACATGGAGAGATGATATGTGTGACATAGGTGGGTGACCATCTGATGGATAAGATAGGTTGAACCCATCGGACTAGGGCTGAATGATGAAGTCCAAGTTGCCACATGTGTACGGATGGATTTTTAGTTTGCTGCATGCTCTGTCCCCTCAATACAGGATAGAGTGAACAAAGAGAAATGTGAGTAGGGAGTCGCAAGGCGAAGATGGAGTAGAAAATGTTTGGCTTCGATGACAGGTTTTTTTGACTGGAAACCATATGTTGGATCATGCTTGATATGTTATCCGTCATAATATATAGTGAAGAAAGAGAAATGTGAGTAGGGAGTTTCAAGGCGGAGATGGAGTACAAAATGTTTGGCTTCGGTGACAGGGTTTATTGACTGGAAACCATATGTTTGATCATGCTTGATATGTTATCCGTCGCAATATAACATCGCTTCAATCGACGTCTCAGTAAAAAAAATATTGTCTATAGCAACATATGGGTTCCTGACTATGATTAAATCCATCTAATACTGTGGGATCCCGTAGCGTAGCACGGGCATATGACTAGTAAGACCCAAAAAACAAAAAAAAATTGTCCTAACTTTACAAGGAAGACCTCAAACAGAGAAATGAAAACACGTACAAATCAGCTCCCTTACAAGCACCATCAGAGCTCAACCCCTGACAAAACAAGCATAGAGTAAGAAGAATTCATCAACATCGAACAAAAGGTGCACTGCATCTCCTATGGCATCCAAGCGGATGGAGGATGGCCAGAAGAATCAAAGGCCGAGTAGTTGAGGCCCGCAATCAACCATTGCCACACACGTTGTAGCTCCACCGCAAGTACACTTGATGACTAAAAGTGCGTTATATCGACTAGAGGGGGGTGAATAGGCGATTTTTATGGATTCTTCACTGAGGAATTTGCTGGTGAGGAAATTCCTAAATGAAGAACTACTTGCAGCGGAATAAGTACTCAGAAAGGAACATAGCAGAACACAAACATAGTCATCATGATGAAATGAAGACAAGCACAGAGTACAAAAAGCGTAAACACAGGATAACAAAAGGAAGAAGACGATCAGACTGAAGAAATAGAACTGAGGAAATTAAGAAAGTCTTCAGTCAAAGTCTTCAAACAGATATGAACAAACACACAACAACATACATGAGGAAATGAAAGAGTTAAGGAGATAGAACCAGTTAGCTCGGTGAAGACAATGATTTTGTAGACCAGTTCCAACTGCTGTCTCAGTTGTACATCTGGTTGGAGCGGCTGAGTATTTAAACTCGAAGGCACCCAGTCCCGGACACACAGTCCTCACCATATTCTCCTTGAGCTAAGGTCACACAGACCTCGCCCAATCACTCATGGTAAGTCTTCAGGTGACTTCCAAACCTTCACAAACTCGGTCACTTGGCGATCCACAATTCCTCTTGGATGCTCTAAACCTTGACGCCCAACCGTCTGGAAGAAGCACAGTCTTCAAATGAAACAAGCGTCGGATCCACGCAGGATCAATCTCTTCAGTGATGCTCAGTCACTTGGGGTTTTGTAGGTTTGGATTTGGGATTTCCTCACTTGATGATTTTCGCTCAAAGTCCTCAGAGGATGGGTTGCTCTCAAATCACAAGTGTCAGTTTCTCTCGGAGCAGCCAACCAACTATTGGTTGTAGGGGGCGGCTATTTATAGCCTAGGGAGCAGCCCGACATGATAAGACATAAATGCCCTTGTTTAATATGACCGTTAGGTGGGTAGATATTTTGGGACAGCTGGCGCGCAGTACAGCAATGGTCGGAATATTGGGGTTCGAATTCCTCCGGGTTATCATGCTCCTCACTTTGTAGGCAATCCGCACTGGCGAATTCCTAACTCTTCAGTCAGAACAAATTCCTCAGAGACCAGAAGAACTTCGTCTATATCATTGAAGAATATGACTGAACTGTGCGAGATTTCCAATGGCTTCACTCGAAAGGATTGGTAGGTGTAGGATTTTGAGTTGAGCATCACATGGAAATTTTTCCTTAGTATTTCCTCGACCCCCTTTAACAGTACGGTGTTTCCTATGACTCAAGAAAGAGAAAATGAAATAGTAGAAACAGAAGTCTTCACGCTTCATGTTCCTCGAATGATTACCAAGTCTTCAAGGTCACACCAATTTCTTCACTTTCAAAGTCTTCAGAAATCCAAAGTCTTCATTTGAAGAACTTTATTTTTAGGGGTCGACTTTCTCTGTAAATATCAAACTCCTCATAGACTTATAGACATGTGTACACTCACAAACGTATCAGTCTCTTAACCTATAAGTCTTCAATACACCAAAATCACATAGACTTGCCCTTCTCATTAGATGAGGAAATTGTCCGCTTGAGGACTTCAATTGGGGGCAAGTAGCTGAGGTGATTCTGAAAATTAGCCTTGTAGTTGAGTGAAGACCTTGTTCTGAGGAATCTCATGATCCATGGCGCGTAAGGCTTCAGCTCAAATGGAGAAAGTGCAACATTCGCGAGAGTCCTCATGAAGAAATCATGGTAATTGATAGGAATACTATGCATGATGTTGAATAGCATATTCTTCATCATCCCCACAATTTCTTCATCAGATGAATCATGACCTTTGATTGGACTGATAGTCTTCGTCAGAATGCGATATATAGTCCTTGGCACATACAGCAAATCCTTCACGAGGAATTTGGTCCTTTGGGCTTGTCCAGGCTTCAGCGGCTTCATGAGCACTTGCATATAGTGATCAGTAAGTTCAGGTTCATCATACAGACAGCGAGCGCCTTCTGGTGGAGGACTGATTGGCAAGGCATGAAGCAATTCAGAGACTGGTGCCTTGTAGTGAGTGTTTTCAGTCATCCAGTCCAACACCCATGAGTTGACGTCAGCAGCATTGCCTGTGATATGCAAAGTTGCATAGAACTGAAGAATAAGTTCTTCATTCCAATCAACGATGTCAGTGTAGAAATTCAGCAAGCCTGCATCGTGAAGCATACTGAGAACCGGCGTGAAGCAAGGCATAGATTCCATGTCCACATGAGGAATGTGCTCATGATCGAAGACTTTGTCCTTGTCAAAGAGGACTGAGGAATAGAAGTTTGCCTGGCTAGCAGTCCAGAAACGCTTCCTTCCAAGACGAGCATTGTCATACGGGTTGAATTCAGTGAAGAATACGTGCTCGCCGAAGAAATCATCAGCCTTGAATTTTGGCTTCTTGGAGAAGGGATTCTTTGGCTTGGGCTGAGGAGTGTCTGTGATTTGCAATATCACCTCAGGAATCGCAATCTCAGGTTCCTCATGCTGAGGAATTTCAGTTTCATCTGCATCTACAGCCTGAGTCATCACTTCTTCATTCACAGTTTCTTCAACACTAGTGGATGGAATGTCTTCATGAACAGACGGGGTTGCACGTGGTTCATCAGATCCCACTTGTACTTCAGTAGTGGTTGGGGACTGAGGAACAACTTAGAGAGGAGTGAACATTGGTGAGTTTGGATGTTGACTGTCCCAAAATTCATCACTGAGCACAGGAGTGGTACATCCAATGTCCACATCCTCATCTTCAATTTCTTCAACACCTGCCTCTTCAGCAGTAAACTGAGGCATAGGTGAGGAAATGACAGGGGTTGAAGGGATCTCATCCACTTCAATTTCTTCGTCCAACTGCTCTGTCGAAGCAGCAGATGGAGTTTCTTCATCAGATTCCTCGGGAATCTCATATTCTTCACCAAAAGGAACAAGGTCCTTTGATGGCATTGATGATACGGGAATGACATCAATTGGATTATCAATGGAACTGATCAGAGTCTTCATCTTCTTCGGAGCTGAAGAATTTGATGAAGTTGATGCCTTCCTTTTCTTCATCGCTGCATGTTTTGCAGCCTTGGTCTTCTTCACATCAAGAGCAGATGGAAGGATAGGAGTTGGTGTAGGCGCAGGAGGTGCATTTTCTTCAGGCGTAACTGTTGTCGTTGCCCTAACTTGTTCACTTTCTTCAGGCGCATCACTAGTGGATGCCCTAGCAATATCATCAGCAACTGGAATGGAGTCATCAGCCCTGGTACTCTCATTTTCTTCATCAGCCATACTGACATCAGCGGTGCTGGCATGTTCTTCAGTGGGCTGAGCAGATTCTTCATCCTGAGGAATTTCAACATGCACCGGCGCGGTGGCAGTTGAAGAGAAAGTCTTCGTCAAATTGACAAATCGAACCTTTGCTCCCTTCCAATCAGCATGGTACCAATTGAAATCATCACTCAGTTGCTTGATTTCAGCTTGTACAGCAACGAGTTGTTCGGGGGTAAGAGTGAGGACATTGTCCTTGAGGTAGCGCTGTTTCTTGTATTGTGCTTTCTTCAGCCTTCGTCCTTCTTCATATTTCCATTTCTCTTCCTCAATAAAGTGAGTGAGAACATGACTTTGACCGGGAGTGAGGTTCATCTCCGGCAAAGTTGTAGCTGGGTCCTTGTGCCATAAGTCAATGAAATCGAGGATCAGCTTGGGATCTAGAAGTAGTGGCACATTGCTGCCTTTGGCTCTAGCGGCCCTGGCTTGCCTGTCTCTGATGATTTCAGCAAATTCATCATCATCCGCCTCATCATCATCAGAGGGCACTTGTAAAGTGACTTGCTTCTTGTGAGGACTTGGTGAATACCTCGTCCAGCAGTGGCCTTTTTCTTCAGCAATGAGGGACCAGCTGAGGAAGGTCAAGCAGCTGAGGAGCTTGCAGATGCTCTTGAGGCAATAGAGAAGCCTTGAGTCCTTTGGCACGTGGCAAGATGCATAGGTGCCAAAGATTTTGTCGGAGCAGCCGAAGACTTTGTCGAAGGAGGAGGAGCAGACTGAGGAATTGGCCGTGAGGGCTTTGAAGATGCTGGCCGTGAGGGCATTGCTGAGGAACTTGGCCGTGAGGGCATTGAAGGAGAAGCACTGGACTTGTGGGCAGGCTTCTTTGGCATAGCCTTCTTGGGCTTACTACCAGATGCCTCCACAACGTTAGCAGCAGCAGTAGAATCTTCATTGAATTTCCTCACTGCTTCTTTTGCTTGCTTGGCTAGTTTGGCCTGGCGCCTAGCCCATTCAGTAGCATAGTCCTCACCGCGCTTGAGGCTGGTGGGATCCGCCGGTTGGCCAGGTCTCAATGGAGGTCTTGAGCATGGAGGATTGAGCATGGATTTCTTCATGTACTTGGGAGTAACATACCTGTACTCCCTCCATTCTCGTGCCCATCTCCTCTCAATTTATTGGATGCGCACCTTGCGCTGATTCTTGTCCTCCATGCCAAACTTGGCCTCATCAGGAGTGCAGTATCCAGCATAAATATCTTCAGGGATTTCAAACGTTGTGTTGACCTCAGGCCTTTTTCCTCCCTTTTGTGGCTTCTTGTCAACCATTTTCTTCAGCTAAGGAATATGAACAACTGAAGTTTCTGAAGAGGTATGCAACTTTTCTTCGAGGAACGCTGCAAATGAGTTAAGTTGATGAGAACCTAGTGATTCAGCAGCGGACATTTGTACCTGAGTATAGTTGCGAGGAATTTGGAGAGGTCATATGCATTCTCAGAAGATTTTCAAAAAAGAATAGGTTTGAGAAATTTGACCGATGAGTCTCGAAGAATTTTGCTAAGCGTTCTTTATCTTAGGTTCCAGAGTTGTACAGATTTGAAAATCCACACAATTTAGGAATTTGAAGAAAAACATTGCTTAGAGAAACGAATCAAGAACAGATAACATGTGAGGTGTTTAAGTGTGTGAAGATTTGAAGAATAAACACCTTTGAAGATTTTTAGGAAAACACATGAATCAAAGCGAGCAATAAAAGTAACTTTTAATTACCCGAAGTGAAGAACACGACGAACTAGGAAGTGTTGAGATGAAGTCCGTCCGTTCAGATCTTCCACGCCCTAACTCGGCAGAGGAAGACGGCTACGGCGGCGGCGGAGTGAAGAAATTTGCAACCGGTGCGAGTACAACAGCGATGAGGTCGAGGCAGTGAAGCTCTTCCTCACCGGCGATGATGAAGTAGTGGCGGTGCTAGGGTTTGGGAAGCTCGAGCGGGAGAGACAGGTCGAGCGGAGTAAAAGTGAAGTGAGGAGAAGGCATAGGTATTTATAGTGGTAGTGAAAAACTGTACGCCCGAGGATTTCGGACGAACGTGCCCCTGGCTTTTCCCATTCACATGAAATGTGTCACCCACATATTGGGAGGTGGAGATTGTGTAGGATCGTGGTTGAATATATAAGTATTTGTCGTGAGAAGCGGAACGGTTTGAGCGGCAAAGCCGAAAATTTAGATAAGATAAGTTTTAAGTTACCGTTCGCAATTTCTTCAGCTGTCAAGGACACAATGAAGATTTTTGAACGAGTTTCAAATCCAAACGCATATCAAGAATTTGTGAAAAGATTAGATTGAGTTTAGCATAGCGGGGAAGGGTCCGATCACATTCACTTAGCTGAAAAAGTCAACTTGAAGAATTAGCAATAAGTGAATGTTGTAGAGGACATAAACTCATATGTATATATTCAACTGAAGACAAATGACAGAAATAGTGAAGACATTGCAAGTTGATGAATTTGAAAAACTGAGGAATTTCAAAACTGAGGAAAAACTCAAATTGAAGATTTTCAACTTTTGTGGTGGCGTAACCCACCGTATAAGAAAGTTGGCTTCAAACACCGCGTACAATTGTCGTAGGGCTCTGAGAGTCAATATCTTCATTAATTTCTTCACACTTAGAGGGTTAGTATTCATTGATTGAATAAAAACATTACTTCGTGTGTTGCGCATCTAAGTCATCATGTCAGCATAAGTGTTAGGATGAGTGTCCATTTCAGAGAACATTTGAAGATTCTAGGATATTTAGCTCACACCGCAACTTGCTAAATCTCTTCTCACCCAAGGGCTTAGTGAAAATATCGGCCAGCTGATCTTCAGTTCTTGCATGGCAGATGGAGATATCGCCCTTCAACACATGATCATGAAAAAAATGATGACGAACCTGGATGTGCTTTGTCTTCGAGTGCTGAACTGGATTGCGAGAAATCTTGATAGCGCTCTCATTATCGCAGTAGAGAGGCACATTCTTCATGATGATGCCATAGTCCTTGAGAGTTTGCTTCATCCATAGTAGTTGAGCACAGCACGATCCAGCAGCAATGTACTCAGCTTCTACAGTGGAGAGAGATACGCTATTCTGTTTCTTCGAGGACCAACAGACCAAAGATCGACCGAGGAAATGACATGTGCCTGATGTTGACTTGCGGTCCACGCGATCACTAGCATAGTCAGAGTCTGAATATCCAACGAGATCAAATGAAGAGCCCTTGGGATACCATAATCCAAGTGTTGGTGTGTGAGCTAGATATCGAAGAATATGCTTCACAGCCTTATGGTCTGATTCCTTCGGTGTAGCTTGAAATCGGGCACACATGCAAACACTAAGCATAATATCTGGCCTAGATGCACATAGGTACAATAAAGAGCCAATCATGGAGCGGTATACCTTTTGATTGAAGTCTTGACCATTTTCATCAGTGCATAGATGGCCATTTGTGGGCATTGGAATTTTGACCCCTTTGCAATCTTGCATGCCGAATTTCCTCAATACATCTTTGAGGTATTTCTCCTGCGATATGAATATACCATTGCGTTGTTGACGAATTTGAAGACCTAAAAAGAATTTCAACTCTCCCATCATAGACATTTGATATTACTCACTCATCATATGGGCAAATTCATCACTATAGCATTGGTCAGTACAGCCAAAGATAATATCATCAACATATATTTGGCACACAAATAATTCACCATCATAAGATTTAGTGAAAAGAGTTGGGTCGAGTGAACCGGGTTTGAAGCCTTTCTTCATGAAGAATTCCTTCAAAGTGTCATACCACGCCCGAGGGGCTTGCTTGAGGCCATACAGGGCCTTGTTGAGTCTGAAGACTTTGTCGGGATTCTTTGGATCTTCAAAACCTGGGGGTTGAGCAACATACACTTCTTCCTCAATCTTACCATTGAGGAATGCACTTTTCACATCCATTTGTTGTAAGATAATATCATGATGATTAGCGTAAGCAAGTAATATGCGAATAGCCACAAGTCTAGCAACAGGTGTAAAAGTTTCATCGAAATCAATTCCTTCAACCTGTGTGTAGCCTTGAGCTACAAGCCGTGCCTTATTCCTCACCACAAGGCCATTTTCATCTTGCTTGTTGCGGTAGATCCACTTTGTGCCAATGATGTTATGCTTGTGAGGATCTGGACGTTTGACCAGTTCCCAGACATTGTTGAGCTCGAACTGATGTAATTCTTCTTGCATAGCCTGAATCCACTTAGGCTCCAGAAATGCTTCATCTACCTTAGTGGCTCTGAGATAGAGACAAAAGCAAAATTCCCACAAAGTTAGATAAATGTGAAGATTTTAAGCGAGTGAGAGGACCTGGTGCTTCAATGTCATCAATGATCTTCTCAATTTGCACTTCGTTAGCAATGCTAGGATGAGTGGGTTGTCTTCGAGGAATTTGATCAGTATTTCCTTCAGGAGCATTTTCTTCAGCACCATTTTCTTCAGGTGTGCCAGCTCGGTGATCATCATGATCAGGAATGAATTCTTCAGCAGATTCTTCAGTAGGAATGACATCCTCAGTAGCCTTGAACTTGATAGAATCTTCAGGTGCTGGTTCATCTATCACAGAAGGTAGGTGCTCTCTTTGCGAGCCATTAGTTTCATTGAACCGCACATCTACAGTTTCAACAACTTTGTGAAGCACGTTGTTGAAGACTCTGGAGGTGTGCGAGTCCTTTCCATAACCAAGCATAAAACCTTCATGTGCTTTCGGTGAGAATTTAGAAGTGTGATGAGGATCTCTAATCCAACATTTTGCACCGAAGACTTTGAAATAACTCACATTTGGCTTTTTGTCAGTGAGGAGTTCATAAGCAGTTTTCTTGAAGAATTTGTGAAGATATACCCTGTTGATGACATGGCACGCAGTATCAATTGCCTCAGTCGAGAAGAGACGAGGCGTCTTGTATTCATGAAGCATGGTGCGAGCCATTTCAGCGAGGGTTCTGTTCTTGCGCTCCACAACGCCATTCTGCTGAGGAGTATAAGGAGCAGATAACTCATGAGTAATACCAAGTTCATCAAGATAGCCATCCAGACCGGAATTCTTGAACTCGGTCCCATTGTCAGTTCTGATGTGCATGATCTTCACACCAAAGTTGGTTGAAGCCCTCAAGGAAAATCGTTTGAAGACTTCCTGCACTTCATGTTTGTAAGTGACAATGTGCACCCATGTGTAACGAGAATAATCATCAACAATAACAAATCCATATTGAGATGCATCATTAAGAATTGCAGAATAGTGGTTAGGACCAAAGAGATCCATGTGAAGCAATTCAAATGGACGAGTGGTAGTCATGACAGTCTTCGCTGGATGCTTGGCCTTTGTCATCTTTCCAGCTTCACAAGCTCCGCATAAGTGATCCTTGAGGAATTTGACATTCTCAATGCCAATGACATGCTTCTTCTTCGCAAGCGTGTGCAGATTCCTCATGCCAGCATGACCAAGTCGTCGATGCCATAGCCAGCCTTCTAAAGCTTTTGCAAGTAAGCACACGGCTGGTTGTGGTCCTGTAGAGAAATCAACAATATACAGATCTCCTCTCCTAAAGCCTTCGAAGACTTTGGAATGGTCAGCTTCCATGATCACAACACAACGATATCTTCCAAAGACAACAACCATATCAAGATCACAAAGCATTGAGACAGACATGAGGTTGTATCCTAAGGACTAGACAAGCATGACTTTGTCCATGTGTCGATCCTTTGAGATCGCAACCTTACCTAGACCCAATACCTGTTGGGATCTATGGTAGGGTGCGTCGACTGCAAATTTAAATTCCTACACGCAGAACATCCAAGAACATGCTACGGGAGATGGATCACAGTTCATTACCACTAGACGTGCAGTGCCGTGCAGCGGAAGAAGAGTTGGGGCAGCGCATCAGCGTGGATCGTCTCCTCCTCGTCCGATCTCCCTCGAACAGTCGGTCATCCGATCCCACGTACAAGTTCGCCGGAGCGGCGCAAGTGCACCGCCTCTAACGGTATCCGCGCATGCAGGAGGAACACCATGTGGCGGACTACTAGGTCCGATCACACAGTCGGCGGCGAGTGGAGGTGGCTATTCGCAACACATGCAACCCTAGTCGCAGCGCCAAAGCGATCAACCACATAAGTGTGCCGCACCTCCACCTTATATAGGCTTCCGTCATGGGCTCAACACTTGGGCCTCGCACGGACCCTAAAGCCCACAAGTCTATGCGGCCACAATCCGAATACAGCTCGGATCACATCCGACCAGTGTCTTCGAGTCCGACCTGGTAGGTTCCTTCCCTTAAGTGCGCGACCCCTTAGGTTCAAGTCAGCTTGGTCGCAGTTCGGATCACCTCTGACCTGCACGGTTGGTAGCGGCCTCTAGCAAGGCGTAGCGACCACTAAGCAGACTATGAAGCTGGTTAGGCGAACCTGTACAATGTGTCACACTTCTGTTCCCTTTGCCTCACGATATATGTGTTGGGGAACGTAGCACAAATTCAAAATTTTCCTATGTGTCACCAAGATCTATCTATGGAGAAACCAGCAACGAGGGGAAGGAGAGTGCATCTACATACCCTTGTAGATCGCTAAGCGGAAGCGTTCAGGAGAACGGGGTTGAAGGAGTCGTACTCATTGTGATCCAAATCACCGGAGATCCTAGTGCCGAACGGACGACACCTCCGCGTTCAACACACGTACAGCCTGGTGACGTCTCCCATGCCTTGATCCAGCAAGGTGAGAGGGAGAGGTTTAGGAAGACTCCATCCAGCAGCAGCACAATGGCGTGGTGGTGATGGAGGAGCGTGGTAGTCTAGCAGGGCTTCGCCAAGCACCGCGAGATATGAGGAGAAAGAGAGGTAGGGCTGCGCCAACAGGAGAAGAAACTCATGTCTTGGGCTGCTCCTATGCCTCCACTATATATAGGGGGAGAGGGGGCTGCGCCCCCACCTAGGTTTCCACCCCTAGGGGGCGGCGGCCAGCCCTAGATCCCATCTAGGGGGGCGGCCAAGGGGTGGAGAGGGGGAAACTTGCCCCCCAAGCAAGGTGGGGCGCCCCCTCCCCAAACCCTAGGCGCCTTGGGCCCTTGTGGGGGGGGGGGGGCGCACCAACCCACCTGGGGCTGGTCCCCTCCCACACTTGGCCCATGCAGCCCTCCGGGGCCGGTGGCCCCACTTGGTGGACCCCCGGGACCCTCCCGGTGGTCCCGGTACGTTACCGATAAAACCCGAAACTTTTCCGGTGACCAAAACAGGATTTCCCATATATAAATCTTTACCTCCGGACCATTCCGGAACTCCTCGTAACGTCCGGGATCTCATCCGGGACTCCGAACAACATTTGGTAACCACATACAAACTTCCTTTATAACCCGGGCGTCATCGAACCTTAAGTGTGTAGACCCTACGGGTTCGGGAACCACGTAGACATGACCGAGACGTTCTCCGGTCAATAACCAACAGCAGGATTTGGATACCCATGTTGGCTCCCACATGTTCCACGATGATCTCATCGGATGAACCATGATGTCAAGGACTCAATCGATCCCGTATACAATTCCCTTTGTCTAACGGTATTGTACTTGCCCGAGATTCGATCGTCGGTATACCGATACCTTGTTCAATCTCGTTACCGGCAAGTCTCTTTACTCGTTCCGTAACACATCATCCCGTGATCAACCCCTTGGTCACATTGTGCACATTATGATGATGTCCTACCGAGTGGGCCCAGAGATACCTCTCCGTTTACACGGAGTGACAAATCCCAGTCTCGATTCGTGCCAACCCAACAGACACTTTCGGAGATACCTGTAGTGCACCTTTATAGCCACCCAGTTACGTCTGATGTTTGGTACACCCAAAGCATTCCTACGGTATCCGGGAGTTGCACAATCTCATGGTCTAAGGAAATGATACTTGACATTAGAAAAGCTTTAGCATACGAACTATGATCTTTGTGCTAGGCTTAGGATTGGGTCTTGTCCATCACATCATTCTCCTAATGATGTGATCCCGTTATCAACGACATCCAATGTCCATGGTCAGGAAACCGTAACCATCTATTGATCAACGAGCTAGTCAACTAGAGGCTTACTAGGGACATGGTGTTGTCTATGTACCCACACATGTATCTGAGTTTCCTATCAATACAATTATAGCATGGATAATAAATGATTATCATGAACAAGGAAATATAATAATAATAACCAATTTATCATTGCCTCTAGGGCATATTTCCAACAGTCTCCCACTTGCACTAGAGTCAATAATCTAGTTCACATCGCTATGTGATTAACACTGATAGGTCACATCGCCATGTGACCAACATCCAAAGAGTTTACTAGTGTCACTAAACTAGTTCACATCACCATGTGATTAAGACTCAATGAGTTCTGGGGTTTGATCATGTTTTGCTTGTGAGAGAGGTTTTAGTCAACAGGTCTGCAACATTCAGATCCGTATGTACTTCACAAATCTCTATGTCATATTCTAAATGTTGCTTCCACGCTCCACTTGGAGCTTTTCCAAATGGTTGCTCCACTATACATATCCGGTTTGCTACTTAGAGTCACTCGGATAGGTGTTAAAGCTTGCATCGACGTAACCCTTTACGCCAAACTCTTTATCACCTCCATAATCAAGAAACATTTCCTTATTCCTCTAAGGATAATTTTGACCGCTGTCCAATGATTCGTTCCTGGATCATTCTTGTACCCCTTGACTGACTCATGGCAAGGCACACTTCTGGTGCGGTACACAGCATAGCATACTATAGAGCCTACGTCTGAAGCATAGGGGACGACCTTCGTCCTTTCTCTCTTTTCTGCCGTGGTCGAGCTTTAACTCTTAACTTCATACCTTACATCTCAGGCAAGAACTCCTTCTTTGACTGATCCATCTTGAACACCTTCAAGATCATGTCAAGGTATATGCTCATTTGAAAGTACCATTAAGCGGTTTTTGATCTATCCTCATAGATCTTGATGCTCAATGTTCAAGTAGCTTAATCCAGGTTTTCTATTGAAAAACACTTTTCAAATAACCCTATATGCTTTCCAAAAATTCTACATCATTTCTGATCGTCAATATGTCAACAACATATACTCATCAGAAATTCTATAGTGCTCCCACTCACTTCTTTGGAAATACAAGTTTCTCATAAACTTTGTATAAACCAAAATCTTTGATCATCTTATCAAAGTGCATATTCCAACTCCGAGATGCTTACTCCAGTCCATGGAAGGATCGCTGGAGCTAGCATACCTTTTAGCATCCTTAGGATCGACAAAACCTTTCTGATTGTATCACATACAACCTTTCCTTACGAAAACTGGTAAGGAAACTCATTTTGACGTCCATCTGCCAGATTTCATAAATGCAGCTAATGCTAACATGATTCCGACGGACTTTAAGCATCGCTACGGATGAGAAAATCTCATCGTAGTCAACTCCTTGAACTTGTGAAAAACTCTTCGCCACAAGTCGAGCTTCATAGATGGTGACATTACCATCCACGTCCGTCTTCTTCTTAAAGATCCATTTATCTCAATGGCTTGCCGATCATTGCGCAAGTCCACCAAAGTCCATGCTTTGTTCTGATACATGGATCCTATCTCGGATTTCATGGCTTCTAACCATTTGTCGGAATTTGGGCCCACCATCGCTTCTCCATAGCTCGTAGGTTCATTGTTGTCTGGCAACATGACCTTCAAGAAAGGATTACTGTACCACTCTGAAGCAGTACGCGTCCTTGTCACCCTACGAGGTACAGTAGTGACTTGATCCGAAGTTTCATGATCACTATCATAAGCTTCTACTTCAATTGGTGTAGGTGCCACAGGAACAACTTCCTGTGCCCTGCTACACACTAGTTGTAGTGATGGTTCAATAACCATATCAAGTCTCCACCATCCTCCCACTCAACTTTTCGAGACAAACTTTTCCTCGAGAAAGGACCCGGTTCAAGAAACAATCCCTATTGCTTTCGGATCTGAATTAGGAGGTATACCCAACTGTTTTGGGTGTCCTATGAAGACGCATTTTATCCGCTTTGGGTTCGAGCTTATCAACCTGAAACTTTTTCACATAAGCGTCGCAGCCCCAAACTTTTAAGAAACAACAACTTAGGTTTCTCCAAACCATAGTTCAAACGGTGTCGTCTCAACGGAATTACGTGGTGCCCTATTTTAAAGTGAATGCGGTTGTCTCTAATGCCTAACCCATGAACGATAGTGGTAATTCGATAAGAGACATCATGGTACGCACCATATCCAATAGGGTGCAACTATGATGTTCAGACACACCATCACACTATGGTGTTCCAGGCGGTATTAATTGTGAAACAATTTCCACAATGTCTTAATTGCGTGCCAAAGCTCGTAACTCAGATACTCATCTCTATGATCATATCATAGACATTTTATCCTCTTGTCACGATGATCTTCAACTTCACTCTGAAATTACTTGAACCATTCAATAATTCAGACTTGTGTTTCATCAAGTAAATATACTCAGTATCTACTCAAATCATCCGTGAAGTAAGAACATAACGATATCCACTGCGTGCCTTAGCACTCATTGGACTGCACACATCAAAATGTGTTACTTCCTACAAGTTGCTTTCTTGTTCCATTTTACTGAAAACGAGGCTTTCAGTCATCTTGCCCATGTGGCATGATTTGCATGTCTCAAGTGATTCAAAAACAAGTGAGTCCAAACGGTCCATTTACATGGAGTTTCTTCATGCGTATACACCAATAGACGTGGTTCGCATGTCTCAAACTTTTCAAAAACGAGTGAGTCCAAAGATCCATCTACATGGAGCTTCTTCATGCGTTTTATACCAATATGACTTACATGGCAGTGCCACAAGTAAGTGGTACTATCATTACTATCTTATATCTTTTGGCATGAAAATGTGTATCACTACGATCGAGATTCAATAAACCATTCCTTTAGGTACAAGACCATTGAAGGTATTATTCAAATAAATAGAGTAACCATTATTCTCCTTAAATGAATAACCATATTGCGATAGACATAATCCAATCATGTCTATGCTCAACGCAAACACCAAATGACAATTATTCAGGTTTAATACTAATCTTGATGGTAGAGGGAGCGTGCGATGTTTGATCACATCAAACTTGGAAACACTTCCAACACATATCGTCAGCTCACCTTTAGCTAGTCTCCGTTTATTCCGTAACCTTTTATTTCAAGTTACTAACACTTAGCAACCGAACCGGTATCTTAATACCCTGGTGCTACTAGGAGTACTAGTAAAGTACACATTAACATAATGTATATCCAATATACTTCTATCGACCTTGCCAGCCTTCTCATCTACCAAGTATCTAGGGTAATTCCGCTCTAGTGACTATTCCCCTTATCACAGAAGCACTTAGTCTCGGGTTTGGGTTCAACCTTGGGTTTCTTCACTGGGGAAGCAGCTGAATTGCCATTTCATGAAGTATCCCTTTTTGCCCTTGCCCTTCTTGAAACTAGTGGTTTCACCAACCATCAACAATTGATGCTCCTTCTTGATTTCTACTTTCGCGGTGTCAAACATCGTGAATACCTCAAGGATCATCATATCTACCCCTGATATGTTATAGTTCATCACGAAGCTCTAGCAGCTTGGTGGCAATCACTTTGGAGAAACATCACTATCTCATCTGGAAGATCAACTCCCACTCGATTCAAGCGATTGTTGCACTCAGACAACCTGAGCACAAGCTCAACGATTTGAGCTTTTCTCCCTTAGTTTGTAGGCTAAGAAAATTGATGGAGGTCTTATACCTCTTGACGTGGGCACGAGCCTGAAATCCCAATTTCAGCCCTCGGAAACATCTCATATGTTCCGCGACGTTTCGAAAACGTCTTTGGTGCCTCAACTCTAAACCGTTTAACTGAACTATCACGTAGTTATCAAAACGTGTATGTCTGATGTTCGCAACATCCACAAACGACGTTTGGGATTCAGCACACTGAGCGGTGCATTAAGGACATAAGCTTTCTACTATCCGCATAATCGCTACTGTCAACTTTCAACTATTTTTCTCTAGGAACATATCTAAATAGTGGAACTAAAGTGCGAGTTTACGACATAATTTGCAAAGGGTCTTTTGATTATGTTCAGGATAATTAAGTTCATCTTATGAACTCCCACTCAGATAGACATCCCTCTAGTCATCTAAGTGATTACATGATCCGAGTCAACTAGGCCGTGTCCGATCATCACGTGAGACGGACTAGTCATCATCGGTGAACATCTTCATGTTGATCGTATCTTCTATACGACTCATGCTCGACCTTTCGGTCTCTTGTGTTCCGAGGCCATGTCTGTACATGCTAGGCTCGTCAAGTTAACCTAAGTGTTTCGCGTGTGTAAATCTGGCTTACACCCGTTGTATGTGAACGTAAGAATCTATCACACCCGATCATCACGTGGTGCTTCGAAACGACGAACTTTCGCAATGGTGCACAGTTAGGGGGAACACTTTCTTGAAATTTTAATGAGGGATCATCTTATTTACTACCGTCGTTCTAAGCAAATAAGATGTAGAAACATGATAAACATCACATGCAATCAAAATAGTGACATGATATGGCCAATATCATTTTGCTCCTTTTGATCTCCATCTTCGGGGCTCCATGATCATCATCGTCACCGGCATGACACCATGATCTCCATCATCATGATCTCCATCATCGTGTCTCCATGAAGTTGTCTCGCCAACTTATTACTTCTACTACTATGGCTACCGGTTAGCGATAAAGTAAAGTAATTACATGGCGTTGTTCAATGACATGCAGGTCATACAATAAATAAAGACAACTCCTATGGCTCCTCCCGGTTGTCATACTCATCGACATGCAAGTCGTGATTCCTAGTACAAGAACATGATCAATCTCATACATCACATATCATTCATCACATTCTTCTTGGCCATATCACATCACATAGCATACCCTGCAAAAACAAGTTAGACGTCCTCTAATTGTTGTTTGCATGTTTTACGTGGCTGCTATGGGTTTCTAGCAAGAACGTTTCTTACCTACACAAAACCACAACGTGATATGCCAATTGCTATTTACCCTTCATAAGGACCCTTTTCATCGAATCCGTTCCGACTAAAGTGGGAGAGACTGGCACCCGCTAGCCACCTTATGCACCAAGTGCATGTCAGTCGGTGGAACCTGTCTCACGTAAGAGTACGTGTAAGGTCGGTCCGGGCCGCTTCATCCCACAATACCATTGGAACAAGATTGGACTAGTAACGGTAAGCATATTGAACAAAATCAACGCCCACAACTACTTTGTGTTCTACTCGTGCAAAGAATCTACGCAATAGACCTAGCTCATGATGCCACTGTTGGGGAACGTAGCAGAAATTCAAAATTTTCCTACGTGTCACCAAGATCTATCTATGGAGAAACCAGAAACGAGGGGAAGGAGAGTGCATCTACATACCCTTGTAGATCGCTAAGCGGAAGCATTCAAGAGAACGGGGTTGAAGGAGTCGTACTCGTCGTGATCCAAATCACCGGAGATCCTAGTGCCGAACGGACGGCACCTCCGCGTTCAACACACGTACAACCCGGTGACGTCTCCCATGCCTTGATCCAGCAAGGTGAGAGGGAGAGGTTGAGGAAGACTCCATCCAGCAGCAGCACAACGGCGTGGTGGTGATGGAGGAGCGTGGTAGTCCAGCAGGGCTTCGCCAAGCACCGCGAGATATGAGGAGAAAGAGAGGTAGGGCTGCGCCAACAGGAGAAGAAACTCATGTCTTGGGCTGCTCCTATGCCTCCACTATATATAGGGGGAGAGGGGGCTGCGCCCCCACCTAGGTTTCCACCCCTAGGGGGCGGCAGCCAGCCCTAGATCCCATCTAGGGGGGCGGCCAAGGGGTGGAGAGGGGGAAACTTGCCCCCCAAGCAAGGTGGGGCGCCCCATCCCCAAACCCTAGGCACCTTGGGCCCTTGTGGGGGGCGCACCAGCCCACCTGGGGCTGGTCCCCTCCCACACTTGGCCCATGCAGCCCTCCGGGGCCGGTGGCCCCACTTGGTGGACCCCCGGGACCCTCCCGGTGGTCCCGGTACGTTACCGATAAAACCCGAAACTTTTCCGGTGACCAAAACAGGACTTCTCATATATAAATCTTTACCTACGGACCATTCCAGAACTCCTCGTGACGTCTGGGATCTCATCCGGGACTCCGAACAACATTCGGTAACCACATACAAACTTCCTTTATAACCCTGGCGTCATCGAACCTTAGACCCTACGGGTTCGGGAACCACGTAGACATGACCGAGACGTTCTCCGGTCAATAACCAACAACGGGATCTGGATACCCATGTTGGCTCCCACATGTTCCACAATGATTGTCGGTTTCAAAACCGGCGGATCTCGGGTAGGGGGTCCCGAACTGTGCGTCTAGGCGGATGGTAACAGGAGACGAGGGACACGATGTTTTTACCCAGGTTCGGGCCCTCTTGATGGAGGTAAAGCCCTACGTCCTGCTTGATTAATATTGATGATGTGGGTTACAAGAGTAGATCTACCACGAGATCAAGGAGGCTAAACCCTAGAAGCTAGCCTATGGTATGATTGTTGTTCGTCCTACGGACTAAAGCCATCCGGTTTATATAGACACCGGAGAGGGCTAGGGTTACATAGAGTCGGTTACAAAGGTAGGAGATCTACATATCCGTATTGCCAAGCTTGCCTTCCACACCAAGGAAAGTCCCATCCGGACACGGGACGAAGTCTTCAATCTTGTATCTTCATAGTCTTGGAGTCCGGCCGATGATGATAGTTCGGCTATCCGGACACCCCCTAGTCCGGGACTCCCTCAGTAGCCCCTGAACCAGGCTTCAATGACGACGAGTCCGGCGCGCATATTGTCTTTGGCATTGCAAGGCGGGTTCCTCCTCCGAATATTTTATAGAAGATTGTGAACACCAGGATAGTGTCCGGCTCTGCAAAATAATTTCCACATACCACCGTAGAGAGAATAATATTCACACAAGTCCAATCTGCTGACATATTCCGTGGCGTGACATCACACCACAACCAAGCCTTTATTTGAAACGTTTTTATTGTACCACTTCAGCGCGTTTAGCGAAGCGGTTTCCTTGGCACGTCCTGTCGAAGCAGAGATTGTGTTCCCCTTATTCTGGGATTCCCATCAATACGGACGTGGGTAACCCAACCGCGCCTGTTGCCACGCCCCCTCCATCGAAGGCGGGTTCCAAACGGTCACGGGGACGGCTCTTGGTATTCTTCCTCTTTATAATGAGACCAAGGCTCGTTCTTTTTATTCAATCCTCTATCAAATCCGCCCCTCTCCCTGAGTTCCAACACCCAGGGCTTCGAATTCAGGTACCTTCGATCCTCGATAATGTCCGGTCCTGATCCACGAGGCCGGTGGATGCCCTCCTCCGTCATGGAGGAGGACGTGCTAAAGCTGAGAGATGCCAGGTATTTAACCTACGAGATTTCGCATAGGCTACCTGCCCGAGGGCAAGTTATCCCAACTCCCGAGCCTGGCGAGATCGTCGTGTTCATGTCTCACTTCCGTCGGGGTTTAGGCTTCCCGACAGATCCCTTCATGAGAGGGCTCATGTTTTACTATGGGCTGGAATTCCATGACCTGGCTCCGGAGTCCATCCTCCATATCTCATCATTCATTGTCGTTTTTGAAGCCTTCCTCCGCACTACCCCTCACTTCGGCTTATGGCTCAAAACCTTCAACGTGGAGCCGAAGATGATTGAGGGGCGTCAGGCAGAGTGCGGCGGGGCGGTTATAAGCAAGAGGGCCGAAGCTCCATGGCCCAAGGGCTCTTTCCAAGAGGAGCTCGGCTTGTGGCAACAGGAGTGGTTTTATATCACCGCTCCCCGGGGCAGCAGGCAGAAGCCGCCGCCCGTCTTTCGCTCGGGCCCTCCACAGCAGCTGACGTCATGGGTCAACAAGGGGCGTGACTGGGGGCCGCCCAAAGACGTCCCCCTGTTGCAGGACCGGATTCGAGTCCTCCAAGAAAGGGAGATCAATCTGGTCGCAGTGGTGCAGGTCATGTTGATCCGGCGCCTACTGCCCTGCAAACGTCGCCCCCTCCGCCTGTGGGAATTTAATCCGGAGGGGCCGCGAGCTCTTCAACACTTCATGGGTTTGACTCCCATGGAGATGTATAAACTGTTCTTCGGATCGCAAGAGACGCATCCAGAATTGACCGAGGACGCTGGCCTAAGCTGCAATCGCCCGGATACTCAAGTAAGTAGCCCTGTGTCCGGACACACCATCCATTTATTTATCGTGAGCTTGCCTTTTAACCAGCTATCCCTAGACAAGAGTGGATAGCGCAAGCAAAACTGATACGGTGTCCGGCCCCCCTCCCTGAGACCACGCAGGATCCCGTGTTAATCAAAATGTTGGAGGTTGCACCTTCAAATGAGGGCGAAGGGGGGCACGGGGAAACTGTCACCTCTGCCAAGGAGGCGTTTAGTAAGGGAGGAATCGAGAGTCCCTCCTTCCAGGGGGAGAAGCGGAACGCTCCCGAAGACCCGGAGGCCAAGGCCTCAAAGCGGGGAAAGAAATCTGTACCGGAAGGTCCTGCGCCAGAAAGCGCCCCGGCCGTACTGTCTCCTCGGAGGAATCATCCCTCTAGCGAGCCGTAAGTAAAAAGGGGGATTTTATAATTATTAGACACCCCTGCTTAATGTCTAAAGGTAACCGAAGTTTTTACCTTGCAGTTCGGATCTCAGCCCATCTCAGCACAGCCCATCTTTGGGAGACCTTCGTCTGGAGATGATGGAGAGCGAAACGCCTCCATCTGCCGCCCCATCGCACGGGGCGGACGACCCTGAGGTGTCGTCGCGGAGGGTCTCCCCGAGTCCAGCGGGGCCGGAGAGTTCGGCACCCATTGGAGTACGGCCGGTGGAGCTGCAGGATTTGCTTAAGAGGGCGTCCATCTCAGAAGATCACCGCACATTAATGGGTAATGTGATTGAGAGGATCTCGTCCGCCGAAAGCGGGTTGTATGAGGCCGTCGGAAGTTTACTGACGGGATTTGAGGTACGCAAAAAATGACATACATGTTGACAGTTTTGCACATGAAGTGCGCCCTGTATAGTAGCCCCTGAGACTTGGTATGCTGTCGAAAACGGCAGCGTGCCTAGGATCATAATCTCAGTTATTAACTGTCGCCTTTCCTATGCAGGTGGCGGAACATTCGGTGGCCAGCCGGATGGATGGATTCGCCGAGCTGAAGAAGCAACTCGACGCTGTAGATGCGGACATCTCGCTGGTCAATAAACGACTTGATGAGTCACAAGGTATGTGATTGCGCCGTGGTCGCTTAGTAAGGGAGCTGATGCCCATTCCTTACAAGTTGTATGCTTGATGCAGATGGTGCTGCTGCTCTGGAAGACCTTCGAGCAGAACTTGCTCGGGCCAAGGAGCAAGCCAGAAAAAGCGAGGCGGCTGCCTTGAAGGCAGCGGAAGAGCTAGAAGCCGAGAAGGCTGCTCACTGTCGAAGCAGGGAGGAGATGGCCGGAATGGCCATGAAATTAAAAGTTGCTACCGACCGCCTGGAGGTTCTAGAAGGAGAACGCCGAGCAGAGCAAGAGGACCTGAAGAAGGCCGATGCTGAAGCCAAGGATGCCCGTAGTACGATGCAGGCTATGAAGGAGGAACTGCGTCAGGTCGGAGACATTGTGGTTGGAAAGCCCTTTATGCTGCGTAGGAAGTTCACGGATCCGAAGTATGCTCAGCTAGGCCGATTGTACGGTGCGGAGGATCCTTATCTGGACTTGGCGGCGAGTGCGGCTGATGCAGTCGTGCACTTTCGAAGCCAGGAGGATCATGAAATGGAAGAGCTTTTCTGGTCTCAATTCCATAGTCCGGAGCATCCACTTCCATTGAGTGATCGGCTGGTTGAGTGGGCTGAGCTGAATAGATTGTCCGGACTGGCCATGACGGATGTGTTAACTCATCTGTGGCCGAAAAGGCCCAAGCCGAAGAGTCATTTTGGCTTGTTGCAGCAATTCCTTGGGGCAGTGCCGCATATTAAGGCGATGAAGCGGTCGGCATGCATAGAAGGTGTGCGGATGGCTCTCGCCCGTGGTAAAACATACTGGGCGGAGATGGATGCCACCGCTGTTGCATCCCGGGGTTCGGACAAAAGCCGATTCCCCGCCGAGCATTACTTTGAGGAAGTCCTGCAGGGCGCTCGTATAATAGAGTCGCAGTGCTCGAAAGATGTTATGTTTGAATGACATGTATGATTTCTAAGATCATGTTTATAATGCAATGACTTTTTATACTTGTGTGTTCAAGTATTGAACTATCTCCTGTGCGGCCGTATATGTATGTATAATCTGAAAGATGGCAGTCTTTGGCTTTAGCCCCCACGCACATGGTGCGGGGGTGTTTGCAAAAAGAAAAACTCTTTTTCACACTTAATCCAACGTCTTGGTCCTTTTAAGGAGGTAATAGCATAGCAAACTAGGCAACCGGACTATAATGCTTTATCACTTTCACCTAGCCATAGGAGCTCGAATGTGGGGCTACTATATAGCCCCTGATGGCACCGCGCTTCTCCGAACTTGGGGCGCGTATGTGCCTGACCGGGAAGCGGTCCTTCGTCAAAGCAGAGGAATTCTAAACATTCCAATGGTCGATCGAGTGGTTGACCAGTCTCTCGCTATATCATGACAGTCAGTTTTCGGCTTTCTCTACTGAGGTGCTCTCCCGGCCGAACCGGGGCACAATCGCAGTAGTTCTCCTGGTGCCGCGTTAGCCGATGATATGGAACGGAAGGCAGCAAAACACAGGAGCCGGGCAAACCCAACATTTGACCAAAGACATGATTCGGAGCTGATGCATATAAGGCCTAACTCGAGACGCCGAACACTCCCTGAGGTGTTCGGTCTTTATGATATCGGGCAGAATAAAGCCCTAAGCCCCTAGTGTCCAGGTACAGGCGGGAACTTCTGACGCGGCCGATGCCAAAACGCCAGCCTCCTCCTCGGCTCTGGTAGGAAACTGGGGGATGTGTATCAACAAGAGACAGTAAGAAAGGTTTACGCAGGGTCTTAATCTGAAAAGAATCCTTGCAACGGGTCCCTACTGCACGTCTGCGCTTGTGTCTCCGTTGTGCTGTATCCTGGATGGGTGTAGCACGTGCTTCATCTGTAAAAGAGAAGGACTTAGTTTCTAAGAAATATCGTGCAAAAATTGTATTAAAATAAAGTATAATTTGGAAGATGAAGAAAGTTGAGCTTTATTGGCTTTCATCATTTATGCGCGCGGCCCCCTAAAAAAAGGGGTATGCGGCTGGGAAGCCCCTTGTTAGCTTACGCCGGACTTGTCTAACCATGTCCGAGGTCTAAATGACCTGTTTTTTCAGGGACTTTGACCTGCAAGGTCTGATTAATGTGTGGCTGTCGAAGCAGTCGCACATTCTCTGTGGTCGAGGGACACTCAGAGTTGTGAGATTATGCCACGTGGACCGGGCATTTCTAAGTGTAAGAGACGCGTAATGTTGTATTGCATTAAAGCAGGCGAAAGCTTCGCGCCCCAGTAGCGCTTAAGGGCGACTGTTAAATGGGGCGATGGAGAGTGAGCTTTTCACGACGGAGGTTGTCGGATGAACCGAACACGGCCTCTAGTGGTACAGAGCCTGTAAAATTGGCTTAAAAGGCCTGGCGTCACTCCTTTGAAGGAAGTGCTGCTATAGCGAATTTTGGTGGGTTCTATCCCCAGTCTGCGGACGGTGTCCTGGTATAGCAGGTGTCGCGCTGCGTGTTATCACGTGAAGTGAGTTCACTGTTTTGACTTCTAGTGGGAAAGTCTTTTGGTTTCCGGAGCGCTGCTTTTGGGTTTCGTCACTTTCACTTGGTGTGTCGAGCCCCTTGTGTTCGGCGTTAAGTCGGCCGGACTGCTTGAAGACCCAAGAACCTCTGTGGGTATGGTTTGCAGGCTTCCCGGAGGTACCATGTATTTGGCACAGTCTATCCACAATCTTGTTTAGGTTGGATAGCTCGTCACTGTTGTCCTTGAGGGGCAGTGTTTTGTAGTTCGGCCGAGAGCTTTTGAATCCGGTGTTGACCACCGTACTATTTGGGCCATTTTCCTTATTCCGGCGCTGATCTTTTCTGCGTCGTGATTTCCCATTTCCATCACTGATTTCGGATGTACTCGGGTCGCTGGTGCTGCATCTAGCCAGCCAGCTGTCTTCCCCTGCGCAAAAGCGTGTCATGAGGCTTGTTAGTGCGGCCATTGTTCTTGGTTTTTCCTGGCCGAGGTGTCTGGCGAGCCATTCGTCTCGGACGTTGTGTTTAAAGGCTGCTAAGGCTTCAGCGTCCAGACAGTCGACTATTTGGTTCTTTTTAGTGAGGAACCTGTTCCAGAATTTGCGTGCTGATTCTCCGGGCTGTTGAGTTATGTGACTTAAATCGTCTGCATCCGGAGGCCGGACATAAGTCCCCTGAAAATTTGCTCGAAACGCATCCTCAAGCTCTTCCCAACTTCCAATCGTATTTTCTGGGAGGCTTTTAAGCCAATGTCGAGCCGGCCCTTTGAGCTTGGGGGGTAGGTATTTTATGGCATGGAGATCGTCTCCTCTTGCCATATGTATGTGTAGGATATAATCCTCAATCCAGACTCCGGGGTCTGTTGTTCCGTCGTATGCCTCTATGTTTACGGGTTTGAATCCCGCTAGAAATCCATGATCCAGTACCTCATCGGTAAAACATAGTGGGTGTGCGGCGCCCCTGTATTTGGGTGTGCCATTGTCTTCAAATGCTCGGCTGGTTGTGTTACTTCCTGGGGTCTTCTTTTTTGGCCCATAAATAGACCTGGCCGGGTTATCCTTTTTCCGAGGATCTTTATGCTGATCGTGTGCCGGCTTGAGTGCGGCGCCCCTTGTTGCTCTTGGCCTGTCATCTGGTCGTCTATCCGGCCAGGCGGCTTCTTTCTTTTTTGACTGCGGGGGCTCTAAGGCCTCCTCGTCAAATTCGGGCAACAGCTTGCGCTTCGGGTAGCTCTTTGTCTGGTGACTAGTGCCATATTTATCTGCGGTGTTGAGTACTTTGCTCCATCTCATTCTGAGTGCGTCCTCCGCTGTTTTGAGCTTCCGCTTTTGCTTCTTCAAACTTCTTGCAGTGGCGACGAGCCTGTTATGGAGATTCCTATGCTCTGGTGATGTGAGATCATCTTCGCCGGGGATGGGTTGCTTGTCCAGTTTATGTCCGGCTGGCTGCTTGTTGACGTGTGCGTCGTCCACTGCTTCGCCCTGCTCTAGGGCCGGGTCCATATGGGTACCGTTTTTGTCGATGCCGGTCTTCGGGCGGCGCTTGCATCGCTGCTTTGTTTGTCTGTTGGGGGAGTTGTCCTTCGCCACGTCCCGTTTTTCCTCATTGTCCCTTCCTTTTGGTGTGTCCACCATGCATACATTGTGGGATGGGGTGGCTTTCCTGCGCCCGTTAGGCGCTGGTTCTTGGTTGTCCCCGGCATCGTCGTCCATACCGTCGATGTCCTCGGAGTCGTAGTCTAGCCTGTCAGTTAAATCGTCGACAGCGGCTACCAAGTGGGTGGTGGGTGGGCTTTGAATTTCTTCGTCGTCCGCATCCCAGCCGTCCTGACCACAATCTAGCCAGGTCTCTCCTGATAACGAGAGGTATTTTAGCGAACTCAAGATGTCGCCGAAAGGTGAGTGTTGAGAGACGTCCGCTGCGGTGAACTCCACGATCGGCGCCCAGTCGGATTCGATCGGGGCAGGCGCGGGAGGTTCGGAGTCCGGCGAGGAGTCCGGCACCTTAGAGTCACGAGCTTTATGAGGGACGAAGTCAGTGTTCGGCTCTATCGCCATAGAGGTTGCAGCCCCTGAGGCGGTGTCTAGGCATCCATCCTCGATCTGCGGAGCTGGCTCCGAATTGAAGATCGGAGTGGTTTCGAGTGCAGCCTCCAGGGTACTGTCCGCGTGGCAGAGCTAAATCATGCCCGACGTGACAGTGGGGCACGCTCGGCTGCGGCTCGAATCCGTCGAAGATCAAGTCCCCGCGGATGTCAGCCGTGAAGTCCAAACTTCCAAATCTGACATGACGGCCAGGGGCGTAGCCTTCGATCTGCTCCAGCTGGCCAAGCGAATTGGCCCGCAGTGCGAAGCCGCCGAATACGAAGATCTGTCCGGGGAGGAAGGTCTCGCCCTGGACTGCATCGTCGTTGATGATCGAAGAAGCCATCGAGCCTATCGGTGACGACACAGAGGAACTCTCAATGAAAGCACCAATGTCGGTGTCAAAACCGGCGGATCTCGGGTAGGGGGTCCCGAACTGTGCGTCTAGGCGGATGGTAACAGGAGACGAGGGACACGATGTTTTTACCCAGGTTCGGGCCCTCTTGATGGAGGTAAAACCCTACGTCCTGCTTGATTAATATTGATGATGTGGGTTACAAGAGTAGATCTACCACAAGATCAAGGAGGCTAAACCCTAGAAGCTAGCCTATGGTATGATTGTTGTTCGTCCTACGGACTAAAGCCATCCGGTTTATATAGACACCGGAGAGGGCTAGGGTTACACAGAGTCAGTTACAAAGGTAGGAGATCTACATATTCGTATCGCCAAGCTTGCCTTCCACGCCAAGGAAAGTCCCATACGGACACGGGACGAAGTCTTCAATCTTGTATCTTCATAGTCTTGGAGTCCGGCCGATGATGCTAGTTCGGCTATCCGGACACCCCCTAGTCCGGGACTCCCTCAATGATCTCATCGGATGAACCACGATGTCAAGGACTCAATCGATCCCGTATACAATTCCCTTTGTCTAACGGTATTGTACTTGCCCGAGATTCGATCGTCGGTATACCGATACCTTGTTCAATCTCGTTACCGGCAAGTCTCTTTACTCGTTCCGTAACACATCATCCCGTGATCAACCCCTTTGTCACATTGTGCACATTATGATGATGTCCTACCGAGTGGGCCCAGAGATACCTCTCCGTTTACACGGAGTGACAAATCCCAGTCTCGATTCGTGCCAACCCAACAGACACTTTCGGAGATACCTGTAGTGCACCTTTATAGCCACCCAGTTACGTCTGACGTTTGGTACACTCAAAGCATTCCTACGGTATCCGGGAGTTGCACAATCTCATGGTCTAAGGAAATGATACTTGACATTAGAAAAGCTTTAGCATACGAACTATGATCTTTGTGCTAGGCTTAGGATTGGGTCTTGTCCATCACATCATTCTCCTAATGATGTGATCCCGTTATCAACGACATCCAATGTCCATGGTCAGGAAACCGTAACCATCTGTTGATCAACGAGCTAGTCAACTAGAGGCTTACTAGGGACATGGTGTTGTCTATGTACCCACACATGTATCTGAGTTTCCTATCAATACAATTATAGCATGGATAATAAACGATTATCATGAACAAGGAAATATAATAATAATAACCAATTTAAAATTGCCTCTAGGGCATATTTCCAACAATATGTTGTCGGGCTCAAGGCGAGACTGTCATCCTTGTGCTAGCCCGACCTCTTTCTCATTCCAGTGATCCCGACCACTACCCTGATTATCTCAGAATCCTTGTCGCATGGCCATGCTTATCCTGGTCGGATCACACGAGGGGCCCAGAGTATATCTCTCCTGATCGGAGGGGCAAATCCCATCTTGCTCGACCATGTCTCGCAGCATGGGACTGGACATACCCAAAACCTACCTTTGTAACTAACCAGTCACGGAGTAGCGTTTGGTCGGCCCAAAGCAAGTCTGTCACCATCCCGAGTACATGCGCCAGCTCAGGTCTTAGGACATAGAACGTATGTTGTACTAGAGAGTCACAGATGACATATCATTGCGTCTCATAGTTGGGTCTATCCAACTCAGACCTTATCTCGACTCGGATCCGACTATGTCGAATCCGACTAGACCTTTCCAAGTCCATATTATCCGGTTAGCATCCAATGCTCCATGGCTAGTGAGACCAAGCCATCGACCGTGTCATATGCTAGTCTAATCAGCTGCGCGTCCACACAACGCTTTCGACTAGGGACCTTTTAGGACAGTCATCATACAATGCATAGTCCCACAAACAAGTCACGTACTTGCTGATACACATCATCGACAATGTCCAAGGACTATCTTTATTCATAAACACATAGGAAATATCATCATACATGATTGCCTCTAGGGCATATCTCCAACAATACCTGACTTTTGCCTTTGTCAGCGAAGACGATATGCTTCAGATGTGACGGTGATAAAGGAGCATCCATCAATAGATTCTTGTCACCCGTCATGTGATTTGTACATCCACTATTGAGGACCCACTCGTTTTCTTTGGGCTGATCATCCTGCAGATGAATTAGTGCAACTTACGAACTCATATACTTCATCAGTGAAAGAATATGACATCAATATCATCAGTTCAATTTCATCAAGAAATAGCACATATAAATCAGTATGAGGACGTGAGAAATGAAAAATCATTTCTTCATGATTAGCCTGTGTCCTTTCAGGCATACTCAGGTCTCCAACAAATTCTTCAGTCGTTTTGAGCACGACTGGAGACCTGACCCTGCATAAGAGATTAGTTCTTTTTCTTCACCACCCACATCTGAAGGGGTGGCAAAGAGTTCATCACTCTGTGAGCACCATATGAGAAAGGTGGCATAGAAGCCAGTCCACTTCGTTTCACATAAGAGGGGTTAGGGTAAGCATATGAGTAAGCAGAGAAATTCTTCGAGGACTTATGAACATAATAATTTGAAGAATAATGCTCATATTCATAGCCCTTAGCTCTACCCTGCGAAACAGAAGGGTTAGCTTGATGATGATCATATGAGGACTTTGATCCTTTTGAGGAATTTGATCCATATGAAGAATTTGATCTGGGGTTCCTATTCTTCACAGGTGGTGTCATGAGGACATTCACCTGAAGACTTTCAAGATAACTTTTGGGAACCCAGATTTTCTTCATAGGAGAACCGTTCCTGCAGTTAGTGCCAACATATCTAGCAAATACTTCACCATTCTGATTTTTGAACAGTTTATAGTTGGAGTCAAATGACTCATCAGAAGAATGAGGAGATTCACATGTAAAGCCAGATAGATTGGATGGATCAACTAGCGGTCCCTTTGCAGCAACCCATGAGGTTTTGGGGTACTGCTCAGGCTTCCAATATGTTCCATCAGCATTGAGTTTCCTCTCAAAGGCAATACCCTCTTTCCTAGGGTTTCTGTTTAGGATCTGCTTTTTGAGCACATCACAAAGAATCTGATGCCCTTTGAGGCTTTTGTACATGCCTGTTGTGTACAATTCCTTCAGCCCTGCATCATTATAGTACTAGCGATGTCCTCAGATGAGGAATTAGTGATAGCAGAGACAGGTGAAGAATTTGTAACATTTGAAGCATTTGAACATTCAGGTGAAGAATTAGTAGATTCACGTTCTATGCACTTCAGACATGGAGGAACAAATTCTACCTGAGTAGCGCTGATTTGTTGAGCAAGTAATGAATCGCGATCCTTCTGAAGATCTTCATAACTCACTCTTAGCTTCTCAAGATCTTGCTTTCTTTGAAGAAATTCATAAGAAAGCTTCTCGTGATCAGATAAGAGAGTGTTATGATGACTTTGAAGGTTGTCAAACTTAGACTGAAGTCTCTGAAGATTTTTCAGTTAAGTCTTTAGTGCGGTCCATTTCATCACCCAACATATCATCACTTTTGTCTAGCATGTTTTGAAGCTTTTCAATAGACTTTTGTTGTTTCACAGCAATCTTAGCAAGTTTAGAGTAGCTGGGTTTAAGATTTTCATCAGATTCATTCTCACTTGATTCAGAGGAGGGGTATTTAGTTACCCTTGCACCCTTTGCCATGAAGGAGCGTAGTCATCATTGCCTTCATCAGCGTTGTTGGTGTTGCCATTTTCTTCAGAGTTGAAGTTAGACTTGCTGACAAATGCGGTAGCAAGAGCTAGACTTGCCACGCTTGACTCAGACTCTTCGGATGCCTCTTCTTCCTCATGATCCTCAGATTCAGCCTCAGAATCCATTTTCTTGCCAATGAATGCCCGAGCCTTCTTGGAGCTGCTCTTCTTGTGAGATGAAGACTTTGAGGATTTTGATGATGAAGACTTTGAAGATTTCTTCTTTTTCTTGGCATCATCAGAACTGTAATCCTTGTATTTCTTCTTCTTTAATTCCTTGTCCCACTGAGGACAATCTTGAATGTAGTGACCGGGTTTCTTGCATTTGTGGCACAACCTTTTTTTGTAGTCACTAGATGAGGAATCGTTGCTCCTTGAGGATTTTCCAAAGCGACCACGTCTTGAGAACTTCTGAAATTTCTTCACAAGCAGTGCTAGTTCCTGGCTCAGTTCTTCAGGATCACCAAGGCTGCTGGTAGAGTCTTCTTCCTCAGACTCAGAGAATGCCTTGGCCTTCAGAGCACGTGGTTTGCCATAGCTCAAACCATATAGATCTCTATTCTCAGCGAGCTGGAACTCATGAGTATTTAGCCTCTCGAGGATATCAGCGGGATCAAGTGACTTGTAATCAGCACGCTCTTGGATCATCAGTGCCAGAGTGTCAAATGAAGAATCGAGCGATCTCAGCAATTTCTTCACCACCTCATGGTCGGTGATATCAGTTGCGCCAAGCGCCCGAAGCTCATTTGAGATATCAGTGAGGCGATCGAAGGTTTGCTGAACATTTTCATTGTCGAGTCTTTTGAAGCGGTTGAAGAGATTGCGAAGAACGTCAACACGAGAATCACGTTGAGTTGAGACTCCTTCGTTTACTTTGGAGAGCCTATCCCAGATAAGCTTAGCAGTTTCCAAAGCACTCACTCTACCATACTGCCCTTTACTCAGATGGCCACATATGATATTCTTCGCTTGAGAATTGAGTTGCTTGAATCTCTTCACATCAGCAGCATTCAGGGAAGGTGTGACTGAGGGAACACCATTTTCCACAACATACCAGAGATCGTTGTCAATTGCCTCAAGATGCATTCGCATCATATTCTTCCAGTAGGGGTAGTCCGTGCCATCGAAGGTAGGACACCCAGCGGAGACCTTGATCATACCTGCGGTCGACATAACTAGAACTCTAGGTGGTTAAACCAAAATCACACAGAACAAGGGAGTACCTTGCTCTGATATCAATTGAAAGTGCATTATAACGACTAGAGGAGGGGTGAATAGGCGATTTTTATGAATTCTTCACTGAGGAATTTGCTGGTGAGGAAATTCCTAAATGAAGAACTACTTGCAGCGGAATAAGTACTCAGAAAGGAACATAGCAGAACACAGGCATAGTCATCATGATGAAATGAAGACAAGCACAGAGTACAGAAAGCGTAAACACAAGATAACACAAGGAAGAAGACGATCAGACTGAAGAAATAGAACTAAGGAAATTGAGAAAGTCTTCAGTCAAAGTCTTCAAACAGATATGAACAAACACACAACAACATACATGAGGAAATGAAAAAGTTGAGGAGATAGAACCAATTAGCTCGGTGAAGACAATGATTTGGTAGACCAGTTCCAACTGTTGTCTCAGTTGTACATCTGGTTGGAGCGGCTGAGTATTTAAACTCGAGGACACCCAGTCCCGGACACACAGTCCTCACCGTATTCTCCTTGAGCTAAGGTCACACAGACCTCGCCCAATCACTCGTGGTAAGTCTTTAGGTGACTTCCGAACCTTCACAAACTCGGTCACTAGGCGATCCACAATTCCTCTTGGATGCTCTAGATCTTGATGTCTAACCGTCTGGAAGAAGCACAGTCTTCAAAGGAAACAAGCGTCGGATCCACCCAGGATCAATCTCTTCAGTGATGCTCAATCACTTGGGGTTTTGTAGGTTTGGGTTTGGGATTTCCTCACTTGATGATTTTCGCTCAAAGTCCTCAAAGGATGGGTTGCTCTCAAATGACAAGTGTTAGTTTCTCTCGGAGCAGCCAACCAACTAGTGGTTGTAGGGGGCGGCTATTTATAGCCTAGGGAGCAGCCCGACATGATAAGACATAAATGCCCTTGTCTGATATGACCGTTAGGTGGGTAGATATTTTGGGACAGCTGACGCGTAGCACAGCAACGGTCGGAATATTGGGGTTCGAATTCCTCAGGGCTATCATGCTCCTCACTTTGTAGGCAATCCGCACTGGCGAATTTCTAACTCTTCAGTCAGAACAAAATCCTCAAAGACCAGAAGAACTTCATCTCTGTCACTGAAGAATATGACTGAACTGTGCGAGATTTCCAATGGCTTCACTCGAAAGGATTGGTAGGTGTAGGATTTCGAGTTGAGCATCACATGGAAATTTTTCCTTAGTATTTCATCGACCCCCTTTAACAGTACGGTGTTTCCTATGACTCAAGAAAGAGAAAATGAAACGGTAAAAACAGAAGTCTTCACGCTTCATGTTCCTCGAATGATTACCAAGTCTTCAAGGTCACACCAATTTCTTCACTTTCAAAGTCTTCAGAAATCCAAAGTCTTCAGTTGAAGAACTTCATTTTTAGGGGTCGACTTTCTCTGTAAATATCAAACTCCTCATAGACTTATAGACCTGTGTACACTCACAAACGTATCAGTCTCTTAACCTATAAGTCTTCAATACACCAAAATCACTAAGGGGCACTAGATGCACTTACAATGACGAGCTTCAAACCATCTATGAACTCCAGCTCTCTCTTCTTCCCTCTTCTTCTCCACCACCCCGATGGCATGAAGAGTCTAGACTGATCAGAAGAGCCACCTCTAGATCAGGGTGGCATGGGAGCTTATCAAACTAGCAAAAGCCATCGAATGCGACACAGGTGTTTTGACGACGCGCTCCAGACCGTCATCTCTCCAGTTGCCTCTAAGGCAACCCATACCATAGACCAACTATCATCAGGGGGACTCACACTCATATATCGGCTGGCAACACCATCAAGGACGAGAGTGGAGCGAGCCCGAGTGACACACACGCCTCTCAACGGGGTGGGGGAAGGAGGCGAGCAAGACAAGAGAGTTCTTCCTGACCGAGCCCAACTTTTCTACTCTCCTCCGCGGTTCTCGACTATTGCTTTAGGCTAGCCCATGCCAGGATCACAAATTCCGGTGAAGGCTTCTTGGCTATTTTGTTCTCTTTGTGGTCATGTTCTTTTTCTTCTAATTTTACATATATTTATTTTATTAATATAAATAATTTCAAATTGTTTTAGCTGAAATAAAATTAGTGTCATCCGTAGTCGCCTTGTCCGGGCCACATGCACACTTAGCGGTGAGCTAATGCCATCAAGCAATTTTGAAGTGCAATGCATTGCATGTGAATTTTATATTTTCTTCCTTGGACAGTTTGGCGCAAAATATATCCCATCATATAAGGCTTATGATTTATTTAATTTTTCTATAAGATCATGATCATGACATATCATGTACACTTTGACTTGGGCAATTTGGTGAAAAATGACGATCAAATACGTCTTGCACCAAGAATACATATTTGTTTAAAGTCTTTTCAAGTTCATATCACCACCCGCTCCAACAACGAAACAAAGAAAACCATATCACCGATTACACACGTCCTTCTCTTCACCATCGGCCATTCAAATTGCTAATAAATATGATAATCGATCTGTTCTTGAGGTGTCCATCTTTTATATTTCCCACGGAAGAAAACAACCTGTCAGACCGATCTTTGCTCCATTTTGCCACCCTCTTTGTCTCCCTCTGCGTGTCGCTTCCCTCGTGTCCCGTAGCACCTTGCTTCCGGACCCTTCAAAAGTGAAATGAAAATCGAACTGCCGCTGTCCACCGGAATTGTTTTATGCGCGCATGTAACGTCTCGGATAGCCAATGCCATCCTGACGATCCGTCCACCGCGATCACATCCACACGGCCTTTTTATAAGCAAACGATCGCTGGGCGGCAGGCACAGATGTCCTCAGCCAGCCGGAGCAGTTGGCCGCAGCACCTCATCGACAAGCGACAGATACATACAGATATATGATGTAATTTGCCTCTGCCCGTTGACAATCTGCTCCATCAGTTTCCCTGCGTTTCCTCCAAACGACTCGTTCCTCTCATCTTCTCACCCGAAAGTGTCTAGCTTTTTCTCAGCCCTCTCGCCTTCGTGATGCACTGATGCATGCCGACGCTTTGGTTAGCACTCGATGTCGCCGTTGAACGGGGCGGAAAGACGGTGGCCAGTAGCGCCGGTTGCGTCAAATCTGCCCGTCGCGTCTCGACACGAACAGACGAACGTATCGCTGCAAAGGCAGAGGAGTGGCGCAAAGAAACGGCTAGCAGAGGGAAGCAGGCAGGACGAGACCAACGCGTCTTTCTTTCGCTCTGACTGACGAACGGCCAGATTTGACGCGACGAGGTAAAGTTAACTATGACGGCGGAGCCGGTCGAGATCGAGCAAACCACATGCCCGTTCAAAAACAAGCGGCCGTTTTAGCTAGAGAGCGTGACGATTAGAATAAGACATCCAGTGGTTATTGACATTTTCTCCTCGATCTCTAGTCGCTGACGGTCGAGGGCGTGGACTATTATGCGGGAGTGGTAGCGCCATGGTTTCATCGCCTGCGCCAGCGGTTAGATCACGCATGATTCGTGCGTAAGGACGACCTGGGCCGGGTTTATATTACAGTACTAGCTATGTAGCTAGACTTCACAAAAATATTACTCCATCCGTCTGGAAATACTTGTCGTAGAGATGGATACAAAGGGATGTATTTAGAATTAAAATACATCTAGATACATTCATTCCTCGGATAAGTATTTCCGAACGGAGGGAGTAGTAGCTATCGTAGCTAGCCACGTACAGTACGTAGGCAGACGGCAGAGAAAATGTTTTAGATGGTGTAGTGGTTGGGGATGATAACGCTAATGATATCACGTGTGTCCTTGCTGGTGCTTAATCCGTTTGCCGCCAAATGCTAGCTGCTGCGCAAGCAGAGCCTAGGCCACGCCATTATTTCTCACAAGTCATATCAAAACACAGACACGTAGTACGAGTTATCAGGAGGAACTCAAGTGCTCAGCCGTGATCTGCCCTTGTTTGTGTAATCATTTCGGGTCACTGACAGGAACTCATCACCAGATATATATGATGGATAGCTTCCATTATAGCCCGCCCGTGCTCCGTTTGCAGCAGCCGAGCCTGATAAGGCTGGTCATAGTGGGGAGTAACTTATACTAGTGTCATGTACATGACACTAGTCTAAGTTACTATCTTCATAATGCAAAGTAACATAGTAGTAGTGTCATAGAGGATTTCATTTATTACCTTGTAGACTCATCTTATTTTGGAAAGCGCTATGTTACAGTAACATATTATGTTATCACCTCTCATTAACTATGTGCCACATAAGCAAAAATTTTTTGAAGTGTGTTATGTTACTAGTAGCTAAGTTACTTCCACTATGACTAGCCTAAAGTATAGTGGTGCTGCCTGATGCTACTAATGAGAGAAACCACGAGCGAGAATGTGAGATTAATTAAGGAAAGGTGATTGGAGGTTGGCTGCTGATGGAATAAATGCGGTTGGTACTTCCTAATGACCTGAAGTGTAATCAGTGATCATCCAGGCGGCTTGGCTACCAAACGGAATGAACGGATTTGGGGAGCAAAACTGAAACGAAACGAATCCCGCCCGTGCGCGCGTAGGGACAAACATGGCCGGGCTGGCCGGTCGGCGTGGCCCGCGGTGACGTCGCCGGAACCTTCCCGCTGGCCCTGACGGTGACCTCGACGGCAACGGCGACGGCGCCCGTGCCCCCGCCGGATTAACTGACGGCACGGGAGCGCCTGGCCGCACCGACCGGGGCGCGCGACCACCCTAGTAGTAGCTAGCTGCCCTAGCTAGCTCCCAGGCAATGCTCCGTCCGGCGGCTAGGCACCTGCTTCCTGTCTGTCGCCGTTACGAGGTTCAGAATATTTGTTACAGTGCGACTCTCGCTCGTTCTGTCTGTCACTGGCTGGAAAGCCAAAAGTTTTTCTCTTCTTTTTCTGTTTATTTACCGATCACTTCTTCTTTTGAAAGCCTTTTTTTTTCCTACCCTGTTTGATTGAAGCGGCCTCTTTTACGCTTTTGCAGCGCTTTGTCCGTGCTTCGCCTCTGCACGCCAGGCATTTTAACCGATGATGACCTCGCCGGCCGGAAAACGGAACGTGAGCGCACGTGATCCGGACGGCAGGGTCAGCTGAGAGCCTCAGACGTTTTCACCGTTTCCTCTTCCGCGATCTTGGCTAATGAGGCGTGTGTGTACAACGCGATCTTGGTTGGTTGGTGAAACGCTCGTGGCGCTGTGCTATCTGGAGCAGTCTTTCGAAGGTGCTCATAATATAGGTTGTGTGTGTGCGCGTTCATAAAGATGAGTGTATGCGTGTGTATATAAGCATTTGCGTTTGTACTGTGTTTAAGAAAAAAAAACTTCATGTTTGAGTTCCACACACGCATGTCGGAGCTCCCCGGTTTTTTTATATATAAAAGTGTGAACCTAGAAACTAGAAAGCAAGAATCTGGTAGGCATAGTTTCGAAATGATTACAGATAGAATCAGCGAGACGTAGTTTGGAAATAATTATGGGCAAAATCGCATAGGCATGGTTTCGGAATAATTACAAATGAGAATCTGCTTTTCCCTATCCACCGTTCATTCTGCATTCCACGACTGGTAGTACTGCTTCGGTCAAAGCACCATTGAGTGTCATGGTACTCCTGCTGGGATAGGATAATGGTAGGGTACAGGGCAATCGATTGACCCAAGACCGCACTTGGTTAGTGTGAGCGCCGGTTTTTAGTGTCAGGGTACCTTATCGTATGGTTGGCCCAAAAAGAGAAAAGAATACAAGTAGGAGTACGTATTATACAGTCCCATACCTCCATGATCTGACCTGTAATAATGTACTCGTATATAGGAGTAGGAGTACTTGGTTCGCCACTAGTAGAAGTCACATCACATACTGCTACCTACCCAAAGTTTCACCTTCACGAGTATGACATGTTTGGTTGCTCGCATCCACCCCAGTCCTGTCCGTGTGGAAAAAAATTTGGCCCGATTGATTGACCGGGTCGCTTCAAATGTTGGCCTGCACGAACCTTAAAGCACTCCCGAGCCAGGCCCGCTAGAACGGTCGAAACAGCAGTTTCCAGCGAGTCGGGCTGGATCGAGCCACCTCGATTGCACGTGTTGGGTCCTCTTGTGATGGCGGAGCTACAATAAAATGACTGGGCGAGCCATCTTGAAGAAAGCCCAACATTTTTTTCCTTTATGGCCCTTTTTAAGCCCATTGGTTTGCAGCAAAACTGGGCAGGCCACGGCCCAGTTTTGCTTGCACTAAGTTCCGCCAGTGTCCTCTTGCACGAGAGGATGCGCCCGTATACACCCTGTATCTTGCTTCTTCTTCCACACCTAGTAACCTCCTTTCTCTAATCTTCTTTCTTTCGTCCCTTCTAATCTACACAACGGTGCTTCGATTCAAGTTAAATTTTATAGAAAAAGATGCATATCGATGTTATGGTTCCATTTTTGCGACCAGTTCTAGTTTCGTCGACCGTAAATGTTCAATTTTGTGTTCATGGTTGTAGTTATTTTGGACAAATTTTGTCAAATCCATCTTCGAACTGAGCAGGATAGGCCGGACGGTGGCAAGAGAGCGGTGAAGCGGGGTCAGATGTCTACTACGCAACTTTATTCTTGTAGACACGTGTTGGGCCTTCAAGCGCAGAGTTTTGTAGGAGCAATTTTCCCTCAAGTGAATGACCTAAGGTTTTATCAATCCGTAGGAGGTGTAGGATGAAGACTGTCTCTCTCAAGCAACCCAACAATCAAATACAAGAAATCTCTTGTGTCCCCAACACAGCCAATACAATGATAAATTGTATAGGTGCACTAGTTCGACGAAGAGATGGTGATAAAAAGATAGTATGGATAGTAGATATGAGTTTTTGTAGTGCGAACAATAAAAAACAGCAAGGTAGTAAATAGTAAAATGGAGCACAAACGGTATTGCAATGATGGAAAATGAGGCCTAAGGTGCATGCTTTCACTAGTGCAATCTCTCAACAATGCTAACGTAGTTGGATCATATGATGATCCCTCAAAATGCAATAAAGGATCACTCCCGAGTTCCTATTAGCGGAGAACAAAAGATAGAAATTGTTTATAGGATACGAAACCACCTAAAAACTATTCTTTCCGATCAATCTATCCTAGAGTTCGTACTAAAATATCAGCAAACTATTCTTTCCGATCAATCTAATCAAGAGTTCTTACTAAAATAACACCATATGATGCATATCAACCAACTCTAATGTCACCTAGATACCCCAATGTTACCGCGAGTACTCGTGAGTTAATTATACGATATGTATCAAACAATTTCAGATTCATAATACTCAATCCACACAAAGAACTATAAGGAGAGCCCAAAGTTTCTATCGGAGAAAAGATAATAAAAACGTGCATCAACCCCTATTCATAGATTACCCCAAAGTCACCTCGGGAATCCGCAAGTTGAGTGCCATAACATATATCAAGTGAATCAAAATAATACCCCATTATCACCACGGGTATTCATATGCAAGACATATATCATGTGTTCTTACATTTGAACATTCAATCCGACAAGACAAAACTTCAAAGGGTAAAGACTCAATTCATCACAACAAGTGTAGAGAGGGGAGAAACATAATATGATCCATCTATGTTAACAAAGCCCATGATATATCAAGATCGTGACATCTCGACATCGCGTGCGAGAGAGATTAAACACATAACTACTAGTATAAACCCTCAGGCTTGAGGGTGGACTACTCCCTCCTCATCGTGGTGGCCGCCGGGATGATGAAGATGGCCACCGGTGATGATCTCCCCCTCCGGCAGGGTGCCCGAACGGGCTCCCAATTGATTTTTGGTGGCTACAGAGGCCTACGGCGGCAGAACTTCAGATCTAGGGTCTCCCCGAGGGTTTTCCGAATATTTGGGAATTTATAGGGCGAAGAAGGGGTACGGGAGGCCATCGAGGTGGGCACAACCCACCAGGGAGCGCCCGGGGGCCACCCAGGTGCTGCACTGGCCCTCGGGGCACCCCCCCAGGTGCTACTCTGACCCAATGGTTCTCTTCTGGTCCATAAAAAATCCACAAAAAGTTTCGCGGTGTTTGGAGAACTTTCATTTCTGCACAAAAAACAACACCACGGTAGTTCTGCTGAAAACAGCGTCACTCCGGGTTAGTTCCATGCAAATCATACCAAAACCATATAAAATTATTATAAACATGGCATGAATACTTCATAAATTATAGATACGTTGGATACGTATCAGCATCCCCAAGCTTAATTCTTACTCGTCCTCGAGTAGGTAAATGATAAAAGAAATAATTTATGAAGTGTGAATGCTAGCAGAGTGCACAAGTTTGATCAATGATGATTTCAATCACTTTTCCTAGCATTATAACATCAATTCTTTCTTATAAACTTCTCATGTTATAGTAGCAACCAATTCACATGTTAAGGTTCAGACAATGAATTCTCTTGAAACTCAACATATGTTCTCAGTCACCAAGCAATTGTAATTCAACTTATTCAACATAGTCTAAGTAAGAGCTCCATGTACTCAATCATCATATAGTCTTCTATGATTGCTAACGCTCACCACATACACATGAGCAAAACATTTCAATCAGACACATAGAAAGATAGGGGCTTATAATTTTGCCTTCCAACGTATTCACCTCAAGGGTGATGTCAACAATAATAACTCATGCTACCCATATCCAACTGGATATATGTGCCTATATCTTTCCTCACCACATGATGCTTGCCAAAAGAGAAAAATAAAAAGGAATAGAGAGAAAAACTTTGACTCTTTGCATAAAAGTAAATACTGAAAAGTAAAAGATAGGCCCTTCGCAGAGGGAAGCAGATGTTGCCATGCGCTTATTTGTTTGTATGCTCAACCCCTTAGTGCAAAAGAACGTCGCGTTATATTGCCCCTTATGATAGCAACCTTTATTATGCAGTATGTCGCTTTTATTCTTTGTCATCACAAGTTCGTACAACGCTCAATTTTCTCTTACACTAAATGATCTAACACTTTTAGAAGTAATTTTTATTACCTTATTGCACCGATGACAACTTAATTGAAGGATCTTGTTCAATCCATATGTAGGTATGGTGGAATCTCAAAAATAAGATTTGGGTTTAAGGGTTTTTGGATGCACAAGTAGTATCTCTACTTGGTGCAGGATTTTTGGCTAGCAAAGATAGGGGCAAGCACCACATGTTGAAGGATCTATGACAATATGACTTCTCGAATATGAACAAACATAAATCATTATGTTGTCTTCCTTGTCCAACGTCAACAATTTTGGCATATAATATTTTGATGGGGGCTCACAATCACAAAAGATTTCCAAGATAGTGTATTTGCATGCGAAAGTTCTCTTCCTTATACTAATTATTCGTGAATTGCTTGTCTGACCAATATTGTGATTGTCAAGCTTCAAAAGCTTTCACTTTCTAAACCCAATGTGAAGCCACTACTAGGCATGATATGAACATGTAATTTCAACTCCATGATATTCAATTCATTCAACAATTTACTCATAGGATAAAAGTGAAGCACAAGAGTAAATGACAAGCTACTCCAAAAAGATATAAGTGAAGATCAAGCGAGTAGTTATGTAAATGGGTAGCTATTTGAGGACTCTCTTTCATTTAAAACTTTCAGATCTAAGTATTTTATTAAAACAGCAAGCGAAACAAAACAAAATGACATTCCAAGAATAGCACACATCATGTGAAGAAGCAAAAACTTAGGCCCAACCGATACTAACCGATAATTATTGAAGAAGAAAGGTGGGATGCCTACCGGGGCATCCCCAAGTTTAGATGCTCGAGACTTATTGAAATATAAATTTGGTATGCCTTGGGCACCCCCAAGCTTAGGATCTTGTCACTCATTATCCTTCTCATATCGACATCTCATCCAAAACTTGAAAACTTCAATCACGGAAAACTTAACGGAACTTCGTGAGATAGGTTAGTATGATAAAGAGCAAACCATTTCACTTTGGTACTGTCAAAGACAAGATTCATAATTGTTTCCACACAATGCCTACTGTACCATATCATTTACACAATTTATATTGAGCAATACAAGCCATCGAAACAAGAAAACAAGCGAACTATGCATTGAAAACATAATTTGTTAATAACAGAATAGTCTGTAGTAATCTGTACTGAAACCATACTTCTGCTACTCCAAAAATTATGAAATTTTTTTGACCATGTGAGCAATTTGTATATTAATCTTCTGGAAAAAGAATCAACTCAAAAGCACTCTTCTGTAAAAATGAGAGTTGTTTTCGTGAGCGCAAAAGTTTCTGTTTTTCAGCAAGATCAAATCAACTATCACCCAACATGATCCCAAAGGCTTTACTTGGCACTTTATTGAAACAAAAGAAATAAAACATGATTACTACAGTAGCATAATAGTGTGAACACACAAAAACAATAGGTAAAATTGTTGGGTTGTCTCCCAACAAGCGATTTTCTTTAATGTCTTTTAGCTAGGCATGATGAGTTCAGTGATGCTCGCATAATAGATAAAGATTGAAACATAACAAGAGCATCATGAATCATAAGTTTGTCTCTCATAATAATTTTTAGTAGCATCATGAATAGATTCATCCATATAACCATCACATAAAGCATTATTTTCATGATCCAAAAGCATAGAAAATTTATTACTCCTTATGGCATACATGTCATCATAATAATCATCATAAGTAGCAACTTTGTTCTCATCATAGTCAATTGAAACCTCTTCCAAAATAGTGGATGTATCACTAAATAAAGTCATGACCTCTCCAAATCCACTTTCATCAATATTGTAATAATATTCAACACCTACCAAAATAGTGGGATCACTACTACCTAGATTTGACACTCTTCCAAACCCACTTTCATCATTGTAATCATTATAAATAGAAGGCATGCTATCATCATAATAAATTTTCTTATCAAAATTAGAAGGAATCAAAGGATCATATTCATTATGCAAAGCATCCCCAAGCTTGGGACAAGCATTATTTTCAGCAAATAAATCTTCAAACATTTCATACTCATCAAACATAGCATCCCCAAGCTTGTGGTTTTGCATATCATCATAATCATTCTTATCAATAGCATGAATGGCACCAATAGTATAGCAAACATTATTATCATATTCTTCCAAGCAAGTGCCAAAAAGATCTTCAGGGTCCTAAGAGACATCATTGTCTTCTCAATCATAATCATTACAACAAGTAGTAGGCATCACAAAATCATACTCAATATCATCCTCCTCCATCAACATATTTGATTCACTTTCATGAGGCACAATGGTGATAGGGGCAATATTACTTGGGAGAGTTATCTTTTTACCTCTACCTTTTCTCCTTTTCTTTTTCTTCTTCACCACCTCACGCGTGGGTTTAATCAATTTTTTTGAGCTTCTTATTGAAGAGATTGATTGGATAGGAAGCTCCTCCTCGTTAACTGATCCATCATAAGAAACACTAGGAGGGTATTGGGAAATATTTTCCCTTTCATTAGTACTCTCTTCATATTCTATTTGTTTTCTTTTCTCTAGATAGTTGGCAATATAAGGATTCTCAATGCAATTTACCGCACAAAACATATAAATTTTCTCTAGATCAAAATCAAGAATTCTATTGGCTCCTACATATTCTACGAAGATCTTTATCGGTCAAACTGCACAACAATATATGTTGTTTCCTTTGTCATCGGTATGTTACTTGCCCGAGATTCGATCGTCGGTATCATCATACCTAGTTCAATCTCCTTACCTGCAAGTTCTTTACTCGTTCTGTAATGCTTCATCCCGCAACTAACTCATTAGTCACATTGCTTGCAAGGCTTATAGTGATGAGCATTACCGAGAGGGCCCAGAGATACCTCTTCGATACACAAAGTGACAAATCCTATTCTTGATCTATGCCAACCCAACAAACACCTTCGGAGACACCTGTAGAGCATCTTTATAATCACCCAGTTACGTTGTGACATTTGATAGCACACAAGGCGTTCCTTCGGTATTCGGGAGTTGCATAATCTCATAGTCAGAGGAACATGTATAAGTCATGAAGAAAGCAGTAGCAATAAAACTGTAACGATCATAATGCTAAGCTAACAGATGGGTCTTGTCCATCAGATCATTCTCCTAATGACGTGATCCCGTTCATCAAATGACAACACATGTCTATGGTTAGGAAACATAACCATCTTTGATTAACGAGCTAGTCAAGTAGAGGCATAGTAGGGACACTATGTTTTGTCTATGTATTCACACATGTACTAAGTTTCCGGTTAATACAATTCTAACATGAATAATAAACATTTATCATGATATAAGGAAATATAAATAACAACTTTATTATTGCCTCTAGGGCATATTTCCTTCAGCAGGTGCGTCTCCGGCCCGCCTAGGACGAAAAGCCCATTTTTCTCTCATGATTTTTTATCATAGAAGTAGGAGCCCACCACATCTATGATGATACCGGGTTTTGTCATAATTATCGTCATAGAAGTGTCATAAGTATGACTGAATTTTTTTCGTTTGGCCCAAAATGTCACAGATGTGTCTTTTTTTTGTAGTGCTTCACAAATGATTTGAGCAGATATGGGTATATCTACTTAATGAAACACAAGTCTGAAACATTTGAAAAGTTCAAAGGATTTCAGAGTGAAGTGGAGAATCATCATAACAAGAAAATAAAGTTTCTATGATCTGATTGTGGAGGAGAATATTTGCGTCATGAGTTTGGCCTTCATTTAAAACAATGTGGGATAGTTTCACAGCTCACGCTACCTGGAACACCACAATGTAATGGTGTGTCCGAACGTCGTAACCGCACTTTATTATATATGGTGTGATCTATGATGTCTCTTACCTATTTACCACTATCGTTTTGGGGTTATAAAATAGAGATAACTGCATTCACGTTAAACAGGGCGCCGTCAAAATCTGTTGAGACGACACCGTATGAACTGTGGTTTGGCAACAAACCTAAGTTGTCGTTTCTTAAAAGTTTGGGGATGTGATGCTTATGTCAAAAGGCTTCAGCTTGATAAGTTCGAACCTAAATCGGAGAAGTGCGTCTTCATAGGATACCCTAAGGAAACAATTGGGTACACCTTCTACCATAGATCCGAAGGCAAGATCTTTGTTGCTAAGAACGGAACCTTTCTAGAGAAGGAGTTTCTCTCGAAAGAAGTGAGTGGGAGGAAAGTAGAACTTGATGAGGTAGTTGTACCTTTCTGAAGTGAGTGGGAGGAACGTAGAAATTGATAAGGTAGTTGTACCTTCTCTCAATTTGGAAAGTAGCTCATTCGAGAAATCCAGTCCCATGATGCGTACACCAACTGGAGAGAAAGCTAATGATAATGATCATGAAACTTCAGATCAAGTTGCTACAGAACCTCATAGGTCAACCAGAGCACGATCCGCACCAGAGTGGTACTGTAATCCTGTTCTGGAAGTCATGTTACTTGACCATGACGAACCTACGAACTATGAAGAAGCTAAGATGAGCCTAGATTCCGACAGATGGCTTGAGGCCATGAAGTCTGAGATAGGATCCATGTATGAGAACAAAGTGTGGACTTTGGTGGACTTGCTTGATGATCGGCAAGCCATTGAGAATAAATGGATCTTCAAGAGGAAGACAGACGCTGATGGTAGTGTTACTATCTACAAAGCTCGACTTGTCGCAAAAAGGTTTTCGACAAGTTCAAGGTGTTGACTACAATGAGTTTTTCTCAACCGTAGCGATGCTTAAGTCCGTCCGAATCATGTTAGCAATTGCCATATTTTATGAAATCTAGCAAATGGATGTCAAAACTGCATTCCTTAAATGGATATCTCCAAGAAGAGTTGTATATGATGCAATCATAAGGTTTTGTCTATCCTAAAGGTGCTAACAAGGTGGGCAAGCTCCAACGATCCATCTATGGACTGGTGCAAGCATCTCAGAGTTGGAATATACACTTTGATGAGTTGATCAAAGCATACAGAATTGCGGTGAAGCCTATATTTACAAGAAAGTGAGTAGGAGCACTATAGCCTTTCTGATAAGTATATGAGAATGACATATTGTTGATCGGAAATGATGTAGAATTTTCTGAAAAGCATAAAGGAGAGTTTGCAAGGAGTTTTTCAAAGAAAGACCTTGAAGCTGCTTACATATTGGGCATCAAGATCTATAGAGATAGATCAAGACGCTTGATAAGATTTTACAATGAGTACATACCTTGACAAGATTTTGAAAGAGTTCAAAATGGATCAGTCAAAGAAGGAGTTCTTGCCTGTATTACAAGGTGCAAAGTTGAGTAAGACTCAAAGCCTGACCACGACAGAAGATAGAAAGAGAATGAAAGTCATTCCCTATGCCTCAGTCATAGGTTCTATAAAGTATGCCAAGCTATGTACCAGACCAGTTGTGTGTCTTGCTATGAGTTTGGCAAAGGGGTACTATTGGGGATGAGAGGGGTTGATCGGGACGAGAGACGCGAGGCGGATCAACAGGTACGATAGTGATCTGGCGGTCAAACTTATCCTTAGTTATGTAAGAAGACTAAGGAAGTATTTCTCGGTTATGGAGGTGATAAAGAGTTCGTCGTAAAGAGTTATGTCGATGCAAGCTTTACATTGATCCAGATGACTCTGAGTCTCAATCTGGATACATATTGAAAGTGGGAGCAATTAGCAAGAGTAGCTCCATGCAGAGCATTGTAGACATAGAAAATTTGCAGAATACATACGACTTTGAATTTAGCAGACACGTTGACTAAACTTCTCTCACGAGCAAAACATGATCACACCTTAGTACTCTTTTGGTGTTAATTACACAGCAATGTGAACTAGATTATTGACTCTAGTAAACCCTTTGGGCGTTGGTCACATGGTGATGTGAACTATGGGTGTTAATCACATACAGATGTGAACTATTGATATTAAATCACATGGCGACATGAACTAGATTATCGACTCTAGTGCAAGCGGGAGACTGAAGGAAATATGCCCTAGAGGCAATAATAAAGTTGTTATTTTATATTTCCTTATATCATGATAAATGTTTATTATTCATGCTAGAATTTTATTAACTGGAAACTTGATACATGTGTGAATACATAGACAAAACACCATGTCCCTAGTATGCCTCTACTTGACTAGCTCGTTGATCAAAGATGGTTAAGTTTCCTAGCCATGGACATGTGTTGTCATTTGATGAAAGGGATCACATCATTAGGAGAATGATGTGATGGACAAGATCGTTAGCTTAGCATAATGATCGTTCAGTATATTCCTCCAACTATGAGATTATGCAACTCCCGGACACCGGAGGAATGCCTTATGTGCTATCAAATGTCACAACGTAACTAGGAGATTATAAAGATGCTCTACAGGTATCTCCAAAGGTGTTTGTTGGGTTGGCATAGATCGAGATTAGGATTTGTCACTCCGAATATCGGAGAGGTATCTTTGGGCCCTCTCGATAATGCACATCATATGAAGCCTTGCAAGCAATGTGACTAATGAGTTAGTTATGAGATGATGCACTACGGAATGAGTAAAGAGACTTGCCGGTAACGAGATTGAACTAGGTATGAATATACCGACGATCAAATCGCGAGCAAGTAACATACCGATGACAAAGGGAATAACGTATGTTGACATTGCGGTTCGACTGATAAAGATCTTCGTAGAATATGTGGGAACCAATATGAGCATCTAGGTTCCGCTATTGGTTATTGACCAGAGAGGTGTCTCGGTCATGTCTACATAGTTCTCAGACCCGTAGGGTCCGCACGCTTAACGTTCGATGATGATATGTATTATATGAGTTATGTGTTTTGGTGACCGAAGGTTGTTTGGAGTCCTGGATGAGATCACGGACATGACGAGTAGTCTCTAAATGGTCGAGAGGTAAAGATTAATATATTGAACGATGGTATTCAGCCACCGGAATGGTTTCAGAAAGGTTCAGCTATTTTTCGGAGTACCGGGAGGTTACCGGAACCCCCCGGGGAATTGTTGGGCCTACATGGGCCATAGGGGAGAGGGGAGGCTGCCCACAAGGGGTGGCCGCGCCCCACTCCCATGGGGAGTCCGAATTGGACTAGGGGAGGGGGCACACCCCCTTTCCTTCTCCTCTTCCCCCTTCCTCCCCTCCAAGAGAAGGAAGAGAGGGGGGGGGGGGCGAATCCTACTAGGACTGGGAGTCCTAGTAGGACTCCCCCCTCATTGGCGCGCCCCTTGTGGCCGGCCTCCTCCCCTCCTCCTTTATATACGGGGGCAGGGGGCACCCCAAAGCACATCAATTGTCTTAGCCGTGTGCGATGCCCCCCCTCCACTGTTTACTCCTCTGATTATATTATCGTAGTGCTTAGGCGAAGCCCTGCGCGGATCACTTCATCAACACTGTCATCACGCCATCGTGCTGACGGAACTCATCGACTCCTTCGTGCCTCTACTGGATCAAGAGTTCGAGGGACGTCATCGAGTTAAACGTGTGCATAACTCGGAGGTGCCGTACGTTCGGTACTTGATCGGTTGATTCGAGAAGACGTTCGACTACATCAACCGCGTTAAGTTAACGCTTCCGCTTTCGGTCTACAAGGGTACGTGGACACACTCTCCCCCTCTCATTGCTACGCATCTCCTAGATAGATCTTGCGTGAGCGTAGGTTTTTTTTTTGAAATTGCATGCTACGTTTCCCAACAGACTCTAGACGGGCACAACACCTACCTTGGGTGACCACTGCCACATCAACTGGTCAAGGGTTTGCCTCTCTCTCAAGCTTGGCGTGCTTCCCGACCTCGCGAAAACTACAGTCCATCTCGGGGGTTGGTGGCTTTAGAGGATGCAGAATGACCCGTTGAGCCCTTGGCAGGGCCTCGATAAGCAGTTCTCTAGATGAGTGTGAGGGGTGCACTGCTTCCACCAAGATTGTTGTAGGTGATGGAACCTCTACCCTCTTCTTGAGGACTGATGGATCGAGGGTAGGTCGATCTCCGAGACCGCGCCCGAGCTATTTCTCCAAGTCTCGAGGCCCATTCCGAAGCGTCATACCATCTGTGAGGCTATCACCGATAGGCAGATTGTGGACCCGTGGCACACTTAAACCCCTGGCGTTGTGGCAGTACATCCGGGTCTAGTGGGGTCACTTGCCTTGTGCAACACTCTGACTCGCGGGATGTTTTGACTCGGCATCGAACCACCAGTGTGCATACCGCTACGTGAAAGGGCGCGTCCACGATAATCATGTTGACGCCCTAATCGATTTGGAAGCATCACAATGTGGGGACATCTTCAAAGCGCACGCCGGAACATCGCCAACCTACTTGACACGGTCGAGGTCAAGGCTAGGCTGCGGGTGCAGGCGGATGCTACACGGGGCGTGGCGTTTTCTCGATATAAGGTAATTTAACATGTATGCTAAATTCGTTGATTGAATGAACGGTGCACGTTTCAAACCACAAGCTCGGCGTGTGCATGTACGGTGCTGGGTGTCTGTAAAGAAAAAGTTGGTCACGCATGCAGTGGACACCGTCCCGTTTCTGGTGGCGTGGGCTCGGCGGTGCACGCTGCACGCACACACCACACCAGACACCACACCACCCTCACCTGCACGCCGCATGCCCTCCCTCCGCTTTTGGTGCCGTGGACGCCGGGGCAAGGCAGCTAGCTCAGCTCGCCGGGCCCGGCCCGACCCGACGCCGTTAGAATAGCATAGCAGGGACGGGGACGGAACGGAAAAGGCGCGGTCAACTCGACCCACCCCACCACCGCCACACCGGATAAACAAACCAAACCGGAGCAGAGCGCCCCGCCCCGCTCCTTTCCTCATTCCTCTCTCTTCTCCCCCCTCCCATCCCCCCTCGCCTTCTTCACGCAGCCCCCCGACCCCCACCTCCCCCCCACAGCGCGCACGCGGCGCAGCCGAGAGAGCACGCGAGGAGGAGAGAAACCCGGCGCTCGGAGCTCGCAGGGAGTGGCTCACCCGAAGCCGTCCAGCGGGAGTGGCCTGGTCTGGCCCTGGCGCGTGCGCGTCCTGCGCGTCCGGGAGCTGTTGCGGCGCCGGCTCGGCTGAATGCGATGTGAGCTCCCGTCCTATCTTCTCCCCCGGGCTGCTCCGGGTCTATTTGGCCTGGTTTCCGTGGGTTTCTGTTTTTGTGCGGGGTGTGTTCCGTGAGTGGCGGCGCGGCGATGGCGTGGCTCCCGGGGTCGCCGGATCGGTAGATCGTACCTCTCTGGTTCCGTAGATGTGCGCCTTCTCCGGAACGAATTCTCGCGGCGGAGCGTGGACTTTCGGGCCGTCTCCCTCAGAATTTATTTGTTTTTCTTACATTGCAGGGGTTGAGCAGAGGAACCAGTTGTACTTCTATATTTTTCAAAACTGGGCTTGTTTATTATGTTATCTCTCCACAGTATAATATGCTATACGATACGTACATCCTATCAAACTTGCTAGTACTAGTTTATGTAGTATATTAGTATTAGCGTGAAGAGAAAACGAAGAGAGGGCTATGGTTTGGTTCTGCAAGGCACAGGATTTCATTTCATCTTCGAAATGCAATAGAAATTGGCGGCAACTAATTGAGATTTGATGTTCTTGGTGCTGCGTTCCCCCACAGCTTCCACGGGAAGTTAACTCTCACACAGAAAACATGTGACGTGCCCTCCGGTAGCCAAACTGTCATCTCTCAGCACTGTGCATGCATATGGAGGCAATTTTCCGAAACTTCCAGCTGTCTTGCGCTTAAAGTGACGTCTGGTTTGTATGTAGCCAAAGAGTGTTCTTGCGCCATGAGCAATTTGTGGGTTCAGGGGTTCCTCTTTGATTGCTAGTTAGGCCTACCTAGTTGTTACACAGTCACTGTGCGCCTATCTCAATCAAATCCCTCAGTGTTAGTAATCCTGCCTTGTTTGCTCATGGACAGTTTTTGTTCTCACAGGGACAGCTCGTAGCGGCTGCTTCAGTCATGCGCTTCCTGGCGGTCTAATCTTTCCGAGGAGGTGCGGTAATCTACATGTTCATTCATCTACTTGTTCATTCTTCTATCGACTGGAGCAGCTAAAAGGTTGTTGGTAACCTTGATTATTTCCAATTGCAGGCAATATCGTATGCCTTACTACCTGGCATTGGCTGGCTTAGATGTCGTTTCGTAGCATAGCTCGTGATGTTAGGGATGGTTTCGGTAGCTTGTCGAGACGGAGCTTTGATGTGACAATCGCAAGCCTTTATGGTCTTACTGGGCACCACAAGGGGAAGGCTCAAAGTTCATTGGATGACTTCCTCGATCCAGCTCCTGTAATTCAAGAGAGTCGGTGGGCAAGTCTTCCTCCTGAACTCCTCCAAGATATCATACGGAGACTGGAGGCTGATGAGAGTACCTGGCCGTCCAGGAAGCACGTCGTCTGCTTCGCGGCTGTTTGTAAGACATGGAGGGAAATGTGCAAAGAGATTGTGCTGAGCCCTGAGTTCTCTGGGAAGCTTACGTTCAGAGTCTCTCTAAAGCAGGTAAAGGGAAAAAAAGAGATACCGACATCCTTTGCTGAAAGTACCTACTACTATTATACTAAAACCGTGAGCAGTGGACATCTTTTCTTGTGCTTCATACGCTACAACTTTTGTTGTCTTGACAGCCTGGTCCTCGAGATGGAATGATTCAATGTTTTATAAAGAGGAACAAATCAAAATCCACCTATCAGCTCTATCTGTGCCTTACCAATGGTATGTTATGCTTCCCTCATTTGTACTAGCAATGCTCATCATTTTTACATTTTTTCTGTGTATGCTAGTTTATCATCTCACTGAGATATAGCCGAGGATGAAAACGTAACCAGTCTTAAATATTTCATCATACTTGAGTGCTTTAATCAACTGATCTGCCTCGTTTCATGCAAACCTTTCTGGTTCTGACTTCTGAACATGGGAAATGTTTTTCTGTATGAAGTGATCAAATGCCTGCGTTATCTCCTCCCACTTAATGAAATATGCTGAATCTTTTTCTTTTGAGCAGTTGTTACTGCAGAAACTGGGAAGTTCCTCCTATCTGCCAAAAGGAACCGCAAGACATCTTGCACAGAGTATGCCATCTCCATGGACTCTGCCAACACCTCAAGATCGAACAGAACCTACATTGGGAAGCTGAGGTATTTACCAGGTTTATGGAAGAAAAACTTTTGACATTCTGCTTGTTTGGGAGTGTGACACCAAGCTTACCATTTTTCCAGGTCAAACTTCCTCGGCACAAAGTTTTTAATCTACGACACACAGCCCCCATACAATGGGGCCGTAGTCCCACCCGTTGGAAGGAGCAGCAGAAGGTTCAACTCAACAAGGGTCTCTCCGAAGGTGCCTGCCGGCAGTTACAACATAGCTCAGGTGACATACGAGCTGAATGTTCTCGGCACGAGAGGGCCTAGGCGGATGCGCTGCATCATGCACTCCATACCGGCCTCCTCGGTCGAGCCCGGCGGCGTCGTCCCCGGCCAGCCGGAGCAGATCGTGCCTCGCGCCCTGGGCGACTCGTTCCGCAGCATCACGTCCTTCTCCCAGTCGTTCCGCAGCAGCGCCACCTTCTCCAGGTCCATCATGGACCAGTCCATGGACTTCAACAGCGCCCGCTTCTCCGAGATCAGCGGCTGTGGCGGGGTGACGGACGGCGACGGCGAGGGCGAGGTCAAGGAGAGGCCGCTGGTGCTCCGCAACAAGCCCCCGAGGTGGCACGAGCAGCTGCAGTGCTGGTGCCTCAACTTCCGCGGCCGCGTGACCATCGCCTCGGTGAAGAACTTCCAGCTCACCGCCGCGTCGAACCCGCCGCCTGCCGGCGCCCCGACCCCCTCGCAGCCCGGCCCGGTCGACCCCGAGAAGGTCATCCTGCAGTTTGGGAAGGTCGCGAGGGACATGTTCACCATGGACTACCGCTACCCTCTGTCGGCGTTCCAGGCGTTCGCCATCTGCCTCAGTAGCTTCGACACGAAACTGGCCTGTGAATAATTTGTGACACCAAGACCAAAGCGAAAGCGATGAAGGGGCGCGGCACAGATCAGACGACGACGCCCTGGTTCGTTAGGTTTTTATTAGATCATGTTTGTGTTTCGCCGTCGTGTTTTTCCTGGTTGTAATTGTGCTTGCTGCTGTAGTAGGTGTTGAACTGGACGTATTATACATGAAAAGCATGTGATTCTTGGCCTGCCCCGCCCTCTCCTCCATGATGCAACATGCTCCCGGTCCACGCAGGCATCACCCATCCATCATCCATGCCATGGTGCAATGTAACATGGGGCCTGTAACATGCCCTGGCACTGGCAGTGCCACACAATAATAAGAAGAAAGTTACGTACTACCATTGACCAACTGTCCTGTGCGCTTCTGTACATGATTTGTGGAAACACTGCAGGAAACAAAAGCTGGCGTGGGCTCTCGTTGTGCGCCCCCTGCGTCGCCCGAATTGTGCGAGTCCCTGTCGCCCTCGCTGGCCCCGAGGCGGAAGGAGGAAGACCCGGCATGGCGTGCCGCTTTTATTAGTGGCCATGGTCAGTCACGAGAGGAGCTATGCAAGTGCGTGTTAATCATTGCGCGATGTCGACGCCCCTTCCGATGGCGCGCTGGTCACACAGGACAAAACAGTGCCTGCCGTGCTGCGCGCCCGACGGGGGCAATGGCATCGTCTCACATGGGGCGCTGCCTGCCTTTTCCCGTCTCTTTGAGTGAGTGTGCATGCCGTGCCAACGTCTTTTAATCAGGTTCGGGTTTCTTTCATCAATCAGTGGCATGCACGCAGGGAGCTCGCCGAGCAAAGGAGAAAGGGGAAAAGATCGAAAGGGCGAGCAAACCTGGGCCTACTCCGGCGAGTGTGACCGGGCGAGAGGGATATCGTCTGAACCATCGAGCTGGAATGCACACAGACGCCATGGCACGTAGCACCTCGACCCGTCTCCTTTCTGGCTGGCTCGCCCGCCAGTAGTGCTCCACGAGCGCGCGCGAGAGGGATGGTGCCGGTGCCGGTGCCGGTGCCGGTGCGATGGCGTCGTTTCACGTAGTACGTTTGGAATCCTGGACCAGGAGGACGACAGGAGAAGCGACGGCGACGGCGGCGGCGTGTGCGAGGACGGGGAGGCACGCACGGCGGCACGCGCAAGCGCAACAGCGACACTGCTTTCGGGAATGGCTGATGTGGGTGCTTGGCGCCACTAATGCATTCAGTAGTCGATCGATCGGTCGCACGATGGGTGGAGCAAGGCTTTTGACTTGGGCGTCGGCGTGTTACGTGTCGCTTGTGCTTTAATATTGCGGTGAAGATATGTGGTGTTGTGATGGGGATGTACAGTTTTCAGAGAACTGTTTGTCCGTTCGAACGGATAAGGACTGGAGCGAGATCTCCTGGTAGGACCGGAAGGGCCGGTGCCCGCTGCTGGTTTGCTTAGCCTTTAGTGAACTGTACTCTGTTTTGGTTTTATATTTGTGTTTCATTTCAGGGAGAGTGGTCCATAAATATTTTGCAGAGGTTCTAAAGGACTTGCTTTTTATCGTATAAATGATTTTTTTTAAAGAATTAAAGACTTTTTTTAGCAGAACATGGTTCTTTATTCATTCAAAACATTCATTTGTAGTTAGGTAGCTACACTACAAGAGGATTTTGGAAACTTTTTGGAAGCTTCCTGGTCGATTTCTATCTATAGCTTTTCTTTTTTATAGTTTTTATATAGCGTTTTCGTTTTTCCTTTTCTGATAATGTTTGTAAATTCCAAAATTTCTTTGAATTACTCAAAAAATGTACAGAAAATTTGAAAATTGTTCAAAAATGTAAAAATGTTTCAGATATTTATAATTCATTTGTAGTTTTTTGTAAAATGTTTGAAATTTCCAAAAAATGTTCGCAATTACGGAAAATGCTGAAAATAGAAAATATTCAGAATTTTGAATAACGATTGGTAATTATTTAAGAAAAAAAAATAAAATTTCAAAAATGTTCTCCTTTTAAGAACTTCCAAAGCAGAACAAAAATTTCTGAAATTTGGTTATAATCATCGCCTCTGTGCGAACGCCCAACATCTTGACGCACAAATCATCATATAGGGAGTCCTGTCCCAGAGGCACCCTATGCAGTGTTGCCACTGATCCAAACATCGCACAACGGGCTGGACCGGCATGAAGGGTGAGCACACGCCTCAAGCCACTGGGCTGTAACCAAGGCCAGGGAACCATTGGTTCTCGAAGAAGAACAAAAGATTTTGCCTTTGGGAAAGCTTGTCGGAGTTCACCATGACTACTAGATTGGGGTATTGATTAGAACCAAGCCAATGACCGTTGATCACGAGGTTGGAAACTTGGCTTCCGCGTCACAGAATACAAACACGCAATCGAGCACACTTCTATTTGGGATCTTGGGGCCACAGCAGCTATATCTTGCTTATGGCGAGATATATGCTCCCCTCGCCTAAAGCTTTGCCTGCGCGGAATAGTACAGGGCCAACCCATTTTGTATCATTCCATCGCTCGCTAGCATTCATCATCTTCATTCGCTTCTATTTTTATTTTTATTTTGGTTTTATTTGATTTATTAGTTTCCTCTATTTTTTTGGTTTCTCCAATTTTCTCTTTTATCGGTTTTCATTGGTTTTTTCTTGGTTTTCAGAGGTTTCTTTTCTTTTCTTTCTTTTTTTCTTCAGATTCCTTTCTTGGGTTTGATCCTTTCTCTTCATTTCTTCCTCGGTTTCACTATATTCCATTTTTGCACTGGTTATCTTCTGTTTCTGTTTTCTTAGGTTTCCTTTTTATTTTTTCTTTGTTTCGTTTTTGGTTTTATTGTTTATTTTCTTTCTCTTTTTGTATAAAAAGATTTTTTTAGAAATGTTTAACATTTATTCAAATACATGAATTTTTTTTGCATACATCTGAAAAAACATTGTGTACCCATTGAACATTTTTAAAATACACGATTAACATTTCTTTTAAAAAATATATTTTTGATGTCAACTTTTTTTCATACACATTCTAAATTTTCCGCATACATCTGAAACATTTTTTGTGTTGATGTTTAAAATTTCTCAAATGTTTTTATAACGTTTCTTTTATTTCTATTCTTTAGCATAAACATTCTACCTTTTTGTATACCCTTGGAACATTTTTGTGTACATTTTAAACATTTTTCAAGTATAATTACATTTTTTAATATCTATTTTTTCGCGTACACATTCTACATTTTTTGTATACATCAGGCACTTTTGATATACATGTTTAACATTTTTAAATTACATGATTAGTGTTTTTTTAAAGCATATAATTTTTGTGTCTAATTTTTCCCATACCCGTTGTAATTTTGTGTATACATGAAGAATATTTTTTATATATGTTTAATATTTTCTAAATACATAATTAACAATTTTTTTCATATATATGTTTTTATTTCTATTTTTCCACGCACATTGTACATTATTTGTATATATCAGGAACATTTTTATACACCTTTTAGATTTTTAAATACATGATTTTTTTTCATATAAATGTTTTGATGTTTAATTTTCATCATACATATTATACAATTTTTGTATACATTAGAAAACATTTTTCTATAAACGTTTACTATTTTTCTAAATTCGTGATTAACATTTTTCAATTGAGTATGTAAAGTGATTTTTATAATAGATGTATTTAAAATATTTCGGAATATAGATGTGAAAATAAAAGTTGAAGGCCTGTGGACCTGCAGGGCACACACATCTGGCTGTTAGCGAGATATAGTTGTGCTCGGTCTGGGCGAGTTTTTTATGTTATTGAAATCGCCGCTTAGGGCAAGTTTTTATTTTCGAGAAATTTTCAATCTATTCATCTCTAATCATGGCAGTACAACGAACACAGGAAATAATAAAAATTACATTTAGATTCGTAGACCACCTAGCGACGAATATAAGCACTGAAGCGAACCGAAGGCGCGCCGCCGTCATCGCCCCTCCCTTGCCGGAGCCAGGCACAACTTTTTGTAGTAGACTGTCGGGAAATTGTCGTGCTAAGGCCCCATAGGAACAACACACCAGAATAGCAATCGCTGCTGATGAAGAGAAGTTTAGATAAGAAGGATCCAACCTGAAGACACATGAACAAAGCCCGGATCCAAGCGGATCCACCAAAGACAACCACGGACCGAATCCTATGAGATCCGGCGAAGACACACCTCCACACGCTCTGGACGCACCACCGGGACGGGCTAGACTGGAAGAACCTTATTCCATCTTCAAGAAGCCGTCACCGTCTCATCTTCCTGAGTTGGACATAGACTCCAACAAAACTTGAATAAGCACATAAAAATGTAGCCCTCCTATCGACAAGGACCGGAATTCACGCTCACCCATGACACCAGGGCCACAAAAGACGTGGCAGATCGGCAGCGCCAGCGACGGGAAGGCAGAAACCGCAGATTACAAAAGGGGCCGCTGCTCTGTGGCTTCTTCCGCTTAGGGCGAGTTCATTGTTCGTCCACGTGAATCTGGCAGCAGATCGGATTTACCCCTAGCCCCTCGCAGCAGGTTAAAATCCCCTCCTACCAGCACCCAACCTTGTACTCATTCGAGTAGTTCTAGAAAAAAAAGGGACAGGATGGTGTCCATCCCCATTCCTTGTGCCGCCGTTGATCGTTCAACCCCAGGGAATATTAAGCGTACGTACGTCGGTACGTGTACAAATCAGAACGCGGCGGAGCGGCGCTAGAAGCAACCTCGCACGTCACCGGCAGCGAGCAACGACGACCTGGCACTTCTCCTCGGCCCGCACGCATGCTGCGCTACCACATGCACATATACCACCTACCTCAGATGGACGCCAAGCGAGAGACCAAGCCGCGGCTTCCATCGCAGCCCTACCGGTTGATAATTCAGAAGCGTCGATGTCGGTAGGCAAGAAGCAGTCGCCGTCGACGTCGCGGCACGCCGCGGAGGACGCCGTCCAAGAAGTAGAGGGAGGAGACAACGGCGGCGACGTCGCCGTGATGCAGCGGAAGGAGAGCGGCAGCAGAAGCGGCGGGAAGAAGGCCGCCGATCAGCGGCGGTACAGCCGGTGCTTCTCGGGGCTGGAGATCAGCATCGGTCCGGGCCCGCTCAAGGACGTCGACGCCGGGAAGCTCAAAGGCCAGATCAGGAAGTGGGCCAGGGCCGTCGTGGGCTACGCGCGCCAGCTCAGCTTCGGCTCGCCGAGGTCCTCTCCTCGCAAGTCCGGCGACGACGCCACGCCGAAGTCGGCGGCTGTCCGGTCCAAGTCTGGCCTCGGCGGCGCCAGGAACGACCCTCCCTCGGCCGAGCAACCACCGTGAAAGCTTTGGTAGCTTTTACAACAGTACTCCTTGACCGGTCGGTTGCGTGTGACCATGAAGAGTTATGCAGCTTCTTCCTTTCTTCCTCCCATCTTATAACAGTAAAAATTTATTTGATTTGTTTTCCCATGCTTGGTTTGGTTATCTCTTTCGGTTGAGTATAAGATTCTTTGATTTAACTGTTCGTGCGTAGATACCAGATATGTACATGTTTAATAATAATGATTTAGTCCTACCATGGATGCTTCTGTTGCAGCGTAACTAAATCCATACGGAGCAGTCTCGATCGCTTTGTAAACTTGATTTTTGTCTACCATTGATGGTGTGGTGATATTCTACCACCTTTTACTACGAGGAGTATCATAAACTAGTATTATGCGCATGATACTATTTAATTATGTGCATATTACTAATTTATGATAAGAACTCCCCAATGCATAGTATATACACTATAATCATATTATCATTATTCTATCATTTGTAGAACTATCTATATCTATATCTATACCTAATATTAAAGGGAGGTGGTATTCTTAGTTTCGTCCCGCTTCATTTGCTCCCGCTTCAATTAATTGCACGTACGCTATTTTGTTTCATTACTTTTCACCCGTTTTGGCCCAACGGAGGAAGCCCATCTGGCGGCGCACTGTGGCCCAAGTCCGGAGAGCTGGCAAAAAATAAAATTGCCGATGGGAGGGTTGGATCTCATAATCTGCCAACCGGCCACACACAGTTTGTCCAACTGACCCAGCTAGAGATATGCGAGGATTTTTTTCTCCCGTTGCAACGCACAGGCCTTTTTGCTAGTAATACAAAGTTGTGGTTACGATAATATACTCCCTCCGTCTTGGGACAGAGGGAGTAGTTTTAATGTATTTTTCTTGTTTGTTGTATTATGATATTGCATTATAATATGATATTACAATCACCTTTCACATTATTAAATGCAGTGTCATGTCATATTTTTCACTTAGATGCCAATGCTTATGATACTCTCATTGATGCTCTACCCCTTTTTTTTTCTTTGCTCGTAACTTTAATCACTCAGACCAAGGAAAACAAACGATAACTTGGAATCAAATTGGATGGACGATTATATCCCTCAGTTCTCAACCGATCACTCTCCCCGACGGCCTTCAGCAATAACTGTTGTTGCATGATCGGGCAATCCTTGAGGCTCAGAATATTTTTGTTGCATACCGTCTCCAAACCCCCATCCGTGCATACCCGATGTCGTGAGCCGTCACATGTCTAATTGAATCATTGTACAACCTGCTTTCCTAAGAGCAAGTATAATAAAGTGATGTAAGCAAGCTATAAAATCAAAATATTATATTTTCGCTGAGTTGGATAAGAGTGAGGATGAGAGAGAATGAAAGCGAGTTGCAGAATAAGAGACAAATCCAACACGGACTCCAAGAAACATTATGGGAGTGTAAGATGAGTCATGTACTAATAAAGTAGTACTTCTTTGTATCCAACTACCATACATGTTGGCTATTAGGTTGACTATAGATGACATGGCAACAAGGTATGGCTATAACTTGGCTCTACTATTAACCAATGCTCTAAGCTCATGATACTTCTCCCTTTGGATCATATCGAGACACTTCTAGCTTCTCCTAGCTCCGTCCCATGCAGTATCGACGTAGGAAGGCCACGACCTATCTCCTACAAGAAAGGAGTGATGCATCCCGCTGAGGCGCAGTTGGACGACAACCATGGCCGAGCGTCACTTCGCCGAATAGAGTGTCGGCAGCGACACTCTTCTGCATCCTCCATGTCTACACCTGCGACTCGTGGCCTCCATTACCGAAGGGGCATCCTCGTTGAAATGCAATCAAGATGGGCGCCAACCTTGTGCAACATAGTCGGATCAAACATATTAATATCCATGATCATTTTCTCCGAGATCGTGTTTCACGTGAAGACATTGAGATATTTCATGTTGGCGCTAAAAAGCAATTTACCGATGTTTTCACCAAGCTGCTTGATGAGCAAGGTTCTGTGAGTTAAGGCACACGCTAAATATCATCGAATTGAGTAAAATGGGTTGCTAATCTTGCATACACACATGAGCTCAACTAGTATGTTGTTCAGATGTAGGCTGATACCTCTTTTTATTGTTCCGATAATGAAATAGAAAAGTGTATCCCGCACCTATTTTCCCAGAGGTGATCCTGGGTTATCAAACCCATGAGAGGAAGATTCCCTTGAAACGATGGTCTCTAGCAAGCTTTTGTCAAAGTGTAAAATTCAGCTTTTGACCGGATCAAGCAAGCAAATAGTGATTCAAACACTTATAATAAAAGAGGTACGGGTATGAGGCTTAATGCTTACAACCATGTATTTGTGTTGGGATCAGATATGATCTTAATTTGTGCACTGGAAGTCACCCGTCGAGATGTTCTTGTTACGGATCAAAGTTGGGGATGTGTCCAAATAAGATATTGACCGGCACGAGTCCTACATCAAGAATCAATTGTCCTACCACATGCCTTATCCGTTGGTGGGATTGCCTCGATAATTAAGATAATAAACCAGACAAGAGCTTTGCACGTTTAATGACTACACCTCATATATACTCAAGGATATGATCCATGTTACCCTTACTGAGCCTTAGAGTCACCAGTGTTCGGCATAACACTTCATAGTCTCCTCGCTCCTAGCCTCACCGGTGCTCGATCTCCATGATCCTGGGTACATGCAGGGATGAAGATTGCGGACAAGACAAGAGACATCTACGAAACAATTTTATTTCACACATACGAGACCTTATTTCAAAGCCCTTGATCCCCACAAGAAATACAGAGGGTTGCTCGGCTCATGTCTCAACCCACACCTTACCGAACTACTCACACATGGAGATCAGATCGCGAGAAGAAAACATTGAAGAACACATCTTGAAGATTGATTGATTGCAAATATGTCTTACAATGGATGCCTTGTGCAATGCACGATTACAAGTATGAACTAGATGAGGAAGCACTATGGTAGTCATGGTGGCTATAGAGATGGAAATGGTGGCGGCTAGGGTTTATAGATGGAGATGATGATGAAGGTGTTTTGGCTGCTGATGATGCTCTCCCCGTGCTCGTTCTGTTGGCATTTCTACGGGGTCCCCTTTATAAAAGTTGTACGGGTGGATGATCTGCCTCGGTTTCCACGCCATACGGGCGCGCCAATGTCGTATTTTGCTCTGTTTCTGCAGATACGCCTCCCGTTGATTCCTTCTTCCTCTATTCTCCTTTCTTTCCATTCCCACACATGATTTCTTCTCTTTTAGCCCATTTCCAGTGGAAACACATCAAAGAGAGGATTTGTGGAATCCTTTGCATTCATCAGTCACTAGTAGCAATATCACAGCAAATATCTCTTTCTAAATGAAATATCTCGATTTAAACAAAGGTGAATGAGTGTAAAAATATCACTCATCATAGGCACATAAGTAGTGTGTGTGTGTGTGGGGGGGGGGGGGGGGTAGCACTATAAAAAAACACTTCCGTGATGATACGTGTTTGTCACAATAGGTCACGTTTTCTGTCATGCATGTACATCCATGATGATTTTATGACAGAATCAAGATAGTCATATCTGTGCTGTCGTAGAAGTGTTCCATAACAATACTCAAATTATCATCACAGAAGTGTCCACTTCCATGACGATAAATGGCACGTCATGGAAGTGATTTCGTCAAGGGTAATCGACACGTGGCATCCACCATATCGGGTCCGGTTTTGGATCTGATAAACCGTTAACAGCAACGACCAATGGCGATTTTCCACGTGTAAAATTATCATTGGCTGAAGAAACCACGTGTCAGCTCCGTGTTGGGACAGATGTCATCCAGCGAATGGGCGCGACGTGCCTATGATACATATACACGTGGCTCGTCCCAACAGTGGCCCATTTAGGTCAAAAGGCTGACACGTTTGACTTGGTCAAAAGGTAGTGGGCCGGGCCACTAAAAGCCTGTTAACGGCCTATTCGCATATAGCCCATTTACAGCCTGCTAACTCGCAGCCAGTTATGGCATATCCGAATTAGGCCCAGTAGCATCATCTGGGCCCTCCAATATGATTCCAGCCCATTGTAACTTTTGACCCATGTATGGCCCGTGACGTCTTTCAACCCATATGAGGCCCTTTGTAGCTTTGGGCCTGAAAGTGCTAGTATTCGAATAGAGGGGGGGGGGGGTGAATAGGCGATTTTTATGAAAGTCTTCAAAACATGGGTGCTTTGAAGACAAACAATAGAAATGAACCTATTGATATGCAGCGGAAGGTAGACTACACTAGACAAGCCATAGTCAAGTAAGCAATGTAGTGAAAGCACGAAGACTATCAGCAGCTAGGTAGTATGGATTAGGATGGAAGATAGTATGAAGCCAAACAGTCAACAGTCTTCACGCAGTGAAGTCAATCAGATCACGCAAATGGGCAAAGACTTCACGAAGACAAACTGTAAGTAAAGAGAGAGAGAGAAAGGATAGAACCAGTTGCTCGGAGAGGACAAGGGATTTGTTGGACCAGTTCCAGTTGCTGTGACAACTGTTGGGGAATATTGCATAAAATAAAATTTTTCCTACGTTCACCAAGATCCATCTATGAGTTCATCTAGCAACGAGAGAGGGGAGTGCATCTACATACCCTTGTAGATCGCGAGCGGAAGCGTTCAAGAGAACGGGGTTGATGGAGTCGTACTCGTCGTGATCCAAATCACCGATGACCGAGCACCGAACGGACGGCACCTCCGCGTTCAACACACGTACGGTTGGGAAGACGTCTCCTCCTTCTTGATCCAGCAAGGGGGAAGGAGAGGTTGATGGAGATCTAGCAGCACGACGGCGTGGTGGTGGAAGCAGCGGGATTCCAGCAGGGCTTCGTCAAGCACTACTGGAGGAGGAAGAGGTGTCACGGGAGGGAGAGGGAGGCGCCAGGGCTTAGGGTGGGGCTGCCCTCCCTCCCCTCCACTATATATAGGGGCCAGGGGGGGCGCATGCCCCCTTGGAGATCCCATCTAGAGGGGGGGGGGGGGTGGCGGCCCCCGGGGGCAACGACCCCCTTAGGGTTTCCAACCAGGGGGGGCGCATGCCCCCTCGAGAAGGGGGGGGGGCAACGGCCCCCTAGGGTTTCCAACCCTAGGCGCCTTGGGCCCTTGGGTGGGGTGCACCATCCCACCAGGGTCTGGTTCCCACGCCACTTCAGCCCATGGGGCCCTTCGGGATAGGTGGCCCCACCCGGTGGTCCCGGTACAATACCGGTGACCCCCAAAACTTTCCCGGTGGCCGAAACTGGACTTCCTATATATAAATCTTTACCTCCGGACCATTCCGGAACTCCACGTGACGTCCGGGATCTCATCCGGGACTCCGAAGAACTTTGGGGTTACCGCATACTAATATCTCTACAACCCTAGCGTCACCGAACCTTAAGTGTGTAGACCCTACGAGTTCGGGAGACACGTAGACATGACCGAGACGGCTCTCCGGTCAATAACCAACAGCGGGATCTGGATACCCATGTTGGCTCCCACATGCTCCTCGATGATCTCATCGGATGAACCATGATGTCGAGGATTCAAGCAACCCCGTATACAATTCCCTTTGTCAATCGGTATTTTACTTGCCCGAGATTCGATCGTCGGTATCCCAATACCTCATTCAATCTCGTTACCGGCAAGTCACTTTACTCGTACCATAATGCATGATCCCGTGACCAGACACTTGGTCACTTTGAGCTCATTATGATGATGCACTACCGAGTGGGCCCAGAGATACCTCTCCGTCATACAGAGTGACAAATCCCAGTCTGGATCCGTGTCAACCCAACAGACACTTTCGGAGATACCTGTAGTGCACCTTTATAGTCACCCAGTGACGTTGTGACGTTTGGTACACCCAAAGCACTCCTACGGTATCTGGGAGTTACAGGATCTCATGGTCTAAGAAAAAGATACTTGACATTGGAAAAGCTCTAGCAAACGAACTACACGATCTTGTGCTATGCTTAGGATTGGGTCTTGTCCATCACATCATTCTCCTAATGATGTGAACCCGTTATCAACGACATCTAATGTCCATAGTCAGGAAACCATGACTATCTGTTGATCAACGAGCTAGTCAACTAGAGGCTCACTAGGGACATATTGTGGTCTATGTATTCACATGTGTATTACGATTTCCGGATAATACAATTATAGCATGAATAAAAGACAATTATCATGAACAAGGAAATATAATAATAATCCTTTTATTATTGCCTCTAGGGCATATTTCCAACAGTCTCCCACTTGCACTAGAGTCAATAATCTAGTTACATTGTGATGAATCGAACACCCATAGAGTTCTGGTGTTGATCATGATTTGCTCGCGGAAGAGGTTTAGTCAACGGATCTGCGACATTCAGATCCGTATGTACTTTGCAAATATCTATGTCTCCATCTTGAACATTTTCACGGATGGAGTTGAAATGACGCTTGATGTGCCTGGTCTTCTTGTGAAACCTGGGCTCCTTGGCAAGGGCAATAGCTCCAGTGTTGTCACAGAAGAGAGTGATTGGCCCCGACGCATTGGGTATGACTCCTAGGTCGGTGATGAACTCCTTCATCCATATTGCTTCATGTGCTGCCTCCGAGGCTGCCATGTACTCCGCTTCACATGTAGATCCCGCCACGACGCTCTGCTTGCAACTGCACCAGCTTACTGCTCCACGATTCAACATATACACGTATCCGGTTTGTGACTTAGAGTCATCCAGATCTGTGTCGAAGCTAGCATCTACGTAAACCTTTACGACTAGCTCTTCGTCACCTCCATAAACGAGAAACATGTCCTTTGTCCTTTTCAGGTACTTCAGGATATTCTTGACCGCTGTCCAGTGTTCCTTGCCGGGATTACTTTGGTACCTTCCTACCAAACTTACGGCAAGGTTTACATCAGGTCTGGTGCACAACATGGCATACATAATAGATCCTATGGCTGAGGCATAGGGGATGACACTCATCTCTTCTTTATCTTCTGCTGTGGTCGGGCATTGAGCCGAGCTCAACTTCACACCTTGCAATACATGCAAGAACCCTTTCTTGGACTGATCCATTTTGAACTTCTTCAATATCTTATCAAGGTATGTGCTTTGTGAAAGACCTATGAGGCGTCTCGATCTATCCCTATAGATCTTGATGCCTAATATGTAAGCAGCTTCTCCAAGGTCCTTCATTGAAAAACACTTATTCAAGTAGGCCTTAATGCTGTCCAAAAGTTCTATATCATTTCCCATCAAAATTATGTCATCTACATATAATATGAGAAATGCTACAGAGCTCCCACTCACTTTCTTGTAAATGCAGGCTTCTCCATAAGTCTGCATAAACCCAAACGCTTTGATCATCTCATTAAAGCGAATGTTCCAACTCCGAGATGCTTGCACTAGCCCATAAATGGATCGCTGGAGCTTGCATACCTTGTTAGCATTCTTAGGATCGACAAAACCCTCTGGCTGCATCATATACAATTCTTCCTTAAGATGTCCGTTAAGGAATGCCGTTTTGACGTCCATCTGCCATATCTCATAATCATAGTATGCGGCAATTGCTAACATGATTCGGACGGATTTCAGCTTCACTACGGGAGAGAAAGTCTCATCGTAGTCAACCCCTTGAACTTGCCGATAACTCTTAGCGACAAGTCGAGCTTTATAGATGGTAACATTACCATCCGCGTCCGTCTTCTTCTTAAAGATCCATTTGTTTTCTATCGCTCGCCGATCATCGGGCAAGTCTGTCAAAGTCCATACTTTGTTTTCATACATGGATTCTATCTCGGATTGCATGGCTTCAAGCCATTTGTTGGAGTCTGGGCCCGCCATCGCTTCTTCATAGTTTGAAGGTTCACCGTTGTCTAACAACATGATTTCCAGGACAGGGTTGCCATACCACTCTGGTGTGGAACGTGTCCTTGTGGACCTACGAAGTTCAATAGCAATTTGATCCAAAGTACCTTGATCATCATCATTAATTTCCTCTCCAGTCGGTGTAGGCATCACAGGAACATTTTCCTGAGCTGCACCACTTTCCGATTCAAGAGGTAGTACTTCATCGAGTTCTACTTTCCTCCCACTTACTCCTTTCGAGAGAAACTCTTTTTCCAGAAAGGATCCATTCTTGGCAACAAAGATCTTGCCTTCGGATCTTAAGTAGAAGGTATACCCAATGGTTTCCTTAGGGTATCCTATGAAGACGCATTTTTCCGACTTGGGTTCGAGCTTTTCAGGTTGAAGTTTCTTGACATAAGCATCGCATCCCCAAACTTTTAGAAACGACAGCTTAGGTTTCTTCCCAAACCATAATTCATACGGTGTCGTCTCAACGGATTTAGACGGAGCCCTATTTAAAGTGAATGTAGCTATCTCTAGAGCGTATCCCCAAAATGATAGCGGTAAATCGGTAAGAGACATCATAGATCGCACCATATCCAATAGAGTGCGATTACGACGTTCAGACACACCGTTACGCTGAGGTGTTCCAGGCAGCGTGAGTTGTGAAACGATTCCACATTTTCTTAAGTGCGTACCAAATTCATGACTTAAATATTCTCCTCCACGATCTGATCGTAAGAATTTTATCTTTTGGTCATGTTGATTCTCTACCTCGTTCTGAAATTCTTTGAACTTTTCAAAGGTCTCAGACTTGTGTTTCATCAAGTAGACATACCCATATCTACTCAAGTCATCAGTGAGAGTGAGAACATAACGATATCCTCCGTGAGCCTCAATGCTCATTGGACCGCACACATCGGTATGTATGATTTCCAATAAGTTGGTTGCTCGCTCCATTGTTCCGGAGAACGGAGTCTTGGTCATTTTGCCCATGAGGCATGGTTCGCATGTGTCAAATGATTCATAATCGAGAGACTCTAAAAGTCCATCAGCATGGAGCTTCTTCATGCGCTTGACACCAATGTGACCAAGGCGGTAGTGCCACAAGTATGTGGGACTATCGTTATCAACTTTACATCTTTTGGTATTCACACTATGAATATGTGTAACATTACGTTCGAGATTCATTAAGAATAAACCATTGACCATCGGGGCATGACCATAAAACATATCTCTCATATAAATAGAACAACCATTATTCTCAGATTTAAATGAGTAGCCATCTCGTATTAAACGAGATCCAGATACAATGTTCATGCTCAAACTTGGCACTAAATAACAATTATTGAGGTTTAAAACTAATCCGTGGGTAAATGTAGAGGCAGCGTGCCGACGGCGATCACATCAACCTTGGAACCATTCCCGACGCGCATTGTCACCTCGTCCTTCGCCAGTCTCCGCTTATTCCGCAGCTCCTGCTATGAGTTACAAATATGAGCAACGGCACCGGTATCAAATACCCAGGAGTTACTACGAGTACTGGTAAGGTACACATCAATTACATCTATATCACATATACCTTTAGTGTTGCCGACCTTCTTGTCCGCTAAGTATTTGGGGCAGTTCCGCTTCCAGTGACCCTTCCCTTTGCAAAAAAAGCACTCAGTCTCAGGCTTGGGTCCATTCTTTGACTTCTTCCCGGCAACTGGCTTACCGGGTGCGGCAACATCCTTGCCGTCCTTCTTGAAGTTCTTCTTACCCTTGCCCCTCTTGAACTTGGTGGTTTTATTGACCATCAACACTTGATGTTCCTTCTTGATTTCTACCTCTGCTGACTTCAGCATTGAAAATACTTCAGGAATAGTTTTCACCATCCCCTGCATATTGTAGTTCATCACAAAGCTCTTGTAGCTCAGTGGGAGCGACTGAAGGATTCTGTCAATGACCGCCTCGTCCGGGAGGTTAATGTCCAGCTGGGACAGGCGGTTGTGCAACCCAGACATTTTGAGTATGTGCTCACTGTCAGAACTATTTTCCTCCATCTTACAACTGTAGAACTTTTCGGAGACTTCATATCTCTCGACCCGAGCATGAGCTTGGAAAACCATTTTCAGCTCCTCGAACATCTCATATGCTCCGTGTTGCTCAAAACGCTTTTGGAGCCCCGGTTCTAAGCTGTAAAGCATGCCGCACTGAACGAGGGAGTAATCATCAGCACGTGACTGCCAAGCATTCATAACGTCTTGGTTCTCTGGGATGGGTGCTTCACCTAGCGGTCCTTATAGGACATATGCTTTCTTGGCAGCTATGAGGATGATCCTTAGGTTCCAGACCCAGTCCGTATAGTTGCTGCCATCATCTTTCAGCTTGGTTTTCTCTAGGAACGCGTTGAAGTTCATGTTGACATGAGCGTTGGCCATTTGATCTACAAGACATATTTGCAAAGGTTTTAGACTAAGTTCATGATAATTAAGTTCATCTAATCAAATTATTTAATGAACTCCCACTCAGATTTGACATCCCTCTAGTCATCTAAGTGTTACACGATCCGAGTCGACTAGGCCGTGTCCGATCTTCACGTGAGACGGACTAGTCATCATCGGTGAACATCTCCATGTTTATCGTATCTTCCATACGACTCATGTTCGACCTTTCGGTCTCTGTGTTCCGAGGCCATGTTTGTACATGCTAGGCTCGTCAAGTTAACCTAAGTGTTTTGCATGTGTAAAACTGTCTTACACCCATTGTATGTGAACGTAGGAATCTATCACACCCGATCATCACGTGGTGCTTCGAAACGACGAACTTTAGCAAGGGCGCACAGTTAGGGAGAACACTTTCTTGAAATTATTATAAGGGATCATCTTATTTACTACCGTCGTTCTAAGTAAACAAGATGCATAAACATAATAAACATCACATGCAATTCTATAGTAGTGACATGATATGGCCAATATCATATAGCTCCTTTGATCTCCATCTTCGGGGCTCCATGATCATCTTCGTCACCGGCATGACACCATGATCTCCATCATTGTGTCTCCATGAAGTTGCTTGCCAACTATTAATTCTACTACTATGGCTAACGGTTTAGCAATAAAGTAAAGTAATTACATGGTGTTAAATCATTGACACACAGGTCATACAATAATTAAGACAACTCCTATGGCTCCTGCCGGTTGTCATACTCATCGATATGCAAGTCGTGATTCCTACTACAAGAACATGATCTCATACATCGCAATATATCATTCATCATTCATCACAACTTTTGGCCATATCACATCACAAGGCAATTGCTGCAAAAACAAGTTAGACGTCCTCTAATTGTTGTTGCATCTTTTACGTGGCTGCAATAGGGTTCTAGCAAGAACGTTTTCTTACCTACGAAAAAGCCACAATGTGATTTGTCAACTTCTATTTACCCTTCATAAGGACCCTTTTCATCGAATCCGCTCCAACTAAAGTGGGAGAGACAGACACCCGCTAGCCACCTTATGCAACTAGTGCATGTCAGTCGGTGGAACCTGTCTCATGTAAGCGTACGTGTAAGGTCGGTCCGGGCCGCTTCATCCCACAATACCACTGAAGCAAAATAAGACTAGTAGCGGCAAGAAAGTTGACAACATCTACACCCACAACAGATTTGTGTTCTACTCGTGCAATAGAGAACTACGCATAAACCTGGCTCTGATACCACTGTTGGGGAACGTTGCATAAAATAAAATTTTTCCTACATTCACCAAGATCCATCTATGAGTTCATCTAGCAACAAGAGAGGGGAGTGCATCTACATACCCTTGTAGATCGCGAGCGGAAGCGTTCAAGAGAACGGGGTTGATGGATTCGTACTCGTCGTGATCCAAATCACCGATGACCGAGCGCCGAACGGACGGCACCTCCGCGTTAAACACACGTACGGTTGGGAAGACGTCTCCTCCTTCTTGATCCAGCAAGGGGGAAGGAGAGGTTGATGGAGATCCAGCAGCACGACGGCGTGGTGGTGGAAGCAGCAGGATTCCAGCAGGGCTTCGCCAAGCGCGACTGGAGGAGGAAGAGGTGTCACGGGAGGGAGAGGGAGGCGCCAGGGCTTAGGGTGCGGCTGCCCTCCCTCCCCTCCACTATATATAGGGGCTAGGGGGGGGCGCATGTCCCCTTGGAGATCCCATCTAGAGTGGGGGGGGGGGGGGTGGCCCCCGGGGGCGACGGCCCCCTTAGGGTTTCCAACCAGGGGGGGCGAATGCCCCCTCGGGGGGGGGGGGGGGGGAGGAGGGCAACGGCCCCCTAGGGTTTCCAACCCTAGGCGCCTTGGGCCCTTGGGTGGGGCGCACTAGCCCACCAGGGTCTAGTTCCCATGCCACTTCAGCCCATGGGGCCCGTCGGGATAGGTGGCCCCACCCGGTGGACCCCCGGGACCCTTCCGGTGGTCCCGGTACAATACCGGTGACCCCCGAAACTTTCTCGGTGGCCGAAACTGGACTTCCTATATATAAATCTTTACCTCCGGACCATTCCGGAACTCCACGTGACGTCCGGGATCTCATCCGGGACTCCGAACAACTTTCGGGTTACCGCATACTAATATCTCTACAACCCTAGCGTCACCGAACCTTAAGTGTGTAGACCCTACGGGTTCGGGAGATACGTAGACATGACCGAGACGGCTCTCTGGTTAATAACCAACAGCGGGATCTGGATACCCATGTTGGCTCCCACATGCTCCTCGATGATCTCATCGGATGAACCACGATGTCGAGGATTCAAGCAACCCTGTATACAATTCCCTTTGTCAATCGGTATTTTACTTGCCCGAGATTCAATTGTCGGTATCCCAATACCTCGTTCAATCTCGTTACCGGCAAGTCACTTTACTCGTACCGTAATGCATGATCACGTGACCAGACACTTGGTCACTTTGAGCTCTTATGATGATGCACTACCGAGTGGGCCCAGAGATACCTCTCCGTCATACGGAATGACAAATCCCAGTCTCGATCCGTGTCAACCCAACAGACACTTTCGGAGATACCTGTAGTGCACCTTTATAGTCACCCAGTTACGTTGTGACATTTGGTACACCCAAAGCACTCCTATGGTATCCGGCAGTTACATGATCTCATGGTCTAAGGAAAAGATACTTGACATTGGAAAAGCTCTAGCAAACGAACTACACGATCTTGTGCTTTGCTTAGGATTGGGTCTTGTCCATCACATCATTCTCCTAATGATGTGATCCCGTTATCAACGACATCTAATGTCCATAGTCAGGAAACCATGACTATCTGTTGATCAACGAGCTAGTCAACTAGAGGCTCACTAGGGACATATTGTGGTCTATGTATTCACACGTGTATTACGATTTCCGGATAATACAATTATAGCATGAATAAAAGACAATTATCATGAAGAAGGAAATATAATAATAATCCTTTTATTATTGCCTCTAGGGCATATTTCCAACAACAACTGTATGTCTGGTTAGGGAGGCTGAGATTCAACTCAGAAGACCGCGTCTTCACCTTATTCCCCTTGAGCTAAGAACACCTAGTCCTCGCCTAATCACTCTGGTAAGTCTTCAAGGGAAACTTCCAAACCTTCACAGCCTTCGTTCACCAGCAATCCACAATGACTCTTGGATGCTCAGAACGCGATGCCTAACCGGCTGGAGGATTCACGGTCGTCAAGTGTAATAAGTCTTCAGATCACGCGGATAGAAAGACTTTAGTGATGGCTAACACCCTTTGGCTCTGGGTGTTTTGGGCTTTGTCCTCGCAAGGATTACTCTCTCAAAGGCTTCAGAGGTGGGTTGCTCTCAAACGACAAAAGCCGTGCACTAACTCTGAGCAGCCACCAATTTATGGTGTAGGGGGTGGGCTATTTATAGCCAGGAGGCAACCTGACCTGATTTGTCCAAAATGACCCTGGGTCACTAAGGAACTGACACGTGTCCAACGGTCAGATTTCAAACACACGCAGCAGCTTGACTTGGGCTACAAGTAAAGCTGACTCATCCAGCTCTGGATAAGATTTGCTCTTATTGTCTTCACTTGAAGACATAGGATTTGGTTGAGCATCACTTCAGTCACTCTGAATTTGTTCACTTGGACCCCACTTAACAGTGCGGTGGTTCCTATGACTCAACAAAGAAGAAAAGGAGCTACGAAACAACTATGTCTTTGCACTCCATAGTCTTCATGCGATGTCTTCTCTTGTCATAGTCTTCAATGTGAATATCTTCACAGACCACCATTGTCTTCAATGTCGTCACACATTTTTAGGGGTCATCTCTGGTAGGTAAACCGAATCAATATGGGACTACTACCTGTGTTATCCTGCAATTCTCACAAACACATTAGTCCCTCAACCAAGTTTGTCATCAATACTCAAAAACCAACTAGGGGTGGCACTAGATGCACTTACAATCTCCCCCTTTTTGGTGATTGATGACAAACTGGTTGAAGTTTTCAACGGGGATAAAAGTATGTGAAAGTTTAGTGTTGTGGGTATTGTCTTCATACATGTGACGAGGCTCCCCCTGAAGATGTGCATATAAATGATTTGCTTTTGAATGCAAATGCACATGGCAGGTTTTGCTTTGTGGAGTCCATCTTCAAAGTGTGAAGACAATACATTATGCATATAGAAAGATAATGAAGATAATGGTATGCATAATGGAAAATGGACGTTTGCAGAATGACTTCATGCGGAATTTATCATCGCAACACAGAGTAGCTGAAAAAGTAGCAGACGACCATCGAGTTTAAGTGTTACAACTCAAAGAACCAAATGTATCAAAAGACGAGAGTTGTAAAAACTTGGCAAAATAATGCAACCACCCATAAGAACCCGCTTGAAGACTATCAACTCATATGCTTCTCCCCTTTTGTCAGTAATGACCAAAAAGGTTTGAAGACATAGAGCATCTACTCATTCCTAGAAGGAGCAGATGGTGGAGCAGGGTCGACGTTGGAGTTTGGTGGTGTAGAAGGGCCTGGTGCAGAGTCGAGATGCAGTGTATCCATGGTCGGTGAAGTGGCGTCGTCTTCTTCATCGACGACATTCGCAACAACATTTGCAGCCGAAGATGAATACTCAGAATCTTCAAGTGAGGGAGTGCGGCACCAGCTTGCATTTGGTGGAGGCCTGGAATCAAACTTGAAGCTTTCAGTGAAGCCATCTGCACGAAGATCGTCTTTAGAACACAGCAGAGTGAGGCTCTTCCAGGACCGCCACACATTCTCATGGGCAACAAATGAGTTCTTGGTGGCCAGATTGCGAATGCGATTGACATCCACCAAGAGACTATGCATCTGACACTTTAGCCAGTCGTGGTGCTTGTCCTGCTTATGATGTAAGGCCACAAGCAGCTCTCGGTCATTGAGTACACGAGAACACTTCCGAGGCCTTTGAGCATTTGTACTGGTAGTGGCTTTGGTATTTGCTCGATGAGGCATACGCACATTGCTAGACAGTGGATAAGCAGAAATAGCCACATTTGGTACATGAACTCCTTCTATTGGCTTAGTGAAGCTTTTATGATCTACATTATGAAGATATAGTGGCTCCTTGGCAGGCTCGGGGTAGATGGCTTCAACTGACAGATCAACCTCAGGCAGAAAGACAAGATGGTTGCGTGCTGAAGGATGGTAGTTGATAGAAGAATGTAGTTTGATTAGGCGTATTACCCATGGAGCATAAAACTTCAGGCCAAACAGATCAATCCCATATGCAGCAAGTTGTCTGATGAAGAAATCCTGGGAGTTGAATATGATGCCATTGACAATATAGAATACCAAATTCTTCATAGTGCCTTCAAGTTTAGCTTCAGACGAGTGTCCCTTGATTGGCCATAGAGTATGCCTCAATATATGATAGACTGTGCGGGGCAAGTACTCGAGGTCCTAGACAAAGAATTCCTTGGGATATTCTGCATCGCAAGGTAATGGCTTCATCATGCTGAGCATTTGACTCATATTGGGTTCAGGCCTCTAAAAAATGCTCTGCAGTTCTTCTCTGTGACGCTGACAACCAGGCTCATACAATTCACCTGGAGTGGGAAGGGAGGTAAGCTCGATTATGTCTTGAGCTTTAGCTTCATGGTGCACATCTCCTGTCATCCACTCAAGGATCCATGTCTTTGGATCCCTGTTGTAGCCACGAATGTGAAGAGTAGCATAGAACTGCAACAGAAGCTCTTCATTCTAGTGCTCTTTGGCAGTGAAAAATTGCAGAAGACCTGCATCCCTAAAGCAGTCTAGAGCTTCTTCAAGACAGGGGAGCCCAACAATAGCTTCACAATCAAGATGCATGTGAAGAAAGATTCTCTCTTGATTGTAGAGGACACATGAGTAATAGTTGCGCTGTTGATGGCTCCAGAAGCGATCTAAAGAGATATTTGGCTTTGAGTATGGATTCTTGTCATTATCAAAGAAGGTATTGTGTGCCCTGAAGCTGTTGACACTGAAAGATCCAGGTGATGTAGCAGCACCTGGAAGCCTTGGCATCCTGGGCTTTGGCTTCTGAACCTATGGTCGCTGCTCCACATGATAATCATATTGTGGTCCGGGACCAGTGGGAGGAACCAGGATTGGCCAGCGAACTGTGGCCAGCTCCCCATCACGATTGTAAGCCGTTTCCATAGTGTGAGGCCTTGGGGGAGGAACAACGCCGTCAGTGGGAACCGGCGTCACAGAAGCTTCAGGATTCACATTAGCTTCAAAAACAACATTAGCTTCAGGCTCCACATGATCTTCAGCCAAGACAGTGTCATTGGCTTCAGCAGTGTTTGTGGCAGCCTCATTGTTCTCAACCTCCATCTGGTCAGCGACCGGAGGGTCTTGCACAATCATATTCTCCTCGAGAATGACTTGATCTGGGGTAGGGGGTGTGGCAACTCTCTCTTCTCTTCTTTCTTCTTCATCGGCTGATGCAGCCGGAATGTCTTCAGCAGCTTTGGCTTCAGACACTGGAACCATCACAGAAGGATTCTCTTCAGGGAACACTTGACGTGCCACTAAGCTGGATTGTTGTGAATCTTCTTCTGGGATGGTTGACATGGAGACAGATGGTCTGAGACCTCTGTGAAACCATTGAAACACGGGCGACGCCTTTGGTGATGGTGTGGTCTCCATGTAGTTGTCGTCATTCAACACTTGATTGTTAACTGGTGCTGGTGGAGTACGGGGTGTTTCATCATGAATTGGGGTTTCTTCTTGAGGGCGCTCAGCCCAGGAATCATCTTGAGTGATTGGCGCCAAAGGACGACCAATGCTAACATATTCACTGCTCGTTGGAGCAGGCGATGAGACCAAGTGGTGCTCGAGTTGAGGAAGGACTTCATCATCTACAACATTGTCTTCACGACCAATGTCTTCAGCTGCGTTGGGGTCAACAGTTAGAACTTGTTCATCTTCATGAGCCTTTGTGGAAGCAGGCTGGTGGAGCACAACAGGTCATTCTTGATTCGCGGCAGCAGGAGGAGCAACTGAGATAGGTTCAACAATGAGAGGCTGAGAGGCCGCAACACGCTCTTTCTTTGAAGACTTAGTTCCCTTAGTCTTCAACTTCTTCTTGGAAGGGGTATCATCAGATGCGTCCTTGTGCTTGCGCTTCTTGGCTTCAGCTTCAGCTGCCCTTGTTTTCTTCAGCTCTGAAGCTGCTGAGGGGACCTTAGGCTTCGAGCCTATCATACTGGTAGGGAAGACAATGCGAGGTTCTTCCTGCCTTGGTGCAGTTTGGGTCTCAGCATGCTTCTTCTGTTTGGCAGCCATCCTGGGATCAATGCCGGGGCGCCCAAGAGCTTTGCGCTTCTCAGCTTCCTTGTGGGCTTGAACACATTTCTGAGTGAAAAACTTCATGCGCTCTCGTGAGCCTTTAGCTTTAGTATGCTTCTTGTGGAACTCCTCCTTGAGGTCGTGCAACATCTTCTTGAAGATTTGAACATCTGCCATGCCGAGCTTGGCCATGTTCCTCTTGAAGTGAGCCTTCTCATAGTCAATCTTGTTTTTCAGCTCAACAATCTTCTGAGCCAAGGCCAATTCACCAGCAATGGCTCCATGGAAGGTGACACTGATGTCCACAGGGAGCTGAAGATCATCAATATTGATGTCCTGGTTATCGAACCACTCATCAATGAAGTTATTCAGAATATCAACATCAAAGAGGGGCAGATTGTTGAAGATTTCTGCCTCTTGATTGCTCTTGATAAGCATCTCCAGAGCATCGTCACCAAGATCTTGATCACTGGACAAATCAATGGCTTCATCTTCGTTGTGCAGAATAGCAAATGGTGTCAGGGGTTGCCTAGTGGCCTTCTTGAGCAATGGCTTCTTGGTCCTCTTGGACACGCGAGATAAGTCTTCAGACTACACACTGGATTCAGGCGGTGCAGTCTTCAGAGTCTTCCTTGTTGAAGCCTTTGGTGAAGAAGATGGCTTTGAAGCTTTTGCTTTCTTCTTCTTCTTCTCCTTTGGAGGTGAGGGAGCATCTTCAGAATCAGCTTCATCACCAGATTGATCCAATGCTGCTCTCTGAGCAACAATGTGAGATAGAAGCCCATCAAAATTGGCGAAGGGGCCAATTTTGTTCTCATTAGCTTCACGTGTCCCATTAGATCTTGGAGCAGAGGGGCCAGGGTTGAAGTTGAGGCCAAACTCCTTGTGGTTCTTGGCAGCTGAATCTTTAGCAAATTGATAGTTGCACTTGAACAGATTGTCGTCACGACACCATAACAGAGAAGATGGGTCGGCGGCTTCAGGCTGTGGTCCTCTGACCATGCAAGGATAGAATTTCCGCTCAATGGCTTCAGCCTTGCTCTTCGGCACCAAGCCACGGTATAGACAGTCACCCCATGGGCTCTTGATGGTGTTCTTCTCAGCATATTCTAGCATGATGAACCTATACTTGAACCATTCCTCTGCCTAATATCTCCAGATCCACTGAATCCGGTTCTTGCATTGGTTGTAGTTTTCTTCTGGATCTGACTTGTATTGTTCATACAGATCAGGGGCAGATTGAGTGCCGTGTTGCCACGGTGTTGCCTGCCACCTTTGCAAGCAAACTTTTCTGAAGCCATGATATTCAGACTGATTGGCTTCAACACAGAGAATGGCTTCCGTCTGCTGGTCAGACAAGAACTGGCTTCAGGTGATTCAATGTGACACTGTAAGTATTCTGCAAATGAATGCAAACTATGAGAACCAAGGGATTCTCCCACGGACATGTACCTGTGACAGCATTAGAGGTGCGAGGGAAGGGGAAGAGGTCATATGCATTCTCAGAAGATTTTGAAGATAAATCAGTTTAGAAGACATTGACCTCATAGTACGAAGACATTCACTTATTTGGAGAGAGTTGGTTCCAGATTTGTACGAATCCATGAATAAGTACAAGTGAGGAATCTAACTAGTTATGAAGCATAAGTGAATATACTCGGCATGGTATGAGATGCGGATGAGAACAAACCCAGATTTGGAAGTGAAGAAACCACTTTTGGTTGAAGTGGACGGATTTGACGGATCAAAAAGGTAGTAAAAACTAAGATTTAATTACCGCTGATGAACTGCTAGACGAGGTTGGACGAGAGGCCGAGCATTTCAATCTCCCGCGCCCTAACTTGGCGGCGGAAGACACCTACAGCTGCGGCGGAGAGGACGAGGTCCGTGGCCGGCGTGAGGACGGCGTCAAAGAAGTCGCATCAGCTAAGCGCTTCGTCTCTGGCATCGACGCGAGCTAGCGGAGGCGCTAGGGTTTGTGCAAGGTGGCGAGGTGGAAGAACGGATATTGACCACACGGGTGAGCATTTATAAGAAGGAGGAGGGCGGCACAACGCAATTACGCAGGTGCCACTGGCAGTTCACATTTGAGAGACACGTGGCACACATGCAACTCATTGAAAGTTGTTGCATGTTCCCACGCATGCGTGGATTGTCGGGTGGTCGTTCCGGCTTCTCCAGTATTCAGGCAATAAGGATACAACATTAAAACAGATTTAAATGTTTGTCAGATTGTCCTCTGCTGACAAGGTCTCATAGAAGACAATCGATAGGTTTCAATAGAATGCATACGATTTGGACAGATAGAATTGAGGTAGAAGCACAGAATAGGTTAGGGTCCGATCACATTCACTTAGATCAACAAAGATTCAAAAAGGAATACATAGCTATAAGTGAATGCTGTAGAGGACATAACACAAATGTATATATGAAGACGAACTCAACATTGTGAAGATAAACCATGAAGACAAATCAATGTTGAAGACAAACCAAATGCAAAGACTATGCAACCACAACGCCAAGATAAACACTTCAATAAGAATTTGGTGGTGGTGTTACCCACCGTATAGGAAGTATTAGACCCAGACACGGTGCACAATTATCGTGGCGCTCCGAAGTCAAATTCCACATTAATGTATTCACACTCATAGGGTAAGTCTTCATTGATTGAAGATATACGTTACTTCGTGTGTTGCACATCTAAGTCGTCAACATGCATAAGCATTAGGATGTGTGTCCAATTACAGGACATTTGAGGATTCTAAGATATTTAGCTCACACCGCAACTTGCAAAACCTTTTCTCATCAAAGGGCTTAGTGAAGATAACTGCCAATTGCTCTTTAGTGTTGACGTGAATGATATCAATATCTTCCTTGTTGACATGATCTCTGACAAAGTGATGACAGATCTGAATGTGCTTTGTCTTCGAGTGCTGAACTAGATTCTTGGAAAGCCTGATCGCGCTTTCATTGTCACAGAAGAGTGGAACATTATTCGTGTTGATGCCATAGTCCTTGAGTGTTTTCTTCATCCAGAGAAGCTGAGCACAACACGATCCAGCAGCAATGTATTCAGATTCAGTAGTGGAGAGTGATACGCAGTTCCGCTTCTTTGAAGACCAACAGACAAGTGATCGACCGAGAAAGTGACATGTTCCTGAAGTGGACTTGCGATCAACCTTGTCACCAGCATAATCAGCATCAGAATATCCAATCAGATCAAATGTTGAGCCCTTTGGATACCATAATCCTATTTTTGGGGTGTAAGCCAAATATTGAAGTATTCGCTTCACCGCTAGGTGATGCGACTCCTTTGGTGCCGCATGGAATCAGGCACACATGCAAACGCTAAGCATTATATCTGGCCTAGATGCACATAAGTAAAGTAAAGAGCCAATCATGGAGTCGTATACCTTTTGATCGAACTCTTTACCATTGTCGTCAGGGCCAAGATGACCTTTGGTTGGCATTGGCATCGTGTATCCTTTACAGTCTTACATTCGAAACTTCTTCTGGCAATCTTTGAGGTATTTCTCTTGTGATATGAAGATTCCATTGCTCTGCTTACGGATTTGAAGACCAAGGAAAAATTTCAGCTCACCCATCATGGACATCTGATATTGCTCTTGCATCATGTGACCAAAATCATCACTGTATCTTTTGTCAGTGCAACCAGAGATAATGTCATCCAGATAGATTTGACACACAAACAGTTCACTGACATATGTCTTCGTGAAGAGTATCGGATCTAGAGAACCAAGTTTGAAGCCTTTGCTCTTCAGGAAGTCTTTAAGTGTGTCATACCAAGCGCGAGGAGCTTGTTTGAGGCCATACAGTGCCTTGTTGAGCTTGTATACCATATCAGGATGTTTTGGATCTTCAAAGCCAGGAGGTTGTGCGACATACACTTCTTCTTCAATCTTGCCGTTGAGAAAGGCACTCTTCACATCCATTTGGTACAGAAGAATGTTGTGATGGTTGGCATAGGCTAGCAGTATGCGAATGGCTTCAAGCCTTGCCACGGGAGCAAATGTTTCATCGAAGTCAATTCCTTCTATTTGAGTGTAACCTTGAGCAACTAGACGAGCCTTGTGTAAGTGCATCTAGTGACACCCTTAGTTGATTTTGGAGTATTGACGACAAACCTGGTTGAGGGACTAATGTGTTTGTAAGAATTGCAGGATAACACAGGTAATAGTCCCTCTTTGATTTGGTTTACCTACCGGAGATGACCCCTAAAAATGTGTGAAGACATTCTGTGAAGATATTCACATTGAAGTCTACGACACGAGAAGACATTGAGTGAAGACTGTGGAGCACGAAGACTTGGTTGTTTTGTTGTTTCCTTTCCTTCTTTGTTGAGTCATAGGAACCACCGCACTGTTAAGTGGGGTCCAAGTGAACAAAGTCAGAGTGACTGAAGTGATGCTCAACCAAATCCTATGTCTTCGAGCGAAGACAATGAGAGCAAATCTTATCCAGAGTCGGATAAGTCAGCTTTACTTGTAGCCCAAGTCAAGCTGCCGCGTGTGTTTGAAATTTGACCGTTGCGACACGTGTTAGTTCCTTAGTGACCCAGGGTCATTTCGGACAAATCAGGTCGGGTTGCCAAGTTGCTATAAATAGCCCACCCCCTACACCACAAATTGGTGGCTGCTCAGAGTTAGATATGGCTTTTGTCGTTTGAGAGCAACCCACCTCCGAAGCTTTTGAGAGAGAATCCTTGCGAGGACAAAGCCCAAACCACCCAGAGCCCCAAAGAGTGTTTGGCATCACTGAAGTCTTTCTGTCCACGTGATCTGAAGACTTGTTACACTTGAGGATTGTGAATCCTCCAGCCGGTTAGGCGTCGCGTTCTGAGCATCCAAGAGCCATTGTGGATTGCCGGTGAACGAAGTCTGTGAAGGTTTGGAAGTCTACCTTGAAGACTTACCAGAGTGATTGGGCGGGGACTTAGTGTCCTTAGCTCAAGGGGAATAAGGTGAAGACGCGGTCTTCTGAGTTGAATCTCAGCCTCCCTAACCAGACGTGCAGTTGTCATAGCAACTGGAACTGGTCGAACAAATCAATGTCCTCCTGAAGCCACTGGTTCTATCTCTTACTTCTCCTTACTTACAGTTTGTCTTCGTGAAGTCATTGCCTGCTTGCATTATCTGTTTGACTTCATTGTGTGACTACCTGATCTGATCTGCTTCATACTATCTTCCATCCTGATCCTTACTACCTAGATGCTAATAGTCTTCGTGCTTTCACTTCATTGAATACTTGACTATGGCTTGTCTAGTGTAGTCTACCTTCCGCTGCATTCGAATAGTGTTGTTTCTATTGTTTGTCTTCGAAACTCCCATGTTTTGAAGACTCTCATAAAAATCGACTATTCACCCCCCTCTAGTCGATAACTAGCCCTTTCAATTGGTATCAGAGCAAGGTACTCCCTTGTTTTGTGTGATTCGATTTAACCACCTGGAGTTTAGCTATGTCGACTGCAGGGATAATCAAAGTCTCTGCTGCGTGCCCCATCTCCGATGGCACTGAATATCCCTACTGGAAGAATAGGATGCGCATGCATCTTGAAGCCATTGATGTCGATCTGTGGTATGTCGTCAAGAATGGCGTTCCCAAGACTGGTGAAGGTGTCACCCCTGCTGATGTCAAGAAGTTCATTCAACTGGACTCTACAGCCAAGAACATCATCTGTGGTCATCTGACCAAAGGGAAGTATGGTCGTGTGAGCGCTCTGGAAACGTCGAAGCTAGTCTGGGACTGGCTCTCCAAGGTCAATGAAGGCGTCTCAACTCAGCATGATCAAAGAATCAGTACTCTCCGCAACCTATTCAACCGCTTCAAAAGACACGACAACGAGAATGTTCAGCTCACGTTTGATCGCCTCACTGATATCACAAATGAGCTCCATGCACTCGATGCAACTGACATTACGAAGCATGAAATAGTGAAGACACTGCTGAGATCTCTTGACAGCTCATTTGACACCTTAGCCCTGCTGATACAAGAACGCCCTGATTTCAAGACACTCGATCCGTCTGACATTCTTGAGAGGCTCAACACGCATGAGTACCAGCTATCTGAGAAATGAGATATCTATGGCCCCAACTATGGCCGAACTCGCGCTTTGAAGGCAAAGGCTGCTGCTTCCTCATCTAGAGAAGAATCTGACTGCAGTTCTGGTGATCCTGAAGATATTGGAAAGGAGCTTGCTATGCTTGTGAAGAAGTTCCAGAAATTCACTAGGAAGAAAAGCTTCAGAAAGTGTTCACGATCCAGCTCAAGGGATGATGAAGCTTCCCCTCATGACAGCAAGAAAAGAACCTGTCACAAGTGCAAGAAACCTAGCCACTACATCTCTGAATGTCCACAATGGGACAATGAGAAGAAGAAGAAGAGCAAGGAATATGACTCTGATGACAAGAGGAAGAAGAAATCCTCAAAGTTGTCTTCCAAATCTTCCTCCAAGTCTTCATCGCACAAGAAGATCTCATCAGGAAAGGCACGTGCTTTTGTTGGCAAGGAAATGGATTCAGAGGAGGAGTCTGCTTCGGAAGAAGTGGTGGAGTCTGAGGCGGATTCCGACTCTGGTGTCGCAAGTCTGGCTCTAGCTACAGCTTATGTCGCCAAGTCCATCTTCAACACTGAAGACAATGGCTCCGTCACCAACGCTGATGACGAGAATGACTCGACTCCCACCTACTGCTTCATGGCACGTGGTGCCAAGGTAAACTCTTGTGATGCTTACTTTCAAACATCAAGTGAAGATGACTCTGATGGTGAATCCAAACCTAGCTACAAAAAACTGGCTAAAATTGCAACTGAACAACAGAAAGCTATGGAACATATTCAAAAACTGTTAGACAAAAGCGATGACCTGTTGGACGTGGAAATGACTAAGACTCAGTCCTTAAATGAAGACATAAAAAATCTTCATGTTAAGTACCAGGAACTTGAAGGTCGTCATGAAACCCTCTCAACATCTCATGAAAATCTTTCCTATGATTATCTTCAAAGGAAGCAGGAACTTGAGAAATTGAGATCGAATCATGAAGATCTTCAAAAGGAGAATGAGTCACTTCGCACTCAACAGATCAGTCCCGCTCAGGAAGGATTTGAACCACCATGTTTAAAATGCATTGAGCGTGATAACGCTACCTCTGTTGCCGAATGCTCTACTGCTACTGTTGTTGCAATATCTTCAAATGCTGAAGTGGTAACTAACCCCTCTACTGAGAATACCACAACTATTGCTGATGAGAATGCCAGGTTGAAGACACTGCTTGAGACAGGGATGTACAAAAGCCTCAAAGGGCATCAGACATTATGCGGTGTCCTCAAAAAGCAGATTCTGAACCGAAACCCTAGAAAAGAGGGTGTTGGGTTCGAGAGGAAAATGAATGTTGATGGGTCGTACTGGAAGCCTGAGCAGTACCCCAAAACCACATGGGTTGCTTAAAAGGAACCTTCAGTAGATCCATCCACCTTACCTGCTTTCACTTGTGCTAACCCCATTATCATTGATGAATCCTTTGATGCAAACTATAAACTGTTTAAGAATCAGAATGGTGAAGTGTTTTCCAGGTATTGGTACTAACTGCAGGAATGGAACACCTATGAAGAAGATATGGGTACCTAAAAGTGTTCTTTGAGAATCTTCCAGTGAATGTCATCATGACACCACCTGTGAAGAAGACAAATCCCGGACCAAAGGCTTCATACAAACAAAGGACTCATACGAGTCACCCTAACATCAATGTTTTGCAGGAAAATCATACTCAGACCCATGAATATGAGCGTGTTTCATCAAACCGCTATGTTCATAGAACTAAGAACTTTTCTGCTTATTCATATGAGTATTATTCACCCCCTGCAAGGCTATTTACTATGGCTCCAAAGCCAAAGTTCTCAGATGCTGCACTTAGACTCATTGCTTCTAAGCCACCCCTGAAGATGTGGGTGGTTAAGAAAACTTAACTCTCTTTTGCAGGGAAAGGTCTCCAGCCGGAAATCAAAAGCATCCAAAGCTAATGCTGGAGACCTTAAGAACCTTGTAGGGCACAAGATAAAATTCCCAAATGGTCTTACCATGTATTTTACTCCAGATTTCCTTGACACTCATCTTGTCTATCCTAACCAAGACCTGAATTTCCATGTTCCACTTGTTCGTCAAATTTTTATGCTTCACAACTCGCTTGGTGAAGCCTATCCCCTAAACTGCATTGTAGGCTACGACACCTCGTGCTTCAGAATGGATTATGGACAGTGGATGCACTAATCACATGACTGGCGATCGAAGTCTTCTGATGGATTCAATGCTACGTCCATCAGACAAGAGCCACATCACATTTGCTAACACTGGTAAAAGCAAGGTATTGGGTCTAGGTAGAGTTGCAATATCAAGGGATCAGCACATGGATAAAGTGATGCTTGTTGAATCCCTTGGTTCAACTTAATGTCTGTCTCAATGCTTTCTGACTTAAACATGATTGTGCTATTTGGAAAATATCGATGCCTTCTACTAATGGAATCTAACAAGTCTCTAGTCTTTGAAGGATATCGAAAAGATGATCTGTATATGGTAGATTTCTCAGGAGGACCACAGATGGCCGTATGTCTTCTAGCAAAAGCTTCAGAATGCTGGCTTTGGCATCGAAGGCTAGGGCATGCTGGCATGAGGAACTTGCACACTCTCGCGAAGAAGAAGCATGTTGTGGGCATCGAAGGCGTCAAGTTCAAGAAGGATCATCTGTGTGGTGCCCGCGAAGCTGGAAAGATGACAAGAGCCAAGCATCCCTTGAAGACAATCATGACCACTTCTCAACCCTTCGAGCTGTTGCACATGGACTTATTTGGCCCTACTCACTACTCCACTCTCAATGCTACTGCTTGCCTCTATGGCTTCGTCATTGTTGATGATTACTCTCGATACACTTGGGTGCATATAATTCTCTACAAGACTGAAGTGCACGATGTCTTTAGACGCTTCGCCAATCGTGCCATGACGAACTATGGCATCAAGATCAAGCACATCAGAAGCGACAATGGCACTGAGTTCAAGAACACTGGCCTCGACCTCTATCTAGATACACTTGGTATCACTCATGAGTTCTCTACTCCTTATACACCTCAACAGAATAGCATCGCCGAGCGCAAGAATAGAGCTCTTATTGAGATGGCACAAATGATGCTTGATGAGTACAAGACTCCACGAAAGTTCTGGCCTGAAGCCATTGATACTGCATGCCACGTCATCAACCGTGTTTATCTTCACAAGCTTCTGAAGAAAACCTCCTATGAGCTCCTAACTGGTAAGAAGCCCAATGTAAGCTACTTCAGAGTATTTGGTGCTAGGTGCTGGATCAAGGATCCACATCACACTTCAAAATTTGCACCAAAGGCACATGAAGGTTTTATGCTTGGTTACGGAGAGGATTCGCACTCCTACAGAGTCTTCAACCTCTTTCACTATAAAGTGGTTGAAACTGTGGATGTGCGGTTCGACGAGACTAACGGCTCGCAAAGAGAGCACCTGCCAAATGTGCTAGATGAATTATCCCCTAGCGAGTCCATCAAGCAGATGGGAATTGGAGATATCATACCCACTGAGAATCAGTCTGAAGAGGAACTTGTCATTTCTGCACCTGATCAACCTGAAGACAATGCTCAACCTGAAGACAATCCCCCAAATGATGACATTCATCAGCAAGAGCAAAATCTTCGTCCTGCTCATCCTCGTGTTGCAAATGAAGTACAGATTGAGAAGATGATCGATAGCCTCAATGCACCTGGTCCACTCACTCATTCAAGAGCCACACAAAGAGCAACACAACTCACCAATTTCTATGGACATTTTGCATTTGTCTCAATCTCAGAACCCAAGAAAGTCGCCGAAGCCTTTATGGAACCTGAATGGATTCAAGCAATGCAAGAAGAGCTTCAACAGTTTGAGTTAAATAATGTATGGGAACTGGTCAAGCGTCCTGATCCTCGGAAGCACAATATCATTGGCACCAAATGGATATATCGCAACAAGCAAGATGAGCATGGTCAAGTTGTCAGAAACAAAGCTCGTCTTGTTGCACAAGGTTACACTCAAGTGGAAGGAATTGACTTTGATGAAACATTTGCTCCGGTGGCAAGACTTGAAGCCATTCGGATACTGCTAGCCTATGCAAATCATCACAATATCCTTCTGTATCAAATGGATGTGATGAGTGCATTTCTAAATGGAAAGATAGAAGAAGAAGTATATGTCGCACAACCTCCTGGCTTTGAAGATCCAAAACATCCTGATATGGTATACAAACTCAACAAGGCACTGTATGGCCTCAAACAAGCCCCTCGTGCTTGGTATGACACACTCAAAGACTTCCTGAAGAGCAAAGGCTTCAAAACTGGTTCATTAGATCCTACTCTCTTCACGAAGACATATGATGGTGAACTGTTCGTATGCCAAATCTATGTGGATGACATTATCTTCGGCTGCACCAACAAGAAATACAATGATGAGTTTGGTCACATGATGCAAGAGCAATATCAGATGTCCATGATGGGTGGACTGAAGTTCTTTCTGGGTCTCTAAATTCATCAACAACGCAATGGTATCTTCATATCACAAGAAAAATATCTCAAAGATTGCCTGAAGAAGTTTGGAATGCAAGACTGCAAAGGATACACGACGCCAATGCCAACCAAGTCATCTAGGTCCCGACGACAATGGTAAATAGTTTGATCAAAAGGTATACCGCTCCATGATTGGTTCTTTGCTTTATTTATGTGCATCTAGGCCATATGTAATGCTTAGTGTTTGCATGTGTGCCCGATTCCAAGCGGCACCAAAGGAATCGCATCACTTAGCTGTGAAGAAAATTCTTGGATATTTGGCTTACACCCCAACACTAGGATTATGGTATTCAAAGGGCTCAAAGTTTGATCTAGTTGGATTCTCAGATGCTAATTATGCTGGTGTCAAGGTTGATCGCAAGTACACATCAGACACATGTCACTTTCTGGGACGATCACTTGTCTGTTAGTCTTCAAAGAAGCAGAACTGTGTATCTCTCTCCACTTCTGAATCCGAATACATTACTGCTGGATCTTGCTGTGCTCAGCTTCTCTGGATGAAGCAAACTCTCAAGGACTATGGTATACACCTGAAGAATGTGCCTCTCTACTGCGACAATGAGAGTGCTATCAAGATTGCCAACAACCCAGTTCAGCACTCAAAGACAAAGCACATTGATATTCGTCATCACTTTCTCAGAGAAGATATTGATATCATTCACATCAACACTGAAGAGCAATTGGCCGATATCTTCACAAAGCCCTTGGATGAGAAAAGGTTTTGCAAGTTGCGATGTGAGCTAAATATCTTGGAATCCTCAAATGTCTTGTGAATTGGACACACATCCTAACACTTATGCATTTTGATGACTTAGATGTGCAACACACAAAGTAACGTATATCTTCAATCAATGAAGACATACACTCTAAGTGTGAATACATTAATGCGGAATTTGACTTCAGAGCGCCACGATAATTGTGCATCGTGTCTGGGTCTAATACTTCCTATACGGTGGGTAACACCACCACCAAACTTTTGTTTGAAGTGTTTCTCTTGGCGTTATGTTTGCAAAGTCTTCATAATTGATTTGTCTTCATCCCTGACTTGTATTCAAGTTTATCTTCATCTGGTTGATTTGGCCTTAAACTAGTTATATATGACTTGTGTTCTGTCCTCTACATCATTCACTTATAGCTATGACTTCTTGTTGAATCTTTTGATCTAAGTGAATGTGATCGGACCCTAACCTATCTATGCTTCTACCTCAACTCTATCTATCCAAATCATATGCATTCTATTGAAAACAGTCAATTGTCTTCACTGAACCTTGTCAGCTGAAGTCAATCAGACAAACATTTATGTCTGCTTTTAATGCCATATCCTTTTTGCCTAAAAACCGGAGAATTCAGAACGACCACCCCGACAATCCAGGCGTGCATGGGAACATGGAACAACTTCCAAGGTGTTGCATGCTTGCCACGTGTTCATCAGATGTGAACCGCCAGGGGCACCTGCGTAATTGCGCTGTGCCATCTCTTTCCTTATAAATACCCATCATGTCTCGGTCAAAAATTCTTCTTCCACCTCGCCACCTCTCACAAACCCTAGCACCTCGGCTAGCTCTCGATGACACCGACGACGAAGCGCTTAGCTGCCGCGACTTCTCCGACACCGTCCTCACGCCAGCTGCGGACCTCATCTTCTCCGCCGCCGCCGTAGCTGTCTCTCGTCGCCAAGTTAGGGCATGGGAGATTGAACTGCTCGGCTTCAACTTCCCCTCCGTCTAGCAGTTCTTCTTGTGGTAATTAAAACTCTCTTTTTACCATCTTTTTGATCTGATGGATTCATCCCTCTTTACCAAAAGTGGTTTCTAGATCTCCAAGTTGAATCTATCTCTTTCTGCATCTCATACTCTGCCTAGTCTATTCACTTATGTTTCGTTACAAGTTAGATTCCTCACTTGTACTTATTCTTGGATTTGTACAACTCTGGAACCAACTCACATCAAACAAGTGAATGTCTTCGCGTTATGAGGTCAATGTCTTCAAACTGATTTACCTTGAAAATCATCTGAGAATGCATATGACCTCTTCCCCTTCCCTCGCACCTCTAATGCTGTCATAGGTACATGTCCGTGGGAGAATCCCTTGGTTCTCATAGTCTGCATTTGGTTGCATAATTCTTGCAGGGTCACATCAATTCACCTGAAGCAAGTTCTTGTCTGACTAGCCACAAGAAGCCTTTGCAAGCTCTGAAGCCTTTCAGATTAAGCTTCATGGCTACTGAGAAACCAGCAAGAGAGGGTGGCAGACAGCACCGTGGGAACACCTCCAAGGATTTACCTCCAGATTTGCACAAACTATACAAAACAGACCCAAAGGAAACCTATACTGAATGCAAGAATCGAATCCAATGGATTCGAAGATACTGGGCCAAGGAATGGTTCAAGTACCATTTTGTCACTCAAGAATATGCTGAGAAGAATGCCATCAAGCGACCCTGGGGAGATATACTGTACAAGAATCTTCAACCCAGGTCCCAGACTGAAGCCGTTGAGCAAGGATTCTATCTGTGCACGGTTCGCGGACCGCAGCCAGAGGATGCTGACCCCTCTTCTCTGCTGTGGTGTTGCGAAGACAATCTATTCAAGCGCAACTACCAGTTCGCCAAAGATTCTGCTGTGAAGAACAAGAAGGCTTTAGGACTTGACTTCAACCCTGGTCCTTCTTCACCTCGGGATGATGGCACCCATGAAGCCAATGAGAACAGGATTGACCCCTTCTACAACCTTGCAGGCCTCATCACACACATTGCTGTCCAAGGTGCAAAAGTGGATCATTCTGATGATGGTGCTGACACTGATGAGGCTCCAGCTCCTACTCCAAAGCCGCAGAAGCAGAAGAAAGCTAAAGCTTCAAAATCATCTACTGCTCCAAAAGCTTCTCGAGTGAAGCCATTGGCAACTGCCCTCCTGCTCCCAGTAACACCTCTGAAGATCTCTCTCGCATCTCCAAGAAGCATGAGAAGCCACAGAAGAAACCTGTACAGAGATCCAGTCAAGCACTGACACCAGCTGCCATTCTGAGGAACGAATCTGAAGCCATTGATTTGTCTTCAGATGAAGAATTTGGAAATGATGCTCTCGAGCAGCTGATCAAGAGCAAGCAAGAGGCAGAGTTTTTCAATGATCTGCCCCTCTTCGATGTGAATATCTTGCACAATTTCATTGATGAATGGTTCGACAATCAAGATCTCAGCTTTGATGATCTTCAACTCCCCATTGGCATCAGTGTCACATTCCAAGGCGCAATTGCTACTGAGCTGGCTCTGGCCTAGCGAATTGTCGAACTGAAGCACACGATTGATTTTGAGAAGGAACAGTTCAAGAAGCATGTGGCAAAGCTGAGTGTGGCTGATGTTCAGAAATTCAAACTCATGCTGAATGACCTCAAGGATGCGTTTTGCAAGAAACGTGAGGAAGCCAAAGGCTCAAGAGAACGCATGAAGACTCTTGCTGCCAAGTGTGTCAGGCTTACAACGAAGCTAAAAAGCGCAAGGCACTTGGGCGTCCTGGTATTGACCCCAAGATGGCTGCCAAGCAAAAGAAGAAGTCTACTGTGTCCCCCACTGAAGCTCCAAGGTGGGCAGAACCTCACATTGTCTTCCTAGCCAGCATGACAGGCTTGAAGCCTAATGTCTCCACAGTGGCTTCAGATCAGCAGAAACCAAGGCAGCTGAAGCCGAAGCCAGAAAGCGCAAAATCAAGCGCACTACTAATGATGCACCACCCCCAAAGAAGAGAAAAATCAAGAAGAGAGATCGGGCTGCTCCCAAAGAGCCCCTTGTTGTTGAACCCATTGCTTTTGCTCCCCCTCCATCTAAAAATCAAGAGCGTCAGTTGATTGTTCATGAGCCTACTTCCATAGAGACTCCTGAGACTTAAGAAGTTCCAGTCGTTGACCCCATCACGACTGAAGACATTGGTCCTCACGACAATGTAGAAGATGATGAAGTCCTTCCTCAAATTCAACGCCCCACGGTATCATCGCCTGTTCATACGAACAGCGAACCCATCAGTATTGGTCGTCCTTTGACGCCAATCACACAGGATGCCTCATGGGCTGATCACCCCCAACCAAAAACTCCAAGTCAAGATTCACCATGTACTCCCCGTCCTTCACCGGCGCAAGCCACCAGTCCGTTGGTGAATGATGATAATTACATGGAGACAACCCCTTCGCAAAAAGCGTCGCCCATGTTTCAACGACTTCGCAAAGGTCTCAAGCCCTCTGTCTCCATGACAACCATCGCAGAAGAGGATTCACACCAGTCCAGCTCAGTGGCACGTCAAGTGTTCCCTGAAGACAATCCTTCTGTGACGGTTCCTGTGTCTGAAGCTAATGCTTCTGAAGAGATTCCGGCTGCAGCAGCCGATGAAAGACAAGAAGAAGAACATGTTGCAACTCCCCCTACCACCCAAGAAATTTTTCTTGAGGAGAACGTATCTGTGCCCGACCCTCCAGCTCCTCAAGTGGAGGTTGAGAATACTGAGGCGGCCACCAATAACGCCACTGAAGCCAATGACGTTGTCATGACTGAAGCCAATGTGGCGCCTCAAGTCAACACTGTGAATGAAGCCAATGCTGCAGCTGCATCCAATGTGCAGCCTGACGCCTCTGCCAATGCCTCTGCTCCTGTACTGCCACCAAGGCCACACACTATTGAGCATGCATTCTATCAAGGTGAACTTGTTCCTGTCAGATGGCCAATTCTGGTTTCTCCGCCTGCTCCTGGACCACAATTTGACTACCATGTGGAGCATAGGCCTCAGGTTCAGAAGCCAAAACCAAGACTGCCAAGATTCCAAGGTTCTGCATCAGCACTAGGCTCATTTAATGTCAACGGCTTCATTGCACACAACACCTTCTTCGATACTGGCAAGAACCCATATTCCAAGCCAAGAATTTCATCAGATCGGTTCTGGAGCTATCAGCAGCCCAGCTACTACTCCTGTATTCTATACAATCAGGAGCGCATATTTCCTCATATGCGTCTGGACACTGAAGCCATTGCTGGTTTGCCCTGCCTAGAAGAAGCCCTAGACTGCTTTCGTGATGCTGGCCTTCTGCAGTTTGTCACCGACAAGGAACATTGGAATGAAGAGCTTCTCCTCCAATTCTATGCAACCCTCCACATTCGCAGCTACAACAGGGATACAACGACATGGGTCCTTGAGTGAATGACGGATAATGTTCATCATGAAGCCAAAGCCTTTGATCTCATTGAGCTTACCGGCCTCTCCACTCCAGGCGACCTGTATGAACCTGGTTGTCAGCTTCATCGCGCTGCATTGGAGAGCATCTTTCAGAAGCCAGAGCCCAACATGAGCCAGATGCTTAGTATGATGAAGCCACTGCCCCAGGATGCTGAGTATCCCAAGGAATTCCTTGTTGAAGACCTAGAGTATCTGCCCCGCACTATCTATCATATCATTAGGCGAACTCTATGGCCCATCAAAGGGCATTCCTCCTCAGCAAAGCTTGAAGGTGCAATGAAGACATTGGTCGTCTACATTCTAAATGGGAAAGCTTCAATACTCAAGATTTCTTCATTCGCCAGTTTGCTGCATCTGGGTCTGACATTTTCGGTCTGAAATTTTATGCTCCTTGGGTTATGCGTCTGATCAAGCTGCACTCTGCTGTTGACTATCAGCCCTCTACTCGCAACCATATTATCTTCCTGCCAGAGGTTGATATGTCAGTCGAAGCCATTTACCCAGAGCCTGCCAAGGAAGCACTATATCTTCACAATGCAGATCGTCAGAGTTTCTCTCAGGATGTTGAAGGTGTTCAGGCTGCTTCTCGTGTCTATCCATTGGCCGGCAACACTCGCCGTGCATGTACTGAAGCCACAGAAAGCACCATTGCGCCAAGGCCTCGCAAGCGATCCCGTGTGCTCAATGACCGAGAGCTTCTTGTGGCCCTGCATCGGAAACAAGACAAGCATCACTTCTGGCTGAAACGACAAATGCAAAGCCTCTTGGTGGATGTCAATCACATTCGCAATCTTGCCACCAAGAATGCCTTTGTCACTCATGAAACCTGTCAGAGGACTTGGAAGGGTTTGACACTACTCAGTGCTGAAGCTGATCTTCAAGACTTTCACCAAAAGATTCAAGTTTGACTCCACTTCTCCCAGGAATGTTGTTTTACGTCAAACCCCGTCTCTTGAAGATTCAGAGTACTCTTCGTCCGCAGCCACAGTAAATGCCAGAGTTATTGATGAAGCCGATGATGCTACTTCACCACCACCAACATCAGCGTGAATCGACACTGCACCAAGTTCTTATGCACCACCAAACCTCAACGACGACCCTGCTGCTTCACCTACACCTCATGGGAACGAGTAGCGACTATGTCTTCAAACCTTTTTGGTCCTTACTGACAAAAGGGGGAGAAGCATATGTTGATAGTCTTCAAGCGGGTCCATATGGGTGGTTGCTATACGTTTTGCCTAGTGCTTACAACTCTCATTTTGATACATTTGGTTCTTTGAGTTGTAACACTTAAACTTAATGGTCGTCTGCTACTTTTTCTGCTATTCTGTGTGATGCGACGATAAATTCCGCATATGCGATGATAAATCCCGCATGAACTCATTTCACTGACGTCCATTTTTCATTATGCATGTCATTTTTCCTGTATATCTTTTCTTGCATAATGTATTGTCTTCATATGGTGAGAGGGATCTCCACAAGTACAACCTACCATGTGCATTTGCATTCCAACGCAAAACATTTATATGCACATCTTCAGGGGGAGCCTTTTGCCACTTATGAATACAATGCCTCAATCCTTTACAATTTCACATACTTTTATCCCCGTTGAAAACTTCAACCAGTTTGTCATCAATCACCAAAAAGGGGGAGATTGTAAGTGCATCCAGTGCCATCCTTAGTTGGTTTTGGAGTATTGACGACAAACCTGGTTGAGGGACTAATGTGTTTGTAAGAATTGCAGGATAACACAGGTAATAGTCCCTCTTTGATTCGGTTTACCTACCGGAGATGACCCCTAAAAATGTGTGAAGACATTGAAGACAATGGTGGTCTGTGAAGATATTCACATTGAAGTCTATGACACGAGAAGACACTGAGTGAAGACTGTGGAGCACGAAGACTTGGTTGTTTCGTTGTTTCCTTTCCTTCTTTGTTGAGTCATAGGAACCACCACATTGTTAAGTGGGGTCCAAGTGAACAAAGTCAGAGTGACTGAAGTGATGCTCAACCAAATCCTATGTCTTCGAGCGAAGACAATGAGAGCAAATCTTATCCAGAGTCAGATAAGTCAGCTTTACTTGTAGCCCAAGTCAAGCTGCCGCGTGTGTTTGAAATCTGACTGTTGCAACACGTGTCAGTTGCTTAGTGACCCAGGGTCATTTCGGACAAATCAGGTCGGGTTGCCCAGTGGCTATAAATAGCCCACCCCCTACACCATAAATTGGTGGCTGCTCAGAGTTAGATACGGCTTTTGTCATTTGAGAGCAACCCACCTCCGAAGCTTTTGAGAGAGAATCCTTGCGAGGACAAAGCCCAAACCAACCAGAGCCCCAAAGAGTGTTTGGCATCACTGAAGTCTTTCTGTCCGCGTGATCTGAAGACTTGTTACACTTGAGGACTGTGAATCCTCCAGCCGGTTAGGCGTCGCGTTCTGAGCATCCAAGAGCCATTGTTGATTGCCGGTGAACAAAGTCTGTGAAGTTTGGAAGTCTACCTTGAAGACTTTCCAGAGTGATTGGGCGGGGACTAAGTGTCCTTAGCTCAAGGGGAATAAGGTGAAGACGTGGTCTTCTGAGTTGAATCTCAGCCTCCCTAACCAGACGTACAGTTGTCACAGCAACTGGAACTTGTCGAACAAATCACTGTCCTCCTGAAGCCACTGGTTCTATATCTTACTCCTCCTTACTTACAGTTTGTCTTCATGAAGTCATTGCCTGCTTGCATTATCTGTTTGACTTCATTGTGTGACTACCTAATCTGATCGGCCTCATACTATCTTCCATCCTGATCCTTACTACCTAGATGCTAATAGTCTTTGTGCTTTCACTTCATTGAATACTTGACTATGGCTTGTCTAGTGTAGTCTACCTTCCGCTGCATTCGAATAGTGTTGTTTCTATTGTTTGTCTTCAAAACTCCCATGTTTTGAAGACTCTCATAAAAATCACCTATTCACCCCCCTCTAGTCGATAACTAGCCCTTTCACCTTGTTTCTGACAACTTGACCATGCTCATCTTGTTTGTTGCGATAAATCCATTTGGTGCCAATGATATTGTGCTTGCGAGGATCAGGACGCTTGACAAGTTCCCATACATTGTTCAACTCAAACCGATGAAGCTCTTCTTGCATAGCTTGAATCCATTCAGGTTCCATAAAGGTTTCAGCAACTTTCTTGGGTTCAGATATAGAGACAAATGCAAAGTGCCCATAGAAATTTGCTAGTTGTGTTGCTCTTGAACGAGTGAGTGGACCAGGTGCATTGATGCGATCAATTATCTTTAAAATCTGTACTTCATTTGCAACACGGAGATGAACCGGACGAAGATTTTGCCCTGGCAGATCATTGTCTTCAGTTTCAGCATTGACTTCAGGATGAGCATTGTCTTCGGGTTGATTTGGTGCAATGATGATTTATTCTTCAGCCTGAGCTTCCGAAGGTATGATTTCTCCAGTACCCATGAGCTTGATAGATTCACTAGGAGGGACTTCATCTAGCACATTTGGCAGGTGCTCTCTTTGCGAGCCATTAGTCTCATCGAACCGCGCATCCACAGTTTCAACCACTTTATAGTGAAAGAGGTTGAAGACTCTATAGGAGTGCGAATCCTTTCTGTATCCAAGCATAAAACCTTCATGTGCTTTTGGTGCAAATTTTGAAGTGTGATGTGGATCCTTGATCTAGCACCTAGCACCAAATACTCTAAAGTAACTGACATTCAGCTTCTTACCAGTTAGCAGCTCATATGATGTCTTCTTTAGAAGCTTGTGAAGATAAACACGGTTGATGCCATGGCATGCAGTAGCAATGGCTTTAGGCCAGAACTTCCTTGGAGTCTTGTACTCATCAAGCATCGTCTGAGCCATCTCAATGAGGGTTCTGTTCTTGCGCTCCACGATGCCATTCTGCTGAGGTGTGTAAGGAGCTGAAAACTCATGAGTGATGCCCAGTGTATCAAGATAAGTGTCGAGGCCGATGTTCTTGAATTCTGTGCTGTTGTCACTTCTGATGTGCTTGATCTTGATGCCATAGTTCGTCATGGCACGATTGGCGAATCGTCTGAAGACATCCTGCACTTCAGTCTTGTAGAGGATTATATGCACCCATGTATATCTTGACTAATCATCAACAATGACGAAGCCATAGAGACAAGCAGTGGTAGTAAGAGTAGAGTAGTGAGTAGGGCCGAATAAGTCCATGTGAAGCAGCTCGAAGGGTTGTGATGTCGTCATGATTGTCTTCGAGGGATGCTTGGCCCTAGTTATCTTCCCAGCTTCACAAGCACCACATAGATGATCCTTCTTGAACTTGATGCCCTCGATGCCCATGACATGCTTCTTCTTCGCGATAGTGTACAAGTTTCTCATGCCAGCATGCCCTAGCCTCTGATGCCAGAGCCAACACTCTAAAGCTTTTGCTAGAAGACATACGGCCAGCTATGGTCCTGCTGAGAAATCTACCATACACAGATCATCCTTTCGATACCCTTCAAAGACTAGAGACTTTTCAGATTCCATAAGGACAAGGCAACGATATTTTCCAAATATCACAATCATGTTCAAATCACAAAGCATTGAGACAGACATTAAGTTGAAACCAAGGGATTCAACAAGCATCACTTTATCCATGTGCTGATCCCTTGAGATTGCAACTCTACCCAGACCCAATACCTTGCTTTTACCAGTGTCAGCAAATGTGACGCGACTTTTGTCAGACGGGCGTAGGGTTGAATCCATGTGGTTAGTGCAACCACTATCCATAATCCACTCTGAATCCTTTGGTGTCATATCCTACAGTACAGCTTGGGGGATGGGCTTCACCAAGAGAGTTGTGAAGCAGAAACATTTGACGAACAAGCGGAACATGAAAGTTCAGATCTTGGTTAGGATAAATAGGATGATTGTCAGGGAATCCCGGGAAAAAATACATAGTAAGACCATTTGGACATTTTATCTTGCGTCCCACAAGATGTTTAAGGTCCCCAGCACAAGCATCAGACGCCTTTGATTTCCGGCTGGAGACCTTACCCTGCAAAAGAGAGTTAAGTTTTCTTAACCACCCACATCTTCAGGGGTGGCTTAGAAGCAATGAGTCTAAGTGCAGCATCTGAGAACTTCGGCTTTGGTGCCCTAGCAAATAGCCTTGCAGGAGGTGAATAATACTCATAAGAATAAAAGTTCTTGGACTTATGAACATAGCGGTTTGACGAAACACGCTCATATTCAAAAGTCTGAGTATGGTTTACTTGCAAAGCATTGGCGTTAGGGTGACTCAGGTGAGTCCTTCGTTTGTATGAAGCCTTTGGACCATATGAAGCCTTTGGTCCGGGATTTGTCTTCTTCCTGGGTGGTGTCATGATGACATTCACAGGAAGACTTTCAAGACAACTTTTGGGTACCCAGATCTTCTTAAGAGGTGGTACATTCCTGCAGTTAGTACCAATATACCTGGCAAACACTTCACCATTCTGATTCCTGAACAGTTTATAGTTTGCGTCAAAGGATTCATCAATGATAATTGGTTTAGCACAAGTGAAGCCAGATAAGGTAGATGGATCCAATGAAGGTCCCTTAGTAGCAACCCATGTGGTTTTGGGGTACTGCTCACGCATCCAGTAAGAACCATCAACATTCATTTTCCTCTCGAACCCCACACCCTCTTTTCTAGGGTTTTGGTTCAAAATATGCTTTTTGAGGACATCACATAGTGGCTGATGCCCTTTGAGACTTTTATACATTCCTGTCTCAAGCAATGTCTTCAACCTGGCATTCTCATCAGCAATAGTAGTGGTATCCTCATCAGAGGGGTTAGCTACCACATTAGTAGTTGAAGATATTGCAACAGTAGCAGCAGTTGAACATTCAGCAAGAGAGACAACATTATCATGCTCAAGACATTTTAGACATGGTGGTTCAAATCCTTCCTGAGCGGAACTGATTTGTTGAGCGCGGAGTGACTTGTTATCCTTTTGAAGATCTTCATGAGCCGATCTCAATTTCTCAAGCTCTTGCTTCCTTTGAAGATAATCATAGGAGAGCTTTTCATGAGAAGTTGAGAGCATTTCATGACGACTTTCAAATTCCTCATACTTAACATGAAGATTTTTAATGTCTTCAATTAAGGACTAAGTTTGGGTCATTTCCGCGTCCAACAGGTCATTGCTTTTGCCTAACAACTTTTGAATATGTTCCATAGCATTCTGTTGTTTAGTTGCAATTTTAGCAAGTGTTTTGTAGCTAGGTTTAGATTCACATTCAGAGTCATCTTCACTTGATGTTTGAAAGTAAGCATCGCGAGAGTTTACCTTGGCACCACGTGACATGAAATAGTAGGTGGGAGCAGAGTCATCCTCATCCTTGGCATCAACATTGGTGACGAGGCCATTGTCCTCAGTGTTGAAGATGGACTTGGCGACATACACAGAAGCTAGAGCCATGCTTGCTACTCTAGAATCAGATTCCTCTTTAGACTCCACCTCTGCCTCCTCAGATGCAAACTCCTCCTCTAAATCCATCTCCTTGACAACAAATGCACGAGCCTTGCTTGATGGGCTCTTCTTGTGTGATGAAGACTTGGAAGAAGACTTTGAGGATTCTTCTTCTTCTTCTTGTCATCAGAATCATATTCCTTGCTCTTCTTCTTCTTCTTCTTTGTCTCATTGTCCCACTGTGGACACTCAGAGATGTAGTGACCAGGTTTCTTGCACTTGTGGCAGGTTCTCTTCTTGTGATCACGAGAGGAAGCTTCATCATTTCTTGAGCTGGATCTTGAAGACTTTATGAAGTCTTTCTTCTTGGAAAACTTCTGGAACTTCTTCACAAGCATGGCTAGCTCCTTTCCAATATCTTCAGGATCCCCAGAACTGCAGTCAGATTCTTCTTCAAATGAGGAGACAACCTTCGCCTTCAAAGCGCGAGTACGACCATAGTTGGGACCATAGATATCTCTTTTCTCAGATAGCTAGAACTCATGTGTGTTGAGCCTCTCAAGTATGTCAGACGGATCGAGAGTCTTGAAGTCAGGGCGCTCTTGAATCATCAGGGCCAAGGTGTAAAATAAGCTGTCAAGAGATCTCAGAAGTGTCTTGACGATTTCGTTCTTGGTAATCTCAGTGGCACCAAGTGCATGAAGCTCATTTGTGATATCAGTGAGGCGATCAAATGTGAGCTGGACATTCTCATTGTTATTTCTCTTGAAGTGGTTGAAGAGCTTGCGAAGAACACTGATCCTTGAATCTCTCTGTGTTGAGACGCCTTCCTTGTCCTTGGAGAGCCAGTCCCAGACTAGCTTTGCCGTTTCCAGAGCACTCACACGACCATACCGCCCTTTGGTCAGATGACCACAAATGATGTTCTTGGCAGTCGAGTCCAGTTGGATGAACTTCTTAACATCAGCAGGAGTAACACCTTCACCGGCCTTGGGAACGCCGTTCTTGACGACATACCAGAGATCGACGTCAATGGCTTTAAGATGCATATGCATCTTATTCTTCCAGTAGGGGTAATCAATGCCATCGAAGACAAGGCACGCAGCGGAGACCTTGATTATCCCTGCAGTCGACATAGCTAAACTCTAGGTGGTTAAACCAAATCACATAGAATAAGGGAGCACCTTGCTCTAATACCAATTGAAAGTGCTAGTATTCGACTAGAGGGGGGGGGTGTGAATAGGCGATTTTTATGAAAGTCTTCAAAACATGGGTGCTTTGAAGACAAACAATAGAAATGAACCTATTGATATGCAGCGGAAGGTAGACTACACTAGACAAGCCATAGTCAAGTAAGCAATATAGTGAAAGCACGAAGACTATCAACAGCTAGGTAGTATGGATCATGATGGAAGATAGTATGATGCCAAACAGTCAACAGTCTTCACACAGTGAAGTCAATCAGATCAGGCAAATGGGCAAAGACTTCACAAAGACAAACTGTAAGTAAAGAGAAAGAGGAAGGATAGAACCAGTTGCTCAGAGAGGACAAGGGATTTGTTGGACCAGTTCCAATTGCTGTGACAACTGTACGTCTAGTTAGGGAGGCTGAGATTAACTCAGAAGACCGCGTCTTCACCTTATTCCCCTTGAGCTAAGAACACTTAGTCCTCGCCCAATCACTCTGGTAAGTCTTCAAGGGAGACTTCCAAACCTTAACAGACTTCCTTCATCGGCAATCCACAAATGACTCTTGGATGCTCAGAACGCGATGCCTAACCAGCTGGAGGATTCACAGTCCTCAAGTGTAATAAGTCTCCAGATCACGCGGATAGAAAGACTTCAGTGATGGCTAACACTCTTTGGCTCTGGGTGTTTTGGGCTTTGTCCTGGCAAGGATTACTCTCTCCAAGGCTTTAGAGGTGGGTTGCTCTCAAACGACAAAAGCCGTGCACTAACTCCGAGCAGCCACCAATTTATGGTGTAGGGGGTGGGCTATTTATAGCCAGGAGGCAACCCAACCTGATTTGTCCAAAATGGCCCTGGGTCACTAAGGAACTGACCCGTGTCCAACGGTCAGATTTCAAACACACGCGGCAGCTTGACTTGGGCTACAAGTAAAGCTGACACATCTAGCTCTGGATAAGATTTGCTCTCATTGTCTTCGCTCGAAGACATAGGATCTGGTTGAGCATCACTTCAGTCACTCCGACTTTGTTCACATGGACCCCACTTAACAGTGCGGTGGTTCCTATGACTCAACAAAGAAGAAAAGGAACTACGAAACAACTATGTCTTCGCACTCCATAGTCTTCATGCGATGTCTTCTCTTGTCATAGTCTTCAATGTGAATATCTTCACACACCACTGATACGTCCATTTTGCGTGATGCTTTTATATTAATATTTATTGCATTATGGGCTATTATTACACATTATATATCAATACTTATGGCTATTCTCTCTTATTTTACAAGGTTTACCATGAAGAGGGGAATGCCGGCAGTTGGAATTCTGGCTGGAAAAGGAGCAAACATTGGAAACCTATTCTGCACTGCTCCAAAAATCCTGAAACTCCATGGAACTTATTTTCGGAATTTATAAGAATTATTGAGTGAAAGAAACACCTGAGGGGGCCACACCCTGGCCAGGAGGGTGGGGGGCGCGCCCCTGTCTCCTGGGCCCCTAGTGGCCCTCCGGTGTCCATCTTCTGCTATATGAAGGCTTTTACCCTGGAAAAAAATCGAGGGCAAGCTTACGGGACGAAACTCCGCCGCCACGAGGCGGAACCTTGGCGAAACCAATCTGGAGCTCCGGCAGAGCTATTCTGTCGGGGAAACATCCCTCCAGGAGGGGGAAATCATAACTATCGCCATCACCAACGATCCTCTCATCGGGAGGGGGTCAATCTCCATCAACATCTTCACCAGCACCATCTCCTCTAAAAACCCTAGTTCATCTCTTGTATCCAATCTTGTATCAAAACCACAAATTGGTACCTGTGGGTTGCTAGTAGTGTTGATTACTCGTTGTAGTTGATGCTAATTGGTTTACTTGGTGGAAGATCATATGTTCAGATCCTTAATGCATATTATTACTCCTATTATTATGAACATGAATATGCTTTGTGATTAGTTACGTTTGTTCCCGAGGACATGGATGAAGTCTTGCTATTAGTAGTCATGTGAATTTGGTATCCGTTCGATATTTTGATGAGATGTATGTTGTCTTTCCTCGAGTGGTGTTATGTGAACGTCGACTACATGACACTTCACCATTATTTGGGCCTAGAGGAAGGCATTGGGAAGTAATAAGTAGATGATGGGTTGCTAGAATGACAGAAGCTTAAACCCTAGTTTATGCGTTGCTTCGTTAGGGGCTGATTTGGATCCATATGTCTAATTCTGTGGTTAGGTTTACCTTAATACTTATTTTGTAGTTGTGGATGCTTGCAATAGGGGTTAATCATAAGTGGGATGCTTGTCCAAGTAAGGGAAGTACCCAAGCACCGGTCCACGCACATATCAAATTATCAAAGTACCGAACGCGAATCATATGAGCGTGATGAAAACTAGCTTGACGATAATTTCCATGTGTCCCTGGGAGCTCTTTTCTCATTATAAGAAATTTTCCAGGCTTGTCCTTTGCTACAAAAAGGATTGGGCCACCTTGCTGCACTTTATGTACTTTCATTGCTTGTTACTCGTTACAATTTATCTTATCACAAAACTATCTGTTACCTACAATTTCAGCGCTTGCAGAGAAAACCTTACTGAAAACCGCTTATCATTTCCTTCCACTCCTCGTTGGGTTCAACACTCTTACTTAACGAAAGGACTACGATAGATCCCCTACACTTGTGGGTCATCAAGACTCTTTTCTGGCACCGTTGCCGGGGAGCATAGCGCTTCTGGTGAGTGGAACTTGGTAAGGAAACATTTATATAGTGTGCTGAAATTTTCTGCCACTTGTTACTATGGAAACTAATCCTTTGAGGGGCTTGTTCGGGGTATCTTCACCCCGACCAGAAGAGCAAAGATTTGCTCCTCAACCTACTGAACCTATTGAAAATATTTACTTTGAGATTCCTTCGGGTATGATAGAGAAACTGCTAGCTAATCCATTTGCAGGAGATGGAACATTGCATCCTGATTTACACCATATCTTTGTGGATGAAGTTTGTGGATTATTTAAGCTTGCAGGTATTCCCGATAATGTTGTCAAAAGGAAGGTCTTCCCTTTATCTTTGAAGGGATATGCATTGACTTGGTATAGGCTATGTGATGATACGAGATCTTGGAATTATAAACGATTGAAGTTGGAATTTCACCAGAAGTCTATCCTATGCATCTTGTTCATTGTGACCGTAATTACATATATAATTTCTGGCCTCGCGAAGGAGAAAGCATCGCTCAAGCTTGGGGGAGGCTTAAGTCAATGTTATATTCATGCCCCAATCATGAGCTCTCCAGAGAAATGATTATTCAAAAATTTTATGCTTGGCTTTCTCTCAATGATCGCAACATGCTGGATACTTCTTGTGCTGGTTCTTATATGCTGAAGACTGTTGAATTCAAATGGGACTTATTGGAAAGAATTAAACACAACTCTGAAGATTAGGGTTCCGACGATGGTAAGGAGTCAGGTATGACACCTAAGTTTTATTGTGTTAAATCTTTTATGGATACCGATGCTTTCCGTGGATTTAGCGCTAAATATGGACTTGACTCTGAGATAGTAGCTTCTTTTTGTCAATCTTTTGCTACTCACGTTGATCTCCCTAAGGAGAAGTGGTTTAAATATAATCCTCCCGTTGAAGTAAAAGTAGTTGCACCTATTACAGTTGAAGAAAAGACTGTCACTTATAGTGATCCTATTGTTCCTACTACTTATGTTGAGAAACCTCTTTTTCCTGTTAGGATAAAGGATCATGCTAAAACTTCGACTGTTGTTCGTAAGAGTAATACTAGGACTTATACACCTCCTGAGCAAATCAAAGTTGAACCTAGTATTGCTATGGTTAAAGATCTCTTGGGTGATGATTTAGATGGGCATGTTATTTATTTCTGTGGTGAGACTGCTAATATTGTTAGACCAAATACTAAGATACATAAACCTGTGGTAGGCATGCCTGTTATTTCTGTTAAAATAGGAGATCATTGTTATCATGGCTTATGTGATATGGGTGCTAGTGCTAGTGCAATACCCTATGACTTATATAAAGAAATTATGCATGATATTGCACCCGTTGAATTGGAAGGTATTGATGTTACTATCAAACTTGCCAATAGAGATACTATTTGACCAATTGGGATTGTTAGAGATGTTGAAGTCTTGTGTGCGAAGGTTAAATATCCTGCTGATTTTCTTGTTCTTAGTTCCCCACAAGCTGATTTTTGTCCCATTATTTTTGGTAGACCCTTCTTGAATACAGTTAATGCTAAGATTGATTGTGAAAAGGATACTGTTACAATTGGCTTAGAGGGTATGTCTCATGAGTTTAATTTTGCTAAGTTTCATAGACAACCTCGTGATAGAGAATCATCTAGTAAGGATGAGATTATTGGTCTTGCTTCTATTGCCGTGCGTCCTACTGATCCATTAGAACAATATTTTCTAGACCATGAAAATGATATGTTTATGAAGGAAAGAAGGGAAATAGATGAAGTGTTCCTTAAACAGGAACCTATGCTGAAACACAACCTACCCGTTGAAATTCTAGGGGACCCCCCTCCACCCAAGGGTGATCCCGTGTTTGAACTCAAACCATTACCTGATAATCTTAAGTATGCTTATCTTGATGAAAATAAAATATATCCTATTATTATTAGTGCTAACCTTTCAGAGAAAGAAGAAGAAAGATTATTGAAAACTCTGAAGAAGCACCGTGCTGCTATTGGATATACTCTGGATGATCTCAAGGGCATTAGTCCCACGTTATGCCAACACAAAATTAATTTGGAGGACAATGCCAAACCAGTTAGAGATCCTCAACGATGATTGAATCCTAAGATGAAAGAAGTGGTAAGAAAGGAGATACTAAAGCTCCTTGAGGCAGGTATAATTTATCCTGTTGCTGATAGTTATTGGGTAAGCCCTATCCATTGTGTTCCTAAAAAGGGAGGTATTACCATTGTTCCTAATGATAAAGACGAATTGATCCCGCAAAGAATTATTACAGGTTATAGGATGGTAATTGATTTCCATAAATTAAATAAAGCTACTAAGAAAGATCATTACCCTTTACCTTTTATTGATCAAATGCTAGAAAGACTATCCAAACACACACATTTCTGCTTTCTAGATGGTTATTCTGGTTTCTCTCAAATACCCGTGTCAGCGAAGGATCAATCAAAAACTACTTTTACTTGCCCTTTCGGTACTTTTGCTTTATAGACGTATGCCTTTTGGTTTATGTAATGCACCTGCTACCTTCCAAAGATGTATGATGGCTATATTCTCTAACTTTTGTGAAAAGATTTATGAGGTATTCATGGATGACTTCTCTGTTTATGGATCCTCTTTTGATGATTGCTTGAGCAACCTTGATCGAATTTTGCAGAGATGCGAAGACACTAGTCTCATCTTGAATTGGGAAAGGTGCCACTTTATGGTTAATGAAGGCATTGTCTTGGGGCATAAGATTTCCGAGAGAGGTATTGAAGTTGATAAAGCTAAAGTTGATGCTATTGAAAAGATGCCATATCCCAAGGACATAAAAGGTATAAGAAGTTTCCTTGGTCATGCCGGTTTTTATAGGAGGTTCATTAAGGGCTTTTCTAAAATCTCTAGGCCTCTGACTAATTTATTACAAAAAGATATTCCTTTTGTCTTTGATGATGATTGTGTAGAAGCATTTGAAATACTTAAGAAAGCTTTGATCACTACACCTATTGTTCAGCCACCTGATTGGAATTGACCTTTTGAAATTATGTGTGATGCTAGTGATTATGCTGTAGGTGCTGTCCTAGGGCAAAGAGTTGATAAGAAATTGAATGTTATCCAGTATGCTAGTAAGACTCTTGACATTGCCCAGAGAAATTGTGCTACTACTGAAAAAGAGTTCTTAGCAGTTGTATTTGCATGTGATAAGTTTAGACCTTATATCGTTGATTCCAAAGTTACTATTCACACTGATCATGCTGCTATTAAATATCTTATGGAAAAGAAAGATGCTAAGCCTAGACTTATTAGATGGGTTCTCTTGCTCCAAGAATTTGATCTGCATATTATTGATAGAAAGGGAGCTGAGAACCCCGTTGCAGACAACTTGTCTAGGTTAGAGAATGTTCTTGATGACCCACTGCCTATTAATGATAGCTTTCCTGTTGAACAATTAGCGGTCGTTAATGCTTCTCGTACTGCTCCTTGGTATGCTGATTATGCTAATTACATTGTTGCTAAATTTATATCACCTAGTTTCACATACCAGCAAAAGAAAAAGTTCTTCTATGATTTAAGACATTACTTCTGGGATGACCCACACCTTTATAAAGAAGGAGTAGATGGTGTTATTAGACGTTGTGTACCTGAGCATGAACAGGAAAAGATCCTATGCAAGTGTCACTCGGATTCCTATGGAGGACACCATGCTGGAGATGGAACTGCACATAAGGTATTGCAATCCGGTTTTTGTTGGCCTACTCTCTTCAAAGATGCTCGTAAGTTTGTCTTATATTGTGATGAATGTCAAAGAATTGGTAATATTAGTAGACGTCAAGAAATGCCTATGAATTATTCTCTTGTTATTGAACCATTTGATGTTTGGGGCTTTGATTATATGGGACCTTTTCCTACCTCTAATGGTTATACACATATTTTAGTTGCTGTTGATTACGTTACTAAGTGGGTAGAAGCTATTCCAACTAGTAGTGCTGATCATAACACTTCTAATAAAATGCTAAAAGAAGTTATTTTTCCGAGGTTTGGAGTCCCTAGATATCTTATGACTGATGGTGGTTCACATTTTATTCATGGTGCTTTCTGTAAGATGCTTGCTAAGTATGATGTTAATCATAGAATCGCATCTCCTTATCATCCACAGTCTAGTGGTCAAGTAGAGTTGAGCAATAGAGAGCTCAAATAAATTTTGCAAAAGACTGTCTATAGATCTAGAAAGAATTGGTCCAAAAAACTTGATGATGCATTATGGGCCTATAGAACTGCATACAAAAGTCCTATGGGTATGTCTCCGTATAAGATGGTTTATGGAAAAGCATGTCATTTACCTCTAGAACTTGAACATAAAGCATATTGGGCTATTAAAGAGCTCAACTATGACTTCAAACTTGTCGATGAGCAGAGGTTATTTGATATTAGCTCACTCGATGAATGGAGAACCCAAGCCTATGAGAATGCCAAGCTATTCAAAGAAAAAGTTAAACGTTGGCATGATAAAATGATACAAAAGCGTGAGTTTAACGTAGGTGATCATGTGTTATTATTCAACTCTCATTTAAGATTTTTTGCAGGAAAACTTCTCTCTAAATGGGAAGGTCCTTACGTTATCGAGGAGGTCTATCATTTTGGTGCCATAAAAATCAACAACTTCGAAGGCACAAGTCCGAGGGTAGTGAACGGTCAAAGAATCAAACATTATATCTCAGGTAATCCTATAAATGTTGAAACTAATATTATTGAAACCGTAACCCCGGAGGAATACATAAGGGACACTTTCCAGAACGTTCCAGACTCCGAAAAGGAATAGGTATGTGGTACGGTAAGTAAACCGACTCCAAAACAGTTCTAATGGCAATTTTTATCAATTTTGTAATATTTAAGAATTTTAGGAAGAAAGAAGTAATCCGGGAAGGACACGAGGCCTCCACGAGGGTGGAGGGCGTGCCCACCCTTCCTGGGCGCGCCCCCTGTCTCGTGGCCACCTCGAGTGCCTCCCGGAGTCCATTTTCTTGCACGTTACATATTTTGGTCAGTAAAAATTCATTAGATAACCTCCCGAAGGTTTTGACCACCGTATCACGCAAATATCCTCTGTTTTCATTTTGAGCTGTTCCTGTTGCAGTTTAAGAGCAAGATGTCTTCTCAAGAGTCAGTCGGGGAGAGTCGGGTGTCTCACCCGACACCAGGTCCAGGAGCAAATAGCGATGCTTATCACTTTGGACCATCAACGGAGGATGAGATGGAGGCAGACTTGAAAAGGATAGATGCCATGGAGGAAGATCAAGAAGTTACCTCTCGTCTCCAAGAAGAATTCATGATGGGGGAACAGCATAGCTCGGCTATTCCAAATTCGGCCATTCCTTCCAACTTTAGATTTCTTTCTTACTAAAATATGAAAAAGAGCTTCACTTGTTCTCCAGAAGCTATGCAGCATCCTTGGGTAAAAGGAGCTTTAGCCGTTACGGGCAAGCTCCGCAACGAAATTATGGACCTCAAACAACAAGTCAATAAGCTCGAGGAGGAGAATCGTATCCTGAAGGGCATCATCGCCAAGAAGATCATAACACCAGCCGTGAAGTAGACATAATTACATGGGTATGGGCACTCTCCTTGGCAACTGCCAAGCTTGGGGGAGGTGCCCCGGTATCGTATCACCATCACACTCCTATCTTTACCGTTTTATTTAGTTCGATCCTTTTAGTAGTATCTTGATCTAGTAGTTTGAAGTTTTAGTATCAAGTAGTTTTGAGTTTTCCTTTGTGATCTCTTTATGTAATCGAGTCCGTGAGCTATCTATAGTAAAGATTAGTGTTCAGTTAAGGGATTTGCTATTTTGCTATGATCTTGAGGAAGTAGAAAGAATAAATAGAATAAAAGAGTTCATATCGATCTTATGGATAGTAATGACTTCACACATAGAAAGTATGAGGCATAAAAGTTGTTGAGAGTTGATAAACGTAGTTTTGGTCATCGTTGCAATTAATATGAAGTAATAAGGAAAGAGAGGTTTCACATACAAATATATTATCTTGGACATCTTTTATGATTGTGAAGCACTCATTAAGTATGACATGCTAAAAGAGTTGATGTTGGACAAGGAAGACAACGTAATGGTCTATGTTTTCTCACATCTCAGTTAAAGTATATTGTCATTGACCTCCCAAACATGTTGAGCTTTCCTTTCCCCCTCATGCTAGCCAAATTCCTTGCACTAAGTAGAGATACTACTTGTGCTTCCAAATATCCTTAAACTTAGTTTTTCCATGAGAGTCCACCATACCTACCTATGGATTCAGTAAGATCCTTCAAGTAAGTTGTCATGTTGCAGGAAATAAAAAGTGCTCTCTAAATATGTATGACTTATTAGTGCAGAGAAAATAAGCTTTATACGATCTTGTTGTGGAAGCAATAAAAGCGACGGACTGCATAATAAATGTCCACATACAAGTGGCAATATAAAGTGACGTTCTTTTGCATTAAGATTTCATGCATCCAACCCTAAAAGCACATGACAACCTCTGCTTCCCTCTGCGAAGGGCCTATCTTTTACTTTATGTTTTTACTTTATACTTGAGTCAAGGTGATCTTCACCTTTCCCTTTTTCATTTTATCCTTTGGCAAGCTCCTCGTGTTTGAAAGATCATGATATATATATATATATATATATATATATATATATATATATATATCCAATTGGATGTAAGTTAGCATGGACTATTATTGTTGACAACACCTAAAAGTGAATACATTGGGAGGCAACACAATAAGCCCCTATCTTTCTCAGTGTCCGGTTGAAACTCCATAACCACAAGTATTGCGTGAGTGTTAGCAATTGTAGGAGACTACATGATAGTTGAGTATGTGGACTTGCTGAAAAGCTCTATTCTTGACTCTTTCTGATGTTATGATAAATTGCAATTGCTTCAATGATTGAGATTATAGTTTGTTAGTTCCCAATGAAGTTTCCGAACCATACTTGACATTGTGAATTGATCATTACTTGAACATAATAAATTACATGATGAAATCTATATATGTTGCTGTTATAAGAATGATCATGATGCCCTCATGTCCGTATTTAATTTTTATCGACATCTCTATCTCTAAACATGTGGACATATTTTTCGATATCAGCTTCCGCTTGAGGACAGGCGAGGTCTAAGCTTGGGGGAGTTGATACGTCCATTGTGCATCATGCTTTTAAATTAATATTTATTGCATTATGGGCTATTATTACACATTATATATCAATACTTATGGCTATTCTCTCTTATTTTACAAGGTTTACCATGAAGAGGGGGAATGCCGGCAGCTGGAATTCTGGCTAGAAAAGGAGCAAGCATTCGAATCCTATTCTGCACTGCTCCAAAAATCCTGAAACTCCACGGAAGTTATTTTTGGAATTTATAAGAATTATTGAGCAAAAGAAACACCTAAGGGGGCCCACACCCTGGCCAGGAGGGTGGGGGCGCGCCCACCCCTACTGGGCGCCCCCTGTCTCCTGGGCCCCCTGGTGGCCCTCCGGTTTCCATCTTCTGCTATATGAAGGCTTTTACCTGGAAAAAATCGGGGGAAAGTTTACGGGACGAAACTCTGCCGCCACGAGGCGGAACCTTGGCGGAACCAATCTAGAGGTCCGACAGAGCTGTTCTGCCGGGGAAACTTCCCTCCGGGAGGGGGAAATCATCACTATCGTCATCACCAACGATCCTTTCATCGGGAGGGGGTCAATCCCCGTCAACATCTTCACCAGCACCATCTCCTCTCAAAACCCTAGTTCATCTCTTGTATCCAATCTTGTATCAAAACCACAAATTGGTACCTGTGGGTTGCTAGTAGTGTTGATTACTCCTTGTAGTTGATGCTAATGGGTTTACTTGGTGGAAGATCATATGTTCAGATCCTTAATGCATATTATTACTCCTCAGATTATGAACATGAATATGCTTTGTGAGTAGTTACATTTGTTCCTGAGGACATGGGTGAAGTCTTGCTATTAGTAGTCATGTGAATTTGGTATTCGTTCGATATTTTGATGAGACGTATGTTGTCTTTCCTCTAGTGGTGTTATGTGAACGTCGACTACATGACACTTCACCATTATTTGGGCCTAGAGGAAGGCATTGGGAAGTAATAAGTATATTGTGGGTTGCTAGAGTGATAGAAGCTTAAATCCTAGTTTATGCGTTGCTTTGTTAGGGGCTGATTTAGATCCATATGTTTAATGCTGTGGTTAGGTTTACCTTAATACTTCTTTTGTAGTTGCGGATGCTTGCAATAGGGGTTAATCATAAGTGGGATGCTTGTCCAAGTAAGGGCAGTACCCAAGCACCGGTCCACCCACATATCAAATTATCAAAGTACCGAACGCGAATCATATGAGCGTGATGAAAACTAGCTTGACGATAATTCCCATGTGTCCTCGAGAGCTCTTTTCTCATTATAAGAAATTGTCCAGGCTTGTCCTTTGCTACAAAAAGGATTGGGTAACCTTGCTGCACTTTATTTACTTTCATTGCTTGTTACTCGTTACAATTTATCTTATCACAAAACTATCTGTTACCTACAATTTCAACGCTTGGAGAGAAAACCTTACTGAAAACCGCTTATCATTTCCTTCTGTTCCTCGTTGGGTTCGACACTCTTACTTATCGAAAGGACTACGATAGATCCCCTACACTTGTGGGTCATCAACCACCATTGTATTCAATGTGTTCACACATTTTTAGGGGTCATCTCTGGTAGGTAAACCGAATCAATATGAGACTACTACCTGTGTTATCCTGCAATTCTCACAAACACATTAGTCCCTAAACCAAGTTTGTCGTCAATACTCCAAAACCAACTAGGGGTGGCACTAGATGCACTTACATGGCCCACTAACAGCCGCTGGTGAAACTGGCCCATAATGAACAGTATATCGCTTTATACCCATTAAAGGCCCATTATTCCATTGGGTTGTTTCCAGACCATGTTATCTTTCGGCCTTGTAAGGGCCCTTTTATTCTTGGGCTCATTTCTAGCATTCGATTACTTATGGTCCGTTACTGACCTGTTTCGCTTGTGGGCCAAATTCGGCCTGTGGTTATAGTTGACCCGTTTGTGGCCCGTTAATCAGTTGGGCCATTTTCATAGCGTCATCAAATACAGCGTGTTAACGACCATTATGCATGTTTACAAAATAAGCCCATCATACATATCAGCCTATTAACGGCCCGTTATAGTCGGCCCATAAACAAACGATTCCCACTCTAGCCCGTTTATGGCCATATGGCGGTCCGTTATTGGTCCACGAATAATACGGCCCATGTTTTTCCAATCAATCATACGACCCATAGAAGGCCCACTATGTCGTGGGAAACGAACACCTATGGGGCAGAGGGCCCATTCTCGGTCCGGCGGGGGGCGGAGGCCGCACGAAGAGCGGATCGAGGCGAAGCACGCGAGCGATTTTACCCAGCTTCGAAGCTCTCCAGAGAGATAATACTCCTACTGCTGCTTTGTGGTTGTATTGAGCTCTTGCTTGAGAGTGTGAGTGTTCTTTGGTTTCGAATGAGTCGAACCCCCCTACGTTGCGCATGGGCCTCCTTTTATATGCTAAAGGGGTCACCGACAGGTGGCAACGCAGGCGAGGGTAAAAACGTAAAAGGTGTGGTTGGTACAACTGCTTCTACAGTGGATCCTACCTAACCCTGACGGCAGGGGACAAAGGCATTAAATGCCCGTCCGCTTCACCCAAACAGTGCAGAAAAGTGACCGTTAGGGGCGCCACCGTTCGCCACGATGGCGATCTTGTCAGCGTCGCTTGCCACCTCGCACCGCTTGGCTGCACAGCCTCTCTCCATGCGCGCCTGGAACGGTCTCAGGGCGACATGTCGGCGGATGCGCTGGAGCGTAGATACAGAGAGGTGGCTTGCCGCGGCAAGCGCCCTACCGCGGCTGTTGTCTTGTCGTGCCTAGAAGCTTGTCGCTCGCTGGGTCTTGCCGGGACGTGTAGCGCGTCGTGGCAAGTGTCTTGAGATGCCTTGGATGGCCTTCCCGGCAAGCTCCTCTTGCCGGGGCCTTGTCCTTCCCGGCAAGATCCTCTTGCCGGGGTCTTGTCATCTCAGCTTGAACACTTTGTTCTTGAATGGCTCCAAAGGAACCACGGAGGACCTTGGCGGGAACCCGGCAAGCCTTGCCGCGGGGCGCTGCGGCTGCCCGTGCTCAAGTTCGGGATACTAAGGTACCCCTACTTTAGTACACCGACAGGAGCCCCCGGGCCTGGGCCACACACGGTGCCGAGCGCTGTTGGGCCAGGCCCAAAATAGGGCACGGGCACACGCGGCCTGGGTCCACACCGTATCTGACTCCGTATCCACCGCGCCCTCCCGTAACGGCACGCGTCGAATGCGGCATCGTGGGAGAGGTCGTGGGTGGTTATTTATTCGGAGAAAGCGTAACGTTCGCCTCCTCCCTCTTTATAAGCAGGGGAAACAGGGGCAGCTCCCCCACCTTCGCCACTTGCGATTCCAATCTCAGAAATCTCCGCCGCTCCCCTCCGCTTCCAAAGCCGAAAGAGAGCAGCGCTCCGCCCCCCATCGCCGCCGTCGCAGCCAACGCCCTCGATCTCCCCCACCGCCTCCGCCATGGCTCCGAAGACCGGGAAGGGTGTGAAGTCGGCCGAGGCGCTGCGGCTCGAGGCGCTGCGAAAGGAGCGGGCGACCTTCCCCCCTGAGCTCTCCGCGAAGGAGCTGAGGGAGTGGTTCTACCTCTTCTGGTCGACGGAGACGCGAGCGCATCCATGCACCAAGGTACTCTCCGCCGCTGCTTCCGAACAGGCTCTGAACGGGTACCCTTTCTTCGCGCTGTTCTTCTACTGCGGGCTCTGCCCGCCCTTCTCTGAATTCTTTTGTGATATCATGAACACCTGCGGGTTCCACCTCCTTGATTTCACCCCCAACGCCGTCCTGACCATGGCGGTTTTCGTGCATCTCTGCGAAAACTTTGTCGGAGTCCACCCAAACGTAGCCCTCTTCCATCATTTCTTCATGCCCCGGGTCGAGAGAGGTGAGCCCTTAGCCGGAGGAATCGCCTGGATCTCGAGATCCGGCAAGAAGGAGGCCTATCTGGAGGGGGAGCTTCACAGCAAATGGGAGGAGTGGAGGGCGGAATGGTGTTGGATCGTTGAGGAGAACCCGCAGCCGTTTACTACCCTGCGCCAGACCCCAGCAGTGCGCGGCAACGATTGGAGTGCCCTGGCGGCGGACAATGCTAAGCTGAAGATCGCCACCACCCGGATCTTGCGACTCAGGCTTGCCGGGCTCACTGTAGGCGCTGTTGGCGCGGACTTTCTTCGCCGCCGCATTGCCCCTCTGCAGGAGAGGGGGAGGCCCGCCTGGCTGTTCGGGGGTCCGGCGGACATCATGAGGCTGCGCCCGGGCCTCAACTTCAATTTCACTGTCTTGGAGTTGGATGCAATGCTCAAGGAGCTGTTCAAGCACAACCCCAATCATCCCGAGTGGTTCAGATTGTCGGCGGGTGTCGTTCCGCTGTGCAACAACTCTTCGCTCGATCGCATCCGCGCAATGATGCCGGAGTGCGACTCGCATGGAATTATTCCAACTTGGCAGGAGCCCGCCGACGACGTCGTGCAGCAGTTCTTCGACGGCTTGGTGGAGGTGGCGGTCCGCGCCGACGAACAGAGGAGCCTCACCCGCGACACCACCGAAGATGAGATGCGGCGCATCGCCACCAGAGCGGAAGAGGCGGCGGCGGCCGCTGCCGCGGGCGAATTTGGGTTTACCGTGGAGGAGGCAGAGGCAGCCGAAGCGGCAAGCCTTGCCGATCGAGACGAGCTTGTCGGAGAGATCGCCGGCGAGGGAGAGCCCGAAGCTGAATCGAGCGAGCCCGCCGAGGGTGCTAGTGGCCAGCCGCCTTCAAGCTGCTTGCCGCAAGCAGAGCTCCCAGTGCAGCCCCCAGCTCCACCAAGAAGGCGCCTCCACAGGACCGGGGACGCAGCAGGGCAGCAGACGGGTCAACAGCCATCGCGCCGCGGGACACGCTCCACCGTGACAAGCACTGTTACCGCGGGAGCGTCTCATGCCGCTGCGGCAACTGGAGCGGGGTCTTCTCGGACCGCCGCTTCTGATCCTGCCGCTGCCCCCGCCAAGCGGCCAAGGGAGCCTACTCCTCCGCCTCGTCACGCCGAAAGAGGACCGGACTTCGCCTCTCCGCGCTCAGCTCCGACGAGGAGGAAGAAGAGTAAGATGTTTTTGTTGTACTTGTAGTTCTTCAATTCTTGCTGTTTTTGTCCTGTATCTGATCTGCTTTTACTCTGAACTGTTTCCTTTTCAGGACTCTGGCCCAGAGAGCGGCAAAGAGAGCCAAGGTCCCCGTGGTTGTCATCGAGGACGATCCCGCTGTTACAACAGAGGGCACGTCCGAGACCACCTTGTCGGACCCGGCAACTACTCCTCGAAGCAGCCCCTAGCGCAGCCCCCAGCGTAAGTATATAGTTTTACTTCCCGCTGTTAGGCGCGCATGGGTGTTCTTTCTTTGCCGATATCTTGACTGTTGGTTTGCTTGTGTAGGAGCAGAACAGGCTCACCAAGAGCCTCCTGAAGCCGCCCCTGAGGTACTATCTGCTTCGACTACGCCGCCAAGGGAGGGTTCCCCGGCAAGGGAGCGTTCCCCAGCAAGGGAGAAGTCCCCAGCAAGGGAGGAGTCTCCGGCAAGGGGCAGCACCAGCGATCCTCCATTGGCGGAGCCCATGACCGTGGATCCCAGTACTGGTAATCTCCCTTGCTTGAAGTTTCCCTTGGGTTCTTCTTTTTCTGACTTTCTTTTTGGATATTTGCTTGACCTTTCTCCCTCTTCCGGTCTTCAGATCCTCCTTCCATGGAGCCGATGGAGACCGAGGCCACCGGCGAGGAGAACATGCGCGGCAACACTGACGATGCCGCCGCCACCGAAGAAGAGGCCGGCGCTGATCATCCCGCCGATGAAGAGGCCGCCAGGGCTGCCGGCGCAGGAGCTGGCGAGGGGTCCGGCGATCGTACTGACGGCCCTGGGGCCGCAGGAGCGCAAGGCGCTATGCCGACCGCCGATCCCTCCGCCGGTGATGCAGCGCCAGGCTCCGAAGAGCCCCTGCCCGGCGCCTACTTGAAGGCCGGCGACGGTATCTTCATCAAGCTCCCTTGGGCTTCAAGCTCCAGGGCGCCGGTCAAAGGAGAAGTTTTTGACGGAGAAGTGCTCACCTCTGCTGGGTTGACACTAGTCGAGGCGCCAAGCAGCAGCAGCGGCGAGCCTGAGGAGGAACAGCTGCTGCGGAGGCTGCTGTCGCTCTATCACGCCCGACAAGCCAAACTGGAGTCCCGGGAAGCGCTTGTCGCGCAGGCGGGAGTGGACATTGAGAAGCACGCGGAGGAGCTCCAGAGTCGCAACCAGGAAGCCCTCCGGTCCATTGCGGAAGAGCGGGCGCAGCTTGTCGAGGCGCGGAAGGCCTTCCTCCTCGAGAAGGCTGAAGCCGAAGAGCAACAGCGGCTTGCCGCCGAGGAGCTGTCCGTGCGGGAAGGCGAGTTGACGCAGCGGAAGGTCAATCTGGACAGCTATGAGGAGGAGCTTGCCGCGCGCGAGGAAACACTTGGTGGGGCCCTCAAGGAAGCGAAGGATGCTGCTGCAGCTGCCGAGGCCGCCAAGAAGGAGCTGGAGGTGAAGGTGACGCAGCTAGAGGCCGATCTCAAGGCGAAGAATGAAGAGCTTGCCGCGCTCCAGCGCGAGCGCGAGAAGGACGCCCTTGCCCATGGTGAGCTGCAGGGTCGTCTCCTCGAGAGGGGCAAAGAGCTGAGCGCCGCCAAGGACTCCAATGCCGATCTCGAGTTGAAGCTGGCTATGCTGACTGAGACACTGGACGGTGCCAGGAAGTGGGAGGAGGACTTGAAGGAAGAGATCAAGGCCAACGAGGCGCTGCTAAGGAGGTCCGCCGATACCCAGAACACCTTCAGGGATACTATGGAGCTCTGGACGGATGGCCTCGTGAACATCACCGCGGTCATCGACGAGGAGCTGACGCAGCTGGAAATGGAGGGCTTCGGGTATTCCTCCGACGAGAACCTCCAGCCCAGCGCCAAGCTCACTCTGTTCTTCAAGGGCGTGGAGACGGCCCTCCAGCAACTCCGGGAAAGGATCCCAAAGCAGCTGGCCGACGAGTCGCGCACGATCTGCGCTAGAGTTCTAGAGAAGGTGTTGGTGAAGGTGGCCTTCCGCAACCCAGGCCTCAACCTCACCAACGTCCTCAAGAAGCTGCCAGCGGGTGCTGATCTTGAAGAGCTCAAGGCCCTTGTCGCACCCATTGTGGACAAGGTGAATGAAGTCAGGAGGGTTGATGGTGGCCGCGTAGATTAGGCCGCCTGTTTTCTCCTTTTCTTGCCGCTGCTAGACATGTTATGGGAACAATCTATTAGAGCGCGGCAAGTTATCTTTGTAATATAACTTTTATTTTGGGTATCAATTGCTATGTTATTTCCTTTACTTGATTCCTTCCTTTGTATGTTTTTACCCTACGCTTTTAGGGAACTTGCCGGCGCAGGCACCCTTGCCGCGAGCGCTGAGTGCGGAACATCAGCAGCCTGCTGGTGGTGCTACCTCCGGCAAGAAACCTTGTCGCAACTAGTCGCAGCACACTTAAGTTGTTGAGCGGACTCGAAACAAAGTAAGGGCGCAACTAGCTACGAGTTGGTTCCTCCGCGCACAGGTTTTCCATACAAAGCACGGTCGTTCAAGGAAGATAACTTAAGAAATTTTAAAACTGACTGTGCTCAAACTTTGGCAACTTAGCTTTTCTGTCGTTTGCGTCCCGGCAAGGCGATACTTTCTTGAACGACGCCTGGTCCACACCATTATCTTCTCCTTGCCCCCCGGTGAACTTGTGGGCGAGGGAACCTTCCTTTTTCTTGAGAAAAAGAAAGAAGAGAAAATAAAGATATGGAGCCTTAAGGATCGTTATTGCTTACCGGAGGTAAGTGCTGCACAAAGTGTCAGATAACACATGCAAAAAATAGAAAGCATGAAATTGACAAGATTTGCAGAGCACATGAGCTTTATTTATGCACGGGATCTGAGCCCGGCTTTGTACAAAGGGTTACATGCAACAGCGGCAAGGCTTGTACAAAAGGTGGTTGCCGGAACAGGAGTTGCTCACCGGAAAACCATCTTCGGTCTCAAGGCGGACAGCCCCAGGCCTAGTGACTCGTTTCACCCGATAAGGGCCTTCCCACTTCGGCGTCAACTTGTTGGAATTCTTGGCGGACTGAACGCGCCGAAGAGCAAGGTCGCCTTCCTCGAGACTTCTGGCATTAACTTTGCGGCTATGGTAGCGGCGCAAAGCTTGCTGGTATCGAGCAGCTCGAACAGCAGCCTGAAGACGATCCTCCTCAAGGAGCAGCGCATCATCTTGTCGCAGCTGCTCTTGCTCAAGCTCGTCATAAGCGAGTACTCGAGGCGATCCGTATACGAGTTCCGTGGGGAGAACTGCCTCTGCTCCATAGACTAGAGCGAAAGGCGTCTGGCCAGTGGCTCGATTTGGCGTCGTCCTGATCGACCAAATAACCACCGACAGTTCCTCAATCTAGTTCTTTCCGCACTTGTGCAGCCTGTCGAAAGTTCTGGTCTTGAGCCCGCGCAGCACTTCAGCGTTTGCCCTCTCCGCTTGACCGTTGCTTCTCGGGTGAGCAACAGAAGCGAAGCAGACCTTGGCGCCAAGATCTTGGACGTACTGCATGAAGGTGCGGCTCATGAATTGCGTGCCTTTGTCGGTAATGATCCTGTTAGGGACTCCGAAACGGCAAACAATTAACCTGAAGAACTTGACTGCTGACTGTGCTGTCACCTTCCTCACTGCTTCCACTTCCGGCCACTTTGTGAACTTGTCGATTGCAACGTACAAGTACTCAAAGCCCCTGACAGCTCGGGGAAAGGGGCTGAGGATGTCGAGCCCCAAGACCGAGAATGGCCAGGATAAAGGGATCGTCTGGAGAGCTTGAGCTGGCTGGTGTATCTGCTTGGAATGGAACTGGCACGCTTCACATTTGGTTACTTGTGCAGTTGCATCCTGGAGGGCTGTTGGCCAAAAGAAACCTTGCCGGAATGCTTTGCCGGCAAGTGCTCTTGCGCCAATGTGGTGACCACATATGCCTCCATGTATCTCCACCAACAGCTTTTGTCCATCTTCCCGGGGAATGCACTTCAATTTCACTCTGTTGAATCTTCTTCTGTACAGTATGTCGTCGACAAACTGGTACATACTTGATTGCCGGGCTACTCTCTTCACTTCTTCTTGCTCTTCGGGAAGTTCTCCTGTCTGAAGGAAACGGACAATCTGTTGTGCCCATGCTGGAGCTTGCGGCTCGACAACAAGGACTAAAGGCGCATATGCTGCTGCGGGAACATCCGCTTCTACGGCAAGAACCTGCGGCTTAGCCGAAGCTTGATGTTCCCAGGCAAGCTTGCCGGAGAAAAACTTGTCGGGAGTGTCTGCTTCAACGGAACAAACCCTAGGGCTTGCCGGAGCAGACTGCCCCTCAGCATCCTTGGCATTGATCTTGGGGACCTTCTTGGCGGCGGCTTCGGGGAGCTCTGCCGGAAAATAATCACCAGAAACCAACTTCCTCTTCTTGCTCTGTCCAGTTGATGGTGTTACCGATGGTTGAGTCAACTTGAGCACAAAGATCCCTGGTTCCACAGGTAACTTCAGTGCAGCGCACTTTGACAGGCCATCAACAATGTCGTTCTGAGCTCTCGGAACATGTTCCATCTGTAGGCCGTCAAAGTGCTCTTCCAACTTTCTCACTTCATCAATGTAAGCTTCCATCAACGGACTCTGATAATCTTTGTTCACTTGGCGGATGACAAGTTGCGAGTCACCCCTGACAATGAGCTTCTTGATCCCAAGGTCTGCAGCGATCCTAAGTCCGGCAAGCAAACCTTCGTACTCTGCAGTATTGTTTGTTGCTTGCTCCTTGGGAAAGTGCATCTGGACTACGTACTTGAGGTGCTCTTCAGTGGGCGCGACAAGCAGCACGCCCGCACCGGCGCCTTGCAGCGAGAAGGCACCGTCAAAGTACATCAGCCACTCTTTGCTCGCTTCCTTGACGGGGACACTCGTTTCTAGAGTTTCTTCATCTGGTGTCGGCGTCCACTCTGCTATGAACTCTGCCAATGCTCTGCTTTGGATAGTTGAAGTGCTCTCGAATTTGAGGCCAAAACTTGACAGTTCCAGTGCCCACTCGACGATCTTGCCTGTTGCCTTTGGATTCTGCAGTATCCTCTTCAGCGGAAAACGAGTGACAACTGTGATCTCATGTGCTTGGAAGCAATGGCGCAGCTTTCTCGAGGCCATGAGAAGGCCGAAAAGTAATTTTTGCACACCAGAGTACCTTGACCTAGCCACCTGCAGAAGGGAACTGACAAAGTAAACTGGGCGCTGCACCATTTTCTTCTGCACCTCCTGTGTCTGCGCAGATACATCCTTGTCGGGACCAGAGCTTGTCGGGGAAGCCCCCTGCTTGTTGCTGGACGCACTTGCCGTGGCTGCCGGCTCATCATCTGCCTCCCTCTCTGCTACTAACGCAGCACTAACCACTTGATTGGTTGCCGCTAGATACAGCAACAACTTCTCTTGTGGCTTAGGTGCGACAAGTATTGGAGTAGAGGACAGGTATCTCTTCAAGTCCTGTAGCGCAGCCTTCGCTTCCGGAGTCCATTTCATTGGACCTGCCTTTTTCAATATTTTGAAAAATGGCAGGGCGCGCTCAGCAGACTTAGAGATAAACCTGCTGAGAGCAGCCACGCAGCCGACAAGTCTTCGTACGTCCTTGACGCGCTTCGGTGCTTCAATCTGCTCAATGGCCTTAATCTTGTCGGGGTTGGCTTCGATTCCCCGCTGAGACACGAAGAACCCGAGAAGCTTGCCGGAAGGGACTCTGAGGGAGTCCTGGACTAGGGATTTGAAGATGAAGCCGGACACTGTTCGGCAGGTACATGGAATTTGAAGGGAGAACCCGCCTTGCAACGCCGAAGACTATAAACGCGCTGGACTTATCGTCATTGAAGCCTGGTTCGGGGGCTACTGAGGGAGTCCTGGACTAGGGGGTGTCCGGACAGCCGGACTATCATCGTCCGCCGGACTCCAAGACTACGAAGATACAAGATTGAAGACTCCGTCCCGTGTCCGGATGGGACTTTCCTTGGCGTGGAAGGCAAGCTTGGCGATACGAATATGTAGATCTCCTACAATTGTAATCGACTCTGTGTAACCCTAGCCTCCTCCGGTGTCTATATAAACCGGAGGGCTTTAGTCCGTAGGACACAACATACATTACAACAATCATACCATAGGCTAGCTTCTAGGGTTTAGCGTCCTTGATCTCGTGGTAGATCCACTATTGTACTACCCATATCATCAATATTAATCAAGCAGGACGTAGGGTTTTACCTCCATCGAGAGGGCCCGAACCTGGGTAAAACATCGTGTCCCTCGTCTCCTGTTACCATCCGCCTAGACGCATAGTTCGGGACCCCCTACCCGAGATCCGCCAGTTTTGACACCGACATTGGTGCTTTCATTGAGAGTTCCTCTGTGTCGTCACCGATAGGGCGGATGCCTCCACCCATCTTCAAAGACGGTGTTTTCGCCGAAGGGGCCTTGGCCGCCGGCCAAACTATCCGGCTAGGTGGTTTTCTTATGACCGCCTGTTCGGCCACTGCCTCGACAATGACTTCTCAAGTCGTCAAAAGCAATCTTCGCGTCAGCTCGGAATCCGCCGAGCAGTTGGATCCAATAGAGCTCTCGTCTGTTAACGAGCTCTTGGATCGCATCGCCGCCCTGGGAGTCGCCCCAGACTACGATCAGATTGGGCTTAAAACCGATCTGAGAGAGATTAACTCTCCCCAGGCCACCCACCACATCGCAGTGGTAGAGGAACAATGTGGCGACTCTTTGCCTATATTAAAAACTAGTCACGTCCAGATTCCCGAACCCTCCATGCCGGACTTCCGCGGAGGGACGGGCTTCGATCGAGCATTGAACTTAAAATCATGCATCACTCCGGGCTCGCTGGATTGTGTCCAGCAACCTAAGCTTCCGAATTCGGAAGCTCTTCGGCCTTAAAGCCCCAAGATGGGCAGGGATCCGTATTTTAGTCCACCCACCCGCCCAGACATATGCGATCTATCTCTAATACGGCAAGAGCACGCTGAAACAGTACATCACTACTGGGCCAGATTCCTGTGCACGATTCGTTGTGCTTCCTGGACGCATACTCTGGCTATCATCAAATCAAGATGGCGGAAGCAGACCAAGCCGCAACGGCATTCATCACTCCATACGGACCATTCTGCTTCAACACGATGCCCTTCGGACTTAAAAATGCCGGCGCAACATATCAACGCATGATTCGAACATGTCGGGCCACCCAGATCGGCAAAACAGTCGAGGCATACGTAGACGACGTAGTCGTCAAAACAAAACACGTCGAAACTCTAGTAGACGATTTGAGGCTCACATTCGACAACCTCAGAGCATATGACATCAAGCTGAATCCGGAAAAATGCGTTTTCGGCGTACCAGCCGGAAAGCTGCTGGGCTTCATTGTATCCGGTAGAGGAATTGAAGCAAACCCGGCTAAAATCCGAGCTCTGTCACAGTTGGATATTCCAAAAGACCTGAAACAAATACAAAAATTAATAGGATGCGTGGCAGCCTTAAGCCGCTTTATCTCTCGTCTAGGAGAAAAGGCGTTGCCCCTCTATCGCCTCCTCAGGCGCACCGAACACTTTGAGTGGATGGATGCTGCCACTGCCGGACTCGAAGAAATAAAGGTCATATTGGCAACAAATCCAGTCCTGGCTGCGCCCACTCTGGGCGAACCAATGTTGTTATACATCGCAGCAACGCATCAAGTTGTAAGCGCGGTCCTCATCGTCGAACGAGCGACAGAAGGGCAGAAATTCCCTCTTCAAAAACTAGTGTATTATGTATCCACTGTGTTAACCCCCTGCAAGTCCCGTTACCCGCACTATCAGAAGATAGCATATGCGGTGTTCATGGCGTTCCGGAAGCTCCGACACTACTTTCAAGAGTGTTCGATAACAGTGGCCTCTGAAGTACCACTCAATGACATTATAAATAACCGCGACGCAACGGGCAGGATTGCAAAATGGGCCATTGAGCTCTTACCATTCGATATAACTTACAAACCTCGGCGAGCTATAAAGTCACAAGTTTTGGCTGACTTCGTCGCTGAATGGACCGAAGCCGAACTCCCTAAAGAGTACGGCGCATACTCCAATTGGGTTATGCATTTCGACGGCTCTAAAATGTTGGCCGGACTGGGGGCTGGCGTCGTATTGACGTCCCCAACCGGGGACACAGTCCAGTACGTACTTCAAATAATGTACACGGACTCCAACAACGCAGCCGAATACGAGGCCCTATTACATGGTCTCCGGATGGCAGTCTCCATGGGTATTCAACGCCTAGAGGTGCGCGGGGATTCAAACCTGGAAATATCACAAATAAATGAAGACTTTGACGCCAAGGGTCCGAAAATGGCAGCATATCGCAACACCGTCCTAAAAATGTCAGCTCGGTTTGAAGGACTCGAATTCCATCACATAGCCCGAGATAATAACCAAGCGGTCGACGTACTGGCATGCATCGGTGCGAAACGTGATGCTGTCCCTCCAAATATCTTCCTGGAACGGCTCTTCAAGCCATCCGTACTATGGGAAGAGGAGCCCGGCAATGACAAACCGGAAAAAACCGAGCCAATCGGCGATTCAGCCGATGACATAACACCGTCAGCCCACGACATAATGGCAGTAATCGCCCCGTGGACAGAACCATTCCTAGCCTACTTGCTTAGGCAGGAACTTCCCGAAGACCAAAACGAGGCCCGCTGCATAGTCCGGCGATCGAAAGCCTACAAGGTCCATGAGGGAGAACTTTATAAGAAAAGCACAACCGGAGTCCTTCAAAGATGTATCTCCAAAGAGGAAGGGCGCAACCTCCTGGCTGAAATTCATGCCGGACTAGGCGGACACCACGCAGCAGCCCGGGCCCTTGTAGGAAAGGCATTCCGTACAGGATTTTATTGGCCGACGGCCCGGGCAGATGCCCAGGACTTAGTCCAGAGATGCGTTGGTTGTCAGCTCTTTGCTAATCAGAGCCATATGCCGCCTACCGCCCTCAAAACTATACCCATTACCTGGCCGTTCGCGGTCTGGGGGCTTGATATGGTTGGACCCCTTAAAGGGGGAACCTACAAGCAACGGTACCTATTGGTCATGGTGGATAAATTCACCAAATGGATAGAGGCCAAGCCGGTCAAAACGGCAGAGTCCGGACCAGTGATAGACTTTATATCCGGGGTAGTACACCGTTACGGAGTCCCCCACAGCATCATCACCGACAACGGCACGAAGTTCACAGCCGACGAGGTTAAATCATGGTGCATGAATATGGGCATCAAGCTCGACTACGCTTCAGTTTATCACCCTCAAACCAACGGTCAAGGGGAACGAGCAAATGGTCTAATAATTAGCGGCATTAAACCCAGACTAGTGCGGTCACTTACTAAATCTGACACGCACTGGGTCGAGGAGCTCGACTCCGTACTCTGGGGGCTGCGGACAACGCCTAACCGTACTACCGGATTCACACCATTTTTTATGGTATACGGCGCAGAGGCAGTCTTACCCTGCGACATTATTCATGACTCACCTCGAGTGCGCATGTACGAGGAAAGAGAGGCCGAGCTGGATCGGCAGGACAGTTTGGACACACTGGAGGAAGAACGCGATGTCGCCAAAGCTCGTTCCGCATTCTATCAGTAGCAGGCTCGAAGATATCAAAGCAGAGAAGTACGGGCCAAGACTTACAACGTTGGTGAACTAGTTCTACGCCTGCCGGACAAGAAAAAGGACAAGCTCAAGCCCAAGTGGGAGGGCCCTTTCATTATCGATCAAGTCTTGACCGGCGGAGCATACCGTCTAGGAAATGCGTCGGATAACCGACTCGAGCCGAACCCATGGAACGCAGCCCGCCTCCGAAGATTCTATGCCTAGCGCCGGAGTAAGAGTTCGTCCCCTCCCTCCGTCCAAATTTTTATACCTTGGCTGTCTTTCGTTTCTCTTTTCATAACCTTTTTATTAAAAAGCCCCTAAGGGCTTACTTTTGAATTTTTTCGCATGCACTTGATGTGCCATTCGCACTCATTATACCTGGGGGCTTCTTTTACAGAAGCTCAATTATAAGGGTTTCATGCCCAGCACATGTGTCAAGCTTCCACATGTACCTTTTACTCACCATTATATGCACCGATATGACTTAAGTTTTGGCCAAGCTGGGTTGCCTGGCTCCTGTGCTTACCCCTACGTTCCCGATTGTTCGGCTAGGAGGTAAAGGGAGCACCTCTGCGATTGCTACTGCCGGGTCAGCCGGATGTGTACCTCATACTGGGTGAAGCCGAAAGCTAGCGTTCTTAAGGGAATATTCGGTCGGTGACTTAAAAGATGATTTTCTTTACCTACTCATTTATCTGCCCCCAGATGTTTTTCTGCTTTTTTTGCAGTCCAGACATGCACTTTAGGGCATGCCTCCCAGGGAAAGGAACCCTTAACAGAACTATTCTCCCTGGAAGATGTTTCTTACTAACCATGTAATATAACATAACTAGTTGGGCACTTGTCTGATAAAGCAATAATGACCCCTACGCCTGGTCTCCATGCATACCGCGGTTGTTTCTCATCCACAAAGGTATTCGGACACACTCCAGACTCTAGGGTCCCGAGGTCGAAGCGAAAAGGTCGGCAAAGACAAACGATCTACAATCCGGCTAGAAGGCATTTCACATGTCACTTCAAAGGAAAACATACATTGCCAAATTTATTGATTGTATTCCTCCTCAATCCCGTCTAACAGGCTGTCTAACTTACAGTCCCGTTGGGAAAACTTGGCAGCCAACTCTACTTGGCTGTATACTAAACTCACAGGGATCTCCTTCCCATCGGGCCCCACCGGTCCAACTTCGGCCATATGGTTGGGATCAGCCTTCTTATACCGCGTCTTCACCATGGCCCAAGCCTCCCTGGCACCTTGATGGCAAGCCGAAATCTTCCACAAACGGAAGCGCTGCCGCACTCCCTGAAGCTTCTCCGCAAGCTCTCCAAGGCTCTCGGGTAGGGAGAGGGCTGGCCATAAAGCCCGGACGATGCCGCTCATTGCCTGCCGAACTCGTTCGAGCAGTTGCAACAGTTCGGGAAGTTGATCACCCGTTGATATGGGCATCTCCTCTGCAGGACGACCTGTGAGTATACCTACAAGACATATCATGTCAATATACTTCCTCGCCGAACTCTTCTTTTCAAAGGAGTCCGCTCAAGCACTTACTATAAATGCCGCGACGAAGCCGCTCATTCTCCTTAACGGAGCCGGACAGCCCGGCGCGAGCGCCTTTCAGCTCTTCTCCGAGCTTGGCGTTGGCATCCTGGAGTTTATTCCTTTCTTGCTGCACCCTATTCAGCACACTCTCGCCGGCCTTTAGCTGGCGCAGCAATGCTTGCCTGTCCGGATCTTGTCCGGCGGCACCTGCAATGTCATTATTAGACTCGCACGCACGCCGCATAGCGCTTATATTTATTAATAAAAATGTGTTACCAGGAGGGGTCTCTGCGTCTCCTCCTGCGGCAGCAAGTGCGGCCTCAAGTTGGGCCTTGCAATCTTGCAGCTCCCGAGACAGCTAGGCATTCTTCTCGGTAAGAGCCTGCGTTTTCAAATGATCCTTAAATCAGTTAACATAACTACTTTAAGTCTCGGGGGCTACTGGTATATATAACCATTAAAATTCCTTTACCCGCATGTCTTTCACATACTGCTCCGTGGCTCTGGTAAAACCATCTTGAGCGGCACAGAGATGCGCGTCCCCCGCGTTAAAGGCGTCTAATGCCTCAGGGGAGAAGCATGCTTCATGAAATACTGTCCGGCGGCGCCTATGGTTCATGGCGCTCTCCACCTCAGACTTGGTGGCGGACAGTCTATCGGTATCCTCCGTTGGAGAAGGATCCGGCCCGCGTCTTGCGCTTGCCTCCCCCTCCAGGCCGGGCGCTGGAGCCTGGCCGGTGTGGGTTGGATCAGCAACTTCCGCGCCCGCAGTCCGGCGAGCGTTTTTTCTCCTATAAAGATCATGAGCACTCAGACGCTTCCTAGGAACGTCACTCTGAAAATTCAAATACGAGCTATACCTTTGCGGCGACGTTTCTGTCCGCACCGCGCTCCTTTTCCGCCTGCTGGTCCGGACTGACCTCTGTAGGTCAGCCGCCGCGGGCTCGGCTTCCCGCCGTGAAGGCGCTTCCTGCAAAATACCATCGTTCGCGAAGGTTAGAAATGGTTAGGGAAGAGATAATGGTGTCCGGACTTCGGTCGCGGTCACCTGGGAAGCCGGACACAGTCCGGGGTAGTCCGCCGTAATGGCAACCAAAGCATTGTCTATGCTGAGCTGGTGAAACACCCCGTCGATCAGCTCCACCTCGATGTCCGGATCCTCTTCGGAGGCCGGATCTAGGGATCTTTCCAGATCCTCGGGTTGCGGAGCAGGACTTGCCATGTCCTCCACAGTCCGGCGTAGATCCTGTGCCGAAGACATAATGTAAGAAGCCTAAACTTCGAAAGCATGGGTTGAGCCCTTAAAGGTGTTCGCTTACCCATCCTCTAGGGTTGTTCATGGAAAACCCATTCAAATGGTTCGTTCGAAGGAAGTCCTCCTTCTCCCCCTTGTACAGACTGGACAGGACCTTCACCAGGTCCTCGGTCGAATCCGGCCCTTTGCGGCCATGGCGGGTAGCATCATCTTCCCCGTTGAAATCCCGCATAGGGTGGCCTCTGTATTGCAGTGGCTGTACCCCCCGCATGACGCATATAGCCATGACTCAATCATGGTCAACCCAGAATGAGCCAGCAATCTTATTCGGCCCATCAAGTAATGGACGCTCTCGTCTTCCTCCAAACGGGGGCTCCGTGGGCGCCACCTGAGGCGTTTCTTCAGAGGAGCAGTACTAAACTCCGGGAGGCCAATCCGGATTGGGTCCGGCAGCGGGGCGTCTCCTATGTAAAACCACTCTGAAGGCCAGTCTTTGGACGCCTTCTTGGGGGTACCGGATGGGTATCCGGTCCCAGCGATGCGCCAAATTTCGGCGCCGCCCACTTGATATATGGACCCCTCGTGAGAATGGGGTACCAGGCAGAACAACATCTTCCACAATGCAAAATGGGGCTCGATGCCCAGGAACAGCTCGCAAAGAGCTACATAGCCCGCGATATGCAGGACAGAGGCGGGTGTGAGGTGGTGAAGCTGGAGTCCGTAGAACTCCAGGAGCCCGCGGAGGAACGGATGTATTGGGAATCCGAGTCCCCTTATCAGATAGGGGACGAAGCATACTCGCTCCCCCTTATTGGGGCTTGGGGTAGCCTCCGCTTGCCTCCCACCTTGATAAGTGACCAGCCCGGCTCGAACGGGGACCAGGAAGGCTGGAGGGAGATATCCCCCCGCTTGGAGCTTCACAAGCTCGTTGTGCGGAACAGAGCACCTCCTCCAATCCCCTGGCGGTGGGCTGGGAGTGCGAGAAGAAGAGCCGCGTCGACGGTCCATGATGGAATGGATTTTTAGGTCAAAGGCGCTCCAATGAAGTATTCGCGGGAGGAAGATGGTGTGGTTTGGATCTAGATTTTTGCCTCTTTTGTAGGCGGACGACTCACACAACTAGGGGGTGAAATGTAAAAGACACCCTAGCTTTTCGCATTCGTGCGATGCGTGGAAAAGGGTCATTATTTGGCGTAGAAGCCGAGGAACACAGTATTTAAGATGAAGCCGGACACTGTTCGGCAGGTACATGGAATTTGAAGGGAGAACCCGCCTTGCAACGCCGAAGACTATAAACGCGCTGGACTTATCGTCATTGAAGCCTGGTTCGGGGGCTACTGAGGGAGTCCTGGACTAGGGGGTGTCCGGACAGCCGGACTATCATCGTCCGCCGGACTCCAAGACTACGAAGATACAAGATTGAAGACTCCGTCCCGTGTTCGGATGGGACTTTCCTTGGCGTGGAAGGCAAGCTTGGTGATACGGATATGTAGATCTCCTACCATTGTAACTGACTCTGTGTAACCCTAGCCTCCTCCGGTGTATATATAAACCGGAGGGCTTTAGTCCATAGGACACAACATACATTACAACAATCATACCATAGGCTAGCTTCTAGGGTTTAGCCTCCTTGATCTCGTGGTAGATCCACTCTTGTACTACCCATATCATCAATATTAATCAAGCAGGACGTAGGGTTTTACCTCCATCGAGAGGGCCCGAACCTGGGTAAAACATCGTGTCCCTCGTCTCCTGTTACCATCCACCTAGACGCACAGTTCGGGACCCCCTACCCGAGATCCGCCGGTTTTGACACCGACAGACTCCAAACACACACTTCTCGGGGTTGAGATTTTGGTTGATCTTGCGCAGATTTGTAAAGGTTTCATCCAAATCCTGAATCAGAGTTGCCCTGTCCTTGCTCTTGACCACTATGTCATCCATGTAGGCTTCCACATTCCTGTGTAACTGTGGCTCAAAAGCATGACTGACTACTCTTGCAAATGTTGAACCTGCATTCTTCAAACCGAAGGGCATCTGTACGAAACAGTACGTGCCACACGGGGTGATGAATGCGGTCTTCTCCTCATCTTCTTCTGCCATGAAGATCTGATGGTATCCTGAATACGCATCAAGAAATGAAAGCAAATCACATCCAGCTGTGGAGTCAACAATCTGGTCAATGCGCGGCAAGGGAAATGGGTCTTTGGGACAAGCTTTATTAACATCTGTAAAGTCAATACAAAGCCTCCATTTCCCGTTTGCCTTGAGCACGACTACAGGATTGGCCAACCACGTAGGATGGAGCACTCCTCTGACAAGGCCTGCTGCTTCCAACTTCTTGATCTCTTCTGCGATGAATTCTTGGCGCTCCACTGCTTGTTTCCTGACTTTCTGCTTGACGGGCCGCGCGTGAGGACAGATGGCAAGGTGGTGCTCAATTACTTTCCTGGGAACACCGGGGATGTCAGACGGTTGCCATGCAAACACGTCGACGTTCGCCCGCAGGAAAGCAACGAGCGCGCTTTCCTATTTGGGGTCGAGTGTGGCACTGATGGTGAAGGTACCACCAGTGCCGTCCTCCTTGGCGGACACCTTCTTGGTCTCTGGCGGAGCTGCCTTTGTCTTCTTACACTTGCCGGTGGAGCTCGATGGTCCGTCCTCGTCGGTAGCACAGCACTCCGAAGAGGTGCGCTTGCCGGAGTGGGCATCAGAGCTCTTGCCGGACTTGGTCTTCTTCTTCCCCCCGGGAGGTTCATCGGCAAGTGGCTTGCGATCCGCTGCGGCTGCTGCTTCCCGGTAGATCTTGTCGGTACAGATAATAGCATCTTTCTTGTCGCCAGGGACAGAGATGACACTTATCGGACCTGGCATCTTGAGCACGTTGTAGGCATAGTGAGAGGCTGCCATGAACTTGGCGAGTGCTGGATGGCCGAGTATCCCATTGTAGGGTAATGGGAAATCAGCGACGTCGAAAGTGACCCTCTCAGTCCTGAAATTCAATTCGCTGCCAAATGTTATCGGCAACATGATCTTTCCCTTCGGCTTGCTCCTTCCCGGGTTGATTCCTTGGAATGTACCGGTCTCTTCGAGCTCGCTGTCAGGGATCTGAAGCTTCTGGAGTACCGCGGAGGAGATCAGGTTCAGGCCGGCCCCACCATCAACTAGCATCTTAGTGACCTTGAGGTTGCGGATGGTTGGTGAGACCAACTTCGGCAAGCACCCGACCGCAGTTACGCGATCAGGGTGGTCCTCAATATCAAAGACGATAGGCGTGCTGGACCACCTCAGAGGCTTGCGTGACTCAACTCAGGGTTCTGCTGCATTAACTTCCCGCACCCACTGTTTGAGATGGCGGTGCGAAGTATGCAGAGAAGCACCGCCGTCAACACACAAAACCTCTGTGGCTTTCTGAAACTCCTGCTCGTCGGCCTCATCTTCATCCATCTCTTCATCGTCGTCTTCATCTTCGTCCTTGTCGCGGCCGCGGGGAGGTCTGTCTCCTTGCCGCGGCGTCCTCCCCGGCTGGGGCACTTCTTGCCGGATCCTCCAGTACCTTCCTGGGCCTTCTCCTTGTCGCGTCGCTCGTACTCAGCTTTCTGCTGCTCGACAAGCTGCTCGACCTTCGTGCAGCTTTGGAGATCATGGCCCTTGGTGCGGTGGATCTTGCAATACTGCTTGTCGGAGCCGCCCTGCTTGTCGGTGGCTGCCACAGGTTCGGCTTCCTTGGCACCACCTCCATTGCCGGACTGCTCAACAGCTAGCACATCTTTGCCTTTCCTTCTCCTGTTGTTCCGCCGCCGGTTTTTCTTTGCCGGGGCCGCATCTTCGCTGTCAAATCCTCCTGCTCCTGCATTCTCCCCGGGGAGTTTCCTCCCCTCCTCAGCACGTGCGCACTTGTCGGCCAGGGCGTATAGCTCACTGACGTCTCTGATCTTGCACATCGCCATCTCCTCCGGCATCCTGTGGTTACGCACGTTCTGATGGAACGCACTGATGACCGCGGCAGGGTGGACATCTGGGATGTTGCGCTGCACTTGGCTGAATCTCTAAATGTACTTGCGCAGGGGCTCTCCTTCCTTCTGGGCGAGCAGATGAAGATCGCTCTCCTGGCCATGGGGCTTGTGGCCTCCTGTGAAGGCGCCAACAAACTGATGGCACAGATCCGCCCATGAGAAGATGGAGTTGTCCGGCAAGTGCATGAGCCAGGATCTGACATTGGGCTTGAGCACCAGTGGGAAGTAGTTGGCAAGGATCTTGTCGTCGCGCCCCCCGGCAGCTTGCACCGTGATGGTGTAGATGCTGAGGAACTCCGACGGATGCAACCTGCCATCGTACTTCTCCGGTACATCTGGCTTGAAGTTCTTTGTGCTGGGCCACTGGACTTGCCGCAGCTCACGAGTGAACGCAGGGCAACCTACCGCATACGGCAAGTCGCCTGGTTCCCCTCGCGCATGCATGTCGACAGCGGGCCCAGCGCGCTGGTCTGACTGACGCCGCGCTTGTCTTCGACGCTCGATGCGAGTACGAGCGTCTTCTTGTTGTCATTCTTGAAGAACTTGGCGCTGATCGCGACGAGCTCGTGGGTCTGATGACGCTGTGGAGTCAGTGTCGAGGTTGACCCAGCGAGTCGGCGATCTTGGCCTTCGGGGTGGGGAGTGCACGGTGGTTGCACCCCCACCAGTCTTGTCGCCATCGGCTCGCGTCCGGCAATCTTGCCGCGGCTGCGACGCATTCGGCTGCCGTGGAGTGTTGCCGTTGGCGAAGCCGATGAGGCTCTGAATGGTGGCCCTCCAATCGTCGATCTTGTCCGCCGTTAGAGGATAATCCAGGAGCAGTTGGGCTCGAGCCAACGCTTCTTCTGGGGTCTTCGGTAGCGGTGGCGAACGGTGCGAGGAGCGGGATATGCTCGGACTTCTAACTATGTTAGAAGGAGCAGGATCCCGTCCGGGCGACCATGTCTTGCTCGTGCCAGCAGGTTGGCGTGCATGCTGGTCTTGAGCATCTCGAGATCCGCCAGCTCGATTTTGGTCCAACGAGCGTATGGTACCGCGAGTACCATGACGCTGCTGGCCCCGCACCTCCTGAGACGGGCGCGGTGCGTGTACGGACGCCGAGGTTTGCGCGGCCTTGTCCTTGGACCTGGCGGCAGCGTGAGCTCCCTCGTCGGTGCCCGTTCCTCCGCCGACGTCTACCCCACCGCCCGCTTGCTCTGGTAGCGGTGGGATCGACGTGGACGGAGCTGCCACCTCTGAAGCCTTCTTCTTCGGTGGCATGTCGATGAAGATGACGAAAAAGATAAAGATCTGGCTCGCGAGAACGCCGGATCGGGTTCACACAACCTCGACGCCCCTACCTGGCACGCCAAAGATGTCGTGGGAAATGAACACCTATGGGGCAGAGGGCCCCTTCTCGGTCTGGTGGGGGGCGGAGGCCGCACAAAGAGCGGATCGAGGCGAAGCACGCGAGCGATTTTACCCAGCTTCGGAGCTCTCCGGAGAGATAATACTCCTACTGCTGCTTTGTGGTTGTATTGAGCTCTTGCTTGAGAGTGTGAGCGTTCTTTGGTTTCGAATGAGTCGAACCCCCCTACGTTGCGCATGGGCCTCCTTTTATATGCTAAAGGGGTCACCGACAGGTGGCAACGCAGGCGAGGGTAAAAACGTAAAAGGTGTGGTTGGTACAACTGCTTCTAGAGTGGATCCTACCTAACCCTGACGGCAGGGGACAAAGGCATTAAATGCTCGTCCGCTTCACCCAAATAGTGCAGAAAAGTGACCGTTAGGGGCGCCACCGTTCGCCACGATGGCGATCTTGTCAGTGTCGCTTGCCACCTCGCACCGCTTGGCTCCACAGCCTCTCGCCACGCGCGCCTGGAACGGTCTCAGGGCGACACGTCGACGGATGCGCTGGAGCGTAGATACAGAGAGGTGGCTTGCCGCGGCAAGTGCCCTGCCGCGGCTGTTGTCTTGCCGCGCCCGGAAGCTTGTCGCTCGCCGAGTCTTGCCGGGACGTGTAGCACGTCGTGGAAAGTGTCTTGAGATGCCTTGGATGGCCTTCCCGGCAAGCTCCTCTTGCCGGGGCCTTGTCCTTCCCGGCAAGATCCTCTTGCCGGGGTCTTGTCTTCTCAGCTTGAACACTTTGTTCTTGAATGGCTCCAAAGGAACCACAGAGGACCTTGGCGGGAACCCGGCAAGCCCTGCCGCGGGGCGCTGCGGCTGCCCGTGCACAAGTTTGGGATACTAAGGTACCCCTACTTTAGTACACCGACACACTAATTCTATGGCCTATAGAAGGCCCATGAATCCTATGGCCCATAGGAGGCCCATGGTCACTACAGCGGGTAGCAGGACCATGGTTACAATGGTCTGTATGTTGCCCATGGTTATTGTGGCCTAGTTTTAGAAAATATGCTATTTTGGCCACTAGCAAACCCCAGAAAAAGAACTACAACGACTACAAGCAAACAAATGAACAAGACAATAAGGAAATAAATAAGCAAGCAACTTACGCTAGGCTATTATGGATATTACACATATTACATCCATTGGGCATCAAAGTTTGCCACCAGTGTGAATATAGGGAACAAAGTAGCATATTACATACACTGGGCATCTAAATTGGCCACCAGTGCAAATAAACACAACAGCAAAACAAGTCCATAATTGAAACAACTTTAGAAGAGCTCAAGAAATGTTATCCTGGGTATCCACCATGCTGGCAATAATATTAGCAAGCTTATTAGCTTTCTCCTGTTTGGCGCTAAAATCCTCCAACGCTTGCTGTTGCACCAGAAAGTATGCATCTGAATTCTCGAGGGACTTCCTGAGTCCTTCGGCTTCTTATTGTAGCATAGTTGATCGATGTCTTTCAGCTTGTAGTTGAGACTCAAGAAATCGATGATTCAAATAGTGAGTTCGAAGAGCTTGTGCCAATGGTAGTGGCCAGTAACTCAAACACTACATCAAGACAGGACTTTGGGGTTGTCTCACTATCTTCAAGATAGTTTTCCTTAGCTGCTTTATCAACTTTTGGAGACCAACAAAGATGTCTCACTATCCCGAACCTTACCTGCATTACTTCCTTTACCATTGCTTAATAAGGTACTCTTCCCCAATATTCTGTTAGCATTCTAAAAGAAGAAACAAGCAGACATATAACAGGTATATGAAACTCCTTTCGGTGAACCAGTTCAATAGTAAGGTGGACAGGATTAAACTGCCAAGTCTTCTATTGCAAAGTAGTACATAATAAAAGTATCAAAAAACATATATCTATGTGCTATGGTCACTTCATTGTCTTGCCAAAACAAAATAGAGACACGGTTCAAATCATATCAGTTCATGAGAAAGCAACATTGAAAGAATAAAAGTGTGCGGAACAACACGACACAACAAGATTTCAGATGGGTACCACGAGTATACATGTACAAAAACACTATTGGCTCTGTTGTGATTCTAGTAATGTGCATGATATGAGTAGTCAACTGTATAGGCAATTAAAATTGAAATCAGCAGATAAATTTAGAAGAGCAAACCAGTTAAAGAAACATGTTTGAACATACCGACATTGGAGTTTCAATTGGATCCTTCAACTTAAAAATAAGTTTATATGAGTAAACATAGTGATACAAGAGCAAAGCAGTATGCACCATAGCAATGGAATCTTAAATGAGAACAGTTGTTCTTCAGGTTTAAGCACTTGTTCTACATGAATAGAGTACAGTAAGACACAGGCATATAGTACTTCAAACTAAAAAATGATCTCATAGACCTTATCACATTCTTGCCTCACGACTAGTAGAGAACAAGGCCTTCCTAGTCATCGTCTCGTAAATGTGTCTCGGGAGAAAGTAAGGGAATTTGATGAGTTTCCTTGCCAATGAAGTACGTTTTCTTTAGGTAATTCTGATACTGCCAGAAAGCATTCTTGAAGACAGCAGAGCTATTAGCACGGGTTACCTCATCCCGAGTTTCCAAATCGGTCCTTCTCTATAGTGAATAATGGGAACATTTGGAATATTATAACCAGCATGGAGGTAGAATGTATGGGACAAAGGAAAGTAATTGCGATGAATAACATTACTTACACATAACTCATGGACGAACACCTGCAACTGGCTTTTTCCTTCATCGTTAGTATAATATTTCCATGATGGGAAGATACACACATAGGATTTAACAACATCAAATGCGATAGATGCTAAACTACGAATGGCTGGTTGTGCTTCCTCCACAGGAATAGGTGTACTAACTGGTGAAGTTGTGGTTCGTTGTGGTAGTCCTGGCGCTTTGGGCACTGGAGCTGCCTTACTAACTTCTCTTGTTTGGGAGCTCTGTGGTGGAGATGGTGCTGTCAACTGGAACTGGGTTACTATCCTCTGAGGTTGGGGTTACATTATGTGAAGCTGGTTCTCTGTCCATCGGAGTAGGAGTACAATCTGTGAGAGTCTGGGTTATGTGTGGTAGGGCTGGTTCTTGTGCATGTACAACCGGGGTGCTATCTCCACCAAGAGGTAGCACTATTTTATTTGAAGACCATGTTTTTACTCCTCTAGATACTGCCATCACCCCCTCCAATTCAAATGGCTGATAAAAAAGAAAAGTAGTTGAATGTATAGACCTTGTAGAAGAGACAGATGCAATAGATAGTGTGGAAAAAAGAGGACATCAAATAGTTCACATATATATGGTTTAACTAAAAAGTATAGCATGACATAATTATACATATATGATGTCTATCTAAGCTGGATAGCATAGCATTACATAACTCAAAGATATGATGACTAACTAAATAGGATGGCATGAGATAATTATATGATGTCTTTAGTAAATCGATTTGCATGACATAATTCACATACATGTTATCTAAGTAATCAGGATCACATGATATAATTCACATATGTGATTTATATATTAAGCAGATGGCATTCGCGTATATGATGTCTGAACTAAGAACATGGTGTTGAACATTGTCTATATGATGTCTAAACTATGCAATGCAAGACACCATATGCATGATATGAGCAGTATAACTGTGCCAATTAGAGCATACACCTCGGTGGGGGAATAGGACTGGTCATCTGTCTCTGAATCCATCTTTGAGGAGCTAACTGGGGCAACAAGATCTGCTTCGACAGGTAGCACTGTCTGCTCTGAAGACCTTGTTTTCACTCCATATTTTTCCATCACCCACTCAAATGGCTGATTCACAGGAAGAGTAGTTGAATGTACAAACATTGTCGACAAATAGAAATGTAATGAAGAAAAAGAATGGCAAGATATAATTTAAATATATGATGGCTGGCTAAACAGGATGGCATTGCATATGTCACATATATTATGGCTGGCTAAAAAAAAGGTGAGATTGCATAATTCACATATACGATATAGAAACTAAACAAGTGGCATTACAAAACATGTCTAAACTAAGCAGATGACATATATGATGTCGATAGTAAGCACTACAAGGCAACACATGCATGATATGACCAACATCATCATGCCAAGTTAGAGAAAACACCTTGGGGGGTAAATAGGAGTGGTCAGCTCCTTCTGAATCCGCCTCCGAATAGATATCTTCCTCGGTATTACAATCTGGAGGAGGGGGGAGGGCTTGCCATTGCACCCACCATGGAGCGATGTCTGCATGACATTGTATTGTCGTGCAAAACTCTTCTCTTTTTCTCTACATGTTCAACATGATTGTGTACAATACAATATCTGACATGCATACGAAAAAATATAGTGAGATTATGTGGGAGCATGCGGAAATCTAGAGTGATGGTAACAACCAGTGGATCGGTCCAAAAATGATGATAACTTTAATTAGTAAAAAGACATATGATGATTGTTTTACTGTTTGTTTCCCACCCTAGGTGAACCAGATAATAGACATAGGTACTATTCATTGCTGCCTTGATATGTGCCCCACAAGCATTTTAAAACTCAAGTTTGAACGTTAATGACCCAACTTGGAGTCTAAGAGGTGAACAGGACGATAAAGTAGCAGGTAATATTAAGCAATGCATAATATAAGTAGAAACAAAAGAGTGCAACCTCTCTTGTGAACCCGTGTACTCCTCAGGTTCATATGCTGAGTCGATGATGGTGATGCAGTTGCGGTGGGTGCCGGTGGCAGGGAAGGAGATCTGAGGTAGCGAAAGATGGCCAGGAGTCGTGATGTCTGGTATGGTGGATGCTTTTGTCAATGGATCAGCTTAGGTGAGGTGGACGATGTTGCGACAGGAGCAGGAGAAACCACATGAAGTTTTCTTCAACACCTATGTGTAACTGAAGTAATTCTATAAGGGCTCCTTTGGCTTGCAGGATTCCACAAACGCAGGGATAGGAAAAACACCAGATAGGAATGCACGTGAGAAATAGAGCATTTGTAAACACATGATATCTGTCATCTTGGGTGTTTGGTTCATAGGAATTGGAAGAGTAGAGGAATGCAAAGAAACATGGCCAAATTAAAGTGAAACCATATGAAAATGTGTACAGTTAGAATGTTATTCTGCCATTAATGCACTTAGTCTTGTTTTCATGCATAGGATTTTGAAACGTAGATCTAGATGGATGTTTTGCTCCATTCCTTTCAACCAAATGCATGAATAATTGAATAGTAGAGGACCATAGGAAAATTTCCTATTGCTATGTGTTTCCTTCACTTTTTCCTTTGAACCAAAATAGCCATAATAGATTGACATGAATGTAGAGTAATAAGTGATGCGACAAGTGTACAACCTATTTGGCGTAGCCACATAGACCTCAACACCATTGGCTTGGTCGATGAAGAGGTTGCAGTAGAGGTGGCTGTCGGAGGTGTGGAAGAAGATCTAGGGCGTCTATAGACGACGTCTAGGGTACTGCTCTATTGTGATGGATGGTTCCGTCATTGGAACAGCTCCGACGAGATGGAAGACATCGAGGCTGAAGCAGTACAAGACAGACATCGTTACTCTCAAGTAGGATTCTAATAGAAAATCCAAAAGATGATGTAATATACATTACCGAAAAGTCGTAGATGTAAAATTTGCACACCAAAAATTGTTGACTCTGAACTTAACTGTTGAAACTGAAATTTACTGTGGAATCTGAATGTTACTATCGAAACTGAATGCACTAGTAGTAGAGTAGCACTTCACATGTAGTTTAGGCCGCTCGAGCACTAGTAGTAGAGAAACAATGATCTAAATCAGCAGGCGATCGGCAGGGAACACACTAGCACATAGCAGCCAGAGAAGCAGCACCTGGAGCAGCAGCACAAACTAGAGCCAGACCAGCACAACTGCCCGTGTACTAGCATCAGCAGCGCGAGTGAGAGCAAGAGCAGAGCAAAAACACGAGCGAGAGGAAGAGTAGAGCAGCAGCCCGAGCGAGCAAGAGCCGGAGCAGCGGCACGAGCTCCGGATGGTATGGACGCCGCCGCCGAGGGAGCCTCACACTGGGGTAGAGCCGCCGTGAAGATGTGGCCTATGGTGCCGGCGTCGAGGTAGGTGCGCCATGCGGGAGTGGGATTGAACACCAGCGGTGCCGAGAGGTCGAGTTAAGGAGAAGGTGAAATGCGATGAGTGTACAACCTCTTTGGTGGTGCCCAGTTGGCTTCGGCTTCATCCGAGGAGTTGATGAGGATGCCGCAGTTCCTGTGGAGCAAGTTAAGGGGGCACTACGGGGATTTAGCAGCCGCGATAGATGAGGCAATCATCGGAGCAGCTCCTTGGGGGTAGAGGACGGGGCAGTTGAACCAGCGAGATGACGAGATTGACGACGGATCCTCATCTGGCTCCATGGATGAGGGACATCGAGCTGTTTCGGTGGACGATGTCGTCAGGGAAGAGGCTCCGGCTGGGCAGTGGTGGGGTGGCGGACGGCGGAGGGTGGGGTTTCGTGGCTGGAGCATAGAGGTTATGGCGGCCTGGGTTTTCGAATGACGAAAAGGAGGTGATGGGAGGGGGACCATGACTTAGGGACGCACTTAGGGACCACCGATTTGAACTAGCGGCCCTTTCGGCTCAGGGCTAGAAGGGGGATTTCGGGTGTCGGGATTTGTCAGCGGGAGGGAGTTTTCATGCGCGCTGTAATTTCGGGATAGCAAGGCGCCAGTTTTCGCAGCACAAAGAGACAAAGCAATATTTGAATTTTCGGGATAACAAGGTGCGGGTTGAAATTTCGGGACAAGCCAAACGTGTAATAATGTACATACCAAATCAATTTGCACTTCCGACAACGAAAAATAACTATTCGCACCACACAAAGAGAGAGTCTTGTCCCATTTTACTATACAAATGCTATCAAAACTATGAATCCATGTTATGTCCAATTAATTTTTTTGCTAGCTGGATAATGATGTAACCTACTCATACGAACATTTTAGTGCATTCCAAATGTATATACTAACACTGCAATTCGAACTAAATTTGCATTCATTTCTCTATTTGAATAAGAATCTACAATCATGATTGTTTCCAAGTTAAACCATCATTTGTATATTATCTTACCAACACACCACATGATTACTATAGAGTTAGATATGAACTATGTGTAATATATATGAACTCAAATTCGAAATTTTGAACACACTTGATGTTGATTCCAAATAATAATACATTTCAAGTACTAGCTAGATTTTCATAATCTAAACCATGTTTCATATGTACATTGTATTTATCACACAAAGTATAGTGCCCCGCCCCCTACATTATGACAAGTGTTTATCCCTAAGCTACAAAAGCCACACATTTTCAAAAATTCAAATAAATGTAATATATATTATATGTAGTATAACATGTTCATAACCACACCATGCATATCACGATTATATTCATGCATGCATCGGTTTTAAACACTATGATATCTTGTTCAAATATCTGAATCCACTTTAATAATGAATTACGATCTTTGTTCGTCTTTTACACCCACGCAATCCTCTTCTCTTTGTAGCTAGCACTAACTTTCTCTCGTGCATGCACACGCCCCGCCTCCCTCTCACCCCTCCCTCGGCATTCTCTCCATCGCACACATTCATTATTTCTCTTTAGGTCATTCACCCATGGTGTGTGTAGGCCCTCCAGCTCGTTCTTTCCGGCACACACCGATCGATATACCTCTCTAGCCAGGTGTATCTACCACAAACACACGATTGCCCTCTTCTCTTCTCACTGTCCATGCCCCCTCTGTCTATACGGTTCCACGTACGTGCACACTCCCGCCCCTCATTTCATCAATCTCATACTCACACACTCCTCCCCCTCGATATAGTAGGCCTCTCACACCACCTCCTAGCTGCGTCCCTATCTCTATCTACCCGTACTGGGCCTTATTTGCTTCTAGATAACACATGCATGCATGTATACCGATCAATCTCCCTAAGTATAGCTAGGTCGACTATAACTCTATTTCTCCATGCACCGACCGACGTACCTCACAAGTTATGTCTCTCCCTTTCTTCGACACACGATGATTGATCTTCCTATGTAGTTATGTCTGCTTACCACAACCATATCGTCCCCCCTCATCATCCGTGCATGCCTTCCGACCTGTCTCTCACAAGCACGCGCACGGACAGGCAGTCATCCCCTCTCTTATTGATATTGCAGTAGTACCCTCCGTTTTCTAGCAGGCCTCTCCCACCATTCGTGAGAAGCAACCTCACCACCAACCCTCCGACACTCTAGCTTTGTCTCTCTCCCAACCTTATTTATGGATGTCGATCAATCTCCCTCAATACATAGCTAGGTCTTTCTCCTTCTCCACACATATACCAGTCGATCTACCTCTCTATAGTTAGCTCTCTGCCCTCCCCCCACACACACCAATAGTCGAACGTTGTAGGTAGGTCCATGCCACAGAGACAAACTGCACCTCTCCCCTCTCACATTCCAGTAGGCCAGCCGCCCTGTATCTTTAACATGGGCAAACACAAATTCGATGGCACTCTTTATCGATCACGCACCCACACACTTCATCCCTCTCTTTGATTCTATAGATATCTCACGCCGATGATCCCTCCACTCTCTTCTCGTGGATTGCTCCCTCTATATATGATATATCCATGCATCTGTTTCACAGACATTGCATATGTTACATTTTTTGTTTGAGATATCATTGACACATTGCCTCTGTTTCGCACAAACTATCTCTCTCTCACACACCCACGCATGTGGGGTACCTACACAAAGAGAAGAGGTGCACGCATGACGCACATACTCATATCTCATTCCCGGCGACATCTGCATGGGTACACGGTGGAGCTCATTTCTATACCAAAAGGCAGCCCACGTGATAATTTGACGCGTGTAGCAGTTGTTTACTTGAAGGAGGGTCGTGTACCACGCGTACACGGAACAAAGTTCGCCTTGACGTGTTAGTATTAAATAAAGTTATATTCATCAATGGCATATACAGAATATAAAACAATTTTTATTGAGAAAAAATAAATCCGTTCCACTATATACAATGGAGCCCCCCTGCTCGGATTTGTCTCTCTTCACACTATCTCACACAAGGCGACGGTGGCCTCTCTCTCTCTCTCTCACCATTGGTCACTGATCCGGCCGCATCTCGTCCACCGGTGAGAAGGGAGGATGTGCATTGTTTCTTTGTTCGACGGTGTCGAGGCAGCACGTCCCAATCTATGGTAGCCGCCATTCTCTCTGACCAAGCTTCGGCGCGGTAGGGCCTTCGCCACTTGCTCGTTGCCGCAGTATGGGCAGATCCCGGCTGCCGACGCCCTGCAAGTTACATCTTGATGACCCTCAGGTACAGCTTCCTCCGACCTTGCTCCACTACCCATCTTCCCATGTTGCCACATATGGAAAATCCCGCATGTGGATCTTCTTTAGTTCTTTGCCTAAAATGTATCTCGGTCGGCATACTGTGCATCTTGCAATCTCGTCCACACACCGATTTCTATAAACCACCATGCTGCTATCATTCCCTTAGGACATGGAATATGCTTCTTTTTTGTCGGCGTATGTGTCTTCGACTGTTATTGGGCAGTAATTGTTTCCTTTCTACCTCTTTTTGCAAATAGGGCTATCCATTTCACCTCGTGCTATTGTGACCATTTGGTGAACTGCACAAATCACTTTTTTCTTAAGCGTGTTTTGTGCAGTTCCGCCAAAATGTCACATGGGCAATGTTTCTACATTTCTGTGGGACTGCAGAAAGGGTGATTTGTTTTGCTATCCTCATCCAACTCCGAGCCTAATCTTCTCCAGCAAGTAGTTAGTCTTAAAGAGAGATTGCAGAGGTGATCGGCTTCTATTTGTGTGTTTTATGTTTCATCATCTAGTTCCACTATTATTGTAATCACACTTACTGAATATCTTTGCAAACAGGGATGATCAACTCAATTTTAGTGAAACTGCACAAAATGATCGGATTGTTAGGTCTTCCATACACATCTTTCTTGGCTACAGAGCTGGTGAAACTAGCTGCCAACCAATGAACACTGTGGCCCGGAAATGGATCCATGCCTATTAACAAGATCGATCAATTATATATTTTTCTTTATATGTACACCTTCTCACAACTTTATCTTTAGTTGTGATGTGAATATTGGCACTGATATGCGAATCATTGAGATGAATTAGCAGCCATGGTAGTTTCATTTTTATTTGATGGAATGTTGTAACAAGACAACCTTGAGGCAAGAAGACATAGTTGAAACCTTTTTTTGCGGGAATCAAAGTTGAAACCTTCATTGCATTACAGTGCAATTTCATTACGCTAGAAAAATATGTGTAGATATAAACAAATCCTGAAAGATTGATAGCAATGCCAGTAACCATTCATCTTCATTTCGCCGACATGTGGGACATCCTTCATCTGGATCCACCTACCATGCACCAATATTGCATGCACAACTACAATGGAGATTCACCCTGGTCATTGTGCTACAGTAATAATGACTAGTGAGCAGTCAAATCACAGAGCCCCACCTTCATCACAGTAAGTAGCTCGGACGAAGCAACCATCATTTCACTCTTCGTTGAATCCACTCGTACTCCAATATTCCCAGAGTAATAAGTTGCTCGGACGAAGCAACCATCACTTCACATTTCCCACAGTAAGTACCTCCTTTTTTTTCTAAAAAACACCACATGCAAATATTGGACGGTAGCAGCACGTACTGCATCAAGTGTACTGGTATTACTCAATTCAGAAATCGAAACCAACCAATGAACTACTATATGGTGAGGATTTGCTAGTATCATGTACTCCCTCTATCCATCTAGGGCCTAATGCGTTTTTAAGACTAACTTTGACCACATGTTCGAGCAGTATAGGACATGCAAGTTGACCAAAGCATACCGTCAATTTCATACGTGAAAGGAACTTCCAATAATATAATTTTCAAATTATATAAAATCTTATCAATAGTCAAAGGGAATCTAATAATACATTAGGCCATATATATATATGGATGAAGGGAGTAGTTTTAATAGCAACGCATGCATGCGTGAGGAGTACTACAATAAACAAGAACATTTTACATGCATTGGTTAATTATATCTTAATCATGGCACTTAACAATTTAATGCACAAAACAAGAACGGTTGGCGGGATTAGCAAAAAGCAAAGCGCCTTTTTAGCGGGGATTTGCATCATTCTATGAAGGTACAAACCAAGTGTTACTACTAGACCAAACAAGTCCAAAATGAAAAACTGGGCCCACTCACGGCACGACACGCGTGTCTCGTTTGGTCCTCGTGCAAAGCGCTTCCTCTTCTTGGCATAACAATAGTGTACAGTAATTTTTTCAGAATGCTCTTGGCATGTCGCTAACATGTGGGAGCGAGTGTGAGTTAACCGACCTCAATAGACAGCAAAATCACCAACCCGCCGCACTTTGAGAGAGATGAGGAGTGAGAAGTGATATAGGCTGCTGGATATACTATAACTAGGTGTTGCGCGGAGGCCGATGAATATGTTGAATGCATGAGGTGGGCCATGTATGATGTAACTACACTGGGCTACCATGTTTCAGACTCTTTCAATTAAATGTGGAGAGCTTTGGTTGATTTTATATCGCTGAATAATATATAATATTATGAGTGCAGGCGCTCCACCACGAGGTTCGTTGCTCCTTCTCGGTTGTCGGGAAACTATGTTCTTCCAATTTTTTTATGTGAGATTTGTTCATCCTTTTGCCAACACGCGGGCCATCTAGCATCAAGGTGCACATGTCATGCAAGAAAATGAAGATAAGGAGTGTGTAAGTGAGTCGTGAACTTCGATGGCATGTAGCAATATTTTTTTTCTCCTCGATGGCATGTGAATCGTGCACGTACTCAATGACGGAGCATGGGATGGTAGCCATGGACATGGTTGGCCCTTTGTGGAGAGACTACTAAATAGCATTGATGTGTCTCGTCAGCTCACAGAGCAACGAGAAGCTTGCTTACTATGCCCTCTCCCTCGCCCACGTGCGCGCGTTGGCTCACAGCACAAGGAGAAGCTTTTGCTTACAATAGTGGGCTTTACACTAGGGTGGACGTCCATCAGTTCATTCGTTGTCAGATTGCCAGAAGTATATATTGTAGTACCATCATCATTGTTCGACTTCTGGAAGAGGCGAAGAGCCAAGCGCAAGGTCACCTACTCACCTTTAGTACAATACTATAGTCAAAGTTGTGCCACCTTTTTAGAGCATGGTTAATAATATAGGCAGCTCTTGCAGCGGCACATCATTTAGAGCAAGTACTCCCTCCATTTCTTTTCTTTCATTCATAGGATTCTTAAAATGCGGGAATAGGAAAAATAAAGGATCGGAGTGGCATGTCCACTTGAATCCTATAGCATTAGCACAGTGTTTGATGCCACAGGAAAAACAAAGAAAGTGAAAAAAAGTTGGACTGGATGCTAGCATTCCTGTGAACACATGACTTCATAGGAAAAGTTCCTACAACATTCTATCCTATGAATCAAACGACCAATGTAGGAAATTTGAGGGGGGGGGGGGTCTCTCCAACAGTGTTCCTCAGCTTGCACCTAGCATCACGGGGGTCAAACTTGGAGTCATTTATCTGGTACATGTGGCATCTCACATCTGGACATAAGGTGACGTACACCGTCAAGGTCCATTAAGGATAATGTTGTGCTCAAAACTGGACGTACACGGTTAAGGGGGTCAGAGCGGACGCGACCTCTCACTATGTCCGCCATTGAAGTGGCGCGAAGGCCGAGGGTGCCGCCCACTGCACTCCCGGCTGTACTCGCCTCCTCACCGCATTCAAACACCTACATTTAAACCCGCGTGTAATGCGAGAAACCCACTCCAGCCAAACGTCCGTTTGGGAGAGGGACGCCGGCCAAGCTCCTCCTTCCACCATTTTCTCAACTCTTTCGATGGCATCCAACGAGCAGGAAGAGAAGTTCTCCGGCAGAAAAGCTGTCTGGGTGGCCCATCGAGCCTGGCAGTTATGAGTAAGGCAGCTTGCTGCTTCACCTACCTCGCCTAGCCCGACGGAGCCAGTTGCCTCCCTAAGCCAGCGTGTGGTTCCTGAAAGCACAAGTGCTCCCTGGGTGATTTTGGCAATTAATGTCAACATATCTCTTGTTGGACTAACACTTTTACCTAGTATGTTTCAGACAAGTTCAACAATGGAGTGGCATGGACTAAAGGATGTGGAACCCCTTCAAGATGCTAAGGACAAAGGATTGGCTCAAGCTCCAAGATCAAGACTCTACATTTTCTATTTTAGTGATCCAAGATCACATTGAGTCTATAGGGAAAGCCAATACTATCAAGAGGGGATGAGGTGTTGCTTAATGGCTTACTTGCTCAAAGTGCTTAGTGATATGCTCCAAAGCCCTCAACTACTTTCCCACATCCACATATGTACTAAACCAAAAGTCTAACTCGACCCCACCGATTCTTTCTATCTGGCGCCACCGAGTTCAGATGTCTTAGCCACTGCCACAAACCCTAGGCAAATCGGTCTCACCGATAGGGATCTCGGTCTCACCGAGATGGGATTGTAATCTCTCTGTGCATGTCCATTACCAAAATCGGTCTCATCGAGTTTGCACAATCGGTACTACCGAGATTACAATGCAAACTCTCTGGTTAACCTATTAACAAAATCGGTCCCACCGAGTTTGTGTAATCAGTCCTACCGAGTTTGCCTGACCAACTCTCTGGTTAGCTTATTACCAAAATCGGAACCCACCGAGTTTGTGTAATCGGTCTTACCGAGATTACGTTATGCCCTAACCCTAACCATATCGGTCCTACCGAGTTGCATGTCGGTCCCACCGAAAATCCTAACAGTCACTAGATTTGCTGAATCGATCAGACCGAGTTTCTCAATTCGGTCCCACTGAGATTGGCAAGTTGTGTGTAACGGTTAGATTTTGTGTAGAGGCTATATATACCCCTCCACCCACTCTTCATTTGTGGAGAGAGCCATCAGAACGAACCTACACTTCCAACTTACATTTTCTGAGAGAGAACCACCTACTCATGTGTTGAGACCAAGATATTCCATTCCTGCCATATGAATCTTGACCTCTAGCCTTCCCCAAGTTGCTTTCCACTCAAATCTTCTTTCCACCAAATCCAAATCCTGTGAGAGAGAGTTGAGTGTTGGGGAGACTATCATTTGAAGCACAAGAGCAAGGAGTTCATCATCAACACACCATTTGTTACTTCTTGGAGAGTGGTGTCTCCTAGATTGGCTAGGTGTCACTTGGGAGCCTCCGACAAGATTGTGGATTTGAACCAAGGAGTTTGTAAGGGCAAGGAGATCGCCTACTTTGTGAAGATCTACCGCTAGTGAGGCAAGTCCTTCATGGGTGACGGCCATGGTGGGATAGACAAGGTTGCTTCTTCGTGGACCCTTCTTGGGCGGAGCCCTTCGTGGACTCGCGCAACCGTTACCCTTCATGGGTTGAAGTCTCCATCAACGTGGATGTATGATAGCACCACCTATCGGAACCACGGCTCAAAAATCACCATGTCTCCAAATTGCGTTTGAATCCTCCAATCCCTTCCCTTTACATTCGTGCAAGTTGCATGCTTTACTTTCCGCTGCTCATATACTCTTTGCATGCTTGCTTGATATGTATTGTGATTGTTAAACTTATGCCAATACTCCACTTAAACTTAAAGAATCTAAAAGCTGCTACTTTGGGCACGTAGTGTCTAATCACCCCTCCTCTAGACACCTCTCTTCGATCCTTTCAATTGGTATCAGAGCGTTGGTCTCCATTGCTTTGGTTTAATCACCATTGGAGGAAGATGGATGAGTCTACTTTGGGGAGTCTTAGACATAGAGTGCCTATACTTCATGGAGAGTATTTTCATGAGTGGAAAAATGAGATGCTTGTGATTTTCAATCAATATTATTTGAACAAGTACATTGCTAGCCCTTGTGCACCTCATGTTGATCCTATGCATCCTACCCTTGATGAGTCAATTGACATGATTCACAATCTTAGAATTGTTGAACTTATCACTAGAGGCTTGCCTAGAAACTTGATTAGAAATTTGCCTACTCTTGAGTGTGCCTACACTATATGGAAATTTCTTGAGGAACGATTTCTGGACTATTCCTTGAAAAATCTAGATGAAATTCTTCATAAGTCTATTGCCTTGAGTAAGATGAATTCCAGTGATCCTATGTTTGGTGATTGTCTATTTGAACTTACAAATCTTATGCGTGCCAAAGGAATTGTTGGAATCATTAGCGATATTATTTCCGAAGCTATTAAAATTCATAAACAAGATCATTGTCAAACTCACTCTAACGAATCACTCTCTCTAGGATTTTATCCACCACATGACGATGATGAACATGGATACTATGATAAGGATGATGATAGTGACTTTGATCTTGATGATGCAATGAGACACTTTGGTCTTATGGCAAATGTTCGGGGATATATGGCAGGAGGAAAGGAATGGGTTCTTGATAGTGGGTATGCCGATCACATGACTAGAGATAAAGACATGTTTTGTGAGCTTGCTGAAAACAATGGTCCTTGAAAGTATGTCACTTTCGGTGACAACTCAAAGGGTAAGGTGGTTGGCCTCGGTAAGTTGACCATCTCACATGATAGCTCCATTCAAAATGTTATGCTCCTTGAATCTCTTGGCTACAACTTACTTTCAGTATCTAGACTTGCTGATTTCGGTTTCAATGTCCTATTCACTGAAGTAGATTGCCAAGTGTTTCATAGAGATAATCATAAAATGGTCTTTACTGGTATACGTAGAGGTGATCTTTACATTGTTGATTTCACTAAAAAGGCTCAACCTAGAACTTGCTTTATTGCTAAATCTTCTAAAGGTTGGTTATGGCATAGACGATTAGGTCATGTTGGTATGCGAAACCTTGACAAGCTTATTAAAGGAAATCATATCCTTGGTGTTAACGATGTCATATTTGATAAGGATAGACTTTGCAGCACTTGTCAAGCAGGTAAGCAGGTTGGAGGAAGGCATCCCGTGAAGAACATCATGACCACAAGGAGGCCACTCGAGCTACTTCACATGGATCTTTTTGGTCCCAACGCTTACAAGAGTCTCGGTGGAAATTCTTTTGGTCTAGTTATAGTTGATGATTTTTCAAGATTTACGTGGGTGTTCTTTCTCGATGACAAATTGCAGGTCCAAAAGATCTTCAAAAACTTCGCTAGGAAGGCCCAAAATCAATTTGAAGTGAAGATCAAGAAGGTTCGCAGCGACAACGGAACGGAGTTCAAGAACGCAAATGTGGACACCTTTCTTGACGAAGAAGGGATTTCACATGAGTTCTCTGCTACGTACACACCTCAAAAAAATGGAGTTGTTGAGAGGAAGAACCGGACGCTCATCAAAATGGCGAGAACGATGCTCGATGAGTACAAGACGCCAAAGCACTTTTGGGCAGAAGCGGTTGAGACAGCTTGTCATGCAACAAATCGCTTGTATCTTCACAAGCTACTCGGCGAGACGGCATACGAGCTCCTCGCCGGTAACAAACCCCAAGTTGGATACCTCCGAGTATTCGGCTCAAAGTGCTACATTCTTGATAAGCATCGTCGTTCTAAATTTGCTCCTAACTCTCATGAAGGTTTCCTACTTGGTTATGGCTCAAAATCTCACACTTACTGTGTCTACAATAATTTCACCTGAAAGGTTGAAGAGACGGTAGGTGTGAAGTTTGATGAATCTAGCTTGGAAGTGGAGCAATTGACGATTGATGTAGGGGACAAAGACCCCTCGAAAGCAATCCAAGATTTGTCTATTGGCAAGATTCGTCCAACGGAGGTGAAGGAGATTACCTCGTCCGTCCAAGTGGAAGCTTCTACCTTACGACAAGGTGAACCAAGAATTGACATGGAAGCATCCACAAGTGGGACACACCAAGATGAAGAAAACGAGGAAGTACACCAAGAACGTCAACAACCTCCTTCTCCACCGCGATAAGAGAACGCCAACGCCAACAATGAAGAAGGCCAAGAAGAAGAACAAGATGAAGAAGATGTTCAACCAAGACCCAAGCAAAAGCTTTCACAAGTTCGAGCAAGAATTGCTAAAGACCATCCCGTCGAGCAAATCTACAATGATATCCAAACCGGGAGAATCACTCGCTCAAAAATTCGTTTAGCTAACTTTTGTGAACACTATTCATTCATATCTAGCATTGAACCTATGAAGGTTGAAGAAGCATTGGAAGATCCGGACTGGATAAATGCTATGCATGAAGAGCTACACAACTTTGAGAGGAATCAAGTGTGGGCATTAGTTGAGAAGCCCGACAACAACCACAACATCATCGGTACCAAATGAGTGTTTCACAACAAGCAAGATGAAGATGGACAAGTAGTTCACAACAAAGCATGTCTCGTCGCCCAAGGCTACACACAAGTCGAAGGTATGGACTATGGTGAGACTTATGCTCCCGTTGCTAGAATTGAGTCCATTCGCATCTTACTTGCCTATGCTAATCACCGTGATATCACCTTATACCAAATGGACATTAAAAGTGCTTTTCTGAATGGTGAAATAGAGGAGGAAGTTTATGTCAAACAACCTCTGGGCTTTGTTAATCCTAAGAAACCTAATCATGTTTACAAAATGCACAAAGCTCTTTATGGTCTTAAACAAGCTCCTAGAGCATGGTATAAATGCTTAACCAAGTTCCTTATTGAAAAAGGCTTTGAAATTGGAAAAATTGATTCTACACTTTTTACTAAGAGGGTCAATGGAGAACTATTTGTATGCCTAATTTATGTCGATAATATTATGTTTGGATCAAATAACCCTCATTTTAGTGAGAAGTTGGGAAAGCTAATGTCGGAGAAGTTTGAGATGTCTATGATGAGTGAACTCAAATTCTTTCTTGGGTTGCAAATCAAGCAAACTAAGGAATGTACCTTTTTTCGCAAACGAAGTACACCAAGGACTTATTCAAGAAGTTCAATATGCAAGAATGCAAAGGTATGACTACACCCATGCCTACTAGTGGACATCTTGATTTGACCAAAGATGGTGAACCGGTCAATCAAAAGGTTTATCGCTCTATGATTGGTTCATTGTTATATATATGTGCTTCACGTCCCGATATCATGCTAAGTGTGTGCATGTGTGCACGATATCAAGCTGCTCCTAAATAATGTCATCTTAAGGCTGTGAAAAGGATAGTGAGATACTTAATTCATACACCAAATCTTGGCATTTGGTATCCTAAGAGGGCCTCTTTCGATCTTGTTGGCTACTCCGACTCGGACTATGCCGGTGACAAGGTTGATAGAAAGTCCACTTCGGGTACTTGTCAATTTCTTGGTAGATCTCTTGTATCTTGGTCTTCCAAGAAAGAAAATTCGGTATCCTTATCCACTGCCGAAGCGGAATACATTGCCGCTGGTTCATGTTGTGCTCAATTACTTTGGATGACCCAAACTCTTAAAGACTATGGGATATATGTGAAACATGTTCCATTACTTTGTGACAATGAGAGTGCTATCAAGATTTCTCACAATCCCGTGCAACATTCTCGAACTAAGCATATTCAAGTTCGTCATCATTTCATTCGAGATCATGTTGCCAAAGGGGACATTAATCTTAAGCATGTTCGCACCAAAAAGTAATTAGCGGATATATTCACTAAACCACTTGATGAACAAGTGTTTTGCAGGTTAAGAGGTGAATTGAACATCATTGATGCTTCAAACTTGGAGTAGGAACTCCATTTGATACATGCAAGGCATAAGCCTATGACCAATCCTTGACATTTCTCTTATGATGATAATCTTATGTCTTGGATATATTTGCACCTTGCATGTTATCTAACCCTTGTAGGTACTTGGATGAATCTAAGTCCATGAGATTGTAACCTACTCATATCTTGAGCAATCTCTACATCACCAAGTCTCTACACAATGGTGGTTGAAGACAAGGAAGCATGAAACCATTCAAACATATCCTTTGACAAATTCTATGTTAAGTTTCATGATTGTTATTTTGGATACACAAGTGCTCTTCCTTGAAAAAACTAATCCATGTAGGTAGATGAACTCAAATTCCAAGTGGTGCTCCCAACTCTTGATGAGCTACATCAACCTTGAGCAACCCACACAAGTTCAACTACATGATGATGATCAACACCACCACCCAAGGTATGTTATTCCATCTTAGAGAAGCTTTACTCCAAGACATGAGTCAAAGCAACTCGACAAGATGTGAATACATCAAGATGCTTAAACGGAAAATGGTAACCCCATTTTGAGCTTAAGCGATGAGTATGACCTATGATCAAGTGATCTCACTTGACTCCTAAGTCAACTCTAACATAGATGACTTTGTCGCCGACCATTTCTAGATGAAGTTCTCTTGTGTTCTCTTCTGTGCTCTTGCATTTGTCTCATGCATATCTGTTTCCCCTTTCAAAAAAAACTTCATCTAGATTTCTTTTCTTTTCTTTTCTGTTCTACATTCCCTGCATCAAATTCCTTGCAAATCCTTGTGAGATCTTACTTGTCTTGTGAGGTGAGGTGACAAGTGTTTCCTTTGTGATGAACTTGGTCACACCGGTTTCTTGTTCTCGGACCAACCGACTTCTTCGGTGCAACCGAAGCATACTACTCGGTGCCACCAATTTCACTACAGGTAAAACATTTTGCCATTTATTCCTGTATTACTTTTGATCCAGCTCCACTCAATGAATCTTGTCCTCTACCAGCATCACAATTTTCTTGCTGCTTTGATCTATGACTCAAGGACCAAACCCATGTTATCACAAATCCAGAAGACCCTTCTTGGAAATTGATGTCAAATGGGGAGAGAGAGATCACATCAAAACTTTATCTATAGAGAGAGATCACATCAATACTTTATCATATCTCTAGGGGGAGAGAATACTCAAGGGGAGAGTAATCTTCAAGGATCCCAAATGCTTGGTGTTCAAGAGGAGAGATGGCACATGTCTTCTTGAGGGGAAAGACATGTTCATATGTTCTCATTTGCATTAGCTCTGTTCATTTGTTTCTTTGAGCTTTGTTTTTCTGTTGCCTATCTTCTCCCAATATCCCATGCTAGATTTAGGGGGAGCAAGACTTCTAAGGGAAAGAATCTTTAAATTCATTACACATCTTTACCTTTGGGGACATGTCTAAAATCCAATGTGGTACTCAGTACTCATTCTCTACATGTCATCCCAGTCTTGGTACTCTTGTAGTTGCTTTTGTTTGTTGTGGCTAGTAGGTGTATGTGTGTTGTCTAACCTTATTTTCACAGGTTAATTCCATCCTAAGCCAACTCAAGACCACAAGGTAAGTATATGCATCACAATCATGTGTATGAGGAATTCTTGCTGATGTACATACTGTTTGCAAGAAGGACTCATGAGCATGAAGGTACATTTCCCATATTCACACCTTTTGGCTCTAATGCATATAGCCAAGATACATGTAACACATTGCCTACTCTATCATGGTTATGCTCTCACCTGCTTCTATATTCCATATTCACATGATTGCATACATGTAAGGGGAGCCTATGCATGTTACATGTCTTTCCAGAGCTTTACTTGCTATTCTCTATATCTCTATCTAAAGCTTTGATGTATGTTGTCATCAATTACCAAAAAGGGGAGATTGAAAGCACAAGTGCTCCCTGGGTGATTTTGGTAATTAATGTCAACATATCTCTTGTTGGACTAACACTTTTACCTAGTATGTTTCAGATAATTTCAACAATGGAGTGGCATAGACTAAAGGATGTGGAACCCCTTCAAGATGCTAAGGACAAAGGATTGGATCAAGCTCCAAGATCAAGACTCTACATTTTCTATTTTAGTGATCCAAGATCACATTGAGTCTATAGGAAAAGCCAATACTATCAAGAGGGGATGAGGTGTTGCTTAATGGCTTACTTGCTCAAAGTGCTTAGTGATATGCTCCAAAGCCCTCAACTACTTTCCCACATCCACATATGTCCTAAACCAAAAGTCTAACTCGGCCCCACCGATTCTTTCTATCCAGCGCCACCGAGTTCAGATGTCTTAGCCACTGCCACCAACCCTAGGCAAATCGGTCTCATCGATAGGGATCTTGGTCTCATCGAGATGGGATTGTAATCTCTTTGTGTATGTCCATTACCAAAATTGGTCTCACCGAGTTTGAGCAATCGGTACTACCGAGATTACAATGCAAACTCTCTGGTTAACCTATTACCAAAATTGGTCCCACCGAGTTTGTGTAATCAGTCCTACCGAGTTTGCCTGACCAACTCTCTGGTTAGCTTATTACCAAAATCGGTCCCACCGAGTTTGTGTAATCGGTCTCACCGAGATTACGTTATGCCCTAACCCTAACCATATCGGTCCTACCGAGTTGTATGTCGGTCCCACCGAAAATCCTAACGGTCATTAGATTTGCTGAATCGGCCAGACCGAGTTTCTCAATTCGGTCCCACCGAGATTGGCAAGTTGTGTGTAACGGTTAGATTTTGTGAGGAGGCTATATATACCCCTCCACCCACTCTTCATTTGTGGAGAGAGCCATGAACCTACACTTCCAACTTACATTTTCTGAGAGAGAACCACCTACTCATGTGTTGAGACCAAGATATTCCATTCCTGCCATATGAATCTTGATCTCTAGCCTTCCCCAAGTTGCTTTCCACTCAAATCTTCTTTCCACCAAATCCAAATCCTGTGAGAGAGAGTTGATTGTTGGGGAGACTATCATTTGAAGCACAAGAGCAAGGAGTTCATCATCAACAAACCATTTGTTACTTCTTGGAGAGTGGTGTCTCCTAGACAGGCTAGGTGTCACTTGGGAGCCTCCGACAAGATTGTGGATTTGAACCAAGGAGTTTGTAAGGGCAAGGAGATCGCCTACTTTGTGAAGATCTACCTCTAGTGAGGCAAGTCCTTCGTGGGCGACGGCCATGGTGGGATAGACAAGGCTGCTTCTTCGTGGACCCTTCTTCGGTGGAGCCCTCCGTGGACTCACGCAGCCGTTACCCTTCGTGGGTTGAAGTCTCCATCAATGTGGATGTACGATAGCACCACCTATCGGAACCACGGCTCAAAAATCACCGTGTCTCCAAATTGCGTTTGAATCCTCCAATCCCTTCCCTCTACATTTGTGCAAGTTGCATGCTTTACTTTCCGCTACTCATATACTCTTTGCATGCTTTCTTGATATGTATTGTGAATGTTAAACTTGTGCCAAAACTCCACTTAAACTTTAAGAATCTAAAAACTGCTACTTTTGGCACCTAGTGTCTAATCACCCCCCTCTAGACACCTCTTCTCGATCCTTTCAGTTCCGCAGCTGGCCGCTCCAATCCAGCCCGAGGAAGAGTGCCGAGTTGCTTAACGTCGGCTTGTCGGGGAGCATGGCAGCACGGGCATCATTACTATCATCGAAGCCGTCGCGTCGTACAACGCCTCTAGTGCCTGTGACTGCGCCATCCGCTATCGACACGCGCATAGCTGCACCATGCAGGCAGAGAAAGAGGCCACCACAAATGTCGATGAGGTGGTGGCCAGCACGTCCCCGCCCTCCGCCATCATTGAGGACATGTAGAACACAGGAGACCACCGCTGAGGCGGCGCCGGCGTAAATAGCCGATGTCTTGCACGATTCTTCTTCAGCCAGATGTTGGAGGAGGACAAAGAGATCGGCCGACTACCATTTAGATTAGGTATATTAAATATACCTTTAGCTCCAGACTAGTAGAGCTTATTTGATATAAGTGTAATGAAATCTGTCATGTTTATATGAAATACGGCCGTGTTGCATGAATTTACATCCACGTTCGTGCTCTCGGGCGAGTGCTCTCCGTCGCTGGAGTGGGACAATGAACTCCGCCTCTGACAACACCGCATAGTGCGTCACCACCGTTGTGATGGCTAGGACGCGGCGAAAGAACGATGTCCTTCATTCCACAGGTGATGGCCATTATCGCGCACTCGTCTAGACGGCTCGGTAGCTCATGAAGCAGCACCAACAACATGCCTTGTGCGCCTAGTACTCCATTGCAGTCATAGTTGCTGCATGTGCAACTCGGTTTGCAGTTGCAGATGAGCACGGCGATGCTGCGTGCCCATCCATCAATAGTGGCCGGTATGAGGATGGCATCGCCATTCATCCTATTTTGTACTAAAAATCATGAAGAGTATAAACATGTTTACATACAACCTGAGTGGATTGCTCCAGTGTTCATCACATGTGTAGTGTCATGCAAAGCTTCATTTGTTAGGTTATAATCTCATTTTGTTTTGGTATGTGTGATGTTACACGTAGAATGAGTAACTAGCTAAGTTACTTAATTTATCTTTCTCCTCATTAACTAATTGCCACATAGGCGAATTTGCTGAGTTGGACCCGATGTTACTCTTGAAGTTACTCCCATTTTGCTTAGTCTTAGACGTTGTTCGGTTCAACCTACTCCCAAGGAGTTTGGAGAGGATTGGAGGAAAATTTGGCTTGTACATGATTTAATCCACCACAATCCCTGTTAGTCCCCGTTAAAACCCCTTGAACCGCACAAGCCCTTAAGGTTAAAATTGACCGGGATTATAGAGGATAGGGTACAAACTTCAGGGATTTAAAGGTGAGGGTTTGTTTCTGACTATCTCTACAAGCTCAAGGTATATAAATCTGACTTAACTCTCCCCTCATGCGCACACGCGGGTACACTCAGGCTGGAGCGCATTTGAACACGAAAAGGAAGGTAACATGGCAATTTGAGACATCTAGTTGTCCACTTAATGTGGGGTCTGGGACCAAATGTCAGCCATACCAAGTGCGACATGAACGCGGTGGCGCGGTTATTTGTTGAGTTTCTTTTTATTGGGACATTAAATTAAAAGATGGCTCTGCGCGTATTCAATTTAAAACGATCGCTACGGAGAGAGAAAAACAATTACTACTCCACTTCAGGACTTGCTTGCTAGGATTGCTGAAAGAACATGTGGTGCCCCCATGTGTGGTTTTGGTAATTGATGACATTCTCTATGGACTAATGGTTGCATTGAGGTATATTTGAAGAATTTGTCCATAGGCATTTCTTCAAGCCAATGTGTTGGTTTCGAGGAGTTTATGAGTTGACCAAGGTGCTATTAAGAAATTATCCCAAGATTGGTCATGTGAGTGTTGAGCTTATTGCAAGCATGTCTTGAAGAAGAATATTGTGTGGTCATTCGTGTTTACCTTCACTACATCATCCAAATGAAGAGAGTTGGAAAGATTCAAGGTTGATCAAGACTAGTACACAAAGTGATTCGAGTTGATGAACACACAAAGCGTAGAAGATGTACCGAGAGGGATCAAGTGATCCCATGGTATGGTAAGCATTGTCCATTACGCTTTGTGTACTAACCCATGGTCTACGTGAGAGTTCTACGTGGGGTGAGGTATGTTTCCATTGGCTTGCGTCAAGAGGAAGATATCATACAACCCGTGGAGAGGATGACATCAAGTAGTGATCGTCATCAAGATTGCGTGTGCAAGGTTAAGTGGATCATCGTGAAGAGATCAAGTGCTTGAAGCTTGCCGTCCATTGTGGTGACAATGGACTTGTGAAGGTGTGCCAAAGAGTGGCTCTCCCATAGTGGAGTAAGGGGGAGAAATCAACTAGTCTTCATCGAGCCAACGCAATCAAGAAAGGTGGTCCAACTTGAGGGAGTCAAGATCGTCATCATCTAGCTCAAGTGCACTATGTGCAAGGCAAAGGTTCGCCCTTGATAGGTTTATGTGTTACCGGTCTCATGGTGGTTGTTGAGAGACCGGGTTATAAGATCAGTTGTGGTACTATCAAGGGGGATCTTGATGAGTAGCTTGACCATATCATTCGTAGAGAGCTCAAACCATTGCATCCTTGCACCATATTTCTTGGTTCTTGTTTGGTATTTCTCTCGGTGAGTTTTAGAGCTTATGGTCATCTTCATGACAAGCTCGAGTTCATCGAAAACAGAGTTCACATGCATCTTCTATGATGTTTTCGATGTTGGGGTTTTTATCGGTTCTCTTTGTGAGTCTTAGAGCTTATGGTCATCTTGATGACAAGCTCGTGTTCATCGAAAATGGAGTTCACATGCATATTCTATGATGTATTCAATGTTGGAGGTTATTCCGGTTCTTCTCTGTTGGAGGTTTCACTCTTCTATATCTTAGGCATACCTCCCCTGCCTCCCGATGCTACTCATCGTCATCTATCCAACAAGCTTGAGTTTGCTCAATTCATAGCTCATTTGCAGAAGTTGTGGCAGTTCTGGTTTTCCTGCAGCCTATGTTTTTCTTGGAAGTAGCATAAGGGAGGTTTCAACGGTAGCACGGCCGCCCCGGAGCGGCAGTATCGCTGAAAGCTATAGGCGGTAGTACAACCCACGGCCACAGGCGGGAGTATTGCTCCGGTTCCACGCTAGTACCGCCTCGACTCGAGACCTGCGTGTCTCGTGTCGGGTTTGGCGGCAGTAGGAGCGGTAGTACCGCTTGTTAGCGGAAGTACCTGAAATGATCGAGAAGAGGTGTCTAGAGAGGGGTTGATTAGACACTCAACTAGTAAAGGTGGAAAATTTTAAATTCTTCAAGTTGAGGTGGAGATTTAACACAAGTTCAAACATTCACGATACATTTCAAGCAGGCATGGCTAGAATATGAGCAGTAGAAAGAGTAAAGCTTGCTAATTGCAAGAAAGTAAAGGGCTGGGATTGCAGTGTGCAAACACAATGAATCATGGATATTTTTGGCGTGGTTCCGATATGTGGTGCTATCGTACATCCACATTGATGGATACTTCAACCCATGAAGGGTAACGGTTGCGCGAGTCCACAGAGGGCCCCACCATGAAGGGTCCACGAATAAGCAACCTTATCTACCCCACCATGGCCATCGCCCATGAAGGACTTGCCTCACTCGGGTAGATCTTAATGAAGTAGGCAATCTCCTTGCCCTTACAAACTCCTTGGTTCAACTTCACAATCTTGTCGAAGGCTCCCAAGGATACCTAACCAATCTAGGAGATGCCACTCTATAGATGGTGTGATGATGCTGAACTCCTTGCTCTTGTGCTTCAAATGATAGTCTCCCCAACACTCAACTCTCTCACAGATTTGGCTATGGTGGAAAGATGATTTGAGTGGACAGCAACTTGGGGAAGGCTAGAGATCAAGATTCTTGTGGTTGGATTGGAATGTCTTGGTATCAACACATGAGTAGGTGGTTCTCTCTCAGAAAATGAGTAGTGGAAGTGTAGGCACATTCTGATGGCTCTCACTCAAATGAAGATGGGGGTGGAGGGGTATATATAGCCTCCACACAGAATCCAACCCTTACACACATTTGACCCAATTCGGTAAGACCGAATAGAATAACTCGGTGAGACCGATTTAGTTCAAAATGCGAATGTTAGGTATCTTGGTGGGACCGACTGGATCAATTCGGTGGGACCGATGTGCTAGGGCTAGTGTAAAACCTCATCTCGGTGAGGCCGATTGCTTGAACTTGGTGAGACCAATTTCAGCAAAGAGCAAACAAAGAGTTGGTCAAGCAAACTCGGTGGGACCGATCGCTCAATTCGGTGAGACCGAAATGTTACAAAGGGAAATAGAGAGTTTGTAGGGCCATCTCGGTGAGATCGAGATCCATATCGGTGTGACCAAATTGTCTAGGGTTTCTGGCAGTGGCTATGTCAACTGAACTCGCCAGGTAGATTAAATAGGTGGGGCCGCTTTGGGTTTTGGACATATGTGGAAATGAGAAAGGTGGCTGACGGTTTTGGAGCAATATCACTAAGCATTTTGAGCAAGTAGACCATTAAGAAACACCTCACCCCCTTTTAATATTATTGGCTTTCCTATAGACTCAATGTGATCTTGGATCACTAAAATGAAAATGAAAAGTCTTGAGCTTTTGCCAATCTTTGTGCTTAGCATTTTGAAGGGGTTCCACATCCTCTTGTCCTTACCATGCCATTGTTGAACTTATCTGAAATATACTAGATAAAAGTATTAGTCCAACGGGAGATATGTTGACATTAATTACCAAAAATCACCCAGGGAGCACTTGTGCTTTCAATCTCCCCCTTTTTGGTAATTGATGACAACATACATCAAAGCTTTAGATAAAGGATATGAAGAGTAACAAGTAAACCTTTGGAAAGACATGTAACATGTATAGGCTCCCCCTACATGTATGCAATCATGTAAAGATAGAGTAGAAGAACATGTGAATGTATGAACATGACGGAGCAAGCAATGAGTTACATGTATCTTGTCTATATGCATCGGAGCAAAATGATGTAGATAAAAGGAAGTGTACCTTCATGTTCCTGAATCCTTCTTGCAAACAATATGTACATCAGCAAGAGATCATCATGCACATGAGTGTGAGGCATATACTTACCTTGTGGTCCTGAGCTAGCTTTGGAATAGGTGAACTTAAGAAAACAGGGTTAGATAACACAAGAACACTCTAATTAAAGCACTTTCAAGAAACCACAAGAGTAGCAAGACTGGGATGACATGTAATGGGTGAGTACTTAGTACTTCATCTAGATATAGACATGTCCCCAAAGATTTAAAGATAGGCAATGAATTCCAAAAGATTTTCTTCCCTAGAAATGGACCCTTTCTCCCCCTGAATCTGATATTGGATAATGGGAGAAGGTAGGGTAAGAGAAAATCAGGGCAAGAAAAATCGGAGCAGGAAATGGTACAGCACGAATGCTTGCAATGGCTAAGATCAACCAAATATTGACATGTCTTTCCCTCAAAAAGACATGTGACTTCTCTCCTCTTTGTAAGTGTGCATCTTTTTAGAAGAGGCTTTGATGCTCTCTCTGATAAGGTTTGGTTAAGCTTTGATGTTCTAGCTGTGTTGATCTCTGTCTCCCCCTTTGACATCAATTTCCAAGAAGGGTTTCTTCAGGAATTTGAGTCAAGTAGGTTTGGTCCTGGAGAGACACTAAAAAGCAGCGTGTAGCTTGAGATGCAGGTAGAGGATAAGAATCATCGAGTGGAGCTGAAGAAAAAAATGAAGTGTGCAATGGCAAAAAAAATCTCAGCAGAGAAATCGGTAACGCCGACCTGTTTCTATCGGTGACACCAAGTTGACTGTGCAATGGATGATGCATATCGGTTAGACCGGGTTAGTCCATGTCGGTTGTACCGATGAACTATCTATGAGATATTCTTGTAGTTCAGTCTAGCCGATAGGGTTGGATCGGTGAGTCCGAGTTCAATGCAGAGTGAAGTTTTTGTCAACTCAGCTCACTAGGCGAATTAAATCTCACAAGGATTTGCAATGAATAAACTAAAATATTTGCAATGAATTAGATATATAAAATACAGAGAAGAACATATATAAGGAAAGAAATCTAGATGAAGTTTTTTAAGATACCAAGAAATATATGCAAGAACACAAAGTAAGTGAATAGAGAAACACTAGAGAACTTCATCTAGAAGGGGTCGGCGACAAAGTCACCTATGTTAGAGTATATTGACTTAGGAGTCAGTTTAGATCACTTGACCATAGGTCATACCCATCATTTAAGCTCAAAATGGGGTTACCACTTTTCGTTTAAGCATTTTGATGTATTCACATCTCGTTGAGTTGCTTTGACTCATGACTTGGATTAAAGCTTCTCCAAGATGGAATGACATACCTAGGGTGGTGTTGATTTTGATCTTGTATTCGAACTTGTGTTGGATGCTCAAGGTTGATGTAGTCCATCAAGAGTTGGGAGCACCACTAGTAATTTGAGTTCATATTCCTACATGGGTCAATCTTGCAAGGAAGAGAACTTGTGTGTCCAAAATGACAATCATGAGACTTGATACCAAATGAAATTTGATATGTAGAAATTGTCAAAGGATATGTTGAGTGGGTTCATGCTTCCTTGTATTCAACCATATAGTAGGAACTTTGTGATGTGGAGATTGCTAAAGATGTGAATGGATTGCAATATCATAGATTTGGGCTCATCCAAGTACCTACAAAGGTTAGATAACATGCAAGGGTACTAATATAGATCCAAGTCATAAGATCATCATCATAAGAGAAATATCAAGGATTAGTCATAAAAGGCTCATGCCTTGCATGTATCCAAATGGAGTTTCTACTCCAAGTTTGAGGCACCAATAATATTCAATTCACCTCTTGTCGGATTCCGGGTTCCGTCAGACCCTCTAGGTTTGAACACTGGGGTGCGCACGGAGATTTCACCCTCTGCCTACCTACACCTCACCGCCTCGCTAGGATCTAAGCAATCAAAGGAACAACACAAGAGACACAGAGTTTATACTGGTTCGGGCCACCATTGTGGTGTAATACCCTAGTCCAGTGTGTGGTGTGGTGGATTGCCTCTTGGGCTAATGAGGAACAATACAAGGAAGAACAGCCTCGTGAGGGTCTGTCCTTGGCTGGTGCGATGAACTGCTAGGGGAGTTCAGTCGTTCTCTCTACTGGTTTCCTGGTGAGGATTTCCTTTTCCGCTGTTGGCGTTGTTGTCCCGATGCCTCTACCCTGGGGGTGGCTAGTCCTACTTATAGGCAAAGGCCCTGGGCCTCCTCCCAAATATTGAGCGGGAAGGGCGCCAACAATTGGCCATTTTGAAGGGGAACATCTAGTACACTTATCCTGACTAAAGTTGGTCTGCGCCTGCTAAAGGCTCTGGTGGTGACGCCGGCTTGGGCTCCACGATGACCTCCATCCTGTCGTTCTGATGGTCTTGGTCTTGTTGCACCGAAATGGATACCTTTGCTTGATGCTCCCGCCTGCGCTTGCTCCCTTTGCACCAAAGAGGAAAGAAGGACACTGCACGGCCCGGCGCCCGCTTGGCGCCCTTGGTCGTCATGGCTTGCGTCATGGGCACCTCGTGAGGTACCCCGCCTTGATCTCTCCGCCTCCTCGCGAGCCAGCCTAACGAGGCCGTGCCTGAGGAAGCCTCCTGTCATCCGCCCCGTGAGGCTTGGCCCCTCGCAAGGGTCTTGAGCTCGTGCTGATGAAGATGGGCCATGCTGGGCCGCCCCTTGAGCCACGCCGCAGGCCGCAGGCAGGCATGTCTGGGGACCCTCGTTCCCAAAACGCCGACAGTAGCCCCCGGGCCCAAGGCGCGCCCGGACTTGGCTGAGCAGAGAGGCAAAGGGGCAAGTGCGAAGTGTCACGGGCCCTAACAGCCTGTGGCCTCGGGTGGCGCGTGGAGGTTGATTGGACGTGGGCGGCCCCGCTCCCCCATGATGCCCCGGCATCCGCGTGAGCTGACAAGTCCCAGCATGCAAAAACTGGTCATGATTACCTGCGATCGTGGAAGCCGACGGTTGGCCTCCTTTGGCTATAAGTACGGAGCGGCGCGAGCCACTCCAGTCCATCTTCCTCTACTACTTCCCCTCTTCCTCATCTTCGCCACTGCTCCGCCTCGCCGCCATGGCTCCGATACGCCGGTTCTCCGCGGAAGAGAAGGGAAAGGCTCCCCGAGAGGGCCCCGATCCGCTTCCGCCAAAGAAGCGGTTGGTCCTCTGCCGCCGAGATGAGGGTGCGCGGCAGGAGGTGTCGAGGCCTTGGTGTGAGCGGCCGCCGCCAGGGTTTCCGCTGCCCTTTATGCCCGCCTTGAGGGCCCTGCAGGAGCTGATGCTGATCGCCATGGACGACGCCGCCGTCGGCGCCGGCGGGTCACGGCGGTGCGTGTTGTTCCTCCGGGAGTTCACACTGAGGGCTCCTCCCGAGAGTTTGTGCTCCACGCCGCCATGCCTCCTTGATCTTGGATTTGCCTTCCTACTTCCTTCACCTTCAAGATTCCGCCGAGGGGGCCTTTCAGGCTCTGGCTGCAGCATGCCGATTGCCAGACTCCTGCGACCAATGCGGATGTCGAGGTCGTCGCTCCAGGTAAGGTCTTCATGACCCGGGGATGGGGCAAGATCGCCCGGGTTTGCGGGATGAGGGGTGCCCTCATGATCCACCTGGAGTTTGACGGTGCTTCCATGATGCTCTTCAAGGTCTTCGACGAAGATGGGCGTCGGCTAGAGTGCTGTCCCAGAGGCAGCGGCAGAAGCCCCGGAGCGGCAAGGACCAGGCCTGCCGTCACACGTTCTTCCGGCAGCTCCTTAGGCGGCGAGGGTGCCGGAGGATCCAGCGACTCCGCCGAGCTCTTAGCGACTCCGGAGACGAGCGATGACAACTACGAGCCCCCGAGCCTGCGCCGCTCTCGGAGCAGGACGAGCTCGTTAGGCCGCCGCCATCTCTGATCTGGATGAGGTTGGCGCCGGTTCCTGGCGGCCCACTGTTGATGATGGCGTCTGCCACGACGGTTCTTGTGGTTAGGACTCCTTAGGATATGCGTCTTTTGTCCCTGCGAGGAGCCAAGAATACACCCCGTGGGGGCTTGTAAGGTGTTTGTAGCTCCGTTTATCAATATGATCCTTATCGTGAAGCAGTGCGAGATGCTTATTTCGTCTTAGCTTAGTTTCTTCCTTTCAGTCCTCACAAGGGCTTGGTGCTCTGCGTCGACAGGTCCCGGTCCCAAGGCGGTTTCAGCCATCGCTGGTATGCCAGGTCGCGATGCCGTGGTCAAGGCCAAGAGGTGAGCGGCCCGGGGTCCAGTAAGAGCCCCTGAGTCGCGATGCTCAGGAGGTCCCCTTTGGCGCTCAAGCAGCTATCGTTCGGTGAGAAAGTAGTGTGACGTTGCTAAGACGGGATTGCATTGGATGCGGTGACGATGCTGCGATAGCTAGTGTTTCTGGAGAGTGACTTATCTCGAGGGTCGGGAGACGCTTCCTGGTGCGGTGCTAGGTCCGTGCCTTGGCCGGCGAGGGGTTGCCTGGCGAGGTCTCCGTGTGCCTCTCTCCTCTCGCCTCTGCTCCCCTTTCTGCTCTGCATCCTCGGGTCCCGGCCCTCAGCGAGTCTCAGCCGTCACTGGTTTGCCGGGGCGTGATGCCATGGGCAAAGCCAAAGGGTGAGGGCTGGAGAGCTAGTAGGAGCCCTGAGTCGCGATGCTCAGGTACCCCCTTTAACGCGCAAGCGGTTCATGCGGACGAGAGTGAAGAGGACGCCTTGAGGGCCTTGCCTGGCACTTCTCCTTGGGGGGGATCCTGCAGACCCACCACAAAAAGAGCAAAAGTCCGCTATGACAAGCGTCGGTCAGTCGTTAGTTGCTGTGGAGAGGCGCCGAGGCACTAAAGGCCTGACGAGGTGTGTTGGGGCACCCGTGAGCCAGCGCGGGACTCACGAGGCCCTGCTCCAAGGCGGGTTGCGCCTGGCACTGGGCCTTAACTTGTGTTGTGTTCCTGCAAATTTGTCCAGATGCCGATGCTCTACGTCCTCGGGTCCCGGCCATCGAGCTGGTCTCTGCCGTCACTGGTTTGCCGGGGCGCGATGCCGTGGGCAAAGCCAGAGGGTGAGGGCTAGAGAGCCGGTAGGAGCCCTGAGTCGCGATGCTCAGGAACCCCCCTTTAACGCGCAAGCTGGGTTAGATGTCGATGCTCTACGTCCTCAGGTCCTGGCCCTCGAGCTAGTCTCAGTCGTCGCTGGTTTTCCGGGGCGCGATGCCGTGGGCAAAGCCAGAGGGTGAGGGCTGGAGAGCCGGTAGGAGCCCTGAGTCGCGATGCTCAGGCACCCCCCTTTAACGCGCAAGCTGCCGACATCTAGGCAGAAGAGGTGCCACGGATAGGCACCAAATAACAAGCATGATGGGTCGAATGCATGGCCCGAAAATAAACGCAAGAGGGATACACGCCACTGGGTCTGACCCGAGCGACTTGGGGATGATGCAGCCCGAGGGGCGCCCGCAACAAAGTAAGATAAAAACACGAGCTAAAGGGATACACGCCGCAGGGACGGACCCACGCGGCCTGGGAATGATGCAGCCCTGAGGGCGCTCCCAGGTGGAAACGAAACTTGAAAGATGTCACCTGATAGTGTTGACGACGAAGGGGTGTTGAAGTAGCAGACGTAGAGGGCTGTGGGGGCCGATCCTCACGAGCCCCCAGGCCCAGGAGCCTCGGGAGGCTCCGGAGGCGCTGGTGGCTCCTCGCGGACCATCTCCATCTCCGCCGGGACTGCAGAGCGCCTGGCCTCCTGAGCCTCCAGGATGCTCCTCATGAGGCGCTGGCGCATCGCAACCGCGTTCGGCAAGCCGTAGGGCATGCGAACGTACCTGTGGGGTGGGCCTCTACAGCGCCCCACTCGTGAGGGCCAGAAGCGCTCCTGAGAGGCGACTCGGTTGAGCCCTGGGATGTCAATGTAGACGCGCAGCCCGCCATCCTCACCTGGATGAGGAGCTGCGGTGGGTAAGCGGCGGCTGCCGCTCATGACTCTTGACTTCTGCAACTCCTGTGTGGTCTGACTGACGAACTCCTGAGGGTTTGGCCCTCCTTGCTTTGCTCCTTCCTGAGGGAAACGTGTTCTGAAACACGCCTCCAAGTGGTGCCCAAGCGCCTCCCTCGTGACCTTAGCAAGGTCGGTGGCCCTCCAGGTGGGAGCCCCCGAGCCCTGTTTGAGGAGGGCGCCGGGCGCGCCTCCCTATGCGATAGAAGGAGGTGCCCCCTGAGAAGGTGCAGACCCTGAGGGGCCTGCCTCCTGAGGGGTCGGGCCTGGCGATGTCTTCTTCTTCTTGGGGGTGGACTCAGGGAGTCTCCCGCTCCCACGATCTGGGTCTTCAAGCGGCGTGGCCTGAAAAGCTCGTTCCAGGGAGCACACCGCGTCACTTTCTTCACAAGGCACCGTGATGACTCCACCGCTTCCTGGCTTCTTGAGGACGTTGTAGCCGTGATGAGTCACGGTCATGAACTTGGTGAGAGCTGGGTAGCCGAGGATGGCGTTGTACGTCAGGTGAATGTGGGCGACGTCGAAGTCGATGAGCTCGGTGCGGTAGTTGTTGCGCGCCCTGAAGGTGACAGGGAGGCGGACCTGCCCAATTGGAACCATGGAGCCGTCGGTGACTCCGGAGAAAGGCTTGCTTGGCTGAAGTTGATCGTAAGGCACTTGGAGGTTGTTGAATGTCTCCACGGACAGGACGTTGAGCCCTGCCCCGCCATCGACGAGGGTCCTGGTAACTTGCACGTTGCTGATGACTGGGGAGCAAAGCATTGGGAGGACTCCGGCTGTGGCCGCGCACTTGAGCTGATCCGCTGAGCTGAACGTGATGGCGCACGCCAACGACCTGAGGGGGCGCGTGGCTTCAAGCTTGGGGAGGACTGCATTCACTTCGCGGGCGAACTACTTGAAGATGCATTGAGAGGCTAGGGCTTGAGCTCCGCCCAGGATGCAGGCAATCGCGCGCGGCTCCTGGAAGCCCCCAGCCCCCTCGTCCTGATGATGGTCCTCATTTCTCCTTGGCTGCGGCAGCAGTGGAGGGAGGCCTGCGTTTCCTTGCGGGCGATCCTCACGAGGCCGATCCCTCCAGTCTCCCTCGCGAGGCTGATCCTACCAGCGATCCTCGCGAGGTCGGTCGTGCCACCCTTGGCGACGGCCGTGGTCTTCCCAGCGTCCTGCGTTCCTTCCTCCTCCTCGGCCATAGCCGCGATCGTTGCGGTCGGGGCGTTGGCCGACCCTTCCTTCTCGCACGGCTCGGAGCTCTTGGCATTCGTTGGTGTTGTGGGTGTGGAGGTCATGATACACACAGTATCGGCTGCCCTTGAAAGACTCGGGCTGATCTCTGCCCCGCTTGGTGTCTGGTTCCACCGCGAGCACGGCAGCCCCCTTGCGCTTCACGTCCTTGGCCTTGGATTTCTTCTCTTCTAGGTCGGCAGCTGGCAGCTCGAGGAGGGAAAGGTGCCCTTCCTCAGCCCTGGCGCACTTAGTTGCCAAGTTGAACAGCTCCAAGGAAGTGCATAGATCTTCATGCATCGCCAGCTCCTCCTTCATCCTGACATCGTGCACGCCGTCGGAGAAGGCCGAGATGATGGCCTCCTCGGTCACCTTGGGAATCTTGAGACGTGCGTTGTTGAAGAGCTGGATGTACCTCTGCAGGGTCTCCCCTGGTTGCTGCTTGATGCGGTGCATGTCGCTCACGGCAAGTGGCCGGTCGCGAGTACCTTGGAAGTTGGCGATGAAACGGGTGCACATCTCGTCCCAGGAGGAGATCGTGCCTGGCGCCAAGTTCAGGAGCTAGGTGCGGGCCCCGTCCTTGAGCGCCATGGGAAACCAGTTAGCCATGACCTTCTCGTCCCCATTGGTGACTTCGGTGCCCAGCTCGTAGAGTTGGGGGAACTCCGCAGGGTCGGCCGTGCCGTCATAGCGAGGAGGCAGGTCTGGCTTGAACTTGCAAGGCCACGCGACGCTGCGCAGCCCGGTGGTGTAGGCGCGGCATCCCGCCGTGGCCATGGGAGGCCTCTGGTGATGTGGAGCTTGGTCTTGCGGGCCCCTATGTGCTGCAGCTGGGAGCAGCGTGGGGTCTTGGCGCGCTGGGACAGGAGCGTGGTCGTGACGGACCAGAGCAGGGAGCACTCGGGCAGCTTCTTGGGGGAGAGGAACCTCTTGACAGCTCCTCTCTTGCTGTGCTGGCGCCGGACGGGGTGGGTTCCGTCCAGGGGCCACGCGCCTTGGGGCCAGGGCGCCTTCTTGAGGAGGAGGTGGCTGAGGCGCCCCTGGAGCTTCATTGCCCGCTTGGGGCGGGGCGCGGTGCAGCGAGAAGGACGGCGCGGGGGAGCCCCCTGCGGCGCGGACGAGCTCGGCGACGCGGTCGAGCTACTCTTCATAGACGTCGTCGACTGGGGGGTAGCGCAGGAGCTCGTTTGCCGCGATGAGCGCAGGCCGAGCCTCCACGGCCGCGCGGGGCGCGCGGGACAAAGAACCAGCCGGGGCGAGCGAGGGAGTGGCAGTGCAGCCGTCTTGCCTCATGGATGGGTGCTGGGACGATGCTTGCTACTCGTTCCCCGCCGGGCCGGTGGCGGTGTTGACGGCAGGTGATGGGGAACGGCGGGGGTGGCCGCCGACGGGGGCCGTCTGGGAGACGCGGGAAGCGGGATCTGCTCCGCGCTCGGTGCGGGCCCGACGAGCGTCTGACATGGACGCGATGGTCGGTGAAGAACAGGGCGGCGGAAGGCGAATTCTGGCGCACCCCTACCTGGCGCGCCAAATGTCGGATTTCGGGTTCCGTCAGACCCTCTAGGTTCGAACACTAGGGTGCGCGCGGAGATTTCACCCTCTGCCTACCTACACCTCACCGCCTCGCTAGGATCTAAGCAATCAAAGGAACAACACAAGAGACATAGAGTTTATACTGGTTCGGGCCACTATTGTGGTGTAATACCCTACTCCAGTGTGTGGTGTGGTGGATTGCCTCTTGGGTTAATGAGGAACAATACAAGGAAGAACATCCTTGCGAGGTTCTGTCCTTGGCTGGTGTGATGAACTGCTAGGGGAGTTCAGTCGCTCTCTCTACTGGTTTCCTGGTGAGGATTTCCTTCTCCGCTCTTGGCGTTGTTGTCCCGATGCCTCTACCCTGGGGGTGGCTAGTCCTACTTATAGGCAAAGGCCCTGGGCCTCCTCCCAAATATTGAGCGGGAAGGGCGCCAACAATTGGCCATTTTGAAGGGGAACATCTAGTACACTTATCCTGACTAAAGTTGGTCCGCGCCTGCTAAAGGCTCTGGTGGTGACACCGACTTGGGCTCCACGATGACCTCCGTCCTGCCGTTCTGCTGGTCTTGGTCTTGTTGCACCGAAATGGATGCCTTTGCTTGATGCTCCCGCCTGCGCTTGCTACCTTTGCACCAAAGAGGAAAGAAGGACACTGCGCGGGCCAGCACCTGCCTGGCGCCCTTGGTCGTCATGGCTTGCATCATGGGCACTTCGTGAGGTACCCCGCCTTGATCTCTCCGCCTCCTCGTGAGCCAGCCTGATGAGGCCGTGCCTGAGGAAGCCTCCTGTCGTCCTCCCCACGAGGCTTGGCCCCTCGCGAGGGTCTTGAGCTCGTGCTGATGAAGATGGGCCATGCTGGGCCGCCCCTTGAGCCACGCCGCAGGCAGGCAAGTCTGGGGACCCCCATTCCCAGAACGCCGACACCTCTCAATCGGCAAAATACTTTTTCATCAAGTTTTTTGGTGAATATATCTACCAATTGCTTATCGGTACGAACATGCTTAAGATCGATGTCTCCTTTAGCAACATGATCTCGAATGAAATGATGACGAATTTCAAGATGCTTAGTTCGAGAGTGTTGCACGGGATTGTGAGCAATCTTAATAGCACTCTCATTATCAAAAAGCAATGTAAGATGTTTCACATGTATACCATAGTCCTCAAGGGTTTGGGTCATCCATAGTAATTGAGCACAACATGATCCGGCAACAATGTATTATGCTTCGGCGGTGGATAATGATACCGAGTTTTGTTTCTTGGAGGACCAAGACACAAGAGATCTACCAAGAAATTGACAAATACCCAAAGTGGATTTTCTATCAACCTTGTCTCCGGTATAGTCCGAATCGGAGTAGCCAACAAGATCGAAAGATGACACCTTAGGAAACCAAAAGCCAAAATTTCGTGTATGAATTAAGTATCTCGCTATCATTTTCACAGCCTTAAGATGACATTCTTTAGGGGCCGCTTGATATCGTGCACACATGCACATGCTTAGCATAATATCAGGACGAGAGGCACATAGATACAATAATGAACCAATCATAGAGCGGTAAACCTTTTGGTCAACTGGTTTGCCATCCTTAGTCAAGTCAAGATGTCCACTAGTAGGCATGTGTGTTTTATTAACTTTGATTTTTGCATATTGAACTTCTTGAAAAAAAATCCTTGGTATACTTTGTTTGACAAACAAAGGTGCCTTTCTTAGTTTGCTTGATTTGTAAACCAAGAAAGAATTTGAGTTCACTCATCATAGACATCTCAAACTTTTCCGACATTAGCCTTCCAAACTTTTCACTAAAATGAGGGTTAGTCGAACCAAATATGATATCATCCACATAAATTTGGCACACAAATAATTCACCATTCATCCTTTTAGTAAAAAGTGTAGAATCAATCTTCCCAATTTCAAAGCCTTTTTCAATAAGAAACTTGGTCGAGCATTTTATACCATGCTCTAGGAGCTTGTTTAAGACCATAAAGAGCTTTGTGAAGTTTGTAAACATGATCGAATTTCTTAGGATTATCAAAGCTGGGAGGTTGTTTAACATAGATTTCCTCCTCAATTTCACCATTAAGAAAATCACTTTTAATGTCCATTTGGTATAAGGTGATATTATGGTGATTGGCATAGGCAAGTAAGATGCGTATGGACTCAAGCCTAGCAATGGGGGCATATGTCTCACCATAATCCATACCTTCGACTTGAGTGTAGCCTTGGGCGACGAGAAGGGCCTTGTTGCGTACAACTTGTCCATCCTCATCTTTCTTATTCTGAAACACCCATTTGGTTCCAATGACATTGTGCTTGTCGTCGGGCTTCTCAACCAATGTCCATACTTGATTCCTCTCGAAGTTATGTAGCTCCTCATGCATAGCGTTCACCCAATTCGGATCATCAGGAACTTCTTCAACCTTCATAGGTTCAATACTAGAAATGAATGAGTAATGTTCACAAAAGTTAGTTAAACGAGTTTTGGAGCGAGTAATTCTCCTGGTTTGAATGCCATCAAAGATTTGTTCGACAGATGATCTCTTGAGACTCTTGCTAACTCGTGAGAGCTTTTGTTTGGGTCAGGGTGGAACATCCTCTTCATTGTCTTCTTGTTCTTCTTGTCCTTCTTCATTGTTGTTAACATTGTTATTCTCTTGTGGAGGTGGAGAAGGAGGTCGATGAGGTTCATCTGGTTGTACTTCCTCATTTCCTTCGTCTTGACGTGTTCCACTTGTGGCCAAGTCAATGTGTGGTTCACCTTGTCATGAGGTCGAGGCTTCCACTTGAATGGATGAAGTACTTTCCTTCACCTCTGTTGGACGAACCTTGCCAATAGACAAGTCTTGAATTACTTTTGAAGGATCTTTGTCTCCTACATCAATTGGCAATTGCTCTACTTGCGAGCCGTTAGATTCATCAAACTTCACATCTACCGTTTCTTCACCCTTTCGAGTGAAATTGTTGTAGACACGGTAAGTGTGAGATTTTGAGCCATAACCGAGTAGGAAACCTTCATGAGATTTAGGGGCAAATTTCAAACGATAATGCTTATCAAGAATGTAGCACTTTGAGCCAAATATTTGAAAGTGTCCAACTTGGGGTTTGTTACCAGTGAGAAGCTCGTATGTCGTCTTGCCGAGAAGCTTATGAAGATATAGTTGATTCATAGGATGACAAGCTGTCTCAACCGCTTGCGCCCAAAAGTGTCTTGGCATTTTGTATTCGTCAAGCATTGTTCTCGCCATCTCAATTAGCGCCCGGTTCTTCCTCTCAACAACTCCGTTTTTTGAGGTGTATATGTAGCCTAGAAATCGTGGGAGCTCCCTTCTTCATCAAGAAAGGTATCCACATTGGCGTTCTTGAACTCCTTCTGTTGTCGCTTCGAACCTTCTTGATCTTCACTTTAAATTGGTTTTGGGCCTTCCTAGCGAAGTTCTTGAAGATCTTTTGGACCTGCGATTTATCATTAAGAAAGAGCACCCACGTAAATCTGGAAAAAACATCAACAATGACTAAACCCAGTGAGTTACCACCGAGACTCTTGTAGGCATTGGGACCAAAAAGATCCATGTGAAGTAGCTCAAGCGGTCTTTTGTGGTCATGATATTTTTCACGGGAGGACTTCCTCCAACTGGTTTTCCTACTTGACAAGCACTGCAAAGTCCATCCTTGTCAAATTTAACATCTTTAACACCAAGGATATGATCACCTTTAATAATATTATCAAGATTTCGCATGCCCACGTGACCTAACCTTCTATGCTACAACCAACCTTTAGAAGATTTATCAATTAAGCAAGTCCTAGGTTGAGCTCTTTTAGTGAAATCAACAATTTATAGATCACCTCTACGTATACCGGTAAAGACCATATTATGATTATCTCTTCGAAACACTTGGCAATCTACTTCAGTGAATAGAACATTAAAACCAAAATTGGCCAGTCTAGATACAGAAAGTATATTAAACAAAGGGATTCAAAGAGAATGACATTTTGGATAGAGCTATCATGGGAGATGGCCACCTTACCAAGGCCAACTACCTTACCCTTTGAGTTACCACCAAAAGTGACATACTTACGGGGACCATCATTTTTTTCAAGCACATGGAACATATCTCTATCTCCGGTCATATCATCAGTATATCCACTATCAAGAACCCATTCCTTTCCTCCTGCAATATAGCCACAAAGGTTAGCCATAAGACCAACGTGTCTCGTTGACTCATCAAGATCAAAGTCACTATCATTATCCTCATCATAGTACCCATGTTCAACATCATCATGCAAATGATCATCACCTAGAGAGAGTGATTGACTAGATTTATGATCATGACAATGTGCATCTTTATGAATTCTAATGACTTGTGAAATGATGCTACTAATGACTCCAGCATCTCCTTTGGCATGCATAGGGTCACGGATCCCAAATAGACAATCATCAAATTTAGGATCACTAGGTTTCATTTTATGAAAAGCTATGGACTTTTGAAGAATCTCAACTAGATTTTTCAAGGATTAGTTTGGAAAGCGCTCCTCAAGATATCTCCATATAGTATAAGAACATTCAAATGTAGGCAAACATACAAGCAAATTTCTAGGCAATCCTCTCATGATAAGATCAATAGTTCTAAGATTGCGGGTTATGCAAGATACTCATCGGGGGTAGGATGCAAGGGATCAATAGGGGGAGCACAAGGGCTAGTAACATATTTGTTCAAGTTATATTCATTGAAAATCTCAAGCATCTCATTTTTCCAAGCACCATAGAACTCTCCATCAATCATAGGCACTCTACGTCTAATACTCCCAATCATAGACTCATCGATCTTCCTCCAATGGTGATTAAACCAAAGCAATGGAGACCAATGCTCTGATATTAATTGAAATGATCGAGAAGAGGTGTCTAGAGGGGGGGGGGGTGATTAGACACTCAACTACTAAAGGTGGCAATTTTTAAATTCTTCATGTTAAGGTGGAGATTTAACACAAGTTCAAACATTCACAATACATTTCAAGCAAGCATGGAAAGAGTGTGAGCAACGGAAAGAGTAAAGCATGCTAATTGCAAGAAAGTAAAGGGATGGGATTGGAGTGTGCAAACGCAATGAATCATGGAGATTTTTGGAGTGGTTCCGATAGGTGGTGCTATCGTACATCCACGTTGATGGAGACTTCAACCCACGAAGGGTAACGGTTGCGTGAGTCCACAGAGGGCTCCACCCATGAAGGGTCCACGAAGAAGCAACCTTGTCTATCCCACCATGGCCATCACCCACGAAGGACTTGCCTCACTCGGGTAGATCTTCACGAAGTAGGCGATCTCCTTGCCCTTATGAACTCCTTGGTTCAACTCCACAATCTTGTTGGAGGCTCCCAAGGATACCTAACCAATCTAGGAGGCACCACTCTATAGATGGTGTGATGATGCTGAACTCCTTGCTCTTGTGCTTCAAATGATAGTCTCCCCAACACTCAACTCTCTCTCACAGATTTGGCTATGGTGGAAAGATGATTTGAGTGGACAGCAACTTGGGGAAGGCTAGAGATCAAGGTTCTTGTGGTTGGATTGGAATGTCTTGGTCTCAACACATGAGTAGGTGGTTCTCTCTCAGAAAATGAGTAGTGGAAGTGTAGGCACATTCTGATGGCTCTCGCTCAAATGGAGATGGGGCTAGAGGGGTATATATAGCCTCCACACAAAATCCAACCGTTACACACATTTAGCCCAACTCGGTCAGACCGAATAGAAGAACTCCGTGAGACTGATTTAGTTCAAAATGTGAACGTTAGGAATCTCTATGGGACCGCCAGGATTAACTCAGTGGGACCGAATTGCTAGGGCTAGGGCAAAACCTCATCTCGGTGAGATTGATTGCTTGAACTCAATGAGACCAATTTCAGCAAAGAGAAAACAAAGAGTTGGTCAAGCAAATTCGATGGGACCGATCGCTCAATTCGATGACATCAAAATGTTACAAAGGGAAATAGAGAGGTTGCAGGGCCATCTTGGTGAGACCGAGATCCGTATCGGTGTGACCGAATTGTCTAGGGTTTCTGGCAGTGGCTATGTCAACTAAACTCGGTGGCGCCGGATAGATCAAATCGGTGGTGCCGTGTTTTACTTTGGGTTTTGGACATATGTGGAAATGAGAAAGGTGGCTGAGGGTTTTGGAGCAATATGACTAAGCACTTTGAGCAAGTAGACCATTAAGCAACACCTCATCCCCTTTTAATATTATTGGCTTTCCTGTAGACTCAATGTGATCTTGGATAACTAAAATGAAAATGAAGAGTCTTGAGGTTTTGCCAATCTTTGTCCTTTGCATTTTGAAGGGGTTCCACATCCTCTTGTCCTTACCACACCATTGTTGAACTTATCTAAAATATACTAAATAAAAGAATTAGTCCAACAGGAGATATGTTGACATTAATTACCAAAATCACCCAGGGAGCACTTATGCTTTCAGTACAGCCCCTACTACCGCTACTAGTGCCGCTCAATGGCCCTCCTCTCTGTTCCTTCTCACTTAGGCGTTGTGCGAGGTCCCAGTTGTAGTACCGCTGGGCTGAACGACAGTACCGCTGTGGCCAGCAGTAGTACCGCTCCCTAGAGCGGTAGTGCCGCCCACTAAAGGCTGAGAATGGGGATAACGGTTGGATTTTTCCCCACCTATAAAAGGGGGTCTTCTTCCCCATTGAAACTCATGTCTTTAGCTCGTGTTCTTCCCCCATTGTTGACCTTCTTCGAGCTTGCTATCTGTCAATCCCTCCATGGATTCTTGCTATTTTTTGGGGGGAAAGAGAGAGGAGATCTAGATCCACATTTCCACCAATCACTTTCTCCTCTATTTGAGGGGAACCCTTGGATCTAGATCTTGGAGTTCTTCATGTTCTCCTTCTTGTTCTTCCACTCCTTTTCCTCCATAGCTTTCGTTGCTTTGTGGGATTTTAAAGTGAGGGACTTGGGTACTCCGTGTGCCCTTACCATTGCATTAGTTGCATTGATTTGAGTTCTCCATGGTGATACGTGGAAGTTTCAAGTTGAGAAGCTTCTTACTATTGGGTGCTTGGTACCCTTGAGTTGTTCCTCTTGGGTGCCTTGGTGCCCTAGACGGTTGGTGGTGTTCGGAGCTCAATCATTGTGGTGTAAATCTCCGAGCAAGCGTCGAGGTCTCCAATTTGGTTGTGGAGATCGCCCAGAGCAATTTGACTGGTTCCGATGACCAGCCCCAAAGGGTTGCCAAAGTGTACGGGTTCGGGGACCACCCCCAAGGGTTGCCACTTGTACGGGTTTGATGACCTCCCTCAAGGGTCCCTTAGTGGAATCATGGCATCTTGCATTGTGCGAGGGCGTGAGGAGATTATGGTGGCCCTAGTGGCTTCTTGGGGAGCATTGTGCCTCCATGATACATCTCCAACGTATCTATAATTTTTTATTGTTCCATCCTTTTATATTATCTGTTTTGGATGTTTTAGATGCTATTTTATATTATTTTTGGGACTAACCTATTAATCTAGAGCCTAGTGTCAGTTTCTATTTTTTCCTTGTTTTTTAGTTTAAAGAAAAGGAATACCAAACGGAGTCCAAATGAACTGAAAATTTATGGTGATTTTTATGGACCAGAAGATGCCCCCGAAGCACAAGAGTTCGGCCAGAAGAGTCCCGAGTCAATGATAAGGGTGGAGGACGCTCCCACCCCCTAGGGCGTGCCCCTGCCTTGTCGCTGACTCGTGGGCCCCCCTGATGTGAAATCGACGCCAAAAATTCCTATAAATCTAGAAACCCCCAGAAAGAAACCTAGATAGGGCGTTCCACCGCCGCAAGCCTCTATAGCCACGAAAAACCAATTAGGAGCCCGTTCTGGCACCCTGCCGGAGGGGGAATCCGTCACCGGTGGACATCTTCATCATCCCGGGGATCTTCATGACGAGGAGAGAGTAGTTCACCCTCGGGGCTGAGGGTATGTACCAGTAGCTATGTGTTTTATCTCTCTCTCTCATGTTCTTGATTTGACACGATCTTGATGTATCGCGAGCTTTGTTACTATAGTTGGATCATATGGTGATTCTCCCCCTCTACCTTCTTGTGATGAATTGATTTTTACCTTTGAGGTTTCACAATCATCGGATTGAATACTATTATGGATTTGAGAACACTTGATGTATGTCTTGCGTGGGATACCTGTGGTGACAATGGGGTATTCTATTGATTCACTTGATGTATGTTTTAGCACTCAACTCGTTGATTCCCGAGGTGACATTGGGGTAATTGATGCATAGGGGTTGATGCACGTTTTTGTCCTTGTTTCTCCGGTAGAAATCTTGGGGCACTCTTTGAGGTTCTTTATGTTGGATTGAATATTATGAATCTGAAGTTGTTTGATGCATGTCATATAATTGATCCATGGATACTTGTGGTGACATTGGAGTATCTAGGTGACATTAGGGTTGATTGATGTGTGTCATATGGTGTTATTTTACTATGAACTCTAGGTTGTCTGTGACACTTATAGGAATATCTCAATGGATTGATCGGAAAGAATAACTTTGAGGTGGTTTCGTACCCTGCAAGCAATTTCATCTTATGTTCTCCATGATAGGAACTTTGGAGTGACTTTTTTCGCACGTTGCGGGATTGCCATATGATCTAATTATGTTATCATTGTTGAGAGAACTTGCACTAGTGGAAGGATGAACCCTAGGCCTTGTTTCCAAGCATTGCAATACCGGTTTGCTTACTTTTGTTACTTGCTACCTTGCTTTTTTTATATTTTCAGATTACAAAAACCTATATCTACCATCCATATTGCACTTGTATCACCATCTCTTCGCCGAACTAGTGCACCTATATAATTTACCATTGTACTGGGTGTGTTGTGGACACAATAGACTCTTTGTTATTTGGTTGCAGGGTTGTTTGAGAGAGACCATATTCATCCTATGCCTCTCACAGATTGATAAACTTTAGGTCATCCACTTGAGGGAAATTTGCTACTGTCCTACAAAACTCTGCGCTTGGAGGCCCTACACGAGTTTACAAGAAGAAAGGTTGCGTAGTAGACATCAAGCTCTTTCTTGGCGTCATTGCCAGGGAGGTTAGTGCTTGAAGGTATATCTTTAGATCTTGCAATCAAATCTTTTAGTTTCTTTGTTTATCACTACTTTAGTCTATAAAACAAAACTACAAAAAATGGAATTGAGGTTGCGTCATATGCTTCATCTTTTTAATATCTTTCATGAAAATGATGGAAAGGAAAATTGTGCTCAAGTGTTAGAAGAAGAAGTCTATAGAATGTTTGGCACTAAATCTTTGAATGATGAGCATGATTGTAGTGTTGTTAGTATGAATTCTTTGAATAGCCATGATGCTAATTATATGCAAAGCCACAAGCTTGGGGATGCTATGTTTGATCAAGATGATATTTTTAGCCCCCCCCCCCCATGTTTTGATGAGCAAATTTATTATGATTATAGCATGCCTCCTATTTATGATGATAATATTGATGATTGTGGGTTTGGAAGAGTGTCAACTCTAGGTAATTATCCCACTATTTTGGAGGGTGTTGAATCTTTTCACAATTTTGATAAAAGTGGATTTGAAGAGGTCATGACTTTATTTAGTGATGAATCCACTATTTTGGAAGAGGTTTCAATTGACTATGAGAACAAAGTTGCTATTTATGATGACTATTGTGATGATATGTATGCAATAAAGAGTAATGATATCCATGAAACTTGTCATCTTGAATTTAATTTTAAATTGGATTATGCCTCACATGATAGTTATTTTGTTGAGTTTGCTCCCACTAGTATTCATGAGAAGAAATTTGCTTATGTTGAGAGTAATAAAAATTCTATGCTTGTGGATCATGAAAGGAATGCTTTAAATGATAGTTATATTGTTGAATTCATTGATTATGCTACTAAAAATTATTATGACACTGCAAGAATTAGGAACTTTGCCATCCGACACGGCTGACAGCAAAGGCACACATGGCGGATGGCAAAGATCTTTGCCATCAGCCAGCAGACGGCAACAGGTCTGGCTGAATAGGCTACAGCAAAGGCCTCTTTGCCGTTAGCTGGCGGACGGCAAAGATAAAAATGGTTTTCCCGTCCACTGGCTGACGGACAACAAAGAGCTTGGACGGCACACGTGGTAGTTCAGGTCCGTTAAGTGGTTAATGGCATGCTTTGCCGTCAGCCAGCGGACGATAAAGATGCAAAGGCCTTTGCCGTCTGCTGGCCGACGACAAATCTGCCAAATAGGCCAGCCCCTATTTGCCAGGTTGCACAGGTAGCTGCCACGTGGCAGCTTTGCCGTCTGCTGGCGGACGCCAAAGCTCTTTGCCGTCCGCCAGCAGACAGCAAAGTGTCTATATAGCCCCTATTTTTTCTGTTTTTTCTTAAATTCATTCAATTTTGACAGAATTTCACATCTGGGCTATTATGTTACGCGTAACAGAATATTATTCTATTACCTTTTCTGTACTGACGTAGTTCACAGGTTGGACTGACGTGTTTTTCAACAAGAACTGATGTTCTTGCGTGCACGACGGACAGAAACAGGGGATGCAACGTGGAGCTTCCGGCCGTTCTCCGGCGCGATGCTGCGGGCCATTTGTTGCTAGAGGAGACACGTAAAGGGGTTCCGCACGTGCGCGTGCTCATCTGGATGTGTTTGCGATTTGTAGTCACCGGAGGTGACGTCGTGGTCATTTTGGTGGCGGGCGTGTTTTTTGGCGTCAGTGTTTATTGTGGTGTTCGCGGGCCTCAAATTATGTCGTGTTTGTCGTTTTTGATGTGAGAATTATCGGTATGTTATGGTTTTTTGAGATTATTTTCATCTGTAATTCATGATTACAAGTTTTGGTGTTCTTGGTCATTTTCGACGCCCGCCATGGAATTCTGTTCTTCTTTTTCTGTTTTTTTACTTTCGAATTGGTGTTGCAGGGAGACATATAAGGATTGTATGAAAAGATTTGCGTTGTTAATTTTGCTTTTTTAGTTGTTTCTACCTCGGATTCCCATGTTATTTTGTCGTTGGCGGAGGTGGTGTATGGGGGCTGACTGTAAGCGGTGATTTCTTGTAACCTGGTCAAACTACGTAATTAATTTGCGTGTTTTTCAGTGTTGTTTTGAATTGCTGTCGTATGTGTAGTTGGAGTGCTGCGTGTCAAAGTTTTATTACTGTGTGTTGACATTGGAGCCGCACTGATGGCTCTGCACTTTGATTATAAAGCCCGAGCCCTCTGTCAGTTTCATTCTATGAGCTGCAACAAAAGAAAAGGGGGGATGGATCCTGAGCTGGGAGAGTTCACAGAGGAGGAGGGGGACGCCATAGATGTGAGGGCTGCAGTAGCGGAGCAGAGGAGGAGGCGCAGGCGCAGGCAGATGGTGCGACGTGCTGCCGAGGAGGAACTGGAGGCAGAGTTCAACAAACGGCTTGCGCATCAGGTGATGGATACTTGCAACTCCAATGAATTGGATCTTCTTTTGCCAGAGGGCAGGGAAAGGAACCATATTCAGATCATTAGTTGGGCTAGGGCGAGAGCAGCCACGGCTCCACATCCATCCACCAGGGCAAAATGGCGTCGTTTCTTTGATCACTATGACTGAAGTAGTAAACATTATGTTTTTAAGATTTTTGTTGTGGGGGAGCAGTTGTTCGAATGACTAAATGAATTCAACTTGTTTTTGTCTCCGAATGTGTTGTTTTGTCTGCATATGTTCGACATGTGCACCTTTGAACTGCTTGTTTTTCTGAAGTTGTACTGATTTGCGGTCAAAAGTTGCATGGCTTGTGTACTAACTATTTCCTACCATTTGGCTGCCCATCTTCCTATTTATTATTTTTATAATCTGCGAGTGTCCCTGACTATAAACGCTATCCATCTATGTGTGGTGTGTGGCCAAGTCTTCCCCCTCCCTTTTCTTCCTTCTTCCAGAATCAGATCTAGATTCCTCTCTCTTCTCTTCGTCGCCTTTTTCTCTGTTCCTGTGTGTTCCATGGAGGATTATTCATGCGGATGCCTGGCAAAGATGGCGCGCATAGCTGACGGCTGTGTGTACGAGTCTGGTTTGGAGCTCACTCAGACTCAGCGGAGTGGGCAACTTTCTTGTTTGCTGTACAGCAACCATGGGTTTCGTACACCCTATGTTTGTCGCCTGATGGATGGTGACTTGAAGGAATCATGGGTATATGTTTCTATTCATTTTGGTTCCTACTTTCTTGATGGTTTCTGTTTGAATCCCATGGACTGGATCTGCAGTTTTGTCTAATGAATAGCTTGTCTATATTTTTTTAATTTGGTTTTGTGAGATTTTAACAGTAGGGATTTCTGTGTGTATTTGTTCATTGCTTAACAGTATTTTAACCATTTTTTGTATAATCCCTGATCTGTTTATGAATAGATGTTTTTACTGTAGGTGTATTGATTTGTATATTTCTTCAGTTTAGTCAGTTCACATGTCTAGATTGTTTTGTGTTTGTTTTGGTTCAGATTTTTTCCATTTTAGTTTGTTATGCAAATCGTTCCTATATCTGTGTAAAAATTCAGTTATGTCAGGTGTTCATTTTGTTTTGTACTCCCATTCCCATTTGCAGAAAATGTCATCGAGGATCAGGATTGTTGCTCCTAGTTCCAGTGTTCTGAAGATGGAGACTTCAGACAAGAATGGGTATCAGTTGATGGATGTTGCCTACCACATCGACTTTGATGGTTGCATCAACCTAAGTACTGGGTGGAAGGAGTTTGTTGTTGAGTCTGGATTTGAGGATGGTGATGTGGTTATGGTTATGTTCTCGAGAGAAGACGACTCTCTGACGTTCATAATCTATGTGCTGTAGGTTTAAATGTGGCAAATGACGCCGGTTTGTGAGATTTGTGTGTGGTTTATTATGTTGCAGTATTTTTTTCTTTTAAAACATTTGCATGTGAGATGGTTGAATTGTATGGTATTAGCAGAATGGTATGGGACTCGTTATGTAATGTTATTCCTATTGTTCTGCTCAAGTATAACTGTTTTTTACATTTTTTATATTAGTTATGGAACAATTTCTATAGTTGAACTGATGGGCATCCTTTGTTTTGACTGATATATTTTTCATGTTCATAACTCACAGACGGTGCTATACGCTGATGAGTTTTTCGGAACCGCTTTTTTGTTATTTGTGTTTTGCTGAATTTACATCCTTTTAATGATAGTACTGATCTATTTTAGTTTGTCAATTACCGATCAAATTTGTTTGTTGTATAATATTTTTTCCTTACTTTTTTACATGAATTTTGGAGAACATTTTTTCCTTTTTTAATAGATGAACAATGATAGTTTTAGTATTTCATAAAATAAAAAAATTAATCTTGGCTGCACAGTACTTATTTTTATTTTGTACTTGAACCCTATGAATTGTAGTAGTTGATTTTTTTTGTAAATTCATTCCTGAAATTTTTATTTATAGTCTCATATATATATATATATTTTTTTTAGTTCTTACCATTAAGATGTGTTTGAACTTTTTACAATATTTTTGTTTATTAACTGGGTTTTTTTAAAAAATTATCTTCATTTTTTATTTTTTGTTATGCGTGATCTACTGGATTTTTGTTATGGGGCGAAGTACTTTGGTGGGCCATCGGCCTGGGTCGTTGTATTCGGCCCGAATAGTTTCTCTCGCACGGCTCTGGAGCACGGCGTGCGTGTGCGCTCTGGGTTTAGTCCCACCTCGCTAGTCGAGGGGGCTCCGGTCCTGTTTATAAGCGCAGCCGACGCTCACCAGTCGAACTCCTATGAACACTTACCAGAGCGGTTATACACGGCGCTCGCTATCTATCTGTCGACCTGTGGGCCCTGGATGGCAGGGCCATGCGTGTGTGGGCCTGCTCCTGTCCTTGGGCGGTCAATTGTACTGGCAGGAGCAGGCATAGCTTTGTTTTTTCAAAATGATTTTTTTGAGTTGTTAACTGGTGTGTTTGTTTTACAATGCCTTTTGTACTACCGACTGGGATTTATCAGTACTGATGTACTACAAGAGTTTATATTTTTCCTTGGCATTTTTTTTGTTGCTGAGTTACTGGTTGACAGTAGCGTTTTGTGTCAGATATATCCAGATAAGTTTTTTCAAATTTATTTGTGACTGCATTCAAAAGGATTATCAAATGGTTTAAATAATAATATCACTGCTTCAGCGGGCACAAATCAGAAATTATATCAGTACTGATGTGTACTCAGCCTTGTACTGACGTATGAGAGTTATCAGTACTGATGTACTACAAGATTTTAAATTTTTCATTGATATGTTATTTTTCCTGAGTTACTGGTTCACAGTATCGTTTTGTGTCGGATATATCCAGATAAGTTTTTTCAAACGTATTTTTGTGACTGCTCCAGCGGGCACAAATCAGAAATTAAAAAATAACTTTAGTTCTAATCGAGAGTAATCAACGTTAAAGCTAAATAAGTTTTGGTAACGACAGTGTTTTGTGAAATGCTTCATCATTGTGTGCTGATGCAACTGAGACTACAAGGTTATTTTTTAGTTGACACAGCAGGATAACCACTATGTATTGTTCAGTCTTGAGCTTCTCCTAACTGTCTCTGAATGTTGTGCCTTGTCGGCGCTCTTTCCAGGTTGAGCCTTGGCAGCTTCATCGTTAGTTTCAGTTTCCTCGCCTCCGACACTGTCATCTTCATTGTCTTCGTCTGATTGGCCATCATTCTCATCAAACTCTTCCTCTTCATCGTCTTCATTTGATTGCTTGGAACTCTGTACCTTGCCCTGTTTATGTTCAGCTCTACTGACCTCCTTGCCCACTTTGCAAGTGTAGCTGTTACGTGTGCTGTCTCCATTTTTAGAAAGCTGGGTGGCTCCAATCTGGTTGTTCTTGTTGACAGTGGCATATGTGCGGAGTGGGCATGTGCGGTAGTTATGGTTTCTCACGACGTTGCAGAAACCGCATGCCCTTATCCCGAGGGGTTTGCCGTCCGGGCCAAATTCCACGCGCTTGATGGGGCGTGGTGGCTTTTTGGTTGCTGCTTGCGTCTTGCTCTTCCTCCCCTTTGTGTTTGAGAATATTGGGGGTTTAATCACCCTTTCCTGCTACTGCTGGTAGGATGTGCCGTTCGCCTACAGCACTATCAAGCTCATGCTCTCGCATGTGAGTTTGTCGGCGCTCTTGAGTGTGCACATGGGCAAGCTCTGATTGCTGCTGCTCTTCTTCCTCGTTCTCAAACGGGTCGATAGATCCTAGATGGTTCATCTCGGATAACATTGTAGCAATATCCTGGTCAATGGCTTCATTGTCCGTGACACCTCCATTTTCAGCAGAATGCATGGCGTCGAGTTCTTATTCAAGTTTGTCCATGATGACCCGCGACCTTGCCATTTGCTCTTGGCTTCTCAAGCTTTTTCTGTGCACCCTCATGTTCAGCGTCAGCAGTGAGCTTTCAATGCAGTATTGGGATGCCTTGTTTGACGCTACTGTCCTCAAGTCATTTCTATCAAATGTTGGCTGGATGTTCAGGCGTTTGGTGTATCTCCTGAGTATGTATTTCTCTGGAACGCTGGCAGCCTTAATTGTCTGCATCATGCACAAGACATGCACACAGAAAAGACCTGTATTTGTTTTTGGAAGAGGTGCATGTTTTTTGTCATTTCATTCGAACAAAAACTTTGCAAAAAAAAGTAGTACAGTATGTAACATCTTTTTTGCACTCCTCACCTGTGTGGTCCCATAGCATGCACTCGCACTCATATGTTTCTCCCACGGGGTTTGCCACCACCTGGAACGCGTGCTGAGCCCACACAGACAGTTTTTGCGGGTGGTTGTAGCACACTAGATACTTTGTGGGATCTTCCGTCTCTGTCGCCGTGAAGAGCGTGCTCAGTTTCAGCCTATCTTTGATCTCGCTGTACACAGCTCGTGTGTACAGCTTTGCCATCTGGGTGTCAAACCCATAGTAGGTCAGCGTGTTTTGTTCCTTCTGCAGATGCAAGAATGATGATCATATTGTTAGTTTTCTCACAGGAAAAACTTCTAATAAAGTTTTTACTTTAGTAAGCATGTTATTTTTATGTCTTACGACAAGTGATAGAGATATACCCGGTTACCCATTGTCTCCTGGTTCTCTGTCTGCCTCCTGGTTTTGACGCATGAGTTTACCTGACTGACAAACCTGTGTAGGTTATGTCTCTCATTTACGTAGTTCTTCTTGAGCACATAGTTCATGCTCTCACTTCGTTGTGTGGATGTCATTTTGGCGCAGAAAATTTCTTTGAAGTAGGCTGATATCCACTTCTCACGCTCGTTCACATGCCCACCATTGTGGCATCATCGTGGAGGTTGTACTTATCCATGAGTCTTTTCCAGGCATCCTCAAACTCAGTTGGCATGAGGGGCCAGTTGAGAATTGATGTGAATTCATCTTTAAGGTCCTCATGCAGGAAATACAGGTACGCAAGGTGTTCCCTGTACTTCTTCATAATGTGCCAGCGGCATAGCTTATGTACTGTGTTCTTGAAAACATCTTCGATCGCCAAAGCCATTGTCGGGCACTGGTCTGGTAATGATAAAATAGACTCTGAGTGGTCAGCAGAGATGGTTGTGCATATATACCAATAGAACTGACACAACATTTTTTTGTGTTACTTTACTTTTCGTTTTTGGAAGGGTGGTGGTGGTTGGGGGTGGTTTTAGCGGTTGTACCTGTGAGGATGCATGTAGGAGCCTTCCTTCTCATGCACCTTAAAAATGTCTTGAACAACCACTTGAATGAATCTGCATCCTCATCTCTTATCAGGGCAAAAGCAAAGAATGTAGTCTATAAGTGGTTGTTAGTTCCGACAAACACCCCAAGTGGCATATGGTACTTGTTGGTCTTATATGTTGTGTCAAACGTTACGCAGTCTCCGAAGTCCTGATACGCCCCTCGGCAGCTTGCGTTCGCCCAGAATATGTTCTTAACTCTGTCGGACTCATCGAGTTGCATGTCATAGAAAAATTCCCTGTTATAGCTTTCATCTCCCTAAAGAAGTTGACAGTCTTTAGGACATCGTCCACATCATCAATCCTTGAATTCTTTGCTTTCCTGCATATCAAAAGTTAATTGAAAAATGCATGTTGAAGTGGCGTCAGGTCATGCGTTGCGTGATATGTTTGTACTGACAGAGGATAAAATACGGAGACGGTTTATGGGAGGAGAACAAGTTTGTACTTACAGGTTAATCAGGTCTTTGGCATTCATTTCGAGGAAGTAGCTACCAGGGTCATCACCGCCCAGTATGCTCATGATTTGCGCGTGTTCAATGCCTTTGAACTGCAGGTACTTGACGTACTCCAAGATTGTTTTGTCAAAGTTTTTGTGGGATTGCAAGAAGACAAGCATTTCTGCGGTGAGCTGTAGCCTGTGGTTGTGTTCCCAGACTATCTCCTTTACGACAAATGTTCCATCCTTTTCCTTCTTCAGCCTCATTTTAGCCCCACAGTTAGTTCTGGCTGTCGTCTTGCTACGCTGTCTATTTGCTTCAGACACCTTTGATTCATAAACTCCATGGCACATGCAATAAAGTTAGGCTCTGGTCTTAAACTTGGGGACTTCCCTGACAGCAAAACCAATGTGCTTTGCATATACGTTGTAGAAGTTCTTAGTTTCTTTGAAAGTTTCAAACCTCATCTCTAGCCTTGGAAGAACATAAGCTTTAATATCAGGTGGCTGCACACAACAGTGACCAAACAAAAATGTTAGATGGGGTGGTCACAGCACCATGGTATGGACTGTGCTTATGTTTTTTTCTTTCTATATGGATACTTACATGTGTATAGCTCTGCGCTGCATCTGGTGTTTGTTGTTCTCCCTGGTTTATGGGCGCCGGTGGTGTAACCCTTGGCACATGCAGGAATGCATCTCTTGGAGGGAGCAACATTGACGAAGATCTCCGTCTTTCGTTGTACGGCTGTATCCCCTCAGATTCATTGTGAGGTTGTTCCTGTCTATATGGCTCATATCTTGTACCTTTGAACCTACTAGATTGGCCAAAATTTCTGTCTTTTTGCCCTGGTCTTCCCGTCGCAACTGCTCTTGCAGCATGGATGATTGATGTTGACGGAGCGACTGGTGGAAGCCTTGTTGCAACCCATCCACGGCTTCCTGTCCTTGGCTTTTTGCATGCACTGGGGAAGGAAAACATTTGTTGTTGGTGATATTGTTGGCCTTGTTGCAACCCAGCAGTGGCAAAGCTTGCATTCACAGATATTGGTCTTTGCTGTATAGAAGAACCTATCCGTGCTTCTGATGTTTGCGGTGTATCTTCAAATCTGCCTGTACTGTTGAAATATCCAGGCGGTATTTCTGGTGTTACCCAACCAGGTGGTGCCCCATATCTGTCCGGCTCATGAAATTCTTGCTGCGTGCGCCGCCTTGCATGCTTCTGCAAACAACATTCAACAGTTTTGAGATTAATATGGTTCATTCTCAGTCGAACTGATGAACGTTGATGCTCAAACACGGATGTACTGATGTACTGTTTCTTCTACAACTTATGCAACTACAGTAGAAGTACTCCTAGTTTATGTATCATTGAACTTACTGCGTAAATGTGGCACTCTCTTATCACTATATACTTGGACTGATGCATATGTTTTAAGTTTTTTTACTTGAACTGAAGATAGCATATTAGATGCACTGACAGTGACCTCGACATCCTAATCATGCATGAATGCATCTACATTACAAGTACTGCCAGTTTATGTATCACTAAACTTACTGTTTACCAATTTTATATTATTATTTTCAGTAACAGTTTTGTTAATTGTTTGAACTGACGCAACTACATGACTTGTACTCTTAGAGATAGCAACATACAACTTTTCAGTGGTAGCTGAACATTTTGTCACTATCTACTTGGACTGACGCATATGTTTTTAAGTTTTTTTACTTGAACTGAAGATAGCATATTAGATGCACTGACAGTAACCTCGACATTTGTAATCGCGCATCAACGCATCTACATTACAAGCACTGCTAGCTTATGTATCACTGAACTTACTGTGTAGCAATTTTATATTTTTTTCGGTAACATTTTTGTTACTCGTCCGAACTGATGCAATTACATGACTTGTACTCTTAGAGATAGCAACATACAACTTTTCAGTGGTAGCTGAACCTTTTGTCACTATCTACTTGGACTGACGCATATGTTTTTAAGTTTTTTACTTGAACTGAAGATAGCATATTAGATGCACTGACAGTAACCTCAACATGCTAATTGCGCATCAAGTGGCAGGGGTGTAAACGAACTGATGTAAGCATTTGCAATGTACTGATGCAGCACAGATGCATCACACAATTTTGTACTCATGAACCCAATAGTGTAACATGTAGGCAGAGCATAGCAGCACAGATAAACTGATGAACTAATAAATTGACAGAAACATGGTACCTATCTTCATTCAAACCCAGATTTCAAAACTCTGGTGTTGCTAGTAATGTGTGTGGGAAGAATTCATCACCTGCGTCTTGTTGCATGTGACTCCATCTTAGTTTCGTTGGCGGCGTATTGGCAAGAACTTGGGAGGTGGAGCCATTGTTGTTGGGGGGACGACCGTGCTTGTGGTGGAGCTCTGTCGACGAGGTCCATCGAGGGGCGGAGGCAGGAGGCGTGGATCACGGCCCAGGCGAATCTCCGGCGCACGACGGCGGGAAGGCGCGCGGGGAAGCTCCTGCACCAGGCGGCGGGTAGGCTAGCGGAGAGGCTCCTGCACCAGACGGAGGGAGGCGTGCGGGGAGGCTCTGGCGCCCGACGGCGGGGAAGCACGCGGGGAGGCTCCGCCGCCCGGCGGTGGGGAGGTGCACGGGGATGCTCCGGCGCCGGACGAGGCGACCGATGGTGGCGGTGGTCGGGCCGGCGGCATGGCTAGATGGCGGCGCGTCGGCGGGTGACGGCGCCGTGGGCTCCCTCGCTCCGGCTGCCGCCGTCGCTCGCTCGCCCGCGACGGCTACCTCCGGCGGGAGGAAGTGGGTCAGATTGGGGCTGGGTCGGTCGTTGACGCATCGCGCCTTATAGGGGGCAAGGGTAACAGAATAATATTCTGTTACGGGTAACAGAATAGTCCAGCCCTATATATATACATATTTCAAAATAATTTCAACAATAAGTTTCCAACAAGAGATATATACAAGTTTCCAATATTTCCATATATACAATAAGTTTGCAACAAGATATATCCAACAAGTTTTCAACCAACAACATATCCAACAAGTTTCCATAAATAAAAAGGAAGCACAAGAACAAGTAAAAGGTTCAAACAATAAGTTTCCATCAATGCTAGCTTCCTCATCTCAAGCAAATCTGCAAATTAGAAAAGATGAAAGTTAGAAGAAGAAGAAGACTAGCTAGAAGAAAAAGAAGGAGAAGAAGAAGAAGCAGAAGAAGAAGCTTCTTCTTCTTCTTCTTCTTCTTCTTCTTCTTCTTCTTCTTCTTCTTCTTCTTCTTCTAACTAAGGTAGGTAAATGAATTAGCTAAGCTAATTATAGATAATTATTGAGCTATCCTAGGTTGTTATGTCGTTTTGTACCTAAGTGAGCTAATTATGTCATAAATGAAGTAGATAAGCTAATTACAGATAATTACTGAGCTATCCTAGGTTGTTATGACATTATGTACCTAAGTGAGCTAATTATGTCATAAATGAAGTAGGTAAGCTAATTATAGACCATTAATGAGCTATCCTAGGTTGTTATGCCATTTTGTACCTAAGTGAGCTAATTATGTCATAAATGAAGTAGCTAAGCTAATTATAGATCATTATTGAGCTATCCTAGGTTGTTATGCCATTTTGTACCTAAGTGAGCTAATTATGTCATAAATGAAGTAGCTAAGCTAATTTTAGATCATTATTGAGCTGTCCTAGGTTGTTATGCCATTTTGTACCTAAGTGAGCTAATTATGTCATAAATGAACTAGCTAAGCTAATTTTAGATCATTATTGAGCTATCCTAGGTTGTTATGCCATTTTGTACCTAAGTGAGCTAATTATGTCATAAATGAACTAGCTAAGCTAGCTATAGGCCATTATTGAGCTATCCTAGGTTGTTATGCCATTTTCTAGCTAACAAAGCATTTGTTAAGCAAAACACTTGGGAAAACTTACAATGATCCGGGAGGTGAAGCGCCGATCAGGGTTGCGCCACCTAGAGACGGAGAAGGGTCGGTCGATCCCTTGTGGGAGGTGTGCTGCACGAAAGATCATTTCAATGTTTAGTTAGCATGATGCAACTTAAATGTGAATAGTAGTAATTAATGACCATTCAAATGAAACTCACCGTGTCCGCTATAGCAATCTGGGGCATCGGTGGAGGGGTCTAGCCGGTTTTCTCGCACATGGACTGCACATTTTGTTTTCATGAGTCAGTCATATGAGTTAGTAATGAAACGAACATTGCGTGCATGATTTGACTAGTATGCGGGAGAAACTTACCACGAGGATCTTGTCTAGCGCCCGATGACTCGCGTCGTTCCGGTTCCTCTTCGCCTCCAATAGATTTGCCGTCCTCTCCTCCATGTCCCTCACCTCCTCATCCGCCTTCCTGGTTGCCTCCGCCACAAGCTCCTCGGCCCTAGCCTTGATAGCGAGATCCACTGGCCGTGGTTGAGGCCTCATCTCAGGAAGAGACTTTGTCTACCGCTTCTTGATCTCCGGGAGACTTCTAGGACAACGTATGTGAGCCCATCCCCAATGGCTATGTGGCCATGTTTCCTCCCATCACTAGGTAGCATCACGGGCACAGGATCAAAAGGACTCTGGCTCGGGTTGAAGTCCTCGCTTTTCATCTCCTTCCCCTAGTCTCTGTACCTCACAAGCTTGTTGTGGGAGGATATGTCGGTGAAGCTATCTGGATGATTGACGTCATCCTCCGAGAATGCCTTGGCCTTCTTGTACGGGGCAGTATGGGCCATGGCATAGAAGTCGTACATCGGCGGCACCTCCTTCTTGCTGTGTTACGCCTGAAAGAGATGAACATGGTAAATTAGTAATTAAAGCTAGCATGAAGAATGAAATTGCATGAATCGAACCACATACCAGTGATCCCCGTACTCAAACGGGTTGGAGCTCCCTTGATGGTGTGGCACACCTCGCATCTGTGCACGCTTGTCCCTGGCCTTGTTGTGGGTGGCTAGCCATTGGGGAGAGCACCACTCATCCACCAACATCTCCCAACAGTCCATCTTATCCGCACACCATCTCAGGGGCACCTAAGTTAGACAAAGATAAATCTCAGTGCTACGCCTACGAATCAAATCAAGGAAACTGGTAGAAGGCCTTAGGAATAGGTAATTACCGTCATGTACTTTTCTTTACTCAGATACGTGAGGCGACACTTCTTCTTCTTCTCCCTCCTGATGTTAGTCGAGGCGTAGTAGTCTCGGACAGCCTGGACCCGAGCCTCGTGCCGTGTGTTCTGAAGTGGGCGCTTGCACTCGGCTTCGAGAACCATAGCTGCGTCCACCACGTGTTCCTCAAGACACCTGTAGAAGGTATGCAATCAAACAAGACAACACCAATCATTAGTACAATCACTAGGTACTATTGATTTTTAATCCTGTAAAGGAGAACTTACCCAAAACCGCCGTCTCACAATGTCGGCCATCGTCTCGCACACGACACTGTCTACCATCTCCCCCAGCGGGGCCGGGGCAGCCTGGTACAGCTCCCAGGTGAGTGCTAGCTGTCGAATCTCAACCTCACCGGGCAACATGACCCACCCTGGGAAGTGGTGCCAGACTAGAGTACCAAGGACCTGGTTGGGCCTGCGGACCTTATGACAAGTCCAACACATTAGATATTAATTTGAACAAACATGAAGGCAAAAGGTTAAAAAGAGTAAATTAATGCACTTACTTCTCCCCGTTAGGCTAAATCAACCACCTCTGGTCGCGGGTCGCCGGCACGGACGGTAGCTTAGTACCACCATGCCGGTAGACCCTCTTGCCCTCCTCAACCCTCTCGCTCTTGCTGTAGCTATCCTAAGATAAGGTCTCCTCGAGATCATCATCATGGTCGCTAGTCCCCGAAGTCACGTGTGACGAAGACTCTGGGACCCTAGTCTCCTGGGAGGAAGACTGTGGGACCCGAGTCTCCTGGGAGGAAGACACTGGGACCCGAGACTCTACGACCAGAGCCTTGTCGACCCGTGGCTCGGCGACCAGAGGCTCGTTGTCCTGAGGCTCATGGACCGGAGTCCGACACGGGTCCAGGTCAGACGGGTCAACCTGAGACAGAGCACTCCGGTGGTCCGCAGACTTAGCGGGCGGTGATAGTGAGGAAGGCAGAACATCCTTCCTACCTCTGCCAGCGCCCCATCCACCTCTACCCCTCTTCTTCCCCCGACCTCCTCTCCGGGCCGAAGAAGAAGCGCCTGCCGGAAGGTGCTGGGGGTGTGTGCATGCTATCTACCAGCGCCCTCCAAAGGTTCTGGGGTGGAATAACAACACCCCTCCCACGCGTCCGAGGTAGGAGGCTCGGAGCGCTCTCGACCAAAGCTCAGCATATGTCAACACCTACAATGAGAAAGAGTAAACAAAATTAGTACAACATAAACATAATAAAAAAATTAGTGTGTATCATCATCATGAACATAATAAAAAAAATCGGGGTGTCGTGTCGGGGGTCGAGGGGTCGGGGTGTAAGGGTGTCGTGTCGAGGGTCGAGAGGTCGGGGTGTTGGGGTGTCGTGGTCGAGGGTCGAGGGGTGGGGCCCTCGACCCGACACCCCGACCCCTCGACCCTCGACACGACACCCTGACCACTCGACCCTTGACACGACACCCCCGACACCCCGACCCCTCGACCCTCTACACGACACCCCCGACACCCCGACCCCTCGACCCTCGACACGACACCCCGACCACTCGACCCTCGACACTAAACTAAAAAACCTAAACTAATTAAACTAAATAACCTAGACCAATTAAACCTAAACTAACTAAAGTAGAAAACCAAAACCAATTAAAACTAAACTAACTAACACTACAAGAAATCTGTTAATACGTGACAGTTCTGGTCCGTAATGGATCGATGAAAAACTGTCAAGGATGCCCGTCCATGACGGATTTGAAATCCGTCATGTATATCGCTTCATAATTTGACACCGTGCCTTACATGACAGCTCTTGTCCATCATGGATCTGCCCCAGGCCCGCCCAAGCCCAATCCATTGTGACGGAACAAGCCGTCATGGACCAACGCCACGTAGGATTTTTGATCGCCCAATTCGAATGACGTGGCCGTCTATGTGCATATTATTTTTCATCACAAAATTCGTCATGATTGAGCTCATTAGCCTATTTCTTCCGACCCAATATATTTACCCAATACGTGTTTAGAATAATGCATTTCACAAATCCTAATGCTAATTTTGCCCCAAGAGAAAGTATTTGCAAAGTGTATAACATTACACAGTTCAACACAGCATGCAACAATCTGTATGTATCTATAACATAGCAATTTACAAAATCCTCTACAAAATGATAACTTGGAATATAGATTGACAAAGATATACCACACATCACACGAAGGAATGAGTACAATTCATTTTACATCAACAGAACATACAAACTATCAAGGCTGTTACTTAGATTATTGCTGTCGGCCCTCTTGATGGCAACCATCATGTCTTGGCTGATTGTGATGAGCAACACCAAGTAGCCCGCTTCCCAATCTTACCTGCATATCATACCTAGCATATTTACAAAATTTGATACTTGTGATATGAATAGATAGTTGAAACAAGATAGTTAGAACACACGAAAAAAAGGAATTGCGTACTGTCCAAAGTTCTTAAATCTTACAATTCCTACAAATGATAATAACAAAGTATCTATGCCAAAAACCAAAAACATGGCATCACTAACAAACAGTATGCACGACGTGAAGCCTCTGATCCTCGAACCGGTCGGCGTAAACTTCAAATGTTCGTATGTCAAAAAGTTTACACATGAAACTCAAATGTTTATGCCGCAAGTTCATCTGAAAGCACCGACAACAGTACAATGTGTAACATATTGAAGTGGTATAGAATCATCAAGAAACTTTAAGAAAATTTCAAAGGAGTGCCATGTAATAAACAATGTATTTACATGGTTACAGGAAACAGACTAGCAGCAATCTGTGAGCACATGTCTCTGTTACATGTGCAACTCTGGCACATACATATAGTTTGACATTTTCTTTCTTTATTAATATACAAGGCAAAGGTTTTCCCTCATTCGAAAAGAATGTGAATCACATGTCTGGAATAACTACTTACAACTATCATTGCTAGTGTAATGATAATGACATCCTAATTGTTCTTATATTCAGCTAAGCATAACAGGTGGACACGAGGTATATTAAACTAGCTAAAATCTTAGCAGAGATACTCCAAGCAGAGCCGTAGGTATAACAAGAGGTGTACATATGCTTAGGCTAGATATATCCTTGATACTTATAAAATCTGTAACTCATACAAGTATAGCATGCTGAGAAAAATGTATCTTGTTATTTAGCTTCCAGTGTTAAAACATCATGGCAGATATTTAAAATTAAAATATTAGCTATAATTTGTTGGGATTACAGTTTTATATTGCTGTTAACGAACAAGTTAGGCAATGGCAGAAGAGTTCGGAATATGTATTTACCTACTATATTCTGTCACCATGGATTGCCGTTGCAAGGAATCCTCTTTTGTATAGCCAATATCTCAATGAATCAGCTTCTCATTTTGTCTCCATGAAAACCAATGTCAGAGGTTGTTCAGGCTAGACAAACCAGAAAACTAGCATTAGAAAAATCTTACAGAATAATACTCCCTCCGTTCCAATTTACTCGTCATGGTTTTAGTTCAAATTTGAACTAAAACCACGACAAGTAAATAGGAACAGAGGGAGTAGTAAATAAACCCAATTGTTACAATCCAAGATGGCAGCAAATAATGCCTTGCCTGTGAGTACGACAAGGTGCGATGAACAAAATTTTTAATATTTGCTGCAAACAAATGGTGGTAGTAAGTACATTCCACAGATCTGACACTAAACTTGTATATGTAATTAGTGCGAGAGCGAGAGTAGGCGAGGAGCAGACAGGAGGACTGATCAACCAAATGATGATAACAAATTTAAACTTTGTACATAATATATAACAGAGCAGCAGTGTAATAGCAGCTCTAATTAACAATCTTACTCTTGGTCAATCGATTGAGTGAGATTACTAAATTACTTTTATTCCACAAACAAGAAAAATTGAAGGAACCAACAAGAGCATCTCATGGGCATTTAATTATTAAATTAGTAGTTGCTTAACTAACTAGCAGATCTCACAAATTCTACATTGGTAGTGCTCGCACGGTGAAAAAGGAAAAGAAAATAGCCAACAGAACTAGTCTATCGTTGGCTGTAACTTGTGAATATCAGGAAAACGAAGTTGGCCACATTTTCTGCATCATAATCAGTCCAAGAAAAATGGATAGCCCCTGGAGAAATACGCAACAGCAGAGCAGCAATCACTTTGAAAGAAAAATAAACAGGGCGAGGGGGTCGACCTTCTTATTTGCTGGGGAATCATGGTGGTCGGGACAGAGGACCTCGTCATCGAGCTCGAGAGAGGGCCCCGGTCATCAACGCCCATCGAACCGGAGAGGCAGGGAGGTCCTGTTGATCTGAATCGAAGAAAAAAACGATTGGGGATGGGGGAGAAAAGGAAGTGATGAAGGAGACATGAGACGATGGGGGAAGCAGGGAGGGACCTTTTGTGGGGCATAGATGTCACCGACGAGGTCGAGGTCGGGCCTCCCGTAGGTCATGGTCGTCGTCCTCTCCTTGTCCGGCGATTGCTGCTCCAAATCTCCGGATAGGAGGCAGGTACGCAGCCTGGGAGACAGAGAAGGGAGGCCTCTGCCGCAGATCCATGGTGTGGTTCGTTCTTGTGAGTAGCAGAGGCGCGCCATGGCGGCTAGGGTTGGCCGCCGCTTCCATCAAGCCGCAGCAGCCGTTGTCGCCATGTAGATCTCGGGCCATCATCATCGCTTGGAGGCGGGGAGGGGGAGGGGGAGGTGGAGGCGAAGGACGGGATCGAGGAGAGGCGAGGCGTGGTGGCGGCGGATGGTGAAAGGGGTTGGGGACGGGAGTGACTTAGGGTTAGCTTTTATACGGGGAAAGGTTTAGGGCTTTAGGCGGGCTTTGGTGGGCTTGCGGGTCTATACGACGGGGTTCATGACAGATTTTAAAATTGTCATCGGAAATCCGTCATGGATTATCAGGTTTCTTGTAGTGTAAACTAAACAACTTAACTAATTAAACCTAAACTAATTAAACTAAATAACCTAAACTAATTAAACAAATTAACCTAAACAAATTAAACCTAAACTAGATAACCAAAACTAATTAAACCTAAACTAAATAATCTAAACTAATTAACCTAAACAAATAAAATCTAAACTAAATAACCTAAGCTGATTAAACCTAAACTAACTAAACTAAATAACCTAAACAAATTAAACCTAAACTAAATAGCCTAAACAAATTAAACCTAAACCTTAACTAAAAAACCTTAATTAATTGAACCTAAAAACTAACTAAACTAAAAAACCTTAATTAATTGAACCTAAAAACTAACTAAACTAAAAAGCAGAAAAAAAAACAAGGTGGCAGGGGCTCACCGTGGGGGTGGGGAGGAGTGGCGCTCCTCGGGGACGGTCCACTGGTGGCTGTGGCGGGGAAGCGGCCGCGGGGAGGCTCGGGAGGGGGTGGGGAGGCAGGGAGAGGGCTGCAACCGGGCGGTGTGGGGGCGGCGACGGATAGATGGTGGGCTGATGGGGGCGGCGGGGCGGTGTGGGGCGACGGGGCGGCGGTGGTTCTGGTCGGGCGGAGAGGAGAGGAGGAGAAAGAGAGATGGCAATGGCGGGGGCGCGGGCCGTTATCTTATCTTGAAGCGTTGTCGTTCGTGCCGCCTTTGCCGTCTGCAAGCTGGTGGCAACGGCCTCTTTGCCGTTTGCTGACGAACGGCAAAGAGGGGGCCCGTTAGGGCTTAATAGCCAGTGGGCCAAACACCCTCTTTGCCGTGCACCCTCTTTGCCATTTTCTAGCAGACGCCAAAGTAATGGTTGATGGCAAAGCATTACTTTGCCGTCCACTGCCTGTTTGTCGTCTGCTTTCTGCTGGCTGATGGCAAAGCCATTCTTTGCCGTCCACTAGCTGACGGCAAAGAGGGGGCAGGCAACAAATCTTCTGATTATAGTAGTGTGAGAGAGGAACATATGCTTTTTAAGTATTGCAATAATATCAAATTTCCACTCCATGTGTTGAAAATCTTGAAGTTATGCTTGTTTTGCCTTCCTATGCTAGTTGATTCTTGCTCCCATAAATTGTTTGCTCACAAAATCCCTATGCATAGGAAGTGGGTTAGAATTAAATGTGCTAGTCATATGCTTCATGATGCTCCCGATATGTTTCAGTTCTTATCTTTTATGTGAGCATCATTGGAATCATCGTGCCTAGCTAGAACGGCATTAAAGAAAAGCGCTTGTTGGGAGACAACCCAACACCATTTCCTACTGTTTTTGTGTGTTCACATGATTATGCTATTGTAGTAATTATGTTTTATGGCTTTTGTTTCAATAAAGTGCCAAGTAAAGCCTTTGGGATAGTGTGGATGATAGTTGACTTGATTATGTGAAAAAATAGAAACTTTTTCTCTCAGTCCAAGAATTTTGAAAATTCACTGGAATGTGCTTTTTATCTGAATATTTGACACATGATTTATATACAAATTGTCTATGTTGTCCTAATTTTTCAGAATTTTTGGAGTTACATAGGTATGGAAAGTTTCCAGATTACTACAGACTGTTTTTGTTTTTGACAGATTCTGTTTTCATTGTGTTGTTTGCTTATTTTGATGAATCTATGAGTAGTATCGGAGGGTATGAGCCATGGAAAAGTTGGAATACAGTATCTAAGTGGTGATTTTATACTAACGGAGCTTACGAGTTTTATGTTGAGTTTTGTGTTGTGAAGTTTTCAAGTTTTGGGTAAAGTTTTGATGGACTATGGAATAAGGAGTAGCAAGAGCCTAATCTTGGGGATGCCCAAGGCACCCCAAGGTAATATTTAAGGACAAACAAGAGCCTAAGCTTGGAGTTGCCTCGGATGGCATCCCCTCTTTCATCTTCGTTCATCGGTAACCTTACTTGGAGCTATATTTTTATTCACCACATGATATGAGTTTTGCTTGGAGCATCATTTTATTTTATTTATATTTGCTTTTTGTTATTCATAGACATGTTTTATATCTTTTAGTTCAATAAAAAGGTCAAGTATAGCCTTTACCATTGTTATTTTATAACTCTATATGTTGCTGTTTGAAAACAGAAAGTTTTCTATCATTGTCTGAATATTTGTGAATAGTCAGAACATGATACAATCTTGAAATTTTACACGCTGAGTAAAAACAAATTTTCTATAGTGTGGTAATTTTTCAGAATTTTTAGAGTTAGGGAAGTATGATTCCTCTTGCATTCTTTACAGACTGTTCTGTTTAGACAGATTGCTGTTATGTTTGCATTGTTTGCATATGTTTGCTTGTTTAATGATTTTATTTGAGGATAGGAGTATCAAATATGCAGAGGCATTTAGTAGGCAATATCAAACAATAATCTTAGTGATTTTCAACAGTAGAGAATGATAAGGTTTTGCATTGATTTATACTAACTTATCTCACGAGTTCTTGTTGAGTTTTGTGTGGATGAAGTTTTTAAGATTTAGGGAAACCGTGATATGAGAGGAATTAAGGAGACACAAATGCTCAAGCATGGCAATGCCCAAGGAATCCCTAATTAATATTTCAAGAAATCTCAAGCATCTAAGCTTGGGGATGCCTCGATTGGCATCCCTCCTTTCTTCTGCAACAACTATCGGTCAGTTTTGGTTGACCCTTAGTTTTTGCTTCTTCACATGATATGTGCTATCCTTGCAATGTCATTTTATTTTGCTTTACTTGTTGTTTGAATAAAATATTAAGATCTTAAATTCTTAAATTTTAGAGAGTCTTCACATAGTCACATAATTATTCGACTACTCATTGACCTTCACTTATATCTTTTGTAGTAGTTTGTCATTTTCTCTAGTGTTTCACTTATATCTTTTTAGAGCACGGTGGTGGTTTTATTTTGAAGAAATTGATGAACTCTCATGCTTCACCTGTATTATTTTCAAAGTCTCTCTAAACAGCATGGTAATTTTCTTAGGTTATGAGTTTAGTCCTAATATGATGGGCATCCAAGAGGGATATAATAAATACTTTCATATAAAGTGCATTGAATACTATGAGAAGTTTGATTCCTTATGATTGTTTTGAGATATGAGGATGGTGATAGTAGATTCATGCTACTGAGTAATCGTGGATTGTCGAAATACTTGTTTTGAGGTTTGTGATTCCCGTAGCATCCACGTATGGTGAACCGTTATGTGATGAAGTCAGAGCATGATTTTTTTATTGATTATCTTCCTTATGAGTGGCAATCGGGGACGAGCTATGGTCTTTTCCTACGAATCTATCCCTCATAGGAGCATGCGTGTAGTACTTTGTTTTGATAGCTAATAAACTTTTGTAATAATTATGTGAGTTCTTTATGACTAATGTTGAGTCCATGGATTATACGCATTCTCACCCTTCCACCATTGCTAGCCTCTCTAGTACCACGCAACTTTTGTCGGTACCATACACCCACCATATACCTTCCTCAAAACAGCCACCATAACTACCTATTATGGCATTTCCATATCCATTCCGAGATATATTGCCACGCAAGTTTCCACCGTCCCATTTATTATGATACGCTTCATCATTGTCATATTGCTTTGCATGATCATGTAGTTGACATAGTATTTGTGGCAAAGCCACCGTTCATAATTCTTTCATACTTGTCACTCTTGAGTCATTGCACATCCTGGTACACCGTCGGAGGCATTCATATAGAGTCATATTTTGTTCTAAGTATCGAGTTGTAATTCTTGAGTTGTAAGTAAATATAAGTGTGATGATCACCATTATTAGAACATTGTCACATGAGAGGAAATAAAAAAAGGCCAAAGAAGCCAATAAAAAAAAGGAAAAAATGAGAGAAAAGAGAGAAGGGCCAATGTTACTATCCTTTTTTTTACACTTGTGCTTCAAAGTAGCACCATGATCTTCATGATAGAGAGTCTCTTATGTTTTCACTTTCATACACTAGTGGGATTTTTTCATTATAGAACTTGGGTTGTATATTCCAATGATAGGCTTCCTCAAATTACCCTAGGTCTTCGTGAGCAAGTGAGTTGGATGCACACCCACTTAGTTTCTTGTTGAGCTTTCATGAACTTATATCTCTAGTGCATCCATTGCATGACAATCCCTACTCACTCACATTGATATCTATTCACGGACATCTCCATAGCCTATTAATATGCCTAGTTGATGTGAGACTATCTTCTTCTTTTTGTCTTCTCCACAACCACCATATTCTATTCCACCTATAGTGCTATGTCCATGGCTCACGCTCATGTATTGTGTGAAAGTTGAAAAAGTTTGAGAACATCAAAAGTATGAAACAATTGCTTGGCTTGTCATCGGGGTTGTGCATGATTTGAATATTTTGTGTGATGAAGATGGAGCATAGCCAGACTATATGATTTGGTAGGGATAACTTTGTTTGGCCATTTTATTTTGAGAAGACATGATTGCTTTATTAGTATGTCTGAAGTATTATTGTTTTTATGTCAATATTAAAATTTTGTTTTGAATATTATGGATCTGAACATTCATGCCACAATAAAGAAAATTTCATGGATAAATATGTTAGGTAGCATTCCACATCAAAAATTCTGTTTTAATCATTTACCTACTCGAGGACGAGCAGGAATTAAGCCTGAGGATGCTTGATACGTCTCCAACGTATCTATAATTTTTGATTATTCCATGCTATTATATTATCTATTTTGGATGTTTGTTATGCATTTATATGCCATTTTATATTATTTTTGGCACTAACCTATTAACCTAGAGCCCAGTGCCAGTTTCTGTTTTTCCTTGTTTTTGCGTTTTACAGAAAAGGAATACCAAACAGAGTCCAAATGAGCTGAAAATTTACGGTGATTTTTTATGGACCAGATGAAGCCCCCAAAGCACAAGAGTTGGGCCAAAAGAGTCCCGAGTCAATGACAAGGGTGGAGGACGTGCCTACCCCCCTAGGGTGTGCCCCTGCCTTGTCGCTAACTCGTGGACCCTCCTACGCGAAACCAACGCCCAAAATTCCTATAAATCTAGAAACCCCCATAAAGAAACCTAGATCGAAAGTTCTGCTGCTGCAAGCCTCTGTAGCCACGAAAAACCAACCAGGATCCCCGTTCCGGCACCCTGCCAGAAGGGGAATCCATCACCGGTGGCCATCTTCATCATCTAGGCAGTCTCCATGACGAGGAGGGAGTAGTTCACCCTCGGGGCTAAGGGTATGTACCAGTAGCTATATGTTTGATCTCTCTCTCTCTCTCTCTCTCTCTCTCTCTCTCTCGTGTTCTTGATTTGGCACGATCTTGATGTACCGCAAGCTTTGTACTATAGTCAGATCATATGGTGTTTCTCCCCCTCTACCTTCTTGTGATGAGTTGATTTTTACCTTTGAGGTTTCACTATTATCAGATTGAAACTATTATGGATTTGAGAACACTTAATGTATGTCTTGCATGGGATACCTGTGGTGACAATGGGGTATTCTATTGATTCACTTGATATATGTTTTGGCACTCAACTCGCGGATTCCCGAGGTGACATTGGGGTAATCTATGCATAGGGGTTGATGCACGTTTCGTCCTTGTTTCTCTGGTAGAAATCTTGGGGCACTCTTTGAGGTTCTTTATGTTGGATTGAATATTATTAATCTGAAGATGTTTGATGCATGTCGTATAATTGACCCACGGGTACTTGTGGTGGCGTTGGAGTATCTAGGTGGCATTAGGGCTGATTGATGTGTGTCATATGGTGTTATTTTACTACGAACTCTAGGGCTGTTTGTGACACTTATAGGAATAGCTCAGTGGATTGATCAGAAAGAATAACTTTGAGGTGGTTTCGTACCCTACAAGCAATTTCATCTTATGTTCTCCGCAATAGGAACTACGGAGTGACTTTTGTCGCACGTTGAGGGATTACCATATGATCTAATTATGTTATCATTGTTGAGAGAACTTGCACTCGTGAAAGTATGAACCCTAGGCCTTGTTTCCAAGCATTGCAATACCGTTTTTACTTACTTTTGTTACTTGCTACCTTGCTGTTTTTAAGTTTTCAGATTACAAAAACCTATAGCTACCATCCATATTGCACTTGTATCACCATCTCTTCACTGAAGTAGTGGAGCTATACAATTTACCATTGTATTGGGTGTGTTGGGTACACAAGATACTCTTTGTTATTTTGTTGTAGGGTTGTTTGAGAGAGACCAAGTTCATCCTACGCCTCCCACGGATTGATAAACCTTAGGTCATCCACTTGAGGGAAATTTGCTACTGTCCTACAAAATTCTGCGCTTGGAGGCCTCTACAAGAAGAAAGGTTGCATAGTAGACATCACTCCACACCACTCCTAACGGGGATTAGCATCCAAAAGGGTGTGAACTTCGGGATACATCGTCGTCTCTGCGTGCCTCGGTTGTCTCTTACCCGAGCCCTTTACTTATGCACATTACTTTGTGATAGCCATATTGTTTCTTGTCATATATCTTGCTATCACCTAGTAGTTTATCTTGCTTAGCATAAGTTTTTGGTCCACATAGGTGAGCCTAGTTTTTGTAGATTTTGTGTTTGACAAATCAACCACTAGGTTTATTCTGCATTTGTTCAAGCCTAAACCGTAATTATTTTACAGCGCCTATCCACCCCTCCCCCTCTAGGCGATATCCGCGATCTTTCAAATGGTATCAAAGCCTCGTCTCTCTTTGTTAGGCTTAACTACCTAGAGAGTAAAGATGTCGACTAGGGGATTAGGATTCTCTGACACTCTTAGTTTCGATGGCACAAATTTTGATGTTTGTGTAATTCACATGCTTAAACACTTTAGGGTCATGGACCCAAGTTTAGAGTGAATTGTAGATATGGTTTTTCTCCTCCAAAGGATCCCCAAAGATTATCTTTAGAGGATGAGAAAAACTCTTATCTCAATTCTCAAGCTTCTAATGTGCATTTCGATGCTTTGAGCAATGTAGTTATATTTCAACTGATGCCGTTTCAGGATGCTCATGAGTTGTGGACAAAGCTTCAAGATAAATATGGTGTGTCCAAGATTTGTGGGGATGATTGTTCTCCCTCCACCTCCGACTGTGTTGTGTTCTCAACTTCTTCTACTTCACCTACATGTGGATTGCCACAAGGTAATGATATGGTGAGTAGTGTTGGTCATTGCAATGATGATAGTGGGCTTAGTGTTGGTGATTCTTCATCATAATCTTATTGCAATGCTTCATCTTTGGACTTTAACACTTCGAGCACCTTACATGTTTCACATGCTTGTGTTGATAGTCCGTGCATATCATGTAGAAATTGCTTGACAAAATATCATGAGGATACGCTTGCTATATCTTGTTGCCATGATGAAAATGCATGTATTTCCTTGAGTTGTTGTGCTAAAAATGTAGAGGAAACCCAACACTCCATGGAACAATATGTGGTCTTGAATGATGCTTCAACGGATCCTACATCATCATCTATTTAGTTTTTCCTTATGGCTAAGGCTTCAAAGGTATCTCCTACTTTGAACCCCAATACGTCTCTTGATGATGATGTTAATACTAATGATGATGAGGATAATGATGAAGAGAATGATAATGTTGCTTCCTTAAAAATTAAGGGGGAAAAGATTTTTAAAGCTCTTCATAACAATAAAATTGATCATTCCAACTTGATGGAAATCATGTCGATTGCCATTGAGGGCAAGAAATACATTGAGGAGTTGGAATCTCATCTTGAGGAGCATGAGGTCACCACTGATAAAATGGAAGGTCATGAGCATGATTACGCTAATGAGATCGCGGACCTCTCTCAAGCTCTTGAACTTGAACAAACCACCAAGGAATCTCTTAAGGAGACCTTTACTCTAGAATTATCTATAATAAAGGAATCTCATGATAGAGCACTTGAGGTGGCCAATGATTTTGATACTAAAAATGAGAAGCTTGAAGTTGCGCATGCTAAACTCCTTGAGGACTGATGACCCGCAAGTATACGGGATAGTTGTAGCCTCTTTCGATAAGTAAGAGTTTCGAACCCAACGAGGAGCTAAAGGTAGAACAAATACTCTCTCAAGTCCTATCGGCCACTGATACGGCTGTACGCACGCTCGACGTTCGCTCTACCTAGAACAAGTATGAAACTAGAAGTACTTTGTAGGTGTTGTTGGAAAGGTTTGCAAGATAATAAAGAGCACATAAATATAAACTAGGGGCTGTTTAGATAAAGATGCAATAAAGTAAATATAGCGAGTGTGGAAAAGTGGTGGTAGAAGTTGTGGAATTGTCCCTAAGCAATTGACTACGTTACTAGAACGATAGCAAGTATTATGTGGGAGAGACCATTGCTAGCATGTCATCCCTGACTTGGAATTCTATGCACTTATGATTGGAACTATTAGCAAGCGTCCGCAACTACTAACGTTCATTAAGGTAAAACCCAACCATAGCATTAAGATATATTGGTCCCCTTCAATCCTGTATGCATCAATTTCTATGCTAGGTTGAAGCTTCTGTCACTCTAGCCCTCCAATACATAGTCCTATCAACATACAACTAACCCTATGGTGTGATCCACGCGCGTGCTCATATGATGGGCACCAAAGGATAGCAACATAACCACAAGCAAATTAAATCAATCATAGCAATTCATCAACCACCAATAGGACAATGAAAATCTACTGAGACATCATAGGATGGCAACACATCATTGGATAATAATATGAAGCATAAAGCACCATGTTCAAGTAGAGGGTACATCGGGTTGCGGGATAGTGGACCTCTGAATATAGATGGGGGAAGGTGATGGAGATGTTGGTGAAGATGGCAGAGGTGTTGGTGTAGATCGCGGTGATGATGATGGCCCCCGGCGGTGTTCCGGCGCCACCGGAAGCAAGGGGGAGAGATCCCCCCTTCTTCTTCTTCTTCCTTGACCTTCTCCCTAGATGGGAGAAGGGTTTCCCCTTTGGTCCTTGGCTCCCATGGCTTGGGACGGGCGAGAGCCCCTCCGAGATTGGATCTATCTCTGTGTTTCTGCGTTTTTTTGATTCTACCCCTTCACCGTTTCTTTTATATCCGTAGATCCGTAACTTCGATTGGGGTGAATCTTTCGCCCAGATTTTTCTCGTAAAATTATCTCTCTTGCGGGAAAAGAAGAGTGTCAACCGCCTTATGGGTGGCCCAGGAGAGTGCCAGGCGCGCCCAGGGGGGGTGAGCGCGCCCCCTATTTCCTGGCCACCTCAGACACCGTTTCGTGTTGATTCTTCCTCCGGAAAATCCCAAATATTCCAAAATAATTCTTCGTCCATTTTTATCCCGTTTGGATTCCGTTTGATATTGGGTTTCTGCGAAACATAAAACATGCAATAGACAGGAACTGGCACTGGCACTGGATCAATATGTTAGTCCCAATAATAGTATAAAAAGTTGCCAAAAGTATATGAAAGTTGTAGAATATTGGCATGGCACAATGAAAAATTATAGATACGACGGAGACGTATCAGCATCCCCAAGGTTAATTACTGCTCGTCCTCGAGTAGGTAAATGATAAAATGATAATTTTTGATGTGGAATGCTACCAGCATAATCTTGATCATATGTCTAATCATGGCATGAATATTAAGACATGAGTGATTCAAGGCAATAGTCTATCATTTGACATGAAAACAATAATACTTCAAGCATACCAACCAAGCAATTATGTCTTATCAAAATAACCTAGCCAAAGAAAGCTCATCCCTACAAAATCATATAGTCTGGCTATGCTCCATCTTCATCAGACAAAGCATTCAAATCATGCACAACCCCGATGACGAGCCGAGCAATTGGTTCATACTTTTTAAGGCGCTTCAGCTTTTTCAACTCTTACGCAATACATGAGCGCAAGCCATGGACATAGCACTATGGTGGTATATGGTGGTGGTCGTGAGGACAAAAAGGGAGAAGATAGTCTCACATCAACTAGGCGTATCAACGGGCTATGGAGATGCCCATCAATAGATATCAATGTGAGTGAGCAGGGATTGCCATGCAACAGATGCACTAGAGCTATAAATATATGAAAGCTCAACAAAAGAAACTAAGTGGGTGTGCATCCAACTTGCTTGCTCACGAAGACCTAGGGCATTTTGAGGAAGCCCATCATTGGAATACACAAGCCAAGTTCCATAATGAAAAATTACCACTAGTATATGAAAGTGAAAGCATAGGAGACTCTCTCTATGAAGAACATGGTGCTACTCTCAAGCACAAGTGTGGAAAAAGGATAGTAACATTGCCCCTTCTCTCTTTTTCTCTCTTTTTTTATTTTCTTTTTTTAATTTTTATTTTATATATTTTTTGGTGGGCTTCTTTGGCCTCTTTCATTTTTCATAAAGTCCGGAGTCTCATCCTGACTTGTGGGGGAATCATAGTCTCCATCATCCTTTCCTCACTGGGGAAATGCTCTAATAATGATGATCATCACACTTTTATTTATTTACAACTCAATATTACAACTCGATACTAGAACAAAGACATGACTCTATATGAATGCTTCCGGTGGTGTACCGGGATGTGCAATGATCTAGCATAGCAATGACATCAAAAAACGGACAAGGCATGAAAACATCATGCTAGCTATCTTACGATCATGCAAAGCAATATGACAATGATGGAACGTGTCATAATAACGGATCGGTGAAAAGTTGCATGGCAATATATCTCGGAATGGCTATGGAAATGCCATAATAGGTAGGTATGGTGGCTGTTTTGAGGAAGGTAAAAATGGGTTCATGATACGGGCGAAAGTTGCGCGGCACAATAGAGGCTAGCAAAGTGGAAGGGTGAGTGTGCGTATATCCATGGACTCACATTAGTCATAAAGAACTCATATACTTATTGCAAAAGTCTACTTAGCCCTCGAAGCAAAGTACTACTACGCATGCCCCTAGAGGGATAGATTGGTAGGAAAAGACCATCGCTCGTCCCCGACTGCCACTCATAAGGAAAGCAATCAAAGAACACCTCATGCTCCAACTTCGTTACATAACGGTTCACCACATGTGCATGCTACGGGACTTGCAAACCTCAACACAAGTATTTCTCAATTTCACAATTACTCAACTAGCACGACTCTAATATCACCACCTTTATATCGCAAAACTATTGCAAGGAATCAAACATATCATATTCAGCGATCTACAAGTTTATGTAGGATTTTATGACTAACCATGTGATTGACCAATTCCTATCATCTCTCTAAATAGATATAAGTGAAGCAAGAGAGTTTAATTCTTTCTAAAAAAGATATGCCCACGCTCTTACAAATATAAGTGAAGCAAAAGAGCATTCTACAAATGGCGGTTTTCTATGTGAGGAGAAACAGGCAATCCAAACTTCAAATGATATAAGTGAAGCACATGAAGCATTCTATAAATCCATACTAAAAAATAATTAAGTTAAGTGCAATGAGCATTCTATAAATCAACCAAGGACTTTCTCATACCAGCATGGTGCATAAAAGAAAAATAAAAACTAAATGCAAAAGATGCTCCAATATTCGCACATATCACATGAACGAAACGAATACGAAAACATACCGATACTTGTTGAAGAAAGAGGGGATGCCTTCCAAGGCATCCCCAAGCTTAGATGCTTGAGTCTCCTTAAATATTTACTTGGGGTGCCTCAGGCATCCCCAAGCTTGAGTTCTTGCCTCTCTTCCTTTTCCTCATATCGAGACATCCTCGATTAGACACTTCATCCACACAAAACTTCAACAGAAAACTCGGTAAGATCCGTTAGTATAATAAAGCAAATCACTACTCTAAGTAGTGTAGAAAACCAATTCATATTTTGTTTTTGCATTGTGTCTACTGTAATATAACTTTTCCATGGCTTAATCCACTAATATAAATTGATAAATTCATCAAAACAAGCAAACCATGCATCAAAAATAGAATCTGTCAAAAACAGAACAGTCTATAGCAATCTGAACATCCACCATACTTCTGGTACCCCAAAAATTCCACCAAAATTAGGAAAAATAAATACATCAAGATAGTGCAAAAGGAATCAGAACCAATTGACGTTTCAGTTAAAAATGTAAAATCGTGCACTACAGCCAAAGTTTCTATCCTGCACCGTACAAACCAACAAGCATTGTAAACATCCTAAAGGCAAACCTTAGCACATTATTTTTATAATACAATGTAATTATACAAGGGGATAATTATTTTTGTTGAAAAGTTTCTGTAATCAAGATTCACAAAGTTTCCGTGAGCATGAACAAAGTTCAAGGAGCTCTCCCACTTCAACAATGCTTGTATTTCTCACTTTCGCTTTCCTTTTTGAAAAGTTTTTAGGTTCCCCTATTTATTTATTTTGTTTTTAAACTATATAAAAGCACTCAATAGAATTAAATGACTCTCTAAAACTTCCAGGTTGTCTCCCTGGCAGCGCTTTCTTTAAATCCATTAAGCTACGCATATAGTGCTGATAATGAATCCACCCGGATCCCAAGGTATATCAAAGACAATTTTAATTAACAATGATTTGTAATTAGTAGTGAGAAAAAAGTAACATATATCATGCAACAACGAAGTCTAACTCTCTTCCTATGCATCGGCATGCCATAAAAGAACAATTCATGCACACATAGTAAAGGCCAATGCATAGTATAAGCAGTTTCTTGCAATTCTATCGTGTTGGAAACATAGGGAGGTGGAGATATAGTTCCTCTCTCATAATAATTGCAAGTAGGAACAGCAAGCACATGCATATTATATCCATCAAAATCATCATGTGCAATAGTAAAAGGCAATCCATCAATATAATCCTTAATAAGCACAAACTTCTCTGATATAGTGTAGTCGGGAGAATTCAAAAATATAATAGGACTATCATGTGTGGGCGCAATAGCAACAATTTCATGTTTAACATAAGGAACTATAGCAAGTTCATATCCATAAGCATAATTCATATTGGCATCTTGGCCACAATCATAGCAAGCATCATCAAAAAGGGATATTTCAAGAGAATCGACGGGATCATAGCAATCATCATAGCAATCATCCTTCGGTAAGCACGAAGGGGAATTAAACAATGTATGAGTTGAAGAGTTACTCTCATTAGAAGGTGGGCACGAGTGATCAATCCACTCTTCCTCCGTATGTTCTTCGATCTCCTCATCATCTTTTTCATCCAATGAGCTCATAGTTTCATCAATTTCTTCTTCCATAGCTTCCTGCAAAATATTAGTCTCTTCTTGGACAGCGGAGCTCAATAAATGCATTATATTGTAATTTTATTCATAATTTTCATAGAAATATCTAAGTATAGCAAGAATTTCAGGCCTATAAACATCATCATCAAAAGCTTCATACTTTTCAAACAAAGATTGAATTTCATAAGCAGCCTTAAAAGCAATAAATTCTTCAATTTGTTCAACATCATAGTAATCATATATACCATTAGCATAAGAAGCTAAGGTTTCATTATCATTAAATTTGCATGAAAAGGGAAGGTGTGGAGCCTTCATCCTAGAGCAACAAGTAATATCATATCTCAAGCATAGATCCCGAGCATACCAACGCAACATATTAATTTGATCCCATAATAGTTTCCCTTTTTGTGTCAAGCGATAATCCCTAAAGTATTCACGTTGATCCAACATGTCTCCCATTATAAAGTTGAATGGGGTTTTCTCAGGATTATCATAGTAGTACATAATATCTTTCACATAATGAGAATCGAGGGTTTTAGGAGTTACCCCATCTCTATGAGTAGCAAGTACACCTAAGTTTTTTGGTATTTCATGTTCCATATCCATAACTAAAGATAAAGAACAACTAAGAATAGCAAATAAAAAATTAGTTAGTGATAAAGCAAACAAGCACACATGAGAATATTTACCCCATGCTATGACTCCCCGGCAACGGCGCCAGAAAAAGGTCTTGATGACCCGCAAGTATACGGGATAGTTGTAGCCTCTTTTGATAAGTAAGAGTCTTGAACCCAACGAGGAGCTAAAGGTAGAACAAATACTCTCTCAAGTCCTATCGGCCACTGATATGACTCAACGCACACTTGACGTTCGCTTTACCTTGAAAAAGTATGAAACTAGAAGTACTTTGTAGCTGTTATTGGAAAGGTTTGCAAGATAATTGTCGGTGTCAAAACCGGCGGATCTCGGGTAGGGGGTCCAGAACCATGCGTCTAGGCGGATGGTAACAGGAGACAAGGGACACGATGTTTTTACCCAGGTTCGGGCCCTCTCGATGGAGGTAAAACCCTACTCCTGCTTGATTGATATTGATGATATGGGTAGTACAAGAGTGGATCTACCACGAGATCAAGGAGGCTAAACCCTAGAAGCTAGCCTATGGTATGATTGTTGTAATGGTTATGTTGTCCTACGGACTAAAACCCTTCGGTTTATATAGACATCGGAGAGGGCTACGGTTACACAGAGTCGGTTACAATGGTAGGAGATCTTCATATCCGTATCGCCAAGCTTGCCTTACACGCCAAGGAAAGTCCCATCCGGACACGGGATGGAGTCTTCAATCTTGTATCTTCATAGTCTTGGAGTCCGGCCGACGATGATAGCCCGGCTATCCGAACACCCCCTAGTCCAGGACTCCCTCAATAGCCCCTGAACCAGGCTTCAATGACGATGAGTCCGGCGCGCATATTGTTTGGCATTGCAAGGCGGGTTCCTCCTCCGAATAATTCATAGAAGATTGTGAACACCAGGATAGTGTCCGGCTCTGCAAAATAATTTCCACATTCCACCGTAGAGAGAATAATATGTACACAAGTTCAATCTGCTGACGTATTTTGTGGCATGACGTCATACCACCACCAAGCTTTTACTTGAATTGTTTTTTATTATACCACCTCAGCGCGTTTAGCGAAGCGGTTTCCTTGGCACGTCTTGTCGAAGCAGAGATCGTGTTCCCCTTATTCTGGGATTCCCATCAATACGGACGTGGGTAACCCAACCATGCCCATCACCACGCCCCCTCTATCGGAGGCGAGTCCCGAACGGTCACGGGGACGGCTCTTGGTATTCTCCCTCTTTATAATGGGACCAAGGCTTGTTTCTTTTCTTCAATCCTCCATCGAATCTTCTCCTTGCCCCAAGTTCCAACACCCAAAGCCCCAGATTCGAGCGCTTCGGACCTCCAACAATGTCCGGCTCCGACCTACAGGGCCGGTGGATGCCCTCCTCCGTCACGGAGGAGGACGTGCTAAAGCTGCGAGAGGCCAAGTACCTGACTTACGAGATTTCACACAGGTTGCCTGCCGAAGGGCAAGTCATCCCCACCCCCGAGCCCGGCCAGTATGTCGTTTTTGTATCCCACCTCCGTCGGGGTTTAGGCTTCCTGATGGATCCTTTTGTGAGAGGGCTCATGTTTTACTATGGGTTGGAATTCCACGACTTGGCCTCGGAGTCCATCCTCCATATTTCTGCATTTATTGTCATCTGCGAAGCCTTCCTCCGCGTCACCCCTCACTTCGGCTTGCGGCTTAAGACCTTCGACGTGAAGCCGAAGATGATCGAGGGGCGTCAAGCAGAGTGCGGCGGGGCGGTTGTGAGCAGAAGGGCCGACGCTCCATGGCCCGAGGGCTCTTTCCAGGAGGAGCTCGGCTTGTGGCAGCAAGAGTGGTTCTACATAACCGCTCCCAGGGGCAGCAGGAAGAAGCCGCCGCCCATCTTCCGCTCGGGCCCTCCACAACGGCTGATGTCATGGGTCAGCCAAGGGCTCAACTGGGGGCCGCCAAAGGACATGCCCCTATTGCAGGGCCGGATTCGAGACCTCCAAGCGAGGGAGATCGATCTGGTCATGGTGATGCAGGTCATGCTGATTAGGCGTCTCCTGCCCTGCAAACGCCGCCCTCTCCGGCTGTGGGAGTTTAATCTGGAGGGACCACGGATTCTCCAACACTTCATGGGTATGACACCTGTGGAGATGTACAAATTATTCTTCGGATCACGAGAGGCGTGTCCGGAATTGATCGAGGACGCCGGCCTAAGCTGCAATCGCCCGGATACACAAGTAAGTAGCTCAGTGTCTGGACATACCATTTGTTCGCCTTTCTATGATTTTCCTTTTGACCACTTTCCTTCTAAACAGGAGTGGATAGTGCAAGCAAAACTGATACGGTGTCCGGCCCCCCTCCCAGAGACCGCGCCGGATCCCGTGCTGGTGATGATGCTGGAGGTTGTGCCTTCGGAGGAAGGCGAAGGGGAGAACAGGGGAACTACCGCCTCAACCAAGGAGGCCTTTGAGGAAGGGGGGATCGAGAATCCCTCCTTCCAGGGGGAGAAGAGGACCGCCTCCGAAAACCCGGATGCCAAAGCCCCGGAGCGGGGGAAGAGATCTTCACCAGAGGGTCCTGCGTCCGGAGAGGCTCCGGCCGCACAGTCTCCCCCAAAGAATCAGCCCTCCAGTGAGCCGTAAGTAGAAAAAAGGGAGTTTTGTAATAAGGGACATCCCTATTTGTGCTTCTGAGGATAACTTAAGTTTTTACCTTGTAGTTCGGATCTTCGTCCTTCTCAGATGAGCTCGTCTTCGGGGGAACTCCATCCAGAGATGATGGAGAGCGAGACGCCTCCATCCGCCGCACCATCGGATAGGGCGGGCGAGCCTAAAGTGTCATCACGGAGGGTATCCCCGAGTCCGGTAGGGCCGAATAGTTCGGCACCAACTGGTGTGCGGCCGAGGGAGCTGAAGGATCTGCTTGAGAGGGCGTCCATCTCAGAAGGTCACCGTACGCTGATGAGTATGGTGATTGAAAGAATTTCATCCGCCGAAGGCGGATTGCGTGATTCCGTCAGGAGTTTGCTGGCGGGGTTTGAGGTACGTAAAAATGACATACTCTTTGACAGTTTTACACATAAAGTGCGCCCTGTATAGATAGTAGCCCCTGAGACTCGGTAGGGTGTCAAGAACGACAGCGTGCCGAGGATCAAAATCCCGGGTATTGATGTTCACCTTTCTTGAGCAGGTGGCGGATAGTTCGGTGGCTAGCCGGACTGATGGAGTTGCCGAACTAAAGCGGCAACTCGATGTTGCGGATGTGGACATCGCGCTAGTCAACAGGCGACTTGACGAGTCGCAAGGTAGGTTTCTTCTCCGTGGTCACTTAGTAAGGGAGCCGAAGCCCACCCCTTACAATATGTGTGCTTGACGCAGATGGTGCCGCTGCTGTGGAGAGCCTTCGGGCAGAACTTGCTCAAGCCAAGGAGCAGGCCAGAAGGAGTGATGCGGCTGCCTCGAGGGCGGCCGAAGAGCTGGAAGCCAAGAGGGTTGCACACTGCCAAAGCAGGGAAGAGATGTCCGAAATGGCCGTGAAGTTAAAAGATGCTACCGACCGCAATGAGGTTCTTGAAAGGGAGCGCCTAGCGGAGCGAGAAGACCTGAGGAAGGCCACCGCCGAAGCCAAGGATGCCCGTTCTGCAATGCGGGCTTTAAAGGAGGAGCTGCGCCAGGCCGGAGACATTGTGGCTGGCAAGCCCTTTCTGCTGCACCGAAGGTTTATGGATCCAAAGTATGCTCAGCTTGGCCAGCTGTGGGGTCTGGAGGATCCTTATATGGACTTAGCGGCGAGTGCGGCGGATGCCATTATGCACTTCCGAAGTCAGAAGGATCACAAGACGGAAGAGTTGTTTTGGTCTCAATTCTATAGTCCGGAGCGTTCACTTCCGCTGACCGATCGGCTGGCCGACTGGGCTGAGCTGAATAGATTGTCCGGACTTGCCATGATGGATATCGTGACTCATGTCTGGCCGAATAGGCCGAAGCCGAAGAGTTATTTTGGCTTACTGCAGCAATTTCTTGGGGCGGTGCCTCATATCAAGGCGATGAAGCGGTCGGCCTGCATAGAGGGTGCACGGATGGCCCTCGCCCGTGTGAAGACACATTGGACAGAGATGGATGCCACCGTTGTTGCGACCCAGGGTTCGGACGAGAGCCGGTTACCCGCCGAGCACTATTTTGGGGAGGTTCTGCGTGGTGCTCGTGTAATAGAGTCGCAGTGCTCGAAAAATGTCACGTTCAAATGAACGTGTTGGTTTGTAAAACGATGTTTATGATGTAAGCGCTTTTTGTACTTGTGCGTTCAAGTATTGAAATATCTCCTGTGCGGCCGTTTATGTATACATGTGTATAACCTGAAAGATGGCAGTCTTCGGCTTCAGCCCCCACGCACATAGTGCGGGGGTGTTTGCAAAATAGCGCATTTTCACACTTAATCCAACGTCTTGGTCCTGTAAAGGAGGTGGTAGCGTAGCAAACGAGGCAACCGGACTATAATGCTTTATCACTTTCACTTAGCCATAGGAGTTCGAGGGTGGGGCTACGATATAGCCCTGGGGGCACCGCGCTCTCCGAATTCGGGGCGCGTATGTGCCTGACTGGGAAACGATCCTTCGTCAAAGCGGAGGAATTCTAAACATTCCAATAGTCGATCGAGTGGTTGACCAGTCTCTCGCTATGTCATGACAGTCAGTTTTCGGCTTTCTCTACTGAGGTGCTCGCCCAGCCGAACCGGGGCACAATCGCAGTAGTTCTCCTGGTGCCGCGTTAGCCGATGATACGGAACATAAGGTAGCAAAACACAGGAGCCGGGCAAATCCAACATTTGACCAAAGACATGACTCGGAGCTGATGCATATAAGGCCTAACTCAAGACGCCGAACACTCCCTAAGGTGTTCGGTCTTTATAATAACGGGTAGAACAATGCCCTAAGCCCCTAGTGTCCAGGTACAGGCGAGAATTTCTGGCGCAGCCGATGCCAAAACGCCAGTCTCCTCGTTGGTTATGGTGAAGAACCGTGGGATGTGATCAACAAAAGACAGTAAGAAAGGTTTACGCAGGGACTTAATCTGAAAAGAATCCTTGCGACGGGTCCCTGCTGCACGTCTGCGCCTGTGTCTCCGTTGTGCCGTATCCTGGACGGGCGTACACGTTGTTCATCTGTAAAAAGAGAGGAACTTAGCTTGAAAGGAAATCATGCAAAAAATTAAAAATTGAAATATGAATGAATGAATAAAGCTGAGCTTATAATAGCTCATACGCACAGCCCCTTGTAAAGGGGTGTGCGGCTAGGGAGCCCCTAGCTTATTTTATCCCGGACTCGTCTAGCCGTGTCCGGGGTCTTGAATGACCTTTTAATGAGATGATGCCACGTGGACCGGGCATTTTAAGTGTAAGAGACGCGTAGTGTGGTATTGCATGAAAGCGGAAAAAAGCTTCACGTCCCAATAGTGCTTGATGGCTACTTTTGAATGGGGCGACATGAAAGATTAGCTTTTCGCGTCGGAAGTTGTCGGGTGACCTGAACACAACTTCAAGTAGTAACGAGCCCGTGCACTTGGCGTAAGGGCCTGGCGTCGCTCCTTTGAAGGAAGTGCGACTATGTCGGATTTTAGTAAGATCTATCCCCAACTTGCAGATTGTGTCCGGATATAGCAGGTTTAAATCACTGCCGCCGTCCATCAGGACTTGTGTAAATTGTAGTCCGTCGATTATAGGATCCAATATCAGAGCAGTCCATCCTGCGTTCAAAATACTTCTGGAATAGTCCAGGTGGTCGAAAGTGATTGGTTTTGACATCCAATCTCGAGGTTCCGCTGGGGTGGACCGTGCGACACCTTCTTTGGCGGGTGCCGCATTGTTTTTCCATTTTCTCACATGAAGTGAGTTTACTATTTTGACTTCTTGTGGGAAAGTCTTTTGTTTTCTGGTGTTCTGCTGGTGGGGTTCGTCATCATCCTTGCTTGGTTCGTCGAGCCCCTTGTGTTCGGCGTTGAGTCGGCCGAACTGTTTGAAGACCCAACAATCTCGGTGGGTGTGGTTTGCAGGCCTTTCGGAAGTACTGTGGATTTGACATATCTGATCCAAAATTTTGTTTAAGTTGGATAGCTCGTCACTGTTGTCCTTAAGAGGCAGTGTTTTGTTGTTTGGCCGCGAGCTTTTGAATCTGGCGTTGACCGCCGTGTTCTTTGGGCTTTTTTCTTTATTTCGGCGCTGATCCTTTCTGCGCCGTGATTTTCCGTTTCCATCTCTGATCTCGGATGTACTCGGGTCGCTGGTGCTGCATCTTGCTAGCCAGCTGTCTTCCCCCGTGCAAAAGCGGGTCATGAGGCTTGTTAGCACGGCCATTGTTCTCGGCTTCTCTTGGCCGAGGTGTCTGGCGAGCCATTCGTCTCGGGAATTATGTTTAAAAGCTGCTAAGGCTTTGGCGTCCGGACAGTCGACTATTTGGTTCTTTTTGGTAAGGAACCTGTTCCAGAATTTGCGCGCTGACTCTCCGGGCTGTTGAGTTATGTGACTTAAATCTTCTGCATCCGCAGAGCGGACATAAGTCCCTTGAAAATTTGCTCTAAACGCGTCCTCGAGCTCTTCCCAACTTCCAATAGTATTTTCTGGGAGGCTTTTGAGCCAATGCCGGGCTGGCCCTTTGAGCTTGAGGGGTAGATATTTTATGGCGTGGAGATCATCTCCTCTGGCCATGTGTATGTGGAGGATGTAATCCTCAATCCATACTCCAGGGTCTGTTGTTCCGTCGTATGCCTCTATGCTTACGGGTTTGAACCCTACTGGAAATTCATGATCCAGCACCTCATCGGTGAAACATAGTGGGTGTGCGGTGCCCCTGTACTTGGGTGTGCCGTTGTCTTCGAACACTCGGCGTGTTGTGTTGCTTCCTGGGGCCCTCTTTTTTGGCCCATAAATGGACCTGACCGGGCCGTCTATTTTCCGAGGATCATGAGTCAGCTTATGTGCGGCGCCGCTTATCGCTTTTGGCCTATCATCTGGTCGTCTATCCGGCCAGGCGGCCTCTTTGCTTTTTGACTGTGGGGGCTCTATGGCCTCCTCGTCGAATTCTGGCAACAGCTTGCGCTTCGGGTAGCTCTTTGTCTGGTGGCCATTGCCATATTTGTCCGCCGACTTGAGTACTTTGCTCCACCTCATTCTGAGTATGTCTTCCGCAGTTTTGAGCTTCCGTTTTTCCTTCTTCAGACTTCTTGCAGTGGCGACGAGTCTTTTGTGAAGGTTCTTATTATCCGGTGGTGTGTCCGGCGTGAGGTCATCTGGACTGTTGTTTTTGCCGGGCATGGATTGATTATCCGATTCGTCCTGTTCGGACGGTTGCTTGGTTGCATGTTCATCGTCCACTGCTTTGCCCTGCTCTATTGCTGGGTCATTAGGAGTGTTGTTTTTGTCGAGGCGGGACTTAGGGCGGCGTCTGCGTCGCCGTTTTGGTTGTTTCTCGGCGGGATTATCCTTTGCTGCATCCCGTTGTTCCTCGTTATCGCTTCCTTTTGGGGTGTCCACCATATACACATCATGGGTTGGGGTGGCCTTCCAGTGCTCTGTAGGCGCTGGTTCTTGATCGTCTCCGGCATCGTCGTCCATACCGTCGATGTCTTTGGAGTCGTAGTCTAGCATGTCGGTTAGATCGTCGACAGTGGCTACAAAGTGGGTGGTGGGTGGGCATTGAATTTCTTCGTCGTCCGCATCCCAACCATCCTGACCGCAGTCCGGCCAGGGCTCTCCCGATAACGAGAGATGCTTTAGCGAATTCAGGATGTTGCCAAAGGGTGAGTGCTGAAAGATGTCCGCGGCGGTGAACTCCATGATCGGCGCCCAATTGGATTCGATTCGCAGGGGCGCAGGAGGTTCGAAGTCCGGCAAGGAGTCCGGCGCCTCAGTATCACGGGCTTTATAAGGGACAAGGTCGGTATTCGGCTCCATCGCCATAGAAGTTGCAGCTCCCGAGGTGGCGTCCAGCCACCTGACCTCGATCTGCGTGGTCTGCTCTGAACTATGGGTCAGAGTGGACTCGTGTGCGGCCTCCAGGGCACTGTCCGGTGGCAGAGCTAAATCATGCCCCTCGTGACAGCGCGACACGCTCGGCTGTGGCTCGAATCCATCGAAGATCAAGTCTCCGCGGGTGTCGGCCGTGAAGTTTAGGCTTCCAAACCTGACCTGATGGCCAGGGGCGTAGCTTTCGATCTGCTCCAGATGGCCAAGTGAATTGGCCCGCAGTGCAAAGCCGCCGAACACGAAGATTTGTCCGGGGAGGAAAGTCTCACCCTGGACGGCGTCGCTGTTGATTGAAGAAGCCATCAAGCCTTCGGTGACGACACAGAGGAACTCTCAATGAAAGCACCAATGTCGGTGTCAAAACCGGCGGATCTCGGGTAGGGGGTCCCGAACTATGCGTCTAGGCGGATGGTAACAGGAGACAAGGGACACGATGTTTTTACCCAGGTTCGGGCCCTCTCGATGGAGGTAAAACCCTACTCCTGCTTGATTGATATTGATGATATGGGTAGTACAAGAGTGGATCTACCATGAGATCAAGGGGGCTAAACCCTAGAAGCTAGCCTATGGTATGATTGTTGTAATGGTTATGTTATCCTACGGACTAAAACCCTCCGGTTTATATAGACACGGAGAGGGCTAGGGTTACACAGAGTCGGTTACAATGGTAGGAGATCTACATATCCGTATCGCCAAGCTTGCCTTCCACGCCAAGGAAAGTCCCATCTGGACACGGGACGGAGTCTTCAATCTTGTATCTTCATAGTCTTGGAGTCCGGCTGACGATGATAGTCCGGCTATCTGGACACCCCCTAGTCCAGGACTCCCTCAATAATAAAGAGCACATAAATATAAACTAGGGGCTGTTTAGATAAATATGCAATAAAGTAAATATAGCGAGTGCGGAAAAGTGGTGGTAGGAGTTGTGGAATTGTCCCTAAGCAATTGACTACTTTACTAGACCGATAGCAAGTATTATGTGGGAGAGGCCACTGCTAGCATGTCATCCCTGACTTGGAATTCTATGCACTGATGATTGGAACTATTAGCAAGCATCCGCATCTACTAACGTTCATTAAGGTAAAACCCAACCATAGCATTAAGATATATTGGTCCCCCTTCAATCCCGTATGCATCAATTTCTATGCTAGGTTGAAGCTTCTGTCACTCTAGCCCTCCAATACATAGTCCTATCAACATACAACTAACCCTATGGTGTGATCCACGCGTGCGCTCATATGATGGGCACAAAAGGACGGCAACATAACCACAAGCAAATTAAACCAGTCATAGCAATTCATCAACCACCAACAGGACAACGAAAATCTACTCAGACATCATAGGATGGCAACACATCATTGGATAATAATATGAAGCATAAAGCACCATGTTCAAGTAGAGGGTATAGCGGGTTGCAGGAGAGTGGACCGCTGAATATAGATGGGGAAGGTGATGGAGATGTTGGTGAAGATGGCAGAGGTGTCTGTGTAGATCGCGGTGATGATGATGGCCCCCAGCGGCGTTCCGGCGCCACTGGAAGCAAGGGGGAGAGAGCCCCCCTTCTTCTTCTTCTTCCTTGACCTTCTCCCTAGATGGGAGAAGGGTTTCCCCTCTGGTCCTTTGCTCCCATGGCTTGGGAGGGGCGAGAGCCCCTCCAAGATTGGATCTATCTCTCTGTTTCTGCATTTTTTTGATTCTGCCCCTGCATCGTTTCTTTTATATCCGGAGATCCGTAACTCCGATTGGGGTGAATCTTTCGCCCAGATTTTTCTTGTAAAATTAGCTTTCTTGCGGCAAAAGAAGAGTGTCAACCACCTTACGGGTGGCCCAGGAGAGTGCCAGGCGCACCCAGGGGGGTGGGCGCCCCCTATCTCCTGGCCACCTCGGACACCGTTTCGGGTTGATTCTTCCTCCGGAAAACCCCAAATATTCCAAAATAATTCTTCGTCCGTTTTTATCCCGTTTGGATTCCGTTTGATATTGGGTTTCTGTGAAACATAAAACATGCAATAGACAGGAACTGGCACTGGGCACTGGATCAATATGTTAGTCCCAAAAATAGTATAAAAAGTTGCCAAAAGTATATGAAAGTTGTAGAATATTGGCATGGAACAATCAAAAATTATAGATACGACGGAGACATATCAAGGACTTTCGGCCCCTCAAAAATGGCTCAAGGTTCATTAAGAGTGAGCTCATCAAACTCGCCGAGTCTCATGCTCAACTTAAAGCTTCATATTCATAAGAGCTTGCAAAGTTGCCTTCCCCTCCTTTTGTCAATGATGATGCTTTTGCTACTAACTCTATTTCTTGTGAAGAATAAAGGAGAATGTTGAGCAAAGGGCTCAACTTGAGTTGCTATCTAGCAATTATGGGAAATTGGAAGAAAGTATTGAAAAGCTTTCTAGCTCTCATGATGATCTTCGTGTATCCCATAATGTGCTAAAAATATCTCACGAGGCTATGATTGCTAAGGTAACATCTAGTGAGCCTCATGTGGACATTAGCACTACTTTTAGTCAAAATGTTATCTTGCCAGGTGCTAGTCCTCGTAATTCATCTACTCATAATGTTGCTACATCTTGTGATGAATTGCTTTCCTTTCCTTGTTCTCTAACAACTATGGTTACACTTCCTCTAGTACTTGTGTTGATACTAACCATGTAGAGGAAATCAAAGAGCTCAAGGCCCAAGTTACTTCATTGAAGAAAGACTTGGAAATGTGTCATGAAGGGAAGTCCACACTCAACAATATCTTGAGTGTGCAAAAATCCCCCAATGAGAAATGTGGACTTGGATTCGACTCCAATAAGAAGAAGAAATCCAAGATGAACAAGAAGAAGGGCCAAGAACAAGTCAAGAACTCGACCAAAATTGTTTGCTTCAAGTGCAAAACTGAAGTGCATCATGTTAGGTCTTGACCATTGAAGAAGAAGCCCATTAGTGACAAGCAACAAGGGAAGCAGCCACAAGTTCACTCTCATGCTCAACCTCAAGTCGAAGAAATGCCTCTTCCTAAGAAAACTCAAGCTAATGCTTCTCAAGTTGAGAAATCAAGTGAGAAGAAAGTGAAGAGTAGACGTTGCTATCTATGTCGTGAGAAAGGTCAGCTCGCTTCTTCATGCACTAGTGGTAACTTATTCAACCCAATTATTATTGATGATATCTATTCTCTTGGGAAGGATAAGGTTGGCAATGTGTTTGTTGGTACTCAAAGTGGTTTCAAGCAAAGAACCATTTGGGTTGCCAAGCCTATTCTGACTAACCTCTTAGGACCCGACTTGGTTGGGGACCAACAAGCTCAAACTTGATAAATAGGTGTATTTGGAGGGCATTGGAGACTTGGATACATTATGAAGAATTAAGGGGATTCTCATCATTCATATTGTCTCAAGCCAAGCCATTCCGATTATCAAGTTTCTATCTTATATCCAATGTTCCTCCTTGTTGTAACTCGTGCTTAAATTTTTTACATTGAAAGTTTCTTGCCCCTTTGCATGTTTTGATTTTGTTCCTTGCCTGTTTTTGTATATGTTGTGCCTCCAATTTGTTTGTCTTGATAAATCAAGTATGTGTATGTTGGTTTGCACATCATGTATGTATGTGTCGCGCATTGAGCCTTTGTGCATCTTGCTTGTATCTTAGTTGGCTCTTGTGAGATATTAATGGAACATCCCATTTTGGGGGAGTGATGTGCTTTGTGCACCTCACAATCCTATAAATGTGTGTACATGAGGAATACCATCTAGTATTGATATTACAAGATTATCCGGTCTCTATGTGGTATCTCTTCTCCTGAGAAATCCAAATTCTAAATAGTCCATTAATTATCTCTTGTTGGATCCACTTTTTGCATCCTGTAAGTTTTCATTGGTATCACATTATGGGGGAGTAATATGCTTTGTGTATATTACAAGCCTAGAAAATGTGCACGTTTGAGCACTACCCATAAAAAGACACATCTGTGACATTTTGGGCCAAACGAATTTTTTTCTGTCATACATATCTTCTATGACGATAATTGTGACAAAACTCGGTATCATCAAAGATGTGGTGGGATCCTACTTCTATGACAAAAAATCATGACAGAAAATGGGCTTTTCGTCACGCGCGTGTGTGCGAGGCGTTGGCTCTAACTGAACCCGATCGAGGCGTTGGGCTCTAACTGAACCCGAGTGATTGCATTGTAGGCTACGCGTTACTGAACCCGAGCGATCGATCGATGGCTGTTAACTGGACCCGATCGAGCGATTCCTTCGCTACTATTGCTAACTAAAGCTGATCGATGCTGCCTCTCTGGATGAACAGTGAGTGTTGCGGGGGGGGGGGGGGGGGGGGGTTGGATGAACAGTGAGCGGTGGGAGTGGATGAACAGGACCCGTGGCGTTACCTCTAGATGAACAGGACCCCGACCGATCAAGCCGGTTGGGGCTGGATGAACAGGACCCCGTGGGGGGTTGGATGAATAGGACGACCCCGTGGAGGGCTGGATGAACAGTATACGGTGGAGGGGTGGATGAACAGTAGCCCATGGAGGGGTGGTTGAACAGTAGCCGGTGGAGTAGCACACGACGGAGGCTGGATGAACAGGAGCCTGTGGAGGCTGGAGGAGGTCGACGGTGGAGATGAACAGTATCCCATGGAGTCCTATTCTGCGGTACGCCACACCCCTCCCGATGAACAGGACCCCCGTTTCGACCGTAGCGCTCCAACACAAGTCTGTTTCGTCCATTTTGTGGTGCGCCACACCCCTCCCGATCAACAGGAACCCCGTTTCGACCGTAGGAGGTATGTTTCCCCTGTTTTGCGATACGCCACACCCCTCCCGATCAACAGGACCCCCGTTTCGATCGTAGGAGGTCCGTTTCCTTCATTTTGCGGTACGCCAGACCCCTTCCGATCAACAGGACCCTGTTCCGAATGTGGCTGGCCGAACACAAGGTTGTTTCCTCCGTTGTGCGGTATGCCAGGCCTCGTTTCCATCGCATGTTCCGTCCAAGCCCTCCCGATGAACACGACCACGCATTCCGTTCCGACCCAGCCGGTTGGCTCCCACATGTTCTATTGCCTCCCGATGAACACGAAGCATTCTGTTGCCTCCCCATGAACACGACGCATTCGGTTGCCTCCCCATGAACACGACGCATTTCGTTGCCTCCCCATGAACACGACGCATTTCGTTGCCTCCCCATGAACACGACGACGACGATGTTTCTCCGTTCCGACCCAGCCATGTACATGAGCCCTGGCCGTACGTATGCGCGAGTAGGCGTTCGAGACCCTGCCCATATGTACGTATGTGGTCATATTTTCTTTCTTGCACCTTGGCCGCTGTACGTACGTGTACCTGCTACGTGCGCGCCTCTACTATGACACGTGCGTGCCTCTACTACGACACGTGCGCGCCTCTACAATGACCAGTATGTACGTACACGTTCGCGACCAGAATGACAACGCTACGTACGCTTCGACCAGGTGGGTCCCGACTGTCAGGCACTTCCTTGCCTGCGAAGATGTAGATGGTGGGTCCCAGCAGTCAGGGGGGCGAATCGTTTTGTTTTTTTTGCCCGGACGCACTTCCTTGCGTGCGAAGGTGTAGCTGCTAGGTCCCAACAGTCAGGCGGCGAATCGTTTTTTTGTCTGGACGCACTTCCTTGCGTGCGAAGGTGTAGCTGGTGGGTCCCAGCAGTCGGGGGGCGAATCATTTTTTTTGGACGCACTTCCTTGCGTGCGAAGATGTAGCTGGTGGGTCCCAGCAGTCAGGGGGGCAAATCATTTTTTTCAGACGCACTTCCTTGCGTGCGAAGATGTAGCTCGTGGGTCCCAGCAGTCAGGGGGCAAATCATTTTTTTGCAAAATACGGTGGCCCGTCCGGTGGGTCCCCGCTGTCAGGTGGAGGAATAATTATTTTGCGCGTAATAAGGAGGCACTTCCTTGCGGCTGCCGTGGACCCAGCTGTCAGCCTCTCCACGTACAGCCCACGTCCGATGGAAGTTGTTCCTTGACCACGTTGACCACGCCACGCCGAGAGCACCACGGCGGTGGACGACGGCGAGGCCTAGGAAGGGGACGACACGGAGCCAGGGAAGACGCGACAGTGGATGCACACGCGGAGAGGAGTATGAGGGTTCACTGGTTCAGCTGCGCTGCCGTCGCTGTAGAATAACAGGGGGTATGGGTGAATGGAGGGATGGCCTGGCCAGCGATGGGAGTAGTAGGGGGCGGTGAGGCCTCTGCGGCAGCACAGCCGGCCATGGGAGGCAGGAGCAGGCGGCACGACCGGCGCTGCTTTGGGCGGCTGGAGCAAGAAGACTAGAGGTTGAAGAAGCACGACGGCCGTTGGATGGACATCATACGGTCACTGCAGCTAGAATCGTTTATATTGACTAAGTTGACAAAGCCCTTGGTAGGTCAACTTAGTAGGCCCACAGGTCAGCTTCCGAAACGGTGCGCCCCAGATGTCAGGGGGAGGAATCATTTTTTGGGTCGGTGAAGCTAGAATATCCGAGATTGAAGAAGGAGCACGGCATCCGTTGGATGGACATCCAACGGCCACTGCTGCTAGAACCGTGTGTTGACTATAAGTTGACAAAGACTTGCATACGCGTCAACTCTGTTTTTTTAGGGGACGCGTCAATTTAGTAAGGCCAGAAGTGTGTGGCAGAGAACTTATAGCCCATTTGAGATTTGTAAGAATGTGTAGCCCATTTTTTAATTATAATGGAATTTACTACAGCCCATTTACAGTTTGTTAAAAGTACAACCCATTTCAACCAACCGTTCAAAACAGAATTCAATAAAATTTCCCACATTTTGATGGGATCCGAAATATTTTATCCCGAAATTTCTAGTCTGATTAAATACAATTTCAATATAAATTTATATTACGTAAAAATCCAACAAAACATTGCGCTCGCAACAATTAATGAAATTAAAATTTTCAATATCCAAAAATAATATTTTATAAAGTAATCACGTGTTTGGTGCATTTTTTATAGTTACTGCCCAGTTTTTATGATTACATCCCATTTATTATTTCTTAAAGCCCATTTTATTGTTAAGCCTAATGCATCCCTCCTAGGAAAGATTTGCAGCCCAGCGGGGTGGAGAATAACAACTTGACCTTGCCTGGGTATTCCTAAAAAAAGTATAGCTGGGCTAGCCATTTTCAGCTTGAAAAAAATTAATATCTGGGCTGGATATCTGGCCTGGGCTAGACGGACCACAACCCACCCAGTTAATACCCGCAGCGATGTTTTTGTTGTTGTTCGGAGGAGAAAATTTAATATCTGGGCTAAACATCAAAAAACTCTGCAGTGCTCACACCTGAAAAACACAAATACTGCTCGAGCTGCTTGGTCCCAGCTGTCGACCGCTTCTTGTGCAATTCTCTCATTTATTGACTACTCCCTCCTTTCCGATTTATAGTGCTCAATTCAAAAATCTCACCAATCAAGGTAGATGGCGAGTGGTGGAATACTTTTTGTAGTTTTGCAAAAGCACCTAATTAATGCTCTTGTTATCCTCAAAAATTTATGTTTATCAATGCATTAATTGCAATGCATGCATGCATAAAGTACATGCATTGGTCAATTTTCTCTTAATACCTGCATGCAATGATTTAATGCACCTTGGAATCTGAACATGTGATGGAAAACAACCAAATTGAGCCTTATAAAATGGAAAAACTAAAATTTTGAGATAAGCCCTATAAACCGGAAAGGTGGGAGTACATAGGTTGACAATAGTGTGGGACCGTGATGTCAGGAAACCAGGAGGAAGCAAAATAAATTATAGTTATATATATATATATATATATATATATATATATATATATATATAAGAAGGAGGCACTTGCGTACGTGAGGCTATGGACCTGGTGGGTCCCCATTGTCATCCTCTCCATGTAAAGTCATCTCCTCACCCGCGCGCGCTTTCCGCCCGAAACAGTCAGCGCCGCCCGCCCCACTTCCCGGTGCAGGCGATTGGTCCGCCTTCAAACGACACAAGTGTCGTCCGTCCATCCATCTGCCACCCACATTAATGATACGCGGTTGCCGAGGCGGCTACTCCGGTGCCACATGTCCGTCCCTCCGCCCGCCCACCATTGCTATATAAAGTACTTCGCCGGCCATAGTCGCAGTCATCCGCATCCATTCCCTTTCTCCTGTCCACACCACTACTATCCACCATGGCTTCCTCGCGATCCAGCGCTCTTCGGGATAGGCGGACGACGGACCACAAGGAGATGGCAGCCATTGCAGCCGGCCGGCTGGCCGGCAGGCAGCCGGAGGATGACGACGTCCCAATGGAGAACATGGTAGTCGATGATCCGGCGCCAACCCCCTCCTCCGTGCCATCCTCGCTGGTGCATTGCACCATGACCATCAGCGAGGCCCGTGCCCAATATATCGACAGGGTGAGGCAGATGCGTGAGGAGCAGTTCCGGGAGGCGCAGGCCGATGCCGCCTACAACCACCATCTCCTCCAGGAGCACCTGCAGGCGGAGGAGCAGATCGCTGCGGAGCGGGCGGAGCAGGAGGCGCTGCTCGACTCGTACCGCTCCGCCCGCAAGGGCTGCCTCGAGCGCTGGCGGTACTGCATGCGGGTGGCGGAGGCTGAGGCCGCCTACAAAGAGGCCAGCAAAGAGGGCAATGAAGCGGGCAAGGCGATGTTTGGCGAGACCGAGGATGAGGCAGAGGACAATGCCGGCTCCGACGAGTCCCCGCTCCGCTGGCGTCGACGAGGCCCTGCTCCGCCGAGGCCCCGCGGCACCAACAACGAGGCAGAGGACACCGCCGGCTCCGCCGAGGCCCCGCCCCACCAGCAACGAGGCAGAGGACATCACCGGCTCAGCCGAGGCCCCACCCTGCCGGCAACGTGGGGGAGGATTTCCACCGCTCCGCTGAGTCACCGCCCACCGGCAACGAGACAGAGGACATCGCCGGCTCCGCCGAGGCCCCGCCCCGCTGCCAACGAGGCCACGCCACACAGAAAACAAGGAAGAGTAGAACACGGTAGGTCGCCGCAGCTCGGGTCCAAGTAAGGCCACCGCTGCTACCCTCCGGTTGAAGCCAAGCTAGGCGGGTTGACCATTGATGGCCGGTTAGCTTCTTGGCAGCGACGTGGAGTCGGAGAGCTGCGCTGGAGAAGAACGCTGCTTCTACTTAACTATTGGTGCAGTTGGCTGACTGACACGTGGGCCCAACAGGCCACATGTCAGTTACGCAACTGCACGTGCAGTTAAGTCACTGAAGCTTCTGTTCGGCTCAGCGGGACACAGGTGGGTAGCTTCGGTTAATTAATTATACCTCCATGGCACCCCTTTTTAGTTGAAGAATGTATGAAATGTAATGAAATCCGGCATGTTTATATGAAATCCGATCGTGTATGAATGAATTTATTTTGATTAGTTCGAATTCCTGTATCACTTGCATTGGATGAACATGCAAAACAATACGTACTAGCATTATTCCCAGGGTGATCACCTCGTTTGCAGCAATTTCACATGTACTCCCTCCGGTCCTTTCTAGTCTGCATACAAGTTTTGTCTACAGTCAAAGTATCTCTACTTTGACCAATCTTATACAAAAAAGTATGCACTTTCACAAGGTGCGAAGTAAAAAGGAACAGAAGGAGTACAAAGAGTTTGAGCAGCTTTTTAGCATTTTTGTACATTGCAATCAAACACACAGGCCTGGCAATTCATAGAGAACATTCAAAACAATCAATGATTATGCATCTCAGCGACTCACATGTCAGAGGCAATATTTACTTCACAACTGAAGAATAAATAAAAAATTGATCGACGCTGCTGACAGCAAAGGGCGTCCCATTCAAAAATATCAAACACCTGTCTTGCTAAAATCAATGAGCAAAATTTGACAAGGTTGTTGTCGGTGTCAAAACCGGCGGATCTCGGGTAGGGGGTCCCGAACTGTGCGTCTAGGCGGATGGTAACAGGAGACAAGGGACACGATGTGTTACCCAGGTTTGGGCCCTCTTGATGGAGGTAAAACCCTACGTCCTGCTTGATTAATATTGATGATATGGGTAGTACAAGAGTGGATCTACCACGAGATCAAGGAGGCTAAACCCTAAAGCTAGCCTATGGTATGATTGTTGTAATGTATGTTGTGTCCTACAGACTAAAGCCCTCCGGTTTATATAGACACCGGAGAGGGATAGGGTTACACAGAGTCGGTTACAATGGTAGGAGATCTACATATCTGTATCGCCAAGCTTGCCTTCCACGCCAAGGAAAGTCCCATCCGGACACGGGACGGAGTCTTCAATCTTGTATCTTCGTAGTCTTGGAGTCCGGCGGACGATGATAGTCCGGCTGTCCGGACACCCCCTAGTCCAGGACTCCCTCAGTAGCCCCTGAACCAGGCTTCAATGACGATAAGTCCGGCGCGCATAATGTTCGGCATTGCAAGGCGGGTTCCTCCTTTGAATAATCCAGAGAAGATCATGAACAGCAGGATAGTGTCCGGCTCTGCAAAATAAATTCCACATTCCACCATAGAGAGAATAAAATGTACACAAGTCCAATCTGCTGACGTATTTTGCGGCATGTCGTCACGCCACTACCAAGCCTTTACTTGAATCATTTTTTATTATACCACCTCAGCACGTTTAGCAAAGCGGTTTCCTTGGTACGTCTTGTCCAAGCAGAGATCGTGTTCCCCTTATTCCGGGATTGATTCATCAATACGAGCGTGGTAACCCAACCGTGCCCGTCGCCACGCCTCCTCTATCGAAGGTGAATCCCGAACGGTCACGGAGACGGCTCTTGGTATTTCCCCCTTTATAAGAGGACCAAGGCTCGTTTCTTTTCTTCAATCTTCCATCGAATCCTCTCCTTGCTCCAAGTTCCAACACCTAGAGCCCCAGATTCGGGCGCTTCGGACCTTCAACAATGTCCGGCTCCGACCTTCAGGGTCGGTGGATGCCCTCCTCCGTCACGGAGGAGGACGTGCTAAAGCTGCGCGAAGCCAAGTACCTGTCTTACGAGATTTCACACAGGTTGCCCGCCCAAGGGCAGGACGTACCCACTCCCGAGCCCGGTGAGTACGTCGTCTTCGTATCCCACCTCCGTCGGGGTTTAGGCTTCTCGACGGACCCCTTCGTGAGAGGGCTTATGTTCTACTACGGGCTGGATTTTCACGACTTGTCTCCGGAGTCCATCCTCCATATTTCCGCATTCATTATCGTCTGCAAAGCCTTCCTCCATGTCACCCCCCACTTCGGCCTGTGGCTGAAGACCTTCAATGTGGAGCCGAAGATGACCCGGGGGCGTCAAGCGGAGTGCGGCGGGGCGGCCATAAGCAGGAGGGCCGATGCCCCGTGGCCCGAGGGCTCCTTCCAAGAGGAGCTCGGCTTGTGGCAGCAGGAGTGGTTCTATACCACCGCTCTGAAGGGCAGTAAGCAAAAGCCGTCGCCTTCATTCCGCCCGGGACCTCCACGCCGGTTGATGTCATGGGTCAACCAAGGGCTCAATTGGGGGCCGTCCGAAGACGTGCCCTTATTGCAGGGCCGGATTCGAGACCTCCAAGCAAGGGAGATCAATCTGGTTGTGGTGATGCAGGTCATGCTAATCAGGCATCTTCTGCCCTGCAAACACCATCCCCTCCGGTTATGGGAGTTCAATCCGGAGGGACCACGAATTCTCCAACACTTCATGGGTATGACACCCATGGAGATGTACAAGTTGTTCTTCGGACCGCAGGTGGCGTGTCCGGAATTGACCGAGGATGCAGGCCTAAGCTGCAATCGCCCGGATACTCAGGTAAGTAGCTCAGAGTCCGGACGTTCTGTTTGTTTGCTTTTCTAAAATTCGCCTTCTAACCCATTATTCTTCATCAGGAGTGGGTAGCAAGATCGAAGCTGATAAGGTGTCCGGCCCCCCTCCCAGAGACCGCACCGGAGCCCGTGCTGGTCAGAATGTTGGAGGTCGCGCCCGTAGAAGGAGGCGATGGGGAAAATAGAAGAGCTATCACCTCGCCCAAGGGGGCTCCTGAAGAGGGGGGGATCGAAAATCCCTCCTTCCAGGCGGAGAAGAGGACCGCCTCCGAAGACCCGGAGGCCAAAGCCCCTAAGCGGGGGAAGAAATCTTCACCGGAGGGTCCTGCGTCCGGGGAGAACCCGGACGTACAATCGTCTCTAAAGGATCAGCCCTCCAGCGAGCTGTGAGTAGGAAAAGGGGAGTTCATTAATAAGAAAATACCCCTATTTGTGCTTCTGTGGATAACCAAAATTTTTACCTTACAGTTCGGATCTGCGGCCTTCTCAGATGAGTTCGTCTTCGGGGGATCTTCGTCCGGAGATGATGGAGAGCAAAACGCCTCCGTCTGTTGCGCCGTCGGACAGGGCAGACGAGCCTGAAGTATCGTCATGGAGGGTATCCCAGAGCCCGGTGGAGCCGGAGAGTTCGGCGCCGACTAGTGTCCGGCCAGGGGAGCTGAAGGATCTGCTTGAGAGGGCGTCCATCTCAGAAGATCACCGTGCTTTGATGAGTATGGTGATTGGAAGGATTTCGTCCGCCGAAAGCGGATTGCATAGTGCCGTCAGGACTTTGCTGGCGGGATTTGAGGTACGCAAGAACGACGCACCTTTTTGACAGTTTTGCACATGGAAGTGCGCCCTGTATAGATAGTAGCCCCTGAGACTCGGTAGGTTGTCGAAAGCGACAGCGTGCCGAGGATCAAAATCGCAGGTATTGAATGTCGCCCTACCTACGTAGGTGGCGGATAGTCCGGGGGCTAACCGGACTAGTGGAGTTGTCGAGTTAATGCGGCAACTTGATGTGGCAGATGCGGACATCGCGCTTGTCAACCGGCGACTTGACGAGTCGCAAGGTAAATGAATTCTCCGCAGTCACTTATTTAAGGGAGCCAAAGCCCGCCTTTGACAATATATATGCTGTGATACAGACGGTGCTGCTGCTGTGGAGAGCCTTCGGGCCGAGCTTGCTCAAGCCAAGGAGCAAGCCCGAAGGAGTGATGCGGCTGCCTCAAGGGCGGACGAGGAGTTGAAAGCCGAAAAGTCTGCACACTGCCTCAGCAGGGAAAAGATGGCCGAATTGACCGTGAAATTGAAGGATGCTACCGACTGCAATGAGGCTCTTGAAAAGGAGCACCTATCGGAGCGAGAAGACCCGGGAAAGGCCACCACCGAGGCCAAGGATGCCCGTTCTGCAATGCGGGCTATGAAGGAGGAGCTGCGCCAGGCCGGAGATATTGTGGCTGGCAGGCCTTTTCTGCTGCGTCGCCGGTTTACGGATCCAAAGTATGCCCAACTTGGCCAGCTGTGGGGTCCGGAGGATCCATATATGGACTTAGCGGCAAGTGCGGCGGATGCCGTTGTGCACTTCCGGAGTCAGAAGGATCACAAGACAGAAGAGCTATTTTGGTCTCAATTCCATAGTCTGGATTGTTCACTTCCGTTGACCGATCGGTTGGCCGAATGGGCTGAGCTGAACAGGTTGTCCGGACTTGCCATGACTGATATCGTGGCTCATGTCTGGCCAGAGAGGCCCAAGGTGACGAGCTATTTTGGCTTATTGCAGCAATTTCTTGGAGCGGTGCCGCATATCAAGGAGATGAAGCGGTCGGCCTGCATAGAAGGTGCGCGGATGGCCCTTGCCCGTGTGAAGGCACATTGGACAGAGATGGATGCCACCGCTATTGCAGCCCAGGGTTCGGACGAAAGCCGGTTACCCGCCGAGCACTATTTTGGGGAAGTTATGCGTGGCGCTCGTGTAATAGAGTCGCAGTGCTCGAAAAATGTCACGTTCAAATGAACGTTTTATCTTGTAAAACAATGATTATGATGTAACCTCTTTTTATACTTGTGCGTTCCAAGTATTAAAATATCTCCTATGCGGCCGTTTATGTATACGTTTGTATAACCTGAAAGATTGCAGTCTTCGGCTTCAGCCCCCATGAGGGAGTCCTGGACTAGGGGGTGTCCGAACAGCCGGACTATCATTATCCGCCGGACTCCAAGACTACGAAGATACAAGATTGAAGACTCCGTCCCGTGTCCGGATGGGACTTTCCTTGGCGTGGAAGGCAAGCTTGGCAATACGGGTATGTAGATCTCCTACCATTGTAACCGACTCTGTGTAACCCTAGCCTCCTCCGGTGTCTATATAAACCGGAGGGCTTTAGTCCGTAGGACAACATACATTACAACAATCATACCATAGGCTAGCTTCTAGGGTTTAGCCTCCTTGATCTCGTGGTAGATCCACTCTTGTACTACCCATATCATCAATATTAATCAAGCAGGACGTAGGGTTTTACCTCCATCAAGAGGGCCCGAACCTGGGTAAAAACATCGTGTCCCTCGTCTCTTGTTACCATCCGCCTAGACGCACAGTTCGGGACCCCCTACCCGAGATCCGCCGGTTTTGACACCGACATTGGTGCTTTCATTGAGAGTTCCTCTGTGTCGTCACCGATAGGCTTGATGGCATCTTCAACCAGCAATGCTGTCCAGGGTGAGACTTTTCTCCCCGGACAGATCTTCGTATTCGGCGGCTTCGCACTGCGGGCCAATTCACTTGGCCATCTGGAGCAGATCGAAAGCTACGCCCCTGGCTGTCAGGTCAGATTTGGAAGCTTAAACTTCACGGCCGATGTCCGCGGAGACTAGATCTTCGACGGACTCGAGCCACAGCCAAGCGCGCCGCACTGTGACGACGGGCATGATCTAGCTCTGCCACCGAACAGTGCCTTGGTGGCCGCACACGGGTCCGCTTCGGCCATTAGCCTGGAGCCGATCGCCCAGATCGAGGGCCGGTGGATAGACGCCGCCCTGGGGGCTTCAACATCCACGGCGATGGAGCCGAACACTAATCTTGTCCCCTGCGAAACTCGTGATTCCGAGGCGCCGGACTCCTTGCCGGACTCCGAACCTCCCGCGCCCCTACCAATCGATCCGGATTGGGCGCCGGTTATGGAATTCACCGCCGCGGGCATCTTCCAATACTTGCCTTTTGGCGATTTCTTGAATTCACTAAAGCATCTCTCGTTATCAGGAGAGTCCTGGCCGGACTATGGCCAGGATGGTTGGAGTACGGACGACGAAGAAATTCAGATCCCACCCACCACCCACTTTGTAGCCACTGTCCACGATCTAACTGACATGCTAGACTACGACTCCGAAGACATCGACGCTATGGACGACGATGCCGGAGACGATCAGGAACCAGCGCCTATAGGGCACTGGAAGACCACCTCATCATACGACATATACATGGTGGACACCCCAAAAGATGGGGACAGCGAAGAAACAGCGGAGGCAGACTCTTTAAGAAGCAGCCCAAACGCCGGCGTCAGCGGCGCCGCTCCAAATCTCGCCACAGCAAGAATGGAGATTCCGGCACAGGAGATAATAATACTCCAGAGAGTGCCGAAGACAATCCCCTCCAGCAAGGCTCAGCGCAGGAGAATGCTGAAGCAAGCCCCCACGAGGGGGCGGCAGACGAAGAGGTTGAGGAGCATAACTATATGCCTCCCTCCGAAGACGAAGCAAGCCTCAACAATGATGAATTAGTCGTACCCGAGGATCCCGTCGAACAAGAGCGCTTCAAGCGCAGGCTTATCGCCACAGCAAACAGCCTAAAGAAAAAGCAGCAACAGCTTCAAGCTGATCAGGACCTGCTGGCCGATCGATGGACCGAGGTCCTCGCGGCCGAAGAGTATAAACTCGAATGTCCCTCCAAAAGTTACCCAAGACGCAAGCTGCTCCCCCGACTAGAGGAGGAAGAATACATACCTCCATCACCAGCGCACGATATGGCTGACCGACCACCCCGTGGTCGTGACAGAGAGGCATCCAGGCCCCCAGCCAAGACCATACCCCGGCATCGCTCCAAAAGTACGAAGCCAAGAGGGAACGCGCCGGACTTGCAAGACATATTGGAGGACAAAGCAAGGCAATCCAGATCCATCTATGGATCACGTGGGCGCCCTACGACCCACGACGAATACCGTCGCGCCGGATACAATAACCCTGGCCGGGCCGAACACAGCAGACAGCGCTCTCTCGAGCTGCGTCGCGATATTGCTCAATACAGAGGCGCCGCACACCCGCTATGCTTCACTGACGAAGTAATGGATCATCAGATCCCCGAAGGGTTTAAACCCGTAAACATCGAATCTTACGATGGCACAACAGACCCCGCGGTTTGGATCGAAGACTATCTTCTCCACATCCATATGGCCCGCGGCAATGATCTCCACGCCATCAAGTACCTCCCGCTCAAGCTTAAAGGACCAGCTCAGCATTGGCTTAACAGCTTGCCCGCAGAGTCAATTGGGTGTTGGGAGGACCTGGAGGCCGCATTCCTTGATAACTTCCAAGGCACATATGTGCGACCACCAGACGCCGATGACCTAAGCCACATCATTCAGCAGCCATACGAATCAGCCACACAATTCTGGACACGGTTCTTGACGAAGAAAAATCAAATCGTCGATTGTCCGGATGCAGAGGCCCTCGCAGCCTTCAAACATAACATCCGGGACGAATGGCTAGCCCGGCACCTGGGGCAGGAAAAGCCGAAATCCATGGCAGCCCTCACATCGTTAATGACCCGCTTTTGCGCGGGAGAGGACAGCTGGCTAGCCCACAGCAATAATCTCCGTAAAAATTCTGGCAGTCCGGATACTAAGGACAACAACGGCAGGTCACGTCGAAACAAAAACAAGCGCCGCATTAACGGCGACGATAAGGAGGATACGGCAGTCAACGCCGGATTCCGAGGCTCTAAACCCGGTCAGCGGAAGAAGCCATTCAAAAGAACCACTCCGGGTCCGTCCAATCTGGACCGAATACTCGACCGCCTATGCCAGATACATGGCACCTCTGAAAAGCCAGCTAATCACACTAATAGAGACTGCTGGGTGTTTAAGCAGGCCGGCAAGTTAATTGCCGAAAACAATGACAAGGGGCTAAACAGCGACGACGAGGAAGATACCCGACCGCCGAACAATAGAGGACAGAAGGGTTTTCCACCACAAGTACGGACGGTGAATATGATATACGCGACCCACATACCCAAGAGGGAGAGGAAACGCGCACTAAGGGACGTCCATGCGATGGAGCCAGTCGCCCCAAAGTTCAACTCATGGTCCTCTTGTCCGATCACTTTTGATCGAAGAGACCATCCGACCAGCATACGCCATGGTGGATTCACCGCATTGGTTTTAGACCCAATCGTCGATGGGTTCCACCTCACGAGAGTCCTGATGGACGGTGGCAGCAGCCTGAACCTGCTTTATCAGGATACGGTGCGCAAAATGGGCATAGACCCATCAAGGATTAAACCTACAAAGACAACCTTTAAAGGTGTCATACCAGGAGTGGAAGCCAACTGCACAGGCTCAGTCACACTGGAAGTGGTCTTCGGATCCCCGGATAATTTCCGGAGCGAAGAGTTAATCTTCGACATAGTCCCGTTTCGCAGCGGCTATCATGCTCTGCTCGGACGAACCGCGTTTGCAAAATTCAATGCGGTTCCGCACTATGCATACCTAAAGCTCAAGATGCCAGGCCCTCGTGGAGTCATCACGGTCAATGGGAATACGGAACGCTCCCTCCGAACGGAGGAACATACAGCGGCTCTCGCGGCAGAAGTACAGAGCAGCCTTCTAAGGCAATTCTCGAGTCCGGCCGTTAAAAGGCCGGATACAGCAAAGCGCGCCCGGAGCAATGCCAACCAAGACCACCTGGCGCGATCAAAGCACGCGTAGCAATGCAGCCCCAACCCTCGCCCGCGCACGATCGCAAGAATAACACTCCGCGTACATCATTACGCTTTGGAGATACCATGGGCACAGGGGAGGGGGCACGATCACAACTGACCCAGAGTGCGGTTCGACCACACCGGGGGCTCGCAAGTATGCCCCCCTTTTTGTATTATTTTTCTTCTTTTATGTACACAGGACTCTGTTAACCAGAAGCCCTGTCCGGCGGCGAACCTGCCGAACTCATGATGCAACAGTCAAGGACTAAAGAAGGCCGCGACGAACACTCAGGTGGTCTCAATTACGAGCATTAAATTCGATTATATACACCAAGTCCGCAGCTCATCCCTGGAGGGGGACACATTTACTTAGTCCAAATCCCTTGCTTACCGCACTATTTGTACCAGTCCGCTCCACTAGCAGACTTTCTTTCATAAATAATGCAGCACCTTTTTGATCGCAATTGCATTACCTTTTATATATATGCTCATTATATGACATCTTGCACCCGTATATTTTGGTACGGCCTAATACACCGGGGGCTTATGTCCCCCACTCTATGGTGTGTTAAGTCCGAACACTTTCACAAGTGCGGCACCCCGAACTTATAGCATTATATGAATCGGCTCCGAATCATGTCTTGGGTCAATAGTTGGGTTTGCCCGGCTCCCACGTTTTGGTGCCTTACGTTCCGTTCCATCGGCTAAGGTGGCACTGGGAGAACCACTGCGATTGCGCCCCGGTTGAGCCGGGCGAGCGCCTCAGTGGAGAAAGCTAAAACTGACTAGCATGATAAGGCGAGAGACTGGTCGCCGTTCGAGAGGTTTTTTCGGGTCCTTAAAGACTCACGCCGCTTCGAGCGAAGTTCCGGACAATGTCCGATGAAGGCGTGGATAGCGCCCCGGATTCGGCCTTCCGAATACCAGGGGCTTCGCCGAAATTTAAAATTATAGAATTCTATGGCTAAGTGAGAGTGTTCAAGCATTATAAGTCCGGTCGCCTTGTTCGTTGTGTTGAGTGCCTCCCTCGATGGACCCAACAATGGGAACAAGAGTGCTCAAGTTTATCCCGAACACCCCAGCACTCGTGGCTTGGGGGCTGAAGCTAACGACTTGCCATCTCTCAGATTTTATAAACGGCCGCACAGAAGGTAATATTTTAAATTAAACAAGCATTGCTTAACGCGCACATGAACAAAGTTTCAGCGCGCAGGATAATACACAGCAAATTCATTCAAAGATTACATTTCGGGGGCATTCATCTGCAATACTGTGGGCTCCCTTCAGGACAGTTTTATAATACATCTCGGGCATGCGATACTCCTTGCCCGGCGGCGGGGGGTCCGTGAGAAGCTTCTCCGCATCCAACTTGCCCCATTGCACCTTTGTGCGGGCAAGAGCCCGGCGAGCGCCTTCAATACAGGCGGAGCGCTTGATGACATCCACCCAGGGGCATGCATCCACCAGCCGCCGCACGAGGCCAAAGTAGCTCCCAGGCATGGCCTGTCCAGGCCACAGCCGGACTATAAGGCCCTTCATGGCCTCCTCAGCTACCTTGTGGAGTTCGACCAGCTGCTTCAGCTGGTCGCTTGGGGGCATCGGGTGTCCGGCCTCAGCATACTGAGACCAGAAGACTTTTTCATCGAGCTCCCCTCCTCGCCACGATAGAATGCGGCGGCATCGGACGCACTATGCGGCAGATCTGCAAACGCCCCTGGAGAGCTCCGAATGCGGGTAAGTGTCAGGTATTTTACATCAACATGCTTGCTTTGCATGAAAAATGCCTTACCCGCTGCTATTTTCTTTATATCTTCAACCTCCTGAAGGGCCTTATGGGCCTCGGCCTTGGCGGACTTGGCACTTTCGAGAGCCAAGGCAAGCTCAGACTCTCGAGTCTTGGAGTCACGCTCCAAACTCTCATGCTTTTCCATGAGAGCCTGGAGCTCTTGCCGAACTTCCGCCACCCGTGCCTCCTGCTTTTCTCGCTCTGCCCGTTCCGTGGCCACACTGTGTTCGGCTGCGAACACAGCATCCTTTAGGGCGGCCACCTCGTTAGTGGCCCCTGTGATACACATATTATCCTCGTTAATTTAAGTGCAACCAAAATCCTTTTCTGTAAGGTACCTATTCGAAGTGGTGTTACTCACCTCCTTTATCCTCGAGCTGCTTCTTCGCATGGCCGAGCTCTCGCTCGGACTGCTCGAGATCCCGCTTCAGCACATCGACCTCCGCCGTTAATGCGGCAGAGGCCAGCAGCGCAGCCTGCAAACCCATATTGACATATTTTTAGCAACCTTGCGCATATCTTGTTAGATCCTCAGTCCGGCTTTTTCTTTCCAAACACCGAACTGAGCATCAGGGGCTACTGTCTATGCGGTATTACATTACATAATTTTAACTTCTTACCTCAAAGCCTATTAAAAGGCTGCTGCAGGCTTCGGTCAGCCCGCTCTTGGCGAGCTGAACCTTTTGAATCACCGCACTCATGATAGTGCGGTGTTCTTCCTCAATGGAAGCGCCTTTAAGCGCCTCCAGCAAGTTATCCGGCGCCTCCGGTTGGATGGAGGCCGCCGGTGTCACGGTCTTGCCCTTCTTTCGAAGGGGCCGCTTGCCGAACTCTGGAACCACTGCAGGTTCCGATGTAGAGTCCGGCACAAAGTCCAGGAGGCTGCCTGACGGCGCCTCCGGAGCCTCCTCCTGATGGGTCCCTCTCTGGGATCCCACCTCGGGGTCCTCGTCGGCGCGTGCGGTAGAGGCAGTCGGAAGTGAATTCACATCTGACGAGGCCAACGACCCGCTCGATGAGTCGGGGAGATCGTCATCGGCCGGACTAGGGACGGAATGCGGAGTTAGAAGGACACTACATGACATAAAAGATATTGCGTATAAAGGATCCGGACACTTACGATCTCGCCGGACGCCTGGCCCTTGGAGGCCACTCATCCTCGCCAACGCTGGTGTTGGCGAAACCGTCCGGGGGGATAACTCTCCCCCTCTTGGACCCTTCGGCCTCCCCTATTGGGGAAGCCTTCCTCTTCTTCTCTCCCCCCTCCGGGAGAGAGTACTCCTCCTCCTCCTCGTCTTCGGGGAAGGATTTTGCGTCGTCGTCAGACGCTTGATCGCGGGAACTCTTTCGAGTCCCCGCGGCCACCTTCTTGGCCTTCTTCTCCGGCACCACGTGCGGTGCCGGAACCAGCAGCCCTGCTAAGCGGGCGTCCACTGGATCTTCTGGCATGGGAGCCGGGCTGATAAGCTGCCTGGCTTTCTCCATCCATTCCTGTCAAAGGAAAGGAAGGGATTAAACCCTCTTATAATCAATTCAATTACCAAAAAGTGTCCCGTAATGGGGTTGAATCACTTACCTCGTCAGTTGGATACTGCGAGCTGAATCCGCGATATTCCGTCGCGGATGCAGGGGCTTCAGCGCCCTTAAACAGCATCCTCCAGGCGCCTTCGTATGTCGTATCGAAGAGCCCGTTCAGCGCCTGGTGCTGCTCCGGATTGAACTCCCACAGATTGAATGCCCGTTCTTGGCATGGGAGAATCCGGCGGATGAGCATGACTTGGACCACGTCGACGAGCCTGAGATTATTGCTCACCAGCTTCTGGATGCAGGTTCGGAGTCCAGTCACCTCCTTCGGATCGCCCCACAGCAAGCCCTTCTCTTTCCAGGAGGTGAGCTGCGTGGGGACGCCAGATCTAAACTCGGGGGCTGCCGCCCATGTGGGCTTGCGCGGCTCAGTGATGTAGAACCACCCCGATTGCCATCCCTTGACGGAGTCCACAAAGGCCCCTTCGAGCCAAAGGATGTTGGGTAATTTACCCAACATGGCGCCTCCGCATTCCGCTTGCGTGCCCTTCACAACCTTCGGCTTGACGTTGAAGGTCTTGAGCCACAGGCCGAAGTGGGGCCGGATGCAGAGGAAGGCCTCACACACGACGATGAACGCCGAGATGTTGAGGATGAAGTTCGGCGCCAGATCGTGGAAATCCAGGCCATAATAGAACATGAGCCCCCGGACGAATGGATGGAGTGGAAAGCCCAGTCCGCGGAGGAAGTGGGGAAGGAAGACAACCCTCTCATGAGGCCCAGGGGTAGGGACGAGCTGCCCCTCGTCGGGCAGCCGATGCGCGATATCGCCGGAGAGGTATCCGGCGTTGCGCAGCTTAGTGATGTGCTCCTCCTTGACGGTGGAAGCCAACCACTTGCCTCCCCCTCCGGACATATTCGGAGGAGGTCGAGGTGAGATGCGCGAGCTTGGGCGTTGGAGCTTGAGTGCGCGGAGATGTGTAAGCAAAGGAGGAAGAAGGCATAGGTGAGAAGGTAAATGCTTATCCCTTATATATAGGCGGACAAAACTGTGCGTCCCCCACCGGCCTGCTAAAACTCGCTTATCTCCCAAGCGCCACCATCAATGGCGCGGTTGGGTTACCCACGTCCGTATTGATGAGAATCCCGGAATAAGGGGAACATGATCTCTGCTTCGACAGGACGTGCCAAGGAAACCGCCTCGCTAAATGTGCTGAGGTGGTATAGTAAAAAACGATTCAAACAAAGGCTTGGTAGCGGTGTGATGTCACGCCGCATAATACGTCAGCAGATTGAACTAAGTGTACATTTTATTCTCTCTACGGCGGACTGTGGAATTTATTTTGCAGAGCCGGACACTATCCTGCTGTTCATGATCTTCTCTGGATTATTCAAGGGAGGAACCCGCCTTGCAATGCCGAACATTATGCGCGCCGGACTTATCGTCATTGAAGCCTGGTTCAAGGGCTACTGAGGGAGTCCTGGACTAGGGGGTGTCCGGACAGCCGGACTATCATTATCCGCCGGACTCCAAGACTATGAAGATACAAGATTGAAGACTCCATCCCGTGTCCGGATGGGACTTTCCTTGGCGTGGAAGGCAAGCTTGGAAATACGGATATGTAGATCTCCTACCATTGTAACCGACTCTGTGTAACCCTAGCCTCCTCCGGTGTCTATATAAACCGGAGGGCTTTAGTCCGTAGGACAACATACATTACAACAATCATACCATAGGCTAGCTTCTAGGGTTTAGCCTCCTTGATCTCGTGGTAGATCCACTCTTGTACTACCCATATAATCAATATTAATCAAGCAGGACGTAGGGTTTTATCTCCATCAAGAGGGCCCGAACCTGGGTAAAAACATCGTGTCCCTCGTCTCTTGTTACCATCCGCCTAGACGCATAGTTCGGGACCCCCTACCCAAGATCCGCCGGTTTTGACACCGACACCCCACGCACAAGGTGCGGGGGTGTTTGCAAAAAATAGCACGTTTTCACACTTAATCCGACGTCTCGGTCCTGTTAAGGAGGTGGTAGCGTAGCAAATGAGGCAATCCGGACTATGATGCTTTATCACTTTCACTTAGCCATTGGAGTTCGAGGGTGGGGCTACAATATAGCCCCTTGGGGCAACGCGCTTCTCCGGATTTGGGGCGCGTGTGTGCCTGACCGGGAAACGGTCCTTCATCAAAGCGGGGAATTCTAAACATTCCGGTAGTCGATCGAGTGGTTGACCAGTCTCTCGCTGTATCATGACAGTCAGTTTTCGGCTTTCTCTACTGAGGTGCTCGTCAGCCGAACTGGGGCACAATCGCAGTAGTTCTCCTGGTGCCACGTTAGCCGATGATACGGAACGTAAGGCAGCAAAACACAGGAGCCGGGCAAACCCAATATTTGACCAAAGACATGATTCGGAGCTGATGCATATAAGGCCTAACTCGAGACGCCGAACACTCCCTAAGGTGTTCGGTCTTTATAATAATGGGCAGAACAATGCCCTAAACCCCTAGTGTCCAGGTACGGGCATGGTCCTCTGACGCGGCCGATGCCAAAACGTCAGGCTCCACTTTGGTTATAATGAGAAACCAAGGGATTATAACAACAAGAGACAGTAAAAAAGGTTTACGTAGGGTCTTAATCTGAAAAGAATCCTTGCGACGGGTCCCTACTGCACGTCTGCGCCTGTGTCTCCGTTGTGCCGTTATCCTGGACGGGTGTGCACGTTGTTCATCTGTAAAAAGAGAGGAACTTAGTTTGGAAGGAAATCGTGCGAAAATATATACGAATGAAGAAATATAAATAAGTAAAGCGGAGTCTATATGAGCTCGCTGTAGCTTGTGCGCGCAGCCCCTTGTGAAGGGATGTGCGGCTAGGGAGCCCCTAGCGTATTTATGACGGACTCATCTAACCGTGTCCGGGGTCTTTAAATGACCTTCGCACTGAAATGATGCCACGTGGACCGGGCATCTTAAGTGTAAGAGACGCGTAATGTGGTATGGCGTTGAAGCGGACAAAAGCTTCTCGTCCCAAGAGTGCTTGATAGCTACTTTTAAATGGGACGATATGAAAGATTAGTTTTTCACGTCGAAAGTTGTTCGGTTATCCGAACACAACTTCTAGTAATAAGGAGCCTATGCACTTGGCGTAAGGGCCTGGCGTCACTCCTTTAAAGGAAGTGCGGCTGTGTCAAATTTTAGTAAGGTCTATCCCAACTTGCGGATTGTGTTTGGATACAGCAGGTTTAAGTCACTGCCTCCGTCCATCAGGACTTGTGTAAATTGCAGTCCGTCAATTATAGGATCCAATATCAGGGCAGTCCATCCTTCATCTCGAACACTTCTGGAATAATCTAGGTGGTCGAAAGTGATTGGTTTTGATGTCCAATCTCTATGTTCCGCTGGGTTGGACCGTGCAAGACCCATTTTAACGGGTGCCGCACTGTTTTTCCGTATTATCACATGAAGTGAATTTACTGCTTTGACCTCTTGTGGGAAAGTCTTTTGTTTTCCGGTGCTCTGCTGGTGGGGTTTATTATCATCTTCGCTTGATGCATCGAGCCCCTTGTGTTTGGCGTTTAATCGGCCGGACTGTTTGAAAACCCAACAATCTCGGTGGGTGTGGTTTGCAGGCCTTCCGGGGGTACTGTGGATTTGACATATCCGACCCAAAATCTTGTTTAAGTTGGATAGCTCATCGCTGTTATCCTTAAGAGGCGGTGTTTTGTTGTTTGGCCGCGAGCTTTTGAATCCGGCATTGACCGCCGTGTTCTTTGTGCTTTTCTCTTTATTCCGGCGCTGATCTTTTCTGCGCCGTGATTTTCCGTTTCCATCTCTGATCTCGGATGTACTTGGGTCGTTGGTGCTGCATCTTGCTAGCCAGCTGTCCTCTCCCGCGCAAAAGCGGGTCATGAGGCTTGTTAGCGCGGACATTGTCCTCGGCTTCTCTTGGCCGAGGTGTCTGGCGAGCCATTCGTCTCGGACGTTGTGTTTAAAAGCTGCTAAGGCTTTGGCGTCCGGACAGTCGACTATTTGGTTCTTTTTGGTGAGGAACCTGTTCTAGAATTTGCGCACTGACTCTCCGGGTTGTTGAGTTATATGACTTAGATCGTCTGCATCCGGAGGGCGGACATAAGTTCCTTGAAAATTTGCTCTAAACGCGTCCTCGAGCTCTTCCCAACTTCCAACAGTGTTTTCTGGGAGGCTTTTGAGCCAATGACGGGCTGGCCCTTTGAGCTTGAGGGGTAAGTATTTTATGGCGTGGAGATCATCTCCTCTAGCCATGTGTATGTGTAGTATATAATCCTCTATCCAGACTCCAGGGTCTGTTGTTCCGTCGTAGGCCTCTATGTTTATGGGTTTAAACACTGCTGGGAATTCATGATCCAGCACCTCGTTGGTGAAACATAGTGGGTGTGCGGTGCCCCTGTATTTGGGTGTACCGATGTCTTCGGACACTTGGCGTGTTGCGTTGCTTCCTGGGGCCCTCTTCTTTGGCCCGTAAATGGACCTGGATGGGCCATCTGTTTTTCCAGGGTCATTAGTCGGTTTATGTGCGGCGCCGCTTTTAGATTTTGGCCTACCATCTGGCCGTCTATCCGACCAGGCGGCCTCTTTGTTTTTTGATTGTGGGGGCTCTATGGCCTCCTCGTCAAATTCTGGCAGCAGCTTGCGCTTCGGGTAGCTCTTTGATTGATGGCCATTGCCGTATTTGTCTGCGGTTTTGAGCACTTTGCTCCACCTCATTCTGAGTGTATCTTCCGCTGATTTGAGCTTCTGTTTTTCCTTCTTCAAGCTTCTTGCGGTGGTGACGAGTCTTTTCCGAAGGTTTTTATTCTCCGGCGATGTGTCCGGTGTGAGGTCGTCTGGACTGTTATTTTCGCCGGGCCTGGACTGATTATCTGACTCGTCCTGTTCGGACGGTTGCTTGTCTGCGTGTTCGTCGTCCACTGGTTTGCCCTGCTGTATTGCTGGGTCATTAAGAGCGCTGTTGTTGTCGAGGCGGGACTTAGGGCGGCGTCTGCGTTGCCGTTTTGGTTGTTTGTCGGCGGGATTATCTTCTGCCGCGCCCCGTTGGTCCTCGTTGTCGCTTCCTTTTGGGGTATCCACCATGTATACGTCGTATGACGAGGTGGTCTTCCAGTGCCCTGTAGGCACTGGCTCTTGTTCGTCTCCGGCATCGTCGTCCATACCGTCGATGTCTTCGGAGTCATAGTTTAGCATGCCTGTTAGATCATCGACAGTGGCTACAAAGTGGGAGGTGGGTGGGCTTTGAATTTCTTTGTCGTCCGAATGCCAACCGTCCTGGCCGTAGTCTGGCCAGGTCTCTCCGGATAGCGAGAGGTGTTTTAACGAATTTAGGATGTCGCCAAAGGGCGAGTGTTGGAAGATGTCCGCGGCGGTGAATTCCATAACCGGCGCCCAATCAGATTTGATTGGTAGGGGCGCGGGAGGTCCGGAGTCCGGCAGGGAGTCCGGCACCTCGGAGTCACGAGCTTCGCAAGGGATAAGGTTAGTGTTCGGCTCCATCACCGTGGAAGTTGAAGCCCCCGAGGCGGTGTCCAACCACCGGTTCTCGATCTGGGCGATCGGCTCCGGACTAAGGGCCGGAGCGGATTCTTGTGCGGCCAGCAAGGCACTGTTCGGTGGCAGAGCTAGATCATGCCCATCGTAACAGTGCGGCACGCTTGGCTGTGGCTCGAGCCCGTCGAAGATCAAGTCCCCGCGGATGTCGGCCGTGAAGTTTAGGCTTCCGAACCTGACCTGACGGCCAGGGGCGTAGCTTTCGATCTGCTCCAGATGGCCAAGTGAATTGGCTCACAGTGCGAAGCCGCCGAATACGAAGATCTGTCCAGGGAGAAAAGTATCGCCCTGGATAGCGTTGTTGATTGAAGAAGCCATCGAGCCTATCGGTGACGACACAGAGGAACTCTCAATTAAAGCACCAATGTCGGTGTCAAAACCGGCGGATCTCGGGTAGGGGGTCCCGAACTGTGCGTCTAGGCGGATGGTAATAGGAGACAAGGGACACGATGTGTTACCCAGGTTCGGGCCCTCTTGATGGAGGTAAAACCCTACGTCCTGCTTGATTAATATTGATGATATGGGTAGTACAAGAGTGGATCTACCACGAGATCAAGGAGGCTAAACCCTAAAGCTAGCCTATGGTATGATTGTTGTAATGTATGTTGTGTCCTACGAACTAAAGCCCTCCGGTTTATATAGACACCGGAGAGGGCTAGGGTTACACAGAGTCGGTTACAATGGTAGGAGATCTACATATCCGTATCGCCAAGCTTGCCTTCCACGCCAAGGAAAGTCCCATCCGGACACGGGACGGAGTCTTCAATCTTGTATCTTCGTAGTCTTGGAGTCCGGCGGACGATGATAGTCCGGCTGTCCGGACACCCCCTAGTCCAGGACTCCCTCAGTTGTCCCATTCCAAAATATCAAATGCCTACGATTGTGGAATGGGCAGGGTTTGCCATCAGTTTGGACATTGGCATGGCACCTCGTGCTAAATAAACCAGTTGTTCTTTTTGTGCAGTTCCACCAAAATCAACCAAATTCACGCGTAGCTTGTATGATTTCACCCTTATATGTTGCAACGCCTTGAACTTATTGGCACCTCCTTTCTTGTGGTGGAAATGAATGATTCGATGTATTCATGAACATTTTGTGCAGTTCCCATTGAAATCAAGCTGAGCACCCCTGTTTGCACAAATCCAAAAAAGTGATTAGTATAAAGCAAACTGTACTATGATTGACAGTTTCAACAGGCACATACATGGTCCATGTAGAGCACACTTTTATAAAAATGGAACTCACTGGAAAGAATCCTAGAACATTGTACTCGCGCATCACAGCAAAAAAATGGAGATTTTGTCAGTCCTTCTGAGCTGAAGTTAGTTTGGTCTTGTGGGGAGTAATGTAACCATCCTTCAACTGCTCCTTCTGATGAGAAGATTGACAGGGCTTCTTCATCCTGGCATAATCGGAACTAGTCACTTCACGTACTCCATATTCTTCTTCAGAGGAAGATGATCCTGTTGTGCAAAGACAAGAGGACTACTAAATGCTAGCATCCCTGTTTGCTCAAAAAAAAGGGAAGGAGATATTTAAAATAGCACAGATGAAGCACTTCTCAAGGACAATACCACTTTTTCATGACAGTATCTAAACAGTAGCACAACACCAATAGAGATGACAAAGCTCAATCATATGGATGAAATCAGTGGGCGAGTACCAACCTTTGTCAGGAGGCTTATTGTGTAGAGCATACAGATGAAGCACTTCTCTGGAACCATCTATTGCTATCTACGGTGGTGGCCATGCTTACTATATACTCCTCAATTAGTTTAATGTTTCCAACATCTTCTTGTGCAGTTCCACTAAAATATATGGTATCTTCAAATAAGATCCCTGTTTGCACAAGTAGAGATAATTACGTATTACATTAAGAGTGGCATCAAATCAATGGCAAAACAATTGCTCGTTCCAGCCATAGCAATAAATTAAGATGCAAAACTATATTATTACTTGTGTCATCACAGTTCCAGTGCTTCATTACAGCACTGGGAGTTGATTTTTGTTTTTCTTCCGCTTGTTCTTCCCCTTCATCACTTGGTTCAATAACAGACAAGCTTCGCCTTCAATGTAAGATTTGGCATGTCAATTAGGGAGCACAAGTATAGTACTAAACTTAATTTTCTGATGAAAGTGGCAAAATATAGGCCAGCAGTTGTGAAATATCCTTATCTTACCTCAATGGGATATTACGGTGCACATACAGATTGGAAGTCTTGTCTCCTTTTGTGCAGTTCACTAAAATCAAGCAACATTATCGTACAAGTAGCACAACATATGAAAGCGCACTGCAGAATCATGTGAAAGAAGGCTAGTACTGACCTCTCATGATGCGGAATTCAAACAACTCACAAGAAGAAGATCTGAACCAAATTCGCCTTAACGGATAGAAAGTAAGATCTCCTCTTGTGTAGTAACACTAAGATCAAGCAATCAAGCAACGTTGTCGGTGTAACATTTTGGTTGAAGTGCACAAAACACTCTTAAAACAAAAGTGTTTTGTGCAGTGCAATAAAAGGTCACAATGGCAACGAGGTGAAGTAGATAACCCTGCTTACACAGAGGTGCAAAGGAAACAATTAGTGGTCAATAACGGTGGATGACACAGAAGCCAATAAAAAGAAGCACCTACCTTATCTAAATGGGAAAGAAACCAAGACAGTAGCATTTCTCAAACGGTGGCATTGATTAATATTAACATGGAGATTATATTAACAATAAAATTCGTTAAACATGTAATTTGCTTTTAACTGTGGCATTGCATCAATTTTCCAGCAGCATTATTAAAGGGTGTTTGTTTACAGGGACATTTTGGTGCAGGGACTAAAAAAACTCCGTGTCAGTCCCATCTAAACCAAACAGGAGGGACTTTTAGGGACTAAAAGTGGGCATTTGGGACTAAAGAAAGAAGACCCCGAGGGAGTCTTTTTGGGACTTTTTCCAACAGTTGCCCCTGCCACGCATCGCACCTTGTCTCTATTAGTTCATTACTAGGGGTAACATGGTCTTTTAGCATGTCATTTAATAACCTCTAGTCCATGTTTAGTCCCTGGAACCAAGCAGGTAGGGACTAGGGAGTTTTTAACCAAATAGGGCCTTGGATTAACAATAGCTAATGAGTTGCACGGGACAGTGGACGCACCAGCACCATGTGCATCTACCGATGTACTGTGGTCATGCACAGTCTGTTGCAACAAAGAACAAACAACCAAGGAGCATATTTGTGTTGGTCCTAGTTTTGTTATCTTTAGACACCTTTTCCTATGTGAGCACAACAAATCTAGTCCTGCTCAAGCTCTACAGCCTTGTCCCTTCCTTTCCTTTTTGAACTAGTACTTTTGCCCCTTCCTTTCCTCTTTGAACCACGGTCCTAGATTTATGCGATACAACTTTCCCCACAACTTTCCCCCATTCCTTTCCTCTTTGAACCACGTCCTAGATTCATGCTATACAACTTTCCCCCTTCATTTCCTCTTTGAACCACGTCCTAGATTCATGCTATACAACTTTCCCCCTTCATTTCCTCTTTGAACCACGTCCTTGATTCATGCTATATACAAGTTTTCCCACTCCTTTCCTCTTTGAACCATGTCCTAGATTCATGGTATACATGCAGCTAGAGCAATGCATGTGGAGTAAGTAAATTATACCTTAAGGTTCTTGGGGCGTGGTTCGGTGGGCGACGGGATGGCGACGAAGAAGAAGGGGTCGGAGGCCCTCCCACACCGTCGCTGGGTGGAAAGTGAAAAGCTGCGCCGGTAGTGGATTCCTTCCCTCGCCGACGGCGACAGTGTTAAGCCTCCTTCCCTTCCCGGCGGACGGATCCTGCCGACTCTTTGAGCAGCAGTGAGGGGAGAGAGAGGCCAATGAAGTCTTGTTTAGATCTAGAGAGGGCGAGAGAGTGTGAAGAGAGCAACTACAAGCGCTGAGGCTCCAGCGGGAGAGGGCGACAGAGTGTGAAGAGAGCAACGACAAGCGCCGAGGCTCCAGCGTGTATATATATACTGGAGAGAAAGTGTAAAGCGTGCAAAGCCTAGAAAACATTTTGACTAGTCAAAGAATCCTCCTGGCACAAATTATGCTCAAGTGTAGTTATCGAACCCGAGACCTCAGGTTTGATGAGCGAACAGGCTAATCAGCTACACAACCCTCCCGTTATGTTCAACGAGAGGAAATAACCTTTTATACATTCCTGCATTCGTGTGACAAGCATGTCGTGTTTTTTTTGTGTGTGGGAGTCATTGGGATTTCAATCATAATCGTGTCATGTGGCTTTGGTGGTAAGACTATCCATAGTGGTGCAGAAATAATGCAGCCTTAGTCACCTTACCTCTCTCCATGTAGTACGTTGGGTCCCACCAGTCAGAGGGTGAAACAAACAAATTAATAAGAAAAACTAAAAGCTCTAGCAGTGTATCTTACCTCACACATCTCGCTACTACTCGGGGACACTGTCCAATTGATCCCTCTGTTCGCTCACGTACTATTTTAAGTGAATCCTTATTATAACATGCACACAAATTTTGGGCACTTGTATTCGACTTAAGTCAGTGTGCCACCGTATCTCGTATACTTACTACTCCCTCTGTCTAGCTGTAATAAGTCACGTTAGAAGGTGCAATGGGACCAAGGGGTGTGTGTGTGTGTGTGTGTGTGTGTGTGTGTGTGTGTGTGTGTGTGTTTAACAACATGTGTGTGTTAGAGAGAGCGACATATCGACCTACTCCTACAGAGAGATGGTGTGTATTGTATGATTTTAGCCGTGAGAGTCGGTGCATCCTCTCATTTCCGGGCGTGTCCGGTAGGGACATGCGGACAGCTGCCACGCCCGCTCCTGACCAGCCTGGCCCACCCAATGCCCCTCCATCGCCCGCGCGCGCTTCCAGCCTGAAACGGTCAGCGCCGCTCCAAAGAATTGGTGCTGCATTCATGCCCGGGCAGAGCGGACGCGACCTCTCACTGGCGCAAGAGTGATGGTTGCTTCACCTGTCCAACTTACTATTGGGTCTATGTGATTTGACGGCTCATTGGTCTTTATTACTGGGGTGGTAGGACTGCTGGATGTCCCACACTTTCGGCGAAAGGAGGTACTACTACTACTAGATTACAATTTTCTCCATTCTTACAGCGGAGGCGTGCAAGAGCAGTGAAAATACATAGGCTCAGTGATTACATGGCCCACCTCACACTATCACCGTGCGACACCTAACTCTTTACATAGTACTCCCTCCGTTCCTAAATATTACTAGATGAGTCCCAGCGCGTTGCCGCGGAACAGCGGTATATCTCTCTGCGCAAAATTATCGATTTCATAGAACTAAAAAAAAACTCTATAACCGCATGACAAATGTGGTAGCCAAACTAAATAAACTCCCATCATCATTTAGATCATCCCACGTAAGGAAAAAAAGATCAGCCAACTCCTACTGCATAATGGGATTATATTTTTCTTTTTGACATGTTAATGGGACTTAAAAGCTCACTTACATGCATGCTACTAGTGCATGCTTTCATGCAGACATGTTGATGTGATTTAAAACCCACTCACATGCATGTGCCACGGTATTTCTTCATGCTTGCATGTGGCTTAGTGCAGAGCCTCTCAACACCTAGATTAGACGGCTATTATGGACTGATTTACTTCATCTAACGGCTACATCAATTTTGATGATGTGGCTCAAGGAGAGGATAGAGAATTCCTAGTAGTGGGGGCTAGCTATTACTAGTAGATAAGTCTTTCTAGAGATTCCACTAGGTGAATTACATACGGAACAAAATGAATGAATCTACACTTAAAATGCATCTATATACATCTGCATGTGGTTCATGGTGAAATCTCTACAAAGACTTATATTTAGGAACGGAGAAAGTACTAGTATAGTACATACTGTAATTTATCAGCGAGATAAATTTGTACAATGCTATGAAGCTTCCAGGTTCTGTTACATGTATCTTGCGTCCAAGGTTGCCCGTTGCAACATTTCATCAAATACAAAGGAGACTAACATGCATGCTATTGCATCTCAATGATTGACAGATCATAGCAAATATGTACTCCCTCCGTTCCAAAATAAGTGTCTCAACTTTGTGCAAACTTTAGTACAAAGTTGTACTACTACTAAAGTTGACACTTATTTTAGAACAGAGGCAGCTAAAGAAAAAAAACGATCCATGCAGTCCCTAGCCCTTGAACCGTGAACCCTGACCAGGCTTCAATTTGCTTTCAACGTTCGAGCTTCCTAATAAATGAAGTTTGCAACCTTTTGACCATCAGATCATTTTGTGCACTTTCACCAAAATCGAGATGAGCATCCCTGTGGGAAAGAAATTGAAGAAGTGTGATTAGAATAAGATTACTGGGGCTAGTTGATGAGACATAAACTCATCACAAATACAGTATGTAGAAGCCAGTAGAGGTATGTGCGGGGCAAAGAAGTAGAGAAATATCCACAGGGAGTGATGTGGGCAGCTGGAGCAGTGGTGCAAGCCGGATGTAAAGGGAGTTGTACCTGAGGGACGTAGCTCAACCTTGAGGAGGGCGGCGGGAGGCGACAACTACCCACGTCGCGGCAGTGAGCAAGGGACGAAGGCAACCTCACCGGCTTTGTGAGAGAGAACGGCGCGGACCCCTGATCGGGACGTGCCGACAGTGGGTTTTCGCCGTCGGCGACGGCCACCGCATCTACACTAAGCATCCACCCCTTCCCCAAGTGGACGTGATCTGCCGGCATGTTAGAGATGTGGCCACAGTTGTTTTGTGCGAGAGAGTATGAAGATAGCAACCCCAGCAAGCAACCGTGTAGGCTGGCCTGTCCTGACTATGTGCCTATATGAACCTATCATATTTGCGTACGTGCCACTGAAGAAAAAAAAACTTTATTTATAAATGACGCGGCACCTACTACTCGTTCTCCTATAACCTTGCACTTGGCATCTCCAAAATATTAACCTTGCGATTGGCTCTTCACCTCTTCGGGAAGTCAAGCAATAATGGTAGTGCAGTATATATCGTTCTGGCTATATGAGACCGAATGAATTGCTACACGTCCACCATGCGGGCAAGGGTCAAGGGGCGAGGGAGAGTGCTACAGACGGAGCAAAATGAGTGAATCTACACTCTAAAATACGTCTATATACATCAGTGTTTGGAGTATGTACTAGTAGTTCATATTGAAATCTACTAAAGGACATATATATTCCAAACAATATGATATAATCTCTATAACCAAGGTAGTAGGAACGAGGAGTAAACGGAGGGAGTAGTAAATTTTTCTCCTCGTCCTGCGAGCCACCGCGCGCATGGGCGAGGGAGCGGGCGTAAGGCGAAGCAAGCTTCACCTCATCCTGCAAGCCACCGCGCCCGTGGGCGGGGGAGACGGCGTACTAAGCAAGCTTATCCTCGTTCTACGAGTTGATGGGACACATCAAAAGTACTCCAATGTATAGAGCCTTGCCTCTAAGGTAGGCCCCACATGGTTTTCCTCTTTTTTTAACTTAACACGTCAAGTTCCAATTTGTTTGTTCACCCGTGGTAGACGATCCTCCATCCACAAAGTGGATAACCAGTACACATGCCAAATTACCATGTGGGCTGCCTTTTTCGTACAGAAATGAGCTCCACCGTGTACCCGTGCGGGTGTGGTTGGGAAAGAGATGGGAGTACGTGCGCCGTGCATGCACCTCTTCTCTTCGTGCACGTCCCCCACCTACGTGGGTGTGTGTGAGAGATACAAACCGCGTTCATGAGTGTTTTTTGTTTTGGGGTGGGGGTGGGGGTTGATTTCGTGCAATGTGTCGATGACATCTCAAACAAAATTTTGCATGCAATGTGTGTGAAATGGAGGCCTATCCATATCATACATAGAGGGTCGGGCAACCCATGAGAAGAGAGGGAGGGGTCATAGCTATCGATAGAGATGAAGAGAGGATCAAGTGGGTGGGTGCGAGATCGATGAAGAGAGCCATCGAAATTGTGTGTGTGTGTGCAAGTCAAAGATATAGGGTGACTGGCCTACCGGAACGTTAGAGGGCACATGTCAAGTTTGTGTGTGGCGGGGAGACATGACTAGAGCGCTCGATGTATTAGTGTGTGGGGGGAGGGGTAGGCAGAGGCCTAACTATAGAGGTAGAACGACTCGTATATGTGTTGAGAAGGAGAGACCCAGCTATGTATTGAGGGAGATCGGTCGACATCTATACATAACTGAAGGACGGGAAATATGATGGGATAGAGAGAGAGAGGGTGGGAGAGGGAGGGAGAGGGGTAGAGTGCTGGATGGGTGATGGAGTTGCTTCTCGGAGATGGTGGGAGAGGCCTACTAGACAAACTGAGGGTGGAACTGCAATGTTATCAATAAGAGTGGGGATGTGTTTCTGAGTGTGCCTGTGCGTGATAGATCTGTCGGGACACATCCATGGATGATGAAGGGGAACCATGTGTTTGGTAAGCAAACCTAACTAGATCGGTAGATCAATTGTTGTTTGTCGGAGGAAGGGAGAGACACAACTAATGAGGTAGATCGACCGACGTGTGGGTAAAAATGAGTTATAAGGACCTAGCTAGCTATATGTATAGCGAGAGATCGGTCGGTGTACATCCATTTGTTAGAGGCAAATAAGGCCCGGCGAGACGGATAGACAGAGAGAATGGAGCTAGGAGGTGGTGCGAGAGGCCCAACTACTAGCTAGATAGGGGGAGGAGTGTGCGATTGTGAGATCGATGAAAAGAGGGGCGAGAGTTTACACGTGTGTCTGACCGTATGAGAGACACGAGGATAGGACACATAATGGAGGAGATTGAAGGTGTGTGTGTATGTTGTAGGCAGGCATCACTGGAGAGGTTTATCGATCGGTGTGTGTCAGAAAGGAGTTGTGGGGACTCTAGGAGAACGACCTAAAGAAAAAAATGAATGTGCCCGGTGGATAGAATGCCGAGGGAGGAGGAGGGCGAGGAAGGCGTGTGCATGCACGAGAGAAAGTTAGTGGTAGCTACAAAGGTTAGAGGATTGTGTGGGTGTAAGAGACTAACAAAGATCATAATTTGATATGAAAGCGGATTCATATATTTGAATAGGATATCATAGTGTTTTAAACATTGCATGCATGAATATAGCGGTGATACACGTGCTGTGCACATGTTATACCATAATGTGATAATGCATGGCGTTTGCAACTCACATCTAAATGTCGAACAATCTAAACTATAGTATACATCAAACAATCTCACATTTTATTTGAATTTGTGATAATGTGTGGCATTTGCAGCTTACAACTAAATATCGAACAATCTAAACAATACTATATATCGAACATTCTCACATTTTATTTGAATTTGTGGTAATGTGTGGTGCTTGCAACTCACATCTAAATACTTGTAGGCGTAGGGGGCGGGGCACCATACATAATGTGATAAATACATTATACATATGAGACATGGTTTAGATTATGAAGATCTAGCTAGAGCTAGAAATGTAATATGATTTGAAATCAAAATAAAGTGGATTCAAAAAATCTAGTTTGAGTTCATATAGTACACATAGTTCATATGTAACTCGAGACTAATCATATGGTGTGCTGTGAAGATAATACACAAACGATGGTTTAACTTGACAATTATGATGATTGTAGATCTTATTAAAACAGAGAAATGAATTCAAATGCTTTGACTTCACAACAATCATTACTGTAGATCTTATTCAAATAGAGAAACGAATTCAAATTTAGTTCATATTGAAGCGGTAGTATATACGTTTGGAATGCACTAAAACGTTCATTTGAGTAGTAGGTTGCATGCATTATACACGTAGCAAAATATTTTAATTGAACATAACATGAATTCAAAGTTTTGAATGACATTTGTAGTGCGCATTGATTTGGTACAGTACACGTTAGGCTTGTCCAGAAATTTCAACCCGCGCCTTGTTAGCCAGAAATATTTAAGATATATCTTTGTCTCATTGTGCTCCGACAACTCCCTCCATCTTAACTCGCTCCTTGATATTCCGAAATTACAACGCGCGTGAAAACTCCCATCTCCTGTGAAATCCCGACACGTGAAATGCCCGTGGTACCCCTGAACCGAAAGAACCGCCTCAAATCGGTGGGGGTACTTTCGTAACTTACCCCACATTTCGGACAAGCGCGTCTCTAAGCCATGGTTCCCCACTGCCATCCCATCTGCCCACCCATTCGTACACCGAGGCCGTGAAAACCCGCTATGAAACCCCACACACTGCTCCGTCCGCCACCCAGTCGGAGCCTCTTCCCCGACGACGTCGTCCACAGCAACACCTCGATGTCCCTCATCCACCGTACTGGATGAGGATCCGTCGTCGATCTCATCGTCCCGCCGGTTCAGCCACCCCGTCCTCCACCTCCAAGGAGCTGCCCCGACGTTCCCCTCGTCTTTCGCGCCACCTCCATTCCCACACCGTCGTCTTCACCTGCACCACTGGAAGAGCATCATCATCACCGTTTCCTCGGATGAAGTTGCGGCCTAATCGGTGCCACCAAAGAGGTTGTACACTAATCACCACATTTTCTTCTTGATTCGATCTCACGGTGCTGCCGGCGCTCTGTCCCGAGCCAACACGGCGCGACTCCATCCACGGCAGCGTCGTCGGCCACTTCCTCCACGGCGTCGCTCCCTCGGCGGCGACATCCACATCAATAGGAGCTGCTGCTGCTTTAGCTCTCGCTCGCGCTGCTGCTCTACTCTTGCTCTCAGTCCCCTGCCTGGTCTGCTCTTGCTATTGCTCTTGCTCGCGCTGCTGCTCTCGCTCTTGCTCTTACTTGTGATGCTGCTCTGATTTAGCTACACTTCAGTCGACTGAATCGACTTTTGGGTCAGTCGATTTTAAGGGGGTGGGGGGCTCGCTGGGGTGAAGGAAGAACCAGCCGCAGCGGGGAGGGGTGCTCGCCGGAAAGGTACCCCACTATCTACCTTAGGGTTCAGGATGGGGGCGGTGGTCGCCGGCGGTGGCAGGGCGGTGGCGTGGGGATCGCCGGAGAAAAAGCTCGGCACGGGGGGGGGGGGGGGGCTAGAGGGATGGCAGGTGATGAGGACACCGCAACCATTGACAAGTCTCCAACAATTATAGGTCCAATCACAAGAAGTCGCGCCAAACAAATAAGTGACCAGGTGAACGCTAACTTAAATTTACCTTGTAACCTTGATGACATAACTATGCTTTCATCTCCATTATTGTTGGTTGAACTTAGGTATAACATGGAAGCAATCCAACAACCAATGAGCTCTTGAAGCAACCGTTTTGGAGGAACAAGTTTGGAGAAAACAAGTCTCAAGTGAAGCTGATGCTGTCAGTTTTTACCTCTGATGTTTTGGTGTGCCACACCCATATGGTGGAGAGACGGGTCCATAGGGGTACATCAATAGAAGCTAAATCAAATTATCTTTCCAATGCAAAAAACCTCACATCATTTGGAGTTGTGAGTCAAACGTACTAGTCATTCTCGTGGAAGGTGTCGAAGCTGTCAAGACTTCGCGAATTTCCGAGGAGCTCTCCAACAACTCCCAAAGTTGACTGCTTATTCACCCAAGGAAGCCATGCAAACCTGTTTACTTTTGAAACCATTTTCACACCTAGCTAAGGGGGGTTGTCCCTGCTATAAAACCCCATCTCCCCCATCATCTAGGAGAACCTTTTGTCAAACCATTCAGCTACAAGCTTATGCAGCAAGACTGCTAGAGAGATCCGAGAGATCTTGCTACCTTTGCTCTTGTGAGTTCATTCAGATTCGTGAGAAGGAGCCTCTGGTTTCCCCTAGTTCGTTCTCTACGGTTTCGACCGTTTTGTGTGGATTAGTCCCGGTTTGTGGTTCTGCGATTGTTTGGACAGCGGGTTGGAGTTCTTGTAGCTTCGGCCAGCCATCCCCAATGTACGAGTTACATCCAACCTTGGCAGGTATAAAGCTAGTTATCCCGGCTGCTTGCAGCTAGTTATCCCTCCCGATTCGATCCTACGACGTGAAGATCGGGCCACCCTCGGGCGTGAACTCGTTCATCGGGTTCCCACCTATCATCTGGTACCAGAGCCTTCGTTGACACGGTAGGATCTGCTATCCAAGTTTATCTTGCTATCATTCCTTTAGATCGAGTGTTTTTCATGCTATATTTTCTGTCCTAGAAGTCCAAAGCCTCACCAAAAATAAATCCAAGCCTTGTTGGTGTTGAGATCTTGTTGTTGCATACCTTGCATGTTCTTCATCTTTTAGATCTGCATCAAGTTCATCTTCATAATTGCTTTCAGATTTGGTTGTTGTGCTTTGGAAAAAGAGAGAAAAGAGTGGCAAAAAAATCATAGAGAGAGAGAAAAAAAGAGTGGAAAAAGGTCAAGAGAGAAAAAGAAAGTCTTGTGTAAGATCCAAAAGTTTCAGCTTGATAGAAAAAATTCAGAAGCTTGTGTGTTGTGTTTTTCAATCTTGGTGCAAAGGTGCAGCAAATCCATCCACATATTTTTCTTGGTTTGCATCAACTTGATTTCAGCACAAGCCCCTTTTTGTTTACCCCACCGAGCTCCACCAGAAACCGAAGCTAGTTCTTTGATCCATGTCTTTCAATCGCTTTAACACATCTGGGAGAAGCACAATCTGATGTGAACTCATAATAACTTTGGTGAGTAAGAGGTGAGGTTGTGTGATTCCACAAAATTATCCTATTCCACTTTTGTCCTTACTAACATGGCAGGTTCTAGATCGAGTGTTCATGGAGAAAACAACGGGGAAGAAGATGCCCCGGTCACACGTGCCGAGCTGCAGCGACTCGAGACCAACCTACTCCAAGCCATGGAAAGGATGCTTCACGGGCGTCCTCCAGTAGGTGGTGATAGGGTTCGACACCGACAACACCCTATTGACCCACTTGAGGAAGTTGGCGACGAGAATTCCGTGCATGCTGCTTTGGATGGTGACTTGGAGGATGATAACAACAGCCATGGTAGACATGTGGCTGCTGCTCGTGGGCGTGGTGCTGCTGCTCATGGATGGCAGCGAGGAGGACAACTTCGAGGGCGAGGCCATGGTCCTCGTGGGCACTACTATGACCCTCATGAGCATGTTGCTCATGCTCATGGAGATGATTTTGATGATTATGATGGTGTCCCATACTGTCGTGCTGCTGAAGATGGGCGTCGTGCAGAACATCATGATCGTGATGACATGGCAAGAATCAAGTTGCACGTCCCCAAGTTCATAGGAAAGGAAGACCCCGATGCATATTTCGATTGGGAAGCAGTGTGATCAGATTTTTCGTATCCATAACCTTGCTGATCCGACGAGAGTCAACCTTGCTTGTGTTGAGTTTTCTGGTTACGCACTCACTTGGTGGAATCAGCTCCAAGAAAATCAGCTGCTGCTAGGCCGTGACCACATTGACACTTGGGAAGAGATGAAACAAGCCATGAGGCGAAGGTTTGTTCCTTCGCAATATCAAAGAGATCTCCGAAATGGATTGCAGCGCCTCAGCCAAGGTACGCGCACGGTGGTTGAGTACTACAAAGAGATGGAATTGTTGCTGGTTCGTGCTCGTATTCATGAAGATGAGGAGTCAAAGATGGCAAGATTTCTGCATGGTCTCAACAATGAAATTTCAGATTTTGTGGAGATGTTTCCCTATAACACTCTACAAGATATTTTGGAGCAAGCAAAGCACACGGAGAGGAAGGTGTAGCGGAGTGGTCATGGACGGATATCTCATAGCCGCACCACCACACCATGGCAAAGGTCGCAGCCAAGTGCCTCTCATGGTGGTTCTCAGTTTCAGCATACTTCACACCCTACCACCACCCGGTGAACAGCGGCTTCATCGGCATCATCACCGGCTCCTAGGAATGTTGACAAGCGTGCTCCTTTTGCTGCTGGAAGTACATCTAACCCCGCGGCAGTACCATCATCTCGAAGTCAAGATATTGAGTGTTGGAAGTGCGAAGGGCATGGTCACATTTCTTCTGTCGAAACAAGAGAGTTCTCTTTGTGAATGAACAAGGTGAATGGGAATCTGAGAGTGAGCATGAAGATAATGGAGCATTGGGTGATCATGAGGATGAAGAGGGCGGGAATAGTGGTTGTGATATTCAGGCCGACATGGGAGATTGCTTTGTTTCCCGTCGTGTGCTTAGTGTCAATGCAGCTAGAGAAGAGAAAGGCCAGCGACATAATATTTTTCACACCCGTGGCACTATCAAGGACAAGGTTTGCAGAATTATTGTTGACAATGGCAGCTCCAACAACATTGCAAGTTCAGATTTGGTAGAGAAATTGGGACTGAAACAAAGAAGGCACCCAAGTCCATATAAGATGCAATGGCTCAATGATTGTGGTACACTTCGAGTAAGCAACATAGTCACCGTTCCGTTTTCCATTGGGAAGTATCGACATCAAGTGGAATGTGACGTGGTGCCAATGCAAGCGTGCCAATTGCTGTTGGGAAGACCTTGGTTGTATGATCATGATGTGCAAATCAGCGGCCGTACTAATCATCTCTCATTCCAATACGAGGGAGAGCGCATATCTTTGCTCCCTTTGACACCCGAAGAAATATTGATGGATGATCTGAAAAAGAAAGAGAGAGTGAGCGAGAAACACTTGAGTGACATCCACCAACATAGCGAGCGAGAGAATCCAAAGCCAAATAAAACCCCACAGCTTAAATTGACCAAGTCATGGAAAAAATAGGGATTAGTTATGATGGCTAGGAAAAGGGACATGAGAGAGTTGAGAGAACCCAACTCCGTGTTCTTTGTACTTTTGTACAAGGACAACTTTCTTTCTACTAATGAATGACCCTCTACCACTCCTAGCGTTGTTGCTGAAATTTTGCAGGGGTATGAAGATGTGTTCCCCGAGGAGATACCACCGGGGCTGCCACCACAAAGAGGCATTGAGAACCAAATTGATTTGGTCCCAGGGGCCCCATTGCCGAATCGACCACCATGCCGCACAAACCCGGAGGAAACCAAGGAGATTTAGCGACAAGTTGAAGGCCTACTAAACAAAGGTTATGTAAGGGAAAGTCCCTCTCCTTGTGCTGTACCTGTTCTTTTAGTACCAAAGAAAGATGGATCTTCCCGAATGTGTTGTGATTGTAGGCCTATTAACAACATCACAATGAGGTATAGGCACCCAATACCTAGGCTTGATGATATGCTTGATGAACTTAGTGGTGCCACCATCTTTTCTAAAATTGACTTGCGAAGTGGCTACCACCAAATAAGAATGAGAGAGGGTGATGAATGGAAAACTGCTTTCAAAACAAAATCTGGTTTGTATGAGTGGTTAGTTATGCCATTTGGATTGACAAATGCACCTAGTACCTTCATGAGATTAATGAATCATGTGCTTAGAATGTTCATTGGCAAGTTTGCGGTTGTTTACTTTGATGACATCCTGATTTATAGCAAAACTTTGGAAGAACATGTTGAACACATTCGGTGTGTGCTTGCTGTCCTAAGGGAAGAGAAATTATATGCTAACAAGGAGAAGTGCACATTTTGCATAGAAAAAGTTGTGTTTCTTGGCTTTGTTGTTTCAGGTCAAGGTGTGGAGGTAGATGATGAGAAGGTCAAGGCCATCCATGAGTGGATGCCTCCACAAAACGTAAGCCAAGTACGAAGCTTTCTTGGCCTTGCTGGTTTCTACCACCGGTTTGTGAAGGACTTCAGCACCATTGCTGCCCCAATGAATGAGCTAACCAAGAAGGATGTTCCCTTCAAGTGGGCAAATGCACAAGAGAAGGCCTTCCAAGAGCTAAAAGAAAAATTGACATCTACACCATTGCTTGCACTAACCGACTTTGGTAAGACTTTTGAAATTGAATGTGATGCAAGTGGTGTGGGTATTGGAGGCGTACTAATGCAAGAAGGTAGGCCTATTGCATATTTTAGTGAGAAGCTAAGTGGTCCAACTCTAAATTATTCAGTTTATGACAAAGAATTATATGCACTCGTGAGATCTTTGGAAACATGGCAACATTACTTGTGGCCTAAAGAATTTGTGATACATTCTGACCATGAATCTTTAAAGCACCTTAGAGGTCAACAAAAACTGAACCGTAGACATGCAAAATGGAGTGAATTCATAGAATCTTTTCCCTACATTGTCAAGTACAAGAAAGGAAAAGATAATGTTGTTGCCGATGCTTTGTCTAGACGCCATATTTTACTCTCACAACTTGATACTAAAATTCTTGGGTTGCAAAGCATTAAAGAATTGTATGTGAATGACCCATATTTTGCTGAACCACACTCAAAGTGTAGTGAGGGAAAAGGTTGGGAAAAGTTTCACTTGCATGATGGATTTTTGTTTCGAGCTAACAAATTGTGCATCCCAGAATGCTCTGTGCGTTTGTTGCTTTTGCAGGAGGCTCATGCTGGTGGTCTCATGGGACATTTTGGAGCAAAGAAAACTGAGAGTGTGCCGATTGACCATTTCTTTTGGCCAAGGATGAGGCGTTATGTTGAGCTCTACGTACTATGTTGTGAGATTTGCCACAAAGCTAAGTCACGTTTAAACCCTCATGGACTTTATACGCCCTTATCAATTCCTAGTACATCTTGGGAAGATATTTCTATGGATTTTGTTCTTGGATTACCATGCACTAAGAGGGGGAGTGATTCAGTTTTTGTGGTGGTTGATAGTTTTAGCAAGATGGCTCATTTTATCCCATGTCATAAGAGCGATGATGCTTCACACATTGCCGATTTGTTTTTCAGGGAAATCGTGCGGCTACATGGAGTACCACGCACTATTGTTTCAGATTGTGACACCAAGTTTCTGAGCTATTTTTGGAAAACGTTGTGGGCAAAGCTAGGGACAAAGCTTCTCTTTTCCACTACATGCCACCCACAAACGGATGGACAAACTGAAGTTGTCAACCACACGCTATCCATGATGCTGAGAGCAGTTTTAAAGAAAAATTTGAAGATGTGGGAAGAGTGTCTCCCCCATGTGGAGTTTGCATACAACATGGCAGTACATTCGACCACTAAATTTTGTCCTTTTGAAATTGTTTATGGTTTCAAACCTGCTGCTCCCATAGATCTTTTGCCTTTACCATTGCAGGAGGGAACCAATCTTGATGCAAGTAAGCGTGCTGACTTCGTGAAGAAAATTTATGAGAAGACCAAGGAAAATATTGAGAAGATGACTGAACAATATGCAAAACGAGCAAACAAGGGAAGAAAGAAGGTGTTGTTTGAAGAAGGTGATCTTGTGTGGGTTCACCTGTGGAAGGATCGTTTCCTGGATCAACGCAAATGCAAGTTGCAACCACGTAGAGATGGTCCATTCAAAGTGCTTGCAAAGATCAATGACAATGCCTACAAGATTGACCTTCCGATGGATTATGGTGTTAGTCCAACTTTCAATGTGTCTAACCTCTCTCCATACTTTGGACCATCATAATCGAGGATGGATCCATTTCAATAGGGGGAGGATGATGAGGACACCCCAACCATTGACAAGTCTCCAACAATTATAGGTCCAATCACAAGAAGTCGCGCCAAACAAATAAGTGACCAGGTGAACGCTAACTTAAATTTACCTTGTAACCTTGATGACACAACTATGCTTTCATCTCCATTATTGTTGGTTGAACTTAGATATAACATGGAAGCAATCCAACAACCAATGAGCTCTTGAAGCAATCGTTTTGGAGGAACAAGTTTGGAGAAAACAAGTCTCAAGTGAAGCTGATGCTGTCAGTTTTTACCTCTGATGTTTTGGTGTGCCACACCCATATGGTGGAGAGACGGTGCCATAGAGGTACATAAACAGAAGCTAAATCTCTTTCCAATGCAAAAAACCTCACATCATTTGGAGTTGTGAGTCAAACGTACTAGTCATTCTCGTGGAAGGTGTCCAGGCTGTCAAGACTTTGCGAATTTCTGAGGAGCTCTCCAACAACTCCCAAAGTTGACTGCTTATTCACCCAAGGAAGCCATGCAAACCTATTTACTTTTGAAACCATTTTCACACCTAGCTAAGGGGGGTTGTCCCTGCTATAAAACCCCATCTCCCCCATCCTCTAGGAGAACCATTTGTCAAACCATTCAGCTACAAGCTTATGCAGCAAGACTGCTAGAGAGATCCGAGAGATCTTGCTACCTTTGCTCTTGTGAGTTCATTCGGATTCGTGAGAAGGAGCCTCTGGTTCCCCCTAGTTCGTGCTCTACGGTTCCGCCCGTTTTGTGTGGATTAGTCCCGGTTTGTGGTTCTGCGATTGTTCGGACAGCGGGTTGGAGTTCTTGTAGCTTCGGCCAGCCATCCCCAACGTACGGGTTACATCCAACCTTGGCAGGTATAAAGCTAGTTATCCCGACTGCTTACAGCTAGTTATCCCTCCCGATTCGATCCTACGACGTGCAGATCGGGCCACCCTCGGGCGTGAACTCGTTCATCGGGTTCCCACCTATCAGCCGGGGCGGCAGCGGACCGGCGGTGGGGAGTGTTTTCGAGGCGGGCGGAGCGGCGCACCACCGGCCGCGGGCGGCGGGGGCTGCTGTTTGGCCGGTAGTGGCTGGCGGCTCAGGGGGGTGGAGATTGAAGATGAACCGTAGGCCCTTGATTTCGTATCCAACGGCTGCAAAATCGATTGACCAGAGATGAAAAAGTCAGTCGACCGACGTGTAGTCTCACCTTGCTAGTGCGTTCAGTTTCGACAGGAAAATTGAGTTTTGACAGCAAAATTCAGTTTCGACAGTTAAGTTCAGTTTCGACAGTTAAGTTCAGTTTTGACAGTTAAGTTCAGTTTCGGTAGTTAAGTTCAGAGATGAGCAGCTAATGTATTTTACATATAGCACTTTGTGGTTATGTATTTTACGTCATGTATTGAAGATGCAATTAGAATTTAACTCAGGTTAACGTTGTTCGTTGTCTCACTTGCCCTGCTTCAGCCTCGGCATCGTACGACTCACCGGAGCTGCTCCAACGACGAAACCCTCCATCACAACGGAGCAGTACCTCAGGCTCCATCTCCAGACACCTGAGATCTTCTTCCCCTCCTCCGACAGCAAAGTCAGCAGGAGCATCCTCACCGGCCAACCGAATCACGCTGAGATCGACATGGCTTCACCAAAGAGGTTGTACACTTCTTGCATCTCTTTTTTACTCTACATGTTATATATATTGTCCACTGAGCACACGGGTTTGTTCCTTTAGTGTCTCCTTGAAATAAAAACGTAGGAATTTTAATTTTCACTTGTCCTCCTTTTCAAATTCCTATTCATGAAGCACAAGACTAAGAGATAGTAGCATAATAGCATTATAACCGTACATTTTCTTGTGGTTTGACTTAATCTCACCATGATTCTTTGCATCCTGTGATCTTCCAATTGTTGTGAATCAAACACCCAGATTGGCAGAAATCCTATGTTTTTAAATTCTCTGTTTTGCACGTGTATTTCTATCATATTCCTGTCTATTTCCTATCCCTGCATTGTTGGAATCCTCCAATTCAAACGAGCCCTTACAGAATTACTTCTCTTATAGATAGTTGTCAAAGAAAACCTTGCGTGGTTTGTCCCGCTCCAGCTGCGCCGTCGTCCACCCCAGCTCAGCTACTCCAACGACAGAAGGGTCCAGCACAGCAGGGATCCGGCCTCTAGACTGTCTTTCGCCGCCTCAGATCTTCTTCCCCGCCGCTGGCAGCCATGAAAACTGCATTACCATCATCAACCGAGCAGATGACCTCGAGGACTACACGGGTCCGCAAGAGAGGTCGCTCTCTTTCGTGTCTGCTTACGTTATGCATCACTTAATATTACATCCTACTTTATCGTCATGTTCATCGATTAGACTCTGAGTCAGCTCCAAACTAATGGTCAAACTTGAGGTTTTAAATGGTTGTGGGGTACATACCGGGGCCGCTATCAATAGTATCTATCTACTATCTGGTTAATCTCCGGTGTCTACTATGAGTTTCATGTTGGGTGGGAAACAAACAGTAAAGAAGCCATTATCTGTATTTTTTAACTGAAGCCATTATCTGCCTGCTATTATTGGTTTTGGGTCTATCCATGGGTTGCTACCATCACTCTGGATTTCTGCATGCACTCCTTACATAATCTCACTATGTTTTATTCCTATGCATGACAGTTATTGTAAACAATGGAACTGAACATGTAGAGCAAAAGAGACGAGCCTTGCGTGGCAATAAAATTTCATGCAGACATCGCTCCATGGTAGGCGCAAAGGCAGCCCCCCCTCCACGCATTTTGGATTATAATTGAGAGGAATATATCTGTTCTGAGGGGGATTCAAAAGGAGAAGACAACTCCTATTTACCCCCTGAGGTCTTCGCTCTAACTTGGCATGCTGATGTTGGTTATATCATGCATATGGTGTCTTGCATTGCTTACTTTATACATCAAATATGTCATCTGCTTAGTTTAGACATCCTTTGTGCGAATGCCATCTATTAGTTTATTCATCGTTTATGTGAATTATGCAACGCCATCTTGTTTAGCCAGGCATCATATATGCGAATTTTGCAATGCCATCCCGCTTAGCCAGTCATCTTATATGTAAATTATGTCAGGCCATCCTTTTTTTCGTTACATATTACATTTGTCAACAATGTTAGTACATTCAACTGCTCTTTGTGTGCATCAGCCATTTGACATGGTGATGGCAAATTCTAGAGTGAACACAAGGTCTTCAGAGCAGACTATGCTATCTCACGAAGCTCATATCTCGCTGGTTATGGATAGCTCCTCAGAGGAGGATTCAGAGACAGATGACCAGTCCTATCCTCCCCCGAGGTGTACGCTCTAACTTAGCAGGGTTATGTTGCTCATATCGTGCGTATGGTGTCTCGCATTGCTATGTCATTTGATTAGTTTAGACATGCTTTCTGTGAATGCCACATGTTCAGTGTCTAATTACCATATATGTGAATTATGCATTGCCATCTTGTTGCAAGACATTATATATGTGAATTATACGATGCTATCTTGTTGCAAAGGCATTATATATGTGAATTATGCAATGCCATACTGTTTAGCCAATCATCATGTATGTGAATTATATCATGATATCATTTTTTGTATTACGTGTTCCATTTGTTTGCAACATTTGTATATTCAACTACTCTTCCTGTGCATCAGCCATTTGAAGCGGTGATGGAAGTATTTGGAGTGAAAACAAGGTATTCAGAGCAGACAATGCTACATGTTAAAGAAGACATCTTGCTGGTTACAGAGAGCTCCTCAGAGGATGTCGTGGGAAACGAACACCTATGGGGCAGGGTCCCTTTCGGTCCGGCAAGGGAGCGGAGAGCGCACGAAGAGCAGATCGAGGCGGAGCACACGAACGATTTTTACCCAGCTTCGGAGCTCTCCGGAGAGATAATACTCCTACTGCTGCTTTGTGGTTGTATTGTGTTCTTGCTCGAGAGCGTGAGCGTTCTGTAGTTTTGAATGAGTCGAACCCCCTCTACGTTGCGCATGGGCCTCCTTTTATAGGCACAAGGGGTCACCGACAGGTGGCAATGCAGACAGGGGTACGAATGTAAAAAGAGGGGTTGGTACAACTGCTATCTACAGTGCATCCTACCTAACTCTGACGGCAGGGGACAAGAGCATTTAATGCCCGTCCGTGTCGCCCAACAGTGCAGAAAAGCGACCGTTAGGGGCGCCACCGCTTGCCACGATGGCCTTCTCGTCATCTCCTCTTGCCACCTCGCACCGCTTGGCTGCACAGCTTCCCGCCACGTGCGCCTGGAATGGTCTCAGGGTGACACGTCGAAGGGTGCGCTGGAGCGTGGGCGCAGAGCGGTGGCTTCGCCGCGGCAAGTGCCTTGCCGCGGTCGTTGTCTTGTCGCGCCCGGAAGCTTGTCGCTCGCCGGGTCTTGCCGGGACGCGCGGCGCGTCGCGGCAAGTTTCTTGAAATGCCTTGGTTGGCCTTCCCGGCAAGCTCCTCTTGCCGGGGCCTTGTCCTTCCCGGCAAGCTCCTCTTGCCGGGGCCTTGTCCTTCCCGGCAAGCTCCTCTTGTCGGGGCCTTGTCTTCTTAGTTAAAACACTTTGTTCTTGAATGGCATAAATAGGAACTACGGAGGATCTTGGCGGGCATCCGACAAGCCTTGCCGCTGGGCGCTGCGACTGCCCGTGCACAAGTTCGGGATACTAAGGTACCCCTACTTTAGTACACCGACAGGAGCCCCCGGGCCTGGGCCACACACGGTGCCGAGCGCTGTTGGGCCAGGCCCCAAACAAGGCACGGGCACACGCGGCCTGAGTCCACACCAAATCTAACTCCGTATCCACCGCGCCCTCCCGTAACGGCACGCGTCAAACGCGGCGTCGTGGGAGAGATCGTGGGTGATTCTTTAATCGAGAAAGGCGTAACGTTCGCCTCTCCTCTTTATAAGCAGGGAAAACAGGGGCCGTTCCCCCACCTTCGCCACTTGCGGTTCCTTCCTCAGAAAGCTCCGCCGCTCCCCTCCGCTTCCTAAGCCGAAAGAGAGCAGCGCTCCGCTCCCGTCGCCGCCGTCGCCGCCAACGCCCTCGCTCTCCCCCACCGCCTCCGCCATGGCTCCGAAGACCGAGAAGGGTGCGAAGTCAGCCGAGGCGCTGCGGCTTGAGGCGCTGTGCAAGGAGCGAGCACTCCCCCCCCCCCCCCCCCCGAGCTCACCCCGAAGGCGCTGCGGGAGTGGTTCTATCTTTTATGGTCGACGGAGACGCGGGCGCATCCGTGCACGCAGGTACTCTCCGCCGAAGCTTCTACTTCAAAGCGGTGTCCAAAAGGATATTACTTCTTCCCATTGTTCTTCTATTGCGGGCTCTGCCCGCCCTTGTCCGATTTCTTCTACGACATCATGAACACATATGGGCTCCATCTCCTTGACTTCACCCCCAACGCCGTTCTGACCATGGAGGTTTTCGCGCACCTTTGCGAGAACTTCGTCGGAATCCACCCCAACATAGCCATTTTCCGCCACTATTTCATGCCCCAAGTCGAGAAAGGAGAGCCCTTGTCTGGCGGGATCGCCTGGATCTCGAGGGCCGGCAAGAAGGAGGTCTATCTGGAGGGGGAGCTCCGCAGCAAATGGGATGAGTGGAGAGCGGAGTGGTGTTGGATTGTTGATGCAGATCCGCAGCCATTCACCAATTTGCACCAAGCCCGAGTAGTGCGCGGCGGCGACTAGAGCGCCCTGGCGGCGGACGATGCTAAGCTGAAGATCGCCACCACCTGGATCCTGCGGCTCAGGCTTGCCGGGCTCACTGTAGGGGCCGTTGGCGTGGACTTTCTTCACCGCCGCATCGCCCCTCTGCAAGAGAGGGGGAGGCCCGCCTGGCTGTTCGGGGGCCCGGCGGATATCATGAGGCTGCGCCCATGCCTCAATTTTAACTTCACTGTTTTGGAGTTGGACGGGATGCTCAAGGAGCTATTCAAGCACGACCCCAACCATCCGGAGTGGTTCAGGCTGCCGCAGGGCGTCGTCCCGCTGTGCAACAACTCCCAGCTTGATCGCATCCGCGCAATGATGCCGGAGTGCGACTCGCACGGGATTATCCCAACTTGGTAGGAGCCTTCCGACGACGTCGTGCGGCAATTCTTCGACGGCTTGGTGGAGGTAGCGGTCCGTGCTGACGAGCAGAGGCTCCTCATCCGCGACACCACTAATGACGAGATGCGGTACATCGCCACCAGGGCGGAAGAGGCGGCGGCGGCCGCCGCCGCGGGCGAGTTTGGTTTCACGTTGGAGGAGGCAGAGGCGGCCGAGGCGGCAAGCCTTGCCGACCGAGAGGACCTTGTCGGGGAGGTCGTTGGCGAAGGAGAGCCCGAAGCCGAAGCGAGCGAGCCCGTGAGGGCGCAAGTGGCCAGCCATCCTCGAGCAGCTTGCCGCAGGCGGAGCCCCCAGCGTGGCCCCCAGCTCAACCAAGAAGGCGCCTCCGTAGGACTGGAGACGCAGCAGGGCGGCAGGCAGGCCAACAGCCGCAGCGCCGCGGGACACGCTCCACTGCGACAAGCACTGTTGCCGCGGGAGCATCTCCTGCCGCGCCGGCAACTGGAGCAGGGTCTTCTCGAGCCGCTGCTCCTGATCCTACTACAGCTCCCACCAAGCGTCCAAGAGAGCCTACTCCTCCGCCTGGCCGCGCTGAGAGGATACTAGACTTTGATCTCTCCGCGCTCAGCTCCGACGAGGAGGAAGAAGAGGAGGACGAGTAAGTCTTTCTTATTGTTGTACTCATATTTCTTCGATTCTTGTTGTTTCTTGTCTTGTATCTGATCTGCTTCCCTCTGAACCTCGTTCCTTTTCAGGACTCTGGCCGAGAGAGTGGCAAAGAGGGCCAAGGTCCCCGTGGTTGTCATCGAGGACGATCCTGCTGTGACAGTAGAGGACGCGTCCGAGACCACCTTGTCGGACCCGGCAACCTCTCCTCGAAGCAGCCCCCGGCGCAGCCCCCAGCGTAAGTATTTGTTCACTTTCTGTTATGGGGCGCGCATGGGTGCTCTTTCCTTGTTGATGTCTTGATTATTGGTTTGCTTGTGTAGGAGCAGAACAGGCTCACCAGGAACAACCAGAAGCTGCCCCTGAGGTGCTGTCCGCTTCGACTACACCGCCAAGGGGCGATTCTCCGGCAAGGGAGCGCTCTCCGGCAAGGGAGAAGTCCCCGGCAAGGGAGGAGTCTCCGGCAAGGGGCAGCACCAGCGACCCTCCGGTGGTGGAGCCAATGACCGTGGATCCCAGTACTGGTAATTTCCCTTGCTTGAAACTTCCCTTTGATCTTTCTTCTTCTGATCTTCTTTTTTGGATATTTGCTTGACTTTTCCTCCCCTTTCCTGTCTTCAGATCCTCCCTCCGCTGAGCCAATGGAAACCAAGGCCACCGGCGAGGAGAACGTGCGCAGTGATACTGGTGATATCGCTGCTACTGAAGAAGAGGCCGGCGCTGATGACCCCGCCGACGAAGTGGCCGCCAAGGCTGCTGGCGCTGGAGCTGGCGAGGGGTCCGACGATCGCACTGACGACCCCGAGGGCGCAGGAGTGCAAGGCGCTACACCGACCGCCGACCCCTCCACCGCTGATGCTGCACCGGGCTCCGAAGAGCCCCAGCCCGGCACCTACTTGAAGGCCGGCGAAGGTATCTTCATCAGGCTCCCCTGGGCGTCAAGCTCCAGGGCACCGGTTGAAGGAGAGGCATTTGATGGGGAAGTGCTCGCCTCCGCTGGGCTGACGGTGGTTGACGCGCCAAGCAGCAGCAGCGGCGAGTCTGAGGAGGAGCAGCTGCTCCGGAAGTTGGTGTCGCTCTACCGCGCCCGACAAGCGAAACTGGAGTCCCGGGAAGCACTTGTCGTGCAGGCGGGAGTGGACATAGAGAAGCACGCGGAGGAGCTCCAGAGCCGCAACCAAGAGGTCCTACGGTCTATTGCTGAGGAGAGGGCGCAGCTTGTCGAGGCGAGGAAGGCGTTCATTCTTGAAAAGGCTGAAGCCGAGGAGCAGCAGAGGCTTGCCGCCGAGGAGCTGTCCAGGCGGGAAGGTGAGCTGACGCAGAAAAAGGTTAACTTGGACAGCCATGAGGAGGAGCTCGCTGCACGCGAGGAGACACTTGGCGGGGCTCTCAAGGAAGCAAAAGATGTCGCAGCAGCTGCCAAGGCCGCCAAGAAGGAATTGGAGGTGAAGATGACGCAGCTGGAGGCTGATCTGAAAGGGAAGGATGAGGAGCTTGCCGCGCTCCAGCGCGAACGCGAGAAGGATGCCCTCGCTCATGGTGATCTGCAAGTTCAACTTGCCGATAAGGCAAAGGAACTGAATGCTGCCAAAGACTCAAATGTTGATCTGGAGCTGAAGCTGGTCACGCTGACTGAGACGCTGAACGGCGCCAAGAAGCAAGAAGATGACCTGAAGAAAGAGATCAACGCCAACGAGGAGCTGCTAACGAGGGCCGCCGAGACTCAAAACACCTTCAGGGCTACGGTGGAGCTCTGGACGGAGGGCCTCGTCAACATCGCTGCAGTCATCGACGAGGAGCTGGCGCAACTGGAGTTGGCGGGCTTCGGGTACTCCTCCGACGAGAACCTCCAGCCCAGCGCCAAGCTTACTCTGTTCTTCAAAGGCGTGGTGACGGCTCTCCAGCAACTCCGGGAAAGGATCCCAAAGCAGCTGGCTGACGAGTCGCGCGCAATCTGTGCCAGGGTCTTGGAGAAGGTGTTGGTGAAGGTGCTCTTCCGCAACCCGGGCCTCAACCTCACCAACGTCCTCAAGAAGCTGCCGGCGGGTGCCGATCTTGAAGAGCTCAGGGCCCTTGTCGCACCCATCGTGGACAAGGTGAATGAAGTCAGGAGGATCGATGGCGAACGCGTGGATTAGGCCGCTCGTTTTCTCCTTTCCTTGCCGCTGCCATTTATGTCACGAGAACAATCTATTAGAGCGCGGCAAGTTATCATTGTAATATAACTTTATCTTGGGCAGTATTTGCTATGTTATTCCCTTTACTTGATTCCCTCCCTTGTATGTGTCAGGACCCCGACTCAATGCCACATCGATCTAGCATGTAACACCTCATATCACTTTGCGGCCTCACGCACGGTATCCCCACGGGTGTCGCCTTACCTTTGCCCGGGACCGTTTGCGCCTTTTGGCACACGTATATGATAGTGTCGCTAGCATCCATATGATAAGGAGCCCGGGCTGACATGGCTAGTCGTAAACCCAAAGTGGCACAGACTTACAGGGACAGGCATCCATGACCCAGCATCGAACGTGTCGATCATCAGCGAGTGAGTTCCGGGCTGTAGCACTGGGCTAGCAGGACTCCGGTGAACCGGGCTGTAGCGGGCTAACAGGACTCCGGTATTCATCGCGTGACATTTCCCCGAAGGGACAGACACAGGAACGAAGAAGGACACATGCCGGCCAGCCTAAGTGTTCCGGAGCAGTAGCAAGCTACCATGGCTCGGTGGAAACACTAGGAGACATTTCCCGGTAAGAGGGGCTACTAAGGATAAACAACTAGATAGTCAGATCCCACACATACCAAGCATTTCAACAACATACACACAATATGCTCGATATGTGCAAATACAACATGGCATCACAACACGACCCTACGACTCAAGTATTTATCCATTAGGCTCCGAGGAGCGAGATATTACAAGCAGGGGTCTCATGACCCAACATTCAGCGCATACAAGTCAAACACATGCGGAAGCTAACATGTCTGAGTACAGACATCTACAAATGAAAAAGGCTTAGAAGCCTGACTATCTACCAGATCCTGCCGGGGGCACAAGATCGTAGCTGAGGTATCAAGCTAAACGTCGAAGTCCACGTGGAACTACTAGCGAGACTGAAGTCTCTCTGCAAAAACATAAATTAAGCAACGTGAGTACAAATGTACCCAGCAAGACTTACATCAGATCTAACTACATATGCATCATTATCAACAAGGGGATGGTGGGGTTTAACAGCAGCAAGCCAGCTTTGACTCGGTGGCTATCCTGAACTACGACTGCAAGTAACTCTTTGAGGTGGCGCACACGAGTCCACATATTCACCATATCAATACACCACTATGGATCCGCTCCCGTCTCCCTACGGGAACGCCATCCATAGCACTCACACTTATCTTGCGTATTTTAGAGTATCCACTTTCACTTGTCTATGAACTGTTATAGGCGACCCAGAAGTCCTTTTCCGCGGACACGGCTATTCGAATAGATGATGTTAACCCTGCAGGGGTGTACTTCTTCACACACGCTCTCACCACTTACCGCCGTTTACACGACATGTACTCGGCAACCTTCAAGCGGAAGCCCAACGTGGGTGTCGGCCACGACCTACCAAAACACTCAAATCCCTAGTCCAGGTTTATCGCCTATTCGGGTTCCATCCATGAGGAGATCCGGCCGGGGTTTCGCTCACAGCCCCAAACGATGTGAACAGGGTTCCGTGACACCAAACGGGTGCCCGGTTTACCCGGCCACGTGCCTACCGCATCACAGCCCACCCCTACGGTCAGTGCTACGCACGGCCTCCAGCATACTACAAACACCAGAAACTACTTGCAACTCCTGGACAGAGGACAAGGGTGATTAAGAAGCCGAGAGGGTCCATTGGTTTCGGGCCCAATGCGTGGTAGTAGCTGAATCATGGATCACAAACACAGAACTCAGTTCCTGAGGACGGCTGCAATGGACAACCCACCATGTACTCCTACATGGCCTCTCACCGCTACCTTTACCAAATCGTGTTCACACACTTAGCTCACACACAGTAGGACATGTTCACACACCTCTGATTCATCCTCGATGAATCAGACCCGACTCAACTCTAAGCATAGCAGGCATGACAACAAGCATGAATGAGTAGGCACAACAGGCTCAAACAACTCCTACTCATGCTAGTGGGTTTCATCTATTTACTGTGGAATGACAGGTCATGCAAAGGATAAAGGGGTTCAGCTACCGCAGCAAGTAACAGTTGATTCGTTGTTGTCCTAATGCAGTAAAAGAGAGCAGGAGCGAGAGAGTGGGATTGTATCGGAATGAACAAGGGGGTTTTGCTTGCCTGGCACTTCTGAAGATAACATTGAGTCTTAATCAGTGTCAACGATCACATCATCGGTACAGCGTCTACCGAGAGGGGACAGATACCGGCAACAGAGAAGAAATACAATCAATGCAATGCACAATATGATGCATGCTATGACATGGCAACATGCTGGTGTTTTTGAGCTAATGCAACTAGCAACAGATTAAATGAAGTTGGTTTGAATACAAGATTCAAATTCAAACTCCATATGTGATTATGCAAATGCCCTTTATATGATTTGTCCAAAACAGAGGACAAACATTGTTCAAACATGCATGAAAGTGGTACAGATGGATAGATTGGATTTTTCTGATCATTTTTCATATATAATTTATCTCATTTGGAGTTACGGTTGATTTTCTATGAATTTTAGAAGTTTATACCATTTTCTGGAATTTTCTGAATAAAAATAAATCCAGAAAACATTTAACTGCGTTAGCCTGACGCCAGCATGACGTCAGCGAGTCAACGGCCAGGTCCAGGTCAAACCTGACGTGCGGGGTCCACACGTCAGTGACACAGGAACTAATCCCGGTCAAACCCAGCGCTGACTGGGGTTTGACCAGGGGTGGGGCCTACTGTCAGTGGTTGTAGGTTGTTTAGTTAGTTGGGTTAGCTCCTAATGACGGAGCCACGTCAGCTCCCGCCGGAGTTTCGCCGGCGACGACCTAAACTGCAGCGGCAACTCGCCGGACTTGAGCTGCGGGCGACGGATGAATGCGCGAAGGCCACCAGGGGGTAGCCCGCGCTCGACCGTGTCTAGTAGAGCCATCGGAAGGCCTCGGAGTCGCCGGAGATGACGACGGCGAGCACAGAGGTGGCGGCCGGAGCTCGGGCGCCGATCGATTCGACGCTCTGGTGCACTACGGGAGAAACTGGTGGGTGCTGCGGGCTCCTGAGGTTGCAGTGAGCACGACGGTGGGCTCAGGAGCGAGCTGCGGTGGCTGTGGCCACGGCCACGCCATGGCCGGCGGCGAGGAGCAATTGGCTCTGTTGAAAAGGGCGGCTAAAGTGCGGGAACGAGCGCGAGGAGGAGGGGGAATGGAAGAGGAGCTCACAGCGGATCCGGTAGAGGCAACGGCGAGGCCGGGGAGGGGCTGGAGCTCGCGAATCCTCGAAAGTTCGCCGGCGGCCGAAGGTTGGGGACGAGCTTGAGGGCGACGCTGCAGGGCTTCCGGAGGGCCGTGGATCGGTGAGGTGGGTCGAGGACGGAGTGGCGGAGCTTGTGGGCTAGTCGGGGAGGCAAGGGAGGCTCGGTGGCCGTGGTGGCAGTGGATGGCGGCGACGAGCTCCGCTCGGGCTGCGAGAGAGAGAGAGAGCCAGGGGAAGGGAGAGAGGGTGCAGCGAGTGAGGGAGAGGTGAGAGGGGGTCGGGGAGGCGCGTGGCGTCACCGGGGCGTCGAGGAGGAGCCAGGCAGGCTGGGAGGGAGGAGGTGGAGGCTTCGGGCGCGCTGGCGTCGACACGCCTCTGCCTACTGGCAGAGGTGGAAGAAGACCAAGGCGCCCCTGGTGGGCTGGGCTAATTCTGCTGGGCCACCAGGTGAGTGGGCCTCAGGTAAGCGTCAGGTAAGGTTTCTCTCCTCGCCGCTTTTCCTATTTCTGTTTTTCTATTTTTCTGCAGGTTTGTGGTTTTATTAAAAATACTAAATCAATCCCAAAAATCATGCAACTGCTCATAACCACTGTTAGAAATATATCCTACAGTAAACATTTCAGTTTGGGATTATTTGAGCATTTAAAATATTCTATAGTATTTAAATGCCCAAATGCAAATAAGTAATGATTTAATTCAAACATCCAGAATGGCCTAAAAATATGTGCATCATTTTTGGCAGAGGTTTTCACCTTTACCAGAAATCATGAACATTTCCAGAGGTCATTTTGGGTTTATTGAAAAAGATTTTATTTTGATCCTAGTTGAATTCATTAGCTGCTAGGGTTTATCAGCCCCCATTTCAAGTTTCATAAAATTTAGACATGATGCATGGATGCTAAAGCTAAAACAAGCAAGGCCTGAACTGGGGATGTGACAGTATGCTTTTACCCTACGCTTTTAGGGAACTTGCCGGAGCAGGCACCCTTGCCGCGAGCGCTGAGTGCGGAACATCAGCAGCCTGCTGGCGGTGTTGCCTCCGGCAAGAAACCTTGTCGGAACTAGCTGCAGCACACTTACGTTGTTGAGCGGACTCGAAACAAAGTAAGGGCGCAACTAGCCACGAGTTGGTTCCTCCGTGCACAGGTTTTCCATACAAAGCACAGTCGTTCAAGGAAAATAACTTGAGAAATTTTAAAACTAGTTGTGCTCAAACTTTGGCAACTTAGCTTTTCTGTCGCTTGTGTCCCGGCAAGGCGATACTTTTCTTGAACGACGCCTAGTCCACACCATTATCTTCTCCTCCAACCCCCCCCCCCCCCCGGTGAACTTGTGGGCGAGGGAACCTTCCTTTTGAGAAAAAGAAAGAAGAGAAAATAAAGATATGGAGCCTTAAGGCTCGTTATTGCTTACCGGGGGTAAGTGCTGCACAAAATGTCAGATAATTCATGCAAAAAAGAAAAAAGCATGAAATTTGACAAGATTTGTAGAGCATATGATCTTTATTTATGCACGGGATCTGCGCCCGGCTTTGTACAAAGGGTTACATGCAACAGCGGCAAGGCTTGTACAAAAGGTGGTTGCCGGAACAGATTCCGGCAACCGCGCCTTATGGGTAAAACTTACGAAGATGCTCGATATTCCAGGAGTTGCTCACCGGAAAGCCATCTTCGGTCTCAAGGCGGACAGCGCCAAGCCTAGTGACTCGTTTCACCCGATAAGGGCCCTCCCACTTCGGCATCAACTTGTTGGAATTCTTGGCGGACTAAACACGCCGAAGAACAAGGTCGCCTTCCTCGAGACTTCTGGCACTGACTTTGTGGCTATGGTAGCGGCGCAAAGCTTGCTGATATCGAGCAGCTCGTACAGCAGCCTGAAGACGATCTTCCTCAAGGAGCAGCGCGTCATCTTGTCGCAGCTGCTCTTGCTCAAGCTCATCATAAGCAAGCACTCGAGGCGATCCGTATACGAGTTCCGTGGGGAGAACTGCCTCTGCTCCATAGACTAGAGCAAAAGGTGTCTAGCCAGTGGCTCGATTTGGCGTCGTCCTGATCGACCAAAGAACCACTGGCAGCTACTCGATCCAATTCCTTCCGCACTTGTGCAGCCTATCGAAAGTTCTGGTCTTGAGCCCGCACAGCACTTCAGCGTTCGCCCTCTCCGCTTGACCGTTGCTTCTCGGGTGAGCAACAGAAGCGAAGTAGACCTTGGCGCCAAGATCTTGGACGTACTGCATGAAGGTGCGGCTCGTGAATTGTGTGCCATTGTCGGTGATGATCCTTTTAGGGACTCCGAAACGGCCAACAATTGACCTGAATAACTTGACTGCTGACTGTGCTGTCACCTTCCTCACTGCTTCCACTTCCGGCCACTTTGTGAACTTGTCGATTGCTACGTACAAGTACTCAAAGCCCCCGACAGCTCGGGCAAAAGGGCCGAGGATGTCGAGCCCCCAGACCGAAAATGGCCAGGATAAAGGGATCATCTGGAGAGCTTGAGCTGGTTGATGTATCTGTTTGGAGTGGAACTGGCACACTTCACACTTGGTTACTTGTGCAGTTGCATCTTGGAGGGCTGTTGGCCAAAAGAAACCTTGCCGGAAGGCTTTGCCGGCAAGTGCTCTTGCGCCAATGTGATGACCACATATGCCTCCATGTATCTCCGCCAACAGCTTCTGTCCATCTTCCCGGGAAATGCACTTCAATTTCACTCCATTGAATCTTCTTCTGTACAGTATGTCATCGACAAACTGGTACATACTTGATTGCCGGGCTACTCTCTCCGCTTCTTCTTGCTCTTCGGGAAGTTCTCCTGTTTGAACGAAACGGACAATCTGCTGCGCCCATGCCGGAGCTTGTGGCTCGACGACAAGGACTAAAGGCGCAAATGCTGTTGCGGGAACATCTGCTTCCACGGCAAGAATCTGTGGCTCAGCCGGAGCTTGATGTTCCTCGGCAAGCTTGCCGGAGCAAAACTTGTCGGGGGCGTCTGCTTCAACGGAACAAACCCTAGGGCTTGTCGGAGCAGTCCGCCCCTCAGCACTCTTTGTGTTGATTTTGGGGACCTTCTTGGCGGTGGCTTCAGGGAGCTCTGCCGGAAAGTAGTCACCAGAAACCAACTTCCTCTTCTTGTTCTGTCCAGTTGATGGTGTTACAGATGGTTGTGTTAGCTTGAGCACAAAAATCCCTGGTTCCACAGCTAACTTGAGTGCAGCGCACTTTGACAGGCCATCTGCGATGTCGTTCTGAGCTCTCGGAACATGTTCCATCTGTAAGCCGTCAAAACGCTCTTCCAACTTTCTCACTTCATCAATGTAAGCTTCCATCAACGGACTCTGATAATCTTTGTTCACTTGGCGGACGACAAGCTGCGAATCACCCCTGACAATAAGCTTCTTGATCCCAAGGTCTGCCGCGATTCTGAGTCCGGCAAGCAAACCTTCATACTCCGCAGTATTGTTTGTCGCTTGCTCCTTGGGAAAGTGCATTTGGACCACGTACTTGAGGTGCTCTCCGGTGGGTGCGACAAGTAGTACGCCCGCACCGGCGCCTTGCAGCGATAAGGCACCATCAAAGCACATGATCCATTCTTTGCTTGCTTCCTTGACGGGGATGCTCGTCTCTGGAGTTTCTTCATCAGGCGTTGGCGTCCATTCTGCTATGAATTCTGCCAATGCTCGGCTCTGGATAGTTGAGGTACTCTCAAACTTGAGGCTAAAGCTCGACAATTCCAGTGCCCACTCGACAATCCTGCCTGTTGCTTCTGGATTCTGCAGTATCCTCTTCAACGGAAAGCGAGTGACAACTATGATCTCATGTGCTTGAAAGTAATGGCGCATCTTTCTCGAGGCCATGAGAAGGCCGAAAAGCAATTTCTGCACACCAGAGTACCTTGATCTAGCCCCCTACAGAAGGGAACTGACAAAGTAAACTGGGCGCTGCACCATCTTCTTCTGCTTCTCTTCTTGTGGTTGTACGGATCCATCTTTGTCGGGACCAGAGCTTGTCGGGGAAGCCCCCTGCTTGTCGCTGGATGTGCTTGCCGCGGCCGCTGGCTCATCATCTGCCTCCCTTTCCGCTACTAACGCAGCACTAACCACTTGATTGGTTGCCGCTAGATATAGCAGCAACTTCTCTTGTGGCTTAGGTGCGACAAGTATTGGAGTGGAGGACAGATATCTCTTCAAGTCTTGCAGGGCAGCCTCCGCTTCTGGAGTCCATTTCATTGGACCTGCCTTTTTCAAAATTTTGAAAAATGGCAGGGCGCGCTCAACAGACTTAGAGATGAACCTGCTGAGAGCAGCTACGCAGCCGGCAAGTCTTCGTACATCCTTGACACGCTTCGGTGCTTCGATCTGCTCAATGGCCTTAATCTTGTCGGGGTTGGCTTCGATTCCCCGTTGAGACACAAAGAACCCGAGAAGCTTGCCGGAGGGAACTCCAAACACGCACTTCTCGGGGTTGAGCTTGAGGTTGATCTTGCGCAGATTTGCAAAGGTCTCGTCCAAATCTTGAATTAGTGTTGCTCTGTCTTTGCTCTTGACCACTATGTCATCCATGTAAGCTTCTACATTTCTGTGCAACTGTGGCTCAAAAGCTTCGTGCACTACCCTTGCAAATGTTGAACCAGCATTCTTCAATCCAAAAGGCATCCGTACAAAACAGTACGTGCCACATGGAGTAATGAATGCGGTCTTCTCTTCATCCTCTTCTGCCATGAAGATCTAATGATATCCTGAGTATGCATCAAGAAATGAAAGCAAATCACATCCTGCCATGGAGTCAACAATCTGGTCGATGCGCCGCAAGGGGAATGGATCTTTGGGACAAGCTTTATTGACATCAGTGAAGTCAATACAAAGCCTCCATTTCCCGTTTGCTTTGCGCACAACTACAGGATTGGCCAACCACGTAGGATGGAGCACTCCTCTGACCAGGCCTGCTGCTTCCAACTTCTTGATCTCTTCAACACTGAATTCTTGGCGCTCCACTGCTTGCTTCCTAACTTTCTGCTTGACGGGCCGCGTGTGAGGACAAATGGCAAGGTGGTGCTCAATTACTTTCCTGGGAACACCGGGGATGTCAGATGGTTGCCATGCAAACACATCGACATTCGCCCGCAGGAAAGCAACGAGCGCGCTTTCCTATTTAGGGTCAAGCGTGGCACTGATGGTGAAAGTACCACCAGTGCCGTCCTCCTTGGCGGCCACCTTCTTGGTCTCTGGCAGGGCTGCCTTCACCTTCTTACACTTGCCGGTGGAGCTCAATGGTGCGTCCTCGACGGTAGCGCAGCACTCCGAAGAGGTGCGCTTGCCGGAGTGGGCATCAGAGCTCTTGCCGGACTTGTTCTTCTTCTTCCCCCCGGGAGCTTCAGCGGCAAGTGTCTTGTGTTCTGCTGCGGCTGCTGCTTCCCGGTAGATCTTGTCGGTAGAGATAAGGGCATCTTTCTTGTCGCCAGGGACAGAGATGACACTTATCGGACCAGGCATCTTGAGCATGTTGTAGGCATAGTGAGAGGCTGCCATGAACTTGGCGAGCGCTGGACGGCCGAGTATCCCATTGTAGGGCAATGGGAAATCAGCAACATCAAAGGTAACTCTCTCTGTCCTGAAATTCAGCTCGCTGCCAAATGTCACTGGCAACATGATCTTCCCCTTCGGCTTGCTCCTTCCCGGATTGATTCCTTGGAAGGTACCAGTCTCTTCAAGCTCACTGTTGGGGATCTGGAGTTTCTTGAGTACCGCCAAGGAGATCAGGTTCAAGCCGGCCCCGCCGTCAACTAGCATCTTTGTGACCTTGAGGTTGCGGATAGTTGGTGAAACCAACATCGGCAAGCACCCGACCGCAGTTATGCGATCAGGGTGATCCTCAACATCAAAGATGATAGGCGTGCTGGACCACTTCAGAGGCTTGCGCGACTCAACTGATGGTTCTGCTGCATTAACTTCCCGCACCCACTGTTTCAGTTGGCGGTGCGAAGTATGCAGAGAGGCACCACCGTCAACGCACAAAACCTCTGTTGCTTTCTGAAACTCCTGCTCGTCGGCCTCATCCTCGTCCATCTCTTCATCTTCGTCTTTGTCTTCATCCTTGTCGCGGCCGCGGGGAGGCCTGTCTCCTTGCCACTGTTTGGCCTTGCCGCGGCGCCCTCCCCGGCCGGGACGCTTCTTGCCGGATCCCCCACCACCTTCTTGGGCCTTCTCCTTGTCGCGTCGCTCGTACTCAGCTTTCTGCAGTTCAACAAGCTGCTCAACCTTCTTGCAGGTCTGGAGATCATGGCCCTTGGTGCGGTGGATCTTGCAGTACTGCTTGCCGGAGCCATCCTGCTTGTCGGCGGCCACCATGGCCTCACCGGAGTTACCAGCTTTGGCCTTCTCGGCGCCACCTCCGTTGCCGGACTGCTCGACGACTAGCACATCTTTAGCTTTCCTCTTTCTGTTGTTCCGCCGCCGGTTTTTCCTTGCCGGGGCGGCATCCTCACTGTCAGACCCTCCTGCTCCTGCATTCTCTTCGGGGAGTTTCCTCCCTGCTTCAGCACGTGCGCACCTGTCGGCTAGGGCATATAGCTCGCTGACATCTCTGATCTTGCACATCGCCATCTCCTCCCTCATCCTACGATTACGCACGTTCTGATGGAACGCGCTGATAACCGCGGCAGGGTGGACGTCTGGGATGTTGCCCTGCACTTGGCTGAATCTTTGAATGTACTTACGCAGGGACTCTCCTTCCTTCTGGGCGAGCAGATGAAGATCGCTCTCCTGGCCATGAGGCTTGTGGCCGCCTGTGAAGGCGCCGACAAACTGATGACACAGGTCCGCCCATGAGGAGATGGAGTCTTCCGGCAAGTGCATGAGCCAGGATCTGACATTGGGCTTGAGCACCAGCAGGAAGTAGTTGGCGAGGATCTTCTCGTCGCGCCCCCCGGCAGCCTGCACCGCGATGGTGTAGATGCTGAGGAACTCCGACGGGTGTAACCTGCAATCGTACTTCTCAGGTACATCTGGCTTGAAGTTCTTGGTACTAGGCCATTGGACTTGCCGCAGCTCACGAGTGAACGCAGGGCAACCTACCGCGTACGGCAAGTCACCTGGTCCCCCTGGCGCATGCATGTCAACAACGGGCCCAGCGCGCTGGTCTGACTAACACCGCGCTTCTCTTCGACGCTCGATTCGAGTTCGAGCGTCCTCTTGCTGTCGTTCTTGAAGAACTTGGCGTTGATCACGACGAGCTCGCGGGTCTGATGACGCTGTGGAGTCAGTGTCGTGGTTGACCCGGCGAGTCGGCGATCTTGGCCTTCTGGGCGGGGAGTGCACGGTGGTTGCACCTCCACCAGTCTTGTCGCCACCGGCTTGCGCGTGGACGTCTTGGCGCGGCTTCGATGTGCTCGGTTGCCGGGGAGTGTCGCCGTTGGCGAAGCCGATGAGGCTCTGAATGGTGGCCCTCCAATCGTCGATCTTGTCTGGCGCTGGAGGGTAATCTAGAAGCAGTTGGGCTCGGGCCAGCGCTTCTTCTGGAGTCTTGGGCGGCGGCGGCGAACGGCGCGAGGAACGAGATATGCTCGCACTTCTAACAATGTTAGAAGGAGCAGCATCCCGCCCAGGCGACCGTGCCGCGCTCATGCCAGCATGTTGATGTGCATGCTAATCTTGAGCGTCCCGAGATCCACCAGCTTGGCCTTGACCCAACGAACGTATGGTATTGCGAGCACCATGACGTTGTCGGTCCCGCACCTCCTGAGACGGGCGCGGTGCGTGTACGGACGCAAAGGTTTGCGCGGCCTTGTCCTTGGACCTGGCGGCAGCATGAGCTCCCTCGTCGGCGCCCGTTCCTCCGCCGGCGTCTACCCCACCACCCGTTTGCTCGAGTGGCGGTGGAATCGACGTGGACGGAGCGGCCACCTCCGAAGCCTTCTTCTTCGGTGGCATGTTGAAGATGATGATGAAGAAAACGAAGATCTGGCTCGCGTGAACGCCGGATCAGGTTCACGCAACCTCGACGCCCCCCTACCTGGCGCGCCAAAGATGTCGTGGGAAACGAACACCTATGGGGCATGGGCCCTTTCGGTCCGGCAAGGGAGCGGAGAGCGCATGAAGAGCAGATCGAGGCGGAGCACACGAGCGATTTTTACCCAGCTTCGGAGCTCTCCGGAGAGATAATACTCCTACTGCTGCTTTGTGGTTGTATTGTGTTCTTGCTCGAGAGCGTGAGCGTTCTGTAGTTTCGAATGAGTCGAACCCCCTCTACGTTGCGCATGGGCCTCCTTTTATAGGCACAAGGGGTCACCGACAGGTGGCAAAACAGACAGGGGTACGAATGTAAAAAGAGGGGTTGGTACAACTGCTATCTATAGTGCATCCTACCTAACTCTGACGGCAGGGGACAAGAGCATTTAATGCCCGTCCGCGTCGCCCAACAGTGCAGAAAAGTGACTGTTAGGGGCGCCACCGCTTGCCACGATGGCCTTCTCGTCATCTCCTCTTGCCACCTCGCACCGCTTGGCTGCACAGCTTCCCGCCACGTGCGCCTGGAATGGTCTCAGGGCGACACGTTGAAGGGTGCGCTGGAGCGTGGGTGCAGAGCGGTGGCTTCGCCGCGGCAAGTGCCTTGCCGCGATCGTTGTCTTGTCGCGCCCAGAAGCTTGTCGCTCGTCGGGTCTTGCCGGGACGCGCGGCGCGTCGCGGCAAGTTTCTTGAAATGCCTTGGTTGGCCTTCCCGGCAAGCTCCTCTTGCCGGGGCCTTGTCCTTCCCGGCAAGCTCCTCTTGTCAGGGCCTTGTCTTTTTAGTTAAAACACTTTGTTCTTGAATGGCATAAATAGGAACTACGGAGGATCTTGGCGGGCATCCGGCAAGCCTTGCCGCTGGGCGCTGCGACTGCCCGTGCACAAGTTCGGGATACTAAGGTACCCCTACTTTAGTACACCGACAGAGGAGGATTCAGAGACTGATGACCAGTCCTATTTCCCGCCTGAGGTCTATGCTCAAACTTGGCAGGGTTATATTACCCATGTCATGCATGTTGTCTTGCATTGCTTAGTTTTTACATCATATATGGATGGCCATCTGCTTACTTGCTTACTATAGAAATCATATATTTGAATTATATCATGCCATCATGTTTACATAGTACATACACATCATCTGAATTATGGCATGGCAACCCATTTAATAAAGACATCATTATATCATCTCGTCCTGTTTAGTGTTTACAGTCATCATATTTTGAATTATGACATTCTATCCGTGAATGTATGTGAATTATGGCATGCCAACCTATTTAATAAACACATTATATAGTTATGTCATGTCATCCTGTTTACATAGTCTCATATTTTGAACTATGTCTTTCCATCTTTTTTAGTTAGCCATCATAATGTGAAATTGTGTCATGCTATCCTGTTTAGTTAGCCATCATATATGTGAAATTGTGTCATGCTATCCTGTTTGGTTAGACAACATAAATATGAATTATTTCATGCCCTCTTTTATTCCCCACTATCAATTGCACCTGTCTATCATACAATGTCTATACTTTCAATTACTTTTCTTGTTTATCAGCCATTTGAATTGGAGAGCGTGATGGCAGTATCTAGGGGAGTAACAACACGGTCTTCAGAAAAGATAGTGCTACCAGTTGATGCAGATAGAACCATGGTTGTACTTGCCCAAGGACCAGATCCACCACACATAACCCAGACTCTCGCAGATTGTACCCCTACCCGGTTGGACAGAGAACCAGCTACGCCCCTTCTAACCCCAACCCCGACAGATAGTAACCCAGTTCCAGTTGACACATCACCGTCTCCACCACAGAGCACCCAAACACGAGCAGTTAGTAAGGGAACTGCAGTGCCCAAAGCACGAGGACCACCACTCCGAATCCCAACTCAACGCTTAAAGGAGAAGAAGATTTGTTCTCAGGTCAGGTTCAGTAGCTATGGTTCATACTCCTTTGCTCTTGCATTACTGTATTTACTCATACCAACTATTTTCAAATTTGAAGGATGGAATTGAAACTCCAATGGCGCAACAGGTATGTTTTAAACCTGTTTCACTACAGGAATCAGGGAATTTGCCGTCTGCCATATCTTTGCCGTCAGCTAGCGGACGACAAAGAATGTCTTTGCCATCAGCTACCAAGAAGCAGACGGCAAACAAATGGCGGACGGCAAAGAAGGTCTTTGCCATCGGCCATTTCTTTGCCGTCCGCTGGCTGACGGCAAAGAATCTTTGCCGTCCGCTGGCTGATGACAAAGAGGGAGGTGGCACCCACTAACGAAAAAACTTAACGTCCCCCCTCTTTGCCGTCCGCAGCAGACGGCACATATGAACAAAAGCGGACAACAAAGGAGGGGCGGACGGCAACGGCTAACCTAACTAACCTAACTAACGGCCGAGCCCCCTCACCCGACCGTTAATCTCTCTTCTCCCTCGACCTCCTCCCCGACGCCCACATCGTCCACCCACCGCGCCGCCCCCGCCCCCGCCGCCTGGCGCCGCCCCCGCCCTCGCCGCCCCCGCCACCGCCCGGCACCGCCGCTGCCCCCACCCCCTCCCCCACCCGCCGACGCCCGGGTGCCCCGCCACCGGCGCCGCCCCCGCCATCGCCGCCCGGCGCCGCCCCCGCCACCGCCCCCTCACCCACACGCCGACGCCCCACCGTCCTGCCGCCCGGCGCCGCCCCCGCCCCCGCCCCCACTGTCCCGCCGCCCGGCGCTGCCCCCGCCCCTCCCGCCCCCGCCCCCGCCCCTCCCGCCCGGCGCCGGCCCCGCCCCCGCCGCCCGGCCATCCCACTGCCCCGGAGCCCCGCCCCCCCCCACCCACCCACCACCCCGGCGCCAGCGTCGGCCCCTGCTCCGGTGAGTATATTTTTTTCTGTTTTTCTTTTTTTTGCTGTTTAATTCTTGTTTAATTGTTAGTGTTAGATTTAGTGTTAGAAAAGAAGAAAATTTAGTGTTAGTGTTAGAAAAAAGAATATGTAGAAGAAAAGAAGAAGAAGTGGAAAAAATATGAAAAAGAAGAAAAGAAAAGAAGTATAAAAAAGATGAAAAAGAAGAAGAAGAAAAGAAGTAGAAGAAGTAGAAGAAGAATAGAAGAAAAGAAAAGAAGTAAAAGAAGTAGAAAAAAGATGAAACGAGAAGAAGAAGAAGAAGAAGAAGAAAGGAAAGAAGAAGAAGGGAAAGAAGAAGAAGAAGAAGAAAGGAAAGAAGAAGAAGGATAGAAGAAGAAGAAGAAAGGAAAGAAGAAGAAGAAAGATGAGTGCATGGACGTAATAAAATTGACAAAGTAGATCAACTGATGAATATATACATGGTGAATTTTATATATAATTGTTGTGTGTCCAGTAGCTCTAAAAGTCAAGATGAGTGATCGTGCGTGGATGTATACCGGTCACACTGGTCAGAACAAATGGAGCGCTGAATGGTTCACAAAAACCAAGGGGTTTGTGCAAGCCGCATTTGCAAATGGCTAGAGGAAAACTTGGTGCCCCTGTTTCCGATGCGGCAATTGGGAAAAGAGGACAGAGGCTGAAATGGGTAAACACCTGCAGAAGAATGGTTTTACGCCCGATTATACGGTGTGGACATTTCATGGTGAGTCTGCCCAACGTGACCAAGGTGAGGTGGATCATCGTCGCACCGACGAGCATGGTATCGGGATGGAAAACATGGTGCAATACTATGATGATCCTCGGGATTTGGACGAGGAGATGGAGGAATCTGCAAAGGCCTTCAATGAAATGTTGGAGTCTTCAAAACGTCCGCTCCACGAGCACACTGAGCTTTGTCAGTTGGATGCCATCTCACAAGTAATGGCTTTGAAGGCTCAGTTCAACTTGGGCAGAGAATGCTATGACGCAATTATGACAGTATTTGGACACTTTCTACCCAAAGGCCATGTAATGCCTGCAAACCTGTACCAGTCGGACAAAATCCTCCGTGCACTGAAGATGCCCTATGAAAAGATACATGCCTGTGAGAAAGGATGTGCCTTATTTAGGCTTGACTATGCGGACTTGAACTATTATCCCATTTGCAAGTGTTCCAGGTATATTGTGGTAGACAATGGTATGGGTAAGAAGACACAGACCAAAATCCCTGTTAGTGTTCTTCGGTATATGCCAATCGTACCAAGACTTCAACGTCTTTTCATGGTCGAAGAGACGGCCAGACAGATGACATGGCACAAAACAGGCAAAAGAACCGAACTAGATGCAGATGGTAGTCTAATGATGGTACACACATCGGATGGTGTTGCATGGAAAAAGTTTGATGAATTACATGCTGACAAAGCGGCAGATCCGAGGCATCCTCGAGTCGGCATCAGCACCGATGGCTTCAGTGTGTTTGGTATGACGGCAGCCCAATACAGTTGTTGGCCCGTATTTGTCTACAGATTATGCAAAGAAAGAACATTTTTCTGATGTTGATAATTCCAGGGCCCAACTATCCGGGGAAAAATATGAATGTGTACATGCAGCCGCTTAAGGACGAATTGCAAGAAGCCTGGGGTAATGGGTTCAAGACATACGACGCCTATAGCAAACAAAACTTCATAATGCGTGTCTGGTACATGTACTCGACGCATGACTTGCCGGCGTATGCGCTATTCGTTGGCTAGTGTGTGCATGGAAGGTTCCCGTGCCCCACATGCAAGGGAGCTCTTGAGTTTCGTTGGCTTCAGGCCGGTCGCAAGTTTTCTTGCTTCGACATGCATAGACAGTTCCTGGATCCTCGCCATAAGTTCAGGAAAGACAAGAAGAACTTCATCAGAGGTAGAGTTGTAAAAAACTCTGCACCACCTTTGTTGACAGGCCAACAGACCCTGGATCAGTTAAACGCTTTCAAGCCAGATCCAGAGCGTCCAGGGTACTTCAAGGGGTATAATTCTGAGCATGCCTGGACTCACAAAACATGCTTATGGGATCTGCCTTACTTCAAAGACCTCCTTTGCCCACACAACATCAACGTGATGCACACTGAGAAGAATATTGCCGAGGCACTTTTTGGTACACTATTCGGCATAGATGGGAAGTCAAAGGATAATACTAAGGCTAGAGTCGATCCGGAGGCGCTATGTGATAGGCCGTTACAAAACATGAAAGAACCGAAAGGAAAGCAGAACTGGACGAAGCCAAAGGCATGGTTCAATCTTGGAAGGCCGGCTATGAGGGAAATTATCTTGTGGGTGAAAATGCAGTTGATGTTCCCCGATGGGTATGCAGCGAATCTAAAGAGGGGAGCGATTCTTGATAAATTGAAGATATTTGGTCTCAAGAGTCATGATTGGCACATATGGATTGAGCGGGTAATGCCGGTGATCTTGCGTGGCTTCATCCCTGAGGATGAATGGCTAGTACTGGCAAAACTCAGCTATTTCTTTCGTGTTCTTTGTGCGAAAGAACTATCGCCTGGCGTGCTAGAAGAAATGGAAGAGTTGGCGCCAGAGTTGATCTGCAAGTTAGAGAAGATCTTTCCACCAGGCTTCTTTAATCCAATGCATCATTTGATTTTGCATCTCCCGACCGAGGCAAGATTGGGGGGCCCGTGCAAAATCGTTGGTGCTACCCAACTGAGAGGATGCAGAAGACGCTTCGAGAAAAATGTAAAAATAAAAGTAGAATTGAAGCGTCTATGGCTGAGGCATTCATCACTAAGGAGGCTGCAAACTTCGTGACAGCACACTACGAAACCAAAAATCGTCATTTGCATAATCCGAAGCCTCGGTAAAATGCTGACGAGCCTAAAAAGGGTGGATCCAACCTCAGCCTATTCAAAGGCAATCTCGCACCAGCCAGTGTTTCAAATCCAGTATCTTTGGATAACGAAGAATGGCAGACCATTTCATTGTATATCTTCAACAACCTGATAGAAGTGCGGCCGTACATCGAGTAAGTTCTCGGTACATTGTTTCGCAACTTCTATTTCCTTTGAACTGCTCTTATTCCTGGATATTTCATACAGTCGATACGTCGCCCTATTCTCGTATGGAGCAGTGATCCAAAAGGATTCCGTCGAAGAGTATGAGCTTCTCGCAAAGCAAGGAGGCGGCTATCCCGGTTTCATCTCTTGGTTCAAACAAACGGTAAATTCTATTAGACAATTTCATTTCATTCGCTAATTTGTGTGTAATGCAACAATCCTTTCATATTAAACTTGTAGGCTAATTCAAAGTCTATGGACGCCGAATTGAGACAAGTCGCTAATGGTTTTGACTATAAGGTCCGTTCATTTGACAAATACGACATCAACGGGTATCGTTTTCGTACCTATGGCAAAGAGATATCTATGGCCGACCGAAAGTCTACAAATTGTTGTGTATCTGCTATCGGCGAAGGAGGTACCGAGTATTGTGGGAGAGTTGAAGCAATTTATGAACTTCTATTCTATGGTGAAAACCCACCGAATGTCGTAGTCTTCAAATGTTATTGGTTTCAGCCAAAGGAGACTAGAAGGACTCATGAACATATAGGGCTAGTTGAAATCAACCAAAGCACCCATTTAGATGTTCTTGATGTCTATATTATGGCTCAACAGGCGACCCAAGTATTCTATCTACCCTGGGCCTGCCAAACTAATCCAAATCTGAAAGGTTGGGATGTCGTTTATGAAGTGTCGCCACGTGCTAGACTATCTCCCCCAAAGGAAGAGGATTATGAATCTCACATTAACCCAGACACATATGAAGGAGAATTCTTCCAAGAGACACGTCTTTCCAAAAAGTGTTTCAAGAACCGGTATACTTCACCCCAAAACATTAAAGTAGACAGCGACAGTGAATCCCACATCACCCCAGAGGAGGAACAAGAAGAGCCGGAACAAGAAGAGGTTACTGCTGCGGACGACCTCTCAATGCTTGACCGATTACGTAAAGGTGGCCTTCCACATGTTGATGCCACTGAACCCTATGAGCCCGTCATTGATTATAGTGATAATGATGATTATGCATTTATTGATGATACTGATCGAGATTATTAGTAGTGTCAGGTATTCAATTTTTTTATGTTGTACTTGACGATGATACACTTAAGTGATATACATATTATTATTCTTGTCGGTATTTTTTTTATGTTGTACTAATTTCGTTTACTCTTTGTCATGGCAGGTGTTGAAAGATGGAAGGGGAGCCGACTGAGGCCAAGGACAAACATGCCCAAATTGAAGGTGTGCCACACCATCAAGGTAGCTCCAGCTTATATCAGTTCAGGCGGAATTGGGTAATGTGGTTTGCTTCATTATTAATGCAATTCATTCATCATGCTAGCTTGAGCCCTTAAATTACTAATTTACTTTGTTTCTCTCTTTCAGGCATGCTACAATAAGACGGATAAGGTGCCAGAGGGGTACGACCTGTATGCCATGGCCCACACTCCCTCTTACAAGCAAGTCAAGGGGAAGGCAAGGAAAGGGGAGGAGTTTAACCCCAGCCAGATCCCCTGCAATCTAGAGCAGGTGATGATATCAAGTGGCGGGAGGTCCCGTGGCTCCATAGCCATTGATCCAGAGATTGCTCCTGAGACCACGGTGAGTTTAATTTGAATGGACGTTACTTGCTAGTCTTAACATTTGAGTGTCATCATGCTAACAAAACATTGGAAATGATCTTTGGTGCAGCGTTACTCCACACAAGCATCACACGATCCTTCTCCAGCTACTGGCATGAGCCAGCCCGCTCCCACACCTCCATGATCAAGGTAAGTTTCTCTAGTTTTTTGCTTAACAAATGCATAAAGACCTAGACTTAGCTTTATTTCATCCAATATGCTTACCTTAATGACCTAGAGTTAGCTTCTTTTCCTGCAAAATGACTTAATAAGCTTACTGACCTCCAAAACCAGCCATTTTACCTAAGTTAGCTCTAAAACGATCTATACTTAGCTTTGTTTCCTCCAAAATGACCTAAGTTAGTTATAATATGCTTAGTTAACTAGGTTTGCTCAATAATGACATGTACTTACCTTACTTATGTAAAAAAAACGGCATAATTAGCTTAGTTAGCTCATAAACGATCCATTTTACCTACATTAGCTCTAAAATGATGCATTTTACCTAAGTTAGCTCATAAACGATCCATTTCACCTAAGTTACCTCACAAACGATGGCGTGCTTCTTCTTCTAGTCTTCTTCTTCTAGTCACCTTTTCCTAACTTTCTTATTTGCCATTTTGCAGATTTCATTCACTTCGCGGAAGCTAGCTTGCTATGATGGAGTGCTTGTTTTTTATTTCATTCTCTTCTAGTATTCTTCTAGCTTGCTACGATGGAACTTGCTATCTTGATGAAACTTTGCATTGTAATATGTATGTCCAACTTCCTAATGGTTGCAACTTATGTGTATGTGCAACTTGCTATGTATGAGTGGATGGAACTATATATGTATGTACGATGAAACTTATGTGCTGTTAAATAGCCCTGTGAAATATATCTATATATGTCATATATATATGCTGTGAAAATTGTTGGATTTAAAAAAACAGGGGAAAAAGCCATTATGCAGGATCTTTGCCGTCTTCCACCGACGGCAAAGGACTCTTTGCCATCAGCAGCGGACGGCAAAGAGGCCACATGGCAGGCAACTGTGCTTCCTGGGAGGCTGACCTATTTGGTCAGTTTGCCTACAGTGCCTGACGGCAAAGAGAAAAAAACTTTGCCTACAGCGGCGGACGGCAAAGGCCTTCCGAAGTTTGCTGTCAGCGGCCGACGACAAAGGCTTGCCGTTAACCACCTAACGGAGTAACAGCGCATTTATTGCCGTCAGCATTCTTTGCCATCGGCAGCTGATGGCAAAGGACCCTTTGCCGTCAGCCGCCCGAAGCGGACGGCAGTGTAGCTCTTTGTCGTCCCGTACTTTGCCGTCCACTTTTGCCGTCCGCGACGGACGACAAAGACCTTTGCCGTCCGCCATCCATGCCTTTGCCATCCACCGTGGCTGATGGCAAAGTAGCTGATTCCTGTAGTGTTTCTTTAACTGGTTTGTTGTTGTAACCTGCTCTATGGTGATTTCAGTTTCAATTGAATAAAGAGTTATGTTCTCATGTCATGCACATTACAAGTGTTGTTATTGCTCTATAGTTACCCACACTTATATTCTGCCTATTCTGCTTTGTCTTGAACAAATATTATTTGAACTGTGTCTCTATCTTGATTTGGAAACAAAAACTAGAATGATATAGACCATAAAGTGACCATGGTATATAGATATATGTTTGTTTCATGCTGTTATCCTGTCCACTTTACTACTGAACTCATTTACCAAAATGAGTTTCATATACAACATGGTAAACATGTGATGTGTCTGCTTGTTTCTCTTTTAGAATGCGGACAAAATATTGGAGAACAGTACTGCGTTATCCAATGGTAAAGGAAGTAATGCAGATAAGGTTCAAGATAGTGAGACATCCCTGTTGGTCTCCAAGAAAGCTGATAAAACCTATCTTGACAACAGTGAGGGAACCCAAAAGTCCTGTCTTGATGTAGTGTTCGAGTTACTGGCCACTACTGCTGGCACAAGCTCTTCAAACTCGTTGCCTGAATCAGTTCGTATTCTTGAGTCTCAACTTCAAGTTGAAAGACATCAATCAGATGTGCTGTGACGGGAAGCTGAAGGACTGAGGAAGTCCTGCAGAATTCAGATGCATATTTTCTGGTGCAACAGCAAGCACTGGAGGATTTAAGCGCCAAACAAGAGAAAGCTAATAAGCTTGCTAAGCATCTTGCCAGCATTATGGGTACCTAGGATATTGTTTCTTGAGATCTTCTGAAGTGGTTTCAGTTCTAGTTTGTTTTGCTGCAGCGTTTATTTGCGCTAGTCGCCAACTCTGACAACTAGTGTATATGATATGCTACTTTGTTCCCTATATTTGCACTGGTGGCGAACTTTGATGCCCAGTGGATGTAATATGTGTAATAGCCGTGATAGCCTAGCGTTAGTTGCTTGCTTATTTATTTCCTCGTTGTCTTGTTTATTTGTTTGCTTGTAGTCATTGCAGTTCTTTTTCCGCGGTTAGCTAGTGGCTGCAATAACCTATTTTGTAAAACTAGGCCACAATAACCATGGGCTAATATTTACTGTAGTGACACTAGGCCTCCTATTGGCCGTAGAAATAGTGGGCCATCTATGGGCCGTAGAAACAATGGGCCTTCTACGGGCCGTAGAAACAATGGGCCTTCTGCGGGCCGTATCATCAATGGGCCTTATACGGGTCGTATGATCGATTGGACAAACATGGGCCAAACAGACCGCATTATGGTCGTAAACAGGCTAGAGTTGGAATCGTCCGTTCATGGGCCAACCATAATGGGCCATCGTTAATAGGTCGTATTTGATGACGCTATGAAAACGGCCCAACGTATTAATGGACCACAAACGGGCTGACTGTAACCACGAGCTGAATTTGGCCCACAAGCAGAAAATGACTGTAATGGGCCGTAAGTAAACGAATGCTGGAAATGAGCCCAAGAATAAATGGGCTCTAAGAAGGCCGAAAGATAACATGGGCTGGAAACGGCCCAACAGAATAACGGGCCGTTAATGGGTATAAAGTGATACACTGTTCATTACGGGCCAGTTTCACCACGGGCCGTTAATGGGTGTAAAGTGATACATTGTTCATTATAGGCCAGTTTCACCACAGGACGTTAATAGGCCAAGAGTTACATAGGGCCTCATATGGGCCGAAAGACGTCATGGGCCATACATGCGCCATAAGTGAAAATGGGATGGAATCATATTGGATGGCCTAGATGACGCTACTTGGCCTAATTCGGATAGGGCATAACGGGCCTTGGGTTAGCGGGCTGTAAATGGGCTATATGCGAACAGGCCGTTAACAGGCTTTCCATGGGCCGGCCCGCCACCTTTTGACCAAGTCAAACGGGCCGGCCTTTTCACAGGAATGGGCCTCTGTTGGGCCGTGATACGTGTCGATGTATCATAGGCGCCTTCCGTCCAATGAGTGGATGACATCTGTCCCAACGATGAGCCGACACGTGTTTCCTCCAGCCAATGATGATTTTACACGTGGAAAATCCCCATTGGTCGGGGCTGTTAACGGGTTATCGGATCCAGAACCCGACCCGATAGCTTAACGGCGTTCCGTTATGATGGATGCCACGTGTCGGTTACCCTTGACGAAAGCACTTCTGTGACGTGCGATTTATCGTCATGGAAGTGGACAATGATGATAATTTTGGTAATGGCATGGAACACTTCTACGACAGAACTGGTATGACTATCTTGATTCTGTCATAAAATCGTCATGGATGTACATGCATGACAAAAAACGTGACCTACTGTGACAAACACGTATCATCACGGAAGTGTATTTTTTTGTAGTGGAGATATTGTCACCTAGAGTTGATATTATAGATTATCTTGTTCCTAGGTGGCATGTTAGCTCTACAAGTTGCAAGTTGCTTATGCGTTTGGTGTGAAGATGATGTCGAATATCATTGCTATGTACCGGGAATTATTTCCAAATACTTCTTGTCTTTTGACAATTGGTACTCACTTATGTGTGGTAGAAATTATTGATCATCTTCATGTTGGTGTTTGCTTCTTATTGCCTTATCTCTTGCCAAGGAATGTATCAACTCACTTTGTCTTCCATAGCACTTGTGGATCTTGTTAATTTCTTGATCTTGTCTAGTGTTTTCAAGATATAGGTAAAGTGGTGATCCCACCTTGTGAATTTTGTATTCAAATGCAAATCCTCTATAATGCACTACTCTTGGGGGAGCTATCCTATTTTCTATAAAACACTCATCTTGTGATCCTTATCAAGTGTGTGTTGGTGGAAGGCAAGTCGTTTTCTTTTTGGTACTTTGTGCCATCATGAAACTTTGTAGAGAGCTTGGTTTGTTTGGACCATCCTCTCTTTTGGGAGTTTGATATCTTTTATTTAGTGTGTATCAATGGATATCTCATTCCTCGATCTATCTTTTATTGATATCCTCCAAGTGATGATTTATTCATTTGGTATCTTTTCTTCACTTGGTATTTCTTTGTCAATTGATATCGGTTCTTGAAAGTCTTGAGCATGCATATTAACTTCATGTAGTTTCTTTGGCATGCTTTCTTTCTTTGACCCAATATATAGGGGGAACTCCACCAAGTCTCAAATTGGATGAGATGTGCATAAAATTCATTTTCATATCTACATGCACATATTTATGTGGAGTTTGTCCTATGTATTGTTGGTTCTCTAACTCCTTGGTCCTAATGAGTTTGGGTACCATTTTGTTTGTGTTGTTGCTCTAGGAACAATTGGAGATGCATTGGATGCTCGGCTCACTCACAAGGAAGGTGGTGTCACCATGTGCTTATTGGAGTCAAGCTAGGATGCTCAATGAACTACTATCTACTACCTTCAATTGGTTTCTTCTACATCCTTTCAGTGATATCTCCGTAACAAGTATCTATTCACGCATTCTTTTCTTGCATTCAACCTTGTGTAGGTTGCATCTTGGCATGATATTCATTCCATCTTGTGATACCTGTTTCCTTTTTCAAAGCATCTCAACAATGATATCTTGTTGCTAGTTGTGATGTCTTTGTTGTTCGTGTGGTTGGACTTCATTTATATACAATAAGACCTATCTAGCCATGTGTTATGCTTTCAAGCAAATATCTTATTGATATTTATGACTTCCTTGTGGATATCTTGTTCCTTTTGTAACTATTTCGTGTGTACATCCTTCTTTGTGGATTGATATCATCATGATCTACATCTACCCAGAATCTTATACAGTTGAGAGAAGTTGCATATCTAGTTGATATCCCTTTCTTTCACGTCCACCATTTCTTTCTCATGTTTATTTCCTTGGTTGCCCCGTGAAAGCTTTTCCTTGAGTGCTTGTCTTATATCATTGCTTCTTGATGCACTCTTTTGTGGTGAAGATTATTTTCCTCGTGGTTGTCTTGACGAGGCTTTTGCCATCTTAATTGGTATCCCTCATCTTGATAAGGCCTTCATCTTCTATCTTCTCCATGGGTTGTGATACATCTCCGTCGTATCTACTTTTCCTAACACTTTCCCTCTTATTTTGGACTGTAATTTGCATGATTTGAATGAAACTAACCCGGACTAACACTGTTTTCAGCAGAACTACCATGGTGTTGTTTCTGTGCAGAAATAAAAGTTCTCGGAACGGAACGAAACTTTTTGGAGAATTATTTCATAATAAAAGAAAAATATTGGAGACAAGAACCATCGGAGACGGGCACCTGGGTGGGCACAACCCACCAGGGCACCCCCCCCCCCTCCAGGCGCGCCCAGGTGGGTTGTCCCCACCTGGTGGACCCGTAGACCCTGAAACCGATGCTATAAAATCACATTTTTCCATAAGAAATTAGGGAGAAAGAATTATCGTGTTTCATGAGAGGAGCCGCCGCCACCTCCTATTCTTCATCGGGAGGCTAGATCTGGAGTCCGCTTGGGGCCCTGAAGAGGGGGATCTTTGATCTTTGTCATCACCAACCCTTCTCCATCGCCAATTCCATGATGCTTCCCACTGGGAGGGAGTAATTACTTCATAGGCTCGTTGGTTGGTGAGGAGTTGGATGAGATTCATCATGTAATCGAGTTAGTTTTGTTAGGGCTTGATCCCTAGTGTCCATTATGTTCTGAGATTGATGTTGCTATGACTTTGCCATGCTTAATGCTTGTCACTTTGGGCCCAGGTGCCAGGATTTCAGATCTGTGATACGTCTCCGTCGTATCTACTGTTCCAAACACTTTTGCCCTTGTTTTGGACTCTAACTTGCATGATTTTAATGGAACTAACCCGGACTAACGTTATTTTCAGCAGAACTACCATGGTGTTATTTTGGTGCAGAAATAAAAGTTCTCGGAATGACCTGAAAATCCATGGAGCAACTTTTTGGAATTAATAAAAAAATTGGCGAAAGAATCAGCACCAGGGGGCCCACACCCTGTCCACGAGGGTGGGGGCGCCCCCCCCTAGGGGCAAACCCCTGCCTCGTGGGCCTCCTGGACCTCTACCGACCTCAACTCCAACTCCATATATTCACGTTCGGGGAGAAAAAATCAGAGAGAAAGATTCATCGCATTTTACGATATGGAGCCTCCGCCAAGCCCTAAACTCCCTCGGGAGGGTTGATCTGGAGTCCGTTCGTGGCCCCGGAGAGGGGAATCCGTCGCCGTCGTCATCATCAACCATCCTCCATCACCAATTTCATGATGCTCACCGTCGTGTGTGAGTAATTCCATTGTAGGCTTGCTGGACGGTGATGGGTTGGATGAGATTTACCATGTAATCGAGTTAGTTTTGTTAGGGTTTGATCCCTAGCCACTATGTTCTGAGATTGATGTTGCTATGACTTTGCTATGCTTAATGCTTGTCACTAGGGCCCGAGTGCCATGATTTCAGATCTGAACCTATTATGTTTTCATGAATATATGTGAGTTATTGATCCTATCTTGCAAGTCTATGGTCACCTATTATGTGTTATGATCCGTTAACCCCGAAGTGACAATAATCGGGATACTTACCGGTGATGACCGTAGTTTGAGGAGTTCATGTATTCACTAAGTGTTAATGCTTTGGTACGGTACTCTATTAAAAGGAGGCCTTATAATCCCTTAGTTTCCAATAGGACCCCGCTGCCACGGGAGGGTAGGACAAAAGATGTCATGCAAGTTCTTTTCCATAAGCACGTATGACTATATTTGGAATACATGCCTACATTACATTGACGAACTGGAGCTAGTTCTGTGTCACCCTATGTTATAACCCTTACACGAGGAATCGCATCCGACATAATTATCCATCACTTATCCAATGCCTACAAGCTTTTCACATATTGTTCTTTGCTTAGTTACTTTGTCGTTGCTGCTGTTACAATTACTACTTTTCTACTAAATACTTTGCTGTAGATATTAAGTTATCCAGGTGTGGTTGAATTGACAACTCAACTGCTAATACTTGAGAATATTCTTTGGCTCCCCTTGTGTCGAATCAATAAATTTGGGTTGAATACTCTACCCTCGAAAATTGTTGCGATCCCCTATACTTGTGGGTTATCAAGACTATTTTCTGGCGCCGTTGCCGGGGAGCATAGCTCTATTCTTTGAGTTACTTGGGATTTATATCTGTTGGTCACTATGTGGTACTTGAAAGATGAAAGAACTAAGATTTATCCCTCAACTATGAGGGGAGGTAAGGAACTGCCATCTAGCTCTGCACTTGATTCTCCTTCTATTATGAGTAGACTTGCGACACCTAAACCTGCTTCTGCTATGAATTCTGATATGTCGCATGTTATTGATGATGCCACTTCTACTATGCATGATACTTATGATGAAACTACTTCTATGCTTGATACTACTGTGCCATTAGGTGAATTTCTTGATGAACAACTTGTTAGGGCTAGAGAGAATGAAACTATTGAAATTGATAATATTGATGATAGTGATGATGGAAGGTTCTCCCCCTAAATATGAATTGCCTGTTGTTCCTGAGGGTTATGTTATGGATGAAGGAACTGCTAGAGATTTTCTTGCTTGCAATGATAGATCTGATCTTAAGAAGTTATTAGCTAAACTGAAATAGAAATCTCTGAATGCTAGAATGAAATATGACCCTACTTTTTCTACTTCACCTATCTTTGTTATTGATAAGGATTATGATTTTTCTATCGATCCTGAGATAATTACTTTGGTTTAATCTGATCCTTTTTATGGCTATGAATCTGAAACGGTTATGGCAATCTTACTAAATTGAGTGATATAGCCATCCTATTCACTAATGATGAGAAAACTCGCTATTATTATATCCTTAAGATATTTCCATTCTCATTAAAGGGTGATGCTAAAACTTGGTTTAATTCTCTTGATCCTGGTTGTGTGTGTAGTCCCCAGGATATGATTTATTACTTCTCTGCTAAATATTTCCCTGCTCATAAGAAACAAGCTGCCTTAAGGGAAATATATAATTTTGTGCAAATTGAAGAAGAGAGTCTCCCACAAGCTTGGGGGAGGCTTCTCCGATTACTTAATGCTTTGCCTGATCATCCTCTCAAGAAAAATGAAATACTTGATATCTTTTATAATGGACTAACTGATGCCTCCAGAGACCACCTGGATAGTTGTGTTGGTTGTGTTTTCAGGGAAAGAACTGTGGATCAAGCTTAATTGTTATTGACTAATATGTTGACTAATGAAAACAATTGGACACTCCCTGAGCCAATCCCTGAGCCAATTCCTGAGCCAACTCGTAAGCCAACTCCGAAGAAAAGAGGTGTTCTATTTCTCAGTCCTGAAGATATGCAAGAGGCAAAGAAATCTATGAAAGAAAAAGGTATTAAAGTTGAAGATGTTAAGAATTTACCTCATGTTGAAGAAATACATGGTGTTGATAACCCGACACAGGTAGTAAAGGTAAATTCTCTCTATAGATATGATAAAGTTGAAATCCCGTCTACTAAGTTTGCTAGCCGATGCTTGGATGAATTTGATGACTTTATGGCTAGACAAGAAAACTTTAATGCTTATGTTGGTAGACAATTGAAGAGTAATGCTTATATGATTGGACACTTGAGTGATTATATGTCTAGAGTTAAGGGTGAACTTAAACTCATTAGTAAACAAGCTTCCATGGTTACCACTCAAGTAGAATAAGTGCTTAAGGCTCAAAATGATTTGCTCGATGAATTAAATAATAAACATGACTTTGTTGTTAGAGTAGCAACTAGAACGGGTAAAATGACCCAGGAACCTTTGTATCCTGAGGGCCACCCTAAGAGAATTGAGCAAGATTCTCACATAAATACTGTTGATGCACCTAGTCCTTCTAGGAAGAAGAAGAAAAATGATAGGACCTTGCATGCTTCTAGTGAACCTGTTGTAGACACACCTGAGAATCCCAGTGATATTTCTATTTCTGATGCTGAAACACAATCTGGTGATGAACATGAACCTAGTGATAATGTTAATGATAATGTTCATTTTGATGCTCAACCTAGCAATAATAATGATGTAGAGATTGAACCTGCTGTTGATCTTGATAACCCACAATCAAAGAATCAACGTTATGATAAGAGAGACTTTGTTGCTAGGAAGCACAGTAAAGAAAGAGAATTATGGGTTCAGAAACCCATGCCTTTTCCTCCTAAGCCATCCAAGAAAAAGGACGATGAGGATTTTAAGCTCTTTGCTGAAATGACTAGACCTATCTTTTTGCATATGCGTTTGACTGATATGCTTAGTGAATCCTTATGCTAAATACATGAAAGATATTATTACAAATAAAAGAAAGATACCGGAAGCTGAAATTTCCACCATGTTTGCTGATTATACTTTTAAGGGTGGAATACCTAAGAAACTTGGAGATCCAGGAGTACCAACTATACCATGCTCCATTAAAAGAAACTATGTTAAAACTGCTTTATGTGATCTTGGAGCCGGTGTTAGTGTTATGCCTCTCTCTTTATATCGTAGACTTGAATTGAACAAGTTGAAACCTACTGAAATATCTTTGCAAATGGTCGATAAATCAACCGCTATACCTGTTGGTATTTGTGAAGATGTGCCTGTTGTGGTTGCAAACGTTACTATCTTAACGGACTTTGTTATTCTTGATATTCCCGAGGACGATAGTATGTCGATTATCCTTGGTAGACCCTTTTTGAATACCGCAGGGGCTGTTATTGATTGCAACAAAAGCAATGTCACTTTTCATGTTAATGGTAATGAGCATACGGTACACTTTTCGAGGAAACAACCTCAAGTTCATGATACGTCTCCAACGTATCTATAATTTTTGATTGTTCCATGCTATTATATTACCCATTTTGGATGTTTATGGGCTTTACTTTACACGTTTATATCATTTTTGGGACTAACCTACTAACTGGAGGCCCATCCCAAATTGCTGCTTTTTTTGCCTCTTTCAGTGTTTCGAAGAAAAGGACTATCAAACGGAGTCCAAACGAAATGAAACCTTCGGGAGCAATCTTTTTGGAATGAACGCAATCCAGGGGACTTGGAGTGGAAGTCAAGCAACAACCGAGGCGGCCACGAGGGTGCCCGGCACGCCCCTGGGGGTGGGTGCGCCCCCAACCCTCGTGGGCCCCTCGAGCGTCCACCGACCTACTTCTTCCTCCTATATATATCCACGTACCCCGAAAACATCTAGGAGCACCACTAAAACCTAATTCCACCGCCGCAACCTTCTGTATCCGCGAGATCCCATCTAGGAGCCTTCGTCAGTGCTCCGCTGGAGGGGGAATCGACCATGGAGGGCCTTTACATCATCTCCAAGGCCTCTCCGATGAGTTGTGAGTAATTTACCACAGACCTTCGGGTCCATAGTTATTAGCTAGATGGCTTCTTCTCTCTCTTTGAATCTCAATACAAAGTTCTCCTCGATCTTCTTGGAGATCTATTCGATGTAACTCTTTTTGCGGTGTGTTTGTCGAGATTCGATGAATTGTGGGTTTATGATCAGGTTTATCTATGAGAAATATTTGAATCTCCTCTGAATTCTTTTATGTGTGATTAAGTTATCTTTGCAAGTCTCTTTGAATTGTCAGTTTGGTTTGGCCTACTAGATTGATATTTCTTGCAATGGGAGAAGTCTTAGCTTTGGGTTCAATCTTGCGGTGTCCTTTCCCAGTGACATCAGGGGCAGCAAAGCATGTATTGTATTGTTGCCATCGAGGATTAAAAGATGGGGTTTATATCATATTGCACGAGTTTATCCCTCTACATAATGTCATCTTTCTTGATGCGTTACTCTGTTCTTATGAACTTAATACTCTAGATGCAGGCAGGAGTCGATTGATGTGTGAAGTAATATTAGTAGATGCAGAATCGTTTCGATCTACTTGTCACAGACGTGATGCCTATATACATGATCATGCCTAGATAATCTCATAACTATGCGCTTTTCTATCAATTGCTCGACAGCAATTTGTTCACCCACCGTAATACTTATGCTATCCTGAGAGAAGCCACTAGTGAAACCTATGGCCCCCGGGTCTATTTTCCATCATATAAGTTTTCCATCTACTTTTATTTGAATCTTTTATTTTCCAATCTATATCATAAAAATACCAAAAATATTTATCTTATCTTATTATCTCTACCAGATCTTACTTTCGCAAGTGGCCGTGAAGGGATTGACAACCCCTTTATTGCGTTGGTTGTGAGGTTCTTGTTTGTTTGTGTAGGTGCGTGGGACTTCTGAGGAGCCTCCTACTAGATTGATACCTTGTTCTCAAAAACTGAGTGAAATACTTACGCTACTTTGCTGCATCACCCTTTTGTCTTCAAGGAAAACAAATGCAAGCTCAAGATGTAGCAAGAAGGATTTCTGGCGCCGTTGTCGGGGAGGTCTTCGCTCAAGTCAAGACATACCAAGTACCCATCACAAACTCATCTCCCTCGCATTACATTATTTGCCATTTGCCTCTCATTTTCCTCTCCCCCACTTCACCCTTGCCGTTTTATTCGCCCTCTCTTTCCCGTTCTCCTCTCTCTTTCGCTTGCCTTTTTGTTTGCTTGTGTGTTGGATTACTTGCTGCAATGGCACAGGATAATACCAAATTGTGTGACTTTCCAATACCAATAATAATGATTTCCTTAGCACTTCGATTGATCCTCTTAATGATGTTGAATCTTGTGAAATCAATGCTGCTTTGCTGAATCTGGTTATGAAAGATCAATTCTCCGGCCTTCCTAGTGAAGATGCCGCTACTCATCTAAACAACTTTGTTGATTTGTGTGATATGCAAAAGAAGAAAGATACGGATAATGATATTGTTAAATTGAAGTTATTTCCATTTTCAGTTAGAGATCGTGCTAAAACTTGGTTTTCGTCTTTGCCTAAGAATAGTATTGATTCATGGAATAAGTGCAAAGATGCTTTTATCTCTAAGTATTTTCCTCCCACTAAGATCATCTCTCTTAAGAACGATATTATGAACTTTAAACAACTTGATCATGAGCATGTTGCCCAATCTTGGGAAAGAATGAAATTAATGATTCGCAATTGCCCTACTCATGGTTTGAACTTATGGATGATCATACAAAAATTTTATGTCGGATTGAATTTTGCTTCTAGAAATCTTTTAGATTCGGCTGCGGGAGGTACTTTTATGGAAATCACCTTAGGAGAAGCTCCTAAACTCCTTGATAACATTATGGCTAATTATTCTCAATGGCACACCAAAAGATCTACTAGTAAAAAAGTGCATGCTATAGAAGAAATTAATGTTTTGAGTGGAAAGATGGATGAACTTATGAAATTGTTTGCTACAAAGAGTGCTCCTATTGATCCTAACGATATGCCTTTGTCTACTTTGATTGAAAATCATAATGAATTTATGGATGTGAATTTTGTTGGTAGGAATAATTTTGGTAACAATGCTTATAGAGGAAACTTTAATCCTAGACCGTTCCCTAGTAATTCCTCTAATAATTATGGTAATTCCTACAACAACTCTTATGGAAATTTTAATAAGATGTCCTCTGATTTTGGGAATAGTGTTAAAGAATTTATGATCTCTCAAAAGAATTTTAATACTTTGCTTGAAGAAAATTTGCTTAAAGTTGATGATTTGGCTAGGAACATTGATAGGCTATCGCTTGATGTTGATTCTTTGGAACTTAGATCTATTCCACCTAAGCATGATATCAATGAGTCTCTCAAAGCAATGAGAATTTCCATTGATGAGTGCAAAGAAAGAACCGCTAGGTTGCGCGCCAAGATTGCTTTGTAAAAGTGTGTTCTTCTAGTTTCCATGAAAATAATGATGAAGATCTAAAAGTTATTGATGTGTCCCCTATTAAATCCTTGTTTTGCAATATGAATCTTAATAATGATGGGACTGGAGATGAGTCAACTTTAGTTAAAAGGCATCCCAATGATTCAGAGTTTTTAGATCTTGATGCTAAATTTGGTAAAAGTGGGATTGGAGAGGTCAAGACTTTAAATAGCATTGAACCCACTATTATGGATTTGAAGGAATTTAATTATGATAATTGTTCTTTAATAGATTGTATTTCCTTGTTGCAATCCGTGTTGAATTCTCCTCATGCTTATAGTCAAAATAAAGCTTTTACCAAACATATTGTTGTTGCCTTGATGGAATCTTATGAGGAAAAACTTAATTTGGAAGTTTATATACCTAGAAAACTTTATGATGAGTGGGAACCTACTATAAAGATTAAAACTAAAGATCATGAGTGTTATGCTTTGTGTGATTTGGGTGCTAGTGTTTCCACGATTCCGAAAACTTTATGTGATATTCTAGGTTTCCATGATCTTGATGATTGCTCTTTAAATTTGCACCTTGCGGATTCCACCATTAAGATGTACCGACCAAACCTCAAACAGTCTGATCTCTGTGCATCAGTGTCATCCCTAGATCAGTAATGCTGACACGCACAGTACTTGAAGGATTTATAACAGAGGGGCAATCACACACTTATTACATCGAATGCCTCAAAAGAGAGCTTATTACAATAAATATGGCTTAAGGCCATCTAATAATGATAACAACAGAAGGCTTGGAAGATAAGTGAGTCCATCAAATCCAACGGCATCACTGAGTATAGAACCACGATCCTAAGGCATCTTACTCGTCGTCTGAAAAGTCTGCAACCTGAACGTTGCAGCCCGAAAACGGGTCAGCACATGGAATATGCTGGCAATGTAACACATAGAGAGTAATGAAAGGAATAAGCTATACTACATGCATAATATGGCTGGTGGAAAAAGCTCTATGGTTACAGTTTTGCGTAAAGCCAATTTTCCCTACTGCAAAGGAATAAATTTTATTTAACTATCATGGTGGTTGTTAAACATTGAGAACGGTTGACAGCATTCTCAATCCCAATTAAGCATCATCATTAAAACCCAACAATATTAATTAAAGTAAAATGATGAGATTCACATGATAATCCAAGTACTAGATACTCAAAACGTCCATAACAGGGGACATGGCTAATCATGATTAGTTTATACACTCTGCAGAGGTTTGTGCACTTTTCCCCACAAGACTCGATCTCCTCCATTGGGATTCTCGCAGTACATGGTGTTTGACAAACGGATGACCGAGACATAGTCTTTCAGAAGTGCTAGCACCTTATGATGGGTAGACCTGTACACCTACTTTCCCCTACATCTGTTAGTCTACCACTATAAGAGTTCGCACGACTTAATCAACTATGCTAGAGCCCATAATAGCATGTGGCTGCACACAGAAGGTTCTAGCATGAATAATCTTATGATCCCTTTGAGCCTGGGTGGCAGTCCAAAACAAACAGGCAATCCTGGAATACCCAAGTGCCTCAATCCACCCAGATGTGTATTAGAGTTGCCACCTTAAATAAAACATTAATTAACAATATCACATCTGTCATGGAAGTTCACTCACCCAATCCACGTCTACTAGCATAGCATGGCATAATAAGCAAACGTAGAAGTAACTCCCAAGGGTTTGATAATAAAACTGGTAATAGGTACTGCCTCATCTACTTCCCAAAACCCACATATTAATCAGATCCTAATCATGCAATTGTTTGAGGATCGATCTAATGCATAAAAACTGGGTAGTAAAGAGTTATGATCAAAGTGTTACTTGCCTTGCTGATGATCCGTGAAACCTAGGGATTCGAAGTAGCAGGCGGCGCACTCCGGATACTCTATCGCAAGCAAACAAACAAACAGGCATACAATAAGTACTCATCTAATGCACAGCTAAAACTCAAATAAGAGATCTAACCAGAAAGTTCAACTTAAGAACTCCGGTTGGCAAAAGAAACCAAATCGAACGAAACAACGAAAATCAAACTTCAAAAGAAACAAGCTTCGTTTACTAATCTGGACCTAAGTCAAATTTTACAGGAGCAAAAACTTGTTTGAGTTGATTAACCGGAAAGAGGGTTTCGAGACAAAACTCTAGGCGCTTGAATCGCCCGATTCTGATAAACGGGCGAAAAGTTAAACTAAAACGAAAATCAGATTAGAAATCGTGATCAGAATAATCGCGGAATAATCCGATAAAAAGAAAACGGACGAACAGGCTAATGAACGAACGTTCGCTGTCTGCGGAAAAAACGAAAACCGTTCATTAAAACGAACGTACGGACAGGCGTTCGCTAAATAACTAAACCGGAAAAAAACTGATCTAATAAGAAAAACGACCGCGGGTTTTTATAAAAAAACGGGTGGTTAACCGGCGAAAACCGGCGGCGGCGGCGGCTACCTCGGGGTCGGGGTCCGGCGGGCGGCGGCGGGCTCCGGCGGGGATGGCAGCGTGGTCCGGCGGCGACGGCGACGGTGGCGGGGGCGGGGCATGGCACGAGCGGGCGGCGGCGGCGTCGCGCGGCGCGAGCGGCGGCGGGCGGCGGCAGCGCGCGTCGCGAGCGGCGTCGGCTGGCTAGGGTGGCGGCGGCTAGGGTTTCGGCTGGGCTCGGGATGGCCAAGTGTCCTAGCCGGACACGGCCCGGTTAGGTCGGTTCGCGTTTTTTTTAAAAAAACATTACGCGCAGAAAAACAATTAAAGGAAATACTAAACGGACTCCAAAAATCCCGAAATAAATTTTCCCCGACTTCTAGAATCAAGCCAGTTAAGAAGAACATTTATTTGGGGCCTAAATGCAATTTTGAAAAACGCGCATTTTTTTGTAAATTCAAATAAAATAGCAATAACTCCAAAATAAAATCTTATTTGATTTTATTATCAAATCCTCAATATTTCTTTATTTTGGGAAAGTCAGTTTATTCCCTCTCTCATATTTTCATAGTAGAAATAATTAAAGATAAAATAAATAAAATCAAATGATCCTATTTTCAAAATTCGAGAAAACTCAAATATGAAAATAATGAAATCCCCAACTCTCTCCGAGGGTCCTTGAGTTGCTTAGAATTTCTAGGATCAAACCCAAAACAAAGAAAATATGATATGCATTGATGATCTAATGTATAACATTCCAAATTGAAAATTTGGGATGTTACAAACCTAGCCCCCTTAAGATGAATCTCGCCCTCGAGATTCGGGTTGGCTAGAGAATAGGTGAGGGTGGTCCTTCAGCAGATATTCCTCTCTCTCCCAGGTGACTTCATCCTCGGTGTGGTGGCTCCACTGAACTTTGCAAAATTTGATAACCTTGCCGCGGGTGACTCGGCTGGCATACTCAAGAATCTTAACTGGTTTCTCCTCATAGGTCAAATCATTATCCAACTGAATCGCCGCTAGTGGCACTGTATCTCTCAGCGGTATATCAGCCATCTCTGCGTGGCACTTCTTCAACTGGGAAATGTGGAATACATCATGAACTGCTGACAAACCTTCGGGCAATTCCAACTTGTAGGCAACTTCTCCCATACGCTCCAAAAGTTTGTATGGTCCCACAAAACGTGGTGCTAACTTTCCCTTAACTCCAAAGCGCTTAATTCCTCGAAGTGGAGATACCCGAAGATAGACTCTATCTCCGACTTCGTAAACTGTCTCCTTCCGTTTAGAATCTGCATAGCTCTTCTGCCTGGACTGGGCTACCTTGAGCCAGTCGCGAATCAATTTCACTTTCTGTTCAGACTCCTTAATCAAATCTGGTCCAAACAACTGGCAGTCTCCAACTTCATCCCACGATAACGGGTTCCTGCACCTCCTTCCGTACAAGGCTTCGAAAGGGGGCCATCTTCAAACTAGATTGATAACTATTGTTGTAAGAAAACTCTGCATATGGCAAATTGTCATCCCAACTAGATCCATAACTAGCGCACAGGCTCTCAGCATATCCTCCAAATCTGATTGACCCTCTCTGTCTGTCCATCTGTCTGCGGATGAAAAGTTGTACTGAACTCTAGCCTGGTACCCAAAGTTTCATGCAACTGATTCCAGAACTTTGAGGTAAACTGGGTTCCTCTATCTGATACAATGCTCCTCAGAACTCCATGCAGACATACGATCCTGGTCATGTATATCTTGGCTAACATAGCATTGTTGTAAGTGGTCTTCACTAGTATGAAATGAGCTACCTTCGTCAAACGATCGACTATAACCCAAATCGAGTCATAGCCTGAACGAGTCCTGGGCAATCCCGTAATGAAATCCATGCCTAGTTTATCCCACTTCCATTCGGGTATTGGCAATGGTTGTAACAATCCTGCTGGCTTCTAATGCTTTGCCTTTACTCTCTGACATACATCACAAACTGCTACATACTCTGCAATATCCTTCTTCATTCCGGTCCACCAGAAGGTATCCTTCAAATCTAAATACATCTTGGTATTTCCTGGGTGAATCGAATATGGTGAATCATGGGCCTCTTGCAGAATCAACTTCCTGATCTCCGGGTCATTAGGCACATAAACACGATCTTCAAACCATAGGGTATCGTGCTCATCCTCACGAAATCCCTTAGCTTTACCTTTGCTCATCCTTTCCTTTATGGCGGCAATTTCCTTGTCAGTCTTCTGAGCTTCTCTGATCTTATCCATCAAAGTCGACTGAATCTCCAATGCTGCTACATAGCCTCTCGGAACTATCTCTAAACGTAGCTCACGAAGGTCCTCGGCTAGCTCCTTCGGTAACTCTCCGGTCATGAGTGTATTGACATGGCTCTTACGGCTCAACGCTTCGGCTACTACGTTAGCCTTTCTGGGGTGATAATGCAATCTCATATCATAATCTTTGATGAGTTCCAACCATCTCCTTTGCCTAAGATTCAACTCCTTCTACGTGAAAATGTACCTCAAACTCTTGCGATCCGTGTACACCTCATAATGATTTCCGATAAGAATATGTCTCCAAGTCTTCAATGCATGCACTACAGCTGCTAACTCCAAATCATGTGTGGCATAATTCAACTCATGAGGTTTCAGTTGTCGTGAAGCATACGAAACAACTCTCCCCTCCTGCATAAGCACTGCTCCAAGTCCTCGACGCGAAGCGTCGCAATACACCTCGTAATCCTTGCTCTGATCTGGCGGAATCAACACTGGCGAGGTAACCAAACGTTCCTTCAACTTCTGGAAACTGGCCTCACACTCCTCAGTCCAAATGAACTTGGTATCCTTCTTCAACAATTCCGTCATTGGTTTTGCAATTTTTGAGAAGTTCGCAATAAATCTCCGATAGTGTCCTGCGAGTCCAAGGAAACTCCGGATCTCTCCAACTGTTGTTGGTGCTTCCCAGTTTGTCACAGTGACAACTTTGGTGGGGTCTACTACTATACCTTCTCCGGATATAACATGTCTGAGGAATCCAACTTCCTTCAACCAAAATTCACATTTGCTGAACTTGGCGTATAACTAGTGTTCTCTGAGCTTCTCCAGTACCAAACGCAAATGCTCCTTATTCTCCTCTTCGTTCTTTGAGTAGACCAAAATATCATCAATGAACACCACGACGAACTTATCCAAAAACTCCATAAACACCTTGTTCATCATGTTCATGAAATAGGCAGGTGCATTAGTCAGACCAAATGACATAAGGGTGTACTCGTACAGCCCATACCTGGGGGTAAAAGCCGTCTTAGGTATATCCTGCTCTCGAATCTTCAACTGATGGTATCTTGATCGCAAATCGATCTTGGAAAATACCTTAGCTCCTTGCAATCGGTCAAACAAATCATTGATCATCGGCAGTGGGTACTTGTTCTTGATTGTTACTGCATTCAATCCTCGATAGTCAACAACCATCCTCAATGATCCATCTTTCTTCTCTAATAGAAGTACTGGTGATCCCCAAGGCAAAGAACTTGGGCGAATATATCCTTTATCCAGTAACTCTTTAATCTGCTTCTTAATTTCCTCCAAATCCTTAGCAGGCATCCGGTACGGTCTCTTAGATATCGCCCCTGTGCCTGGAAAAATCTCAATCAAAAACTCGATGTCTCTATCCGGTGGCATGCCTGGCAACTCTTCCGGAAATACATCAGGAAAATCCTTCATCACTGGTACTTCCTCCTGCACAACTCCTAATAAGGAATTTACGTGCATCCTCTTCGGCTCATGTCTTGATACATACTTGGTCCTTCTCCCTTCTAGGGTGGTAAGCAAAATCGACTTACTAGCGCAATCAATGTTTCCTCCATACATAGATAGCCAATCCATACCCAGAATCACATACAAACCTTGAGATTCCAAAATGATTAAATCTAAGGGGAAGACATGCTTGCCTATACTCAATGGCACTTGAAAACATCCTCGACTAGCCATATACTCCGCTCCTGGTGAGCTTACTAACATGGGTGATCCTAGAACTTTGGTGGGCACTTTATACTTATCCACAAATCCCCTCGATATGTATGAATGCGATGCACCAGTATCAAAAAGAACGATTGCAGTAAATGACTTAACCAAAAACTTACCTATTACTGCATCTGGTTGGCTTCAACCTCCTCCACATTAACGTGGTTCACCTGTCCCCTGTTGAAAGGGTTCGGCTTCTTCCCCGAGCTTCCATTGCCATTTCCATTCTGGCCTTCAGGACATTCATTGGCGTAATGTCCAGTCTTCTCGCACTTAAAGCAAGTGACTTGGCTCAGATCTTTCTTAGCTGGGGTTGATGGGTTGGTACGGTTCTGGCCGTTACTTCCTCCATTCCCATTCTTGGGGCCATTATGATTATGCGAGTTACCTCCTCCATGGGTATGCTGAAAATGTCCTTCCGACTTCGGGGTAAAACGTGGCTTCTGTTGAGCTCCAGAATTGTACTTCCCTGGTCCATACTTCCTCTTGTGGTTCTCAATCTGCTGCTGCTTCCCTTCAATCATAAGGGCACGGTCTACCAACTCCTGGTAGTTGTTGAAACTTGCTACCATCAACTGCATGCTCAGCTCATCATTCAGTCCTTCCAGAAACTTCTCCTGCTTAGCTGCATCTGTAGCAACGTCATCTGGGGCATAACATGCTAGCTTACTAAAGTCATCCACATATTGGCCAACTGTCCGTCCTCCTTGGCGTAAGTTGAGAAACTCACGCTTCTTCATGGCCATAGATCCTGCTGAAACATGGGCAGTACGGAAAGCCTGCTGAAACTGATCCCATGTGAGAGTGTCTACTGGATAGGTGGCTGTGAAATCCTCCCACCATGATGCTGCAGGTCCTTCAAGCTGATGCGCGGCAAATCGAACCTTCTCCGCATCTGTGCATCCTATAGTGGTCAACTCCCTGGCTGTCTTGCGAAGCCAATCATCTGCAACAATCGGCTCGGTGCTACTAGAGAACACCGGCGGATTCAGCCTAAGAAAACGGGTTAAGTGATCAACATGTGGTGGTGGTGGTGGGTTGTTGTTGTTGTTGTTCCCCTGATTCTGATTCTGGACTAGCAACTGCATCAAGGCATTCTGCTGCTAAATCAACTAAGTGAGCTCCGCTGGGAAAGCAAATCCATTGTCACGTCTCGGAGGCATCTGAGGGTTTAGAAGAGATGAGATTATAGAATAGAATGAGGTCTAGAGGGAAAACACTACCCATATGCACATGAGACAAATGCAATCAAAACACATCATTCAAACAAGCAAGGGCATACAACGGTCTATATATCGTTACAAAAGTTCTCAGACTATACTAGATACATGGGGGAAATACTACTACTGTTATGGTGGTCAACTAGAAAAACTGCTCCGTTGAAGACTCCATGATATCTGCTCCAGCTTCATCAACATAGTCATCATCGCTGTTGTCTGGGTCTGAATCGGTGTCGTCGATGATGATGTAGTTCTCTGGACAAGTGCAATCTTCGTCTTCTCCTCCAGTCGCGGGAAATCCCATGAATACTTTTAGCTTCTTCTTAAGATCATCGCTCTTCTCCACGAGTGTTGCTATTTCCTCCTCATATCCATCGCATGTAGACTTGAGTTCTTCCTCTAGTTCCATGATCTTGGTCATGGCCTTCTTCAGGTCTATCATGCCTGCACACATCTGGTTCTCCTGGCGTCGAATGTGCTGGTTTAACTCCTAGATGAAAGCTGCAATTGATCTGTCCTTCCTGCTGCTGATCATCTCCCATTGCTCATCTCGACGCCCACAAATCTGGTAGATAGTATCCTTAAGCTCCTTGTGGTAAACTTCTCCAATTTGTCCCATGGTGATGTGGGCTGCCATGCTCTTTCCTAGACTCCAGGTTGGTGCATCAAAGGAAAACTCTATGGGCTCAGTGACAGGCATGAACGTCCTTCTTGGGACTTGAACTTGAATCATCCAGCGTTCCTCTTCAGGTAAAGTGGCATTGTAGGTCCCGGTGAAGCTTGGTACTTCGATGTTTAGGTACTTGGTGACTTCCTTCAGGTGTCGTCCAAAGGGTGTATCTTGCTTCGGTTGCGTGAACTTGTTCCTTGCATCCGACATCCTAAAAGAGAGTAGAAAAGGTGAGGAGTCAGAAATGAGAAGAGAGAGTAGTGATCTAGGGCTTTAGCTTAGTGGTCGTGTCCTACAGTCAACATGTGCTCTGATACCATCTTATAGCGACCAGACCTCAAATAGTTTGATCTCTGTGCATCAGTGTCATCGCTGGATCAGTAATGCTGACATGCACAGTACTTGAAGGATTTACAACAGAGTGGCAATCACACACTTATTACATCGAATGCCTCAAAAGAGAGCTTATTACAATAAATATGGCTTAAGGACATCTAATAATGATAACAGCGGAAGGCTTGGAAGATAAGTGAGTCCATCAACTCCAACGGCATCACTGAGTATAGAACCACGATCCTAAGGCATCTTACTTGTTGTCTGAAAAGTCTGCAACATGAACGTTGCAGCCCGAAAATGGGTCAGCACATGGAATATGCTGGCAATGTAACACATAGAGTAATGAAAGGAATAAGCTATACTACATGCATAATATGGCTGGTGGAAAAAGTTCTATGGTTACAGTTTTGCGTAAAGATAATTTTTCCCTACTACAAAGGAATAAATTTTATTTAACTATCATGGTGGTTGTTAAACATTGAGAATGGTTGACAGCATTCTCAATCCCAATTAAGCATCATCATTAAAACCCAACAATATTAATTAAAGTAACATGACGAGATTCACATGATAACCCAAGTACTAGATACTCAAAACGTCCATAACAAGGGACAAGGCTAATCATGATTAGTTTATACACTCTGCAGAGGTTTGTGCACTTTTCCCCACAAGACTCGATCTCCTCCGTTGGGATACTCGCACGACATGGTGTTTGAGAAACGGATGACCGAGACATAGTCTTTCAAAAGCGCTAGTACCTTACGATGGGTAGACCTGTACACCTACTTTCCCCTACATCTGCTAGTCTACCACTCTAAGAGTTCACACGACTTAATCAACTATGCTAGAGCCCATAATAGCATGTGGCTGCACACAGAAGTTTCTAGCATGAATAATCTTATGATCCCTTTGAGCCTGGGTGGCGGTCCAAAACAAACAGGCAATCCTGGAATACCCAAGTGCCTCAATCCACCCAGATGTGTATTAGAGTTGCCACCTTAAATAAACCATTAATTAACAATCTCACATCTGTCATGGAAGTTCACTCACCCAATCCACGTCTAGTAGCATAGCATGGCATAATAAGCAAACGTAGAAGTAACTCCCAAGGGTTTGATAATAAAACTGGTAATAGGTACTACCTCATCTACTTCCCAAAACCCACATATTAATCGGATCCTAATCATGCAATTGTTTGAGGATCGATCTAATGCATAAAAACTGGGTAGTAAAGAGGTATGATCAAAGTGTTACTTGTCTTGCTGATGATCCATGAAACCTAGGGATTCGAAGTTGCAGGCGGCGCACTCCGGATACTCTATCGCAAGCAAACAAACAAACAAGCATACAATAAGTACTCATCTAATGCACAGCTAAAACAAAAATAAGAGATCTAACCAGAAAGTTCAACTTAAGAACTCCGGTTGGCAAAAGAAACCAAATCGAACGAAACAACGAAAATCAAACTGCAAAAGAAACAAGCTTCGTTTACTAATCTGGACCTAAGTCAAATTTTACAGGAGCAAAAACGTGTTTGAGTTTATTAAACGGAAAGAGGGTTTCGAGATGAAACTCTAGGTGCTTGAATCGCCTGATTCCGATAAACGAGCGAAAAGTTAAACTAAAACGAAAATCAGATCAGAAATCGTGATCAGAATAATCGCGGAATAATCCGATAAAAAGAAAACGGACGAACAGGCTAACGAACGAACGTTCGCTGTCTGCGGAACAGAAACGAAAACCGTTCGTAAAAACGAACGTACGGTTCCCTAAATAACTAAACCGGGGAAAAAATAAAACCAATCTAATAAAAAAACGACCGCGGGTTTTTATAAAAAAAACACGCGGTTAACCGGCGAAAACCAGCAGCGGCGGCGGCTACCTGGGGGTCGGGGTCCGGCGAGCAGCGGCGGGCTCCGGCGGGGACGGCGGCGTGGTCCAGCGGCGGCGGCAGGTGGCGGCGGCACCAGCGGGCGGCGGCGGCGGGCGGTGGCGGCAGCGGCGGCGGCGCGCGGCGCGAGCAGCGGAGGCGGCTGGCTAGGGCGGCGGCTAGGGTTTCGTGTGGGCTCGGGGTGGCCTCCCTGCGCTTATAAAGGCCGGCCATGCCAAGTGTCCTAGCCGGACACGGCCTGGTTAGGTCGGTTCGCGTTTTTTAAAAAAAAACATTACACGCAGAAAAACAATTAAAAGAAATACTAAACGGACTCCAAAAATCCGGAAATAAATTTTCCCTGACTTCTAGAATCAAGCCGGTTAATAAGAACATTTACTTGGGTCCTAAATGCAATTTTGAGAAACGCGCATTTTTCCTAAATTCAAATAAAATAGCAATAACTCCAAAATAAAATCTTATTTGATTTTATTATCAAATCTTCAATATTTCTTTATTTTGGGAAAGTCAGTTTATTCCCTCTCTCATATTTTCATAGTAGAAATAATTGAAGATAAAATAAAAAAATCAAATGATCCTATTTTCAAAATTCGAGAAATCTCAAATATGAAAATAACGAAATCCCCAACTCTCTCTGAGGGTCCTTGAGTTGCTTAGAATTTCTAGGATCAAACCCAAAACAAAGAAAATATGATATGCATTGATGATCTAATGTACAACATTCCAAATTGAAAATTTGGGATGTTACATAAGAAACATATGGGAAGGATCAATGATGTTCTTATTGTTGCAAATAGGAATTATGTGCCCGTAGATTTTATCGTTCTTGATATAGATTGCAATCTTTCATGTGCTGTTATTCTTGGTAGACCTTTCCTTAGAATGATTGGTGCAATTATTGATATGAAGGAAGGGAATATTAGATTCCAATTTCCATTAAGGAAAGGCATGGCACACTTCCCTAGAAAGAAAGTTAAATTACCTTATGAATCTATCATGTGAGCTACTTATGAATTGAATGCCAAAGAAGGCACTACTTAGATCTATCATCGCTTTTATGCCTAGCTAGGGGCGTTAAACAATAGCGCTAGTTGGGAGGCAACCCAATATTATTTTTGTTTCTTGATTTTTGCTTCTGTTTAGTAATAAATATTTCATCTAGCCTCTATTTAGATGTGTTTTCATGTTTTAATTAGTGTTTGTGCCAAGTAGAACCTATAGGATAACCTACGGTGATAGTTAATTTGATTTTGCTGAAAAACAGAAACTTTTGTGTGCATGAAAATAATTTTAGTAATTCACACAAATGTGAGTTTGCATTGATTCTTATTGATGTAGATCAATAGACAAATTTCCCAGGACTTAGTATTTTGGTAGGATTTTTAGAGTTCCATAAGTATTCGAGAGTTGCAGATTGCTACAAACTGTTCTGTTTTTGACAGATTCTGTTTTTCGTGTGTTGTTTGCTATTTTGATGCATCTATGGCTAGTATAGGGGGTATGAACCATAGAGAAGTTGGAATACAGTAGGTTTAACACCAATACAAATAAAGAATGAGTTCATTACAGTACCTTATGTGGTGGTTTTTCTTTCTGGCACTAACGGAGCTTATGAGATTTCCTGTTGAGTTTTGTGTTGTGAAGTTTTCAAGTTTTGGGTAAAGATTTGATGGACTATGCAATAAGGAGGGGCAAGAGCCTAATCTTGGGGATGCCCATGGAACCCCAATATATTCAAGGATAACCAAAAGCCTAAGCTTGGGGATGCCCCAGAAGGCATCCCCTCTTTAGTCTTCGTCTATCGGTAACTTTACTTGAAGCTATATTTTTATTCGCCACAAGATATGTGTTTTGCTTGGAGCGTCTTGTGATATTAGTATTTGCTTTTTAGATTAACACAATCATCCTTGTTGTACACACCTTTTGGGAGAAACCCACTCAATTTAGAATTTATTAGAATACTCTATGTGCTTCACTTATATCTTTTGAGCTAGATAATTTTTGCTCTAGTGCTTCACTTATATCTTTTAGAGCACGGCGGTGGCTTTATTTTGTAGAAATTGTTGACCTCTCATGCTTCACTTATTTTTTTTGAGAGTCTTTTAGAACAACATGGTATTTGCTATGGTTATAAAATTGGTCCTAGAATGATGGGCATCCAAGTTGGGTATAATAAAAACTATCATAGGAAGTGAATTGGATGATATGATCAATTTGATACTTGATAATTGTTTTGAGATATGGAGGTTGTGATATTAGAGTCATGCTAGTTGGGTAATTGTGAATTTAAAGAATGATTGTGTTGAAGTTGGCAAGTCCCGTGGCATGCACGTATGGTAACTATTGTGTAACAAATTTGAAATATGAGGTGTTCTTAGATTGTCATCCTTATGAGTGGCGGTCGGGGACGAGCGATGGTCTTTTCCTACCAATCTATCCCCCTAGGAGCATGCACGTAGTGCTTGGTCTTTGATAACTTGTAGATTTTTGCAATAATTATATGAGTTCTTTATGACTAATGTTAAGTCCATGGATTATACGCACTCTTACCCTTCCATCATTGCTAGCCTCTTCGGTACCGTGCATTGCCCTTTCTCACCTTGAGAGTTGGTGCAAACTTCGTCGGTGCATCAAAACCTCGTGATACGATATGCTCTATCACACATAAACCTCCTTATATCTTCCTCAAAACAGCCACCATACCTACCAATTATGGCATTTCCATAGCCATTCCGAGATATATTGCCATCCAACTTTCCACCATTCCGTTCATCATGACATGCATCATCATTGTCATATTGCCTTGCATGATCATGTAGTTGACATCTTATTGTGGAAAAGCCACCTTCATAAATTTTCATACATATCACTCTTGATTCATTGCCCATCCCGGTACTCCGCCGGAGGCATTCATATAGAGTCATATCTTGTTCTAGTTTTGAGTTATAACTCATGAGTTGTAAATAAATAGAAGTGTGATGATCATCATTATTAGAGCATTGTTCCTAAAAAAAGGAAAGGCCAAATAAAAAAGGAAAAAAAAAGAAAGGCCAAAAAAGGAAGGCCCAAAAAAAGGGGGGACAATGCTACTATCTTTTTCCACACTTGTGCTTCAAAGTAGCACCATGTTCTTCATATAGAGAGTCTCATTTGATTGTCACTTTCATATACTAGTGGGAATTTTTCATTATAGAACTTGGCTTGTATATTCCAAAAATGGGCTTCCTCAAAATGCCCTAGGTCTTTGTGAGCAAGCAAGTTGGATGCACGCCCACTAGTTTGTTTTGTTGATCTTTCATACATTAATAGCTCTAGTGCATCCGTTGCATGGCAATCCCTACTCCTCATGTTGACATCAATTGATGGGCATCTCCATAGCCCGTTGATTAGCCTTGTTAACATGAGACTTTCTTTTTTTTGTCTTATCCACACAATCTCCATCATATTCTATTCCACCCATAGTGTTATATCCATGGCTCACGCTCATGTATTGCGTGAAAGTTGAAAAAAGTTTGAGATTACTAAAGTATGAAACAATTGATTGGCTTGTCATCGGGGGTGTGCAAGATGAGAGCATTCTTGTGTGATGAAAATGGAGCATGAACAAACTATATGATTTTATAGGGATAAACTTTCTTTAGCCATGTTATTTTGAGAAGACGTGATTGCTTTGATTAGTATGCTTGAAGTATTACTATTTCTTATGTCAATATGAAATTTTATTTTGAATCATTTGGATTTGAACAGTCATGCCACAATAAAGAAAATTACATTGAGAATTATGCTAGGTAGCATTCCACATCAAAAATTCTATTTTTATCATTTATCTACTCGAGGACGAGCAGGAATTAAGCTTGGGGATGCTTTATACGTATCCAATGTATCTATAATTTTTTATTGTTCCAAGCTATTATATTACCCGTTTTGGATGTTTATGGGCTTTACTTTACACTTTTATATCATTTTTGGGACTAACCTACTAACCGGAGGCCCAGCCCGAATTGCTGTTTTTTTGCCTATTTCAGTGTTTCGAAGAAAAGGAATATCAAATGGAGTCCAAACAGAATGAAAACTTTGGGAGTGATCTTTTTGGAACGAACGCAATCTAGGGGACTTGGAGTGGAAGTCAAGCAACAACCGAGGCAGCCACGAGGGTGCCCGGCGCGCCCCCCACCCTCGTGGGCCCCTCGAGCATCCACCGACCTACTTCTTCCTCCTATATATATCCACGTACCGTGAAAACATCCAGGAGCACCACGAAAACCTAATTCCACCACCGCAACCTTCTGTATCCGTGAGATCCCATCTTGGAGCCTTCGCCGGTGCTCCGCCCGAGGGGGAATTGTAGCGACCAGACCTCAAACAGTCTGATCTCTGTGCTCAGTGTCATCCCTGGATCAGTAATGCTGACACCACACAGTACTTGGAGGATTTATAACAGAGTAGCAATCACACACTTATTACATTGAATGTCTCAAAAGAGAACTTATTGAAATAAATATGGCTTAAGGCCATCTAAAATGATAACAGCGGAAGGCTTGGAAGATAAGCGAGTCCATCAACTCCAACGGCATCACTGAGTATAGAACCACGACCTAACAGCACCTTACTCGTCGTCTCAAAAGTCTGCAACACGAAACGTTGCAGCCCGAAAACGGGTCAGCACATGGAATATGCTGGCAATGTAACACATAGAGAATAACAATGGAGATAGGCTATACTACATGCATATTTGGCTGGTGGTAAAGCTCTATGGTTACAGTTTTTGCATAAAGCCAATTTTTCCCTACTGCAAAGGAATAAATTCATTTAACTATCATGGTGGTTGTTAAACATTGAGAATGGTTGACAGCATTCTCAATCCCAATTAAAAGTACTCATTAAAACCCAAAAATATTAATTAAAGTAACATGATGAGATTCACATGATAATCAAGTACTAGATACTCAAGATGTCCATAACCGGGGACACGGCTAACCATGATTAGTTTATACACTCTGCAGAGGTTTGCGCACTTTTCCCACAAGACTCGATCGCCTCCGTTTGATTTCTCGCACTACATGATGTTTGAGAAACGGATGACCGAGACATAGTCTTTCGGAAGCGCTAGCACCTTACATGTGGGTAGACCGGTACACCTACATTCCCCTACATCTGCTAGTCTACCCGTAAGAGTTCGCACAACTTAGTCAACTATGCCAGAGCCCATAATGGCTTGTGGCTGCACACGTAAGTTTCTAGTTTGAATAATCTCATGATCCCTTTGAGCCTGGGTGGCGGTCCGAAGAAAAACAGGCAAGTCCTGCTAGAAAACAGGTGCCTCAATCCACCCAGATGTGTATTCAAGTTGCCACCTTAAATAAACCAGTAATTAAAAATCTCACATCTGTCATGGATATTCACTCACCCAATCCACGTCTACTAGCATAGCATGGCATAATAAGCAAACGTAGAAGTAACTCCCAAAGGTTTGATAATAAAACAGGTAATAGGTACTACCTCATCTACTTCCCATCCCACAATTTAATTAGATCCTAATCATGCAATGTTTGAGGATAGATCTAATGCATAAAAACTGGGTAGTAGAAAGATATGATCAAGTGTTACTTGCCTTGCTGATGATCCGCGAGACCTAGAGACTCGAAGTAACAGGCGGCGCACTCCGGGTATTCTATCGCAGACAAACAAACAAGCATACAATAAGTACTCATCTAATGCACAGGTAAAACTCGAACAAAAGATCCAACCAGAATGTTCAACTTAAGAACTCCGGTTTGCAAAAGAATCAAATCAAATAAAGCAACGAAAGTCAAACGGCGAAAGAAATCAGCTTCGTTTTACTAATCTGGATCTAAGTCAAATTTTACAGAAGCAAAAAACTTGTTTAAGTAGATTATTCGGAAAGAGGGTTTCGAGACGAAACTCCAGGCACTTGAATCGCCTGATTCCGACAAACGAGCGAAAAGTTATACTAAAACGAAAATCGGATCAGAAATCGCGATCAGAAAATAACCGCGGAAAATCTGAGAAAAAGAAAAACGACGAACGGATTAACGAACGAACATTCGTTAATTAAACGAATCTAACGAAAGCGTTCGTTAAAAAGAACTAACAGACGAACGTCTGCTAATTAACCTAAACCGGAAAAAAACCGAAAACTAAAATAAAAACGAATCTAATAACCGAAAAAAACCGTCATGAAAACCGCCTGGTTTTTAAGAAAACCGGCGGCACGCGGTTCGAGGCGACGACGAACCTCGGCGGCGGCGACGACGAAGTCCGGCGGGGCTCCGGCGGGTTCGGCGACGGCGGGCGGCGGCGGCGGCGGCGGGCGCTGGCGGCGGCGGCGGATCTGACGGCGGCGGCGGAATCGGGCTAGGGTTAGGGTTTCGGCGGCGGGGTGGGTCGGCGGTGGGGCGATCTGGGCCGGGGGGCGCGGGCTGGGGCGGCTGGCGGCGGGGTCTGGCGCTATTTATATAGCGCCCCCGAGCGGAGTCCCGCTCGGGTACGGCCTGGAGTCAGTGCGCGTTTTTTTTTAAATAATTCCGTGCAGAAGAAAAAAATAAAAGAAATACTAAACGGACTCCAAAAATCCCGAAATAAATTTTCTCCGGCTTCTAAAATCAAGCCGGACTAGATGAACATTTATTTGGGGTCTAAATGCAATTTTGAAAAACGCGCATTTTTCCTAAATTCAAATAAAAAACGAAAAAACTCCCAAAATAAATCTTATTTGATTTTTTTACTAAATCTCCATTATTTCTTTATTTTGGGAAAGTCATTTTATTCCCTCTCTGAATTTTTCGTAGTAGAAATAATTGAAGATAAAATAAATAAAATCAATGATCCTATTTTCAAAATTTGAGAAAATCTCAAATATGAAAATAACGAAATTCCCAACTCTCCCCGTGGGTCCTTGAGTTGCGTAGAATTTCTAGGATCGAGCCAACGATGCAACAAAAATATGACATGCAATGATGATCTATGTATAACATTCCAAATTGAAAATTTGGGATGTTACAGGAATCGACCACGGAGGGCCTCGACATCATCTCCAAGGCCTCTCTGATGAGTTGTGAGTAGTTTACCACAGACCTTCGGGTCAATAGTTATTAGCTAGATAGCTTCTTCTCTCTCTTTGAATCTCAATATAAAGTTCTCCTTGATCTTCTTGGAGATGTATTCAATGTAACTCTTTTTGTGGTGTGTTTGTCAAGATCCGATGAATTGTGAGTTTATGATCAAGTTTATCTATGAGAAATATTTGAATCTCCTCTAAATTATTTTATGTGTGATTAAGTTATCTTTGCAAGTCTCTTCGAATTATCAGTTTGGTTTGGCCTACTAGATTGATCTTTCTTGTAATGGGAGAAGTGCTTAGCTTTGGGTTCAATCTTGCGATGTCCTTTCCCAGTGACAGCAGGGGCAGCAAGGCACGTATTGTATTGTTGCCATCGAGGATAAAAAGATGGGGTTTATATCATATTGCATGAGTTTGTCCCTCTACATCGTGTCATCTTTCATAAGGCGTTACTCTGTTCTTATGAACTTAATACTCTAGATGCAGGAAGGAGTCGGTCGATATGTGGAGTAATAGTAGTAGATGCAGAATCGTTTTGATCTACTTGTCACGGACGTGATGCCTATATACATGATCATGCCTAGATAACCTTATAACTATGCACTTTTCTATCAATTGCTCGATAGTAATTTGTTTACCCACCGTAATACTTACGCTATCTTGAGAGAAGCCACTAGTGAAACCTATGGCCCCCGGGTCTCTCTTTTATCATATAAGTTTTCCATCTACTTTTATTTGCATCTTTCATTTTCCAATCTATATCATAAAAATACCAAAAATATTTATCTTATCTTATTATCTCTATCAGATCTTACTTTCGCAAGTGGTCGTAAAGGGATTGACAACCCCTTTATTGCGTTGGTTGCGAGGTTCTTGTTTGTTTGTGTAGGTGCGTGGGACTTCTGAGGAGCCTCCTACTGGATTGATACCTTGGTTCTCAAAAACTGAGGGAAATACTTACACTACTTTGCTGCATCACCCTTTCCTCTTCAAGGAAAACCAACGCAAGCTCAAGACATAGCAGTTCACAGTATCAATTCTATTGGAAAAGTTCCATCGATTATTATTGGAGGTTTTGAATTTCCTCTTCCTACTGTCAAGAAGAAATATGATATTCTTATTATTGGGGATGTGCACATCCGCGTTGAGGTAACCTAGTGTTATTCGAAATTTCTCCGGTTCCATGTTATTCGGAATGAGTTTGTTAACAAGACTTGATCAACCTTTTTAGTGGATTCCTTTTGATGAGCATGAGATGGATGAAGTTAGAAGGCACAACCTTCTGTACCCTCCTTTTACTTTCTGTTATTTAGATTAAAGAAAGCAAAAATAGTATTTTTCTGTCTGTATTCTGATTTATCCTTGCAATAAAAAATACCCCGAAAATAAAAGTTCTGCAAATGCCTTGAAAATTTAGTACGATTTTTTCTGAAATATTTGAGAATATCTGGCACTGAGAACATAGCAGGGGGAGCAAGCACCTGGCCACGAGGGTCCAGGGCGCGCCCACCCCCATGGGGCGCCCCCCTGCCTCGTGGGCCCATGGTGGCCCCCTCCACTTATTCGTGCACCCATGCTCTTCTTCTTCCTCCCAAAAAAATTACTATCAGCTCAAGCACGAGTTCTAGCTCATTTTGCTGCAATTTTCAATCTCCTTGCTCAAAGCTCCATTCACAAATCTGCTTTGGGGAATTATTCTTTGGTATGTGACTCCTCCAATGGTCCAATTAGCTTTTGTTCCAGTGCTTTATTCATTGCAAATTTTTGCTGCCTAGGTGACCCTGTTCTTGAGATTGTATGTCAAATTTATATGGTCCCAAGTAGTTCTAATGCATGATATAGTCTCTAGGCACTTGTGGGAGTAGTTGCTATCAATTTTGTTGAGTTTGGATCACTTTTATTTGGAGTTACTAAAATTTTCAGAATTTTTTCAGAGGAAGAAATATGTCTAGGAAAATGTACCAAGGTGGTTCTTCAAGGAAGCAAGGACCCAGGCTCACAATATGTGAGCAGGACGAGGAACCACCGAGGGAAGCTTACGTGTAGTCTTGTGAATGGCCGTCGGAGGAGTTTATGGTCAAATCAGGCATCAAGGATGAATTTGATGCATATGTGCGTAATGCTGATCTTGAGGACTTCATGCAAGATAAGGGCCCTCAATACTACCATTTAACCGATTCCTTTGTGAGAAGGTTTAAATTTACATCTTCGCGCAATTCTCGCAATGTCCTGTTTGATCTCTATGATAAATCTTATACCATGGACTTAGAGGATTTTACTACTGCTTGTAAACTCCCGCAATGGGGTAGTGCTAGTGAACCTCGCAAATCTGAATTTAAAGATTTTCTTGCTAGTATCACTATGGGGGAATCTAGAGAAATAGCACAAGCTACCATAAGGAGCATTCATTTTCCTGCTATACATTATTTTGCTCTCTTTATAGACAAATGCATAAATGATAAGGATGAAGCATGTCACATGTGTGTTCCTGATCTTAGTGTTCTCAGGAGTGCGGTGTTAGGAGATAAACAATATAACTTGGGGGCCATCGTTCCACGTAGGTTGCATAATAATGGTTTAACTGGAGATTTGTTTGGTGGGATTTATGCAACCTGTGTAGCTAATTTTCTTGAGATACCCATACATGAAGGGGATATGGAGTTGCCTCCTGCTTATTTAGATTAAAATGCCATGGTTAGCCATCAGTTTCTTGAGAGGAATGAACAATTCCTCCAGTATCGACTAATCTTTGATAGACGTCGCACTGTCCATATTACTCTCCCTACTCCTGCTTTCTTTGACTGTCAGGAAAAAAGAAGATATATTATAACCAGGGAGGAGGCGAACGAGTACGAGAGGAGGACGGAGGCAGCTCGCCTCCAAGCTGCAGCTCAGGAGGCAATGGCTGCTGCATCTCAGTACGACCCCAGTTAAAACTTCGGATATCCGCCAGGCTATCCATGGGCATAGACCAACTTAGGCCAAAAGCCTAAGCTTGGGGGAGTACGTATTTCTCACCGATATTACGTTCATGTTCACACACTCATTCTAGTTGTCAGTGCTCATACTTTTTCATTGCACTATCCATGCTAGTTTAATTTCTTTTTCTAGTTTTCTTCTTGTGTGTTTGAATAACCTTAAGAAAAACCAAAAAAATAGTTGTGGCTTTTAGCTAGTTTACTTTCCATGCTTGTAGTGGTAGTAATTAAAAGAAAACCCAAAAAGATTTCTCGTTCTTCTTTTGCTTATTGGGAGCTTTCCCGTGTAAATAGTTTTATTTCGTTTCTTTTCTTTCGAGTTCGAGAGGAGAAGACCATGATGAAAATGTTGAGTGGCTCTCATATGCATTATTGTTGATTTAACCACGAGCCCATATTACCTTATCTTCTCAACTGAATTGAATGCTTGTAGATTCCAGCTTAGTCCAATGCACGTGCACTATTATTATTACCCACATCGTTCAGTCGTGCAAGTGAAAGGCAATAATGACGATATATGATGGACTGATTGAGATGAGAGAGTCTGGTATGAACTCGATCTATCTTGTTTTTGTAAATATGATTAGTTCATCATTCCTGATTCAGCCTATTATGAATAAACATGTTTGCAATGACAATTAGAGATTATAGTTGCTTATACCATGCTTAATTAGCTAGGAGTTTATATTACCTTGCGTGCCAACATGCTATTAAAATGGTTGAGATGTGGTATGATAGGGTGGTATCCTCCTTCGAATGATTCGAGTGACTTGACTTGGCACATGTTCACGCATGTAGTTGAAACAAAATAAACATAGCCTTCACGATATTTATGTTCATGGTGGATTATATCCTACTCATGCTTGCACTCGGTGTTGATTAATTTCAATGCATGTTCATGACTGTTGTCGCTCTCTAGTTGGTCGCTTCCCAGTCTCTTTCTAGCATTCACTTGTACTAAACGGGAATACTGCTTGTGCATCTAAACTCCATAAACCCCAAAGTTATTCCATATGAGTCCACCATACCTTCCTATATGTGGTATTTACCTGCCGTTCCAAGTAAATTTGTATGTGCCAAACACCAAACCTTCAAATGAAATTCTGTTTTGTATGCTCGAACATCTCATGTGTCAACTAGGGCTGTCTGTATCTTCCATGCTAGGTGGGTTATTCTCAAGAGGAGTGGACTCCGCTCCTCACTCACAAGAAAATGGCTTGTCACCGGGATGCCCAGTCCCATGCTTAAATCAAAAATAATTACAAACAAAACTCCCCCAAGATTGTTGTTAGTTGGAGGCATCCGTTGTTTTGGGCCAGCCATGGATTGATGCTTGTTGATGGAGGGGGAGTATAAACTTTACCATTATGTTTCGGAACCGCCTATAATGTGTGTAGCATGGAAGATATCGAGATCTCTCATTTGTTGTGTTGACATTGAAAGTATACCGCTCAAAATGTTATTTATCTCTTTTTGAAAATCGAGCTCTGGCACCTCTACAAATCCATGCTTCCCTCTGCGAAGGGCCTATCTATTTACTTTTATGTTGAGTCATCACCCTCTTATTAAAAAGCACCCGCTGGAGAGCATCGCTGTCATTTGCATGCATTACTATTAATTTATATTGAGTATGACTATGTCTGGATCTCTTTTACCATGAATTACAATGTTTAGTCAGTCCTTGATCTTTAAGGGTGCTCTGTATTTATGTTTTGCGGTCTCAGAAAGGGTTAGCGAGATACCATCTTGTTATATCATATTATGATTGTTTTGAGAAAGTATTGTCATATGAGATTTATTATTATTGCTCGCTAGCTAATTATGCCATTGATATGAGTAAACATGAGACCTAAGTGTTATTGTGAATATGGTTAGTTCATAATACTAGCTAAAACCTTGAATGCTGGCTTTAGGTATTTGCAACAACAAGAGCAAATAGAGTTTGTAAAAGTTTTTCTTTATCACTTTCAGTTTGTCAACTGAATTGCTTGAGGACAAGCAAAGGTTTAAGCTTGGGGGAGTTGATACGTCTCCGTCGTATCTACTTTTCCAAACACTTTTGCCCTTGTTTTCGACTCTAACTTGCATGATTTGAATGGAACTAACCCGGACTGACGCTGTTTTTAGCAGAACTGCCATGGTATTATTTTTGTGCAGAAATAAAAGTCCTCGGAATGACCTGAAAATCCATGGAGCAACTTTTTGGAATTAATAAAAATATTGGCGAAAGAATCAACACCAGGGGGCCCACACCCTGTCCACGACGGTGGGGGCGCCCCCCTAGGGCGCGCCCCTGCCTCGTGGGCCCCATGAACCTCCACCGACCTCAACTCCAACTCCATATATTCACGTTCGAGGTGAAAAAAATCAGAGAGAAAGATTCATCACGTTTTACGATACGGAGCCGCCGCCAAGCCCTAAACTCTCTCGGGTGGGCTGATCTGGAGTCCGTTCGGGGCTCCAGAGAGGGGAATCCGTCGTTGTCGTCATCATCAACCATCCTCCATCACCAATTTCATGATGCTCACCGCCGTGCGTGAGAAATTCCATCATAGGCTTGCTGGACGGTGATGGGTTGGATGAGATTTACCATGTAATCGAGTTATTTTTGTTAGGGTTTGATCCCTAGTATCCACTATGTTCTGAGATTGATGTTGCTATGACTTTGCTATGCTTAATGCTTGTCACTAGGGCCCGAGTGCCATGATTTCAGATCTGAACCTATTATGTTTTCATGAATATATGTGAGTTCTTGATCCTATCTTGCAAGTCTATAGTCACCTATTATGTGTTATGATCCGTTAACCCCGAAGTGACAATAATCGGGATACTTACCGGTGATCACCGTAGTTTGAGGAGTTCATGTATTCACTAAGTGTTAATGCTTTGGTCAGGTACTCTATTAAAAGGAGGCCTTAATATCCCTTAGTTTCCAATAGGACCCCGCTGCCACAGGAGGGTTGGACAAAAGATGTCATGCAAGTTCTTTTCCATAAGCACGTATGACTATATTCGGAATACATGCCTACATTACATTGATGAACTGGAGCTAGTTCTGTGTCACCCTATGTTATAACCCTTACATGAGGAATCGCATCCGACATAATCATCCATCACTAATCCAATGCCTACGAGCTTTTCACATATTGTTCTTTGCTTAGTTACTTTGCCGTTGTTGCTGTTACAATTACTACAAAACTGCTACTGTTACTTTTGCTACCATTACCGTTACTTCCATACTACTTTGCTACTAAATACTTTGCTGCAGATATTAAGTTATCCAGGTGTGGTTGAATTGACAACTCAACTGCTAATATGTGAGAATATTCTTTAGATCCCCTTGTGTCGAATCAATCTGAACAGTTTATGTTATCATCATTATATCTAATGTTCTAGATTCGATCTTGCAAGTTATAGTCACCTACTACGTGTTATGATCCGGCAACCCCGGAGTGACAATAGTCGGTACACTTCCCGGTGAGGACCGTAGTTTGAGGAGTTCATGTATTCACGGTGTGTTAATGTTTTGTTCCAGTTCTCTATTAAAAGGAGGCCTTAATATCCCTTAGTTTCCAATAGGACCCCGATGCCACGGGAGGGTAGGACAAAAGATGTCATGCAAGTTCTTTCCATAAGCACGTATGACTATTTACGGAATACATGCCTACATTTTATTTATGAACTGGAGCTAGTGCCGCATCGCCCTAGGTTATGACTGTTACATAATGAATATCATCCAACAAATTACCGATCCAATACCTATGATTTTCCTACATATTGATCTTGCTAAGTTACTATTGCTGCTGCTAGTATCGTTACTGCTACAAAACTATTACTATCACTGTTATCGTTATTGTTGCTGCTACCACTACTATCAAAGCTATCTTATTACTATGCTACTGATCACTTTGATGCAGATAATTGATCTCCAGGTGTGGTTGAATTGACAACTCAGCTGCTAATACTTGCAAATATTCTTTGGCTCCCCTTGTGTCGAATCAATAAATTTGGGTTGAATACTCTACTCTTGAAGGTTGTTGCGATCCCCTATACTTGTGGGTTATCAAGACCTTTTTATGGCACCGTTGCCGGGGACCATAGTTATATTTGTTGAGTCACTTGGGATGATTATAAAATTATCACTATGAAGAATCTGAAGGACACTAAGACTAACATATTTCCCTCTAAGACGAGGGGAGGTAAGGAACTACCATCCAGCTCTGCTTTAGATTCACCTTCTGTTATAAATAAACTTGCAACACCACCACATGCTATTAATTCTAATATGTCGCAAGTTATTGATGATGCTACTTCTACTATGAATGCTACTCTTGATGATGCTAGTACCTTGCTTGATGATAATGTGCCACTAGGTGAATTTCTTGATGAACAAATTGCCAGAGTAAGACAGCATGAGATTGTTGAAACTGATGAAGAGCTTAGAACTGAAAATCTTGAAACACCTATTAGAACTAGCCCTCCTAGATATGAATTGCCAAGGGTACCGGAAGGTTATGTTATGACTGAGGAGGCGGCTAGAGATATTCTTGCTTGTAAGGATAGAGATGATCTAGAAAAAATATTGTGCAAGTATAAAGAAAAAACTTTGAATGCAAGAATGAAATGTGATCCTCAGTTTGCTACTTCACCTATCTTTGTTGACGATAAGGATTATGAATTCTCTATCGACCCAAAGTTGATTACTTTGGTTGAATCTGATCCTTTGCATGGTTATGAAACTGAAACTGTTGTGGCACATCTTACTAAGTTGAATGACATAGCCACCCTATTTGCTCATGATGAGAAAATTTGCTATTATTATGTTCTCAAATTATTTCCATTCTCATTAAAGGGTGATGGTAAAGCTTGGTACAATACTCTTTCTCCTGGTTGTGTGCGTAGTCCCCAGGACATGATTTATTACTTCTCTGAAAAATATTTTCCTACTCATAAGAAACGAGTTGCCTTACAGGAAATACTTAACTTTGTGCAAACTGAAGAAGAGAGTCTCCCACGAGCTTGGGGGAGGCTTCTCCAATTGCTTAATGCTTTGCCTGATCATCCTCTTAAGAAAAATGAAATGCTTGATATCTTCTATAATGGACTAACCGATGCTTCTAGGGGTTTCCTAGATAGTTGTGCTGGTTGTGTTTTCAAGGAACAAACTATTGGGCAAGCTGAAGAATTATTGAATAACATATTGAAGAATTATGATGAGTGGAATCTTCCTGAACCACCGACTAAACCCACTCCGAAGAAGAGGGGTATCTTATATCTCAATCCTGAAGATATGCATGAGGCAAACAAATCTATGAGGGGAAAAGGTATTAAAGCAGAGGATGTTAAAATTTTACCTCCTATCAAAGAAATACACGGGCTTGAAGCACCACCACGACCTAAGGTGGTAGAGGTAAATTCTTTAATGAAATTTAATGATAGCGATAATCCTCATAATAAACATCCTAGTCAATGCCTTTATGAGTTTGATAATTACATTAGAAAACAAGATCACTTCAATGCAAATGTTATGAGACAATTGAAATACAACTCTGATATGATTGCTCGCTTAAGTGACTTGTTATTTAGAATCTCAAATGATGTTAGAGGTGTAGGAAAGCATGCCTCTATGGTTCAAACTCAATTAGAACAAGTTGCTAAATCTCAAAGAGAGTTGCTTGATGAAATGAACAATAATATAAGTGACTTTGCTATTAGAGTAGCAACGAGAGGAGGTAAAATGACTCAGGAACCACTTTATCCTGAGGACCCAAGGAGAATTGAACAAGATTCTCAAAGAATTAACATTGATGCACATAGTCGTCCTAAAAAGAAAAAGAAGAAGAAAAATGATAGGACTTTGCATGCCTCTAGTGAACCTGAAGTAGAAAAACCTCCTGATAATGATAATGAAGTTTCTATCTCTGATGCTGAAACTCAATCTGGTAGTGAACACTCACCTTCTGATAATGAAAAAGATAATGATGAGGTTCATGAAGACACTCAACCAAATAATAAAGAACCGGACAATGATGTTGAAATAGAACCATCGGTTGATCTTGATAACCGGTAACCCAAGAATAAAATATATGATAAAAGAGACTTTGTTGCTAGAAAACACAGTAAGGAAAGAGAACTATGGGTTTAAAAACCTATGCCCTTTCCACCTAAGTCAACTAAAAATAAAGATGATGAAGAATTTGAACGCTTTGCTGAAATGCTGAGGCCAGTCTTTTTGCGTACTTGCTTGACTGATATCTTAAAAATGCCTCCTTAAGCAAAGTACATGAAAGAAATCATCACCAATAAGAGAAAAATACCGGAAGCTAAAATCTCCACCATGCTTGCTAATTATACTTTTAAAGATGGAGTACCTAAAAAACTTGGAGATCCAGGAATACCAACTGTACCTTGCTCCATCAAAAGAAACTGTGTGAAAACTGCTTTATGTGATTTGGGAGCTGGTGTTAGTGTTATGCCTTTCTCTTTATATAAAAGACTTGATTTGAATAAACTGACACCTCCTGAAATATCTTTGCAAATGGCTGACAAATCAACTGCCATGCCTATCTGTACTTGTGAGGATGTGCCCGTTGTTGTTGTTGTTGTTGTTGTTGTTGTTGTTGTTGTTGTTGTTGTTGTTGTTGTTGTTGTTGTTGTTGTTGTTGTTGTTGTTGTTGTTGTTGTTGTTGTTGTTGTTGTTGTTGTTGTTGTTGTTGTTGTTGTTGTTGTTGTTGTTGTTGTTGTTGTTGTTGTTTTGACTGACTTTGTTATACTTGAGATGCCCGAGGACGATCATATGTTGATCATCCTTGGTAGGCCTTTCTTGAATACCGCATGGGCTGTTATTGATTGCAATAAAAGGAAGATCACTTTTCATATCAATGGTAATGAGCATACGGTGCACTTTCCGAAGAAACAATTCCAAGTGAATGGTATCAATGTTATTGAAAAATCTCCGACAATCACTATTGGAAGTTTTCAGTTACCTCTACCTACTGTTAAAAAGAAATATGAAATGCTTATTGTTGGGGACATTCATATCCCCGTTGAGGGAACTTGGTGATTTACGAAAGTTCTTCAGTTTCATGCTAATCGAAAGTGGTTGTTAATAAGACTTGATCAACCTTATTAATGAATCATTTCTTAGAGGTATGAAGTTGATGAATTAAGTGAGCACTACCTTATGTCCCTACCTTTTGTTTTCTGTTTTTATTAGTTAAATAATCTAAAATGCCATGTTTTGTCTGTTTTCTGAATTTCCCTTGCAATAAAAAATGACCCAAATATAAAAGTTCTCAGAATGCTCTGAAAAATTAATACATTTTTTTAATATTTAAGAATTTTTGGTGCAAATAATACCAGAGGGAGGTGCACCCGGTGAGCACAACCCACTTGGGCACGCCAGGACCCTCAGGCGTGCCCTAGCGGGTTGTGGTCCCCACGTGCCCCCCTCACTTACCTCTTCTTCCCACATCACCACTTACCTCCAGAAAAAAATCACCATTGCTCTCTCGCTCTCATGTTCTTGCTCCCGAAACCGCGGATTTCGATCTCTTTGCTCGAAGCACCGTTTCCAAAACTATTTTGGGGGATTGTTGCTTGGTATGTGACTCCTCCATAGGTCCAATTAGTTTTTTGCTTTAGTGGTTTATATTTTGAATAATTAGTTATTCTTGGTGCTATTGTAGATGAGCTTGCATGTTGAATTCTTAGAGTTCTAAGTAGTTTGAATGCTTGCTATGGCATCTATGCATCCCTATGAGTTATTGCTTTCAATTTTGTAAAGTTTTGTTGAGAAAATTTTGTGGACTAAAAAATTTCAGAATTTTGTTCATAGGAAAAAAGATGAGTATATTTAGGAAGTTTGCTTCCAAGAAGGAGTCCAAGGGAGTTATTGGGGAGTCATCTGACAGTGATCTCCATACCTGGAGAATGGCGGAGGTACGGCCGTGTGAATGGCCGCACAACGCGTTCATGGAAGGGGCCGGAATCCTTCAGGAGTTTGCACAATATGCTGCTAATGCTGGCCTCACCAACTTCATCGTAGCTGAATGTGAACAGTATCGTCTCCTCACAAACTCCTTTGTGCAAAGTTTTCATTTCTTGAGTAGGAATAATCCCCCTGAGGTGCAGTTTAATTTATATGCTGAACACCATCAGATACTGTTTACTGAATTTTGTGACATATGCATTCTTCCTTCTGATGGTAGTTTAGTAGAGCCTAGGCCCACAGAGTTTGATGGCTTTTTCCGTACTCTGGCAGTAGGGGATGAGAGAGGGGTATCGAGTATCACTACCACTAGTTTACACTTTCCTGTTGAGGGAGTCCTGGACTAGGGGGTGTCCGGACAGCCGGACTATCATCGTCCGCCGGACTATCATCGTCCGCCGGACTCCAAGACTACGAAGATACAAGATTGAAGACTCCGTACCGTGTCCGGATGGGACTTTCCTTGGCGTGGAAGGCAAGCTTGGTGATATGGATATGTAGATCTCCTACCATTGTAACCGACTCTGTGTAACCCTAGCCTCCTCCGGTGTCTATATAAACCGGAGGGCTTTAGTCCGTAGGACACAACATACATTACAACAATCATACCATAGGCTAGCTTCTAGGGTTTAGCCTCCTTGATCTCGTGGTAGATCCACTCTTGTACTACCCATATCATCAATATTAATCAAGCAGGACGTAGGGTTTTACCTCCATCGAGAGGGCTCGAACCTGGGTAAAACATCGTGTCCCTCGTCTCCTGTTACCATCCGCCTAGACGCACAGTTCGGGACCCCCTACCCGAGATCCGCCGGTTTTGACACCGACATTGGTGCTTTCATTGAGAGTTCCTCTGTGTCGTCACCGATAGAGCGGATGCCTCCACCCGTCTTCAAAGACGGTGTTTTCGCCGGAGGGGCCTTGGCCGCCGGCCAAACTATCCGGCTAGGTGGTTTTCTTATGACCGCCTGTCCGGCCGCCGCCTCGACGATGACTTCTCAAGTCGTCAGAAGCAATCTTCGCGTCAGCCCGAAAGCTGCCGAAGAGTTGGATCAAATAGAGCTCTCGTCTGTTAACGAGCTCTTGGATCGCACCGCCGTCCTGGGAGTCGCTACGGACTACGACCAGATTGGGCTTAAAACCGATCTGAGAGAGATTAACTCTCCCTAGGCCACCCACCACGTCGCAGTGGTAGAGGAGCAATACGGCAACTCTTTGCCCGTATTGAAAACTATTCATGTCCGGATTCCCGAACCCTCCATGCCGGACTTCCGCGGAGGAACGGGCTTCGATCGAGCATTGAACTTAAAATCATGCATCACTCTGGACTCTCTGGATTGTGTCCAGCAACCTAAGCTTCCGAATTCGGAAGCTCTTCGGCCTTTAAGCCCCAAGATGGGCAGGGATCCGGATTTTAGTCCACCCACCCGCCCAGACATATGCGATCTATCGCTAATACGGCAAGAGCCCGCTGAAACAGTACATCACTACTGGGCCAGATTCCTCCTGGTTATGGACAGGATAAAGGACTGCCGAGAGGAAAACGCAATCTCAATCTTCTGCAATAATTGCACGGACAAGGGAATACTAAACGCCATTGATCGTCGCCAAATTACGCGCTTCACCGATCTGGCATCCATAGTACGAAAGTACTGTGTGATGGAGAGTTTCCGGAAAACCGAAAATCAATTTTGGGATAATCCGGCCCCAAACCTAGTCCGCAGCAAAAGGGCGCCGTACACTCAGGCCCCAGATGCAAAAATAAAAAAATAAAAACCCAATAAGGGAAGCGGAACCGTACTGGAGGGATGGCTCAATGGACCCTGTAAGCTTCATAGTACAAAGGGAGCTGTCCCAACTCATAGCCTTCGAGCATGTTGGATATTACGGCAGGTGGCCAAAAGTGGCGAGGAGCTTCTAGCCCCGCAAAACAGCTCCAACAATACCGGTACGGTATCAACAGTCTTCGAGACTTTCGCGTCAAACAATATGCGAAAGCGAACAATCTGCAGACTCGCCGAAGTCTACCAAATAGCAACAGCAAATCCATGGAGTGACACAGCTATCACCTTCGGTGCCAGCAACGAACCCAAATTCCGAACAGCCAGAGCACCAGCCGCACTGGTGCTTAGTCCCATAGTGGACGGCTTTCGACTGACAAAAGTCCTCATGGATGGCGGCAGCGGATTAAACCTCATCTACGAGGAAACTCTGCGGAAAATGGAAATCGATTGGAGCCGTATTGAGCGAAGCAGCACAACCTTCAGAGGAATAATCCCTAGCCGGGAGGCACGCTGCACTGGACAAATCACACTCGATGTGGTGTTCGGCTCGCCGGACAATTACAGATCCGAAGAAGTCACGTTCCAGGTGGCCCCGTTCAACAGCGGATATCACGCTATATTAGGACGGGAGGCATTCACAATTTTTCAAGCAGTACCTCATTACGGGTACATGAAGCTCAAAATGCCTGGGCCCGGCGGAATAATCACCCTCGCTAGTGATCCGGACATAGCACTCCGCGCTGAAAATAAGACAGCTGCACTAGCCCTGGAGGCACTATCCAAAGCCTTAGCAGCAGAGGAACTCACCGCGCTACGCTCTACGGTGAACAGGGACGATGTGATACTCGATAAAAGATCCAAGTCCACCTCCTTCAAACCAGCAGATGAAATAATAAAATTCCAAGTCCATCCAACGGACCCAACAAAGACGGCCTCCATTGGGGCACAATTGAACCCCGAAGTAGACGCCGCACTGCGTGAATTCCTTCGGGAAAATTGGGACATCTTCGCCTGGCATCCTTCGGATATGCCCGGAATCCCACGCAGGTTGGCAGAACACAGCCTAAACATCCTAAAAGGATTCAAGCCAGTCAAACAGGCTCTTCGACGATTTTCCGAACCCAAAAGACAGGCAATGGGAGAAGAGCTAGCCAAACTATTGGAAGCCGGATTCATTAGAGATATCAAACATCCGGACTGGCTAGCAAATCTGGTGATGGTACCAAAGAAGGATAAATCCTGGCGCCTCTGTGTCGATTTTAAAGACCTCAATAAGGCTTGCCCAAAGGATCCCTTCCCTCTCCCCCGCATCGACCAAATCATCGATGCTACCACAGGGCACGATTCGTTGTGCTTCCTGGACGCATACTCTGGCTATCACCAAATCAAGATGGTGGAAGCAGACCAAGCCGCAACGGCATTCATCACTCCATACGGACCATTCTGCTTCAACACGATGCCCTTCGGACTTAAAAATGCCGGCGCAACATATCAGCACATGATTCAAACATGTCTGGCCACCCAGATCGGCAAAACAGTCGAAGCATACATAGACGACGTAGTCGTCAAAACAAAACACGTCGAAACTCTAGTAGATGATTTGAGGCTCACATTCGACAACCTCAGAGCATATGACATCAAGCTGAATCCGGAAAAATGCGTTTTCGGCGTACCAACCGGAAAGCTGTTGGGCTTCATTGTATCAGGTAGAGGGATTGAAGCAAACCCGGCTAAAATCCGAGCTCTGTCACAATTGGATATTCCAAAAGACCTCAAACAAATACAAAAATTAACAGGATGCGTGGCAGCTTTAAGCCGCTTTATCTCCCATCTAGGAGAAAAGGCGTTGCCCCTCTATCGCCTCCTCAGGCGCACCGAACACTTTGAGTGGACGGATGTTGCCACTGCCGGACTCGAAGAAATAAAGGCCATATTGGCAACAAATCCGGTCCTGGCTGCGCCCACTCTGGGCGAACCAATGTTGTTATACATCGCAGCAACGCATCAAGTTGTAAGCGCGGTCCTCGTCGTCGAACGAGCGACAGAAGGGCATAAATTCCCTCTTCAAAAACCAGTGTATTATGTATCCACTGTGTTAACCCCCTGCAAATCCTGTTACCCGCACTATCAGAAGATAGCATACGCGGTGTTCATGGCGTCCCGGAAGCTCCGACACTACTTTCAGGAGTGTTCGATAACAGTGGCCTCTGAAGTACCACTCAATGACATTATAAATAACCGCGATGCAACGGGCAGGATTGCAAAATGGGCCATTGAGCTCTTACCATTTGATATAACTTACAAACCTCGGCGAGCTATAAAGTCACAAGTTTTGGCTGACTTCGTCGCCGAATGGACCGAAGCCGAACTCCCTAAAGAGTACGGCGCATACTCTAATTGGGTTATGCATTTCGACGGCTCTAAAATGTTGGCCGGACTGGGGGCTGGCGTCGTATTGACGTCCCCAACCGGGGATACAGTCCAGTACATACTTCAAATAATATACACAGACTCCAACAACGCAGCTGAATACGAGGCCCTATTACATGGTCTCCGGATGGCAGTCTCCATGGGTATTCAACGCCTAGAGGTGCGCGGGGACTCAAACCTTGCAATATCCCAAATAAATGGAGACTTTGACGCCAAGGATCCGAAAATGGCAGCATATCGCAACACCGTTCTAAAAATGTCAGCTCGGTTTGAAGGACTCGAATTCCATCACATAGCCCGAGATAATAACCAAGCGGCCGACGTACTGGCGCGCATCGGTGCGAAACGTGATGCTGTCCCTCCAAATATCTTCCTGGAACGGCTCTTCAAGCCATCCGTACTATGGGAAGAGGAGCCCGGAAGTGACAAACTGGAAAAAACCAAGCCAATTGGCGATTCAGCCGACGACATAACACCGTCAGCCCACGACATAATGGCAGTAATCGCCCCGTGGATAGAACCATTCCTAGCCTACTTGCTTAGGCAGGAACTCCCCGAAGACCAAAACGAGGCCCGCTGCATAGTCCGGCGATCGAAAGCCTACAAGGTCCATGAGGGAGAACTTTATAAGAAAAGCACAACCGGAGTCCTTCAAAGGTGTATCTCCGAAGAGGAAGGGCGAAACCTCCTGGCTGAAATTCATGCCGGACTAGGCGGACACCACGCAGCAGCCCGGGCCCTTACAGGAAAGGCATTCCGTACAGGATTTTATTGGCCGACGGCCCGGGCAGATGCCTAGGACTTAGTCCAGAGATGCGTTGGTTGTCAGCTCTTTGCTAATCAGAGCCATATGCCGCCTACCGCCCTCAAAACTATACCCATTACCTGGTCGTTCGCGATCTGGGGGCTTGATATGGTTGGACCCCTTAAAGGGGGAACCCACAAGCAAAGGTACCTATTGGTCATGGTGGATAAATTCACCAAATGGATAGAGGCCAAGCCGGTCAAAACGGCAGAGTCCGGACCAGTGATAGACTTTATATCCGGGGTAGTACACCGTTACGGAGTCCCCCACAACATCATCACCGACAATGGCACGAACTTCACAGCCGACGAGGTTAAGTCATGGTGCAAGACTATGGGCATCAAGCTCGACTACGCTTCAGTCTATCACCCTCAAACCAACGGTCAAGTGGAACGAGCAAATGGTCTAATAATGAGTGGCATTAAGCCCAGACTAGTGCGGTCACTTACTAAATCGGACACACACTGGGTCGAGGAGCTCGACTCTGTACTCTGGGGGCTTCGGACAACGCCTAACCGCACTACCGGATTCACACCATTTTTTATGGTATACGGCGCAGAGGCAGTCCTGCCCTGCGACATTATTCATGACTCACCTCGAGTGCGCATGTACGAGGAAAGAGAGGCCGAGCTGGATCGGCAGGACAGCCTGGACACATTGGAGGAAGAACGCGACGTCGCCAAAGCTCGTTCCGCATTCTATCAGCAGCAGGCTCGAAGATATCAAAGCAGAGAAGTACGGGCCAAGACTTACAACGTTGGCGAACTAGTTCTACGCCAGCCGGACAAGAAAAAGGACAAGCTCAAGCCCAAATGGGAGGGGCCCTTCATTATCGATCAAGTCCTGACCGGCGGAGCATACCGTCTATGAAATGCGTCGGATAACCGACTCGAGCCGAACCCATGGAACGCAGCCCGCCTCCGAAGATTCTATGCCTAGCGCCGGATTAAGAGTTCGCCCCCTCCCTCCGTCCAAATTTTTATACCTTGGATGCCTTTCGTTCTCTTTTCATTACCTTTTTTATTAATAAGCCCCTAAGGGCTTACTTTGCATTTTTTCGCATACACTTGATGTGCCATCCGCACTCATTATACCTGGGGGCTTCTTTTACAGAAGCTCAATTATAAGGGTTTCATGCCCAGCACATGTGTCACGCTTCCACATGTACCTTTTACTCACCATTATATGCATCGATATGACTTAAGTTTTGGCCAAGCTGGGTTGCCTGGCTCCTGTGCTTACCCCTACGTTCCCGATTGTTCGGCTAGGAGGTAAAGGGAGCACCTCTGCGATTGTTACTGCCGGGTCAGCCGGATGTGTACCTCAGACTGGGTCAAGCCGAAAGCTAGCGTTCTTAAGGGAATATTCGGTCGGTGACTTAAAAGATGACTTTTTACTCATTTATCTATCTGCCCCCAGATGTTTTACTGCTTTCTTTGCAGTCCGGACATGCTAGGGCATGCCTCCCAGCGAAAGGAACCCTTAACGGAACTATTCTCCCTGGAAGATGTTTCTTACTAACCATGTAATATAACATAACTAGTTGGGCACTTGTCTGATAAAGCACTAATGACCCCTACGCCTGGTCTCCATGCATACCACGGTTGTTTCTTAACCAAAAAGGTATTCGGACACACTCCGGACTTTAGGGTCCCGAGGTTGAAGCGAAAAGGTCGGCAAAGACAAACGATCTACAATCCGGCTAGAAGGCATTTCACATGTCACTTCAAAGGAAAACATACATTGTCAAATTTATTGATTGTATTCCTCCTCAATCCCGTCTAACAGGCTGTCTAACTTACAGTCCCGTTGGGAAAACTTAGCAGCCAACTCTACTTGGCTGTATACTAAACTCACAGGGATCTCCTTCCCATCGGGCCCCACCAGTCCAACTTCGGCCTTATGGTTGGGATCCGCCTTCTTATACCACGTCTTCACCATGGCCCAAGCCTCCCTGGCACCTTGACGGCAAGCCGAAATCTTCCACAAACGGAAGCGCTGCCGCACTCCCTAAAGCTTCTCCGCAAGCTCCCCAAGGCCCTCGGGTAGGGAGAGGGCTGGCCATAAAGCCCGGACGACGCCGGTCATTGCCTGCCGAACTCGTTCGAGCAGTTGCAACAGTTGTGGAAGCTGATCACCCGTTGATATGGGCATCTCCTCTGCAGGACGACCTGTGAGTATACCTAAAAGACATATCAGGTCAAAATACTTCCTCGCCGAACTCTTCTTTTCAAAGGAGTCCGCTCAAGCACTTACTATAAATGTCGCGACGAAGCCGCTGATTCTCCTTAACGGAGCCGGACAGCTCGGCTCGAGCGTCTTTCAGCTCTTCTCCGAGCTTGGCGTTGGCATCCTGGAGCTTGTTCCTTTCTTGCTGAACCCTATTCAGCACACTCTCTCCGGCCTTTAGCTGGCGCAGCAATGCTTGCCTGTCCGGATCTTGTCCGGCGGCACCTGCAATGTCATTATTAGACTCGCGTGGACGCCACACAGCGCTTATATTTATTAATAAAAATGTGTTACCAGGAGGGGTCTCTGCGTCTCCTCCTGCGGCAGCAAGTGCGGCCTCAAGTTGGGCCTTGCAATCTTGCAGCTCCCGAGACAGCTGGGCATTCTTCTCGGTAAGAGCCTGCGTTTTCAAATGATCCTTAAATCAGTTAACATAACTACTTTAAGTCTCGGGGGCTACTGGTATATACAACCATTAAAATTCCCTTACCCGTATGTCCTTCACATACTGCTCCGTGGCTCTGGTAAAACCATCTTGAGCAGCACGGAGATGCGCGTCCCCTGCGTTAAAGGCATCCAATGCCTCAGGGGAAAAGCACGCTTCACGAAATACTGTCAGGCGGCGCCTATGGTTCATGGCGCTCTCCACCTCAGACTTGGTGGCGGACAGTCTGTCGGTGTCCTCTGTTGGAGAAGGATCCGGCCCGCGCCTTGCGCTTGCCTCCCCCTCCAGGCCGGGCGCTGGAGCCTGGCCGGTGTAGGTTGGATCGGCAACTTCTGCGCCCGCAGTTCGGCGAGCGCTTTTTCTCCTGCAAAGATCGTGAGCACTCAGGCGTTTCCTAGGAACGTCGCTCTGAAAATTCAAATACGAGCTATACCTTTGCGGCGACGTTTCCGTCCGCACCGCGCTCCTTTTCCGCCTGCTCGTCCGAACTGACCTCTGTTGGTCAGCCGCCGTGGGCTCGGCTTCCTGCCATGAAGGCGCTTCCTGCAAAATACCATCGTTCGCGAAGGTTAGAAATGGGCAGGGAAGAGATAATGGTGTCCGGACTTCGGTCGCGGTCACCTGGGAAGCCGGACACAGTCCGGGGTAATCCGCCGTAATGGCCACCAAGGCATTGTCTATGCTGAGCTGGTGAAACACCCCGTCGATCAGCTCCACCTCGATGTCCGGGTCCTCTTCGGAGGCCGGATCCAAGGATCTTTCTGGATCCTCGGGTTGCGGAGCAGGACTCACCATGTCCTCCACAGTCCGGCGTAGATCTTGCGCCAAAGACATAATGTAAGAAGCTTAAACTTCGAAAGCATGGGTTGAGCCCTTAAAGGTGTTCACTTACCCATCCTCTAGGGTTGATCATGGAAAACCCATTCAAAGGGTTCATTCGAAGGAAGTCCTCCTTCTCCCCCTTGTACAGGCTGGACAGGATCTCCACCAGATCCTCGGTCGAATCCGGCCCTTTGCGGCCATGACGGGTGGCATCGTCTTCCCCGTTGAAATCCCACATGGGGTGGCCTCTGTATTGCAATGGCTGTACCCCCCGCATGATGCATGTCTCCATGACTCCGATCATGGTCAAGCCAGAATGGGCCATTAATCTTATTCGGCCCATCAAGTACTGGACGCTCTTGTCTTCCTCCAATCGGGGGCTCCGTGGGCGCCAGCTGAGGCGCTTCTTCAAAGGAGCAGCACTAAACTCTGGGAGGCCGATCCGGACTGGGTCCGGCAGCGGAGCGTCTCCTATATAAAACCATTCTGAAGGCCAGTCTTCGGACGCCTTCTTGGGAGTACCGGATGGGTATCCGGTCCCGGCAATGCGCCATATTTCGGCGCCGCCCACTTGATATATGGACCCCTCGCGAGAACGGGGTACGAGGCAGAACAGCCTCTTCCACAATGGAAAATGGGGCTCAATGCCCAGGAATAGCTCACAAATAGCTACGTAGCCCACGATATGCAGGACAGAGGCGGGCGTGAGGTGGTGGAGCTGGAGTCCGTAGAACTCCAGGAGCCCGCGGAGGAATGGATGTATTGGGAATCCGAGTCCCCTTACCAGATAGGGGACGAAGCATACTCACTCCCCCTTATTGGGGCTTGGGGTAGCCTCCGCTTGCCTCCCACCTTGATAAGTAACCAGTCCGGCCCGGACTGGGACCATGAAGGCCGGAGGGAGAAATCCCCCTGTTTGGAGCTTCACTAGCTCGTTGTGCGAAACAGAGCACCTCCTCCAATTCCCCGGCGATGGGCTGGGAGTGCGTGAAGAAGAGCCGCGTCGATGGTCCATGATGGAATGGATTTTTAGGTCAAAGGCGCTCCGATGAAGTATTCGCGGGAGGAGGATGGTGTGGTTTGGATCTGGATTTTTGCCTCTTTTATAGGCAGATGACTCGCACGACTGGGGGTGAAACGTAAAAGACGCCCTGGCTTTTCGCATTCGTGCGACGCGTGGAAAAATACCATTATTGGGCGTAGAAGCCGAGAAACACAGTATTTATGGTGAAGCCGGACACTGTTCGGCAGGTACATGGAACTTGAAGGGAGAACCCGCCTTGCAACGCCGAAGACTATATACGCGCTGGTTTGGGGGCTACTGAGGGAGTCCTGGACTAGGGGGTGTCCGGACAGCTGGACTATCATCGTCCGCCGGACTATCATCGTCCGCCGGACTCCAAGACTACGAAGATACAAGATTGAAGACTCCGTCCCGTGTCCGGATGGGACTTTCCTTGGCGTGGAAGGCAAGCTTGGCGATATGGATATGTAGATCTCCTACCATTGTAACCGACTCTGTGTAACCCTAGCCTCCTCCGGTGTCTATATAAACCGGAGGGCTTTAGTCCGTAGGACACAACATACATTACAACAATCATACCATAGGCTAGCTTCTAGGGTTTAGCCTCCTTGATCTCGTGGTAGATCCACTCTTGTACTACCCATATCATCAATATTAATCAAGCAGGACGTAGGGTTTTACCTCCATCGAGAGGGCCCGAACCTGGGTAAAACATCGTGTCCCTCGTCTCCTGTTACCATCTGCCTAGACGCGCAGTTCGGGACCCCCTACCCGAGATCCGCCGGTTTTGACACCGACACCTGTTGTGCATTATTTTGCTCTTTTCATTACTGAGTGTTCACTTGCTAGAGAGAAGGTAGGTGCACTTAGTGCTCCAGACTTTGATGTTTTACGTCATGCACTTTACGGCGACTACACTTAAAGCTTGGGAGCTATTATGGCACGTCGCCTCCACCTTAACAGATCTAAGGGTAAAATACATGGTGGTATTTATGCTACTCTCTTAGCAAGTCACTTTAACGTTCAGATACGCCAGCATGATTATCCTTTGCCCAGGGTTTACCTAGATCGCGCGGTTATGGCATACCACCAGTTTATTGATAGCGAGAGCACTCACATTCCTGTTCCTTATAACCTGGTTTTCAGTGTGGATACTCGTGATATTATTCCATTGCATGCACCTGCTTTGTTTGATCCTATTGCCAGGGAAGGATATAGGATTATGTCTGAGGACATTGTTGCCTACCAGAACAACCTGGCTGCGGCAAAGGAGGAGCCTCAGTAGTGGTACCCTCAGGTGCCCGCTCCCCAACACTTCAACATAGGACCTCATGGCTTCTATCAGTGGCCTTAGACCAAGTTAGGCCAAAAGCCTAAGCTTGGGGGAGTACGTATTTCCACCGACATTACTTTCATGTTCACACATTTCATTCCAGTTGTCGGTGTTCACACTTTTTCATTCTATTATCCATGCTAGATTTATTTTCTCGCCTTCTTCTTGTGTGTTTGAAAAGCTTTGAGAAAACGCAAAAATATTTCCTGCTTCCTTTTGATTTTTCTTTCTAGAGTAGTTAGTTGTAGTATTTAAAAAGAAAGTCCAAAAAGATTTCATTGTTCTTCTTTTGCTTGTTGGGAGTTTTCCCGTGTAAATAGTTTTTCTCGGTTTTGTTTCTCCCTTTTATTTGCTCGTTCAAGAAAAAACAAAAACTCCAAAAATATTTCAGTGTGTTTCTCTGAATTTCTTTTCTTTCTATTGAGCCATACCGAGGAGAAGACCACGATGAAAATGTTGAGTGGTTCTCATATGCATTAGTGTTAATCTAATAAAGAGCCCATATTACCTTGTCTTCTCCTCTTGAATAAAATGTTTGCAGATTCCAGCTTAGTCCATGGCACTCTTGCACTATTATTATTCTCACATCGTTCGGTCATGCAAGTGAAAGGCAAAAATGACGATATCTGATGAACTGGCTATGGCAGAGAGAAACGGGTATGAACTCGACTTGTTCTGCTTTTCTAAATATGTTTAACCTAGTATCCATGATTCAGCCTATTATGATCAAACATGTTTGCAATGACAACTAGAGATTATAGTTTCTCATGCCATGCATAAGTATCTAGGAGTGGATAATGATTTATCTTGGATGTCAACATTGTGTTAAAATGATTGTGATGTAGTATGATGATATGGTATCCTCCTCTGAGTGTTCGAGTGGCTTGACTTGGCACATGTTCATGCATGTAGTGGAATCAAAACCAACATATCCTCTATGATATTTATGTTCATGGTGTTCATATCCTACTCATGCTAGTATCCAATGTTATTCATGACCGTTTTCGCTCTCTAGCTGGCTGCTTCTCAACCTAATTGCTAGCCTTCGCCTGTACTAAGCGAGAATTCTGCTTGTGCATCAAAACCATGAAACCTAAGTTATTCCAGATGAGTCCTACCTATATGTGGTATTACCCTGCCATCCTAAGTAAATTTGCATGTGCCACCTCTAATCACTTCAAATAAATATCATTTTTCTATGCTTGGATTGTTCATAGAGTGACATGAGGTAGTCAGTATCTTCCATGCTAAGTGGGTTATTCTCACGATGAGTGTTTATTCACTCGTCCTTGCCGAGAGGGGTAGTAATAGGGATTCCCAGTCCCGAATTCAAATTGCAAATAATTAAACAAAACTCCCCCAGGACTATTGTTGGTATGGGCAGCACCCATTGTTTTGGACAAGCCGTGGAGTGTGACTGTTGGTGGAGGGGGAGTAAACCATTACTTTTATAGCTTGGGAACCGCCACTAATGTGTTTAGCATGGAAGATGCTGATGACTAATAGTCGCGAAGTAAACAAGAAGGGTGCATTTCTCAAAATTTCATTTACCTTTATTTTAAAAACTTGAGCTCTGGCACTGCTGCAAATCACTGCTTCCCTCTGCGAAGGGGCTATCTATTTACTTTTATGTTGTGCCATCACCTTCTCAAATAAGCGCCAGAACCTGAGAGCACTATTATCATCCTCATGCATTGTGTGTAGCTAATGTTGGGTGCATCATGACTGGATCTTTTCTACCATGAATTACAATGTTTAGTCGCTGCTTGAACTTTGGAGGTGCTCTGCATTTATGTTTTGCGGTCTCAGAAAGGACTAGCGAGATACCACTATTGTCATATTATATCATGGTTGTTTTGACAACATGTTATTCTTTGAGATATCTTATTATTGCTCGATAGTTGATTATGTCATTGACATGAGTTAATATAATTTCTAAGAGTTATTGCCGACATGGTTAGTAATAATCTTGGTTGAAAGCCTGGGTGCTACTTAAGCTTATTTATGTAAACAAGAGCAAAAGAGTTCGTAAAAGTTTTTCTTTTTTCACTTTCAATTTATCAACTGAATTGCTTGAGGACAAGCAAAGGTTTAAGCTTGGGGGAGTTGATACGTCTCTGTCGTATCTACTTTTCCTAATGCCTTTCCTCTTGTTTTAGATTCTAATTTCCATGATTTCAATGAAGCTAACCTGGATTGACGTTGTTTTCAGCAGAACTACCATGGTGTTGTTTTTGTGCAGAAATAAAGTTTCTCAAAATGGAACGAAACTTTTTGGAGAATTATTTCATAATAAAAGAAAATTACTGGAGCCAAGAACCACAGGAGGGGGGCACCTGGGTGGGCACAACCCACCAGGGCGCCCCCTCTAGGCGCGCCGAGGTGGGTAGTCCCCACCTGGTGGCCCCGTAGACCCTGAAACCGATGCTATAAAATCACATTTTTCTAGAAAAAAATCAGGGAGAAATAGTTATCACGTTTCATGAGACGGAGCTGCCACCACCTCCTATTCTTCATCGGGAGGCCAGATCTGGAGTTCGTTTGGGGCTTCGGAGAGGGGGATCTTCGATCTTCATCATCACCAACCCTTCTCCATCGCCAATTCCATGATGCTCCCCGCCAGGAGTGAGTAATTCCTTCGTAGGCTCGCTGCTCGATGAGGAGTTGGATGAGATTCATCATGTAATCGAGTTAGTTTTGTTAGGGCTTGATCCCTAGTATCCACTATGTTCTGAGATTGATGTTGCTATGACTTTGCCATGCTTAATGCTTGTCACTTTGGGCCTAGGTGCCATAATTTCATATCTGAACCGTTTATGTCATCATCATTATATCTGTGTTCTAGATCCGATCTTGCAAGTTATAGTCACCTACTATGTGTTATGATCCGGCAACCCCGGAGTGAAAATAGTCGGTACACTTCCCAGTTATGACTGTAGTTTGAGGATTTCATGTATTCACCGTGTGTTAATGCTTTGTTCCGTTTCTCATATCCCTTAGTTTCCAATAGGACCCCGCTGCCACGGGAGGGTAGGGCAAAAGATGTCATGCAAGTTCTTTCCATAAGCACGTATGACTATTTACGGAATACATGCCTACATTATATTTATGAACTAGAGCTAGTGCCGCATTGCCCTAGGTTATGACTGTTACATGATGAATATCATCCAACAAATTACTGATCCAATGCCTATGATTTTCCTACATATTGATCTTCCTAAGTTACTACTGCTGATGTTACTATCGTTACTGCTACACAACTATTACTATCACTGTTACCGCTATTGTTGCTGCTACCACTACTATCAAAGCTATCATACTACTGTGCTACTGATCACTTTGCTGCAGATAATTAATCTCCAGGTTAGTTGAATTAACAACTTAGCTGCTAATACTTGAAAATATTCTTTGGCTCCCCTTGTGTTGAATCAATAAATTTGGGTTAAATACTCTACTCTGGAAAATTGTTGCGATCCCCTATACTTGTGGGTTATCAAGTTGTTGCAAGCTTTGTTGTTAATTCATTTTAGTAAGCTTGTGAACCCATTTGCTAGTTGGGTGTGTGTGGGGAGATGTGTCGTGCATCGTGTATCTCATGTATTCAAGACTATGTTGATGCTTAATGCTCATCCTTATATTAGTCTTCTCAAGTGCTTTGCCATGACTCACACACATCTTTTTGGTTGAGCCTTTTCTTAAGTTGCCTCTTTTACATGTTGCTCAACCATGTGTTTGTTTCAAGTGCTAGGCTTTGTTTACTATATGCTCACTTGCACTTGTTGTGAGTTTCTATTGATTTTGGGGGAGTGATGATCCTATTTTGTGCTCATTGTATTCAAATACAAATATTCTGATTTGTGCACAAATCATGGGGAGCTTCTCTAGTTTCTTTAGAGCACTCCTATGCTCATATCATATTATCTTATATTCATGTGGCTCATAGGATCTTTGGTCTAGTTTGTTCAATTGGTATCTTTTGTTTGCTTGCTTCAACTGGTATCTTTTGAATGCTTGATTGCTTGTGTCTCTCTTTGATTTGTATTTGTTGGCATATCTTTGTTTAGCAATCTTTGTGCCTCAATGTAGTTTGTCTTCCTCCAAGTATTTACCTTTGGATACATGTATGGAATTCCACTCTCTTATTGAGAAATACACAATTTATGGAGGAACACAATTTATATTGGCCTTCTAAGTTTTTTACGCCCATTTTGGCAATCAATGCCAATGGGGGAGAAGTTTCAGAGAGTCTTGAGGAGAAGTTTACATAGTTATTTCTTCTTGATTTGGTTTTGTTCCTAAGCATTTGCAACTCTTACGCATGTATTATTGGTTTTTGCATTGTATGGTGATGCATAATTCCTTATATAAACTCTCTTGAAAGTGATTGTCATCAATTACCAAAATAGGGGAGATTGAAAGAACATGTGGTGCCCCCATGTGTGGCTTTGGTAATTGATGCCATTATCTATGGACTAAAGGTTGCATTGAGTTATATTTGAAGTATTTGTCCATAGGCATTTCTTGAAGTTAATGTGTTGGTTTCATGGAGTTTATGAGTTGACCAAGGTGCTATTAAGGAATTATCCAAAGATTGGTCATGTGAGTGTTGAACTTATTGCAAGCATGTCTTGAAGAATAAGATTGTGTGATCATTCATGTTTACCTTCAAGACATCATCCAAATGAAGAGAGTTGGAAAGATTCAAGGTTGATCAAGACTAAGTACAGAGAGTGGTTCAAGTTGATCAACACACAAAGCGTAGAAGATGTACCGAGAGGGATCAAGTGATCCCATGGTATGGTAAGCATTGTCCATTACACTTTGTGTACCAACCCATGGTCTACATGAGAGTTCTATGTGGGGTTATGTATGTTTCCATGGGCTTGCGTCAAGAGGAAGATATCATTCAACCCATGGAGAGGATGACATCAAGTGGTGATCGTCATCAAGATTGTGGTGTGCAAGGTCAAGTGGAGCAACAAGAAGAGATAAAGTGCTTGAAGCTTGCCGTCCATTTTGGTGACAATGGACTTGTGAAGATGTGCCAAAGAGTGGCTCTCACATAGTGGAATATGGGGGAGTGATACGTCTCCAACGTATCTATAATTTTTTATTGTTCCATGCTATTATATTACCCGTTTTGGATGTTTATGGGCTTTACTATACATTTCTATATTATTTTTGGGACTAACCTATTAACCAGAGGCCCAGCCCAAATTGCTGTTTTTTTCCTATTTCGGTGTTTCGCAGAAAAGGAATATCAAACGGAGTCCAAACGGAATGAAACCTTCGGGAGAGTTATTTTTGGAACAAACACAATCCAGGAGACTTGGAGTTGACGTCAAGAAGCAAACGAGGAAGCCACGAGGCAGGGAGGCACGCCCTAGGGGGGTGGGCACGCCCCCTACCCTCGTGGGCCCCTCGTGGCCCCCCTGACCGACTTCCTTTGCCTATATATATCTACATACCCTGAAAACATCCAGGAGCACCACGAAACCCTATTTCCACCGCCGCAACCTTCTGCACCCATGGGATCCCATCTTGGAGCCTTTTCCGGTGCTCCGCTGGATGGGGAATCGATCACGGAGGGCTTCTACATCAACGGCAAAGCCTCTCCGATGAAGTGTGAGTAGTTTACCACGAACCTTCGGGTCCATAGTTATTAGCTAGATGGCTTCTTCTCTCTCTTTGGATCTCAATACAAAGTTCTCCTCGGCCTTCTTGGAGATCTATTCGATGTAACTCTTTTTGCGGTGTGTTTGTCGAGACCCGACGAATTGTGGGTTTATGATCCAGTTTATCTATGAGAAATATTTGAATCTCCTCTGAATTCTTTTATGTATGATTGGTTATCTTTGCAAGTCTCTTCGAATTATCAGTTTGGTTCGGCTACTAGATTGATCTTTCTTGCAATGGGAGAAGTGCTTATGATGTAGGGTGGAACCCTATAGCGTCGATCTTTCACGTTTGGAGGGGATCCTACGGAGGAAACACGAAGAACACGCGGAAGCACGAGGGGAAACACGGGGAAAACGAGAGAGAATCACTCAACCAACAAGGAATCGATCACACAAGTGCTAGATCAACACACACATATGAGATCCACGAGATACATAGTCAACTAGGGTAAGGATACAAAGGAACCGTTCATCTCCAAGAGGAGGCCTTGATGTTCTTCCCTAGATAGGGGTCTTGAATCCGCTGAGGGATCTTCTCCGAGGAGGTCCTGATCTCCGAGAAGTAACCGAGTGGATGAGCAAAGGCTCTCACACAAATATGAGCTAATCCAATGCTAAGTCCCAAAGTGAGGAGATGGGGTCCTATAAATAGAGTTGGGGCGAAGGGGTACATGGGCTCAGCCCAACACGCGCGCGCAGGCGCTGGCCGGATGATCCGGACGAGGGTCCGGATGATCCGGGCTGGTCCGGATGATTCGGGTGGAGGCCCGGATGAGCCGGATGGTCGGCTGGTGGTCGTGCAGGGCCGGATGTCCGGCTGGAGGTCCGGATGTCCGGGCCGGGTCCGGATGATCCGGGACTTGGTCCGGATGATCCGGCTTCAGCGCGGAGCTTCTGTAGGCTTCGGTCAATTTAGCCGGATCGTCCGGACCGGGGTCCGGATCGTCCGGGCTCTGTCCGGATCGTCCGGGCCGCCGTCCGGATCGTCCGGCCACCCTGGTCCTTGGTGCTTTTTCCTCTCCGTCTTCTCGCATGTCTTCCGCTTCCGGTTCTCCTTGCCTCCTTGCTTCTTCATGGTTGACTCCTTGGTACCTGAGTATGCATAGTGTTTCCGTTTGAGGTAGTAACCATGTCTCATGTGAATCGAAAGGGAATTGTGAGAGGAGTGATGTCACCTCGGTTTCAAGAGCTCTTGCACGTGCTCGAGTCATCGGTCCTTGTGGTGTTGGAGGTGTTGATGTAGAGTCCATGGGGATGATGGAAGGATGCTCCGCATCATATCCCCTCCCTTCGAAAGGATCCGACCTCGGATCTATATCTTCATCACCATGGAAAGGCGAGAGGTCTTTGACGTTGAAGGTGTCGCTCACGTTGTACTTGTCGCTTGGTAGGTCGAGCTTGTAGGCGTTGTTGTTGTAGCGTGCTAACACCTTGAAGGGTCCGTCGGCTCGAGGTAGAAGTTTGGACTTGCGTTCGTTGGGGAAGCGTTCCTTGCGAAGGTGTAGCCACACGAGATCGCCTATGTTGAAGATCATGGGTTGCTTGTTGATGTTGAGCTTGGTCGCTAGTCGTTGTACTTGGCGCTCGATTGTGTTTCTTGTATCTTCATGCATCTTCTTGATGTATCTTGCACGGGTACTTGCGTCGAGGTTGGTGCGCTCTTGTAGAGGTAGAGGTAGAATGTCCAATGGGGACAATGGGTTGAAGCCGTAGATGACCTTGAAGGGGGACTTGCCGGTCGTCGAATGTCTTGCACGGTTGTAGGCGTACTCGGCGATGGGTAGACACGCCTCCCACTCCTTGATGTTCTTCTTGATCAACACGCAAAGTAGAGTGGAGAGCGTCCGGTTCGTCACCTCTGTTTGGCCGTCGGTTTGAGGATGGTATGCGGATGAGAACAAGAGCTTGATTCCGAGCTTGGCGCAAAGAGTTTTCCAAAAGTAACTCAAGAACTTGATGTCGCGGTCGGAGACGATTGACTTTGGTACTCCATGGAGGTGCAAGATTTCCCTACAAAAGAGATTTGCAATATGTGAAGCATCGTCTACCTTGTTGCAAGGAATGAAATGTGCCATTTTAGAAAATCGGTCCACAACAACAAATACGGAGTCTTTTCCATTTTGAGTTCTAGGCAAACCAAGTACAAGGTCCATGCTAATGTCTTCCCAAGGTTGATAAGGAATAGGAAGAGGCATGTAAAGACCATGAGATTGAGCTTTTGACTTAGCTTTGCGGCATGTTGAGCATCTTGTGGTGAAGCGTGAGACGTCTCGAAACATCTTTGGCCAAAAGTAGTTCTTGGAGAGCGTGGCGAAGGTCTTGTCGCGTCCAAAGTGTCCCATGAGTCCACCTCCATGAGCCTCTTGCAAAAGGAGTAAACGAAGAGAAGACTCGGGTATGCATAGTTTGTTAGCTCTCATAAGATAACCATTCTTGAGGTAATATTGTTCCCAAGAAGTATGCGTCAAACATTTAGCATAATGGGGTGCAAAAGATGGATCACTAGCATATAAATCTTTTATGTGCTCAAAGCCGATAACATTCAACTCAAGTTGGGTGACAAGCGTGCATATGCGTGAAAGTGCATCGGCAACTACATTTTCCTTGCCCTTAATGTACTTGATCACATATGGGAAAGATTCAATAAATTCACTCCATTTGGCATGACGCTTGTTCAATTTAGTTTGACCTTTCAAGTACTTAAGCGTTTCATGATCGGTATGGATGACAAACTCATGAGGTCTAAGATAATGTTCCCAAACATGGAGGACACGCACTAAAGCATACAATTCCTTGTCATACACGGGATAGTTAAGTTGAGCACCGGAGAGTTTTTCACTAAAATAAGCAATGACTCGTTTTTCTTGCATTAAAACTCCGCCAATTCCGGTACCACTTGCATCACAATGAACCTCAAAAGTTTTGTCAAAATTGGGTAAAGCAAGAATCGGAGCATGAGTAAGCAAAGACTTGAGCTCATCAAAAGCGTTGGATTGCAAAGGTCCCCAAACAAAGGGTGTATTCTTCTTACTCAAAGCATGCAAAGGAGCTGCAATAGTGCTAAAGTTTTTCACAAAGCGATGATAAAAACCTGCCAGACCAAGAAAACTTCGCACTTGTTGCAAATTGGTGGGTTGGGGCCAAGTTTTAATTGCTTTGATCTTAGTTTCATCAACATGGACACCCTTGGAAGAGACAACGAAACCCAAGAAAACCACTTTGTCAACGCCAAAAGTGCATTTTTTCAAGTTGGCATAAAGACTTTCTTTTCGAAGTGTTTTCAAAACAAGCTTAACATGATCAAGATGCTCTTTCATGGTTTTGATAAACACAAGAATATCATCGAAGTAAACCACAACAAAGATTCCAATGTATGGACGAAGTACATGATGCATGAGACGCACAAAAGTTTCGGGAGCTTCCGACAAACCCATAGGCATAACCAACCATTCATATAAGCCAAATTTTGTTTTGAAAGCAGTTTTCCATTCGTCACCCTCATGAATGCGGATTTGATAATAGCCACTTTTAAGATCAATTTTTGAGAAAAAGTTGGCTCCACTAAGTTCATCAAGCATATCATCTAAGCGAGGAATGGGATGCCTATAGCGCACGGTGATAGCATTTATGGGTCTACAATCGGAACACAAGCGGAAAGTTCCATCGGGCTTAGGCACAAGTATAACGGGAACAGCACAAGGGCTTAAGCTTTCACGTACATGACCGTTGTCGATTAGTTGTTGTACTTGCCGTTGAATCTCCTTGGTTTCTTCGGGATTGACACAGTATGGAGCTTTGTTTGGAAGTGGTGCTCCGGGAATGAGGTCAATTCGATGCTCAATGCCTCGTAGGGGAGGTAGACCCGGAGGTAGCTCATCGGGGAAAACATCTTGAAATTCCTGCAAAAGAGATTGAAACACCAAAGGTAGCTCATGAGTGGTGTTAGTTTTTGGTTCTCCATCCTTGCACACTAGGAAAAAGTGCATCACACTCGATGGGTTCTCACACACTTCTCTCATCTCATGTTTGGTGGCGAATAGTATGAGGTTTTTCTCTCTAGGCGAAGAGGCGCTCAAATTTGGCTTGTGGCTCTCACTCACTTTTTGGTGGCTCACTTTCTCACTCTTCTCTCTTTGGTTGGTGGCTTGTTTGTCGGCTATCACTTGACTAGGAGACATGGGTCGTAGGACATATTCTTTGCCTTTCATCTTGAAGCTATAGTGGTTTGTACGCCCATTGTGGTATGCACCACGGTCGAATTGCCATGGCCGACCAAGGATGAGGTGGCAAATGGTCATTGGGACGACATCACACTCTAAAGTGTCCTCATATGCACCGATTTTGAAGGATACTTGGACCGTATGCTCAACTCGTATAGTGCCGGAGTCACTTAGCCATTGAACCTTGTAGGGTTGCGGATGCTTCTTCTTGAGCAATTGGAGCTTGGAGCATAGTTCTTCGCTTGCCAAGTTGTGGCAACTACCTCCATCGATGATGACCTTGACGGATCGTCCATTGATGCCGGCCTTTCTGTGGAAGATGTGGCATCGTTGGTCTTCTTCTTGTTGATGTTGAAGTGTCAAGACTTTGGAGACAATAAGAGCGGGGCTTGTATCTTCATCACAAAAGACTTGATCATCTTCATCCTCGTTGATGCGCCGGTGCATGGCCACTTGCTCAATAGCTTCCATTTCATCTTCACTCATTGAGTCGTAGGTGCCATCGTCGTTGAGTATCATGGTGCGCTTGTTGGTGCATTCATATGACTTGTGGCCTCGGCCGCCGCAAGTGAAACACTTGAAGGAGCTTGTCTTGACGGTCTCATCGGTTGGAGTAGATGATGAAGCACGCGGCTTGAAGTTGCTTGTAGTAGGAGGGAGACGACTTGAAGTTGAGGAAGTTTTCTTGTAACTTGACTTGTCGTCGTTGCTTGAAGAAGGCTTGGTTGATGTCGAAGTTGGAGTAGTTGTTGAAGCTTGGTTGTTGGAGAAGCCATATGTCTTGGATGAGTACTTGGCGTACTTGAAGTCATCTTGCACTTGTCGTTCCGCCTTTGTAGCTTGATGCACGAGCTCAATGAGGTTGGAGTAGGGTTGGAAGTCGGCGATCTTCTTGATGGGATGGTTGAGTCCATTCAAGAATCGTGCCATTGTTTGCTCATCATCCTCCGTGACATTGGCTCGAATCATGGCAATCTCCATTTCCTTGTAGTATTCTTCAACACTTTTTGTTCCTTGCTTGAGGAGTTGTAGCTTCTTGAAGAGATCACGGTTGTAGTAGGTGGGCACAAAGCGTGCTCTCATGACATCCTTCATTTGAGCCCAAGTGGTGACTGGAGGTTCACCTCTTGCTTGTCGGCGCTCAAGGACTTGTTCCCACCATATGAGCACATAGTCTTGGAACTCAAGTGATGCCATAGCGATCTTCTTTTCTTCATCATAGTTGTGCAAACGAAAGATTTTGTCGACCTTCAATGCCCATGAGAGGTATTCTTCGGGATCATTGGTTCCATTGAACTTGGGCATTGTGAACTTGAGCTTGCCATAGCGTTGTTCTTCATTGTGTTGAGGTCGATGTTGATGATGACGTTCTTGACGTGGAGGGTAATCATCCTCATGTTGCTCTTGGCGAGGAGGAAGTCCATTATCAACTTGCTCTTGTTGACCTTGAGGTTGAAGTTGAGCTTGAGTAGCTTGTGGGACTTGACGTTGCGCACGCGGATGGTAGTTCCTCTCTTGTATTTCTTCTCGAAGGGCTTCCTCTTGATCGCGCCTTTCGCGATTGCGGTTGGCGATAGCTCGACTTGATGCTTGAAGGGCACGTTCCGCCTCAAGAGCTTGTGCTTCTCGTTGTTGTTGTTGAAGACATTGAGCCTCGGCGTCTTGTTGCTCTTGATGTAGGTGATCTCGTTCTTGTTCTTGTTGGCCACGAAGATGTTGTCGTTCTTGAGCTTGAGCAAACGCCACTTGGTTCGATTGAGGACGAGGAACTTGTTCATCAACTTGCTCTTGGAGATTCTTGTCGTGTAGCGGGTTGCGAGATGCATGACAGTCTTGACGCGCTGCTCGTCGAAGAGTGTTCGATGACGGTGTACTTGTGTCGGAGAAGGAGTCGTCGCAGTGGCGACTTGAGTGGCTCCATCTTGAGTGTGAGGAAGTAGACGTACGCCGGTTCATCAACAAGGCGCGAAGCTCGTCCATTCTTGCATCGTTCTCTTTCTTATGCGCGTCGAGCTTGTTGTCGATGCGTTCGCTCATTGCTTGTTGCTCTTGATGGAGAGCTCGTTGTGTGGCAAAGAGGTGGCTCTTGGTGACGTATGATGACATGTCGTCGTCTTGCTCGATGAAGAGTGGATTTGTAGAAGAACTTGGCCTGTCCATCATTTCAAGCAAATTGTGAGTGGTAGAAGGAGAAGAACGAATACCAATGTACCTTTGACCGAAGTTGAAGATGAATCAAGTTCACTCAAATGCGGACAATGAAATAGCACTATTGGTACCGATCCTTGTCGATTCTCACACCTACACAAGTAAAAGCTTTTGGTGGAGCTTGGTTAGGATGGTGGCACAAAATTGATTGCAATCGTTAGCTTGACTCAAAAATGTTGAAGAAGATTCGCAATTTCGTATATGCAACAAGTAGATCAAGCAAGTAGTGGTACACGGAAACACACACGCAAATAGATAAATGGGATTGTGCAAACCAAAAGTGAGCCAAAATGTGGAATCCACGAAAATGCTCTTGTTGCACAATACTAGAGAGACGCTAGCACGATTGCACAATAGGCGGATACGGAGCTTGTGCACAACCTACTAGGCAAAAATGCAACGATCTCTATCCCAAGTATGCTATATGTATGGTGTATCGGTGCAATGATCCAAGATGATCTTATATGACAATCTTAATGTTGTATGATGCTATGCTTGTTGCTTATAAGCTCTTTGCTTATCTTTCCTCTTTGCTTAAAAGCTTGAGTGGCTCTTTCTCTTTTGAGCTCTTTTCTTATGCAAACTTCACGAACTAAGATAGCAATTGTGTATGCGATGACAACTTTGTGACACAGAAGTTGATTCCGAGATATGTACCTCGATGGTATGTATGATATGGTGTATGCAACTAATGTGCACAAGTCATGTTGCCGGCAATACTCAAAGGCTAGTCTCGATGGGTAAGCAACGCAAAATATGGTCTATGATGGTTATCAATGCAATTGCAAGGTATGACAAAGATGTCATCGATGTTACCGTCCGTAGCGAAGATGAGTAGTCGACCAAAATGAGCGTTTGTTGTTGATGTTGCACCGCACCTAAATAGCCGAAATACAAAAGGACACGGAAATCTCACTCAAATTGTCGAACTCAAATTCGAATGGTAGTACGGAGGTTGTGTCTTGGGGGTTTGGCAAGTGGAAGTGGTGGTGGATGGGGTGGGGATGTGGTATGTAGGTATCGATGGTGGTGGTGGTGGTGGGGGACTGCAAATCTGCAGTTTCGGCAGAGGAAGTTGGATGATCCGGGCCAGGAGCCGGATGATCCGGGCACGTCCGGATGATCCGGGTCGGAGTCTGGATGATCCGGGCAGGTCAACCACGCACGGGAACTGCTCGGGAAGAACACGAAAACGGGGAGAAATTTGACGATTTCGGGGAATTTGGATGGATTTCGAGGGGGAGAAGGTGGGGAAAAGCAAGATCCACGAGTTACACACCGAATCCACGGATCAAAAACAACAAAACATCATCAAAACCAACAAATCACAAAAAAATTTGGGGGGTATTTTTGTGGGGATTTTCGGATTTTAGGACGAAAACAACAAAATCAAGCTAGAAAACACGGGGTAGGGGCTCCAAAAACGTGATCAACGTGGCTCATGATACCATATGATGTAGGGTGGAACCCTATAGCGTCGATCTTTCACGTTTGGAGGGGATCCTACGGAGGAAACACGAAGAACACGCGTAAGCACGAGGGGAAACATGGGGAAAACGAGAGAGAATCACTCAACCAACAAGGAATCGATCACACAAGTGCTAGATCAACATACACATATGAGATCCACAAGATACATAGTCAACTAGGGTAAGGATACAAAGGAACCGTTCATCTCCAAGAGGAGGCCTTGATGTTCTTCCCTAGATAGGGGTCTTGAATCCGCTGAGGGATCTTCTCCGAGGAGGTCCTGATCTCCGAGGAGAAGTAACCGAGTGGATGAGCAAAGGCTCTCACACAAATATGAGCTAATCCAATGCTAAGTCCCAAAGTGAGGAGATGGGGTCCTATAAATAGAGTTGGGGGTGAAGGGGTACATGGGCTCAGCCCAACACGCGCGCGCAGGCGCTGGCCGGATGATCCGGACGAGGGTCCGGATGATCCGGGCTGGTCCGGATGATCCGGGTGGAGGCCCGGGTGAGCCGGATGGTCGGCTGGTGGTCGTGCAGGGCCGGATGTCCGGCTGGAGGTCCGGATGTCCGGGCCGGGTCCGGATGATCCGGGACTTGGTCCGGATGATCCGGCTTCAGCGGGAGCTTCTGTAGGCTTCGGTCGATTTAGCCGGATCGTCCAGACAGGGGTCCGGATCATCCGGGCTCTGTCCGGATCGTCCGGGCCGCCGTCCGGATCGTCCGGCCACCCTGGTCCTTGGTGCTTTTTCCTCTCCGTCTTCTCGCATGTCTTCCGCTTCCGGTTCTCCTTGCCTCCTTGCTTCTTCATGGTTGACTCCTTGGTACCTGAGTATGCATAGTGTTTCCGTTTGAGGTAGTAACCATGTCTCATGTGAATCGAAAGGGAATTGTGAGAGGAGTGATGTCACCTCGGTTTCAAGAGCTCTTGCACGTGCTCGAGTCATCGGTCCTTGTGGTGTTGGAGGTGTTGATGTAGAGTCCATGGGGATGATGGAAGGATGCTCCGCATCAGCTTAGCTTTGGGTTCAATCTTGTGGTGTCCTTTCCCAGTGACAACAGGGGCAGCAAGGCACGTCTTGTATTGTTGCCATCGAGGATAAAAAGATGTGGGTTATATCATATTGCTTGAGTTTATCCATCTACATCATGTCATCTTGCCTAATGTGTTACTTTGTTCTTATGAACTTAATACTCTAGATGCATGCTGGATAGCGGTCGATGTGTGGAGTAATAGTAGTAGATGCCAGAATCATTTTGATCTACTTGTAGCGGACGTGATGCCTATATACATGATCATGCCTACATATTCTCATAACTATGCACTTTTCTATCAATTGCTCGACAGTAATTTGTTCACCCACCGTAATACTTATGCTATCTTGAGAGAAGCCACTAGTGAAACCTATGGCTCCCGGGTCTATTTTCCATCATATAAGTTTCCGATCTACTTTATTTTGCAATCATTACTTTCCAATCTATATTATAAAGTGCCAAAAAATATTCATCTTATCTTATTATCTCTATCAGATCTCACTTTCGCAAGTGGCCGTGAAGGGATTGACAACCCTTTATCGCGTTGGTTGCGAGGTTCTTATTTGTTTGTGTAGGTACGAGGGACTTGCGTGTAGCCTCCTACTGGATTGATACCTTGGTTCTCAAAAACTGAGGGAAATACTTACGCTACTTTGCTGCATCACCCTTTCCTTTTCAAGGGAAAACCAACACAGTGCTCAAGAGGTAGCAAGAAGGATTTCTGGCGCCTTTGCCGGGGAGGTCTACGCTCAAGTCAAGACATACCAAGTACCCATCACAAACTCTTCTCCCTCTCATTACATTATTTGCCATTTGCCTCTCGTTTTCCTCTCCCCCACTTCACCCTTGCCGTTTTATTCGCCCTTTCTTTCCTGTTCGCCTCTTTTTCGCTTGCTTCTTGTGTGCTCGTGTGTTAAATCGTTTATTCCATCGTCATGTCTAGCTCTGTCTTCATTCCTTTGTCTCCCGATTTTGAAGTCCTCCACTTCAAACAAAGACAAGGAGAAAACTTAAAAGATGCTTGGTACAGGATGTTAGAATCCTATCGTAGTTGCAATATAGAAGGAGATTTCAAGATTTTACTTTGCAATTTTTATGTTGGGCTAACCATATCCCATAGACAACTCCTTGATTTTGCCGCCAAAGGGAATTTTATTGAAATTGATCCTAGTTTTTCTTATGAAATTATAGAGGGGATAGTAGGAGTACTTCCCCTACAAAAGGGACCACCCCTTACTCAAGAAGGAACCCAAGTTTTAGAGAAATTATGTGAATTGCAAAAATCTATTGAACCTCTTAAAAATGTTGGTGCGAATATCAACCGCATGAATACTTTGATTACACTTTGCAATAAGTGGTTGGATGCTCTAGATCTAAAGATCTCCGAGCATGAAGGAAAACGCAAGGAACCTCCCGGATCCGAGCATAACTTCATTAAAAAGACAAATACCAAATATGGCAAGACCTAGATCTATTCTCACTTTTATGCCTAGCTAGGGGTGTTAAACGATAGCGCTTGTTGGGAGGCAACCCAATTTTATTTTTATTACTTGCTTTTTGCTCCTGTTTAGTATTAAATAATTCATCTGGATTCATTTTAGATGTGGTTTATGTTTTAATTAGTGTTTGTGCCAAGTAGAACCTATAGGATCATCTTGGGTGATAGTTAACTTGATCTTGCTGAAAAACAGAAACTTTTGCGCGCACGAGAATAATTTGAATAAACCATAGAAACGTGATTTTTAGTTGATTACTTTTGCAGAATATTAATAGACAAATTGCCTAAGACTTCCTATTTTGGTAGGATTTTTAGAGTTCCATAAGTATTCTAAAGTTACAGATTGCTACTGATTGTTCTGTTTTTGACAGATTCTGTGTGTCGTGTGTTGTTTGCTTATTTTGATGAATCTATGGCTAGTATCAGGGGGTATGAACCATAGAGAAGTTGGAATGCAGTAGGTTTAACACCAATATAAATAAAGAATGAGTTCATTATTGTACCTTAAAGTGGTGGTTTGCTTTCTTGCACTAACGGAGCTCATGAGATTTTATGTTGAGTTTTGTGTTGTGAAGTTTTCAAGTTTTGGGTAAAGATTTGATGGAGTACGGAATAAGGAGTGGCAAGAGCCTAAGATTGGGGATGCCCAAGGCACCCCAAGGTAAATTCAAGGACAACCAAAAGCCTAAGCTTGGGGATGCCCCGGAACGCATCCCCTCTTTCGTCTTCGTCTATCGGTAACTTTACTTGGAGCTATATTTTTATTCACCACATGATATGTGTTTTGCTTGGAGCGTCTTTTATGATTTGAGTCTCTGCTTTTTAGTTTACCACAATCCTTGCTGTACACACCTTTTGGGAGAGACACACATGAATCAGAATTTATTAGAATACTCTATGTGCTTCACTTATATCTTTTGAGCTAGATAATTTTGCTCTAGTGCTTCACTTATATCTTTTTAGAGCACGGCGGTGGTTTTATATTGTAGAAATTATTGATCTCTCATGATTCACTTATATTATTTTGAGAGTCTTTTAGAACAGCATGGTATTTGCTTTGGCCATACAATTTGTCCTAATATGATGGGCATCCAAGTTGGGTATAATAAAAACTATCATACTTGATAATTGTTTTGAGATATAGAGATGGTAATGCTAGAGTCATGCTAGTTGGATAATTATGAAATTGAGAAATACTTGTGTTAAAGTTGGCAAGTCCCGTAGCATGCACGTATGGTAAAAGTTGTGTGACAAATTTGTAGCATGGGGTGCTCTTTGATTGCCTTCCTTATGTGTGGAGGTCGGGATCGCGCGATGGTTAGCTCCTACCAACCCTTCCCCTAGGAGCATGCATAGTAGTACTTTGCTTCGAGGGCTAATAAACTTTTGCAATAAGTACAAGAGTTCTTTATGACTAATGTGAGTCCATGGATTATACGCGCTCTTACCCTTCCATCATTGCTAGCCTCTATGGTACCATGAATTGCCCTTTCTCACCTTGAGAGTTGGTGCAAACTTCGCCGGTGCATCCAAATCCCGTGATACGATATGCTCTATCACACATAAACCTCCTTATATATTCCTCAAAACAGCCGCCGTACCTACCTATTATGGCATTTCCATAGCCATTCTGAGAAATATTGTCATGCAACTTTCCACCGTTCCGTTTATTATGACACGCTCCATCATTGTCATATTGCTTTTACATGATCATGTAGTTGACATCATATTTGTGGCAAGGCCACCTTCATAATTCTTTCATACATGTCACTCTTGATTCATTGCATATCCCGGTACACTGCCGGATGCATTCACATAGAGTCATATTTTGTTCTAAGTATTGAGTTGTAATTCTTGAGTTGTAAATCAATAAAAGTGTGATGATCTTCTTTATTAGAGCATTGTGCCAAGTGAGTAAAGGATGATGGAGACTATGATTCCCCCATAAGTTGGGATGAGACTTCGGACTTTATGAAAAATAAAAGAAGCCAAAGAAGCCCAAATAAAAAAAAGAGGCCAAAGAAGCCCGAATAAAAAAAGGCCAAAGAAGCCCACCAAAAAATGAGAGAAAAAGAGAGAAGGGACAATGTTACTATCCTTTTTCCACACTTGTGCTTCAAAGTAGCACCATGATCTTCATGATAGAGAGTCTCTTATGTTGTCACTTTCATATACTTGTGAGAATTTTTCATTATAGAGCTTGGCTTGCATATTCCAATGATGGGCTTCCTCAAAATGCCCTAGGTCTTCGCGAGCAAGCAAGTTGGATGCACACCCACTTAGTTTCTTTTGTTGAGATTTCATACATTTATAGCTCTAGTGCATCCGTTGCATGGCAATCCCTACTCCTCATGTTGACATCAATTGATGGGCATCTCCATAGCCGATTGATTAGCCTCGTCAAGTGAGACTTTCTCCTTTTTTGTCTTCTCCACACGACCTCCATCATCATATTCTATTCCACCCATAGTGTTATATCCATGGCTTACGCTCATGTATTACGTGAGAGTTAAAGAAAGCTGAAGCGCGTTAAAAAGTATGAACCAATTGCTTGGCTGAAACCGGGGTTGTGCATGATGGGAGTATTTTGTGTGACGAAAATGAAGCATGGCCTAACTATATGATTTTGTAGGGATAAGCTTTCTTTGGCTATGTTATTTTGATAAGACATGATTACTTGCTAGTATGCTTGAAGTATTACTATTTATTTTAATATGAACTTTTATTTTGAATCTTTTAGATCTGAAAATTCATGACACAATAAAGAAAATTACATTGAGAAATATGCTAGGTAGCATTCCACATAAAAAATTCTGTTTTTATCATTTACCTACTCGAGGACAAGCAGGAATTAAGCTTGGGGATTCTTGATACGTCTCCAACGTATCTATAATTTTTGATTGTTCCATGCTATTATATTACCCGTTATGGATGTTTATGGGCTTTACTATACACTTTTATATCATTTTTGGGACTAACCTATTAACCGGAGGCCCAACCCAAATTGTTGTTTTTTGCCTATTTCAGTGTTTCGTAGAAAAGGAATATCAAACGGAGTCCAAACGGAATGAAACCTTCGTAAGAGTTATTTTTGGAACAAACGCAATCCAGGAGACTTGGAGTGGACGTCAAGAAGCAAACGAGGAAGCCATGAGGCAGGGAGGTGTGCCCTAGGGGGGTGGGCGCGTCCCCACCCTCGTGGCCCCCTTGTGGCTCCCCTGACCGACTTCCTTCACTTATATATATCTACATACCCTGAAAACATCCAGGAGCACCACGAAACCCTATTTCCACCGCCGCAACCTTCTGTACCTGTGAGATCCCATCTTGGAGCCTTTTCCGGTGCTCCGCCGGAGGGGGAATCGATCATGGAGGGCTTCTACATCAACGCCAAAGCCTCTCCGATGAAGTGTGAGTAGTCTACCACAGACCTTCGGGTCCATAGTTATTAGCTAAATGGCTTCTTCTCTCTCCTTGGATCTCAATACAAAGTTCTCCTCGATCTTCTTGGAGATCTATTCGATGTAACTCTTTTTGCGGTGTGTTTATCGAGATCCAATGAATTGTGGGTTTATGATCAAGTTTATCTATGAGAAATATTTGAATCTCCTCTGAATTATTTTATGTATGATTGGTTATCTTTGCAAGTCTCTTCGAATTATCAGTTCGGTTTGGCCTACTAGATTGATATTTCTTGCAATGTGAGAAGTGATTAGCTTGGGTTCAATCTTGCAGTGTCCTTTCCCAGTGACAGCAGGGGAAGCAAGGCACGTATTGTATTGTTGCCATCAAGGATAAAAAGATGGGGTTTATATCATATTGCTTGAGTTTATCCCTCTACATCATGTCATCTTGCGTAACGCGTTACTCTTTTCTTATGAACTTAATACTCTAGATGCATGTCGGATAGCGGTCGATGTGTGGAGTAATAGTAGTAGATGCAGAATGGTTTCAATCTACTTGTCGCGGACGTGATGCCTATATACATGATCATGCCTAGATATTCTCATAACTATGCACTTTTCTATCAATTGCTCTACAGTAATTGGTTCACCCACCGTAATACTTATGCTATCTTGAGAGAAGCCACTGGTGAAACCTATGGCCCCCGGGTCTATTTTCCATCATATAAGTTTCCGATTTACTTTATTTTGCAATCTTTACTTTCCAATCTATATTATAAAAATACCAAAAATATTTATCTTATCTTATTATCTCTATCAGATCTCACTTTCACAAGTGGCCGTGAAGGGATTTGCTACGTCTTGAGCTTGCGTTGGTTTTCCTTGAAGAGAAAAGGGTGATGCAGCAGAGTAGCGTAAGTATTTCCCTCAGTTTTTGAGAACCAAGGTATCAATCCAGTAGGAGGCTCCTCAAAAGTCCCACGCACCTACACAAACAAACAAAGAACTCGCAACCAACGCAATAAAGCGGTTGTCAATCCCTTCACGGCCACTTGCGAAAGTGAGATCTAATAGAGATAGTATGATAACATAAATATAATTTTTGGTATTTTATAAGATAGATGCAAAAAGTAAAGATGCAAATAAAAGTAGATTGGAAGCAAATTTGATAAGAGATAGACCCGGGGTCCATACGTTTCACTAGAGGCTTCTCTCAAGATAGCATAAGTATTACGGTGGGTGAACAAATTACTGTCGAGCAATTGATAGAAAAGTGAATAATTATGAGATTATCTAGGCATGATAATGTATATAGGCATCACGTCCGCAACAAGTAGACCGACTCCTGCCTGCATCTACTACTATACTCCACATATCGACCGACTCCTGCCTACATCTAGAGTATTAAGTTCATAAGAACATAGTAACGCCTTAAGCAAGATGACATGATGTAGAGGGATAAACTCATGCAATATGATATAAACCCCATCTTTTTACCCTCGATGGCAACAATACAATACGTGCCTTGCAACCCTTTCTATCACTGGGTAAGGACACCACAAGATTGAACCCAAAGCTAAGCACTTCTCCCATGGCAAGAAAGATCAATCTAGTAGGCCAAATTAAACTGATAATTCGAAGAGACTTGAAAAGATAACTCAATCATACATAAAAGAATTCTGAGGAGATTCAAATATTTCTCATAGATAAACTTGATCATAAACCCACAATTCATCGGATCTCTACAAACACACCGCAAAAAGAGTTTTACATCGAATAGATCTCCACAAGAGAGGGGGAGAACATTGTATTGAGATCCAAAAAGAGAGAAGAAGCCATCTAGATAATAACTATGGACCCGAAGGTCTATGGTAAACTACTCACAACTCATCGGAAGGGCCATGGTGTTGATGTAGAAGCCCTCCATGGTCGATTCCCCCTCCGGCAGAACGCCGGCGAAGGCTCCAAGATGGGATCTCGCGGGTACAGAAGGTTACGGCGGTGGAAATTGTGTTTTGGTTGCTCCCTGAATGTTTTCGTGGTACGTAGGCTTATATAGGAGGAAGAAGTACGTCGGTGGCTGCCCGAGGGGCCCACAAGACAGGGGGCGCGCCCTGTAGGAGGGAGCGCCCTACCCTCTCGTGGCCGCCTCGGGTGCTTCTTGACTTGCACTCCAAGTCCTCTGGATCACGGTTGTTCCAAAAATGACGCTCCCGAAGGTTTCATTCCGTTTGGACTCCGTTTGATATTCCTTTTCTTCGAAATACTGAAATAGGCAAAAAAAACAGCAATACAGGCTGGGCCTCCAGTTAGTAGGTTAGTCCCAAAAATAATATAAATGTGTAAGATAAAGCCCATAAACATCAAAAAGGGGTAATATAATAGCATGGAACAATCAAAAATTATAGATATGTTGGAGACGTATCAAGCATCCCCAAGCTTAATTCCTGCTCATCCTCGAGTAGGTAAATGATAAAAACAGAATTTTTGATGTGGAATGCTACCTAGCATAATTCTCAATGTAATTTTCTTTATTGTGGCATGAATTTTCAGATCCAAATGATTCAAGATAAAAGCTTATAAAACATAAAAATAATAATGCTTCAAAGCATACTAACAAATAATCATGTCCTATCAAAATAGCATAGCAAAAGAAAACTTATCCCTACAAAATCATATAGTTAGGCCATGCTTCATTTTCATTACACAAAATACTCCCATCATGCACAACCCCGATGACGAGCCGAGCAATTGTTTCATACTTTTTAACGCACTTCAGCTTTTTTTAACTCTTACGCAATACATGAGCGTAAGCCATGGACATAGCACTAAGGTGGTAAAAGATGGTGGTTGTGAGAACAAAAAGAGGGAGAAGATAGTCTCACATCAACTAGGTGTATCAACGGGCTATGGAGATGCCCATCAATAGATATCAATGTGAGTGAGTAGGGATTGCCATGCAACGGATGCACTAGAGCTATAAATATATGAAAGCTCAACAAAAGAAACTAAGTGGGTGTGCATCCAACTTGCTTGCTCACGAAGACCTAGGGCATTTTGAGGAAGCCCATCATTGGAATATACAAGCCAAGTTCTATAATGAAAAATTCCCACTAGTATATGAAAGTGACAATATATGAGACTCTCTATCATGAAGATCATGGTGCTACTGTGAAGCACAAGTGTGGAAAAAGAGATAGTAGCATTGTCCCTTCTCCTTTTTTCTCTCATTTTATTTTTTTTCTTTTTCTTCTTTTTTTTATTTTTTTCTTTCCCTTTTTTCTTTTCTTTGGCCTCTTTCTTTTTTCTTTTTGGCCTTTCTCTTTTTTTTCTTTTGTAAAGTCCGAATTCTCATCCCGACTTGTGGGGGAATCATAGTCTTCATCATCCTTTCCTCACTGAGACAGTGCTCTCATAATGAAGATCATCACACTTTTATGGATTTACAACTCAAGAATTATAACTCAAATCTAGAACAAGGTATGACTCTATATGAATGCCTCCGGCGGTGTACTGGGATATGCAATGAATCAAGAGCGACATGTATGAAAGAATTATGAAGGTGGCCTTGCCACAAATACGATGTCAACTACATGATCATGCAAAGAGCAATATGACAATGATGAAATGTGTCATAATAAACGAAACGGTGGAATGTTGCACGGCAATATATCTCGGAATGACTATGGAAATGCCATAATAGGAAGGTATGGTGGCTGTTTTGAGGAAGGTAAATAACGGGTTCAATACCGGCGAGAGTTGCGCGGTAATAAGAGAGGCTAGCAAAGTGGAAGGATGAGTGTGCATATATCCATGGACTCACATTAGTCATAAAGAACTCATATACTTATTGCAAAAGTCTACTTAGCCCTCGAAGCAAAGTACTACTACGCATGCCCCAAGAGGGATAGATTGGTAGGAAAAGACCATCGCTCGTCCCCGACTGCCACTCATAAGGAAGACAATCAAAAGAGCACCTCATGCAACAAATTTGTCACACAACTTTTACCATACGTGCATGCTATGGGACTTGCTAACTTCAACAAAAGTATTTCTCAATTTCATAATTATCCACTAGCATGTCCCTAACATTACTACCTTTATATCTCAAAACAATTATCAAGAAACAAATTGATCATAGCATCCAATTCACTTCCTATGATAGTTTTTATTATACCCAACTTGGATGATCATCATTCTAGGACCAACTTTGTAACCATAGCAAATACCATGATGTTCTAAAAGACTCTCAAAATAATATAATTTAAGCATGAGAGACTAGAAATTTCTTCAAAAATAATCCACCACCATGCTCTAAAAGATATAAGTGAAGCACTAGAGCAAAAACCATCAAGCTCAAAAGATATAAGTGAAGCACATAGAGTATTCTAGCAAATTCTAATCAAGTAGGCTTCTCCCAAAAGGTGTGTACAGTAAGTATGATTGTGTTAAACTAAAAAGCAAAGACTAATATAATACACGACGCTCCAAGCAAAACACATATCATGTGGCGAATAAAAATATAGCTCCAAGTAAAGTTACCAATGAACGAAGACGAAAGAGGGGATGCCTTCCCGGGGCATCCCCAAGCTTAGGATTTTGGCTATCCTTGAATATATTGGGGTTCCATGGTCATCCCCAAGCTTATACTCTTGCAACTCATTATTCCATAGTCCATAAAAGCTTTACCCAAAACTTAAAAACTTCACAACACAAAACTCAACAGGAAATCTTATAAGCTCCGTTACTGAAAGAAAACAAAACCACCACATAAGGTAATGTAATGAACTCATTATTTATTTATTTTGGTGTTAAACCTACTGTATTCCAACTTCTCTATGGTTTCTAAACTATTTTACTAGCTATAGATGCACCGAAATAAGCAAACAACACACGAAAAACAGAATCTGTCAAAAACAGAACAATTTGTAGTAATCTGTAACTAACACAAACTTCTGGAACTCTAAAAATCCTACAAAAATAGGAAGTCCTGTACAATTTATCTATTGATCAGAAGCAAAAAGAATCAACATAAAATCACGTTTCTGTGATTTAACAAAATTAAATTCGTGCGTGCAAAGTTTCTGTTTTTCAGCAGAATCAAATTAACTATCATCATAGGTTATCCTATAGGTTCTACTTGGCATGAACACTAATTAAAAGATAAAAACACATCTAAACAGAGAGTAGGTGCAAGATTTATTACTAAACAGGAACAAAAACAAAAACACAAAGAAAATTGGGTTGCCTCCCAACTAGCGCTATCGTTTAACGCCCCTAGCTAGGCATAAAAGCGAAGATAGATCTAAGTGGTGCCATCTTTGGTACTAAATTCATAAGTAGCTCCAATTATAGATTCATAAGGTAATTTGACTTTCTTTCTTGGAAAGTACTCCATGCCTTTCTTTAATGGAAATTGGAATATAATATTCCCTTCCTTCATACCAATAATCGCACCAATCGTTCTAAGGAAAGGTCTACCAAGAATAATAGGGCAAGAAGGATTGCAATCTATATCAAGAACGATAAAATCTACGGGCATCAAATTTCTATTTGCAATGATGAGAACATCATTGATCCTTCCCATTGGCTTTTTAATGGTGGAATCCGCAGGTGCAAATTTAAAGAGCAATCATCAAGATCATGGAAACCTAGAATATCATTTTTTTCAAGTTTTCGGAATCGTGGAAACACTAGCACCCAAATCACACAAAGAAAAACACTCATGATCTTTAATTCTAATCTTTATAGTAGGTTCTCACTCATCATTAAGTTTTCTATGTATAGAAACTTCCAAATTAAGTTTTTCATCATAAGATTGCATCAAGGCATCAACAATATGTTTGGTAAAAGCTTTATTTTGACTATAAGCATGAGGAGAATTAACAACGGATTGCAACAAGGAAATACAACCTTATAAAGAACAATTATCATAATCAAATTCCTTGAAATCCGAGATAGTGGGTTCAATACTATTTAAAGTCATGACCTCTCCAATCCCACTTTTACCAAATTTAGCATCAAGATCTAAAAACTCCAAATTCTTGGGATGCCTTCTAGGTAAATGTGACTCATCGTCAGTCCCATAATTATCGAGATTCATATTGCAAAACAAATATATAATAGGAGACACATCAATTACTTTAAGATCTTCATCATTATTTTCATGAAAACTAGAAGAACACGCCTTTACAAAGCTACCTTTCTTAGCACGCAATCTAGCGGTTCTTTCCTTGCACTCATCAATGGAAATTCTCATTGCTTTGAGAGACTCATTGATATCATGCTTAGGTGGAATAGATCTAAGTTTCAAAGAATCAACATCAAGCGATAGCCTATCAACGTTCCTAGCCAAATCATCAACTTTAAGCAATTTTTCTTCAAGCAAAGTATTAAAATTCTTTTGAGAGATCATAAATTCTTTAACACCATTCCCAAAATCAGAGGGCATCTTATTAAAATTTCCATAAGATTTGTTGTAGGAATTACCATAATTATTAGAGGAATTACTAGGGAACAGTCTAGGATTAAAGTTTCCTCTATAAGAATTGTTACCAAAATTATTACTACCAACAAAATTCACATCCATAGATTCATTATGATTTTCAATCAAAGTAGACAAAGGCATATCATTAGGATCAATAGGAGAACTCTTAGTAGCAAACAATTTCATAAGTTCATCCATCTTTCCAATCAAAACATTAATTTCTTCTATAGCATGCACTTTTTTACTAGTAGATCTTTCGGTGTGCCATTGAGAATAAATAGCTGTAATGTTATCAAGGAGTTTAGGAGCTTCTCCTAAGGTGATTTCCATAAAAGTACCTCCCGCAGCCGAATCTAAAAGATTTCTAGAAGCAAAATTCAATCCGGCATAAAAATTGTGTATGATCATCCATAAGTTCAAACCATGAGTAGGGCAATTGCGAATCATTAATTTCAATCTTTCCCAAGATTGGGCAACATGCTCATGATCAAGTTGTTTAAAGTTCATAATATCGTTCCTAAGAGAGATGATCTTAGCAGGAGGAAAATACTTAGAGATAAAAGCATCTTTGCACTTATTCCATGAATCAATACTATTCTTAGGCAAAGAAGAAAACCAAGTTTTAGCACGATCTCTAAGTGAAAATGGAAATAACTTCAATTTAACAATATCATTATCCGTATCTTTCTTCTTTTGCATATCACACAAATCAACAAAGTTGTTTAGATGAGTAGCGGCATCTTCACTAGGAAGGCCGAAGAATTGATCTTTCATAACCAGATTCAGCAAAGCAACATTGATTTCACAAGATTCAACATCATTAAGAAGAGCAATCGGAGTGCTAAGGAAATCATTATTATTGGTATTGGAAAAGTCACACAATTTGGTATTATCTTGCGCCATTGCGACAAGTAATCCAACACACAAGCAAACAAAAGGCAAGCAAAAGAGAGAGGAGAACGGGAAAGAGAGGGAGAATAAAACGGCAAGGGTGAAGTGGGGGAGAGGAAAACGAGAGGCAAATGGCAAATAATGTAAATGCGAAGGAAATGGGTTTGTGATGGGTACTTGGTATGTCTTGACTTGAGCGAAGACCTCCCCGGCAACAGCGCCAGAAATCCTTCTTGCTACGTCTTGAGCTTGCGTTGGTTTTCCTTGAAGAGGAAAGGGTGATGCAGCAGAGTAGCGTAAGTATTTCCCTCAGTTTTTGAGAACCAAGGTATCAATCCAGTAGGAGGCGCCTCAAAAGTCCCACGCACCTACACAAACAAACAAAGAACTCGCAACCAACGCAATAAAGCGGTTGTCAATCCCTTCACGTCCACTTGCGAAAGTGAGATCTAATAGAGATAGTATGATAAGATAAATATATTTTTGGTATTTTATAAGATAGATGCAAAAAGTAAAGATGCAAATAAAACTAGATTGGAAGCAAATATGATAAGAGATAGAACCGGGGGCCATAGGTTTCACTGGAGGATTCTCTCAAGATAGCATAAGTATTACGGTGGGTGAACAAATTACTATCGAGCAATTGATAGAAAAGCGAATAATTATGAGATTATCTAGGCATGATCATGTATATAGGCATCACGTCCGCAAAAAGTAGACCGACTCATGCCTGCATCTACTACTATTACTCCACACATCGACCGACTCTTGCCTGCATCTAGAGTATTAAGTTCATAAGAACAGAGTAACGCCTTAAGCAAGATGACATGATGTAGAGGGATAAACTCATGCAATATGATATAAACCCCATCTTTTTATCCTCGATGGCAACAATACAATACGTGCCTTGCAACCCTTTCTGTCACTAGGTAAGGACATCGCAAGATTGAACCCAAAGCTAAGCACTTCTCCAATGGCAAGAAAGATCAATCTAGTAGTCCAAACCAAATTGATAATTCGAAGAGACTTGCAAAGATAACTCAATCATACATAAAAGAATTCTGAGGAGATTCCAATATTTCTCATAGATAAACTTGATCATAAACCCACAATTCATCGGATCTCAACAAACACACCGCAAAAAGAGTTTACAGTGAATAGGGTCTCCACAAGAGAGGGGGAGAACATTGTATTGAGATCCAAAAAGAGAGAAGAAGCCATCTAGCTAATAACTATGGACGCGAAGGTCTGTGGTAAACTACTCACAACTCATCGGAAGGGCTATGGTGTTGATGTAGAAGCCCTCCGTGGTCGATTGCCCCTCTGGCAGAACGTCGGCGAAGGCTCCAAGATGGGCTCACGGATACAGAAGGTGACGGCGGTGGAAATTGTGTTTCGGTTGCTCCCTGGATGTTTTCGGGGTACGTAGGCTTATATAGGAGGAAGAAGTACGTCGGTGGCCGCCCGGGGGGCCCACGAGACAGGGGGGTGCCCTGTAGGGGGGCACCCTACCCTATCGTGTCCACCTCGGCTGCTTCTTGACTTGCACTCCAAGTCCTCTGGATCACGTTCGTTCCAAAAATCACGCTCCCGAAGGTTTCATTCCGTTTGCACTCTGCTTAATATTCCTTTTCTTCGAAATACTGAAATAGGCATAAAAACAGCACTACGGGCTGGGCCTCCGGTTAGTAGGTTAGTCCCAAAAATGATATAAATGTGTAAAATAAAGCCCATAAACATCAAAAAGGGGTAATATAATAGCATGGACCAATCAAAAATTATAGATACGTTGGAGACGTATCAGGATTGACAACCCCTTTATCGCGTTGGTTGCGAGGTTCTTATTTATTTGTGTAGGTATAGACTTGCGTGTAGCCTCCTACTGGATTGACACTTGGTTCTCAAAAACTGAGGGAAATACTTACGCTACTTTGCTGCATCACCCTTTCCTCTTTAATGGAAAACCAACACAGTGCTCAAGAGATAGCAGGGAGCAATCAACTAGTCTTCATTGAGCCAACGCAATCAAGAAAGGTGGTCCAACGAGGGAGTCAAGACCGTCATCATCTAGCTCAAGTGACTATATGTGCAAGGGAAAGGTTTTCCCTTGATAGGTTTATCCGTTTATGTGTTACCGATCTCATGGTGGTTGTTGAGAGACCGGGTTATAGAATCAGTTGACGTACTATCAAGGGGGGCTCTTGATGAGTAGCTTGATCGTATCGTTCGTAGAGAGCTCAAACCATTGCATCCTTGCACCATCTTTCTTGGTTCTTGTTTGGTATTTCTCTTGGTGAGTTTTAGAGCTTATGGTCATCTTCATGACAAGCTCGAGTTCATCAAAAACGGAGTTCACATGCATCTTCTATGATGTTTTCGATGTTGGGGTTTTTGCCGGTTCTCTTTGTGAGTCTTAGAGCTTATCGTCATCTCGATGACTATCTCGTGTTCATCGAAAATGGACTTCACATGCATCTTCTATGATGTTTTTGATGTTGGAGGTTATGTCGGTTCTTCTCTGTTGGAGGTTTCACTCTTCTATATGTTAGGCATACCTCCCTGCCTCCCGATGCTACTTGTCGTCATCTATCCAACAAGCTTGAGTTTCCTCAATTCGGAGCTCATTTGCAGAAGTTGTGGCAGTTCTGGTTTTCCTGGAGCATCTGTTTTGCTTGGAAGTGGCCTAAGGGAGGTGTCGGCGGTAGTACCACGGCCCCGAAGCGGCAGTACTGCTGAAAGCCATAAGCGGTAGTGTCGTTCTTTCACAGTGGTAGTATAGCCCACGGCCACAAGCAGTAGTATTGCTCCGGTTTCGCGCTAGTACCGCCTCGACTCGAGACCTGCGTGTCTCGTGTCGAGTTCAGTGGCAGTAGCAGCGGCACTAGGAGCAGTAGTTTTGCTTGTAAGCGGTAGCACTACAAAAAAAAGACACATCCGTGACATTTTGGGCCGAACGAAATTTTTTTCTGTCATACATATGACACTTCTATGACGATAATTGTGACAAAACCCGGTATCATCATAGATGTGGTGAGCTCCTACTTCTATGACAAAAAATCATGACAGAAAATGGGCTTTTCGTCCTGGGCGGGCTGGAGACGCAGCTGCATGACATTCTTTGGGCCGTCCATGACGGAAAAAACCATGGTAGAAGCAAGGGGGAGGAAAATTTTGGGGAGTTGCCGGTTATGGTGGGAGGTCGGGGGCCGAGCGATGCACGTTTCTCTCGTACACGTGCGAGGCGTTGGCTCTAACTGAACCCGAGCGAGGCGTTGGGCTCTAACTGAACCCGAGCGATTGCACTGCAGGCTACACGTTACTGAACTCGAGCGATCGATCGATGGCTGTTAACTGAACCCGATGGAGCGATTCCTTCGCTACTGCTGCTAACTGAAGCCGATCGATTGGATGAACAGTGAGCGTTGCGGGGGGGGTGGATGAACAGTAAGCTGTGGTGTTGCCTCTGGATGAATAGGACCCCGTGGTGTGGAGGGCTGAATGAACAGTAGACGGTGGAGGGGTGGCCGTGGAGGGGTGGTTGAACAGGACCCCGTGGTGTGGAGGGCTGGATGAACAGTAGACGGTGGAGGGCTGGATGAACAGTAGACGGTGGAGGGCTGGATGAACAGTAGACGGTGGAGTAGCGCGCGGTGGAGGCTGAATGAACAGGAGCCCGTGGAGGCTGGAGGAGGTCGACGGTAGCCCGTGGAGGCTGGAGGAGGTCGGCGGTGGAGATGAACAGGATCCCGTGGAGTCCCGTTTTGCGGTACGTCACACCCCTCCATATGAACAGGACCCCCGTTTCGACCGTAGGAGGTCCGCTTCGTCCGTTTTGCGGTATGCCACACCCCTCCCGATCAACAGGACCCCGTTTCGACCGTAGGAGGTCCATTTCCTCCGTTTTGCGGTACGCCACACCCCTCCCGATCAACAGGACCCCCGTTTCGACCGTAGGAGGTCTGTTTCCTCCGTTTTGCGGTACGCCACACCCCTCCCGATCAACAGGACCCCTGTTTCGACTGTAGGAGGTCCGTTTCCTCTGTTTTGCGGTATGCCAGGCCCCTCCCGATCAACAGGATCCCGTTTCGAACATGGCCGGTCGAGCACAGGGCCGTTTCCTCCGTTGTGCGGTACGCCAGGCCTCGTTTCCATCGAATGTTCTGTCCAAGCCCTCCCGATGAACACGACCACGCATTCCGTTCTGACCCAGCCGGTTGGCTCCCCATGAACACGACGACGATGTTGTTTCTCCGTTCCGACCCAGCCATGTACGTATGCGCAAGTAGGCGTTCGAGACCCTGCCCATATGTACGTACGTGGCCGTATTTTCTTTCTTGCACCCTCGCTGTTGTACGTACGTGTACATGCTACGTGCGCGCCTCTACTACGACACGTGCGCGCCTCTACATCCACCAGTATATATGTACGTACACGTTCGCGACCAGAATGACAATACTACGTACGCTTCGACTAGGTGGGTCCCGACTGTCAGGCACTTCCTTGCGTGCGAAGATGTAGCTGGTGGGTCCCAGCAGTCAGGGGGCGAATTGTTTTTTTTTGCCCGGACGCACTTCCTTGCGTGCGAAGATGTAGCTGGTGGATTTCAGCAGTCAGGGAGGTGAATGTTTTTTTTTTTGCCCGGACGCACTTCCTTGCGTGCGAAGATGTAGCTGGTGGGTCCCAGCAGCCAGGGGGGCGAATCGTTTTTTTTTTTGCCCGGACGCACTTCCTTGCGTGCGAAGGTGTAGCTGGTGGGTCCCAGCAGTCAGGGGGGAAATGTTTTTTCGCAAAATATGGTGGCCCGTCCGGTGGGTCCCCGCTGTCAGGCGGAGGAATAATTATTTTGCGTGTAATAAGGAGGCACTTCCTTGCTGCGGCCGTGGACCCAGCTGTCAGCCTCTCCACGTACAGTCCATGCCCGATGGAAGCCGTTCCTTGACCACGTTGACCACGCCGCGCCGAGAGCACTAGGGCGATGGACGACAGTGAGGCCTAGGAAGGGGACGACGCGGAGTCGGGGAAGACATGGCAGTGGATGCCCACGCGTAGAGGAGTACGAGGGTTCACTGGTTCGCTGCGGTGTGAGGCTGCCGTCGCCGCAGAATAACAGGGGGTGTGGGTGAGTAGAGGGATGGCCTGGCCAGCGGTGGGAGTAGTAGGGGCGGTGAGGCCTCCGCCGCATCGTAGCCGGCCACGGGAGGCAGGAGCACGAGGCACGATCGGCGCTGGTTTGGGCGGCTGGAGCAAGAAGACCAGAGGTTGAAGAAGCACTACGGCCGTTGGATGGACATCGTACGCTCACTGGAGCTAGAATTGTGCATATTGACTAAGTTGACAAAGCCCTCCGTCCCCGTCAACTTAGTAGGCCCACAAGTCAGCCTGCCACTATACTAGGTCCCAGCTAACAGGGGGAGTTTCATTTTTTTGTGCGTAATAAGGAGGCACTTCTTTGCGTACGAAGATATAGCTGGTGGGTCCGAGCTGTCAGAGCCGGCCGTAGGGAGGAGGGAGCAGGCAGTCCCGTCGGCGCTTGTTTGAGCGGCTGGAGCAGGAAGAGCAGAGATTGAAGAAGCACGACGGCCGTTGGATGGCCATCCAACAGTCACTGCTTGTGCGTCAACCTTTTTTTGTAGGAAAGCATCAAATCTGTGGAAAACAGCATACATCCCATCTGCCATTATTTTTAATAATTTACAGCCCATTTGCTAATTCTTAAGGTTTTTTTGGAGCCCATATTCTTTTTGTTAGCATTACAGCCCATATTGTGGCCACGGTTAAAAACTTATACGAAATTTTGCATATTTCGGTGCGGTCCGAACTGTTTTTAATCCCGAAATTTCAACTCACATTTAAACTGATTTTAAAAATAAATGTATATCAACATAAAATCCAACAAATTCTCCATGCATAAAAATTAATGTAATTTAAAATCTCGAAATGAAAAAAAAAGATATTTGAAACTAATTGTCGGTTTGATGTGTTTTAAAAATGTACAGCCCATTTCTCATTACTGATGGGCCATTTTCTCGGCCAGCCGAATGAAGCTCTCCTCGTCTTGAAAGACTTGCAGCCCAACAGGCCTGACAAAGCGACTTACTTGGAAAATCACAAAAAAACTGGGCTGTGGCCGTGGACCCAGCTGTCAGCCTCTCCACATACAGTACTCTTTCGATGGAATGTCGTTGACCACAATGACCACGCCGCGCCGAGAGCACCAAGGCGGTGGACGACGGCGAGGCCTAGGAAGGGGACGACGCGGAGCCGGGGAATATGCGGTAGTGTATGCCCACGCGGAGAGGAGTACGAGGGTTCACTGGTTCGGCTACGGTGTGAGGCTGTCGTCGCCGCAGGGCCTGGCTAGCGGTGGGAGTAGTAGGGGCGATGAGGCCTCAACGGCAGCACAGCCGGCCACTGAAGGCAGGAGCAGGCGGTCTCCCCGGCGCTAGTTTGGGCGGCTGGTGCAAGAAGAGTAGCGATTGAAGAAGCAGCAAGACCGTTCGATTCAAATCCAACGGTCACTGCTGCTAGAATCGTTTGTTGACTAAGTTTACAAGCCCTGCGTACGCGTCAACGTAGTAGGCCCACAGGTCAGCCTCCCAGCCGGTGCGCCTAGATGTTAATGGGAGGAATCATTTTTTTCGCGTAATAAGGAGGCAGCTGATTGTGTGCGGCCAGGCCAGCGGAGGGAGTAGGGTGGGCCGGGGAAGCCTGCGCGGCATCACAGCTAGGGGTGGGCACACTCACACCGAAAACCGAAAAACCGGACCGAACCGAACCGATATAACCGATTTATGTGTTTATTCGTTGTATCGCTTTTTGGTTCGGTGGCAATTTTATTTTCTATTCGGTGTTCGGTGCAACTTCGGTTTCATGCGGTCACAAACCGAAATCACCGAAGAAACCGTTGTTTTTTACGATGGCCACCCCACCCGTACGTGATTGTGGCTGTGACCTGTGAGCGGCTGAGCGCAGCCCATTTGTCCTTCGGCCCAACAGCCTCGATAATGTATAGATATAAATCATCCGACGTTCACATGTACGTGAAACCCTAGTCACCGCCCATCGCTCGATCCTTTCGTCAGGCGGCGCCCTCTCCTCTCCAAACCTAGACGCCAGATCAGCCACTCATCGAGTCGGCTCCGGTAGTCCGGCGAGTCAGCGTTCGGCGGTCAGCAACAAATTCTGTGGTTGAGACGGACGTAAGCCATCCGCCTGCTAGCTTCTCCAAGTTCTAATCTCTCAAATCTCAGTACAAGTACCTAGTACACTACGAACGTAACTCCATGCAAGTGATCAGTTTGATCTACTACTAGTAGGAATATTTTAGTATTGTTTTGCATGGAACGATTGCCATGAGAGCTAGTGTATCAGCAAGTACTTGTACGATTTCTATCCATAGATCTTCTCGTGTACATGTGCAGTGTACGTGCGTAATGGAACAAATTATTTATTAGTCTATGGTTTAGTGCATGTGCTTATTCTGATCCATATGTTCTTAGACATAAGCCAAAATGCTTCTAGATACGTGAGTACGTACCAGCTAGACGCGGCGCAAGGCGGCTGGAAAATCAATTAAGGTGCCTGTGTGCTAGCTTCCTTAGGCTAGCTTGCAATTGTAGGTATATAGCTCCTGGGGTGAATCCATCTAGCAGTCTAAAACAAACATATATAAAATGAAAGCTGCACACTTAGAGACATCACATGTATTCTCCCTTATATAATACTTTTCATGTTCCACATGATCTTATGTTTTATACACAGTACAGTTGTTTGCTTAACCAAATTGAACAGTGACTAATCATATTTTTGTCCAATTTGTAGATGTCAGAACCAAATGAAGACATTGCCAATCAAGAATCTGAGAGCTTAGCGGTGGTCACAGAGGGAGAGCAGAATGCTGAGAATAATGGGCAGCAGCCGGATGCATCGGAGAATGCTAAGAAGGAAGTGGTGATGCCCAAGAAAAGGAAAGAGATGGAACCAAGATCAGAGGTCTGGGATAGTTTCACCAAGATCATAGAGGGAGATGTTTTGAAGAGGGGCAAGTGCAACTACTGTAAACGTGAGCTTAAATGTGAAACAAAAATCAATGGTACATCTGCCCTAAATTCTCATTTAAAGATATGCAAGAAGAATCCTAATAGGAACAAAGATGATAAGCAGCCTACTTTGCAAGCTACACGAAATGAAGGGGATGGTAGCAAGTGCACACTTACTGCTTGGAGGTTTGATCCTGAAATGCTTAGGAAAGCTTTTGCTGAAATGATTATTACAGATGAGCGCCCTTTTGCATTTTCTGAGAAAGAAGGGTTTAGAAAGTTTATGTCCAAGGCATGCCCACGTTTCAATGTGCCGTCTAGGAGAACAACTACTAGGGAAGTTGTTAGCATGTTCAATGTGCAGAAACAGAAGCTGAAAAAAATCTTTAAGGAATCATGCGAAAGAGTATGCCTCACCACTGACACATGGACATCTGCCCAGAAGCAGAACTATATGTGTGTTACAGCACATTTCATTGATGGTGACTGGAAGCTACAAAAGAAGATAATTGGGTTTTTCTTAGTAAAGGGACATAGGGGGGAGGACATTGGGAAGGACTTGGAGAGATGCTTGGTAGATTGGGGGCTTGATAAAGTTTTCACAATAACTGTTGACAATGCTTCTCCTAATGACGGTGCTATAAATTATATCAGGAGGGTTATGAATAAAGCCAAAAGTAGTATTGCTGAAGGGAAGTATTTTCACATGAGATGTGCTGCACATATTATAAACTTGGTGGTTACTGATGGACTAAAGGAAATCGACCTTTCAGTGGCACGTGTGCGAGCTGCTGTAAAGTTTGTGAAGAACTCCCCTGCTAGAATTACAAGGTTTAAGAAATGTGTTGAACTAGAGAAAGTTAAAAGTAAAGCCTTTTTGTCATTGGATGTGCCTACTAGATGGAACTCAATATACCTTATGTTGAGAGCTGCAGCAACGTATGAGCAAGTTTTTTATAGGTATGCTGATGAGGACCCGTACTATGCACTTGATTTAAATGGTGAGAAAGGTCCGGGAGTTCCAGAAGCCGCAGATTGGGATAATGCAAGAAAGATGACAGAATTTTTGGAACACTTCTACAAGCTTACTGTCCGTGTTTCCGCGTCGCTACACTGTACAGCTCACATATTTTTTCATGAGATAGCTGATGTTATCATCTTGTTGCGGCAATGGTGTGAAAGTGAAGATTCTTTGCGTAAGGACATGGCTAAGAGGATGATAGCTAAGTACAATAAATATTGGGGGGATCATAAAAGCTTCAACGTCCTTATTTTTATTGCGGTTTCTCTTGATCCAAGGTACAAGTTGTCAAATTACATAAAGATAGCTATTCTGGAGATGTTTGGTGAGACCCAAGGGCAGATAGTTTGGACTGAAATCAGTAAGACGCTTCACGAGTTATTTGAAGAATATGGAAAGATATATGCTCCAAGTGATAAAGTGCAGCCGTCCAATGTAGCACAAGAACCTGAAGCCCGTGGCACAAGTTTAATGAAGTCCTTGATTGCTCAAAAGATGAGGACGAGCACTTTTGGAATTACTGCTAGTAAATCTGAACTTGAGAAGTACCTTTCCGAGGAGAATGAACAAGATGGCAGCAAGTTTGACATTCGTGAGTGGTGGAAGGTCAATTCTTCTAGATTCCCAGTATTGTCACATTTGGCCCGTGATGTTTTAGCAATTCCTATATCTACGGTTGCATCTGAGTCGGCCTTCAGCACTGGTGGTCGTATTTTAGATCCATTCAGGAGCTCCTTAACTCCATTCATGGTCCAAGCACTTGTCTGCACACAAGATTGGTTGAGGGGGTCTATTGCTGTAAATGATGAAGAGGACACTGCAGAATTAACTAAGCTAGAGGAAGGTAAGTCAATAATTTACTTGAGTTATTTTTGTTAGATTTCTCCCATGCCACTCATGAATTAAATATCATTTACTTATATTTTCAGCATTGCTTGAAGAAATAAATGGGCTCAATATTTCGAAGAACAACTCCAATAAGGATAATTCGGTCATCATGGATGATCGTACTTCCTAAACATGGTGCGGTTTCTTGATAACTTTACTACCTATTAGTTACAGCCTAGCAGGTTCAAAAATATACATCTTTTTCATGCAGTTGCTATTGAGGTATGCTAATAAATTTATTGTACAAAATCCTCAGATGTTTGCGTCCGGCAAGGTTGCCATATGGAGCCATGGAAGTAGTACTGCAGATCTGAGATCTTCAAGCCTTGCTCCTGTGATGAAGTCCCATTTATTCACGTTTATGTCACCAGTCAGCTATTTGATAGCCTTTTGTTTGATTTCCCTCCACTTGTGTGTGAGAAATAAGAATTATGCTATTTGCTATTGCTGCTACATAAGTGAGACTATTTGATATATTTACATACGTGAGACTTTATTCACTATCCATTTATATATATAGCAAAGTTGTGTCTTTCATTACGGCCAATGATGTGACATTTTAACTATCATATTCATATTTTTGTTAAGGTTGCTAGCTCCTGTGATTATTATTGTATATTTTGTGCAATGCAAATAGCTGCTCATATAAGTGTTGGCTCAGATTGGTGCACATACTTCGGTTTTCCGGTTAACCAAATAAACCGAACCGATATATTTAGGTTAATATGGTTCGGTTGCTAATTTTTGTTTGATTATTTCGGTTGCCATTTCTCTAAAACCGAAATTATAAAAAACCGAATAAACCGAACCGTAATAACCATATTAACCGAACGCCCAGCCCTAATCACAGCGGGCCACAAGAGGAGGGAGCAGACAGTCCCGCCGGCGCTAGTTTAGGCGGCTGGAGCAGGAAGATCAGAGATTGAAGAAGCACGGCGGCTAGAATCGTGTGTTCACTGACAAAGCCTTGCGTAAACAAGTCAGCCGCCCGTTTTCCATTTTTAGAATTGCCGGCCATTTTCTGCAGTACCAGGGTCAAAAAATTAACTAAATATGTGGGAAATTTTTGCTGGGGAACGAAATATTCTTAATCCAAAAATAAATAGCCATACTAAAACAAATTTAAAAATAAATTAGTACTATGTCATGTTAAATCCAATGAAATACGTATAAGATATCAGTGAAGAACAAAATTTAAAAAAAAAAACTAATATCCCATTTGCTATAATTTTTTTGGAATTTTCAACCCCTTTTGATATTACTTTTAACAGACATTGATCATACTCTTTGGCCAGGACGGAATGCATCCCTCCTCGTCTTGAAAGATTTGTAGCCTAGTAATTTGGAGAAAACAAATAGGCCTAGCTTGGGTATTCTTCAAATAGAAATACTGGGCTACCTATTTTCCCAAAGAACTGGTGCATGAGCATTTAGCTTTATTTATTTATTTACTTATTTATGTTTAGGGGACCATGAGCATGTACCTGGGCCGGATTCATGTGAGAGCCTCCCTTCCAGTTAATTATGGGCTTCTGTATTGGGCCTTCATCAGTGGGCTGCATGTTATCAACAAGTGGAAAATGTGTTCCGTACGAAAAATAGTATGAGCTACGTACGGTACGGGGCACTAAAGGATCGAACCGTGCAACGACTTCCAAAACATTGTGTTTGTCGTTCTAACAACACATTTATTCAACCAACAGACGAAATATACTACTGATTGTACATTGAAAACAGCAGCAGCAGCAACCAGGGCTGGGGGTGCAACAGAAGCAGTAAGCAGGCCAGAAGAGTGAAGACGCAGCTCTCTCTTCCAAACCAAACATCAGCCATCATTACAAAAGGGCTACCAAAAAAGAACAAGTGTATGCATCAAACTAAATAAAGATCCTACTACACCAAGTGTACGCATCTAACTAACTGGCTCAGTTAGACGTTACTATTTATTAAGCTGTGGAGATTGGCTGACGGCTTGAACCAGATGGGTGCCTGACGGGGGAAACTCTAGCCAGCAGCTCGAAGTCTGATACTTGCGACCCTCTCTCCTACTTTGGGCTGCAGAGCGTGGCGGCACATATCAGGGTATGGTGCATGCAGAGACGCATGGTACGCTGTGTACACACAGTTTTTCCTGATGAACGAAACCGCGCTGCCATCATGATCCTTGCCGTCGGTTATCTCCTGGTTAATCGGATAATTCAGTCCGACAAACAGAGAGCGTATACCAAGGCTACTTACCAGCCTCTAGTCCAAAATTCCTGAAGGCCCAGAGAAGCTGGGATTCTACTCAAAGACCTTGCAGTGACTGTGATTGTATTCCACAAAACAACACGTCCGGTACGTGCGAACGTCATCAATCTTTCGCTGTCATCTGATCGAGCTAGGAACCACCTGCAACTGCCATGCCGCTTTTCTTTGAAAGGTTCTGGGATTAGGAAGGGTAGGGACACCAGGCGGCCTACAACATCATATCAAGTTGGAGTCAAATAAAAAAGGGCTCTTGATTTAGTCAATCTTAAGAACAGCATGTTATGAGCATGAATATTTTTTCAGTAAATGTTGACAGTAATATAAGCAAGCCATCATGATATCATAGGAAAGTAACATACTGCTGTAACAACCGTTTGTAGCGATGACTGGAGTAGGCTAGCAATACGTCTAGCCATAGAAGGAGTCGACAGCGTAAATGAAGCCCTTGTGTTCAATGGCATCAGAGAACCATGGAGGATGTATGATCCTGCGATGGACGTGCAGATTTATCCACTTACCGCAGTGACCTGTCAGATAGGCGAGACCGCGGTTGAAGAACGCAATTAGCCTGAAATCTTTATAAATCACAGATCTTGTGGGCACTTGGCAGATTACAACCTTGAGCAAATCAAACTTGGTATCATGTTGGCTACTGTAAGATTCCGCGTATTCTGGGCCGCGGTGCCAAAGCAATGCAGTGTTAATCGAAGGAAGGGGGATCAATCACCGGGTGTAGACCTCCACGAGCATTCAGCTACCGCGACCGTCGACGAGCACCATCCAATACGTGTTCATGCTGACCCAGTACATACCGTTAATGTAGCTGAGGCTGACGGGGATCGGATCATAGTGAAGGGGGTTGATGCTCACCACCCTACGATTGTTATGCTGCGTGACACGCCGTTTCTGAAGTTCAGGCGGCATCAGCAAGCAAGGAGCTGGCTTAAAAAGCTCCGGCCTGAGGGCTTTGAGTAAACGGTACAGCCCCGACGAGCACGCGATGAGCGGCATGGTACTGAGATTGTCCACACGCAAAACAATGAGCTTGATTACCTCTGTCGGGAGCGAATTCCAGCCACTCTTTCGGCGGACGCTGCTCGGTTCTGCCATTGTTAGTGCTTGGGTTTCGGTCGAGGGGGGAGGCGCCTTAGCGGGGATGGAAGCTTGGACGAGATTATGTGCGGACAAAGATGGAGAAGCGAATATGTGCTGCGGGAAGTGGATAGGTGATGATGACTACATCACGCCACTCGACTTACGAGACACATACCAGCAGCGTAGGGTCATATCGATGCCAGACAACTTGCTTGAGTGATCACAGTACTGGTACTCCCTACAGTACCTACTACAGTACTATGCCCTAGCTTGCTAGAGTAGAGTAGTAGAGTAGGACTCTGCTCTACTACTAGCACCGAAGGAGTAGTATATTCTAATCTAAAATAGTTACGAACTTCAATACCCGATCGTGGAACGACTACGAACCATGCTCAAAGACCGTGTCTACGTGGTGTTTGGACTTATATGCAAAAAAATAGCAAGATGCCCGTGCATTGCACGGCACACCATCATCACAAACTCGGTTTTTTTCTCTACTCCTACTCCTATAAAAGACTCAGTTGGTGATGATGGAGGCGAGGAGGCATGTTCAGCCGGGCGTGCAGCGGACGGCGCAACACTATTTGATTTGTTATAAAAAAAAGTAGTAGAGATAGAGACATAAGGAGGAGCACGAGTTAAGGCCTTATCTGTAAATGTGGAGAGAGGTGCGGGTATCTTTTGTAAAATTGTCATAGTTGGCTTTCTATCCGTCAGATATAGATCGGACGGTCTATATTACAAGATGGCAGGCATACCATCATCACCAACTCGGTTTCTATAAGAGTAGATATATATAGATATAGATAGATAGAGACTAGGGAGTACTAGTAAGGACACCATCTACTGCTTCATGTGCTACTCCTGCGCTCCATTCGGCGGCCGCAACATCCCCTACAGCCACTCCCTCCTGCGCTCCATTCGGCGAGCACTGTTGAAATCTGGGGAGCGCACTCTCGCGACTGCTAGCAGCCACGACTTCACCAACGACGACTTCTTTCCCGACCTCGGCAACCTCTTCCTCAACGACATGGGTGACAACCTCAACGCCAACGGTGCTGCTCCCATTGCACCGTATGTGTTTCTGTCCTTCCTGTTCAAAATCGTGGTAGAATTCATGTTTCTACTCTGTATCCTACTACTATGCTAGTCCACATGATTAGTTTCATCTCTGTTATAGCCGTCATGATTTATTTTGTGCTTATTCGGATTAAATCTCATAGTAACTTGCTCATATATTCAACTGGCGCAACGTCCCCTACAGCCACTCCCGTTTCATGGACGGCCTGGTCGATGCCTCCAAGGAGCCCTTCATCCACTGCTATGAGTGCCCGATGCCATTTTGTGGCTCGTCGGCGGACATGGTGCATCACCTCATGGATGCGTGCAGCGGTCACTGCTGGCCCTTGGCGGAGAACATCAAGTACGACATGTGCTACCGGTTCACCATGTCGGAGTCGCTGGAGGATCACCGCCGCCTGCTAGTCTCGGAGGAGGACGGCAGCGTCTTCCTCCTGATCGTGGGCACCGGCGAGGCCCGCGTAGGCCGTCACCCCATCTCTGTAATGTGCGTCAGGGGCGTCGCCGCTGATGCTGACACTGACACAAGGCAGATGTACGGGTGCGTGGTCAATGTTACTACCCCTCCGGGTCGCGTGGGCGGCGACACCGGCCTCATTGGACAGACTTGGACTCTGGGGAGCTGGGACTATCCTGCCAATGTGGACTTGGAAAACCCATGGCATTCGTTCCATCCTTTACCCGCCGACTCGACGCACGGGGACTCCAAGGAGGTTCACCTGGACATACGCATTATCAATTGCACTTAGAAAACATGTAGTGTGTGTGTGGGCGCTTATGGCCCGTGTCTTTGCCGCTTTTGATTCTATAAGCTTGTCGTTAAACTTGAGTGGCTTTTGTCGCAGTCCTTCCTTTGAACTGCTCCTCTCAGTGAGCTGATGTAAGACACTTTGGGTTTCATTTGATAATGGAGCCGGGGAGGAGCCTCCCTGTTCTTCTAAAAAAATACGCATTATCAAGTTAAATGTTGATCATTAGTCTTTGCTCAATGTAATCCGCTGTCTAAGCATGTGGAGACTTCCATGCATGATCTTGCTCTATTGGAGTATCGCGCATGAATAAAAGTGGAGACTTCCATGCATGATCTTGCTCCGTACAAAGTACGACAGAGAAATAACCACAGAGAAGGAAGCTAAAAGTAAACAATCAAACGAGCATTTTTTGCATTTGTTTTGCATTGAATCGTTTCACAAGCTTGACTAGTGTTGTTTTTCTATTTTTACAAAAACCGCATCGTAATGTTAAAACGTGCATTTGCACGTACATAAGTAATAGTAGTACTCCCTCCGTCTAGGTGTACAAGTCTTCCCTCCTTCTTGGTCACCGTGCACAACCAAAGATGACTTATTGACCTGGACAGAGGGAGTAGCACAGTCTGCAAGCATATATTGAGAGAGACGTGTAGTCCGATAGTATATAGTAAAGTTTGTGCTATATGCACGTACTTGCAAAATGCGTAATAATACACAACGTTTCCAAACTTTCCCTTTTACATACTTAATTAAGGACGCTAAAAATTCCTGAACGTTCGGGATTTATCATTTGCTTCCCAAAACTAATGAGATCGCCTTATGAAACAAAAATTATACTCCTCCTAAAGGCCACGGCGCTAGCAGGAGCGCTTGCGGCGCGCCACGAGTGCCCTAGTGCGCGGTCGTTTCCCAGCGCGCCGACACAGCGCCTCTTCCTCAGCCTCACAACTCGCTAGGTGCTGATTGGCGGCTTGCCGGTGGGCGAGCGCGATCTCATCGGTGTGGTGATCCGGCGCCAACAGGTACTCCTCCTGGCTGGAAGCGTGCACTCGGTCCACGTACCGCCAAGCGTAGATGAGGCGCTTGGGCCCGACTGCACTCAGGGCGTCGGCACGGGCGTCCTCCGCCACCCTCACGGCCCTCGCACGAGCCTTCTGCCAAAGAACCAATTGCTTGACTCTCTCGGACGCGACATAGATCTCCCAGAAAGCTTGTTGCGCGGTGCGCTTCTCTTCCTCGGCCTTCTTCTCCACCTCTATTTTGGCGCGCTCTGCTGGAGGCAAAGCCTCCCACAAGGCGACATCCATTTCTTTCCAAAGCTCCTCAAGGCTGGGGGGCTCGGTGGACGGCACGGCGTTCTCCTCGTAGCGGGGAGCCGACGTGTCCTCCGACGCGCGTGCTGGCGAGATTGGAAACACCGACGCATCCACCTCGACGTGTCACGGCGAGGAGTAGAACGCCAACGCGTCCTCCTCGACTAGTGGCGGCAAGGAACGGAATGGCGACGCGTCGCTTCGCGGCGAGGAGCGGAACACCTACGCGTCCTCCTCGACTAGTGGCGGCGAGGAATGGAACGGCGACGCGTCGCGTAGCAGTGAGGAGCGGAACACCGACGCGTCCTCCTCGACTAGTGGCGGCGAGGAACGGAACGGCGACGCGTGACCGTCCGCGCGGTGCAGCGAGGGGCTCCTAGGGCTTGGGAGGGGCGATGCCATGGTGGTCGACGTGAGAGGGAGGGGGAGGAGATAGCAATGAACGTGAACGTGAGGGGGAGGAGATAGCGATGTCGTGGGAGGCGCAGTATTTATAGCGAGCAATGGCACACCTACGTAAGATATGGACTGAGCTGCACTGACTTAACTGCAGGTCCAGTTGCGTCACTGACATGTGGACCAGTACACTGCTAGGCCCGTATATCAGTGACCCAATGCACCTGAAGTTAAGTAAAAGCTATGTGGGCATATTTGTTGGAGTAAATTACGGGGGAGCGAAGGGGTGGAAATATTGCTAGTCACAACGGATTGGACGAGCATGGGGGGAGGAGAGTCATGCATGCAGATTTTTTCACACGGGGTGGAGTGGTGGGACCGCCGGAGGGAGAAGGAGAGTTTGGCAGGCATATTGTTTCCACACATGGAGAGGAAAAGATTTGGAGACGAATGGGCTTCCTGCAGGTATGGGGAATGGTGCATAATAAGTCATCTTGCATGCCGGGCTAGGTATAGTCTCAAGTCATTAAAAACATACACACCCCACACATATTCATATTCCATGGTGCACTAAATTATTGCATGCGATGATTAAGGTTGGCCATCATGGTGGTATCTTAGCTAGTATCATGCACACGGGAATAGCAAACATGCTGATGTGGCAAAGAATTAAAGAAGAGAGGGGGGTTAGAGTAACTAGTGTTCATGCATGCATTGGTAAACACATTTTTTTGTGAAGAACGACATCATTAGTTGAGTACTTTTGCAGACTTCAAAAACTATTCCCCCGCCTCTACTATCTTGCTAAGAGTAGGTGAAATTTTTGAGTCGAGCCCTTTAAACTACAAGGGAGGTAGTGGTACTCTAATAGCTAGGTGTGTAAGTCATCTTACAAAACCAAATAATCCCAAAACATGTAGGCGCGGTGCATTAACTTCTACCTCGTTTCTTGTTTCTTGACATATCAACCAATAAGAGATGAGGGTGTGCATGCTTTTAATGACCTGAGACTATCAAACATGACATGAAGTGGTTAGTTCATTGCATGCAATACTATTTAATTGGCAAATACACATTAATGTCTCTCGTTTTCCCCTCCTCCTTGGTCACGGTGCACAGCCTAAGATGACTTACTCACCTAGACGGAGGGAGTATCAACATTCACAATGTCAAATCAATATTTTTACACTCATTATAAAGCGTAGTTCTTATACTCATTATAATCAGTATTGTAGATATTGATATTTTTAGTATAAATTTCATTGTGGGATTTCATTGATGCCTGTCAAAGCGTGGAGGAAGCGGAGCTTAGGGCTTTCATTGCCGGTCTCTACATAGGTATTTCTCTTCATAATCCTGTAATTTTAGAGACTGATTGCGCTTTTGTGGTAGCGTCTCTTGCATCGGGGGACTATGACAGGTCTGCTATGCGTGACCTGAAGATGAAAGCGTTGAGCATATCGAAGTTGATCAACAATCTTCAATTGTCAAAGATTAGCCATTCGGCCAATAAGGTGGCACACTTAATCGCTAAGTATAGCTTTGACAATAGATTAGATGGTATTCTTGTAAATAGCGTACCGCCCTGTGTGGTGAATATTGTATCGAATGAGTGTACTGGTGTGGCTGGTTAATTAATATAAGGTGGTATGCAAAAAAAGTATATATTTGGTCAAACACTTTGCAAACGGTTGACGGGAGTAAAAAGGACCAGAGGGAGTATCATGCATGCGGAGTAGGCAAAAAAAATTGCTCATTTATAGCCGGTCGAAGTCTCAAAGGGCGCGACCACGTGAGGGAGGCGAAGGTCGTGGGAGGCGCGACAGTTGACGAAATTAAGTGAAGTTACATCCACGCGCCGGCATGGCGTGCGAACAGGCAGAAGCTATACCGTCAGACCTACGATATGGGTCTAGTAGACATGACATCTAGTGGGTCCCGCATAGTTCTCGAGAACTCTTTGGGGGCTTGCAGCTGTTTATCCACCAGGCAAGCCAGCAACCCCACGCCGTTCGCACGCCCTACTCGTCCATGTCTTCTACCTCACAACAGTTCGCTCCCAGTCGTCCCGTCCTTTCACATTAGTTCGCTCCCAGTTTTTGCGGGGTACAACAGTTCAACTTCTCCTAACCCTCCTCCAAAATCCATGGCCTCCCAAATCTCCATGGTCGCCGATGAGTACCAGGTTAGAGCCATCACCAGCGATCAGTTCATTGTCATCTACACACGTGGATCCGTGACGGTGAAAGCATGGCTTGCTCGCTTCCTATGCATGTTCAACAGTTCAACGGATGAGTGGGTCGCTGGGCTAGATGTTGAGTACACCACAGCCCTGGGACGAGAGAAGGATCTAAAGGACAAAGAGAGGAAGAAGCCCGCCGTGATCCAGGTTTGCGTACATAATGTTTGCTTGGTCTACCACATATGCCATGTCGACGTTGAGTGCCAGGATTTTAAGAACTTCCTCAAAGACAAAAGAGTGAAATTCGTTACTGTAGGCTTTAAGAACGATAAGGATGTCTTGCGTCGGATAGGTCTCGTTGCAGCCCTTCGATCTCCAGAAGGCAAGCCTGGTGTCCTCCTCTCAACATTCAATGCTGACCCTGGCAGCAGCCATGATTGATCCTTCGTACGCTAAATTGAAGAAACCTCATCACGAGTTTCATCATGCATGGGAGTAGAAGATATTAGACGAAGATCACATCCTGTACGCAGCAATGGATGCCTACCTTTGTTTAAATATCTACATGGGTTGGATGAAGAAGCAGAGCCCAGTGTCCGTTCAAGCAAAGAAGCGTCGGCGAAGAGGAAGAGGAAGAGGGACGAGGACGAAGTCGAGGACGTGGACTCAGACTCCGAGTAGGTGGCAGTGCTGTCGCTCATGCTCGTTCTACTGCTGTGTCAAGCGGACTAGTTGCTTAGTTTATTTTCAAGGGTGTGTTGTACTGAGGCCCCAGCAGAACTATGTTTATGTTCTTTCTCGTTATTTGAACTCTTTAGTACGTAGAGTAGTACTAGTACTATGTCTTACTACTGTTCTTCTTGCAGTTGGTACTACTGCTCGTACCTTCGTGTTCCTACTGTACTTAATACGTTCGTACTAGTAGTATAATTTGGGTCAGTCGATTTGTGAAAGAAGTTCGACGGAGCGAAGGAAGAAGACGGCAGAAGAGGTGGAAGAAGCCCTTCTAGCCATCCATGTTGCATCAAATGGCTCACATGAGTCGACTGACCCAAATTGCTCCTTCAGATTGCAGGATCCACGTGGCATTCAAGGTCTCGAAGGTAGATTCCGCGTCCGCATCCGGTTTGCGGGCTCGACGTGCGCGCAACCGACTTCCGCCGCGACAGCCACCATGCGCGCCTCCTCCGCGCGGGCGGAGACGACAATGACACGCTAGTTCCTCCTTGCCAGCGTGCTGGAGCACGCGCTTGTCCTCCTCTTTGTATGCTGCGTGCATAGACGCGGCTCCACCGGCTGCTCGCGTGCTTGGCAGCGCGGCGGCATGGCGAGGAGGGACTGCAGACGACGTGAGCGGGCGAGCCTTCGGCTTCATGGCACAGGGATGGCGGCGACACGGCGGTGATGGGCGAGAAATTGTTGGCCGGAGCAGGCGGGCGCCGGCATGCGCAACGGCGGCGGCGACATATTGATGAGTGCGCGTATGGGAGCTTACTTTAGTTTTATATGAGGTTGGTCAAACTTAAAAGAAAATCGTACTAGTACACGTAAACATTAGACTTAGGCAGCGCTTTTTTTTGAAGTTAGTACCACAGCCACGATACGGAATCATGTGCAAGCGCATGAACCGCGGCTGCACGGTCGATCGAACAGTGCGTTACCGTGTCGCGCTCGAAGGACATCCACCGAACCTTTTGTGTGTGTGAAAACAATCCTCGAATATTACTCAACTTTTTTTTCCTGGGAAAGTTCTTGACGCTGCAATATTTCCGTATATTTGAATTTAGCTTCAGTTTGTGTTTATTTAGATTTGGACGTTTTAGGTGCGCCCTAGTTTTTTTAATACTTATTTTGTGTGTGTGACTGTGAGAGAACGTGTGTATGTGTCCATATGTGTGTTGTGGCGGAAGGGCAATGTGAAGACGGTGTGCGTGTGATACAGACATAGAGAGGTGTGAATGTGCAAATGATCATGCATGAGTGAGACATAGACAGATGCCGATACGTTGTGTATACATGAGAGAACGGTCTTCTAGTTTACTTATGTGTGTGTGTGAGAGAGAGAGAGACAGAGAGAGGGAGATAGAGACACAGAGAGACAGAGAGAGAGAGGAGCATCCGTAACACAACAACCATCTCTCTCGATTCGTCCGTCCCTCGCACGATCGCATGCAACATATGCATCAACGCGCACATTTTGACACCCTCACTCGACCCCTGCCCACCTCAAGGCCCGCACAATATCTTCGTGAATACCCATTTCTCTCCTTAGGTTTGTTTTCGCTCAATATCTGACACACACACATACACACACACACACACACACGTAGCACAACACACACACACACACTCCCCCGAGCACACAATTCATCCCCATCCAAGGTTATACGGCAACCAATCTTGCTTGTGCTTCTTTGCACCCCAACATGCACAACACCTCAATCTTCAAAGAGGGATCGAGCAGATCGAAGACGGCGACCACACCGCGCTAGAGAATGCGGGGTCATTTGGAAGCAGGGTGATGTGACGACGGCTGACTGACTCCTCCCCCCATCCTTTCTCTCTCTTGCACAAAATTACCAATCCCTCTCTCCCCCGCACAAAATTGTCAATCCCGCAACCCATTAGATCCTTTCCCTCTCGTCCATGTTTTTCCAGCTCTCTCATCAAACATGTTGTCTCTTCTCCTTCCACGTATACAGAATCATGTATATTACATGTCTCCATCTTTCTCACAGACCTAACTTCTTCCTCTCTCTTTCTCTTTCTCTCTCTCTCTGTCTCGTTAGGTTTGTCTCCTACTCTCTCGTCCACATACATACAATCTTTCCCGCCCTATCTGCTCCATCTTCAAAAGCTCTCTCTGCATGTTTCATTCACACAATGGGATATGTCAAAATGTTGCTTCTATAATGGTTGATGTAGAGTTTTGGTTGTTTTTATTGCATCCTACAAACTAATAACTATGAAATGCATTTAGATTCTCATTTGACTGGGATTATGTGAGTTTGAGCATGTTGTGAAGTACTATAGACCTTGTATACATCTTGGGATTCGACAATGATTGTAACTATTGAATTGTATAGACCATTACATTCGAAGTCAATAGCCTAATATATTTATTTCACAATTTCAACAAATGATTAGTTCACTACAAACTAAGAAAACAAATGTGTACTCCCTCTGTTTTTATTTAAGTCCGCATATTAGCATTGGTCAAAGTCAAGTTTTGTAAACTCTCAGAAAGCTTATAACAAAAAATATTAATTATTGTTATAAAATGGCAACTCACGGTTAATGAATAATTGGGGTATCAAATATCCTTCAAAAAATATTAAAAAAATTATGTAGCCTCTGTGGTCCATGACAAAGCCCCACAGAAATATTCAATATTTTTGGAACTAGATTTATATTTGATATAGAAATAAATCCAATTAAATTATTAAATGAGTTTGAACTATAAATGTGTTATGGATAATTCCAAAAATCTTGGAATAATTATTGTAACTCCCTAACAATATTGGTGGGCTAAATATGAGTTTTCAAGAGAATTCACCACTGAAATCCCTCAATTTAAATAGATAACAAATATATCGAATTTATTAAATATTAACATCAAAACCTCTGTCTCTCACACCTCAAGAGCACCCGTCGCAGCCAACGGAAATTGCGTTCACCGATAGCACTCTCTAGACTGGTATAGCGCCAAACTCCACAATAACAAACTCTAAACCTAATCTACTATGTTTAGAAGTTGCCCGCGCTCTTCTACCATACCTCCTCCGGACGATGACGCCGTCGGAGGGGGGAGGGGATGAGCCGGGATCTCAACACTCAACTTTCGAGAACTGGTGTCGGGGTGAGGGAAGAAACTACAGGAAGGAGAGCTAGAAGTCTCTAGTTTTTTTAGATCATATTTAGAAACAACTTTGTGACTTGTGACGACTTACAAACCCCACACGCATCGTCTTACAAAGCCCCGGCCTCAACGGAGTCGTGCGTCATGCCAATACCTGGGCATATCTCAGGCCCAGACGGGCCAAAAAAAAGCCCAGCGCTAAAAACCCAAGCCCGAGGCTGGCCTGGCCCGATCATCGGGCCTACTAAATCGGGCCCAAGCCTGAGAAAGCCCGACACGGCCCAGTCGGCCCGGCCCAGCCATGGCTAAAATCACGTTTTTGCCAGCCCAAGCCCGGCCTGATCTGCCTGTCGGGCTCAATTTTCAGGCCCGAGCCCAGCCCAGTGGCACACTTGGGCTCAGCGCCGCGCCTCCTAAAAAAAAGAACCCAATCCCAGCGCCGCGCCTGCTCTCCTCTTGCCTTCCTCGTGGGGGCAAAAGAGGGTCCGCAGCAAGCGGAGCAAAGGCTCGCGTATCTCGCCTGCGGAAAGAGGGGCGACAGGGAGACACACGCGGCCGCCGGCGATGCTGTCGGCGCGGAGCCTGCGGAAGGCGTCCGTCCCGCCGTCCCTTCTCTCCGACCCCTCGCCCGGCTGCCTCCAGCCCACGCGCCTCGCCGTCCACGTGCGTACGCCGCCGCACCTTATCCGTCGCGCGCACCTCTCCTCGCGCACGTCTCCAGAACCCTAAACCCTCGGCTCTAATCCCTGCCCTCTCCTGCCTGTCCCAGGTCAATGGCGACGGCGCCTCCTGCTCCGCGTACTTCGCCTCCGGTTGCCGCGTCTACAAGCTCGAGGTCCCTCCCTCCCTCCCCTCCCCCGGTACTGTAGCGCGGAGCCACACTGTACTGTGTTGCCTATGTTCTATTACCATCAGAAGCTTAATTAGTGGATTGGATGGATTTAATTAGTTGCTTGAGTGCTTCGAACAATTTTGGAAGTCCTGTAGCTCATTTGAATCATGAATGCTGCTTTCGAACCAGGCACACAAGTTGTTGCTCTCAGTTGCTCTTGCTGGCTAGGGTGCATATTAGTTACTAGGACTTAGGAACGCGGCTATGTAAGGACATGGTGCTAGTTCTTCTCAGTTCAGCTATTGCCCATCAGCGATGCTCCATGAGAATAGTAGAATTTGTCATGTATGGGGGATCAATTGTTTGTACTCTGTGTTACTGGGGGGTCATGTCTGTGATGTATGGGGTTATTATTAAGTTGATTTCCCTTTCTATTTATCTTGGAGCTTAAAGATATCCATGGAAGAGGAGATGCTGTCCAGAGGAAAAGAGAGCCTGTTGATTCCTATCAATGCAAAGGTAACACTCTCGCCTTTCAAAAGAAAAAAACACTCTCACTTTTCTAGAGCTTATCAATGTTGGGTGCTTATTTACTGTGAAGTCCATTCTTATTGAAAGGTCATAAGCTCGTCGGTTGTGGACCGCTGCCCGCATCGTTCGGAGATTCAGAGTGTAGTTCTGGCTGAGGGTGAAGGTGCGATCTTCAACATGTCATAATGGTGTGGTGCCATATAGTATTTCCCAGAAAAACATGCTGTAGTTGGGCTCTTGGCATATCATAGGGGCTGAAATAGCCATCAAATTTATAAACAGTATATTACAATCCGATGTTCCTTCGAGTTGGTGTATCCAGCTTTACCTGGTGTAACTATAGCATACAGGGAGCATGCACGACCATACGTATTATACCTGAAGGACACTATCTTAGACATTGTCTCTGCCTCAACATTTTGCTTGACCACCAGGAGTCATAATTTCCACCAACCATCGCCTGCAGGCGCACTTTGATTTTCAGCAATGCGCTTTAAGACTTGGCTATTTAGTCGTTTTTACCTTAGGTTTGTAAGTTGAGCTCACGGTTACAGGGTACTTAAGAGGTTATGGAATTATAAGCACATGCAGAGTGCTAGGTTACTAAGCGCTGGTACTGACCATATATGTTTCTGTTGTATCCCCCCGTGCCATTCCATGTATGGCTATTGTTAGTTCTTGTGTTTTCCTAAAATATAACCGTGTGTGTCATAGAACATATTTCATATTCAATGTTTTGCGACTTTCCAGGTGATAGCTGCTTGATTTTGGGAACCGTCGACTCTTACGGTCACCTCATTGTATCCTGTTTGGACACCGTGGCTGAGGGTAATTTTACTACTTTGTATTTTGAGGATAGCACGGTTTAAATCCATAAGCATATGTGAAAATTTTCGTTTCTATTTATATATGTCATTCTTAATGCAATAAGCTTCTTGAAACTGCTTCAGATTTGCATAATACAATCCATTTATATGCCATGTTGTAGCTTCTTTATTCCATCTGATCCTGCTGGATAATACCATAAACCATAAAACCGGGACGCTCAAGCTTCCTGAAGAGAAGCTTAATGAGACATTTTTTAACATTAGGTTTTCAGGCAAATCAAGTGGTTCCCTTTTTAAGATGATCTTATTCTTGGATTATCAACACAACATATGAATATGTCATTGTTAAACTTGCTCAGACATCGACAGGGCATCCTATTCAGTACCACCTCATGATAGTGGTGTCGGAGAAGGAAGTTGGGCTGGGTTGTGTTTTAGTCCAGCACACCAATCTACGGTACATTTATTGACTTTGAATTACCTACAAAATCACCCATCGTCCTTGTTCAAACTTAATTTGGTGCATTTCCCACTGACTTCTATATTTAGTGTAGCATAAAAATCAATGCAATTGCACTTTGCATGCGGCAAAATCCAAACAATTTGATATTCTTTTCAGGTAGCTGTTGCTCGTGAATTGTGTAAGAGCATTGATATCTACGATCAAGATATTCATATTCGGAGTTTACGTACGTAAGTTTTCCTCTTACTAGAATATTTAATTTTTGTTGTCAGAGTCATCTGTTTTGCTCTAGAAGTTAGATTGCCTCTACATGTGCTGGTACAGTAACATGTTCCTTTCCACACGATTCTGTCTTCCCATTCGTGCATTCTTCTCACACGACCTTTACATAATTAGTTGAAGGAGGCGTTGAGGGTGAAACACACAAACCCGTTTTACATCCAAGTTATTACAGCTCCTAACTTCCTATGTCCCGTAGAATATCTGAGCTGAACTTTATTTTGTAAAACAAAAACTGCAGGTTATGGTACCCATCTTCAGTAAGGTTTCCTCAATGCTTTCCTCAAGGGAGTGAAAGTAGCTCAATATTGGCAGTTACAGAAGGTCCTCAGGTTAGACTCCAGGCAGCAGCCCTCCTGTTAAATTTACATTCCTCTACCCTCTTTTCTCATGGTGGTTAATTGCAGCTGAGCATCTGGGACTTCAGAATGCATAACAATGGTGGATGTGTACAACGCGTTTCTGGTCCTATTGGAGGCATATTATACTCTGTCTGTACCTCTCCTTCAGGACTGATTGCTGTTGGTGGAACTGATCGTGCTGTCACAATCTATGATCCTCGCAGGTTAGGTTGCTTGTTTTCTTCTTTTAGTTCAAGGATCTGACAAGCAGTTGCATGTTTACTGCGGTACCAGAGTGATTGAAAGTTCAGTTTATGCTTTGTGTATAGGTGGACGGCCTTATCAAGATGGGTAGGCTGCTCCAAGTATGAGGTTGGTCTACCTTCTTCTGATGTTTCTTTCTGTAGCTGGTACAGTGAATTTAAAATCAAACTACCTGAAAATTTTATTATTAAATGCATCATAAAGTGAGAAATGAAGATTCAATGTTTCATGAAGCAATGGAGTTCTCAGCTAGTGTATTTGCCTTCATACCCAGATTACTGGTCTTTCGTTTTCGTCAGTGGACCAATCCTTCATGTACGTCCAAGGTGTTGATTATGAGGTGTGCATCCGACTCATTTCCTTGGACCTTGCTTTGTGTATCTCATACTTCTTTCACTACTAGTGCTGCTTAGTAGTACTTGTTGCCTGTCTGAGGTGTGATTTTCCTTTTATGATTGGTAAAATAGTTCCTAATTATAACAATAGAAACTCAGTTTATCTGATGGCATCTTTGCCACTTCCTAGAATTTCAGTATCTCAGGCAACTGTAGCAAATTCTTCTTCTGGACATGACATTATTGATTTGTATTTTCTGAAAAAGATGGAAATGGCAGCAGTGAACTTCTCTTCTTGGATATGTAATCTAGTAACTTGTAATCTCACTGCAGATTACTTGTGGACGCTGGAGAGAAAGTAAGCGAGCATTCTCATTTCGAGGTGATTCGAACTGGCTGGGCTTTTCAAAGGTACCCCCCAGCCCCCACCCCAGTGGGAGGAAAAATAGCCTCAGACAAAAAAACTATATATGCATACAAGCGTAACAAATGCACCGTCCAAGTCCCTAATGCGGCAATGTGTTTCTGATCTGCAGTGTGCGAACACAGATGTGGTTGCTGGGTGGTGCGAGTCTGGAAGTATCTTCGTGGCTGATGTTAGGCAGGATCTTTTCTCGGCAATTGGGGTTTAGGGCAGGGCGACGAGGTTGTGCAAGCATCCTTTGATCATACATCCAAGAACCATTGTGTATTCTCCCCCATTCTTATAGACCATGTTGAGCACTACGAATGATGTGTGTACACTAATTTGCAGGCACAACCTGTAATTTGCAGCAGATAGCCTCGGGGGTGGAAGTTTCTTGTTGGTTCTTGTATTATCAGAGTTGTGCTAATAAGCTTTGCTGGCTTACGATCAATGTTCGCTTAGTTAGGGCATTTCTAACTGATCCCCTAAAAATTAACGGAGTATCCGGTTGAGTAAACCTTGGTTGGTATACTCCACTAAATTTTGGTCAGTTCTAACCGATCCCCTAAACTTAATGGAGTAAAACGTAAAATTGCAAAAAATCAACCTAATTTCAACCGAAACATAAGTTCAACATAGATAGTCTTGACAGCCGAACATTAAACATAAATTTAAACTTAAACTACACTAAACTTAAAACTACAGTAAAAACTACTCAAATTCAACTACCGTAGTGGAGGTCGAGCCAATCCTTAAAACTACAGTAAAAACTACTCAAATTCAACAACCATAGTGGAGGTCGAGCCAATCCTTCCTTGTCAGGCCACCCTTGGTGAGAGCTGGGTCCGGGCCAGTGCCGTCATCGTCGCAGTCAAGGAAGATGCTCCGCCACTTGTCGACGTTCAACTCCTCGCCGCCCTTCTTGCCACCCTCCTCGTCGTTGTGGATGACGATGACCTCGCCGCCATTGTCGGCGAATATCATCTGCTTCGCCTCCACGAGCTCGGGGTGCTGGCGGCGGAGGTCCTCCATGTATGCCTCGTCGGGGGCCTCCGCCTCAAGGCACTCCCGAGCCATCGCCGCGCTCACTGCACCCGACGCCGGCGGCTCGAGGTGGACCGGGGCCGTCCCAAATGGGAAGTTGAGTCGTGCTGCAGAGCCGTGGAACCAGACTTGCCACCGGTTGTACTCCATCGCGCGAGCTCTGCCGTGTGGAAGCTCCTTAGCCACTTCCACTTGTGGGTCTCCCAGTCGGTGACCTCCTCCACCCATGTCCCCCATGATCGCTGTCGGACGTCGAGGTATGTCCTCTCCGGCGGCCGCGACAGAGGGAGTGCCGGGAAGTCGGCGAACCGGGCGGATTGGGTGAGCGGCGGCGGCTCGAGGATACGCCGGCGGACGACGACCCGCAGACATGGCGGCGCGGATTCGCGCTCTGGATCGGCGGCAGGGACCTCCGGCCATTGCGTCCGGCCATTGGAAGGAAGGGGGTGGCGGGAAGGGCAGGGGATGCGCTGGCAACGGGGCTAGGGGGAGAACAGGAGGAGGAGGAGGGGAAGAGGGGGGGGAGATTTTTTACTCGGCTGCCGAGCAGTGGAGTAAATATAGGGAGATTTAGTGCGCCGGAGTAAAATTTTACTCCCTTACAGCGGATTGGGGATCGACTAGGTGTCAGTTAGAGGAGTAAAACCGAATTTGTACTCCTCTAACTAGTTATAAGGGATCGGTTAGAAATATCCATGTATTCCTTTCGCTGATCTACTACAATAAGAGTCTAACCAGAGACAACTTGGCCAAACGCAGACATGTAGAAGATAAGACATGTGTCTTTTGTGATGAACTAGAAACTATTCAACACCTGTTTTTTGACTGCATTGTTGCTAAGCAGGTCTGGGCCTTTGTGGCTGAATCCTTTTCAATTGACATACCTGTTTCTTTTGCTATGTTATCTTCTTTTTGGCCAAGATGGAGCTTTGAATATAGTTACGGCTGCTACCTTGTGGAGCTTATGGCGCTTGCGCAATGATTTTGTTTTCCAGGGGCAAAGATGGCGAAATATTCACTGTGCCTTGAATCTGTTGGGAGCTACGGTCAGGCTGTGGAAAATCTTATGCTCAGAAGCTCAGGGTGCTCTACTTCTCCGGTGCTTAAGGTTGCTGGACTACCGAAGGGGGGAGTTGCTTAGAATCGCCTGGATGTGAAGAAGGAATAAAGTGAGGAGGGGAGCTGGCTCCATAGCTAGGGCTTTTGCTTTTACTAGTTATGCATCTAGTTCCTGGACCTGGTTCTGATAAAACTCCTGATGTAATAGGGTAGATCGACCTTGGTTGGGTTATGTTTGTGGCAGCTACTTTCAGGCTGTTGCCGAGCGCTGTTGAACAGTCTTTGCGGTTGTTGGTTTTGCCTTGGCTTTCAATAAAAGTTGGGGCGGGGGGAAACCCCTTTCATTTCAAAAAAAAAAATGTCCTTATTTTGTTTCATGCCTTGTACGTTATTCTGTTCCCAAAATGTCTCTAGCATTCTCTTTGCACATTATTTCGATATTCTGTTTGTACTGTGCCCTACATGATTATACTCTCTTATACATACTGGCTGCCATGCAAATAAAAAGAGAAGGCAAATCAGACAGAATATAAGTTGCCGACACGATTCCCGTTGTGGCTCAAATGCAGCTTTCCGCTCTACACATTATGATCCATTCAAGATGTTTATGCTATTTCTACTAGGTTACAACAACTAAGTTAACTCCAATAAACAGAAGAATGACAGACAAACAAATCAAAATCTATATAGCTGTAAGGGGATGGCTGCTGAGCTTGGCTCATGTCTACCACTCCATTGAGTTTGTTCTTCTAAGATCATGTGATGATGTTTTCACAGTGATGACTGGAGTCACCTTTTCCTTGAGCTGCATGAAGTAGATAAATTTGTTCAGACAAGCATCTAAAATGAATTAAAAACCACGAAGTCTGGAGAGTCGTTTTTTCTGGAATACGAGTTAGGCGAGTCGCATATATACTAACTAAATAAATCTAGAAGTCTTTTAGGCAATGGTGGTGCCTGAAAGAATTTTCTTTTTTGAAGGCAATTAATCTGGAAAATCAACTGGATGTGAACTATTTCTAAGCTGGGATGCAGACCATTCCCTACACACATGAACATGATGTGTAATCAGGCTCAGGCCACTTTCCCTCCAACATCTCTAGTAAAAAAATACACACGACGAACGCAATGCCTGATTGACAAGTGGGTGATGTCACAGAGAAGTGCTAAGGCTAGCCATAGTGGGAGTAACTTAGGTAGTAACTTAACACATCTCAAGACAATTTTGCTTATGTGGCAAGTATTTAATGAGGAAAGAGGTGCTTGTGGTAACATAATATGTTACTGTAACATAGCGCTTCCCGAGGCAAAATGAGTCTATGAGATAATAAATAAAGCAATCTATGATACTACTACTATGTTACTTTGCACTATGAAGATAGTAACTTACACTAGTGTCATGTGCATGACACTAGTCTAAGTTACTCCCCACTAAGCAAAAGACTGCAGGCTGTGATCATTTTAATAACATGGCCTATGAAATGTACCCACGTTGAGTTGGAAAGGGTCCAAACTCCAAAGTAAAGAAAATGACATAGAACATAGACGATCTCACGCTTGGCATGTGGCTCGTGTTGTGTGGACGTGGCCGACGCTGTCGACATCGCATCTTACTTAATTGACAGGCCACTTAATAGTGGACAGCCGGTTAGGGGCCTTAAGCACGTTAGCTCATTGGAGTGCCAAATTGGCGAAGGACAGCACACCATACAGTCCAGAGTAGAGAATCCATAGAGCATGCTTATCTGATGCATTAATGGGCATACAGTGAGCATGTATATGTTCTGAAACGTGTATTCCCACACAAGACACAAGATCAAAGCACTGTTAGGAATTATTTTAAGTATACTGAAGAATGTTGGTAGACTAAAATGGAGACTGACTTGTGCTTTATGAAAGTATTACCTCCATCTACATTTATCAGATACAAATGTATCTAGACACGTTTTAGTGTTAGAACATTGCGAAGCACTGACCCACCAATTGGTAGAAGATGTACAGAGGGTTAGAAGGTTGCAATTTCTAGAGTAAAGGAGGTCATGGGATTCAAAACCAGGCTATTGGGCTTCATGCAAGATTAGTCCGCTCAAAATCCTAGATATCGAGGGAAGAAGGGCAATCTACCCGAACAAGATAGAGTTTGTTTTGTGATTTCAGGCTGATCTTAAACACTACATTAGTTAGCAAATGAAACCCTGAAAAGAAATAAGTACTTTATACATTTACAGTCATGATAGAGAATTTAAAGCAACACCTGATAAACATACCTCTTTCAGCCGTCTCTGGTTTGCCTCCTCCTGGAACACACCAAAGACATATCACCATGAGAGTTTGCAAAGTGTAACTAATGGAACAGAAATCCACTGGGATGAACATGCAATGCAAGATCTATGGAAACTCAGCTTGTTGTTCTTAAAAAGAAAAAAGAAACTCGACACTTGAAGAAACCACGAGAGGACATGTGGGAGGGAGCAGTACCTGTTCTTTGGACAGGTGGGCGTTCTCCTCTTCGAGCTGGGTGACCAGCGACTCGAGCTCCGCTATGTAGGCCTGGAGTGGACGAATCAAAATATTTACCGCCAAACCACTCAGTCAAATTCGCATGGCCAGGAGGAGCTTTCAATCTTTGTGTAGAAGTAAGTAAAAGCAGCGCCCACCTGCTTCCTCTCTCGTGACCTCGCCGCCGACTCGCGGTTCTTGATCATCCGCTTCTGCCGCTGCATCGCGGCGCGGTCCATGGGGTCCATGAGCTGCCGCTTCCTCCCCCTCCCGCCGCCCCGCGCGCCCTCCGCCCCGCCGAGAAGCGCCATCGTCGGCATCGCCGCCTGCTCCTCCGGCGCCGCGGAAGGGCCGGGGGCCCGGACGACTGCGCCTTCCTCCCTCGCCAGGAAGTCCTCGAGCGTCATCTCCCCGGCCCCGCCAGAGGAGGCCGGGGCCGCCTCCTCCTCCCCGCCGCTGCCGCCGGTGATCTCTCTCCACACCTCGTCCGCCGTCCGCCGCGCGGTCGCCTGTTGCCGCGACGGCGCCGGGAGCGGCGGGACGGGGGGCGACGCCGGCCGGTCGGGTGCCGGCGTGGGGGCGTCGCCGTAGATGCCGCGGAGCAGCTCCTCCACGTTCATGGACCCCAGCCCACTGCCGCCCCCGCCGCCGGGCCTCCCCGCGGCCTGCGCGAAGCGCGCGAGATCCGACGCCGTGTGCGACGGCTTCGACGACGACGCCATCACCCTCGACGACGCCATGCGCTCGCCGCTCCCCCGCCTAGGCCCTCCTGCGGGCCATCGCCGCGGCCGCGCCTCCCGGTTCAGCTCCGTCCCGTCCTCGTCGGAGTTCTCCGGGCCAGCGCGAGGTGGTGGTTGGTTGGTTGGCTGGTCAGACGTGGCGAGCTCCCTGGAAACGTGGGGGAGGCGCGTTGGTTGGCGTCGCGTGCGCGCGTGCGTGCTCTCAGCTTCTCGTGGCTTCCGCTCGCTCCTCGCCCGAGTGTTACGGAGGGCGCGTGTGATTATGGCGCGAGTGACCACTGACCGGCGCGATGTGATGTGAGGATGATCGGCGGGGAAGATGGGGCGGGGGGTTTATAGCCGTCGATTGGCCAATGATTGACCGTGCTTTCGCGCGGGTTCGGGGTTTGATTTGATCTCCCGTCGGATCGGGCGCGCCGGCAGCCCGTTGGATTGCTTCCATTTGCCTTTTTCTGACCTGGCCCCGCTGGGCAGGTGACGTATACTGTGGGTGCCAGGGTAAACAGGATGAAGATAAGATGGGATCGACTGCGGCCTCGTCTCCCCGTGCTGTGCTGTGGCTCATTTGTGTGATTGGCGCCGTTAGGATATGAGATTCCAGTAAAAAAAAATGATAGTATGAGATTGTAGTGTTTCTGTTCATATTGTAAACCCCTCCCGCATCCCCGCCCATCCCTCCACTGCCGAAAGGATTTCTCGCCTTTTCTTCTCTATATAGTTGCATCTCTTTGGTTAGCTTTTTGTTACCGTGATGATGATAATGAAGGTGTTGTGTCGAAGAAAAGTTCTCTGACTTAGATCCCATCTCAATACTGATCCGGCATTGCTGAGAGGAGCTCGAGAATTTTCGTCCCGTTTGTGTGGTTCCATCGACTCGACGACAACATCATCTTCTTCACTAGTCTCTTCTTTCAGGCCTTTATGAGCATGTCGTCATTCTGTGATGGCGATATTGGTGGGTTGGCTTATGTAGATCAGGGTGATGATACACTGATATGCTTCATGTGATTGTCATTCGCCATCGTCCCATCATACACGACAGTCTGTTGTGGCGACTCAACGAGATTTGTCCATTTACAAGTCTTCGATATACTCTCGATGTTGTCCATTGCTGACGAGAGAAATGGTGGTGCAACGACTTTCAACTTCGTTTTGCTTTTCGGAGCATCCTGTCAGCATGTTCTTGCGATATTGGTGCGGTGGCCTGTCTAGATCAGGGTACTGCCCCACCGACATGCTTCACGGGATCCTCAATTACCATCATAAACCTCGACCCGTTGTTGCGTTGAATCAAAGAGGTTTGATCCTCTATAAGTCTTTGCATATACTTGAGTGGTTAAATCTCTCGATGGTATCCATTGTTGGCGAGAGCAATGGTAGCACAATGGTGTTGAACTTCAGATGTTGCTTTGACAAGAATTTTGAGGGATACGGTCTTAATGGAAACCTGTCATTCATTTAATACCCTTTTTTGTGTCTACTACGGATTAGGTTTGAGAAAAATATATTATAGAATTTGTTGTGTTCCTTTTATGATTTGTTGTGTCTACCACAAATAATGCTTCATTTTAGTAGTGTTTCATTTTCACATATTGATAGGCTCATATGGTTAGGTTTTCTGAGGTGGAATCGGCTTATTAGGGTTCACGTCCTAAACTTGGCACTAGTGCTCACATTTCTCTGGATTTATTTCAGTCTTTTCAATGATGTTCGTTCAGTGGTGACCATAAGAATAAGGTGTGCCTGCATTCGTCCATAGAGATGAATGTATGTACGTATATGTGAATATCTGTGATTGAACTGTGGTAAGAAAAATAGACACGGTTGTAATGCACAACATGCACAGCTCAATGTAATAAAATATGGGACACAGTTTAGCACCAAATAAACACAATTATTAACGGCAGTACCTATACAAACGCTCATTTAATAAAAAAAATCCAGGATGCACATAGCCTATGGCTCACAAGTGAGACACGCATCATTTTCTTACTTTAGCGTTCCATTAGATATAGGAGATACTCATAGACCAATTAATAATAATAAAATAAAAACAAAAAGTAATGTTTATGATGCTTCTTTGAATTATTGGATTTATTATTGAAATTCATTTCTCGATGAGACTAAGAATACAAATCAGCATTGACCGTTCCCGGGACTGTTCCAATAGTTCTAAGCCACACGCCACACAACATGTTTATGTCATCATGCAGCCTAACTTACATAGATTCAAAAATAAAATGCAGCCTACCTTACTTTGCGGTACACGTTAGGCGGTTTTGTCGCTACATCATCATAATGATATATTCCCAATTCCATCAAGAGATTTTATGCTGTGCGGTAGCGCTTGTCTTCTTCCGCAGATGGTTGATCTAAAAGATAAGCAGCATCGGTGTCAGTCTACCCTGAGGTCTGGTGCCGGCGAGTGCCGCACTACTACACTAGCCGGACGCGGTCGCTGTGCCGGCGGCCAGCCACACACGATCCGGCCTCCCACTGGCTGGCCCAATCGGTACGGCGAGGGGGCGAGGTCGTGGTCGCCGCGCACACCTGGACGGCCGCTAGAAGCGTCGCTCGCTGGCTCCACGCGGCGCGCTCTCCTCCGGCCCGTGCGCGCCATGACCTGGCGCGCGACACCCGGCAGCTTTTCCCGCCGGTATCGGCTCGCGGCAGCGGCCGTCGCTGTCGTGACGGATGGACGCTTGCCTGTGGCTGTGAGCCGTGCCTGCTGCGGAGTGGTGGATCCCTGAATTTTCTTTGGTAAACAGAGCGTCTCCAGGTGTAAACCGGGCTGTTTATATTTCCTTCGGTTCATAATAATGTAGCGCACCCGTTTTGTTTGAGATTTAACTTTGACCATACATTTAACTGACATGGACTACTGCGGCGGGAGCATGACATATACCTTTCAATTCGTATTCGAAAGAAGGTTTCAAAGGTACTATAATTTTTCAATAAAATGATTTATGTATTATCGGTCTAATTTATAGTCAAAGTTGAATTTTAAAAAGCGTGAGCGCACTACATTATGAAATGAATGGATTACGAATGAAGCCATCTGTTTTTTATGTTGTTTTATTTATTTATTTGGCGCCATGGCTTCATTTTTCTTTCCTCCGGCACCGGGGGTCGATATACAATGAGTAGAGAGTAAGGTATGTGTGTATTCAAGCTAGATATGCAGATGGCTTCATTCGTGGATCCTCAATGAGTAAAGAGTATTGGTAACAGCGCGGGGACACCTTTTTGGGACTCTCCTTGGCTTCTTGGGCGTTCGCAAAAGACATTGCCCCACTCATTTTCGAAGCCTCCAAGAGAAAAAGTTGGAAGGTCAGGGAGGTCCTCAAGCACAACGCGTGGATCCTCAAGATTAAAACCCCCATCAGCGTAACCGCCGAGCACATCACGCAGTTCTTCACTCTTTGGATGCTTCTTAATGAGGTCCACCTTGACGAGCTCACCGAGGATGAAATCACTTGGAAGCATACGGGCAATGGGCAGTACTCGGCGACTTCCGCATACAGGGCGCAATTCCTAGGGATGGTCCTGTCGCCCATGGACAGGATGGTTCGGAAGGTTTGGGCGCCTTCAAAAGTTATTTTTTTTGCTTGGCTAGCTCTTCAAGATAGAATCTGGACGGCGGATAGATTGGCAAAGTGAGGATGGCCAAATCGTGATGTTTGCCCTCTCTACAAGAGAGTGCAAGAGTGCGGGCCCCATCTCTTCTACAAGTGCCGCTACACCCGACGCCTTTGGTCTCTGGTCATTGATAAATTCCCCATGCTCGGGCTCGACACTTCCGCTTGGCCCTTCTTTGAAACGGTTGAAGATTGGTGGGCAAGCACTTGCGGCGAAGGAACGCCAGATCGTCAAGCCAAGGCCTCCATCATCATGCTTGTCTCTTGGACAGTTTGGAACAAGCGGAACGCAAGGGTTTTTAAGCATAAGAGTGCCCACCGCCAATCTTGCTTTCGTCCATCTCCACCAAGGCAAACCTTTGGGTCATCGCCGGATCAGGCTGCAGGTGGGACTATAGATGGAAGTCTCACCATAATCCACCTAGTCCCAATACAGTTTTGTGTTGAAAAAATGGACATCCCATCAAAACAAACATAGATTAAGTGGGAATAAGTGGGATTCCCACTTAACAAAGCAAATTAGTTTACCAACCAGCAGCAGTACGCGAGTACAGAGAAACATGGTCACATCGGGAAGCACATTCAGAGTAGCATGCGAATACCACCTCCAACGCGATCAAGCACCGGCTCTCTGGGCTGCCGCGTCGTCGACGAAATAACCATTGGTCCGTTGGTGCTCGCCGTCGTTGAAGCCTGCCATGGCACAGTACGTTCGCCATCTGATTTCAGGAAAGAAACAGGGGAGTTGGGCTCCTTCACTCGAAAAAAACTGAAACAACGACCTCCCAGCACGCACTAGCATCGAGGGCGCGTCCTCGGCCGCCACCATCCTCGACGATGTGAGGTCCTCGCGGCAGCACGTCTGAATGCGTCGACGACACCGGGCGCGTCCTGGCCGGCACCATCCTCGACGATGTGAGGTCCTCGCAGCAGCGCGTCTGAATGGGTCGACGACGCCGGGCGCGTCCTCGGCCGGCACGATGTGAGGTCCTCGCGGCAGCGCGTCTGAACGCGTCGACGACGCCGGGCGCGTCCTCGGCCGGCACCATCCTCGACGATGTGAGGTCCTCGCGCCGGCCGTCAAAGCTCACCTCGGGGCTCACCTAATGCCTTTTCCTGAGGGCACCGCCGGCGCCGGCCGCGACGTGCCGGATCTAGCAGAAGAAGACATCGCCCTTGGTGTGCACGGAGTCCGCCACGAGCTTCACGGCGCCCAGATCCTTGGCGTGTTCCTGAACGGCGACGGCTCCTCTTCCTGCAGCGCCGGCGCAACGCAAGTAGCCTCGGTGTTGGGGAGGCCGCAGGGGGTGGCGCCGTGTGAGAAGGAAGAAGTAGGGGCGCGATGGCGGACTGACGGCGGCCGGAGCAAGCTGCGGCAATGCCCTCTTCTCTGCTCATTGGGGCACGACCTACCAGGGTCAACGTCTAGATATAATAGGGCAAAGGTGGGCTCCCAATGGGATAGGTGGGCTAGCCGATTATTATTTTTTCTTTTCAATGGGCTCCCACTAAAGCAAATTAAGTGGGATGGACTAATTACTCCCACTTAATCCCACCTCCACTTGCAGCCTGATCGCCGGAGCTAAGAAATTAGGGTCTTTTATCGCGCACGAGTAATCCGCATGTCTTATATTTCAGTGGCTTGTAACAAACTCTATTCTCTCTTATTTAATGGATGAGGCAAAACTTTTGCCTCTGTTTAAAAAAAAAACTAGATATGCACATACGTGTGATCGCAGGAGTAAAATATTGTTGCTTAGTCCATACCGGTATTCACAATGACAGTAATCAAAGCCCCAAAAATATATTCTTAAGGGGATCACTGATGCTATTGCAGGTTATTGCTTTTTTTAGGGAGTTTGCACGTTATTGCTGGGGAGATGATCAAAATGATACCAAGATGCATTGTAATGGTCCCTATTGCTTCTGATTTTGTGCTATGTATCTATATCTCTACTCTTATAAAAGACTCAGTTGTTGATGACGGTTTGCCTGTCATCCGTCGTTTCTAACCATCGGATCTGCATCTAATGATTGTGAGGTCAGTTGTGATATTTTTGCAACAATATCCCACTTCTCTGCCCTAATTTATAGAAAACCCCTTAGTATCTTCAAACCAGTCACATCCCTCCCTTGCCTCATCAAAACAGGCTGAGGAATATATTTTGAGTGAAACGTAATATATTTTTGGTGATATATATATATATATATATATATATATATATATATATATACCAAAACTAGAGTGTTTTTCTTTCAAGTTTGTGAACATGTACGCACGGGCACATTGCTATTTTACATTGCTAGTTTAATAATCAATTAAGTGCACCACTTGGCTTTCCGTCATAAAAACAGAGTGAAAGAGTTGAGGAGGCTCCTATGCAATAGGTCCGTTCTGCTCGCAATGGTCTCACATGATTGTGCATTCTAAATCCGTACGACGTCTGTACAATATGCATAGCAAATATACATGGTTGTACTACTACCTTTCATCATTTAAATTTATACATGTTTATAGAGAATCACCTTCCTATATACTAGTATAATGTTACTGCTGGGAATTGCCCTAAAAAATGTTACTGCAGGAAATTTAGAAGCTTCTAAACACAATTCCAATGTGGTTTATATTTGTTTTCTTAGCATTAGGTAAACTAAAATTAGCAGGATAAGTAGAAAATGAAACGATGTTGAGCGCTCGTGTCGTTCTATATGCATAGAAATTCCAAAATTGAGGAGATCGTCGGTAGAATTGTTCTATATGCATAGAAATTCCAAAATTGAGGAGATCGTCGGTAGAATTTATGTTTTTTTCTATACAACTAAGACAAGAGGAAAGAAACATTGAAATCAACGAAATCAGCACTATCGCCTCTGTACCAAGCATACATGCACATGATACATATACTAAAGAATGAAGATAATCCGACTTGCAGAGGATTAAGCCAAAAAAATGCCCTTCTCTGTTCTTTCCCGCCCTTCCTTCGTGGTGTGAAGCTAGTGAGCACATACGTACTAAAGAGCCACCTAACGCCCCTCCCCCTTCTCGAGAACTTAAAAAAGTAAAGCTCAGCCACCTATGCCCATCCACCATGATTTGTTGCCCCGGCCGTCCGATAGAATGTACCAATGGTCCAAATCTCTTGGACCATTCCACCACTCGCGTCTCCACATTTTTCACAGGGTCACCCACACTCGGCCCACCATAGATGGGTTGCTGCTCTAGGGTTGATTTGGGCACAACCGTTTCCTTGGTAGGGTCGACCAACCATGAAAACCGTAGATATGCCCATAAATGGTAAACGAGACCAGTCCCATGCTCTCTCTCTCTCTCTCTCTCGTGGAATTATCACGTCAGATGTCCTAGTGAGAGGACTTAGTCGTGGAGCCATCGCAACGAGATTAGCTTAAAGGGGTTAAACCAAACAAAGGACACGGGGAGTTTATACTGGTTCGGCCCCTTGCGGTGAAGGTAAAAGCCTAAGATCCAGTTGTGGTGGAATTGATGGGGTCTCGATGAGCAGGGAGCGAATCCGATTTACCTATCTCTCGAGTTGTTGTTTCTTGTCCCTGAACCGCCGTCGGGTCGTTCCTTTATATACACAGGCTGACGCCCGGCGGTTTACAGAATCCCGTGGCCGGCTCATACATGTGTCCGACTCGGTTTCTATACCTTTCCCTATCTTACAACACAAGTTACATATCTCATGGCGGTTTATGTCTACGGGCCCTAATCCGCCTTTGGGCTCTGGGCCTTCAAGTCTCTGTAGTAAAGCGCCATATTCCTTGTCTTCATGGGCTTCAATACGGATGACTCCTTATGAGTGTAACCCGGCCCCTCCTGGGTGTTTATACTTAGTAGTTATATTCCCAACATTAGGCCCCAGATTGATTTGAACCTGTTCATGTCAATCTTCAATACTTTGGAAAATTTCTTCTTGAACATCTTCACGTGAATCTTGTAAACCGCCATGACATCATGTTCATGTGAACTTTTTAAACCGCCGTGACGTCATCTTCGGAGATTGTAATAAACCGCCATGACATCATCTGTTTATTAAAACCGCATATACTTCCCTTTTATTAATAAGTCTCCGAAAATCGAGGTGACAGCTCTGTCACATATCCATTTTTTGGGCTCCTCGATTCCCGCGCCTATCGCTTATCCCTTCGTCTTATAAATAGGACCAGGGGTCATTTTCTCTTTTCCCCTTTTGTGCCTCTTCACCTTGTCTTCTTCCTCGCGTCGCCTCAGTGCTCGAGCACAGCCGCCGCCATCGACCTTCGCCTCTGCTCCAACGACGACCGTTACATCAACCTGATTTGACCAGAGAAACGCGGTGCCTCTCCGCTACTCCTTCAAACTCTGTAAGTTTTCTTTCCTTCTACCCGAGATCTACTACTAGGGTTTCGGTGTTCAAAGGTGTTCTTCGGTGGATCCAAAATTATAATACCAACCTGTAAAACCTGTTTGTGCAATACTTAGGAATTTTCAGATCTATAGCTTCCACACCATTGTAGGCGGTTTAACCTTTAGAAGATGATAACCCGCCAGATACCATTAGCCCCCTCTTAAACCGCCAACTCAACCTCAATGTAAAAATCCGGTTTATCATGTACATATGTTTCAATTTCTTCTCCCTCTGTCCTTAGGCCGGTTTATCTGCGTCAGCCATGAATCTTAAACCGGCATTGATCCTCTTTTCCAGCTTTCCATTGAAATGGCCAAAATGTTCTATGCTTGCAATTGGGTTCCTTCCCGGGTGAGGGAGTCCTGGATTAGGGGGTCCTCGCACAGCCGGACTATGTACTTATGCCGGACTATTGGACTATGAATATACAAGATTGAAGACTTCGTCCCGTGTTCGGGTGGGACTCTCCTTTGCGTAGAAGGCAAGCTTGGCAATTCGGATATGTAGATTTCCTTCTCTGTAACCGACTCTGTGTAACCCTAGCCCCCTCCGATGTCTATATAAACCAGAGGGTTTAGTCCGTAGGACGAACAACAATCATAATCATAGGCTAGCTTCTAGGGTTTAGCCTCTACGATCTCGTGGTAGATCAACTCTTGTAATACTCATATCATCAAGATCAATCAAGCAGGAAGTATGGTATTACCTCCATCGAGAGGGCCCGAACATGGGTAAACATTGTGTCCCCCGCCTCCTGTTACCATTAGCCTTAAACACACAGTTCGAGACCCCCTACCCGAGATCCGCCGGTTTTAACACTGACATTGGTGCTTTCATCGAGAGTTCCACTGTGTCGTCACGATAAGGCTTGATGGCTCCTTCAATTATCCACAGCGATGCGATCCAGGGTGAGGTTTTCCTCCCCGGACAGATCTTCGTATTCGGCGGCTTCGCACTGCGGGCCAACTCGCTTGGCCATCTGGAGCAGATCAATAGCTATGCCCCTGGCCATCAGGTCAGGTTTGGAAGCCTGAATTACACTACCGACATCAGCGGAGACTTGATCTTCGACGGATTCGAGCCCATGACAGGTGCGCCGTACAGTCACGATGAGCATGACTTAGATCTGCCACCGGACGGTGATCAGGAAAACACACCTGTAGCTGCCCTGGCCTTAGATCCTGAGCAGATCATGCCATCCGAGGATGGGTGGATAGACCTCGCCACGGAGGCTGCACACTCATCGACGATAGAGCCGAACACAGACTTCTCCTCCAATAAGGTCTGTGTCATCGGACCCTCGGACTCGTCTCCGGCCATAGGCTCCGAACCGCGCGCATCCGTGCCTATCAAATCTGATTGGGCACCAATCATGGAGTTTAGCTCCGCGGATATCTTTCAGCACTCGCCCTTGGGCGACGTGCTAAATTCATTGAAATCTCTCTCCCTGTCAGGAGACTCCTGGCCGAACTATGTCCGGCTTGAGTGGGAAGCGGATGACGAAGGAATTCGTTCCCCACCCACGACCCACTTAATAGCCACTGTCGACGACTTAACCGACATGCTCGATTTCTACTCCGAAGACATCGACAGTATGGACGACAATGCCGGAGAAGAACAGGAACCACCGCCCATAGGGCGCTGGACAGCCACCTCATCATATGATATATATATGGTGGACACACCCGAAGGAAGCAATGGCGATGAGGCAACGAAGGATAACCCCCTTGAGCAGCAATCTAAGCGCCGGCGTCAGCGGCGCCGCTCTAAGCCCCGCCATAGCAAAAATAGCGATACCGACACAAGAGACAACAACACTCCGGATAATGCCAAAGACGAAAACAATTCCGCCAGCCAAGCCACGAGCAAGCCGGACGGGAGGATGGGCGAGCTAGCCCTGATCAACAGGCAATGGACGGAGACTCGGAGGATGAAAATTACACGCCCCTCTCCGAAGACGAGGTGAGCCTGGGCGATGAAGAATTTATCATGCCTGAGGATCCCGTCGAGCAGGAGCGCTTCAAGCGCCGGCTTATAGCCACTGGAAAAAGCCTGAAGAAAAAGTAGCAGCAGCTTCAACCTGATCAAGATCTGCTAACTGATAGATGGACTGAGGTCCTGGTAGCCGATGAATACAGACTCGAGCGCCCAACCAAAAGTTATCAAAAGCGCAAGTTGTTACCTCAACTCGAGGAGGAGGCACTAGAGCCTACACTACCAGCGCAGGATGCGGCTGACCGGCCACCTAGTGGCCGAGATAAAGCAGCGTATCAGCCCGAACACCAGCCCGCACCCCGTCGCCAAACAAACAAAAACACGAAGGCCCGGGGCTACACGCATGACCTGTGAGAGAAATTGGAAAACAAAGCAGGACAGTCAAGATCGATCTATGGATCATGGGGGCACGCCCCAACGCGTGACGATGACCGCCATGCCGGATATACTGAATACAAATCTGGCCGGGCCGAATACAACATACCAGACTCATTTGAATTGCATTGTGATGTAGCCCGACATAGAGGCGCCGCACACCCCCTATGCTTCACTGACGAAGTAATGGAGCATGAATTTCCAGAAGGGTTTAAGCCCGTGAATATCGAGCCCTATGATGGGACTACAGACACCGATGCATGGATAGAAGATTTCTTTCTCCACATTCACATGGCCCACGGGGATGTTCTACACGCCATAAAGTACCTACCACTAAAACTCAAGGGACTGGCTCGACATTGGCTGAATAGTTTGCCGGCAAACTGCATTGGAAGTTGGGAGAACCTGGAAGACGCATTCTTGGATAACTTCCAGGGCATTTATGTGTGACCACTGGATGCTGATGATTTAAGTCACATAACCCAACAGCCCGGAGAGTCAGCCAGGAAATTCCGGACTCGGTTCCTAACTAAAAAGAACCAAATTGTCGACTGTCCGGATGCCGAAGCCCTAGCAGCCTTTAAGCATAACATCCGTGACGAGTGGCTTGCCCGACACCTCGGCCAAGAGAAGCCGAAGTCCATGGCAGCCCTCACGACACTTATGACCCGCTTTTGTGCGGGCGACGATAGGTGGTTGGCTCGTAGCAGCAGCACAGTAAGCAATCCTGGCACATCAGACGCCAGAGATAGCAACGCCAAGCCCCGACGCAACAAACACAAGCGTCGCAATAATGGCGATAACGCCAAAGACACGGCCGTTAGTGTCGGATTCAGTGGCTCTAAGTTTGGTCAGCGGAAAAAACCATTCAAAAGGAACAATCCGGGCCCGTCCAGTCTGGACCACATACTCGACCGTCCATGCCAAATTCATGGCACCCCAGGAACACCAGCCAATCATACCAATAGAGAATGCTGGGTCTTCAAACAAGCCGACAGGTCAGGTGCCGAAAACAAGGAGAAGGGGTCTCAAAGCGATGATGACGACGAGGAGCCCCGGCCACCGAACATAGGAGGGCAAAAGAAATTCCCCCCGCAAATCAAAATGGTGAACATGATAAACGCCACCCACATTCCCAAGCTGGAACGGATGTGCACTCTTAGGGATGTCGACGCAACGGAACGAGCTGCCCCAAAATATAACCTATGACCGATCACCTTTGACCGTACGGATCGTCCGGCCAATACCAATCAGGGAAATTCAGCCGCACTAGTCCTTGACCCAATAATTGACGGATTCCACCTCACACGAGTCCTTATGGACGGTGGCAGCAGTCTAAACCTGCTGTATCAGGACATAGTGCACAACATGGGTATTGATCTTTCGATGATCAAGCCCACTAACCACCTTTAAAGGTGTTGTACAGGCTCCATCACTCTGGAGGTAGTCTTCGAATCACCGGACAATTACCGTACTGAAGAGTTAATCTTCGACATCGTCCCTTTTCGCAGTAATTATCATGCACTGCTCGGACGAACCGCGTTTGCTCGATTCAACGCGGTGCCACATTATGCTATTGGAAATATGCCCTAGAGGCAATAATAAAATGGTTATTATTATATTGTTCATGATAATTGTCTATCATTCATGCTATAATTGTATTGACAGGAAACCGTAATACATGTGTGAATACATAGACCACAGCATGTCCCTAGTGAGCCTCTAGTTGACTAGCTCATTGATCAACAGATGGTCATGGTTTCCTGACTATGGACATTGGATGTCATTGATAACGGGATCACATCATTAGGAGAATGATGTGATGGACAAGACCCAATCCTAAGCATAGCACAAGATCGTGTAGTTCGTTTTCTAAAGCTTTTCTAATGTCAAGTATCATTTCCTTAAGCCATGAGATCGTGCAACTCCCGGATACCGTAGGAATGCTTTGGGTGTACCAAACGTCACAACGTAACTGGGTGGCTATAAAGGTGCACTAAAGGTATCTCAGAAAGTGTCTGTTGAGTTGGCACGAATCGAGACTGGGATTTGTCACTCCGTATGACGGAGAGGTATCTTTGGGCCCACTCGGTAATGCATCATCATAATGAGCTCAATGTGACTAAGTAGTTGGTCACAGGATCATGCATTATGGAACGAGTAAAGTGACTTGCCGGTAACGAGATTGAACGAGGTATTGGGATACCGACAATTGAATCTCGGGCAAGTAACGTACCGATTGACAAAGGGAATTGTATACGGGATTACTTGAATCCTCGACATCGTGGTTCATCCGATGAGATCATCGTGGAACATGTGGGAGCCAACATGGGTATCCAGATCCCGCTGTTGGTTATTGGCCAGAGAGCTGTCTCGGTCATATCTGCATGATTCCCGAACCCGTAGGGTCTACACACTTAAGGTTCGATGACGCCAGGGTTATAAGGAAGATTTGTATGTGATTACCGAATATTATTTTGAGTCCCAGATGAGATCCCGACGTCACGAGGAGTTCCGGAATGGTCAGGAGGTGAAGATTTATATATTAGAAGTCATCATACGGTCACCGGAAATATTCGGGGGTATACTAGTATTGTACCGGGACTACCGGAGGGGTTCTGGGGGTCCACCGAGATGGTCCACCTGCCCCGGAGGGCCTTATGGGCTGTAATGGAAGGGAACCAGCCCCTAAGTGGGTTGGGTGCCATCCCCCCTAGGGCCCATGCGCCTAGGGTTGGGGGGGAACCCTATAGGGGGGCGCCCCCCTTGCTTGGGGGGCAAGCCCCCTCCCCCTTGGACGCCGCCCCCTCTAGATCTCATCTAGAGGGGCCGACCCCCTTCCCCCTTCTCCCTATAAATAGAGGGGTGGAGGGAGGGCTGCGGCACCACATCCAAGGCGCAGCCCCTCCCCTCCCCAACACCTCCCCTCCTCCGCGTGAGTTTGGCGAAGCCCTGCCGGAGAACTGCCACTCCATCACCACCACGCCGTCGTGCTGCTGCTAGAGCCATCTTCCTCAACCTCTCCCTCCTCCTTGCCGGATCAAGGTGCGGGAGACGTCACCGGGCTGCACGTGTGTTGAACGCGGAGGTGCCGTTGTTCGGCGCTTAGATGGGAGTCCACCGCGATCTGAATCGCTACGAGTACGACTCCTTCATCTATGTTCTTGTAATGCTTCTGACTCGCGATCTTCAAGGGTATTAAGATGCACTCCCCTCTCTCTCTTTGCTCATTACTCCATAGATTGATATTGGTGATGCATAGAAAATTTTTAATGTCTGCAACGATCACCAACAGTGGTATCAGAGCTAGGTCTATGCGTAGTTTCTATGCACGAGTAGAACACAAGTTGTTATGGGCGTCGATTTTCTCAATTTACTTGCCACTACTAGTCTTATCTTGATTCGGCGGCATCGTGGGATGAAGCGGCCCGGACCGACCTTACACGTATGCTTACGTGAGACAGGTTCCACCCACTGACATGCACTAGTTGCATAAGGTGGCTGGTGGGTGTCTGTCTCTCCCACCTTAGTCGTATCGGATTCGATAAAAAGGGTCCTTATGAAGGGTAAATAGCAATTGGCATATCATGTTGTGGTTTTTAGCGTAGGTAAGAAACGTTCTTGCTAGAAACCTATAGCAGCCACATAAAAAACATGCAACAACAATTAGAGGACGTCTAACTTGTTCTTACAGCATATGCCGTGTGATGTGATATGGCCAAAAGGATGTGATGAATGATATATATATATATGTGATGTATGAGATTGTTCATGTTCTTGTAATAGGAATCATGACTTTCATGTTGATGAGTATGACAACCGGCAGGAGCCATAGGAGTTGTCTTAATTATTGTATGACCTGCGTGTCATTGAATAACGCCATGTAATTACTTTACTTTATTAATAAACTGTTAGCCATAGTAGTAGAAGTAATAGTTGGCGAGACAACTTCATGAAGACACGATGATGGAGATCCTGATGATGGAGATCATGGTGTCATGCCGGTGACGATGATGATCATGGCGCCCCGAAGATGGAGATCAAAAGGAGCAAAATGATATTGGGCATATCATGTCACCATTTGGTTGCATGTGATGTTTATCATGTTTTACATCTTATTTGCTTAGAACGACGGTAGCATAAATAAGATGATTCCTCATAAAATTTCAAGAAAGTGTTCCCCCTAACTATGCACCATTGCGAAGGTTCGTTGTTTCAAAGCACCACGTGATGATTGGGTGTGGTAGATTCTAACGTTCGCATACAACGGGTGTAAGCCAGATTTACACATGCAAAACACTTAGGTTGACTTGACGAGCCTAGCATGTACAGACATGGCGTCGGAACACAAGAGACCAAAAGGTCGAACATGAGTCGTATAGCAGATACAACCAACATGAAGATGTTCACCGACGATGACTAGTCCGTCTCACGTGATGATCGGACATGGCCTAGTTGACTCGGATCATGTATCACTTAGATGACTAGAGGGATGTCTATCTGAGTGGGAGTTCATTAAATAATTTGATTAGATGAACTTAATTATCATGAACTTAGTCTAAAATATTTGCAATATGTCTTGTAGATTAAATGACCCACGCTAATGTTGCCCTCAACTTCAACGCGTTCCTAGAGAAAACCAAGCTGAAAGACGATGGCAGCAACTATACGGATTGGGTCCAGAACTTGAGGATCATCCTCATAGCTGCCATTTCCCAGCAACTCAAGACGTTATGAATGCCTGGCAGTCGCGTAGTGATGATTACTCTCTGGTTCAGTGCCGCATGCTTTACAGCTTAGAACCGGGGCTCCAAAAGCGTTTTGAGCAGCATGGAGCATATGAGATGTTCCAAGAGCTGAAAATGGTTTTCCAAGCTCATGCCCGGATCGAGAGATATGAAGTCTCCGACAAGTTCTATAGTTGTAAGATGGAGGAGAATGGATCTGTCAGCGAGCACATACTCAAAATTTCTGGGTTGCACAACCGCTTATCTCAGCTGGGAGTTAATCTCCCGGATGATGCGGTAGTCGACAGAATCCTCCAGTCGCTCCCACCTAGCTACAAGAGCTTTGTGATGAATTTCAATATGCAGGGGATGGTGAAAACCATTCCTGAGGTATATTCAATGCTGAAATCAGCAGAGGTGGAGATCAAAAAGGAACATCAAGTGTTGATGCTCAATAAAACCACTAGTTTCAAGAAAGGCAAGGGTAAGAAGAACTTCAAGAAGGACGACAAGGGAGTTGTCGCGCCCGTAAGCCAGTTGCCGGGAAAAAGCCAAAGCATGGACCCAAACCTGAGACTGAGTGCTTTTATTGCAAGGGAAACAAACACTGGAAGCGGAACTGCCCCAAGTACTTAGAGGACAAGAAGGCAGGCAACACCAAAGGTATATGTGATATACATGTTATTGGTGTGTACCTTACCAGTACTCATAGTAGCTCCTGGGTATTTGATACCGGTGCAGTTGCTCGTATTTGTAACTCAAAATAGGAGCTGTGGAATAAGCGGAGACTGGCGAAGGACGAGCTGACGATGCGCGTCGGGAATGGTTCCAAGGTCGATGTGATCGCCGTCGGCACGCTACCTCTACATTTACCTATGTGATTAGTTTTAAACCTCAATAATTGTTATTTAGTGCTAGCTTTGAGCATGAACATTTTATCTTGATCTCGTTTAATACGAGATGGCTACTCATTTAAATCCGAGAATGATGGTTGTTCTATTTATATGAGATATATGTTTTACGGTCATGCCCCGCTAGTCAATGGTTTATTCTTAATGAATCTCGAACGTGATGTTACACATATTCATAGTGTGAATACCAAAAGATGTAAGGTTGATAATGATAGTCCCACATACTTGTGGCACTACCGCCTTGGTCACATTGGTGTCAAACGCATGAAGAAGCTCCATGCAGATGGACTTTTGGTGTCTCTTGATTACGAATCATTTGACACGTGCGAACCATGCCTCATGGGCAAAATGACCAAGACTCCATTCTCCGGAAAAATGGAGCGAGCAACCAACTTATTGGAAATCATACATACTGATGTGTGCGGTCCAATGAGCGTTGAGGCACGCGGAGGCTATCGTTATGTTCTCACCCTCACTAACGACTTAAGTAGGTATGGGTATGTCTACTTGATGAAACACAAGTCTGAGACCTTTGAAAAGTTCAAGGAATTTTAGAGTGAGGTAGAGAATCAACATGACAGAAAAATAAAGTTCTTGCAATCAGGTCATGGGGGAGAATATTTGAGTCACGAATTTGGCACACACTTAAGGAAATGTAGAATTGTTTCACAACTCACGCTGCCTAGAACACCTCAACATAACGGTGTTTCCGAACGTCGTAATTGCACTCTATTGAATATGGTGCGATCTATGATGTCTATTATCGATTTACCGCTATCATTTTGGGGATACGCTCTAGACACAACTACATTCACTTTAAATAGGGCTCCGCCTAAATCCTTGAGATGACACCGTATGAATTATGGTTTGGGAAGAAACCTAAGCTGTCATTTCTAAAAGTTTGGGGATGCGATGCTTATGTCAAGAAACTTCAACCTGAAAAGCTCGAACCCAAGTCGGAAAAATGCGTCTTCATAGGATACCCTAAGGAAACCATTGGGTATACCTTCTACCTCAGATCCGAAGGCAAGATCTTTGTTGCCAAGAACGGGTCCTTTCTGGAGAAAGAGTTTCTCTCGAAAGAAGTAAGTGGGAGGAAAGTAGAACTTGATGAAGTACTACCTCTTGAAGCAGAAAATAGCGCAGCTCAGGAAGATGTTTCTGTGGTGCCTGCACCGACTAGAGAGGAAGTTAATGATGATGATCAAGGTACTTTGGATCAAGTTGCTACTGAACTTCGTAGGTCCACAAGGACACATTCCACACCAGAATGGTATGGCAACCCTGTCCTGGAAATCATGTTGTTAGACAACGGTGAACCTTCGAACTATGAAGAAGCGATGGCGGGCCCAGATTCCAACAAATGGCTTGAAGCCATGCAATCCGAGATAGGATGCATGTATGAAAACAAAGTATGGACTTTGACAGACTTGCCCGATGATCGGCGAGCGATAGAAAATAAATGGTTCTTTAAGAAGAAGATGGACGCGGATGGTAATGTTACCATCTATAAGGCTCGACTTGTCGCTAAGGGTTATCGACAAATTCAAGGCGTTGACTACGATGAGACCTTCTCACCCGTAGTGAAGCTGAAGTCCGTCCAAATCATGTTAGCAATTGCCGCATTCTATGATTATGAAATATGGCAAATGGACGTCAAAACGGCATTCCTTAACGGCTACCTTAAGGAAGAATTGTATATGATGCAGCCGGAAGGTTTTGTCGATCTTAAGAATTCTAACAAGGTATGCAAGCTCCAGCGCTCCATCTATGGGATGGTGCAAGCATCTCGGAGTTGGAACATTCACTTTGATGAAATGATCAAAGCGTTTGGGTTTATGCAGACTTTTGGAGAAGCCTGCGTTTACAAGAAAGTGAGTGGGAGCTCTGTAGCATTTCCCATATTATATGTGTATGACATACTATTGGTGGGAAATGATATAAAACTTTTGGAAAGCATAAAGGCCTACTTGAATAAGTGTTTTTCAATGAAGGACCTTGGAGAAGCTACTTACATATTAGGCATCAAGATCTATAGAGATAGATCGAGACGCCTCATAGGTCTTTCGCAAAGCACATACCTTGATAAGATATTGAAGAAGTTCAATATGGATCAGTCCAAGAAGGGGTTCTTGCCTGTATTGTAAGGTGTGAAATTGAGGTTGGCTCAAAGCCCGACCACGGCAGAAGATAGAGAAAAGATGAGTGTCATCCCCTATGCCTCAGCCATAGGGTCTATTATGTATGCCATGCTGTGTACTAGACCTGATGTAAACCTCGCCGTAAGTTTGGTAGGAAGGTACCAAAGTAATCCCGGCATGGGACACTGGACAGCAGTCAAGAATATCTTGAAGTACCTGAAAAGGACTAAGGACATTTTCTCATTTATGGAGGTGACAAAGAGCTCGTCGTAAAGGGTTACGTTGATGCTAGCTTCGACACAGATCTGGATGACTCCAAGTCACAAACCGGATACGTGTATATTTTGAATGGTGGGGCAGTAAGCTGGTGCAGTTGCAAGAAAATCGTCGTGGCGGGATCTACATGTGAAGCGGAGTACATGGCAGCCTCGGAGGCAGCACATGAAGCAATCTGGATCAAGGAGTTCATTACCGACCTAGGAGTTATTCCCAATGCATCGGGCCCGATGACTCTCTTCTGTGACAACGCTGGAGCTATTGCCCTTGCCAAGGAGCCCAGGTTTCACAAGAAGACCAGACACATCAAGCGTCGCTTCAACTCCATTCGTGAAAATGTTCAAGATGGAGACATAGATATTTGTAAAGTGCATACGGATCTGAATGTCGCAGATCCGTTGACTAAACCTCTTCCACGAGCAAAACATGACCAACACCAGAACTCTATGGGTGTTCGATTCATCACAATGTAACTAGATTATTGACTCTAGTGCAAGTGGGAGACTGTTGGAAATATGCCCTAGAGGCAATAATAAAATGGTTATTATTATATTGTTCATGATAATTGTCTATCATTCATGCTATAATTGTATTGACCGGAAAGCGTAATACATGTGTGAATACATAGACCACAACATGTCCCTAGTGAGCCTCTAGTTGACTAGCTAGTTGATCAACAGATGGTCATGGTTTCCTGACTATGGACATTGGATGTCATTGATAACGGGATCACATCATTAGGAGAATGATGTGATGGACAAGACCCAATCCTAAGCATAGCACAAGATCATGTAGTTTGTTTGCTAAAGCTTTTCTAATGTCAAGTATCATTTCCTTAGACCATGAGATCGTGCAACTCCTAGATACCGTAGGAATGCTTTGGGTGTACCAAACGTCACAACATAACTGGGTGGCTATAAAGGTGCACTACAGGTATCTCCGAAAGTGTATGTTGAGTTGGCACGAATCGAGACTAGGATTTGTCACTCCGTATGATGGAGAGGTATCTCTGGGCCCACTCGGTAATGCATCATAATAATGAGCTCAATGTGACTAAGTAGTTGGTCACGGGATCATGCATTACGGAATGAATAAAGTGACTTGCCGGTAACGAGATTAATCGAGGTATTGGGATACCGACGATCGAATCTCGGGCAAGTAACGTACCGATTGACAAAGGGAATTGTATACGGGATTACTTGAATCCTTGACATCGTGGTTCATCCGATTAGATCATCGTGGAACATGTGGGAGCCAACATGGGTATCCAGATCCCGCTGTTGGTTATTGGCCAGAGAGCTGTCTTGGTCATGTCTGCACGATTCCCGAACCCGTAGGGTCTGCACACTTAAGGTTCGATGACGCTAGGGTTATAAGGAAGATTTGTATGTGATTACCGAATGTTATTCAGAGTCCCAGATGAGATCTCGATGTCACAAGGAGTTCCGGAGTGGTCCGGAGGTGAAGATTTATATATGGGAAGTCATCATACGGTCACCGGAAATATTCGGGGGTATACCGGTATTGTACCCGGACCACCGGAGGGGTTCCGATGGTCCACCGGGAGGGTCCACCTGCCCCGGAGGGCCTTATGGGCTGTAGGTGGAAGGGAACCAGCCTCTAAGTGGGCTGGGCGCCATCCCCCCTAGGGCCCATGCGCCTAGGTTTGGGGGAGGGGGAACCCTAAAGGGGGCACCCCCCTTGCTTGGGGGGCAAGCCCCCTCCCCCTTGGCCGCCGCCCCCCTCTAGATCTCATCTAGAGGGGCCGGCCCCCTTCCCCCTTATCCGTATAAATAGAGGGGTGGAGGGAGGGCTGCAGCACCACATCCAAGGCGCAGCCCCTCCCCTCCCCAACACCTCTAATCCTCCGTTGAGCTTGGCGAAGCCCTGCCGGAGAACTGCCACTCCATCACCACCACGCAGTCGTGCTACTGCTGGAGCCATCTTCCTCAACCTCTCCCTCCTCCTTGTTGAATCAAGGTGCAGGAGACGTCACCGGGCTGCACGTGTGTTGAACACAGAGGTGCCATTGTTGGGCGCTTATATTGGAATCCACCGCGATCTGAATCGCTACGAGTACGACTCCTTCATCCGCGTTCTTGTAACGCTTCCGACTCGCGATCTTCAAGGGTATGAAGATGCACTCCCCTCTCTCTCGTTGCTAGTTACTCCATAGATTTATCTTGGTGATGCATAGAAAAATTTTTAATTTCTGCAACGATCACCAACATATGCCTACCTTAAGCTCAAGATGCCCGGTCCGCGCGGCGTCATAACAGTTAATGGCAAGGCCGAACACCCCCTCTGTGCAGAAGAGTATACCGCCACCTTAACAGTAGAAGCAACGAGTGTCATCTTTCAGTCGAACCTTGAGTCGACGGCCAAGCTCCCAGACACCGTCAAAGGAGTCCGAACTACTTCGCGGCAGGATAGACCGGCTCGTCCGGAGCTCAATTAAAACACTCCGGCGGTAAACGAATTCAAAGCTAGGATAGGCCACACACTGCGGCTTAATCGCTCCGTGGCACACAAATGTTTCTTGCATTTTCTTTGTAGGTTCACTTTTGCGTAGGCCAGGACTGGCGACATGGAGACCAGACCCATGAACGAACGGGAAATAGCTCGAACGCGTAAGGGAATCCTTAGATATTCCCCTCAATGACCATGCGATTACACTCCGGATCCGCACACAGCCTCCTCCTGCCTGGTCCCAGCAGGTTCTGAAGTCATACTTCTTTTTATCACATTACCTGTACTCGTACGCATCGACGTGTTATTCAATTACAACATATGTCTTTATATGACGCTTATCTGCTGTTGTTTCTTATTGACACTCTTTGTCAAATGACATTCGTACACCGCGATATGCCTTAATATGCCAGGGGCTTCATTGTACACATAATACGGCAATAAAGTCCGAACACCTTCACGGTCGTTCGGCACCCCAAACTTATAGCATTATATGCATCAGCTCCGAATCATGTCTTGGGTCAATAGTTGGGTTTGCCCGGCTCCCATGTTTTGCTGCCTTATGTTCTGCTATATCGGCTAAGGTGGCAAAGGGAGAACTACCGCGACTGTGTCCCGGTTCTTCCGGACGAGTGCTGATGTCTACTACACAACCTTCTTCTTGTAGACGTTGTTGGGCCTGCAAGTGCACAGGTTTGTAGGACAGTAACAAATTTCCCTCAAGTGGATGACCTAAGGTTTATCAATCCGTAGGAGGCGTAGGATGAAGATGGTCTCTCTCAAACAACCCTGCAACCAAATAACAAAAAGTCTCTTGTGTCCCCAACACACCCAATACAATGGAAAATTGTATAGGTGCACTAGTTCGGCGAAGAGATGGTGATACAAGTGCAAAATAGATAGTAGATATAGGTTTTTGTAATCTGAAAATATAAAAACAGCAAGGTAACTAATGGTAAAAGTGAGCGTAAATGGTATTGCAATGGTAGGAAACAAGGCCTAGGGTTCATACTTTCACTAGTGTAAGTTCTCTCAACAATAATAACATAGATAGAACATATGACATGCCTTCAACATGCAACAAAGAGTCACTCCAAAGCCACTAATAGCGGAGAACAAACATAGAGATTATGGTCGGGTACGAAACCACCACAAAGCTATTCTTTCGGATTGATCTATAAAAGAGTTCGTACTAGAATAACACCTTAAGATACAAATCAACCAAAACCCTAATGTCACCTAGATACTCCATTGTCACCTCAAGTATCTGTGGGCATGATTATACGATATGCATCACACGATCTCAGATTCATCCAACCAACATAAAAGTACTTCAAAGAGTGCCCCAAAGTTTCTACCGGAGAGTCAAGAACGTGTGCCAACCCCTATGCATAGGTTCCCAATGTCACGAAACCCGCAAGTTGATCACCAAAACATACATCAAGTGGCACATGATATCCCATTGTCACCATAGATAATCACGGCAAGACATACATCAAGTGTTCTCATAAAAGACTCAATCCGATAAGATAACTTCAAAAGGGGAAACTCAATTCATCACAAGAGAGTAGAGGGGGAGAAACATCATAAGATCCAACTACAATAGCAAAGCTCGGGATACATCAAGATCGTGCCATCGAGGGAACACGAGAGAGAACACGAGAGAGAGAGATCAAACACATAGCTACTGGTACATACCCTCAGCCCCGAGGGTGAACTACTCCCTCCTCGTCATGGATAGCGCCGGGATGATGAAGATGGCCACCGGTGATGCGATGCCCCTTCGACAGGGTGCCGGAACGGGCTCTCGAGAGGTTTTTGGTGGCTACAGAGGCTTGCGGCGGCGGAACTTCTGATCTATCTTCTGTTATGGAAGTTTTAGGGTACGTAGGTATATATGGGTGAAAGGAGTACGTCGGTGGAGCTACGGGGGCCCCACGAGGCAGGGGGGCGCGCCGGGGGGGGGGGGGGGGGGGGGCGCCCCCACCCTCGTGAGCACCTCCCGTATCTTCTGACGTGGGGTCCAAGTCCATCAGGTGGGTTTCCTTCCAAAAATAACTTCTCCAGTTGATTTTATTCCGTTTTGACTCCATCTGATATTCCTTTTCCTCGAAACACTGAAATAGGCATAAAACAACAAATCTGGGCTGGGCCTCCGGTTAATAGGTTAGTCCCAAAAGTAATATAAAAGTGGATAATAAAGCCTAATATTGCCTAAAACAGTAGATAAAGTAGCATGGAGCAATCAAAAATTATAGATACGTTGGAGACGTATCAAGCATCCCCAAGCTTAATTCCTGCTCGTCCTCGAGTAGGTAAATGATAAATTTTTTTTGATGCGGAGTGATACTTTGGCATAATTTCAATGTAAATCTTCTTAATTGTGATATGAATATTCAGATCCGAAAGATTCAAGATAAAAGTTCATATTGACATAAAAATAATAATACTTCAAGCATACTAATCAAAGCAATCATGTCTTCTCAAAATAACATGGCCAAAGAAAGTTATCCCTACAAAATCATATAGTCTGGCTATGCTCCATCTTCCCCACACAAAATATTTAAATCATGCACAACCCCGATGACAAGCCAAGCAATTGTTTCATACTTATGACATTTTCAAAACTTTTTCAATCTTCACGCAATACATGAGCGTGAGCCATGGATATAGCACTATATGTGGAATAAAATGGTGGTTGTGGAGAAGACAAAAAGAGGGAAGATAGTCTCACATCAACTAGGCATATCAACGGGCTATGGAGATGCCCATCAATAGATATCAATGTGAGTGAGTAGGGATTGCCATGCAACGGATGCACTAGAGCTATAAGTATATGAAAGCTCTTACAAAAGAAACTAAGTGGGTGTGCATCCAACTCTCTTGCTCACGAAGACCTAGGGCATTTTGAGGAAGCCCATCATTGGAATATACAAGCCAAGTTCTATAATGAAAAATTCCCACTAGTATATGAAAGTGACAAAATGAGAGACTCTCTATCATGAAGATCTTGGTGCTACTTTGAAGCACAAGTGTGGTAAAAGGATAGTAGCATTGTCCCTTCTCTCTTTTCCTCTCATTTTTTTATTTGGGCCTTTCTCTTTTTTATGGCCTCTTTTCTTTCTCTTTTTTTTCGTCCGAGTCTCATCCCGACTTATGGGGGAATCATAGTCTCCATCATCCTTTCCTCACTTGGGACAATGCTCTAATAATGATGATCATCACACTTTTATTTTTCTTACAACTCAACAATTACAACTCGATACTTAGAACAAAGTATGACTCTATATGAATGCCTCCTGCGGTATACCGGGATATGCAATGAATCATGAGTGACATGTATGAAAGAATTATGAACAGTGGCCTTGCCACAAATACGATGTCAACTACATGATCATGCTAGCAATATGACAATGATGGAGCGTGTCATAATAAACGGGACGGTGGAAAGTTGCATGGCAATATATCTCGGAATGGCTATGGAAATGCCATGATAGGTAGGTATGGTGGCTGTTTTGAGGAAGGGATATGGTGGGTGTATTATACCGGTGAAAAGTGTGCAGTATTAGAGAGGCTAGCAAAGGTGGAAGGATGGGAAAAAGTGCGTATAATCCATGGACTCAACATTAGTTATAAAGAACTCATATACTTGTTGCAAAAATCTAGAAGTTATCAAAGCAAAGTATTACGCGCATGCTCCTAGGGGGATAGATTGGTAGGAAAAGACCATCGCTCGTCCCCGACCGCCACTCATAAGGAAGACAATCAATAAATAAATCATGCTCCGAGTTCATCACATAACGGTTCACCGTACGTGCATGCTACGGGAATCACAAACTTCAACACAAGTATTCTTTGAATTCACAACTACTTAACTAGCATGACTCTAATATCACCATCTTCATATCTCAAAACAATTATCAAGCATCAAACTTATCTTAGTATTCAACTCACTCACAAGAAAGTTTCACATATCTTGAACACCAAGTATATTATCATTAAGCAAATTACCATGCTATTAATGACTCTCAAAATAATCTAAGTGAAGCATGAGAGATCAATAGTTTCTCCAAAATAAAACTAACACCATGCTCTAAAAGATATAAGTGAAGCACTAGAGCAACAACAAACTACTCCGAAAGATATAAGTGAAGATCAATGAGTAGCTAAATAATTATGCAACTATGCGAAGACTCTCTCTCATTTAATAATTTCAGATCTTGATACTTTATTCAAACAGCAAGCAAAGCTAAAGAAAACTACATTGCAAGGATATCACAACTCATGTGAAGAAGCAAAAACTTAGGCTCAATCGATACTAACCGATAGTTGTTGAAGAAGAAAGGTGGGATGCCTACCAGGGCATCCCCAAGCTTAGATGCTTGAGACTTCTTGAAATATTATCTTGGGGTGCCTTGGGCATCCCCAAGCTTGAACTTTTGTGTCTCCTTAATTCCTCTCATATCATGGTTTCTCTTTTTATCAAAAGCTTCATTCACAACAAACTCAACAAGAACTCGTGAGATAGGTTAGTATAAACCAATGCAAAACTTTATCATTTTCTACTGTAACAAATCACTTAAATTATTATTCAACATTGAATACTAAATGCCTCTGCAAATTTAATACTCCTATCTTAAAATAGAATCATTAAACAAGCAAACATATGCAAACAATGCAACCATAACAGCAATCTGTCAAAACAGTACAGTCTGTAAAGAATGCAAGAGTCATCATACTTCCCTAACCCCAAAAATTATGAACTAAAATTCCTACTGTAATAAATTTATCAGAGCTCATTATGCAAAAGGATTCAACATTATACCTCTCTCTGACTTTTCTAAGGAATTGTTGCAACAGCGGTAAACTTTCTGTTTTCAAACAGCAACATGTATACTAGCAAAATAAGCATGGCAAAGGCTACCTTGACTTCTTTATTGAAACTAAAGATGCAAAACATTATTCTAACTAACAGCAAGCAAAAACTAACAAAAGGAAATGATGCTCCAAGCAAAACACATATCATGTGGTGAATAAAAATATAGCTCCAAGTAAAGTTACCGATGAACGAAGACGAAAGAGGGGATGCCATCCGGGGCATCCCCAAGCTTAGGCTCTTGGTTGTCCTTATTCCATAGTCCATTGAATCTTTACCCAAAACTTGAAAACTTCACAACACAAAACTTAACAGAAAACTCGTGAGCTCCGTTAGCGAAAGAAAAGAAAACACCACTTCAAGGTACTGTAATGAACTCATTCTAAATTCATATTGGTGTAATATCTACTGTACTCCAACTTATCTATGGTTCATACACTCCGATACTACTCATAGATTCATCAAAATAAGCAAACAACACATAGAAAACAGAATCTGTCAAAAACAGAACAGTCTGTAGTAATCTGTATCAAACGTATACTTCTGGAACTCCAAAAATTCTACCAATTAGGAACACCTGAGCAATTTGTGTAAAAATCCATAGCAAAAAGAATCAGATCAGAAGCACGTTTCTGTGAATTAACAAAACTAATTTACTGGGTGCAAAAGTTTCTGATTTTCAGCAGGATCAACACAACTATCACCGTAAGCTATCCTAAAGGTCTTACTTGGCACTTTATTGAAACAAAAGCTATAAAACATGATTAATACAGTAGCATAATCATGTGAACACACAAAAAAAGTAAGGATAAGTATTGGGCTGTCTCCCAACAAGCGCTTTTCTTTAATGCCTTTCTAGCTAGGCATGATGATGACAATGATGCTCACATAAAAGATAAGAATTGAAGCATAACGGGAGCATCATGAAGCATATGACTAGCACTTTTAAGTCTAACCCACTTCCTATGCATAGGGATTTTGTGAGCAAACAACTTAGGGGAGCAATAATCAACTTGCATAGGAAGGTAAAACAAACATAACTTCAAGATTTTAAGCACATAGAGAGGAAACTTGACATTATTGCAACTCCTACAAGCATATGTTCCTCCCTCATAATAATTTTCAGTAGCATCATGAATGAATTCAACAATATAACCAGCACCTAAATCATTCTTTTCATGATCTACTTGCAAGGACAATGTACTACTCTCTTCATAAGCAAACTTCTTTTTTATAGCATACGTATCATCACAATAATCATCATAGATAGGAGGCATGCTTTCATCATAGTAAATTTGCTCATCAAAGCTTGGGGGACAAAATATATCATCTTCATCAAACATAGCTTCCCCAAGCTTCTGGCTTTGCATATCATTACATCATGGATATTCAAGGAAATCATACTAACAACATTGCAATCATGCTCATCATTCACATATTTCATGCCAAGCATTCTATGTAATTCTTCTTCTAACACTTTGGCGCAATTTTCCTTTCCATCATACTCACGAAAGATATTAAAAAGGTGAAGCGTATGAGACAAACTCAACTCCATTTTTTTTGTAGTTTTCTTTTATAAAATAAACTAGTGCTAAAACAAGAAACAAAAAGATTCGATTGCAAGATCTAAAGATATACCTTCAAGCACTCACCGTGCCAAAAAAAGAGCTTAGTTGACGGAGTGTGAGTGAGTGCCCTTTTACCTAGCCTCCCCGGCAACAGCGCCAGAAAAGAGCTTAGTTGACGGGGTGTGAGTGAGTGCCCTTTACCTTTGCCTCCCCGGCAACAGCGCCAGAAAAGAGCTTGATGTCTACTACACAACCTTCTTCTTGTAGAAGTTGTTGGGCCTGCAAGTGCACAGGTTTGTAGGACAGTAGCAAATTTCCCTCAAGTGGATGACCTAAGGTTTATCAATCCGTAGGAGGCGTAGGATGAAGATGGTCTCTCTCAAACAACCCTGCAACCAAATAACAAAAAGTCTCTTGTGTCCCCAACACACCCAATACAATGGCAAATTGTATAGGTGCACTAGTTCGGCGAAGAGATGGTGATACAAGTGCAAAATAGATAGTAGATATAGGTTTTTGTAATCTGAAAATATAAGAACAGCAAGGTAACTAATGGTAAAAGTGAGCGTAAACGGTATTGCAATGGTAGGAAACAAGGCCTAGGGTTCATACTTTCACTAGTGTAAGTTCTCTCAACAATAATAACATAGATAGAACATATGACAAGCCTTCAACATGCAACAAAGAGTCACTCCAAAGCCACTAATAGCGGAGAACAAACGTAGAGATTATGGTCGGGTACGAAACCACCACAAAGCTATTCTTTCGGATCGATCTATAAAAGAATTCATACTAGAATAACACCTTAAGATACAAATCAACCAAAACCCTAATGTCACCTAGATACTCCATTGTCACCTCAAGTATCCATGGGCATGATTATACGATATGCATCACACAATCTCAGATTCATCCAACCAACATAAAAGTACTTCAAAGAGTGCCCCAAAGTTTCTACCGAAGAGTCAAGAACGTGTGCCAACCCCTATGCATAGGTTCCCAATGTCACAAAACCTGCAAGTTGATCACCAAAACATACATCAAGTGGCACATGATATCCCATTGTCACCACAGATAATCACGGCAAGACATACATCAAGTGTTCTCATAAAAGACTTAATCCGATAAGATAACTTCAAAAGTGGAAACTCAATTCATCACAAGAGAGTAGAGGGGGAGAAACATCATAAGATCCAACTACAATAGCAAAGCTCGGGATACATCAAGATCGTGCCATCGAGGGAACACGAGAGAGAACACGAGAGAGAGAGAGAGAGAGATCAAACAAATAGCTACTGGTACATACCCTCAGCCCAGAGGGTGAACTACTCCCTCCTCGTCATGGATAGCGCCGGGATGATGAAGATGGCCACCGGTGATGGGATCCCCCTCCGACAGGGTGCCGGAACGGGCTCCCGAGAGGTTTTTGGTGGCTACAGAGGCTTGCGGCGGCGGAACTCCCGATCTATCTTCTGTTCTGGAAGTTTTAGGGTACGTAGGTATATATGGGTGAAAGGAGTACGTCGGTGGAGCTACGGGGGCCCCACGAGGCAGGGGGGCGCGCCCCCGGGGGGTGGGCGCGCCCTCCCACCCTCGTGAGCACCTACCGTATCTTCTGACGTGGGGGTCCAAGTCCATCAGGTGGGTTTCCTTCCAAAAATAATTTCTCCAGTTCATTTCGTTCCGTTTTGACTCCGTCTGATATTCCTTTTCCTTGAAACACTGAAATAGGCATAAAACAACAAATCTGGGCTGGGCCTCCGGTTAATAGGTTAGTCCCAAAAATAATATAAAAGTGGATAATAAAGCCCAATATTGCCTAAAACAGTAGATAAAGTAGCATGGGGCAATCAAAAATTATAGATACGTTGGAGACGTATCAAGTGCGTCAGTAGAGAAAGCCGAAAACTGACTGTCATGATACGGCGAGAGCTGGTCTGCTGTTCGAGAGGTTGTAAAATCTTTAAGGATTTCTTCCGCATTATGCGATAACTAATGCAGCGTGCGATGGATCGACTTTTCCTTCCGATCAGGTGCTTATAGATCCCCTAGTGCGATCTTCTGAACACCAGGGGCTGCACCTACCATTCTGTTGTCAAACTCCTATGGCTAAGTGAGAGTGATAAAGCCTTATAGTCCAATTGCCTGGTTCGTTGCGCTGAGCACCTCCTTCAAGGACCCAAAACTGGGGTAAAGAGTGCTCAGGTTTATCCCGAACACCCCCGTACTTCCTACGTGTGGGCAGAAGCCGACGACTGGCCAACTCTCAGGATTAATATATAAAATGGCCGCACAGGAGGAAAAACTTTCACATAATAGGCAATAAAAATGACCTCGTTTCAAATTACAAAGGACAACATGACTGTATTCATGGAAATATAATGTCCTTGGTGCATTGCTCCGCCGCAAGGCGGGATCTTTTCAGGACACTATCATAATATAACTCGGGCTTGCGGTGCTCCTTCCCCTCTGGCGGTCCCTCGGTCATCAGCTTTTCAGCATCCATCTTCGCCCAGTGCACCTTCATGCGGGCAAAGGCCATTCGTGCACCGTCCATATAGACCGACCGCTTGATGACCTCAAGGCAAGGGCAGGCACACACAAGCCGCTTTACGAGCCTGAAGTAACTGCTGGGAATCGGCTCGGCAGGCCATAGCCGGATAATTAAATCCTTCATGGCTAGTTCGGCCGCCTTATGCAGTTCGATTAGCTGCTCCAGTTGATCGACAAAAGGCACTGGATACTCCGGCGCCAGATACTGCGACCAAAAGAGCTTCTCCGAAGTGCTCCTTTCTTCGGCTCGATAGAATTGTGCGGCATCAGATATGCTGCGTGGCAGCTCCGCAAATACCCCTGGAGAAATCTGAATTCAAATTAGCAACGTGATTTTCTCCTCAAATACTTGCTTTGCATAGAAAAAGCCTTACCCGCCGCGATCTTCCTCACCTCTTGGATTTCATGCAGGGCGCCTTGGGTTTCCCCCCGGGCATTGCGTGCGACCTGATGAGCCTTGGCGAGTTCGGATTCTTTCTCCGTTAAACTCTGTTCCAAGGTCTCGCATTTCTTCACAGCCTCTTGGAGCTCTTGCTTAGCTTCAATAACCCTGGCCTCGTGCTTCTCACGGAGAGCCTGCTCTACGGCTGCCTTTTTCTCGGCCTCGGCCACGGCCTTCTTAAGAGCCTCGACTTCATTCATCGCCCCTAGAGCAAACCATGAACATATTTTTATCATACTAACTTATTCATTCCTGCTGAATGCGAACAAGGTTTTTTGCATACCTTGGTTATCCTTGTAGGATGTTGGGTTCTGGCAAACCCTTAAGGTTCCAACTCTGGGGTGCACACAAAGATCTCTCCCCTACCGATCTACATCCGATCACCTCGTGAGATCTAAGCTGAAAACGATGAGCAACACAAGGGAGACGAGATTTATACTGGTTCGGGCCACCGTTGTGGTGTAGTACCCTACTCCAGTGTGTGGTGTGGTGGATTGCCTCGGGGGCTGATGATGAACAACACAGGGGAAGAATGGCCTCACGAGAGGTGTTCTTGAGCTGGTGCGATGAACTGCTTGGGTTAGTTCGACCGCCTCTCTCTCTGGCTTCCAAAATCTCCCCCCTACTCTGTGGTGGCTAGCTCTATTTATAGAGGCCCTGGGCCTCTTCCCAAATATTGAGTAGGAAGGGCGCCAACAATGGCCATTTTGAAGGGGAACATCTAGTACAAGTGATCCTGACTAAAGTTGGTCTTCGGCTGCCAAAAGCACTGGTGATGACGCCGTCTTGGGCTCCACGATGACCTCCATCCTGCCGCTCCTCTGGTCTTGGTCTCGTTGCACTGAAATGGCAACCTTTGCTTGATGCCTAGGTACTCCACGTCTGTGCTTGCCCCCTTTGCAACAAAGAGAAAACAAGGACACTGCGCAGGCTGACGCCCGCCTGGTCTCGATCGTCATGGCTTGCGTCACGAGCACCTCGCGAGGTACCCTGCCTTGATCTCTCCGCCTCCTTGCGAGCCTGCCTGGCGAGGCCGTTTCTGAGGAAAACATTGCGTCATCCGCCCCGCGAGGCTTGGCCCCTTGCGAGGGTCTTGAGTCTTGTGCTAATGAAGGTGGGCCGTACTGGGCCACCACTTGAGCCACGCTGCAGGCCGCAGGCAGGCAAGTTTGGGGACCCCCATTCCTAGAACGCCAACAGTAGCCCCCGGGCCCAAGGCGCGCTCGGACTTGGCTTAGCGGAGAAGCGAAGAGGCAAGTGTGGAGCGCCGCGGGCCCCATCAGCCTGTGGCCTTGGGTGTCGCGTGGCGGTTGATTGGACGTGGGAGTCTCCGCTTCCCCACGCTCCCTCGGCAACTGCTCGACTTAACAAGTCCCTGCATGCAAAAATGGGTCATGATTACCTGAGATCGTGGTGGCCGACGGTTAGCCTCCTTCGGACTATAAGTACGGACGGGCGAGAGCCCCCGTAATCCATCCCTTCCTGCTACTCTTCTTCTTCCTCGCCCCTGCTCCTCCTTACGCCAATGGCACCGATCCGCCGGTTTTCTGCGGAAAAGAAGGGAAAGGCCCCTCGAGAGGGTCCTGACCCGCTTCCGCCGAAGAAGCGACCTATCCCCAGCCGCCGCGACGTGGTCACCTGGCAGGGGTCGTCGCGGCCCTGCTACGAGCGGCCGCCGCCTGGGTTTCCTCTGCCCTTGTACGCCCGAATCGAGGGCCCTGGAGGAGAAGATGCCGAGCAACACCGATGATGCAGACAGCGACGCCGGCGAGTCACGGCGGTACGCGTCGTCACCCCTGGCGTCCATGCCAAGGGCTCTTCCCGCGAGTTCGTGCTTCACGCCGCCATGCCTCCTCACTCTTGGATCCGCCTTCCTCCCTCCTTCGCCTTTGAGATGCCGCCGAGTGGGTCTCTGGAGCTCTGGTTGCAGCACGCTGACTGCAGCACCCTTGCGACCAGAGCGGAGGTTGCGGTCGTCGCTTCGGGCAAGGTCTTCATGACCCGGGGCTGGGGCGAGATCGCCCGGGTCTGCCGGACAGGTGGTGCCCTCGTAATTCATCTGGAATACGATGGCGCCTCCTTGATGTTCTTCAAGGTCTTCGACGCGGAAGGGCGCCGGCTGGGGTGCTGCCCCAAGGAAAGCAGTCGGGGTGCCGACGTGGCAAGGGCCAGGCCGGCCAATCGCCTCCCCAGTCGCTCCTCAGGCAGCAGCGGAGGAACCGGAGAATCCAGGACTCCTCCGAGCTTCATGCGACTCCAGAGACGAGCGACGACAGCTACGAGCCCCCGAGCTCGCGTCGCACTCAGAGCAGGGCAGCCGCGTCAGGCCGTCGGCGCCACTGATCTGGATGGGGTTGGCGCTGGCGCCTGACGGCCCACTGTTGATGATGGCATCCCCCGCGGAGGCGCGCGTAGTTAACGCTCCTTAGGATTAGCACCTTTTGTTCCCTGCAAAGAATCATAGTAGCACCCCGCGAGGGTATGTAAGTCACCTGCCATGTCTTTTGTGAATTGTACATCCTTATCATGAATCGATGCGAGATGCGTGTTCTGCCCCGGCTCAGCTCCCCCTTTCTTTCCTCACGAGGGCTTGATGCTCTACGCTGACAGGTCCCGGTCCCCAGGCAGGCTTCAGTCGTCGCTGGTATGCCAGGTCGTGATGCCGTGGTCAAGGCCAGGAGGTGAGCGGCCCAAGGTCCAGTAAGAGCCCCGGAGTCGCGATGCTCAGGAGGTCCCCCTTAGCGCTCAAGCAGCCTCCGCTGGGCAAGAAAGGCAGGCAACGTTGCCGTGACAGAGATGCAATAGGCGAGGGTTTTGGTGTTGAGTTGATTTAGCTTTTGCGTGACTTATCTCATAGGTTCGGAGTAGTCCTTCGGCGAGGTGCCGAGCCTGCGTGCCGGCAGCTGGGATGTTGCTGGGTCAGGCACTCGTGAGCTTCTCCCTTCTTCCCCGCACTTTCCTTCATGCTCTACGTCCTCAGGTCCCGGCCCTCGAGCAAGCTTAGCCGCCGCTGGTATGACAGGTCGCGATGCCGTGGGTCAAGGCTAGGGGGTGAGGGCTGGAGAGCCAGTAAGAGCCCATGAGTCACGATGCTCAGGTGCCCCCCTTTTAACGTGCGAGCGGATCATGCAGGAGAGAGGGAGGGAGAGCTCGCGACACCCCCCATAGTATTCCTGAAGTAGATCCTGCACACCAATCATGAGGGAAAACAAGGTCTGCCGTTACGGTTGCCAACCAGCCATTGGTTGCTCCGAGGGAGTGATTGGGGCACTGAGGGCCTGATGAGGTGGCGCTATGCGGGGCTGCCGCGGCCAGAGCTCGGCCACTCAGATTTGTCGGTGTTGTAGGGACGGACCCATGCGCAAGCGCCGTGCCAGAGCGAGCGGCTCCAAAGGTAGGTGTCAATCGAGCGAGCGATTATCTCAAGCAGGTTAATCATGAAGAAGCAAATCAACTTAGATAGATGCGGAGAAAGCAAACGCCACTAGGCCAGGCTCGACCAGCTTGGGGATGATGCAGCCCGAGGGGCGCCCCCAACAAGGTAAGCAGAAGTCATAAGCAAAACGGATACATGCCGCAGGGACGGACCCACGCGACCTAGGAATGATGCAGCCATGGGGGCGCTCCCAGCTGAAACAAAACTGAAAAGAAGTCACCTGATACTGTTGCAGAACAATCGTCGGAGCAGCTGGTGGTGTGGGGTGAAGAAGCCGATCCTGACGAGCCCTCGGGACTCCGAGCCTTGGGAGGCTCAGGAGGTCCGAGCGGCCCGTTGAGGTACATCTCCATCTCCTCCAGGAACGTGCGATGCTTGGCCACCTGAGCTTCAAGGATGCTTCTCATCAAGTGCTCGTGATCTGCGGCCATGTTCGGCAAGCCGAAGGGCATGCGAACGAAGCTGTCTGGTGGACCCGCGCAACGCCCCACGCGCGAAGGCCAGAAGCACTCCTGAGAAGCGACTTGATTGAGCCCTGGGTAGTCGATGCAGACATGCAGCCCGCCATCCTTGCCTGGATGGGAAGCTACGCTGGGCAGGCGGTGGTTGCCGCACATGACTCTCGATTCCTCCAACTCCTGAGTGGCCTTGGTGATGAACTCCTGAGGGCTGGGCCCTTCTTTCCTTACGCCTTCCTGAGGGAAGCGTGCCATGAAGCACGCCTCCAAGTGGTGCCCAAGCGCCTCCCTCGTGATCTTGGCAAAGTCGGTGGCTCCCCAGGAGAGAGCCCCCGAGCCCTGCCCGAGGAGGGTGTCGGGCGCGCCTTCCTATGTGAAGGAGGGTGGCTCCCCTTGAACGGGCGCATGTCCAGATGAGGCGCCTCCGGAGGTGCCTACCTCCTGAGGCCTTGAACTAGGTGATGCCTTCTTCTTCCTAGGAGCTGCTCCAGGGAGGTTTCCACTCTTGCTGTCTGGGTCCTCGATCGACGCGGCCTGGAAGGCACGCTCGAGGGAGCACACCGCATCCTTCTCTTCACAGGGGACTGAGATGACCCCACCGCTCCCTGGCATCTTGAGGACGTTGTAGACATGGTGAGTCACTGCCATGAACTTGGCCAGGGTTGGGTACCCGAGGATGGCATTGTATGGCAGGAGAATGTGGGCGATGTCGAAGTTGATGTGCTCGGTGCGGTAGTTGTTGCGCTATCCAAAGGTGACAGGAAGGCGGACCTGCCCTATCGGGACAGTGGAACCATCGGCGACTCCTGAGAAAGGCTTGGTTGGCTGATGCTGATCATATGGCACTTGGAGATTGTTGAATGTCTTGACAGACAGGACGTTGAGCCCTGCCCCGCCATCGATGAGGGTCCTGGTAACTTGCACGTTGCTGATGACTAGGAAACAAAGCATTGGGAGGACACTGGCCGTCACCACGCACTTGAGCTGATCCGCTGAGATGAACGTGATGGCGCACGCAGACCACCTGAGAGGGCGCGTGGCCTCAAGCTTGGGGAGGACTGCATTCACCTCGCGAGCAAACTGCTTGAAGATGCGCTGTGAGGCTGGGGCCTGAGCGCCGCCCAGGATGCAAGCGATTGCACGCGGCTCCTGGAAGCCCCCAACCCCCTCGTCTTGATGATGGTCTTCATTCCTTCTTGGTGGTGGCGGCAAAGGAGGAAGGCCTGCGTTGCTTTGCGGGCGATCCTCATGAGGCTGATCACTCCAAGCTCCCTCGCAAGGCTGGTCCTGCCAGCGGTCCTCGCGACGTCGGTCACGCCACCCTTGGCGAGGGCCACGGTCGTCCCATCGTCCTCCACCTCTTGCTCCGCCTTGGCCGTAGCCCCGATCGCTGCGCTCGGGGCGTCGACCGACGCGGCCTTCTCGTACGGCCCTGAGCTTTTGGCATTCGTTGGTGTTGTGAGTATGGAGGTCGTGGTACACACAGTACCGGCTGCCCTTGGACGACTCCGGCTGGTCCCTGCCGCGCTTTGTGTCCGGCTCCGCTACGAGCACAGCCGCACCCTTGCGCTTCACATCTTTGGCCTTGTCTTTCTTCTCCTCTGGGTCTGCTGCCGGGAGCTCGAGAAGGGAGAGGCGTCCTTCCTCATCCCTTGCGCACTTGGTCGCCAGGTTGAACAATTCTAGTGATGTACACAGATCTTCATGGATTGCCAGCTCCTCCTTCATCTTGACGCTGCGAACGCCATCAGAGAATGCAGAGATTATGGCCTCCTCAGTCACCCTGGGAATCTTGAGGCGGGCGTTGTTGAAGCACTGGATGTACTTCTGCAAGGTCTCTCCGGGGTGCTGCTTGATGCGGCGCAGGTCACCCACGGCCGGTGGACAGTTGCGAGTGCCCTGGAAGTTGGCGATGAAGCGGGTGCGCATCTCGTCCTAGGAGGAGATCGTGCCAAGAGCCAGGTTCAGGAGCCAGGTGCGGGCGCCGTCCTTGAGTGCCATGGGAAACCAGTTTGCCATGACCTTTTCGTCCCCGTTGGCGGCTTCGATCCCCAACTCGTAAAGTTGCAGGAACTCCGCGGGGTCTGCAGTGCGGTCGTAGCGAGGAGGCAGGTCAGGCTTGAACTTGCCCGGCCAGGCGACACTGCGTAGCTCAGGGGTGAAGGCACAGCAGCCTGCGGTGGCCACCGGAGCCCTCTGCTGATGCTGGGCTTGCTCCTGGGGATTCCCGCGCACCGCTGCCTGGAGCAGCACGGGGTCTTGACGTGGTGGTGCAGGAATGCGATCATGGCGCACCGGTGCCGGGAGCACGCGAGCACCATCTTGGGGACGAGGGATTTCTTGGCAGCTCCTCTCTGGTCACGCGGGCGCTGGACACGGTGGATCTCGTCCTGGTACCGCGCGCCTTGAAGCTAGGGTGCCTTCTTGGGGAGGAGGTGGCGGAGGCACCTCCTGGTCTGGGCCTCCTGCACAGGACGAAGGGCGAGGCAACGAGAGGGATGGCATGGGAGAGCCCCCTGCAGCGCTGACGAGCTTGGTGATGCAGGCGAGCCACTCCTCGTAGAGGTCGTCGATGAGACGGTTGTGCAGGAGATCACGTGCCAGGAGCAACACGGCGTGCGCGTCCGTGGGGGCGCGACAGGCGTGGGACGACGAACCGGCTGGAGTCAGCGATGGGGTGGCGGTGCGGCCTTCCCGCCGCACCGAAGGATGCAGAGACGAGGCCTGCTGCTCGTTCCCCGCCGGGCCGGTGGCGGTGTTGGCGGCAGGCGACGGGGAACGACGGGGTCACCCACCGATGGGCGCCGTCTGGGCGACGCGGGCGGCGAGAGTAGCCCGACGCTCGGCGCGAGCCCGGCGAGCGTCAACCATGGACACGACGGAAGATCGAACACGAACATCGGAAGAAAGATTCCGGCGCACCCCTACCTGGTGCGCCAAATGGCGGATGTTGGGTTCTGGCAGACCCTTAAGGTTCGAACTCTGGGGTGCGCACGAAGATCTCTCCCCTACCGATCTACGTCCGATCGCCTCATGAGATCTAAGCTGAAAACGATGAGCAACACAAGGGACACGAGATTTATACTTGTTCGGGCCACCATTGTGGTGTAATACCCTACTCCAGTGTGTGGTGTGGTGGATTGCCTCAGGGGGAATGATGATGAACAGTACAGGGGAAGAACGGCCTCGCGAGAGGTGTTCTTGAGCTGGTGCGATGAACTGCTTGGGTTAGTTCGACCGCCTCTCTCTCTCTATGTCTTCCAAAATCTCCCCCCCTACTATGTGGTGGCTAGCTCTATTTATATAGGCCCTGGGCCTCTTCCCAAATATTGAGCCGGAAGGGCGCCAACAACGGCCATTTTAAAGGGGAACATCTAGTACAAGTGATCCTGACTAAAGTTGGTCTTCGGCTGCCAAAAGCACTGGTTATGACGCCGTCTTGGGCTCCACGATGACCTCCATCCTACCGCTCCGCTGATCTTGGTCTCGTTGCACTGAAATGGCAACCTTTGCCTGATGCCTCGGTACTCCACGTCTGTGCTTGCCCCTTTGCATCAAAGACGAAACAAGGACACTGCGCAGGCCGGCGCCCGCCTGGCGCCCACCTGGTCTCGATCGTCATGGCTTGCGTCACAAGCACCTTGCGAGGTGCCCTGCCTTGATCTCTCCGCCTCCTCGCGAGCCTTCCTGGCGAGGCCGTTCCTGAGGAAAACATTGCATCATCTGCCTCGCGAGGCTTGGCCTCTCGCGAGGGTCTTGAGTCTTGTGCTGATGAAGATGGGCTGTACTGGGCCACCACTTGAGCCACGCTGCAGGCCGCAGGCAGGCAAGTCTGGGGACCCCCGTTCCCAGAACGCCGACAATCCTCCAACTGCTTTTTCAATTGGCCGCGTTCTTCTTCGGCCCGCTCCAGACTCTGCTTTAGTCTGGAGACTTGCGCAGTATGAGAGGCGGCAGTTGCTACAGACGCCTGCTTATAAAACAAAAGAGAAGAGGAAGAGATGCCATAAAGTGAGTCTTCTGCGAATATATATTTGATTCTCTGTTCGGTTCTTTCTTTCACCGAACAGTGTATCAGGGGCTACTGCCTATACTATGACACTTCAAAACCTCACAAAACATACCTCAAAGCCCATTGTAAGGCTGATGCAGGCTTCATTCAGTCCACTCTCAGTGGACTGAATCTTCTCAATCACCGCACCCATAAGGGCACGGTGTTCGTCAACGATGGAGGCGCTCTTCAGCGCCGCCGATAAAATATCCGGCACCTCTGGTTGGACAGAGGTTGCCGGTGGAACAGGCGCACCCCCTCCAGCCGAGGGGGGCTGCCTTCCTGATTCTGGAGCCGTATCGGTCTCCGGAATTGTGTCCGGCTGGGGGTCGAATTTGAGATAGCCCCCTCTGTCGACATCCATGGGAGCCTTTTCTCCCGTGTGTTCGACCCCTGAAGTTTGGCCTCCTGGCGCCGCCTTGACGATCTCCTCCCCCTCCGTGGCCTGGGTCTCTCTGGGACGATACCTCAGTGTCGTTCACGTGTTTTGGGGAAGGGGCCTTCGGGGGTGTCTCGCTGTCCATAGCATCTGAGCCCAGTAAATCCTCCGATGAGTATTGTTCGTTGCGGGACCTCGCCGGACTGCAAAAAAGTATGGCTCAGTGATTAAAATGTCATGCCATAGTGAGTCTGGATGCGTAAACGTGTTTGGATTTTATATACTCACGAGTTCACCAGGGGCTGGGCCGTGGGATCCCACTCCGGGCTGCTGTCGATAGCGGCGGTGGACTCCTCTGGAAGGGGAGTTTTTCCCTTCTTAGACAACTCGGCCTCCAACGATGTGGAGGCCGTCCTTTTATTTCTTCCCCTCGCTGGGGATTGGTTTTCCTCCTCTTCCTCGTCCTCTCTAGAGGAAGAGCGGGCATCGGAGTCTTCGAATATTGTGTCTGAAGTGCCGCGGCGATGAAGGCGGCCCCTGGAATCTTAGGCCTCGTTCTCGGCCTTCTTCTTCGGCGCCTTGTAAGGCGCCGGGACCATCATCTTCGTCAGAAGTGGGCCGGCCGGTTCTTCTGGCAGTGGGGCCGGATAGTAGATCCGCCCCGCCTTCTTCGTCCAGCCCTGGGAGAGTTGTGGAAAACACATTAAGCATTTCCCTTGGGTTATGCCAATAAAACGTATGACTTGCCAACAAACAATGACTTACCAAACTTGCAGGACGGGACAGTTGGTACCCGCGGTCCTCGGCTGAGTCCGGCCACGATTTGCCGGGCTTAAAAAGCACCTTCCAGATGTCTTTGTGCGAGGAGCCAAAGAACTCTAGCAGGGTCTGGTGCTTGGCCGGGTCGAATTCCCATAAATTGCAAGCCCTGTGTTGACAAGGAAGAATCCGGCGAACTAACATCACCTGGACTACATTGACAAGTTTGATATTCTTGTCTTCCATATCCTTGACGCGCATCTGGAGCACGGACAACTTCTTGGGCAAAGACCAGTTCAGGCCCTTCTCGAGCCAGGATGTAAGCTGCAGGGGAACTCCGGATCGGAATTCGGGAGCTACAGCCCATTTTGGGCCGCGCGGCTCAGTGACATAGAACCACTGCTGTTGCCACCCTTTGACGGAATCATTGAAAGTACTTGATGGCCATGTGACGTTGGGCATCTTGCTCACCATGGCACCTCCACACTCGGCGTGCTCGCCGCTCACTACCTTGGGCTTCACATTAAAGATCTTCAGCCATAAGCCGAAGTGTGGCGAGATGCGGAGAAAGGCCTCGCACACGACGATGAATGTCGAGATGTTGAGGAAGGAATTGGGGGATAGATCATGAAAATTGATCCCGTAGTAATACATGATGCTGCGAACAAATGGGTGGAGGGGAAACCCTAGACCGCGGACAAAGTGAGGGAGGAATACATCCGTCTCATGGGGTTCCGGAGTAGGGATGATCTGTCCCGCCTTCGGGAGACGGTGGCTGATTTTCTTGGCCAGATACCCGGCCTCCCGAAGCTTTTTGATATCCTTCTCCCGGACGGTAGAGGCCACCCACTTGCCTCCCGCTCCGGACATGCTTGGAATGGATTTACGTAGAAAGGTGAGAACTTGGGTGCTAGAGCTCGAGCGAGGAAGAATGGATGAGCAGAGGAAGAAGAAGGCGTGTGTGAAAAAGGGGAATCCTTATCTCTTTATAAAGGCGGTAGAAACTGTGTGCCTCCCCACTTGCCCCGTAAACTCGCTTATTCCCCAAGCGCCGCGTTGATGGCGCGGTTGAGTTACCCACACCCGTATTGATGAGAATCCCATGATAAGGGGACACGATCTCTTCTTCGACAAGACATGCCAATAAAACCGCCTCACAATATGTGTAGTAGCAGGTTGAGAAAAACGGTTCGTATAATGACCGGGCCGCGGCGTGATGTCACGCTATGAAAAAGTTGTCAGCATGTTAGATTTGTGGAATATTGTGCTCTTTACGGTGGTATGTGGAATTTGTTTTGCAGAGCCGGATACGATTCATGTGTTCAAAATCTACCTTGGAGTATTCAGAGAAGGAACCCGCCTTGCAATGCCGAAGACAATCTGCGCGCTGGACTCATCGTCATTGAAGCCTAGTTCAGGGGCTACTGAGGGAGTCCTGGATTAGGGGGTTCTCGGACAGCCGGACTATGTACTTATGCCAGACTGTTGGACTATGAAGATACAAGATTGAAGACTTTGTCCCGTGTCCGGGTGGGACTCTCCTTTGCATGGAAGGCAAGCTTGGCAATTCAGATATGTAGATTTCCTTCTCTGTAACCGACTCTGTGTAACCCTAACCCCCTCTGGTGTCTATATAAACCGGAGGGTTTAGTCCGTAGGACAAACAACAATCGTAATCATAGGCTAGCTTCTAGGGTTTAGCCTCTACGATCTCGTGGTAGATCAACTCTTGTAATACTCATATCATCAAGATTAATCAAGCAGGAAGTAGGGTATTACCTCCATCGAGAGGGCCCGAACCTGGGTAAACATTGTGTCCCCCGCCTCCTGTTACCATTAGCCTTAGACGCACAGTTTGGGACCCCCTACCCTAGATCCACCGGTTTTGACACCGACACCGGGTTATTGAAGAACAGTTAGATGGGCTTGTTGCCACTGGCGTTTTAGCTAAGAAGGAAGTCATAAACTGGAGAGTTCCCGGTCCAGAAAATCCTCCTGAGCCCAAGGATGGAGAGGTGGTTATTTTTGCTGACCATCTGGCTTGAGGGTTTAGCTCGCCCGGTTCAAAGTTCTTTCGTGACGTTCTTGCCAGCTTCGAGATCCGCCTTCAAGATATTGGGCCTAACTCCGTGTCCAATATTTGTAATTTCCAAGTTTTTGTGAGGCTTATCTGCAAGAAGAACCCACTGTTGAGCTGTTCAGAGATTATTTCTATTTGAACCACCGCACCGAGTTCACAGATGGGCCTAACACTGAGCTGGGCGGGGTTTCAATCCAGAAGAGAAAAGATGCCAGCTTCCATCATGCCAAGCATCATAGTCATCCCAAGGACTGGAATAAAACTTGGTTTTACTGCCGTGATACATCTCCACCTGAAGAGAATCCTCATCAGGTTACCGTGCACACCGGCTTACCAGAGAACATCCAGTTCCTCAGCGACTGACTGCCAAGGAACGATCAAAATACGCCCCTCAGTTATCAAAACTCAGAGTTTTTGTTGCAAACGGTCTGAGAGGCATCGACTTCGTTCGGTACTGGGTCTCTTGGAGCATTATACCTTTAAGCCGGTGCCCCGGTTTAATGTGTGAATACATGGGGGATTTGAATGACCCTGAGCATCATATTGACATCTAGCTCACCAATGACGAGGCACCGAATCTGTCAAGAAGATGCTTGATGAACCAGTGGCGGTATGCAGCAAAGTAGGGCTTAGTCCCTTCTATACTTCCAATAAACCGTTAGCTGTAAGAATTGCCTCATTTTTGTCTTAATCCGTCTCCTCTTAAAAATTCCTTTATAATTCGTTGTCCATCTGTGTAGGGTGATGATCCATTCTGGAAGAAGAAATCACAAGATAAACCGGTGAAGCCGCAGGATAAACCGGTGAGAGCGCCTCACGTCAAGACCAGGGTTACAAAGAAACCCGCAAAGAAAAGAATCGCTGAGGCCTCTGACTTGCCCAATGATGAAGAACTTGATGACCGGGAGTCAGAGGTAGAACTTGACTCTCTTGGTTCTTTTTTTATACACCTCATTGACAATGATTATTATCAGTATGATGCAGAAGCTAGCCGCGCTGGTGATGCAGAGGTAATTGTTCTATCTTCCGACTCAAATCATGTGCCAGTACCAAAACTCCGTCGAGCAGTCCGGAAAGTAAAATATTCACACCCACTTGCTTATTCGGATCCACACTTTTCTTTGAAGACACAACATCATGAAGCTCGCCGCACAACCCGGCATAGTGGTCAAGTGGTTACCTCCTCCGGTTTACCGAACTCTCCGGTTCGCGAACGCCATCAAGAGGTCTCTTGTTCTTCTAATACACTTTATCCCAAGGCGGGTTATTTCCGATATCCTCTTAATTCGTCTGATTCGAATTATCAGGGAACCTCCCATTCATCCTCTGGCGAGTCATCAGCCACACAAATGCCTCCTCTCAAGACTGTTCCTGGGTAAGCATATTATACTTAACCTTTTATACCTTGTATTTGTTGATAATGTTAACTTTTGTATCTGTTCTTTCCAGTGCCAAAGCCAGACTTAGCAAAAAGGCCAAGTTGGACAAACCAACCGATGTTAATCCGTCCACTGAACAGGAGAAAACCTCATAGGCCTTTGATCAGAATGCTGATATTATCCTGGATGATCCGGTACCTCAGGCTTAGGATACTTTTGTTGAGCCGGCGGAGATGAATCCAATGAGCCAGTCTGCTGATCCGCCGAGCCCAGCTGCCGATCCACCAAGTCCAGCAAAAACAACTGCCAAACCGCCAAGCCCAGCCAAAACTATTGAAAACACCACAGATGATGTTGTGATTACCGGTTTTGGTCATACTGTTCCTGGAAACCCTGTCGCTCTATCAAAGCACAGTGCTAAGGAAGATCTTTCTGCTATGGACAAGGGCAAATGGAAGACAGATTTATCAAGCTATGCTCATCTCAACGCCCAAGATATCCATTCTGGATATTTAAACCGCCTGTACACCAGCCGCGACTATGAATCCGGTTTAGTGGGCCTGATGAAGGAAAGATATGAGGTAAATATCACTTCCTCTTGCATAAATTTTCTTTCCTTATAACTGGCTTAGAATATCAACTCCAGTAGCCCCCAAGGGCCGGTTCATAATAGGAATGTGAACCGGGACTTGTAGTAGAATAATATTGAATTTTGCTTGTGTAGCCCCTATGGACCGGTTTATACCTTTAGGATGAACCGGTATATCTTCTGTCATGCAGTTTCCAAAATTCCTGACAATCATCAATATAATCCTATTTATTGAGAGAAACTCGATAACCTCGAATTGATCCGGTATGCATTAGCCCCCAAGTGCCAAGTATATAACTTGTTGTATGCCTAGGGCTTAAAATGTCAGTTTATAAAAAACAATCCGCGTTAGCCCCCAAGTGCCAGGTGTATAACTTGTTATGTGTTTGGGACTTCAAAGATGCACTATTAACTCATTAACTGTCTCTTACAGGCTGATCTGAACAAGAAGGAATCTCAAATCGCCGACCTTCAAGAGAATATTAAGTCCCAGCAAGCAGAAACCTCCAAGGCTAAAGAAGAGCTGACCGGCGCTTTAACAGCCATGGAAAAACTGAAGGACGACTTCAAAGGCGAACGAGCAGATTGGGATGCTAAAAGAGCAACTTTGCTAAAGCGGGCGGAGGATGCTGAAGCGGCCCTTAAACCAGTGACAGAAGAGCTGACTGGCCTAAAGCAGCAAATCAACGCTATGACCTCTGCTGTCTTTGGTACATACCCTCTTCCTAAGTTATACTTAAACATCCTTAAAACAGCCGGTTTAATAATAATATTTATAACCATTGCAGGTAGCCGTGTTGCTCATATTGGTTCAGACATGCGCAAAAAACTGAAGGCTGCCTATACATTGATAGAGCAGCTATATACCGGCACTCAACGGGTCATCTACATAGCTTCATACAACAAACCTCCCCAACTTTAATCAAGGAAACATTGGCAAAGTTATCCATGACGCCTGCCTAGCTCGAGGAGGTGAAGAGATCAGCTGCAAGGGCCGGTGCTCTATCTGCATTGACTCGGGCCAAGGCCTGGATATCTGATCTTGATCCGGAAGACATTGGAAATAGCTATCCCAGCCAAAAAGAAGATGGGTCAGACTTTGACAATGACACCCGCAGGGCTTTGACGAAGGAAATGCGTCCACTTGCAAGTAAACTAGCTGAAGAGACTGATTTGTCTTTCCACCGCTCGATTTATGACGCAGACAACAAACGGATTGATGCATCGGTTTATGGAGTGCAAAATCTTATCCCGCCAATCCGTAAGCATACTTATGCCCCTAATGTTGAACCGTCCAATCTTATAAGGGATGAAGCTATCTTGCAAGCTTTATCTGGGATTGACTGGACAACCATTGACTTCCAGCCACTGGGTGGGGAGGTGGAGAGTGAACCGGCGCAGGATGATCTACAACCTTCACGTCAGCCTGAGGAAGAATCATAATCCGGAGGCCGGTTTAGCTTCTTCATACTGAGATATTAGCGATAAACAATTATTCTTTTGGGTGTCTGCTGGCTTGTAATAGGCTAGTTTTAAACACTTGGTCTGCTATGCCATCGTGCATAGCCACTTTGCCTGATACTGTTAATCTGTCGTGATATGCATTGTCTGCTTATAATCTTTTAGCAGCTTTATGCAATTCCGTTGCTGCATATAAGAAACTGGAATTGTCCTGGCGGTTTACCGCTAGACGGGTCATAATACCCAATGATACAACCAGGGTTTGTAACCAAGGCTGTATTAATCAAAAATAATAAAATATGAAATATATCATACCTGTGACATGGAATCACATTGTTGATTTTATCAACTTTATTGCAGTAAGGGTGATAACTCAAATCTTTGAGTGCTGATAACTCCCACCATGCTGTGTTGGTTTATGATGAAGCTATGCCGGGTTATAACAAACACCGGATGATCATGCTGGCAACTTATAGTCAAAGCCAGACCGGTTTGACAAATACCGGATTATAATTGATAGTGTACTGACAACTTATAGTTGAAAGCCAAGCCAGGTTAATTGACACCGGTCATCTTATAAGTTTGCACTTGGCAACTTAAAAAAAGTCCGGATTAGCAGGTACCCGGATTGAATATAAACCTCATTGAAATAAACATCGAAAAGAAAGATTTGCGAATAAAAAATGTTCAAAAAAGGCGAGGCTTTTCATGGGCTGCCAGGCCACTGAGTTAAACCATTTTGCAAAGCCTTTTAAGATGGACCTCACATTAACCAATCTTCGTTTTAACTTTGACAAGTTCAGGGTCTATATAAGATTGACTTTCCAAACGTTCGGTGGGTCATACCAGGATTACCTGGGCGGAGTGACTTACTTGATGAAGGCATGTTAACCCAGGGTTTTAGGTGAATACACCTGGCTTCCAAGCCTGGCTTTTATAGCCTATTACAAGGTGTGGATTCTTTGTTCTTGTAGAAGCAAATATCCCCCAGGCAATATTTTGAGCTGTGCTCAGTAAGTGCCTATGTTTGAGTTATGCTTTGCAATAAGCTCTCTTTGGCTCTAGGGATGGCAGTTTTGCCCCTAGGTATGGGTACCCACGGGTACCCTACCTAAATACAATGGGCATGGGAAAGACTTCAAGAGCTTTTGTACCCATGGGTAGTGGGTATCCATACCCGCAAAATATATGGGTAGGGCATGGGTATGAAATTGCGCCCATGGGTAACCTAATGCATACCCACAAAAAACTAATAAATGAAAATAAGTCCTATGACATGTGGTGTCAACATCCACTTCCATGGCCCAACCCTAAATACTATATTCCCTAAACCGGTCATAGCTTATATGCTCACACGCACTTTCTCTCCACTCCACCTACATCATATGTGTCTCCTCGAAATGATGAAATCTCGAATTATCGTCACTGAACTCCTGTCCATCTCTCGATCCAGTGATCCCCGATTCCCACAACTGCCTCCCACTACATCGAGCTTCCACCAACCATTGCTCATACTTGCTTGATTTCTCCAAGAGGCCATCCACCGGAGGAGGCCGCGTCGGTGCTATACTGCTCGCTTATCATCACTTGAATTTTAGACTCAGTTCTCTACTTTTTAGGAATTTAGATACCATAGATTGTACCCATTGGGTATAGGATACCCGATGGGTATGGGCATGGGTATCGATTTATACCCACGGGTATTGTAGTGGGTGGGTATAGTAGGTTTCTATGGGTATGGGTTTGGGCAGAAGGAGGTTGTACCCGACCATACCCTACCCATTGCTATCCCTATTTGGCTCCTTATGATGCTGGGTATTAAGCCCCCAAGCTTATATTTGAGCTATGCTCTCTTTTTTGTGTGTGGCTTTATAAGCCGGATCAATGGACATTCAGAACTCCGCTTTACAAGCAGAAGCCCCCATGTAACCAAGAAGATATATAAGACGAACGGCAGAGGCCCCGCTTTAGCAAGGATGCCGGTTTATTTTATTGATCATGATATATACATTGTCAAAAATATATACATGATAGGAGCCTATGGCTCAGGTATAGTAAGGCCGAAGATGAGCACTATTCCACGGCCGACGGGTCTCCTCCTCCGACTTGCGTGAGTCTTTGTGCTCTCGAACATCGATAAGGTAGTATGACCCGTTGTTCAGATTCTTGTTGACCACAAAAGGCCCCTCCCAAGGTAGGGATAACTTGTGCATGTCGGTCTGATCTTGGATAAGCCAGAGCACTAAGTCGCCTTCTTGAAAAGCTCTGGTTTTAACCCGGTGGCTGTGATAACACCGCAGGTCTTGCTGATAAATCACCGAACGAGCTGCCGCTATGTCCCGTTTCTCATCTAACAGGTCCAATGCATCTTGGCGTGCTCTTTCATTGTCTGCTTCAACATAAGCTGCCACTCGGGGCGAGTCATGGCGAATATCACTTGGGAGAACTGCTTCAGCTCCATAAACCATGAAGAAGGGTGTATAACCCGTAGATCTATTGGGGGTGGTATTAATACTCCATAATACGGAAGGTAACTCTTCCACCCAACAACCCGGCGTCCTCTGCAAAGGGACGATAAGCCGGGGCTTGATACCCTTCAGGATTTCTTGATTAGCTCTCTCCGCTTGACCATTAGACTGGGCGTGAGCCACTGAGGACACATCAAGCCGGATGTGCTCACGTTGACAGAAGTCTTCCATAGCACCCTTGGAGAGATTCGTGCCATTATCTGTTATAATGTTGTGTGGAAAACCAAAGCGGAAAATCACCTTTTTCATGAATTGAACCGTCGTGGCCGCATCACACTTGCAAACTGGCTCTGCCTCCACCCACTTGGTGAATTTATCAACCGCCACCAAAAGGTGGGTCTTCTTATCCTTGGACCTCTTAAAAGGCCCAACCATATCCAGCCCCCAAGTTGCAAATGGCTAGGTGATTGGAATCATCCTCAATTCCTGGGCCGAAACGTGGGTTCGGCGTGAAAATTTCTGACAGCCATCACACTTCCTGACCAGATCCTCAGCATCAGCATGAGTTGTTAACCAGTAAAAACCGTGTCGGAAAGCCTGAGCCACCAGGGATTTTGAACCGGCATGATGACCGCAATCACCTTCGTGGATTTCACGCAAGATCTCACAACCTTCTTCAGGAGAAATGCAACGCTGAAACGCCCCTGAGACACTGCAATGATGTAACTCACCATTGACAATAGTCATGGACTTGGAACGCCGGATTATCTGTCTGGCCAAAACTTCATCCTCGGGTAACTCGCCCCGGGTCATATATGCCGGGTATGGCACCGTCCAATCGGGGATAGCATGAAGAACCGCCACCAATTGAGCCTCCGGGTCGGGAACAACCAGATCCTCCTCCGTTGGTATCTTGACCGACGGATTATGCAGAACGTCAAGAAAGACATTGGGCGGCACCGGTTTACGCTGAGACCCGAGCCGGCTTAACGCGTCCGCCGCTTCATTCTTGCGCCGATCAGTGTGTTCGACCTGGTAACCCTTGAAGTGACCAGCAATGATATCCACCTCCCGCAGATAAGCCGCCATGAGTGGATCCTTAGAATCCCACGTACCAGACACTTGCTGAGCCACTAAATTGGAGTCGCCAAAGCAACGTACCCGGATTAAGTTCATCTCCTTAGCCATCCGAAGACCGTGGAGCAAGGCCTCATACTCAGCTGCATTGTTAGGTCAGGGAACATCAAGCAAAGAACATAACAAAATTTGTCACCTCGAGGGGAAGTAAGAACCACTCCAGCCCCCGAGCCCTCCAATTGTCTGGACCCGTCGAAGTGAATAGTCTAGTATGTGTTATCCGGTTTATCCTCCGGAGCCTGTAACTCTGTCCAGTCGTTGATGAAATGCACGAGTGCTTGGGACTTGATAGCAATGCGAGGCATATATTTTAACCCGTGAGGTCCAAGCTCGATAACCCACTTAGCAACCCGGCCAGTCGCCGCCCTGTTCTGAATGATATCTCCCAATGGATCGGAACTGACCACAGTAATGGGATGGCCCTGAAAGTATTGCTTAAGCTTCCGACTCACCATAAAAAATCCATACACCAGCTTCTGCCAATGCGGATATGTCTGCTTTAACTCAATAAGCACCTCGCTGATGTAATAAACCGGCCGCTGAACCGGATACTCCTTACATGCCTCCTTGCGCTCCACTACAATGGCCACGCTGACAGCCCGGGCGTTAGCAGCCACATATAACAACAATGGTTCCTTATCAATGGGGGCAGCAAGAACGGGCGGCTCAGCTAACTGCTTCTCCAGATCCTCAAATGCCGCATTACCAACATCACTCCAAACAAAGTTGTCTGTCTTTTTCATCATCTGATATAGAGGGATCGCCTTCTCTCCCAACCGGCTGATAAACCAGCTTAGTGCTGCGATGCGACCCGCCAGACGTTGAACATCATTGATGCACGCCGGTTTATCCAAGGATGTGATAGCCTTAATCTTTTCCGGATTAGCTTCAATGCCCCTATTAGACACCAGAAAACCCAAGAGCTTGCCTGCCGGTACACCAAAAACACACTTGGCCGGATTAAGCATCATCTTATAAACCCTGAGATTATCAAAAGTTTCCTTCAAATTAGCTATTAGCGTTTCTGCTTTCCTAGACTTTACCATGATATCATCCACATAAGCATGAACATTGCGCCCAATTTGATCATGAAGGCAATTCTGCACACATTGCTGATAAGTCGCCTGGGCGCTCTTGAGCCCAAAATGCATAGACATATAACAGAAGGCTCCAAAAGGAGTTATAAAAGTTGTCTTCTCCTGGTCCTTAACTGCCATTTTAATCTGATGATAACCCGAATAAGCATCCAGAAAACTGAAATGCTCACAACCCACCGTAGCATAAATGATTTGATCAATACGAGGGAGAGCAAAGGGATCAGCTCGACAAGCCTTGTTCAAATCTGTGTAATCTACACACATACGCCAAGTGTCGTTCTTCTTGAGTACCAGCACCGGTGATGCGGAGCATCCCACGTTCATCCCCATGTACACTCCGACTACTCTCCAAGCCCCAAGGATACATAAGATGAGACCTCGACTATGCGCCATTGGACACAAGGTGAATTCACTCCTCTTCGAACCGTCACTTCCCGCATATGAGACACGGCTACTACCTCATGCATGGACCTTGCATACACTCAGGTACAACCAAGATGACCATGGAGAATCCAAGGATCAAGGCCAAGCATGGAAGAGGAGAAGGAAGAAGAAGACGGAGCGGCTGCTGGAGCCAGGCCGGACATCCGGGCCACCGTCCGGATCATCCGGGCTCAGCCGGATCATCCGAACCCTCCCCCGGATCGTCCGGGTAAATGCACCGAAGACACCCGAAGCTGCCCGACGAAGCCGGATCATCCGGACGGTCACCCGGATCATCCGGACCCCCGACACCCGGATCATCCGGGCCACCATCCGGATCATCCGGACCCCGCCTGTGCGCGCGACTTGGGCTGAGCCCATGTACCCCTTCGCCCCCAACTCTATAAATAGGACCCCCTCTCCTCACTTTGAGACTTAGCGTTGATTTAGCTCAAGTTAGAGATAGAGCCTCGCTCATCTATTGGATCTCCTCCTCGTGAGAGACCGCGACCTCTTCGGAGAAGATCCTATCGGATGCAAGACCCCTTTACGGGAAGATCCCCTCGTGGATTCAAGACCTCCTCTCGGAGAAGAACGGCTACCTTTGTATCCTTCCTTTGTTGATTTTGGACCATGTATTACTCATGCTTCGATGATCTAGACCTTGTGTGATTGATCTCTTGTCGGTTGAGTGTCTCTCTCGTTCTTCCCCGTGATTTCCTTGTGTTCTTCCGCGCGTTCTTCGTGTTCCCTCCGTAGGATCCCCTCCAAACATGAAAGATCGACGCATTAGGGTTCCACCCTACATCATATGGTATCATGAGCCAGGTTGATCACGTTTTTGGAGCCCCTACCCCGTGTTTTCTAGCTTGATTTTGTTGTTTTCGTCCTAAATCCGAAAATCCCCACCAAAAATAGCCCCCAATTTTTTTTGTGATTTGTTGGTTTGATGATCTTTTGTTGATTTTGATCCATGGATTTGCTTGGTTTCAAGTGGATCTAGCTTTCCCCCAAGTTTCCCCACCTTCCATCCACGAAATCCCTCAAATTTTGACCCCAAAATCCCCAAATTCCGCCCAAAAATTCGTCTCCACGAGCAAATCCCGAGCAGTTTGACCTGCCCGGATCATCCGGAAGTGCTCCCGGATCATCTGGATCCACCCGGATCAGCTGGACCATCTCCCGGATGTCCGGACGCCCCACACGACAGAAATCCGGTTGACGAACCCGGATCATCCGGACCTACTCCCGGATGTCCGGGTAACCCTGACACTGACTCGGCTGAATTCTTGTTTCGGCCGTAACTAATTCATCCGAACTCCGTTTTCGACGTTCTTTAGCTCGTTTTGAAGCTCTTGACATCCCCCATCCCACAAAAGTACCACAAACACAATTTGACACCATCAAATTTTCGGAATTTTGGCATCTTTGCCTATGGCTTCCACCATATCATCCGCATAGCCACCGCCGACTTTCGCAACCTAACCCATTTTGTTCCCCATTGCATATGTGGTTACTTGAGTAGTGATTCACGTCTCCTAAGGTGTTTCGGCCACTTAGGGACGGTTGCTTCTTCTTCAACCACCACCACCACTTCCACATAACCTTGCCCACCATACACTTCCGACAACCAAACTTAACCCAATTTTGTTTGAGCTTGTTTGAGTTCTAGCTTGTGTCTCCTAAGGTGTTTCGGCTACTTAGGGACGGCAACTTCAACTCCGACACGTGTATATCCATCATTCCACTTCCGCATTTTCCTAGTGCAAAACCACCACCGCTTTCCGCTACCACCATTTGACATTTGTCATTTGAGATTTTGAGTTTGCGGTTTTTCCGTTTCCTAAGGTGTTTCGGCTACTTAGGGACGAGTCTCCATCATCTTGGTATCTACACCAAGAACACCGCCACTCATCATCTCCAAGGACGGTAACCTCGACGACACCTTTGTATATTCCCTTGCAATTGCATTGTTAACCCCTAGCCCATTTTGCATTACTTGCCTATCGAGACTAGCCATTTGAGTATTGCCGGCAACGTTACTTGTGCACATTAGTGGTCTACACCATCCATTGCATACATACCAAATCATCTTGGTATCATATCATCCATTATGCCTCAAGTTTGTTCCCGCATATACACAATTGCTATCTTGGTTTGTGCATTGTGCAAAAGTGGCCATAGAAAAAAAAAGAGAGAGAATAAAGCTTTTAAGCAAAAAGAGAGCAAAGAGCTCGTGAGCAAGTGCCATAGCATCATACCCCAGTGCACATAAGATTATCAAATCTACATCATATGATATCATGCTTGAGAGAAACACCGGAAACCATACATACATAGCATACTTGGGATAGAAAGTTTATCCATTTTGCATCTATAGGTTGTGCACAAGTGTCGTATCCGCCTATTGAGCAATCGTGCTAGCGTCTCTCTTGAGTTGTGCAACACGAGCGTTTTCCGTGGATTCCACATTTTGTGCTCATTCCTTGGTTGCACGACCCCATTTATCTATCTGTGTGTGTGTTTCCGTGTACCTTTCATTGCTATTGGTCCATTTGTTTCACTTGCGAATTTGTGAATCTCTTTCAACATTATTGACTCTTGCTAACATTTTGCATTAAATTTTTGTGCCACTATCCTCACCGAGCTCCACTATAAGCCTTACTTGTATAGGTGTGAGAACCGACAAGGATTGGTACCAATAGTGCTATTTCATTGTCCGCATTTGAGTGAACTTGATTCATCTTCAACTTTGGTCAAAGGTACATTGGTATTAGTTCTTCTCTTTCTCCCACTCATATTTGCTCGAGTCTTGTGATGGATAGGCAAGGCATTTCCTCTCCGGTCTACGACAACAACGACGGCGTGAACAACTACATCTCCAAAGCGTCTATCTTCGATCTACAACGACAAGTGCAAGGCGCACAATCAAGATTGCAAGAGCGCATTGAGAACCTCTCCATCGACATTTTCCACTCCGAAGCAAGGAAAAGGGACTACATCGACAACAAGCTTGCCGCACAAAAGGAGGAGCAAGATGCGAAGATGGAAGAGATTCGGGCCTTGATCAAGTCTTCTTCCACTTCATCATCCTCAAGACGATGACGGTCAAGCCACAAGTCTTCGGAGCGCGAAAAAGATGCAAATGCAAATCGTCCTCGTCCACATCTACATGGCGATCACCATCACGTTCATGATCATCACCGCCATGAAGGGCAAGTCACCTCCAAGCATCATGTGCACGACGACGCCGAACGACATCATCATCATGAAGATGCTCCACAAGCGCAAATGCACAAGTCCCAACAAGCCCTACTTCACGCCAAGTCCAAGCTTCAAGAGCACAAAAGAAGACCGCGAGACGACCACCACCAAGACGGCGCTACGGCTACAACAACCACTTTGGCATCTTCGCCAAGTGCTATCAAGGCATCTTCACCTTTGGACGTACGGCATCTTCGCCTACTTCCCACGAGTACGCCTACATCGACTTCATCAAGTCCAAGGGGACGACCTCCGAGCGAGGGTGACACTTCCATCTTCGGAAGCCCCTCAAGGAAGATGGCCGAGCATGGGACACTCCCTTCGGTCATGGAGACGAGCTACGAGGTGCCACATCATATGGGCCTCCAACCACAAGACGGTGACAAGAAGGTTGAGCATGGGACTACCCCTTCAACCAAGGCAACGATAGGAGTTGAGCATGGCGACATTTGCACCTACATCCCTCCGACACCCACATATGTCGAGATGCCCCAAGTGCCATGTGAGGAGAGCCACCACCCCATGAGTAACATGAGTGACTCCACCATACGTGACATTGAGAGCAAATCCTATGAGAGGATGAGTGTGACCACCACTAGCCCCACACATGAGAGCATGCCACACATCCTATGTGAGGTTGAGCGCCATTTGAGTGACTCCAACAAACATATGAGTGAGAGCATCCTTGAGGGAGTGAGTGAGCCACAACACTTAGAGAGTGAGGTAGTTGAAACGACACACGAGGCCACTATGATTTCTAACGACTTAACCTCTACTCCTAGTGTGTTTTCTTCTTTGGTGCTAGGTCTCCTACATGACGACATGCCTATCCGCGACGAGTCCATCCCTCCAATGGAGACGAAGATGGCCATGGTGGACGATGATACACCCCCCACATGGTTCCATAAAGATGAAGATGACAATGATATGATCTTCAACACCTCACCTACAACACATGAGCGACACTCCAAAGGTAACATAGGTGATGGTGCTTCTCTTGTCCCACTAGTGGACGCTCTTGACAATGATTGCTCCCATGATGTTGACCCACCTATTTCCATGCTTCATGCTAGTGAGACTTCTTCATGCCTTGACTTACCTATTTATGATGAATATGATGATGAGCATGTTGAGTTGCCTAGTTATGATGCTATGCTTCATAGGATATCATGTGAAAATTCTATTGGTCACTTCATGTTTGACAATCCATTGAACTTGTCATATGCTATGAGTGAGATCTCCCATATTGCATCCCTACAATCTCAACATAGTAACTATGCATGCCCCATTAAAATCAATCCCATTTGCACTTACGGCATAGATGACGAGATGATGGTCATTGGCTTTTGTTTTTCATGTGATGATATTGCCATGCTTCCTTTACATGATTTGTGCAATTCATCTACTATGACATGCCATGATCACATTGTTCCAAATATGCATTGTTTTGGATGTTGTCAATATTCTCCACGTGATGTTGCTACTCATGCTCATGAGGAGACCCCCATAGTTTCCTCATACATATTAGGAGATCTTGATGCATTTCATACTTTGCATGATTCCCATGATACTATGCACCATATGCATTCCATGTATAACAATGATTTAGATATTGCTCATGATGCATTACATCCTTTGAGTCTCCATTATGCGATACATAATAACAAACCTCTCATGATGGATGACATGTTTCTATATCACGCATCTCATTTATTTGAGCATTGGCTATTTTGTTCTAACCGACACATGCATGTGCGCATCATGATGGATGATGTGTACATCTACCACGCACACACAATTTTCCCTTTGTCCTTGTTTTGTGTAGGTACTCACGTATACTCGTCAACCTCTCAATCCCAAGAGTTGATGAAATGAGCTCTTGAGAGCAACGATGACTTGGGATCCCGTGGACTATCTTTACCACCGTTCCCTTCGCGCAAGGACTACGCGCATCTATTCTACTTGGCTCTCACACGACTATGGGCTATTTACCACTTGTCACCTTATGCCCATACTATTGTGTTCACTTTGCATGTTATCCTTGCTTCTATGCCTTTGCCATGCAATTGTGACCCTTGCTTGCATCTACCCATGATTCACCATTATGCTACTTCTATGTGTATTTGCATGCTTGGTGGAGATCCTTGTTGCTATTGCCACGTTTATCATGTGCCCCATGCTATTGATGCTTGTTGCGTTGGGAGAGTCATGATGCCCCATTGCTATTTACATATGGTCTCTCGCCAATACATTGATGACAATTTACTCATATCTTGCTTTCATGCTTGTGCTATGACATGTGAATTATTCATGCCCACTATTTGCACACATGACATGCTTGCCATGATTCCTTCTAGTACGTTGCATCTTCGCACTACTAGCTTGCTTGACTTGATCGCTATGATTGCTTGCTATGTTGCATCACCCATGTTCCACTATTACTTGCTTTCTTGGGTTGATGACATAGATGTTGATGCCTCTCACTTGATTTGTCATGATCATTGCCTCTTGTCTCCATTAGTGGCATCTCTCATATCACCTTGTATTGAGTGCCAACTTGCTATGCTTATTGATCTTGGAGACTTGGACATTTTACTTGTGATGCATGTTTGTTTGATTGAGCCTATTGCATTTGGTTGCTCTCGCATCATATGCATCCATACTATGCAACGCTCCCTTGTACTTTCTTATGATGAGCATGATGTGTACACTTGTTGGGTATCTTACCACTCGAATGATAGGTTTTGCATTTCCACTAACCTCATTTGTTTTTCCGAGTGTTTGTCATGTTCTTTCATTTTGGAGGTTTCATAAGGCGATGCCGTTATGCGACAACTTGGTTATGTGAAGGCATACATGATGTGCAACTCCAACATCTTCGGGAACATTCATAAGGTGAACTCCTTCCCTTTGAGCCACCCTCAAGTATGCATATTGGATGGGTCACTCTTTCATTGTTGTTTCCTTCTTGTTGTCTACATGATACATCTCGCGAACGGAGGAGCGACATTGGAGATTGGCTACATGGACCTTCACATTGAGGAGCGCTCGCACTTATTGGATGCACCTTCGACATTCCACTCATGCCACGACATCGAGCATTGGTACATCAACACTCCTTTGACACCTTGTACTCCCACATCCATATTTGTTGATTGTGCTCATATATGTCATGCTCGATGGACATATCATACTTACCACAAGTTTGCACCTCATGCATGGATTGACTCACATTATGATTACCTTGTTGCATCTTGTATTCCCATGTCATCCATGATATATGAGCTTACGCATTTCCTTAGCAAATTTGTTGTGATCTACCTTGAAGGCATATTCATACATCATGATCATATTGTCCATCATCAATTGCATAATAACATATACATATTGAGCATCCATTGCCATATTCATGCTATTGATAAACCGTCTCACTATGACATCATTTTGCACCGTGGTTGCATTGATCATATTTACAACACATTTGTGTGCACAATGATTGCATTTCCTCCCATGAATGCTTTGCATCTCATTCTAGATCATCTTGATAAGCTTCATGCGCTTTGTCACAACCAATCTTGTCGCACGGACTCATTCTTACATGATGGACACTTTGTGTGCGCTAACCATTGTATTTCCGAGTGTTGCTTGTGTTTGCTCTTTTTGCATGTCTATCACTCCGGCGACACCTTGGACTACGCGGATTGCACCATGTCTTCAACTTCGTCCAACTCCAAGTCCGTCTACGACAACCGTTTCCATGGTGATGAGGATCATGATCCGAGGTCGGATCTTTCCCAAGGGGGGGATATGATGCGGAGCATCCCACGTTCATCCCCATGTACACTCCGACTACTCTCCAAGCCCCAAGGATACATAAGATGAGACCTCGACTATGCGCCATTGGACACAAGGTGAATTCACTCCTCTTTGAACCGTCACTTCCCGCATATGAGACACGGCTACTACCTCATGCATGGACCTTGCATACACTCAGGTACAACCAAGATGACCATGGAGAATCCAAGGATCAAGGCCAAGCATGGAAGAGGAGAAGGAAGAAGAAGACGGAGCGGCTGCTGGAGCCAGGCCGGACATCCGGGCCGCCGTCCGGATCATCCGGGCTCAGCCGGATCATTCGGACCCTCCCCCGGATCGTCCGGGTAAATGCACCGAAGACACCCGAAGCTGCCCGACGAAGCCGGATCATCCGGACAGTCACCCGGATCATCCGGACCCCCGACACCCGGATCATCCGGGCCACCATCCGGATCATCCGGACCCTGCCTGTGTGCGCGACTTGGGCTGAGCCCATGTACCCCTTCGCCCCCAACTCTATAAATAGGACCCCCTCTCCTCACTTTGAGACTTAGCATTGATTTAGCTCAAGTTAGAGATAGAGCCTCGCTCATCTATCGGATCTCCTCCCCGTGAGAGACCGCGGCCTCTTCGGAGAAGATCCTATCGGATACAAGACCCCTTTACGGGAAGATCCCCTCGTGGATTCAAGACCTCCTCTCGGAGAAGAACGGCTACCTTTGTATCCTTCCTTTGTTGATTTTGGACCATGTATTACTCGTGCTTCGATGATCTAGACCTTGTGTGATTGATCTCTTGTCGGTTGAGTGTCTCTCTCGTTCTTCCCCGTGATTACCTCGTGTTCTTCCGCGCGTTCTTCGTGTTCCCTCCGTAGGATCCCCTCCAAACGTGAAAGATCGACGCATTAGGGTTCCACCCTACATCAACCGGGTTAGCCGACCACTCAGGATGAAAAACTTCCACAATAAACCCTGCTGCCAAGAGCCAGGCTACCTCCTCACCAATGGCCTTGCGTCTCTCTTCATTGAAGCGGCGGAGAAACTGCTTGACCGGTTTAAACTTGGGATTGATATTAAGAGTGTGCTCAGCGAGTTCCCTCGGTACACCTAGCATGTCAGAAGGTTTCCATGCGAAGATGTCCTGATTCTCACGGATGAACTCGATGAGCGCGCCTTCCTATTTTGGATCCAGGTTAGCGCTGATGCTAAACTGCTTGGATGAATCGCCAGGAACAAAATCAACCAGCTTAGTCTCATCAGCCGATTTAAACTTCAAAACTGGATCATGCTCTGTAGTTGGTTTTTTCAAAGAAGTCATATCTGCCGGATCAACATTGTCCTTATAGAACTTCAACTCCTCTGTTGCACAAACTGACTCGGCATAAGCCGCATCACCTTCCTCACATTCCAAAGTGATCTTCGGCTTCCATGTACTGTGATGGTCCCCTTATGACCCGACATCTTGAGCTGTAGATAAGCATAACACGGCCTTGCCATGAACTTAGCATAAGCCGGCCGTCCAAACAGGGCATGGTACGGATTCCTGATTTTCACCACTTCAAAAGTCAATGTCTCTGACCTTGAATCATGATCATCTCCAAAAGCAACCTCCAGAGCTATCTTACCAACCGGGTAAGACGATTTACCAGGCACCACACCGTGAAAAATGGTGTTCGACGGTTTAAGATTCTTATCTGTCAACCCCATGCGACGAAAGCACTACTAGGAAAAGGGCTATAGATAGGATGGACACTAATGGCGCACTGTACATGTGGTGCGCCATTACTAAATACTAATGGCGCACCATGTGTTGGTGCACCATTAATGTGCAAATACTAATGGTGCACCACATCCCACGGTGCGCCATTAGTAATTTTTTTTAATTTTTTCAAAACTACTAATGGCGCACCGTGGGGGTGGTGCGCCATTACTAGTTGACATAGTAATGGCGCACTACACCCACGGTGCGCCATTAGTAGTTCTGAAAAAAAGTAAAAATAAATAAATAAAATTGTTAGTAATGGCGCACCTGTGGACAGTGCACCATTAGTAGTTAAAATTAGTAATGGCGCACTGTCCACAGGTGCGCCATTACTAAGTATTTTTCAAAAAAAATTCAATTTTTTATTCAATTTTTTTATTTTTTTTCAAAACTAGTAATGGCGCACCGTGGGTGTGGTGCGCCATTACTAGTTTGGCGCACCGTGGGTGTGGTGCACCATTACTAGTAAAACTAGTAATGGCGCACCACCCCACGGTGCGCCATTTACTAACTTGGCCCAACACCGAATGCACCCCCCTGGTGGACCGCCTTTTCAGTTTTAAAAAAATAAAAGAAAATGATGGAAATGTCAAAAAAATAAAAGAAAATAAGTTTCCCATGTAATATGTGGTCTAGTTGTTGGGAAAATTTACAAATATGAATTTCGACTTTATTTGCAAAATCTCTCTGGAAATTTGTAAAATGGCCATAACTTTTGCATACGAACTCGGATTAAAAAGTTTTTTATATGAAAAATCATCTACTCGAAAAGTTACATCCGAATTTAACTGGGGGAACCCCTTTAAACATTTTCAAAATCCCCAAAAACCTAACAGAAAAAAGTTACGGGGCTTTCAAGATCTAGAGGCAAAAAAATTCAAAAAATTTCAAAAAAAATTGGTTTTGAATTTTTTTTGAATTGTTTTTCAAAAAATCATACGTAATATGACCGGGAAGTTTGAAGTATTTTTCAAAATTTCATCATAGTCATGAACATGAACAAAGTCCTTGACATCAAGAAGGTATAATAGGATTGATATGCTAGATATATCAACAAGTGCCTGTGAAGTGAGCTGTTGCTGGGGTTGGATAGAACTCTGAAGTTAAGCGTGCTTGGGCTGGAGTAGTGTGAGGATGGGTGACCTTTTGGAAAGTTTGACCACGGAGTGCGATTTGACCTGAGATTAAGCATATTGACCCGAGATTAAGCCATATTGACCTGAGATTAAGAAAAAACGAAAAAAATTGAAAAAAAAATTAAAAAAATATTTGAAAAAAAATGTTACTAATGGCGCACTTCTATGTGGTGCGCCATTAGTATACGAGATACTAATGGCGCACCGTGGGCTATACTAATGGCGCACCGCGTGGTGCGCCATTCCATTAGTATACCAGATACTAATGGCGCACCAGTGGTGCGCCATTAGTAAAAAATACTAGTGGCGTGATACTAATGGCGCACCGGTAGTGCGCCATTAGTAGGCAAAACTGGTGCGCCATTAGTAGGCCTTTTCCTGGTAGTGAAGGTTTCATAATACAAGATGTCTATACTGCTCCCTCCATCCATGAGCACCTTGGTGAACTTATAACCTACAACCTGAGGTGCCACCACCAAAGCTAGGTGACCCGGATTATCAACCTGGGGAGGATGATCCTCTCGACTCCACACAATAGGCTGTTCAGACCAATGCAAAAAATGGGGTACCGTCGGTTCAACCGAGTTCACTGCCCTCTTATGAAGCTTCTGATCACGCTTGCACAGGCTAGTGGTGAAGACATGATACTTTCCACTATTCAACTGCTTCAGGTGACTCTAATATCCTGATTGTTGCTGCTACTGACCTCCTTGTTGATTATAACCACCTTGGTTGCCCTGATTGCCTTGATTGCCATGTCCGCTCTGATTACCTTGAAATCATGTACCGGAATTACCTCCACCATAACCCGGCCCTTGAGACCCCGGTCCTGAACCGCCGGACGGCCCGTGGTCATCTCGGAAAAGATTCGAGTTTTTGAACTCCCTCATAATAAAACAATCCTTCCAGAGGTGCGTGGCTAGCTTCTCTCGCGTCCCGTGCCTCGGGCAGGGCTGATTTAACAGGTGCTCAAGATTGAGGCCTGATCCTCCACTCCGCGGGGGCGGTCTACCCTTACGACGCTGGCCATTGTCCTGCACATTGGTGTTAGCCACAAAATCGGAATTACTATCCGCTTTACGCTTACCATTATTCCCATGGCCCGCCTGGTTATGTTGCTGCCCTTTTGCATCGCTGTTCTTCTTTCCCTTCCCCGGCTTCTCATCGTCATACTCGGGATCCTTGGTACTATCAGAATCGGCATACTTAACCAGAGCTGCCATAAGTGTTCCCATGTCATTGAAGTGACGCTTGAGTCGTCCCAACTTATCAACTTCAGCGGTTTAAACTGGCAATTGCCCTCCAATGTTATGACTGCTGAATCAGCATTGATGCGGTCTGATGAATGCAAGATCTTCAAAACCCGGCGCACCCAATGGGTTGTCAATTCACCTTCTTCTTGGACGCAGGCGGCTAGATCCACAATTGACATGGGTTGCGTGCACGTGTCTTTGAAGTTTGTTATAAACCGGGCCTTTAACTCGGCCCATGACCCAATGGAGTTAACTGGCAAACTTTTAACCAAGCACGTGCTGTTCCATCCAACAACATGGTGAAGTACTTCGCACATGCCGCTTCATCCACATCCATCATCTCCATTGCCATCTCATAACTTTCAACCCATGACTCGGGGGGCAAATCAGTGGTGTAATTGGTCACCTTACGCGGACCCTTCAAATCCTTGGGTAGCCACACATTGCGTAGAGCCGGGGTGAGACACAGCACCCCCCAGGAGCTGAAAGCAAGACCTCGTTCCACTGACGTTGTCGGACGAACCGGAGTAAGCTGACGGTCTGCTACTGCGGTGCTAACTCGGCTTCTCGTCGCGCTCTACCGTTATCCACCACGTCTTGAGCATTTGCACCACCGCGCGCCGGATTAGGCCCTCGAGGGGTGTCACGGTTCCACACACTGCTTGACACAGCCGGTTCATCAATGTGCCTGCTGTAACTCTTGCTCGGGCGAGGGGTTGAATGAATTCGGTCTCTGCTATACGAATAGGCCTGCTGCTGCATGCTACGTCTTGAGTGCGTTGGTTTTCCTCGAAGAGGAGAGGGTGATGCAGCAAAGCGTAGCGTAAGTATTTCCCTCAGTTTTGAGAACCAAGGTATCAATCCAGTAGGAGGCTCCTCAAAAGTCCCACGCACCTACACAAACAAACTGAGAACTCGCAACCAACGCAATAAAGGGGTTGTCAATCCCTTCACGGGCACTTGCGAAAGTGAGATCTAATAAAGATAGTATGATAAGATAAATATATTTTTGGTATTTTATAATATAGATTCAAAAATTAAAGATGCAAATAAAGGTAGATTGAAAGCAAATATGATAAGAGATAGACCCGGGGCCATAGGTTTCACTAGAGGCTTCTCTCAAGATAGCATAAGTATTACGGTGGGTGAACAAATTACTGTCGAGCAATTGATAGAAAAGCGCATAGTTATGAGATTATCTAGGCATGATCATGTATATAGGCATCACGTCCATAACAAGTAGACCGACTCCTGCCTGCATCTACTACTATTACTCTACACATCGATCGACTCCTGCCTGCATCTAGAGTATTAAGTTCATAAGAACAGAGTAACGCATTAAGCAAGATGACATAATGTAGAGGGATAAACTCATGCAATATGATATAAACCCCATCTTGTTATCCTCGATGGCAACAATACAATACGTGCCTTGCAACCCTTTCTGTCACTGGGTAAGGACACCGCAAGATTGAACCCAAATCTGAGCACTTCTCCCATGGCAAGAAAGACCAATCTAGTAGGCCAAACCAAACTGATAATTCGAAGAGACTTGCAAAGATAACTCAATCATACATAAAAGAATTCAGAGAAGATTCAAATATTATTCATAGATAAACTTGATCAAAAACCCACAATTCATCGGATCTCGACAAACACACCGCAAAAAGAGTTCACATCGAATAGATCTCCACAAGAGAGGGGGAGAACATTGTATTGAGATCCAAAAAGAGAGAAGAAGCCATCTAGCTAATAACTATGGAACCGTAGGTCTGTGGTAAACTACTCACAACTCATCGGAGGGGCAAGGATGTTGACGTAGAAGCCCTCCATGGTCGATTCCCCCTCCGGCAGAGTGCCGGCGAAGGCTCCAAGATGAGATCTCGCGGATACAGAAGGTTACGGTGGTGGAAATTGTGTTTCGTGGTTGAAAGTGAAACTATCCCTAGGTGGTTTTGGTAATTAATAACAACATATAGCTCATTGAGCTAACACTATTCCAAGACTATTATTTTAGGAAAGCTCAATGAATGGCATGGCATGGATGATGAAAGTGGATCCCTCAAAATACTAAGGACAAAGGATTGGCTCAAGCTCAAAAGCTCAAGACTCTTCATTTTACATTTTAGTGATCCAAGATCACATTGAGTCTATAGGAGAAGCCAATACTATCAAGGAGGGATGAGGTGTTGCTTAATGAGCCTCTTGCTTCAATGTGCTTAGTGATATGCTCCAAAACCCTCAACTACTTTCCCACATCCACAAATGACCTAAACCCAAAGCCAAAATCGGTCACACCGAAACTTCCTATCCGGCGCCACCGATTCCAAAAGTCATAGCCATTGCCACAAACCCTAAGCAAATCGGTCTTACCGATAGGGATCTCGGTCTCACCGAGATGGGGTTGCAATCTCTCTGTTTCCCTTCATAACGTTTCGGTCTAACCGAAGTGAGCGATCGGTCCCACCAAGATTGCAATGTAAACTCTATGTTTCCTTTTTGTAACATTTTGGTCTCACCGAAAAGAGCAAATCGGTCCCACCGAGTTTACCTGACCAACTCTCTGGAAAGCTTATTACCAAATCGGTCTCACCGAGTTTGTGCAATCGGTCTTACTGAGATTACGTTATGCCCTAACCCTAACCGAATCGGTCTCACCGAGATGCATGTCGGTCCCACCGAAAATCACTAACGGTCACTAGGTTTACTAAATCGGTCCGACCGAGTTTAACAATTCGGTCCCACCAAGTTTTGTAAATTGTGTGTAACGGTTAGATTTTGTGTGGAGGCTATATATACCCCTCCACCTCCTCTTCATTCGTGGAGAGAGCCATCAGAATGAACCTACACTTCCAACTTACCATTTCTGAGAGAGAACCATCTACTCATGTGTTGAGGCCAAGATTTTCCATTCCTACCATATGAATCTTGATCTCTAGCTTTCCCCAAGTTGCTTTCCACTCAAATCTTCTTTCCACCAGATCCAAACCCATTGAGAGAGAGTTGAGTGTTGGGGAGACTATCATTTGAAGCACAAGAGCAAGGAGTTCATCATCAACGCACCATTTGTTACTTCTTGGAGAGTGGTGTCTCCTAGATTGGCTAGGTGTCACTTGGGAGCCTCCGACAAGATTGTGGAGTTGAACCAAGGAGTTTGTAAGGGCAAGGAGATCGCCTACTTCGTGAATATCTACCGCTAGTGAGGCAAGTCCTTCGTGGGCGACGGCCATGGTGGGATAGACAAGGTTGCTTCTTCATGGACCCTTCTTGGGTGGAGCCCTCCGTGGACTCGCGCAGCTGTTACCCTTCGTGGGTTGAAGTCTCCATCAACGTGGATGTACGATAGCACCACCTATCGGAACCTCGCCAAAAACATTCGTGTCTCCAATTGCGTTTGAATCCTCCAAACCCTTCCCTTTACTTTCCTGCAAGTTGCATGCTTTAATTTCCGCTGCCTATATACTCTTTGCATGCTTGCTTGAATTGTGTGATGATTGCTTGACTTGTCCTAAAGTAGCTAAAATCTGCCAAACTCTAAAATTGGGAAAAGGTTAAGTGTTTATTGGTCAAGTAGTCTAATCACCCCCCCTCTAGACATACTTCAAGGTCCTACAAGTGGTATCAGAGCTTTGATCTCCATTTGCTTTGATTTCCATAGCTTTTGGTGGTCATAGCCTTGGTTTCACAACCTAGGAGAGTATGGCGTCTAGCGAGGGAAATTATCACCGTAGAGGTACTTACTTTGATGGTACTAAATTTGCTAGTTGGAAGCATAAGATGAAAATGCATATTCTTGGACATGACCCCGCCGTTTGGGAAATTATTTGTATTGGCTTGCAAGGTGAATTCTTAGATGGGAGAGAACCAAACCGTGAAGCTAATGCGGAAGAATTGAAGATGCTGCAATACAACGCTCAAGCTTGTGATATCATCTTGAACGGATTGTGCCCCGAAGAATTCAACAAAATCAGCCGTCTTGAGAATGCAAAGGAAATTTGGGATACTTTGATTGATATGCGTGAAGGTACCGAGTCCGTCAAGGAATCCAAGTTGGATGTGCTCCAAAGTCAGTTTGACAAGTTCAAAATGAAGGATGGTGAAGGTGTCGCTGAAATGTACTCTAGGCATGCTCTTATCCCAAATGAGATTGCCGGCTTAGGGAGTGAAGAGATGACCGACAAATTCATCATCAAGAAGATCTTAAGAGCATTGGATGGAAAGTATGATACCGTGTGCACATTGATTCAAATGATGCCAAACTACAAAGATCTCAAGCCAACGGAAGTCATTGGAAGGATTGTTGCTCATGAGATGTCACTCAAGGATAAGGAGGAACTTCACAACAAGTCAAGTAGTGCTTACAAAGCCTCAACTGAAGCCCCCACATCATCAAGTGAGAAACCAACCTTCAATGAAGAATTGAGCTTAATGGTGAAGAACTTCAACAAATTCTACAAGAGTAGAATCAAAGAAAGAAGCTCCAAATCAAGGTCTTACAATGACAAGAGATCTTCTAGCCGTGAGCAAAATTGCTACAATTGTGGGAGACCCGGACACTACTCCAATGAGTGTACGACACCCTACAAAAGAAGAGAAGATTCTCCAAGAAGAAGGAGCAAAAGAGAAGAATCACCACCAAGAGAGAGGAGGAGTAGAGATGACCATTATGAACGAAGACCCTCATGGAGAAGCAAGGATTCGGAAAGGAAGAACAAGTCATCAAGGAGCTACACAAAACGAAGACATCAAGCTCATGTTGGTGAATGGGTATCCGGCTCCGACTCCGACAATCACTCCGAGAGAAGCTATCACTCCGACTCCGGATATACTCAAGATGAAGGTGTTGCCGGTCTAGCACTTGTGTCAACCAACTCCTACGACATATTTGATTCACCAAATGAAGGTGTTGGAAGATGCTTCATGGCCAAAGGTCCAAAGGTAACACATCCCGAGTATGTTGATTTCAATAGTGATGAAGATGACTTGCTTGTGGATGATGATTTACTTGTTGACAACTCTAGTGATGAATACTATGATGAAACTTCAATTAATCATGCTAATCATGCTAAAACGAATGACAATGATAAGGAGAAGATTGAGCTTCTAACTAAAGAATTAAACTCTCTTAAGTTAGCTCATGAAACTATCTACGAAGATCATCGAGAACTTTTAAGGGCTCATGAGAAGTTACGCTTTGAAAAGCTCAATCTTGAGCAAGAGCATGAGTTCTTAAAGGAAATCAATGATGATCTTCGCAAGAAGAGTTCTTCTTACATTGCCAAGCCTTTACTCTTATCTACTTACATGCCTCAAGTCAAGTCTAGTAACAAGTACAAGAAAGATACTTCCTCTAGTAGTAATAATAATAATGTCAAATCCAATATTGTTGCTTCTAGTAGTTCTCTTGATTCCACTAATGATTCTCTTAGCCAAGTTACACTTGAGCAAGAAAATAGCTTATTGAAGGGAATTATAGAGAAAGGTGTTTACAAGAGCCTTGCTGGGAGTAAGCAATTCGAGGAAATTGTACGCAAGCAAGGAAGGCACCGGAAGAATCAAGGTGTTGGTTTTGAACGAAAGTTCAATGCCAATGGAGTTGAGTGGGAAGAAGATCAATACTCCAAGACGAAGTTTGTTCCTCAACAAGAGAAGTATGATCCTACTTCCTTCAAGGGAACACAAGCTGAAGATGATCTTCCACCACAAGACCACAAGAACAAAGGCAAGGACAAGCTTCAAGAAGAGATTGATGCATTTGAAGAAGCACCCAAAGCCTCGTTCAAGTGGGTTCCCAAGACTACGTCAAGTTCTACTTCATCAAGTACAAATACAACTCCAAGGATTCCCATCAAGATGATGTGGATCCCGAAGAAGAAGAACTAGAGAGTTCTTGAGGGTGACTCCGCCAACATTTTCCACTGATATCATTTTTGGCAAGAACAAGTGCAATCAACTTCCACATCTTGCACTAGTTCAAGGAGTCACAAACCCTCATGTTGGTAAGACAAGGGACAAGGTAACCTAATAATTTCATGGACATCATCTTGTGTGTGCATCACTCTATGTCTATGGATATTCTTGTTTGTTCCTTGTGGGACTAACCCATGTAGGTAAGTTGAAAGTGCAACTCACTCCAAAGGATTGCTCCAAATGATCTACATCAACATTGAGCACCTACATCTTCAAAACCTACATGAAGTCATCATCGACAAAACCCAAGGTTAGTTCATCCCTCTAAGGGGGGATCTCACATCTAGGGGGAGCTTAACTCTAAGAATTGAGTCAAAGCAACTCTAATGGTGTGAACACATTAATGCATTATGTAAAAGTGGTAACCCCACTTGAGCTTAAACGATGAGTATGACCTATGATCAAATGTTCTCATTTGACTCCTAAGTCAATATACTCATATATAGATGACCTAGTCATCGCCAAATTGCTTGATAGATGCTAGAATTGGCTGTGCATGCTTTGCCACATATTTCATTTGCTATCTTATTGTGTGAGCATGTTGGTGCATATTTTTCTCATTCAAGGACATCCACTTGTTGTTTTGATTGTTTGGTTTCTTTTCTTTTTGCCAAGTGGATGGACAAGAATGCCTAAGAACCTTCTTTAGCTATCTATGCTTTTCTCATCTCAAACTCTATTCATGCTACATCACAAAATTTGATCAAGTCAGATTCGAACCACTTTGTGTGAGGAGCACTCGGAGTCCCCGATTCATCATAGACTTAAACTTCCAAAACCTCTTTGTGATTCTCGGTCTGACCGATTCTTCCATTTCGGTCCTACCGAGATCACCAAGTTGATCTGAGTTTTCAATCTCGGTGCAACCAATTTGAACTTTTCGGTCTCACCGATTTGCTATAACTGAACACAGTTATGCATCTCGGTGCCACCGAGTTGTTCCACTCGGTCACACCGACAGGGTCGGGCTATATATAGCCACGGGCAAAAGTTTGGAAATTTCTCCGAAACCCTTCGCCCGCGCAATAGCTCGCTCTGCCATCGTGGTCTCCGGATCATCTCCTCGCCGCCAGCAGCCTCCCGTCGCTGGTCTTCGTCGCTGCCAACGGAAATTGTCCCCGCCGTTGCCGCCGTAGCAAGTCCACCACGAAGTTAGGGTATGGACTTGATCTTTGTGCTATCCACGTCTGATTCCTAGCACATTGTTTTCATATTGATTCTTGCCACGATTGAGATCCTTCTATCCAACCAAAATAGTCCGTAATTTAGATGCAATTCAAATTTTTAGGGTTAGGTTTCCGCCGAAACCATCTCGGACCCACCGAGTTGAAAAACTCGGTCTCACCGATTTGGCATATGCCATTGCACTAGTGACTCTCGGTCTGACCGAGAATTACTAATCGGTGAAACCGATTTGAAGATTCTGTGAAACCCTAGCAGTCTCAGTGCCACCAAACTGAAACTCGGTCCAGCCGAGATCATCAGTTTAGGTTCCAAAACTGCTTCGGTATCACCGAGTTTGAAAATCGGTTGATCCGAAATGCTTTCTGTGGAAAACTAAAACTGAATTTTTGAATCATTCTTTTGCAAAAATCTCTGCATTTTGTGATGCTCATCTATTCTATCTCATCTATAACTCTTCATAGGGTCAGCAGTCAGCTTGTGCAGTATGTCTGATCAGAGTGACAGCCAGAACAGGTCTGAAGAGCACATGGACTTGAGTGAGGGCACTAGTCCCTCAACTTCAGATGATGGGAGCAGAAGCACTCCTAGCAACTTGCCAAAGGCTGCAACTAGGCAAAGGAGGAAGAGAACTCAGGCTCAGAAGATGAGGATTACAAAGCTGAGGAGGATGAGGCCACTTCCAAGAAGGTGGTGCTCAAGAAAGAGTATGGCTCTGCACAAAGAACAAAGCCAGGGCTGCAGAAGAAAGTTCCTGCCAAGAGAACTCCAATGCCAAAGGCCAGGAAGTCCACTCAAGTGCCAGCTCAAGCTCAACCCAAAGTGGAACCTGCAAGGAAAGAGCCACCATCAAAACCTCAGAAAGTCCCCACTGGTGCAACCATGAAGTTCACAATTGAATCAGAGGATGATGGTGACCATGACAAGAAAAAGAAGAGAGCTAGAATCACAATTGCCAAGGTCCTTGGGAAGCCCTCAATGAGAAGGGATTCTGATGAAGAGGAAGAGGATGCTGCACCAGCTCCTAAGGCAGCTAAGCTTATGAGAGATGCAATCAGGTCAGGGGCTGCAACATCCAAGCCCAAAGATGCACCCAAAGCTTCCTCCAAGGCCAAGCAAGCTCCAAAGAGGAATACTAGGAGTATTCCAGCTGCTGAAAAGAACAAGGCCCTAGTGCCCAATGTTGCTGAAGAAGAGGATGAGGAAGGACAAGTCCTTAGGAAGCTCAAGCCCAAGATACCAGACCACAATGATGCCCATCCTGTGGCTGAGGACATGAGAATCAGGAAGGATTCAGGGCTGAGGCTGTGGAGGATGGAAGACCCATATGCTTCAAGAAGAAGAACTGCTGTTAACTACAGGTTCCACACAAAGGAACAACATGATTTTTATGAGACCATTCTGTTGGACAAGAAGCCCATTGTCTGTGATATGAGGTAGGTTGACTGGAAATTCATCAGGGAGAATGAGCTGCACTACCCTGGAGTGGAGGAGAGCTTCATTGCTTGTGGAGTAGCAGATTTTGTTGGACAAAAGTTTACCAATTGGAATGATGAGCTTATCATGCAGTTCTACTCCACAACACACTTTTATCCAGATGGTAGAATTGTGTGAATGTCTGAGGGTACTAGGTACCAATCCACTGTTGATGAATGGGCAAGTTTGATCAATGCCCCCAAGGAAGAAGAAGATGACTTGGACATATATGCCAAGAAGAAGTTGGGTCACAATTCAATGGCTCACATGTACAAGGAGATTCCTGGCAAGGCTGTAGAGACTCACAAGTTTGGATCAGTCCACTTTCTGCTGTCAGGCTTGGCAACCATCAACTGGATTCTGAGGCACACCTTGTTGCCCAAGTCAGGTGACCATAATATGATCAGAGGGCATGCCATCAACATGCTGCATGTGTTTGATGTGCCCCAGAAGTTCAAAGTCATGAGCCTGATCATTGAAACTATCAAGAGGACTGCAGCAGATCAGAAGAGGAGCTGTGGATATGCACCTCAAATTCAAGAATTGATCAACTCCAAGATGGGCATAGGGAAATACCAGTTGGATAAGGAACACTTTCCAATTTATCCAGACTTTGAGGACAATGAGGTTGTCATGAATGAAGATGATCCACAATCTGTCCAAGCTCAGGAGAAGAAGGAGAAGGCCAAGAAGGAGAAGGCTGCCAAGATGCCAACTCAAGAGGAGGCATCTGAGTATTTCTTGAAGACCAAACAAGAGCAGCTTGGTTACCTGATAGCATCAACTCTGAGGATTGAGAAAGGGTTGGCCACCCTAACTCAAAACCAGGAGAGCCTGGAGAGAATCATGGAACAAAAGTTATATGATCTAGATGTCAAGGTAACTGAGATTCAATCAGTTGTAGAGCAGCTGCAGGATGACATGCAGCAGAGGAAGGGCAAGACAACCACCAATGTGTTTGCCAGAGTGCCCAGAGCCTAGAGGTCAGTTGCAGTGCCAGTGACAGACACTAGAGCTACAACTTCAGCACCAGCTACTGCCCCAACAGTTCTAGTGCAACCAGCTCCAGCACCAACTCCTACAGCACCCTCTACTTCAACTGAAGCCTTCGTCCAAGGAGCCATCTCTACACCACCACCAGAAGATCAAGCCTGAGAGACGATCTAGCACTATGCATTTTCTATGAACTTTTTGGTAACTTGTTGCCAAAGGGGGAGAAAAATGTATAGATCATAGGCTTCGAGAGAGAGTGTTGCTTTTATTCTCTCTTGCTTTATTTGGTGGGTTTTCAAACTTTGTTTGCTTTTGGTGGAGATACTATGCCTGTGAGACATTGATGATCATGTGTTTGATCATAAGCTACACTTATGCATGCTTGATATTATCCTATCTATCCTATGTGATCATTCACTTTGCTTGGTGATGAGTGCATGTATTCATTGTTTATTATTTTGAGCGCTCCACCAAGATGTATGTGACATGGAAGAGTAACCAATGATCCTAATTCATTGTGCATTTGCAGTCCAAAGCAAATCTTAAACTATGCACAAATTTAGGGGGAGCTCTTGCTTATCACATACTTCTCAAAGCGACGATGTTATTCAATCTTATTATCATTTGTCGAAGCTTTAATCTATATGTTGTCATCAATTACCAAAAAGGGGGAGATTGAAAGTGCAACTATCCCTTGGTGGTTTTGGTAATTAATAACAACATATAGCTCATTGAGCTAACACTATTCCAAGACTATTATTTCAGGAAAGCTCAATGAATGGCATGGCATGGATGATGAACGTCGATCCCTCAAAATACTAAGGACAAAGGATTGGCTCAAGCTCAAAAGCTCAAGACTCTTCATTTTACATTTTAGTGATCCAAGATCACATTGAGTCTATAGGAAAAGCCAATACTATCAAGGAGGGATGAGGTGTTGTTTAATGAGCCTCTTACTTCAATGTGCTTAGTGATATGCTCCAAAACCCTCAACTACTTTCCCACATCCACAAATGACCTAAACCCAAAGCCAAAATCGGTCACACCGAAACTTCCTATCCGGCGCCACCGATTCCAAAAGTCATAGCCACTGCCACAAACCCTAAGCAAATCGGTCTTACCGATAGGGATCTCGGTCTCACCGAGATGGAGTTGCAATCTCTCTGTTTCCCTTCGTAACGTTTCGGTCTAACCGAAGTGAGCGATCGGTCCCACTGAGATTGCAATGTAAACTCTCTATTTCCTTTTTGTAACATTTCGGTCTCACCGAAAAGAGCAAATCGGTCCCACCGACTTTACCTGACCAACTCTCTGGAAAGCTTATTACCAAATCGGTCTCACCGAGTTTGTGTAATCGGTCTTACCGAGATTATGTTATGCCCTAACCCTAACCGAATCGGTCTCACCGAGATGCATGTCGGTCCCACCGATAATCACTAACGGTCACTAGGTTTACTAAATCGGTCCGATCGAGTTTAACAATTCGGTCCCACTGAGTTTCGTAAATTGTGTGTAACGGTTAGATTTTGTGTGGAGGCTATATATACCCCTCCACCTCCTCTTCATTCATGGAGAGAGCCATCAGGACGAACCTACACTTCCAACTTACCATTTCTGAGAGAGAACCACCTACTCATGTGTTGAGGCCAAGATATTCCATTCCTACCATATGAATCTTGATCTCTAGCTTTCCCCAAGTTGCTTTACACTCAAATCTTCTTTCCATCAGATCCAAACCCATTGAGAGAGAGTTGAGTGTTTGGGAGACTATCATTTGAAGCACAAGAGCAAGGAGTTCATCATCAATGCACCATTTGTTACTTCTTGGAGAGTGGTGTCTCCTAGATTGGCTAGGTGTCACTTGGGAGCCTCCGACAAGATTGTGGAGTTGAACCGAGGAGTTTGTAAGGGCAAGGAGATCGCCTACTTCGTGAAGATCTACCGCTAGTGAGGCAAGTCCTTCGTGGGCGACGGCCATGGTGGGATAGACAAGGTTGCTTCTTCGTGGACCCTTCTTGGGTGGAGCCCTCCATGGAATCGCGCAGCCGTTACCCTTCGTGGGTTGAAGTCTCCATCAACGTGGATGTACGATAGCACCACCTATCGGAACCACGCCAAAAACATCCGTGTCTCCAATTGCGTTTGAATCCTCCAAACCCTTCCCTTTACTTTCTTGCAAGTTGCATGCTTTAATTTCCGCTGCCTATATACTCTTTGCTTGCTTGCTTGAATTGTGTTATGATTGCTTGACTTGTCCTAAAGTAGCTAAAATCTGCCAAACTCTAAAACTGGGAAAAGGTTAAGTTTTTATTGGTCAAGTAGTCTAATCACCCCCCCCCCCTCTAGACATACTTCAAGCTCCTACATTGGTGCTCCTGGATGTTTTCGGGGTACGTAGGTATATATAGGAGGAAGAAGTACGTCGGTGGCCGCCCGAGGGGCCCATGAGACAGGGGGGCGCGCCCTACAGGGGGGCGGCCCCCTATCTCGTGGGGCCCTCTAAAGCTTCTTGACTTGCACTCCAAGTTCTCCGGATCACGTTCGTTCCAAAAATCACCCTCCCGAAGGTTTCATTCCATTTGGACTCCGTTTGATATTCCTTTTCTTCGAAATACTGAAATAGGCAAAAAACAGCAATATGGGCTGGGCCTCCGGTTAGTAGGTTAGTCCCAAAAATGATATAAATGTGTAAAATAAAGCCCATAAACATCCAAAAGGGGTAATATAATAGCATGGAACAATAAAAAATTATAGATACGTTGGAGACGTATCAAGCATCCCCAAGCTTAATTCCTACTCGTCCTCGAGTATGTAAATGATAAAAAAGAGAATTTTTGATGTGGAATGCTACCTAGCATAATTCATAATGTAATTTTCTTTATTGTGGCATGAATGTTCAGATCCAAATGATTCAAAATAAAAGTTCATATTGATAAAAGAAATAGTAATACTTCAAGCATACTAATCAAAGTAATCATGTTTTCTCAAAATAACATGGCAAAAGAAAGTTCATCCCTACAAAATCATATAGTTAGGCTATGCTTCATTTTCGTCACACAAAGATGTTCCCAACTTCTATACCCCCGTTGACAAGCCAAGCAATTGTTTCATACTTAAATAATCTCAAACTTTTTCAACCTTCACGCAATACATGAGCGTGAGCCATGGACATAGCACTATGGGTGGAATGGAATATGATGATGGGGATTGTGTGGAGAAGACAAAAAAGGAGAAAGTCTCACATTGACGAGGATAATCAACGGGCTATGGAGATGCCCATCAATTGATGTCAACATGAGTAGTAGGGATTGCCATGCAATGGATGCACTAGAGCTATAAATGAATGCTCAACAAAATAAAACTAGTGGGTGTGCATCCAACTTGCTTGCTCACGAAGACCTAGGGCATTTGAGGAAGCCCATCGTAGGAATATACAAGCCAGGTTTTATAATGAAAAATTCCCACTAGTATGAAAAAGACAACTTATGAGACTCACTATATGAAAAACGTGGTGCTACTTTGAAGCACAATATATGAGACTCACTACATGAAGAACAAGGTGCTACTTTGAAGCACAAGTGTGGAAAAAAGATAGTAGCATTACCCTTTTTATTTATTTAATTTCTTTTTTTTCTTTTTTTTCTTTTTCTTTTTTTTCTTTTGGGCCTTTCTTTTTTTTTCTTTTGGCCTTTCTTCTTTTTCTTCTTTTTTCTTTGGGCAATGCTCTAATAATGATGATCATCACACTTCTATTGAATACAACATAAGAATTACAACTCGAAACTAGAACAAAATATGACTCTATATGAATGCCTTCGGTGGTACCGGGATGGTGCAATGAATCAAGAGTGACATGTATGAAAGATAATGCATGGTGGCTTTGCCACAAATACGATGTCAACTACATGATTATGCAATGGCAATATGACAAAAGTAAAGTATGTCATGAGGATGATGAACGAAACGGTGGAAAGTTGCATGGCAATATATCTCGGAATGGCTATGGAAATGCCATAATAGGTAGGTATAGTGGCTGTTTTGAGGAAGATATAGGGAGGTTTATGTGTGATAGAGCGTATCGTATCACGGGGTTTGGATGCACCGGCGAAGTTTGCACCAACTCTCAAGCTGAGAAAGGGTAATGCACGATACCGAAGAGGCTAGCAAAGGCGGAAAGGTAAAAGTGCGTATAATCCATGGACTCAACATTAGTCAAAAGAACTCATATACTTATTGCAAAAATTTAGAAGTCATCAAAAATCAAGTACCTCGCGCATGCTCCTAGGGTGATAGATTGGTAGGAAAATAGCATCGCTCGTCCCCGACCGCCACTCATAAGGATGCAGAAGCCAGGTACACTTCATGTTTGAAATTTGTTACACAACTTTAACCATATGTGCATGCTACGGGACTTGCTAACTTCAACACAAGAATTCTTTAAATTCATAATCACCCAACTAGCATGACTTTAATATCACTACCTCCATATCTCAAAACAATTATCAAGTATCAAGTTGATCATAGCATCCAATTCACTTCCTATGATAGTTTTTATTATACCCAACTTGAATGTTCATCATTCTAGGACCAACTTTATGATCATAGCAAATACCATGCTGTTCTAAAATACTCTCAAAAAGATATAAGTGAAGCATGAGAGACTAGCAATTTCTTCAAAATTAAGATACCACCGTGCTCTAAAAGATATAAGTGAAGCACTAGAGCAAAAACTATCAAGCTCAAAAGATATAAGTGAAGCACATAGAGTATTCTAGAAAATTTGTAATCAAATAGGATTCTCCCAAAAGGTGTGTACACAAGGATGATTGTGGTAAACTAAAAAGCAAAGACTAATATAATACACGACGCTCCAAGCAAAACACATATCATGTGGCGAATAAAAATATAGCTCCAAGTAAAGTTACCAATGAACGAAGACGAAAGAGGGGATGCCTTCCCGGGGCATCCCCAAGCTTAGGCTTTTGGCTATTCTTGAATATCTTGGGGTGCCTTGGGCATCCCCAAGCTTAGGCTCTTGCCACCCTTTATTCCATAGTCCATAAAAGCTTTACCCAAAACTTGAAAACTTCACAACACAAAACTCATCAGGAAATCTTATAAGCTCTGTTAGTGAAAGAAAACAAAACAACCACATAAGGTACTGCAATGAACTCATTATTTATTTATTTTGGTGTTAAACCTAATGTATTCCAACTTCTTTATGGTTCATAGACTGAATTACTAGCCATAGATGCATTGAAATAAGCAAACAACACACGAAAAACAGAATCTGTCAAAAACAGAACAGTCTGTAGCAATCTGTAACTATCGCAAACTTCTGGACCTCTAAAAATCCTACCAAAATAGGAAGTCTTGGAAAATTTGTTTATTGAACAGCAGCAAAAAGAATCAACGCAAATCACGTTCCTGTGATTTAACAAAATTATATTCGTGCGCGCAAAGTTTCTGTTTTTCAGCTGAATCAAATCAACTATCATCGTAGGTTATCCTATAGGTTCTACTTGGCACAAACACTAATTAAAAGATAAAAACACATCTAAACAGAAGGTAGATGCAAGATTTATTACTAAAAAGGAGCAAAAACAAAAAACATAAAGAAAATTGGGTTGCCTCCCAACTAGCGCTATCGTTTAACGCCCTTAGCTAAGCATAAAAGCAAGGATAGACCTAACAAGTGCCATCTTTGGCACTAAATTCATAAGTAGAGAAATTGTGATCTCTAGGGATCTCTCCCTTTTTAGTAATGGCTAAACCTTTATGCAAAAATTCAAGAAGTTCATTGGTAGCAAAAGGTTCCTTAATGATAGAGAGACAATTGGGGAGAACACTTATGGATTTGAGATCCGCGTCTCCTTTAGAAGATTCACCCTTATTTTTAGCAACATAAATAAACTTGGCAATTTTAGTAGGGGGTTTTGGAGTGTTTTTCACTGGGGAAAACGCGGAACCTAAGTTTTTAATGATATCCTCAAGTTTACCGATTCTAGCAGAGTCTAGATCTATTTTTTCATTGACTATAGGTTCTTTTTCTTTAAGATTTTTCAAAGTAACTCCAACCCTAGATCCAAATTGGGTAAGGTGATCATGAATCTTTTTATCCAAATTTTCAATCAACTCAACAGTGGCAATTTTATTTTCAATAATATCAAGCCGTTGCATCACATGTTCTAGAGTAAAAATTGTTCCATTAACCAAATTAGGTGGTGGGCCAAACAAATCTAACATAGCATTATAAGCATCAAAAGTATGGCTACTCATAAAATCACCTCCGGTAGCAATATCAAGAACACATCTATTCCAAGGAGTAATGCCTACATAAAAATTGCGGAGAAGAACGGAAGCAGCAAGCTTCCTAGTAGCTTTACATTGGGCATTGCAAATTCTATGCCAAGCATCTTTTATACTTTCCCTCTCCCTTTGCTTAAAATTGTGAATTTCTTGTTCGGGAGTGAGAATAAGGATAGGAGGACTAGCCATGATGACAAGGTAAACGATCTAACACACAAGCAAACAAAAAAAGGCAAGCGAAAAAGAGAGGAGGAGATTGGGAAAGAGAGGGCGAATAAAACGGCAAGGGTGAAGTGGGGGAGAGGAAAACGAGAGGCAAATGGCAAATAATGTAAATGCGAGGGAGATGGGTTTGTGATGGGTACTTGGTATGTCTTGACTTGAGCGAAGACCTCCCCGGCAACGGCGCCAGAAATCCTTCTTGCTACGTCTTAAGCTTGCGTTGGTTTTCCTCAAAGAGGAGAGGGTGATGCAGCAAAGTGTAGCGTAAGTATTTCCCTCAGTTTTGAGAACCAAGGTATCAATCCAGTAGGAGGCTCCTCAAAAGTCCCACGCACCTACACAAACAAACTGAGAACTCGCAACCAACGCAATAAAGGGGTTGTCAATCCCTTCACGGGCACTTGCGAAAGTGAGATCTAATAAAGATAGTATGATAAGATAAATATATTTTTGGTATTTTATAATATAGATGCAAAAAGTAAAGATGCAAATAAAGGTAGACTGAAAGCAAATATGATAAGAGATAGACCCGGGGGCCATAGGTTTCACTAGAGGCTTCTCTCAAGATAGCATAAGTATTACGGTGGGTGAACAAATTACTGTCGAGCAATTGATAGAAAAGCGCATAGTTATGAGATTATCTAGGCATGATCATGTATATAGGCATCACGTCCATAACAAGTAGACCGACTCCTGCCTGCATCTACTACTATTACTCCACACATCGACCGACTCCTGCCTGCATCTAGAGTATTAAGTTCATAAGAACAGAGTAACGCATTAAGCAAGATGACATGATGTAGAGGGATAAACTCATGCAATATGATATAAACCCCATCTTGTTATCCTCGATGGCAACAATACAATACGTGCCTTGCAACCCTTTCTGCCACTGGGTAAGGACACCACAAGATTGAACCCAAAGCTAAGCACTTCTCCCATGGCAAGAAAGACCAATCTAGTAGGCCAAACCAAACTGATAATTTGAAGAGACTTGCAAAGATAACTCAATCATACATAAAAGAATTCAGAGAAGATTCAAATATTATTCATAGATAAACTTGATCATAAACCCACAATTCATCGGATCTCGACAAACACACCGCAAAAAGAGTTCACATCGAATAGATCTCCACAAGAGAGGGGGAGAACATTGTATTGAGATCCAAAAAGAGAGAAGAAGCTATCTAGCTAATAACTATGGACCCGTAGATCTGTGGTAAACTACTCACAACTCATCAGAGGGGCAAGGATGTTGATGTAGAAGCCCTCCATGGTCGATTCCCCCTCCGGCAGAGTGCCGGCGAAGGCTCCAAGATGAGATCTCGCAGATACAGAAGGTTACGGCGGTGGAAATTGTGTTTCGTGGTTGTCCTGGATGTTTTCGGGGTACGCGGGTATATATAGGAGGAAGAAGTACGTCGGTGGCCGCCCGAGGGGCCCACGAGACAGGGGGGCACCCTACAGGGGGGCCTATCTCGTGGAGCCCTCGGAAGCTTCTTGACTTGCACTCCAAGCTCTCCGGATCACGTTCGTTCCGAAAATCACGCTCCCGAAGGTTTCATTCCGTTTGGACTCCGTTTGATATTCCTTTTCTTCGAAATACTGAAATAGGCAAAAAAACAGCAATATGGGCTGCGCCTCCGGTTAGTAGGTTAGTCCCAAAAATGATATAAATGTGTAAAATAAAGCCCATAAACATCCAAAAGGGGTAATATAATAGCATGGAACAATCAAAAATTATAGATACATTGGAGACGTATCACTGCACCATAGCGGTTTGAAGGAGATCCCTTGCCCGCCGCGTTTGAACAGCCATTGGAGACTCGCCCTCCATTGGAATAGCTACCAACCGTGACGCCGTTGCGATCATGTTATCCAAAGGGGTGGAGAAGTGACCCGACGGTGTCGGCATGTCCGGTTTACCGCTGCGGGTCATGGGTCCGTCGAAGTGGGTCCGTCACCCGTGGCTGATCCGGCGCTCCTGTCCCAGGTGCTTCAGTCCGGTTTACCGCTGCCGGATTACTGGGTCCTGCTCCTGGCGTGTTGAAGAGATTCATTACTTCATAAACCGGCGATAGACGAGACCGATGCCTCCTCCTCAACACATCATTCCAAGAGTTCTGATCCAGCATGAGCCGGTAATTCTCTGCCTGAATCCGCTATGATTGAGCATCTAAAGCGGCCCGCTCATCAGCCATCCTGGTTTCCTCAGCTGCCAAGTCCTCTTTGGCATGAGTTATCTGATCTCGCAGCTTTGTGACCTCTGCGTTATGCTGATCCTGAGTCTCCGAGGTAACCTCCATGGTCAACAGTGTCGTCCAGGCATCCAATAAACCGGACAGAACTTGAGCCGGCCAGCGCGTGGGGCCTCCTGCCCTGGCTGCTGATCCGGAAATCATCGCTGCTGCAGTTGAAGATTGCAACGCAGGCTGCGTACCGGCCATGAAGATCGCAACCTGGTTTGGCGGTTCAAGGGGGTCCGGAATGTTGTCGCCATCGGAACAGACCCCAAACCGGCCATCTTGCAGTTGGTACAGTGACTCGGTCTCACCGGTGGATGATTCAACATTAGAATAAACGACCATCTCACCGTCGGACGCCGGTTCAGACTCCGCACCATGGATGAATCCTACGAACGCATGCTTCATGGTAGGCTGAACAAGGGCAGGGCTTGCATGCTGAGCCGTCTTGATGAGGACGGCGCAGATGTCCGGCTCAGGGCCCGGTTCGCCGATCTTGCCGATGAAGACGTGAATTCCTCCAAAGGGGACCCGGTACCCATACTCGATTGAGCCGGCGTCGGGGCCCCAGCCTGCATCGTTGATGTAGAGCTTGCCGTGACGACTCTTGCTCATCCGGCCCACTGTGTATCCCTTGAGTCCTTCGAAGTCGCCCTTTAAGAACTCGAAACCATCGTGCGATAGCCCCACGGTGGGCGCCAACTGTCGTGGAATTATCATGTCAGATGTCCTAGTGAGAGGACTTAGTCGTGGAGCCATCGCAATGAGATTAGCTTAAAGGGGTTAAACCGGACAAAGGACACGGGGAGTTTATACTGGTTCGGCCCCTTGCGGTGAAGGTAAAAGCCTACGATCCAGTTGTGGTGGAATTGATGGGGTCTCGATGAGCAGGGAGCGAATCCGCTTTACCTATCTCTCGAGTTGTTGTTTCTTGTCCCTGAACCGCCGCCGGGTCGTCCCTTTATATACACAGGCTGACGCCCGGCGGTTTACAGAATCCCGAGGTCGGCTCATACATGTGCCCATCTTGGTTTCAACCTTTCCCTATCTTACAACACAAGTTACATATCTCATGGCGGTTTATGTCTACGGGCCCTAATTCGCCCTTGGGCTCTGGGCCTTCAAGTCTCTGTAGTAAAGCGCCATATTCCTTGTCTTCATGGGCTTCAATACGGACGACTCCTTATGAGTGTAACCCGGCCCCTCCTGGGCGGTTTATACTCAATAGTTATATTCCCAACAAACACTCTCTCTCTATTTTCTCCCAAAGTTTTGTGTGTTCATAAATATTGCGACGGCGAGGTATATTGGTCGACTCTCCATTACTGTTGCTCGGATTGGAGGTGTGTTACTATTGCTTGCAATGCTAGTGTGTTACTCCCTATTTACCTCTGTTTTTTTTTGCTTCATTATCTGTATATAGGGATGGCAATTTTATCCATGGATCTGGATACCCATGGATACCCGACCCGGTTGGGCAAGGGTATGGAGCGCATTTCTGCCCATGGGTCCATGTATATGGATACCCACAAATAGCCGGGTTGGGCACGGTTGTAGTTTGTGCTCCATGGATATCCAATGGATACCCGTATGACATGTGGGGCCATATTCCAGTGACAATAGAAAGAACGAATCAATGGGAAATGGCATGCAATATGCAACTAGTGTCATAAGCTATATGCTGTAGAATCAACCTCTAGTATGTCACACTTAGGGACTCATCGTATTACTTGCTGCCTACTTATGCATGTAGCTTATGTTGACATTTTTGAGTGAATGCTGATGAGTTAATTTGATCTTTGGGAAGGCGTCAAGCTGACTTTTCTATGTCAATGGAGCTCCATGGGTATGTGGGTATCCAGCGGGTTTGGGCATGGGCACAAGTTGTGCCCATGGGTAATTTGGTGGATGGGCAGAGGGTAGGAAGATGGGTCATGGGTTGGATTTGCACCAGCTCCACCCGCCCCAAACCCGGCCCATTGCCATCCCTATCTGTATATGGTTTAGGGTTCCATTTTATTTTCTCCTCGCATCTCCCAAGGTTGGCTCTTCATTCTTACAGATACTTAATTTTGTTTCCTCGTCCTGGATAATAGCTTGTCCCTCGTGCAATTTCAATTTTGTCATTGTTGTAGAAATTGTTTGGGAATTCCTTGATGCAAAACTACATAGACGGGTGTTGGGTGGTGATGGTGTTCCTTCTTCTCATCGCCTAATCGTAAGTGGGCAAATCTTGTATAGATTTCCACCACTCTCCCTTGTGATTGTTATCTTGTTCTACATTTTCTTCAACATAATCATTTTTATTGATGGAACTTCATGGAATAATGAGTTCAGTTTTAAATCCCGTGTGACAAGATCCTTGTGAAGAAGGCCAAGAACATGGGCTTAAGTTATAAATATGCATTGCTTTGTGGTTTTATGTTGGATTTGAGCAAATCGTATGCATTGTTGTTTTTTTACCTCATGTTACCTTGAAATTGTGCAAGTGGGAATGGGATTTGATTCCAGCTATGGGATTTGAATTTAGGAAATCTTGGCATGAATATTGCACTGATCAAGTAATAAATTTCTCATCAAGTTAGTTGCCCGCTATTAGAAATAACTTGTTCTATCCTTGATTGGCTCTGACAAAACAGAAGTTCACTTGTAGAGTGAGTTCTCTTTGTTTACACTTATTACTAATCAAGGTTTGGTTCCTATACCCCCCCCCCCACACACACACACATAATTTTTTTGTGTTATTCCTGAAAGTATGTTTTCCCTTTCCCAAGAGTACATACACCGTTAATTCCTAGAAATAGATGTTTGTGTTGCTGAGCCAATGCTCCTGAAAGTTTAACGTAGGATGTGGAGTGCAAGGCGAGTGCCCATGTCTTAGCAATCTTGTTTTCCTTTTTCAAGATTTAGGATTTAATCTGGTTACAGAAACTCAGCTGAGGTGCAATGTATCAACACTACTTGATCTAAGCTTTTGAGACCTAGATTCTGTCTGTGGCAAGCATTGTAGGCAACTGGTGAAGCCCAAGTTGTTTGTGCTTTCATAGTCCATTAAGTATGTGGGGTGTTTTATGAGAGGTTGTAATTTTTAGCAGTACAAGTTGCCCAGAAAGATTGCACATCTAAACCTAATATTGCTCTTCTCAAGATGACATGGAAATTGGTAAATGTATCAATCCATTCCTAGAAGGATTTGACGAGGCCCATGTTGATGATCTACGCCACCATCACCATGTACGTACATGCTAACTATAAAAAAAGAGTTCACCAGTTGTGAGATCAGTGGTGAAGCCGGGGCGAGGGGGAGCCATGCCAACACCCCCTCCCCCTGGTTGAATTTGTTTGCAAAGACACCTTTCTAATTCGTGGAAATATTGCATAGATACCCTTAAATGTGTGTTCCCCCCCCCCTTGTTCCCTGGCTCTGTCCCTGTGTGAGATATCTCACTGCTCAAATTACGGTCACCCTGGCATAAATAAAATACATAGTGTGACATTTGGATTGGTTTTTGTGTGTGACTTATGCACCACAAGGTTCTAAGTTGTGCTCGAGTCAACTCAAAATATTGTTTAAAGTTGATCTATATTGTTTACTAGTTGGTAGAGTTAAAACCAAAAGTCTACGCTCTATGTGATACTCTCTCCATTTCTTTTTATAAGGTGTATTTGTTTTTTGATAAAATTTCAAAATGTAAGGTACATTCTTCCAATTCCTCATAATTCCCTTGTTAGCCCTCCAGAAAAAGGGAAAGTATCTCTAACCTAATTTTCTATATCTCTTCTTGTAGCAAAAAAAGAGAAAATATCTCTGTGTCGATTGCATGTATCTCTTACTTTCCTATATTAATTGATTTACTTGCCACTAAACAACAAGTTTTTCAAGGGTAATTACGTCCTAACATGTCTATAATTTTATGCCTTGGTCATCGTGACAAAAATAATACACCTTACATGAAGGAACAGAGGGAGTATAATTCAACTCAATCATTCATTTATGTTGTGGTTGAGTTTGTCATTTGTTATGGTTTTAGTGTATCACTGAGATGCGCAACACTACTTCTGATTGTTTTGTTATTTACATGTAGCAGCTTGAAGCTGTGAACAACTATCCTAGAAACATGTGTCGCATATATTCTCATGCAAGTTGTTTGAATTTTCTCAGTTGTTTGGCTATTTAAGAATGGTTTATTATTTATTGGCAATATGGGCGGGCGCGGTAAAGCGCACCTTTATGTTCTAGTACATTATTTGTCACAAGAAAGCGGGAGGGAACAAGAAGCAATATCACAAAGCAATCACTTAACCTTCCGCCTCCTTTGTCACAAGGATGCTATCTGTTTTCTTTTGCGGTGCATGCAAGTTATCCGGACCTTACTTTGCGTCAGTTAACCAACCTTGATAAGATATTGAAGAAGTTCAATATGGATCAGTCTAAGAAGGGGTTCTTGCCTGTATTGCAAGGTGTGAAATTGAGCTCGGCTCAAAGCTCGACCTCGGCAGAAGATAGAGAAAAGATGAGTGTCATCCCCTATGCCTCAGCCATAGGGTCTATTATGTATGCCATGCTGTGTACCAGACCCGATGTAAACCTTGCCATAAGTTTGGTAGGGAGGTACCAAAGTAATCCCGGCATGGAACACTGGACATCGGTCAAGAATATCCTGAAGTACTTGAAAAGGACTAAGGATATGTCGCAGATCCATTGACTAAACCTCTTCCACGAGAAAAACATGATCAACACCAGAACTCTATGGGTGTTCGATTCATAACAATGTAACTAGATTATTGACTCTAGTGAAAGTGGGAGACTGTTGGAAATATGCCCTAGAGGCAATAATAAAATGGTTATTATTATATTTGTGTGTTCATGATAATTGTCAATTGTTCATGCTATAATTGTATTAACCAGAAATCGTAATACATGTGTGAATACATAGACAACAACATGTCCCTAGTGAGCCTCTAGTTGACCAACTCGTTGATCAATAGATGGTCATGGTTTCCTGATCATGGGCATTGGATGTCATTTATAATGGGATCACATCATTAGGAGAATGATGTGATGGACAAGACCCAATCCTAAGCATAGCACAAGATCGTGTAGTTCGTTTGCTAAAGATTTTCTAAAGTCAAGTATCATTTTCTTAGACCATGAGATTGTGTAACTCCCGGATACCGTAGGAATGATTTGGGTGTACCAAACGTCACAACGTAACTGGGTGGCTATAAAGGTACACTACAGGCATCTCCGAAAGTGTCTGTTTGGTTGGCACGAATAGAGACTGGGATTCGTCACTCCGTATGACGGAGAGGTATCTCTGGGCCCACTCGGTAATGCATCATCCTAATGAGCTCAATGTGACTAAGTAGTTAGTCATGGGATCATGCATTATGGAACGAGTAAAGTGACTTGCCGGTAACGAGATTGAACGAGGTATTGGGATACCGACGATCGAATCTCGGGCAAGTAACGTACTGATTGACAAAGGGAATTGTATACGGGATTGATTGAATCCCCGACATCGTGGTTCATCCGATGAGATCATCGTGGAACATGTGGGAGACAACATGGGTATCCAGATCCAGCTATTGGTTATTGGCCAGAGAGCTGTCTCGATCATGTGTGCATGATTCCCGAACTCGTAGGGTCTACACACTTAAGGTTCGGTGACGCTAGAGTTGTTATGGGAATTAGTATGCAGTTACCTAATGTTGTTAGGACTCCCGGATGAGATCCTGGACGTCACGAGGAGTTCCAGAATGGTCCGGAGACAAAGATTTATATATGGGAAGTCCTTATTTGGTCACTGGAAGTGTTCGGGGGTATATCGGTATTGTACCGGGACCCCCGAAAGGGTTCCGGGGTTCCACCGGGAGGGTCCACCTACCCCGGAGGGCCTCATGGGCTGAATACGGAGGGGAACCAGCCCCTAAGTGGGCTGGGCGCCACCCCTAGGGCCAATGCGCCTAGGGTTTGGGGGGGAAACCCTAAAGGGGGCGCCCCTTGGCTTGGGGGGCAAGCCTCCCCCCTTGGCCGCCCCCTCTAGTTCATATGGAGGGGGCCGGCCCCCCTCTCCCTTGCCCCTATAAATAGAGGGGGGTGGGAGGGCTGCTGCACCCTTCCCTTGGTGCAGCCCTCCCCCACTCCAACTCCACCTCCTCCTCCGTAGTGCTTGGCGAAGCCCTGCCGGAGAACTGCAAGCTCCTCCACCACACTGTCGTGCTGCCGGAGCTCCCCCTCAACTTCTCCTCTCCCCTTGCTAGATCGAGAAGGAGGAGACATCCCCGGGCTGTACGTGTGTTGAACGCAGAGGCGCCGCCCGTTCGGCGTTAGATCGTATCTTCCGCGATTTGAATCGCCGCGAGTACGACTCCCTCATCCGCATTCTAGTGACGCTTCCGCTTAGCGATCTTCAAAGGTATGAAGATGCTCATCCTCTCCCTCTCTTGTTGCTAGAATCTCCATAGATTGATCTTGGTGATGCGTAGAAAATTTTGAATTATTGCTACGTTACCCATCAGTTTGTTGATCATGTGATGAACTATGTAGTATGTGATGAACTATGTTTGTGCAATTTCTCCCGCGAAAGTGTTTTTTCAAATTATGCAGGTTTTGATACGGGTTCTGTTCGGCCGCGCATGTTTTCGACCCGCAAACGCGATCTTCGTGAAACTGCAAATGGGTTTTGCGGATCGAATTTTTGCGGGGTCTGCTAGAGTTGCTCTAATGACTTGTCACTGATATGTGCACAATTCTGTCGCCGGTTTGATCACAGTACTGCATGTCTTTTTAGGGGTAGTACCGCAGATTTTTTTGCGTAGTAATACGTGATTTATTAATAAAATAAAGATTCACTTACAAACCACGTAAACATCGATATTACAGGACTGAAAAGATAGAATAATCCTATGCAAAACCAGCGCATGTCCCTTTCCACTAAGGAAAAGGAGACATACCACATCTTCCCTCGAGCTCGACGCGGCTCCATCACTGATCAACAGCTTTACTGACCTCCAAAGTAGTTTGCCTGAAACAAAACCTGTTGAACATGTGTACATGTACGTAGGTCTTGGTTTTGTATGCAGTACCTGTAGTGTCTGTCTCCCTCTGTATGTACGTGTATCTTTGGAGACAAGATACAGATATGTGCCTAGTGCACGATCAATAAATTATCGATGTACCAAATCATTCTCTACATGGTATCTGTCGCAAGTCGATCCTACCGCTTTCACAAACCCTAGCCGCCGCCTCGGGCCGCCGCCACCTCGGACCGCCGCCGCCGCCGTGATATACCGCCGCCCCAAGCCACCGCCACCCCCTTCCCACGCGGGCCTCCCCGCGCGCCTTCTCCACCCCGCCGCACCGCCCTCCCGCCGCGCCGCACTTCTCCCACCGCCGCACCGCTCCTCCACAGCCGCGCCGCCACCTTCCCCATGCCCTTGCCGCCATGTCGTCCAACGCCTCCACCTACTCCAACCCCTTCGCCGTCGACCGTGCTGAAATCCACGACATCAATGTCCATGCACGCGTCCCTGTGGTCCTCGACGCCTCCAACTCCGCGTACTTCGCATGGAAGACGCACTTATCACCGCTCTTCCACAGGAACAACCTCGTGGATCACGTGGATGGCACTGTTGACTCCCGCACCATGGTGGACGACGCCGAGTGGACCGCGATCGACGCCATGATCATCCGGTGGTTCTTCACCACCATCTCCAAGGACTTGTTCCACACGGTCGTGAGCGCCGGCGACGACGCCCGCGCCATGTGGGTCAAGCTGAATGGCCTCTTCACTAACAACAAGCTTCAGTGCCGCGTTTTTTTGCAGCAGATTTTTTTACTGTCACCAGGATGAACATTCCATTGATGACTACTGCTGCCGCCTGAAGACGTTGGCGGATGAGCTCCGCGACATTGGAGCCAAGGTGGATGACGACCTCCTCCTCAGCACGCTCACCGCCGGTCTCAATGAGGACTTCGACAATGCTGCCTCCAACCTCACCTTGATGCCGGAGCCCTCCTTCCCCAAGTTCATGGTGTACTTGCGGTTGGAGGAGCGCCGGAAGAAGGGGGTCAAGAAGCGTGTGCAGCATCACGCCCTCGCCGCCGGTACCTCATGTGGCGCCCCTCCATCGGCCGCCCCAGCCGCGTCGCGCCAGCAGCCACCGCCCCCCGCGCCTCCGGGATACTTCCCCCTCCTGCCCGCGCCTCCCGCCCCTCCTTCTGCCCCCCAGCAGCCGGGTGGAGGACGCCGCGGCAACCACCGCGGGGGCGGCCGCAAGCAGCAACAGGCGCCGGGGGGGGGGGGGGGGCTCGTCAGCAGAGCAGCAGGTGACTCCTCCATGGACGTACGACACCAACCCGTGGACCGGCATCGTCCACGCATACTCGATGCCGGTCCCTCGGGCTCCTGCTCCGGGCATCCTTGGGCCGCGCTCGGCGGGCCACAAGGCTCTCTTCGCCGCGCAGAACGCGGCTTCCTATAGCGGCTACGGTGCCGCCCCCTGCCTGCGCCCGCCTATGGGGCGGCGTCGGCCTACAGTGCTACCACCGCGCCATCCTACGGGCCGCGCCCGCCTACGGCGGCGCCGCCGCGTCGGCCTTCGGTGCTGCCCCCGCGCCGGCCTACGGAGGGTTTTACTCCCCTCAGGTGCCGCCGCCGTGGGACCCGGCCCTACTCGCTACCCGGCACTCCGCCCCGTCCACGAGCTCCTATGGTGGCGGTGGTGACTGGTACATGGACTCGGGCGCCACCGCTCACATGACTGCTCATCCCGGTGACCTCATGTCTGCCACTCCCATTCATACTCCCACCCGTATCACCGTTGGTAACGGTTCCTCCCTACCCATTACACATGTCGGTCATATGTCTTTTCCCTCTAATTCTACTCCTGTCAATACGTCTAATGTTCTTCTGTCTCCTGACTTAGTCACTAATCTTGTTTCTGTTCGTCGCCTTGCTCGTGAGAATCCTATCACTGTTGAATTTGACGATATCGGTTTTTCTATGAAGGACTCCCATACACGGATGGTACTCCACCGATGTGACAGCCCAGACGAGCTTTACCCAGTACATCCCTCCAGCGCCACCACCACCCGTCGTCCCATCGCCTTCGCCGCCAGTGTCGATCTTTGGCATGCCCGTCTCGGTCATCCCAACTCCACCGTTATGCGTCAGATTCTTCCGAGTTTTTCTTTCTCATGTAATAAGGTCGACAATCACACTTGTGAGGCTTGTCGTCTTGGCAAGCACGTTCGCCTTCCCTTTAGCGAGTCTACAAACATTTCCACCTTTCCGTTCAGTTATTGCATAGTGATGTTTGGACATTCCCGGTTGCTAGCAACACAGGCTATTTATACTATCTGGTGATATTGGATAATTTTTCTCATTATGTGTGGACATTCCCTCTCCGTCGCAAGTCCGACGCTCTTGCCACACTCACAGCCTTTTATTCATATGTCACCACACAGTTCGGTCGTCCTATTCTTGCCTTGCAAACTGACAACGGCAAGGAGTTTGACAACGTCGCCGTCCGCAATTTACTTGCATCCCACGGCACCATCTTTCGTCTCACCTGCCCCTACATGTCCCAGCAGAATGGTCGCGCTGAGCGCGTCCTTCGCACCATTAATGACTGTGTCCGCACGTTGCTCTTCCACTCCTACGTGCCTCCTCGGTTCTGGCCGGACGCGCTCGTGACTGCCAGCCTCCTTATTAACATTCGCCCCTGTCGTTCCCGCTGGAACTACACTCCTAACCAGCTCCTCTTCGGTGCGGCTCCATCTTATGATGGTCTTCGCATTTTCGGGTGTCTCTGTTATCCTAGCACCGCGTCCACTGCTCCTCACAAACTCGCTCCCCGGTCGCTTCCTTGCATTTTTCTTGGTTATCCTCCAACACTAAAGGTTACCGGTGCTATGATCCAGTGTCCCACCGCGTTTTCACTTAGTGGCATGTGTACTTTGATGAGTTGATGTTCCCGTTTCAGCAGGTACCGTCACCTTCAGTGTCTCCCGCGGTGCGGTTCGCCCCTGCCTCCACCTCTGGTGGACCGCCCAGCCGCGCACCGAACTCGGCCCTGCCCGCGCTCCCCGTGCCGTCGGCCGCCCCCACCGTGCCCCCCGGGCGGCCCCCGCTGCGGCCCCCTTGGCCACCCCGTCGCGGCCCCCGCCGTGGCCCCCGCCATGGCCCCTGATGCGGCCCCCGCGGCCCCCGTCACTGCGGCCGCACCCCTCACCGGGGTGGTCACTCGGGCTTGGACCGGGACACTTTGTCCCAGCACGCGCTACCCGTCGGACGAGTACGCGTGTGCTACATCTACCTCGGCACCGTCTCCGCTCCCACCTCCGCTCACGCAGCCCTTCGGGATCCGAACTGGCTAGCTGCGGTGCGTGAGGAGTTTGACGCCCTGCAACACAACCGTACGTGGCAGCTTGTTCCACGGCCTTCCCGTGACAATGTCATCACTGGCAAGTGGGTCTTCCATCAAAAGACTCGCCCCGATGGTTCCCTCGAGCGCTACAAGGCGTGTTGGGTGGTGCGCGGCTTCCACCAGCATGCCGGCGTGGACTTCACCGACACCTTCGCCTCGGTTGTCAAACCGGGCATGATTCGCGCTGTCCTCCAGCTTGCTGTTTCTCGTGCTTGGCCAGTCCACCAGCTCGATGTGTCTAATGCTTTCTTGCATGGCCATCTCGACGAGCAGGTGTTCTGTCAGCAACCTACTGGTTTCTTCGACACCGACTATCCGGACCATGTGTGCTTGCTCTCCTGTTTTCTCTACGGGTTGAAGCAGGCACCTTGGGCCTGGTACCAACGGATGGCGGCCTTCCTTCAGTAGCAGGGGTTCCGGTCCACACGGCCCGATGCCTCCCTGTTTGTCTATCACCAGGGCCCCGCCACCGCGTACCTCCTACTGTATGTTGACGACATCATCCTGATTGCATCCTCGCCAGCGCTCCTTCAGCAGATGACAGCTCGCCTCGGCACCGAGTTCACCCTCAAGGACTTGGGGGCTCTCCACTACTTCCTCAGCATCGAGATCGTACGCCGGGCCACTGGCTTCTTCCTGCACCAGCAGAAGCGGCTTATGGAGCGAGCGGGCATGCTTAATTGCAAGCCTGCTTCCACGCCTATCGACGTGAAGGCTAAGGTGTCCGCCGTCAAGGGTTCTCTGGCGCCCGACGCTCCCTTCTACCACTCCATCGTCGGTGCACTTCAGTACCTCACACTGACGCGTCCGGACATTCAGTATGCTATCCAGCAGGTGTGCCTTCATATGCATGCTCCTCGTGACACCCATTGGGCTCTCGTGAAATGTATACTTCGGTACATACGTGGCACCACAGCCATGGGTCTCACCCTGAAGGCATCACCTGACACCAACCTTGTTGCCTACTCCGACGCCGACTGGACTGGGTGTCTCGACACTCAACGCTCCACTTCTGGCTACTGCGTCTACCTCGGGCCCTCTTTGATTTCATGGTCGTCTAAACGACAACCAACGGTCTCACGATCGAGCGCCGAGGCTGAGTATCGGGCCGTGGCCAACGCCGTCGCGGAGTGCTCTTGGCTACGAGAGCTACTTCAGGAGTTGCTATGTGAGGTTACCAAGGCAACGCTTGTCTATTGTGATAATGTCTCCGTGGTGTACCTTGCTGCCAACCCTGTCCATCATCGACGGACGAAGCATATTGAGCTCGACATTCACCTCGTCCGGGAGCACGTCGCACTTGGTCGTGTTCGTGTTCTACATGTGCCCACCGATCAGCAGTTCGCCGATGTCATGACGAAGGGACTACCCACCTCGACCTTCGAGGGCTTTCGGTCCAGTCTCTGCGTCACCGGCGACGCTTGGACTGCGCGCGGGGGGGGGGGGTGTTGAACACTTGTACATGTACGTAGGTCTGGGTTTTGTATGCAGCATCTGTAGTGTCTGTCTCCCTCTGCATGTACATGTATCTTAGGAGACAAGATACTGGTCGCATCCCTTGTACCTATATATATATATATATATATATATATATATATATATATATATATATATATGTATGTGTGTGTGTGTGCCTAGTGCACGATCAATCAATTATCGATGCACCAAATCATTCTCAACAAAACCATTACCGTTGAAAAATTCAGACCGGGGCAACGTGTCCCCGGACACGCCATCGAACTTCAGAACTGATACCCCCGCACGACTACGGCGTCAGAGAAGGAAACCAGAACCGTCAAGCTCCAACCGCAGACCCAGCACAGGATGCACCATCTTACAGCTGTCACTTGCGTAGACAACAGTCTGCGCGTACTCCTAGATGACAAAACCTCCCTGCTCCACCATGACATCGGAGACAACGCCGCAGCAACGGGGACAGAGCAGAAGAAGAGACACACCTGATGGAGTCGCCGCCACCGCCTCACCGACACCATCCATGAACCCTAATGCCGCCGATCTAAAGGATAGGCAAACACACGATGCCATCAACTCCGAGACGCCGCCATGAAAGACACCGCCGGTGTGGGAGTGAAGTTGAGGCAGATTTATTCGTCCGGGCGTCGCTCCCACCGTCCAAACGACGCACCACGAGCTACAAATCTAAACCCTAACTACAGAGCGGAGGAACGGGGTCCCCCTCCCTCCTGCCGCCGGAGCAGCAGGCGGAGGGAGAGGGGGCCAGCGCTCTCGCAGTGGAGATCGGTGGAAAAAGGGATCGCCTCCCTAGTCAGCTCGTGGCAGCGGCTAGGGTAGGAAAATGTTTCGTTGATATCTGTATGATTTAAGTTGGACTAGTACCGCAGGTTGTGCAAGGCCTTTTTCTTGGGGTATTGGTTGCACTTGGGTGCAAACGTTTCGTTCCTAGGTGTATAATATACACCCAGGAACTGAAAAAATAATTAATAATTACAAGGAAAGTCAAAGATCAGAAGTAATTTGGGAATCAACTTGACTTTTTCGACACCCGTATGTAATTTTTCATCAACCAACACCCAGTGTTGGCTTTTGGGCAAAAATTGCAAAAAAAAAATATTGGTATATACAAGACACTATTTTGACCAAAAAATTGTTTTTTCTCCCTGATGTCAACGTTGGGTTTAGTTGATGGAAAATTACATGCTAGTGCAAAAGAAAGTGAAGTTTATTCTAAAAAGAAATCTAAACTGTTTTGATTTTTTTGTAATTATTTGTTTTCCAACTCCTTTTTTTGTATTATTTGTTTTCCAATTTCTAGATGTACATACACCTTTTTTTAATGCTGGTATATACACCCAGGAACCAAGGGGTATTCCCCGTTGTGCAAGGCCTGAAAGACATACTACGAGTGTGGGATTCTGCCCCAAATGCAGGTTCCGGTTTGAGCTTTTTTGGAGTAGGTTGGATGGGTTTGAGGAGGCGGTGCAGGAGGCTTGGGTGTGCGACCCCGCGATCGTGGATCCGTACGCCAGACTGGATGCACTGATGAGGAATGCGGCTGCATTGCTTCAGGCTTGGGGTCAGCGCAAGATTGGTAACGTCAAACTCCTAATGCGGGTGGCCACTTGGGTGATTCATAAGCTGGATGTTGCACAAGAACGAAGAAGGCTGGAGCTGAGAGAGATTTGGTTACGCCGCACGCTGAAACGAGATCTGCTTGGCATGGCAGCCCTGGAACGCACTATTGACAGGCAGCGCTCGAGAATGAGATGGCTCAAGGAGGGTGATGCAAACTCCAAATTGTTCCAGGCGGTGGCCAATGAACGCAGATCAAAGAACTATATTTCGCGTATCAGAGTTGGAGAGCAGATCATTGCGGAGCAAGAGAACATGAAGGATGCCTTCTTCCATGCGTATAAGCAGTTGCTTGGTACGGCCCAAGCTAGGGAGCACACCCTGGATCTCCAATTCATGGGGATCGCCCCTCACGATCTTCAGGAGCTGGAAGCCATGATTACGGAGCAGGAGGTTTGGGAGACTGTAAAGGAGATGCCACCTGACCGTGCGCCGGGGCTGGATGGGTTCATTGCCGCTTTCTATCAGCGGGCCTGGCCTATCATCAAGCATGATGTTATGGTGGTTATGATGAAGCTTTATGTTGCGGATGGCAGGGGCTTTGCTAAGCTAAACAAGGCACATATCGTTCTCATTCCTAAGAAGCCAGAGGCGGAGGAGATTGGAGACTTTTGGCCTATTAGTCTTACCCACAGCGCCCCCAAGCTATTTGCAAAGGTGCTCGCTAACAGGCTTCGGAAACGCATGCCGGAGATCGTGGGCATGAACCAGTCGGCATTCATTAAAGAACGGCACCTGCACGATAACTTCCTCCTTGTGAGGCAAGTGGCCAGGAAAATTCACGATCGCAGGGCGCCAGGGGTGCTCCTCAAGCTGGATATCTCGAGGGCCTTTGATTCCTTATCGTGGCCCTTCCTCTTTGAGGTCCTGGAAGCTAAAGGGTTTGGGAGAAGATGGTTGCAATGGTTGGCGATTCTGCTGCACTCTGCGAGCACCAAAGTTATTGTCAATGGCGTGCCAAGTCGGAGGTTCTACCACGCTAAGGGCTTGCGCCAGGGCGACTCGATCTCCCCACTTTTGTTCGTCATCACCATGGACGTGCTGACATCGTTGGTTCATAAGGCAATGGAGCTTGGAGTGGTGAGCTCATATCATGGGATCTCGGCAATGCAACGGATCTCTATATACGCGGACGACGTGGCCATCTTCATTAAGCCCGCCACCACAGATCTGGAGTTCATCACCGCGGGGTTGGAGATATTCGGTCAGGCCTCAGGATTGTGTGTTAACTATCGCAAGTCGTCGGCTATTTTGATCCGTGGTGATGCTGTGGACAGTGCCAGAGTGGCCGGAGTTCTACAATGTGGCATTACGGAGTTCCCTTGCAGGTACTTGGGGCTGCAGCTCGCCATCAGATGCCTCACCAGAAGTGACTGGCAACCCATGCTTGACAAAGTTAAACTTTTCGTGCCGGGCTGGCAGAGAGGGCCTATTCAGCGACCAGGACGGCTTATTCTTGTGCAATCGGTGATCTCCGCCAAGCCAATTCATCACCTTATGATTACGGATGCTCCTGACTGGGTGTTTGAGGAGATGGGCAAGTGGATGCGTTCCTTCTTCTGGGCCGGGAAGGACAAGGTGAACGGAGGCCAATGCCTCATTGCTTGGAGTAATGTGTGTCGACCTAAATGCTATGGTGGACTTGGTGTGAAGAACCTCAAGCTACAAGGGCTAGCTATGAGGGTTAGATGGGAATGGTTAAGACGGACAGAGCCCAACAGGCCTTGGCAGGGGCTGTCCATGACCACGGATCTGGAGGCTCGTGAGGTTTTGATAGTCTGGTGGGCATCAAAGTGGGGAGAGGCGATCGGGTGCTTTTTTGGAGGGATCGTTGGATCCACGGTTTTGCAGTTAAGCACATTGCCCCGCTTGTGTTCGCCATAGTGCCGACTCGAGTGATCAACAAACGCACGGTTGAGCAGGCTCTCACCGCCAGCAGCTGGTTGGAGGACTGCCAGATGGGATTTTCTTTCATGGCCCAGCTACAGCTGATGCATCTTATCCAGGCCATCGGCACGGTACCTAGGGACGCGGAGAGCTTGGATGTGTTCACCTGGCCTTGTTCCAGCTCGGGCTCATACTCTGCCAGATCGACTTATGCCAGACTTTGCGTGGGTCACACCAGGTCGCCCTTCGCGACATGCGTTTGGAGGAGCTGGGCACCTCTGAAGTGCAAAATTTTTGCCTGGCTTGCTCTGCAGCACCGCATCTGGACCTCTGATCAGAGGGCACGTCACGGCTTACAGGACGAAACATCTGCTTGCTACACCTGCTTACAAGATGAAGATAACGCCGAGCATATCCTAGGCGCTTGCACCTATGCACGGGGAGGTTTGGCACAGGCTCTGGGACCTTCTCGGGATTAACGTAACAGGACACGTGGCTGGTGAAACGATTCTAGACTGGTGGCTTAGGGCAAGGAAGGTCTTTCACTCTGCAGACCGGAGGGGGTTTGACTCCACTTTCATCGCGATGATCTGGGCGCTATGGAAACAACGGAATCCACGGGTCTTCAATAGGATAGAGCAACAACGTACCCCAACAGAGCTTGTGTTGATGTTGCTAGATGAGGTTGCCGAGTGGAAGGCAGCCGGGTTGGGTGTAGGAGGACTCCAACGATTTGTGAGGAGTTAGTATAGGGTCCTAGGCTGGTGTGGGTGTTGGTTTGTATCTGTGCTACATGTTTGTTCGCATTCGTGGCGCACGTCATGTAATTATTTCTCTCCTTCTATAAAAATATGGTACGCCTTTGGCGTACTCTCGAAAAAAAATACTGGGCCATCAGTTGAAAGGCCTAAGCGGCCTCATCCCTCTTCAGAGTCCAACACCGATAATCCTGGACTCTCTTTTTTTACATGGATAATCCTGGACTCAAAACAAACTGCAGCAGCGCGGCTTATTCTTTCAACATAGCCAAACCGACATCCCTCGACCCTTAAAACAAAAACGATATCCCTCGATTTCCTTTTTATGAAAACAGAACCAAACCGACTCCATGCGCGCACATAAATATTGACGGCCACGCATATCCATCTGGAGACGAGAGAATTGACTATTTATTATTAAGTTCGTTGGAATTTGATTATAACTACAAAGTTCATTTTCTCTTGACAAAACGTTAACCAGGGACTAGAGCGTAAGAGATGATTAGTGCTAGGGGAAAATGAAAAGATCCCATGTGTACACAGGTCGTATACACACCGATCGCTACACACAGAACAGATACTGATCCATCGTTCCAAGACATAAAAAAAGCGTGGTGCCTAGTGCTAGATGCTACGATCCTATTTTACCTGCAACGATTTTCATTCTTTTTTTACTTTTGACAATTGACATGCTACCACTATAGTAAACAAAAGATCGAACTGATCGCTGGCCAACAATGCCGACTGGTAGCAAGCGTACACAACAGCATCTAGATTTGCCAAGTAATCTGGCAGTTGGCGTACGATAGACTGGAAGAAGCATGTTATGTCTCAGGAGCAGCGATTTGCATTGTACAGAATAATCAAACGAGCTAGCGATGACAGCAAGCAATAATTAGTTCCATGACCATGATGCATGCATGCGTAAAGACGAAGTTGTATGAAACCAAATCCTTCAATTAATTACTTGCTGGACGAATAAACTGCTATGAACTACGTTGCATCCAAACAATAGTACGTAAAATATTCTGACCAAATTAGATTCCTAGATATAGACTACGTTGCATCAAGACTATAGCAAAATACTCTAAGCAGATTAGATCATCATGCTAGCATATTGCTACGTATTTGTGAGCGGCTTAGCCAGACTTATGATTACGAGTACTACAAAGTACATGGAAAGATTAGCATACTATAAGTACTAGACGGACTTGTGAGGGGCTAGCGGCATATACTGCCTAGTACGATTGAGTACTTACATGGAGATATTAGAAACAACGTAGAAAAATTGTGAGCGGCTAGCCGGATGTTTTTTCGCCTGAACATTAGGATCTGCTGGGGGCTGACTTGCCAGCGGCCGGCGCATCGGACGATGACTTCGTCGCCTAGGGTTGAGGAGGCGGCGGCGCTGCCTGATGAGTTGCGACGGCTAGATATAGATGAAGGCGTGGAGCGATGTCGATAGTTATGGGCCGATCACCAACCTTGTACTACATGTATACGACGTGTGGGATCTTCTTATTTTTCTCTAGCACTAATCTTCTCTCACAAACTAGTCCCTAGCCATGTTTTGTCAAGAAAAAATGAACTTTGTAGTTATAATCAAAGTCCAACGAACTTAATAACAAATAATCAATTTCCTCTCTGGAGACGCACCATGGCCGGATCTCAAAAGAAAATTAGACGCACCTTCGCCGCCGACCGCCTGTCCTCGCTAGGCGACGATCTCCTGGAGCGCATCCTCTCCTTCGCGCCGGCGAAGGAGGCCGCGGCCAGCGCCGCCCTCTCGCGCCGATGGCGCCCGCTGTGGCGCCGCGCGAGCGCCCTCAACCTCGACAGCAGGCCCTACTCATCTGGCGCTGGCGGGTTTCACTATCCCGACGCCCGCTTCGACGCCTTCTTCCTCGACGGCAATGCCGCCCTCGCCAGCCGCCGTCGCGGGACGGCGCTCAAGCGGCTCACGGTCTTCCTCAAGGAAGGCGCCTACCACCCCCGCCGCGGCTCGTACTACAGGGTGCACGACGTGGAACCGGAGTGCGACGCCCGGGTCGCCGGCCTCCTCGCCGACCCCGCGGCCGCCGCGCTGGAGGAGCTCCGCATCGCCGGCGATCATGCCTACAGTGGACTGTACGTCCCGCCGCTGGCATCACTGCCTTGCACCGCCGCCACGCTCCGGGTGCTGGAGCTCCACCTCTGCAGCCTCCAGCCAGCATCGCCGCCGTCGTCCGCGCGCCTTGCTTTCCCGCGGCTCACGGATCTGTCGCTGCACGACTGCACTTACCTCGAGGGGTATCTCCAGGCCGTGATCGACGCCGCGCCGGCGCTAACCAGACTTGCGCTGGTGGACGTCACTAAGAAGCCGCCGAAGCCGACGGGTTCAGCCGAGGGTTCCTACTCCAGGTCCAAGCCTTCCAATCTGCCCCTCTGCCTCCGCTGCCGGACGGTCACCGCCTTGGTGCTCGTGGTCAGTGTCTCCTTGGAGGAGCTCAAAGATTCCCGCGACATCGGCATACAGCTCGACATGCCGAGCCTGCGCTCCTTCCGCTACAAAGGGTTCCCCGTCAATCTCTCGCTGACATCGCCGGCGCCGGGGCTGACACAAGTCGACCTCGACACCAATCGCCGCGAGCGGGACTTCTATAAGCCCGAGTCTGCGGCGCGCATGCTCGCGAGCTTCTCCAGCACGAGGGCCCTAAAGCTGCACATCAACGGCATCGAGGAAATTTTCTCCGACGACGAGGTCATCCTGCCGACCTTCCCGAACCTGAAGCTCCTCGAGATAGACGCGAACTTCAAGTACATGGACATCAACGCGGACTACGCAGTGGCGACGCTGCTCTGCGCCTGCCCGGCGATGTCGGAGCTCCGGCTGAGGCTAAACATGGCATACGACTACGACTACGATCGACAGATGCAGGAACCACCCGGGGGCCCCTTCGCCCAGTCCGTGGAGAGATTCAACAGGCTCGCGCCCATGTGCTCCGAGCATCGCGACGACGTGGAGTTCGGCGGGGTCTCGGAGCTCGCGAACGCCTTCACCGACGACTGCGAGTTCAGCTGCCTGACGACGAGCCTGCGGAAGGTGACGCTGCAGTTCAAGTCCAAGGAGCTCAACTGCTTCCAGGTGCAGCTGGCCAAGTTCCTGGTGGAGAACGCCATGGTGCTTGAGGAGATGCACGTCGAGGATGGGAGCCAGTTCTGGCCGGACCACCTCTGCCACAAGGTCGCGAGATGGAGAGCCGATGCGCTCCGGAGGAGGAACCTGCCGGATACGGCCCGCTTTCGGGTGTACCAGCTCGCTAATCCCGTTTTAGATCCTCAAAGCAAGGCCAATGTATAGAACTATAGATGCAAGCCAAACATCCACGTACATGGATGCAGGAAACACAAAATCGCTGCAGTGTACTAGAAATGCCTTTTTGTGCCCGAGGCCAGCTCGTTTTTTCTTTTTGAGAAATTTTAAAAATGTTTTAATGACTCAAAAATTCTGAACATGTCCACGGTATTATACAAATGTATACTCATTGTATGCAAATTTTCATGACGAAATACATTGACATGCAAGCTACACGAAAAGACAAATTGGTGATTTTGAATGTGGAAATAATGTATTCAAATTTGTAGCTCGCAAATAATGTATTTTCAATGTATAAAACCAACGATTTCCGCTTTCTGTGTGTAGCTCGTAAATCAATGTATTTTTTCATAAAATTTTATACACATGTATTATACATCCATATGTCAATGTGGATTAGTTTTCATAATATTTTGAAATGTGAATTTTTTGAATGTTTTAAAAAATGGCTCCATGTAGCCTGAACACCAAAACACCGCACTCTCAATGTACACATTTCTTAGCACCGAGTCTAGGCCCACACGTAAGAATAGTTTATCTGCTTGTTCCACTTTTCCCACTGAATCCACCCTTCATCCTGGTGGAATTCGAGGCCGCCGGGCAAAGGAGGCATCGAGGTGTGTGGTCACTAGCCGGGGGAGGTGTCGAGGCGCGTTATCCACCGAGCGAGGAGGCACATAGCCTCTGGATAGGCACACGTCCGCCACACAGGGGAAACAAGCGCGGCCGCATGGAGAGACCCCATCATCACCAAGCCGTGCACCTCCATCGCCGATCTCCCCCTGCTTTTGATGATGGCGCCACCAACGAAGATGCATCTAGCTTTATAGACTTCTTCTACTTGCCATGGGGAGGAGGTGCGTCTAGCTTTAGCCATAGGACCATACTCTAGACTCCGGTTCTTGAGATTTTTCATCTACTACCGGCCTCTACAAAGTTTAGCATCGGCCTCAATGGGTGCTAAGAATCCTTAGCACCCGGTCTTACCAGCGTTGGTCTTGCTCTCAGGATGCTCTTGATACTGGCATGGTAGATGCGCTCCGCCACACCAATGGCGAGAGGCCACAGCCTTTGAATTGTTGTGGATTTTGGGCTTCCCTATCAGGATGGTGAGGTGATTGCCGGTGTAATGGGGACTAAGGTATCCCGAGAACGTCCCATGGGTCAGCCAAAGGCCACGTCAAAATGAAAGATAACGTTAACCTAAGGCAAAAACACAACAAAAGGACTATGCCATCCAGAAGGAGTCACCGTGGTATGCCACATAGTGGTACACTGATCTTCGTCAAGATTCAGTACCATCAAAGATCTAGTGCCGATGGAAAAGACACCATCAGTGACGTAAGGCGTACAATGCTCGCCACCCGAACATGGCGATTGTGAGCATGCTCACTGTATGTTCTTAACCACCTATAGTCGCAAGCATAGCCACATTCACGACCAGGCATTTTATGGAGTTGTAGGCTACAAGTCATAGACAGAGCAGGTCTACATATCCTAGGTGATAAAAACACACCCCCTCAGTTCCATATTAAGTGTCGTTGGTTTAGTACACAGTTATACTAAATCAACAACACTTAATATGTAACGGATGGAGTACCACCTTGCAGGCGGTGCGCATCCCCCCATGCGATAAGGTGTTAATCCTGTCTAATTGATGTCTAGAAGTACTCAAGTACCTAACATGCTGGTGCATGTCAGAGGATAAACTGCCAGGCAGTGACCAACATGGTCAAAGTGGTCACGTGGGCTCGAGTCCGCATTTTCTTATGCGTACACAATTGTAGAACAGTGTGGTGCCCACAACCCTATGTAAGAGGAGGGTCGTCTCCATCAAGGAACAAGTTCTCTCGCATTGAGAGAAGAAAACCACTTCCGACCTGAACCTGTATAAATCCTTCTGCCTAGCCCTCTTCTGTAGCTAGAGGAAGGCTGCACATTTTAGCCGCTGGACGAACAAAAATATAGGGTATCCCTCATACTTGATGTATTGAGTTGACACTCCGGCCGTGATCAATCTCACCGAGGATTTAGGGCATGTCAGACCGTGTGGTGAGGCCCGTCTTGAATTGTTGTGCATTTTAGGCTCATGGGGCCTCAAATTAAAGGCATAGGGATCACTAAACAATTTTAAGAGGATTAAGGAATTATAGGGAAGTTCCTTATATCTTTAGAAATTTTATCCGATGCACGGGTTAAATAAACTTACACGTTGAATCATGCTAGCAAATATTGGTGATTGACAACAAAAATAAAATAAAAATAAGTATTGTTCAGAAAGTATTAAAGGGACAACACAAGCAGATAACTTATGTTCTCAAGAAAACACAATACCTTTTCTTGTTTACGCACGAGAAAAGGTTGTATTTGTGAAATTATTGAGAATATCCTTGAATTATTTGAGTCTGTAAACATGGTGGTGGAAACTAAGAGGCACATGGCTGATTTATACAACATTTGTCCATGTTCCATACCACGCCTCAAGATGATGGTACATATACAGACATAAATGTATCCCTTGCTGGCCCGATTTCTAGAACTCTGAATAGTAGGCATGACCTTCAGTAGTTGTAGTATCTAGACTTGGACTTTGATATGGATCGTTGTGTGCCAAACCTCGAAGAATGAGTCCACAAAATTAATAAGTAGAGAGCATGAATCATTATTTCTTGGTAAAAAAGGGAACATATGCAAATCATTGATCTTACCAAAGAAACGACTAATATATTTCGTTTACTATACAACATCTCTTAATTTTGATGTAACCTACCATTTAATCCACCACCACATACTAATGACTAACCAAATGGCCATAACCAAGCTCTTCGTGGTCGCTTTGAGGTCGCCACTGACATGACCGATGCTGCAACGACTAGCCATGGATGAACGGGCATAAGGAATCTACATTGGAGGGTTGCGCTAGGAAGGTGACGGACGAGATGGCGCAAATGGACTGATTTAGTATATGAAACAATGGCATAGACGGAACAGACGCACAAGGCGACATTGGTGGAACGAGATACGAAAACGAAGAAGACTATTTGGGGGTGGAGGGGCTAAGAGAGGAAGAAGAACTACACGGTGCCTTCTTTTCATTGGTGAGACATATATACACTTTCACCGTGAGGTTCTCCCAGAGTAAGGTGGACCCTGTAGTAGCGAACATTAGACTCAATCTAGAGTGAGAAAGAGCAAATCCACCAGTCAAAATCGAACGGGCTTGATGTCCCCCCACCAAATTCATTGACATCGATTGTCTCACATGGGAGTGGCTTGAGAAGTTGGGTAGCCTACCCAGCTCTTTTTACACACCATAATTCTAAATTTATGGGCAGAGATAACTACGAAATTGATTACAAAATTGTCATTGTCCCATTAGTATCTCCCCTGAATTTTTGTTACGGGGCCCACCCCCTGGATTAAGCACGGGCCTACACCCAACTCGTAGCTATCTCTGTAAAAACACACACCCCATAGGTGTAGTATTACTCTTGTCCATATTATGCAAGCTGCAAATAACGCTCATATGTACTTCTTATTCGAGAGACATAACATGGTTTGTTGTTTTGAAGGGCTGTTTGTACCGTAGTACTCCCTCCATTCACAAATATAAGATGTTCTAACTTTTTTCTGAACCGAATGTATATAGACACGTTTTAGTGTGTTTGTTCACTTATTTTAGTATGTATGTAGTCCATATTGAAATATCGAAAAGACAAATCATCTCCCGTGGTGCTGAATTTATGTTCATACTTACTATGGGGTTGTTTGCAACACATGACATGTTTAGCATACTTTATACTTTACCAGAAATGACAGCTAGTGCCATCTATAGCCGGAGTGACCATTCTCTGGTGACATGCCCAACTACTTATGTGACTGGTAAACTAAAGATTCTAAATATTTAGAAAGAAACAAATGATGACAAAGGAAAAAAAATATGGTTACATAATCCAAAATAAACAAAAACTCAAGGATATGCAAAATTTATTGTTATAAAGATGTGCCTCGCAAGACGATTATAGGAATTTGAAGAGAAAAAACATGCTCTGGTTAACCTAGAGAGAAAGAGAATCAGTGCTACCAGGCATCACCCCTTTTAGGTGCTACGTGCTATCAACCCATGGGAGCACCACTGAGAGGTTTTTTCGATTTTTTAATTAAAAAATTAGTACCCCCTCGGATCTTTGAGGCCATCTCAACAAATTTCTACCTAGGTTTTTCTTCCGAAAAAACTCTAGATTGGAACTGAACAAACGAATCTCTTCTTTACCCTCTCAAAAAAATTCTCAACTCTCCTCGTAATTACGCCAACCCTTCTGATTTTAATGCCTAGAGGAAATATCAACAAACTAGTGAGAGCGAGATGCACATGCGGCCTACAAGACAATTAATGATAGCATGTGTTGCTCTTATTCAAAACTTCTATTTTGTTGGCAGGCTCTTATGAAAAACACTGAATGTGACAGTTTATGCTTGTGCGCGTGCTGATGACCCACAAGTGTAGGGGATCTATCGTAGTCCTTTCGATAAGTAAGAGTGTCGAACCCGACGAGGAGCAGAAGGAAATGACAAGCGATTTTCAGTAAGGTATTCTCTGCAAGAACTGAAATTATCGGTAACAGATAGTTTTGTGATAAGGTAATTCGTAACGGGTAACAAGTAACAAAAATAAATAAGGTGCAGTAAGATGGCCCAATCCTTTTTGTAGCAAAGGACAAGCCTGGACAAGTTCTTATATAGAGAAAAGCACTCCCGAGGACACATGGGAATTATCGTCAAGCTAGTTTTCATCACGCTCATATGATTCACGTTCGTTACTTTGATAATTTGATATGTGGGTGGACCGGTGCTTGGGTACTGCCCTTTCTTGGGCAAGCATCCCACTCTGCAACTACAAAGAAGTATTAAGGTAAACCTAACCATAGCATGAAACATATGGATCCAAATCAGCCCATTACGAAGCAACGCATAAACTAGGGTTTAAGCTTCTGTCACTCTAGCAACCCATCATCTACTTATTACTTCCCAATGTCTTCCTCTAGGCCCAAACAATGGTGAAGTGTCATGTAGTCAACGTTCAAATAACACCACTAGAGGAGAGACAACATACATCTCATCAAAATATCGAACGAATACCAAATTCACATGACTACTTATAGCAAGACTTCTCCCATGTCCTCAGGAACAAATGTAACTACTCACAAATCATATTCATGTTCATAATCAAAGGGGTATTAATATGCATAAAGGATCTAAACATACGATCTTCCACCGAATAAACCAACTAGCATCAACTACAAGGAGTAATCAACACTACTAGTAACCCACAGGTACCAATCTGAGGTTTTGGGACAAAGATTGGATACAAGAGATGAACTAGGATTTGAGAGAAGATGGTGCTGGTGAGGATGTTGATATAGATTGACCCCCTCCCGCTGAGAGGATCGATCGTGATGATGATTTCCCCCTCCCGGAGGGATGTTTCCCTTGCAGAACAGCTCCGCCGGAGCCCTAGATTGGTTCTGCCAAGGTTCTGCCTCGTGGCGGCGGTGTTTTGTACCGAAAGCTTGCTTATGATTTTTTCCAGGGTAAAAGACTTCATATAGAAGAAGATGGTCACCGGAAGCCTGCCAGGGGGCCCACGAGGCAGGGGCGCGCCCAGGGGGTAGGGCGTGCCCCCCACCCTCGTGGCCAAGGTGTGGGCCCCTTCTGGTACTTTCTTCGCCCAATATTTTTTATTAATTCCAAAAATGACTTTCGTGGAGTTTCAGGACTTTTGGATTTGTGCAGAATAGGTCTCTAATATTTGCTCCTTTTCCAGCCCAGAATTCCAACTACCGACATTCTCCCTCTTCATGTAAACCTTATAAAATAAGAGAGAATAGGCATAAGTATTGTGACATAACGTGTAATAACAGCCCATAATGCAATAAATATCGATATAAAAGCATGATGCAAAATGGACGTATCAACTCCCCCAAGCTTAGACCTCGCTTGTCCTCAAGCGGAAGCCGAAATCGAAAAATATGTCCACATGTTTAGAGATAGAGGTGTCGATAAAATAAAACACGGACATGAGGGCATCGTGATCATTCTTATACAGCAATATATATATATATATATATATATATATATATATATATAGGGTGGGTCTATTATGATAACACCCCTTAAGACCTTATTCTGCACACCGAATCGCTTATTCTGCTAACACCCACAGCCGCTCGACCGACGCGAAATAATAAAAGCTGGTCTTCGTCTCCATCCCTCCCCCACCATCGCACTACCTCCCTCCCTTCCCCCACCGCCGCAACCGGCGCCAATCTCCTAAGCCCCCACCCCACCCGCGGCCTTCCACTGCTTGCCGGCGAGCCCACCTTCTTCCCCGAAATCCCACTCCAACCCCCTAACCACCTTCTCCCCCGCAGCCCCCCGCCTCTGAAGACACGACCTCCCTCCCACCTACCCTAGCCACCATGGCCCACTACCTGCGCCGGAGCGCGCCGTCCCTGTGACACCTCACAATCCCACCCATCGCCACGGCGCGCTACCCGGCACTGCACCGCCGTGCGCCCCCTGGAGCCGCGCCATCCCGGATCCACCTGCGTGGCCGGATCCCGGCTGAACCTCGCTGGATCTCGCTCCCCTCCTTACCCCGGGTCTGGTCTAGGCAAGGACAAGGTCGGCGTCGAGCCTCCTATGCTATTCATCAACGGCGAGCTCCTCCTCGTCCCGTAATGGCTCCCTGCATCCTACCAAATCAGTCGCCGACGCGACCGTAACCTCCCTAGCCCCGCCTCCCCTCACCTCCCCTTCCCATCTAGCCTCGTCCAGTGATCCAGATCGAGGCGTCATGGCGCTTGAGGACAGTCGCGGCAGTTCTTCTGGCAACCTTCTGCCTCATTCCTTCTTGCTTGGGATTCCATGGTGATGAAGGTCAGTGATGGCGACGACCCCCGTGCAGTTCATACGGAGCTTTTTTCATCTTTTTTTTTGGTTTTTCAGATGTGTAGTGCTGCTAGATCCCACGAGCAGTGCACCCCGCGCCCCTCGTGTGGTTCATCCACTACCACCGTGGATCCCCTCCCTTCCCTAATCTCTCTACACAACAGACGAGCTGCTCTTTTGTCGCTCATGGACACGCGCCTGATGGGGATGCTACTGGTCCGAGCTACCACCACCTCTCATCCTGGCGACATCTACTTCTGTTTTGAGACGCCTCACCTTGTGTTCAGTTTGGGTATCTATGGTGCAGTACAGCCACCATGGACGTGCAGTTGGTGGGCGCACCAGCGACGATGACGGCAACGCCTTGATCTTCGGCGAGCTCCCGTGCTGTTCGAACTCCCCCTTGGCGCAGCGCAGTTGACGAGTGTTAGGCGTAGTTTTGTGGTGCTTGCTATGTAGTATAAAATTGCAGTGGAATGTTTGTATTCGTTTTTATCCGGGAAGAATCAAAGTTATCTGTTTGGTGCACTTTGATTGTAAGCCTTTCTCAGAAAATTTATGTGCGTGTTGAGAAGTTCAGTAATTCGGTCGAGAAACACATTGCACTATGCACGCCGTTCATTGGAAAAAAGAGAAAGGCCAAAATTATAAGTAAGTATGAAAAAACAAAAAAAAACTCATGCAGTCCACTTTGGGTAGCGTCGGAGTTTACTTTTGGTAGTGTCGCAGCTCACTTACTCCTAATGTGTGTAGAAAAATGTTGGAAAACAATAAATAGAAGTAATGCGGTTCACTTCTCGATAGTGTTGATGTTCACTTACTCCTGACGTGAAGTGCGGTCCACTTCCTCGTCTTCAAAAATTTATGTCTATATAAAAAAATCATGAAGTTCGCTTGCCCGTTTTACGCAGTGCGATATTTGGTTTGATGCAGTGCGGTTTTTTCTTCCTTGTCTTCAAAAATTTACGTCCCACAAAAAAGAAATCATGCAGTCCGCTAGTTCGTCTGATGCAGTGCGGTTTTCAGTCTAAAAGCAGTGTGGTTTTCTTCCTCGTCTTCAAAAATTACGTCCCACAAAAAAGAAAACCATGCAGTTCTCTTACCCGTCTGATGCAGTGCGGTTTTTCGTCCGATGCAGTGCGGTTTTCAGTCGGATGAAGTACCCACGTCGATTTGGGTGTCGCGAAAAACAGAGTGTCCGCATTTTGGTAATTTCAAAATTCCTCTTAAACCGTAAAGAACTAGAGAGAGTGTTCTACATGAAAAAGTTGCGCCTCGTCGATATCTTTCCAACGGCGTATAATTTGAATCATTTCGACCAGCGGTTTGCAAAAATTTCACGAAAAACGGCCGCTGCCTCCCGTCGTCAGCCCCACGATTTTCAAAATTAACTAAAAACCGTAAGGAATCTCAAAACCATTTCAACATATGAATGTTGCGCCTTGTCCGTAGCTTTCCAACGGCATATCATACGAGTCGTTTCGACAAACTATTAGAAAACTGGAGCAAAAACAGTATCGAAAATTTCAAAAAACTTGAAAAATAGAATTCCGCGATTTAGTAAATTTGAAACTTCTCTTCAACCGTAGCGAATTAGAGAAAGATTTATATATGAAAAAGATGCGCCTCGACGATATATATCCAACGGCGTATCGTTTGCTTCATTCCGACAAGCGGTTTAGAAGAAATCGCCAAAAAAAGCTCGCTGCCACTCGTCATGGGACGCGCCAATTTCAAAACTACTCTTAAACCGTGTGGAATCTCGAAAAGTGTTCAACTTGTCGAAGTTGCGCCTAATCCATAACTTTTCAACGGTATATTACACGCCTCATTCCGATAAACGGTTAAAAAATTAGAGCGAAAACAGTACCGAAAAAAATAACGCGTGCAGTTTTTTTCGACGAGAAGTTCACTCCTGTGAGTACTGCAGCACACTTGGTTCAAAGAATGACGTGCACTTGCGTTCAGCGTGCAGTGCGGAAGTGGTGTGCAGAATAGTTATTCTGCTAATATTAGCAGAATAGACCGTCTGTATGTATGTGTGTGTGTGTGTATATATATATATACCACCGGGTGGTAGGATGAATTTTCCCTATATAGGACAAATGTTTCCTACAAGCAATGGTAGTTACCACCACTTGCGTTTTGTATGTTGTATATAGTATATAACAATGATTAGGTAGTATATATACTAATTTTTAGGTAGTATATACCATGTTTTGAGTATGCTCTTTTTACGTACAAATATATATGTATTTCACAAATACAACAAAAACTATGGGTTCATATGTAATTTTTTCATGTAACTTGCTTTGAAATATCTTAGATATAGTATATGAATATATTTAAAATGATAAAGTAGTATATGTAGTACCACATGGTAGTATATGAGATATGTGGGGTAACTACCACCGGGTGGTAGGATGGATTTTCCATATATATATATATATATATATATATATGATTTCTTATGCTCAAGTAATAATCTATCCACAATGTCAGGTATGAATCAGAAACTTCATTGAAAACTAACAAACTATGACCTCGGTCATTGAAGCAATTACAATTTATCATAACATCGGAAAGAGTTAATATAAGAGCTTTTCAGCAAGTCCACATACTCAACTATCATTTAGTCTTTCACAATTGCTAATACTCACGCAATACTTATGGGTATGGAGTTTCAATCGGACACAGAGAAAGATAGGGGCTTATAGTGTTGCCTCCCAACCTTTTACCTCAAGGGTAATGTCAACAATAATAGTTCATGCTAACTTACATCCAATTGGATATATATATCAAGATCTTTCCAACACAAGGTGCTTGCCAAAGGATAAAATATAAAAAGAAAAGGTGAAGATCACCATGACTCTTGCACAATGCATAAGACAAAAGTAAAAGATAGGCTTCGCAGAGGGAAGCAGAGGTTGTCATGTGCTTTTATGGTTGGATGCACAAAATCTTAATGCAAAAATGTCACTTTATATTGCCACTTGTGATACGGACCTTTATTATGCAGTCCATCGCTTTTATTGCTTCCATATCACAAGATCGTATAAAGCTTATTTTCTCCACACTAATAAGTCATACATATTTAGAGAGCAATTTTTATTGCATGCAACATGACAACTTACTTGAAGGATCTTACTCAATCCAAGGTAGATATGGTGGACTCTCATGGCAAAACTGGGTTTAAGGATATTCGGAAGCACAAGTAGTATCTCTACTTGGTTCAAGGAATTTGGCTAGCATGAGAGGGAACAGCAAGCTCAACATGTTAGATGATCCATGACAATATACTTTATTTCGAATATAAGAAAACATAACCCATTACGTTGTCTTCCTTGTCCAACATCAACTCTTTTAGCATGTCATATTTTAATGAGTGCTCACAATCATAAAAGATGTCCAAGATAGTATATTTATATGTGAAAACCTCTCTTTTTTTATTACTTCCTGACACATCTCTAACGTATCTATAATTTTTTATTGTTCCATGCTATTATATTACTCGTTTTGGATGTTTATGGGCTTTACTTTACACTTTTATACAATTTTTGGGACTAACCTACTAACCGGAGGCCCAGCCCGAATTGCTATTTTTTTTGCCTATTTCATTGTTTCGAAGGAAAGGAATATCAAACAGAGTCCAAACGGAATGAAACCTTCGGAAGCGATCTTTTTGGAACAAACGCAATCCAGGGGACTTGGAGTGGACGTCAAGCAACAAACGAGGCGGACACGAGGGTGCTCGGCGCGCCCCCTGGGGTGGGTGCGCCCCCATCCTCGTGGGCCCCTCAAGCGTCAACCGACCTACTTCTTCCTCCTATATATATCCACGTACCCTGAAAACATCCAGGAGCACCACGAAAAACTATTTCCACCGCCGCAACCTTCTGTGTCCGCAAGATCCCATCTTGGAGCCTTCGTCGGTGCTCCGCCGGAGGGGGAATCGACCATGGAGGGCCTCTAAATCATCTCCAAGGCCTCTCCGATGAGTTGTGAGTAGTTTCCACAGACCTTTGGGTCCATAGTTATTAGATAGATGGCTTCTTCTCTCTCTTTGAATCTCAATACAAAGTTCTCCTCGATCTTCTTGGAGATCTATTTGATGTAACTCTTTTTGCAGTGTGTTTGTCGATCCGATGAATTGTGGGTTTATGATCAAGTTTATATATGAGAAATATTTGAATCACCTCTGAATTCTTTTATGTGTGATTAAGTTATCTTTGCAAGTCTCTTCAACTTATCAGTTTGGTTTGGCCTACTAGATTGATCTTTCTTGCAATGGAGAAGTGCTTAGCTTTGGGTTCAATCTTGCGGTGTCCTTTCCCAGTCACAGCAGGGGCAGCAAGGCATGTATTGTATTGTTGCCATCGAGGATAAAAAGATGGGGTTTATATCATATTGCATGAGTTTATCCCTCTACATCATGTCATCTTTCTTAATGTGTTACTCTGTTCTTCATGAACTTAATACTCTAGATGCAGGCAGGAGTCGGTCGATGTGTGGAGTAATAGTAGTAGATGCTGAATCGTTTCGATCTACTTGTCACGGACGTGATGCCTATATACATGATCATGACTAGATAATCTCATAACTATGCGCTTTTCTATCAATTGCTCGACAGTAACTTGTTCACCCACCGTAATACTTTTGCTATCTTGAGAAAAGCCACTAGTGAAACCTATGGCCCCCGGGTCTATCTTTTATCATATAAGTTTTCCATCTACTTTTATTTGCATCTTTTATTTTCCAATCTATATCATAAAAATACCAAAAATATTTATCTTATCTTATTATCTCTATCAGATCTCACTTTTGCAAGTTACCGTGAAGGGATTGACAACCCCTTTATCGCGTTGGTTGCGAGGTTCTTGTTTGTTTGTGTAGGTGCGTGGGACTTTTGAGGAGCCTCCTACTGGATTGATACCTTGGTTCTCAAAAACTATGGGAAATACTTATGCTACTTTGCTGCATCACCCTTTCCTCTTCAAGGGAAAAACCTACGCAAGCTCAAGACGTAGCAAGAAGGACTTCTGGCGCCGTTGCCGGGGAGGTCTTCGCTCAAGTCAAGACATACCAAGTACCCAGCACAAACTCATCTCCCTCGCACTATATTATTTTCCATTTGCCTCTCGTTTTCCTCTCCCCCACTTCACCCTTGCCGTTTTATTCGCCCTCTCTTTCCCAATCTCCTCTCTCTTTCGCTTGCCTTTTTGTGTGCTTGTGTGTTGGATTGTTTGTCACGATGGCGCAAGATAATACCAAATTGTGTGACTTTTCCAATACCAATAATAATGATTTCCTTAGCACTCCAATTGCTCCTCTTAATGATGTTGAATCTTGTGAAATCAATGCTGCTTTGTTGATTCTTGTTATGAAAGATCAATTCTCTGGCCTTCCTAGTGAAGATGTCGCTACTCATCTAAACAACTTTGTTGATTTGTGTGATATGCAAAAGAAGAAAGCTACGGATAATGATATTGTTAAATTGAAGTTATATCCATTTTCACTTAGAGATCATGCTAAAACTTGGTTTTCGTCTTTGCCTAAGAATAGTATTGATTCATGGAATAAGTGCAAAGATGCTTTTATCTCTAAGTATTTTCGTCCCGCTAAGATCATCTCTCTTAGGAACGATATTATGCATTTTAAACAACTTGATCATGAGCATGGTTCCCAATCTTGGGAAAGAATGAAATTAATGATTCGCAATTGCCCTACTCATGGTTTGAACTTATGGATGATCATACAAAAATTTTATGCCAGATTGAATTTTGCTTCTAGAAATCTTTTAGATTCGGTCGTGGGAGGCACTTTTATGGAAATCACCTTAGGAGATGCTACTAAACTCCTTGATAACATTATGGCTAATTATACTCAATGGCACACCGAAAGATCTACTAGTAAAAAAGTGCATGCTATAGAAGAAATTAATGTTTTGAGTGGAAAGATGGATGAACTTATGAAATTGTTTGCTACTAAGAGTGCTCCTATTGATCCTAATGATATGCCTTTGTCTACTTTGATTGAGAATAATAATGAATCTATGGATGTGAATTTTGTTGGTAGGAATAATGTTGGTAACAATGCTTATAGAGGAAACTTTAATCCTAGACTGTTCCCTAGTAATTCCTCTAATAATTATGGTAATTCCTACAACAACTCTTATGGAAATTTTAATAAGATGCCCTCTGATTTTGAGAATAGTGTTAAAGAATTTATGATCTCTCAAAAGAATTTTAATGCTTTGCTTGAAGAAAAATTGCTTAAAGTTGATGATTTGGCTAGGAACGTTGATAGGCTTTGGCTTGATGTTGATTCTTTGAAACTTAGATCTATTCCTCCTAAGCATGATATCAATGAGTCTCTCAAAGCCATGAGAATTTCCATTGATGAGTGCAAAGAGAGAACCACTAGGTTACGCGCTAAGAAAGATTGCTTTGTAAAAGCATGTTCTTCTAGTTTCCATGAAAATAATGATGGAGATCTAAAAGTTATTGATGTATCTCCTATTAAATCCTTGTTTTGCAATATGAATCTTGATAATGATGGGACTGGAGATGAGTCAACTTTAGTTAAAAGGCGTCCCAATAATTCGGAGTTTTTAGATCTTGATGCTAAATTTGGTAAAAGTGGGATTGGAGAGGTCATGACTTTAAATAGCATTGAACCCACTATTATGGATTTCAAGGAATTTAATTATGATAATTGTTGTTTAATAGATTGTATTTCCTTGTTGCAATCCGTGTTGAATTCTCCTCATGCTTATAGTCAAAATAAAGCTTTTACCAAACATATTGTTGATGCCTTGATGCAATCTTATGAGGAAAAACTTAATTTGGAAGTTTCTATACGTAGAAAACTTTATGATGGGTGGGAACCTACTATAAAGATTAAAATTAAAGATCATGAGTGATATCCTTTATGTGACTTGGGTGCTAGTGTTTCCACGATTCCGAAAACTCTATGTGATGTGCTAGGTTTCCATGATTTTGATGATTGCTCTTTAAACTTGCACCTTGCGGATTCCACCATTAAGAAACCTATGGGAAGGATCAATGATGTTCTTATTGTTGCAAATAGGAATTATGTGCCCATAGATTTTATTGTTCTTGATATAGATTGCAATCTTTCATGTCCTATTATTCTTGGTAGACTTTTCCTTAGAACGATTGGTGCAATTATTGATATGAAGGAAGGGAATATTAGATTCCAATTTCCATTAAGGAAAGGCATGGAACACTTCCCTAGAAAGAAAGTTAAATTACCTTATGAATCTATCATGCGAGCTACTTATGAATTGAATGCCAAAGATGGCACCCCATAGATCTATTCTCGCTGTTATGCCTAGCTAGGGGCGTTAAACAATAGCGCTAGTTGGGAGGCAACCCAATTTTATTTTTGTTTCTGGCTTTTTGCTTATGTTTAGTAATAAATATTTCATCTAGCTTCTGTTTAGATGTGTTTTTATGTTTTAATTAGTGTTTGTGCCAAGTAGAACCTATAGAATAACCTACGGTGATAGTTAATTTGATTCTGCTGAAAAACAGAAACTTTGCACGCACGAAAATAATTTTAGTAATTCACAGAAACATGATTTTGCGTTGATTCATTTTGCTGTAGATCAATAGACTAATTTCCCAGGACTTCCTATTTTGGTAGGAGTTTTAGAGTTCCATACGTATTCGAAAGTTACAGATTGCTACAGAATGTTCTGTTTTTGACAGATTCTGTTTTTCATGTGTTGTTTGCTTATTTTGATGCATCTATGGCTAGTATCGGGGGGTATGAACCATAGAGAAATTGTAATACAGTAGGTTTAACATAAATATAAATAAAGAATGAGTTCATTACAGTACCTTATGTGGTGGTTTTTCTTTCTTGCACTAACGGAGCTTATGAGATTTCCTGTTGAGTTTTGTGTTGTGAAGTTTTCAAGTTTTGGGTAAAGATTTGATGGACTATGGAATAAGGAGTGGAAAGAGGCTAAGCTTGGGTATGCTCATGAACCCCAATATATTCAAGGATAACCAAAAGCCTAAGCTTGGGGATGCCTCGGAAGGCATCCCCTCTTTCGTCTTTGTCTATCGGTAACTTTACATGGAGCTATATTTTTATTCGCCACATGATATGTGTTTTGCTTGGAGTGTCATGTATGATATGAGTCTTTGCTTTTTAGATTTCCACAATCATCCTTGATGTACACACCTTTTGGGAGAAACCCACATGATTTAGGATTTATTAGAATACTCTATGTGCTTCACTTATATCTTTTGAGCTAGATAGTTTTGCTCTACATGCTTCACTTATATTTTCTAGAGCACGGCGGTGGCTTTATTTTGAAGAAATTGTTGATCTCTCATGCTTCACTTATATTATTTTGAGAGTCTTTTAGAACAGCATGGTATTTGCTATGGTTATAAATTTGGTCCTAGAATGATGAGCATCCAAGTTGGGTATAATAAAAACTATCATAGAAAGTGCATTAAACACTATGATCAATATGATGCTTGATAATTGTTTTGAGATATAAAGGTGATAATGTTAGTGTCATGCTAGTTGGGTAATTATAAAATTGAGAAATACTTGTGTTGAAGTTGGCAAGTCCCGTAGCATGCACGTATGGTAAAAGTTGTGTGACAAATTTGTTGCATGGGGTGCTCTTTTAATTGTCTTCCTTATGAGTGGAGGTCGGGGTCGCGCGATGGTTAACTCCTACCAACCCTTCCCCTAGGAGCATGCGTAGTAGTACTTTGCTTCAAGGGCAAGTAGACTTTTACAGTAAGTATATAAGTTCTTTATGACTAATGTGAGTCCATGGATATACCCACACTCACCCTTCCACTTTGCTAGCCTTTATTATGCCGTGCAACTTTCGCCGGTATCATGCACCCATTATTTACCTTCCTCAAAACAGCCACCACACCTACCTGTTATGGCATTTCCATAGCCATTCCGAGATATATTGCCATGCAACTCTCCACCGTTCCGTTTATTATGACACGCTCCATCATTGTCATATTGCTCTTTGCATGATCATGTAGTTGACATCGTATTTGTGGCAAGGTCACCTTCATAGTTTTTCATACATGTCACTCTTGATTCATTGCATATCCCGCTACACCGCCAGAGGCATTCACATAGAGTCATTTTTGTTCTAAGTATTGAGTTGTAATTCTTGAGTTGTGAATCAATAAAAGTGTGATGATCTTCATTATTAGAGCATTGTCCCAAGTGAGGAAAGGATGATGAAGACTATGATTCCCCCACAAGTCGGGATGAGACTTCAGACTTTATAAAAAAAAGAGGCCAAAGAAGCCCATATAAAAAAAGAGGCCAAAGAAGCCCACCAAATAAAAAAATGAGAGAAAACAGAGAAGGGACAATGCTACTATCTCTTTTCCACACTTGCGCTTCAAAACAACACCATGATCTTCATGATAGAGAGTCTCCTATGTTGTCACTTTCATATACTAGTGGGAATTTTTCATTATAGAACTTGGCTTGTATATTCCAATGATGGGCTTCCTCAAAATGCCCTAAGTCTTCGTGAGCAAGCAAGTTGGATGCACACCCACTTAGTTTCTTTTGTTGAGCTTTCATACATTTATAGCTCTAGTGCATCCGTTGCATGGCAATCCCTACTCACTCACATTGATATCTATTAATGGGCATCTCCATAGCCCGTTGATACGCCTAGTTGATGTGAGACTATCTTTTCCCTTTTTGTCTTCACAACCACCACCATATACCACATATAGTGCTATGTCCATGGCTTGCGCTCATGTATTGCGTAAGAGTTGAAAAAGATGAAGCGCGTTAAAAAGTATGAACCAATTGCTTGGCTGAAACCGGGGTTCACTACAAAAAAATACACTTCCGTGATGATACATGTTTGTCACAGTAGGTCACATTTTTTGTCATGCATGTACATCCATGACGATTTTATGACAGAATCATGATAGTCATACCTGTGTTGTTGTAGAAGTGTTCCATGACATTACCAAAATTATCATCACGGAAGTGTCCACTTCCATGACGATAAATCGCGCATCACAGAAGTGCTTTCGTCAAGGGTGACCGACACGTGGCATCCACCGTAACGGAACGCCGTTAAGCTATCGGGTCCGGTTTTGGATCCGATAACCCGTTAACAGCCCGGACCAATGGGGATTTTCCACGTGTAAAATCATCATTGGCTGGAGGAGACATGTGTCAGCTCTGCGTTGGCACAGGTGTCACTTATCCAATGGGCGAGACACGCCTATGATATGTTGACACGTGGACCGGCCCATAAAGTTTAAATGGGCCGGCCCAACTAAAGGCTCACAAGATTTTGCGGACCATAATGGGCCGGCCCAGCTAAAGGCCCATGAGATTTTGCGGACCATAATGGGCTGGCCCAGCTAAAGGCCCATAAGATTTTGCACGCCATAATGGGCCGGCCCAGGTAAAGGCCCACAAGATTTTTGTGTGCCACAATGGGCCGGCCCAGGTAAAGGCCCACAAGATTCTTGCGGATCATAATGGGCCGGCCCAGCTAAAGGCCCACGAGATTTCGCCGACATTAATGGGCCAGCCCAGCTGTAGGCCCACAAGATTTTGAGGACCCAAGTAGGCCGACCCATTAACTGGCTGCCATGTTTTGGGCCAAATGCCGGCCCATATTTGATCCGGTCCATTAATGGCCTGCCATGTTCAGGGCCTAATAATGGCCCATATGAGATCCGACCCGTTAAAAGCCTACCACGTTCTGGGCCAAATTACGGCCCAGATCAGATCCGGCCCTTTAAGAGGCTTTGGGCTAAATTATGGCCCATATCAGATTCGGCCCGTCAACTGGACGCTATGCTTTTGGGCCCACTTGCTAAAGGCCCATTTAGTAATTTGGTCTGATATTTGTTTCAGCCTATTAAGGGCCCGTTTAACATTTCGGCCCTATATTAATTTTGGCCTGTTAAAAGCCCGCCATATAGTTGAGCCTAACTACAGCCCGGTTTGCATTCGGCCTGCTCGCAGCCGATATTTGATTGGGCCAAACCAGAACCGAGACAATTTTGGCCTGTTAAAAGCCCGTGATTTGATTCGCACAATCATGGGCCGGGGTCCATTTTGGGCTGCTGCCGGCCTGTGAGCTGTTCGACACGTTTCAGGCCCAACCTACTTCTCAGCCTCCTAAAAGCCCATTGAGTTTTCTTGCGAAAAGAGGGTCGGGGGTTACTCGGCCTATTAAAGGCCCGAATCTACTAGTGGGCCAGTTTACTTTTGGCCTTTTAACGGACCAAGATGACAGGGCCCATGATGCGGATCATACATCATGATTGCATGACGACCCGATTATGTACCGTAATTTTACGGTTTGGCTGGTTTACTGCGAAGACAGGATATATATATAGTAAAATAACTGCAGCATCGTGAATAAGAAAAAACCTATTGTATATAATAAAGAAATTATGGCATATTACATCCACTGGGCATCAAAGTTCGCCACTATGATAATAAAGCACAAGCAGACAGAAGATTACATACACTGGGCATCAAAGATCGCCACCAGTGCAAATAAACACGCTGACAAAATAATATACAAAACCGACAACACTTCAATAGAGTTCAAGAAAGGTTAGCCCTGCTGGGGAGCTGCAGCGCAAGCAGCTAAGCAAGCTGATGAGACTGCGCTTGTTCAACACTTATATCTTCCTCACTCTGAAAGATAAACAAGCTGACAGATGACAGGTTTTGCACATAAAAGTATCAGTGCTGACAATTCATCACATTTCTTACTGACGAAAAAAGTGACACAGTTTAAAATTGCATTAAGACAATATGGTATTGTTCAGGTCAAGACATGGCAGGAAATGACATTGTGAAGGAGTTGGCAGCTTTACGACACCACTGGATTACAGATCAAGAACTCATAAGTATCAATGGTTAGTGTGTTGTCAATTTATCCCATTTCAGATTGGCAAATAAAGAGACGGTTTAAATAATAGTAGAATCATATGACATTGTTCACAGTTAAGACATTGCAGAATATGACATTGTGCTGTAGTGGGTAGGTTCACCACACCACTGGATTACGGATGAAGAACAGAAGCATACATGCAGTGCAAAAGAAGATCACTTGCTCTGTATAGTTTAATTTACATGGTATAAAGAAGGAACTTGGTTGTACAACTGAAAACTTAAATTGAGAAGGACAAACTTTTTTTATGAACTACATAATAAACTTTAAACATGCAATTTGATGCAAACACCAACAATAAACAGTTGTTGCAGTCATGCCTAACCAAATATACACAACAAAGTTTGAAGGCTTGAGAAGGACAAACTTACATTATTGGTGAAGACAGGCTCTATAAAGCCCTTGTCCATGCTGATGGGGGGGGGGGGAATTCAAGAAGTTTACCACAGAATCTTCTTCATAAGCATTGCCTTTATTCCACATTTTGTTAAGAGTAAATATAGATGTGATAATATAAGAAAAAATGGAGAATATTTAAGATAAGATGAAGAGTGATGCTACATAACCAAGTAGCTATAAATGTAAGTGCAACGATACAGGCAAAAGGTACAGCCAAGAGCAATGCACAGCTAAACTTCTTCAGTACCAACCTTATGGTAAGAGTAAATATAGATCTGATGTGTAGAAAATGGAGGGCAAAGGAAAATAAGCTGTAGAGTGATGGTACATGAACAACTACCTGTCAATATAAGTACACTGATAAAGGACACCATATACTTACAAGAACAATGCAGAGCTAAAAAAATTCATTGGCATTGGATATATTCTACACTAATGTAACCATTCATACAGATCAAATAATTTGGAGCGAACAATTGATAAGCAAGCTATCGTGCATACTGCTGTCACATAATGAACCAGGTATGTATGCAAGTACAGTGATACAGGACAACATGTACTAACAAGAGCAAAGCAGCGGGCAACATATTTGCGATATCTTGTCGTTCTTTTCAAACCGGAATTCTTCTTCGAGCAGATTTCCAGCAAAAAAGATCGATAAGGCACATGCGGAAAAGTAGAAGTTCAAATTGTCATGTGATTTCATGGACAGTACCTCATCCTAGGAACGAGACCAGTGCATAACAAGGTTTTTCCATTCAATGTCTTCTAAATTTAGCACAGGAGACTTCACTGGAAATTCGTTTATAGACTTGCCATCAAAGTGTGATTTCCTCAGGTAACATCGATATTGCTGCAATGCTTCCTTGAAAAGCACAAGCAAGCTTTGCTCATCATGACTATCCAGATTGACGCCTAGTTACAAACAATGTAATGTAAATCATTGATGTGTTCAATCAGCAGAAAACAGGAAAATAATAACCATGAATAATAGCACTTACACGTAAGTTGGACAGGAAGATGTGAAAATAGTGTTTGTCATCACTGTAATCTTCCCATAATGGGAATATATGCACGTAGTCCCTAACAACATTGAAAGCATTGTCTTTTAAACTGGGAATAAATGGAATGGGGTTCCAATCTGCAGGAATTGGTCGTCTCTGCAGTTGGGATAGGTCTTTGGCCGGTGGACTTGCTGTACTTTTTGCTGGAGTGGGATTTTTCTGTGGTATGGCTGGTGCTATGGCAAATGAAATCGGCATACCTTTTGCTGGAGTGCAGGTCCTGTGTGGTGGGGCTAGTGGTGTTGCCAATGAAGTATGGGTACAGTCTGTTGGAGTCGGTCCTACGTTTTGTGTCACTGGTTGTACATCCAATATAAGTGGGGTGTTGTCTGATTTCTCCGGCACCACCATGTTTTTCAAGGACTTTGCTGGTGCTCCTTCAGCTTCAGCAATCACCCTCTTCCTTTTTGATGTCTTATGCACAAGAACAACATTTGAGTGGAAAAACATGGTATGATGACAGATGGAATATGTATTGATAATGGATGGGCATGGCATCTCGACATATATGATGAGTAAACTAAGCAGATGGCGGTGCAACAAAGTAGAAGAAATGCAAGACAACATATGCAAGATACGCGCAATCAATAAAAACTTGCCAAATTAGAACAGGCACCTTGATGGGTGAACATGACAGGCCATCTGCCTTTGACTCCTCGAGGTTAGAATAGTCATTAGGATCATATTCTGAACAAGAATCAACAGGTGGGGAGCATATGAGTTTCGTTGCATCCAAAATGGCACTCAATGCCTTGGTGCCAATTTTGTAAGTCATTGCAGTGTTTAGCTTCAAGAGTGGATTGCTGCTAGTGCAACATAAAGCAGCTACATAGATCATAGTGTAGATATAACAGGGAAAACCTTAAGCATCAAAGTAAAATCAGCAAAGTGGAACTTGCTGGAATATATGTGCTAGTACTGCCGGTACGACTAGAAAGGCTTCGGATACCAGTTCTATTCAACTGAAGGTGCGGTACTGTTAATATCAGTGTAACTCTCAAAGGAGACACAGTGATGTCTACTACACAACCTTCTTCTTGTAGACATTGTTGGGCCTGCAAGTGCACAGGTTTGTAGGACAGTAGCAAATTCCCCTCAAGTGGACGACCTAAGGTTTATCAATCTGTAGGAGGCGTAGGATGAAGATGGTCTCTCTCAAGCAACCCTGCAACCAAATAACAAAGAGTCTCTTGTGTCCCCAACACACCCAATACAATGGTAAATTGTATAGGTGCACTAGTTCGGCGAAGAGATGGTGATACAAGTGCAATATGGATAGTAGATAAAGGTTTTTGTAATCTGAAATAATAAAAACAGCAAGGTAACAAGTGGTAAAAGTGAGCGTAAACGGTATTGTAATGATAGGAAACAGGGCCTAGGGTTCATACTTTCGCTAGTGCAAGTTCTCTCAACAATAATAACATAATTGGATCTCATAACTATCCCTCAACATGCAACAAAGAGTCACTCCAAAGTCACTAATAGCGGAGAACAAACAAAGAGATTATGGTAGGGTACGAAACCACCTCAAAGTTATTCTTTCCAATCAATCCGTTGGGCTATTCCTATAAGTGTCACAAACAGCCCTAGAATTCGTACTAGAATAACACCTTGAGACACAAATCAACCAAAACCCTAATGTCACCTAGATACTCCATTATCACCTCAAGTATCCGTGGGCATGATTATACGGTATGCATCACACAATCTCAGATTCATCCAACCAACACAAAGTACTTCAAAGAGTGCCCCAAAGTTTCTATCGGAGAGTCAAGAACATGTGCCAAGCCCTATGCATAGGTTCCCAATGTCACAAAACCCGCAAGTTGATCACCAAAACATACATCAAGTGGCACATGATATCCCATTGTCACAACAGATAATCACGGCAAGACATACATCAAGCGTTCTCATAAAAGACTCAATCCGATAAGATAACTTCAAAGGGGAAACTCAATTCATCACAAGAGAGTAGAGTGGGAGAAACATCATAAGATCCAACTACAATAGCAAAGCTCGAGATACATCAAGATCGTGCCATAGAGGGAACACGAGAGAGATCACGAGAGAGAGAGATCAAACACATAGCTACTGGTACATACCCTCAGCACCGAGGGTGAACTACTCCCTCCTCGTCATGGATAGCGCCGGGATGATGAAGATGGCCACCGGTGATGGGATCCCCCTCCGGCAGGGCGCCGGAACGGGCTCCCGAGAGGTTTTTGGTGGCTACAGAGGCTTGCGGAGGCGGAACTCCCGATCTATCTTCTGTTCTGGAAATTTTAGGGTACGTAGGTATATATGGGTGCAAGGGGTACGTCGGTGGAGCTTCGGGGGCCCCACGAGGCAGGGGGTGCGCCCTAGGGGGGTGGGCGCGCCCCCACCCTCGTGAGCACCTCCCGTATCTTCCGACGTGGATTCCAAGTCCATCAGGTGGGTTTCCTTCCAAAAATAACTTCTCTAGTTGATTTCGTTCCGTTTTGACTCCGTCTGATATTCCTTTTCCTCGAAACAGTGAAATAGGCATAAAACAACAATTCTGGGTTGGGCCTCCGGTTAATAGGTTAGTCCCAAAAATAATATAAAGGTGGAAAATAAAGGCCAATATAGTCCAAAACAGTAGGTAAAGTAGCATGGAGCAATCAAAAATTATAGATACGTTGGAGACGTATCACACAGCTCCCCGCATTTCCTTGCTATTCTTATAGGATTCAAGTGGGCAGGGCACTACAAACCCTATTCCTATGTTTACAAAATCCTACGAATCAAAGAGGCTCAGAGTGTCCATCACAACCGACCGTATAGACCTCTACACTGCAAATGTCCCTGCTCATCTTCAGTACTAGGAACATACTGTACTACTATCATACTCCCTCTGTTCCAAAATATAAGTCTTGGTAGAGATTTCCACTATGGATCACATACAGATGTATCCAGATACATTTTAGAGTGTAGATTCACTCATTTTGCTCCATATGTAGTCCATGGTGGAATCTATACAAAGACATGTATTTAGGAACGGAGAGAGTACATACTAAAGAAGAACGGAAGAGGAACATGGTAAAGAAGAGCAAGCAGATTTTGGATAATAAAATGTTGGTTGCGCAGTGCCCACACATGATGAACCAGAGCGCATTAAGGATGCAACTCCCAGCTGTCTCTCGACCATTTCAGGCGGTTGGATGAAGATCCTACGTCTCCTAACCCTTCTTCTTCCTCATCTCTGATTCTTCCCATACAGAACACCGCACGGGCCGCCGACCGGACCACCGGCCCCCACCGCCTGTGTTCCTCCGCCACCCCCACCGCCCACCCCCGCCCCCACCCGCCTCGATTTTTCTTCGTTTGGCGAGACCCCACAACCACCTGAGCCCCTTTCGTTCGCACCGGCGAACTCCGGCGAGCTCTAAAAAATCGACTGACCCAATTTTGAAATTTAGTCTACTGTTATTTAACTAGTGTGGAATATAAAAGGGGAAAACCATAAGCATTGGGAGTATAGTGTTGAGCGTGCCATGGTGGATCTTAAGGTGCAAACCGGACAAAGGCAACTTCGCAACCAAGACAAGAAATCATAGTAAAGCAGTGGCGATCTATTTTCTTGCTGCGATAAATAAGTTGAGCAGATACGAAAGAGTACCGCCTCTGGTGCGGCGCCGTGTATGCATCTGCTGAGAATTTGATGGTACTACGGTAGCGATGGCTGTCGGCAGCGTGGAAGCAGATCTAGGAGGGTAGACGATGGCGGCAGGGCGCGGTGGATGAGATAGTCGTAGGAGCGGCGCCGGCAAGGTGGATGACGGCGGGGATGAAGCGAGAGGACGAGAAGCCGTGGATGAGAGAGGTTGATCTCTTGTAATGGACGGCGGCGTCGGGGTATCAGCTCCGGCATGGTGGAGGAGGACGGCGGTGGATGGGGTGGCGGACGGCGGCGAACGGAGGAGGCTGGGGTGGAGAGGGTGTTTTGGCGCCCACGGAGTACGAATGGGGAAAAGGGAGGTAGAGAGGAAGGGGGGAACCATGTATTCAGGGCGCGCTTGTCTCAAATGCGAGGAAGTTTACAAACTTAGCCCCCGTTTCAAATTTCCTACATCACAGCAATATTAGTCGGTTGGGGATAGGACGGTAATCTCGCATACACCGAATATTTGCCGACGAGAGTTTGTTTTTGGCGCCAACCGTGTATGAATATGAATCGGGGAGGGAGTCAATTTCGGCCGAGGACACACTGTGTTTTGGCGCGCCCACCATGAATGAATCCGAGTGAGAGGCGGTCACGTCACGTTTGGGTGAAATTACAAACCTGCCCCTATCGAAACCTATAGAAATCCAGCAGATAGGCTTTGCGTGGCAGGGATAGGCAGTAGTAATTTCCATCTCGCAGATTTTGGTTTCGGGCGGTTACTGCGACTTTCCCCGCTTCGTTCAAATTTTGCAGAGTGCATGTTTACCGTGCCAACTCAATTTGAATCCTGTTTGTATTCTATTTTTTCGAGTAGGATCCATTTTCAGTTGGAATTAAATTCTATATACATCATTTTTTATATATACTTTCAAAAGCACAACAAAGAATTCTGCTCCTTTATATGTATAATATCATTTACAAATACAATGATCTCAAAAACTTAAGGTTGAATTCAAAAAAATTTAACCAAATTATGTTCTACTAAAATGCATGGATCAGTAATATCTACATATTAAATAACACAGATGCACGTGAATTCATATGAGTATGCATGTTTGATAGATCAATTTTGTTTCGAGTATGGATTACATGTATGATCATCTCGAATTCAAATATTTGAATTCCTTTTATGTTCACTCCTTTCACGCCCATCTCTCTCGCATGCATGCTCCTTCATGTAGCTATCACTCTCTTTTCTCCAGCTCACCCGCACGCTCACTTCATGTTTCTCCTATCCTCGCAAACTTGGTCTCTCGACGTCTCCCTTGAGAAGTGTCACACTCTCCCTATCATTATACATTACACGGTTTTCATTATCTCTCACGTCTCTACTGTTCTCTGGTATCACTCGGTACCTAAGCTTTCTTTTTCACCACCACACACACAGTCTCCACTTGTATTTCACTTTGTCTTTCTCTCCATGGGATTCTCTCACACACCCTATATGTCTCTAGATATGACTCATACCACTAAAGTTACTCTCTCTCTCTCTCTCCTGTAGACACAACATTTGTTGCGGTCTACTTTTCGTCTCCATCCCAGACTGACATTATTGATTTGTTTACCGATCAGACAACCCCCCCTCTCTCTCTCACAGACACACACACACACAACTCCTGCTTCCACCCCCCCTTCCCGACTACCATCGCTCTCTCTCACACATAAAACTCTCGCTTTCGCACCCCGACTCGTATTTCTCTCACAAAAATTTATCGACTAGCCTCTAGATAGGTCATCCGATTTATATTTGATGGATAGGAAGAAAAATATGGCAATTTACCCACGCTCCTCACCACATTTGCAGATAAGGCCTTCCCTCGTTCATCCTTTTCTCCCACAAGATCTTGATGTTCCGTGCAACGCATGGGCATCTTGCTAGTCAGAGTAGAAATTAGACATATACCACTTCTCGAATCTTGAAACCAACAACATTCCTCCCTTATCACATCAAAACCGCCAAAGGAATATATTTTGAGTGAAACATAACATATTTTTAGTGATATACGTATTTCAAAACTAGACTTTTTTTCTATCAAATTGGTGAATATGTATTAATCTACTTTGATCGTGTGGCAACGCATTGGCACATTGATAGTAGTTATTATAATTTTTTGGACACCAGACAAACGGTGGAGTAGATATACGAAGAGAAGAGGCGCACGCACTCAGTCGGCCTCTCGCTGTCTCGCACACATGAGTGTTACATAAAGGCGACGTGAACAAATAAACCCTAAAACCCTAGGTGCACGATTGCTGCATTCGCGAGTACAGGGTACGTGGTGGAGCACCTTTGTAGGAATAGTCAGCTTGCGTGATAATTTGATCCGTAGGAGTTGATGGTCGGGACCACAGGTGAACGACTTGGAGGCGGTGGCTCGCCAGTTGCCACGGATCGAGTAGCCACGTTTAAAATATCATTTTTTAGCGGGGTTAAGAGTTCCGATTTTCAATGGCGCGTTATAAGTACTAAGTAGTTTTTAGAACGATTGGTATGGAGCGAAAATGGAATTCATAGTACTACGTACCTCCTTGGTGTATGGTTGTATGGGTTTATGTTGTGAGATGTTGAACCTGGTAGTTCTAGGGCAAATACTATGGTTTAGATTTAGATGCTGATTTTCAGTAACGAAAATCGGAAGGGGAAACCCTTCTTTGATTAAAAAAACTACTACCTCCATTCTGGTTTACTAGTCCCCATCGTATTTTGGGTCAAAGTTTGTCCACGAATTTTACTTGTAAAATGTGAATGGAAAACGAGATTTTGTTATACCCAAACAAAAAAGGACTGGAGGGAGTTATTGCTCTGACATGGACGCGACCTCTCATAGCGCAGGCATTGAACCAGCAGGCCGGCCAAGAGGGCCCCACTCGATGCAGGCCCGGCTGAGCACGCCTCCTCGCCGCATGCAACCAGCTTAAGACCGCCCCGCCTGCCTTCATTGAATCCGCGCGTGTGCGGGCAACACATCCTTTCGTGAGCCGATAGGCATTTTAGAACACAAAAAATGACTAAAATATAATTAATTTACGCATGGTTTTGACTTGTTGTGCTCGCACTGGTAGCAGGAACTAGTAGAGGTTTTTCTTTATTTATAACTCTCCTCACATTTTTTTGGCTTTGAAGTGAATCATGGTTGTGGACATTATGTATGAATGTGCAGATATCTGTGAACATTAGTTTGATGCGGAAGTTGAACTTGGAATGTCGGGCTTGCGCGTGAACTATACCATGTCCAATGCTTCGTCTGTTATTGTTTGGAAAGTAATTGCTATTATTGCATGACCCAGAAATATATATTTTGTGCCACATCAGTAGATGCACGGACATCACAACAGGCATGCTGACTGGATAAACATTTGAACCTAGCTATTATGAAGGAAATTTTGTATTGACAACAGTTTTAGATAGCAGGAGACGCCTAGCCTGCTCTGCCTCTGCTAGCTTATTTCTGGCTTCTTCCATTTCTTCTTTGGCTTGGTGAAGAGAGCATCTGATTACTCTTTTCGCTTCTTCAGGAACTCAGCTACATTCTCAAGGGCTGTTGCATGCTTTCTTTCTGCCTTTAATAGAGCCACGAGGACACGACCAGCCGACGACTCCACCTGGCTTGTGTGTAATCCAGCTGTGACGCCCCAGATACAACCTTCCATATTCATAACTCCAACTCTTGCCTTTTCCGGAGATGCGATATGATATTTCCTTCGTGGTTGGGTTTTTGTCTTTTGTTTTGCATTTTGTTCATGTCATGCATCTCATCTCTTTGCATCATTTGCATTGCATCATGTCATCATGCAACCCTTTTTGAAACTCATCTAAATAAATTGTATGGATCCTCGGTCTATTTAAATCGAGGGAATTCACATGGTGATTTCTCTTTATAACATATCCTCCTAATATTTATGGAGCTATTATAAATATTCCATTAGTTTGGAATTAACCGTAACACACTTGCAAAATATCCCATGCCATTGTGATCTCAATTCTTGGTCTCCAACCTTGCCCATAATTTCTTTCAGCATTTTCCGGAGCTCCATAAAAACATCTCAACATTTTTGGCCTCTCCTAAACCTTGTCCTAGTTCAAACCATTTGAATTAAATTCAAATGGGTTTGGATTTAAATCTTGCTTTCGCGCCAACTTCTATTTTCTTGGATCAAGCTCATTTTTTGTGAGTCCGGGAAAATAATCCCCATGCGCAAAATCTTTCCCTAACCCTCTCTTTCTTTTCCTCTCTCTATTTCTTTTCTGCTAGAAAATTAGAGGGAGAGAGAAGAGAGCCAGCCCAGCCGGCCTCTTAGGCCCGACCAACTAAGTCGGCCCACTTCTTTTGCTAAAGCCTAGGCCAGGCCGGCCCACCAAACCCCTTGAGGCCCAACCCTTTCTAACCCTAGCGAGCATCTGCCCGATCCTCATCTCCCCTCGTTCCCCCTCCGCCGCCACTCACACACGCAGCACCCGAACGCGTCGCTCGCTAGCCCTCTCCCTCCGCTCGATCTCCTCACCCTCTCGATCTCCCACGCGCGCCGCCACCCACCGGAGGGCCACCCTGCGCGCGACCCTGCCGCCTTGCTGCCTCGTCCCCGCCTCCTCGGCTACCTGACGCCGCCGCCGGCCTCTGCTTCTCACAACCCCGCCGTCCCGGCCTTCCTCGCACTGCCTGACGCCAAGCGTCGCCGCCGCCGGACGCCCCATGGCATTTACTTGCTGCCAGCGCCTTGCGTCCTCTGCTTCGTCCAGGATGAGGCGCCCCGTCGCCCGGTCGCTGGACCTCGCCTGAACCCGTCAAGCCCCGCCACTGGACTGTTGCCTTGCATATCCACCGACGCTTTCCATCCCCGCCGCCTGGGTATGCCCCTGCCTCGTCCTCCGGCTGGGGTGCTCCCAGATCACGCCCGTCGCTGCAGTTCGCAGCGCCTCTGCCTCCTCGCCATGGCCCCTCGCAAGCTTCCTCTGACGCCTAGCCTCGCCTCCTGCCTCCCGCGTGCCCCGCTGGGCACATGTGTGCCCGACGTCCATGGCCTCTCCAGCCTCCAGAAGCTCTGCTTCCTAGGCCGACGCCGGCCCCACTTCGTCTTGCTGCTGCTCCGCCATCGACCTCCTGTTGCTGCAGGACCCTTCCCATCGTGCACCGTGGCCGTGTATCTCTCCCAGTACCACTACGGTTCCTCAAGGCCGCCAAGTTCGACTACACGGTGACGCGTCAAGTACCCCTACCGTGTCTACGGGATCTCCAAGAACGCGTACCTCGACGACCCGCCAAGTACCCCTTCGGATCGCCAAGTTCATCTACCACGTGTACCACTATCGTTGCAAGAATCGAGACCAACAAGTCCGAAGACCCCAAGTACCACGACAACCCCGAAGGGATTCGAATCCGTCAAGGTCCTCTCCAAAATGTGAACGACTACTTCCACGATGTCTACTTCCACTACGGCACGAGTACAACTACTTCCACTACGACCCGCGAGTACCACTGCTTCCCTCGACAGTCGAACCACTCCGAAATGCACGCTTCGAAGGTATAACCGCCGAGAACGACCGCCGTGGACCGAATGCATGTGTTGAATAAGATGCACCGTTTGCACCGTGTTCGATTTGTCACTCGTTTTCCATGCCACTAACCCGTGGGAACCCGGTAGTCGGGAGCACCCCACCATCTCTAGCATGTTGCGCACATCCGCACGCCTCCTTTTCACCGGTGTCTCCATGAGTTACCGGGACCGGAATGTTGCTGTGGCACCATTTTCGTTTCGCCGCCGTGGCACCCTTTTCGTTCCGCCATGGTGACCAAATGCTTCATAACATGCTTATATCAACTTTTTCATAAAAAATGCATATAACTTGTATATGTCATCCGCATCATGATAACAACATTTAAAATGTTTAAACTTGTTGTTGCATTAAATTGCTAAATAACATATGGGGATTTCCGGAATTGTTGTTTGTTGTTCCGGCCTCATTTAAACTTGCCTAAATAGTTAGTTTATTTATGCTTCACCTCTTGCCATGTTTAACAACACTTAATATTGTTTGGTAGCAGAACCGAGATTAAACTAAATATGCCAATGTGGTGTTTCGTCAATATGCAACTCGTTGCATATTGAGCTCTACTTAACTTGTAGTATTGCTTGTTGCACTTTGCCATGCCATGCCTCATTAAACCGGACATGCATCATACTTGATTGTGCATCATGCCATGATTATTCTTGGTTGTTTACCATGTTGTATGCTTCTTTCCGGTTTGCTTCTCTCGTTAGCTTCGGTTTCGTTCCGGAGTTGTGAGGATTCGTTCGACTACTTCCGTTCGTCTTCTTCATGGACTCGTTCTTCTTCCTAGCAGGATTTCAAGCAAGATGACCGCTACCCTGGATCTCACTACTATCATTGCTATGCTAGTTGCTTCGTTCTATCGCTATGCTGCGCTACCTATTACCTGTTTATCAAGCCATCCCAAATTGCCTTGAACCTCTAACCTTTGACACCATTCCTAGCAAACCGTTGTTTGGCTATGTTACCGCTTTTGCTCAGCCCCTCTTATAGCGTTGCTACCTGCAGGTGAAGTTGAAGATTTCTCCATGGTGGACAGGATTTTGGTTGGGATATCACAATATCTCTTATTTAATTAATGCACCTATATACTTGGTAAAGGGTGGAAGGCTCGGCCTTATGCCTAGTGTTTTGTTCCACTCTTGCCGCCCTAGTTTCCGTCATACCGGTGTTATGTTCCCGGATTTTGCGTTCCTAACGCGGTCGGGTGATTTATGGGACCCCCCTGACAGTTCGCTTTGAATAAAACTTGTCCAGCAAGGCCCAACCTTGGTTTTACCATTTGCCTCACCTAGCCCTTTTTCCCTTGGGTTTCCGGAGCCCGAGGGTCATATTTATTTACCCCCCGGGCCAGTGCTCGTTGTGAGTGTTGGTCCAAACCATCAGCCGCCGGTGGCCACCAGGGGCAACTCTGGGCTCGCCTACCGGAAGTTTGGACAATCCGGTGTGCCCTGAGAACGAGATATGTGCAGCTCCTATCAGGATTTGTCGGCACATTCGGGCGGCTTTGCTGGTCTTGTTTTACCATTGTCGAAATGTCTTGTAAACCGGGATTCCGAGACTGATCGGGTCTTCCTGGGAGAAGGTCTATTCCTTCGTTGATCACGAGAGCTTGTCATGGGCTAAGTTGGGACACCCCTGCAGGGTATAAACTTTCGAGAGCCGTGCCCGCGGTTATGTGGCAGATGGGAATTTGTTAATGTCCGGTTGTAGATAACTTGACACCAGATCCGAATTAAAACGCATCAACCGCGTGTGTAGCCGTGATGGTCTCTTCTCGGCGGAGTCCGGGAAGTGAACACGGTTTTGGGTTATGTTTGACGTAAGTAGGTGTTCAGGATAACCTCTTGATCATTGCTAGCTTCACGACCGTTCCGCTTGTTCTCTTCTCACTCTTCTTTGCGTATGTTAGCCACCATACTTGCTTAGTCGCTGCTGCAACCTCACCACTTTACCCCTTCCTTTCCCATTAAGCTTTGCTAGTCTTGATACCCATGGTAATGGGATTGCTGAGTCCTCGTGGCTCACAAATTACTACAACAACCAGTTTGCAGGTGCCGATGAAACCGTGCAGGTGACGCATCCGAGCTCAAGGAGGAGCTCGATGAAGATCTTGTCCATTGTGTTGTTTCGTTTCAGTTGATCAGTAGTGGAGCCCAGTTGGGACGATCGGGGATCTGTGTAGCATTTGGGGTAGTCTTCTTTTATTTTGGTTCCGTAGTCGGACCTTGATTGTATCTAGATGATGTAATGCTTTATTCATGTAATTGTGTGAAGTGGCGATTGTAAGCCAACTATGTATCTCTTTCCCTTATGTATTACATGGGTTGTGTGAAGATTACCTCACTTGCGACATTGCTTTCAATGCGGTTATGCCTCTAGTCGTGCTTCGACACGTGGGAGATATAGCCGCATCGAGGGCGTTACACCAGCATCATCTGGGAATTTGCACCTTGTGTCTAATCCAACATCATTAGGGAACTGGCACCTTGTGTGTAATCTAGCCTCATTTTGGAAACATGATCTCGAGGTTGACCATACTTCCCTCCTCGCAGGAACTGCATCCTGACATGAAGTTACTTCTTTTTTAGATCAATACTCAGAGCAACTCAGAATCATTTAGTAGAAGCCAGATAAACAGAACTCGGAGAAGTGAATTCAAAAGGAATATATATATATAAACAGACTACAAGGTGAGAACACCCACTTCCTACATTAAGCTAAAAACAAAAGTATTAGGACAATTAAGACTCTTCTTATTAAACATCGAAGAACACCAGGCTTAAGAGAAACAGAAACTACAACATATACACATCGAAGAACACGAGGCTAAACAAAAGTAATTGAAAGGGTGTTACTTACCAAAGCTCGTTTTACAGGTTTGGTGCAGCTCCTCTTTAACTTGCCACGCTCCTTGAAGATGTCCCCACTATCCCGTGTTTGGTCTTCATTGCTACTCTGCATGTTCACACTTGTGGTTTTAAAATCTCAACATGACAAGAAAAATATACTAATAGTAATACTCGCGCATCTTGTGGGCAACATTAAAGCACTCGTCTGCCATCTTAGAGCATCTCCAACAGAATTGCAACGCGTGGCACTTTAGTAAAGTGTTTACAGTGCTGAGATCGAGAAGTAGAGAGACTAGAGAGTAGAGGATAGTTCTCAACATTGATAGATAAAAAAAATAGATAATTCAACTACTCCTCGTCTTCTGACTCCTCCTCGATGATGTCCTCCTCCGACGTCTGACTGTAGGTGTGAAGATATCGATCGTCGTCGGATTCTCAGGGCGACGCTGCTCCTAGCCTCATGTTGAATTGAGCGTCTGCTTTTTTGCCTACGCTTGTCCTCGCGATAGGCGGCTCGCTCCGCCCTCCTCTTATCCCTCTCCACCCTCCTTTGCGCATAGAACTCGCGCTCGTTGATGATGTCCTGCGGGAAGTGTTGGCGCCACAACGCCATGGCTTCCTCGTCCATATCGGCGATGCCGAGATGGTGCTCCCGCCTCCGGTTGTCGCGATGATCCTCGTCGGTGCGAAGCCGCGGAAGAGGCGCAAGCTCCTGCGCTCGCTCCCGCGTCGACACGTTGGGGAAGTTCAATGTTCTATGAGGCCACCAGAGGCACCACGCCGCCGCGTCATACGCGCGGGCAGCCTCGTTAGCGGTGTCGAAATTGCCGAGGCCGAGGCACATCCCGCGGAACTGGATCTCGGCGGAGAAGCCGCCAGAGGGGCGCGCGGACGCCGCGGTTTCCCCTAGTTTCCCGGTGACACGGTGGCATGGTGGCGCGGCGGCAGCGAGGCGAGAAAGAGCGAGGAGAGAGCGGTAGCGAGGCACAGAGCAGGGAGAGAGCAGTGGCAAGGCACACAGCGTTGGGAGGGCGTTGGATTTTATAAAGCGCGCCGAACGCCGCGCGCCAAAACTAGCGCACGCTCGGCCGCTTTTTCCCGCGCCCGCGCGATCCTTTCCTGACGTCTCTGCTATCTCTACACTCTTCTCTACTGTTATATTTATTTTATATTTAATATTTATCTCTACTTCTCTACTGTCTACTTTTTTCTATACTTTTTTCCTTATAAAAAACAGAGTTGGTGATGAACGTGTGCCTGCCATCCTGCAATATAGGCCGTCTGATTTATATCTGACAGATAGGAAGGAAACAATGGGAATTTTGCAAAAATATAACCATACCCCTCTCCAGATTTGCAAATAAGGCATTCCCTCATTCATCCTTTTCTCCCAGAAGATAAACTACTCATACAAATGCATCTTGATGCGTGCAACGCATGGGCATCTTGCTAGTTCTAAAAAACTTTCCATCATTTGCCACACTACTGGTTGCAGATGAAAAACCTACCCAAGCACAACGCGATACAGGAGCGGCGCACAACTACAAGCTGATATTCTGTTGGACAATGGAGGCTATAACCAATTACTTTTACGGGAACAATAGCACCCAGGAAATTTGAAGGGTAGGTATGAACAAAATTGGAACTGCACATGTACTGCTAAGTGATTCAATACACACATACCAATCGAGGTGGAGAACGATGGTCGCGGCGGCCTCTGTGAGTCATGGTCGGCAACAGGAGTCAGTTCATTGTCCACACGGTGGTGCTTCTGCGCTTGGCGTCGGCTTCCGAGAAGCAGATCCGAGATCGTGGAAGACGATGCCGGGGAAGAGGCTCCATGTACGACGACGACGGTGGATCGGCTCTAGTGCGGCGTACGAGGTTGTCAATGAGGCAGATGCGCTGTGGTGGATGAGTGTGCCGATGTAAAGAGGAGGAGCACGAAGGCTGCGGGGCCGTGGAGAAGTATATTTTGCGGTGGGGATAGAAAATGGGGAGTATTCAGGTGTACTACTCTGGGTGCCGGGGTGGGGTTGGCTGGGTAGGGTGAACCTGAAGTTACGAAAACAGCCCCCTACCAAACGTCATCCATAGGCCTGTACCGAAGGCTATGATGGTAACTTCCCACTACTCGAATCAGGGTCGTGGGAGATTTTACCGCCGACCTCAAAATTTTGTGACACTGAACTCCCCGTGTGGCGTGTTGAGTGATTCGGCTAAGCAACTAGCGAGTAGTACTAGTAAACTCTACATATTAGGTTTGACCAAAGTCAAACTTCCTAAAGTTTGACCAAGTTTATAGAAAAATATAAACATTTACCATAACAAATATGTATGATGTGAAAGTAAATTCAATAATGAATCTAATGGTATTTATTTGTTATTGTATATGTTAATATTTTTTGTTATAAGCTTTCTGAGAGTTTACAAAACTTGACTTTGACCAATGCTAATATGCGGACTTAAATACAAACAGAGGGAGTACACATTTGTTTTATTAGTTTGTAGTGAACTAATCATTTGTTGAAATTGTGAAATAAATATATTAGGCTATTGACTTCGAATGTAATGGTCTATTACAATCATTATCGAATCCCAAGATGTATACAAGGTCTGTAGTACTTCACAACATGCTCAAATTCACATAATCCCAGTCAAATGAGAATCTAAATGCATTTCATAGTTATTACTTTGTAAGATACAACAAAACCAACCATAACTCTACATCAGCCATTATAGAAGCAACATTTTGAACATATCCCAATGTGTGAATGAAACGTGCAGAGAGAGCTTGCGAAGATGGAGCAGATAGGGCGAGAAAGATTGTATGTATGTGGACGAGAGAGTAGGAGACAAACCTAACGAGACAGAGAGAGAGATAGAGAGAGAAAGAGATATGAAGAAGTGAGGTATGTGTGAAAGATGGAGACATGTAATATACGTGAGATGCATGTGCATCCGGATTCTGTATACGTGGAAAGAGAAGAGACAACATGTTTGATGAGAGAGCTGGAAAAACATGGACGAGAGGGGAAGGATCTCGTGGGTTGAGGGATTGATAATTTTGTTCGGGGGAGAGAGGGATTGGTAATTTTGTGCGAGAGAGAGAGAGAGGGTGGGGGGAGGAGTCAGTCAGCCGTCGTCACGTCATCCTACTTCCAAATGGCCCTGCATTCTCTAGCGCGGTGTAGTCGCCGTCTTTGATCTCCTCGATGCCCTCTTTGAAGATTGAGGTGTTGTGCATGTTGGGGTGCAAAGAAGCACAAGCGAGAGTGGTCGCCGTATAACCTTGGATGGGGATGAATTGTGTGCTCGGGGGAGTGTGTGTGTGCGTGTGTGTGTGTTGTGCTGTGTGTGTGTGTGTGTGTGTGTGTGTGTGTGTGTGTTGTGCTGTGTGTGTGTGTGTGTGTGTTTGTGTCAAATATTGAGAGAAAACAAACCTAAGGAGAGAATTGGGTATTCACGAAGAGATTGTGCGGGCCTTGAGGTGGGAAGGGGCCGGGTGAGGGTGTCTGTCGGTGTCAAAACCGGCGGATCTCGGGTAGGGGGTCCCGAACTGTGCGTCTAGGCGGATGGTAACAGGAGAGAAGGGACACGATGTTTTACCCAGGTTCGGGCCCTCTTGATGGAGGTAAAACCCAACGTCCTGCTTGATTAATATTGATGATGTGTATTACAAGAGTGGATCTACCACGAGATCAAGGAGGCTAAACCCTAGAAGCTAGCCTATGGTATGATTGTTGTAATGTATGTTGTGTCCTACGGACTAAAGCCCTCCGGTTTATATAGACACCGGAGAGGGCTAGGGTTACATAGAGTCGGTTACAATGGTAGGAGATCTACATATCCGTATTGCCAAGCTTGCCTTCCACGCCAAGGAAAGTCCCATCTAGACACGGGACGAAGTCTTCAATCTTGTATCTTCATAGTCTTGGAGTCCGGCGGATGATGATAGTCCGGCTGTCCAGACACCCCCTAGTCCAGGACTCCCTTAGTAGCCCCTGAACCTGACTTCAATGACGATGAGTCCGGTGCGCATAATGTTCGGCATTGCAAGGCGGGTTCCTCCTCCGAATAATCCATAGAAGATTGGAAACACCTGGATAGTGTCTGGCTCTGCAAAATAAATTCCACATTCCACCGTAGAGAGAATAAAATGTACACAAGTTCAATCTGCTGACGTGTTTCGCGGCATGACGTCACGCCACTACCAAGCCTTTACTTGAATCGTTTTTTATTATACCACCTCAGCGCGTTTTAGCGAAGCGGTTTCCTTGGCACGTCTTGTCGAAGCAGAGATCGTGTTCCCCTTATTCCAGGATTCTCATCAATACGGACGTGGGTAACCCAACCGCGCCATTGATGGTGGCGCTTGGGAGATAAGCGAGTTTTACCAGGCTAGTGGGGACGCATAGTCTCCGTCTGCCTATATATAAGGGATAAGGATTCACCTTTTCACCTACGCCTTCTTCCTCCTTTGCTTATCCATCTCCGCACACTCGAGCTCCAGCACCCAAGTTCGCGCATCTCGTCTCAACCTTCTCCGACCATGTCCGGAGCGGGAGGCAAGTGGTTCGCCTCCACCGTTAAGTAGGAGCACATCACAAAGCTGCGCAGCGCCGGATACCTTTCCGGTGACATCGCGCACCGGCTGCCCGACGAGGGGCAGCTTATCCCCACCCCCAGGCCCCATGAGAGGGTCGTTTTCCTCCCCCACTTCCTCCGCGGACTGGGCTTTCCACTTCACCCCTTTGTCCGGGGGCTCGTGTTCTACTATGGCCTGGATTTCCATGATCAGGCGCCGAACTTCATCCTCAACATCTCGGCGTTTATTGTCGTGTGCGAGGCCTTCCTCTGCATCCAGCCCCACTTCGGCCTGTGGCTCAAGACCTTCAATGTCAAGCCAATGGTAGTGAAGGGCACTCAAGCGGAGTGCGGAGGCGCCATGTTGGGCAAGATGCCCAACGTCCTTTGGTTCGAAGGGGCCTTCGTGGAATCCATCAAGGGGTGGCAGTCGGGGTGGTTCTATATCACCGAGCCGCGCGACCCTACGTGGGCGGCGGCCCCCGAGTTCAGATCTGGTATCCCTACGCAGCTCACCTCCTGGAAAGAGAAGGGCTTGCTGTGGGGTGATTCGAAGGAGCTGACGGGACTCCAAGCCTGTATCCAGAAGCTGGTGAACAAGAAGCTCAGGCTAGTTAACGTGGTCCAAGTCATGCTCGTCCGCCGGATTCTCCCATGCCAAGAACGGGCATTCAATCTGTGGGAGTTCGATCCGGAACAGCACCAGGCGTTGAGCAGGCTCTTCGACACGACGTACGAAGGCGCCTGGAGGGTGGTGTTTAAGGGCGCCGAAGCCCCCGCATCCGCGACGGAAGATCGCGGATTTCACTCGCAGCGTCCAGCTGATGAGGTAAGTGATTCTACCCCTTTACGGGACACTTATTGTTAATAGTTTGATTCTAAGCGGGTTTCAATCTTCCCTTTCCTTTGACAGGAGTGGATGAAGAAGGCCGAGCAGCTCATCTGCCCGGCTCCCATGCCAGAAAACCTAGTAGACGCCCATCTAGCAGGGCTGCTGGTTCCGGCACCACATGTGGTGCCGGAGAAGAAGGCCAAGAAGGCGGCCACGGGTACTCGAAAGAGTTCCCGTTTTCAGGTGTCCGACGACTCCGAGGCGGACTACTCCCCCGAAAATGAGGAGGTGGAAGAAGACTCTCTCCCAGAGGAGGGAGAGAGGAAGAGGAAGGCTTCCCCAACAGGGGAGGCCGAAGGGTCCAAGAGGGGAAGGACTATTCCCCCGGATAGCTCTGCCAACACCAACGTTGGCGACGAAGAGTGGCCTTCAAGGGCAGGCCTCCGGCGAGATCGTAAGTATCCGGATTCCTGAATGATTTATAATTTCTTTTTTGTGTCACATAGTGTCCTTCTAATGCTGCATACTGCCTGCAGTCCGGCCGACGATGATCTCCCCACTTCATCAAGCGGGTCGTTGGCTCCGTCGGATGTGGATTCCATCCCGACTGCCTCCACCCCTCGCGCCGCTGAGGACGCCGAGGTGGGATCCCGGGAAGGGACCCATCAGGAGGAGCCTCCGGAGGCACCGCAAGGCAGCCTCCCGGACTTTGTGCCGGACTCCACACCGGAACCCATAGTGGTTCCGGAGTCCGGCAGGCAGCCCCTTCGCAAGAAGGGCAAGACCGTGACACCGGCGGCCTCCGTCCAACTGGAGGCGCCGGACAACTTGTTGGAGGCACTCAAAGGCGCTTCCATCGAAGAAGAACACCGCACTATTATGAGTGCGGTGATTCAGAAGGTTCAGCTCGCCAAGAGCGGGCTGACCGAAGCCTGCAGTAGCCTTCTAACAGGCTTTGAGGTAAGAAGTTAAAATTATGTAATGTAATACTGCATAGACAGTAGCCCCTGATGCTCAGTTCGGTGTTCAGAAAGAAAAGCCGGACTGAGGATCTAAAAAGATATACGCAGGGTTGCTAAGAAGTATGTCAATATGGGTTTGCAGGCTGCGCTGCTGACCTCTGCCGCACTGACTGCGGAGGTCGGTGCATTGAAGCAGGATCTCGAGCGGTCCGAGCAAGCGCTCGGCCATGCTAAGAAGCAGCTCGAGGACAAAGAAGGTGAGTAACACCACTTTGAATAGTTACCTTACAGAAAAGGATTTAGGTTGCAATAAAAGAATAACAAGGATAACATGGGTACTGCAGGGGCCACGAACAAGGTGGCAACCCTGAATGAGGCTGTGTCCATGGCCAAATGCAATGCGGCCATGGAACGGGCAGAGCGAGAGAAGCAGGAGGCGCGGGTGGCGGAGGTGCAGCAAGAGCTCCAGGCTCTCATGGAAAAGCATGGGAGTTTGGAGCGCGACTCAAAGACTCGAGAGTCCGAGCTCGCCTCGGCTCTCGAAAGTGCCAAGTCCGCCAAGGCCGAGGCCCGCAAGGCCCTTCAGGAGGTTGAAGATGTGAAGAAAATAGCGGCGGGTAAGGCATTTTTCATGCAAAGCAAGCATGTTAATGTAAACTACCTGACACTTACCCGAATTTGGAGCTCTCCAGGGGCGTTTGCAGATCTGCCTTGCAGTGTATTCGATGCCGCCGCATTCTACCGTGGCAAGGAGGGGAGCTCAACGGAGAAGGTCTTCTGGTCTCAGTACACTGAGTCCGGCCATCCGGTGCCCCCTAGCGACCAGCTGAAGCAGCTGGTCGAACTCCACAAGGTAGCTGAGGAGGCCATGAAGGGCCTCATAGTCCGGCTGTGGCCTGGAGAGGCCATGCCTGGGAGCTACTTCGGCCTCGTGCGGCGGCTGGTGGATGCGTGCCCCTGGGTGGAGGTCATCAAGCGCTCCGCCTCTATTGAAGGTGCTCGTCGGGCCCTTGCCCGCGCAAAGGTGCACTGGGGCAGGCTGGATGCGGAGAGGCTTCTTACTGACCCGCCGCCAGCGGGCAAGGAGTATCGTATGCCCAAAATGTACTATAAGACTGTCCTGAAGGGTGCCCGCAATATTGAGGATGAGCGCCCCAGAGATGTAATTATTGAGTAAACTCGCTATGTATTATCCTGTGCGCTGAAAACTTTGTTCATATGCGCTAAGCAACGCTTGTTTAATTTAAAATATTGCCTTCTGTGCGGCCGTTTATAAAATCTGAGAGATGGCAAGTCGTCGGCTTCAGCCCCCATGCCACTAGTGCTGGGGTGTTCGGGATAAACTTGAGCACTCTTGTTCCCATTTTTGGGTCCATCTAGGGAGGCGCTCAACACAACGAACAAGGCAACCGGACTTATAATGCTTGAACACTCTCACTTAGCCATAGAATTCTATAATTTTAAATTTCGGCGAAGCCCCGAGTATTCGGAAGACTGAATTCGGGGTGCTATCCACGCCTTCGTCGGACATTATCCGGTTCTTCGCTCGAAGCTGCGTAAGTCTTTAGGGACTCGAAAAGACCTCTCGAACAGCGACCAGTCTCTCGCCTTATCATGCCAGTCAGTTTTAGCTTTCTCCACTGAGGCGCTCGCCCAGCTCAACCGGGGCGCAATCGCAGTGGTTCTCCCAGTGCTACCTTAGCCAATAGAACAGAACGTAAGGTACCAAAACATGGGAGCCGGGCAAACCCAACTATTGACCCAGGACATGATTTGGAGCCGATTCATATAATGCTATAAGTTCGGGGTGCCGCACTTGTGAAAGTGTTCGGACTTATCACACCATAATGCGGGGAACACAAGCCCCTGGTGTATTCGGCCGTACCAAAATATACGGGTGCAAGATGTCATTAATGAACATATATGTAAAGTAATGCAATTATAGGCAAAAATGCTGCATTATTTATTTAAGGAATTCTGCTATGAGTGAATGATACAAATAGTGCGGTAAGGAAGGGATTGGACTAATTAAACATGTCCCCCTCTAGGGGTCGGCTGCGGACTGGTGTATATAATCGAATTTAATGCTCGTAATGGAGACCACCTGAATGTTCGTCGCAGCCTTTTTCCCTCCCTGGCTGTTGCATCGTGAGTTCGGCGGGCGCGCCGCCGGACAGGGCCTCTGGTGAACGGAGTCCTGTATATAAAAAGAAGGAAAATGAAAAATAAAAAGGTGACACACTTGGGAGCCCCTGGTGTGGTCGAGCCGCACTCTGGGTCTGTTGTGGTCGTGCCCCTCCCCCTATGCCCAAGGTATCTCCAGAGCGTAATGATGTATGCGGAGGGTTGGTCTTGCAGTCGTGCGAGGGCTGGGGTTGGGGCCGCATTGCTACGCGTGCTCGGAACGTGCCAGGTGGTCTTGATTGATGTTGCTCCGGGCGCGTTTGGCTGTGTCCGGTCGTTTAACGGCCGGACTCGAAAATTGCCTTAGAAGGCTGCTCTGTACTTCTGCCGCGAGAGCCGCTGTATGTTCCTCCGTTCGGAGGGAGCGTTCCATATTTCCGTTGACTGTAATGACTCCACGAGGGCCTGGCATCTTGAGCTTGAGGTATGCATAATGCGGCACCGCGTTGAACTTTGCAAACGCAGTTCGTTCGAGCAGAGCGTGATAGCCGCTGCGGAACGGGACTATGTCGAAGATTAACTCTTCGCTCCGGAAATTATCCGGGGATCCGAAGACCACTTCCAGCGTGACTGAGCCTGTACAATTGGCTTCAACGCCTGGTATGACGCCTTTGAAGGTCGTCTTTGTAGGTTTAATCCTTGAGGGGTCTATGCCCATCTTGCGCACTGTATCCTGATAAAGCAGGTTCAGGCTACTGCCGCCGTCCATCAGGACTCTCGTGAGGTGAAATCCATCGACGATTGGGTCTAAAACCAATGCGGCGAATCCGCCATGGTGGATGCTGGTCGGATGGTCTCTTCGATCGAAAGTGATCGGACAAGAGGACCATGGATTGAACTTTGGGGCGACTGGCTCCATCGCGTATACGTCCCTTAGTGCACGCTTCCGCTCCCTCTTGGGTATATGGGTTGCGTATATCATGTTTACCGTCCGCACTTGTGGGGGGAAACCCTTCTGTCCTCTACTGTTCGGCGGCCGAGTCTCTTCCTCGTCATCGCTAAGCAGCCCCTTGTCATTGTTTTTGGCAATTAACTTGCCTGCCTGCTTGAATACCCAACAATCTCTGTTGGTGTGGTTAGCTGGCTTTTCGGGGGTGCCATGTATCTGGCATGAGCGGTCGAGTATTTGGTCCAAATTGGACGGACCCGGTGAGGGAGTCCTGGACTAGGGGGTGTCCGGACAGCCGGACTATCATCGTCCGCCGGACTCCAAGACTACGAAGATACAAGATTGAAGACTCCGTCCCGTGTCCGGATGGGACTTTCCTTGGCGTGGAAGGCAAGCTTGGCAATACGGATATGTAGATCTCCTACCATTGTAACCGACTCTGTGTAACCCTAGCCTCCTCCGGTGTCTATATAAACCGGAGGGCTTTAGTCCGTAGGACAACATACATTACAACAATCATACCATAGGCTAGCTTCTAGGGTTTAGCCTCCTTGATCTCGTGGTACATCCACTCTTGTACTACCCATATCATCAATATTAATCAAGCAGGACGTAGGGTTTTACCTCCATCAAGAGGGCCCGAACCTGGGTAAAAACATCGTGTCCCTCGTCTCTTGTTACCATCCGCCTAGACGCACAGTTCGGGACCCCCTACCCGAGATCCGCCGGTTTTGACACCTACATTGGTGCTTTCATTGAGAGTTCCTCTGTGTCGTCACCGATAGAGCGGATGCCTCCACCCATATTCAAAGACGGTGTTTTCGCCGAAGGGGCCTTAGCCGACGGCCAAACTATCCGGCTTGGTGGTTTTCTTATGACCGCCTGTCCGGCCGCTGCTTCGACAATGACTTCGCGAGTAGTTAGAAGCAATCTTCGCGTCAGCCCTAAAGCTGCCGAACAGTTGGACCCAATAGAGCTCTCGTCTGTTAATGAGCTCTTGGATCGCATCGCTGCCCTGGGAGTCGCTACGGACTACAACCAGATTGGGCTTAAAACTGATCTGAGAGAGATTAACTCCCCCCAGGCCACCCACCAAATCGCAGTGGTAGAGGAGCAATACGGCAACTCTTTGCCCGTGTTAAAAACAATTCATGTCCGGATTCCCGAACCCTCCATGGCGGATTCCCGCGGAGGGACGGACTTCGATCGAGCATTGAACTTAAAATCATGCATCGCCCCGGACTCGCTGGATTGTGTCCAGCAAGCCAAACTTCCGAATTCGGAAACCCCTCGGCCTTTGAGCCCCAAGATGGGCAGGGATCCGGATTTTAGTCCACCCACCCGCCCAGACATATGCGATCTATCTCTAATACGGCAAGAGCCCGCTGAAACAGTACATCACTACTGGGCCAGATTCCTCCTGGTTATGGACAAGATAAAGGACTGCCGAGAGGAAAACGCAATATCAATCTTCTGCAATAACTGCACGGACAAGGGAATACTCAACGCCATTGATTGCCACAAAATTACGCGCTTCACCGATCTGGCATCCATAGTACGAAAGTACTGTGCGATGGAGAGCTTCCGGAAAACCGAAAATCAATTTTGGGATAATCCGGCCTCAAACCCAGTCCGCATCAAAAGGGCGCCTTACACTCAGGCCCCAGATGCAAAAACGAAAAAACAAAAACCCAATAAGGGAAACGGAACCGTACTGGAGGGATGGCTCAATGGACCCTGTAAGCTTCATAGTACAGAGGAAGCCGTCCCAACACATAGCCTTCGAGCATGTTGGATATTACGGCAGGTGGCCAAAAGTGGCGAAGAGCTTCTAGCTCCGGGAAACCACTCCAACAATACCAGCACGGTATCAACAGTCTTCGAGACCTTCGCATCAAACAATATGCGAAAGCGAACAATCCGCGAACTCGCCGAAGTCTACCAAGTAGCAACAGCAAACCCATGGAGCGACACAGCTATTACCTTCAACGCCAGCGACGAGCCTAAATTCCGAACAACCAGAGCTCCAGCCGCACTAGTACTTAGTCCCATAGTGGACGGCTTTCGACTGACAGAAGTCCTCATGGATGGCGGCAGCGGACTAAACCTCATTACGAGGAAACTCTGCGAAAAATGGAAATCGATTGGAGCCGTATTGAGCGAAGTAGCACAACCTTTAGAGGAATAATCCCTAGCCGGGAAGCGCGCTGCACCGGAAAAATCACACTCGATGTGGTGTTCGGCTCTCCGGACAATTAAAGATCCGAAGAAGTCACGTTCCAGGTGGCCCCGTTCAGCAGCGGGTATCACGCCATATTAGGACGAGAGGCATTCACAATTTTTCAAGCAGTACCTCATTACGGGTACATGAAGCTCAAAACGCCTGGGCCCAGCGGAATAATCACTCTCGCTAGTGATCCGGACATAGCACTCCGTGCCGAAAACAAGACAGCCGCACTAGCCCTCGAGGCACTATCCGAAGCCTTAGCGGCAGAAGAACTCACCGCGCTGCGCTCTACGGTGAACAGGGACGATGTGATACTCGATAAAAGATCCAAGTCCACCTCCTTCAAACCAGCAGATGAGACAATAAAATTCCAGGTCCATCCAACGGACCCAACAAAGACGGCCTCCATTGGGGCACAATTGAACCCCGAAGTAGACGCCGCACTGCGCGAATACCTTCGGGAAAATTGGGATATCTTCGCCTGGCATCCTTCGGACATGCCCGGAATCCCACGCAGGTTGGTAGAACACAGCCTAAACATCCTCAAAGGATTTAAGCCAGTCAAACAGGCTCCTCGACGATTTTCCGAACCCAAAAGACAGGCAATGGGAGAAGAGCTAGCCAAACTATTGGAAGCCGGATTCATTAGAGATATCAAACATCCGGACTGGCTAGCAAATCTGGTGATGGTACCAAAGAAGGATAAATCCTGGCGCCTCTGTGTCGATTTTAAAGACCTCAATAAGGCTTGCCCAAAGGATCCCTTCCCTCTCCCCCCGCATCGATCAAATTATCGATGCTACAGCAGGGCACGATTCGTTGTGCTTCCTGGACGCATACTCTGGCTATCATCAAATCAAGATGGCGGAAGCAGACCAAGCCGCAACGACATTCATCACTCCATATGGACCATTCTGCTTCAACACGATGCCCTTCGGACTTAAAAATGCCGGCGCAACATATCAGCGCATGATTCAAACATGTCTGGCCACCCAGATCGGCAAAATAGTCGAGGCATACGTAGACGACGTAGTCGTCAAAACAAAACACGTCGAAACTCTAGTAGACGATGTGAGGCTCACATTCGACAATCTCAGAGCATATGACATCAAGCTGAATCCGGAAAAATGCGTTTTCAGCGTACCAGCCAGAAAGCTGCTGGGCTTCATTGTATCCGGTAGAGGAATTGAAGCAAATCCGGCTAAAATCCGAGCTCTGTCACAGTTGGATATTCCAAAAGACCTCAAACAAATACAAAAATTAACAGGATGCGTGGCAGCCTTAAGCCGCTTTATCTCCCGTCTAGGAGAAAAGGCGTTGCCCCTCTATCGCCTCCTCAGGCGCACCGAACACTTTGAGTGGACGGATGCTGCCACTGCCGGACTCGAAGAAATAAAGGCCATATTGGCAACAAATCCGGTCCTGGCTGCGCCCACTCTGGGCGAACCAATGTTGTTATACATCACAGCAACGCATCAAGTTGTAAGCGCGGTCCTCGTCGTCGAACGAGCGACAGAAGGGCATAAATCCCCCCTTCAAAAACCAGTGTATTATGTATCCACTGTGTTAACCCCCTGCAAATCCCGTTACCCGCACTATCAGAAGATAGCATATGCGGTGTTCATGGCGTCCTGAAAGCTCCGGCACTACTTCCAAGAGTGTTCGATAACAGTGGCCTCTGAAGTACCACTCAATGACATTATAAATAACCGCGACGCAACGGGCAAGATTGCAAAATGGGCCATTGAGCTCTTACCATACGACATCACTTACAAACCTCGGCGAGCCATAAAGTCACAAGTTTTGGCTGACTTCGTCGCCGAATGGACTGAAGCCGAACTCCCTAAAGAGTACGGCGCATACTCCAACTGGACTATGCATTTTGACGGCTCCAACTGATGTCCCCAACCGGAGATACAGTCCAGTATGTACTCCAAATAATGTACACAGACTCCAACAATGCAGCCGAATACGAGGCCCTATTACATGGTCTCCGGATGGCAGTCTCCATGGGCATTCAACGCCTGGAGGTGCGCGGGGATTCGAACCTTGCAATATCCCAAATAAACGGAGACTTTGATGCCAAGGATCCAAAAATGGCAGCATATCGCAACGCTGTCCTAAAAATGTTAGCTCGGTTTGAAGGACTGGAATTCCATCACATAGCTCGAGATAATAACCAAGCGGCCGACATACTGGCACGCATCGGTGCGAAACATGATGCTGTCCCTCCTATTATCTTCCTGGAACGGCTCTTCAAGCCATCCGTACTATGGGAAGAGGAGCCCGGTAGTGACAAACCGGAGAAAACCGCACCAACCGGTGATTCGGCAGATGACATAACACCCTCAGCCCACGTCATAATGGCAGTAATCGCCGCATGGACAGAACCTTTCCTAGCCTACTTACTTAGGCAGGAACTTCCCGAAGACCAAAATGAGGCCCACTGCATAGTCCGGCGATCGAAGGCCTACAAGGTCCACGAGGGAGAACTTTATAAAAAAAGTACGACCGGAGTCCTTCAGAGGTGTATCTCTGAAGAAGAAGGGCGAAACCTCCTGGCTGAAATTCATGCCGGACTAGGAGGACACCACGCAGCAGCCCGGGCCCTTGTAGGAAAGGCATTCCATACAGGATTTTATTGGCCGACGACCCGGGCAGACGCGCAGGACTTGGTCCAGCGATGCGTTGGTTGTCTGCTCTTTGCTAATCAGAGCCATATGCCACCCACCGCCCTCAAAACCATACCCATTACCTGGCCGTTCGCGGTCTGGGGGCTTGACATGGTTGGACCCCTTAAAGGGGGAACCCACAAGCAAAGGTACTTATTGGTCATGGTGGATAAATTCACCAAATGGATAGAGGCTAAACCAGTCAAAACGGCAGAGTCCGGACCAGTGATAGACTTTATATCAGGGGTGGTACACCGTTACGGAGTCCCCCACAGCATCATCACCGACAACGGCATGAACTTCACAGCCGATGAGGTCAAGTCATGGTGCAAAAATATGGGCATCAAGCTCGACTACGCTTCAGTTTATCACCCTCAAACCAACGGTCAAGTGGAAAGAGCAAATGGTCTAATAATGAGCAGCATTAAACCCAGATTAGTGAGGTCACTTACTAAATCCGACACACAATGGGTCGAGGAGCTCGACTCCGTACTCTGGGGGCTGCGGACAACGCCTAACCGTACTACCGGATTCACACCATTTTTTATGGTATACGGCGCAGAGGCAGTCTTGCCCCGTGACATTATTCATGACTCACCTCGAGTGCGCATGTATGAGGAAAGAGAGGCCGAGCTTGATCGGCAGGACAGCTTGGACACATTGGAGGAAGAACGTGACGTCGCGAAGGCTCATTCCGCATTTTATCAGCAGCAGGCCCGAAGATATCAAAGCAGAGAAGTACGGGCCAAGACTTACAACGTTGGCGAACTAGTTCTACGCGTGCCGGACAAGAAAAAGGACAAGCTCAAGCCCAAATGGGAGGGCCCCTTCATTATCGATCAAGTCCTGACCGGCGGGGCATACCGTCTACGAAATGCGTCAGACAACCGACTCGAGCCGAACCCATGGAACGCAGCCCGCCTCCGACGATTCTATGCCTAGCGCCGGACTAAGAGTTCGTCCCCTTCCCCAGTCCAAACTTTTACACTTCGGCTATCTTTCGTTTCTCTTTTTATGCCTTTTTATCTAAAAGCCCTTACGGGCCTGTTTTCGCATTTTTCGCATACGCACGATGTGTAATCCGCACTCATTATTCCTGGGGGCTTCTTCTACAGAAGCTCAATTACACGGGTTTCATACCCAGCACATGTGTCAAGCTTCCACATGTACCTTTTACTCGCCATTATATGCATCGATATGACTTAAGTTTTGGACAAGCTGGGTTGCCTGGCTCCTGTGCTTACCCCTACGTTCCCGATTGTTCGGCTAGGAGGTAAAGGGAGCACCTCTGCGATTGTTACTGCCGGGTCAGCCGGATGTGTACCTCAGACTGGGTGAAGCCGAAAGCTAGCATTCTTAAGGGAATATTCGGTCGGTGACTTAAAAGATGATTTTTTACCTATTTATCTATTTGCCCCCAAATGTTTTACTGCTTTCTTTGCAGACCGGACATGCACTTTAGGGCATGCCTCCCAGGGAAAGGAACCCTTAACGGAACTATTCTCCCTGGAAGATGTTTCTTACTAACCATGTAATATAACATAACTAGTTGGGCACTTGTCTGATAAAGCACTAATGACCCCTACGCCTGGTCTCCATGCATACCACAGTTGTTTATTAACCAAAGAGGTATTCGGATACACTCCGGACTCTAGGGTCCCGAGGTTGAAGCGAAAAGGTCGGCAAAGACAAACGATCTACAATCCGGCTAGAAGGCATTTCACATGTCACTTTAAAGGATAACATACATTGTCAAATTTACTGATTGTATTCCTCCTCAATCCCGTCTAACAGGCTGTCTAGTTTACAGTCCCGTTGGGAAAATTTGCCAGCCAACTCTACTTGGCTGTATACTAAACTCACAGGGATCTCCTTCCCGTCGGGCCCCACCGGTCCAACTTCGGCCATGTGGTTGGGATCCGCCTTCTTGTACCGCGTCTTCACCATGGCCCAAGCCTCCCTGGCACCTTGACGGCAAGCCAAAATCTTCCACAAACGGAAGCGCTGCCGCACTCCCTGTAGCTTCTCCGCAAGCTCCGCGAGGCCCTCGGGTAGGGTGAGGGGTGGCCATAAAGCCTGAACGACGCCGCTCATTGCCTGCCGAACTCGTTCGAGTAGCTGCAACAGTTCGGGAAGTTGATCACCCGTTGATATGGGCATCTCCTCTGCAGGACGACCCGTGAGTATACCTACAAGACATATCATGTCAAAATACTTCCTCGCCGAACTCTTCTTTTCAAAAGAGTTCGCTCAAGCACTTACTATAAATGCCGCAACGAAGCCGCTGGTTCTCCTTAACGGAGCCGGACAGCTCGGCCCGAGCGCCTTTCAGCTCTTCTCCGATCTTGGCGTTGGCATCCTGGAGTTTGTTCCTTTCCCGCTGAACCCTATTCAGCACACTCTCGCCGGCCTTTAGCTGGCGCAGCAATGCTTGCCTGTCCGGATCTTGTCCGGTGGTACCTGCAATGTCATTATTAGACTCGCGCGCACGCCGCACAGCGCTTATATTTATTAATAAAAATGTGTTACCAGGAGGGGTCTTTGCGTCTCCTCCTGCGGCAGCAAGTGCGGCCTCAAGTTGGGCCTTGCACTCTTGCAGCTCCCGAGACAGCTGGGCGTTCTTCTCGGTAAGTGCCTGCATTTTCAAATGATCCTTAAATCAGTTAGCATAACTACTTTAAGTCTCGGGGGCTACTGGTATATACAACCATTGAAATTCCCTTACCTGTGTGTCTTTCACATACTGCTCCGTGGCTCTGGTAAAACCATCTTGAGCGGCACGGAGATGCGCGTCACCTGCATTAAAGGCATTCAATACCTCAGGGGAAAAGCACATTTCACGAAGCACTGTCCGGCGGCGCCTATGGTTCATGGCGCTCTCCACCTCAGACTTGGTGGCGGACAGTCTGTCGGTGTCCTCCGTTGGAGAAGGATCCGGCCCGCGTCTTGCGCTTGCCTCCCCCCCAGGCCGGGCGCTGGAGCCTGGCCGGTGTAGGTCGGATCGGCAGTTCCTGCGCTCGCAGTCCGGCGAGCGCTTTTTCTCCTGTAAAGATCATGAGCACTCAGGCGTTTCCTCAGAACGTTGCTCTGAAAATTCAAATACGAGCTATACCTTTGCGGCGACGTTTCCGCCCGCACCGCGCTCCTTTTCCGCCTGCTGGTCTGGACTGGCCTCTGTTGGCCAGCCGCCGCGGGCTCGGCTTCTTGCCGTAAAGGCACTTCCTGCAAAATACCATCGTTCGCGAAGGTTAGAAATGGGCAGGGAAGAGATAATGGTGTCCGGACTTCGGTCACGGTCACCTGGGAAGCCGGACTTAATCCGGGGTAGTCCGCCGTAATGGCGACCAAAGCATTGTCTATGCTGAGCTGGTGAAACACCCCGTCGATCAGCTCCATCTCGATGTCCGGGTCCTCTTCGGAGGCCGAATCCAGGGATCCTTCTGGATCCTCGGGTTGCGGAGCAGGACTCACCATGTCCTCCACAGTCCGGCGTAGATCCTGCGCCGAAGACGTAATGTAAGAAGCTTAAACTTCGAGAGCATGGGTTGAGCCCTTCAAGGTGTTCACTTACCCATCCTCTAGGGTTGATCATGGAAAACCCATTCAAAGGGTTCGTTTGAAGGAAATCCTCCTTCTCCCCCTTGTACAGGCTGGACAGGATCTCCACCAGATCCTCGGTCGAATCCGGCCCTTTGCGGCCATGCCGGGTGGCATCGTCTTCCCCGTTGAAATCCCACATGGGGTGGCCTCTGTATTGCAATGGCTGTACCCCTCGCTTGATGCATGTCACCATGACTCCGATCATGGTCAAGCCGGAATGGGCCATTAATCTTATTCGGCCCATCAAGTAATGGACGCTCTTGTCTTCCTCCAATCGGGGGCTCCGCGGGCGCCAGCTGAGGCGTTTCTTCAAGGGAGCAGCACTAAACTCCGGGAGGCCGATCCGGACTGGGTCTGGCAGCGGAGCGTCTCCTATATAAAACCACTCCGAGGGCCAGTCTTCGGACGCCCTCTTGGGAGTACCGGATAGGTATCCGGTTCCGGCGATGCGCCATATTTCGGCACCGCCCACTTGATATATAGACCCCTCGTAAGAACGGGGTACGAGGCAAAACAGCCTCTTCCACAATGCAAAATGGGGCTCGATTCCCAGGAATAGCTCGCAAAGAGCTACATAGCCCGCGATATGCAGGACAGAGGCGGGCGTGAGGTGGTGGAGCTGGAGTCCGTAGAACTTCAGGAGCCCGCGGAGGAACGGATGTATTGGGAATCCGAGTCCCCTTATCAGATAGGGGACGAAGCATACTCGCTCCCCCTTATTGGGGCTTGGAGTGTCCTCCGCCTGCCTCCCACCTTGATAAGTAACCAGTCCGGCCCGGACTGGGACCATGAAGGCCGGAGGGAGAAATCCCCCCGTTTGGAGCTTCACTAGCTCGTTGTGCGAAACAGAGCACCTCCTCCAATTCCCCGGCGGTGGGCTGGGAGCGCGTGAAGAAGAGCCGCGTCAACGGTCCATGATGGAATGGATTTCTAGGTCAAAGGCGCTTCGATGGAGTATTCGTGGGAGGAAGACGGTGTGGTTTGGATCTGGATTCTTGCCTCTTTTATAGGCGGACGACTCGCACAATTAGGGGGTGAAATGTAAAAGACACCCTGGCTTTTCGCATTCGTGCGACGCATGGAAGAGGGCCATTATTTGGCGTAGAAGCCGAGGAACACAGTATTCATGATGAAGCTGGACACTGTTCGGCAGGTACATGGAATTTGAAGGGAGAACCCGCCTTGCAACGCCGAAGACTATAAACGCGCTGGACTTATCGTCATTGAAGCCTGGTTCGGGGGCTACTGAGGGAGTCCTGGACTAGGGGGTGTCCGGACAGCCGGACTATCATCGTCCGCCGGACTCCAAGACTACGAAGATACAAGATTGAAGACTCCGTCCCGTGTCCGGATGGGACTTTCCTTGGCGTGGAAGGCAAGCTTGGCAATATGGATATGTAGATCTCCTACCATTGTAACCGACTCTGTGTAACCCTAGCCTCCTCCGGTGTCTATATAAACCGGAGGGCTTTAGTCCATAGGACAACATACATTACAACAATCATACCATAGGCTAGCTTCTAGGGTTTAGCCTCCTTGATCTCGTGGTAGATCCACTCTTGTACTACCCATATCATCAATATTAATCAAGCAGGACGTAGGGTTTTACCTCCATCAAGAGGGCCCGAACCTGGGTAAAAACATCATGTCCCTCGTCTCTTGTTACCATCCGCCTAGACGCACAGTTCGGGACCCCCTACCCGAGATCCGCCGGTTTTGACACCGACACCCGGAGTGGTTCTTTTAAATGGCTTCTTCCGCTGACCGGGTTTAGAGCCTCGGAATCCGGCATTGACTGCCGTATCCTCCTTGTCGTCGCCGTTAACGCGGCGTTTATTTTTGCTTCGACGCGACCTGCCATTGTGGTCCTTGTTATCCGGACTGCCAGAATTTTTACTGAGGTTGTTGCTGCGAGCTAGCCAGCTATCCTCTCCCGCACAGAAGCGGGTCATTCAGCATGTGAGGGCTGCCATGGATTTCGGCTTTTCCTGTCCTAGGTGCCGGGCTAGCCACTCGTCGCGGATGTTATGTTTGAAGGCTGCGAGGGCCTCTGCATCTGGACAGTCAACGATTTGATTTTTCTTTGTTAAGAACCGTGTCCAGAACTGTCTGGCCGATTCATCTGGCTGCTGAATTATGTGGCTTAGGTCATCGGCGTCTGGTGGTCGCACATATGTGCCCTGGAAGTTGTCGAGGAATGCGGCTTCCAGGTCTTCCCAACACCCAATTGACTCTGCGGGCAAGCTGTTAAGCCAATGCCGAGCTAGTCCTTTAAGCTTGAGTGGGAGATACTTGATGGCGTGGAGATTGTCGCCGCGGGCCATATGGATGTGAAGGAGATAATCTTCGATCCAAACCGCGGGGTCTGTCGTGCCATCATAGGATTCAATGTTTACGGGTTTAAACCCTTCGGGGATTTGATGATCCATTACTTCGTCAGTGAAGCATAGTGGGTGTGCGGCGCCTCTGTATTGAGCAATATCACAACGTAGCTCGAGGGAGCGTTGTCTGCTGCGTTCGGCCCGGCCGGAGTTGTTATATCCGGCGCGACGGTCTTCGTCGTGGGTCTTGGGGCGCCCACGTGATCCATAGATGGATCTGGATTGCCTTGCTTTGTCCTCCAATATATCTCGCAAGTCCGGCGCGTTCCCTCTTGGCTTCGCGCTTTTGGAGCGGTGCCGGGGTACGGTCTTGGTGGAGGGCCTGGATGCCTCTCTATCGCGACCACGGGGTGGTTGGTCAGCCGTATTATGCGCTGGTTATGAAGGTATGTATGCTTCCTCCTCTAATCGGGGGAGCAACTTGTGTTTTGGGTAGCTCTTGGAGGGGCGTTCGAGTTCATACTCTTCGGCCGCGAGGACCTCGGTCCATCTGTCGGCCAGCAGGTCTTGATCAGCTTGAAGCTGCTGCTGCTTTTTCTTTAGGCTATTGGCCGTGGCGATAAGCTTGCATTTAAAACGCTCTTGTTCGACGGGATCCTCCGGCACGACGAATTCGTCGTCGTTGAGGCTTGCCTCGTCTCTGGAGGGAGGTATGTAATTATCATCCTCGACCTCTTCGTCTGCCGCTCTCTCGTGAGGGCTTGCTTCTGCATCCTCCTGCGCTGAATCTTGCTGGAGGGGATTGTCTTCGGCACTTTCTGGGGTGTTATTATCTCCTGTGACGGAATCTCCATTCTTATTGTGGCGGGATTTAGAGCGGCGCCGCTGACGTCGGCGCTTGGGCTGTTTCTTTGAGGAATCTGCCTCCGCTGCCTCCTCGCTGTCCCCATCTTTTGGGGTGTCCACCATGTATATGTCGTATGACGAAGTGGACTTCCAGTGCCCTGTAGGCGCTGGTTCTTGATCGTCTCCGGCATCGTCGTCCATACCGTCGATGTCTTCGGAGTCATAGTCTAGCATGTCGGTTAGATCGTCGACAGTGGCTACAAAGTGGGTGGTGGGTGGGCTTTGAATTTCTTCGTCGTCCGCATCCCAACCATCCTGGCCGTAGTCCGGCCAGGGCTCTCTGGATAGCGAGAGGTGCTTTAGCGAATTTAGGATGTCACCAAAGGGTGAGTGCTGGAAGATGTCCGCAGCGGTGAACTCCATGACCGGCGCCCAATCAGATTCGATTGGCAGGGGCGCGGGAGGTTCGGAGTCCGGCAGGGAGTCCGGCACCTCAGAGTCACGAGCTTTATAAGGGACAGGGTTAGTGTTCGGCTCCATCGCCATGGAAGTTGCAACTCCCGAGGCGGTGTCCAACCACCGGTCCTCGATCTGCACGATCGGCTCCGGACTAAGGGCCGGGGCGGATTCATGTGCGGCCTCCAAGGTACTGTCCGGCGGCAAAGTTAGATCATGCCCATCGTGACAGCGCGGCACGCTCGCTGTGGCTCGAGTCCGTCGAAGATCAAGTCCCTGCGGATGTCGGCCGTGAAGTTTAGGCTTCCGAACCTGACCTGACGGCCAGGGGCGTGGCTTTCGATCTGCTCCAGATGGCCAAGTGAATTGGCCCGCAGTGCGAAGCCGCCAAATACGAAGATCTATCCGTGGAGAAAAGTCTCACCCTGAACAGCGTTGTTGTTGGTTGAAGAAGCCATCAAGCCTATCGGTGACGACATAGAGGAACTCTCAATGAAAGCACCAATGTCGGTGTCAAAACCGGCGGATCTCGGGTAGGGGGTCCCGAACTGTGCGTCTAGGCGGATGGTAACAGGAGACAAGGGACACGATGTTTTACCCAGGTTCGGGCCCTCTTGATGGAGGTAAAACCCTACGTCCTGCTTGATTAATATTGATGATGTGTATTACAAGAGTGGATCTACCACAAGATCAAGGAGGCTAAACCCTAGAAGCTAGCCTATGGTATGATTTGTTGTAATGTATGTTGTGTCCTACGGACTAAAGCCCTCCGGTTTATATAGACACCGGAGAGGGCTAGGGTTACATAGAGTCGGTTACAATGGTAGGAGATCTACATATCCGTATTGCCAAGCTTGCCTTCCACGCCAAGGAAAGTCCCATCCGGACACGGGACGAAGTCGTGAGTCTTGTATCTTCACGCTTCAATAGTACGGACGTTGTACACAGTCCGGCTGTCCGGATACCCCCTAATCCAGGACTCCCTCAGTAGCCCCTGAACCAGACTTCAATGATGATGAGTCCGGCGCACAGTATTGTCTTCGGCATTGCAAGGCGGGTTCCTTCTCCATATACTCCAAAGCAATTATCAAACACTCAAATCGTGTTCGGATCTAAAAAATGATCTTCGTATACCACCTTAGAGAAAATGATGTTTCACCAATGCAATCTGCTAACAACTTTTTCTGATGACGTGACACGTTATTATGATCGGATCCATCATTCGAACCCCACAACTAGCCACAACGCATATTACGAGGCGGTTTCTGTGACACGTCTTGTCAAAGCAGAGATCATATCCCCTTATTACGGGATTCTCATCAATACGGGTATGGGTAATCTCACCACACCATTAATCGTGGCGCTTGGGAAACAAGCGATTCCCAACGGACAAGTGGGGAGGCGCACCGCTTCCGGTGCCTCTATAAAGGGATAAGATCCCCCCATTTTCACCCACGCATTCTTCCTCCTTCGCCCACTCTTGCCCCCTCGAGCTCCAGCGCCCAAGCCCAAGTCTTCCCTGCACAGCTAAACATGTCCGGAGCAGGAGGCAAGTGGGTATCTTCCACCGTCAAGGAGAAGCACATCGCAAATCTTCGGGCGGCCGGATACTTGGCCGCGGACATAGCGCACCATCTACCAGACGCCGGGCAGGTCATTCCGACCCCAGGACCCCACGAGAGGGTCGTATTCGTCGCCCACTTCGTCCGTGGACTGGGATTTCCACTCCATCCCTTCGTCCGCGGGCTTATGTTCTACTACGGGCTAGATTTCCACGATCTAGCCCCAAATTTCGTCCTCAACATCTCGGCGTTCATCGTCATGTGCGAGGCCTTCCTCCGCATCCGGCCTCACTTTGACCTATGGCTGCAAACTTTCTGCGTGAAGCCGAAGGTGGTAAGCGGCCAACAGGCGGAGTGTGGAGGGGCCATGGTGGGCAGAATGCCCAACGTCACATGGCTCGACGGCTCCTTTGTAGAGACCGTAAAAGGATGGCAATCGGGGTGGTTCTACATCACCAAGCCGCGCGGCACCAACTGGGCAGCGGCCCCCAAGTTCCGATCTGGAGCCCCCATGCGGCTCACCTCCTGGGAGAAGAAGGGCCTGTCCTGGGGCGTTTCTACGGAGCTGGCCAGACTCCAAACATGCGTCAAAAGCATGAAGGACAAGAACATCAAGCTTGTCAACGTGATCCAGGTCATGCTCGTTCGCCGAATCTTGCCCTGCCAGAGGCGGGTAGTCAATCTGTGGGAGTTTGTCCCAACCGAACACCGGACGCTCCAGAGGCTCTACGACATGACGCACAAAGGCGCATGGAAAGTGCTGTTCAAGGCCTCCAAAGTGCCTCCTCCAACATCCGAGGACCGCGGTCTTCATGCCGCGCGGGCTCCTAGGCCGGAGAGTTCTTAGACTAACACTGGACCCAGTTCTTCCCGATATATTCACGGGAGTGCCTTAAGTAGTTGTGCATATTTGCTTCAGGATTACGTGGAGACAGCGGAGCAGGTTTACTGCCCGGCTTCGCTGCCAGGATACCGAGCAGACGCTCTCCTGACGAAGATGCTGGTCCCGGCGCCGTACAATGTGCCGGAGAAGAAGGCCGAGAAGAAGGCCTCGGGGATCCGAAAGGGTCTCCGGCGTAAGGTTGTGCCGGAAGCGTCGTCCGAAGATGACGAGGCGGACTCCTCCCACAAAGGGGAGGAGGAAGAAGAAGACGCCCCATCCGGAAAGGATGAGGGGTCCGGGGAGGCGGACCAGGGGGCCGGAAAAGGCCCCCAGCACACGGCCGTCATACCCCTGTCGTCGGATGACGACGAGTCAAATTCCTCCCACGGAGGCGGGGGGAATCAAGAAGAAATTCCACCTTCCTGCACTGGGGAGGGGAAGAAAAGAAAAGCCGCCCCGGAGGGGGAGGCTGGGGCGTCCAAGAAGGGGAAGGTGCCCCTTCCGGACTATTCCGCCATGGCCGCTCATAGCAAGGAGGGGTGGCTGCCCAGGGGGAAGCCCCTAGTGCGATCATAAGTATCCGCACTCTATCATGATTTCACTTCATAGTTTTTGCATTTTATAATGTCGTACATATGTGCAGTCTGGCCAGGGACCTCCCCGAAGTGTCTTCCTTCGGGTCCCTGAGTGATTCGGAGATCAATTTGCTTCCGACAGCCACTACTCCTCAACACGCGGATGACACGGAGGTGTTGTCCCGCAGGCTGCCAGAGCGGGGGGAGGTGACTCTGGAGACGCCCCGAGGCGGGGTTCCAGACGTCGGATACGCGGGGTTCAAGATCCCCGCGGATCGTGTCGATGAGAGCCTTGGCCAGCCAAGCTCTCAGCCGAACACAATTCCGGAACCTTCGATGGTTCCGGACTTAGACGGGTGACCCCTCGCTAAGGAGGGCGAGCCGTCTGTGTCGCGGGCTTTTGATGTGCATGAGGCACCGGAAGGTCTGCTGGAAGCGCTTCGCGGCGCTTCCCTGGATGAAGGGCATCGTACTCTTATGAGTATGGTGATTCGGAAGGTTTCGTCTGCAAAGAGCGGACTAACCGAAGCTTGCACTAGCCTCCTAACAAGCTTCGAGGTAAGTAATAAATATGTGCAAAATTACCACCCGATAGGTTGTAGCCCCTGATACTCTGTTTGGTGTTCGGAAAGAAAAGCCGAGCAGAGGGTCAATTATAATCCGCAGGAGCCTAATCATAAGTATTATTGTGAATAAGCAGGCTGTGCTGCTTGCTGCTGCTGCCCGTACTACCAAGGTTGCCGAACTGAAGCGGGACCTGAAGCAGGCGTAGGGAGAGCTCGACCTCGCGAAGAGGCAGCTCGAAGAGAGCAAGGGTAAGTAATTCCCGCCCTTATATATTTAAGGATAGGCATAATTGGTGGGTCTAACACCTAAGTGTCGTGACCGTGTAACAGGGGCCACCGCCGAAGTGGCGTCCCTGAAGAAGGCGTTGTCCGAGGCCGAAGACAATGTGGCCTTGGAGTGTAAGGAGCGTGAAAAGCAAAGTGCTAGGGTAGGTGAGGTACAGCAAGAGCTCCAGGACCTCGGCAAGAAATGCAAGTCCGTGGAGCATGATCTGAAGGTGAAAGAGGCCGAGCTTGCGAAGGCCCTTATGAATTTAAAAGACGCCAAGGCCGAAGCCGAGAAAGCATAGCAGGAGATCCAGGAGGCCAAGAAGATAGCAGCGGGTAAGAAGTTTTTTATGCAAAGCAAACATGTGGAGGAGGCATTTCTTTTACTTACTCGAATTCGAAGCTCTCCAGGGGCATTCGTAGATCTGCCACGCATCGTATCAGACGCTGCGGAGTTCTATCATGCCCAGGAGGGGAACTCAACGGAGAAGCTGTTCTGGTCCCAGTATGCTAGGACCGAACACCCGATGCCTCTGAGTGACCAACTGAAGCAGTTGGTCGAACTCCACAGGGCGGCCGAACTGGCTATGAAAGGTTTCATAGTCCGGATGTGGCCTGGTGAGCTCATGCCCAGTAGCTACTTCCGCCTGATCAAGCGGATGGTGGATGCCTGCCCACGGCTTGAGGTGATCAAGCGATCCGTGTGCATCGAGGGTGCCCGCCGGGCCTTTGCCCGCGTGAAGGTGCATTGGGGCAAGCTGGATGCGGAGACGCTGGTCAAGGACGGGCCACCGGAGGGCAAGGAGCATCGCCATCCCGAGCTGTACTATGATGGCGTTATGAAGGGTGCTCGTCTCATGGCTGACGAATGTACCAAGTACACCATTTTTGAATGAATTCACTTCTGTCATGTTTGTATTTTAAGGACGAAGTTACTTGCGCTATGTAGCGCTTTTGTTATTTAAAATATTACCTTTTGTGCGGCTGTTTATAAAATCCTGAAAGTAGGCCAGTCGTCGGCTTCCGCCCCCGCGTGACGAGCACTGGGTGTTCGTGGAAAACCCGGACACTCTTTATCCAAATGTTTGGTCCCTTAAGGAGGTGTCCGGCGCAGCGAACGAGGCAATCGGACTATGCGGCTTTATAACTTTCACTTAGCCATAGAAGTCTACAATTTTAAATTTCGGCGAAGCCCCTAGAATCCGGAAGGCCGAATTGGGGCTCTATATACGCCTAGATCGGACAAAGCCGATTTGTCGCCTAAAGTGGAAAATCTTTAAGGATTTTAGTACCTCTCGAATAGCGACCGGCTCTCGCCACATCATGTCGGTCAGTTTTCGTCTTTCTCTACTGAGGTGCTCATCCGGAAGAACCGGGACACAATCACAGTAGTTCTCCCTGCGCTACCTTAGCCGATATAACGGAACGTAAGGCACCAAAACAAGGGATCCGGGCTATCCCAACTGTAGACCCAAGACATGATTCAGAGCTGATGCATATAGTGCTATAAGTTCGGGGTGCCGCACCATTGAAAGTGTTCAGACTTTCATTTGCCATATTACAGGGCGCCATGAGAAGCCCCTGGCAAACTGACCGTACCAAGGTGTACGGATGCAAAACCAAATAAACATTTATAGGAGAAAAAATGCTCCAATAAGAATAATAAGCTGACACTATATATAATCTCCCATGGACAAAAAATACGTTTAAGCGTATGTTTACAACGGATGCATTAAGTGGAGATAAATAGGACTATTTGACATGTCCTATCCAGGGGTAGGTTGTGTACAGGTAGATAAAGCAGGTATAATGATTGCAAATAGATTCCACCTGGGTTTTCTTCTCTTTTGCACGTCTGTTGCCTCCTTGGATGTCTCTCCCCTATGAGTCCGGCAATTCGGCTCTTCTGAGGATGCTTCACTAGCGCGGTGTCCTGAAAGGTAAAAGGGAAAAAGTATGAAGGTATTTGGCGGTTACCCGCATTGTTGACTGAGTCGTTGATGCGCCTCCGCCTATGCCCATGGTATCTTGAGTGCGTAATTGTGTATGCGTGGCATGAATGCTGCTTTGGAGGGGCTTGAGCGAAGGCCGGACTGCTAATCACGATCTTGGTGTTCCTAATGATCCTGTTGCGGGGTGCTCCGGACTCGCTTGATAGTGCTCGAAGTTGTCGCCGGATTGGTGTGTCGGAGTAGGCCGCATTGTACTTCTGCCGCGAGGGCTGCCGTATGCTCTTCTGTTCGAAGGGAGCGGTCCATATTTCCACTGACAGTGATGACCTCGCACGGTCCTGGCATCTTGAGCTTGAGATATGCATAATGCGGTACCGCATTGAATCTAGCAAATGCGGTTCGTCCAAGCAGTGCATGGTAACCGCTGCGGAAAGGTACGATATCGAAGATTAACTCTTTGCTTTGGAAGTTATCCGGGAATCCGAAGACCACTTCCAACGTTATAGAGCCCGTACAGCGGGCCTCTACTCCGGGAATTACACCATTAAAGGTATATTTGGTGGGCTTGATCCTTGAAGGATCAATGCCCATCCTGCGCACTGTGTCCTGATAAAGCAGGATTAGGCTACTACCGCCGTCCATAAGGACACGCGTGAGGTGGAATCCGTCGATGATTGGGTCTAAGACCAGTGTGGCTGAGCCACCATGACGGATGCTAGTGGGATGATCCCTACGATCAAAGGTGATCGGACAGGCTGACCATGGGTTGAATTGTGGGGCGACTGGCTCCATCGCATAGACGTCCCATAGTGCTCGCTTCCATTCCCATTTGGGGATGTGAGTGGCGTAGATCATATTGACCATTTTCACCTAGGGGGGAGGGGATTTCTTTTGTCCCCCCATATTCGGACGCCGGGGCTCATCGTCATCGTCGCTGTGCAGCCCCTTGTCCTTGTTTTCAGCGTTTATCTTACCGGCCTGTTTGAACACCCAACAGTCTCTATTGGTGTGGTTGGGTGGTTTGTCCGGTGTGCCATGAATTTGGCATGAGCGCTCTAGTATGCGGTCCAGACTAGACGGTCCCTGATTATTTCTTTTGAACGGCTTTTTCCGCTGTCCGGACTTAGATCCGCTGAATCCGCCGTTGACTGCCGTGTCTTCAGTGCTGTCGCTGTTGTTCCGTCTCTTATGTCTGTTCCGCCATGGCTTGACGTTAGCATCACGGCCGTCCGAAGCGCTGGAATGTGGTGTGGTGCCGCTGCGAGCCAACCAGCTATCCTCACCCGCACAAAAACGGGTCATTAGGGTTGTGAGAGCTGCCATAGACTTGGGTTTTTCCTGGCCGGGGTGTCGAGCGAGCCATTCGTCACGGATATTATGCTTAAAAGCTGCCAGGGCTTCGGCGTCCGGACAGTCGACTATTTGGTTCTTTTTAGTGAGGAACCGAGTCCAGAATTTCTGGGCTGACTCTCCGGGCTGTTGAGTAATGTGGCTTAGGTCATCAGCGTCCGGTGGCTGCACATATGTGCCCTGGAAGTTATCAAGGAATGCGTCTTCCAGGTTTTCCCAACTGCCAATGGAATTTGTTGGCAGGCTGTTTAACCAGTGCCAGGCTGGTCCTTTGAGCTTAATGGGGAGATACTTGATGGCATGTAGATCATCTCCGCGGGCCATGTGGATGTGGAGAAGGAAATCTTCGATCCATACTGAGGGGTCTGTTGTGCCATCGTATGATTCGATGTTTACGGGTTTGAATCCTTCTGGGAATTCATGATCCATCACTTTGTCAGTGAAGCAGAGGGGGTGTGCGGCGCCTCTGTGCCGGGCTATGTGGCTACGCAGGTCGGATTGGTCTGGGTTGCTATGTTCGGCCCGACCGGACTTATTGATGATGTATCCGGCGCGACGATCATCGTCGCGCGCTGGGGCGCGCCCCCTCGATCCGTAGATCGATCTTGGCTGTCCTGCTTTATTTTCCAAAATATCTTGCAGGTCGTGCCTGTTGCCCTGAGCCATAGTGTATCGACGTGGGGGTGCAGGCTGGTATCCCGTTTTATACCAGCCACGGGGTGGCCGGTCAGCCGTTTGGCGTTCGAGTCCATATTCCTCGGCTGCCAGGACTTCAGTCCATCTATCTGTGAGCAGGTCTTCATCATCTTGGAGTTGCTGCTGCTTCTTCTTCAGGCTCCTCGCAGTGGCTATAAGCCTACACTTGAAGCGCTCCTGCTCCACAGGATCCTCAGGCACGCCGAATTCGTCATCGCCGAGGCTGATCTCATCTTCGGAGGGGGGCATGTAGTTGTCCTCCTCCGGGTATGCGTCTGTCACCTGTTCTTCTGGGCTGACCTGCTCATCTTCCTGTTCGGCCTGCTCGAAGGCGGGCTGGTCAGGGTCATATTCTTCTTTGGCGCCATCCGGATTATTTTCGTCTCCAGGGACGGTGTTGATATGGCGGGGCTTGGACCGGCGCCGACGACGCCCATTCTTTGATTTTCTTCCCGAGGGGTTGTCCTCTGTTGCCTCGTCGCCATTAGTTTCCTTCGGAGTGTCCACCATATATATATATCATATGAGGAGGTGGCCGTCCACCGCCCTGTGAGCGGTGGCTCCTGTAATTCTCCTGCATCGTCGTCCATACCGTCGATGTCTTCGGAGTCGAAGTCAAGCACGTCGGTTAGATCATCGATCATGGCAATGAAGTGGGTGGTCGCTGGGCAACGAATTCCGTCGTTGTCTGCTTCTCACTCGAGCCGGACATAGTTCGGCCCGGAGTTTCCTGGCAAGGAGAGAGACTTCAATAAGTCCAGCATGTCGCCGAAGGGCGAGTGCTGAAAGATGTCCGCCGCAATGAACTCTGTCACCGGAGCCCAACCAGGATCGGCGGGCTCGGGGGCGCGCGGACTGGAACCTGCATCCGGATATGAATCCGGGGGTCCAGAGTCACAGGCTCCTTCAGAGGTGAGACCTGTGTTTGGCTCCATCGCTGATGAGGGTACGACCTGCGGGGCGGGGTCCAACCCTCCGTCCTTGGGCGAAGCAACCTGCCCTGGATTTAGATCCGAGGCCTCTGCCGGGGTGATATCCGGAGCAACGTCTAATAGCAGGTCAAAGCCGTGCTCATCGTGAATGTTCGGCGCTTCTGGTGCTGGCCCGAATCCATCGAATATCAAGTCTCCATGGATATCCGTCGTGTAGTTCAGGTTTCCGACCCTGATTTTATGGCCGGGGGCATAGCTATCGATCTGCTCCAGGCGGCCAAGCGAATTGGCCCGTAGCGTGAAGCCGCCGAACACGAAGATCTGTCCGGGGAGGAAAGTTTCACCCTGGACAGCGTCGTTAATGACGATTGAAGGAGCCATCGAGCCTGACAGCGACGACACAGAGGAACTCTCAACGAAAGCACCAATGTCTGTGTCAAAACCGGCGGATCTCGGGTAGGGGGTCCCGATCTGTGCGTCAAGGCTGATGGTAACAAGAAGTAAGGGACGCAGATGTTTATCCAGGTTCGGGCCCTCTCAATGGAGGTAAAACCCTACTTCCTGCTTGATTAATATTGATGATATGGGTAGTACAAGAGTAGATCTACCACGAGATCGTAGAGGCTAAACCCTAGGAGATAGCCTATGATGGTATGATTGTAATTGTGATCGGCCTTCTAAGGACCAACCTCTCCGGTTTATATAGACACTGGAGAGGGCTAGGGTTTACATGGAGTCGGTTACAAGGAAGGAAATATAATATCCGGATCACCAAGCTTGCCTTCCACGCCAAGGAAAGTCCCATCCGGACACGGGCCGAAGTCTTGAGTGTTGTATCTTCACGCTTCAATAGTCCGGACGTTGTACACAGTCCGGCTGTACGGATACCCCCTAATCCAGGACACCCTCACCCCCGGGTGCCCGGCCGAACCTGAAGTTGGCCCTGACCGGTCCGGGTGCCCGGCCCCCATGACCCCGGGTGCCCGGACGACACCGAGAGCCTGCGTGCCTCCTCGGGGCTTTGCCCTTGTATCCCCCCTCCTCTCTCATTTCGTCCCTAAACTATATAAGGGCATCTCCTAGTTCATTTGTAGGGTTAGCAAAGATTTTAGAACACTAAAGAGGGCTTTGCTCATCTTCCTCCTTTAGGAGATCTAGACCTCCACTTGGAGAAGCTCCTCTTGGAGATCAAGCCCTCCTCTTGGAGAAGATCCTCTTTGGATGCAAGACCTCACCTAGTGAGAAGAACCTTAACCTAGTTCTATTATCCTTGGATTGATCTTGTAATCTTGTGGATCTCATGTATGCTACTCTAGTGGATGTGATAATTGGGTTTGTTTGAGAGTTTTGTTCCTTGTGTTCTTGAGTGTTTTTCCTCCTTTTCCCCCCTCCAAGTGTGAAAATATCCCACCTAGGGTTTGACCCTACAACATCTTGGTATCATGAGCAAGGTTTATTCACATCTTGGAGTCCCATCCCCCCATTTGCTAGCTTGATTTTGTTGTTTTTTGTCCAAATTCAAAAATCCCCACAAAAATAGCCCCAAAAATTTTTCTTGCAATTTGTTGGATCTTGTGAGATTTGGTTGTTTTGGTCCATGGATTTGATGTTTGGCAAGTGGATCTAGCCCCTCCCCAACAATCCCCACCCTTCCCACCACGAAATTCACGGAATTTTGCATTTCCCCCAAAATTTCCGCCCATCCCGAAGACCACCGGGTGCCCGCACCTCAAACCCGCGGGCACCCGTACCCCCAGGACATTTCGCCCAGCCACCCCCGGGCACCCGCACCCCACACCCCCGGGTGCCCGCAGCCCCCAAATCAGCCCACTACCAACACCGTTTTGGCCATAATTTCCACATCCCAAGTCCGTTTTTCCTGTTCTTTAGCTCGTTTGGAAGCTCTTGACATCCCCCATCCACTTATCCCACAACCACCACCATTATCCCCCATCCAAAAAATCATCACAAAAACACCCAGCTTCCGTATTTGACTGATTTTGCACTGCCATTTTCGTTTCCTAAGGTGTTTCGGCTACTTAGGAGCATGTGACATCGTCATCACCATTACCGACTCGGAGTCATCTTCACCGCTATCCATAAGAAAGGACGGTAACCTCGACGACACTTACTCCTTACCTTGCTTTTGCATTGATAGCCCAAGCCACTTTGTGTCGCTTACCCATCGAGAGTAGCAAGTTGAGAATTGCCGGGCCACGCTATTGTGCACCGTAGTATCGTGTTATCATCTTTGTGCCATAAGTCTCTCCCGTGCATATCATACATACTTGTCTCATATCATAATCGGCTCGAGCATCAAGCATAGAGAAAAAAAGAAAAGCTTTTAAGCAAAAGAGGAGAAACAAAGAGCTTGTAAGAAATAGGGTTGAGCCATTTGCATAGTTATATCATCTTGGTCATCGCATATGTACCATAGTTGGGATTGAAAACGGCACGATTCTCTCATAGGTAGGTGCACAAGCGTATCTTGCCCATTTGAGCAATCGAGCTAGTGTCTCTCGATCATTCGCACAACAAGAGCATTTTCCGTGGTTGCACATTTTGAGCTCACTCCTTGGTTGTGTGGATTCCATCTATCTTCCGTGCGTGTGTACCTAGTGATACCTTTGGGTTTGATATATTTGCTTTACTTGCATTTTTGTGAACCTTCTCAACCTTATCGATATCTTAACTAACATTTGCTTGAAATTTTTGCCACCATCCTAACTGAGCTACTCCATAAGCCTCTTATTTGTAGGTGTGAGACACAAACCCGGTTCCAATTCTCCTATTGTGGCATTACATTGAGTGACACTTGTTACATCCTCAAACCTCGGAGACGATAACTTTGGTATTGTTCTCTCACTTTCCTACTCACCCCACTTGGTTATGATGGATAGGCCAAACTCGTCGTCGAACCCACTTTTCGAGGAGCAAGGCGATGATTCTAGCTTCGTCTCCAAGAACCACTTCTTCATCGCGCAACGAGCGCTTCATCAAGAAAACATCACATTGGGTGAACGCTTGGAGCAACTCGCCTCCGACCTTCGTCAAAACATCGACGACAAATTCAACACACAAATGGAAGAGCTCCACAACATGATCGTGCGATGCCCGTCTTCCTCATCCGCTTCTTCAAGACGGAGCCACTCAAGTCACCATACAAGTCGGCAATCTTCGGGCTACTCCTCTTATGATGCAAGTCTGCCACGAGCTCGCCCTCCTTGACGTGATCATCCTCAAGATCACCAAGCTCAAGAAAATCCATTCCATGGCAATGGCTTACAAGACCGAGTTCAGGCGCGTGAACGGATGCGACACCAAGTCCATCAAGGAGCAATGGAGCAAGAGCAAATACCTCCACAAGTACCACGTCAAGTCCCTCAAGATGGTGATGCACTTCGAAGAGCACAAGAGCACCGTGAAGCACAAGCACTCGAAGCTCAACGCACACTCGAAGAGGCCTCTAGAGCCGTCGAAGGCCGCAACCGCCAAGTGCAAGAACAAGAGGAAGCTTTTCGTCGCGAGATACAAGAAGAAGCCGCACAACGCGAAGAGCAACAAGAAAGGTGCAACCAAGCGCACATTCCTTGCCCTCCTCCAAGACAAGAGAGACACCAATTGTAACAAGTGCTTCAAGACCCTCCTCCACGCCAAGAACGACATCACGAGGAACGAGCATTTGAGGACTTTCCAAGGCAAGAGCAATATCACAACCGCTATCAAGATGAAGAACTCCTCTACGGCAAGCTCAAGTTCACCATGCCAAAGTTCTTCGGAAGAAATGATCCCGAAGAATATCTCTCTTGGGCATTGAAGGTGGACAAAATTTTTCGCCTCCATAACTACGATGAAGAAAAGAATATCGCCATGGCCTCCCTCGAGTTCCAAGACTACGTCCTCATTTGGTGGGAACAAGTGATCGAGCGACGACATACAAGAGGCGGACCACCAATCAGAACTTGGGAAGCCATGAAGGAAGTCATGAGAGCCCGCTTTGTGCCTACTCACTACAATCGAGATCTTTTCAAGAAGTTGCAACTCCTCAAGCAAGGCACAAAGACGGTGGAAGAATACTACCAAGAAATGGATACTACCATGATACGAGCCAACGTCAAGGAAGATGACGAGCAAACAATGGCACGCTTCTTGAACGGCCTCAACCACCCAATCAAGTGGATCGCCGACTTCCAACCATACTCCAACCTTCTTGAGCTAGTTCATCAAGCGACCAAGGCCGAGCGACAAGTGCAAGATGACTTCAAATATGCCAAGTACTCGTCCAAGACCTATGGCTCCTACTCTCAAGCTCCCGCAACTTCGGCACCTCCTACATCAACTCGAGCATCACCAAGTACCGGAGACAAGTCAAGTTCCAAGCAAGTGGCACCTTCCTCGACTCGTCCTCCGGCAAGCACCTACAAATCCAAGACTCCTTCATCTTCGATGCCTCCTGATGATCCCGTCAAGACAAGTTCAATCAAGTGCTTCACATGTGGAGGCCGAGGACACAAGTCCTTCCAATGCACCAACAAGCGAACAATGATCTTCAATGATGACGGCACATACCACTCGATGAGTGAAGAAGAAATGGAAGCCATTGAGCACGTGGCCATGCACCGGTACGTGAACAAAGATGAAGATGATCAAGTCTTTTGTGACAATGATTCAAGTCCCTCTCTCGTGGTCTCCAAGATCTTGACGCTCCAACACCACCAAGACGAAGACCAATGGTGCCACATCTTCCACACCAAGGCCGGCATCAATGGGCGCTCCGTCAAGGTCATCATCGACGGAGGTAGTTGTCACAACTTGGCAAGTGAAGAGCTATGTTCCAAGCTGCAATTGGTCAAGAAGAAGCACCCCCGTCCCTACAAGGTGCAATGGCTAAGCGACTCCAGCACTATTCAAGTGGAGCACATGGTGCAAGTGTCTTTCAAGATCGGCGCATACGAGGACACCCTAGAGTGTGATGCGGTTCCTATGTCCGTGTGCCACCTTCTTTTGGGAAGACCTTGGCAATTCGACCGTGGTGTCATCCACAATGGACGAACCAACCACTATAGCTTCAAGATGAAAGGCAAGGAGTATGTGCTTCGACCAATGTCCCCAAGCCAAGTGATCGCCGACAAGCAAGCTTCCACCCATCATGGAGAAACTAGTGAGAGAGTGCACCACCAAAAAGAAAGTGAGAGCCACAAGCATAAATTGAGCGCCTCTTCACTAAGAGAGAAAAATTAGTCCTCCTAGCCACAAAAAGAGATATGAGAGAAGTGTGTGAGAACCCACCGAGTGTCGTCCACTTTGTCCAGCTATGCAAAGATGAGGTTACCAAAACTAACAACCCTAATCCTCTTCCTCTAGTGTTTTCCAACTTGTTGCAGGAATTTGAGGATGTGTTTCCAGATGACCTACCTCCCGGTCTCCCTCCTCTACGTGGCATTGAATATCGGATCGATCTCATCCCTAGTGCACCTCTTCCAAACAAGGCTCCCTACCGCGTCAACCCCGAAGAAACAAAGGAGATCCAACGGCAAGTACAACAACTAATCGACAACGGTCATGTACGTGAAATCTTAAGCCCTTGTGCCGTTCCTGTTATACTTGTGCCCAAGCAAGACGGTAGTTTTCGCATGTGCTCGGATTGTAGACCTATCAATGATATTACCGTTCGTTATAGGCATCCCATTCCTCGCTTAGATGATATGCTTGATGAACTTAGCGGTGCCACCATTTTCTCAAAAATTGATCTTAAAAGTGGTTATTATCAAATACACATACAAGAAGGTGATGAATGGAAAACCGCTTTCAAAACTAAATTTGGCTTGTACGAGTGGTTGGTTATGCCTATGGGTTTATCGGAAGCTCCCGGTAATTTCATGCGTCTTATGCATTTTGTGCTTCGACCTTACATAGGAGTTTTCGTTGTGGTTTACTTTGATGATATTCTTGTGTTTAGCAAATCCATGAAAGAGCATCTAAGTCATGTTAGGGCTGTTTTACAAACTCTTCGCAAGGAACGTCTCTATGCCAACATGAAAAAGTGCATGTTTGGTGTTAACAAGCTTGTTTTCTTGGGATTCATTGTTTCTTCCAAGGGTGTACATGTTGATGAATCTAAAATTTAAGCAATCAAAACTTGGGCCCGACCCACCAATTTGCAACAAGTGTGAAGTTTTCTTGGCCTTGCGGGTTTTTATCGTCATTTTGTGAAAGATTTTAGCACTATTGCCGCTCCTTTGCATGCTTTGAGTAAGAAGAATGCTCCTTTTGTTTGGGGACCTTTGCAATCAACCACTTTTGATGAGCTCAAATCTTTGCTTACACATGCTCTGATTCTTGCTTTACCCAACTTTGACAAAACTTTTGAGGTTCATTGCGATGCAAGTGGTACCGGAATTGTGGAGTTTTGATGCAAGAAAAACGAGCTATTGCATATTTTAGTGAAAAACTTTCCGGTGCTCAACTTAACTATCCCATCTATGACAAAGAATTGTTTGCCTTAGTGCGTGTGTTACATGTGTGGGAGCATTACCTTAGACTGCATGAGTTTGTCATACATACCGATCATGAAACACTTAAATACCTCAAAGGTCAACCCAAGTTGAATAAACGGCATGCTAAATGGAGTGAATTCATTGAATCTTTTCCCTATGTGATAAAGTACATTAAGGGCAAAGAAAACATGGTGGCGGATGCCCTTTCCCGCAAATGCATGTTACTTACTCAACTTGAATTGAATGTAGTTGGATTTGCTCATATCAAAGATTTGTATGAGAGTGATGTGACTTTTGCTACTCCTTATGCTAAGTGTGTGACGCATACTTCTTGGGAAAGATATTATATCAAAGATGGTTATCTTATGAGAGCTAACAAACTATGCATTCCCGAGTCTTCTCTTCGTTTGCTCCTTTTGCAAGAGGCTCATGGAGGCGGACTTATGGGACACTTTGGACGCGACAAGACTTTCGCCACGCTCTCCAAGAACTAATATTGGCCAAAGATGTTTCGCGATGTCGCACGCTTCACCAACCGGTGCTCTACATGTTGCAAAGCTAAGTCACACTCTCAATCCCATGGTTTACATATGCCTTTACCTATTCCATATCAACCTTGGGAAGACATTAGCATGGATTTTGTGCTTGGATTACCTATGACTCAAAATGGCAAGGACTCCGTTTTTGTTGTTATGGACCAATTCTCTAAAATGGCTCATTTTATCCCATGGAATAAGATAGACGACGCTTCACATGTTGCCAATCTCTTTTGTAGGGAAATCTTGAGGTTGCACGGCGTGCCAAAGAAAATTGTGTCGGATCGAGACGTCAAGTTCTTAAGCTACTTTTGGAAGACGCTATGCACCAAGCTCGGGATCAAGCTACTATTCTCCATGGTGTATCATCCTCAAACCAATGGCCAAACGGAAGTCACCAACCAGATGCTTGCAACTCTCCTACGTGTGTTGATCAAGAAGAACATCAAGGAGTGGGAGGAGTGCCTCCCCATTGCCGAGTATGCCTACAACCGTGCAAGACACTCTACCACCGGCAAGTCCCCCTTCGAGGTCGTCTACGGTTTCAACCCTTTGTCGCCATTGGACATCCTTCCTCTACCACTTCAAGAACGAGCAAACATGGACGCAAATGCAAGAGCCGCCTACCTCAAGAAGATGCATGAAGAAACACGTTCCACGATCGAGCGCCAAGTACAACGCCTCACTGCCAAGCTCAACATCAACAAGTCTCCGATGGTGTTCCAACCGGTTGATCAAGTATGGATACATCTTCGCAAAGACCGCTTCCCCAAGGAACGCAAGTCCAAGCTACTCCCGAGAGACGACGGACCATTCAAGGTGCTTGCACGCTAAAACGACAACGCCTACAAGGTCGACATCCCACGCGACAAGTACAACGTTAGCGACATCTTCAACGTCAAAGACTTGGCCAAGTACCATGGTGATGAAGAGCACGATCCGTGGACGGATCTCCCCCAAGGGGAGGGGGAGATGATATGGAGCATCCCTCGACTACCCGCACTGACACTCCATCACCATTGCAAGCACCAAGAGGACCAATGACAAGAGCACGTGCACGCGCCATCGAGAACGAGGTTGATTCTCTCCTCTTCGAGTTTCGCTCGGTTTCACTTGAGAATGGGATTCTACCTCAAAGAGATACACTATGCGTTCTTAGGTACATTGGAGATCATCGTGAGGAAGCAAGGATGAAGGCCCAAGCACCCATGGAGCAAGAGGAGGAAAGAGAGGACAAGAAGAACGAAGAAGAAAGCACGGAGGAGAAACCTCTGGACACCTCGGGTGCCCAGCCTCACCACCTGGGAGCTGCCCCGGCTCACCCCGGGTGCCCGGCCCCTTGGCCTCCGGGTGCCCGGGCCCTCCGCTCCCAGCCGCTGGCCGCCTCACCGAGTGCCCGGGCCTGGGACCCCCGGGTGCCCGGCCCCTCCCAGCCGCCCGCCTGGCGCCACCCCGGGTGCCCGGGCCCCCCTCCAGCCGAGCCCCTGTACAGGCCGGGTGCCCAGACCCTTCCCCCCGGGTGCCTGGCCGAACCTGAAGTTGGCCCTGACCGGTCCGGGTGCCCGGCCCCCATGACCCCAGGTGCCCGGACGACACCGAGAGCCTTCGTGCCTCCTCGGGGCTTTGCCCTTGTATCCCCCCTCCTCTCTCATTCCGTCCTTAAACTATATAAGGGCATCTCCTAGTTCATTTGCAGGATTAGCAAAGATTTTAGAACACAAAAGAGGGCTTTGCTCATCTTCCTCCTTTAGGAGATCTAGACCTCAAGTTGGAGAAGCTCCTCTTGGAGATCAAGCCCTCCTCTTGGAGAAGATCCTCTTTGGATGCAAGACCTCACCTAGTGAGAAGAACCTTACCCAAGTGCTATTATCCTTGGATTGATCTTATAATCTTGTGGATCTCATGTATGCTACTCTAGTGGATGTGATATTTGGGTTTGTTTGAGAGTTTTGTTCCTTGTGTTCTTGAGTGTTTTCCTCCTTTTCCCCCTCCAAGTGTGAAAAGATCCCACCTAGGGTTTGACCCTACAACATCCTCTCTCTTTTGCTTGCCTTTTTCTGTTTGCTTGTGTGATTGGATTACTTGTCACCATGGCGCAAGATAATACCAAATTGTGTGATTTCTCCAATACCAATAATAATCATTTCCTTAGTACTCCGATTGCTCCTCTTAATGATGTTGAGTCTTGTGAAATCAATACTGCTTTGCTAAATCTTGTTATGAAAGATCAATTCGCCGGCCTTCCTAGTGAAGATGTCGCTACCCATCTAAACAACTTTGTTGATTTGTGTGATTTGCAAAAGAAGAAAGATAAGGATAATGATATTGTTAAATTGAAGTTATTTACATTTTCACTTAGAGATCGTGCTAAAGTTTGGTTTTCGTCTTCACCTAAGAATAGTATCGATTCATGGAATAAGTGCAAAGATGCTTTTATCTCTAAATATTTTCCTCCCGCTAAGATCATCACTCTTAGGAACGATATTATGAATTTTAAACAACTTGATCATGATCATGTTGCCCAATCTTGGGAAAGAATGAAATTGATGATTCGCAATTGCCCTACTCATGGTTTGAATTTATGGATGATCATACAAAAATTTTATGCCGGATTGAACTTTGCTTCTAGAAATCTTTTAGATTTGGCTGCGGGAGGCACGTTAATGGAAATCACTTTAGGAGATGCTATGAAACTTCTTGATAATATTATGGCTAATTATTCTCAATGGCACACCAAAAGATCTACTAGTAAAAAAGTGCATGCTATAGAAGAAATTAATGTTTTGAGTGGGAAGATGGATGAACTTATGAAAAATTTTTCTACTAAGAGTGCTCCTATTGATCCCAATGATATGCCTTTGTCTACTTTGATTGAGAATAATAATGAATCTATGGGTGTGAATTTTGTTGGTAGGAATAGTTTCGGAAACAATGCTTATAGAGGAAACTTTAATTTTAGACCGTTCCCTAGTAATTCCTCTAATAATTATGGAAATTCCTACAATAATTCTTATGGTAATTTTAATAAGATTCCCTCTGATTTTGAGAATAGTGTGAAAGAATTTATGATCTCTCAAAAGAATTTTAATGACTTGCTTGAAGAAAAATTGCTCAAAGTTGATGATTTGGCTAGGAGCATTGATAGACTTTCGCTTGATGTTGATTCTTTAAAAATTAGATCTACTTATCCGAATCATGATATCAATGAGTCTCTCAAAGCAATGAGAGTGTCCATTGATGAGTGCAAAGAAAGAACCGCTAGATTGCGTGCTAAGAAAGATTGCTTTATAAAAGCGTGTTCTTCTAGTTTCAATGAAGATAATAATGAAGATCTTAATGTTATTGATGTATCTCCTATTAGATCTTTGTTTTGCAATATGAATCTTAATAATAATGGGACTGGAGATGAGTCAACTTTAGTTAGAAGGCGTCCCAATAATTCGGAGTTTTTTTAGATCTTGATGCTAAATTTGGTAAAAGTGGGATTGGAGAGGTCATGACTTTAAATAGCATTGAACCCACTATCTTGGATTTCAAGGAATTTTATTATGATAATTGTTCTTTAGAAGGTTGTATTTCCTTGTTGCAATCCGTTGTGAATTCTCCTCATGCTTATAGTCAAAATAAAGCTTTTACAAAACACATTGTTGATGCCTTGATGCAATCTTTTGATGAAAAACTTAATTTGGAAGTTTCTATACCTAGAAAACTTAATGATGAGTGGGAACATACTATAAAGATTAAAATTAAATGTCATGAGTGTTATGCTTTATGTGATTTGGGTGCTAGTGTTTCCACGATTCCAAAAACTTTATGTGATATTCTAGGTTTTCATGATCTTGATGATTGCTCTTTAAATTTGCACCTTGCGGATTCCACCATTAAAAAGCCAATGGGAAGGATCAATGGTGTTCTCATTGTTGCAAATAGAAATTTGGTGCCCGTAGATTTTATCGTTCTTGATATAGATTGCAATCTTTCTTGCCCTATTATTCTTGGTAGACCTTTCCTTAGAACGGTTGGCGTGATTATTGATATGAAGGAAGGGAATATTATATTCCAATTTCCATTAAGGAAAGGCATGGAGCACTTTCCAAGAAATAAAATAAAATTACCTTATGAATCTATCATGCGAGCTACTTATGAATTGAGTGCCAAAGATGGCACTACTTAGATCTATCTTCGCTTTTATGCCTAGCTAGGGGCGTTAAACGATAGCGCTAGTTGGGAGGCAACCCAATTTTATTTGTGTTTTTTGTTTTTGTTTCTGTTTAGTAATAAATTTTGCATCTACCTTATGTTTAGATGTGTTTTTATGTTTTAATTAGTGTTTGTGCCAAGTAGAACCTATAGGATAACCTACGGTGATAGTTAATTTGATTCTGCTGAAAAACAGAAACTTTGTGCGCGCAAAATTAGTTTTGTTAAACCACAGACACGTGATTTTGCGTTGATTCCTTTTATGTATATCAATAGACAAATTGTCCAGGACTTCCTATTTTTGTAGGATTTTTAGAGTCCCAGAAGTTTGCGTTAGTTACAGATTTCTACAGACTGTTCTGTTTTTGACAGATTCTGTTTTTCGTGTGTTGTTTGCTTATTTTGATGCATCTATGGCTAGTATTAAGTGGTATGAACCATAGAGAACTTGAAATACAGTAGGTTTAACACCAATATAAATTAATAATGAGTTTATTACAGTGCCTTATGTGGTGGTTTTGCTTTCTTTCACTAACGGAGCTTATGAGATTTCCTGTTGAGTTTTGTGGTGGGAAGTTTTCAAGTTTTGGGTAAAGACTTGATGGACTATGGAATAAGGAGTGGCAAGAGCCTAAGCTTGGGGATGCCCAAGACACCCGAAGATATTCAAGAATAGCCAAAAGCCTAAGCTTGGGGATGCCCCCAGAAGGCATCCCCTCTTTCGTCTTCGTTCATTGGTAACTTTAGTTGGAGCTATATTTTTATTCGCCACATGATATGTGTTTTGCTTGGAGCGTCGTGTATGATATTAGTATTTGATTTTTATTTTTTCACAATTATCCTTGCTGTACACACCTTTTGGGAGAATCCCACTTGATTGGAATTTATTAGAATACTCTATGTGCTTCACTTATATCCTTTGAGCTTGATAGTTTTTGCTCTAGTGCTTCACTTATATCTTTTAGAGCACGGTGGTGTCTTAATTTTTGAAGAAATTACTAGTCTCTCATGCTTCACTTATATTATTTTGAGAGTCGCTTAGAACAGCATGGTATTTTCTATGGTTATGAAATTGGTCCTAGAATGGTAGGCATCGAAGTTGGGTATAATAAAAACTATCATAGGAAGTGAATTGGATGCTATGATCAATTTGATTCTTGATAATTGTTTTGAGATATGGAGGTAGTGATATTAGAGTCATGCTAGTTGGGTGATTATGAATTTAAAGAATGCTTGTGTTTAAGTTATCAAGTCCCATAGCATGCACGTATGGTTAAAGTTGTGTAACAAATTTGAAACATGAGGTGTTCTTAGATTGTGCATCCTTATGAGTGGCGGCCGGGGACGAGTGATGGTCTTTTCCTACCAATCTAACCCCCTAGGACCATGCGCGTAGTGCTTGGTTTTTGATGACTTGTAGATTTTTGCAATAAGTATATGAGTTCTTTTGACTAATGTTGAGTCCATGGATTATACGCACTCTCACCCTTCCATCATTGCTAGCCTCTTCGGTACCGTGCATTGCCCTTTCTCACCTTGAGAGTTGGTGCAAACTTCGCCGGTGCATCCAAACCCCGTGATACGATACGCTCTATCACACATAAACCTCCTTATATCTTCCTCAAAACAGCCACCATACCTACCTATTATGGCATTTCCATAGCCATTCCGAGATATATTGCCATGCAACTTTCCACCGTTCTGTTTATCATCCTGACACACATTACTATTGTCATATTGCCATTGCATGATCATGTAGTTGACATCGTATTTGTGGCAAGGCCACTTTGCATAATTTTTCATACATTTCACTCTTGATTCATTACCTATCCCGGTACACCGCCGGAGGCATTCATATAGAGTCATATCTTGTTCTAGTTTTGAGTTGTAATTCTTGTGTTGTAAATCAATGAAAGTGTGATGATCATCATTATTAGAGCATTGTCCCCAAAAAGAAAAAAAAAAGAAAGGCCAAAAAGAATTTAAAAAGGCTAAAGAAAAAAAAGAAAAAAAAAAGAAGAAAGGCCAAAAGAAAAAAAGAAAGGACCAAAAAAAGAAAGAAAAGAGAAAAAAGAAAATAAATAAAAAGGGGGCAATGTTACTATCTATTTTTCCACACTTGTGCTTCAAAGTAGCACCATGTTCTTTATATAGCGAGTCTCATATGTTGTCACTTTCATATACTCGTGGGAATTTTTCATTATAGAACTTGGCTTGTATATTCCTATGATGGGCTTCCTCAAAATGCCCTAGGTCTTCGTGAGCAAGCAAGTTGGACGCACACCCACTAGTATTCTTTTGTTGAGCTTGCATACATTTATAGCTCTAGTGCATCCGTTCCATGGCAATCCCTACTCCTCATGTTGACATCCATTGATGGGCATCTCCATAGCCCGTTGATTATCCTCGTCAATGTGAGACTTTCTCATTTTTGTCTTCTCCACACAATCCCCATCATCATATTCTATTCCACCCATAGTGCTATATCCATGGCTCACGCTCATGTATTGCGTGAAAGTTGAAAAAGTTTGAGATTATTTAAGTACGAAACAATTGCTTGGCTTGTCATCGGGATGTAGAATTTGGGAACATTCTTGTGTGACGAAAATGAAGCATAGCCTAACTATATGATTTGTAGGGATGAACTTTCTTTAGCCATGTTTTTTTGAGAAGACATGATTGCTTTTATTAGTATGCTTGAAGAATTACTATTTCTTATATTAATATGAACTTTTATTTTGAAACATTTGGATCTGAACATTCATGCCACAAATAAAGAAAATTACATTGAGAATTATGCTAGGTAGCATTCCACATCAAAAATTCTGTTTTTTATCATTTACCTACTCGAGGACGAGTAGCAATTAAGCTTGGGGATGCTTGATACGTCTCCAACGTATCTATAATTTTTGATTGTTCCATGCTATTATATTACCTGTTTTGGATGTTTATGGGCTTTATTTTACACATTTATATCATTTTTGGGACTAACCTACTAACCGGAGGCCCAACCCGTATTGCTGTTTTTTTTGCCTATTTCGGTATTTCGAAGAAAAGGAATATCAAACGGAGTCCAAATGGAATGAAACCTTCAGAAGCGTGATTTTTGGAACGAACGTGATCCAGAGGACTTGGAGTGCAAGCCAAGAAGCAGCCAAGGCAGCCACGAGGGTGGAGGGCGCGCCCCCCTATCTCGTGGGCCCCTCGGGGCGGCCACCGACCTACTTCTTCCTCCTATATATACCCACGTACCCTGAAAACATCCACGGAGCCAACAAAAAACAATTTCCACCGCCGTAACCTTCTGTATCCGCGAGATCCCATCTTGGAGCCTTCGTCGGCGCTCCGCCGGAGGGGGAATCGACCACAGAGGGCTTCTACATCAACACCATAGCCCCTTCGATGAGTTGTGAGTAGTTTACGACAGACCTTCGGGTCCATAGTTATTAGCTAGATGACTTCTTCTCTCTTTTTCGATCTTAATACCATGTTCTCCTCGATCTTCTTGGAGATCTATTCGATGTAACTCTTTTTGTGGTGTGTTTGTCGAGATCTGATGAATTGTGGGTTTATGATCAAGTTTATCTATGAAATATTTGAATCTCCTCTGAATTCTTTTATGTATGATTGGGTTATCTTTGCAAGTCTCTTCGAATTATCAGTTTGGTTTGGCCTACTAGATTGATCTTTCTTGCAATGGGAGAAGTGCTTAGCTTTGGGTTCAATCTTGCGGTGTCCTTACCCAGTGACAATATGGGTTACAAGGTACGTATTGTATTGTTGCCATCGAGGATAAAAAGATGGGGTTTATATCATATTGCATGAGTTTATCCCTCTACATCATGTCATCTTTCTTAATGCGTTACTCTGTTCTTATGAACTTAATACTCTAGATGCATGCTGGATAGCGGTCGATGTGTGGAGTAATAGTAGTAGATGCAGGCAGGAGTCGGTCTACTTGTCGCGGACGTGATGCCTATATACATGATCATGCCTAGATAATCTCATAATTATTTGCTTTTCTATCAATTGCTCGACAGTAATTTGTTCACCCACCGTAATACTTATGCTATCTTGAGAGAATCCACTAGTGAAACCTATGGCCCCGGGGTCTATCTTTTATCATATAAGCTTTCAATCTACTTTTATTTGCATCTTTACTTTTCCAATCTATATTATAAAATACCAAAAATATATTTATCTTATCATACTATCTCTATCAGATCTCGCTTTCGCAAGTGACTGTGAAGGGATTGACAACCCCTTTATTGCGTTGGTTGCGAGTTCTTTGTTTGTTTGTGTAGGTGCGTGGGACTTTTGAGGAGCCTCCTACTGGATTGATACCTTGGTTCTCAAAAACTGAGGGAAATACTTATGGTACTATTGCTGCATCACCCTTTCCTCTTCAAGGAAAACCAATGCAAGCTCAAGACATAGCACACACCGGCGAGGAGGAACTAGCATGTCATTGTCGTCTCCGCCCGCGCGGAGGAGGCGCGCATGGTGGCTGTCGCGGCGAAAGCCGGTCGCGCGTGCGTCGAGCCCACAAACCGGGTGCGGACGCGGAATCTACCTTCGAGACCTTGAATGCCATGTGGATCCTGCAATCTGAAGGAGCAATTTGGGTCAGTCGACTCTTGTGAGCCGTTTGATGCAACATGGATGGCTAGAAGGGCTTCTTCCACCTCTTCTGTCGTCTTCTTCCTTCGCTCCGTCGAACTTCTTTCACAAATCGACTGACCCAAATTATACTACTAGTACGAACGTATTAAGTACAGTAGGAACACGAAGATACGAGCAGTAGTACCAACTTTAAGAAGAATAGTAGTAAGACATAGTACTAGTACTACTGTATGTACTAAAGAGTTCAAAAAACGAGAAAGAACATAAACATAGTTCTGCTGGGGCCTCAGCACAACACACCCTTGAAAATAAACTAAGCAACTAGTCCGCTTGACACTGCAGTAGAACCAGCATGAGCAACGGCACTGCCACCTACTCGGAGTCCGAGTCCACATCCTCGACTTCGTCCTCGTCCCTCTTCCTCTTCCTCTTCACCGACGCTTCTTTGCTTGAACTGGACACTGGGCTCTGCTTCTTCATCCAACCCTTGTAGATATTTAAACAAAGGTAGGCATCCCTTGCTGCGTATAGGATGTGATCTTCATCTAATGTCTTTGACTCCCATGCATGATGAAATTCGTGATGAGGTTTCTTCAGTTTAGCGTACGAAGGATCAATCATGGCTGCTGCCAGGGTCAGCATTGAAGGTTGAGAGGAGGACACCAGGCTTGCCTTATGGAGATCGAAGGGCTGGCCTACAACGAGACCTATCCGACGCAGGACATCCCTGTCGTTCCTAAAGTCTATAGTAATGAATTTCACTCTTTTGTCCTTGAGGAAGTTCTTAAAATCCTGGCACTCAACATCGGCATGACATATGTAGTAGACCAAGCAAACGTTATGTACGCAAACCTGGATCATGGCAGGCTTCTTCCTCTCTGCCTCCTTTAGAATCTTCTCTCTTTCCAGGACTGTGGTGTACTCAACATCTAGCCCAGCGACCCACTCATCCGTTGAACTGTTGAACATGCGTAGGAAGCGAGCAAGCCATGCTTTCACCGTCGCGGATCCATGTGTGTAGATGATGATGAACTCATCGTCGGTGATGGCTCTAACCTGGTACTCTGTGGCGACCATGGAGATTTGGAGGCCATGGATTTTGGAGGAGGGTTAGGAGAAGTTGAACTGTTGTACCCCGCAAAAAAACTGGGAGTGAACTATATGAAAGGACGGGACGACTGGGAGCGAACTGTTGTAAGGTAGAACACGAGGACGAGTAGGGCGTGCGAACGGCGTGGGGTTGCTGGCTTGCCCGGTGGATAAACGGCTGCACGCCCCCAAAGAGTTCTCGAGAACTATGCGGGACCCACTAGATGTCATGTCTACTAGACCCATATCATAGGTCTGACGGTATAGCTTTTGCCTGTTCGCACACCATGCTGGCGCGTGGATGTAACTTCACTTAATTCCGTCAACCGTCGCACCTCCCACGACCTTCACCTCCCTCGCGCGGTCGCGCCCTTTGAGACTTCGACCGGCTATAAATGAGCAATTTTTTTGCCTACTCTGCATGCATGATACTCCCTTTGGTCCTTTTTACTCCCATCAACCGTTTGCAAAGTGTTTGACCAAATTTATACTAAAAATATCAATATCTACAATACTGATTATAATGAGTATAAGAACTACATTTTATAATGAGTGTAAAAATATTGATTTGACATTGTGAATGTTGATACATTTTTCTATAAGTTTGGTCAAAGTAGAGGTACATTGACTTCAGACAAAACTTAAATGCACAATGCAGACTAGTTCCTCCGTCCAGGTGCGTGCCATGTCCTATCTTGTCATCACAACAAGGTTAGCTATTAGAGTACTACTACCTCCCTTCTAGTTTAAAGGGCTCGATTCAAAATTTCACCTACTCTTAGCAAGATAGTAGAGGCGCTGGAATAGTTTTTGAAGTCTGCAAAAGTACTCAACTAATGATGTCGTTCTTCACAAAAAATGTGTTTACCAATGCATGCATGAACACTAGTTACTCTAACCCCCCTCTCTCTTTAATTCTTTGCCACATCAGCATGTTTGCTATTCCCGTGTGCATGATACCAGCTAAGATACCACCATTATGGCCAGCCTTAATCATCGCATACAATAATTTAGTGCACCTTAAAATATGAACATGTGTGGGGCGTGTAGTTTTTAATGACTTGAGACTATACCTAGACCGGCATGCAAGATGACTTATTATGCACCCTTCCCCATACCTGCAGGAAGCCTGTTCGTCTCCAAATCTTTTCCTCTGCATGTGTGGAAACAATATGCCTGCCAGACTCTCCTTCTCCCTCCGGCGGTCCCAGCACTCCACCCCGTGTGGAAAAAATCTGCATGCATGACTCTCCTCCCCCCACGCTCATCCAATCCGTTGTGACCAGCAATATTTCCACCCCTTCCCTCCCCCGTAATTTACTCCAACAAATATGCCCACGTAGCTGTTACGTTAATCACGCAACATATCTTCCGGGATGCTGCTTCAGTTAACTGCAGGTGCATTGGGTCACTGACATATGGGCCCAACAAGGGTCTAGCCCACATGTCAGTGAAGCAACTAGACCTGCAGTTAAGTCAGTGCAGCTCAGTCCATATCTTACGTAGGTGTGCCATTCCTCGCTATAAATACTGCGCCTCCCACGACATTCAGAAGAACACTCATGTTCATCGCTATCTCCTCCCCCTCCCTCTCATGTCGACCACCATGGCATCACCCCTCCCAATCCCTAAGCGCCCCTCGCTGCACCGCCCGGACGGTCGCACGTCGCCGTTCTGTTCCTCGCTGCCACTAGTCGAGGAGGACGCGTCAGTGTTCCACTCGTCGCCGCAACACGTCGAGGGGGACGTGTCGGCATTCCCAATCTCGCCAGCACGTGCATCGTAGGACACGTCGGCTCCCTGCTACAAGGAGAACGTCGCGCCGCCCATCGAGCCCCCCAGCCTTGAGGAGCTTTGTAAAGAAATGGATGTCGCCATGTGGGAGGCTTTGACGCCGGCAGAGCACGCCAAAATAGAGGCGGAGAAGAAGGCCAAGGAAGAGAAGCGTGCCACGGGGCAAGCTGCCTGGCAGGTCTATTTCGCGTCCGAGAGAGTCAGGCAATTGGCCCTTTGGCAGAAGGCTCGTGCAAGGGCCATGAGGGTGGCTGAGGACGCCCATGCCAAAGCCTTGAGTGCAGTCGGGCCCAAGCGCCTCATCTACGCTTGGCGGTACATGGACCGGGTGCACGCTTCCAGCGAGGAGGAGTACCTGCTAGCGCCGGATCACCACACTGATGAGATCGCGCTCGCCCGCCGACAAGCCACCAATCAGCACCTCACGAGTTGCGAGGCTGAGGAAGAGGCGTTGTGTCGGCACGCTGGGAAACGTCCGCGCACCAGGGCACTCGTGGCGCGCCGCAAGCGCTCCTGCGAGCGTCGTGGCTTTTAGTAGGGAGTATAATTTAGTTTCGTAAGGTGATCTCATTAGTTTTGGGACGCAAATGATAAATCCCGAACGTTCGGGAATTATTAGCGTCCTTAATTAAGTATGTAAGAGGGAAAGTTTGGAAACCTTGTGTATCCGTACGCATTTTGTAAGTAGGTGTATACAACACGAACTTTAGTACTATATACTATCGCACTACACGTCTCTCTCTATATATGCTTGCAGACTGTGCTACTCTCTCCGTCTAGGTGAATAAGTCATCTTTCGTTGTGCACCGTGACCAAGTAGGAGGGAAGACTTTATACACCTAGTTGGAGGGAGTACTTCTATTACTTATGTACGGGCAAATGCACATTTAAACATTATGATGCGGTTTTTGTAAAAGTAGAAAAACAGCACTAGTCAAGCTTGTGAAACGATTCAATGCAAAACAAATGCAAAAATGCTCGTTTGATTGTTTACTTTTAGCTTCCTTCTCTGTGGTTATTTCTCTGTCGTACTTTCTGCGGAGTATCTCACTGGTTGGAAAGGCATGCAAATTCCCAAACCGCTTCCTACACCCTGTATCGAATTTTTTGCCTAACAAGTTGTGCCGTGCAATTGGAATTTCAACTTGAGTACTACTACTAGTAGTAGGAGTACCAGGGGCCAGTTCGTTTAGGCTTCTAGATTAGTAGTAATCCCTTTACTACTAGCTCCGTCCTGGTTTATTGGTCCCCATTGTAATCTGTGTCAAATTTTGATCCTAAATTTAACTAATGAAATGTTTGTGATGTCACATGCACTAACATTTTATCAGTTAAATCTTTGGTCAAAATTTACCACAAATTACAATGGTGACGAATAAACCAGGACGGAGGTACTCCCTCCATTTTTGTATAAAAGGCCACTATAAAAAATACATTTTGCATCTATACAAGGCCACCAACAGTAATCGAGACAAATATTAATAATGTTTCCTCGTACTAGTAACCCATGGCTTAATTACTAGCATGCATGTAGTGGATGATAATGACAAACTCATCTACTTCCTCTCTCACGGCCACTCAATAATGTGCATGCACCCTATTAATTAACCCGGTAAAAGAGAAAATAAATTGACTTGTAAAGCACACATTGATTCTTATCTTGGTACCTGTAATTTGAGTTTGTGGCCTTGTATATAAAAATGAAGGGAGTACTAGTAGTAGTTTAGAAGCCCAAATAAATGAGTGAGGCGCCTTAATTTTACTCTCCACTATGACTAGTCTTATGGGAAAAGTTGGTGAAGAGACGGCTTATTTTTTAAGCCGCCAAAAGAATTGGCCCTAGGAGTAGTAGCTAGGGATACTAGGAGTAGTAGCTAGCATTTGAGTGTGTGAGATGAACTGGAGAAAGTAAATGCAGAGAGATGAAATGCAAAAAATACGGAGGGATGTGATGGTTGCTTGTCTGTTTATTATACCAGGCCACTTATGGCTGGCAGTGGTTGCGTTTTGTGATATGACAGCTTTACTGCCGCACCACAAGCGGGGTGAGACTCCCGTGTAGCGCCGCCCTCTACACTTGTACTACATCGGTCGTGGTTTATTAGTCCCCTGTCGGTGTACTAAAATAGGGGCGCTCTTTTGTACCCCTTATTTGTGCACGGGCAGTCAGAGTCGCGCCCACGGCCACACTTAAGCAGGGCGGAGACAGGAAATCAGAGCCACAAGCACAGAAACAATCAGCGCAACGCCAAAGACCGAGACCACGGAGAGCAGATGGATGAAGCAGGTTTCCCCGGCAAGACCCTTGTCGGGGCAGCCCCGGCAAGACCCTTGCCGAGGCGGCTCGCCCACACCAGCGGAGTGAGCCACCCTCGAACCCACGGTCTCCAACACCATCAACTACATTGGGCCAGGGCTCCGAAGGCACCTCCATGGTGGCATGCAGATCTTTGTGAAGACAAAGAATATTCAAGATCAGATGAGGATTGGAAGGCAACGATCCTCGACAAGATTCTTGCCGAGGAAACCCGCAAGACCCTCGGAAAGATCCTTGCCGGGGACGACAGCGCGCCATGGCAAGACCCTTGCCGGGCCACCCGGCAAGGCCCTTACCGAGGGCGTCAGCGGGGCCACTGCCAGGCCCGCACCAACCAAGTCTCCACCGCCGTTCACATGCAGCTGCTAGCTCAACCAGCTGGGCAGGCACTTGCGTGGCAACATGCAGCTTCCAGGCCAACTCAGCACACGCCTGCATGGCGGCATGCAGATCTTCATGAAGGCTCCACCACTGTGCCACCTTAGCTGCTTGCCTGCCTACATGGCGCCGCATGCATCGCTAGCCAGGGCACGTGTCGAAGCGAGGAGGAGCGGCGACGGACGGGACGGGCCTCGCTCCCGTCCCCGATAAAGCAAGAAGACACCTAAGCTATGCATTAAATGCGTCTTGTCTTGTAATACGAGCGATAAGATCATAGAACTCTAGGCCTTTCCACTTCCTGTGTGCCACTGTGGCAGCCCCTTTCGACTATAAAAAGAGGCCCATGGCGTACTGGAGGGGGATTCGGCTCTTTTGAACCATGCAGCCACCGTAGCTAGTTCAAGAGCTGAAGAACATTCAATACATCCACCAAAGCAGGACTAGGGTTTTACGCATTCCTCGTGGCCCGAACCTGGGTAAACGATCCTTGTGCTGATTACTAATCCTGCTCTTCTCACAACCATGCGCCCCCGCAACCGCAGAAGGGATCCTCGTGATCCCATAGGTGTCGTTCCCACCGACATCTTTGGCGCGCCAGGTAGGGGCACAATTGTGAGAATCTGGTCTAGTAGTTGGCCTAGCAGTTCTTCATCGCCATGGCTCCTAAGAAGAAGACGACCACGGCGATCGGTTCGTCCGGGACCGGACTGCCTGTATCGGTGCAGACAAGTAGCGGGCCAGTCGTGGAGAGAACCCGTGGCATGGCCCGCGAACATCCACATCACCCTGGCAATCCAGGCCTGGTGAGCGGCATCGTTCGTACGCCAGGCGACGAGCCACGTGTCGCGGGCTCCAGAGACGGAGTTGGGCCCCCCGCGGGCGGCGTGGGACCCTCCAGGGGCGTCATCGTGCCGCTAGACGGCGGCGCGGCGACCTCCAAGACACCAACACCGGCACCCCCGGCGCGCTCTTCTCAGGTCGTACACGATGAGCAGCGCCACCCTACTAGTGACCCTGGGCACCGCCCTAGGAAGAATCACATGCGCCCTTCACATGATGAGGAGGGCCAGCATGCGCGCCGAGGTGCTGGCGGAGGTGGCGGACGGCTGCAGGGCCGTGATGGGGCTCCTTCTAACGCGGTTAGAAGTCGAAGCGCATCGCGGTCCACACAGCTTTCGCCGCCGCCTACGCTAGCAGAAGCCCTAGCATGCGCGCAGCTGCTCCTCGACTTTCCTCCCGCTGCGGAGAAGCTTGACGTATGGAGGGCCACCGTCCGGAGCCTCGTCGGCATCGCTAACAACAACGAGTTACGGCCGGCGGGGCCCGTAGGCTGTTGCTCCGTCGAGCCACCGCATGCCAGCGTTGGACGGGCCGGAGGCGATGCGGCCACGGTGCACTCCCCTCCTGCATACCGGCCACCGTGGGTGTCGGTCCGTCGTGATGATGCTCGTGACCATAGCTTCGTCCAATCCGCGAACCCACCGCGACCAACGTCAAGTTCTTCAGGAGCGAGCTCATGAAGACGCTCGAACCACCATCGAGCGCCGGCGTGATGCACGCCACCAGTTGGACAGGCGGGCAGGGCCCACTATGGACCACCCAGCACCGGGAGGCTACGGTGGCCTACCCTACGAGGTGGGTTGTCTGGCCTTTACCCGTGAGCTGCGGCAGTTTCAGTGGCCCTCCCACCGCACGTTCAAGCCCGACGTTGGCGAGAAGTACAACGGCAAGACTCACCCGTCGGAGTTCCTTGGCATCTACACCATCGCGATGCAAGCTGCTAGGGCCCGCGATGATAAGGTGCTTGCCAATTATTTCCCGTTGGCACTCAAGCCCAATGTTATGTCATGGTTGATGCACTTGCCGGTGGACTCCACTTCTTCTTGGGCGGATCTGTGTCATGAGTTTGTTGGCGCCTTTATTGGAGGCCACCAAGCTCATGGCCAGGCGAGCGACTTGCATATCATCCCCCAGAAAGAAGGAGAAAACTTGCGTAAGTACATCCGATGGTTCAGTCGAGTGCAGTACAACATTCCCGACGTTCATCCTCCCGCCGTGATCAGTGCATTCCATCAGAATGTTCGCAATCGCAAGATGCGTGACGAGCTGGCGATGAACAAGGTCAAGGATGTGGCCAAGCTTTATGTCCTAGCCGATTGGTGCGCTCGCACTGAAGAGGGAAGGAAGTACTCCGGCAAAGACGTCGGCGCGGAAATTGACTCCACGGATGACACCGCCACCCCGGCGAAGAAGGGTCGGCGCCGTAACAGGAAGCACAAGGGCAAGACCGTGCTTGCCGTCGGTGGCTCCGATGATACCGTGTAAGTGCATCTAGTGCCACCCCTAGTTGGTTTTGGAGTATTGATGACAAAGTTGGTTGAGGGACTAATGCATTAGTGAGAATTGCAGGATAACGCAGGTAGTGTCCCTCATTGATTCGGTTTACCTACCGGAGATGACCCCTAAAAATGTATGAAGACATTGACGACAATGGTGGTATGTGAAGATATTCATATTGAAGACTATGACATGAGAAGACATTGAGTGAAGACTATGGAGCGCGAAGACTGTGTCATTTCGCTGTTTCCTTTTTCTTCTTTGTTGAGTCATAGGAACCACCGTACTGTTAAGTGGGGTCCAAGTGAACTAAGTTAGGATGACTGAAGTGATGCTCAACCCAAATCCTATGTCTTCGAGCGAAGACAATGAGAGCAAATCTTATCCAGAGCTGGATGAGTCAGCTTTGCTTGTAGCCCAAGTAAAGTTGCCGTGTGTGTTTGAAATCTGACCGTTGGAACACGTGTCAGCTCGTTAGTGACCCAGGGTCATTTCGGACATATCAGGTCGGGTTGCCTAGTGGCTATAAATAGCCCACACCCTACACCATAAATTGGTGGCTGCTCAGAGTTAGTGCACGGCTTTTGTCGTTTGAGAGCAACCCACCTCGAAGCCTTTGAGAGAGAGAAATCCTTGCGAGGACAAAGCCCAAACACCCAGAGCCAAAGAGTGTTAGGCATCACTGAAATCTTTCTGCCTGTGTGACCTGAAGACTTATTACACTTGAGGACTGTGAATCCTCCAGCCGGTTAGGCGTCGCGTTCTGAGCATCCAAGAGTCATTGTGGATCGCCGGTGAACAAAGTCTGTGAAGATTCGGAAGTCTACCTTGAAGACTTACCAGAGTGATTGGGCGAGGACTGTGTGTCCTTAGCTCAAGGGGAATAAGGTGAAGATGCGGTCTTCTAAGTTGAATCTCAGCCTCCCTAACCAGACGTACAGTTGTCACAGCAACTGGAACTGGTCCAACAAATCCTATGTCTTCAACAAGTGACTGGTTCTATCTCTTACTCTCCTTACTTACTGTTAGTCCTCGTGAAGCCATTGCCTGATTGCCATGCCTGTTTGACTTCACTGTGTGACTACTTGTTCTGATTGGCTTCATACTATCTTCCATCCTGATCCTTACTACTAAGCTGCTATTAGTCCTTGTACTTTCACATTATTGCATACTTGACTCTGGTTTGCTTGTTGTAGTTTATCTTCCACTGCATATCAATTAGGTCATTTCTATTGTTTGTCTTCAAAACTTCCACATTTTGAAGACTTTCATAAAAATCGCCTATTCACCCCCCCCCCTCTAGTCGATAACTAGCACTTTCAATTGGTATCAGAGCAAGGTACTCCCTTGTTCTGTGTGATTCGGTTTAACCACCTGGAGTTTTAGCTATGTCGACTGCAGGGATAATCAAAGTCTCCGCTGCTTGCCCCATGTTCGATGGAACTGAATATCCCTACTGGAAGAATAAGATGCGCATGCATCTTGAAGCCATTGATGTCGACCTCTGGTATGTCGTCAAGAACAGCGTTCCCAAAACTGGTGAAGGTGTCACCCCTGCTGATGTCAAGAAGTTCATTCAACTGGACTCTACTGCCAAGAACATCATCTGTGGTCATCTGACCAAAGGACAGTATGGCCGTGTGAGTGCTCTGGAAACGTCGAAGCTAGTATGGGACTGGCTATCCAAGGTCAACGAAGGCGTCTCAACCCGGAGAGATCAAAGGATCAGTGTTCTTCGCAACCTATTCAATCGCTTCAAGAGAAACGACAATGAAAATGTCCAGCTTACGTTTGATTGCCTCACCAACATCACAAATGAGCTTCATGCTCTCGGCGCCACTGAGATTACCAAGCATGAAATCGTCAAGACACTACTGAGATCACTCGACAGCTCCTTTGACACACTTGCCCTCATGATACAAGAACGCCCTGACTTCAAGACACTCGATCCGTCTGATATACTTGAGCGGCTCAACACACATGAGTTCTAGCTGTCTGAGAAAAGAGATATCTATGGTCCCAACTATGGCCGAACTCGCGCTTTGAAGGCAAGAGTTGTTTCCTCATCTGAAGAAGAATTTTACTGCAGTTCTGATGATCATGAAGACATTGGAAAGGAACTTGCTATGCTTGTGAAGTTCCAGAAGTTCACTAAGAAGAAGGGCTTCAGAAAGTCTTCACGATCTAGCTCAAGAAATGATGAAGCTTCCACTCATGACCACAAGAAGAGAACATGTCACAAGTGCAAGATACCTGGACACTATATCTCTGAGTGTCCATAGTGGGACAATGAGAAGAAGAAGAAAAAGAGCAAGGAATATGATTCTGATGACAAGAAGAAGAAGAAGTCTTCAAAGTCTTCTTCCAAGTCCACATCAAAGTCTTCATATCATAAGAAGAGCTCATCTGGCAAGGCTCGTGCTTTTGTTAGCAAGGAAATGGATTCAGAGGAGGAGTCTGCTTCTGAGGAGGCGGAGGTGGAGTCTGAAGAGGAGTCCGACCCTGGCATTGCTAGTCTGGCTCTAGCCACAGCCTATGTTGCCAAGTCCATCTTCAACACTGAAGACAATGACTTCCACACCAACGCTGAAGCTGATGACAAGGACGACCCTGCTCCCACCTACTGCTTCATGGCACGTGGTGCCAAGGTAAAATCGCGTGATGCTTACTTTCAAACATCAAGTGAAGATGACTCTGATTGTGAATCCAAACCCAGCTACAAAACACTTGCTAAAATTGCAACTGAACAACAAAAAGCTATGGAACACACTCAAAAACTGTTAGACAAAAGCGATACCCGTTGGACGCGGAAATGACTCATTCACAGTCCTTAGTTGAAGACATAAAAAATCTTCATGCTAAGTACCAAGAACTTGAAAGTCGTCATGAAATGCTCTCAACCACTTATGAAAAGCTCTCCTATGATTATCTTCAAAGGAAGCAAGAGCTTGAGAAATTGAGAGCGGCTCATGAAGATCTTCAAAAAGAGAATGAGTCACTCCGTGCTCAACAAATCAGTCCCGCTCAGGATGGATTTGAACCACCATGTCTAAAATGCATTGAGCGTGATAACGCTACCTCTGTTGCTGAATGTTCCACTTCTGCTACTGTTGCATTGTCTTCAACTACTGATGTGGTAACTAACCCCTCTGCGGAGGATACCACTACTATTGCTGATGAAAATGCTAGGTTGAAGACATTGCTTGAAACAGGGATCTATAAAAGTCTGAAAGGACATCAGACACTTTGCGATGTCCTCAAAAAGCAGATTCTGAACCGAAACCCTAGGAAAGAGGGTGTTGGGTTCGAGAGGAAAATGAATGTTGATGGGTCGTACTGGAAGCCTGAGAAGTACCCCAAAACCACATGGGTTGCTGCAAAGGAACCTTCAGTAGATCCATCCACCTTATCTGGTTTCACTTGCGCTAATCCTATCATCATTGATGAATCCTTTGATGCAAAATATAAACTGTTTAAGAATCAGAATGGTGAAGTGTTTGCCAGGTATATTGGTACTAACTGCAGGAATGGACCACCTATGAAGAAGATCTGGGTACCTAAGCAGTGTATTGAGAATCTTCCTGTGAATGTCATCATGACACCACCAAGGAAGAAGACAAACCCCAGACCTATGGCTTCATATGGCCCAAAGGCTTCATACAGATACAGGACTCACCTGAGTCACCCTAACGCCAATGTTTTGCAGGGAAACCATACTCAGACTTATGATATGAGTGTGTGTCTTCAAACCGCTATGTTCATAGATCTAAGAACTTTTCTGCTTATTCATATGAGTATCATTCATCTCCTGCAAGGCTATTTGCTAGGGCTCCAAAGCCAAAATTCTCAGATGCTGCACTTAGACTCATTGCTTCTAAGCCACCCCTGAAGATGTGGGTGGTGAAGAAGAATTAACTTTCTTTTGCAGGGAAAGGTCTCCAGCCTGTAATCAAAGGCGTCCGATGCTATTGCTGGGGACCTAAAACACATTAAGGGACGCATGATAAAATAGTCTTGCTATGTATTTCACATCTGAATTGCTTATCAGTCATACTATGAGTCCTAACCTTGATCTAAGCTGTGATAATCCTCGTGTGCGTCAAATGCTTATGCTTCACAACACTCTTTGTGAAGCCTATCCTCCTAACTGCACTGTAGGGTATGACACCTCATGCTTCAGAATGGATTATGGACAGCGGATGCACTAATCATATGACCGGTGATCGAAGTCTTCTCATGGACTCAACCTTACGTCCATCAGACAAGAGTCACGTCACATTTACTGACACTGGTAAAAGCAAGGTATTGGGTCTAGGTAGAGTTGCAATCTCAAAGGATCAACACATGGATAAAGTGATGCTTGTTGAATCCCTTGGTTTCAACTTAATGTCTGTCTCGATGCTTTGTGACTTGAACATGATTGTGCTATTCGAAAAATATTGTTGCCTTGTACTAATGGAATCTGACAAGTCTCTAGTCTTTGAAGGGTATCAGAAAGATGATCTATACATGGTAGATTTCTCAGCAGGTCCACAGCTTGCCGTATGTCTTCTTGCAAAAGCTTCAGAATGCTGGCTCTGGCATCGGAGGCTGGGGCATGCTGGCATGAGGAACTTACACACACTCGTCAAGAAGAAGCATGTCATAGGAATCGAGGGTGTCAAGTTCAAGAAGGATCATTTGTGTGGTGCCTGTGAAGCTGGAAAGATGACTAGGGCAAAGCACCCCTCGAAGACAATCATGACGACATCTCATCCCTTCGAGTTGTTGCACATGGACTTATTTGGCCCTACTCACTACTCTACCCTCACAACAACTGCTTGTCTCTATGGCTTAGTCATTGTTGATGACTACTGAAGATATACATGGGTGCACATAATTCTCTACAAGACTGAAGTGCAAGATGTCTTCAGACGCTTCGCCAATCGTGCCATGAACAATTATGGCGTCAAGATCAAGCATATCAGAAGTGACAACGGCGCTGAGTTCAAGAACACCGGACTTGATCTTTACCTGGATACAATGGGAATCACTCATGGGTTCTCTGCTCCATACACACCTCAGCAAAATGGCATCGTAGAGCGCAAGAACAGAACCCTCATTGAGATGGCTCAAACAATGCTCGACGAGTACAAGACACCAAGAAAGTTCTGGCCTGAAGCTATTGATACAGCATGTCACATCATCAACCATGTCTACATCCATAAGCTTCTGAACAAAACATCCTATGAGCTCCTTACTGGCAAGAAGCCAAATGTCAGCTACTTTAGAGTATTTGGAGCTAGGTGCTGGATCAAGGATCCCCATCACAAGTCAAAATTTGCACCTAAAGCTCACGAAGGCTCCATGCTCGGTTATGGAAAGGACTCGCACTCTTATAGAGTCTTCAACCTCTATCTCTACAAGATCGTCGAAACTATGGACATGCGATTTGATGAAACCAATGGTTCACAAAGAGAGCTCCTGCCAAGTACACTAGACGAAGCTCCGCCCAGCGAATCTATCAAGCTGATGGGAACTGGTGAAATCATGCCTTCTGAAGCACAGCCTGAAGAGGAACTTACCATTTCTGCACCTAACCAACCTGAAGACAATGGTCAGACTGAAGACAATCCTCCCAAATGATGACAATGATCAGCAAGAGCAAGGTCTTCGTCCAGTTCATCCTCGAGTTGCAAAGAAGTACAAATTGAGAAGATAATTGATAGCATCAATGCACCTGGTCCACTTACTCGCTCAAGAGCAACATAGTTAGCAAATTTCTGTGGGCACTTTTCCTTTGTGTCAATATCAGAACCCAAGAAAGTTGCTGAAGCCTTTATGGAACCTGAATGGATACAAGCTATGCAAGAAGAACTTCAACAGTTCAAGCTGAACAATGTTTGGGAACTTGTCAAGCGCCCTGACTCTCGCAAGCATAACATTATTGGCACAAAATGGATATATTGAAACAAGAAAGATGAGCATGGTCAAGTCGTCAGGAACAAAGCACGTCTTGTGGCTCAAGGATATACTCAAGTTGAAGGAATTGACTTCGATGAAACATTTGCTCCTGTGGCTAGTCTTGAAGCTATTCGCATACTGCTAGCCTATGCTAACCACCACAACATCTTGCTATATCAAATGGATGTGAAGAGTGCATTTCTCAACGGCAAGATTGAAGAAGAAGTATATGTTGCTCAACCACCTGGCTTTGAAGATCCAAAACATCCTGATATGGTGTACAAGCTAAACAAAGCACTGTATGGCCTCAAACAAGCTCCTCGCGCTTGGTATGATACGATCAAAGACTTCCTGAAGAGCAAAGGCTTCAAACCTGGATCCCTCGATCCCACACTCTTCACGAAGACATATGATGGTGAACTGTTTGTGTGCCAAATATATGTGGATGACATTATCTTCGGCTGCACCAACCAGAAGTATAGTGATGAGTTTGGATACATGATGCAAGAGCAATATCAAATGTCCATGATGGGTGAGCTGAAATTCTTCCTCGGTCTTCAAATTCGTCAGCAAAGGAATGGCATCTTCATATCTTAAGAAAAATACCTCAAAGATTGTCTGAAGAAGTTTGGAATGGAAGATTGCAAAGGTTACACAACGCCAATGCCAGCCAAACACCATCTGGGTCCCGACGACAATGGTAAAGGGTTCGATCAAAAGGTATACCGCTCCATGATTGGTTCCTTACTTTACCTATGTGCATCTAGGCCGGATATTATGCTTAGTGTTTGCATGTGTGCTCGATTCCAAGCGGCACCAAAGGAATCGCATCACTTAGCAGTGAAGCGAATTCTTCGATATTTGGCTTACACCTCAACACTCGGATTATGGTATCCAAAGGGCTCAAAATTTGATCTGGTTGGATTCTCGGATGCTGATTATGCTGGTGACAAGGTGGATCGCAAGTCTACATCAGGCACATGTTTCTTTCTGGGATGATCACTTGTCTGTTGGTCTTCAAAGAAGCAGAACTGTGTATCACTCTCAACTACTGAATCTGAATACATTGCTGCTGGATCTTGCTGCGCTCAGCTTCTGTGGATGAAGCAAACTCTCAAGGACTATGGCATCAATCTGAAACAAGTACCTCTGTTTTGCGACAATGAAAGCGCCATCAAGATTGCAAACAATCCAGTCCAGCACTCAAAGACAAAGCACATTGAAATTCGTCATCACTTTCTCAGAGATCATGTCATGAAGGAAGATATTGACATCATTCACGTCAACACTAAAGAGCAACTGGCAGATATCTTCACAAAGCCCTTGGATGAGAAAAGGTTTTGCAAGTTACGGTGTGAGCTAAATATCTTGGAATCCTCAAATGTCCTGTGATCAGGCACACATCCTAACACTTATGCATGTTGATGACTTAGATGTGCAACACACGAAGTAAAGTATATCTTCAATCAATGAAGACTTACATTCTGAGTGTGAATACATTAACGTGGATTTTGACTTCGGAGCGCCACGATAATTGTGTGCCATGTCTGGGTCTAATACTTCCTATATGGTGGGTAACGCCACCACCAAATTTTCGGTTTGAAGTGTTTCACTCATGGCGTTATTTTTGCAATGTCTTCACATTTGGTTTGTCTTCAATTTCAACTTATCTTCATGATTTTCTTCACTATGTTGATTTGATTGCTTTCTGATATATATATATATATATATATATATATATATATATATATATATATATATATATATATATATATATACTAGTGTTCTGTCCTTTACAGCATTCACTTATAGCTATGTCTACCTAGTTGAATCTTTTGAACTAAGTGAATGTGATCGGACCCTAATCTCTCTATGCTTTCTATCTCAAACTCTATCTATCCAAATCATATGCATTCTATTGAAATTGTCGAATGTCTTCTCTGCGTCCTTGTCAGCAGAAGACAAAGAGACAAACATTAAGTCTGTTTTAAATGACTCATCCTTATTGTTTGAAATCCGGAGAAGCGGAACGACCATCCGACAAACCTGGCGGGCGTGGGAACGTGGGACAACTCTGAGTATGTTGCATGCTTGCCACGTGCCCCTCAGATGTGAACCACCAGGGGCACCTGCGTAATTGCGCTGTGCCGCACACTTCCTTATAAATACTTGTCCCCTGTGGTAAAGAAAACCTTCTTCCACCTCTCCACCTCGTCAAAACCCTAGCGCCACCGCTAGCTCTCGATGACGCCGACAACGAAGCGCTTAGCTGCCGCGACTTCTCCGACGCCGTCCTCACGCCGGCCGCGGACATCGTCCTCTCCGCCGCCGCGGTAGGTGTCCTCCGTCGCCAAGTTAGGGCACGGTGGATTGAACTGCTCGGTCTCCTGTTCATCCCATCTAGCAGTTCTTCGTGTGGTAAATACAACTCTATTTTTACCATCTTTTTGATCCTCAAAGATTCATCCTGTTTACCAAAAGTAGTTTCTACCTATACAATGTTAGATCTATTCTGTATGCATCTCATACTGCCTAGTATATTCACTTAAGCTTCATATCTAGTTTGATTCCTCACTTGTACTTATTCACGGATTCGTACAAATATGGAACCAACTCTCAACATATAAGTGAATGTCTTCGCATCATGAGGTCAATGTCTTCAAACTGATTTATCTTCAAAATCTTCTGAGAATGCATATGACCTCTTCCCCTTCCCTCGCATCTCTAATGCTGTCACAGGTACATGTCCGTGGGAGAATCCCTTGGTTCTCATAGTCTGCATTCGTTTGCAGAATTCTTACAGCTTCACATTAACTCTCCCGAAGCTAGTTCCTGTTTGTCCAGCAAGCGAAAGCCTTTGAAGCCTTTGAACGTGTTGAAGCCATTTAGTTTGAAGTTCATGGCTGCAGAGAAATCAGTAAGGAAGGGTGGCAGACAGCATCGTGGGGGAACATCAAAAGATCTGCCTGATGACCTCGTAGAGCTTTACAAGACAGATCCTGAAGAAAATTATCATCAGCGCAAGACACGAATCCAATGGATTCGACGATATTGGGCTAAACAATGGTTCAAATACAAGTTCGTGACCCAGGAATACGCTGAGAAGAATGCTATCAAAAGTCCTTGGGGTGATATTCTCTATCGAGGCCTTCAACCCAAGAACAGAGCTGAAGCTATTGCACAGGGTTTCTATCATTGTATGGTCTGTGGACCTCAGCCTGAAAATGTCGACCCATCATCATTGCTCTGGTGTCATGATGAAAATTTATTCAAGCGCAACTTCCAGCACGCAAAGGCATCAGCTAAGGAAAACAAGAAGTCATTGGGATTAGACTTCAACCCTGGTCCCTCTGCTCCCCGTGCTGACGGCTCACGTGATGCAGAACCCAATGTCATCGATCCCTTCTCCAACCTTGATGGCCTCATTACTTACATCTTGGTTCAAGGTGCCAAAGTGGATCATTCTGATAATGATGTTGACACTGATGAAGCCCCAGCTCCTCCTCCAAAGCCGCAGAAGCCAAAGAAGGCTAAGGCTTCAAGATCAGCTGCTCCTCCAAAAGCTTCACGTGCGAAGCCACTAGCCACTGCACCTCCTGAAGACAGTGTGCAGTCTGAAGATCTATCACGTATCTCCAAGAAGACGGAGAAGAAAAAGAAAATCGTCAAGAATACTGATCAGACATTAACTCCTGCTGCCATTCTGCGAGAAGAGCACATTGATCTGTCCAGCGATGAAGATCTTGCAGATGATGCTCTTGAGCAACTGATCAAGAGCAAGGAAGAAGCAGAGATCTTCAATAACTTGCCTCTCTTTGATGTGGCAATCATTCATAACTTCATTGATGAGTGGTTTGACACCCCAAACCTCAGCTTTGAAGATCTGCAACTTCCCATTGGTCTCAGCGTCTCCTTCAATGGCGCCATTGCTTCTGAGCTAGCTCTTGCTCAGCGCATCGTTGAACTGAAGCACAAGATCGACTATGAGAAAGCTCAGTTCAAGAAGCATGTGGCAAGGCTCAGCGTGCAAGATGTCAAAAACTTCAAGATCATGCTGCACGAGCTCAAAGAAGCCTTTCTCAAGAAGCGCGAAGAAGCTCAAGGCTCTCGTGAGCGCATGAAGAGTCTGGCTGACAAGTGTGTGCTAGCCTACAATGAGGCTGAGAAGCGCAAGGCTCTTGGTCGTCCTAGCATTAACCCCAGAATGGCTGCAAAGAAGAAGAAGCTATCAACTGTCCAATCTGCACCTTCAAGGCAGGAAGAACCTCGCATAGTCTTCCCAAGCAGCATGACTGGCTCGAAGCCAAAGGTCATGTCAACCGCTTCAGAACAGAGGAAGACGAGGGCTGCCGAGGCTGAAGCCAGAAAAAGGAAAAATACTGAAGCCTCTGATGCTGCTCCCTCCAAGAAGAAGCGCAAAACCAAGAAGAATCGGGGTGCTCCCACAGAGCCCTTGGTTGTTGAACCTATCTCAATGGTTCGCCCTGCATTTGAACACCAAGAATGATGGATGATAGTTCATGAGCCTGCTCCCACAGAGGCTCATGAAGCTGAAGACATTCCAGCAGTTGATCCCACCACTGCTGAAGACATTGGTCACCATGACAATGTTGAAGATGATGAAGTTCTTCCTCAGATCGAACACAACTTGGTATCATCGCCTGTTCTCACGAACAGTGAACTCATCAACATTGGTCGTCCTCTGACGCCAATCGCTCAGGATGCATCATGGGCTGATCACCCACAACCACAAGACTCCCCAAGTACTCCCCAACAACAACAAGTCACACCACCTGTGCAAGCAGAAGAAGAAGACTTTGAGGCCCAGCCAACTCCAACTCCAAAGGCGTAGCCAGCATTATACAGTCTTCGCAAAGGACCAAGGCCCCAAGTCCCTCTTTCGAGCGTTCCAAAAGGAGAAGTGCACCACCAACCTGTTGCACGTTAAGTGTTTCCAGAAGCCACTCCAACTGTGAATGTCTCCGTGTCTGAAGCCAAAGCTGCTGAAGACAATCCGGCTGCATCAGCCGATGACAAACAAGAAGAAGATCGTGTCCCTACACCCCCCATTACTGAAGAAGATGTTCCTGATGCGAACGTGCCAGTGTCAGACCCTCCAGCTCGTCAAGTGGAGGTTGAAAATCATGAGGCTGCCACCACCAACACAAATGAAGCCAATGACATAGTCATGGCTGAAGTAAATGTGAAGCCTGCACCAACCAATGTGCATGAAGCCAATGACGCAACAGCTCCTGAAGCATCTGTTGTGTAGCCTGACGCCTCAGTTGTTGTCACTCCTCCTGTTCCGCCATCAAGGCCCCATACAATTGAGCAAGCATACAGCCATGGCCAGCTGATCACTGTCAAATGGTCCATTCTGGTCCCTCCGCCTAATGCCTCTGGTCCTCAGTTTGACTATCATATTGAGCATAGGCCTCAGGTCTAGAAGCCAAAGCCAAGACTGCCAAGGTTCCCAAGTACTGCAAACTCTACAGGCTCCTTCAATGCAAATGGCTTCAAAAGCCACAACACCTTCTTTGACAGCGCAAAGAACCCCTACTCAAAGCCAAGAATATCATCTGATCGGTTCTGGAGCTATCAGCAGCGAAGCTATTACTCCTGTGTTCTATATGATCAAGGGTGCATTTTCCCTCATGTGCGCCTCGACGCTGAAGCCATTGCTGGACTGCCATGCTTAGAAGAAGCACTTGACTGCTTTCATGGTGCAGGTCTGCTCAGCTTTGTGACAGACAAAGAACATTGGAATGAGGAACTTTTGCTTCAATTCTATGCTACCCTCCACATTCGCGGCTACAACAGGGATATAAAGACATGGGTTCTCGAGTGGATGACAGGAAATGTTCATCATGAAGCCAAAGCTCTTGACGTCATTGAGCTTACAGGCCTACCCACTTCCGGAGAGCTGTACGAACCTGATTGTCAACTCCATCGCAATGCACTGGAGAGCATCTTCCACAAGCCAGAGCCCAACATGAGCCAGACGTTGAGCATGATGAAGCCTCTTCCACCTGACGTTGAATACCCAACGGAGTTCTTTGTTGATGACCTTGAGTATCTGCCTCGCACAATATATCATATCATTACGCGAACTCTATGGCCTATCAAAGGGCATTCATCAGCTGCAAAACTTGAAGGAGCCATGAAGACATTGGTCTTTACATCCTCAATGGCATCAGCTTCAATACACAAGAATTCTTCATCCGGCAACTGGCTGCATTTGGATCTGACCTTTTTGGCCTGAAATTCTATGCTCCATGGGTCATGTGCCTCATCAAGCTACACTCTGCTGTCAGCTATCAGCCCTCTGCTCGCAATCATCTAATCTTTCTACCAGAGGTTGATATGTCAGTTGAAGCCATATACCCTGAGCCTGCCAAGAAGCCTCTTTGTCTTCAAAATGCTGATCACCAAAGCTTCACTCAACCCATGGAAGGAGTCCAAGCAGTAACTCATATCTATCCAATGGCTGGGAACACTCGTCTGCCTCATCGTGCGCAAACTGAAGCTACTGAGAGCACAATTGCCCAAAGGCCTAAGAAGCGCTCTCGCGTCCTAAATGACCGAGAACTTCTTGTGGCACTGCATCAGAAACAAGACAGGCATCACTATTGGCTCAAGCGACAGATGCACAGCCTCTTGGTGGACGTCAATCGCATTCGAAATCTTGCCACCAAGAATGCTTTTGTCACTCACGAGACCTGTCGGCGATCATGGAAGAGTTTGACACTCCTCAGTGCTGAAGCAGATCTTCAAGACGATGGCTTCACTGAAAGATTCAAGTTTGACTCCACTCCTCCACGGAATGCTGTCCTACATCGAACTCCATCCCTTGAAGACTCGGACTATTCTTCCTCCGCGGCAATTGTGAATGCCAAAGTGATCGATGATGAAGACGATGCTACTTCATCACCCCCTACTTCTGCACGCATCAACACTGCACCAAGTTCGTCTGCACCGCCAAATAACAACGACAACCCTGCTGCTTCACCTACTCCTCATGGGGACGAGTAGATGCTCTATGTCTTCAAACCTTTTTGGTCCTTACTAACAAAAGGGGGAGAAGCATATGAGTTTGATAGTCTTCAAGCGGGTTCAAATGGGCGGTTGCTTTATATTTTGCCTAGTGTTTACAACTCTCGCTTTTGATACATTTGGTTCTTTGAGTTGTAACACTTAAACTCGATGGTCGTCTGCTACTTATTTGCTTTTCTAAGTGCGATGATAACTTCCGCACTTAGATCATTCTGCAGACGTCCATTTTTCATTATGCATGTCATTCTCTTTGTTATATCATTTCATGCATGATGAATTATCTTCATAAGTTGAAGAGGATCTCCACAAGTACAACCTGCCATGTCCATTTGCATTCCAAAAGCAAATTACTTATATGCACATCTTTAGGGGGAGCCTTTGCCACTTATGAAGACAATACCCTATCCTTTACAATTTCACATACTTTATCCCCGTTGAAAACTTCAACTAGTTTGTCATCAATCACCAAACAGGGGGAGATTGTAAGTGCATCTAGTGCCACCCCTAGTTGGTTTTGGAGTATTGACGACAAAGTTGGTTGAGGGACTAATGTGTTTGTGAGAATTGCAGGATAACGCGGGTAGTGTCCCTCATTGATTCGGTTTACCTACCGGAGATGACCCCTAAAAATGTATGAAGACATTGACGACAATGGTGGTATGTGAAGATATTCATATTGAAGACTATGACATGAGAAGACATTGAGTGAAGACTATGGAGCACGAAGACTGTGTCATTTCGCTGTTTCCTTTTTTTCTTTGTTGAGTCATAGGAACCACCGTACTGTTAAGTGGGGTCCAAGTGAACTAAGTCAGGATGACTGAAGTGATGCTCAACCCAAATCCTACGTCTTCGAGCGAAGACAATGAGAGCAAATCTTATCCAGAGCTGGATGAGTCGGCTTTGCTTGTAGCCCAAGTAAAGTTGCCGTGTGTGTTTGAAATCTGACCGTTGGAACACGTGTCAGCTCGTTAGTGACCCAGGGTCATTTTGGACATATCAGGTCGGGTTGCCTAGTGGCTATAAATAGCCCACCCCCTACACCATAAATTGGTGGCTGCTCAGAGTTAGTGCACGGTTTTTGTCGTTTGAGAGCAACCCACCTCGAAGCCTTTGAGAGAGAGAAATCCTTGCGAGGACAAAGCCCAAACACCCAAAGCCAAAGAGTGTTAGGCATCACTGAAGTCTTTCTGTCTGTGTGACCTAAAGACTTATTACACTTGAGGACTGTGAATCCTCCAGGCGGTTTGGCGTCGTGTTCTGAGCATCCAAGAGTCATTGTGGATCACCGGTGAATGAAGTCTGTGAAGGTTCAGAAGTCTACCTTCAAGACTTACCAGAGTGATTGGGCGAGGACTGTGTGTCCTTAGCTCAAGGGGAATAAGGTGAAGACGCGGTCTTCTGAGTTGAATCTCAGCCTCCCTAACCAGACGTACAGTTGTCACAGCAACTGGAACTGGTCCAACAAATCCTGTGTCTTCAACAAGTGACTGGTTCTATCTCTTACTCTCCTTACTTACTGTTAGTCTTCGTGAAGTCATTGCCTGATTGCCATGCCTGTTTGACTTCACTTTGTGACTACTTGTTCTGATTGGCTTCATACTATCTTCCATCCTAATCCTTACTACTAAGCTGCTATTAGTCCTTGTACTTTCACATTATTGCATACTTGACTATGGTTTGCTTGTTGTAGTTTATCTTCCGCTGCATATCAATTAGGTCATTTCTATTGTTTGTCTTTGAAACTTCCATGTTTTGAAGACTTTCATAAAAATCGCCTATTCACCCCCCTCCCCTCCCCTCTAGTCGATAACTAGCACTTTCATACTAGCGCCACCAAGAAAGCCAAGGCGAGCGACCCCGGCAAGGAGGTTGCCGGTTGTGTCGCTTGCCGGGCCTTGGCGGCTGCCGACAAGCCAGGGGCTCCGACAAGCAGTATTGCATGATCCACCGCACCAAGGGCCATGACCTCCAGAACTGCTGGCAAGTGGAGCTGCTTGCTGAGAAGCAGAAAGCCGAATATGAGCGGCGGGACAAGGAGAAGGGCCAAGAGGGTGCTGAGGGATCTGCCAAGAAGCGTGGCAGCCAAGGAGGCTGCCGCGGCAAAGATAATCAGCAGGAGAGGCCCGCCCGGGGCCGCGACAAGAAGCAGGAAGACGATGATCATGACGAGGACGATGAGTCCGGCGACCATGAGTTCCAGAGAGCCACAGAAACCATGTGTGTTGATGGTGGCGCCTTGCTGCATAGATCCCACCACCAGCTCAAGCAGTGGGCACGTGAGATCACAGTGGTGGAGCCGTCGTTCGATGCATGGAAACTGCTGAAGTGGTCCAGCACGCCTATCATCTTCGACACCGAGGACCATCCTGACCGCACTACTGAGGTCGGGTGCTTGCCGTTGTTGGTCTCACCGACAATCCACAACTTCAAGGTGACGAAGATGCTAGTTGACGGCGGGGCCAGTATGAACTTGATCTCGCCTGTTATGATCAAGAGGCTGCAGATCCCTGATGGAGACCTTGAGGAGACGGGCACGTTCCAAGGGGTCAATCCGGGGAGGAGCCAGCCGAAGGGAAAGGTCACGCTGCCCATGACGTTTGGAGGCGAGCTGAACTACAGGACGGAGAGGATTGTCTTTGATGTAGCCGAGATCCCCTTGCCCTACAACGGGATCCTCGGCCGCCCGGCACTAGCCAAGTTCATGGTGGCTTCTCATTACGCCTACAACACGTTGAAGATGCCCGGGCCGATGAACATCATCACCGTCCCCTCTGATAAGAAAGACGCGTTGATTTGCGCCAACCAACTCTACTGGGAAGCAGTTGCAGCAGCTGCCGCCAAGGCACCTGCTCCTGCTGATGGAGTCCCGGGAGGGAAAAAGACCGATGAGACCCCTCACACCCACTCCGGCAAGTGCACCTCTTCGGGGTGTTGCGCTCCCGTTGAGGACGTGCCAGAGAGCTCCACCGGCGAGAGCAAGAAGTCCAGAGCTGCACCACCAGAGACCAAGAAGGTGCCCGTCAAGGAGGACGGCACGGGGGGAGCTTTTACCATAAGCTCCACCATCGACGGCAAATAGGAAAGCGAGCTCGTCACCTTCCTGCGGGCGAATGTCGATGTGTTTGCATGGCAAGCCTCTGACATCCCCGGCGTTCCCAGGGAAGTGGTTAAGCACCATCTTGCTGTCTGTCCTCATGCACGGCCCATCAAGCAGAAGGTCAGGAAGCAAGCTCTGGAGAGGCAGGTGTTCATCACGGAGGAGATCAAGAAACTAGAGGCAGCAGGCTTGGTAAGGGGGGTGCTCCATCCGACGTGGTTGGCCAACCCGGTAGTGGTGCGCAAGGCAAATGGGAAGTGGAGGCCATGTATTGATTACGTAGACATCAATAAAGCTTGTCCAAAGGATCCCTTCCTGTTACCGCGCATCGACCAGATTGTTGACCCACGGCTGGGTGTGACCTGTTATCATTCCTCGATGCCTACTCAGGGTACCACCAGATCTTCATGACAAAATAAGACAAGGAGAAGACAGCATTCTTCACTCCGTGTGGTACGTATTGCTTTTTACGGATGCCTTTCGGGTTGAAGAGTGCTGGCTCAACCTTTGCAAGAGCAGTCCAAATTGGTTTTGAGCCCCAGCTGCATAGAAATATGGAAGCTTACATGGATGACATAGTGGTCAAAACCAAGGACAAAGCAACACTTGTGCAAGATCTGGAGGAAACATTTGCAAACCTACGCAAGATCAACCTCAAGTTGAACCCTGAGAAGTGTGTCTTCGGTGTCCCGTCCGGCAAGCTTCTTGGGTTCTTTGTGTCATAGCGTGGGATTGAGGCAAACCCAGATAAGATCAAGGACATCGAGCAGATTGAGGCACCAAAGCGAATCAAAGATGTGCGTCGGCTCACTGGCTGTGTTACCGCCCTGAGTAGATTCATATCCAAGTCCGCGGAGCGTGCCCTTCCCTTTTTCAAGATCTTGAAGAAGACAGGCCCAATGGAGTGGACCCCGGAGGCCGAGGCAGTAGTGCAGGATTTGAAGAAGTACCTCTCCTCTACCCCAGTGCTGGTTGCGCCCAAACCATAAGAACCGTTGCCGTTGTACCTAGCGGCAATGAATCAGGTGGTTAGCACCGCACTGGTGGCACAAAGAGAGGTCGGCGAAGAGGCAGCGGCAGCGGCAGAGTCAACGGATGGCGAACCGAAACCCTCCCCGGCAGGGCTCTGTCCCGGCAAGACTAGTTCCCCGGCAGAGGTTGACGCCAGTGTGAGAGGGCCCGCACAACTGGGTGAAGTGGCGCAGAAGAAGAAAATGGTGCAGCACCCAGTTTACTTCAGTAGCTCCCTCTTGCAGGGGGCTAGGTCGAGGTACTCAGGTGTGCAAAAATTGCTCTTCGGCCTCCTTATGGCCTCGAGTAAGCTGCGTCATTACTTCCAAGCGCATGAGATCACCGTGGTCACCTGCCTCCCATTGCAACGGATATTGCATAACCCAGATGCAACGGGGAGGATCGTGGAATGGGCCCTGGAGCTGTCGAGTTTCGATTTAAAGTTCGAAAGCACCTCGACGATTCAGAGCAGAGTCTTGGCGGAGTTCGTTGCAGAATGGACCTCGATGCCTGACAAAGAGGTACAGGAGACCACTCTCCCCAGCAAGGAAACAAGCCGCAACTCAATCATGTACTTTGATGGGGCTTTTTCGCTGCAAGGCACCGGTGCTGGTGTACTGCTTGTCGCACCCACCGGAGAGCACCTCAAGTACTTCATCCAAATGCACTTCCCCCGGGAGATGTCAATTAACAACACCGCCAAGTACAAGGGCTTGCTTGCCGGTCTCAGGATTGCGGCGGACCTCGGAGTCAAAAAGCTCGTCGTCAGGGGTGATTCGCAGCTTGTCGTCGGGCAGATCAACAAATATTATCAAAGCCCGTTGATGGAAGCTTATGTGGATGAAGTGAGGAAACTAGAGGAGCACTTTGATGGTATACGAGTAGAGCATGTCCCTCAGACGGAGAACGACATCATCGACTACCTGTCAAAGCGTGCTTCCCTCAAGTTACCTGTAGAACCAGGTACTTTTGTGCTTCGGTTAACTCAACCATCTGTCGAACCATCAAACGGGCAGAACAAGCGGAGGAAGCTAGGCCCCGGCAAGTACTTCCCCAACGAGCTCCCCGGAGCCGCTGGCGAAGATGTTGTCGTGGACGCCGATCCTGCCGCGGGGCAACCGACTCCAGCAGGGCCTCAGGCCATGGCCGTAGAGACGGCCACTCCCGTGGTAGAAGAGATGCCTTTGGTCCTTGTCGTCGAGCCATGGGCTCCGGCATGGGCGCAGCACACTGTTTGATTCCTCCAAATAGGAGAGCTTCCTGAGGAGCAGGAAGAGGCAGAGAGAGTAGCCCGCCGGTCTGCTCTATACCAATTCGTTGACAACATCTTGTACAGAAAAAGACCGAATGGGGTGAAATTGAAGTGCATCTCCCGGGAGGGAGGACTAGAGCTGTTGGCAGAGATACATGGAGGCATATGTGGCTCCCACATAGGGTCGAGGGCCCTTGCTGGCAAGGCTTTCCGACGAGGTTTCTTCTGGCCCACTACCCTCCAGGATGCAACGGCACTAGTAACCAAGTGTGAAGCATGCCAGTTCCATTCGAAGAACCTTCATCAACCAGCTCAAGCCCTTCAAACCATCTCTCTCTCCTGGCCCTTCTCGGTCTGGGGGCTTGACATATTGGGCCCTTTCCCTCGCGTCGTCGGGGGCTTTCAGTACTTGTACGTTGCAATCGACAAGTTCACAAAGTGGCCAGAGGTGGAAGCGGTGAGGAAGGTGACAGCGCAGTCAGCCATCAAGTTCTTCAAGGGGCTAGTTTGCCGTTTTGGGGTACCCAACAGGATCATCACCGACAATGGCACACAGTTCACAAGCCACGCCTTCATGCAATACATTGAGGATCTCGGCAGCAAGGTCTATTTTGCTTCCGTGGCACACCCATGGAGCAACGGCCAAGCAGAGAGAGCAAATGCTGAAGTTCTGCGAGGCTTAAGAACGATTACTTTTGATAGGCTGCACAAGAGTGGAAGGCGCTGGATTGACGAGTTGTCGGCGGTTCTTTGGTTGATCAGAACGACGCCAAATCGAGCCACCGGCCAGACACCCTTTGCCCTAGTCTACGGGGCAGAAGGAGTTCTCCCCCACGAAACTCACATACAGGTCGCCTCGAGTGCTTGCTTATGATGAGCTTGAGCAAGAGCGATTGTGGCAAGATGACGCAACATTCCTTGAGGAAGATCGTCTCCGGGTGGCTGTGAGAGCAGCGCGCTACCAGCAAGCCTTGCGCCGCTACCATAGCTGCAAGGTTCATGCCTGGAGCTTTGACGAAGGCGACCTTGTTCTTTGGCACGTTCAGTCGGCCAAGAATTCCAACAAGTTGACGCCGAAATGGGAAGGCCCTTATCGGGTAACACGAGTCACCAGGCCCGGCGCAGTCCGCCTAGAGACCGAAGATGCCATTCCAGTGATCAACTCCTGGAACATCGATCATCTTCGCAAGTTTTACCCATAAGGCGCGGCTGCCGGGCCTCCCAGCAAGCCACCTTTTGTACAAGCCTTGCCGGCAAGGCATGTAACCCTTTGTACAAAGCCAGGAGCAGACCCTGAGCATAAATAAACGAAGCGCTAGCGCCCTAAGTCATAGCATGCATGCTAGATTGAGTCTCTCCCTCGGTTAGGGTTGATAGTGCTTAGCGGCGACTAACCCCTAGCGTAGAGGTTGAGTTTGTGTCATTTTGTTCCTATCCATCCTTTTTGGTACGCAGGGTACATGATATGTTTCCGCCAAGCCAAGTGGAAGGAAGAGAATAGGCCAGCGCCCCAGGCCCGGCAAGCCGAGCTTGCTGAGGGCAGAAGAAACGGAGGTCCACCCACGGCAAATCAAGGTTGCCGGGGGCTGCAGATTTAGATAAGTTTTCCCATCCCCTATCATGCATTTTCGTATGAAACTTGGGATGTATGGAACCTCGTTTTGTTCCAAGGCTGTCGTGCTCCCCACGTTCCTATCATCCAAGAGCTTCTTGGTTCGGAATATGGTTGTAGCCGCGGCGGCAAGGAAGCAAGCGTAGGGCCCACCCCCACTTCGTCCCTGCCTCCGCCAAAGGCGTGAGTATGAACGGATGGAGTGAGGGAACGGCAAGGCCTATTGCCGGGCAACGATGCTTATATTAAAAAGATAACAAGGATTTGTTCCTTGGAATGCGCTTTGCCCACACGCACGCACAAGAGCCGACAAGCACCCCTTTTCCATTAATACGTTCCATACAGGTATAGTAAGTACGGAACATAAACATGAACAGGGAGGTTACAGGTTTTAAATCTAAATAAGGCCCGTAGGCTTACAAGTTGACAAAAGATAAGGTGCCCGTAATCCCTTCTTGTCCCTCTCCTCAGGAAATGAAACAAGAAAGCAAAAGGGCAAAAGGGGCGCCTAGGCGAGGTATGAGTAGCAGAAGGCACCAGAAGAACATTCCGGTGGCCACCCCGAAGGGAAGCTGGTGATGATGATGACGGGAGAAGAGCTGGAAGACGAGGCGGCAGGACCGGCAATACGCGACAAGGCGTCGGTGCCTGCGTACTCCGGCTTGACCGCTCGCCACCTGCCCTCTTCGTCTTCTCCGGCCTCCCGAGCCAGATGCCCAAGGAGACGACCCCAAGAAGTTCAGGGAGCCGGCGACACGGATGATGGGGTCACTGGTGTCTCCCCGGAGCGGCGCGCCCGACGCCTAGTCGGACCCGTCGTCCTGCTGCCCGTTACCCTCATCGTCGCTGTCACTGTCCTCCTCGTCACTCTAGCTCGAGGAGGAGTCTTTGTCATCAGAGGAGCTCTCCACGCAGCACATTACGCGAGTCGCGAAGTGCCCAAAGACCTTGATGGAGAGGAGGCCGCTCTCCATTAACTTGAAATGGAGAGTGAGCCCCTCCGTCAGGCTGTGGATACGGGAAAAGGTCTTCCACCCTCGGCGAAGGTACATGATATGAGGGGCGGGGAACTCGACATCGGCCCATGTACCGTTGTTCCCACAGCCCCTCATATGTAGCCGCAGTGCCTGCGGCGGGTCCAGCTCCATCTCTCGCGCAAATGGGGTCGGGAGACAAAGACGACGGCGCGGTGGCTGGCGCAGCCTGAGGAAGAACTCGTAGGGGTTGTCCCTGACGTGGCCCTCCACCGGGGGAGGGGCCGCTGGCGGAGGCGAGGCCGATGCGCCACCCCATCCTCCTCTTCCCCGAGCACCGCGACGGCCTCGACCTAGCCCCCTCCCCCTTCCTCTAACGGCTGGCTTTGCCGCCACGAGCTCTTGGGGAGGAGCGGCGCGTTGTCTAGCCGAGACCCTTGCCGCCACTGATGAAGCGTCGCCACGCCGCCTCGCCATGGCAGAAGGAAGGAGGGAGCAGGAATGGAGAGAAGCAGGTGACGAATGATTGAGAGGCGCCATTCCTCCTGCTCCCGTCTTTATAAAGGGGCGGGGGCGGGGCACGGCCACCCCTTTCAGCCAATCCGGCTCATTGAAGTGACAACGGGCAGGGCCGTCGACCGCCCTTCCCGCCCAATTGAAGGCGCGTGGGAATCAACCCACGCGCGCGCGACTTCCCGTATCCCATGCACTTGTCATTCGCTCTGCGTCATGCATGCAGCAAACGTGGCGCAAGAGACGGGTGCAATGGGACGCGAGGAGCGGCGGTTCCCAAGTAAGGGAAGTAAATGAGCGGTGGCCATGCGGTCTCAAGGGGACACGCAAGCCGCCTCTTTACTGTTCACCGCAAAGTGACGCCAGTGTGCTCCGGTCACGCGCGCGCGCGACCCCCATGTCGCGCATTCAACGCGGGTCGTGGGGAAGCGCAGCGGACGAAAAGTTTTACCGTGGTAAAAACCGCCCCGCCTGCCCGCGCACCGTTCTGGGCCTGGCCCAACAACGCGTTGCGCTTACTTGTAGACCAGGCCCGGGGGCTCCTGTCGGTGTACTAAAATAGGGGCGCTTTTTTGTACCCCTTATTTGTGCACGGGCAGTCAGAGCCGCGCCCACGACCACACTTAAGCAGGGCGGAGACAGGAAATCGAAGCCACAAGCACAGAAACAATCAGCGCAACGCCAATGACCAAGACCACAGAAAGCAGATGGACGAAGCAGGTTTCCCCGGCAAGACCCTTGCCAGGGCAGCCTCAGCAGCCCCGGCAAGACCCTTGCCGGGGCGGCTCGCCCACACCAGCGGAGTGAGCCACCCTCGAACCCACGGTCTCCAACACCATCAACTACATTGGGCCAGGGCTCGGGAGGCACCTCCATGGTGGCATGCAAATCTTTGTGAAGACAAAGAATATTCAAGATCAGATGAGGATTGGAAGGCAACGATCCTCGACAAGATTCTTGCCGAGGAAACCCGCAAGACCCCTAGCAAGATCCTTGCCGGGGACGACGGCGCGCCACGGCAAGACCCTTGCCGGGCCACCCAGCAAGGCCCTTGCCGAGGGCGTCAGCGGGGCCACTGACAGGCCCACACCAACCAAGTCTCCACCGCCGTTCACATGCAGCTGCCAGCTCAACCAGCTGGGCAGGCACCTGCATGGCAACATGTAGCTTCCAGGCCAACTCAGCACACACCTGCATGGCGGCATGCAGATTTCGTGAAGGCTCCACCACCGCGCCGCCTCAGCTGCTTGCCTGCCTACATGGCGCCGCATGCATCGCTGGCCAGGGCGCGTGTTGAAGCGAGGAGGAGCGGCGACGGATGGGACGGGCCTCGTTCCCATCCCCGATAAAGCAAGAAGACACCTAAGCTACGCATTAAATGTGTCTTGTCCCATAATACGAGCGATAAGCTCATAGCACTGTAGGCCTTTCCACCTCCTGTGTGCCACTGTGGCAGCCCCTTTCGACTATAAAGAGAGGCCCATGGCGTACTGGAGGGGGATTCGGCTCTTTTGAACCACGCAGCCACTGTAGCTAGTTCAAGAGCTGAAGAACATTCAATACATCCACCAAAGCAGGACTAGGGTTTCACGCATCCCTCGCAACCTGAACCTGGGTAAACGATCCTTGTGCTGATTACTAATCCTACTGTTCTCACAACCCTGCGCCCCCGCAACCGCAGAAGGGATCCTCGTGATCCCATAGGTGTCGTTCCCACCGACATCCCCCATTGAATTTGACTGAAGATTTAACTAACAAAATGTTAGTGCATGTCAACAAAAACTATATCGTTGGATTCGTATTTGAACATAGTTTTGAATGATATATTTTTAGGTGACATGCATCAGCATTTATCGTACTATATATAATGTTAGTGAAGGAAATATGCCCTAGAGGCAATAATAAAGTTATTATTTATTTCCTTATTTCATGATAAATGTTTATTATTCATGCTAGAATTGTATTAACCGGAAACATGATACATGTGTGAATACATAGACAAACATAATGTCACTAGTATGCCTCTACTTGACTAGCTCATTAATCAAAGATGGTTATGTTTCCTAGCCATAGACATGTGTTGTCATTTGATTAACGGGATCACATCATTAGGAGAATGATGTGATTGACTTGACCCATTCCATTAGCCTAGCACTTGATCGTTTAGTATGTTGCTATTGCTTTCTTCATGACTTATACAAAGTTCCTACAACTATGAGATTATGCAACTCCCGTTTACCGGAGGAACACTTTGTGTGCTACCAAACGTCACAACGTAACTAGGTGATTATAAAGGAGCTCTACAGGTGTCTCGGAAGGTACATGTTGGGTTGGCGTATTTCGAGATTAGAATTTGTCACTCCGATTGTCGGAGAGGTATCTCTGGGCCCTCTCGGTAATGCACATCACTATAAGCCTTGCAAGCAATGTAGCTAATGAGTTAGTTACGGAATGATGCATTACGTAACGAGTAAAGAGACTTGCCGGTAACGAGATTGAACTAGGTATTGGATACCGACGATCGAATCTCGGGCAAGTAACATACCGATGACAAAGGGAACAATGTATGTTGTTATGCAGTTTGACCGATAAAGATCTTCGTAGAATATGTAGGAGCCAATATGAGCATCCAGGTTCCACTATTGGTTATTGACCAGGAACAGTTCTAGTTCATGTCTACATAGTTCTCGAACCCGTAGGGTCCGCACGCTTAACGTTACGATGATAGTTTTATTATGAGTTTACAAGTTTTGATGTGCCGAAGATTGTTCGGAGTCCCGGATGTGATCACGGACATGACGAGGAGTCTCGAAATGGTCGAGACATAAAGATTGATATATTGGACGACTATATTCGGACACCGGAAGTGTTCCGGGAGATTTCGGAGAAAACCGGAGTGTCGGAGGGTTACCGGAACCCCCCCAGGAACTAATGGGCCTTGTTGGGCCCTAGTGGAGGGAGAGAGGGGCCGGCCAGGGCAAGAGGCGCGCCCCCTCCCCTTGAGTCCAAATAGGACAAGGAAGGGGGGGCGGCGCCCCCCTTGCCTTTCCCCTCTCCCACTCCTTCCTTCCCCCTCCCTCTTGGACTAGGAAAGGGAGGGGCAAACCTACTTGGAATAGGTTTCCCCCTCCTAGGGCGCGCCACCCCCTTGGCCGGCCCCCTCCTCCTCCCCCCTTTATATACGGAGGAGGGGGCACCTCTAGACACACAAGTTGATCTTCGTGATCGTTCCTTAGCCGTGTGCGGTGCCCCCCTCCACCATATTCCACCTCGGTCATATTGTTGCGGTGCTTAGGCGAAGCCCTGCATCGGTAGAACATCATCATCGTCACCACGCCGTCGTGCTGACGGAACTCATCCCTGACACCCTGCTGGATCGGAGTCCGGGGATTGTCATCGAGCTGAACGTGTGCTGAACTCGGAGGTGTCATACGTTCGGTGCTTGGATCTGTCGGATCATGAAGACGTACAACTACATCAACCGCGTTGTCATAACGCTTCCGCTTATGGTCTATGAGGGTACGTGGACTACACTCTCCCCTCTCGTTGCTATGCATCACCATGATCTTGCGTGTGCGTAGGAATTTTTTTGAAATTACTACGTTCCCCAACAGTGGCATCCGAGCCTAGGTTTTATGCGTTGATGTTATATGCACGAGTAGAACACTAGTGAGTTGTGGGCGATACAAGTCATACTACTTACCAGCATGTCATTCTTTGGTTCAGCGGTATTGTTGGATGAAGCGGCCCGGACCGACATTACGCGTACGCTTACGCGAGACTGGTTTTACCGTCGTGCTTTGCACACAGGTGACTAGCGGGTGTCTGTTTCTCCAACTTTAGTTGAACCGAGTGTGGCTACGCTCGGTCCTTGCGAAGGTTAAAACAGCACTAACTTGACAAACTATCATTGTGGTTTTGATGCGTAGGTAAGAACGGTTCTTGCTCAGCCTGTAGCAGCCACGTAAAATTTGCAACAACAAAGTAGAGGACGTCTAACTTGTTTTTGCAGGGCATGTTGTGATGTGATATGGTCAAGACGTGATGCTATATTTTATTGTATGAGATGATCATGTTTTGTAACCGAAGTTATCGGCAACTGGCAGAAGCCATATGGTTGTCGCTTTATTGTATGAAATGCAAACGCCCTGTAATTGCTTTAATTTATCACTAAGCGGTAGAGATAGTCGTAGAAGCAATAGATGGCGTAACAACAACGATGCTACGATGGAGATCAAGGTGTCGCGCCGGTGACGATGGTGATCACGACGGTGCTTCGAAGATGGAGATCACAAGCACAAGATGATGATGGCAATATCATATCACCTATATTGATTGCATGTGATGTTTATCCTTTATGCATCTTATCTTGCTTTGATTGACGGTAGCATTTTAAGATGATCTCTCACTAAAATTATCAAGAAGTGTTCTCCCTGAGTATGCACCGTTGCGAAAGTTCTTCGTGCTGAGACACCACGTGATGATCGGGTGTGATAGGCTCTACGTTCAAATACAACGGGTGCAAAACAGTTGCACACGCGGAATACTCAGGTTAAACTTGACGAGCCTAGCATATACAGATATGGCCTCGGAACATAGAGACCGAAAGGTCGAACGTGAATCATATAGTAGATATGATCAACATAGTGATGTTCACCATTGAAACTACTCCATCTCACGTGATGATCGGACATGGTTTAGTTGATTTGGATCACGTGATCACTTAGATGACTAGAGAGATGTCTGTCTAAGTTGGAGTTCTTAAGTAATATGATTAATTGAACTTAAATTTATCATGAACTTAGTCCTGGTAGTGTTTTGCAAATTATGTTGTAAATCAATAGCCCGCGTTGTTGCTTTCATATGTTTATTTTTATATGTTCCTAGAGAAAATTGTGTTGAAAAATGTTAGTAGCAATGATGCGGATTGGATCCGTGATCTGAGGTTTATCCTCATTGCTGCACAGAAGAATTATGTCCTTAATGCACCGCTAGGTGACAGACCTATTGCAGGAGCAGATGCAGACGTTATGAACGTTTGGCTAGCTCAATATGATGACTACTTGGTAGTTTAGTGCACCATGCTTAACGGCTTAGAATCGGGACTTCAAAGACGTTTTGATCGTCATGGACCATATGAGATGTTCTAGGAATTGAAGTTAATATTTCAAGCAAATACCCGAGTTGAGAGATATGAAGTCTCCAACAAGTTCTATAGCTAAAAGATGGAGGAGAATCGCTCAACTAGTGAGCATGTGCTCAGATTGTCTGGGTACTTCAATCGCTTGAATCAAGTGGGAGTTAATCTTCCAGATAAGATAGTGATTGACAGAATTCTCTAGTCACCATCACTAAGTTACTAGAACTTCGTGATGAACTATAGTATGCAAGGGATGACGAAAACGATTCCCGAGCTCTTCGTGATGTTGAAATCGACGAAGGTAGAAATCAAGAAAGAGCATCAAGTGTTGATGATTGACAAGACCGCTAGTTTCAAGAGAAGGGCAAAGGGAAATAAAGGGAACTTCAAGTAGAATGACAAGCAAGTTGTCACTCCTGCGAAGAAGCCCAAAACTGGACCAAAGCCTGAAACTGAGTGCTTACACTGCAAAGGAAATGGTCACTGGAAGCGGAAATGCCCTGAATATTTGGTGGATAAGAATGATGGCAAATTGAACACGGGTATATTTGATATACAGGTTATTGATGTGTGCCTTACTAGTGTTTATAGTAGCCCCTGAGTATTTGATACTTGTTCGGTTGCTGAGATTAGTAACTCGAAACAGGAGTTACAGAATAAACAGAGACTAGTTGAAGGGGAAGTGACGATGAGTGTTGGAATTAGTTCCAAGATTGATATGATCATCATCACACACTCCCTATATTTTCGAGATTAGTGTTAAACCTAAATAAATGTTATTTGGTGTTTGCGTTGAGCATAAATATGATAAGATCATGTTTATTGCGATATGATTATTCATCTAAGATAGAGAATAAATTGTTATTCTATTTACATGAATAAAACCTTCTATGGTCATACACCCAATGGTGATGGTTTATTGAATCTTGATCATAGTGATACACATATTCATAATGTTGATGCCAAAAGATGCAAAGTTAATAATGATAGTGCAACTTATTTGTGGCACTGTCGTTTGGGTCATATCGGTGTAAAGCGCATGAAGAAACTCCATAAAGATGGATTTTCGGAATCACTTGGTTATGAATCATTTGATGCTTGGGAACCGTGCCTTTTTGGCAAGATGACTAAAACTCTGTTTTCTGGAACAATGGAACGAGCTACTAACTTGTTGGAAATAATACATACCGATGTATGCGGTCCAATGAGTGTTGATGCTCGTGGCGGTATCATTATTTTCTGACCTTCACATATGATTTGAGCAGATATGCATATATCTACTTAATGAAGCACAAGTCTGAAACATTTGAAAAGTTCAAAGAATTTCAGAGTGAAGTGGAGAATCATCGTAACAAGAAAATAAACTTTCTACAATCTGATCGTAGAGAAGAATATTTGAGTTACGAGTTTGGCCTTCATTTTAAACAATGTGGAATAGTTTCACAGTTCACGCCACATAGAACACCACAGCGTAATGGTGTGTCCGAATGTCGTAACTGCACTTTATTGGATATGGTGCGATCTATGATATATCTTACCGATTTACCACTATCGTTTTGGGGTTATGCATTAGATACAACTGCATTCACTTTAAATAGGGCACCATCGAAATCCGTTGAGACGACACCGTATGAACTATGGTTTAGCAGTAAACCTAAGCTGTCGTTTCTTAAAGTTTGGAGTTGCGATGCTTATGTAAAAAAGGTTTCAGCCTGATAAACTCGAACCCAAATCGGAGAAGTGCGTCTTCATAGAATACCCAAAGGAAACTGTTGGGCACACCTTCTATCACAGATTTGAAGGCAAAACATTTTTTGCTAAGAATGGATCCTTTCTAAAGAAGGAGTTTCTCTCGAAAGAAGTGAGTGGGAGGAAAGTAGAGCTTGATAAGGTAATTTGTACCTTCTCCCGAATTGGAAAGTAGTTCATCACAGAAATCAGTTCCAGTGATTCCTACACCAATTAGTGAGGAAGCTAATGATCATGATCATGAAACTTCAGATCAAGTTACTACAAAACCTCGTAGGTCTTCCAAAGTATAGTCCGCACCAGAGTGGTACGGTAATCCTGTTCTGGAAGTCATGTTAATAGACCATGATGAACCTACGAACTATGAGGAAGCGATGATGAGCCCAGATTCCGCGAAATGGCTTGAGGCCATGAAATCTGAGATAGGATCCATGTATGAGAACAAAGTGTGGACTTTGGTGGACTTGCCCGATGATCGGCAAACCATAGAAAAATAAATGGATCTTCAAGAGGAAGACGGACGTTGATAGTAGTGTTACTATCTACAAAGCTCGACTTGTCGCAAAAAGGTTTTTGACAAGTTCAAGGTGTTGACTACAATGAGATTTTCTCAACTGTAGCGATGCTTAAGTCTGTCCGAATCATGTTAGCAATTGCCACAATTTATGAAATCTGGCAAATGGATGTCAAGACTGCATTCCTTAATGGTTTTCTTAAAGAAGAGTTGTATATGATGCAACTAGAAGGTTTTGTCAATCCTAAAGGTGCTAACAAAATATGCAAGCTCCAGCAATCCATCTATGGACTGGTGCAAGCATCTCGGAGTTGGAATATACGCTTTGATAAGTTGATCAAAGCGTATAGTTTTATACAGACTTGTGGTGAAGCCTATATTTACAAGAAAGTGAGTGGGAGCACTACAACATTTCTGATAAGTATATGTGAATGACATATTGTTGATCAAAAATAATGTAGAATTATTCTGCAAAGCATAAAGGAGTGTTTGAAAGGAGTTTTTCAAAGAAAGACCTCGGCAAAGCTACTTACATATTGAGCATCAAGATCTATTGAGATAGATCAAGACGCTTGATAAGATTTTCAATGAGTACATACCTTGACAAGATTTTGAAGTAGTTCAAAATGGAACAGTCAAAGAAAGAGTTCTTTCCTGTGTTGCAAAGGTACGAAATTGAGTAAGACTCAAATCCTGACCATAGCAGAAAATAGATAGAGAATGAAAGTCATTCCCTACGCATCAGTCATAGATTTTATAAAAGTATGCTATGCTATGGACCAGACCTATTGTATACTCTGCCCTGGTTTGGCAAGGGAGTACAATAGTGATCTAGGAGTAGATCACTGGACATTGGTAAAAATTATCCTTAGTGGAATAAGGATACGTTTCTCAATTATGGAGGTGACAAAAGGTTCGTCGTAAAGGGTTACGTCGATACAAGTTTTGGCACTGATCCAGATGACTCTAAGTATTAATCTGGATACATATTGAAAGTGGGAGAAATTAGCTAGAGTAGCTCCGTGCAGAGCATTGTAGACATAGAATATTTGCAAAATACATACGGCTCTAAATGTGATAGACCCATTGACTAAACTTCTCTCACGAGCAAAACATGATCATACCTTATTACTCTTTGGGTGTTAATCACATAGCGATGTGAACTAGATTATTGACTCTAGTAAACCCTTTGGGTGTTGGTCACATGAAGATGTGAACTATGGGTGTTAATCATATACAGATATGAATATTGGTGTTAAATCACATGTCGATGTGAACTAGATTATTGACTCTAGTGCAAGTGGGAGACTGAAGGAAATATGCCCTAGAGGCAATAATAAAGTTATTATTTATTTCCTTATTTCATGATAAATGTTTATTATTCATGCTAGAATTGTATTAACCGGAAACATGATACATGTGTGAATACATAGACAAACATAATGTCACTAGTATGCCTCTACTTGACTAGCTCATTAATCAAAGACGGTTATGTTTCCTAGCCATAGACATGTGTTGTCATTTGATTAACGGGATCACATCATTAGGAGAATGATGTGATTGACTTGACCCATTCCGTTAGCCTAGCACTTGATCGTTTAGTATGTTGCTATTGCTTTCTTCATGACTTAGACAAAGTTCCTACAACTATGAGATTATGCAACTCCCGTTTATCAGAGGAACACTTTGTGTTCTACCAAACGTCACAACGTAACTGGGTGATTATAAAGGAGCTCTACAGGTGTCTCTGAAGGTACATGTTGGGTTGACATATTTTTGAGATTAGGATTTGTCACTCCAATTGTCGGAGAGGTATCTCTGGGCCCTCTCGGTAATGCACATCACTATAAGCCTTGCAAGCATGTAGCTAATGAGTTAATTATGGAATGTTGCATTACATAATGAGTAAAGAGACTTGCCGGTAATGAGATTGAACAAGGTATTGGATACCGACGATCGAATCTCGGGCAAGTAACATACCGATGACAAAGGGAACAACGTATGTTGTTATGTGGTTTGACCGATAAAGATCTTCGTAGAATATGTAGGAGCCAATATGAGCATCCAGGTTCCGCTATTGGTTATTGACCAGGAATAGTTCTAGGTCATGTCTACATAGTTCTCGAACCCGTAGGGTCCGCACGCTTAACATTACGATGACAGTTTTATTATGAGTTTACAAGTTTTGATGTACCGAAGATTGTTCGAAGTCCCGGATGTGATCACGGACATGACGAGGAGTCTCGAAATGGCCGAGACATAAAGATTGATATATTGGACGACTATATTCGGACACCGGAAGTGTTCCGGGAGATTTCGGAGAAAATCGGAGTGCTAGAGGGTTACCGGAACCCCCCCCCCCCCCCGGGAACTAATGGGCCTTGTTGGGCCCTAGTGGAGAGAGAGAGAGAGAGAGGGGCCGGCCAGGGCAAGAGGCGCGCCCCCTCCCCTTGAGTCCGAATAGGACAAGGAAGGGGGCGGCGCCCCCCTTGCCTTTCCCCTCACCCACTCCTTCCTTCCCCCTCCCTCTTGGACTAGGAAAGGGAGGGGCAAACCTACTTGGAGTAGGTTTCCCCCTCCTAGGGCGCGCCACCCCCTTGGCCAGCCCCCTCCTCCCCCCCCTTTATATACGGAGGGGGGGCACCTCTAGACACACAAGTTGATCTTTGTGATCGTTTCTTAGCCGTGTGTGGTGCCCCCCTCCACCATATTCCACCTCGGTCATATCGTTGTGGTGCTTAGGCGAAGCCCTGCGTCGGTAGAACATCATCATCGTCACCACGCCGTCGTGCTGACGAAACTCATCCCCGACACCCTACTGGATCGAAGTCCGGGGATCGTCATCGAGCTGAACGTGTGCTGAACTTGGAGGTTCCGTACGTTCGGTGCTTGGATCGGTCAGATCGTGAAGACGTACGACTACATCAACCGCGTTGTCATAACGCTTCCGCTTACGGTCTACGAGGGTACGTGGACTACACTCTCCCCTCTCGTTGCTATGCATCACCATGATCTTGCGTGTGCGTAGGAAATTTTTTGAAATTACTACGTTCCCCAACAGTTAGTTCAATTTTTGGTCGTACTAATCTATAGTAGTAAGGTGCCCATGCGTTGCACCGAAGAGTGAAATGCATTGATCGGGGATTTGTTTATTTTGACAAAGGATGTGGGGGTCATCTCATGTGTAACGAGTATCGATAGGTTTCTTCAGATATTATTTCATCTCTAGAGCTCACAAACATCCGGGTGAAATAGATAAAAAGGTATCTTTTCCAAACAAAATGTTCAACTGTTCAACCTGCATCCAAAACTTGTGAAGAAATAACACTTATTGTGCTTTGCAAGAAATGATCTTTAAGAATTAGTTTTTGAGTATCGATTGTTATACATGATGGCTACAGATGACATGGCACTTTCTTATAGTCAACAGTTGGCTATACTATTAAGTATTAACCATGCCCTTATACACCTAGACGGAGGGTTTAAATCGGGATGACTTGGAAGGGGGCAGAGGAGATGTAAGAAATGGTTCATCGTAAGTCTTTCACCAGTACTGTAGTAAAAATTCATACATGGAAGATTCTAGACTAAACCATAAAGGGATACACTTCTATTCATGCGCGATACTCCAATAGAGCAAGATCATGCATGGAAGTCTCCACATGCTTAGACAGCGGATTTCATTGAGCAAAGACTAATGATCAACATTTAACTAGGTAATGCATATGTCCAGGTGAACCTCCTTGGAGTCCCCGTGCACCGCGTTGCGGGGTAAATCATACCATGCGTCTTCCATGTCCACATCGGCGGGAAGGTCCCAGCTCTGCACAGTCCTAGTCAGCATCATGGAGCCGGTGTCGCCGCCCACGTACCTCTCAGGGGTAGTAACAGTGAGCACGCACCCGTACATCAACCTCATGTCAGTGTCAGCGTCAGTGGCGTCGCCCCTGACGCACACTACAGAGATGGGGTGGCGGCCTGCACGGGCCTCGCCGGTGCCCACGATTAAGAGGAAGACGCTATCGTCCTCCTCCAAGACTAGCAGGCGGCGGTGATCCTCCAGTGACTCCCGCATGGTGAACGGGTAGCACGTCTCGTACTTGATGTTCTCCGCCAAGGGCCAGTAGTGACCGCTGCACGCATCCGTGAGGTGATGCACGATGTCCGTCGGCGAGCCCCAAAATGGCATCGGGCACTCATAGCAGTAGACGAAGGGCTCCTTGGAGGCATCGACCAGGCCGTCCATGAAACGGGAGTGGCTGTAGGGGAGGTTGCGCCAGTTGAATATATGAGCAAGTTACTACGAGATTTAATCCGAATAAGCACAAAATAAATCATGAAGGCTACAGCAGAGATTATACTAATCATGTGGACTAGCATAGTAGATGAACAGATATAATCTAGTATGATACAGAGTAGAAACATGAATTCTACCACGATTTCAAACAGGAAGGACAGAAACACATACGGTGCAACGGGAGCAGCACCGTTGGCTTTAAGAATTAGTTTTTGAGTATCGATTGCTATACATGTTGGCTACAGATGACATGGCACTTTCTTGTAGTCAACCGTTGGCTATACTATTAAGTATTAACAATGCCCTTATACACCTAGACGGAGGGATTAAATCAGGATGACTTGGAAGGGGCAGAGGAGATGTAAGAAATGGTTCATAGTAAGTCTTTCACCAGTACTGTAGTAAAAGTTCATACATGGAAGATTCTAGACTAAACCATAAACGGATACACTTTTATTCATGTGCGATACTCCAATAGAGCAAGATCATGCATGGAAGTCTCCACATGCTTAAACAGCGGATTACATTGAGCGAAGACTAATGATCAACATTTAACTTGATAATGTGTATGTCCAGGTGAACCTCCTTGGAGTCCCCGTGCACCGCATTGGCGGGTAAAGAAGACCATGGGTTTTCCAAGTCCACATCGATGGGAAGGTCCCAGCTCCGCAGAGTCCAAGTCCGTTCGATGTAGCCAGTGTCGCCGCCCACATGACCCGGAGGGGTAGTAACACTGAGCACGCACCCATACATCAGCCTTGTGTCAGTGTTAGTGTCAGCGGCGTCGCCCCTGATGCACACTACAGAGATGGGGCGGCGGCCTGCGCGGGCCTCGCCGGTGCCCACGATCAAGAGGAAGACACTGTCGTCCTCCTCCGAGACTAGCAGGCGGTGGTGATCCTCCAGCGACTCCGGCATGCTGAACGGGTAGCACGTCTTGTACTTGATGTTCTCCGCCAAGGGCCAGTAGTGACCGTTGCATGCATCTGTGAGGTGATGCACCATGTCCGCCGGCGAGTCCCAAAAAGGCATCAGGCCCTCATAGCAGTACACGAAGGGCTCCTTGGAGGCATCGACCAGGCCGTCCATGAAATGGGAGTGGCTGTAGGGGACGTTGCGCTAGTTGAATATATGAGCAAGTTACTACAAGATTTAATCCGAATAAGCACAAGATAAATCATGACGGCTATAACAGAGATGAAACTAATCATGTGGACTAGCATAGTAGTAGGATACAGAGTAGAAACATGAATTCTACCATGATTTCGAACAGGAAGGACAGAAACACATACGGTGCAACGGGAGCAGCACCATTGGCATTGAGGTTGTCGCCCATGTCGTTGAGGAAGAGGTTGCTGAGGTCGGGGAAGAAGTCGTCGTCGGTGAAGTCGTGGCTGCCAGCAGTCGCGAGAGTGCGCTCCCCAAATTTCAATAGCGCCCGTCGAATGGAGCGCAGGAGGGAGTGGCTGTAGGGGACGTTGCAGCCGCCGAATGGAGCGCAGGAGTAGCACACGAAGCAGTAGATGGTGTCCTTACTAGTACTCCCTAGTCTCTACTCTTATAGAAAACCGAGTTGGTGATGATGGTGTGCCTGCCATCTTGTAATATAGACCGTCCAATCTATATCTGATGGATAGAAAGCCAACTATGACAATTTTACAAAAGATACCCGCACCTCTCTCCACATTTACAGATAAGGCCTTGCCTCGTTCATCCTTATCTCCCACAACCTCGTGCTCCTCCCTAAGTCTCTATCTCTACTCTTATCTCTATATCTACTACTCTTCTTTGTTTTTTATAACAAATCGAATAGTACCGCGCCGTCTGCTGCACGCCTGGCTGAACACGCCTCCTCGCCTCCATCGTCACCAACTGAGTCTTTTATAGGAGTAGGAGTAGAGAAAAACCGAGTTGGTGATGATGGTGTGCCGTGCAATGCACGGGCATCTTGCTATTTTTTTGCATATAATTCCAAACACCACGTAGACACGGTCTTTGAGCACGGTTTGTAGTCGTCCCATGCTCAGACATTGAAGTTTGTAACTATTTTAGATTACAATATACTACTCCTCCAGTGCTAGTAGTAGAGCAGAGTCCTACTCTACTACTCTACTCAAGCAAGTTAGGGCATAGTAGTAGGTACCGTAGGGAGTACCAGTACTGTGATCACTCAAGCAAGTTGTCTGGCATCGATATGACCCTATGCTGCTGGTATGTCCACTTCCCGCAGCACATATTTGCTTCTCCATCTTTGTCCGCACATAATCTCGTCCGATCTTCCATCCCCGCTAAGGCGCCTCCCCCCTCGTCCGAAACCCAAGCACTAACAATGGCAGAACCGAGCAGCGTCCACCCAAAGAGTGGCTGGAATTCGCTCCCCACAGAGGTAATCAAGCTCATTGTTTCGCGTGTGGACAATCTCAGTACCATGCCGCTCGCCGCATGCTCGTCGGGGCTGTACCGTTTACTCAAAGCCCTCAGGCCGGAGCTTTTTAAGCCAGCTCCTTGCTTGCTAATGCCGCCTGATCTTCAGAAACGGCATGTCACGCAGCATAACAATCATAGGGTGGCGAGCATCAACCCCCTTGACTACGATCCGATCCCCGTCACCCTCAACTACATTAACGGTATGTACTGGGTCGGCATGAACACGTCTTGGATGGTGCTCGTCGACGGTCGCGGCAGCTGGATGCTCGTGGAGGTCTACACCCGGCGATTGATCCCCCTTCCTTCGATTAACACTGCACTGCTTTGGCACCGCGGCCCAGAATACTCGGAATCTTACAGTAGCCAACATGATACCAAGTTTGATTTGCTCAAGGTTGTAATCTGCCAAGTGCCCACAAGATCTGCGAATTATAAAGACTTCAGGCTAATTGCGTTCTTCAACCGCGGTCTCGCCTATCTGACAGGTCACTGCGGTAAGTGGATAAATCTGCACGTCCATCGCAGGATCATACATCCTCCATGGTTCTCTCATGCCATTGAACACAAGGGCCTCATTTACGCTGTCAACTCCTTCTATGGCTGGACGTATTGCTGGCCTACTCCAGTAATCGCTACAATCGGCTGTTACAGCAGTATGTTACTTTTCTATGATATCATGATGGCTTGCTTATATTATTGTCAACATTTACTGAAAAATTTTCATGCTCATAACATGCTGTTCTTAAGATTGACTACATCAAGAGCCTTTTTTATTTGACTCCAACTTGATATGATGTTGTAGGCCGCCTGGTGTCCCTACCCTTCCTAATCCCAGAACCTTTCAAAGAAAAGCGGCATGGCAGTTGCAGGTGGTTCCTGGCTCGATCAGACGACGGTGAACGATTGATGATCGTTCGCACGTACCGGACGTGTTGTTTCACGGAATACAATCACAGTCACTGCAAGGTCTTTGAGCAGGATCCCAGCTTCTTTGGGCCTTCAGGAATTTTTGACTGGAGACTGGTAAGTAGCCTTGGTACATGCTCTCTGTTTGTCGGACTGAATTATTCGATTAACCAGGAGATAACCGATGGCAAGGATCATAATGGCAGCGCGGTTTCGTTCACCAGGCAAAACTGTGTGTACACAGCATACCATGCGTCCCTGCATGCACCATACCCTGATATGTGCCGCCACACTCTGCAGCCCAAAGTAGGAGAGAGGGTCGCAAGTATCAGACTTCGACCTGTTGGCTGGAGTTTCCCCCGTCAGGCACCCATCTAGTTCAAGTCATCAGCCAATCTCCACAGCTTAATAAATAGTAACATCTAACTGAGCCAGTTAGTTAGTTACGTACACTTGGTGTAGTAGGATCTTTATTTAGTTTGATGCATACACTTGTTCTTTTTTGGTAGCCCTTTTGTAATAATGGCCGATGTTTGGTTTGGAAGAGAGAGCTGCATCTTCACTCTTCTGGCCTGCTTACTGCTTCTATTGCACCCCAACCCTGGTTGCTGCTGTTGCTGTTTTCAATGTACAGTTAGTACTATATTTCGTCTATTGGTTGAATAAATGTGTTGTTAGAACGACAAACACAATGTTTTGGAAGTCGTTGCACGGTTCGATCCTGAGTGCCCCGTACCGTACGTAACGCATACTATTTTTCGTACGGAACACATTTTCCACTCGTTGATAACATGCAGCCCAGTGATGAAGGCCCAATAGAGGAGCCCATAATTAACTGGAAGGGAGGCTCACATGAATCCGGCCTAGGTACATGCTCATGGTCCCCTAAACATAAATAAATAAATAAATAAATAAATAAAGCTAAATGCTCATGCACCAGTTCTTTAAATTCATGATTTAACAGGAGGATATTATTTCCTATGATAGTGTCATTACATTCAGTCGATATTATTCTTAGGCAAAGATAGCGACTAGTCTTCTTTCTCCCAGCATTTTCTTCCTGCAACCAGCGGACCCATGCAAATCGTAGTCAACGTCGTAAATAGTTCCGATCCATTTTTATTTTTCAATAAGAATGTCCAACCCAGCCCAGCACATTGGCGGCGGCACTTTATCCTCCGCCTTGGTGCGCTCGCCGCGGCGCCGCCGTCCGACCCTGTCAACATAGTTTTTTTCGAAACGGTCCCTGTCAACATAGTGAATTGGGAGAGAACTGTAGTTGTGCGTATGACAGTAGGGACCCACCAGGTCCACTCCCGAACACAAGGAAGCGCCTCTTTTACTACTCAGATGCACCCCTCATTTTTTTACTCTAATCCACCCTGCTGATATCCGGGACCCACATCATTTTTAATGTATAGTCAATTAACGACAGAATTGCACAACTTTTTTTTGAGTAGTAACTCGGAGGAGCAGGCTATAAAGTAGGTTGTGCGGTCTCTATGGCCCGTCTAACAACATGACCAGCCCAGCAGGTTTTTCTTTGGGAAAATAGGTAGCCCAGTATTTCTTTTTGAAGAATACTCAAGCTAGGCCTATTTGTTTTCTTCGACTTACTGGCCTGCAAATCTTTCAAGAAGAGGAGGGATGCATTCCGGCCTGGCCAAAGAGTATGGTCAGTGTCTGTTGAAAGTAATATTAAAGGGGTTGAAAATTCCAAAAAAATTATAGCAAATGGGATATTAGTTTCTTTTTTTTGTTTTTGTTCTTCACTGATATTTTATAGTAGTTCATTGGATTTAACATGACATAGTACTATTTATTTTTAAATTTGTTTTAGTATGGCTACTAATTTTTGGATTAAGAATATTTTGTTCCCCAGCCAAAATTTGTGAATTTTCAAAATTTCGCACATATTTAGTTAAACTTTTTAATCCTCGTACTGACCAGAAAATGGGCAGGAATTCTAAAAATGGAAAACGGGCTGCAATAATTTCCATATGAATTAGAAAATGAGTAAAAATTATAAAAATGATAGCAAATGGGTTGTACACGCCACAGATTTCGAGGCTGACTTGTTTACGCAAGGCTTTGTCAGTCAACACAAGATTCTAGCAGCAGTGACAGTTGGATGTCCATCCAACGGCCGACGTGCTTCTTCAATCTCTGATCTTCCTGCTCCAGCCGCCTAAACTAGCGCCGGGGGACTGCTTGCTCCCTCCTCTTGTGGCCCGCTGTGATGCCGCGCAGGCTTCCCCGGCCCACCCTACTCCCTCCGCTGGCCTGGCCGCACGCAATCAACTGCCTCCTTATTACGCGAAAAAAAGATTCCTCCCACTGACATCTGGGGCGTACCGGTTGGGACGCTGACCTATGGGCCTACTAAGTTGACGCGTACGCAGGGCTTGTCAACTTAGCCAACAAATGATTGTAGCAGCAGTAACCGTTGGATTTCAATCGAACAGTCCTGCTGCTTCTTCAAGTGCTGCTCTTCTTGCACCAGCCGCACAAACCAGCTCCGGCGAGACCACCTGCTCCTGCCTCCAGTGGCCGGCTGTGCTGCCGTTGAGGCCTCACCGCCCCCTACTACTCCCACCGCTAGCCAGGCCCTGCGGCGACGGCATCCTCACACCGCAGTCAAACCAGTGAACCCTCATACTCCTCTCCGTGTGGGCATCCACTGCCGCGTGTTCCCCGGCTCCGTGTCGTCCCCTTCCTAGGCCTCGCCGTCGTCCACCGCCCTGGTGCTCTCGGCGCGGCGTGGTCAACGTGGTCATGGAACAACTTCCATTGGACGTGGACTGTACATGGAGAGGCTGACAGCTGGGTCCACGGCCGCACACAAGGAAATGCCTCCTTATTACGCACCAAATAATGATTCCTCCAGCTGACATCTGGGACCCACTGGAAGGGCCTCTGTATTCCACGGAAAAAATGTTCCCCCCGCTGACTGGTCGGACCCACCAGCTATATCTTCGCATGCAAGGAAGTGTCTCCTTATTACGCACAAAAAATGAATACCCCCTGCTAGCTGGGACCCACCACAGTGGGTGGCTGACTTGTGGGCCTACTAAGTTGACGGGGATGGAGGGCTTTGTCAACTTAGTCAATACTCCAGTGACCGTATGATGTCCATCCAACGGCCATAGTGCTTCTTCAACCTCTGGTCTTCTTGCTCCAGCCGCCAAAAGCAGCACCGGTCGTGCCGCTTGCTCCTGCCTTTCCTGGCCGGCTATGCTGCCGCGGAGGCATCATCGCCCCCATACTACTCCCACCGTTGGCCAGGCCATCCCTCTGCTCACCCACACCCCCTGTTATTCTGCGGCGATGGCAGCCTCACACCGCAGCCGAACCAGTGAATCCTCGTACTCCCCTCTGCGTGGGTATCCACTGTCGCGCCTTCCCCAGCTCCGCGTCGTCCCCTTCCTAGGCCTCGCCGTCGTCCACCGCCGTGGTGCTCTCGGCGCGGTGTGGTCAACGTGGTCAAGGAACGACCTCCATCGGATGTGGACTGTACGTGGAGAGGCTGACAGCTGGGTCCATGGCCGCAGCAAGGAAGTGCCTCCTTATTATGCGGAATATAATGATACCTCCACCTGACAGCAGGGACCCACCGGACGGGCCACTGTATTTTGCAAAAAAAAACGTTTCCCCCCTGACTGATGGGACCCACCAGGTACATCTTCGCACGCAAGGAAGTACCTAACAGTCAGGACCCACCTGGTCAAAGCGTACGTAGCGTTGTCATTCTGGTCACGAACGTGTACGTACATACTGGTCGATGTAGAGGCGCGCACGTAGCATGTACACGTACATACAACGGCCAAGGTGCAAGAAAGAAAATACGGTCACGTACGTACTTACGGGCGGGGTCTCGAATGCCTAATCACGCATACCTATGGCCATGGCTCGTGTACATGGCTGGGTCGGAACGGAGAAACTGCATAGTCGTCATGTTCATGGGGAGGCAACGGAATGCGTCGTGTTCATGGGGAGGCAACGGAATGCGTCGTGTTCACCGGGAGGCAACGGAATGCGTGGGAGCCAACCGGCTTGGACGGAATAGGCGATGAAAATGAGGCCTGGCGTACCGTAGAACGGAGGAAACGGCCTTCTGTTCGACTGGCCACGTTCGAAACGGGATCCTGTTCATTGGGAGGGGTCTGGCGTACCGCAAAACAGAGGAAACGGACTTGTGTTGGACCTCCTATGGTCGAAACAGGGTCCTGTTGATCGGGAGGGGTGTGGCGTACCGCAAAACGGATGAAACGGACTTGTGTTGGAGCACTACGGTCGAAATGGGGGTCATGTTCATCGGGAGGGGTGTGGCGTACCGCAAAATGGGACTCCACGGGATACTGTTCATCCCCACCGTCGACCCCCTCCAGCCTCCACGGGCTACTGTTCATCCACCGTCGACCTCCTCCAGCCTCCACATGCGACTGTTCATCCACGGGCTCCTGTTCATCCAGCCTCCACCGTGCGCTACTCCACCGGCTACTGTTCAACCACCCCTCTCCACGGGCTCCTGTTCAACCACCCCTCCACGGGGTACTGTTCATCCACCCCTCCACCGTTTATTGTTCATCCAGCCACGGGGTCCTGTTCATCCAGCCCCAACCGGCTCGATTGATCGGGGTCCTGTTCATCCAGAGGCAACGCCACGGGGTCCTGTTCATCCACCCCCACCGCTCACTGTTCATCCAACCCCCCCCCCCCCCCCCCGCAACACTCACTGTTCATCCATAGGCAGCATCGATCGGCTTCAGTTAGCAGCAGTAGCGAAGGAATCGCTCAATCGGGTTCAGTTAACAGCCATCGATCGATCGCTCGGGTTCAATAACGCGTAGCCTGCAGTGTAATCGCTCGGGTTCAATTAGGCGACACCTCGCTCGGGTTCTGTTAGAGCCCAACGCCTCGCACACATGCGCGTACGTGTACGAGAGAAACGAGCATCGCTCGGCCCCCGACCACCCACCGTAACCGGGAACTCACCGAAATTTTCCTCGCCCTCGCTTCTACCATGGTTTTTTCCGTCATGGACGGCCCAAAGAATGTCATGCAGCTGCGTCTCCGGCCCGCCCAGGACGAAAAGCCCATTTTCTGTCATGATTTTTTTGTCATAGAAGTAGGAGCCCACCACATCTATGATGATACCGGGTTTTGTCACAATTATCATCATAGAAGTGTCATAAGTATCACAGAAAAAATTTCGTTCGGCCCAAAATGTCATGGATGTGTCTTTTTTTTTGTAGTGGTTGTGCATGATGGGAGTATTTTGTGTGATGAAAATGAAGCATGGCCTAACTATATGATTTTGTAGGGATGAGCTTTCTTTGGCTATGCTATTTTGATAAGACATGATTATTTGTTAGTATGCTTCAAGTATTACTATTTTTATGTTTTATAAGCTTTTATCTTGAATCATTTGGATCTGAACAATCAGGCCACAATAAAGAAAATTACATTGAGAATTATGCTAGGTAGCATTCCACATCAAAAAAACTGTTTTTATCATTTACCTACTAGAGGACGAGCAGGAATTAAGCTTGGGGATGCTTGATACGTCTCCAACGTATCTATAATTTTTGATTGTTCCATGATATTATATTACCCGTTTTGGATGTTTATGGGCTTTAGTTTACAATTTTATATCATTTTTGGGACTAACCTACTAACTAGAGGCCCAGCCCGAATTGCTGTTTTTTTTGCCTATTTCAGTGTTTCGAAGGAAAGGAATATCAAACAGAGTCCAAACGGAATGAAACCTTCAGGAGCGATCTTTTTGGAACAAACGCAATCCAGGGGACTTGGAGTGGACGTCAAGCAACAAACGAGGCGGCCACAAGGGTGCCCGGCACGCCCCCTGGGGGTAGGCGCGGCCCCCACCCTCGTGGGCCCCTCGAGCGTCAACCGACCTACTTCTTCCTCCTATATATATCCACGTACCCCGAAAACATCCAGGAGCACCACAAAAAATTATTTCCACCGCCGCAACCTTCTCTATCCACGAGATCCCATCTTGGAGCCTTCGTCAGCGCTCCGCCGGAGGGGGAATCGACCATGGAGGGCCTCTACATCATCTCCAAGGCCTCTCCGATGAGTTGTCAGTAGTTTGCCATAGACCTTCGGGTCCATAGTTATTAGCTAGATGGCTTCTTATCTCTCTTTGAATCTCAATACAAAGTTCTCGTCGATCTTCTTGGAGATCTATTCGATGTAACTCTTTTTGTGGTGTGTTTGTCGAGATCCGATGAATTGTAGGTTTATGATCAAGTTTATCTATGAGAAATATTTGAATCTCCTCTGAATTCTTTTATGTGTGATTAAGTTATCTTTGGAAGTCTCTTCGAATTATTAGTTTGGTTTGGCCTACTAGATTGATCTTTCTTGCAATGGGAGAAGTGCTTAGCTTTGGGTTCAATCTTGCGGTGTTCTTTCCCAATGACAGCAGGGGCAGCAAGGCACGTATTGTATTGTTGCCATCGAGGATAAAAAGATGGGGTTTATATCATATTGCATGAGTTTATCCCTCTACATCATGTCATCTTTCTTAATGTGTTACTTTGTTCTTCATGAACTTAATACTCTAGATGCAGGCAGGAGTCGATTGATGTGTGGAGTAATAGTAGTAGATGCAGAATCGTTTCGATCTACTTGTCACGGACGTGATGCCTATATACATGATCATGCCTAGATAATCTCGTAACTATGCGCTTTTCTACCAATTGCTCGACAGTAATTTGTTCACCCACCGTAATACTTATGCTATCTTGAGAGAAGCCACTAGTGAAACCTATGGCCCCCGGGTCTATCTTTTATCATATAAGTTTTCCATCTACTTTTATTTGCATCTTTTATTTTCCAATTTATATCATAAAAATACCAAAAATATTTATCTTATCTTATTATCTCTATCAGATCTCCCTTTCGCAAGTTACCGTGAAGGGATTGACAACCCCTTTATCACGTTGGTCGCGAGGTTCTTGTTTGTTTGTGTAGGTGCATGGGACTTTTGAGGAGCCTCCTACTGGATTGATACCTTGGTTCTCAAAAACTGAGGGAAATACTTACGCTACTTTACTGCATCACCCTTTCCTCTTCAAGGGAAAAACCAACGCAAGTTCAAGACGTAGCACTTCCTATTAATTGCAACGATGACCAAAACTATGTTTGCCAACTCTCAACAACTTTTATTCATCATCTCTCAATATGTGAAGTCATTAGTCTCCATAAGATCCATATGATCTCTTTATTTCTTTTTATTCTTTCTTTTATTTTTATTCCCTCGAGATCATAGCAAGATAGCAAAGCCCTTGACTCAACACTAATCTTTATTATATAGCTCACGGACTCAATTACATAGAGGAGTCATAAAGCAAAACTCAAAACTAGATCATTCTAAAACTTTATTCTACTAGATCAAGATATTACAAAAGGATCAAACTAAGGAAAACGGTAAAGATAGGAGTGTGATGGTGATACGATACCGGGGTACCTCCCCCAAGCTTGGCAGTTGCCAAGGGGAGTGCCCATACCCATGTGTTTATGTCTCCTTCTTCGAGAGGTGGTGATGATGGAGTTGTTGATGATGAAGGATTCTTCCTTAATTTGCGCTTAAGGATGGAATTTTGCTCCCTTAAATCATCGATCTCCTGCTCAAGGCTTAATATCCTTTTGCATAGTTCCTGTTTGTTCTCCTGCAAGAGACGAAAAGGGATAAACTTGATCTTAGGTTTCTTTGCTCTATCAGGGAGGCTTGACTTTTTTAAACTCCATATGCATGTCCCCAGGTTGAGGTAATGGGACTTCATCTTCATCTGAGCTCGTCTCCTCCTTTCCCTTAGGCTCGTAATCTTCTTCTTCCTCAGTGGTCCAACCATAATGCTCCAAGTCCCCGTAGACCTTAGGGTCTGCAAGGTAATCAGCCACATAGCTTTCTCCCTCCGAATCCTGGGACGACATATTGCTCTAATCTGCGACAGAAACAACTCAAGACAAAAATAGAGGATTTCGTCGTGGTACGGTGGTGAAAACCTTCGGGAGATCATATAATGAATTTTTACCAACAAAAAGAAGTATCATGCAAGAAAACAGAGTCCGGAGAGCACACGAGGTGCCCACGAGGCAGGAGGGCGCGCCCAGGGGGTAGAGCGTGCCCTCCACCCTCGTGGACGCCTTGTGTCCTTCTTGGACTGCTTCTTATTTTCCTATTTTCTTGAATATTCCAAAACGGAGAAAAACTGCTATTAGAACTGTTTTGGAGTCGGTTTACTTACCGTACCACATACCTATTCCTTTTCAGAGTCTGAGACGTTCTGGAAAGTGTCTCTTATGTATTCCTCCAGGGTTACGGTTTCACTAACATTAGTTTCAACATTTATAGGATTACCTGAGATATAATTTTTGATTCTTTGGCCGTTCACCACCTCTGGTACTTTCTTAGCCCAATATTTTTTATTATTTCCAACAATGACTTTCATGGAGTTTCAGGACTTTTGGAGTTGTGCAGAACAGATCTCTAATATTTGCTCCTTTCCCAGCCCAGAATTCCAGCTGCCGGCAATCTCCCTCTTCATGTAAACCTTGTAAAATAAGAGAGAATAGGCATAAGTATTGTGACATAACATGTAATAGCAGCCCATAATGCAATAAATATCGATATAGAAGCATGATGCAAAATGGACGTATCACGTGCGTGCATGTTGTTTTAAGAGGTGTGTGTTTAATTGTATGTGGGTTGCATTGAGGTTTGCTCAACCGAAAACAAGAACACTATTTGTAGATATAAAGAGTATAAATGCCATGATATTGGCATATAAAAATTTAGCTCACCAACACTATCGTACCAAACAAATTCACTTATCATCCAAAATAGTTGCTAACCGTATGATAAGAACTATGTTCATGATGATATATCTGGTTATACAATGTACACACTAACAAAAACATAACAGGGAAAATAATCATAAATTCTATCTATTTTTGGGAGAGCCATTGTGTAGGGAAGTGACCCACAAGAATTCTATTCAATAGTATCAAAATAAATAAAAATACAAATTGTAGTGAACATTGTCTTCTTATTTTCTTGTAGTTACAAAAATTCACAGGGGCACGCATGCGGCCACACGTTTGATTTAAGATTGGTGAAGTCTTTAATGTCATTAACACTTAACTGTTGTGCTGGGTCCATGCATGTCAACTTTCGACGGAGTTGCATGCATCATCCACCCCATCTCCCATACTTTTCCATTTTCTCTCTAAATTTGAATCTATTGTATCTTTTGAATCAAAAGTCCAAATTAATTTTATTTGCTTATTTGTGTTACTTGCAATGACAACATTCAAACAAGACTAATTATGAATACACTTTGACAACTTTATTTTTTTACCAAGTTTCAAATATCAAAACTTGATAATCGTAATATTAAGTTTTTACAAAGTTTAACCAAGTTATCAAGTTTCATTTGCTTTTAGGGGTTATGGCTTATGGCTCAAGAGTTATGGCTAGTTTCTAAAACTTGCTGAATTTATCTTTTGTCCTTCAATTTTATTAGTTAGAACTTAGAACTTGGTGAAGTTTTTAGAACTTGTCAAAACATATTCAAAAGTGATAGAGCACTCGTCATAAGGAACACGAATATGCAAATGAATTATAAATTAGACTTTGGTTTCAAAAGATATACTAGATTCAAATTTAGAAGTCAAAAGAAAAAGCATGAGAGGTGATAGTGGGTGGGGCATGCACTATGTGCCAAAAGTTGTACCAAAAGCTGCATGCATAGAATAATTAAGCTCTAATCACTAAACAACACGTGAGTGCTACAAATGCTTGTCCCTTGTAGTTATGCTTTTTTTACATATCTTGTTTTAATTTGTAGATTACTCCTCCGAGTCTGAATAAAGGTGATGCTTGACACATACCACCATATATAAAAATTGCAATTTACTACTACATATAATGAAATTATAAAAATGATGAAATCATCACATGACCAAATAATTATCCAAATGCTTCACACATCCAATCCACATAATTCTGAAAATGTTGATAGTGAGAGTTTAAACTTTTGACCAAAGCTATATCAATCAAATTCAAAATATTGTCTCATCACCTCAAAGATGCTCATAGGGTATGCGTGCATGCGTTCATAGGGATGAGTGTATTGCGAGCATCTTCGATTGTACCATGTTAAAGAAAAAGTCAAAACGTCACAATGTTTTTGTAGACCATGGTAAAAGTTTTTTTTGAGAGTATGCCAATGGCTACCATATTTTTTATAGAAGAGAGAAAAATATGTACAAAAGTGGGGCCTAGCAATGCGAACAACGCTGCCCCAAACACCACACCCACCTGAAGAAAAACCCTAGAAGTTACTCTTTCACAAAAAGATGCAATGTACCAACACGGACAACGTGCCGATCTTTGATCTCGTCAAGCACATGCTCCGACAATTGCCTCGGGTTCTTGTGCTCAACCGATCTCCCGAATACTCTCGCATTGTTTCCATAACAACCAGATGAGAGCGATGATGAAGTGTCGAATCCTCTTTTGTTGGCCGTGGGGACTCCCGCATTGGCAGTCTCCCACCGTTGGGTGAGTGTGAGGTTAATGTTCGGGCTGAAAATGTGAATGTTCAATGCTAAATAGCAGCGGTACCAGACCTCTCTCGTGAATACACATTTGATGAGGATGTGATCCACCTTCCTCTTGTAGGCAAAGGTTTTTTTTGAGAAACTTGTAGGCAAAGGTAACACGAAGAAGTTTTTTTAGGGAAATAGCCAAGCTTTATTCGTCGAAAACCACATGAAGTGGGATACAGTTCAGGTCGTGGGATTGGCCAAACCAAACTTGGTGCCCCGGACCCAGGGAAAGAGAATGCTTGGCTAACTTATGAGCTTCTAAATTGTTCAAACGACCTTCAAAAGAAAAATTACATAAAAAAGATAACTGTTGTACTCTAATCTCCTTAATGATGGCACCATAAGGTCCATTGCTGTCGTTGTGGATAGCCCTAACCACCTCCTTTGTGTCAGAAGATATGACAAACTGATTTATATGAAGATCCGCTATGAGTGCCATGCCTTCCCGACACGCAATTGCCTCCAGCGTCGCAGGATCATCCACTCCTCTGATTACCAGGGCAGAACTTCCGAGGACCGTCCCCATATTATCTCTGCACACTGCCACAGCTGTCCCCCTGCTTCCTATTCTGCACCCCGCATCAACGTTAATTTTTGCAAAGCCTGCAGGAGGAGCTTTTGGTTTCCTTCCGCCGGATAGTACCACCATGGGTTCAGTCCGATCCGGTGCCTGGCTCCCATTGATTTCCTCCAGCTCATTTATGTACCTGTCAACAAACGACATGATCGCATGTGGGCTCTGAAACGTGCCTTCATGAATGGCCTTACGCCTTGCTGCCTAGATCGCCCACAACATCACTGAGAGGGCTCGGTTGTTGCTGTCATTTTTTGTAACAGATCTCCTTCTACGAGCGCCCAGGTACACCGAGCCATTGTGCAATCTAGGAGTGAATGTCTCCGCGAATCTGGTGCCCCGCATAGACCACATGAGCTTGATTGTGCCATATTTCTTCTAGCCCGGACATCATTTGTTGGGATTGAATGCTTTGACAGTCTCCAAAGAAACATCCTGACCTTTCCCGGCACCCTAGTTTTCCACAAACTATTCCAAGATCTTTCCTCCATCGACGCGCTTGAGGTGCCCGAGTTATTCTCCAGCCATGCTTCTCTTCTAGATCTGGTAGCCATAAGCATGCGATATGCCGAGCGGACCGAGAGGAGACCATTCTTTTCATAAATGCCAACTCCAAAAATCTGGGATATTGCGAGTGCATAAGGGGATACGAAGGATAACTTGAGTGTCCATCGGCATAAACACAGAATCCACTTTTTCTCAATCCCAACCAGCTGATGTGCTATCTATAAGCTCAGACACAAGCAGCGGCGGGTTTTGGGTGATACACCCATAAGGTTTCATCATCTCCTCCCTAGGCAACCAGTTATCTTCCCAAATCCTTGTCGTCTCTCCGGTGCCAATGCGCTTAATTAGGCCAACTTTCAATGTGTCACGGCCCTCTACAATGGCTCTCCAAATCTGGCTGGGGTGATTCCCTAGAGGCGCTTCCAAGATCGAACAACTTGGATAATATATGTTTTTTAAAATGCGCACGCTGAGAGAGTCCGGCTCCTGCAACAGGCTCCATGCCTGTTTGGCTAACATAGCCAAGTTAAATAGTTCAAAGTCCTTAAAACCGAGACCCCCCATGCCTTTTGGTTGAGTCATAGTTTTCCACGAAACCCAGTGGGGTTTACGCTTTCCTTCTTTGCTCCCCCACCAAAATTTTCGGATTAACATATTTAGGTGTTTGCATATTTCGTGGCAATTTGAAACGGGACATAGAAAAGACCGGAACTGCTTGGGCAACAGCCTTGACCAAAACCTCTTTACCTGCAGAAGACATTGTGCTCTCAATCCAACCTCGCACTTTGCTCCAAAGGCGATCTTTCAAATATTTGAAGGCACCGTTTTTTGATGATCCTATGTCCAGGGGCATTCCTAAATATTTCTCATTTAGGGTCTCATTTGGAATTTGCATCACTGCCTTCACCTCTGTCCGTATACTATCAGGAACCCCTTTGCTAAAATAAACTGATGACTTGTTGTAGTTAATACGCTGTCCCGAAGCCGAACAATACCTGTCCAGTAGTAGGTTCGCCTCGGTAGCACCCATACTATTTGCCTTGAAAAACAACAGGCTGTCATCTGCGAATAATAAATGATTCACCTTTGGTGCCGAAGGCGTCACTTGTAAACGACTCATGTTGGATGACTCACTTCTTGATTTTAACAGGCACGAAAGGCCCTCTGCTGCTAACAAGAACAAATACGGAGATATCGGGTCCCCTTGTCTGATTCCACGTGTTGGTGTAAACTCCTCCAACCTCTTCCCATTAAACTGGACTGAAAAAGTGACTGAAGATAACAGCCCCATAACAATATCCACCCATCTTTGAGAGAAACCAAGTTTCAGCATAATTGATTGCAGGTACTCCCACTCCAGCCTGTCATAAGCTTTCATCATATCAAGTTTCAGTGCGCATGATTGATGTTTCTTTGCTTTGTTCCACTCCATGAAGTGCAAACACTCGTAAGCAGTCACAATGTTGTCAGTTATCAATCTCCCCGGAACAAAAGCTGACTGCTCCTCGGAGATGATCTCAGGTAACACGAAGAAGGTTGATCTTGCAATCCATGACGAGCACGGCAGTCAGAAGTCCAGATCCACTGTACCGCTAACCAGGCGAAGATTTTCAGCCCAAGTTGGATATTTATGTCCGAACGAAGCCCAAGTTGCTCTGTTTTTTTTTTAAGGTGAACCAAGTTGCTCTGTTTTGCCCATACGGTCTGCTTGGTCCCGCGAGCACGTTGCCAGCTTCCAGTCGGCCGGGAGTCCATTGACTCCCCCACGCCAGCGGAAACGGCATCTGGACGGGCTCCACCCGCCCGTCGTCGCTCCCGCACCAAACGCCAGCGAGTCCACCTCCACCTCACCCTTCTCGGCAGCGAGCCAGCAGCCTCGTAGCTGCACGTCCCTCTCTGCTCCCCCACCTCGCGCCGCGCCCACACTCCCGTCCCCGAGGGCCTCGAAGCTCTCGCCTCCACGCGGCGCGGCCAATGCGAACGCGGTGCCACGGGCGCCAGTAGCAGTAGCACAGCATCTCCCCCGGCCCGGTCAACCCCGTCCTCGCCTTCCACGCGGGGGGCATGGGGTGCAACAGCGAAACATCGGTGGCCGGAGAGGGGAGCGGGAGCGGGAGCGGCGAGCTTCGGAGGAGGAGAGCGGGCCGGGACGGGGCGGGCGCCTCGTCCTCCTCCTCCTTCGCCGAGGGGACGAGGGAGTTCGTGCTGAGCTCCATGGACGAGCGGTTCTCCGGATCGGTCGACGCCGATGGGTTCCCCTCCTCGCGTCGGGAAGGTCTGCTTCGAGATTTTGTTCTCTGTTCTGTGCCCGGTGGGCGTGTGATTTGTTAGGATTCAGCATACATCGGTATGTTGAACTTGAGACATCAGGGGTTTACAGTCAGAAAGTCAAACCTTGCTTGTGTCGCCAAGTTAAGTATCACTGACAATGTAAAATGTCTGGCGGATTGGGTGGTTTGCGTTTTGAAAAAAAGGGGGTTGCCTTTATGCTTTAGTCAAGGTAACCTCCAAATATTGAAGGGCAGTTCGAGCCAAGGTGTAAATTGTAGTGTTCAGTGTAGCAGGTTGCTGCTTTCGGTTTTCCAATTTCGCTCCTGCTGTAGAGAACCAGCGGACTGGTTATCATTTTGTTTTTATTTTGATTTCTGTGGTTTACTAGTTACGTTCTCTCTTTATAATTTGTATGTGCATCAATCTGTTGTACTTTCAGTTCCCCTTAAGGAACAATGATGTTTTCATTGGAACTGTACAGAACACCATGTAGAAATCATCTGTCTCAAACTCTCAATATTAGTGTTGCAAAATTTAGTTCCCAGTTGTATCAGGTGGGTCGACTGATGACGCCACTTTGCACTCTATTCAGAATTAAGTCATTTTCTCTTGTTAAAAAATATCTGGAAAATCGACTAATAGAACAACAGAAATGTCAATGTGCACAGTGGAATTGGCTTATTCTGTACATTGCTCTGAAACATCATTGTTCACAGCGCTGTTCTGGTTTTCTACAGGATTCGGGCATAGTAAATCCACAACTGCAACTTCTAGTCGTTTTAGAGGGCAAGATCACGCTTTTGTAAGATCATACTCCGATAGGTTGCTTAAGTGTGACCTCACATTGGATATGCTATCAGAAAATGAGAAGGTAAGCCTGCTAGGACTTTGATTGATACCTTTGCACATTTAGTATACCATGTGTCATTTTTCCTCAAAAACTGTTAACACACTGTGAAATTGTTAGTCAGTCTGTACTTTTCCCAGTGATGTAGTAGTTTTGTTGACCTTCTAATATTAAGAATTGGTGCTAGTGCATACTAGTCTCCTCCAGTGGAGCGATATATAGCTGCAGTTATGACTCTGTCTGCTTGGTTATGCTGGTCCTGAAATTAGATTGATGTTTGGTCTGCTGTTTACCACAATCTTAGCGGACTAGAGCTTGGTTTTAGTTGAGAAGAATTTGTGAACATCCAGGTTCATCATACTATTTGTTATAACTATTCTTTGTTGTTTGGTATTTCAGATGAAGATAATTGAGAAATTGGTAAAGATCCAGAAAGATGGCACACTGGAGGTAGATGTGACCCGTAGTGCCCTTGTCGCCTCAGAACTCTCAGAGATTGATGCTTTTGGTTCTGTGCCACGTGACGTTGAAGAAGTTAAATCTGGATTTAGCAAGTCTGTCCCGAAGTTGAAGATTGCTATACTTGTCGTTGGAACACGAGGGGATGTTCAGCCGTTCATAGCATTAGCTAAAAGACTTCAGGCAAGTGAACCTGCAACTGCCTATTAGATATCCCAAATAACAAATGGGCATTCTTGAAAAAATATATATTTCTGTACTTTATTGGTATGCACTTTAACTTCACATAATTTCTCTGGAATTTCTAGATGATGGGATTGTTACTGGCTTACTGCCTGTCCCACGGTTGACATTATCAGCGAGCTGATGCCTGTTTCGCTATTCTTCGAAATCACAACTATGTTGATTGTTTACTTATCTGCAGCACTACCCAAAATTTATATATCCAACATTTGTGTAGCACTAGTTTTACATGCATAAGGTGGCTTTATCATCGACCGTTAATTAAAGGAAGAAAAACTCAGAAAGTGTCTACCTTGGAGGTGCTTGAACCCCCTCGAGCTGTTCACAGAAACGAAAGACATCTGCATTGCTGTTTAAGTTTTCAAGTATAACAATAATCATGATGTCCTACAGCATCTCTGGTCTTCGCAAAGACAAAGAAATATATCTTACAATGTTGTTCCAGTTTCACGTGTAACTGTCAGAAACTATGATTTTAGCCTACCTTATATGTACACATGGCAGTATATGCTCTTTTTCTTAACAGAAATAATGGTATTTTCTGCAGGAATTTGGTCACCATGTCAGATTGGCATCTCATGTCAACTTCCGTACTTTTGTGAAGTCAGCTGGTGTTGACTTCTACCCATTGGGTGGTGATCCACGAATTATGGCCCAGTGTATGTTTTGCCGACTATTGCCCTTATATATGCATTTGGCTATCTTTTCTTGACTAGATTGTTCTACTTTTGAGAATGTTTTGCATGTGATAGTCAACTTTTATTATTATTATAATGATAAGACATCACAACTTTTATATTGTTCTCTAAGAAACAGATGACATCTACTCCCTCCATCCCAGAATGCAAGACGTTTTTTGGTCTAGATTTAGACGTCTTACATGTAGGGACGGAGGGAATAGTTCTTAAGCAAATTAAATGTGTAAATGTGCACATAGTCACACTCGATTAGTAAGGTATGCACTTTCAACTGCAGACATGACAAAAAACAAAGGGTTTTTAATGGCCGCGCCCACAGAGATTTCTGTTCAAAGAAAGCAGGTGAAGGAAATCATTTTCTCTCTTCTACCTGCATGTACAGAACCTGATTTGGATACTGGAATACCTTTCAGAGCTCAGGCAATAATAGCAAATCCTCCTGCTTTAGGTTTGTCTATCAATCACTATACTTCTCCTAGCCTCATGTTATAAGTTTTTTGCAACCTTTGTTGATTTAATTAACATGTTCCTGACTTCTTGTACCAAACTACATGTATATCCTCTGTAATTGTGTGGCTAGTTGCCACAGTAAATACCTTTAACCTGAGAATGGTTTGAAAACTGCACCATACCTCAACCATACCCGCACGAATAATCTTGGGAACCCAACCTCAAGTAAACCCAGTTCACAATCCCGTCAGTCCAACCAAAACCAAACCAATTCGATATTTCCACCCAAATTGAACTGAACCGAGGGCCAATCTGGATTGAAACCGTTTGCTGACATTGGTTAAGAACCGTTCGCTCAAATGGGTTGAAGCCTATACATTGCTGAGCTGCGCTCTGTCAGCTGCGCTAGCTCTCACGGATGTCGAAGAGAGCAAAGACACAGAAGTAACAGAGCAAGAAGCTAGTTAAATATATTCAGTAGAAGCTACAGCTAAGCTAGTGCACTGCCGGCATGCGTGTAGGATTAGGTACTTGCTAAGCACAATATTATCTTGCGTGTAGGATTAGATACATGCTATCTCAAAGTTGTTGCTGCTCTACTACATCTTCATGGCCGTGCGAGCACTGACCGCCACCGCCTCTGTCGCCGATCTCCTGGTGGCAAGCTAGACCAGATCGCCAGAGTGCGCCAGCCATGATGGCAGATGACTGCGACGGGTAACCGTGGAGCCTCAGCTTGCCGCTATCGGTGCTGTCGCAGAGGCGGGATCAGCGAGCCGTAAGCAGCCGCGGCTGAGCGGGAAGAAGAGGCCAGCAGTCAACCAATCTCACCCACCGGGTGTGACCTATGGGTCTAACCTGTTTGGAACTGGAACAGTTAAAACCCATACCTAACCACACCCAGTTACTTTCTACACGAAACCGAACTAAACCAACCTGTAGTCAGACTCAACCCGTTAATAACCAAACTATACAAGCACAACAGGGAAAACTGACCCAAAACACCCGGTTAAAGAAAAACCATTCTCAGATTTACCTTTATATATGTGGCCTAAGCCTCATATTGGATCTTAATTGCTACTTTATCTTTTCCATTTCACTAAAGACTGAACTAATTTTAGCTTCAAAGCTCTACTAACTTGAACAGTAACTCAAACTTTGAAGATATAAATGGTTCATTGACCCAATATCATAGTGTAACCAATTACCTTTCTCCCATGTGTTGTCCTGTGCATTCATACAACATTTACATAGTGTGACTCTTAATAGTATTGCAGTGTTGTGTCCTCCTAACAAAAAAATCATATTATTCCAGGACATCTTCATATTGCCGAGGCACTTGGGGTACCTCTGCACATCTTCTTTACTTTTCCATGGACGTAAGTCTGTACTGTTCACTGTCAGCTTGAAAACGTTTCACAATTTTAAATATGTCGACATGTTTATCCTGTGAAGACAGCAGATTACTTTTTTTTTCTGCGTCTCTTAGTTACTGTTGATTGCATTAGAATATTATGTCTTGTACAGAATCCCTCTGGAACTGCTGCTCAGTATAATAATACTGCACAAAGAACAACTGAACTTATACTCATTGTACTGTGTACTCACCTAATCAAGAATATTTTGCCCTTTCCTTAAGAATATTTTACCAGTGAGTAGTGAGGACTATCGTTTGTAAAGTATAACACCAGTCAAGAACCTGAATGAGTTGTTATACCTTAAATTTGCACCTTTTATCTTAACTTGTAGTGAAAAGTCCCAAATGTGCTAACCTTTAGCTTTGTACAGGATATTAGGCATTTCACATGCATGCTAGCTTATCTCTTTTGTCTACAGTGCTAACAGGGTCAGGAAACATGTAATCTTTGTAAACTGTACTGACTCAATGATACTGTAAAAAATAGAACAACACTCTGCTTACTAATAAATATTTGTGATGTACTACTATTTAGTGAGGTTGCTATATATGTTTCCTAATTGTTAATGTTTGTAGGCAGGCCAACTAATGAGTTCCCTCATCCATTGGCTCGAACGCCTCAGAGTGCAACCTACAGGGTACATCCTTAACCTTTTTACTATTGTGCGCATGCCTTTTAAACATGTGAATTAGTCCATTTCTGTATATATTGTAAAATTGTTCTGTCTCAGTTTTCCTCCAAAATGTGGATATTCCGATTCTGACAGCTTTACCCCTTGGCTTCAGCTATCCTATCTTATCGTGGATTTAATAATTTGGTGGGGCACAAGAGGATTCATAAATGATTTCAGAAAGAAGTTAAACCTGCCCCCTATTGCTTACTTCAGCACGTACCATGGATCCATATCACACTTACCTACAGGATACATGTGGAGTCCTCACCTTATGCCGAAGCCAAATGGTATCCTGATATTACTAAAGTTAACTTTGCGATCTTCATTATTTATCAGTTAATAAATTTGAAATTGTTTATCACATCTGTACCCACTATGAGAAGGACTTGCATATGGTGTTCATTGACTTGGAGAAGGCCTATGATAAGATACCGCGGAATGTCATGTGGTGGGCCTTGGAGAAACACAAAGTCCCAGCAAAGTACATTACCCTCATCAAGGACATGTACGATAATGTTGTGACAAGTGTTCGAACAAGTGATGTCGACACTGATGACTTCCCGATTAAGATAGGACTGCATCAGGGGTCAGCTTTGAGCCCTTATCTTTTTGCATTGGTGATGGATGAGGTCACAAGGGATATACAAGGAGATATCCCATGGTGTATGCTCTTTGCGGATGATGTGGTGCTAGTTGACGATAGTCGGGCGGGGGTAAATAGGAAGTTAGAGTTATGGAGACAAACCTTGGAATCGAAAGGGTTTGGGCTTAGTAGGACTAAAACCGAGTACATGATGTGCGGTTTCAGTACTACTAGGTGTGAGGAGGAGGAGGTTAGCCTTGATGGTCAGGTGGTACCTCGGAAGGACACCTTTCGGTATTTGGGGTCAATGCTGCAGGAGGATGGGGGTATTGATGAAGATGTGAACCATCGGATCAAAGCCGGATGGATGAAGTGGCGCCAAGCTTCTGGCATTCTCTGTGACAAGAGAGTGCCACAAAAGCTAAAAGGCAAGTTCTACAGGACGGCGGTTCGACCCGCAATGTTGTATGGCGCTGAGTGTTGGCCGACTAAAAGGCGACATGTTCAACAGTTAGGTGTGGCGGAGATGCGTATGTTGAGATGGATGTGTGGCCACACGAGGAAGGATCGAGTCCGGAATGATGATATACGAGATAGAGTTGGGGTAGCACCAATTGAAGAGAAGCTTGTCCAACATCGTCTGAGATGGTTTGGGCATATCCAGCGCAGGCCTCCAGAAGCTCCAGTGCATAGCGGATGGCTAAAGCGTGCGGAGAATGTCAAGAGAGGGCGGGGTAGACCGAATTTGACATGGGAGGAGTCCGTTAAGAGAGACCTGAAGGATTGGGGTATCACCGAAGAGCTAGCTATGGACAGGGGTGCATGGAAGCTTGCTATCCATGTGCCAGAGCCATGAGTTGGTTGCGAGATCTTATGGGTTTCACCTCTAGCCTACCCCAACTTGCTTGGGACTAAAGGCTTTGTTGTTGTTGTTGTTGTTGTTGTATCTGTACCCACTATGAAACAAGCTTCCACATGCATACGGCATAATATCTATTCTTTCCTATGTATCCTCATTTTTCTTGGGTTTATGTTGAGTGTAAACACATGCCTATACTATCTTTATTCCGATAGATTCCTTTCTGGTTTATAAATTTTGGTTAGCTATATCTTACCCATGAACTTTTTGAGGAGACACAAGTTGAAACTTCATGCTGGGTCTAGGAAAGGTTAATTATCCAAGGTTTCACTGAATAAGCATCATTTGGAAGATTATTACGAACTGAACTGGAATGGCTGAATGCTAGAATGCCCAAGCAGATGACTGAACTCTGTCTAATTGGATAGATTAATTACATCAAATGAAGGTTTATTTTGTATGCACTTTGTGTAGGAAGAGGATTAGTTGGTTGTGTTTTAAGAACAAACTTCATACGAAGTTTATCCTGTTTCTTAGCTGGGCCACATTGACTTGCCATGTGTTTGTAGCTTTTTCTTTGGATCCTTGGCTCCTAATGTCGTACATTATTAGTAATATATTTCTGTAGGGTCCTACCCTTCCATTTACATGAAAATAGAAGTTTTTTAGATTAGTCATTTGTTAAGTTTTAGGCGTCGTTTGGATTATCGTTTCCATTACAAATACCCCTGTAAAACTAATACAGACCACAGCCCGTCGTTTTGTTTTTGACCTGGAAATAGCTCTTGGCCTGTAAGTTACACGTGTAAATAAATTACACCCGTATTCAGTTACATCCATACCAAGCGCGGCCTTAGCTGATAGAAACCTCATGTTGTTGCAAAGTTTATGCTCTAGTAATTGGATTTATGTTGGCCGCACTAACTATATTCTTGTCTGCAGATTGGGGTTCTCTTGTGGATGTCGTGGGTTATTGCTTCTTAAATCTTGGCACAAAGTATCAACCGCCGCCAGAGCTCTCACAGTGGCTTCAACAAGGTTCCAAACCGATATACATCGGTTTTGGTAGCATGGTATGAACTTTATGTGAAAAGGTCTTATGATGATTATAAAGGCCTTTCTTTGCTTTATTTACACATATAATTTATGAGAAAAAATATAAAATGCACTGTAGAAACCGGGTAAAAAAAAGAAATTCTGACTGCAATGCATCTGTTTTTTGCTACATGTAGTTACACCTCTGTTTCTTTGGTTCCTTGAACTGTAATTATCTTTCATGAGCATGATTTCACCATTCTTGATCACAATCCATATATATTTTATTTTTTCCCCATGATGAATGTACTAGCTATGAAATATTTTCTTTCTAATCTTTTACTTAGATTCTTTTATCTAGGAAGTAAGACCTGGAAATCATGCCAACGGTGGTCATTACTTGATATACGAATCATGTCATGAACTTATTATGATGTTAATGTCTCTGTTGCTACTTAATAATGTATAACCTACATAGATTGTAAGATCAGATGTCTTCAGATTTAATAGGGAAGTAGTGGAATTATTGATTCGTCCCTTCATGCGCATCTCGATCTCTATCCTTTAGTTCCATATCATTAGGATTCTGTTTAGTTTGCAAGTTAGCCAAGATTATCTGATAAATAAAGGGAGATAGATTGCACGAGGAAACCATAAGTCATAGATCATAAAAGTTGCCAACTCAGAGTCCCACTCAGGGTCTTGCGCACGATACTGGGTAGGAAGTCCACCGTGCGCACTAGGTCGAGCCATGCCTCCATCTCCATCTCCCCCTTCAGTGGTGGAGCCAGGATTCCGAGGAAAGGTATCAGAAGTTGAAACCAGTTACAACTTACAACTAAAAAAATGTGGCTAAGCACCCCAGTGCTGGAAAACAAATTTCAAGAGTTGGATCATCTGGCTACCTTTTTTTTTATCTACTTACAATCTAAATTTGTTTTCATCTGAAAACCTGCTACAATAACTAGAATGTACCAAAAACTGAGTTATCAATGTTATGTCTGGAGTACAAACGAGATGAGTTCGTCAAAAATTTCTGCAGGACATAAAAGGAAGAAGCAACAACACTACGCAGTAGAATTTACCTAAAACTAAAATGGGTTAAAATATTAGCATACAATTTCCCCCTGCTTTTGTTTTGTTGATACAAGAGTAACTATCTAATTCTTATCATGTGCTGTGTTTTATGTTTGAAGCCTCTTGATGATGAAAAAAAGGTCACTGCTATCATTTTGGATGCACTGAGAGAAACGGGACAGAGAGGAATCATTAGCCGTGGTTGGGGAGATCTTGGAAGCTGTAAGTTACCTATTCATCATTTTTAAATTGTGGGGCCAACCAGCGGAGTAGGGGAAACCCTCTTAGATAGGGCGATAGCCCAGTTGTTCTTAAATATTCTGTCCAGTGCTTATCTTGTATTGAGGAATCTTTATATTGTACTCGAACATGTGGGCACTCTTCTATAGCATTGTTGTCGCAGACGGATGTTTCGTTCATCTTGTAGAAACTTACACATATAGTTAGAAAAGATTTATCATTAGTACTCCCCCTGTTCCAAGAATTATGGAACGGAGGGAGTACATAGTTTGCCTCTCTGCCTTGTTATTTATCTATATGCAACATGCATCTGCAGTTTCAGAAGTTCCAGCTGACGTCTTCATTTTGGAGGATTGTCCTCATGACTGGTTGTTTCCTCGCTGTACGGCAGTAGTGAGTTTACTATTTCAACACCACTATTTGTTGACTTCAGTAATTTTCATAAAGTGGTTCAGCATGATGATAATGAATTTTGTGCATTTTTGTAATGTCAAAGAGAAATTAGAAAGTCGTGGGAGAAATTTTCTGTTAGAAGTCATTAATATCATGTCAGCAGCTTATTCCTTTAAGCATGTCAAAAATGAATTTCTTCATGGCTCTGTCTTGCTTACAATAGTTTTGGGCTGCTGGGGAGTGTCTAGTAGAGGAAAGCATGAAAGTAAAATGAGAAGTTGTTTTCTTCTCTATAACCATTACCTTTCTGCTCCCATTATGTGCTATACTTTCATGGCACCGACTTTTATAAAAAAGCGCACTAAAATTATTTAATACAAACCTCCAATTAGCAGCAATATATTCGTTGAACCGGTACTTTCAGTTAAATTCTTGCTTCGGTCTGATCTTGTAACACACCCAGTAGTAATAATGTAGTGTTTCCGTTTCTGGATGCAGTTACTAATCAGGTTGTTTGCTTGTTTATAAGGTGCATCATGGTGGAGCAGGTACCACAGCTGCAGGCCTGATAGCTGGGGTAAGCTACTAGTCTGCACTACTGATAGAAACTGAAGGAGTGAAGTGCACTGTAGGTCCCTGAACTGTTTTAGGGGTGTCATATAGTCCTCGAACTATGAAAACATGTCATCCAAGTCCTCAGTGCAATAAGCGTGTCATGCTAGGCAAAATATAGGTCCTCAGACTATTCCAGTGCTGAACTAGTTTGGACCCGGATGGCACACTTATTGCACCTCTAGAACCTAGATGACGATTTCATAGTTCGAGGGTCTACATGACGCCCCTGAAATAGTTCAGGGACCTAGTTCACTTTACTCAAACTGAATGAACATAAGATGTTTTTGGACATGATACCTTCAAACTTTCTTACACAAAACATGGCACTCACCAGCCACCACTGGAGCAAAACCATATGAAAGGTTCAGCTGACAATATTATCTGCAATGTTTGTAAAATAAAAAAACTCATTATCTCATGCTTGTTATGCACGGCATCCTCGATGTATAAGACCTCTTGTAGTTAGTACCAAGAAACCTACATTTGTTTATCATTTACTATCACCATTCTTTTGTGAATGTACTTGACTGCTCTTTGTGCTGTTAACAGTGTCCTACCACCGTAGTGCCTTTTTTTGGCGATCAGTTCTTCTGGGGTGAGATAGTTCATGCGCGTGGTGTGGGTCCTGCACCTATCCGTGTAACAGAGCTTACTACCGAGGCACTTTCAAATGCAATCAGATTTATGCTTGATCCTGAGGTATCACTACTTTTCTTGCGCTTGTATAATCTGTGTTCTAGACATTTATGATGTGGCCATTGCCATCTTCACTACATAGGGAAGTATGCTGTTAATGTTATGATGCTCAAACCCATTCCTTGGTTATGAGCAGATGCAATGTTGTGCTAACTGATCCTGCTACTTTGCTGAAGGTAAAATCACGATCGTTGGAACTGGCAATAGCAATAGGGAATGAAGACGGTGTCGCAGCCGCGGTAGACTCGTTTCACCGACACCTGCCTTCAGAACTCCCACTTACTCCACCACCCGCCCCTGCAGAAGAAGAGCGGCTAGACCTGCTTCAATTGCTTTCTCGATATCTTGAGAAGTGTTGCCTCCCGTTCAATTCTTAGTTGTCCATAGGGTAGATATGGGTTCAATTTATTTATTTATTTGTGTGGTTAGGAGACAGAAATGAGCGTCTTGTAAAATTTGAGAGAGTGAAACAAACTCTAGTTCATCATCCAGGCCAATCGTCCAATTTCCCTTTTCCAGTCTGAATATCGGTAATAAGGGCGTGTTGTAGCTTGTATCACAAATAAGGAGCTTTCCTGTACATGAAAATTCGGATCGCAAAGAATTGTTGTACACATTCACTGATTCACCTTTCCCACCTCTGTGTATCTTGGGGTCTTGGGGAATCGAGTATATCTTTGACATTGGTGCTTCCGAAATGCAAGTCGGAGACAAAGATACTTTCCAAGCCTGTTCTATTTACCGCCACCCCCTCTCTTTTTCTTAATAATAAGGGCATATGTTTCCTCTTATTTTGACAAATACATCCTCCGAAACTTGGCTATATTTGCTTCATTCCTGGCAATCCATGCAACCAATCAATCATTAATAAATTTTTATGTGCGTGGTTTGATTTGTTTATTACTCCTGTAATGTAAGACGTTTTTCTTATACAAGTGTAGTCTTAAAAAAGTCTTACATTATGGGACGAAGTAGTAGCTTAGCACATATACCCATCTAGGAGCATCTCTAGCCTTTCCCCTATCCTTTAGTCTCCAAATAAGACACTGAACTTTTGGCGCACCTAGCCTATTTTCTAAAAGATTTACCGTTTGGGCAATTGGTCGAACACCTTGTGTGTGGAGGAGCTCCTAGCTGTGGCGGCCAATGATGGAGCTCAGGCGGGACCGTAGACCGTGGAGGTACGGGAGGCTCCTAGCAGCCCGCAACATTGACTCCCGAGATCGCCGACACTTTAACAGATACCCCCTCCATTCTTAAATATAAGTTTTTTAGAGATTTCACAGTAATTCAAATTTGACCATCATTAAAAGAATTTTAGGCACGTTAACTGATATAATTCAAATTTGGCCGTCAGCCCACCCCCATAGAAAAGGATAGCAAAAAAACAAAAAATAGTAAATAAAGGAAAAAATAAGAGAAAAAGGTTGTCGAGTGCAAAAAAGAAAGGAAAAAACTATACGCCCACACGTGTGACATCTTGCACATCGCCCACACGCCTCCATTACCACTCATTTTGCCACGTGTGAACAAATGACATTAGCAGGAATCTTTTTGGTTTTCGGCTTAAAATGTTTTATCTCCTAATTAAAAAATCAAATTAAAAATCCGTTTTCACCATTAAATCCGTCCCGATGAGATCTTCAAAACTAGACGTTGATACGTTTCGACGAAAAAAAATTGCCCAAAAGTTGCCATGATGTTTACACTGTAGTTGCCATAGTGCTTAAACTAAAGTTGCTATGTGGTAATTTTAATTTGCAGAGCATGGCAATTTTACTATTTTGATGATGGCAATTCCAGTACTTTGATCATGAAGATTATTTTTTATATGAACCATGGCATGCATGTATCATGCCAATTTTAGTTTATGGTTCATGACAAGTCTAGTTTCTTAATTCCACATTTTATAATATGTCAAAATTTACTTTTAAATATAGAAGAAAATAGCTGAAACATATCATGACAACTTCAGTGTAAATACCATGGCAATTCATGTGCAATAGACATGGCAACTTTTAACCCCCCAAAAAATTCGTCGAAATATATTGATATGGGATCTAGTATCGAAGATCTCGTCGTGAGGGATTTAATGGTGAAAACGGATCTTCAATCAGATTTTTCATTTAAGAGATAAAACATTTTAAAAACTGAAAATCCAAAAAGATTCCCACATGCATGCGGTGACGTGGCGCAGTCTTTGTGTTATAGGGCGTGTGGGCGGGTTTCGATCCCACCACATATGCGGGCGTTAGCATTGACCACTGCGCAACCTTCCCCTTCCACGCCACCACATCCGGCCGCCCCCAACCACCCTCCGCCAGATCTGGTAGGCCACGCTCCCTTCCCTCGTCTGCCCACGATGCCCTGTTCTCAACCTCAAAATTGGCGGTCGAAGGGAAGCACGAGGTGACTGAGCGTAGAGGCCTCCCGCGCCACTAGTTGCGTGGACAAGCAACAACACTCGGGCGATCTCCTTGTATCCCAAAGAGCATCTGCCCTACCCCGATGAGGTGTACCCTGCACGAGCTCGAGGGCAGTCGCCGGTGACCGCCACTACACCACAACACCAAATTCGCTACTGACGTTGGTCGGGAAAGGTCAATATACACCAACATACAGTTGGTCGGCAATCTTTCTATCAGACTGTAGGTCGGTAATGCTTGTACAGGCAACTGACTGTCGGTCGGTAATAATAAGACGTTTAGTGTCTCATTCTCGGACGACAATGTAAAACTTAGGATTTGGGAAACTGCACGACACCCAATATGGGTGTGGCTATCTCATATATATAAGGGTACCATTGTGTACAGATACAATATACGGGGTGTACATAGAAGCTACGTATAGACAATATCTAACACCCTCCCTCAATCTTAATTGTGACCTGAAGTACAAAATAAGTTAAGATTGCGTCTACAACCTTCAAACTAAGGTTGTGGAAGTGGCTTAATGAAGATGTCAGCAAGTTGATCTTTAGAGGAGATGAACTTAATATGAAGAAGCTTATGTGCAACACGTTCCCTCACCAAGTGTTAGTCAACTTCGATGTGCTTGATACGAGCATGGAAAACTGGATTAGATGAAAGATACTCCGCACCAATATTATCACACCAAAGAACCGGTGGCTGCTCTTGAGAGACTTCCAACTCTCTCAAGAGAGACTGTACCCAAATGAGCTCAGCCGTGGCATTGGCAACCGCCTTATACTCTGCTTCAGTGCTACTCCGAGATACCGTGGCCTGCTTGTGCGCACTCCAGGCAATCAAGTTGTGACCAAAGAAGACAACATAGCCCCCCGTTGATCACCGGTCATCCAGACTCCTAGCCCAATCAGCTTTAGAGAAAGCCGAGAGAGCACTCGAGGAGGTAGACCGAAGATGTAAGCCATAGGAGACAGTATGAGAGAGATAACGCAGTATGCGCTTCACAGCTGACCAGTGTGAAGTCCGGGGAGCTTGAAGATACTGACACACACGGTTTACCGCATAAGAGATGTCCGCTTGTGTGATAGTCAAATACTGCAACCCACCAACAATACAGTGATACTCTGTAGCATCATCTGAAGGAAGCAAGGCACCATCCAAGGCTGATAACCGATCAGTCGCAGACATAGGGGTGGTAGCATGCTTGCACTGCAACATACCTGCACGTGGCAGCAAGTCCAAGGAATACTTATGCTGAGTGAGAGTCAAGCCAGCAGAAGACCGTGAAACCTCCAGACCAAGGAAGTAATGGGGAGCACCCAAATCCTTGATAGCAAAATGACCACTCAGAACAGACAGCAGACGATCAGCAACAGTCACTGAGGAGCTGATAAGAATAATGTCATCAACATAAACCAGTAGGTACATAGTAACCTCAGGACGATGGAACATGAACAGAGATGTGTCAGCAGTGGATGGAGCAAAACCAAGACGTCAAAGAACCGAGCCAAGTCGGGCATACCATGCACGGGGAGCCTGCTTAAGTCCATAAAGAGCCTTATCAAGACGACACAAATGACGCGGATGAGCAGGATCAACAAAACCGGGAGGTTGCCGCATGTAGACCTCTTCCTCCAAGACCCCATGGAGGAAAGCATTCTGGACATCAAGCTAACGCAGAGACCACCCTTTGGCAACAATCAAGGACAGAAGCATACGAATGGTAGTAGGTTTGAAACCTGGACTGAAGGTATCCTCATAATCAAGACCATACCGTTGTTTAAAACCTTTAGCCACCAGCCGTGCCTTGTACCGCTCAATAGATCCATCAACATGCTTCTTTACCTTAAACACCCACTTGGAGTCAATGATGTTGACACCAGACATAGGAGGAACCAAGCGCCAAGTATTATTCCTCTGTAGTGCCTGAAAATCCTGCTCCATGGCACTGCGCCAATGAGGAATCCGAAGAGCCGCCTGAAAATGCCGAGGCTCGGTAGTGGGGTCAGCATCTGTCTGTGCCACACACGCCGCAATCCAAGCAACCGTGCCATTAGTACGCTCCTTCGGCCGAAAAATACCACTCTGACTGCGCGTACGAGCACGCAGAATAGTGGTAGGCGGCGGAGGTGGCGGCGGAGACGGGGTCGGCGAAGATGACGATGGCAACACAGATTGCTCCCTAGATGCAGAACCAATCACACCAGACGACAAGCCAGGCGAGGGAGTCGGCTCAGGAGAGGACGCCCGCTCAGTCGACACGAGCGGGGACGCTGGCGCGGGCAAGATGCCGGCTCGGCCGTCGCGTCAGGAAGCCCTGTAATGCCCGGCGTGGCCAGCCCCATCAGCAAGCCAGGTGACGGAGTGACGTCGCGAGTGGGCTCGGCAGACATCCGAGAGGACGCGGGCAGCTGCTCATCCAGAAGCTCGACGCGTGCTCCACGCCCAGTACTTGCACCATGGTTAGGTAGCATCAAGGGGGTATATGCAACATCAACAAATTGACCAGGCAAAGGTAAAGCAGATTTCTTAGGTGCAGTGAGAGTGGTGGAGGTGACCGGAAGTGCGGAAAAAGAAAAAACATTCTCATCAAACACCACATCACGTGAGATGTAGGCGCGGTTAGAGGGAACATGAAGACACTTGTACCCTTTATGAAGAGAACTATAACCAATAAACACACACTATTTAGACCGAAACTCTAACTTGCGTTGGTTATATGGACAAAGATGTGGCCAACATGCACACCCAAAGACCTCGAGAAACGTATAATCAGGAACTTCATTCAGCAAGATCTCAAGTGGTGTTTTCATCTGACAGAGTCGTGTAGGGAGTCTGTTAATGAGAAAGGATGCGGTGGAAAATGCATCACTCCAAAACCGTAAAGGAACGGAGGCATGTGCAAGCAAAGCAAGACCAGTCTCAACTATATGACAATGCTTACGTTCAGCTACACCGTTTTGCTGATGTGTATGAGGACATGACACACGATGTGTAATTCCAAGTTTATTAAAGAATGCATTGAGGTTGTGATACTCACGCCCCCCCCCCCCCCCCCCCAATCGGATTGCACATGAATGATTTTATGACTGAGCAGACGCTCAACATGCGCTTGAAATTGCAAGAAAACATTAAACACATCAGACTTACGTTTAAGAAGATAAAGCCAAGTGAACCGACTGTAAGCATCAATGAAACTGACATAGTAATTATGACCACTAACAAAGGTTTGGGCATGGCCCCATACATCCGAGAACACAAGTTCAAGTGGTTTATTGACTACACGATTTGACTCGTAAAAAGGAAGCTGATGACTCTTACGCGCGGTGTGGACGAGCAGTAGCAGTGACATGTCTTTTTTGTTCCCACACACGACTTTTGACGAGCAAGGAGGCCGCTGTGCAGGTACAGTTGCGTGAACTGGTGCCGGCCGCTCCATCCACACACATAGTTTGTCGAGTTTTCATTTTTTGCACTCGGCAAAGATTCGCCATGGTGTTTCCGAGTGACCGTGGAAAAGAACTCGACAAACTTGCCTTTGCCGACTAGTGGTCAGCCGAGTTGTGTTTGTCGAGTGTGACACTCAGCAAACACTTTGCCATGTGTTTTGGCTTTTGCCGAGTGCCTTGGAAATTCCAGTAGTGATTCGATGTCCTAAATTAAACAAAGAAATGCAAAAATTTCAGGCACCCTCACAATGTCTAATACTTCATGAAATTTCTTGAAATTTTGTCAATTTTTGCCATGCTTAGAATTAGTGAAGGATTGAGTGGTAGAACCAGTTTGACCATGTATAAACCGTCAATAGTTCAAGGTTACAATGTGACTATGTAAGGTTTACTCGTTCCCAAGAACATGTCATCCGAGCATTAGGTTTTGTTTCTAAATGCACGACATTCTGCCATTTGGAGGTAGTTTGCACTTTTGTATAAAAAAATATCTTCACAAAGTCACACGCATTCCCCTTGCTATTTTTAGCCTCTTTTACTCTCTTTGAGGAGAAAAAGAGACCGTGAGAAGAATTTGATGCCTTTTTCTATGCGGGTACGTTCGCTTTTCTACGCAAAGCGTGTAGAGAAAACAGAAAACTGGAGGATGGGATTTGTTAAATTTTCAATGATCTTGCTAGCTGTATGTAGGCGTATGTAGGCCAGCGTGTGGAAGCAATCTTCTAGGCATATCGAACACTGCAGCGACATTTCACTTGCTCTTCTGGCAATGAACTCGCTTGTTAAAGAAAATGCTTGTTCGTCACGCTTATACTTAGTTATAATGACATTTTATATTGAGGGAGGCAGTACCATGAATTGATTCATGGAAGGGTTAAGATCTCGTCGACTTCTTTTTGTCACGGTAACTTTGTCTCAACTCGCGGGCGCACACAGCACACATGATCATCAGTACCCTAAAAAAAAGCACACGTGATCATTAGCAGACGCATGTACAGTGCACTCGCTCACAGCGACGCATGCAGCCTACTGATAAATTCAGATTTCAGATTGGACACGCACATAGTCCCTTTGTTCGTTCCTAGTGCAGTAGTATTAGTAATTACTCCCTCCGTCCCGGTGTCAGAAACGCTCTTATATTATAGGACGAAGGTGTCAGAAACGCTCTTATATTATGAGACGGATGGAGTACATGGAAAACCATAATGGAACCGGTTGTCGTTCATGGTAATAACATTCTCGAGATTATACGCACCGAGGTAATTTTCACGAGTCTGCTAACTCAGGTGCCTGATTTTTTTTTTCTTTTTGGCGTCATTCGATTTCACAGCAAGGCTAAAGGCGGGGACGACATGAGAAACAAGACGGCGAGGCCGATCCAGTACCTCGCCGGAGACGGGGATGACGCTGCTAGTGGGAGAGAGCTGTGACGTTGTTCCAGGGCAAAGGCGAGGAAGCAGGTTGATGGGTGCAAGTGTGGGTGCCGCTGGCCACAAAATTGGGAAATTTGGTAATTGCGGCAAGGGCAGCATGCAGTAGTACAATCGTTTGTATCCTCCTTGTTTTCCATTGCTTGCATGCGTATCATTTGTGTATCGTTATTATTATGAATACCGTAATGCATGTCTACAAGTGTACATCTTCAAGAGAAAGAAAATTGTTGCATGCATCACTTTATTATTTCAAATACAGACTATTATAACAACATTGCTTTGCAGCCACACATGTACTACCCCATATACACAGAATTCCGTAGCTTGGAGAGAATTGAACAAAGAAATAACCAAAGGGAAAACGACAATTAAGAAAAAGAGCGCAGTGAAAGAATATTGCCAAATTTTACAACATGAACTCGCTTGCAGGTTAGAGCAAAGAATGAATCGAGATTGAGTGACCTTTCACCATGCATGCACACCTACGTACGTGCGCAGCTGTACCACTCCACTTAGTAGTAGTTGATTGCGCGGCAGTTCTTTCTGATCTGGCCCTGGTAGCCGGTCTTGACCTCGATGCCGGCCATCTTCACCATGGCCTTCTCGAACCTGTCCTCCCACCACCCGGGGATGTTGGCGTTGTCCACCACCATTCTCGCCGTCTCCTCCGACGTCATGAGCGCCGCGTCGGAGGTGAAGAGCACCGTGTGCGACAGCACGTTCTTGTAGTACTGCCTGTCCAGCTTGTTGGGTGTCACCACGTCCTGCATCACCGTTGGGTCGTTGCCTCCCGGCGTCGCGTCGGCCGGGCACTGCCTCCTCAGGAACGCGGCGAGGCCGCCGTTGATGTCGGAGGGGGCGTTGAGGCGGTCGGGGACGAAGGAGGAGCAGTGGGAGCGCCCGATGGTGTGCGCGCCGGAGAGGATGACCAGGTCCTCCGTGTTGAGGCCCTTGACGACGAAGCTAGCGACGAGGTCGCTGAGGTTGGACGCCGGTGGGACCAGGAACTTTAGCGGCTCGGAGGCGTTGGAGAAGGTGCCGTCGCGGCGGCCGGACGGCATTTCGAAGTTTACCTTGCCCCTGCTGAGGATGCAGGACGCGTCACGGGCCGCGAAGGCGACGATGTCTGCGCAGGAGACGACGCCCGGGCAGGCCGCCTCGACGGCGTCCTTAATCGCGTCAATCAGCTCGAAGCCGCGCAGGGAAGGATCGTTCGGCGGGCTGAGCTTCTCCGGCGTCGGGCTGAACGGGGTCGGGTCCAGGAGGACGGAAGCATCACATCCCTAATCATCAACATCTCAACGAAAATTAATAAGGCATGGCTAATCGGCTGTATATAGTACACGTTTGCAAATTCGTTTCTTGCAGTTGTACCTCGACGAAACAGTCGTGGAAGAGCATGCGGATCATGGCGGCGCCATTGCCGGGGTTCTGGGAGATGGCCTTCTCCATGACGCCCTTGACAACGGCCTCCGCTTGGGGGCACTTGTCGTGGTAGAACCCGACCTCCAGTGGCCAGAAAGGGCTGGCCTGGCACCCGACGGCGAGGAGCAGCAATGCACAAGCCATCAGAACGCCCAGCTTTGCAGCAACAGTCGCCATTTTTTTCGAAGCTAGCTTGCTTGCTCGACTAAGATTGGATGGGAAGAGAGAGATGTAAGTGGTCGATCGGTGGAGAATGCGTGTTGGCGTGTTGCCATAGCTCCAGCATGAAGCTATTTATATAGGTGGGCATTTGAATTTTGAAGACCTAGCCTTGGCCAAGAATGCATATGTTGCCGCGTGCTTAATAAAATTAACAATGTATTTTGGCTTCGTTGGAACGTTACTGTACACCGGTAGTTGCCACCAATCTTAAGCGTCATTGAATTCGCACGCTGTACTCCTTTTCCTCCCAGTGGTTCCGAAAATTAATCAAAGGGTGCCGGTAGTGATATGATACGGAAATAGTAGTAACAAACATTAGCCTGATGGTTACATACAGTTGACTCGACTGATATGTGAACCGGTCATGTACATAAGCTGGAGAGCAATAGCTAGATCGAGCAGCTGATTGGCGTGACCAGCTCCGTGTCTCTTTCCTTCGGGCTCTGCATACGATATGATCCGCCAATGGCAGATGGGGACGCTTGTTTTTCCGGTTGTTGAGATGTGAGGTTAATTAAGAACGTTTCGTTTGTGCTTTGTCTCCTTCAGATCTGTTGGGGCTTCTAGCCAGAACTCGAATAAATATACATGCATGCAGTGCGAGAAATTCCTGGTGAGGCCAGTTTGTTTAGGGGCACGCGGAGTCAACTAATACTAATTCCATGGTAGGAGCGCATCCTCAACATGAGGTCAATAGCAAAGTTTCGCACCACCCCACGATCTTGGGAACAAGACAAGTAGACACACACTTGAACAAAAGAACTCATGCTTGCGCTTCAGGCCAGAGGCGGTGTTGGGGGTTCCACCAACGGAAACCGGACCACCAATGAAGAGTGGCAAGAGAGCATTGGGGCTCATCGACTCACCGGGAGGATGGCTATGAATCTTGAAATGAGGGCATGCATTTTGAGGCAACCCTAGCGAAAAGATTTTCTAGGGGAACCGGTTTCTACCGGGTACCGCACGGTCGTTCGATGGCGCTGCGAGTAGTTGGAGGAAAAAAAAAGAGGAGAGAGAAGCTAAGCGGGCTCTTGGTGAAGAACCAGCTCTATCACGTGCTCCTAGGCACTTTGTGAGAGTGAAATGTGGGTCATATAGTAAAAAAGTAATACACTCTTCTAATCAATTATTGTACATATTGACTATAAGATGGGCTATAGATGACATTGCAATGGCTTATAGCCAGCAGTTGGCTATACTATTAACCATGCTCTAAACGGCTTGAGGAGTACCGTAGTTCGATTTTCTTATTGCGTGTATTCGAACACAATAGAGACAGTGGAGTCGAGCAGGTCCATTTAATACCATACTAAATTCATTAGAAACGCTCTCAACTAGCAGTTGGCGACCTTGGCCTGTCCTCCTATGCTCCCTTGCAGTCCTGCCGCTTCGTCCCGCCGCACCCCCCCCCCCCTCACCGTGGATCCATTCTTGAGAAGATCAGGAAAAAATTTGATGCGCCCAAGCTTTTTCTATTGTTGGATTTGTCGGCTGAGCTTCTAAAATCAAATCTATGCCCCCTATTTTTCTGCAGCGACACAATTCCAAGGGTTAGTGGTCCCCGCTCTGAGGGCACATGCTGGATTGATGAAACAAATGCCATATTGTCGATTCAGATGTTCAATACAGATTTTACTGGAAGGGCATATTTTTCTAGGAGTTGTCATAGTTGTATTTGCCCCCACTTGATCTATAGTTGTTTACGACAACTCCAACCGACCGACCCAAACAGATGCGAAATTTGTCCATTTTTTGTCTATTCGGATCACTAGGAGGGGCCACGTCCGCCCCCCTATCAGCGCTTTTCTGGGCAGTGCGCCTAACAGGGCGACCCAATTGGTTCGCCTGGTCCGTTTTTCCCATCAAACATAGCAAGTAGATTTAGCAAAATAAATCTAGCATTTTTGCATAGTACCATTTGTCATGCCGGTATACAACATTGCACCAAAATAAAATCGAACGAGCCCCGCAAGTGCCACTACCATAGTTTATGCATCTCGGCCATGATCACGCATCTGAATCCATCATGAGCTTTTGCTTCCTCTCAAACCAAGCCCACTTTTTGGGGGCCGTGTTGCTCAAGTTGGCCGCCATGATCTCCACTTCCTTGAAGATTAGCGCGGGCTCCACCTCCTTGTGCTTCACCTTCACTTCCTTGGCTCTTGACCGGGCATTAGCATCATTGATCTCGGGCTTCTTCTTTTATAGGTCAAACAAGTTCTTCATGGCCTCCTCTTTCTCTTGGCACTTTCTCTCTTCGCTCCTCTCACTTGACACCTCCTTTTGGTCTATGAGCCCCTTCAAAGTTTCTTGCAAGGCAGGTCTCGAAGCATCACACTTTGTATCCACCTTGGAGTTGGTCTTCCAACTCGGCCTCTTCTCATTTGGGTCGACGACCAATGACCCCCACCCCCACCTTTTTGGGACGGATATTGGTCATTCCACTTTGGGCACTCGTTGTTTTTCATCCAACAATGGGTCAAGGTAAATGGCTTGACCACATGTTCACCCTTCAAGGTTTCCAAAGCTCGAAACACCTACATATATAGATGAAACCAACAAGATACATTTTTATGCATAGGAGGACGGTATGTGCTCATATGAAGACGGGAACGAATAATATACCAAGTTCTTGACGCCAATGCCACTCATGGACCACGCAACGACATGATGAAGCCCCACCTCTTTTGCACTCCAAAAAATTGGATGAAGCCCCACCTCTTTTTAAGTGACAAGTCACTCCGTTTACTCTCAAATTTGCATCGCTCAAACTTCCTATGTTCATGAAAGAAATCATGGACCCTCTTCCAATATGTTGAACCATTTTGCTCGACACCGGTTTTGGGATATTGTCCAATTTCCATCCAAGACTCACAAAACAACTGGTCCTCATCCTCCATGTATATGCTTCAGTCCTCATGCTTTGCCGCCTCTTTTGTAACCAGGCTTGATGAGATAGCTCCTCCTTAAACAATGGCTCTTCCTCGAAATCAAAACTCTCTTGACCTTCGGTCTCTTGGCCTTGAGTGTGTTCGCCGCCATCTCCTTGGCCACTGTCATTGATCATCTCGTACATGAGATCATCAAAGTAGTTCGGGTCGTTTGATGTTGGGGCCGGTATTCCATCAAATAAGTTGCGGGCATCAGGTAAGTTGGTCAGGGAGACCACTCGCGAGCGCTTCCTCTGCGTCCCGATGGATAGGTTGGCCAATGGTGTGGCATTGAGATCAATGGGAGGAACCATAGAGACGAGCCATCCTGAGGTGATGTCGAGAAACGGCCCCGAAAACCCTAAATATATCGTAGTTCTTCTGTTTCCGCTGCCAAACCTCTCTGTTCCATGATGATCCCATCTGGAGCCTTTTCCGATACTCTACAAGAGGGGGAAGTCATCATGCTGTCCATCTCCATCAACTTGACAATGTGTTTGGCAATTTGATGGAAAGGGAATGGGAGTTATAGGAGGGAGTTTATAGAAGGGGTTAGACTTGGGAAGTGGACTATTAGTCCCAATCCCACGTTTTGACGTGTGTTGGGAGTTGCTTGTGGGATGTTTTGACAGGAAATTTGCTCATGATACGTTTGAATGGGTACCGACCTGAACCTGTCCAATGGCAACAAAGATAAAAAAACTGAAAATAGACAACTGGATTGATGTGAAGGGAAAAGAAACAAGAAACCATAATTGTTTGGCACAATCCGATGCAAAAGAAATATGCCATCTAATTAGATGATACAGGCTGCAAAAGAGTTCATGATAATTTGAGATTGAAAGAAGAAGCCTAAGCAAGCTTTCATACATGGCGTCACCTGTGCAGATCTAGCAGTTAGCCTGGCGGCAGGATTAACAGGGGCAAATGATGTCGTTGATGCTTATTTAGCACGGACGTGCGAACGTGTGCAACTAACACAACATTTGTTTTTTCTATCAATTCCCATTCCCTGGCTGAATTGCCTGCCCCTCCCCCCCCCGCCCCCCACACACACGCGTGTGGAAAAGATATGGGGGAATTGGTCTCCTCAATTCCTCTTCCCTTTCCCTTCTCAATTCCCATTGCCTCCAACCATACGTTAGATTTTAAGTCTCATACCCCACCAATTTTAATTCCCCCAACCAAACAGGCAGTTGAAGGTCATCATGCTTGCTCATGAGTAGTTTCTTTTTGACTATGGGTCTGTAGCAGTAACTTGTTGGTTTTCTCTCCCATGTTTCTCAATACAAAGATCACGTGAACTACCCTATATGATTGTGATCCATCTGATGTAACTTGTTGGTGTGTTTGTAGGGATATGATGAATTTTCACTTTATGATCGGATTTATCCATGAATTCTTGTGAAATCTATTTGGCTTCTTTGCTACATAATTATTATTCATATATATGTTCTTCGATCTATTCTTCTTTCTCTTGACAAGTATGGAGTTTGATCTTCAAGAGAGAGTTGTATACGATAGTTGGGTTCAATCTTGCAAGTAATCTATTGCAGTGATAGAAAGTGGAAAAGACTTGCATTTTGTTGTTGCTGCTAGGGATAAAATGATGGTTGCGTAGTTGTCCTTTGAACACATGGTGAAGACAATATATCATTCACTTCATGTCATTGTACTGTTTTACTTAATATTATGAGATGCATACTGGGCGGCGGTCTTGGGGTGGAGTATTAGCAATAGATGCAGCTGGATAACGGTTTTATAAATATTGATACGTGACGCTCATATGTTTATTATGCCATGTATATTCATACTCATAAATATTGCAATTTAACCGATGTTCAACTGTATTTTGTTCGCCATACCATGCTATTTTTTGGATAGAAATCACTAGTGAACCTATGGATCCCGGTCCATCTTGTTCTTATAATCTTTCCATCGTAGTTTACTCCTTTTTTACTTTCTTGTTGCAATCAACTTCCATACACTTGTACTTTTAATTCCTTATAACTAGCTAAGCGAGTAAGACTAACAACGTCGCTAGTTTTGTTGGGGGCCAAGGTAGTATTCTATCTGCGTGTGCAGGTGTTGGTCATTAGTTGTGTACTCAAACTCCTATTAGTTAGATAAATCTTGAGGTCACTTGAGGAAAACTGTTGCTTGCTGCAAACCCTTGCATTTGCGGGCGCAACACCTTCCTAGTCGAGAGGCAACACTCATTGGTAGAGGAGATCATGGTGGAGTGGCGCTGCCCGTAGATTGAGTGCATTACAGTACCTAAGTGGTTGTTTTATTTTCTTATACTAACGGAGCTTACGAGTTTTCTGTTGAGTTTTGTGTTGTGAAGTTTTCAAGTTTTGGGTAAAGATTCGATGGACTATGGAATAAGGAGTGGCAAGAGCCTAAGCTTGGGGATGCCCAAGGCACCCCAAGGTAATATTCGAGGACAACCGCCTAAGCTTGGGGATGCCCCGGAAGGCATCTCCTCTTTCGTCTTCGTTCATTGGTAACTTTACTTGGAGCTATATTTTTATTCACCACATGATATGTGTTTTGCTTGGAGCGTCATTTTGTTTTGTTAGTATTTTCTTGCTGTTATTAATAATGTTTTTCATCTTTAGTTCTCAATAAAAATGTCAAGGATAGCCTTTACCATGCTTATTTTGCTAGTATACATGTTGCTGTTTGAAAACAGAAAGTTTACCGCTGTTGCAAAAATTCCCTAGAAAAGTCAGGGTATGATATAATGTTGAAACTTTTTGCATATTGAGATATGATAAATTTATTACAGTGGGAATTTTATCTCATAATTTTTGGAGTTAGGGAAGTATTGATACTCTTGCATTCTTTACAGACTGTACTGTTTTGGCAGATTGCTGTTATGTTTGCATTGTTTGCATATGTTTGCTTGTTTAATGATTCTATTTGAGGATAGGAGTATTAAATATGCAGAGGAATTTAGTATGCAATGTTGAATAATAATTTTAGTGATTTGTTATAGTAGAAAATGATAAGGTTTTGCATTGGTTTATACTAACCTATCTCACGAGTTCTTGTTGAGTTTGGTGTGGATGAAGCTTTTTGATAAAAAGAGAAATCATGATATGAGAGGAATTAAGGAGACACAAAAGTTCAAGCTTGGGGATACCAAAGGCACCCCAAGATAATATTCCAAGAAGTGTCAAGCATCTAAGCTTGGGGATGCCCCGGTAGGCATCCCACCTTTCTTCTTCAACAACTATCGGTTAGTATCTGTTGAACCTAAGTTTTTGCTTCTTCACATGAGTTGTGCTATCCTTGCAATGTCATTTAATTTTGTTTTGCTTGCTGTTTGAATACAATACCAGGATCTGAAATTCTTAAATTAGAGAGAGTCTTCGCATAGTTACATAATTATTTAGCTACTCATTGATCTTCACTTATATCTTTTTGGAGTAGTTTGTCATTTACTCGTGTGCTTCACTTATATCCTATGAGTAAATTGTTGAATGAGTTGATTGTCATAAATCTGAAATTATATACGCCTCATTTGCTTATCCCATGGGGAGAAATGACTTCACATCTAAGAAGTAGAGGTTGTAAATTTATTGAAGGTTAGCAAGCATTGTATTGGTCATTTGAACAATTCATGAAAGAATATTGAGGGAAGAGAGATTCCACATATAAATATACTATCCTAGACATCTTTTATAATTGGGAGCACTCATTAAGTATGACATGCTAAAGAGTTGATGTTGGACAAGGAAGACAACGTAATGGGTTATGTTTTCGCACATCTCAGTTAAAGTATATTGTCATGGATCATTCAAACATGTTGAGCTTGCCTTTCCCCCTCATGCTAGCCAAATTCCTTACACCAAGTAGAGATACTACTTGTGCTTCCAAATATCCTTAAACCCAGTTTTTGCCATGAGTGTCCACCATACGTACCTATGGATTGAGTAAGATCCTTCAAGTAAGTTGTCATCGGTGCAAGCAATAAAAATTGCTCTCTAAATATGTATGATCTTTTGGTGTGAAGAAAAAAGCTTTATACGATCTTGTTATGGAAGCAATAAAAGCGACGGACTGCATAATAAAGGTCCATATACAAGTGGCACTATAAAGTGACGTTCATTCACATTAAGATTTTGTGCATCCAACCCTAAAAGCGCATGACAACCTCTGCTTCCCTCTGCGAAGGGCCTATCTTTTACTTTATGTCTTTTACTTTATGCAAGATTCAAGGTGATCTTCACCTTTCCCTTTTTCATTTTATCCTTTGGCAAGCACCTCGTGTTGGGAAGATCCTGATATATATATCCAATTGGATGTAAGTTAGCATGAACTATTATTGTTGACATCACCCAAAGGTGAATACGTTGGGAGGCAACACTATAAGCCCCTATCTTTCTCAGCGTCTGATTGAAACTCCATAACCATTAGTATTGCGTGAGTGTTAGCAATTGTAGAAGAATATATGATAGTTGAGTATGTGGAGTTTGCTATTCCTGAAAATAAGATGAATTGCAATTGTTTGATGACTAAGAATGAAGTTTGCTAGTTTTCAAGAAAGTTCATGGTCTATGCTTTAACATGTGAATTGCTTGTTACTTGTTCGTGAGAAATTTTATGAGATGAACTACTGTTATGACATATAATCATGCTAGAAAAGGTGATTCAAATTATCATTGATCAAACTTGTCCACCTTCTAGCATTCACACTTCATAAATTCTTTCTTTTATCATTTACCTACTCGAGGACGAGTAGGAATTAAGCTTGGGGATGCTGATACGTCTCCAATGTATCTATAATTTATGAAGCATTCATGCTATTTTATTATCTGTTTTGAATGATTACGGGCTTTATTATACACTTTTATATTACTTTTGGGACTAACCTACTAACCGGAGGCCCAGCCCATATTGCTGTTTTATTGCCTGTTTCAGTATTTTGAAGAAAAGGAATATCAAACGGAATGAAACCTTCGGCAGCGTGATTTTTGGAAAGATTATGATCCAGGAGACTTGGAGTTGAAGTAAAGGAAGCGTCGAGGAAGCCACAAGACAGGGGCACGCACATCCCCCCTGGGCGCGCCCTACCCTCTCGTGGGCCCCTCGAGGCTCCCCCGACCGACTTCTTTCGCCTATATATTCCCTTATACCCTAAAAACATCAACGGAGAAGATAGATCGGGAGTTCCGCCGCCGCAAGCCTCTGTAGCCACCAAAAACCTCTCGGGAGCCCGTTCCGGCACCCTGCCGGAGGGGGAACCCATCACCGGTGGCCATCTTCATCATCCTAGTGCTATCCATGACGAGGAGGGAGTAGTTCACCCTCGGGGCTGAGGGTATGTGCCAGTAGCTATGTGTTTGATCTCTCTCTCTCTCTCTCGTGTTCTCTCTATGGCACGATCTTGATGTATCGCGAGCTTTGTTATTATAGTTGGATCTTATGATGTTTCTCCCCCTCTACTCTCTTGTGATGAATTGGGTTTCCCTCTTGAAGTTATCTTATCGGATTGAGTCTTTATTTGAGAACACTTGATGTATGTCTTGTCGTGTTTATCTGTGGTGACAATGGGATATCACTTGCCACTTGATGTATGTTTTGGTGACCAACTTGCGGGTTCCGCCCATGAACCTATGCATAGGGGTTGGCACACGTTTTCTTGACTCTCCGGTAGAAACTTTGGGGCACTCTTTGAAGTACTTTGTGTTGGTTGGATGAATCTGAGATTGTGTGATGCATATCGTATAATCATGCCCACGGATACTTGAGGTGAAAATGGAGTATCTAGGTGACATTAGGGTTTTGGTTGATTTGTGTCTTAAGGTGTTATTCTAGTACGAACTCTTGAATAGATTGATCCGAAAGAATAACTTTGAGGTGGTTTCGTACCCTACCATAATCTCTTCGTTTGTTCTTCGCTATTAGTGGCTTTGGAGTGACTCTTTGTTGCATGTTGAGGGATTGTTATATGATCTATCTATGTTATTATTGTTGAGAGAACTTGCACTAGTGAAAGTATGGACCCTTTGCCTTGTTTCCTATCATTGCAATACCGTTTACGCTCACTTTTATCATTAGTTACCTTGCTGTTTTTATATTTTCAGATTACAAAAACCTATATCTACCATCCATATTACACTTGTATCACCATCTCTTCGCCGAACTAGTGCACCTATACAATTTACCATTGTATTGGGTGTGTTGGGGACATAAGAGACTCTTTGTTATTTGGTTGCAGGGTTGTTTGAGAGAGACCATCTTCATCCTACGCCTCCCACGGATTGATAAACCTTAGGTCATCCACTTGAGGGAAATTTGCTACTGTCCTACAAACCTATGCACTTGCAGGCCCAACAACGTCTACAAGAAGAAGGTTGTGTAGTAGACATCAGCAGCACGTCCCGATATGCGGTACACGTCGTTCTCTCTGACCAAGCTCCGGCGCGATAGGGCCTACGCCACCTGCTCGCTGCTGCAGTATGGGCAGATTCCGCCCGCCGCCGCTCACCTAGTTACATCCCGACGACCTCCAGGTATCCCCTCCGTTCTTGCTCCACTGCCCATCTTCCCACGTCGCTGCATGTGGATCTTCCATAATTCTTTGCCCAAAACGTAGCTCGTCCGGCGTACTTTCCATATTGCAATCTCGTCCTCACATCGTTTTAGACAAACACAACCGTGTTGTTATCTTCCCTTAGGACAAGGAATATGCTTCTTTTTTGTCGTCGCATGTGTCATCAACTGTTATTGGCTAGTAATTGTTTCCTTTCTACCTCTTTTTTGCAAATAGGGCTATCCATTTCACCTCGTTGCTATTGCGACCTTTTGGTGAACTACACAAATCACTTTTTTCTTAAGAGTGTTTTGTGCAGTTGTACTAAAATGTCACACGGGCAACGTCTCTACATTTCAGTGTGACTGCACAAAGGGAGATTGGTTTTGCTCTATCCTCCTCATCCAACTCCGAGCCTAATCTTCTCCAACTAGTTAGTCTTAAGAGAGATTGCAAAGGTGACCGGCTTCTATTTGTGTGTTTATTGTTTCATCAGCAGTCCTCTATTATCATAATCACACTTAATATCTTTGGAACAGGGACGCTCAACTCCATTTTAGTGGAACTACACAAAATGATCGAAATGTTGCATGCTCCAGACAACTACTTTTTTCCCAACATGCCTTGTTGATTTAGACAGAGCTGGGTGGACATTGCTGCCAATGAAAGCATGGATCAATTTTAATTTAACACCTTCTCACAACTTTGTCTTCAGTTGTGATGTAAATATTAGCTCTGATCTGCTAATAATTGAGATGCATTAGTAAGGAAGTTAGTTTTTTATTGTTTCCGAAAGAGCATCGATGGCAAGACACACGAAACAAAAGCTGAAAGCTCACACCATTGTACAAATTCATGTCGCTGGAAAATTATTTGTATAGTACGTCAATTGTGTAAACAAATGCTGGAAGCTTGATAGCATTGCCAGAAGCCTCTTCAGCATCCAGGTCCATGTGCCATGCACAAAGTTATACTCCTTCGTTCCTAAATATTTGTCTTTTTACAAATTTCAAATGGGCATATTTTAGAGTGTAGATTCACTCATTTTGCTTCGTATGTGTACTCCCTCCGTTCCTAAATACTCTATTTGTCTTTCTAGAGGTTTCAACAAGTGACTACATACAAAGCAATGAGTGAATCTACACTCTAAAATATGTCTATATACATCCGTATGTAGTAGTCCATTTGAATCTCTAAAAAGACAAATATTTGAGTAGTTACTCGTTGAAATCTCTAGAAAGACAAATACTCCAGAGTGTATTTAAGAACCGAGGGGGTAGTGCACAACCGCATGGGAGACTCAGCCCGGTTGTTGTGCCGCATTAATAGTGAGTAATGAGTAGTCAAATCATAAGCTCCACCTTTCCCACTGTAAGGTGAAGAAGCAACCATCAATACGCTCTTTGAATTCGCTCATACTACTTCATCCGTCACTGTTTATAGAGCGCGCTTCAGAAAAAAGAAAAAAAATCTGTGGGACCAAGGCGACTAGCGATCGGCCTGAAAAATAGTATTGGTAGTTATAGCACGGCGTCTATTACTAGAGGAAATAATGCATACACACATGCATGCAGTGCTTCCACCCCGGGTACACACATGCATGCACTTACTCCACTCCGTAGTAGTACTACATCGAGAGAAAATTGTGGACTTGATTGCGGTTACCACGCCCTAATTAATTCAGCATTAAACCAAACATGTCTAAAGTCTCTCTGGTGGTGGAAATGCATTGAGAGAAATGCATCATAATGAAGCGCGCCCTGTAAACTGTGACAGAGGGAGGAGTAGTATATGAAGGTGCAAAACCAAGCACGCGTATGGCCAGTCGGTCAACGCACCTTGTCTTGGCATATCACTGACATGTGGGATAGGAGTGTGAGCAAACCGATCTCAATTGACGGCAAAATGGCCAACCCGCCGTTCCTTGAGAGAGACGAGGAGCAAGAACACACACACGGGCTCGCACAGAGGCCAAGATATATTCGAGCATGGTTGGTTGATCGATATCATCATTACATGTTGGGCTGCCGTTTTCCGCCCTTCTCCGGAATAAACGTGTACTTTATCAAAGATTACAAAAAATAAGAGTACAGACGCTCCATCATGCGGTTCTAGTAGTAGTACTACTCGTACTACTAAGCATTGCACTTGGCTCTTCGCCTCTTCGTGAACTCGAACAATGATGGTACTCCGCATGTTGGGTACTATAGTGTATGCCTCTGACAATCTGACACCAAATGGACTGATGCATGTCCACCGAGGGTAGGTTTCATTAGTCAAAAGGCATAAGCGAGCTTCACCTTGTCCTGCAAGCTTCTCCTCGTTCTGCGAGTTGACGGGACACACCAAAAAGTAGTGCTAGTCCATACCCCCTCCTTTTCGGTTAATATGGCTTAATCTTTTTTGCGGGTAAATGAGAGAGCTTTATTCATATATAAGCATTCTTAGGACGATCATCCAAGACATTGGTCACTAGGAAGCGAGGTACCCCGCAAAAAAAGAAGTAGGAAGCGAGGTGTTTCATCAAGCCAGCTCTCGGCCACATTCAAAGTGCAGCAAGCACGGTTCGCACAAAGATGCGCCGCAAGGTTTGCTGACCTGTTTACATGCTGAATAACAAAAAAAGAGGAAATATTATCGAGCGCTCATATTTGTAACAAGATATGAGCCAGAATTAAGCGAGAATTATGGCGAGTGTTCCATGCAATCAACTTCCATTATCACATGCGAGAACCCTCGAAGAGAACCAAATGTGTTGAAGATTGCTTTATCACATTTTAAAATTATAATAAGAGTGCAGACGCTCCTCCATCCAGTTCCTAGTACTAGTATAGTACATACCTCTATAGACTATAGTAGTAGTACTAGTACTACTAGTAAACTTTGCGCTTGGTTGTTCACCTATTCGGGAAGTCGAACAATAATAGTACTAGTATAGTGTATGCTTCTGGCAATCTGACACCGAATTAACTGTTGCACGTCCACCGTCTGAGCGATGGAGAGCTTGCATTAGTCAAAAGTTTCTCCTTGTCCTGCAAGCCACCGCGCGCAAGCTTCTCCTGTCCTGCAACCTTCTCCTCGTTCGGCAAGTTGACGGGACACAGCAAAGTAATGCTAGTCCATACTGCCTCCTCTCCGGTTAATATGGCTTAATTTCAAACGAGATAATTACACTGTCTGTCACTGTATAATTGTAAAAATATGGTCAGTGGACTTCATAATACGCTCATTGCGCTCAATATATATATATTTTCCGGTGTTTATACGGTCACTAGCTCACCCTGACTGAGGTGTGTGCATGCACGTGTAGGTTGAGCACTTGAGCGTGACCGTGTGTGTTCGGTCGTGTGCTCGGACATGCATGCATTAGGGCGTCGCACGCGTTTTTGCGTCCATGTGTATGTGTGACTGTTGCATACACGTAGGGGGAGTACGTGTAGGGGCCACTAAGGAGCAGTCAAATCACACAGTAAGTTAGTCGGAAGAACAAACCATCATTTCACTCTTCAATGACACGTACGCAATATAAAATGGTTGATATTGAGAGAAAAAGAAAACCACTATATATACACTAGCAGGAGCCTAAGCTACAAGCCTGCTTGCTTAGGTTGCTCTCTTCACAAGCATAGAACGACGGTGGCCACACTGCTGGTCACATATCCGGCCTGATCCCGCAGCTGGGGGAAGGGAACAATGTTCTGCATAGATGCGGTCGACATCGGCGAGGGAGAAAACCCACAGCCGTTGCGTGCCAATCGAGGATCACCGAGGTATGGGCCAATGTCGCGTCCCAACCGCCGTTCTAGCTACAACCCGACGTCTCAGGTAGTCCATCTTCCTTTTGGAGCCGGCTTGCTCCACTGCCGTAGCTCCATCTCCATGTCGATCTTTCTCTACTTCTACTGGCTTCTACTTGTGATGAGTTTATGTATCATGAACTAGTGCCAGTACTATTATTCTAATCACACTTCTTCAATATCTTTGCCATCAGGGATGCTCAGGTCGATTTTAGTGGAACTGCACAAAAGCATCGTATGATCCAAGGGTGCCAGCCGTCTTTCCTTCGACAGGTTCTACCTGGACAGGAAATTAAATCCTGTTTAGGGTTTAGGGTTTAAGTCGTAGTGACCCCATCAGTAGTTTTTCTTTCGTACACGCTCTCACAACTTTTGTCTTTAGTTGTGAAGTAAATATTGGCTATGATCTGTGAATCATTGAGATGCATCAGCATGTGTGTTAGTTTTCCTTTGTATTTGATGGAATGTTGCAATGGGGCAACCTTGGAATAGGAATGAAAATGGAGTGGAAAGTTTTCATTTTTCCGGAGAAAAAATGGAAACGGAGAGAAACCAACGTTTCGTTTCGTTGGATCGCGCCATCGAGCAAAACCAACATTTAAATCACGTCTATCGTGTTCGCGTCTCACCCTCCTCCACGGCTCGACCCCACATGGTCGCTCGGCATGCCACTCACCGCAAACTGAGTATACGATAACTTTCCCGCCTGCTTGTCGATGGATCGCGCCATGGAGTACTAGCACTACTGGAAGAGATTGACGAGTTGGGGGAGGGCAGCTAGCTGTAGCACGGACTCCCAAGAACTTTTTACATGCATGTTGTGGCCGGCTATTGTGACCTTTGAACGCGGAGCAGTCGCATGCACCAGGAAGCGGCGCGGGCGACGCTCTCTCGGCCGACGCTTCAATGCCGGTGCCAGCGAGAGGTCGCGTCCGCTCTGGCCAGGCATGAATGCGGCACTGACTGTTTCGGGCGGGAAGCACGCGCAGGTGATGAAGAGGGTTCAGGTTGGTCAGGACCGGCCGTGGCAGCGGTCCGGACACCCACAAACAAGAGATGATGTACGTTAATATTGTTGCGTATATAATTAACAACGTAAATAATGTGCCAGTTGGACAAATATGATTGGAGATGGAGATGGAAATGGAATTTTACGTAAACACGGATGTGCATGTCTATGTCTATGTGTGTGTGCGCAATGACTCTCGCGACCTAGAAGCGGGGGCGTGTTTTTGATCGAGTTTTCTTTCTTGGTACGTTAAAAACTTGTCTGCCGGTTTTTGTTTCTTTTTTTGGGAATGCACGTATTCTATTTAAAACCATTGCTATGAGAGATTTTTTTACTCCATTATAGCCTCTTGTTTGATAGAGTTTCTCGCGTCTCGCTCTCTCACCCTCTCCATATCAAAACAAGATGACAGTGTCCACTCTATCTCTCTCCTCACCGGTGGTCATAGATCCGCCCGAATCCCGTCCGCTGCGGGAGGTGAGGAGGTGCAGCGTTGACGTTGTTGACGTTCTCGCCATCGGTGATGGAGGAAGCCGATGTGCACCGTCCTCTCAGAGCCGATGCTTGCACGGACGAAGGTCCTCCGCGCCCTTGTTCGCTGCTGTCGTGTGGGCAGATCCCGCCCGCCCGCCTAAACGACATCTTTCCCACCTGAGGTATAACTTCTTGTACTGGTCCGGCTCCCCAGGTCACTGTGTGCGGGTTTTCTTCTATGCGACTACTCCCCAGCTCCCCATATATAGTAGCTAGGGTTCGTCGGCTGGTCCAACATCACCTACTATTATAGAGGAAATGTCACTCGAAAAGTTGTCCTGATTTATGCCTCGGTGGAGGTATACATGTTGTTTCGACAAAAAGTACATGGTGGTTGTGCGGTCATTGTCCATATGCTCCTATTGCTGCTGCTAATCTAATACTATCACTGGTTAAATGAAGAAATGCTTTTTTTCTCGGGTATCCTGGTTTAGCTCCCATCAAGATAATCATGATGCTTCTGTTTGTTGGTGTACTTATCATTAATTCTTATTGACAATTGAGATGTCGTTGCTAATCTTGTAAAACAAAGTAACAACACTATATCCCTTTTTTATATTTTTGGAAACAGCGATGCGTATCTCCATACCCGGGCATGCGTTCCTCAATTTTAGTGGAACTGCACAAAATTGGATGGCCATTGTTGTTCCGCCTCACTGTCCTCTGCCACATGGTTCTTCCTTAGTCGAGCTTGATTACTAAGAAGAAACAGACCATGGTGAGGATTTGTCGAACTTCATAGGTGCCTCACCCAAACTTGATGCCAAATGGATGATGCATCACCACGATGACCTATCGATGCTCATGGTTGCGCCTCATGGTTGCGTCGGCTGGTGAAGCTGATCGATTTTGAATGAAAAACAAGTTGTCTTCCATCAGTGCTCTTTGTTTGTTACGCACAAAGATGATATCCTTCGTCAGTTCACCTTGGTTGCGTTGGAGACGCAGTCATCTTTCACGTTGGTGATTTTATCACACAATTGGCTATGAACCAAATGTTTCCTCGAAGAAGGATTGACGCTGGTACTAAGAGCATAAGTTTTGTATTGATTTCTAAGCCTTCTCACAACTTTGTCTCCAGCTCCCCTATAATTTTATTTGTCCAGCTATTAACTTTGATTTAAAAAATGGTGTGGACTAAAAACCCGGATGGACATAGTAGCCCTCCATTTTTATTTACTCCGCATATTAGATTTGACTGAAGTCAAACTTTGTAATACTCTCAAACCTTTCTGATAATTGAAATTAAAATTATTTATTTGTACATACTCTCACACGTTTCTGATAATTTGGCGCATGTGTGGTTGTTCACTTAAGGGAGGGTAGTGTACCGCATGTGAAGGACAGGAAGTGCGACTAGGACGCGTGGATCGTTAGTTCATCGGAAGTAGTAGTAGTTTTCTTCACTGTACGTTAAATAAAGAGTTCTGTTTTGTACTTACACAATTTAAAACGATTGTTATGGAGAGAATAAGAAAACCACTCCACTATATATTAGTCGTATACACGAGTACTATATGGACGCAGCTTCATTGACTTAGTGCACCTGCCTTTGAGTTTATGACAGGTGGGCCCAAAATGTGGCTGGCTCACCTGTCATACAGCCAAAAGCAGGTGCAATTAAGGCACCGGAGCTTAGTCCGTACTACAGTAGTATATATATATAAGCTGGAGCCTCAACGCTTGTTCGCTAGGGTTTGCACTCTCCACACTCTCGCTGCACCACATATATATACACACGCTGGAGGCTCAGCGTTCATTTGCTAGGGTTTGCTATATTCACAGTCTCTCACCCTCTCTTCACCAGATCTAAACAAGACTGCATTGGCCTCTTGTCTCTCTCTGCCCCCTCACAGCTGGTAAAGGAGGCGTCCGGATCCCGTCACACCGGGAAGGGGAGGAGGTGCAGCGTTCACTCTATCACCTTCGGCGAGGGAGGCAATCCACTGCCGGCTGCGCTGTTCTCTTTCACCAAGCACCTGTGCGGGAGGGCCACCGGCCCCTTCTTCTCATTGTCGTACGTAGTGTGGGCAGATCCGGCCTCCCGCCGCACGCCTTGCCACATCCCGACGACCCTAAGGTATAAGTTTCTTTGAAACCGTCATTGCTCTAGCTGCATGTGGATCTTTTTCGATCTGTAGTCAAATCTAGGTCTTGGTTCAAAGAGGAAAGAAGGGTGCGGTGGGCTGGAGCATGAATTTAGTACGTGGTTCAATGAGGAAAGGAGGGAGGGAAAGTAGTATAGACTGGCTATCCAGCCGCTTTGTTGGTCGAAGAGGGGAAAAGGTGGTAACCCGAAACTGGGGGGTCGGGTAGTTTGTGCAGGACTAGATTTGCTGCCCTCACATAGGAAAAAGGTTGAAAGAACAAATATGGAACCAACGCAGATATGCTGCTTGTCTACGTACTCTACATCACCCATTTATACGTGTGGACGCACATGGTGCTGGCATGTCCCATGTCCCATGTCCCATACAACTATTTTGCTGTTGTTAATCTAAGAATGCCGCCGGAAAATTGAAGCAATGCCACTGTTAAAAGTAAATTACATTTTTTAATGAATGTTGTTCTAAGAGAATGTCTCTGTTAATATGAATCAATGCAACCGTTTTAGAAATGCTACTATCCTACTTTGTTTTCCATCAAGATAAGTTAGATGCTTCTTTTTGTTGCCATTTGTTTCATCCTCCTTTATCGGCAAGTAATTGTTTCCTTTTTTTGCCTCTGTTAAAACAGGGGTATCTATTCAACTTGTTGCTATTGCGACATTTTGCTTCGCTACGCGAAACACTTATGTTTCATGAGTGTTTTGTGCAGTTCAACTTGAATGTCACACCCGTGACTTTGCTTAATTTTGGTGGAACTGCACAAAAGGAGATCGAGATTTGTTTCTAGTCTTCGTGGTGAGTTGTTTCAAATCTTGGTCTCATCCACATGATGTGCAGTGTGCTTTGAGATGTTGTGCTACTTATTTTAGTACTATTTTAAATAAATGTTGAATTGAAGCTATTGTATTGCTGTCTTTCCCCATTAAGTAGTGAAAAAAATGGGACCAACCTAGACAGATGCTTGTTGCTTTGTTACAACAAATTCAACATCACCCCCTTTATAAGTATATGGAAGCACATATTGTTGTTGCACCCACTCTCCCCTGGAACTGTTTATGCTTTTCGTTAATCTAATGGCGCTAGTAAAATTAAGCAATGCCACTCTCAGAATTAACTACTGAATCTTATTTCAAAACTGCAACACTTGTTAGGGATTGGCGGGATTACCATTTTTGTGGCCGCATGTTTCATCCTCCTTTATTAGCCAGTAATTGATTCCTTTTTTACCTCTGTTTAAACAGGGATGTCTATTCAACTTGTTGCTATTGCGACATTTTGCTTCGCTACGCAAAACACTTATGTTTTAAGAGTGTTTTGTGCAGTTCAACTTGAATGTCACACCGGCGACTTTGCTTAATTTTGGTGGAACTGCACAAGAGGAGATCCAGATTTCATATATGTGTTGGGATATGTGTCCAGTCTTCCTCTCGAGCTGTTTCAAATCTTGGTCAAGAAAGGTCAGTACCAACTTTCGTCCACATGATGTTGCAGTGTGCTTTGAGGTACTTGTATTGGTACTGTTTTGGATAAATGTTGAATTGAAGCTATTGAACTGTTCTCTTTTACCATTAAGTGAGCAAAAATTGTTCCAACCCAGACATGATGCTTGTTTCTTTATTACAACAAAACTCAGCATCACCCCCCTTTATAAGTAGATGGAAGCACATGCTGTTGTTGCACCCACTCTCCCCTGGAACTGTTTATGCTTTTTGTTAATCTAATGCCGCTGCTAAAATTAAGCAATTCCACTTTCAGAATTAATTAACTACTGAATCTTAGTTCAAAACTACAACACTTGTTAGGGATTGGCGGGATTACCATTTTTGTGGACGCATGTTTCATCCTCCTTTATTGGCCAGTAGTTGATTCCTTTTTTGCCTCTGTTAAAACGAATCAGTCGCATTGTTTTAGGAATGGCACTATCCTGTTTTGTAGTTCTTTCTACATGTTTAACCAAGGTATTGTTAAGATAATGTCTCTGTTAAAATGAATCAGTCGCATTGTTTTAGGAATGGTACTTTTCTGTTTTGTCGTTCTTTATACATGTTGAAACAAGGCATTCTTAAGATAATGTCTCAGTCAATATGAATGAATTACACTGATGGTGAATTGCTACTCTCCTGCTTTGTTTCCCATTAAGATAAGGTAGATCAGTAAATGCTTTTCTTCTGTGAGTACAAGTCATCAACCGAGCTTTAATTGCAAAGTTGAGCTTGGAATGTTGTGGCATGCGGCATCACGAGCTGCTCACCGTGCCTCCTGAGAATAATGATTCGTATTATTTTGCATGTCGATCTAATGCCAGTGATTTGCTTGTTAAGAAGATCATCCTCTTCTGTTGTTTCCGTGCTTAAGAAGTTCATCGTCTTATGTTTCATTCATAGCCTATACGACAAGTCGGGTAGGTTAGACGTGAAACCATATGATCTTCCGACCAACTCATCATCTTAGGCTGTTATTGGATTGTCGTTTTCCAACCAAAACCGCATGTATAACTGACGCTTGTAAATAAAAGCAGATGGTCTCAGGCGAAGCGCTTGGTTGGTCGATTTCGACTAGTAAAATATACACTGGTCTCTCAAATTACACGCGTAACCCGCCAGTTTTACTTACAAACCTCGGGCCCTCAGTTTCATTAAGCCTGTATTTTACGCGTTGTTTCTGATGACGAGTAAATTACACTTGTATGTTAATACAGGTGTGAAATAAACCAGAGCTCCCAAGCGCGGCCTTACCGTTTCATGCCGTCTCAGTCTCTCGAAGGTGCTCATAGGTGTCCGATGATCCTGGCTTCCTGAATGAGCAGTGGGTGCTGTATCATACTATCCGTAGGGCCCGCAAGGCCCTCTCCGTCGTCCTTCGAGTTGTTGCGCTCGCCATGGCGCCGAGCATTGTTAACATGGTCAACGAACATGAGGACTCGGGAGATGACTTTATTTTGACTGGATGACAGTAGGGACCGACTAGGGCCATAGTCGTACGTACGCAAGTGCCTCCTTATTATGTACAACTATATTTTTTTTGCTTCCTCCTGGTTTCCTGACATCATGGTCCCACACCATTGTCAACCTATGTAGTCAATATAAACAAGGGAATTGCACAAGGTGCGGCCGACAGTTGGGACCAAGCAGCTGGAGCAGTATTTGTGTTTTTGAGGCATGAGCAGTGCAGAGCTTTTCTTGGTGATGTTTTCGTTGTTGTTCAGAGGAGAGCAGGGTATTAACTGGGCGGTGTCGGTGTTAAAACCGGCAGATCTCGGGTAGGGGGTCCCAAACTGTGCGTCTAGGCGGATGGTAACAGGAGACAAGGGACACGATATTTTTACCCAGGTTCGGACCCTCTCGATGGAGGTAAAACCCTAATCGTGCTTGATTGATATTGATGATATGGGTAGTACAAGAGTAGATCTACCACGAGATCAGAGAGGCTAAACCCTAGAAGCTAGCCTATGGTATGATTGTTGTTCATCCTACGGACTAAAACCCTCCGGTTTATATAGGCACCGAAGAGGGTTAGGGTTACACAGAGTCGGTTACAATGGTAGGAGATCTACATATCCGTATCGCCAAGCTTGCCTTCCACGCCAAGGAAAGTCCCATCCAGACACGGGACGAAGTCTTTAATCTTGTATCTTCATAGTCCAGGAGTCCGGCCAAAGGCTATAGTCCGGCCATCCGGACACCCCCTAATCCAGGACTCCCTCAGTAGCCCCTGAACTAGGCTTCAATGACGACGAGTCCGGCGCGCATATTGTCTTCGGCATTGCAAGGCGGGTTCCTCCTCCGAATACTTCATAGAAGATTTTGAACACAAGGATAGTGTCCGACTCTGCAAAATAAGTTCCACATACCACCGAAGAGAATAATATTTACACAAATTCAATCTGCTGACGTATTCCGTGGCGTGACATCACACCACGGCCAAGCCTTTATTCGAATCGTTTTTACTGTCCCTCCTTAGCGCGTTTAGCGAGGCGGTTTCCTTGGCACGTCTTGTCAAAGCAGAGATCACGTCCCCTTATTCCGGGATTCTCATCAATACGGGCGTGGGTAACCCAACCGCGCCATTGATTACGGTGCTTGGGAGATAAGCGAGTTTTACCAGGCTGGTGGGGACGCATAGCTTCGTCCGTCCATATAAGGGGACAAGGATCCACCTTTTCACACACGCCTTCTTCCTCCATCGCTCATCCATTTCTGCGCACTCGAGCTCCAGCACCCAAGTCCGCACATCTCGCCTCAACCTTCCCCAGCCATGTCCGGAGGGGGAGGCAAGTGGATGGTCTCCTCCGTCATGGAGGGGCACATCAAAATGCTGCGAAGCCCGGATACTTGTCCAGCGACATCGCGCATCGGCTCCCCTACAAGGGGCAGCTTATCCCCACCCCCAGGCCCCATGAGAGGGTGGTGTTCCTCACCCACTTCCTCCGCGGACTAGGTTTTCCACTTCACCCATTTGTCCGGGGGCTCATGTTCTACTACGGCCTGGATTTCCACGATCTGGCCCCGAACTTCATCCTCAACATCTCGGTGTTCATCGTCGTGTGCGAGGCCTTCCTCTGCATCCAGCCCCACTTCGGCTTCTGGCTGAAGACCTTCAGTGTCAAGCCGAAGGTAGTGGGCAGCCGCCAGGCGGAGTGCGGAGGTGCCATGGTGGGCAGGATGCCCAACGTCTTATGGCTCGAGGGCTCCTTCGTGGAGACCATAAAGGGGTGGCAATCGGGGTGGTTCTACATCACCGAGCCGCGTGACCCTAAATGGGTAGCGGCCCCCGAATTCCGATCTGCCTTCCCTACACGGCTCTCCTCTTGGAAAGATACGGGCCTAACATGGGGTAATTCGGAAGAGCTAACCGGACTCCAATCCTGTGTCAAAACCTTGGTGAACAAGAAGCTCAAGCTTGTCAACATAGTCCAGGTCATGCTCATTCGCCGGATCCTCCCGTGCCAACAACGGGCCTTCAGCTTGTGGGAGTTTGATCCGGCACAACACCAAACCTTGAGCAGGCTCTTCGACACTACGTACGAAGATGCCTGGAAGGTGCTGTTCAAGGGCGCCGAGGCTCCCGCATCCGCTACCGAAGATCGCGGATTCAGCTCGCAGCATCAAGCCGGTGAGGTAAGCTATTTTACTCTTTACAGGACACTTGTTTTCCATAGTTTGACTCTATGCGGGATCTAAACTCCCCTACCTTTGACAGGCCTGGCAAAAGACGTCCGAGCAGGTTGACTGTCCGGCTCCCTTGCCAGAAGACCCAGCGGACGCCCGATTGACGGGGCTGCAGGTTCCGGCACCTCACGTGGTGCCGGAGAAGAAGGCCACGGGAACCCGAAAGAGTTCCCGGCGCCAGGTGTTATCGGACTCATCGTCCGATGACTCCGAGGCGGACTCCTCCCGCGAAGACGAGGAGGAGGGAAAAGAGGCCTCTCCCCCAGCGGGGGAAGAGAAGAAAAGGAAGGCCGCCCCAACTGGGGAGGCCAGAGGGTCCAAGAAGGGAAGGACCCTTCCTCCGGACTACTCCGCGAACACTGACGATGGCGAAGAGGAGTGGCCACCGAGGGCTAAGCCCCTGGCAAAATCGTAAGTGTCCAGATACCAGAATAACTCATGGTGTTTCATTTGTCGCACAGAATCTCCTAACGCCGAATATAACCCTGCAGCCCGCCCAAGGATGGGCTTGACACTTCAACGAGCGGCTCCCTGGCTTTGTCGGACGTGAATAGCACTTCACTTCCGGCCACCTCCTCTCCTCGCGCTGTAGATGACGCCGAGGTGGGGTCCCAAAAGGGGCCCAGACAGGAGGAGGGGGTCCCGGAGGCGCCGCAAGGCAACCTCCCGGACTCTGGGCACAAGGGGGATCAAACCCCAAAGGGCACTAAGTCCGGCCCTGGGCCGGACTCCGCACCGGAACCTTCAGTGGTTCCAGAGTCCAGCAGGCGGCCCCTTCGTAAGAAGGGCGAGACTGCGACACCGGTGACCTCCGTCCAACCAGAGGCACCGGATAATTTGCTGGAGGCGCTTAACGGCGCCTCCATCGACGAGGAGCACCGCACTGTTATGAGTGTGGTGATCCAGAAAGTTCAGTCCGCCAAGAGCGGGCTGACTGAAGCCTATGCCATTCTTCTAACAGGCTTTGAGGTATGTATTTAAGATATGTAAAAATATTACCGCATAGACAGTAGCCCCTGATGCTCAGTTTGGTGTTCGGAAAGAAAAGCCGAACTGAGGATCTAAAAAGATGTACGCAAGAGTCTAACATAAGTATGTCAATATGGGAAATGCAGGCTGCGCTGCTGACCTCTACCGCACTGACTGCGGAGGTCAATGCATTGAAGCAGAGCCTCGAGTGGTCCGAGAACGAGCTCGGCCTTGCGAAAAAGCAGCTCGAGGACAAGGAAGGTCAGTAATACCTTACGGAAATATATAAAAGATGTGGTTGCAAAAAAAGACAGGAATAACGTGAGAATTGCAGGGGCCACGAACGAGGTGGCGACCCTGAAGGAGGCGGTGTCCAAGGCCGAAAGCAACACGGCCGTGGAGCGTACCGAGCGAGAGAAGCAGGAGGCGCGGGTGGCGGAGGTGCGGCAAGAGCTCCAGGCTCTCGTGGAAAAACACGAGAGTTTGGAGCGTGACTCAAAGACTCGAGAGTCCGAGCTCGCCTCAGCTCTTGAGAGCGCCAAAGCCGCTAAGGCCGAAGCCCAGAAAGCCCTCCAGGAAATTGAGGCAATGAAGAAGATAGCGGCGGGTAAGGCATTCTTCATGCAAAGCAAGCACGTGAAAGTGAATTACTTGTTACTTACCCGAATCCGGAGCTCTCCATGAGCATTCGCAGATCTTCCTCGCAGTGTGTCTGACGCTGCCGCATTCTACCGGGCCGAGGAGGGGAGCTCGACAGAGAAGGTGTTCTGGTCTCAGTATGCTGAGGCCGGACACCCGGTGCCCTTGAGCGACCAGCTGAAGCAGCTGGTCGCACTCCATAAGGTGGCCGAACAGGCCATGAATGGCCTCATAGTTTGGCTGTGGCCTAAGAAAGCCATGCCTGGGAGCTATTTCGGGCTGGTGAGGTGGCTGGTGGACGCATGTCCATGGATTGAAGTCGTCAAGCGCTCCGTCCGTATCGAAGGTGCCCGTAGGGCCCTTGCCCGTGCTAAAGTGCACTGGGGCAAGATGGACGCTGAGAAGCTTGTGACGGATGCTCCACCGCCGGGCAGGGAGTATCGCAAGCCCGAAATGTATTATGCGGGCGTCCTGAAGGGTGCCCACCTTATAGCGGGTGAATGCTCCAAAGATGTAATTTTTTAGTAAACTCGCATTTGTTATCCTGTACGCTTGAAAACTTGTTCATATGCACTAAGCAACGCTTGTGAATTTAAAATATTACCTTCTGTGTGGCCGTTTATTAAATTTGAGAGATGGCGAGTCGTCGGCTTCTGCCCCATGCCACGAGTGCTGGGGTGTTCGGGATAAACTTGAGCGCTCTTTTTCCCATTCTTGGGTCCTTCGAGGGAGGCGCTCAATGCAACGAACGAGGCAACCAGACTATAATGCTTGAACACTCTCACTTAGCCATAGAATTCTATAATTTTAAATTTCGGCGAAGCCCCTAGTATTCGGAAGACCGAGTTCGGGGCGCTATCCACGCCTAGGCCGGACAAAGCCGACTCCTCGCTCTAAGCAGCATAAGTCTTTAGGGACTCAAAAACCTCTCGAACAGCGACCGTCTCTCGCCCTATCATGATGGTCAGTTTTAGCTTTCTCCACTGAGGTGCTGAACCCAGCTCAACCGGAGCACAATCGCAGTGGTTCTCCCAGCGCTACCTTAGCCGATATAACGGAACGTAAGGTACCAAAACATGGGAGCCGGGCAAACCCAACTATTGACCCAAGACATGATTCGGAGCTGATGCATATAATGCTATAAGTTCGGGGTGCCGCACTTGTGAAAGTGTTCGGACTTATCACACCATATTTTGGGGTACTTAAGCCCCTGGTGTATTCAGCTGTACCAAAGAGTACGGATGCAACATGTCATAAGTGAACATATATAGATAAGAAAAAGGAATGCAATAATAGGCAAAAGCTGTGCATTGTTTATTAAAAAAGCTGCGGTAAAAGCAGAACGATACAAATAGTGCGATAAGCAAGGGACGGGACTATTTGACATGTCCCCCTCCAGGAGCGAGCTGCGGGATGATATGTAAAACAAGTATACTGCTCGTTATAGAGACCACCTGGACACTCGACGTAGCTTTCTGCTTCCCTGGCTGTTGCATCGTATGTTCGGCGACTCTACTGCCGGACAGGGCTTCTTGATAAAGGAGTCCTGAAAATAAGAAAAAAGAATTGCACAATCGGGAGCCCCTGGTGTGGTTGAGTCGCATTTTGGGCCTGCCGTGGTCGTGCCCCTCCCCCTATGCCCATGGTATTTCCAGAGCGTAATTATGTACGCGTAGTACTGGTTTCGCAATTTAGCGAGGGCTGGGGTTGGGGCCGCATTGCTACGCGTGCTCGGGGCATGCCAGGCGGTCTTGTTGTAGGTTACTCCAGGCGCGCTTGACGGTGTCCGGACGTTTAATAGCCGGACTCGAGAATTGCCTTGAGAGGCTGCTTTGTACTTCCGCCGCGAGAGCTGCCGTATGCTCCTCCGTTTGGAGAGAGCGTTCGGTGTTTCCGTTGACCGTAATGACTCCTCGAGGGCCTGGCATCTTGAGCTTGAGGTATGCGTAGTGCGGCACCGCATTGAACTTTGCAAATGCGGTTCGTCCGAGTAGTGCGTGATAGCCACTGTGGAACGGGACTATGTCGAAGATTAACTCCTCACTTCGGAAGTTATCCGGGGATCCGAAGTCCACTTCAAGTGTAACTGAGCCTGTACAGTTGGCCTCTACACCTGGTATGACGCCTTTAAAGGTCGTCTTTGTGGGTTTAATCCTTGAGGGGTCTATGCCCATTTTGCACACTGTATCCTGATAAAGCAGGTTCAGACTACTGCCGCCGTCCATCAAGACTCTAGTGAGGTGAAATCCGTCAACGATTGGGTCTAGAACCAATGCGGCGAAGCCGCCATGGCGGATGCTAGTGGGGTGGTCCCTTCGATCAAAAGTGATCAGGAAGGAGGACTACGGATTGAACTTTGGGGCGACTGGCTCCATCGCATATACGTCCCTTAGTGCACACTTTCGCTCCCTTTTGGGCATGTGGGTTGCGTATATCATGTTCACCGTCCGCACTTGTAGGGGGAGCCCTTCTGTCCTCTATTGTTCGGCGGCCGGGGCTCCTCCTCGTCATCGCTATGCAGCCCCTTGTCATTGTTTTCGGCATTTAGCTTGCCTGCCTGCTTGAACACCCAACAATCCCTGTTGGTGTGGTTGGCTGGTTTTTCGGGGGTGCTGTGTATCTCGCACGAGCGATCGAGTATTCGGTCCAAGTTGGACGGGCCCGGAGTATTTCTTTTGAATGGCTTTTTCCGCTGACCGGGTTTGGAGCCTCTGAATCCGGCATTGACTACCGTATCCTCAGCATTATCGCCGTTGATGCGGCGCTTGTGCTTGTTGCGACGCGACCTGCCGTTGCTGTCCTTGGTATCCGAATTACCAGGGCTCTTGGTCATGTTGTTACTACGAGCTAGCCAGCTGTCCTCTCCCGCGCAAAAGCGGGTCATGAGTGTTGTGAGGGCTGCCATGGATTTCGGCTTTTCCTGTCCTAGGTGCCGGGCAAGCCACTCGTCGTGAATGTTATGTTTGATGGCTGCAAGGGCCTCTGCATCTGGATAGTCGACGATTTGATTTTTCTTGGTTAGGAACCATGTCCAGAATTGTCTGGCCGATTCCTCTGGCTGCTGAATTATGTGGCTTAGGTCATCGGCGTTTGGTGGTCGCACATAGGTGCCCTGGAAGTTGTCGAGGAATGCGGCTTCCAAGTCTTCCCAACAACCAATTGACTCCGCTGGCAGGCTGTTAAGCCAATGCCGAGCTGGTCCTTTAAGCTTGAGTGGGAGGTATTTGATGGCGTGTAGATCATCACCACGAGCCATGTGGATATGAAGGAGATAGTCCTCGATCCAGACCGCAGGATCTATTGTGCCATCGTATGATTCAATGTTTACGGGTTTGAAACCCTCAGGGATTTGATGATCCATCACTTTGTCTGTGAAGCATAGTGGGTGTGCGGCGCCTCTGTATTGGGCTATATCACGACGCAGCTCAAATGAGCTTTGTCTACTATGTTCGGCTCGGCCGGAGTTGCCATATCCGGCGTGACGGTTATCATCACGTATCATGGGGCGCCCACGCGATCCGTAGATCGATCTTGTTTGCCTTGCCTTTTCCTCCAATATATCCCGCTGGTCTGGCGCATTTCCCCGTGCCTTGGTACTTTTTGGGCAACGTCGGGGTGCGGCTTGAGTGGAGGGATGAAAGGCCACTCTGTCGCGGCCGCGAGGTGGCTGGTCGGCCGCATCATGCGCTGGTGATGTAGGTTTGGGTACTTCCTCTTCTAATCGGGGTAGCAGCCTACGTTTTGGGTAGCTCTTGGAGGGGCGTTCGAGTTCATACTCTTCAGCCGCAAGGACTTCGGTCCATTTGTCAGCTAGCAAGTCTTGGTCAGCTCTAAGCTGTTGCAGCTTTTTCTTTGGGCTGCTTGCCGTGGCCATAAGCCTGCGTTTGAAACGCTCCTGTTCGACGGGATCCTCAGGCACGACAAATTCGTCATCGTTGAGGCTTGACTCATCTTCGGAGGGAGGCATGTAATTATCGTCCTCTACCTCTTTGTCTGCCGCTCTCTCATGAGGGTTGGCTTCTCCATCCTCCTGCGCTGAATCCTGCTGGAGGGGGTTGTCTTCGGCACTGTCCGAGGTGTTATTGTCTATGGTGCCGGAATCGCCATTTTTACTGTGGCGGGATTTAGAGCGGCGCCGCTGACGCCGGCGCTTAGGCTGTTTCTTGGAGGGGTCATCCTCCGTTGTTCCATCGCCATCCCCATCTTTTGGGATGTCCACCATGTATATGTCGTATGACGAGGTGGCCTTCCAGTGCCCTGTAGGCACTGGTTCTTGGTCATCTCCTGCATCGTCGTCCATACCGTCGATGTCTTCGGAGTCGAAGTCGAGCATGTCGGTTAAATCATCTACAGTGGCTACGAAGTGGGTGGTGGGTGGTGATGAAGTCATGTACCTAGGGTAGGGTCATAGACCTGATCAAAGTACCCTACCCAAGGACACCCTCAGAAGAAACTACCTTCCAGTCGACCAAGAGAGACTTCACTCGACGGACTCGAAGGACTCGACCATGAAGACTCACTCGACCACCAGAAGGTCAAGAACCACTCTGCATCGTAACGGTCTATAATTAAGTAGTCTTTATGGCATTTAGGACAATTTATGCAAGGCGTTTCCAGTAACGCCTAGACTTAATGTACTTTAAACCCTGCATTACTGAGGGCCGGAGGGGTCTGGCGGACACTATATAAGCCACCCCCCTCCTCAGTGTAAAGGGTTCGCACCCCTGTAATCCATACACACATAATCCACTCGACCGCCTCCGGGCTCCAAGACGTAGGGCTATTACTTCCTCCGAGAAGGGCCTGAACTCGTACATCCCTTGTGTTTACAACTGATCCATAGCTAGGACCTTGCCTCTCCATACCTACCCCCACTCTACTGTCAGACTTAGAACCACGACAGTTGGCGCCCACCGTGGGGCAGGTGTCTTAGCGATTTTTTGGAGAAATTGCAGTTTTCCGATTACTTTCATCATGGTTGCTGGTGGAGTTTTGGTCGAGGGCCGCGAGATCCGTCTCGGCGCTCTCACCTTCATCGCCGACGACTCCGCTTGGCTCCAGGAAGCTCCACTCGACGTTGATGCGCTCCCCGTCCGCGGTGCGATGCATTTCCGCGCATGTGTCTGCGGCGTTCTGCTGCGGCAACCATCGACTCCATATCGGTCGACTCCCCTATCGACGACCCTCCCTGTCTCCCGCCAGCGCAAGCGCTCTGGTCGGTCGAGGCTCCAGCGGTGGGTGCGGCACGCGGTGGCTCGCCAGACGGCCATCACCTAAGTTGCGGCAATCGAGCCCGACGAGTCCCTCTACGGCCTGTTCGACCTGTCGACTGGCTCCGTAGAGACTGCATCCGAGTGCGATAGCAGTGATCCAGCGGCGGAAGTCTTGATGGTTAACGGGCCTCGCAGCCCTCCCGGTTTCCCCCGCGAGGATGGGGTAGACGGTGGAGGCGACCCCGCACAAGTCCATGAAGAGTACCAGCCCGAGCCACTTAATTCCCTGCAAAGGGAAGAACTTTGCCGCAGGAACATGGATGCCCTGCATACTCCCATCATGGGAGAAACCCCCGAGGCTCGTGCCTTGGAGGAGGCACGTTTGGCCAACTTGACTGAACGCGCTCGTCTGGAGAACCTTCAGCAAGCACTCGACGAGCGCGCGTGGCAACGAGTACCCGACTCCAATCGACGTCAGCTCTTCCCGCCGACTCAGGTATATCGAACCCCGATTCAGAATTTAGCAGCTGCAACCCGTATAGCAGAGTCCATTCAGCCCTCTTAGTTGGAGGCTGGCAGAGGCTTGATGCAGATCAGAGATTTGCTCCGGGCAGCAGGAGATCAGAATTCAGCCGTGTCGCAGTCATGCAACAGAATTCACAGTCGGTCCGTCGCTGTGAATACGGTTCAGTCGGCTCACAGCCCCAGATCGCCTCCGCGGCGTGAAGGACGCGAGAATCGACGGGACCAATATGGTGACCGATACGATCGTGATGATAGGCGTCGAGTGCCCACTCCTCCCCCGAGAGGTGCATCTTACGCTCCTCGGCAGCAAGATGACAGGCGTCAACTCAGTGTGGGGCGAAGAGCTCCGGTCGACCCCCGGGAACCAGGCTTCAAGGCGCGATCCATCATCATGCAAGGCTTGGTCGATCGGAACAGGGCTCATCGAGGCGGCCCTGACAGAGATGCGCCCACTAGCAGTCGAGTGCATGTTTCTGGTCCGGAATGTTTCAGCAGGGCTATCAGAGCCGCGGTGATTCCCCCCAACTTCAGGTTGGCAACTAGAGTAAGCAAGTTCACCGGTGAGTCTAAGCCTGAAACTTGGCTTGAGGACTACCGAGTGGCTGTACAGATCGGTGGTGGGAATGACGACGTGGCCATGAAGCACTTACCACTCATGTTGGAAGGTTCTGCCAGAGCATGGTTGAATCAGTTAACTCCAAGCAGCATTTACACTTGGGAAGATCTTTCCCGAGTGTTTGTCAGAACATTTGAGGGAACTTGCAAGCGACCAGCTGGATTGACAGAGCTACAATTTTGTGTGCAGAAGTCGAATGAGACCCTAAGAGAGTATATTCAGAGATGGATCACTTTGCATCATACCGTGGAGAACGTGTCTGATCATTAGGCAGTCTGCGCCTTCAAGGATGGTGTTAAGAACAAAGAATTAAGTTTGAAGTTTGGTCAAACTAGAGATTTGACCCTGAGTCAGATGATGGAAATTGCCACCAAGTACGCCAACGGCGAAGAGGAGGACCGACTCCGGAGCGGCAAGTACAAGCCGAGTCAGTCGGAGAAAGGAAACTCCAGTCGGAAGCAGAAACGGAAGGCCGAACCAGCGGCTCCTGGGGAGGCTCTGGCCATGACTCAGGGCAAGTTTAAGGGTAAACCCAAAGGATCCTGGAACCCCAAGAAGGTGAAGGATAAAGAAGGAAATGATGTGATGGATATGCCATGTCACATCCACACGAAGAAAGACTAAGAGGGTAATATCATCTACCCGAAGCATACCACTCGCCAGTGTCGACTCCTGATCCAGCAGTTCCAAGGCAAACAGCCCAAGGACAAGGAAAAGGAGTCGGACAAAGCCGAAGACAAGGAGGACAGTGAGGGAGGATATCCTCATGTTAACTCCACTCTGATGATCTTTGTGGATGTGGAAAGCAAGAGTCGACTGAAGGTTATTAACCGTGAGGTGAACATGGTCGCCCCGGCGACACCAAGTTATTTGAGATGGTCCCAAACTCCCATTACATTCGACCAGTCTGATCACCCGACTCATATAGCCACCCCTGGGAGGCAAGCTTTGGTGGTCGACCCGGTGGTCGAAGGCACTCGACTCATGAAGGTGCTAATGGACGGTGGTAGCGGACTGAACTTATTGTATGCGGACACGCTGAAAGGAATGGGCATTCTGATGTCTCGACTGAGCGCCAGTAACATGAGTTTTCACGGAGTTATACCAGGAAAGAAAGCCGAGTCACTCGGCCAAATAGCTCTGGACGTGGTGTTTGGTGATTCGAAACATTTTCGCAAAGAGAAACTGACGTTTGAGGTCGTGGATTTTCAGAGCGCTTACCACGCTATTTTGGGGAGATCAGCTTATGCACGATTCATGGCTCGACCATGTTATGTGTACCTCAAACTGAAGATGCCCGGCCCCAAAGGAGTGATCACTGTCACTGGTGATCGGAAAAAGGCAGAAGAGTGTTTCCAGAAAGGCTCAAAGATTGCCGATTCCCAGGTGACAGCGGTCGAGTTTGAAGAATATAAGCAAAATGCAGATCTGAGTGATTTGCTGCGAGCCAAGAAGCCAGCCACGGAGTCAGCATTTCAGTTGTCCGGTGAGATGAAGCCCGTCCACATTCACCCGACCGATCCCAACGCAGCTCCGACCCATATCTCCACAACACTCGACCCGAAATAGGAAGAAGCGCCCATCTAGTTCCTCTGTGAGAACTGGGACATCTTTGCATGGAAGCCAGCTGACATGCCGGGTGTTCCCAGGGGACTGGCTGAGCATCGCCTTAGAGTCGATTCAATCGCAAAGCCGGTCAAGGAACATCTTCGGCGGTCCGCTGTCCAGAAGAGGAAAGCTATTGGTGAGGAGGTGGCTCGACTGTTAGCGGCAAGATTTATCCGAGAGATATACCACTCCGAGTGGCTCGCCAATGTCGTCATGGTCCCTAAGAAGGACAACTCACTCCGAATGTGCATCGATTTCAAGCACATTAATCGGGCCTACCTGAAAGATCATTTTCCTCTCCCTCGCATCGATCAAATTGTTGACTCGACCACGGGATGCGAGAGATTGTCTTTTCTAGACACCTATTCCGGGTACCATCAGATCCATCTGTACGGACCCGATGAGATAAAAACAGCTTTCATCACTCCATTCGGGTGCTTCTGCTATATCACCATGCCATTCGGCCTCAAGAATGTCGGAGCCACTTTCATGCGAATGATTCAGAAGTGTTTGCTCACTCAAATCAGTCGGAATGTGGAAGCGTATATGGATGATATCATGGTCAAGTCGCGAAAGGGTTCCGACCTGCTGACTGACCTTGCCGAAACATTTGCCAACCTCAAAAGGTATGATATCAAGCTCAATCCATCAAAGTGCACATTCGGAGTTCCTGGTGGAAAGTTACTCAGTTTTCTCATTTCCAAACGAGGAATCGACGCTAACCCAGAAAAATTGGCACTATTCTCTGAATGAAACGCCCCGTGCGGGTGCACGATGTCCAGAAGCTTATTGGATGCTTGGACGCATTAAGTCGATTCATCTCACGACTCGGTGAAAAGGCATTGCCTCTTTACCGACTGATGAAGAAGGCAGACAAGTTCGAGTGGACTCCAGAAGCTGATGCAGCATTTGCCGAGCTAAAAGCTCTGCTCTCCACCCAGCCGGTGCTTGCTGCTCCGGTCAGCAAAGAGCCTCTGTTGCTTTATATTGCAGCCACAGGACAAGTCGTCAGTACAGTGCTTACGGTCGAGCGGGAAGAGGAAGGAAAAGCCTTCAAAGTTCAGCGCCCAGTGTACTATCTGTCTGAAGTTTTGACTCCATCGAAGCAATGATATCCTCATTATCAGAAGCTTGTGTATGGGATCTACATGACCACGAAGAAGGTTTCTCATTATTTCTCTGATCATTCCATGACAGTCGTCAGCGACGCTCCACTTTCAGAGATTCTGCACAACAGAGATGCAACTGGTCGAGTGGCGAAATGGGCGATTGAACTTCTTCCCCTTGATATCAAGTTTGAGGCAAAGAAAGCCATTAAGTCCCAAGCAATAGCAGATTTCCTTGCCGAGTGGATTGAACAACAGCAGCCAGCTCAAGTTCACTCGGAGCATTGGACCATGTTTTTTGACAGCTCTAAGATGTTGAATGGTTCCGGTGCTGGGGTTGTCTTGGTCTCCCCCAGAGGAGATAAGCTCAGGTATGTGCTCCAGATTCACTTTGATTCCTCCAACAATGAGGCAGAGTATGAGGCCCTTTTGTATGGGTTACGCATGGCCATTTCACTCAGCGTCCGTCGCCTTATGGTTTATGGCGACTCAGATTTGGTTGTCAACCAAGTGATGAAGGAGTGGGACGTGAGAAGCCCAGCCATGACTGGATACTGCAATGCAGTGAGGAAGCTGGAAAAGAAGTTTGAGGGGTTAGAGCTCCACCATATACCCCGACTGAAGAATCAAGCGGCTAATGATCTGGCAAAGATAGGTTCCAAGAGAGAGGCCATTCCGAGTGGTGTGTTCTTGGAGCATATCCATACTCCGTCAGTCAAAGAAGATCCTTTCACCGAAGAAACTCCGCAGCCCAAGAGTGCCACAGATCCGACTGAAGTAGAAGTCCCAGCAGTGGTCGACCTGGTCATGGAGGTTTTAGTGATCACTCCCGACTGGACAGTTCCATACATCGCGTATATCCTGAGAAAAGAGCTCCCGGAGGACGAGGAAGAGGCTCGACAGATCGTCCGTCGATCCAAGGCCTTTACCGTGATCAAAGGACAATTGTACAGGGAGAGCGCGACTGGAGTTGGTCAGAAGTGTATAACGCCAGAGGAAGGTCGAATCATCCTTGATGATATCCACTCGGGGACCTGTGGCCATCATGCGTCCTCTCGGACCATCGTGGCCAAAGCATACCGAGCCGGATTTTACTGGCCAAGGGCAAATGAGATGGCAAAGGAAATATTGGACAAGTGCGAAGGATGCCAGTTTTACTCCAACATGTCACACAAGCCTGCATCAGCTCTAAAGACTATACCACTCGTCTGGCCCTTCGCAGTATGGGGATTGGATATGGTGGGCCCCTTGAGGACAGGTCGAAGCGGTTTCACGCATGTGCTGGTGGCAGTCGACAAGTTCACTAAGTGGATTGAGGCTAAACCCGTAAAGAACCTTGACGCCGGTACTGCTGTTAGCTTCATCAGGGAAGTGATATTCAGATATGGGGTCCCGCACAGCATCATCACAGACAATGGGTCAAACTTCGACTTGGAGGAATTCAGGGATTTCTGCACTTCTCAAGGCACACGAGTCGACTACGCTTCGGTCGCCCATCCATAGTCGAATGGACAAGCGGAGCGAGCCAATGGCTTGATCCTCAAAGGGTTGAAACCCCGACTGATGCGTGACCTTAAGCATGCGGCTGGAACATGGGTCGATGAACTTCCCTCGGTGCTTTGGGGTCTGAGGACCACGCCTAATCGGTCGACCGGAAGAACTCCATTCTTCTTGGTCTATGGAGCTGAAGCGGTCTTGCTGAGTGATCTGCTCCACAATGCTCCTCGAGTTGAGCTCTACAACGAAGCTGAAGCGGAACAAGTGCGGCAGGATGCAGTCGACCTTTTAGAGGAAGAAAGAGAGATGGCTCTGATCCGATCGACCATCTATCAACAGGACTTGCGTCGCTTCCACGCTAGAAACGTAAAGAGTCGAGCCTTCCAGGAAGGAGATTTGGTTCTCCGAGTGGACCAGCAGAAACAACACAAGCTTGCTCCTTCTTGGGAAGGACTCTTCATCGTCACCAAGGTTCTCCACAACGGAGCGTACCGTCTCTACAACGTCAAGCACAATATCGACGAGCCCCGAGCTTGGAACGCGGAGCTACGCCGCCCATTTTACACTTAAGCTTTCACTCGGATGAGTTGTAATATAAGTACTTCTGTAGTTCATGTCTTGCAAGATAATAGTGTCATAATTTCCCCAATGATTTTTGTCACTTTTATTTGTTCAGTAAAATTTCCCCCCTCAGTGGGTGACTTAGCTGCGAATCCGTTTCGCCTAAGTTTGTAAAAAAAATCCTTGCCGAGTGGTGAGCCAGACTCCCACTCGGGGGCTTAGCTCCGAACCCGTTTCGCCTAAGTTTGAATAAAATCCTACCGAGTGGTGAGCCAGACTCCCACTCGGGGGCTTAGCTGCAGTCCAAGTACTGGCCTAAGTTTGAATAGAATCCTACCGAGTGGTGAGCCAGACTCCCACTCGGGGGCTTAGCTGCAGTCCAAGTACTCGCCTAAGTTTGAATAAAATCCTACCAAGTGGTGAGCCAGACTCCCACTCGGGGGCTTAGTTGCAGTCCAAGTACTCGCCTAAGTTCAAATACAACGTGCGCTCGCAAGGAGGACGAGGTGCAGGTCGACTGCGACCCTCTCCTCTGAGCTACGCCACAAGTGCAATGTGCGCTCGCAAGGAGGACGAGGTGCAGGTCGACTGCGACCCTCTCCTCTGAGCTACGCCATAAGTACAATGTGCACTCGCAAGGAGGACGAGGTGTAGGTCGACTGCAACCCTCTCCTCTGAGCTACGCCACAAGTACAACATGCGCTCGCAAGGAGGACAAGGTGCAGGTCGACTGCGACCCTCTCCTCTGAGCTACGCCACAAGTGCAATGTGCGCTCGCAAGGAGGACGAGGTGCAGGTCGACTGCGACCCTCTCCTCTGAGCTACGCCACAAGTACAATGTGCGCTCGCAAGGAGGACGAGGTGCAGGTCGACTGCGACCCTCTCCTCTGAGCTACACCACAAGTACAACGTGCGCTCGCAAGGAGGATGAGGTGCAGGTCGACTGCGACCCTCTCCTCTGAGCTATGCCACAAGTACAATGTGCGGTCGCAAGGAGGACGAGGTGCAGGTCAACTGCGACCCTCTCCTCTGAGCTACGCCATAAGTACAATGTGCGGTCGCAAGGAGGACGCGGTGCAGGTCGACTGCGACCCTCTCCTCTGAGCTACGTCACAAGTACAACGTGCGGTCGCAAGGAGGACGAGGTACAGGTCGACTGCGACCCTCTCCTTCAAGCTACGCCACAAGTACAACGTGAAAATCCTACTGAGTGGAGAGCAGACCTCCCACTCGGGGGCTTAGCTGCAGCCCAGTGCTCGTCTAAGTTATAAAAATCCTACCGAGTGAGGAGCAGACCTCCCACTCGGGGGCTTAGCTGCAGCCCAGTGCTCGCCTAAGTTATAAAAATCCTACGGAGTGAGGAGCAAACCTCCCACTCGGGGGCTTAGCTGCAGCCCAGTGCTCGCCTAAGTTATAAAAATCCTACTGGGTGAGGAGCAAACCTCCCACTCGGGGGCTTAGCTGTAGCCCAGTGCTCGCCTAAGTTATAAAAATCCTACCGAGTGAGGAGCAAACCTCCCACTCGGGGCTTAGCTGCAGCCCAGTGCTCGCCTAAGTTATAAAAATCCTACCAAGTGGAGAGCGCACCTCTCACTCGGAGGCTTAGCCGCAGCCCAGTGCCTGCCTAAGTGAATTGACGAATAAGTCGACTGCATTAAGCATCTCGCTTTAAACCTGCAAAAGACATTTCAAACCAAAGACAAGCATATTCAAAACGTCGAATCCAAGTTCGGATAAAAACCTAACGGAACCGAAAGTGCTCAGGCGCTAAGCCTATTAAGGTTTATCGATTACAAAATCACTCGGCATACCGAGGCAAATTTAAAGTGTTGAGCTCAAGAAGTTTTTTACCCCTCCTGTGGAGGGCTGGAAGGTGCAACAAACTCATCAAGGTCGATCCCATCCGCGATCCGAGTGGCAGCGGAGATGAAAGTCTTCATGAAGGACCAGAAATCATGCTTCTTGGTGTTAGCCACCCGAAGAGCTGCCAGCTTGTCCTCACGCGCATCCTTGCAATGGACTCGGGCCAGACACAGAGCGACGTCTGCACCGCACCTGGCAGAAGACTTCTTCCACTCTTGCACTCGACCAGGGACTGTGTTTAGTCGAGTCATCAGAGACTCAAGGTCATTTTGGAGCGTCTCCTTGGGCCAGAGCGTAGAGTCAATACGGGAAGTGGCGACCTTCAGCCGTGCAAGATAATCAGTGACAGCAGCAACACGAGACTCGAGCCGGAACACGTTCATGGCGACTTCATCATTCACCGGAGAGTTGATGGGGTCCAGGTTTGGCTTCAGTCGACCAGTCTCCTCTTCAAAGTTTTGGCAAAATTCTGCAAGCACAACCACCGAGTCAAGACAACAGTCGAATGGAAAGAACACTGTAAAAATACTTGCTTGGTGCAAAGGTTTACCTTCGAGCATGAGGAACAGCTTCTTGGCGAGTCCGCCCAGATAAGCCTCCAGATCTTTCTTCTTCCCAACCAGCTCACTGGCTTTGTCATTCAGGGCAATCTTGTCGCTTTTCAGTCGACTCACTTCTTTGTTGGCAATATCAAGAGCAGCTTTCAGATTGGTGTTTTCTTCTTCAAGCCTGGTGACCGAAGCCAACTTCTCGTCTGCGAGCTTGGTCTTATCTAAGGCTATCTTTTGCATCTCAGCTAGCTCAAGGTCTTTCTTCTTCTGGGCTTCCTTCACTTTGCCTGCAAAGTTACAGCAAGGTCAGACTTTGAAACAAATGAAGGGCAAAAGCAGTCGTCGAGTCCTCACCAAACATACCTTTGCTCTCCTCCTTTGCCTTTGTCAAGTTCTCCTGGACCAGCTTCAGATCAAGCTCAAGTTGGATATGTTTGTTCTCCAACTCCGTGTAACGAGCCGCCAGGTCGCAGGATTTCTACGAAGAACCAATCAACAAAATCTCAAAGATAATTCACTTCCGAGTGACTAAGGAAAAATCATATGTTTCTAAGACTACAGCCGAATACAAGCATTCGACCGTAGTCTCGGGGACTACACCCAGTGGGTGCACTCAGCGTGCCCCCACTAGTTCTATCAAGATAGAGTCGACCAATCGACCAACAAAAAAAACAGGACATATTCTTCAGACTGTAGTCAACTGCCAGCAGTCGACCACAATCTCGGGGACTACACCCAGTGGGTGCACTCAGCGTGCCCCCACCGGTTTGAGAAATCCATTCGACCTAGTCGAATGAAGGAAGAACTTAACTTATAAAGCCTATGGTCAACTGCCAGCAGTCCACCATAGCCTTGGGGACTACACCCAGTCGGTGCACTCAGCGTGCCCCCACTAAAACCGGAGATTTTAATCGACACACCCAGTGGGTGTAGGACTACTACGGATTTCGGAAAGAAGAATTTTCAGAGATCATATCCTAACAGAACAGGCGATGACCGACTGGCCTGAACATTGCTTTGAAGAGCGGAACTGGCGTCATAGGCTGCCTGGCAAGCCTCCCGGATGGCCTTCACCTGCTCCATCATGACTCCCGCCTGGCGTATCGCTTCTTTTGCAGCGCTGGCTTGGTCCTCTGGGACGTAGTGGGTCGAGAAGAGTGAAGGTTGTGAGGCACTCAACGACGCGGGTTGAGCACTCGTCAACGGCACCGCGAAAGATACGGTGTGTCGAGTGGTGTTCTCCTCCTCCGCGACCAACGTCTCGGGTGCTGGCACATCCTGAGTAATCCTCCCAGCAGACGCTTTCCTGCTCCTCCTATGCTTCAGTGGCTCCTCATCGTCGTCGTCGTCAGGAAGGGTGATAACGGCATTGGATGGAGCTACAGAAAAGAATCAGAATTATAGACTAAGAGCCAATCGACTAAAAGATGGAATTACGAGTCATACCAGGTTTTGAAGTGGCAGCATCTTCCATCTCATGATCATCAGCCTTAGCTGAGGTGTCAGAAGTAGCAGCACTGCGATTCCAAAAGACAGTCGGTTGATTTATGAGTCGACCAAAGATAAACTCATAAAGAGCAAGAAGACCCAAACATCATTTTTACCCTGATATGGTGGGGATCGACACCTTCATCTTCGGCAGGACCTTGGCCGGCTTCGACGGTGCCATCCTAGATTGCTTCGGAGCCTTCTCGGTCGGCGCCGGAGAAGTGGTCTGAGGGCGCTTGGTCGACTGTACAACAGTTGCGACCCCCTTGCCACGCTCAGTCGCAGGGTCATGGACAAGCTTTGATCGCCTCTCCGAGCGAGGCGGTGCAACTTCCTCCTCCTCCTCCTCTTCTTCCTCCCCATCAGAGTCATCATCATCATCAGCAGCAGCAGCGTCTGAATCCCAGTCCTCCTGGCTTTCGCCCCCACTACCTTCTCCCTCTTTAATCGGCGTCTGAGCTCCATTGGGCATCAAGTATAGTTCGGTGAGGGCCTGACAGACAGCAAAATAAAGATCAATCAACCAATTTACAGCAAAAGCAGAATAAGTATTGCACGATTACAATTGGAAATAAAGTGAGCATACCTTGTCTAGAATGCTGGAATGGTCGAGTGGCGGAATCCTTCTGGCTCCTCGAGGGTTGTCTTTGTTCCCTGTGACCGCGGCCATCCACCTCTCCAGCGTGGCGTCGTCGACTGCCTCTGGATGGACCCGAGTCTCATCCTCAGTTCCACAGTACAGCCACATACAGTGGCCTCGGTACTAAAGTGGCTGGATGCGCCGCCTAAGGAAGACCTCCAGAAGGTCCATACCCGTCACTCCTTCCCGAACTAACTGGACTACGCGCTCCATCAACATCTTCACTCGGGCTTTCTCCTTCGGGAGCACCTTCAGAGAAGAGGACTTGTTTGCTCGGTCCATGGTAAACGGAGGGAGACCACTCGACTGCCCCGGCATCGACTCACTTTGGCAGTAGAACCAAGTCGACTGCCATCCTCTGACCGACTCAGGAAGGGTCATGGCAGGAAAAGTGCTCTTGTTTCTCATCTGGATCCCAAGACCCCCGCACATCTGGATAATCTTAGTTCTATCGTCATCCGGACTCGCCTTTTTCACTGTCTGAGAACGACAAGTGAATATGTGTTTGAACAGACCCCAGTGCGGTCGGCAGCCCAGGAAGTTCTCAACATGGACACAAAGGCAGCAAGATAGGCGATGGAATTTGGGTTGAAGTGGTGGAGTTTTGCTCCAAAGAAGTTCAAGAAACCCCGAAAGAAGACACTCGGAGGCAGAGAGAACCCACGGTCGACGTGGGTAGCCAGAAGAACACACTCACCCTCTTCCGGTTGTGGTTGCCACTCGTCCCCCGGGAGCCTCGCTGCCCCGTGAGGGATCAAACCCTCGTTGGCCATCTCCGTGAGATCCTTCTCGGTGATGGTCGACCGGATCCAATCTCCTTGGACCCAGCCGTGCGGCAGACGAGATCTTGACGAAGATCCGCCCCGACTGGTCGCTCTCCCTTTCGCCTTCCCCTTCGCTGTCGCCTTCTTCGCGCGCTCCAGAGCCGCCGTCTTCTCCTTCACCATTGTTGCCGACGAGGTGCGCGAGGAGTGTTTGGGCGGAGGCGAGAGCGGGCGCGGTGAGCGGAGGCGGAGAGGACAGGGGGGAGAATGGAGAGATACTGTTCAAAAACCCTCACCGGACGCCTTTATAAGAACACTTCCAAGTGGATGACAGGTGGGCCCAGGCGATCCAATCACATCCCGAAACAGTCGCGCATACGTGATACGTGGCAAAAAAGGTGGCGCGGGAATCGAGGCGTCTATGCCCTATCCCATCCGAGCGCCACGGTCCGCCCCGCTTCGCGCGCTTCCCCAAAATTCGGATCCCACAAAATCCGCGAACGGCAGATCGATCTGTCAGACGAGAGATTTCCTGCGATTCGTCGCTCGGAGATTGTTAAGTTCAAAAGTTCACTCGACGAAAGAAAAGAATGGATCAAGGCGACTGAAGAGAGAAGTTGCTGATATCCACAAAGAGATTATTGGTCCAAGATGATACATGTCAGAACACAAAAGCAGGTCGGAAATACTGTCAACTCCTTCCTCACTCAAACCTCGATCCATTCGGGGGCTAATGATGAAGTCATGTACCTAGGGTAGGGTCATAGACCTGATCAAAGTACCCTACCCAAGGACACCCTCAGAAGAAACTACCTTCCAGTCGACCAAGAGAGACTTCACTCGACGGACTCGAAGGACTCGACCATGAAGACTCACTTGACCACCAGAAGGTCAAGAACCACTCTGCATCATAACGGTATGTAATTAAGTAGTCTTTATGGCATTTAGGACACTTTATGCAAGGCGTTTCCAGTAACGCCTAGACTTAATGTACTTTAAACCCTGCATTACTGAGGGCCGGAGGGGTCTGGCGGACACTATATAAGCCACCCCCCTCCTCAGTGTAAAGGGTTCGCACCCCTGTAATCCATACACACATAATCCATTCGACCGCCTCCGGGCTCCGAGACATAGGGCTGTTACTTCCTCCGAGAAGGGCCTGAACTCGTACATCCCTTGTGTTTACAACTGCTCCATAGCTAGGACCTTGCCTCTCCATACCTACCCCCACTCTACTGTCAGACTTAGAACCACGACAGGTGGGCTTTGAATTTCTTCGTTGTTCGCATCCCAACCTTCCTGACCATAGTCCGGCCAGGGCTCTCCTGATAAAGAGAGAGACTTTAGTAAATTCAGGATGTCGCCAAAGGGCGAGTGCTGAAAGATGTCCACGACGGTGAATTCCATGACCGGTGCCCAATCGGATTCGATTGGCAGGGGCGCGGAAGGTTCGGAGTCCGGAGAGGAGTCCGGCACCTTGGAGTTACGAGCCTTGCAAAGGACAGGGATGGTGTTCGGCTCAATCGCCATAGAGATCGCAGCTCCCGAGGCGGTGTCCAGCCACCCATCCTCGATCGGCGCAGTCGGCTCCGAGCTAAGGGTCGGAGTGGACACTGGTGCGGCCTCCAGGGCACTGTTCGGTGGCAGAGCTAGATCATGCCCATCGTGACAGTGCGGCGCGCTTGGCTGTGGCTCGAACCCGTCGAAGATCAAGACTCCGCGGACATCAGCCGTGTAGTTCAAACTTCCAAATCTGACCTGCTGGCCAGGGGCGTAGCTTTCAATCTGCTCCAGATGGCCAAGCGAATTGGCCCGCAGTGCAAAGCCGCCGAATACGAAGATCTGTCCAGGGAGAAAAGTCTCACCCTGGACCGCATCGTTGTTGATGATCGGAGGAGCCATCGGGCCTAAACATGACGACATAGAGGAACTCTCAATGAAAGCACCAATGTCGGTGTCAAAACCGGCGGATCTCGGGTAGGGGGTCCCGAACTGTGCATCTAGGCGGATGGTAACAGGAGACAAGGGACACGATGTTTTTACCCAGGTTCGGACCCTCTCGATGGAGGTAAAACCCTACTCCTGCTTGATTGATATTGATGATATGGGTAGTACAAGAGTAGATCTACGACGAGATCAGAGAGGCTAAACCCTATAAGCTAGCCTATGGTATGATTGTTGTTCGTCCTACGGACTAAAACCCTCCGGTTTATATAGGCACCAAAGAGGGTTAGGGTTACACAGAGTCGGTTACAATGGTAGGATATCTACATATCCGTATCGCCAAGCTTGCCTTCCACACCAAGGAAAGTCCCATCTGGACTCCTTGACTAGTCCGGATGGGATTTTCCTTGGCGTGGGAGGAAAGCTTGGCGATACGGATATGTAGATCTCCTACCATTGTAACCGACTCTGTGTAACCCTAACCCTCTTCGGTGCCTATATAAACCAGAGGTTTTTAGTACGTAGGACGAACAACAATCATACCATAGGCTAGCTTCTAGGGTTTAGCCTCTCTGATCTTGTGGTAGACCTACTCTTGTACTACCCATATCATCAATATCAATCAAGCAGGAGTAGGGTTTTACCTCCATCGAGAGGGCCCGAACCTGGGTAAAAACATCATGTCCCTTGTCTCCTATTACCATCCGCCTAGACGCACAGTTCGGGACCCCCTACCCGAGATCCGCCGGTTTTGACACCGACATTGGTGCTTTCATTGAGAGTTCCTCTGTGCCGTCGCCGTCAGGAAGGATGCCTCATCCCATTTTTAAAGACGGCACTGTTGCTAAAGGAGCTTTGGCTATCGGCCAAGCTCTCCGGCTAGGCGGTTTCCTTATGACCGCCTGTCCAGCCGCCGCACCGACGATGACTTCTTGGGTCATCGAAAGCAATCTTCACGTTAGCTCGGAACTCGCCGAGCAGTTAGATCCGATGGAGCTCTCTTCCTTAAACGAGCTCTTGGATCGCATCGCCGCCCTGGGAGTCGCTACAGACTACGATCATATTGGGCCTAAACCCGATCTGAGAGAGATTAACTCTCCCCAGGTTACCCACCACGTGTTGGGGAACGTAGCAGAAATTCAAAAATTTTCCTACGTATCACCAAGATCTATCTATGGAGAGACCAGCAACGAGTAGAAAGGAGAGTGCATCTACATACCCTTGTAGATCGCTAAGCGGAAGCGTTCAAGTGAACGGGGTTGATGGAGTCGTACTCGTCGTGATTCAAATCACCGATGATCAAGTGCCGAACGCACGGCACCTCCGCGTTCAACACACGTACAGCCCGGTGACGTCTCCCAAGCCTTGATCCAGCAAGGAGAGAGGGAGAGGTTGAGGAAGACTCCATCTAGCAGCAGCACAACGGCGTGGTGGTGGTGGAGGAGCGTGGCAATCCTGCAGGGCTTCGCCAAGCACCGCGGGAGAGGAGGAGGACTTGGGAGAGGGGGAGGGCTGCGCCAGAACTTCGTGTGTAGCTCCCATGCGCCCCCCACTATATATAGGGGTGGAGGGGCTGGTTTCTTGCCCTCCAAGTCCATTGGGGCGTTGGCCAAGGTGGGAGGAAAGAAATCCCATCATTTCCTTCCCCACCGATTGCTATCCCCCCTTTTTAGGGATCTTGATCTTATCCCTTTGGGATATGATCTTATTCCTTCTAAGGGGGGATCTTGGTGCGCCTTGACCAGGGGTGTGGGGCCTTGCCCCCACTACCCACGTTCATGTGGGTCCCCCCATGCAGGTGGGCCCCACTCCGGAACCTTCTAGAACCTTCCCGGTACAATACCGAAAAATCCCGAACATTTTCCGGTGGCCAAAATAGGACTTCCCATATATAAATCTTTACCTCCGGACCATTCCGGAACTCCTCGTGACGTCCGGGATCTCATCCGGGACTCCGAACAACATTCGGTAACCACATACAAACTTCCTTTATAACCCTAGCGTCATCGAACCTTAAGTGTGTAGACCCTACGGGTTCGGGAGGCATGTAGACATGACCGAGACGTTCTCCGGTCAATAACCAATAGCGGGATCTGGATACCCATGTTGGCTCCCACATGTTCCACGATGATCTCATCGGATGAACCACGATGTCAAGGACTCAATCGATCCCGTATACAATTCCCTTTGTCTAGCAGTATTATACTTGCCCGAGATTCGATCGTCGGTATCCTTATACCTTGTTCAATCTCGTTACCGGCAAGTCTCTTTACTCGTTCCGTAACACATCATCCCATGATCAACTCCTTGGTCACATTGCGCATATGATGATGTCCTACCAAGTGGGCCCAGAGATACCTCTCCGTTTACACGGAGTGACAAATCCCAGTCTCGATCCGTGTCAACCCAACAGACACTTTCGGAGATACCTGTAGTGCACCTTTATAGTCACCCAGTTACGTTTTGACGTTTGATACACCCAAAGCACTCCTACGGTATCCGGGAGTTACACGATCTCATGGTCTAAGGAAGAGATACTTGACATTGGAAAAGCTCTAGCAAACGAACTACACGATCTTAGTGCTAGGCTTAGGATTGGGTCTTGTCCATCACATCATTCTCCTAATGATGTGATCCCGTTATCAACGACATCCAATGTCCATAGCCAGGAAACCATGACTATCTGTTGATCACAACGAGCTAGTCAACTAGAGGCTCACTAGGGACATATTGTGGTCTATGTATTCACACGTGTATTACGATTTCCGGATAATACAGTTATAGCATGAATAAAAGACAATTATCATGAACAAGGAAATATAATAATACTTTTATTATTGCCTCTAGGGCATATTTCCAACAGTCTCCCACTTGCACTAGAGTCAATAATCTAGTTCACATCGATATGTGATTAACACTCAAGGTCACATCCCCATGTGACTTACACCCAAAGAGTTTACTAGAGTCAATAATCTAGTTCACATTTACCATGTGATTAACACTCGATGAGTTCTGGGTTTGCTCATGTTATGCTTGTGAGAGAGGTCATAGTCAACGGGTCTGAACCTTTTAGATCCGTGTGTGCTTTACAAATCTCTATGTCATCTCCTAGATGTAGCTACCACGCTCTATTTGGAGCTATTCCAAATAACTGTTCTACTTGGAGCTATACTAAAAGTTGCTCCATTATACGTATCCGGTATTTCTACTCAGAGCTATCCGGATAGGTGTTAAGCTTGCATCGACATAACTCTTTACGTCGAACTCTTTATCACCTCCATAATCGAGAAAATTCCTTAGTCCACTAGTTACTAAGGATAACTTTGACCGCTGTCCTGTGATCCATTCTTGGATCACTCTTGTACCCCTTGACTGACTCATGGCAAGGCACACTACAGGTGCGGTACACAGCATAGCATACTGTAGAGAGCCTATGATAAAAGCACAGGGGACGACCTTCGTCCTTTCTCTCTATTCTGCCGTGGTCGAGATTTTAAGTCTTAACTTCATACCTTACATCTCAGGCAAGAATTCCTTCTTTGACTGATCCATCTTGAACACCTTCAAGATCATGTCAAGGTACGTGCTCATTTGAAAGTACTATTAAGCATTTTGATCTATCTTATAGATCTTGATGCTTATTGTTCAAGTAGCCTAATCCAGGTTTTCCATTGAAAAACAGTTTTCAAATAACCCTATATGCTTTCTAGAAATTCTACATCATTTCTGATCATCAATATGTCAACAACATATACTCATCAGAAATTCTATAGTGCTCCCACTCACTTCTTTGGAAATACAAGTTTCTCATAAACTTTGTATAAACCCAAAATCTTTGATCATCTTATCAGAGCGCACATTCCAACTCCGAGATGCTTACTCCAGTCCATGGAAGGATCGCTGGAGCTAGCATACCTTTTAGCATCCTTAGGATCGACAAAAACTTTCTGATTTGTATCACATACAACCTTTCCATACGAAGACTGGTAAGGAAACTCGTTTTGTCATCCATCTGCCAGATTTCATAAATGCAGCTTATGCTAACATGAATCCGACGGACTTAAGCATCACTACGGATGAGAAAATCTCATCGCAGTCAACTCCTTGAACTTGTGAAAAACTCTTCGCCACAAGTCGAGCTTCATAGATGGTGACATTACCATCCACGTCCGCCTTCTTCTTAAAGATCCATTTATCTCAATGGCTTGCCGGTCATTGGGAAAGTCCACCAAAGTCCATGCTTTGTTCTGATACATGGATCCTATCTCGGATTTCATGGCTTCTAACCATTTGTCGGAATTTGGGCCCACCATCGCTTCTCCATAGCTCGTAGGTTCATTGTTGTCTAGCAACATGACCTTCAAGACAAGATCACCGTACCACTCTGAAGTAGTACGCGTCCTTGTCGTCCTACGAGGTTCGGTAGTAACTTGATCCAAAGCTTCATGATCACTATCATAAGCTTCCACTTCAATTGGTATAGGTGCCACAGGAACAACTTCCTGTGCCCTGCTACACACTTGTTGAAGTGACGGTTCAATAACCATATCAAGTCTCCACCATCCTCCCACTCAACTCTTTCGAGAGAAACCTTTCCTCGAGAAAGGACCCGATTAAAGAAACAATCCATATTGCTTTCGGATCTGAATTAGGAGGTATACCCAACTGTTTTGGGTGTCCTATGAAGATGCATTTATCCGCTTTGGGTTCGAGCTTATCAGCCTGAAACTTTTTCACATAAGCGTCGCAACCTCAAACCTTTAAGAAATGACAGCTTAGGTTTCTCTAAACCATAGTTCATACGGTGTCATCTCATCGGAATTACGTGGTGCCCTATTTAAAGTGAATGTGGTTGTCTCTAATGCCTAACCCATGAATGATAGTGGTAATTCGATAAGAGACATCATGGTACGCACCATATACAATAGGGTGCAACTATGATGTTCGGACACACCATCACACTATGGTGTTCCAGGCGGTTTTAATTGTGAAACAATTTCCACAATGTCTTAATTGTGTGCCAAAACTCGTAACTCAGATATTCATCTCTATGATCATATCATAGACATTTTATCCTCCTGTCACAATGATCTTCTACTTCACTCTGAAATTACTTGAACCATTCAATAATTCAGACTTGTGTTTCATCAAGTAAATATTCTCAACATCTACTCGAATCATCTGTGAAGTAAGAACATAACGATATCCACTACATGCCTCAGCACTTATTGTATTGCATACATCAAAATGTATTTCTTCCCACAAGTTGCTTTCTAGTTCCATTTTACTGAAACCGAGGATTTCAGTCATCTTGCCCATGTGGTATGATTTGCATGTCTCAAGTGATTCAAGATCAAGTGAGTTCAAACGGTCCATTTGCATGGAGTTTCTTCATGCATATACACCAATAGACATGGTTCGCATGTCTCAAACTTTTCAAAAACGAGTGAGCCCAAAGATCCATCAACATGGAGCTTCTTGATGCGTTTTATACCGATATGACTTACGTGGAAGTGCCAAAAGTAGGTGGTACTATCATTACTATCTTTTGGCATGAACATGTGTATCACTACGATCGAGATTCAATAAACCATTCATTTTAGGTGCAAGACCATTCAAGGTATTATTCAAATAAACAGAGCAACCATTATTCTCCTTAAATGAATAACCGTATTGCAATAGACATAATCCAATCATGTCTATGCTCAACGCAAACACCAATCTCGATGGTAGAGGGAGCGTACGATGCTTTGATCATATCAACACTTGGAAACACTTCCAACACATATCGTCAGCTCACCTTTAGCTAGTCTCCGTTTATTCCGTAGCCTTTTGTTTCGAGTTACTAACACTTAGCAACCGAACCGGTATCTAATACCCTGGTGCTATTGGGAGTACTAGTAAAGTACACATTAACATAATGTATATCCAATATACTTCTATTGACAGCCTTCTCATCTACCAAGTATCTAGGGTAATCCTGCTCCAGTGGCTGTTCCCCTTATTACAGAAGCACTTAGTCTCGGGTTTGGGTTCAACCTTGGGTTTCTTCACTAGAGCAGCAGCTGATTTGCCGTTTCATGAAGTATCCCTTCTTGCCCTTGCCCTTCTTGAAACTAGTGGTTTCACCAACCATCAAAAATTGATGCTCCTTCTTGATTTCTACTTTCGCGGTGTCAAACATCGTGAATACCTCAAGGATCATCATATCTATCCCTGATATGTTATAGTTCATCACAAAGCTCTAGCAGCTTGGTGGCAATGACTTTGGAGAAACATCACTATCTCATATGGAAGATCAACTCCCACTTGATTCAAGTGATTGTTGTACTCAGACAATCTGAGCACAAGCTCAACGATTGAGCTTTTCTCCGTCAGTTTGCAGGTTAAGAAAATCGTCGGAGGTCTTATACCTCTTGACGTGGGCACGAGCCTGAAATCTCAATTTCAGCCCTCAAAACATCTCATATGTTCCGCGACTTTTCGAAAAACGTCTTTGGTGCCTCTACTCTAAACCGTTTCACTGAACTATCACGTAGTTATCAAAACGTGTATGTCTGATGTTCGTAACATCCACAAACGACGTTTGGGGTTCAGCACACTGAGCGGTGCATTAAGGACATAAGCTTTCTACTGTCTGCATAATAGCTACTATCAACTTTCAACTATATTTTCTCTAGGAACATATGTAAACAGTAGAACTATAGCGTCAGCTATGACATAATTTGCAAAAGGTCTTTTTGACTATGTTCAGGATAATTAAGTTCATCTTATGAACTCCCACTCAGATAGACATCCCTCTGGTCATCTAAGTGATCACATGATCCGAGTGAAACTAGCCCGTGTCCGATCATCACGTGAGACGGACTAGTCATCATCGGTGAACATTTTCATGTTGATCGTATCTACTATGCGACTCATGCTCGACCTTTCGGTCTCCGTGTTCCGAGGCCATGTTTGTACATGCTAGGCTCGTCAAGTTAACCCTAAGTGTATTGCTGTGTAAATCTGTCTTACACCCGTTGTATGTGAACGTAAGAATCCATCACACCCGATCATCACGTGGTGCTTAGAAGCGACGAACTGTAGCAACGGTGCACAGTTAGGGGAGAACACTTCTTGAAATTGTTGTAAGGGATCATCTTATTTACTACCGTCGTCCTAAGTAAACAAGATGCATAAACATAATAAACATCACATGCAATCAAATAGTGACATGATATGGCCAATATCATTTTGCTCCTTTTGATCTCCATCTTCAGGGCTCCATGATCATCATCGTCACCGGCATGACACCATGATCTCCATCATCATGATCTCCATCATCGTGTCTCCATGAAGTCGTCTCGCCAACTTATTACTTCTACTACTATGGCTACCGGTTAGCAATAAAGTAAAGTAATTACATGGCGTTGTTCAATGACACGCAGGTCATACAATAAATTGAGACAACTCCTATGGCTCCTGCCGGTTGTCATACTCATCAACATGCAAGTCGTGAATCCTATTACAAGAACATGATCAATCTCATACATCACATATCATTCATCACATTCTTCTTGGCCATATCACATCACATAGCATACCCTGCAAAAACAAGTTAGACGTCCTCTAATTGTTGTTTGCATGTTTTACGTGGCTGCTATGGGTTTCTAGCAAGAACGTTTCTTACCTACGCAAAACCACAACGTGATATGTCAATTGCTATTTACCCTTCATAAGGACCCTTTTCATCGAATCCGTTCCGACTAAAGTGGGAGAGACTGGCACCCGCTAGCCACCTTATGCACCAAGTGCATGTCAATCGGTGGAACCTGTCTCACGTAAGAGTACGTGTAAGGTCGGTCCGGGCCACTTCATCCCACAATACCGTCGAAACAAGATTGGACTAGTAATGGTAAGCATATTGAACAACATCAACGCCCACAACTACTTTGTGTTCTACTCGTGCAAAGAATCTACGCAATAGACCTAGCTCATGATGCCACTGTTGGGGAACGTAGCAGAAATTCAAAAAATTTCCTACGTATCACCAAGATCTATCTATGGAGAGACCAGCAACGAGTAGAAAGGAGAGTGCATCTACATACCCTTGTAGATCGCTAAGCGGAAGCGTTCAAGTGAACGGGGTTGATGGAGTCGTACTAGTCGTGATTCAAATCACCGATGATCAAGTGCCGAACGCACGGCACCTCCGCGTTCAACACACGTACAGCCCGGTGATGTCTCCCAAGCCTTGATCCAGCAAGGAGAGAGGGAGAGGTTGAGGAAGACTCCATCCAGCAGCAGCACAACGGCGTGGTGGTGGTGGAGGAGCGTGGCAATCCTACAGGGCTTCGCCAAGCACCGCGGGAGAGGAGGAGGACTTGGGAGAGGGGGAGGGCTGCGCCAGAACTTCGTGTGTAGCTCCCATGCGCCCCCCCACTATATATAGGGGTGGAGGGGCTGGTTTCTTGCCCTCCAAGTCCATTGGGGCGTTGGCCAAGGTGGGAGGAAAGAAATCCCATCATTTCCTTCCCCACCGATTGCTATCCCCCCTTTTTAGGGATCTTGATCTTATCCCTTTGGGATATGATCTTATTCCTTCTAAGGGGGGATCTTGGTGCGCCTTGACCAGGGGTGTGGGGCCTTGCCCCCACTACCCACGTTCATGTGGGTCCCCCCATGCAGGTGGGCCCCACTCCGGAACCTTCTAGAACCTTCCCGGTACAATACCGAAAAATCCCGAACATTTTCCGGTGGCCAAAATAGGACTTCCCATATATAAATCTTTACCTCCGGACCATTCCGGAACTCCTCGTGACGTCCGGGATCTCATCCGGGACTCCGAACAACATTCGGTAACCACATACAAACTTCCTTTATAACCCTAGCGTCATCGAACCTTAAGTGTGTAGACCCTACGGGTTCGGGAGGCATGTAGACATGACCGAGACGTTCTCCGGTCAATAACCAATAGCGGGATCTGGATACCCATGTTGGCTCCCACATGTTCCACGATGATCTCATCGGATGAACCACGATGTCAAGGACTCAATCGATCCCGTATACAATTCCCTTTGTCTAGCGGTATTATACTTGCCCGAGATTCGATCGTCGGTATCCTTATACCTTGTTCAATCTCGTTACCGGAAAGTCTCTTTACTCGTTCCGTAACACATCATCCCGTGATCAACTCCTTGGTCACATTGCGCATATGATGATGTCCTACCGAGTGGGCCCAGAGATACCTCTCCGTTTACACGGAGTGACAAATCCCAGTCTCGATCCGTGTCAACCCAACAGACACTTTCGGAGATACCTGTAGTGCACCTTTATAGTCACCCAGTTACGTTGTGACGTTTGATACACCCAAAGCACTCCTACGGTATCCGGGAGTTACACGATCTCATGGTCTAAGGAAGAGATACTTGACATTGGAAAAGCTCTAGCAAACGAACTACACGATCTTAGTGCTAGGCTTAGGATTGGGTCTTGTCCATCACATCATTCTCCTAATGATGTGATCCCGTTATCAACGACATCCAATGTCCATAGCCAGGAAACCATGACTATCTGTTGATCACAACGAGCTAGTCAACTAGAGGCTCACTAGGGACATATTGTGGTCTATGTATTCACACGTGTATTACGATTTCCGGATAATACAGTTATAGCATCAATAAAAGACAATTATCATGAACAAGGAAATATAATAATACTTTTATTATTGCCTCTAGGGCATATTTCCAACACCACGTTGCTGTGGTAGAGGAACAATACGGCGACTCTTCTTCTATCTTAAGGACTAGCTATGTCCGGATTCTCGATCCCTCCATGCCGGATTCCCACGGAGGGGAGGATGTTACTCAAGCCCTGAACCTAAAGTCAGGCAGCGGGCTAGATTCATTGGACAACATCCAAGAACCCAAGCTTCCAAGTTCGGAAACTACTTGGCCCCTGAGTTTTAAAGTGGACGGGGTTCCGAATTTAATTCCACCCGCCCACCCAAACATAAGCGATCTATCTCAAATCCGGCAAGAGCCCGCAGAAACAGTACACCATTACTGGGCCAGATTCCTCCTGGTTATGAACAGGATAAAGGACTGCCGCGAGGAGGACGCAATTTCATTCTTCTGCAATAATTGCACGGACAAGGGAATCCTCAACGCCATAAGTCGTCGTGAAATTACACGCTTCGCTGACTTGGCATCCATAGTACGAAAGCACTGTGTGATGGAAAGCGCCTAGAAAACCGAAATCAAATTTTGGGACAATCCGGCCCTGAATTCAACCCCAGTCCGAAATAAAAGGGCGCATTATCGCCAGGCACCTGGGTTAAAACACCAAAAAGCAAAAATCCTCTATAGGGCATGGAACCGTACTGGAAGGATGGCTCAATGGACCCTGCAAAATTCATAGTACAGAGGGTGCCACTCCAACTCATAGCCTTAGAGCATGTTGGATACTACGACAGGTGGCCAAAAGTGGCGAAGAGCTTCTAACTCCAGAGCACCAGCCCAAGGATACCAGTACGGTATTAACAGTCTTCGAGACTTTCGCATCAAATAATATGCGGAAACGAACACTCCGCAGCCTTGCCGAAGTCTACCAAGTAGCAACAATAAACCCATGGAGTGACACGGCCATTACCTTTAATGCCAGTGACGAACCTAAATTCCGAACAGCCCGAGCACCAGTTGCATTGCTCCTCATTCCAATAGTGGACGGCTTTCGCCTTACCAAGGTACTCATGGACGGTGGCAGCGGATTGAACCCTCCGAAAAATAGAAATAGACTAGAGCCGCATTGAGCGAAGCAGCACAACCTTTAGAGGAATAATCCCCAGCCGGGAAGCATGCTGCACAGGAAAAATCACACGGGATGTGGTGTTCGGCACACCGGATAATTACAGGTCCGAGGAGGTCACTTTCCAAGTGGCCCCGTTCAGCAGCGGATATCACGCTCTATTAGGGCGAGAGGCATTCACATTTTTTCAATCTATACCCCATTACGGGTACATGAAGCTCAAAATGCCCGGGCCCAACGGAATCATCACTCTTGCTAGTGACCCGGACATAGCACTCCGCGTCGAAAATAAGACAGCCGCACTGGCCCTAGAGGCACTATCCGAAGCCCTAGCGTCCGAGGAACTCTCTACGCTGTGCTCCACGGTGAATAGGGATGGCATGATACTCGATAAGAGATCCAAGTCCACCTCCTTTAAACCAGCGGACGGAATAGTCAAATTCCAAGTCCATCCAACGGACCATACAAAAACGGCCTCCATTGGGGCACAATTAAACCCAGATGTAGACGCCGCACTACGAGAATTCCTACGCGAAATTTGGGACATCTTTGCCTGGCACCCTTCAGACATGCCAGGAATCCCACGCCGGCTGGCCAAGCACAGCCTAAACATCATAAAAGGATTCAAGCCAGTCAAACAGGCTCTTCGGCATTTCTCCGAACCCAAGAGACATGCCATGGGAGAGGAGCTAGCCAAATTATTGGAGGCCAGATTCATCAGAGATATAAAACATCTGGACTGGCTAGCAAACCTGGTGATGGTACCAAAGAAGGACAAATCCTGGCGCCTATGCGTCGATTTTAAAGACCTCAACAAGGCTTGCCCAAAGGATCCCTTCCCCCTCCCCTGCATTGATCAAATTATCGATGCTACCGCAGGACACGATTCATTGTGTTTCCTCGACGCATACTCCGGCTACCACCAAATTAAGATGGCAGAGCCCGACCAGGCCGAAACGGCATTCATCACCCCATACGGCCCATTCTGCTTCAACACAATGCCCTTTGGGCTCAAAAACATCAGCGCAACATATCAGCGCATAATTCAGACATGTCTGGCAAACCAGATCGGCAAAACAGTGGAGGCATACGTAGACGATGTGGTCGTCAAAACCAAGCACATCGAAACTCTAGTAGACGATTTGAGGCTCACGTTCGATAATCTCCGAACATATGACATCAAGCTTAACCCAGAAAAATGTGTTTTCGGCGTACCAGCCGGAAAGCTCTTGGGCTTCATTGTATCTGGTAGAGGAATTGAAGCAAACCCAGCCAAGATCCGAGCTCTGTCACAATTGGATATCCCAAAGGACCTCAAACAAATACAAAAATTGACGGGATGTGTGGCGGCTTTAAGCCGCTTTATCTCCCGTTTAGGAGAAAAGGCATTACCCCTTTATCGCCTCCTCCGACGCACCGAACACTTCGAGTGGACGGATGCCGCCACGGCCGGACTCGAAGAAATAAAAGCCATATTGGCAACAAACCCGGTCCTGGCCGCGCCCAACATAGGCGAACCAATGCTATTATATATCGCGGCAACTCATCAAGTGGCGAGCGCGGTGCTCGTTGTCGAATGAGAAACGGACAGACACAAGTTCCCCCTTCAAAAACCAGTTTACTACGTGTCCACTGTCCTGACTCCATGCAAGTCATGGTACCCGCATTATCAGAAGATAGCGTACGCGGTGTTCATGGCATCCCGGAAGCTGCGACAGTACTTTCAAGAGTGTTGGATAACAGTAGACTCCGAAGTACCTCTTAATGACATTATAAACAACCGCGACGCGATGGGCCGGATTGCCAAATGGGCAGTCGAGCTCCTCCCGTTCGACATAACCTATAAGCCACGGCGAGCTATTAAGTCGCAAGTTTTGGCCGACTTCATCGCCGAATGGACTGAAGCCGAACTCCCTAAAGAGTACAGCACATATTCCAACTGGATCATGCACTTCGACGGCTCCAAAATGTTGGCTGGTCTGGGGGCTGGCGTTGTCCTGACGTCCCCAACCGGAGATACGGTTCAATACGTACTCTAGATAATGTATACGGACTCCAACAACGCAGCCGAATACGAGGCCCTTCTACATGGCCTCCATATGGCAGTCTCCATGGGCATTCAACGCCTAGAGGTGCGCGGGGATTCGAACCTCGTGATATCCCAAATAAATGGAGACTTTGATGCCAAGGATCCGAAAATGGCAGCTTATCGCAACGCCGTCCTAAAAATGTCAGCTCGGTTTAAGGGGCTCGAATTTCACCATATAGCCCGGGATAACAACCAGGCAGCAGACGTATTGGCGCGCATTGGCGCAAAGCGTGATGCCATCCCTCCCAACATCTTCCTAGAGAGGCTATTCAAGCCATCCGTACTATGGGAGGGGGAATCTGGAAATAATAACCCGGACCCAACCGCACTGCCCGACACCGAACATTCTGACACAATTGGCGGTTTTGCCAACGAAGTAACATCCTCTGCTCACGTAATAATGGCAGTCATTGCCCCGTGGACGGAACCATTCCTAGCCTACCTAACCAGGCAGGAACTTCCCGAGGACCAAAACGAGGCCCGCTGCATAATGCGGCGATCTAAAGCCTATAACGTCCATGAGGGAGAGCTTTACAAGAAAAGCACAACCGGAGTCCTTCAAAGGTGTATCTCCGAAGAGGAAGGGTGGAACCTTCTGGCTGAAATTCATGCCGGACTCGGCGGGCACCACGCCGCAGCCCGGGCCCTTGTAGGCAAGGCCTTCCATACAGGATTTTATTGGCCGACGGCCCGGGTAGATGCTCAGGACTTAGTCCCACGATGCGTCGGTTGCCAGCTCTTTGCTAATCAAAGCCACATGCCACCCACCACCCTCAAAACTATACCCATAACCTGGCCCTTCACGGTCTGGGGGCTTGACATGGTTGGACCCCTTAAAGGAGGATCCCACAAGCAAAGATACCTACTGTTCATGGTGGATAAGTTCACCAAATGGATAGAGGCCAAGCCTGTTAAGACGGCCGAATCCGGACCGGTGATAGACTTCATATCAGGGGTCGTACACCGTTACGGCGTCCCCCATAGCATCATCACTGACAATGGCACGAACTTTACGGCCGATGAGGTTAAACTCTGGTGCAAAAACATGGGCATCAAACTCGACTATGCTTCAGTCTATCACCCTCAAACTAACGGTCAAGTCGAGCGAGCTAATGGTCTAATCATGAGCGGCATCAAACCCCGATTAGTGCGGTCCCTTAAGGAATCTAACACGCACTGGGTAGAGGAGCTCGACTCTGTACTCTGGGGGCCGCGGACCACTCCGAATTGCACCACCGGATTTACACCATTCTTTATGGTATACGGCGCAGAGGCAGTTCTGCCCTGTGACATAATTCATGACTCACCTCGCGTGCGCATGTACGAAGAAAGAGAAGCCGAGCTCGATCGGCAGGACAGTTTGGACGCATTGGAGGAGGAGCGTGACGTGGCAAAAGCCCGTTCCGCATTCTATCAACAGCAAGCTCGAAGATATCAAAGCAGAGAAGTACGGGCCAAAACTTACAACGTTGGCGAGTTAGTTCTATGCTTGCTGGACAAGAAAAAGGACAAACTCAAGCCCAAATGGGAAGGTCCCTTTATCATCGACCAACTCCTAACCGGTGGAGCGTACCGTCTGCGAGATGCATCGGATAACCGACTCGAGCTGAACCCATGGAACGCAGCCCGTCTCCGAAGATTCTACGCCTAGCGCCGGATTCTGAGTTCGTCTCCTTCCTCCGTCTATATTTTACATATTAGTTGTCTTCTGTTTCTCTCCTTCTCCCCCCTTTCCTATTATAGCCTTTGAAAGCTTGTTCGTGCATTGTTCGCACACACTTGACGCACTATCCGCGCTCATTATACCTGGGGGCTTCTTTAACAGAAGCTTATTTATACGGGCTTCATGCCCAACACATGTGTCACACTTCTGCATGTACCTTTTATTCACCATTATATGCATCGACATGACTTAAGTTTTGGCCAAGCTGGGTTGCCTGGCTCCTGTGCTTACCCCTACGTTCCCGATTGTTCGGCTAGGCGGTAAAGGGAGCACCTCTGCGATTGTTACTGCCGGGTCAGCCCGATGTGTACCTCAGACTGGGTGAAGCCGAAAGCTAGCGTTCTTAAGGGAATATTCGGTCGGTGAACTAAAAGACGATTTCTTACCTATTTATTTATCTGCCTCCAGATGTTTTTCTGCTTTTTTCGCAGTCCGGACATGCACTTTAGGGCATGCCTCCCAGGGAAAGGAACCCCTAATGGAACTATTCTCCGTGGAAGATGTTTCTTACTAACCATGTAATATAACATAACTAGTTCGGCACTTGTCTGATAAAGCACTAATGACCCCTACGCCTGGTCTCCACGCATGCCCCGGTTCTTATATAACCGCGAGGGTATTCGGACACACTACGGACTATTGGGTCCCGAGGTTGAAGCGAAAAGGTCCGCTATGACAAACGATCTACAATCCGGCTAGAAGGCATTTTACATGTCATCTTAAATTACATAGTCAGCTTGACTGGGCATATTCCTCTTCAATGCCATCTAGCAGGCTGTCTAGTTTACAATCCTGTTGGGAATACTTTGCGGCCAATTCTACTTGGCCGTACACTAAGCTCACGGGGATCTCCTTCCCATCGGGCCCCGCAGGTCCGACCTCGGCCATGTGGTTTGGGTCAGCCTTCGTGTACCGCGTCTTCACCATGGCCCAGGCCTCCCTGGCGCCTTGACGGCAGGCCGATATCTTTGATAAGCGGAAGCGCTGCCGCGCTCCCTGAAGCCTCTCTGCAAGCTCTCCAAGGCCTTCGGGCAGGGAGACAGATGGCCACAAGGCCTGGGCGACGCCTTTCATCACCTGCCGAACTCGTTTGTGCAGTTGCAAGAGCTCGGGAAGAAGGTCACCCGTAGAACCGGGCATTTCCTCTGCAGGACGGCCTGTGAGCATACCTACAGACATAACTCTGTTAGTCGACTTCCTCGCCGAACTCTTTTTCAAAGTTCATTCAAGCACTTACTAAAAATGCCGCGTCGAAGCCACCGATTCTCCTTAATGGAGTCAGATAGCTGGGCACGAACATCCTTTAGTTCCTCACCCAGCTTGGTGTTGGCATCTTGGAGATTATTTTTCTCCTGCCTCACCCTTGTAAGCACATTCTCGCCGGCCTTTAACCGGCACATGAGCTGTTGCTTGTCCGGATCTATCCCGGCGCCATCTGCAATATTATTGTCAGACTTATACACACGCCGCACTTCACAAATTATTTATCTTTTGAAGCATATATTACCAGAGGGGGTCTCTTTGGCTTCCCCCGTTGCGGCTAGTGCGGCCTCAAGTTGGGCTTTGCACTCCTCCAGCTCCTGGGATAGTTGGGTACTTTTTTCTGTAAGATCCTGCACAATAAATGATCCTTAAATCAATTATTCTAACTATTTCAGGTCTCGGGGGCTACTGGCATATATTACTGTCAAATTTTCTCACCCGTATGTCTTTTACATACTGCTCCGTGGCTCTGGCTAGACCATTTTGAGCGGCACGGAGGTGCGCATCTCCCGAATTAAAGGCATCCAATGCCTCTGGGGAGAAACACGCATCACGAAGAACTGTCCGGCGGCGCCTGTGATTCATGGCACTCTCTACCTCGGAATTGGTGGCAGATAACCTGTCGGCATCCTCTGTCGGAGGAATATCCGACGCACGCCCCGTGTTCGCCTCCGCTTCTGGACCTGGCTTTGGAGCCTGGCGAGCGGAGGATCGATTGGCAACCTCTCCGGGTATAGTCCGGCAAGCGCTCTTCATCCTGAAAGGGCACGAGCTTTAGTATGCCTCACGGAAATAAGGCCGAGCAGTAAGGTGACGCGGCATACCGTTGCACCGGAGTTTCGATCCGGACCGCACTTCTTTTTAGCCTGCTGGGCCGTGTTGCCCCTTATTGGCTAGCCGCCGCGGGCTCGGCCCTCCGCCTCAAGGGCACCCCCTGCGAAACACCATTGGTATACGATGATCAAAAACACGCACGGATGGGTCATTTTCAAAGTATTGGGACTGCGGTCTCAGTTACCTGCGAAGCGGGAAGTATTCCGGGGTAATCGGCCGTAATGGAGACCAAGGTATTATCGATGCTTAGTTGGTGAAATACCCCGTCGATCAGCTCCACTAATATGTCCGGATCCTCTTGGGAGGCCGGATCGAGGAACCATTCCGGATCCTCGGGTTGTGGAGGCGGGCTGTTTAGATCCTTTACGGCCCGGCGCAGTTCCTGCGCCGAAATCACAAAATGAGATACTTGACTATGGGAGTATGGATCGGATAGTCAAAAATAAAGGTCCGCTTACCCAGCTTGGAGGATTGTTCATAGAAAATCCGCCCTGTGGATTGACGCGGAGAAATTCCTCCTCTTCTCCCTTGTACAATGCAGACAAGATCTTCATCAGATCGGCGACCGATCCCGGCCCCTTGCGGCCGCAATGGGTGGCATCATCCTCCCCGTTGAAATCCACATGGGGTGGCCTCTATACTGGAGCGGCTGCACCCCCCGCATAATGCATGTGGCCATGACCCCGATCATGGTCAGTCCGGAATGAGCTAACAGCCTAATTCGGCTCATCAGGTAAAGGACGTCCCTGTCATTTCCCTTATAAGGGCTCCGTGGACGCCAGCTTAGGCGTTTCTTCAAAGGAGCGTTATTGAACTTAGGGAGGCCGACCCGAACTGGGTTACAACACCCCGGATGTAGCTTTCCATATTTGTAACTCCAACTCTTGCCATTTTCGGCTATGTGCTATGGTATTCCTTCTGTGGTTGGGTTTTGTCTTTTGTTTTGCATTTTGTTCATGTCATGCATCTCATATCATGTCATCATGTGCATCTCATTTGCATACGTGTTCGTCTCATGCATCCGAGCATTTTCCCCGTTGTTCGTTTTGCAATCCGACACTCCCACATGCACCGGCGCACCCCTCTTGTCTCTTTTTCGTGAGCGGGTGTTAAACAATCTCGGAATGGACCGAGGCTTGCCAAGTGGCCTTGGTACACCACCGGTAGACCACCTGTCAAGTTTCGTGCCATTTGGAGGTCGTTTGATACTCCAACGGTTAACCGGGCAACCGCGAAGGCCTCTTGTGTGTTGCAGCCCAACACCCCTTCAAAACAGCCCCAAAACCCATCTAAGTCACTTCCATGCTCTCCGTCGTCGGATCACGATCGTGTGGGCGAAAACTACACCCCATTTCGAGTCTCCTAGCTCCCACTACCTATAAATATGTGACCATCCCCGAAATTTTCGGGCAAACCCTAGCTCCCGCTCCCCTCGCGCCGCCGGACATGTCCGGACCACGCCGGACGCGTCCGCCCTCCGCCGCCCGGCCAACCACGAGCCGCCACGTGGCTTCTCCGCCGGCCCCCGAGGCCCGCGCACCTCGCCGCCTCCTCGCGCCGCCCGCTCGGCCCCGCGCCGCCGTGCCGGATCTCCGCGCCCCACCGCCCGGTGCTCCGCACCCCGCCGCCAGTCAGGCTCCTGTGGCGACCGGTTTTCCGGGTAGTATTTCCAGAAAATGGCCGTCGTGCTCACCAGCCCCAGGATAACTGTTAGCTGATGAGGCTCCAACTTGATACAGAAATTCCAAGCAAAATACAAAATATGTAGCACAAGACCATTCCGGCCTGTGAGTACAACAAATGGTTTCTAGTGTTTGGTGGCCGAAGCGGTTTGTGGATCATCAGTGTCTTTGGGACTCCAAATTTCCACAGGAACAGCTGACCAGGATAACCCTTATCTTCGCGAGGCTGCTATCTCCGTTGCTAAGGTTCCGGGACTGTCACCATGATCGCTCATCTCCGCGTAAGAAAATCTGGCCAAGACAATAGCCAGGGACAAGCCAATGAGTACTTTGAATGTACTCGCAAACATTAAGAACACAGGTATAATATAATAACAATGTGCTGAAAATATTCTATACTCATGACGTCAGTCACAAAAGTTAAATATAACTCTGATGCGTGCAAGCATGTTATATATGAATATGCAATAACATAGTAGTATTAAAAATTATGAAATAAATAACAAGCAGTGCCACAGTCGGGCGTCTTAGCGACACCACATAAAGGGCTTTAAAAGAAATGCCACAGTCGGGCATCTTAGCGACACCACATAAAGGGCTTTAAAAGAAATGCCACAGTCGGGCGTCTGAGCGACACCACATTAAGGGCTTTAAAAGAAATGCCACAGTCGGGCATCTGAGCGACACCACATAAAGGGCTTTAAAAGAAATGCCACAGTCGGGCGTCTGAGCGACACCACATAAAGGGCTTTAAAACAAATGCCACAGTCAGGCATCTGAGAGACACCACATAAAGGGCTTTAAAAGAAATGCCACAGTCGGGCATCTGAGCGACACCACATAAAGGGCTTTAAAAGAAATGCCACAGTCGGGCGTCTGAGCGACACCACATAAAGGGCTTTAAAAGAAATGCCACAGTCGGGCGTCTGAGCGACACCACATAAAGGGCTTTAAAAGAAATGCCACAGTCGGGCATCTGAGTGACACCACATAAAGGGCTTTAAAAGAAATGCCATAGTCGGGCGTCTGAGCGACACCACATAAAGGGCTTTAAAATAAACAATCATAGTGAATACCCCAGAGGTAGAACCATCCTAGAGATACTCGATAATAACAATAATATCACGGCTTAGTTAAGAATAATAATAATCATAATTATTACAAATCACAAGTAGTAAATCCCAGTTTTGGTTTAACAGTTTCACCTCCGAAGACTGACACTAAGACCGACACTTGACCCATCCCAGACTATAATCCTTAACCATGGACATGGCTATTAGAATAGGTTTAATCTCTGCAGAGGGTGTACTCTTTACCCACGAGTGACGGATTCCTTTAGCCCATCGGGACTAATTCCGTCTACGGTCTTTTTGTTGGAAACACACCTAACTTGCACACACCAGCTTAACTCACATGTGTCTGGAATCACCCACGACACCTGTCAAGCAAAACTCTAAGTGGGGAGGCTACAACCTCGACGTAACATGGGATCACAAAACTTATACCACGCGCAAACTGGGGAAGCTACCCCCTTCAGCTACAACCGAAACACCCATGCTCCCGGACCCGGTGGCATGATTACCGGATGCCTCCAGTATCTTCCACCACGGCCTCTCTGTACGGTGTGTGCTAGGAAAGGGGTTGACAACTTACTGAACCGTACCCTACTCATTGTAGAGACGAGTGGTAGTACGAAGCAAGTATGGGGGTTACTGGCACAAGACTTGATCTACGGTCGACTCAGGAGGTTGTAATATTTCCTGCATGATTAGCATAACAATGCATGTATTTCAAACAACAGATAGAAACATCACGCGACATACCCCTCATGCCATACCGGACACGGCCGTCTCAATGGAGGACTAGGGACAAGACCGTGTCTACCCAAGATAGAGGTCTTCCAGGCATTCCTTCCGGTATGCATGATGGCGTATGACGGTGATTTCCATCACAAATCATGTCAACTCCATCTTGCATGAAATTCATTAGTATGCACTTATGAATAGGATCGCATCCTCACATAAAATGACGTATGCTCGTGTCGTGGTGGTGTTGTCACCGAGTCAAAAAACACACACAAAAATTACACCAGGGTTCAGAATGCTTGCCTTCAGGTCATGGAAAGAAGGGTGCATCCAAAACATCTTGAAATCTTCCAAAAATCCTATTTAAGAGAATATATATGAATTAACACACACAATCAAAACAGCACAAAAAGTTGTTTTGAAATTTTTTCAAATAAATCTTAAAATAAACTAGACAATATTTGAAAAAGGTAGGAAAAAGAATTAAATCATTTGGAGTTGTATTTAAAAAGGTACAGCTGGTCAAAGTTTGGTCAAAAATCTGTTATTTAAAATAAACAGAAAGAAAAACGTTTCGAATATACGTACACGTCGAAGGCGCATTTTTGAAATGCGCTTCCACTTATCCAGCGTGGACTGCGCCTGGGTCACTGACAGTGGGCCCGCCTGGCCCACCAGTCAGGTTTGACTAGTCCGTCTTCCTTCTCCTCCCTCTGTCCCGAGCGGAGGCGGGACTTTGGCGACCGTCGCCGGCGAACGGCGGGTCCTTGTGGGGAGCTGAGGGCGGGGATGGATCCGTGGGTCAAGGGTGAACCTTCCAGTGGTTGCAGGGTTGTCAGAGGTGGAGGGATTTGCCGGCGGCGAGCTCCGCGGCGGAGGAAAGTTTCGGTGGTAAAGTGATTTTTCTCCCGCGGTGAGCCCTGATCAAAATCGAGCAGGGGAAATGGTTCACGGGAGGAAGAGGAAGCTCTTGGTGAAGAGAACGGAGAGGGGGAGGCTCTGCTGGCGCTGGAAGGGCTGGGGCAATGGCGGCAGCTGCGGTTGCCGGAGATGAGGAAGGGGGCCTCCCCGGATCGTCTGGCTACTAAAGGGGGCCCTAGGGAGGTGGCTTGGGGTCGCCTGTGTGCGGAGACGAGCTCGGGGCTCCTTTATATAGCATCTCCAAGTCGGTTCGCGGCTGCCGTGGATGATCTCGTCGGCGGACCGCCTTACGGTGTGGCAGGGCGACGTGGCGGTGGTTGGCTAGTTCTAGGGGCTAACGACGACCGCTAAACTGTCGAGAGAGGCGAGCTGGCGCGCTGTGGGGGTTTGGGCGGCGCCGACCGGGGCTGGAGCCACTGCGGACGCCGGCGTGCCGCCAAGGGTGCCCTGACGGCGGCGCTGTAGCGGGCCAGGGTGGTCGGGGTGGCGTGGCGATGCAGGGGAATACGTGGCGGCCAGCTGCTGTTGGCCAAGGGCCGGAACGGGTGCGGGGCGCGACGTGGCGGCTCGGACGCACGTGCGTGCCAAACGCACGCTCTGTTCGCGCTCTGGGCGTGCACGGGACGTGCTCGATGCAATGCCAGGGCCTGCTACAGGGCTTGGGTGAGGCTGGCACTTAACTGACCCAGGTTAGGAGTAACTGGGAGCCTAGTGGACAAGTTGGTTTGATCAAAGGTGCAAGCTCACAGTGCAGTGTCAAAATTCATGTCAACACAGATTATGCCCGAAAGGTGTTTGACAAAATGCCAAGGGCACTTAGGCATTTCTTGGAGTGGCCAAATTCTCCAGGTCAGGGTCTCCTTAGATGCAAGAGGGAGTGGTGTAGTTAGTTTGCAAAAAGGAGAAACTTGCTAGTGCAAGTTTTGCAAAACTACAATTCTGGACAGGGAGAAAATGGCATCCTTTCATGGACCAAAAATGTTCCAAAGAGTGCATGCTCCTGGACTTAGGGGTTTTGCAGGGTTGACTACAAGCATGAGAAAGCACCAGATCACTAGAGCAAGAAATAATAGGGTTGCAGTAGAAAACACAAGTCTGGTCCAGAATGAAAAAGAGGTTGGTTCACTCAATTTTTCCAAAGATCATCACTATGTTTTTGCATAAAGTTGGATGGCATGCTACTACCGACATCCCATAATTTTGGTGGAGGCTCTAGGGAAATACTTAATTAGGCTATAGTGCAAAAGTGCCCACTGGACCAGATTTGAAAAACAGGTGCAACACTCAAAATATGCAATGAAATAATTATATTATTGCACAAAAGTGATTTAGAGACATCAAATGACATCTCCAAATTTTGGTTGGAATATTAGTTAAAATTATCTATAGGTTATAGTACAAACAGAGCTCCAAAATTTAAAACAAGCCATAATGATGAAATAAGCTCATGGTGAAATAATTTATTAAATAAATCTACTGATTAATAAAATGTTATCCAAAGAGCTTAGAAGTCCAATATATTTTGGAAAGCTCCACTAGAAAAAAAATAAAACTCCTTGACAATAAAAGAATAGTTTCTGAAATCCACAGAAAAATCCAGAATGCAAAATTTTAAAACTCCTGGCAAAATTTTAATATCAAAAACTTGGTTAAATTTTTGGGGTGTTACAATTACTAACCCCCTTAAGAAAAATCTCGTCCTCGAGATTTGCTAAGGGTTGTAAAACAAAAATACTTTTACTTGGTCAAAAGATCATTTTACACAGGCGGTAAAAAGAGGCTACAGTGAGAGGGCAATAAGTGGTGAGTAACTACAGTGTGGTACTGGCGCTATGTGGAAAAATCCATGCTTATGAAAACGAGCGATTTCTACACTGGACGCCGTGAATTTAGAATAAATTCTCAATTTAACAATACGCTGGTCGTACCCGAGAGCACAGTGCTCTCTCTGGCTGACAGGTGGGACCGGGGCCCATTGTCAGTCTCTCCTTCTTCCTCTGGCTCTCTCTTCTTCCTCTCTCCCGCGCGCTTTCCTGGCTTTCTCCACAGGCGACATCTAGCGCCTAGGGCATCTAGGCCGTACTGTGGTAGTGCGCGGCGTGCTTGCTGCCGGTGCAGTGTGCACTCACCTCGCGGGCTAGTGCGCTGTCGGCACTGCTCACGGATTCGCCTCCGAACACCGGCGATCGGGCGACGAGCGGCGCTGGTGGACTTCGCCCACCGTACACCGATCCTGAGCTATAAAACGACCGCGGTGCCCCTTCTTCATCTTTGCACCTGGCCTCGCTTCTCCTCCTCCTCCTCCTCCATTTCTGCTCACCGGAGCTCGAGACGAGGCTCTAATGGCGGAGACGGTGCCGGACTGGTATGTGATCCTGGTGTGTGGAGGGCTGGCGGCAGTGCTGGGGCTCTCTGTGCTCCTGTGCGCGATGATCCTTGATGATCGCCGTGATGCTGCCACTCGGGTGCTGGCTCTCCGTGGTGGCGGTGATCACGGGGATTAGGTGTAATGCTAGGTGTTAACTGTTATCAGTGTGCCGGATGTGATTAGTGTCCGGATGATCGTCCGCTAATCTCTCCCTTGGAGGCATGTGGAGCACTTAGAGGGGTGGTTGGTGAGATGCAATATGGTTGCGTGTATTGCAAGCAGTGTAAGAGTCCGAGTGGTTGTGGGTCTTTTTACTGTGGTGTTGTGCGAATAAATAATCCATGCCATGAGAGGACAAACGATGCAACAATATTGGAAGAAGAAATCTCATTCCAGGTTTTCGTGGTTACACAGGTTACTCACGAAGAAAACCACTCACAAAAGTAGAAACTAAAAACTCGACTCGTCGCACAAATTTGAGATACCATGCATAAGTTACAACGTAATAATAAATGCTGAAATAACAAATATAGCAGTGACGTCTAAAAAGAGAAAGGTAACTGGACAGGGTCTTGAGAAAAAGTCTCTGGCAATGGAATACACTCCTCTTCTATTGGAGGTAGTGGATTGACCAGTCGATGTATGGGTCTCTCCGGATCGGGCCTCAGTGGTCTGCCGATTGCAATCTGAGGATTCAGATCAGTGAGGTTCTGGAGATAATCCATCACTCGCTGGTTCAAATGCTCTTGCGCGATGATGCACTGGATAAGGTTGGCCAGCACTGGGTCTCTCTCAATACGCCCACCGGGAAAAGATGTCACTCCTCCGGGTGTTGCACGGGTCGGAAAATAATAATATCCTTGTTCGCGGGCATAGGGTACTGCGGATCGAAGACGAGCAATCGCTTCGTTCGCACCAACTTCTATGGCCAAGCGTGGGGTTGGCATAGATTTCCCTATGAAGGAAACCTCTGTTGGATCTTGGTTGGGGGCTACGGGAGGAATGTGTACTGCTGCCCAATATTCCGAGGTGGAAGGGGTGATTCTAGATTTGAACAGCTCATACTGGGGTGGCTGGGTAGAACCCATGGTACTGCAGGTAAAGTCCCACAATATTTTGACAAAGCTACCTGGGGTTGCATCTGGGGTTCTCCTATAAATACTAGGGCTCGGCATGGCAAAAAAATGGTTGTGAGAGTGGTACACGAGGTGAGGGTTGCTGGGTAAGGTCACAAGGTGGCCTCCTTATATAGCGTCTGGGTTGATTTATTTACCGTGGTGAAAGGTAATAAATCTGCCAGATCACCTCCAAAGGTCGGGGTCAGTGTCAGAGATACACATATCTCCTAAAGAAACGTGTTACTGTAGGTGTCGTCGGGGTTGGTTTTGGTAGTTGTGCCAGGAAAATGTGCAACTATGCGCTGACAAAATACACAAGGCTACCATTGAAACAGAGGCACAACGACAGGCTGCGTTCATACACAAGGTTACACGATTACAAGCGAGGATACACTGAGACTCGGTACTACTCGTACGGCTTAGTCTACCTCGTTTATGTCTAAACGGGCGTGTCTGGTGGATGTCGAGGCTTCTCCACGTGTCTCACTGCCGGGATTAGTCGGAGATGGTGGAGGGACTGCAGGGTCGGGGTAGCGATGATGACCATCGCGGGGATTGTTGGCCACAATCCCGTTGGAGTGTGCTCCCAAAAGATGACGAAGCACTTCTCGGGTCATCAAGACACCTTGGCCGCTGGTCGGAGCAGACCTCAGGGTCTTGATCGGGTGTCCAAACAGCACGACTGGGTTGTCGGCGTCGGAATCGGCTTCCCTGCTTGCCGGGGCTCGGCGAACCAGCTCTCCTCGAGCTGCGATTAGATCAGTAGTGATTTGATCGAACAATGCCTCTAGCGCACTTACATAGTGCACTAGGTGCAACAATGCGGGATTTGTCTCGTGGTCTCCGTTGGCGACTTGGGGTGGTCTACCATACCCTTCACGCCTGGGGTAGTAGTGGAATGAGCGACAGTTAACTCTGGGCGACAACTGCCGGAGTTGAACTATAGCTTCTCGAGCGGCTAGCTGGATGGCTTGTGGCTCGAAAGAAGTTGTTCTTCCGGTGAACCTGTAGGGGCGTTCTGGCGACAAACCCCTACCGTAGATGTGCACAGTGGCCCAGAATTGGCGGTCTTCACCGCTCATGGGTCCTTGGTACACAACATATTCTGGGGGCTCTTCTAACGCGTAGGCACGTCGGGTGAGGTTTGCGAGTATGGTCACGAAACCTCCAAGATTGGTTGCTGTGGTCTCATTGTGCACTATGGAACCAGGCATTGTGGCTAGGTTGGGGAAAAGGTTGTGCCGTGTTGGGTCGAGGATAGCGTGCCCTTTTTATAGAAAAGGGAACGGAGTCTTCCTTCGCACGCTTGCGAATGAGACATTTTTGCCATCGGTCACTGGTGTGGGATTGACAGGCTATGCTGATAGGTTCGGCACCGACTGTCAAAAGTGTCGAGATCACTGTGTGGCTATCTTGCACGGGAAGCTTGGCTGGGGTTTTGGTTCGCGTCTGGTAGGTTGGTTTACCTAAATTATCCGACCTGGCTAAGAGAGGATTAGCCAATGATCAGCCTGGCTCTGGTACCAAGTCTGTGGCGACCGGTTTTCCGGGTAGTATTTCCAGAAAATGGCCGTCGTGCTCAACAGCCCCAGGATAACTGTTAGCTGATGAGGCACCAACTTGATACAGAAATTCCAAGCAAAATACAAAATATGTACCACAAGACCATTCCGGCCTGTGAGTACAACAAATGGTTTCTAGTGTTTGGTGGCGGAAGCAGTTTGTGGATCATCAGTGTCTTTGGGACTCCAAATTTCCACAGGAACAGCTGACCAGGCTAACCATTATCTTCGCGAGGTTGCTATCTCCGTTGCTAAGGTTCCGGGACTGTCACCACGATCGCTCTTCTCCGCGCAAGAAAATCTGGCCAAGACAATAGCCAGGGACAAGCCAGTGAGTACTTTCAATGTACTCGCAAACATTAAGAACACAGGTATAATATAATAACGATGTGCTGAAAACATTCTATACTCATGACGTCAGTCACAAAAGTTAAATATAACTCTGATGCGTGCAAGCATGTTATATATGAATATGCAATAACATAGTAGTATTAAAAATTATGAAATAAATAACAAGCAATGCCATAGTCAGGCGTCTTAGCGACACCACATAAAGAGCTTTAAAAGAAATGCCACAGTCGGGCGTCTTAGTGACACCACATAAAGGGCTTTAAAAGAAATGCCACAGTTGGGCGTCTGAGCGACACCACATAAAGGGCTTTAAAAGAAATGCCACAGTCGGGCGTCTGAGCGACACCACATAAAGGGCTTTAAAAGAAATGCCACAGTCGGGCGTCTGAGCGACACCACATAAAGGGCTTTAAAAGAAATGCCACAGTCAGACGTCTGAGTGACACCACATAAAGGGCTTTAAAAGAAATGCCACAGTCGGGCGTCTGAGCGACACCACATAAAGGGCTTTAAAAGAAATGCCACAGTCGGGCGTCTGAGCGACACCACATAAAGGGCTTTAAAAGAAATGCCACAGTCGGGCGTCTAAGGGACACCACATAAAGGGCTTTAAAAGAAATGTCATAGTCGGGCGTCTGAGCGACACCACATAAAGGGCTTTAAAATAAACAATCATAGTGAATATCCCGGAGGTAGAACCATCCTAGAGATACTCGATAATAACAATAATATCACGGGTTAGTTAACAATAATAATAATCATAATTATTACAAATCACAAGTAGTAAATCCCAGTTCTGGTTTAACAGTTTCACCTCCGAAGACCGACACTAAGACCGACACTTGACCCATCCCAGACTGTAATCCTTAACCATGGACACGGCTATTCGAATAGGTTTAATCTCTGGAGAGGGTGTACTCTTTACCCACGAGTGACGGATTCCTTTAGCCCATCGGGACTAATTCCGTCTACGGTCTTTTTGTTGGAAACACACCTAACTTGCACACACCAGCTTAACTCACATGTGTCTGGAATCACCCACGACACCTGTCAAGCAAAACTCTAAGTGGGGAGGCTACAACCTCGACATAACATGGGATCACAAAACTTATACCGCGCGTAAACTGGGGAAGCTACCCCCTTCGGCTACAACCGAAACACCCATGCTCCCGGACCCGGTGGCATGACTACCGGATGCCTCCAGTATCTTCCACCACAGCCTCTCTGTACGGTGTGTGCTAGGAAAGGGGTTGACAACTTACTGAACCGTACCCTACTCATTGTAGAGACGAGTGGTAGTACGAAGCAAGTATGGGGGTTACCGGCACAAGACTCGATCTACGGTCGACTCAGGAGGTTGTAATATTTCCTGCATGATTAGCATAACAATGCATGTATTTCAAACAACAGATAGAAACATCACGCAACATACCCCTCATGCCATACCGGACACGACCATCTCGACGGAGGACTAGGGACAAGACCGTGTCTACCCAAGACAGAGGTCTTCCCGGCATTCCTTCCGGTATGCATGATGGCGTATGACGGTGATTTCCATCACAAATCATGTCAACTCCATTTTGCATGAAATTCATTAGTATGCACTTATGAATAGGATCGCATCCTCACATAAAATGACGTATGCTCGTGTCGGGGTGGTGTTGTCACCGAGTCAAACAACACACACAAAAATTACTCCAGGGTTCAGAATGCTTGCCTTCAGGTCATGGAAAGAAGGGTGCATCCAAAACATCTTGAAATCTTCCAAAAATCCTATTTAAGAGAATATATATGAATTAACACACACAATAAAAACGGCACAAAAATTTGTTTTGAAATTTTTTCAAATAAATCTTAAAATAAACTAGACAATATTTGAAAAAGGTAGAAAAAAGAATTAAATAATTTGGAGTTGTATTTAAAAAGGTACGGCTGGTCAAAGTTTGGTCAAAAATCTGTTATTTAAAATAAAACAGAAAGAAAAACGTTTCGAATATACGTACACGTCGAAGGCGCATTTTTGAAATGCGCTTCCACTTATCCAGCGTGGACCGCGCCTGGGTCACTGACAGTGGGCCCGCCTGGCCCACCAGTCAGGTTTGACTAGTCCGTCTTCCTTCTCCTCCCTCTGTCCCGAGCGGAGGCGGGACTCCGGCGACCGTCGCCGGCGAACGGCGGGTCCTTGTGGGGAGCTGAGGGCGGGGATGGATCCGCGGGTCGAGGGTGAACCTTCCGGTGGTTGCAGGGTTGTCAGAGGTGGAGGGATTTGCCGGCGGCGAGCTCCGCGGCGGAGGAAAGTTTCGGTGGTAAAGTGATTTTTCTCCCGCGGTGAGCCGTGATCAAAATCGAGCAGGGGAAATGGTTCACGGGAGGAAGAGGAAGCTCTTGGTGAAGAGAACGGAGAGGGGGAGGCTCTGCTGGCGCTGGAAGGGTTGGGGCAATGGCGGCAGCTGCGGTTGCCGGAGATGAGGAAGGGGGCCTCCCCGGGTTGTCTGGCTGCTAAAGGGGGCCCTAGGGAGGTGGCTTGGGGTCGCCTGTGTGCGGAGACGAGCTCGGGGCTCCTTTATATAGTATCTCCAAGTCGGTTCGCGGCTGCCGTGGATGAGCTCGTCGGCGGACCGCCTTACTGTGTGGCAGGGCGACGTGGCGGTGGTTGGCTAGTTCTAGGGGCTAACGACGACCGCTAAACTGTCGAGAGAGGCGAGCTGGCGCGCTGTGGGGGTTTGGGCGGCGCCGACCGGGGCTGGAGCCACTGCGGACGCCGGCGTGCCGCCAAGGGTGCCCTGACGGCGGCGCTGTAGCGGGCCAGGGTGGTCGGGGTGGCGTGGCGATGCAGGGGAATACGTGGCGGCCAGCTGCTGTTGGCTAAGGGCCAGAACGGGTGCGGGGCGCGACGTGGCGGCTCGGACGCACGTGCGTGCCAAACGCACGCTCTGTTTGCGCTCTGGGCGTGCACGGGACGTGCTCGATGCAATGCCAGGGCCTGCTACAGGGCTTGGGTGAGGCTGGCACTTAACAGACCCAGGTTAGGAGTAACTGGGAGCCTAGTGGACAAGTTGGTTTGATCAAAGGTGCAAGCTCACAGTGCAGTGTCAAAATTCATGTCAACACAGATTATGCCCGAAAGGTGTTTGACAAAATGCCAAGGGCACTTAGGCATTTCTTGGAGTGGCCAAATTCTCCAGGTCAGGGTCTCCTTAGATGCAAGAGGGAGTGGTGTAGTTAGTTTGCAAAAAGGAGAAACTTGCTAGTGCAAGTTTTGCAAAACTACAATTCTGGACAGGGAGAAAATGGCATCCTTTCATGGACCAAAAATGTTCCAAAGAGTGCATGCTCCTGGACTTAGGGGTTTTGCAGGGTTGACTACAAGCATGAGAAAGCACCAGATCACTAGAGCAAGAAATAATAGGGTTGCAGTAGAAAACACAAGTCTGGTCCAGAATGAAAAAGAGGTTGGTTCACTCAATTTTTCCAAAGATCATCACTATGTTTTTGCATAAAGTTGGATGGCATGCTACTACTGACATCCCATAATTTTGGTGGAGGCTCTAGGGAAATACTTAATTAGGCTATAGTGCAAAAGTGCCCACTGGACCAGATTTGAAAAACAGGTGCAACACTCAAAATATGCAATGAAATAATTATATTATTGCACAAAAGTGATTTAGAGACATCAAATGACATCTCCAAATTTTGGTTGGAATATTAGTTAAAATTATCTACAGGTTACAGTACAAACAGAGCTCCAAAATTTAAAACAAGACATAATGATGAAATAAGCTCATGGTGAAATAATTTATTAAATAAATCTACTGATTAAGAAAATGTTATCCAGAGAGCTTAGAAGTCCAATATATTTTGGAAAGCTCCACTAGAAAAAAAAACTCCTTAACAATAAAAGAAGAGTTTCTGAAATCCACAGAAAAATCCAGAATGCAAAATTTTAAAACTCCTGGCAAAATTTTAATATCAAAAACTTGGTTAAATTTTTGGGGTGTTACAGCTCCGCCTCGCCGCCTCCCCGCCGGAGGAGCCGCGCCTCGCCGCTCCTCCACGCCGGCCGCCGCCTCCGCCCGCGGCCCCGTCGCCCCGGCCCCGAGCTCTCCTCTCCGGCCGTCCTCCTCCCCTCCGGCACCAACTCCGGCGAGGTTCCGGCCTGCCTCGGCGTCCGTGCCCAGATCCAGATCCAGCTCGGGTCAAACCTAGGTTGACTTCGATTTTCCTCCAAGTCTGCACATTATCATGCCATATTCATCGTGTCATAACTTTGCACCCGTGGCTCCGTCGTGTAGCATAACGAATTGTTCGCCTCGATGAGTATATCATTTTATCTAATTGCATCATTTTCATTTGAGCTCATCTTGATGCACGAAATGCTGTTGGAAGAGGACTATGTGATGTTAGTTTCAGATTCTTATCAGAACATGCACTTTTGTCATTTTTGCCATGATTGATGTGTGCATCTTATGGGCATGAGCTCTATATGTGTTTTGTACTATTCCATGCCATCTTTACAGGGGTGTATGTCATGTATTTTTGTGATCAATGTGGTGACTAGAACAAGCAGGCAAACTAGGCTTCGTGATGTTGCTGATTTTAGTCCCTGTTCTGCTGTTATTTTTATGCCATGTAAACATGATGCTACAGAGAGATCCATGCATATTTTGAGATACTTCAGTAAGGATGTTTTGAACATATGGTTGTGCTCTATCCATACATGCCCCTGTTGGCAATTATGGAGTAGTCTAGCCTGTTATTTTCTTGCTCTATTTTTGCTATAAAATGTTTCCTGGCAGATTGTTTACATGTTATGCAATTTTGCCAAGGTTGTTGTAGTTGATCCTTGCATGCTATAAACTTGTTCTTGCCATGTTTAGTTTCATAAACATGTATTCTTGCTGGGGCTATGCTTATCTTATCATGCAATGACTTGTGGTGAGTGAATCAAGCTCGCAAAGATGCCTTCATGATGTTGTTAATGCCATGCTCTGTTTCCTGAATCTGTTAACGAAACTTGTTATGTTTACATGGGTGCCATCTTATTCTCTGATCCTTTTTGGCTCATGGTCAGTAAGGGACTTTTGTTCTATGCTTTGAGTAGAATCATGTCATGCCTTGTTTTGCTATTATAAGTTCCTTTAGCATGTTGATTTCTTGCTCTGAACATTGCTACCTGATGCTGTTTATGCCATGTCCAACCTGATATCTTTTGCACTTTTGCCATGCTTGTTTGAACCTGCTATGGTGTGATTTAGCCATAGCTCAGTGTTCCTCTTTTGTCAAGGATCTCCTGTAGATCACTGTCATATGCTTTGTTATTATGTTGGGGTGCTGTAGCATAGCTTCTTGTTGCATGCTAAGTAGCATCGTGCTATTAATCGCAGATTTGTGTCATTCTTGTTTTGATTGCCATTTGCAAACCGTGCATCCGATTCCGGTGATCTTTATATCAATTTCAACCGAAATCATCTCATCTTTCCAGTGGCATACTTGGTTTGCCAAGTTGATGCCTTGTTCATCATTTTCCCTTCCGGAGCCCGCATATGCATTGCATATCACATCTCGCATATCATGTCATGTATTGCATCATATTGCTTGTGCATTGCTCCATGTTTGATTGTGGTTCCATTGCTTGTGTTCTTGCTTTGGGTAGAGCCGGGAGACGAGTACGTGCATGAGGAACGTGTTGAGAACGCTTACGAGGATCAAGCTTTTGACAACTCTGAGAACTTTGCAGGCAAGATGACCATACCTTCGATATCACTTCTATCTTTGCTTTGCTAGTTGCTCGCTCTATCGTTATGTTAGCTCTACCTGCCATTGTTTATCATGCCTCCCATATTGCCATGTCAAGCCTCTAACCATCCTGTCCTAGCAAACCGTTGTTTGGCTATGTCACCGCTTTTGCTCAGCTCCTCTTATAGCGTTGCTAGTTGCAGGTGAAGATGAAGTTCGTTCCTTGTTGGAACATGGATATTTTGGGATATCACAATATCTCTTGTTTAATTAATGCACCTTATATAATTGGTAAAGGGTGGAAGGCTCGGCCTTATGCCTGGTGTCTTGTTCCACTCTTGCCGCCCTAGTTTCCATCATACCGGTGTTATGTTCCTTGATTTTGTGTTCCTTACGCGGTTGGGTGATTTATGGGACCCCCTTGACAGTTCGCTTTGAATAAAACTCCTCCAGCAAGGCCCAAACTTGGTTTTACCATTTGCCACCTAAGCCTTTTTCCCTTGGGTTTTCGCGAGCCCGAGGGTCATCTTTATTTACCCCCCCCCCCCCCCGGGGCCAGTGCTCCTCCGAGTGTTGGTCCAAACTAGAGCCCTTTGCAGCACCCCCTCAAGGAAACTTGAGGTCTGGTTTTAGTTGTATGGATTGCTCATCCGTTGTGCCCTGAGAACGAGATATGTGCAGCTCCTATCGGGATTTGTCGGCACAGTCGGGTGGTCTTGCTGGTCTTGTTTTACCATTGTCGAAATGTCTTGCGAACCGGGATTCCGAGACTGATCGAGTCTTCCCGGGAGAAGGTATATCCTTCGTTGACCGTGAGAGCTTATGATGGGCTAAGTTGGGACACCCCCGCAGGGTATTATCTTCCGAAAGCCGTGCCCGCAGTTATGAGGCAGATGGGAATTTGTTAATGTCCAGTTTTAGAGAACTTGACACTTGACTTAATTAAAATGCATCAACCGCGTGTGTAGCCGTGATGGTCTCTTCTCGGCGGAGTCCGGGAAGTGAACACGGTTTGGGTTATGTATGAGCGTAAGTAGTTTCAGGATCACTTCTTGATCACTTCTAGCTTCTCGACCGATGCGTTGCTTCTCTTCTCGCTCTCACTTGCATATGTTAGCCACCATATATGCTTAGTGCTTGCTGCAGTTCCACGATATTACCCTTTCCTACCTACAAGCTTAAATAGTCTTGATCTCGCGGGTGTGAGATTGCTGAGTCCTCGTGGCTCACAGATTCTACCAAAACAGATGCAGGTGCCGAGGATGCCAGCGCAAGTGGCGCAATCGAGCTCAAGTGGGAGTTTGATGAGGACCTTGGTCGTTACTATGTTTCGTTTCCAGATGATCAGTAGCGGAGCCCAGTCGGGACGATCGGGGATCTAGCATTTGGGGTTGTCTTCTTTTCATTTGGATTTGACCGTAGCCGGTCTATGAGTGTATTTTGAATGATGTATGATTTATATTATGTATTGTGTGAAGTGGCGATTGTAAGCCAACTCTCTTTATCCCATTCTTGTTCATTACATGGGATTGTGTGAAGATGACCCTTCTTGCGACAAAACCACCATGCGGTTATGCCTCTAAGTCGTGATTCGACACGTGGGAGATATAGCCGCATCGTGGGCGTTACAAGTTGGTAATCAGAGCCATCCCCGACTTAGGAGTCCCCCTGCTTGATTGATTGCTAGCGTTGTTGAGTCTAGAAAAAAACTATTTTGAGTCTTAGGATTATATATATCGGAGAGTAGGATTCTTTTTACTCCTCAGTCCCTTCGTTGCTCTGGTGAGGTCTCCTGACGTAGAAGTTTTGACTCTCCTCTCCTCAAATTTCACTAAAAAAAATTAGGATCACGCGGGTATCTTGGAATTGTTCCAATGGTTTTGTGACGAGAACATTGTTCTTGGTGCCTCCTGACATTTAGGGGTTGTGGCAGTGTCCCGGGGAGTTGAGCTCCGAGGTGTTGTCGTCACAATTTTATCGTTGCAGTTCTGGAATACCTGAGTTTTGCCGACATCGAAAATCTCTTTTATGCAGTTGTTGGTGAGATAACCTCAACGTCACCCAGTACTGGGGAGTTCGGGAGTATTGCCATAACTCGTATAACGGATGTTTTTCGAAGGTTGAGGTACACGATTTCCGAAGGTTTCTTGGTTATGTGTTGACGGATGGATACGGCTAGATGTAGGGATTGTTAGTATGGGTGAGATATATTGCTTCCCCTGTATCCCCAACACCTGATTGCATAACCAGAAAGTTTCGGGAGTTTATAGGTGGGATTCAAGTAGCTCTAGCATTTCTTCCCGCAGATATTTGGTTTGTGATTGGGTAATCCTTACCACTTATTTGTTCCAGTTGTACCTTGTTTATTTCATTCATCAACCCCTTATCAAGTGGCTTCTCACCTTAATAGACGCGATGTTTACTTTGGAATTCATTCGTTCATCCTTGTTCGAATGTTTATTGTGAAGACTATATGTTGCAATTTCTATCCGTTGATTCAACTTGTCTATCTGTCTATCAAGATGCTAATGGATGTCACCCTCTTCAGGATGGCTCCGCCAACGCGTCAGAATCCGGAACGCAATGATGGGAGTCAGGCGAACCCTCCACCTCCACCTCCGCCTCCGCCTCCGGAGGCATGGCAAGCTTTGATGGCAACCACAAACGCCAACGCTCAGTTGTTGATTCAGCTGATGCAAGAGCGCAACCAAGGCCAAGGCAACCAAGGAAATCAAGGTCAAGGGCAGTTCAACCATCAGCCTCAATTTCCTACCCTCAACCAGTTCCTTGCAAATCAGCCGAAGTCTTTCAGCTATTGTGTCGAGGCCACAGACGCCGACGATTGGCTCGTGGATATCAACAAGCATTTTGAATGCAGCAATGTCAGGCCTGAGGACTACGTCAATTTCGCTTCTTTTCAGCTCAAGGACCAAGCAGCTGATTGGTTCTAGCAATACAAGGATTCCAGAGGAGGTCGAGCGATTACTTGGACTGATTTCTGTCGAGACTTTAAAGCTCACCACCCTACCAGTGTTGTTGAGAGCAAGCGTGAGGAGTTCCGCAATCTCAAGCAAGGCAACATGTCAGTGTACGAATACAACAAGCAGTTTCAGAAACTTGCTCGCTTTGCTAACCAAGATGTTCCTGATGAAAAGAGTATGATCTATCAATTCAGAGGTGGCCTTAGAGAGGATCTGCAGTTAGCTCTCGTTCTTGTTGAGCCTACTCAGTTTGATCAATTCTACAATATGGCACTCAAGCAAGAAGGTTCTCAGCTCAAGTGTGAGGCTTCTAAGAAGAGAATCAGGGATGCAGTCCAGTCTTCTTCTTCCTCACAAGTGGCAGCTAAGCAGCAGAAGTTCTACCTTCCTCCTCCTCCGTTTTGTCGGCCTTACCAGCAGAAGAACTCAGGTGGTCGTGGATCTTCCCACCCACCCAACCCAAGCTATCAGAACAAGTCTCAGCCTCAAGCTCCAAGGTCAAATGCTCCTTATCACTGTCCGCTCTCAGAGGTGACTTGCAACAAGTGCCAGCAGAAAGGTCACTACGCGAACAAGTGCTTCAACCAAAGGAGCCTTCCGCCTCCTCCTCCTGTGAGGTCTTCAAGCAATGCAGTGGTCAAGCATAATCCAAAGCATGCAAAGGTGAACATGATGAATGCAGCTCAAGCAGAGGATTCTTCAGATGTAATCATGGGTAATCCCTCAGTTAATGACATTCCTGCAAAAGTCTTATTTGATACTGGTGCATCGCTTTCTTTCATTTCAAGACCTTTTGTGGCTATGCATGATTTGGTTACTCAAGTATTGCCGAGTCCTTTGTCTATTGTTTCTCTGGCTCGGCAAATGACTTCTCGAGCATTCGTTCGGGATTCCGTTATCAAGATGGGCGACTATAGACTTCTGTCTTCTCCAATTGTCCTTGGTGACTCGGATATTGATCTAATTCTTGGGATGGACTGGCTTTCTCAACACAAAGCTCAACTTGATTGTGCTGCCAGGGAAATTCAATTGACACACTCTTCTGAGGATGTTATCATCTATGCCGCTCGTGATGAAACCATTCGGTTATTCTCTCTCAATGAGAAGGGCGAGTTGGATGCTATTTCTCAAATTCCAGTCGTTTGTGAGTACGAAGATGTTTTTCCAGAAGAGCTTCCGGGTATGCCTCCGCACCGGCCAGTCGAATTCGTTATCGATCTTGAGCCTGGCACTGAACCCGTTTGCAAGCGTCCTTACAAGCTTGGACCTGAAGAACTGAAGGAATTGAAGAAACAACTCAATGAACAAGAGCGTCTAGGTTTGATCAGACCGAGTTCACCCCCATGGGGTTGTGGAGTTCTTTTTGTCCAGAAGAAGGATGGCACGGACCAACTGTGCGTCGATTACCGTCCATTGAATAAGAAGACAATCAAGAACAAGTATCCACTTCCCAACATCAATGAGCTATTCGAGCAACTCAAAGGTGCTAAAGTTTTCTCCAAGCTTGACCTCCGTATGGGTTATCATCAGATTCGCATTCGTGAACAAGATATTCCCAAGACAGCTTTCAGAACAAGCTATGGTTCTTATGAATATACTGTCATGTCTTTCGGCCTTGTCAATGCTCCTCCAACATTCTCTCGCATGATGAACTTTATCTTCAACCCCTACACAAATGAATTCGTCTTGGTTTATCTCGATGATATCTTGGTCTTCTCCAAGAATAAGTCGGATCATGCCAAACATTTGCGATTGGTGCTCGACAAGCTCAGAGAGCATCAATTCTATGCGAAGTTTTCCAAATGTGAGTTCTGGCTTGATGAAGTTCTTTATCTTGGTCATATCATCTCCGCCAAGGGCATTGTTGTTAATCCCGAGAAGGTGTCTGCAATTGTGAATTGGGAACCTCCTCAGAATGTCAACCAGCTCCGCAGTTTTCTTGGTCTTGCAAGCTATTGTCGAAGATTCATTGAGAATTTCTCTAAGATTGCAAAGCCTCTTTCCAACCTCCTCCAGAAGCATGTCAAGTATGTCTGGTCGCCTGAGTGTGACATTGCTTTCAACACCCTCAAAGAGAAGCTAGTAACAACTCCTGTCTTAACTCCTCCTGATGAATCCAAGCCATTCGAAGTTTTCTGTGATGCTTCTCTTCAAGGTCTCGGTGCTGTGTTAATGCAAGAGAAGAAAGTTGTGGCCTATACCTCTCACCAGTTGAAGCCCAACGAAAAGAACTACCCCACTCACGATCTCGAGTTGGCGGCAGTTTTCCATGCATTGATAACATGGAGACATCTCTTGTTGGGAAGGAAAGTGGACATATTCACCGATCACAAGAGCCCCAAGTATATCTTCACTCAACCCAACCTCAACCTCTGGAAAACTCGATGGGTCGAAATGATTCAAGAGTACAATCCAAGTATTGAATACACTCCTGGCAAGGCGAATGTGATTGCAGATGCTCTGAGCAGAAAAGCTTATTGCAACAGTTTAATTCTCAAGCCCTTCCAACCAGATCTTTGTGAAGCTTTCCGCAAACTGAATCTTCAAGTTGTTCCTCAAGGCTTTCTTGCCAACCTCATAGTCTCTCCTACTTTGGAAGATCAAATTCGTGAGGCACAACTCCTGGATGCCATGGTCAAAAAGGTGAAACGTGGTATCGACAAGGGCATTTCCAAGTACAAGTGCTATCGCTTGGATGACAAAGATACTCTTTTCTTCGAGGATCGAATTGTGGTTCCGAAAGGTGATCTGAGAAAAGTCATTATGAATGAGGCACACAATTCCCTCCTAGCCATTCATCCTGGAAGTACAACGAGGCACACAATTCCCTCCTAGCCATTCATCCTGGAAGTACGAAGATGTACCATGACCTCAAGCAGTCGTATTGGTGGACTCGAATGAAGCGAGAGATTGCTCAATTCGTGAATGAATGTGATGTCTGCAAAAGGGTGAAAGCAGAACACCAACGACCAGCTGGTCTCCTCCAACCTCTTGCTATTCCGGAATGGAAGTTTGATCATATCGAGATGGACTTCGTGACTGGATTTCCTAAGTCCAAGCGTGGAAATGATGCTATCTTCGTTGTCATTGACAAGCTTACTAAAGTGGCTCATTTTCTTCCTATCAAAGAATCTATCATAGCAGCTCAGCTGGCAGAGCTATACACCTCCAAAATTGTATCCTTGCACGGCATTCCACAATTGATCTCTTCAGACCGTGCAAGCATTTTCACCTCTAAGTTCTGGGACTCCTTTCAAAAGGCCATGGGCACCAACATTCATTTCAGCATAGCTTTCCATCCTCAAACAAGTGTCCAAGTCGAGCGAGTCAATCAAATCCTCGAAGACATGCTCAGGGCTTGTGTCATCTCTTTCGGCATGAAGTGGGAAGATTGTCTTCCATATGCCGAGTTCTCCTACAACAACAGCTTCCAAGCGAGTTCGGGCAAGGCCCCATTCGAAATTCTCTATGGCAGAAAGTGTCGTACTCCTCTCAATTGGTCTGAGACAGGTGAACGCCAACTTATTGGCAACAACTTGATCACAGAAGCCGAAGAAATGTGCAAAGTCATTCGTGAGAATCTCAAAGCCCCACAATCGCGCCAGAAGAGTTACTATGATAGCAAGCACCATGACTTGGCTTTTGAAATCAGAGACCATGTCTACCTCCGCGTCTCTCCAATGAAAGGCACTCGTCGCTTCGCTATCAAAGGGTAGCTTGCCCCTAGATACGTGGGTCCTTTCAAGATCATTGGCAAAAGAGGCGATCTCGCCTATCAACTTGAGCTTCCGTCCAATTTTGCAAACGTGCACGATGTGTTTCACGTGTCACAGCTTCGCAAGTGCTTCAAGACTCCTGAGCGCACTATCAACTTCGAAGAAATTGACCTCCAAGAAGACCTCTCTTATCATGAGCACCTTGTTGCTATCCTTGAAGAAACTGAGTGCAAGACTCGCAACAAGTCAATCAAATTCCTGAAAGTGAAGTGGTCACACCATTCTGACCAAGAAGCCACCTGGGAGCGTGAGGATCACCTCCGTTCCGAATATCCGGAGTTCTTTCAGTCCTAGATCTCGGGACAAGATCCTCTTGTAGTGGTGGAGTGTTGTAACACCCCGGATGTAGCTTTCCACATTTGTAACTCCAACTCTTGCCATTTTCGGCTATGTGCTATGGTATTCCTTCCGTGGTTGGGTTTTGTCTTTCGTTTTGCATTTTGCTCATGTCATGCATCTCATATCATTTCATCATGTGCATCTCATTTGCATACGTGTTCGTCTCATGCATCCGAGCATTTTCCCCGTTGTCCGTTTTGCAATCCGACACTCCCACATGCACCGGAGCACCCCTCTTGTCTCTTTTTCGTGAGCAGGTGTTAAAGAATCTCGGAATGGACCGAGGCTTTCCAAGTGGCCTTGGTACACCACCGCTAGACCACTTGTCAAGTTTCGTGCCATTTGGAGGTCGTTTGATACTCCAACGGTTAACCGGATAACCGCGAAGGCCTCTTGTGTGTTGCAGCCCAACACCCCTTCAAAACAGCCCAAAAACCCATCTAAGTCACTTCCATGCTCTCCGTCGTCAAATCACGATCGTGTGGGCGAAAACTACACCCCATTTGGAGTCTCCTAGCTCCCTCTACCTATAAATATGTGACCATCCCCGAAATTTTCGGGCAAACCCTAGCTCACGCTCCCCTCGCGCCGCTGGACACGTCCGGACCGTGCCGGACGCGTCCGCCCTCCGCCGCCCAGCCAACCGTGAGCCGCCACGTGGCTGCTCCGCCACCCCCGCGCCGCCGGCCCGCCTGGCCCGTCGCCGGCCCCCGAGGCCCGCGCGCCTCGCCGCCTCCTCACGCCGCCCGCTCGGCCCCGCGCCGCCGCGCCGGATCTCCGCGCCCCGCCTCCCGGTTCTCCGCACCCCGCCTCCCGGTTCTCCGCGCCCCGCCGCCGGTCGGGCTCCGCCTCCCCGCCGGAGGAGCCGCGCCTCGCCGCTCCTCCACGCCGGCCGCCGCCTCCGCCCTCGGCCCCGAAGCCCCGGCCCTGAGCTCTCCTCTTTGGCCGTCCTCCTCCCCTCTGGCACCAACTCCGGCGAGGTTCCGGCCTGCCTCGGCGTCCGTGCCTAGATCCAGATCCAGCTCGGGTCAAACCTAGGTTGACTTCGATTTTCCTCTAAGTCTGCACATTATCATGCCATATTCATCGTGTCATAACTTTGCACCCGTGGCTCCATTTTGGGTGTGTAGCATACCGAATTGTTCGCCTCGATGAGTATATCATTTTACCTCATTGCATCATTTTCATTTGAGCTCATCTTGATGCACGAAATGTTGTTGGAAGAGACTATGTGATGTTAGTTTCAGATTCTTATCAGAACATGCACTTTTGTCATTTTTGCCATGATTGATGTGTGCATCTTATGGGCATGAGCTCTACATGTGTTTTGTACTATGCCATGCCATCTTTACAGGGGTGTATGCCATGTATTTTTGTAATCAATGTGGTGACTAGAACAAGCATGCAAACTAGGCTTCGTGATGTTGCTGATTTTAGTCCCTGTTCTGCTGTTATTTTTATGCCAGGTAAACATGATGCTACAGAGAGATCCATGCATATTTTGAGATACTTCAGTAAGGATGTTTTGAACATATGGTTGTGCTCTATCCATACATGCCCCTGTTGGAAATTATGGAGTAGTCTAGCCTGTCATTTTCTTGCTCTACTTTTGCTATAAAATGTTTCCTGGCAGATTGTTTACATGTTATTCAATTTTGCCAAGGTTGTTGTAGTTGATCCTTGCATGCTATAAACTTGTTCTTGCCATGTTTAGTTTCATAAACATGTATTCTTGCTGGGGCTATGCTTATCTTGTCATGCAATGACTTGTGGTGAGTGAATCAAGCTCGCAAAGATGCCTTCATGATGCTGTTAATGCCATGCTCTGTTTCCTGAATCTGTTAACGAAACTTGCTATGTTTACATGGGTGCCATCTTATTCTCTGATCCTTTTCGGCTCATGGTCAGTAAGGGACTTTTGTTCTATGCTTTGAGTAGAATCATGTCATGCCTTGTTTTGCTATTATAAGTTCCTTTAGCATGTTGATTTCTTGCTCTGAACATTGCTACCTGATGCTGTTTATGCCATGTCCAACCTGATATCTTTTGCACTTTTGTCATGCTTGTTTGAACCTGCTATGGTGTGATTTAGCCGTAGCTCAGTGTTCCTTTTTTGTCAAGCATCTCCTGTAGATCACTGTCATATGCTTTGTTATTATGTTGGGGTGCTATAGCATAGTTTCTTGTTGCATGCTAAGTAGCATCGTGCTGTTAATCGCAGATTTGTGTCATTCTTGTTTTGATTGCCATTTGCAAACCGTGCATCCGATTCCGGTGATCTTTATATCGATTTCAACCAAAATCATCTCATCTTTCCAGCGGAATACTTGGTTTGCCAAGTTGATGCCTTGTTCATCATTTTCCCTTCCGGAGCCCGCATATGCATTGCATATTACATCTCGCATATCATGTCATGTATTGCATCATATTGATTGTGCATTGCTCCATGTTTGATTGTGGTTCCATTCCTTGTGTTCTTGCTGTGGGTAGAGCTGAGAGACGAGTACGTGCATGAGGAACCTATTGAGAACGCTTACGAGGATCAAGCTTTCGACAACTCTGAGAACTTTGCAGGCAAGATGACCATACCTTCGATATCACTTCTATCTTTGCTTTGCTAGTTGCTCGCTCTATCGTTATGTTAGCTCTACCTGCCATTGTTTATCATGCCTCCCATATTGCCATGTCAAGCCTCTAACCATCCTGTCCTAGCAAACCGTTGTTTGGCTACGTCACCGCTTTTGCTCAGCCCCTCTTATAGCGTTGCTGGTTGCAGGTGAAGATGAAGTTCGTTCCTTGTTGGAACATGGATATTTTGGGATATCACAATATCTCTTGTTTAATTAATGCACCTTATATACTTGGTAAAGGGTGGAAGGCTCGGCCTTATGCCTGGTGTCTTGTTCCACTCCTGCCGCCCTAGTTTCCGTCATACCGGTGTTATGTTCCTTGATTTTGCATTCCTTACGCGGTTGGGTGATTTATGGGACCCCCTTGACAGTTCGCTTTGAATAAAAATCCTCCAGCAAGGCCCAAACTTGGTTTTACCATTTGCCACCTAAGCCTTTTTCCCTTGGGTTTTCGCGAGCCCGAGGGTCATCTTTATTTACCCCCCCCCCCCCCCCCCTGGGGCCAGTGCTCCTCCGAGTGTTGGTCCAAACTAGAGCCCTTTGCAGAGCCCCCTCAAGGAAACTTGAGGTCTGGTTTTAGTTGTATGGATTGCTCATCCGTTGTGCCCTGAGAACGAGATATGTGCAGCTCCTATCGGGATTTGTCGGCACAGTCGGGTGGTCTTACTGGTCTTGTTTTACCATTGTCGAAATGTCTTGCGAACCGGGATTCCGAGACTGGTCGGGTCTTCCCGGGAGAAGGTATTTCCTTCGTTGACCGTGAGAGCTTATGATGGGCGAAGTTGGGACACCCCTGCAGGGTATTATCTTCCGAAAGCCGTGTCCGCGGTTATGAGGCAGATGGGAATTTGTTAATGTCCGATTGTAGAGAACTTGACACTTGACTTAATTAAATTGCATCAACCGCGTGTGTAGCCGTGATGGTCTCTTCTCGGTGGAGTCCGGGAAGTGAACACGGTTTGGGTTATGTATGAGCGTAAGTAGTTTCAGGATCACTTCTTGATCACTTCTAGCTTCTCGACCGATGCGTTGCTTCTCTTCTCGCTCTCACTTGCGTATGTTAGCCACCATATATGCTTAGTGCTTGCTGCAGTTCCACCATATTACCCTTTCCTACGTACAAGCATAAATAGTCTTCATCTCGCAGGTGTGAGATTGTTGAGTTCCCGTAGCTCACAGATTCTACCAAAACAGATGCAGGTGCCGAGGATGCCAGCGCAAGGGGCGCAATCGAGCTCAAGTGGGAGTTTGATGAGGACCTTGGTTGTTACTATGTTTCGTTTCCAGATGATCAGTAGCGGAGCCCAGTCAGGGACGATCGGGGATCTAGCATTTGGGGTTGTCTTCTTTTCATTTGGATTTGACCGTAGCCGGTCTATGAGTGTATTTTGAATGATGTATGATTTATATTATGTATTGTGTGAAGTGGCGATTGTAAGCCAACTCTCTTTATCCCATTCTTGTTCATTACATGGGATTGTGTGAAGATGACCCTTCTTGCGACAAAACCACCATGCGGTTATGCCTCTAAGTCGTGCTTTGACACGTGGGAGATATAGCCGCATCGTGGGCGTTACATGGGTCCGGCAGGGGGACATCTTCTATATAAAACCATTCCGAAGGCCAGTCTTCGGACGCCTTCTTCGGGGTTCCGGATAGATATCCGGTCCCGACGATGCGCCATAGTTCGGCTCCGCCCACTTGATATATTGACCCCTCTTGAGAACAGGGCACAAGGCAGAACAGCTTCTTCCACAATGCAAAATGAGGCTCGTAGCTTATTTGCACAGCTAGGGGGGTAAATGTAAAAATAGCCTGACTTTTCGCATTCATTCAACACGTGGAAGACGGCCATTATTGGGCGTGGAAGCCGAGGAGCGCAATATTCACAGGAAGCCGGACACTATTCAACAGGTACACGGGATTTGGAGAAGAACCCGCCTTGCAATGCCGAAGACAATCTACGCGCCAGACTCATCGCCATTGAAGCCTGGTTCGGGGGCTACTGAGGGAGTCCCGGATTAGGGGGTGTCCGGATAGCCGAACTATCACCTTTGGCCGGACTCCTGGACTATGAAGATACAAGATTGAAGACTTCGTCCCGTGTCCGGATGGGATTTTCCTTGGCGTGGAAGGCAAGCTTGGCGATACGAATATGTAGATCTCCTACCATTGTAACCGACTCTGTGTAACCCTAACCCTCTTCGGTGCCTATATAAACCGGAGGGTTTTAGTCCGTAGAACGAACAACAATCATACCATAGGCTAGCTTCTAGGGTTTAGCCTCTCTGATCTCGTGGTAGATCTACTCTTGTACTACCCATATCATCAATATCAATCAAGCAGGAGTAGGGTTTTACCTCCATCGAGAGGGCCCGAACCTGGGTAAAAACATCGTGTCCCTTGTCTCCTGTTACCATCCGCCTAGACGCATAGTTCGGGACCCCCTACCCAAGATCCGCCGGTTTTGACACCAACACTCGTACTCCTCTCTGCGCGGGCTTCCACTGTCGCGTCTTCCGCGGCTCTGCGATGTCCCTTTCCTAGGCCTCGCTGTGTCCATCGCCCTGGTGCTCTCGGTGCGGCATGGTCAATGTGGTCAAGGAACGACTTCCATCGGAAGAGTACTGTACGTGGAGAGGCTGACAGCTGGGTCCACGGTGGCCGCAAGGAAGTGCCTCCTTATTACGCACAAAATAATTATTCCTCCACCTGACAGCGGGGAGCCACCGGTCGGGCCACCGTATTTCGTGAAAAAAATGTTCCCCCCTCTGTCAGCTCGGACCCACCGGAAGTGCCTCCTTATTACGCACAAAAAAATGAATACTCCCCCTGCTAGCTGGGATCCTCCTTGGTGGGAGGCTGACTTGTGGGCCTACTAAGTTGACGGGGACGGAGGGCTTTGTCAACTTAGTCAATATGGACGATTCTAGCTCCAGTGACCATACGATCATCCAATGGCCATAGTGCTTCTTCAACCTCTGGTCTTCGCGCTCCAGCCGCCCAAAGCAGCCGCGGTCGTGCCGCATGCTCCTGTCTCTCGTGGCGGCTGTGCTACCATGGAGGCCTCACCGCCCCCTACTATTCCCACCGCTGGCCAGATTCTACGGTGACGGCAGCCTCACGCCGCAGCCGAACCAGTGAACCCTCGTACTCCTCTCCGCGTGGGCATCCACTGCCGCGTCTTCCCCGGCTTTGTGTCGTCCCCTTCCTAGGCCTCGCCGTCGTCCACCGCCGTGGTGCTCTCGGTGCGGCCTGGTCAACATGGTCAAGGAACGACTTCCATCGAACGTGGACTGTACGTGGAGAGGCTGACAGCTGGGCCCACGGCTGCAGCAAGGAAGTGCCTCCTTATTAAGCGGAAAATAATGATACCTCCACCTAACAGTAGGGACCCAGCGGACGGGCCACTGTATTTTGCGAAAAAAATGTTTCCCCCCTAACTACTGGGACCCACCAGCTACATCTTCACACGCAAGGAAGTGCCTGACAGTCGGGACCCACCTGGTCGAAGCATACTTAGTGTTGTCATTCTGGTCGCGAACGTGTACGTACATACTGGTGGATGTAGAGGCACGCACGTGTCGTAGTAGAGGCGCACACGTAGCATGTACACGTACGTACAACGGCCAGTGTGCAAGAAAGAAAATACGACCACATACGTACATATGGGCGGGGTCTCGAACGCCTACTCATGCATACGTACGACCATGGCTCGTGTACATGGCTGGGTTGGAACGGAGAAACAGCGTCGTCGTCATGTTCATGGGGAGCCAACCGGCTGGGTCGGAATGAAATGCATCATCATGTTCATCGGGAGGGCTTGTACGGAACAGGCAATGGAAACGAGGCCTGGCGTACCGCAAATGGAGGAAACGGCCTTGTGTTTGACCAACCACGTTCGAAACGGGATCCTGTTCATCAGGAGGGGTCTGGCGTACCGCAAAACGGAGGAAACGGACTTGTGTTGGACCTCCTACGGTCGAAACGGGGTCCTTTTGATCGGGAAGGGTGTGGCGTGCCGCAAAACGGACGAAACGGAATTGTGTTGGAGCGCTACGGTCGAAACGGGGGGTCCTGTTCATCGGGAGGGGTGTGGCGTACCACAAAACGGGACTCCAAGGGATACTGTTCATCTCCACTGTCGACATCCTCTAGCCTCCACGGGCTACTGTTCATCCACCGTCGACCTCCTCCAACCTCCACCTGCGACTGTTCATCCACGGGCTCCTATTCATCCAGCCTCCACCGCGCGCTACTCCACCGGCTACTGTTCAACCACCCCTCTCCACGGGCTCCGATTCAACCACCCCTCCACCATCTACTGTTCATCCAGCCCTCCACGGGGTCGTCCTGTTCATCCAGCCCTCCATGGGGTACTGTTCATCCAGCCCCAACCGGCTCGATCGATTGGGGTCCTGTTCATCCAGAGGCAACGCCACGGGGTCCTGTTCATCCACCCCCACCACTCACTGTTCATCCAACCCCCCCCCCCCCCGGCAACACTCACTGTTCATCTAGAGGCAGCATCGATCAGCTTCAGTTAGCAGCAGTAGCGAAGGAATCGCTCGATCGGGTTCAGTTAACAGCCATTGATCGATCGCTCGGGTTTAGTACTCCGTAGCCTGCAGTGCTGCTCGGGTTCAGTTAGATCCCAACGCCTCGCTTAGGTTCAGTTACAGCCAACGCCTCGCACACATGCGCGTACATGTACGAGAGAAACGTGCATCTCTCGGCCCCGACCACCCACCGTAACCGGGAACACCCCGATATTTTCCTCGCGCTCGCTTCTACCACGGTTTTTTCCGTCATGGACGGCCCAAAGAATGTCATGCAGCTGCGTCTCCGGCCCGCCCAGGACGAAAAGCCCATTTTCTGTCATGATTTCTTGTCATAGAAGTAGGAGACCACCACATCTATGATGATACCGGGTTTTGTCACAATTATGGTCATAGAAGTGTCATAAGTATGACAGAATATTTTTTTCGTTCGGCCCAAAATGTCACGGATGTGTCTTTTTTTGTATTGACATGCCCTGCAAAAACAAGTTAGACGTCCTCTACTTTGTTGTTGCAAGTTTTATGTGGCTGCTACGGGCTTCTAGCAAGAACCGTTCTTACCTATGGCACAAAAACACAACGGTGATTTATCAAGTTTGTTGTTTTAACCTTCAACAAGGACTGGCTGCAGTCAAATTTGATTCAACTAAAGTTGGAGAAACAGACACCCGCCAGCCACCTTTATGCAAAACCAGTTGCATGTCTGTCGGTGGAAACAGTCTCATGAACGTGGTCATGTAAGGTTCGTCCGGACCGCTTCATCCAACAATACCGCCGAATCAAAATAAGACCTTGGTGGTAAGTAGTATGAGGACCACCGCCCACAACTCTTTGTGTTCTACTCGTGCATATAATCTACGCATAGACCTGGCTCGGATGCCACTGTCTGGAAACGTAGCATGCAATTTCAAAATATTTCCTATGCTCACGGAAGATTTATCTAGGAGATGCATAGCAACGAGAGGGGAGAGTGTGTCTACATAGCCTCATAGACCGAAAGCGGAAGCGTTTCACAATGCGGTTGGTGTAGTCGAACTTTCTTCACGATCCAATCGATCTAGTGCCGAACGGACAACACCTCCGAGTTTAGCACACATGCGGCTTGATGACGTCTCCTCCTTCTTGATCCAGCAAGCGGGAGAGGAGAAGTAGATGGAATCACAACCAACACGGCGGCGTGGTGGTGATGGAGCACCGACAGTGCTTCGCTAAGCGTCGCCGGGACGAGGCGGTGGAACTACGGAGTGACGGGAGAGAGAGAGGGTGAAAGTGCAACTATCCCTAGGTGGTTTTGGTAATTTATAACAACATGTAGCTCATTGAGCTAATGCTATTCCAAGAAAAATATTTCAGGAAAGCTCAATGAATGGCATGGCATGGATGATGAAAGTGGATCCCTCAAAATATTAAGGACAAAGGATTGGCTCAAGCTCAAAAGCTCAAGACTCTATATTTTACATTTTAGTGATCCAAGATCACATTGAGTCTATAGGAAAAGCCAATACTATCAAGGAGGGATGAGGTGTTGCTTAATGAGCCTCTTGCTTCAAGTGCTTAGTGATATGCTCCAAAAACCCTCAACTACTTTCTCACATCCACATATGACCTAAACCCAAAGTCAAAATCGGTCCCACCGATTCTTTCTATCCAGCGACACCGAGTTCAAATGTCATAGCCACTGCCACAAACTCTAGGCAAATCGGTCTCACCGATAGGTATCTCGGTCTCACCGAGATGGGATTGTAATCTCTATGTTTCCCTTCGTAATGTTTCGGTCTAACCGAAGTGAGCGATCGGTCCCACCGAGATTGCAATGTAAACTCTGTGTTTCCCTTGCGTAACATTTCGGTCTCACCGAAATGAGCGAATCGGTCCCACCGAGTTTACATGACCAACTCTCTGGTTAGCTAATTACCAAAATCGGTCTCACCAAGTTTGTGTAATCGGTCTCACCGAGATTACGTTATGCCCTAACCCTAACCATATCGGTCCTACCGAGTTGCATGTCGGTCCCACCGAAAATCCTAACGGTCACTAGATTTGCTAAATCGGTCCGATCGAGTTTGTTGATTTGGTCCCACCGAGTTTGGTAAATTGTGTGTAACGGTTAGATTTTGTGTGGAGGCTATATATACCCCTCCACCACCTCTTCATTCGTGGAGAGAGCCATCAGAACAAACCTACACTTCCAACTTACCAGTTCTGAGAGAGAACCACCTACTCATGTGTTGAGGCCAAGATATTCCATTCCTACCATAAGAATCTTGATCTCTAGCCTTCCCCAAGTTGCTTTCCACTCAAATCTTCTTTCCACCAGATCCAAATCCTATGAGAGAGAGTTGAGTGTTGGGGAGACTATCATTTGAAGCACAAGAGCAAGGAGTTCATCATGAACGCGCCATTTGTTACTTCTTGGAGAGTGGTGTCTCCTAGATTGGCTAGGTGTCACTTGGGAGCCTCCGACAAGATTGTGGAGTTGAGCCAAGGAGTTTGTAAGGGCAAGGAGATCGCCTACTTCGTGAAGATCTACCGCTAGTGAGGCAAGTCCTTCATGGGCAATGGCCATGGTGGGATAGACAAGGTTGCTTCTTCGTGGACCCTTCGTGGGTGGAGCCCTCCGTGGACTCGCGCAACCGTTACCCTTCGTGGGTTGAAGTCTCCATCAACGTGGATGTACGATAGCACCACCTATCGGAACCACGACAAAAACATTCGTGTCTCCAATTGCGTTTGAATCCTCCAAACCCTTCCCTTTACATTCTTGCAAGTTGCATGCTTTAAATTTCCGCTGCTCATATACACTTTGCATGCTTGCTTGAATTGTGTGAAGATTGCTTGACTTGTCCAAAGATAGCTAAAATCTGCCAAAGTCTAAAATTGGGAAAAGGTTAAGTTTTTAATTGGTCAAGTAGTCTAATCCCCCCTCTAGACATACTTCAAGGTCCTACAAGTGGTATCAGAGCTTTGGTCTCCATTTGCTTTGATTTCCATAGCTTTTGGTGGTCATAGCCTTGGTTTCACAACCTAGGAGAGTATGGCGTCTAGCGAGGGAAATTATCACCGTAGAGGTCCTTACTTTGATGGCACTAATTTTGCTAGTTGGAAGCATAAGATGAAAATGCATATTCTCGGACATAACCCCGCCATTTGGGCTATTGTGTGTATTGTCTTGCAAGGTGAATTCTTTGATGGGAGAGAGCCGAACCATGAAGCTAGTGCGAATGAATTGAAGATGCTGCAATACAACTCTCAAGCTTGTGATATCCTCTTCAATGGCTTGTGCCCCAAAGAATTCAACAAAATCAGCCGTCTTGAGAATGCAAAGGAAATTTGGGATACTTTGATTGATATGCATGAAGGTACCGACTCCGTCAAGGAATCCAAGTTGGATGTGCTCTAAAGTCAACTTGACAAGTTCAAAATGAAGGATGGTGAAGGTGTCGCTGAAATGTACTCTAGGCTTGCTCTTATCACAAATGAGATTGCCGGCTTAGGAAGTGAAGAGATGACTGACAGATTCATCATCAAGAAGATCCTAAGAGCATTGGATGGAAAGTACGATACCGTGTGCACATTGATCCAAATGATGCCAAACTACAAAGATCTCAAGCCAACGGAAGTCATTGGAAGAATTGTTGCTCATGAGATGTCATTCAAGGATAAGGAGGAACTTCACAGCAAGTCAAGTGGTGCTTACAAAGCCTCATGTGAAGCCCCCACATCATCAAGTGAAAAACAAACCTTCAATGAAGAATTGAGCTTAATGGTGAAGAACTTCAACAAATTCTACAAGAGTAGAAGCAAAGAAAGAAGCTCTAAGTCAAGGTCCTACAATGACAAAAGATCTTCTAGTCGAGAGCGCAATTGCTACAATTGTGGGAGACCCGGACACTATTCCAATGAGTGTACGGCACCCTACAAAAGAAGGGAAGATTCTCCAAAAAGAAGAAGTAGAAGAGAAGAATCACCACCAAGAGAGAGAAGGAGTAGAGATGATCGTTATGAACGAAGACCCTCACGGAGAAGCAAGGATTCGGAAAGGAAGGACAAGTCATCAAAGAGCTACACAAAACAAAGACATCAAGCTCATGTTGGTGAATGGGTATCCGGCTCCAACTCCGACAATCACTCCGAGAGAAGCTATCACTCCGACTCCGAATATACTTAAGATGAAGGTGTTGCCGGTCTAGCACTTGTGTTAACCAACTCCTACAACATATTTGATTCACCAAATGAAGGAATTGGAAGATGCTTTATGGACAAAGGTCCTAAGGTAACAGAGGGAGTCCTGGACTAGGGGGTGTCCGGATAGCCGAACTATCATCATTGGCCGGACTCCAAGACTATGAAGATACAAGATTGAAGACTTCGTCCCGTGTCCGGATGGGACTTTCCTTGGCGTGGAAGGCAAGCTTGGCAATACGGATATGTAGATCTCCTACCATTGTAACCGACTCTGTGTAACCCTAGCCCTCTCCGGTGTCTATATAAGCCGGAGGGTTTTAGTCCGTAGGACGAACAACAATCATACCATAGGCTAGCTTCTAGGGTTTAGCCTCCTTGATCTCGTGGTAGATCTACTCTTGTACTACCCATATCATCAATGTTAATCAAGCAGGAGTAGGGTTTTACCTCCACCGAGAGGGCCCGAACCTGGGTAAAAACATCGTGTCCCTTGTCTCCTGTTACCATCCGCCTAGACGCACAGTTCGGGACCCCCTACCCGAGATCTGCCGGTTTTGACACCGACATTGGTGCTTTCATTGAGAGTTCCTCTGTGTCGTTACCCATAGGCCCGATGGCTCCTTCGATCATCAACAATGACGCGGTCTAGGGTGAGACTTTTCTCCCCAGACAGATCTTTGTATTCGGCGGGTTTGCACTGTGGGCCAATTCGCTTGGCCATCTGGAGCAGATCGAAAGCTATGCCCCTGGCCATCAGGTCAGATTTGGAAGTTTGAACTATACGGCCAACATCCGCAGAGACTTGATCTTCGACGGATTCGAGCCACAGCCGAGCGCGCCGCACTATCACGATGGGCATGATTTAGCTCTGCTGCCAGACAGTGCCCTGGAGGCCGCACAAGAGTCCGCTTTGACCCTTAACTCGGAGCCGACTGCGCCGATCGGGGATGGGTGGCTAGACACCGCCTCGGGGGCTGCTACCTCTACGGTGATGGAGCCGAATACCGACCCTGTCCCTTGTGAAGCTCGTGACTCCGAGGTGCCGGACTCCTCGCCGGACTCCGAACCTCCCGCGCCCCTTCCAGTCGAATCCGATTGGGCGCCGATCATGGAGTTCACCGCTGCGGACATCTTTCAGCACTCGCCTTTTAGCGACATCTTGAATTCGCTAAAGTATCTCTCTTTATCAGGAGAGCCCTGGCCGGATTACGGTCAGGACGGTTGGGATGCGGACGACAAAGAAATTCAAAGCCCACCCACCACCCACTTTGTAGCCACTATCGACGACTTAACCGACATGCTAGACTTCGACTCCGAAGACAACGACGGTATGGACGACGATGCCGGAGACGACCAAGAACCAGCGCCTATGGGGCACTGGAAGCCACCTCGTCATATGACATATACATGGTGGACATCCCAAAGGATGGGAATGGCAATGGAACAGCGGAGGATGACCCCTCCAAGAAACAGCCTAAGCGCCGGCGTCAGCGGCGCCGCTCTAAATCCCGCCATAGCAAAAATGGAGATTCCGGCTCCGGAGACAATAAAACCCCGGACAGTGCCGAAGACAACCCCCTCCAGCAAGATTCATCACAGGAGGATGGAGAAGCCAGCCCTCGTGAGAGAGCGGCAGACAAAGAGGTAGAGGACGATAATTACATGCCTCCCTCTGGAGACGAGGCAAGCCTCGACGACGACGAATTTCTCGTGCCTGAGGACCCGTCGAACAAGAGCGTTTCAAACGCAGGCTTATGGCCACGGCAAGCAGCCTCAAGAAAAAGCAGCAACAGCTTAGAGCTGATCAAGATTTGCTAGCCGACAGATGGACTGAAGTCCTTGCGGCCGAAGAGTACGAACTCGAACGCCCCTCCAAAAGCTACCCCAAACGCAAGCTGCTGCCCCGATTAGAGGAGGAAGCATATAAACCTACATCACCAGCGCACAATACGGCCGGCCGGCCACCTCGTGGCTGCGACAGAGAGGCCTCTAGGCCCTCCACTAAAGCCGCACCCCGGCATCGCTCGAAAAGTACAAAGCCACGGGGGAATGCGCCGAACTTGCGAGACATATTGGAGGATATGGCAAGACAAACAAGATCGATCTATGGATCGCGTGGGCGCCCCACGATACACGGCGACAATTGCCACGCCGGATATAGCAATTCCGGCCGGGCCGAACACAGTAGACAAAGCTCGCTTGAGCTGCGTCGTGATATAGCCCAATACAGAGGCGCCGCACACCCACTATGCTTCACAGACGAAGTAATGGATCATCAAATCCCCGAAGGTTTCAAACTCGTAAACATTGAATCCTATGACGGCACAACAGATCCCGCGGTTTGGATCGAGGATTATCTCCTGCACATCCACATGGCCCGCGGTGATAATCTCCATGCCATCAAATACCTCCCACTCAGGCTTAAAGGACCAGCTCGGCATTGGCTCAACAGCTTGCCAGCAGAATCAATTGGGTGTTGGGAGGACCTGGAAGCCGCATTCCTTGATAACTTCCAGGGCACATATGTGCGACCACCAGACGCCGATGACCTAAGCCACATAATTTAGCAGCCAGACGAATCGGCCCGACAATTCTGGACACAGTTCTTAACCAAGAAAAATCAAATTGTCGACTGTCCGGATGTAGAGGCCCTTGCAGCTTTCAAACATAACATCCGTGATGAATGGCTTGCCCGGCACCTAGGACAGGAAAAGCCGAAATCAATGGAAGCCCTCACATCACTCATGACCCGCTTCTGTGCGGGAGAAGACAGCTGGCTAGCCCGCAGTAACAACCTAACCAAAAACTCTGGTAGTTCGGATACCAAAGATAGAAATGGCAGGTCACGTCGCAATAAGCATAAGCGCTGCATCAACGACGATAATACTGAAGATACGGCAGTCAACGCCGGATTCAGAGGCTCTAAACCCGGTCAGCGGAAAAAGCCATTCAAAAGAACTACTCCGGGCCCGTCCAATTTGGACCGGATACTCGATCGCTTGTGCCAGATACATGGCACCCCCGAAAAGCTAGCTAATCACACCAACAGAGATTGTTGGGTGTTCAAGCAGGCAGGAAAATTAATCGCCAAAAGCAATGACAAGGGGCTGCATAGCGATGACGAGGAGGAGACACGGCCGCCGAACAATAGAGGACAGAAGGGTTTCCCCCCACAAGTGCGGACGGTGAACATGATATACGCAACCCACATACCCAAAAGGGAGCGGAAGCGTGCGCTCAGGGACGTATACGCGATGGAGCCAGTCGCCCCAAAGTTCAATCCGTGGTCCTCCTGCCCGATCACTTTTCATCGAAGGGACCACCCCACCAGTATCCGCCACGGCGGATTCGCCGCCTTGGTTCTAGACCCAATCGTCGACGGATTTCACCTCACTAGAGTCCTGATGGACGGCGGCAGCAGCCTGAACCTGCTTTATCAGGATATAGTGCGCAAGATGGGCATAGACCCCTCAAGGATTAAACCCACAAAAACGACCTTCAAAGGCGTCATACCAGGTGTAGAGGCCAATTGTACTGGCTCAGTCACACTTGAAGTGGTCTTCGGATCCCCGGATAACTTCCTAAGCGAGGAGTTAATCTTCGACATAGTCCCGTTCCGCAGCGGCTATCATGCACTGCTTGGACGAACCGCATTTGCAAAGTTCAATGCGGTGCCACACTATGCATACCTCAAGCTCAAGATGCCAGGCCCTCGAGGAGTCATCACTATCAACGGAAACACTGAACGCTCTCTCCGAACGGAGGATCATACAGCAGCTCTCGCGGCAGAAGTGCAGAGTAGCCTCTTAAGGCAATTCTCGAGTCCGGCTGTTAATCGACCGAACACCGTCAAGTGCGCCCGGAGCAACCTACAACAAGACCACCTGGCACGTTCCGAGCACGCGTAGCAACGCGGCCCCAACCCCAGCCCTCGCAAAATTGCAAGACCAGTACTACGCGTACATCACTACGCTCTGGAGATACCATGGGCATAGGGGGAGGGGCACGACCACGGCAGCCCCAGAGTGTGGCTCAACCACACCAGGGGCTCCCAAATGAGTCATCCTTTTTTCTCTTTCTTTTTTTCTTCTTATCCTCAGGACTCTGTTTCCCAGAAGCCCTGCCCGGCAGTAGACCTGCCGAACTCACGATGCAACAGCCAGGGAAGCAGAAAAGCTACGGCGAATATCCAGGTGGTCTCCATTACGAGCATTATACCTGTTTTATACACCATTCCGCAGCCTACCCCTGGAGGGGGACATGTTAAATAGTCCCACCCCCTTCTTATCGCACTATTTGTATCGTTTTGCATTCATTGCAGTATTTTTCGAATAAACAATGCATCGCTTTTTGCTTAATCATTGCATTCCTTTTTATATATATGTTCACTTATGACATGTTGCATCCGTATGCTTCGGTACGGCCAAATACACCAGGGGCTTAAGTTCCCCAAATTATGGTGTGATAAGTCCGAACACTTTCACAAGTGCGCCACCCCGAACTTATAGCATTATATGCATCAGCTCCGAATCATGTCTTGGGTTAATAGTTGGGTTTGCCCGGCTCCCATCTTTTGGTACCTTACATTCTGTTATATCGGCTAAGGTAGCGCTGGGAGAACCACTGTGATTGTGCCCCAGTTGAGCTGGGTGAGCACGTCAGTGGAGAAAGCTAAAACTGACCGTCATGATGGGGCGAGAGTCGGTCGCTGTTCGAGAGATTTTTTTTTGAGTCCCTAAAGACTTATGCCGCTTAGAGCGAGGAACCGGCTCTGTCCGGCCCAGGCATGGATAGCGCCCCGAATTCGGCCTTCCGAACACTAGGGGCTTCGCCGAAATTTAAAATTATAGAATTCTATGGCTAAGTGAGAGTGTTCAAGCATTATAAGTCCGGTTGCCTCGTTCGTTGTGTTGAGCGCCTCCCTAGATGGACCCAAAAATGGGAACAAGAGCGCTCAAGTTTATCCCGAACACCCCAGCACTCGTGGCATGGGGGCCGCAGCCAACGACTTGCCATCTCTCAGATTTGATAAACGGCCGCACAAAAGGTAATATTTTAAATTAACAAGCGTTGCTTAGCGCATATGAACAAAGTTTTCAGCGCACAGGATAACACGATGCGAGTCTACTCAAAAATTACATCTTTGGAGCATTCACCCGCAGTAATGCGGGCACCCTTCAGGACACCCTTATAATACATCTCGGGCGTGCGATACTCCTTGCCCGGCAGTGGCGCGTCCGTCACAAGCTTCTCGGCGTCCATCTTGCCCCAGTGCACCTTAGCACGGGCACCTTTAATGCAGGCGGAGTGCTTGATGACGTCAACCCACGGACAGGCGTCCACCAGCCGCCGCACCAGACCGAAGTAGCTCCCAGGCATGGCTTCTTTGGGCCACAGCCGAACTATGAGGCTCTTCATGGCCTGTTCGGCCACCTTGTGGAGCTCGACCAGCTGCTTCAGCTAGTCGCTCAGGGGCACCGGATGTCTGGCCTCAGCATACTAAGACCAGAACACCTTTTTCGTCGAGCTCCCCTCCTCGGCTGTGTAGAACGCGGCAGCATCGGACATGCTACGGGGCAGATCTGCGAACGCTCCTGGAGAGCTCCGAATTCGGGTAAGTAACAAGTAATTCACTTTTACATGCTTGCTTTGCATGAAGAATGCCTTACCCGCTGCTATCTTCTTTACTGCCTCAATTTCCTGGAGGGCCTTCTGGGCTTCGGCCTTAGCGGCTTTGGCACTCTCAAGAGCCGATGCAAGCTCGGATCCTCGAGTCTTAGAGTCACGCTCCAAACTCTCGTGTTTTTCCGCGAGAGCCTGGAGCTCTTGCCGCACCTCCGCCACCCGCGCCTCCTGCTTCTCTCGCTCGTCGCGTTCCGCGGCCGCATTGCGTTCGGCCGCGGACACCGCCTCCTTCAGGGTCGCCACCTCGTTCGTAGCCCCTGGAGTACCCACGTTAGCTCTGTCATTTTTTGCAACCAAATCCGTTTCTATAAGGTACAACTTTAATAAGGTGTTACTTACCTTCCTTGTCCTCGAGCTGCTTCTTGGCACGGCCGAGCTCGATGTCGGACCGCTCGAGGCTCTGCTTCAAGGAATTGACCTCTGCAGTCCGTGCGGCAGAGGTCAGCAGCGTAGCCTGCATTCCCATATTGACATATTTGTGTTAGACTCCTGCGTATATCTTTTTAGATCCTCAGTTCGGCTTTTATTTTCGAACACCGAACCGAGCATCAGGGGCTACTGTCTATGTGGTACTATTTTACATATCTTTAAAATTCTTACCTCAAAGCCTGTTAGAAGGCTGGTGCAGGCTTCGGTCAGCCCGCTCTTGGCGAGCTGAACCTTCTGAATCACCGCACTCATGACAGTGTGGTGTTCCTCGTCGATGGAAACGCCGTTGAGCGCCTCCAGCAAGTTATCCGGCGCCCCCGGTTGGACGGAGGCCGCCGGCGTCGTTGTCTTGCCCTTCTCGCAAAGGGGGCGCCCGCCGGACTCCGGAACCACCAAAGGTTCCGGTGCGGAGTCCGGTCCAAAGTCCGGGAGGTTGCCCTGTGGCACCTCCGGGGCCTCCTCCTCCTAGCTGGTACCCTTCTGGGACCCCACCTCGGCGTCGTCTGCATCACGGGGGGAGGAGGCGGTCGGAAGTGAAGCACTATTCACATCCGACGACCCTAGGGACCCGCTCGACGAAGCGGGGAGATCGTCCTTGGGCGGACTACATGGTTGTATTCGGCGTTAGAAGACGCTATGCAACGAAAGAAAAAACATGAGTTATTCTGGAATCCGAACACTTACGATCTCGCCAGGGGCTTGGCCCTCAAGAGCCACTCCTCGTCGCCGTCGTCGGTGTTGGTGGAACAGTCCGGGGGAAGGGTCCTTCCTTTCTTGGACCCTTCGGCCTCCCCCGTTGGGGGAGCCTTCCTCTTCTTCTCTCCCCCCACTGGGGGAGAGGCCTCTTTCTTCTCCTCCTCGTCTTCGGGGGAGGAGTCCGCCTCGGAGTCATCGGACGATGAATCCGATAACACCTGGCGCCGGGAACTCCTCCGGGTTCCCGTGGCTTTCTTCTTGGCCTTCTTCTCCGGCACCACATAAGGCCCCGGGACCAGCAGCCCTGTCAAACGGGCATCCGCTTGGTCTTCTGGAAGGGGAGCCAGACAGTTAACCTGTCCGGACGTCTTCTGCCAGGCTTGTTAAAGGTATGGGGAGTTTAGATCCCACATAGAGTCAAACTATGGAAAGCAAGTGTCCCGTAAAGGATAATATAGCTTACCTCGCCAGCCGGACGCTGTGAGCTGAACCCGCGATCTTCGGTAGCGGATGCGGGCGCATCGGCGCCCTTGAACAGCACCCTCCAGGCCTCTTCGTACGTAGTGTCGAAGAGCCTGCTCAAGATCTGGTGCTGTGCCGGATCGAACTTCCATAGGTTGAAATCCCGCTGTTGGCATGGGAGAATCCGGCGGATGAGCATGACCTGGACCACGTTGACAAGCTTGAGCTTCTTGCTCACCAGGGTTTGGAGACAGGATTGGAGTCCGGTCAGCTCCTCCGAACCGCCCCACAACAGGCCCTTCTCTTTCCAAGAGGTGAGCCGCGTGGGGATGCCAGATCTGAATTCGGGGGCCGCTGCCCATTCAGGGTCATGCGGCTCGGTGATGTAGAACCACCCCGATTGCCACCCTTTGACGGTTTCCACGAAGGCGCCCTCGAGCCAGGTGACGTTGGGCATCTTGCCCACCATGGCGCCTCCGCACTCCGCTTGGCTGCCGCCCACTACCTTCGGCTTGACGTTGAAGGTCTTTAGCCATAAGCCGAAGTGGGGCTGAATGCAGAGGAAGGCCTCGCACACGATGATAAACGCCGAGATGTTGAGGATAAAATTCGGGGCCAGATCATGGAAATCCAGGCCATAGTAGAACATGAGCCCCGGACAAAGGGGTGGAGTGGGAAGCCTAGTCCGCGGAGGAAATGGGGAAGGAATACCACCCTCTCATGGGGCCCGGGGGTGGGGACGAGCTGCCCCTTGTTGGGGAGCCGGTGCGCGATATCGCTGGACAAATATCCGGCCTTGCGCAGCTTCTTGATGTGCCCCTCCGTGACGGAGGAGGCCATCCACTTGCCTCCCGCTCCGGACATGGTTGGAGAAGGTTGAGGTGAGATGTGCGGACTTGGGCGCTGGAGCTCGAGTGCTCGGAGATGGATAAGCTAAGGAGGAAGAAGGCGTAGGTAAAAAGGTGGATCGTTATCCCCTTATATATGGGCGGACAAAACTGTGCGTCCCCACCAGCCCAGTAAAACTCGCTTATCTCACAAGTGCCGCAATCAATGGCGCGGTTGGATTACCCACGTCCGTATTGATGAGAATCCCGGAATAAGGGGACACGATCTCTGCTTTGACAAGACATGCCAAGGAAACCGCTTCGCTAAACGCGCTGAGGTGGAACAATAAAAACAATTCGAGTAAAGGCTTGGCCATGGTGTGACGTCATATCACGAAATACGTTAGCAGATTGAACTTGTGTAAATATTATTCTCTCTACGGTGGTATGTGGAATTTATTTTGCAGAGCCGGACACTATCCTGGTGTTCAAAATCTTCTATGAATTATTCGGAGGAGGAACCCACCTTGCAATGCCGAAGACAATATGCGCGCCGGACTCGTCGTCATTGAAGCCTGGTTCAGGGGCTACTGAGGGAGTCCTGGACTAGGGGGTGTCCGGATAGCCGAACTATCATCATTGGTCGGACTCCAAGACTATGAAGATACAAGTTGAAGACTTCGTCTCGTGTCCGGATGGGACTTTCCTTGGTGTGGAAGGCAAGCTTGGCAATACGGATATGTAGATCTCCTACCATTGTAACCGACTCTGTGTAACCCTAGCCCTCTCCGGTGTCTATATAAGCCGGAGGGTTTTAGTCCGTAGGACGAACAACAATCATACATAGGCTAGCTTCTAGGGTTTATGCTCCTTGATCTCATGGTACATCTACTCTTGTACTACCCATATCATCAATATTAATCAAGCAGGAGTAGGGTTTTACCTCCACCGAGAGGGCCCAAACCTGGGTAAAAACATCGTGTCCCTTGTCTCCTGTTACCATCCGCCTAGACGCACAGTTCGGGACCCCCTACCCGAGATCCGCCGGTTTTGACACCGACAGTAACACACCCTGAGTATGTTGATTTTAATAAGTGATGAAGATGACTTGTTAGGTGATGATGATTTACTTATTGACAACTCTAGTAATGAATACTATGATGAAACGTCAATTAATCATGCTAATCAAGATAAAACGAATGACAATGATAAGGAGAAGATTGAGCTTCTAACTAAAGAACTAAACACTCTTAAGTTAGCTCATGAAACTATCTTCGAAGATCATCGAGAACTTTTAAGGGCTCATGAGAAGTTACGCTTTGAAAAGCTCAATCTTGAGCAAGAGCATGAGTTCTTAAAGGCCATCAATGATGATCTCCGTAAGAAAAGTTCTTCTTACATTGCCAAGCGTTTACTCTTATCTACTTACATGCCTCAAGTCAAGTCTAGTAACAAGAACAAGAAAGATTCTTCCTCTAGTAGTAACAATAATAATGCCAAATCCAATATTGTTGCTTCTAGTGGTTCTCTTGATTCCACTAATGATTCTCTTAGCCAAGTTACACTTGAGCAAGAAAATAGCTTATTGAAGGGAATTATAGAGAAAGGTGTATACAAGAGCCTTGCCCGGAGTAAGCAATTCGAGGAAATTGTACGCAAGCAAGGAAGGCACCAGAAGAATCAAGGTGTTGGTTTTGAACGAAAGTTCAATGCCAATGGAGTTGAGTGGGAAGAAGATCAATACCCCAAGACGAAGTTTGTTCCTCAACAAGAGAAGTATGATCCTACTTCCTTCAAGGGAACACAAGCACAAGATGATCTTCCACCACAAGACCACAAGAACAAAGGCAAGGATAAGCTTCAAGAGGAGATTGATGCATTTGAAGAAGCACCTAAAGCCTTGGTCAAGTGGGTTCCCAATACCACGTCAAGTTCTACTTCATCAAGTACAACTACAACTCCAAGGATTCCCATCAAGATGATGTGGATCACGAAGAAGAAGAACTAGAGAGTTCTTGAGGGTGACTCCGCCAACATTCTTCACTCATATCATTATGGCAAGGACAAGTGCAATCAACTTTCATATCTTGCACTAGTTCATGGAGTCACAAACCCTCATGTTGGTAAGGCAAGGGACAAGGTAACCTAATGTTTTCATGGACATCATCTTGTGTGTGCATCACACTATGTCTATGGATATTCTTGTTTGTTCCTTGTGGGACTAACCCATGTAGGTATTGAAAGTGCAACTCACTCCAAAGGATTGCTCCAAATGATCTACATAAACATTGAGCATCCACATCTTCAACACCTACATGAAGTCATCATCGACAAAACCCAAGGTTAGTTCATCCCTCTAAGGGGGGATCTCACATCTAGGGGGAGCTTAACTCTAAGAATTGAGTCAAAGCAACTCTAATGATGTGAACACATCAATGCATTATGTAAAAGTGGTAACCCCACTTGAGCTTAAACGATGAGTATGACCTATGATCAAATGTTCTCATTTGACTCCTAAGTCAATATACTCATATATAGATGACCTAGTCATCGCCAATTGTTTGATAGATGCTAGAATTGGTTGTGCATGCTTTGCCACATATTTCATTTGCCATTTTATTGTGTGAGCATGTTGGTTGCATATTTTACTCATTCGAGGACATCCACTTGTTGTTTTGATTGATTGGTTTCTTTTGGCCAAGTGGATGGACAAGAATGCCTAAGAACCTTCTCTAGCTATCTATGCTTTTCAAATCTCAAACTCTATTCATGCTACATCACAAAATTTGATCAAGTCAGATTCGAACCACTCTGTGTGAGGAGCACTCGGAGTCCCCGATTCGTCATAGACTTAAACTTCCAAAACTTCTTTGTGCTTTTCGGTCTGACCAATTCTTCCATTTCGGTCATACCGAGATCACTAAGTCGATCTAGGTTTTCAATCTCGGTGCAACTGATTTGAAATTTTCGGTCACACCGAGTTGCTGTAATTGTACACAGTTATGCATCTCGGTGTCACCGAGTTGTTCCACTCGGTCACACCGACAGTGTCGGGCTATATATTCACATGGGCAAAAATTTGGAAAACTTTTTCCAAACCTCTTCGCCCGCGCATAGCTCGCTCTACCTTCTAGGTCTCCGGATCGTCGACTTCGTCACCAGTCGCCTCCTGTCGCTGGTCTCCACCGCCGTCAATGGATTTCATCTCCGTCGTTGCCTCCGTAGCGAGTTCATCGCCGAACTAGGGTATGAACTCGATCACAGTGCTATCCTCGTCTGATTCTCAGCACATTGCGTTCATTATGATTCTTGCCACGATTGAAACGGCTCTATCCAGTCAAAACAATCCTTAGAATAGATGCGATTTGAAAATTTAGGGTTAGGTTTCCGCCGAAACCATCTCGGACCCACCGAGTTGAAAAACTCGGTCCCACCGATTCGGCTAACGCCATTGCACTAGTAGCTCTCGGTCTGACCGAGAATTGCTAATCGGTGTGACCGATTTTAGAACTTTGTGAAACCCTAGCAGTCTCGGTGCCACCGAACTGTGACTCGGTCTGACCGAGATCACTAGTTTAGGTTCCAAAACTGCTTCAGTATCACCGAGTTTGAAAATCGGTTGATCCGAAATGCTTTCTGTGGAAAACTAAAACTAAGTTTTTGAATCATTCTTTTGCAAAAATCTCTGCATTTTGTGATGCTCATCCATTCTATCTCATCTATAACTATTCACAGGGTCAGCAGTCAGTGTTTGCAGCATGTCAGACCAAAGTGATAGTCAGAACAGGGAAGAAGAGCAGATTCACATGAGTGAGGGCACTAGTCCCTCTAGTACTTCAGATGATGGCAGCAGAAGCACTCCTAGCAATTTGCCTAAAGCAGCCACAAGAGCTAGAAGGAAGAGAACCTCGGACTCTGAGGATGAGGACTATGTTGAAGCTGAAGATGAGGCCACTTCCAAGAAGAAGGTGGTCAAGAAAGAATATGGTTCAGTTGCAGCCTCTAAGCCAGTAGTGCAGAAGAAGGCACCTGCAAGAAGGATTCCCACTTCCAAACCCAGGAAGGTTGCCACTGGAGAAACCATGAAGTTTACTATTGAGTCAGAAGATGAAGCTGCTGGTCAAGACAAAAAGAAAAAGAGAGTCAGAACTACCAGTGCCAAAGTTCTTGGCAATCCCTCTATGAGGAGAGACTCTGAGGAAGAGGAAGAAGAGGTTGCTGCACCAGCACCCAAGGCACAAAAGCTGATGGGTGATGCTATAAAGTCAGGGGCTGCAACATCAAAGCCCAAAGAAGCACCCAAAGGTGCCTCCAAGCCCAAGAATGCACCAAAGAGGAACACCAGGAGTATACCAGCTGATGAGAAGAACAAGGCCCTAGTGCCTGAAACTGTTGTTGGGGAAGAAGAAGATGAAGAGTATGTGTTGAGAAAACCGAAGCCAAAGATTCCAGACCACAATGATGCTCATCATGTGGCTGAGAACATGAAGCTGAGAAAGGATGCAGGACTCAGACAGTGGAGGTTGTCTGATCCCTATGCTATCAGGAGAAGGACTGCTGTTGATTACAGGTTCCACACTAAGGAACAACATGATTTCTATGAGACAGTGTTGTTGGACAAGAAACCTATAGTTTGTGGCATGAGGTGGGTCGACTGGACCTACATGAAGGAGAATGGGGAACAGTATCCTGGAGTGCAAGACAGTTTCATTGCTTATGGAGTTGCAGACTTTGTTGGGCAGAAGCTCACAAAGTGGAATGATGAGCTCATTATGCAATTCTACTCCACAGCACATTTCTACCCAGATGGCAGGATAGTGTGGATGTCTGAAGGTATAAGGTACCAATCAACTATTGAGGAATGGGAAAATCTGATCAATGCACCAAAGGAGAGTGAAGATGACTTGGATGTCTATGCCAAGAAGAAGATGGATCACAATTCCATGGCTCATATGTACAAGGAGATCCCAGATGCTGCAGTTGAGACACATAAATTTGGATCTGTACATTATCTTCTGTCAGGACTTCCAACGATCAACTGGATCCTCAGGCATACTCTATTGCCCAAGTCAGGTGACCACAACATGATAAGAGGCCATGCTATTAACTTGCTACACTTGTTTGATGTGCCACAGAAATTCAAGGTCATGAGCCTCATTGTTGAGACTATCAAGAGGACAGCAGCAGACCAGAAGAGAATTTGTGGGTATGCCCCACAGATTCAGGAGCCGATTAACTCCAAGATGGGCACATGCACATACTTGCTGGACAAGGAACATTTTGCTATCTATCCAGAATTTGAGGACAACCAAGTGGTTATGGATGAAGATGAACCATCTTCTGTGCATGCTCAAGCTAAGAAGGAGAAGGCAAGGACAGAGAAGGCTACCAAGATGCCAACAATGGAAGAGACATCTCAGTACTTTCTGAAAAGCAAACAGGATCAACTAGGCTACTTGATTGCATCCACTCTGAGGATTGAGAAGGGGCTGGCCACCTTGACTCAAAACTAGGAGAGCCTGGAGAGGATCATGGAGCAGAAGTTCTACAATTTAGATGTGAATGTGACTGAGATCCAGTCTGTTGTTGAGCAGCTTCAGGATGACATGGAGGAGAGGAAGGGCAAGACAACCATAGATGCATTTGCTAGAGTGACTAGAGCTCAGAGATCAGCTGTAGTGCCAGTGACAGACACCAGAGCCACTTCATCTGCACCAGCTACAGCTCCTACAGCTCCAGTGCAACCAGCTTCAGCACCCACACCTCCAGCTCCATCTACATCAACTGATGCTTTTGTCCTTGGCGTTCTATCTACACCACCACCTGAAGATCAAGCCTGAGAGTCGATCTAGTACTATGCATTTTCTATGAACTTTTTGGTAACTTGTTGCCAAAGGGGGAGAAAAATGTATAGATCATAGGCTTCGAGAGAGAGTGTTGCTTTTTGTTCTCTCTTGCTTTGGTGGTTAAACTTTGTTTGCTTTTGATTGCTTGAGATACTATGCTATTATCTGTGAGACATTGATGATCATGTGTTTTGATCATGTGTTGCTACATTTACTTATCCCTATATGATCATTCACTTTGCTTGGTGATGAGTGCATGTATTCAATCTTTATTATTTTGAGCGCTCCACCAAGATGTATGTGATATGGAAGAGTAACCCATGAGCCTAATTCCTTGTGCATTTGCAGTCCAAAGCAAATCTTAATCTATGCACAAATTTAGGGGGGAGCTCTTGCTTATCACATACTTCTCAAAGCGACGATGTTTTTCAATCTTATTATCATTTGTCGAAGCTTTGATCTATATGTTGTCATCAATTACCAAAAAGGGAGAGATTGAAAGTGCAACTATCCCTAGGTGGTTTTGGTAATTTATAACAACATATAGCTCATGGAGCTAATGCTATTCCAAGACAAATAATTCAGGAAAGCTCAATGAATGGCATGGCATGGATGATGAAAGTGGATCCCTCAAAATATTAAGGACAAAGGATTGGCTCAAGCTCAAAAGCTCAAGACTCTATATTTTACATTTTAGTGATCCAAGATCACATTGAGTCTATAGGAAAAGCCAATACTATCAAGGAGGGATGAGGTGTTGCTTAATGAGCCTCTTGCTTCAAGTGCTTAGTGATATGCTCCAAAAACCCTCAACTACTTTCTCACATCCACATATGACCTAACCCCAAAGTCAAAATCGGTCCCACCGATTCTTTCTATCCAAAGCCACCGAGTTCAAATGTCATAGCCATTGCCACAAACCCTAGGCAAATCGGTCTCACCGATAGGGATCTCGGTCTCACCAAGATGGGATTGTAATCTCTCTGTTTCCCTTCGTAACGTTTCGGTCTAACCGAAGTGAGCGATCGGTCCCACCGAGATTGCAATGTAAACTCTCTGTTTCCCTTGCGTAACATTTCGGTCTCACCGAAATGAGCGAATCGGTCCCCCCGAGTTTACATGACCAACTCTCTGGTTAGCTAATTACCAAAATCGGTCTCACCGAGTTTGTGTAATCGGTCTCACCGAGATTACGTTATGCCCTAGCCCTAACCATATCGGTCCTACCGAGTTGCATGTCGGTCCTACCGAAAATCCTAACGGTCACTAGATTTGCTAAATCGGTCCGACCGAGTTTGTTGATTCGGTCCCACCGAGTTTGGTAAATTGTGTGTAACGGTTAGATTTTGTGTGGAGGCTATATATACCCCTCCACCACCTCTTCATTCGTGGAGAGAGCCATCAGAACAAACCTACACTTCCAACTTACCAGTTCTGAGAGAGAACCACCTACTCATGTGTTGAGGCCAAGATATTCCATTCCTACCATAAGAATCTTGATCTCTAGCCTTCCCCAAGTTGCTTTCCACTCAAATCTTCTTTCCACCAGATCCAAATCCTATGAGAGAGAGTTGAGTGTTGGGGAGACTATCATTTGAAGCACAAGAGCAAGGAGTTCATCATGAACGCACCATTTGTTACTTCTTGGAGAGTGGTGTCTCCTAGATTGGCTAGGTGTCACTTGGGAGCCTCCGACAAGATTGTGGAGTTGAACCAAGGAGTTTGTAAGGGCAAGGAGATTGCCTACTTCGTGAAGATCTACCGCTAGTGAGGCAAGTCCTTCGTGGGCGATGGCCATGGTGGGATAGACAAGGTTGCTTCTTCCTGGACCCTTCGTGGGTGGAGCCCTCCGTGGACTCGCGCAACCGTTACAGTTCGTGGGTTGAAGTCTCCATCAACGTGGATGTATGATAGCACCACCTATCGGAACCACGACAAAAACATCCATGTCTCCAATTGCGTTTGAATCCTCCAAACCCTTCCCTTTACATTCTTGCAAGTTGCATGCTTTAAATTTCCGCTTCTCATATACTCTTTGCATGCTTTCTTGAATTGTGTGAATATTGCTTGACTTGTCCAAAGATAGCTAAAATCTGCCAAAGTCTAAAATTGGGAAAAGGTTAAGTTTTTAATTGGTCAAGTAGTCTAATCCCCCCTCTAGACATACTTCAAGGTCCTACAGAGGGGCGTCAAGGGCTTGGTGTGTCCTCTTGGGGCACCCCTCCCCTCTATATATAGGTGGAGGGGCATGGCAAACAGCCCCTCCAAGCCCTAGGGCGCAGCTAAGGAGGAGAGGACTTGACTTGAAGTCCAATCCTATTCCTACTAGGACTCCTTCATTTTTTGCCTTCCCTAGCCACATGGGCTTTTGAGGACTTGGTGCGACCAGCCCAATAAGACCAGGGCACCTCCCCGCAGCCCATGCTAGACCTTGGGTCGTGGTGAATCCACTTGTGGACCCCTCCGGAATCCTCCGGAACCTTTTGGAAGCTTCCCGGTACAATACCGAAAAAGCTCCACCTTTTTCCGGAACCCAAAATATGACTGTCTAAGTAATGGGCCACGGGTAGGCTCACCCGAGTCCCAAGATTTACCAAGACTTTGGGCCAGCTCCGCCTAGCTGGACCCCAAGCTGAAGCTCGGCCTTCTGGGGCCGGCTGGCCCAACGGCCGGCTGCCAGAGGGCGGCCGAGCCAAGACTACGGTGTTCCGAGTGGCCGGCTCCTGGCGGCCGCCCTCCAGAGAGGGCGGCGACGGGCTAGCGGCCACCTCACAACTACGGCACGGCCGAGTCCCCCAATGAGAGTACGAGACAGAGCATGGCCACAGTAAGGCGCGTTGCCTCCCATGTTCCGGGCGGGCGTGGCTACAGCGCTCCGTACAGACGGAGATCTCCGCACGGCGGGGCACTGTGCCATGTCTCCCCTGACGTCGTTCCGGGCAGGCGGAACCCTGTTCCCCATGATGGCATGTCGGTACGGCCTGCCAGAGGCGGGCCCTATCGGGCAGTGACCCCAAGGAAGACGGCGGGAGCTCGACCAGGCGGGTTTAAGAGGGGCTGGCCTCCAGCAGGCGGCCGTCCCTTGTCCCGAGGCGAGCACGCCATTAAGCTGATAAGACGGGGTGTGGCTACAGTGTCCTCCCACCAGGTGGTGGGACTGTAGCCACGCTAAGATAACCAAGCCCCCGTCACCAACGACACGGCTACAGTGAGCAGCCACCAACCAGTCGGCAGGGCCCACCAGGCGGCGGGCCCCAGCGGTCGGCAGAGAAGCCGGAGGCTGGAGACACTGACGGCTGGGCCCAGCAGCCGGCCAGATTACCATTGTACCTTGGGGGTAGGCCTATATAAACCCCCCAGTCCACCCATGCAAAGGGTTCGACCCCATTAGCACTAGCCACCCCTTAGAGAAGGAAGAGAGCTGAGCCTTGCCTCCTCCTGCCTCTAGCACACAGCTCAAGGAGCACCATTGTATCACTTGTGCCTTAGTGATCATGCGGAGACCCCGCAGAGCAGGACTAGGGGTGTTATATCCTAGGAGAGCCCCGAACCTGGGTAAAGTCCGCCGGCGTTCGTGTCTATGCCTTATCCCGCTTCCAGGCACCGGCGACGTTCTACTCGCTCCCACCATGATAAGCCATCCATTGGCATATGTCGCACCCAACTCCCGACATTTGGCACCCACCGTCGGGCGAGGTGCACCGTCTCCCGGAGATCTGCTCTGGACGGGAACCCTGTTCCTTCCTGGCGAGCGAAGCCAGCCCAGCACGCCCGACGGCGTCAGCCTCGACGCGCTGCATGGCGCGGAGATCGCCTGCACGGCGAGTTGCCTTGCTGACCTCGTCGGCAAGATTGACCTCTCCGACGAGCTGGCCTCCGATGCGGGCACAAGCTGCCCCGAGAGCTGCCTCGTCAGCCTCCTCGACCAGCTTCATGTCGCCAGCGAGCCCGCTGTGGACCTGGAGTCCGTCGGCTCGATCGATCCGATGATCGTCGACTCCGACACGGCGTCACTCGACGCGTTTCCCACCAATGTGGTGGTCTACGATGAGCCGCCTCCTCGCGAGTACAGAGGCGGGAGCACCATCACAGAGGTGCTCGTCATTAACAGCGAGGAGCACTCGGACGGGCGTGCTCAAGATCCCCTTGAGGCCACCCTGCGCGACCTCACGGCGCCCATTCCTGAGGGCGCGGATGCTGAGGTGCTGGAGGCACGCCGCGTCCAGCTCATCGAGAGTGCTGGCCGCCTGGCCAGCATGCGCCGGCTATCGGACGCCTATCGGCGCGAGATGGACCGGGCCGTAGGCGGCACCCCGGCTCCTGGGGGGCCTAGCCACCTCGGCACAGTTCGGCAGCATGGCGCGGCCGTCGCCACCATGTTCGGGGTAGAGCGCCCCGTCTACGCATGACTGTAGAGAACATCCGGGCTGCCCAGGTAGTAATGGATGAGTTGAACAAGTACGACGGCGACGAACTCTGCCACATGACAAAACGAGTCCAAAAGCTCCTGGACGCGGCAGCCGCGCAGCACGAGGCCGCCTGCCGCGCTGAAGACCCAGTCGGATGAGACAACAGGCCATCCCCACGCCGAGACCATGGGGCGACCTCCCGGACGCCGACTGGTGACACCCGCGGAGGAAAGGGCAATGAGCCGGCTGCTAGCCGCAGTCGGACACGCATCTCCATCGAGCGGGACGAGGAAGGCCGCCCTCGTGCAGTGGAGCGGCGAGGCGACCTGCCGCCTTCCCCGCCTCGTGGAGCGAGATACCCCACTCCGCCTCCTGTCACGCACCTGACACTCGGCGACCGCCTTGGCCACCGAGAGGGAGTCGGAGAGAATGATGCTCGCCACCGGATCGATCGCCTCAACCGATCCCTGGCGCTTGAAGAGGAAGATGCGCTAGGCCCGCCCTGTTTCGGCCCCCGGATCCGCGATGAGCCCTTCCCCAAAGGGTTCACCCTCCCACGAGACACGCCCAAATACACCGGCTCCGTGAAGCTGGAGGACTGGCTGGTCGACTACTCCACAGTCGTCAGCATAGCAAACGGCAACAAGCGCGTTGCCGTGAAGTACGTCCCGCTCATGCTTCAAGGCACTGCTCGAACGTGGCTCAACAGCCTGAAGCCCCGCAGCATCAACAGCTGGGTTGATTTCACCGAGGTCTTCATCCGCAACTTCACCAGCACTTACAAGCGGGCCTCCAAGCCCCGGCAACTCTCCCTATGCGTCCAAGGGCCCACCGAGTCCACTCGCGACTACCTCACGCGCTGGACCGAGCTGCGCAATTCCTGCGAGGGCGTGCATAATGTGCAGGCAATCGAGTACTTTACTACCGGGTGCCGAGAGGGCACCCTCCTCAAGCATCGCCTCCTCTGCAACGAGCCCGAGACCCTTGATGAGCTGCTGGTCATCGCCGACAAGCACGCCACGGCCGACTCCTCCATGAAGGCGGAAATCCTGGTTGACGCGTCCGGAAAGGTGGCAGCCTAGGCACCTCGGACTCCGGCTGGCGACACCAGCGGCGACAGCAGCTAGGAGATAACAAGCGAAAGGCCACTAAGCCGGCTTCCACTAGCCGGCAGGTGGCGACGGTCGAGGATCAGCAGCCGGAAGGGCAGCCATCCCCCAAGCGGCAGAAGGCCGGCAAGTCCAACTGGTTGCCCGCCTTCTCTTACGAGCAAACTTTAGATGCACCCTGCAAGTTCCATAGCAGAGCGAAGCCCTCCAACCACACCACTCGGAAGTGTCACTAGGTCACCAGGATTGCCAAGGGAGATGGACTCCTGCCTCCTCCGCCTGCTGGACCGCCGCCTCCTCAGCCCCAGCAGCCGGCGGCCCGACCAGTCGGCGCCATCCAAGATGAGTACCCGGAGGAACATGGAACTTATGTTGTGTTCACCAGCGTGGCCGATGATAGACGCAGCAGATGGCAACAACAACAAGAAGTACAAGCAATGGCCTCCAGCACCCCAGAGTTCATGCATTGGTCCGAGAAGCCTATCAGTTGGAGCAGGGCCGACCACCTGGAAGTGATGCCTTCCCCTGGTTCGTACGCCCTGGTCCTGGAAGCGACCCTTGCAACAGAGAGACGAGCAGCCCGTTTCTCCAGAGTCTTGATAGATGGCGGCAGCAGCATCAACATCCTGTATCGTGATATGATGGAGAAGTTGGCAATCAAGCAGAAGCAGCTCGTCCCAGTCGGACTGTATTCCATGGCATAGTCCCTGGCCTTTCCTGCTCACCAATCGGCAAGACACAGATTGATGTCCTCTTCGGAGACAAGAATCACTTTCGCCGAGAGCCAGTTTGGTTTGAAGTGGTGGACCTTCAGAGCCCCTACCATGCATTGCTAGGCCGGCCTGCTCTAGCCAAATTCATGGCAGTCCCCCACTATGCCTACCTCAAGATGAAGATGCCGAGTACCAAGGGGATCCTAACAGTAGTCGGAGACTACAAGAAGTCGGTCGCTTGCACCGCAGATAGCAGCCGGCTGGCCGAGTCCCTCGTGATTGCAGCCGAGAAGCAGCACCTTAACCGGGTGGTGGCATTGGAAGGCAAGAAGCCGGAAATACCACCCACGCCCCAGGAGTCGAAAGCTGAGGGCTCGTTCAAGCCGGCCAAGGAAATAAAGAAAATACCCTTGGACCCAGAGCACCCGGAGAGGCACGCTGTCATAGGCATAGGCCTTGACAGCAAGTAGGAAGGCGAGCTCGTCGATTTCCTCCGTGAGAATCGGGACATCTTCGCATGGTCCCCCAAAGACATGCCGGGTGTTCCGACGGATTTCGCCGAGCACAAGCTACATGTCCCACCTGATGCCAAGCCGGTCAGGCAGCCTTTGCGCCGCCTGTCAGAAGAAAAGAGAAGAGTTGTCGGAGAAGAGATAGCCCGGCTCCTAGCAGCCGGATTCATCATGGAAGTATTTTTTCCAGAATGGCTGGCCAACCCAGTCCTGGTGTTGAAAAAGAACAAGCAGTGGCACATGTGCATTGACTACACCAGCCTCAACAAAGCCTGCCCCAAAGATCCCTTTGCTCTACCGAGGATTGATCAAGTGATCGACTCCATAGCCGGATGCGAGCTGTTGAGTTTCTTGGACGCATACTCAGGATATCACCAGATAAAGCTGAACCTGGCCGACAGGCTGAAGACCGCCTTCATCACGCCATTTGGGGCCTTCTGCTACCTGACCATGATGTTCGGCTTGCGAAATGCCGGCGCCACGTTTCAGCATTGCATGCGGAAGTGCCTCCTCAAGCAACTCGGCAGAAATGCCCATGTATATGTGGATTACGTGGTGGTGAAGACGGAGAAGCGTGGCACTCTGCTGGAGGACCTCAAAGAGACCTTTTAGAACATGCGCCGTTTCCAGATTAAGCTCAACCTGGAGAAATGTGTTTTTGGAGTACCAGCCGACCAGTTTCTTGGTTTCCTGGTCTCAGAGCGCGGCATAGAGTGCAATCCTGTGAAGATCAAGGCAATTGAGATGATGAAGGTGCCCACCCGACTACTGGACGTGCAGAAATTCACCGGCTGCCTAGCATTAGTCAGTCGTTTCATTAGTCGGCTTGGCGAGAAGGCTCTTCCCCTGTACCAACTCATGAAGAAGACCACTTTTTTCGAGTGGAACGACAAGGCGGACGAAGCATTTCTCCAACTCAAGAAGATGTTGGCAACCCCGCCTGTCCTGGCAGCTCCGACTGAGAAGGAGCCCATGCTCCTCTACATTGCAGCCACCAGTCGGGTTGTCAGCATAGTCATGGTAGTGGAGCGCAAGGAGAAGGACAAAGCATTGCCGGTCCAGAGACCGGTGTATTACTTGAGCGAAGTATTGTCCACCTCCAAGAAAAACTACCCTCACTACCAGAAGATGTGTTACGGCGTGCACTTTGCCGCCAAGAAGCTGAAGCCTTACTTCCAAGAGCACCCCATAAGTGTCGTCTGCACAGCCCTGCTTGCTGAGATCATTGGAAGCCGGGATGCCTCAGGCTGAGTGGCCAAATGGGCTATTGATTTGGCCCCTTACACCATCTATTACCAGCCTCGCACCGCCATCAAGTCACAAGTATTGGCCGACTTCCTCGTCGATTGGGCCGAAACCCAATATTTGCTGCATGCACCAGACTCCACTCACTAGCGGATGCATTTAGATGGTTTAAAAATGCGCACTGGTCTGGGAGCCAGCGTCGTCCTCACCTCTCCACTTCGCCGCCTCCAACAATGTAGCAGAATATGAGGCACTCATACACGGGCTCCAGCTTGCCAAGGAACTCGGCATTCGCCGGATCCTGTGTTATGGTGACTCTAACTTGGTGGTTCAGCAGTCTTCAGGCGACTGGGACGCCAAGGATGCAAACATGGCGAGCTACTGCTTCCTGGTGCAGCAACTCAGCGGATACTTCGATGGGCGCGAGTTCCTTCACGTGCCAAGGAATGACAACGAGCAGGCAGATGCCTTGGCACGGATTGGCTCCACCTGACAAGCAATACCAGCCGGCGTTGCCCTACGCTGCCTTCTGAAGCCGTCTGTCAAGCCGTCTCCTGATTCAGACTCCATCTTTGTGCCCCCCCCCCCCCCCGAAGTAGTCGGATCCAACTTGGTGACTCCAGAGGCCGGCACGGGGGTTCTGACAGGCGGCCTGGGGACTGCTATGGCCGTGACCAACCTGGGGACTTCAGAACCCGGTCCGGGGACTTCGAATCCCGGCCCGGGGACTTCACCAGTCGGCCCGGGGACTTCATCAGCGTAACAGGCGGAAGCTGCCGCCAACCCACCGCCTTCCGGCCCAATCGCCCTCATGCAAGTCGCAGAGGTTGCAGTCAAAGAAATTGCGGCGCACTCATGGGCTCAGCCGATCCTCAAGTTCCTGGTGAATAAAGAGCTGCCAACAGATGAAATCTTAGCCCGACAAGTACAGAGGCAAGCTGCAGCCTACACCATAGTCAACAAAGAGCTGGTACGAGGAAGCATCACAGGAGTCTACCAGCGATGCGTGGAGTCGGACCAAGGCCAAGCAATACTCAGAGATATCCATCAGGGCGAGTGCGGCCACCACGCGGCTTCAAGAGCACTGGTGGCCAAAGCCTTCCGCCACGGGTTCTTCTGGACGACCGCCCTGGAAGAGGCCAAAGAGCTGGTCAGGAAGTGTCAAGGGTGCCAGCGATTCCGTTCCAAGCCACACCAGCCGGCTTCTGCACTCAAGACCATTCCCATAGGGACCTTTGCCGTGTGGGGGTTGGATATGGTGGGACCATTCAAGACGGCTCGTGGTGGCATGATTCACTTGCTGGTTGCGGTGGACAAGTTCACCAAGTGGATAGAGGCAAAACCAATCAAGAAGCTGAATGGGCCGACTGCATGACCTTCATCGCCGACATCACCACACGGTACGGCATCCCACACAGCATCATCATCGACAATGGCACCAACTTCACCAAGGGAGCCTTGGCTCGTTTCTGTGCGACACAAGGCATCCGCCTGGACCTAGCGTCCGTTGCCCACCCACAGTCAAACGGGTAGGTGGAAAGCGCAAACGGCCTCATTTTGTCGGGCCTCAAGCCCCGACTGGTCGATCCTCTGGAGCGCTCGGCCGGCTACTGGCTCGACGAGCTGCCGGCCGTCCTCTGGAGCTTGCGCACAACTCCAAACAAATCAACGGGCTTCACACCTTTCTTCCTCGTCTACGGTGCCGAAGCCGTCATCCCGACGAATATTGAATTTGACTCCCCAAGAGTCACTATGTACACCGAGGCGGACGCCAAGGAAGCACGAGAAGACGGCGTCGACCTGCTGGAGGAAGGCCGGCTGTTGGCACTCAGCCGGTCGGCCATCTACCAGCAGAGTCTACCCCGATACTACCACCGCAAGGTGAAGCCAAGGTCCTTCCTAGAGGGAGACCTTGTGCTCCGGCTGATCCAGCGAACAGCCGGACAGCACAAGCTCTCAGCACCTTGGGAAGGCCCTTTCATCATCAGTAAGGTGTTAGGCAACGATGCCTACTATCTGATCGATGCACAGAAGCCCAGGGCGCACAAGAGAGATGATTCAGGCAAAGAAATGGAGAGGCCGTGGAATGCAAACCTCCTCTGAAGGTTTTACAGTTGAAAGTAGTATGTATCACGCTACCTTCTCTACTATGTATAAAGACTCCGGGTCCCCCGAGGAAAGCTCGGGGACTGCCCTCTTTTTATCTATATGATAAGCGTCATGCCCATGAGAATGTATGGTCTATTTCCTTCCGCCTAGCTTGGGTTCGACCAGTCGCCCTGGAGCTTCGCCGCCTTCCACAATATGCCGCCTCCTGCGGCCGGACAAGTAGTGTGCCGGCACCAAAGCTTCCTTTGTCAGAAACCATAGCTCGCAGAGCGACTGCATGGCAGGCAAAGGTTGCAAAGAGGTGCCTCGCACGAAAAAACGACTAAGGAAGAAAACGCATATGGTGGCAGGCGGCCTCGCACCTTGCCGTCTAGCTGCTTGGCAGCCAGACGGCTGGCCTCCACCTTACTACCCAAAGCTCTGAATGGCTAAGTCCTAGCCCCCTTCACAAATGGCTAGAATGCTCAAGCCAGCCACGGTCCGCAGAGCGGCCCTCGGGCTGGTGAAAGCAAAGCCAAAGGGTCGGCGGCAAAGGAAAAAACACCAAGGAGAAAAAGGAAAAAAGGTTGGAGGTCAGCGCAGCAAGCATAAGCAATGATAAAATACTTTACATAGATAAAGGCCTCTAGCCAGCATTCAAACAGAGTTTGATATACACCCCACGGGCATAAACAAAGTGTTCAGAACAGCAAACAGAAAGTAGATAAAAGCCTAAGGAGCAGCAGAAGGCTCCTGCTGGGCGGTGCCGGTTGGCGCAGCAGAGGATTCCGGCTGGGCGGTGCCGGTTGGCGCGACAGAAGGATCCGACTGGACGGTGCCGGATGACGTGGCCAAAGGCTCCGGCTGGACGATGGAGTCGGTTGCGCCACCTGGCGCGGCAAGCGGCTCCGTCTGTGCAGAGGGGTCGCCGGCAGCAGACGGGTGTTGGAGTGCTGGAGGACGGAGTCGGTGGCATCCGTCGGCGGAACGGGCGGCGGGTCCGCCCCCACTTGAGCGCCTCCAGTAGCAGGCGGCGCCTCGGTGCGTGGCTCGTTGCTCGAGGCCCGGTCAGGTTGGGGCTGACCGTCCGCCCCGACCTCCGGCATGTCGACGTTGCTCTCATCTTCCTCCTCCTCCTCTTCCTCCTCCGCGTCCTCCCCTTCGTCGCTAGAGTCAATGACTTCAGTAGAATCCTCGCTGTCCTCCAGGTTCAGCCCGAGCCACTCGTGCGGAGCTTCGCCGCCTTCCTCGACCACCTCCGGCACAAAGACGTTGGTGTCGGTGAAGTCGGCGATCGCCGCAGCCCTGTTGACGAGCTCGGTTTCCATCGCCGCAAGCTCCTCCTGCGCCTCCAGCCGAAACGTGGCTAACTAGGCTAGATCTAGCCCAGGGTACCACGCCTTGACAAATTCCAAGGCCCGGCACGCTCCCGCCCGGGCTGCTGAGCCTTTCCAGGCCTCCAAGCGGCCGGCCGCCACCCCCAGCCAGTCGGCAGTCCGACTTGGGGTACGCGGAGCCGGCAGGCCCGGCCAGAGGGCGGAGACCGCCTGGGCTCCGGCGCGCTGGAGGCGGCGCAGCAGGCGGTGGGCAGGCCGAAGCCGGGCTTGAATGCTGAGGACCGGTTCACCAAGAGTCCGCGGGGCATCTGCGGCGATCTGCGCGCCTCCCGCTCTTCGCTCCTCACGCTGGGCCTCGATCATCTGGATCGCAGCTACGGAATGGCCCGGGAAGAAGTCTGTACGGGCAGAAGAAGAAAAAAGGACAAGACCATAAGCAGGGGCCGGCTGCTCAAAGCAAGAAATCAGGGGAGCAGGGTTTACCGTCGACCAAGTCTTCAATGCTGCTGAAGCAAGCTGTCACCTGGGCCTCCCTGTCGGCCCAGGCAGAGCGCTCGAGCTCGAACTCGGCAAGGAGGTTGGTCTCCGCCGTCTCCGCCTTCTGCTAGGCCGCCTTGAGGGTTTCCGCCTGTTCGGCGAGTTGGGCGACCAGGCGGTCCCGCTCCACCGCCAGCTTGCCACACTCCGCTTCCTTGCCATGAAGGGCGGTTTGGGCTTCGCCCAGCTGCTGCTGCAGGGCGGCATTAGCCTCTGAAGAAAGAAAGGAGAGAAAAATGCATCAGTCAAGCATAAAAGACAAAGGAAAGAAACGATCAAGGAGATTCGGCCCGACTGCTCGGCAGTCAGCCCGAACCTCGGGGACTACAGCCCGCGGGCGCGCCAGCGCGCCCCCGCGGAAAAGAAGTAGCCAACAAGGGAAAAAGAGCAACTGAGGAGATTCGGCCCGACTGCTCGGCAGTCGGCCCGAACCTCGGGGACTACAGCCCGCGGGTGCGCCAGCGCGCCCCCGCGAAGAAAGAAGAAAGAGACTCACGCCGGCTTTCGGCGAGATGGGCCGTCTGCGCCTCCAGCTCCCGAACCTTGGAGCTATAGGCGGTCGCACGAAGGTTGTGGTAATCCTGCAGAAGAAACATCGAAATAAAGTCAGCAATCGGCAATCACAAGTTAAAGTTCCGACCCGCCCGCTCAGCAGCTGGCCCGGAACTTGGGGACTACACCCAGTGGGTGCGCTTGCGCGCCCCCACGAAAGAAGAAAAGAAGAACACTCGAAGAAGAAACCAAAAGACGGCTTACCCGGATGGCGGTGCGCGACTCCAAGTAGGCCTCGTTGCAGCGCTTGAGTGCCACTGCCTCCGCCCGGAGCTTGGCCTGGACGTCAAGAGATGCCTCATTCAAGGTGCCAGTTCCGCCCCCGTGTACCCAGCCCACGGGCGCGGCACTGGTCGCCTCGGTGTCAAGGGCCGACGAGCTCGAGGCGCCGATCTCCTGCGGCCGCGGCGCCGAGGCCGCCTTCTCCAGATAGCGGCGCGTGGGAATGCGGACCGTGGGAACCAGGACCATTGCCAACGGAGTCCTGACCGGTGGCGTCGGCGGCGCCATTGGCTGTTCGTCCCGCGGCTCGCTGGCTGGCGGAGGCGGCGGCGGGGGTGGCGTCACAAAGACGTCCGGCATGGCTATGTCACTGCCTCCCTGCTCTCGTATCGGGTAGTCACCGCCGGCTCCTCTGTCCGTTGCCTCGAAATCAGGCGGAGGCGGCGCAGTGTCCAGAGGGGTCAGAAGTAGTGGCTCTTGGCGGCAGGCGGCCTCCGCAAGCCTTTCCTTCTCTGCGGCCAAGGCTTCTGCCTGCGCCAGCGCCCTCTCGGCGGACGCAGTAGATAGGGCCGCCTGCTCTTGGGCTAGGCGGTCGGGCTCCGCCTCCTCACGCGCCTCCCGCGTGTTTCGCTCTGTCATCTCCCGGAGGTCAGCGGCCGGGTCGATGCGTCGGCTGGTCGAAGCGGTCGCTGCCGACCTGAGGACCGAGCTGGCGCCCGACTTCTCAAGGGTCAGTGGGGCCCTGAAATAAGAAGACAAGTCAGGAAACTTTCACGACAGATTGGTGAAAAAACAAGGAGTAAGGGAATGATGCTTACGCCGACACCATGACAGGCACCTTCGACTGCCTCTGGTACTGGGCCGCCTTGGCCGCGGTCTCTCTCCGCTTGGTCGCCGCGGCCGGATTCTTGGGCTTCTTGGGAGCGCTGCCGAACAGGGTCGAGCCCTGTTTCCGCTTGCGCTTGCCGCCTGGGGCGGGCGGCCCAGAAGAGGGGCCGGCGACAGTGGTGGCGGAGCTCCAGGCGGGGCGCGGCTCATCGTCGTCTTCGTCGTCCTCAGGCCAAGCCTCCACGTCGCCGCCTCCCTCGGAACCTCCTGCTCCGCTACCGCCGTCCGCTCTGCCTCCGCTGCCTGTCGCGTCGTCGACCAGGGCGGCCGCCCCCAGGTCGGGGTCGTCCATGTCACTCTCCGCCCTGTCCGCCTGGAGGTTATCACCCGGCCCCAGGAGGGCGGCCATTGCCTCGGACATATAAATCTACAACCAAGAAGGAATCAAGTATTGAAGGGCGGCTCCATAAAGAGAAACAAAGCGGAAGAAAGCAGTTCAAAGGACGAAAACAAGAAACTTACCGCAGGAGGCGGGTTGTGGCGAGAGTACGGGCGCTTCCCGTACCGCCACTCCTTCTCCGACATCTTGAGGTCGGAGATCTCGTTCACCATCCGCGAGACTTCGGTGGGCGGCATTCCCTTCGTGCATAGCCGACACGGATCGCGGTGACCGCCCATCCGGAAGATCGGGTGAGGGCGGCTCTGGAGTGGGAGGACCCGACGCTCCACGAAGGCGACGAGGAGGTCAGAGGCCACGAGGCCCTCTAACTCCTGGAGCACTCGGAGTCGGCCAATGGCGGCCGCCGCGTCCGCCGACACCGGCTTCGGCTTGTACTTCCAGGAGACGCAGGCTCCGGTGGGGGGGCCGGCCTCGTAGGCCGGCAGGTTGAGGAAGTCGGCAGCAGGGTCCACGTTCTCGACGTAGAAGTAGGACTGCTGCCACATCTTCACCGACTGCGCCAGCTTGATGACAGGGAAGGCGTTTTGCTGCGCCGGCCGGCGCACGGCGACAAAGCCCCCGCACTCGGCCACCGTCTCCTTGGCGGAGGTGCCGAGCTTTCCGTAGAAGAATGCTCCCCATAGCTCAATGGTGGGGAGTATGCCTAGGTAGCCCTCGCACGCCGTGACGAAGGCAGAGAGCAGGGTCACGGCGTTGGGCGTGAGATGGTGGGGTTGAAGGTTGTAGAAGTTGAGGAAGGCGCGGAAGAAGTTGCTCGCTGGGAGGACGCAGCCTCGCAGGAAATGCGAGTGGAAGACGACCCGCTCGCCTTCCTGCGGTGCCGGCGAGATCTCCGTCTCCGGCGGTACCTGCGCCTTGACGAAGGCCGCGCTGGGCATCCGGTGCATGTCGCGAAGGAAGGCGATGTGGTCTTCGGTCACGGTCGACCCATCCAAGTCGCCCATGGCTCCGGCTGGCGGCGCGGAGGGGAGAGACGCGTCGGCGACGAGCAACGACGGCAGCGCTACAGCAGCAGCGGCAGAAGCTAAGAGGAGAAGAAGAAGAGGGGGAGGGGCGCAGGAACTTTGCCGCACCTCCCCCCTCCCTACTTATAGCGCCCGGGCTATGAAGCCGAGGGCGCGGGACGTGGGGTCGTGGGATTTACTGCGCCCACGTCCCCACAACCCCCCGTCTCCCGCGCGCATTTACCCCGTCGTGAACAGTCGTGGGGATGGCAACCGCCCCCTCTGGCGCAGTAAATCTGCCCGGTTGCCGAGGCATGGTAGTGGTGGGCCCGGCCCGGTGTCACATCCCATCCAGAGCGTGGGATGGCAGGCTTGCCAGGCTGACGCACACCGCGTGGCGCGTACGTGGCGGGCGGCTGGCTGAGAAGCTTAACAGGCAAGCCACCTGTTTCCCGCCTGCAAGTTCAAAATTAACCATGTAGCTCCGCCTGGAAGAGGCCGGCTTGAGCGGTCGGCCGGCCACCAGACGGGTCGACATTTTTCCAGAGCTCAGGGAGGGGAGAAGCCGCTGAGACCTCGCGGCCCCTCGACCATGACGCGTCACCGGCTTCGGGGACTACTGTCGGAGTAATGGGCCACGGGTAGGCTCACCCGAGTCCCAAGATTTACCAAGACTTTGGGCCAGCTCCACCTAGCTGGACCCCAAGCTGAAGCTCCGCCCTCTGGGGCCGGCTGGCCCAACAGCCGGCTGCCAGAGGGCGACCGAGCCAAGACTACGGTGTTCCGAGTGGCCGGCTCCTGGCGGCCGCCCTCCAGAGAGGGCGGCGACGGGCTAGCGGCCACCTCAGAACTACGGCACGGCTGAGTCCCCCAACGAGAGTATGAGACAGAGCATGGCCACAGTAAGGCGCGTCGCCTCCCATGTTCCGGGCGGGCGTGGCTACAGCGCTCCGTAAAGACGGAGATCTCCGCACGGCGGGGCACTGTGCCATGTCTCCCCTGACGTCGTTCCGGGCAGGCGGAACCCTGTTCCCCACGATAGCCTGTCGGTACGGCCTACCAGAGGCGGGCCCTATCGGGCAGTGACCCCAAGGAAGACGGCGGGAGCTCGACCAGGCGGATTCGAGAGGGGCCGGCCTCCAGCAGGCGGCCGTCCCTTGTCCCGAGGCGAGCACGCCATTAAACTGATAAGACGGGGTGTGGCTACAGTGTCCTCCCACCAGGCGGTGGGATTGTAGCCACGCTAAGATGACCAAGCCCCCGTCACCAACGACACGGCTACGGTGAGCAGCCACCAACCAGTCGGCAGGGCCCACCAGGCGGCGGGCCCCAGCGGTCGGCGGAGAAGCCAGAGGCTGGAGACACTGACGGCCGGGCCCAGCAACCGGCCAGATTACCGTTGTACCCCTGGGGGGTAGGCCTATATAAACCCCCCCAGGCCACCCATGCAAAGGGTTCGACCCCATTAGCACTAGCCACCCCTTAGAGCAGGAAGAGAGCTGAGCCTTGCCTCCTCCTGCCTCTAGCACACAGCTCGAGGAGCACCATTGTATCACTTGTGCCTTAGTGATCATGTGGAGACCCCGCAGAGCAGGACTAGGGGTGTTATCCCTAGGAGAGCCCCGAACCTGGGTAAAGTCCGCCGACGTTCGTGTCTACGCCTTATCCCGCTTCCAGGCACCGGCGACGTTCTACTCGCTCCCACCATGATAAGCCATCCATTGGCATATGTCGCACCCAACCCCCGACAATGACTTCCTATATATAAATATTTCTCTCTCGACCATTCTGAGACTCCTCGTGACGTTCGGGATCTCATCCGCGACTCCGAACAACATTTGGTTACCACTCATCAAATATCCCAATAGTACTCTAGTGTCAACGAACGTTAAGCGTGCGACCCTGCAGGTTCGAGAACTATGTAGACATGACCGAGACACCTCTGCAGTCGATAACCAATAGCGGAACCTGGATGCTCATATTGGCTCCCACATATTCTACGAAGATCTTTATCAGTCGAACCATTATGATAACATACGTTATTCCCTTTGTCATCGGTATGTTACTTGCCCGAGATTCGATCGTCGGTATCTTCATACCTAGTTCAATCTCGTTACCAGCAAGTATCTTTACTCGTTCTGTAATGCATCATCCCACAACTAACTCATTAGTCACATTGCTTGCAAGGCTTCATATGATGTGCATTACCGAGATGGCCCAGAGATACCTCTCCGATACTTGGAGTGACAAATCCTAATGTCAGGAACCCGACTCAATGCCACATCGATCTAGCATGTAACACCTCATATCACTTTGCGGCCTCACGCACGGTATCCCCACGGGTGTCGCCTTACCTTTGCCCGGGACCGTTTCCGCCTTTTGGCACACGTATATGATAGTGTCGCTAGCATCCATATGATAAGGAGCCCGAGCTTACATGGCTAGTCGTAAACTCAAAGTGGCACAAACTTACAGGGACAGGCATCCATGACCTAGCATCGAACGTGTCGGTCATCAGCGAGTGAATCCAGGCTGTAGCACTGGGCTAGCAGGACTCCGGTGAACCGGGCTATAGCGGGCTAACAGGACTCCGGTATTCATCGTGTGACATTTCCCCGAAGGGACAGACACAGGAACGACGAAGGACACATGCCGGCCAGCCTAAGTGTCCCGGAGCAGTAGCAAGCTACCATGGCTCAGTGGAAGCACTAGGAGACATTTCCCGGTAAGAGAGGCTACTAAGGATAAACAACTAGATAGTCAGATCCCACACATACCAAGCATTTCAATAACATACACACAATATGCTCGATATGTGCAAATACATCATGGCATCACAACATGACTCTACAACTCAAGTATTTTATTCAATAGGCTCCGAAGAGCGAGATATTATAAACATGGGTCTCACGACCCAACATTCAGAGCATACAAGTCAAAGCACATGTGGAAGCTTAACATGTCTGAGTACAGACACCTACAAATGAAAAAGGCTGAGAAGCCTGACTAACTACCAGATCCTGCCGAGAGCACAAGATCGTAGCTGAGGTAACAAGCTAAACGTCGAAGTCCACATGGAACTACTAGTGAGACTGAAGTCTCTCTGCAAAAACATAAAATAGGCAAACGTGAGTACAAATGTACCCAGCAAGACTTACATCAGAACTAACTACATATGCATCATTATCAACAAAGGGGGGTGGTGGAGTTTAACTGCAGCAAGCCAGCTTTGACTTGGTGGCTATCCTGAACTACGACTGCAAGTAACTCTTTTGAGGTGGCGCACACGAGTCCACATATTCACCATATCAATACACCACTATGGATCCGCTCCCGTCTCCCTACGAGAACGCCATCCATAGCACTCATGCTTATCTTGCGTATTTTAGACTATCCACTTTCACTTGTCTATGAACTGTACAGGCAACCCAGAAGTTCTTTACCGCGGACACGGCTATTCGAATAGATAATGTTAACCCTGTAGGGGTGTACTTCTTCACACACGCTCTCGCCACTTACCACCATGTACATGTCGTGTATCTCGGCAACCTTCAAGCGGAAGCCTGGCGAGGGAGTCGGCCACGACCTGACTAACCACACAAGTCTCTAGTCCAGGTTTATCGCCTATTCGGGTTCCATCCGCAAGGAGATCCGGTCGGGGTGTCGCTCACGGCCCCAAACGATGTGAGCAGGGTTCCCAAGCCCACCATCCGGGTGCCACTTGGTACACCGTGCCACTGTGCCTAGTCTGTCCCAAGCCCACCTGTACCGGGTGCCACTTGGTAGACTACTAACACTACCTACAAACACCAGAAACTAGTTGCAACTCCTGGACAGAGATCAGGTTGATTAATAAGTCGAGAGGGGCACTTAAGCATTCCAATGTGTGGTAGTAACTGATCATGGATCACAAACACAGAACTCAGTTCCTGAGGACGACTGCAATGAGACAACCCACCATGTACTCCTACATGGCCTCTCACCGCTACCTTTACCAAATCGTGTTCACACACTTAGCTCTCAACAGTAGGACATGTTCACACACCTCTGATTCATCCCCGATGAATCAGACCTGACTCAACTCTAAGCAATAGCAGGCATGACAAACAAGCATGAATGAGTAGGCACATCAGGGCTCAAACAATTCCTACTCATGCTAGTGGGTTTCATCTATTTACTGTGGCAATGACAGGTCATGCAGAGGATAAAGGGGTTCAACTACCGCAGCAAGTAACAGTTGTATCGTTGTTGTCCTAATGCAAGAAAATAGAGCAGGAGCGAGAGAGTGGGATTGTATCGGAATGAACAAGGGGGTTTTGCTTGCCTGGCACTTCTAAAGATAGTATAGCTCTTCATCAGTGTCAACGATCACAGCGTCGGAGTCACGTCTATCGAGAGGGGACAAACACCGGCAAACAAGGAAGAACACAATCAATGCAATGCACAATATGATGCATGATCATGACATGGCAATATGATGTGGTTTGAGCTAATGCAACTAGCAGCAAGTTAAATGGAGTTGGTTTGAACACAAGATTCAAATTCAAACTCCATATGTAGATATTCATATGCCATTATTTGATTTGACCTAAACAGTGAACAAAAGTTGTTCTAACATGCATGGAAATGGTACAGATGGATAGATTGGATTTTTCTGATCATTTTTCACATATAATTTGTTTGATTTGGAGTTACGGATGAATTTCCATGATTTTTAGAAGTTTAGGACATTTTCTAAATTAAACAAATCATTTAAGATTTATTTAAATTCCGAAAAGGATTACTGCATCAGCCTGACATCATCATGACGTCAGCAGGTCAACGGGGCACGGCCCGGGTCAAACCTGACCAGTGGGACCCACGTGCCAGTGTGACAAGGCAAGAACAGTGGCTGACCAGTGGGTCCGGTCAACGTACACGTCAGCATAGTCAAAGCAGACGCGTGGGCCCGCTGCAATTAAATTAACCTTAATCTATTTTTATTAGCCGATTAGTTAGGCAGTGGGGCCCGGTTGTCATTGGCTCAGGTGGTAGTTAGTGGGGTGATTAGCCCCTAACAACCGGATTAGGTCGGCCGTTAGTCGCCGGTGACGTCCAGAGACGGCGATGTTGCTCGGGTTTTGCCCTCCGGCTACCAAATGGGCGGCGGAGGGGCTCTACGTGAAGCCCGGGTCCGTGCGCATCCAACAGAGCAAACAGGGCGAGCTGGGGTGGCCGTAATCCTCGCCGGCGTCGAGCTCAGCGGCTGCCGGACCTCGGACGTTGGCGGAAACGGCGCTACGAAGGACGGGAAGGCGCGGGGTTAGCTCCTACAAGCCCTAAGCAATGCGGTGAGTGCGTTGGACACGGTGGCAAGGCCGTTTCGTGGCCGGAGCCACGTCGGCGACGAGCTCAGGCGGCGGCGGGTTTCGGTCATCGGCGAAACGGCGGCTAGAGCTAGTAAACATCGCGGAGACAAGGGGGAGACAGTTAAGGAGCTCACTGGGAGGTCGAAGAGCAGCTCCGTGGGCTCGGAGAAGGCCGGACGGCGACGTACAGGCGATGGCGATCTCGGCGACCCGAGGAGGAAGAAGACGGTGGTGACGGCGAGGCAGGGCGCCCGGTGACGTGTAGCTGGATGGGGACGAAGAAGAGGTCGTGGCGGAGCTCTTGGGCACGTCCATGGGGCTAGGGCTGGCCGGTGGCCATGGTGGCAGTGAACGGCGGCGACGAGCTCTGCTCGGTGGTGCTCGGGGGAGAGGGGCAGACGAGGGGGGAGACACGGGAGAGAGGGGAGAGTGACGAGGGGGTTGCGTGGCGTCGCTTGGTGCATCGAGGAGGAGCCAGGCAGGCTGGGAGGGAGGAGGTGGCCGGGGCGCGTGCGTGCGCGCGTCGGCCACACGCGCGTCCTCCTGGCAGAGGAGGAAGGCGACAGGGGAGTTGGCGGTGGTGGGCTGGGCTGTACAGCGCTGGGCCAGCACAGGAGCTGGGCCGGTTGGTGGCGCCAGGTAAGTTTCTGCTTCTTCTTCTATTTATATTTTCTGTTATTTTGTTTTGATTTAGTTTGAGAACTAAATCATTTTAAAACTTTCTGTAAATTTTTGTGTGAGCTCAGAGAGATAGTCCAAGGCCACATGCAAGTTTACAAAAATATTTGAACATTATTTCTTATATAGCAGAAATAATTCCAACCCAAATATGTTGTTGATTTAAATCAAAGGCCCAAAATAAATTATTTCTGTGACTCCAAAAATATTGGTTTGAATTTTACATCATGCCAATATTTTCACAGAATAACAGGAACATTTCCTTGGACTCATTTGATGAGATTTAAATGTTGGTTATTTTTAGGGGTTTTCTGAGGCTTTTGAAAATTCCTCAATTCAAATTTCATTTGAATTTAAACATGATGCTCACATGGAAACTAGCATAGGTCAGCCCAGAATTAGGGACGTGACAACTCACCCCTACTAAACAAGAATCTCGTCCCGAGATTCAAGACGTGAGGTAAGAGGACAAAGGGGACACAAACTAACACAATCTTCATGATCCAATTGCTCTTCTCGAAGATGTTGATTCATTGCTTCAAATTGATCTTGACGTCTTTCCTTTCAAAAACTTCATGCAGCACGACGACGACAGAAAGAGACTATACAGGAATCGATCTTCTCAAAGATCAAGCAACTCACGATCAATTCATGGAATGAGGCATAGAACACCTCTTGAGCTGACATGTTCAAACACACTTCGGGAGGGATGGAAGAACAGATGACGGGGGTTCAATTTGGTAGGCAACAATTCCACGCTAGAGGAGATGGTGAATGGTTTCAAGATAGCGATGAAATAATTGCCATGATTCCATAACGGGGCACCTTGGGGAAGGTGACTCGTAGAGTTATTACCTTAAATGGCAAAAAGATTTGCTTTTGGTATAGAGATCATTGAAACTCTCTATACCAGCCTAAGGAAAATCATAATCGATCATTTGGAGAAGTTCGAAAGAATGGCATACCCAGTTTGGAAAGGAAACTAGAGTTATAAGACAACTCGACAAACGGAAGGCACATTCCAATCGATACCGAGGATATAACCTAGTGTGTGAGCATGCTCTCAAGAACTTGAGCATTTCCATATTCATCAAGGTATTACCTACGTCTGTGCCGAGGATCCTGGCAACACATCATACTACCATGATGAATAGTGATGGAAGATGCGGATGCAAAGGAAGACATCACTTCTCAGATTTTTCCTTAGCAATGCCAAAGAATCAAAATCCGGATGATCGACCGAGAGACATTTAGCACTCTGCTTCTAATGTTCTCCTTGATGTGCTAACGTAAACCATTCATAGATATGGTTTGGTATCTAGAACATCAAGTAAAAGGTCGGACTTCGGGAGCACAAGAATCCATAAGGAACAACTTCTGGAGTAAATCCTACGAAATCCTTATGGGGAGGTGGCCAACTTCCTCAATCAAGATACTACAATAATAGGTCTTCCGGCTGGGTGTGTTGGCCACGACATCCACTATACCGGTTATAGAGAGACCAATATTATAGCTCTTGGGAGACGTTCCAACCATCATATCTGCCTGAGATTCAGATCTGGTTGGTGTCAGAATAATTCAGACTCATCGAGTCTAGAAAGAAAAATGAAAGTTTGCAACATAAATCGACGAGATGGCGTCGCGAGATTCTCGGGAAATGGACTACGGTAGTAAGCTCCAAAACATGAGCTGGTTCTGCTACAACATGTTAACACGTTGTCCCAGACAAATATGACCACATGGTAGTCTTACAACAAAACACTACCGAGTTCAGGTGGGGAACCATCAACGCGGATATCGAAGTCTTGTGCATGAACTAGTATTTGCACATCAACTCCTTTTCCTTGAACAAATCAATCAGTGGCTTGGGGTGCTAGGGAATACATATGGAGTGGAGGTAATTAATCTACCAAACCATAGAATACATTCACACATGCATAATTGACTTGGGACGATTCCAGAGGAAGCAAAACTAACTCTCTCAAATTCACGGCGGCAACTTGCATCAAATGCACATGAATTAGAGGAAGCCACTTCTTTCATCCGAACATATGCTTCATGAGCTAGCATGAAGAAATGCTTTCAAAAGTTTCCAACACTAGCTTAATGTTCAACAAAATTATGGAGAAGGCAAGGATGTTGTCGATGGGCTCAATCAACAACAATTCATCCAGATTGCCATGGAGAAGGAATTCCATAACTATGTGAACAAGGTGATAGCATTGGTCAGACCCAAAGAATATAATGGTGTATGCTCGAGGAATCAACCACGAGTAAGACAACATTACGAATATCACTGGTTCTGATTTGACTTGACAATAGCCCATGCTCAAATCAAAGATTGTTTAAGATAATAGATCCAACAACTGATCACAGGGACCAATCGATGAAGATATCATCTTTCTTCAAAACACACACACAAGATATCCCTTAAAATGAACTAAGTCGGACAAGATTTTATCTTCCAACTCTCCAAGTTGTTGTCCAGCTTAACCAACTAGCTCAGGGGTATCCAGCAGAGATTCTTGGAGAAAGGGTGGTTTCGAAAACCAACTTGATCACGAACTCAACATAGCGGTCAGGTGACAACCTGGTAACACTTCCGAGAAGATATTCGGAAAATCACGAACCACCAATATGTTACCAAGCTCGAGAACAATCTTGCTTTTTAGGGCAACGCGATATGATCAAAAGAGCAAGCGATTGACACAATCCTAACTCATTGATCGAAGAGTGCACCAGGAAATATGGACTAGGTAGCACGATCAATCTTAGGATGATGATTCAATAACCAACACGCTAAGAATGAAATTGTTGTCCATTAGCTACCAAGCAACGGGGTTGCTAGTAGTATTGATTTCACACATCATAGTTCACTTGTCGTCATTCCGGTTGCAACAACACGGGGACCGAGGAATGAAAAATGATGGGGAGAAGTATCACTACATCAAGAATTCATAAGAGGTGGTGCAATCCTCATGACACTCTTGACTTAAAGATGGTAACACTCCAAGATAGAGCAGAACAAAAGCTGGATTGCAATTGATCCGCGGAACACAACCGCTTTGACCCAATCCTGGAAATGAATAAGGTACTAGAGTTTGTTTCTCCTAGTCATTCCAAAATAGAATGGCCTGACGGACCTCAAGAGTAATAGGCATCGATAACACGATTGCACCACTACTCCCGACTATCAATTGATAGACGAAGGTCAGAAGATAACTAAAGAGGGACAACTCAAAAGACACACGATTTTCTGAGTTGTGGATGCATGGATTAGCATGTCGAACGAGTTCAACATATTTCTTCCGGATAACCCATGCTGAAGAGGAAGGACTGGCAGAGTAACAACATAGAGAGAAGAACTCATCAAGAGCACTCTGGTTGTGATCTTTTGGTTCAATGAGGAACTGCTGCCATAAGTAGTTCATGGTATTTGGAAGAACGATATACCACAGACCTCGAGGACTATCGCAAAGGTTACTAATATCCTAAAGGAACTAGCAAACACTATCAACACAAGGTAAGTAGGGTGAATCTCGGGTTCAAAACCCAGGAATAGAAAGCCTACTAACTAAATGGCATCGCGGGATGCTTTCGGGAATGATGGCCAGAGTCATCACACTGGGATCACAAAACATGGCTAGATTACTAGGTGATACTCTAGACATCTAGGGTCATAATAATAGCTCCAACATATACGTTGAGGCAATAGAGTACCTCAAATCACCGTTTGGTGTGGTTAACCTGGCACAAAGGAACTTTGAAACGGTAGGAAGGGATTTGCAAATGCATCAGATTATTTAGAAACCTAGGATAACTCGGACAGCATAACGGCTGTAAATGATCAAAAAGGTTTGAGACATTCTGCAAAATGGTGGCATAACCACTCGAACATCATAATATCAAGGTTTCGAGATCAATAATTAACATACGGAAGTAGTAGGAACTGAACCGAGGCTTAAGTCCAACAATTCTATAAGTCTACGGATTAGTAACATGTGATCCTGATAGAAAGAAGAGAAAGCCTAGTTTCTTAACCCCGTAGGAAAAATAAGATGACTCAGATCAGAAGGGCATAAGGTATAAGGAGTAAAAAGAGCCTTACGTTCCATCCCACAATCAATTCCCTTATATAACTAAAGAATTTCTAGACTCAACTTCGACCAGTTTGGCTTGGTAATCCTACAGGCAGTCAAGCTCTGATACCAAAGCTGTCAGGACCCCGACTCAGTGCCACATCGATCTAGCATGTAACACCTCATATCACTTTGCGGCCTCACGCACGGTATCCCCACGGGTGTCGCCTTACCTTTGCCCGGGACCGTTTGCGCCTTTTGGCACACGTATATGATAGTGTCGCTAGCATCCATATGATAAGGAGCCCGGGCTGACATGGCTAGTCGTAAACTCAAAGTGGCACAAACTTACAGGGACAGGCATCCATGACCCAGCATCGAACGTGTCGGTCATCAGCGAGTGAATCCAAGCTGTAGCACTGGGCTAGCAGGACTTCGGTGAACCGGGCTGTAGCGGGCTAACAGGACTCCGGTATTCATCGCGTGACATTTCCCCGAAGGGACAGACACAGGAACGACGAAGGACACATGCCGGCCAGCCTAAGTGTCCCAGAGCAGTAGCAAGTTACCATGGCTCAGTGAAAGCACTAGGAGACATTTCCCGGTAAGAGAGGCTACTAAGGATAAACAACTAGATAGTCAGATCCCACACATACCAAGCATTTCAATAACATACACACAATATGCTCGATATGTGCAAATACATCATGGCATCACAACATGACTCTACAACTCAAGTATTTTATTCAATAGGCTCCGAAGAGCGAGATATTACAAACATGGGTCTCACGACCCAACATTCAGAGCATACAAGTCAAAGCACATGCGGAAGCTTAACATGTCTGAGTACAGACAACTACAAATGAAAAAGGCTGAGAAGCCTGACTAACTACCAGATCCCGCCGAGGGCACAAGCTTGTAGCTGAGGTAACAAGCTAAACGTCGAAGTCCACACGGAACTACTAGTGAGACTGAAGTCTCTCTGCAAAAACATAAAATAGGCAAACGTGAGTACAAATGTACCCAGTAAGACTTACATCAGAACTAACTACATATGCATCATTATCAACAAAGGGGGGTGGTGGAGTTTAACTGTAGCAAGCCAGCTTTGACTCGGTGGCTATCCTGAACTACGACTGCAAGTAACTCTTTTGAGGTGGCGCACACGAGTCCACATATTCACCATATCAATACACCACTATGGATCCGCTCCCGTCTCCCTACGAGTACGCCATCCATAGCACTCACGCTTATCTTGCGTATTTTAGAGTATCCACTTTCACTTGTCTATGAACTGTACAGGCAATCCAGAAGTCCTTTACCGCGGACACGGCTATTTGAATAGATAATGTTAACCCTGCAGGGGTGTACTTCTTCACACACGCTCTCGCCACTTACCACCATGTACACGTCGTGTATCTCGGCAACCTTCAAGCGGAAGCCTGGCGAGGGAGTCGGCCACGACCTGACTAACCACACAAGTCTCTAGTCCAGGTTTATCGCCTATTCGGGTTCCATCCGCAAGGAGATACGGCCGGGGTGTCGCTCACGGCCCCAAACGATGTGAGCAGGGTTCCCAAGCCCACCATCCGGGTGCCACTTGGTACACCGTGCCACTGTGCCTAGTCTGTCCCAAGCCCACCTGTACCGGGTGCCACTTGGTAGACTACTAACACTACCTACAAACACCAGAAACTAGTTGCAACTCCTGGACAGAGATCAGGTTGATTAATAAGTCGAGAGGGGCACTTAAGCATTCCAATGTGTGGTAGTAACTGATCATGGATCACAAACACAGAACTTAGTTCCTGAGGACGGCTGCAATGAGACAACCCACCACGTACTCCTACATGGCCTCTCACCGCTACCTTTACCAAATCGTGTTCACACACTTAGCTCTCAACAGTAGGACATGTTCACACACCTCTGATTCATCCCCGATGAATCAGACCTGACTCAACTCTAAGCAGTAGCAGGCATGACAAACAAGCATGAATGAGTAGGCACATCAGGGCTCAAACAATTCCTACTCATGCTAGTGGGTTTCATCTATTTACTGTGGCAATGACAGGTCATGCAGAGGATAAAGGGGTTCAACTACCGCAGCAAGTAACAGTTGTATCGTTGTTGTCCTAATGCAATAAAATAGAGCAGGAGCGAGAGAGTGGGATTGTATCGGAATGAACAAGGGGGTTTTGCTTGCCTGGCACTTCTGAAGATAGTATAGCTCTTCATCAGTGTCAACGATCACAGCGTCGAAGTCACGTCTATCGAGAGGGGACAAACACCGGCAAACAAGGAAGAACACAATCAATGCAATGCACAATATGATGCATGATCATGACATGGCAATATGATGTGGTTTGAGCTAATGCAACTAGCAGCAAGTTAAATGGAGTTGGTTTGAACACAAGATTCAAATTCAAACTCCATATGTAGATATTCATATGCCATTATTTGATTTGACCTAAACAGTGAACAAAAGTTGTTCTAACATGCATGGAAATGGTACAGATGGATAGATTGGATTTTTCTGATCATTTTTCATATATAATTTGTTTGATTTGGAGTTACGGGATGAATTTCTATGATTTTTAGAAGTTTAGGACATTTTTTGAATTAAACAAATCATTTAAGATTTATTTAAATTTCGAAAAGGATTACTGCGTCAGCCTGACATCATCATGATGTCAGCAGGTCAACGGGGCACGGCCCGGGTCAAACCTGACTAGTGGGACCCACGTGCCAGTGTGACAAGGCAAGAACAGAGGCTGACCAGTGGGTCCGGTCAACGTACACGTCAGCATAGTCAAAGCAGACGCGTGGGCCCGCTGCAATTAAATTAACCTTAATCTATTTTTATTAGCCGATTAGTTAGGCAGTGGGGCCCGGCTGTCATTGGCTCAGGTGGTAGTTAGTGGGGTGATTAGCCCCTGACAACCGGATTAGGTCGGCGGTTAGTCGCCGACGACGTCTAGAGACGGCGGCGTTGCTCGGGTTTTGCTCTCCGGCTACCAAATGGGCGGCGGAGGGGCTCTACGTGAAGCCCGAGTCCGTGCGCATCCGACGGAGCAAACAGGGCGAGTTGGGGTGGCTGTAATCCTCGCCGGCGTCGAGCTCAGCGGCTGCCGGACCTCGGACGTTGGCGGAAACGGCGCTACGAAGGACGGGAAGGCGCGAGGTTAGCTCCTACAAGCCCTAAGCAATGCGGTGAGTGCGTTGGACACGGTGGCAAGGCCGTTTCGTGGCCGGAGCCACGTCGGCGGTGAGCTCAGGCGGCGGCGGGTTTCGGTCATCGGCGAAACGGCGGCTAGAGCTAGTAAACATCGCGGAGACAAGGGGGAGACAGGGAAGGAGCTCACTGGGAGGTCGAAGAGCAGCTCCGTGGGCTCGGAGAAGGCCGGACGGCGACGTACAGGCGATGGCGATCTCGGCGACCCGAGGAGGAAGAAGACGGTGGTGACGACGAGGCAGGGCGCCCGTCGACGTGTAGCTGGATGGGGATGAAGAAGAGGTCGTGGCGGAGCTCTTGGGCACGTCCATGGGGCTAGGGCTGGCCGGTGGCCGTGGTGGCAGTGAACGGCGACGACGAGCTCTGCTCGGTGGTGCTCGGGGGAGAGGGGCAGACGAGGGGGGAGACACGGGAGAGAGGGGAGAGTGACCAGGGGGTTGCGTGGCGTCGCTTGGTGCATCGAGGAGGAGCCAGGCAGGCTGGGAGGGAGGAGGTGGACGGGGCGCGTGCGTGCACGCGTCGGCCACACGCGCGTCCTCCTGGCAGAGGAGGAAGGCGACAGGGGAGTTGGCGGTGGTGGGCTGGGCTGTACAGCGCTGGGCCAGCACAGGAGCTGGGCCGGTTGGTGGTGCCAGGTAAGTTTCTGCTTCTTCTTCTATTTATATTTTCTGTTATTTTGTTTTGATTTAGTTTGAGAACTAAATCATTTTAAAACTTTCTGTAAATTTTTGTGTGAGCTCAGAGAGATAGTCCAAGGCCACATGCAAGTTTACAAAAATATTTGAACATTATTTCTTATATAGCAGAAATAATTCCAACCCAAATATGTTATTGATTTAAATCAAAGGCCCAAAATAAATTATTTCTGTGACTCCAAAAATATTGGTTTGAATTTTACATCATGCCAATATTTTCACAGAATAACAGGAACATTTTCTTGGACTCATTTGATGAGATTTAAATGTTGGTTATTTTTAGGGGTTTTCTGAGGCTTTTGAAAATTCCTCAATTCAAATTTCATTTGAATTTAAACATGATGCTCACATGGAAACTAGCATAGGTCAGCCCAGAATTAGGGACGTGACACCTAATCTCGATCTATGCCAACCCAACAAACACCTTCGGAGATACCTGTAGAGCATCTTTATAATCATCCAGTTACGTTGTGATGTTTGATAGCACACAAGGCATTCCTCCGGTGTCCGGGAGTTGCATAGAGGAATATGTATTTGACATGAAGAAAGCAGTAGCAATAAAACTGAACGATCAAGCTAACAGATGGGTCTTGTCCATCACATCATTCTCCTAATGATGTGATCTCATTCATCAAATGACAACACATGTCCATGGCTAGGAAACTTAACCATCTTTGATCAACGAGCTAGTCAAGTAGAGGCATACTAGAGACACAGTGTTTTGCCTATGTATTCACACATGTATCAAGTTTCCGGTTAATACAATTCTAGCATGAACAATAGACATTTATCATGATATAAGGAAATATAAAATAACAACTTTATTATTGCCTCTAGGGCATATTTCCTTCAGGAATATCGAGTGTTTGTTTGGAGGCCATGGCGTGCAAGTGCTACAACCCTAGTGATTTTTTGTCCCAAGTGGTTCGTCCAGGGTGACGACGAGGTTCAATCCAGGTAGACACTGCCAAGGACCCGATTGTGTTTCTATCTTTTTGTTTGGGACCCTCCTTGTAAGAATCAATGAGTTGTCTTAATTTCATGTTTCTTCTGGGTTCTGTTGTAAGCTATATCGCCCCACCACTTTATTAGTGGAGGGGCTTTCTAGGCCCATATAATGGTACAAAAATGTACCAAGACAAAATCGAAGGTTAAGTGCAGGTGGCTCCATGGTCGGGAAGGGTCAATGCACTGCAGCCAAGCCAACGTGTGTGCAAGGCCATAGCATCGCAATACCGATCTTGGATGACGAGGCCAGCGAGGAAGGTGGGTCATTAGACTCAAACTGCAAATCTTTAGAATCTCAACTTCATGGTTGTTGCGGAATGACAACACCTCCCGCTTTTGAAATGAACCTTGGGTTGATGGGAGGTCCGTTGCGGAGCTCTCTCCGTTGATCTACGCCCATGTTTGCAAGTGGAGGCTCTGAGACCGTACTGTGTGCCAGGGACTGTCTCATCGTGCTTGGGTGCAGGATATCCAAGATGTACTCAGGCCCACCGAGATCTGGTGACGTCTTCGCACATACCACTAAACGACAGGTCAGACGTGCTTACATGGAGTTGGACGGAACCCAGAATTTACACTACCAACTCATGCTACCTTACCCTCTTTCAAGGCTCGATCTCGGACCCCCACTGACAGCTCTTTTTTGAAGACCTGGGTGCCACTCCACATCGAAGTGTTCAGCCGGTTCGCCCTCCAAAATCGTTGTTGGACGACAGACCGTCTTGCTCGTCATGGGCTTCCCCATGCAGAGCGGTATGTTCTTTGCAGCCCAGTCCCTAATGACATGGAGCTACTCCTCGCGGGTTGTTCCTTCTCGCGTCAGGTATGGCACGAAGTGCTTTCCTGGTGCCGATCCACAAGGACCCTGCCTTGCCCGGCGATGTGCTCTTTGAGTGCTGGGTGTCCTCCTGCTCGCATGCCCCCATCATGCACCGGCAAGGTCGATCCTCCGTCATCATGCTCACGACCTGGTCCATTTGGAGATACCGCAACGGGCGCATCTTCGACTGGCAGCGACCCTTCGTCTCGCGTCTCGTGCATGATATCTAGGACGAGGCACACCTTTGAGCCAACGCCGACACCAAAGGGATGATCAACCTCCTTCCGAAAACGTGGTTTTCTTGTAAGTTGGGGTTGAGCAACCTTGGTCTTCCTGCTCTGTTCATCGTGTACACACCATCGAGCGTATGTGTCGCATGATGCATCACCCACTCTGTATTTTTCACTTTTCTTCTAACAACGGAAAGACACACAAGCTTTGCGTATTCGTGAAAAAATATAAAGGTAGCTCGATCGTACCAAATGCAGTTCAACCCTGTCGTGTCTCTGCTTATCCTCTACCCAATCTGGACCGTCCATTTCCCCAGTCGACGACGCGTCAAGCGTGCAGCCGGTCGTCCCCGGCCTTGCATCTGAAGGCAGCACGATAGTCACGTGCCATCCCGCGTCTCCCTCCCCTAGTCCATCCGCAGCAAGCAAAGCAGGCCGGCACGCACCCGCAAGTCCTCACCTCCCCAACCCCCACTCCCGCGAGGGCGCGAGATCTCTTCCTCCCCCAGATCCGCCTCGCCGACACCGCCCGCCCGCCGCGCCGCCGCCGACGCCGCCATGTCGCACAACTACGGGGACACGATCCCGCTGCACCCGTCGTCGGCGCAGTCCGACATGGACGAGATCGAGAGCCTCATGTACAACGCGCCCTCCGCCACCGTCCTCCCCGCGCGGCCGCCCTCCCCGCCGCGCGCCTCCATCCCCATCTCCACCTCGCCTCCCCCGCCGTCCTCCAAGCCGCCCCTCCCCGCTTCCTCCGTCCCCATCTTCGTGCCCCAGGGGCCCACCCCCGCCCCGCCCGCGTCCGTCTCCGTCGCCATCGCCTCCGACGGCTTCGGGCCCCCGCCCAACACGCTCACCGAGCCCGTCTGGGACACCGTCAAGCGCGACCTCGCCCGCATCGTCAGCAACCTCAAGCTCGTCGTCTTCCCCAACCCCAACCGCGAGGACCCCGGCAAGGCGCTCAGGGACTGGGACCTCTGGGGCCCTTTCTTCTTCATCGTCTTCCTCGGCCTCACACTCTCCTGGTCCGCCTCTGTTAAGAAGGTACCTGGCATCCCTTCCGCGACCAGATCTCGTGGTAGCTTATGCGTCGATTCGCGAGATTTAGCTCTTGCGTGTTTAGTGCTCGACTTCATGATATCTCTATAAGGTACTCCTAGATCAGATTATACATTATTGAATTGTATGTTGCGATTCATGGTTAGTACTTGGAGGCAAGCGTCACAGTTACTATTCCCTTGCAAGCTCGATGTTGCCTAGGGGATAACTGAATCTGGTGTTGTACGGCTGTATACTAGGTCTGCGGGGATGGGATTAGAACCATCAATCATAGTGCTGTATCCAATTAATTCCATTATGTTATTTCTATGACTAAACATAGACGAGGTGTGAAACATGCGCTTATTCTGCTGTGGGTTTTTCTGTGCCCATTTTAGCTCATTATTCAGGTATGTCTTGTGTTTGATATTAGAGAATGCACTATGTTCTTGGTTCAAAATTGGTTTGGAGGCATCACAACGCTGAAACTTCATGTCCATGTGTGCTAGTGGTGAATGATGAGCCTACATAATTTCATATTTGTCCATTTTTTATGTTCTAGAATTATCTGATGGACCAGTTGTGGACTTGTCCTGAGCTGCAAGGTTTGTAGGTGTCATTTTGACAAACTAGGTGGCAATACTAGTTATTTTATTACAGAATATGGTATAGCCTACTGGATATCTGCGCCTAAAAAATCATGTTCTCTTAGAACCTGTGGATGTCTATGCGAATCCGAATGCTTCTAAGATTGGTTGTTACTGTGCAATAATGTGGTGTAGCCTTACTGGATTGCTTTTGGAACCTGGAGAGTGAGTGTCTTATGAAGTACTGTTTAGTGACAAAACAAATTACTAAAAGTGCCCTTGTGCAAAATATGATCTCAATTGCTAATAATCTGAAAGACCGCGCTAATTCTGTATAGCTAAGTACATAATCTGCTCTTGAATTTGCAGTAAATTTTTATGGCATTGGCACCTAGGAGAAACCAAAAAATTTGTCAATATTTTTTTCTTGCAGAAGAGTGCTGTGCTGCTTTTGCTTGAAAGGAATGTAATCGCATTTGCGAGTAGCTGGGTTTAGGTGGTTTTCCTGAATGAGCAGAAAGTATGCCAAAACACAATTATCTTTCTCTGCTGTTTTTACCATGTTCAAATGTAACCATGCAAGGCATGTCATCGAATGTTGCGGGTATGGTGATTACATTATATGGAAGAAAGCATGGTGTTTCAGTTATTTATTCATATATTTCTCTGTTAAATTGAACGTTATAGCTACGGACTTGTGGAATCTTCACTTTTGAACTTTTTCTGATTTTGATTTTTCTATGCTGGCATATTAGCTTTGTTATGTAATTTTGTTCTAGTGGCCAACATACTTATATGCATTGCTTATAGTTGTCCTCTTCTCTTTGTAGTTCACAAATTTGTCTTTGCTTCCTTCCATACAAAATGCTGATCTATATGTCGTTTGTCTTTGTAGTCTGAAGTATTTGCTGTCGCATTTGCTGTGCTGGCAGCTGGGGCTATAATCTTAACACTAAATGTTCTGCTTCTGGTAAGCGCTGCCTCTCTCACACAAAGCACACTTGCTCAATCCTAATCATACCTGCTGTGGAATTTTGTAATGATTTCTTGCCGTCTCACTGCAGGGTGGGCACATCATCTTCTTCCAAAGCCTCAGTCTCCTTGGCTATTGTTTGTTTCCTCTGGATGTTGGGGCCCTAATTTGCTTGTTGAAGGACAATGTCATACTAAAGATCATCGTCGTGACAGTCACACTGGCGTGGAGCTCCTGGGCTGCCTACCCATTCATGAGCGCTGCTGTGAACCCAAGGAGAAAGGCTCTGGCCATCTATCCCGTATTCCTCATGTACATCTCGGTGGGGTTCCTTATAATTGCCATAGATTAGCCCCTGGGGTGAGCAATGTAGTAACATCTGAAATGTTGAAATTATAATTGTACCGGCGGAACGCATACAGGCTTGAATATACTCTATCCCCCCTATGGAGCCCTTTTGGATTGTTCTGTCGAGAACCTGGCTTTCACATGAGCAAGAGACATAAGGCTGTAAAATTAGTCGAAAATTATATATGTTGGTCTACTGTTGTAAAGGGCATCTTGTGCTTTGGACCACGTAATTGACTATATCAAGCTTTCCGACTTCTTCAACTGCTGATATATTGATGTTGGAGGGAATTAAATGTCAAGAAAAATATTCTAAGGCAACTAGATAATTCATCTGGTTGCCCTTGGATGTACTACAACAACTTATTCATCTAGTACATAATCTGTTTATGGTGATATGCCCGCTCTTATTCTATTGTAGTTGGTGATGCCTGTTCTGGCTGTGCCCTAGCGTTGCACACCAGCCTTACTACCAGGAGCCAAAACGGATTTGGTTGAATGTGGTCGCGAGGAAATCATGTGCCGGGCTACTACATTTCCTGGCATTTGGATTGATGGTGCCATCAGTGCGAACTTTCGGCCGAAAGGCGAACGTGGTCGCCCCGGATTTCGGACGGGAGAGACGCGCGAGAAGGAAACTCCGGATTGCGTGTTGCCTTCTTCAGTTCAGCCCGTGCCAAGTGGAAGTGGAAGCGGCAGTCTGCATCGGTACGCGGCGGAGGCGGGCACAGCTTATCGCTTTCCAGCTGGTGCGACGCGCGCGTGGACCGTGGGCAAAGGGAGCACTTCGCGCCAGTGGAGGCTTTCATCTGACAACGGCCATCGCCGGAGCCGGCTGTCGTCGCCTTTCTTTCTGGAAAATGCTAGAAGTCTCACGTCAGATTTTTAAGTATGGCATATCAAACGTTTTTTATTACAAATTATGTTGTCGTAAGCATGAAAAACTTCTGGCAAAAAACTGAACATGGTAAGGACTTGTCATACTTGTTAAAAGAAATTGCCCGCGATGGCCACCACCGCCGTCTCCCGGTCCCCCAGCGAGTACACGCCGATGGCGTGCGGCACCATCAGCTCCACGTCGCGCCGCGCGAAGTAGACGCAGTTCTCCCGGACCCCCGCCGTCGCCGGCGCCGCCGCCGACGCCACCGACCCCAGGAACACCGCCCTCCCGGGGAGCTCGGTCACCTGCTCCCACTTGCACTCCCCCGGCCGGAACCGGCTCACCTCCACCTCAACGTCCGCCGAGTCCCTCACCACGCTGTACAGCTTCTTCACCAGCAGGAGCTCCCCGTCGGACTCCAGCAGGTACCGCACCCGCCGCTCCAGCCGGTTCGGAGAGTTGGCGTCCTTCCCGCGCAGCTCCGACACGGCCGCCACGCGCGCGCGGAGGTCCACCCGGTACGCCAGGACCGTGCCGTCGTCGCCCAGCACGCACAGCCGCCCCCGCCAGAACGCCACGTCGCGGAACCCCCCGTGCGGCCCCCCCGCGGCGATCGTGGTCCAGGCGCCGCCGGACACGTCCGGCTGGAGCAGCGCCACCGTGCCCGCGCGGCCTAGCACGGCGGCCACCCAGCCGAGCGAGGTGGGCGGCGCGGACAGCACGATCTTGGCCACCGGGGACACGGGGGACCGTGGCATGGACACGGATTGGCCGGAGAAGAGGTTGCGGAGCTCGATCGCCCGCTCCTCGTCGAAGGCCATCGCGAGCCAGCCGCCGATCTGGCCGCAGCACCGGCCGGAGCTGAGGCGGTCGGGGAGGGCGAAAGGCAGGATCTCGCGGCGGTGGAGGCTGAAGAAGGCGAGGCTGCCGCAGGAGCCTGGGCGCCGGAGCAGGAGGCGCGGGGCCTCGAATGGGAGGTCAGACAAGATCGAAGCTCGCGCGCACGAGCGCCACGAGGAGCAGACGAGGCGGACAGCGACACGGTCGAGCGGGGCGAGCCGCCCTAGGACGCTCTCCAGGAGCTCCGGTGGGAGATCCGGCCAGGCGGACTGCCCCCCGCCCAGCTGCCGCCGGTGGGGATTGTACGGGGAGGCCATCACACATTCACACACTCTTCCGTCCGGCAGGAGATTTCCTCCCACCCTGTCCGTTTTCTTGTTTTCTCCCGACAGAAGTGCACATTGCCCCCTCGGTCTTTTTTCCCCTATGTATCAACGAATTTACATTAGTTAAGCACGCTGCATCAGATTGAACAAATTAAAACACACGCGATTTCCTCTTTTTGGAAGACGACGTCATCTAGCGTTTCCAATCGTTATTTTTATCTATCGATCATGCCAAGAAGCAGAACCAAATGTTACAATTTATACATGTTTCTCTACTCCTGTAAAAGACTCAGCTGGTGATGGTGGTGTGTCTGCCATCCGTCATTTTTGACCATCAGATCTGCATCTAACGGCTGTGAGGTAAGTTGTGGCATTTTTGCAACAATAGCCCACTTCTCTGCTCCAATTTGCAGAAAACCCCTTATTATCTTGAAAGCAACCACATCCTTCCCTCACCTCATCAAAACAACCTGAGAAATATATGTTGAGTGAAAAGTAATATATTTTTAGTGGTATATATGTATATCAAAACAAGAGTGTTTTCTTTCAAGTTTGTGAACAAGTACTATTCTACTTCGGATCCGTCATAATGCACGGGCACATTGCTAGTAAAAGAAAAAAGGCCTGCCCGGCCGACGCATGTCGAGGTGCTTGACTGTTGTGACATGTCGCAGGACGTTCACTAGCTCACGCTCCGGATGAGAGACAGGGTGCTGCTCCCGAACGTTAGTGGTGCGACGGCAACGACTGCCGGGTGCGAGCTCGGGCGGGAGCCAGTGATATACCCGGGGCACATAGCTCGACTTGGGCTCGAGATTCCAACTGCTTGCACCGTCCCGAGGATGTACCACTCAGAGACGAGGCTGGAATGCTGGATACGTATAAACATGTGCTTGTGGGCGGGAGCAACCTGCTCAACGGATACCGGTTTGCGAACGTGATGTACTCGACATAGTTGAGCCACTGAGCCTGGAGGTGTTCCTGCCGTCTTACGTTGACGCGCGGCTCAACGGCGTGCGGCCACGTGCCAGCGTAGGTCAGCTACGGGGTAGCGGCATCGGTGTGGTACAAGATGCCCAGTTGACCGTTGTCGCGGCGGCGTTCGTGACTCACTCATTCGAGTTGAACCGGCCGGTGGTGGACTGGCCGTGGCGAGGGTGCCACAGCTGGACGTCGGGGCGTTATGAGGCACTAGATGTCCATGGAGAGGGGTGTGGAAGAAAATCAAGGAAGAGGAAGGAAAGAAGGAATAGGAAGAAAAGAAGAAGAAGAAGATCTTCTTCTTCTTCTGTGGGAGACGGCTTCACAATAAGCTCTTTCGACCTTGCAGCTATCTCGAAACTCACACAGGCATCAAGGGCAACATATTTTATCCGCTTGTATGTTAAGGAATAATTCTCTCATCCAGACGACCTTAATGCCAGAGTCCCACCACCCTTCTAAAGATTTGTTCCGAGCACAAAATTTTCTACGTCGAATAGGGATGGTGTATGTTTATCACAATCTTCTACAGGAATTTTGATTCTGGTTTGCAGGTCAGTGATGCTTTTCAAATCAAGGTTTTACGGTGCCAGCTTCTGTTTGTCCCCTTCGATGGCTGCCCCACAGAAGTATATGTCCTCCCGAGACAAGAAATCGTGGATCTCACCTGGAATGGAGGCCGCGTGTATGATGTGGTACACCAAAATATCATCTTCGAGGCACAGCTGAAGGACGGCGGTGCGTTGCCTAGTGCCACGCTCCATGTCGTATCTCGGGCTCCGCAAACCCTGGATAGATTCAAACTCTGGGGTCCGTGCGAAGAATTCAACCTCCCCAGTCTGCCTACTCGCCAATCTCATGGCCTAGCTCGATGAACAAGAAGGAAATGGGACTCAACAGTTTACCCAGGTTCGGGCCACCTTGCGGTGTAAAACGCTACTCCTGCTTTGTGGTGGATTGGCCTCGAGGTGGGCTGAGGATGAACTAGTAGAGTGGGAGAACAACCTCAGGAGGTGTGTTATTGTCTTGGGTGAGCTGTTGAGCTGATGAATCACCCTCCTCTCTCTACGGTGGTGGCTATGTCCTATTTATAGTGGCCTTGGTCCTCCTCCCAAATGAAGGCGGGAAGGGATCCCACAACGGCCAAATTCGAAGGGAGACAACTAGTACATCTTATCCTGACAAAAGTAGTCTTCACGTGCAAAGCCACTGGTCGTGACACCATGGTGAGCTCGGTGATGACCGCCATCCTACCGTCCTGGTGGTCTTGGTCTTGTTGGAAATGAAAACCTTTGGTTGATTACTCGGGACTCCGCGCCTGCGCTCGCCTCCTTAGCACCAAAGTGGAAACTGTTGTCATGCGCCCGCTAGCACCCGCCTGGTCTTGGTCTTCATGGCTCACTTCATCTGAACCTCACAAGGTGAGGCTTGCATAGAAATCTCTGCTCCTCATGAGCCAGCCTGAGGAGGCCGCTCCTCTTGGAAGTCTTGGTATCGTCCGCCTCGCAAGGCTTGGCTCCTCGCGAGGGTCTTGAGTTGTTGATGCTGAAGGTTGGCAGTACCAGGCCGTCGATGAAGCCACGCCGTGGGCCGCAGGCAGGCAAGTCCGGGTACCCCCGTTCCCAGAACGCCGACAGTAGCCCCCGGGCCCAAGGCGCGCTCCAACTTGTCTTCAAGGCGAAGCCAAAGGGCAAATGCGGAGCGCCGCGGGCCCTAACCACCTGCGACCTTGGTCGACGCGTGGCTATTGATGGGACGTGTGCGTCTCAGCTTCCCCATGCTGCCTCGGCAACTGTTCGACTTGATAAGAGCCTGCTGCAAGCAGAGAAAGATCATCACTGCGTGGGATCATGGAGGCCGGCGGTTGGCCTCCCTCTGGCTATAAATGAGGGAAGGGGCAGAGCCCCCTTCGCTCATCTCCATCTTCTCGCTGCCCTCTCCTTCTTATTCTCTACCCTGCCGTCTCGTTGTAGCATCCATGGCACAATCAGGAGGTCCTCCGCGGTGGAGAAGGGGAAAGCCCCTCGGGAGGAGCCTGGGCCACTTCCGCCGAAGAAGAGGCTGTTGGAAATATGCCCTAGAGGCAATAATAAAAGTATTATTACATTTCATTGTTCATGATAATTGTCTTTTATTCATGCTATAACTGTATTATCCGGAAATCGTAATACACGTGTGAATACATAGACCACAATATGTCCCTAGTGAGCCTCTAGTTGACTAGCCCGTTGTGATCAACAGATAGTCATGGTTTCCTGGCTATGGACATTGGATGTCATTGATAACGGGATCAAATCATTAGGAGAATGATGTGATGGACAAGACCCAATCCTAAGCATAGCACAAAGATCGTGTAGTTCGTTTGCTAGAGCTTTGCCAATGTCAAGTATCTCTTCCTTCGACCATGAGATCGTGTAACTCCTGGATACCGTAGGAGTGCTTTGGGTGTATCAAACGTCACAACGTAACTGGGTGACTATAAAGGTGCACTACAGGTATCTCCGAAAGTGTCTATTGGGTTGACACGGATCGAGACTGGGATTTGTCACTCCGTATGACGGAGAGGTATCTCTGGGCCCACTCGGTAATGCATCATCATAATGAGCTCAAGATGACCAAGGTGTTGGCCACGGGATCATGCATTACGGTACGAGTAAAGTGACTTGCCGGTAACGAGATTGAACAAGGTATTGGGATACCGACGATCGAGTCTTGGGCAAGTAACGTACCGATTGACAAAGGGAATTGTATACGGGATTTGATTGAATCCTCGACATCGTGGTTCAACCGATGAAATCATCGAGGAGCATGTGGGAGCCAACATGGGTAACCAGATCCCGCTGTTGGTTATTGCCTGAGAGTCGTCTCGGTCATGTCTGCGTGTCTCCCGAACCCGTAGGGTCTACACACTTAAGGTTCGGTGACGCTAGGGTTGTATGAATATGAGTATGCAGCATACCGAATGTTGTTCAGAGTCCCGGATGAGATCCCGGACGTCACGAGGAGTTTCGGAATGGTCCGGAGGTAAAGAATAATATATAGGAAGTGGTATTTCGGCCATCGGGAAAGTTTCGGGGTCACCCGGTAATGTACCGGGACCATCGGAAGGGTCCCGGGGGTCCACCGGGTGGGGCCACCCATCCCGGAGGGCCCCATGGGCTGACGTGGGAGGGAAGCCAGCCCATAGTGGGCTGGTGCACCCCCCTAGGCCCACCCCCTGCGCCTAGGGTTGAAACCCTAGGGTGGGGGGGGGGGGGGCGCACCACATGCCTTGGGGGGCACTCCTCCCCCCTTGGCCGTCGCCCCCTTGGGAGATCCAATCTCCCAGGGCCGGCGCCCCCCCTGGGGGCCTATATAAAGGAGGGCAGGGGGGAGGGCAGCCGTACCCTTGTGCTTGGCGCCTCCCTCCCCCTGCTACACCTCGTCCTCCTCCCGTAGTCGCTTGGCGAAGCCCTGCTGGAGTTCTGCTGCATCCACCACCACGCCGTCGTGCTGCTGGATCATCATCAACCTCTCCTTCCCCCTTGCTAGATCAAGAAGGAGGAGACGTCTCCCGTCCCGTACGTGTGTTGAACGCGGAGGTGCTGTCCGTTCAGCACTTGGACATCGGTGATCTGAATCACGTCGAGTACGACTCCATCATCACCATCCCCTTGCAAGCTTCCACACGCGATCTACAAGTGGTATGTAGATGCAAACTCACTCCCTTGACTCGTTGCTTAGATGAACTCATAGATGGATCTTGGTGAAACCGTAGGAAAATTTTTAATTTTCTGCAACGTTCCCCAACAGTGGCATCATGAGCTAGGTCTATGCGTAGTTCTCTAATGAACGAGTAGAACACAATTTTGTTGTGGGCGTGGATCTTGTCAACTTGCTTGCCACTACTAGTATTTTCTTGCTTCAACGGTATTGTGGGATGAAGCGGCCCGGACCAACCTTACACGTACGCTTACGTGAGACCGGTTCCACCGATTGACATGCACTAGTTGCATAAGGTGGCTGGCGGGTGTCTGTCTCTCCCACTTTAGTTGAAGCGGATTCGATGAAAAGGGTCCTTATGAAGGGTAAATAGAAGTTGACAAAATCACGTTGTGGTTATTCGTAGGTAAGAAAACGTTCTTTCTAGAACCCAATTGCAGCCACGTAAAAGATGCAACAACAATTAGAGGACGTCTAACTTGTTTTTGCAGCGATTGTTCATGTGATGTGATATGGCCAGAAGTTGTGATGAATGATGAATTGTGATGTATGAGATCATGTTCTTGTAATAGGATTCACGACTTGCATGTCGATGAGTATGACAACCGGCAGGAGCCATAGGAGTTGTCTTTATTTTTTGTATGACCTGCGTGTCATTGAAGAACGCCATGTAAACTACTTTACTTTATTGCTAAACGCGTTAGCCATAGAAGTAGAAGTAGTCGTTGGCGTGACAACTTCCTGAAGACGCGATGATGGAGATCATGGTGTCAAGCCGGTGACAAGATGATCATGGAGCCCCGAAGATGGAGATCAATGGAGCTATATGATATTGGCCATATCATGTCACAACTATATAATTGCATGTGATGTTTATTATGTTTATGCATCTTGTTTACTTAGGACGACGGTAGTAAATAAGATGATCCCTCACAACAATTTCAAGAAGTGTTCTCCCCTAACTGTGCACCGTTGCTACAGTTTGTCGTTTCGAAGAACCACGTGATGATCGGGTGTGATAGATCCTTACGTTCACATACAACGGGTGTAAGACAGTTTTACACAGCAAAACACTTAGGGTTAACTTGACGAGCCTAGCATGTACAGACATGGCCTCGGAACACGGAGACCGAAAGGTCGAACACGAGTCGTATGGAAGATACGATCAACATGAAGATGTTCACCGACGATGACTAGTCCGTCTCACGTGATGATCGGACACGGGCTAGTCGACTCGGATCGTGTAACACTTAGATGACTAGAGGGATGTCTAATCTGAGTGGGAGTTCATAATTTGATTAGAACTTTATTATCATGAACTTAGTCTAAAAACCTTTGCAAATATGTCTTGTAGATCAAATGGCCAACGCCAATGTCAACATGAACTTCAACGCGTTCCTAGAGAAAACCAAGCTGAAAGATGATGGCAGCAACTATACGGACTGGGTCCGGAACCTGAGGATCATCCTCATAGCTGCCAGGAAGCAATATGTCCTAGAAGGACCGCTAGGTGACGCTCCCGTCCCAGAGAACCAAGACATTATGAACGCTTGGCAAACTCGTGTTGATGATTACTCCCTCGTTCAGTGCGGCATGCTTTACAGCTTAGAACCGGGGCTCCAAAAGCGTTTTGAGCATCACGGAGCATATGAGATGTTCGAAGAGATGAAACTAGTTTTCCAAGCTCATGCCCGGGTCGAGATATGATGTCTCCGACAAGTTCTACAGTTGTAAGATGGAGGAAAACAGTTCTGTTAGTGAGCACATCCTCAAGATGTCTGGGTTGCACAACCGTATGACCCAGCTGAACATTAACCTCCCAGATGAGGCGGTCATTGACAGAATCCTCCAGTCGCTCCCACCAAGCTACAAGAGCTTTGTGATGAACTACAACATGCAGGGGATGGTGAAGACCATTCCTGAAGTGTTCTCAATGCTGAAGTCATCAGAGGCTGAAATCAAGAAAGAACATCAAGTGTTGATGGTCAATAAGACCACTAAGTTCAAGAAGGGCAAGGGCAAAAAGAACTTCAAGAAGGACGACAAGGATGTTGCCGCGCCCGGTAAGCCAGTTACCGGGAAGAAGTCAAAGAATGGACCCAAGCCTGAGACTGAGTGCTTTTATTGCAAAGGGAAGGGTCACTGGAAGCGGAACTGCCCCAAATACTTAGCGGATAAGAAGGCCGGCAACACCAAAGGTATATTTGATATACATGTAATTGATGTGTACCTTACCAGTACTCGTAGTAACTCCTGGGTATTTGATACCGGTGCCGTTGCTCATATTTGTAACTCACAGCAGGAGCTGCGGAATAAACGGAGACTGGCGAAGGACGAGGTGACGATGCGCGTCGGGAATGGTTCCAGAGTTGATGTGATCGTCGTCGGCACGCTGCCTCTACATTTACCCACGGGATTAGTTTTGAACCTTAATAATTGTTATTTAGTGCCAAGTTTGAGCATGAACATTGTATCTGGATCTCGTTTAATATGAGATGGCTACTCATTTAAGTCTGAGAATAATGGTTGTTCGATTTATATGAGAGATATGTTTTATGGTCATGCTCCGATGGTCAATGGTTTATTCTTAATGAATCTCGAGCATAATGTTACACATATTCATAGTGTGAATGCCAAAAGATGTAAAGTTGATAACGATAGTCCCACATACTTGTGGCACTGCCGCCTTGGTCACATTGGTGTCAAGCGCATGAAGAAGCTCCATGTTGATGGACTTTTAGAGTCTCTTGATTATGAATCGTTTGACACATGCGAACCATGCCTCATGGGCAAAATGACCAAGACTCCGTTCTCCGGAACAATGGAGCGAGCAACCAACTTGTTGGAAATCATACATACCGATGTGTGCGGTCCAATGAGCGTTGAGGCTCGCGGAGGATATCGTTATGTTCTCACTCTCACTGATGACTTGAGTAGATATGGGTATGTCTACTTAATGAAACACAAGTCTGAGACCTTTGAAAAGTTCAAGGAATTTCAGAATGAAGTAGAGAATCAACGTGACCGAAAAATAAAGTTCCTACGATCAGATCGTGGAGGAGAATATTTAAGTCACGAATTTGGCACACACTTAAGGAAATGTGGAATCGTTTCACAACTCACGCCGCCTGGAACACCTCAGCGTAACGGTGTGTCCGAACGTCGTAATCGCACTCTATTGGATATGGTGCGGTCTATGATGTCTCTTACCGATTTACCGCTATAATTTTGGGGATACGCTCTAGAGACAGCTACATTCACTTTAAATAGGGCACCGTCTAAATCCGTTGAGACGACACCGTATGAATTATGGTTTGGGAAGAAACCTAAGCTGTCGTTTCTAAAAGTTTGGGGATGTGATGCTTATGTCAAGAAACTTCAACCTGAAAAGCTCGAACCCAAGTCGGAAAAATGCGTCTTCATAGGATACCCTAAGGAAACTGTCGGGTATACCTTCTACTTAAGATCCGAGGGCAAGATCTTTGTTGCCAAGAACAGATGCTTTCTGGAAAAAGAGTTTCTCTCGAAAGAAGTAAGTGGGAGGATGTCGCCATGATGGGGAGCGAGCACCTATGGGGCAGGGCCCCTTTTTAGTCCGGCAAGGGGGCGGAGGGCGCACGAAGAGCAGATCGAGGTGAGAGCGCGCGGGGGAAGATTTTACCCAGCTTCGGAGCTCTCCAGAGAGATAAAACTCCTACTGCTGCTTTGTGTTTGTATTCTGTTCTTGCTCGAGAGAGCGGGTGTGGCGTCGAATCAGCCGAACCCCCAAGCTGCGGAACCAAAATTCCGAACCCCTTCTACGTGCGCATGGGCCTCCTTTTTATAGGCTAAAGGGGTCACCGACAGGTGGCAGCGTAGAAAGAGGGGTAGAAAGGTAAAAACGCGGGTTGGTACAACTGCTACCAACAGTGTCCCCTACCTAACTCTGACGGCAGGGGACAAGGGCATTTAATGCCCGTCCGGTCGCCCCAACAGTGCAAGGAAACGACCGTTAGGGGTGCCACCGATCGCCACAATGGCCTCCTTGTCTGCTTTGCTTGCCACCTCGCACCGCCATGATGTACAGCTACCCGCCACGTGCACCAGGAGCGATCTTGTGGCGACACGTCGTCGGATGCGCTGGAGCGCGGGCGCAGAGTGGCAGCCTTGCCGCGGCAAGCGCCTTGCCGCGGCCCTTATCTTGTCACACCAGCAAGCTTGCCGCTCGCCGGGCCTTGCCGGGACGCGCGGGGCGTCGCGTCAAGTTTTCTTGGAATGCCTTGAGTGGCCTTCCCGGCAAGCTCCTCTTGCCGGGGTCTTGTCTTCTTCCCGGCCAGCTTCTCTTGCCGGGGCCTTGGTTGGCCTTCCCGGCAAGCTCCTCTTGCCGGGGCCTTGGTTGGCCTTCCCGGCAAGCTCCTCTTGCCGGGGCCTTAGCTTGAGTACTCTGTTCTTGAATGACATCAAAGTAGCCGTTGAGGATCTTGGCGGACGCCCGGCAAGCCCTGCCGCGGGTCGCTGCGACTGCCCGTGCACAAGTTCGGGATACTAAGGTACCCCTACTTTAGTACACCGACAGGAGCCCCCGGGCCTGGGCCATACACGGTGCCGAGCGCTGTTGGGCCAGGCCCAAAACAGTGCACGGGCACGCGCGGCCTAGGTCACACCGCATATCTCTCCGCTTCCACCGCGCACGCCCAGAACGGCACGTGTCAAACGCGGCATCGTGGGTGACGTGGGTGGCGTGTGCAGGGCTGAGCCTTGTGAGCATGCGTCAAGCCATGATGAAGGGGACGGCTCTCGCCCTCCTACCTAAACGGAGGTAGGTGTGGGGGCGTGGTGCATTTACTGGACGGGGCCAGTGCACGGCTTTCGAGGCGTCCACTCCCACGATCACGGGGTGGGGCGAGGCCGCCTCACCCGTCCCCTCATCTCTGCATCCCCGCCACGCGGCTCCCATGCGCTTGGGGTCACGGACGGTGGGAGTGGGAATCCGGGCCGTCGTGGGCAGAGGCAGCGGGTCGGCCCTGACTCCCTGCTTTTCCCGTGCCTTGATTCGCTGAGCGGGGCGGCCGAGCCCCCCCCCCCCCACCGCGCTCCTTTATAAAGAGCGGGAGGGGAGCACAGAAGCCCGCACTCTCTCATCTCCTCCTTTCTTCAGCTTCTGCTCCCCTTTCTCCCATTCGCCATGGAGAAAGGGAACCCTGGCCCTTCATCGGTGGCGGCGAGGGTCGCCGCCAGACAGCGCACCTCCCCCTCTCTCGCGCCCTTGGCGGGAGAGCGGGCCATAAGGGGAAGAGGGAGGGGGCAAGGTCGCGGACGAGGTCGAGGACGAGGTCGAGGCGCTCGGGGAAGAGGCGGACGGGGCGGCGCGCCAGCTTCGCCTCCGCCGGCGGTTCCTCCCCCCACGGCGGTCCACATAGGGGACGATCCTTGCGATTTCTTTGTCAGGCTGCGCCGGGCGCCTCGTCGTCGTCTCCGGCTCCCAGCTCCGTTTGCGAACGCGATGGAGCCGGAGCCGCCCAAGATATTGAGATTGCACATGAGGGGCTGTGGGATCAACGGCACGCGAGTCCATGTTGTATCCCCAGCCCCTAATGTGATGTATCTTGATCGAGGGTGGAAGACGTTCGCCCGCATCCACAGCCTGACGGCGGGGTTTACCCTCCATTTTAAGTTAATGGAGGGCGACCTACTCTCCGTCAAGGTCTTCGGGGACTCCGGCATCCGGGCGAGGTGCTGCGTGGACAGCTCCTCCGATAGCGAAGACTCCCCCTCGAGCGAGAGCGACGAGGAGGAGAGCGACAACGATGACGAGGGTAGCGGGCGGCGGAGTGGCGGGTCCGACTAGGTGTCGGGCGCCGCTCCGCGCGTCACCGGCGACCCCATCATCCGCGTCGCCGGCCCCTTGAACTCCCCGGGGTCGTCTCCTTGGGCGGCTGGCGTAGGAAGGCTGCGGAAGGGGAAGAGGGCTAGCGGCGAGGCCGTCAAGTCGGAGTACGAGGGCGTAGTGCCCTCGACAGCGTGCTGACGTCCTGCCGCCCCGTCTTCGAGCCCCGCTTCCGGCGCTGCCATCACTGTCCAGCCTTCGGACAGCCCCCGGGCTGTTCTCTTGGTGTCTTCTGGCACCCATAGCTCGCCTAGGCGCTCCTTTTGCCCTTTTCGCCTCCTTGACCTACCTCCTGAAGAGAGGGACAGGAAAGGCATTACGGGCATCTTATCTTTTTAATTTGTAAGCCTTCGGGCCTTAGCTGCATCTAAAACTTGTAATCCTCTCTTTCATGTTTTTCATCCTTTATGGACTGTACCTGAGTGGGATGTTTTTTAATGAAAAAGGGGTTGCTTGCCGGGTTATTTGTCTCGCGGGTTAAACCTACGCCAAGGAGCAAGTCCTTGGTATCCCTCGGACAGACAGTTCGCCTCCCGGCAACAGGCCCCTGCCGCCTTCCCACGTCGCTCGACCTTTCTCACGCCTTTGATGGAGGCGGGAACGAGGTGGGTGCGGCCTCCTCGTTTCATCCCTCCGCTGCCGCAGCTACGACCAAACTTGGCCCCGGGAACAGGCTCCAGGGCCTAGAGTTGAGGGAGCACGGCAGTTTTTGGGAAGAAACGCGGTTTCGCATTCCCCAGTCCATAAAAGGATGCATGAAGAGGGACGAAAGACTTATCTGATATTGCAGCCCCCGGCAACTCTGGCTTGCCGCGGGCGAATCTTGGCACTCGCAGCCCCCAGCAATTCTGGCTTGCCGGGGCCTAGGTGCCGGCGCGCCCTTCTTCTCCTTTTCGTTCTCAAGCGGTCTGGCCAGGATGTGCGAGCCCTGCGAACGAAGGAAAAGCAAAAGGACGGACTCTTGACCTCTAACCTAAGGGTTAGCTGCTGTTAGGCACTATCAACCCTAACCAAGGACGAGACTCGACTTAGCATGCATGCTATAACCCCGGGGTATCAGCGCTTCATTTACTTGTGCTCAGGGTCTGCGCCTGGCTTTGTACAAAGGGTTACATGCAACAGCGGCAAGGCTTGTACAAAAAGGTGGTTGCCGGAACAGCTTCCGGCAACCGCGCCTTATGGGTAAAACTTACGAAGATGCTCTATGTTCCAGGAGTTGCTCACCGGAAAGCCATCTTCGGTCTCAAGGCGGACAGCGCCAGGCCTAGTGACTCGTTTCACCCGATAAGGGCCTTCCCACTTCGGCGTCAACTTGTTGGAATTCTTGGCGGATTGAACGCGCCGAAGAACAAGGTCGCCTTCCTCGAAACTTCTGGCTTTAACTTTGCGGCTGTGGTAGCGGCGCAAAGCTTGCTGGCAGCGAGCGGCTCGTACAGCAGCCTGAAGATGATCTTCCTTGAGGAGCAGCGCGTCATCTTGGCGCAGCTGCTCTTGCTCAAGCTCATCATAAGCGAGCACTCGAGGCGATCCGTTTACGAGTTCCGTGGGGAGAACTGCTTCTGCTCCATATACTAGAGCAAAAGGTGTCTGTCCAGTGGCTCGATTTGGCGTCGTTCTGATCGACCAAAGAACCACCGGCAGCTCCTCGATCCAATTTCTTCCGCACTTGTGCAGCCTGTCGAAAGTTCTGGTCTTGAGCCCGCGCAGCACTTCGGCGTTTGCCCTCTCCGCTTGACCATTGCTTCTCGGGTGAGCAACAGAAGCGAAGAAGATCTTGGCGCCAAGATCTTGGACGTATTGCATGAAGGTGCGGCTCGTGAATTGTGTGCCATTGTCGGTGATGATCCTGTTAGGGATTCCGAAACGGCAAACAATTGACCGGAAGAACTTAACTGCTGACTGTGCGGTCACCTTCCTCACTGCTTCCACTTCAGGCCACTTTGTGAACTTGTCGATTGCGACGTACAAGTACTCAAAGCCCCCGACTGCTCGGGGAAAGGGGCCGAGAATGTCGAGCCCCCAGACCGAAAATGGCCAGGATAAAGGGATTGTTTGGAGAGCTTGAGCTGGCTGATGTATCTGCTTGGAGTGGAACTGGCACGCTTCACACTTGGTTACTTGTGCAGTTGCATCCTGGAGGGCTGTCGGCCAGAAGAAACCTTGCCGGAAAGCTTTGCCGGCAAGGGCTCTTGCGCCAATGTGGTGACCACATATGCCTCCATGTACCTCCGCCAACAGCTTCTGTCCGTCTTCCCGGGAAATGCACTTCAATTTCACTCCGTTGAATCTTTTTCTGTACAGCATGTCATCGACAAACTGGTACATACTTGATTGCCGGGCTACTCTTTCCGCTTCTTCCTGCTCCTCGGGAAGTTCTCCTGTTTGAAGAAAATGGACAATCTGCTGCGCCCATGTCGGAGCCTGTGGCTCGACGACAAGGACTAAAGGCGCAAATGCTGCTGCGGGAACATCTGCTTCCACGGCTAGAATCTGTGATTCAGCCGGAGCATGATGCTCCCCGGCAAGCGTGTCGGGACACAGCTTGTCGGGAGCGTCTGCTTCAACGAAACAAACCCTGGGGCTTGTCGGAGCAGGCTGCCCCTCAGCATTCTTTGTGTTGATCTTGGCTGCTGCGGGAACATCCGCTTCTACGGGAAGAATCTGTGATTCAGCCGGAGCGTGACGCTCCCCGGCAAGCGTGTCAGGACACAGCTTGTCGGGAGCGTCTGCTTCAACGAAACAAACCCTAGGGCTTGTCGGAGCAGGCTGCCCCTCAGCGCTCTCTGTGTTGATTTTGAGGACCTTCTTGACGGCGGCTTCGGGGAGCTCTGCCGGAAGGTAGTCACCAGTAATCAACTTCCTCTTCTTGCTCTGTCCAGTTGATGGTGTCACAGATGGTTGAGTCAGCTTGAGCACAAAAATCCCTGGTTCCACAGGTAACTTGAGTGCGGCGCACTTTGACAGGCCGTCTGCAATGTCATTTTGAGCTCTTGGAACATGTTCCATTTGCAGGCCGTCAAAATGCTCTTCCAACTTCCTCACTTCACCAATGTAGGCTTCCATCAACGGACTCTGGTAATCTTTGTTTACTTGACGGACGACAAGCTATGAGTCACCTCGGACAATAAGCTTCTTGATCCCAAGGTCTGCCGCGATCCTGAGTCCGGCAAGCAAGCCTTCATACTCTGCAGTATTGTTTGTTGCTTGCTCCTTGGGAAAGTACATCTGGACCACGTACTTGAGGTGCTCTCCGGTGGGTGCGACAAGTAGCACGCCCGCACCGGCGCCTTGCAGCGAGAAGGCACCGTCAAAGTACATGATCCATTCTTTGCTTGCTTCCTTGACGGGGATGCTTCTCTCCGGAGTTTCTTCATCAGGCGTTGGCGTCCATTCTGCTATGAATTCTGCCAATGCTCGGCTCTGGATAGTTGAAGTACTTTCAAACTTGAGGCCAAAGCTTGACAATTCCAGTGCCCACTCGAAAATCCTGCCTGTTGCTTCTGGATTCTGCAGTATCCTCTTCAACGGAAAGCGAGTGACTACTGTGATTTCGTGCGCTTGAAAGTAATGGCGCAGCTTTCTCGAGGCCATGAGAAGGTCGAAAAGCAATTTCTGCACACCAGAGTACCTTGATCTAGCCCCCTGCAGAAGGGAACTGACAAAGTAAACTGGGCGCTGCACCATCCTCTTCTTTTTCTCTTCTTGTGGCTGCGCAGATCCATCCTTGTCGGAGCCAGAACTTGTCGGGGAAGCCCCCTGCTTGTCGCTAGACTCGCTTGCCGCGGTCGCTGGCTCATCATCTGCCTCCCTCTCCGCTACTAACGCAGCACTAACCACTTGATTGGTCGCCGCCAGATATAGCAGCAACTTCTCTTGTGGCTTAGGTGCGACAAGTGTTGGAGTGGAGGATAGGTATCTCTTCAAGTCCTGCAGCGCGGCCTCCGCTTCAGGAGTCCATCGCATTGGACCTGCCTTCCTCAAAATTTTGAAGAATGGCAGGGCGCGCTCGACGGACTTAGAGATGAACCTACTGAGAGCAGCAATGCAGCCGGCAAGCCTTCGCACATCCTTGACACGCTTCGGTGCTTCGATCTGTTCAATGGCTTCGATCTTGTCGGGATTGGCTTCGATCCCTCGCTGGGACACAAAGAATCCGAGAAGCTTGCCGGAAGGGACTCCAAACACGCACTTCTCGGGATTCAACTTGAGATTGATCTTGCGCAGATTTGCAAAAGTCTCGTCCAGATCTTGGATCAAAGTTTCTTTGTCCTTGCTCTTGAGCACTATGTCATCCATGTAGGCTTCTATATTTCTGTGCAGCTGTGGCTCAAAAGCATGGCTGACTACTCTTGCAAATGTTGGACCAGCATTCTTTAGTCCGAAAGGCATTCGTACAAAGCAGTACGTGCCACATGGAGTAATGAATGCGGTTTTCTCTTCATCCTCTTCCGCCATGAAGATCTGATGATATCCTGAGTATGCATCAAGGAATGAAAGCAGATCACATCCTGCCATGGAGTCGACAATCTGGTCAATGCGCGGCAAGGGAAATGGATCCTTGGGACAAGCTTTATTAACATCAGTGAAGTCAATACAAAGCCTCCACTTCCCATTTGCTTTGCGCACGACTACTGGATTGGCTAACCACGTTGGATGGAGTACTCCTCGGACCAAGCCTGCTGCTTCCAATTTCTTGATTTCCTCTGCAATGAACTCTTGGCGTTCTACTGCTTGTTTTCTGACTCTCTGCTTGACGGGCCGCGCGTGAGGGCAGACAGCAAGGTGGTGCTCAATTACTTTCCTGGGAACACCGGAGATGTCAGATGGTTGCCATGCAAATACATCGACATTCGCCCGCAGGAAAGCAACGAGCGCGCTTTCCTATTTAGGGTCAAGCGTGGCACTAATGGTGAAGGTACCACTAGTGCCGTCCTCCTTGGCGGCCACTTTTTTGGTCTGTGGCGAAGCTATCTTTGCCTTCTTGCACTTGCCGGTGGAGCTCGATGGTGCGTCCTCGATGGTAGCACAGCACTCCGAAGAGGTGCGCTTGCCGGAGTAGGCATCAAAGCTACTCTTGCCGGACTTGGACTTGCCGGTGGAGCTCAATGGTGCGTCCTCGACGGTAGCGCAGCACTCCGAAGAGGTGCGCTTGCCGGAGTAGGCATCAGAACTACTCTTACCGGACTTGGTCTTCTTCTTCCCCCCGGGAGCCTCAGCGGCAAGTGGTTTGTGTTTTGCTGCGGCTGCTGCTTCCCGGTAGATTTTGTCGGTACAGATAAGTGCATCTTTCTTGTCGCCCTGGACAGAAATGACACTTATCGGACCGGGCATCTTGAGCACGTTGTAGGCGTGATGAGAGGCTGCCATGAACTTAGCAAGCGCTGGACGGCCAAGTATCCCATTGTAGGGCAATGAGAAATCAGCAACGTCGAATGTGACTCTCTCTGTCCTGAAGTTCAGCTCACTGCCAAACGTTACTGGCAGCGTGATCTTCCCCTTCGGCTTGCTCCTTCCCGGGTTGATCCCTTGAAAGGTGCCGGTTTCTTCGAGCTCGCTGTCGGGGATCTGGAGCTTCTTGAGTACCGCGGAAGAGATCAGATTCAGGCCAGCCCCGCCGTCAACCAGCATCTTCGTGACCTTGAGGTTGCGGATCGTTGGCGAAACCAACATCGGCAAGCACCCGACCGCAGTTATGCAGTCAGGGTGATCCTCAACGTCGAAGATGATGGGCGTGCTGGACTACCTCAGGGGCTTGCGCGACTCAACAGACGGTTCTGCTGCGTTCACCTCCCGCATCCACTGCTTGAGTTGGCGGTGCGAGGTGTGCAGAGAGGCACCGCCGTCAACGCACAAAACGTCTGTTGCCTTCTGATACTCCTGCTCGTCGGCCTCATCTTCCTCCATCTCATCATCTTCGTCTTCGTCTTCGTCCTTGTCGCGGCCGCGGGAAGGCCTGTCTCCTTGCCGCTCCTTGGCCTTGCCGCGGTGCCCTCCCTGGGCGGGACGCTTCTTGCCGGATCCTCCGCCACCTCCCTGGGCCTTCTCCTTGTCGCGGCACTCGTATTCAGCTTTCTGTAGCTCAACGAGCTGCTCAACCTTCTTGCAGGCCTGGAGGTCATGGCCCTTGGTGCGGTGGATCTTGCAGTATCGCTTTCCAAAGCCGTCCTGCTTGTCGGCGGCCACCACAGCCTTGCCGGAGTCACCAGCTTTGGCCTTCTCGGCGCCACCTCCACTGCCGGACTGCTCGACAACTAGCACATCCTTAGCTCTTCTGTTTCTGTTGTTCCGCCTCCGGTTCTTCTTCGCCGGGGCGACATCCTCACTGTCAGATCCTTCCGCTCCCGCGTTCTCTCCGGGGAGTTTCCTCCCCTCCTCAGCACATGTGCACTTGTCGGCCAGAGCATATAGCTCGCTGACATCTCTGATTTTGCACATTGCCATCTCCTCCCTCATCCTGCGGTTATGCACGTTCTGATGGAACGCGCTGATAACCGCGGCAGGGTGGACGTCTGGGATGTTGCGCTGCACCTGGCTGAATTTCTGTATGTACTTGCGCAGGGGTTCTCCCTCCTTCTGGGCGAGCAGATGAAGATCGCTCTCCTGGCCATGGGGTTTGTGGCCGCCTGTGAAGGCGCCAACAAACTGATGACACAGGTCCGCCCACGAAGAGATGGAGTTGTCCGGCAAGTGCATTAGCCAAGATCTGACGTTGGGCTTGAGCACCAGCGGGAAGTAGTTGGCGAGGATCTTCTCGTCGCGCCCCCCGGCAGCCTGCACCGCGATGGTGTAGACGCTGAGGAACTCCGACGGATGTATCCTGCCATCGTACTTCTTGGGTACATCTGGCTTGAAGTTTTTTGGTACCGGGCCACTGGACCTGCCGCAGCTCACGGGTGAACGCAGGGCAACCTACCGCATACGGCAAGTCGCCTGGTTCCCCTGGCGCATGCATATCAACAGTGGGCCCAGCGCGCTGGTCTGACTGACGCCGCGCTTCTCTTCGGCGCTCGATGCGAGTACGAGTGTCCTCTTGTCATCGTTCTTGGAGAACTTGGCGCTGATCGCGGCGAGCTCGCGGGTCCGACGACGCGGTGGAATCGGCATCGAGGTTGGCCCGGCGAGTCGGCGATCTTGGCCTTCGTGGAGGGGAGTACACAGTGGTGGCACCCCCAGCGGTCTTATCAGTGTCGGCTTGCGCCCGGGCGTCTCTCCGGGGCTTCGATGTGCTCGGTTGCCGGGGCTTGTCGCCGTTGGCGAAGCCGATAAGGCTCTGAATGGTGGCCCTCCAGTCGTCGATCTTGTCTGGCGTTGGAGGGTAATCTAGAAGCAGCTGGGCTCGGGCCAACGCTTCCTCTGTAGTCTTGGGCGGCGGTGGCGAGCGACGCGAGGTGCGGGATATGCTCAGACTTCTAACATTGTTAGAAGGAGCAACATCTCGCCCAGGCGACCGTCTCGCGCTTGCGCCAGCATGTTGTCGCGCATGTTGGCCTTGAGCGTCCCGCGACCCACCAGCTTGGCCTTGTTCTAGCGCGAGTATGGTGCTAGGAGCACCGTGGCGTTGTCGATCCTGCACCTCCTGGAAGGGGTGCGGCGGATGCACAGACGCTGAAGCTTGCGGGGCCTTGTCCTTGGACCGAGTGACAATGTGAGTCCCTCCGCTGGCGCCCGCTCCTCCGCCGGCATCCACCCTACCGCCCGTTTGCTCCGGTGGCTGTAGGATAGATGTGGACGGAGCGGCCACCTCTGAAGCCTTCTTCTTCGGTGGCATGTCGACGAAGATGTTGATGTAGCGCGTGATGGATTCATGTACCTAGGGTAGGGTCATAGGCCTGACCTAAAATGTCCTACCCAGGGACATCCTTAGAAGAGATCACCTTCCAGTCGACCAACGAAGAACCCACTCGACTGACCAGAAGGACTCGACCATGGAGATTCACTCGACCATGAAGATACACTCGACCACCAGAAGGTCAGAAGGCACTCTGCACTGCAACGGCCTGTCATTGAATAGACTTAATGATAGTTAAGGCACTTTATGTGGGGCGTTACCAGTAACGCCCCAGACTTAATATACTTTAAACCCTCCATCACGTGGGCTGGCAGGGGTCCTGGCGTACTCTATATAAGCCACCCCCCTCCACAGGCAGAAGGGTTCGCACTCTTGTAACACCTATACACATAATCCACTCGACCGCCTCAGGGCTCCGAGACGTAGGGCTTTTACTTCCTCCGAGAAGGGCCTGAACTCGTACATCGCTTGTGTTTACAACCTCTCCATAGCTAGGACCTTGCCTCTCCATACCTACCCCCACTCTACTGTCAGACTTAGAACCACGACAGTTGGCGCCCACCGTGGGGCGGGTGTTTTAGCGATTTTGTGGAGAAGTTGCAGTATTTCTGAGTACTTTCATCATGATGACTGCTGGAGTTTTGGTCGAGGGGCGCGAGATCCGTCTTGGCGCTCTCACCTTTGTCGCCGACGACTCCGCGTGGCTCCAGGAGGCTCCACTCGACGTTGATGCGCTCCCCGTCCGCGGTGCGACGCATTTTCGCGCATGTGTCCGCGGCGTTCTGCTGTGGCAACCGTCGGCCCCCTATTGGTCGGTTCCTTTATCGGTCGCTCGTCCGGTCTCCCACCAGCGCAAGTGCTCTGGTCGGTCGAGGCTCCAGCGGTGGGTGAAGCACGTGGTGGCTCGCCAGGCGGCCATCGCACAAGTTGCGGCAATCGAGCCCGACGAATCTCTCTACGGCCTGTTCGATCTGTCGACTGGCTCCGTAGAGACTGCATCCGAATGCGATAGCAGTGATCCAGCGGTGGAAATTCTCATGGTCGACGGACCCCGCAGTCCTCCCGGCTTCACCCATGATGGCGGAGCGGGCGGTGGAGGTGGCCCCGCTCAGGACCACGAGGAGTACCAGCCCGAGACACTCGACTCTCTGCAGAGAGAAGAGCTTCGCCGCAGGAACATGGATGCCCTGCATACTCCCATTATGGGAGAAACCCCCGAGGCTCGCGCCTTGGAGGAGGCACGTTTGGCCAATGTGGCTGAACGCGCTCGTCTGGAGAACCTTCAGCGAGCACTCGACGAGCGTGCGCGGCAACGAGTCCCCGAAGCCAGTCGACGTCGACTCTTCCCGCCGACTCAGGTATACCGCACGCCAATTCAGAATTTAGCAGCTGCAACCCGTGTAGCAGAGTCCATCCAGCCTTCACAGTCGGAAGCTGGGAGAGGCTTGATGCAGATCAGCGATTTGCTCCGAGCAGCTGGGGACCAGAACTCAGCCGTGTCGCAGTCACGCAACCGAATTCACAGTCGATCCGTCGCTGCGAATACGGTGCAGTCGACTCATAGTCCCAGATCGCCTCCACGGCGGGAAGGGCGCGACAATCAGCGAGATCAGTATGGAGACCGACTCGACCAGGATGACAGGCGTCGAGTGCCCATTTCCCCTCCGAGGGAAGGGTCTTACGCTCCTCGGCGACAGGATGACAGGCGTCAGTTCAGTACGGGACGAAGAGTTCCAGTCGACCCCAGGGAACCAGGCTTCGATGCGCGATCCATTATCGTGCAAGGCTTGGTCGACCGGAACAGAGCCCATCGAGGTGGACCCGAGAGAGATGCACCCACGAGCAGTCGAGTGCATGGTTCCGGTCCAGAGTGTTTTAGCAGGGCTATCAGAGCCGCGGTGATTCCCCCCAATTTCAGGTTGGCGACAGGAGTCAGCAAATTCACTGGGGAGTCCAAGCCTGAAACTTGGCTTGAGGACTACCGAGTGGCTGTTCAGATTGGTGGTGGGAATGACGAGGTGGCCATGAAGCATTTGCCCCTCATGCTGGAAGGTTCAGCCAGAGCGTGGTTGAATCAGTTACCTCCTAGCAGTATTTACACTTGGGAAGATTTGTTCCGAGTGTTCGTCAGAACTTTTGAAGGAAGTTGCAAGCGACCAGCTGGTTTGACAGAGCTGCAAGTTTGTGTGCAGAAGACCAATGAGACTCTCAGAGAGTACATTCAGAGGTGGATCACTCTGCACCATACTGTGGAAAATGTGTCTAATCATCAAGCAGTCTGCGCCTTTAAAGATGGCGTCAAGAACAGGGAATTGAGTCTGAAGTTTGGTCGAACCGGGGACATGACCCTGAGTCAGATGATGGAGATTGCTACCAAGTATGCCAATGGCGAGGAAGAGGACCGACTCCGAAGCGGCAAGTATAAACCAAGTCAGTCGGAGAAGGGAAATTCCAGTCGAAAACAGAAGCGGAAAGCCGAGCCAGCAGCTCCTGGGGAGGCCCTGGCCGTGACTCAGGGAAAGTTCAAAGGGAAGCCAAAAGGATCCTGGAATCCTAAGAAAGTAAAGGATAAAGAAGGAAACGACGTGATGGATATGCCGTGCCACATCCACACGAAGAAAGATGAAGAGGGCAACATTATTTACCCAAAGCACACCACTCGCCAGTGTCGACTCCTGATCCAGCAGTTTCAGGGAAAACAGTCTAAGGACAAGGAGAAAGAGTCAGACAAGGCCGGAGACAAAGAGGACAGTGAGGAAGAATATCCGCATATCAACTCCACTCTGATGATCTTCGCGGATGTGGAAAGCAAGAGTCGACTGAAAGTCATTAACCGTGAGGTGAATATGGTTGCCCCAGCAAAACCAAGTTATCTGAAATGGTCCCAAACACCCATCACATTCGACCAATCTGATCACCCGACTCATATTGCCACCCCTGGGAGGCAAGCTTTGGTGGTCGATCCAGTTGTCGAAGGCACTCGACTGACGAAAGTGCTGATGGACGGTGGCAGTGGGCTGAACTTGTTGTATGCTGACACACTAAAGGGAATGGGCATCCCGATGTCCCGACTGAGCACCAGCAACATGAGTTTCCACGGAGTCATACCAGGGAAGAAAGCCAACTCACTCGGCCAAATAGCCCTGGACGTGGTTTTTGGCGACTCAAAACATTTTCGCAAGGAAAAGTTGACCTTTGAGGTTGTGGATTTTCAGAGCGCGTACCACGCCATTTTGGGGAGGCCCGCCTACGCACGGTTCATGGCTCGACCATGTTACGTGTACCTCAAATTGAAAATGCCAGGTCCCAAAGGGGTGATCACTGTCACCGGTGATCGGAAAAAGGCAGAAGAGTGCTTTCAGAAGGGCTCGAAGATTGCCGATTCCCAGGTGACAGCGGTCGAGTTCGAAGAATACAAGCAAAACGCAGATCCGAGTGATTTGTTGCGATCCAAGAAACCAGCCACAGAGTCTGCATTTCAGTCGTCTGGCGAGACAAAGCCTGTTCACATTCACCCGACCGACCCCAATACAGCCCCGACCCACATCTCCACGACACTCGACCCGAAATAGGAAGAAGCGCTCATCCAGTTCCTCCGTGAGAACTGGGACATTTTTGCATGGAAGCCAGCTGACATGCCAGGTGTTCCCAGGGGACTGGCTGAGCATCGCCTCAGAGTCGACAAATCAGCAAAACCAGTCAAAGAGCATCTTCGGCGGTCCGCCGTCCAGAAGAGAAAAGCTATTGGTGAGGAAGTGGCTCGACTGTTAGCGGCAGGATTTATCCGAGAGATATACCACTCCGAGTGGCTCGCTAATGTCGTCATGGTTCCCAAGAAGGACAAATCACTCCGCATGTGCATTGACTTCAAGCACATCAATCGGGCCTGCCCGAAAGATCATTTTCCTCTCCCTCGCATAGATCAAATTGTTGACTCGACCGCGGGATGTGAGAGATTGTCTTTTCTAGACGCATATTCCGGGTATGGACCCGACGAAGTAAAAACAGCTTTCATCACTCCATTCGGGTGCTTCTGCTATATCACCATGCCATTCGGCCTCAAGAATGCCGGAGCCACATTTATGCGTATGATTCAGAAGTGTCTTCTCACTCAAATCAGTCGGAATGTGGAAGCGTATATGGATGATATCGTTGTTAAGTCGCGAAAAGGTTCCGACCTGCTTGCTGACCTCGCCGAAACATTTGCCAACCTCAGAAGGTACAATATCAAGCTAAATCCATCGAAGTGCACATTCGGAGTTCCTGGTGGAAAGTTACTCGGTTTTCTCGTTTCCGAGCGAGGGATCGACGCTAATCCAGAGAAGATCGGCACTATTCTCCGAATGAAACGCCCTGTGTGAGTGTACGATGTCCAGAAGCTTACTGGATGCTTGGCCGCATTTAGTCGATTCATCTCACGACTCGGTGAAAAGGCATTGCCTCTTTACCGACTGATGAAGAAGGCAGACAAGTTCGAGTGGACTCCAGAAGCTGATGCAGCGTTTGCCGAGCTAAAAGCTCTGCTCTCCACCCAGCCGGTGCTTGCTGCTCCAATCAGCAAAGAGCCTTTGTTGCTTTATATTGCAGCCACAGGACAAGTCGTCAGTACAGTACTTACGGTCGAGCGGGAAGAAGAAGGAAAAGCCTTCAAAGTTCAGCGCCCGGTGTATTATTTGTCTGAAGTCTTGACTCCATCCAAGCAGAGATATCCTCATTATCAGAAGCTTGTGTATGGAATATACATGACCACGAAGAAGGTTGCTCATTATTTCTCTGATCATTCTATCATAGTCGTCAGCGACGCCCCACTATCAGAGATTCTGCACAACAGAGATGCAACTGGTCGAGTGGCGAAATGGGCGATTGAACTTCTTCCCCTTGATATCAAGTTTGAGGCAAAGAAAGCCATTAAGTCCCAGGCAATAGCAGATTTCCTCGTCGAGTGGATTGAACAACAACAGCCGACTGAAGTTCACTCGGAGCATTGGACCATGTTCTTCGATGGCTCTAAGATGCTGAATGGTTCTGGTGCTGGGGTTGTTCTGGTTTCCCCCAGAGGAGATAAGCTTAGATATGTGCTCCAGATTCACTTTGATCCCTCCAACAATGAGGCAGAATATGAGGCCCTTTTATATGGATTGCGCATGTCCATCTCACTCGGCGTCCGTCGCCTGATGGTTTATGGCGATTCGGATTTAGTGGTCAACCAGGTGATGAAGGAGTGGGACGTGAGAAGCCCAGCCATGACTGGATACTGCAATGCAGTGAGGAAGCTGGAAAAGAAGTTCGAGGGGTTGGAGCTCCATCACATCCCCCGACTGAAAAATCAAGCAGCAGATGATCTGGCAAAGATAGGTTCCAAAAGAGAAGCCATTCCGAGTGGTGTGTTTTTGGAGCATATACACACTCCGTCAGTTAAAGAAGATCCCTTCACAGAGGAAGCTCCACAGCCCAAGAGTGCCACAGATCCGACTGAGGTTGAGGTCCCAGCAGTGGTCGACTTGGTCATGGAGGTTTTAGTGGTCACTCCCGACTGGACAATTCCCTATATCGCATATATCCCGAGAAAAGAGCTCCCAGAGGATGAGGAAGAGGCTCGGAAGATCGTCCGTCGATCCAAAGCCTTTACCGTTATCAAAGGACAGCTGTATAGAGAAAGCCCGACCGGGGTGGGTCAAAAATGCATAACGCCAGAAGAAGGTCGAATCATTCTTAATGATATCCACTCGGGGACCTGTGGTCACCATGCGTCCTCTCGGACCATTGTAGCCAAAGCATACCGAGCTGGATTTTACTGGCCAAGGGCGAATGAGATGGCAAAGGAAATAGTGGACAAGTGCGAAGGATGTCAGTTCTACTCCAATATGTCACACAAGCCCGCGTCAGCTCTGAAGACCATTCCACTCGTTTGGCCGTTCGCAGTATGGGGGTTGGACATGGTCGGTCCCTTGAGAACAGGTCGAAGTGGTTTCACGCACGTACTGGTCGCAGTCGACAAGTTCACAAAGTGGATTGAGGTTAAACCAATCAAGAATCTTGACGCCGGTACTGCAGTTACCTTCATCAGGGAGTTGACGTTCAGATATGGGGTCCCGCACAGCATCATTACGGATAATGGGTCGAACTTTGACTCGGAAGAATTCAAGGATTTCTGCAATGCTCAAGGCACACGAGTCGACTACGCTTCAGTCGCTCATCCCCAGTCGAATGGACAAGCGGAGCGAGCCAATGGCTTAATCCTCAAGGGTTTAAAACCCCGACTGATGCGTGATCTCAAGCACGCGGCTGGAGCATGGGTTGACGAACTTCCTTCGGTGCTTTGGGGTTTGCGGACCACACCCAATCGGTCGACCGGAAGAACTCCATTCTTTTTGGTCTATGGAGCTGAAGCAGTCTTGCCGAGTGATCTTCTTCACAATGCTCCTCGAGTTGAACTCTACAACGAAGCAAAAGCTGAGCAAGCGCGTCAAGACGCAGTCGACCTTCTAGAGGAAGAAAGGGAGATGGCTCTGATCCGATCGACCATCTATCAACAGGACCTGCGTCGCTTCCACGCCAGGAATGTGAGGGGTCGAGCCTTCCAAGAAGGAGATCTAGTTCTCCGAGTGGATCAGCAGAAACAGCATAAGCTCGCTCCTTCTTGGGAAGGACCCTTCATCGTCACCAAAGTTCTCCACAACAGGGCATACCGTCTCTACAACGTCGAACACAACATCAAAGAGCCCCGAGCTTGGAATGCGGATCTGCTCCGCCCATTTTACACTTAAAAGTTTTCCACTCGGATGAGTTGTAATAAAATACTTCTGTAGTTCATGGATTTCGAAATAATAGTGCCATAATTCCTTCATAATTTTTGTCACTTTTTCCCCCAGTGGGTGGCTTAGTCGCGAATCCGTTTCGCCTAAGTTTGTACAAATCCTACCGAGTGGTAAGCCAGACTTCCACTCGGAGGCTTAGCCGCGAATCCGTTTCGCCTAAGTTATAAAAAATCCTACCGACTAGTAAGCCAGACTTCCACTCGGAGGCTTAGCCGCGAATCCGTTTCGCCTAAGTTATAAAAAATCCTACCGAGTGGTAAGCCAGACTTCCACTCGGGGGCTTAGCTGCAGCCCAGTGCTCGCCTAAGTTATAAAAAATCCTACCGAGTGGTAAGCCAGACTTCCACTCGGGGGCTTAGCTGCAGCCCAGTGCTCGCCTAAGTTATAAAAATCCTACCGAGTGGTAAGCCAGACTTCCACTCGGGGGCTTAGCTGCAGTCCAAGTACTCGCCTAAGTTATAAAAAATCCTACCGATTGGTAAGCCAGACTTCCACTCGGGGGCTTAGCTGCAGTCCAAGTACTCGCCTAAGTTATAAAAAATCCTACCGAGTGACAAGCCAGACTTCCACTCGGAGGCTTAGCTGCAGCCCAGTGCTCGCCTAAGTACCACATACGCTTGCAAGGAGGACGAGGTGCAGGTCGACTGCGACCCTCTCCTCTAAGCTACGCCATAAGTATAATGTGGGCTCGCAAAGAGGACGAGGTGCAGATAGACTGCGACTCTCTCCTCCGAGCTTCGCCACAAATACAACGTGAAAATCCTACCGAGTGAAGAGCAAACCTCTCACTCGGGGGCTTAGCTGCAGCCCAGCGCTCTCCTAAGTTATAAAAAATCCTACCGAGTGAAGAGCAAACCTCTCACTCGGGGGCTTAGCTGCAGCCCAGTGCTCGCCTAAGTTATAAAAAACCCTACCGAGTGAAGAGCAAACCTCTCACTCGGGGGCTTAGCTGCAGCCCAGCGCTCGCCTAAGTTATAAAAAATCCTACCGAGTGAAGAGCAAACCTCTCACTCGGGGGCTTAGCTGCAGCCCAGCGCTCGCCTAAGTTATAAAAAAATCCTACCGAGTGAAGAGCAAACCTCTCACTCGGGGGCTTAGCTGTAGCCCAGCGCTCACCTAAGTTATAAAAAATCCTACCAAGTGAAGAGCAAACCTCTCACTCGGGGGCTTAGCTGCAGCCCAGCGCTCGCCTAAGTTATAAAAAATCCTACCGAGTGAAGAGCAAACCTCTCACTCGGAGGCTTAGCTGCAGCCCAGCGCTCGCCTAAGGAATAAGTCGACTGCAGTGGACACCTTGCTGAGAACCTGCAAAGGACAATTCGAACCAGGAGCAATCATACCCAAACATCAAATCCAATTTCAAGTCGATACCTAAAGGAACCGAGAGTGCTCAGGCACTAAGCCTGTTAAGGTTTACCGGTTACAATTCCACTCGGCATACCGAGGCAAATTTAAAGGGTCGGGCTTAAAGAAAAGTTTTTTACCCCTCCTGTGGAGGGCTGGAAGGAGCAACGAACTCGTCGAGGTCGATCCCGTCTACGATCCGGGTAGCAGCAGCGATGAAAGTTTCCATGAAGGACCTGAAGTCGTGTTTCTTGGTGTTGGCCACTCGGAGAGCCGCCAGCTTCTCTTCTCGCGCGTCCTTGCAGTGGACTCGGGCCAGACACAGGGCAACATCTGCGCCACACCGAGCCGAGGACTTCTTCCACTCTTGCACACGGTCGGGGACCGCGTTTAGTCGAGCCATCAACGACTCGAGGTCATTCTGAAGTGTTGCCCCGGGCCAAAGCGTCGAGTCGATGCGAGAAGTGGCGGCCTTCAGCCTTGCAAGATAGTCCACGACAGTTGCAACGCGAGACTCCAGTCGGAAGACATTCATGGCAACTTCATCATTCACCGAAGAATTGACAGGGTCAAGGTTCGGCTCCAACTGGCTAGTCTCTTCTTCAAAGTTCCGACAGAATTCTGCAAGGACAAAACGCCGAATCAAGACAATGGTCGAATGAAAGCGTCACAGTTGAAAATGTTGGTCGAGTGAAAAAGATTACCTTCGAGCATAAGGAACAATTTCTTGGCAAGACCACCCAGGAAGCCTTCCAGGTCATTCTTCTTCCTAGTCAATTGGTTGATCTTCTCAGTCAGGGTAGTCTTGTCAGCTTTCAGTCGGTCGACATCCTTGGAGGCAATCGCCAGAGCAGCTCTCAGATTGGTATTTTCCTGTTCAAGCTTGGTGACTGAAGCTAACTTCTCGTCAGCAAGCTTGGTCTTCTCAGCTAGCTCAAGGTCCTTCTTCTTCTGGGCCTCCCGCACCTTGCCTGCAAGTTACAGCAAAGTCAGATTTTGAAACAAATGGAAGGAAAAAGGAGTCGTCGAGGTCTCACCGAACATACCTTTGGTCTCCTCCTTCGCCTTCGTCAGATTCTCCTGCACCAGCTTCAGATCCAGCTCGAGCTGAATGTGCTTCTGCTCCAGTTCCGTATAGCGAGCCGCAAGGTCACAAGATTTCTACGAAGAACCAATCGACAAAATATCAAAGATGATTCACTTCCGAGTGGATAGGGAAAAATCATACGTTTCTAAGACTACAGTCGAATGCAAGCATTCAACCGTAGTCTCGGGGACTATGCCCAGTGGGTGCACTCAGCGTGCCCCCACTAGTTCTGTTCAAGACAGAGTCGACCAGTCGACCCCCCCCCCAAAAAGGACATGCTCTTCAGACTGGAGTCGACTGCAAGCAATCGACCACAATCTCGGGGACTACACCCAGTGGGTGCACTCAGCGTGCCCCCACCGGTTCCGGAAAACCATTCGATCCAGTCGAATGATGAACAACCCTTACTTATAAAGCCTAAGGCCGACTGCCAGCAGTCGACCTTAGCCTTGGGGACTACACCCAGCGGGTGCACTCAGCGTGCCCCCGCTAACACGGAGTTTTTTCTCGACACACCCACCGGGTGATTGCTATGGATTTCAGAAAGAAAAAGTTTTGATAGCATATCCTAACAGAACAGGCGGTGGTCGACTGACCTGAACATTGCTTTGAAGGGCGGAGCTAGCGTCATAAGCTGCTTGGCTTGCATCCCGGACGATCTTCACCTGCTCCATCATAATCCCCGCTTGGCGTATCGCCTCCTTAGCAGCGCTGGCCTGGTCTTCTAGGACGTGATGTGTTGTGAAGAGCGAGGGTTGGGCAGCACTCGACGAAGTGGGATGAGCACTCGTCAACGGCACCGCGAAAGACACGGTGTGTCGAGTGGGGTTCTCCCCCTCCGTGACCTCAGTCTCGGGCGCCGTCGCATCCGGGGTTGCCGTACCAGTAGACGCCTTCCTGCTCATCCTGTGCCTCAGCGGTTCTTCATCCTCATCATCATCATCCTCAGGAAGGGTGATAATGTCATGGGGTGGAGCTTCAGAAAAGGAATCAGAGTTAGAAATCATGAGTCAGTCGACTAAGGACAGAATTGAGAGTACAGTACCAGGATTTGAGGTTGCTGCGTCCTCCATCTCATGGTCGTCAGCCTTGCCTGAGGTCTCGGAAGTTGCAGCACTGAAGTTCCAAAGAATCAGTCGACCAACTCAAGTATCAACCAGAGATAAAGCTTATACAAAACAAGAGAACTCAAGTAACATGTTTACCTGGATATGGTGGGGATGGACACCTTCATCTTCGGCAGGAGCTTGGTGGGTTTCGGCGGAGCCACCTTCGACTGTTTCGGAGCCCTTTCACTCGGCACCGGAGAAGCGGTCCGAGGGCGTTTGGTCGACTGCGAGGCAGTCGCCACCCCCTTACCGCGTTCAGTCGCGGGGTCATGAACAAGCTTCGACCGCCTTTCCGAGCGCGGTGGTGCAACCTCCTCCTCCTCCTCCTCCTCTTCGTCCTCATCATCGTTGTCATCATCATCGTCATCTTCGGCAGCGTCTGAATCCCACTCCTCCTGGCTCTCGCCCCCGCTGGCTTCTCCCTCCTCAGTCGGAGCCTGAGCTCCATTGGGCATCGAATACAGGTCGGTGAGGGCCTGGAAGGCGTCAAGACAGAGATCAGTCGACCAAGTTGCAGAACATACAGAAACAAATTTGACAAATACATAATGGAAGGCAGAGCAAATATACCTTATCTGGAACGGTGTGATGGTCGAGTGGGGGAATCCTCCTGGATCCACGGGGATTATCCTTGTTCCCAGTGACCGCGGCCATCCATCTTTCCACCGTGGCGTCGTCGACTGCTTCCGGGTGGACTCGAGTCTCGTCTTCAGTCCCGCAGTACAACCACATGCCATGGCTCCGGAACTGAAGAGGCTGGATTCGCCGCCGAAGGAAAACCTCCAGAAGGTCCATGCCAGTCACGCCGTCCTGAACCAACTGCACCACGCGATCCATCAACATCTTCACATCAGCCCTCTCCTCCGGAACCACCTTCAGAGAGGAGGGCTTGTTCACTCGACTCATGGTGAATGGGGGGAGTCCACTCGACTGCCCCGGCGTCAGCTCGTTCTGGCAGTAGAACCAAGTCGACTGCCATCCCCTGACCGACTCGGGAAACGTCATAGCTGGGAAGGTGCTCTTGTTCCTCACTTGAATTCCCAGACCCCCGCACATTTGGACAACTTGGGTCTTCTCATCGCCTGGACTCGCCTTCTTCACGGTCTGAGAACGACACGTGAAGATGTGCTTGAACAAGCCCCAGTGCGGTCGACAGCCCAGGAAACTCTCGCACATGGATACGAACGCAGCAAGATACGCGATGGAGTTCGAAGTAAAGTGGTGGAGTTGGGCTCCAAAGAAGTTCAAAAAACCACGAAAGAAAATGCTCGGTGGCAAAGAAAATCCTCGATCAATATGAGTGGCCAGGAGCACACACTCACCCTCTTCCGGCTGAGGTTGCCACTCTTTTCCTGGAAGTCTTGCGGCGCCATGGGGGATCAGCTCGTCGTCGGCCATGTTGAGGAGATCCTTCTCCCTGATGGTCGACTGGATCCAATCTCCCTGGACCCAGCCCTTCGGCAGGCGGGATCTCGACGAAGACCCACTGCGGCTGGTGGATCTCCCCTTCGCCTTCTCTGCCGCCGACGCCTTCTCCGTTGCCGACGCCTTCTTTGCGCGCTCCAGCGCCACCGTCTTCTCCTTGACCATGGCTACCGGCGAGGTGCGCGAGGAAGAGCTTTGCGGGGGCGAAAGTGAGCGCGTTGGGCGGAGACGAGGAGAGCAGAAGAGAAAGAATGGAGCACTGTTCAGAAAACCCTCGCTGGTTGCATTTATAACATCCCTTCCGAGTGGATGACAGGTAGACCCAGGCAACCTAATCATATCCCGAAACAGTTGCATCGACACGATACGTGGCGGAAAAAGCGGTGCGGAGATCGAGGCGTCTATGTCCCGTCCCGTCCGAGCGCCACGGTTCGTTCCGCTTCGCGCGCTCCCCCAAATTTCGTATCCCGTGGAATCCGCGAACGGCAGATCGGTCTGTCAGACGCGAGATTTCCTGCGATCCGTCGCTCGGGAACCAGCAAAGTCTAAAAGATCACTCGACGAAAGACAAGAATGGATCGAGTCGACTGAAGAAAAGTTGCTCGTTATCAACAAAGAAGATCTTAATCCAGAACGACGCATAGCCAGTATGCAAAAGTCGATCGGAAACAGCATCAACTCCTTCCTCATTCAAGCCTCAATCCATTCGGGGTCTAATGATGGATTCATGTACCTAGGGTAGGGTCATAGGCCTAACCTAAAATGTCCTACCCAGGGACATCCTTAGAAGAGATCACCTTCCAGTCGACCAACGAAGAACCCACTCGACTGACCAGAAGGACTCGACCATGGAGATTCACTCGACCATGAAGATACACTCGACCACCAGAAGGTCAGAAGGCACTCTGCACTGCAACGGCATGTCATTGAATAGACTTAATGATAGTTAAGGCACTTTATGTGGGGCATTACCAGTAATGCCCCAGACTTAATATACTTTAAACCCTCCATCACGTGGGCTGGCAGGGGTCCTGACGTACTCTATATAAGCCACCCCCCTCCACAGGCAGAAGGGTTCGCACTCTTGTAACACCTATACACATAATCCACTCGACCGCCTCAGGGCTCCGAGACGTAGGGCTTTTACTTCCTCCGAGAAGGGCCTGAACTCGTACATCGCTTGTGTTTACAACCTCTCCATAGCTAGGACCTTGCCTCTCCATACCTACCCCCACTCTACTGTCAGACTTAGAACCACGACAGCGCGCGCAAACGCCGGATCAGGTTCGCATGACCTGGACGCACCCCCTACCTGGCGCGCCAGAGATGTCGCCGCGATGGGGAGCGAGCACCTATGGGGCAGGGCCCCTTTTTAGTCTGGCAAGGGGGCGGAGGGCGCACGAAGAGCAGATCGAGGCGAGAGCGCGCGGGGGAAGATTTTACCCAGCTTCGGAGCTCTCCGGAGAGATAAAACTCCTACTGCTGCTTTGTGTTTGTATTCTGTTCTTGCTCAAGAGAGCGGGTGTGGCGTCGAATCAGCCGAACCCCCAAGCTGCGGAACCAAAATTCCGAACCCCTTCTACGTGCGCATGGGCCTCCTTTTTATAGGCTAAAGGGGTCACCGACAGGTGGCAGCGTAGAAAGAGGGGTAGAAAGGTAAAAATGCGGGTTGGTACAACTGCTACCAATAGTGTCCCCTACCTAACTCTGACGGCAGGGGACAAGGGCATTTAATGCCCGTCCGGTCGCCCCAACAGTGCAAGGAAACGACCGTTAGGGGCGCCACCGATCGCCACGATGGCCTCCTTGTCTGCTTCGCTTGCCACCTCGCACCGCCATGCTGTACAGCTACCCGCCACGTGCACCAGGAGCGATCTTGTGGCGACACGTCGTCGGATGTGCTGGAGCGCGGGCGCAGAGTGGCAGCCTTGCCGCGGCAAGCGCCTTGCCGCGGCCCTTATCTTGTCGCACCAGCAAGCTTGCCGCTCGCCGGGCCTTGCCGGGACGCGCGGGGCGTCGCGACAAGTTTTCTTGGAATGCCTTGAGTGGCCTTCCCGGCAAGCTCCTCTTGCCGGGGTCTTGTCTTCTTCCCGGCCAGCTTCTCTTGCCGGGGCCTTGGTTGGCCTTCCCGGCAAGCTCCTCTTGCCGGGGCCTTGGTTGGCCTTCCCGGCAAGCTCCTCTTGCCGGGGCCTTAGCTTGAGTACTCTGTTCTTGAATGGCATCAAAGTAGCCGTTGAGGATCTTGGCGGACGCTCGACAAGCCCTGCCGCGGGTCGCTGCGACTGCCCGTGCACAAGTTCGGGATACTAAGGTACCCCTACTTTAGTACACCGACAGAGGAAAGTAGAACTCGATGAAGTACTTGCCCGATGATCGGCGAGCGATAGAAAACAAATGGATTTTTAAGAAGAAGACGAACGCGGATGGTAATGTTACCATCTATAAAGCTCGACTTGTCGCTAAGGGTTATCGACAAGTTCAAGGGATTGACTACGACGAGACATTCTCTCCCGTAGCGAAGCTGAAGTCCGTCCGAATCATGTTAGCAATTGCCGCATACTATGATTATGAGATATGGCAGATGGATGTCAAAACGGCATTCCTTAACGGACATCTTAAGGAAGAGTTGTATATGATGCAGCCGGAAGGTTTTGTCGATCCTAAGAACGCTAACAAAGTATGCAAGCTCCAGTGATCCATTTATGGGCTGGTGCAAGCATCTCGGAGTTGGAACATTCGCTTTGATGAGATGATCAAAGCGTTTGGGTTTATGCAGACTTATGGAGAAGCCTGCGTTTACAAGAAAGTGAGTGGGAGCTCTGTAGCATTTCTTATATTATATGTAGATGACATACTCTTGATGGGAAATGATACAAAACTTCTGGACAACATTAAGGCCTACTTGAATAAGTGTTTTTCAATGAAGGACCTTGGAGAAGCTGCTTATATATTAGGCATCAAGATCTATAGAGATAGATCGAGACGCCTCATAGGTCTTTCACAAAGCACATACCTTGATAAGATTTTGAAAAGGTTCAAAATGGATCAGTCCAAGAAGAGGTTCTTGCCTATGTTACAAGGTGTGAGATTGAGCTCGGCTCAGTCACCGACCACGGCAAAAGATAAAGAAGAGATGAGTGTCATCCCCTATGCTTCAGCCATAGGATCTATTATGTATGCCATGCTGTGTACCAGACCTGATGTAAACCTTGCCGTAAGTTTGGTAGCAAGATACCAAAGTAATCCCGGCAAGGAACACTGGACAGCGGTCAAGAATATCCTGAAGTACCTGAAAAGGACAAAGGACATGTTTCTCGTTTATGGAGGAGATGAAGAGCTCGTCGTAAAGGGTTACGTCGACGCTAGCTTCGACTCAGATCTGGATGACTCTAAGTCACAAACCGGATACGTGTATATGTTGAATGGTGGAGCAGTAAGCTGGTGCAGCTGCAAGCAGAGCGTCGTGGCGGGATCTACGTGTGAAGCGGAGTACATGGCAGCCTCGGAGGCAGCGCATGAAGCGATTTGGGTGAAGGAGTTCATCACCGACCTAGGAGTCATACCCAATGCGTCGGGGCCAATCAAACTCTTCTGTGATAACACTGGAGCTATTGCCCTTGCCAAGGAGCCCAGGTTTCACAAGAAGACCAGGCACATCAAGCGTCGTTTCAACTCCATCCGTGAAAATGTTCAAGATGGAGACATAGAAATTTTCAAAGTACATACGGATCTGAATGTCGCAGATCCGTTGACTAAACCTCTCTCACGAGCAAAACATGATCAACACCAGAACTCTATGGGTGTTTGATTCATCACAATGTAACTAGATTGGTGACTCTAGTGCAAGTGGGAGACTGTTGGAAATATGCCCTAGAGGCAATAATAAAAGTATTATTATATTTCATTGTTCATGATAATTGTCTTTTATTCATGCTATAACTGTATTATCCGGAAATCGTAATACACGTGTGAATACATAGACCACAATATGTCGCTAGTGAGCCTCTAGTTCACTAGCTCGTTGTGATCAATAGATAGTCATGGTTTCCTGGCTATGGACATTGGATGTCGTTGATAACGGGATCACATCATTAGGAGAATGATGTGATGGACAAGACCCAATCCTAAGCATAGCACAAAGATCGTGTAGTTCGTTTGCTAGAGCTTTGCCAATGTCAAGTATATCTTCCTTCGACCATGAGATCGTGTAACTCCTGGATACCGTAGGAGTGCTTTGGGTGTATCAAACGTCACAACGTAACTGGGTGACTATAAAGGTGCACTACAGGTATCTCCGAAAGTGTCTATTGGGTTGACACGGATCGAGACTGGGATTTGTCACTCCGTATGACGGAGAGGTATCTCTGGGACCACTCAGTAATGCATCATCATAATGAGCTCAAGGTGACCAAGGTGTTGGCCACGGGATCATGCATTACGGTACGAGTAAAGTGACTTGCCGGTAACGAGACTGAACAAGGTATTGGGATACCGACGATCGAGTCTCGGGCAAGTAACGTACCGATTAACAAAGGGAATTGTATACGGGATTTGATCGAATCCTCGACATCGTGGTTCAACCGATGAAATCATCGAGGAGCATGTGGGAGCCAACATGGGTATCCAGATCCCTCTGTTGGTTATTGCCCTAGAGTCGTCTCGGTCATGTCCGCGTGTCTCCCGAACCCGTAGGGTCTACACACTTAAGGTTCGGTGACGCTAGGGTTGTATGAATATGAGTATGCAGCATACCGAATGTTGTTCAGAGTCCCGGATGAGATCCCGGACGTCACGAGGAGTTTCGGAATGGTCCGGAGGTAAAGAATAATATATAGGAAGTGGTATTTCGGCCACCGGGAAAGTTTTGGGGTCACCCGGTAATGTACCAGGACCACCGGAAGGGTCCCGGGGGTCCACCGGGTGGGGCCACCCATCCCGGAGGGCCCCATGGGCTAACGTGGGAGGGGAGCCAGCCCATAGTGGGCTGGTGTGCCCCCTAGGCCCACCTCCTGCGCCTAGGGTTGAAACCCTAGGGTGGGGGGGGGGGGGCGCACCACATGCCTTGGGGGGCACTCCTCCCCCCTTGGCCGCCGCCCCCTTGGGAGATCCAATCTCCCAGGGCCGGCGCCCCCCCTGGGGGCCTATATAAAGGAGGGCAGGGGGGAGGGCAGCCATACCCTTGTGCTTGGCGCCTCCCTCCCCCTGCTACACCTCGTCCTCCTCCTGTAGTCGCTTGGCGAAGCCCTGCTGGAGTTCTGCTGCATCCACCACCACGCCGTCGTGCTGCTGGATCATCATCAACCTCTCCTTCCCCCTTGCTGGATCAAGAAGGAGGAGACGTCTCCCGTCCCGTACGTGTGTTGAACGCGGAGGTGCTGTCCGTTCAGCACTTGGACATCGGTGATCTGAATCACGTCGAGTACGACTCCATCATCACCATCCCCTTGCAAGCTTCCGCACGCGATCTACAAGTGGTATGTAGATGCAAACTCACTCCCTTGACTCGTTGCTTAGATGAACTCATAGATGGATCTTGGTGAAATCGTAGGAAAAATTTTTATTTGCTGCAACGTTCCCCAACAGAGGCTTGGTCGCCCCAGCGACGCCAATGAAGGGCAGGAGGTAATGCAGCCTTGGTATGAGCGGCCTCTGCCTGGCTTCCCGATCCCTCTGTATGCCCGCGTGCAGGGCTCTGGGCAGGGCGGCAGTGCCCAGCGCCGCGCGGTCCAGGATAGCGGTGGACAGGTGGTGATGCGGTGATAGGGCACGTTGCGCGAGTTTGTGGTGTGGGTGGTGATGCCGCCGCACACATGGATCCGATTCCCGAGGTTCTTCACGAAGGAGATGCCGCCGAGGGGGCCAACTGAGCTGTGGCTACAACACGCTGGGTGCTGCAGCGTAGCAATGGGGGCGGAGGTCGAGGTCGTCCCCCTGGGGCGACATCTTCATGACTCGAGGATGGGGCAAGGTTGCCCGCGCCTGCCGTCCAGAGGGGCCCCTTGCCCTCCACTTCGAGTACGATGGTGCCTCTACGTTGTTCTTCAAGGTCTTCAATGAGGACGACCGATGCATGGAGTGTTGCTCCGGGAGAGACAGTCCACGCGGCGTGGCCACGAGCGCCGAACCCGCCCCTGGCCTCGCCGGTAGCTCCTCCTGCAGTAGTGACGATAGCCTGGAATCCAGCGATTCTCCCTAGCCCAGCGATTCTCCGAAGTCCAGCGACGACACCTACGTGCTGCCGAGCTCTCACCGCACCCAGAGCGCAGCAGTAGCGTCTGCTCGACATTGTCGGTGATACCCAGCGATCGAGGTCCTTTGAGGTCTTCTTCTTTTGTTTCCCTGCGTGGAATTGTGACGAGCCCCATGGGGGCATGCAAAAAACTGTAGTGCTTTTTCTCCAATGTTATCCTTCTTAGTATGATGTCGAAATTGCTTATCTCGCTATGGCACGGTTCCCCCCTTTTCGTTCTCGCGGTAGCTTAGTGCTCTACGACGACAGGACCCAGTCCCCAAGCATGCTTCAGCCGTCACTGGTATGCCAGGTCGCGATGCCGTGGTCAAGGCCAGGAGGTGAGTGGCCCGAGGTCCGGTAAGAGCTCCCGAGGCGCGATGCTCAAGAGGTCCCCTTTGGCGTGCAAGCAGCTCCCTGAAGGCCGAAAAGGAAAACAACATTGCCCGAGCGATATTGCGAGAGTCGACGTATTGGGTCGTGAGGTTCACGCTGATATGTATGGGTGACTTATCTTGGTGAGCCTGCGGTGATTCCCTTGCGCAACGCCTGATCGTGCCTTAGTGGTGACGCTCCTAGGCAGGGCTCACACCAGTCTCCCCTTTTCCTCGCTCATCTAGATGCTCTACGTCCTCGGGTCCCGGCCCTCGAGCGAGGCTCGGCCGCCACTGGTATGCCAGGTCGCGACGCCGTGGTCAAGGCTAGGGGGCGAGGACTCGAGAGCTAGTAGGATCCCCTGAGGCACGATGCTCAGGACCCCCCCTTTAATGTATAAGCGAATTGCATGAAAAAGGGACGGCCGGCAGGGCCGCCCATAGTTAAGCTCCAGAGGTTCTTGTGGGTTAGTCCGAGGAGGATAACATAACGCATAATCGCGCTTGCTGTCTTGTCGCTGATCTTTCCGCAAGAAGATAAAGGCACCGAGGATCCGGTGAGGTGACGTGCGCGGGGCAGGCCGCGAGCCAGAGCTCGATCTCTCAGATTTGTCAGCATTACAGGGACAGACCCGAGCACAAGCGCCGTGCCAGCATGTGTAGCCCCTACTGTGGGATGAGCGAGAGGCGAGTCAGCAGCGCAGGGAGCCTGTGAGGGGCGATAAAGCACTGATACGTCTCCAACGTATCTATAATTTTTGATTGTTCCATGCTATTATATTACCCCTTTTGGATGTTTATGGGCTTTATTATACACTTTTATATCATTTTTTGGGACTAACCTACTAACCGGAGGCCCAACCCATATTGCTGTTTTATTGCCTGTTTCAGTATTTTGAGGAAAAGGAATATCAAACGGAGTCCAAACGGAATGAAACCTTCGGCAGCGTGATTTTTTGGAAGAATATGATCCTCGAGACTTGGAGTGCATGTCAGAAGATCCTCGAGGACTCCACGAGATAGGTGGGCGCGCCCCCCCTACTGGGCGCGCCCCCTGTCTCGTGGGCCCCTCGAGCACCTCCCGGCTGACTTCTTTCGCCTATATATGCCTACGTACCCTAAAACCATCAGAAATCAAGATAGATCGGGAGTTCCGCCGCCGCAAGCCTCTGTAGCCACCAAAAACCTCTCAGGAGCCCGTTCCGGCACCCTGCCGGACGGGGAACCTATCACCGGTGGCCATCTTCATCATCCTGGCGCTCTCCATGACGAGGAGGGAGTAGTTCACCCTCGGGGCTGAGGGTATGTACTAGTAGCTATGTGTTTGATCTCTCTCTCTCTCTCGTGTTCTCTCTCGTGTTCCCTCTATGGCACGATCTTGATGTATCGCGAGCTTTGCTATTATAGTTGGATTTTATGATGTTTCTCCCCCTTTACTCTCTTGTGATGAATTGAGTTTCCCCTTTGAAGTTATTTTATCGGATTGAGTCTTTACTTTGAGAACACTTGATGTATGTCTTGCCGTGTTTATCTGTGGTGACAATGGGATATCACGAGCCACTTGATGTATGTTTTGGTGACCAACTTGCGGGTTCCGCCCATGAACCTATGCATAGGGGTTGGCACACGTTCTTGACTCTCCAGTAGAAACTTTGGGGCACTCTTTGAAGTACTTTGTGTTGGTTGGATGAATCTGAGATTGTGTGATGCATATCGTATAATCATGCCCATGGATACTTGAAGTGACAATGGAGTATCTAGGTGACATTAGGGTTTTGGTTGATTTGTGTCTTAAGGTGTTATTCTAGTACGAACTCTTTAATAGATCGGTCCGAAAGAATAACTTTGAGGTGGTTTCGTACCCTACCATAATCTCTACGTTTGTTCTCCGCTATTAGTGGCTTTAGAGTGACTCTTTGTTGCATGTTGAGGGCTTGTTATATGATCTATCTATGTTATTATTGTTGAGATAACTTGCACTAGTGAAAGTATGAACCCTAGGCCTTGTTTCCTATCATTGCAATACCGTTTACGCTCACTTTTATCTTTAGTTACCTTGCTGTGTTTATATTTTCAGATTACAAAAACCTATATCTACCATCCATATTGCAGTTGTATCACCATCTCTTCGCCGAACTAGTGCTCCTATACAATTTACCATTGTATTGGGTGTGTTGGGGACACAAGAGACTCTTTGTTATTTGGTTGCAGGGTTGCTTGAGAGAGACCATCTTCATCCTACGCCTCCCACAAATTGATAAACCTTAGGTCATCCACTTGAGGGAAATTTGCTACTGTCCTACAAACCTGTGCACTTGCAGGCCCAACAACGTCTACAAGAAGAAGGTTGTGTAGTAGACATCAAGCTCTTTTCTGGCGCCGTTGCCGGGGAGGCTAGGTAAAAGCGGCACTCACTCACACCCCATCAACTAAGCTCTTTTCTGGCGCCGTTGCCGGGGAGGTGAGTGCTTGAAGGTATATCTTTAGATCTTGCAATTGAATCTTTTTGTTTCTTGTTTTATCACTAGTTTAGTCTATAAAAGAAAACTAAAAAAATGGAGTTAAGCTTGTCTCATACGCTTCGTCTTTTTAATATATTTCATGAGTTTGATGGAAAGGAAAATTGTGCTCAAGTGCTAGAAGAAGAGTGCATTAAAACGCTTGATACTAAATCTTTGAATGATGAGCATGATTGCAATGTTGTTAGTATGAATTCCTTGAATATCCATGATGCCAACGATATGCAAACCACAAGCTTGGGGATGCTATGTTTGATGAAGATGATATTTTTTGTCCCCCAAGTTTTGATGAGTAAATTGATTATGATGAAAGCATGCCTCCTATTTATGATGATTATATTGATGAAAGTGGGTTTGGAAGAGTTTCAACTTTAGGAAGTAGTGATCCCACTATTTTGGAGGATGTTGAATCTTATTGTGATGAACATGAAAGTGGATTTGGAAGAGTGTCAAATTTATTTAGTGATGATTCCACTATTTCGGAAGAGGTTCCAATTGATTATGAGAACAAAGTTGCTATCTATGATGATTATTGTGATGACTTGTATGCTATTAGGAATAATGATAACCATGAAACTTGTCATCATGATTTTAGTTTTCAATTGGATTATGCCTCACATGATAATTATTTTGTTGAGTTTGCTCCCACTATTATTCTTGAGAAGAATTTTGCTTATGTGGAGAGTAGTAAATTTTCTATACTTGTAGAGCATGAAAAGAATGCTTAAGGTGCTGGTTATATTGTTGAATTCATTCATGATGCTACTGAAAATTATTATGAGGGAGGAACATATGGTTGTAGGAATTGCAATAATGTCAAGTTTCCCCTCTATGTGCTTAAAGTTTTGAAGTTATCCTTGTTTTGCCTTCCTATGCTAGTTGATTATTGTTCCCATAATTTGTTTGCTCACAAAATCCCTATGCATAGGAAGTGGGTTAGACTTAAATGTGCTAGTCATATGCTTCATGATGCTCCCGTTATGTTTCAATTCTTATCTTTTATGTGAGCATCATTGTCATCATCATGCCTAGCTAGAAAGGCATTAAAGAAAAGCGCTTGTTGGGAGACAACCCAATATTTAATCTTACTGTTTTTGTGTGTTCACATGATTATGATACTGTATTAATCATGTTTTATAGCTTTTGTTTCAATAAAGTGCCATGTAAGACCTTTAGGACAGCTTACGGTGATAGTTGTGTTGATCCTGCTGAAAATCAGAAACTTTTGCACCCAGTAAATTAGTTTTGTTAATTCACAGAAACATGCTATTGATATAATTACTTTTTCTATGGATTGGTACACAAATTTCTTAGGACTTCCTAATTTGGTAGGAGTTTTGGAGTTCCAGAAGTATAAGTTTGATACAGATTACTACAGACTGTTCTGTTTTTGACAGATTCTGTTTTTGACAGATTCTGTTTTTCGTGTGTTGTTCGCTTATTTTGATGCATCTATGACTAGAATTAAGTGGTATGAACCATATAGAAGTTGGAATACAGTAGATATTAAACCAATATGAATTTAGAATGAGTTCATTACAGTACCTAAGTGGTGGTTTTATTTTCTTATACTAACGGAGCTTACGAGTTTTCTGTTGAGTTTTGTGTTGTGGAGTTTTCAAGTTTTGGGTAAAGATTCGATGGACTATGGAATAAGGAGTGGCAAGAGCCTAAGATTGGGGATGACCAAGGCACCCCAAGGTAATATTCAATGACAACCAAGAGCCTAAGCTTGGGGATGCCCCGGAAGGCATCCCCTCTTTCGTCTTCGTTCATCGGTAACTTTACTTGGAGCTATATTTTTATTCACCACATGATATGTGTTTTGCTTGGAGCGTCATTTTCTTTTGTTATTATTTGCTTGCTGTTATTTAGAATAATGTTTTGCATCTTTAGTTTCAATAAAAAAGTCAAGGATAGCCTTTGCCATGCTTATTTTGCTAGTATACATGTTGCTGTTTGAAAACAGAAAGTTTACCGCTGTTGCAAAAATTCCCTAGAACAGTCAGAGAATGATATATTGTTGAAACTTTTTGCATAATGAGCTATGATAAATTTACTTCAGTGAGAATTTTATTTCATAATTTTTGGAGTTAGGGAAGTATTGATATTCTTACATTCTTTATAGGCTGTACTGTTTTGGCAGATTGCTGTTATGGTTGCATTGTTTGCATATGTTTGCTTGTTTAATGATTCTATTTAAGGATAGGAGTGTTAAATATGCAGAGGAATTTAGTATTCAATGTTGAATAATAATTTTAGTGATTTTTTACAGTAGAAAATGATAAGGTTTGCATTGGTTTATACTAACCTATCTCACGAGTTCTTGTTGAGTTTGTTGTGGATGAAGCTTTTGATAAAAAGAGAAACCATGATATCAGAGGAATTAAGGAGACACAAAAGTTCAAGCTTGGGGATTCCCAAGGCACCCCAAGATAATATTTCAAGAAGTCTCAAGCATCTAATGTTGGGGATGCCCCATTAGGCATCCCACCTTTTTTCTTCAACAACTATCGGTTAGTATCGGTTGAGCCTAAGTTTTTGCTTCTTCACATGAGTTGTGCTATCCTTGCAATGTCATTTTATTTTGTTTTGCTTGCTGTTTGAATACAATACCAAGATCTGAAATTCTTAAATGAGAGGGAGTCTCCTCATAGTTACATAATTATTTAGCTACTCATTGATCTTCACTTATATCTTTCGGAGTAGTTTGTCATTTGCTCTAGTGCATCACTTATATCTTTTAGAGCACGGCGGTGGTTATATTTTGTAGAAATTGCTAGCCTCTCATGCTTCACTTATATTATTTTGAGAGTCTTTTAGAACAGCATGGTATTTGCTATGATCACAAAGTTGGTCCTAGAATGATGAGCATCCAAGTTGGGTATAATAAAAACTATCATAGAAAGTGAATTGGATGCTATGATCAATATGATGCTTGATAATTGTTTTGAGAGATGGAGGTAGTGATATTAGAGTCATGCTAGTTGAGGTGATTATGAAAAATACTTGTGTTGAGGTTTGTGATTCCCGTAGCATGCACGTATGGTGAACTGCTTTGTGATGAAGTTGGAGCACAATTTTATTTATTGAGTGTCTTCCTTATGAGTGGCGGTCGGGGACGAGCGATGGTCTTTTCCTACCAATCTATCCCCCTAGGAGCATGCACGTAGTGCTTTGGTTTTTGATGACTTCTAGATTTTGCAACAAGTATATGAGTTCTTTTGAGTAATGTTGAGTCCATGGATTATACGCACCTCACCCTTCCACCATTGCTAGCCTCTCTTGTGTTGCGCAACTTTCGCCGGTACCATATACCCATCATTTACCTTCCTCAAAACAGCCACCATACCTACCTATTATGGCATTTCCATAGCCATTCCGAGATATATTGCCATGCAACTTTCCGCCGTTCCGGTCATATGACACACATTACTTTTGTCATATTGCTCTTTGCATGATCATGTAGTTGACATTGTATTTGTGGCAAGGCCACCTTCATAGTTTTCATACATGTCACTCTTGATTCATTGCATATCCCGGTACACCACCGGAGGCATTCATATAGAGTCATATCTTGTTCTAGCTTTGAGTTGTAATTCTTGAGTTGTAAATCCATAAAAGTGTGATGATCTTCATTATTAGAGCATTGTCCTAGTGAGGAAAGGATGATGAAGACTATGATTCCCCCATAAGTCGGGATGAGACTTCGGACTTTACAAAAAGAAAAAAAAGAAGAAAGAAAAAAGAGAAAGGCCAAAAAGGAGAAAGAAAAAAGAGAAGGCCAAAAAAAGAGAAAAAAAGGAAAAAAAATAAAATGAGAGAAAAAGAGAGAAGGGACAATGCTACTATCTATTTTTCCACACTTGTGCTTCAAAATAGCACCATGATCTTCATGATAGAGAGTCTCATATGTTGTCATTTTCATATACTAGTGGGAATTTTTCATTATAGAACTTGGCTTGTATATTCCAATGATGGGCTTCCTCAAAAGTGCCCTAGGTCTTCGTGAGCAAGCAAGTTGGATGCACACCCACTTAGTTTCTTTTGTTGAGCTTTCATATATTTATAGCTCTAGTGCATCCGTTGCATGGCAATCCCTACTCACTCACATTGATATCTATTAATGGGCATCTCCATAGCCCGTTGATACGCCTAGTTGATGTGAGACTATCTTCTCCTTTTTGTCTTCTCCACAACCACCATTCTATTCCACATATAGTGCTATGTCCATGGCTCACGCTCATGTATTGCGTGAAAGTTGAAAGTGTTTGAGATTATTAAAGTATGAAACAATTGCTTCGCTTGTCATCGGGGTTGTGCATGATTAAATACTTTGTGTGATGAAGATAGAGCAACAGCCAGACTATATGATTTTGTAGGGATAACTTTCTTTGGCCATGTTATTTTGAGAAGTCAAGATTACTTTGATTAGTATGCTTGAAGTATCACCATTTTCATGTTAATATGAGCTTTTATTTTGTATCATTTGGATCTGAACATTCATGCCACAATAAAGAAAATCACATTGAGAATTATGCTAGGTAGCATTCCACATCAAAAATTCTATTTTTATCATTTACCTACTCGAGGACGAGCAGGAATTAAGCTTGGGGATGCTTGATACGTCTCCAACGTATCTATAATTTTTGATTGTTCCATGCTATTATATTACCCCTTTTGGATGTTTATGGGCTTTATTATACACTTTTATATCATTTTTTGGGACTAACCTACTAACCGGAGGCCCAGCCCATATTGCTGTTTTATTGCCTGTTTCAGTATTTCGAGGAAAAGGAATATCAAACAGAGTCCAAACGGAATGAAACCATCGGCAGCGTGATTTTTTTGGAAGAATATGATCTTGGAGACTTGGAGTGCACGTCAGAAGATCCTCGAGGACTCCACGAGATAGGAGGGCACACCCCCCTACTGGGCGCCCCCTATCTCGTGGGCCCCTCGAGCACCTCCCGGCTGACTTCTTTCACCTTTATATGCCTACGTACCCTAAAACCATCAGAAATCAAGATAGATCGGGAGTTCCGCCACCGCAAGCCTCTGTAGCCACCAAAACCTCTCGGGAGCCCGTTCCGGCACCCTGCCGGAGGGGGAACCCATCACTGGTTGCCATCTTCATCATCCCGGTGCTCTCCATGACGAGGAGGGAGTAGTTCACCCTAGGGGCTGAGGGTATGTACCAGTAGCTATGTGTTTGATCTCTCTCTCTCTCTCTCTCGTGTTCTCTCTCGTGTTCCCTCTATGGCATGATCTTGATGTATCGCGAGCTTTGCTATTATAGTTGGATCTTATGATGTTTCTCCCCCTCTACTCTCTTGTGATGAATTGAGTTTCCCCTTTGAAGTTATTTTATCGGATTGAGTCTTTACTTTGAGAACACTTGATGTATGTCTTTCCGTGTTTATCTGTGGTGACAATGGGATATCACGTGCCACTTGATGTATGTTTGGTGACCAACTTGCGGGTTCCGCCCATGAACCTATGCATAGGGGTTGGCACACGTTCTTGACTCTCCAGTAGAAACTTTGGGGCACTCTTTGAAGTACTTTGTGTTGGTTGGATGAATCTGAGATTGTGTGATGCATATCGTATAATCATGCCCATGGATACTTGAAGTGACAATGGAGTATCTAGGTGACATTAGGGTTTTGGTTGATTTGTGTCTTAAGGTGTTATTCTAGTACGAACTCTTTAATAGATCGATCCGAAAGAATAACTTTGAGGTGGTTTCGTAGCCTACCATAATCTCTACGTTTGTTCTCCGCTATTAGTGGCTTTGGAGTGACTCTTTGTTGCATGTTGAGGGCTTGTTATATGATCTATCTATGTTATTATTGTGGAGAGAACTTGCACTAGTGAAAGTATGAACCCTAGGCCTTGTTTCCTATCATTGCAATACCGTTTACGCTCACTTTTATCTTTAGTTACCTTGCTGTTTTTATATTTTTAGATTACAAAAACCTATATCTACCATCCATATTGCACTTGTATCACCATCTCTTCGCCGAACTAGTGCACCTATACAATTTACCATTGTATTGGGTGTGTTGGGGACACAAGAGACTCTTTGTTATTTGGTTGCAGGGTTGCTTGAGAGAGACCATCTTCATCCTACGCCTCCCACGGATTGATAAACCTTAGGTCATCCACTTGAGGGAAATTTGCTACTGTCCTACAAACCTGTACACTTGCAGCCCCAACAACGTCTACAAGAAGAAGGTTGTGTAGTAGACATCAAGCACCAGGCAGGCGGGTGATAATCATAAAGCAACTCATGATCAAAGGGTAGAGCCAGTTCTGATAGATGCGAAGAATGATACATGCCGCAGGGACGGACCCGCCACACGGCATGGGGATGATGCAACCCGAGGGGCGCCCCAAACTGAACAAACCAAAAAATGTCACCTGGCACCGTTGCTGAAGAGATGTTGGAGTAGGTGGAGACGCGCGATGCAGAAGTCGCTCCTCACGAGCCGCCCAGGTCCTGAACCTCACGAGGCTCTAGAGGTCCGAGGGGCTTGTGAGAATCCCTCGCCACCTCCGATAGGATTGCCTGATGCCTGGCCTCCTGAGCCACCAGGACGCCCCGCATGCGGAGCTGGTGTACGACAGCCGTGTTCAGCAGACCAAAGGGCATGTGAACATAACTATGAGGGGGCCCTCACACCGGCCAACATGGGTCAGCCAGAAGATCTCCTATGATGTGGCCCTGTTGGGCCCAGGGATGTTGACGCATGTGCGCAGCTCGCTGTTCTCACCAGGGAAGGGAGCTGCGCCGGGTGGTGGGAGACGGTCACCTCACATAGCTCTTGCTTCCTGAAGCTCCTCGATTGCCTTGGTGATGAACTCCTAAGCACCTGGCACCTCATGCCCTGCGCTCTCTCTGCAAAACACGCGGTGAAGCACGCCTCCACATGGTGCCCGAGCACCTCCCTCGTGACGCTGGCCAGGTCAGAGGCCCTCCAAAGGAGAGCCCCCGAGCCTAGCCTGGGGGGCGTCGAGCACGCCTTCCTATGCGAGAGGGGAAGGCGCCCTGTGAGCGGGCACATGTCCTGAGGCAGGGCCACACTACAAAAAAAGACACATCCGTGATATTTTGGGCTGAACGGAATTTTTTTTCTATCATACTTATGACACTTCTATGATGATAATTATGACAAAACCCGGTATAGAGATGTGGTGGGATCCTACTTCTATGACAAAATATCATGACAAAAAATGGGATTTTGATCCTGGGCGGGCCGGAGATGCACATGCATGACATTCTTTGGGCCGTCCATGATGGAAAAAATCATGGTAGAAGCGAGGGCGAGGAAAATTTCGGGGAGTTCCCGGTTACGGCAGGTGGTCGGGGCTGAGCGACGCACGGAGGTTTGCACGTTTCTCTCGTACACGTACGCGCGCGGGTGCGAGGCGTTGGGCTCCAACTGAACCCAAGCGAGGCATTCGCCTATTGAACACGAGTGATTGCACCGGCTACGCGTTACTGAACTCGAGCTATCGATCGATCCCTGGCTGTTAAGTGAACCCGATCGAGTGATTCCTTCGCTACTGGTGCTAACGGAAGTCGATCGACCTGCTGCCTCTTGATGAATATTGAGCGTTGTTGGGGGTTGGATGAACAGTTCCTGGTGGGGTTGGATGAATAGGACCCCGTGGGTGTAGAGGCTGTTGCCGCTGGATGAACGGGACCCCGATCGAGCCGGTTGGGGGTGGATGAACTGGACCTCGTGGAGGGCTGGTTGAACAGTAGCCGGTGGAGGGCTGGATGAATAGCAGCCCGTTAGGGGTGGTTGAACAGTAGCCGGTGGAGGCTGGATGAACAGGAGCTCGTGGATGAACAGTAGCTCGTGGAGGCAGGAGGAAGACGCCATGGATGAACAGTCACAGGTGGAGGATGGAGGAGGTCGACGGTGGATGAACAGTACCATGTGGAGGCTAGAGCGAGGCAGTAGACGCTGGATGAACAGTAGCCCATGGAGTCCCGTTTTGCGGTACGCCACACCCCTGCCAATGAACAAGACCCCCGTTTCGACCGTAGGAGGTCGAAGAGAAGTCCGTTTCCTTATTTTTGCGGTATGCCACACCCCTCTCAATCAACAACAACCCGTTTCGACCGTAGGAGCTTAAACACAAGTCCGTTTCCTCCGTTTTGCGGCACCAGACCCTTCCCGATGAATAGGACCCCGTTTCGACCATACGTGGTCGAACACAAGGCTGTTTTCCTCTGTTTTTTGCGATATGCCAGACCCCATTCTGGCTGTTCCATCCAAGCCAGTTGGCTCCCATTGAACATGACCCATTCCGACCTAGTATATTGCCTCCCGATGAACAGGACGCGTTCCGACCCAGTCACTTAGCTCCCGGGGAACACGACGTTGTTTCCTCCGTTCCAACCCAGCCGGTTGGCTACCGATGAATAGGACACCGTTGTTGCCCTCCGCTGCCTCTCCATGTACACGAGCTTTGGCCGTACGGGTGCGCGAGTAGGCGTTTGAGACCCCACCCGTATGTACGTACGTACGTGTACGCAATATAGACGGGACTGTCTGAACAGCTACTACTCCTTACTGGGCCACGGTTCATCATGGCAGAAAGACCGATGGACCAGTATGTACGTACACGTTTTGACCAGAATGACAACGCGACGTAGCTTCGACTGGGTGGGTCCCGGCTGTCAGGGAGGATAAGGAGGCACTTCCTTACGTGCGAAGATGTAGCTGGTGGGTCCGTGCTGACATGGGGAGGTTTCTTTTTTTTGCGCGTAATAAGGAGGCACTTCCTTGCGTGCGGAGATGTAGCTGGTGGGCCCATCTGTCAGCCTCACCGCGTACAGTCCTCTTCCGATGACTGGCATTCGTTAACCACGTTAACCACGTCGCACGGACAACACCAGGTGGTGGACGACGGTGAGGCAGGGAATGACACGGAGCCTGGGAACATGCGGAGGGTAGTATGAGGGTTGATTGGTTCCGCTGCGGTGTGAGGCTGCCGTCGCCGCAGAATAACAGGGGGTGTGGTTAAGTAGAAGGATGGCCTGGCCAGTGGTGGGAGTAGTAGGGGGCGGTGAGGTCTCGGGTGGCAGCATAGCCATCCACGGGAGGCAGGAGCATGCGATAGTTTGGATGGCTTGAGCAAGAAAATCAGAGGTTGAAGAAGCAGGAGGACCGTTGGATGTTAACAATCCAACGATCATTGGTGGTAGAATCGTTTGTTGACTAAGTTGACAAAGCCCTCTGTACGCGTCAACTTAGTAGGGCCACAAGTCAGCCTCCAAATCTGGTGGGCCCCAGCTGTCATGGGGAGCACTCGTTATTTTTCGCTTAATAAGGAGGCACTTCCTTCCGTGCCAAGATATAGCTGGTGGGTCCCAGCTGTGATTGGGAGGTACTTGCTTGTGTGCGACCATGGATCATGTGGGTCCTAACTGTCAGCCTCTCCATGTACGTCCCTCTTCCGATATTGTCGTTTGTTGACAATGTTGACCACGCCGTGCCGAGAACACCAGCGCGATGGACCACGGCGAGACCCAGGAAGGGAATGACCCGGAAGCGGCGAAGCCACAACAATGGAGGGATGTGGGTGAGTAGAGGGATGGCCTGGCCAACAGTGGGAGTAGTATGGGGTGGTGAGGCCTGCGCGGCAGCACAACCGGCCATGGGAGGCGGGAGCAGGCGGTCCCGCTGGCGCGGGATTTGGTGGCTGGAGCAAGAAGATCAGAGATTGAAGAAGCACGACGGCCGTTGGATTGACATCCAACGGTTACGTCTGTTGACGTATATAATAAGTAAAAAAAAAATCTGGCATACGCGTCAACTTAATAGGCCCACAAGTCAGACAATTTCCTATTTTTAATAATTTATAGCTCATTGTAACTTCTTATGCAATTTATTGCAGTCCTTTTTTTTGTTGGCCAGAGCTAGGGTCAAAAATTTAAACGAAATTTTCCATATTTCGGTGGGGTCCAAACTATTTTTAATACCGAAATGCCGAACCAGATTTAAAGTACTTTGAAGATATATTTAAATTAGGTTAAAGCCCAGTGAAATTGAAATCTGAAAATGTGAAAAAATCCAGAAATTATAAGTAAATGCCAATTTGTCGTCTGTTTTTTATATTTACAGCGCATTTCATATTACTTTCAAGATTTGTAGCCACCTTGAAAGAGTTGCAACCCATCAGGGCGTAGAAAAATAAGTAGGCCTGGATTGGGTATTCTTCAGAAAAAATAAACTGGGCTCATTTTCAGAAAGGAAAAATAGCTGGGCTGGTCATGTGGTGAACGTAAAATATAAGCCTGGGCTACACAGGCCACAACCCTGTTGAAACCCTGCTCCGTCTCAACAATAACAAAAGTAATACTGCTCGAGCAGCTACGTCCCAGGTGTCAGCCGATCTTGTACTGTTCTCTTGTCTATTGACTATATACGTTGACAATATGATGGGTCCCAGATGTCAGGAAACCACTAGGAGGAAGCATTTTCTTTTTCTATAAGCTGACAATGGAGAATACAAAAAATGAGTAACTTGCTTGCGTACGGCCATGGACATGATGGGTCCCTACTATCATCCTCTCCACATACAGTCCTCTCCTGATTCCTCTTGTTTGTTGACCATGTTGACAACGCGAGAGGGCAGCGCCGTGGCGAGCGCACCAAAGCACGCGGAGGATGAGGGCGAGGCCTCGGACGCCGGTGTTAACGATTTAGGAGACAGTGGGGCAGTGATGCATGCGCTGATGCGCAGCCAACCATGGGAGGCGGAAGCAGGCGGCCCTGCTGGCGCTGGTTTTGTTTTGGCGGCTGGAAGAAGATGAGACTGAAGAAACACGACAGACTATAAAAGCAACAGGAGTACTTAACAACCTTAGCTAAAACTAGCAGGGGCACTTAATAACCATAGCTGAAAGCAGTATGAGTACTTATACAGGTTCAACCATACAAAGCACACGTCAAAAAGTGCTACTTTTCCTACAGTTAACCAAGGGTGAGGCCACCAAAGCCCCAGGAGAAGGCCCAGTTGCCACCCCGTGCATCCACAACCTTCTGAAAGCGGCTTCATCTTGCAATGTGGTCAATAAACAGGATATTCGCTTTAGAGCCATGGAAAAGCATGAGCATAACCTTCTGTCCGATTCTCCAAGATGGACGGGCCTTCATTATTTGAGACCACCCATGAATAAGTATATTTTCACCTCCAAGGAGAATGGAGTAGGTCGACATAAACATCATGTTTTGACCAAGCGCAAGTCTGACCCGACCATGGTCAGGCATCTGTATAGGAACAATCGAACTGGGCAGTTTCTGTTTCAAGAAGATCACAACTGTAAAACTGTGTATAAGCAAGAGTTTATGAACAGAATATATAACAGAAAATAGCTCGTACCATAAGTTTCTCGACACAGTTGGACCTGTTCAACATGTGCAGCAGTGGCACACATATCCCGCGTGGCCTTCCACCATTGAAACGCCCCACAAGGACCTCAAGACGATCAATAAAGTGTAGGAACTTGTGGATGTCGTCCCAGTCAACTTCAGTGCCATCAGTAACAGTCGAGTTCTTATAGAATAACAAACGAGTAGTGTGCTTAACTTTGAAATAACCTAGACGTGTCACCAATTATAAGAAATACTAATTAGAAGTAGCATCTTCGAGAGAGAAGGGAATCACAAATCGTTGCTACTTCTAAAGTTAAATTGTGATTAGTTAGACAGAATAGGTGGATTAAGAAGTAATCAAGGCAACAAGCAAGAACCATATACAAAACTAACATGGATGAACTACTGGAACGATGTTGGGGTGGAAGATCACAATGAAGATGAGACCAGGTTCTGCTATTTCCATGAACATTCGTGCGCCAACTTTCAGTCCGTAACAATTGAGAAAGTTTATCCAAGTTCGGCCATAAAAAAGAAGCGATCTTCTTGGTTCATGAACCCAACTCAGAACTTATATCCATGGCTTGTCTTCAATGTGAGCATTAAACTGGTGTATTCAGGTATGGCTAGGCCGACCATCTTGAGTACATGTGTTATGGCAAAGCAAGGAATGCACCGCAGGAAAAATAATATGAGAACACAATGTATTCACTATCCAAATCTAGAAATAATTTCCTCCTTCACGTCAGTGTTGACCATGCGACTAGTACCTTTTATCCAAATATAGCAATCCAAATTTCCCAATTAGTCGACAACATATTCAAAAACCTCCACCCTCCCGGATAGAAAAGAGGATTCTAGGAACATACTATGCGCGTTTTAAAATCCCGTGTTAGGATTAGAAGGAACAAGTGTGGCATCTCGCCGAGGGTGCAAAAACCTGTAGGGTCCTCGCACTTTGGGCACTGCAAATGAAACATACTAGATTCAGTAGGAAGAAAAATGCATCAACAATGACGGCTACCATCCTAGGATTACCCGCGACCAAGGGACTTGGATTTATCGGGGATGGATGAAGAATTCGTACATGGTTCTCCATGAGAAAACCCTATGCAATCGCTGAGAGGGGGTTTTGTGTGAACAAGCAAACGAGGGAGAAGGGGATTCAGGCCCAGTGAGAGAGGGGGTTTTCTCTGAACAAGAAGACAAGGGAGAAGGGGATTCAGGCCCACTAAAATATTGCTACTTCGTCCGTCCAATTTACTGCTAAAGCTGGAAAGGTGGGGGGTTTTGTGATTTGATGGCTCATTGGGAATTAGTGTGGTGCTACGACCAAGGTGAGTCTACCATGCAGTTGTGCACTCTAATTTGGTGCATGGCACATGGACCCCATTGCCACATGCCCCACATATCAGCGAAAGGAAGTAGAAAGGCTGGAGTAACTAGTTACACATAAATATATTTTTGACAGAGATATACTCCCTCTGTAAAGAAATATAAAAATCTTTTATATCACAACTTTATACATAAGAAAATTCAAGGGGAATATATATAACATAATATGGGGGTTCAACTGAGAATATAATACTCAGACAGGCTCATGGTTCTAGACTTTGGGCCACATGCCGATGGGCCTGCATGTTTGGCGGCCCATGTGTTCTACCTCAGCGCATTTCATATTGTAAGTGATCGGTGCGGCGCAAGTTTTAGATGCTGTCGCAAGGCGAATATAGAAAATTGAATAAAGCACGACAACTATTAGAATGAAATCGAATGACAGTTCCTAACCAACAATATTAGAGTTTCAATTCTATCAGCGATATCCTACGTGATAAATAATACTATAGTACTACTTATACACACAAGACACTTGTTTCACCATGCCATATTTATTACATCAAAATCTCTCGTAGGATAGATCAGTTCGGCAGTTGCGTGCTGCTATTAAAGAATTTCAAAGTTGATTTGGACCAGCTCTCCTTGCCGAGAAAGTTTGATTTTGACATCATCCCCTACCACAAGATTTGATTTAGATTTGAACCTTGACCATCCTTTAGCATCAATCATCATGCGACCATCCTTTGTGCTTATGGTCTATTGAGCAGGCTCATTCACACCAAGGCTGCCCATGGTAAGAGAAACTTGGCCACGGTCGCCCGGATTGTTGAACGGCTCCCTCATTGCTCTAGGAATTCTCTGTTTGCAAACAAGAAGACATACACAAACAGTTAGATCAACACAGTGAATCATGTGAAACAACATGGAAAGAAAAAAGAGCGAAGCACTTGGGCGACCAATGCTTATCAAGAAGGTGGAGATGTCGGTTTTTGTAAGGACTTTGGTATATGCAGTGCGAACTACAGCCTAGTCTGTTGCCGGTGCAACTACTGTTTCCGTTGCCGCTGCACGGACCAGAGCAGATGCAAGTGCAACTTCAAGTGTTGGTGCAGGTGCCGGAGCTGTTGCTGGTGCCCGTGCCGGTGTGACTAGTAGTGCCGCTGCTGCTGCCGAAGGTGGTGCTCCTTGTGGAGCTGGTGCCGGTGTCGGAGCTGGTGCCGGTGTCATGCCCGATCCTCTAGTAGATCAGCCTGATCCGCTGATGCGGTCGGTGCCCAATCCTCAAGTGGATCAGACTGGGCTGCTGCCACTGTCAGTGCTAGAGCAAGGCCGTCAGAGAAGGTGCCGATGCTCGATCCGTTGCTGAAGGTGGTACCGATGTGCGAGACAGCAGTGATCGTCTCTGGTCTACTATGATCAGCTTTCTAACTTGACTAGGCTCCGTGACCTTCCAGTCATTTTCTTCATTTCTTTTAAACACGGGAAGGACTAATTGTGGCGTGTTTGTTAAACCAAACTGCAGTTCATCATAGGGCTTCAGATTGTACTCAGATAACAGACTGATCCAATTGTGTCCAGTAATGTAAGTGATGGACAATGCCTTTGTTACTGACACGGCATAAGAAGTGAAACCTGCAAAAATAACCATCATAGAGCGAACCAAATGGTTTATTCTGTGACGAATGTCACATGGCAAAACCTGCATCTTAAATTTGCAGCAAAAGTAGGAAAACATGACATTAAATCAATAAGATTTAGACAGTAAATCAATAAGATTTACTTGATGTGCACGAGTGAATCCTTACCAAAAAATCAATATGTTCAAGTTGTAAACAGAAGATTGATCGTCCAATTATGCATGGCATGAAGGGCCCCCACTTACTCCCACAAGCAGGACAGTCCAAAGGTCCTGACAAATTGTATGGACCAAACATCCATGGGACTGGAAATCCTGGTGGGTGCGATAAACCCTGCAATGCATAGAGATATTGGAGTGTAACCATAACTGATAAAATCGTCCTCACAAAAAAGATGATCTGGATACTTCAAAATATACAGACTGAATCGAGTTGACAGACATTAACATAGACTGTTCTCAGGACTCACCTGACAACAAAAGCAGCAGTACTAAACAATACAGGGTTCACACACACAAATCAAGTACTGAACAATAGTACTTACTACAGACAAGCAAAGTTGCACTAATTAAACTCTGCAGACTATTTCTTGCCACCGACCTACGGGATGTGCCCCGCATAACTGACTAGGCCATGGACTTCATGAGAGATGTCTACCAGCACCATCACCATCTCATCAACCTTGGAGAACCTAACAGAGTGCTCTTTCCAGACAATGAAGACAGTCTGCATCAGATTTGTCGGGAAGCTTTAAAAGAACCACACCCTTCATAATCGAAGGCACACCCAGGAAATTGTTGTGGTCAAGTACACCCTCAAGAACACGCCTGGCAACAATGCTACTAGAAAACACTAGTTCAGGACACGTGGCGACAAGGACACAACAGCTGGATAGTTCAGCAGTACAACTCATCTGCAGGTCTTCCAGTTCACACGGCATGACTTTGAGAAATTCATCTCCACCGCGGACCTAGTTCTAATTCAAACAGAAAGCAAATATTTTATTACTACCTCCATTCAGAAATATAAGATGATTTTCGATATTTTACTCGATATAAGACTACATATACGCACAAAAATGAGTGAACAAAGACACTAGAACATGTCTTCAAAGGCATGAGAGTAGAGGGATTACTTGCAATATCCATAACACAAGTTACTGAGGCTAATATACTCTCTTCAAAGGTAGCATTGATGTTCATAAAGTTGTTGAAAGTAATCTATAAGAAATCAGTGTCAACCTCTCGCATGTTTTGGTCAAAAGAGGAATTTAGAACCGTCATTTGGCACACAAAAAATCACATGCAAGATCACCCAGAAAGTTGTATTACTAGTACTAGCACTGCATGTTAGATGAAAAAACACAATCAAGATCAAGAAAAAGATCGACAAGAAAAGATATTACCTGGACTTGCTTAATGAGGGATCCCGGAGAGATCAAGGGGGGCTTGGACAGGGCGATGGCCTTGAGCTTGTCTGTGATAGTCTCGACGGGGTGCTTGCGCTTCTTCGTACCCTGAGCCTCAATGGTTTTGGCTAGAGCCACGGTTTTAGCCAGAGCCATAGACATCATTTCGGCTGGTGCTCCAGGGTCCATCAAGAAACTATCAAGAAATAAAAGAAAAGAAACCAGAATCACAAACCTAGAAGAAGAACAGAGAGGGAGTTATAGGATCATTTTCGGGGTTGCAAGACCGGGCCTTGGCCAGAATCAACACCATTGATGCGCTCACCATTCCTTCTTTGGGAGAGAAGAACAATGGCAGAAGCAAGTCGGGGTATTCTTGAAGAAATGAGTAAAGGGAGAAGCGAGTGCGAGTTGGGGTTTTCTTCAGGAGAGGAAGCTGAGGGAGAAGAGTGAAATGATGGTTGCTTCGTCCATCCAACTTACTGCTGGAAAGGTGGTTTTGCGATTTGATGTATCATTGGGCATTACTGCGGCGCTTCGATCGGGGTAGTCTACATGGCAACCACTTGAACTTACACAGTGCTCCTACTACTATGCATGTGCAGGGTGCATGAGTCCACACTAGTAGGTTAACACAAATACACTAGGAGCATGCATGAAGAGGGGTGCTGAGATGAGCATGCACAAAGAGGGAACAACTATATTGAGATGAGAATGCAACCAAACACACCCACACGCTTTTTGCTACAGTGACTGATCTGCACCGTCTGAGTTTGATCCAACGGTCATGCTACGCCAATATATGGACATGCCCATGTAGAGGACGCCTAAACACCAGCGAAGTCCCTCTGCTTCTCGAGGCGCACGACGTTGGTGATGCAGTGTGCCACCACCCGCAGAGCCCGCTCCCGATCAATGGGAGCCAACTCGTCAAAGACGGCGTCCAATGGCACGAATGGATTCTGCTGATGGAGCCCTGAAAGGATTCGCCCGGCAACAACGACGGCATCCCGCAACCCCTCCTTGCCCAGCTCCGCCCCCACCATCGCGCGGAGATGGCTCAGCTCCTCGGAGATATAGGTGAAGAAGGAGACCAGATCAGGAAGCTGCAGCTCGTTGAAGTCGATGGGGTGGTCGAATGGGTTTAGCCTGATGGCTAAAATGGTCGCGCTGGCACAACGGTAGGCATCGCGCAGCCGCAACACGTGCATGGCAACATGGTCCACCAAGTGGCTGAGGCGATCCTGGACCTCATCACGATTGGCCCGCATGCGCTCCAGTCAGCTCGCCTGACCGCCTATCGTATCTCCCGCTTTCTGCAGCAACGCTGCCGACGCTTCGAGCATCTTTGTGGTGGACGCCTGCCGCTTTTGAAGCTCCTTGAACTCCTGCACATAAAGGAGGAGCATGCCACTCCTCTCCTCCTTGAGCTCACGGAGCTCCATGTCCTTGGCCCTGAGCTCCGCATCCTTGGCCTAGAGCTCCTATGTCAGGCGCCTCACCTCAGATTCCGTGATATGGTGCGCCGCCATGGAACCAGGTAGAAGCAATGGGGAGAGGAAGCAAAGGGGGTGAAACGGCTGAAAGGCAATGCAATCTACGGGAAGGCGGAGGGAGCCAGCCGAGGAGCGGGGTGAATCTTTTAGTTTTCACCATGCGAAAACACGAGTCGATGACTTTCCACATCAGGGAGCAGTGGGTTTTATAGGCGGAGTCATCGTGATAATAGCTGCCGCGCCTGCCCCCATCAATCAAAAACTAAAAATCCTGACACGCCTGCCGCACCCAAAGACCAGAGCAACGATGCGGTGGATATTTAAATTTACCTACCAGCAAGGAGATAAAAAAATGGTGAAAAAACAATTGTGGCGGCGTCCTAGCTAATCGGTCGCTCTAGCCCAACAAGCTCGCCACTGTGCTTCACTGATGTACTCGGCGGGAAAGGTGCTCTTTCGTGATTTGACGACTCATTTACTTGCTTCGGTGCTATGACCGAGGAGGACCCAGAAAGCGCGCGATAGGGCGTCCCACATCTTGGCAAGGAACAAAATATGTGTGCACCACCCGGGAGGTCCCCGAAACCGTGTGGTAGGGTGTGCCACGTCTCGGCACGGAGGAAAATGTGTTTGTAAAAATATACTATACCAAGCATACGGCTAGGGATGGCAACGGGGCCCCATACCCGCCAGACCCGTGGAGATTTCATCTATTAGGGGGTGGGGATGGGCAAAAACACCCCCATGGGGATATTTACCAAACTATTCTATTCCCCATAGGGTACAATGGGGATGGGGACGATATCCTATTCCCCAGACTCAATACCCATCGGGGACTTGGTTAGTAACTATGATACTGAGGTCAACCTTAAAATATTCACAAACAAACTTGCGAAAAAAAGCTCTGAAAAAACCTTAAACCTATCTCACATCCTCACCTCAGCTGCCACCATGACCAAGAAGTCAATACGGGCTAGATAGGCATTAGCAAGACAAGGACAACACCATGTATGTATGTTGATTATAGGGTGCCATATTATGTATATGAGTATTTGTTTATGGGGATGGGGACCCTAATGGGGCCCCGTTCCCCAATGGGACATGGGTATGTGGAAATTTCATCCCAGTCATGTAAACGGGGATGGGGATGGGATGATAGGGAATAGATGGGGATGGGGATGTTGTAAGTATCCCCATAGGGGATTGTCCCCATTGCCATCCCTACGTACTACCTATGGTTCGACCTCGGGACCCAGCCAGTCGGTCGAAAACACCCCACTAGCCACACATCTTCATCATGCTAACATGGCACAGAGGATATGTGTGGTTAGCTCTGTCTCTACTAGCCACAACGTCTCTTGTTCTAGGCGATTCCTCTATGTTCCAAGCTTTTTTAGTTATAATAACACCATGGCAAGCTCGCGCCACTCTTCGTGTGTGCCCGTGCATCCAAAGGAGACGATAGAGAGGAGAGAGAGATTGCAGACGTGGGACCCACCAGTAAGTGAGTCAACGGTCAAGTACATGTTGACGAGCAACTCCCTCTACTCTACCCAACATAATACTGTATAAAATCAAGTTATTATGGGACAAAGCCAACAACCGTTGTTGTTTCAGGCTATCGACTTATGCTTTGTAGCCCAGGTTGCCAGTTCGAATCTTGTCTTCCAGATTTGTTAGTTTTAGGTCCAAATTTGATCAATGACAAGTGGGACCCCCACGTGTTGTTCCGATATTTCAGTGTAGGATGGTTTTTTGCACAAAAACTTTGCGTAGTTAGAAAAGTAACGACACGAGTTACACTTATTTTGCAAGTTTAGGAAAAAAAATGACGGCGGCATATCATGTCACATCCACCCCGCATCTTAGATGCTATGGTGATACGAGTTTTTATGTGATGTCTGCTAGAACTACGTCGGTATTTCCCCAAAGAGGAAGGGATGATGCAGCATAGCGACGGTAGGTATTTCCCTCAGTGATGAGACCAAGGTTATCGAACCAGTAGGAGAACCTCCTCACACCACGTAAACATCACCTGCACACGAATAACAAATACTCGTAACCCGACGTGTTAAAGGGGTTGTCAATCCCTTTTGGGTACGGTGCCTCAAGTAGGCAAATAACATGAGTTAAAAAGTGGTAGATAGGATAAACAGACCGTGGAACAAATAAATTGCAACAAGGTATTTTTATATTTTTGGTTTAATAGATATGAGAATAAATGCAAAGGAAAATAGATCGCAAAGGCAAATATGATGAAAAGAGACGCGGGGGCCGTAGGTTTCACTAGTGGCTTCTCTCGAGAAAAATAGCAAACGGTGAGAAAACAATTACTGTTGGGCAATTGATAGAACTTCAAATAATCATGACGATATCTAGGCAATGATCATTATATAGGCATCACGTCCAAGATTAGTAGACCGACTCCTACCTGCATCTACTACTATTATTCCACACATCGACCTCTATCCAGCATGCATCTAGTGTATTAAGTTCATGAGAAAATGGAGTAATGCAATAAGAACGATGACATGATGTAGACGAGATCCGTTTATCTATTGCGGCAGATATAGATCTCATCTTGTTATCCTTAGTAGCAACAATACATACGTGTTGGTTCCCCTTCTATCACTGGGATCAAGCACCGTAAGATCGAAAACACTACACAACACCTCTTCCCATTGCAAGATAAATAGATCAAGTTGGCCAAACAGAACCCAAATATCAGAGAAGAAATACGAGGCTATAAGCAATCATGCATATAAGAGATCAAAGAAGACTCAAATAACTTTCACTGATAAAAACATAGATTTGATCATAAACTCAAAGTTCATCGGATCCCAACAAACACATTGCCAAAAGACTTACATCATATGGATCTCCAAGAGACAATTGTATTGATAATAAAGAGAGAGAGAGAGAGGAAGCCATCTAACTACTAACTACGGACCCGTAGGTCTACAAAGAACTACTCACACATCATAGGAGAGGCACCAATGCAAGTGGTGAACCCCTCCATGACAGTGTCTAGATTGGGTCTGGTGGTTCTGGACTCTGCGGTGGCTGGATCAAAATTTCGTCGACTCCCTGGGGTTTCTGGAATATTGGTATTTATAGAGCAAAGAGGCGGTTTGGGGGGCACCCGAGGTGGGCACAACCCCCCAGGGTGCGCCTAGGCCTCCTGGCACGCCCTGGTGGGTGCTGCTCACCTCGAGCAGCCCCTCAGGTGCTTCCTTAGCCCATTGGCTTTCTTCTGGCCCAATCCTCCAGGAGTTGCATTGCATTTGGACTCCATTTGATATTGATTTCCTGCGATGTATAAAACATGCAGAAAACAACAACTGGCACTAGGCACTATGTCAATAGGTTAGTAGCAGAAAATGATATAAAATGACTATAAAATGATTGTAAACCATTCAAGAATGATAATATAACAGCATCCATGGAACAATCTAAAATTATAGATACATTGGAGACATATCAACATCCCCAAGCTCAATTCCTGCTCGTCCTCGAGTAGGTAAATGATAAAAACAGAATTTTTGATGTGGAATGCTGCGTAACATGTTCATCACATTCTTTTCTTTATAGCATCGACATATGGACTTTTATATGATTCAAAGCAATAGTCTAGTTTTGACATGAAGACTTTATACTCAAGCATACCAACAAGCAACCATGTCTTTCAAAATATCAACACTAAAGCAAGTTATCCCTAGCCCATCATGCTCAATCATCGATCCATTCATGAAATACACTCGAATGTTAGCTACACCCAATGCTCAAATATGATCATAGTGCCCCTTAGTTGGTGCTTTATAAGAGAAGGTGGAGACTCAAATTCAAAATAAAAATTGCATAAGTAAAAGAAAGGCCCTTCACGGAGGGAAATAGTGATTTGTAGAGGTGCTAGAGCTCAAAGCTTAAATTGAGAGATAAAATTATTTTTGAGAGGCATACTTTTCCTACCAATGAAAACGACTTGGAGCATCCCAACACTTTCCATGCTAGATATATCATAGGCGGTTCCCAAACAGAAAATAAAGTTTATTCCTTTTTCCACACATAACTTTCACTTTCCATGGCTAGCCGTATCCACGGGTGCCCTCCATACCAACACTTTCCAAGGAATTTATTATTTGACAACATAAAGTAAATTCATTTATTCATTTTGGGACTGGGCATCCCTAGTACCTTTGCCGTACTCTCGTGCAGTGACAAGTGAACAAACACACATCGAGAGATTAACACATCTAGCATGGAAAATATTTGCTACCCTTTACCAGCGTGTAGTAGAGCACAGAAAAGAGAAATTTATTTTGAACATTAGAAATGGCACATGCAAATTTGCTTAGAACGGCATGGAAATACCACATATAGGTAGGTATAGTGGAATCATAAGGCAAAACTAGTTTAAAGGGTTTTGGATGCACAAGTAGTGATAATACTTAGTGCAAAATGAAGGCTAGCAAAAATATTGAGAAGCGACCAACCAAAAAGCGAAAAATCTCGTACCCAAGCATTAAGCATAAGTAAGACCGAATAATGCACCATAAGTAGGATATAAATTTCATTGCATAACTATTGACTTTCGTGCTTGCATAGGGAATCACAAACCTTAACATCAATATTCTTACTAAAGCACAATTACTCATCAATATGACTCACATATCATATCGTCATAACTAAAAACCATTACTAAGAATCAATTTTATTTTGTCCAATGATCTTCATGAATTTTTTTATTATATCCTCCTTGGATATCTATCAGTTTGGGACTATTTTCATATGTTGCTTTTTTATAAGCTCAAACAAATATAAGTGAAGATCATGAGCATAAATTTTTTCTTTCTCTCAAAATAATCTAAGTGAAGCAAGAGATAATTTCTTAAAAATTTACTAACTCCCAAATAATTCTAAGTGAAGAATGAGAGCATTTCTTCAAAATTAACAAAGCACACTGTGCTCAAAAAGATATAAGTGAAGTACTAGAGCAAGTCTATGGCTCTAAAAATTTAAGTGAAGCATAGTAGCGCTAGCATAATTTTTGGCTCTCTTAAAAGGGTGTGTCCAGCAAGGATTCAATACTTAAAACACAAAGGAAAACAAGCAAAGACTCATATCATAGAATACGCTCCAAGCAAAAGTCATATCATGTGACGAATAAAAATATAGTTTCAAGCAAAATACCGATGGTTGTTAGAAGAAAGCGGGGATGCCACTCGGGGGAATCCCCAAGCTTAGTTGCTTGCTACTTCTTTGAATATTACCTTGGGGTGCCTCGGGCATCCCCAAGCTTAGCATTTTGCTTATCTTTAGCGATAATTGCATTTTTACCCCTAGTTGGTTCCTACCCACGGGTTTTGCCCTTACTTTTCGAGCTTGCTCAGTTTTGCCCTTACTTTTTCCATCGAGGTCCCTCGAATGCCCTTTGACTGTTTGACCAAAACTTTGAAAATTCATAACTAATTCATATGAACTCAGAAAAAATGCAAATAAGATATCAAAATGTTCATATAAACATTACCTTTATGGGCATATCATTTGCATTTAGGACAAAAGCATCATTTAAACTACCCGAGGTAATTAATGTTATTAACATTACTAAAAATAAATAGGTATAAACAATATTTTTTCATGAATAAAAATTATATGCAAATGTAGGTAATGCTTTCTCAACATCCTGATACCTTGTTTGCATTTTCCCGAGTTCGTATCAACTTGTTATGAAGTTTCCAAATAATGGTCAAAGTCGTTAGAACATTCATAACAAGTTGATACAAACTCATAAAAATGCAAATAACTTATCAGGATGTTCAGAAAACATCACCTACATTTGCATGTAATTTTTATTCATGAAAAAGTTATTGTTTATACCTGTTTATTTTTAATAATGTTAATAACATTAATTACCTCGGGTAGTTTAAACAATGCTTTTTTCCTGAATGCAAATGATATGCCCATAAAGGTAATGTTTATCTGAACATTTTGATATCTTATTTGCATTTTTCTGAGTTCGTATGAATTAGTTATGAATTTTCAAAGTTTTGGTCAAACGGTCAAAGGGGATTCAAGGGACCTCGATGGAAAAAGTAAGGGCAAAACTGAGCAAGCTCGAAAAGTAAGGGCAAAACCCGTGGGTAGGAACCAACTAGGGGTAAAAATGCAATTGTCCCATCTTTATTCCTTCATCCATTGTAAGATAATGCAAAACTTGAAAACTTCAATCACACAAAACTCAAACAAAACCTTCGTGAGATCCGTTAATATAAGAAACCAAACCACTACTATAAGTACTGTAGCAAACCTATTCTTATTTTGTTTTTTCATTATATCTACTGTATTCCAACTTTTCTATGGTAAAACCTCATCAAAGAAAACCATAGAATCATCAAAACAAGCACACAACGCAAAGAAAACAGAATTTGTCAAAAACAAAATAGTCTGTAGCAATCTGAAAATTTTGAATACTTCTGTAACTCCAAAAATTATGAAATAAATTGGTGTATGTGAGGAATTTGTCTATTAATCCTCTTAAAAAAGAATCAACTTAAAATCACTCTGCTGTTAAAAATGAAAACGAATCTCATGAGCGCAAAAGTTTCTGTTTTTCAGCAAGATCAAATAAACTTTCACCCAAGTCTTCCCAAAGGCATTGCTTGGCACAAACACTAATTAAAACACAATAATAACTGCATCATAATTGTTCTAAGACTCAAGAACAGAAATCAAAAAGCAAAAATAAATTTTATTCATTGGGTTGCCTCCCAACAAGCGCTATTGTTTTACGCCCCTAGCTAGGCATCACGCGTAGGATCTAAGTGCTGTCATCTTTGGTTCTAGATCCATAAGATGCCCTCATGATTGATTCATATGGTGGCCTAATTCTTGTTCTAGGGAAGTGTTCCATTCCCTTCCTTAGTGGAAATTGAAATTTAATATTGCCTTCTTTCATATGAATCACGGCACCAACAGTACGCAAAATGGTCTACCAAGAATAATTGGACAAGACAGACTGCAATCAATATCAATAACAATAAAAATCTATGGGCACATAGTTACTATTTGAAATAATAAGAACATCATTAATTCTTCCCATAGGCTTTTGAATAGTAGAATCCGCTAAGTGCAAATTTAAAGAGCATTCTTCAATATTGGTAAGACCAAGCACATCACATAAAGATTTCGGAATTGTAGAAACACTAGCACCCAAGTCACATAAAGCAAAACACTCATAATTTTTGATCTTGACTTTGATAGTAGGTTCCCATTCATCATGCAACTTTCTAGGAATTGAAACTTCTAATTCCAACTTTTCTTCAAAAGCTTTCATCATGGCATCAACAACATGTTTAGTAAAGGCTTTATTTTGCTCATAAGCATGGGGTGAATTTATCATGGATTGCAACAAAGAAATACAATCAATCAAAGAGCAACTATCATAATTAAAGTCTTTGTAATCCAAAATAGTGGGCACATCACTAGTTAAAGTCTTGACCTCTTCAAACCCACTTTTATCAATTTTTTCAACAAGATTTTCACCCTCCGAATCATAGGGACGCCTTCTAACTAACGTTGACTCTTCTCCACTGCCTTTTTCATCAATCTTAAATTTACTAAACAAAGAATCAATAGAAGAAATACCAATCACTTTAAGATCTTCATCACTTTTATGATAGTAATCACTAGAAAACGCTTTTTCTAAAAAATCTCTTTTAGCTGTAAGCATAGTGGTTCTTTTCTTACTTTAATCCATACAAACATAGAGAGCTTTAATTGATTCTTCAACTTTAGGCACAAAAAATTTCATCTTGAGAGTTTCTACATCATGAGAAATTCTATGAACACTTCTAGACAAATCATCAATTTTATTTAACTTTTCTTTTATCGAAGTGTTGAAAGCCTTTTGCGTATTGATAAATTCTTTAATATTTCTCTCAAGATCAGAGGTGTTTCTATTATTATTGTAGGCGGGATTACCATAGGAATTACCATAGTTGTTAGAGGAATTACTAGGAAAAGGCCTGGGATTAAAATTACCTCTATAAGCATTATTGTTGAAATTATTTTACGAGAAAAAATTCACATATATGGCATCACTATTTTGCTCAATCAAAGTAGACAAAGGCACATCATTAAAATCAATAGGAGCACTTTTATTAGCAGCCAACTTCATAAGAGCATCAACTTTTTCACTCAAAGAATTTATTTCTTCTACCGAATTGACTTTTTTACTAGCAGGAGCTCTTTCGGTATACCATTGCGAATAATTTGCCATAATATTTTCTAGCAATTTAGTAGATTCACCCAAAGTATTTTTCATAAAAGTACCTTCCACGGCAAAATCTAAAATATTACGAGAAAAAAAATTCAATCCCGCATAATATTTTTGTATGATCATCCAAAGATTTAACCCATGAGTTGGGCAATTCCTTAGCATCAGTTTCATCCTTTCCCAAGATTGTGCAACGTTCTCATGTTCAAGATGCTTGAAATTCATTATTTGGGTTCTAAGGGAAATAATTTTGCGGGCGGAAAATACTTAGTGATAAAAGCATCTTTGCACTTGTTCCAAGAATCAATACTATTGCGAGGCAAAGAAGAAAACCAAAATTTTGCGCAATCTCGCATAGAAAACAGAAATAATTTCAACTTCACAACATCATTGTCCACATCTTTTTTATTTTTCATATCGCATAATTCCATGAAAGTGTTAAGATGGGACGCGGCATCCTCATTAGGAGTACCGGCAAATTGATCTTTCATGACAATATTCAACAAAGCAGTATTAATATCACAAGACTCCGCACTAGTGGCGGGAGGAGCAATCGGAGTGCTAATAAAATCATTGTTGTTGGTATTTGAGAAATCAGACAACTTGGTGTTATCTTGAGTCATGATGACTTTGCAACAAGATTGCACTCAAAAAGATGGGAAACAATTACTGTTGGGTAATTGATAGAACTTCAAATAATCATGATGATATCCAGGCAATGATCATTATATAGGCATCATGTCCAAGATTAATAGACCGACTCCTGCCTGCATCTACTACTATTACTCCACACATCGACCGCTATCCAGCATGCATCTAGTGTATTAAGTTCATGAGAAAACGGAGTAATGCAATAAGAACGATGACATGATGTAGATGAGATCCGTTTATCTATTGCGGCAGATATAGATCTCATCTTGTTATCCTTAGTAGCAACGATACATACGTGTCGGTTCCCCTTCTGTCACTGGGATCAAGCACCGTAAGATCGAACCCACTACCAAGGACCTCTTCCCATTGCAAGATAAATAGATCAAGTTGGCCAAACAAAACCCAAATATAGGAGAAGAAATACAAGGCTATGAGCAATCATGCATATAAGAGATCAAAGAAGACTCAAATAACTTTCATGGATAAAAACATAGATCTAATCATAAACTCAAAGTTCATCGGATCCCAACAAACACACCGCCAAAAGACTTACATCATATGGATCTCCAAGAGACCATTATATTGATAATCAAGAGAGAGAGAGAGAGAGGAATCCTTCTAGCTACTAACTACGGACCCGTAGGTCTACAAAGAATTACTCACGCATCATAGGAGAGGCACCAATGGAAGTAGTGAACCCCTCCATGATGGTGTCAAGATTGGATTTGGTGGTTCTGGACTCTGCGGCGGTTGGATCAAAATTTTGTCGACTCCCTGGGGTTTCTGGAATATTGTGGTATTTATAGAGCAAAGAGGAAGTTCGGGGGGCACCCGAGGTGGGCAAAAAACCCCAGGGCGCGTCTGGGCCTCCTGGCACGCCCTGGTGGGTGCTGCTCACCTCGAGCAGCCCCTCAGGTGCTTCCTTGGCCCATTGGCTTTCTTCTGGCCCAAAAAATTCCTCCAGGAGTTGTGTTGCGTTTGGACTCCATTTGATATTGATTTACTGCGATGTAAAAAACATGCAGAAAACAACAACTGGCACTGGGCACTATGCCAATAGGTTAGTACCAGAAAATGATATAAAATGACTATTAAATGATTGTAAAATTCAAGAATGATAATATAATAGCATGGAACAATAAAAAATTATAGATACATTGGAGACGTATCATTACGTCGCTCGAACTGAGATCCAATGGCTTGGGAGTAGTCTTTGTAATTATGCGCAATTTCCAAACTCTCCAAGTTTTTTTTTGCAAATGAAACATGCAGGCCTCGTGTGTGCCGCTACATCTTGGATCCAGCGGCTCCCAGTTGCTCACATTAGGTGCTCCCAGTAGCTTAATTAGCTGCTACGGTGATACAAGCATCTAGGTCGTATGATCTGTGATCAGATGCCGCATGTGTAGTACTTGTACTTTCTGCACAATTCCAGACTCTCTCGGGCATATATTGCAAAAGCATTCAAACCTCCTACCGTGAGCCATTAGATCTCGGGGAACTCGTATCCCCATAGAATCTACGATGTGGGAGCACCTCATATTATCCCATGCGAGATAACATCAGGTGTTCTTGCAGCTTGGATGCTACAGTGATACAAGCTTCGAGGTCGTTCGATTTGAGATCCGATGGCATCTGAGCAGTCTTTGTGCTTGTAAGTAGTGGCCGAACTCTTTGGGGGCTTTTATGAAAAAGAAAACATTCGAACCACAAAGGAGTTGTTGGATCACAGGTCCAACGGCTTCGAAGAGCTTGTATCACCAAAGCATCTAAGGTGTGGTAGCACATGATATTCTTACATACAGGAAAATATGAGGTCCTCCTTCATCTTAGATGCTACGGTGATACAAGCTTCGAGGTTGTTGGATATGGGATCCAAGGGCATTTGAGTAGTTTTTGTACAAATTGTGTGCAATTCTCAAACTCATTAAGGTTTCCTGTAAAAATGTTAAGGCATCATGTGAGCTGCTATATCTCAGATCTACAAGCTCCAAGCAACTCGTATCAGCATATAGCATCTAAGGTGTGGAAGCACATGACATTCTCCCGGGGAGGGGTGGGGTGCACAACCAATCGGTGTTTGGGAGGGTGTAAACAAATGTAATGTTTGAAAAATATAATCTAAACAATCCTAAATAGAGCTTCAAAATTTTATGTATGGTCGAGGAATTAACCCCCGACAATCTACATAGCTCCGCCTAAACACAACATTTGCATGCATGTGGTACAAGACTTAATATTCATGTTTCAGTTTCCTATTCATTTTAAATATTGAATTGAAGACCATGCATGTCTTACATTTTACTCCCTTCGTTCCTAAATATTAGTCTTTTTAGAGATTTGAAATGGACTGCCACATACGGATGTATATAGACATATTTTAGAGTGTAGATTCACTCATTTTGCTCCATATGTAGTCACTTGTTGAAATCTCTAAAAGATAAATATTTAGGAACAGAGGGAGTATTTTTGAATTCGTGTCATACATGCATGGTTTGGAAAAATAGATGCACAATACTTACTGGATTGTTGTTGTATTCGTGTGTGTGTGTGTGTGTCGTCATATGCTTGATACATACAAAGTTTTGTCACCACCATACCATTCATCTTTTAAATTTGAATTTGCAATGAAAAACTTACTAGGGAACCATGAAATGTGAAATCCACTTGAGATCACTATATCACAAACTCACTCTAATTCAAGAACTCGTCATAAATCAATTACCACGTTGAGATTACTATTTGCAAGGAAAATACGGGCATTGTAATACATATAGATTCGTTCGGCAATTTAAAAGATTCCTTTTGTATTCTCGAATGGTAGGAGTAGCACCCAACGGCGTACCAGGCAGACTCAAGCTCATGTTGATCCTTAATAAAACAATACCCGGGCTCGTGTCCTTCTAGTGGCGTGCGTGGTACGCACATTAGCCAACCCCAACCAATCGAGCCTTAGCGTTTCGAATTGAAATATCTAGCAGCCAGAATTCCAACCCTAGGAAATTCCCCTCATGTCCCCAGTACATAATGACTACCGATGAACAATGGAGGGATGCTTTAGTAACTAGACAATGTTACCTACCATGCCGAGCACGGTTCAATTCCCTCGGTCGTCGGTACCCACGGTTAGCCATCAACTCCATTGCCTAGAAGAACTTAGGAGTACTACACCAGGATGACCACAGAATTGAGCCCCGTTTGTTCATGCCTAGTACTTGAGTTAATATATCAAGCAATGCACTGGTACAGAGGGATTATCCTTTTACTCTGCATATAACTTGTCTGGAGTCTAACTAAGCAAAATGTTTGACCAAATCCTCTCTTAAGAAATATTAATATCTACAACTGTAAAGATGTATCGCTTGAAAATTTATTGCATGACGCATGTTATGATATTGTTTCGAATCCTGGATTTAAAATTTCAGAAAATCCAAAAGTGACCAAAAATTCATGAAACTGAGCATGGTCTCGTGATATGGCACAAATATGCTGTCGCATTTTTTTGGGTTCAATTTGAGACAAGCTGCTCATGAGAAGTTGCACAAATGAAGAGCCAAGGTATTTTGGAACAAAAGACATGTCGCGTTAAGGCGAACGCTTTCACTATTCAAACCGTGGGTGTTCACGTGCCGCCACAAGTCCTGCTTCTCATCGGCAGGTGCCGTCCGAGCAAGCGTGTGAGTCGACGGGAGGTGTGCGAGCAGACCGTTGCGTGATACGTCCATTTTGCATCATTCTTTTATATCAATATTTATTGCAATATGGGCTGTTACTACACATTATGTCACAATACCTATGACATTTCTCTCTTATTTTACAAGGTTTACATGAAGAGGGAGAATGCCGGCAGCTGGAATTCTGGGCTGGAAAAGGAGCAAATATTAGAGACCTATTCTGCACAAATCCAAAAGTCCTGAAACTCTACGAAAGCAAGTTTTGGAATACATTAAAAATATTGGGTGAAGAAAGCACCAGAGGGGGGCCACCTACCATCCACGAGGGTGGAGGGCATGCCCCCTGCATCGTGGGCCACCTGGCAGCCCCCCGAGGCCCATCTCCTGCTATATGGTGTCTTTTGCCCTGGAAAACATACAAGGAAGCTTTCGGGACAGAGCGCCACTGTCTCGAGGCGGAACCTGGGCAGGACCAATCTAGGGCTCCGGCGGAGCTGTTCAGCCGGGGAAACATCCCTCCGGGAGGGGGAAATCGTCACCATCGTCATCACCATTGATCCTCCCATTGAGAGGGGGTCAATATCCATCAACATATTCACCAACACCATCTCCTCTCAAACCCTAGTTCATCTCTTGTATCCGATCTTTGTCTCAAAACCTCAGATTGGTACCTGTGGGTTGCCAGTAGTGTTGATTACTCCTTGTAGTTGATGCTAGTTGGTTTATTTGGTGGAAGATCATATGTTCAGATCCTCAATGCATATTAATACCCCTATGATTGTGAACGTGAATATGCTTTGTGAGTAGTTACGTTTGTTCCCAGGGACATGGGAGAAGTCTTGTTATATGTAATCATGTGAATTTGGTATTCATTCAATATTTTGATGAGATGTATGTTGTCTCTCCTCTAGTGGTGTTATGTGAACGTCGACTACATGACACTTCACCATGATTTTGGCCTAGGGGAAGGCATTGGGAAGTAAATCGAGAAACTTAGACTACTAAATAGAAAAGATTTGAAAATAGGAACGCTAGCTATATGCTTAACACATGCAAGTCGAATGTTGTTTTCGGGGAGCTGGGCAGAAGGAAAAGAGGCTCCTAGCTAAAGTTGTCTCGCCCTTGGCATTGGGAAGTAATAAGTAGATGATGGGTTGCTAGACTGACGGAAGCTTAAACCCTAGTTGATGCGTTACTTCGTAAGGGGTTGATTTGGATCCATATGTTTCATGCTATGGTTAGGTTTACTTAATTCTTCTTTTGTAGTTGTGGATGCTTGCGAGAGGGGTTAATCATAAGTGGGATTCTTGTCCAAGGAAGGGTAGTACCCAAGTACCGGTCCCTCCACATATCAAATTATCAAAGTAACGAACGCGAATCATATGAGCATGATGAAAACTAGCTTGACAGTAATTTCCATGTGTCCTCGGGAGCGCTTTGCTTTATATAAGAGTTTTTCCAGGCTTGTCATTGTTACAAAAAGGATTGGGCCACCTTGCTGCACCTAAGTTACTTTTGTTACTTGTTACCCATTACGAATTACCTTATCACAAAACTATTTGTTACCGATAATTTTAGTGCTTGCAGAGAATACCTTACTGAAAACCGCTTGTCACTTCCTTATGCTCCTCGCTGGGTTCAACACTCTTACTTATCGAAAGGACTATGATAGATGCCCTATACTTGTGGGTCATCAAGACTCTTTTCTAGCGCTGTTGCCGGGGAGTGAAGCGCCTTTGGTAGGTGGAATTTGGTAAGGAAACATTTATATAGTGTGCTGAAATTTACTATCACTTGTTACTATGGAAAATAATCCTTTGAGGAGCTTGTTCGGGGTATCTTCACCCCAACCAGAAGAGCAAAGAGTTGCTCCCCAACCTACTGAACCTACTAAAAATGTTTACTTTGAAATTCCTTCGGGTATGATAGAGAAACTGCCAGCTAATCCTTCTACAGGAGATGGAACATTACATCCCGATATGCAGTTAATCTATGTGGATGAAGTTTGTGGATTGTTTAAGCTTGCAGGTATGCCCGAGGATGTTGTCAAGAATAAGGTCTTCCCTTTATCTTTGAAGGGAAAGGCATTGCCATGGTTTAGGCTATGTGATGATATTGGATCATGGAACTACAACCGACTGAAATTGGAATTTCATCAGAAGTTTTATCCTATGCATCTGGTTCATCATGATCGTAAATATATATATAATTTTTGGCCTCACGAAGGAGAGAGTATCGCTCAAGCTTGGGGGAGACTTAAGTCAATGTTATATTCATGCCCCAATCATGAGCTCTTAAGAGAAATTATTATTCAAAATTTTTATGCCGGCTTTCTGTCAACAATCGCTCCATGCTCGATACTTCTTGTACCGGTTCTTTTATGATGAAGACTATTGAATTCAGATGTGATTTATTGGAAAGAATTAAATGCAACTCTGAAGATTGGGAACTCGATGAAGGTAAGGATTCAGGTATAACACCTAAGTTTGATTGTGTTAAATCTTTTATGGATACCGATGCTTTTCGTGAATTTAGCACTAAATATGGACTTGACTCTGAGATAGTAGCTTCTTTGTGTGAATCATTTGCTACTCATGTTGATCTCCCTAAGGAGAAGTGGTTTAAATATCATCCTCCCATTGAAGTAAAAGTAGCAGAGCCTATTAAAGTTGAAGAAAAGACTATTACTTATAATGTTGATCCTATTGTTCCTACTGCTTATATTAAGAAACCACAATTCCCTATTAGAATAAAGGATCATGCTAAAGCTTCAATTGTGGTTCGTAAGAGTAATGCTAGAACACCTACACCCCCCGAGCAAATTAAAGTTGAACCTAGTATTGCTATTGTTAAAGATCTCTTGGTCGAGAATATTGATGGGCATGTTATTTATATCTGCGATGAAGTTGCTAGAATTGCTAGACCCGATACTAAAGGTAAACATAGACCTGTTGTTGGCATGCCTGTTGTTTCTGTTAAAATAGGAGATCATTGTTATCATGGCTTATGTGATATGGGTGCTAGTGCAAGTGCAATACCCCATACCTTATACGAAGAAATTATGCATGATATTGCACCTGCTGAAATAGAAGGTATTGATGTTACTATTAAGCTTGCCAATAGAGATACTATTTCACCAATTGGGATTGTTAGAGATGTTGAAGTTTTGTATGGGAAAATTAGATATCCTACTGATTTTTCTTGTTCTTGGTTCCCCACAAGATGACTTTTGTCCCATTACATCTGGCAGACCCTTCTTGAATACTGTTAATTCTAAGATTGTCGGTGTACTAAAGTAGGGGTACCTTAGTATCCCGAACTTGTGCACGGGCAGTCGCAGCGCCCCGCGGCAAGGCTTGCTGGGTGCCCGCCAAGATCCTCTGTAGTTCCTATTGATGCCATTCAAGAACAAAGTGTTTTAACTGAGAAGACAAGACTCCGGCAAGAGGAGCTTGCCGGGAAGGACAAGGCCCCAACAAGAGGAGCTTTCCGGGAAGGCCAACCAAGGCACTTCAGAGAACGAACCGCGACGCGCCGCGCGTCCCGGCGAGGCCCGACGAACGACAAGCTTTCGGGTGCGACAAGACAACGTCCGCGGCAAGGCGCTTGCCGCGGCAGAGCCACCACTCTGTGCCCACGCTCCAGCGCACCTTTCGACGTGTCGCCCTGAGACCATTCCAGGCGCACGTGGCGGGAAGCTGTGCAGCCAAGCGGTGCGAGGTGGCAAGAGGAGATGACGAGAAGGCCATCGTGGCAAGCGGTGGCGCCCCTAACGGTCGCTTTTCTGCACTGTTGGGCGACGCGGACGGGCTTTAAATGCTCTTGTCCCCTGCCATCAGAGTTAGGTAGGATGCACTGTAGATAGCAGTTGTACCAACCACCCTTTTTACATTTGTACCCTTGACTGCGTTGCCACCTGTCGGTGAATCCTTGTGCCTATAAAAGGAGGCCCATGCGCAATGTAGAAGAGGTTCGACTCATTCGAAACTACACCACTCTCACGCTCTCAAGCAAGAATAGAATACAATCACAAAGCAGCAGTAGGAGTATTATCTCTCTGGAGAGCTCCGAAGCTGGGTAAAAATCGCTCGCGTGCTCCGCCTCGATCCGCTCTTCGTGCGTTCTCCACTCCCTTGCCAGACCGAAAGGAGCCCTGCCCCATAGGTGTTCGTTTCCCACGACATCTTTGGCGCGCCAGGTAGGGGAGCGTCGAGGTCGCGTGAACCTGATCCGGCGTCCACGCGAGCCAGATCTTCGTTTACTTCACCATCATCTTCAGCATGCCACCGAAGAAGAAGGCTTCGGAGGTGGCCGCTCCGTCCACGTCAATCCCACCGCCACCGGAGCAAACGGGCGGTGGGGTAGACGCGGGCGGAGGAACGGGCGCCGACGAGGGAGCTCACGCCGCCGCCAGGTCCAAGGACAAGGCCGCGCAAACCTCGGCGTTCGTACATGCACCGCGCCCGTCTCAGGAGGCGCGGGACCAACAACGTCATGGTGCTCGCAGTACCATACGTTCGTTGGGTCAAGGCCAAGCTAGTGGATCTCGGGACGCTCAAGATCAGCATGCACGTCAGCACGCTGGCACGAGCGCGGCGCGGTCACCCGGACAAGATGCTGCTCCTTCTAACATTGTTAGAAGTGCGAGCATATCTCGCTCCTCGCGCCGTTCGCCGCCGCCACCCAAGACTCCAGAAGAAGCACTGGCCCGAGCCCAACTGCTTCTAGATTACCCTCCAGCGCCAGACAAGATCGACGATTGGAGGGCCACCATCCAGAGCCTCATCGGCTTCGCCAACGGCGACACTCCCCGGCAACCGAGCACATCGAAGCCGCGGCAAGACGCCCAAGCGCAAGCCGGTGGCGACAAGACTGGTGGGGGTGCAACCACCGTACACTCCCCGCCCCGAAGGCCAAGATTGCCGACTCGCCGGGTCAACCTCGACACCGACTCCACGGCGTCGTCAGATCCACGAGCTCGTCGCGATCAACGCCAAGTTCTTCAAGAATGACAACACGAAGACGCTCGTACACGCATCGAGCGTCGAAGAGAAGCGCGACGTCAGTCAGAACAGCGCACTGGGCCCGCTGTCGACATGCATGCGCCAGGGGAACCAGGCGACTTGCCGTACACGGTAGGTTGCCCTGCGTTTACTCGTGAGCTGCGGCGAGTCCAGTGGCCCAGTACCAAGAACTTCAAGCCAGATGTACCGGAGAAGTATGATGGCAGGTTGCATCCGTCAGAGTTTCTCAGCATCTACACCATCGCGGTGCAGGCTGCCGGGGGGCGCGACGAGAAGATCCTCGCCAACTACTTCCCGCTGGTGCTCAAGCCCAATGTCAGATCCTGGCTCATGCACTTGCCGGACGACTCCATCTCCTCATGGGCAGACCTGTGTCATCAGTTTGTCGGCGCCTTCACAGGCGGCCACAAGCCCCATGGCCAAGAAAGCGATCTCCATCTGCTCGCCCAGAAGGAAGGAGAGCCCCTGCGCAAGTATATTCAGAGATTCAGCCAAGTGCAGCGCAACATCCCAGACGTCCACCCTGCCGCGGTTATCAGCACGTTCCATCAGAACGTGCGTAATCGCAGGATGAGGGAGGAGTTGGCGATGTGCAAGATCAGAGATGTCAGCGAGCTATATTCCCTGGCCGACAGATGCGCACATGCTGAAGAGGGGAGGAAACTCCCCGGAGAGAATGCAGGAGCAGAAGGGTGTGACAGTGAGGATGCCGCCCCGGCAAAGAAAAACCGGAGGCGGAACAACAGGAAGAGGAAAGCTAAAGATGTGCTAGTTGTCGAGCAGTCCGGCAACGGAGGTGGCGCCGAGAAGGCCAAAGCTGGTAACTCCAGCGAGGCTGTGGTGGCCGCCGACAAGCAGGACGGCTCCGGCAAGCAGTACTGCAAGATCCATCGCACCAAGGGCCTTGATCTCCAGACCTGCAAGAAAGTTGAGCAGCTTGTTGAACTGCAGAAAGCTGAATACGAGCGACGCGACAAGGAGAAGGCCCAAGAAGGTGGTGGAGGATCCGGCAAGAAGCGTCCCGGCCGGGGAGGACGCCGCGGCAAGGCCAAGCAGCGGCAAGGAGACAGGCCTCCCCGCGGCCGCGACAAGGATGAAGATGAAGACGAAGACGAGGACATGGATGAAGATGAGGCCAATGAGCAAGAGTTTCAGAAAGCAACAGAGGTTTTGTGCATTGACGGTGGTTCTTCTCTGCATACTTCGCACCGCCAGCTCAAACAGTGGGTGCGGGAAGTGAATGCAGCAGAACCACCAGTTGAGTCACGCAAGCCTCTGAAGTGGTCCAGCACGCCCATCATCTTTGACGTTGAGGATCACCCTGATTGCATAACTGTGGTCGGGTGCTTGCCGATGTTGGTTTCACCAACTATCCGCAACCTCAAGGTCACAAAGATGCTGGTTGACGGCGGGGCCGGCTTGAATCTGATTTCCTCCGCGGTGCTCAAGAAGCTTCAGATCCCCGACAGCGAGCTTGAAGAGACTGGTACCTTCCAAGGAATCAATCCGGGAAGGAGCAAGCCGAAGGGGAAGATAACGTTGCTGGTGACATTTGGCAGCGAGCTGAATTTCAGGACTGAGAGGGTCACCTTTGACGTTGCTGATTTCCCATTGCCCTACAATGGGATACTCGGCCGTCCAGCGCTCGCCAAGTTCATGGCAGCCTCTCACTATGCCTACAACGTGCTCAAGATGCCAGGTCCGATAAGTGTCATCTCTGTCCCTGGCGACAAGAAAGATGCCCTTATCTGCACCGACAAGATCTACCGGGAAGCAGCAACCGCAGCAGATCACAAGCCACTTGCCGCTGAAGCTCCCAGGGGGAAGAAGAAGACCAAGTACGGAAAGAGCTCTGATGCCCACTCCGGCAAGCGCACCTCTTCGGAGTGCTGCGCTACCGTCGAGGACGCACCATCGAGCTCCACCGGCAAGTGTAAGAAGGCGAAGGCAGCTCCGCCAGAGACCAAGAAAGTGGCCGCTAAGGAGGACGGCACTGGTGGTACCTTCACCATCAGTGCCACGCTTGATCCTAAATAGGAAAGCGCGCTCGTTGCTTTCCTGCGGGCGAATGTCGATGTGTTTGCATGGCAACCATCTGACATCCCCGGTGTTCCCAGGAAAGTAATTGAGCACCACCTTGCCATTTGTCCTCACGCGCGGCCCGTCAAGCAGAAAGTTAGGAAGCAAGCAGTGGAGTGCCAAGAATTCATTGCTGAAGAGATCAAGAAGTTGGAAGCAGCAGGCCTGGTCAGAGGAGTGCTCCATCCAACGTGGCTGGCCAATCCTATAGTCGTGCGCAAAGCGAACGGGAAATGGAGGCTTTGTATTGACTTCACTGATGTTAATAAAGCTTGTCCCAAAGATCCATTCCCCTTGCCGCGCATTGACCAGATTGTTGACTCCACGGCAGGATGTGATTTGCTTTCATTTCTTGATGCATACTCAGGATATCATCAGATCTTCATGGCAGAAGAGGATGAAGAAAAGACCGCATTTATTACTCCATGTGGCACGTACTGTTTCGTACGGATGCCTTTTGGACTGAAGAATGCAGGATCAATGTTTGCAAGGGTAGTTCACGAAGCTTTTGAGCCACAGTTGCACAGAAATGTAGAAGCCTACATGGATGATATAGTGGTCAAGAGCAAAGACAGAGCAACACTAATTCAAGATTTGGACGAGACCTTTGCAAATCTGCGCAAGATCAACCTCAAGCTCAACCCCGAGAAGTGCGTATTTGGAGTCCCCTCCAGCAAGCTTCTCGGGTTCTTTGTGTCTCAACGGGGAATCGAAGCCAACCCCGATAAGATTAAGGCCATTGAGCAGATCGAAGCACCGAAGCGCGTCAAGGATGTACGAAGACTTGCCGGCTGCGTAGCTGCTCTCAGCAGGTTCATCTCTAAGTCTGCTGAGCGCGCCCTGCCATTTTTCAAAATTTTGAAAAAGGCAGGTCCAATGAAATGGACTCCTGAAGCGGAGGCTGCGCTGGAAGACTTGAAGAGATATCTGTCCTCCACTCCAATACTTGTTGCACCTAAGCCACAAGAGAAGTTGCTGCTATATCTAGCGGCAACCAATCAAGTGGTTAGTGCTGCGTTAGTAGCGGAGAGGGAGGCAGATGATGAGCTAGCGGCCGCGGCAAGCACATCCAGCGACAAGCAGGGGGCTTCCCCGACAAGCTCTGGTCCCGACAAGGATGGATCTGCGCAGCCACGAGAAGAGAAGCAGAAGAAAATGGTGCAGCACCCAGTTTACTTTGTCAGTTCCCTTCTACAGGGGGCTAGATCAAGGTACTCTGGTGTGCAGAAATTGCTTTTCGGCCTTCTCATGGCCTCGAGAAAGCTGCGCCATTACTTTCAAGCACACGAGATCACAGTTGTCACTCGCTTTCCATTGAAGAGGATATTGCAAAATTCAGAAGCAACAGGCAGGATTGTCGAGTGGGCACTGGAATTGTCAAGCTTTGGCCTCAAGTTTGAGAGTACCTCAACTATCCAGAGCCGAGCATTGGCAGAATTCATAGCAGAATGGACGCCAACGCCTGATGAAGAAACTCCAGAGATGAGCATCCCCGTCAAGGAAGCAAGCAAAGAATGGATCATGTACTTTGATGGTGCCTTCTCGCTGCAAGGCGCCGGTGCGGGCGTACTACTTGTCGCACCCACTGGAGAGCACCTCAAGTACGTGGTCCAAATGCACTTTCCCAAGGAGCAAGCAACAAACAATACTGCAGAGTATGAAGGCTTGCTTGCCGGACTTAGGATCGCGGCAGACCTTGGGATCAAGAAGCTTATTGTCAGGGGTGACTCGCAACTTGTTGTCCGACAAGTTAACAAAGATTATCAGAGTCCATTGATGGAAGCCTACATTGATGAAGTGAGAAAGTTGGAAGAGCATTTTGATGGCCTACAGATGGAACATGTTCCGAGAGCTCAGAACGACATTGCAGATGGCCTGTCAAAGTGCGCCGCACTCAAGTTACCTGTGGAACCAGGAATTTTTGTGCTCAAGCTAACTCAACCATCTGTAACACCATCAACTGGACAGAACAAGAAGAGGAAGTTGGTTTTTGGTGACTACTTTCCGGCAGAGCTCCCTGAAGCCACCGCTAAGAAGGTCCCCAAAATCAACACCAAGAGTGCTGAGGAGCAGTCTGCTCCGACAAGCCCTAAGGTTTGTTCCGTTGAAGCAGATGCTCCCGACAAGTTTTGCTCCGGCAAGCTTGCCGGGGAACATCAAGCTCCGGCTGAACAGCAGGTTCTTGCCGTAGAAGCAGATGTTCCCGCAGAAGCATTTGCGCCTTTAGTCCTTGTTGTCGAGCCACAAGCTCCAGCATGGGCGCAACAGATTGTCCGTTTCCTTCAGACAGGAGAACTTCCCGAAGAGCAAGAAGAAGCGGAGAGAGTAGCCCGGCAATCGAGTATGTACCAGTTTGTCGACGACATATTGTACAGAAAAAGATTCAACGGAGTGAAATTGAAGTGTATTCCCCGGGAAGATGGACAGAAGCTGTTGGCGGAGATACATGGAGGCATATGTGGTCACCACATTAGCGCAAGAGCACTTGCCGGCAAAGCCTTCCGGCAAGGTTTCTTTTGGCCAACAGCCCTCCAAGATGCAACTGCAGAAGTAACCAAGTGTGAAGCGTGCCAGTTCCACTCCAAGCAGATACATCAACCAGCTCAAGCTCTCCAGATGATCCCTTTATCCTGGCCATTTTCGGTCTGGGGGCTCGACATCCTCGGCCCCTTTCCCCGAGCTGTCGGGGGCTTTGAGTACTTGTACGTAGCAATCGACAAGTTCACAAAATGGCCGGAAGTGGAAGCAGTGAGGAAGGTGACAGCACAGTCAGCAGTGAAGTTCTTCAGGTCAATTGTTTGCCGTTTCGGAGTCCCTAACAGGATCATCACCAACAATGGCACACAATTCACGAGCCGCACCTTCATGCAGTACGTCCAAGATCTTGGCGCCAAGGTATGCTTCGCTTCTGTTGCTCACCCGAGAAGCAACGGTCAAGCGGAGAGGGCAAACGCTGAAGTGCTGCGTGGGCTCAAGACCAGAACTTTTGACAGGCTGCACAAGTGCGGAAAGAATTGGATCGAGGAGCTGCCAGTGGTTCTTTGGTCGATCAGAACGACGCCAAATCGAGCCACTGGCCAGACACCTTTTGCTCTAGTCTATGGAGCGGAGGCAGTTCTCCCCACGGAACTCGTATACGGATCGCCTCGAGTGCTCGCTTATGATGAGCTTGAGAAAGAGCAGCTGCGACAAGATGACGCGCTGCTCCTTGAGGAAGATCGTCTTCAGGCTGCTGTACGAGCTGCTCGATATCAGCAAGCTTTGCGCCGCTACCATAGCCGCAAAGTCAATGCCAGAAGTCTCGAGGAAGGCGACCTTGTTCTTCGGCGCGTTCAGTCCGCCAAGAATTCCAACAAGTTGATGCCGAAGTGGGAAGGCCCTTATCGGGTGAAACGAGTCACTAGGCCTGGCGCTGTCCGCCTTGAGACCGAAGATGGCTTTCCGGTGAGCAACTCCTGGAACATCGAGCATCTTCGTAAGTTTTACCCATAAGGCGCGGTTGCCGGAATCTGTTCCGGCAACCACCTTTTGTACAAGCCTTGCCGCTGTTGCATGTAACCCTTTGTACAAAGCCGGGCGCAGATCCTATGCATAAATAAAGCTCATGTGCTTCGCACATCCTGTCAAATTTCATGCTTTTTTCTTTTTGCATGTATTATCTGACACTCTGTGCAGCACTTGACCCCGGTAAGCAATAACGAGCCTTAAGGCTCCATATCTTTATTTTCTCTTCTTTCTTTCTCTCAAGAAAAAGGAAGGTTCCATCGCCCACAAGTTCACCAGGGGGGGAAGGAGAAGATAATGGTACAGACCAGGCGTCGTTCAAGGAGAAGTATAACCTTGCCGGGATGCAGACGACAGAAAAGCTAAGTTGCCAAAGTTTGTGCACAATCAGTTTTAAAATTTCTTAAGTTATCTTCCTTGAACGACCCTGCTTTGTATGGAAAACCTGTGCGCGGAGGAACCAACTCGTAGCTAGTTGCGCCCTTACTTTGTTTCGAGTCCGCTCAACAACTTAAGTGTGCTGCAACTAGTTGCGACAAGGTTTCTTGCCGGATGTGACACCGCCAACAGGCTGCTGATGTTCCGCACTCAGCGCTCGCTGCAAGGGTGCCTGCGCCGGCAAGTTCCCTGAAAGCGTAGGGCGAAAACATATAAGGGAAGGAATTGAATAAAGGAAGTAACATAGCAAATACTGCCCAAGATAAAGTTATATTACAAAAATGACTTGCCGCGCTCTAATAGATTGTTCCTGTGACATATCCGGCAGCGGCAAGAAAAAGGAGGAAAAAGGCGGCCTAGTCTACGCGATCACCGTCGACCCTCCTGACTTCATTCACCTTGTCCATGATGGGTGCGACAAGGGCCCTGAGCTCTTCAAGATCGGCACCCACCGGCAGCTTTTTGAGGATGTTGGTGAGGTTGAGGCCCGGATTGCGGAAGAGCACCTTCACCAACACCTTCTCCAAGACCCTGGCATAGATTGCACGCGACTCGTCAGCCAGCTGCCTTGGGATCCTTTCCTGGAGTTGCTGGAGGGCCGTCGCCACGCCCTTGAAGAATAGAGTAAGCTTGGCGCTGGGCTGGAGGCTTTCGTCAGAGGAGTACCCGAAGCCCTCCAGTTCCAGCTGCGCCAGCTCCTCGTCGATGACTGCGGCAATGTTGACAAGGCCCTCCGTCCACAGCTCCACAGTAGCCCTGAAGGTGTTCTGGGTTTCGGCGGCCCTCGTCAGCAGCTCCTCATTGGCCTTGATCTCCTGCTTCAAGTCCTCCTCCCGCTTCTTGGCGCCGTCCAGCGTCTCCGTCAGCGTGGCCAGCTTCAGCTCGAGATCGGCGTTGGCGTCCTTGGCGGCGTTCAGCTCCCTGCCCTTCTCAGAGAGACGACCCTGCAGCTCACCATGGGCAAGGGCGTCCTTCTCGCGCTCGCGCTGAAGCGCGGCAAGCTCTTCATTCTTTGTCTTGAGGGTGGCTTCCAGCTCCGTCACCCTCACCTCCAACTCCTTCTTGGCGGCCTCGGCAGCTGCTGCGGCATCTTTCGCTTCCTTGAGAGCCCTGCAAGTGTCTCCTCGCGTGCAGCGAGCTCCTCCTCATGGCTGTCCAAGTTAACCTTTTTCTGCGTCAGCTCACCTTCCCGCCTGGACAGCTACTCGGCGGCAAGCCTCTGCTGCTCCTTGGCTTCAGCCTTTTCAAGGATGAACGCCTTCCGCGCCTCGACAAGCTGCGCCCTCTCCTCAGCAATAGACCGGAGGGCCTCTTGGTTGCGGCTCTGGAGCTCCTCCGTGTGCTTCTCTATGTCTACTCCCGCCTGCGCGACAAGCGCTTCCCGGGACTCCAGTTTCTCTTGGCGGGCGCGGTAGAGTGACACCAACTTCCGGAGTAGCTGCTCCTCCTCAGACTCACCGCCGCTGCTGCTTGGCGCGTCAACCACTGTCAGCCCAGCGGAGGCGAGCACTTCCCTGTCAAAAGCATCTCCCTCGACCGGCGCCCTGGAGCTTGATGCCCAGGGGAGCCTGATGAAGATACCTTCGCCGGCCTTCAAGTAGGCGCCGGGCTGGGGCTCTTCGGAGCTTGGCGCTGTGTCAGCGGCGGAGGGATCGGTGGTCGGCGTAGCGCCCTGCGCTCCTGCGGCCCCAGGGTTGTCAGTGTGATCGCCGGATCCCTCGCCAGCTCCGGCGCCAGCAGCCTTGGCGGCCTCTTCATCGACAGGATCATCAGCGCCGGCCTCTTCCTCGGTGGCAGCGGCTTCGCCAACATTGCCGCGCATGTCCTCCTCGCCGGTGGCCTCGGTCTCCATCGGTTCAGTGGAGGGAGGATCTGAAGACAGGAAGAGGGAGAAAAAGTCAAGCAAATATCCAAAAAACAAGATCAGAAGAAAGATCCAAGGGAAGTTTCAAGCAAGGGAAATTACCAGTACTGGGATCCACGGTCATGGGCTCCACCACCGGAGGGTCGCTGGCGCTGCCCCTTGCCGGAGACTCCTCCCTTGCCGGGGACCTCTCCCTTGCCGGAGAGCGTTCCCTTGCCGGAGAATCGCCTCTTGGCGGCGTAGTCGAAGCAGATAGCACCTCGGGGGCAACTTTTGGTTGTTCCTGGTGAGCCTGTTCTGCTCCTACACAAGCAAACCAATAAACAAGATATCAGCAAGGAAAGAGCACCCATGCGTGCCCCACAACAGGAAGTGAGCAAATACTTACGCTGGGGGCTACGCTGGGGGCTGCTTCGGGGAGAGATTGCCGGGTCCGTCAAGGTGGTTTCGGATGCGTCCTCTGTTGCCGCAGCAGGATCGTCCTCGATGACAACCACGGGGACCTTGGCCCTCTTCGCCGCTCTCTGGGCCAGAGTCCTGGAAAGGAACAAGGTTCAGAAGAAAGCGGATCAGAAACAAGACAAGAAACAGCGAGAATCGAAGATCCGTAAGTACAACAAAAAGAAAAGACTTACTCGTCCTCCTCTTCTTCCTCCTCGTCGGAGCTGAGCGCAGAGAGATCAAAGTCTGGTACCCTCTCAGCGCGACGAGGCGGAGGAGTAGGCTCCCTTGGACGCTTGGCGGGGGCTGCGGCAGGGTCGGAAGCGGCGGCCCGAGAAGACCCCGCCCCAGTTGCCGGTGCGGCGTGAGGTGCTCCCGTGGCAGCGGTGCTTGGCGCGGTGGAGCGTGTCCCGCGGCGCGGCGGCTGTTGGCCCGTCTGCTGCCCTGCTGTGTCTTCGGTCCTGCGGAGGCGCCTCCTTGGTTGAGCTGGGGGCTGCATTGAGGGCCCCGTCTGCGGCAAGCTGCTTGAAGATGGCTGGCCACTTGCGCCCCCGGCAGGCTCGCTCGCTTCGGCTTCTGGCTCCCCCTCGCCAACGACCTCCCCGCCAAGATCCTCTCGGCCGGCAACGCTTGCCGCCTCGGCTGCCTCTGCCTCCTCCAAAGTAAAACCAAACTCGCCCGCGGCGGCAGCTGCCGCCGCCTCCTCCGCCCTGGTGGCGATGCGCTGCATCTCGTCATTAGTGGTGTCGCAGGTGAGAAGCCTCTGCTCGTCGGCACGGACCGCCACGTCCACCAAGTCGTCAAAGAATTGCTGCACAACATCGTCGGCGGGCTCCTGCCACGTTGGGATAATCCCATGCGAGTCGCACTCCGGCATCATTGCGCGGATGCGGTCGAGCTGGGAGTTATTGCACAACAGGACAACGCCCTGCGGCAGCCTGAACCACTCTGGATGGTTGGGGTCGTGCTTAAACAGCTCTTCAGCGTCCCATCCAACTCCAAAAAAGTGAAATTAAAGTTGAGGCCCGGGCGCATCCTCATGATATCCGCTGGGCCCCCGAACAGCCAAGCAGGTCTCCCCCTCTCCTGCAGAGGGGCGATGCGGCGGCGAAGAAAGTCCGCGCCAACAGCACCAACCTTGAGCCCGGCAAGCCTAGCCGCAAGATCCGGGTGGTGGCGATCTTCAATCTAGCATCGTCCGCCGCCAGGGCGCTCCAGTCGCCGCCGCGCACTACTCGGGTTGGGCGCAAGTTGGTGAATGGCTGCGGGCTCTCGTCAACAATCCAACACCACTCCGCTCTCCACTCCTCCCAGTTTCTACGAAGCTCCCCCTCCAGATAAACCTCCTTCATACCGGCTCTCGAGATCCAGGCGATCCCGCCAGACAAGGGCTCTCCTTTCTTGACCCGGGGCATGAAGTAGTGGTGGAAAAGGGCTACATTTGGGTGGATCCCGACGAAGTTCTCGCAGAGGTGTGCGAAAACCGCCATGGTCAGAACGGCGTTGGGGGTGAAATCAAGGAGATGGAGCCCGTATGTGTTCATGATGTCGCAAAAGAAATCGGAAAAGGGCGGGCAGAGCCCGCAATAGAAGAACAATGGAAAGAAGTAGTATCCTTTTGGACACCGCTTCGAAGTAGAAGCTTCGGTGGAGAGTACCTGCATGCGCGGATGCGCCCGCGTCTCCGTCGACCAGAAGAGATAGAACCACTCCCGCAGCCCCTTCGCGGAGAGCTCGGGAGGGAAAAGTGCTCGCTCCTTGCGCAGCGCCTCAAGCCGCAGTGCCTCGGCCGACTTCACACCCTTCCCGGTCTTCGGAGCCATGGCGGAAGCGGTGGGGGAGGGCGAGGGTGTTGGCGGCGACAGCGGCGACAGGGGCGGAGCGCTGCTCTCTTTCGGCTTTGAGAAGCGGAGGGGAGCGGCGGAGATTTCTGAGGAAGCAACTGCAAGTGGCGAAGGTGGGGGAACGGCCCCTGTTTCCCCTGCTTATAAAGAGGAGGAGGCGAACGTTACGCCTTTTTCGATTAAAGAATCACCCACGATCTCTCCCACGACGCCGCGTTTGACGCGTGCCGTTACGGGAGGGCGCGGTGGATACGGAGTTAGATTTGGTATGGACCCAGGCCGCGTGTGCCCGTGCCCTGTTTTGGGCCTGGCCCAACAGCGCTCGGCACCGTGTATGGCCCAGGCCCGGGGGCTCCTGTCGGTGTACTAAAGTAGGGGTACCTTAGTATCCCGAACTTGTGCACGGGCAGTCGCAGCGCCCCGCGGCAAGGCTTGCCGGGTGCCCGCCAAGATCCTCTGTAGTTCCTATTGATGCCATTCAAGAACAAAGTGTTTTAACTGAGAATACAAGACTCCGGCAAGAGGATCTTGCTGGGAAGGACAAGGCCCGGCAAGAGGAGCTTGCCGGGAAGGCCAACCAAGGCACTTCAGAGAACGAACCGCGACGCGCTGCGCGTCCTGGCGAGGCCCGACAAACGACAAGCTTTCGGGTGCGACAAGACAACGTCCGCGGCAAGGTGCTTGCCGCGGCAGAGCCACCACTCTGTGCCCACGCTCCAGCGCACCTTTTGACGTGTCGCCCTGAGACCATTCCAGGCGCACGTGGCGGGAAGCTGTGCAGCCAAGCGGTGCGAGGTGGCAAGAGGAGATGACGAGAAGGCCATCGTGGCAAGCGGTGGCGCCCCTAACGGTCGCTTTTCTGCACTGTTAGGCGACGCGGACGGGCTTTAAATGCTCTTGTCCCCTGCCGTCAGAGTTAGGTAGGATGCACTGTAGATAGCAGTTGTACCAACCACCCTTTTTACATTTGTACCCTTGACTGCTTTGCCACCTGTCGGTGACCCCTTGTGCCTATAAAAGGAGGCCCATGCGCAACGTAGAAGAGGTTCGACTCATTCGAAACTACACCACTCTCACACTCTCAAGCAAGAATAGAATACAATCACAAAGCAGCAGTAGGAGTATTATCTCTCCGGAGAGCTCCGAAGCTGGGTAAAAATCGCTCGCGTGCTCCGCCTCGATCCGCTCTTCGTGCGTTCTCCGCTCCCTTGCCAGACCAAAAAGGGCCCTGCCCCATAGGTGTTCGTTTCCCACGACAAAGATATGCGAAAAGGATATCATTACTATTGGGTTAGGGGATGTGTCTCATGACTTCAATTTTGCTAACTTTCATAGACAACCCCATGATAAAGAATTGCCTAGTAAAGATGAAATTATTGGTCTTGCTTCTATTGCCGTGCCTCCTAATGATCCTTTAGAACAATATTTGCTTGACCATGAAAATGATATGTTTATGAACGAAAGAAGGGAAATAGATGAAGTATTCTTTAAACAGGGACCTATTTTGAAACACAACTTACCTATTGAAATCCTAGGGGATCCTCCTCCACCCAAGGGTGATCCCATGTTTGAGCTTGAACAATTACCTGATACTCTTAAATATGCTTATCTTGGTGAAAAGAAGATATATCCTGTTATTATCAGTGCTAACCTTTCAGAGCATGAAGAAGAGAAATTATTGAAAACTCTGAAGAAGCGCCGCGCTGCTATTGGATATACTTTGGATGATCTTAAGGGCATTAGTCCCACTCTATGCCAACACATAATAAAGCTGGAGAAAGATGCTAAACTAGTTGTTGATCACCAACGACAGTTAAATCCTAAGATGAAATAAGTGGTAAGAAATGAAATACTAAAGCTTCTGGAGGCAGGTATAATTTATCATGTTGCTGATAGTCAGTGGGCAAGTCCTGTCCATTGTGTCCCTAAGAAGGGATGTATTACTGTTGTTCCTAATGATAAAGATGAATTGATCCCACAAAGAATTGTTATAGGTTATTGAATGATAATTGATTTCCACAAATTAAATAAAGCTACTAGAAAGGATCATTACCATCTACCTTTTGTTGACCAAATGCTAGAAAGATTATCAAAACATACACATTTTTGCTTTCTAGATGGTTATTCTGGTTTCTCTCAAATACCTATGTGAAAAGAAGATCAGGAAAAGAACACTTTCAACGAGGGAACGAGGAAGTGTTGTGTTAGTATGTCCAGCGGCGGCTAGGTTAGGAGCAAACCATACTGGAGGCTGGAGCGAACGAATTGGGATTTTTCCTGTTGTCGATCAATATGGGAGGCGCTCGTTTGGGCCACGAGCCTGATATAGGGCCTGCCTGCACTTATGTTATTGGCCCATTCAAATTGAAACGTTTTTCTTCATTTTTTACATTGCCTGCTCGTGAGTTGGGACGAACAAAACTAGCCTGGGGCAACCTGGACAACTCAAACTAGGTGCACACTTTCCAGCCACCCGAGGCGGCCACCCATACCAGCCCCTACGGTGGCGTCTCCCCTTTTGCCTGTATGATTGGGGTAGTGAAAATTTTCCAGTGGCGCTTTTGATTTACCCATAGAATGGTTCAATTGCTTGTTTCTATGAACTGAGTTTGCCAATAATGTGAAGGATGCCAGTCTTTTCATCCTATTGTAGATTGCTTAGATCTCAATATGCCAAATGTAATCGCATGAAATATGCAGTAAAAGCCAGTGTGATGTGTGTGGCTACAACTAGTCTGACAACCCATCCTCATATAGCATATCAAGGACACACCATCTTATCATATTAACCATTGGACTTACCAATGCAAGTCGGAAGAAAGAAGTATTGGGACTGCGTATCCAAGCAATTGATGCCATGGACTCCTTCGTAGAACTTTGTAAGCAAAAAAGAAGTTGTAGTGTGCCTGTACAAAGAGCTAGCATAAGTTCAGTTACCTGGTATTTTAGTTTGCCACTTATTGCAAAAAATTTCAATTATGTTGCTTGGCTTAATTTAGTTTGCTACTGACTACAAAATGCCATAGCCTACTAATCCTATTATAGACTGCGCCTATCTATGTGTTTGATACTTACTGTTAAGAATCACCTGTTTGCCTGAAGTTAAATAGCTACTTAAGCACGTAGATAGCTGGTTATATGTACTTCTAGGGTGCAGCAGAATTCACGTGTAATTTGCATTCTGATACCCTATTTGTTTAAATGGTTTGCTGTTATCACTTGTAGCACTGGTAATGTTAAATGTTTGCATGTTCATAGATAAACAACTGTCAGGTTTATATGAGGGACACTATCTTTTTAACTTATATATATATATATATATATATATATATATATATATATATATATATATATCTGTGTGTGTGTGTGTGTGTGTGTGTGTGTTGGAATCATTTTGCTTACATCAAAGAAATTTACAGATGTCTGTGTTGCTGGTAAACGGTACCGACTTGTTACTTTAATACGTTGCCAAGAACTTGTTAGTTTTACTAGTTCATGTGTAATTAAATACGTTGCCAAAACTGGTTAGTTTTACTAGTTTGATGTTAGTTTCCTATGGTTCTTGCAACACTTTATTTATTATTGCTAACATTCAACTTTGCAGGATCCAATTGAAACTCTGTTGGCACAACAAGTATGTTGTCAGAAACTTCCTTGTTTACCTGGTTTGCTGCTGTAACTTGTTGCTGTAATCATCTTACTAACTTCAAGTTTTCAGGATCCAATTGGAAATCCAATTGCACAAAAGGTATATTTTGAAAAATATATTTGTGTAACAGGTTTGCTGCTGCAACCGGTTGCTCTAATCACGTTACTGGCTACTCAACTTTTCAGGATCCAAGAGAAACTCCAATGCCACTATGGGTACCTTTTGCAAAACTTGTTTGTTTAACTGCCTTGCTGCTGCAACCGGTTACAATGATGTTAATAACTACTTTTCAGCACCCAATTGAAACTCTTTAATTCCTTGTTTGTTTATCTGGTTTTCTGTTATAACTCCCAGTTGAGATGTTTTGCTAACTTCAACTTTTCGGATTCCAATTGGAACTTTAATGGCAAAACAGGTTAGCCCAAGATCAAAGAGTGAGGTCCCCATGGACGTTGTATCATCCCACAGCAGTGGCACCGGCCCAATCATGCATCATGAATTGCCAACTTCTGATGCTCTAGAGGCTACACTATTGGTAGAAAGAGATTCTGCTTCTCCACTTAGAGATGAAGTTAACATGTTGAGGAAGCAAACAACACAATCAAAAGCAGTACTCAAGACAACCATTAAATATTTGGTGGATTTCAAAACAAAGCAAGCCGAGATTGACCGCATTGTTAATGTCCTGAAGGAAAAAAGGAAATTAAATTTCCATTTGGTAAATCATGGGTGAAATGTTCTTTCCATCATTGAATAACCTTTGTGTTGTTTGTTCATGTAATCAATCAAACCATTTGTTTTAGAGATCATGTAATAATTGTTTTTTTGTTTTTTTGGGTTGTAATTTTTTTAGCACAAGTCTGTATTAATTGATAAGACTTTGAGACATTTCATTTTGATTGCTATGCTAGACCTACAAATATGCCAATCGGGCTGAATGTGCATTCAGCAATAATAGTAGTATAAATGGTCCTTAACTGGCATGCATCTGAAAGGGCCAAGATGCTGTACTAGCTTGCTAAAAAAGGATGCTCTTCTAGCAAAAGAAGTACAACGGCCTGGCTTATGTATGTTAGCTGATATTATTGATCCATATACTCTATAAGTGTTTATATGTCTATTAGTTTTGTACATTATTGGTTGATTGACTCGGTATTTTGAATCTTGAGGCATCGCTTGTGTACATATCTAAATGAGTACACATTATGCTGCGTGTGACACTTGAGATGGACATCAAGTGGTTTCAAATATTCGAATTCACCTTAAACTGGATTCTAGCTTCTGAATTCGAGTATCGGCTTTTGTAAATCATATTCATATATGACAGTGGAATACATATTGGTCGTGCTTTTGAAGATATATAAAAACGCATAGAATGATTTATAAAGATTCATATAGGAATACAGAATGGATTCAAATTTAATTGCCAGGGTAAACGTGGATGCTTATTGTCCCAAAATTCGAAAGAAGTGAAAAATGTCCACTCCCACGTCGGCTGCCCGAAGCTAGTGTTTGGTAGATGGAAATTACTATCTACCCCTTACACGGACAATGCATCTGCCCGTTTTCCACGGCTCTCAATAGGGGTAGGTTAGTAACTTCAACTAGATGTGACACGACTGCCTCTGAGCCCATTCCAACAGGTGGGTGCCAAACATGGGCGGAAAAACATATTTGATTCAAGCTCGTCCGAAAGAAGCCTGTCTCTCCCTCCATTTCCCCATTCATACACGGTGGGCGGCTAAACAAACTCAACTCAGCCGAAATCGATGTAGGCAAGTATTTTCAATAGGGGCAGGTTCGTAACTTCAGTCAGACATGACACAACCGCCCTACCTGTCAGCTCTGTTCATACACTGTGGGTGTCAACCATGGGCGCCAAAACACCCTCTCCTTGCCTGAATCGCTCTGGGAAAATATTGGGGAGATGCGAGATTACCGTGCTATCCCCAACCGACATGACGTCCAAATTTTAAACGGGGGCTAAGTTCGTAACTTTCCCATATTTCAGACAGACGTGTCCCATAAACATGGTTCCCCATACCTCTCCCTCCATTTTCCCATTCATACACCATCCATGCTAGAACACCATCCCCACACTAGCCTCCTCCGTCTGCCACCCCATCCATCGCCGCCGTCCTCCACCCCATCCATCGCCACTGTCCTCCACCATACCGGAGCTCCTACCAAGACCACGTCGTCCAATGCTAGAGATGGCCGTTTCTCATCCACGGTGACGGACCAGGAGCCTTGCATCGCGTCCTCTTGCTTCATCGCCGCCGCCATCCTCTTTGCCGGGGCCGCTCACATGACCTTCTCGTCCACCGCAATGGGACTTATCCCCCGATGCACCCATCTACCGTCACAGATCTGCTTCAACGCCACCGACAGCCATCGCACCCTCGATGCCTACACGGCGCCGCAAGAGAGGTGGTACTTCATATCTGCTCAACTTTTTGATCTCAACCAGAAAGTTGATTGTAACTTGGTTACTGTACTTTCTTTTTAGCTCTTAGAATTTAGTTCTTAGTTCGAAGCAAACAATCGATGGTAAATAGCATTTCTATGGTTTGGAGCTTTAAATCTGCCATGGCACAGTCATAATAGGGTTTAATTGATCATGCTTAGGGTTTAACTGATCATGTTGGTTCCGTGGTGGTTTATTTAATAGAAACCGGAGGGGAAACCCTCTTTTGCTAAAAAATGCTTAGGGTTTCCCCCTTTTATGATCAGCATACGTGCTTCGTATCATAATAGCACTGCTCCACCCATCAAGCTAAACAAGCTTAGTTGTTAAAAATAATAATCTGATATTATTAAAATAGAGTTGTTTAATTGGTCATCTAAATGTTCCCCGGACGGCATTACTCTAGGAGGAGACGTCGGACTAATAGGAGGTCAAGAGTCGCTCGCCCAACAGCATCACAGTTGCCCGGGCGCACCGTCGTGCCTACCTTCCCAGTCTGTTCAGGGTTCAGGTGTGCAACATCCACTAAGCGAACCCGATTTATCCTGAGATACGTCCTCAACACTCAGCAGCCACTCCTCATCACCCATTTTCTAATTGGTTCATTACTCATTAGGCAGGACTGTCATTAGGGTTTGTTGTGTACTGAGTGCTACCTACAACTAATGGTTCAGATGTATTTCAGTAATCTTTAGTACCTATAAAGTTCACAAGGTTTCAAAATTCCGGCCCTAGGAACATACACTAGTCATTTTGGATTGTTGGTCATAGTGACATTGACCCAGATTACTACTGCAGGCCAGGTTTATTGACAATTTTACTTGTCTTTCTTATTCATTCGATATGATATCCAATTATTCACGTCGATTAGTTGCAAACAATAAGTGCCAGACCAACTTCTTGATTCATATTTTGGACAGTCTCTTACTGCAGTTACAATTCTGCATACTTGTCCTAGTAAGCTCACAAGTAATTATTGATTCACTACATCTATGCTTGCCATGTCATATTTGGTGTCAATATTCTTTTAGGGTGGATCACCCTATTACAAAATACTGGAACCGCAGACATGTGTGAATAGTTTTTCTCTATGTGATCTCTTCCATCATGTGTGGGCAACGAACACTACATTGTATAGAAAGGAAGTGTCATTTCCACCTTTTACATACACTATGAGCTTTAACATGGAATACAATCTGCCTACTTGCTTTGTGTCGCACTTCCAGCACTCCACCCTTGAAGCTAAACATTATTCCAATCATAATTCCTTAGTTTATTTGTTCAAATACGAATTTGATATGATTCTAATGTTCCCACTTCAGTTTTCAAATGTGTGTCTGCCTGTTATAGAGACATAAGAGGTTTGTATTTCTATGTGTGGTCTAGTCAGCACGGTTGGGGGGTGAACTTTGCATATGAAGGGGTTTATAGGGAGACATTCTTCGAGTTGAATCCGCAATGCATTTCATAGATAACCTGACCACTTTTTATGTTTTCATGAATCTCAGATACTAAACAACATCATAATGATTATGAGCTTGCGCGCATGAAAATAATAAAGCAGAACAATGCCATGGCTGTCAAACTTGGCATTAAGGGACTAAAATCAAGTCTGGATGAAATGCAATGCAAATGCTCTCCACCTACAGATTCATGCTCAGAATATGATCCTAACAGTGATTCTGAGCTAGAGAGAGACCTAAGTCAATGTAGCTCCCTAGTGGAGGAGTCAGAGGCAGATGCCCTATCTTCTTCACCCATCAAGGTGCTTGCTCTAACTTTCCAAGGTTATATTGGTCGCACATATCTTGCAACTGATGCTTTGCGTTGCTTCTACTTTGTTGCACTTCCATTAGCTTAGTTTACACTTTGTGTATGTGAATACGCCCTGCCTATCCATTTTCAGTACATAGTCCATCTGTCATCATATCGTATTTATCCATTCAAATGTTGTTCTTGTGTATCAGACATTCAAAATGAAGAGGGCAATTGCTGATCGTGGAGGAGCACGAACAAAGTATTTGCAAAAGGTAGTGACACCTGATAAATCAAATAGCCCATTAGATGTAGTTGCAATATCACCGGACCCAGAAAACACGGCCACAACTCTAGCAGACTCTAGCCCTACTACGCTAGCCATCTATGATGCCCCAACTTAGCACACCCCAACTGCCCCAAACAGTATGATGATGCCAGTTGACATAGCACCACCTCTACGACACAAAACCCCCATTCCAGCAAAGAGTACACCAAATCCAGTTGCCAAATCCCTTTTCAAATGAGAGAGAGCCCCAATTGCAGCAAATAGGACTCCCATTCCACTTCTCCCAGTTTACAAGACGAAGCTTATATTGTTGTCAGGAACTTTGTGCACATATTTCCTTCATGGAAAGATTATACAAAAAACAAAGAACAATTTCCAATCTTCCTCCACAACTTATGCGTAAGTAATGTACTAATGTTATTCATGGTAATTACTGCATATGTTTCTGCTGACAGAAGACACAAGATTTCACTCTTTTAAATAGGCAAGGAAAAAACTGGATTGTCAATATGAGAAAGGGTTGACAGCGCTTTTCAAGCACTTGTTGATGAAGTATCTGTGACGCCCCCGATTCAATTGTACACTAATAATACATGCAAATGTGTACGATCAAGATCAGGGACTCACGAGAAGATATCACAACACAACTCTAGACACAAATAAAATAATACAAGCTTTATATTACAAGCCAGGGGCCTCGAGGGCTCTAATACATAGCTCGATACACAAGAGTCAGCGGAAGCAACAATATCTGAGTACAGACATAAGTTAAACAAGGATGCCTTAAGAAGGCTAGCACAAAAGCAACAACGATCGAAGAGGCAAGGCCTCCTGCCTGGGACCTCCTAACTACTCCTGGTCGTCGGCGGTCTCCATGTAGTAGCATCCACCGGCGGTGGCATCTGGCTCCAGGGATCCATCATCTGGTTGCATCAACTGGAAAGAAGAAAGAATGGGGAAAAGGGGGAGCAAAGCAACCGTGAGTACTCATCCAAAGTACTCGCAAGCATCAGATCTATACTAAGTATGCATTGGTATCAAATGGAAGGCTGTATCTGTGGACTGAACTGCAGAATGCCAGAATAGAGGGGGAAGGCCTAGCCTATTGAAGACTAGCATCTTCACGCAACACTGAGCATCTTGCAGCATGTAGAAGAGTAAAGAATAGCAGTTTAATATCTAACAAGCATGTTGTAACATCAACGCCCAAAGATCCTTCCTCAACTCCCCGCGACAAAGCAATCCTGGGGCCACATATCCAACACATATCTCAAGTATCCATTTCTAGTTATATAAGATCCGGATACAAGTTTGAATGTCCATTACCGTGGACACGGTATTCAAATATATATCTTCCCTGCAGGGGTGCACCACATTACCCAACACGCTCGATCACTCTGGCTGGACACACCTTTCTGGGGTCAATGCCCGGCCTCGGAAGATCAACACGTCGCAGCCCTACCTAGGCTCAGCAGAGAGGTCCCCGCCGGTCTACATCCTAAGCACTCCGGGGTCTTGGGCCCATCGCCCGCAGCACTCCGGGTTGTTGTGAGCAGCGTGGATACCAGCACCGCCTCGGATGACCAGCACGATCCGACCGTGCCGCACTGCTGAGCTGGACGTTTGACAAAGCTTCGGCTGATACTACGACATCGAGGCCCTGCTACGTCTTGAGCTTGCGTTGGTTTTCCTTGAAGAGGAAAGGGTGATGCAGCAATAGTAGCGTAAGTATTTCCCTCAGTTTTTGAGAACCAAGGTATCAATCCAGTAGGAGGCTCCTCAAAAGTCCCACGCACCTACACAAACAAACAAAGAACTCGCAACCAACGCAATAAAGGGGTTGTCAATCCCTTCACGGCCGCTTGCGAAAGTGAGATCTGATAGAGATAGTATGATAAGATAAATATATTTTTGGTATTTTATGATATAGATTGGAAAAGTAAAGATGCAAATAAAAGTAGATGGAAAACTTATATGATAAAAGATAGACCCGGGGGCCATAGCTTTCACTAGTGGCTTCTCTCAAGATAGCATAAGTATTACGGTGGGTGAACAAATTACTATCGAGCAATTGATAGAAAAGAAAATAATTATGAGATTATCTAGGCATGATCATGTATATAGGCATCACGTCCGCGACAAGTAGACCGACTCCTGCCTGCATCTACTACTATTACTCCACACATTGACCGCTATCTAGCATGCATCTAGAGTATTAAGTTCATAAGAACAGAGTAACGCATTAAGAAAGATGACATGATGTAGAGGGTTAAACTCATGCAATATGATATAAACCCCATCTTTTATCCTTGATGGCAACAATACAATATGTGCCTTGCTGCCCCTGCTGTCACTGGGAAAGGACACCGCAAGATTGAATCCAAAGCTAAGCACTTCTCCCATTGCAAGAAAGATCAATCTAGTAGGCCAAACCAAACTGATAACTCGAAGAGACTTGCAAAGATAACTCAATCATACATAAAAGAATTCAGAGGAGATTCAAATATTTCTCATAGATAAACTTGATCATAAACCCACAATTCATCGGATCTCAACAAACACACCGCAAAAAGAGTTACATTGAATAGATCTCCAAGAAGATCGAGGAGAACATGGTATTGAGATCCAAAAAGAGAGAAGAAGCCATCTAGCTAATAACTATGGACCCGAAGGTCTGTGGTAAACTACTCACAACTCAACTGAGGGGCTATAGTGTTGATGTAGAAGCCCTCCATGGTCGATTCCCCCTCCGGCGGAGCGCCGACAAAGGCTCCAAGATGGGATCTCGCGGATACAGAAGGTTACGGCGGTGGAACTAGGTTTTCGTGGCTTGTTCTGATGTTCTCAGGGTACGTGGGTATATATAGGAGGAAGAAGTAGGTTGGTGGCCGCCTGAGGGGCCCATGAGATAGGGGGCGCGCCCTGTAGGGGTGGGCGCGCCCTCCACCCTCATGGCCGCCTCGGCTGCTTCTTGACTTGCACTCCAAGTCCTCTGGATCACGTTCGTTCCAAAAATCACGCTCACGAAGGTTTCATTGCATTTGGACTCTGTTTGATATTACTTTTCTTCGAAATACTGAAATAGGCAAAAAGAAAAACAGCAATATAGGCTGGGCCTCTGGTTAGTAGGTTAGTCCCAAAAATGATATAAATGTGTAAAGTAAAGCCCATAAACATCCAAAATGGGTAATATAATAGCATGGAACAATAAAAAATTATAGATACGTTGGAGACGTATCAAGCACCCCCAAGCTTAATTCCTGCTCGTCCTCGAGTAGGTAAATGATAAAAACAGAATTTTTGATGTGAAATGCTACCTAGCATAATTCTCAATGTAATTTTCTTTATTGTGGCATGAATGTTCAGATCCAAATGATTCAAAATAAAAGTTCATATTGACATAAGAAATAGTAATACTTCAAGCATACTAATCAAAGCAATCATGTCTTCTCAAAGTAACATGGCTAAAGAAAGTTATCCCTACAAAATCATATAGTCTGGTTGTTGCTCTATCTTCATCGCACAAAGTATTTAATCATGCACAACCCCGATGACAAGCCAAGCAATTGTTTCATACTTTAGTAATCTCAAACTTTTTCAACTTTCACGCAATACATGAGCGTGAGCCATGGACATATCACTATATGTGGAATAGAATGGTGGTTGTGGAGAAGACAAAAAAGGAGAGGATAGTCTCACATCAACTAGGCTTATCAACGGGCTATGGAGATGCCCATTAATAGATATCAATGTGAGTGAGTAGGGATTGCCATGCAACGGATGCACTAGAGCTATAAATGTATGAAAGCTCAACAAAAGAAACTAAGTGGGTGTGCATCCAACTCACTTGCTCACGAAGACCTAGGGCATTTTGAGGAAGCCCATCATCGGAATATACAAGCCAAGTTCTATAATGAAAAATTTCCACAAGTATATGAAAGTAACAACATAGGAGACTCTCTATCATGAAGATCATGGTGCTACTTTGAAGCACAAGTGTGGTAAAAAGGATAGTAGCATTGTCCCTTCTCTCTTTTTCTCTCATTTTTTATTTCTCTTTTTTGGGCCTTTTTTTGGCCTTTCTCTTTATTTTTATTTTTTGCTTTAGTCCAAAGTCTCATCCTGACTTGTGGGGGAATCATAGTCTCCATCATCCTTTTCTCACTGGGACAATGCTCTAATAATGAAGATCATCACACTTTTATTTACTTACAACTCAAGAATTACAACTCAATACTTAGAACAAGATATGACTCTATATGAATGCCTCTGGCTGTGTACCGGGATAAGCAATGAATCAAGAGCGACATGTATGAAAATTATGAAGGTGCCTTGCCACAAATACAATGTCAACTACATGATCATGCAAAGAGCAATATGATAATGATGATGCGTGTCATATAAACGGAACGATGGAAAGTTGCATGGCAATATATCTCAGAATGGCTATGGAAATGCCATAATATGTAGGTATGGTGGCTGTTTTGAGGAAGGTATATGGTGGGTGTATGGTACCGGCGAAAGTTGCACGGCACAAGAGAGGCTAGCAATGGAGGAAGGGTGGGAGTGCGTATAATCCATGGACTCAACATTAGTCAAAAGAAATCATATACTTATTGCAAAAATCTACAAGTCATCAAAAACAAAGTATTACGCGCATGCTCCTAGGGGGATAGATTGGTAGGAAAAGACCATCGCTCGTCCCCGACCGCCACTCATAACGAAGACAATCAATAAATAAAATTGTGCTCCAACTTCATCACAAAGCGGTTCACCATACGTGCATGCTACGGGAATCCCAAACTTCAACACAAGAATTCTTTAAATTCATAATCACCCAATTAGCATGATTTTAATATCACTACCTCCATATCTCAAAACGATTATCAAGTATCAAATTGAGCATAGCATCCAATTCACTTCTATGATAGTTTTTATTATACCCAACTTGGATGCCTACCATTCTAGGACCAATTTTATAACCATAGAAAATACCATGCTGTTCTAAGAGACTCTCAAAATAATATAAGTGAAGCATCAGAGACTAACAACTTCTTCAAAATTAAGCCACCGCCGTGCTCTAAAAGATATAAGTGAAGCACTAGAGCAAAAACTATCAAGCTCAAAGGATATAAGTGAAGCACAAAGAGTATTCTAATAAATTCTAATCAAGTGGGATTCTCCCAAAAGGTGTGTACAGCAAGGATGATTGTGGTAAACTAAAAAGCAAAAACTAATATCATACAAGACGCTCCAAGCAAAACACATATCATGTGGCGAATAAAAATATAGCACCAAGTAAAGTTACCGATGAACGAAGACGAAAGAGGGGATGCCTTCCGGGGGCATCCCCAAGCTTAGGATTTTGGCTATTGTTGAATATTTTGGGGTTCCATGGGCATCCCCAAGCTTAGACTTTTGCCACTCCTTATTCCATAGTCCATCAAATCTTTACCCAAAACTTGAAAACTTCACAACACAAAACTCAACAGGAAATCTCATAAGCTCCGTTAGTGAAAGAAAGCAAAACCACCACATAAGGTACTGTAATGAACTCATTCTTTATTTATATTGGTGTTAAACCTACTGTATTCCAAGTTCTCTATGGTTCATACCACTTAATACTAGCCATAGATGCATCAAAATAAGCAAACAACACACGAAAAACAGAATCTGTCAAAAACAGAACAGTCTATAGAAATCTATAACCCACAAATACTTATGGAACTCTAAAATCCTACCAAAATAGGAAGTACTGGGCAATTTTTCTATTGATCTACATAAAAAAGAATCAACATAAAATCACGTTTCTGTGATTTGACAAAACTAATTTCATGCGCGCAAAGTTTCTGTTTTTCAGCAGAATCAAATCAACTATCATCATAGGTTATCCTATAGGTTCTACTAGGCACAAACACTAATTAAAACATAAAAACACATCTAAATAGAAGGTAGATGCAAAATTTATTATTAAACAGAAACAAAAATAAAAAACACATATAAAATTGGGTTGCCTCCCAACTAGCGCTATCGTTTAACGCCCATAGCTAGGCATAAAAGCGAGGATAAATCTAAGTAGTGCCATAATAATAAGATAGATCTTGAAAACTCATCTCATATTCTCTACGTTCAGCAGCAAGTTTTCTTTGAGGCAAGCAAAAATAATCAAAAGGGCTAAATTTAATGGGACAAAAGTCCGCAAGATCAATCACAGGAGGGATGGGTTCCTCCTTTGGCCCTTCAAATTGCACAACTAATTCATCATTATAAGCATTCTTTTGGCAGAATTTTGTGAGCCTATACTCAAGAGAGTATCCTAGGTCATTATTTTTAAGAGCAAAATCATTATTAAGTTCGGAAATTCTATCAACTAGGCTATTTGTAGGAACCTTTTTTCTAAGGTTTTCATTGAAAGCAACATAGTCCAAAGATTCAAAACGCCTAATTTCCTCTTGATCAAAGAGGATCGCCTCTATGGGAGGACAACCGGCGTCCATCCTATAGTGCACAAAGATTTCTTTGTCCTCTCTTATTATAAATCTAAACTCATTAGCCAAAAAGATAGTGACGGTGCACTTAACAGAAGAATGCTCAATATTAGAAAATTCCAGGAAAATTCTTTGTATGCAAGGATGAATATGCATAAATTGTCTTTCAAGCTCAACTACAAGAATAGCGATAGCATCCGCAAGACTACTAGTTCTATGAAGAAGAGAACCACCCATAGAAGGTAAAGCACCGGTGCAAGTAAAGAAATCTTGAATAACTCCTTTTCCAATAATGTTACCACTACCGATTCGAAACTTTCTAGAATGCAAGATAGGGGGTTCTTTAGCAGGAGCATCAGAATTTTCCATGTTATCATTATTGTCCATATCAAAGATAATTTCCCCAATTTCAGATATAACGGCAAACAAAAACAAGGAAGAAGAGAGCAACAAAAGAGAGGAGATTGGGAAAGAGAGGGTGAATAAAACGGCAAGGGTGAAGTGGGGGAGAGGAAAATGAGAGGCAAATGGCAAATAATGTAAATGCGAGGGAGATGAGTTTGTGATGGGTACTTGGTATGTCTTGACTTGAGCGAAGACCTCCCCGGCAAAGGCGCCAGAAATCCTTCATGCTACGTCTTGAGCTTGCCTTGGTTTTCCTTGAAGAGGAAAGGGTGATGCTGTTGGGGAACGTAGCAATAATTCAAAATTTTCTACGCATCACCAAAATCAATCTATGGAGATTCTAGCAATAAGAGAGGGAGAGGATGAGTGTATCTTCATACCCTTGAAGATCGTGATCAGAAGCGTTACAAGAACGCGGTTGGTGGAGTCATACACGCAGCGATTCAGATCACGGTCAATTCCGATCTAAGCGCCGAACGGACGACGCCTCCGTGTTCAACACACGTACAGCCCGGGGACGTCTCCTCCTTCTTGATCCAGCAAGGAGAGATGAGGAATTGAGGGAAAACTCCAGCAGCACGACGACGTGGTGGCGATAAGCTCGTGGTTCTCCGGCAAAGCTTCGCTAAGCACTACGGAGGAGGAGGAGGAGGTGTTGGAGGAAGGAGGGCTGCGCCAGGGAAGAGGTGCGGCTGCCCTCCCACCCCTCCACTATATATAGGGGCAAGGGGAGAGGGGGAGGCGCCCTAGGATTTCCCCTAGGGGGGGCCGCCAAGCAGATTGGATCTCCCTAGGGAAAATCCTAGGGAGACTTGCCCCCCAAGCCAAGCAGGTGGAGGATTGCCTCCCAAGCCAGGTGGAGGCGCCCCACCTCCCCAAATAACATGGAAAAGGGTGTGGGGGGCGCACCACCCCTTAGTGGGCTGGTTTGCCACTTCCCCTTTGGCTCATGAGGCCCTCCAACACTTGCCGGGGCTCTCGAAACACCTTTCAGTCATGCTGGCCATAGCCTGGTACCCCCGGAACACTTCTGGACTCCAATACCTTTCGTCCAATATATTAATCTTCACTGCCGAACCATTTCGGAACTCCTCGTGATGTTCGGGATCACATCCGGGACTCCGAACTACCTTCGGTAACCACATACTATTTCCTATAACAACTCTAGCGTCACCGAACATTAAGTGTGCAGACCCTACGGGTTCGGGAACCATGCAGACATGACCAAGACGTTCTCCAGCCAATAACCAACAGCGGGATCTGGATACCCATGTTGCATCCCACATGCTCCACGATGATCTCATCATATGAACCACGATGTCTAGATTCAATCAATCCCGTATACAATTCCCTTTGTCCATTCGTATGTTACTTGCCCGAGATTCAATCGGCGGTATCCCTATACCTTGTTTAATCTCGTTACCAGAAAATCTCTTTACTCGTTCCATAATGCATGATCCCGTGACTAACTACTTAGTCACATTGAGCTCATTATGATGATGCATTACCGAGTGGGCCCAGAGATACCTCTCCGTCATATGGAGTGCCAACCCAACAGACACTTTCGGAGATACCTGTAGTGCACCTTTATAGCCACCCAATTACGTTCTGACGTTTGGTACACCCAAAGCATTCCTATGGTATCTGGGAGTTGCACAATCTCATGGTCTAAGGAAATGATACTTGACATTAGAAAAGCTTTAGCAAACGAACTGCATAATCTTGTTTTATGCTTAGGATTGGGTCTTGTCCATCATATCATTCTCCTAATGATGTGATCCCGTTATCAATGACATCCAATGTCCATGGTCAGGAAACCATAACCATCTATTGATCAACGAGCTAGTCAACTAGAGGCTCACTAGGGACATGTTGTGGTCTATGTATTCACACATGTATTACAGTTTCCAGTTAATACAATTATAGCATGAACAATAGACAATTATCATGAACAAGGAAATACAATAATAACCATTTTATTATTGCCTCTAGGGCATATTTCCAACAGTCTCGCACTTGCACTAGAGTCAATAATCCAGTTCACATCACTATGTGATTGTGATGAATTCAACACCCATGGGGTTTGATCATATCTCGCTTGTGAGAGAGGTTATTAGTCAACGGGTCTAAACCTTTAAGATCCGTGTGTGCTTTACAAATATCTATGTCATCTTGTAGATGCAGCTACGACGCTCTATTTGGAGCTATTCCAAATAACTGTTCTACTATACAAATTTGGTTTACTACTCAGAATCATCCAGATTAGTGTCAAAGTTTGCATCGGCGTAACCCTTTACGACGAACTTTTTTACCACCTCCATAATCGAGAAAATTCCTTACTCCAGTAGTTACTAAGAATAACCTTGACCATTCTCATGTGATCCATTCCTAGATCACACTTGTACCCCTTGACTGACTCATGGCAAGGCACACTTCAGGTGCGGTACACAGCATAGCATATTGTAGAGCCTACGTCTAAAGCATAGGGGACAACCTTCGTCCTTTCTCTCTATTCTGCCGTGGTCAGGTCTTGAGTCTTACTCAATACTCACACCTTATAACACAGCCAAGAACTCCTTCTTTGCCGATCTATTTTGAACTCCTTCAAAATCTTGTCATGGTATGTGTTTGTTTGAAAGTACTATTAAGCGATTTCGATCTATCCTTATAGATCTTGATGCTTAATGTTCAAGTAGCTTAATCCAGGTTTTCCATTGAAAAACACTTTTCAAATAACCCTATATGCTTTCCCGAAACTCTACATCATTTTCGATCAACAATATGTCAACAACATATACTCATCAGAAATTCTATAGTGCTCCCACTCACTTCTTTGGAAATACAAGTTTCTCATAACTTTGTATAAACCCCAAATCTTTGATCATCTCATCAAAGCGTATATTCTAACTCCGAGATGCTTACTCCAGTCCTTAGAAGGATTGCTGGAGCTTTGCATACTTGTTAGCATCTTTTTCAGGATAGTCCAAACCTTCTGGTTTTATCAGATACAACCTTTCCTCAAGAAAATCATCGAGGAAACAATGTTTTGACATCCTATCTACAAGATTTCATAAATAATGCAGTAATTGCTAATATAATTCCAACAGACTCTTAGCATCACTACGAGTGAGAAAGTCTCATCATAGTCAACTCCTTGAACTTGTCGGAAAACATCTTAACGACAAGTCGAGCTTTCGTAATGGTGATACTTACCATCATTGTCCGTCTTCCTTTTAAAATCCATCTGTACCCAATAGCCTTACGACTATCAAGTAGTTCTTCCAAAGTATACACTTTGTTTTCATACATGGAACCTCTCTCAGATTTTATGGCCTCGAGCCATTTGTCAGAATCCGGGCCCACCATCGCTTCTCCATAGCTCGCAGGTTCATTGTTGTCTAGCAACATAACCTCCAAGACAGGATTACGTACCACTCTGAAATAGTACGCATCCTTGTCGACCTACGAGTATTGGTAGTGACTTGATCTGAAGTTTCATGATCACTATCATCAGCTTCCACTTCAATTGGTGTAGGTGCTATAGAAACGACTTCCTGTGCCCTGCTACACATTGGTTGACGTGATGGTTCAATAACCTCATCAAGTCTCCACCATCCTCCCACTCATTTCTTTCAAGAGAAACTTTTCCTCGAGAAAGGATCTGGTTCTAGAAACAATCACTTTTGCTTCCGGATCTGAATAGGAGGTATACCCAAATGTTTTGGGTGTGCTACGAAGATGCATTTATCCGCTTTGGGTTCGAGCTTATCAGGCTAAAACTTTTCCATAAGCGTCGCAACCCCAAACTTTTAAGAAATGATAGCTTAGATTTCTCTAAACCATAGTTCATACGGTGTCATCTCAACGGAATTACATGGTGCCCTATTTAAAGTGAATGCGGTTGTCTCTAATGCCTAACCTATAAACGATAGTGGTAATTCGATAAGAGACATCATGGTATGCACCATATCCAATAGGGCGCAGCTATGATGTTCGGACACCATCACACTATGGTGTTCCAGGCGGTATTAGTTGTGAAACAATTTTCACAAGGTCTTAATTGTGTACCAACTCGTAACTCAGATATTCATCTCTATGATCATATCATAGACATTTTATCCTCTTACCACGATGATCTTCAACTTCACTCTGAAATTGCTTGAACCTTTCAATAATTCAGACTCGTGTTTCATCAAGTAAATATACTTAGAATCTACTCAAATCATCCATGAAGTAAGAGCATAATGATATTCACTGCGTGCCTCAACACTCATTGGATTGCACACATCAAATGTATTACTTGCAACAAGTTGCTCTCTTGTTTCATCTCACTGAAAAACAAGGCTTTTCAGTCATCTTGCCCATGTGGTATGATTTGCACGTCTCAAGTGATTCAAACAATCCATCTGTATGGAGTTTCTTCATGCATATATACCAATAGACATGGTTCGCATGTCTCAATCTTTTCAAAAATGAGTGAGTCCAAAGATCCATCAACATGGAGCTTCTTCATGCGTTTTATACCAATATGACTCAAATGGCAGTGCCACTAGTATGTGGTACTATCATTACTATCTTATATCTTTTGGCATGAACATGTGTATCACTACGATCGAGATTCAGTAAACTCATTTTACGTGCAAGACCATTGAAGGTATTATTCAAATAAACAGAGTAACTATTATCCTCCTTAAATGAATAACCGTATTGCGATAAACATAATCCAATCAAGTCTATGCTCAATGCAAACACCAAATAACAATTATTTAGGTTTAACACCAATCTCGATGGTAGAGGGAGCATGCGATGCTTGATCACATCAACCTTGGAAACACTTCCAACACATATTGTCATCTCACCTTTAGCTATTCTCCATTTATTCCGTAGCTTTTTTTTTAATTTCGAGTTACTAACACTTAGCAACCGAATCGGTATCTAATACCCTGGTGCTACTAGGAGGACTAGTAAAGTACACATTAATATAATGTATATCCAATATACTTCTGTCGACCTTGCCAGCCTTCTCATATACCAAGTATCTAGGGTAGTTCTGCTTCAGTGACTGTTCCCCTTAATACAGAAGCACTTAGTCTCGGGCTTGGGTTCAACTTTGGGTTTCTTCACTAGAACAGTGCTACGTCTCGAGCTTGCGTTGGTTTTCCCCGAAGAGGAGGGGGTGATGCAGCATAGTAGCGTAAGTATTTCCCTCAGTTTTTGAGAACCAAGGTATCAATCCAGTAGGAGGTCACGCGCAAGTCCCTCGTACCTACACAAAACGATAGCAACTCGCAACCAACGCTTAGGGGTTGTGTCACTTACGAGAGTGAGATCTGATAGAGATAATATTTTTGGTATTTTTGGTATAAAGATGCAAAGTAAAAAGGTAAAAGCAAAACAAGTAAATAAAGTGATGGAGATTGATATGATGAGAATAGACCCGGGGGCCATAGGTTTCACTAGTGGCTTCTCTCAAGAGCATAACTATTCTACGGTGGGTGAACAAATTACTGTTGAGCAATTGATAGAATTGAGCATAGTTATGAGGTTATCTAGGTATGATCATGTATATAGGCATCACGTCCGAGACAAGTAGACCGAAACGATTCTTCATCTACTACAATTACTCCACTCATCGACCGCTATCCAGCATGCATCTAGAGTATTAAGTTAAAAACAGAGTAACGCCTTAAGCAAGATGACATGATGTAGCGGAATAAATTCATGCAATATGATAAATACCCCATCTTGTTATCCTCGATGGCAACAATACAGTACGTGCCTTGCAACTCTTTCTGACAAGAGTAAGGACACCGCAAGATTGAACCCAAAGCCATGCACTTCTCCCATTGCAAGAACTACCAATCTAGTTGGCCAAACCAAATGGATAATTCGAAGAGACTTGCAAAGATAACTCAATCATACATAAAAGAATTCAGAGAAGATTCAAATATTATTCATAGATAAGTTGGATCATAAACCCACAATTCATCGGTCTCAACAAACACACCGCAAAAAGAAGATTACATCGAATAGATCTCCACGAGAGAGGGGGAGAACATTGTATTGAGATCCAATAAGAGAGAAGAAGCCATCTAGCTACTAGCTATGGACCCGAAGGTCTGAAGTAAACTACTCACACTTCATCGGAGGGGCTATGGTGTTGATGTAGAAGCCCTCCATGATTGATGCCCTCTCCGGGGAGCTCCGAAACAGGCCCCAATATGGGATCTCGTGGATACAGAAGGTTGCGGCGGTGGAATTAGGTTTTTTGCTCCGTCTCTGCTCTATTGGGGATACGTAGGTATATATAGGAGGAAGAAGTACATCAGTAGAGCTCCGAGGGGCCCACGAGGTAGGGGGGCGCGCCCAGGGGGGGCGCCCTCCACCCTCGTGACCTCCTCGGAAGCTTCTTGGAGTAGGGTCCAAGTCTCCTGGATCATGTTCGGTGAGAAGATCATGGTCCCGAAGGTTTCATTCCGTTTGGACTCCGTTTGATATTCTGTTTCCTCGAAACACTAAAATAGGCAAAAAACAACAATTCTGGGCTGGGCCTCCGGTTAATAGGTTAGTCCCAAAAATAATATAAAAGTGGAAAATAAAGTCCAATATAGTCCAAAATAGTAGATAAAGTAGCATGGAGCAATCAAAAATTATAGATACGTTGGAGACGTATCGGGCATCCCCAAGCTTAATTCCTACTCGTCCTCGAGTAGGTAAATGATAAAAAGAAGAATTTTTGATGAGGAGTGATACTTTGGCATAATTCCAATGTAAATCTTCTTAATCGTGGTATGAATATTCAGATCCGAAAGATTCAAGATAAAAGTTCATATTGACATAAAAATAATAATACTTCAAGCATACTAATCAAGCAATTATGTCATCTCAAAATAACATGGCCAAAGAAAGTTCATCCCTACAAAATCATATAGTTAGGCTATGCTTCATTTTCGTCACACAAAGATGTTCCCAACTTCTATACCCCCGATGACAAGACAAGCAATTGTTTCATACTTTTTAACGCGCTTCAGCTTTTTCAACCCTCACGCAATATATGAGCGCAAGCCATGGATATAGCACTATAGGTGGAATAGAATATGATGATGGGATTGTGTGGAGAAGACAAAAAAAGGAGAAAGTCTCATATTGACGAGGATAATCAACGGGCTATGGAGATGCCCATCAATTGATGTCAACATGAGGAGTAGGGATTGCCATGCAACAGATGCACTAGAGCTATGAATGCTCAACAAAAGAAAACTAGTGGGTGTGCATCCAACTCGCTTGCACACGAAGACCTAGGGCATTTTGAGGAAGCCCATCATTGGAATATACAAGCCAAGTTCTATAATGAAAAATTCCCACTAGTATGAACAAGATAACTTATGAGACTCACTATATGAAAAACGTGGTGCTACTTTGAAGCACAAATATATGAGACTCACTACATGAAGAACAAGGTGCTACTTTGAAGCACAAATATATGAGACTCACTACATGAAGAACAAGGTGCTACTTTGAAGCACAAGTGTGGTCAAAGGATAGTAACATTGCCCCTTCTCTCTTTTTCTCTCATTTTTTTATTTGGGACCCCTTTTTTTATGGCCTCTTTTTTTTGGGCTTCCTTGGCCTCTTTTTTTTCGTCCGGAGTCTCATCCCGACTTGTGGGGGAATCATAGTATCCATCATCCTTTTCCTCACTGGGGCAATGCTCTAATAATGATGATCATCACACTTTCATTACAACTACTTGATATTACAACTCAAAACTAGAACAAGATATGACTCTATATGAATGCCTCCGGCGGTGTACCGGGATGGTGTAATGAATCAAGAGTGACATGTATGAAAAATAATGCGTGGTGGCTTTGCCACAAATACGATGTCAACTACATGATCATGCAATGGCAATATGACAAAAGTAAAGTATGTCATGATGAACGGAATCGTGGAAAGTGGCATGGCAATATATCTCAGAATGGCTATGGAAATGCCATAATAGGTAGGTATGGTGGCTGTTTTGAGGAAGATATAAGGAGGTTTATGTGTGAAAGAGCGTATCATATCACGGGGTTTGGATGTACCGGCGAAGTTTGCACCAACTCTCAATGTGAGAAAGGGCAATGCACGGTACCGGAGAGGCTAGCAAATGCGGAAAGGTAAAAGTGCGTATAATCCATGGACTCACATTAGTCATAAAGAACTCATATACTTATTGCAAAAGTTTATTAGCCCTCGAAGCAAAGTACTACTACGCATGCCCCTAGGGGGATAGATTGGAAGGAAAAGACCATCGCTCGTCCCCGACCGCCACTCATAAGGATGCACAAGCCAGGTACACTTCATGCTTCAAATTTGTTACACAACTTTACCCATACGTGCATGCTACGGGACTTACAAACTTCAACACAAGTATTTCTCAAATTCACAACTACTAAACTAGCACGACTTTGATATTATTACCTCCATATCTTAAAACAATTATTAAGCTTTAAATTTATCGTAGTATTCAATTCACTCAGAAGAAAGTTTCACATATTTTGAACATGAAGTATATTAACATTAAGCAAATTACCATGCTATTAATGACTCTCAAAATAATCTAAGTGAAGTATGAGAGATCAAGTTTCTTTAAAACAAATCCACCACCGTGCTCTAAAAGATCTAAGTGAAGCACTAGAGCAAAAATTATCACGCTCAAAAAGATATAAGTGAAGCACTATGAGCAAAACTATCAAGCTCAAAAGATATAAGTGAAGCACATAGAGTATTCTAACAAATTCCAAATCATGTATGGCTCTCTCAAAAGGTGTGTATAGCAAGGATGATTGTGGTAGACTAACAAGCAAAGACACAGATAATACAAGACGCTCCAAGCAAAACACATATCATGTTGGTGAATAAAAATATAGCTCCAAGTAAATTACCGATGGAAGTGGACAAAAGAGGGGATGCCTTCCAGGGCATCCCCAAGCTTTGACTTTTTGGTGTCCTTGGATTATCTTGGGGGTGACATGGGCATCCCCAAGCTTAGGCTCTTGCCACTCCTGGTTCCATAATCCATCAAAAGAATTCACCCAAAACTTGAAAACTTCACAACACAAAACTCAATAGAAATCTCGTGAGCTCCGTTAGAGAAAGAAAACAAAATACTACTTCAAGGTACTGTAATGAACTCATTATTTATTTATATTGGTGTTAAACCTACTGTATTCCAACTTCTCTATGGTTTATAAACTAATTTACTAGACATAGATTCATCAAAATAAGCAAACAACACACGAAAAACAAAATCTGTCAAAAACAGAACAGTCTGTAGTAATCTGTAACTAACGCAAACTTCTGGAACTCTAAAAATTCTACCAAAATAGGAAGTCCTGTAAAATTTGTTTATTGATCAGAAGCAAAAAGAATCAACGCAAAATCACTCTCCAGTAAAAAATGGCAGCTAATCTCGTGAGCACTAAGGTTTCTGTTTTTCAGCAGAATCATATCAACTACCATCGTAGGTTATCCTATAGGTCTTACTTGGCACAAACACTAATTAAAACATAAAACCACATACAAACAGAAGGTATATGGATTATTTATTCCTAAACAGAACCAAAAACAAAAAACACAAAATAAAATTGGGTTGCCTCCCAACAAGCACTATCGTTTAACACCCCTAGCTAGGCATAAAAGCAAGGATAGATCTAGGTGTTGCCATCTTTGGTTTTTAATTTTTTAGCGGAGTCATGTTCTAATCCGGGGGGTTCTTCCCTCCTCCCGTCATACTCGGAAATTTTTAAATCTAAAGAATTCAACCGTTTGTTGCAAAGAGTAATCAACGTATTCATACGGTTAAGATTTCCGCCAATATTTTTAAGAGGATCAAGAGACTTTTGTAAAATCTTTGTTGCTTCACAAATCTTTTCAAACATTTGGGTTTCTTCCTGGTTAGATCCTTCTTTTTGGGGTGGTGTTCCCACTATTCCCTCTATAATTTCATGCGCAATTCTGGGATCAATTTCAATGAAATTTCCCTTGGCAATGCAATCCAGGATTTGTCTATATGTTATATTTAACCCAACATAAAAATTCCGAAAAAGGATTCTATAGTTCACCTCTAGGGTGCATTTACGATAAGATTCCATCATACTGTACCAAGCATCTTTTAAGTTTTCTCCTTGCCTTTGTTTGAAGTGAAGAACTTCAAACTCGGGAGACATAGGAGTAGATAAGGGACTAGTCATGATGACAAGCAAGCAAACTAACACAAGGGCAAACAAAAGGCAAAGGGAAAGAGAGGGCGAATAAAGAGGCAAGGGTGAAGTGGGGGAGAGGAAAACGAGAGGCAAATGGCAAATCATGTAATGCGAGAGATAGGGATTGCGATGGGTACTTGGTATGTTGACTTTTGCGTAAGCCTCCCTGGCAACGGCGCCAGAAATCCTTCTTGCTATGTCTCGAGCTTGCGTTGGTTTTCCCCGAAGAGGAGGGGGTGATGCAGCACAGTAGCGTAAGTATTTCCCTCAGTTTTTGAGAACCAAGGTATCAATCCAGTAGGAGGTCACGCGCAAGTCCCTCGTACCTACACAAAACGATAGCAACTCGCAACCAACGCTTAGGGGTTGTCAATCCCTTCACGGTCACTTACGAGAGTGAGATCTGATAGAGATAATATTTTTGGTATTTTTGGTATAAAGATGCAAAGTAAAAAGGTAAAAGCAAAACAAGTAAATAAAGTGATGGAGATTGATATGATGAGAATAGACCCGGGGGCCATAGGTTTCACTAGTGGCTTCTCTCAAGAGCATAAGTATTCTACGGTGGGTGAACAAATTACTGTTGAGCAATTGATAGAATTGAGAATAGTTATGAGGTTATCTAGGTATGATCATGTATATAGGCATCACGTCCGAGACAAGTAGACCGAAACGATTCTTCATCTACTACTATTACTCCACTCATCGACCGCTATCCAGCATGCATCTAGAGTATTAAGTTAAAAACAGAGTGACGCCTTAAGCAAGATGACATGATGTAGAGGAATAAATTCATGCAATATGATAAATACCCCATCTTGTTATCCTCGATGGCAACAATACAATACGTGCCTTGCAACTCTTTCTATCACTGAGTAAGGACACCGCAAGATTGAACCCAAAGCCATGCACTTCTCCCATTGCAAGAACTACCAATCTAGTTTGCCAAACCAAACGGATAATTCAAAGAGACTTGCAAAGATAACTCAATCATACATAAAAAAATTCAGAGAAGATTCAAATATTATTCATAGATAAGTTGAATCATAAACCCACAGTTCATCAGTCTCAACAAACACACCGCGAAAAGAAGATTACATCGAATAGATCTCCACGAGAGAGGGGGGAGAACATTGTATTGAGATCCAAAAGGAGAGAATAAGCCATCTAGCTACTAGCTATGGACCCGAAGGTCTGAAGTAAACTACTCACACTTCATCGGAGGGGCTATGGTGTTGATGTAGAAGCCCTCCGTGATGGATGCCCTCTCCGGCGGAGCTCCGGAACAGGCCCCAAGATGGGATCTCATGGATACAGAAGGTTGCGGCGGTGGAATTAGGTTTTTTTCTCCGTCTCTGGTCTATTGGGGATACGTAGGTATATATAGGAGGAAGGAGTACGTTGGTGGAGCTCCAAGGGGCCCACGAGGTAGGGGGCGCGCCCAAGGGGGGTGGCGCCCTCCACCCTCGTGACCTCCTCGGAAGCTTCTTGGAGTAGGGTCCAAGTCTCCTGGATCATGTTCGGTGAGAAGATCACGTTCCGCATAATTGCTACTATCAACTTTGTCGTGGGAACGAACACCTATGGGGCCGGCGGACCAGGCCCCTTTCGGTTCGGCGGGGGGCGGAGATCGCACGAAGAGCGGATCGAGGCGAAGCACACGAGCGGTTTACCCAGCTTCGGAGCTCTCCGGAGAGATAATACTCCTACTGCTGCTTTGTGGTTTGTATTGTGTTCTTGCTCGGGAGCGCTGAATGCTACAGTGCACACCAGCTACTAACGAGACCGAGCGTGAGTGTATTCTGGTTTCGAACCCCCCTCTATGTTGCGCATGGGCCTCCTTTAATTTGCTCAAGGGGTCACCGACAGGTGGCAACGTAGACAAGGGCAAAAATGGGAAAAGAACTGCGGTTGGTACACCTACTTGAACAGTGTATCCTACCTAACCCTGACGGCAGGGGACAAAGGCATTAAATGCCCATCTGTGTCGCCCAAACAGTGCAGAAAAGGACCGTCAGGGGCGCCACCGCTTGCCATGATGGCTATCTTGTCAGCGCCGCTCGCCACCTCGCACCGCTGGCTGCACAGCCTCTTGCCACGCGCGCCTGGAACGGTCCCAGGGTGACACGTTGGTGGATGTGCTGGAGCGCGGGTATAGAGTGGTAGCTTGCCGCGGCAAGCGCCTTGCCGCGCCCGAAAGCTTGTCGCTCACCGGGCCTTGCCGGGACGCGTGGCGCGTCACGGCAAGTTCCTTGAAATGCCTTGGTTGGCCTTCCCGGCAAGCTCCTCTTGCCGGGGCCTTGTCTTCTTGGCTTGAACACTTTGTTCTTGAATGGTTCCAAAGGAACCACGGAGGACCTTGGCGGTCACCCGGCAAGCCTTGCCGCGGGGTGCTGCGACTGCCCGTGTAAAAGTTCAGGATACTAGGGTACCCCTACTCTAGTACACCGACAAACTTTCAACTAAAATTTCTCTAGGAACATATCTTAAATAGTAGAACTAAAGCATAAGCTACGACATAATTTGCAAAGTCCTTTTGACTATGTTCATGATAATTAATTCATCTAATGAACTCCCACTCAGATAGACATCCCTCTATTCATCTAAGTGATACATGATCTGAGTCAACTAGGCCGTGTCCCATCATCACATGAGACAGACTAGTCATCATCGGTGAACATCTTCATGTTGATCGTATCTACTATACGACTCATGTTCGACCTTTCAGTCTCTTGTGTTCCGAGGCCATGTCTGTACATGCTAGGCTCGTCAAGTCAACCTAAGTGTTTTGTGTGTGCAAAACTGGCTTACACCCATTGTATGTGAACGTTAGAATCTATCACACCCGATCATCATGTGGTGCTTCGAAACAACAAACTTCCGCAACGGTGCACAGTTAGGGGGAACAATTTGTTGGAATTTTAATGAGGGATCATCTTATTTATGCTACCGTCGTTCTAAGCAAATAAGATGTAGACATGACAAACATCACATGCAAATCATAGAGTGACATGATATGGTCAATATCATCTCGCGCCTTTGATCTTCATCTTTCAGGCGTGGCATGATCACCTTCGTTACCGGCATGACACCATGATCTCCATCATCATGATCTCCATCATCGTGTCTTCATGAAGTTGTCTCACCAACTATTACTTCTACTACTATGGCTAACGGTTAGCAATAAACTAAAGTAATTACATGGCGTTTTCAATGACACGCAGGTCATACAATAAATTAAGACAACTCCTATGGCTCCTGCCGGTTGTCATACTCATCAACATGCAAGTCATGATTCCTATTACAAGAACATGATCAATCTCATACATCACACATATATATATATATATATATATATATATAATTCATCACATCCTTTTGGCCATATCACATCACATAGCATACCCTGCAAAAACAAGTTAGACGTCCTCTAATTGTTGTTGCAAGTTTTACGTGGCTGCTATGGGTTTCTAGCAAGAACGTTTCTTACCTAGGCAAAAGCCACAATGGTGATATGCCCATTGCTATTTACCCTTCATAAGGACCCTTTTCATCGAATTCGATCCGACTAAAGTGGGAGAGACTGGCACCCCCTAGCCACCTTTATGCAACAAGTGCATGTCAGTCGGTGGAACCTGTCTCACGTAAGCGTATGTGTAAGGTCGGTCCGGGCTGCTTCATCCCACAATACCACCTAAACAAGATAGGACTAGTAACGGTAAGAAAATTGAACAAACCAACTCCCACAACTACTTGTGTTCTACTCGTGCAAATAATCTACGCAATAGACCTAGATCATGATGCCACTGTTGGGGAACGTAGCAATAATTCAAAATTTTCTATGCATCACCAAAATCAATCTATGGAGATTCTAGCAACAAGAGAGGGATAGGATGAGTGTATCTTCATACCCTTGAAGATCGCGATGCGGAAGCGTTACAAGAACGCGGTTGGTGGAGTCGTACACGCAACAATTCAGATCGCGGTCGATTCCGATCTAAGCGCCGAACGGAGGATGCCTCGCGTTCAACACACGTACAGCCCGGGGACGTCTCCTCCTTCTTGATCCAGCAAAGGGAGACGAGAAGTTGAGGGAAAACTCCAGCAGCACGACGGCATGGTGGCGATGGAGCTCGTGGTTCTCCGGTAGAGCTTCGCTAAGCACTACGAAGGAGGAGGAGGTGTTGGAGGAGGGAGGACTGCGCCAGGGAAGAGGTGCGGCTGCCCTCCCACCCCTCCACTATATATAGGGGCAAGGGGAGAGGGGGAGGCGCCCTAGGGTTTCCCCTAGGGGGGACGGCCAAGCAGATTGGATCTCCCTAGGGAAAATCCTAGGGAGACTTGCCCCCCAAGCCAAGCAGGTGGAGGATTGCCTCCCAAGCCAGGTGGAGGCGCCCCACCTCCCCAAATAACATGGGAAAGGGTGTGCGGGGCGCACCACCCCTTAGTGGGCTGGTTTGCCCCATCCCCTTTGGCCCATGAGGCCCTCCAACACTTGCTGGGGCTCCCGAAACACCTTTCGGTCATGCTGGCCATAGCCTGGTACCCCCGGAACACTTCGGGACTCCAATACCCTTCGTCCAATATATCGATCTTCACCCCGGACCATTCCGGAACTCCTCGTGATGTCCGCGATCACATCCGGGACTCCGAACTACCTTCGGTAACCACATACTATTTCCTATAACAACTCTAGCATCACCGAACCTTAAGTGTGTAGACCCTACGGGTTTGGGAACCATGCAGACATGACCGAGACGTTCTCCGACCAATAACCAACAGCGGGATCTGGATACCCATGTTGGCTCCCACATGTTCCACGATGATCTCATCGGATAAACCATGATGTCTAGATTCAATCAATCCCGTATACAATTCCCTTTGTCCATTCGTATGTTACTTGCCCGAGATTCAACCGGCGGTATCCCTATACCTTGTTCAATCTCGTTACCGGCAAGTCTCTTTACTCGTTCCATAATGCATGATCCCGTGACTAACTACTTAGTCACATTGAGCTCATTATGATGATGCATTACTGAGTGGGCCCAGAGATACCTCTCCGTCATATGGAGTGACAAATCCCAGTCTCAATTCGTGCCAACCCAACAGACACTTTCGGAGATACCTGTAGTGCACTTTTATAGCCACCCAGTTAAGTTGTGACATTTGGTACACCCAAAGCATTCCTACGGTATCCGGGAGTTGCACAATCTCATGGTCTAAGGAAATGATACTTGACATTAGAAAAGCTTTAGCAAACGAACTACACGATCTTGTGCTATGCTTAGGATTGGGTCTTGTCCATCACTTCATTCTCCTAATGATGTGATCCCGTTATCAACAACATCCAATGTCTAGGGGCAGGAAACCATAACCATCTATTGATCAACGAGCTAGTCAACTAGAGGCTCACTAGGGGCATGTTGTGGTCTATGTATTCACACATGTATTACGGTTTCCAGTTAATACAATTATAGCATGAACAATAGACAATTATCATGAACAAGGAAATACAATAATAACCATTTTATTATTGCCTCTAGGGCATATTTCCAACAGATGCGGCAATAGTAGCGTAAGTATTTCCCTCAGTTTTTGAGAACCAAGGTATCAATCCAGTAGGAGGCTCCTCAAAAGTCCCATGCACCTACACAAACAAACGAAGAACTCGCAACCAACGCAATAAAGGGGTTGTCAATCCCTTCACGACCACTTGCGAAAGTGAGATCTGATAGAGATAGTATAATAAGATAAATATTTTTTTGGTATTTTATGATATTGATTTGGAAAAGTAAAGATGCAAATAAAAGTAGATGGAAAACTTATATGATAAAAGATAGACCCGGGGGCCATAGGTTTCACTAGTGGCTTCTCTCAAGATAGCATAAGTATTACGATGGGTGAACAAATTACTGTCGAACAATTGATAGAAAAGCGAATAATTATGAGATTATCTAGGCATGATCATGTATATAGGCATCATGTTGGCGACAAGTAGACCGACTCCTACCTGCATCTACTACTATTACTGCACACATCGACCGCTATCCAGCATGCATCTAGAGTATTAAGTTCATAAGAACAGAGTAATGCATTAAGAAAGATGACATGATGAAGAGGGATAAACTCATGCAATATGATATAAACCCCATCTTTTTATCCTCGATGGCAACAATACAATACGTGCCTTGTTGCCCCTGCTGTCACTAGGAAAGGACAACGCAAGATTGAACCCAAAGCTAAGCACTTCTCCCATTGCAAGAAAGATCAATCTAGTTGGCCAAACCAAACTGATAATTCGAAGAGACTTGCAAAGATAACTCAATCATACATAAAAGAATTCAGAGGAGATTCAAATATTTCTCATAGATAAACTTGATCATAAACCCACAATTCATCGGATCTCGACAAACACACCGCAAAAAGATTTACATCGAATAGATCTCCAAGAAGATCGAGGAGAACATGGTATTGAGAAGAAGCCATCTAGCTAATAACTATGGACCCGAAGGTCTATGGTAAACTACTCACAACTCATCGGAGGGGCTATGGTGTTGATGTAGAAGCCCTCCATGGTCGATTCCCCCTCCAGCGGAGCACCGACGAAGGCTCCAAGATGGGATCTCACGGATACAGAAGGTTACAGCGGTGGAACTAGGTTTTCGTGGCTTGTTCTGATGTTCTCGGGGTACGTGGGTATATATAGGAGGAAGAAGTAGGTCGGTGGCCGCCTGAGGGGCCCATGAGATAGGGGGGCGCGCCCTGTAGGGGTGGGCGCGCACTCCAAGTCCTCTGGATCACGTTCGTTCCAAAAATCACGCTCCCGAAGGTTTCATTGCATTTGGACTCTGTTTGATATTCGTTTTCTTCGAAATACTGAAATAGGCAAAAAAATAGCAATACGGGCTGGGCCTCCGGTTAGTAGGTTAGTCCCAAAAATGTTATAAATGTGTAAAGTAAAGCCCATAAACATCCAAAACGGGTAATATAATAGCATGGAACAATCAATAGTTACATTGGAGACATATCAGGCCCATATATATCCTCGCGTGGTGGTTAGTGCGTAAAGGCCAGAGGCCAACTCAGAATAAATACCCAAACCTGTTAGTGCATTGAGGGCTCGCAGAGACGAGCAGAGACTCATGATAATGTGACCCCGTCGCCCCGTCTCGTGGACTTACGACAAGGGCCTAGACTGCCCGGCCGTGCCACGTGGAGAACTCGCGGGTGCTCTATGGGCCCGCCCGACTTTCACATCAACTCACGGGTACCCCTCATGGCCGACCCGACTTCAACATTGGTCTTAAGTAAAGTCAAGGTAACCGTGTGTCCAAACATCAAGGGGAAAACCCGAGGAATCACCCACGGAGGATTCCACTCAATGTAATCATCAAGGTGAATGTAAGAGGGACCACCCTCGAGGTTCACACTTGATGTGTTGAATGACAGAGCCGTATCGGGAATGGTGAAAGAGGAAATCACCCTCGATGACCACGACCCAATAGCTACACTACAGAATTATCATCAGGAGTGCGCTATGAGGGATCACCCTCGGCATTCGATAGTAGCTCTGCAGAGTCGAGAAACAAAAGGGGCATGATGTGATGTGAGGTGTCGGGCTCTGGTCGTCGATCACGCTTATCGAGTCATCGATGATGAAGCAGGGGCAACAGGGAAAAGGTGGGGGTCACTGATGGATCACCAACCAACCTATACTAAGAAGTTTAGGATAAGCAGGTAGGTAACAATAGCAGGTACAAAAGCAGGCTATGCATCAGAATAGGAGCAAACAATAACAGTAGCAAAATCTAATGCAAGCAGGAGATTATATAATGGGCGATATCGAGAGGATCAAAGGGGGGCTTGCCTGGTTGCTCAGACAAGAAGGAGGGTTGTCGGTGACGTAGTCGATCACAAAGGCATCAGCAGCGGTCTCAGGGCCTACCGGAGAGAGGAGGGGGAAGAAACATTAAATACACGCAAACATACGCATAACATGGCAATAAGAGATACCGGTAAAGGGGGACAATATCCAGGAAAGTTTTCCCGGTTCCGGACGTCTGTCACATAGATGAACCGGAGGGGAAAGTTTTGACATTTGCTATGATAGGGACGTGTGGCGGGCGAACAGACTACGTATTTGGATTCGTCTCTTCGTTCTGAGCAACTTTCATGTAGAAAACTTTTTCATCCGAGCTACGGTTTATTTTATATGATTTTTCAAAGTTTTAACAATATTCTGAAATTAATATTAATTCGAAATAAAAGGGAAATTGCTAGGTGCACCCGGTGCAGTGCACCCAGCAGTGCACAAGAGGATGACAGTGGGTCCAAGGGGTCCCAGTTGACCAGTCAATGTTTGACTGGTCAACAGGGGGTGCTTGTCATAGACTATTTGATTAACTAACTAGTGTAATTAGTTAAACTAGGTAATTAGCCTAATTAAGCCAGATTAAACTAATTAATTAATTAATTTAATCATTAATATTATTTTAAAAACATATATTTTTTATCCTTTTTAAAAGGGCAGGGCGTTGGGCCCTAGTAGTCAGCGGCCCAGAGGCCTTATGGGGGCGTGGGTTACGGGTGCGGGCGTCGGGCGGCTGTAGGGGCGAACCCGGTCGCGCAGATGAAGACCGTCGGGCTGCCGGCAAGCGGCGCCAAGGGCATGTGAGGGAGGGAGGGGGGCGAAGGGGAGGAGCAGGTGAAATTCAAGAAAGTCATCAAGAGCAAGGTAAGGAGGAGCAATAAGAAGCTTCAAGCGGGTAGGCAACCATACGTTACCTGAAATAGAGGGTGAAAGGGGTTCAGAGCAATGGGAATAAGTATTGCGTCTAATAGCAGAATAGATCACTAGGAAGGTGGCTCGTGATTTACATACGAAGCCAAGTGCAAAGAATATTTCAGAGTCAAGGTTGTACAGGAGAGTCAGGTTTCGATCCTGTGGAACTGTGGGTTATGGGCCCACCATGTGGGATAAAAGCAAGAAGGGTGCTAACATTTTGTACGGTCATGATAGCAATGCAGGTTAGAGGATAGCTTGTCGGTTATGTTGGCAACAACGTTGGTACCAAGGGCGAGGGACGAAGAGAACCATTTTCCTGCTCGTTAAGACGAGGCGGACCAATAGGCAAAGTTCTCGTCCATCGGTGGCAACCGGAATGTCATCAACAATAGTAACAAGGTCGTCTTACTGACAGAGTGTGTACACCGAGGTGTTTACATAAGAAAGGAATTATCACTGCTCAGATGTTAGGCTACAAGAAAGGTTAAACAAAGCCATGGAGACTTGAATCAGTTATCGGTGTTCTCGAGTGTCTAACAACTCAGAACCCGTGGAAAATTTGAATCGGTGAGAATAATAGTTGATGAAGAACTCATAAGAGGTTATGTAGTTCCATGATAATCTCGAGATACCATTGGGTAATACTCGAGGATATAGCAGGATAGAGGTTGGACAGGTGAAAAGATTTACAGAAGACAAGTACTTTAACTTGTCTGAGAAAAAGGGGACCAAAGAAGAACAATATGGTCGGAACCATAGTTGCAAAGGACCAAATATAGATACTAGATGAACTCATCACAAGGGGGGAGTGAGGGAGTCCTGGATTAGGGGGTATCCGGATAGCCGGACTATATACATCGTCCGGACTATTGAAGCATGAAGATACAAGACTCAAGACTCCGTTCCGTGTCCGGATGGGACTCTCCTTTGCATGGAAGACAAGCTTGACGATCCGGATATTGTGTTTCCTTCCTTGTAACCGACTCCATGTAAACCCTAGCCCTCTCCGGTGTCTATATAAACTGGAGGGGTTGGTCCTTAGAAGGCCGATCACAATTACAATCATAATCATCATAGGCTAGCTCCTAGGGTTTAGCCTCTACGATCTCGTGGTAGATCTACTCTTGTACTACTCATATCGTCAATATTAATAAAGCAGGAAGTAGGGTTTTACCTCCATCGAGAGGGCCTGAACCTAGGTAAACATTGTGTCCCTTGCTTCCTGTTACCATCAGCCTAAGATGCACAGATCGGTACCCCCTACCCGAGATCCGCCGGTTTTGACACCGACATTGGTGCTTTCATTGAGAGTTCCTCTGTGTCGTCGCGGCAAGGGTTGATGGCGCCTTCAATCATTAACAACACGGTCCAAGGCGAAACTTTCCTCCCTGGACAGATCTTCGTGTTCGGCGGCTTCGCACTGCGGGCCAATCCACTTGGCCATCTGGAGCAGATCGACAGCTACACCCCTGGCCACCAGGTCAGGTTCGGAAACTTGAATTACACGGCCGACATTCGCGGAGGCTTGATCTTCGACGGATTCGGGCCTGTGCCAGAAGCACCGGACAATCACGATGAGCACAGCTTAGACCTGCTATCGGACAATGCTCGGGATATCGCCCCTGCAGTAGCCCCTGACCTAAATTCGAAGCAGGTTGTGTTGCCTAAGGATGGAGGGATGGACCCCGCCCCGTAGGCCGCACACTCACCAGCGGTGGAGCCGAACACAGGTTTCACCTTGGTGGAGGCCTGTGACTCCGGACCCCCGGACTCGTATCCGGTTGTTGGTTCCGGTCCGCGCACTCTCGAGCTAGCCGAGCCAGTTTGGGCTCTGGTAATGGAGTTTACCGCTGCGGATATCTTCCAGCACTCGCCCTTTGGTGACATGCTGAACTCATTAAAGTCTCTCTCTTTGTCAGAAGGCTCTTGGCTGAACTATGTCCGGCTTGAGCGGGAAGTAGGTGACGAAGGAATTCATTGCCCACCCACCACCCACTTCATTGCCACGGTCGATGATCTAACCGACGTGCTTGACTTCGACTCTGAAGACATCGACGGTATGGACGACGATGCAGGAGAAGAACATGAACCACCGCTCACTGGGCGGTGGACAACCACCTCCTCCTACGATATATATATGGTGGACACTCCGAAGGAAACCAATGGCGATGAGGCAATGGAGGATAACCCCTCAGGAAGAAAAAAAAGCATGGGCGTTGTCGGCGCCGCTCCAAGCCCCGCCACAGCAATACCGGCCTAGGAGACGAAAACAATTCGGATGGTGCCAAAGAGGAATACAACCCTAATCAGGCTGCCTTCAAGCAGGCCGAACTGGACAGTGGGATACTTGGAAAGGAACAATTATACGCCCCCCTCTGAGGACGAGGTAAGCCTCGGCAATGACGAATTCGGCGTGCCTGAAGATCCAGTGGAACAAGTTCGCTTCAAGCGACGGCTCATGGCCATGGCAAGGAGCCTGTAAAGGAAGCAACAGCAGCTTAAAGCTGACCAAGATTTGCTCGTGGAAAGGTGGACCAAGGTCCTGGCCACCGAAAAATACAGACTCGACCGCCCCGACAAAGGGCACACACGGCACAACTGGCTACCTCAACCTAAGCAGGAGAACCCAAGGCACATACCCCAACATCAACACATCACTACGGTCCAAGACAATACGAAGGACACACGAAGAGGCATCCTCAAGCCTCAGCACAACGGTCATAAACGTCAAGTCAGGGAAGCCAGTGCCAAGTCCAGCAACTCCCAGTCCGGTCAGCGGACAAAGAATAGCTCAAGCCTATCCGGCCCAAACCACACACTCGACCAACCATGTGAAATTCATGGTACTCCTAGAAGGACGGCAAAGAATGCCGGATCCTCAAAACAAAGCGGCTGGTCGTGTGCCGGAAGCAATGAGGGGAGGCGTCTAGTCAAGAGAACCCCCAGAGCATAAAAGTACGGCCAATCGCCCCTGATCACATCAACCACAGCAGTTCAATTGCAGTACCTCTAGACATAGTAGTCCGGGGGCTCCATAACACATAAAGCCCCCGCGGGCATGAAACCACAAATAACATATTTTAAAAGATGCCAGGTGCAAAGGCCAAGTTTTATCGGCCCACCACTCTAACGGTGGTCTTCGGATCACCAAAAAATGTAACGCCAAAGAATAATTCTTCAGCACCTTCCCCTCATACGGTAATCTACCACATGCTAACGGGATGAACCATGTTGACTAGATTCCACGTGGTAAACCATTAGGCCAACACCGTGTGATATAATCACACCTATGGGCAAGGCCGAACCCCGCCCTTAGAGCGGAAATCATACAGCTGCCGGAGTAGCGAGTCGTGCATGCCTATCAAAATTCTGATATGACAACCAACTATCCGGACACCAACTGCGGAGTCCGCGCTACTTCACGGTATAACGACTGGGTTAACCAGGGTCCGATCAGGAACCCTCGGACCAATCACAAGAGGACGTTCAGCTGCCTACTAGTATTTGCCTTTACAAACTAACTTTGACGCAGAACAGGATTGGCGACGTGGAATTGGCCCAGACACACAAGGACAGGAACATGCCCCCCCCCCAAAGAAGGCAGTATGGATTCACTTCAAATCCACTCAGAGCCCCCTCCAGTCCGGCCATCACAGGTTCCGCCAAAAACACCTCTTTTCATAATCATAAATCGTACTCATACGCATAGACATATAATACTACTACCATGCGTAGACTTCAATAACACTTACCGGCCGTCGTTTCTCATCGACGCCTCGTGCTACGCCTGATTATGCAAGGGGCTTCACAGTATGGCAGTGAAGTTCCACCACCTTTTCGGTCGCTCGGCACCCCGAACTTATAGCACTATATGCATTAGCTCCGAATCATGTCTTGGGTCATTGGTTGGGTTTGCCCGGCTGCCTTATTTTGGTACCTTACGTTCCGTTTCGGCTAAGGTAGCACAGGGAGAACTACTGCCATTGTGTCCTGGATCTGCCGGACGAGCACCTCAGTGGAGAAAGCCGAAAACTGACCGTCATGATACAGCGAGAGCTGGTCAGCTGTTTGAGAGGTTGTAAAATCCTTAAAGATTTATTCCGCATAACACCATTATAAATGCAGAGTGCGATGGATCGGCCCTCCGATCAGGCGCCAATAGAGCCCCTAGTTCGGCCTTCCGAACACTAGGGGTTGCGCCGACCATATTCGAATTCCTATGGCTAAGTGAGAGTGGTAAATCCCTATAGTCCGATTGCCTGGTTCGTGGTGAGGAACACCTCCTTAAAAGGACCCAGCCATGGGATAAAGAGTGTTCAGGTATGTCCCGAACACCCCCGTATTTATTTCGTGGGGGCAGAAGCCGACGACTAGCCAACTCTCAGGATTTACATACACTAAACAGCCGCACAGGAAGAACAAATGTTCAAACAAAACATGCAGTAAATAATAAAAGTGCCGTTATCCCATATTACAAAGAACGGCAAGAATGCCCTCAGGGAAATATGATGTCTTTGGTACACTTATCCGCCACAAGGCGGGCTCCCTTCAGTACACCTTCATAGTACAACTCGAGCTTGCTGTGCTCCTTACCCTCTGGCGGCCCCTCGGTCATCAGCTTCTCCGCATCAAGCTTCCCCCAATGCACTTTTGCATGGGCAAACGCCATGCATGCACCTTCTATGCAAACTGATCGCTTAACAGCATCAAGCCGAGGACAGGCGCCCACAATCCGCTTCACGAGTCCGAAATAACTGCTTCGAATGGGTTCCGCGGGCCACAGCCGGACAACCAAGTCCTTCATGGCTAGTTCGGCCGCCTGGTGCAGTTCGACCAGCTGCTTCAGCTGATCGATAAAGGGCACCGGATAGTTCGGCGCCAAATATTGCGACTAGAAATCCCTCTCCGCAGACTTCTTCTCCTCGGTCCGGTAGAATTGGGCGGCATCTGATATGCTGCGAGGCAGATCCGCAAACGACCCTGGAAAAACAAGAATTCAGCTTGTCGCTTAGAGTTCTCCATACTATCATGTAAAAATGGCCATGAGTACAAAAAGCCTTACCAGCCGCAACCTTCCGGGCCTCCTGAATGTCCCGCACAGCACCTCGGGCTTCTTTCCGAGCATCTTCCGCGGCTTCGAGAGCTTGGGCGAGTTTGGATTCTTTTCCTACTAGACTCTGCTCCAAGCCCTCGCTTTTCTTCACAGTCTCCTGGAGCTCTCGCTCAGGTGCGATGACCCTGGCCTCGTGTTTCTCATGAAGCGCCTATTCGACGGTAGCCTTCTCGTTGGCATCAGCCACAGCCTTCTTTAGTGCCTCAAATTCGGCACTCGCTCCTAGAGCATACAATACAAATACTTTTCACTAGGCACAATTACTCATTCGTGCCAACTTCAAGACAATGTTTTCAACATACCTTGCTTGTCTTCCAATTGGTTCTTCACACGGCCAAGTTCCTCCTTGGCCCGTGCCAAGCTCTGCTTCAGTCCGGACACTTCTGCATTATGAGCGGCCGTCCTCTCTGCAGACGCCTGTTTTCACACAAAGGGGTATACGTCATTCACACAGGCTCCTGCGAAAGCAGAGGATTTGATCCCCTGCCCGGCTCCCTCTCCTTCGTCGGACAGTGTATCAGGGGCTACTACTCATATTATGACGATTCCTCAAAGGTTTCTTAGGAAACATACCTCAAAGGCCTTTATAAGGCCAAGGCAGGACTCATTTAGCCCGCTCTCGGCGGACTGAATCTTTTCAACCACCGCACCCATGAGGGTCCGATGTTCATCGACGATAGACGCGTTCTTTAACGCTATCGATAGACCGCCTGGCAGCTCTGCTTGGACAGAGGTTGCCAGCAGAGTAGGCAAGCCTCCCACCGTCAAAGGTGGCTGCTCGCCCGATCCTGGAGCCTTAGAGGTCTCCAGGACCTTGTCCGGCTATGGGCCGAACCCAAGATCTCCCCCGCCGTCGGCACGCTTGGGGGCCATCGCTCCCGTGTGTCCAGCTCTAGAGATATGCCCCCCTGGTCCGGGTCCCGTTGAGACGACACTTCAGTGTCGCGCCTGGACTTTAGGGAAGGGGCCTTTGGAGGCGTCTCGCTCGCCAAGGCATCTGAGCTCAGTGAATCCTTCGATGAGGACTATCCGGTGTGAGACCTCGCCGGGCTATACGGAATATTGCAACAGTTAAAACTACTATACCCAAACAATCCCGGACGCATATGCGTGTTCGGATTTCGTATACTTACGACTTTTCCAGGGGCTAGGCCCTGGGATCCCACTCCGGGCTGCTATCAGCAACCGTGGTGGATGCCTCTGGGAGGGAACCTTTCCCCCTCTTGGGCGATTCGACCTCCAGGGATGAGAAGGCCATCCTTTTCTTCCCACCTCCAGAGTGCGGCTCGTCCTCGTCTGCTTCCTCCTCTCGTCTTCAGAAGAAGGATCGTCGCTAGAGTCTTCGGATTTGGTGTCCGAAGCCTCGCGACGACGGAGGCCACTCTAGGTCTTTTTGACCTTCTTGGAGGCCTCTTTCTTTGGCACCTCGTAAGGCGTGGGGACCAGCATCTTTGTCAGAAGAGGTCCGGCCGGTTCCTCCGGCAGCGGAGCCGGACAATGTATCTGCTCCACCTTTTTTATCCATCCCTGGGGTTATGATAAAACACGATAAAGATGTCTCCCTCAGGACATGCCAACTGAAGCATGGATGGATGGAGCATAGCTATGACTTACCGGGCTTGCAGAATGGGATAATTGATACCCACGGTCCTCGGAGGAGCCCGTCCATGATTTGCCAGACTTAAAGAGCACCTTCCAGATATCCTTGTGGGAGGAATCGTAGAGCTCCCAAAGCGTCTGGTGCTCGGTTGGGTCGTACTCCCAGAAGTTGCAGGCTCGACGCTGGCAAGGGAGAACCACGCGAACTAACATCACCCAGACTACGTTGACGAGCTTGACGTCCTTGTCGACCACGCTCTGAACGCGCGTCTGGAGCAGCGACAGCTCATCGGACAAGGACCAGTTCGAGCCCTTCTTGGGCCAGGACGTGAGGCGCAGTGGGGCTCCGGATCTGAACTCTAGAGCTGCAGCCCACTTTTTGCCGCGTGGTTCGGTGATATAGAACCACTACTGCTGCCACTCCTTGACGGAGTCGTTGAAGGCACCCGTCGGCCAAACGACCTTGGGCATCTTGCTCACCATGGCGCCGTCGCACTCGGCATGCTCGCCACTCACCACCTTGGGCTTCACATTGAAAATCTTTAGCCAAAGGCTAAAGTGAGGCAAGATTCGGAAAAATCCTCGCACACGACGATGAACGTCGAGATATTGAGGAAGGAGTTGGGGGAAAGATCATGAAAATCAATCCCATAGTAATACATGACTCCATGAACAAATGGGTGAAGGGGAAACCCAAGCCCGCGGACAAAATGGGGAAGGAACACGACTCTCTCGTGAGGCTCCGGAGTAGGGACGACCTGTCCCACCGGTGGGAGACGGTGGCCGATCTTCTTGGCCAGATACCCGGGCTCCGGGAGCCTTTTGATATCCTTCTCCTGGACAGTAGAGGCCATCCATCTGCCCCCTACTCCGAATCTGGACTTCTTCGGGATACCTTTCTTCGATGGAAGATAAGAATGCCTGGGCGTTCGGGCTCGAACAGAGGGGAATGGGCTAGCGGAAGAAGAAGGCATGTGTAAAGAGGAAGAGACCTTGTCTCTTTATAGAGACGGTAAAAGGTTTTTGCGCCTCCCCACTTGCTTGGTGGAACCCGCTCGCTCCCCACTCGCCGCGATTAGCGGTGCGGTTGGATTACCCATACCCGTATTGATGAGAATCCCGTGATAAGGGGACACGATCTCTGCTATGGCAAAACATGCAGAAGAAATCGCCTCGCGATTTGTGCTATGGCTGGTTGTGGGAAACGGCTCGAATAATGACCCGACCGTAATGACATGTCACATGGTCAGCAGATTACGTTTGTGAAATATCATTTTCTCTACTATGGTATGTGAGAATCATCTTGCAGATCCGGACACGGTTTGAGTGTTCGATAAATACTTTGGAGTATTCGGAGATGGATCCCGCCTTGCAATGCCGAAGACAAGACTGCGCACCATACTCATCGTCATTGAAGCCTGGTTCAGGGGCTACTGCGGGAGTCCTGGATTAGGGGGTATCCGGACAGCCGGACTATATACATCGTCCGGACTATTGAAGCGTGAAGATACAAGACTCAAGACTCCGTTCCGTGTCCGGATGGGACTCTCCTTTGCGTGGAAGACAAGCTTAGCGATTTGGATATTGTGTTTCCTTCCTTGTAACCGACTCCATGTAAACCCTAGCCCTCTCTGGTGTCTATATAAACCGGAGGGGTTGGTCCTTAGAAGGACGATCACAATTACAATCATAATCATCATAGGCTAGCTCCTAGGGTTTAGCCTCTATGATCTCGTGGTAGATCTACTCTTGTACTACTCATATCGTCAATATTAATCAACCAAGAAGTAGGGTTTTACCTCCATCGAGATGGCCCGAACCTGGGTAAACATTGTGTCCCTCGCTTCCTGTTACCATCAGCCTATGACGCACAGATCGGGACCCCCTACCCGAGATCCGCCGGTTTTGACACTGACAGGGAGGGTTATTATTATTACAAGAAGCTTCCATGATAAGTTCCACATCAGGTCCATGGGCATGAACACAAAGGTTCAACGTCGACTCCCACTTCTCTAATGCATAGCTTTTCATTCACTTCTTGCTTTTAATGAAGATGTAGAATTGAAAATTTATCCAAAGAAACGCCAGTAGATATATCCTGTATAATCTTCGGGTTCACACAGATTAGGGAAGCCATAGATTCAACCGATAGGGGCATCTTAAGAACATATACCACAAACTTCATGAGTAAATAACTCAAGCCCAAAGGCAGAGTCTGGTTGACGAGAGCGGGGGATTCAATTTACCAAAGGCATTGTGTATCCGAGGAAAGGCTCACAAGGTTACTGAATGTGAAGGACGCTGTCGGATAAAACCCAACAAAGGACCTAGAGGTCCATAATAGATCTGATGTGAGTATCGGTACTCAGCCAAAAGAAGAAAGAATACAAGGAGGTCAGGTTATAGAAACAACTGACTAATTCAAAGCTCAAATGCAAAGAAATTATGGTTTCCAAATCGGGGGATCAGAAATAAAGTCTCTGATCAAAGACAAGTAAGTTGAATAGACATAGATCGACAATCAAGCAAGGCTTGATTCGCCGAACACCAGCTCATGTCCAGAGTGACGTCTGAACCAAGGGAAGGATTTTAAATAGGCTAGTGATTGCAAGCACTCACAAACAAAACGAATCAAATGCTCGAAATCACGATGACAAAGGATACTAATGAGCATTGCTAGACATACGGGGTAAACATAATGCAAGCAGATAAGTATTTGCCGAGAAATAGTTGGAGAGGATTACTGGAAGATCGGATAGTACTTCAAAGTATGAATCACTTGATCATCTAGGAATGAACAAATCCTTGAAAAGTGTGAGGAATTATTCATAGGGGTATTCATGCGGCAAGGAACTACAGGGCAGTGCTAGTAACCATAAAGGATTCTAGGAACATCAGAGAGTATTTCAGGACATCTTGTAATAACAAGGGCAACTAGGGATGAAGGTATGAACGACAATGTAGATAGTTACCCATAAGGATTTATCGGTGGTAGGGATCGCAACGGCTAAGGGTACAAGGGTCTCAGGAAAACATCGGAGAGTATCTCTAGAATCTTCTGGTGAAGCGGGCCATCATCTGGAATGAGGGGCTCTCCCGGAGAAAGTATTCACGAGATCCTAGAGTTAGAGTTAACAAAATCATTTAACTTGACTAGCAGAGAGATCAGATTCCCAGTGCATAGACGAGGAATAAAAGATCCTAACACCATGTAACGCCCCGGATTAGATGCGCAAGGTGTCCGCCAGTTATTCGTCGTTGTTGCCATGTCATTTGCTTGCGTGTTGCACTTTGCCATGTCATCATCTGCATTTCATATCATGTCATCATGTGCATTTCATTTTGATACGTGTTCGTCTCATGCATCCGAGCATTTTCCCCGTTGTCCGTTTTGCAATCCGGCACTCCTATGTCATCCGGCGTCCCCCTCTTCTCTCTTTTTGTGTGCGGGTGTTAAACCTTCTCTGAATGGCCCGAGGTTTGTCAAGCGGCCTTGGTATAGCACCGGTAGATCGCCTATCAAGTTTCGTGTCATTCGGAGGTCGTTTGGTACTCCAACGGTTAACCGGGTAACCGCAAAGCCTCTTTTGTGTGCAGCCCAACACCCCTTCCAAAGTGGCCCAAAACCCATCTAACTCCCTCCATGCTCTCGGTCGTTCGATCACGATCGCGTGGCCGAAAACCGCTCCTCATTTGGACTCTCCTAGCTCCCTCTACCTATAAATATGTGGCCTTCCCCGAAAATCCCGCAGATCAAACCCTAGCCCCGCTCCCCTCGCGCCGCCGGACACGTCCAACTCCGGCCGGACATGTCCGCCGTCCACCTCACCCGAACCAATCGGAATGCGACACGTCGCCCCAGCGGTCGCTCCCGGCCAACCGAAGCGCGCCACGTCGGCGACCGTGCCTCCCACCTCGCGCCCGCAGCCGCCGAGGCCCGCTGAGCCCAGCGCGGGCCCGCGGGGCCCATCTCCCCGCCGCCGCGACCCGCGGGTGCTGCCGCCCTGCGCCGCCGCTCTGCACTCGCCACCGGCGAGCTCCGCGCCGCCTCGCCGGCGCCTCCCTGCCCGGCAGCTGCCGCCTCGCCCATCGCCGGACCGCGTCACCCCGCCGCCGCCGGACTCCAACTCCGCGCCCGTGCCGCCACCGGCTCCCCCGCGCCGTCCCGCCTCCGCCGCAGTATTCCGTGGCCGCGCCCTCCGGCGCGCCACCCGGCGTCGAGCTTGGCCGCCCTCGGACCTCGCCGCCGCGAGCTCCGGCGCCGCGCCCCGCGGCTTCCGCACCGCCCCTGCCGGGATCCGGCCGAATCCGGCCCGATCCGACCGGGAGCACCTCGTCCCCGACCTCTCCGGTGCCTCCCCGGCCTCCTTCCTCATCTCCGGCGAGAACCCCGGCCGTCCTCGTCATCCGCGCCCGGGTCAACCCTCAGATCCGGAGGTGAAATTCGTCAAAGTCCCTGAAGTATTTTACATTTTCATGCCATGTTCGTCATGCTATATCTCTGCGTCCGTAGCTCCGTTTCGTGCGTATAATATGTCAATTTGTTCGTCTCGAGGAGTACTTCATTTCATTTCATTGCATCATTTTCATTTGAGCTCATCTTGATGCTGGAAATGCTGTTGAAAGAGTGCATGTTGATGTTAATCTGCTGAAACTGTTATAACTTGCTCATTTATCATTTTTCCCCATGATTGATGTGTGCATCCTATGAGGTTGATGTCTACATGTATGTTGATCTATGCCATGCCATCTTTTCAGGGGTGTATGCCATGTATTTTTGTGATCAATGTGGTGACTAGCACAAGCATGCAAACTAGGCTTCGTGATATTGCTGATTTTAGTCCCTGTTCTGCTGTTATTTTGATGCCATGTAAACTTGATGCTACAGAGGGATCCATGCATATTTAGAGATACTTCAGTAAGGGTATTTTGAACATATGGTTATTGTCTATCCATTCATACCCTTGTTTGCAATTATGGAGTAGTCTAGCATGTCATTTTGCTGCTCTACTTTTGCTTCAAAATGTTTCCTGGCAGATTGTTTACATGTTATTCAATTTGGCCAAGGTTGCTATATTTGATCCTGGCATGCTATGGACTTGTTCTTGACTTGGTTTGTTTCACAAACATGTCTTCTTGATGATGCTATGCTTATCTTGTCATGCAATGACTTGTGGTGAGAGAATCGAGCTTGTTAAGTAGTGTACATGATGTTGCTGTTTTGCTAGACAGATTCTGTTATATTTTGTTGCTATGTTAACATGTTGCTACTAATCATTCTATGCATAATCTGGAGATGTTATATAAACATGTTTTGATCTACATGTCATTATCTATCCATCCATGCCCCTGGTAGCATTTATAGCTTGCTGTACATTGTTCATATCTTGCTCCAAAGTTGCTTGAAAATGTTGCTATCAGCCTGTTAACATTAAGTTCACTTGTTCCCATGTGTTTTCCTAGTGATCCATGAATCCTATGAACTTGTTCTTGCCATGCTTAGCTTCATAAACATGCCTTATTACTGTTGGTTGCCTTGCCATGCCATGTATTGCTCTGTGGTGAGTGGTTCAAGCTCACCAACATGCCTACTTAATGTTGTTCCTGCCATGTTTAAATCTGTCATATAACTTGCCATGTTTACATGGGTGCCATCATATTTTCTGATCCTTTTTGGCTCATGGTCAGTAAGGGACTTTTGATCTATGCTATTAGTAGATTCATGCCATGCCTTTGTTTGCCATGATATGTTCCTGTAACATGTTGTTTGATAGCTCTAAACATTGCAACCTGGTGTTATTTCCTGATAAGTCTGAAACTGTTATTATTTGCAATCTTACCATGTGTGTTTGAGCATGTTCTAGTCTTTTCTGGAGATAGCTCAGTGTTCATGTTTTGTTATGCTTTACCTGTACTTCATGCCCATGCCTTTTGTTATTATGTTGTGGTACTGTAGCATATTGTTTTGATGCTTGCAATATGCCTAGTTGCTGTTTTGGACAGATTGTTGTTATGACTTGTATAGTGTGCATGTGTTGAACCGTTGCTCCGTTTTGAGTGTGCTCTATATGAAACTTGCTTGATTTTGCATGTAGTTTCATATTACCATGTTGCATCCTTGTTTTGGTGTATTTGCTTGATGTTTGGGTGCATTTTGCATCAATGCCATGTTCAACTTGTTTTGCTCATATCTTCTAGGCCGTAGTTCCGAATCTAATGAACTTTATATGTAACTTGACTAGAATTTCGTGTGGATCATCTTGGTGCATCTTAACTTGCTGTTTAACAACTTCAACTTAATGTTTATTCAGTTCTGGACCAATTTCGAAATATGCATATGAGGACTTACCGGAATTGTTATATGTTGTTCCCGGCCTCATTTAAACTTGCCCTGATGTGTTGTTCTTGTTTGCATCATCTCTTGCCATGAGTAGCTTCATGTAGCTTTTTAGTGCATCATGCTTGTTGTGCATCATGCCTTGTTCATGTGTGGTGTGTTTACCTATGTTGTGTGCTTCTTCTTGTTAGTTCCTGTTTCGTTGCGATCGTGAGGATTCGTTCGTCTTCGGTTGGTTCGGCTTCATCCGTTCATCTTCTTCATGGACTCGTTCTTCTTCCTTGCGGGATTTCAGGCAAGATGACCGCTACCCTGGATCTCACTACTATCATTACTATGCTAGTTGTTTCGTTCTATCGCTATGCTGCGCTACCTATCACCTGTTTATCAAGCCATCCCATATTGCCATGAACCTCTAACCTTTGACACCTTTCCTATGCAAACCGTTGTTTGGCTATGTTACCGCTTTGCTCAGCCCCTCTTATAGCGTTGCTAGTTGCAGGTGAAGTTGAGGATTGCTCCATGGTGGACAGGGTTTATGTTGGGATATCACAATATCTCTTATATTATTAATGCATCTATATATTTGGTAAAGGGTGGAAGGCTCGGCCTTATGCCTGGTGTTTTGTTCCACTCTTGCCGCCCTAGATTCCGTCATACCGGTGTTATGTTCCCGGATTTTGCGTTCCTAATGCGGTCGGGTGATTTACGGGACCCCCCTGACAGTTCGCTTTGAATAAAACTTGTCCAGCAAGGCCCAACCTTGGTTTTACCATTTGCCTCACCACCACCTATACTTTTCCCTTGGGAGTCGCTCTCTCGAGGGTCATCTTTATTTTAGCCCCCCCGGGCCAATGCTTGTCTAAGTGTTGGTCCAAACCGAGCGATGTCCGGCGCCCCCTGGGCAACCAGGGTCTATGCCAACCCGACGTCTGGCTCATCCGGTGTGCCCTGAGAACGAGATATGTGCAGCTCCTATCGGGATTTGTCGGCACAGCGGGAGGCTTTGCTGGTCTTGTTTTACCATTGTCGAAATGTCTTGTAAACCGGGATTCCGAGACTGATCGGGTCTTCCTGGGAGAAGGTCTATTCCTTCGTTGATCGCGAGAGCTTGTCATGGGCTAAGTTGGGACACCCCTGCAGGGTTTAAACTTTCGAGAGCCGTGCCCGCGGTTATGTGGCAGATTGGAATTTGTTAATGTCCGGTTGTAGATAACTTGACACCAGATCCGAATTAAAACGCATCAACCGCGTGTGTAGCCGTGATGGTCTCTTCTCGGCGGAGTCCGGGAAGTGAACACGGTTTCTGTGTTATGCTTGACGTAAGTAGGTGTTCAGGATCACCTCTTGATCATTGCTAGTTGACGACCGTTCCGCTTGTTCTCTTCTCGCTCTTATTTACGTATGTTAGCCACCATATCTTGCTTAGCCACTGCTGCAACCTCACCACTTTACCCCTTCCTTTCCCATTAAGCTTTGCTAGTCTTGATACCCATGGTAATGGGATTTCTGAGTCCTCGTGGCTCACAGATTACTACAACAACAGTTGCAGGTACAGGTTATGCGATGATCATGACGCGAGAGCGATGTTTGCTTGCCTTGGAGTTCTTTTTCTGTTTCTTCTTCGGTCAGGGGATAGGTTCCAGGTCGGCAGCCTGGGCTAGCAGGGTGGATATTGTTTGAGTTTCTGTTTATGGTTCATCCGTAGTCGGATGTTGTTCTTGTATGTTGTATTGTTGTATTCGTGTGGCATTGTATGCCTTATGTATGTATCCCCATCTATTTATGTAATGTTGATGTAATGATATCCACCTTGCAAAAGCGTTCCAATATGCGGGTCTATCCTTGGTGGGACCTTCGAGTTCCTTTTGGATAGAGTCGCATATTGGGCGTGACAAGTTGGTATCAGAGCCTCGACTGACCCTAGGAGCCCCCTTGATTGATTGTGTAGTTTGGCCGTTGTTGAGTCTAGAAGAAACTTTTTTGGAGTCTAGTTATATCGGAGAGTAGGAATTCTTTTTACTCCTCAGTCCCTTCGTCGCTCTGGTGAGGAATCTTGACGTAGGTGTTTTGCATTACTCCTCTTCCCATTCAAATTTTTCTTTAGGATCACGTGGTTAGTTTCGTGAGTTGTCCATCCTCTTTTATCCGGTGCATTTCTCGTCATGTTGACTCGAGCATCTTCGTTTTTGCAAAGTTCAATCCTCAGTTGTCTTCTTTTCCCACCCGCCCACCGCTTTTTCTTCTCAGAGCCAGAGTCCATAATCGAGTATCCATCCTACTCGTGCGAAATCGTTGCTTTCTTTCCTCAATTATTTCAACCGGTGTTTTCTCTTCAAGTTATTCATCGGTTCCCCGTCCAAGTTGCATTTTTTCCCCTGCCCTCCCACCCTCTTCTTCCCGGAGTCTGAGTCTCTTTCGACCATCAACTTCATTCGTGTGGAGCCTCTTCAGTCTTCTCTCCATTATTTCAACCGGTGAATTCTCGTCTCGATGGACATTCTTCAACTCTTTTTCTTCTCCAGTGGACTCAATTCAAGTTTTTCGGGTTGATCATATTCTTTTCCCTCGGATCAAGTGTTTTTCCCTTTGCTCGTTCGCCTCTCGCCAGTTTATCCTTCCGGAGTGCTCAAGATATCTCATGAGATTCGTCTGTGTTCCAATTAATTCGAGGTTGTCACCTCATTCAAATATTTCAATTGCTCTGGTGCATCACCTATCTTTTCAGCATCCTTTCCAACGGTGTTTTCTTTTAGTGGGCCCTAACCCACAGGTCTTTTCCCAGGATCTTACCTGACTCTTCTAATTTCCCCGGAGTTATTCTCAATTTTTTCAAATGTGACGTAAGAAGGAATTCCATCAGTCACAGGCCTTCCCCAAGATCGCTTTCAAATTCTTTTCATTGTTGGATCAACCTCTTCGCTTTTCATTCTTCCGGAGTATCTCAGTAATTTTGGTGGTGTTTCTCGTCATCATTCGAAGACCAAAGAAGAAGAGTTTTCCTCTAAGTCTTGCCCGTTCTCCTGGAGATTCGCGATGCTAGCTCGTCGTTATCCGATCAAATTGTTTCTAGTCATGCAAATTATTTTCATCCATCTGGAGCATTTCAGGAGTTGCTTTCTCTCTCGATCATCCGGAGGCCATCTTCTCGGAAGATTTCTTCATTCTAAGTTTTCAGATTGGTTCTCCAATTATTCTATATCCGTGCCCTCTCGTTCGTCTCAATATTCTTCCGGTGCTTCGTTCAAGTGTTCTTTAATCAACTCATGATCTCTTTGTTCTTTTGCATCTAAATCCCCTCTAGCTTATTGGTTCTTCTAATTCTTCCCGGCGATTCATTCCTTTTCATCAGTCATTTTTGAATTCTTATGGTGGTTCGTTCAAGATTCTTTTCTTTGATTATCATTTTAATCCTTTTGTTCTTTCGAATCCTACCGGTGGTTCATGAAGACCTTCTCAAGTTTGTGATATGTCACTTCTCAATCCTTTTCTTCGGAGTTTGTTCTTGATGAATAAATTCTAGTTTCAAGTGTTTTCATCTTTTCTTTTCCGGAGTTCAATTTCCTCGGCCATCTCGTCGGTACATCCATCAGAATCATCTCAAGACTCATCTTATTCTTTCATCCTTCATTCTATCTCATCATCCTTTTGTTACCGGAGTTCTTCATGGTGGTTCTTCATGATTTGATTCATTCTTCAATAGTTCATCAAGTATCATTCCATCCTCTCAAGTTCTTGTTCTAATCCTTCCTTTTTCAGCCGGAGTGCTGTCTAAATCCTTTCAGTCCTATTCGTTTCTTTTCTCATTCTAACCACTCCGGTTAGAACGAGTCGTTTCATAGTCTATCTGATTCAGTGAGCTTTCGATTCTCGTCATTCTCGCCGTTCCTCTCTTATTCTCGAGTGCTCTCGATCCTTTGCTTCTTCTCTTGAATTCTTGTTTCGCCTCATCCCTTTTTCCTTTTCCGTCTCGGTCCTAAGATCTCGGGACGAGATCTCTTGTTAGTGGAGGAGTGTTGTAACGCCCCGGATTCGATGCGCCAGGTGTCCACCAGTTATTCGTCGTTGTTGCCATGTCATTTGCTTGCGTGTTGCACTTTGCCATGTCATCATCTGCATTTCATATCATGTCATCATGTGCATTTGATTTTGCATACATGTTCGTCTCATGCATCCGAGCATTTTCCCCGTTGTCCGTTTTGCAATCCGGCACTCCTATGTCATCCGGCGTCCCCCTCTTCTCTCTTTTTGTGTGCGGGTGTTAAACCTTCTCTGAATGGCCCGAGGTTTGTCAAGCGGCCTTGGTATAGCACCGGTAGATCGCCTATCAAGTTTCGTGTCATTCGGAGGTCGTTTGGTACTCCAACGGTTAACCGGGTAACCGCAAAGCCTCTTTTGTGTGCAGCCCAACACCCCTTCCAAAGTGGCCCAAAACCCATCTAACTCCCCTCCATGCTCTCGGGCGTTCGATCACGATCGCGTGGCCGAAAACCGCTCCTCATTTGGACTCTCCTAGCTCCCTCTACCTATAAATATGTGGCCTTCCCCGAAAATCCCGCAGATCAAACCCTAGCCCCGCTCCCCTCGCGCCGCCGGACACGTCCAACTCCGGCCGGACATGTCCGCCGTCCACCTCACCCGAACCAATCGAAACGCGACACGTCGCCCCAGCGGTCGCTCCCGGCCAATCGGAGCGCGCCACGTCGGCGACCGTGCCTCCCACCTCGCGCCCGCAGCCGCCGAGGCCCGCTGAGCCCAGCGCGGGCCCGCGGGGCCCATCTCCCCGCCGCCGCGACCCGCGGGTGCTGCCGCTCTGCGCCGCCGCTCTGCACTCGCCGCCGGCGAGCTCCGCGCCGCCTCCCTGGCGCCTCCCTGCCCGGCCGCCGCCGCCTCGCCCATCGCCGGACCGCGTCACCCCGCCGCCGCCGGACTCTGACTCCGCGCCCGCGCCGCCACCGGCTCCCCCGCGCCGTCCCGCCTCCGCTGCCGTATCCCGCGGCCGCGCCCGCCGGCGCGCCACCCGGCGTCGAGCTCGGCCGCCCTCGGACCTCGCCGCCGCGAGCTCCGGCGCCGCGCCCCGCGGCTTCCGCACCGCCCCTGCCGGGATCCGGCCCGATCCGGCCGGGAGCACCTCGTCCCCGACCTCTCCGGTGACTCTCCGGCCTCCATCCTCATCTCCGGCGAGAACCCCGGCCGTCCTCGTCATCCGCGCCCGGGTCAACCCTCAGATCCGGAGGTGAAATTCGTCTAAGTCCCCGAAGTATTTTACATTTTCATGCCATGTTCGTCATGCTATATCTCTGCGTCCGTAGCTCCGTTTCGTGCGTATAATATGTCAAATTGTTCGTATCGAGGAGTACTTCATTTCACTCCATTGCATCATTTTTGTTTGAGCTCATCTTGATGCCCGAAATGCTGTTGGAAGAGTGCATGTTGATGTTAATCTGCTGAAATTGTTATAACTTGCTCATTTATCATTTTTTGCCATGATTGATGTGTGCATCCTATGAGGTTGATGTCTACATGTATGTTGATCTATGCCATGCCATCTTTCCAGGGGTGTATGCCATGTATTTTTGTGATCAATGTGGTGACTAGCACAAGCATGCAAACTAGGCTTCGTGATATTGCTGATTTTAGGCCCTGTTTTGCTGTTATTTTGATGCCATGTAAACTTGATGCTACAGAGAGATCCATGCATATTTAGAGATACTTCAGTAAGGGTGTTTTGAACATATGGTTATTGTCTATCCATTCATGCCCTTGTTTGCAATTATGGAGTAGTCTAGCATGTCATTTTGGTGCTCTACTTTTGCTTCAAAATATTTCCTGGCAGATTGTTTACATGTTATTCAATTTGGCCAAGGTTGTTATATTTGATCCTTGCATGCTATGGACTTGTTCTTGACTTGGTTTGTTTCACAAACATGTCTTATTGATGATGCTATGCTTATCTTGTCATGCAATGACTTGTGGTGAGTGAATCGAGCTTGTTAAGTAGTGTACATGATGTTGCTGTTTTGCTAGACAGATTCTGTTATATTTTGTTGCTATGTTAACATGTTGCTACTAATCATTCTATGCATAATATGGAGATGTTATATAAACATGTTTTGATCTACATGTCATTCTCTATCCATCCATGCCCCTGGTAGCATTTATAGCTTGCTGTAGATTATTCATATCTTGCTCCAAAGTTGCTTGAAAATGTTGCTATCAGCATGTTAACATTAAGTTCACTTGTTCCCATGTGTTTTCCTAGTGATCCATGAATCCTATGAACTTGTTCTTGCCATGCTTAGCTTCATAAACATGCCTTATTACTGTTGGTTGCCTTGCCATGCCATGTATTGCTCTGTGGTGAGTGGTTCAAGCTCACCAACATGCCTACTTATTGTTGTTCCTGCCATGTTTAAATCTGTCATATAACTTGCCATGTTTACATGGGTGCCATCATATTTTCTGATCTTTTTTGGCTCATGGTCAGTAAGGGACTTTTGATCTATGCTATTAGTAGATTCATGCCAGGCCTTTGTTTGCCATGATATGTTCCTGTAACATGTTGTTTGATAGCTCTAAACATTGCAACCTGGTGTTATTTCCTGATAAGTCTGAAACTGTTATTATTTGCAATCTTACCATGTGTGTTTGAGCATGTTCTAGTCTTTTCTGGAGATAGCTCAGTGTTCATGTTTTGTTATGCTTTACCTGTACTTCATGCCCATGCCTTTTGTTATTATGTTGTGGTACTGTAGCATATTGTTTTGATGCTTGCAATATGCCTAGTTGCTATTTTGGACAGATTGTTGTTATGACTTGTATAGTGTGCATGTGTTGAACCGTTGCTCCGTTTTGAGTGTGCTCTATATGAAACTTGCTTGATTTTGCATGTAGTTTCATATTACCATGTTGCATCCTTGTTTTGGTGTGTTTGCTTGATGTTTGGGTGCATTTTGCATCAATGCCATGTTCAACTTGTTTTGCTCATATCTTCTAGGCCGTAGCTCCGAATCTAATGAACTTTATATGTAACTTGACTAGAATTTCGTGTAGATCATCTTGGTGCATCTTAACCTGCTGTTTAACAACTTCAACTTAATGCTTATTCAGTTCTGGACCAATTTCGAAATATGCATGAGGACTTACCGGAATTGTTATATGTTGTTCCCGGCCTCATTTAAACTTGCCTTGATGTGTTGTTCTTGTTTGCATCATCTCTTGCCATGAGTAGCTTTATGTAGCTTTTTCGTGCATCATGCTTGTTGTGCATCATGCCTTGTTCATGTGTGGTGTGTTTACCTATGTAGTGTGCTTCTTCTTGTTAGTTCCTGTTTCGTTGCGATCGTGAGGATTCGTTCGTCTTCGGTTGGTTCGGCTTCATCCATTCGTCTTCTTCATGGACTCGTTCTTCTTCCTTGCGGGATTTCAGGCAAGATGACCGCTACCCTGGATCTCACTACTATCATTGCTATGCTAGTTGTTTCGTTCTATCGCTATGCTGCGCTACCTATCACCTGTTTATCAAGCCATCCCATATTGCCATGAACCTCTAACCTTTGACACCTTTCCTATGCAAACCGTTGTTTGGCTATGTTACCGCTTTGCTCAGCCCCTCTTATAGCGTTGCTAGTTGCAGGTGAAGTTGAAGATTGCTCCATGGTGGACAGGGTTTATGTTGGGATATCACAATATCTCTTATATTATTAATGCATCTATATATTTGGTAAAGGGTGGAAGGCTCGGCCTTATGCCTGGCGTTTTGTTCCACTCTTGCCGCCCTAGATTCCGTCATACCGGTGTTATGTTCCCGGATTTTGCGTTCCTAACGCAGTCGGGTGATTTATGGGACCCCCCTGACAGTTCGCTTTGAATAAAACTTTTCCAGCAAGGCCCAACCTTAGTTTTACGATTTGCCTCACCACCACCTATACTTTTCCCTTGAGAGTCGCTCTCTCGAGGGTCATCTTTATTTTAGCCCCCCCGGGCCAATGCTTGTCTAAGTGTTGGTCCAAACCGAGCGATGTCCGGTGCCCCCTGGGCAACCAGGGTCTATGCCAACCCGATGTCTGGCTCATCCGGTGTGCCCTGAGAACGAGATATGTGCAGCTCCTATCGGGATTTGTCGGCACAGCGGGAGGCTTTGCTGGTCTTGTTTTACCATTGTCGAAATGTCTTGTCAACCGGGATTCCGAGACTGATCGGGTCTTCCTGGGAGAAGGTCTATTCCTTCGTTGATCGCGAGAGCTTGTCATGGGCTAAGTTGGGACACCCCTGCAGGGTTTAAACTTTCGACAGCCGTGCCCACGGTTATGTGGCAGATGGGAATTTGTTAATGTCCGGTTGTAGATAACTTGACACCAGATCCGAATTAAAACGCATCAACTGCGTGTGTAGCCGTGATGGTCTCTTCTCGGCGGAGTCCGGGAAGTGAACATGGTTTCTGTGTTATGCTTGACGTAAGTAGGTGTTCAGGATCACCTCTTGATCATTGCTAGTTGACGACCGTTCCGCTTGTTCTCTTCTCGCTCTTATTTGCGTATGTTAGCCACCATATCTTGCTTAGCCGCTGCTGCAACCTCACCACTTTACCCCTTCCTTTCCCATTAAGATTTGCTAGTCTTGATACCCATGGTAATGGGATTGCTGAGTCCTCGTGGCTCACAGATTACTACAACAACAGTTGCAGGTACAGGTTATGCGATGATCATGACGCGAGAGCGATGTTTGCTTGCCTTGGAGTTCTTTTTCTGTTTCTTCTTCGGTCAGGGGATAGGTTCCAGGTCGGCAGCCTGGGCTAGCAGGGTGGATATTGTTTGAGTTTCTGTTTATGATTCATCCGTAGTCAGATGTTGTTCTTGTATGTTGTATTGTTGTATTCGTGTGGCATTGTATGCCTTATGTATGTATCCCCATCTATTTATGTAATGTTGATGTAATGATATCCACCTTGCAAAAGCGTTCCAATATGCGGGTCTATCCTTGGTGGGACCTTCGAGTTCCTTTTGGATAGGGTCGCATATTGGGCGTGACACAGCACCCAATGGCGACGTGGGCCCGTAAGCCACACAGCCATGTTAGTAAAAATATTTTTTCAATGACTAGACTTAACTTCGGCCAAGGAGTTGGAAAGGGGGATCCTACAGGCAGTCGGCTCTCATACCAACTTGTGACGCCCCTGATTCAATCGTACACTAATTATACATGCAAATGTGTACGATCAAGATCAGGGACTCACGGGAAGATATCACAACACAACTCTACAGACATAAAATAATACAAGCTTTATATTACAAGCCAGGGGCCTCGAGGGCTTGAATACATAGCTCGATACACAAGAGTCAGTGGAAGCAACAATATCTGAGTACAGACATAAGTTAAACAAGGATGCCTTAAGAAGGCTAGCACAAAAGCAACAATGATCGAAGAGGCAAGGCCTCCTGCCTGAGACCTCCTAACTACTCTTGGTCGTCGGTGGTCTCCATGTAGTAGCATCCATCAGCGGTGGCATCTGGCTCCAGGGATCCATCATCTGGTTGCATCAACTGGAAAGAAGAAAGAAGGGGGAAAGGGGGGAGCAAATCAATCGTGAGTACTCATCCAAAGTACTCGCAAGCATCAGATCTATACTAAGTATGCATTGGTATCAAATGAAAGGTTGTATCTGTGGACTGAACTACAGAATGCCAGAATAGAGGGGGAAGGCCTAGCCTATCGAAGACTAGCATCTTCACGCAACTCCGAGCATCTTGCAGCATGTAGAAGAGTAAAGAATAGCAGTTTAATATTTAACAAGCATGTTGTAACATCAATGCCCAGAGATCCATCCTCGACTCCCCGCGAGAAAGCAATCCCGGGGCCACATATCCAACACATATCTCAAGTATCCATTTCTAGTTATATAAGATCCGGATACAAGTCTAGACGTCCATTACCGTGGACACGGTATTCGAATATATATCTTCCCTACAGGGGTGAACCACGTTACCCAACACGCTCGATCACTCTGGCCGGACACACCTTTCTGGGGTCAATGCCCGGCCTCGGAATATCAACACGTCGTAGCCCTCCCTAGGCTTAGTAGAGAGGTCCCCGCCGGTCTACATCCTAAGCACTTCGGGGTCTTGGACCCATCACCCGCAGCACTCCGGGTCGTTGCGAGCAGGGTAAATACCAGCACCGCCTCGGATGGCCAGCACGATCCGACCGCGCCGCACTGCTGAACTGGACGTCTGACAAAGCTTCGGCTCATACTGCGACGTCGAGGCCCATATCTATTCTCGTGTGGTGGTTAGTGCGAAAGGCCAGAGGCCAACTCAGAACAAATACCCAAACATGTTATTGCATTGGGGGCTCGCAGACACAAGCAGTGACTCACGATAATGTGACCCCGTCGCCCCGTCTCATGGACTTACGGTAAGGGCCTAGACTACCCGGCCGTGCCACGTGGAAAACTCGCGGGTGCTCTACAGGCCCGCCCGACTTTCACATCAACTCGCGGGTACCCCTTAGGGCCGACCCGACTTCAACAATGGTCTCAAGTAAAGTGAAGGTAACCATGTGTCCAAACATCAAGGGGAAAACCCAAGGAATCACCCACGGAGGATTCCACTCAATGTAATCATCAAGGTGAACGTAAGAGGGACCACCCTCGAGGTTCACACTTGAGGTGTTGAATGACAGAGCCGTATCGGGAATGGTAAAAGAGGAAATCACCCTCAATGACTATTGGTGTCAAAACCGGCGGATCTCGGGTAGGGGGTCCCGAACTGTGCATCTAAGGCTAATGGTAACAGGAGGCGGGGGACACGATGTTTACCCAGGTTCGGGCCCTCTCGATGGAGGTAATACCCTCCTTCTTGCTTGATTAATCTTGATGATATGAGTATTACAAGAGTTGATCTACAACGAGATCGTAGAGGCTAAACCCTAGAAGCTAGCCTATGATTATGATTGTCTGTTGTCCTACGGACTAAACCCTCCGGTTTATATAGACACCGGAGGGGGCTAGGGTTACACAGAGTCGGTTATAGAGAAGGAGATCTACATATCCGAATTGCCAAGCTTGCCTTCCACGCAAAGGAGAGTCCCACCCAGACATGGGACGAAGTCTTCAATCTTGTATCTTCATAGTCCAACAGTCCGGCCAAAGTATATAGTCCGGCTGTCCGGGGACCCCCTAGTTCAGGACTCCCTCAGTAGCCCCTGAACCAGGCTTCAATGACGATGAGTCTGGCGCGCAGATTATCTTTGGCATTACAAGGCGGGTTCCTCCTCTGAATACTCCATAGAAGATTTTGAACACTAGGATCGTGTCCGGCTCTGCAAAACAAATTCCACATACCACAGTAGAGAGCACAATATTCCACAAATCTAATCTGCTGACAAATTTTCACAGCGTGAAATCACGCCACGGCCCGGTCATTATTCGAACCGTTTTTCTCAACCAGCTACTGCACATATTGCGAGGCAGTTTCCTTGGCACGTCTTGTCGAAGCAGAGATCGTGACACCTTATCACGGGATTCTCATCAATACGGGTGTGGGTAACCAAACAGCACCATCAATCATGGCGCTTGGGGAATAAGCGATTTTATCGGGCAAGTGGGGAGGCGCAGGATCCCTGCTGCCTTTATAAGGGGATAAGAGCTACCTGATGGATTCATGTACCTAGGGTAGGGTCATAGGCCTGACCTAAATGTCCTACTCAGGGACATCCTTAGAAGAGATCACCTTCCAGTCGACCAACAAGGAACCCACTCGACTGACCAGAAGGACTCGACCATGGAGATGCACTCGACCATGAAGATACACTCGACCACTAGAAGGTCAGAGGGCACTCTGCACTACAACGGCCTGTAATTGAATAGACTTAATGATAGTTAAGGCACTTTATGCGGGGCGTTACCAGTAACGCCCCAGACTTAATATGCTTTAAACCCTCCGTTACGTGGGCTGGCAGGGGTCCTGGCGTACTCTATATAAGCCACCCCCCTCCACAGGCAGAAGGGTTCGCACTCTTGTAACACCTATACACATAATCCACTCGACCGCCTCAGGGCTCCGAGACGTAGGGCTTTTACTTCCTCCGAGAAGGGCCTGAACTCATACATCGCTTGTGTTTACAACCTCTCCATAGCTAGGACCTTGCCTCTCCATACCTACCCCCACTCTACTGTCAGACTTAGAACCACGACAGTTGGCGCCCACCTTGGGGCCGGTGTTTTAGCGATTTTGTGGAGAAGTTGCAGTATTTCCGAGTACTTTCATCATGATGACTGCTGGAGTTTTGGTCGAAGGGCGCGAGATCCGTCTTGGCGCTCTCACCTTTGTCGCCGACGACTCTGCGTGGCTCCAGGAGGCTCCACTCGACGTTGATGCACTCCCCATCCGCGGTGCGACGCATTTTCGCGCATGTGTCCGCGGCGTTCTGCTGCGGCAACCATCGGCCCCCTATCGGTCGACTCCTTTATCGGCCACCCGTCCGGTCTCCCACCAGCGCAAGCGCTCTGGTCGGTCGAGGCTTCAGCGGTGGGTGAAGCACGCGGTGGCTCGCCAGACGGCCATCGCGCAAGTTGCGGCAATTGAGCCCGACGAATCCCTCTACGGCATGTTCGATCTGACGACTGGCTCCGTAGAGACTGCATCCGAATCCGATAGCAGTGATCCAGCGGCGGAAATTCTCATGGTCGACGGGCCCCGCAGTCCTCCCGGCTTCGCCCATGGCGGCGGAGCGGGCGGTGGAGGTAGCCCTGCACAGGACCACGAAGAGTACCAGCCCGAGGCACTCGACTCTCTGCAGAGAGAAGAGCTTCACCGCAGGAACATGGATGCCCTGCATACTCCCATTACGGGAGAAACCCCCGAGGCTCGCGCCTTGGAGGAGGCACGTTTGGCCAATGTGGCTGAACGCGCTCGTCTGGAGAACCTTCAGCGAGCACTCGACGAGCGCGCGCGGCAACGAATCCCCGAAGCCAGTCGACGTCGGCTCTTCCCGCCGACTCAGGTATACCGCACGCCAATTCAGAATTTAGCAGCTGCAACCCGTATAGCAGAGTCCATCCAGCCTTCACAGTCGGAAGCTGGGAGAGGCTTGATGCAGATCAGAGATTTTCTCCGAGCAGCTGGGGACCAGAACTCAGCCGTGTCGCAGTCACGCAACCGAATTCACAGTCGATCCGTCGCTGCGAATACGGTTCAGTCGGCTCACAGTCCCAGATCGCCTCCACGGCGGGAAGGGCGCGACAATCAGCGAGATCAGTATGGAGACCGACTCGACCAGGATGATAGGCGTCGAGTGCCCATTTCCCCTCCGAGGGAAGGGTCTTACGCTCCTCGGCGACAGGATGACAGACGTCAGTTCAGTACGGGACGAAGAGTTCCAGTCGACCCCAGAGAACCAGGCTTCGACGCGCGATCCATTATCGTGCAAGGCTTGGTCGACCGGAACAGAGCCCATCGAGGTGGACCCGAGAGAGATGTACCCACGAGTAGTCGAGTGCATGTTTCCGGTCCAGAGTGTTTTAGCAGGGCTATCAGAGCTGCGGTGATTCCCCCAAATTTCAGGTTGGCGACAGGAGTCAGCAAATTCACTGGGGAGTCCAAGCCTGAAACTTGGCTTGAGGACTACCGAGTGGCTTTTCAGATTGGTGGTGGGAATGACGAGGTGGCCATGAAGCATTTGCCCCTCATGCTGGAAGGTTCAGCCAGAGTGTGGTTGAATCAGTTACCTCCTAGCAGTATTTACACTTGGGAAGATTTGTTCCGAGTGTTCGTCAGAACTTTTGAAGGAACCTGCAAGCGACCAGCTGGTTTGACAGAGCTGCAAGTTTGTGTGCAAAAGACCAATGAGACTCTCGGAGAGTACATTCAGAGGTGGATCACTCTGCACCATACTGTGGAAAATGTGTCTAATCATCAAGCAGTCTGCGCCTTCAAAGATGGCGTCAAGAACAGGGAATTGAGTCTGAAGTTTGGTCGAACCGGGGACATGACCCTGAGTCGGATGATGGAGATTGCTACCAAGTACGCCAATGGCGAGGAAGAGGACCGACTCCGAAGCGGCAAGTATAAGCCAAGTCAGTCGGAGAAGGGAAATTCCAGTCGGAAACAGAAGCGGAAAGCCGAGCCAGCAGCTCCTGGAGAGGCCCTGGCCGTGACTCAGGGAAAGTTCAAAGGGAAGCCAAAAGGATCCTGGAATCCTAAGAAAGTAAAGGATAAAGAAGGAAACGACGTGATGGATATGCCGTGCCACATCCACACGAAGAAAGATGAAGAGGGCAACATTATTTACCCAAAGCACACCACTCGCCAGTGTCGACTCCTGATCCAGCAGTTTCAGGGAAAACAGTCTAAGGACAAGGAGAAAGAGTCAGACAAGGCCGGAGACAAAGAGGACAGTGAGGAAGAATATCCGCATATCAACTCCACTCTGATGATCTTCGCGGATGTGGAAAGCAAGAGTCGACTGAAAGTCATTAACCGTGAGGTGAATATGGTTGCCCCAGCAAAACCAAGTTATCTGAAATGGTCCCAAACACCCATCAAATTCGACCAATCTGATCACCCGACTCATATTGCCACCCCTGGGAGGCAAGCTTTGGTGGTCGATCCAGTTGTCAAAGGCACTCGACTGACGAAAGTGCTGATGGACGGTGGCAGTGGGCTGAACTTGTTGTATGCTGACACACTGAAGGGAATGGGCATCCCGATGTCCCGACTGAGCACCAGCAACATGAGTTTCCACGGAGTCATACCAGGGAAGAAAGCCAACTCACTCGGCCAAATAGCCCTGGACGTGGTTTTTGGCGACTCAAAACATTTTCGCAAGGAAAAGTTGACCTTTGAGGTTGTGGATTTTCAGAGCGCGTACCACGCCATTTTGGGGAGGCCCGCCTATGCACGGTTCATGGCTCGACCATGTTACGTGTACCTCAAACTGAAAATGCCAGGTCCCAAAGGGGTGATCACTGTCACTGGCGATCGGAAAAAGGCAGAAGAGTGCTTTCAGAAAGGCTCGAAGATTGCCGATTCCCAGGTGACAGCGGTCGAGTTCGAAGAATACAAGCAAAACGCAGATCCGAGTGATTTGTTGCGATCCAAGAAACCAGCCACAGAGTCTGCATTTCAGTCGTCTGGTGAGACAAAGCCTGTTCACATTCACCCGACCGACCCCAATGCAGCCCCGACCCACATCTCCACGACACTCGACCCGAAATAGGAAGAAGCGCTCATCCAGTTCCTCCGTGAGAACTGGGACATTTTTGCATGGAAGCCAGCTGACATGCCAGGTGTTCCCAGGGGACTGGCTGAGCATCGCCTCAGAGTCGACAAATCAGCAAAACCAGTCAAAGAGCATCTTCGGCGGTCCGCCGTCCAGAAGAGAAAAGCTATTGGTGAGGAAGTGGCTCGACTGTTGGCGGCAGGATTTATCCGAGAGATATACCACTCCGAGTGGCTCGCTAATGTCGTCATGGTTCCCAAGAAGGACAAATCACTCCGCATGTGCATTGACTTCAAGCACATCAATCGGGCCTGCCCGAAAGATCATTTTCCTCTCCCTCGCATAGATCAAATTGTTGACTCGACCGCATGATGTGAGAGATTGTCTTTTCTAGAAGCATATTCTGGGTATCATCAGATCCGTCTGTATGGACCCGACGAAGTAAAAACAGCTTTCATCACTCCATTCGGGTGCTTCTGCTATATCACCATGCCATTCGGCCTCAAGAATGCCGGAGCCACATTTATGCGTATGATTTAGAAGTGTCTTCTCACTCAAATCAGTCGGAATGTGGAAGCGTATATGGATGATGTCGTCGTTAAGTCGTGAAAAGGTTCTGACCTGCTTGCTGACCTCGCCGAAACATTTGCCAACCTCAAAAGGTACGATATCAAGCTCAATCCATCGAAGTGCACATTCGGAGTTCCTGGTGGAAAGTTACTCGGTTTTCTCGTTTCCGAGCGAGGGATCGACGCTAATCCAGAGAAGATCGGCACTATTCTCCGAATGAAACGCCCTGTGCGAGTGCACGATGTCCAGAAGCTTACTGGATGCTTGGCCGCATTAAGTCGATTCATCTCACGACTCGGTGAAAAGGCATTGCCTCTTTACCGACTGATGAAGAAGGCAGACAAGTTCGAGTGGACTCCAGAAGCTGATGCAGCGTTTGCCGAGCTAAAAGCTCTGCTCTCCACCCAGCCGGTGCTTGCTGCTCCAATCAGCAAAGAGCCTTTGTTGCTTTATATTGCAGCCATAGGACAAGTCGTCAGTACAGTACTTATGGTCGAGCGGGAAGAAGAAGGAAAAGCCTTCAAAGTTCAGCGCCCGGTGTATTATTTGTCTGAAGTCTTGACTCCATCCAAGCAGAGATATCCTCATTATCAGAAGCTTGTGTATGGAATATACATGACCACGAAGAAAGTTGCTCATTATTTCTCTGATCATTCTATCACAGTCGTCAGCGACGCCCCACTATCAGAGATTCTGCACAACAGAGATGCAACTGGTCGAGTGGCGAAATGGGCGATCGAACTTCTTCCCCTTGATATCAAGTTTGAGGCAAAGAAAGCCATTAAGTCCCAGGCAATGGCAGATTTCCTCGCCGAGTGGATTGAACAACAGCAGCCGACTGAAGTTCAGTCGGAGCATTGGACCATGTTCTTCGATGGCTCTAAGATGCTGAATGGTTCTGGTGCTGGGGTTGTTCTGGTTTCCCCAGAGGAGATAAGCTTAGATATGTGCTCCAGATTCACTTTGATTCCTCCAACAATGAGGCAGAGTATGAGGCCCTTTTATATGGATTGCGCATGGCCATCTCACTCGGCGTCCGTCGCCTGATGGTTTATGGCGATTCAGATTTAGTGGTCAACCAGGTGATGAAGGAGTGGGACGTGAGAAGCCCAGCCATGACTGGATACTGCAATGCAGTGAGGAAGCTGGAAAAGAAGTTCGAGGGGTTGGAGCTCCATCACATCCCCCGACTGAAAAATCAAGCAGTAGATGATCTGGCAAAGATAGGTTCCAAAAGAGAAGCCATTCCGAGTGGTGTGTTTTTGGAGCATATACACACTCCGTCAGTTAAAGAAGATCCCTTCACAGAGCAAGCTCCGCAGCCCAAGAATGCCACAGATCCGACTGAGGTTGAGGTCCCAGCAGTGGTCGACTTGGTCATGGAGGTTTTAGTGGTCACTCCCAACTGGACAATTCCCTATATCGCGTATATCCTGAGAAAAGAGCTCCCAGAGGATGAGGAAGAGGCTCGGCAGATCGTCCGTCGATCCAAAGCCTTTACCGTTATCAAAGGACAGCTGTATAGAGAAAGCCCGACTGGGGTTGGTCAAAAATGCATAACGCCAGAAGAAGGTCGAATCATTCTCAATGATATCCACTCGGGGACCTGTGGTCACCATGCGTCCTCTCGGACCATTGTAGCCAAAGCATACCGAGCTGGATTTTACTGGCCAAGGGCAAATGAGATGGCAAAGGAAATAGTGGACAAGTGCGAAGGATGTCAGTTCTACTCCAATATGTCACACAAGCCCGCGTCAGCTCTGAAGACCATTCCACTCGTTTGGCCGTTCGCAGTATGGGGGTTGGACATGGTCGGTCCCTTGAGAACAGGTCGAAGTGGTTTCACGCACGTATTGGTCGCAGTCGACAAGTTCACGAAGTGGATTGAGGCTAAACCAATCAAGAATCTTGACGCCGGTACTGCAGTTACCTTCATCAGGGAGTTGACGTTCAGATATGGGGTCCCGCACAGCATCATTACGGATAATGGGTCGAACTTTGACTCGGAAGAATTCAAGGATTTCTGCAATGCTCAAGGCACACGAGTCGACTACGCTTCAGTCGCTCATCCCCAGTCGAATGGACAAGCGGAGTGAGCCAATGGCTTAATCCTCAAGGGTTTAAAACCCCGACTGATGCATGATCTCAAGCACGCGGCTGGAGCATGGGTTGACGAACTTCCTTCGGTGCTTTGGGGTTTGCGGACCACACCCAATCGGTCGACCGGAAGAACTCCATTCTTTTTGGTCTATGGAGCTGAAGCAGTCTTGCCGAGTGATCTTCTTCACAATGCTCCTCGAGTTGAACTCTACAACGAAGCAGAAGCAGAGCAAGCGCGTCAAGACGCAGTCGACCTTCTAGAGGAAGAAAGGGAGATGGCTCTGATCCGATCGACCATCTATCAACAGGACCTGCATCGCTTCCACGCCAGGAATGTGAGGGGTCGAGCCTTCCAAGAAGGAGATCTAGTTCTCCGAGTGGATCAGCAGAAACAGCATAAGCTCGCTCCTTCTTGGGAAGGACCCTTCATCGTCACCAAAGTTCTCCACAACGGGGCATACCGTCTCTACAACGTCGAACACAATATCGAAGAGCCCCGAGCTTGGAATGCGGATCTACTCCGCCCGTTTTACACTTAAAAGTTTTCCACTCGGATGAGTTGTAATAAAATACTTCTGTAGTTCATGGATTTCGAAATAATAGTGCCATAATTCCTTCATAATTTTTGTCACTTTTTCCCCCAGTGGGTGGCTTAGTCGCGAATCCGTTTCGCCTAAGTTTGTACAAATCCTACCGAGTGGTAAGCCAGACTTCCACTCGGAGGCTTAGCCGCGAATCCGTTTCGCCTAAGTTATAAAAAATCCTACCGAGTGGTAAGCCAGACTTCCACTCGGAGGCTTAGCCGCGAATCCGTTTCGCCTAAGTTATAAAAAATCCTACCGAGTGGTAAGCCAGACTTCCACTCGGGGGCTTAGCTGCAGCCCAGTGCTCGCCTAAGTTATAAAAATCCTACCGAGTGGTAAGCCAGACTTCCACTCGGGGGCTTAGCTGCAGCCCAGTGCTCGCCTAAGTTATAAAAATCCTACCGAGTGGTAAGCAAGACTTCCACTCGGGGGCTTAGCTGCAACCCAGTGCTCGCCTAAGTTATAAAAATCCTACCGAGTGGTAAGCAAGACTTCCACTCGGGGGCTTAGCTGCAGCCCAGTGCTCTCCTAAGTTATAAAAATCCTACCGAGTGATAAGCCAGACTTCCACTCGGAGGCTTAGCTGCAGCCCAGTGCTCGCCTAAGTACAACATACGCTTGCAAGGAGGACGAGGTGCAGGTCGACTGCGACCCTCTCCTCTGAGCTACGCCATAAGTATAATGTGGGCTCGCAAGGAGGACGAGGTGCAGATAGACTGCGACTCTCTCCTCCGAGCTTCGCCACAAATACAACGTGAAAATCCTACTGAGTGAAGAGCAAACCTCTCACTCGGGGGCTTAGCTGCAGCCCAGCGCTTGCCTAAGTTATAAAAATCCTACCAAGTGACGAGCAAACCTCTCACTCGGGGGCTTAGCTGCAGCCCAGCGCTCGCCTAAGTTATAAAAAATCCTACCGAGTGAAGAGCAAACCTTTCACTCGGGGGCTTAGCTGCAGCCCAGCGCTCGCCTAAGTTATAAAAATCCTACCGAGTAAAGAGCAAACCTCTCACTCGGGGGCTTAGCTGCAGCCCAGCGCTCGCCTAAGTTATAAAAAATCCTACCGAGTGAAGAGCAAACCTCTCACTCGGGGGCTTAGCTGCAGCCCAGCGCTCGCCTAAGTTATAAAAAATCCTACCGAGTGAAGAGCAAACCTCTCACTCGGAGGGTTAGCTGCAGCCCAGCGTTCGCCTAAGTTATAAAAATCCTACCGAGTGAAGAGCAAACCTCTCACTCGGAGGCTTAGCTGCAGCCCAGTGCTCGCCTAAGCAATAAGTCGACTGCAGTGGGCATCTTGCTGTGAACCTGCAAAGGACAATTCGAACCAAGAGCAATCATATCCAAATATCAAATCCAAGTTTAGGTCGATACCTAAAGGAACCGAGAGTGCTCAGGCACTAAGCCTGTTAAGGTTTACCGGTTACAATTCCACTCGGCATACCGAGGCAAATTTAAAGGGTCGGGCTTAAAGAAAAGTTTTTTACCCCTCCTGTGGAGGGCTGGAAGGAGCAACGAACTCGTCGAGGTCGATCCCGTCTGCGATCCGGGTAGCAGCAGCGATGAAAGTTTCCATGAAGGACCTGAAGTCGTGTTTCTTGGTGTTGGCCACTTGGAGAGCCGCCAGCTTCTCTTCTCGCGCGTCCTTGCAGTGGACTCGGGCCAGACACAGGGCAACATCTGCGCCGCACCGAGCCGAGGACTTCTTCCACTCTTGCACACGGTCGGGGACCGCGTTTAGTCGAGCCATCAACGACTCGAGGTCATTCTGAAGTGTTGCCCCGGGCCAAAGCGTCGAGTCGATGCGAGAAGTGGCGGCCTTCAGCCTTGCAAGATAGTCCACAACAGCTGCAACGCGGGACTCCAGTCAGAAGACATTCATAGCAACTTCATCATTCACCGGAGAATTGACAGGGTCAAGGTTCGGCTCCAACTGGCTAGTCTCTTCTTCAAAGTTCCGACAGAATTCTGCAAGGACAAAACGTCGAATCAAGACAATGGTCGAATGGAAGCATCACAGTTGAAAATGTTGGTCGAGTGAAAAAGATTACCTTCGAGCATAAGGAACAATTTCTTGGCAAGACCACCCAGGAAGCCTTCCAGGTCATTCTTCTTCCCAGTCAATTGGTTGATCTTCTCGGTCAGGGTAGTCTTGTCAGCTTTCAGTTGGTCAACATCCTTGGAGGCAATCGCCAGAGCAGCTCTCAGATTGGTATTTTCCTGTTCAAGCTTGGTGACTGAAGCTAAATTCTCGTCAGCAAGCTTGGTCTTCTCAGCTAGCTCAAGGTCCTTCTTCTTCTGGGCCTCCCTCACCTTGCCTGCAAGTTACAGCAAAGTCAGATTTTGAAACAAATGGAAGGAAAAAGGAGTCGTCGAGGTCTCACCGAACATACCTTTGGTCTCCTCCTTCGCCTTCGTCAGATTCTCCTGCACCAGCTTCAGATCCAGCTCGAGCTGAATGTGCTTCTGCTCCAGTTCCGTATAGCGAGCCGCAAGGTCACAAGATTTCTACGAAGAACAAATCGACAAAATATCAAAGATGATTCACTTCCGAGTGGATAGGGAAAAATCATACGTTTCTAAGACTACAGTCGAATGCAAGCATTCAACCATAGTCTCGGGGACTACACCCAGTGGGTGCACTCAGCGTGCCCCCACTAGTTCTGTTCAAGACAGAGTCGACCAGTCGACCAAAAAAAAAAGAGACCCAGTGGGTGCACTCAGCGTGCCCCCTCTAGTTCTGTTCAAGATAGAGTCGACCAGTCGACCAGTCGGAAACCATTCGATCAAGTCGAATGATGAACAACCTTTACTTATAAAGCCTAAAGCCGACTGCCAGCAGTCGACCTTAGCCTTGGGGACTACACCCAGCGGGTGCACTCAGCGTGCCCCCACTAACACGGAGTTTTTTCTCGACACACCCACCGGGTGATTGCTATGGATTTCAGAAAGAAAAAGTTTTGATAGCATATCCTAACAGAACAGGCGGTGGTCGACTGACCTGAACATTGCTTTGAAGGGCGGAGCTAGCGTCATAAGCTGCTTGGCTTGCATCCCGGACGATCTTCACCTGCTCCATCATAATCCCCGCTTGGCGTATCGCCTCCTTAGCAGCGCTGGCCTGGTCTTCTGGGATGTGATGTGTTGTGAAGAGCGAGGGTTGGGCAGCACTCGACGAAGTGGGATGAGCACTCGTCAACGGCACCGCGAAAGACACGGTGTGTCGAGTGGGGTTCTCCTCCTCCGTGACCACAGTCTCGGGCGCCGTCGTATCCGGGGTTGCCGTACCAGTAGACGCCTTCCTGCTCATTCTGTGCCTCAGCGGTTCTTCATCCTCATCATCATCATCCTCAGGAAGGGTGATAATGTCATGGGGTGGAGCTTCAGAAAAGGAATCAAAGTTAGAAATCATGAGTCAGTCGACTAAGGACAGAATTGAGAGTACAGTACCAGGATTTGAGGTTGCTGCGTCCTCCATCTCATGGTCGTCAGCCTTGCCTGAGGTCTCAGAAGTTGCAGCACTGAAGTTCCAAAGAATCAGTCGACCAACTCAAGTATCAACCAGAGATAAAGCTTATACAAAACAAGAGAACTCAAGTAACATGTTTACCCGGATATGGTGGGGATGGACACCTTCATCTTCGGCAGGAGCTTGGTGGGTTTCGGCGGAGCCACCTTTGACTGTTTCGGAGCCCTTTCACTCGGCACCGGAGAAGCGGTCCGAGGGCGTTTGGAAGACTGCGAGGCAGTCGCCACCCCCTTACCGCGTTCAGTCACGGGGTCATGAACAAGCTTCGACCGCCTTTCCGAGCGCGGTGGTGCAACCTCCTCCTCCTCCTCCTCCTGTTTGTCCTCATCATCGTCGTTGTCATCATCGTCATCTTCGGCAGCGTCTAAATTCCACTCCTCCTGGCTCTCGCCCCCGCTGGCTTCTCCCTCCTTAGTCGGAGCCTGAGCTCCATTGGGAATCGAATACAGGTCGGTGAGGGCCTGGAAGACGTCAAGACAGAGATCAGTCGACCAAGTCGCAGAACATACAGAAACAAATTTGACAAATACACAATGGAAGGCAGAGCAAATATACCTTATCTGGAACGGTGTGATGGTCGAGTGGGGGAATCCTCCTGGATCCACGGGGATTATCCTTGTTCCCAGTGACCGCGGCCATCCATCTTTCCACCGTGGCTTCATCGACTGCTTCCGGGTGGACTCGAGTCTCGTCTTCAGTCCCGCAGTACAACCACATGCCATGGCTCCGAAACTGAAGAGGCTAGATTCGCCGCCGAAGGAAAACCTCCAGAAGGTCCATGCCAGTCACGCCGTCCCGAACCAACTGCACCACGCGATCCATCAACATCTTCACATCAGCCCTCTCCTCCGGAACCACCTTCAGAGAGGAGGGCTTGTTCACTCGACTCATGGTGAATGGGGGGAGTCCACTCGACTGCCCCGGCGTCAGCTCGTTCTGGCAGTAGAACCAAGTCGACTGCCAGCCCCTGATCGACTCGGGAAACGTCATAGCTGGGAAGGTGCTCTTGTTCCTCACTTGAATTCCCAGACCCCCGCACATTTGGACAACTTGGGTCTTCTCATCGCCTGGACTCGCCTTCTTCACGGTCTGAGAACGACACGTGAAGATGTGCTTGAACAAGCCCCAGTGCGGTCGACAGCCCAGGAAACTCTCGCACATGGATACGAACGCAGCAAGATACGCGATGGAGTTCGGAGTAAAGTGGTGGAGTTGGGCTCCAAAGAAGTTCAAAAAACCACGAAAGAAAATGCTCGGTGGCAAAGAAAATCCTCAATCAATATGAGTGGCCAGGAGCACACACTCACCCTCTTCCAGCTGAGGTTGCCACTCTTTCCCTGGAAGTCTTGCGGCGCCATGGGGGATCAGCCCGTCGTCGGCCATGTCGAGGAGATCCTTCTCCCTGATGGTCGACTGGATCCAATCTCCCTGGACCCAGCCCTTCGGCAGGCGGGATCTCAACGAAGACCCACTGCGGCTGGTGGATCTCCCCTTCGCCTTCTCCGCCGCCGACGCCTTCTCCGTTGCCGACGCCTTCTTTGCGCGCTCCAGCACCGCTGTCTTCTCCTTGACCATGGCTGCCGGCGAGGTGCGCGAGGAAGAGCTTTGCGGGGAAGAAAGCGAGCGCGTTGGGCGGAGACGAGGAGAGCAGAAGAGAAAGAATGGAGCACTGTTCAGAAAACCCTCGCTGGTTGCATTCATAACATCCCTTCCGAGTGGATGACAGGTGGACCCAGGCAACCTAATCATATCCCGAAACAGTTGCATCGACACGATACGTGGCGGAAAAGCGGCGCGGAGATCGAGGCGTCTATCTCCTGTCCTGTCCGAGCGCCACGGTTCGTTCCGCTTCGCGCGCTTCCCCAAATTTCGTATCCCGTGGAATCCGCGAACGGCAGATCGGTCTGTCAGACGCGAGATTTCCTGCGATCCGTCGCTCGGGAACCAGCAAAGTCTAAAAGATCACTCAACGAAAGACAAGAATGGATCGAGTCGACTGAAGAAAAGTTGCTCGTTATCAACAAAGAAGATCTTAATCCAGAACGACACATAGCCAGTATGCAAAAGTCAATCGGAAACATCATCAACTCCTTCCTCATTCAAGCCTCAATCCATTCGGGGGCTAATGATGGATTCATGTACCTAGGGTAGGGTCATAGGCCTGACCTAAATTTCCTACCAAGGGACATCCTTAGAAGAGATCACCTTCCAGTCGACCAACGAGGAACCCACTCGACTGACCAGAAGGACTCGACCATGGAGATGCACTCGACCATGAAGATACACTCGACCACCAGAAGGTCAGAGGGCACTCTGCACTGCAACGGCCTGTAATTGAATAGACTTAATGATAGTTAAGGCACTTTATGCGGGGCGTTACCAGTAACGCCCCAGACTTAATATGCTTTAAACCCTCCGTTACGTGGGCTGGCAGGGGTCCTGGCGTACTCTATATAAGCCACCCCCCTCCACAGGCAGAAGGGTTCACACTCTTGTAACACCTATACACATAATCCACTCGACCGCCTCAGGGCTCTGAGACGTAGGGCTTTTACTTCCTCCGAGAAGGGCCTGAACTCGTACATCGCTTGTGTTTACAACCTCTCCATAGCTAGGACCTTGCCTCTCCATACCTACCCCCCACTCTACTGTTAGACTTAGAACCACGACACTACCTTTTTCACCCACGCCCTCTTCTTGTGCTCATCCATTCCCCCTCGCTCGAGCCCTAGCGCCCAAGCGTTCGTCTCCTCCGCCCAAAAAGGTCTTCCGAAAATGTCCGATCCAAAGGAGGAGGCAAGTGGATGGCCTCTATCATTTGGGAGAAGGATATCAAAAAGCTTCGGGTGGCCGGGTATCTGGCCAAGAGAATCGGCCACCGTCTTCCGACGGTGGGACAGATCGTCCCTACTATGGAACCCCACGAGAGGGTGGTATTCCTCCCTCATTTTGTCCGAAGGCTAGGGTTTCCCCTCCACCCATTCGTTCGTGGCATCATGTGTTATTATGGGATTGATTTTCATGATCTATCCCCCAATTCCTTCCTCAACATCTCGACATTCATCGTCGTGTGCGAGGCCTTTCTCCGCATCCCGCAACACTTCGTCTTATGGCTGAAAGTTTTCAATGTGAAGCCCAATATAGTGAGCGGCAAGCACGCCGAGTGCGGAGGTGCCATGGTGAGCAAGATGCCCAACGTTACATGGCCAACAGGTACTTTCAATGATTCCGTCAAGGAGTGGCAGCAGCAGTGGTTTTACATCACTGAGCCGCGCGGCAAGGAATGGGCTGCTGCTCCGAAATTCAGATCCAGAGCCCCCTTGCGACTTACATCCTGGCCCAAGAAGGGCCTGAACTGGGCCTCACCCGACGAACTATCGGTGCTCCAGATGCGCATCCAGGACATGGAAGACAAGAACATCAAACTTGTCAATGTGGTCCAGGTGATGTTAGTTCGCCGGATTCTACCTTGTCAACACCGGGCTCGCAATATGTGGGAGTTCAACCCGGCCAAGCACCAGATCCTGCTAGAGCTCTTTGGCTCCTCGCACAAGGAAATCTGGAAGGTGCTTTTTAAGTCCGGCAAATCGTGGCCGGACTCCGCCGAGGACCGCGGGTACCAACTGTCCCGCCCTGCAAGTTCGGTAAGTCACTGTATGTTGACAATTCATATGTTTTATTCGCATATCCTTAAGAAAATGCTTAATGTGTTTCCCACAACTCCCCTAGGGCTGGGCGAAGAAGGCGGGGCGGATCTGCTGTCCGGCCTCGTTGCCAGAAGAACCGGCTGTCCCACTATTGACAAAGATGCTGGTCCCGACGCCTTACAAGGCGCCGAAGAAGAAGGTCGAGAAGGAGGCCAAGAAGACCAGGGCGGCCTCCGTCACCGTGGCGCTTCAGACACGAAATCTGAAGACTCCCATGCCCGTTCTTCCTCTGAATAGGACGACGAGGAGGAGGAAGACGAATCCCCAGCGAGAGGAAGAAAGAAAAGGACGGCCTCCTCATCCTTGGAGGCCGAGTCGCCTAAGAGGGGAAAAACTCCTCTTCCAGAGGAGTCCACCGCCGCCGCCGATAGCAGCCCGGAGTGGGATCCCAGGGCCCAGCCCCTGATGAACTCGTGAGTATAAAATCCGGACACGCTTCTGCGTCTAGACTTGTCATGACATAATATTTTAATCTAAGCCATACTTTTTACAGTCCGACGAGGTCCTGCACCGAACAATCCTCGTCGGAGGATTTGCTGCGTTCGGATGCTATGGAGAGTGGGACACCCCCGAAGGCCCCTTCCTCCAAACATGTGAATGACACCAAGGTTTCATCCCAGGAGGACCCAGGCCAAGGAGGGGGGGAGAGAATCATAAAGGCAGTGCCAGAAGGTCAAACTTCCGGGGCCGGACGCATGGGAGAGAAGGCTCCCATGGGCGTCGACGGCGGGGGCGATCTTGGATCCGGTCCTCGGCCGGACGCGATCCCGGAGACAAATACAATTCCAGAATCCGGGAGGCAGCCCTCCTCGACTGGAGGGGTTGTGCCTGTTCCACCGGCAACCTCTGTCCAACCAGAGGTGCCGAATACTTTATCGGCGGCGCTCGCCTCCATCGTTGATGAACACCGTGCCTTTATGGGCGCAGTGATTGAGAAGATTCAGTCCACTAAGAGTGGGCTAGATGAAGCGTGCATTAGCCTTATAAGAGGCTTTGAGGTATGTTTTATAAGGTTTCGAAGGGTGTCATAGTATAGATAGTAGCCCCTGATACACTGTTCGATGGAAGAAAGAACCAGATAGAGGATCAAATTTATGTTTGCAGGAGACTCAATTGATGACATCTATCTCTCTTCTTTTATAAGAAGGCGTCTGTAGCGGCTGCCACCTCTCGTACTGCGGAAGTATCCGGACTGAGGTGGAGACTGGAGCAGGCCAAAGGAGAACTTGGCCGATTGAAGAAGCAGTTGGAGGATAACCAAGGTATGCGGAAACCTTGTTCATTTAGCACAAATGAATAAGTGTGCATGATGAAAATATTTTTGTGATGTGCTCTAGGGGCGATGGCCGAAATTGAGGCTCTTAAGAAGGCTGTGGCCGAAGCCGAGAAGAAGGCAGCCCCAGAGCAAGCTCTCCATGAAAAGCACGAGGCCAGAGTTATTGAAGCTGAGCGAGAGCTTCAGGAGGCCGTGAATAAATGCGAGACCTTGGACCAGAGTTTATCAGGGAAAGAATCCGAACTCTCCCAGGCTCGCCAAGCCGCCAGTGATGCCCGGGGGGAAGCCCAAGGTGCCCAGAAGGAAATCCAGGAGGCAAGGAAGATTGCAGCTGGTAAGGCTTTTTCTATACAAAGCAGGTATTTGAGAGCAGAAAATTAAGTTGATAATTTGAATTCTGATTTCTCCAGGGGTATTTGCAGGGCTGCCACGTAGCATATCTGATGACACCCAATTCTACTGAGCCGAAGAAAGGAACACTGTGGATAAGCTCTTCTAGATGAAGTATCTGGCACAAAATTATCCTGTGCCTTTTGCTGATCAACTGAAGTAGCTGATCGAACTGCATAAGGCGGCCGAGCTAGCCATGAAGGATTTAATTATCCGGCTATGGCCCGCTGAGCCGATTCCAAGCAGTTACTTTGGGCTCGTGAAGCGGCTTGTGAGTGCCTGCCCTCGACTCGAAGTCATCAAACGGTCGGTCTGTATGGAGGGTGTGCGAATGGCCTTCGCTCGCGCAAAGGAGCACTGGGGGAAGATGGATGCAGAAAAGCTGATGACCGAGGGACCACTGGAGGGGAAGGAGCACCACAAGCCTGAATTATATTATGATGGTGTCTTGAAAGGAGCCCGCCCAAGGACATTATATTTCCATGAATACCATCATGTTGTCCTTTGTAATGTTGAGCAAGGTCATTTCTATTATTTATTGCTTGTTATTTGAAAGTTTTTCCTCCTGTGCGGCCGTTTTATATATTAATCCTGAGAGTTGGCCAGTCGTCGACTTCTTCCCCCACGTAGCAAGTACGGGGGTGTTCGGGATAAACCTGAGCACTCTTTATCCCAGTTTGGGTCCTTGAAGGAGGTGTTCAGCACAGCGAACCAGGCAAACGGACTATAGGGCTTTATCACTCTCACTTAGCCATAGGAGTTTGACAAAAGGAAGGTGGGCGCAACCCCTGGTGTTCGGGAGACCGCACGAGGGGCTCTATAAGCACCTGATCGGAAGAAAAGCCGATCCATCGCACGCTGCATTGGTTATGGCATTATGCGGAAGAAATCCTTAAAGATTTTACAACCTCTCGAACAGCTGACCAGCTCTCGCTGTATCATGACAGTCAGTTTTTGGCTTTCTCTACTGAGGTGCTCGTCCGGAAGAACCGGGACACAATTGCAGTAGTTCTTCCTGTGCTACCTTAGCCGATATAGCAGAACGTAAGGTACAAAAACATGGGAGCCGGGCAAACCCAACTATTGACCCAAGACATGATTCGAAGCTGATGCATATAATGTTATAAGTTCGGGGTGCCGAACTGCCGTGAAGGTGTTCGGACTTTATTGTCGTATCGTGGGTATAATGAAGCCCCTGGCATATTAAGTCATATCGCAATGTGCAGCTGCCTTTTGAAAAAAGAGTTTCAATAAGAAATAACAGCAGATAAGCATCATATAAATCCATATGTTGTATTTGAATAATACGTTGATGCGTATGAGTACAGGTAATGTGATAAAAAGAAATATTACTGTGGAACCTGCTGAGACCAGGTGGGAGGAAGTTGTATGCGGATCCGAGGTGTAGTCGGATGGTCATCAAGGGGAATATCTAAAGATTCCCTTATGCTTTTGAACTGTTTCCACGCCATCAGTCCTGGCCTACGCAAGGGTGAACCTGCAAAGAAAATGCAAGAAATGTTTGTGTGCCACGGAGCGGTTGAGCCGCAGTATGTGGCCTGTCTTCACTTTTGCCGGAGTGTTTAATTGAGCTCCGGACGAGCCGGGCTATCCTGCCGCGCAGTAGTTCGGGCTCCTTTGGCGGTGTCCGGGAGCTTGGCCGTTGACTCGAGGTTCGATTGAAAGGTGCCACTCATTGCTTCTGCTGTTAGAGCGGCGGTAGACTCTTCGGCAGTGAGGGGAAGTTCGACCCTGCCATTAACCGTGATGACGCCACGTGGACCGGGCATCTTGAGTTTACGGTAGGTATAATGTGGCACCGTGTTGAATCGAGTGAATGCGGTTCGTCCGAGCAGTGCCTGATAGTCACTGCGAAAGGGGACGATGTTGAAGACTAACTCTTCGGTACGGTAATTCTTTGGTGATTCAAAGACTACCTCCAGAGTGATGGAGCCTGTACAACTGGCCTCCACACCTGGTATAACACCTTTAAAGGTGGTTTTAGTGGGTTTGATCATCGAATGATCGATACCCATCTTGTGCATTGTGTCTTGATACAGCAGGTTTAGACTGCTGCCTTCATCCATAAGGACTCGTGTGAGGTGGAATCCATCAATTATTGGGTCCAGGACAAGTGCGGCTGGATGGCCCTGATTGGTATTGGCCGGACGATCCGGACGATCGAAGGTGATCAGCCATAGGTTATATTGTGGGGCGACTGGCTCTGGTAAGTCGACATCCCTAAGAGTGCACTTCCGTTCCAGCTTGGGAATGTGGGTGGCGTTTATCATGTTCACCGTTTTATTTGCGGGGGAAATTTCTTTTGCCCTCCTGTATTCGGTGATCGGGGTTCCTCGTCGTCATCATCGCTTTGAGACCCCTTTTCCTTGTTTTTGGCACCTGACCTACCAGATTGTTTAAAGACCTAGCATTCTCTATTGGTATGTGTCGGTGTCAAAACCGGCGGATCTCGGGTAGGGGGTCCCGAACTATGCGTCTAGGCGGATGGTAACAGGAGACAAGGGACACGATGTTTTTACCCAGGTTCGGGCCCTCTCGATGGAGGTAAAACCCTACTCCTGCTTGATTGATATTGATGATATGGGTAGTACAAGAGTGGATCTACCACGAGATCAAGGAGGCTAAACCCTAGAAGCTAGCCTATGGTATGATTGTTGTTTGTCCTATGGACTAAAACCCTCCGGTTTATATAGACACCGGAGAGGGCTAGGGTTACACAGAGTCGGTTACAATGGTAGGAGATCTACATATCCGTATTGCCAAGCTTGCCTTCCACGCCAAGGAAAGTCCCATCCGGACACGGGATGAAGTCTTCAATCTTGTATCTTCATAGTCTTGGAGTCCGGCCAATGATGATAGTTCGGCTATCTGGACACCCCCTAGTCCAGGACTCCCTCAGTACGGTTGGTTGGTGTTCCTGGGGTGCCATGAATTTGGCATGGACGGTCGAGTATGCGGTCCAGACTGGACGGGCCCAAATTGTTCTTTTGGAATGGCTTTTTCCGCTGACCGGACTTAGAGCCACGGAATTCGGCATTGACTGCCATATCTTCCGCATTATCCCCATTTTTGCGACGCTTGTTTTTGTTGCGTCGTTGCTTGCCGTTGCTATCTCTGGCTTCTAATGTGCCCGGATTGCTTGATGTGTTGTTGCTATGGTCCAACCATCTATCCTCGCCCGCACAAAAGTGGGTCATGAGTGTCGTGAGGGCCGCCATGGACTTTGGCTTTTCTTGGCCGAGGTGTCGGGCAAGCCACTCATCATGGATGTTGTGCTTAAAGGCCGCTAGGGCTTCGATATCCGGACAGTCGACAATTTTGTTCTTTTTAGTAAGGAACTGAGTCCAGAATTTCCTGGCTGACTCTCTGGGCTATTGGGTTATGTGACTTAAATCATCAGCATCCGGTGATCGCACATAGGTGCCCTGGAAGTTATCCAGGAATGCGTCTGCCGGGTTCTCCCAACTTCCGATGGAGTTTGCCGGCAAGCTCTTCAGCCAATGATGAGCCGGTCCCTTGAGTTTTAGTGGGAGGTACTTGATGGCGTGTGGATCATCCCCGCGGGCCATGGAATGTGGAGGAAGAAATCTTCTATCCATACCGCGGGGTCTGTGGTACCATCATATGATTCAATGTTCACGGGTTTAAACCCTTCCGGGAATTCATGATCCATTACTTCGTCAGTGAAGCATTGGGGGTGTCCGGCGCCTCTGTGCCGGGCTACATTGTATTCGGTCCGGCCGGATTTGTTGGTATATCCGGCACGACGGTCATCGTCACGCGTTGGGGCGCGCCCCCGTGATCCGTATATCGATCTTGGCTGTCCTGCTTCATTTTTCAATTTGTCTCACAGGTCATGCGTGGAGCCCTGGGCCTTTGTGTTTTTGCTTGATTGGTGATGGGGTGTGGGCTAGACTTCGGGCTGATACGCCGTTTTGTCTCGGCCACGAGGTGGCCGGTCAGCCGCATCATGTGCTGGTAGTGTAGGCTTTAATGCCTCCTCCTCGAGTTGAGGTAGCAACCTGCGCTTTGGGTAACTTTTGGTAGGGCGCCCGAGTCCGTATTCCTCGGCTGCCAGGACTTCAGTCCATCTATCAGTTAGCAGATCTTGATCAGCTTGAAGCTGCTGCTGCTGCTTTTTCTTCAGGCTTTTTGCAGTGGCTATAAGCCGGCGCATAAAGCGCTCCTGCTCGACGGGGTCCTCAAGCACGATGAATTCTTCGTCGCCAAGGCTCACTTCGTCTTGAGAGAGGCATGTAATTATCATCCTCTGATTCTCCGTCCGTTGCCTGTTCCTTAGGGCTAGCTTGCCCATCCTCCCGCTCGGCCTGCTTGACGCCTGGCTGGGCAGGATTGTTTTCGTCTTCGGCACCGTCCGGATTGCTATCATCTCTTGTGCTGGTATTACTATTTTTGCTTTGGCGGGGCTTAGAGAGGCACCTATGACGCCGGTGCTTAGATTTCTTCTCTGGGGGACTATTCTCCATTGCCTCATCGCCATCGCCTTCTTTGGGCGTGTCCACCATATATATATATATCATATGATGAGGTGGCTGTCCAGCGCCCCGTGGGCGGTGGTTCCTGTTCTTCTCCTGCATCGTCGTCCATACCGTCGATGTCTTCGAAGTTTAAGTCAAGCACGTCGGTTAAGTCATCGAAAGTGGCTATTAAGTGGGTGGTGGTTGGGGAACGAATTTCTTTGTCGTCCGCTTCCCACTCCAGCCAGACATAGTTTGGCCAGGAGTCTCTTGCCAAGGAGAGAGACCTCAATGAATTTAGCACGTCGCCCAAAGGCAAGTGTTGAAAGATATCCATGGAGGTAAACCCATGATCGGTGCCCAATCAGATTCGATAGGCACAGATGCACGCGGTTCGGAGCCCGTGGCCGGAGACGAGTCCGAGGGTCCGATGACACCGGCCTCATAGGAGGTGAAGTCAGTGTTCAGCTCTATCGCCACTGAGTGTGCGGCCTCCGTGGCGGGGTCCATCCACCCGTCCTCGGATGGCACAATCTACTCTGGATTGAAGGCCGGGGTAGCCGCAGGTGTGATCTCCCGAACACTGTTCGATGGTAGATCTAAGTCATGATCGTCGTGACTGTTCGGCGCACCTGACATGGGCTCGAATCCGTTGAAAATCAAGTCTCCGCGGATGTCGGCAGTGTAGTTTAAGCTTCCAAACCTGACCTGATGGCCAGGGGCGTAGCTATGATCTGCTCCAGATGGCCAAGTGATTTGGCCTGCAGTACGAAGCCGCCGAATACAAAGATCTGTCCGGGAAGGAAAACTTCACCCTGGACCGCATTGTTGAAGATGATTGAAGGAGCCATCAAGCCTTACCGTGACGACATAGTGGAACTCTCAATGAAAGCACCAATGTCGATGTCAAAACCGGCGAATCTCGGGTAGGGGGGCCGGCGCCGTGCATCTAAGGCTAATGGTAACATGAGGCGGGGGACACAATGTTTACCCAGGTTCGGGCCCTCTCGATGGAGGTAATACCCTACTTCCTGCTTGATTGATCTTGATGATATGAGTATTACAAGAGTTGATCTACCACGAGATCATAGAGGCTAAACCCGAGAAGCTAGCCTATGATTATGATTGTCTGTTATCCTACGGACTAAACCCTTCGGTTTATAAAGACACCGGAGGGGGCTAGGGTTACACAGAGTCGGTTACAGAGAAGGAGATCTACATATTCGAATTGCCAAGCTTGCCTTCCACGCAAAGGAGAGTCCCACCCGGACACGGGACGAAGTCTTCAATCTTGTATCTTCATAGTCCAACAGTCCGGCCAAAGTATATAGTCTGGCTGTCCGAGGACCCCCTAATCCAGGGCTCCCTCAATGACCACGACCGAATAGCTACACTACAGATTTATCATCAGGAGTGCATTATGAGGGATCACCCTTGGCACTCGATAGTAGCTCTACAGAGTCGAGCAACAAATGGGGCATGATGTGATGTGAGGTGTCGGGCTCTGGTCGTCGATCACGCCGATCGAGTAGTCAATGATGAAGCTAGGGCAACAAGGACAAGGTGGGGGTCACTGATGGATCACTAACCAACCTATACTAAGAAGTTTAGGATAAGTAGATAGGTAACAATAGCAGGTACAAAAGCAGGCTATGCATCAGAATAGGAGCAAACAATAACAGTAGCAAAACCGAATGCAAGCAGGAGAGTATAGAATGGGCGATATCGAGATGATCAAAGGGGGGGCTTGCCTGGTTGCTCAGACAAGAAGGAGGCTCGTCGGTGACGTAGTCGATCACAGAGGCATCAGCAGGGGTCTCAGGGCCTACCGGAGAGAAGAGGGGGAAGAAACAGTAAATACACGCAAACATATGCATAACATGGCAATAAGCGATACTAGAGGTGTTCTAATGCAGGGTTACACGATACCGGTAAAGGGGGACAACATCCGGGAAAGTTTTCCCGGTTCCGGACGTCTGTCACATAGATGAACCAGAGGGGAAAGTTTTGACGTTTGCTATGATAAGGATGTGTGGCGAGCGAACAGACTGCGTATTTGGATTTGTCTCTTCGTTCTGAGCAACTTTCATATAGAAAACTTTTTCATCTGAGCTATGGTTTATTTTATATGATTTTTCAAAGTTTTAACAATATTCTGAAATTAATATTAATTCGAAATAAATGGGAAATTGCTAGGTGCACCCGGTGCAGTGCACCCAGCAGTGCACAAGAGGATGACAGTGGGTCCAGGGGGTCCCAGTTGACCAGTCAACGTTTGACAGGTCAACAGTAGGTGGGGCCCTTGTCATAGACTATTTGATTAACTAACTAGTGTAATTAGTTAAACTAGGTAATTAACCTAATTAAACTAGATTAAACTAATTAATTAATTAATTTCATCATTAATATTATTTTAAAAACATATATTTTTCATCCTTTTTTTAAAGGGCAGGGCGCTGGGCCCCAGTAGTCAGCGGGCCAGAGGCCTTATGGGGGCGTGGGTTACGGGTGCGGGTGTCGGGCGCCCGTAGGGGCGAACCCGGGCGCGCGGATGAAGACTGTCGGGCTGGCGGCAACGGCGGCGCCAAGGGCATGTGAGGAGGGGGGCAAAGGGGAGGAGCAGGTCTCACGGCCAGCGGGGCACTGGCGCAGGGGGCCGAGGGGGCGGAGGGGGCGGTGGCACGCGAGCGCGGGTGAGGCTGCGGGGGAAAGGCAAGGCCAGTGGTGGAGGAGTCGGCTGTGGCATATGGTAGCAGCAACAGCCCACGGTAGCGACGGCCAGCAGCAGTATCATGTACAGCAGCAACGGACAGTAGTGCGGTAGCAACGGGACGGACTACGCGTGCGCGGGCGGCGTGCGAGCATCCGCTGGAGGAGGAGAGCTCCGGCCATGGTGGACTGCGGAGCCGAAGCTCGCGTGTAACGATGCTACGGTGACTACGGCGACGAGAGAAAGGGGAAACAGGGTGGTGCTCACCGAGCAGGCGCAAGGAGGCCCGTCGAGTGGCTTAGGAGCAACAGACGTGGCCGGCGTCGTCGTGGTTCATCAGCGACCCGAGGAGGAAGATGCTTTAACCCGGCGCTGCAGCGTGAGGAGCTCCAACGGGTGGCATGAGTGGATGCAGAGGAAGACGGCAAAGCGGAGGACGCGGTCCCAGGCGGGGGGGGGGGGGGCATGGTGGCCGCGGTAGGACAAGATGGCCGGTGATGTAGGCACATGACGAGGTGGATCTGGACGCGAGGGAGAGTGACGAGGGAGAGAGGAGGCGTGGGAAAATATCTACGCAGCGGGGGAGTGGAGCTAACGAGGCCGGAGGAGGAGGGCGCCTGCCTTATCCCCTCGCTAGCGCTGATGAGGTGGTTCCTCGGGGCGTCGCTCCTGTTGCGACCGCGCCAAGGGAACATGGGGACTAAGCGACCGGTGGGGGGGCTAGGTGGGCCAGCTGGCCAAGGTGGGCCGAGGCCCTGGGGGAGCTAGGGGGTCTTATGTTTCCTTTTTTTTCTTTTATTTAGCTTATTTCCTTTCTGCTTTTATTTACTATAGAGCATCTAAACATTCTATAAAATTTTGGTTTCTCCACCAATATTACCAAATTATTATTTGCAACCACTTGGACATTTTAGTTTGCATGTTTGACAAATTTGAAAATGGACTTTAATTTGAACTTGAATTTGAATTAAAATCTGGATCAAGCGAGGATTAGCAACAATAATGTGATGACAAAGCACCATTAGCCGAGGGTTACTGTAGCTTAATTATCCTGGCGTCACAGTATCGTTCCTACCTGAGGCAAGCGCACTTCGATGGCAAGCCTCTAAACAAAATTTCTGTAAAGTCTCCAGTGCTACATTTATCAGACAGTGACTGGAATAATCTTGTTACACATTGGTCTCGTCTGCAGTGTAATGTACTATCTATGATATCACATCACAATTTGAACTACATTTCTGTATGTGCCTTAACATCTCACTTGTACAAAACTATTTGCAGACGAACATTCATTCTCAAGGGACCACGACTCGCAACTATATGACCATACTTACTTTCATAGCTGGTTGATCATGTAGCATCACTGCACATGTTAGCCTCGTTATCATCCATTTGGTGGACATTATAAGATCCATATGGACTCTTACATAAATTTAGAATCAACCCAATGCTTTTGAAGAGGTTTAGCTCTACAGTCCTCTTGTAAGGACTGAACGTCGTCTATCACTGTACTTACATTAACAGTTACTCCCTCCATCCATAATATAAGAACACTTTGTATAGTACACCAGTGTTCAAAACACTTATATTATGGGAAGAGGGATTGGTTCATTGTGTAGCATTCTGCATCTTATCTCCCTTGCCAACCATTTACTAAAAAGGATCAGATCTATATTTAATCTTACCAAAAAGTTGAATACACAGACAATGCCAGTGCAGAAGTGTATTGCTCTTGTCAGTACATTTTGTCCTGTAACGCTTGTACTTCCAGGGATTGGTAGTTGATTATGTAGCATCAATCTGCATCTTATTTTCATTATCCTCCGTCTCTTCCAGTATTATCATATCTATAATTACTCTCTACAAAATGTAGAGTACAGGCAATGCTTATGAAGAAGATTTTGTGCTGAAATTCTTGAGTTATCCTTCCCTTAACATGGAGAAGGGCATTGTAAAGCCGGTGTTAACTGTTAATGTAAGTTAGTCCTTCTAAAGCCTTTATCCTCAACTGTTGTTTAATTTGCTCATTCTCCCTATCGTTAACTACTGTTTAGTTTGTTGTTTCTATCAAAAAGCATGTTCGCGACAACCGTGAGTTCCAAGTTTTACTTGTAAAACCAAATTCCTTATTCATACCATGCACATTACTCAATACTCCCTATATGTATGCTTGTTTTTGTGGATATATAATCCAGTGTGTGGTGAAGCATCCCACGTTTGCACCTTGTCATCTCCTGTTTTATCTTACTGATGTGGCTGATGATACGAACAACATGCCATGCACATTAACCAAAATAGGTACAATGATTGTCTTTGCCTTTCATGTATGCTTGTTATGTTGACATGGTAATCCAGTAGTGTGGTGAAGCTCCCCGCATATGAAAAATGCCAAATTATGCTATTGATATTTTGAACTTGCTCTTTATTTTCTAATTTGAAATTGGATGGAATTAACAACGTAGTTATCATCTTTGTTTATACATGTGCAAAACCTGTCATCTCTCTACTTGTTTCAGGGTGAGATGCCTGATGGCATGCACAAGTCTGCTGAAGGCTGTGGGACAAACCCAACATATATTGCAGCAAAGAAGGCAAAACATCTTGAAGAAAGTGAGACAACAAAAAGTCTTGTCTTGATGCAGTGTTCAAGTTACTTGAGACTAGCAGTCAGACTAGCTCACGGAATTTGCTGTCTGGACCAGTTTGACTTCTTCAGTCCCAAGTTCTAGCAAAAAGGCATTCTACAACTCGACTTCGACTTGAAGTCCTATCTCTAAGAAAGATTGCGGAGAACACCAATCAGAACCTCATTGCTAAATAGCTACACCTGGAAGCTATGACCGACATGCTAGACCGGTCTCACGGCCTTGCTCAGCAACTTGCACAGCAGTTCCCGCACAAGGCTAACCTTTCTTCAACTGTCTTGGAAGTGGTCTTGGTTCAGTATTATTTTGTTATGCTGCAATGGCGCCCAGTTTTTGTAATCTGCTTCTTCGTTGCACTTTATGATCACTGGTGGAGACCTTCGATGCCCACTGGATGAAATATACCATAAATCCTTTATTGTATAGTGTAGGTTTATTCTAAGTTACTATGTCGTAATTTCTCTATTGTATAGAGTAGGTTTGTTCTTAATTCCTACTAGTTACTGCCATCATTCGCTATTTGAAAATAAATGGAGAAAATCTGATGTAGTCGACCGGGCCGAAACATTTGCCTCTAACTGGCCTGCTTTTTAGCGGGCCACAATTGGGCCGGCCTGCAACTTTCTTGGGCCTGAAAGGCCATTGGGGCCCTCACACTTTGCGCCGGCCATAGTTTTGTTGGGACTTTAGTGGATCCAAAGCTTAGTTGGGCCCATGTAGCTTTGGGCCATCAACAGGTTGAATATTGTGCTGGCCTGTTACGGCCCAAAAGTAACCATGGGCCTTTAGCAGGCCGAAATGCATGTCGGGCCTCAATTTTCACTAGTCGTCGACGGGCCTTCAACAGGCTAAAATGTAGACCGTGCCTTTTTTCGCCCAGTTATACGACGGGCCATTACCAGGCCGAAACATATCTTGGGCCTTAGTTGGCCCATTGATATCATGGGCCTTTAACAGGCCGAAAGCTTTGTAGAGGCATCAACGGGCCGAATTATACGACAGGCCTTTAACAGGCCCAAAGTCACGTTGGTATAAATTGTTGCCACCTTTATCACAGGTAGTTAGAGGGCCGGATGTCGCGTCAGGCCATATATGGCCCATGGGTAGCACGGGCCATTCCCAGACCGAAAGACACACCAGGCTGATATGGGCCCATGTCTACATCGGGCCTCTAACATGCCATAATGTCACTGGGCTGTAATTGGGCCCAAATATTTGGTGAACAATTAAAGGGCCAGATCTGGCTACGGGTCGTAAATGGGCCATGTTAAGTAGGCTGTTATTGGGCTGGCCCACTAGTACCTGAGTAAATCCTATGGGCCTTTGACTGGTCCAGCCTTTTTAACCTATATGGGCCTCTGTTGGGCCATGCCACGTGTCGACGTATCATAGGCACCTTCGGTCCAATGAGTGGATGACATCTGTCCCAATGGTAAGCCGACACGTGGTTCCTCCGGCCAATGAGAAATTTACACGTGGAAAATCCCCATTGGTCGTGGGTGTTAGCGGGTTATCGGATCCAAAACCGGACCCGATAGCTTAACGGCGACCCGTTATGGTGGATGCCACGTGTCGGTCACCCTTGACGAAAGCACTTCCATGACGCGCGATTTATCGTCATGGAAGTGGACACTTCCGTGATGATAATTTTGGTAATGTCATGGAACACTTGTACGACAACACATGTATGACTTGATTCTATCATAAAATCTTCATGGATGTACATGCATGACAAAAAACGTGACCTACTGTGACAAACACGTATCATCACGAAAGTGTATTTTTTTTGTAGTGCCACCAGCTACCCCATCCTCCTGAGGTCCACGGTGGAGCAGCTGCTTCTTCTTCCTAGGGACAGCCTCGGGAGGGCAGACAGCGCCCTCGTCAGCTGGATCCTTGACCGCCGCAGCTTGGTAGGCGCGCTCGAGGGAGCACACTACGTCCTTTTCCTTGCAGGTGACCGTGATGATGCCAGAGCTTCTTGGTATCTTGAAGACATTGTAGCCATGGTGAGTCACAACCATGAACTTGGCCAGGGCTAGGTACCCGAGGATGGTGTTGTATGGGAGGCGAATGTGGGTGACATCAAAGTCGATGAGCTCAGTGCGGTAGTTTTTGTGCTTGCCGAAGGTGACAGGGAGGTGGATATGCCCTATCAGGGTGGTGAAGCCGTTGATCACTCCTGAGAAAGCCTTGGTAGGCTGAAGCTGGTTGTAGGGCACCTAGAGTCGGTCAAACGTCTTGATGGAGAGGACATTGAGCCCCGCACCGCAATTGATGAGTTTCTTGGTGACGAGCACGTTGCTGATGATGGGCGAGCAGAGCATCGGGAGGGCACCAGCTGTGGCCGCACACTTGAGCTGGTCGGAAGAGTCGAAGGTGATGGCGTACTTGGACCACCTGAGCGGACGCGTCACCTCGAGCTTGGGGAGGGCCGCGTTCACCTTGCACAAGAGCTGCTTGAAGATGTGATGGGAGGCTGGGGCTTGAGCGCCGCCTAGGATACAAGCTATGGCATGAGGCTCTTGGAAGCCCCCAGCCCCCTCGTCCTGTTGGTGGTCATCATTCCTTCTTGGTGGTGGCAGCAGCGGAGGATGGCCAGCGTTGCCCTGAGGGCGGTCCTCGCGAGGCTGGTCCCTCCAGGGACTCTGGTCCTCATGAGGCTGATCGCGCCATTCCTGGCAGGGGTCGCGGCCGTCCCAGCGTCCTCCGCCTCGACCTCCTCTACGATCGTAGCCTAGATCATTGCACTCGAGGCGACGACTGAGGCGCCTGTCATGGATGGCCCTGAGCTCCTCGCAGTCATTGGTGTTGGGGTTGTGCACGTTGTGGAAGACGCAAAATGGTGGCCGCCCTTAGATGATTCCGGGTGGTCGCAGTCGTGCTTCATCTGTGGTTCGACCGCGAGCATGGTTGGTCCCTTGCGCTTCACATCCTTGGCCTTGGTCTTCTTGTCTTCTGGATCAGCCTCTGGGAGTTCCAGGAGGGAGAGGCGACCTTCTTCAACTCTCGCACACTTGGTTGTCATGTTGAACATCTCCAGAGCTGTGCACAGGTCCTCGTGTATGGCGAGCTCTTCCTTCATCTTAACACTCTCGCACACTTTACCATGATGTTGGATGGGACCGCCCGCACTTGGTTGAAAGGCCTACCACCTAACTCAATCAGTTCATGGGCGGAGCTAAAAGCCCGGTTTGTCCGGAATTTCAAGGATACGTGCAAGCAACCCATGTCAATTGTGGATTTGATGAATTGCAAGAAGCAGGAGGGCGAGTCTACAACCCATTGGGTGCGCTGGGTTAAGGCCATAATACATTCGTCTGATAAGATGGATGCTGACTCTGCAGTCTTAATGTTGGAGAAAAATTGCCGTTTTTTGCCTTTGAAACAAAAGCTGGGGCGGCTCAAGCGCGATTGTAATGATATGGGTACGCTGATGGCGGCTCTTGTCAAGTACGTCAATTCTGATAGTACCAAGGATCCCGAGTCTGATGATGAAAAGATAGGGAAGGGAAAGAAGAATGGCAATGGCAAGGACCCTCAGCATAACCCGGCAAATCAAGGAGGTAATAAACGTAAGGCTGATGGTAGTTTGGAGTTTGTGGCTAACACTAATGCGCAGGGTAACAACCAACGACATAAGGGGAGACCACCTCTCTGGTCTGGCGGGTCAGGCCCCACACTTGTGCAGTTACTGAATGAGCCCTGTCCTAGGCACGACACTCAGTAGAAGCCGGCTACTCATCTATGGAAGGATTGTACGATCATGAAGTCTTTCAAAAATTACAACATCTTCTATGGTAACAATGGGCAGGGAGGCGGCTCAGGTGGCGGCGGTTTTCATGGCCCGGGCGGCGGTTCAAATCCCAACTTTCAAAGCAATCAAGGTGGATATAGCCAACCATCTGGCCAGGGTGGTTAGCAACAGCAGCAACAACAGCAAGGTGGATACCAGAGCCATCCAAACAGCTGAATAGTGGGAAATATCATGTGTTTACCACCAGTTTGTGCAAATGAGACCAGAAGCTTCATAAGAGGGCTGTGAATGCTGTTGAGGTGGTAGTTCCTCGTTATTTGAGATGGTCTGAGCAGCCTATTCTATGGAGTAGGGAAGCTCACCCTCCCCGGGTTGATAATCCGGGTCACTTAGCCTTGGTGGTGGCTCCTCAGGTTGGTGGATATAAATTCACTAAGGTACTCATGGATGGGGGCAGCAGCATCAACATCCTCTATTATGAGACCTTCCGTCGCATGGGGTTAACTGATAAAAGCCTTAAGCAGTCCAACACTATTTTCCATGGCGTCGTGCCTGGTAAGTTGGCGTATCCAGTTGGTAAGATCAAACTAGAGGTAGCCTTTGGAGATGAATATGACTCCAGGGACGAGAAATTGACGTTTTAAGTGGTCAAGATCAGAATCCCATATCATGCTTTATTTGGGCAGGCGGCTTATGCCGAGTTCATGGCACGGCCGTGTTATGTGTATCTGCAGCTCAAGATGCCGGGTCATAAGGGAACCATCACGGTGCATGGAAGCCGGAAGGTAGCCTTGGAATGTGAAGAAGGCGACTCGGCTTATTCTGAGTCGGTCTGTGCAACAGAAGAGTTGAAGTTCTACAAGGATAACATTGATCCGGCGGATATGACATCTTTGAAAAAGCCAACCACAGAGCATGAGCCGGTCATGAAGTTTGGGTCAGCCGATGATACTACGCTTGTTGACTTTGTTCCAGGCGACTCATCCAAGCAGTTCAGTATCAGTGCTAATTTGGATCCCAAATAGGAAAGCGCGCTCATTGAGTTCATCCATGAGAACCGGGACATCTTTGCATGGAAACCTTCTGACATGCCGGGTGTACCGAGAGAACTTGCTGAGCACACTCTTGATATTGATCCAAAGTTTAAGCCGGTCAAGCAGTTTCTTTGGCGGTTCAATGAGGAGAGGCGTAAGGCCATTGGTGAGGAGGTAGCCCGGCTCTTAGCAGATGGTTTCATCATTGAAGTTTTTCATCCAGAGTGGTTGGCTAACCTGGTGCTTGTGCTTAAGAAAAACGGCACTTGGTGTATGTGTGTGGTTTACACGGATTTAAACAAGGCTTGTCCAGCTGATCCCTTTGCTCTCCCGTGGGTTGTGAGCGTTTGAGCTTTTTGGATGCTTACTCTGGTTATCATCAGATCAAGATGGCAGTTAAGGACCGGAGAAGACGGCATTCATTACTCCGTTTGGAGCCTTCTGCTATGTATCAATGCCTTTCGGGCTCAAGAGTGCCCAGGCGACTTACCAGCGGTGTGTGCAAAATTGTCTTGACAGTCAAATTGGGCGCAATGTTCATGCTTATGTGGATGACATTGTGGTGAAATACAGAGAGAAGGAGACTTTAGTAGATGATCTGAAGGAAACCTTTGACAATCTTTGGGTCTACAAGATGATGCTTAACCCGACGAAGTGTGTTTTTGGCGTGCCTGCAGGTAAGCTTTTGGGTTTTCTGGTTTCTAACAGGGGCATCGAGGCTAACCCGGAGAAGATCAATACCATCACCTCTCTGGCTAAACTGGTGTGTATCAATGATATTCAGCGTTTGGCGGGCCGTATTGCTGCTTTAAGCCAGTTAGGCGAGAAGGCTATACCTCTGTATCAAATGATGAAGAAGATAGACAACTTTGTCTGGAGTGACGCTGCCAACGCTGCTTTTGAAGATTTGAAGAGACAGCTGGCTGGGCCGCCGATTCTTGCTGCTCCCATTGATAAGGAGCCCTTATTGTTATATGTGGCTGCTAATACATGCGCTGTTAGCGTGGCCATTGTGGTGGAGCGCAAGGAGGCTGGCAAGGAGCATCCGGTTCAGCGGCCAGTTTACTACATCAGTGAGGTACTTATTGAGTCCAACCAACGGTATCCACATTGGCAGAAGCTCGTTTATGGGGTGTTCATGGCAAGCGGGAAGCTTAAGCAATATTTCCTGGGCCACCCCATCACTGTGGTTAGTTCTGCTTCTTTAGGAGATATAATTCAGAACAGAGAAGCGACAGGACGAGTCGCCAAGTGGGCCATTGAACTTGTGCCTCATGGTTTAAAGTATGTGCCACGCACTGCTATCAAATCTCAAGCACTAGTGGATTTCATCAACGATTGGACAGAGATGCAGATGCCTGAAGAAAAGCCGGAAAACACATATTGGACTATTCATTTTGATGGGTCCAGGCAATTGGAGGGCTCGGGGGCTGGAGTTGTTTTAGCTTCCCCTCGAGGTGACAAATTTTGTTATGTGCTACGGTTGATGTTTCCCTGTACTAACAATGCACCTGAGTATGAAGCCTTACTCCATGATCTTCGGATGGCTAAGGAGATGAGTTTAAGTCGGGTAAGGTGTTTTGGCGACTCGGATTTGGTGGCTCAACAGGTATCAGGCAAGTGGGATTCCAAGGATCCTCTCATGGCGGCTTATCGTCGTGAAGTTGATGCCATTGCTGGACACTTCAAGGGTTACCAAGTGGAGCACATTGACCACAGAAAGAACGAGGCGGCTAATGCCTTAAGCCGGCTGGGCTCTCAGCGCAAGCCGGTGCCGCCTAATACTTTCTTGGATATTCTGCATAACCCTTTGGCCAAGTTACCTACAGAGGAAGACTTGGCTGTTCCTGACCCGGAAGCACAATTGGTGGCGGCTCTTCATGTCATTCCAGATTGGACAGTGCCATATTTGGCTTATATGAACTGGGGCGAGTTGCCTGAGGTTGAAACCTTGTCCAGGCAGATAACCCGGTGGTCTAAGTCAATGGTGAGTTGCATCATCGCAGTGTTACAGGGGCATTTCAGCGTTGCATCTCCCCTGAAGAAGGCCAAGAAATTCTACATGATTTTCACGAAGGGGATTGTGGTCATCATGCCGGGTCAAAATCACTTGTGGCCAAGGCTTTCCTCCATGGATTCTATTGGTTGACGGCTCCTGCTGATGCGGAGGACCTGGTCAGTAAATGTGACGGTTGTCAGAAGTTCTCAAGACAGGCTCATGTGCCGGCTCAATAATTGAGGATGATTCCAATTACTTGGATGTTTGCAGTCTGGGGGCTTGACATGGTTGGGCCTTTCAAAAGGTCCAAAGATAAAAAGACCCACCTCTTGGTGGCAGTTGATAAATTTACAAAGTGGGTTGAGGTAGAGCCAGTCAGTAAGTGTGATGTAGCTACGGCGGTTCAGTTCATGAAGAAGGTGATATTTCACTTCGGCTTTCCACACGGCATTATAACTGACAATGGCACTAATCTGTCTAAAGGCGCCATGGAAGAATTTTGTCAACGTGAGCATATTCGGCTTGATGTTTCATCAGTGACTCACCCCCAATCCAATGGTCAAGCTGAGAGAGCCAATCAGGAGATCTTGAAAGGTATCAAGCCCCGGCTTTTGGTCCCCCTGCAGCGGACGCCGGGTTGTTGGGTTGACGAGTTACCCTCTGTGTTATGGAGCATCAACACTACTCCCAACAGATCTATGGGTTATACGCCTTTCTTCATGGTCTACGGAGCTGAGGCGGTTCTCCCTAGTGACATTCGTCATGACTCACCTCGCGTGGCGGCTTATGTGGAGGCGGGCAATGAACAGGCACGTCAGGATGCTCTTGACCTATTAGATGAACAGCGGGACTTGGCAGCAGCTCGTTCGGCGATTTACCAACAGGACTTGCACCGCTATCACAGCCGCCAGGTTAAGTCCAGAGCCTTTCAGGAAGGTGATTTGGTGCTCCAGCTCATCCAGGATCAAATTGATGCACACAAGTTATCCCCACCTTGGGAAGAGCCCTTTGTGGTCAGCAAGAATTTGAACAACGGGTCATACTATCTTATCGATGTTCGAGAGCACAAAGACTCATGTAAGTCGGAGGAGGAGACCCGTCGGCCATGGAATATCGCTCATCTTTGGCCTTACTATACTTCAGCCACCGGCTCTCACGCTATACATATTTCAACAATTTAATATTATGTTAAATAATAAAGCAGGACCTCTATCCTTTTTTCCCTCAAAGGTAAATATGTCATTATTATTATCATTGTTATCTTACATGATCACTTTGGGGCTGATCACATTTGATCTGGCTTAACCCGCTTGATCCGGCTTATGATCATATTCGAATCTGGCCGTTAAAATTGATGATCATTAGGGGGCTTCCTGTTCAAATATAGGTCGTATTCGAACCAAAGAGAACATAGCTGTCGGTACCCTTTTGATTGGCACACTGCCGAGCTCACTAGGGGGCTTCTTGATCGTATTCGAATCATATCTCAACCCCTTTTGGGAACTGACTTTGATCGTATTTGAATCAGAGTCGTTAAAAAACTCTCAATGTCATCAGGGGGCTTCCTGTTCAAACATAGGTCATATTCGAACAAAAGAGAACACAGCTGTCGGTACCCTCTTGATCGGCGCAACGCCAAAGCCACTGGGGGCTACATGATCATATTTGAATCCTAGCTTAACCCCTCTGGAATGGTTTACTGATCGTATTCGAATCAACAGCCTTGAATTTTTTATATTTGGTTTAAGTTTTCTTTGGAAGCACCCTTTTATTTGACTTGAGACTTTTCTGAGGTTTACAAGTACAAGTATGGTTAATTTTAACCCGGTTTAATTTTGGCTGATAAGTCGCCAATATATGAGCATCATTATACCTTTGGAAATATTGATGTCTGAAGATTGGGTTATCACCCTTACTGACTGGGTCATATGAGCCGGCGGTGCAAAGTTAAAGGTCGCAGGTGTACGATTATAGTTGTGTTTTAAACATTATATGTTGCAACAGCCTTATTTGTGACTCTTTTTAAGTTATTATGACCCGCCTGGCGGTAAGCCGCCAAGGGACCTTGTGATCTGTTTTCATGTGTAGGACAGTTAAGAAGGTTTGGTCAAGCATACGGAAAGCAGATGAAAAGTAAACACGGGTGAATATAACACGGCAGCTTAATGACATTAAGCAATAAAACGTGCACGATGGCACGGCCAAAGCAAAGTTATTTCTACTCTATTACATGACTCCTTGTGTCCAAATGATTCACATTGTTTTTTTAGCACATCATAGGTGTGAGCCGCCATGGCAGGTTAGCCTTCGTGATTGGCCTGAAGCGTCCGGGTTAGCCCTCTCCGTGTCTTCACCCTGTTCCCTTTCCTGGAAGGTTGACGATGACCAGTCAATGTTGTTCAAAGCTTCAAATTCGGCTTCATCATCAACTAGACCGGCCGAGTCAACTTTAGGGGCGAAGGTGTGCTTATAGAGTGGGGGGATCAGACTGATCACTTCATAATGAGGCATCGTAATTTTCTGTTTCTCTTCATCATAACCCGCTTGATACTTGGTAAGATCCACTTTGTTCACTATGAGGGTAGCCACGGGGCGTATCTCCTTTACGCAAGAGGTAAAATCTGCTTCTTCAAAAGGAGTGCCATCTTCCTTCAAGCTTGGATTGCCAGTGGCAATGTCGGCCTGGTCTAACTCTGGTAGCCAAGCCTTAGCCCGGCTTAAAGCATTTACCGCTCCGGCTCTTGCAGATGACCGCCTCAGTTCATTGAACCGTTGGGGCAGCACGGAAAGCTTCTTCAAGACCTCTACCGGGAGGGTAGGCACTTCATTTGACAAGGCCACCGTGGCTAATGCACGTTGAGACCCGGTATATAATTGCTCCACCAAGGTGTAAACTGCCTTCAGCTTGATCAGCATATCTTGGTTCAAATTTGAGCTTCTAGGGCCTGCATAAGCGTGATCAGGTGAGTTAATTCCAGTTTTATGATCGACTGAAAGGCTTAAATATTTAAACACTTGCAGGGCGACTTACCAAAGATCGCTGAGACCATCTGAGAGACATGGCGCTTTAAGCCAGTTAATTCACTGGTTGTTTCTTCTAGAGCCACCTCTGCCTTCTCAGCCCGGTTAATCAATACAGTTTTTTCATCAGCCCAGGCTTTCTTTTCAATTTCAAATTCTTTCTTCAATTTTTCTTGTTCGAAAATGCTGAATTTGAACTTGGTGTCAGCCTTTTGGATTTTCGTCTCTTGGGCTTCAAGGTGGTTCTTCAGATCAGTCACCTCTGATTCGAGTTGGCTCGTGGCGGCCTATACAAATATAGAGTCAAAATCAAGCCAATTTTTATGTAATATTAAAGTCCCAAGCCTTCTTCCAGCAACAACACTTGGCACTTGAGGACTAATGTTTATGGAAGAATTTTACTTTCAGTGGCAGTTCATAAGACGACGGTTCATAAGAGTAAGTCCCAAGCATTTTGCAAGCAATAATACTTGGCACTTGGGGGCTAATGCATATTGCTGTTCAAAGCTCTGTAACTATTTTTCGTTTATATAATTATCTTAAGGACCGGCTCAACCATGTTGGTTAAGCTGCCCCTTGGGGACTACAGAGTAAGCCAGACTTCTTATATGTTTTATTCATCTATGTTCCTAATATCATTAAGTTTGTTTCTAAGTCTACAGCATAAACATCATAAGCAGTAGACTTTGGGGCTAGCATAGTAAAGATTAATGAATAAGAGAGAAAGGGTTATACCTCGAATTTTTGGTGCATCTGCTTCTCCATATCAATCTTGAGGTTCCGACTACTGTGCACTTGGCGCATGTAGTCAGAAAAGATGTCTCCAATACTCATGTGAGCATAGTTTGCAACATCCAGCTTGACCCGGCGGTGTTCCAGAAGTTCCTCCTTGGCGGGACACTTGGCCAGCATAGTTGGCCATCCTGGCTCAACAAAGCTGGTTCTGGTGATCTCAACGTCAGTGTTTTGCGGGTCATCTGTCCTAACCGGGCTAGGGATTTCTAGATTTTTTGAATCATCAGCGGCTCGCTCAGCAGGCAGGTCAGCAGCGGGAGTTGGTATATCTTGAACTGGCTCAAGTGGCGGCTCATGAGTTAACAAGTCCAGTACAGCTGTTTCAAGAGCCAGCTCAGTCACGACCGTGTCTTCAGCTAGCTTGTTCTTCCTAACCCATTTGCTTGGTTTGGCTTGTCCACTGCGTCAAAATAAAAGGTTAGTACAGATACAAGGGATTAAAGTAAATACAAGATAAGGAGATTATTATACACTGGTGCAGTCTTGAAAGCCAGCAGGTTGGACTGCATTGAGTCGTCGGAGGAAGGCGAAGTTTCCTGATAATCCGAGTCAGAAGAATTGAGAGGTTGGCGAGCAAGGCCCGCCAAAGGATAAAGAGAATTTAAATCAGAGGTGACCTCATTCCGGCGCTTCTTTGGGGTGTTTGGTAAGACGGAGGAGAGCTCCGCATCCTTGCTGGTCTGGGTCTGTCTCCGGCTCTCATGAATCTGCTGCTTCAAAAGAAACTGAGGATCGTGATGAGCTAAAGAATGAGAAAACCTTACTTTCCGGGACACTCTGTGGATTTTCCGTCTTGGCAAAGGCTCGGAGTCGGAGGAAAGGATAGTTACCTTATCATCCTTGTTCTTGCTCCTATGTCCTCCTGCTGATAATCAGTGTCAATAAGATGGTTAAAAATGAGCCAAGGGAATCAAGGGCTACCTCCGACTCAGAAGAGTCTGCTAGCCGAAGCAGGTCAGAGGCGGTGGCCTTTTTGCCCTTCTTCTTGGCAGCCACTTTTTGGCGGCTTTCTTCTCTTTCATGGCTTTCTTGGCAGCCTCATGGTCATATTTGACCTTCCAGAATTTATCACCCGCCTGCAAAGATTAACATATGTATGAGTATGGGTGAAACATTGAAAAATCAAGGTAATTATTTCATATGGGCGGCTTACCTTTGGAGCCGGGTTAGCTTTACAGAAGGGGGCTAAGCCCAACTTGCCATAGTCTGCCAGGCTCTTGTTCGAAAGAGACTTGGTCATATCATCGATGACATCTTCAGGCAAGTCATCAGGGCTGTGTCGCATAGGGTCATCCTTTGCGCCTGTATAATCGCACATCAAGCCGGGGCGGCGGCTCAACGGAATGACCCGCCATGCGAGCCAAACCCGGACCAGGTCGATGCCTGTTAACCCGTTTCCCAGAAGAGCTTTGATCTTGGCCAAAGTGGGGGCGAGTGATTTGTGTTTGGCGACTATAATCTTGTCAGGCAAATGATGGTTGGGTCCAAGACGAAGAGCATGAAAGCCGGGCAGAGGGTTTTCACCAGCCGGAGAGGTGTCTTGGCAGTAAAACCACGTCATATTCCAATCTTTGGGGTGGCTCAGTGGGTTGGCGTAAGGAAAGATCACGTGCCTATGGTGCTAGATTGAGACACCAGCAAGCTCTAAGATCTGACCGCTAGAGCACTCATTCTGGTGGTTCAAATAAAACACCTCTCTGAAGAGCAGTAGATTGGGTTCTTCTGCAAGGTATACTTCACTGAATACTTGGAAGTTGCAGATATTAGACAAGGAATTGGGTCCGATATCTTGTGGGTGAAGATCAAAGAAATGCAGGACGTCTCTGAAGAATTTTGAGCAAGGTGGAGTAAAACCCCAGTTCATATGATCCGTGAAAAAAACAACTTCTCCTTCTTTGGGCTGAGGGAATTCCTCCTCCGGGTTAGGAGCACGATAAGTCATGAATTCTTTCTTTGGCAGATAGCCGGTCTTCACAAAATCATCCAGAGTACTGTCTGTGACAATGGATTTAACCCAGTTGCAGGAAGTAGGTGCCTTTGGTGCCATTATGATTGAAAGCCTAAGACAGAGTAAAAAGTACCAGTTCAAATTTAAGTCGGGCAGGAAAAATATTGCAGTGCCTATTCAAGATGGTGGCTCACGAAGGGGCCCAATGGTATAAGGGTAATTATGTGAAGGTTATTTAAGCCGCCATGGGTTCTATAAGCCGCCAGCATTATTTAAACCGACGCGGGTGATCAGAGTTATCAATTGAGCACTGTTTCCTTAAAGACGGCGTTCAGAGTCGCCATAACTAGATGAATCTGACAAATGCAGATTTTTCCTAAGTGTTGTACAAACAGGTTTCACAATTTGCAGCCATTATTTTGGATCAAACAGATGTTCAGAAAATAAAATTTTCTAGACCTAAAACATGGCGCAGAGGAGTTCAGGCATTCCAGTGGGGATTTTTTACAAGGAAAGAAGATCTATTAGTATCTAAAATGGATGCGGAGCAACTACCGCACGAGATCTACGCTACTGTTGGATCAAAGAAACCACGACAGAAGCAAATGCAAAGAACTAGGATGAACAGGGAATTGTACAGATGAACTCGCTAACCCTAGCATGGATCTATAGAGCAGAAAGGGGAAAACTTACTATGATGGATCTGCTGCGGAGGGGCGCCGCTGTTTTCTGGTCAAGTTCAGGTCAATGCAGCGGCCTAGGTCGACGGAGGCGAGATGTGCTGTGGAGGCGGCGGCAGAGTTCCAGTGGCAGATGGGGGCGAGAGGAAGAAGACGCGAACGGGAAGGATGAGGAAGACCTAGTCGGGTCTATTTATAAGGAAAGACCACCAAAAGAGCGCAAAAAATTGAGGAGGCCGAAAATATAAGTTATCCAACTACAAGGACGCCTCGATTTTCGAGATGGTCCTCAAGACAAAGATCCATTAGGATACATTGAATAAAACATGATTTTATGACAGGTGATGTCATGGTGGGTTACCGCAAATCCAGAGGATGACGTGATGGCGGGTTACAAAAATTTCATAACGGCAGAAGATTTTTCCTTAAGTGTTGAAGATTGACATGAACCAGTTCAAATCAATCTGGGGCCTAATGTTGGGGATATGATTATTGGTATGACCCGCCCAGGAGGGGCTGGGTTATACTTGCAAATATTCATGAAGCCCAAGACCCAGAATATAGATGGCGGTTTAGTTAAGGGCCCAAGGCCAAGAGGCGACTTAAGGCCCGTAGTGATAAACCGCCATATATGCGTAAATTGTATTTTAATGCAAGAATAGTTAAGAGACCGAGTCAGACACTGTTTTTGAGCCGGCCGGGACTCTGTGAGCCGCAGGGCGTCGACCTCTGTATATAAAGGGACGACTCAATGGCAGTTCAGGACAAGTAACATCAACTCGAGAGCTAGGTCAAGCGATTAGCTCCCTGGTTATCGAGACATAAGCAATCCCACTCAAAACTTGATCGTAGGCTTTTACCTTCATTGTAAGGGGCCTAACCAGTATAAACCTCGTGTCCTTTGTCCCGATTAACCCCTTTAAGCTTCCTAGTTACGATGGCTCCACGACTAAGTCCTTTCACTAGGACATCTGCCGTGACAATTCCACGACACCATCAGTGAACGCCGAGATGATGGCCCCATCTGACACCTTGGGGATCTTGAGTCGAACACTGTTGAAGCATTGGGTGTACTTCTGCAAGGCCTCTCCTGGCTGTTGCTTGATGCACCACAGGTCACCCGCGGCAGGTGAACGGTCACGAGTGCCCTGGAAGTTGGCGACGAAACTCTCTCGCATCTCATCCCAAGAGGAGATCGATTCCGCGGGGAGGTTCAGGAGCCACGAGCACGTGCCGTATTTGAGGGCCATGGGAAACCAGTTCGCCATAACCTTCTCGTCGCTCTTGGCCACCTGGATGCTCAGCTCGTAGAGTTGCAGGAACTCGGCAGGGTCGGGGGTGCCGTCGTAGCGTGGAGGCAGGTCGGGCTAGAACTTCTCTGGCCAGACAATGCTACGCAGCTCCGGAGTGAACGTGCGGCATCCCGTTGTGGTCATGGGAGCCCGTCTTAGATGTGGAACCTGATCTTGGTGCTCGCGTGCCACCACCACGGGCGGCGTGCGGTCTTGACGTGGCGGTGCTGGGAGCGCACACGCATCTCCTTGTGGCCGCTGCACCACCTGGCAGCTTTCCTCGTCACGCGCCAGCGCCCTGCACGGTGGGTCGAGTCGTGGAGCCTCACGCCTTGGCTCGAGGGCGACGACTTGCCTGGGAGGTGGAGGAGGTGCTCCGTGAGCTACGTCACCTGTGACAGGCAGTGGGTGAGGCAGCAAGCGAGATGGTGCAGGAGACTCTCCGGCGGCGCTGACGAGCTCAGCGATGCAGTCCAGCCAGTCCTTGTAGAGGTCGTCGATGGAACGATAGCGCAAGAGCTCGTGTGCCATGAGCAACGTAGCATGTGAGTTCCTCGGCCCGCGACGAGCATGAGACAACGAAGTGCCTGCTGAGGTCAGCGACGGAGTGGCGGTGCGCCCATCCCGCTGCACGGAGGGCTGCATCAATGAAGCCTGCTGCTCATGGGTCGCGTGCCCGGTAGCAGCGTTACCCGCGGGCGATGGGGAACAGTGGGGAGCACCAAGGCCAGCTAGTGCCATCTGGGCGATGCGGGCGGCCCAGTGCTCAGCATGAACTCGACGAGCATCAGCCATGGGGACAGCAAAACAGTGGCGAATCGATTGGAGGAAGAGAGGCTCCTACGCACCCCTACCTGGCGCACCAAATGTTGGATTTCGGGCTCCGCAAACCCTTGATAGATTCGAACTCTAGGGTGCGTGCGAAGAACTCAACCCCCCAAACTGCCTACTCGCCAATCTCACGGCCTAGCTTGATGAACAAGAAGGAAATGGGACACAACACCTTACCCAGGTTCGGACAACCTTGCGGTGTAAAACCCTACACCCGCTTTGTGGTGGATTGGCCTCAAGGTGGGCTGAGGACGAACTAGTACAGTGGGAGAACAACCTCAGGAGGTGTGTTCTTGTGTTGGGTGAGCTGTTGAGCTGATGAATCACCCTCCCCTCTCTACGGTGGTGGCTAGGTCCTATTTGTAGTGGCCTTTGTCCTCTTCCAAAATGAAGGCGGGAAGGGATCCCACAACGGCCAAATTCGAAGGGAGACAGCTAGTACATCTTATCCTGACAAAAGTAGTCTTCGCTTGCAAGGCCTCTGGTCATGACGCTGTGGTGGGCTCGGCGATGACCTCTGTCCTGCTGTCCTGGCGGTCTTGGTATTGTTGCATGGAAATGGAAACCTTAGGCTGATTCCTCGGGACTCCGCGCCTGCGCTCGCCTCCTTAGCACCAAAGAGGAAATTGTTGTACTACGCCTGCTGGCGCCCGCCTAGCCTTGGTCGTCATGGCTCACATCATCTGAACCTCATGAGGTGAGGCTTGCATAGAAATCTCCGCTCCTCAAGAGCCAACGTGAGGAGGCCGCTCCTCCTAGAGGTCTTGGTGTCGTCCGCCACGCGAGGCTTGGACCCTCGTGAGGGTCTTGAGTTGTTGATGCTGAAGGTGGGCAGTATCAGGCCATCGATGAAGCCACGCTGTGGGCTGCAGGAAGGCAAGTCTGGGTACCCTCGTTCCCACAACACCGACACTTCGTGTACTCTGCGTCGAGACCGATGACCTTCATCTCTACCTTTTGGAGGGAGTTGTATACAGTGTTGATCCAGTTCCGAACAACCCTTGGGTGACCGACGATGGTGGCACTATGCTCAACGAGCCTTCGACAAGCACATGTTGGATGCTAAAAACCTGCATCTGGATCTCTTTTGCCAATTGGAACCGCTGGACTGGAGGGCTATGGTTTGGAGAATTAGGATTAGATGGCTAGTCTAACTGAAGAAGATAATTATTTAAAGGGGCTTCGGAATTACTCTAGGAGTATGTGAAGAGGTTAAAACAATGTGAATGCCGTGGGGTTTGGATGCAAATGAAGATGAAGGAGAGGTGAAGAAGTAGAGGAAAATCGGTTCCCAATGGAGAAGTAAATGGGAGAAGTGGCCTGTAGGCAGTTGATTAGACCGCTAGGTAGACTAAACGAAATGGCTATGCGGGTAGACTGAGGAGTGGTACCTATCCGTGTACGCACCCATCCTTCTAGCACTACATGTGCCACTGGCTAGTTGAGGTCACTCTTTCGAATCACCGTGGCGAGACATTTTATGATTCCTTTTTATTTCTGCACCCCTCCTTATAGGTGGGACCTATGCAAACAAATATAAAAAAATGTGTTGTAGCTGGTTCGGATGGATATTGGCGCGTGCATGGGAGACACAACATTCTCTGGTTAAGGAATATGAGGTTATCCTCAAAACACAAAAGGCCCTTCTTCGCGCTTCCGCATGCACGAGAATTTGGTTCTGCTCGCAATACAGATGATACCTGGAGGATGAAGTGAACCCAGAGGCATGCTAGCACGGGAGACCTATTTCCGCTATACAGTACTACTCTGTATGTTCCTACTAGTAGTAGTACAACTGTGGTACACTTCATCATCAAAATATTATTTAATCCGGTCCTCATAGTGAAGTGACAAGACCCTACGCCCGAGGTGACACTAGTCCAGGCGACGTGTTCGGGTTACCAAAGTGAGCCTCACCTTGTGCACTGTGCAGTCACTATCACAGCCATTGTATAGCATGCCTCACCTCGTCTCCCTCTCCCATAGCACCACTCCATCTCCATCTCCGTCTCGCTAGAGATCCTGAGGTCACTCTTCATCATCTCACTATGCCCCCGCGTACCCTTGCCTCGCTCGCCTCCCCCAGTACCACTATTCTATTGCTAGCCGCTCAAGCGCCGAGAGTCTTCTCCCTCGTAAATCAAGCCCCCAAAAAACCCACCTTTAAAACTCCACCATGGTTGAATGTGAACCGCACAGCATCCATATGAGCCGCGATTGGAGCAATCTCCCAGTGACATCCTCGACCTCTGTAGTTCGTGTATGGATATGTTGAGCGCCATCCGTCTGGCTGCATGCTCGAGGAACATGCACATGGTCATCGTCGAAGCGAGGCTTAAGCTTTTGAAGATACCCTACTTGCTACTATCTGGTCTTGCAAGATTTGCTCACCATGATACGGAGGCGTACATGATGCCCCTCGACTTCAATTGGACCTCCATTAGCCGAAACTTCTTTGCAGGTATGTAGTGGGTTGTCGTACATCATTTCCCTCGACTTCGATCCGATCACCATCGCCTGAAACTTCTTGGCAGGTATGTACTGGGTCGTCATGAAGTCCCACTGGATGGCAGTCGTCAGAGAAGACGGGGGAAAGTTGGTGCTCGTGAACTTCCAGACCTCCCATGAGATTATCCTTCCTCCATTGGATTATATAGGGTTTTACCGTCATGGTCCAAGTCATCTAGATTACCACATCAATTGGACGGACCTTGTTTTGCAGAAGATTGTAATCTGCCAAGTGCCCACACGACATGCAGATTACGCAGACTTCAAGCTAATTGCCTTGTTTGACCGCGGACTCACCTATCTTTAGGCCGGTGCCTTCTTTAGCTGGAGACAACTCAGCTCGCAGTGGATCGTCAAAGTGGATACACACTTCTGTGATGCTATTGAACGCAATGGCATCATCTACGTGATCAACAAAGCAGATGGCACCATGTATTGCTGGGACGACACATGTAAGTTGTTTTTGTCTGATGTTAATGATAACGCCATGACATTGTTTGAACTTTTTGTGATGATTGGCATATCCCTGTTTGAGCAGAATTTGGGTAGAACTATGGCAATGTATTAGAGATGCCATAAATCAGCTATATTTGGAATGAGTTAATTCATGTGATTGTGACCATGTCATTACAACCAATTTATACCCTTGAATAATCAAACGGTTAGGAAGATATGGATATTCTCCTTATTTTATAGTAATCTGTATACTACTAAATATGAGTGTGTATCAATAGCAATGTTAGTTTCCTCATTTTCATGATGTAGAAACATTGTTGGTTTCATCTAGCCATACATTAGGGAAGTAAATGTGCATATGGAGAACTCTGTATTTGGAAGTACTGAAATCCTGTAATGCTTACCATGTGTACATACCTATATTCACCCTTCAGCAATGAATGGCTAGAATAATATCATCACAAAAAAGTGCCCACAGAACATGAGTATATAACGATGCATGGTCGGCTGGTTCCCTTGAAGAATTCGTTTGTAAGGACAGAACATGATTACATAACATGCATGACATGGTAGTTTGATGTAAAGAATCGATTGCGAGATAACATGAGTATAACCATGCGTGGCACTTCTATATTTTCAAACCCAGTATACATTTCCCTGTATTTTCCTCTTAGTTCCAACAGGGACATATCAATGTTGTTTGTTGCATTATCCTACTCATACTCTGAACAATGCTTATCTTACATTAACAATGCATGTCCTTTTTGATATGATGCAGTGTCCCTACAGTTACTACCCTTTGTAATCACACCACCTTTGCCAAAAATAGGGTAGCACAACTGGTTCCTCCCTCGATCAGACGACGGCAAAAGATTAATGGTTATTCGCACACATGAGCCGGATTATATTGCAAAATCCTCACTATGTACAAGCACCATGAAATACGTGAGTATCCATACAAGGCTGTTACATTTATGAGCAGGATACCAGCTTGTTGGGGCCTTCAGGATTTTTGAGTTGGAGGCGGGTAAACAGCCTTGGTTCACACTCTCTATTTCCCGGACTCAATTATTTGATTAACCAGGAGATCACCGTAGGCAAGGACCTTGATGGCAGACAGGCTCTGTTTGCTATGGAAAACTGTGTCTACACGGCGAGCCATAGGACTTCAGGAGCAAACTCTCCTGATTGTCAACAATATAGCCTGCAGCCAAAAAAGGTGAGAATGACAAAGGCATCTGGATTAGCTTTGATCCTTGGATGTCTCAAGTCTGATGGGTAGTGATGTGGTTCAAGCCTTCAGGTTGACAAGTAATTGGGATGTTGCGTCGAAAGGGTGGAGTACTGGTGTCTCCAAATCACTGGTGGTTGAAGCGGGGCTGCAAATTATGATGGTGTTGGATCATCCCTCTTTGAATGACTTGTTATCTTTGCTGCTTGTTCTGGATGGGTAGTTCTCCCTTTTGTTATGCATATTCCTCATCATTTGGTCATCCTCGTCTATGTCCCTCTTACTATGTAATAGTTGCCTCTATTTAGAATGTCATTGTTGTCTGGATCACAAGACTCTGAGCGCTGCAGATGGGTGTGTTTTGGTGGTGTAGCAAGACTTCTTATGAACTATCATGTCTTGTTGTTTATGTCAGTAGTAGTCACTAGTCAGTGTTTGAATGGTGTATATATCGTTGTTTTGAACTATTTATTATCTCGGACTGCTGGTGGGCTAAATGAGGGCATCACCATTCTCAAGTGTTCAGAGTATATCTCCTTTTTTCAAGTTATAATTTGAGTTTAGTGTCTTTTCGATGATGTACACTTGTTTCGGCCAGTGAGGTGTCGTTGAATATGGGCCGAGTAGTAACGCAATGCCAAACATTTCAATTATGACTCTCAGGCTGGGCTCTCAAAAGATCCTAAAAAGGCCAAGCTCTAAAAAAGGACTCTTGGGCCAACATGTGGGCGCCACCAGTGTTTTCGTGCGCTTGCACGCCGAGAGCATATTGGCGTGTGTTCGAAATTCATGCTACCTTTTCATCCCCAATCTCCCGCCCCTTCCCCACCTCTAAAATATTGATTCCTACTCAAGTTCCCCAAAATCCCCCTCCCGTACTCCATGTACTCAAGCGCACTATCATGTCGCTGGTCAACGTGGATCTCTGAGCTAAAGATCCTGAGGTCCGTCCTGCCTTTGGGTGCTGCATGTTGTCGCTCAACAGTGGCATGGCGGCACTTGACAATCGGTTTGCCGGCAAAGTGCTGATGGTAACCATCAATGGTGACCGACATCCCGTCTCACTAGACGACCTTGTCAGAGCTCTTGGCATTGCACACGGCATCCAAATAAGTGACTTGCTTGTCGAAGTTTGTCCGCCATCGGCTGATTTCTTCGTCAGGTTCCAGACGTTTGTTCTGCGATGACGCGCTGGTGGGATTTGATCGGTGGCACCAAGGATGGGGCTCGGTGCCCTTTGAGCTTGAGTTTTTAACAAAGCTTACCTTCCATGGCATGCCTCGACGTGCTTGGAATAGCGAGTCCATGAATGAGCTTATCAATGATCTTGGAGGTGAGCTTGTAAGTATGTTTGTTCCACTAGAAAGCTGGGCTCTATGGATTAAGAAGCCGTCCACCATACCAAAGGTCATTGGTGTTGAGGTACCGGTGCAGGAACCGGGGTTGTACTATTAATCACCACCAAGGCCACCGTGGACCACATTAGGGATGTACATGTATCGAGTGTTCGTGCATGTCGAAGAAGTGGTCAATCCATCAATCGAAGTCTTGCCGCCGCCGCTGGTGCCAGGGTCCGTCAACGACGTCCATTACAGGAGTCAACGTTAGAATTTCCCCATGTTGCTCGGAACGGTGGATGGCACAGGGCATACTCCATCATGCGGCGGAGGCCACTGCTTCTTTGGGACAAGAGGCCGGGTTGACCGTCTGGATGTGCTCTAATTTGAGGTAACAATTGAATCTTGTCAGATACTAGTTAAATCTGAGCTATCAATGTGAAGCACTGATGTGCCAGTACATTTGATCATGACCTATTCTATTTCTGTACCTGAACTTTTTTTAGAAAGGGTTGTACGTCAACTTAATGTGCTAGCAGAACTTATTGTGTTGTCTGTCTGTTTTCTTTGCAGAGCATTCAAGATATTTCCCCGTCATTGATAAAGATGATGAACCGTTATGTACGAGTTCGTTGGTTTCAACATAGCTCTACCCGTAGTGATCCACTGCTTCCACCCTGATTGTGCCGCCTGCGTGAAATTTTTATATGCAAGTTCAGAGTGCTATGATGTTCTATATGATTGTGTCAACTATATAATTTTTACTGAGCATCAGCAATGCATATGGCTGAAAGATGTATTTACGAGCATTGATCGATGGGTCTCTCTATCTCTCTCTCTCACACACATACACACAAAGAGACACACACAAGTGGGACCCGTTGAATTATTTCTTCACTCGTGATAGCTTTTAATTAGGTTCCACTGTACTCTAACTTTTTTCTTAAGTTATTAGCTGAGCTCAGTGACTTCAAAAAGTTGTACACAAGCCCTGTTTGGGCATTTCTGGCGTCATTGAATGTGGGCTACGTAGCCATGTAAACTTGTACTGTACTACATATGCCTATATTTTGAACATCAACAATGCAACTGGGCCGACAGTTGTACACAATATCCTCAAATAAGCATAGCCTAGCCTATCTTTCTTTTAATAAAATGCACAACCCAGTTTATTTTTTATATAATAAGATTATGTCAGTGTTCTGGATATGGGGGTATCGAGACTTGCCTGCCTGCGGCCCATGGCGTGGCTCCACCGACGGCCTAGTACGGCCCAACTTCTGCATCAACGACTCAAGACCCTCGCGAGGGGCCAAGCCTCGCGAGGAGGACGACACCAAGACCCCAGAGGGGATTGGCCTCTTCAGGCTGGCTCCGGAGGGGCGGAGAGTTCAATGCAAGGTGCACCTCACGAGGCTTAGCTGACGTGAGCCATGACGACCAAGGCCAGGCGGCGCCAGCGGGCGCAGAACGCCAGTTCCCTCTTCGGTGCAAGGGAGGAAAGCCGCAGGCGTGGAGTCCCGAGGAATCAGCAAAAGGTTTCCATTCTGGTCCAACAAGACCAAGACCACCAGGACGGCAGGACGTAGGTCATCACTGAGCCCACCGTAGCGTCACGACCAGGGCTTTTTGCAGGCGAAGACCACTTTAGTCAGGATGAGCTATACTACCTGTCCCCTTTCAAATCCGGCCGTTATGGGATCCCTTCCCTCCAACATTTGGGAAGAGGACCAAGGCCACTATAAATAGGACTTAGCCACCACCATAGAAGGGGATCGAATCGAGTGCAGAGCAGGGGATCGGATCCACTCTCACCCGACCACCTCACCAGCTCTCTTGAGCTCAAGAACAGCTCAGCTCCTGAGGCCAGTTCATCCACTGTACTAGCTCATCCTCAGCCCCTCGAGGCAATCCACCAACACGCTGGAGTAGGGTATTACACCGCAAGGTGGCCCGAACCAGGATAAACTGTTGTGTCCCTTTGTCTCTTCGAGCCCGTCGCGCTAGGCTTAGGAGGATCGCGAGTAGGCAGGCTGGGTAGGTTGAGATCTCCGCACGCACCCCAGAGTTCGAACCTTTCAAGGGTTTGCAGAACCCGTAATCTGACATTTGGCTCGCCAGGTAGGGGTGCGTCAGATCTCCTCTTCCGTCGACCGATCCACCGTTACTCCGACACCTCCATCGCTGATGGACGCCGGGCTCGCGTCGAGCGTCGGGCCGCAGTCGCCACTCGAGTTGCTCAGATGGCTCCGGCAGGCGATGGTTGTGCTCGTCGTGCTCCGTCTCTGGTGGCCAACGCCGCCATGGGCCCTGCCGGCCACAAGCAGCAGGCTTCATCGATGCACCCTTCAGTGCGCCGTGGCAGGCGCACTGCCACTCCATTGCTGACCCCGGCAGCTTCACCCTCCCACGCGCGTCACGGCCCGGTGAACACGCAGGCCGCTCTGCTCATGGCACGAGAGCTCCTTCGCTACCGCCCGGTCGACGACTTCAACGAGGAATGGCTCGAGCGGATTGCTGAGCTCGTCAGTGCGGATGGGGGCTCCTCTATACCAGCCCGCTCACTGCCTCAGCAGCCGCCTGCCGCGGGCGACGTGGCTCACGGGGCTCCTCCACCACCTCCGGCCCAGGGCGTCATCGTTAATCCAAGGCGTGTGGCACCACGGCGCAACCCGCCGTGCCAGGCGCCTGCACGCGAAGAGGTGAGCTGCCAGGTGGTGCAGCGGCCTCAAGGGGAATCACGCATGCTTCCTGAACCCCCACGTCAAGCCCGCGTGCCGCCACAGGAGGTGGCGGCACGTGCACCAGGACCAAGTCCACCTCCTCGACGGGCCCCCTTGGCCACAACATGATGTCGCAGGTTCACTGATGACCCGCAAGTATACGGGATAGTTGTAGCCTCTTTCGATAAGTAAGAGTGTCGAACCCAACGAGGAGCTAAAGGTAGAACAAATACTCTCTCAAGTCCGGCGTCCTAGAGCAACAAGTAATATCATATCTCAAGCATAGATTCCAGGCATACCAACGCAACATAATAAATTGATCCCATAATAGTTTCCCTTTTTGTGTCGAGCGATAATCCCTAAAGTATCCAACGTGTCTCCCATTATAAAGTTGAATGGGGTTTTCTCCGGATTATCAAAGTAGTACACAATATCTTTCGCATAATGAGAATCGAGGGTCTTAGGAGTTACCCCATCCTCATGAGTAGCAAGTACAGCTAATTTTTTTGGTATTTTGCATTCCATATCCATAACTAAAGATAGAGAACAACTTAGAACAGCAAATAAAAATTACTTAGTTCTAAAGCAAACAAGCACACACGAGAATATTCACCCCACGCTATGACTCCCCGGCAACGGCGCCAGAAAAATGTCTTGATGACCCGCAAGTATACGGGATAGTTGTAGACTCTTTTGATAAGTAAGAGTGTCGAACCCAACGAGGAGCTAAAGGTAGAACAAATAGTCTCTCAAGTCCTATCGGCCACTGATACGACTCTACGCACGCTTGACGTTCGCTTTACTAGAACAAGTATGAAACTAGAAGTACTTTGTAGGTGTGATAGGGTAGGTTTGCAAGATAATAAAGAACACGTAAATAAAAAGTAGGGGTTGTTTAGATAAAGATGCAATAAAGTAAATATAGCGAGTGTGGAAAAGTGGTGGTAGGAGTTTTGAAATTGTCCGTAAGCAATTGACTACGTTACTAGACCGGAAATCACTATCGCAATTCTATTTGAGGGAGAGGCATAAGCTAACATAATTTCTCTACTTGGATCATATGCACTTATGATTTGAACTCTAGCAAGCATCCGAAAATACTAAAGATTCATTAAGGTAAAACCCAACCATAGCATTAAAGTATCAAGTCCCCTTTTATCCCATACCCAACAATCCCCTTACTCGGGTTTGTGTTTCAGTAGTGAATCATGAACGCATTGCAACACCCTACAGCGGGAATCCCTCACGCTTGCGCGACACGGAGGGCACAATAGGAGAGCACCAATAATAAAACATGCAACTCAAACCAATCATAGCAATTCATCAATCACCGATAGGACAACGAAAATCTACTCAGACATCATAGGATGGCAACACATCATTGGAAAATAATATGAAGCATAAAGCACCATGTTCAAGTAGAGGGTACAGTGGGTTGTGGGAGAGTGGACCGCTGGATATAGATGGGGGAAGGTGATGGAGACGTTGGTGGAGATGATGGAGGTGTTGGTGTAGATCGCGGTGATGATGATGGCCCCCGGCGGCGTTCCGACGCCACCGGAAGCAAGGGGGAGAGAGCCCTCCTTCTTCTTCTTTTTCTTCCTTGACCTTCTCCCTAGATGGGAGAAGGGTTTCCCCTCTGGTCCTTGGCTCCCATGGCGTGGGAGGGGCGAGAGCCCCTCCGAGATTGGATCTATCTCTCTATTTGTGCGTTCTCAGATTCTACCCCTTCACCGTTTCTTAAATATTCGGAGATCCATAACTCCGATTGGGGTGAATCTTTCGCCCAGCTTTTTCTCGTAAAATTAGCTTTCTTGCGGCAAAAGAAGGGCATCAACCGCCTTACGGGTGGCCCACGAGAGCCCAGGCCGCGCCCAGGGGGAGGACGCGCCCCCTGTCTCGTGGCCATCCCGGACACCATTTCGCGTTGATTCTTTCTCCGAAAAATCCCAAATATTCCAAAATAATTCTCCGTCCATTTTTATCCCGTTTGGATTCCGTTTGATATTGGGTTTCTCCGAAACAAAAAACATGCAATAGACAGGAACTGGCACTGGGCACTGGATCAATATGTTAGTCCCAAAAAAATAGTATAAAAAGTTGCCAAAAGTATATAAAAGTTGTAGAATATTGGCATGGAACAATCAAAAATTATAGATACAATGGAGACGTATCAGCATCCCCAAGCTTAATTCCTGCTCGTCCTCGAGTAGGTAAATGATAAAAATAATTATTTTTGATGTGGAATGCTACCTAGCATAATCTTGATCATATGTCTAATCATGGCATGAATATTAAGACACGAGTGATTCAAAGCAATAGTCTATCATTTGACATAAAAACAATAATACTTCGAGCGTACCAGTAAAGCAATCATGTCTTTTCAAAACAACAAGGTCAAAGGAAGCTTATCCCTACAAAATCATAAAGTTTGGCCATGCTTCATTTTCGTCACACAAAATGCCCCCATCATGCACAACCCCGATGGCAAGCCGAGCAATTGGTTCATACTTTTTAACGCGCTTCAGCTTTTTCAACCCTCACGCAATACATGAGCGCAAGCCATGGATATAGCACTATAGGTGGAATAGAATATAATGATGGAGGTTATGTGGAGAAGATAAAAAAAGAGAAAGTCTCACATCGACATGTCTAATCAACGGGCTATGGAGATGCCCATCAATTGATGTCAATGCGAGGATTAGAGATTGCCATGCAACGGATGCACTAAGAGCTATAAGTGTGTGAAAGCTCAACAAAAGAAACTAAGTGGGTGTGCATCCAACTTGCTTGCTCATGAAGACCTAGGGCATTTGAGGAAGCCCATCGTTGGAATATACAAGCCAAGTTCTATAATGAAAATTCCCACTAGTATATGAAAGTGACAACATAGGAGACAATCTATATGAAGAACATGGTGCTACTTTGAAGCACAAGATATGATAGTCACTACATAAAGAACATGGTGCTACTTTTAAGCACAAGTGTGGAAAAAGAGATAGTAACATTGCCCCTTTTTATTTATTTTCTTTTTTTTTCTTTTTTTTCTTTTTCTTTTTTTTCTTTCTTTGGCCTTTCTTTTTTTCTTTTGGCCTTTCCTTTTTTTATTTTTGGGGACAATGCTCTAATAATGATGATCATCACACTTTTATTTACTTACAACTCGATATTACAACTCGATACTAGAACAAAGATATGACTCTATATGAATGCTTCCGGCGGTGTACCAGGATGTGCAATGATCTAGCATAGCAATGACATAAAAAAACAAACAAGCCATGAAAACATCATGCTAGCTATCTTACGATCATGCAAAGCAATATGCCAATGAAAGCTCAAGTCATGTATATGATGATGATGGAAGTTGCATGGCAATATATCTCGGAATGGCTATGGAAATGCCATGATAGGTAGGTATGGTGGCTGTTTTGAGGAAGATATAATGAGGCTTATGTGTGATAGAGCGTATCGTATCACAGGGTTTGGATGCACCGGCGAAGTTTGCACCAACTCTCGAGGTGAGAAAGGGCAATGCACGGTACCGAAGAGGCTAGCAATGATGGAAAGGTAAAAGTGCGTATAATCCATGGACTCACATTAGTCATAAAGAACTCATATACTTATTGCAAGAATTTATTAGCCCTCGAAGCAAAGTACTACTATGCATGCCCCTAGGGGGATAGATTGGTAGGAAAAGACCATCGCTTGTCCCCGACCGCCACTCATAAGGAAGACAATCAAAGAAACACCCCATGCTTCAAATTTGTCACACAACGGTTACCATACGTGCATGCTACGGGACTTGCAAACCTCAACACAAGTGTCTCCACAATCCACAACCACCCACTAGCATGACTCTAATATCACCACCTTTATATCGCAAAACTATTGCCAGGAATCAAACATATCATATTCAGCGATCTACAAGTTTTACGTAGGATTTTATGACTAACCATGTGAATGACCAATTCCTGTCATCTCTCTAAAAAGATATAAGTGAAGCAAGGGAGGTTAATTCTTTCTACAAAAGATATGCCCACGCTCTAACAAATATAAGTGAAGCAAAAGAGCATTCTACAAATGGATGTTTTCCATGTGAAGAGAAACAGGCAATCCAAACTTCAAATGATATAAGCGAAGCACATGAAGCATTCTATAACGCCACACTCAAAAGATTTAAGTGAAGTGCAATGAGCATTCTATAAATCAACCAAGGACTATCTCATACCAGCATGGTGCAAAAAATAAAAATGAAAACTAAATGCAAAAGACGCTCCAAGACGTGCACATAATGCACGAACAAAATGAATATGAAAACATACCGATACTTGTTGAAGAAAGAGGGGATGCCTTCCGGGGCATACCCAAGCTTAGATGCTTGAGTCTCCTTGAATATTTACTTGGAGTGCCTCGGGCATCCCCAAGCTTGATCTCTTGCCTCTCTTCCTTTTCCTCATATCGAGACCTCCTCGTTTAGACACTTCATCCACACAAAACTTCAACAGAAAACTCGATAAGATCCGTTAGTATAATAAAGCAAATCACCACTCTAAGTACTGTTGCAAACCAATTCATATTTTGTTTTTGCATTGTGTCTACTGTAACATAACTTTTTCATGGCTTAATCCACTAATATAAATTGATAGATTCATCAAAACAAGCAAACTATGCATCAAAAACAGAATCTGTCAAAAACAGAACAGTCTGTAGCAATCTGAACATCCACCATACTTATGGTACCCCAAACATTCTACCAAAATTAGGAAAAATAAAAAAGTTGTATAGCAAGACAGTGCAAAAGTAATAAGAACCAATTGAAATTCCAGTTAAAATGTAAAATCGCACACTACAGCAAAAGTTTCTGTCCTGCACCGTACAAACCAACAAGCATTGTAAACATCCTAAAGGCAAACCTTAGCACATTATTTTTATAATACAATGGAATTGTACAAGGGGATAATTATTTTTTTTGAAAAGTTTCTGTAATCAAGATTCACAAAGTTTCCGTGAGCATGAACAAAGTTCAAGGCTAGCTCACACTTCAACAATGCTTGTCTTTCTCACTTTCACTTTCCTTTTTGAAAAGTTTTAGGTTCCCCTCTTTATTTTTTTTGTTTTTAAACTATATGAAAGCACTCAACAGAATTAAATGACTCTCTAAAACTTCCGGGTTGTCTCCCTGGCAATGCTTTCTTTAAAGCCATTAAGCTAGGCATTTAGTGCTCAAGTAATGAATCCACCCGGATCCCAACGTATATCAAAGCCAATTTTAATTAACAATGATTTGTAATTTAGTAGTGAGCACAAAGTAACATATATCAAGTAACAACGAAGTCTAACTCTCTTCCTATGCATCGACATGTCATAAAAGAACAATTCATGCACACATAGTAAAGGCCAATGCAAAGTATAAGCAGTTTCTTGCAATTCTATCGTGTTGGAAACATAGAGAGGTGGAGACATAGTTCCTCTCTCATAATAATTGCAAGTAGGAGCAACAAGCACATGCATACTACATTCATCAAAATCATCATATGCAATGGTAAAAGGCAACCCATCAATATAATCCTTAATAAGCACAAACTTCTCCGATGTGTAGTTTGGAGAATTCAAAAAGAAAAAAGGACTATCATGCGTGGGTGCAATAGCAACAATTTCATGTTTAACATAAGGAACTATAGCAAGTTCATCTCCATAAGCATAATTCATATTGGCATCTTGGCCACAAGCATAGCAAGCATCATCAAAAAGGGGTATTTCAAGAGAATCAATGGGATCATAACAATCATCATAGCAATCATCCTTCGGTAAGCACGAAGGGGAATTAAATAATGTATGAGTTGGAGGGTTACTCTCATTAGAAGGTGGGCACGGGTAGCTAATACGCTCATCCTCCTTTTGTTCTTCGCTCTCCTCATCGTCTTTTTCATCCAATGAGCTCACAGTTTCATCAATTTCTTCTTCGATAGCTTCCTGCAAAATATTAATCTCTTCTTGGACAGTGGAGACTTTCTCAATAAATGCATTAATATAGTAATTGTATTCATAATTTTCATAGCAATATCCAAGTATAGCAAGATTTTCAGGCCTATAAGCATCATCATCTAAAGCTTCATACTTTTCAAACAAAGATTCAATTTCATAAGCAGCCTTAAAAGCAACAAATTCTTCTATTTCTTCCACATCATAGTAATCATATATACCATTAGCATGAGAAGCTAAGGTTTCATTATCATTGAATTTGCATGAAAAGGGAAGGTGTGGAGCCTCCATCCTAGAGAAACAAGTAATATCATATCTCAAGCATAGATTCCAAGCATACCAACGCAACATAATAAATTGATCCCATAATAGTTTCCCTTTTTGTGTCGAGCGATAATCCCTAAAGAGTATTCATGTTGATCCAACGTGTCTCCCATTATAAAGTTGAATGGGGTTTTCTCCGGATTATCAAAGTAGTACACAATATCTTTCGCATAATGAGAATCGAGGGTTTTAGGAGTTACCCCATCCTAATGAGTAGCAAGTACAACTAATTTTTTTGGTATTTTGCGTTCCATATCCATAACTAAAGATAGAGAACAACTTAGCACAGCAAATAAAAATTACTTAGTGATAAAGCAAACAAGCACACACGAGAATATTCACCCCACGCTATGACTCCCCGACAATGGCGCCAGAAAAGGGTCTTGATGACCCGCAAGTATACGGGATAGTTGTAGACTCTTTCGATAAGTAAGAGTATCGAACCCAACGAGGAGCTAAAGGTAGAACAAATACTCTCTCAAGTCCTATCGGCCACTGATACGACTCTACGCACGCTTGACGTTCGCTTTACTAGAACAAGTATGAAACTAGAAGTACTTTGTAGGTGTCATAGGGTAGGTTTGCAAGATAATAAAGAACACGTAAATAAAAAGTAGGGGCTTTTTAGATAAAGATGCAATAAAGTAAATATAGCTAGTGTGGAAAAGTGGTGGTAGGAGTTGTGAAATTGTCCCTAAGCAATTGACTACCTTACTAGACCGGAAATCACTATTGCAATTCTATTTGAGGGAGAGGCATAAGCTAACATACTTTCTCTACTTGAATCATATGCACTTATGATTGGAACTCTAGCAAGCATCCCCAAATACTAAAGATTCATTAAGGTAAAACCCAACCATAGCATTAAAGTATCAAGTCCCCTTTTATCCCATACGCAACAAACCCCTTACTCGGGTTTGTGTTTCAGTCACTCACGCAACCCACTATAAGCGAATCATGAACGCATTGCAACACCCTACAGCGGGAATCCCTCACGCTTGTGCGACACGGAGGGCACAATAGGACAGCACCAATAATAAAACATGCAACTCAAACCAATCATAGCAATTCATCAATCACCGATAGGACAACGAAAATCTACTCAGACATCATAGGATGGCAACACATCATTGGAAAATAATATGAAGCATAAAGCACCATGTTCAAGTAGAGGGTACAACGGGTTGCGGGAGAGTGGACCGCTGGATATAGATGGGGGAAGGTGACGGAGACGTTGGTGGAGATGATGGAGGTGTTGGTGTAGATCGCGGTGATGATGATGGCCCCCGGCGGTGTTCCGGCGCCACCGGAAGCAAGGGGGAGAGAGCCCCCCTTCTTGTTCTTCTTCCTTGACCTTCTCCCTAGATGGGAGAAGGGTTTCCCCTCTGGTCCTTGGCTCCCATGGAGTGGGAGGGGCGAGAGCCCCTCCGAGATTGGGTCTATCTCTCTGTTTCTGCGTTCTCAGATTCTACCCTTCACCGTTTCTTAAATATTCGGAGATCCGTAACTCTGATTGGGGTGAATCTTTTGCCCAGCTTTTTCTCGTAAAATTAGCTTTCTTGCGGCAAAAGAAGGGTATCAACCGCCTTACAAGTGGCCCACAAGAGCCCGGGCCGCGCCCAGGGGGAGGGAGCGCCCCCTGTCTTGTGGCCACCCCGGACACCGTTTCGCGTTGATTCTTTCTGCGGAAAATCCCAAATATTCCAAAATAATTCTCCGCTCGTTTTTATCCCGTTTGGATTCCATTTGATATTGGGTTTCTGCGAAACAAAAAACATGCAACAGACAGGAACTGGCACTGGGCACTGGATCAATATGTTAGTCCCAAAAAATAGTATAAAAAGTTGCCAAAAGTATATAAAAGTTGTAGAATATTGGCATGGAACAATCAAAAATTATAGATACGACGAAGATGTATCATTCACCTCAGAGCTCCGCAACGTCATCTGGCCGAGCAAGTTCAAACCTGACGTGCCCCCACGCTACGACGGCACGGCTGACCCCGCTGAGTTCCTGCAGCTCTACGAGCTAAGCATCGAGGCGGCCAGCGGTGATGAGAAGATCATGGCGAACTAGTTCCCCATGGCCCTCAAGGATGGCGCCCGTTATTGGCTCCTGAATCTCCTCGTGGTATCGATCTCTTCCTAGGAGGTGCGGCCGCTTCATCGCCAAGTTCCGGGGCACTCGCGCCCGTCCACCGGCCTCGGGTGACCTGCGGCGCATCAAGCAGCAGCTAGGAGAGACCCAGCAGAAATATATCCAGCTCTTCAATAACGTTTGCCTCAAGATCCCCAAGGTATCGGACGAAGCCATCATTTCAACTTTCACTTGTGGCGTCTACGATGTCAAGATGAAGGAGGAGCTCACCATCCACGAGGACCTATGCACAACCTTGGAGATGTTCAATATGGCGAACAAGTGTGCAAGGGCTGAGGAGGGGCGCCTCTCCCTCCTCGAGCTCCCCGATGCTGACCCCGATGACAAGAAGGCCAAGGCCAAGGACGTAAAGCACAAAGGGCCGGCTGTGCTCACGGACGAGCCAGAGATGAAGCACGGCTTCGACCACCCCGAGTCATCAGAAAGCAACCGACCGTTCTGCATCTTCGAAAACGTCCAGAACCACAACACCAATGACTGCCAGGAGCTCAGGGCTCTCCGTGACGGGCGCCTCGGTCGACGCCTCGAGCATAACGATCGAGGCTACGGCCATTGAGGTGGACGAGGTGGAGGATGCTAGGACGGACGTGACCATCACCAGGAGTGGCGCGACCATCCTTGGGAGGACCGTTGGCAGGGCCAACCTCGTGAGGGCGCCTGGAGGGAGCAACCTCGTGAGGATCGTCCTCAGGGCAATGCCGGTCTTCCTCCACTACCTCCAACACCGAGAAGGAACAAATATCATCACCAGGACGATGGGGCTGGGGGCTTCCAGGAGCCTCGAGCCATTGCTTCCATCCTGGGCGGCTCAGATGCCTCGGCTTCTCACCACATCTTCAACCAGTTTGCGTGCAAGGTGAACGCAGCTTCCCATGCCCGAAGCAACTCGCCTGCTCAGGTGATCCAAATGCGCCATCACCTTCATCTCCTCAGACCAACTCAAGTGCGCAGCCACTACTGGCGTGCTCCCCATGCTCTGCTCACCCGTTATCAGCAGCGTGTTCGTCACCAAGACTCTCATCGATGGTGGAGCGGGGCTCAATGTCCTATCTGTTCAAACGTTCGACAGGCTCCAAGTGCCGTACTACCAGCTTCAGCCAACCAAGCCATTCTCAGGAGTGACCGACAGTTCCACACACTCGATATGGCAGGTCCGCCTCCCTGTCACCTTCAACGAATGCAACAACTACCACACCGAGCTCATCGACTTCGACGTGAATGCTGACATTCGTCTGCCGTAAAACGCCATCCTAGGGTACCCAGCACTGGCCAAGTTCATGGCAGCAACGTACCATGGCTGCAATGTCCTCAAGATGCCAGGAAGCAGCGGCGTAATCACGGTCGCATGCCAGGAAAAGGACGCGGTGTGCTCCCTAGAGCGTGCCTACCAGGCTGTAGCAGTCGAGAACCCCGAAGATGAGGGTGGTGCCCTCCCACCTGAGGTCGCTCCCAAGACTAAGAAGCTACAACTGGGTCAGGGATCTCGTGAGGAAGCCTCGCCCGGGGACGCCGCGCTGAGCCTCGCGTCCCCGGACGGGGCGCCTTCACCTATCGCATAGGAAGGCGTGCCCGATGCCCCTCTCAAGCTGGGCTCGGGGGCTCTCCTTGGGAGGGCCTCAAACCTAGCCAGGGTCACGAGGGAGGCGCTTGGGCACCATGTGGAGGCGTGCTTCAGGGCACGCTTCCTAGGAGAAGGCGTCAGGTGGAAGGCGCCAGGCGTTCAGGAGTTCATCAGCAAGGCAATCGAGGAGATTCAAGAGGCAAGGGTTCTTCAAGGCGATCGCCGCCTACTGCGAAGAGCGGCTCACTGCCCTAGCGGGGGTAAGGAGTTCCGTGTCTGCATCGACATCCTAGGGCTCAATAGGGCCGCATCTCGGCAGCTCTTTTGGCCGTCTCATGTCGGCCGATGCGAGGGTCCACCCCACAGCTACGTCTGGATGCCTTTCGGCCTACCAGGCGCAGCTGTGGCATTCCAGCGCTGCACAAGGGACGCCCTGGCAGCTCGCGAGGCCATGCACGAGGCAACCCTGGCGGAGATGGAGGTGCATCTTTGGGAGCCTCCTGGGCCCCCTGGGCCTCTCGAGGCTCGGGGCCAGGGCGGCTCATGAGGAACGGCTCAAGCAGCGCGCGTCTTCTGCTACCCCGACATCTCTTCAGCGACGGTGCAAGGTGACATCTCTCTAGTTCGTTGGGGGTGCCCCACGGGCTGCATCATCCCCAAGCCATATGGGTCCACCCCTGCGGCATGTACGCCTTTTGCATCTGTCAGAGCTAGTTTACCTTCCTTTACAAGCTACCTTGAGATTATCAACTACCTGACCGGCTCTTCGTCGCCAAGAACGTCTCACGCCCTTGCGAGCCATCCCTCGACCGCCTCATGATTAAGGACTGGCACAGCGTCTATGCTCGGGGTCCATCCCTGCAGCGTGGCAAAATCCAAGAGGCTGAGCTCTGGCTCGCGGGCCAGTCCCCATGTACGTCACCTCCCATGGCCCTTGGTGCCTTGTTCTTGCATGAGCTAATCGTGGGCGGATGAGTGGGGGCGCGCGACCTGGTGCCTCCGTGGCCACGGGAACCGTGCGCCGGCTGTTTTTCTTCAGGATCTTTGCAAGAGAAGACTGGGCACGGTGTCTGTGCTTGGGTCCGTCCATGCAGCATCGATAAACCCAATGGGTGAGCTCTATCTGGCGGGCCAGCCCCGTTCACGTCACCTCTTGGGGTCGTTGGTGTCTGGCCTTCTCATGCAATAGCCTCAGGAGACTCATTCGGTGCAGGTTGCCTAACCATCTTGCAGGACTAATACAAGCGTTCCCAATCAAGCTCAGGTGCAACCCGCCTTGAGGTAGGGCCTCGTGAGTCCTGCACTGGCTCACGTGTGCCCATACACACCTCCTCCAGCCCTGCCGTGGAAGCCACGTGTCAGGGCAGGGCTGTACACGCCCCGGGGGCTCTCCTCAGAGGGAGCCCCCTCCCACGCACCAGTGGAAGCACCATGCTCCGCGCTGGCCGTCGACACTGCTGAGGAGCGGCTATGCCAGTGCAAGAGCGGAAGTGCTATGCTTCGTGCTGGTGATAAACAACTAGGGATGGCCTCGTGGCTGCATTAACTTTAGGGAGCTTCCGGGCTCAGTGACCAGCATCACTGCGCTGCTCTCCCTCGGGAGGGTAGCGCGAGGGGGCTGGGCACGGGGGCTACGCTCAGGTCACGCCTGGCGTACACCACTCGCCAGGTCCCACGGGCCTGGTCTTCACGCGCCCCTCCCGAGCCCAGCAAGGAAAGGTGTGATGGTCAGTTCATACGTCAAGGGGGACACCTGAGCATCACGTCTCAGGAGCCTAACTGGACACGTAGCCCCTCACCCCCTGGTCTCGTCCTGGTGATCCGGATGACCCAACAGCGGCTGAGGTATGCGTGGGGCCGGGCCCTGCCGACGCAGAACGCCAAGGACAGACTCTCGTCCTTTTCAAGCCATTAGCACGTCAAGGGGGACGCCTGAGCACTGCATCTCAGGACTCTAACTGGCCACGTAGCCCCTCACCCCTTGGTCTCGTCGTAGTGATCCGGACGACCCAACGGCGGCTGAGGTATGCTCGGGGCCGGGCCCTGCCGACGTAGAACGCCAAGGACGGACTCTCGTCCTTTTCAAGCCGTTCGCACGTCAAGGGGGACGTCTGAGAACTGCGTCTCAGGAGCCTAACTGGCCACGTAGCTCCTCACCCCTTTGGGCTCATCCTGGCAATCCGGACGACCCAACGGTGGCTGAGGTATGCGTGGGGCCGGGCCTTGCCGACGAAGAGCGCCAAGGCTTGCCTTCGCACTTTTTCCTAAGCTGTTCGCATGTCAAGGGGGACTCCTAAGCATCGCTTCTTAGGAGCCTAATTGGCCACGTAGCCCCTCACCTCTTGGGCTTGTCCTGGAAATCCGGACGACCCAACGACGGCTGAGGTATGCGCGGGGTCGGGCTCTGCCGATGCAGAACAATAAAGCAAACGGAAAAAGTAGGGGAACCACAATCTAATTATTACAAAACATATTGTTCCAAGCAATCAGTTTTAAACGCCTCCACGAGGCATGCTACATGATACAGGACGAACAGGAAGGAGCAGCGTCACCAAGCCACCTCTTCAACCCTGGGTACCGCCATCACCTGCCAGCGGAGCCTCGACGCCAGCCGCGTCGCCCGTCCCCTCGGCCCCGGCCGGAGGACCGACGACAAGGAACTTGCTCAGCAGGGCGTCCACGGAGCTCTTCACAGAGGCAGCAGCAGCGCTGCTGGAGTCGGAGTCCACGGGCACGAGGAAGGTGGCAAAGTCAAAGATGGCATCCCGGAGATAGAGATGGCTGATAACCCACAAGTATAGGGGATCGCAACAGTTTTCGAGGGTAGAGTATTCAACCCAAATTTGTTGATTCGACACAAGGGGAGCCAAAGAATATTCTCAAGTATTAGCAGCTGAGTTGTCAATTCAACCACACCTGGAAACTTAATATCTGCAGCAAAGTGTTTAGTAGCAAAGTAATATGATAGTGGTGGTAACGGTAACAAAGTAAAGACAGCAAAAGTAATGTTTTTGGTATTTTGTAGTGATTGTAACAGTAGGAACGGAAAAGTAAATAAGCGAGAACCAGTATATGGAAAACTCGTAGGCACCGGATTAGCGATGGATAATTATGCCGGATGTGGTTCATCATGTAACAGTCATAACATAGGGTGACACAGAACTAGCTCCAGTTCATCAATGTAATGTAGGCATGTATTCCGTATATAGTCATACGTGCTTATGGAAAAGAACTTGCATGACATCTTTTGTCCTACCCTCCCGTGGCAGCGGGGTCCTATTGGAAACTAAGGGATATTAAGGCCTCCTTTTAATAGAGAACCGGAACAAAGCATTAGCACATAGTGAATACATGAACTCCTCAAACTACGGTCATCACCGGGAGTGGTCCCGATTATTGTCACTTCGGGGTTGCCGGATCATAACACATTGTAGGTGACTACAGACTTGCAAGATAGGATCTAGAACACATATATATTCATGAAAACATAATAGGTTCAGATCTGAAATCATGGCACTCGGGCCCTAGTGACAAGCATTAAGCATAGCAAAGTCATAGCAACATCAATCTCAGACCATAATGGATACTAGGGATCAAACCCTAACAAAACTAACTCGATTACATGATAAATCTCATCCAACCCATCACCGTCCAGCAGGCCTACGATGCAATTACTCACGCACGGCGGTGAGCATCATGAAATTGGTGATGGAGGATGGTTGATGATGACGACGGCGACGAATCCCCCTCTCCGGAGCCCCGAACGGACTCCAGATCAGCCCTCCCGAGAGAGATTAGGGCTTGGCGGCGGCTCCGTATCGTAAAACGCGATGAAACTTTCTCTCTGATTTTTTCTCCCCGAAAGCAAATATATGGAGTTGGAGTTGGCGTCGGAGGGGCACCAGGGGGCCCACGAGGTAGGGGGCGCGCCCAGGGGGAGGGGCGCGCCCCCCACCCTCGTGGACAGGGTGTGGGGCCCCTGGTCTTCATCTTTGGCAAGGATTTTTATTATTTATTCTAAGATATTCTGTGGAGTTTCAGGTCATTCCGAGAACTTTTATTTTCTGCACAAAAAACAACACCATGGCAGTTCTGCTGAAAACAGCGTCAGTCCGGGTTAGTTCCATTCAAATCATACAAGTTAGAGTCCAAAACAAGGGCAAAAGTGTTTGGAAAAGTAGATACGACGGAGACGTATCAATTCCCGCAAGCTTAAACCCTTGCTTGTCCTCAAGCAATTCAGTTGACAAACTGAAAGAGAAAAAGAAAAACTTTTACAAACTCTGTTTGCTCTTGTTGTTGTAAACATGAAAAGCCAGCATCCAAGTTTCAACAATTATTATGAACTAACCATACTCACAATAACACGTAGGTCTCACAATTACTCATATCAATAGCATAATCAGTTAGCGAGCCATAATAATAAAACTCAGATGACAACACTTTCTCAAAATAATCATAACATGATATAACAAAATGGTATCTCGCTAGCCCTTTCTGAGACCGCAAAACATAAATGCATAGCACCTTTAAAGATCAAGGACTGACGAAACATTATAATTCATGGTAAAAGAGATCCAGTCAAGTCATACCCAATATAAACCAATAATAATGAATGCAAACAACAGTGTGCTCTCCAGCAGGTGCTTTTTAATAAGAAGGGTGATGACTCAACATAAAAGTAAATAGATAGGCCCTTCGCAGAGGGAAGCAGGGATTTGTAGAGGTGCCAGAGCTCGGTTTTGAAATAGAGATAAATTATATTTTGAGCGGCATACTTTCATTGTCAACATAACAACTCAAAGACGACAATATCTTCCATGCTAAAAGGATTATAGGCGGTTCCCAAACAGAATGGTAAAGTTTATACTCCCCTTCCTCCACAAGCATCAATCCATGGCTTGTTCGAAACAACGAGTGCCTCCAACATTCAACGGGTCCCAAGGGGAGTTTTGTTTGCAGTTATTTTGATTTAGTTTGCATAAAGCATGGGACTGGGCATCCCGAATACCAGCCATTTTCTCGTGAATGAGGAGCGGAGTCCACTCCTCTTGAGAATAACCCGCAAAACACGGAAGATAAGGGCAGCTCTAGTTGACATATGAGCTATTCGAGCATGCAAAACAGAATGTTTATTTGAAGGTTTAGAGTTTGGCACATACAAATTTACTTGGAACGGCAGGTAAATACCGCATATAGGTAGGTATAGTGGACTCATATGGAATAACTTTGGGGTTTAAGGAGTTTGGATGCACAAGCAGTATTCCCGCTTAGTACAGGTGAAGGCTAGCAAAAGACTGGGAAGCAACCTACTGAGAGAGCGACAACAGTCATAAACATGCATTAAAATTAATTCACACCGAGTACAAGCATGAGTAGGATATAATCCACCATGAACATAAATATCATGAAGGCTATGTTGATTGGATTCAACTACATGCCTGAACATGTGCCAAGTCGAGTCACTCAATGCATTTAAAGGAGGATACCATCCTATCATACCATATCATAATCATTCTAATAGCATGTTGGCATGCAAGGTAAACTATTATAACTCATAGCTAATCAAGCATGGCACAAGCAACTATAATCTCTAAATGTCATTGCAAATATGTTTACTTCATAATAGCTGAATCAGGAACGATGAATCATCATATTTACAGAAACAAAAGAGGTCGAGTTCGTACCAGCTTTTCTCTTCTCAATAAGTCCATCATATATCATCATTATTGCCTTTCACTCGCATGACCGAGCGGTGTGTATAATAATAAGAGTGCACGTGCATTGGACTAAGCTGGAATCTGCAAGCATTCAACTCAAGAGAGAAGACAAGTAATATGGGCTCTAAGTTAGATAAACAATAATGCATATGAGAGCCACTAAGCATTTTCAATATGGTCTTGTCAACCCCCAAAGAAAGGAAAAGAAATAAAAACTATTTACACGGGAAAGCTCCCAACAAGTAAAAGAAGAACGGGAAATATTTTTGGGTTTTCTTTTTAATTCTACTACAAGCATGAAAAGTAAACTAACTAATTTTTTTGGTTTTTTCTTAAGGTTTATCAAACACACAAGAAGAAAGCAGGAAAAAGAAAATAATCTAGCATGGATATTACAGTGAAAGAGTATGAGCACCGACATCTAGCAATGATTGTGTGTGTGAACATAAATGTAATGTCGGTGGGAAATACGTACTCCCCCAAGCTTAGGCTTTTGGCCTAAGTTGGTCTATTGCCAGGGATGGCCTGGTGGATATCCGTAGGTGAAGATGGGGTCGTACTGTGATGAAGAAGACTCCAGCTGCCACTGGCTGGCGGCCTCCTCTGGATCCCAAGAATAAACAGATAGTCGTGGAGGCTCATCTTGTGGCTCCGGCTCCGGAGCTGGTGCAGGGTTCCGATAGGCTTGAACAGCCGACCACCGAACAATGTGAGGCTCTGCATACAAGTTAAACAAAGAAGGAGCTGGCAGAGTAATAGTCTCATGGTGATGTTTATCAAAGTATAATTTATATTTGAGCTCCCCATCGCGACTCTTAACAAGAAAATCATGCGCTATCATACTCTTGTAATCTAAATAAGCACGGGGCATCAATGTTTCTTCTTTCTCAACATGCCTAATAGGTATTTCAAAATGTTCAGCTAGGCGTGAAGCATAAATGCCTCCAAATATGGGGCCCTTAGTACAGTTCAGACTTAACCTTCTAGCAACAATTCCACCCATACTAACATAGTTATTGCGGTATAAACCATGGAGCAAAATAATAATATCAGGAATACTAAGGTTCCCATAGTTTCCGCATCCAATCAAGCAACGACTAGCAAATATGGCAAAGTAGCGTAAAACAGGATAATGAATGCTAGTGATCCTCGCATCAGAAACCTTCCTGGTTTCTCCCACCGTGATAGTGTTGACAAAAGCTTCTAATTCATTACGGTGGGGTTCATCTAAGGTGCCCTCAAAGGGTATTCTGCAAACCTCGCAGAATTCTGCTAAAGTCATCTTTTTAACAACGTCATATAAATGAAACTCTACTGTTGGAGGTGATTTCTTAGGGAAAAAGTAGAAGTTTTGCACAAAAGTATTTGTGAGTAAGAGATACTGATGACGTTGGTCGTGGAGGAAGTCGGTGAGGTCGGCATTCTCAATCAATAAATAGAAATCTTCATGAATCCCAGCTCTCCTCAAGAAGTCATCGGAAGGCCATTCACACGGCCGGACCTCTGTAGTGCGAGGTAAATTAAATTTGGGCTTCTCCTCTTCTTCCTTTTGTTTTTCCTTAGAGCTTCGGCTCGACGAGCCCCTCAAAAGTCTCTTCATTATTTCTGAAACAATCTGAAATTTTTAGTAACTTCAAATAAAAGTGAACCAACTTCAATAAAATTGATAGCAACAACTCCCACAAATGCCTAGAGCCTATATAAAGCATTGGAACTACTTGGAACCATATAAATTTGACATGCAAGCTCAAGAACATGGTCACCTATGCAGCACAAATTTGCAATGAATAAAGCACTAGAACAAAAACTAATTGGACCAACGGAGGAGTCACATACCAAGGAACAATCTCCCAGAGCAGTTTTGCAAGAGGTGCTTTGAGCAAGGAGATCAAAAATCACAGCAACGGGGGCTGGAACTCGTGCTTGAGTTGGTTTTTCGTGTTTGTGTGAGGCAGAGGAAGAAGATGGGTGCAGGAATAAGTGGAGGAGGGCCACCATGGGCCCACGAGGCAGGGGGGCGCGCCCAGGGGGTAGGGCGCGCCCTCCACCCTCGTGGCCAGGTGGCAGCTCCCCCCGTGGTAATTTTTGCACAGTAAATTCTCAAATATTCCCGAAAAAATCATATTAAATTGGCATGGCATTCTGAGGACTTTTATTTTCGGGATATTTTTATATTGCACGGATAAGTCAGGAAATAGACAGAAAAATATTATTTTACTTTATTTCTACTAAATAACAGAAAATATAAAAAGGGTGCAGATGGTTGTGCTTCTAGTTTCATCCATCTCGTGATCATCAAAATGAACCCACTAACAAGGTTGATCAAGTCTTGTTAACAAACTCATTCCGAATAATCCCAGAATCGGAGAAATTTCGAATGACACTAAGTTACCTCAATGGGGATACGAAAATCCCCAACAATAAGAATTTCATACTTTTTCTTGACAGTAGGGAGAGGAAATTCAAAACCTCCAAATATAATCGATGGAATTTTTCCAATAGAGTTAATACTATAAACTTGAGGTTGTTTCCTCGGAAAGTGTACCGTATGCTCATTACCATTAACATGAAAAGTGACATTGCCTTTGTTGCAATCAATAACAGCCCCTGCAGTATTAAGGAAAGGTCTTCCAAGAATAATAGACATACTATCATCCTCGGGAATATCAAGAATAACAAACTCCGTTAAAATAGTAACGTTTGCAACCACAACAGGCACATCCTCACAAATACCGACAGGTATAGAAGTTGATTTATCAGCCATTTGCAAAGATATTTCAGTAGGTGTCAACTTATTCAAGTCAAGTCTACAATATAAAGAGAGGGGCATAACACTAACACCGGCTCCAAGATCACATAAAGCAGTTTTAACCTAATTTCTTTTAATGGAGAATGGTATAGTAGGCACTCCGGGATCTCCAAGTTTCTTTGGTATTCCACCCTTAAAAGTATAATTAGCAAGCATGGTGGAAATTTTAGCTTCCGGTATCTTTCTTTTATTAGTAATGATATCCTTCATATACTTAGCATAAGGATTTGTTTTGAGCACATCAGTTAATCGCATACGCAAAAAGATGGGTCTAATCATTTCAGCAAAGCGCTCAAAATCCTCATCATCCTTTTTCTTGGATGGTTTGGGAGGAAAAGGCTTGGGTTTCTGAACCCATGGTTCCCTTTCTTTACCATGTTTCCTAGCAACGAAGTCTCTTTTATCATAACGTTGATTCTTTGATTGTGGGTTATCAAGATCAACAATAGGTAAAACTTCTACTTCATTATCATTACTAGGTTGAGCATCAACATGAACATTATCATTAACATTTTCACTAGGTTCATGTTCATTACCAGATTGTGTTTCAGCATCAGACATAGAGATATCATTTGGATTATCAGGTGGTTCAGCAATAGGTTCACTAGAAGTTTGCACAGTTCTATCATTTTTCTTTTTCTTCCTTTTAGAAGAACTAGGCATATCAATATTATTTCTCTAAGAATCTTGCTCGATTCTCTTAGGGTGGCCTTCAGGATACAAAGGTTCCTGAGTCATTCTACCAGTTTTAGTAGCCACTCTAACAGCATAATCATTTTTCTTACTATTCATTTCATCAAGCACTTCTTTCTGAGCTTTAAGTACTTGTTCTACTTGAGTGGTAACCATAGAAGCATGTTTGCTAACAAGTTTAAGTTCACCTCTAATATCAGCCATATAATCACTCAAGCGTTTAATCATAAAGGTATTCTATTTTAATTGTCTACAAAATAAGCATTAAAATCATATTGCTTAAACATAAAGTCATCAAACTCATCCAAGCACTGACTAGCAATTTTAGTAGGAGGAACTTCAGCTTTATCATATCTATAGAGAGAATTTACCTTTACTACCTGTGTCGGGGTATCAGGAGGTTCTTTAGTAAATAAGTAATTGAGATCATATACTTCTTCAACAGGCGGTAAATTAAGACCATGTATTTCTTCAATAGGAGGTAAATTCTTAACATCTTCAGCTTTAATACCTTTTTCTTTCATAGATTTCTTTGCCTCTTGCATATCTTCGGGACTGAGAAATAGAACACCTCTCTTCTTCGGAGTTGATTTAGGAATAGGCTCAGGAATTGGCTCAGGAGCTGGCTCAGGAGTTGGCTCAGAAGGTGCCCAATTATTTTCATTTGCCAACATATTATTCAATAGAAGTTCAGCGTCATCCGGTGTTCTTTCCCTGAAAAGAGAACCAGCACAACTATCCAGGTAATCTCTGGAAGCATCAGTTAGTCCATTATAAAAGGTATCAAATATTTCAGGTTTCTTAAGAGGATGATCAGGCAAAGCATTAAGTAAATTTAGAAGCCTCCCCCAAGCTTGTGGGAGACTCTCTTCTTCAATTTGCACAAAATTGTATATTTCCCTCAAAGCAGCTTGTTTCTTATGAGCAGGGAAATATTTAGCAGAGAAGTAATAAATCATATCCTGGGGACTTTGCACACAACCAGGACCAAGAGAATTAAACCATTTCTTAGCATCACCCTTTAATGAGAACGGAAATATTTTAAGTAAATAAAGGTGGCGCGATCTCAGATTATTAGTAAACATGGCAGCTATATCATCTAACTTACGAAGATGTGCCACAACAGTTTCGGATTCATAGCCATAAAAAGGATCAGATTCAACCAAAGTAATTATATCTGGATCGACAGAAATATCATAATAATCATGATCAGGAAGATAGATAGGTGAAGTAGCAAAAGCAGGGTCGGGTCTCATCCTACCTCTAAAAGATTCTTTACTCCACTTAATTAGCAACCTCTTATGTTCAAGACTATCCTGGCAAGCAACAACAGCTTCAAAAGATTCAGCATTAAAAAGATAACCCTCGGGAATAGAAGGCATAGGTTCATCATCACTCATATCATTGTGTTCAGGTTCAATAATTTCTCTTTCTCTAGACCTAGCAATTTGCTCATCAAGAAATTCACCGAGTGGCATAGTAGTATCAAGCATAGAAGTAGTTTCATCATAAGTATCATGCATAGCAGAAGTGGCATCATCAATAACATGCGACATATCAGAATCAATAGCAGTAGTAGGTTTAGGTGTCACAAACTTACTCATAACAGAAGGAGAATCTAGTGCAAGGCTAGATGGCAGTTCCTTACCTCCCCTCGTGGTTGAGGGCAAAATAGTAGTTCGATCATCTTTCAAGTTCTTCATAGTGTCCAGCAGATATAAATCCCAAGTGACTCAAAGAATAGAGCTATGCTCCCCAGCAACGGCGCCAGAAAAAGGTCTTGATAACCCACAAGTATAGGGGATCGCAACAATTTTCGAGGGTAGAGTATTCAACCCAAATTTGTTGATTCGACACAAGGGGAGCCAAAGAATATTCTCAAGTATTAGCAGCTGAGTTGTCAATTCAACCACACCTGGAAACTTAATATCTGCAGCAAAGTGTTTAGTAGCGAAGTAATATGATAGTGGTGGTAACGGTAACAAAGTAAAGACAGCAAAAGTAATGTTTTTGGTATTTTGTAGTGATTGTAACAGTAGCAACGGAAAAGTAAATAAGCGAGAACCAGTATATGGAAAACTCGTAGGCACCGGATTAGCGATGGATAATTATGCCGGATGTGGTTCATCATGTAACAATCATAACATAGGGTGACACAGAACTAGCTCCAGTTCATCAATGTAATGTAGGCATGTATTCCGTATATAGTCATACGTGCTTATGGAAAAGAACTTGCATGACATATTTTGTCCTACCCTCCCGTGGTAGCGGGGTCCTATTGGAAACTAAGGGATATTAAGGCCTCCTTTTAATAGAAAACCGAAACAAAGCATTAGCACATAGTGAATACATGAACTCCTCAAACTACAATCATCACCGGGAGTGGTCCCGATTATTGTCACTTCGGGGTTGCCGGATCATAACACATAGTAGGTGACTATAGACTTGCAAGATAGGATCTAGAACACACATATATTCATGAAAACATAATAGGTTCATATCTGAAATCATGGCACTCGGGCCCTAGTGACAAGCATTAAGCATAGCAAAGTCATAGCAACATCAATCTCAGAACATAATGGATACTAGGGATCAAACCCTAACAAAACTAACTCGATTACATGATAAATCTCATCCAACCCATCACCGTCCAGCAAGCCTACGATGCAATTACTCACGCACGGCGGTGAGCATCATGAAATTGGTGATGGAGGATGGTTGATGATGACGATGGCGATGAATCCCCCTCTCCGGAGCCCCGAACGGACTCCAGATCAGCCCTCCCGAGAGAGATTAGGGCTTGGCGGCGGCTCCATATCATAAAACGCGATGAAACTTTCTCTCTGATTTTTTTCTCCCCGAAAGCAAATATATGGAGTTGGAGTTGGCGTTGGAGGGCCACCAGGGGTCCCATGAGGTAGGGGGGCGCGCCCAGGGGGGAGGGGCGCGCCCCCCACCCTCGTGGACAGGGTGTGGGCCCCCTGGTCTTCATCTTTGGCAAGGATTTTTTATTATTTATTCTAAGATATTCCGTGGAGTTTCAGGTCATTCCGAGAACTTTTATTTTCTGCACAAAAAACAACACCATGGCAGTTCTGCTGAAAACAACGCCAGTCCGGGTTAGTTCCATTGAAATCATACAAGTTAGAGTCCAAAATAAGGGCAAAAGTGTTTGGAAAAGTAGATACGATGGAGACGTATCAATGGCTGAAGACGCACGTAAGGGCCAAGGAAGAAAGCAAGCGAGCCTCACCTTCCACCAAAGAGCCAAACCCGTCGACGGCGTCCTCGAGCACTTCCACGACCTCAGGGAGCAGGGCGGTAGGGCTCTCCCTTGGGGCCACCACCGCTTTCTTTGAGGGATCGTCCCCAAAAAGTGACCGTTGAGCCTTGTGGAACCTCACCTCGAGGTAGCCGAGGGTGCTACGCTCCATGGTGGTTGCTTCTTTGGCCTCGGCAAGAGACACCTGGGCCGCCTCTGCCTCCTCCTTTAGCTTTGTCAGGCAGCCATGCTCCGCAGCCTATTCTAGGGCTGCCTTCTTTAGCTCAGCATCTCGATCAGCAATGGCAGCCTCCTGGGCCTTTACACTACTAGGGAAAACCTTATACACAGAATCTAACCAGTAGCACTTGTTAAAATGAGGCTCTACTGCTACTCAGCAGTAGCGCGTCAGCTGAAATGGTGCTACTGTTACCCGCTTAGCAGTAGCGCGGCAGGAACAGAACGCGCTACTACTATAATTGCCACACCGTTCCCGACGTGCTAGGTATAGTGGTAGCACCCTTCTAGAAACAGCGCTACTACTACGGATTTTAGCAGCAGCGTGTTTTGCCTCTCCACGCTACTGTTAAAGCTATTTTCACCTAACCCCCCGCACAGCCTGATTCCCTCTCCTCTGCTTCCTCCCCCAATTCCCCAGTCTCTCTTCTCCCCCTCGTCGCCTCCGCCTCGCTGCCGTCTCGCCGCCGTCTCCCCCAACCCCGCCTTGCCGCTATCTCCCCCGACCCCGCCTCACCGCCGTCTCCCTCGACCCGCCTCGCCGCCGTCTCCCCCGACACCGCCTCGCCGCCGCCTCCCCCGACCCCGCCTCGCTGTGCCTCGGTACCCGACCCCATCTCTCTTCCCGCCCTCTGTAAGCACTCTCCCCTTCTGATCCCTCTTCTCTTCTTAGTATGAACCCTAGCTATTTAGTGCTAGTTAGTATGAATCCTAGGCTATTTTTAGTGCTAGTTAGTTAATTACTTATATGGTAATTAGGGCAGTAGTTCCTAGGTACTAATTAGTTAGTAAGAACTATGTACTAATTTGGTACTAGTTTATTTTTATTTATAGTAAGTTTATTTTTAGTAAGAACTAATTGAATTAATAGAACTCGTTAGTAAGAACTTGTTGCTATTTTTTTAGTTAAAGCAATTTTTCCCGCATCGACGTGGACGATGCCTATCCCGCATCCTCATCGTCGAGTCGGCGGAGGACGACACCTGCTTGACCAGACGGGCCATGTCCGGGACTGGGCTCCGCCGGTGTGGTACTGGGAGGCGCTACCTACCGGGGGGCGCAGGTTGGTGAGGATCCAGCCTATCATTGACCCGAACCTTCTTTGGTGGCGGTCGCGTGGGCCAGTGACGGTCCAGAGGCTCAAGGACCCCACGGAGGTGGTGCGTCACCGTGTCAGTGAGGAGGACGCGCACGTCCGTCGCTACTTGTTTGCGTTGGAGCACAGGTTCTCCAATACCTGGCAGGTTCTCCAGGGATCTCACTGGAGCTATGGTCCCATGATGGTTCCTTCTCTGTGGGTGTCCACCGCCCGCGCCGATACCCGTCGTGTGCTAGGGTTTTAGTTGTATTAGTGATGTTATATGTATGACACTATTCGGGATGTATTAGTGATAATATTCGACGATGTACGGACGCATGAGATAATTTACTTTTGCTTATTGAATGCATGCTAATTTGAGTCCTATAAGATATTTTGAAATGTATATCTTGTGTTGCTCAAATAGGATATGTGCTTGCCCAAGTGGTCGGTCATGTTTGCAGGTTACACCTCCAAGTGGCCTATGTTTTGCCGGAGTGTTGATTCATTTCCGTTCCGGCAAATTTCAGGCGCTCGATATGTCCTATTTTAGCAAAGGTCATGCCGGATTTTTCCGTGAATTTTGGCATGACTTGTGCCAGAATATGTAGGAAATATCGAGTGCCCCGGATTTGTGTGTTGAGTATCTTGGTAGTTGTCTTCGGTCGATTTTCAATTAATGTTTCAACTATGAACATAGGAAATGTCTGACAACGAAAAGGATTTCGGTACTTGCAAATACTGCGAAGACGAGCGCGGCCTGTGCGACGGAATCTTCCTAGATGATGATAGGCGCTTCAGCATCAAGCTGGACGAGAACTTCAAAGTGGATACAGTAAGTCACAACGACAAGTTTTTTTCGTAATTAAGCATGACATATGCTTCATTTGCCTGAACTTATAATTTATTTATTTTTACTATTCTCCTAGTGTATCCCCTGCCATGCAAGAGTTTTTGTATTGGATAAGATAGGTTGCAGTCGTACTATGGAGGAAAAGAAATTTTACTTAAGACCAAGCATGGTTATATTTTCAACGTAAAATTATACAATTCAGACAACTACACCTATTTTGGATGCAAAACATGGCGAGCATTATGCAAGACTTATGCATTTGAGCCTGATATGGTTATCACCTTTGATATTCATCTGGAAGATTATATTGAAGGTAGTACCGACATCTGGGTCGATGTGCAGACGCCTCCAGGTATACCATTATGTAAGTTTATCAACCATATTTATGTCTTTTATATTGTTTATTCAAAAATAGTTGACAACTAATTTGTATTGTCAGCTTATTTCGGTGCAAGCAAACATGTCCAGCGCTTGGTAGACAGGACCGTATACTGTGCCGGGGCTGAACTCAACTGCGAGGAGCTCAGTCATTATGTTTCATGGCTTGCGGATCTTGATACTGTCAAGACAAATTTTCTTCCTGCATTTAGAAATGTTAGTACTAAAAACGTGCGACCAATAGTGTTCGTAATGAACTACAGTCACATCTATTTAGGAAGGATGGTAGATTTTTACTATTTGTCCTTAGTGCATCTTTTCCATACATTATTTTTGAAGCTAAACTTCATTGCTAAGTATGTTACCATACGATGTTCTTCAACAGGGACTCCCGATGAATGTTGTGCCTTATGGGATCGAGACTAAAGGTACCATGAGTATTATTAGCTTACGGCCAAGATATCCTACAGATTACTTTAGTGCATTCAAGATTAGCGACGGATGCTTAATAGTGCAAGACTGGACCAAATATGTGATGGGGGAGCGCAGAGAAGTACTAGGGGGCAGCAAACGGATGTGCTACCCACGATTAGGAGACAGGTTCATCTGCATGCTCCAACTTGATCAAGGAGGAGAGCTATACATATTTTATGTTATTTTACCTAAGAGAGAGCAACAGGAGTGATTAGCTAGCTAGAAATGAGTTTGAAGATGATGATGTGCTGCACTATTACTATGATGATAAAATAGCTAGTGTTGGTGGTAATGACTATGATGATTATTATTAGCCAGTGTTAGTGGTGATTAAATAAATACTGTTGGTGGTAATGACTATGATGATGATTAAATAGCTTGTGCTGGCGGATTTGATTCAAGTGGAGGCAACATGTGGTGCACATCGAAAGTACTACTAGTCCAAACTAGATCAAGTTTGGATTAGTAGTATACTTTTGACATGCACCACATATTGCCTCCACTTGAACCTAATCCACCTTCATTTGACACACTGTTATGGACATAATGATGTAAACCTCATAACTGGTATTGTACCAATATTTGTACGATGGCGCATAAATACACTAAAAATAAAAAAATAAAAAAGAATACTAGTAGCGATGGAGACAAAACACGCTGACACTAGTTACATTAGCAGTAGCGTGGGAATGAACAAACGCTGCAGCTTTTTTTCCTAGTAGTAGCGTGTGCGGGCACGCGTTACTGCTAAGCAATAGCTGTAGCACCTTATTAGTAGCGCGCCTACCTGCGCTACTAGTGAGCACAAAACCAGCGCTACTGCTAGGGTTTTCCCTAGTAGTGTTAGCTTCTCCTCTCGCTCCCAGACACCTCCTCGGCCTCCTCCACAGAGCTCTAGGCTACTCGGACAGACGCGTCGGCCTCGAGCCATCCAGTGACTAGCCCCAAGCGCCCCAACACTGTGCGTCGTTCCGGGCCCTGTAGTTCACCTGGGAGAAGGTTCAGCGTCGCTCGTGCCTCCTCCAGGGCTCCGGAGGCGGCAGGAGTGCCATGGCCTAGTTGTGCGCCAGGCGAGAGAGAAGACGTTCTCGGTGCCAAGGCAGGAGAAACAACAACAGCAGGAAGGACTAGGGGCTCCGGAGGCCGGGCGACCTTAGCAGCCACAGTAAGGATGGGCACCAACAGGGACAGCCCCACTGAAGACTCCGGTACCTCCTGAGGGTGGGCTTTGGTGCCAGGAGAAGACGACATCACCGCTGGAGCTGCAGGGGCCGCGGCGCTCTCCTTCGCCAGCGCTGCGGCGGCCACCTCAACGCGATCGACCAAGGCAACCCTAGCACCCTCGTTCTGCTTCTTTGACGACTGTTGCCTAACAACGGATGAAGATGCTAAGCATTGCATCAGGAATCAATAACAAGATCAAGGGAAAGCACTCACGGGTCAGAGAAGACGTAGTTCCTCTTCAGGCCCAACAGCGGGGGCTTCACCGGGGCAGTCGGAGCTGCGCTCTTGGGAGCAAGAGAGCACGCGGTCAGCACCACTCGGGACGCTGCTGGCGAAGGCGGAGTACTGCCCCGGGGGATCAGCACAGTCCTACCCTTATTCACGGCCTATTTCTTGGGCTACTTCGAGAAGGCCGCCCCGGATCTCATGGTGACCTGGGGGGCAAGCCAACTCCACCACCGGAGACGCGTCATCATCATCATCGCCAGGGAATTTGCGGAGGAGCTCCCTCTGCCTCGGGGCAGAGGATTCCCCCTCGCCCTCCTCCTCGGTGGCCTCGGAGGAATGGTCACCGGAGGACAGGTTCACCAAGGAGGCAGGCGGCGGGGGAGGCCCCGTCAACACGGGCCCGAACTCGTCTAAGACTGGCATGGCAGCGGCAACCTCCTCCCCATTGACTCGGCGGTACATCAGGAACCATTCCTCCGGAGGACCGCTCGGATCCTTTCCAGTCAAGTAAAGCGACACCTTGCTCAGCTTCTCCTCAGGAAGGGCGTCTTGGCGCAGGCGGATCTTGTCGTCGGCGCCCCCAAGCTTCCACAAGGGGCGGGAGCGATCCTGGAGCGGCGCTAGGCGCTGCATCAGGAACTCCTTAACAATCATGGCCTCCGTCACCTTCTCATTCTTTAGGTCATCATCCATCTTCTTCATCAACGGCTTCAGGGAAGGGTCGGTGATCTTCTTAGAAAGCCACCCCTTATCGGAGGAGGGGAGCTCGGTTGGCAGCGCCAGCAGGTCCTGTGAACACTTGGCGTCCATTAGTACCCACCTCTTCAGGGTATCCTCCACCTTCTTCCCAGCACGGGAGATCGCGTTGCCGCCCCGAGCCACAATGAAGCTGACGCACCCAGCAGGTCGGTTGCCAGTCATGCAGAGGAAGAAGAAGTGGCGAAGCATGGCGACGGAGGGCATCACCCCCATGAATGCCTTGGAGTAGAAGGCGAAGATGGACAGGAGGAGGATGGAGTTGGGGTGAATGTGGAGCGCATGGAGGCCGTAATGATGGAGAACGGCGTAGAAGAAGCGGGAGAATGGGGGCACCAGGCCCGAATAGATGTTGTGCAAGAAGAAAGGGTAGAAGGTACTGTTCGCGGGTTCCGACGTAGCGGCGGTGACCCGGAGCACAGTCTCCCCCCACTCGTTGTCCTTGCTCACCGTAAGGAGAAGCGCGGTCTGGAGCTTCTCCTCGGTGACGGGGGGCATGGTAATCACCGGCTCGTACCAGGCAAGGCCGGCAGCCGGGGCTGGAGCCTTGGTCTTCTCAGCAGCCGTTGGGCAAAAGATTGGAGGAGAGAATCGGCAGATCTGGTGAGTTCTTTCGGTATTGGGAGAAGGGGATCTGGAGCAAGACGAAGGGAAGGCAATGAAAGCACGGCAATAGGCGGCACCCTATTTATCAGACGGAAACAGTTGCCGACGCAGCGTGGGAAGTGGAAACACCCACGTCCAATCAATCGCCACGCGTCATCAAGGCCGCAGGAGGTTAGGGCCGGCGGCGCTCCGCACTTACCCTTTGTCTTCACCTGGAAGGAAAGTCCGAATGCACCTTGGGCCCGGGGGCTACTGTCAGCGTCCTGGATATGGGGGTATCCAAACTTGCCTGCCTGCAGCCCACGGCGTGGCTCCACCGATGGCCCGGTACGGCCCGGCTTCTGCATCAACGACTCAAGACCCTTGCAAGGGGCCAAGCCTCGCGAGGAGGACGACACCAAGACCCCCGAGGGGATCGGCCTCTTTAGGCTGACTCCTGAGGGGTGGAGAGTTCTATGCAAGGTGCACCTCACGAGGCTCAGCTGACGTGAGCCATGACGACCAAGGCCAGGTGGGCGCCAGCGGGCGCAGAACGCCAGTTTCCTCTTTGGTGCAAGGGAGGCAAGCCGCAGGCGCGGAGTCCCAAGGAATTAGCCAAAGGTTTCCGTTCTGGTGCAACAAGACCAAGACCACCAGGACGGCATGACGTAGGTCATCACCGAGCCCACCGCAGTGTCACGGGCAGGGGCTTTTTGCAGGCGAAGACCACTTTAGTTAGGATAAGCAGTACTACTTGTCCCCTTTCAAATCCGGCCGTTGTGGGATCCCTTCCCGCCAACATTGGGAAGAGGACCAAGGCCACTATAAATAGGACTTAGCCACCACCAGAGAAGGGGATCGAATTGAGTGCAGAGCAGGGGATCGGATCCACTCTCACCCGACCACCTCACCAGCTCTCTTAAGCTCAATAACACCTCACCTCCTGAGGCCAGTTCATCCACTATACTAGTTCATCCTCATCCCCTCGAGGCAATCCACCAACATGCTGGAGTTGGGCATTACACCGCAAGGTGGCCCGAACCAGGATAAACTGATGTGTCCCTTTGTCTCTTCGAGCCCGTCACGCTAGGCTTAGGAGGATCATGAGTAGGTAGGCTGGATAGGTTGAGATCTCCGCATGCATCTCAGATTTCGAACCTTTCAAGGGTATGCGGAACCCGTAATCCGACAGATTACCAAGCCCAGCTTAATTTTTTAATAATATTCGCATCTAGACCATCATTCTTTTTTCACCCGTCCCAGAAAATGGGTCCATTTCTACTAAAATCAAATGGCTTGTAAATTATCAGAAATGATAAATGCGCTATATGTATGCATATTATTTTTGACCTAGCTCAGTAAATAGGTGTATTCGAATAAATAATCAAATGCGCTGTAAATTATCATAAATAGTAATTTTTTTAGAAACAATTATCATAAATAGTAAATCAGCTATTATTATTATATTTAACCAGCCCAGGAAATAGATTATTTTTTGAGTCAAAGCCCAGGAAATAGATGTATTGACAAACAAAATGAAATGGGTTGTAAAACCTAAATAAATGGGCTGCATTTCGCCACATCTTTCAGAGCTGACTTTGTTGGCCCACTAGATGAAGCCTGCGCAAGGTGTTGTTCATTTAGTGAATAAAACAATTTAATGGTCTAAAACAAAGAGTCAACAAATTATTCTGACATCTGTAGTCGTTGGATTGACATCCAACGGCGATCCTTTTTCTTCAATCTCTGATCTAATTGCTCTTGCTCCAGCCGCCAAAACCATCACCGACTAGAGCGCCTGCATCTGCCTCTCATGGCTGGCTGTGCTGCCGCGCAGGCCTCGCCGCCTCAATCTACTCCCAACGGTGGCCAGGTCATACTTGTACTCACCCACACCTTCTGCTACTCTCCGGCGAAGGCAGCCTCACCCGGCAGCCAAAACAGTCCCTCGTACTCCCCTCCACCAGGGACTCCAGTGCCCCTTGTTCCATGACTCCAGATCATTCCCATCTTAGGCCTCGTTGTCGTCCACCGCCTTGGTGCTCTCTGCGCAGCATGGTCAACGTGGCAAGGAACGCCTTTCATCAGAAGAGGACTGTACGTGGAGAGGCTAACAGCTGGGTCTACGGCCATAGCAAGGAAGTACCTCCTTATTACGTGCAAAGTAATGGTTCCTCCACCTGACAGCGGGACCTATCGGAAGGACCTCGAAACAAACGTTTCCGCCCTGACAGCTGGGCAACAGCTACATCTTCGTATGCAAGGAACCACGTCCATATTATGAGCAAAAAATGATTCTTCCCCCTGACATCTGGGACCCACCAGCTATATCTTTCCATGGAAGGAAGTGCATCCTTATCCTCCCTGACAGCTGGGACGCACTAGCTATATCTTCGCGCGGAAGGAAGTGCCTCCTTATCCTTCCTGATAGCTGGGACCCATCGGGTCGAACTGTACGTTGGGTTGTCTGTCTGGTCGCGATGGTGTACGTACATACTGGTCGATTGGTCTCTCTGCAACGATGAACTGTGTCCGAGTAAGGAGATGCACGTGTCGTAGTAGAGCGCGCGGACGTAGCATGTCAGTCACGCAGTCCCATCTATATATATCATGTACATGTATGTACAGCCGTGCTGCAAGAAATTAAATATGGCTAGGTATGTACATAAGGGCGGGGTCTCGAATGCGTACTCGCGCATACATACAGCCAGGGCTCGTGTACATAGAGAGGCAACGGATGGCAGCGACGTCGTCCTATTCATCGGCAGCTAACTGTGGGTCAGACGGAGGAAACAATGTTGTCTTCACCAAGAGACAAGTGACTGGGTCGGAACGCGTCCTGTTCATCGGGAGCCAATCGGCTTGGACGAAACAGCCAAAACGAGGTCTAGCGTACCGCAGAACGGAGGAAACGGGCCTTTTGTTCGACCGCGTACGGTCGAGACAGGGTCATGTTCATCGGGAAGGGTCTAGCGCATCGCAAGACGGTGGAAACGGACTTCTGTTCGAGCTCCTACGGCCGAAACGGGGTCCTGTTGATCGAGAGGGGTGTGGCGTGCCGCAAAACCGAGGAATCTGACTTCTCTTCGACCTCCTATGGTCAAAAAGGGGGTCCTGTTCATCAGGAGGGGTGTGGTGTACCGCAAAACATGACTCCACGGGCTATTGTTCATCTACCATCGACTTCCTCTAGCCTCCACCTGCTACTGTTCATCCACCATCTCTAGCCTCCAACAGACACTATTCATCCAAGGGCTACTGTTCATCCAGCCTCCACGGGTCCTGTTCATCCACCCCCAACTGGCTGGGGTGTGTGGAGGCCTCCTTGGGCTCCTGTTCATCCAGCGGTAACCACGTACTATATACCACAGGGTCCTGTTCATCCAGCGGCAATGGCCTATACACACAGTCGGGGTCCTGTTCATCCAACCCCCACCGGGAACTGTTCATCCACAGCCAACCCAATCGGCTCGACTCACACCACGTCTCGACTCATTCTACGTATCACGTGTGCAGCAGTAACAGGCACTGTTCATCCAGAGGCAACCCAACCGGCTAGCTACGTCTTGCATGGGGGTTCGATCGGCTGTAGTAAGCATGCAACAGTAGCAATCGATCGGGTTCAGTTAACAGCGTATGAGTCTTGGTCAGGTTCAGTTAGGAGCAAAGGGATCGATCGATCGGCTTCAATACGTAGTAGCAAGAGGTTGCTCGAGTTCAGTTATAGCGACACGACTCGCACCACGCGCGCGTACGAGAGAAACGCGCAAACCACACTGTATCGCTCGGCCTCGACCACCCACCGTAACTGGGAACTCCCCAATATTTTCATCGCCCTCGCTTCTAGAATGGTTTTTACGTCATGGACGGCCAAATAATGTCATGTAGCTGCGTCTCCGGCCCGTCCAGGATGAAAAGCCCATTTTCTATCATGAATTTTTGTCATAGAGGTAGGAGCCCACCACATCTATGATGATACCGGGTTTTGTCACAATTATCGTCATAGAAGTGTCATAAGCATGACAGAAAAAAATTAGTTCGGCCCAAAATGTCACGGGTGTGTCTTTTCTTTAGTGACACAGGCAGAGGTTGAGCATGGAGGCGGCGGCGGCCTACCAAAGGTTTCGAGCGAGGGAGGGGTGGTGTGTGTCTGTGTGAGCGGAGGTTTTGGGGAGTGTATGGTGTGTGTGGAGGGGGGCAAGGTGGTGTTTGAGGAAATACTGCGGCAACTTAAACTTTTACTAGGCGGGAGTAACAAGGCGGGGCTACTGAAAATTTGGATCAAGGGCGAGCAGATATTTTTGAGATTGCGAGGGATGCAGAGCGAGAGTAAAATGCTGGGGCAACTAAAAATTTGAATCAAGGGCGAGCAGATATTTTTGAGATTGCGAGGGATGCAGAGGCAGGAGTAACAAGGCGGGGCTACTGAAAATTTGAATCAAGGGCGATTAGATATTTTTGTAATTACGAGGGATGCAGAGGCGGGAGTAAAATGCCGAGGCTACTGAAAATTTGAGTCAAGGGACTGCAGTAGAGCAGGAGTAACAGACATCGCACATGGTCCGCACATACTAATCGTGTGCTATCAAACATTAAAACCTTCCAGGCGGTAGATATTTTTGAGACCGGGAGGCAAGCTTCATGGAGCCCAATCTACTGTGCTGATGTGATGGACTTTAGGGCACGGGCGTGGCACACGGGTAGTCTGACCGAACCGTGTCTGTTGAATACACAATCGCAGACGGTTCCTACATCCAACTTGTGTGTTGTTTATAAATTGGCAAAAAGAATAAGGCGGGAGAGGGTCAGAACACGAACACACTTGCATGTGGACCAAATATATGTATTAAAAGGGTGGTTTGATGTTCAAATACCCAATGCACAACTTTGATGTGGCTCATGTCGCACAAAAGCACAGTTTTGCTAGTCAGACACCCCCTAGGAACCTCACTTTGTGTCGGCGGTAAGGGAATCCTAGCTACGAATGCATGCCCCCAAATAGCTAGGTCTGAAATCTCACCCTACCGTAACACAAAACGTATAGGAGTCCATCATGTATATATGGTCAAACTTCCCCTTTCGCTTCCCGACAATGGTGGACCGTGTGCCGACCCACAAATGTGTGCTTGTGGCGCAAGATGGGTGAGACCACATATGAACCACATGTGGGTGACCCTACAATATGTATGAAAAGGGTGTGGTGTGATATTTAACTACCATTCACAACTTTGATGTGGCACATGTGCCTCGCAAATCAAGCGGACTTCCCCGACCCCACGGAGGTTGCAGGTAGCATGAAGTAGTCCCCCCCCCCCCCCCCCCACACACACACACACACACGTTGGGGGGAGGTCATCTCACCAAGATGTACTGTAACACGGACCGAGCAGAATCCAACTTGGTCATACAACCTCTCCCACTCGTTGTTGGCCAAAGTGATGGACGTCCACACGGCCCCGCAAAATGGGCTAGCTTGTCGCCCATAAGCTCGCGAGGGAGTACTGTATGAAGACAAACCCACTCTATGCACATGGCCCAAGTATGTATATGGAAGTGGTGTGTGTGGTGTTTGAATACACAATGAGAAAATTTGATGTGGCACCATGCTTTGGGACCGTAAAATCCCCACACTGAACGAGGGTTCACGACGCGTAGCATATGCTCAAACTTAATTAGGCTTGGAATGGTCGACCTACTATACGGTAACTCGAAGCAACGAATAAGAATCCACCTTGGTAACCTTTCTCATCGCGTTGGTCGAAATGATGGACGTCCACACGGGCCCACGAACATATATAGGTTTGCTGCCCATAACCAAGCGAGTGAGAGTGTGTCCAAAGACAACCATTGCATGCGTATGTCCCGAACATATTTATGGAGGTGTGTGATGCATGCATATGTGTTGAATACCCGACCCAATGCACAACATTGATGTGGTGCATGCATTGATAATTGCAGAGGTCCCCACACAGAGCAAGAGGTCGTTCATGATGTGTCATATGCTCGCCCCTCCCCCCCCCCCCCCCCGGCCCTTCGATCCAGCGGGATGGATTCATGTGTACACATGCGCTATTATATATATGTAATCTCACATCATGATCTATATCATGAGACAAACAAAAAATTAATCCCCTCCTAAGTCAAATTAGTTAGCCTCTCTCGCGCTGCCGGTGAAAGTGATGGACCGAGCGGGCCGACAGATGGAAGCATCACCGATAACCATGTGAGTGAGTGCCATATATAGGACAACAACCATCGCGATTGCATGTGTGCCGGAACATATATATGAAGAGGTGTTTTGTGATGTTTTGAATACCTAATGCACAACTTTGATGTGGCATTTGCCTCAAAAACCGCAAAGTCCCCACACAGAGTGAGGTTCATGTAACACCTAGTGTGTGTGTGTGTGTACATATATATATATATATATATATATATATATATATATATATATATATATGTTGGTCACCCCCCTTCGAACATACTATACAACTATTAACACAGCCATAAAAGAATTAATCCTCCTTTTCGTCAAACATACCTCTCTCTCGCTGGGTCAAAGTGATGGACGACGAACTCGCGGGCCCAGCACAGAAGTGAAGCATACATCGCACACGAGTGATAATCCTATATAGGACTACGTACCACTGTCTGCATGTGGCCCAAAGAGGTGTTTGTATGATGTTTGAATAGGCAATGCACAACTTTGATGTGGCACCACATATATAGGAAACCAAAAATTCCCCACAGAGAGCGCGAGGTTCATGATGCATGGTATGTGCTATATGTACGCCCCCATTCGACGCGTGGTATATATGTACTTCTACTATATAGCACAAACCAAAAAAGGATCATTCCTTGATGGTCAAATTAACCCCCCTCTCAATGGGTCAAAGTGATGGTGGACAACTTGCATGCCCACGGATGGAAGCGCCACACGCGAGTGAGTTCCTATAGGGCAACCACCACCTGCATGGTATTGCGTGATGTTTGATACCAATATAATGTACAACTTTGATGTGGCACCTGCCTCGGGAACCGGAAAGTCCCCACATGGAGTGAGGTTATGACATGCATATATATAGAGTATTCATGTTGCCCCCTCTTTGACATGTACATACTCCTACCGTGCATATACGTAACATAAACCAAAAAAGAACCATCCTTGTTGGTCAAATTAACCTCTCTCTCGTTGTACATTCAACTGGTCGACGACGACCTCGTGGGCCCACAGAGAAAGGCACACGCGAGTGATGTCATAGGACAAAACCACCGCGTGCATGCGCCCGTGTATTATGTGATGTTTGAATCCCCAGTGCACAACTTTTACATGGCACATGCTTCGCAAACCGGAAATGCACCACACCACGATGCGTGTAGCCCCCTCACTTCAAGCCGGTGGGAGGGTGTGTACGCATGTCTCGAACTTTGATATGGAATCTCACCATGATCCACACCACACACATGCCAACATGAATCCACCTTTTGGTCAAATGCCTCTCATTGTCGGTGGAAACTGAAAACCTTTGCGGGCTAATGAATGGGCACGTCGCTGATAACGGCACGAGGGAGAGTGTCCGAGAGGACCACGAATGCATGCATGTGGCCCAAACATGTATGTACGAAAGGGTTGTGTAATGCTTTAAATACCTAATTCACGACTTTGATGTGGCATATATGACTGAGAAAATGATCAATAATCTCACACGAAGCTTCACGACTCGTAGTGTACTGCCGGACCCCTCCACCCCACCCCCCCCCCCCACCACACACACACACACATAGACACACACATGCCGCACCACTATAGCCACTCTGAGGCATATCAAACTTTTTCTGCAGTGAACATGTGACCAAAGGCGGAGTGTCGTGTTAAAATTTTTAAAAAACAGACATCATTCGACTGTTTTTATACATTGATTGATTTCCTAGGGATTTAATGTGCAAAAATCAAATTTGAGCTACATGTGCACCAAAATGGATTGCAAAATCATATGTGTCCCTAGATGCATGTTTCCCTATGCAAGAGATTTCAAAACATTGAGAATATAGATTTTAAAATTTTGTAAATCCAGAACTTAGTTGAAATTCATGAAACTTATCGTGGTGTCATATATGGACACCAGTAGACTATGATATTGTATTTATTCGTCAAATTTGAGACCCTTTTGATATAATGTTCTTACAAATGGGAGATTATTAAAATCTGGCAACCAATATCTCATACGGATTATTTATTCGGACCGTGTGCGTTAGACCGTGCCATGCTTAGGTTAAGTAGTAAAGCGGCAGAATTAATCATCAATAAACCAAAAAATATACGTGCTGGCACACGCCCCGTGTGCCGTGCGAGCAGGCGTGAGTTGACGGGACGCATGAGAGCAGCCCGCCATGCAGGCATACTGGGAGGCGTGCGTGCAGGTGTGCGTATTGACAGGAGGCGTGCGAGTAGCTGTGTAAAATGATGGTAGGAATGGCAGAAGTCCGTCGCATAGGCTCACCGGGAGGCGAGACAGCCTTTGACCGCCGCCCGCGTTGCTCCCACTAGTCCGTATTAATTGCGCGCCTGAGCCTCCAGCCATAATAGGCGGCCGTACCCCTGGTCCACAGTGGTCACCAGTGTCTGGACTATAGAGTGTATCAGGATGCCGCCGAAGCGCACCATCGGAAGGAGTGGCGACGCTGGGGCTGCTAAAGCACCCGCGCAATGCGTGAAGCTGGGCACAGAGGTTGCCGTCACCACCGACGAGGTCTTGCGCGGGAAGTAGCACGACCTTGACTTCGTCGACACCGTCGTGCCCCCCCCCCCCAGCCGAAGTCGGCGGTCAACAGCAACTCCAGCAACGACTGCGACTCCGACGGAAAAACTGGTTAGTCATTTATATATCCATTTGTGCGACAAACATATCATGTGTTTTCTCTGGTTACTGCCCCCCTCTATAATTTTTTCGGAATACAATCCTATGGTTATGTTCTCTTAGTCCATGAAATCAGAGTAATTAAGATCCGTTAGATGCATGTAGTGTATTGATTGTTTGAATGTTATCCGTATAGAGTTAGTGATTAATTGATTGTTCTGTACAAATGATTTTTGCTAATAATCTGACTAGGGTTAGCTTGCATTCTAATAATTCGTGGCCAGATCTTGAGAATTGATTTTAAATGTCCTACATATATGTTTGTGCCTTTTTTCTTCCAGATCTTGAAAATTGATTTTGAATATCCTACATGTATGTTTCTACCATTTTTTTTTCTTTCAGATTGGTATGTACACAGATGAGGCTCTGGCCAGCGCCGCCGCCGGATGTAGATCTTGGACCCGGCTGTGTGGCCAGAAGCAGCCACACCCCCGTGGACCTAAGGAACCAGTAGAATCTCTGGCAGACCGCATCAGCTATCTCTCGGACGGCATCCTTGGGGATATCATCTCCCTTCTCCCCACCAATGATGGCTGTCGCACACAAGTCCTCGCATCTCGTTGGCGCACTCTATGGCACACCGTGACTCTTAATCTCGATTGTCGTCAGCTATCTGTCGATGATGATTCTGAACTCCTCGGAGCCATCATCTCCTCCCACCAGCTCTCCGTTCAACGCATTTGCATCCTGACATGCTACCTGCTAGACATACCCTGCATGGAAGGCGCCTGGCTGACATCCTGTCAACTCGTTAAACTCCAGCAGCTTGAGTTCTACCATTACTACAACGATAGGTTACCACCAATAGCTACATCTGTGCCCTCGCCATCGATGCCCATCTCATGGTTTTCCTTCTCTCTCCACATCGCCACCTTGACCCGGTGCCATCTAGCAGACAATCTGGTACAAATGCTTTGACTGCAACTGCTGAAAAAACTTGCGCTTATGTTGGTTCATCTGTCGGAGGCCTCACTACACAGCATCATCCACTCCAGTTTCCCTGCGCTGGAGCATTTGGTGCTTGTTTTTGGAAATGGAATCCATATCCCTTGTCTCAAAATAAAGTCGCCTCACCTTGTAAGCATTGGAATTCGTTTTGAAGGACATGAGCTCATCATCGAAGATGCTCCTTCACTTCAAAGGTTGCTCCTTGATTGTTGTTATAAACATTCACAAATAATTGTGGTCTCTACGCCTAAACTGGAGACCTTGGGTGTAATTTGTGATCCGTCTAAATGGTTCGAGATGGTGTTGGCCTCCACACCTATTGAGGTACTGTATATTATTCATGTACACTTTTGTAATTTGCATTTTTTGTTTGTGCGCATAAGTTAAGTGTCATCTTGGAGTACACTTTTAGTGCTAATATTATGTTCTATGCTCAATGAAGAGCTTGTCCATCCTATCAGTGGTGGTGGATTCTGTCAAGACCTTATAAGTATGTGGTGTTTTGATCTCAACATCATTATTGCCTTGCTGCAATGCTTTCCATGTCTGGAGAATTTGTATATAAAGGTGACAATTTCATGCACATTGAAAGCCCATATATAATGTATTATAATCAATCATTCAGCTATCGCTCTTTCAACATAATCTTTTAGACATTAATTGTTTTCAATCTTCATCTCTATTTAGGCACCAACACATGGAGAAAAAGGTATAACAAATCGATGGTTCAAGAAGCACCGGAATTTTCTCATATCTCATGACATTTGTTTAAAGAAAGTAACACTGGAAGGATATGCATGCAGCAGTGCAAACACTAGCTTTGTCACATTCTTCATGTTGAATGCGAGGGCGCTATTGTCCGTGAGGATTAACTTTTTCAACAAGAAATTTCTCATGGGACTGTATGTGGAACAACATAAAAAGAAGTTTCAGGTGGACCTAAGGGCTTCTGATCATGCTTGGCTTATATTTACAACAACTTGTCGTCATCATGGACCAGTAGAACTTTTGTACCGGGATCTTGATTTTATGGATCAAGCCGATCCATTTGATTGTGACTGCCAAAAACTTTGATTGAGTTCGATGTTATTGTCCTGTTCAATCCGGCTTATGTGTAAACCTAATGAACAATTAATCCTCGTGCTTTTGTACCTTTTGTAAGCTGGATTAGACATTGTTGCCCTTTTCAACTAGGGTTTGACCCATATTTTCTTTCATACTGGGCGTCTGTGTTCCTATAAGTACTACCTCTCTCGTGGCTTATTCTTTATTGGCCCCCTTTGTATTTTGTAGCACCAAACTTTGACCTTAGATTTAACTAATAATATATTAATGCATGTCATCGAAAATAATATTGTTGGACGGCCATTCCAAGATATGTTCATCTTCTATATGCAATAGTTCTGCATGTGCTTGATCATCGTCTAGGTGGCCACGGCGCGCTCTACTCGCTATTTAGGCGCCCTCGGGTCGTGTCCCTCTGCTTTCCATTTAGGCGCCGAGTCTCGCTCAGGTCGCATCATCCCTCTGTGCATGTTCTACTAGCGGTTGGGGAAGCTTTAGTTATTTGATCTTAGATTATGTTAATTAATTATACCTCTAGAGCCGGAATCATCCGGCTCTGGAGGTATAATTAATTAACCCAAACTCTGATCTCCGGCTTCCGTTCCCGTCACGCAACTCCATCCTGTCGTCGGCCGTTGGGGATATGCCGGTATGTGTGGGTAACTAGCTAGCAAGTGGATCAGTAGCGAGTCACCGCCGGCAGCCATTGCTGTGGTTATTTATAGCTAGCAGCTGGCTAGGGGATTGGGGATTTTACAATTCACCCCTGTGGAGCGCGGGAAGACTTGAGCACACAACCCGACAACCATATGCATTGTCACATGTTACCGGACACATGTTAACATAAGGAAACGTATGTGTAACCTGCTAATAATCACACACAAGTACTCGCACAAGCATCGTGTGCGATACTCCTAGCCATCGCAAGTAACTAGTATGCATTTTGAAAGTTTTTAGTACACACATAATCGCACATGAATTAACTCTAGTAACCGTGTGTGTTATATTTTCTCATCGCAAATAGTTCACTCGAGTGGGCTGTTTGCCGCGTATCACATACATCGTATTTACACGAATCATTTATGCTTTTTTTGGCTCATCGCAAACAGTTCATCTATGTGAACTGTCTGCCGCATATCACACACATCTTATTAAGTTGAACCGTCTCTGTTGTGTTCCCTAATCGAAAACAGTTCATCCGAGTGAATCGTATGTCGTATATCACACACACCTTGATCTAGCTGGCCGTTTCTGTTGCATTCCCTAATAGCAAACAGTTCATCAAAGTGAACTGTATGTCGTATATCGCACACACATTGATATGGTTGTTTGTTTCTGTTGTTCTGTCTAACCGCAAACAGTTCGTATGGATCAACCGTATGCCCCGCATCGCACACATAACTAAAATCTGAACCGTGTTTGATGTCTCCGCCATCGCAAAAGCTTTGCATCTTTTTTGACGGGTTTTTTACATCCCCATTTATGATTAATGCATCACACACAGTTTCGTCAAAGGGTCTCTGGTCGTAGTGTCACGTTAGCAACATCCTGCAGTAGTGACTTTGGAAGGGAATAATGATATGCATGAATCTATAGATAATTATGATTCCGCTGATTTGATTGAAATTTCCCCCCTTGATGAACATGATGTTTGCTATTCTTATGGCCATGATACGAATTTTAATGATGTTTATGGAGACGAACTTGCTACAGGTCCTTATGTTAAACATAAAATTATTGCTATTGCACCCACACCTGATAGCCCCTTGAATGAAAAGCATGATTGCAATGATGTTATTACAAATTCTACTAATGACAATTGTGCTAATGATATGCAAATCTACAAGCTTGGGGATGATAATTTTGTTATGTCTACTACTTATTGCAATGACCATGATTGGGGTGATAATGTTTCTTATGATCTTGAAAATTTATTTAAGCCTCATGATGAATATAATATTAATAATAATGTTTGAAATAATATTGAAAGTGGGTTTGGAAGAGTGCCAACTTTAAGTAAAATTAACCCACATATTTGGAGTGTGTTCAATCTTATGAAATTTTTGATGAAAGTGGGTTTGGACAGGTCATGACTTTAGTTGATGTTAATCCCTCTATCTTGGACGATTACAAAACCTTTATGCACGTGGATCATGAAGAGAAATTTTTATATGATAGATATATTGTTGAATTTTATTATGATTTTACACATAATTATGATGAGAGAGGAAAATATGGTTGTAGAAATTTTCATGTTACTAAATTACCTCCCGTTATGTTGAGATTGTCAATGTTTTATTTCTCTCCTTTGCATATGCTAGATATTTCTTGTCTTGATAATTTGTTTGCTTATAAAATTCCTATGCACAGGAAGTATTTTAACTTAAATGTGTTTGTCACATGTTTTATGATGCTCTCTTTGTGTTTCAATTATTATCTTTCATGTGAGCATCATTGAAATCTCAAAGCCTATCTTAATGGCTATAAAGAAAGAGCTTGTTGGGAGACAACCCAATAGTTATTCTTTCTATTTTTCAATAAATACATAATTATGCCTTTGTTTATAGTTGTTTTAATTAGTATTTGTTCCAAGCAAAGCCTTTGGGATGATTTGGATGATAGTTGATTTGATTTTGTGCAAAAACAGAAACTTTTGCGCCCAGTCGAGAAAATTCTAAAAAAAATTGGATCCTAAATAAAATTCTGAATTTTTTACCCACGATTGATATAAAAATTTCCCATGTTGTCCTAATATTTCAGAATTTTTGGAGTTACAGAAGTATGGTTAAAGTTCAGATTGCTACAAACTATTCAATTTTTGACAGATTCTGTTTTCATTGCATTATGAGCTTATTTTGATGAATCTATGGATTGTATCAGGGGGTATAAGCCATGGTAAAGTTAGAATACTGTAGGTATAATGCAATAAAAAATATGAATGGGTTTGCAATAGTACTTAAAGTAGTGATTTGCTTTATATACTAACGGATCTCACGAAATTTTGTTGAGTTTTGTGTGATTGAAGTTTTCAAGTTTTGGGTGAGATCATGATGGATGAAGGAATAAGGAGTGGAAAGAGTCTAAGATTGGGGATGCCCGAGGCACCCCAAGTTAATATTCAAGGACTACCAAGCAACTAAGCTTGGGGATGCCCCGGAAGTCATCCCCTCTTTCTTCTAACGACCATCGACAATTTTACTTGGCGCTATATTTTTATTCGTCACATATCATGAGTTTTGCTTCGAGTGTCTTGTATTATATGTGTCTTTGCTTTTTTTGCTTTTTAGTTTGTCACAATAATCCTTGCTGTACACACTTGTTTGAGAGAGCCACACGCATAACATGATTTGCTAGAATACTCTATGTGCTTCACTTAAATCTTTTGGGCTAGGCAGTTGCTCTAGTGCTTCACTTGTATCTTTTTGAGCATGATGATGGTTATATTTTGAAGAAATGTTCTCTCATGCTTCACTTATATTATTTTGAGATTTAGTAAATGTTGAAGAAACATTCTCTCATGCTTCACTTATATTATTTTGAGAGATGAAAATTTTGAAGAAATGCTTATGATCTCCTGCTTCACTTATATCTTTTTGAGAGTTAAAGAATAGTAATGGTAATTTGCACAAGATATGAATTTAGTTCCAATGTGATAGATATCCAAGGAGGATATAATAAAAACTTTCATGAAGATCATTGGAAATTATGAACTTGATTCCTTGCAATAGTTTTGCGACATGGAGATAGTGATATGTGAGTCATGCTGATGAGTAATTATGATTTAGTGAGAATATTGATGCTAAGGTTTGTGATTCCCTATGCATGTACGTAAACAAAATAGTTATGCAATTAAATTATATCCTACTTATGGTGAATTATTCGGTGTTAATTATGTTCAATGTTCGTTTATGATGTTTTCGTTTCTTGGTTGGTCACTTCTCAATCTATTTGCTAGCCTTCATTTGTACTAAGAGGGAATACTGCGTGTGCATCCAACTCCTTAAACCTAAAGTTGTGCCAAATGAGTCCAGCATACCTACCTATATGTGGTATTTTCATGTCGTTCCAAGTAAATTTGTATGTGCCAACTCTAATTTTTAAACCAAATTTCCTTTTTATATGCCCGTACCGCTCATGAAGCGGCAGGGGGCGGCCAATATTTTCCATGCTATATATTTTATTCTCATGATGAGTATTTATTCACTTGTCATTGCACGAGAGTGTGGCAGATAATAGGGATGCACGGTCCCGAAATGCAAAAAATACTATAATAAATTCCTTCATATGTGTTGGTATGGAAGGCACCTGTGGATATGGCTAGCCATGGATTGTGAAAGAATGGTGGAAAGGAAATAAACTTTACTTTCTGTTTGGGAACCGCCTATAATTGTCTAGCATGGAATATATTGGGAATTCTTGGTCATTTTCGTTGAGAGGAAAAGCATGCCTCTCAAAAAAATTATCTCTCAATTTAAGCTATGAGCTATAGCACACCTACAATACCATGCTTCCCTCTACGAAGGGCCTATCTATTTACTTTTATGCAATTGAGTCTCCATTTTCTCTTATAAAGCAACAACTAAGGAACAATATTGTCATACTTGTGCATTGGGTGTAGTTAATATTTGGATGTGTGATACGTCTCCAACATATCTATAATTTTTTATTGTTCCATGCTATTATATTATCTGTTTTGGATGTTTTATATGCATTAATATGCTATTTTATATTACTTTTGGGACTAACCTATTAACCTATAGCCCAGTGCCAGTTTCTGTTTTTTTTTTGAGTTTTACACAAAAGGAATAACAAACGGAGTCCAAACGGAATAAAATTTTCGCGATGATTTTTCTTGGACTAGAAGACACCCAGAAGATTTAGGGAGAGGACCAGAAGAGTCCCGAGGGATACAAAATCCCTCAGGCGCGCCCTAGGAGGCGCACCCCTGGCTTGTGGGCCCCTCAGGAGTCCACTGACCTCAATCTCAGCTCTATAAATCCTAAAATATTCCCAAACCACCAGAAGCATCCACCAAAATACTTTTCCGCCGCCGTAACCTTCTGTTCCCGTGAGATCCCATCTTGGAGCCTTTTCCAGCACCCTGCTGGAGAGGGATTCGATCACGGAGGCTTCTACATAAACCCTATTTCCCTTCCAGTGAAGCGTGAGTAGTTTACCACAGACCTACGGGTCCATAGCTAGTAGCTAGATGGATTCTTCTCTCTCTTTGATCTTCAATACAATGTTCTCCTCGATGTTCTTGGAGTTCTATCCGATGTAATATTCTTTTGCGGTGTGTTTGTCGAGATCCGATGAATTTTGAATTTATGATCAGATTATCTATGAATATTATTTGAGTCACTTCTGAATTCTTATATGCATGGTTGGATATCTTTGTATTTCTCTTCAAATTATCGGTTTGGTTTGGCCAACTAGATAGGTTCGTCTTGCAATGGGAGGGGTGCTTAGTTTTGGGTTCAATATTGCGGTGTCCTCACCCAGTGATAAAGTAGGGGTAGCGAGGCATGTATTGTATTGTTGCCATCAAGGGTAAAAATATGGGGTTTTCATCATATTGCTTGAGTTTATCCCTCTACATCGTGTCATCTTACTTAAGGTGTTACTCCGTTCTTATGAACTTATTACTCTAGATGCATGCTGGATAGCGGTAGATGTGTGGAGTAATAGTAGTAGATGCAGGTAGGAGCCGGTCTAATTGACACGGACGTGATACCTATATTCATAATCAGTGAGTTGGACACCGTCATAACTTTGCGCTTTTCTATCAATTACTCGACAGTAATTTGTTCACCCACCGTATGCTTTTTTAAGAGAGAAGCCTCTAGTAAAACCTATGGCCCCCGGGTCTATTTTCTATCATATATTTTCATACCTAAAAAACTAAAACCCCAAAAACACCTTGTTGTAATTTATTTACTTTTATTTTGTTTTACATTTTAGTAATCTTTTATATCTATCTCTATCAGATCTCATCCTTGCAAGTGACCGTGAAGGGATTGACAACCCCTTTATCGTGTTTGGTGCAAGTGTTTGATTGTTTGTGCATGTGCATAGATATGAGGCTTGCGTGTACCTCATACTAAATTGATACCTTGGTTCTCAAACTGAGGGACATATTTACCTCTACTTTGCTGCACCCTTTCCTCTTCAAGGGAAAAACCAATGCAAGCTCAACAAGTAGCAGGAAGAATTTTTGGCGCCGTTGCCGGGGAGGTTCTACATCAAGCCTACCATGTACCCATCGTAAACTCTCATCTCTAGCATTACATTATTTTCCATTTGCCTCTCGTTTTCCTCTCCCCCACTTCTAAAACACTTTCAGGAAAATACAAAAATATTTGCCTTTTTATTCGCCTTCTTTCCGTTTGCCTTTTCGTTTGCCCTTATGTCTTACTTGGTTTGTTTGCTTGTTTGCTTGCCATAATTGTGTATTTATTCCAAGTCAGAGAGCAAAATGTTTATGGATCCTCGTCCACTCGCTAATCTTTTTAAAGATCCAATTATGATGAACCAATTGCTAGTGAGTTGAGTACACTAGATTGTCTTTATGAAGTTTTGCTTGAAATTCGTGAATCTGGAAATTGTGATGAAGTGTTAAAAGAAGACATTTATGAAGTGATTCATGATAACTCCTTGAATGAAAAGCACGATTGCAACGATGTTATTATAAATTCTATCAATCTCAGTGCTAATAATATGCAAAACCCTAAGCTTGGGGATGCTAATTTTGATATGTCCACTACTTATTGCAATAATCATGATTGGGGTGATTCTTCTTATGATCTTGAAAATTTATTTAAGCCTCATGATAAATATGTTTGCAATAATATTGAAAGTGGGTTTGGAAGAGTGTCAACTCTAGGTAATAATGATTCCACTACTTCGGGACACGGTTGCTTCAACCACTCTATCCTACGACGGCGTAAACGGGTGGATTTTTAATTACATCGCATAAATCCCTTTTCATTAGCATAAGCAGGCATGAATGTCCCTTCTTTTTGAGGGTTTATTCTCTTTGATTTTTATTAATGCTCAAGTGCCCATAATTTTTCTCTAATTAAAGCGAAACAACACATTCTCTTTTATTGGCAAGTGCCCAAATTTTTTTTCATTTATAGTCAACGAGCATAGAACGCGCACCGCTACCCATTGGCCAGCACAAATATTTAAGAAAATTTTATAGCATCACATTAGAAATATTATTTGATTTTTTTTTTGAACATTCCAAAAAATATGAATTGGCGAATGTTCTTGGAAACATGAACACTTTTTAAAATCCCGAGCAATTTTCAAAAAATGCAAAAAAATTAAATTCCAATTTTTTGGACAAACTTGAAAAAAATAGAAACATGAATATTTTTTCAAAATCACAAATAGTATTTTGAAAACATGTAAATTTTACAAAAAGACAAATATTTTTGAATTTTTGATATTTTTTAAAGTGGCATTCAAAAAACAATTAGGAAATGTTTTAGAGGCAAATATTTTTAAGGATTTGTGAACATTTCACTAAGACAAGAATGTTTTAAAATATGGAACATTTTATAAAATGGAATTCTTATTAAAAAAATAACAGTGAATCTTTCTAAAAAATACAAACATTTTTTAAAAATGAGAATTGTTTTTAAATATTGATAAAATTTGAAACGGGAATTTTTTAAAGTTTGGAACATTTTTCAATACAGGAACACAATTTTGGAATTCTGACAATTTTTTGAATATTTGCACAAAAATTGAAATTCAGAATATTTTGCAATTTTTTTCTTCACAGAAAAAATAAAAATAAATAAGGAAAAAAGGAAAAAGAAATTTCAAATAGAAAGAGAAAGGAACAGAAAAAGAAAAATAGAAATAGATCAACGAAAAACGGGAAACGAGCCGGCCTAGTCTTAGGCACCCTGTGGTTAGATTCAACTATTTAGCGCTCCATGCGACAAATAAGGTCTTCCCAACTGCTTGGGCTATAATAAGTGGGCTGGCCTTGTTGGGTCGGAGCGCGCTTAGCCCAATTACGGAATTCTGGACAAACCTCTTTTCTCTTCTAGCGGATAGACGCTCAAAAATTTAGTATCACCTCGGATAGAAAAATAAAACCTTTTCAACGGTGAACGGATGAAAAAATTGGAAAAACGCACCTTGCTTTATTAGCAGGGGTATATAGATATAGATATAGATATATGACATACAAGGAGAGCCACAACAATTTCCTTTCCCAAGTAACTGCAAAACACATTATATTTTTATTATATCATTTGGATCTCATCTTAGACTATAAAGCCTTACTACACAGTACAACCACCAGGTCCACCATAGTAAAACATTTCATCTACAGATAGAACGGCTCCATAGCATTTTTTGTGGGAGATAGAAGCAACAAGGCCCCCGGGCCATGGATCAATTTTGTAGCCTCTACCAGTGTAATCAACAAATCTAACGTCTCGAACAGTTGCAGAATGTATCCCAGGCCAGTGGCCACTTCCCATTGCAGGACTAGCACTCCCGGAATCAGAGAAGGTGTAACCACCCCACTGTACAGAATTTGCATGGTCTGCCATATTATTAAAGATACTTCTGGGCCAAAATCCAACAGCTCTAAGGTTTTGATTATCATAACCAAAGTACAACCACCAGTCACCATCATCTTTCTTCTGCAAGTAGACAATGGTAACTAAAACTTATTCCAGTAACTAGCAATACAAATGACTATGTAGAATTAGAGAGTCAATTAGTGATGTCATCATCTACGCATAATTTTTTGGACCACAGATACCCCCTTAGATAAAATCAATTCTGGTGGTAAATGATATTTAGTGCTTTCATCGGGTTTTTAACTGCTTACCTTGAATATCTTGATTGTGATCTTAAGTTTTCCGTTTTTGGGGTCTAGAGTGTCTCCTGGAGTGATAGGGGCATTTTGTACTGGCACAAAACCATCGCATTTCAAGTCAGAGCATCCAGTCGACTTATACCCATCAGCCTGTCATGCAACAAAAGATCATGAATTGTATGTGTATTGCTAAGAAAGTGTTAGCCCCAAATTTTCAAAATATTAAACACAAGAAAAACTAACAAATACAAAAAGTTAGACCATGTACCGTCCATTGTGTAAAGAAGTGTGTTTTGCTATCACCATATTCAGATGGGCTAACCTGCATAAAAGTAAAAAAACAGTTGCTAAAAAGGTACTCCCTCTATCAAAGTATTGAACTGCAAAATTGTCTTATATTTTGATACAGAAGTAGCTGTAAAGTTTTCGCATAAAATAGAATACATTGATTTGAAAAAAGAAATAATGTGCAATCGTCACTGAAAAGAAAATATATGCATTCCAAATAGGTTATGCTGGAGTAATCATCGAGGAACTAACTTACCGTCCATCCAGCTACTGCAGCATTGTGACTACTGAAATCCTTCCCTCGACCGACCACACCCATGTGTGATGAGCTTATTTGGTTATTGATGACATTTTTTATACCATAGACATCGAATGTTGACATGCCACCGAAGAGTACAGAGTCTGTGAAGTACTCAATTAGAGCAAACTGTAGGGAGGCAACATACCAGTTAATAATACACTTTACACTACAATACTTATAATACAATGGTATATTGGTTCTAAATCAAATCGGAAGCATTAATTTAGTTGATATCTAATTCAATTTAGGACCCCAATACTAAACTGATGTTCGATCTGGGAGCAACCCCCAACGAACGAATCGTTCGATCTGGGACGGAAACAGAAACATTTGCTGGGAGGAACTCACAAGCACGGACGAATACGGCCCAACAAACATTTCTTGACGGGCTTCCTTCCCAAAAGCATCATTGATTGTGCATAACTAAATAAATAAGCAAAACCCAAAAAAACTGTAAGAAAAAATGAAAAAAAAAACAGCGAGCTGGTTGGATGTGTGCATTTGAACATAAAGTTGCCAGCCATCAAAATTTACAAAAAAAAAATCTCATGCATGAAAAACTAAAAATCTGCCACATCAAAAAGAAAACAAGAAAACGCTTTAGAATTAAGTTCAAACCTGAACTCGCCAGTGCTTCATAAAAAGACGATGGGAAAAAGAATATTATGAAAATAGTCTTATGAAAACAATTTTGCCATGGGATTTTCAAAAAACAAATATTATTCTATGGTTTAAAAAAGGATTTGACCATGGTTTGTTAAACGAATGTATACAAAAAGAAATTTCACTTGGTTTGTTCCAACAAAAATTACCATGTTCCAGACAAATGAATGGATAAAGATTGCCATGGTCAAACAAAAAAAACTATGTTGCTCAAAAAAAAATTCATGGTTCGAAACTAAATTTAAATTGTTCCAAAAATACAAAAATAATAATGGCATGGTCAGAAAAGATGTAAATTTGCTAGATGACTAGTATATACATTTGACATGTCAGAATTTGAAATCCATACAATTGTTTTTGAATTTGTCATTGTGATTATAGAACTTGCAATGTTTGAAACCACAAAAATAGGTTTGCATTTGAAAATGTAAGCATATAAATGAATTTGCCATCTAATGAACATGGACACATAGTACAAACTTTGCCAACAATCTAAAAATTACAAAAATACGCACATCATCTGTATCTAAATAGGCATGACCTGAACACCTGTCGGCGTCCGTGCTGACTGGATGGGTGATCATGGTGTGCTGAATAGGTGGCGGTGGACGACCAGCACAACCAAGGTGGCGGCACCGCGGCCATGAGCGCCCAGGCGGTGGCATCAGGCAATAGACGGCCGCGCCCGATGGCGCCACCATGCAGCCAAGGTCGATGACCAGTCGCACGCTGCTGCATCACTTCGTCCATGCAACCACCGGCTCCCCCACCCACCCATCCCCCCGCACCTCGCTCCGCCCCCCGCGCTCCAGCTCGAGCTCGATGTGCAGCTCCTCTGCGGCAGCTCCCCACCCCCTCCCCCGCGCTCCAGCTCAAGCTCTATGTGCATCTCCTCTGCAGCGGATCCTCTACGCCGCCGCCGCCGTGCGCTCCAAGCTCCATGTGCAGATTCTCTGGCGGCTCCTCTCCGCCATCGCCGCCGCGCGCTCGCGCTTGAGCTCTAGCCGCAGCTGCCCGCTCCCCGCACCAAATACCTCCCCCGCCGTGGCTCCTCTACATCGTCGCCTCCCCATCCCACGGTGAATCGCCGGAGTCGGGAAGGTCACCTCAGCACCGCCCAGGAACAGAGGAAGTGGAAGTGAGGGAGAGGATATGTCGCAGTCTCCTGCGGACGATAACACGAGTAAAAGTCGTTGGAACGATCTCTCTGATGACGTGTTCCCCCACGCCGGCTTAGAGCATTACTAGCAGAACCCTCAAACCCTCAAACCCTTATAAATAACTGCTTTTTTACAGTTTGCGAGCAAAAAATCGCGTAGACTAGAACCCCTTAACCCTCAAACCCTTAAATTTTTTTAAAGGTCCAACCCTCAAACCCACTCCCAACCCTCAGAAGTAGAGGTTGGGGAGCAAAACCTACCCCAACCCTCACTTGGCGGTTATCTTCCCGCCAACTCCCGCGCCCGCGCCCACGCCCGCGTCCGGCGCTGCTAGTCGCCCCCGCCGCCGCCGGCCGCCCCGTCGACCTCCCGCGCCCGCCCGCCCCCAGCCGCCGGCCACTCCTCCACCTCCTCCCGGCCGCGGCCGCGCTCGCCCCGCCCCCGGCCGTCGCCATCCATCCCGCCGCCCACGCCGCCTGCCGCCCCGCCGGCTTCTACTCCCGTGCGCCCGCCCGCCGCCTCCGCCTCCCGCCCGCCGCCTCCGCCTCCCGCCCCCCGGCCTCTCCTCCTCCCGCGCCCCTCCGACTCCGCGCCCTCCGCCTCGACCCGCCGCCACCGCCCTTCGGCCCATGCCCGCTCCCACGCCCTCCGCCTCCCGCCCCCGCGCCCTCCGCCGCCGCCTCCCACCCCCTGGCCACTGCCCTCCGCCCACGCCCGCCCCGCCATCCGCCCTCTGCCCCCGCGCTGCCCTCCGGCTGTCGTGCACGAGGTGCTCGACGGTATGCCCGCAACGAAAATACCGTTCATGGGGAATATTCCGTTATAAGGGTTGGGTTTGAGGGTTCTAATCTTTGCCCCTGTTTTTCAACCCGTAAAAGTGCACAAAAAAACCATTTTTGAACCCTTAAAACGCTAGTGAGGGTTTGAGGGTTTGAGGGTTCTACTAGTAATGCTCTTAAAGATCAGTGCAACAGATCCAACAACAGCGAGCGCGTAGCGCGTTCGTGCGAGAGTCCTGAAAATCTGATGTCAGATTTTTAGCAAATTTTTTTAGTGGAGATTTTTAGCATTTGAGTTAATTTATTTTGTCATTTTATACAATGGGTTTGCTTGGTCACCCCCTTTGAACGATTCACGGATCTCAAAACCACTTATAATTAAGAAAGGAGATTTAAATATTCCATAAGCAGCGCTGTTATTGCCTGGGCTCGAACAAACTAACCATGAACCACTGGCCGTGCTGGACACCGGAGAGAAATTCCTTCTCCGCCGGCAAATAAAATTAGGGGCAGCCATCTCTTGTTTCCTCGTTTTGAATTTTGTGTTGCATCTTACAGACCATATGCAGTGCTTCTCATTCTAGATGTACCCTGTGAATCCCGTGAAATTTGAGAAACAGTTTCTGCTTTGTGCTGATTGCAGCGGCGTTATTAGCCCTTTCTTAAATCTCATCAGACGTTGGTTGTGTGTAAAACTAGTGCATGCATACATGTGTTCTGGAATCGGGCCGCCGGTCAACCCAATTCTCTTGGGGCGGAGCAGAAATAGAGATAGTTTTAGTGGACAACAAACAACCTTTTTTTTGCGGGTTGGTCGTTGGAGAACAAACAACCTTGTACGGACAGCAGGAAGAGTAGAAAATCAAAGAGAATGCCTTTCGCAAAAAAAAAAAAGAAGAAAGAAAGAGAATGCAAAATTAAATCTCAGCTATATTTTCCGCAAAAAAAAAAATCTCATCTATACGACCAAAACAGAGAAACTACCCAAAGACCAGCTTCTCATTTGTTTGTAAATCAAAAATAACATATGGGATTTGATGAATTCAATACAAGGTCTGCGGAAGTGTTTCCCTTGTGTGATAGGTAATTGGGTCACATGTCTACGTGATGCATCAAATCAAATCTAGCAATGAAAATAGAAAACCTTTACTTACATGGTCGACTCCACTGTTAGTTGCAGCTTTTCTGGGTAGCCAGCTACTATTCCAGGGTGATTGTCGCCTCATTTGATTCGTATTCTCATCGTACGCACCATGCAACGACGATATTGCAACGACTTGGGATGAACAAACAAACAAGAATACCATAAGCTGTGGAAGGCGCATAGCCTGATGCATTTTGCAACATGTATTGCGCTCAAGGAAAAGTATTGTGAGGAAATTTCTAAAGCGAAGCTTTTGCATGATTTGGTTTTTAGAAAGGGAATAGAAAGGTACATATATATAGACTCACCAATACTACACATTCTAGAAATAATTTATTATTTTGCGTCGATGGTAGGTGGTGGCTGGTAACCATTTATGGTTGGCAAATAATTTATTTATTATTTTCTATTTTGTATAGATTCCAAGATCTCGAGTTATAAACTTCCTATCTATATAATTATTTTCGTCGTTAGATTTACAGTTGGCATATACTCCCTCGGTCCCAAAGTAGTTGTCTAAGATTTATCAAGATACAGATGTACCGAACACTAAAACGTGTCTAGATACATCCGTATCTAAACAAATATTAGACAACTAATTCGTGATGGGGGGAGCTGGTGCTGCTCGGCCACAGGTTGGGTGCGACCTGCGGCCGGTCACGGGGGTCCCCAACCTGCTTTCCTGCGTAGGCAGCCCCCCTTGTGCCCGGCGGCCCATCCCCCCACTACAAAAAAATACACTTCCGTGATGATACGTGTTTGTCACAGTAGATCGCGTTTTTTGTCATGCTTGTACATCCATGACAAATTTATGACAGAATCAAGATAGTCGTACCTGTGCTGTCGTAGAAGTGTTCCATGACATTACCAAAATTATCATCACGGAAGTGTCCACTTCCATGACGATAAATTGCGCGTCACTGAAGTGCTTTCATCAAGGGTGACCGACACGTGGCATCCACCGTAACGGAACGCCGTTATGCTATCGGGTTGGGTTTTGAATCCGATAACCCGTTAACAGCCCCGACCAATGGGGATCTCCACGTGTAAAATCATCATTGGCTGGAGGAGACACGTGTCAGGTCCGCGTTGGCACAGGTGTCACTCATCCAATTGGAAAGACGCGCCTATGATATGTTGACACGTGGAACGGCCCAACTAAAGGCCCACAAGTTTTTGCGGACCATAATGGGCCGGCCCAGCTAAAGGCCCACAAGATTTTGCGGACCATAATGGGCCGGCCCAGCTAAAGGCCCACGAGATTTTGTGGGCCATAATGGGACGGCCCAGGTAAAGGCCCACAAGATTTTGTGGGCCATAATGGGCCGGCCCAGCTAAAGGCCCATTTTTTTGTGCCATAATGGGCTGGCCTAGGTAAAGGCCCACAAGATTCTTGCAGATCATAATGGGCCGGCCCAGCTAAAGGCCCACGAGATTTCGCCGACATTAATGGGCCGGCCCAACTGTAGGCCCACAAGATTTTGAGGACCCAAGTAGGCTGGCCCATTAACTGGCTGCCATGTTTTGGGCCAAATGTCGGCCCATATTTGATCCGGTCCATTATTGGTCTGCCACGTTCCGGGCCTAAAAGTGGCCCATATGAGATCCGGCCCGTTATAAGCCTAGCACGTTCTGGGCCAAATTACGGCTCAGATCAGGTCCGGCCCTTTAAGAGGCTTTGGGCTCAATTATGGCCCATATCAGATTCGGCCCATCAACTGAACACTATGCTTTTGGGCCCACTTGCTAAAGGCCCACTTAGTAATTCGGCCTGATATTAGTTTTGGCCTGTTAAGGGCCCGTTTAACATTTCGGCCCTATATTAATTTCGGTCTGTTAAAAGCCCATCATATAGTTGGGCCTAACTACGGCCCGGTTTGCATCCGGCATGCTCGCAGCCAATATTTGATTGGGCCAAATAAGGACCGAGACAATTTTGGCCTTGTAAAAGCCTGCGATTTGATTCGCACAATCATGGGACGGGGTTCATTTCGGGCTGCTGCCGGCCCGTGAGCTGTTCGGCACGTTTCAGGCCCAACCTACATCGTGATTACATGACGGCCCGATTATGTACCGTAATTTTACGGTTTGGCCGGTTTACTGCGAAGACGGGATATATATACAATAAAATAACTGCAACATCATAAATAAGAAAAAACCTAGACTATACAATAAATAAATTACGGCATATTACATCCACTGGGCATCAAAGTTCGCAACTATGATAATAAAGCACAAGCAGACAACAGATTACATACACTGGGCATCAAAGATCGCCACCAGTGCAAATAAACACGCCGACAAAATAATATACAAAACCGACATCACTTCAATAGAGTTCAAGAAAGGTTAGCCCTGCTGGGGAGCTGCAGCGCAAGCAGCTGAGCAAGATGATGTGACTACGCTTGTTCAACACTTATATCTTCCTCACTCTGAAAGATAAACAAGCAGACAGATGACAGGTTTTGCACATAAAAGTATCAGTGCTGACAATTCATCACATTTCTTACTGATGAATAAAGTGACACAGTTTAAAATTGCATTAACACAATATGGTATTGTTCAGGTCAAGACATGGCAGGAAATGACATTGTGAAGGAGTTGGCAGCTTCACGACAACACTGGATTATAGATCAAGAACTCATAAGTATCAATGGTTAGTGTGCTGTCAATTTATACCATTTCAGATTGGCAAAATAAGAGACGGTTTAAATAATAGTAAAATGATATGACATTGTTCATAGTTAAGACATTGCAGAATATGACATTATGCTGTAGTGGGTAGGTTCACCACACCACCGGATTACGGATGAAGAACAGAAGCATACATGCAGTGCAAAAGAAGATCACTTGCTCTGTATAGTTTAATTTACATGGTATGAAGAAGGAACTTGGTTGTACAACAGAAAACTTAAATTGAGAAAGGACAAACTTTTGTTTATGAACTACATAATAAACTTTAAATAAGCAATTTGATGCAAACACCAAAAATAAATAGTTGTTGCAGTCATGCCTAACCAAATATATACAACAAAGTTTGAAGGCTTGAGATGGATAAACTTACATTATTGGTGAAGACAGGCTCTATAAAGGCCTTGTCCATGCTGATGGGGGGGCAATTCAAGAAGTTTACCACAGAATCTTCTTCAAAAACATTGCCTTTATTCTACATTTTGTTAAGAGTAAATATAGATGTGATAATATACGAAAAAAATGGAGAATATTTAAGATAAGATGAAGAGAAATGCTACATAACCAAGTAGCTATAAATGTAAGTGCAGCGATACAGGCAAAAGGTACAGCCAAGAGCAATGCACAGCTAAACTTCTTCAGTACCAACCTTATGGTAAGAGTAAATATAGATGTGATGTGTAGAAAATGGAGGGCAAAGGAAAATAAGCTGCAGAGTGATGTTACATGAACAACTACCTGTCATTATAAGTACACTGATAAAGGACATCATGTACTTACAAGAACAATGCAGAGCTAAAAAAACATTAGCATTGGATATATTCTACACTAATGTAACCATTCATACAGATCAGATAATTTGGAGCGAACAATTGATAAGCAAGCTATCATGCATACTACTGTCACATAATGAACCAGGTATGTATGCAAGTACAGTGATACAGGAACATGTACTAACAAGAGCAAGCAGCGGGCAACATATTTGTGATATCCTGTCGTTCTTTTCAAACCGGAATTTTTCTTCGAGCAGATTTCCGGCAAAAAAAGATCCATAAGGCACATGCGGAAAAGTAGAAGTTCAAATTGTCATGTGATTTCATAGACAATACCTCATCCTGGGAATGAGACCAGTGCATAACAAGGTTTTTCCATTCAATGTCTTCTAAATTTAGCACAGGAGACTTCACCGAAAATTCATTTATAGACTTGCCATCAAAGTGTGATTTCCTCAGGTAACACCGATACTGCTGCAATGCTTCCTTGAAAAGCACAAGCAAGCTTTGCTCGTCATGACTATCCAAATTGACCATCGCCTAGTTACAACAATGTAATGTAAATCATTGATGTTTTCAATGAGCAGAAAACAGGAAAATAATAACCATGAATAATAGCACTTACACGTAAGTTGGACAGGAAGATGTGAAAATGGTGTTTGTCTTCACTATAATCTTTCCATGATGGGAATATATGCACGTAGTCCCTAACAACATTGAAAGCATTGTCTTTTAAACTGGGAATAAATGGAATGTGGTTCCAATCTGCAGGAATTTACCGTCTCTGCAGTTGGGATAGGTCTTTGGCCAGTGGACTTGCTGTACTTTTTGCTGGAGTGGGATTTTTCTGTGGTACAGCTGGTGCTATGGCAAATGAAATCGGTATACCTTTTGCTGGAGTGCAGGTCTTGTGTGGTGGGGCTAGTGGTGTGGCTAGTGAAGTATGGGTACAGTCTGCTGGAGTCGGTCCTACGTTTTGTGTCACTGGTTGTACAGCCAATATAAGTGGGGTGCTGTCTGATTTCTCCGGCACCACCATGTTTTTCAAGGACTTTGCTGGTGCTCCTTCAGGTTCAGCAATCACCCTCTTCCTTTTTGATGTCTGATGCACAAGAACAACATTTGAGTGGAAAAACATGGTATGATGACAGATGGAATATGTATTGATAATGGATGGGCATGACATCTCGACATATATGATGAGTAAACTAAGCAGACAGCGGTGCAACAAAGTAGAAGAAATGCAAGACAACATATGCAAGATACCCGCAATCAATAAAACATTGCCAAATTAGAACAGGCACCTTGATGGGTGAACAGGACAGGCCATCTTCTTTTGACTCCTCGAGGTTAGAATAGTCATTAGGATCATATTCTGAACAAGAATCAACAGGTGGGGAGCGTATGAGTTTCATTGCATCCAGAATGGCACTCAATGCCTTGGTGCCAATTTTGTAAGTCATTGCGGTGTTTAGCTTCAAGAGTGGACTATTGCTAGTGCGACACAAAGCAGCTACACAGATCATAGTGTAGATATAACGGGAAAACCTTAAGCATCAGAGTAAAATCAGCAAAGTGGAACTTGCTGGAATATATGTGCTAGTATTGCCGGTACGGCTAGAAAGGCTTCGGATACTAGCTCTCTTCAAGTGAAGGTGCGGTACTGTTAATTTCAGTGTAACTCTCAAAGGCGACACAGCTCCCTGTATTTCCTTGCTATTCTTATAGGATTCAAGTGGGCAGGCCACTACAAATCCTATTCCTATGTTTACAAGATCCTACGAATCAAAGAGGCTCAAAGTGTCCATCACAACCGACCGTATAGACCTCTACACTGCAAATGTCCCTGCTCATCTTCAGTACAAGGAACATATTGTACTACTATCATACTCCCTCTGTTCCAAAATATAAGTCTTGGTAGAGATTTCCACTATGGATCACATACAGATGTATGCAGATACATTTTAGAGTGTAGATTCACTCATTTTGCTCCATATGTAGTCCATGGTGGAATCTATACAAAGACTTGTATTTAGGAATGGAGAGAGTACATATTAAAGAAGAACGAAAGAGGAACATGCTAAAGAAGAGCAAGCAGATTTTGGATAATAAAATGTTGGTTGCGTAGTGCCCACACATGATGAACCAGAGCGCATTAAGAATGCAACTCCCAGCTATCTCTCGACCATTTCAGGCGGTTGGATGAAGATCCTACGTCTCCTAACCCTTCTGCTTCCTCGTCTCTGATTCTTCCCATACAGAACACTGCACGGGCCGCCGGCCGGACCACCGGCCCCCAACGCCAGTGTTCCTCCGCCACCCCCACCCCCCAGCCGCGTCCCAACCCCCACCGGCGTCGAGTTTTCTTCGTTCAGCGAGGCCCCACAACCACCCGAGCCCCTTCGATCGCATCGGCGAACTCCGGCGAGCTCTGAAAAATCGACTGACCCAATTTTGAAATTTAGTCTACTGTGATTTAACTAGTGTGGAATATAAAAGGGGAAAACCATAAGCATTGGGAGTATAGTGTTGAGCGTGCCATGTCGGATCTGAAGGTGCAAACCGTACAAAGGCAACTTCGCAACCAAGACAAGAAATCAGAGTAAAGCAGTGGCAATCTATTTTCTTGCTGCGATAAATAAGTTGAGCAGATACGAAAGAGTACCGCCTCTGGTGCGGTGCCGTGTACGCATCTGCTGAGAATTTGACGGTGATGCGGTAGCGATGGCTGTCAGCGGCGTGGAAGTAGATCTAGGAGGGTAGACGGTGGCGGCGGGCATGGTGGACGAGATAGTTGTAGGAGCGGCGCCGGCAAGGTGGACGACGGCGGGGATGAAGCGAGAGGACGGGATGCAAGGATCCCGGTCCGAAGGCGTGGATGAGAGAGGTCGATCTCTTGTAATGGACGGCGGCGTTGGGGTATCAGATCCAGCATGGTGGAGGAGGACGGCGGTGGATGGGGTGGGCGGACGGCGGCGGACGGAGGAGGGTGGGGTGGAGAGGGTGTTTTGGCGCCCATGGAGTACGAATGGGGAAAAGGGAGGTAGAGAGGAAGGGGGGAACCATGTATTCAGGGCGCGCTTGTCTCAAATGCGAGGAAATTTACAAACTTAGCCCCCGTTTCAAATTTCTACTACATCACAGCAACATTAGTCGGTTGGGGATAGGACGGTAATCTCGCATACACCAAATATTTGCCGACGAGAGTTTGTTTTTGGCGCCCACCGTATATGAATATGAATCGGGGAGGGAGTCAATTTCGGCCGAGGACACACTGTGTTTTGGCGCCCACCATGTATGAATCCGGGTGGGAGGCGGTTACGCCATGTTTGGGTGAAGTTACAAACCTACCGCTATCGAAACCTATAGAAATCCAGCAGATAGGCTTTGCATGGCAGGGATAGGCAGTAGTAATTTCCATCTCGCAAATTTTGGTTTCGGGCGGTTACTGCGACTTTCCCCGCTTCATTCAAATTTTGCAGAGTGCACGTTTATCGTGCCAACTCAATTCGAATCCCGTTTGTATTCTATTTTTTTCGGGCGGGATCAATTTTCAATTGGAATTACATTCTATATACATCATGTTTTTATATATACTTTCAAAAGCACAACAAAGAATTCTGCTCCTTTATATGTATAATATGATTTACAAATACAACAATCTCGAAATCTAAGGTTGAATTCAAATAAATTTAACCAAATTATGTTCTACTAAAATGTATGGATCAGTAATATCTAAAATAACATAGATGTGCGTGAATTCATATGAGTATGCATGTTTGATATATCAATTTTGGTTCGAGTATGGATTACATGTATCATCATCTCGAATTCAAATATTTGAATCCCTTTTTTGTTCACTCCTTTCACGCCCATCTCCCTCACATGCATGCTCCTTCAGGTAGCTATCACTCTCTTTTCTCCAGCTCACCCGCACGCTCACTTCATGTTTCTCCTATCCTCGCAAACATGGTCTCTCGACGTCTCCCTTGAGAAGTGTCACACTCTCCCTATCATTATACATTACACAGTTTTCATTATCTCTCACGTCTCTACTGTTCTCTGGTATCACTCGGTACCTAAGCTTTCTTTTTCACCGCCACACACACAGTCTCCACTCGTCTTTCACATTGTCTTTCTCTCTATGGGATTCTCTCACACACCCTATATGTCTCTACATATGACTCATACCACTAAAATTACTCTCTCTTTCTCTCTCTCTCCTGTAGACACAACATTTGTTGCGGTCTCCTTTTCGTCTCCATCCCAGACTGACATTATTCATTTGTTTATCGATCAGATAACCCCGACTACCGTCTCCTCTCTCTCTCTCTCTCACAGACACACACACACAACTCCTGCTTCCACTCCCCTTCCCAACTACCGTCTCTCTCTCACACACACAAAACTCTCGCTTTCGCACCCCGACTCGTATTTCTCTCACAAAATTTTATCGACTAGCTAGCCTCTAGATAGGTTTATACACCCGCACACTCGTGCTTCCACCATCGCATACATGTCTCTCTCCCGCTCCTTGTATCTATGTAGATTTTTCTTCCCTTCTTGAGACACGCCCTCTCGATCGTGCACACACACACACTATCGCCTCATTTTAAGCTGATACCTATCGCACACACACTCCTTGTGTCTTTGTCACACATGCACTCCGTCCTCCTCCACTCTCCCTCTCTCTCACACACACATGGGCTTTTTGCAACAACTAGCAAGATGCCCATGCGTTGCACGGAACATCAAGATGCATTTGTATGAGTAGTTTATCTTGTGGGGGAAAAGGATGAACAAGGGAAGGCCTTATTTAAAAATTTGGAGAGGGGTGTGGGTATCTTTTTCTAAAATTGCCATAGTTTCCTTCCTATCCGTCAGATATAGATCGGACGGCCTATATTGCAAGATGGCAGGCACACGATCATCACCGACAATGCTTTTTATAAGAGCATGGAAAAAATAGAGTTGGTGATGATGGTGGGCCTGCCATCCTGCAATGTAGGTCGTCTGATTTATATCTGACGGATAGGAAGGAAAATATGGCAATTTACCCGCACTCTTCACCACATTGCAGATAAGGCCTTCCCTCGTTCATCCTTTTCTCCCACAAGATCTTGATGTTTCGTGCAATGCACGGGCATCTTGCTAGTAAGAGTAGAAATTAGACATATACCACTTCTCGAATCTTGAAACCAACAACATTCCTCCCTTATCTCATCAAAACTGCCGAAGGAATACATTTTGAGTGAAACATAACATATTTTTAGTGATATATGTATTTCAAAACCAGACTTTTTTTTCTATCAAATCGGTGAATATGTATTAATCTACTTTGATCGTGTGGCAACGCATTGGCACATTGCTAGTAGTTATTATAATTTTTTGGACACTAGACAAACGGTGGAGTACATATACGAAGAGAAGAGGCCCATGCACGCAGTCGGCCTCTCGCTGTCTCGCACACATGAGTGTTACGTAAAGGCGACGTTAACAAATAAACCCTAAAACCCTAGGTGCACGATTGCTGCATTCGCAGGTACCGGGTACGTGGTGGAGCACCTTTGTAGGAATAGTCAGCTCGCGTGATAATTTGATCTGTAGGAGTTGATGGTCGGGACCACAGGTGAACGACAGTTGCCACAGATCGAGTAGCCACGTTTAAAATATCATTTTTAGCGGGGTTAAGAGTTCCGATTTTCAATGGCGCGTTATAAGTAGTAAGTAGTTTTTATAACGATTGGTATGGAGCGAAAATGGAATTCATAGTACTACGTACCTCCTTGGCGTATGGTTGTATGTTTCTTTTTTGTTTTTTTGCGATGGAGGTTATATGGGTTTATGTTGCGAGATGTTGAACCTGGTAGTTCTAGGGAAAATACTATGGTTTAGATTTAGATGCTGGTTTTCAGTAATGAAAATCGGAAGGGGAAACCCTTCTTTGATTAAAAAAACTACTACCTCCATTCTGGTTTACTAGTCCCCATCGTACTTTGGGTCAAAGTTTGTCCACGAATTTTACTTGTAAAATGTGAATGGAAAACGAGATTTTGTTATACCCAAACAAAAAAGGTCTGGAGGGAGTGATTGCTCTAACACGGACGCGACCTCTCATAGCACAGACATTGAACCGGCACGCCGGCCAAGAGGGCCGCACTCGCTGCAGGCCCGGGTGAGCATGCCTCCTCGCCGCGTGCAACCAGCTTAAGACTGCCCTGCCTGCCTTCATTGAATCCGCGCGTGTGCCGGCAACACGTCCTTCCGCGAGCCGGCAGGCATTTTAGAACACAAAAAATGACTAAAATATAATTAATTTACGCATGGTCTTGACTTGTTGTGCTCGCACTGGTAGCAGGAACTAGTAGAGGTTTTTCTTTATTTATAACTCTCCTCACATTTTTTTGGCTTTGAAATGAATCATGGTTGTGGACATTATGTATGAAATGTGCAGATATCTGTGAACATGAGTTTGATGTGGAAGTTGAACTTGGAATGTCGGGCTTGCGCGTGAACTATACCATGTCCAATGCTTCGTCTGTTATTGTTTGGAAAGTAATTGCTGTTATTACATGACCCGAAAATAAACATTTTGTGCCACATCATTAGATGCACGGACATCACAACAGGCATGCTGACTGGATAAACATTTGAACCTAGCTATTATGAAGGAAATTTTGTATTGACAACAGTTTTAGATAGCAGGAGACGCCTAGCCTGCTCTGCCTCTGCTAGCTTATTTCTGGCTTATTCCATATCTTCTTTGGCTTGGGTGAAGAGAGCATCTGATTGCACTTTTCGCTTCTTCAGGAACTCAGCTACATTCTCAAGGGCTGCTGCACGCTTTCTTTCAGCCTTTACTAATGCCACGAGGACATGAACAGCTGACGACTCCACCTGGCTTGTGTGTAATCCAGCATCATCTGGGAATTTGCACCTTGTGTCTAATCCAGCATCATTAGGGAACTGGCACCTTGTGTGTAATCCAGCCTCATTTTGGAAACATGATCTTGAGGTTGACCATACTTCCCTCCTCGCATGAACTGCATCCTGACATGAAGTTACTTCTTTTTTAGATCAATACTCAGAGCAACCTAGATCCATTTAGTAGAAGCCAGATAAACATAACTCGGAGAAGTGAATTCAAAAGGAAAAAATATATTAAAACAGACTACAAGGTGAGAACACCCACTTCCTACATCAAGCTAAAAACGAAAGAATTAGGACGATTAAGACTCTTCTTATTACACATCGAAGAACACCACGCTTAAGAAAAACAAAAACTACAACATATACACATCGAAGAACACGAGGCTACACAAAAGTAATTGAAAGGGTGTTACTTACCAAAGCTCGTTTTACAGGTTCGGTGCAGCTCCTCTTTAACTTGCCACGCTCCTTGAAGATGTCCCGAATATCCCGTGTTTGGTCTTCATTGCTCCTCTGCATGTTCGCACTCGTGGTTTTAAAATCTCAACATGGCAAGAAAAATATACTACTAGTAATACTCGCGCATCTTGTGGGCAACATTAAAGAACTCGTCTGCCATGTTAGAGAATCTCCAACAGAATCGCAACACGTGGCGCTTTAAAAAAGCGTTTATAGTGCTGAGATCGAGAAGTAGATAGAGTAGAGGATAGTTCTCAGCATAGATAGATAAAAAAAGATAATTCAACTACTCCTCCTCGTCCGACTCCTCCTCGGTAATGTCCTCCTCCGACGTCTGACTATAGGCGTGAAGATACCAATCGTCGTCGGATTCCCAGGGCGACACTACTCCTAGCCTCATGTTGAATTGAGTGTCCGCTTTTCGCCTACGCTTGTCCTCACGATAGGCGGCTCGCTCCGCCCTCCTCTTATCCCTCTCCGCCCCCCTTTGCACGTAGAACTCGCGCTCGTTGATGATGTCCTGCAGGAATTGTTGGAGCCACAGTGCCATGGATTCCTCATCCATCTCGGCGATGCGGAGACGGTGCTCCCGCCTCCGGTTGTCGCGACGATCTTCGTCGGTGCTAAGCCGTGGCAGAGTCGCGAGCTCCTGCGCCCGCTCCCGCGTTGGCACGTTGGGGAAGTTCAATGTTCTATGAGGCCACCGGAGGCGCCACGCCGCCGTGTCGTACGCGCGGGCGGCCTCGTTGGCAGTGTCGATATTGCCGAGGCCGAGGCGCATCCCGCGGAAGATCTCGGCGGAGAAGCCGTCGGAGGGGCGCGCGCGGACACCGCAGTATCCCCAAGCTTCCTGGCGACGCGGCGGCGGCGAGGCGAAAATGAGCGGGGAGAGAGCGGTGGCAAGGCACAGAGAGGTGGGAGGGCGTTGGATTTTATAAAGTGCGCCGGACGCCGCGCGCCAAAACTAGCACACGCCCGGCCGCTTTTTCCCGCGCGTGCGCGATCCTTTCCAGACGTCTCTGCTATCTCTACTCTCTTCTCTACTGTTATATTTATTTTATATTTAATATTTAATATTTATCTCTACTTCCTTTACTGTCTACTCTTTTTTCTCTATACTTTTTTTTCTTGCAATATAGGTCGTCCGATTTATATCTGATAGATAGGAAGGAAACAAATGGGAATTTTGCAAAAAGATACACATACCCGTCTCCAGATTTGCAAATAAGGCCTTCCCTTGTTCATCCTTTTCTCCCACAAGATAAAATACTCATACAAATGCATCTTGATGTGTGCAACGCATGGGCATCTTGCTAGTTCTAAAAACATTTCCATCATTTGCCACACTACTGGTTGTAGATGAAAAACCTACCCAAGCACAGCGCGATACAGGAGCGACGCACAATTACAAGCTGATATTCTATTGGATAATGGAGGCTATAACCAATTACTTTTATGGGAACAATAGCACCCAGGAAATTTGAAGGGTAGGTATGAACAAAATTGGAACTGCACATGCACTGCTAAGTGATTCAATACACACATTACCAATCGAGGAGGAAAACGATGGTCGCGGCGGCCTCTGTGAGTCATGGTCGGCAATGGGAGTCAGTTCATTGTCCACGACGGTGGTACTTCTACGCTTGGTGTCGGCTTCCGGGAAGCAGATCCGAGACCGTTGAAGACGATGCCGGGGAAGAGGCTTCGTGTACGACGACGACGGTGGACCGGCTCCAGTGTGGCGTACAAGGTCGTCGATGAGGCAAATGCGCTGCGGTGGATGAGTGCGCCGATGTAAAGGGGAGGAGCACGAAGGTTGCAGTGCCCTGGAGAAGTCTATTTTGCGGTGGGGATAGAAAATGGGGAGTATTCAGGTGTACTACTCTGGGTGCCAGGGTGGGGTTGGCTGGGTAGGGTGAACCTGAAGTTACGAAAACAGCCCCCTACCAAGCACCATCCGTAGGCCTGTTCTGGAGGCTATGATGGTAACTTTGTTGGGGAACGTAGTAATTTCAAAAATTTCCTACGCACACGCAAGATCATGGTGATGATATAGCAACGAGAGGGGAGAGTGTTTGTCCACGTACCCTCGTAGACCGTAAGCGGAAGCGTTAGCACAACGCGGTTGATGTAGTCGTACGTCTTCACGATCGACCGATCCAAGCACCGAACGTACGGAGCCTCCGAGTTCAGCACACGTTCAGCTCGATGACGTCCCTCGAACTCTGATCCAGCCGAGTGTCGAGGGAGAGTTCCATCAGCACGACGGCGTGGTGACGATCTTGATGTTCTACCGGCGCAGGGCTTCGCCTAATCTTCGCGACGATATGACCGAGGTGGAATATGGTGGAAGGGGGCACCGCACACGGCTAAGGAACGATCCGTAGATCAACTTGTGTGTCTATGGGGTGCCCCCTGCCCCCGTATATAAAGGAGGGAGGGGGGAGGCTGGCCGGCCCCTTTGGGCGCGCCAAGGGAGGAGGAATCCTCCTCCTAGTAGGAGTAGGATTCCTCCTTTCTTACTCCTACTAGGAGGGGGAAGGAAGGGGGAGAGAGGGGGAAGGAAAGGGGGGCGCCGCCCCCCCCCCCTCCTAGTCCAATTCGGACCAGAGGGAGAGGGGGGGCGCGGCCCACCCTGGCCGCCCCTCTCTCTTCCCACCTAGGCCCATGTGGCCCATTAACTCTCCCGGGGGGTTCCGGTAACCCCCCGGCACTCCGGTTTTCTCCGAAAACTCCCGGAACCTTTCCGGTGTCCGAATATAGTCGTCCAATATATCAATTTTATGTCTCGACCATTCCGAGACTCCTCGTCATGTCCGTGATCAAATCCGGGACTCCGAACAAACTTCGGTACATCAAAACTTATAAACTCATAATAAAACTGTCATCCAAACGTTAAGCGTGCGGACCCTACGGGTTCGAGAACTATGTAGACATGACCTAAAACCATTCTCGGTCAATAACCAATAGCGGGACCTGGATGCCCATATTGGTTCCTACATATTCTACGAAGATCTTTATCGGTCAAACCGCATAACAACATACTTTGTTCCCTTTGTCATCGGTATGTTACTTGCCCGAGATTTGATCGTCGGTATCCAATACCTAGTTCAATCTCATTACCGACAAGTCTCTTTACTCGTTCCGTAATACGTCATCTCATAACTAACTCATTAGTTACATGCTTGCAAGGCTTAGGTGATGAGTATTACCGAGAGGGCCCAGAGATACCTCTCCGACGATCGGAGTGACAAATCCTAATCTCGAATTATGCCAACTCAACATGTACCTTCGGAAACACCTGTAGAGCACCTTTATAATCACCCAGTTACGTTGCGACGTTTGGTAGCACACAAAGTGTTCTTCCGGTAAACGGGAGTTGCACAATCTCATAGTTGTAGGAACTTTGTATAAGTCATGAAGAAAGCAATAGCAGTATACTAAACGATCAAGTGCTAGGCTAACGGAATGGGTCATGTCAATCACATCATTCTCCTAATGATGTGATCCCATTAATCAAATGACAACACATGTCTATGGTCAGGAAACATAACCATCTTTGATTAGTGAGCTAGTCAAGTAGAGGCATACTAGTGACTATGTGTTTGTCTATGTATTCACACATGTATCATGTTTCCGGTTAATACAATTCTAGCATGAATAATAAACATTTATCATGATATGAGGAAATAAATAATAACTTTATTATTGCCTCTAGGGCATATTTCCTTCAAACTTCCCACTGCTTGAATCAGGGTCGCGGGAGATTTTCCCGCCAACCTCAAAATTTTGTGACACTGGACTCCCCGTGTGGCGTGTTGAGTGATTCGGCTAAGCAACTAGCAAGTAGTAGTAGTAAACTCTACATATTAGGTTTGACCAAAGTCAAACTTCCTAAAGTTTGACCAAGTTTATAGAAAAATATAAACATTTACCATAACAAATATGGATGATGTGAAAGTACATTCAATAATGAATCTAATGGTATTTATTTGTTATTGTATATGTTAATATTTTTTGTTATAAGCTTTCTAAGAGTTTACAAAACTTGACTTTGACCAATGCTAATACGCGGACTTAAATAAAAATGGAGGGAGTACACATTTGTTTTCTTAGTTTGTAGTGAACTAATCATTTGTTGAAATTGTGAAATAAATATATTAGGCTATTGACTTCAAATGTAATGGTCTATACAATTCAATAGTTACAATCATTGTCGAATCCCAAGATGTATACAAGGTCTATAGTACTTCACAACATGCTCGAACTCACATAATCCCAGTCAAATGAGAATCTAAATGCATTTCATAGTTATTACTTTGTAGGATGCAACAAAAACAACCATAACTCTACATCAGCAATTATAGAAGCAACATTTTGACATATCCCAATGTGTGAATGAAACATGCAGAGAGAGCTTTTGAAGATGGAGCAGATAGGGCGGGAAAGATTGTATGTATGTGGACGAGAGAGTAGGAGACAAACCTAACGAGACAAAGAGAGAGAGATAGAGAGAGAAAGAGAGAGGAAGAAGTTAGGTCTGTGAGAAAGATGCAGACATGTAATATATGGAATGGGTCATGTCAATCACATCATTCTCCTAATGATGTGATCCCATTAATCAAATGACAACACATGTCTATGGTCAGGAAACATAACCATCTTTGATTAATGAGCTAGTCAAGTAGAGGCATACTAGTGACTATGTGTTTGTCTATGTATTCACACATGTATCATGTTTCCGGTTAATACAATTCTAGCATGAATAATAAACATTTATCATGATATGAGGAAATAAATAATAACTTTATTATTGCCTCTAGGGCATATTTCCTTCAGTCTCCCACTTGCACTAGAGTCAATAATCTAGATTACATAGTAATGATTCTAACACCCATGGAGTCTTGGTGCTGATCATGTTTTGCTCGTGAGAGAGGCTTAGTCAACGGGTCTGCAACATTCAGATCCGTATGTATCTTGCAAATCTCTATGTCTCTCACTTGGACTTAGTCCCGAATGGAATTGAAGCGTCTCTTGATGTGCTTGGTCCTCTTGTGAAATCTGGATTCCTTTGCCAAGGCAATTGCACCAGTATTGTCACAGAAGATCTTCATTGGTCCCGATGCACTAGGTATGACACCTAGATTGGAAATGAACTCCTTCATCCAGACTCCTTCATTTGTTGCTTCAGAAGCAGCTATGTACTCCGCTTCACATGTAGATCCCGCCACGACGCTTTGTTTAGAACTGCACCAACTTACAGCTCCACCGTTTAATAAAAACACGTATCCGGTTTGCGATTTAGAATCGTCCGGATCAGTGTCAAAGCTTGCATCGACGTAACCATTTACGACTAGCTCTTTGTCACCTCCATATACGAGAAACATATCCTTAGTCCTTTTCAGGTATTTCAGGATGTTCTTGACCGCTGTCCAGTGATCCACTCCTGGATTACTTTGGTACCTTCCTGCCAAACTTATTGCTAAGCATACGTCAGGTCTGGTACACAGCATTGCATACATGATAGAGCCTATGGCTGAAGCATAGGGAACATTTTTCATTTTCTCTCTATCTTCTGCTGTGGTCGGGCATTGAGTTTGACTCAACTTCACACCTTGTAGCACAGGCAAGAATCCTTTCTTTGCCTGATCCATTTTGAACTTTTTCAAAATTTTGTCAAGGTATGTGCTTTGTGAAAGTCCTATTAAGCGTCTTGATCTATCTCTATAGATCTTGATGCCCAATATGTAAGCAGCTTCCCCGAGGTCTTTCATTGAAAAACTTTTATTCAAGTATCCCTTTATGCTATCCAGAAATTCTATATCATTTCCAATTAATAATATGTCATCAACATATAAAACTAGAAATGCTACAGAGCTCCCACTCACTTTCTTGTAAATACAGGCTTCTCCAAAAGTCTATATAAAACCATATGCTTTGATCACACTATCAAAGCGTTTATTCCAACTCCGAGATGCTTGCACCAGTCCATAAATGGAACGCTGGAGCTTGCACACTTTGTCAGCACCTTTTGGATCAACAAAACCTTCTGGCTGCATCATATACAACTCTTCTTCTAGAAATCCATTCAAGAATGCAGTCTTGACATTCATTTGCCAAATTTCATAATCATGAAATGCAGCAATAGCCAACATGATTCGGACAGACTTAAGCATCGCTACAGGTGAGAAAGTCTCATCGTAGTCAACCCCTTGAACTTGTCGAAAACCTTTCGCAACAAGTCGAGCTTTATAGACAGTAACATTACCATCAACGTCAGTCTTCTTCTTAAAAATCCATTTATTCTCAATGGCTTGTCGATCATCGGGCAAGTCAACCAAAGTCCATACTTTGTTTTCATACATGGATCCCATCTCAGATTTCATGGCCTCTAGCCATTTTGCGGAATCTGGGCTCATCATCGCTTCCTCATAGTTCGTAGGTTCATCATGGTCAAGTAACATGACTTCCAGAATAGGATTACCGTACCACTCTGGTGCGGATCTTACTCTGGTAGACCTACGAGGTTCAGTAGAAACTTGATCTGAAGTTTCATGATCAATATCATTAGCTTCCTCACTAATTGGTGTAGTCGTCACAGGAACCGGTTCTCGTGATGAACTACTTTCCAATAAGGGAGTAGATACAGTTATCTCATCAAGTTCTACTTTCCTCCCACTCACTTCTTTCGAGAGAAACTCCTTCTCTAGAAAGGATCCATTCTTAGCAACGAATGTCTTGCCTTCGGATCTGTGATAGAAGGTGTACCCAACAGTCTCTTTTGGGTATCCTATGAAGACACATTTCTCCAATTTGGGTTCGAGCTTATCTGGTTGAAGTTTCTTCACATAAGCATCGCAGCCCCAAACTTTAAGAAACGACAACTTTGGTTTCTTGCCAAACCACAGTTCATAAGGCGTCGTCTCAACGGATTTAGATGGTGCCCTATTTAACGTGAATGCGGCCGTTTCTAAAGCATAACCCCAAAACGATAGCGGTAAATCGGTAAGAGACATCATAGATCGCACCATATCAAGTAAAGTACGATTACGACGTTCGGACACACCATTTCGTTGTGGTGTTCCAGGTGGTGTGAGTTGCGAAACTATTCCGCATTGTTTCAAATGTAAGCCAAACTCGTAACTCAAATATTCTCCTCCACGATCAGATCGTAGAAACTTTATTTTCTTGTTACGATGATTTTCCACTTCACTCTGAAATTCTTTGAACTTTTCAAATGTTTCAGATTTGTGCTTCATTAAGTAGATATACCCATATCTACTCAAATCATCTGTGAAGGTGAGAAAATAACGATATCCGCCACGAGCCTCAATATTCATCGGTCCACATACATCTGTATGTATGATTTCCAACAAATATGTTGCTCTCTCCATAGTTCCGGAGAACGGTGTTTTAGTCATCTTGCCCATGAGGCACGATTCGCAAGTACCAAGTGATTCATAATCAAGTGATTCCAGAAGTCCATCAGTATGGAGTTTCTTCATGCGTTTTACACCGATATGACCTAAACGGCAGTGCCACAAATAAGTTGCACTATCATTATCAACTCTGCATCTTTTGGCTTCAACATTATGAATATGTGTATCACTACTATCGAGATTTAATAAAAACAGACCACTCTTCAAGGGTGCATGACCATAAAAGATATTACTCATATAAATAGAACAACCATTATTCTCTGATTTAAATGAATAACCGTCTCGCATCAAACAAGATCCAGATATAATGTTCATGCTCAACGTTGGCACCAAATAACAATTATTCAGGTCTAAAACTAATCCCGAAGGTAGATGTAGAGGTAGCGTGCCGACCGCGATCACATCGACTTTGGAACCGTTTCCCACGCGCATCGTCACCTCGTCCTTGGCCAGTGCTCGCTTATTCCGTAGTCCCTGTTTCGAGTTGCAAATATTAGCAACAGAACCAGTATCAAATACCCAGGTGCTACTACAAGCTCTAGTTAGGTACACATCAATGACATGTATATCACATATACCTTTGCTCACTTTGCCATCCTTCTTATCCGCCAAATACTTGGGGCAGTTCCGCTTCCAGTGTCCAGTCTGCTTGCAGTAGAAGCACTCAGTTTCAGGCTTAGGTCCAGACTTGGGTTTCTTCTCTTGAGCAGCAACTTGCTTGCCGTTCTTCTTGAAGTTCCCCTTCTTCTTCCCGTTGCCCTTCTTCTTGAAACTAGTGGTCTTATTGACCATCAACACTTGATGCTCCTTCTTGATTTCTACCTCCGCGGCTTTCAGCATCGCGAAGAGCTCGGGAATAGTCTTGTTCATCCCTTGCATATTATAGTTCATCACAAAGCTCTTGTAGCTTGGTGGCAGTGATTGGAGAATTCTATCAATGACACTATCATCAGGAAGATTAACTCCCAGTTGAATCAAGTGGTTGTTATACCTAGACATTCTGAGTATGTGTTCACTGACAGAACTATTCTCCTCCATCTTGCAGCTGTAGAACTTATTGGAGACTTCATATCTCTCAATCCGGGCATTTGCTTGAAATATTAACTTCAACTCCTGGAACATCTCATATGCTCCATGACGTTCAAAACGTCGTTGAAGACCCGGTTCCAAGCCGTAAAGCATGGCACACTGAACTATAGAGTAGTCATTAGCTTTGCTCTGCCAGACGTTCTTAACGTCGTCAGTTGCATCAGCAGCAGGCCTGGCACCCAACGGTGCTTCCAGGACGTAACTCTTCTGTGCAGCAATGAGGATAATCCTCAGGTTACGGACCCAGTCCGTGTAATTGCTACCATCATCTTTCAACTTTGCTTTCTCAAGGAACGCATTAAAATTCAACGGAACAACAGCACGAGCCATCTATCTACAAACAAACATAAACAAGCAAGATACTATCAGGTACTAAGTTCATGATAAATTTAAGTTCAATTAATCATATTACTTAAGAACTCCCACTTAGACAGACATCTCTCTAGTCATCTAAGTGATCACGTGATCCAAATCAACTAAACCATAACCGATCATCACGTGAGATGGAGTAGTTTTCAATGGTGAACATCACTATGTTGATCATATCTACTATATGATTCACGCTCGACCTTTCGGTCTCTGTGTTCCGAGGCCATATCTGCATATGCTAGGCTCATCAAGTTTAACCTGAGTATTCTGCGTGTGCAAAACTGGCTTGCACCCGTTGTAGATGGACGTAGAGCTTATCACACCCGATCATCACGTGGTGTCTCGGCACGACGAACTTTGGCAACAGTGCATACTCAGGGAGAACACTTCTTGATAATTTTAGTGAGAGATCATCTTAAAATGCTACCGTCAAACAAAGCAAGATAAGATGCATAAAGGATAAACATCACATGCAATCAATATAAGTGATATGATATGGCCATCATCATCTTGTGCTTGTGATCTCCATCTTCGAAGCATCGTCGTGATCACCATCGTCACCGGCACGACACCTTGATCTGCATCGTAGCATCGTTGTCGTTACGCCATCTATTGCTTCTATTGTGATAAAGTAAAGCAATTACAGGGCGTTTGCATTTCATACAATAAAGCGACAACCATATGGCTCCTGCCAGTTGCCGATAACTTCGGTTACAAAACATGATCATCTCATACAATAAAATATAGCATCACGTCTTGACCATATCACATCACAACATGCCCTGCAAAAACAAGTTAGACGTCCTCTACTTTGTTGTTGCAAATTTTACGTGGCTGCTACAGGCTTAGCAAGAACCGTTCTTACCTACGCATCAAAACCACAACGATAGTTTGTCAAATAGACTCCGTTTTAACCTTCACAAGGACCGGGCGTAGCCACACTCGGTTCAACTAAAGTGAGAGAGACAGACACCCGCCAGCCACCTTTAAGCACAAGTGCTCGTAATGGTGAAACCAGTCTCGCGTAAGCGTACGCGTAATGTCGGTCCGGGCCGCTTCATCTCACAATACCGCTGAACCAAAGTATGACATGCTGGTAGGTAGTATGACTTATATCGTCCACAACTCACTTGTGTTCTACTCGTGCATATAACATCAACGCATAAAACCTAGGCTCTGATACCACTGTTGGGGAACGTAGTAATTTCAAAATTTTCCTACGCACACGCAAGATCATGATGATGATATAGCAACGAGAGGGGAGAGTGTTTGTCCACGTACCCTCGTAGACCGTAAGCGGAAGCGTTAGCACAACGCGGTTGATGTAGTCGTACGTCTTCACGATCGACCGATCCAAGCACCGAACGTACGGAGCCTCCGAGTTCAGCACACGTTCAGCTCGATGACGTCCCTCGAACTTCGATCCAGCCGAGTGTCGAGGGAGAGTTCCGTCAGCACGATGGCGTGGTGACGATCTTGATGTTCTACCGGCGCAGGGCTTCGCCTAAGCTTCGCGACGATATGACCGAGGTGGAATATGGTGGAAGGGGGCACCGCACACGGCTAAGGAATGATCCATAGATCAACTTGTGTGTCTATGGGGTGCCCCCTGCCCCCGTATATAAAGGAGGGAGGCGGGAGGCCGGTCGGCCCCTTTGGGTGCACCAAGGGAGGAGGAATCCTCCTCCTAGTAGGAGTAGGATTCCTCCTTTCCTACTCCTACTGGGAGGGGGAAGGAAGGAGGAGAGAGGGGGAAGGAAAGGGGGGCGCCCCCCCTCCTAGTCCAATTTGGACCAGAGGGAGAGGGGGGGCGCGGCCCACCCTGGCCGCCCCTCTCTCTTCCCACCTAGGCCCATGTGGCCCATTAACTCTCCCGGGGGGTTCCGGTAACCCCCCGGCACTCCGGTTTTCTCCGAAAACTCCCGGAACCTTTCCGGTGTCCGAATATAGTCGTCCAATATATCAATCTTTATGTCTCGACCATTCCGAGACTCCTCGTCATGTCCGTGATCACATCCGGGACTCCGAACAAACTTCGGTACATCAAAACTTATAAACTCATAATAAAACTGTCATCGAAACGTTAAGCGTGCGGACCCTACGGGTTCGAGAACTATGTAGACATGACCTAAAACCATTCTCGGTCAATAACCAATAGCGGGACCTGGATGCCCATATTGGTTCCTACATATTCTACGAAGATCTTTATCGGTCAAACCGCATAACAACATACTTTGTTCCCTTTGTCATCGGTATGTTACTTGCCCGAGATTTGATCGTCGGTATCCAATACCTAGTTCAATCTCGTTACCGACAAGTCTCTTTACTCATTCCATAATACGTCATCTCATAACTAACTCATTAGTTACATGCTTGCAAGGCTTAGGTGATGAGTATTACCGAGAGGGCCCAGAGATACCTCTCCGACGATCGGAGTGACAAATCCTAATCTCGAATTATGCCAACTCAACATGTACCTTCGGAAACACCTATAGAGCACCTTTATAATCACCCAGTTACGTTGTGACGTTTGGTAGCACACAAAGTGTTCTTCCGGTAAACGGGAGTTGCACAATCTCATAGTTGTAGGAACTTTGTATAAGTCATGAAGAAAGCAATAGCAGTATACTAAACGATCAAGTGCTAGGCTAACGGAATGGGTCATGTCAATCACATCATTCTCCTAATGATGTGATCCCATTAATCAAATGACAACACATGTCTATGGTCAGGAAACATAACCATATTTGATTAGTGAGCTACTCAAGTAGAGGCATACTAGTGACTATGTGTTTGTCTATGTATTCACACATGTATCATGTTTCCGGTTAATACAATTCTAGCATGAATAATAAACATTTATCATGATATGAGGAAATAAATAATAACTTTATTATTGCCTCTAGGGCATATTTCCTTCAAACTTCCCACTGCTTGAATCAGGGTCGCGGGAGATTTTCCCGCCGACCTCAAAATTTTGTGACACTGGACTCCCCGTGTGGCGTGTTGAGTGATTCGACTAAGCAACTAGCAAGTAGTAGTAGTAAACTCTGCATATTAGGTTTGACCGAAGTCGAACTTCCTAAAGTTTGACCAAGTTTATAGAAAAATATAAACATTTACCATAACAAATATGGATGATGTGAAAGTACATTCAATAATGAATCTAATGGTATTTATTTGTTATTGTATATGTTAATATTTTTTGTTATAAGCTTTCTAAGAGTTTACAAAACTTGACTTTGACCAATGCTAATACGCGGACTTAAATAAAAATGGAGGGAGTACACATTTGTTTTCTTAGTTTGTAGTGAACTAATCATTTGTTGAAATTGTGAAATAAATATATTAGGCTATTGACTTCAAATGTAATGGTCTATACAATTCAATAGTTACAATCATTGTCGAATCCCAAGATGTATACAAGGTCTATAGTACTTCACAACATGCTCGAACTCACATAATCCCAGTCAAATGAGAATCTAAATGCATTTCATAGTTATTACTTTGTAGGATGCAACAAAAACAACCATAACTCTACATCAGCAATTATAGAAGCAACATTTTGACATATCCCAATGTGTGAATGAAACATGCAGAGAGAGCTTTTGAAGATGGAGCAGATAGGGCGGGAAAGATTGTATGTATGTGGACGAGAGAGTAGGAGACAAACCTAACGAGACAAAGAGAGAGAGAGATAGAGAGAGAAAGAGAGAGGAAGAAGTTAGGTCTGTGAGAAAGATGCAGACATGTAATGTACGTGAGATTCGTGTGCATCCGGATTCTGTATACGTAGAAGGAGAAGAGACAACATGTTTGATGAGAGAGCTGGAAAAACATGGACGAGAGGGGAAGGATCTCGTGGGTTGAGGGATTGACAATTTTGTGCCGGGGAAAGAGGGATTGGTAATTTTGTGCAAGAGAGAGAGGGTGGGACGAGGAGTCAGTCAGTCGTCGTCACATCACCCTGCTTCCAAATGACCCCGCATTCTCTAGCGCGGTGTGGTCGCCGTCTTCGATCTGCTCAATACCCTCTTTGAAGATTGAGGTGTTGTGCATGTTGGGGTGCAAAGAAGCACAAGTGAGAGTGGTCACCGTATAACCTTGGATGGGGATGAATTGTTTGCTCGAGGGAGTGTGTGTGTGTTGTGCTGCATGTGTATGTGTGTGTGTGTGTGTGTGTCTGTGTGTGTGAGATATTGAGATAAAACAAACCTAAGGAGAGAAATGGGTATTCACAAAGAGATTGTGCGGGCCTTGAGGTGGGCAGGGGCCGGGTGAGGGTGTCAAAATGTGCGCGTTGATGCATGTGTTGCATGCGACCGTGCGAGGGACGGACGAATCGAGAGAGATGGTTGTTGTGTTACGGATGCTCCTCTCTCTCTCTGTCTCTCTCTGTCTCTCTGTCTCTCTCTCTCTCTCTCTCTCTCACACACACACACACAAGTAAACTAGAAGACCGTTCTCTCATGTATACACAATGTATCGGCATCTGTCTATGTCTCACTCATGCATGATCATTTGCACATTCACACCTCTCTATGTCTGTATCACATGCACACCGTCTCCACATTGCCCTTCCGCCACAACACACATATGGACACATACACACGTTCTCTCAGTCACACACACAAAATCAGTATTAAGAAAAACTAGGGCACACCTAAAACGTCCAAATCCAAATAAACACGAACTGGAGCTAAATTCAAATATATGGAAATATTGCAGCGTCAAGAACTTTCCCAGGAAAAAAAGTTGAGTAATATTCGAGGTTTGTTTTCACACACACAAAAAGGTTTGGTGGATGTCCTTCGAGCGCGACACGGTGATGCACCGTTCGATCGACCGCGCGGCCGCGATTCACGCGCTTGCACAGGATTCCGTATCATGGCTGTGGTACTAACTAATAAAAGCGCTGCCTAAGTCTAATGTTTACGTGTACTAGTACAGTTTTCTTTTAAGTTTGACCAACCTTATATAAAACTAAAGTAAGCTCCCACACGCGCACTCATCAATATGTCGCCGCCACCGTTGCGCATGCCGGCGCCCGCCTGCTCCGGCCAACAATTTCTTGCCCATCACCGCCGTGTCGCCGCCATCCCTGTGCCATGAAGCCGAAGGCTCGAACGCTCACGTCGTCTGCAGTCCCTCCTCGCGATGCCGCTGCGCTGCAAAGCACGCGAGCAGCTGGTGGAGCCGCATCTATGCACGCAGCGTACAAAGAGGAGGACGAGCGCATGCTCCAGCACGCCGGCGAGATCGAACTAGCATGTCATTGTCGTCTCCGCCCGCGCGGAGGAGGCACGCATGGTGGCTATCGCGGCGGAAGCCGGTCGCGCACGCGTCGAGCCCGCAAACCGGGTGCGGACGCCGAATCTACCTTCGAGGCCTTGAATGCCACGTGGATCTTGCAATCTGAAGGAGCAATTTGGGTCAGTCGACTCATGTGAGCCGTTTGATGCAACATGGATGGCTAGAAGGGCCTCTTCCACCTCTTCTGCCGTCTTCTTCCTTCGCTCCGTCAAACTTCTTTCACAAATCGACTAACCCAAATTATACTACTAGTACGAACGTATTAAGTATAGTAGGAACACGAAGATACGAGCAGTAGTACCAACTGTAAGAAGAACAGTAGTAAGACATAGTACTAGTACTACTGTACGTACTAAAGAGTTTAAATAACAAGAAAGAACATACTAAACATAGTTCTGCTGGGGCCTCAGCACAACACACCCTTGAAAATAAACTAAGCAACTAGTCCGCTTGACACTGCAGTAGAACCAGCATGAGCGACAACACTGCCACTTATGTCGGCGTTCTGGGAACGGGGGTCCCCAGACTTGCTTGCCTGCGGCCTATGGTGTGGCTCAAATGGTGGCCCAGTATGGCCCGTCTTCATCAGCACAAGACTCAAGACCCTCGCAAGGGGCCAAGCCTCGCGGGCGGACGATGCTAGGCTTCCTCAGGGACGGCCTCGCCAGGCAGGCTCGCGAGGAGGCAGAGAGATCAAGGCAGGGTACCTCGCGAGGTGCTCGTGACGCAAGCCATGATGATCGAGGCCAGGCGGGCGCCAGGCGGGCGCCGGCCTGCGCAGTGTCCTTGTTTCCTCTTTTGTGCAAGGGGGGCAAGCATGGACGTGGAGTACCGAGGCATCAGGCAAAGGTTGCCATTTCAGTGCAACGAGACCAAGACCAGCGGAGCGGCAGGATGGAGGTCACCGTCGAGCCCGAGACGGCTGAGGGAGTCCTGGACTAGGGGGTGTCCGGACAGCCGGACTATCATTATCCGCCGGACTCCAAGACTACGAAGATACAAGATTGAAGACTCCGGCTCGTGTCCGGATGGTACTTTCCTTGGCGTGGAAGGCAAGCTTGGCAATACGGATATGTAGATCTCCTACCATTGTAACCGACTCTGTGTAACCCTAGCCCTCTTCGGTGTCTATATAAACCGGAGGGCTTTAGTCCGTAGGACAACATACATTACAACAATCATACCATAGGCTAGCTTCTAGGGTTTAGCCTCCTTGATCTCGTGGTAGATCTACTCTTGTACTACCCATATCATCAATATTAATCAAGCAGGACGTAGGGTTTTACCTCCATCACGAGGGCCCGAACCTGGGTAAAAACATCGTGTCCCTCGTCTCCTGTTACCATCCGCCTAGATGCACAGTTCGGGACCCCCTATCCGAGATCCGCCGGTTTTGACACCGACATTGGTGCTTTCATTGAGAGTTCCTCTGTGTCGTCGTCGATAGGCTCGATGGCATCTTCAACCAACAACGCTATCCAGGGTGAGACTTTTCTCCCCGGACAAATCTTCGTATTCGGCGGCTTCGCACTGCGGGCCAATTCACTTGGCCATCTGGAGCAGATCGAAAGCTACACCCCTGGCCGTCAGGTCAGATTTGGAAGCTTAAACTTCACGGCCGACGTCCGCGGAGACTTGATCTTCGACGGACTCGAGCCACAGCCAAGCGCGCCGCACTGTGACGACGGGCATGATTTAGCTCTGCCACCGAACAGTGCCTTGGTGGCCGCACACGGATCCGCTTCGGCCATTAGCCCGGAGCCGATCGCCCAAATCGAGGGCCGATGGATAGACGCCGCCCTGGGGGCTCCAACATCCACGGCGATGGAGCCGAACACTAATCTTGTCCCCTGCGAAACTCGTGATTCCGAGGCGCCGGACTCCTCGCCGGACTCCGAACCTCCCGCGCCCCTGCCAATCGATCCGGATTGGGCGCCGGTTATGGAATTCACCGCCGCAGACATCTTCCAATGCTCGCCTTTCGGCGATATCTTGAATTCGCTAAAGCATCTCTCGTTATCAGGAGAGTCCTGGCCGGATTATGGCCAGGATGGTTGGGATGCGGACGACGAAGAAATTCAGAGCCCACCCACCACCCACTTTGTAGCCACTGTCGACGATCTAACCGACATACTAGACTATGACTCCGAAGACATCGACGCTATGGACGACGATGTCGGAGACGAACAGGAACCAGTACCCACAGGGCACTGGAAGGCCACCTCGTCATACGACGTATACATGGTGGATACCCCAAAAGATGGGGACGGCGAAGAAACAGCAGAGGCAGATCCCTTAAAGAAACAGCCCAAGCGCCGACGTCAGCGGCGCCGCTCTAAATCTCGCCACAGCAAGAATGGAGATTCCGGCACAGGAGATAATAATACTCCAGAGAGTGCCGAAGACAATCCCCTCCAGCAAGACTCAGCGCAGGAGGATGCAGAAGCAAGCCCTCATGAGGGGGCGGCAGACGAAGAGGTTGAGGATCATAATTATATGCCTCCCTCCAAAGACGAAGCAAGCCTCAACGATGACGAATTCGTCGTACCCGAGGATCCCGTCGAACAAGAGCGCTTCAAGCGCAGGCTTATCACCACAGCAAACAGCCTAAAGAAAAAGCAGCAGCAGCTTCAAGCTGATCAGGACCTGCTGGCCGATTGATGGACCGATGTCCTCGCGGCTGAAGAGTATAAACTCGAACGTCCCTCCAAAAGTTACCCAAAACTCAAGCTGCTCCCCCGATTAGAGGAGGAAGCATACGTACCTCCATCACCAGCGCACGATATGGCTGACCGACCACCCCGTGGTCGTGATAGAGAGGCATCCAGGCCCCCAGCCAAGACCATACCCCGGCATTGCTCCAAAAGTACGAAGCCAAGAGGGAACGCGCCGGACTTGCGATACATATTGGAGGACAAAGCAAGGCAATCTAGATCCATCTATGGATCACGTGGGCGCCCTACGACCCACGACGAATACCGTCGTGCCGGATACAATAACCCCGGCCGGGCCGAACACAGCAGACAACGCTCTCTCGAGCTGCGTCGCGATATCGCTCAATACAGGGGCGCCGCACACCCGTTATGCTTCACTGACGAAGTAATGGATCATCAGATCCCCGAAGGGTTTAAACCCGTAAACATCGAATCTTACGATGGCACAACAGACCCCGCGGTGTGGATCAAAGACTATCTTCTCCACATCCATATGGCCCGCGGCGACGATCTCCACGCCATAAAGTACCTCCCACTCAAGCTTAAAGGACCAGCTCGGCATTGGCTTAACAGCTTGCCCGCAGAGTCAATTGGGTGTTGGGAAGACCTGGAGGCCGCATTCCTTGATAACTTCCAAGGCACATATGTGCGACCACCAGACGCCGATGACCTAAGCCACATCATTCAGCAGCCAGATGAATCGTCCAGACAATTCTGGACACGGTTCTTGACAAAGAAAAATCAAATCGTCGATTGTCCGGACGCAGAGGCCCTTGCAGCCTTCAAACATAACATCCGGGACGAATGGCTAGCCCGGCACCTGGGGCAGGAAAAGCCGAAATCCATGGCAGCCCTCACATTGTTATTGACCCGCTTTTGTGCGGGAGAGGACAGCTGGCTAGCCCGCAGCAACAATCTCCGTAAAAATTCTGGCAGTCCGGATACTAAGGACAACAACGGCAGGTCACGTCGAAACAAAAACAAGCGCCGAATTAACGGCGACGATAAGGAGGATACGGCAGTCAATGCCGGATTTCGAGGCTCTAAACCCGGTCAACGGAAGAAGCCATTTAAGAGAACCACTCTGGGTCCGTCCAATCTGGACTGAATACTCGACCGCTTATGCCAGATACATGGCACCTCTGAAAAGCCAGCTAACCACACCAATAGAGATTGTTGGGTGTTCAAGCAGGCCGGCAAGTTAATTGCCGAAAACAATGACAAGGGGCTAAATAGCGACGACGAGGAAGAGACCCGGCCGCCGAACAACAGAGGATAGAAGGGTTTTCCCCCACAAGTACGGACGGTGAATATGATATACGCGACCCACATACCCAAGAGGAAGAGGAAACGCGCACTAAGGGACGTCTATGCGATGGAGCCAGTCGCCCCAAAGTTCAACCCATGGTCTTCTTGTCCGATCACTTTCGATCGAAGAGACCATCCGACCAGCATACGCCATGGCGGATTCACCACATTGGTCTTAGACCCAATCGTCGATGGGTTCCACCTCACGAGAGTCCTGATGGACGGCGGCAGTAGCCTGAACCTGCTTTATCAGGATACAGTGCGCAAAATGGGCATAGACCCATCAAGGATTAAACCTACAAAGACAACCTTTAAAGGTGTCATACCAGGAGTGGAAGCCAACTGTACAGGCTCAGTCACACTGGAAGTGGTCTTCGGATCCCCAGATAATTTCCGGAGCGAAGAGTTAATCTTCGACATAGTCCCGTTTCGCAGCGGCTATCACGCTCTGCTCGGGCGAACCATGTTTGCCAAATTCAACGCGGTGTCGCACTATGCATACCTAAAGCTCAAGATGCCAGGCCCTCGTGGAGTCATCACGGTCAATGGGAATACGGAACGCTCCCTCCGAACGGAGGAACATACGGTGGCTCTCGCGGCAGAAGTACAGAGCAGCCTTCTAAGGCAATTCTCGAGTCCGGTCGTTAAACGGCCGGATACAGCAAAGCGCGCCCGGAGCAATGCCAACCAAGACCACCTAGCGCGATCAGAGCACGCGTAGCAATGCGGCCCCAACCCTCGTCCACGTATGATCGCAAGAATAACACTCCGCGTACATCATTACGCTTTGGAGATACCATGGGCACAGGGGAGGGGGCACGATCACAACGGACCCAGAGTGCGGTTCGACCACACCGGGGGCTTGCAAATGTGCCCCTCTTTTTTCTTATTATTCTTCTTCTTCTTTTTTCTACACAGGACTCTGTTAACCAGAAGCCCTGTCCGGCGGTGAACCTGCCGAACTCATGATGCAACAGTCAGGGACTAAAGAAGGCCGCGTCGAACACTCAGGTGGTCTCAATTACGAGCATTAAATTCGATTATATACACCAAATCCGCAGCTCATCCCTGGAGGAGGACATGTTTATTTAGTCCAAATCCCTTGCTTACCGCACTATTTATATCAGTCCGCTCTACTAGCAGACTTTTCTTTCATTAATAATGCAGCACCTTTATGATCGCAATTGCATCACATTTTATATATATATGTTCATTATATGACATCTGGCACCCGTATATTTTGGTATGGCATAATACACCGGGGGCTTATGTTCCCCACTCTATGGTGTGATAAAGTCCGAACACTTTCACAAGTGCGGCACCCCGAACTTATAGCATTATATGAATCGGCTCCGAATCATGTCTTGGGTCAATAGTTGGGTTTGCCCGGCTCCCACGTTTTGGTGCCTTACGTTCCGTTCTGTCGGCTAAGGTGGCACTGGGAGAACCACTGCGATTGCGCCCCGGTTGAGCCGGGTTAACGCCTCAGTGGAGAAAGCTAAAACTGACTGGCATGATAAGGCGAGAGACTGGTCGCTGTTCGAGAGGTTTTTTCGGGTCCTTAAAGACTCACGCCGCTTCGAGCGAAGTTCCGGATAATGTCCGATGAAGGCGTGGATAGCGCCCCGGATTCGGTCTTCCGAATACCAGGGGCTTCGCCGAAATTTAAAATTATAGAATTCTATGGCTAAGTGAGAGTGTTCAAGCATTATAAGTCCGGTTGCCTTGTTCGTCGTGTTGAGCGCCTCCCTAGATGGACCCAAAAATGGGAACAAGAGTGCTCAAGTTTATCCCGAACACCCCAGCACTTGTGGCTTGGGGGCTAAAGCCAACGACTTGCCATCTCTCAGATTTTACAAACGGCCGCACAGAAGGTAATATTTTAAATTAAACAAGCGTTGCTCATGGCGCATATGAACGAAGTTTTCAGCACACAGGATAAATAAACAGCGAGTTCACTCAAAGATTACATTTCGGGAGCACTCATCTGCAATATTGCAGGCTCCCTTCAGGACAATTTTATAATACTTCTCCGGCGTGCGATACTCCTTGCCCGGCGGCGGTGGGTCCGTGAGAAGCTTCTCCGCATCCAATTTGCCCCATTGCACCTTTATGCAGGCAAGGGCCCGACGAGCGCCTTCGATACAGGCGGAGCGCTTGACTACATCCAGCCTAGGGCATGCATCTACCAGCCGCCGCACGAGGCCAAAGTAGCTACCAGGCATGGCCTGTCTAGGCCACAGCCGGACTATGAGGCCCTTCATGGCCTCCTCAGCTACATTGTGGAGTTCGACCAGCTGCTTCAGCTGGTCGCTTGGGGGCACCGGATGGCCGGCCTCAGTATACTGAGACCAGAAGACCTTCTCCGTCGAGCTCCCCTCCTCGCCATGATAGAATGCGGCGGCATCAGACGCACTACGCGGCAGATCTGCAAACGCCCCTGGAGAGCTCCGAATGCGGGTAAGTGTCAGGTAGTTCACATTAACATGCCTGCTTTGCATGAAAAACGCCTTACCCGCCGCTATCTTCTTTATGTCCTCAACCTCTTGAAGGGCCTTACGGGCCTCGGCCTTGGCGGACTTGGCACTTTCGAGAGCCAAGGCAAGCTCGGACTCTCGAGTCTTGGAGTCACGCTCCAAACTCTCATGTTTTTCCATGAGAACCTGGAGCTCTTGCCGAACTTCCGCCACCCGTGCCTCTTGCTTTTCTCGCTCAGCCCGTTCCGTGGCCGCACTGCGTTCGGCCGCGGACACAGCATCCCTCAGGGCTGCCACCTCGTTAGTGGCCCCTGAAATACACATATTATCCTTGTTAATTTTATTTGCAACCAAAATCCTTTTCTGTAAGGTACTTATTCAAAGAGGTGTTACTCACCTTCTTTTTCCTCGAGCTGCTTCTTTGCATGGCCGAGCTCTTGCTCGGACCGCTCGAGATCCTTCTTCAGCACGTCAACCTCCACCGTTAGTGCGGTAGAGGTCAGCAGCGCAGCCTGCAAACCCATATTGACATATTTTATGCAACCCTGCATATATCTTGTTAGAGATCCTTAGTCCGGCTTTTCTTTCCGAACATCGAACTAAGCATCAGGGGCTACTGTCTATGCGGTATTACATTACATAATTTTAACTTCTTACCTCAAAGCCTGTTAAAAGGCTGCTGCAGGCTTCGGTCAGCCCGCTCTTAGCGAGCTAAACCTTCTCAATCACCGCACTCATGATAGTGCGGTGTTCTTCCTCGATGGAAGCGCCTTTAAGCACCTCCAGCAGGTTATCCGGCGCCTCCGGTTGGACGGAGGCCGCTGGCGTCACGGTCCTGCCCTTCTTTCGAAGGGGCCGGACTCTGGAACCACTGCGGGTTCCGATGTAGAGTCCGGCACGAAGTCCGGGAGGCTGCCTGACGGCGCCTCCGGAGCCTCCTCCTGATGGGTCCCTCTCTGGGATCCCACCTCGGCGTCCTCGTCGGCGCGTGGGGTGGAGGCAGTCGGGATGGAATTCACATCCGACGAGGCCAATGACCCACTCGATGAGTCGGGGAGATCATCATTGGCCGGACTACGGGCAGAATGCTGCATTAGAAGGATACTACGCGACATAAAAGTGATTACACATCAAGGATCCGGATACTTACGATTTTGCCGGACGCCTGGCCCTTGGAGGCCACTCATCCTCACCAACGCTGATGTTGGCGAAACTGTCCGGGGGGATAGTTCTCCCCCTCTTGGACCCTTCGGCCTCCCCGATGGGGGAAGCCTTCCTTTTCTTCTCTCCCTCCTCCGGGAGAGAGTACTCCTCCTCGTCTTCGGGGGAGGAGTCCTCGTCATCATCAGACGCCTGATTGCGGGAACTCTTTCGAGTCCCCGCGGCCACCTTCTTGGCCTTCTTCTCCGGCACCACGTGCGGTGCCGGAACCAGCAGCCCTGTTAAGCGGGCGTCCACTGGGCCTTCTGGCATGGGAGCCGGGCTGATAAGCAGCTTGGCCTTCTCCATCCATTCCTGTCAAAGGAAGAGGCAGAATGAAACCTCACTAGAGTCAATCTAATTATCACAAGTGTCCCGTAATGGGGTTGAATCACTTACCTCGTCAGTTGGATACTGCAAGCTGAATCCGCGGTCTTCGGTCGCGGACGCGGGGGCTTCGGCGCCCTTGAACAGCACCCTCCAGGCGCCTTCGTATGTTGTATCGAAGAGCCCGCTTAGCGCCTGGTGCTGTTCCGGATTGAACTCCCACAAATTAAATGCCCGTTCTTGGCATGGGAGGATCCGCCGGATGAGCGTGACTTGGACCACGTCGACGAGCCTGAGCCTATTGCTCACCATCTTCTTGATACATGCTCGGAGTCCCGTCACCTCCACCGGATTCCCCCACTGCAAGTCCTTCTCTTTCCAGGAGGTGAGCTGCATGGGGATGCCAGATCTAAACTCGGGGGCCGCCGCCCATGTGGATTTGCGCGGCTCGGTGATGTAAAACCACCCCGATTTCCACCCCTTGACGGAGTCCACGAAGGTCCCTTCCAGCCAAGGGACGTTGGGCAATTTGCCCAACATGGCGCCTCCGCATTCTGCTTGCGTACCCTTCACAACCTTCGGCTTGACGTTGAAGGTCTTGAGCCACAGGCCGAAGTGGGGCCGAATGCAGAGGAAGGCCTCGCACACGACGATAAACGCCGAGATGTTGAGGATAAAGTTCGGCGCCAGATCGTGGAAATCCAGGCCGTAGTAAAACATGAGCCCCCGGACAAATGGATGGAGCGGAAAGCCCAGTCCGCGGAGGAAGTGGGGGAGGAAGATGACCCTTTCATGAGGCCCGGGGGTAGGCATGAGCTGCCCCTCGTCGGGCAGCCGATGTGCGATATCGCCGGAAAGGTATCCGGCGCTGCGCAGCTTGGTGATGTCCTCCTCCTTGACGGTGGAGGCTAACCATTTACCTCCCGCTCCGGACATATTCGGAGAAGGTCGAGGCGAGATGCGCGAGCTCGGGCGTTGGAGCTTGAGTTCGCGGGGATGGATAAGCAAAGGAGGAAGAAGGCGTAGGTGAGAAGGTGAATCCTTATCCCTTATATATAGGCGGACAAAACTATGTGTCCCCCACCAGCCTGGTAAAACTCGCTTATCTCCCAAGCGCCACCATCAATGGCGCGGTTGGGTTACCCACGCACGTATTGATGAGAATCCCGGAATAAGGGGAACACGATCTCTGCTTCGACAAGACGTGCCAAGGAAACCGCTTCGCTAAACATGCTGAGGTGGTATAGTAATTCAAACAAAGGCCTGGTGGCAGTGTGATGTCACGCCGCATAATACGTCAGCAGATTGAACTAAGTGTACATTTTATTCTCTCTACGGTGGAATGTGGAATTTATTTTGCAGAGCCGGACACTATCCTGGTGCTCATGATCTTCGCTGGATTATTCAAGGGAGGAACCCGCCTTGCAATGCCGAACATTGTGCACGCCAGACTTATCATCATTGAAGACTGGTTCAGGGGCTACTGAGGGAGTCCTGGACTAGGGGGTGTCCGGACAGCCGGACTATCATTATCCGCCGGACTCCAAGACTACGAAGATACAAGATTGAAGACTCCGGCTCGTGTCCGGATGGTACTTTCCTTGGCGTGGAAGGCAAGCTTGGCAATACGGATATGTAGATCTCCTACCATTGTAACTGATTCTGTGTAACCCTAGCCCTCTCCAGTGTCTATATAAACCGGAGGGCTTTAGTGCATAGGACAACATACATTACAACAATCATACCATAGGCTAGCTTCTAGGGTTTAGCCTCCTTGATCTCGTGGTAGATGTACTCTTGTACTACCCATATCATCAATATTAATCAAGCAGGACGTAGGGTTTTACCTCCATCACGAGGGCCTGAACCTGGGTAAAAACATCGTGTCCCTCGTCTCCTGTTACCATCCGCCTAGACGCACAGTTCGGGACCCCCTACCCGAGATCCGCCGGTTTTGACACCGACAACGGCGTCATCGCCAGTGCTTTTGGCAGCCGAAGACCAACTTTAGTCAGGATAACTTGTACTAGATGTTCCCCTTTGAAATGGCCATTGTTGGCGCCCTTCCCGCTCAATATTTGGGGAGAGGCCCAGGGCCTCTATAAATAGAGCTAGCCACCATACAGTAGAGGCATCTGATAGAGCCCTAGCAGAGAGAGAGGCGATCGAACTCACCCAAGCAGTTCATCGCACCAGTTCAATAACACCTCTTGCGAGGCTGTTCTTCCCTTGTACTGTTCATCATCTGCCCCTGAGGCAATCCACCACACCACACACTGGAGTAGGGTATTACACCACAATGGTGGCCCGAACCAGTATAAATCTCGTGTCCCTTGTGTTGTTCATCGTTTTCAGCTTAGATCTCACGAGGCGATCAGACGTAGATTGATAGGGGAGAGATCTTCGTGCGCACCCCAGAGTTCGAACCTTGAGGGTCTGCCGGAACCCAACATCCGACATTTGGCGCGCCAGGTAGGGGTGCGCCGGAATCTTCTTTCCTTCATCCTATGTTCCGCCGCCCCACCGCCTCCATGTCCGGCGACCCGATGGCCAACTCCGACCGCTGGGCAGCATGGCCTGCCCATGTCGTGCCGCCTGCCCAGGGTGACCTCAACCCGGCACCTTCGGCAGCCCGCGCCTCGCAGAACACTTCAGGACGTGGGCGACGCAGTCAGGCGTCCCCTGCCCTCACTCCACGACAAGTACGATCTGCAGCGCGCACGGCACCGCACACCCGACAAGAGCAGGCAAACAAGAAGGCCGCGCTCACGGTGGCGCGAGAGCTATTGCGATGCAGACTGCAAGAAAGCGGCCGAGACGTGCTGCTGGAACACGTTGCTGAGCTCCTGGATGCTGCAGCATCGGGGGCTCCCCCGTTCTGCGCCCAGCTCCCACCCTGGGTGCCGGGAGGATCACGAGGTGGGCCGATCCGCGCCCACGCGCCCCTGGGCGTGCCTCAAGGCTTCATCAACACCGGCCCGGCCACCGGCGCTGAGCAGCAGGCTGCGCCGGAACCGCCCCTGGTAAGTGAGGACATGCGCCTTGCTGCCTTTGGCCCCAGCGGGCCGCCGCCTTGTCGTCCCCAAGCTAGAGCCTCGAGCCGAGCTGCATGGTGGGCAGAGCATCACGACGAGGCCTTTGGGGTGGTGGCCCTGGAGGCCTACGTGCCCCGCATGGTGGATCGAGGGTACGCGCTGGAGGAAGACCACGGCTCGTTCCTTGGGCCAGGCTGGGAAGAAGAGGCGCCAGAAGCTGAGCTCTTTCAGGAACCTCACAGGAGCCTCGACAACTACCGGGTACCACTAATTCCTTAGGAGCAGGCTTATGCTAACCATGGGTCGCAGGAGGTTCAGGTCACCACAGCGGATGGCTGCCCCAGTGCGGCAATCTCCTTCCCCTCAGGAGGAAGGCATTGGGGGCAGCAGGAGAGGGGTCGGGGGCCAGGCTCCTCCCCGCGGCGTGCGGAGCAAGGAGTTCTTCGGAGGTAGGCCCTCTGCCGGGGAGGTGCCCCAGGGCCTGCCCCCGGCAGAGGACCCGTGGTCGTCGGGGGAACCGCTGGCGTCCCCTTTTCCCCATTGGCGTCATCCTGGTTTCCGGTCGCCGTCGATGGGGTCAAGGGTGGTGCAAGGCGGGGCCCTCATCTAGCGATATGAAGCAAGGCCGGTACCTGTGAAGAAGGCCCAGTGCCTGTGAAGCTCACTGCCCATGACACTCTCACGTAATAATGAGTTGGGGCTGTACACGGCCCGGAGTCTCCGGAGATCCACCCTCGGGCCTCGGGGGCTCCCGCCCACGCCCAGTGGCAGCACTTAGCTCCGCGCTGGTGAGAAGACGTCGAAGACTAGACTAGGTGCCGGATGCGGCCTTTTGCTTTTGCTTTCTTTCTCGTGTGAACAAGCTTTCTTGCTTCGTATCTAAGTTGAAGTCGAATTTGTGTTTGTGTATGCAGGAAGGGGTGTTGCATCTTATTCGCGTGCTTTCTCGTGCTCCTATTTCCGCTCAAGTTGGAATTCACACTAGCTGCCTCCCTCTCGCGGCCCCCTCGCGAGTAGGGCAGGGCCCGACACCTGCGCCCGCCGTCCCACGGCCAGTGTTCGCTCCAGCCAGGCTCTCGCCGTATGGTTAAATGGGACCCCCACATGCCCTCAAATGTACACCACAAGCCCACTCGAGGCTCGCCAAGACAAAGGTAAAACCACAACAACCTATTCATCACAACAATCACGGTGTCATACAGACACTCGTCCGGCGCCAATCTTGACAACATGTAGGCAATAATTTTCTTACATGAGGGGCTTCCCCTCCCCAAAATGCTCTCACAACCTTCAGGGCCACGCCGAAGTCTCTTCCTGCGCAAGGCAAGCAGCGGGAGGAAGCGCAGGGTCAATAGGACAAGTCACTCATCGCGTCTCTCAGGGCGTCCTCGGAGGCATCGCTGGCACCACCGTCATTGCCGCCAGCCTCTTCATCACTGTTGTTGGCACCGCCTCCACCACCGTTCACCACGACACCTTCATCGACAGCGACGATCACCCTGTCATCATCCGATGTGAAGGCCCGGACGAGCGCATCAACGTTGTCCTCCATCCACCTTGCCAGGTCGCCCCGGATGGCCTCAGGCACCGGGGCGATGGTGGCATCAAAGTCGAAAAGGGGATCGAGGTTCTGAAGATGGCTGAAGACGCGGGAAAATGCCCGCGCGAGCAAGCCGTGGCTCCGTTCTTCCACCGGCTGGCGTGACCTCTCAGAGCGGTTCTCCAGATGCGTTACCACGTCCTTGAAGAACTGGAGGTTGCCGGCGTAGTTGGTCATGCACGGCTCCTCGGCGGCAGCCTCACAGATGTTGCCCAAGGCCGTGTTGGCCCTTTCCCTAAGCGTTCGGAGCATGGGGCCGTGCATGTGCTCCAACATCTGCCGCTGGCGGATCTCGTCCGCATTCCTATCTGCGATGGCCTCGGCATCGTCAACCCGCCATTGAAGAAGAAGTAGTTCGGCGCGGGAGGAGGCCAGCTCGGCCTGCGCCGAGCTTAGCGCGGCAGCGGTGGCCTCTGCTCTTTGTGTGGCTTCAGTCAACCTGGTCCTGAGGGCAGCAGTCCTGCCCGTGGCTTCAGCCCTAATCAACTCCAGTCGCTCTCCATACTCGCGCTCAAGGCCAGCGCGAGCCCCCGCCACCCGATGGTCGATCTCCTCCTGGATCCGGGCCTCCCGCGCACCGATATCGTCCTCCGCCTGGGCAACCTGGCGCTCCCTCGTCTCCAACCACTCCAGATCAAGGTTGCGCTTGGCAGTCTCCAGCATCAGCGCTTCCTCACGCCTCCGGAGCTCCTCCTCTTCGGCGGGCCCTCCTTTCAGCAGTGCGAGGGCGGATCGGCGCAGCTCCACATGCTGCTCTAGGGAGTTGCACCAGTCTTGGAGTTCCCACGCGTGCTCCTCCGCAGCTTCGCGTCGCTTGTCAGCCACGTGAGCTTCTTCAAGGGCCCGGGAACAGGCCTCTCGAGAGGCCGCCAAGGACACTTCAGCCTTGGCGTTCTTGAGGTCATGCTGGTGGCACGTGAGATGAACAGCCGCCATCAGCTTGCGCTGCTCCTTGACCAGCCTCAAGCCCTCAGCCTCGAGATGCGCATCTTCAGCCGCCAGCTCTGCGCCGAGCTGGCCCACCGCATCGACTGCCCTTCGGAGGAACTCTTGGCGGAGAACTCGGTGCTCCCGCGCACGCCCAAGCACGTCATCAACGCCATCCTCCTCCGTCAATGCCGGCGGAGGGCCTTGGAGCGGTTCGCCCCCTCTCGGCAGGGGACTGGGGGCTAGTGCCCCTGCGATCACCGGGCGGGCCCCGCGAGGGACCCAGCCTGGCGTCGATCTACCTCCCGCTGGGGACTCGAAGATCGGCTTCAGCCACTCGCCACCGATGATCAATGAAGGAGCTCTGGGCAAGCCAGATGTGCCTAGGGAGGGCTCACGAGGGAAGAGCGGCGCGACGACAGGATCAAGACGCGCCGCAGGACGGCCTGCCTCTCCAGCCAAACTTGCACCCAAGGCGGCGCGCGAACCCGAGGCAGTTGAGGTTGGTGGCGGAGGAGGAGCCTGAGGGAGTGGCTCTTCAGCTGGCTCTGCGGGCTCGTCAGAGGGAATCCTGAAAGGCCACGGTCAGCAAAAAGAGGGGCAGACAAGGAACCATGAGAAAGAGAGACTTACTCGTCCATGGCGAAGTACTTCCTGTGCTTCAATGGGCGGTGCGGGCGCTCATCACCACCGGAAGCCTCTTTCCTCTTGCGAAGGTCCTCGAAATCTATGCGGAACAGGCCCAAGCTCACGACGTGAGGGCTGGCGCGCAGCATAGGAGCCAAATCATCAGGCCGGCCTGCATCGGGAGCACCAGCCAGAGGGGAGCAATGAGACACCACCTCTTGGTGGCCTGACGGGGTCTCGGGGGCTTTAGCCTCGGGAGCGGCAGGCCGCGTCCCCTCGTTAGCCACCACCTCACGAGGGGTACCATCAGCTTCGGAGCAGGGTGCCTTGGGAGCCCCACGCGACATCAGCACCTCGACGTCAGGCCCCTCGGCTCCCGCCAATCCTGCCTCCCTGCAACGACTCCTGAGGCGAGGTCGTCGCGTGCAGCCGGGGGAAGGACCACGACAACCGTATTCTCGCGAGGTCCCAAAAGGTTGGCTGGGCGCAGCCCCCATTCATCAAAGTGAGGCATCTGCCTCGCGAAGTCGGCCCTGTTTCTGCAAAGATACAACAGGGCGCCCCCATGACCGGCGCTGCCAGGAGAGGGGTTGCCCGTCAGGACCAGCAGCACCTTCTTCAATGTCTCCGGCGCAAGATCCCCTTCCTGGAGCCTCATACGGTCCTGGCGACCGATGTAAGTCCACATTGGGCGGGAATGGCGCTGGAGAGGAGCGATGCGGCACCAGAGGAACTCCTTCACCACCTTGGGCGCTGTCACCTTGAGCCCTCTCAACCTCTCGAAGTGATTCTAGATGAAGGCAAGTTGGGGGCTCGTGAGTTCTTCGTGATCCCAACCCGGGTTGGGAATAGCAGGCAGCATTGGGTGCGTGAGCAGGGGGCTGGGCACCCCAACGTCCACATAGAGCCACCGCTCCCAGAACGCGCTCGCGGAAGGTGGGAGGCTGAAATCGATCCCCGAAGCGGCCGTCTCCGGCATGGCCTGGAAGCTCACGCACCCCGAACACTGGGAGGGATCAGACAAGAATAGCGAGAAGAAGTGGCGCAGAAGGGCAACGGAAGGAGGAATCCCCACCATGGCCTCGCAGACGAAGGCGAAGACAACAATCAGAGCAATGGATTGGGGGCCAAATTGCATCATGTGGATCTGGTAATGGGAGAGCACCGCATTGAAGAAGGCGGAGAAGGGGGGAACCAGGCCTGCCCACAAGGCGTCGGCGAAGAATCGGACCTCCGTGACAATCCTGTCGAAGGAGGCGTGGGACATGGGCCAGACCGTCGTCTTCCCGCACTCATTGAAGCTGGAGGCAAGCGCAGAGCAGACCTTCTCCAGGGCCTCCAGATTGAGTATGAGTGATTTGTCGATGGCGGGAGCAACTGCCGGGGGCGTGCTGGTCGAGGGCGCGGGTTTCTTCCCCTTGTCCTTTTCATCGGCGCCATGGCAATGGGATGGGGGAAGAGCTTGAGAAGGATTCGAGGCAGAAGCAGAGGCCCGAGGAGGAAGGAGAAACAAGAAGTGCGCGGGCTGCGAAGGGAGGATAACTGTGTACAAATCTCGTGGCCGCCTAGCCAGGCGCATAATGAGGGAGCGTGGGGAAGCGGAGACGCCCACGTCCAATCAACCGCCACACGGCGCCCAAGGCCGCAGGCTGATGGGGCCCGCGGCGCTCCGCACTCGCCCTTTCACTTCTCCGCTAAGCCAAGTCCGAGCGTGCCTTGGGCCCGGGGGCTACTGTCAGTGTTCTGGGAACGGGGGTTCCCAGACTTGCCTGCCTGCGGCCTGTGGCGTGGCTCAAGTGGTGGCCCATTACGGCCCGTCTTCATCAGCACAAGACTCAAGACCCTCACGAGGGGCGAAGCCTCGCGGGGCGGACGATGCTAGGCTTCCTCAGGGACGGCCTCGCCAGGCAGGCTCGCGAGGAGGCAGAGAGATCAAGATAGGGTACCTTGCGAGGTGCTCGTGACGCAAGCCATGACGATCGAGGCCAGGCGGGCGCTGACCTGCGCAGTCTCCTTGTTTCCTCTTTGGTGCAAGGGGGGCAAGCATAGACGTGGAGTACTGAGGCATTAGGCAAAGGTTGCCATTTCAGTGCAACGAGACCAGACCAGCGGAGCGGCAGGATGGAGGTCACCGTGGAGCCCGAGACGGCGTCATCACCAGTGCTTTTGGCAGCCGAAGGCCAACTTTAGTCAGGATAACTTGTACTAGATGTTCCCCTTTGAAATGGCCGTTGTTGGCGCCCTTCCCGCTCAATATTTGGGGAGAGGCCCAGGGCCTCTATAAATAGAGCTATCCACCACAGAGTAGAGGCATCTGATAGAGCCCTAGCAGAGAGAGAGGCGATCGAACTCACCCAAGCAGTTTATCGCACCAGTTCAAGAACACCTCTCGCGAGGCTGTTCTTCCCTTGTACTGTTCATCATCAGCCCCTGAGGCAATCCACCACACCACACACTGGAGTAGGGTATTACACCACAACGGTGGCGCGAACCAGTATAAATCTCGTGTCCCTTGTGTTGTTCATCGTTTTCAGCTTAGATCTCACAAGGCGATCGGACGTAGATTGGTAGGGGAGAGATCTTCGTGCGCACCCCAGAGTTCGAACCTTGAGGGTCTGCCGGAACCCAACATCCGACAACCTACTCGGAGTCCGAGTCCATGTCCTCGACTTCGTCCTCGTCCCGCTTCCTCTTCCTCTTCACCGACGCTTCTTTGCTTGAACCGGACACTGGGCTCTGCTTCTTCATCCAACCATTGTAGATATTTAAACAAAGGTGGGCATCCATTGCTGCGTACAGGATGTGATCTTCATCTAATGTCTTCGACTCCCATGCATGATGAAACTCGTGATGAGGTTTCTTCAGTTTAGCGTACGAAGGATCAATCATGGCTGCTGCCAGGGTTAGCATTGAAGGTTGAGAGGAGGACACCATGCTTGCCTTCTGGAGATCGAAGGGCTGGCCTACAACGAGACCTATCCGACGCAGGACATCCCTGTCGTTCTTAAAGCCTACAGTAACGAGTTTCACTCTTTTGTCCTTGAGGAAGTTCTTAAAATCCTGGCACTCAATGTCGGCATGGCATATGTGGTAGACCAAGCAAACGTTATGTACGCAAACCTGGATCACGGCGGGCTTCTTCCTCTCTTCGTCCTTTAGATCCTTCTCTCGTCCTAGGACTGTGGTGTACTCAACATCTAGCCCAGTGACCCACTCATCCGTTGAACTGTTGAACATGCGTAGGAAGCGAGCAAGCCATGCTTTCACCGTCGTGGATCCACGTGTGTAGATGACGATGAACTGATCACCGGTGATGGCTCTAACCTAGTACTCAGCTGCGACCATGGAGATTTGGGAGGCCATGGATTTTGGAGGAGGGTTAGGAGAAGTTGAACTGTTGTACCCCGCAAAAACTAGGAGCGAACTAATGTGAAAGGACGGGACGACTGGGAGCGAACTATTGTAAGGTAGAAGACAGGGACGAGTAGGGCATGCGAACGGCGTGGGGTTACTGGCTTGCCTGGTGTATAAACGGCTGCAAGCCACCAAAGAGTTCTTGAGAACTATGCGGGACCCACTAGATGTCATGTCTACTAGACCCATATCGTAGGCCTGACGGTATAGCTTCTGCCTGTTCGCACGCCATGCTGGCGCGTGGATGTAACTTCACTTAATTCCGTCAACCGCGACCCTCCCATGACCTTCGCCTCCCTCGCGCGGTCGCGCCCTTTGAGACTTCGACCGGCTATAAATGAGCAATTTTTTTGCCTACTCCGCATGCATGATACTCCCTCTGGTCCTTTTTACTCCCGTCAACCGTTTGCAAAGTGTTTGACCAAATTTATACTTTTTTTTGAACACCACCTTATATTAATTAACCAGCCACACCAGTACACTCATTCGATACAATATTCACCACATAGAGTGGTACGTTATTTACAAGAATACCATCTAATCTATTGTCAAAGCTATACTTAGCGATTAAGTGTGCCACCTTATTGACCGAATGGCTAATCTTTGACAATTGAAGATTGTTGATCAACTTCGAGATGCTCAACACTTTGATCTTCAGGTCATGCATAGCAGACCTGTCATAGTCCCCCGATGCAAGAGACACTACCACAAAAGCGCAATCAGTCTCTAAAATTACATGACTATGAAGAGAAATACCTATGTAGAGACCTGCAATGCAAGCCCTAAGCTCCGCTTCCTCCATGCTTTGTCAGGCATCAATGAAATCCCATGACCAAATTTATACTAAAAATATCAATATCTACAATATTGATTATAATGAGTATAAGAACTATGTTTTATAACGAGTGTAAAAATATTGATTTGACATTGTGAATGTTGATACATTTTTCTATAAGTCTAGTGAAAGAAGAGGTACATTGACTTCAGACAAAACTTAAATGCACAATGCAGACTAGTTCCTCCTTCCAGATGCGTGCCATGTCCTATCTTGTCATCACAACAAGGTTAGCTATTAGAGTACCACTACCTCCCTTCTAGTTTAAAGGTCTCGATTCAAAAATTTCACCTATTCTTAGCAAGATAGTAGAGGCGGTGGAATAGTTTTTGAAGTCTGCAAAAGTACTCAACTAGTGCTGTCGTTCTTCACAAAAAATGTGTTTACCAATGCATGCATGAACACTAGTTACTCTAACCCCCCTCTCTTCTTTAATTCTTTGCCACATTAGCATGTTTGCTATTCCCGTGTGCATGATACCAGCTAAGATACCACCATTATGGCCAGCCTTAATCATCGCATGCAATAATTTAGTGCACCTTGAAATATGAACATGTGTGGGGCGTGTATGTTTTTAATGACTTGAGACTATACCTAGCCCAGCATGCTAGATGACTTATTATGCACCATTCCCCATACCTGCAGGAAGCTCGTTCGTCTCCAAATATTTTCCTCTCCATGTGTGGAAACAATATGCCTACCAAACTCTCCTTCTCCCTCTGGTGGTCCCACCACTCCACCCCATGTGAAAAAAATCTGCATGCATGACTCTCCTTCCCCCACGCTTGTCCAATCTGTTGTGACCAGCAATATTTCCACCCCTTTGCTCCGCTGTAACAAATATGCCCACGTAGTTGTTACTTAACTGCAGGTGCATTGGATCACTAACATATGGGCCCAACAGGGGTTCAGCCACATGTCAGTGATGCAACTGGACCTGTAGTTAAGTTAGTGCAGCTCAGTCCATATCTTACGTAGGTGTGCCATTGCTCGCTATAAATACTGCGCCTCCCATGACATCGCTATCTCCTCCCCCTCACGTTCACGTTCATCGCTATCTCCTCCCCCTCCCTCTCATGTGGACCAGCATGGCATCGCCCCTCCCAAGCCCTAGGAGCCCCTCGCCACACCGCGCGGATGGTCACGCATTGCCGTTCCGTTCCTCGCCGCCACTAGTTGAGGAGGACGTGTCGGTGTTCCGCTCCTCGCCGCTACGCGATGCGTCGCCGTTCCGTTCCTCGCCGCCAATAGTCAAGGAGGACGCGTCGGTGTTCCGCTCCTCGCCGCGACGCGACGCGTCGCCGTTCTGTTCCTCGCCGCCACTAGTCGAGGAGGACCCGTCGGTGTTCCGCTCCTCGCCTCGACGCGTCGAGGTGGACGCATCGGCGTTCCCAATCTTGCCAGCACGTGCGTCGGAGGACGCGTCGGCTCCCCGCTACGAGGAGAATGTCATGCCGCCCGCCGAGCCTCCCAGCCTTGAGGAGCTTTGGAAAGAAATGGATGTCGCCTTGTGGGAGGCTTTGCCTCCAGCAGAGCGCGCCAAAATAGAGGCGGAGAAGAAGGCCGAGGAAGAGAAGCACACCGCGGAACAAGATGCCTGGGAGGCCTATGTCGCGTTCGAGAGAGTCAGGTAATTGGCTCTTTGGCAGAAGGCTCGTGCGAGGGCCATGAGGGTGGCGGAGGACGCTCGTGCCGATGCCCTGAGTGCAGTCGGGCCCAAGTGCCTCATCTACGCTTGGCGGTACGTGGACCGGGTGCATGCTTCCAGCGAGGCGGAGTACCTGTTGGCGCCGGATCACCACACCAGTGAGATCGCGGTCGCCCGCCGGCAAGCCGCCAATCAGCACCTTGCGAGGTGCGAGGCTAAGGAAGAGGCGTTGTGTCGGCGCGCTGGGAAACGGCCGCGCACCAGGGCACTCGTGGCGTGCCGCAAGTGCTCCTGCGAGTGCCGTGGCATTTAGGAGGAGTATAATTTTTGTTTCGTAAGGCGATCTCATTAGTTTTGGGACGCAAATGATAAATCCCGAACGTTCAGGAATTTTTAGCGTCCTTAGTTAAGTATGTAAAAGGGAAAGTTTGGAAACCTTGTGTATTCGTATGCAATTTGCAAGTATGAGCATATAGCACAAACTTTACTATATACTATCGCACTACACGTCTCTCTCGATATATGCTTGCAGACTGTGCTACTCCCTCCGCCCAGGTCAATAAGTCATCTTTGGTGGTGCACCGTGACCAAGAAGGAGGGAAGACTTATACACCTAGACGGAGGGAGTACTACTATTACTTATGTACGTGCAAATGCACGTTTTAACATTACGATGCGGTTTTTGTAAAAGTAGAAAAACAGCACTAGTCAAGCTTGTGAAACGATTCAATGCAAAACAAATGCAAAAATGCTCGTTTGATTGTTTACTTTTATCTTCCTTATCTGTGGTTATTTCTCTGTCGTACTTTGTACGGAGTATCTCACTGGTTGGAAAGGCATGCAAATTCCCAAACCGCTTCCTACACCCTGTATCGAATTTTTTTGCCTAACAAGTTGTGCTGTGCAATTGGAATTCCAACTTGAGTACTACTACTAGTAGGAGTACCAGGGGCCAGTTCTTTTACGCTTCTAGATTAATAATCCCATAACTACTACCTCCGTCCTGGTTTATTGGTCCCCATTGTAATCTGTGTCAAATTTTGATCATAAATTTAACTAATGAAATGTTAGTGCATGTCACATGAACTACTCCATCCTTCTAGGTGAGTAAGTCATCTTAGGCTGTGCACCATGACCAAGGAGGAGGAGAAAACGAGAAACATTAATGTTTATTTGCTAGTTAATAGTATTGCATGTAATGAACTAACCACTACATGTCGTGTTTGATATCTCAAGTCATTAAAAGCATGCACACTCTTTATCTCTTATTGGTTGATATGTCAAGAAACAAGAAACGAGGTAGAAGTTAATGCACCGCGCCTAAGTGTTTTGGGATTATTTGGTTTTCGTAAGATGACTTACACACCTAGACGGAGGGAGTAACATTTTATCAGTTAAATCTTTGGTCAAAATTTAGCACAAATTACAATGGTGAGGAATAAACCAGGGCGGAGTAGTAGTTTAGAAGCCCAAATAAATGAGTGAGGCGCCTTATTGTTACTCTTCACTGTGACTAGTCTTGTGGGAAAAGCTGGGGAAGCCGCCAAAAGAACTGGCCCTAGGAGTAGTAGCTAGGGATCGAGTGCGAGATGAACCGGAGAAAGTAAATGCAGAGAGAGGAAATGCAAAAAAGATGGAGGGATGTGATGGTTGCTTGTCCGTTTATTTTACCAGGCCACTTATTACTGGGAGTGGTTGGGTTTTGTGATATGACGGCTTTACTGCTGCGCCACGAGCGAGGTGAGAGGTGAGACTCCCGTGCAGCGCCGCCCTTTACACTTGTACTACATCGGTCGTGGTTTATTAGTCCCCCATTGAATTTGACTGAAGATTTAACTGACAAAATGTTAGTGCATGTCAACAAAAACTATATCGTTGGATTCGCATTTGAACATAGTTTTGAATGATATAATTTCAGGTGACATGCATCAGTCTTTATCGTACTATATATAATGTTAGTTCAATTTTTGGTCGTACTAATCTATAGTAGTAAGGTGCCCGTGCGTTGCACCGAAGAGTTAAATGCATTGATCGGGGAGTTGTTTATTTTGACAAAGGATGTGGGGGTCATCTCATGTGTAACGGGTATCGATAGGTTTCTTCGGATATTATCTCATCTCTAGATCTCACAAACATCCGGGTGAAATAGATAAAAAGGTATATTTTGCAAATAGAAGTGTTCAACTGTTCAACCTACATCCAAAACTTGTGAAGAAATAACACTTATTGTGCTTTGCAAGAAATGATCTTTAAGAATTAGTTTTTGAGTATCGATTGTTATACATGTTGGCTACAGATGACATGGCACTTTCTTATAGTCAACAGTTTGCTATACTATTAAGTAATATTAACCATGCCCTTATACACCTAGACGGAGGGATTAAATCAGGATGACTTGCAAGGGGGCAGAGGAGATGTAAGAAATGGTTCATCGTAAGTCTTTCACCAGTACTGTAGTAAAAATTCATACATGGAAGATTCTAGACTAAACCATAAACGGATACACTTTTATTCATGTGCGATACTCCAATTGAGCAAGATCCTGCATGGAAGTCTCCACATGCTTATACAGCGGATTACATTGAGCGAAGACTAATGATCAACATTTAACTTGATAATGCGTATTTTTTTAGAAGAACAGGGAGGCTCCTCCCCGGTTCCATTATCAAATGAAACCCAAAGTGTCTTACATCAGCTCACTGAGAGGAGCAGTTCAAAGGAATGACTGCGAGGAAAGCCACTCAAGTTTAATGACTAGCTTACAGAATCAAAAGCGGCAAAGACACGGGCCATAAGTGCCCACACACACACTACATGTTTTCTAAGTGCACTTCATAATGCGTATGTCTAGGTGAACCTCCTTGGAGTCCCCGTGCACCGGGTCGGCGGGTAAAGGATGCCATGGGTTTTCCAAGTCCACATTGGCGGGATAGTCCCAGCTCCCCAGAGTCCAAGTCTGTTTGATGAGGCCGGTGTCGCCGCCCACGCGACCCGGAGGGGTAGTAACACTGACCACGCACCCGTACATCGGCCTCGTGTCAGTGTCAGCGTCAGCGGCGTTGCCCCTGACGCACATTACAGAGACGGGCGGCGGCCTGCGCGGGCCTCGCCGGTGCCCACGATCAAGAGGAAGACGCTTCCGTCCTCCTCCGAGACTAGCAGGCGACGGTGATCCTCCAGCGACTCCGGCATGGTGAACCGGTAGCACGTCTCATACTTGATGTTCTCTGCCAAGGGCCAGCAGTGACCGCTACACGCATCCATGAGGTGATGCACCATGTCCGTCGGTGAGCCACAAAACGGCATCGGGCACTCATAGCAGTGGACGAAGGGCTCCTTGGAGGCATCGACCAGGCTGTCCATGAAACGGGAGTGGCTGTAGGGGACGTTGCGCCAGTTGAATATATGAGCAAGTTACTACGAGATTTAATCCGAATAAGCACAAAATAAATCATGACGGCTATAACAGAGATGAAACTAATCATGTGGACTAGCATAGTAGTAGGATACAGAGTAGAAACATGAATTCTACCATGATTTCGAACAGGAAGGACAGAAACACATATGGTGCAATGGGAGCAGCACCGTTGGCGTTGAGGTTATCGCCCATGTTGTTGAGGAAGAGGTTGCCGAGGTCGGGGAAGAAGTCGTCGTCGGTGAAGTCGTGGCTGCCAGCAGTCGCGAGAGTGCGCTCCCCAGATTTCAACAGCACCCGCCGAATGGAGTGCATGAGGGAGTGGCTGTAGGGGACGTTGCGGCCGCCGAATGGAGCGCAGGAGTAGCACACGAAGCAGTAGATGGTGTCCTTACTAGTACTCCCTAGTCTCTATCTATCTATATCTATATGTACTCTTATAGAAAACCGAGTTGGTGATGATGGTATGCCTGCCATCTTGTAATATAGACCATCCGATCTATATCTGACGGATAGAAAGCCAACTATGACAATTTTACAAAAGATACCCGCACCTCTCTCCACATTTACAGATAAAGCCTTGCTCGTTCATCCTTATCTCGCACAACCTCGTGCTCCTCCATATGTCTCTATCTCTACTACTCTTCTTTGTTTTTATAGCAAATCGAATAGTGCTACGTCGTCCGCTGCACGCCCGGGTGAACATGCCTCCTCGCCTCCATCATCACCAACTGAGTCTTTTATAGTAGTAGGACTGTAGGAGTAGAGAAAAAACCTAGTTGGTGATGATGGTGTGTCATGAAATGCACGGGCATCTTGCTATTTTTTTGCATATAAGTCCAAACACCACGTATACAGGGTGTTTGAGCACGGTTTGTAGTTGTTCCACGCTCGGGCATTGAAGTCTGTAACTATTTTAGATTAGAATATACTACTCCTCCGGTGCTAGTAGTAGAGCAGAGTCCTAATCTACTACTCTACTCAAGCAAGTTAGGGCATAGTACTGTAGTAGGTACTTTAGGGAGTACCAGTACTGTGATCACTCAAGCAAGTTGTCTGGCATCGATATGACCCTATGCTGCTGGTATGTGTCTCGTAAGTCAAGCGGCGTGTTGTAGTCATCATCACCTGTCCACTTCCCGCAGTACATATTCGCTTCTCCATCTTTGTCCGCACATAATCTCGTCCAAGCTTCCATCCCCGCTAAGGCGCCTCCCCCCTTGTCTGAAACCCAAGCACTAACAATGGCAGAACCGAGCAGCGTCCGCCGAAAGAGTGGCTGGAATTCGCTCCCCACAGAGTTAATCAAGCTCATTGTTTCGCGTGTGGACAATCTCAGTACCATGCCGCTCGTCGCGTGCTCGTTGGGGCTGTAGCGTTTACTCAAAGCCCTCAGGCCGAAGCTTTTTAAGCCAGCTCCTTACTTGCTGATGCCGCCTGATCTTCAAAAATGGTGTATCAAGCAGCATAACGATCATGGGGTGGCGAGCATCAACCCCCTTCACTGCGATCCAATCCCCATCAGCCTCAACTACATTAATGGTATGTACTGGGTCGGCATGAACACATCTTGGATGGTGCTCGTCGACTGTCACGGCAGCTGGATGCTCGTGGAGGTCTACACCCGGCGATTGATCCCCCTTCCTTCGACTAACACTGCGCTGCTTTGGCACCGTGGCCCAGAATACTCGGAATCTTACAGTAGCCAACATGATACCAAGTTTGATTTGCTCAAGGTTGTAATCTGCCAAGTGCCCACAAGATCTGCGAATTATAAAGACTTCAGGCTAATTGTGTTCTTCAACCGCGGTCTCGCCTATCTGACAGGTCACTGTGGTAAGTGGATAAATCTACACGTCCATCACAGGATCATACATCCTCCATGGTTCTATGATGCCATTGAACACAAGGGCTTCATTTACGTTGTCGACTCCTTCTATGGCTGGGCGTATTGCTGGCCTACTCTAGTCATCGCTACAAACGGCTGTTACAGCAGTATGTTACTTTCCTATGATATCATGATGGCTTGCTTATATTACTATCAACATTTACTGAAAAAATATTCATGCTCATAACATGATGTTCTTAAGATTGACTAAATCAAGAGCCCTTTTTTATTTGACTCCAACTTGATATGATGTTGCAGGCCGCCTGGTGTCCCTACCCTTCCTAATCCCATAACCTTTCAAAGAAAAGCGGCATGGCAGTTGCAGGTGGTTCCTGGCTCGATCAGACGACGGTAAAAGATTGATGATCGTTCGCACATACCGGACGTGTTGTTTCGCGGAATACAATCATAGTCACTGCAAGGTCTTTGAGCAGGATCCCAGCTTCTCTGGGCCTTCAGGAATTTTTGACTGGAGGCTGGTAAGTAGCCTTGGTACACGCTCTCTGTTTGTCAGACTGAATTATCCGATTAACCAGGAGATAACCGACGGCAAGGATCATGATGGCAACGCGGTTTCGTTCATCAGGCAAAACTGTATGTACACAGCGTACCATGCATCTCTGCATGCACCATACCCTGATATGTGCCGCCACTCTCTACAGCCCAAAGTAGGAGAGAGGGTCGCAAGTATCAGACTTCGACCTGCTGGCTGGAGTTTCCCCTGTCAGGCACCCATCTGGTTCAAGCCGTCATCCAATCTCCACAGCTTAATAAATAGTAACGTCTAACTGAGCCAGTTAGTTAGATGCGTACACTTGGTGTAGTAGGATCTTTATTTAGTTTGATGCATACACTTGTTCTTTTTTGGTAGCCCTTTTGTAATGATGGCTAATGTTTGGTTTGGAAGAGAGAGCTGCGTCTTCACTCTTCTGGCCTGCTTACTGCTTCTGTTGCACCCCCAGCCCTGGTTGCTGCTGCTGCTGTTTTCAATGTACAATCAGTAGTATATTTCGTCTGTTGGTTGAATAAATGTGTTGTTAGAATGACAAGCACAATATTTTGGAAGTCGTTGCACGGTTCGATCATTTAGTGCCCCATACCATACGTAGCTCATACTATTTTTCATATGGAACACATTTTCCACTTGTTGATAACATGCAGCCCACTGATAAAGGCCCAATAGAGAAGCCCATAATTAACTGGAAGGGAGGCTCTCACATGAATCCGGCCCAGGTACATGCTCATGGTCCCCTAAACATAAATAAGTAAATAAATAAATAAAGCTAAATGCTCATGCACCAGTTCTTTGGGAAAATAGGTAGCCCAGTATTTCTTTTTGAAGAATACCCAAGCTAGGCCTATTTGTTTTCTCCGAATTACTGGGCTGCAAATCTTTCAAGACGAGGAGGGATGCATTCCATCCTGGCCAAAGAGTATGGTCAATGTCTGTTAAAAGTAATATCAAAAGGGGTTGAAAATTCCAAAAAAATTATAGCAAATGGGATATTAGTTTTTTTTGTTTTTGTTCTTCACTAAAATCTTATATGTATTTCATTGGATTTAACATGACATAGTACTAATTTATTTTTAAATTTGTTTTAGTATGGCTATTAATTTTTGGATTAAGAATATTTCGTTCCCCAGCAAAAATTTGCGAAGTTTCAAAATTTCTAACATATTTAGTTAATTTTTTGACCCTGGTACTAACCAGAAAATGGCCAACAATTCTAAAAATGGAAAACGGGCTGCAATAAATTCCATATGAATTAGAAAATGAGTAAAAATTATAAAATAATAGCAAATGGGTTGTACACGCCACAGATTTTGAGGCTGACTTGTTTACGCAAGGCTTTGTCAGTGAACACACGATTCTAGCAACAGTGACTGTTGGATGTCCATCCAATGGCTGATGTGCTTCTCAATCTCTGATCTTCCTGCTCCAGCCGCCTAAAGTAGCGCCGGCGGGACTGCCTGCTCCCTCCTCTTGTGGCCCGCTGTGATGTCGCGCGGGCTTCCCCGGCCCACCCTACTCCCTCCGCTGGCCTGGCCGCACGCAATCAACTGTCTGCTTATTACGCGAAAAAAAATGATTCCTCCCACTGACATCTGGGGCGCACCGGTTGGGAGGCTGACCTGTGGGCCTACTAAGTTGACGCGTACGCAGGGCTTGTCAACTTAGTCAACAAACGATTCTAGCAGCAGTAACCGTTGGATTTGAATCGAACTGTCCTGCTGCTTCTTCAATCGCTGCTCTTCTTGCACCAGCCGCCCAAACCAGCGCCGGGGAGACCGCCTGCTCCTGCCTCCAGTGGCCGGCTGTGCTGCCGTTGAGGCCTCATCGCCCCCTACTACTCCCACCGCTAGCCAGGCCCTGCGGCGACATCAGCCTCACACCACAACCGAACCAGTGAACCCTCGTACTCCTCTCCGCGTGGGCATCCACTGCCGCGTCTTTCCCGCTCCGCGTCGTCCCCTTCCTAGGCCTCGCCGTCGTCCACCGCCTTGGTGCTCTCGGCGCGGCGTGGTCAATGTGGTCAACGACATTCCATCGGAAGAGTAATGTACGTGGAGGAGCTGACAGCTGGGTCCACGGCCACAGCTTAGTTTTTTTGTGATTTGCCAAGTAAGTCGCTTTGTAAGGCCTGTTGGGCTGCAAATCTTTCAAGACGATGAGAGCTTTCATTCGGCTGGCCGAGAAAATGGCACATCAAAAATGAGAAATGGGTTGTACATTTGTAAAACACATCAAACCGGCAATTAGTTTCAAATATCTTTTTCTTCATTTCGTGATTTTAAATTACATTAATTTTTATGCGTGGAGAATTTGTTGGATTTTATATTGATATACATTTATTTTTAAAATCAGTTTGAATGTGAGTCGAAATTTTGGGATTAAAAACAGTTCGGACCGCACCGAAATATGCAAAATTTCGTATAATTTTCTAACCGTGGCCACAATATGGGTTGTAATGCTAACAAAAAGAATATGGGCTCCAAAAAAAACTTAAGAATTAGCAAATGGGCTGTAAATTATTAGAAATAATGGCAGCTGGGTTGTATGCTGTTTTCCACAGATTTGAGGCTTTCCTAAAAAAAAGGTTAACGCACAAGCAGTGACTGTTGGATGGCCATCCAACGGCCGTCGTGCTTCTTCAATCTCTGCTCTTCCTGCTCCAGCCGCTCAAACAAGCGCCGGCGGGACTGCCTGCTCCCTCCTCCCCGCGGCCGGCTCTGACAGCTCGGACCCACCAGCTATATATTTGCATGCAAGGAAGTGCCTCCTTATTACGCACAAAAAAATGAATACTCCCCCTGTTAGCTGGGACCCAGTATAGTGGCAGGCTAACTTGTGGGCCTACTAAGTTGACGGGGACGGAGGGCTTTGTCAACTTAGTCAATATGCATGATTCTAGCTCCAGTGACCGTATGATGTCCATCCAACGGCCATAGTGCTTCTTCAACCTCTGGTCTTCTTGCTCCAGCCGCCCAAACCAGCGCCGGTCGTGCCTCGTGCTCCTGCCTCCCGTGGCCGGCTGCGATGCGGCGGAGGCCTCACCACCCCCTACTACTCCCACCGCTGGCCAGGACACCCCTCTACTCACCCACACCCCCTGTTATTTTGCGGCGACGGCAGCCTCACACCGCAGCGAACCAGTGAACCCTCGTACTCCTCTACGCGTGGGCATCCATTGCCGCGTCTTCCCCGGCTCCGCGGCATCCCCTTCCTAGGCCTCGCCGTCGTCCACCGCCCTGGTGCTCTCGGCGCGGCATGGTCAACGTGGTCAAGGAATGGCTTCCATTGGACGTGGACTGTACGTGGAGAGGCTGACAGCTGGGTCCACGGCCACAGCAAGGAAGTGCCTCCTTGTTACGCGCAAAATAATTATTCCTCCACCTGACAACAGGGACCCACCGGACGATCCACTGTATTTCGCGAAAAACGTTTCCCCCCTGACTGCTGGGACCTACCAGCTACACCTTCACACGCAAGGAAGTGCATCCGGGCAAAAAAACAAAACGATTCGCCCCCCCCCCCCGACTACTGGGACCGACCAGCTACATCTTCGCACGCAAGGAAGTGCGTCCGGGCAAAAAACAGATTGCCCCCTGACTGCTGGGACCCACCAGCTATATCTTTGCATGCAATGAAGTGCGTTTGGGCAAAAAACCGATTCGCACGCCTGACTGCTGGGACCCACCAGCTACATCTTCACACGCAAAGGAAGTGCGCCCGAGCAAAAACAAACGATTCACCCCTCTGGCTGCTGGGACCCACCAGCTACATTTTTGCACGCAAGGAAGTGCCTGACAGTCGGGACCCAACTGGTCGAAGCGTACGTAGCGTTGTCATTCTGGTCGCGAACGTGTACGTACATATATACCGGTCGATGTAGAGGCGCGCACGTGTCGTAGTAGAGGCGCGTACGTGTCGTAGTAGAGGCGCGCACGTAGCATGTACATGTACGTACAACAGCCAGGGTGCAAGAAAGAAAATACGGCCACATACGTACATACGGGCAGGGTCTCGAACGCCTACTCGCGCATACGTACGGCCAGAGCTCGTGTACATGGCTGGGTCGGAACGGAGAAATATCGTCGTCGTCGTGTTCATGAGGAGGCAACGGAATGCGTCGTGTTCATGGGGAGGCAACAAAATGCGTCGTGTTCATCGGGAGGCAACGTAACGTGTGGGAACCAACCGGCTGGGTCGGAACAGAATGCGTGGTCGTGTTCATCGGGAGGGCTTGGACAGAACAGGTGATGGAAACGAGGCCTGGCGTACTGCACAACGGAGGAAACGGACCTCCTACGTTCGGAACGGGGTCCTCTTGATCGGGAGGGGTGTGGCGTACCGCAAAACGGAGGAAACGGACCTCCTACGGTCGAAACGGGGGTCCTATTGTTCGGGAGGGGTGTGGCATACCGCAAAACGGACGAAACAGACCTCCTACGGTCGAAATGGGGGTCTTGTTGATCGGGAGGGGTGTGGCGTACCGCAAAACGGACGAAACGGACTTGTGTTGGAGCGCTACGGTCAAAATGGGGGTCCTGTTCATCGGGAGGGGTGTGGCGTACCGCAAAACGGGACTCCACGGGATACTGTTCATCTCCACCGTCGACCTCCTCCAGCCTCCACGGGCTCCTGTTCATCCAGCCTCCACCGCGCGCTACTCCACCGGCTACTGTTCAACCACCCCTCCACGGGCACCCCTCCATCGTCTATTGTTCATCCAGCCCTCCACACCACGGGGTCCTGTTCAACCACCCCTCCACGGCCACCCCTCCACCGTCTACTGTTCATCCAGCTCTCCACACCACGGGGTCCTACTCATCCAGAGGCAATGCCACCTCTCATTGTCCATCCACCGCCCCCCCCCCCCCCCCCCCCCCGCCCGCAATGCTCACTGTTCATTCAATCGATCGGCTTCAGTTAGCAGCAGTAGCGAAGGAATGGCTTGATCGATTTCAGTTAACAACCATCGATCAACCGCTCGGGTTCAGTAATGCGTAGCTTGCAGTGCAATCGCTCGGGTTCAGTTAGAGCCCAACGCCTCGCTCGGGTTCAGTTAGAGCCAACGCCTCACACACACGCGCGTATGTGTACGAGAAAAACGTGCATCGCTCGGCCCCCGACCTCCCACCGTAACCGGGAACTCCCCGAAATTTTCCTCCCCCTCGCTTCTATTACGGTTTTTTCCGTCATGGACGACCCAAAGAATGTCATGCAGCTGCGTCTCCAGCCCGCCCAGGACGAAAAGCCCATTTTCTGTCATGATTTTTTGTCATAGAAGTAGCATCCCATCACATCTATGATGATACCGGGTTTTGTCACAATTATCGTCATAGAAGTGTCATATGTATGACATAATTTTTTTCGTTCAGCCCAAAATGTCACGAGTGTGTCTTTTTTTTGTAGTGCCCCCCATCGAGCCATGGTGACGGCTCACGCGCAGCGGCGACGAGGCTACAGTGCTAGTGGCAGCCTCGGGGCTCCTCAAGGTGGGTACTTGTTGGCGCTGCTCCAGCCCCGGTGACCTTGGATCCGCGTCTCTCCGGCGTCCATGGTTGACGGTGTCCTATGCCGGGTAGCTCTGGCCTTGGCGGACCAACAGTTGCTTCCCTTCCAGATCGCTTGGCTCACCGACGTCCCGACGGCTATGGCCTCAGCAACATGGATCTGCGTCCCTCCAGTCCCTGTTTGCCGGCGTTGCTAATCATCGTCGGCCCACCCGGTTGTGGTTTTCTTTGCTGCCTGTCCTACATGTATGCCTCAAAGCCTTGCCTTTTACTAGATCCAGCGCTCGTGTGTTCGGAGACGGTGCCATCCTCCGAGGGAAGGTGCCTCCAATCCCCTTCCGACATGCTGGCTCCGACCAGCGTCGGCTTCCTCATTCGACTCCAGATACGGCGGCTATGGGATTGCTCAGCCTGAGGCTTAGGAGAAATCCTTGCTTGGGTTGCTGGTGCTGGCAGCGACGGCGTTTGCGAATGTCGTTCCCTCCTTGGAGGCGCTGTCAAGGCTCTCAGCTGTGCCCCTCTTCGAGCTTAGGGGAAACCCTAGGTCTGGTTCCTCCGGACCGGATGGCGACGACGTCTCGGCGACGAATTCCTTCTTGAAGGCGCTATCTTGCTCGCTCGCGGTGTCCCCGTGTTCTGGCTTATGTTGGAAGTCTTGCTAGTTTGGCATTGCCGATCTCGGTTCGAGCTTGGTAGGTTTAGCTGTGATGTATTCTCTTTTCGGGCCGAGCACCCCTTGCCTGTCTGCTCTGGACGCCATGTCCACGCCTGCGTGCGTTCGTGTCATGAGTTGTACCCCTCTTTGTACGCATTCTACTCCTTCTATCAATGCAATGATACGCAAGCTTTGCGTATTCGCGAAAAAAATGATCGTTAACCATTGACTCTTGAGAACAGTTTAAAAATTTGAGATAATTCAAAAAAACTTCATTGATATGAAAAAAATGTTGACGAATTCAACAATAAGTTCATGAATTTTAAAAAGGTTCATCGGTTTTGAGTTCACCAATTTGAAAAAGGTTCACAAATTTTGAAAATAGTCACAAAATGAAAAATGTTCACGGATTTCAAAAAGTTCATGATTTGAATGAAGTTTCAAATGTGAAGGTGTTCATGTATTTGTAAAAAGGAAAAAAGAAAAGGAAAGGTAACATGAAAAAAGAAAGCAGCAAACAGAAAATAAAAACCCGGGTAAAAACCCGATGAAAACCCGACAAAAAAAAGAAAAAACATAGTCCGGAAGGCATAGAAATGAGAAGAAACATAAGTATTACTAGTACGAAATATGTAAGTGGCAAGCGTGTGGAAGATTGCAAAACTGCCACACGATCCAGCACCGTCAGATCCGATCGCGCGCACTCACCCCCACCGGATCTATCGACACGAGCGGTGGAAGACTGGTCAACGCGGCGGTGCGGGCACGCGTCTCCTCTGGATGAGGATGTAGGCGACGGTGCTGGCGACTTCCAGCGGGGAAGGCTTGGGTCTGCACGGCAGATCCGGTGGCCAGCATCGTGGGGCCGGCCGAATTTGGTCGAGGAAGGTCGGAGGTAATCGGCGGCGGCAGGTGACGGCACAAGGGCCCTGTCTCGGGGCTGAGGTCGACCAGGGCGGTCTATGCGAGGAAGAGACGAGGGCGAGAAGAAAGTAACGGAGAGGAATGGCTGGGAATAGAAGGGAGAAGGGGAACGACTGGGTTTCTGACCTGCTTCGGTGGCCGGTGGTCACCGGCCGCATGGAGGCTCGTTGTCTCCTCGGGGGGACGGCATGCCACAAATGTGTCAGCGGCATGGCTCATCCGCCACGCCGGCGACGGCCGTCTCCAAGTAGCCGTTGACGCTGGTCGTCGCACTGGTGCTGCTTTTCTAGCCAATCACCATGTGGACTTGCCACAGCAAAATACAGTAGCTGTTGCGCAAGTGATCGATGGATGAGCCCTATGCACAAGCGTCACTCCCGCTCCGGCCGGCTGTGAACAAGCAGAAAAGGACACACCCATGTTTCTTGATCCAGAATTTCTACTGTCTAATTGTGTAGAAAAACGGCGCACTCAAACTGCTGCTAATCTACTTAGTTGACAGTTGTTTGAATTCCTGTAGTAGTAGTAGATATAAGTAAATAAAATTAGTTGTTGCACTATGCCAGATGGATTAATTAGTCCGTTTGAAAATGCTACAAGATTGCGTCAAGTGTAGTTGGTTGAAATTCGGAGAGGAAACTCAGGTTTAGTCATGTCAATTCAGATTCACAGAGAAGATGCTGATTTTTATATGATTTAGCATTTGAAATGAAGAGAGAAAATTCAGTACTAGATGAAAATTAGTTTCTGCACAATACACTGCTTTCAGGTACTCTATATCATTTGTCTTGTTGAATTTTTTATTAACTTGTGTTTTAGCAATATGAGATCACTGATCTGCTGCAACATTTGTAGTGCTAGTGACATAAGTCATAATCTCCCGCGTAGAGCTACTGGCCATCTCTCAAGTGACTTAGGAATTATCACCACGATGATTTTGACCCGATGAAAAAAAGGTTGTTGAAAAACATAATTACGGTAACTTTTTTGTGTACATAGCATTGGTAATATACGCACCACAAACTACATAACTTCCATATAAGAATCGCGGCAACTTTGAGTCGGAGGGAAAAAATTGTTGAAAACATACCTCCTGTGACTTCTGTGAAAATAGCACGATAATATATGCCCCACGGACATGATAACTTAGGTGCAAACACCGTGGTATTTTGGACCCGAGAAAAAAGTTGCTAAAAGCATACCCACGGTAAATTTTATGTAAGTAGCATGGTAATATATGCACCACAGACCTAATAATTTAAGTGAAAACACCATGGTAACTTTTATAACGGGGAAGAAAAATATTGAAAAGAACCCCCGTTGATTTCTATGTAAATAGTGCGGTAACATACACACCGGAGACCTGATAACTTGGGTACAAACACCAGAGTAACTTTGACCATGTTAAAAAAGTTGTTGAAAAGGTATCCTTGATAACTTCTGTGTAAATAGTACGATAATATACGCATCGTAGACCTGATAACTTAGGTGAAAACACTGTGGTAATTTGAACACGAGCAAAAAAAATTCTAAAACATACCACCGGTAACTGATGTGTACATAGCATGGTAATATACGCACCACATACCTGATAATTTATGTCCAAAACACCATGGTAACTTTTCAACCCATGAAAAAAAGGTTGATGAGACATACCCTGGTAACTTTTGTGTAAATAGCATGATATTTTCAGCACCGCAGACTCTATAACTTACGTACAAACACTAAGGTAACTTTAGCCAAGGAGGGAAAAAGGTTGTTGAAAACATACCCCCAGTCACTTATGTGAACATAGCATAGTAATAAACGAATCACACACTCGATAACTTACATACAAATGATAACTTTGGCCAACAAGGTAAAAAGTTGCTAAAAACATCTTCTCCCTCCCCCTCCTTCGATAAATCATGTGAAAATAGCTCGGTGATATATGAACCACATACTTGATAACTTACATACAAGCAGCACGTTAACTTTTACCGATGAGAGAAAAAAAATTGTTGGAAAATATACCCCCGATAACTTATGTGACGGTAATTAATATACAAACCACATACTCCATACCTTATGTACAAATACCGTGGTAACTTGACTAGGGGGTTGAAAAGCATCCTCTGATAACATGTGAAAATACCATGGTAATATATGAACCCATACCCATTAACTTACGTACAAACGCCATGGTAACTTTGACTAAAGAGGAAAAAAGTTGTTGAAAAACCATAACCCGGTAACTTATATCAAAACAACATGGTAATATACAAATAGCATACCCGACAACTTATGTACAAACACCGCGATAACTTTTGAGCAAAGAGGAAAAGTTGTTAAAAAACATCCCCTGATAACTTATGTGAAAATAGCACGGTAATGTATGAATCACAAATCTGATAACTTAAGTACAAACACCAAGGTTGTTGGGTAACGTAGTAATTTCAAAATTTTCCTACGCACACGCAAGATCATGGTGATGACATAGCAACGAGAGGGGAGAGTGTTCATCCACGTACCCTCGTAGACCGTAAGCGGAAGCGTTAGCACAACGCGGTTGATGTAGTCGTACGTCTTCACGATCCGACCGATCCAAGCACCGAACGTACGGAGCCTCCGAGTTCAGCACACGTTCAGCTCGATGACGATCTCCGGCCTCCGATCCAGCTGAGCTCTGAAGATGAGTAACGTCAGCATGAGGGCGTGGTGACGATGATGATGTTCTACCGGCGCAGGGCTTCGCCTAAACTCCACGACAATATGACCGAGGTGGAATATGGTGGAGGGGGGCACCACACACGGCTAAGGAACGATCCGTAGATCAACTTGTGTGTCTTTGGGGTGCCCTCCCGCCCCCGTATATAAAGGAGCCAGGGGGAGGAGGCGGCCGGCCAAGGAGGGCACGCCAAGGGGGGAGTCCTACTCCCACCGGGAGTAGGACTCCCTTCTTTCCAAGTAGGAGTAGGAGAAGGGGGGAAAGAGGAGGAAGAGGGGAAGGAAAGGGGGGGGCGCCGCCCCCCTTCCCTTGTCCTATTCGGACTAGGAGGGGGAGGGGCGCGCGGCCCCCTCCTGGCTCCTTCCCTCTTCTCCCTCGTGGCCCATGTAGGCCCAATAACCCCCCAGGGGGTTCCGGTAACCTCCCGGTACTCCGGTAAAATGCCGATTTCACCCGGAACGATTCCGATGTCCAAATATTGGCTTCCAATATATCAATCTTTATGTCTCGACCATTTCGAGACTCCTCGTCATGTCCGTGATCACATCCGGGACTCCGAACAAACTTCGGTACATCAAAACTTATAAACTCATAATAAAACTGTCATCGTAACGTTAAGTGTGCGGACCCTACGGGTTCGAGAACTATGTAGACATGACCTAGAACCATTCACGGTCAATAACCAATAGCGGGACCTGGATGCCCATATTGGTTCCTACATATTCTACGAAGATCTTTATCGGTCAAACCGCATAACAACATACGTTGTTCCCTTTGTCATCGGTATGTTACTTGCCCGAGATTTGATCGTCGGTATCCAATACCTAGTTCAATCTCGTTACCGGCAAGTCTCTTTACTCGTTCCGTAATAAATCATCTTATAACTAACTCATTAGTTATAATGCTTGCAAGGCTTAGGTGATGAGTATTACCGAGAGGGCCCAGAGATACCTCTCCGACAATCGGAGTGACAAAACCTAATCTCGAATTATGCCAACCCAACATGTACCTTCGGAAACACCTGTAGAGCACCTTTATAATCACCCAGTTACGTTGTGACGTTTGGTAGCACACAAAGTGTTCTTCCGGTAAACGGGAGTTGCACAATCTCATAGTTGCGGGAACTTTGTATAAGTCATGAAGAAAGCAATAGCAGTATTACTAAACGATCAAGTGCTAGGCTAACGGAATGGGTCATGTCAATCACATCATTCTCCTAATGATGTGATCCCACTAATCAAATGACAACACATGTCTATGGTTAGGAAACATAACCATCTTTGATTAATGAGCTAGTCAAGTAGAGGCATACTAGTGACTATAGTTTTGTCTATGTATTCACACATGTATCATGTTTCCGGTTAATACAATTCTAGCATGAATAATAAACATTTATCATGATATGAGGAAATAAATAATAACATTATTATTGCCTCTAGGGCATATTTCCTTCAGTCTCCCACTTGCACTAGAGTCAATAATCTAGATTACATAGTAATGATTCTAACACCCATGGAGTCTTGGTGCTGATAATGTTTTGCTCGTGAGAGAGGCTTAGTCAATGGGTCTGCAACATTCAGATCCGTATGTATTTTGCAAATCTCTATGTCTCCCACTTGGACTTGGTCCCGAATGGAATTGAAGCGTCTCTTGATGTTCTTGGTCCTCTTGTGAAATCTGGATTCCTTTGCCAAGGCAATTGCGCCAGTATTGTCACAGAAGATTTTCATTGGTCCCGATGCACTAGGTATGACACCTAGATCGGAAATGAACTCCTTCATCCAGACTCCTTCATTTGCTGCTTCAGAAGTAGCTATGTACTCCGCTTCACATGTAGATCCCACCACGATGCTTTGTTTAGAACTGCACCAACTTACAGCTCCACCGTTTAATAAAAACACGTATCCGGTTTGCGATTTAGAATCGTCCGGATCAGTGTCAAAGCTTGCATCGACGTAACCATTTACGACTAGCTCTTTGTCACCTCCATATACGTGAAACATATCCTTAGTCCTTTTTAGGTATTTCAGGATGTTCTTGACCGCTGTCCAGTGATCCACTCCTGGATTACTTTGGTACCTTCCTGCAAGCTTATTTCTAAGCATACGTCAGGTCTGGTACACAGCATTGCATACATGATAGAGCCTATGGCTAAAGCATGGGGAACATTTTTCATTTTCTCTCTATCTTCTGCTGTGGTCGGGCATTGAGTTTGACTCAAGTTCACACCTTGTAGCACAGGCAAGAATCCTTTCTTTGCCTGATCCATTTTGAACTTTCTCAAAATTTTGTCAAGGTATGTGCTTTGTGAAAGTCCTATTAAGCGTCTTGATCTATCTCTATAGATCTTGATGCCCAATATGTAAGAAGCTTCACCGAGGTCTTTCATTGAAAAACTTTTATTCAAGTATCCCTTTATGCTATCCAGAAATTCTATATCATTTCCAATTAATAATATGTCATCTACATATAAAACTAGAAATGCTACAGAGCTCCCACTCACTTTCTTGTAAATACAGGCTTCTCCAAAAGTCTGTATAAAACCATATGCTTTGATCACACTATCAAAGCATTTATTCCAACTCTGAGATGCTTGCACCAGTCCATAAATGGAACGCTGGAGCTTGCACACTTTGTTAGCACCTTTTGGATCAACAAAACCTTCCGACTGCATCATATACAACTCTTCTTCTAGAAATCCATTCAAGAATGCAGTCTTGACATCCATTTGCCAAATTTCATAATCATGAAATGCAGCAATAGCTAACATGATTCGGACAGACTTAAGCATCGCTACGGGTGAGAAAGTCTCATCGTAGTCAACCCCTTGAACTTGTCGAAAACCTTTTGCAACAAGTCGAGCTTTATAGACAGTTACATTACCATCAGCGTCAGTCTTCTTCTTAAAGATCCATTTATTCTCAATGGCTTGCCGATCATCGGGCAAGTCAACCAAAGTCCATACTTTGTTTTCATACATGGATCCCATCTCATATTTCATGGCCTCTAGCCATTTTGTGGAATCTGGGCTCATCATCGCTTCCTCATAGTTCGTAGGTTCATCATGGTCAAGTAACATGACTTCCAGAATAGGATTACCGTACCACTCTGGTGCGGATCTTACTCTGGTAGACCTACGAGGTTCAGTAGAAACTTGATCTGAAGTTTCATGATCAATATCATTAGCTTCCTCACTAATTGGTGTAGTTGTCACAGGAACCGGTTCTCGTGATGAACTACTTTCCAATAAGGGAGTAGATACAGTTATCTCATCAAGTTCTACTTTCCTCCCACTCACTTCTTTCGAGAGAAATTCCTTCTCTAGAAAGGATCCATTCTTAGCAACGAATGTCTTGCCTTCGGATCTGTGATAGAAGGTGTACCCAACAGTCTCTTTTGGGTATCCTATGAAGACACGTTTCTCCGATTTGGGTTCGAGCTTATCTGGTTGAAGTTTCTTCACATAAGCATCGCAGCCCCAAACTTTAAGAAACGACAACTTTGGTTTCTTGCCAAACCACAGTTCATAAGGCGTCGTCTCAACGGATTTTGATTGTGCCCTATTTAACGTAACTGCGGCCGTCTCTAAAGCATAACCCGAAAACGATAGCGGTAAATAAGTAAGAGACATCATAGATCGCACCATATCAAGTAAAGTACGATTACGACGTTCGGACACACCATTTCGTTGTGGTGTTCCGGGTGGCGTGAGTTGCGAAACTATTCCGCATTGTTTCAAATGTAAACCAAACTCGTAACTCAAATATTCTCCTCCACGATCAGATCGTAGAAACTTTATTTTCTTGTTACGATGATTTTCCACTTCACTCTGAAATTCTTTGAACTTTTCAAATGTTTCAGACTTGTGCTTCATTAAGTATATATACCCATATCTGCTCAAATCATCTGTGAAGGTGAGAAAATAACAATATCCGCCACGAGCCTCAACATTCATCGGACCACATACATCTGTATGTATGATTTCCAACAAATCTGTTGCTCTCTCCATAGTACCGGAGAACGGTGTTTTAGTCATCTTGCCCATGAGGCACGGTTTGCAAGTACCAAGTGATTCATAATCAAGTGATTCCAGAAGTCCATCAGTATGGAGTTTCTTCATGCGTTTTACACCGATATGACCTAAACGGCAGTGCCACAAATAAGTTGCACTATCATTATCAACTCTGCATCTTTTGGCTTCAACATTATGAATATGTGTATCACTACTATCGAGATTCAATAAAAATAGACCACTCTTCAAGGGTGCATGACCATAAAATATATTACTCATATAAATAGAACAACCATTATTCTCTGATTTAAATGAATAACCGTCTCGCATTAAACAAGATCCAGATATAATGTTCATGCTCAACGCTGGCACCAAATAACAATTATTCAGGTCTAAAACTAATCCCGAAGGTAGATGTAGAGGTAGCGTGCCGACCGCGATCACATCGACTTTGGAACCGTTTCCCACGTGCATCGTCACCTCGTCCTTGGCCAGTGCTCGCTTATTCCGTAGTCCCTGTTTTGAGTTGCAAATATTAGCAACAGAACCAGTATCAAATACCCAGGTGCTACTATGAGCTCTAGTTAGGTACACATCAATAACATGTATATCACATATACCTTTGTTCACTTTGCATATTTCTTATCCGCCAAATACTTGGGGCAGTTCCGCTTCCAGTGACCAGTCTGCTTGCAGTAGAAGCACTCAGTTTCAGGCTTAGGTCCAGACTTGGGTTTCTTCTCTTGAGCAGCAACTTGCTTGCCGTTCTTTTTGAAGTTCCCCTTCTTCTTCCCTTTGCCCTTTTTCTTGAAACCAGTGGTCTTGTTGACCATCAACACTTGATGCTCCTTCTTGAATTCTACCTCCGCAGCTTTTAGCATTGCGAAGAGCTCGGGAATAGTCTTGTTCATCCCTTGCATATTATAGTTCATCACAAAGCGCTTGTAGCTTGGTGGCAGTGATTGGAGAATTCTGTCAATGACACTATCATCAGGAAGATTAACTCCCAGTTGAATGAAGTGATTATTATACCCAGACATTCTGAGTATGTGTTCACTGACAGAACTATTCTCCTCCATCTTGCAGCTATAGAACTTATTGGAGACTTCATATCTCTCAATCCGGGCATTTGCTTGAAATATTAACTTCAACTCTTGGAACATCTCATATGCTCCATGACGTTCAAAACGTCGTTGAAGACCCGGTTCTAAGCCGTAAAGCATGGCACACTGAACTATAGAGTAGTCATCAGCTTTGCTCTGCCAGACGTTCTTAACGTCGTCAGTTGCATCAGCAGCAGGCCTGGCACCCAGCGGTGCTTCCAGGACGTAACTTTTCTGTGCAGCAATGAGGATAATCCTCAGGTTACGGACCCAGTCCGTGTAATTGCTACCATCATCTTTCAACTTTGCTTTCTCAAGGAACGCATTAAAATTCAACGGAACAACAGCACGAGCCATCTATCTACAAACAAACAAAGACAAGCAAAATACTATCAGGTACTAAGTTCATGATAAAGTTAAGTTCAATTAATCATATTACTTAAGAACTCCCACTTAGACAGACATCTCTCTAGTCATCTAAGTGATCACGTGATCCAAATCAACTAAACCATAACCGATCATCACGTGAGATGGAGTAGTTTTCAATGGTGAACATCACTATGTTGATCATATCTACTATATGATTCACGCTCGACCTTTCGGTCTCCGTGTTCCGAGGCCATATCTGCATATGCTAGGCTCGTCAAGTTTAACCTGAGTATTCCGCATGTGCAAAACTGGCTTGCACCCGTTGTAGATGGACGTAGAGCTTATCACACCCGATCATCACGTGGTGTCTGGGCACGACGAACTTTGGCAATGGTGCATACTCGGGGAGAACACTTCTTGATAATTTTAGTGAGAGATCATCTTAAAATGCTACCGTCAATCAAAGCAAGATAAGATGCATAAAGGATAAACATCACATGCAATCAATATAAGTGATATGATATGGCCATCATCATCTTGTGCTTGTGATCTCCATCTCCGAAGCACCGTCGTGATCACCATCGTCACCGGTGCGACACCTTGATCTCCATCATAACATCATTGTCGTTACGCCATCTATTGCTTCTACGACTATCGCTACCGCTTAGTGATAAAGTAAAGCAATTACAGGGCGTTTGCATTTCATACAATAAAGCGACAACCATATGGCTCCTGCCAGTTGCCGATAACTTCAGTTACAAAACATGATCATCTCATACAATAAAATATAGCATCACGTCTTGACCATATCACATCACAACATGCCCTCCAAAAACAAGTTAGACGTCCTCTACTTTGTTGTTGCAAATGTTACGTGGCTGCTACGGGCTTAGCAAGAACCGTTCTTACCTACGCATCAAAAACCACAACGATAGTTCGTCAAGTTGGTGCTGTTTTAACCTTCGCAAGGACCGGGCGTAGCCACACTCGATTCAGCTAAAGTGAGAGAGACAGACACCCGCCAGCCACCTTTAAGCACGAGTGCTTGTAACGGTGAAACCAGTCTCGCGTAAGCGTACGCGTAATGTCGGTCCGGGCCGCTTCATCTCACAATACCGCCGAACCAAAGTATGACATGCTGGTAAGCAGTATGACTTGTATCGCCCACAACTCACTTGTGTTCTACTCGTGCATATAACATCAACGCATAAAAACCTAGGCTCGGATGCCACTGTTGGGTAACGTAGTAATTTCAAAATTTTCCTACGCACACGCAAGATCATGGTGATGACATAGCAACGAGAGGGGAGAGTGTTCATCCACGTACCCTCGTAGACCGTAAGCGGAAGCGTTAGCACAACGCGGTTGATGTAGTCGTACGTCTTCACGATCCGACCGATCCAAGCACCGAACGTACGGAGCCTCCGAGTTCAGCACACGTTCAGCTCGATGACGATCTCCGGCCTCCGATCCAGCCGAGCTCCGGAGATGAGTTCCGTCAGCACGACGGCATGGTGACGATGATGATGTTCTACCGGCGCAGGGCTTCGCCTAAACTCCGCGACAATATGACCGAGGTGGAATATGGTGGAGGGGGGGCACAGCACACGGCTAAGGAACGATCCGTAGATCAACTTGTGTGTCTTTGGGGTGCCCCCCCGCCCCCGTATATAAAGGAGCTAGGGGGGAGGAGGCGGCCGGCCAAGGAGGGCGCGCCAAGGGGGGAGTCCTACTCCCACCGGGAGTAGGACTCCCTTCTTTCCAAGTAGGAGTAGTGTAATGCCCCGGATTCGATGCGCCAGGTGTCCGCCAGTTATTCGCCGTCGTTGCCATGTCTTTTGCTTGCGTGTTGCATTTTGCCATGTCATCATCTACTTTTCATATCATGTCATCTTGTGCATTTCATTTTGCATTCGTGTTCGTCTCATGCATCAGAGCATTTTCCCCGTTGTCCGTTTTGCAATCCGACTCTCCTATGTTCCCCGGCGTCCCCTTCTTGACTCTTTTCGTGTGCGGGTGTTAAACTTTCTCGGAATGGCCCGAGGTTTGCCAAGCGGCCTAGCACCGGTAGACCGCCTGTCAAGTTTCGTGCCATTTGGAGGTCGTTGGATACTCCAACGGTTAACCGGGTAACCGCAAAGCCCCCCTTTTGTTGCAGCCCAACACCCCTTCCAAAGTGGCCCAAAACCCATCTAACTCCGCTCCATGCTCTCGGTCGTTCGATCACGATCGCGTGGCCGAAAACCGCTCCTCATTTGGACTCTCCTAGCTCCCTCTACCTATAAATAAGTCCTCCCCTCCATTTTTCGCGGATGAATCCCCAAACCCTAGATCAAATCGCCCTCCGCGCCGCCGGACGCGTCCACCGACGGCCGGACATGTCCAGCCGCCACGTCCCTCCGTCCAATCGGCGCGCGACACATCATCATCTCCGCCGCCGCAGCCAACCGCACCCCGCCACCTCAGCGCCCGCGTCGCCCCACTTCGCCGCCGGCCCGCGGGACCCGGATCGGGCCCGCGCGAGCCCGGCCGCGCCGCCGCCCGGGCCGCTCGCCGCCCGCGCCCTCCGCCTCCCACGCCGCCGCGTCTCGCCGCCGGACCCCGCCGCCTCCGCCCGCCGGCGACGACCCCGCCCTGCCGCCGCCGACCGGCACCTTCGCCGCCGCGGCTCATCCGCTCTGCTCCGCCGCCGGTCACCCCCAGCGCCGTCCCGCGCGCGGCCTCCGCCGCCTGCCGCCACCCTACCCGACGCGCGCTGCCGCCTGGCCTCCCGAGCCGAAGCCGTCCGCTGGCCAGCGCCCCGCCGGAGGAGCTCCGCCGCCCCGTGCCTCCTCGCGGCCGGATCCGGTCGGGGAGAGGCCCCGCCGCCGCGCCCCGCCGCCGGAGCGTCCTCCCCAACACCTCTGGCCGTCCTCCCCATCTTCTCCGGCGGAGATCCGGCGAGATCCGCCACCGCCTCGTAATCCGTGCAGCAACTGGAGGTTGACCCCGAAATCCACTAAGTCCTAGATTTTTGCATAATCATGCCATGTTCATGCCATCACATCTCTGCATCCGTAGCTCCGTTTTGTGCGTGTAATATGTCAAATTGTTCGTCTCGACGAGTACTTCATTTCATTCCATTGCATCATTTTCATTTGAGATCATCTTGATGCCCGAAATGCTGTTGGAAGAGTGCATGTTTATGTTAATCTGCTAAAACTGTTATAACTTGCTCATTTGTCATTTTTGCCATGATTGATGTGTGCATCCTATGAGGTTGATGTCTTCATGTGTTTTGATCTATGCCATGCCATCTTTCCAGGGGTGTATTCCATGTATTTTTGTGATCAATGTGGTGACTAGAACAAGCATGCAAACTAGGCTTCGTGATATTGCTGATTTTAGTCCCTGTTCTGCTGTTATTTTGATGCCATGTAAACTTGATGCTATAGAGAGATCCATGCATATTTTGAGATACTTCAGTAAGGGTGTTTTGAACATATGGTTATTGTCTATCCATTCATGCCCTTGTTTGCAATTATGGAGTAGTCTAGCATGTCATTTGAGTGCTCTACTTTTGCTTCAAAATGTTTCCTGGCAGATTGTTTACATGTTATTCAATATGGCCAAGCTTGCTATAGTTGATCCTTGCATGCTATGGACTTGTTCTTGACTTGGTTTGTTTCACAAACATGTCTTCTTGATGATGCTATGCTTATCTTGTCATGCAATGACTTGTGGTGAGTGAATCGAGCTTGTTAAGTAGTGTACTTGCTGTTACTGTTTTGCTAGACAGATTCTGTTATATTTTGTTGCTATGTTAACATGCTTCTACTAATCATTCTATGCATAATCTGGAGATGCTCTATAAACATGTTTTGATCTACATGTCATGCTCTATCCATTAATGCCCTTGGTTGCATTTATAGGTGGCTGTAGCTTGTTGTAATTTTTCTCTAAAGTTGCTTAAAAATGTTGCTGTCTGCCTGTTAACATTAAGTTCACTAGTTCCCATGTGTTTTGCTAGTGTTCCATGCACCCTATGACCTTGCTCTTGCCATGCTTAGCTTCATAAACATGCCTTCTTACTGTTGGTTGCCTTGCCATGCCATGTATTGCTCTGTGGTGAGTGGTTCAAGCTCACCAACATGCCTACTTATTGTTGTTCCTGCCATGTATGAATCTGTAATATAACTTGCCATGTTTACATGGGTGCCATCATATTTTCTGATCCTTTTTGGCTCATGGTCAGTAAGGGACTTTTGATCTATGCAATTAGTAGATTCATGCTATGCCTTTGTTTGCCATAATAAGTTCCTGTAACATGTCGTTTGATAGCTCTAAACATTGCAACATGATGTTATTTCCTGATAAGTCTGAAACTGTTATTATTTGCAATCTTTCCATGTCATTTTGAGCATGTTCTAGTTGTTTCTGGAGATAGCTCAGTGTTCATGTCTTGTTATGTTTTACCTGTACTTCATGCCCATGTCTTTTGTTATTATGTTGGGGTGCTGTAGCATATTGTTTTGATGCTTGTAAGATGCCTAGTTGCTGTTTTGGACAGATTGTTGCTATGACTTGTATAGTGTGTGGGTGTTGAACCGTTGCTCCGTTTTGAGGGTGCTCTATATGAAACTTGCTTGATTTTGCATGTAGCTTCATATTACCATGTTGCATCCTTGTTTTGAGGTGTTTGCTTGATGTTTGTATGCATTTTGCATCAATGCCATGTTTAACTTGTTTTGCTCATATCTTCTAGGCCGTAGTTCCGAATCTAATGAACTTTATATGTAACTTGACTAGAATTTCGTGTAGTTCATCGTGGTGCATCTTAACTTGCGGTTTAACAACTTGAACATAAGGTTTATTCAGTTCTGGACCAATTTCGAAATTTGCATATGAGGACTTACCGGAATTGTTATATGTTGTTCCCGGCCTCATTTAAACTTGCCTTGATGTGTTGTTCTTGTTTGCATCATCTCTTGCCATGAGTAGCTTCATGTAGCCTTGTCATGCATCATGCTTGTTGTGCATCACGTCTTGTCATGTGTGGTGTGTTTACCATGTTGTGTGCTTCTTCTCGATAGTTCCCATTTCGTTGCGATCGTGAGGATTCGTTCGTCTACGCTTGGTTCGTCTTCGTGGCTTCATCCGTTCGTCTTCTTCATGGACTCGTTCTTCTTCCTTGCGGGATTTCAGGCAAGATGACCGCTACCCTGGATCTCATTACTATCATTGCTATGCTAGTTGCTTCGTTCTATCGCTATGTTGCGCTACCTATTACCTGTTTATCAAGCCATCCCATATTGCCATGAACCTCTAACCTTTGACACCTTTCCTATGCAAACCGTTGTTTGGCTATGTTACCGCTTTTGCTCAGCCCCTCTTATAGCGTTGCTAGTTGCAGGTGAAGTTGAAGATTTCTCCATGGTGGACAGGGTTTATGTTGGGATATCACAATATCTCTTATATTATTAATGCATCTATATACTTGGTAAAGGGTGGAAGGCTCGGCCTTATGCCTGGTGTTTTGTTCCACTCTTGCCGCCCTAGTTTCCGTCATACCGGTGTTATGTTCCCGGATTTTGCGTTCCTAACGCGGTCGGGTGATTTATGGGACCCCCCTAGCAGTTCACTTTGAATAAAACTTGCCCAGCAAGGCCCAACCTTGGTTTTACCATTTGCCTCACCACCACCTATACCCTTCCCTTGGGTCGGCCAACCCAAGGGTCATCTTTATTTTAGCCCCCCCCCCCCCCCCGGGCCAGTGCTTGTCTAAGTGTTGGTCCGAACCGAGCCGCCTGCGGGGCCACCTCGGGGAAACTCGAAGTCTGGTTTTACTCGTAGCCTGTCTCATCCGGTGTTGCCCTGAGAACGAGATATGTGCAGCTCCTATCGGGATTGTCGGCGCATCGGGCGGTCTTGCTGGTCTTGTTTTACCATTGTCGAAATGTCTTGTAAACCGGGATTCCGAGACTGATCGGGTCTTCTTGGGAGAAGGTCTATTCCTTCGTTGATCGCGAGAGCTTGTCATGGGCTAAGTTGGGACACCCCTACAGGGTATAAACTTTCGAGAGCCGTGCCCGCGGTTATGTGGCAGATGGGAATTTGTTAATGTCCAGTTGTAGATAACTTGACACCAGATCTGAATTAAAACGCATCAACCGCGTCTGTAGCCGTGATGGTCTCTTCTCGGCGGAGTCCGGGAAGTGAACACGGTCTTTGGGTTATGTTTGACGTAAGTAGGAGTTCAGGATCACCTCTTGATCATTGCTAGATGACGACCGTTCCTTTGCTTCTCTTCTCGCTCTCATTTGCGTATGTTAGCCACCATATCATGCTTAGCCGCTGCTGCAACCTCACCACTTTACCCCTTCCTTTTCCATTAAGCTTTGCTAGTCTTGATACCCATGGTAATGGGATTGCTGAGTCCTCGTGGCTCACAGATTACTACAACAATAGTTGCAGGTACAGGTTTTGCGATGATCCTGACGCGAGAGCGATGCTTGCTTGCGTTGAGTTCTTCTTCTGCTTCTTCGATCAGGGGATAGGTTCCAGGTCGGCAGCCTGGGCTAGCAGGGTGGATGTCGTTTGAGTTTCTGTTTGTGTTTCATCCGTAGTCGGATGGTGCTCTTATGTATTGTGATGTTGTATTCGTGTGGCATTGTATGCCTTTTGTATGTATCCCCTTCTATTATGTAATGTTGATGTAATGATATCCACCTTGCAAAAGGGTTTCAATATGCGGGTCTATCCTTGGTGGGACCTTCGAGTTCCTCTTGGATAGGGTCGCATATTGGGCGTGACAAGTAGGAGAAGGGGGGAAAGAGGAGGAAGAGGGGAAGGAAAGGGGGGGGCGCCGCCCCCCTTCCCTTGTCCTATTCGGACTAGGAGGGGGAGGGGCGCGCGGCCCCCTCCTGGCTCCTTCCCTCTTCTCCCTCGTGGCCCATGTAGGCCCAATAACCCCCCGGGGGGTTCCGGTAACCTCCCGGTACTCCGGTAAAATGCCGATTTCACCCGGAACGATTCTGATGTCCAAATATTGGCTTCCAATATATCAATCTTTATGTCTCAACCATTTAGAGACTCCTCGTCATGTCCGTGATCACATCCGGGACTCCGAACAAACTTCGGTACATCAAAACTTATAAACTCATAATAAAACTATCATTGTAACGTTAAGTGTGCGGACCCTACGGGTTCGAGAACTATGTAGACATGACCTAGAACCATTCACGGTCAATAACCAATAGCGGGACCTGGATGCCCATATTGGTTCCTACATATTCTACGAAGATCTTTATCGGTCAAACCGCATAACAACATACGTTGTTCCCTTTGTCATCGGTATGTTACTTGCCCGAGATTTGATCGTCGGTATCCAATACCTAGTTCAATCTCGTTACCGGGAAGTCTCTTTACTCGTTCCGTAATACATCATCTTATAACTAACTCATTAGTTACAATGCTTGCAAGGCTTAGGTGATGAGTATTACCGAGAGGGCCCAGAGATACCTCTCCGACAATCGGAGTGACAAAACCTAATCTCGAACCCAACATGTACCTTCGGAAACACCTGTAAAGCACCTTTATAATCACCCAGTTACGTTGTGACGTTTGGTAGCACACAAAGTGTTCTTCCGGTAAACGGGAGTTGCACAATCTCATAGTTGCAGGAACTTTGTATAAGTCATGAAGAAAGCAATAGCAGTATTACTAAACGATCAAGTGCTAGGCTAACGGAATGGGTCATGTCAATCACATCATTCTCCTAATGATGTGATCCCACTAATCAAATGACAACACATGTCTATGGTTAGGAAACATAACCATCTTTGATTAATGAGCTAGTCAAGTAGAGGCATACTAGTGACTATAGTTTTGTCTATGTATTCACACATGTTGTCACACCCTAGCTAGTTCATGCATTAGAGTGTTGCATCATGTCTATTTCTTTCAACAGAAACCTGAAATGGGGATGACACAACCCCCAGCCCCCTTTGAATCCAACTAGGGTTTACTAAAAATATTTTCAATGAACCTGAAATGCCCTTCTAAAATGTCCATCATTTTTGTCTTGGTTCAGAACCTCTGCCAAAAGTGGTGCACAATTTTCTAGGACATCCTAAGGTTTTTGAATTAAATCATAAGTATTTGAATTTGGGCATTTAAAATTTATAAAATATTTTAAATGTTCAAATATTCCTAAACTAAAATGTTCCATGTTGTTTATATTTTCAAAAGTGGGCATGAGTAGTTTGGGGATTTTTGGAGTTGCTTAGGTATTTTTAGAAATCCAGAAAACTACAGAAGTAATAAAAAAACAGAAAAGAAAAGAGAGAGAGGGAACTAACCTGGCAGCCCACCAGCCAGCCCACCTAGCCGGCCCAGCCCAGCCACCGCTCCAGCGAGCTGCTTGGCTTCGCCACGCAGGCAGCCAAGGTGCTCGACGTCGGCACCGCAGCGCGCCACGCAGCTGCCTGCCGCTCTCCTTCCTCCTCTCGCCGTTCTGCCGCCCTGGATCGAACGCCCATCTCCCCCTCGAGCTCACAGACACGCCCCTCCTCTCCAGTTCCTCTCCCTCGCTCTCCCGCACCATGGCCGACGCCACCGCCGCCGCACCGCCGCTGTAGTCGCGCTCTCCATCAACCCTGCGCCGAGCCACCGTGTCCAGGAGCTTCGCCGCCCTCCTCTCCGTCGAGCAAGCCGAGCCCCGAGCGCTTGCTTGCCCCGAAGCCACTGCACCGACCCCGTTCGACCTCGCCACCGCCGGAGATCCCTTTCGCAGTCGCCGCCGCACCAGCTCGTCCCCGACCGCGTCGTCAGCTTCCCCAAGACCACCGTGAGCCTGGCTATCTTCTTCCCCTTTCTTTTCTTGCTCTCGTGCACCACAGCGAGCGCACGGAGCTTCACCGCACGCACCGCCGCCGAGCTCATCGCCGACGTGTTTCCGGCCAACCACCGGCCACACCACCTTGTCTAACGCACTCACTGCGTCACCAGGGGCCCAACGCACCACACCACGTGCCTCACCGTGCCCCGTAGCCTCGGATTCGTTTTCACCCGACTCCGGCGACCGCCAAAGTCGTCGCGGGCGACACCTCCGGCCACCCCGAGCTCAACCACCACCACCAAGAGCTGCGGCTTGTCCCCAGCTACACGTAGGTGCTCTCCGCCGTCCATTTGGTCACCAGAATGCATAAATGCACTTCCTCCGCCGCGTCTGGCCTCGCCGGCGGCTAAAGGCCGGCGAGTTTGACCTTTGACTTTGACCGGGGTGGGCCCAGGTTGACTCCCCTGAGTCTATGACATGTGGGGCCCCTCTGCAAATTAACCCAGATTAGTTTTAACTTAATTTAGTTAGTTTAATTAACTACTGACATGCGGGACCCACTGGTCAGTTTGACCTGGACCAGCTCCGTTGACCACTGACGTCATCCTGACGTAATGCTGGCGCAGTAAATTATTTACTAGAATTATATTTACACAGGAAATTCTAGAAAATGCTACAAACTTCAAAAAATCATAGAAATTAATCTGTAGCTCCAAATGCAAAGTGTAATATATGAAAAATGATCAGAAAAATCCAATCTATCCACCTGTACTGGTTTCATGCATGTTTAAACAAGCTAACCCGCTGTTTATCACAGAACAAGATAAAGCACTTAAAGGCAACTTATGAGTTTGAACTTTGAATCTTTGGTTCAAATTAGTTCAAACCCATCTGTTCTTAGTTGCATTAGCCCAATACACTCATTTTGCCATGTCTCATGCATGCATCATATTGTTGCATACTGTTTGGTAATGTTTGTGTATCGGTGCTCTCTGCGGCAGGTCCTGCCCCCGAGGAGTACCGTGATTACCCCAACGAAGAACAATACCAGTGCACCGACCCATCAGGCAAGCAACCAACCATTTGATCATATCGGTACAATCCCATGTTCTTGCTCCTGCTCTCTTTTACTGCATTAAGACAACGCGATTCAAACTGCTGTGTGCTGCGCTAGTTGAACTCATTTCCTCTGCATGACCTGTCATTGCCACAGTAACTAGATGAAACCCACTTGCATGTGTAGGAGTTGATTGAGCCATATGATTGTGTTGTTCCTACCTTGCTATGCCTGCTATGCTTAGAGTCGTGTCAGGTCTGGTTCATCTGGGTGATGGGCTAGAGTGAAATGATCCTGTCAGTATGAGAGTAATGTGTTGAACACGATTTGGTAAAGGTATCGATGAGAGGCCATGTAGGAGTACATGGTGGGTTGTTTCATTGAAGCCGTCCTTAAGCACTGAGATCTGTATGTGTGATTTAAGAATCAGCTACTACCATGCATTGGGCCTGAAACCAATGGACCCTCTCGGCTTCTTATTCACCCTAGTCCTCTGTCCAGGAAATGCAAGTAGTTTCTGGTGTTTGTAGCCTACTGGAGGCCGTGGACAGCGCTGACCGTAGGGGTGGGCTGTGATGTGGTAGGTACGTGGCCGGGTGTACCGGATGCCCGTTTGGTATCTCGGGAACCCTGTTCACATCGTTCGGGGCCGTATGTGGAAACCTCGGCCGGACTCCCTACGGATGGAACCTGAATAGGCGATAAACCTGGACTAGAGACTTAGGTGTCTAGGTAGGTCGTGGCCGACACCCACGTTGGGCTTCCGCTTGAAGGTTGCCGAGTACATGTCGTGTAAACGGCGGTAAGTGGTGAGAGCGTGTATGAAGAAGTACACCCCTGCATGGTTAACATCATCTATTCGAATAGCCGCGTCCCCGGTAAAGGACTACTTGGTTGCCTATACAGTTCATAGACAAGTAAATGGGAACTACTAAAAGCCTCAAGATAAGCGTGAGTGCCGAGGATGGCTCTTCCGTAGGAAGATGGAGGTGGATCCTCGGTAGAGTATTGAAGTGGTGAGTAGTGGACTCGAGTGCGCAAAACCATTTCAAGTTGGAGTCTCATAGGATAGCTTAGCCAAGAGTCAAAGCTGGCTTGCTGCAATAACCCCACCAACCCTTCTTGATAATATGCATGTATGTAGGATCTGATGTAAGTCTTGCTGAGTACCTTTGTACTCATGTTGCTTTAATTTACATTTTTCAGAAGATGCCACAACCCCTTCCGACGGGTTCTTCGTAGACGTTGACATTGATGAGTAGACTAAGGCCCAGGTGGTGATCCTGAGCATGTGAAGGACCATGTAGTATAGCTAGGCTTACCCAAGCCTCTTTTATTTTACTAGTTGTCTGTACTCAGACAAGTTACTTCCGCTGTTGGCTTGTATGCTTGTATGACTTGAATGTGGGTCGTGTGACCCGTACTTGTGTGTATGCTATGTATGGCTCTCTGAGCCTTAAATAAAGTACTTGTGTTGTAGAGTCATGTTGTGATGCCTTGTTGTATTTACACATATCGAGCATATTGTGTGTATGATTGAAATGCTTGGTATGTGTGGGATCTGACTATCTAGTTGTTTATCTTTAGTAGCCTCTCTTACCGGGAAATGTCTCCTAGTGATTCCACTGAGCCATGGTAGCTTGCTACTGCTCCGGAACACTTAGGCTAGCCGGCATGTGTCCTTCTTCGTTCCTGTGTCTGTCCCTTCGGGGAAATGTCACGCGTTGAGTACCGGAGTCCTGTTAGCCCGCTACAGCCCGGTTTACCGGAGTCCTGCTAGCCCAGTGCTACAGCCCGGAACTTATTCACTGATGACCCACACGTTCGATGCTGGGTCATGGATGCCTGTCCCTGTAAGTCTGTGCCACTTTGGGTTTACGACTAGCCATGTCAGCCCGGGCTCCTTATCATATGGATGCTAGCGACACTATCATATACGTGTGCCAAAAGGCGCAAACGGTCCCGGGCAAAGGTAAGGCGACACCCGTGGGAATACCGTGCGTGAGGCCGCAAAGTGATATGAGGTGTTACAGGCTAGATCGATGTGACATTGAGTCGGGGTCCTGATAGCGTTGGCATCAGAGCCGGACTGCCTGTAGGTTCTCCAAGCCAAACTGGTCGATGTTGAGTCTAGAAATGCTTTAGTTATATGTAGGGGAATTGATTGTGGGATGGTACGTAAGGCTCTTTTTACTCCTTTACCTCTTGACATTCTGATCTGGGTCAGTCCATTCTTCCACCGGGGGTTAAGAATTAGGATCTCTTCTCTCTATCAGGTTCACGTGTTATTAATCAGTAGTACTGACGGTGTCCTGGACTAGGGGGTACTCACCACGTCATCTCCCGATCTGTTGGATTGGGCCGAGGACCCCCATGGCCATATACTCATGGGCCAGTCCGGACAGGAGCCGCATACAAGGAAGATTCTACAAGACTTGGCGATCAAGACAAGGACTCCTCCCCCACCGGCGTATTCGGCTAGGACTCTTGTTATCCTAGGCCTCTGGTGCATTATATAAACCAAGGCTAGGCTAGTCGATAAAGATATACACAACATACATTACAACAATCATACCATAGGCTAGCTTTAGGGTTTAGCCTCCTTGATCTCGTGGTAGATCCACTCTTGTACTACCCATATCATCAATATTAATCAAGCAGGACGTAGGGTTTTACCTCCATCGAGAGGGCCCGAACCTGGGTAAAACATCGTGTCCCTCGTCTCCTGTTACCATCCGCCTAGACGCACAGTTCGGGACCCCCTACCCGAGATCCGCCGGTTTTGACACCGACATTGGTGCTTTCATTGAGAGTTCCTCTGTGTGTTCGGCAAAAGGTCGATGGCTCGCCCGCAGATCAACTGCGACTTCGGCATATTCATCACCAGCTCGACTGGTCACCTTGGTTCGACCAAGGACTGCGCCCTATCTCCAATCGTCATGTTCGGATGAGAGCCTTCATTAACATCAACTCCGATCTCTATCAAGATCATGGAGGAATCATCCAAGGAGCCCGGGGGCTCAACGTCAACATGCCCTTGGACGACCGTGCTGTTCTTCTGGACAGCGAACTTGTATCCACCGTCACCGCCTCCTCGAGCATCGGTTCAATGATTGCTTCGGTGAAATAGTGCGGAATTGAGTCTACAACAACCCTGGAAAATTTCATCGAGTTCCGATGGTGGAATCTCCGGCAATCTCCGATATATCGGAGCCCTGTCAAATCTGGACGGGAATCTGGACGAGATTAGGGCGTGGTGTCCAGCTTTTAGCTCGGACGTCCTTTGCTAGATCCAACCGTTAATCGGCTGTGGAATTCCTATATCTACCACCCCTCCAAATTTCAGCTCGATCCGACCGTCAGAACTCCGGGAACCTTCCGATTAGTGCATCACTTTTCGGATCTGTTTTCTGCGCGAGAACGAATCCGACCCGAATTCATCTTTTTTATGAACGGGATTTCGGACATCCTTTTTGAAGGAAGTTTTGTATGGGATACTGTGTATTGTTCCCAAACACATCCCACTAACCTTAAGATCCTTTGAACATGATCTTCAACATCATTGCTGGTGTCAAACCAGTCCGACAATATTGCTCCACGGCTGCCGACCTGCGCTAGACACGTCGTCACTTTGTTGAGTCGAGCTCAACTTCTTCGGATCATCGTCTCGGCAAGCCGGACAAGAGTCCGGCATCACGAAGAACAAATCTTCATCAACATCGCCGCCCCAGGGATTACACGGAGCGGGAATATCGGCATCACCGCACGGTCGCTTCGTTAAGCCGGCATCGACCACGTCACGACCTGCATCGGCAGGGCCGCACTATTGCTCCTTCAAGCCGGTGTCCATCACGCCGAACTACTTCGACATCTCGGCTGGACCGGAGGATTCATCATCTCTTCATCAACCTACTCCGGACACTTCGGCGTCACTAGCCGACCAGCTTCGTCACGATTAGCTGGACCGAGGGCTTTGCCTCGGCAAGCCAACCTTTGCCAGCATCATCCTCCTTCGGATTGCTACAACAAATAAACCAGGTGTTATTAATCCTAATATTTTTTGCTTGTTTGAGTTCATTTTTTCCAAGGAATTATTACTCTGGTTTGTCCGTCATATGTTCACAGGTCTATCAAATGGTGGCCGCATTAACGACGGTCGCATGATGGTTCGGTCAGTCTCCGTACATAGTCCGGCGAACGCCACATCCGGAGTACGGACCGACCTGTGAATTCAGGCTTTGCCATGCCTTTACCGCGTCATGCCGACGCCCTGCATCGACATCGACCTCGGCGCCAGGCCATATTTCTTTTATTACTCACTTTGCATAAATTATTCATTATGCAACGATTTTTTTTAATTATCATTATTACTATTCTCTCCCGTTTGCACTATTTTTTGTGCATAGGAAAATGATCCGGGGACTTCGGCATCACTCTGCCGTCCTGCATTGACTATGCTATGTCACCACTTCAGAGTGCCGAGCTCTTTGCTCCGCCACCTCGGGACCGGCTTGGGGGATGGAACCTTGTCCCGCATCAAGCTCGGACCGCGTCGTCAATACCGAACACATTAACCAGCTAAGTGGCTTTCATGCTCAAAGTTTTAAATTTTTAACTTGTGTTCGGCTCTACCAAGCATTATACTTTTTTGGAAAAAAGTTGCTTGTAAAAATTTTCCTTGACGCGCTACCCGCGCTCATTATACCTGGGGGCTTCTTTAACAGAAGCTTATTAATACGGGCTTTATGCCCAACACATGTGTCACACTTCCGCATGTACCTTTTATTCACCATTATATGCATCGATATGACTTAAGTTTTGGCCAAGCTGGGTTGCCTGGCTCCTGTGCTTACCCCTACGTTCCCGATTGTTCTGCTAGGTGGTAAAGGGAGCACCTCTGCGATTGTTACTACCGGGTCAGCCGGATGTGTACCTCAGACTGGGTGAAGCCGAAAGCTAGCGTTCTTAAGGGAATACTCGGTCGGTGAACTAAAAGATGATTTCTTACCTATTTATTTACCTGCCCCCAGATGTTTTTCTGCTCTTTTCGCAGTCCGGACATGCACTTTAGGGCATGCCTCCCAGGGAAAGGAACCCCTAACGGAACTATTCTCCCTGGAAGATGTTTCTTACTAACCATGTAATATAACATAACTAGTTGGGCACTTGTCTGATAAAGCACTAATGACCCCTACGCCTGGTCTCCACGCATGCCCCGGTTTTTATAACCGCAAGGGTATTCGGACACACTCTGGACTATTGGGTCCAGAGGTTGAAGCGAAAAGGTCCGCTACGACAAACGATCTACAATCCGGCTAGAAGGCATTTTACATGTCACCTTACATTATATAGTCAACTTTTACCCAAGTCACTTGGGGGCTCTTATGTTTATTTGAGCCGTTTTATACTAAGTGTTTTTCTTCTTAGTCGTTGCAAAGTTTTTATTATTTATCACTCCCTTTTTCGACACGAGTGTGCGGTCACTAGCTGGGGAGCCTAATTTCTCTCTCAAAACCGCTAGAGTTTAGTTTTCTAAACTGGCCTAATGAGAAGTACTCCGCCTTCGGGATGGGAGACTGAAGCCGTAGGCTGACCCGCTTGAAGTCTTGAGATAGGATGTGTCATGTTAAAGCACGGCAGAAGCACTTTTTTTCTCTAAAGTCCAATTTTTGGACTGGCACCGAACACTTGATCTTGTTCGGACGTCATGTTTTTACTGACATTTTTTGGTTTTCCAAGCTTTTGGCACTTTTAAACTATTTGTGTGTTTTCAGCACAAGTCTCGCAGTGTAGCGTCGGACTCCTTTAGAGATTCGGCAAAAACATTCTCGGATATTGCTATATATGCATCGGTTTCGAATTGTGTCTTCGGTCAATAGTTGGGTTGCCCAGCTCCTGCGCTTGCCTCCTACGTTCCGCTTTGTTCGGCTAGGTGTGCAAAGGGAGAACCACTGCGATTGCGCTTCCAGCATGCGTGGTCAAGCACCTCAGTGGAGAAAGCCGAAAACTGACTGTCACAATAGGTGTAAACTGGTCAGCGATCCGATGACTATATTAAATGATGGGCCATTCATCACATCGGCCGAAGTGTTTCCGGCTTGACCTCGACTGTCGCCGAACACTACAGGGGGCTAGTAACGGGCCTCCCAAACTAAATCCTCAATATTTTGCTCTTACATTGGAGCTGAGGTTTCATGATCATGCTTAGCATGACAACCCAAAGAAAGGAACCGATAGTGGGACTATTTTCTTTGGAAGACATTTCTTCTGTTAAAAAGTAATATAACATGTCTCTCCGCGTACCTTTGTTTATAAAACCGTATGGCCAGATCGCCTTGTTTGCCGTAAATCTTTGCCCTCATAAAGGCTTTATAAAGTAGGACAAACACTCCTCGGCTATTGGCCAAGGAGGTGGAAGCCGATGGTCGGTCAACAAAGTTTTGTACAATGCGGATCCGAGCATTAATGACGTAAAGTACTTGGATACATAGAGTCATTACACACAATTTGTGATTTTACTATGGATATTGATCCTTAATTCGGCCACCCGTGCCCACATTAAGGCTCGGGGGCTACTGGGCTTCGGGCTTATTATTTACAAATATTGAAGGGGCACATTGATCCCTGATCTGGTGTTGCCACCCGATAAGTGTCTCGGGGGCTACTACATTGCTTGTTCTATGCAGAAAATTTTAAGTGCAATACAGTTTCCGAGGAGATTTTGATCCTCAGGTTGGTCGGCCGCACCCAACCCGAGTCTCGAGGACTGAGCACGCCGCTTTTTGTGTTCCGAAGTATTCTGCCGAGCTAGGACTTGATCCTCAGGCCGATTTTGCAAATCAACCTAAGTCTCAGCGGTTACTGGGAGCAGCGGTCTTATGTCATCCTTCAGGTGCATCTCGGGTTTTAGACCGATACACACCTTGAGGGCTACTGGCTATATATCTCGTCAGAGAATAAATTGCATCAATAAAAATATTGACAAAAATCGGCCCATATTTGGGGTGGTGCACCACCTCAGAAGCAGTCCGGCATAAAGCTCGGGCGCTAGTGGCTGGCTCCATAGAGGGCATTTCCGGCATTAAGCTCGGCTAAACTCCTTCAAACTTCTTTGAACCAAGGTGATTTACGACACCTCGGGTACAGTCCGGCGTTGGAGCTCGGATACATAGTCCGGTGTTGGAGCTCGGATACATAGTCCGGTGTTAGAGCTGGGAAGCAGTCCAGCATTGGTGCTCGGCTGCAAAGGATACCTCGAATGCAGTCCGGCGTTGGAGCTCGGGTGCAAGAGGACGTTGCCGCCCGGGAACAACTTCAAACCCGAGGTGTGGCATAAAAATAACAAGGCATTGATAAAGGCCGGAAACTTAAAGGGGCTCCTCAGATACCCGAAGTGTAAGCTCGTCGAATGCACTTCAGTGATCCTCAAGATCGAAGATGGGCAGATTTGTTGAACCAGTTTTCAAGACCGACGACCGAAGATGAAGAACAGTTTGGAAGAATCGAGGAGCGTCCCTAACTTGAAGACCGGTTCAGGGGGCTACTGACGGTGTCCTGGACTAGGGGGTACTCACCACGTCATCTCCCGATCTGTTGGATTGGGCCGAGGATCCCCATGGCCGTATACTCATGGGCCAGTCCGGACAGGAGCCGCATACAAGGAAGATTCTACAAGACTTGGCGATCAAGACAAGGACTCCTCCCCCACCGGCGTATTCGGCTAGGACTCTTGTTATCCTAGGCCTCTGGTGCATTATATAAACCAAGGCTAGGCTAGTCGATAAAGATATACACAACATACATTACAACAATCATACCATAGGCTAGCTTTAGGGTTTAGCCTCCTTGATCTCGTGGTAGATCCACTCTTGTACTACCCATATCATCAATATTAATCAAGCAGGACGTAGGGTTTTACCTCCATCGAGAGGGCCCGAACCTGGGTAAAACATCGTGTCCCTCGTCTCCTGTTACCATCCGCCTAGACACACAGTTCGGGACCCCCTACCCGAGATCCGCCGGTTTTGACACCGACAAGTACCTTATAGGTTTGATGATTACAAGCCTAGTTCAGTTCTACTACCCTGTTATGTTGCTAAGTTGGACCCAGAACCTTGATATGATATTGTTGAGTGTCCATGCAATTCTTTGTAAAATGTCTCAAATCCTTTTTTTTGAGCATTTACAGCCGTTATGCTGTCCAAGTTCTGCTAGAAATTCTAATGTCTTTGCATTGTGGTTGTGCTTCCAGATGGCCACTCGTGACCAAAACCAAGTGGTTCGCCTGACCAGGTGCATCGATGTGGCCGGTCATACGGCTATGTTAGTCCGGGTAATGATCTAGACGGGTTACCATTGGTATCCCGAATACACAGTCGAAGAGCAGTTCCGAGACTTTAATCAAAGCCAGTATCTCTGCACTGTCAGGATATTTCCCTCTTATCCTGGTTCCACCGAGCCCCTCCACTGTTCCTATGGACTCGGTGTTACTATTGAGATGGCGGTGCAAGATGCTGCCTATTCTATGATGACCATCATGCGAGTCAGGACTGGCCTGCTTCGCAACACCGACTTCCAGTATATGCTAGCTTCACTTCCTGGAGCGCATGGGTATCTCCGGGCTATCTATGCTGATTCCAGTCAGGAGGACTCACTAACTCGCACCACTGCTGAGATGCTCGAGGATAAGGACCGAGAGAGTCGGGCCTTGAGAATGGAGCTTTTCAACGCCCGTGTCGATCACTGGGCCACCTTGACTCGGTTTGCACCGGCTGTGCAAGCGGGATATATGGATATGAGAGACCTGTATCCTATTAGATCTGCTCTGCCAGACATGATGGATTGGCGTGATGTGGGGGGCATCACCCCACCTCGTGGTCCCCGCAGGCCACCGTTTGTTGGTCCAAGACCTCACCCTAGCCCTTATGGTCCACAGGCTCCTCAGGACCGTCTGTTTCCGGATGCTCACGTTGAACTTCCAGGCTATGGAGGAGACTTCTATGAGAACTACTACAGAGACGTCTGAGTTAGTAGTAGTTTCACTAGTATTGTAATAGTTGTATCTCCACCGTCCTGCGTGACTTGTGGAATATGACTTAGTGTGTACCAATTCCGGAGGTGTATGAAAAATAATGTATAGGAGCTTGGAATGCCTCCGATGAGATGTAATCTTCTTTTCACCGTGGTAGTACTTTGTTTGGTCTTGTACTAAACCTTGTATGGTGTGTATGACGATGGAATAAAAGAAGCAGTTTCTGTATCTACCATGTCATACGGATGATCATCTTGCATTCCGAGTTATCCATTACATTCTACATTTCTATGTCAGAATCTTATCATCCTGGACTAAACCCTTGTCTTGTTTTCCTAGGATGGTCAACACCCGCAACAATCCCTGCCTCACCCTCCTTCTCCGGCCGAAGTTATGCTGGAGGCCGAGAGAAACAAGCGGGAGACCAACCGTTTGTTGGAGCGCATCGAACAGAACACAGCACAGCATCAGAGGAATAACTTGGTGTCGCTCAGTGACTTCATCAAGTTACACCCACCTACCTTCCACCACTCTGTCGAGCCTCTCGACGCCGATAACTGGCTTCGCAGCATTACTCACAAGCTACGTTCTGCACTCGTAGCTGAGGCTGATAAGGTCACCTTTGCTGCATATCATCTCGAAGGCCCCGCTAGTCTCTGGTGGGAGAACTATATGGCTATGCGCCCAGCTGGCCATGTCACTACTTGGGCAGAATTCAGCGAGGCTTTCCATGAACATCACATTCCGGAGGGTCTCATGGATCGTAAACGTGAGGAGTTCTGCAGTTTCACCCAAGGCCGTCTCTCTGTGGACGCTTATAGCAGGGAGTTCGGTAACCTCACACGCTATGCCACCGAAGAGGTCTCCACTGACGCCAAGAAGCAGGCAAGGTTCCGCAAGGGACATAGCCCCGAGCTTCGCCGAGATCTCCGTCTGCATGAGTGCACCTCTTTCCAGAAGCTTGTGAACAAAGCCATCAGTGCTGAGACGGGTCAGACTGATTTCGAAGCAACACGCAAGCATGGCCGCGACATGGGTTCCTCATCCGGTGCTGGACCACAGAAGCGCCGGGTGTGGGTGCCTAACACTGCCCTGCCACCCAGATTCACACCGAGGCCATCCTATCAGGCGCCTCGTCCAGCTCAGCAGTATGCACCAGCTAAGCCCTATGGTGGCCCAACCAATAATGCTCCTCCACGCACCAGCCCCGTGACGTGCTTTAAGTGTGGGGAATCAGGCCACTACATGCGCGAGTGTCCCCAGACCAACCCCAACCAGTATGGAAAAGCTATTGGCCGTGGCAAGCCAGCAGGGAAGGTGTTCTATGCCAAGCCGGCCACCACTGCACGTGGCCATGTGAATTGTGTCTCAGCTGAAGAGGCCCAAGAGGATCCCAACGTCGTTCTCGGTACGCTCCTTGTTAACTGCCACCCGGCATCTATTCTCTTCGATACTGGAGCATCTCATTCATTCATATCCGAAAATTATGCACGCTTGCATAACACCGCATTCTGTGACATGCCTTCCACCATGGAAATTTCTACTCCTGGTTCTAGATGGCAAACCTCTAGAGTAAGCCATGGGAATAAAATTCAGGTCGACATACTTGTTTTCCTTGCATCATTGATAGCTCTCAAATCTTCGGATATTAATATCATCTTGGGTATGGACTGGATGTCAGCCCATCATGCCAAAATTGATTGCTTCTCTAGAACTGTTCAACTCACGCACCCTTCGGGAAAGATAGTCAATGTCTTGACCCGAATAGCCAAGCGACAACTATATTCTCTTAATGCCAGTCCCTTGCCAGACCTCGAGGACGTTCCGGTAGTCCGTGACTTTCCGGATGTCTTTCCAGAAGAATTGCCAGGTGTCCCACCTGACAGAGATGTCGAGTTCGTAATAGATCTCATTCCAGGAACTGTCCCAATTTCTAGAAGACCCTATAAGATGGCACCCCTAGAACTAGCCGAACTTAAGAAACAACTCGATGAGTCCTTGAAAAAGGGTTTCATCCGTCCTAGTTCATCTCCATGGGCTTGCCCCATCCTCTTCGTCAAGAAGAAGGATGGTACGGACCGGATGGTTGTAGATTATCGACCCGTCAACTTGGTCACAATAAAGAACAAGTATCCGCTCCCCAGGATCAACAACCTATATGATCATCTCGCTGGATCCTCGGTCTTCTCTAAGATGGATTTGAGGTTGGGCTACCATCAAATCAAAATCTGGAACGGGGACATTCCCAAAACGGCCTTTGTGACTCGTTACGGCCAATACGAATACACCGTCATGTCCTTCGGTTTAACCAACGCTCCAGCCACTTTCTCCCGGTTAATGAACTCAATTTTCATGGAGTATTTGGATAAGTTCGTCGTGGTTTACCTCAATGATATACTCATCTACTCCAAGAACGAGGAAGAACATGCCGAACATCTAAGGCTAGTGTTGATGAAACTTCGAGAGCATCGCCTTTATGCCAAGTTCTCTAAATGCGAATTTTGGTTGCCAGAAGTGACCTATCTAGGACATGTAATTTCTGGTAAAGGTATTGCTGTAAATCCCGAGTGAGTTCAAGCCGTCCTTAATTGGACTCCACCTGAATCGGTCAAGCAAGTTCGGAGTTTCCTTGGCTTAGCGAGTTATTGTCGCTGCTTTGTCGAGAACTTCTCCAAAGTTGCTAAACCTCTAACTGAACTCCTCAAGAAAGATAAAAAGTTCGAGTGGACTCCACAATGTGAGCACAGTTTCCAGGAACTGAAAAGACGTTTAACTTCTGCTCCCATGCTGGTACCACCAGATTTCTCCAAGGACTTTGTTATCTATTGCGACGCCTCGCGACAAGGACTAGGTTGTATTCTCATGCAAGATCGACACATAATTGCTTATGCTTCACGGCAATTACACCCACATGAGGAAAACTACCCTACTCATGATCTAGAGCTTGCAGCTGTAGTCCATGCACTCAAAACCTGGCGACATTACCTCCTGGGTAATCATTGCGAAATCTTCACTGATCACCAAAGTCTGAAGTACATATTCACCCAACCAGATTTGAATCTCAGGCAAAGACGTTGGGTCAAGTTGATCACAGATTTCGACTTAGGGATAACTTACACCCCAGGAAAAGCCAATGTCATGGCTGACGCGCTAAGTCGTAAATCTTATTGCAACAATCTGATGTTGCAACAAAGTCAACCACTTCTCCACGAGGAATTTCGGAAGCTTAACCTTCACATTGTTCCTCAAGGATTTCTTTCCACCTTGGTGGCGAAACCTACCCTTACGGATCAGATCATCAAAGCCCAAAAGGTAGATCCGGGGATTTCCCGTATCAAAAGAAACATCAAGAAAGGAGTTGCGGATTGTTTCTCCGTTGATGATCAAGGAGTCGTATACTTCGGGAACCGTCTAGTGGTTCCCAAAGTGCGAAACCTGAGGCGATTGATCCTTAAGGAAGCTCATGAATCTCCTCTCACCATTCATCCTGTAGCACCAAGATGTATCAGGACCTACGCCAGAGGTTCTGGTGGACTAGGATGAAAAGAGAAATTGCTCAGTATATTGCTAATTGCGACTTCTGTCGTCGTGTAAAAGCAGAGCATCAACGGCCTACTGGCACCCTTCAACCCTTAGCTATTCCTGAGTGGAAATGGGATAAAATTGGTATGGATTTCATCACCGGTTTTCCCAGGACCAAAAGAGGGAATAATGCTATCTTCGTCGTTATCGACTGTCTTTCCAAAGTGGCCCATTTCTTGCCCGTTCGCGAGAGTATAACTGCTAGTCAGTTATCAGACTTGTACATCTCCCGAATAGTGTCTCTCCATGGTGTTCCACTGGAAATCAACTCGGATCGAGGAAGTCTCTTCACCTCTCGATTTTGGGAAAGTTTCCAAAACGCTATGGGAACCCGCCTTTCCTTTAGCACTGCCTTTCACCCTCAATCAAGTGGTCAAGTAGAACGCGTCAACCAGATCCTAGAAGACATGCTTCGAGCTTCTGTTATCTCATTCGGAATGGATTGGGAGAAATGCCTTCCATTTGCCGAGTTTGCTTATAACAACAGCTATCAATCTAGCTTGGGTAAAGCCCCTTTTGAAGTTCTCTATGGACGAAGGTGTCGAACGCCTCTTAACTGGTCAGGAACCGGGGAAAGACAATTCTTTGGCCCGGATATGATCCAGGAAGCAGAAGAGCAAGTTTGCATCGTTCGTGAAAAGTTGAAAACAGCCCAATCTCGTCAAAAGAGTCAATATGACCGAAAACATAAGGCTATGACTTTCGAGGTTGACGAGAAGGCTTACCTTCGGGTTACTCCTCTGAAGGGAACCCATCGTTTCGGTATCAAAGGCAAATTGGCTCCTCGCTACATTGGACCTTTTCGCATTCTTGCCAAACGAGGAGAAGTTTCCTACCAATTGGAACTACCTCCGCATCTCTCCAGAGTCCATGATGTCTTCCACGTTTCTCAACTCAGGTGTTGCTTCTCGGATCCTATCCGTGGAGTGGACCACGAAACGCTTGATCTTCAAGATAACCTCACATATCGAGAGTACCCCGTTCGTATCCTCGATCAAGCCGAGCGTACCACTCGACGACATAATATCAAGTTTCTCAAGGTTCAATGGTCGCACCATTCTGAGAAGGAAGCTACTTGGGAAAGGGAGGATCGTCTTCGACTTGAGTATCCCGCCTTCTTTCCGGAGGAACCTAAATCTCGGGACGAGATTCTTTTGAGTGGGGGTGAGTTGTCACACCCTAGCTAGTTCATGCATTAGAGTGTTGCATCATGTCTATTTCTTTCAACAGAAACCTGAAATGGGGATGACACAACCCCCAGCCCCCTTTGAATCCAACTAGGGTTTACTAAAAATATTTTCAATGAACCTGAAATGCCCTTCTAAAATGTCCATCATTTTTGTCTTGGTTCAGAACCTCTGCCAAAAGTGGTGCACAATTTTCTAGGACATCCTAAGGTTTTTGAATTAAATCATAAGTATTTGAATTTGGGCATTTAAAATTTATAAAATATTTTAAATGTTCAAATATTCCTAAACTAAAATGTTCCATGTTGTTTATATTTTCAACAGTGGGCATGAGCAGTTTGGGGATTTTTGGAGTTGCTTAGGTATTTTTAGAAATCCACAAAACTACAGAAGTAATAAAAAAACAGAAAAGAAAAGAGAGAGAGGGAACTAACCTGGCAGCCCACCAGCCAGCCCACCTAGCCGGCCCAGCCCAGCCACCGCTCCAGCGAGCTGCTTGGCTTCGCCACGCAGGCAGCCAAGGTGCTCGACGTCGGCACCGCAGCGCGCCACGCAGCTGCCTGCCGCTCTCCTTCCTCCTCTCGCCGTTCTGCCGCCCTGGATCGAACGCCCATCTCCCCCTCGAGCTCACAGACACGCCCCTCCTCTCCAGCTCCTCTCCCTTGCTCTCCCGCACCATGGCCGACGCCACCGACGCCGCACCGCCGCCATAGTCGCGCTCTCCGTCAACCCTGCGCCGAGCCACCGTGTCCAGGAGCTTCGCCGCCCTCCTCTCCGTCGAGCAAGCCGAGCCCCGAGCGCTTGCTTGCCCCGAAGCCACCACACCGACCCCGTTCGACCTCGCCACCGCCGGAGATCCCTTTCGCCGTCGCTGCCGCACCAGCTCGTCCCCGACCGCGCCGTCAGCTTCCCCAAGACCGCCGTGAGCCTGGCTACCTCCTCCCCCTTTCTTTTCTTGCTCTCGTGCACCACAGCGAGCACACGGAGCTTCACCGCACGCACCGCCACCAAGCTCGTCGCCGACATGTTTCCGGCCAACCACCGGCCACACCACCTTGTCTAACGCACTCACTGCGTCACCAGGGGCCCAACGCACCTCACCACGTGCCTCACCGTGCCCCGTAGCCTCAGATTCGTTTTCACCCGACTCCGGCGACCGCCAAAGTCGTCGCCGGCGACACCTCCGGCCACCCCGAGCTCAACCACCACCACCAAGAGCTGCAGCTTGTCCCCAGCTACACGTAGGTGCTCTCCGCCGTCCATTTGGTCGCCGGAATGCATAAATGCACTTCCTCCGCCGTGTCTGGCCTCGCCGGCGGCTAAACGCCGGCGAGTTTGACCTTTGACTTTGACCGGTGTGGGCCCAGGTTGACTCCCCTGAGTCTATGACATGTGGGGCCCCCTGCAAATTAACCCAGATTAGTTTAAATTAATTTAGTTAGTTTAATTAACTACTGACATGCGGGACCCACTGGTCAGTTTGACCTGGACCAGCTCCGTTGACCACTGACGTCATCCTGACGTAATGCTGACGCAGTAAATTATTTACTGGAATTATATTTACACAGGAAATTCTAGAAAATGCTACAAACTTCAAAAAATCATAGAAATTAATCTGTAGCTCCAAATGCAAAGTGTAATATATGAAAAATGATCAGAAAAATCTAATCTATCCACCTGTACTGGTTTCATGCATGTTTAAACAAGCTAACCCGCTGTTTATCACAGAACAAGATAAAGCACTTAAAATGGCAACTTATGAGTTTGAACTTTGAATCTTTGGTTCAAATTAGGTCAAACCATCTGTTCTTAGTTGCATTAGCCCAATACACTCATTTTGCCATGTCTCATGCATGCATCATATTGTTGCATACTGTTTGGTAATGTTTGTGTATCGGTGCTCTCTGCGGCAGGTCCTGCCCCCGAGGAGTACCGTGATTACCCTAACGAAGAACAATACCATTGCACCGACCCATGAGGCAAGCAACCAACCATTTGATCATATCGATACAATCCCATGTTCTTGCTCCTGCTCTCTTTTACTGCATTAAGACAACGCGATTCAAACTGCTGTGTGCTGCGGTAGTTGAACCCATTTCCTCTGCATGACCTATCATTGCCACAGTAACTAGATGAAACCCACTAGCATGTGTAGGAGTTGATTGAGCCATATGATTGTGTTGTTCCTACCTTGCTATGCCTGCTATGCTTAGAGTCGTGTCAGGTCTGGTTCATCTGGGTGATGGGCTAGAGTGAAATGATCATGTCAGTATGAGAGTAATGTGTTGAACACGATTTGGTAAAGGTATCGATGAGAGGCCATGTAGGAGTACATGGTGGGTTGTTTCATTGAAGCCGTCCTTAAGCACTGAGATCTGTATGTGTGATTTAAGAATCAGCTACTACCATGCATTGGGCCCGAAACCAATGGACCATCTCGGCTTCTTATTCACCCTAGTCCTCTGTCCAGGAGTTGCAAGTAGTTTCTGGTGTTTGTAGCTTACTGGAGGCCGTGGACAGCGCTGACCGTAGGGGTGGGCTGTGATGCGGTAGGTACGTGGCCGGGTGTACCGGATGCCCGTTTGGTATCTCGGGAACCCTGTTCACATCGTTCGGGGCCGTATATGGAAACCTCGGCCGGACTCCCTGCGGATGGAACCTGAATAGGCGATAAACCTGGACTAGAGACTTAGGTGTCTAGGTAGGTCGTGGCCGACACCCACGTTGGGCTTCCGCTTGAAGGTTGCCGAGTACATGTCGTGTAAACGGCGGTAAGTGGTGAGAGCGTGTATGAAGAAGTACACCCCTGCAGGGTTAACATCATCTATTCGAATAGCCGCGTCCGCGGTAAAGGACTACTTGGTTGCCTATACAGTTCATAGACAAGTAAATGGGAACTACTAAAAGCCTCAAGATAAGCGTGAGTGCTGAGGATGGCTCTTCCGTAGGAAGACGGAGGTGGATCCTCGGTAGAGTATTGAAGTGGTGAGTAGTGGACTCGAGTGCGCAAAACCATTTCAAGTTGGAGTCTCATAGGATAGCTTAGCCAAGAGTCAAAGCTGGCTTGCTGCAATAACCCCACCAACCCTTCTTGATAATATGCATGTATGTAGGATCTGATGTAAGTCTTGCTGAGTACCTTTGTACTCATGTTGCTTTAATTTACATTTTTCAGAAGATGCCACAACCCCTTCCGACGGGTTCTTCGTAGACGTTGACATCGATGAGTAGACTAAGGCCCAGGTGGTGATCCTGAGCATGTGAAGGACCATGTAGTATAGCTAGGCTTACCCAAGCCTCTTTTATTTTACTAGTTGTCTGTACTCAGACAAGTTACTTCCGCTGTTGGCTTGTATGCTTGTATGACTTGAATGTGGGTCGTGTGACCCGTACTTGTGTGTATGCTATGTATGGCTCTCTGAGCCTTAAATAAAGTACTTGTGTTGTAGAGTCATGTTGTGATTCCTTGTTGTATTTACACATATCGAGCATATTGTGCGTATGATTGAAATGCTTGGTATGTGTGGGATCTGACTATCTAGTTGTTTATCTTTAGTAGCCTCTCTTACCGGAAAATGTCTCCTAGTGATTCCACTAAGCCATGGTAGCTCGCTACTGCTCTGGAACACTTAGGCTGGCCGGCATGTGTCCTTCTTCGTTCCTGTGTCTGTCCCTTCGGGGAAATGTCACGCGTTGAGTATCGGAGTCCTGTTAGCCCGCTACAGCCCGGTTTACCGGAGTCCTGCTAGCCCAGTGCTACAGCCCGGAACTTATTCGCTGATGACCGACACGTTTGATGCTGGGTCATGGATGCCTGTCCCTGTAAGTCTGTGCCACTTTGGGTTTATGACTAGCCATGTCAGCCCGGGCTCCTTATCATATGGATGCTAGCGACACTATCATATACGTGTGCCAAAAGGCGCAAACGGTCCCGGGCAAAGGTAAGGCGACACCCGTGGGAATACCGTGCGTGAGGCCGCAAAGTGATATGAGGTGTTACAGGCTAGATCGATGTGACATTGAGTCGGGGTCCTGACACATGTATCATGTTTCCGGTTAATACAATTCTAGCATGAATAATAAACATTTATCATGATATGAGGAAATAAATAATAACTTTATTATTGCCTCTAGGGCATATTTCCTTCAAAGGTAACTTTTGATCAAGGGGGGAAATTTGTTGAAAAATATAACCCCGATAACTTATGATGAAATAGCACGATAATTTGCATACCACATGCGTGATAACTTATGTAGCTGAGACGTAGTAACTTTTGACCTCGAAAAAAGTCATCGGAATATACCAATATGAGATCTAGTTTCGAAGATTTTGTCGTGACGAATCTTTTATGTGAAAACGGTTTTTGCATCGGACCGATGGTTTGAGCGACAAAACATTTTGAATTTTCGGAATCTATGATGACATCACATTTTTTGTCCTCTAGTGCATATATGCATGTGCATGTGAAGAAGGTGGGAGAACCATGTTTATGTCCTGGAAACTTATGTGGAAATAGCACGATAAGTTGCATACCACAGATGTGGTAACTTATATAGCCAAGACGTGGGAACTTTTGACCCAGAAAAAAAATCGTCGGAACATATCAACATGGGATCTAGTTTTGAAAATCTCGTCGTGAAGAATTTTTATGTGAAAACGATTTTTGCATCGGACCGACAGTTTGAGCTACAAAACATTTTGAATTTTCAAAATAAGAAAAATCTATGATGACATCGGCTTTTTTGTCTTCTAGTGCATGCATGTAATTAGAGGAAGAAATGCACGTGGAATAAGAGCAAGTCATGCTAATGCGATTATGCATGTAATTAGGGGGGAGAAAGAAGGTGTGTGGTAGTTTTAGTTATGTGGCACACGTGTGCCAAATGTCACAGTCCTTACTAGTAAGCATAGCAGGTTAGCCGTCCTTAGTTGGTTACTGCGAAGGAAACAAAGAGGTTCCGAGTTTGAATCTCACCACCCGCAACATATTTTGAAGGAAACCAAGAATGTTAGCACGACGGAGGTTACTGTGTGCGCTGATCTTTTTTGTGGCCTTTAACCGGCGCTCTAGGTGCCACATAGGAAATTCTCCTCTTGCCCTCCGTTACCCCATGGACTGCGAGTGCGACTACTTGTCGCGTTACATGAGCCGCGAGCTTCCTCGCTGAAGGAATGGTCCGACTGGGTTGCAGATAGCAAGCCCAGCCGCGCGGGAGCCACATGCTGTTTTTTTTTGTTTCTGTTTTCTGTTCTAATTTTTTATTATTTTTGCACTTTTTTGTAATTTAATATATAGGGAAAATGCATCCTACTACCGGGTGTAGCTACACCTGTTTCTCATATACTATCATGTGGTAGTATATACTCTACTTTATTATTTTTAGTATGTTCATATACTATATCTAAGATACTCCCAAGTGATTTGTATGAAAAAATTGCAAGTGAGGTCATAATTTTATTGTATTTGTGAAATACGTACATATTTATACGTGAAATAGAGTATGCGCAAAATATGATACATACTACCAAAAAAGTAGTATATATACTACCTAAATATTCTTATATACTACATACTACGTGTACATACTCTCCGATATGATAGATACTACCTAAAACGTATGAAACATAAGTGGGAGTAACTACACCCGGTAGTAGGAAAAATTTGTCAAATTTTTGCTACTATCGGGTGTAGTTACACCCATTTTTATTTTGTACGTTTTAGGTAGTATCTACCATACCGCAGTGTATGTATGCGTAGTATGTAGTATGTAAGAATATTTAGATGGTATATATACTATTTTTTCGGTAGTATGTAGTATACTTTTAGCATACTTCTTTTTACGTACAAATATGTACGTATTTTCACAAATATGATAAAAGCATGGGCTCACATGCAATTTTTTCACATAACTCGCTTTGGAGTATCTTAGATATAGTATATGAACATACTAAAAATGATAAAGTAGTATATATACTACCACATAGTAGTATATAAGAAATGGATATAGCTACACCCGGTAGTAGGATGCATTTTCCCAACTGAGCTATTCTGTTACCCGTAACATAATATTATTCTGTTACCCTCGGCCCTATAAGGAGGCGATCGCAGGAGAAGCCCACCCCACCGCCCAGCTTCCCTAACCTCCCGATGTCGCGCGAGCCCTCTCCCACCAGCGCGTAGCCGCCGCCCCGAGCCCCCTCCCACCATCGCGCGGTCGTCGCCCTCAAGCCCCTCTCACCAGCGCGCCGCCGCCGCCCCGATCCCCCTCCCACCATCGCGCAATCGTCGCCCTCAAGCCCCTCTCACCAGCGCGCCGCCGCCGCCCCGATCCCCCTCCCACCAGCGTGGCGCCCCCACGCCCAAGCCCCTCCCACCAGCGCGCCACCGCCGCTGCCCCGACCCCCCTCCCACTAGCGCGCCGCCACCGCCCCAAACTCCCTCGCACGGCCATATCACCCGCGCCGCCGGCCGCGCTTCCCTCCCGCGCGCCACCTGCGGCTGCCAGGGCATGGCAGGCGCTGAGCCGTTGCGGCAGTACAACTGCACGCTCCACCACCGGTCATGAGAAGAGGTGCGTGCAGGCCACCCGTGCTGTTCCCTGGATCTGATTCAGTTGTCTTCCTCTCATCGTCTCTCTGTTTGCGTGTGTGTATGAAGGAAGTGAGAGGAGATAGAACAAGGGATGTGAGAGATCCCCATTCTCATGTCTGTTAGATGTGGGTGCGTGATTTCCCAATGTCAAATCCCACGTTTGTCTTGATTAGTTGTAGTTTTGTGGATCTTGTTCTTGTGCAATGTAAATCTGTGTATAGTTCACCCATTTTCTCTCTGAAACTGTGAGCTGATAGAGCAAAGATGAGTTGACGGTGTGGGTTCAGGTAGTGAGATTTGCAGCTAGTTGTTTACTTGTTTAGGTGGTTGCAAGGGCGTAGTCCATGAGTTCTATTTGATTACAGTCAGGCCACGAGTTAGTATTGTGGTACTCCGTTGCAAGAAAAATGGGTCATCGGTTCAGTTATAGGCACCCAACTCTGAAGATTTTGAATTTTTAGCATGGTATTTTAAGTTTGTGTTTATCATATAATGTAAAATTGTAAACACGTTTCCAATGGTATTTGCTCCCAGTTCTGAACTTCTTATTCAGTCTCTTAGTACAGTCGTCGCGGTCGCCACCCCGACGCCTAGCCCGCCAACCCGCGTCGCGTTGCCCCGGTAGCCGCCTCCACCTGTTTCCTCCTGCGGGTCGGACGGTGCGAATCTGGCCGACGTGGCGGGGCTGTGAGACTCGCCGGGGTGGAGCTCCTCCGCCTCTAGCCGCCGATCCATAGTTTATTGTCAGTACAGGTTCTGAAACTGCCTAGTACATGTTGGGGGACATTCTCTGGAATCACGTATCCTTGCTATCTTGCAGCTGTAATTTTGATTGCATAGCAGTATAGTTTAGTTGTCTCTGAAGTTTTGATTCACAGCAGTACAATTTAGTCCCAGCTGCCATGATTCTGCAAACCATTGTGCTCCCAAAAGATGGTGCTTTGTTGCAACAAATTGTGGGAAAAATGCAGTGAAAAAAATAAAATGTGCTCCCACAAGTTCATATTGTTGTTAATTCAATTTCTTTTATATACCTCTACACATGTTTGTTGAAATGCTGACAAGGAGCTAGACTTGTTTTTTTGTTCATATTTCTTGTTTCTTAAAACAAGTGATGTAGTACTATCAAAATGGAACCCACAATAAAGATCTCATCTCTAAATTGATGATTCGGCCATGTTTGCTTGTGTGTACTACTGAACTGACAATGTTACTAAACTTGTGTTCAGGAATTAGTTCCAGAACATCCCCGGTCGCCGCGTCCCCGGGAAGCCATGCGACAGCCGCCACCACCACCACTGCGAGCTGCCGGTGCAGCGTCCCACCAGCCCCCATGCGCCTCCATCCCTCAAGCTCCCAGATGCGTCCTTGCGAACCCTTTGTTCCCCATTGCTGCCTCCTCCAACTCCTTTCATGGCTCTGGAAAATCACTGATCAGGTATGTTCAGTTCAGACCACACTAAAATGGCCAAATTATAGATAAATATTTGCATTGTCCAAATTTTTTCCACTCTCTGGAAACAAAGTCGTAGAATGGATGTGAAAAGAGTATACTTCCATGGTTTTGCAAGAAATCATACAATAAGTGTACCGTTCACTATGTATTTTATCATCAGTTAAAAAATAATCATAGAAAAAGTTCAATTTGTGTTATTGAAACAGCTCAATTTATCGGTATTGTGGAGATCATGCATGACTAGTATTTATGTTCTCAAGATATGAGAGAGTGGGATGTTCGCATGATTGTGGATGGTTGGAGTGTATGGTCTTGTGGAGATCATGCATGTTATTTACTTATGACACGATGTATATATATACTGCTAGAAGTTCTAGTACCTATATTACTACAATTCGCTAATATAAAATGTATCAGTTCATTGTGTGTAGCACATGGTTAAAAACATGTAATTACAAAACAGTTATTTGAACTATACAAGAGTTCAGCTTTTACTTGATTTTCAGTTCAAATTTTGCGTTATTTTCAGTACATCAACTTTAATGTGCAGAACATCGAGGAAATCCTGAAAAATTATATGTGCACTCTATGTATTTTCTTATGCTTAAAAGAATTCTGCACTCATACCGTTATGCATCAGTTCAGTTTGCCCGTGGAGTTTTAGATATATGTGAAATCGGATTAGAGCATCATGCTCTCACCCAAAAGTTTGAAAAACCATTGCTTTCAGTTCTGGTAACATATGTTTTTGTTTCAGTTTTGCTAATTCTTTCTCCAATGGGCCTTTATATATTATCTTTCACTTGTCTTACTATATGAAAAAAAATGTGGCCTTTTGCGAGCAATCTTGCTCAGTTTTGTGGTTAAAAAAACAGACAACATGGATTTACCCATGTTCTATTAAAAGAAAGCTGGAGTTCAAATTCTAATTTTAGTTCAGTGAAGATCAATGGGAAAATGCACAAAAAGTTCAGACTCTTGTTTCCTAAAGTGTTTGTTTTGGTATGTCTGGCCCAAACGATCATCAATTTTTTTAAAAATATTTCTCTGTTGTCAAATAAAAGCTACAGTAATTATTATGGACTTGTTCATTACAAACTTTTGTAATGGTGCAGTACACCTATTTTAAAAATTTATATATTTACAAAACAGAAATTATAATTCTCAAAAACCTACAAAAAAGCATCAATTTATATTGATAGTTGTTCTAGTCCTTATGTTACAATAGTGCAATGAAAAAAATCTCATCAGTTCAACAACATGGACATGCTAATGCTGTAGCGAGTCCATGCTAATGTTGTAGTGATCTCGCGCCCGGCCACAAGGATGTCGGCTGCAATGATGCCAAAGTGACGGCCTGGCTGTTGTCCATCTATATCTGCGTCCGTGGTTCGTCGCCAGTGGCATCGTCCCTGACCAGGGCACCATGCTGAGGCACTTTCTACTACTAATGCACACTGCATTTGACGCGTAAAGATGGAAAATGCAGGAAGCCACATGTTTATGTGGAGCTAATGCACACCATTTTTTTGCTGAAAAATACCGCGGTTAAAATGAAGGTAAGCTTGTGCGTGTATTTGTCTGAGGTGGTTGGTTCTGGAAAGGGAGATTCACACAAGTAGATTTAAAGATATGATTTATTAAAAAGTTGTAGCTCTTTTCTTGGTTTATGGTCAGCTCATGCATCGAGTTTCCATCCAATCCGTGGGATGACCTCTACCTGCACGTACTTGTTGTTAAAATGTTATGTTTTCAAACTTGCTATGCAGTGCGGTATTCCTAGTGTTGGAGAATTGGCTCAAGCCAAGTGGTAACTCCCTTTGCTCACATGTAAGTCCATGATTTTACAAAAAGCATGGTGAGAACTGGCACCACTCCCATTTTCCTCTCTAGTTTCTCTTACCTTGTTCTTGCTAGCAAGTACAATGATCTAAGCAGCAAAGTTTCCCAAAAAATGATGCCTTTTTTGCGAACTTAAAATTGGCTATGTAGCTGATGCATTGGAGTTGTTCTGAACCAGGCAAATAAATTTCAGGAAGCAAACACAAAATCTATTTGATTCGGTCAACTCTGTATGTTCACATGAAGGCTAAGCTCATGTTTTGAAAGTTTGAAAAGTTCGGACAGAGAATCTTACAAGTTCAGAACAAATTTGATTCGATTCGGTCATGAAAGGTCTGAACTCTGGCGAGTTCCTCCGTGATTCAAGGTAATTCTCTGGTGATTGGCGCCTCTACATATGTTGTTTGATTTTGTCATGAAATATATAAAAGCTAATACCAGTTTTAGTACTTATGTTGCAGCAGTTCGTTGACAAAAAAATATATCGGTTGAGCAGATGTTCACTCGTGCAAAAAAAAGTGGAAGTTCATGTTTGGAAAATTTGTATGTTCAAAGACATAAACCTCATATGTTCAGGACTGAGTTTCAATTTTTTTTTCTAGAAGCTCATATATGAAATCTGAGAAAATTCGGAGATGAACAATAAATAAGTATAAATAAAAGAAAAGAAAAAATTGTAAAACAGTATGACAAAGTTCACTACGTATTCCACCATCAGTACATAATGAAATATCACATGTGTGCGTTGACATGCATATTTGGGGATGGATAGTATACATAATGAAGTATTCCACCATCATACTTTTTGGGCATCATTCGATCTGGATTCTGGACCATATTTGCTGCAGGTTGAAACCAGTGAAAATGACTGATGAATATCGACTTGATTGAAAATGTAGTCGATTCTTTAGACCCTTCTAGTCCTACATATAGAAGTTGTGCCTGATAGCCATACACGAATTTTCTCTCTGTTGTGCTTCAGTTAGAAGATCTCTGATGTTATTTGCTTCAAAGTTTGTCAGCTGTTTCAGCTTTTGTTTTAACCTTATTGTTTGTAAACTCTGTAGATTTTTTTGCTTAAAGATTGTCGGCATTATACTTGTACTGGGGCTGGAGTTCAAGTATTAATTCCAGGCAAGTTAAAAATATAAACCATAGCAAGTTCTTTGTTCATTTAGCAAAATAGGTCAACGATGTCAATTCCCTATTTGTACCAGGGAAGTTGTCTGTGTGCGCGGTGCCACTGTATTTTGACGAGCGACTCCGTCGTCGGGTAACCAGTCACAACCGTGTGTTCTTGCTAGTGCTCATACACGCATGGGTAAATATACTAGCTGATCCTTTGGCTGGAGAGTACTACTTTCTTGTGGCATTGGTAGCTTGCTAATTAAACTTTGTTGGAAGTAGTTGTACGGCCCGTCGCTCAAAAACCCGCGTGTAGTCCCAGTGGGCACCCTTTGCTGCTATTGTTTTCTTCACTGTGTGGCTCATAATTTGTCACTGCAGTTTGTATATGGGATCCTCAACCAGGACTGCAAGCAGAGCAGTAGAGCGACATCCTCGCCGTGTGCCAACACGGCTTGTGCCGCTGGTGCTAGTGTGGATGAGTAACAAGTTCGACTACCAGTCCACACCAAGTTCAGGTATGTTGCGAGTGCACCAATGAGTCCACAGAAGTACATGTATTGATGCCCCCGGAGTCCATGTATCGTTACAAAAAAAATAGTTTAGTTTTTGTTATAGAATAGTTTACTACAAGTTCAATTGTTATAAAAATTGCTTGCACCTGTTTCGTTCCTGCATGTATGTATAAGTTCAATGTTTTGAGATGGCTCTGTTTAGATTACTTCCAACTCTGAAGCTTTACATGCGTATTTGGGTATGGGATTTTTAGGTACTAGTTTTGAACTGTATCTAACCCATACCAAAATGTTTCAGCAGTTCGACAGGGGCGCAGGGTTCAGTTCAACAACGACGAGCCAGGCAGCCGGCCTTCGCATCAGGAACTGGTGCAGTTCGATCTTGTGCGAATTGGAAATTTCCTAATGCTGAGTGTGTCAGTACAACCATACGCTACAAGGCACGCGCACATCAATTTCACGTGTTAGTCAACAGTATTGTGCATTTGCTTGGCAGCTTTGCACTGTAGTTACATGTCACTTGCTAAATAAAAAATGTTATTCACTTTTCTGTGTTTTGTTGAATAATTCTCATGCTTTCTTTTGTGAGGGCTACAAATCATAATGCTTAAAATACCGATGTATTCATGTGGGTGCTTGAAAGTTCTGTACAGGAATAGGCCGATGATTTTTGTGCTATGGATAATATGATTTATGTACATGTATTATATGTGTGGAAACAATTTCTGTGAGATGATGAAAGGAAAAATGGTTTGAATTAAAAATATTGGTCAGTACGAGTTAGAAATGGTGGTCCGTTCAGAATAAAAACTTAAAATATGCCGTGGTTTTGTGGGGAGGTTTTGCTCACCGCCGGGTGGCACCATCTCTAGCAGTTTGACAGCGACGCGCTCCTCAGTACTACGATGTCGAGGCAGACAACCGCACTCTTTGTGACCTGCTGCTATTCCTCATCTTGCATTAGCGGACTGATGATGCGGGAGCCGCCCTCTTCGTTACAACCCCACGTGGATCTCTTTCTTTCTTCTCTCTCAAATTCGTTAAAAAACTTGGTTGCTTGTTCTTGTTAAAAAACACGTCGAGACACGCGACAGCCACCCCAGTTCGGGCGTAGTAAGTACCTCAGTATGAGTTAAAAACGGTGGTTCGTTCGGAATAAAAGAAATGACAGAAATTCAAATTGTAAAGTTCAAGCAAAAAAAGAAACCCCATGAAAATCCTGCTTATTAAATACCTCAGTACAAGTCGTAAAATGAGAGAAGTTCAGAACAACGTTGTCAAAAAATGTCGAGTTAAAAAAAAGAAACAAAACAAACACATTTTCTTTTTGAATAAAATATAATTCAGTTCGATGATACAAACCATACAAGTACAGGGGCGACGATACAGTAAACCGTTGAAAACTTATCAGAAAAATATTACCCAAAAAACAGAGCAAAAGTCTAGTTAGTGAAAATACGCTTAGTACAAACCCATGCAAGCATCAGTACAAGTATCCTTTTTCGGAACCATTCAAAATTACTCTACAAAAAATAGCTCAGTACAAACATACACATATATCAGTACGACTACTCTGTTTTTCAGACAAGAAAACAACAAGATCCGTCATGCCCTATTCTAAATTACTCTTAAACGGTTGCGAAGTAGAGAAAACGTTCAACATCACTAAGTTTAGCATTTTCGATAGCTATCCAACGGTATATTATTTGCCATATTTCGACAAACTTTAAAAAAAAATCGCGTTCAAAATCAAATTTGACCGTATTCGAATTTGTTTTTAAACCGTAAGGATTAGAAAAACATTTCTATACGAAAAAGTTGCGCATTTTTCATAGCTTTCCAACGCCGTATCATTTGTGTCAATCCGACAAACCGTTTGCAAAAAATCGCGAAAATACGTTTCGGCCAGAATTTCACCGTTTTTCAAATTACTTTTAAATCATATAGAATTAGAAGAAACAATACATATATGGAAGATGCGGATTTTCACCAGCTTTTCAACGCCATCTTATTTGCTCAATTCCGACAAACGGTTTGAAAATTGAGTCCAAAATACGATTCACGTTTTCAGTTTTGAAAAAAACGGTTTTTTCAAAACTGCTCTTAAACCATAATGATTTTGCAAAAACGTTCAATATACTTGAAATATGGTTGTCAAGTGCTTTCCAACGATATAATACACGTCCCATTCCGACAAAAAAATTACAAAAAGCTTTTGAACTAAAGAAGACGATCTGTTAAACAGAACTGAAATCATCAGTTCAACCGCTTCGAAAACATCAGTATAACCACCTGAAAACGTCAGTTCAAAAAGGGTAACAGAATAGCCCAGATGTATATATATATATATATATATATATATATATATATATATATATATATATATATATGTGTGTGTGTGTGTGTGTGTGTGTGTGTGTGTGTGTGTGTGTGTGTGTGTAGCCAAAAACAGTCAACAAAAACATATTTAAAAAATATCGAATAAGTATTTGAAAATGTTGAACAAATATTTGAAATATGTTAAATAGATATTATAAATGTTGAACAAGTATTTAAAAAATATTGAATAGGTATTAAAACAATGTTGAACGAGTATATGAAACTTGTTGTATAGGTATTAAGAAATGTTGGACGAGTATATGAAAAATGTTGAACGAGTATTTACAAAATGTTGAACAAGAATTTGAAAAATGTTCAACAACTATTTGAAATAAATATTAAAAATGTTGAACTATTATTTGTAAAATTTTGAATAGGTATTAAAAAATGTTGAACGAGTATTTAAAAATGTTGAACAAGTATTTAAAACATATTGAATAACTATTAAAATGTTGAACAAGTATTTGAAAGATGTTGATAAAGTGTTCGGACAATGTCGAACGTGTATACAAAATATGTTGATCGCTTGTTACAAAACAATTGACATGTACGAAAATGTAGAGTGAAACAAAAACAAGCATAAGAAAACACACAAGAAAAACAAAAAATTAAGAAGAAAAAAGAAAATGAAACAAAAAATGGAGAAAAAAAAGGAAACAAACAAGAATGAAACAAATCTGATCTGAGAAGAATGAATGCAAAAAATAGAGAAGAAAAACCAAATGAAACAAAAGAAAACAAAAAACAAAAAATATTGAATAAGTTCTAAAAAATGTTGAACGAGTATTTGAAAAGTGTTGTACAAGTGTTAAAATGTGGAACAAGTATTTGAAAAGTGCCGAATAAGCGTTTGTACAATGAAAAAAATTGAAGAAAAATGGAGAAGAAAAAAAATGAAGAAACAAAAGGAAAGAATGAAAAAACAAGAAGGAAAAAGAGGAGACGAAAAAAGAGAGGGGAAAACCGGCACGTTATGCTTCAAGTGGGTCGTGCCCTAGCTATTATCACGAACTCCTGGCGCTGCGTGGTGGTTAGTGTGTTGTGTTTGTTCGTGCCCGGCCAGGGATCAATCCCTGGTACTTCCCTTTTTCTGTGCGAACATGGCCCAACCCAATAAACGATCACGGAACCGGGCGGATGCTAGGTCTCCTAGCCCTCGAGGAATGCCCGGCACCTTGCTCACCCCCCCGATGTATTTTTACGCCTTCCAGACTCTGTTTTTTCGGGTTTTCATCGGTTTTTTACTCCGGTTTTTATCGTCTATTTGTTGTTTTCTTTTTTCATGTTACCTTTTCTTTTCTTTTTTCTTCTTTTTACAAATACATGAACACCTTCACATTTGAAACTTCATTCAAATCATGAACTTTTTTAAGTCCGTGAACATTTTTCATTTAGTGATTGTTTTCAAAAACTGTGAACCTTTTTCAAATTGGTGAACTCAAAATCGATGAACTTTTTTAAAATTCGTGAACTTATTATTGAATTTGTCAATTTTTTTTTTCAAATTGATGAACTTGCAATTTTATGATTATCTCAAATTTGTGAACTATTCTCAAGAGTCAATGGTCAATGATCATTCGTCAAGGGTCCCAACGGCTAGCGCTCAACCGGTCTACCTGTTAGTTGTGAGCAGTCAAAATGTCTAGCGAGTCTCGACCGATTGAAATCAGTGATCGATCGACAAAACATGTGCACTGAAGCTAATGGCCTTAATAGATGCGGTCCACTCAGTTGGCTAGCGGGTGCGAGATGGAGAATTTGGCGCTGAAGGCGTCGAATAGATGCTCCCGGTGAGAGGACACCTTGGAGTACATGCCATGGAACCCTCGATACAAGGTCGATTACGAAGCCTGTAAACCCCAGTTCTCGTTCCCCCATTATAAGGCGAGTGAAAGAGAATGGTGCCCCATGTTTGGTTTTGGAATTAATGACAATATCTATGGGCTAATGGTTGCTTTGAGTTATACTTGAAGGGTTTATCCATAGGCATGGCTAGAAGACAATATGTTTTTTGTATGTTGGTTTCAAGGTTAATTATAAGAAAGAGATTATATGTTGACCAGACTGCTATTCAAGGAGTTATCCGGAGATTGGTAATGTGAGAGTTTACCTTCAAGACATCATCTTAATGAAGAGAGAAGATAAGATACATGGTTGATCATGTCAAATTACAAAGAATGGATTCAAGTTGATCAACACACAAAACATAGAAGATGTACCGAGTGGGATTAAATGATCCCATGGTATGTTAAGCATTGTCCATGACGCTTTGTGATCTAACCCATGATCTATTTTTGTTTTTGGAGTTACTTTGTGGGGTTATGTATTTTGTTTATGGGCTTGCATCAAAAGGAATATCTCATATGGCCCATTGAGGATGACATCAAGTGGTGATCGTCATCAAGGTTGGGTTGTGCAAGTTCAACTGGAGTGGTATGTCTTTGCCGTATATACTTTTCCAAGCACTTTTGCTCTTGTTTTAGACCCTAATTTGCATGATTTGAATGAAACTAACTCTGGCTGACGTTGTTTTCAGCAGAACTACCATGGTGTTGTTTTTGTGCAGAAATAGAAGTTCTTAGAATTGGACAAAACTTTTTGGAGATTTTTTATGGAATATATGAAGAATATTGGAACCAAGACCCACTGGAGGGGCCCACCCTGTGCCCACAAGGCACCAGGGTGCGCCTGACCCCCAGGCTCGCCCTGGTGGATTTTGGGGCCCTCATGGCTCTGCTGACCCTAATCTGGATACTATAAATTCATATTTCCTAAGAAAAAATAAGAGAAAGTTTTATCGCTTTCACGATACGGAGCCGCCGCCACCTCCCGTTTTTCATCGGGAGGCCAGATCTGGAGTCCTTTCTAGGCTCTAGAGAGGGGGATTCGCCGCCATCATCATCATCAACCATCCTCCATCACCAATTTCATGATGCTCACCACTGGGAGTGAGTAATCTCTTCGTAGGCTTACTGGATGGTGATGGGTTGGATGAGATTCATCCTGTAATCGAGTTAGTTTTGTTAGGGCTTGATCCCTAGTATCCACTATGTTTTGAGATTGATGTTGCTATGACTTTTCTATGCTTAATGCTTGCCACTAGGGCCTGAGTGCCATGATTTCAGATCTGAACCATTTATGTTTTCACGAATATATTTGTGTTCTTGATCCTACCATGCAAGTTATATGCACCTATTCACGTGTTATGACCCGCATACCCCAAGGTGACAATAATTCGGATTACTGTAGTTTGAGGAGTTCATGTATTCACTATGTGTTAATGCTTTGTTCCGGTTCTCTATTAAAAGGAGGCCTTAATATCCCTTAGTTTTCTTATGGACCCCGCTTCCACGGGAGGGTAGCACAAAAGATGTCATGCAAGTTCTTTTCCATAAGCATGTATGATTATATACGGAATACATGCCTACATTACATTGATGAATTGAAGTTAGTTCTATGTCACCCTAGGTTATGACTGTTATGTAATGAATATTATCCAACGAAATCACCGATCCAATGCCTACAAGCTTTTCACATATTGATCTTTTCTAAGTTACTGCCACAAAATTACTGTTACTGTTGTTACTGTCACTATTGCTATTGCTACTATTGCTATCAAAATTATCATATTACTGTGCTACTAGTCACTCTGCTGCTGATAGTTAGACCTCCGTGTGTGGTTGAATTGACAACTCAACTGCTAATATTTACAAATATTATTTGGCTCCCCTTGTGTCGAATCAATAATATTTGGGTTGATGAAAGGAACGAGAAGAGGTGTCTAGAGGGGGGTGATTAGACCCTCAACAAATAAAGGTGGCAATTTTCAAGTTTTTCAAGTTGAGGTTGACAATTAGCACAATTTCAAACATTCACAATACAACTCAAGCAAACATGCAAAGAGTATATGAGCAACGGAAAGTAAAGCATGCAACTTGCAAGAAAGTAAAGGGATGGGATTGGAGTGTGCAAACACAATTGGAGACACGGAGATTTTTGGCATGGTTCCGATAGGTGGTGCTATCGTACATCCACGTTGGTGGAGACTTCAACCCACGAAGGGTAACGGTTGTGCGAGTCCATGGAGGGCTCCACCCACGAAGGGTCCACAAAGAAGCAACCTTTTCTATGCCACCATGGCCATCGCCCACGAAGGACTTGCCTCACTTGGGTAGATCTTCACGAAGTAGGTGATCTCTTTGCCATTACAAACTCCTTGGTTCAACTCCACAATATTGACGGAGGCTCCCAAGTGACACCTAACCAATCTAGGAGACACCACTCTCCAAAAGGTAATAGATGGTGTGTTCATGATGAACTCCTTGCTCTTGTGCTTCAAATGATAGTCTTCCAAACACACAACTCTCTCTCGCAGTTTTGGCTATGGTGGAAAGATGATTTGAGTGGAAAGCAACTTGGGGAAGGCTATAGATCAAGATTCTTGTGGTTGGAATGGAATATCTTGGTATCAACACATGAGTAGGTGGTTCTCTCTCAGAAAATGAATGCTGGAAGTGTAGGCACGTTCTGATCGCTCTCTCCATGAATGAAGAATGGGTGGAGGGGTATATATAGCCTCCACACAAAATCTAGCCTTTACACATAGATTCCCAAACTCGGTGGGACCGAATGGTAAAACTCGGTCAGACCGATTCAGGTCAAAATGTGAACGTTAGAGTTTTCGGTGGGACCGACAATGTCAACTCGGTGGGACCGTTGTGTAGGGGTTAGGGTAAAACCTCAACTCGGTTTGACCGATTACACAAACTCGGTGGGACTGATTATGGTAATAAGCAAACAAAGTATTGGTCAAGCAAACTCGGTGGGACCGACTGAACAAACTCGGTGAGACTGAAATTGTTGCAATAGGTCATAGAGAATTTGCAATCCCATCTCGGTGAGACCGAGATCCCATCGGTGAGATTGAACTGATTAGGGTTTGGTAGTGGCTGTATCAGATGAACTCGATGGTGCTAGATAGATCAAATCAGTGGGGCTGAGTTTGACTTTTAGGTTTAGGACATATGTGGATATGAGAAAGTGATTGAGGGCTTTGGAGCATATCACTAAGCACTTTGAGCAAGCTAGCCATTAAGCAACACCTCATTCCCTTTTAATAGTATTGGCTTTCCTATGGACTCAATGTGATTTTGGATCACTAAAATGAAAATGTAGAGTCTTGAGCTTCCGCCAATGTTTGTCCTTAGCATCTTGAAGGGGTTTCACATCCTCTTGTCCATGTCCATGCCACTCCAGTGTTGAACTTATCTGAAATATACTAGGTAGAAACATTAGTCCAACAAGAGATAGATTGACATTAATTACCAAAATCACCCAGGGAGCACTTGTGCTTTCAATCTCCCCCTTTTTGGTAATTGATGACAACATATAAAGCTTTAGATAAGGGTATGAAGAAAGGTAGCAATTAAAGCTTTGGAAAGATATGCAACATGCATTAGCTCCCCCTACATGTATGCAATCATGTGATGATAGATCATAAGAGTATGAGAATGCATAAACATGACAGAGCAAGCAATGAGTTACATGTGTCTTGGCTATATGCATTAGAGCAAATGGTGTAGATACTGGAAATATACCTTCACGTTCATGAGTCTCTCTTGCAAACAATATATACCATAGAAAGAGATCTTCATGCACATGAGTGTGACGCATATACTTACCTTGTGGTCTTGAGCTAGCTTTGAAAGAGATGTACCTGAGTAAACAAGGTTAGATAACACAAGAACATCTACTAGACAGAGCAAGAACAGGAGATCACAAGAATACCAAGACTGGGATGACATGTAGAGAGTGAGCACTAGGTACTCTATTTGGATATTGACATGTCCCCAAGAATAAAGATATGCAATGAATTCCAAAGCTTGTCTTCCCTTAGGAGTCTTTCTCCCCCTGAATCTGACATTGCATAATGGGAGAACATAGGGTAATAGAAAATCAGAGCAAACAAGAAAATCAAAGCAAGCTAAAATCATAACATATACTATCATGTCTTTCCCCTCTCGAAGACATGAGACAAATTTCCTCTTAAGAATAGGAGCATCAGGAGAAGCTTTAGGAGTGCATTATCTCTTATGTGATAAGCTTTGATGTCCAAGAAGGGACTTCTGGAGCATGAGTCAAGTAGGTTTGATCCTTGAGTCACATTACGAAGCAACATGTAATATAGGATGTTGTTAGAGGACAAGTATCATTGAGTGGAGCTGGGACAAATATGCAGAATGCAAGTGACACAATTTCTATCTCAGTATTGACATCGGTAGCACCAAGTTGTTATTTTCGGTGGCACCAAGATGGTTCGGTTCAGCCGAAGTAAACAAGTCGATGAGGCCGAGTTCAAACTAGAGAGAAAATCACTTGTCACCTCAGCTCACTTAGGCAGTTAAGATCTCACAAGGATATGCAAGGAATTAACTTAAGGATTTGCAATGAATTGGATGCAGGGAAATGCAGAAAAAAGTAGAGAAAAGAAAAGAAATCTAGATGATTTTTTTAGATGAACTAGCATGCAAGAGACAAATACAAGAGCACAAAGAAACAACAGAGAACTTCATCTAGAAATGGTCGGCGACAAAGTCACCTATGTTAGAGTATATTGACTTATGAGTCAAGTGAAGACACTTGATCATAGGTCATACTCATTGTTTAAGCTCAAAATGGGGTTGCCATTTTCGTTTAAGCATTTTGATGTGTTCTCATCTTGTTGAGCTGTTTTGACCCATGTCTTGGGGGTAAGGCTTCTCTAAGATGGAATCACATACCTTGGGTGGTGGTGTTGAACTTGTGTAGGGTGCTCAAGTTGATGTAGATCATCAAGAGTTGGGAGTACCACTTGTAGTTCAAGTTCATCTTCCTACATGGTTTAGTCTTGCAAGGAAGAGCACTTGTGTATCTAAGGTGATAATCATGAAATTTGTTACCAAATGAAATTTGATATAAGGAGTTTGTCAAAGGATATATTGAATGGATTCGTGCTTCCTTGTCTTCATCCACCATTTTGTAGAGACTTGGAGATGTAGAAATTGCTTAGAATGTGATTGAGTTGCAGTCTCATAGAGTTGGGTTCGTCCAAGTACCTACAAGGGTTAGATAGCATGCAAGAGTACAAGAATATCCAAGACATATGATCATCATCATAAGAGAAATGTCATGGATTAGTCATAGTAAGGCTCATGCCTTGCATGCATCCACATGGAGTTTCTACTCCAAGTTTGAGGCATCAATGATGTTCAATTGACCTCTCAACCTGCAAAACACTTTCTCATCAAGTGGTTTGGTGAATATATCCGCCAATTTCTTATCGGTATGAACATGCTTAAGTTTGATATCTCCCTTAGCAACATGATCTCGAATGAAATGATGACGAACTTCAATATGCTTAGTTCGAGAATGTTGCACGTGATTATGAGCAATCTTAATAGCACTCTAATTGTCAGAAAGCAGTGGAACATGTTTCACATATATACCATAATCTTTAAGAGTTTGTCTCATCCAAAGTAAATGAGGACAACATGAACCGGCGACAATGTATTCCGCTTTGGCGGTGGATAAGGATGCCGAGTTTTGTTTCTTGGAGGACCAAGACACAAGAGATCTACCAATAAATTGACAAGTACCTGAGTGGACTTTCTATCAACCTTGTCACCGGCATAGTCCGAATCGGAGTAGCCAACAAGATTAAAAGAAGAACTCTTAGGATACCAAATGCAAAAATTTGGTGTATGTATTAAGTATCTCACTATCCTTTTCACAACCTTAAGATGACACTCTTTGGGGGCCGCTTGATATCGTGCACACATGCACACACTTAGCATAATATCGAGATGGGAGGCACATAGATATAACAATGAACCAATCATAGAGCGGTAAACCTTTTGGTCAACCGGTTCACCATCCTTTGTCAAGTCAAGATGTCCATTAGTAGGCATGGGGGTGTTCATACCTTTGCATTCTTGCATGTTGAACTTCTTGAATAAGTCCTTGGTATACTTTGTTTGAGAGATAAAGGTTCCATCCTTAGCTTGCTTGATTTGCAAACCAAGAAAGAACTTGAGTTCACTCATCATAGACATCTCAAACTTCTCCGACATAAGCTTTCCAAACTTTTCACTAAAATGAGGGTTATTTGAACCAAATATGATATCATCAACATAAATTTGGCACACAAATAATTATCCCTTAACACTTTTAGTGAAGAGTGTAGAATCAATTTTACCAATTTCAAACCCTTTTTCAAGAAGAAACTTAGTCAAGCATTTATACCAAGCTCTAGGAGCTTGCTTAAGACCATAAAGAGCTTTGTGGAGTTTGTAAACATGGTCAGGTTTCTTAGGATGAACAAAGCTGGGAGGTTGTTTGACATAAACTTCCTCCTCAATTTCACCGTTAAGGAAAGAACTTTTAATGTCCATTTGATATAAGGTAATGTCATGATGATTAGCATAAGCAAGTAAGATGCGAATGGACTCAAGTCTAGCAATGGGGGCATATGTCTCACCGTAGTCCATACCTTCAACTTGCGTGTAGCCTTGAGCGATGAGACGAGCCTTATTGTGTACAACTTGTCCATCTTCATCTTGCTTGTTCCGAAACACCCATTTGGTTCCAATGACATTGTGCTTCTCATCGGGCTTTCAACCAACGTCCACACTTGGTTCCTCTCAAAGTTGTGTAGCTCTTTGTGCATGGCATTTATCCAATATGGATCTTCCAATGCTTCTTCAACCTTCATAGGTTCAATGCTAGAAATGAATGAGTAATGTTCACAAAAGTTAGCCAAACGAGATTTAGAGCGAGTAATTCTCCTGGTTTGAATGTCATCAAAGATTTGTTCAACGGGATGATCTCTTGAGACTCTTGCTCGAACTCGTGATAGCTTTTGTTTGGGTCGGGGTGGAACATCCTCTTCATTGTCTTGTTCTTCCTCTTGTATTTCTTCGTTGTTGTTGGCGTTGTTGTTCTCCCGTGGTGGCGGGGAAGGAGGTCGTCGAGGTTCATCTTGTTGTACATCCTCGTTCTCATTGTCTTGATGTGTCCCACTCATGGATGCCTCCAAGTCAACTTGTGGTTCACCTTGGCGTGAAGTTGAGGTTTCCACTTGGACGGACGAGGGAACCTCCTTCACCTCCATTGGGTGAATCTCGCCAATAGACAAGTCTTGGATTGCTTCCGAAGGATCTTTGTCACCTACATCAATTGGCAATTGCTCTACTTGCGAGCCGTTAGATTCATCAAACTTCACATCTACCGTCTCTTCAACCTTTCAGGTGAAATTGTTGTAGACATGGTAAGTGTGAGAGTTTGAGCCATAACCGAGTAGGAAACCTTCATGAGATTTAGGAGTAAATTTCGAATGACAATGCTTATCAAGAATGTAGCACTTTGAACCGAATACTCAAAAGTATCCAACTTTGGGTTTGTTACCAGTGAGAAGCTCGTATGCCGTCTTGCCGAGTAGCTTGTGAAGATATAGATGATTTGTTGCATGACAAGCTGTCTCAACCGCTTCCGCCCAAAAGTGTTTTGGCGTCTTGTACTCATCAAGCATCGTTCTCGCCATTTTGATGAGCGTCCGGTTCTTCCTCTCAACAACTCCATTTTGTTGAGGTGTGTACGTAGCCGAGAACTCATGTGAAATCCCTTCTTCGTCAAGAAAGGTGTCCACATTGGCGTTCTTGAACTCCATTCTGTTGTTGCTGCGAACCTTCTTTATCTTCACTTCAAATTGATTCTGGGCCTTCCTAGCAATGTTTTTGAAGATCATTTGGACCTGCGATTTATCATTAAGAAAGAACACCCACGTAAATCTTGAAAAATCATCAACAATGACTAGTTCAACGAGTTACCACCGAGACTCTTGTAGGCGTTGGGACCAAAAAGATTCATGCGAAGTAGCTCGAGCGGTCTCCTCGTGGTCATGATGTTCTTCATGGGGTGTCCTCCTCCAACCTGTTTTCCTGCTTGGCAAGTGCTGCAAAGTCTATCCTTGTCAATTAAATATGACATCTTTAACACCAAGGATATGATCACCTTTAATAAGCTTGTCAAGGTTTCGCATGCCCACATGACCTAACCGTCTATGCCACAACTAGCCTTTGGAAGATTTAGCAATTAAGCAAGTTCTAGATTGAGCCTTTTTAGTGAAATCAACAATGTATAGATCACCTCCACGTATGCCAGTAAAGACCATTTTATGATTATCTCTTCGAAACACTTGGCAATCTACTTCAGTAAATAGGACATTGAAACCAAACTCAGCTAGTCTAGATATAGAAAGTAGATTATAGCCAAGAGAATCAACGAGCATAACATTTTGTATGGAGCTGTCATGTGAGATGGCCACCTTACCGAGGCCAACCACCTTACCATTTGAGTTATCACCAAAAGTGACATACTTTCGAGGGCCATCGTTTTCAGCAAGCTCATGAAACATATCTTTGTCTCCGGTCATGTGATCGGTACATCCACTATCAAGGACCCATTCCTTTCCTCCGGCCATGTAGCCGCGAAGGTTAGCCATAAGACCAAAGTGTCTCATAGACTCTTCAAGATCAAAGTCATTACCATCATCCCCATCATAGTATCCATGTTCAACGTCGTCTTGCAAATGATCATTTCCTAGAGAGAGTGATTCATTAGATATATGATTTTGACAATGTGCATCTCCTTGAATTCTAATAGCTTCGGAAATAATATTGCTAATGATTCCAACATCTCCTTTGGCACGCATAAGATTGGTAAGCTCAAATAAACAATCTTCAAACTTAGGATCATTGGGATTCATCATATTCAAAGCAATAGACTTGTGAAGAATCTTGTCAGATTTCGGGATCCGGCAACCCTTGAGAGGTTTGAACTCTGGGGTGCGTGCGGATATCTCAACCTGCCCAGCCTGCCTACTCGCGATCCTCCCTAGCCTAGCGCATCGAGCTCACAGAGACACAAAGACATAGAGATTTATACTGGTTCGGGCCACCGTTGTGGTGTTATACCCTACTCTAGTGTGGTGTGGTGTGGTGGATTGCCTTGAGGGGCTATGGATGAACTAGTACAAAGGATGAACAAGCCTCAGGAGGTGAGCTGTTCTTGAGCTGGTGTGATGATCGGGGTGGAATGCCTCTCTCTCTCTATGGTGGTGGCTAAGTCCAATATATAGTGGCCTTGGTCCTCTTCCCAAATATGAGCGGGAAGGGATTCCACAACGGCGGGATTTGAAAGGGGACAAGTAGTATAGTCTATCCTGACAAAAGTAGTCTTCGCCTGTGAAAAGCCTCTGGTCATGACGCTACGGTGGGCTCGATGATGAACTCCGTCCTGCCGTCCTGGCGGTCTTGGTCTTGTTGCACCAGAATGGAAACCTTTGGCTGATTATTAGGAACTCCGCGCCTGTGGCTTGCCTCCCTTACACCAAAGAGGAAACCTATGCTCTGCGCTCGCCTGGCCCGCCTGGCCTTTGTCGTCATGGTTCATGTCAGCTGATCCTCATGAGGTAGCTGCATAGAACTCTCCGCCCCTCAGGAGCCCTCCTGAGGATGACAACTCCTTTGGGGGTCTTGGCGTCGTCCGCCTCACGAGGGTCTTGTGGTGTTGATGTCGAAGCTGGGCCGTACCAGGTCGTCGATGGAGCCACATGGTTGGCCGCAGGTAGGCAGGACTGGATACCCCCAAGTCCAGGACACCGACAGTAGCCCCCGAGCCCAAGGCGCACTCAGGCTTGGCTTCCAGGCGAAGCCAAAGGGCAAGTGCGGAGTGCTACGGGCCCTAACTGCCTGCGGCCTTGATGACATGTGGCGATTGATTGGACGTGGGCGACTCTGCTTCCCCACGCTGCCTCGACAATTGCTTAAGTTGACAACTGCATGCTGCATGCAGAAAGGATAATCATTACTAGGAATCGTGGGAGGCCGACGATTTACCTTCTCCCGGCTATAACGTGCGAGCGGGTGGAGCCCCTGCCCATTTCTCTTTCGTCTTGCTCCTGCTTGCTTCTCCTCCTCTTCACCTCGCTCCCATGGCGCCGATTAGGAGGTTCTCTCCGGCAAAGAAAGGGAAGGCTCCTAGGGAGGGGCCGGACATTCTCCCACCGAAGAAGCGACTTCGCCTCCACGATGATGCTGGCGCGAGGCGAGAGGTGGCCAGGCCTTGGCAATCGAGGCCTCCGCCTGGCTTCCCGTCCCCCTATATGCCTGGGCACAAGGTGAAGGAGCGCGCCATCGAGCGGCGCCTCGCAAAGATGGCAAGGCCGCCATTGCCCTGCCGGCCATGCCACGGACCCACGCTGAGGATAGCTCGTGCGAGATTGTGGTGTGGGCGGCAATGCCTCCTGATACCTGGATCCGGTTTCCTCGATTCTTCGCCAGCGAGTTGCCTCCGAGGGGACCGGTGGAGGTATGGCTGCAGCACGCAGGGTGTAGCGGCCTAGCCATCGGGGCTGAGGTCGAGGTGGTGTCATCCGGAAACATCTTTATGACGCGAGGATGGCGCGAGGTCGCTCGGGCTTGCCGATCGGAGGGTGCCCTGGTGATCCACTTCAAGTACGACGGCGCGGCCACCTTGTTCTTCAAGGTCTTCAACAAGCGGGGTGAGCGACTAGAGTGCTGCCCCGGGGGAGACAGCTCAAGGGATGCCGTGATGGGTACCGGTCATGCTGTTGCCCACTTCAGCGCTTCATTCAGCAGCAGCGACGACTCCTGGGAATCCAGCGATTCTCCTGAGCCCAGCGATTCTCCGGAGTCGAGCGATGACAACTACGTGCCGCCGAGCTCCCGCCAAGGCCGAAGTGCTGCAACGGCTGCCGCCCGGCATCGTCAGCGACGCCGTAGTGTCCTGTAGTTGCTTCTCCTGCGCGAGACGAAGATCATCCACCGTGGGGCTTGTAAGGATCAGGATGTATTTAGTAGTGTTGCCGTTCCTTTTGACTTTGTAATGAATGCGCATATTCCAGTCCGGCCGAGTCCCTCCCTTTTCTCTTCCCTAGACAGCATGACGCTCTATGCGGGTAGGACCCAGTCCCTAGGCTGGCTTCAGTCATCGCTAGTATGCCATGTCGCGATGCCGTGGTCAAGGCTAGGAGGTGAGCTGCCCAAGGTCCGGTAAAAGCTCATGAGACGCGATGCTCACGAGGTCCCCCTTGGCATGCAACCAGCTGTGCAGGAAATTGAAAAGGGGAGCCGAACCGCCCAAGTGGAACTGTGGTGAGGCGTGTGGAGTGAAACTGATGCCGTAGCGGGCCAAAACTTATCTTTTGTGGTCCGAGTCCATCGGAGAGGCGACGCTTGTTGTCGTGCCTGCGGTGCCGTTAGGTGCAGCCCGTCTTGGCCACCCTCCTGCCTCGCTTGCGAATGTGCTCTACGTCCTCGGGACCCGGCCCTTGAGCAAGCTCAGCCGCCGCTGGTATGCCAGGTCGCGATGCCGTGGTCAAGGCCAGGGGGTGAGGGCTGGAGAGCCAGTAGGAGCTCCCGAGGCGTGAAGCTCGGGAGCCCCCCCCCCTTTGACGTGCAAGCAACTTGCAAGACTGGACAGTGGTTGTCCGGGCCGACCCTTGGCTTACTGTAGGGTGATCCTGCAAGTTAGATGATAAAGGAGGTTGAGAGCCCCAGGCATGAGATGGAGGCACTGAGGACCCTGCGAGGTGGTGTATGCGAAGCGGGCCACGAACCAGAGCTTGATCCCCGGGTTTATCAGCGTTGCAGCGACGGACCCGAGCACAAGCGCCATGCCGATGTGTGTGTTGTGCAGAAATGGTGTTAGTCAGACGCATCAGGGCCATGAGGCGGAGGTCACGAGGCGACAATCAGAGATAAATTCACGGAAACGATTAGATAATCCTGGTGAATGCAAAACGATACACGTCGTAGGGACGGACCCACATGGCATGGGGATGATGCAGCCCGAGGGGCGCCCCCAAACTGAATGAACTAGGAAGATGTCACCTGGTAACATTGCTGAAGAGTTGTTGAAGTAGCCAAAAAACGCGCGCTCCTGAAGCCGTTCCTCATGAGCCGTTCCGGTGCCGAACCTCGGGAGGCTCGGAGGGACCGGAAGGCTCCTGAGGGTGCTCCTCCATCTCCGCCAGGAGCGCCTGGTGCCTGGCTTCGCAGGCCGCCTGGGCGTCCCTCACGCAGCACTGGAACGCCTCAGCCGCGCCCGCCAGGCCAAAAGGCACGCGGACATAGCTATGGGGCAGTCCCTCGCATCGGCCGACATGGAACGGCCACATGAGCTGCCGAGATGCGGCCCTGTTGAGCCTAGGGATGTCGACACAGACGTGGAACTCCTTACCCTCGCTAGGGCAGTGAGCTCCGCCTCGCGGCAGGCGACGTTCGCCTTGCAGAACCCTTCCTTCCTGAATCTCCTTGATCGCCTCGCTGATGAACTCCTGAATGCCTGGTGCCCCACGCCTACTGCCTTCTCCTGGGAAGCGTGCTCTGAAGAGTGCTTCCACATGGTGCCCGAGCGCTACCCTCACGGCATTGGCTAGGTCTGAGGCCCTCCAAAGGAGAGCCCCCGAGCCCAGCCTGAGAGGGGCACCGGGCACGCCTCCCTATGCGATGGGGGAAGGCGCCGCGTCCAGAGACGCGAGACTCAGCGCTGCATCCTCAGGTGATGCTTCCTCACGAGACCCCTAGCTCAGCTGCAGCTTCTTTGTCTTGGGGGCGATCTCAGGAGGGAGGGCACCGTCTTCGTCTTCTGGGTTTTCAACTGCTGCAGCCTGGAAAGCTCGCTCGAGGGAGCACACCGCATCCTTCTCCTGACATGCGACCGTGATGATGCCGCCGCTTCCTGGCATCCTGAGGATGTTGTAGCCATGGTGCGTGGCCGCCATGAACTTGGCCAGTGCCGGGTACCCTAGGATGGCATTATAGGGAAGACGAATGTCGGCGACGTCGAAATCAATGAGCTCAGTGCGGTAGTTGTGGCGCTCGCCGAAGGTGACAGGGAGGCGAACTTGCCCAATCAGGTGTGTTGATCCGTCGGTCACTCCTGAGAACGGCTTGGTGAGGTGTAGCTGATAGTATGGCACCTGGAGTCTATCGAATGTCTGAACAGAGAGAACATTGAGCCCTGCTCCGCCATCAATGAGAGTCTTGGTGACGGTCACATTGCTGATGACGGGGGAACAGAGCATGGGGAGCGCGCGAGCGGTGGCTGCGCACTTGAGCCGGTCTGTGGAGTCGAAGGTGATGGCGCACTTGGACCACTTGAGAGGGCGAGTTGCTCCAAGCTTGGGGAGTGCCGCGTTGACCTCGCGCGCAAACTGCTTGAAGACAAGGTGAGAAGCCGGGGCTTGTGAGCCGCCCAAGATGCAGGCGATGGCCCACAGCTCCTGGAAGCCCCAAGCCCCCTCGTCCTGGTGGTGATCTTCATTCCTTATTGGCAGTGGAGGCAGAGGAGGCAAAGCTGCATTGCCCTGAGGGCGGTCCTCATGAGGCTGCTCCCTCCAGTTGCCCTCGCGAGGCTGATCCTGCCAGCGGTCCTCACGAGGCTGGTCGCGCCACTCCTAACGGCAGTCGCGTCCATCCCAGCGTCCTCCACCTCGGCCACCTCTGTGACCGTAGCCCCGATTGTTGCGCTCGGGGCGTCGACCGAGGCGCCCGTCGCAGAGAGCCCTGAGCTCCTCGCATTCGCTGGTGTGGTGGCTGTAGACATTGTGGAAGGCGCAAAACGGCCGCTTGCCCTTGGATGTCTCGGGGTGGTCGCAGCCGCGCTTGGTCTCTGGCTCTGCCGCCAGCACTGCTAGGCCCTTGCGCTTCGTGTCCTTGGTCTTGGTCTTCTTATCTTCTGGATCAGCATCAGGGAGCTCAAGGAGGGAGAGGCGTCCCTCCTCATCCCTTGCACACTTGTTCGCCATGTTGAATATCTCCAGAGCGGTGCAGAGGTTCTCATGGATGGCTTGATCCTCCTTCATCTTGAAATCGCGGATGCCATCGGTGAACGCGGAGATGATGGCCTCGTCAGACACCTTGGGAATCTTGAGGCGGATGTTGTTGAAGCGTTGGATGTACTTATGCAGGGTCTCTCCAGGTTTCTGCTTGACGCGACGCAGGTCGCCCGCGGCCGGCGGATGATCGCGAGTGCCCTGGAAGTTGGTGATGAAGCGGCTGCGCATCTCCTCCCAGGAAGAAACCGACCCCTCGGTCAGGTTCAGGATCCGAGAATGCGCGCCATCCTTGAGAGCCATCGGGAACCAGTTTGCCATGATCTTCTCATTGCCGTTGGCCGCCTCGATGCTCAGCTGGTAGAGCTGCAGGAACTCGGCGGGGTCTGTGGTGCCGTTATAGCGTGGAGGCAGGTCAGGCTTGAACTTGCTTGGCCAGACGACGTTAAAGAGCTCTGCAGTGAACGCACGTCATCCCGCCGTGGCCACCGGAGGTCGTCGAGGGGGTGGAATGTTGTCTTGGTGCACGTGCACCGCCACCTCCTATGGCGGCTCGCGAGCCTGGTGCTGGGGCGCTAGAAGCACGTGCGCTTCTCCTTGGGGACGTTGCACCACCTGGCAGCTCACGTCATCTCGAGCCAGCGCCGGGTGTTGCAGGTCACGCCATGGAGCCATACGCCTTGGCTCGACGGTGGCGCCCTGGGTCGGAGGCGGAGGAGGAGCCCCGTGCGCGACGTTGCCCGCTACAGGTGGTTGCTGAGGCAGCGAGTGAGCCGGCCTGTCAGAGCCCCCGTGCGCGACACTGATGAGCTCGGCGATACGCATGAGCCACTCCTTGTAGAGATCACCCACGGGACGGTAGAGAAGAAGCTCCCGCGCCATGAGCAGAGCGGCCCACGCATCCACCTGCCGCGGCGCGCGTGGGAAGCTGCTGGGATCAGGGACGGAGTATCGGTGCGGCCGTCGCGGCGCACCGACGGATGCAGCGATGAAGCTTGCTTCTCGTGGCCGGCATGGCCCATGGCGGCATTGGCCACCGCAGAAGGAGTGCGGCGGGCGCATCCGTCACTTGCCGTTGCCATCTGAGCGGTGCAAGTGGCGACCGCGGCCAGATGCTCGACGCGAGCCCTACACGTGTCGGCCATCAAGATGTCGGAGCGGAGACGCATCGAACGACAGAAGAGAGGATCCAACGCACCCCTACCTAGCATGCCAAATGTCAGATTTCGGGATCCGACAACCCTTGAGAGGTTCGAACTCTGGGGTGCGTGCGGAGATCTCAACCTGCCCAACCTGCCTACTCATGGTCCTCCCTAGCCTAGCGCGTCGAGCTCATAGAGACACAAAGACACAGAGATTTATACTGGTTCGGGCCACCGTTGTGGTGTAATTCCCTACTCTAGTGTGGTGTGGTGGATTACCTCGAGGGGCTATGGATGAGCTAGTACAAAGGATGAACAAGCCTCAGGAGGTGAGGTGTTCTTGAGCTGGTGTGATGCTCGGGGTGGAATGCCTCTCTCTCTATGGTGGTGGCTAAGTCCTATATATAGTGGCCTTGGTCCTCTTCCCAAATATGGGCGGGAAGGGATTCCACAACGCGGGATTTGAAAGGGGACAAGTAGTACAGTATATCCAGACAAAAGTAGTCTTCGCCTGCGAAAAGCCTCTGGTCGTGACGCTGCGGTGGGCTTGGTGATGACCTCCGTCCTGCCGTCCTGGTGGTCTTGGTCTTGTTGCACCAGAATGGAAACCTTTGGCTGATTCCTCGGGACTTTGCGCCTGTGGCTTGCCTCCCTTGCACCAAAGAGGAATCATGCGCTCTGCACCCGCCTGGCGCCCGCCTCGCCTTGGTCGTTATGGCTCACATCAGCTGAGCCTCATGAGGTAGCTGCATAGAACTCTCCACCCCTCAGGAGCCCTTTTGAGGAGGCCAACTCCTTCAGGGGTCTTGGCATCGTCCGCCTCGCAAGGCCTGGCCCCTCCCGAGGGTCTTGTGGTGTTGATGTCAAAGCTGGGCCATACCAGGCCGTCGATGGAGCCACCTGGTGGGACGCAAGCAGGCAGGACTGGATACCTCCAAATCAAGGACGCCGACAAATCTCAGCTAAGTTTTTCAAGGAATAGTCCGGAAATCGTTCCTCAAGAAATCTCCATATAGTATAAGCACAATCAAGAGTTAGCAAGTGACCAATCAACTTTCTAGGCAAACCTCTAGTGATAAGATTGATAGTTCTAAGATTGTGAATCATGTCAAGAGACTCATCATGGGTTTGATGCAATGGATCAACAAGGGGTTCACATGGTGTCGGTGTCAAAACTGGTGGATCTCGGGTAGGGGGTCCGGAACTGTGCGTCTAAGGCTAATGGTAACAGGAGGCGGGGGACACAATGTTTACCCAGGTTCGGGCCCTCTCTATGGAGGTAATACCCTACTTCCTACTTGATTGATCTTGATGAATATGAGTATTACAAGAGTTGATCTACAACGAGATCGTAATAGCTAAACCCTAGAAGTCTAGCCTATGATTATGATTGTTGTCTTCTCTACGGGCTAAACCCTCTGGTTTATATAGACACCGGAGGTGGCTAGGGTTACACAAAGTCGGTTACAAATAAAAGGAATTTACATATCCGAATCACCAAGCTTGCCATCCACGCAAAGGAGAGTCCCATCCGGACACGGGAAGAAGCCTTCTATCTTGTGTCTTCATAGCCCAACAGTCGGGCCCATGTATATAGTCCGGCTATCCGAGGACCCCTTAATCCAGGACTCCCTCAGTAGCCCCTGAACCAGGCTTTAATGATGATGAGTCCGGCGCACAGATGGTCTTCGACATTGCAAGGCGGGTTCCTTCTCCGAATACTTCAAAGTAGATTTTGAACACAAGAATCGTGTCTGGCTCTGCAAAACAAATTCCACATACCACCTTAGAGAGTATAATATTCCACGAGTCCAATCCGCTGACAATTTTGGTAGCACGACATTACATCATCACCCGGCCATTATTTTGAATTGTTTTCTAGCCTGCCACTCCATGTTTCGAGAGGCGGTTTTTATTGGCACGTCTTGTCAAAGCAAAGATCGTGTCCCCTTATTGAGGGATTTTCATCAACATGGGCGTGGGTAACCCAACCGTCCTATTGGCATGATTCCTTGGGAGTAGGCATGTTTTAAGGCCGCGAAGGGGACATTTGATATTCATCGCCTTTATAAAGGGGCTAAGACCTGTCCTTTTCCTTCCACGCCAATCCTTTCCTCTACCTCCCACCTCAAGTTCCAACACCCAAGGGTCAATCCAGTTGCTTCGAGCTTCCAGCCATGTCCGGACCTAGCCTTCAGGGCCGGTGGATGGCCTCTTCTATCACAGAGGAGGATATCTCAAAGCTCATGGAGGCAAGATACCTGACTGCAGAAATCCTCCACAGGCTTCCTGCTCATGGGCAGATTATTCCTACTCCCAGATCCAATGAGAGGGTCGTGTTTATCTCTCACTTCCTCCGAGGGCTTGGGTTTGCTCTTCATCCCTTTGTTTGAGGGCTCATGTTTTATTACGGGCTAGATTTCCATGATCTAGCTCCAGACTCCTTCCTCCACATCTCGGCGTTCATCATCACGTGCGCGGCCTTTCTCTGTATTTCTCCACACTTCAGCTTATGGCTTAAGACCTTTAACGTGAAGCTGAAGGTAATCGATGGGAAACAGGCAGAGTGCGGAGGTGCTTAAATAAGCAAACTTACCACTTCTCCTTGGCCAAAGGGCTCCTTCGCAGAATCTTCTGACCTATGGCAACGAGAGTGGTTTTACATTACCGAACCATGTGGTAAAAAGTGGGCAGCTACACCTGCGTTTCGATCTGGCCCTCCTTTACAGCTTGCATCGTGGATTAACTAGGGGCTAGACTAGGGATCTATTGATGAAGTGCAGACGTTGGAAAGTCGCATTTGGAGCCTTACTGAAAAGAACACCAGTCTTACCAACGTAATCCAAGTAATGCTAGTCCGCCGAATCCTACCGTGTCAGCAGCGTCCTCTCCGTATGTGTGAGTTCAATCCGGAAGGTCCACGAACCCTTCAGCACTTCTCCGGCACAATGCTCAGAGGGATGTGGAAATTACTCTTCGGCGCACGAAAACAGTGGCCGGATACTACAGAAGACCTCGGTCTTGAGTGCAATCATCTGGATACCCCGGTAAGCACTTAACTCCCGAACACAGTTTAGTCAAATTTCTCATAACAATGTACTGATAAAACTCTACTCGGCCAGGGCTGGATAAAGAAGGCGTAGAGAGTTAGGCGTTCGGCTCCACTTCCCGAAGATCCTGCCAATTCGGTGTTAACAAGGATGCTGGCTTTGGCACCATATCAAGTGCCGGCGGGGAAAGATAAGGAGGAGAGCGAAGAGGCCCAAGGCGGCCTCCATTCTGGAGGCGCACCAGGCAATTTGTCTGGGGACATTGGAACTTCCGCTTCCGAAGGTGGAAGGGAAAGGCAAGCTGACATCCCTTCTCGTCATGGGAAGAAGAGGACCGCCTCCAGAGACTTGAAGAGAGAAGCTTCTAAGCGGGGGAAGATATCCCAGTCAGGGGGTGATGTTGAAATGCACTCACTCTGCAAAAATAGGCCCTTAGCCAAATCGTAAGTGAACCAGGGTGTTTTAAACATATCCCGTTCTTTCCTGGCTGTGAGGGTAACATTTTAAAATATATGTTTGTAGTCCGGTACGCAGCCCTCCTCAACAATGCTCCTCTTCGGGGGATCTTATTCCGGAGATGATGGAGAGCAAGACGCCTCCACAGATCTCCCTTCCTGATAAGGCAGACGACACTGAGGTGTCGTCCTGGAGGATCTTTCCTGATCAACGAGTGGTGCGAGGGGCAGAGAAGACCGGGCCCGAAGGTAACTCTTCGGCCGCCCAGGGTTCAGGGTGTGCGGCCCTCACGGGGACCAGCAACAAAAGTCCCAGACTATCGAAGTTCCAAGGGACGACGCAACCTGTTTCGGATCCAGAGGCGCCGGATACATTGATGGACATATTGCAACATGCGTCCGTCTCAGAGGAACATCGTACCTTGATGGGTACGGTGGTTGAAAAAGTTTGGTCCGTGAAAAGTGGATTGAAGAAAGCCTTTACGAGCCTACTAAGAGGTTTTGAGGTACGTAGCGTAATTTTATTTATGTTATAAATGCAAATTGCACCTGTGTATAGATAGTAGGCCCTGAGACTCTGCTTGCCATCCAAAGGGGGGCGATCAAAGGATCAAAAATATATGCCCAGGTGATGATCTGACTAATTGAAACACAGGTTGTTACATCCGTGGCAACTGCCCAAGCTATAGAGGTAGCACATCTGAAGCAGAAAGTTGATGTAGCAGATGATGACATCATGCTTATTAACAGGCGGCTCAACGAGGCGCAAGGTATGTCTTTGGGGCACTCAGTACATGCTAGTATTATGAAATGAGCGTGATACTGAGAATTTGTATATGCATAACTGCAGATAGTGCCGCTGTAGTTGAGACCCTTCGGGCTGAACATGCCCGGGCCAAGGAGCAGGAAAGGATGAGTGGTGCGGCTGCCGAAAAGGTAGTCGCCGAATTAAAAGCTGAGCAGACTGCTCGGCGTCAGTGCAAGGAGAGAATATCTACTATGGCACTTGAGCTAAAGGATGCCACTAGCCGATGCCAAGTTCTTGAGAAAGATAACAATGCCAAAGTGGCCGATATTGACAAGGCCTTACAAGAGGCGAGGGAAGCCCAGTCTGAGTCTAGAGCAGCTCGGGAGGAGATCCGACAAGCTGGGGAGATCACGGCTGGTAAGCCCTTTTTATTGCATACTAAGTTTGGCGATCCGAAGTATGCCCCGCTTAATCAACTGTGGAGTTCTCCAGGCGCCTTTTTGGTCCTACCGAAGAGTGTTGCCGATGCGAATCAGTTTTTCCACGCGCAAGAAGGACATGCAACGGAACAACTATTCTGGTCGCAATTTGACACGCCAAAGCGTTCACTTTTGAATGAACAGATGGCCCAGTGGGCCGAGCTCCACAAGATGTCCGGAACTGCCATGAAGGACATCATAGTCCGGCTGTGGCCGACTGAGGCAATTCCGAATAGTTATTTCGGTTTGGTGCAGCAACTTTTTGATGCGGTGCCGCGTATCAACACTGTTAAGCGGTCAACATGAAGGAAATATGCCCTAGAGGCAATAATAAAGTTATTATTTATTTCCTTATATCATGATAAATGTTTATTATTCATGCTAGAATTGTATTAACCGGAAACATAATACATGTGTGAATATATAGACAAACAGAGTGTCACTAGTATGCCTCTACTTGACTAGCTTGTTAATCAAAGATGGTTATGTTTCCTAACCATGGACAAAGAGTTGTTATTTGATTAACGGGATCACATCATTGGTTGAATGATCTGATTGACATGACCCATTCAGTTAGCTTAGCACCCGATCATTTAGTATGTTGCTATTGCTTTCTTCATGACTTATACATGTTCCTATGACTATGAGATTATGCAACTCCCATTTACCGGAGGAACACTTTGTGTGCTACCAAACGTCAGAACGTAACTGGGTGATTATAAAGGTGCTCTACAGGTGTCTCCGAAGGTACTTGTTGGGTTGGCATATTTCGAGATTAGGATTTGTCACTCCGGATGTCGGAGAGGTATCTCTGGGCCCTCTCGGTAATGCACATCACTTAAGTCTTGCAAGCATTTCAACTAATGAGTTAGTTGCGAGATGATGTATTACGGAACGAGTAAAGAGACTTGCCGGCAACGAGATTGAACTATGTATTGGATACCGACGATCGAATCTCGGGCAAGTAACATACCGATGACAAAGGGAACAACGTATGTTGTTATGCGGTTTGACCGATAAAGATCTTCGTAGAATATGTAGGAACCAATATGGGCATCCAGGTCCCGCTATTGGTTATTGATCGGAGACGTGTCTCGGTCATGTCTACATTGTTCTCGAACCGTAGGGTCCGCACGCTTAAGGTTTTGATGATAGTTATATTATGAGTTTATGAGTTTTGATGTACCGAAGGCGTTCGGAGTCCCGGATGAGATCGGGGACATGATGAGGAGTCTCAAAATGGTCGAGACGTAAAGATCGATATATTGGACGACTATATTCGGAGTTCGGAAAGGTTCCGAGTGATTCGGGTATTTATCGGAGTACCGGAGAGTTACGGGAATTCGCCGGGGAGAAGTATTGGGCCTTATTGGGCCCTGCGGGAAAGAGAGAGGGGCTGCCTAGGGCAGGCCGCGCGCCCCCCCATGGCCTAGTCCGAATTAGACTAGCGGGAGGGGCCGCACCCCCTCCTTCCTTCCCTTCTCTCTTCCCCTTCCCTGTCTCCTACTCCTAATACATGGAAGGACTCCTAGTTGGACTAGGAAAGGGGGAATCCTACTCCCGGTGGGAGTAGGACTCCCCTAGGGCGCGCCATAGAAGAGGGCCGGCCCTCCCCTCCTCCACTCCTTTATATACGGGGTAGGGGGCACCCCATAGACACACAAGTTGATCATCGTGATCGTTCCTTAGCCGTGTGCGGTGCCCCCCTCCACGATATTACACCTCGGTCATATTGTAGCGGTGCTTAGGCGAAGCCCTGTGACAGTTGAACATCAAGATCGTCACCACGCTGTCATGCTGACGGAACTCCTCCCCGTACCTCTGCTGGATCGGAGTTCGGGGTGCGTCATCGAGCTGTACGTGTGTCTGGAACTCGGAGGTGCCGGAGTAATGGTGCTTGGATCGGTTGGACCGGGAAGACGTACGACTACTTCCTCTACGTTGCGTCAACGCTTCCGCTTAGGTATACGAGGGTACGTAGACAACACTCTCCCCTCTCGTTGCTATGCATCACCATGATCTTGCGTGTGCGTAGGAAATTTTTTGAAATTACTACGTTCGCCAACAGTGGCATCCGAGCCTAGGTTTTATGGTTTGATGTTATATGCACGAGTAGAACACAAGTGAGTTGTGGGCGATATAAGTTATACTACTTACCAGCATGTCATACTTTGGTTCGGTGGTATTGTTGGATGAAGCGGCCCGGACCGACATTACGCGTACGCTTACGCGAGACTGGTTTTACCGCCGTGCTTTGCACACAGGTGACTAGCGGGTGTCAGTTTCTCCAACTTTAGTTGAACCGAGTGTGGCTACGCCCGGTCCTTGCGAAGGTTAAAACATCATCAACTTGACAAACTATCGTTGTGGTTTTGATGCGTAGGTGAGATTGGTTCTTGCTTAAGCCCGTAGCAGCCACGTAAAACTTGCAACAACAAAGTAGAGGACGTCTAACTTGTTTTTGCAGGGCATGTTGTGATGTGATATGGCCAAGACATGATGCTATATTTTATTGTATGAGATGATCATGTTTTGTAACCGAAGTTATCGGCAACTGGCAGGAGCCATATGGTTGTCGCTTTATTGTATGAAATGCAAACGCCCTGTAATTGCTTTACTTTATCACTAAGCGGTAGCGATAGTCGTAGAAGCAATAGATGGCGTAAACGACAACGATGCTACGATGGAGATCAAGGTGTCGCGCCGGTGACGATGCTGATCATGATGGTGCTTCGGAGATGGAGATCACAAGCACAAGATGATGATGGCCATATCATATCACTTATATTGATTGCATGTGATGTTTATCCTTTATGCATCTTATCTTGCTTTGATTGACGGTAGCATTTTAAGATGATCTCTCACTAAAATTATCAAGAAGTGTTCTCCCTGAGTATGCACCGTTGCCAAAGTTCGTCGTGCCCAGACACCACGTGATGATCGGGTGTGATAAGCTCTACGTCCATCTACAACGGGTGCAAGCCAGTTTTGCACACGCAGAATACTCAGGTTAAACTTGACGAGCCTAGCATATGCAGATATGGCCTCGGAACACGGAGACCGAAAGGTCGAGCGTGAATCATATAGTAGATATGATCAACATAAGATGTTCACCATTGAAAACTACTCCATCTCACGTGATGATCGGTTATGGTTTAGTTGATTTGGGTCACGTGATCACTTAGATGACTAGAGAGATGTCTGTCTAAGTGGGAGTTCTTAAGTAATATGATTAATTGAACTTAAATTTATCATGAACTTAGTCCTGGTAGTATTTTGCAAATTATGTTGTAAGATCAATAGCTTGCGTTGTTGCTTTCATATGTTTATTTTGATATGTTCCTAGAGAAAAATGTATTGAAAGATGTTAGTAGCAATGATGCGGATTGGATCCGTGATCTGAGGTTTATCCTCATTGCTGCACAGAAGAATTATGTCCTTGATGCACCGCTAGGTGACAGACCTATTGCAGGAGCAGATGCAGACGTTATGAACGTTTGGCTAGCTCAATATGATGACTACTTGATAGTTTAAGTGCACCATGCTTAAACGGCTTAGAATCGGGACTTCAAAGACGTTTTGAACGTCATGGACCATATGAGATGTTCCAGGAGTTGAAGTTAATATTTCAAGCAAATACCCGAGTTGAGAGATATGAAGTCTCCAACAAGTTCTATAGCTAAAGGATGGAGGAGAATCGCTCAACTAGTGAGCTTGTGCTCAGATTGTCTGGGTACTACAATCGCTTGAATCAAGTGGGAGTTAATCTTCCAGATAAGATAGTGATTGACAGAATTCTCTAGTCACCATCACCAAGTTAGTAGAACTTCATGATGAACTATAGTATGCAAGGGATGATGAAAATGATTCCCGAGTTTTTCATGATGATGAAATCGATGAAGGTAGAAATCAAGAAAGAACATCAAGTGTTGATGGTTAACAAGACCACTAGTTTCAAGAAAAGGGCAAAGGGATAGAAGGGAACTTCAAGAAGAACGGCAAGCAAGTTGCTGCTCAAGTGAAGAAGCCCAAGTCTGGACCTAAGCCTGAGACTAAGTGCTTCTACTGCAAAGGGACTGGTTACTGGAAGCAGAACTACCCCAAGTATTTGGCGGATAAGAAGGATGGCAAAGTAAACAAAGGTATATTTGATATACATGTTATTGATGTGTACTTTACTAGTGTTTATAGCAACCCCTCGGTATTTGGTACTGGTTCAGTTGCTAAGAGTAGTAACTCGAAACGGGAGTTGCAGAATAAACATAAACTAGTTAAGGGTGAAGTGACGATGTGTGTTGAAAGTAGTTTCAAGATTGATATGATCATCATCGCACACTCCCTATACTTTCGGGATTAGTGTTGAAACTAAATAAATGTTATTTGATGTTTGCGTTGAGCATGAATATGATTTGATCGTGTTTATTGCAATACGGTTATTCATTTAAGTAAGAGAATAAACTGTTGTTCTGTTTACATGAATAAAACCTTATATGGTTACACACCCAATGAAAATGGTTCATTGGATCTCGATCGTAGTGATACACATATTCATAATATTGAAACCAAAAGATGCAAAGTTAATAATGATAGTGCAACTTATTTGTGGCACTGCCGTTTGGGTCATATTGGTGTAAAGCGCATGAAGAAACTCCATGCTGATGGGATTTTGGAATCACTTGATTATGAATCACTTGATGCTTGCGAACCATGCCTCATGGGCAAGATGACTAAGACTCCGTTCTCCGGAACAGTGGAGCGAGCAACTGACTTATTGGAAATAATACATACTGATGTATGCGATCCAATGAGTGTTAAGGCTCGCGGTGGGTATCGTTATTTTCTGACCTTCACAGATGATTTGAGCAGATATGGGTATATCTACTTGATGAAACATAAGTCTGAAATAGTTGAAAGGTTCAAAGAATTTCAGAGTGAAGTGGAAAAATCATCGTAACAAGAAAAATAAAGTTTCTACAATCTGATCGCGGAGACAAATATTTGAGTTACGAGTTTGGTCTTCAATTAAAACAATGTGGAATAGTTTCACAAATTCATGCCACCTGGAACACCACATCATAATGGTGTGTCCGAACGTCATAACCGTACTTTATTGGATATAGTACAATCTATGATGTTTCTTACCGATTTACCAATATTGTTTTGGGATCATGCATTAGAGACAACTGCATTCACGTTAAATAGGGCACCATCTAAATCCGTTGAGACGACACTATATGAACTGTGGTTTAGCAAGAAACCAAAGTTGTCGTTTCTTAAAGTTTGGGGATGCGATGCTTATGTGAAAAAGCTTCAACCTGATAAGCTCGAACCCAAATCGGAGAAATGTGTCTTCATAGGATACCCAAAGGAGACAGTTGGGTACCCCTTCTATCACAGATCCGAAGGCAAGACATTCGTTGCTAAGAATGGATCCTTTCTAGAGAAGGAGTTTCTCTCGAAAGAAGTGAGTGGGAGGAAAGTAGAACTTGATGAGGTAACTGTACCTACTCCCTTGTTGGAAAATAATACATCACAAGAACCGGTTTCTGTGACGTCAAAACCAACTAGTGAGGAAGTTGATGATGATGATCATAGAACTTCAGATCAAGTTAATACAGAACCTCGTAGGTCGAACAGAGTAAGATCCGCACCAGAGTGGTACGGTAATCCTATTCTGGAAGTCATGCTACTAGATCATGATGAACCTACGAACTATGAAGAAGCGATGGTGAGCCCAGATTCCGCAAAATGGCTTGAAGCCATGAAATCTGAGATGGGATCCATGTATGAGAACAAAGTATGGACTTTGGTTGACTTGCCCGATGGTCGGCAAGCAATTGAGAATAAATGGATCTTCAAGAAGAAGACTAACGCTGACGGTAATGTTACTGTCTACAAAGCTCGACTTGTTGCAAAAGGTTTTCGACAAGTTCAAGGGGTTGACTACAATGAGACCTTCTCACCCGTAGCGATGCTTAAGTCTGTCCGAACCATGTTAGCAATTGCCGCATTTTATGATTATGAAATTTGGCAAATGGATGTAAAAACTGCATTCCTGAATGGATTTCTGGAGGAAGAGTTGTATATGATGCAACCAGAAGGTTTTATCGATTCAAAGGGAGCTAACAAAGTGTGCAAGCTCCAGCGATCCATTTATGGACTGGTGCAAGCCTCTCAGAGTTGGAATAAACGTTTTGATAGTGTGATCAAAGCATATAGTTTATACAGACTTGCAGTGAAGCCTGTATTTACTAGAAAGTGAGTGGGAGCACTACAGCATTTCTGATAAGTATATGTGAATGACATATTGTAGATCGGAAATAATGTAGAATTATTCTGCAAAGCATAAAGGAGTGTTTAAAAGGAGTTTTTCAAAGAAATACCTCGGTGAAGCTGCTTACATATTGAGCATCAAGATCTATAGAGATAGATCAAGACGCTTGATAAGTTTTTTCAATGAGTACATACCTTGACAAGTTTTTGAAGTAGTTCAAAATGGAACAGTCAAAGAAAGAGTTCTTGCCTGTGTTACAAGGTGTGAAATTGAGTAAGACTCAAAACCCGACCACGGCAGAAGATAGAAAGAGAATGAAAGTCATTCCCTATGCCTTGGCCATAGGTTCTATAAAGTATGCCATCCTGTGTACCAGATCTATTGTATACCCTGCACTGAGTTTGGCAAGGGAGTACAATAGTGATCTAGGAGTAGATCACTGGACAGCGGTCAAAATTATCCTTAGTGGAATAAGGATATGTTTCTCGATTATGGAAGTGATAAAAGGTTCGTCGTAAAGGGTTACGTCGATGCAAGTTTTTGACACTGATCTGGATGACTCTAAGTCTCGATCTAGATACTTATTGAAAGTGGGAGCAATTAGCTAGAGTAGCTCTGTGCAGAGCATTGTAGACATAAAAAATTGCAAAATACATAACGGATCTGAATGTGAAAGACCCGTTGACTAAGATTCTCTCACAAGCAAAACATGATCACACCTAAGTACTCTTTGGGTGTTAATCACATAGCGATGTGAAATAGATTACTGAATCTAGTAAACCCTTTGGATGTTGGTCACATGGCGATGTGAACTATGGGTGTTAATCACATGATGATGTGAACTATCGATGTTAATCACATGGTAATGTGATCTAGATTATTGACTCTAGTGCAAGTGGGATACTGAAGGAAATATGCCCTAGAGGCAATAATAAAGTTATTATTTATTTCCTTATATCATGATAAATGTTTATTATTTATGCTAGAATTGTATTAACCGGAAACATAATACATGTGTGAATATATAGACAAACAGAGTGTCACTAGTATGCCTCTACTTGACTAGCTTGTTAATCAAAGATGGTTATGTTTCCTAACCATGGACAAAGAGTTGTTATTTGATTAATGGGATCACATCATTGGTTGAATGATCTGATTGACATGACCCATTTAGTTAGCTTAGCACCCGATCGTTTAGTATGTTGCTATTGCTTTCTTCATGACTTATACATGTTCCTATGACTATGAGATTATGCAACTCCCATTTACCGGAGGAACACTTTGTGTGCTACCAAACGTCACAACGTAACTGGGTGATTATAAAGGTGCTCTACAGGTGTCTCCGAAGGTACTTGTTGGGTTGGCGTATTTCGAGATTAGGATTTGTCACTCCGGATGTCGGAGAGGTATCTCTGGGCCCTCTCGGTAATGCACATCACTTAAGCCTTGCAAGCATTTCAACTAATGAGTTAGTTGCGAGATGATGTATTACGGAACGAGTAAAGAGACTTGCCGGCAACGAGATTGAACTATGTATTGGATACCGACGATCGAATCTCGGGCAAGTAACATACCGGTGACAAAGGGAACAACGTATGTTGTTATGCGGTTTGACTGATAAAGATCTTCGTAGAATATGTAGGAACCAATATGGGCATCCAGGTCCCGCTATTGGTTATTGACCGGAGATGTGTCTCGGTCATGTTTACATTGTTCTCGAACCGTAGGGTCCGCACGCTTAAGGTTTCGATGATAGTTATATTATGAGTTTATGAGTTTTGATGTACCGAAGGAGTTCGGAGTCCCGGATGAGATCGGGGACATGACGAGGAGTCTCAAAATGGTCGAGACGTAAAGATCGATATATTGGACGACTATATTCGGAGTTCGGAAAGGTTCCGAGTGATTCGGGTATTTATCGGAGTACCGGAGAGTTATGGGAATTCGCCGGGGAGAAGAATTGGGCCTTATTTGGCCCTGCGGGAAAGAGAGAGGGGCTGCCTAGGGCAGGCCACGCGCCCCCCATGGCCTAGTCTGAATTGGACTAGTGGGAGGGGCCGCACCCCCTCCTTCCTTCCCTTCTCTCTTCCCCTTCCTTATCTCCTACTCCTAATACATGGAAGGACTCCTAGTTGGACTAGGAAAGGGGGAATCCTACTCCCGGTGGGAGTAGGACTCCCCTAGGGCGCGCCATAGAAGAGGGCCGGCCCTCCCCTCCTCCACTCCTTTATATACGGGGTAGGGGGCACCCCATAGACACACAAGTTGATCATCATGATCGTTCCTTAGCCGTGTGCGGTGCCCCCCTCCATGATATTACACCTCGGTCATATTGTAGCGGTGCTTAGGAGAAGCCCTGCGACAGTTGAACATCAAGATCGTCACCACGCCGTCGTGCTGACGGAACTCCTCCCCGTACCTCTGCTGGATCAGAGTTCGGGGTGCGTCATCGAGCTGTACGTGTGTCAAGAACTCGGAGGTGCCGGAGTAACGGTGCTTGGATCGGTTGGACCGGGAAGACGTACGACTACTTCCTCTACGTTGCGTCAACGCTTCCGCTTCGGTCTACGAGGGTACGTAGACAACACTCTCCCCTCTCGTTGCTATGCATCACCATGATCTTGCGTGTGCGTAGGAATTTTTTTGAAATTACTACGTTCGCCAACACAACATGCATAGAAGGTGCACGGATGGCCCTTGCCCGTGTCAAGACATACTGGGCGAAGATGAAGGCCACCGATATTGTAGCGCAGAGTCCACCCGAAGGCAAGGACCCTAACATGCTAGAACATTACTTTAAAGATGTCCTAGAAGGTGCCCGCTTGATAGAGGGTCAGTGCTCGAAAGATATTATGTTCGAGTGAAGTGTATTGAAATTATAAAAACAATGTTATGATATGTTTTAAGGCTATGTTTTTATACTTTTGCCCGAAAAGTTTTGGTGCCTCCTGTGCGGCCGTTTATATATATATATATATATATATATATATATATATATATATATATATATATATATACATACACACACACACACACATAATCTGAAAGTTTGCCAGTCGTCGGCTTCAGCCCCCTCGCATATAATGCGGGGGTGTTCAGAAAAGCACTTGATCACACTTGACCCAATGTCTTGGTCCGTTAAGGAGGTGCCAGTGCGGCGAACCAGGAAATCGGACTATAGGGCTTTAACACTTTCACTTAGCCATAGGAGTTTGACGATGGGTCTATGATATAGCCCCAAGTATGTTCGCATTTATCTCAATATGGCGTGGTTACATACGTGACCAGAATAATGGTCCTTCATTTAATACGGAGGGAATTGCGAAGATTCCGATGAGTCATCGAGTGGTTGACCAGCTCTCGCCACATCATGACAGTCAGTTTTCAGCTTTCTCTACTGAGGTGCTCATCCAGACGAGCCAGGACACAATCGCAGTAGTTCTCCCTTTACTACCCTAGCTGATATAGCGGAACGTAAGGTAGTAAGCGCAGGAGCCGGGCAACCCAACTATTGACCAAAGACATGATTCGGAGATGATGCATATAAGGCCAAACTCATGACGCCGAACACTCCCTACAGGTGTCCGGACTTTTCAATATATACCGGGCTGAATACAGCCCCTGGTAGTGGACCCTGGTATCAAGGCACGTATGGCAATCCGACGTGGGGAAAGAACGCAGCTGGTCAGAGCATAAATCTCAAAACGCAATACGAACCAAGCTGCTTCTATAATATCCACTTTAGTACGGCGAGCCGTATATTTACAGATAATGCCGATATCTTTCGTGGACGTTTTACATGCTAGGAAAGTATAAAACAAAAAGAGATAAAAAGGTTTACAGGGTCTTAATCTAAAAAAGAAACCTTAATGGGGGGCCCTGCTGCACGTCTGCGCTGTTTTCTCCATTGTGAAGTGTCCTTGAAGGGTATAGTGTGTTGGCCATCTGTAAAAAGGGGGGAAACAGGTAAAATAATCTGGTGTGGCTGTAAGTAAAGCTGGTTTATTTGAATGAACCGTGAAATATAACTTCTGGAGTCCGAATAGGGTTGAGCCGAACTATGGACTTTTTGTGTGTAGTGTGCCCCCGTCACCACCCAAGGAATTTGAGTGTATATTTGTGTATACGTGGCACGTGTGCTATCTCCTTATGGGGCAGTCGATGGGGGCGTAGCTGCTAATCGAGCTCGGATTTATCTGAGCAGCCGCAATGAGGTGTGCGTCGGATACGCTTAGCTGTGTTTGCCGTCTTAACAACCGATGAGCTGCTCGGCTTGAATAGGCCGTTTTGTGCTTTGACTGCTAGAGCCGCCGTGTATTCTTCTGTACAAAGAGAGCGCTCCGTATTTCCGCTGACCGTAATGATGCCACGTGGTCCAGGCATTTTGAGTTTTAGATAAGCATAATGTGGGACTGCGTTAAAATGGACAAAGGCCGTTCTTCCAAGTAGTGCGTGATAGCCAGTTCGGAACGAAGCTATGTTGAAGACTAGTTCTTCGCTTCGAAAGTTATCGGGAGAGCGAATACAACCTCAAATGTTAGAGAGCCCGTGCAGCGGGCTTCTAGCCCAGTATAACTCCTTTAAAGGTAGTGCTGCTTGGCTTGATTCTTGACGGATCTATCCCCATCTTGCGGACAGTGTCCTGATATATCAGATTGAGACTGCTGCGCCATCCATAAGGACTCGAGTGAGGTGGTATCCATCGAATATTGGGTCGAGCACTAAGGCAACCAAACCCCCGTGACGGATACTAGTCGGATGATCCCTGCGATCAAAGGTGATCGGGCAGGCCAACGATGGGTTGAATTTGGGGGCGACGGGCTCGATGGCATAGACATCTCGGAGTACGCGTTTGCGCTCCCTCTTTGAGATATGAGTGACATAGATCATCTTTACTGTTTTGATCTCCGGTGGAAATTTCTTCTGTCCCCTCGTGTTCGGCTGGCGAGATTCATCCTCGTCTTCGCTTTGAGGTCCCTTCCCCTTGTGTTCGGTGTTGAGTTTGCCGACCTGCTTGAAGACCCAACAACTATGGTTGGTATGGTTCGCATGTTTAGTGGGGTTGCCGTGGATCTGGCAGGGCCTGTCTAGAATTTTATCCAGGCTGGATGGACCGTCTTTATTTTCTTTAAATGGCTTCTTCCGTTGACCGGGTCTGGGGCCCCTGAATCCGGCGTTCACCGCTGTATTGTCTGGGCTTTCTTCATTGTTCCGACATTTGTTTTCGTTGCGTCATGGTTTTCCATTGTCGTCCCTGACCTCAGATGTGCCGGGATCACTGGTGCTGCTACGGGCTAACAAGCTATCCTCGCCCGCACAAAAGCGGGTCATGAGTGTAGTTAAGGCTGCCATTGTCCTTGGCTTTTCCTGGCCAAGGTGTCTAGCTAGCCACTCGTCCCGGACACTGTGTTTGAAGGCCTCTAAGGCTTCAGAGTCCGGATAGTCGACGATTTGGTTCTTCTTAGTGAGAAACCGATTCCAAAGCTTACGGGCTGATTCTCCGGGTTGTTGGATTATGTGACTTAGATCGTCTGCATCCGGGGGTCGGACATAGGTCCCTTGGAAATTGGCCCGAAAAGCGTCCTCAAGTTCTTCCCAGCTTCTGATGGAGTTTTCGGGGAGGCTTTTCAGCCATTGCCGAGCTGGTCCTTTTAGCTTGAGGGGTAACTATTTGATGGCGTGGAGATCATCTCCGCGAGCCATGTGGATGTGAAGAATAAAGTCTTCTATCCAAACCGCAGGGTCCGTCGTTCCATCATATGCCTTGATGTTTATGGGTTTAAACCCTTCTGGGAAATCGTGTTCCAGCACCTCATTGGTGAAGCACAGGGGGTGTGCGGCGCCCCTGTATTTGGCTGTGCCGTGGTGTGGGTCCGACAGTTGTAATGTTCGGTATTGGTTCCGAACTGGTAAATGACCGACATATTTGGTTTGATATTCATGGTCCCCTGTAGGAGCACATTCCCTGGATCCATAGATGGACCTGGTTTTGCAATCCTTTTTGTCCAGGTCCTCACGTAGATCGTGTTTCTGGTCCTGAGCCGCAACCTCCCTTCCTTTACGAGGAGGGGATGCGGGCTTGTGTGCGGCATTGCTGGCTGCTCTGTCTCAACCATGAGGTGGTCCGTCCGGCTTGTCGGCCATATTGTTTTTTGGTGGTATAGGCGCAATAGCCTCGTCGTCGAATTCGGGCAGCAGCTTACGCTTAGGATAGCCCTTTGTTTGGCGATTACCACCGTATTTTTCCTCAGCGTCTAGCACTTCGTTCCATCTATCATTGAGCGTATCCTGTGCGGCTTTAGCCGCTGCTTCTGCTTCTTTAGGCTCCTTGCAGTGGCGATAAGCCTTTGATGGAGGCATTCTTGTTCCAAGGGTTCTTCTGGGACGACGAATTCATCGTCGCCCACGCTGATCTCCTCTTTGGAGACAGGTTGGTAATTGATGTCTACGGCATCACTTGGGTCAGACAACATCGTCGGACTGTGCTCACCATCCTCTCGCGCGTCCGGCTCCAACGCTAGTTCTGCAGGGTCCTCAGTTCGGTTCAAATATCATCGTCGCCCGTGACAATGTTTCTGTTTTTGCTTTTGCCGGATCGAGGTCGGCGCTTCTATCGCTGACGCTTGGGAGGTTCATCGACAGGCATACCGTTATTGCCGTTGGCCTCCTTCTCTTTAGGTGTGTCCACCATGTATATATCGTATGAGGATGTAGCCGTCCGCTGCCCTATAGATGGTGGTTTTTGTGCCTGCTCCTCTCTGGCATCGTCGTCCATACCGTCGATGTCCTCGGAGCCATAATCGAGCGTGTCGGTTAAGTCTTCGACAGTGGCAATGAAGTGGGCGGTGGGTGGGAAACAAAGTTCTTCATCGTCCACTTCCCATTCGAGCCAGACATAGTTTGGCCGAGAGTCCCCTGACAGAGAGAGGGATTTCAATGAGTTTAACACGTCACCTAGAGGTGAGTGCTGGAAGATGTCCGCGGAGCTGAACTCCAAGATCGGCACCCAATCAGGTTTGATGGACGCAGATGCACGCAGTCCAGAACCTATGGCCGGAGACGAATCCGAGGTTCCGGTGACACAAGCCTAGCTCGATGTTGGGTCCGTATGCGGCTCGAATGCCGCTGAGTCTGCGGCTTCCATGGCGGGGTTGAGCTTCCTGTCCTCGGACGGCGCGGTCCGCTCCGGATCTAGGGCCAGAGCGGTTACGGGTGCTATCTCCTGAGCGCGGCCAGATGTCATATTTAGCTCATGTTCATCATGGTGGCAGGGGACAGCCGTCATGGGCTCGGATCCGTCGAAGATCAAGTCTCCATGGATGTCGGCCAAAAAATTCAGACTTCCAAATCAGACCTGATGGCCAGGGGCGTAGCTATCGATCTGCTCTAGATGGCCAAGCGAGTTGGCCCGCAGTGCGAAGCCGCCGAATATGAAGATCTGTCCAGGGAGGAAGACCTCCCCTGGACTGCATTGTTGTAGATGATTGATGGAGCCATCAAGCCTTCTGGTGATGACGCAACGGAACTCTCAATCAAAGCACCAATGTCGGTGTCAAAACCGACGGATCTCGGGTAGGGGGTCCCAAACTATGTGTCTAAGGCTAATGGTAACAGGAGGCGGGGGACACAATGTTTACCCAGGTTTAGGCCCTCTCTATGGAGGTAATACCCTACTTCCTGCTTAATTGATCTTGATGAATATGAGTATTACAAGAGTTGATCTACCACGAGATCGTAATAGCTAAACCCTAAAAGTCTAGCCTATGATTATGATTGTTGTCTTCTCTACGGGCTAAACCCTCTGGTTTATATAGACACCGGAGGGGGCTAGGGTTACACAAAATCAGTTACAGAGAAAAGGAATCTACATATCCAAATCACCAAGCTTGCCATCCACGCAAAGGAGAGTCCCATCCGGACATGGGAAGAAGTCTTCTATCTTGTATCTTCATAGCCCAACAGTCCGGCCCATGTATATAGTCCGGCTGTCCGACGAACCCTTAATCCAGGACTCCCTCACAAGGAGTAGTAATGTACTTGTTCAAGTGATATTCATGAAAAATTCCAAGCATCCCATTTTCCACTCACTAAAGAACTCTCCATCAAGCATAGGCACTCTATGTCTAAGAATCCCCAACGTAGACTCATCCATCTTCCTCCAATGGTGATTAAACAAAAGCAATGGAGACCAAAGCTCTGATACCAATTGAAAGGATCGAGAAGAGGTGTCTAGAGGGGGGTGATTAGATCCTCAACAAATAAAGGTGGCAGTTTTCAAGTTTTTCAAGTTGAGGTTGACAATTAGCACAATTTCAAACATTCACAATACAATTCAAGCAAGCATGCAAAGAGTATATGAGCAGTGGAAAGTAAAGCATGCAACTTGCAAGAAAGTAAAGGGATGGGATTGGAGTGTGCAAATGAAATTGGAGACACGGAGATTTTTGGCGAGGTTCCGATAGGTGGTGCTATCGCACATCCATGTTGGTGGACACTTCACTCATGAAGGGTAACGGTTGCACGAGTCCACGGAGGGCTCCACCCATGAAGGGTCCACGAAGAAGCAACCCTGTCTATCCCAACATGGCCATTGCCCATGAAGGACTTGCCTCACTTGTGTAGATCTTCACGAAGGAGGCGATCTCCTTGCCCTTACAAACTCCTTGGTTCAACTCCACAATCTTGACGGAGGCTCCCAAGTGACACCTAACCAATCTAGGAGACACCACTCTCCAAAAGGTAATAGATGGTGTGTTGATGATGAATTCCTTGCTCTTGTGCTTCAAATGATAGTCTCCCCAACACTCAACTCTCTCTCACAGATTTGGCTATGGTGGAAAGATGATTTGAGTAGAAAGCAACTTGGGGAAGGCTAGAGATCAAGATTCCTGTGGTTGGAATGGAATATCTTGGTATCAACACATGAGTAGGTGGGGCTCTCTCAGAAAATGAATGCTGGAAGTGTAGGCATGTTCTGATGGCTCTCTCCACGAATGAAGAATGGGTGGAGGGGTATATATAGCCTCCACACAAAATCTAGTCGTTACACACAGATTCCCCAACTCGGTGGGACCGAATGGTAAAACTCGGCCAGACCGATTCAGGTCAAAATGTGAACGTTAGAGTTTTTCGGTGGGACCGACAAGGTCAACTCAGGGGGACCGATGTGAAGGGGTTAGGGTAAAACCTCAACTCGGTTTGACCGATTACACAAACTCGATTGGACCAGTTCTAGTAATAGGCAAACTAAGTATTGGTCAAGCAAACTCGATGGGACCGACTGAACGAACTCGGTGAGACCAAAATTGTTCAACAGGTCACAAAGAATTTGCAAGCCCATCTCGGTGAGACCAAGATCCCATCGGTGAGACCGAACTGATTAGGGTTTGGCAATGGCTGTATCAGATGAACTTGGTGGCGCCGGATAGATCAAATTGGTGGGGCCGAGTTTGACTTTTAGGTTTAGGACATATGTGGATACGAGAAAGTGTTTGAGGGCTTTGGAGCATATCACTAAGCACTTTGAGCAAGGAAGCTATTAAGCAATACCTCATCCCCTTTTAATATTATTGGCTTTCCTATGGACTCAATGTGATCCTGGATCACTAAAATGAATATGTAGAGTCTTGAGCTTCTGCCAATGTTTATCCTTAGCATCTTGAAGGGGTTTCACATCCTCTTGTCCATGCCCATGCCACTCCAATGTTGAACTTATCTGAAATATACTAGGTAGAAACATTAGTACAACAAGAGATATGTTGACATTAATAACCAAAATCACCCAGGGAGCGCTTGTGCTTTCAGTTGAATACTCTACCCTCGAAATTGCAATCCCCTATACTTGTGGTTTTTTTTTGATAGAAAGACTGTAAGGGAACCCCCTATAGTATAATTGGTGCAACAAACTCAAATTGCAAGTACCATGCCTTCAACCTGGGTGGGTGGGAAGGCATCAGCCCCTTCCCACCACTAGGTTATGCCTTAGTCTGAACTTTTTCTAGCGCCGTAGCCGGGGAGCATAGATATATTTGGTGAGTGACTTGGGATTTATATCTGTTGATCACTATCAAGAAACTTAAGGATGATAGAACCAAGATCATTCCCTCTAAGACGAGGGGAGGTAAGGAACTATCATCTAGCTTTGCACTTGATTCACCTTCTGTTTTAAGTAAGCTTGCAACATCACAACCTGATATTATTTTTGATATGTTGCAAGTAATTGATGATGCCACTTTGGCTATGCATGATTCTAGGAATGATGCTATTGATGATGCTAGTACTTTGCTTGATAATACTCTGCCACTAGGTTAATTTCTTGATGAACAAATTGCTAAAGCTAAAGAAATTGAGAATACTGAAACTGATGAAATTACTGAAGTTGATCAAGTTATTGAAATTGAGAATTGTGACTCAGCTATTGGAACTAGTGCTCCTAGATATGAATTGGGACAATTGCATTTTTACCCCTAGTTGGTTCCTACCCACGGGTTTTGCCCTTACTTTTCGAGCTTGCTCAGTTTTGCCCTTACTTTCTCCATCAAGGTCCCTCGAATGCCCTTTAACTGTTTGACCAAAACTTTGAAAATTCATAACTAATTCATACGAACTCAGAAAAATGCAAATAAGATATCAAAATGATATGCCCATAAAGGTAATGTTTATATGAACATTTTGATATCTTATTTGCATTTTTCTAAGTTCATAAAACACCTGAGGGTTATGTTATGGACGGAGAAGCAGTTGGAGACTTTCTTGCTTGTAAGAATAGAGATGATCTTAAGAAATTATTATGCAAGATGAAAGAAAAATATTTGAATGCTAGAATGAAATATGATCCTAAGTTTGCTACTTCACTTATTTTTATTACCGATAAGGATTATGAATTCTCTGTCGATCCTGAGTTAATTACTTTGGTTGAATCTGATCCTTTCCATGGCTATGAAATTGAAATTGTTGTGGCACATCTCACTAAATTAAATGATATAGCCACCCTATTTGCTCATGAGGAAAAAATTCACTATTACTATAGTCTTAAGTTATGTCCTTTCTCATTAAAGGGTGATGCTAACACTTGGTATAATACTCTTGCTTCTGGTTGTGTGTCTAGTCACCAGGATATGATTTATTACTTCTCTGAAAAATATTTACTCGCTCATAAGAAATAAGCTGCCTTACAGGAAATATTTAACTTTGTGCAAATTGAAGAAGGGAGTCCCCCACAAGCTTGGGGGAGGCTTCTCCAATTACTCAATGTTTTTCCTGATCATCCTCTTAAAAAATTAAATACTTGATATCTTCTATAATGGACTAATCGATGCTTCTCGGGACCTAGATAGTTTTGCTGGTTGTGCTTTCAGGGAACAAACTATTGAACAAGCTGAGGAATTATTGAATAATATATTGAAGAATGATAATGATTGGGCACTTCTTGAACCACCGTCTAAACCCACTCCGAATAAGCGGGGTATCTTATTTATTAGTCCTGAAGATACGCAAGAACCAAAGAAATGTATGAAAGAAAAATGTATTAAAGCTGAAGATGTTAAGAATTTACCACCTATTGAAGAAATATATGATCGATACACCACGACATCCAGCGGCAACAGCCTACTACCATGGGGTCCTATTCATCCAACCCCCATCGGGAACTATTCATCCAGCAGCAACGACCTACTACCACGAGGTCCTGTTCATCCAACTCCCACCGGGAACTGTTCATCCAACCCCAACAACGGTCACTATTCAACAAGAGGCAGGTTCGGTCGGCTTCAGTTAGCAACAATAGCGAAGGATTCGCTCGGGTACAGTCAGCTGCAAAGGAATCGCTCAGGTTCAGTTAACAGCCAATGAATCGATCGCTTGGGTTCAGTAACATAACGAGTGCAATCGCTCGGGTTCAGTGAGTGAACGCCTCACTTGGGTTCAGTTAGAGCCCAATGCCTCCCACACACGCGCGTACGTATAAGAGATAAACGCGCAAACCTTTGTGGATCGCTCGGCCCCGACCACCCACCGTAACCGGGAACTCCCCGAAATTTTCTCACATGCAATGATCTATCCATGGAGATGCATAGCAACAAGGGGCAGAGTATGTCTACGTACCCTCGTAGACCGAAAGCGGAAGCGTTTGACAACACGGTTGATGTTGTCAAACTTCTTCTAGCTTCGACCGATCAAGTACCGAACGTACGACACCTCCGAGTTCTGCACACATTCAGCTCGGTGACGTCCCTCGCCTTCTTGATCCAGCAAGGTTTCGAGGTAGTATATGAGTTCCTTCAACACGACGGCATGGTGACGGTGATGGTGAAGTGATCCGCGCAGGGCTACGCCTAAGCATCGCGAGAATATGACCGGGGGCGTAAACTATGGAGGGGGGCGTCACACACGGCTAACAATTGATGTTGTACCTTCTTGGCGCCCCCCTACCCTCATATATATTGGTGGGAGGGGAAGAGAGGCAGCCATGGGGCGCCCAAGTAGGATCTGAATCCTACTTGGGGTTTCCCAAGTGGCGCCCCCTTCCTTATTTTACCGGAGAGGAAAGGGAAGGGAGAAGAGAGAAAGGAAGGGGGGCCAAACCCCCTCTTCCTTCTCCAATTTGGCCAGCTTCCATCGGGGGGCGCGCCACCCTTTGTAGGCTGGTGTGCTCCTCTCTCACGGCCCATATGGCCCGTATATTCCCCCCGGGGGTTCCGATAACCCCCCGGTACTCCGATAAATACCCGATACATTTTGAAACACTTCCGTTGTCCGAATACCATCGTCCTATATATCAATCTTTACCTCTCAACCATTTCGAGACTCCTCATCATGTTTGTGATCTCATCCGTGACTCTGAACAACATTCGGTCACCAAATCACATAACTCATATAATACAATATCGTCATCGAACGTTAAGCGTGCGGACCCTACGGGTTCGAGAACTATGTAGACATGACCGAGACATCTCTCCGGTCAATAACCAATAGTGGAACCTGGATGCTCATATTGGCTCCTACATATTCTACGAAGATCTTTATCAGCCGAACCGTTATGACAACATACGTTATTCCCTTTGTCCATCGGTATGTTACTTGCCAGAGATTCGATAGTCGGTATCTTACATACCTAGTTCAATCTTGTTACCGGCAAGTCTCTTTACTCGTTCCGTAATACATCATCCTGCAACTAACTCATTGGTCACTTTGCTTACAAGGCTTCTTATTATGTGTATTACCAAGAGGGCCCAGACATACCTCTCTGATACTCAAAGTGACAAATTCTCTTCTCGATTTATGCCAACCCAACAAACACCTTTGAAGACACATGTAGAGCATCTTTATAATCACCCAGTTATGTTGTGACATTTGATAGCACACAAGGTATTCCTCCGGTATCCAGGAGTTACATAATCTCATAGTCGAAGGAATATGCATTCGAGATGAAGAAAGCAATAGCAATAATACTGAACAATCATTATGCTAAGCTAACGGATGGGTCTTGTCCATCACATCATTCCCCTAATGATGTGATACCGTTATCAATTGACAATTCATGTCAATGGTTAGGAAACTTTAACCATCTTTGATCAACGAGCTAGTCTAGTAGAGGCTCACTAGGGACACAATGTTTGTTTATGTATTCACACATGTATTAAAGTTTCTGATCAATTCAATTCTAGCATGAAAAATAGACCTTTATCATGAATAAGGAAATATAAAATAACAACTTTTTGCCTCTAGGGCATATTTCCTTCAGTCTCCCACTTGCACTAGAGTCAATAATCCAGTTCACATCGCCATGTGATTAACACGAATAGTTCACATCGCCATGTGATTAACACCCATAGTTCACATCGCCATGTGACCAACACCCAAAAGGTTTACTAGAGTCAACATCTAGTTCACATTGCCATGTGAGAGAGGTGTGATCATGTTTTGCTTGTGAGAGAGGTTTAGGCAACGGGTTTGCCACATTCAGATCCGTATGTATTTTGCAAATTTCTATGTCTATAATGATCTGCACAGAGCTACTCTAGCTAATTGCTCCCACTTTCAATATGCTCTGCACAGTGTCAAAGCTTGCATCGATGTAACCCTTTACGACGAACTCTTTGTCACCTCCATAACCGGGAAACATTTCCTTAGTCCTTTTTAGGTACCTAAGGATAATTTTGACTGTTGTCCAGTGATCTACTCCTAGATTAGTTTGGTACCTCCCTGCCAAACTTATAGCAAGGCACACATCAGCTCTGGTACATAGCATAGCATACATGATAGAACCTATGGCTGAGGCATAGGGAATGACTTTCATTTTCTCTCTACCTTCTGCAGTGGTCGGGCATTGAGTCTAACTCAACTTCACACCTTGTAACACAGGCAAGAACCCTTTCTTGGACTGATCCATTTTGAACTTCTTCAAAACTTTATCAAGGTATGTGCTTTGTGGAAGTCCTATTAAGCGTCTTGATCTATCTCTATAGATCTTTATGCCCAATATATAAGTAGCTTCACCGAGATCTTTCATTGAAAAACTCTTATTCGAGTATCCTTTTATGCTATCCAGAAATTTGACATAATTTCCAATCAATAATATGTCATCCACATATAATATTAGAAATGCTATAAAGCTCCCACTCACTTTCTTGTGAATACAGGCTTCTCCGAAAGTCTGTATAAACCATATGCTTTGATCACTTCATCAAAGCCTATATTCCAAATCCGATATGCTTGCACCAGTCCATAGATGGATCGCTGGACCTTGCACACTTTGTTAGCACCTTTAGGATCGACAAAACCTTCTGGTTGCATCATATACAACTGTTCTTTAAGAAATCCATTAAGGAATGCAGTTTTGACGTCCATTTGCCAGATTTAGTAATCATAAAATGCGGTAATTGCTAACATGATTTGGACAGACTTAAGCATCACTATGGGTGAGAAAGTCTCATCGTAGTCAACTCCTTGAATTTGTCGAAAACCTGTGGCGACAAGTCGAGCTTTGTAGACAGTAACATTACCATCAGCGTCAGTCTTCTTCTTGAAGATCCATTTATTCTCTATGGCTCGCTGATCATCGGGCAAGTCCATCAAAGTCCACACTTTGTTCTCATACATGGATCCTATCTCAGATTTCATGGCCTCAAGCCATTTATCGGAATCTGGGCTTATCGTAGTTCTTCATACTTCGTAGGTTCGTCATGGTCTAGTAACATGACTTCTAGAACAGGGCTACCGTACCACTCTGGTGCGGAACGTGCTCTGTTCGACCTACAAGGTCCAATATTAACTTGATTCGAAGTTTCATGATCATCATCATTAACTTCCTCTCTAGTTGGTGTAGGCATCACGGGAATGATTTTCTGTGATGAGCTACCTTCCAATTCGGGAGAAGGTACAATTACCTCATCAAGTTCTACTTTCCTCCCACTCACTTCTTTCGAGAGAAACTCCTCTAGAAAGTTTCCATTCTTGGCAACAATGATCTTGCCTTCCGATATGTGGTAGAAGGTGTACCCAATTGTTTCTTTAGGGTATCCTATGAAGACGCACTTCTCTGATTTGGTTTGAGCTTATCAGGCTGAAGCCTTTTGACATAAGTGTTGCAACCCTAAACTTTAAGAAACGACAGCTTAGGGTTCTTGCCAAACCACAGTTCATATGGTGTCGTCTCAACGGATTTAGATGGTGCCCTATCTAACATGAATGCAGCTGTCTCTAATGCATAACACCAAAATGATAGTGGCAAATCGATAAGAGACATTATAGATCGCACCATATCTGATAAAGTACGGCTACGATGTTCGGACACGTCATTACGCTGTGGTGCTCCAGGTGGCGTGAGTTGTGAAACTATTCCACATTGTTTTAAATGAAGGCCAAACTCATAACTCAAATATTTGCCTCCATGATCAAATTGTAGAAACTTTATTTTCTTGTTACGATGATTCTCCACTTCACTCCGAAATTCTCTGAACTTTTCAAATGTTTCAGACTTGTGTTTCATTAAGTAGATATACCCATATCTGCTCAAATCATCTATGAAGGTCAGAAAATAATGATGCCCGCCGCGTGCCTCAACACTCATCGGACCGCATACATCGATATGTATTATTTCCAATAAGTCATTGGCTCGCTCCATTGTTCCGGAGAACGGAGTTTAGTCATCTTGCCCATGAGGCATAGTTCACAAGTATCAAATGATTCATAATCAAGTAATTCCGAAAGCCCATCTATATCGAGTTTCTTCATGCGCTTTATACCAATATGACAAAAAAGCTAGTGCCACAAGTATGTTGCACATTATCAACTTTGCATCTTTTGGCATCAATATTATGAATATGTGTATTACTACGGTCGATATTCAATAAACCATTTACATTGGGTGTATGACCATAGAAGTTTTATTCATGTAAACAGAACAACAATTATTCTCTGACTTAAATGAATAACCGTATCGCAATAAACATGATCCAATCATATTCATGCTCAACGCAAACACCAACTAACATTTATTTAGGTTCAACACTAATCCCGAAGGTAGAGGGAGTATGCGATGGTGATCTTATAAACCTTGGAATCACTTCCAACACACATCGTCACCTTGCCCTCAACTAGTCTCTGTTTATTTTGTAACTCCTGTTTTGAGTTACTAATCTTAGCAACTAAACCGGTATCAAATACCCAGGGGCTACTATGAACACTAGTAAAGTACACATCAATAACATGTATATCAAATATACCTTTGTTCACTTTGCCATCCTTCTTATCCGTCAAGTGTTTGGGGCAGTTCCGCTTCTAGTGACCATTTCCTTTGCAGTAGAAGCACTCAGTTTTAGACTTAGGTCTAGCTTTGGGCTTCTTCATGGGAGCGGCAACTTGTTGGATGTTCTTCTTGAAGTTCCCTTTCTGTCCCTTACCTTTTTTTGAAACTAGTGGTTTAGTTAACCATCAACACTTGATGCTGTTTCTTAATTTCTACCTTTGTCAATTTCAGCATCGCGAAGAGCTTGGGAATTGTTTTCATCATCCCTTGCATATTATAGTTCATCACAAAGTTCTAGTAGCTTGGTGATAGTGACTAGAGAACTCTATCAATCACTATTTTATTTGGAAGATTAACTCCCACTTGATTCAAGTGATTGTAGTATCCAGACATTCCGAGTGCATGCTCAATGGCTGAGCTATTCTCCTCCATCTTGTAGGCAAAGTACTTGTCAGAGGTGTCATACCTCTCGACATGGGAATGAGTCTGAAATTCCAATTTCAACTCTTGGAACATCTCATATGCTTCATGGAGTTCAAAACATTTTTGAAGTCCCGGTTCTAAGTCGTAAAGCATGGCGCACTAAACTATCAAATAGTCATCATACCGAGCTTGTCAAACATTCATAACATCTGCATCTGCTCTTGCAATAGGTCTGTCACCTAGTGGTGCACCAAGGACATAATTCTTCTGTGCAGCAATGAGGATAATCCTCAGATCACGGACCCAGTCCGCATAATTGGTACTATCTGTCGACGTTGTAGATACGGGGTACCCAGACTTGCCTGCCTGCGGCCCACTACATGTCTCCATCGACGGCCTGGTACGACCTAGCTTCAACATCAATGACTCAAGATCCTCGTGAGGGGCCAAGCCTCGCGAGGCGGACGACACCACGACCTCCAAGGGGGTCGGCCTCCACAGGCTGGCTCCCGAGGAGCAGAGATTTCTATGCAAGGTGCACCTCATGAGGCTCAGCTGACGTGAGCCATGACGACCAAGTCAGGCGGGCGCTAGGGGCGCAGAGTGCCAGCTTCCTCTTTGGTGCAAAGGAGGCAAGCAGCAGGCACGGAGTCCCGAGGAATCAGCCAAAGGTTTCCATTCTGGTGCAACAAGACCAAGACTGCCAGGACGGCAGGATGGAGGTCATCGCCGAGCTCATAGCAGCGTCACGACCAGAGGCTTTTTGCAGGCGAAGACCACTTTAGTCAGGATATGATGTACTTCTTGTCCTCCTTCAAATCCGCCCGTTCTAGGATCCCTTCCCGCCAAAATTTGGGAAGAGGACCAAGGCCACTATAAATAGGACCTAGCCACCACCATAGAGGGGGATCGAATCCATTCCCCCCTCACCATCTCATCATCTCACTTGAGCTCAAGAACACCTCACCTCCTGAGGCTGTTCATCCACTTTACTAGTTCATCCTCAGCCCCTCGAGGCAATCCACCACAAAGTTGGAGTAGGGTATTACACCGCAAGGTGGCCCAAAGCAGGATAAACTGATGTGTCTCTCTGTCCCTTTGAGCTCGATGCGCTAGGCCGTGAGGATCATGAGTAGGCACGCTGGGTAGGTTGAGATCTCTGCACGCACCCGAGAGTTCAAACCTCTCAAGGGTTTGCGGAACCCAAAATCTGACATTTGACGCGCTAGGTAGGGGTGCGTCGGATCCTCTCTTCCGTCGATCGATCCACCGCTACTTCGACGCTTCCGTAGCTGATGCACGTCAGGCTCGCGCTGAGCTCTGGGCCGCGGTTGCCGCCCGCGTCACTCAGACAGCACTGGCGGGCGACGGCTGTCCTCGTCGTCCTCCGTCACCAGCGGACAACACCGCCACTGGCCACGAGCAGCAAGCTTCATCGCTGCAACCCTCCGTGCGCCGTGACGGGCGCACCGCCACTTCGTCGCTCACTCCGGCGCTTCATCCTCCCACGCGCGTCACGGCCGAACGATTGCGCAAGCTACTCTGTTCATGGCGCGGGAGCACTTTCACTACCGCCCAGTCGACGACTTCTACAAGGAGTGGCTCGAGCGCATCGCCGAGCTCGTCAGCGCCGCCGGAGACTCTTCTACACCGGCCCGCTCACTGCCTCAGCCGCCGTGTGCCGTGGGCGACGTGGCTCACGGGGCGCCTCCACCACCTCCAGTCTAGGTAGCCATCGTCGAACCAAGGCGGGTGGCACCACAGCGCGACCCACAGCATCAGGTGCCTGCGCGCGAAGAAGCGAGCTGTCAAGTGGTGCAGCGGCCCCAAGAAGATGCACGTGTGCTTCCAGCACCTCCACGTCAAGACCATGCACCGCCTGTGATGGTGGCGGCGCGCGAGCACCAAGACCAGGCTCCACCGCCCCGACGGCCTCCCATGACCATAGCAGGGTGCCACACGTTCACTCCGGAGCTGCGCAACGTCATCTGGCTGGGCAAGTTCAAGCCTGACCTGCCCCCGCACTACGACAGCACCGCCAACCCCGCCGAGTTCCTGCAGCTCTACGAATTGAGCATCGAGGCGGCCATCAGCAACGAGAAGATCATGGCGAACTGGTTCCCCATGGCCCTTAAGGATGGCGCGCACTCCTGGCTCCTGAACCTTTGTGTGGGGTCTGTCTCCTCCTGGGATGAGATGCGCGACCGCTTCATCGCCAAATTCCAGGGCGCTCGCGACCGCCCGCCGGCCGCGGGTGACCTACGATGCATTAAGCAGCAGCCCGGAGAGACCCTGCAGAAGTACATCCAACGCTTCAACAACATTCGCCTCAAGATCCCTAAGGTGTCGGACGAGGCCATCATCTTAGCGTTTACTGATGCCGTCCGCGACATCAAGATGAAGGAGGAGCTCGCCATACATGAAGACCTTTGCACGACCCTAGAGATGTTCAACATGGTGAACAAATGCGCGAGGGCTGAGGAGGGACGCCTCTCCCTCCTCGAGCTCCCCGATGCCAACCCAGAAGACAAGAAGGCCAAGGTAAAGGATGTGAAGCGCAAGGGGCTGAGCTAGAGATGAAGCACGACTGGGATCACCCTGAGTCATCCAAGAGCAGCCGACCGTTCTGCGTCTTCCACAACATGCATAGCCACAACACCAACGACTGCCAGGAGCTCAGAGCCCTCCGTGACGGGCGCCTCGGTCGACGCCCCGAGAGCAACAATCAAGGCTACGGTCGTGGAGGTGGACGAGGTGGAGGATGCTGGGACGGCCGTGACCATCTCCAGGAGTGGCGCAACCAGCCTCCGGAGGACCGCTGGCAAGGCCAGCCTCGCGAGGGCGCCTGGAGGGACCAGCCTCGCGAGGATCGGCCTCAGGGAAATTCTGGTCTTCCTCCGCTGCCTCCACCACCAAGAAGGAACGAAGACCACCACCAGGACGAGGGGGCTGGGGGCTTCCAGGAGCCTCGTGCCATTGCCTACATCTTGGGCGGCTCCTAGGCCCCAGCCTCTCACCGCGTCTTCAAGAAGTTCGCGCGTGAGGTGAACGCAGGGATCCCCAAGCTCGAGGCAACACGCCCGCTCAGGTGGTCCAAGTACGCCATCACCTTCAACTCCTCCGACCAGCTCAAGTGTGTGGCCACGGCTGGCGCGCTCCCAATGCTCTGCTCGCCCATCATCAGAAATGTGCTCATCACCAAGACCCTCATTGATGGCGGAGCAGGGCTCAATGTTCTCTCTGTCCAGATGTTCAACAGGCTCCAAGTGCCGTACCACCAGCTTCAGCCTACCAAGCCCTTCTCAGGAGTGACCGACGGCTCCATGCATCCGATAGGGCAAGTTTGCCTCCCTGTCACCTTCGGCCATCACAACAACTACCACACTGAGCTCATCGACTTCGACATCGCCGACATTCGCCTGCCCTACAACGCCATCCTCGGGTACCCAACACTGGCCAAGTTCATGGCGGCAATGCACCACAGCTACAACGTCCTCAAGATGCCAGGGAGCGGCGGCATCATCACGGTCGCCGGCGAGGAAAAGGACGCAGTGTGCTCTCTCGAGCGCGCCTACCAAGCTGCAGCGGTCGAGAACATGAAGACGAGGGTGATGTTCTCCCTCCTGAGATCGCCCCCAAGACAAAGAAGCCGCTGCTGGGCCAGGGATCTGGTGAGGAGGCATCGCCCGACAGTGTCGTGTTGAGCCTCGCGCCCGTGGATGGGGCGCCTTCACCTATCACATAGGAAGGTGTGCCCAGCTCCCCTCTCAGGCTGGGCTTGGGGGCTCTCCTTCGGAGGGCCTCAGACCTAGCCAACGTCACGAGGGAGGCGCTCGGGCACCATGTGGAAGCATGCTTCACTGCATGCTTCCCAGGGGAAAGCATAGGGCGTGAGGCACCAGGTGCTCTGGAATTCATCAGCAAAGCAGTCAAGGAGATTCAGGAGGCACAGGCTCAACAGGGCGATCGCCGCGCACCGTCGGGCGCGGCTCCTTGCCTTGGAGAGGGCAAGGAGTTCCGCGTCTGCGTTGACATCCCAGGGCTCAACAGGGCCGCGTCTCGGCAGCTCTTTTGGCCGTCCCGTGTCGGCTGATGCGGGGGTCCCCCTCACAGCTACGTTCGCATGCCCTTTGGCCTGCTGAGCGTGGCTGTTGCATTTCAGCACCGCATGCGGGACGTCCTAGTGGCTCGGGAGGCTAGGCACCAAGCGATCCTGGCGGAGATGGAGATGGATCCTCAGGAGCCCACCAGGCCCCCTCGAGCCTCCTGAGGCTCAGGGTCAAGGTGGCTCATGAGGAACGACTTCGGCAGCGTCATCTTCTGCTACCCCGACATCCCTTCAGCAACGGTGCCAGGTGACATCTTTTAGTTCGTTCAGTTGGGGGCGCCCCTCGGGCTGCATTATCCCCAAGTCGCATGGGTCCGTCCTTGCGACATGTATCCCTTTTGCATCTATCAGAACTAGTTTACCTTCCTCTATGAGTTACCTTAAAATTATCAATTGCCTGTCTGGCGCTTCATCGCCAAGAACGTCTCACGCCCTTGCGAGCCCACCCATGACCACCTCGTGATTAAGGACTGGCACGGCGTCTATGCTTGGGTCCGTCACTACAGTGTCGCTAAACCTAAGAGGCTGAGCTCTGGCTCACAGGCCAGCTCCCGTGTACGTCACCTCCCATGGCCCTTGGTGCCTTGTTCTTGCATGAGCTAATCGCGGGCAGATGAGTGAGGGCGCGCGACCTGGTGCCCCGTCGCCATGGGAGCCGCGCGCCTGTTGTTTTTTCTTCAGGACCTTTGCATGAGAAGACTGGGCACGACGTCTGTGCTCGGGTCCGTCCCTGCAGCGTCAATAAACCCAACGGCCGAGCTCTGTCTGGTGGGCCAGCCCCGTTCACGTCACCTCCTGGGGTCGTTGGTGTCTGGCCTTCTCATGCAATAACCTCAGGAGACTCATTCAGTGCAGGTTGCCTAACCATCTTGCAGGACTGACACAAGTGTTCCCGGTCAAATTCAGACGCAACCCGCCTTGAGGTAGGGCCTTGTGAGCCCCACGCTGGCCCGTGAGTGCCCATACACACCTCCTCTAGCCCTGCCGTGCAAGCCACATGTCAGGGCAGGGCTGTACACGCCTCGAGGGCTCTCCTCAGAGGGAGCCCCCTCCCACACACCAGTGAAAGCACCATGCTCCGCGCTGGCAGTCGACACTGTCGAGGAGCAGCTATGCCCTTGCAAGAGCGGAAGTGCCATGCTCTGCGCTCGTGATAAACAACTGAGGGTAGCCTCGTGGCTGCAGCAACCTTAGGGAGCCTCCGGGCTCAGTACCTAGCCTCACCGCGCTGCTCTCCCTCGGGAGGGTAGCGTGAGGGGGCTGGGTACGGGGGCTACGCTCAGGTCACGCGTGGCGTACGCCACCCTGCCAGGTCCCACGGACCTGGTCTTCGCGTGCCCCTCCCGAGCGAGAGCTCGGCGAGGAAAGGTATGATCGTCTGTTCGTACGTCAAGGGGGACTCCTGAGCATCGCGTCTCAGGAGCCTAACTGGCCGCGTAGCCCTGCACCCCTTGGTCTCGTCCTAGTGATCCGGACGACCCAACAGCGGCTGAGGTATGCGCGGGGTCGGGCCCTACCGACACAGAACACCAAGACCTAACTCTTGTCCCTCCTTTTCCAAGACGTTCGTATGTCAAGGGGGACTCCCGAGCTTCGCGTCTCAGGAGCCTAACTGGCCGTGTATCCCATCACCCCTTGGTCTCGTCCTAGCGATCCGGATGACCCAATGGCGGATGAGGTATGCGCAGGGCCTGGCCCTGTCGATGCAGAACGCCAAGGCTTGCCCTCGCACCTTATTTCCCAAGTTGTTCACACGTCAAGGGGGACTCCTGAGCATCGTGTCTCCGGAGCCTAACTGGCCACATAGCCCCTCACACCTTGGTCTCATCCTGGCGATCCGGACAACCCAGTGGCGGCTAAGGTACGCGCGGGGTCTGGCCCTGCCGACGCGGAATGCTAAAGCAACGGAAAAAGAGATCGTGAAACCATAAGCTAATTATTACAAAACATATTGTTCCAAGAATAAGTTCATATGCCTCCACGAGGCATGGTACATGTTGCAGAATAAAAATAGGAAGGAGCACCGCAGCCGAGCCACCTCTTCAGCCTTGGCCACCGACGTCGCCCGCCTGTGGAGTCCCGTCGTCGACGACGTCTCTGTCGCCCTTGCCCTCGGCTCCAGCCATGGGACCAATGCCAAGGAACTTGTCCAGCAGGGCCTCCACCGGACCCTTCATGGCGTCAGCAGCGGAGTCGCAAGATTCAGGATCCACAGGCTCGAGCAAGGCGGCGAAGTCGAAGCTGGCGTCCCGGAGATAAAGATGGCTGAAGGCGCGCGTTAGGGCCGAGGAAGAGAGTATGCGAGCCTCACCTTCCACCATGGAGCCAAATCCGGTGATGAAGTCCTCGAGCGCCTCAACGAGCTCGGGGAGCAGAGCGGCAGGGCTCTCCTTCGGGGTCACCACTGTCCCCTGGGGCTCGCTCCCAAAGAGTTCCTGTCGTGCCTTGCGGAACCTTGCCTCGAGGGAGACGAAGGAGCCGCACTCCATGGTGGCTGCCTTATCGGCCTCGGCAAGGGACTCCCGGGCCTTCGGAATTTCCTCCCGCTCCTAGAGCTAACTGATGTCTACTACACTACCTTCTTGTAGATGTTGTTGGGCGTCCAAGTGCAGAGGTTTGTAGGACAGTAGAAAATTTGCCTCAAGTGGATGACCTAAGGTTTATCAAACCGCGAGAGGCGTAGGATGAAGATGGTCTCTCTCAAACAACCCTGCAACCAAATAACAAAGAGTCTCTTGTGTCCCCAACACACCCAATACAATGGTAAATTGTATAGGTGCACTAGTTCGGCGAAGAGATGGTGATACAAGTGCAATATGGATGGTAGATATGAGTATTTGTAATCTGAAAATATAAAAACAGCAAGGTAACAAGCGGTAAAAGTGAGCATAAACGGTACTGCAATGCTAGGAAACAAGGCCTAGGGTTCATACTTTCACTAGTGCAAGTTCTCTCAACAATAATAACATAACTGGATCATATAACTATCCCTCAACCTGCAACAAAGAGTCACTCCAAAGTCACTAATAGCGGAGAACAAACGAAGAGATTATTGTAGGGTACGAAACCACCTCAAAGTTATCCTTTCTGATCGATCTATTCAAGAGTCTGTAGTAAAATAACACGAAGCTATTCTTTCCATTCATACTAGAATAACACCTTAAGACACAAATCAACCAAAACAATAATGTCACCTAGATACTCCAATGTCACCTCAAGTATCCGTGGGCATGATTATATGATATGCATCGCACAATCTTAGATTCATCTATTCAACCGACACAAAGTACTTCAAAGAGTGCCCCAAATTTTCTACCGGAGAGTCAAGACGAAAACGTGTGCCAAACCCTATGCATAAGTTCACTAACCCGCAAGTTGATCACCAAAACATACATCAAGTAGATCACGTGATTATCCCATTGTCACCACAGATAAGCACGACAAGATATACATCAAGTGTTCTCAAATCCTTAAAGACTCAATCTGATAAGATAGCTTCAAAGGGAAAACTCAATCCATTACAAGAGAGTAGAGGGGGAGAAACATCATAAGATCCAACTATAATAGCAAAGCTCGCGATACATCAAGATAGTGCCGAATCAAGAACATGAGAGAGAGAGAGAGAGAGAGACAAACACATAGCTACTGGTACATACCCTCAGCCCCGAGGGTGAACTACTCCCTCCACGTCATGGAGAGCGTCGGGATGATAAAGATGGCCACCGGTGATGGATTCCCCCTCCGGCAGGGTGCCAGAATGGGCTCCCGAGAGGTTTTTGGTGGCTACAGAGGCTTGTGGTGGCGGAACTCCCGATCTATGGTGCTTCTGGATGTTTTCGGGGTATATGGATATATATAGGCGAAATAAGTCGGTCAACGGAGCCACGAGGGGCCCGTGAGAGTGGGGGGGGGGGGGGAGCCCAGGGGGTAGGGCGCACCCTGGACCCTCGTGGCCACCTTGTTGCTTTCCTGACGTCTACTACAAGTCTCCTGGATTGCATTTGTTCCAAAAATAACTGTCCCGAAGGTTTAATTCCGTTTGGACTCCGTTTGATATTCCATTTCTGCGAAACACTGAAATAGGCAAAAGACAGCAATTTGGACTGGGCCTTCGGTTAATAGGTTAGTCCCAAAAATAATATAAAAGTGTATAATAAAGCCCATTAAACATCCAAAACAGATAATATAACAGCATGGAACAATAAAAAATTATAGATACGTTGGAGATGTATCAAGCATCCCCAAGCTTAATTCCTGCTCGTCCTCGAGTAGGTAAATGATAAAAACAGAATTTTTTGATGTGGAATGCTACCTAACATATTTCTCAATGTAATTTTCTTTATTGTGGCAAGAATATTCAGATCCATAAGATTCAAAACAAAAGTTTTATATTGACATAAAAATAGTAATACTTCAAGCATACTAACAAAGTAATCATGTCTTATCAAAATAACATAGCCAAAGAAAGCTTATCCCTTCAAAATCATATAGTTTGGCCATGCTTCATTTTCGTCACACAAAATGCTCCCATCATGCACAACCCCGGTTTCAGCCAAGCAATTGGTTCATAACTTTTAACGCGCTTCAGCTTTTTCAACCCTCACGCAACACATGAGCACTATGGGTGGAATAGAATATGATGATGGAGGTTGTGTGGAGAAGAAAAAAAGGGATAAAGTCTCATATTGACGCGGCTAATCAATGGGCTATGGAGATGCCCATCAATTGATGTCAATACGAGGAGTAGGGATTGGCATGCAATGGATGCACTGGAGCTATAAATGTATGAAAGCTCAACAAAAGAAACTAAGTGGGTGTGCATCCAACTTGCTTGCTCACGAAACCTAGGGCATTTTGAGGAAGCCCATCATTGGAATATACAAGCCAAGTTCTATAATGAAATATTCCCACTAGTATATGAAAGTAACAACATAGGAGACTCTCTGTCATGAAGATCATGGTGCTACTTTGAAGCACAAGTGTGGTAAAAGGATAGTAACAGTGTGCCCTCTCTCTTTTTCTCTCATTTTTTCTTTTTTATTTTGGTGGGCTTCTTTGGCCTCTTTTTTGGGGCTTCTTTGGCCTCCTTTATTTTTCATAAAGTCCGGAGTCTCATCCCGACTTGTGGGGGAATCATACTCTCCATCATCCTTTCCTCACATGGGACAATGCTCTAATAATGAAGATCATCACACTTTTATTTATTTACAACTCAAGAATTACGACTTAATACTTAGAACAAAGTATGACTCTATGTGAATGCCTCCGGTGGTGTACGGGGATATGCAATGAATCAAGAGCAACATGGATGAAAGAATTATAAAGGTGGCTTTGCCACAAATACGACGTCAACTACATGATCATGCAAAAGCAATATGACAATGATGGAGCGTGTCATGATAAACGGAACGGTGGAAAGTTGCACGGCAATATATCTCGGAATGGCTATGGAAATGCCATAATAGGTAGGTATGGTGGCTGTTTTGAGGAAGATATAAGGAGGTTTATGTGTGACAGAGCGTATCGTATCACGGGGTTTGGATGCACTGGCGAAGTTTGCACCAACTCTCAAGGTGAGAAAGGGCAATGCACGGTACCGTAGATGCTAGCAAATTGCGGAAGGGTAAGAGTGCGTATAATCCATGGACTCACCTTAGTCATAAATAACTCATATACTTATTGCAAAAGTTTATTAGCCCTCGAAGCAAAGTACTACTACGCATGCTCCTAGGGGAAGGGTTGGTAGGAGTCAACCATCGCGTGATCCCTACCTCCACTCATAAGGAAGGCAATCAAAGAACACCCCATGCTTCAAATTTGTCACACAACGTTCACCATACGTGCATGCTACGGGACATGCCAACTTTAACACAAGTATTTCTCAGTTTCATAATTACCCAACTAGCATGACTCTAACATTACCACCTTTATATCTCAAAATAATCATAAAGAATCAAACTTCTCATAGTATTCAATGCACTTTCTATGAAAGTTTTTATTATATCCCTCTTGGATGCCCATCATATTAGGACTAAATTCATAACCAAAGCAAATTACCAAGTTGTTTAAGACTCTCAAAATAATATAAGTGAAGCATGAGAGTTCATCCGTTTCTTCAAAATAAAACCACCGCCGTGCTCTAAAAGGATATAAGTGAAGCACTAGAGCAAATGACAAACTACTCCAAAAGATATAAGTGAAGATCAATGAGTAGTCGAATAATTATGCAACTATGTGAAGACTCTCTAACATTTAAGAATTTCAGATCTTGGGATATTATTCAAACAGCAAGCAAAACAAAACAAAATGACATTTCAAGCAAAACACATATCATGTGGTGAATAAAAATATAGCTCCAAGTAAAGTTACCGTTGAACGAAGACGAAAGAGGGGATGCCATCCGGGGCATACCCAAGCTTAGGCTCTTGGTTGTCCTTGAATATTACCTTGGGGTGCCTTGGGCATCCCCAAGCTTAGGCTCTTGCCACTCCTTATTCCATAGTCCATCGAATCTTTACCCAAAACTTGAAAACTTCACAACACAAAACTCAACAGAAAACTCGTAAGCTCCGTTAGTATAAGAAACAAATCACCACTTAGGTACTATTGTGAATTCATTCTAAATTCATATTGGTGTAATATCTACTGTATTCCAACTTCTCTATGGTTCATACCCTCCAATACTACTCATAGATTCATCAAAATAAGCAAACAACACAATGAAAACAGAATCTATCAAAAACGGAACAGTCTGTAGTAATCTGTATCATTCGAATATTTCTGTAACTCAAAAAATTCTAAAAATTAGGAAAACCTGAGACATTTGTGTACCAATCCAGAGCAAAAAGAATCAGATTAAAATGTGGTTTGTGTGAATTATCAAAACTAATTTATTTGGTGAAAAAGTTTCTGATTTTCAGCAGGATCAACACAACTATCACCGTAAGCTATCCTAAAGATCTTACTTAGCACTTTATTGAAACAAAAGCTATAAAACATGATTACTACAGTAGAATAATCATGTGAACACACAAAAACAGTAAAGGTAAATATTGGGTTGTCTCCCAACAAGCGCTTTTCTTTAATGCCTTTTAGCTAGGCATGATGATTTCAATGATGCTCACATAAAAGATAAGCATTGAAACATAAAGAGAGCATCATGAAGATATGCTAGCACATTTAAGCCTAACCCACTTCCTATGCATAGGGATTTTGTGAGCAAACAACTTATGGGAACAATAATCAACTAGCATAGGAAGGCAAAACAAGCATAACATTAAAACTTTAAGCACATTGAGAGGAAACTTGATATTATTGCAATTCCTACAAGCATATATTCCTCCCTCATAATATTTTCAGTAGCATCATGAATGAATTCAACAATATAACTATCACATAAAGCATTCTTTTCATGAGCCACAAGCATAGAATTTTTATTACTCTCCACATAAGCAAATTCCTTCTCATGAATAGTAGTGGGGGCAAACTCAACAAAATAACTATCATGTGAAGCATAATCCAATTGAAAATTAAAATCATGATGACAAGTTTCATGGTTATGTTTTTTCTTTATGGCATACGTATCATCACAATAATCATCATAAATAGGAGGCATGCTTTCATCATAATAAATTTGCTCATCAAAACTTGGGGGACAAAAAATATCATCTTCATCAAACATAGCTTCCCCAAGCTTGTGGCTTTGCGTATCATTGGCATCATGGATATTCAAGGAATTCATACTAACAACATTGCAATCATGCTCATCATACAAAGATCTAGTACCAAACATTTTAATGCATTCTTCCTCTAGAAATTGAGCACAATTTTCCTTTCCATCATTTTCACGAAAGATATTAAAAAGATGAAGCGTATGAGGCAAACTCAATTCCATTTTTTTGTAGTTTTGTTTTATATAATAAACTAGTGATAAAACAAGAAACTAAAAGATTTGATTGCAAGATCTAAAGATATACCTTCAAGCACTCACCCCCCCGGCAACGGCGCCAGAAAAGAGCTTGATGTCTACTACACAACCTTCTTCTTGTAGACGTTGTTGGGCCTCCAAGTGCAGAGGTTTGTAGGACAGTAGCAAATTTCCCTCAAGTGGATGACCTAAGGTTTATCAAACCGCGGGAGGCGTAGGATGAACATGGTCTCTCTCAAACAACCCTGCAACCAAATAACAAAGAGTCTCTGGTGTCCCCAACACACCCAATACAATGGTAAATTGTATAGGTGCACTAGTTCGGTGAAGAGATGGTGATACAAGTGCAATATGGATGGTAGATGTGAGTATTTGTAATCTGAAAATATAAAAACAGCAAGGTAACAAGTGGTAAAAGTGAGCGTAAACGGTATTACAATGCTAGGAAACAAGGCCTAGGGTTCATACTTTCACTAGTGAATGTTCTGTCAACAATAATAACATAACTGGATCATATAACTATCCCTCAACATGCAACAAAGAGTCACTCCAAAGTCACTAATAGCGGAGAACAAACGAAGAGATTATTGTAGGGTACGAAACCACCTCAAAGTTATCCTTTCTGATCGATATATTCAAGAGTCCGTAGTAAAATAACACGAAGCTATTCTTTTTGTTCGATCTATCATAGAGTTCGTACTAGAATAACACCTTAAGACACAAATAAACCAAAACCCTAATGTCACCTAGATACTCTAGTGTCACCTCAAGAATCCGTGGGCATGATTATACGATATGCATCACACAATCTCACATTCATCTATTCAACCAACACAAAGTACTTCAAAGAGTGCCCCAAAGTTTCTATCGGAGAGTCAAGACGAAAAAGTGTGCCAACCCCTATGCATAAGTTCACTGAACCCGCAAGTTGATCACCAAAACATACATCAAGTAGATCACGTGAATATCCCATTGTCACCACAGATAAGCACGGCAAGACATACATCAAGTGTTCTCAAATCCCTAAAGACTCAATCCGATAAGATAACTTCAAAGGGAAAACTCAATCCATTACAAGAGAGTAGAGGGGGAGAAACATCATAAGATCCAACTATAATAGCAAAGCTCGCGGTACATCAAGATCATGCCGAATCAAGAACACGAGAGAGAGAGAGAATTGAGAGAGATCAAACACATAGCTACTGATACATACCCTCAGCCCAGAGGGTGAACTACTCCCTCCTCGTCATGGAGAGCGCCGGGATGATGAAGATAGCCACCGGTGGTGGATTCCCCCTCCGACAGGGTGCCGGAACGGGCTCCCGAGAGGTTTTTGGTGGCTACAGAGGCTTGTGGCGGTGGAACTCCCAATCTATGGTGCTTCTGGATGTTTTCGGGGTATATGGATATATATAGGCGAAAGAAGTCGGTCAGGGGAGCCACGAGGGGCCCATGAGGGTGGGGCGTGCCCAGGGGGTAGGGCGCGCCCTGGACCCTCGTGGCCACCTCGTTGCTTCCCTGACGTCTACTCCAAGTCTCCTAGATTGTGTGTGTTCCAAAAACAACTCTCCCGAAGGTTTCATTCCGTTTGGACTCCGTTTGATATTCCTTTTTGGCAAAACAATGAAATAGGCAGAAAACAACAATTTGGACTGGGCCTTCGGTTAATAGGTTAGTCCCAAAAATAATATAAAAGTGTATAATAAAGCCCATTAAACATCCAAAACAGACAATATAACAACATGGAACAATCAAAAATTATAGATACATTGGAGACATGTCACTGACCGGCCTGGGCGGCTGCTGATCTCGGAGGGCCTTCAACTTAGCATTCACTGCATAGCACCACTCCTGGGCGTCCTTGGCCTCCTTCAGCGCCACGTCACACTCGGCAGTGGCTACGTTGGCCACCTTCCGGGCCTCCTCCACGGATACGGCGGCTTGACTCCAGGCCGCCCGGACAGACGCGTCGGCCACCCCGAGACCAGCTCTAGGTGCCCCGACGCCGCGCACCAGGCCGGACCTCGAAGATCACCCTGGAGCTGGTCCTGCACGGATCGGACCTCTTCCATGGCCCCGGAGGCGGCAGCAGTACCACGGCCCGACGGCATGGTGGATGGAAGAAGAGGCGCTCCCGGCACCGAGACTGGTGGAGCTGCGGCAGCATGAAGGACAGGGGGCTTCGGAGGCTATCACAACCCTAGTCAGTACATGCATTAGAGTGACTGCATCATGTTTACTTTACTCAGAAACTTAGAAATGGGGATGACAGAACCCCCCAGCACCCCCTTAATCTAACTAGGGTTTACTAAAATCTTTTTCAATGAACCTGAAATGCCCTTCTAAAATGTTCATCATCTTTGCCTTGGTCTAGAACCTTTGACAAAAATGGTGCACAATTTTCTAGGACATCCTAAGGTCACTGGATTAATTCATATGTTATTTCCATTTGGACATTTAAATGCTATGAAATATTTTAAATGTCCAAATAATCATAAACCAAAATGTTTACTGTTGGATATATTCTATACAGTGGGCATGATCAGTTTCATGGTTTTTGAAAGTGCCTAAGCATTTTTTAAAAAGCTACAAACTTACAGAAAGAAAAGAAAACAGAAAGAAAAGGAAAAGAAACTCACCAGGCCAATTCACCCAGCCGGCCCACCTGGCGGCCCAGCACTATGCTGGCCCACGCCAGCCAGCTGCTTCTTCCCCGCCAGGCAGGCTGGGAGGTGACCGCCAGCGCGCGCGAGCTCGCCACGGCGTCAGCTGCTTGCCGCCCGTGCTGCTGGACGCTTGGATGACGTCCACGTCGTCGCCCCATCCCCCCCCCCGACACCTCACTCTCCCCCCAGCGACTCTCCCTCGCCCTCTTCCACCATGGCCGACGCAGCCACAACCACACCATAGTCGTAGCCGCGGCCATCATTGACCCCACGCCGCCTCGCAGTGTCCAGAAGCTTTGCCGCCCTCCGCTTCATCGAGCAGACCGAGCCCCGAGCGCTCGTTTGCCCCGGAGCCACCGCAACGACCTCACCCAACCTCGCCGTTGCCGAAGATACCCTTCGCCGTCACGCTCGCTCCAGCTCGTCCCCGACCTCGCCGCCTAGCTCGCTGAGATCATCATGAGCTCCTGCCTCTCCCCATCCTCTCTGTTCTCGCTGCCGTCCTCTGCAACGACCGCAACGAGTATCACCGCATGCGCCGCCGCCTAAGCTCGTCGCCGACATAGCTCCGGCCACCCAACGGCCACGCCACCCTGTCCACTGACCTCACCGCACCTCGTAGACCACGTAGGAGCTAGCCCCGTGCCTCCGGAACCACCACAACGACAAGTTCGGCCTTGCCCAAACTTCGGCAGCCACAAAGCTCGTCACCGGCATTGTTTCCGGCGACCTTGAGCTCAACCACCATCCCCCTCGACGCGGCTTGCTCTCAGCTGCACGTAGGTGGCCTCCGCTGTCCATTTGTCAGCGGAGTGCAAAAACCGCACCTCCGCCGCGTTTGGACATCACCGTCGGCTCAACGGCGAGTCAACCCAGTTTGACCAGGGATTTGACCCCCGTGGGTCACTAACAGTTAAGGTTAAACATAGATTAGGGTTAAACTAATCCTAATTAGTTAGTTAACTAACATTGACACTGACTAGTGGGTCCCACTGGTCAGGTTTGACCTGGACCGCCCCAGTTGACCTGCTGACGCCATGCTGATGCAGTAATATATTTTCTGGATTTATTCTTATACAGGAAATTTCAGAAAATAGTGCTAACTTCAAAAATTCATAGAAATTAATCTGTAACTCCAAATACAAAGTGTTATATATGAAAACTGATCAGAAAAATCCAATCTATCCATCTGTACTAGTTTCATGCATGTTTAATCAAGTTAACGTGCTCTTTAGTGAAAAAAATGAGAAGGCACTATTTAAGATCACAAATGAGTTTGGGTTTTGAATCTTTGGTTCAAAATAGCTCAAACCCATCTAGTTATAGTTGCATTAGCCCAACACACTCATTTTGCCATGTCACATGCATGCATCATATTGTTGCATAATGTTGTGTATTGATTTTGTTACTGGTGCTCTCTACGGTAGGTTCTGTCCCGGGGGAATACCGTGAGTACCCTGTCGAAGGACAGTACCAGACTACAGACCTACCAGACAAGCAACCACCCATTTGATCATATCGATAAAATACCATGTTCTCGCTCCTGCTCTCATTTACTACATTTAAGACAACCGCATTTCAAACTGTTGTGTGCTACGGTAGTTGAACCCATTTCCTCTGCATGACCTGTCATTGCCATAGTAACTAGATGAAACCCACTAGCATGTGTAGGAGTTGATTGAGCCATGTTTGTGTTCCTACCTTGCTATGCCTGCTATGCTTAGAGTCATGTCAGGTCTGGTTCATCTGGGTGATGGGCTAGAGTGAAATGATAATGTCGGTAATGAGAGTGATGTGTTGAACACGATTTGGTAAAGGTATCGATGAGAGGCCATGTAGGAGTACATGGTGGGTTGTTTCATTGGAACCGTCCTTAAGCACTGAGATCTGTATGTGTGATTTAAGAATCAGCTACTACCATACATTGGGATCCTTAATTGACCCTCTCGGCTTCTTAACCACCCTAGTCCTCTGTCCAGGAGTTGCAAGTAGTTTCTAGTGTTTGTAGTATATTGGAGGCCGTGCGCAGTGCTGACCCTCAGGGTTGGCTGTGATGCGGTAGGTACGTGACACGGTGTACCGGGCACCCGTTTGGTGACTCGGGAACCCTGCACACATCGTTCGGGGCCGTATGTGGAAACCTCAGCCGGACTCCTTGTAGATGGAACCTGAATAGGCGATAAACCTGGACTAGAGACTTGAGTGTTTAGGCAGGCCGTGGCCGACACCCTCATTGGGCTTCCGCATGAAGGTTGCCGAGTACATGTTATGTAAACAGCGATAAGTGGTGGAAGCGTGTGTGAAGAAGTACACCCCTGTAGGGTTAACATCATCTATTCGAATAGCCGCATCCGCGGTAAAGGACTACTTGATTGCCTATACAGTTCATAGACAAGTAAATGGAAACTACTAAAAGCCTCAAGACAAGTGTGAGTGCTATTTGTGGCCCTTCTGTAGGATGACGGGAGTGGATCCCCAGTAGTGTATTGTTGTGGTGAGTAGTGGACTCGAGTGTGCAAAGCAATGACAAGTTGGAGTCTCGTTAGATAGTTTAGCCAAGAGTCAAAGCTGGGTTGCTGCAATAACCCCACTATCCCTTTATTGATAATTTGCATGTATGTAGGATATGATGTAAGTCTTGCTGAGTACCTTTGTACTCATGTTTGCTTAATTACGTTTGCAGAAGATACTGCCGCTCTTCCGATGGGTTTTACGTAGACCTTGATGTCGATGAGTAGCCTGAGGCCCATGTGGTGATCCTGAGCACATGGAGGACCCTTGTAGGATAGATAGTCTTCCTCAAGCCTTTTTCTTTCTATATGTCTGTACCTAGAGATGTTGCTTCCGCTCGATGCTTGTATGCTTGTATGACTTAAATGTTGGGTTGTGTGACCCCTATCTGTATGAATAATATGTATGGCTCTCTGGAGCCTTTTAAATAAATTACTTGAGTTGTAGAGTTTTGTTGTGATGCCATGTTGTATTTGCACATATCGAGCATATTGTGTGTATGTTTTAAATGCTTGGTATGTGTGGGATCTGACTACCTAGTTGTTTATCCTTGGTAGCCTCTCTTACTGGGAAATGTCTCCTAGTGCTTCCATTGAGCCATGGTAGCTTGCTACTGCTCCAGAACACTTAGGCTGGCCGACATGTGTCCTTCTTCGTTCCTATGTCTATCCCTTCGGGGAAATGTTACGCGGTGTTCCTTTAAGTCCTTGTAGCTTGCTATGGCTTGGGTTCATTCGCTGTTGACCGACACGTTCATTGCTGGGTCATGTATGCCTGTCCCTGTAAGTTAGTGCCACTTTGGGTTCACGACTAGCCATGTCAGCCCGGCTTCTTTGTCATATGGATGCTAGCGACACTATCATATACATGTGCCAAAAGGCGCAAACGGTCCCGGGCCTGGTAAGGCAACACCTGTGGGAATGCCATGCGTGAGGCCGTGAAGTGATATGAGGTGTTACATGCTAGATCGGTGTGGCATAGGATCGGGGTCCTGACAGAGGCCTTGCATCCTTAGCAATCGCGTCGGGGATGGGTGCCTCCAGGGTCAACCCTACTGTGGAAGCTGACCCCTCCCGAGGCTGAGCCTCCGAGCTCCGAGAGGATAGCAGCGCTGCTGGAGTCACAGGAGCCGCTGCGCCCCTTTGTGCCAAATCCGCAGAAGCCGCCGCAACGTGTTCGACCTCGGCAGCCTTAGCCCCCCCTTCTTATTCTTCGTCGACGACTGCGGCGTAACATCAAATGAAGATACTAAGCATCACATCGATACCTAGGAGCAAGACCAAGAAGGAACACTTACTGGTCCAAGGCGACACAGCTCCTCTTCAGGCTCATCATCATGGGCCTCGCGGGCGCGGCCGGAGCTACATTTTTGGGGGCAGGCGAGCACACGGTCGGTGCTGCGCTGGATGGTGACGGAGAAGGAGGAGCGCCGCCCAGGGGAACCAGCGCCGACATGCCTTCTTAACGAGCGCTCGTTTCAGCTTCTTTGAGGAGGTCCCCCCCGGATCTCGTGGTAACTCCAGTATGGCGGGCCAGCTCCATGATCGGATGCATGTCCTCATCGTCGTCATCGGAAGTCGTGGAGGAGGTATCTCTTTCTTGGAGCATAGGATTCCCCCTCCCCCTCCTTGGTGGCTTCGGAGGAAGGGTCCCCGAAGCACAGGTGCACCAAGCAGGTGGCTGGTGGGGGAGGCCCCATTGACACGAGCCCGCACTCGTTGAAGGAGGGTATGGCGGCGGCGATCTTCTCCCCATCTTCTCGGCGGTACAGCAGGATGCAATCTTCTGGAGGGCCTCTCGGGTCCTTCCCGGTCAGGGAAAGCAGGACCTTGCCGAGTTCCTCGTCAGGTAGGCTGTCCTGGCACAACCGAAGCTTGTCTTCGGCACCCCCAAGCTTCCACAAGGGGCGGGAGCACTCCTGGAACGGTGCCAGGCGCTGCGTCAGGAACTCCTAGATAATCATGGCCCCCATTAGCTTCTCGGCCTTCAAGTCAGCCTCCATCTTCTTCATCAGCGGCCCAACTGGGGGTCGGCAATCTTCTCGGAAGACCACCCCTTCTCAGAGGACGGGAGCCCGGTCGGCAGCTCCAGCAGGACGTGGGAGCACTTGGCGTCCATGAGGACCCATTTGTTCCGGGCATCCTCCACCTTCTTTCCGGCGCGGGAAATCGCGTTGCTGCCATGGACTGCAATGAAGCCAGCACACCCTGTGGGCAGGTAGCCATTCACGCGGAGGTAGAAGAAGTGGCAGAGCATTGCGATGGAGGGCGTCACCCCCATGAACGCCTCACAGTAGAAGGCGAAGATGGACAGAAGGAGGATAGAGTTGGGATGAAGGTGGAGCGCGTGGATACCGTAATGGTCGAGGACGACGTAGAAGAAGCGGGAGAAAGGAGGAATGAGCCCTAAATAGATGCTGTGCAGGAAGAAGGGGTAAAAGATACTGTTCGTGGGCTCCAGCTCGGCAGAGGTAACCCGGAGCACCATCTTCCCCCATTCGTTGTCATCGCTCGCCGTCGGGAGAATCGCAGTTTGGAGCTTCTCCTCGGCGACGGAGGGTGTGATCAGCGCCGGCTCGAACCAGGCGGGGCCGGCAGCCAGGGCTAGGGCTTTAGCCTTCTTGGCGGCCATCGGGTGAGAGCTTGGTGGGGAGGATCGGCAGATCTGGAGGATTTTTCCGGCATGGAGAGAAGGGGATTTGGAGCAAGACGGAAGGAAGGCAATGAAGGCTCAGTGGCAGGTGTCAGCCCCTTTTGTTAGCCGGGAACGGTTGCCGAGGCAGGATGGGGAAGTGGAGACACCCACATCCCATCAATCACCACACGTCGTTCAAGGCCGCAGGCGGTTAGGGTCGGCGACTGGCACTTGCCCTTTGGCTTCACCTAGAAGCCAAGTCCGAGCGCACCTTGGGCCCGGGGGCTACTGTCGGTGTTCTGGTATGGGGGTACCCCGACTTGCCTGCCTGCGGCCCATTGCGTGGCTCCATCAACGGCCTGGTACGGCCCAGCTTCAGCATCAATGACTCAAGACCCTCGCGAGGGGCCAAGCCTCACAAGGCGGACAACACCAAGACCTCTAAGGGGGTCGGCCTCCTTAGGCTGGCTCCCGAGGAGCAGAGATTTCTATGCAAGGTGCACCTCATGAGGCTCAGCTGACGTGAGCTATGATGACCAAGGCCAGGCGGGCGCCAATGGGCGCAGAGTACCAGTTTCCTCTTTGGTGCAAAGGAGGCAAGCAGCAGGCGCAAAGTCCTGAGGAATCATCCAAAGGTTTCCATTCTGGTTCAACAAGACCAAGACCGCCAGGACGGCAGGACGGAGGTCATCGCTGAGCCCACCGCAGCATCACAACCAGAGGCTTTTTGTAGGCGAAGACCACATTAGTCAGGATAGGATGTACTTCTTGTACCCCTTCAAATCCGGCCGTTGTGGGATCCCTTCCCACCAACATTTGGGAAGAGGACCAAGGCCACTATAAATAGGACTTAGCCACCACCATGGGGGATCGAATCCATTCCCCACTCACCATCTCACCAGCTCACATGAGCTCGAGCACACCTCACCTCCTGAGGATGTTCATCCACTATACTAGTTCATCCTCAGCCCCTCGAGGCAATCCACCACAAAGCTGGAGTAGGGTATTACACCGCAAGGTGGCCCGAACCAGGATAAACTACTGTGTCTCTCTGTCCCTTTGAGCTCGACGCACTTGGACGTGAGGATCGCGAGTAGGCAGGCTGGGTAGATTGAGATATCCGCACGCACCCAGAGTCCAAACCTATCAAGGGTTTGCAGAACCCGAAATCCGACACTGTCATCTTTCAACTTTTCTCTAGGAACATGTCAACAATATATAGGAGCTATATCGAGAGCTATTGATCTACAACATAGATATGCAAAAACTATCAGGACTAAGTTCATGATACATTAAGTTCAATTAATCAAGTTACTTAAGGACTCCCACTTATATAGACATCCCTCAAGTCATCTAAATTATACGTGATCCAAATCAACTAAACCATGTCCGATCATCACGTGAGTTGGAGTAGTCATCAATGGTGAACATCTCTATGTTGATCATATCTACTATATGATTCACGTTCGACCTTTCGGTCTCCAATGTTCCGAGGCCATGTATGTACATGCCAGGCTCGTCAAGTTTAACCCGAGTATTACGCATGTGCAAAACTGTCTTGCACCTGTTGTATATGAACGTAGAGTCTATCACACCCGATCATCACGTGGTGTCTCAATACGACGAACTGTCGCAACGGTGCATACTCAGGGAGAACACTTATACCTTGAAATTTAGTTAAGGGATCATCTTATAATGCTACTGCCGTACTAAGCAAAATAAGATGCATAAAAGATAAACATCACATGCAATCAAAATATGTGACATGGTATGGCCATCATCATCTTGTGCCTTTGATCTCCATCTCCAAAGCATCGTCATGATCTCTATCGTCACCGACTCGACACCTTGATCTCTATCGTAGCGTCATGGTCGTCTCGCCAACTATTGCTTCTACAACTATCGCTAACGCGTAGTGATAAAGTAAAGCAATTACATGGCGTTTGCATTTCATACAATAAAGAGACAACCATAAGGCTCCTGCCTGTTGTCAGATATCATACAAAACATGATCCTCTCATACAATAACTTTTATCACATCATGTATTGACCATATCACATCACAACATGCCTTGTAAAAACAATTTAGATGTCGTCTACTTTGTTGTTGCAAGTTTTACGTGGCTGCTACGGGCTTCTAGCAAGAACCGTTCTTACCTATGCATCAAAACCACAACGGTGTTTCGTCAAGTTTCTTGTTTTAATCTTCTTCAAGGACCGGCCGCAGTCAAATTCGATTCAACTAAAGTAGGAGAAACAAACACCCGCCTGCCACCTTTATGCAAAACTAGTTGCATGTCAGTCGGTGGAACCGGTCTCATGAGCGTGGACATATGAAGGTTGGTCCGGGCCGCTTCATCCCACAATACCACCGAATCAAAATAAGACGTTGGTGGTAAGCAGTATGACTATCACCGCCCACAACTCTTTGTGTTCTACTCGTGCACATCATCTACACATAGACCTGGATCGGATGCCACTGTTGGGAAATGTTGCATGGAAAACAAAAAAAAATCTACACACACAATGATCTATCCATGGAGATGCATAGCAACGATGGGGAGAGTGTGTCTATGTACCCTCGTAGACCGAAAGCAGAAGCATTTGACAACACGATTGATGTAGTCGAACTTCTTCTAGCTCCGACCGATCAAGTACCGAACGTACGACACCTTCGAGTTCTCAACACGTTCAGCTCGGTGACGTACCTTGCCTTCTTGATCCAGCAAAGTGTCGAGGTAGTAGATGAGTTCCGTCAGCACGACGGTGTGGTGATAGTGATGGTGAAACGATCCACGCAGGGCTACGCCTAAGCACCGCGAAAATATGACCGAGGGTGTAAACTGTGGAGGGGAGCGCTACACATGGCTAACAATTTATGTACCTTCTAGGTGCCCCCTCCCCTCATATATATAGGTGGGAGGGTAGGAGAGGCAGCCATGGTGCGCCCCAAGTAGGATCCGAATCCTACTTGGGGTTTCCCAAGTGGAGCCCCCCCTCCTTACTTATTTTACCGGAGAGGAAAGGGAAGGGAGAAGAGAGAAAGGAAGGGGGGTGAACCCCCCTTTTCCTTCACTAATTCAGCCAGCTTTCGTAGGGGGGTGCGCCACCCCTTGTGGGCTGGTGTGCTCCCCTCTCATGGCCCATATGGCCCATACATTCCCCCGGGGGGTTCTGGTAACCCCACGGTACTCCGATAAATACCCGATACATTCTGAAACACTTCTGGTGTCTGAATACCATCATCCTATATATCAATCTTTACCTCCCGATCATTTTGAGACTCCTCGTCATGTCTGTGATCTCATTCGGGACTCCGAACAACATTTGGTCACCAAATCGCATAACTCATATAATACAATATCGTCATTGAACATTAAGCATGCGGACCCTACGGGTTCGAGAACTATGTAGACATGACCGAGACACCTCTTTGGTCAATAACCAATAGCGGAACCTGCATGCTCATATTGTCTCCTACATATTCTACGAAGATCTTTATCGGTCGAACCGTTATGACAACATACGTTATTCCCTTTGTCCATCGGTATGTTACTTGCCCGAGATTCAATTGTCGGTATCTACATACCTAGTTCAATCTCATTACCAGCAAGTCTCTTTACTCATTCTGTAATACATCATCCTGCAACTAACTCATTAGACACTTTGCTTGCAAGGCTTCTTATGATGTGTATTACCGAGAGGGCCCAGAGATACCTCTCCGATACTCGGAGTGACAAATTCTCATCTCGATCTATGCAAACCCAACAAACACCTTCGGAGATACTTGTAGAGCATATTTATAATCACCCAGTTACTTGTGACGTTTGATAGCACACAAGGTATTCCTCCGGTATCCGGGAGTTGCATAATCTCATAGTCGAAGGAATATGTATTTGACAGGAAGAAAGCAATAGCAATAAAATTGAACGATCATTATGCTAAGCTAACGGATGGGTCTTGTCCATCACATAATTCTCCTAATGATGCGATCCCATTATTAAATGACAATTCATGACAATGGTTTGGAAACCTTAACCATCTTTGATCAACGAGCTAGTCTAGTAGAGGCTCACTAGGGACACGGTGTTTATTTATGTATTAAGGTTTCCGATCATTACAATTCTAGCATGAATAATAAACCTTTATCATGAATAAGGAAATATAAAATAACAACTTTATTATTGCCTCTATGGCATATTTCCTTCACAACAAATGTCAAGCAGGTGCGTCTCCGGCCCGCTCAGGACGAAAATCCCATTTTTTGTCATGATGTTTTGTCATAGAAGTAGGAGCCCACCACATCTATGATTATACATGTTTTTGTCACAATTATCGTCATAGAACTATCATAAGCATGATAGAAAAAGTTTTCATTCGGGCCAAAATGTCACGGATGTGTATTTTTTTTGTAGTGAGAGATGCCTCACATGCACTATCGATGAGTGGGTCGATGGTGTGGCGTCACAAGACACATAGTGCGAGCTAGATGTAGTTTCCCCCTTCCATTATGCTTGTTTGTTTTCACTAGAGTCGCATTATAACTTGGCTCACATGGAATTTATTTTCATGTAAAATGTACAATGGAATTATGGATTTAATGTTTACTTGCTTTTCAACACTTCTTATTTAGATTAGGCTTGCAGTAGTTTGTTTTCATGATCAGAGGTGGACTTCAATTATAGGACATGGGGAGTGGGATAGGCGTGTGAAGGTCCAATGATGGTACATGGTGGGTGTCGGTGTCAAAACCGGCGGATCTCGGGTAGGGGGTCCCGAACTATGCGTCTAGGCGGATGGTAATAGGAGACGAGGGACATGATGTTTTTACCCAGGTTCGGGCCCTCGTGATGGAGGTAAAACCCTACGTCCTGCTTGATTAATATTGATGATATGGGTAGTACAAGAGTAGATCTACCACGAGATCAAGGAGGCTAAACCCTAGAAGCTAGCCTATGGTATGATTGTTGTAATGTATGTTGTCCTATGGACTAAAGCCCTCCGGTTTATATAGACACCGGAGAGGGCTAGGGTTACACAGAGTCGGTTACAATGGTAGGAGATCTACATATCCGTATTGCCAAGCTTGCCTTCCACGCCAAGGAAAGTACCATCCGGACACGAGCCGGAGTCTTCAATCTTGTATCTTCGTAGTCTTGGAGTCCGGCGGATAATGATAGTCCGGCTGTCCGGACACCCCCTAGTCCAGGACTCCCTCAGTAGCCCCTGAACCAGTCTTCAATGACGATAAGTCCGGCGTGCACAATGTTCGGCATTGCAAGGCGGGTTCCTCCCTTGAATAATCCAGAGAAGATCATGAGCACCAGGATAGTGTCCGGCTCTGCAAAATAAATTCCACATTCCACCGTAGAGAGAATAAAATGTACACTTAGTTCAATCTGCTGACGTATTATGCGGCGTGACATCACACTGCCACCAGGCCTTTGTTTGAATTACTATACCACCTCAGCATGTTTAGCGAAGCGGTTTCCTTGGCACGTCTTGTCGAAGCAGAGATCGTGTTCCCCTTATTCCGGGATTCTCATCAATACGTGCGTGGGTAACCCAACCGCGCCATTGATGGTGGCGCTTGGGAGATAAGCGAGTTTTACCAGGCTGGTGGGGGGCACATAGTTTTGTCCGCCTATATATAAGGGATAAGGATTCACCTTCTCACCTACGCCTTCTTCCTCCTTTGCTTATCCATCGCCGCGAACTCAAGCTCCAACGCCCGAGCTCGCGCGTCTCGCCTCGACCTTCTCCGAATAAGTCCGGAGCGGGAGGTAAATGGTTAGCCTCCACCGTCAAGGAGGAGGACATCACCAAGCTGCGCAGCGCCGGATACCTTTCCGGCGATATCGCGCATCGGCTGCCCGACGAGGGGCAGCTCATCCCTACCCCCGGGCCTCATTAGAGGGTCGTCTTCCTCCCCCACTTCCTCCGCGGACTGGGCTTTCTGCTCTATCCATTTGTCCGGGGGCTCATGTTTTACTACGGCCTGGATTTCCACGATCTGGCGCTGAACTTTATCCTCAACATCTCGGCGTTTATTGTCGTGTGCGAGGCCTTCCTCTGCATCTGGCCCCACTTCGGCCTGTGGCTCAAGACCTTCAATGTCAAGCCGAAGGTTGTGAAGGGTACGCAAGCAGAATGTGGAGGCGCCATGTTGGGCAAATTGCCCAACGTCCCTTGGCTGGAAGGGACCTTCGTGGACTCCGTCAAGGGGTGGCAATCGGGGTGGTTTTACATCACCGAGCCGCGCAAATCCCCGTGGGCGGCGGCCCCCGAGTTTAGATCTGGCATCCCCACGCAGCTCACATCCTGGAAAGAGAAGGGCTTGCAGTGGGGGAATCCGGTGGAGGTGACGGGACTCCGAGCATGTATCAAGAAGATGGTGAGCAATAGGCTCAGGCTCGTCGACGTGGTCCAAGTCATGCTCATCCGGCGGATCCTCCCATGCCAAGAACGGGCATTTAATTTGTGGGAGTTCAATCCGGAACAGCACCAGGCGCTAAGCGGGCTCTTCGATACAACATACGAAGGTGCCTGGAGGGTGCTGTTCAAGGGCGCCGAAGCCCCCGCGTCCGCGACCGAAGACCGCGGATTCAGCTCGCAGTATCCAACTGACGAGGTAAGTGATTCAACCCCATTACGGGACACTTGTGATAATTAGATTGACTCTAGTGACGTTTCATTCTGCCTCTTCCTTTGACAGGAATGGATGGAGAAGGCCAAGCTGCTTATCAGCCCGGCTCCCATGCCAGAAGACCCAGTGGACGCCCGCTTAACAGGGCTGCTGGTTTCGGCACCGCACGTGGTGCCGGAGAAGAAGGCCAAGAAGGTGGCCGCTGGGACTCGAAAGAGTTCCCGCAATCAGGCGTCTGATGACGACGAGGACTCCTCCCCCGAAGACGAGGAGGAGTACTCTCTCCCGGAGGAGGGAGAGAAGAAAAGGAAGGCTTCCCCCATCGGGGAGGCCGAAGGATCCAAGAGGGGGAGAACTATCCCCCCGGACAGTTTCGCCAACATCAGCGTTGGTGAGGATGAGTGGCCTCCAAGGGCCAGGCGTCCGGCAAAATCGTAAGTATCCGGATCCTTGATGTGTAATCACTTTTATGTCGCGTAGTATCCTTCTAACGCCGCATTCTGCCCGTAGTCCGGCCAATGATGATCTCCCCGACTCATCGAGCGGGTCATTGGCCTCGTCGGATGTGAATTCCATCCCGACTGCCTCCACCCCACGTGCCGACGAGGACGCCGAGGTGGGATCCCAGAGAGGGACCCATCAGGAGGAGGCTCCGGAGGCGCCGTCAGGCAGCCTCCCGGACTTCGTGCCGGACTCTACATCAGAACCCGCAGTGGTTCCAGAGTCCGGCAAGCGGCCCCTTCGAAAGAAGGGCAGGACCATGACGCCGGCGGCCTCCGTCCAACCGGAGGCGCCGGATAACCTGCTGGAGGCGCTTAAAGGCGCTTCCATCGAGGAAGAACACCGCACTATCATGAGTGCGGTGATTGAGAAGGTTCAGCTCGCTAAGAGCGGGCTGACCGAAGCCTGCAGCAGCCTTTTAACAGGCTTTGAGGTAAGAAGTTAAAATTATGTAATGTAATACCGCATAGACAGTAGCCCCTGATGCTTAGTTCGGTGTTTGGAAAGAAAAGCCGGACTAAGGATCTCTAACAAGATATACGCAGGGTTGCATAAAATATGTCAATATGGGTTTGCAGGCTGCGCTGCTGACCTCTGCCGCACTAACGGCGGAGGTTGACGTGCTGAAGAAGGATCTCGAGCGGTCCGAGCAAGAGCTCGGCCATGCAAAGAAGCAGCTCGAGGAAAAAGAAGGTGAGTAACACCTCTTTGAATAAGTACCTTACAGAAAAGGATTTTGGTTGCAAATAAAATTAACAAGGATAATATGTGTATTGCAGGGGCCACTAACGAGGTGGCAGCCCTGAGGGATGCTGTGTCCGCGGCCGAACGCAGTGCGGCCGCGGAACGGGCTGAGCGAGAAAAGCAAGAGGCACGGGTGGCGGAAGTTCGGCAAGAGCTCCAGGTTCTCATGGAAAAACATGAGAGTTTGGAGCGTGACTCCAAGACTCGAGAGTCCGAGCTTGCCTCGGCTCTCGAAAGTGCCAAGTCCGCCAAGGCCGAGGCCCGTAAGGCCCTTCAGGAGGTTGAGGACATAAAGAAGATAGCGGCGGGTAAGGCGTTTTTCATGCAAAGCAGGCATGTTAATGTGAACTACCTGACACTTACCCGCATTCGGAGCTCTCCAGGGGCGTTTGCAGATCTGCCGCGTAGTGCGTTTGATGCCGCTGCATTCTATCGTGGCGAGGAGGGGAGCTCGACGGAGAAGGTCTTCTGGTCTCAGTATACTGAGGCCGGCCATCCGGTGCCCCCAAGCGACCAGCTGAAGCAGCTGGTCGAACTCCACAAGGTAGCTGAGGAGGCCATGAAGGGCCTCATAGTCCGGCTGTGGCCTGGACAGGCCATGCCTGGTAGCTACTTTGGCCTCGTGCGGCGGCTGGTAGATGCATGCCCCAGGCTGGATGTAGTCAAGCGCTCCGCCTGTATCGAAGGCGCTCGTCGGGCCCTTTCCCGCATAAAGGTGCAATGGGGCAAATTGGATGTGGAGAAGCTTCTCACGGACCCACCGCCGCCGGGCAAGGAGTATCGCATGCCGGAGAAGTATTATAAAATTGTCCTGAAGGGAGCATGCAATATTGCAGACGAGTGCTCCCGAAATGTAATCTTTGAGTGAACTCGCTGTTTATTTATCCTGTGCGCTGAAAACTTCGTTCATATGCGCCATGAGCAACGCTTGTTTAATTTAAAATATTACCTTCTGTGCGGCCGTTTGTAAAATCTGAGAGATGGCAAGTCGTTGGCTTCAGCCCCCAAGCCACAAGTGCTGGGGTGTTCGGGATAAACTTGAGCACTCTTGTTCCCATTTTTGGGTCCATCTAGGGAGGCGCTCAACACGGCGAACAAGGCAACCGGACTTATAATGCTTGAACACTCTCACTTAGCCATAGAATTCTATAATTTTAAATTTCGGCGAAGCCCCTGGTATTCGGAAGACCGAATCCGGGGCGCTATCCACGCCTTCATCGGACATTATCCGGAACTTCGCTCGAAGCGGCGTGAGTCTTTAAGGACCCGAAAAAACCTCTCGAACAGCGACCAGTCTCTCGCCTTATCATGCCAGTCAGTTTTAGCTTTCTCCACTGAGGCGTTAACCCGGCTCAACCGAGGCGCAATCGCAGTGGTTCTCCCAGTGCCACCTTAGCCAACAGAACGGAACGTAAGGCATCAAAACGTGGGAGCCGGGCAAACCCAACTATTGACCCAAGACATGATTCGGAGCCGATTCATATAATGCTATAAGTTCGGGGTGCCGCACTTGTGAAAGTGTTCGGACTTTATCACACCATAGAGTGGGGAACATAAGCCCCCGGTGTATTATGCCGTACCAAAATATACGGGTGCCAGATGTCATATAATGAACATATATATATATATATATATATATATATATATATATATAATGTGATGCAATTGCGATCATAAAGGTGCTGCATTATTAATGAAAGAAAAGTCTGCTAGTAGAGCGGACTGATACAAATAGTGCGGTAAGCAAGGGATTTGGACTAAATAAACATGTCCCCCTCCGGGGATGAGCTGCGGATTTGGTGTATATAATCGAATTTAATGCTCGTAATTGAGACCACCTGAGTGTTCGACGCGGCCTTCTTTAGTCCCTGACTGTTGCATCATGAGTTCGGCAGGTTCACCGCCGGACAGGGCTTCTGGTTAACAGAGTCCTGTGTACAAAAAAGAAGAAGAATAATAATAAGAAAAAAGAGGGGCACATTTGCGAGCCCCCGGTGTGGTCGAACCGCACTCTGGGTCCGTTGTGATCGTGCCCCCTCCCCTGTGCCCATGGTATCTCCAAAGCATAATGATGTACGCGGAGTGTTATTCTTGTGATCATACGCGGGCGAGGGTTGGGGCCGCATTGCTACGTGTGCTCTGATCGCGCCAGGTGGTCTTGGTTGGCATTGCTCCGGGTGCGCTTTGCTGTATCCGGCTGTTTAACGGCCGGACTCGAGAATTGCCTTAGAAGGCTGCTCTGTACTTCTGCCGCGAGAGCCGCTGTATGTTCCTCCGTTCGGAGGGAGCGTTCCGTATTCCCATTGACCGTGATGAATCCACGAGGGCCTGGCATCTTGAGCTTTAGGTATGCATAGTGCGGCACCGCGTTGAATTTGGCAAACGCGGTTCGCCCGAGCAGAGCATGATAGCCGCTGCGAAACGGGACTATGTCGAAGATTAACTCTTCGCTCCGGAAATTATCCGGGGATCCGAAGACCACTTCCAGTGTGACTGAGCCTGTACAGTTGGCTTCCACTCCTGGTATGACACCTTTAAAGGTTGTCTTTGTAGGTTTAATCCTTGATGGGTCTATGCCCATTTTGTGCACTATATCCTGATAAAGCAGGTTCAGGCTACTGCCGCCGTCCATCAGGACTCTCGTGAGGTGGAACCCATCGACGATTGGGTCTAAGACCAATGCGGCGAATCCACCATGGTGTATGCTAGTCGGATGGTCTCTTCGATCGAAAGTGATCGGACAAGAAGACCATGGGTTGAACTTTGGGGCGACTGGCTCCATCGCATAGACGTCCCTTAGTGTGCGTTTCCTCTCCCTCTTGGGTATGTGGGTCACGTATATCATATTCACCGTCCGTACTTGTGGGGGAAAACCCTTCTGTCCTCTATTGTTCGGCGGCCGGGTCTCTTCCTCGTCGTCGCTATTTAGCCCCTTGTCATTGTTTTCGGCAATTAACTTGCCGGCCTGCTTGGACACCCAGCAATCTCTATTGGTGTGGTTAGCTGGCTTTTCAGAGGTGCCATGTATCTGGCATAAGCGGTCGAGTATTCGGTCCAGATTGGACGGACCCGGAGTGGTTCTCTTAAATGGCTTCTTCCGTTGACCGGGTTTAGAGCCTCGGAATCCGGCATTGACTTCCGTATCCTCCTTATCGTCGCCGTTAATTCGGCGCTTGTTTTTGTTTCGACGTGACCTGCCGTTGTTGTCCTTAGTATCCGGACTGCCAGAATTTTTACGGAGATTGTTGCTGCGGGCTAGCCAGCTGTCCTCTCCCGCACAAAAGCGGGTCATTAACGATGTGAGGGCTGCCATGGATTTCGGCTTTTCCTGCCCCAGGTGCCGGGCTAGCCATTCGTCCCGGATGTTATGTTTGAAGGCTGCAAGGGCCTCTGCGTCCGGACAATCGACGATTTGATTTTTCTTTGTCAAGAACCGTGTCCAGAATTGTCTGGCTGATTCGTCTGGCTGCTGAATGATGTGGCTTAGGTCATCGGCGTCTGGTGGTCGCACATATGTGCCTTGGAAGTTATCAAGGAATGCAGCCTCCAGGTCTTCCCAACACCCAATTGACTCTGCGGGCAAGCTGTTAAGCCAATGCCGAGCTGGTCCTTTAAGCTTGAGTGGGAGGTACTTTATGGCGTGGAGATCGTCGCCGCGGGCCATATGGATGTGGAGAAGATAGTCTTCGATTCACACCGCGGGGTCTGTTGTGCCATCGTAAGATTCGATGTTTACGGGTTTAAACCCTTCGGGGATCTGATGATCCATTACTTCGTCAGTGAAGCATAACGGGTGTGCGGCGCCCCTGTATTGAGCGATATCGCGACGCAGCTCGAGAGAGCGCTGTCTGCTGTGTTCGGCCCGGTCGGGGTTATTGTATCTGGCACGACGGTATTCGTCGTGGGTCGTAGGGCGCCCACGTGATCCATAGATGGATCTAGATTGCCTTGCTTTGTCCTCCAATATGTATCGCAAGTCCGGCGCGTTCCCTCTTGGCTTCGTACTTTTGGAGCGATGCCGGGGTATGGTCTTGGCTGGGGGCCTGGATGCCTCTCTGTCACGACCACGGGGTGGTCGGTCAGCCATATCGTGCGCTGGTGATGGAGGTACGTATGCTTCCTCCTCTAATCGGGGGAGCAGCTTGCGTTTTGGGTAACTTTTGGAGGGACGTTCGAGTTTATACTCTTCGGCCGCGAGGACCTCGGTCCATCGATCGGCCAGCAGATCCTGATCAGCTTGAAGCTGCTGCTGGTTTTTCTTTAGGCTGTTTGCTGTGGTGATAAGCCTGCGCTTGAAGCGCTCTTGTTCGACGGGATCCTCGGGTACGACGAATTCGTCATCGTTGAGGCTTGCTTCGTCTTCGGAGGGAGGCATATAATTATGATCCTCAACCTCTTCGTCTGCCGCCCCCTCATGAGGGCTTGCTTCTGCATCCTCCTGCGCTGAGTCTTGCTGGAGGGGATTGTCTTCGGCACTCTCTGGAGTATTATTATCTCCTGTGCCGGAATCTCCATTCTTGCTGTGGCGAGATTTAGAGCGGCGCCGCTGACGCCGGCGCTTGGGCTTTTTCTTTAAGGGATCTGCCTCTGCTGTTTCTTCGCCGTCCCCATCTTTTGGGGTATCCACCATGTATACGTCGTATGACGAGGTGGCCTTCCAGTGCCCTGTGGGTACTGGTTCCTGTTCGTCTCCGGCATCGTCGTCCATAGCGTCGATGTCTTCGGAGTCGTAGTCTAGTATGTCGGTTAGATCGTCGACAGTGGCTACAAAGTGGGTGGTGGGTGGGCTCTGAATTTCTTCGTCGTCCGCATCCCACCCATCCTGGCCATAATCCGGCCAGGACTCTCCTGATAACGAGAGATGCTTTAGCGAATTCAAGATATCGCCAAAAGGCGAGCATTGGAAGATGTCCGCGGCGGTGAATTCCATAACCGGCGCCCAATCCGGATCGATTGGTAGGGGCGCGGGAGGTTCGGAGTCCGGCGAGGAGTCCGGCGCCTCGGAATCACGAGTTTCGCAGGGGACAAGATTAGTGTTCGGCTCCATCGCCGTGGATGTTGGAGCCCCCAGGGCGGCGTCTATCCACCGGCCCTCGATTTGGGCGATCGGCTCTGGGCTAATGGCCGAAGCGGATCCGTGTGCGGCCACCAAGGCACTGTTCGGTGGCAGAGATAAATCATGCCCGTCGTCACAGTGCGGCGCGCTTGGCTATGGCTCGAGTCCGTCGAAGATCAAGTCTCCGCGGACGTCGGCCGTGAAGTTTAAGCTTCCAAATCTGACCTGATGGCCAGGGGCGTAGCTTTCGATCTGCTCCAGATGGCCAAGTGAATTGGCCTGCAGTGCGAAGCCGCCGAATACGAAGATCTGTCCGGGGAGAAAAGTCTCACCCTGGACAGCGTTGTTGGTTGAAGATGCCATCGAGCCTATCGGCGACGACACAGAGGAACTCTCAATGTAAGCACCAATGTCGGTGTCAAAACCGGCGGATCTCGGGTAGGGGGTCCCGAACTGTGCGTCTAGGCAGATGGTAACAGGAGACGAGGGACACGATGTTTTTACCCAGGTTCGGGCCCTCGTGATGGAGGTAAAACCCTACGTCCTTCTTGATTAATATTGATGATATGGGTAGTACAAGAGTAGATCTACCACGAGATCAAGGAGGCTAAACCCTAGAAGCTAGCCTATGGTATGATTGTTGTAATGTATGTTGTCCTATGGACTAAAGCCCTCCGGTTTATATAGACACCAGAGAGGGATAGGGTTACACAGAGTCGGTTACAATGGTAGGAGATCTACATATCCGTATTGCCAAGCTTGCCTTCCACGCCAAGGAAAGTACCATCCGGACACGAGCCGGAGTCTTCAATCTTGTATCTTCGTAGTCTTGGAGTCCGGCGGATAATGATAGTCCGGCTGTCCGGACACCCCCTAGTCCAGGACTCCCTCAGTAGCCCCTGAACTAGTCTTCAATGACGATAAGTCCGGCGTGCACAATGTTCGGCATTGCAAGGCGGGTTCCTCCCTTGAATAATCCAGAGAAGATCATGAGCACCAGGATAGTGTCCGGCTCTGCAAAATAAATTCCACATTCCACCGTAGAGAGAATAAAATGTACACTTAGTTCAATCTGCTGACGTATTATGCGGCGTGACATCACACCGCCACCAGGCCTTTGTTTGAATTACTATACCACCTCAGCATGTTTAGCGAAGCGGTTTCCTTGGCACGTCTTGTCGAAGCAGAGATCGTGTTCCCCTTATTCCGGGATTCTCATCAATACGTGCGTGGGTAACCCAACCGCGCCATTGATGGTGGCGCTTGGGAGATAAGCGAGTTTTACCAGGCTGGTGGGGGACACATAGTTTTGTCCGCCTATATATAAGGGATAAGGATTCACCTTCTCACCTACACCTTCTTCCTCCTTTGCTTATCCATCCCCGCGAACTCAAGCTCCAACGCCCGAGCTCGCGCATCTCGCCTCGACCTTCTCCGAATATGTCCGGAGTGGGAGGTAAATGGTTAGCCTCCACCGTCAAGGAGGAGGACATCACCAAGCTGCGCAGCGCCGGATACCTTTCCGGCGATATCGCGCATCGGCTACCCGACGAGGGGCAGCTCATCCCTACCCCCGGGCCTCATGAGAGGGTCGTCTTCCTCCCCCACTTCCTCCGCGGACTGGGCTTTCCGTTCCATCCATTTGTCCGAGGGCTCATGTTTTACTACGGCCTGGATTTCCACGATCTGGTGCCGAACTTTATCCTCAACATCTCGGCATTTATCGTCGTGTGCGAGGCCTTCCTCTGCATCCGGCCCCACTTCGGCCTGTGGCTCAAGACCTTCAACGTCAAGCCGAAGGTTGTGAAGGGTACGCAAGCGGAATGCGGAGGCGCCATGTTGGGCAAATTGCCCAACGTCCCTTGGCTGGAAGGGACCTTCGTGGACTCCGTCAAGGGGTGGCAATCGGGGTGGTTTTACATCACCGAGCCGCGCAAATCCACATGGGCGGCGGCCCCCGAGTTTAGATCTGGCATCCCCACGCAGCTCACCTCCTGGAAAGAGAAGGGCTTGGAATGGGGGAATCCGGTGGAGGTGACGGGACTCCGAGCATGTATCAAGAAGATGGTGAGCAATAGGCTCAGGCTCGTCGACGTGGTCCAAGTCATGCTCATCCGGCGGATCCTCCCATGCCAAGAACGGGCATTTAATTTGTGGGAGTTCAATCCGGAACAGCACCAGGCGCTAAGCGGGCTCTTCGATACAACATACGAAGGCGCCTGGAGGGTGCTGTTCAAGGGCGCCGAAGCCCCCGCGTCCGCGACCGAAGACCGCGGATTCAGCTCGCAGTATCCAACTGACGAGGTAAGTGATTCAACCCCATTACTGGACACTTGTGATAATTAGATTGACTCTAGTGAGGTTTCATTCTGCCTCTTCCTTTGACAGGAATGGATGGAGAAGGCCAAGCTGCTTATCAGCCCGGCTCCCATGCCAGAAGACCTAGTGGACGCCCGCTTAACAGGGCTGCTGGTTCCGGCACCGCACGTGGTGCCGGAGAAGAAGGCCAAGAAGGCGGCCGCGGGGACTCGAAAGAGTTCCCGCAATCAGGCGTCTGATGACGACGAGGACTCCTCCCCCGAAGACGAGGAGGAGTACTCTCTCCCGGAGGAGGGAGAGAAGAAAAGGAAGGCTTCCCCCATCGGGGAGGCTGAAGGGTCCAAGAGGGGGAGAACTATCCCCCCGGACAGTTTCGCCAACATTAGCGTTGGTGAGGATGAGTGGCCTCCAAGGGCCAGGCGTCCGGCAAAATCGTAAGTATCCGGATCCTTGATGTGTAATCACTTTTATGTCGCGTAGTATACTTCTAACGCCGCATTCTGCCCGTAGTCCGGCCAATGATGATCTCCCCGACTCATCGAGCGGGTCATTGGCCTCGTCGGATGTGAATTCCATCCCGACTGCCTCCACCCCACGCGCCGACGAGGACGCCGAGGTGGGATCCCAGAGAGGGACCCATCAGGAGGAGGCTCCGGAGGCGCCGTCAGGCAGCCTCCCGGACTTCGTGCCGGACTCTACATCGGAACCCGCAGTGGTTCCAGAGTCCGGCAAGCGGCCCCTTCGAAAGAAGGGCAGGACCGTGACGCCGGCGGCCTCCGTTCAACCGGAGGCGCCGGATAACCTGCTGGAGGCGCTTAAAGGCGCTTCCATCGAGGAAGAACACCGCACTATCATGAGTGCGGTGATTGAGAAGGTTCAGCTCGCTAAGAGCGGGCTGACCGAAGCCTGCAGCAGCCTTTTAACAGGCTTTGAGGTAAGAAGTTAACAGGCTTTGACCGAAGCCTTCAAAGCCTGTTAAAAGGCTTTGAGGTAAGAAGTTAACCTGCAGCAGGCTTTGAGGTAAGAAGTTTACAGGCTTTGACCGAAGCCTTCAAAGCCTGTTAAAAGGCTGCTGCAGGCTTCGGTCAGCCCGCTCTTAGCGAGCTGAACCTTCTCAATCACCGCACTCATGATAGTGCGGTGTTCTTCCTCGATGGAAGCGCCTTTAAGCACCTCCAGCAGGTTATCCGACGCCTTCGGTTGGACGGAGGCCGCCGGCGTCACGGTCCTGCCCTTCTTTCGAAGGGGCCGCTTGCCGGACTCTGGAACCACTGCGGGTTCCGATGTAGAGTCCGGCACGAAGTCCGGGAGGCTGCCTGACGGCGCCTCCGGAGCCTCCTCCTGATGGGTCCCTCTCTGGGATCCCACCTCGGCGTCCTCGTCGACGCGTGGGGTGGAGGCAGTCGGGATGGAATTCACATCCGACGAGGCCAATGACCCGCTCGATGAGTCGGGGAGATCATCATTGGCCGGACTACGGGCAGAATGCGGCGTTAGAAGGATACTACGCGACATAAAAGTGATTATACATCAAGGATCCGGATACTTACGATTTTGCTGGACGCCTGGCCCTTGGAGGCCACTCATCCTCACCAACGCTGATGTTGGCGAAACTGTCTGGGGGGATAGTTCTCCCCCTCTTGGACCCTTCGGCCTCCCCGATGGGGGAAGCCTTCCTTTTCTTCTCTCCCTCCTCCGGGAGAGAGTACTCCTCCTCGTCTTCGGGGGAGGAGTCCTCGTCGTCATCAGACGCCTGATTGCGGGAACTCTTTCGAGTCCCCGCGGCCACCTTCTTGGCCTTCTTCTCCGGCACCACGTGCGGTGCCGGAACCAGCAGCCCTGTTAAGCGGGCGTCCACTGGGTCTTCTGGCATGGGAGCCGGGCTGATAAGCAGCTTGGCCTTCTCCATCCATTCCTGTCAAAGGAAGAGGCAGAATGAAACCTCACTAGAGTCAATCTAATTATCACAAATGTCCCGTAATGGGGTTGAATCACTTACCTCGTCAGTTGGATACTGCGAGCTGAATCCGCGGTCTACGGTCGCGGACGCGGGGGCTTCGGCGCCCTTGAACAGCACCCTCCAGGCGCCTTCGTATGTTGTATCGAAGAGCCCGCTTAGCGCCTGGTGCTGTTCCGGATTGAACTCCCACAAATTAAATGCCCGTTCTTGGCATGGGAGGATCCGCCGGATGAGCATGACTTGGACCACGTCGACGAGCCTGAGCCTATTGCTCACCATCTTCTTGATACATGCTCGGAGTCCCATCACCTCCACCGGATTCCCCCATTCCAAGCCCTTCTCTTTCCAGGAGGTGAGCTGCGTGGGGATGCCAGATCTAAACTCGGGGGCCGCTGCCCATGTGGATTTGTGCGGCTCGGTGATGTAAAACCACCCCGATTGCCACCCCTTGACGGAGTCCACGAAGGTCCCTTCCAGCCAAGGGACGTTGGGCAATTTGCCCAACATGGCGCCTCCGCATTCCGCTTGCGTACCCTTCACAACCTTCGGCTTGACGTTGAAGGTCTTGAGCCACAGGCCGAAGTGGGGCCAGATGCAGAGGAAGGCCTCGCACACGACGATAAACGCCGAGATGTTGAGGATAAAGTTCGGCGCCAGATCGTGGAAATCTAGGCCGTAGTAAAACATGAGCCCCCGGACAAATGGATGGAGCGGCAAGCCCAGTCCGCGGAGGAAGTGGGGGAGGAAGACGACCCTCTCATGAGGCCCGGTGGTAGGGATGAGCTGCCCCTCGTCGGGCAGCCGATGCTCGATATCGCCGGAAAGGTATCCGGCGCTGCGCAGCTTGGTGATGTCCTCCTCCTTGACGGTGGAGGCTAACCATTTACCTCCCTCTCCGGACTTATTCGGAGAAGGTCGAGGCGAGATGCGCGAGCTCGGGCGTTGGAGCTTGAGTTCGCGGGGATGGATAAGCAAAGGAGGAAGAAGGCGTAGGTGAGAAGGTGAATCCTTATCCCTTATATATAGGCGGACAAAACTATGTGTCCCCCACCAGCCTGGTAAAACTCGCTTATCTCCCAAGCGCCACCATCAATGGCGCGGTTGGGTTACCCACGCACGTATTGATGAGAATCCCGGAATAAGGGGAACACGATCTCTGCTTCGACAAGACGTGCCAAGGAAACCGCTTCGCTAAACATGCTGAGGTGGTATAGTAATTCAAACAAAGGCCTGGTGGCGGTGTGATGTCACGCCGCATAATACGTCAGCAGATTGAACTAAGTGTACATTTTATTCTCTCTACGGTGGAATGTGGAATTTATTTTGCAGAGCCGGACACTATCCTGGTGTTCATGATCTTCTCTGGATTATTCAAGAGAGGAACACGCCTTGCAATGCCGAACATTATGCACGCCGGACTTATCGTCATTGAAGACTGGTTCAGGGGCTACTGAGGGAGTCCTGGACTAAGGGGTGTCCGGACAGCCGGACTATCATTATCCGCCGGACTCCAAGACTACGAAGATACAAGATTGAAGACTCCGGCTCGTGTCCGGATGGTACTTTCCTTGGCGTGGAAGGCAAGCTTGGCAATACGGATATGTAGATCTCCTACCATTTTAACCGACTCTGTGTAACCCTAGCCCTCTCCGGTGTCTATATAAACCGGAGGGCTTTAGTCCATAGGACAACATACATTACAACAATCATACCATAGGCTAGCTTCTAGGGTTTAGCCTCCTTGATCTCGTGGTAGATCTACTCTTGTACTACCCATATCATCAATATTAATCAAGCAGGACGTAGGGTTTTACCTCCATCAAGAGGGCCCGAACCTGGGTAAAAACATTGTGTCCCTCGTCTCCTGTTACCATCCGCCTAGACGCACAGTTCGGGACCCCCTACCCGAGATCCGCCGGTTTTGACACCGACAGTGGGTTTGCACCAACCATGTGTTATAGGTGAATTCGTTCTTTAATCAAGTCTCTTTGTATTATTTTGAAATGTTATCTTTGTTGGGATCAAAAAAATAAGGTGACACAAATATTTTAGTGTGTGCATCTTCCATCATTTGTAAGCAAGAAACATAATCAAAATATTGTTTTGACTTGATAAATATTATATAATTTTTAAAAGTAGAAGATCGAGATTGAAGGTGAAGTGGAAGGAGGGGTAGTGAGAAGATTCACTGGTACACGTCAGTGATATACAAACGGTTTTTAACCCCTTTCCGCGATGGCACTTGGAACCGTCGCCAAGTGAGTGTTGGCGATGGGGGGGGGGGGGGGGGTCCTTCCCACACGACCCAGAAACCGTCGGGGATAGGGAGCCTTGATGCATACAGTTGACCCTATATAACTATTTCCGATGTCTCACATATCCGGACGCTTCATCCTTGCTACTTGTTTGTGCTTGCATTGCCATCGCAGCCGGAGTTTTGTGGTTTTACCTAAAACCAGGAAGATTCTAGGCACGGGAGTTTTCTAGGCACGTACCAAACTGGCTCTATGTTTATGATGCCTGGCACATCACAAACAGTTCATGATTATAAACCGCGTATGATAGGTAGACATTCACACACATTTAGTTTTCTCGCACCGTATGTAATAGTGTTTGACATCACACACGCTTTGTAAATAGCAACTGTGTGCATTGTTACACACGTTTCCACTCCGTTAACCATGTCGGATTATGATGTATATCGCACACGTTGTGCTTTATTAACCGTGTGCGCCGTAATGACCTGCACACCGTAATTTCGCCCTAATTTAATTGTTGCTATTTAAAATTGTACCTAATTTAAACTTGAAAGTAGGCTATAGCTTTATTCATATCCATCAGGTTCAAACAACCAATGCATATTCAATTCACAAGTACATATGTTTAAGAATTACATAAGCACCAAATAAAGAATGACGAACCAGGGTTCTATACTTGTACTATTACATATGGTAAAGAAAGAGGTGGTAGACATTCTAGTTGCTGAACAAGGTGAAGCGGAATGGCCTATTGTGCTCTCCTGGATGCAGAAGGCACGCACGACTCTAGTCCAACCCCTTGTGATGGTCGGCCACCAATCATGTAGTTTGAGAGGTAATCTTGAGTAAACTGCTTCAGGATCCACTGCAAAGGAAAAAAATTCAGACATTGTCATCTAACACAACTCATTACAGGCAGTAAAAAGAAGGCTACAGGGTTCTTGCTTACCATCCTGTAGTTCACTGTTGTCTTGCATAAAGTGTAAACATATAGTTCAATTAACATCTTTTAACCCATTTTAATAACAATCTTTATCAATTTCCTCACTTGATACTGGTTCATGAATATCTCATTGCCTCATACGCAGAAAGGGTCGAACTGTGGATCTTTGGCAATGGCATGTGTACCTAGAAGCACCAAGTTAATATTAGAAGCTAAACAACAATTGCAAAATGATGTAGTACAACACTCCCTCCATCCCATTATGTAAGATTTTATACACATATATCTAGACATCATCAGAACATTAAGGTAACACTATTCCTTGTTGCTATGTAGCCTGGGATTGCATATTTAGTCATTCAGTACAATGCATGTTGCTATGTAGCCTCAGATATATTAAATATGGCCCTAGTTAACCTAGTGTTAAATGGGTTACAAATATATTCAGTGAAATGTCCAATTCGACGATTAATCCCTTATCAGCCCCCAGGCTATATGGTACCAGCTACCGAGATCCTGAACAGTGAGTACATATAAGCAATGCGATGAAACTAACCTCGATGAAAAAAACAACACTGTTCTCAATATTGTCCTGTATGAGTACATATAAAGGCATGTTAAGCACAACAAGCTAAACATCAACCAAATATATCCATGGTAGACAACATAATCTACAAAGGATAGCTTCAGTGTGCAGGCTTAAGCATGCTAGTTAAGCAAAACAAGAAGTGGAAAGGTGTGTTAACTGCGCCAGGCATAACATTTATAAACAAGCAAATAGTCATTCAAAATGGTATTGTGCAGGTCTAATGTACACGGGTTATTGTTAAAAAACGAAAAGGCATCTTAACTGCAATATCCATAACAGGAACCAGATATCGTAATTCATAGTGGTATTGTTGAAACTGTTATTGATGAAATTGAATTGCACGGCAAATAGTTGCACATATAGAACATCACATTGTGAAGAACTGAAATAAACAAGGCATAAGGCCATCTCTAGCCGATCCTTTAAAAGTTAAAGGACTAAAACAACTAGTCGATCCCCTAAACTTAATGTTGTAAACTTCAATTTGATGAAGTTCAAAGCAAGTTCAACCGAAAGTAGCATGCACTCAAACATAAACATAGATAGTTTTGCATAACTGAACATAAAGCTAAATTTTAAACTAAGCTAAACTACTTTCGATCGAAGTAGACGTCGAGCCAATCCTTCCTCGTCAGGTACGGTGTGCCACGAGCCGGGTCCGGGCCGGTGCAGTCATCGGGGTAGTTGGGGAAGGCACTCCTCCACTCGTTGACATTGATCTCCTCGTCCTTGCCGCCCACCTGGACGCCCTCCGCACCGCCGTCGTTGTCACCTTCGACCTCGTCATCGGAGGTGAGCGCAATAACCTCGCCGCCCTCCGCACTGGCAAAGATCACCCGCTCCGCCTCCACGAGCTCCGGGTGCTGCCGGCGGAGCTCTTGCATGTAGGCCTTATCGGCGGCCTTGGCCTCGAGGCTCTCCCATGCCTCGCGGTCCTCCCGCGCAATAGCCGAGTTCACCTACCCGGGCTCCAGCGGAACAAGGTGAACCGGACGTGTGCCAAAGGGGAAATTGAGCCTAGCCGTCGTGCCATGGTAGAGAACCTACCAGCGGTCGTACTCCATGGCCGTGAGCTCGGCCGTGTGGAAGCTACCGAGCCACCGACGGGTGTGGGTCTCCCGATCTGTAATCTCGACGACCCACGTCCCCCATCACCACTGCCGGACCCCGAGGTAGGACCTCGTCGGCTGCCGGGTCCGAGGAAGGATGGGGAAGTCCTCGAACCGGCGTAGGGGCGCGGCGATGGGCGAATAGGGAGACCGGCGATGGCGGATCAATAAAGAGCCCATGGAGGATGACGGGGACACCTCGGCGGCCACCTCGCTAGCGTCGGGTGAAGAGGCCGCGATAAACCTCTCTTGGGCCATTGGCTCCTCGAGCTCCCCGCCACATAGGCAGAGGTTGAGGATGGAGGCGACAGCGATGGCGGCGACCTACCAATGGTTACGGGGGTGGTGTGTGTCGGTGAGGGCAGGTTTTTTGGAGTGTGTGGTTTGTGTGGAGGGGGGCGGGGCGGGTTAAGGTGGTGTAACAAGGCGGGAGTAACAAGGCGGGGGCTACTGAAAATTTGGATCATGTGCGAGCAGATATTTTTGAGATTGCGAGGGATGCAGAGGCGGGAGTATTTGGAGAGTGAGCTAGTGTGCTTGATACGCCTGATGTGGACTGTAGCCGACACACCTTCTCGCATAAGCCATAGGCATACTATGCACCGACGGTGCTCCAGGATATTTTGTACTGCATCTCACACGGTTGGTGATAATAAACTGTGTGGGATCTACTTGATTTTTCATTTTCATTTGAAATACATAATGGGGTCACAGCGGCAATGGAAAGTGTTTGAATTGCTAGACCTTTTATATGCAGTGAACGTGCAACTATATGTGTGTCATAAAAAAATTGGAATTATTCAGAGTTCGTTTGGAAATTTTATACATTAAATTGGTTTTCTAGCAATTTCAGGTGCACAATTCAAAATTAAAGCACATGCTCCAGTCCATAAAAACGGGTTGCAAAATCAAATGTTTGCCCTTGGTTGCAAGCTTAGGTCACATGCAAGAAATGAGAATGAATGTCAAACACCTTGACATTGTCGCTCAGCCGCTAACATTGAGATACATGGTTTTAAAATTCTAGTAAACCGAAAACTCGACTGAAATTCATGAAACTTGACATGATATCATGGAACGGCATCGACATGACGTGGTAAAAATATTTTTCCCATTTGGGGCAGGTTTGAGTATAAGCTTCTCGCAAACCAGAGCTTCTCTCACAACAAGCTAGATGGTTTCGGTAGGGAACGTGCCACCTTGGGGGACAAATGATATATGTTGCCTCTTCTTACTTTCTAAATTTTTCTCGTGTCAACATAGAACAACACGAGTGTTGTGTCATTTTTTGGGAGTTTTCGGGTTTCACTTGGACATTTTTATACATTAACTGAGTTTTCTATGCATTCATGTGCATAATTCAAATTTGAACTAAATGCACATGCTTCAGTGCATATAAAGTGGTTCAAAATTGGATTGTGTGTCCTTGGTTACATGCTTAAGTCCCATGCAAGAAATGAGAATGAATGTCAAACACCTTGCCACCGTCGCTCGGCCGCTAACATTGAGATACATGGTTTTAAAATTCTAGTAAATAGAAAACACGTCTAAAATTTATGAACCCTGACACGCTAGCATGGAACGGCATCAACATGTAGTGGTAAAAATATTGTCCCGTTTGGGGAAGGTTTGGGTATATAAGCTTCTCACAAACCAGAGCTTCTCACAACAAGCATCATGGTTACGGTAGGGAACCTTTCACCTTTCTGGACGAAATGATATCCATTGCCTCTTCTTGATTTCAGTTCTTTTTCTAGTGACAACATAGAACAACATGAGTGCTCTATTAAATTTTGGAATTTATCTGGGTTCGTTTGGACATTTTTATGCATTAATTGACCTTTCAATGCATTTATGTGCATAATTCAAATTTAAACTACATGCACATGCTCTAATGCTTATAAATTGGTTGAAAAATCAAATCTGTCTCCTTGGTTGCATGCTTAGGTTCCATGCAAGAAATGGGAACGAATGTCAAACACCCTGCCACCGTCACTTGGCCACAAACATTGAGATACATGATTTTTAAATTCTAGTAAATCCAAAACTCGTCTGTAATTCATGAAACATGTCATGCTATCATGGAGTGGCATCAACATGCCGTCGTAAATTTTTTGTCCCATTTGGTGCAGTTCTGGGTATAAGGTTCTCACAAACCAGAGCTTCGCACAACAAGCCTAATGGTTTCAGTAGGGAACATTTCACCTTTCTAGACAAAACGATACCCGTTGCCTCTTCTTGATTTCAATTTTTTCTCTAGTGTCAACATAGAACAACATGAGTGTTGTGTTAAATTTTGGAATTTTTCGAGGTTCGTTAGCACATTCTTAAGCATCAATTGAGTTTTCAATGCATTTATGTGCATAATTCAAATTTGAACTCCATGCACATGCTCTAATGCATATAAATTTCTTGAAAATTCAAATATGTGTCCTTGGTTGCATGCTTACGTCACATGCAAGAAATAGGAATGAATGTCAAACACCCTGTCATCGTCACTCGGCCGAAACATTGAGATACCTATTTTTAAATTCTAGTAAATTCAAAACTCATCTGAAATTCATGAAACCTGGCATGCTATCATGGAATGGCACTCGACATGCTGTGGTAATTTTGTTCTCCCATTTGGCGCAGGTTTGGATATAGCTTCTCACAAACCAGAGCTTCTCACAACAAGCCTTATGGTTACGGTAGGGACCGTTTCACCTTCCTGGACGAAACGATAGCCGCTGCCTCTTCTTGATTTCAAATTTTTCTCTAGTGTCAACATAGAACAACATGAGTGTTGTGTTAAATTTTGGAATTTTTCAGGGTTCGTTAGCACATTTCTTATGCATTAATTTAGTTTTCAATGCATTTACGTGCATAATTCAAATTTGAACTACATGCACATGCTCTAATGCATATAAATTGGTTGAAAATTCAAATCTGTGTCCTTTGTTGCATGCTTAGGTCCCAAGCAAGAAATGTGAATGAATGTCAAACACCCTGCCACCGTCACTCGGCCGCAAACATTGAGATACCTGGTTTTTAAATTCTAGTAAATCCAAAACTCGTCTGAAATTCATGAAACCTGGCATGCTATCATGGAATGGCACCCGACATGTCGTGGTAAATGTTTTGTCCCATTTGGGGAAGGTTTGGGTATAAGCTCTCCCAAACCAGAGCTTCTCACAACAAGCTTTATGGTTTCGGTAGGGAACGTGCCACCTTTGGGGACGAAACGATATCCGTTGCCCGTTATTGCTTTCAAAAAATTTCTAGTGTCAACATAGAACAACAGGAGTGTTGTGTTAAATTTTGGAATTTTTTGGGTTCGTTTGGACATTTTTATATATTAACTGGGTTTTCTAGGCATTTTATGTGCATAATTTAAATTTGAACTACATGCACATGCTCCAGTGCATATAAATTGGTTGAAAAATCAAATCTATGTCCTTGGGTGCATGCTTAGGTCCCATGCAAGAAATAGGAATGAATTTCAAACACCAAGGCACTATTGACTGTTGGCAAAACATTGAGATACTTTGTTTTTAAATTCTAGTAAATCCAAAACTCGTCTTAAATTCATGAAACTTGGCATGCTATCGTGGAATGGCACCCGACATGCCGTGGTATTTTTTGTGTCCATTTTGAGAGAAGGTGCACTCGAATAACAGTCAACAAAGGCATTTTGAAACAACTAGCTGCCACTCTAACATCGCAAACGTTTTTGATAGAACACCCGTATGTACACTGAAAGCTTCCCTAGTAAGCCAAGGGAAAATGTGTCGAGCAGGATTTGTGAAACTCTTCATCGCAAACGTTTTAGATAGAACACCTGTATGCAAAGTGAGAGCTATGGTGTTCCGCAGTAAGCCAAGGGAAAATTCGCTGCACAGGATTTGTGCATTTCTTCAACGCAAATGGTTCAGATTGAATATGGTATGCAAAGCGAGACTTCGGCGCTAAGCCAAGAGAAAATTTGGCAAGCAGGATTTCTACCTCCCTTCAACGCAAACAGTTTTTTCGGATGACCCGTGTGCAACCACGTACAGACAATTTGGTAAGATTTGCATTTGTCATATTGGGTATATTGCCATTTGTCAAACTGAAAAGATTGACATTTGTTGATCTAGTAACATTGCCATTTGTCAATCCTTGTAACACTACGATTTGTCAAAATATGCAGCTAAAAATCACTAGCACTATCTAATTTTTGCAACTAAAATTCAGTAATTAAGCATAGATTTCATTCATAGATTAAGCAGTCATGCTTAATTTATACAAACAGTTCAACTGCTATATGCATATATATGGTTGCTCGCTGTTAGGCGTCGTGGCGCGCTCTGCTCGCGTCCATCGGCAGACTCGGGTTGTGGACAACTTTTCTTTGCGTGTTCAACTGTATATATATATATATATATATATATATATATATATATATATATATATATATATATATATATATATATATATGCTCACCGTTGAGGCGACCGCGGAGCGCTCTACTCGTGTCCCTCCACGCGCGCTCTGCCAGCGGTTGGGCCTGTGCACGATCACGTCAGGGGGCCCATATGCATGCGGTTGCGCCGCGCGCGTTGCCATGCTATGCAGTTACGTGTGGCATGATGGAGTTACGCGCTGCGAATTAGAACTGACATCAGCGCGTGCCGATCGATATTCCAGGCCGTCCGACTTCCCCTTTAATTTTTGCGGCCATTATAACCTTAGTCTCTTCAACCTTTCGATCGCGCCCCACAACACAACAAGCACACCCACGATGACAGATAGAGAGGAGATGTCAAGCGGCGCTCCAATGGAGTTCGGCGAGCATAAAGTGGAGACCCACACAAGGGAGATGGATCTCTCGGTGGTGTACACCATCGATCTGGATGTGGTGGATGACTACATCAACACCGTTGAGCAGTTGCTTGCTGGAGACAAGTACAAGGTGGTCGGCATCGACCTCCAGTACACCGTCGGTGTTCCCGACAAAGATCAGAAGGTTGGCGTCGCCCAGTTGTGCGTTCGCCATCATGCCCTCGTCTACCACTACTGCATGGCCACAGAGCCTTGCAGTAGTTTTGCCAGGTTTGTCAACAACACCGACTACAAGTTCGCTACGGTGGAAACCACCAACGATGTAAAAGCGCTCAGGGTTACGGGCTTGGTCTGCAAGAACCTTGCCGAAATCCGTGAGCACTACAGGGTCTGGGGCAGCACGAAGGACTCCCTAGTTGAACTCGCCTCGGCCATCATCGACCCCTACTACGATAAGATGAAGCAGGATGCCCAGAGAACAAGTTCCGTATCCTGGCACAGGGCCTGGATGCGGCGACTGGATGAACCTCACCTCAGGTTCGCGGCCAAGAGCGTGTACACATGCTACGAGATGCATAGGCAGATCGTTGACATGAGGAAGTGCCTTGTTACCCAAATCGACGAGTCCGGATCAAGCCACAAGCAGAGCAGGCATCACAAGCAGTAGATGATGATCAAACGATCGTTTATGCTAGTTAATCATGCATGTAATATATAGTTTACTTTGGTGTGTGGAAACAGCATATGTGTAGTAGGCACCTATGTAATTATGTATGTAATAATTTACTTTGGTGTGTGCAAATGCCATGGTTATAGTAGCCACCTATGTAAGTGGATGCTTAATTTGGTTATATATATATATATATATATATATATATATATATATATATATATATATATTGTTCTGTATGCAATCCCATCGCACAACACACAGTCTTATTGGCAGCAACCGTCTGTGTTATTATCGGTCTTTGCACACATTTCTGATTACAGACCTGTTTGCCCTGTATCACACACATCTTGTTATATTGCACCATTTATGTTCTCTTGTCTCAACACAAACAGATCATCCACATGAACCGCATGCCGTATCGCACACACCTTGATCTGGCTGACCGTTTATTTTGTGTTGCCTAATCACAAACAGTTCATCCTAGTGAACCGTATGTTGTTTATCGCACACACCTTCATCTGGCTGCTTGTTTCTTTTGTTGCTCCTCATCGCAAACGGTTAATTGCACTGAACCGTATGCCCTACATCACACACGGAAGTAAAATCTGAACCATGTTTGATGCATCCGTCATTGTAAACATTTTGCACCTTTTTTGATGATTTTTTACACCACCGTTTGCGATTAATGCATCACACAAAGTTTTGTCGAAGGGTCTCTGATCGTAGTGTTGCGTTAGCAGCATCCTGCAGTAGTGATTAGATAATGAATGGGTATGGTTAAGAAGAAACAATGATTGTCGATGAGAAATAAATTGGAGAGAGAATCAGTTTGTAAGGATGGAAGCCACATGCCATCACTTCTTGCAAGGGAGGTACGGTTACGAAGAAACAACGATTATCAAGGGGAAACAAAATGGGAGAGAGAATGGTTAAGAAGAAACGACGATTATTGAGGGGGGAGGGGGCATATCTTTTGCTTGCTATAAAAAATCACCAGGGCAGCGCACAGGCATTAAACTAGTTGCCTTAGGTGGATGATTCCGTTGCTTCTTCACTTTGTTTACATATATGGCATACAAGGAGAGCCATAACAATTTCCTTATCACCCCACAAAAAAATAACAATTTGCCTGTCCAGGTAACTGGTAAACACATTATATCTTTATTATATCATTTGGACCTCATCTCAGACTATAAAGCCTTACTACATAGTACAACCACCAGGTCCACCATAGTAAAACATTTCGTCTACAGAGAAAACGGCTCCATAGCATTTTTTGTGGGAGATAGAAGCAACAAGGCCCCCGGGCCATGGATCAATTTTGTAGCCTCTACCAGTGTCATCAACAAATCTAACGTCTCGAACAGTTGCAGAATGTATCCCAGGCCAGTGGCCACTGCCCATTGCAGGACTAGCACTCCGGGGATCAGAGAAGGTGTAACCACCCCACTGTACAGAATTTGCATGGTCTGCCATACTATTAAAGATACTTTTGGGCCAGAATCCAACAGCTCTAAGGCTTTGATTATCATAACCAAAGTACAACCACCAGTCACCATCATCTTTCTTCTGCAAGATAGACAACGGTATCTAAAACTTATTCCAGTAACTAGCAATACAAATGACTCTAGAATCAGGGAGTCAATTAGTGATGTCATCATCTATGCATATTTTTTTGACCACAGATACCTCCTTAGACAAAAAAGAATTCTGGGGGCAAATGATATTTAGTGCTTTCATCGGGTTTTTAGTTGCTTACCTTGAATATCTTGATTGTGATCTTAAGTTTTCCATTTTTATGGTCTAGAGTGTCTCCTGGAGTGATAGGGGCATTTTGTACTGGCACAAAACCATCGCATTTCAAGTCATAGCATCCAGTCGACTTATACCCATCAACCTGTCATGCAACAAAAGATATGAATTGTACTCCCTCCGTTCCAGTACAAAGTTGGGTCATCTATTTTGGAACGGAGGGAGTATGTGTATTGCTAAGAAAATGTTAACCCCAAATTTTCAAAATATTGAACACAAGAAAAAACTAACAAATACAAAAAGTTAAACCATGTACCGTCCATAGTGTAAAGAAGTGTGTTTTACTATCACCATATTCGGATGGGCTAACCTGCATAAAAGTAAAATAACAGTTACTAAAAAGGTACTCCCTCTATCAAAATATCGAACTGCAAAATCATCATATATTTTGATACAGAGGAAGTAGCTATAATGTTTTCACATAAATAGAATACATAGATTTAATAAAGGATTAATTTGATAAATGTCACTCCAAATTTGGCGATTCCGAGAAACGTCACTGGAATTTCCAAACTTTGAAAAATGCCATTTCATGCCATTTTCAGTGGCATTTTTGAAGTCTGCAGTGGCGTTTTTCAAAGTTTGAAAAAATTGTAGTGGCATTTTTCAAAGTTTGGAAATTGCAGTGACATTTTTGTGAATCGCCATAATTGGAGTGGCATTTATCAAATTAACCCTTAAAAATATGCAATCGTCACTTAAAAGAGAATCAATGCATTCCAAATAGGTTATGCTGGACTAATCATCGAGGAACTAACTTACCGTCCATCCAGCTACTGCAGCATTGTGACTACTGATATCCTTCCCTCGACCGACCACACACATGTGTGATGAGCTTATTTGGTTATTGATGACATTTTTTATATCATAGACATCGAACGTTGACATGCCACCGAAGAGTACAGAGTCTGTGAAGTACTCAATTAGAGCATACTGCAGGAAGGCAAGATACCAGTTAATATCACACTTCACACAACAATACTTATAATACAATGGTATGTTGGAAGATTTCTAAATCGAATCAGGAGCATTAATTTAGTTGATATCTAATTCAATTTAGGACCCCTATAGTAAACTAACGTTCGATCTGGGAGTAACCCCCAACAAATGAATCGTTCGATCTGGGACGAATCCTCCAGTGAACAGAAACATTCGCTGGGAGGAACTCGCGAGCACAGACGAATACAGCCCAACAGACATTTCTTGACGGGCTTCCTTCCCAAAAGCATCATGGATTGTGCATTACTAAATAAATAAGAAAAACCCAAACAAACAGTACAAAAAAATGAAAAAAAAACAGCGAGCTGGTTGGATGTGTATTTGAGCCATACCTAAAAAATGGCACACATCAAAATTTACCAAAAATCCCATGCATTAAAAACTAAAAATCTGCCACATGAAAAAAAACAACAAGAAAATGCTTAAGAATTAAGTTCAAACGTGAACTCGCCATTGCTTCATAAAAAACAATGGATTTGCTTTGAACGATTCACGGATCTCAAAACCACTTATAATTAAGAAAGGAGATTAAATATTCCATAAGCAACTTCGCAAAAAAAAAATTCCATAAGCAGCGCTGTTATTGCCTGGGCTCGAACAAACTAACCATGAACCACTGGCCATGCTGGACACCGGAGAGAAATTCCTTCTCCGCCGGCAAATAAAATTAGGGGCAGCCATCTCTGGTTTCCTCGTTTTGAATTTTGTGTTGCATCTTACTGACCATATGCAGTGCTTCTCATTCTAGATGTACACTGTGAATCCCGTGAAATTTGAGAAACAGTTTCTGCTATGTGCTGATTGCAGCGGCGTTATTAGCCCTTTTTTGAAATCTGATCAGACGTTGGTTGTGTGTAAAACTAGTGCATGCATACATGTGTTCTGGAATCGGGCCGCCGGTCAACCCAATTCTCTTGGGGCGGAGCAGAAATAGAGATAGTTTTAATGGACAACAAACAACCTTTTTTTTTGCGGGTTGGAGAACAAACAACCTTGTACGGACAGCAGGAAGAGTAGCAAATCAAAGAGAATGCCTTTCGCAGAAAAGAGAAAGAAAGAGAATGCAAAATTAAATCTCAGCTATATTTTCCGCAAAAAAATATATTCTCAGCTATACGACCATAACAGAGAAGCTACGCAAAGACCAGCTTCTCATTTGTTTGTAAATCAAAAATAACATATGGGATTTGATGAATTCAATACAAGGTATGTGGAAGTGTTTCCCTTGTGTGATATAAGTAATTGGGTCACATGTCTACGTGATGCATCAAATCAAATCTAGCAATGAAAATAGAAAGCCTTTTACTTACATGGTCGACTCCACTGTTAGTTGCAGCTTTTCTGGGTAGCCAGCTACTATTCCAGGGCGATTGTTGCCTCATTTGATTCGTATTCTCATCGTACGCACCACGCAACGACGATATTGCACCGACTTGGGATGAACAAACAAACAAGAATACCATAAGCTGTGGAAGGCGCATAGCCTGATGCATTTTGCAACATGTATTGCGCTCGAGGAAAAGTATTGTGAGGAAATTTCTAAAGCGAATGCATGATTTGGTTTTTAGAAAGGGAATAGAAAGGTACATATATATAGACTCACCAATACTACACATTCTAGAAATAATTTATTATTTTGCGTCGATGGTAGGTGGTGGCTGGTAACCATTTATGGTTGGCAAATAATTTATTTATTATTTTCTATTTCGTATAGATTCCAAGATCTCGAGTTATAAATTTCCTCTCTGTATACTTATTTTGGTTGTTAGATTTACATTTGCATATACTCCCTCCGTCCCAAATTAGTTGTCTAAAATTTGTCTAGATACAGATGTACCTAACACTAAAACGCGTCTAGATACATCCGTATCTAAACAAATATGTGTCTACACATCCGTATCTAAACAAATATTAGACAACTAATTCATGATGGAGGGAGTATTATTTTGTATTTTCTGTAAGAAATTATAGCAAGGTTATAAATATGTTGTCCAAGAGATGAGACAAGTTTTTTGACAAGATCATTGAGGGATGATGGCGGTGTAATACATCGGGGATGACCCATCGGCGGGTGAGCACGGTGCTGGGCTTGCCTCGAGGTCCAGGAGGCCTGGCATTGACCTGGTTCCAGGATGATAGTGTCAATGGTTAGGGCTCGCCGAAGATGGTGCAAGCAACAGTTTCATTCGGTTGTCGACGGCATGCTTGAATCTTTGCTCTTCTCGCCGACGTTCAGGTCGTGGCGGTGGCACGGCTCAGGTGTCGACAAAGTCGAGCTCCTGGGACAAAATACTTGTGTGAAAGATGTCTGAGAGGTGCGTCTGGTCACGTGGGTGATGGTGGTGGCGGTGGTTGGTCAAGTGGGTGTCAGGCTCACCGAAATTTGGCTGGAGACTGTGGCAAAACGGTGGGTTGATTCCAAGGCATCCAAGCAGCACTCGGGCACTGTGAGTTGGGGAAAACAGAGAGGGCGGCATGGGCTATTTATTGGGCAGGCTCGCAGGGTCGGGCGTGCACGGGAAGTGGGTGAATGTGCGAACTTGGGTGGGGCGGAGCTCATGGTCATGGACAGGGCCGTTGCGGCCCAGATGTGACAGTCTGGTTTTTGCCCTCTTTTCTCTTCTGGTTTTCAGTTGGGTTTGATTTGAATTTTTGAGTTTGAATCATTTCAGTTGGACTTAAAACACTTGGGCATCACCTTGGCTTTCACCCAAGTGGCACATTTCTCTTCCAAACCATCATTTCCTCTCTGATCTACCTCAAAATGATATCATGGATATTTTTCTTAAATGAAAAATATTCATTTTCTTCTCAAAAACCCTAACCAGAAACTTGTGCTCCAAAGCAACCCCTATTTTTCTTGCCCATAAAAATCTGAGAAAATTCAAAAAAATCCTTTGAACCCTAGGGCACCTCCCTGAGCAAAAATATCACACCACTTTTTGGAATATTTTTGCTACAGAAATTATTTTCTGTTCTGGACAGAAATGGTAGTTTCTACAGCAACTACCATTTTACTTGATCCAGTAGTGCTGCATTTTCTTGTGCATCACTACCCTCCTAGATCATTGCTAACCACCAAAGCACAGCTCCCAACTCCCAGCCGTTTAACCATAGCAAGCTCTCAAAGTTACTGACCAGTAACTTGCAGTGAAGTAAAAATCAAGTTTACTGCGCCTAAGCTCAACTCAAAGCTTTGTTCGTAACCTAAACACTAAGTACTACAAGCCAGACACGAAATTTGGGGCAAGCGGTGGCTCTATGCCGTAGTGCATGCGGTGACCACGCGTGTGCAGGATGCCAACATGCTTGTCGCCGCGCTTTGGGTGCCGCCGAGCGCTCTGTTCGGCGCGTGCTCATTTCCCCGCCTGCCAAACCTCACAAAACCTCGCCACCATCACCGTCCCGACGCCATTAACTCTTCCCCGGCGCTCGCCGACGCCGGAGCTCGCCGCAGCGAGCACGGGCGCGGTCCGGCCAACCCAATAATGCACCGCGCACTGTGCTCGTTGCCACCCCAGTGTTCCTGTGCTTGTCTCCGTCCATTCACAGTTCCCGCGTGAGCTGCGTCGCCTTCCCCGTCTCTCACTGATGTCGCTCGTCGCCGGGCGCAGCGTCCAGGTGTCCTCCGGCGGAGCCCGAACCCCTTGCTCCGCTCGGCTATAAATCAAAGCCCCCCAGCCTTCTCGAGCATTCCCGGCACCACTCACACACTCCACAAACTCATAGGAAGCCGTAGCCCGACCGGGCAGGCCTCGGGCCGCCGTCCTCGAGCTCGAGCTCGCCGGCGATCCCCTCGGTCCGTCCGCACCGCTCCAGCTCCTCCCAAGCTCAAGCGACTCTTCTGGGGCCTCCGTCGTGCTTAGTGGTGTCGTCCGACTTGGTTGGAGCCACTGGGGCAGCCCCTCATCGCCGTCTTCTCCAACTCCGGCGACCACGGCTCCCTTCCGCCGCTGGAGAGGTTCATTTCGTCGCCATCTGACCACCCCTAGTTGTTCTACGGGTACGGGCAAGTGCGCCTCTCTCTGCTCTTTCGATCCATCCCTCCAGATCGGGCCAAGTCGCCCTCCTCGCTGGCGTGTGCTCCGGCGAAGCCCCGCTGTGCCCTGTCTCTCTCTCCACCTCCCTCTCACCTAACTAGCGGGGCCCACTGTCAGCCACTCTGGCCGCAGCCGAAGCGGTAGCCCCGCTGGGTTTACGATTTCGACGTCACCCCCCCCCAGTTCTGTTTATATTAATTAAATTCAAATAATTCCAGAACACTTCAAACAGCCACAACTTTTTAACCATAAGTCCAAATGAATTGGTTCTTTTTGCATTGTGTTCTCTATGAAAATCTCTAGCAGCACACCAAAAGATGAGATTTTTCTCTGCTGCCTAGATTTTCTGGTAAATTTCAGAGTGTTTCTTGATATTTTCTTTTTGTGTTTTCGAAATGATTTCAGAAGGTGAAGCTTGTCTTGAGGATCACCAGGAGGAGTGTGACCCTCATCTGCACTAAGGCAAGCCACAGCAACATTTTCATGGTGTCATGGAAATATTTGTGATTTATTTTCAACTTGAATGATTAAATTAGTTCATGCATTTAAATCACCTAGTTAAATAATTATTTTCATTCTGTTGCAAGCTTATTCATGTGGATATGTTGATTAACAGAAAGTTAAAAGTTAACTTAGTTAGATTTAAGTTAGTATAAGTAGTGATAGATTTTGGAGAAATAATTTTCTCATGAAGAAGGACTAGTTTGAATAATATTTTTATTGAATAAGAAAAATGATTATGCGAAGTTACTGCCATGATTAGTTGCTGCATAAGTATGACCAGAATAGTGCCATGAGTTTCTAAAATGTTTGATTAGTGATTGATATAAGTTGACCCGGTATTGTTCTGATGATTAGTGAAGCATGTTTTATGAGTGCATTTGCATGGCATATCATGACACCGGTCATTTTTATTTTATGTTGAACCTGATAATAAATCAACATGAACATATCGTTGATCGGGTCATGGTGCCACTGAATCGAGTTTTTCCCAGCGAAACCACATTTGCCTTTATGGGAAGGCCTTTATTCAGTCTGTTGTCATGCCTCTGGTTGGTACCTCCAACGAGGGAAGGTTATGGGCGTGCGGTGCCCTGGCCCGGTAAGCAGACATAACCTTGTGTGCCCGTTGATGTTGTTATGGTACCTTGTCCCCGTTTGGGACCGTTTTGCCACGATGTGGCCATTTTGCCATGACGGTGGCCGTTGGTGTCTGGGTTAGACACGGGGCCAACCATGACTTAGCCCAGTTGGGAGTTAGTCGGAGTGGCCAGGAGAGTGTCGTGGCAATGGAGGGGTTCTGTTGGAATGTCGTTGGTCCACCCGAATGGGAGTGCAAGGCCATGGGTTCCTTGGTGTGGGTATAATACGCTACCTCTGCAGAGTGTATTAAATCTATCGATAGCCGAGTCCACGGTTACGGACACGCTCTAAAGTAGGTCACACCATGGGTCAACGTTTTAATAAATCTAGCACACTAAATTAATAACATGGCACTGTTGGAAAGAGGATGGCTGGAGAACCATGTTGATGTTGATGACCAAGTTGTTGGTCCGTTTGTGATCCGAGTAAGATCACTATTTGGTTACAAGGTAACCCGTTTGATGACCAAGTTGTTGGTCCGTTTGTGATCTGAGAAGATCACCATTTGGTTACGAGGTAACTCGTTTGATGACCACATGGTTGGTCCGTTTGTGATCCGAGAGAGATCACCATTTGGTTACGTGGTAACCCGTTGGTAAGCAAGTCTGTGGGACTTGAGGAACGTGAAGGAAATATGCCCTAGAGGCAATAATAAAGTTATTATTTATTTCCTCATATCATGATAAATGTTTATTATTCATGCTAGAATTGTATTAACCGGAAACATAATACATATGTGAATACATAGACAAACATAGTGTCACTAGTATGCCTCTACTTGACTAGCTCATTGATCAAAGATGGTTGAGTTTCCTAACCATAGATATGAGTTATCATTTGATCAATGGGATCACGTCATTAGAAGAATTATGTGATTGACTTGACCCATTCCATTAGCTTAGCACTTGATCGTTTAGTATGTTGCTATTGCTTTCTTCATGACTTATACATGTTCCTATGACTATGAGATTATGTAACTCCCGTTTACCAGAGAAACACTTTGTGTGTGTCGGGTGGTAGGTGCGACATATGCCAATGGATGGCTTATCATTGTGGGAGCCAGTAAGACATCGCCGGTGCCTGGAAATGGGATAAGGCGAAGACATGCACGCCGGCGAATCTTACTCAGCTTCGGGGCTCTCCATGGAGATAACACCCCTACTGCTGCTCTGCGGGGTCTTCGCATGATCACTAGCTCAACAAGTAGCTACAAGATGCTCCTTGAGCTGTTCGGTGGGAGGAGGAAGAAAGGCAAGGCTAGCTCTCTTCTCTCCCTATGGCGGTGTCTAAAACTCTGTGAGATCCACCCTTTGCATGGGTGTCCCAGGGGGTTTATATAGGCCTACCCCCTGGGGGTACAATGGTAGTCCGGCTGGGTGCGGGCCCAGGCCGTCAGTGTCTACAGCTGCCGCCTTCTCCGCCGGCTTCTGGGGCCCGCCGACTGGTGGGTCCCGCCGGCTGTCGGCTCACTGGCCGACAGGCCGGCCCCACCGCCAGGGGGTCCTGTCGGGGGCTGGTTACTGTTGCCTCGCCTTTGATGACGAGGGCTTTGTCGCGGTAAGCATGGCTACAGTGCCGCCGCCTTGCGGGCTCCCACTATAGCCTTACCGTGTCTCACATGCTTAATGGTGTGCGCGCCCCGAGGGGGGAGCAAGCCGGCTACTGGAAGCCGGCCCGGCCTTGGGCCGGTTGGGGGAGGACGGGCCGCCTTCGGATGTCTCTCTGACCGAAAGGGCCCGCCGCCTGCGGGCCGTACTGGCGACCCGTCGTGGATGGCGTCATGACTCTCATGGCTACAGTGCCACGCCAGACGGGGGATGGCTGCCCCGTACGACACACTGTAGCCATGCACTCTCCGGGATTTGGGGGTGGCAGAGTTTGCTGTAGCCACGCCCTGTCCTGTTATCGTTATGGGTGGTGGTCTTTGGAGGCGGCGTACAGCCGCTTGCCTCTTGGAGTCGGCCCTTTGTGGGCCGCCTCCGGGGAGCCGGTCCTTCGTGGGCCGGCCTCTTGGAGTCGGTCCCTCACGGGCCGGCTTCTTGGAGTCGGCGCGAGCTTGGCTTCCTCCGAAGGTTGTTTTATGGCCGGGCCGCCTTCCGCCAGCCGGCCTAGGTGATAGCCGGCCGGGGGAAGGCGGCCCCATGTCTTAGGTGCTTCAAGGTCCGATCGTCTTGTTGTTTTTTCTGAGGGCCAAAGGGAGCCGGTTAGGCTACCCGTGGTCATTTACAACGACAGTAGTCCCCGAAGATGGTTGGGCTTCGCGGCTGAAGAGGAAATCGTGAAGCTCGGCCAGCTTCCTATCCTAGGAACAGGCAGCCAAGAGCCGACCTTCCTTGCATGCCTTCTAGGCGAAGCCTTCTCAAATTCGAAGGCGGGAACCAGCGGGCGCGCCAGCCGAGCAGCGGGCTGACCGCCCGCCTTCTACGCACCACGTGGCACCCTTCTGCTGGCAGGGCCTGCTAGCCCACGCGCATGACGGGACGCCGTTGCAGGCCAGGGCCCGCCACTCCCAGGCCTCGGCCCATGCGCGGATCTTTTGTGGCCCGAACCGACCGCACGTCTTCCGGCGGCGGTTCCCGCTCGCCATCGAGGCGCGATAATCACGGGGCGTGGGGGAGTGGGCGCAGTTAATCCCACGCCCCCCGCGCCTCGCCTCCTCGGCTTTGCCGCGCGAGGCTATAAGTAGGGGCGGGGAGGGGGAGCAGCTGTAGTTCGCACGCTCGCCCTCGCCCTGCCTCCTTCTTCTTCCGCCTCGCGGCGATAGCTCCTCGTCGTGCCCCTGCCTCGGCATCCTTCTTCCTCCCAGCGTGCCGCAGGCTTGCTGCCTCCGTGCCGGGCGCTTCTCGCCATCGCACTCGCCGCCATGGCTCCGACGTCGAGCTCTTGGGATGGCTCCACCATCCACGATGACCACATCGAGTTCCTCCGCAAGACACGACGGCTACCGAGCGAAGATCTTGTGCACATCCGCCTCGCGCTAGCGAGGGAGATCTCGTCGGTGCCGGAGGAAGGAGAACGGGTGATCTTCTACTCGCACTGCATGCGCGGCATCGGCCTCCCCGCCAGTGGCTTCTTCCACGCGTTCCTGGACTTCTACCAGCTCCAGCCGCACCACCTCACCCACAACACGGTGGTGCTACTGTCGGCCTTCGTCTCTTTGTGCGAAGGCTTCCTCGGCATCCTCCCCAGCATCGAGCTCTGGGGGGAGTTCTTTCAATCCAAGCTCGGCACGGTCACGGCCGGCGTGCCGGCTCCATGCGGCGGCTTCATCGCCATGAGGAGGTCCACCGCCGACAACCCCTTCCCTTCAATCGCACTGATCCAGTCGGTGAAGCTTTGGCAACGGTCTTACATTTATGTAAAGAACGTTGCCCCAAACGGCGACTACGTCAACCTGCCGGCTTACGTAGCCGGCCCGCCACCTGGGAGGCCGGCCACGTGGTCCTACCGGGCCAGGTCGTTGACGCCGGTTGGGGCCGGTGCCGTCGCCCGACTTCGGGTGCTCATCCAGTCGGACCGCCTGACCGGGCCCGACTTGATCGCCGCCTTCGTCGAGCGCCGGGTCCTTCCGCTCCAAGGCCGGCCTCATCTAATCTGTCAGATGAGCGGCCGCTTCGACCCAAGCCAGCTCAGCACCAGGGAGATGCCTCACGACGAGGTGTCTTACATGGTGAACTACATCGCCAACTGCAAGCTCAAGCCGGATTGGCAGTATGGCATGGCGCCGTTTTCTCGCGCCAATCCACCACCAATGGTAAGTTTTCTTTCTTTATTTGTTGCTAAATCCTTTTCCAGGCCAACTCTTGACTAGTCGGTATGTTCTTAATTAGAACCCCCTTCTCCACCCTCCGACCGGGACTGCGGGACCGGAGGGCGAGTTCGCCCCTGACCGTGCGGCGGACGATCCTGATGACGCCGACTTGGGGGCGACCGCTTTGGACGAGGACGCCGCGGGGGACGGCGGCGAGCCAGGCGGCTCTAGCCTCACCGCCGGCTTCGCAGACTAGCCCGATGATGATGAGGCCGACCCCGCCCCAAGCCGTCAGCCGGCGTCCGACCCCCAAGGCGCCGGCCCATCCGGCGGCCGGCCGCACGAGGCGGCGTACTGAAGCGCCGAGCGGCACCGACTCCCTTCGGCGGTCGACCGAAGAGGCCTAACGTGCTCGCGACGGCAACCAAGTGGGACGAGGCGGCCGTGAAGGCGGCCCGCTTCCGCAAAGTGGTGAAGCAGCCGCATATGGTCTCGGCGTAAGTTCTGGTCTTTACGCAATTTTCTTTCTTTTCTTCGGTTGTTGTTCTTCTGAGTCTTGTCTCCCGTTTGGTCAAACAGGGCCCCGCTCACTCTTGAACGGACCACCGCCGCCTCCATAGTCGGCGGAGAAGGAGGGTCCGCGGGCTCCCGTCGCATAGATCCCCGCGCCGAGCTTCAGGCGGCAACGGAGCGAAACGCGCGGGAGGCGCGGGAGGAGCGGGAGGCAGAGGAGAGAAGGGCAGCTGCCGCTGAGCCGGCCCTGGAGACGACGGCGGAGTCGGTCGAGGCACAGGCCGACGCGGCGGCCAGGGCCCGGGCGGAGGCCGAAACCTCGGAGAAGACGGCGGAGGCCCTGCAAGGCTAGCCTTCGCAGCTTGTCATCCCCCTCCGCTCCGCGCCCCCAGACGTTCCGCAGCCCCCGCCGGAGGAGACCAGCCGCGACCCGCCGGTGACGGAGAGGGAGAAAGGCGACGTAATCGTCCTCGAGGGAGGAGTGGTGCCGCCTCCGTCGGCCGGGACCGTCCAAGGCGGCAAGCCCGAGGTGCCGCCTGAGCAGCCAACAGCGCAGGCGGATCTTGTGGTCTTGTCGCCGGCTCGCCGGCGTGCGGCGAGGGCGGCTTCAGAGCCAGATCAGCAGAGGGCAGCCGCCTCCAGCTCGTTGTCGCATGAGCTGGATTCGGCCACCACTAGCTCGCCAGGGTGGACGTAGGGCGGTGGGACGGCCGCACTAAATTTGGCGGCGAAGACGTCCGGAGCCGGCTTCAAGCCCAAGCCACCGCGCTGCAACAATGTACCCGAGAATTTCTCGCGACACGGGCGGTCGTTCGGGTGAGTTTTCTTGTTCTTGATTTCTCTCCGTGGGGGCGCGTCAGCGCACCCACTGGGTGTAGTCCCCAAGTTCCGAGCCGGCTGCTGAGCAGGCGGCTTGGAACTTCTTCAAAGACCTATTTTATTGACTTGCTCTTGCTTGTTTCTTCGTCCTATTTATAGGATTACCACAACCTCCACGCCGCTACCTTCAACTCCTAGGTCCGGGAGGCAGACAAGAGGGCCGCCGATCGGACGGAGAGCCGGCGTGAGTGTTTCTATCTTTTCATCTCATGTGGGGGCGCGTCAGCGCACCCACTGGGTGTAGTCCCCGAGATTCGGGCCGACTGCCGAGCAGTCGGGTCGGATCTTTCTTGCCGACTACTTTTCTAACTTCTTATTTTCATGCTGTTAGGAGCCAATGCCGACCTGAGGTAGTAGCTGGGTGTCGCCCAGACCGCCCTTCGCACCAAGGAGGGTAAGCTCAGTGCCTTGGCCCAGGAGCGTGACCGCCTGGCCAAGAGGTTGGCCGACCAGGAGGAAAGCCACCAGGCGGCCCTGAAGGCGGCCAAGGACAGCGAGGCCGCCCTCAAAGCCGAATTCAAGACCGAGGCGGCGGGCTGGGCTGAGGCAAGGCAAGCTCTGAGCGAAGGCTACGACCGTGTCGAGGACCTGATTGACGGTAGGCCGCCTTCTTCTTCATTCTTTGCTTGTCTTTTGCAAGTCAGCTTATATCCTGACTTGCTCTTTTTCCTTCTTCTTTGTGCAGAGTACTTCCCTGGCCATTCTGTTGCTGCCAACCAAGCCATCAAAGCCCACCGTGAAGCCCGGCAGTAGGCTGGGGTTGAGATCGCGCCGGATGCCAACCGGACGCTTGAGGAGCGGCTTCAGGCAATCGAGGCCCGCCTCCAGCCGGCCTACCGCATGCTCCGCTGGCTTCAGCGTGCCGGGGCACAGGTGCTGGCCGCCCTCTGGCCCGGTGAAGTAATTCCTCGCACCCCCAGCCGTACTGCCGACTGGCTGGAGGTAGCTGTTGGCCGCCTTGAGTTCTGGAAGGCTTCAGCAGCTCGATCCGGCGCTCGACGGGCTCTAGATTTCGTCCGGGCTTGGTACCCTGGACTGAACTTGGATCAGGTGTGCACCTGGAGGCAGGAGGCCGACAAGGAGCTGGAGGCGGTGCGGCCGGCTATCATCTAGCATGCTTCGGCGATCGCCGACTTCACCGACACCAGCGCCTTTGCTCCTGAGGTGAATGAAGACGGTGTCGTGCAGCCGGAGGACTAGTTTGGGCTGAACCCGGCTGATGGCGAGGACTCCGCGGAGGAGATTGACTCCAGCGACAAGGGCGAGGAGGAGGAGGAGGAGGACGGCAAAGATGCCTAGCCGGATGTCGGAGCAGCCGGCCAGCCTCAACCTGACCGTGCCTCCAGCAACGAGGCACGCGCGAACGCTCCGCCTGCCGCCGGCAGCGACCAGGCCGAGACTCGCCAGCTGGCCACTCCTCCAGCCGACACCGCCGTCTCCACCGTTCTTCCTGAAGCTCCAGGTGCTCCCTTGGCTTGATTTATCATTTACTTTCCTACTAGTTACTCTTTGGACAAAACTTGTTATTTTGCGCAATTCCACCCACTGGGGGTGTATTCAAACTTCGTTGAATGCCGGCCTTTCGAAGGCTTTTGATGTAAATATTATTATGCATGTATTTGGCTTCCATTCCGACTTGCTTTTTATCTTTCAGCTTTCTTCCTTTGCCGCCTTCCCTTGGTTGCCGCCTTCCCAGCCGGACAGCTGCTCTGCAGTCTGTGCCCGGGTAAGGAATTCGACCTTCTAGGAAGGCAAAGGTTCAAGCTTTCTTAGATTTTGGCAGAGTAGGAAAGGAAGCTGGCCAGCCGACTGCTTCGACAGTCGGTTGGCGAGGGGGGAAGCCGGCTTGTGTTATGTAAGTTCGTTAATCCTTAGCCATTTTTTCATGTGGGCATCCTTTCCGCCTTTAACTCTTGCTAGTCGGGTAGCTGATTCTTTGAGCTACGACTCTCGCAAGAGAAGGCTTGGGTGCCGGCACATTACTTGTCTGACTACAGGTAGAACTCGGACATAACTCAAGGCGGCGAGTCCCCGGGCCGACTAGTCGAACCCGGTGCCGGACGAAGAAAGTAAATGCAGTAGGGTAATCATGGTGGTGACACCCGGCATACATAGATAGAATAGGGCAGTCCCCGAGAACTTCTCGAGGGCCCGTTGTCTCATACTTAATACAAAAGGTAGCGTGATACATACTGCATTTGAACTGTAAAATCTTCTAAGAAGATTGGCGTTCCACGGGCGCTCCGACTCCTTGCCGGAGTCGTCTCTCTTGTGTGCCTTCGGCTTCTGTGCGTCGATTAGGTAATAGGAGTCATTTCCCAGAGCCCGGCTGATGACGAAGGGGCCTTCCCAAGGGGCCGAGAGCTTGTGCTGGCTGGCTGTTCGCTGGATTAGCCGGAGCACAAGGTCTCCCTCTTGGAAGGTTCTTGGCTTCACTCTCCGACTATGATACCGGCGTAGTCCTTGCTGGTAGATAGCGGACCGACTGAGGGCTAACAGCCGGCTTTCTTCTAGCAAGTCAACGCCGTCTTCTCTTGCTTCCTAGGCTTCCGCTTCGGTGTACATGGTGACTCGAGGTGAGTCGAACTCGATGTCGGTTGGGATGACAGCTTCAGCGCCGTACACAAGGAAGAAGGGGGTGAAACCGGTCGACTTGTTTGGAGTAGTGCGCAGACTCCAGAGGACGGCCGGTAGCTCGTCGAGCCAGCAGCCGGCTGAACGCTCCAGTGGCACGACCAGTCGGGGCTTGAGGCCGGAGAGGATGAGGCCGTTTGCTCGCTCGACTTGGCCATTTGACTGTGGGTGGGCCACAGACGCTAAGTCCAGTCGGATGCCCTATGTCGCGCAGAAACGTGCCAATGCTCCCTTGGCGAAATTTGTGCCGTTGTCGGTGATGATGCTGTGTGGTATGCCGTACCGGGTTGTGATGTCGGCGATGAATGTCACGACAGTCGGCCCATTTAATTTCTTGATCGGCTTTGCTTCAATCCACTTGGTAAATTTGTCTACGGTGACAAGCAGATGTGTCATGCCGCCGCGCGCCGTCTTGAATGGTCCGACCATGTCCAGTCCCCAGACGGCAAAGGGCCAAGTGATGGGGATGGTTTTGAGTGCAGAAGCCGACAGGTGTTGCTTGGAGCCGAAGACTTGGCACCCTTTGCAGTGTTTGACTAGCTCCTTGGCATCCTCCATGCAGTCGGCCAGATGAATCCATGGCGGAAGGTCTTGGCGACGAGCGCCCTGGAGGCGGCATGGTGGCCGCATTCGCCTTGGTGGATGTCTTTGAGGATTGATGTACCCTTCTCTTGCTCGACGCAGCGCTGGAAGACTCTGGTAACGCTGCGCCTGACTAGCTCTTGGTTCATTACTGTGTAAGCTCCTGCTCGGTGTTGGACTTGTCTGGCCAAGATCTCGTCAGTCGGCAGTTCTCCGTTCACCAAAAACCGGAGGATTGGCTAATCCCATGATGGAGCTGTGATTTCTTTGACTGCCAAGACGGCTACTGCAACCAGGGTGGGCGGGCTGGGTTGTGAGGAGTTGGAGTCGGCCTCCGCCTGTTGTGCCACTGCAATCCCCGGGCCGGGTTCAGTTATGGCAGTCCCTGGGCCGGGCTCGATTATGGCAGTCCCCGGGCCGGGTTCGACTATGGAAGTCCCCGAGCCGGCTGCCGGAGTCCCCGAGCCACCTGCCTGGTCCCCGAAGTCGGATCCGACTACGTCGGGGTCAGGCGACACGAAGATGGAACTAGATTCCGGAGACGGCTTGACAGATGGCTTGAAGAGGCATTGGAGGGCGACGCCTGTTGGTATAGCTTGTCGGGTGGAGCCTATTTGTGCCAGGGTATCTGCTTGCTCATTATCGGCCCGAGGCACGTGAAGGAACTCGCACCCTTCGAAATATCTGCTCGAGCTGCTGGACAAGGAAACGGTAGCTTGCCATGTTTGCGTCCTTGGCATCCCAGTCGCCGGATGATTGCTGTACCACTAAGTCCGAGTCGCCATAACACAGGATCCGGCGGATGACGAGTTCCTTGGCTAGCCGGAGCCCGTGTACGAGCGCCTCGTACTCGGCCACATTGTTGGAGGCGGCAAAGTGGATTTGCAATGTGTATCTGAGTTTGTCACCTTTGGGAGAGGTGAGGACGATGCCGGCTCCCAAGCCGGTGCGCATCTTGGATCCGTCAAAATGCATCCGCCAATGAGTGGAGTCCGGAGCCGGCGGCAGGTACTGGGTCTCGGCCCAGTCGATGAGGAAGTCGGCCAGTGCTTGGGACTTGATGGCGGTGCGGGGCTGATAGTAAATTGTGTACGGAGCCAGTGCAATGGCCCATTTCGCCACTCGGCCGGATGCATCCCGGCTGCCTATGATCTTGGCAAGCGGGGCAATGCATACGACCGTGATGGGATGCTCTTGAAAGTAGGGCTTGAGTTTCTTGGAGGCGAAGTACACACCATAGCACATTTTCTGATAGTGCGGGTAGTTCTGCTTTGAGGTGGATAACACTTCGCTCAAATAATATACCGGCCTTTGGACTAGATGAGCTCGGCCTTCTTCTGGGCGCTGAACCACAATGACCGTGCTGACCACCCGGCTAGTGGCGGCGATGTAGAGGAGCATGGGCTCCTTCTCAGTTGGGGCCGCCAAGACAGGCGGCGTGGACATCATCTTCTTCAACTCGTGGAAAGCTTGATCCGCCTGGTCATTCCACTCAAAATGAGCGGACTTCTTCATAAGTCGGTAGAGGGGGAGAGCCTTCTCTCCGAGCTGGCTCATGAAGCGGTTCAAAGATGCCAGGCATCCAGTGAACTTCTGGACGTCTCGCAGCTTGGTAGGGACCTTCATTCTCTCTATGGCCTTGATCTTCACTGGGTTGCACTCAATGCCGCGTTCGGAGACCAGGAAGCCTAGAAGCTGGCCGGCTGGTACTCCGAACACACATTTCTCTGGGTTGAGCTTGATCTGAAACCGACGCAAGTTCTCAAAAGTTTCCTTGAGGTCTTCCAGCAGGGTGCCGCATTTCTCCGTCTTCACCACAACATCGTCTACATAGACGTGGGCATTTCTACCGAGTTGCTTGAGGAGGCATTTCTGCATGCAATGCTGAAAAGTGGCACCGGCATTTCTCAAGCCGAATGTCATAGTCAGGTAACAGAAAGCTCCGAATGGGGTGATGAAGGCGGTCTTCAAGCGATCAGCCGGGTTCAGCTTTATCTGGTGGTAGCCGGAATAAGCATCCAAGAAACTCAACAGCTCGCATCCGGCTGTGGAGTCTATCACTTGGTCAATCCTGGGCAGGGCGAATGGATCTTTGGGGCAGGCTTTGTTGAGGCTGGTGTAATCGATACACATACGCCACTGCTTGTTCTTCTTCAGCACGAGGACCGGGTTGGCAAGCCATTCTGGAAAGAACACTTCCATAATGAAGTCGGCTGCCAGAAGCCGGGCTATCTCTTCTCCGACTACTCTTCTCTTCTCTTCTGACAGGCGGTGCAAGAGCTACCTGACTGGCTTCGCGTCAGATCGGACGTGTAGCTTGTGCTCAGCGAAATCCGTCGGGACTCCCGGCATGTCTTTGGGAGACCATACAAAGATGTCCCAATTCTCACGGAGGAAATCGACGAGCTCGCCTTCCTATTTGCTGTCAAGGCATGTGCCTATGACAACGTGCCTCTCTGGGTGCTCCGGGTCTAGGGGTATCTTCTTTTTCTCCTTGGCCGGTTGGAAAGAACCTTGAGCTTCACATTCTTTGGGGTCAGGGGACAAGGCCGGCTGCTTTCCAGCCAAGGCCAGAACTCGGTCCAGCATTTTCTTTTCTTCAGCAATTATGAGGGACTCAGCCAGCCGACTACTGGCTGCTGCACACTTAGAAGACTTCTTGTAGTCTCCGGCTATGGTGATAATGCCCTTGTAACTCGGCATCTTCATCTTGAGGTAGGCATAGTGGGGCACAGCCATAAACTTGATCAACGCTGGTCGGCCAAGCAGTGCGTGGTACGGACTCTCCAAATCCACTACCTCGAACCATATTGCCTCTCGGTGGAAATGATCTCTCCAAAGAGGACATCCATCTTGATCTTGCTGATTGGTGAGTAGGACAGGCCGGGTATGATGCCATGGAACACAATCCGGCTAGGCATGAGTTGCTTTGGCTTGATGTTGAGCTTCTCCATTGTGTCTCGGTACAGTATGTTGATACTTCTCCCGCCGTCTATCAGCACGCGGGAGAAACGAGCGGCGCGCCTCTCTGTTGCCAGGGTAGCATCCAGAACGAGGGCATAGGAGCCCGGGGACGGCATCACCTCTGGTTGGTCGTCCCGGCTCCAGCTGATGGGCTTCTCCGACCAATGCATGAACTCTGGGTTACAGGAGGCGACCGCGTTGACCTCTTGGTGTTGTCGGCGCCGACTTCGCTAATCATCCGGTTGGCTTGTGAAGACGACGTAGGCGGCATGCTCGTCAGGGAACTTGTTGTGGATGGCTCCGACTGCCGGCCGAGCGGCCGACTGGTGGGGGCAGGAGGCGGCTAGCCCGCAGGTGGAGGCGGCAACAGCCCCTCGCCCTTGGAGATTCGGGTGAGCCAATGGCACTTCCGGGTCATCTGGTTGGACGGCTTCGCGTCGCTGTGGAACTTGCAGGGGGCATCGAGGGTCTGCTCGTAGGAGAATGCCGACTGCCAAGCCGGCCTGCCGCCCTTCTGCTTCTTGGGAGCCGTCCGTCCCTCAGGCTGCTCTTCTTCGACCGTTGCCACCTGCCGACTAGTGGAAGGCGGCATCGGAGCCTTGCGCTTGTTGTCGTTCTGGTATGGGCGCCGGGTGGACTCTCCAGCCGGCGTCTTGGGAGCCGGCGCGAGCACTTTCCCAGAGGCGTCGACTCGGAGCTCGGTCTTCATGGAGGAGTCGGCCGTGGCGTATTTGTCCGTGATGATCAACAGCTCGTCAAGGGTAGTCGGCTCATCGCAGAGAAGTCGGTGCTTGAGGAGGGTGCCCTCTCGGCACCCGGCTGTGAAGTACTCGATAACCTGAACCTCGTGCACCCCTTCGCAGGAGTTTCGGAGCTCGGCCGAACGCGTGAGGTAATCGCGAGTCGACTCGTTGGGTCCTTGTACGCATAAGGAGAGCTGTCGGGGCTTGGGAGCCCGCTTGTAAGGGCTGGTGAAGTTGCGGATGAAGGCTTCCGTGAAGTCGAGCCAGCTGTTGATGCTGTAGGGCTTGAGGCTGTTGAGCCAGGTGCGTGCCGTGCCTTGGAGCTTCAGGGGGACGTACTTCACGGCAACGCGTCGGTTGCCGTTTGCTATGCGAACCGCAGTGGAGTAGTCGATCAACCAGTCTTCCGGCTTCATGGAGCCGTTATACTTGGGCGTGTCTCTCGGGAGCGAGAACCCTTTGGGAAAGGGCTCATCGCGGATGCGGGGGCCGAAACAAGGCGGGCCGACATCGTCTTCTTCTTCCAGGGCCAAGGATCAAGCAAGGCGGTCGATCCGATGGCGGGCATCGTTCTCGCTGACTCCTTCACGGCGACCAAGTCAGCCACTGAGAGTCGGATGCTCGACAGGCGGCAGGGTGGGATATCTCTCTCCACGAGGTGGAGGAGGGGGCAAGTCGCCTCGTCTCTCCACGCCTCGAGGACGACACTCTGCGTCGCGCTCGATGGTGATTCATGTCCGGCTGCGGCTAGCAGCCGGCTCCTTCTCTTGTCTCGCATGGGCGCCACCCATAGTCGGCGTACGCGACGTCGCGCCGTGTTCTCGGCGAGGGGGGCTTCCAGCTCAGATGCCGGCTTCGTGCCGTGCGGTGGCCGTGCCGATCAGCTGCTGGATGCGTCTGGTCATGTAGGGGAGCTCGTCGGCCCCCAGTCCGTTGAGCTCGTCAACGATCGACTAGGCGGCGCGTAGATTCTCGAGGGGCATGGCGTAGATCAGGCGGTCCGCACCCAACATGCTGGCAATGGCCACGCCGTGTTGCTTAACGGCGCCGACCCGGCTTGGCCCTTCTAGAGGCGGCGTGACGAAGGCGGCTCGGTTGACCTCGCGCTGGTGGGCTTCTGTGAGGTGTCTCATGGTGTTTATCTTCTGACCCTCCACGACGAGGGAAAGGCGGCGAGCCTCCAGTGCCTCGGTGTCGGCGTCGGCCAGGATGGGAATGGACAAGTCCTGCAGCACCGCTTGCAGGGCATCGTGGGTGTTCTTGCCGGAGGCGGCTCCGTGGCTGATGACCGACACCTCGGTGACGGTGCTGCCGCCACTGTCAGCTCGCGGTAGAGGGTCATCGAAGACAATCACGTCGGTGGGGAAGGCGTCGAGCGATGCTGTGTCGGAGTCGACAAGCATCGGTTCGGTGGAGCCAACCGACTCCAAGTCCGCGGTAGGCTCGCCAGAGACGTGGAGTTGGTCGAGGAGGCTGACGAGGCGGTTCTCGAGGCAGCCAGTGCCCGCGTCGGATGCGGGCTCGTCGGAGATGCAAACCTCGCCAAGGAGATCGGCGAGGCAGCTCGCCGCGCAGGCGTCGTCGATGCTTTGCAGCGCGTCGGGGCAAGCGCCATCGGGCGTGCCGGGCTGGCTACGCTCGCTGGGGAGGAAAAGGGTTCCCGTCCAGAGCAGGTCTCCGGACGACGGTGCACCTGGCCCCACGGTGGGCGCCAAATGTCGGGTGGTAGGTGCGACATATGCCAACGGATGGCTTATCATTGTGGGAGCCAGTAAGACATCGCTGGTGCCTGGAAATGGCATAAGGCGAAGACATGCACACCGGTGAATCTTACCTAGCTTCGAGGCTCTCCGTGGAGATAACACCCCTACTGCTGCTCTGCGGGGTCTCTGCATGATCACTAGCTCAACAAGTAGCTACAAGATGCTCCTTGAGCTGTTCGGTGAGAGGAGGAAGAAAGGCAAGGCTAGCTCTCTTCTCTCCCTATGGCGGTGTCTAAAACTCTGTGAGATCCACCCTTTGCATGGGTGTCCCGGGGGGTTTATATAGGCCTACCCCCTGGGGGTACAATGGTAATCCGGCTAGGTGCAGGCCCAGGCCGTTAGTGTCTACAGCTGCCGCCTTCTCCGCCGGCTTCTGGGGCCCGCCGACTGGTGGGTCCCGCCGGCTGTCGGCTCGCTGGCCGACAGGCCGGCCCCACCGCCAGGGGGTCCTGTCGGGGGCTGGTTACTGTTGCCTCGCCTTTGATGACGAGGGCTTTGTCGCGGTAAGCATGGCTACAGTTGGAGCCCGCAAGGCAGCACTGTAGCCTTACCATGTCTCATCTGCTTAATGGTGCGCGCACCCCGAGGGAGGGAGCAAGCCGGCTACTGGAAGCCGGCCCGGCCTTGGGCCGGCTGGGGGAGGCCGAGCCGCCTTCGGATGTCTCTCTGACTGAAAGGGCCCGCCGCCTGCGGGCCGTACTGGCGACCCGTCATGGATGGCGTCATGACTCTCATGGCTACAATGCCACGCCGGACGGGGGATGGCTGCCCCGTACGGCGCACTGTAGCCATGCACTCTCCGGGATTCGGGGGTGGCAGAGTTTGTTATAGCCACGCCCTATCCTGTCGTCGTTATGGGTGGTGGTCTTTGGAGGCGGCGTACAGCCGCTTGCCTCTTGGAGTCGGCCCTTCGTGGGCCGCCTCCGGGGAGCCGGTCCTTCGTGGGCCGGCCTCTTGGAGTCGATCCCTCACGGGCCAGCTTCTTGGAGTCGGCGTGAGCTTGGCATCCTCTGAAGGTTGTTTTATGGCCGGGCCGCCTTCCACCAGCCGGCCTAGGTGATAGCCGGCCGGGGGAAGGTGGCCCCATGTCTTAGGTGCTTCAAGGTCGGATCGTCCTGTTGTTTTTTCTAAGGGCCAAATGGAGCCGGTTAGGCTACCCGTGGTCATTTACTCGATAGTTCAATGTGCCATGCTTTACGGCTTAGAACCGGGACTTCAACGATGTTTTGAACGTCATGGAGCATATGAGATGTTCCAGGAGTTGAAGTTAATATTTCAAGCAAATTCCCGGATTGAGAGATATGAAGTCTCTAGTAAGTTCTATAGCTCCAAGATGGAGGAGAATAGTTCAGTCAGTGAAGATATACTCAAAATGTCTGGGTATTACAATCACTTGATTTAACTGGGAGTTAATCTTCCTGATGATTGTGTCATTGACTGAATTCTTCAATCACTGCCACCAAGATACAAGAGCTTCGTGATGAACTATAATATGCAAGGGATGAACAAGACAATTCCCGAGCTCTTCCCAATGCTAAAGGCCGCAGAGGTAGAAATCAAGAAGGAGCATCAATTCTTGATGGTCAACAAGACCACCAGTTTCAAGAAAAAGGGTAAAGGGAAGAAGAAGGGGAACTTCAAAAATAACGGCAAACAAGTTGCTTCTCAAGAGAAGAAACCCAAGTCTGGACCTAAGCCTGAGACTGAGTGCTTCTACTGCAAGCAGACTGGTCACTGGAAACGGAACTGCCCAAAGTATTTGGCGGATAAGAAGGATGGCAAGGTGAACAAAGGTATATGTGATATACATGTTATTGATGTGTACCTTACGAGAGCTCGCAGTAGCACCTGGGTATTTGATACTCCAAAAACCCGTCCTCAGTTCGGATTGCAGGTTGCAACTCGCCTGCATGAAGCAGGAATCGCTAGTAATCGCCGGTCAGCCATACGGCGGTGAATCCGTTCCCGAGCCTTGTACACACCGCCCGTTACACTATAGGAGCTGGCCATGTTTGAAGTCATTACCTACTGGTTCTGGTGCTAATTTTTGCAAGTCGAAACAGGGACTACGGATTAAGCAAAGACTGGCTAAGGACGAGGTGACGATGCACGCGGGAAATGGTTCCAAAGTCGATGTGATCGCCGTCGGCACGCTACCTCTACATCTACCTTCGGGATTAGTTTTAGACCTGAATAATTATTATTTGGTGCCAGCGTTGAGCATGAACATTATATCCGGATCTTGTTTGATGCGAGACGATTATTCATTTAAATCTGAGAATAATGGTTGTTCTATTTATACGAGTAATATCTTTTATGGTCATGCATCCTTGAAGAGTGGTCTACTTTTATTGAATGTCGATAGTAGTGATACACATATTCATAATGTTGAAGCCAAAAGATGCAGAGCTGATAATAATAGTGCAACTTATTTGTGGCACTACTGTTTAGGTCATATTGGTGTAAAGCGCATGAAGAAACTCCATACTGATGGACTTCTGGAATCACTTTATTATGAATCACTTGGTACCTGCGAACCATGCCTTATGGGCAAGATGACTAAAACGCCGTTCTCCGGAACAATGGAGCGAGCAACAGATTTGTTGGAAATCATACATACTGATGTATGTGGTCCGATGAATATTGAGGCTCACGGTGGGTATCGTTATTTTCTCACCTTCATAGATGATTTGAGCAGATATGGGTATATCTACTTAATGAAACATAAGTCTGAAACATTTGAAAAGTTCAAAGAATTACAGAGTGAAGTGGAAAATCATCGTAACAAGAAAATAAAGTTTCTACGATCTGATCGTGGAGGAGAATATTGGAGTTACGAGTTTGGTCTACATTTGAAACAATGCGGAATAGTTTCACAACTCATGCCACCCGGAACACCACAACTTAATGGTGTGTCCGAACATCGTAATCGGACTTTACTAGATATGGTGCGATCTATGATGTCTCTTACTGATTTACCGCTATCGTTTTGGGGTTATGCTTTAGAGACGGCTGCATTCACGTTAAATAGGGAACCATCGAAATCCGTTGAGACGACGCCTTATGAACTATGGTTTGGCAAGAAACCAAAGTTGTCATTTCTTAAAGTTTGGGGCTGCGATGCTTATGTGAAAAAGCTTCAACCTGATAAGCTCAAACTAGAGAAATGTGTCTTCATAGGATACCCAAAGGAAACTGTTGGGTACACCTTCCATACAGATCCGAAGGCAAGACATTCGTTGCTAAGAATGGATCCTTTCTATAGAAGGAGTTTCTCTCGAAAGAAGTGAGTGGGAGGAAAGTAGAACATGATGAGGTAACTGTACCTGCTCCCTTATTGGAAAGTAGTTCATCACAGAAACCTGTTCCTGTGACGCTTACACCAATTAGTGAGGAAGCTAATGATATTGGTCATGAAACTTCAGATCAAGTTACTACCGAACCTCGTAGGTCAACCAGAGTAAGATCTGCACCAGAGTGGTACGGTAATCTTATTCTGGAGGTCATGTTACTTGACCATGGTGAACCTACAAACTATGAGGAAGCGATGATGAGCCCAGATTCCACAAAATGGCTAGAGGCCATGAAATCTGAGATGGGATCCATGTATGAGAACAAAGTGTGGACTTTGGTTGATTTGCCCAATGATCGGCAAGCCATCGAGAATAAATAGATCTTCAAGAAGAAGACTGACGATGATGATAATGTTACTGTCTACAAAGCTCGACTTGTTGCGAAAGGTTTTTGACAAGTTCAAGGGGTTGACTACGATGAGACTTTGTCACCCGTAGCAATGCTTAAGTCTGTCCGAATCATGTTAGCAATTGCCACATTTTATGATTATGAAATTTGGCAAATGGATGCCAAAACTGCATTCCTGAATGGATTTCTGGAAGAAGAGTTGTATATGATGCAACTAGAAGGTTTTGTCGATCCGAAAAGTGCTAACAAAGTGTGCAAGCTCCAGCGATCCATTTATGGACTGGTGCAAGCCTCTCGGAGTTGGAATAAGCGCTTCGATAGTGTGATCAAAGCATAAGGTTTTATACAGACTTTTGGAGAAGCTTGTATTTACAAGAAAGTGAGTGGGAGCTCTGTAGCATTTCTGATATTATATGTGGACGACATATTGTTCATTGGAAATGATATAGAATTTCTAGATAGCATAAAAGGATACTTGAATAAAAGTTTTCCAATGAAAGACCTCGGTGAAGCTGCTTATATATTGGGCATCAACATCTATAGAGATAGATCAAGATGCTTAATTGGACTTTCACAAAGTACATACCTTGATAAATTTTTGAAAAAGTTCAAAATGGATCAAGCAAAGAAAGGGTTCTTGCCTGTAATACAAGGTGTAAAGTTGAGTCAGACTCAATGCCCGACCACTGCAGAAGATAGAGAGAAAATGAAAGATGTTCCCTATGCTTCAGCCATAGGCTCTATCATGTATGCAATGCTGTGTACCAGACCTGATGTGTGCCTTGCTATTAGTTTAGCAGGGAGGTACCAAAGTAATCCAGGAGTGGATCACTGGACAACGGTCAAGAACATCCTGAAGTACCTGAAAAGGATTAAGGATATGTTTCTCGTTTATGGAGGTGACAAAGAGCTAGTCGTAAATGGTTACGTCGATGCAAGCTTTGACACTGATCCAGATGATTCTAAATCGCAAACCGGATACGTGTTTATATTGAATGGTGGAGCTGTCAGTTGGTGCAGTTCTAAACAAAGCATCATGGCGGGATCTATGTGTGAAGAGGAGTACATAGCTGCTTCGGAAGCAGCAAATGAAGGAGTCTGGATGAAGGAGTTCATATCCGATCTAGGTGTAATACCTTGTGCATCGGGTCCAATGAAAATCTTTTGTGACAATACTGGTGCGATTGCCTTGGCAAAGGAATCCAGATTTCACAAGAGAACCAAGCACATCAAGAGACGCTTCAATTTCATCCGGGACCAAGTCCAGGTGGGAGACATAGAGATTTGCAAGATACATACGGATGTGAATGTTGCAGACCCGTTGACTAAGCCTCTTCCACGAGCAAAACATGATCAGCACCAAGATTCCATGGGTGTTAGAACCATTACTGTGTAATCTAGATTATTGACTCTAGTGCAAGTGGGAGACTGAAGGAAATATGCCCTAGAGGCAATAATAAAGTTATTATTTATTTCCTCATATCATGATAAATGTTTATTATTCATGCTAGAATTGTATTAACCGGAAACATAATACATGTGTGAATACATAGACAAACATAGTGTCACTAGTATGCCTCTACTTGACTAGCTCATTGATCAAAGATGGTTGAGTTTCCTAACCATAGATATGAGTTATCATTTGATCAATGGGATCACATCATTAGAAGCATGATGTGATTGACTTGACCCATTCCGTTAGCTTAGCACTTGATTGTTTAGTATGTTGCTATTGCTTTCTTCATGACTTATACATGTTTCTATGACTATGAGATTATGTAACTCCTGCTTACCGGAGGAACACTTTGTGTGCTACCAAACATCACAACGTAATTGGGTGATTATAAAGGTGCTCTACATGTGTCTCCGAAGGTACTTGTTGAGTTGACGTATTTCGAGATTAGGATTTGTCACTCTGATTGCCGGAGAGATATCTCTGGGCCCTCTCTGTAATGCACATCACTATAAGCCTTGCAATCAATGTAGCTAATGAGTTAGTTACGGGATGATGCATTACGTAACGAGTAAAGAGACTTGTCGGTAATGAGATTGAACTAGGTATTGAGATACCGACGATCGAATCTCGGCCAAGTAACATACCGATGACAAAGGGAACAACTTATGTTGTTATGCGGTTTGACCGATAAAGATCTTCGTAGAATATGTGCGAACCAATATGAGCATCTAGGTTCCGCTATTGGTTATTGACCGGAAACGTGTCTCGGTCATGTCTACATAGTTCTCGAACCCGTAGGCTCCGCACGCTAAAAGTTTGGTGACGATCGGTATTATGAGTTTTTGTGTTTTGATGTACCGAAGGTAGTTCGGAGTCCCGGATATGATCACGGACATGACGAGGAGTCTCAAAATGGTCGAGATGTAAAGATTGATATATTGGATGACTATGTTTGGACACCGGAATGGTTTCAGAAGGTTTCAGACATATACGGAGTACCGGGGGATTATCGGAACCCCCGAGGGATTTATTGGGCCTCACGGGCCCTATTGGAGAAGAGGAGGGGGGGCCAGGGCAGGCCGCGTGCCCCCTCCCCCTCCAGTCTGAATTGGACAAGGACGGGGAGGGGCGGCGCCCTCCTTTCCTTCCTCTCTCTCTCTCTCTCTCTCTCTCCCTTTCCACCTACTCCTACTCCTACAAGGAAAGGAGGAGTCCTACTCCTGGTGGGAGTAGGACTCCCCCCTTGGCATGCCCTCCTCCTGGGCGGCAGCCTCCACCCCTTGCTCCTTTATATACGGGGGCAGGAGGGCACCTCTGGACACACAAGTTGATCTATTGATCTCTCCCAGCCGTGTTCGGTGCCCCCCTCCACCATATTCCCTTCGGTAATATCGAAGCGGTGCTTAGACGAAGCCCTGCCTCGGTAGCATCATCGACACCGTCATCACACCGTCATGCTGACGGAACTCTCCCTCAAAGCTCTGCTGGATCGGAGTTCATGGGACGTCATCAAGTTGAACGTGTGCTAAACTCGGAGGTGTCGTACGTTCGGTACTTGGATCGTTCGGATCGTGAAGACATACGACTACATCAACCGCGTTGTGCTAATGCTTCCGCTTTCGGTCTACGAGGGTACGTGGACAACACTCTCCCCTCTCATTGCTATGCATCACCATGATCTTGCGTGTGCGTAGGAATTTTTTTGAAATTACTACGTTCCCCAACGACTCGATATTTGATTCACTACATCCATAGCATGATTTTGCATTGATAATTAAATTGGTTAATATCATGATATTGTTTGTCATTATGTTTATGCTTGTTGTGAGCTTGCAAGTACATTCAATGTACTGACCTGGTGTGTCATGCCAGATTTCAGGAAAGGTTCATTGGAACGGAGTGCTGTTAGAGTCTAGATCATGTTCACATCGGTGTCCCTGAGCTATGGAGTCCCGCTTCGTCGTTGTTCCGCTGTCGCGTAGTTGTCATGATCGAGGCGCCCTTATGTTCATTAAATAATGTACATATTGTTCAGCCGCACCGTGTGTGCCGCTTGGCCTCCTAACTTGTTGTAATATGAACCATGCTCCACTAGCATCAATAAAGCGGTTGTATTCTGCACCAAGATGTTGTGTGTTGCCAGAAGACATGGTCTCTGGGCTAGCAATGCAGGGTAAACCGGTGGCTCTGAGCAGGGGTGCTACAATGCTTGGTATCAGAGTCGCGCTGACTGTAGGACACGCTAGACTCCCGCCGCGTTACTGGACGTTAGTTAGGGTAAAAGTTGAATGACGATAGTATTTTTAGCTGGTTGTTGCATTGTATGCACTTGATTATTTTATTTCTAACCTAATAATGGCTGTGAGTGTAGATGGCTCCGGTGCTGTATCTGTGCCAGTTGCAGCTGACGCCGTACACGTCGCCGCATCTACTTCGCAACATGTGGCGTCGTCTGTATCCTCACGGTGACGACCTAGTCTATCGTGTGTACCAGGAGCGTTTGTCAGGTTTTGTGGATGAGTATCACGTTGTGGTTACTCTGCGCGCCAGTTCTTCCTCCAGTTCTTACACTCGCACTTCCAGGAGTGGTTACGCTTCTACTGCTTCTGAGGTTGTCCAGTTTGCTGCATTTGAGGTCCTCGTCGAGCTACGCTATAACGAGGTCCGAATGCAGAACCATCCAGGTTTCTACTACTATCCCTCCCTGCACGACAATGGTCGTGTCCGTTTTCCTACCATTGATCCGGAGTCCGATAGTACTGCTAGCCACCTTTCTCGATACATTACTGGTAGCTACCTTCTGATCCACGAGCTGGCTCGAGAGCTGACTCGTGCCCGTGTTGCTTTAGCCGCTACTAGAGCTATCACTACTCCATCATCTACGGGATTTACTCCTTATCGTCCATCCAGTTCTAGCTCACCTATTTCACTAGTTGCTCCTCCGAATAGCTCGGGCACCTCGACTGTGAGCCCTCTTAGTGCTCCTGCTGAGTGGGTTTCTCTTCTCGCTACCCCTGTAGCCCCGATGCTTCAACCTCATCCTGCGCCCGCTCTAGAGGGGGAACCCTTAAGGCAGCGTCGTCGTGTTACATTTAACCCGGAGGTCTCAATTAACACCGTCAGTTCAGGATCCGAGTCCGCTTCAGGAGAGGACACCGCAGCACTAGCAGAGAATTAGAGCGCTCGAGTATTCGCAGTTATCAGGTTGATGTACGGATGTAGTCATACGAGTCATGATGTTCCGTTCGATGTATGAGAGTAGTTGAACTTATTATGTCATTTATCCTTTATGTACGGGTCTATGTATAATTATGTTGGACTTTCTTCTATTCGATGGGTTCCCTTCGGATTTTCGCTTTCTTTCGGGTTTTGTCGCTGGCTTTTCCCCACTGTATTTCTTTTTGGATGTTTCTCATATCGGTTGCGTTGTCTTGGGAAAAACAATAGGATGACACGGGGAGGCAGCAGTAGCGACGCTTGTCAGGATGTCCCTGTTCATCGTTCCGCGTGACAGGCAGGACACTCCCCCGAGTCGTACGCTCCACCACTGCCTCCATCGCCAAATCCACCCTCCACCAAGCAAATTCTCTATATGTTTGAGGAAAGGCAAAATAATGATCTGCTTGAAATGTTGAGAAGTGTGCCAGCTATGGTTGGACATAATGGAAATCAGAACGGTCATCACTCAAAACTGTCAGACTTTCAGAGAACCAACCCTCCCAGTTTCAGTCAGGTTATTGATCCATTGGATGCAGACGACTGGTTGCGAACTATTGAGAAGAAGCTTGAGATTGCTCGTACTAATACAAATGACAAAGTCCCATTTGCAACTCATTATCTTGAAGGCGCTGCCACAATATGGTGGGAAAATGAAAAATCCATGTGGCCTGCCCATGAAGAAATCACCTGGGTAAAATTTAAGGATCGGTTCCGTAAATACCATATTCCTGCTGGAATTATGAAGGTCAAGCAGCATGAATTCCTCATGCTCCTCCAAGGAAGTCAGTCTGTGAGTGAATATTTGAATAATTTCAATCATTTGGCCCGCTACTCTCTTCATGATGTGGCCACCGAAGAAAGGAAGATTGACCGTTTTCTTGGAGGATTAAATCAACATCTCTGGTGCACCCTCAGTATGTTTGATTTCACCGATTTCCAAACTCTGGTAAACAAGGACCTCATTGCTAAGAGGGAGCACAAACTGATACATGACAACAAAACTTCAAATAATGATCACAAACACAAGTTCGAACCAAGGAAGGAGGTTCAGCCTACGCAAAAGGCTCATACCACGCAGCAGACACAAGTAGAGTACAAGCCCAATTGCCAGCAAAATATCAACAAGGCCCTGACGCAAGTCAAGAATGTCGTAACCAACCCAGTGCGAGAAGAATGCCAGCGCAACAATTCCTATTTCAGTTGTGGGCAAACCGGACATTATTCCAGATAGTGTCCCAAGGGCGGCAGGAATCACGCTCCATTTAGGCCGCAAGTCAACTTTATTGGGGCATACCCTCTCCAGCAAAACATCATCGGACAAGTCCACACCCTCTCCGCAGACGAAGCCCAAGAGAACTCCGAAGTCATCATTGGTATATTTTCAGTTAATAGCATACCTGCCGTAATTTTATTTGACTCTAGGGCTTCCCACTCTTTTATTTCCGGAGTTTTGTTGCCCAAAACAAATTTCCTTGTTCGATTTTGAGCAAGAATATGCTGGTACAATCCTCGGGATCTTTTCTCAGAAGCAATTTGGTCTGCCGTAATCTGGAAATAAATATCAACGGAGTCCACTTTCCAGCTTCCTTGATAGTCATTGAGTCTGATAAGCTGGACATCATTTTGGGAATGAATTGGTTGACACAATACCAAGTCTGTATTAATTGTGCAACCCGAGAAGTCACCTTGACCCGTCCAGAAGGACAAGCTACAAAATTCCATGCCCGCAGGAGCATACCGCAGAAAGAAATAGTTTTTATCGTCGTCGCTGAGTTGGAATAAATTCCCGTAGTCAGTGAGTTTCCAGATGTATTCCCAGAAGAACTGCCAGGCATGCCACCAGACCGAGAGCTCGAGTTTGCGATCGACCTTGTGCCCGGAACCGCACCATTATACAAGAAATATTATCGGATGTCGTCATCAGAATTAGAGCTAAAGAAACACCTTGATGAGATGCTCCGAAAAGGTTACATCCGTCCTAGTTCCTCACCATGGGGATCACCTGCTATATTCATGGATAAGAAAGATGGTAGTCTCTGTATGTGTGTAGATTACCGTCAGCTGAATGATGTCACCATCAAAAACAAATATCCACTGCCCAGGATTGTTGACTTATTTGATCAACTCAGTGGGGCCAAAGTTTTCTCCAAGATTGATTTGAGGACCGGATACCACCAACTCAAGATTAAAAAGGAAGATATTCCTAAGGCCGCATTCACTACTCGGTATGGTCTTTATGAATACATTGTTATGTCCTTCGGCCTCACCAATGCCCCTGCTTTCTTCATGCACATGATGAATAAAGTATTCATGGATTTCCTTGATAAATTTGTGGTGGTTTTTATCGATGATATTCTCATATACTCAAAAAGTGAAGACGAGCACAAAGGACATCTCCGATCTGTCTTACAAAGACTCCGTGACCATCAGTTGTATGCCAAATTTAGTAAATGTGAGTTTTGGCTCAAGAAAATTGGATTGCTTGGGCATATACTATCCGCAGAAGGTATAGCCATGGATCCAAGCAAGGTGAAAGATGTACTTGATTGGTTGGCACCCACGACAGTATCGCAAATCCGGAGTTTCCTTGGATTAGCCGGATAATATCGCCGGTTCATTGTAGGTTTCTCTAAAATTGCCAAGCCAATGACAGAGCTTCTCAAAAAGGATAAGAAATTTGAGTGGACTGAGGATTGTGAGAAAAGTTTCCATGAGCTGAAAATCAGATTGACCTCAGCCCATGTGTTGACACTTCCAGACATCTACCGCAGCTTTGATGCATACTGTGATGCTTCCAGACAGGGTCTTGGATGCGTACTTATGCAAGATCGCAATGTTGTAGCTTATGCCTCTCGTCAGCTGCGACCCACGAAGGGAACTATCCTACTCATGATCAGGAATTGGCCACGGTGGTTCATGCTCTAAAAATCTGGAGGCACTATTGAGGGAGTCCTGGATTAGGGGGTATCCGGACAGCCGGACTATATACTTTGGCCGGACTGATGGACCGTGAAGGTACAAGACTCAAGACTCTGTCCCGTGTCCGGATGGGACTCTCCTTTGCGTGGAAGACAAGCTTGGCGATCCGGATAATAGATTTCCTTCTTTGTAACCGACTCTGTGTAAACCCTATCCCCCTCCGGTGTCTATATAAATCGGAGGGTTTAGTACTTAGAGACACAATCATAATCATCATATGCTAGCTTCTAGGGTTTAGCCTCTACGATCTCATGGTAGATCAACTCTTGTAATACTCATATCACCAAGATCAATCAAGCAGGAAGTAGGGTTTTACCTCCATCGAGAGGGCCCGAACCTGGGTAAAACATCGTGTCCCTTGCCTCCTGTTACCATTAGCCTTAGACGCACAGATCGGGACCCCCTACCCGAGATCCTCCGGTTTTGACACCGACATTGGTGCTTTCATTGAGAGTTCCTCTATGCCGTCGCTGCGAGGCTCGATGGCTCCTTCAATCATCAACAACAACGCAGTCCAGGGTGAGACTTTTCTCCTCGGACAGATCTTCGTGTTCGGTGGCTTTGCACTGCGGGCCAACTCGCTTGGCCATCTGGAGAATATCGATAGCTACGCCCCTGGCCGTCAGGTCAAGTTCGGAAACTTGAACTACACGGCCGATATCCGCGGAGACTTGATCTTTGACGGATTCGGGCCTATGCCAGGAGCGCCGAACAGTCATGACGAGCACAGTTTAGACCTGCTGTCTGACAATACTCGGGATATCGCACCTGCAGGAGCTCCGGACCTAAATCCGAAGCAGATCGCGTCGTCCGAGGACGGGTGGATTGACCCCGCCCCGGAGGCCGCACTCTCATCGACGGCAGAGCCGAACACAGACTTCATCCCCAAGGAAGCTTGTGTCTCCGGACCCCCGGACTCGTGTCTGGCTGTAGGTTCTAGTCTGCGCACCTCTGAGCCCATCGAATCTGGTTGGGCTCCGGTAATGGATTTCACCGCCGCGGATATCCTCCAGCACTCGCCTTTTGGCGACATGCTGAACTCGTTAAAGTCTCTCTCTTTGTCAGGAGACTCTTGGTCGAACTATGTCCGGCTCGAGTGGGAATCAGGAGACGAGGGAATTTGTGGCTCACCGACCACCCACTTCATTGCCACGATCGATGATTTGACCGATGTGCTTGACTTCGACTCTGAACACATCGACAGTGTGGACGACGATGTAGGAGAAGAACAGGAGCCACCGCCCACGGGGCGCTAGACAGCCACACCCTCATATGACATATATATGGTGGACACTCCGAAAGAAATCAATGGCGATGAGGAAATGGAGGATAACCCCTCAAAGAAGAAGGCAAAGTATGAATGTCATCAACGCTTCCCCAAGCCCCGCCACAACAATACCGGCACAGGAGTCAAAAACAATCCGGATGGCGCTGAACATGAATACAATCCCGATAAGCCCGCCTTCGAGCAGGCCGGACATGCGACGGACGGATACTTGGAGGAGGACAACTACATGCCCCCCTCCGTAGACGAGGTGAGCCTTGGCGACGATGAATTCGACGTGCCTAAGGATCCCGCGGAACAAGTTCGCTTTAAGCGACGGCTTATGGCCACGGCGAAAAGCCTGCAAAAGAAGCAACAACAGCTCAAAGCTAACCAAGATTTGCTCACAGACAAATGGATCAAGGTCCTAGCAATTGAGGAATACGGATGCGACCGCCCCGCCAAAAGATACACAAAGCACACTTTGCTACCTCAACCCAAGAAGGAGGACCTAAAGCCCACACCCCGACGCCAATATACCACGATCTGGGAAAATATGCAGGAAACACGAGGCAGCATCCACAAACCTCGACGCAATTGTCATAAGCGTCAATACAAGGAAGTTGGTGCCAAATTCAGTGGCCCCCAGTCCGGTCAGCAGAAAAAGAACAGCTCAAGCCCATCCGGCTCAAGCAGCATACTCGATCAACCATGTGAAATTCATGGTACACCTAGAAGGGCGGCCAAGCATACCAATAGAGAATGCCGGATCCTCAAAACAAAACGGCCGGTCGTGCGCTGGAAACAATGAAAGGAGGTTTCAAACAACGAAAGGCCGACCAAACATGGCAAGGTCAAAGGAATATCCTCCACAGTACAAAAATACGGCCGATCATCTCCGATCACATCGACCGTCCGGACAACATCAACCATAGCAATTTAATTGCACTCACCATCGACCCAATAGTTTGTGGGCTCCATCTCACACGAGCCCCCACGGGCATAAAACTATCAATAACATCTTCTAAAAGATGCCAAGTGCAAAGGCCAAGTTTTACAGGCCCACCACACTAGTGGTTATCTTCAGATCACCAAACAAATACCATGCCGAAGAATAAGTCTTCAGCATTGTCCCCTTATACAGTAACTACCACATACTATCGGGACGAACCACGTTGGCTAGACTCAACGGGGTACAACATCAAGCCAATCCCGCGTGACATAGTCACAATTATGGGCAAGGACAAACTCCACCCTCAGAGTGGAAATCATACCGCCGCTGGAATAGCGAGTCGTGCCCATTTATCAAGTTTTGATTCGGTAGCCAACTACCTGGACACCAACTGAGGAATCTGAGTTAGTTTATGGCATGATAGCCTGGTTCAGCCAGGCTCCGATCAGGCACCCGCGGTTCAACCACAATATGACATGCAGCTGCCTTTAAGCATTTGTCTTTACAGACTGACTTTCGCGTAGAACAGGACTGGCGACGTGGAATCAGCTCAGACGCACAAGGCGGGAACGCATAAGTACCCCCCCCCCAAGGAGACAGTCTAGATACACTTCGGATCCACACACAGCCTCCTCCAGTCCGGCCACGACAGGTTCCGCCAAAACACCTCTTTTCATAACACTACGAGGGAAAAGCCTATACACAGAATCTTAGTAGCAGCGTGGCCCAAAAAGGAGCACTGCTGCTAATTAGTAGTAGCGCGTGTGCGGGAAACTCGCTACTGATAAGTTTTTAGCAGTAGCACGCTCGGCGTAAACCGCGCTGCTACAAATATCGACCGGCGGTGTTCACCTAACTCCATTTAGCAGTAGCGCGGTGGCGGGAACCACGCTACTGCTACGGATGTAGTAGTAGCGCGCTTTTTCTAGGATCGCTGCTGCTAAATTTCAAATTGGCACACTTTTTTGTCCCGGTTAGCAGTAACGCCATCACCCAAAGCGCGTTGCTGCTAATTCCTTAGCAGCAGTGCGTTTTAACTCCCGCGCTACTGCTAATCCGCACCAACCCACCACCTTTTCCCCACCCGTCCCTCCCCCTCCCCCTCCTCTCTTCCCTTTCCCCTACCTCCCACATGCTCCCACTCTCACTCTTCTTCTTCCTCAATACTTCTCCCCTATTACTCTCTCTCTTATATCCACCTTTCTCTCTCTTCATTACTCCTACCTAACTACATCACCTCCATTAATACATCTCCTTTCTCTTTTTCCTTTCCCCTCCACTAGTTGAAGTTGTCTCCTCCCAAATTAGGTAGCTAGGTAGATGTAGGATTTAGTTAAGTGACCTATTTTCCCCCTAACTAGATCTATCTTTGTCAAGAAGAGCTTTGTGCACTTTTGATCTCCCTACAACATCATCTCCACCGTGTGCTCGATCTCGAGATAGAGGTGTTGAAAATTTCATGCTTTTGCAAAATGGAAATATGTTTATGTGTGTGTGATATGTTTGTGGAAATTGTGTGTGTGGCATGAGCTGATGCCAAATTGTGCTTTTGAGTTGCCTATGTTTTGCCGAAATGTCAATTTATTTCCATTTCGGCGAATTCCGGGCAAACTCTAGATCCATATATGTCCTATTTTTACGGAAGGTCATGCCGAATTTTTGTATGACTTTGATGCATGCATGCATTTTTATAATCAATTTGTTTATTATTACCGTGCAGAGTTGACGATGGTCAGTGGAACGATGGTGGACAGGTGGTTGCGGTCGGCGGTGCAGGACATGAAAGAAAATAACCGGACAGAGGTTTTATGTCTGTGTCGAAAATGCAAAGGAATAGTTTGGCTCGACCCCCATGACGATGGTCGTGTCGAAGCGCACCTGCTCATGACTGGTTTCATGGATGGCTATACTCGGTGGATAATTGAAGATGAGGATGATGATGTTGAGGATGTCGACGGGGCAGGCAATGATGACACGGGGCAAGACGAAGAGATGATCGATAATGGCGGCGGGGAAGAGGCCGGACATGGCGGCGGAGAAGGGCTGGACATGGCGGAGGAGAAGGGGCCGGACATGGCGGCGGAGAGAACGACATGGACTCCACGCAGCAGAGTTCGTCAGTAATAAGTTCAATCGTGCGGGACCCTCATGTTCAAGCATTGCTTCTCAAGGAGATGAGTACTGAGAGAGATGCTTCTAGAGAGGAGGCTAAGCTGGAGAAACTGGTGGTAGACTCGAACACTCCATTGTATGATGGTTGCAATCCTGAGGTGACCCGCTTGAGTTTCACGCTCCAACTCCTGAAGGCGAAGGCTAAAAAGAAATGGACTGACACTAGCCTCGATGAGCATCTCAAGTACCTAAAGGATGTTCTTCCCGCGGGTAATCTATGTCCTACTAGTGTTGATGAGGCCAAGAAGATCGTGTGCCCTCTTGATCTGCCACACGTTAGATACCATGCATGCATCAACGATTGCATAATTTATCGGAAGGACCACGCGGAAAAAACAAGCTGTCCGGTGTGCAATGCTTCTCGATACAAGAAGGCTGGGAAGAAATGTCCCCAGAAAGTTGTATGGTACTTACCGATCACTCCCCGTCTCCAGAGGTATTTTGTAGATCCCAAGGAAGCAAAGCTAATGCGCTGGCACGCGGAGAGGAAGAAGCCCGACGATGGAGATGATCCGTAGCTGAGACACGTGAACGATGGAAGCCAGTGGAGAGCGTTGAACAGCTTCTATCGGTATTTTGAATGTGATGCAAGAAACATCATGCCCGGCGCGTGTACCGATCGCATGAATCCGTTTAGCAACCAGAACACCAACCATAGCACATGGCCCGTGTTTGTATGGATGTACAACCTCCCCCCTGTATGTGCATGAAATCGAAGTACATTCACATGAGCATGCTTATTCAAGGGACGAAACAACCAGGAAATAATATTAATTTGTATCTGGGGCTACTTCAAGAGGAGTTAGACACGTTATGGAAAACACCGGCCAAGACATGGGATGCCAGCAAAGGCGAGTATTTCAACATGAGAGTCGCGCTGATCACGAAAGTGCATGACTATCTCGGTTACGGATATGTGGCAGGCCAGGTGTGCCATGGATATTGCGGATGCACGTGGTGCATGGATGATACGACGTCTCAGCAGCTAACGTCAAGGAAAGATGGCGGGTCTAGGAAAATCGTGTACATGGGGCATCGAAGATGGCTTTAACAGGACGACCTTCACGTAAGCAGAGCGGTGCCGAAATCGATGAGCTGTTGAAAAACTGGAAGGAGTGCCCCGCGCCGGGAAAGACGATGAGAAAGGCGCCGGAGCCGCTGCTGAAGGTATGGAAGACGAGGTCTGTGTTCTGGGACTTGGAGTACTCGCACAAACTTGATACACCTCATTGCCTTGATCAAATGCATATTTGTAAGAATGTCCTTGAGAGCTTGCTCGCAACACTGATGAACATACCAGATAAGACCAAGGATAGGCCGAAGGCAAGAAAAGACTTGCAAGATTTAAAAATTAGGGAAGATCTGCACATGTCGCCCCGTAAAATGTCAGACGAGACAGAGATAGAGACAGAGGCACGGGAGAAGAAGGGCAAGAAAATAAAGAAAGAGGATTATTTCCCCCCTTCTTGCTTCACCTTAAGTCAGGCTGAGATCAATCAATTCTTTAAGTGCCTTACCGGAGTCAAAGTTAGTTCCGGTTACTGTGGCAAGATAAGCAGATATCTAGACACGGACAAGAAAAGGTTCAGCGGGATGAAGTCTCATGACTGTCATGTGATGATGACGCAGATACTACCTGTTGCCCTTAGAGGGATAATGGAGAAGCACGTCCGTGACACGCTTATTGGTCTCTGCAACTTTTTCGACGTCATCTCTCGAAAGTCGATCAGTGTGAAGCAGCTCCAAAGGCTACAGGAAGAGATTGTTGTGATACTGAATGAGCTTGAGATGTACTTCCCACTCGCGTTCTTTGACGTGATGGTGCATCTGTGTGTCCATATTGTGGATGACATAATAGACCTGGGGCCGTCATTCCTGCACAACATGATGCCGTTTGAGAGGATGAATGGGATCATCAAAGGATTCGTTCATAACATGTCCCGTCCGGATGGAAGCATCGTCCAGGGCTATTTGGCACAAGAGTGCATCTCTTTCTGTGAGAATTTTCTATATGGCGCAGACCAGCCGCCTGGTGTTAGTGTTGGTTTGCCTGTTAACAAGCACGATGGGAGGCTCGAAGGAGATGGTCAGTGCAACGGTTGCAGGGAACTGCACGTGGCATACTCAGATCGATGCAGCGACTTTGACAGAGCAAACTTGGTAGTGTTACAACACCTAGACGACGTACATCCTTTCGTGGCACTTTACAAAGAAATTATCGCAAAGAAGTATCATGACCGGGGGGTATGCAGGACGAACGCCGAGGTTACTAGAGAGCACAACTCCACTTTCCTGCATTGGTTCAAAGAGCATATTATTGCTAATCCCCCGGAGGAGGGCTCTAAGGACGGATTGCTCACATACGCCTTAGCACATGGCCCCTCGCCCAACCTCGTAACCTATCAGGCATATGATATCAACGGATACACGTTCTACACAGAGGCCAAAGATATGGACAGTGATGATCAGAACTCAGGGGTGACGATGGACTGCATGACCGGCAGCGACAATGGTGCAACTAAACGATTTTATGGAAGGGTCGAGGAGATTTGGGAGCTTGACTACTCTGGAATGCACAACACGACGATGTTCCGTGTCAGATGGGCAAAGATAGTCGAAAGAGAAAACCGGATTTTCACTACCATGAGTATACCCGACACCAAGAGCGCTACCGTGAACGATACCGCAAAAAACGAGCCATGGGTACACGCTAAGCACATGACACAATGCTTCTTCATAACCGACCCATGCAATCCCAGTCGTGTTGTCGTGAGGAGAGGCAAAAGGAACATCATTGGAATGGATGGAGTCGCCAAAGAGGAAGACTATGATCAGTACGGAAATCCAATGAGGGAAGATGACGATGATGATGAAGTATACGTCAAAATAAGAATCAATACTACATTACCTAAGAAAAATCGTACTCCATGGAAAAGGCAAAGTCAAAATGAGGGGCTCAATTATTCTTCGACGAACAAGAAGGGAAAGAAGCTGACTCAAAAACGAAAACGTCAGCGCTGAGGAACCGTTTGTTATTGGTCAAATGATGTAATATATATATATATATATATATATATATATATATATATATATGTTCCTATTTTGTATACACTCTTAGCCATTATTATGCATGGGTCCAATGATGTAATATATATGTTCCTATTTTGCATACATATTTAACGGTCAAAGATGCAATGTATATCACCCTCCCTTCGTTCACTGCTCTCGGGAAATAAAAGTGGGAGAAAATAAAGGAAAAGAAAAAGGAAAACTGGCAGTAGTAGTAGCAGCAAATTTAGTATAAACTACTACAACTACTGAAGGTAGTAGCAGCGCGTTTTGTCCATACGCGCTGCTGCTACGTCCACTTAACCCAAAATTCTCACTATCTCTGCTTCATCCCGCCTCCCCCCCAAATCCCCACTCTCTCTTCCCCCGTCGCTCGCCCCCGACCCCGGCACCGGCGCTCGCCCTCGACCCCGGCGCTCGCCCCCGACCCGGCCCTCGCCCTCGACCCCGACCCCGGCGCTCTCTCCCGACCCGGCCCTCGCCCCCGACCCCGGCGCCGGCGCTCGCCCCCGACCCAAGCGCTCGCCCCCGACCCCGGCGCGCTTGCCCCTGACCCCTCGCCCCTTGCCTCCCTCCTCTGCTTCCTCCCCTCCCAACCTCGGCCGTCGTCGGGCCTGCCTCCTCGCCCCTGCACCCTCTGTAAACCCCCCCCCCCCTCTCTGCTAGGCTTCTTTAGTTAATTTACTTAGGTTTTAGTTAGGGCAGTCTGTTAATTAGGTTATCTATTTAGTTATGAATTTAGCTAGGTTTCAAAATTAGCTGAATTTATATGCAAATTTGAACTAGACATGTGATATGTGGATATGTCATGTTTTGGACATGTCATGTTTGGAAAATGATCCGAGTGGCCTATGTTACACCGGAATGTTGATTCATTTCCGTTTCGGTGAATTTCAGGCGCTCGATATGTCCATTTTTTTAGCAAAGGTCATGCCGAAATTTCCCGTGAATAGAGGCATGATTTGTGCTACATAGTTGGCATATCGAGTGCTGGCACATAGATTTATTTTTATGTCATTTCTCATTTATTCATACTTTTAGAAATAAATGAGGACACTTAATCATAGGAAACATGTCAAACAACGAAGAAACTGGGCCTTCTGACCAAGATGCAGACGAGATGGATTATGAGGGTGAACAAGAGTACCTCGATTATTTGACTGCTAAGCAAGGTTTGGAGGTCGGCCTCGATGATGGTACTGACGCCGACATCGATACCGACGGCGTCGGCATCGATGGCGGCGCCGAGACCGGTGGGGAAGGTACCGGCGGGGAAGATACCGGCGGGGATGGTACCGGCCCTGATGCCGCTACCGAAAAGAGGAAGCATAAGAAGCAGAGGATACGAACACCTAACAAACTAGGGATTGGACGACTTGTGATCACAAAGATGGCACCTGGCAAGTTTGAGCCGTTAGAGCCGGAAGAACCTCGCAAGTGCTATGGGAACCAAGTAGGATGCATCCTACGGGAATGCACGAGCATCAACGACGATGACTTAAGGAGTAAAGAACATTTGATGCAGTTGCTCCTAACGAAGTTGCACAAGAGATTCAAGTTCCCCGACCGGGATGATAACATAGAACAACCGTGGGATGATCCGAAGATGAAAAAGATTAATAATCACGCCATGGGCATGTTCAACAATGATTTGGCCTCCTGGAAAGGGAGGGTGAAACGAGCTATTGAGGCTGATGAACCCCTGTCCAAGATTCTGGAGAAAAATCCGACACTTACGGAAGAGGAGTTCGAAAAGTTCAAGGACACTTGCGCTACCGAGGCAACCAAGGCTAAGGCTGCAAAATTCAAGAGCCTTCAGCAAAGGAACACGGGGAAGCATCGCCTCGGAAGCCGTGGCTACCTCGGTAAAAGTCCCATATGGGATAAGGAGGACGCGGAACGTGAAGCCGCGGGTCTCCCAGACCCCTTCGCGAAGTTCACCAACCCCTTGGAGCGTGACTTCATTAGGGCCCGCTACAAGTGGGACAAGGAGAAAAAGGTTTTTTACACAGACAAGATCACGAGGAAATTGATTAGATTACTGGAGAAGTAACACCAGCTTGCAGCCAAAAGCCCTACTTCTACGATGAGGCCCAAGTGGGACACCCCTCTTAACCGGGCCTTGAACGAACTTAAGGGACTCCCTTTGGGCCAGCAGCCGCAATATGGTCGTGTGCACGACGCTGGAGACGATGCCACGTGGAAGGTGTTTTACAATGAGGGCCTGGAGGCCAAGAAGCAGAAAAAGAAGTTTAGTCAGGCAGACATCGACGTGAAGGTGAAGCTTGCGGTCGAGAAAAAAGCAGCTGAGGACGCGAAAAAAGCAGCCGAGGACAAATATGAGTTGCTACAGTAGGCAGTCAATGCATCTGTAACTGCATGTAGAAATGATTTCGCTACTAACTTGGTTCCGGTTATCATCAACTGGACGAAGGAAAATCCAGACAAGACGGTACATGATTTCCCGTTGCCCAGTTTGACCAGTGTGAAATCGGGGCACGAGGATTTGCCTCCTCCAGTACAGCATGTGGGAGCGGACGACGAGACCCCGCCACGGATTGGAAGCTGCAAGGGTTGGGTGCTGCTATGGCCGAAGAATCTTATTCGTCTGGAGTCGGCCGACAGCACACCAATAACCACACATCAACAAGCATGTGCGGAGACCACCACCCCGCCTATGCAATTACCAGCTCCTGTAGTGCCGGGTGAGAGCGGTGGACGACATGATGAAGGGGGTGCAATAGTACTGGCTGATGTAATTTCTCCTGTAGAACAGAGAATGGATGATGAGACGGAGGTCGACCCTATGGATTTCCTCAATACAAACGCGTATGACTGTGACATAGATATGATGAGTCAACCATATGACGAATCAGGCTATCAGCTTGCTAATGAGGATATGGATGATATGCCCGGGCAGGGTCATAGAAAGGATTGCAAAAAGTCTCTCTTCATGAGATCCTCACAGGACACGCCTGAAATCCTCACTACAGCTCAACCTTTGCATTTCTCCAGTCCCTTTTTCTTTCGGTGTTTGGTGTCATTTCTGTCCCAGTAGAGTGATGCCAAGTGATGCCGACACTGTTTGCAAAAATGGTGCTCAGGCATCGCACCGATGTCTTTCTTTCAGTCCCGTCTATCGTTTTGGTGATGGACATGTTTCTATCCGGATCGTTCTTTTATTTTGTCATGTTGACAACCCTTAATGATCTTAGTTATCAAGAAAGGGCAATGTCAGCAGCCTCAGTTTTTCCCCGCTATCCTATTTCTTGGATGAGTACGGATTTTTTTCCGTTCACTTGATAATAATGTAGTTACGACTTTCGTGTCCCACTACATGATTACCAAGTACGTCCTCGCCTCCGAGCTAGTCCAGGTTGCTATCTGGCTAAGCTAGCACTTGGTGTAGCGCTATTTACACCGATTCTTCCACACTTTTATTCGTCCTCGTGCACATCATCACAGCATATTAGACCGCAATACCGGAGTTTCCGCGAGATTTGTGTGCTTAGGTGTGCGTACATATTATTGTCTGAGTAGCAGTAATATGTGATGATTGCTTGATTAATTATCTTAGTAGTATGCTTGTGTGCTTTTGTTTTAGTCATTTCTGTTGTTCCTTTCTTTGGGCCTTCGGTGTTACAAATTTTCCCCCTATTAAAGTTGCTCGTCAGCCGACACCGGACCCGAAGAGTCAGCAAGAAATGCATATATTTGGAAACTCAGCTAAACAGAATGTAATTATCAGCTGACTGCAGTGAAATTGGAATATCTCGTCTGAATGCAAAAGAAATCCTGGGTGAACCGTTAGTATCAAGTTTGCATTAGCATGCACTCATCACAACAAAATGATTAAATCAGTAAGAAGATAAATTGTGTGCAAGGTTGACATAATATTATCAAAGGTATGGCTCAGATACAAGTTTAGTTTTTCGTTGAGCATGATTTTGGAACTCGATGTACCTGGAAGCAGTCAAAAATATGGCATATACTTAGAAAGGAGGATAGTCCAGTAAAACCCTGTTTCATACAAGAAATCAACATCAGAAAAATATTAAGATGGTATGTATATGTGGAAATCGGTCTGCATATCACAATAAGAAGTTTCTGGTGTAAGCAACCCACTTTTCCCTTGCAAGCTACCAGAGAAGCTTCCAAGCCAATATTCATCTATCTTCCTCAGTATGATATATGGATGATTTATCGCGCAAGGTACTCTGTCTTCTTTAGTAAGCAACCGCAAAAGCTTCCAGCATAAGGTACTGAGTCTTTCCCCAGCAAAGTCTTTAAGGGGGTAAGCTTCTGAAGCATGATACCCAGTCTTCTTCAGCATGCTGTCCGATGAATGTTTTGAGCACAAGCCAGCAAATATTCCTCAGTAAGACATTGGTACAAGGTAGTACGCTGCGAATTGATAGCATATGGCAGTGAATCCCAAGAATCAGATCGGCAACATTTTGGTCAGAATCAAGAACCAGTCAGAATACACGTCTGTCTCGGAATCAGGTCCTCATACATATGCAATGAGCATACCATCAAGATCTTACAAGTCACTCGGATGAGGATCTAATAACCACGTGAGGATGATTAAGAGAAGAAAGCCAGTATACACCGTAGTGTGACAAAGGATTATGAGGATTGACGACATCAATGAGCTCAATACAAGTACCCGTGAACCTAGAAAATGATCCTGATGAGCCCTTGTCCCCTTTTCTCCAATGACGGCACCACGCCTGTGATCTGAGCTATTTCTAGCTATCCGGGGTGGATGTCAATTTTTGTTTCTCTCTTCAACGACTGTCACGAGTCTGAGCTGTTTTTCGGCCGTCTCGTACAGCTGTTGAGTTTCTTTTTGTGACGGTAGCCCTATAGCTGCTTTTTGGCTATTTTAGGGAGCTGCCACCTTCTTCTTGTCGACCCGGTCTCAGGCTCTGAGCTTCTTTTCGGCCGTCCTGAGCCATGGTTGAGTTATTTCATTAATGTCCCAGACCTAAGTTGTAAAGAACGCTCTGGTGGCTACTGATTTATTTGCCTATTTCTTGCAAGGGTTTCAGATGATCATTTCCGAACGATCAAAATTTGAGAGGTGTTGAACCTGCCATTTAATGGGTTACCCTGTCAGAAAAATGAGGATAAACTACAATTGCCGAAAAATTGCACCGACAGTACCTATGGTCATACAAAGAAGCAATATGGCCCAGCTCTTTCAGCCAAGGATCCAGACCAAGAAAACAATAATGAAGGAGCAAGACCAGTGAGGCAGGTATGAAAATTGTATACGACCCCCATGGTGCAGATACCACGGACAGTCTAAGTCAGTATTGATCCACATGGGTATGCCTACAGCATGAGTAATCGGCATGAGGAATAACAGTCTGGAAGCCTGAGTCCTCACTTATATGAATCATCATGGATAGCCTATCGTGAACAAATTTTTTCCGTCAAAAACATCGTCAGTCAAGTCTGCGCATATTATCATACAGGCCAAACCCTTTATGCTGGCCGCGACAGGAGGCAAACAAATATTTGGTACAGATCCAATACTCACGACAGTGGAATCAATTAAGATGATTCAGAAACTTCTGCGATGAGTCAGAATCTGTCAGGAAACGGGTATGTTTTAACTCACTGTTTGGAACCCAAAGGACCTGCACTTAGTGGAGAAACCGAATGCAATGGGTCAGAGCTTGAGTTTCCATCAGAATAATCTGATCATCATTACATAAAAGGTTGTCAGTACCGGGTGGCACACCCAGCGGAAATCACTTTTGGATTTGTGAGACGGACATATATTGCAGTTGTGAAAATCAAATCACACTCCGCTAGTCAGTAGATCTAAAAAGAAATTAGAGCCTATACAAGCATGAACAAGCAAGGTAAGATCTGTCAGAATGTGGATACAGTAAAGCAAACCACCCAGGGACAGTCAGATAAAAATTTAGTGGGAACAAGAATAAAGGAAAAAAGGATACCCGAGTTGGAAATGGTTTCCTTAAGTCAGCATATTCATACTTGTTCCCCGAGCAACCAAATCTCGAGGACGAGATTTCTTTAAGGGGGTAAGTTTTGTGATAGCCTGATTTTTGGCCCTTTCTTTTTCTTTTGTTTTTCCGAGGTTTTTGCCTGAGTTTTCTTTTTCCCGGCTTTGTGGCCTGGAAACCGAGGAAGATGCCCTCTTCTTTGCTTCCAGAGTGTCTTGTCATTCCCAAATCTTTCCCTAGACCCTGTCATCTCCATCCTAGCCCAAATCTCAATATTCTTTTTATTGGGAATATTCCTTTTCTATTAAAGGAATAACTCAAATTGCCCTAGGTTGTGAAGCAACCTATATTTCCCACACTCCGAAAATTCCCAAATAATTCTCATAAATTGTTTGGGTCATATCTTGATCAAGTATGGCAACACTTTTCATTGCCATGTTCAATAATAATTCCCCAATATTCTTTTTCCTATTCTGCCCTGAATGGCACTTTGTGAAGGAAGTTTCATTTATATTTATCATATTGACTCCCAACCTTTTTGGGCATGTTTATATGTCCAAATAATTTCCTCAGGCACAAGTTCAAATTTATTTGCCTAGCCAATATTCCTCAGTGAATTTTTAAAGTTTCTGTCAAACAGAAAGCTTTGTGAAGGAAGTACTAGCTAGGAGTACCCAAATGAGTTAAAATTTTGCACACTCCTTAATGTGCTCATTTTAACCCCTTCCACCCATTTGCAGCCCCATACAATCATCTATGTGGTCACAGGAGCAAATCTTTGTTTCTGGGAATATTTTCAGGTTGTGAAGCAAGTATATTTTATACTGCTTCAAAAATCCTAATAAATTACCAGATCATTCTTCTACCCATAAAACGTCTCTCCATACAATTTGGCATCATTTAAATGAGCCATTTGATCACCATAATTATTTCAAGTTTCTGTCCAGAGGAGATGTTTGTGAAGCAAGTACCATTTTGGATTTGCCAAATGGTATGAAACTTTGTGAGCATCTTCATATGTCCTAATGACTAAGCTTTGCCCAATTTGAGCTCAAGTGGACACTCCATGTGAGTGCATCTTGCGGATCTTCACTTCTGGACCAAGTATGCATTTGTGAAGCAACTGCAGTAAATCTTGATCCTTTTACCCTCAAAACCTCCAGGATCATAGTACCTCCATAGCTAAACACCCCAGACAACTTGTTTGGCCCATAGCATATCCCTGTTGACCACATTGAGCTGGTAAAGTTTACTGCAGTAAACTTCAGAGCTCACTAACTGTTTAACCAGAGCCTCTTTCACCTAGTTACCACCTCAGTGCAAACCCATCTTCGAAGGACTTACCACTAGACATCAATTTCCAGCTGTTTGCCTCCCCCACATGCCAGCACTAGTGGTGACCACCATTTTGGCATGCCATGCGCAAGTCCAGAGCACTATTTGTGCTGGACCCCCTCCTCCTCTTGTCGGCTTCGTGCTTGTGAAGATGTCCAATTTGTTCCCCATGTCGTCGCCGTTCTCCTGGACCCCTCTCCCCCTCCGGAAGCTAGCTCACCGACGCAAACCGCCGTGCGCCCACGAGAGATCTGTGGCCGACCAAGCTTTAATGGCGCTCGGCCTCTTCCTCTGCCCCTCCTTTGGCCTCCTTCTTCATATGAGCTCCTCCCTGTGCGTCGCCGTCGCCTTCCCCCGAGCCACTGCGTGAGCACATGCGTCCGCGGCGCCGAACACGCGCCGCCGGCGGTGCCAGCTCGGCCTCCCTTGCCCCGCCTATAAATGGCCATCCCCCGAGCCTCCCGAGCTCACCTCTAGCCTCTCCACCCTCCACTAGCCCCGCCCAAGCTCTTCCCTAAGCTCGAGACGCCCTCCACGACCACCATTATCGCCATGGCCACCGCCCCCTCTGGCCTAAATTCGCCCAACGCCGAGCCTCCCCCTCCGTTCGTCCACCACCACCGGCTTCCCCACCTCCCGTAGGACCTCCCCACCCTCTCACCTTGTCGCTGGAGGACCGGAGCCCCTCGCCCCAAGCTTAACCGCCGCTGGCCGCCCCCTCGGGTGCCCCTCACCGCGGCCGCCATAGCTCTCCCCAGCGCCTGTATCCTCTCTGAATGGAAGCCGCGTGGTCTCCCGAGCCCGCCGGTGGCTTCGCCTTCACCAGAGACGGCCGGAGCCGGCCGGCCCGTCGCCGGTGACGCGCCCTCCCCTGCCTCCTCCGTCCCGTGCGGGAGCAGGACGAGGAAGAAGAAGACAGAGGCATTGACCTGGCCAGCTGGCCAGGCGGGCCCGTCCCCTACTCGTGCACCCCTCCTAAAAGTCCCTGAACTTCAACCCCTCATATCTTTTTGCCCGTAACTCTGTTTGAGCCCCCTCCAACAGAGAACTATTTCCGGCAAATCTTTCCGCAGCTTCACCGCACTTCTCCCCGGTGCCTTCTTCATCCCCAGGCAAGCCACAATACCCACTTGCATGATAGTCATGCGGTAGCCATGCTTTTAAACTTGAATATTTAATAAATGTTTGCTTGTTGAAAAGATGGTTATCGTTGTTCTGGTGATGTTCAGATTTGCATGTTCACTTTTGTGCTATGTTGTCTTGTACTCTGTGATCATGTTAAACCTGCTAGTATTACCTTTCATATGTTTATGATTGCTAGTGATACATGTGGATGTTGGTGATGGTCATGCTAGTCAGTATGCGATGCTCAGTGGATATGATTTATTGTTGATATGGTGGAAAGTTATGTGATACCCTCATGATTATGTTGATGTCATGTTCATGTATTTTATCATGGCTCAGCATATTTGCATTCAAGTTTAACCGGATTAAATTGAACTTGAACAACTGTTGGCTGAGTCATGGTGCCGCTGAATCGATGCTGACCAGTGCAACCACGCTTACCAGTATGGGACGGTCCTAACTGGGTCTATTGTCGTGCCTCTCACCGGTGCCTCCAACGAGGGAAGGTTATGGGCGTGATGTACCCTGGCCCGGTAGGCAGGCATAACCTTGTGTGCCCGTTGTTGAGTTAGTTTTTGGATCCGTGTCCCAGAGTAGGACGGGCCACGACGGTGGTCGTTGTGTCTGGAGGTAGACACGGGGCCACCCATGACTTAGCCCAGTGGGGAGTGGGTCGGAGTGGCCGGGAGAGTGTCATGGCAGTAGGACAGTTTTGTCAGAACGCTGTTGGTCCACCCGAATGGGAGTGTGAGGCCATGGGTTCCGTAGTGTGGGTACAGTGTACTAACCTCTGCGGAGTGTATATTAAATCTATCGATAGCCCCGCCCGCGGATAAGGGCCCAGGTCGAAAGTAGGTCACACCATGAGTCAACAGTAATAAGAATAATGTGGTTAATAACAATGAGATAAGTTGGTTGTGATCGCCGTAAGGATCACGGGCCAAGTGTTGGTCGGGTTGTGATCGCCGTAAGGATCACGGTCCAAGTGTTGGTCGGGTTGTGATCGCCGTAAGGATCACGGGCCATGTGTTGGTCGGGTTGTGATTGCCATAAGGATCACGGTGGTATAGATGATACCGAGTCGTTGTATATTCATGATGTTGTACGAGAATCGTGGTTAAAGGTCAAGCTCCTTGTGGTCATTTACTAATTACTATGGTATTGTTTATACCAAGCTTGATTTAATCCTGGGGTGATCGTGTGATGTCTGAGGTTGGTAAGTGATGCATGTGACGGTTACGAGGTAACTCGAGCAGAATAAGTGGTGCATGTAGTGACATCATGTTGCATGATAGTATTGTCGGATTAATATGTTCATGCCATGTTCATGTTGTGTTAACTGTATCATGTTCAAGTTGTTCATGCTATATTGTTCTGATGATATCATGTTAAATTCTGCTTAACCTATAATTGCCATGTTGTTGTCTGCCTTGAATGCTTCTGGTTTATTGTGAGCTCGCAAGTACATTCAATGTACTGACCTGGCGTGTCATGCCAGTTTGCAGGTCATGCCGGATTTGATTGCTTGCTTGTCGTGCTTTCCGTTTGTGCGAGCTAGGATAAGCGTTCCAGCCAGATTCCCTGCGGAGTGAAGTTCACCACCGTCGTTGTTGTTCCGCTGCTAGAGTTCTTCCGCTGCATCGTGTTGTTCTGCTGCTTTCATAGAGCAACAGTGGCAGGCGTAGTGTCGTCGTGCCGATGTAATCATTGTACCCAAATAGATTGTTATAAAGAGCTGGTTTGTTCTATGCTAAGTAGTGTCGTATTCCAGAAGACTTCATCTCGATCTCTGGGCTGGAATACGGGGCGTTCCGGTTTTCTCTGAGCCGGGGTGCCACACCGAACCTAAGATCGCCCCCATTGTTGACACGCATGGGAGCCGCTGCTCCCGTGTATCCGGCCCCAGAGATATGTCCTCCCTGGTCTGGATCCTGCTGAGACGACACCTCGGTGTCGCACCTAGGCTTCAGGGAAGGGGCCTCTGGAGATGTCTCACTCTCCAGGGTATCTAAGCTCAGCGAATCCTCCGATGAGGACTGTCTGGCATGGGACCTTGTCGGGCTGCACAAAGTATGGTGACAGTTAAACTACTACATCCTAATGACCTCGGTCACGTAGGCGTGTTCGGATTTTGTATACTTACGACTTTACCAGGGGCTGGGCCCTGGGATCCCACTCCGGGCTGCTATTAGCAGCCGTGGTGGACGCCTATGGGAGGGAACCTTTCCCCCTCTTTGGCGATTCGGCCTCCAGGGATGAGGAAGCCGTCCTTTTCTTCCCTCCCCCTGCGGGGGACTTGTCTTCTTCCTCCTCCTCTTCGTCTTCGGAGGAGGGATGGTTGCTGGAGTCTTCGGATTTTGTGTCCGAAGCATCGCGACGACAGAGGCCACTCCAGGTCTTCTTGACCTTCTTGGAGGCCTCTTTCTTTGGCGCCTCGTAAGGCGTTGGGACTAGCATCTTTGTCAAAAGAGGTCCGGCCGGTTCCTCCGGCAGCGGGGCCGGACAGTGTATCTGCTCCACCTTTTTCGTCCATTCCTGGGATTATTGTAGAAAGCATGATAAAAGTGTCTCCCCCAGGACATGTCAGCTAAAACATGGATGGGCAAAGCACAACAATGACTTACCGGACTTGCAGAGCGGGATAGTTGATATCCGCGGTCCTCGGCGGAGCCCGGCCATGGTTTGCCAGACTTGAAGAGCACCTTCCAGATGTCCTTGTGGGAGGAGCCATAGAGCTCCCGTAGGGTCTGGTGCTCAGCTGGGTCATATTCCCATAAATTGCAGGCTCGACGCTGGCAAGGGAGAACCAGGAGAACTAACATCACCTGGACTATGTTGACGAGTTTGACATCCTTGTCGACCATGCTCTGGACGCGCATCTGGAGCACTGATAGCTCGTCGGATGAGGACCAGTTCAGGCCCTTCTCAGGCCAAGACGTGAGCCGTAGTGGGGCTCCGGATCTGAATTCAGGAGCAACGTCCCACTTTTTACCGTGCGGTTCGGTGATATAGAACCACTGCTGCTGCCACTCCTTGACGGAATCATTGAAGGCTCCCGTCGGCCATACGACCTTGGGCATCTTGCTCACCATGGCGCCGCCGCATTCGGCGTGCTCTCCATTCACCACCTTGGGCTTCACGTTGAAGATCTTCAGCCATAAGCCGAAGTGGGGCGAAATACGGAGAAAAGCCTCACACACGACGATGAACATCGAGATGTTAAGGAAAGAATTGGGGGACAGATCATGAAAATCAACCCCGTAATAATACATGATGCCGCGAACGAATGGGTGAAGGGGAAACCCGAGGCCGCGAACAAAATGAGGAAGAAACACGACCCTCTCGTGGGGCTCCGGAGTGGGGACGATCTGTCCCGCCGGCGGAAGACGGTGGCCGATTTTCTTGGCCAGGTACCCGGCCTCTCGGAGCTTTTTGATATCCCTCTCCCGGACGGTAGGGGCCATCCATTTGCCTCCTGCTCCAGATCCGGACATCTTCGGAGAACCTCTCTTCGGTGGAGAAGAAGAGTGCTTGGGCGCTAGGGCTCGAGCAAAGGAGAATGGACTAGCAGAAGGGAAAGGCGTGGGTAAAGAGGAAGAGACCTTATATCTTTATAGAGGCGGTAAAAGCTTTTGCGCCTCCCCACTTGCCTAGAAGAACCCGCTCGTTCCCCACTCGCCGCAATTAGCGGTGAGGTTGGGCTACCCATGCCCGTATTGATGAAAGCCCTGCGATAAGGGGTGCACGATCGCTGCTTCGATGAGACCGCCTCACAATATGTGCGGTGTTTGGTAGTAGAGACGGTTCAATAATGACTCGTCCATGGTGCTATGTCATGCTATCCAAAGATGTCAGCAGATTATGTTTGTAGAATATCGTTCTCTCCATGATGGTATGTGAAGATCATCTTGTGGATCCGGGCACGATTCAAGTGTTCGGTAATTACTTTGGAGTATTCGGAGATGGAACCCGCCTTGCAATGCCAAAGACAAACTGCGCGCCAGACTCATCGTCATTGAAGCCTGGTTCAGGGGCTACTGAGGGAGTCCTGGATTAGGGGTATCCGGACAGCCGGACTATATACTTTGGCCGGACTGATGGACCGTGAAGATACAAGACTCAAGACTTCGTCCCGTGTCCGGATGGGACTCTCCTTTGCGTGGAAGACAAGCTTGGCGATCCGGATAATAGATTTCCTTCTTTGTAACCAACTTTGTATAAACCCTAGCCCCCTCCGGTGTCTATATAAAATGGAGGGTTTAGTCCTTAGAGACACAATCATAATCATCATAGGCTAGCTTCTAGGGTTAAGCCTCTACGATCTCGTGGTAGATCAACTCTTGTAATACTCATATCATCAAGATCAATCAAGCAGGAAGTAGGGTTTTACCTCCATCGAGAGGGCCCGAACCTGGGTAAAACATCGTGTCCCTTACCTCCTGTTACCATTAGCCTTAGACGCACAGATCAGGACCCCCTACCCGAGATCCACCGGTTTTGACACCGACAACTATCTCATTGGAAAAAGGTGCCAAATATTTACCGACCACAAAAGCCTTAAGTACATATTCACCCAGCCAGATTTGAATCTCCACCAACGCGGATGGCTTGAGTTAGTCAAGGACTATGATCTTGGAATTAATTACCACCAGGGTAAGGCCAACGTGGTGGCCGATGCACTCAGCAGAAAGCCTGTCAGTTTAAATGCCATGATGGCAACCATGCCTACGGAACTCCAAGAAGAAATCACCCAGCTCAATCTGGTCATAGTTGAAGTTGGTCTTGCTAATATTATGGAAATTACTCCTACCCTCGAGGATGAGATCTGCAAGGCCCAGCCAGATGACACAATCTTACAAAAATATGTCAAGAAAATGTTAGCATGACAGACCTCGGATTTCTCCAAAGACCATCTAGGTACACTATGGTTCCGCGGGAGGATTTGCGTACCAAGTCAAGAAGGTTTAAGAAAGAAAATACTATCCAAAGCACATGAATCCTCATATTCTATTCACCCCGGAGGTACTAAAATGTACGAAGACCTTCGCCAAATATTCTGGTGGGATGGAATGAAGAAAGACATAGCATATTTTGTGGCCTGCTGCCACATATTCAATAAAGTAAAGGTCGAACACCAGAAACCAGCCAGACTCCTCCGACCGTTGCCCGTTCCGCAATGGAAGTGGGATGACATTGTTACGTCTTGAGCTTGCGTTGGTTTTTCTTGAAGAGGAAAGGGTGATGCAGCAATAGTAGTGTAAGTATTTCCCTCAGTTTTTGAGAACCAAGGTATCAATCCAGTAGGAGGATCCTCAAAAGTCCCATGCACCTACACAAACAAACAAAGAACTCGCAACCAACGCAACAAAGGGGTTGTCTATCCCTTCACAGCCACTTGCAAAAGTGAGATCTAATAGAGATAGTATGATAAGATAAATATATTTTTGGTATTTTATAATATAGATGCAAAAAGTAAAGATGCAAATAAAAGTAGATTGGAAGCAAATATGATAAGAGATAGACCCGGGGGGCATAGGTTTCACTAGAGGCTTCTCTCAAGATAGCATAAGTATTACGGTGGGTGAACAAATTATTGTCGAGCAATTGATAGAAAAGCGAATAATTATGAGATTATCTAGGCATGATCATGTATATAGGCATCACGTCCGCAACAAGTAGACCGACTCCTGCCTGCATCTACTACTATTACTCCACACATCGACCGACTCCTGCCTACATCCAGAGTATTAAGTTCATAAGAACAGAGTAACACCTTAAGCAAGATGACATGATGTAGAGGTATAAACTCAAGCAATATGATATAAACCCCATCTTTTTATCCTCGATGGCAACAATACAATACGTGCCTTGCAACCCTTTCTGTCACTGGGTAAGGACACTGCAAGATTGAACCCAAAGCTAAGAACTTCTCCCATGGCAAGAAAGATCAATCTAGTAGGCCAAACCAAACTGATCATTCGAAGAGACTTGCAAAGATAACTCAATCATACATAAAAGAATTCAGAGAAGATTCAAATATTATTCATAGATAAACTTGATCATAAACCCACAATTCATCGGACCTCGACAAACACACCACAAAAAGAATTTACATCGAATAGATCTCCACAAGAGAGGGGGAGAACATTGTATTGAGATCCAAAAAGAGAGAAGAAGCCATCTAGCTAATAACTATGGACCCGTAGGTCTATGGTAAACTACTCACAACTAGTCGGAGGGGCTATGGTGTTGATGTAGAAGCCCTCCATGGTCGATTCCCCCTCCGGTGGAGCGCCGATGAAGGCTCCAAGATGGGATCTTGCGGATACAGAAGGTTACGGTGGTGGAAATTGTGTTTCGTTGGCTCCCTGGATGTTTTCGGGGTACGTAGGCTTATATAGGAGGAAGAAGTACGTCGGTGGTCGCCCGAGGGGCCCACAAGACAGGGGGCGCGCCCTATAGGGGGGGCTCCCTCCTATCTCGTGGAGGCCTCGGCTGCTTCTTGACTTGCACTCCAAGTCCTCTAGATCACGTTCGTTCCAAAAATCACGCTCCCGAAGGTTTCATTCCGTTTGGACTACGTTTGATATTCCTTTTCTTCGAAATACTGAAATAGGCAAAACAACAGCAATACGAGCTGGGCCTCTGGTTAGTAGGTTAGTCCCAAAAATGATATAAATGTGTAAAATAAAGCGGTAATATAATAGCATGGAACAATCAAAAATTATAGATACATTGGAGACGTATCAAGCATCCCCAAGCTTAATTCCTGCTCGTCCTCGAGTAGGTAAATGATAAAAAGAGAATTTTTTATGTGGAATGCTATCTAGCATAATTCTTAATGTAATTTTCTTTATTGTGGCATGAATGTTCAGATCCAAATGATAAAAAATAAAAGTTCATATTAACATGAAAATGGTGATACTTCAAGCATACTAATCAAAGTAATCATGTCTTCTCAAAGTAACATGGCCAAAGAGAGTTATCCCTACAAAATCATGTAGTCTGACTGTTGCTCTATCTTCATCACACAAAGTATTTAATCATGCACAACCCCGATGACAAGCCAAGCAATTGTTTCATACTTTAATAATCTCAAACTCTTTCAACTTTCACGCAATACATGAGCGTGAGCCATGGACATAGCACTATATGTGGAATAGAATGGTGGTTGTGGAGAAGACAAAAAAGGAGAAGATAGTCTCACATCAACTAGGCGTATCAACGGGCTATGGAGATGCCCATTAATAGATATCAATGTGAGTGAGTAGGGATTGCCATGCAACGGATGCACTAGAGCTATAAATATATGAAAGCTCAACAAAAGAAACTAAGTGGGTGTGCATCCAACTTGCTTGCTCACGAAGACCTAGGGCATTTTGAGGAAGCCCATCATTGGAATATACAAGACAATTTCTATAATGAAAAATTCCCACTAGTATATGAAAGTGACAACATATGAGGCTTTCTAACATGAAGATCATGGTGCTACTTTGAAGCACAAGTGTGGAAAAGGAGATAGTAGCATTGTCCCTTCTCTCTTTTTCTCTCATTTTATTTTTTTTTCTTTTTCCTTTTTTCTTTTTCTCCTTTTTTTCTTTTTTTTCTTTGGCCCCCTTTTTTTCCTTTTTATTTTTGGCCTTTCTTTTTTTCTTTTTTTTCTTTTTGTAAAGTCCGAAGTCTCATCCCGACTTGTGGGGAAATCATAGTCTTCATCATCCTTTCCTCACTAGGGTAATGCTCTAATAATGAAAATCATCACACTTTTATGGATTTACAACTCAAAGCTAGAACAAGATATGACTCTATATGAATGCCTCCGGCGGTGTACCAGGATATGCAATGAATCAAGAGCGACATGTATGAAAATTATGAAGGTGGCCTTGCCACAAATACAATGCCAACTACATGATCATGCAAAGAGCAATATGACAAAAGTAATGCGTGTCATATGAACGGAACGGTGGAAAGTTGCATGGCAATATATCTCGGAATGGCTATGGAAATGCCATAATAGGTAGGTATGGTGGCTGTTTTGAGGAAGGTATATAGTGGGTGTATGGTACCGGCGAAAGTTGCGTGGCACAAGAGAGGCTAGCAATGGTGGAAGGGTGAGGTGCGTATAATCCATGGACTCAACATTAGTCAAAAGAACTCATGTACTTGTTGCAAAAATCTAGAAGTCATCAAAAACCAAAGCACTACACGCATGCTCTTAGGGGGATAGATTGGTAGGAAAAGACCATCGCTCGTCCCCGACCGCCACTCATAAGGAAGACAATCAATAAATAAAATTGTGCTCCAACTTCATCACAAAGCGGTTCGCCATACGTGCATGCTACGGGAATCACAAACCTCAACACAAGTACTTTTCATAATCACCTCAACTAGCATGACTCTAATATCACTACCTCCATATCTCAAAACAATTATCAAGCATCATATTGACCATAGCATCCAATTCTTTTCTATGATAGTTTTTATTATACCCAACTTGGATGCTCGTCATTCTAGGACCAACTTTGTAACCATAGCAAATACCATGCTGTTCTAAAAGACTCTCAAAAAGATATAAGTGAAGCATGAGAGACTAGCAATTTCTTCAAAAATAAGTCACCACCGTGCTCTAAAAAGTATAAGTGAAGCACTAGAGCAAAAACTATCAAGCTCAAAAGATATAAGTGAAGCACATAGAGTATTCTAGCAAATTCTAATCAAGTAGGCTTCTCCCAAAAGGTGTTTACAGCAAGTATGATTGTGGTAAACTAAAAAGCAAAGACTAATATAATACACGACGCTCCAAGCAAAACACATATCATGTGGCAAATAAAAATATAGCTCAAAGTAAAGTTACCAATGAACGAAGACGAAAGAGGGGATGCCTTCCCAGGGCATCCCCAAGCTTAGGATTTTGGCTATCCTTGAATATCTTGAGGTTCCTTGGGCATCCCCAAGCTTAGGCTCTTGCCACTCCTTATTCCATAGTCCATAAAAACAGGCAATATGGGATGGGCCTTCGGTTAGTAGATTAGTCCCAAAAATGATATAAATGTGTAAAATAAAGCCCATAAACATCCAAAAGTGGCAATATAATAGCATGGAACAATCAAAAATTATAGATACGTTGGAGACATATCAGACATCTGCATGGATTTTATCACCGGACTACCAAAAACCCAGCGAGGCAATGACGCAGTATGGGTCATAGTGGATATGTTAACCAAGGTAGCACATTTCATTCCCATCAGAACCACATACCATGCTGATCAGCTCGTACAATTATATGTGTCCAAAATAGTCAGTTTACACGGAGTACCTCGAACAATCACTTCTAACCGGGGGTCCCTATTTACCTCTGCTTTCTGGTCCCGTCTCCATCAAGCTTTGGGAACAACACTGAAATATAGTACCGCTTATCATCCACAGACCGATGGGCAGACTGTACGGGTAAACCAAATACTTGAAGATATGCTACGAGCATGTGCTTTGGCCCAAGGGCCTAAGTGGGAAGACTGTCTGCCGTATGCTGAGTTCTCCTACAACAATAGTTTCCAGGCCAGTTTAAAAATGTCACCATTTAATTGGTATCAAACTGGGGATAGCCTTATCTTCGGAACAGACCTCATGATGGAAGCTGAAAAGCAAGTACAAGAAATCCGAGACCGTCTGCGACTGGCCAAATCCCGACAAAAGAGATATTATGATGCAAAGCACCGGTAGGTCAGTTTTGAGCCCGGAGAACAAGTATACCTCAGAGTCACTCCTATGAAGGGAATAAAAAGGTTTCAGCGCGGAAAATTGGCACCTAGGTTTATTGGTCCACTCCCAGTTATGTCCAGAGTGGGTACTGTTGCATATCAGTTGGAACTGCCACCAGAATTGTCAGAAGTGCACAACGTGTTCCATGTCTCCCAGTTGAGACGATGCATCTCACCGCCCGAGAAAAGGACTGCTATGACAGAAATAGAGTTGGCTAAGGATTTAACATATGAGGAGAGACCGTTAAATTTTTTGGATGAGATGGAAAGGGTCGCTCGAAGCAAGGCGAGAAATTTTACAAGGTCCAGTGGGAGCATCATACGGAGGCAGAAGCAACCTGGGAGCAAGAAGAATTTCTAAAGGAAAATTATCCAGAATTATTTTCCCGAGCAACCGAATCTCGAGGACGAGATTCATCCTAAGTGAGGGAGGTTTGTGACAGCCTGGTTTTTGCCCTCTTTTCTCTTCTGGTTTTCAGTTGGGTTTGATTTGAATTTTTGAGTTTGAATCATTTCAATTGGACTTAAAACACTTGGGCATCACCTTGGCTTTCACCCAAGTGGCTCATTTCTCTTCCTAACCATCATTTCCTCTCTGATCTACCTCAAAATGATATCATGGATATTTTTCTTAAATGAAAAATATTCATTTTCCTCTCAAAAACCCTAACCAGAAACTTGTACTCCAAAGCAACCCCTACTTCTCTTGCCCACAAAAATCTGAGAAAATTCACAAAAATCCTGTGAACCGTAGGGCACCTCCCTGAGCAAAAAATATCACACCACTTTTTGGAATATTTTTGCTACAGAAATTATTTTCTATTCTGGACAGAAATGGTAGTTTCTACAGCAACTACCATTTTACTTGATCCATTGGTGCTGCATTTTCTTGTGCATCACTACCCTCCTAGATCATTGCTAACCACCAAAGCACAGCTCCCAACTCCCAGCCATTTAACCACATCAAGCTCTCAAAGTTATTGACCAGTAACTTGCAGTGAAGTAAAACTCAAGTTTACTGCGCCTGAGCTCAACTCAAAGCTTTGTTCCTAACCTAACACTAAGGACTACAAGACAAACACGAAATATGGGGCAAGCAGTAGCTCTATGCCGTAGTGCACGCGGTGACCACGCGTGTGCGTGATGCCAGCATGCTTGTCGCCGCGCTCTGGGTGCCGCTGAGCGCTCTCTTCGGCGCGTTCTCGCTTCCCCGCCTGCCAAACCTCACCAAACCTCGCCACCATCACCGTCCCGATGCCATTAACTCTACCCTGGCGCTCGCCGACGCCGAAGCTCGCCCAGCGAGCATGGGCGCGGTCCGGCCAACCCAACAGTGCGCCGTGCACTGTGTTCGTCGCCACCCCAGTGTTCATGTGCTCGTCTCCGTCCGTTCACAGTTCCCGCGTGAGCTGCATCGCCTTCCTCCTCTCTCACTGATGCCGCTCGTCACCGGGCGCAGTGTCCAGGTGTCCTCCGGTGGAGCCCGAACCCCTTGCTCCGCTCGGCTATAAATCCAGCCCCCTCCCAACCTTCTCGAGCATCCCCAGCACCACTCACACACTCCACAAACTCGTAGGAAGCCGTAGCCCGGCCGGGCAGGCCTCGGTCCGCCGTCCCTGAGCTCAAGCTTGCCGGCGATCCCCTCGGTCCGTCCGCACCACTCCAGCCCCTCCCAAGCTCAGGCGACTCTTCGAGGGCTTCCTCCATGCTTTAGTGGTGCCGTCCAACTCGGTTGGAGCCACTGGTGCAGCCCCTCGTCGACGTCTTCTCCAACTCCGGCGTCCACGGCTCTCTGCCGCTGCTGGAGAGGTTCATTTTGTCACTGTCCGACCACCCCTAGTTGTTCTACGGGTACGAGCAGGTGCGCCTCTCTCTGCTCTTTCGGTCCATCCCTCCAAATCGGGCCAAGTCGCTCTCCTCGCCGATGTGTGCTCCGGCGAAGCCCCGCCGTGCCCTGTCTCTCTCTCCCCTCCCTCTCACCTAACCAGCAAGGCCCACTGTCAGCCACTCTGGCCGTAGCCGAAGCAGTACGAGTGGAGGCGCCCCGCGGGGTTTACGCTTTTGACGTCACCCCCCGAGTTCTGTTTATATTAATTCAAATTCAAATAATTCCAGAACACTTCAAACAACCGTAACTTTTTAAACATAAGTCCAAATGAATTGATTCTTTTTGCATTGTGTTCTGTATGAAAATCTCTAGCAGCACACCAAAGATGAGGTTTTTCTCTGCTGCCTAGATTTTCTGGTAAATTTCAGAGTGTTTCTTGATATTTTCTTTTTGTGTTTTTGAATTGATTTCAGAAGGTGAAGATTGCCTTGAGGATCACCAAGAGGAGTGTGGCCCTCATCTGCACTAAGGCAAGCCACATCAACATTTTCATGGTGTCATCGCAATATTTGTGATTTTTTTTCAACTTGAATGATTAAATTAGTTCATGCATTTAAATCACCTAGTTAAATAGTTATTTTCATTCTATTACAAGCTTATTCATGTGGATATGTTGATTAACAGAAAGTTAAAAGTTAATTTAGTTAGATTTAAGTTAGTATAAGTAGTGATAGATTTTGGAGAAATAATTTGCTCATGAAAAAGGACTAGTTTGAATAATATTTTTCTTGTGTAAGAAAAATGATTATGCTAAGTTACTGCCATGATTAGTTGCTGCATAAGTATGACCAGAATAGTGCCATGAGTTTCTGAAATGTTTGATTAGTGATTGATATAAGTTGACCCGGTATTGTTCTGATGATTAGTGAAGCATGTTTTATGATTGCATTTGCATGACATATCATGAAACCGGTCATTTTTATTTTAAGTTGAACCTGATAATAAATCAACTTGAACATATCGTTGATCGGGTCATGGTGCCACTGAATCGAGTTTTTCCCAGCGCAACAACATTTTCCTTTATGGGAAGGCCTTTATTAGGTCGTTGTCATGCCTCTGGTCGGTACCTCAATGAGGGAAGGTTATGGACGTGTGGTACCCTGGCCCGGTAAGCAGACATAACCTTGTGTGCCCGTTGATGTTGTTATGGTACCTTGTCCCCGTTTGGGACCGTTTTGCCACGATGTGGTAGTTTTGCCACGGCGGTGGCCGTTGGTGTCTGGGGTAGACTCGGGGCCACCCATGACTTAGCCCAGTGGGGAGTTATACGGAGTGGCCGGGAGAGTGTCATGAGAAATGGAGGGGTTCTGTTGGAATGTCGTTGGTCCACCCGAATGGGAGTGCGAGGCCATGGGTTCCTTGGTGTGGGTACAGTGCGTTACCTCTGCAGAGTGTATTAAATCTATCGATAGTCGAGTCCACGGTTACGGACACGCTCAAAAGTAGGTCACACCATGGGTCAACATTTTAATAAATCTAGCACACTAAATTAATAACATGGCACTGTTGGAAAGAGGATGGTTGGAGAACCATGTTGATGTTGATGACCAAGTTGTTGGTCCGTTCGTGATCCGAGAAAGATCACCGTTTAGTTACAAGTTAACCCGTTTGATGAACAAGTTGTTGGTCCGTTTGTGATCCGAGAAGATCACCATTTGGTTACGAGGTAACCCATTTGATGACCACGTGGTTGGTCCGTTTGTGATCCAAGAGAGATTACTGTTTGGTTACGTGGTAACCCGTTGGTAAGCAAGTCTGTGGGACTTGAGGCACGAGATTTGATTCACTGCATCCATAGCATGATTTTGCATTGATAATTAAATTGGTTAACATCATGATATTGTTTGTCATTATGTTTATGCTTGTTGTGAGCTTACAAGTACATTCGATGTACTAACCTGGCGTGTCATGCCAGATTTCAGAAAAGGTTCGTTGGAACGAAGTGTTGTTCGAGTCTAGATCGTGTTCACATCGGTGTTCCTGTGCTATGGAGTCCCGCTTCATCGTCGTTCCGCTGTCGCGTAGTTTACGTGATCGAGGTCCCCTTGTGTTCAATAAATAATGTTGATATTGTTCAGCCGCACCGTGTGTGCCGCTTGGCCTCCTAACTTGTTGTAATATGAACCATGTTCCGCTAGCATCAATAAAGCGGTTGTATTTTATACCAAGATGGTGTGTGTTGCCAGAAGACATGGTCTCTGGGCTGGCAATGCAGGGTAAACCGGTGGCTCTGAGCTGGGGTGCCACACCAGAGGCTGGGGGTGGAGCTAATACCTGGCGCGTTGGCGAGAGAGAGTGTGTGGGGTTGGCAGTTGCCATTCAATTGGGCGTGGACGGCTAGGATTTGACGCCACAAACCTTTTCTTTTTCTTCTTGTTTAAAGCACACTCCCCGCAACTAGGATGGGCAGGCTTAGCTGGGCCGTCCAATTGGGTTGGGTTGTTCAGCTCGCTGACCTGGGCCTTTTTCTTTTTATTTTTGTTATGTTTTCTGTTTTTCTTTTTAACCCAGAATTTGAATAGAGTCTGAATTGGCCCAAATTCAAACAATTTCAAATTATTTGAACTCGAGACTAACACACAATAACTAGGCCATATATATATCTTAGGAAAAATATTTCCCTGCCCATATGCAAATTTTTAAAAGGGCTTATGCATATAATTTCATATGGCTATTAAATAAACCTCAAATTGACTTTAGGGTTTATACAATAGCCAATTTATTTGCTTTGCTTTAAAGTGCACATCCTAAATTTGAAATTTTCGGGATGTGACAACTTGGAGCATAATATTGTGTGAGGTCGGGCCACAACTCTGGGCAGTGACACCTCGACACCTCAGAAAACTAGATGGGTCGGTGTGGCCTAACATATCCATTGTGGCAGCGGCGGTCGGTCGTGCAAGGGTTGCGGTAGTCCTGGAGGGGGTGAGGCGGTGTCTGAGATGGGTGGGCGGAGGCGTTGTGGTGTAGAGAGGAGTGGGAGAGTGGGGGATGGGAGTGGTCTGGGTAGTTGGCACTCCTGTACGCACCCCCACACCCCCCATCCCCCAACACACACACAAAATTTGACCCGACTGGTGTGTATTAGAGTGCCCGTACGTAAAATGGGACAACCCATCGGATGCCTTTTTTGATATGGACACATGGGGAAAATTGGGGAGCCCGTTGTACTTTCCCTTGGTGCATCTCGGAACTTGCTTCTTCCATTTGTTTACACTCGCACATATGCCCGTGCGTTGCAACGGGGGAGTTTTTTTTGTGAGAAGCAACGGAAAAGATAATTGATATGTCATCAAAAAAAGGTAGGCGACAGAGGAAGGAGCTATGGTCTTCCCGCTAGACACTTTGACACGCGAAATCTTGATAGTGGCGGGTTGATCGGCGTGGTGGTGAGCACCCAACTCATGCCTTTTTTCCTCTGGGCCCGCCTCCATCTCAGGGTTGTGCCTGCCTCCTCATTTGTTGGCTGCGCGGACGGCGACCTTTGGGACATGGTTGCCTCGATTACTCTATCCTACGACGGCGTAACCAGGTGCATTATTAATTACAGCGCATAAATCCCTTTTCGTTAGCATAATCAGCATGAATGTCCCTTCTTTTTGAGGGTTTATTCTCTTTGATTATTTTAGTGCTCAAGTGCCCATAATTTTGCTCTAATTAAACCGAAACAACACTTTATTTTTATTGGCAAGTGCCCACAATTTCTTTCATTTATAGTCAACTAGCATAGAACGAAAGCGCACCGCTAACCAATGGCCAGCATGAATATTTAAGAAAATACAATAGTGTCATATCAGAAATATTTTTTGTTTTTTTAACATTCAAAAAAATATGAATTGGTGAATGTTCTTGGAAACATGAACACTTTTTAAAATCCTGAGCGATTTTCAAAAGTGCGAACATTTTTTAAAATTCCAATATTTATGGAAAAGCACAAAAAAAAGAAACATGAATATTTTTTGAAATTCACAAACAGTAGTATGAAAACATGTAAAATTTACAAAAGGACAAATCTTTTTGAATTTTTGATATTTTTAAAGGTAGCATTCAAAAAAATTAGGAAATGTTTAGACGCAAACATTTTTTGGATTTGTGAACATTTCACTAAAACAAGAATGTTTTAAAATATGGAACATTTTATAAATTGGAATTTTTATAGAAAAATCACGAAGAATTTATGAAAAACACAAATATTTTTTTAAAAAAATTATAACATTTTTTGAATATTGATGAAATTTTGAAACAGGATTTTTTTAAAAGTTTCGAACATTTTTCAAAACAGGATTTTTCTAGAATTCTGACCTTTTTTCGAATGGTTGAACAAAAATTGAAATTCATAATATTTTTGCATATTTATGCTTCGTAGAAAAATAAAAATAAATAAGAAAAAAGGAAAAAGAAATATAAAAGAGAAAGAGAAAGAAACAGAAGAAGGAAAATAGAAATAGAACAGCGAAAAAGGGGAAACGGGTCGGCGCAGTCTTAGGCACCCTGTGGGAAGCTTCAATTATTTAACGCTCCGTGTACCCCTCAAAAAATTAACGCTCTGTGCGACAAATAAAGTCTTCCCAACTGCTTGGGCAATAATAAGTGGTCGGGTTTCGTTGGGCCGGAGCGCGCGTGGCTCAATTACGGAATTCTGGACAAACCTCTTTTCTCTTCTAGCGGATAGACGCTCAAAAATTTAGTATCACCTTGGATAAAAGAAAAATCTTTTCGACGGTAATTAGAGAAACACACCTCGCAGTAGGGGTATATATAGATATAGATATATGGCATACAAGGAGAGCCACAACAATTTCCTTTCCCAAATAACCGCTAAACACATTATATTTTTATTAAATCATTTGGATGTCATCTCAAACTATAAAGCCTTACTACATAGTACAACCACCAGGTCCACCACAGTAAAACATTTCGTCTACAGATAGAACGGCTCCGTAGCATTTTTTGTGGGAGATGGAAGAAACAAGGCCCCCAGGACATGGATCAATTTTGTAGCCTCTACCAGTGTCATCAACAAATCTGACGTCTCGAACAGTTGCTGAATGTACCCTAGGCCAATGGCCACTGCCCATTGCAGGACTAGCACTCCCGGAATCAGAGAATGTGTAACTACCCCACTGTACAGAATTTGCATGGTCTGCCATATTGGTAAAGATACTTTTTGGCCAGAATCCAACAGCTCCAAGGCTTTGATTATCATAACCAAAGTACAACCACCAGTCACCATCATCTTTCTTCTGCAAGATAGACAGCGGTAACTCAAACCTAGTCCAGTAACTAGCAATACAAATGACTGTAGAATCATAGAGTCAATTAGTGATGTCATCATCTATGTATGAATTTTTTAGACCACAGACACTCCCTTAGATTAAAAACAGTTTTGGTTGTAAACTATATTTGCTGCTTTCATCAGCTTTTTAACTGCTTACCTTGAATATCTTCATTGTGATCTTAAGTTTTCCGTCTTTCGGGTCTAGAGTGTCTCCTGGAGTGATAGGGGCATTTTGTACTGGCACAAAACCATCACATTTCAAGTCAAAGCATCCAGTCGACCTATAACCATCAGCCTGTCATGCATCAAAAGATCATGAGTTGTATATATTGCTAAGAAAATGTGAACCCCAAATTTTCAAAATATTAAACCCAAGAAAAAACTAACAAATACAAAAAGTTAAACCATGTACCGTCCATCGTGTAAAGAAATGTGTTTTGCTATCACCATATTCAGATGGACTAACCTGCATAAAAGTGAAAGCAGTTGCTAAAAGGTAACTATTAAGTTTTTGCATAAATAGAATACATTGATTTGAAAAAAAGAAGGTGCAATCGTCACTGAAAAGAAAAACAACTACTAACTTACCATCCATCCAGCTAATGCAGCATTGTGACTACTAAAATCCTTCCCTCGACCTACCACAGCCATGTGTGAGGAGCTTATTTGGTTATTGACATTTTGCAAATCATAGACATCAAATGTTGACATGCCACCGAAAAGAACAGAGTCTGTGAAGTACTCAAATAGAGCAAACTGTAGGAAGGCAAGATACCAGTTAGTATTACACTTTTTTTTTTGCGTGAGCAATTTTCAATTTATTCATCTTCAATCATGATAGTATAAAGAACATCAGAGGTAATGAAAACTACAACCATGTTTATGGACCACCTAGTGACGATTACAAGCACTGGAGCGAGCTCAAGGTGCGCCGTCGGGACCAACAACAGGATCCGGCCAACTCAATTGTCTTGGGGCGAAGCAGAACAAAGATAGGTCTCTGGTGAAGCCACTCCCGAAGTTCTCACAAGCAATAGTCACAATTAGATCCATGAGGTGCGTTGTTCTAGTATTTACAATTTAATGGGGCGCAAACAAAAATTTATGTTCCATGAGGCTGTTCTAGTATTTACAATTTAATGGAGAACAAACAACCTTGTACAGGAAGAGTCGTAAATGAAAGAGAATGCAAATGGCCTTCTTCACATTTGTTTGTAAATCAAAATAAAATATGGGATTTGATGAAGTCAATACAGGATCTGCGGAAGTGTTTCCCTTGTGTGATAAGTAATTGGGTCACACGTACGTGTGATGCATCAAATCAAATCTAGCACAACTTTTTACCTACATGGTCGACTCCGCCGTTAGTTGCAGCTTTTCTGGATAGCCAGCTAATATTCCAGGGTGATTGTTGCCTCATTTGATTCATATTCCCACTTGTTAGAAGGAAGAGAGGGATTTGGTGGAATAGTTGATGTATTGCTTGAACCTCATGGACATATATATAGGAGTACATGGTCATCTTGGAGTACAAGTCAAGCCAGAACAAATCCTAGCCTATCTCGTCTTTCCTAATAAACATTATACTCAACATGCCCCCGCAGTCACAACGGTAGCGACGCAGACGGTGAGACTGGAGAAGAATACGAAGGCAAGCCGACGAACACACCCCCTCACAGTCGTAACGGGCGATGCATCGCGGAGTCGTGGCTGGAGTGGAAACCGACGAGGTTGCTCAAGCAAAGGCGGTAGCCCTTTGTGTCGTTGTTGAGGTAGCCGAGAGCGTGGGTGGTGGAGCCGTGGCCGAGGTAGCCGTGCGAAGAATGTCGTGGTCGATGTCGAGTCGGAGTGGCCGGTGTCGAGGAAGTGGCCGTGGAGCCGCGGGCGCAAGAGGGCGCCGAGTTAGCACGGGCGCAGTGGTGTTGAAGTAGGGGTGCGCCGGGAGGAAAATGTTGTACGAAGGCACGCACCGGTGTTGCCAGCACCGGGCATGCGTAGACGGACGAAGATGAAGTTGACGAAGCGCCGACCAAGCTTGCCAGGCCCGGGGACACATCATGGATGAAGGCACGCATCAGTGTTGCCAGCACCGGGCATGCGTAGACGAGGGACCTGCACGAGCTGTACACCATGTCGAAGAAGTCGGAGAGGCCAGCAGAGAAGAACTCGACGACGATTGCGGCATCCATTGGTGCGGGGCCGATGTCAGCAACGGTGGTCGGAGTAGACGAAGTTGTCGGGGTAGATGACGGCGCTGGCGACGGGCTGGTGCTTGGACGAAGACGAAGGGGGTGGACGGGCGGCGGCGGCTACGAAGGTAGCGGTGGCAGCGGCCTGACGGCGGCGGCTAGGTTAGGAGCACGGCGACAGTGCTCGAAGTAGGTGAAGAACCCGACAGCATGATGAAGACCGGCGTGGACGGTGGCGTTCCCATGCCAAGGGAGGCGGTGCGGCGCATACCACGGGAAGTCGACACGCGGGGACGACGAAGTTAACCGCCAGCCGCGGCGCTACGACTCGAAGGGGCGACGCAGTGGCGACGGGCAGGCCGGGGCGATGGCAGGAAGACCTCGGGCGACGGCGGGGACCACGGGCCGCGACGCTACGGCCCAAAGGGGCGGTGCAGTGACGGAGCGCGGGTCAGTGCAACCGCGGGGACGGCCTCGGGGCGGCGGCTGGGACCGCGTATCGCGGCACTACGTCCCGTAGGGGCGACGCAGCGGCGACGCACGAGTCGATGCAGCCGCGAGGAGAACCACGGGGCGGCGACGCTGCGGCAGCACATTGCTTGATCGATGGAGGGGCGCGCTGAACTCGGGGACAATCTTCACGGGACCTGTGGAGGTGCGCGCTACCGACGGGCCAGGTTGGTCGCGCGACGTAGATGGGGCGGATCGCGGCTGCGAGCGGGTGATCAAGCTGATCGCGCGCGAGGTTGGGGACGCCGCTCGATGGAGGCGTGGTGGCGGCGGAGTCCGGGATAAGGCCGGCGACGGCGGGCAGCAGGGCGGCTATGATTGGCCGCAACATGGCGCGAGGCCGCCGGGTCGAGGTGATGCAGGAGTCCCGGTCGGAACAGGGCGGTGACGGCCGGCGTAGATCGACGGGTGGGCCGAAGCGCGAACGGCGGCCGTGAAGGGCCGCTGCATGACGCGAGGCCGCCGGGTCGGGGCGACTAGCGGGCTGACGCGCGAACGACGGCCATGAGGGGCCGCCTGTCGCGCGAGGCCGCCAGGTCGGTGAAGAGGCCGACCGGTCGCGCCAGTGTCGGAGTAGAGGCGCATAGGGTCGACGACGACAGCGGGTGACGCAAACCGGATCACATAGATCGGAAAACAAAATAGTAGACGCCGATCAAAGCGACCGGCGAGAGAGAGAAAACCCAGATCAAAGGATCGGGAAAAAGACTCTGTAGGGCAGCCGGTCGACACGACCGGCGGACGAACCCTAGGTACGGGCGGCGCTGCCCCTGGCGGCAGTCATGGAGGCCGACCGCTCCAGGAGCGGCGCGCTGGTGCGGAAGCGGCGGCGTCTAGGGTTTAGAAACCGAAAACTGATACCATGTTAGAATGGAGAGAGGGATTTAGTGAAATAGTTGATGTATTGCTTGAACCTTATGGGCATATATATAGGAATACATGGTCATCTTAAAGTACAAGTCAAGCCAGAACAAATCCTATTCTATCTCGTCTTTCCTAATAAACATTATACTCAACACCATCGTCTGCGCCATGTAACGACGAAATTGTACTGACTTGGGATGAAAAAACAAACAAGAATACAATAAACTGTGGAAGGCGCATAGCGTGATGCATTTTGCAACAGGTATTGCTCTCAACGAAAAGTATTGTGAGAATATTTCTAAAGCTAAGATTTTGCATGATTTGGTTTTCAGAAACACATATATATAGACTCACCAATACTACACAATCTAGAAATAATTTATTATATTGCGTCGAATGGTAGGTGGTGGCTGGTAACCATTTATGGTTAGCATATACTATCAAATTATTTATTTATTATTTTCTATTTTGTGTAGATTCCAAGATCTCGAGTTATAAATTTCCTCTCTATATACTTATTCTCATTATTAGATTTATGGTTGGCATATCATATGCTCACTCCGTTCCAAATTAGTTGTCTAAGATTTGTCTAGACGTAGATGTACCTGACACTAATGAATTACTCCATCCGTTCCTAAATATTTGTCTTTCTAAAGATTTCAAATGGACTGTCTTATACGGATGTATATAGACATATTTTAGAGTGTAGATTCACTCATTTTGCTCCATACATAGTCACTTATTAAAATCTCTAGAAAGACAAATATTTAGGAAGGGAGGGAGTAGTTGTCTAAGATTTGTTGTCTAGGATTTGTTTAGATACGGATGTACCTAGACATGTTCTAGTGTCAGGTACATCTGTATCTAGACAAATTTTAGACAACTAATTCGGGACAGTGGGAGTATTGTTTTGTATTTTTATAAGAAATTATAGCAAGGTTATAAATGTGTTGTTCAAGTGATGAGACAAGTTCTTTGACAGGAACTCTGAGCGACGATGGCGGTGTAATACATTAGGGGTGACCCATCGGCGGGTGAACACGGTGCTAGGCTGGCCTCGAGGACCGGTTCCAGGAAGCAGTCCAGGGGGCCAACGCAGGGCAACAGGAGCATTTCCTATGTGGCGCCTTGAGCGCCGGTTAAAGGCCACTAAAAAATCAGCGCACAGTAACCTCCATCGTGCTAATATTCTCTGTTTCCTTGAAAGAAATGTTGTGGGTGAGATTCAAACTTGGAACCTCTCTGTTTCCTTCACAGTAACCAACTCGTATGGCTAACCAGCTATGCTTACTACTTCCTCCGTTTTTAAATATTTGTCTTTCTAGAAATTTCAACAAATGACTACATTCGAAGCAATGAATAATCTACACTCTAAAATATGTCTATATACATCCGTATGTGGTACTCCATTTGAAAACTCTGAAAAGACAAATATTTAGGAACGGAGAGAGTAATACTTAAGTTTCTTCTTATTTTTACCCCTCCCAGGCTCTGTTTTTTCAGTTTTTGTTTTGTCGGTTTCATCGGGTTTTTATTTACTGTTTGTTGCTTTCTTTTTTCATGTTACTTTTCTTTCCTTTTTTCTTTTACAAATACATGAAATCTTTCAAATTGGAAACTTCATTCAAGTTGGAAACTTCATTCAAATTGCGAACTTTTTTTGAAATCCGTTAGCATTTTTTTTATTTTCATGATATTTTCCCCAAAATCTATGATTTATTTTTTCCAATTGGTGAACTCAAAATCAATGAACTTTTAAAGAATTCATGAACTTTTTTTTTCAATTCATGAACTTTTTTCAATCTCATTTTTTTTTAGTTTTGTGATTATCTCAAATTCATGACTGTTTTCAAGAGTCAACGGTCAAAGTCCATTTGTCAAGGGTCCTAGCGGTCAGCGATCAATCGGTCCACCTGTCAGTTGTCAGCAGTCAAAATCATCTAGTCAAAATGTCTAGTGAGTCTCGACCAATTGAATTAGTGATTGATCGACAAAACAGTTGCACAAAAGCTAATGGGCTTATTAGATGCGGCCACTCAGTTAGCTAACGGGTGCAAGATGGAGAATTCAGCGCTGAAGTCGTTGAATAGATTCTCCCGGCAAAGGACAACTTGGATGACAAGCCAAGGAACCCTCGGTACAATGTCGGTTATGAAGGCTGTAAACCCCAGTTCTCGCTCCCTTTATAAAGCGAGTGAAAGAGCAAGGCGCCCCATGTTTGGTTTTGGTAATTAGTGATAATCTTGATGGACTAATGGCTGCTTTGAGTTATACTTGAAGGGTTTGTCCATAGGCATGCCTTGAAGACCATATGTTGGTTTCAAGGTTAAAAGAAAGATATTATGTGTTGATCAGGCTGTTGTTATTCGAGGAGTTATCCGGATATTGGTCATGTGAGAGTTAAGCCTATTTCAAGCATGTCTTGAAGAAAAAGAATGTGTGAACATTCATGTTTACCTTCAAGACATCATCTTAACGAAGAGAGAAGATAAGATACATGGTTGATCATGTCAAAGTGCAAAGAATGGATTCAAGTTGATTGTCACGCCCAATATGCGACCCTATCCAAAAGGAACTCGAAGGTCCCATCAAGGATAGACCCGCATATTGGAACGCTTTTGCAAGGTGGATATCATTACATCAACATTACATAATAGTGGGGATACATCCAAGACATACAATGCCACATGTATACAACAACACAACATATACAAGATCAACATCCGACTACGGATGAAACATAAACAGAAACTCAAACAATATCCACCCTGCTAGCCCAGGCTGCCGACCTGGAACCTATCCCCTGATCGAAGAAGAAGCAGACGAAGAACTCAAGCAAGCAAGCATCGCTCTCGTGTCATGATCATCGCATAACCTGTACCTGCAACTGTTGTTGTAGTAATCTGTGAGCCACGAGGACTCAGCAATCCCATTACCATGGGTATCAAGACTAGCAAAGCTTAATGGGAAAGGAAGGGGTAAAGTGGTGAGGTTGCAGCAGCGACTAAGCACGATATGGTGGCTAACATACGCAAATAAGAGCGAGAAGAGAAGCAAAGGAACGGTCGTGAAGCTAGCAATGATCAAGAGGTGATCCTGAACTCCTACTTACGTCAATCATAACACAGAAACCGTGTTCACTTCCCGGACTCTGCCGATAAGAGACCATCACGGCTACACACGCGGTTGATGCATTTTAATTCGTATCTGGTGTCAAGTTATCTACAATCGAACATTAACAAATTCCCATCTGCCACATAACCGCAGGCACGGCTCTCGAAAGTTTATACCCTGCAGGGGTGTCCCAACTTAGCCCATGACAAGCTCTCGCGATCAACGAAGGAATAGACCTTCTCCCAGGAAGACCCGATCAGTCTCGGAATCCCGGTTTACAAGACATTTCGACAATGGTAAAACAAGACCAGCAAAGCCGCCCGATGCGCCGACAATCCCGATAGGAGCTGCTCATATCTCGTTCTCAGGGCAACACCGGATGAGACTAGCTACGAGTAAAACCAGACTTCGAGTTTCCCCGAGGTGGCCCCGCAGGCAGCTCAGTTCGGACCAACACTTAGACAAGCACTGGCCCGGGGGGGCTAAAATAAAGATGACCCTTGGGTTGGCCGACCCAAGGGAAGGGTATAGGTGGTGGTGAGGAAAATGGTAAAACCAAGGTTGGCCCTTGCTGGACAAGTTTTATTCAAAGCGAACTGTCAGGGGGGTCCCATAAATCACCCGACCGCGTTAGGAACGCAAAATCCGGGAACATAACACCGGTATGACGGAAACTAGGGCGGCAAGAGTGGAACAAAACACCAGGCATAAGGCCGAGCCTTCCACCTTTTACCAAATATATAGATGCATTGATAATATAAGAGATATTGTGATATCCCAACATAACCCTGTCCACCATGGAGCAATCTTCAACTTCACCTGCAACTAGCAACGCTATAAGAAGGGCTGAGCAAAGCGGTAACATAGCCAAGCAATGGTTTGCTAGGAATGGTGTCAAAGGTTAGAGGTTCATGGCAATTTGGGAGCTTGAAGAGCAAATGATAGGTAACGCAGCATAGCGATAGAACGAAGCAACTAGCATAGGAATGATAGTAGTGAGATCCAGGGTAGCGGTCATCTTGCCTGAAATCCCGCTAGGAAGAAGAACGAGTCCATGAAGAAGATGAAGCCATGAAGACGAACCAAGCGTAGACGAACAAATCCTCACGATCGCAACGAAACGGGAGCTATCGAGAAGAAGCACACAACATGGTAAACACACCACACATAGACAAGGCATGATGCACAACAAGCATGATGCATGATAAAGTCTACATGAAGTTACTCATGGCAAGAGATGATGCAAACAAGAACAACACATCAAAACAAGTTAAAATGAGGCCGGAAACAACATATAACAATTCCGGGAAGTCCTCATATGCAAATTTCGAAATGGGTCCAGAACTGAATAAACCTTAAGTTCAAGTAGTTAAACAGCAAGTTAAGATGCACCAAGATGATCTACACGAAATTCTAGTCAAGTTACATATAAAGTTCATTTAATTCGGAGCTACGGCCTAGAAGATATGAGCAAAACAAGTCAAACATGGCATTGATGCAAAATGCACCCAAACATCAAGCAAACACCTCAAAACAAGGATGCAACATGATAATATGAAACTACATGCAAAATCAAGCAAGTTTCATATGGAGCACACTCAAAACGGAGCAACGGTTCAACACATGCACACTATACAAGTCATAGCAATAATCTGAACAAAACAGCAACTAGGCATCTTACAAGCATCAAAACGACATGCTACAGCATCCCAACAAAATAACAAAAGGCATGGGCATGAAGTACAGGTAAAGCATAACAAAACATGAACACTGATCTATCTCCAGAAACAACTAGAACATGCTCAAAAAGACATGGTAAGATTGCAAATAATAACAGTTTCAGACTTTGCAGAAATAACATCAGGTTGCAATGTATAGAGCTATCAAACAACATGTTACAGGAACTTATCATGGCAAACAAAGGCATGGCATGAATCTACTAATTGCATAGATCAAAAGTCCCTTACCGACCAAGAGCCAAAAAGGCATAGAAAATATGATGGCACCCATGTAAACATGGCAAGTTATATTACAGATTCATACATGGCAGGAACAACAATAAGTAGGCATGTTGGTGAGCTTGAACCACTCACTACAGAGCAATACATGGCATGGCAAGGCAACCAACAGTAAGAAGGCATGTTTGTGAAGCTATACATGGCAAGAACAAGTTCATAGGGTGCAAGGATCAACTATAGCAAGCTTGGCTAAATTGAATAACAAGTAAACAATCTGCCAGGAAACATTTTGAAGCAAAAGTAGAGCACTCAAATGACATGCTAGACTACTCCAGAATTTCAACCAAGGGCTGGGATGGATAGACAAAAACCATATGTTCAAAACACCCTTACTGAAGTATCTCAAACTAAGCATGAATCTCTCTGTAGCATCAAGTTTATATGGCATCAAAATAACAGCAGAACAGGGACTAAAATCAGCAATATCACGAAGCCTAGTTTGCATGCTTGTGCTAGTCACCACATTGATCACAAAAATACATGGCATACACCCCTGGAAAGATGGCATGGCATAGATCAAAACACATGCAGACATCAACCTCATAGGATGCACGCATCAATCATGGCAAAAATGACAAATGAGCAAGTTATAACAGTTCCAGCAGATCAACATCATCATGCACTTTTACAATAGCATTTCGGTCATCAAGATGAGCTCAAATGAAAATGATGCAATGGAATGAAATGAAGTACTCATTGAGTCAAACAATTTGACATATTACACGCACGAAACGGAGCTACGGATACAGAGATACAATGCGATGAACATGGCATGATTATGTCACAGATTCGGGACTTGGTGGAATTTTACCATCTCGCGAAATGGATCTGGATCTGGGGGCTCGGGTCGAGGCGGGCCGGGCTCGCCGGAGTTGGTGGTCGGGAGGCGGCCGGCGAGGGAGATGGCCGGGGGAGGCCGGAGAGGGCCGGGGCAGCCCGGCTCCGGCGCGGGGGCCGCGGCAGCCGGCGAGGGGACACAGCGGCGGCGACCCAGGCCGGCGGCGGGAGGCGCCGGGCGAGGCGATGGGGCCGCGGGAGGCGACGGGCGAGGTCGCGGAGGCGGCCGACGATGGCGGCGGAGGCGGCAGCCGGCGGCGGCGACGGGGCCGGGCGGCAGCGCGGCCAGGCGGCGAACGGCGGGGCGAGCCCGGCCGGCGGTGGCGCGGGGAGCCGGTCGGGGCGGCGGTGCCTCGGGCACGGAGGTGGCGGCGGGCGGCGCCGGCGGGCCTGCGCGGGCCCGCGATGGGCTCCGCGGGCCGGCGGCGCGGGGCTGGCGGCGGAGGCCACGTGGCGGGCGGCCACTGGTCCGGGGCGGCGGCGCGGGACGTCCGGCGGGCGCCAGACATGTCCGGAGGCGGCGAGGGAGATTTTTAGGGTTTACGGGGAAAACATCCGCGAATTTCGAGGGAGGGGCTAGTTTTATAGGTAGAGGGAGCTAGGAGGGTCCAAATGAGGAGCGGTTTTCGCCCACACGATCGTGATCGAACGACCGAGAGCATGGAGGGGAGTTGGATGGGTTTTGGGCCACTTTGGAAGGGGTGTTGGGCAACAAAGAGAGAGGGGGCTTTGCGGTTACCCGGTTAACCGTTGGAGTATCAAACGACCTCCAAATGGCACGAAACTTGACAGGCGGTCTACCGGTGCTATACCAAGGCCGCTTGGCAAACCCCAGGCCATTCCGAGAAAGTTTAACATCCGCACAAGAGAAGAGGCAAAAAGGGGATGCCGGATGACATAGGAGCGCCGGATTGCAAAACGGACAACGAGGAAAAAGCTCGGATGCATGAGACGAACATGTATGCAATGCAATGCACATGATGACATGATATGAAATGCAAATGATAACATGGCAAAATGCAACATGCAAACAAATGAAATGGCAACGACGGCAAAAAACTGGCAGACACCTGGCGCATCGGATCTGGGGCGTTACAACACTCCTCCACTAACAAGAGATCTCGTCCCGAGATCTTAGGACCGAGACAGAAGGGAAAAGGGATGAGGTGAAACAAGAACTCTGGAGAAGAAGCAAAGAATCGAGAGCACTCGAGAATAAGAGAGGAACGACAAGAATGACGAGAATCGAAAGCTCACGGAATCAGATAGACTATGAAACGACTCGTTCTAACCGGAGTGGTTAGAATGAGAAAAGAAACGAATAAGATTGAAAGGATTTAGACAGCACTCCGGCTGAACATGGAAAGAATAGAACACAAACTAGAGAGGATGGAATGATACTTGATGAACTCTTGAAGAATGAATGAAATCATGAAGAACCACCATGAAGAACTCCGGTAACAAAAGGATGATGAGATAGAATGAAGGATGAAAGAATAAGATGAGCCTTGCGGTGATTTAGATGGAGGTTCCGACGAGATGGCCGAGGAAAATTTGAACTCCGGAAAAGAAAAGATGAACAGACTTGAAACTAGAATTTATTCACCAAGAACAAACTCCGAAGAAAAGGATTACTCACTTTGATGAAATAAGAATAAGATTTATTGTATGTTTATCCTTCATCAAATTAAATTGATGACAAGCAATGGATTTTGCATACTACTTATTCTTCTTGAAAAGGATTGAGAAGTGACATATCGCAAACTTGAGAAGGTCTTCATGAACCACCGGTAGGATTGAAAGAACGGATGGATTAAATGATAATCAAGGAAAAGAATCTTGAACGAACCACCGTAAGAATTCGAAAATGATAGACGAAAGAGACTGAATCACCGGGAAGAATTAGAAGAACCAAAATGCTAGAGGGGATTTAGATGCAAAAGAACAAAGATATCATGAGCGGATTAAAGAACACTTGAATGAAGCACCGGGATAAATAGAGAACGCTAACAGGAATGATGGCCTCCGGTGAAAAGAAATGGAAAACAACTTCTGACATACTCCGGATGGATGAAAAGAATTTGTATGACTTGAAACAATTTGATAGGATAACATCGAGCTAGCACCGTGAATCTCCGGGAAACGGACAAGATTTAAGAGAAATCTTCTTCTTTGGTCTTCAAATGATGATGGAAAACACCACCAAAATTACTGAGGTACTCCGGGAGAATGAAAAGCGAAGGGGTTGAGCCAACAATGAAATGATTTGAAAAAGATCTTGGAAAAGCATGTGACTGATGAAATTCATTCTTACGTCACACTTTGAAAAGAATTTGAGAATAACTCCAGGGAAATCAAAAGAGTCAGGTAAGATCCTGGGAAAAGACCTGTGGGTTAGGGCCCACTAAAGAGAAACACACTGTTGGAAAAGGATGTTGAAGAAGTAGATGATGCACCGGAACAATTGAAATATTTGCATGAGGTGACAACCTCGAAGTAATTGGAATACTGACGAATCTCCTGAGATGTCTTGAGCACTCCGGAAGGATAAACTGGTGAGAGGCGAACGAGCAAGGGGAAAACACTTGATCCAAGTAAAAGAATGTGATGAACCCGAAAAACTTGAATTGAGTGCACCGGAAAAAGAAAGGATGAAGAATGACAAACGAGACGATAATTCACTGGTTGAAATAAATGAGGGAAGACTGAAGAGGCTCCGTACGAATGAAATAGATAGTCGAGAGAGACTCAAACTCCGGGAAGAAAAAGGGTGGGAGGGCGGGAACAACAAAGGCAACTTGGAAGGGGGAACCAACGAATATCTTGAAGAGAGAACACCGGTTGAAATCATTGAGGAAAGAAGGCAAAGACTTCGCACGAGTAGGATGGATACTCGATTACAGACTCCGATTCCGAGAGGAAGAAGGGTGGGCGGGTGGGAAAAGAACACAACTGAGGATTGAACTTGGAAAAGATGAAGAGGTTTGAGTCGACTTGACGAGAGATGCACCGGATAAAAGAGGATGGACAACTCACGAAAAATAACCGCGTGATCCTAAAGAAAAATTGAATGGGAAGAGGAGTAATTCAAAACACCTACGTCAAGATTCCTCACCAGAGCGACGAAGGGGCTGAGGAGTAAAAAGAATTCCTACTCTCTGATATAACTAGACTCCAAAAACAGTTTTCTGCTAGACTCAACAACGGCCAAACTACACGATCAATCAAGGGGGGCTCCTAAGGTCGGTCGAGACTCTGATACCAACTTGTCACGCCCAATATGCGACCCTATCCAAAAGGAACTCGAAGGTCCCACCAAGGATAGACCCGCATATTGGAACGCTTTTGCAAGGTGGATATCATTACATCAACATTACATAATAGTGGGGATACATCCAAGACATACAATGCCACATGTATACAACAACACAACATATACAAGATCAACATCCGACTATGGATGAAACATAAACAGAAACTCAAACAATATCCACCCTGCTAGCCTAGGCTGCCGACCTGGAACCTATCCCCTGATCGAAGAAGAAGCAGAAGAAGAACTCAAGCAAGCAAGCATCGCTCTCGCGTCATGATCATCGCATAATCTGTACCTGCAACTGTTGTTGTAGTAATCTGTGAGCCACGAGGACTCAGCAATCCCATTACCATGGGTATCAAGACTAGCAAAGCTTAATGGGAAAGGAAGGGGTAAAGTGGTGAGGTTGCAGCAGCGACTAAGCACGATATGGTGGCTAACATACGCAAATAAGAGCGAGAAGAGAAGCAAAGGAACGGTCGTGAAGCTAGCAATGATCAAGAGGTGATCCTGAACTCCTACTTACATCAATCATAACACAGAAACCGTGTTCACTTCCCGGACTCTGCCGAGAAGAGACCATCACGGCTACACACGCGGTTGATGCATTTTAATTCGGATCTGGTGTCAAGTTATCTACAACCGGACATTAACAAATTCCCATCTGCCACATAACCGCGGGCACGGCTCTCGAAAGTTTATACCCTGCAGGGGTGTCCCAACTTAGCCCATGACAAGCTCTCGCGATCAACGAAGGAATAGACCTTCTCCCAGGAAGACCCGATCAGTCTCGGAATCCCGGTTTACAAGACAATTCGACAATGGTAAAACAAGACCAGCAAAGCCGCCCGATACGCCGACAATCCCGATAGGAGCTGCACATATCTCGTTCTCAGGGCAACACCGGATGAGACTAGCTACGAGTAAAACCAGACTTCGAGTTTCCCCGAGGTGGCCCCGCAGGCAGCTCAGTTCGGACCAACACTTAGACAAGCACTGGCCCGGGGGGGCTAAAATAAAGATGACCCTTGGGTTGGCCGACCCAAGGGAAGGGTATAGGTGGTGGTGAGGCAAATGGTAAAACCAAGGTTGGGCCTTGCTGGACAAGTTTTATTCAAAGCGAACTGTCAGGGGGGTCCCATAAATCACCCGACCGCGTTAGGAACGCAAAATTCGGGAACATAACACCGGTATGACGGAAACTAGGGCGGCAAGAGTGGAACAAAACACCAGGCATAAGGCCGAGCCTTCCACCCTTTACCAAATATATACATGCATTAATAATATAAGAGATATTGTGATATCCCAACATAACCCTGTCCACCATGGAGCAATCTTCAACTTCACCTGCAACTAGCAACGCTATAAGAAGGGCTGAGCAAAGCGGTAACATAGCCAAGCAATGATTTGCTAGGAATGGTGTCAAAGGTTAGAGGTTCATGGCAATTTGGGAGGCTTGAAGAGCAAATGATAGGTAACGCAGCATAGCGATAGAACGAAGCAACTAGCATAGGAATGATAGTAGTGAGATCCAGGGTAGCGGTCATCTTGCCTGAAATCCCGCTAGGAAGAAGAACGAGTCCATGAAGAAGATGAAGCCACGAAGACGAACCAAGCATAGACGAACAAATCCTCACGATCGCAACGAAACGGGAGCTATCAAGAAGAAGCACACAACATGGTAAACACACCACACATGGACAAGGCATGATGCACAACAAGCATGATGCATGACAAAGTCTACATGAAGTTACTCATGGCAAGAGATGATGCAAACAAGAACAACACATCAAAGCAAGTTAAAATGAGGCCGGAAACAACATATAACAATTCCGGGAAGTCCTCATATGCAAATTTCGAAATGGGTCCAGAACTGAATAAACCTTAAGTTCAAGTAGTTAAACAGCAAGTTAAGATGCACCAAGATGATCTACACGAAATTCTAGTCAAGTTACATATAAAGTTCATTTAATTCGGAGCTACGGCCTAGAAGATATGAGCAAAACAAGTCAAACATGGCATTGATGCAAAATGCACCCAAACATCAAGCAAACACCTCAAAACAAGGATGCAACATGATAATATGAAACTACATGCAAAATCAAGCAAGTTTCATATGGAGCACACTCAAAACGGAGCAACGGTTCAACACATGCACACTATACAAGTCATAGCAATAATCTGAACAAAACATCAACTAGGCATCTTACAAGCATCAAAACAACATGCTACAGCATCCCAACAAAATAACAAAAGGCATGGGCATGAAATACAGGTAAAGCATAACAAAACATGAACACTGAGCTATCTCCAGAAACAACTAGAACATGCTCAAAAAGACATGGTAAGATTGCAAATAATAACAGTTTCAGACTTTGCAGAAATAACATCAGGTTGCAATGTATAGAGCTATCAAACAACATGTTACAGGAACTTATCATGGCAAACAAAGGCATGGCATGAATCTACTAATTGCATAGATCAAAAGTCCCTTACTGACCAAGAGCCAAAAAGGCATAGAAAATATGATGGCACCCATGTAAACATGGCAAGTTATATTACAGATTCATACATGGCAGGAACAACAATAAGTAGGCATGTTGGTGAGCTTGAACCACTCACTACAGACCAATACATGGCATGGCAAGGCAACCAACAGTAAGAAGGAATGTTTTTGAAGCTATACATGGCAAGAACAAGTTCATAGGGTGCAAGGATCAACTATAGCAAGCTTGGCTAAATTGAATAACAAGTAAACAATCTGCCAGGAAACATTTTGAAGCAAAAGTAGAGCACTCAAATGACATGCTAGACTACTCCACAATTGCAACCAAGGGCAGGGATGGATAGACAAAATCCATATGTTCAAAACACCCTTACTGAAGTATCTCAAAATAAGCATGGATCTCTCTATAGCATCAAGTTTATATGGCATCAAAATAACAGCAGAACAGGGACTAAAATCAGCAATATCACGAAGCCTAGTTTGCATGCTTGTGCTAGTCACCACATTGATCACAAAAATACATGGCATACACCCCTGGAAAGATGGCATGGCATAGATCAAAACACATGTAGAAATCAACCTCATAGGATGCACACATCAATCATGGCAAAAATGACAAATGAGCAAGTTATAACAGTTCCAGCAGATCAACATCATCATGCACTTTTACAACAGCATTTCGGTCATCAAGATGAGCTCAAATGAAAATGATGCAATGGAATGAAATGAAGTACTCATTGAGTCGAACAATTTTACATATTACACGCACGAAACGGAGCTACGGATACAGAGATACAATGCGATGAACATGGCATGATTATGTCACAGATTCGGGACTTGGTGGAATTTTACCATCTCGCGAAATGGATCTGGATCTGGGGGCTCGGGTCGAGGCGGGCCGGGCTCGCCGGAGTTGGCGGTGGGGAGGAGGCCGGCGAGGGAGATGGCCGGGGGAGGCCGGAGAGGGCCGGGGCGGCGCGGCTCCGGCGCGGGGGCTGCGGCAGCCGGCGAGGGGACGCGGCGGCGGCGACCCAAGCCGGCGGCGGGAGGCGCCGGGCGAGGCGACGGGCGAGGTCGCGGAGGCGGCCGACGATGGTGGCGGAGGCGGCAGCCGGCGGCGGCGCGGCCAGGCGGCGAACGGCGGGGCGAGCCCGGCCGGCGGCGGCGCGGGGAGCCGGTCGGGGCGGCGGTGCCTCGGGCACGGAGGCGGCGGCGGGCGGCGCCGGCGGGCCTGCGCGGGCCCGCGATGGGCTCCGCGGGCCGGCGGCATGGGGCTGGCGGCGGAGGCCACATGGCGGGTGGCCACTGGTCCGGGGCGGCGGCGCGGGACGTCCCGCGGGCGCCGGACATGTCCAGAGGCGGCGAGGGAGATTTTTAGGGTTTCGGGGGAAAACATCCGCGAATTTCGGGGGAGGGGCTAGTTTTATAGGTAGAGGGAGCTAGGAGAGTCCAAATGAGGAGCGGTTTTCGCCCACACGATCGTGATCGAACGACCGAGAGCATGGAGGGGAGTTGGATGGGTTTTGGGCCACTTTGGAAGGGGTGTTCGGCTGCAAAAAGAGAGGGGGCTTTGCGGTTACCCGGTTAACCGTTGGAGTATCAAACGACCTCCAAATGGCACGAAACTTGACAGGCGGTCTACCGGTGCTATACCAAGGCCGCTTGGCAAACCTCGGGCCATTCCGAGAAAGTTTAACATCCGCACAAGAGAAGAGGCAAAAAGGGGACGCCGGATGACATAGGAGCGCCGGATTGCAAAACGGACAACAGGGAAAAAGCTCGGATGCATGAGACGAACACGTATGCAATGCAATGCACATGATGAAATGATATGAAATGCAAATGATAACATGGCAAAATGCAACACGCAAGCAAATGACATGGGAACGACGGCGAAAAACTGGCAGACACCTGGCGCATCGGATCTGGGGCGTTACATTGATCAACACACAAAGCGTAGAAGATGTGCCGAGTGGGATCAAGTAACCCCATTGGATGATTCTTTGTGACTCTTGCTCTAACTCGTGAGAGCTTTTGCTTGGGTTGTGGTGGAACATCCTCATCTTCTTTTTCTTCTTCATTGTTGTTGTCGTCATTGTTAGCTTATGGAGGTGGAGAAGGAGGTCGAGGTGGATCATCTTGTTGTATTTCCTTGTCTTGGTGAGTTCCACTTGTGGATGCCTCCATGTCAACTTGTGGTTCACCTTTATGTGAAGTAGAGGCTTCCACTTGAATAGACGAAGTGCTCTCCTTCATCTCCGTTGGACGAATTATGCCAATAAACAAATCTTGAATTGCTTCTGAGGGATCTTTTTCTCCTACATCAATTGGCAATTGCTCTACTTGCGAGCCGTTAGATTCATCAAACTTCACATCTACCATCTCTTCAACCTTTTGAGTGAAATTGTTGTAGAGACGGTAAGCGTGAGAGTTTGAGCCATAACCGAGTAGAAAACCTTCATGAGATTTAGGAGTAAATTTTGAACGATGATGTTTATCAGGAATGTAACACTTTGAGCCAAATACTCGAAAGTGTCCAACTTGGGGTTTGTTACAGGTGAGCAGATGGTATGTCATTTTACTAAGAAGCATGTGAAGGTAAAGTCGACTTGTAGCATGACAAGCTATTTCAACAGCTTTCGCCCAAAAGTGTCTTGGCGTCTTGTATTCATCTAGCATCATTCTCGCCATCTCGATAAGGGTACGATTATTCCTCTCAACAACTCCATTTTCTTGAGGCATGTACGTAGCCGAGAACTCATGTGAGATGCCTTCTCCATCGAGGAAGGTGTCTACATTAGCGTTCTTGAGCTCTGTTTCATTGTCGCTTTGAACCTTCTTGATCTTCACTTCAAATTGATTTCGGGCCTTCCTAGCAAAGTTTTTGAAGATCTTCTATACATGCGACTTGTCATCAAGAGATAACACCTACGCAAATCTTGAATAATCATCAACAATCACCAAACCAAAATAGTTACCACCAAGGCTCTTATAAGCATTGGGACTGAAGAGATCCATATGAAGTAGCTCATTGTAAGTGCATCTAGTGCCCCTTAGTGATTTTGGTGTATTGAAGACTTATAGGTTAAGGGACTAATATGTTTGTGAGTGTACACAGGCTCTATAAGTCAATGAGGAGTTTGATATTTACAGCGAAAGTTGACCCCTAAAAAATGAATGTCTTCGGCTGAAGACTTTGGTTCTCCTGAAGACTTTGAAAGTGAAGAAATTGGTGTGACCTTGAAGACTTCGATATTCATGTGAGAAATCTGAAGCGTGAAGACTTTTGTTTCGTAGTTTCATTTCCTCTTTCTTGAGTCATAGGAAACACCATACTGTTAAAGGGGATCGAGGTAATATTAAGGAAACATATTTCCATGTGATGCTCATCTCAAAATCCTACACCTACCCAATCCTTCGAGTGAAGCCATTGGAAATCTCATATCAGTTCAGTCAATTTGTTCAGTGACAGAGACGAAGATCTTCTGTTCTCTGAGGAATTTGTTATGACTGAGGAGTTAGGAATTCGCCAGTGTGGATTGCCTACACAGTGAGGAACATGATGTCGCTGAGGAATTCGAACCTCAAATCTGACCGTTTCTATGTCGCGCGCCAGTTGTCCCAAAATATCCTACCACCTAACGGTCATATAAGCCAAGGGAATTTATGTCTTATCATGTCAGGCTGCTTCCTAGGCTATAAATAGCCGCCCCCTACAACCACTAGCTGGTTGGCTGCTCCGAGAGAAACTGACACTTGTCATTTCAGAGATCCCATCCTCCGAGGACTTTGAGCGAAAATCATCAAGTGAGGAAAACCCAAATCCCAAACCCAAACCTACAAACCCCAAAGTGATTGAGCATCACTGAAGAGATTGTTCATGTGTGGAACCGATGCTTGTTACCTTTGAACACGATGTATCCTCCAGACGGTTAGGCGTCATGGTCTGAGCATACAAGAGGAATTGTGGATTGCCGAGTGACCATGTCTGTGAAGGTTTGGAAGTCACCTGTGAAGACTTACCACTACTATTGGGCGATGGCTGTGTGATCTTAGATCAAGGAGAATACGGTGAGGACTATGTGTCCAGGACTGTGTGTCCTCGAGTTTAAATACTCAGCCGCTCCAACCAGACGTACAACTGTCACAACAGTTGGAACTAGTCTACCAAATCATTGTCTTCAACAGGCCAACTGGTTCTATTTCCTCAACCCTTTCATTTCCTCAGTCATGTGTTGATGTAATTGTTCATTACTATTTGAAGACTTTGACTGAAGTCTTTCTCTAATTCCTCGATCCTATTTCTTCAGTCTGTTTGTCTTCTTCCTGCTAATCATGTGTTTATATTTTCTGTACTCTGTGTTTGTCTTTCATCTCATCATGATGACTATGTTGTTGCTCTGTTATGCTTATTCCGCTGCAAGTAGTTCTTCATTTAGGAATTTCCTCACCCTGAAATTCCTCAGTGCAGAATTCATAAAAATCGCCTATTCACCCCCCTCTAGTCGATGTAACGCACTTTCAATTGGTATCAGAGCAAGGTACTCCCTTGTTCTGTGTGATTTTGGTTCAACCGCCTGGAGTTTTAGTTATGTCGACTGCAGGTATGATCAAGGTCTCGGCTGGGTGTCCTACCTTTGATGGGACGGCTACCCCTACTGGAAGAACAAGATGCTTATGCATCTTGAGGCAATTGATAACGATCTCTGGTACGTTGTGGAAAATGGCGTTCCTTCAGTCACTCCGTCTCTGAATGCTACTGATGTGAAGAGATTCAAGCAACTCGATTCTCAAACGAAGAATATCATATGTGTCCATCTGAGCAAAGGCCAATACGGCAGAGTAAGTGCACTGGAAACTGCTAAGCTGATTTGCGACTGCTACGTCTTGAGCTTGCCTTGGTTTTCCTTGAAGAGGAAAGGGTGATGCAGCAATAGTAGCGTAAGTATTTCCCTCAGTTTTTGAGAGCCAAGGTATCAATCCAGTAGGAGGCTCCTCAAAAGTCCCACGCACCTACACAAACAAACAAAGAACTCGCAACCAACGCAATAAAGGGGTTGTCAATCCCTTCACGGCCACTTGCGAAAATGAGATCTAAGAGATAGTATGATAAGATAAATATATTTTTAGTATTTTATAATATAGATGAAAAAGTAAAGATGCAAATAAAAGTAGATTGGAAGCAAATATGATAAGACATAGACCCGGGGGGCATAGGTTTCACTAGAGGCTTCTCTCAAGATAGCATAAGTATTACGGTGGGTGAACAAATTACTGTCGAGCAATTGATAGAAAAGCGAATAATTATGAGATTATCTAGGCATGATCATGTATATAGGCATCACGTCCGCAACAAGTAGACCGACTCCTGCCTGCATATACTACTATTACTCCACACATCGACCGACTCCTGCCTGCATCTGGAGTATTAAGTTCATAAAGAACAGAGTAACGCATTAAACAAGATGACATGATGTAGAGGGATAAACTCAAGCAATATGATATAAACCCCATCTTTTTATCCTCGATGGCAACAATACAATACGTGCCTTGCTGCCCCTGCTGTCACTGGGAAAGGACACCGCAAGATTGAACCCAAAGCTAAGCACTTCTCCCATGGCAAGAAAGATCAATCTAGTAGGCCAAACAAAACTGATAATTCGAAGAGACTTGCAATGATAACTCAATCATACATAAAAGAATTTAGAGAAGATTCAAATATTTCTCATAGATAAACTTGATCATAAACCCACAATTCATCGGATCTCGACAAACACACCGCAAAAAGAGTTTACATCGAATAGATCTCCACAAGAGAGGGGGAGAACATTGTATTGAGATCCAAAAGAGAGAAGAAGTCATCTAGCTAATAACTATGGACCCAAAGGTCTGTGGTAAACTACTCACAACTCATCGGAGGGGCTATGGTGTTGATGTAGAAGCCCTCCGTGGTCGATTCCCCCTCTGGTAGAGCGCCGGCGAGATGGGATCTCGCGGATACAGAAGGTTACGGCAGTGGAAATTGTGTTTCGTTGGCTCCCTGGATGTTTTCGGGGTACGTTGGCTCCCTCGGCTGCTTCTTGGCTTGCACTCCAAGTCCCCTGGATCACGTTCATTCCAAAAATCACGCTCCCGAAGGTTTCATTATGTTTGGACTCCGTTTGATATTCCTTTTCTTCGAAATACTGAAATAGGCAAAAAACAGCAATACGGGCTGGGCCTCCGGTTAGTAGGTTAGTCGCAAAAAGGATATAAATATGTAAAATAAAGCCCATAAACATCCAAAAGGGGTAATATAATAGCATGGAACAATAACAAATTATAGATACTTTGGAGACGTATCAAGCATCCCCAAGCTTAATTCCTGCTCGTGCTCGAGTAGGTAAATGATAAAAAAGAAATTTTTGATGTGGAATGCTACGTAGCATAATTCTCAATGTAATTTTCTTTATTGTGGCATGAATGTTCAGATCCAAATGATTCAAAATAAAAGTTCATGTTGATAAAATAAATAGTAACACTTCAAGCATACTAATCAAAGTAATCATGTCTTCTCAAAATAACATGGCAAAAGAAAGTTCATCCCTACAAAATCATATAGTTAGGCTATGCTTCATCTTCGTCACACAAAGATGTTCCCAACTTCTATACCCCCGATGACAAGCCAAGCAATTGTTTCATACTTAAATAATCTCAAACTTTTTCAACCTTCACGCAATACATGAGCGTGAGCCATGGATATAGCACTATGGGTGGAATAGAATATGATGATGGGGATTGTGTGGAGAAGACAAAAAAGGAGAAAGTCTCACATTGACGAGGATAATCAACGGGCTATGGAGATGCCCATCAATTTATGTCAACATGAGGAGTAGCGATTGCCATGCAACGGATGCACTAGAGCTATAAATGAATGCTCAACAAAAGAAAACTAGTGGGTGTGCATCCAAATTGCTTGCTCATGAATACCTAGGGCATTTGAGGAAGCCCATCGTAGGAATATACAAGCCAAGTTCTATAATGAAAAGTTCCCACTAGTATGAAAAAAAGACAACTTATGAGACTCACTATATGAAAAACATGGTGCTACTTTGAAGCACAATATATGAGACTCACTACATGAAGAACAAGGTGCTTCTTTGAAGCACAAGTGTGGAAAAGGAGATAGTAGCATTGCCCTTTTTATTTATTTTCTTTTTTTCTTTTTCTTTTTTTTCTTTTTTGGGCCTTTTTTTGGCCTTTCTTCTTTATTTTTTTCCTTTTTTTATTTTGGGCAATGCTCTAATAATGATGATCATCACACTTTTATTGATTACAACATATGAATTACAACTCGAAACTAGAACAAGATATGACTCTAAATGAATGCCTCCGGCGGTGTACCGGGATGGTGCAATGAATCAAGAGTGACATGTATGAAGATTAATGCATGGTGGCTTTGCCACAAATACGATGTCAACTACATGATCATGCAATGGCAATATGACAAAAGTAAAGTGTGTCATGATGATGAACAGAACGGTGGAAAGTTGCATGGCAATATATCTCGGAATGGCTATGGAAATGCCATAATAGGTAGGTATGGTGGCTGTTTTGAGGAAGATATAAGGAGGTTTATGTGTGATAGAGCGTATCGTATCACGGGGTTTGGATGCACCAGTGAAGTTTGCACCAACTCTCAAGGTGAGAAAGGGCAATGCACGGTACCGAAAAGGCTAGCAATGGTGGAAAGGTAAAAGTGCGTATAATCCATGGACTCAACATTAGTCAAAAGAACTCATATACTTATTGCAAAAATTTAGTAGTCATCAAAAATCAAGTACTACGCACATGCTCCTAGGGTGATAGATTGGTAGGAAAAGACCATCGCTCGTCCCCGACCGCCACTCATAAGGACGCACAAGCCAGGTACACTTTATGTTTCAAATTTGTTACACGACTTTAACCATACGTGCATGCTACAGGACTTGCTAACTTCAACACAAGCATTCTTTAAATTCATAATCACCCAACTAGCATGACTTTAATATCACTACCTCCCTATCTCAAAACAATTATCAAGTATCAAATTGATCATAGCATCCAATTCACTTCCTATGATAGTTTTTATTATACTCAACTTGGATGCCCACCATTCTAGGACCAATTTTATAACCATAGCAAATACCATGCTATTCTAAAAGACTCTCAAAATAATATAAGTGAAGCATGAGATACTAGCAATTTCTACAAAATTAACTCACCACCATGCTCTAAAAGATATAAGTGAAGCACTAGAGCAAAAACTATCAAGCTCAAAAGATATAAGTGAAGCACATAGAGTATTCTAGCAAATTCTAATCAAGTAGGCTTCTCCCAAAAGGTGTGTACAGCAAGGATGATTGTGGTAAACTAAAAAGCAAAGACTAATATAATACATGATGATCCAAGGAAAACACAAATCATGTGGCGAATAAAAATATATCTCCAAGTAAAGTTATGAATGAACGAAGAAGAAAGAGGGGATGCCTTCCCGGGGCATCCCCAAGCTTAGGCTTTTGGCTATCCTTGAATATATTGGGGTGCCATGGGCATCCCCAAGCTTAGGCTCTTGCCACTCCTTATTCCATAGTCCATAAAAGCTTTACCCAAAACTTGAAAACTTCACAACACAAAACTCAACAGGAAATTTGGTATGTCTTGACTTGAGCGAAGACCTCCCCGGCAACGGCGAAAGTGAGATCTAATAGAGATAGTATGATAAGATAAATATATTTTTGGTATTTTATAATATAGATGCAAAAAGTAAAGATGCAAATAAAACTAGATTGGAAGCAAATATGATAAGAGATAGACCCGGGGGCCATAGGTTTCACTAGAGGCTTCTCTCAAGATAGCATAAGTATTACGGTGGGTGAACAAATTACTGTCGAGCAATTGATAGAAAAGCGAATAATTATGAGATTATCTAGGCATGATCATGTATATAGGCATCACTTCCGCAACAAGTAGACCGACTCCTGCCTGCATCTACTACTATTACTCCACACATCGACCGACTCCTGCCTGCATCTAGAGTATTAAGTTCATAAAGAACAGAGTAACACATTGAACAAGATGACATGATGTAGAGGAGTAAACTCAAGAAATATGATATAAACCCCATCTTTTTATCCTCGATGGCAACAATACAATACGTGCCTTGCTGCCCCTGCTGTCACTGGGAAAGGACCCCGCAAGATTGAACCCAAAGCTAAGCACTTCTCCCATGGCAAGAAAGATCAATCTAGTAGGCCAAACCAAACTGATAATTCGAAGAGACTTGCAAAGATAACTCAATCATACACAAAAGAATTCAGTGAAGATTCAAATATTTCTCATAGATAAACTTGATCATAAACCCACAATTCATCGGATCTTGACAAATACACCGCAAAAAGAGTTTACATCGAATAGATCTCCACAAGAGAGGGGGAGAACATTGAATTGAGATCCAAAAAGAGAGAAGAAGCCATCTAGCTAATAACTATGGACCCGAAGGTCTGTGGTAAACTACTCACAACGAGGGGCTATGGTGTTGATGTAGAAGCCCTCCATGGTCGATTCCCCCTCCGGGAGAGCGCCGACGATGGCTCCAAGATGGGATCTCGCGGATACAGAAGGTTACGACGGTGGAAATTGTGTTTCGTTGGCTCCCTGGATGTTTTTGGGGTACGTATGCTTATATAGCAGGAAGAAGTACGTCGGTGGCCACCCGAGGGGCCCACGAGACAGGGGGCGCGCCCTATAGGGGGGGCGCCCTACCCTATCGTGGCCGCCTCGGCTGCTTCTTGGCTTGCACTCCAAGTCCCCTGGATCACGTTCGTTCCAAAAGTCACGCTCCTGAAGGTTTCGTTCCGTTTGGACTCCGTTTGATATTCCTTTTCTTCGAAATACTGAAATAGGCAAAAAAATAGCAATACGGGTTGGGCCTCCGGTTAGTAGGTTAGTCCCAAAAATGATATAAATGTGTAAAATAAAGCCCATAAACATCCAAAAGGGGTAATATAATAGCATGGAACAATAAAAAATTATAGATACATTAGAGACGTATCAGGGACAGGCTGTCCAAGGTCAACGAAGGAGTCTCTACTCAACGTGACTCCCGAGTTGATGTTCTTCGCAATCTCTTCAACCGCTTCAAAAGACTCGACAACGAAAATTTTCAGCAAACCTTCGATTGCCTCACTGACATCTCAAATGAGCTTCAAGCACTTGGTGCCACTGATATCACCGATCATGAGGTGGTGAAGAAATTGTTGAGATCACTTGACACCTCATTTGATACCCTCACACTGATGATTCAAGAACGAGCTGATTACAAGTCACTTGATCCCACTGATATCCTTGAGAGGCTAAACACTCACGAGTTCCAGCCTGCTGAGAAGAGAGATCTCTATGGATCGAGCTACGGAAGATCACGTGCACTGAAGGCTAAGGCAGTATCTGAGTCCGAAGCTGAGGATTCTGGTAGCAGCCTTGGTGATCCTGAAGAATTGAGCCAGGAGCTAGCAATGCTCGTGAGGAAATTCCAGAAGTTCTCTCGCCGCGGCCGTTTTGGAAAGTCTTCAAGAAATGTTGATTCCTCGTCCCGTGACTACAAAAAGAGAACTTGCCACAAATGCAAGAAACCTGGTCACTACATGTCTGATTGTCCTCTGTGGGAAAAGGAATCGAAGAAGAAGAATGTGGCACCCCAGCTCAGAGCGACCGGTTTACCTTGCATTGCCAGCCCAGAGACCTTGTCTTCTGGCAACACACAACAACTTGGTACAGAAAAACAACCGCTTTATTCATGCTAGCGGAGCATAGTTTATATTACAACAGTTAGCGAGGCCAAGCGGCACACACGGTGTGGCTAAACAATATGTACATTATTTAGTGAACATAAAGGGGCCTCGATTATGACAACTACTCGTCAGCGGAACAATGTCGTAGCGGGACTCCATATCACAAGGACACCGATGTGGACACGGTCTAGACTCGGACGGCACTCCTTTCCAACGGAACTTTCCTGAAATCTGGTATGACACGCCAGGTCAGTACATTGAATGTACTTGCAAGCTCACAATAAGCATAAACATAATGACAAACAATATCATTATATTTAACCATTTAAGCAACAATGCAACCATATATCCAACATGCTGTGACCATGCTCAACTGGTACTCGTTCCCCAGACTTGCTTACCGGACGTGATCATTTCCAAACCACAAACATGATAATTTCTAAAACACACTCGTGATCCTTACGACGATTACAACCCAACCAACTCATGGCCCGTGATCCTTACGGCGATCACAACCCGACCAACTCACGGCCCGTGATCCTTTCGGCGATCACAACCCGACCAACTCATGGCCAGACTCAATACGATGGCTTCATTGCCATCCTCAGTACAAACTTAGTGTGCATATTTTATTAAGTGTTGACCCATGGTGTACCCTACTTTCGAGCGTGTCCGTAACCGTGGACTCGGCTATCGATAGATTAAGCACTCTCTACAGAGGTTAGTACACTGTACCCACACTACGGAACCCATGGCCTCGCACTCCCATTCAGGTGGACCAACGGCATTCCGACGAAACCATTTCATTGTCGTGACACTCTCCCGGCCATTCCGACTCAGACCCCATCGGGCTAGTCCTGGGTGGCCCCGTGTCTACCTCCAGACACCTCGACCACCGTCGTGGCCACGATCCACTCTGGGACCCAGGACCAAAACTAAACTTAACAACGGGCTCACAAGGTTATGCTTGCTGACCGGGCCAGGGTACAGCAGGCCCATAACCTTCCCTAAATGGAGGCACCGACCAGAGACACGACAATGAAAGGCAATAAAGCTGTCCCATACCGGCAAATGTGGTTGCACTGGGAAAGACTCGTTTCAGCGGCACCATGACCCGGTCAACAATACATTCAAGTTGAGTTATTAATCAGGTTCAACTTAATGTGAAAATATCCGGTGTCATAATGCCATACTATGCATCACTTAACACATGCATCACATAACCATGCAAATAACTGAATCAACCACGCTCCTTCGGAGCCATCATCAACTCATGCTACTACTCTGGTTAAGATCACACCTCACTTACACCAGAATCATTTCTAGCAATCTTATCATTTTTCATCAGGAAAAAATAATTATTAAACTCTATGACCATATCCTTTATTCATTACTTGCAACTAAGTTCTCTTTAGCTTCCCAACAAAAGTCACTTCAAACATTCTGTAATTCAAGTATTTTAACATGACAAGCATCCAACAGAATATACTTATTATATACTAATTTTAAATGCATAAATATTCATAAGTTCAAGTAGGAAAACCACAAATATTGAAGTGGCACTATGAAAATGTTACTATGGCTTGCCTTAGTGCTGATGAGGTTCACAAAGCTCCTGGTGATCCTCAAGACAAGCTGGCTCTTCTGAAAATAATCAAAACCACAAAAAGAAAACATCAAGAAACCTTCTGAAAATTACTAGAAAATCTAGACAGAAAGGAAAAATCCCATCTTTTGGGTGCTATTAGATTTTTGGACAAAGAACACAATGAAAAAAGAATCAATGCATTTGGACTTATAGATAAAAAGTTATGGCCATTTGAAGTTTCCTGGTTTTTAAATGAATTTGAAATAAATAAACAGGGGGGTGATGTCGAAAGCGTAAACACCTGGGGCGCCACCACTCATACCTCTTCGCACGTAATGAGTGGCTGACTAACGGGCTCCGCTAGTCAGGCCGGAGGGAGGGGACAGGGAAACAGAGGGAGGCGGCGCTTCGCCGGAGCACACGCCGGCGATGAGGCTTCTTGGAGTCAAACGAGAGGGAGGGATCGACGAAGGAGATGTTTGCGCACCTACCCGTACCCGTAGCGTAGCTAGCGGTGACCGGACAGCGTCAGAATCGACCTCTCCAGCGGAGGCAAAGGGCGGAGGTTGCTGGAGATGAAGACGATGACGGCTTGGGACGGCTCCAGGGGCTCTAGAGGGGTGAGTTGGCTTCACGGAGGAGAGGCGGAGGCCCTGGCAGGATCTCCTTGGCTTGGGAGGGACCGGAGCTGTGCGAACAATCTGGAGGGGATCGCCGGCGAGCTCGGCTCGGGGACGGCAGCCCGTGGCCTACCCGGCCGAGCTGCGGCTTCTACTGGCTCGATGAGGAAGTGGGAGTGGCTGTGGGTGCTCCAAGAGGCTATGGGTGGCTGCTTTTATAGGCGGGCGGCGAGGAGAGCTCGGGCTCCACCGGAGGACACCTGTCCACGGCGCCCGGCGACGAACGGTGCCAGATAGAGAGGGAGAAGACGATGGAGGTCACACAGGAACTGTGCGCGGGCGCGGACGAGCATAGGAGCGAGGGGGAAAGCGACGAACACAGTGCACCGCGCACTGTGCCGTTGGCCGGACCGTGCCCGTGCTCGCTGCGGCGAGCTCCGGCATCGGCGAGCGGCAGGGGGGAGTTATGGAGGTGGAGATGAGGATGGTTGCAAGGTGTGGCATGCTCTGTCCGGCTGGGCAGCGAGCACGCACTCAACAGAGGCGCTGGCGGCGCGCAGAGCACGCGTATTGCATGCCAGCACACTCGGACGAACGCGGTCACCGTGTGAACCATGACATCAGGCCAACCTACGCACTAACAAAGATGTCTGGCATGTAGTCCTTAGTAAACTGAGTTGTTACCACGGTTTGGGTAGGTTCCAGGTTCAGTAGAAATAAATTTGCACTGCTGACAAGTTACTGGACAGTAACTTTGGAGAGTTACTGTGGTCAAACCACTGGGAGTCAAGGGCTGAGCTTTGGGGTTTTACTTACTCTTACTAAGGTAAATAGGCACAGGAAAAACTAGCTACAATGGAGCTAGTAAAAAGGTAGTTGTTGTAGAAACTACCATTTCTGTCCAGAAATAACTTTATCTTCTGTAGCCAAAATATTCCAAAGGGTGGTGAAATATTTTTGCTCAGAAAGGTGCCCTAGGGTCCAAAGAATAATTGGGATTTTTCTCAGGATTTTTGGGGCAAGAAAAATTAGGGTTGCTTTGGAGGTCAAAGGGTTAGCTAGGGTTTTGGAGGTCAAAATGGATATTTTTCATTTATGAAAAATATTCCTAATAATATTTTGGGTTAGCCAGGGGTGAAATGATGGTTGTGATGAGGAGAGGGAGCACTTGGGTGAAAATCAAGGGGTACCCAAGTGGTTAAGTCCAAATGAAATGATTCAAAACTCCAAATTCAAAACCGACTCAACTGAAAATCAAGCAAAGAAAAGAGGGCAAAAACCAGGCTGTCACAAACCTCCCCCACTTAGAATGAATCTCGTCCTCGAGATTCGGTTGCTTGGGAAAACCATTCTGGATAACATGCCCTTAGAAATTCTTCTGATTCCCAGGTTGATTCTGACTCGGTATGATGCATCCATTGGACCTTGTAAAACTTTCGTGATTTACTGTGAGTGACCCTTTCCATTTGATCCAAAATTTTCACTGGCCTCTCTTCATAGGTCAGGTCCTTTGCTAGCTCTATCTCTGTCAAATCGGTCTTCTTCTCAGGCGGTGATATGCACCGTCGCAATTGTGAAATGTGGAACACGTTGTGCACATCTGACAGCTCAGGAGGCAACTCCAACTGATATGCCACAGCACCTACTCGTGCCATAACGGGAAATGGACCAATAAACCTGGGTGCCAATTTTCCACGGGTTTGAAACCTTTTGATTCCTTTCATAGGCATGACTCGAAGGTAGACATGTTCTCCGGGTTCAAAGCTGATCTGTCGGTGCTTTGCATCGTAATAACTTTTCTGTCGTGATTTGGCCAATTGCAACCTGTCTCGGATCTCCTTGACTTGCTTTTAGGCTTCCAGCATGAGATCCGTTCCGAAAATATGGCTATCTCCAGTTTGAGACCAATTTAATGGAGTGCGGCACTTACGGCCATACAAAGCTTCATATGGTGACATCTTTAAACTGGTCTGGAAGCCATTGTTATATGAGAACTCGGCGTACGGAAAGCAATCTTCCCATTGTGGGCCTTGGGCTAAAGCACAGGCTCGGAGCATATCTTCGAGTATCTTATTTACCCTTTCTGTCTGCCCATCTGTCTAAGGATGATAAGCGGTACTGTATTTCAACTATGTTCCGAGGGCCTGATGGAGACAGGACCAAAAAGCGGAGGTGAAAAGCGAATCTCGGTCAGAAGTGATGGTTCGGGGAACTCCATGCAGACTGACTATTCTGGATACATACAGTCGTGCCAGCTCATTTGCTCGTTATGAGGTTTTGATTGGGAGGAAGTGGGCCACCTTGGTTAATGTATCCACTATGACCCAGATAGCATTATTGCCCTGTCGGCTCTTAGGTAGTCCTGTGATGAAATCCATACAGACATCATCCCATTTCCATTGTGATGCTGGCAGCGGTTGGAGAAGTCCGGCTGGTTTCTGGTGTTCTGCCTTTACTCTGTTGCATATGTCGCAATAGGCCACGAAATAAGCAATGTCTTTCTTCATTCCATCCCACCAGAATATTTGTCGAAGGTCTTCATACATTTTCGTACCTCCAGGGTGAATTAATACGAGGATTTGTGGGCTTCTGACAAAATTTTCTGCTCTAGATCAGCTTGCCTTCGGGGACTACAGCCCACGGGTGCGCCAGCGCGCCCCCGCAAAGAAAGGAAGACGGAGCTTACTCCGGCTGTCGGATAGATGGGCGGTCTGCGTCTCCAGCTCCCGAACCCTGGAGTTGAAGGAGATAGTGTGAAGATTGTGGTAGTCCTATAGAAGGGATATCAGATAAGTCAACATTCGATACATACAAGTTAAAGTTCCGGACCGCCTGCTCAGCAGCCGTCCCGAAACTTGGGGACTACACCTAGTGGGTGCGCTAGCGCGCCCCCACGAAGAAAGCAAGAAGATCAAAAAGCGAAGGAAACTTACGCGGATGGCGGCCCGCGACTCCAGGAAGGCCTTGTTGCAGTGCTTGAGGGCTTCGGCTTTAGCACGGAGCTTAGCCTGGACGTCAAGGGATGCCTGGTTCAGGGCGCCCGTCCCGCCCCCGTGTATCCAACCAGCAGGCGCGGCGCTGGTCGCCTCGGTGTCGGGGACTGATGAGCTCGTAGCCCCGACCTCCTGCGGCCGCGGTGCTGAGGCCGCCTTCTCAAGACGGCGACGCGTGGGTGTGCCGACCTCAGGAACCAGGTCCGTCACCACCGCGTCCTCGACTGGTGGCTCCGGCGGCTCGGCCGGCTGCTCTTTTTGCGTCTCGCTGGCTGGCGGCGGTGGCGGCGGCAGCACAAAAACGTCCGGCATGGCCATGTTGCCATCCTCCCGCTCCCAGATCGGATGCTCGTCGCCGGCTCCCCCAGCCGTCACCACAAACTCAGGCGGAGGCGGCGCGGTGTTCAGGGGCGTCACGAGCAGCGGCTCTTGGCGGCGTGCGGCCTCTGTGAGGCGCTCCTTCTCCAAGGCTTCGGCCTCCGCTTGCACCAGCTTCCTCTCTGCGGATGCGGCGGCCTTGTCCGCCTGCTCCTTGGCCAGACGGTCAGCCTCTTCCTCACGCGCCTCCCGCGCGTTCCGCTCTGTCGCCTCTCGGAGGTTGGCGGCCGGGTCAATTCGCCGGCTGGTGGAGGAAGTCGCCGCCGACCTGATGACCATGGTGGCGCTCGACATCTCGAGGGTCAGCGGGCCCCTGAAATAAGAAGACAAGTCAAAAAAGCTTTTAGGCTGGATTGGCGAGAAGACAAAAATTGTGAAAAGAATACTTACACCGACACCATGACGGGCACCTTCGGCTGCCTCTGATACTTGGCCACCTTGGTCGCGGCTTCTTTCCGCCTGGTCGCCGCGGCCGGATTCTTGGGATTCTTCGGGGTGCTGCCCAGTGCAGTGCCTTGCTTCCGCTTGCGCCTGCCCCGTCGGGCGGGCGGACCAGTAGAGGGGCCTGCACTGGTGTTGGCAGTGCTCCGAGCGGGGCGCGGCTCGTCTTCATCATCGTCGTCGTCAGCCCAAGTCTCCATGCCGCCGCCCTCCTCGGAGCCGCCTGCTCCGCCGCCATCGCTTGTTGCTCGTCCGCCAGGGCGGCCGCCCCCAAGTCGGGATCATCCAAGTCGTTCACCGCCCTTTCCGGCAGGTAGTCACCACCCGGCCCCACGATGGCGGCCGTTGCCTCGGACATATAAATCTACACTCCAAAAGGGAGTCACATCACGACAAGAACAAGACTGAAAAAACAGATCAGAAGAAAGAGATGAAGAAACTTATGGCAGGCGGCGGATCGTCACGCGAGTACGGCCGCTTCCCGTACCGCCACTCTGCCTCTGACACCTTGAGGTCGGAGATCTCATTCACCATCAGCGCGACCTTAGCAGTCGGCATCTGCTTCGTGCACAGCCGGTTGGGGTCGCGGTGACTGCTCATCTGGAAGAGATGAGGGCGGCTCTGGAGTGGGAGAACCCGGCGCTCGACGAAGGCGATCAGGGGGTCAGGGGCCACGAGGCCCTCCGACTCCTGGAGCACCCGGAGTCAGCCGATGGCGGCCGCTGCGTCTGGCGACGCCGGCTTCGGCTTGTAGCCCTAGTTAGGCCGGAGCCCGTTGGGAGGGCCGGCCTCATAGGCCGGCAGATTGAGGAAGTCGGCAGCCGGATCCACGTTCTCAACATAGAAGTAGGACTGCTGCCACATCTTCACGGACTGCGCCAGCTTGATGACGGGGAAGGCGTTCCGCTTCACCGGCCGGCGCACGGCGACGAACCCGCCACACTCGGTCGCCATAGCCTTGGCGGAGGTACCGAGCTTCCCGTAGAAGAACGCTCCCCACAGCTCAAGTGTGGGGAGGACGCCGATGTAGCCCTAGCACGCCATGACGAAGGCGGAGAGCAAGGTCACGGCATTGGGCGTGAGATGATGAGGTTGGAGGTTGTTGAATTCGAGGAAGGAGCGGAGGAAGCCGCTAACAGGAAGGCCGAAGCCGCGGAGGAAGTGCGAGCGGAACACGACCCGCTTGTTCCCCCTCGGCACCGGTGAGATATCCTCCTCCAGCGACACCCGCGCCTTGACGAATGCCGCGTTGGGCATCCGGCGCGTGTCGCGGAGGAGGGAAATGTGATCCTCGATCACAGTCGACCCCTCCCAATCGCCGCCCTTCTCGCGCGCCATGGCTTCGGGCGGGCCGCGTGAGGAGGAGGGGTGCGTCGGCGACGAACAACGGTGGCAGCCCCACGGCAGCACTGAGCAGCAGCGGCGGCTATGGAGGAAAGAGCAGAGGAAGAAGAGAGAGTGGGAGGGGGCACGCAAGCTTTTCCGCACCCCTCCTTCCCCCCTACTTATAGGCCTCACGCTATGAAGCCGAGGGGGTGGGGCGTGGGTCGTGGGATTAACTGCACCCACGACCCCACGACCACCCGCTTACCGCGCGCATTTACCATGCCTCGAGTGGTCGTGGGAATTGCAACCGCTCCCCTCGGCACAACAGATCCGCCCGAGTGCCGAGGCGCCGTAGTGGCAGGCCCGGCCCGCTGTCACGTCCCATCAGGGGCGTGGGGTGGCAGGCTGGCCGGGCTGGCGAGCGCCGCGTGGTGTGTCTGTGGCGGGCGGTGGCCCGGGAAGCTTAGCAGGCACGTCTCCCGCTTTCTCGCCTTGAAGTTCAAAATCGACCAAATAGTCCCGCCTAGGCGAGGCCGGCTTCTGGAGTCGGCCAACCACAAGGCGGATCGAATGCTCTCCCGGAGCTCGGTAAGGGGGGAAGCTGCTGAGACTTTACGGGCCCTCGACCATAACGCCTCACCGGATTCGGGGACTACTGTCGGAGTAATGGGCCACGGGTAGCCTCACCCGGGTCCCTGGATTTATCAAGACTTTGGGCCAGCTCCGCCTTGCTGCGCCCCAAGCCGAAGCTTCGCCCTATGGGGGCCGGCTAGCTCACTGGCCGGCCACCAGAGGGCGGCCAATCACCAGCAGACAGTGTCACTCGCGGCCGGCTCCAGCCAGCTGGCCTCTAGGGAAGACGGCATCGAGCAGGCAGCCACCATGCACCCTCAGAGTTTGTGCCTCCATCGAGAGGACGAGATGGGGCGTGGCTATAGTGAGGCCCTCACCCCCGAATCTTGGGATTGGCATGGCCACAGTATCCCGTACGGGTGGAGATCTCCGCATGGCGTGGTACTGTTGCCACTCTCCCTTGACGTCACTCTGGGCAGGCGGAGCCTTTCTCCCCACGTCGGCCTGTCGGTACGGCCCGCAGGTTGCGGGCCCTACCAGGTAGTGACATCTCAGAAGACGGAGCATGCTGAACCAGTCAGACCAAGAGAGGGCCGGCCTCCATCAAGCGGTCGTCCCCTCCCTCAAGGCCCGTGCACCATTAACCTGATGAGACCAGGTGTGGCTACAGTGATCTCCCACCAAGCGGCGGGACTGTAGCCACACTGAGATGACCAAGCTAGCGCCATTAGCAGCACGGCAACAGTGAGCATCCACCAACCAGACCCGCCAGCGGCGGGAGCGGTCTGTCGGCTCCGTACCAGACCGGTCAGCGGGGCCCACCAGGCGGCAAGCCCCAATAGTCGGCGCAGAAGCCAGAGGCCGGAGACGCTGATAGCCGGGCCCAGCAGCCGGCCAGATTACCATTGTACCCCTGGGGGGTAGGCCTATATAAACCCACCAGGGCACCCATGCAAAGGGCTCCCACCCCATTATACCTAGCCACATTCCTAGAGCAAGGGAGAGCTAGCCTTGCCTTCTCCAGCCTCTAGCATACAGCTCAAGGAGCAACTTTCTATCACTTGTGCCTTTAGTGATCATGCGGAGACCCCGTAGAGCAGGACTAGGGGTGATATCTCCTGGGAGAGCCCCGAACCTGGGTAAAGTACGTCGGCGTTCGTGTCTACGCCTCATCCCGCTTCCGGGCACCGAGGACGTTCTACTCGCTCCCACCATGATAAGCCATCCTTTGGCATATGTCACACCCAACCCCCGACAGAATTGCTGCGCAGGCGATTCTCCAGAACTGGGTTGAGCACGTCACTCTTGACTTGGGTGGTGGCCTTGTTAACATTTTGTTGCCAATTAGGCTGGTATGCTACTGAAGTTGGGTGCCAGGTACGAACCTTCTGCACTAGTTGCATTTCCTTTTTGGGCTCAAACTTGCGCTTGTGATCGTTATGGGCAGACTTATTATCTGATACAAGCTTGTGTTCCCTTTCAGCAATGAAAGCCTTGTTCACCAGGGTTTAGAAATCTAGGAAATCGAACACATTGAGAGCACAGCGAAGTTGCGGATTTAATCCACCAAGAAATCTGTCCATCTTCCTTTCTTAAGTGGCCACGTCATATTGAGAGTAACGTGACAGGTGATTGAATTTCTGCAAATATTCTCCCACAGACTGATTTCCTTGGAGGACCCCAAGAAATTCGCGCTGCTTAGTCTTCATAATTCCTGCAGGGATGTGATATTTTCGGAATTGCTCCTTGAATCTTGACCAGGTAATTGCTTCATTATCAGTACCTATGGCTTTTTCATTTTCCCACCATACAGCAGCAGCGCCTTCCAGATAATGTGTTACAAATGGAACCTTATCCTCTTCATCAGTTTGAGCAACCTCAAGCTTCTTTTCCGTAGTTCTCAGCCAATCATCTGCATCCAAGGGATCAATGGCGTGACTGAAACTGGGAGGCATAGTCCTTTGAAAATCAGATAACTTGGAGTGAGGGACGGGCTGATTTCCATTCTGTCCAACCATTGCTTGAATACTTCTGAATATTTCCATCAGATCATTATTTCATTGTTCCTTGAACATACTCATAATTTGCTCGGTGGAGGGCGGATTTGGCGGTGGAGGCGGTGGTGGAACGTACGGCTCGGGTGATTGTCCTGCCTGTCGTGCGGAACGCCGAACAGGAGAACCCTCGCGAACGTTGCTACTGCAGCCTCCCCGCATCATCCTAATATGATTTTTCCCAAGTCAACGCAACCGAGATGAGAAGCATTCAACATAAACTGAGGAGAAGCCAGCAACAAAAATCCAAGTGAAACCGAAAAGGTGAAGAAAATACGGCGAATAAAGTAAAGTCCAACATAATTATACATAGACTCATACATGAAAGATCACAACGTGGCAGGTCCAACTACCCTCATACATGAAACGAAACATCATGTCTCGTACAACTACATCCATACTCCATCCCGATGACTGCGAATACTCGAAAGCTCTACCGCTCTGCTGGTGCCGCGGTGTCCTCTCCTGAAGCGGACTCGGATCCAGAACTGACGGGGTTAACGGAGACCTCCGGGTTAAAAGTGACAAGACGACACTGCCTCGAGGGCTCTCCCTCGGGGGCAGGTGGAGGGTGGATCATCGGGGCTACAGGAGTGGCGAGGAGTGAAACACACTCAGCAGGAGCACTAAGGGGACTCACAGTCGCGGTGCCCGAGCTACTCGGAGGAGTAACCGGAGAAGCAGGGGACTTAGAACTGGCAGGAACGTAGGGAGTAAATCCTACAGATGGTGAAGTAGTGGCTGAGCAAGCAGAGACTAAAGTAGAGGCTAAGACAGTATGGGCACGACTCAGCTCATGAGCCAGCTCGTAGATCAGAAGATAGCTAGCAGTGATGTAGCAAGAAAGGTGGCTAGCTACACTATTAGACTCCGGATCAATGACAGGGAAACGGACACGACCATTATCGTGGAGAGAAGAATAGTAATGGAAACCTAGGTGGTTCTGCATCCGGACCTCGTTGTAGCGAAGCTCAACAAGTACCTCGAATGCAACAAACTAGACAGCCTGAGAAGCGGTAGAAGCATAGCCGCTTCGAGAGGTACGAGTGTAAGAGCTGGAATCGGAACTGGCGCGCGGAGTAACCACGACGTGATACTCATACACTGAGTCAGCTAGGCGCTCCCGGTACACACGATAGACTGGATCATCTCCGTGAGGGTACAGCCGACACCAATGTTACGAAGGAGATGCGGCGACATGTAGGGTATCAGCTGCAACTGGCACGGATACAGCACTGGAGCCATCTACACTCACAACCATTAGCAGGTTAGCAAATAAAAATAAAATCAGTGCATGCAATGCAACAACCAGCTACAATTATTACCGGCACTCATCTACAACTCGTTTCTAACATCCAGTTAACTCGGCTTAGTCTAGCGTGGCCTACAGTCAGCACGGCTATGATACCAAGTGTTGTGGCACCCCGGCTCAGAGCGACCGATTTACCTTGCATTGCTAGCCCAGAGACCTTGTCTCCTGGAAACACACAACAACTTGGTACAGAAAAACAACCGCTTTGTTCATGCTAGCGGAGCATAATTTATATTACAACAGTTAGCGAGGCCAAGCGGCACACACGGTGCGGCTAAACAATATGTACATTATTTAGTGAACATAAAGGGGCCTCGATCATGACAACTACTCGGCAGCGGAACAACGTTGTAGCGGGACTCCATAGCATAGGGACACCGATGTGGACACGGTCTAGACTCGGACAACACTCCTTTCCAACGGAACTTTCCTGAAATCTGGCATAACATACCAGGTCAGTACATTGAATGTACTTGCAAGCTCACAATAAGCATAAACATAATGACAAACAATATCATGATATTTAACCATTTAAGCAAGAACGCAATCATATATCCAACATGCTGTGACCATGCTCAACTGGTACTCGTTCCCCAGACTTGTTTCCCGGACGTGTCATTTCCAAACCAGAAACATGATAATTTCTAAAACACACTCGTGATCCTTACGGCGATCACAACCCGACCAACTCATGGCCCGTGATCCTTAAGGTGATCACAACCCGACCAACTCATGGCCCGTGATCCTTACGACGATCACAACCCGACCAACTCATGGCCAGACTCAACACGATGGCCTCACTGCCATCCTCAGTACAAACTTAGTGTGCATATTTTATTAAGTGTTGACCCATGGTGTACCCTACTTTCGAGCGTGTCCGTAACCGTGGACTCGGCTATCGATAGATTAAAAACACTCTGCAGAGGTTAGTACACTGTACCCACACTACGGAACCCATGGCCTCGCACTCCCATTCGGGTGGGCCAACGACATTCCGACGAAACCATTTTATTGTCATGACACTCTCCCGACCATTCCGACTCAGACCCCATCGGGCTAGTCCTGGGTGGCCCCGTGTCTACCTCCAGACACCTCGACCACCGTCGTGGCCACGATCCACTCTGGGACCCGGTACCAAAACTTAACTTAACAACGGGCTCACAAGGTTATGCTTGCCTACCGGGCCAGGGTACAGCACGCCCATAACCTTCCCTAAATGGAGGCACCGACCAGAGGAACGACAATGAAACGCATTGAGGCCGTCCCATACCGGCAAATGTGGTTGCACTGGGAAAGACTCGTTTCAGCGGCACCATGACCCGGTCAACAATATATTCAAGTTGAGTTATTAATCAGGTTCAACTTATTGTGAAAATAACCGGTGTCATAATACCATACTATGCATCACTTAACACATGCATCACATAACAATGCAAATAACTGAATCAACCACGCTCCTTCGGAGCCATCATCAACTCATGCTACTACTCTGGTTAAGATCACACCTCACTTACACCAGAATCATTTCTAGCAATCTCATCATTTTCCATCATGAAAAAATAATAATTAAACTAATTATTAAACTCTATGACCATACCCTTTATTCATTACTTGCAACTAAGTTCTCTTTAGCTTACCAACAAAATTCACTTCAAACATTCTGTAATTCAAGTATTTTAACATGACAAGCATCTAACAGAATATACTTATTATATACTAATTTTAAATGCATAAATATTCATAAGTTCAAGTAGGAAAACCACAATATTGAAGTGGCACTATGAAAATATTACTGTGGCTTGCCTTTGTGCTGATGAGGTTCACAAAGCTCCTGCTGATCCTCAAGACAAGCTGGCTCTTCTGAAAATAATCAAAATCACAAAAAGAAAACATCAAGAAACCTTCTGAAAATTACCAGAAAATCTAGACAACAAGGAAAAATCCCATCTTTTGGGTGCTGTTAGATTTTTGGACACAGAACACAATGCAAAAAGAATCAATGCATTTGGACTTATAGATAAATAGTTATGGCCATTTGAAGTTTCCTGGATTTTAAATGAATTTGAAATAAATAAACAGGGGGGTGACGTCGAAAGCGTAAACACCCGGGGCGCCACCACTCATATCTCTTCATGCGCGTAATGAGTGGTTGACTAGCAGGCCCCGCTAGTCAGGCCGGAGGGAGGGGAGAGGGAAACAGAGGGAGGCGGCGCTTCGTCGGAGCACACGCCGGCGATGAGGCTTCTTGGAATCAAACGAGAGGGATGGATCGACGGAGGAGATGTTGCACCTGCCCATACCCGTAGCGTAGCTAGCGGTGACCGGACAGCGTCGGAATCGACCTCTCCAGCGGAGGCAGAGGGAGGAGGTTGCCAGAGATGAAGACGACGGCGACTTGGGGCGGCTCCAGGGGCTCCAGAGGGGTGAGTTGGCTTCATGGAGGAGAGGCGGAGGCCCTGCCGGGGTTGCCTTGGCTTGGGAGGGACCGGAGCTTCGGGAACGATCCGGAGGGGATCGCCGGCGAGCTCGGCTCGGGGACGGCAGCCCGCGGCCTGCCCGGCCGGGCTTCGGCTTCTACTGGCTCGAGGAGAAAGTGGGAGTGGTTGTGGGTGCTCCAAGAGGCTGTGGGTGGCTGCTTTTATAGGCGGGCGGCCAGGAGCGCTCGAGCTCCGCCGAAGGGCACCTGTCCACGGCGCCTGGCGACGAACGGCGCCAAAGAGAGAGGGAGAATATGACGGAGGTCATGCAGGAACTGTGCGCGGGCGCGGACGAGCACATGAGCGAGGGGGAAAGCGACGAACATAGTGCACCGCGCATTGTGCCGTTGGCCGGACCGTGCCCGTGCTCGCTGTGGCGAGCTCCGGCGTCGGCGAGCGGCAGGGGGAGTTATGGAGGTGGAGACGAGGATGGTGGCGAGGTGTGGCATGCTCTGGCCGGCTGGGCAGTGAGCACGCGCTCAACAGAGGCGCTAGCGGCGCGCAGAGCATGCGTATTGCATGCCAGCACACTCGGACGAACGCGGTCACTGTGTGAACCGTGACATCAGGCCACCCTACGCACTAACAAAGATGTCTGGCATGTAGTCCTTAGTAAACTGAGTTGTTACCATGGTTTGGTTAGGTTCCAGGTGCAGTAGAAATAAATTTGCACTGCTGACAAGTTACTGGACAGTAACTTTGGAGAGTTACTGTTTCAAACCACTGGGAGTCAAGGGCTGAGCTTTGGGGTTTTACTTACTCTTACTAAGGTCAATAGGCACAGGAAAAACCAGCTACAATGGAGCTAGTAAAAAGGTAGTTGCTGTAGAAACTACCATTTCTGTCTAGAAATGACTTTATCTTCTGTAGCCAAAATATTCCAAAGGGTGGTGAAATATTTTTGCTCAGAAAGGTGCCCTAGGGTCCAAAGAATAATTGGGATTTTTCTCAGGATTTTTGGGGCAAGAAAAATTAGGGTTGCTTTGGAGCTCAAAGGGTTAGCTAGGGTTTTGGAGGTCAAAATGGATATTTTTCATTTAATAAAAATATTCCAAACAATATTTTTGGGTTGGCCAGGGGTGAAATGATGGTTGTGATGAGGAGAGGGAGCACTTGGGTGAAAATCAAGGGGTACCCAAGTGGTTAAGTCCAAATGAAATGATTCAAAACTCCAAATTCAAAACCAACTCAACTGAAAATCAATCAAAGAAAAGAGGGCAAAAACCAGGCTGTCACAAAGAAGTACAAAGATGACGATTCTGATGACTCAAAGAAGAAGAAGAAATCTTCATAGTCTTCATCATCAAAATCCTCAAAGTCTTCATCTCACAAGAAGAGCAGTTCCAAGAAGGCTTGGGCATTCATTGGCAAGGAAATGGACTCTGAAGTGGAATCTGAGGATAATGTGGAAGAGGAGGAATCTGACTCTGGTGTGGCTAGCCTAGCCCTTGCTACTGCTTACGTCAGCAAGTCCATCTTCAACACTGAAGAAAATGACTTCCCCAACTCTGCTGATAAGGGCAATGATGACTATGCTCCCACCTATTGCTTCATGGCTAAGGTTGCCAAAGTACTCAAACATTCCCCCTCTGACTCTAGTGAGGATGAATCTGATGACAATCTTAAGCCTAGCTATTCAAAACTTGCAAAAACTGTTGTTAAACAATAGAAGGCTTTAGAAAGATTCAAAATCAACTAGACAGAAGTGATGACCTGTTGGGTGAGGAATTGAATCGAACGAAGACTTCGACAGATAACCTTCAGAGACTTCAAACTCGGTTTGACAACCTTCAAAATCATCATAACACTCTCTTAACTGATCATGAAACGCTTTCTTATGAATTTCTTCAGAGAAAGCAAGATCTTGAGAAGTTAAAAGCGAGTTATGAAGATCTTCAGAAGGAAAACGATTCTTTGTTGCTCAACAGATCAGTTCCGCTCAGGAAGAATTTATTCCGCCATGTCTTAAATGCATTGAGCGTGAATCTGCTAATTCATCACCTGAATGTTCAAATGCTTCTCTTGCTGCAAATTCTTCAACTGTCTCTGTGGTTACAAATTCCTCATCTGAGGATACCACATGTATCACTGACGATAATGCAGGGCTGAAGGAATTGTATGTGACGGGCATTTACAAAAGCCTCAAAGGGCATCAGACTCTATGTGATGTGCTCAAAAAGCAGATCTTGAACAGGAACCCTAGAAAAGAGGGTATTGCCTTTGAGAGGAAACTCAATGCTGATGGGACCTACTGGAAACCTGAGCAGTATCCCAAAATCTCATGGGTTGCTGCAAAAGGACCTCCTGTAGATCCGTGCACTTTATCTGGCTTTACCTCTGATTCTTCATATTCCTCTTATGAGTCATTTGAATCTAACTATAAACTGTTCAAGAATCAGAACGGTGAAGTATTTGCTCGATATGTTGGAACTAACTGCAGGAACGGTCCCCCTATGAAGAAAATCTGGGTTCCTAAAAGGTGCCTTGAAAAATTTAGGTGAATGTCATCATGACACCACCCATGAAGAATAGGAACCCCAGATCAAATTCTTCATATAGATCAAATTCTTCATATGGACCAAAATCTTCATTTGGATCAAAATCTTCATATGGATCCAAGTCCTCATATGGACCAAATTCCTCACGCGGATCAAAATCCTCATATGAACATCATCGTGCTAACACTTCTATTTCGCAGGGAAAGTCTAAGGGCCATGAATATGTGCATTATTCTTCAAACCATTATGTTCATAAGTCCTCGAAGAATTTCTCTGCTTATTCATATGCTTATCCTAACCACTCTTCTGTGAAATGAAGTGCACTGGCTTCTATGCCATCATTTTCTTATGGAGCTCGCAGAATGATGAACTCTTTACCACCCCTCTAGATGTGGGTGGTGAAGAAAAAGAACTAATCTCTTATGTAGGGTTAGGTCTCCAGATGAACTTACTCATCTAAAGAATTTGCTGGAGACCTGAATGCGCTTGAAAGGACGCAACCTAATCATGAAGAAATGAATCATTCATTTTTCACGTCCTCATATTGCTATATCTATTACCGTTGATGAAATTGATATCATATTCTTCACTGATGAAGTATATGGGTTCGTAAGTTGCACTAATTCATCTGCAGGATGAACAACCCAAAGCTACTGAGTGGGTCCTCGACAGTAGATGTACAAATCACATGACTGGTGACAGGAGCTTGTTTATGGACACTAATTTGTCACCATCTCATCTGAAGCATATCACCTACGCTGACAAAGGCAAAAGCAAGGTATTGGGTCTGGGTAAGGTTGCAATTTCAAAGGATAAACACATGGACAAGGTCATGCTTGTTGAGTCCTTAGGATTCAATCTTATGTCTGTCTCAATGCTTTGTGATCTTGATATGGTTGTTGTCTTTGGCAAATTTCGTTGCCTTGTACTAATGGAATCTGACAACTCCAAAGTCTTCGAAGGCTTTAGGAAAGGAGACTTGTATATTGTTGATTTCTCTGCAGGACCACAACCTGCCACATGTCTACTTGCAAAAGCTTCAGAATGCTGGTTATGGCGTCGAGGACTTGGTCATGCTGGGATGAGGAACTTGCATACACTCACGAAGAAGAAGCACGTCATTGGCATCAAGGGTGTCAAATTCCTCAAAGATCATCTTTGTGGGGCTTGTGAGGCTGGAAAGATCACCAGAGCCAAGTATCCCTCAAAGACTATCATGACCACTTCTCATCCCGTTGAATTACTTCATATGGATCTATTTGTCCCTACTCATTATGCCACTTTCACTAGTTCTGCATCATTATATGGCTTTGTCATAGTTGATGACCATTCTTGTTACACATGGGTGCATATCATCACTTACAAAAATGAAGTGCAGGAAGTCTTAACACGATTTTCCTCAAGGGCTTCCACTAACTTTGGTGTGAAGATCAAGCATATCAGGAGTGATAATGGAACTGAGTTCAAGAACACGTACTGGCCTTGATGAATATCTCGATATGCTTGGTATTACTCATGAATTATTTGCTCCTTATACTCCTCAGCAGAATGGTGTCGTGGAGCGCAAGAACAGGACTCTTGTTGAGATGGCCCGCACTATGCTTGATGAATACAAGACACCTGAGTGCTTCTGGCCTGAAGCAATCGATACTGCGTGCCACATCATCAACAGGGTATAACTTCACAAATTCTTCAAAAAGACCTCATATGAACTCCTCGGTGCTAAATGTAAGTTATTTCAAAGTCTTCGGTGCTAAATGCTGGATTAGAGATCCTCACCATCACTCTAAATTTGCACCAAAAGCACATGAGGGTTTTATGCTTGGTTACGGAAAGGACTTGCACACCTACAGAGTCTTCAACATCAATCATCACAAGGTTGTTGAAACTGTAAATGTGCGGTTTGATGAAACTAATGACTCGCAAAGAGAGCACCTACCTCCTGTTCTAGATGAAATGTCACCTAAGGAATCCATCAAGTTCAAAGCTACTGAGGATATCATCCCTGCCGAAGAATCTGCTGAAGAAGTCATTCCTGATCTTGAAGAAAATCATGCTGGTGCTGCTGAAGAAACTGGTCCTGAAGAAACTGCTGGGCCTAAGCAAAGTCGTCAACCCGCACATCCTCGCATTGCAAACGAAGTGCAAGTTGAGAAGCTCATCAATGACATTCGCGCACCAGGTCCCCTCACGCGCTCAAAATCTTCACATTTATCTAACTTTTGTGGGCATTTTGCATTTGTCTCTATCACAGAGCCCACTAAAGTAGATGAAGCATTCATGGAATCTGAGTGGATTCAAGCCATGCAAGATGAATTGCATCAATTCGAGCTCAACAATATGTGGGAGCTTGTCAGCGACCAGACTCATGCAAGCACAACATCATCGGTACCAAATGGATCTACCACAACAAACAAGACGAAAATGGCCTCGTGGTGAGGAATAAGGCTCGTCTGGTAGCTCAAGGCTACACACAGGTTAAAGAAATTGATTTTGATGAAACTTTTGCACCTGTTGATATACTTGAGGCTATTTGCATATTGCTTGCTTCTGCCAACCATCATAATATCATCTTACAACAAATGGATGTGAAAAGTGCATTCCTCAATGGTAAGCTTGAGGAAGAAGTATATGTTGCTCAACCACCAGGTTTTGAGGATCCAAAATTTCCAGATCACGTCTACAGACTCAACAAGGCCCTCTATGGCCTCAAGCAAGCACCTCAGGCGTGGTATGACACACTGAAGGAATTCCTCATAAAGAAAGGCTTCAAACCCAGTTCACTTGACCCAACTCTTTTCACCAAAACATATGATGATGAATTATTCATGTGCCAAATATATGTTGATGATATTATCTTTGGCTGCACTAACCAACGTTATAGTGATGACTTTGCCTATATGATGAGTGAAGAATATCAAATGTCTATGATGAGAGAGTTGAAATTCTTCTTAGGTCTTCAGATTTGTCAACAATACAATGGCATATTCATATCTCAGGAGAAATATCTCAAGGATGTGTTGAGGAAATTCGGCATGCAAGATTGCAAAGGCGTCAAAATTCCTATGCCCACAAATGTCCATCTATGCACTGATAAAAATGGTAAAGACTTTGATCAAAAGGTATACCGCTCCATGATTGGCTCTTTATTGTACCTATGTGCATCTAGGCCGGATATTATGCTTAGTGTTTGCATGTGTGCCCGATTTCAAGCTACACCGAAGGAATCACGCCATAAGGCTGTGAAGCATATTCTTTGATATCTAGCTCACACACCAATACTTGGATTATGGTCTCCCAAGGGCTCTTCCTTTGATATCATTGGATATTCAGACTCTGACTATGCTGGCGATCGGGTGGACCGCAAGTCAACGTCAGGCACATGTCATTTCCTCGGACGATCCTTGGTATGTTGGTCCTCGAAGAAGAAGAACTACGTATCACTCTCCACTTTAGAAGCTGAGTACATTGCTGCTGGATCTTGCTATGCTCAATTACTCTGGATGAAGCAAACACTCAAGGACTATGGCATCAATGTGAAGAATGTGCCACTCTACTGCGACAATCAGAGTCCTATCAAGATTGCTCACAACCTAGTTCGGCACTCGAAGACAAAGCACATTCAGATTCGTCATCATTTTCTTCGTGAACATGTGTTGAAGGGCGACATCTCCATCGACCATGCAAGTACTGAAGACCAGATGGCCGATATCTTCACAAATCCCTTGGAGGAGAAAAGATTTAGCAAGTTGTGGTGTGAGCTAAATATCCTAGAATCTTCGAATGTTCTTTGAAAAGGACACACATCCTAACACTTCTGCTGACTTGATGACTTAGATGTGCAACACATGAAGTAACGTTTTTCTTCAATCAATGAAGACTAACCCACTAAGTGTGAAGAAATTAATGAAGAAATTGATTCTCAGAACCCTACGAGAATTGTACGCGTCTGAAATCAGCTTTCTTATACGGTAGGTTACGCCACCAACCAAAGTTGAAAATCTTCAATTTGAGTTTTTCTTCATTTTTGAAATTCCTCAGTTTTTCAAATTCTTCAACTTTGCATTGTCTTCACTATTTCCGTCGTCGTTCTTCATGTGTTTAGAGTGTGCTAGGTGTTTAGATTTGTCCTCTACAACATTCACTTATTGCTAATTCTTCAAGTTGACTTTTCTGCTAAGTGAATGTGATCGGACCCTTCCCCCTCTATGCTAAACTGAACCCAGTCTGTTCACAAATTCTTCATATGCGTTCTATTTGAAACTCATTCAAATTCTTCACTGTGTCCTTGTCAGCTGAAGAAATTGCGAACGACACTTTAAAATATTCTTATATGAATTTTTTGGCTTTTGTTGCTCAAACCGTTACGCATTCCACGGTATACTTATCTATTCACCCACGATCTCACACGATCTCCACCTCTTAGTACGTGGGTGACACATGTCGCGCGAATGAGAACGGTCAGGGGCACGTTCGTCTAAATTCTTCGGGCAAACAGTTTTTCACCTTAGCTATAAATACCCCCTTCCCTTCCTCATTTCAATTTTACTCCGCTCGACCTCACTCCCTCGCTCGAGCTTCTCAAGCCCTAGCGCCACTGCTACCATCATCATGGTCGGTGAGGAAGAGCTTCACTGCCTCAACCTCGTCGCAGTCGTACTCGCGCCGGCTGCGGAAATCTTCCCTCCACTACCGCCGTAGATGTCTTCCTCCGCCAAGTTAGGGTGTGGAAGATCCAAGCCAAAGAACTTCCAAATCTACTCTTCCAGTTTGTCGTGTTCTTCATCAAGGGTAATTAAAAGTTACTTTTACCGCATTTATTCTACTGATGATTTTCATCAAATCTTCAAAAGGTGTTTATTCTTCAACCTCCACACTCTAAACACCTAGCACAAATCTTCAGTTCTTGATCTGTTTCTCTAAGTGACGTTTTTCTTCATGATTCCTCAATTGTGTGAATCTCACAATCCGCACAACTCTGGAACCTAAGACAAAGAATGCTTAGTGAAATTCTTCAAGACACATCGAGTCAATTTCCTCAAACTTGTTCAATTTACAAAACCTTTTGAGAATACTTTGTTCACAGGTACACATGTCTGCTGCTGAATCACTAGGTTCTCATCAACTTAACTCATTTGTAGCGTTCCTCGAAGAAAAGCTGCATATTCTTCAGAGAACTCAATTGTGCAAATTCCTTAGCTGAAGAAAATGGCAAATGGTAAAAGGCCTCAGAAAGGAGGAAAGAAGCTTGAAGTTAATACTGCTTTTGAGATCCCTGTGGACATCTATGCAGGGTACTGCACGCCTAATGAGGCAACTCATGGCAAGGAGACGAAGAATGAGCGCAAAGTGCGCATTCAGAGGATTGAAAGAAGATGGGCAAGAGAGTGGAGGGAGTACAGATATGTCACTCCCAAATACATGAAGAAATTCGCTCTTAACCCTCCATGCTCAAGACCTCCTCTGACACCTGGCCAAAGAGCTGATCCAACAAGCGTTAAACATGGTGAGAATTATGCTGTTGAATGGGCCAGGCGGCAAGCTAAGTTAGCCAAGCAGGCCAAAGAAGCAGTGAAGAAATTTAATGAGGATTCTGCCGCTGTCGCTGTCGCTGCTGAGGCTTCTTCAAGCAAGAAGGCTACGCCAATGAAGACAGCCAAGAAACCACCTTCCTCAGCAATGCCCTCACGGCCAAGTTCTTCTTCAATGCCCTCACGGCCAATCTCCTCAATGCCACCAAGGCAATTTCCTCAAGCTGCCCCAGTTCCTCAAGCTGCACAAATTCCTCGGGCTTCAAAACCCTCAGCTCCTCCGGCAAAGTCCTCAGCACCTGTGCATCTCGCCACGTGCCAAAGGACCACTGCATATCAATTGCCTCAGGAGCTTCAGCAAGTTCTTCAGCTGACCCTTCATCAACCGGTCCCACTCTGCTGAAGACCAAGGCCAGTACTGGACGAGGCACTAGACCAAGTCCTCACAAGAAGCAGGTGGTCTTTCAAACTCTGTCTGATGATGAAGCTGATGATGATGAATTAGATGATATCATAAGGACAGACAGCAGCGGGCCGCTAGAGCCAAAGGGAGTGTTGTGCCCCTTCTACTGGATCCGAAGAAGATCCTCGATTTCATCGATCTTTGGCACAAAGATCCGAATGATCCAATGCCAGAGTTGGGCGTCACTCCTGGACAAAGTCACATGGTCACGGCGTTCATTGCTGAAGAAAAATGGAAGTATGACCAAGCCAGAGTGGCTAAGAAAGTGCAGTACAAGAAGCAGCGCTATCTAAAGGACAATGTCCTCAGTCTTTTGCCTGAGCAGCTCATTGCACTGCAAGCTGACATCAAAAAGCTGAGTGATGAATTTGACGCCTACAAAGCTGAATGGCAGGGTGCCAAGGTCAGATTTGTCAAGCTAACAAAGAAATTCACTTCAAGTGTTGCTGCTCCTGTGCACATTGAAGTCATTCCGGCTGAAGCATCTACACAAGCCACTGAAGGAATTTCCAGCACTGCTGATGAAAATCAGGCTGCTGATGAAACTGCAAGCACGAGGGCTGCTGAAGAAATTCCAGCCTCTGAAGAAACAGCCAGGGCAACCACTAGTGTTACGCCTGAAGAATCTGTTAGGCCAGCTGAAGACTCTGTCGCTGTGCCTGAAGAAATTGATCCAACTCCCACTGCTCTGCCTGCACCAACACCAAGCCCAATTCTTCCTTCTACTCTGGAAGTGGAGAAAACCAAATCTGCGGAGTGTGCTGCTCTGAAGAAGAGGAAAGCATCGGCTGCCACAGAATCTTCGGCCCCCAAGAAGGCGAAGATTTTGACAAGTTCAATGGACAATCCCATTGATGTTGTTCCTCTTGCAAGCATGCCATCAAAGGAACTTGTTCCTTATGGTGAAGAATATCAGATTCCAGATGAATCTGTTGAAGAAGATCCCTCTGCTGCTTCCACAGAGCAGATGGATGAAGAAATTGAAGTTGAGACTTTCACTTCAACTCCCCAAGTATCATCGCCAACGCCTCAGTTTACTGCTAAAGAGGCCGGCGTTGGAGAAATGGAAGTGGATGAGGATGTGGACATTGGCTGCACCACTCCAGTGATGAACAATGATTTTTGGGATAGTTAACACCCCAACTCTCCTCTGTTCACACCACTATAGCAAATTCCTCAGTCCCCAGCACCAACAGAAGTTCAGATGGGCTCTGAAGAAATTCATGCCACCCCTTCCATTCATGAAGAAATTCCAGCCACTAGTGCTGATGAAAATGCTGCTGAAGAAATGGAGGCCTAGGCTGCTACTGAAGCAGAAGATATTCCTCAGCCTGCGGCTCCAGAAATTGAGATTCCAGAAGTTATTCTTCAGATCACTGACACTCCTCAGCCACAGCCGAAGAATCCATTCTCGAAAACTCCGAAGTTCAAGGCTGATGCCTTCTTCAATGAGCATGTATTCTTCATGGACTACAATCCCTATGATTCTGCTCGCCTGAGGAGGAAGCGATTCTGGACTGCCAGCCAAGCCAATTTCTATTCTTCAGTGCTCTTCAACAAGGATAAAGTCTTCGACCATGAGCATATTCCTCACTTGGATATGGAATCACTGCCTTGCTTCGCGCCAGTCCTCGCTGCCATTCATGATGCTGGCCTGCTCAATTTCTGCACTGACATTTGCGATTGGAATGAAGAACTCATTCTTCAATTATATGCGATGCTGCACATCACAGGCAATGCTGAAGATATGAACTCACTGGTGTTGGACTGGATGATAGAGAACACACACTATAAGGCACTGGCCACTGAACTGCTTCGTTCCATGCCTGTCAGTCCTCCCCCAGAAGGTGCATGTCTCATCTACTCTGAAACTGAGTTGTCAGATCATTTCATGCAAGTGATGATGAAGCCATTGAAGCCTGGACAAGCCTCAAGGACCAAATTCCTTGTGAAGGAATTGCAATATGTGCCCAGGACAGTCTATCGCATCCTGACGAAGACATTGAGTCCAATCAAAAGCCACGACTCGAATGATGAAGAAGTCATTGGCATCATGAAGAATCTGCTTTTCAACATCATGCACGGTATTCCCGTGAACTATCATGATTTCTTCATGAGAACTTTGGCAGACGTTGCAATGTCCCCATTTGAGTTGAAGCCTTATGCTCCCTGGATTATGAGATTCCTCAGATCAAGGTATTCACTCAACTACAAAGCTGATACACTCAACCATGGCAGCTTCTTGCCCCCTATTGAAGTCCTTAAACGGACATTTTCCAACGCTGATGAAAAGGGCAAGGCCACTGCTGTTATTGATGAGGGCATTTGACCATTGAATGGACAGTTTCGCAAAGCTGCTTCACACTCCACCAATGATGACTCTGCTACTCATGATTCTGCTGCTAATGCCTCAAAGCAAAGTCCTCAGGCAACAGCTCCAAGGGTGATGACTGATCGTGAGCTTCTCCTCAGTCTCCATCAAAAGGTGGATCACAATCACAAATGGGTAAAACGTCAGTTTGGTTCAATTCTTCACAACATGACTACCACATATAATTCAGTGAAGAAGAACCATTACTACCTTAATGAAGTGTTTGATCGCACCTGGGCTATTCTGTCTCATCTCTATGGTGATGAGGATCTCAAGCAGATGGGCTTCAAGCAGGACTTCGGCTGGGCTAAGCCTCCACCGAAGAAATTCAAGAAAGTTGCAGTTCCTTCTCTGGTGCCCAGTTCATATTCCTCATCCCATGATACTGACGACAATGAAGATCTGGATGACACTGCGGCAGGCCCTTCTCCAACAAATGACCCCAACAACGCCGACGCTCCTCCATCGACTTCGTGAAGAAATTCTTCCGGGGCGTTAGTCCTCACTTTTCGTCCCTTTTGGCCATTTGATGATAAAGGGAGAGAAATTTGAGTTAGTCTTCAAGCGGGTCTATATATGGGCGTTTTTTTTCAAGTTACAACTCTCGCTCTTCTTAAGCTTTTGTTGTATGAGTTGTAAACTTAAGTCCGATGGTGACCTGATACTTTTGCTCTGTCTTTCTGCATGCTATTTCCTCATTAATGTTATGCACGCATGCTGAATTACATTAGTCATCATGCATTTCAAATTCTTCATTCTATATGTTGGATGTGTGTATGAATTACAAGATATAGGGGGAGATCTCCATGATTCTACTCTTCAAATGTGCATTGCTTCAAAAGAAAATTCCTCACTATGCACATCTTCAGGGGGAGTTCTTCTATATCTTGTAATCAAATTCCTCAATTTTGAGTACTTTCAATTCATATGTTTATCCCCGTTGAAAACTTAACCTATATTGTCATCAATCACCAAAAAGGGGGAGATTGTAAGTGCATCTAGTGCCCCTTAATGATTTTGGTGTATTGAAGACTTATAGGTTAAGGGACTAATATGTTTGTGAGTGTACACAGGCTCTATAAGTCAACGAGGAGTTTGATATTACAGTGAAAGTCGACACCTAAAAATGAATGTATACGGCTGAAGACTTTGGTTCTCCTGAAGACTTTGAAAGTGAAGAAATTGGTGTGACCTTCAAGACTTCGATATTCATACGAGGAATCTGAAGCGTGAAGACTTTTGTTTTTGTAATTTCATTTCCTATTTCTTGAGTCATAGGAAACGCCGTACTGTTAAAGGGGGTCGAGGTAATACTAAGAAAACAGATTTCCATGTGATGCTCATCTCAAAATCCTACACCTACCCAATCCTTCGAGTGAAACCATTGGAAATCTCATATCAGTTTAGTCAATTTCTTAAGTGACAGAGACAAAGATCTTCTGTTCTCTGAGGAATTTGTTCTGACTGAGGAGTTAGGAATTCGCCAGTGCGGATTGCCTACACAATGAGGAACATGATAGCCCTAAGGAATTCGAACCTCAAATCCGGCCGTTGTTGTGCCGTGTACCAGCTGTCCCTAAATATCCTACCACCTAGCGGTCATATCAGCCAAAGGCATTTATGTCTTATCATGTCGGGCTGCTCCCTAGGCTATAAATAGCCGACCCCTACAACCACTAGCTGGTTGGCTGCTCCGAGAGAAACTGAAACTTGTCATTTTAGAGCATCCCATCCTCCGAGGACTTTGAGAGAAAATCATCAAGTGAGGAAAACCCTAATCCCAAACCCAAACCTACAAACCCCAAAGTGATTGAGCATCACTGAAGAGATTGTTCCTATGTGGAACCGATGCTTGTTACCTTTGAGGACTATGTATCCGCCAGACGGTTAGGTGTCATGGTCTTAGCATCCAAGAGGAATTGTGGATTGCTGAGTGACCAAGTCTGTGAAGGTTTGGAAGTCACCTGTGAGGACTTACCACCACTGTTGGGCGAGGTCTGTGTGATCTTAGCTCAAGGAAAATACGGTGAGGACTGTGTGTCCGGGACTATGTGTCCTCGAGTTTAAATACTCAGCTGCTCCAACCAGACGTACAATTGTCACGTACAACTGTCACAGCAGTTGGAACTGGTCTACCAAATCATTTTCTTCAACAAGCCAACTGGTTCTATTTCCTCAACCCTTTCATTTCCTCAGTCATGTGTTGATGTACCTGATCATTACTATTTGAAGACTTTGACTAAAGACTTTCTCTAATTCCTCAATCCTATTTCTTTAGTGTGTTTGTCTTCTTCCTGCTTATCCTGTGTTTACGCTTTCTGTACTTTGTGTTTGTCTTTCATTTCATCATGATGACTATGTTGTTGCTCTGTTATGCTTATACCTGAGTACTTATTCCGCTGCAAGTAGTTCTTCGTTTAGTAATTTCCTCACCCTGAAATTCCTGGGTGTAGAATTCAAAGAAATCGCCTATTCACCCCCCTCTAGTCGACGTAACGCACTTTCAAGTAGCTCAAGTGGTCTTCTTGTGGTCATGATATTCTTCACGGGATGACTTCCTCCAACTAGTTTTCCTGCTTGGGAAGCACTACAAATTCTATCCTTGTCAAATATAACATCTGTAACACCAAGGATATAATCACCTTTAACAAGTTTATCAAGATTTCGCATGCCAACATGTCCTATTCTTCTATGCCATAGGCAACTGATGTCTACTACGCAACCTTATTCTTGTAGACTCGTGTTGGGCCTCCAAGCGTAGAGTTTTGTACGACAGTAGCAGTTTTCCCTCAAGTGGATGACCTAAGGTTTTATCAATCCCTGGGAGGCAGAGGATGAAGATGGTCCCCCTCAAATAACGGTGCAACCAAACAACAAAGAGTCTCTTGTGTCCCCAACACACCCAATACAATGGTAAATTGTGTAGGTGCACTAGTTCGGCGAAGAGATGGTGATACAAGTGTAATATGGATGGTAGATATAGGTTTTCGAAATCTGAAAATATAAAAATAGAAAGGTAACTAGTAACAAAATTGAGCAAACACGGTATTGCAATGCTTGTAAACAAGGCCTAGGGTTCATACTTTCACTAGTGCAAAGTCTCTCAACAATGATAACATAACTAAATCATATGAAAATCCCTCAATGTGCGACAAAGAATCACTCCGAAGTTTCTATCGGAGGACATAGGACGAAAACGTGCATCAACACCTATGCATATATTACCCCAATGTCACCTCGGGAATCCGCGAGTTGAGTGCCAAAACATACATCAAGTAAATCAATAGAACATCCCATTGTCAACACAGATATCACATCACAAGACATACATCAAGTGTTCTCAAATCCAATACTCAATACAACGTAACAAAACCTCAAAGAGCAAGACTCAATTTATCACAAGAAGGTAGAGGGGGAGAAACACCAGATGATTCAACTATAGTAACAAAGCTCGTGGTACATCAAGATCATGCCAAATCAAGAACATGAGAGAGAGAGAGAGAGATCAAACACATAGCTATTGGTACATACCCTCAACCCCGAGGGTGAATTACTCCCTCCTCGTCATGGTGGCCACAGGGATGATGAAGATGGCCTCCACTGATGGTTTCCCCCTCCGACGGGGTGTCAGAACGGGCTCCCGATTGTTTTTTCGTGGCTACAGAGGCTTGCAGCGGCGGAACTTCCGATCTAGGGTTCTTTTCAGATGTTTCTGTATATATAAGAGTATTTGGCGTTGGAAACAAGTCAGGGGGACACCTGAGGGGCCCACAAGCCCTAGGGACGCGCCCTGGGGGGTGGGCACGCCCCCTGGCTTGTGGCCTCCTCGGTCACCTCTTGGCACAGCTCCAGTGCTCCGTGTGTCTCTTCTGGTCCATAATTGATCACCATAAATTTTCAGCCTATTCCGAGAACTTTTATTTCTTGACAAAAAAGACACCATGGTAGTTCTGCTGAAAACAATGTCAGTCAGGGTTAGTTCTAATCAAATCATACCAAAACCATATAAAATTGTTGCAAACATGGCATGAATACTTTATAAATTATAGATACGTTGGAGACTGATAACCCACAAGTATAGGGGATCATTTGTAGCCTTCTTTGATAAATAAGAGTGTAAACCCCAACGAGGAGCTAAAGGTAGAACAAATATTCCCTCAAGTTCAATCGACGACCGATACAACTCTACGCACACTTTATGTTTTATTTACCTAGAACAAGTATGAAACTATTTTGCAAGAATAAAACTATGAGTACTTTGCGAGAATAAAACTACGAATAAAATGCAAGACAATAGAAGTAGACAGCTTTTGTCAACAAGAAAGTCATTTGTCCCTAGGTGATCAATAACTAAACTAGTGATCATTGTTGCAATTTTATATGAGGGAGAGGCATGATCTAACATACTTTCTCTACTTGGATCATATGCACTTATGATTAGAACTCTAGCAAGCATCTGCAACTACTAAAGATCATTAAGGTCGTGAAACCCAACCATAGCATTAAGTATCAAGTCCTCTTTGTCCCATACGCAATGAACCCCAAACTTGGGTATGTGCTTCTGTCACTCACGCCACCCACCATAAGCGAACCATTAACATATTGCAACACCCTATAGTGGGTATCCCTTCGTTTGCGCGACATAGAGGGCACCACAGGAAAACACCAAAATAAAATATACAACTCAAACCAATCATGATCATCTATCAACCCATAGGACAAAACGGATCTACTCAAACATCATAGGATAGCCAAATATCATTGGGAAATAATATATGGAGTTGAGCACCATGTTTAAGTAGAGATTACAGCGGGGAGAAGGGAGGTTACACCGCTTCATAGAGAGGGAGAGAGTTGGTGTTGACGGTAGCAAGATTGTTGATGTAGATCGCCGTCACGATCCTTGCCGCGACGGTGTTCCGGCGCCACCGGGAGAGAGGGGGAGAGAGCTCCCCTCCTTATTATTCTTCCTTGGCCTCCCCCCAAGATGGGAGGAGAGTTCCCCCTCTGGTCCATGGCCTCCATGGCGGCGGAGGGGCAGGAGCCCCTCCGAGATTAGATCTCCCTCTCTGTTCTCTTCTGTTTCACGTTCCTATTTTCTGGCCAAAAACCATTTCTTATATTCCCGGAGATTCGTAACTCCGATTGTGCTAAGATTCTAACACAATTTTTTCCAGATATAAGCTTCCTTGCGCCCGAAGTAGAGCTCCAACTGACGTACGAGGAGGGCACAACCCACCACCACGCGCCTGGGCTGCCTGGCGCGCCCGGGTGTCTTGTGGTGGTTGCGGGCCTCCGTTTGCGTTTATTCCACCTCCCAAAAATCACAAATATTCTAGAATAATTCTCTGTAAATTTTTATCGTGTTTGGACTTTGTTTGATATGGATATTCTGCGAAGCAAAAAACATGCAAAAAACAGGAACTGGCACTGGGCACTGGATCGATAGGTTAGTCCAATAAATCATATAAAATGTTGCCAAAAGTATGTAAAAGGTGTATAATATTTGCATGAAACAATCAAAAATTATAGATACGGTGAAGATGTATCAGAGACGTATCTGCATTCCCAAGCTTAATTCCTGCTCGTCGTTGAGTAGGTAAATGATAAAAGAAAGAATTTTTGAAGTGTGAATGCTACCTAACATATTTATCAATGTGATCCTATTTATTGTGGCTTGAATGTTCAGATCCATAAGATTCAAAAAAAAAGTTTAATATTGACATAAAAACAATAATGCTTCAAGCATACTAATAAAACAATCATGTCTTCTCAAAATATCATGGCCAAAGAAAATTATCCCTACAAAATCACATAGTCTGGCTATGCTCTATCTTCATCACACAAAATATTTCATCATGCACAACCCCGATGACAAGCCAAGCAATTGTTTCATACTTTTAATGTTCTCAAGCTTTTTCAATTTTCACGCAATACATGAGCGTAAGCCATGGATATAACACTATAAGTGGGATGGAGTATGGTGGAGGTTGTGAGGAGGAGACAAAAAGGAGAAATTCTCACATCAACTAGGCAAATTAATGGGCTATGGAGATGCCCATCAATTGATATCGATGCAAGTTAGTAGGGATTGCCATGCAACAGGTGCACTAGAGCTATAAGTGTATGAACGTTCAAAATGAAAACTAAGTGGGTGTGCATCCAACTTGCTTGCTCATGAAGACCTAGGGCAATTTGAGGAAGCCCATCCTTGGAATATACAAGCCAAGTTATATAATAAAAAATACCCACTAGTATATGAAAGTGATAACATAGGAGACTCTCTATCATGAAAAACATGGTGCTACTTTGAAGCACAAATGTGGAAAAAGTATAGTAACATTGTCCTTTCTCTCTTTTTCTCTCATGTTTTGGGCTTCTTTGGCCTCTTTTATTTTTTTACTTGGGCTTCTTTGGCCTCTTTTATTTTTTTATAAAGTCCAGAGACTCATCCTAATTAGTGAGGGAATCATAGCTTCCATCATCCTTTCCTCACATGGGACAATGCTCTAATAATGATGATCATCACGCTTGTATTTACTTACAACTCAAGAATTACAACTCGATGCTAGAACAAAATATGAATCTATATGAATGCCTCCGGCGGTGTACCGAGATGTGCAATGATCAAGAGTGACATGTATAAAAAATATGAACGGTGGCCTTGCCACAAATACTATGCGAACTACATGATCATGCAAAGCAATATGACAATGATGGTGCGTGTCATAATAAAACGGAACGGTGGAAGTTGCATGTCAATATATCTCGGAATGGCTATGGAACTGCCATAATAGGTAGGTACGGTGGCTGTTTTGAGGAAGGTATATGGTTGGTGTAATGCACCGGCAAAAGTTGCGCGGTGCTAGAGAGGCTAGCAATGGTGGAAGGGTGAGAGTGCGTATAATCCATGGACTCAACATTAGTCATAAAGAACTCACATACTTATTGCAAAAATTTATTAGCTATCGAAACAAAGTACTAATACGCATGCTCCTAGGGGGATAGATTTGTAGGAGAAGACCATCACTCGTCCCCGACCACCACTCATAAGGAAGACAATCAAAAAATAAATCATGCTCTGACTTCATCACATAACGGTTCACCATTACGTGCATGCTACGGGAATCACAAACTTTAACAAGTATTTCTACCAATCCATAATTACTCACTAGCATGACTCTAATGTCACCATCTTTTTATCTCAAAACAAGTGCAAGGAATCAAACTTCTCATATTATTCAATGCTCTTTATATGAAAGTTTTTATTATATCCCTCTTGAATACCCATCATATTAGGACTAAATTCATAACCTAAGCAAATTGCCATACTATCTATAAGACTCTCAAAATAATATAAGTGAAGCACAAGAGTAAATGACAAACTACTCCAAAAAGATATAAGTGAAGATCAATGAGTAGTCAAATAATTAAGTGCTATGTGAAGACTCTCTCTCAAAAATAATTTTAGATCTTAAGTACTTTATTCAAATAGCAAGCAAAACAAAACAAAATGGCATTCCAAGGATAGCACATATCATGTGAAGAAGCAAAAACTTAGGCTCAACAAAAACTGACCGATCATTGTTGAAGAAGAAAGGTGGGATGCCAACCGGGGAATCCCCAAGCTTAGATGCTTGAGACTTCTTGAAATATAACTAGGTACGCCTTGGGCATCCCCAAGCTTGAGCTATTGTGTCTCCTTAATTCCTCTAATTCTTAAAAAGTTCATCCACACAAAACTCAACAAGAACTCACGACATAAGTTAGTATAAATCAATGCAAAACCTTATCATTCTCTACTTAAGAAAATCACTAAAATTATAATTTGACATTGCATACTAAATGCATCTGCATATTTAATACTTCTATCCTGAAATAGAATCATTAAACAAGCAAACATATGCAAACATAACAACAATCTATCTAAACAGAACAGTCTGTAAGGAATGCAAGAATATTCATACTTCTCTAACTCCAAAAATTCAGAAAAATTTACCAAACAGTAGAAAATTTGTTGTTACTCATTGTGTCAAAATTTCAAGATTTTATCATGTTCTGACTATTCACAAATATTCAGACAATGATAGAAAACTTTCTGTTTTCAAAACATCAACATATAGACTTGCAAAATAAGCATGGTAAAGGCCATACTTGACCTTTTTATTGAACTAAAATATGCAAAACATTACTCTAAATAACAGCAAGAAAATACTAATAAAATAAAATGACGCTCCAAGCAAAACTCATATCATGTGACGAATAAAAATATAGCTCCAAGTGAAGTTACTGAAAGAGGGGATGCCTTTCGGGGCATCCCAAGCTTAGTTGCTTGGATCTTCCATGAATATTACCTTGGGGTACCTTGGTAATCCCCAAGCTTAGGGTCTTGACACTCCTTATTCTCGTCATATCGATGTCTCACCCAAAACTTGAAAACTTCAATCACACAAAACTTAACGGAACTTCGTGAGATGGATTAGTATGATAAAGATAAATCATTCAATTCAGTACTATCAAGATAAGATTCATAATTTTTCTCTCACAATTCCTACTGTATTATATCATTTCTACAATTTATATTGAGCAATATAAGCCATAGAAACTAGAAAACAAGCAAACTATGCATTGAAAACAGAATCTGTCAAAAACAGAATAGTCTGTAATGATCTGAACAACAACCATACTTATGTTACTCCAAAAATTCTGAAAAATTAGAAAAACATATAAAATATATATATATAAATCACCTGAAAAAAATTCAGAATTTTTTGATTCTCTAGTAATTTTAAACAATTCTATTACCAGGCACAAAAGTTTTGTTTTTGCACAGAATCAAGTCAACTATCATCTACACTATCCCAAAGGCTTTACTTCGCACTTTATTGAAACAAAAGCTATAAAACATGATTACTATAGTATCTTAATCATGTGAACACACAAAAATATTAGGTATAAATATTGGGTTGTCTCCCAACAAGCGCTTTTCTTTAATGCCTTTGTAGCTAGGCATGATGATTTCAATGATGCTCATATAAAAGATAAGAATCGAAACATAATGGGAGCATCATGAAGCATATGACTAGAACATTTAAGTCCAACCCACTTCCTATGCATAGGGATTTTGTGAGCAAAAAATTTATGGGAACAAGAATCAACTAGCATAGGAAGGCAAAACAAGCATAATTTCAAGATTTTCAATAGATGGAGAGGAAACTTGATATTATTGAGATGTGTAAAAGCATATGTTCCTCTCTCATAATAATTTTCAGTAGCATCGTGAATGAATTCAACAATATAACTATCACATAAAGCATTCTTTTCATGATCCACTAGCATAGAAAATTTACTACTCTCCACGTAAGCAAATTTCTTCTAATTCATAATAGTGGGAGCAAATTTGACAAAATAACTATCATGTGACACTTGATTGGCATAATCCAATTGAAAATTAAAATCATGATGACAAGTTTCATGGTTATCGACGATTGCTATCTCATCGGGGCGTTCGACATAAGGATTTCCATCAATACAAGTGGCAGTAACGGCATAGGCTGGCACATGTTGGCCACGACAGATTTGTACCCCTACACGTTCGAAGACATCGTGCGCCATGTAGGCCGCATCTTCGCGGTGACAAGCCAGGGGACTTGTTTCATCTGGTTGCCATCCTATGGTACGGGAGATTACAAACGGAATGCACAAACCATCATTTGCATCCCTAATGGTACTCCATTATTTTGCAGGGACCAGTCATCCCCCGATCATAATAAGATCGTCGATCCTAGATGTGCATTTGCATCGGCGATTCGGTATAACCTCGAACCTTGTAGCTGACTTTGGCATACTGGGATCAACTATCATAGCAGTCATTACCCATGGTACCACTGATGTGCAACATGGTCACACAATCTACCACAATCGGACCGTCACCATCTACCCAGGTATTTCATTTTCTCATTGATGTGTGTTAGATTAAGAGTAGTACTTGTTAGTTACTTTCTTTTCTTGACTAGGACATGTTTACTGTACTAGTAGTGCAATTTAGTATTATATTTTTTTAACCCTCTCGCCTTCTCTTTCATTGTTGTACTACTTACTAGTACTACTAGTAGGAGTACTTTTTACCTTGGAGGACACGTATAGCTAGCTAGGCCCTTGAAGACTTGAACCCACTAGCTCCCACCATTTTTGTTTTTCCATGTCTTACTATCTCATCCATGTAGCCAAGAGTGGCTATATATAATAAGCCGGTCATTTTACTTCCTCTATACCAGAGTAGTACTATTTGCTGCATAGTATTATTGACCGCCATATTTGAGCACAACATTATTATGCATGGACCTTGACTATGTACGTCACCATGTGTCCAGATCTGAGATGCCGCGTGTACCAGATGAACGGCATCGAGTTCGACCCCCGTGGTGCTATGTGGGTGCCGAGGAACACTCTTGGAGAGTACTCGCTTTTCATTGGGGACAACTACCCCATTGTGAAGTGGATGCCACCTTCCATGCACGACACCGAAGGCCTGCCGTTCATGAATCATGGTTGTGTATTTAGTGCGCACCGCCGGATGAACGACATGCTGGGATAGAATATCCCTAATTTATGCCGCTTCAGCTTGGATGAGTCTCCATCATGTGGAACCGGACTAGAAAGCTGCGATAATGATTCCCATTGCCCACCGCTATGGATCCTGCCATCCATGAAGAACACCTAGGACTGGAACCTGGAGGAGGACATGGACCCATCTATAACGTGTAAGTGGAGTATGGTAAATTGTGAATGGTAGCACTGTGAATATATGTAGACTAGTCGTGCACAAATTTATCACATGAAGTGGAGATGAACTTGTGTGGCATACTGGCATTTGTCCTTTAGAATTTATTACTAGTAAGTGTGTTATGTGTACGTGCAACTTGTGTGGTTGTTGCACGGGCTCCAACACGCTCTTTGAGAAAAAAGGTGGCACAGCTTTGGATATAGGTGACGTGGCGGCATCTTACAGTAGCATCGTTCGCTATAGTTGTAGTACTTCCTACTAGGACGACAACTCCTATAATACCTTGCGCTTGGCTCTTTGCCTCTTCGGGAGGTTCAAAGTTCGTACTCGTGTGAACCTTGCACTTGGCTCTTCGCCTCTTCGGAAGGTCCAACAATGATGATACTACTGTACAATATGCTTTTGGCAATCTGACACCAAATGAACTGTTGCACGTCCACCGCGAGGGCGAGGGTAAGGGAGAGGACGTTGTAGTCAAAACCCTCTTCTCATCCTGCGAGCCACCGGGCGCGTGGGCGAGGGAGAGGGCGTAGGCGTACGTAGTAAGAAAGCTACTCCTCGTCCTATGAGCCACCACGCGTGGGCGAGGGAAAGGGCATAGTAAGCAAGCTTCTCCTCGTTCGGCGAGTTGACGAGACACATCAAAGAAGTACTAGTCCATACTGAGTCCTTTCCATTTAATATGGCTTAATTTGAAACGAGAAAAATATACTTGCGGTCAGCGTATGTAAGAATACACTCATTATGGTCACTATATAGTTTTCCGGTGATTATACAGTCACTAGCTCACCGTAGAGCACCGTATTGCACCCTACTGACCGGCCACGTAGTCGACGTGGCACTTTATTGACTGGTTAAATTGACACCTGGTTTCAGGGTCCCACCTGTCAGTTGGCAGATCAAAGAAATAAATTAAACAAACCTTTACATAGGCGCGACAACAGTTCAACCCTTGCACGTGAACCACCCTGGCTGTGTATGTGAGTGCATGGACGTGTACTCCCTCAGTCTTCCAACAAAGAGTGTACATCTACACTTCCAATGCACTTAGCCTTTAATCTAATCGATACTGATTGACTAATGCACCAACTTGTGCTCTCGCTATAGGATACATGTCTATCCTTAATTACAGCATGCAACAACCTTCATCTAATCTTCTTCTCTCAATAGTCGCATGCACACATAAGTCTGCTACTTTTGGGTGTTAATTATGCCATGAAGTTCCGGTTCCTCTTGGTCAATGTGTAAATCTCTATATGTATAGTCTTTCACGGACGGAGGGAGTAGGTAGAGCACTTGAGCGTGAGCGTGTGTGTTGCTTCGTGTGCTGTGTGCTGCATGGATGCGTGAGTGTTGCGTGCGTGAATGTGTACATGTGAGTGTTGCATGTTGCATGCATGCATGAGGCTTTTACTCCCTCCCATTGACATGTTCATATTTCAAACTTCATTAAAACATTGCATGCAAGAATTAAGAGAAAACTCACCAATGCGTGTAAAAATTCTGGTCATTTGTTCCTCACGCATGCATTCCAATTAATACATTCATAAACACAATTTTCTTGAGGAAAACGAGCTCATTATTGAGTACTTTCGGGAAAAAAATCTCCGGGCACTCATCATTTACTACTACCTTGGTTGATGATTTTTTATTGACTTGTATATAAACCTCCGTCCTAGTTTAATGGTCCCCATCGTAATTAGTGTAAAATTTTGACCGTAAAATTAACTAACAAAGTGTCAATGCATGTCATAAAAAACTATACCATTAAAAACTATGTTCAAATACGAATCCAGTGATACGGTTTCTGGTGAAATGCATTAACATTTTATTAGTTAAATAGATGGTCAAAGTTTGACACAAAATACTACTAGTACTCCTACATTATTGGCGTCATGTGCCTTGGCCAATGTTTCATCTTGTTGGACAGGATGAGAGTAGAGGCATAGGGATACTGTAGATAGGATGTCTTGACGATCCATTATTCCCCATCTCAGTCAGAGAGACTATTCAACTAGTCTTCACAGTGAAGTGACAATACACATTGCAGCAGATGGGACACGTAATTAATAAGTTGAATCAGTGTGTTGGTGTTACTAAATCAGCCTTACCTAGTACTGCCATCTTGTTTTCCAGTGGAGCACGCTTCCGCAAATACGCCTACGCACCTGTCTCTTCCATTAACTGGCATATGGGCCCTCTTGAGGTAGACCCACATGTCATCGGCTTAACTATTTACACTCCAAAGGACGGTATATCCTGGTAGTAGTACTAGTAGAATTGAGTTTTAGTGCACTTTCTTCCTTGTTTTTTCCTCTTCTTCCTCCTCTCTTCTTCTTCCTCCTCTCTTCCCCATCGCCGGCTGCACACCATTTCCCCCTGCTCACTGCTCGCCCACCCGTGCCATCTTCCTTGGTAGCTCGCGCGTACCATATCCCCCCACTCACTGCTCGGCCACACACGCCATCTTCTTCGCTTGCCCGCCCGAATCCACTTCCCCGCTCGTTCGCAGGCACCGAAAACCCCAATCACTCAGCGCCCTAAAAAACCTATGGCAAAATCGACTGACACGCAGAGCCGCGATTGGAATTCCCTCCCCGATGTTCTCTTGGAGCAGATCTGTAATCATATGGACCTGCTCAGCTTCGTCCATCTAGCCGCATGCTCGGTGTCTTTGTACCGTCTACTCGTCTGCAACTGGCCGGCCCTTTTCAAGACTCCCTGCTTGTTGATGCCCGATCCTTGCAGGTGACCCAGACACCAACTTGATGATCCTACGGAGGTTGCCATGGTGCCCCTCAACATGCTACCACTACCCGTCCACCTATCCTTCATGCGCGACCACTACTGGGCAGGCATGAAGGCTAACTGAATCATCCTCATCCACCATTCCATCGTTGGATACCGCCGCCATCAAGCCTCGCGGCCCGCCAAACACTCCTGCCTACTACGCACGAGACGCGTCGAGCTTTTGGTGCGACCTCCGTTTGCTGAAGGTTGTAATCTGCGAAGTGACCACACCATCGAAAGACCACATGGATTACAAGCTCATTGCCTTGTTCGACATGGGATTAGTCTATCTGGAATCCGGTCACCATACATGGTTATGACTCATCGTCAATCCTATTGAGCCTCCATTTCTGTCTGATGCTATAGTGCACGATGGCATTGTTTACGTGGCTGACGCACAAATTGGTTGCCTATACTGGTGGAATCTATCGTCATGTAATTGTTCTATCTCATCTCATCTTTGCCTTATGAATACGACTGCCTGTTGATTGTTACAAATTTAGAATAGATAGTATGTCTATAGCCACATCATTGTTATATGTTCCTCTCATTTCCTAGATTTTTATGACCACACATGTTATTGTTAGAGTTGATATGAGAAAACAATTGGCATCGAATGATTGTTAGAGTAAATATTATGAGTATAACCTCATGACTGCTATATGTTACTCTCATTTCCAAGATTTTATAACCACGCATGTTATTGTTTAGAGTTGATATGAGAACAGTAGTAAGTCCTATGGTAGAATATGAGTAGGCCCTGTCATAGCTGTTTTCGTCTCATTGTTACATGATGTTTGAACTATAACATATTGCTAGAATATGAAAGCCATTGGCTTATTTTTTAAACTTGGGGTATGATTATGACCACGGCATTGCAATTATCTGTCTATGATATGTGTCACTATTATAATAATCCTAATTCCACATATACTCTGAACATGATTATATATTTTTATCCTTTTGATCTCCAATTTGATTTGTTGCAGCAGACGCAAATGCGCTGGCCTTCATGATTCAAGGACCTGAAATCATACCAGTCAATGGGTGGTGGATTATCGCTCGTTCAACTGACGGCGGTCATTTGATGCTCATTCACACGTACCAAATTGACCAAACCATTTCATCAAACCACATGCAGTACAATGCCTGGGGCGTTCGTGACTGTGATGGCTATGGCTGCTTCGTGTTCGAGAAAGATCCCAGATCTGTTGGGCCAGGCGTATTCAACTGGAGGTGGGTTTACAACCTCGGCAATCACTCCATGTTCCTCGGGCTCAATTATCCGATCATCCAACCAGTCATCAATCATATCACCGGCGATGATTACCGTGCTATGCAACTTCCATTCGCCACGGGAAACTGTGTTTACACATCGTACCATGGGTTTCATGAATCACCATATCCAGAGATTCGTCAACACAGCTTGTTGACAGATAATCTTCAGTGTGTGAAAGGCATCAAGCTTCCATGCGATGAATGGCTTTTGCAAACCCGACATGCGGCGATGTGGTTCATGCCAACAGCAAATATGCACAACTTGATTCATAGTGATATCTAGACTGAGCCAATGTATCATGCTGCTGTAGCATGACCCTCTTTTGTTGGATATTATGTACTGTTGTCAGTTTGAAGGATAGATAACTTTCTGGGATCAAGTGCATCCTAACTAACCTGCATAGGATGTACTGATAATGATGATGTAGATGTTGTGCATAAGCCATATATATCAATTAGGCTTCAAGTGCGTACTTGTTGGTGAAAGTGTTGTCCAACGGGAATTATATTTTCTATTACTCATGTAGCCTACAAAGTCTATCGCACAGCCTCGTAGCTTCTTACTCCATTTCTAAATTTGTACTAGTCATCTATACCGTATATTGCGCTACTCGTACTACTACCTCCCCCCTGGTTTATTGGTCCCCTTCGTAATTTGTGTCAAATTTTGTCCATAAATTTAACTAACTAAATGTTAATGCATGTCACAAAAAATTATATCGTCTGAGTCGTATTTGAACATAGTTTCCAATGGTATAATTTTCGGTGACATGCATTGACATTTTGTTAGTTAAATCTATGGTTAAAATGTGACACTAAATACAACTAGTAAGTAGTACAGTAGTAGTACTAGTATACATCGGTCAAATTATTCATCATGTCCTCACATTGAATTGACGCGACAACACGCTGCGCGTGAGGTGACACAAGAGTCCCGACGGTGTGTTCGGCTCACCCCTCTCGTACTACAACAACACTCTCGCATTCTCTACAAAATCACTCTCCCATTCTCTCCCGGTCTCCCCGCCTCCCAGCCGCCGCCTTGTTCCGATCCATTTGGTACAATGAGCAATGAGCTACTGGAGTTGCTATACTTCATTGCAAGTAGTCAGAAGGAAGACATTGAAAAAATCGATCTCAACAAGGATGCTCTTCAAGCTAGCCGGATGAAAGATGGAACCAGCAAGGCCGCTCCTGTGAGTATTCGTCCCGTTGCCATATATTATGACTACAAAAAAAGACACATCTGTGAGGGCCGAACGAATTTTTTTTCTGTCATACTTATGACACTTCTATGACGATAATTGTGACAAAACCCGGTATCATCATAGATGTGGTGGGCTCCTACTTTTATGACAAAAAATTATGACAGAAAATGGGCTTTCGTCCTGGGCGGGCTGGAGACACAGCTGCATGACATTCTTTGGGCCGTCCATGACGGAAAAAACCGTGGTAGATGCGAGGGCGAGGAAAATTTCGGGGAGTTCCTGGTTACGGTGGGTGGTCGGGGGCCGAGCGATGCGTGTTTCTCTTGTACACATACGCGCGTGTGTGCGAGGCGTTGGGCTCTAACTGAACCCGAGCGAGGTGTCGCCTAACTGAACCCGAGCGATTGCACTGCAGGCTATGCGTTTCTGAACCCGAGCGATCGATCGATGGCTGTTAACTGAACCCGATCGAGCGATTCCTTCACTACTGCTGCTAACTGAAGCCGATCGATGCTGCCTCTGGACGAACAGTGAGCGTTGCGGGGGGGGGGGGGGGGGGGGGGTTGGATGAACAGTGAGTGGTGGGGGTGGATGAACAGGACCCGTGTTGCCTCTGGATGAACAGGACCTCGATCGATCAAGCTGGTTGGGGCTGGATGAACAGGACCTCGTGGAGGGCTGGATGAATAGGACGACCCCGTGGAGGGTTGGATGAACAGTAGACGGTGGAGGGGTGGATGAACAGTAGCCCATGGAGGGGTGGTTGAACAGGAGCCCGTGGAGAGGGGTGGTTGAACAGTAGCCGGTGGAGTAGCGCGCGGCGGAGGCTGGATGAACAGGAGCCCGTGGATGAACAGTCGCAGGCGGAGGCTGGAGGAGGTCGACGGCGGATGTACAGTGGCCCGTGGAGGCCGGAGGAGGTCGACGGTGGAGATGAACAATATCCCGTGGAGTTCCATTTTGCGGTACACCACACCCCTCCCGATGAATAGGACCCCCGTTTCGACCGTAGCACTCCAACACAAGTTCGTTTCCTCTGTTTTGCGGTACGCCACACCCCTCCTGATCAACAGGACCCCGTTTCAACCGTAGGAGGTCCAACACAAGTTTGTTTCCTCTGTTTTGCGGTATGCCATACCCCTCCCGATGAATAGGATCCCGTTTCGGACGTGGTCGGTCGAACACAAGGCCGTTTCCTCCGTTGTGCGGTACTGTAGGCCTCATTTCCATCGCATGTTCCGTCCAAGCTAGTTGGCTCCCACGCATTCCGTTGCCTCCTGATGAACACGACGCATTCCGTTGCCTCCCCATGAACACGACGATGACGCAGTTTCTCCGCTCTGACCCAACCATGTACATGAGCCCTGGCCGTACGTATGTGCGAGTAGGCGTTTGAGACCCCGCCCGTCTGTACGTACATGGCATTATTTTCTTTCTTGCACACTGGTCGTTGTATGTACGTGTACATGCAACGTACGCGCCTCTACTACAACACGTGCGTGCCTCTACATCGACCAGTATGTACGTACACATTCGTGACCAGAATAACAACGCTATGTACGCTTCGACCAGGTGGGTCCCGACTGTCAGGCACTTCCTTGCGTGCGAAGATGTAGCTGGTGGGTCCCAGCAGTCAGGGGGGCGAATCGTTTTTTTTGCTCGGATGCACTTCCTTGCATGCGAAGATGTAGCTGGTGGGTCCCAGCAGTCAGGGGGAAATATTTTTTTCGCGAAATACGGTGCCCCGTCCGGTGGGTCCCTGCTGTCAGGTGGAGGAATAATTATTTTGCGTGTAATAAGGAGGCACTTCCTTGACCAAGTTGACCACGCTGTGCGGAGAGCACTAGGGCGGTGGATGACGGCGAGGCCTAGGAAGGGGATGACGCGGAGCTGGGGAAGACGCGGCAGTGGAAGCCCGCGCGGAGAGGAGTACGAGGGTTCACTGGTTCGGCTGCGGTGTGAGGCTACCATCGCCGTAGGGCCTGGCCAGCGGTGGGAATAGTAGGGGGCGGTGAGGCCTCCATGGCAGCACAGCCGACCACGGGAGGCAGGAGCGTGCGGCACAACCGGCACTGCTTTGGGAGGCTGGAGCAAGAAGACCAGAGGTTGAAGAAGCACTATGGCCGTTGGATGGACATCGTACGTTCATTGGAGCTAGAATCATTCATATTGACTAAGTTGACAAAGCCCTCCGTCCCCGTCAACTTAGTAGGCCCACAAGTCAGCCTCCCACCAAGGTGGGTCCCAGCTAGTAGGGGGAGTATTCATTTTTTGTGCGTAATAAGGAGGCACTTCCGGTGGGTCCGAGCTGACAGCGGGGGGGATGTTTTTTTGCGAAATACGGTGATCCGTCTGGTGGGTCCCAACAGTCAGGGGGGAAACGTTTTTTTCACGAAATACGTTGGCCCGTCCGGTGGGTCCCTGCTGTCTGGTGGAGGAATAATTATTTCTCGCGTAATAAGGAGACACTTCCTTGCGGCTGTCGTGGACCCAGCTGTCAGCCTCTCCACGTACAGTACTCTTCCGATGAAAGTCGGTCATTGACCCCATTGACCATGCCACGCCGAGAGCACCACGGCGGTGGATGACGGCGAGGCCTAGGATGGGGACGACGTGGAGCCGGGGAAGACGCGGCAGTGGATGCCCGCGCGGAGAGGAGTATGAGGGTTCACTGGTTCGGCTGCGGTGTGAGGCTGCCGTTGTCGCAGAATAACAGGGGGTGTGGGTGAGTGGATGGATAGCCTGGCCAGCGGTGGGAGTAGTATGGGGGCAGTTAGGCCTCCGCGGTAGCACAGCCGGCCACAGGAGGCAGGAGCAGGCGGCACGACCGGCGCTGCTTTGGGCGGCTGGAGCAAGAAAACCGAAGGTTGAAGAAGCACTATGGCCGTTGCATGGACATCATACGGTCACTGGAGTATTGACTAAGTTTACAAAGCCCATCCGTCCTCGTCAACTTAGTAGTCCCACAAGTCCGCCACCCACTATGGTGGGTCCCAGCTAGCAGGGGGTATTCATTTTTGTGTGCGTAATAAGGAGGCACTTCCTTGCGTGCGAAGATATAGCTGGTGGGTCCGACCTATCAGCGGGGGGAACCTTTTTTCGCGAAATATAGAGGCCCTTCCTGTGGGTCCTAGCTGTCAGGTGGAGTAATCATTATTTTGCGCATAATAAGGAGGCATTTCCCACACGGAGGAGTACGAGGGTTTAGTGGTTTGTCTGCCGTCCCCGGAGAATACCAGCAAGTGTGGGTGAGTAGAGGGATGGCTAGGCCAGCGATGGGAGTACGGTGGGGCCGTGAGGCCTGCGCGGCAGCATAGCCGACCGCGGGAGAGGGGAGCAGGCAGTCCCGCCGGCGCTTGTTTGAGCGGCTGGAGCAGGAAGAGTAGAGATTGAAGAAGCACGACAGCCGTTGGATGGACATCCAACAGCCACTGCTCTCGTGTGTTGACTAAGTTGACAGGGCGTTGCGTGTACGTCAACCTTTTTTAGGAAAGCATACACGTCAACCTGTAGTAGGCGCACAAGTCAGCCTCAAATCTGTGGAAAATAGCATACAACCCATCTGCCATTATTTCTAATAATGTACAGCCCATTTGCTAATTCTTAAGAATTTTTTTGGAGCCCATCTTCTTTTTGTTAGCATTACACCCCATATTGTGGTCACTGTTAAAAAGTTACGAATTTTTGCATATTTCGGTGTAGTCAACTGTTTTTAATCCCGAAATATCGATTCACATTCAAACTATTTCAAAAATAATTTATATAAATATAAAATCCAAATAATTGTCTGCGCATAAAAATCAATGGAATTTAAAATCTTTTAGTGAAAAAAATTGAAACTAATTCTTAGTTTGATGTGTTTTAAAAATGTACAGCCCATTTCTAGGCAAACCGAATGAAACTCTCCTCGTGTTGAAAGATTTGCAACCCAGCAGGGTCGATAAATCAAGTAGGCCTCGTTTGGGTATTTCTTTTAAAAAAATAGAACTGGGCTAGCCATTTTCAGCAAGAAAAAACACAATGGGCTCATGATGTGGTAAACATAAATAAAACCCTGGCTAGACGGGCCACAGCCCTCGCACAGCCCCGTTGTTACCCTGATCCGTCGCTAACACTAGTATAAATAACAACTGCTTGTTCCTCAAAAAAAACTACGCGACCTGCTGGGTCCCTGGTGTCAGCCGCTCGTAGTGTAATTCTCTCGTTTATTGACTACATTGACAATGGCGTGAGCCCCAGATGTCTAACCATTAGGAGGAACCATATTTTTGGGCTTGTAATATAGAGGCACTTGCTTGCGTACTGCCATGACGTGATGGGTCCCTTCTATCATCCTCTCCACGTACAGTCATCTCCTTGTTCCTCTCGGTTGTTGAAGACGTTGACAATGCAAGAGGGCGGCGCACCGCGCACGGTGAGCGAACCAAGGCCGCAAGGTGGAGGACGACAGCGAGGCCTCGGACGGAACGAACAGGAGCCGTGGAAGATGCGCCGGTCCAATCGCAGGCGGAGGGGAGTACAAGGGTTGACTGGTTCGGGTGCGGGTGCGTGTTGGGGCTGGCATCGCCGGAGAATAACAGGACATGTGGAGGAATAGAGGGAGGGACTAGCCAACATTGGAGGGTATGTACGGTAGGGTGGCGGAGGCGCAGCCAGCCATGGGAGGCGGGAGCAGGCGGAGCCGACGGGGTGGTTTGGTTTGGGTGGCTGGAGGAAGAAGAAGACAAGAGATAGAAGATGCACGATAGATGTTGGATGTCAATCCAACGGCTGGTAGGAAGGATCATTTGTTGACTGGCTAGTAAGTCGACACCACCTTGGATAGGCTATTTCCTCACGGGTCCCAAAAGTCAGAATCCAAATCTGTCATGGTCATGCAGCCTTTCCTATTAAAATTTACAGCCCATTTGATGTGCTAGTTTGAAATAAGTTTGTGGGTGTTGGTGGGGGCTAATCACTTGGCTTCTGTAATGCACAGTGAGCTCAAGCAGCCGGCGAGAGTGATGTTATTTCCCTTGGTTGGGATTTGTTACAATATTTAACTCTAAATTAAACGAATGGCAAGCCATTTGCCTTGTTTCAAACAAAATATGACAGTCACAGCCGAGTTGAAAAGGGCAAGAACATCTAACTCCAGCTTACAAACTGTGCAAAAGCATGTGGGTTAATTGTTCATCAGGTTTACAAAAAAACCAGGTTGAAAAGGGCAACAACATCTAACTCCAGCACTGTTTTCGACAGTCACACTCAAATGGATGGTCAGGTCCATAGAATGAACATCCTGGGTCGTAAAATTTACTGGATTATGACCACAATATGTTGTAAATAGAAGCCCGACACGTTCAGAAGCTCTTTTGCCCACCTGAAACTCCTTTTTTTGCTCTTCGACATACCCATCCGGCAAAACCATGCTGCTGATAAACTTAAGCCTGATAGACAATAGTAACCTCGCATTCAGCAGGAAGAATGTGACAAATCTAGTGTTCGCACGGTTGGCTACATATCGTTCTAGCGTTATTGTCTTCAATCGAATCTCATGAGAAGTGAGAAAATCTTGATGCTTACGAATCCACTGTTTGGTTATAACTTTCTTACCCTGTCCTGTTGCCTAAATAGACATGAAGATTGAAAACAGTTAAGGTCTAAAAAAAGAGTGTCGAAAGAGCAACAGCTGAACGGTTAATTCTAGTACACTATATGCGGGCTTCCAATGTGCGTGAAATTATCACCTTTATATACAACTTCTCCAGACATGGAAAGCATTGCAGCAAGCCAATAATCTTGTTCAGATCAAAACTATTCATTTGGATATATAAGATCTTAACAGAATCCAGCACCATTGATAGGCCATCCATGGAGAAACTCTTCATTGAGCATAGAACATAATATTAGTACAAAATGTGTACTCCAAGATGATATATAACTTATGCGCAGAAATTTAAAATGCAGCTTATGGTTACAAGTGTAGATGATGATATAAAGTACCTGAAGAACTGTGGAGCCAAACACCATATTGAAATGAGCACAGAGATCATGTATTACACCCAAGGTCTCCAGTTTAGGCGCAGAGAGGACGATTATTTGCAATAGTGAATAACTAGAATCAAGGATCAACCTTTGAAGTCAAGGGGCATCTTGGATGATGAGTTGCCTTCCGTCAAAAGAAATTCCAATTCTTACAAGGTTAGGTGACTTTATTTGGAGACAACCGATTCTAACTGTGAAAACAAGCACCAAGCACTCCAGGGCAGGGCAACTGGAGTGGATGATGCTGTGCAATGAGGCCTCCGATATACGAACCCGCACAAGTGAAAGTTTCTTGAGAAATGGGAGTCGAAGGTTTAGTACTAGATTATCTGGTAGGTAGCATAGCGCAAAGGTGGCGGTGTGGAGAGAGGAGGAAAACCGCGAGATGGACATCGGTGCTGAGGGCACAAGTACATGGCGTTCGGTATGTGGTATGTGATTTCCAGGGGAATAGTAGAACTCAAGCAGCTGTAGTTCTATGAATTCAAGGGATTTCAGCCAGGCGTCCACCGTGCAGGGCATGGTATGCTTACTCAGGTAGCATGATGGGATGGAGAGGCTTTGAACGGAGCCCTGGTGGGAGGAGATGATGGCTCTGGGGATTTCAAAATCATTGAAGAGAGATAGCTGATGATAGTCGAGATTAAGGGGCACGGTGCGCCATAGAGGGCGCCACAGAATTGGGAGGACTTCGGTGCGGCAGTGATTTCTACTATGCAACCTTCTCCTTGTAGACGTTGTTGGGCCTCCAAGTGCATAGGTTTGTAGGACAGTAGCAAATTTCCCTCAAGTGGATGACCTAAGGTTTATCAATCCGTGGGAGGCGTAGGATGAAGATGGTCTCTCTCAAACAACCCTGCAACCAAATAACAAAGAGTCTCTTGTGTCCCCAACACACCCAATACAATGGCAAATTGTATAGGTGCACTAGTTCGGCGAAGAGATGGTGATACAAGTGCAATATGGATGGTAGATATAGGTTTTTGTAATCTGAAAATGTAAAAACAGCAAGGTAACTAATAGCAAAAGTGAGCGTAAACGGTATTGCAATGCTAGGAAACAAGGCATGGGGTTCATACTTTCACTAGTGCAAGTTCTCTCAACAATAATAACATAACTGGATCATATAACTATCCCTCAACATGCAACAAAGAGTCACTCCAAAGTCACTAACAGTGGAGAACAAACAAAGAGATTATGGTAGGGTACAAAACCACCTCAAAGTTATCATTTCTGATCGATGTATTCAAGAGTCCGTAGTAAAATAACACGAAGCTATTCTTTCCGTTCGATCTATCATAGAGTTCGTACTAGAATAACACCTTAAGACACAAATCAACCAAAACCCTAATGTCACCTAGATACTCCAATGTCACCTCAAGTATCCGTGGGCATGATTATACGATATGCATCACACAATCTCAGATTCATCTATTCAACCAACACAAAGTACTTCAAAGAGTGCCCCAAAGTTTCTACCAGAGAGTCAAGACCAAAACGTGTGCCAACCCCTATGCATAAGTTCATTGAACCCGCAAGTTGATCACCAAAACATACATCAAGTAGATCACGTGAATATCCCATTGTCACCACAGGTAAGCACGGCAAGACATACATCAAGTGTTCTCAAATCCTTAAAGACTCAATCCGATAAGATAACTTCAGAGGGAAAACTCAATCCATTACAAGAGAGCGGAGGGGGAGAAACATCATAGGATCCAACTATAATAGCAAAGCTCGCGATACATCAAGATTGTATCACCTCAAGAACACGAGAGAGAGAGAGAGAGAGATCAAACACATAGCTACTGGTACATACCCTCAGCCCCGTGGGTGAACTACTCCCTCCTCATCATGGAGAGAGTCGAGATGATGAAGATGGCCACCGGTGAGGGATCCCCCCTCCGGCAGGGTGCCGGAACAGGGTCCCGGTTGGTTTTTGGTGGCTACAAAGGCTTGCGGCGGCGGAACTCCCAATCTATTGTTGTCTTTGGTGTTTTTAGGGTATATGGACATATATAGACGAAAGAAGTCGGTTAGGGGAGCCACGAGGGGCCCACGAGGGTGGGGGCGTGCCCAGGGGGGTAGGGCGCGCCTCCCTGCCTCGTGGCTTCCTTGTTGCTTCCCTTACGTGCACTCCAAGTCTCCTGGATTGCTTCTGTTCCAAAAATAACTCTCCTGAAGGTTTCATTCCATTTGGACTCCATTTGATATTCCTTTTCTTCGAAACACTGAAATAGGCAAGAAAACAACAATTTAGGTTGGGCCTCCGGATAATAGGTTAGTCCCAAAAATAATATAAAAGTGTATAATAAAGCCCATAAACATCCAAAACAGGTAATATAATAGCATGAATGCTTCATAAATTATAGATACATTGGAGACGTATCAGCATCCCCAAGCTTAATTCCTGCTCGTCCTCGAGTAGGTAAATGATAAAAGAAATAATTTATGAAGTGTGAATGCTAGCAGGTGCATAAGTTTGATCAATGATAATTTCAATCACCTTTTTTAGCATCATTATATGTCATAACAGTAGTTCATCTCATAAAACTTCTCATGAACAAGTAACAAGCTGTTCAAATGTTAAAGCATAGACCATAAACTTTCTAGAAAACTATGTTCTCAGTCATCAAACAACTGCAGTTCATCTTATTTTTAGGAAGAGTCTATGTAAGAGCTTTGATTTAGCAAATCCCACATACTCAACTATCATATAGTCTTCCATGATTGCTACCGCTCAAAGCTTATTTTTAGAACAAATAGCATCAATCGAACACAGAGAAAGATAGGGGCTTAATGTTTCGCCTCCCAACTTACTTATCATATAGATAATTGTCAACAATAATAATTCATGATCAAATATATTTGAATGGCCATATATGCTTAGATATTTCCCCAACACACGATGCTTGCCAACTAAAGAGTAGGTAGGAATGACAAGGAATACTACTGGCTCTTGCATAAAAGTAAAAGATAGGCCCTTCGCAGAGGGAAGCAGGGATTTGCAGAGGTGCCAGAGCTTGATTTTGAAATAGAGATGAAAATAATTTTGAGAGGTATGCTTTCACTGTCAACATAACAACCAAGGGTTCCCAGTTTCTTCCATACTGAATACATTATAGGCGGTTCCCAAATAGAATGGTAAATTTTTTACTCCCCCACCACCAACGATCATCAATCCATGGCTTTCCCGAAACAACGGGTGCCTCCAACTAACATCAATCCTGGGGAGTTTTGATTGCAATTATTTTGATTTGATTTTGATCTTTTGATCATGGGACTGGGTATCCTAGTTACCAATCATTTTTCTCGTGAATGATGAGAGGAGTCCACTCATCGTGAGAATAACCCACCTAGCATGGAAGATACTGACAGCCCCTAGTCCCTACATGAGCGATTCGGGCATACAAAATAGATTATTATTTGAAGGTTTAGAGTTTGGCACATGCAAATTTACTTGGAACAGCAGGTAAATGCCGCATATAGGTAGGTATGATGGGCACTCATGGAAGAACCTTGGTTCAAGGGATTTGGATGCACAAGCAGTATTCCCTCTTAGAACAGATATTTTGGCTAGCAAAGGATTCTAAACAGCAAGCACCACATGTTGGAGGATCTATAACAATATAACTTCTATACAAATATACCCAAGCATAACTCATTACGTTGTCTTCCTTGTCCAATTTCAACTAATTTGCTCAGGTTTGAAAATAATTAATGGGGCTCACAATCATAGAAGATGTCTAAGATAGTATATTTATATGTGAAATCTCTCTTCCTTCAATATTCTTTCATGAATTGTTCAAGTGACCAATACTATGTTTCTTAACTCTCAATAAATTTACTAACTTTACTTCTTAGATGTGAAGTCATTACTCCCCATGGGATAAGCATATGAAACATATATAATTTCAGATTTATGACATTCAACTCATTCAGCCATTTACTCATAGGATATAAGTGATGTACATGAGTAAATGACAAACTACTCCAAAAGATATAAGTGAAGATCAATGAGTAGTTAAATAATTATGTAACTATGTGAAGACTCTCTCTCATTTAAGAATTTCAGATCTTGATATTTTATTCAAACAGCAAGCAAAACAAAAGAAAACAAAATGACACTCCAAGCAAAACACATATCATGTGGTGAATAAAAATATAGCTCCAAGTAAAGTTATCGATGAACTCAGACGAAAGAGGGGATGCCATCCGGGGCATCCCCAAGCTTAGGCTTTTGGTTGTCCTTGAATATTACCTTGGGGTGCCTTGGGCATCCCCAAGATTAGGCTCTTGCTACTCCTTATTCCATAGTCCATCGAATCTTTACCCAAAACTTGAAAACTTCACAACCCAAAACTCAACAGAAAACTCGTAAGCTCCGTTAGTATAAGAAAATAAAACCACCACTTAGGTACTGCAATGAACTCATTCTAAATTCATATTGTTGTTAAACCTACTGTATTCCAACTTCTATATGGTTTATACCCTCTGATACTACTCATAGATTGATCAAAATAAGCAAACAACACATAGAAAACACAATCTGTCAAAAACAGAACAGTCTGTAGTAATCTGTATCAAACGTATACTTCTGGAACTCCAAAACTCCTACAAAATTAGGAAGTCCTAAGAAATTTGTGTACCAATCCAGAGAAAAATAATAATCAGATCAATAGCATGTTTCTGTGAATTAACAAAACTAATTTACTGGGTGCAAAAGTTTCTGATTTTCAGCAGGATCAACACAACTATCACCGTAAGCTATCCTAAAGGTCTTACATGGCACTTTATTGAAACAAAATCTATAAAACATGATTAATACAGTATCATAATCATGTGAACACACAAAAACAGTAAGGGTAAATATTGGGTTGTCTCCCAACAAGCGCTTTTCTTTAATGCCTTTCTAGCTAGGCATGATGATGACAATGATGCTCACATAAAAGATAAGAATTGAAACATAACGGGAGCATCATGAAGCATATGACTAGCACATTTAAGTCTAACCCACTTCCTATGCATAGGGATTTTGTGAGCAAACAAATTATGGGAACAATAATCAACTAGCATAGTAAGGCAAAATAAGCATAACTTCAAAACTTTAAGCACATAGAGAGGAAACTTGATATTATTGCAATTCCTACAAGCATATTTTCCTCCCTCATAATAATTTTCAGTAGCATCATGAATGAATTCAACAATATTATCAGCACCTAAAGCATTCTTTTCATGATCTACTAGCATAGAAATTTTATTACTCTCCACATAAGCAAAATTCTTCTCATTCGAAATAGTGGGAGTATCATAAGAGACTTGAATACTATAAATTGTTTCCACATTAAAAGAGTAATGTTCAGAAAAAGGGTAATCATAATCATGACAAGTTTTATAAATATAGTCATCACTACTTTATAGCATAAGTTTCATCACAATAATCATCATAAGTAGCAACTTTGTTCTCATCGTAATCAATTGAAACCTCTTCCGAAATAGTGGATTCATCACTAAATAAAGCCATGACCTCTCCAAATCCATTTTCATAATTATCACAATAATATTCAACATCCTCCAAAATAGTGGGATCATTACTTCCTAAAGTTGACACTCTTCCAAACTCGCTTTCATATTCATCACAATAAGATTCAACATCCTCAAAAATAGTGGGATCATTACTTCCTAAAGTTGACACTCTTCCGAACCCACTTTCATCAATATAATCATCATAAGTAGGAGGCATGCTATCATCATAACAAATTTGCATATCAAAACTTGGGAGGCTAAAAATATCATCTTCATTAAACATAGCATCCCCAAGCTTGGGACAATCATTAATTGCAGCAAATATATTCTCAAATATGTCAGTCTCATCAAACATAGCTTCCCCAAGCTTGGGCCTTTTCATATCATAAGCATAATCACTCTCATCATTAATAGTACGGATAGCACCAATAGTATAGCAATTATCATCATCACAATGAGTAGTAGGAGCAACATCATTTGGGAGGGATACCTTTTTACCTTTGCTTCTTCGTCTTTTCTTTTTCCTCTTCACATCATGTGTGGGTTCAACCCTCTTCTTTGAGCTCCTTATTGATGAGATTGGTTGAATAGAAAGCTCCTCCTCGTTACCTGATTCATCATAAGAAATAATAGGAGGATACTGGGAAGTCTCTTCCTATTTGATTAGTATTCTCATAATCTTCTATTTGCTTTCTTTTCTTTATGTAATTGGCAATATAAGGATTTTCAATGCAATTCACCGCACAATACATATAAATTTCCTCTAGATCAATATCAAGAAATTTCTTCAGGGCAAATTCTGGAATATTCTTAGTTAAACGTTTTATTTCTTCATAACCCAAAAGCAAACTAAGTTCATTATAATGTGTAAGGGAAATCAAATCATCACAATTTTTGGACATGATTCGATCATGAAACAATTTGCATCGAAGATGTAAATGACCACGTTCATTGCAAAGTTCACAAGTATGGCAAAGAAAATTTAAATTTTCAGCACTCACATTTAGCCTTTCTTGCAACCATTTAGTTTCTAAATGCTTATGCCTCTTGCAATATCTATCTTCCCTATTTGGTGTCTGTCGGTGTCAAAACCGGTGGATCTCGGGTAGGGGGTCCCGAACTGTGCGTCTAGGCGGATGGTAACAGGAGACAAGGGACACGATGTTTTTACCCAGGTTCGGGCCCTCTCAATGGAGGTAAAACCCTACTCCTGCTTGATTGATATTGATGATATGGGTAGTACAAGAGTGGATCTACCACGAGATCAAGGAGGCTAAACCCTAGAAGCTAGCCTATGGTATGATTGTTGTAATGGTTGTGTTGTCCTACGAACTAAAACCCTCCGGTTTACATAGACACCAGAGAGGGCTAGGGTTACATAGAGTCGGTTACAATGGTAGGAGATCTACATATCCGTATCGCCAAGCTTGCCTTCCACGCCAAGGAAAGTCCCATCCGGACACGGGACGAAGTCTTCAATCTTGTATCTTCATACTCTTGGAGTCCGGCTGACGATGATAGTCCGACTGTCCGGACACCCCCTAGTCCAGGACTCCCTCAGTAGCCCCTGAACCAGGCTTCAATGATGATGAGTCCGGCGCGCATATTGTTCGGCATTGCAAGGCGGGTTCCTCCTCCGAATAATTCATAGAAGATTGTGAACACCAGGATAGTGTCCGGCTCTACAAAATAAATTCCACATTCCACCGTAGAGAGAATAATATGTACACAAGTTCAATCTGCTGACGTATTTTGTGGCATGATATCATACCACCACCAAGCCTTTACTTGAATCGTTTTTTATTATACCACCTCAGCGCGTTTAGCGAAGCGGTTTCCTTGGCACGTCTTGTCGAAGCAGAGATCGTGTTCCCCTTATTCCGGGATTCTCATCAATACGGACGTGGGTAACCCAACCGCGCCCTTGATGGTGGCGCTTGGGAGATAAGCGAGTTTTACCAGGCCGGTGGGGACGCATAGTCTTCGTCCGCCTATATATAAGGGGATAAGGATCCACCTTTTTACCTACGCCTTCTTCCTCCTTTAATTATCCATCTCCGCGCACTCGAGCTCCAGCGCCCAAGTCCGCACATCTCGTCTCAACCTCCTCCAGTCATGTCTGGAGCGGGAGGCAAGTGGTTGGCCTCCTCCGTTACGGAGGAGCACATCGAAAAGCTGCGCGGCGCCGGATACCTTTCCAGCGACATCGCGCACCGACTGCCTGACGAGGGGCAGCTCATCCCCACCCCCAGGCCCCATGAGAGGGTCGTATTCCTTCCCCACTTCCTCCGCGGACTGGGCTTCCCACTTCATCCCTTCGTCCAGGGGCTCATGTTCTACTACGGCCTGGACTTCCATGATCTGGCGCCAAACTTCATCCTCAACATCTCGGCGTTTATCGTCGTGTGCGAGGCCTTTCTCTGCATCTGGCCCCACTTCGGCTTGTGGCTCAAGACCTTCAATGTCAAGCCGAAGGTAGTGAAGGGCGTCCAAGCGGAGTGCGGAGGTGCCATGGTGGGCAAAATGCCCAACGTCCTCTGGCTCGTGGGCGCCTTTGTGGAAACCATCAAAGGGTGGCAATCGGGGTGGTTCTATATCACCGAGCCGCGGGACCCTAAATGGGCAGCGGCCCCGAGTTCAGATCTGGTGCCCCTATGCAGCTCACCTCCTGGAAAAAGAAGGGCTTGCTATGGGGCAGTTCGGAGGAGCTGACCGGACTCCAGTACTGTCTCCAGACCTTGGTGAACAAGAAGCTCAAGCTTGTCAACGTGATACAGGTCATGCTCGTCCGCTGGATTCTCCCCTGCAAGCAACGGGCCTTCAATTTGTGGGAGTTCGATCCGGCACAGCACCAGGCCTTGAGCGGGCTCTTCGACACGACGTACGAGGCTGCCTGGAGGGTGCTGTTCAAGGGCGGAGAAGCCCCCGCATCCGCGACGGAAGACCGCGGATTCAGCACCAAGCGCCCGGCCGGCGAGGTAAGCTTTGTTATCCTCTATGGGACACTTATTTTCTTTCATAGTTTGACTCTATGTGGGATCTAAAACTCCCAATGCCTTTAACAGGACTGGCAGAGGACGTCCGGACAGGTAGACTGTCCGGCTCCCCTTCCCGAAGGCCCAGCGGACGCCCGTTTAATGGGGCTGCTAGTCCCGACACTTTATGTGGTGCCGGAGAAGAAGGCCAAGAAGAAGGCCACGGGAACCCGAAGGAGTTCTCGGCGCCAGGTGGTATCGGACTCATCGTCCGATGACTCCGCGGAGAACTCCTCCCCCGAAGGCGAGGAGGAGAAAGAAGACTCTCTCCCAGAGGAGGGATAGAGGAAGAGGAATGCTTCCCCAACAGGGGAGGCCGAAGGGTCCAAGAGGGGAAGGACCCTTCCCCGGACATCTCCGCCAACGCCAACGTTGGCGACGAAGAGTGGCCCTCAAGGGCCAGGCCTCCGGCAAGATCGTAAGCATCCGGATTCCTAAATGATTTATAATTTATCTTTTGTGTCACATAGTGTCCTTCTAATGCCGCACACTGCCTGTAGTCCGGCCGATGATGATCTTCCCGCTTCATTGAGCGGGTCCTTTGCTCCGACGGATGTAGATTTCATTCCGACTGCCTCCACCCCTCGCGACACCGAGGACGCCGAGGTGGGATCCCAGGAAGGGACCCATCGGGAGGAGGCTCCGGAGGTGCCGCAAGGCAGCCTCCCGGACTTTGCGCCGGACTCCATGCCGAAACCCGCAGTGGTTCCAGAGTCCGGCAGGCAGCCCCTTCGTAAGAAGGACAAGACCGTGATGCCTGCAGCCTCCGTCCAATCGGAGGCGCCGGACAACTTGTTGGAGGCTCTTAACGGCGCTTCCATCGAGGAAGAACACCGCACTATCATGAGTGCGGTGATTCAGAAGGTTCAGCTCGCCAAGAGCAGGCTGACCGAAGCCTGCAGTAGCCTTCTAACAGGCTTTGAGGTAAGAAGTTTTAAAATATGTAATGTAATACCGCATAGACAGTAGCCCCTGATGCTCGGTTCGGTGTTCGGAAAGAAAAACCGGATTGAGGATCTAAAAAAGATATACGCAGGAGTGCTAAAAATATGTCAATATGGGTTTGCAGGCTGCGCTACTGACCTCTGCCGCACTGACTGCGGAGGTCGGTGCTTTGAAGCAGGACCTTGAGCGGTCCGAGCAAGAGCTCAGCCTTGCTAAGAAGCAGCTCGAGGACAAAGAAGGTGAGTAACACCACTTTAAAATTTGTACCTTACAGAAAAGGATTTTGGTTGCAATAGAAATAACAAGGATAACGTGGTTACTGCAGGGGCCACGAACGAGGTGGCGACCCTGAAGGAGGCTGTGTCCGTGGCCGAACACAATGCGGCCGCTGAACGAGTGGAGCGAGAGAAGCAGGAGGCGCGGGTGGCGGAGGTGCGGCAAGAGCTCCAGGCTCTCATGGAAAAGCATGAGAGTTTGGAGCGCGACTCGAAGACTCGAGAGTCCGAGCTTGCCTCGGCTCTTGAAAGTGCCAAAGCCCCTAAGGCCGAGGCCCGTAAGGCCCTCCAGGAGATTGAGGATGTGAAGAAAATAGCGGCGGGTAAGGCATTTTTCATGCAAAGCAAGCATGTTAATGTAAATTACCTGTTACTTACCCGAATTCGGAGCTCTCTAGGGGCGTTTGCAGATCTGCCTCGCAGTGTGTCTGATGCCGCCGCATTCTACCGAGCCGAGGAGGGGAGCTCAACGGAGAAGGTCTTTTGGTCTCAGTATGCTGAGGCCGGACATCTGGTGCCCCCTAGCGACCAGCTGAAGCAGCTGGTCGAACTCCACAAGGTAGCTGAGCAGGCCATGAAGGGCCTCATAGTCCAGCTGTGGCCTGGAGAGGCCATGCCTGGGAGCTACTTTGGCCTCGTGCAGCGGCTGGTGGATGCGTGCCCCTGGGTGGAAGTCGTCAAGCGCTCCACCTGCATTGAAGGTGCCCGTCGGGCCCTTGCCCACGCAAAGGTGCACTAGGGTAGGCTGGATGCTGAGAGGCTTATCATGGACGTGCCGCCGGTGGGCAAGGAGTATCGTACGCCCGAAATGTACTATAAAACTGTCCTGAAGGGTGCCCGCAAGATTGCGGATGAGTGCCCCAGAGATGTAATTATTGAGTAAACTCGCCATGTGTTATCCTGTGCGCTGAAAGCTTTGTTCATATGCGCTAAGCAACGCTTATTGATTTAAAATATTACCTTCTGTGCGGCCGTTTATTAAATCTGAGAGATGGCAAGTCGTCGGCTTCAGCCCCCATGCCACGAGTGCTGGGGTGTTCGGGATAAACTTGAGCACTCTTGTTCCCATTTTTGGGTCCATCTAGGGCGGCGCTCAACACAACGAACAAGGCAACCAGACTTATAATGCTTGAACACTCTCACTTAGCCATAGAATTCTATAATTTTAAATTTCGGCGAAGCCCGTAGTATTCGGAAGACCGAGTTCGGGGCGCTATCCACGCCTAGGCCGGACACAGCCGGTTTCTCGCTCGAAGCGGCATAAGTCTTTAGGGACTCGAAAAGACCTCTCGAACAGCGACCAGTCTCTCGCCTTATCATGACAGTCAGTTTTAGCTTTCTCCACTGAGGCGCTCGCCCAGCTCAACCGGGACGCAATCGCAGTGGTTCTCCCAGTGCTACCTTAGCCGACAGAATGGAACGTAAGGTACAAAAACATGGGAGCCGGGCAAACCCAACTATTGACCCAAGACATGATTCAGAGCCGATGCATATAATGCTATAAGTTCGGGGTGCCGCACTTGTGAAAGTGTTCGGACTTATCACACCATAATGCGGGAAACATAAGCCCCTGGTGTATTCGGCCGTACCAAAATGTACGGGTGCAAGATGTCAAGAATAAACATATATGTAAAAAGGAAATGCAATTATAAAAAAAGTGATGCATTGTTTATTCAAGAGATTCTGCCATGAGTGCAGAATGATACAAATAGTGCGGTAAGCAAGGGCTGGACTATTAGAAGTGTCTCCCTCCAGGGGTAGGCTGCAGAATGGTGTATTTAACAAATTTAATGCTCGTAATGGAGACCACCTGAGTGTTCATCGTAGCCTTTGTCCCTCCCTGGTTGTTGCATCGTGAGTTCGGCAGATCTACTGCCGGACAGGGCCTCTGGTGAACGGAGTCCTGTGAAAAAATAAAAAAAGAAGAAAAAAGAGTGACACACTTGGGAGCCCCTGGTGTGGTTAAGCCGCACTCTGGGCCTGTCGTGGTCGTGCCCCTCCCCCTATGCCCATGGTATCTCCAGAGTGTAATGATGTACGCGAAGAGCTGGTCTTGCAATCATGCAAGGGCTGGGGTTGGGGCCGCATTGCTACGCGTGCTCGGAACGTGCTAGGTGGTCCTGATTGATGTTACTCCGGGCGCGTTTGGCTATGTTCGGTCGTTTAACTGCCGGACTTGAAAATTGCCTTAAAAGGCTGCTCTGTACTTCTGCCGCGAGAGCCGCTGTGTGTTCCTCCGTTCGGAGGGAGCATTGAGTATTTCCGTTGACCGTGATGACTCCACGAGGGCCTGGCATCTTGAGCTTAACATATGCATAATGCCTTACCGCGTTGAATTTTGCAAACGCGGTTCGTCCGAGCAGAGCGTGATAGCCACTGCGGAACGGGCCTATGTCGAAGATTAACTCCTCGCTTCGGAAATTATCCGGGGATCCAAAGACCACTTCCAGTGTGACTGAGCCTGTACAATTGGCCTCAACACCTGGTATGACGCCTTTAAAGGTCGTCTTTGTAGGTTTAATCCTTGAGGGGTCTATGCTCATCTTGCGCATTGTATCCTGATAAAGCAGGTTCAGGCTGCTGCCGCCGTCCATCAGGACTCTAGTGAGGTGAAATCCATCGACGATTGGGTCTAAGACCAGTGCGGCAAATCCACCATGACGGATACTGGTAGGGTGGTCCCTTCGATCGAAAGTGATCGGGCAAGAGGACCATGGATTGAGCTTTGGGGCGACTGGCTCCATCGCATATATGTCCCTAAGTGCATGCTTCCGCTCCCTCTTGGGTATATGGGTTCCGTATATCATGTTTACCGTCCGCACTTGTGGGGGAAAACCCTTCTGTCCTCTACTGTTCGGTGGCCGGGTCTCTTCCTCGTCGTCGCTGTGCAGCCCCTTGTCATTGTTTTCGGCAATTAACTTGCCTGCCTGCTTGAATACCCAACAATCTCTGTTGGTGTGATTAGCTGGCTTTTCGGGGGTGCCATGTATCTGGCAAGAGCGGTCGAGTATTCGGTCCAAATTGGACGGACCCGGAGTAGTTCTTTTGAATGGCTTCTTCCGCTGACCGGGTTTAGAGCCTCTGAATCCGGCGTTGACTGCCGTATCCTCATTGGTATCGCCGTTAACGCGGCGTTTGTTTTTGTTTCGACGCGACCTGCCGTTGTGGTCCTTAGTATCCGGACTGCCAGCATTTTTGCTGAGGTTGTTGCTGCGAGCTAGCTAGCTGCCTTCTCCCGCACAGAAACGGGTCATGAGTGAAGTGAGGGCTGCCATGGATTTCGGCTTTTCCTGTCCTAGGTGCCGGGCCAGCCTCTTGTCGCGGATGTTATGTTTGAAGGCTGCGAGGGCCTCTGCATCCGGACAGTCGACGATTTGATTTTTCTTTGTTAAGAATCGTGTCCAGAACTATCTGGCCGATTCGTCTGGCTGCTGAATTATGTGGCTTAGGTCATCGGCGTCTGGTGGTCGCACGTATGTGCCCTGGTAGTTGTCGAGGAATGCGGCTTCCAGGTCCTCCCAACACCCAATTGACTCTGCGGGCAAGCTGTTAAGCCAATGCCGAGCTGGTCCTTTAAGCTTGAGTGGGAGATACTTGATGGCGTGGAGATCGTCGCCGCGGGCCATATGGATATGAAGGAGATAATCTTCGATCCAAACCACGGGGTCTGTTGTGCCATCGTAGGATTCAATGTTCACGGGTTTAAACCCTTCAGGGATTTGATGATCCATTACTTCGTCTGTGAAGCATAGTGGGTGTGCGGCCCCTCTATATTGAGCAATATCACGACGTAGCTCAATAGAGCGTTGTCTGCTGTGTTCGGCCCGGCCGGAGTTGCTGCATCCGGCGCGACGGTAGTCGTCGTGGGTCATGGGGCGCCCCTATGATCTGTAGATAGATCTGGATTGTCTTGCCTTGTCCTCCAATATATCCCGCAAGTCCGGCGCATTCCCTCGTGGCTTCGTACTTTTCGAGCGGTGCCGGGGTACGGTCTTGATGGAGGGCCTAGATGCCTCTCTGTCGTGACCACGGGGTGGTCGGTCTGCCGTATTGTGCGCTGGTGATGAAGGTTTGTATGCTTCCTCCTCTAGTCGGGGGAGCAACTTGCGTTTTGGGTAGCTCTTGGAGGGGCGTTCGAGTTCATACTCTTCGGCCGCGAGGACCTCGGTCCATCTGTCGGCCAACAGGTCTTGGTCAGCTTGAAGCTGTTGCTGCTTTTTCTTTAGGCTATTTGCCATGGCGATAAGCCTGCGTTTAAAACGCTCTTGTTCGACGGGATCCTCTGGCACGACGAATTCGTCGTCGTTGAGGCTTGCCTCGTCTCCGGAGGGAGGCATGTAGTTTTCATCCTCCTCGTCTACCGCTCTCTCTCGAGGGCTGGCTTCCCCGTCCTCCTATGCTGAATCTTGCTGGAGGGGGTTGTCTTCGGCACTCTCTGGGGTGTTATTATCTCCGGTGCTGGAATCTCCATTCTTGCTGTGGTGGGATTTAGAGCGGCACCGCTGACATCGGCGCTTGGGTTGTTTCTTAGAAGAATCTGCCTCCGCTGCTTCTTCGCCGTCCCCATCCTTTGGGGTGTCCACCATGTATATGTCGTATGACGAGGTGGTCTTCCAGTGCCCTGCAGGCGCTGGTTCTTGATCGTCTCCGGCATCGTCGTCCATACCGTCAATGACTTCGGAGTCGTAGTCTAGCATGTCGGTTAGATCGTCGACAATGGCTACAAAGTGGGTGGTGGGTGGGCTTTGAATTTCTTCGTCGTCCGCATCCCAACCATCCTGACCGTAGTCCGGCCGGGGCTCTCCTGATAACGAGAGATGCTTTAGCGAATTTAGGATGTCGCCAAAGGGTGAGTGCTGAAAGATGTCCGCGGCGGTGAACTCCATGATCGGCGCCCAATCGGATTCGATTGGCAGGGGCGCAGGAGGTTCGGAGTCCGGCAAGGAGTCCGGCGCCTCGGAGTCACGGGCTTTATAAGGGACAAGGTCAGTATTCGGCTCCATCGCCGCATAAGTTGCAGCTCCCGAGGCGGTGTCCAGCCACCTGTCCTCGATCTGCGCGGTCTGCTCCGAACTATGGGTCAGAGCGGACTCATGTGCGGCCTCCAGGGCACTATCCGGTGGCAGAGCTAAATCATGCCCATCGTGACAGCGCGGCGCGCTCGGCTGTGGCTCGAATCCATCGAAGACCAAGTCTCTGCGGACGTTGGCCGTGAAGTTTAGGCTTCCAAACCTGACCTGATGGCCAGGGGCGTAGCTTTCGATCTGCTCCAGATGGCCAAGCGAATTGGCCCGCAGTGCAAAGCCGCCGAACATGAAGATTTGTCTGGGGAGAAAATTCTCACCCTGGATGGCGTCGTTGTTAATTGAAGGAGCCATCAAGCCTATCGGTGACGACACAGAGGAACTCTCAATGAAAGCACCAATGTTAGTGTCAAAACCGGCGGATCTCGGGTAGGGGGTCCCGAACTGTGCGTCTAGGCAGATGGTAACAGGAGACAAGGGACACGATGTTTTTACCCAGGTTCGGGCCCTCTCGATGGAGGTAAAACCCTACTCCTGCTTGATTGATATTGATGATATGGGTAGTACAAGAGTGGATCTACCACGAGATCAAGGAGGCTAAACCCTATAAGCTAGCCTATGGTATGATTGTTGTAATGGTTGTGTTGTCCTACAGACTAAAACCCTCCGGTTTATATAGACACCGGATAGGGCTAGGGTTACACAGAGTCGGTTACAATGGTAGGAGATCTACATATCCGTATCGCCAAGCTTGCCTTCCACGCCAAGGAAATTCCCATCCGGACACGGGACGGAGTCTTCAATCTTGTATCTTCATAATCTTGGAGTCTGGCTGACGATGATAGTCCGGCTGTCCGGACACCTCCTAGTCCAGGACTCCCTCAGTGTGTACTTGCAAACTCAATACACTCCACAAAAATTGACATGCTTATAGGAGACATTTTCATCATAACTAGTGCAATCATCATTAGTACTATGGATATTCAAGGAGTTCAAACTAACAACATTGTAATCATGCTCATCATTCAAAGATTTAGTACCAAACATTTTATAGACTTCTTCTAGCACTTGAGCATAATTTTCCTTTTCATCATACTTATGAAATATATTAAAAAGATGAAGCGTATGAGGCAAACTCAATTCCATTTTTTTTGTAGTTTTATATTATAAACTAAACTAGTGATAAAACAAGAAACAAAAAGATTCGACTGCAAGATCTAAAGATATACCTTCAAGCACTCACCTCCCCGGCAACGGCGCCAGAAAAGAGCTTGATGTCTACTACACAACCTTCTCCTTGTAGACGTTGTTGGGCCTCCAAGTGCAGAGGTTTGTAGGACAGTAGAAAATTCCCTCAAGTGGATGACCTAAGGTTTATACCGTGGGAGGCGTAGGGATGAAGATGGTCTCTCTCAAACAACCCTGCAACCAAATAACAAAGAGTCTCTTGTGTCCCCAACACACCCAATACAATGGAAAATTGTATAGGTGCACTAGTTCGGTGAAGAGATGGTGATACAAGTGCAATATGGATGGTAGATTTAGGTTTTTGTAATCTGAAAATGTAAAAACAGCAAGGTAACTAATAGCAAAAGTGAGCGTAAACAATATTGCAATGCTAGGAAACAAGGCCTAGGGTTCATACTTTCACTAGTGCAAGTTCTCTCAACAATAATAACATAACTGGATCATATAACTATCCCTCAACATGCAACAAAGAGTCACTCCAAAGTCACTAATAGCTGAGAACAAACAAAGAGATTATGGTAGGGTACGAAACCACCTCAAAGTTATCCTTTCTGATCGATTTGTTCAAGAGTCCGTAGTAGAATAACACAAAGCTATTCTTTCCGTTCGATCTACCATAGAGTTCATACTAGAATAACACCTTAAGACACAAATCAACCAAAACCCTAATGTCACCTAGATACTCCAATGTCACCTCAAGTATCCGTGGGCATGATTATACGATATGCATCACACAATCTCATATTCATCTATTCAACCAACACAAAGTACTTCAAAGAGTGCCCCAAAGTTTATACCGGAGAGTCAAGACAAAAACGTGTGCCAACCCCTATGCATAAGTTCATTGAACCCGCAAGTTGATCATGAAACATACATCAAGTAGACCATGTAAATATCCCATTGTCACCACAGATATGCACGGCAAGACATACATCAAGTGTTCTCAAATCCTTAAAGACTCAATCTGATAAGATAACTTCAGAGGGAAAACTCAATCCATTACAAGAGAGTAGAGGGGGAGAGACATCATAAGATCCATCTATAATAGCAAAGCTCGTGATACATCAAGATCGTATCACCTCAAGAACACGAGAGAGAGAGAGAGATCAAACACATAGCTACTAGTACATACCCTCAGCCCCGAGGGTGGACTACTCCCTCCTCGTCATGGAGAGCGTCGGGATGATGAAGATGGCCACCGGTGAGGGATCCCCCCTCCGGCAGGGTGCCGGAACAGGGTCCCGATTGGTTTTTGGTTGCTACAGAGGCTTGCAGCGGCGGAACTCCCGATCTATTATTGTCTTCGGTATTTTTAGGGTACATGGACATATATAGGTGAAAGAAGTCGGTCAGGGGAGCCACGAGGGGCCCACGAGGGTGGGGCCACGCCTAGGGGGTAGGGCACGCCTCCCTGCCTTGTGACTTCCTCGTTGCTTCCCTTACGTGCACTCCAAGTCTCCTGGATTGCTTTCATTCCAAAAATAACTCTCCCGAAGGTTTCATTCCATTTGGACTCCATTTGATATTCCTTTTCTTTGAAACACTGAAATAGGCAAGAAAACAACAATTTGGGTTGGGCCTCCGTTAATAGGTTAGTCCCAAAAATAATATAAAAGTGTATAATAAAGCCCATAAACATCCAAAACAGATAATATAATAGCATGAATGCTTCATAAATTATAGATACGTCAGAGACGTATCAGGCAGCAATCCTTGGTGGGGAGAAGCGAGATGATCTCCCAAGGACGGCATCCGGGAGATCGCTGATGTAGTCCACCCGAGATTCTACGGGTTCCTGGGATCCGGTGGGGGCAGGGTCGCCGCTTCTCCCTGCGCTGCCGGGTGCGGGATCTAGAATAGGCGTCATCGCTGGCGGGAGCCTCATCTTCTTGGTGCTAGGGTCAGCGGACTCCATTTTCCTCGAGGTTGTCACGTCACGCTCACGGATTTGAGCAGAGTATTGGATGACGAGCCTAGTTGTAGTGCGAGTGAAGAAGAAGGGGAGCTGGGGGTTTTCTGTAGTAGTGAGGAAGAAGGGGGGCTGGGGTTTTCTGTAGGAGTGAGGTGAGGAATTTGGGGGTACGAGTAGAGCGAGCTGACGTGAGGTGGGTGGGAGCGAGGAGGAAGAAGAGCACCCAGGTTCTTTTGGGGGGGCGGTGTGCTGGGTGTGGGTAGCGCCTCTCATTCAGTAAATATATGGGATTTTGAATTGATTTTACTATTTACTAGTGTGGATGGGCTGTTTTGTCTTGGGCCCAGAGAAACAATTACTACTAGTACAGTGGAGACACTCTGCAGCTACCCAGAAAAACAATTACTACTAGTACAGTGGATACAATACCGCTTCTGGCTCCTCCTAGGTCATTGAAACGTCTCCCTCTACTGAATGTCGTTATACTTTTGTTCACCGACATGCTGGCCATGCAGCACGCGGGCGCAAATGCCATCCACCAAATTAGAAGGCAGTATGCAGGTGGAGAGTCACACCGGTCGTAGCATGGCAGCAACGAGTCGTCGTACCACAAAACCCCACCTCCCCGCAGTCTAAGTTTGACAGACGAAGCAACCATCATTTCACTCTTCACTGAATCCCCTTCTCCCTCACCGTCTTCAAGAAAGGCAACACTCGCATCTGCCACTGTTCTTCTCTCCCAATGAAGGGAAGGTAAGCGGTTCCGTGATGTTGGTATATTTTCGTTCAAAGAAAAAAAAAGAACTTTTGCAAAGCAGTAACCGATCCTCACTCTCTTTTTTGTTTCATTATCATTGCGATTGTGTTTTCCTTTCAGTGGTCTCCTAGTATTCATCAGTTTCATGATGGACCAAGGAGAACCAGGCAAAGATCTGCCGATATTGGAGCAAACGCGGGAGGCTGATCCCCACGAGACAGAGAGCTCCAAGAAGATGGAGGCAGCCACCGAGCCAACCCCAGATATGCTCACGGCCACTACTGAGATGGTCAATGCCCCGTTTGAGGTTACAGCCCCCGTGGCACTGCAGGATCAGTTTTCCCCCTTCGAGGATGTGCCCCCCCCCCCACTGAGCTGCCCAAGGTGATTTTCTTCTTTGCCGATCTCGATTGTGGTTTTTCATCTAAGTATGTAGTGATGAATAATGCAAAATTTTATTAGCTTCGATGCCATGCTATACATAGTGGTTTAAATAACTTGTGTTTCTTATACTGGAAAGTAATTCAGAATTTGTTTCTGTTTCAATTAGAGCCCTGATGCAGACAAGGATTGTGTGGTTGTACATGTCACTCGCTATGAGGCGGATGACCTGAATATACGCACTGGGAAAACAAAGTTCTTAGGCTATTGGATCCTGGAAGCCATTTGCGGTTATACCAATGAAGAGTTGTATTCCAGCCTCACTGTTGTCAGGCATGTTGTCCCGGGTGTACTGAAGCACAAGAAGTTCAAAGCTACTCCTTTGCTTGTGAGGCATACTGTTCTTGTCAAGCTTACGCAGGAAGATGACGTGGCATGCCTCCACAAACAAGTTTATCAGTGGCAAGGCCACAAGGTTGTCTTCATGAAGGTTCACAAGATTGAGCTGCTGCGGGACGTCCTCGATGATGTTCATGGCAAGGTCCGTCTTGTGTCCAGCCCAAATTAGATCGAGGCATGAAATAGTTGCCCCAGCTAGTGTTTAATAGTAGTTTGGATTGTGTCTAATTATCCGAACCTTACCAGTTATCGAGCCCTCTGGGGCTAGTACTCTGTTTGAATCCGTCCATGGGAACTGTTGCTACTTTTGTGTGCCCGTGAATCATGTGAGAACCATCATAATTGTTACCAAAACAGATGCGTCCTCACTAGTTTTTTTCATGAATATGGCATGGTAAGACATAAGTTGTCACGGTTTATCATACGAGCAGTGCGTGTTTTGATGAAATAGAGCACTCGTTCGAGAACTGTGCGCCGACGTATACATAAGTACTTGTAAACAATATTGGTGCTACCCCACTTGTAAGAAGTTGTGCAAAACACGGCACATTGGCTCAGCTTGCTTCAACACTAGGCTATCGACTATTTAACAATCAACAATATGATGTCTGACATATAAGCAACTATGTATCTTGTTACAGTGGTTTATGCAGTTAACTGAGGCCACAATGTAAATTCCAAACGTTCACACGCTAGTCCAGCACTCATGTGGAACACTCACATTAAACTCGTCTTCATAAAAAACTTGAAAAGCATAAGCTAAGCAATTTTATACATCTCAATGATTCATAGAACATAACAAACATATACTAGTTCACAGCAAAAGACAAAGTTGTGAGAAGGTTTACAAATCAGGAAAAAACAAGCAAGGCTTCTCTGAGCAAAGGGCCTCCCGGCAGGCTTAAATTTCCTAGAGTTCACTCTGGCTTTTTCTTGTTGCCACCATCCAGGGTTAGGTTCTCTTATTCCAGAATAACCAATTATAATTGTGGTCTCAGCTGGAATGCTGAACTGAACCATGCAGTGTACTGACCAGGTGAAATTCTTGTGCATTCCACTAAATTTAAGCACCGCTATTTGCAGAAATAAGCAGACCACAATGCCTCTTTGTCCGTGCGCCTGTCCAAAAAATAGCCGTGCAGCTGTGCCAGCTAGTCCTCGGTCCATGGATGAACTGGTAGAAAGTGCATTCCGGACTAGGATGCAGTTGTTTTCGCTCGTCCCTACACTGCAATCAGGAAGTAAAACGCACGAATCAACTTCATTTAGATTGCGTTGGTCATTCTACCTAGTAACTACTAATGTAGGAATACCTGGAAGATGGGTGGTTAGACGACGGCAACGACGGATAGCCATCTCATTTTGCGCAGTTCTACTAAAACTGAGGTGTGTGCTTTTGATTGCGCGGATAGAAACGATACGAAGACAGACATCCCGAAACGATATGGAGACAGACATCCCTGTTTGTGCAAATATGAAATATGGTTATTTAAACAGTGACAGATATTTGCAGTGGAGTATGATTAACAGTAGCATCTATTGTGTTACAATTGGCACTAGATTGACAGTATGAAGTGTCCTTAAGTAAGTAGCATCACATCACATCAACACTGCCACTAGATTAACATGCAAAACAATAGCATTAGTATTACTGTCATGAGAGTAGCACATGGTCAGTAAATGTGCAATCAAATTTGTGCAGTTCCACTGGGATGAAGCAATGTTAGCGGTGTGAGATTTAAGTGTAACTACAAAAACACAATTCATGGGAAATAAAGCAAGACGGAAGCACTTCATAAAATGGTGGTGGCATTGCTTCAATTTATCGACGGCACTAGACCATTACTTATAGTGACATTAGGTGGCATTGCTTAATGCTTCATGTGATTTTACATTAATGGTGGCGATATGGGCGTAGGGACAGCAGGGGCATAAAGTGGTGAGGCAGGTGTGGCTGCCGAGAGCGGCAAACACTCAGGCAGCATGTCTGCATTTGTCCCATTTTTTATCTCCTCGGCGACATTTTCCTATGTGAGCACAGGAAATCTAGACGTGCTCATTCTCATTTGCGTTGTCCCCTCAACCAAGAGATAGGTCCACTTCCCCCCACCCTTCGCCATCCACCATGCTTTCTTCATCTTTTCAACCAAGAGACCGGTTGGGTAGCCAGTATCTACTACTTTCCCATGTTTCCTCTTAGAACCAAGTCCTAGATTCATGCTACATCTTTCCCACTTTCTTCCCTGTTTGAACCAACTCTTAGAATCGACTGTATGAACTAGCTTTACCTCTAATAATAGTAAAAGTCTAGGTGGCTTTGGAACATTGGATGGAAATAGAAAAAGATCCACACGAAGGGAGTTGGGGCGGTAGAGCAAGGCACGTTTCGAAGGAATATATACCTGAGGGTCGTCGGCATGTGGCAAAGACGGCATCGGGAGGCCGCATCTTGGCCACAATACTGCAGGGAGGAAGAAGGGGTCAGAGGCCCTCCCGAGCCGATGCTCTCTCGGAGAGAACGGCACGGCCGCCGATCGGGACGCGCGGGCAGCTGTTGGTCTCCTCCCTCGCCACCGACAACAGCGTGAATGATGACCTACACCCCTGCCCCGGTCGAGGTTGTCCGGCCAGATTTGTTACCAGCCGTGAGCTGAGAGAGAGTGTGGCCACCTATGTCTTGCTTAGATCTGGAGAGCATGAGAGAGTGAACGAGAGGAACCCTAGTAAAGCAAGCGCTAAGGCTCCTGCTTATATATAAAGTGGAGTGATTTCGTTGTACCAGCTTCAAAAAATGCGCTCCTACGTGTACCTGCAAGTGGGTGTGAGAGAACTAGTGCGTGCATGCACCGCTTCTCTTCATGAGAGTACAATATACTATGCCCAAAGAACGTTCGCCGCAAGAGTAATAGTATAAGTGTGTGACGTGTGAGCTAAAATAAAATGTGCGCGACGTCTTTTATTTTTTAGAAGTTCTGAGGGTAGGGTGTGACGTCTACCTGCAGATAGATGGTGGGTGTGAGTTTGCGAGAGGACTTGGGAGAGTCGTGACTCCTGAGGGTGCGTGTGCATGAGAGAGAGGGGACATGTATCAATGCAATGCATGTGTCCGTGAATCATTATCCGACAAACGTTCGCCACAAGCCTTTTCCTGACAAACGCCGTAAGAACTGTTAGATCAGCATCCGACGGTGTCAGTTTTGCCATGTCATTTAACAGAACAGCCACTCCTACACACAAATCTTCCACGTGAGTGTTAGCAACTGTCGTATGCTCCCTCCGTTCCAAAATGCAGTGCATATAGCTTTATTGAAAATTCGAACCTCGCAAACTTTTACCGAGTTTTCGTGTACCAAATTACACATGTAGAATACCCTGTATATATCATTTCATTCATATTAGAGAGGTAACTATAAAGATGGGGGAGGAGTCTACAAAGAAAGATCATCGTATCACCCACAGCAATTTCAACCATCTTTTGGTGTCGAGGAATATCATAGGAACTCTATATGATATGATTTTTATAGGATTTTTTTCCTTTAGAGCCAATTGGTTCATAGGAATAGATTCATATACTCCACATTTCAAAGGAAATAAACATGATATCATTTCTATAGCTTTAGAGCCACTTGGTTCATATGAATGGATTCCTATACTCCCTTAATTTCAAAGGAAAATAAACATTAGCGTATATTCAATAGAAAAGTTCCTATGATATGAACCAAATTACATCTCTTTTCTAATCCCTCCTCATAGGAATTGAGATACATGTCAACTCTAGATTCAATAGAAAAGTTCCTATGATGTGAACCAAATGACATCACTTTTCCAATCCCTACTCACAGGAATTGAGATACTCCATGTCATCTCTTTCCGTACAACTTCCATGTATACATCTTCTATTCCTAAATAGCTAGTACAACCCACTAGTAGCTTTTCTCGAAGACATGCAACTATGGCACAAGAACTATATAGTGTGCCAATAACTTTGAAATATGGTCGCTGGATGAAGCTAATCCGACAGTGCAGAGATGGAAAATCCGAGCACTACTGGTCGTTGGGTATCATCAACATTCCACCAGATCTGCCACATGTACAATTTAGAAACCTCCATGGTTGAACTTAAGCAGAATGCACAAACCTCAAAACACAAGCACTTCTCCCTTGTTCTAGAATCTTCTGTATCATAATTGAATTTTTTTTCTAAATGAATTGCCATTATTTGTTTTTTACTTTATGCTTTACAATGCACAACCCCATGAATCTTAACTTTTTATAAAACTAATTGATTTTGAATGAGATGAACTATAAGAACTAAACAAACATCTACATCATGCATATATGACTCAAAGCTTGACATGCTATAGTGTGTATTTATTCTTAATTTGGTTTCGAAATCTCATGCGTTCAATGCATGTGTACCTTACTAGTTTTGAGTAGAGTAGCAAATTTCATGCGGCCCCGGGTATATCAAAATGCAGCGCCCATGCATCATTGCCTTTCGGTCGAACCTACGTCCACAATTTTTTGTACGTACTATATCTCCACTGGTCCCCGAACCCAAAATGCTGCCTCGTTCCCATAAAACCAAGCGGCCCACACATATTTAAGGCGTCAACTCGAACTCCGTACGCCGTAGTACTCCTACAAACCCTACCGCCGCACTCATCATCGGTTTTCTTTAAGAGGTCGAGGGAGAAGCCGATTTGTAGTGGAGGCGCTTTCAAAAAAAGGATCTGTAGTGGAGACCCCTACCCTAGGGTGCCCTAGGTAGCTACTACACGCATCATTGTTTTCTTTTTTCTTTATGCTTTTGCACCCTAGAGTGAAACGATGGTTGCTTCGTCCGTCTAGCTTAATGCGGGAAAGGTGGGGCTTTGTGATTTGACCCCTCATTGCTCATTTTCTACTACTGCGGCGCTACGACCGGGGTGCCTCCTATTCCAACCGCTGCTCCGAACTGTAATTTGGTGCATCGCACGTGGAACAAGATGGTGGATGAGCCACATGTCGGCCAAAGGGGTCCTGTTAAGTGTGTCGCCATTTCATGTGCGGACTGACCCTGCTTGAGTTGCTACGCCAACACGACAGGAGCAGCCTACCACTTGGTTTTGCTCATTGGTGAATTCCGACTATATTGACCTAAAAAGATACGTGTTGAACTACCCTCTCCGTCTCGTTTTTTAGGCGTCTCGGTTTATAGGGCATGCACGTAGTTGTAGGTCATCCATTTGACTAACTAAATATGAGTTACTATGTCACAAAAAGTATATCATTGGATTCTTAAGCGGATGTAGTTGTATTTAAAAGTCGAGGGCGGGGCTTTTCCTACGCGGTAGGCAGGGCAGTTCCGCCTAGTCGATTCGACAGAGACGCGAGGAGATGAGGGGGTAGGCTGCTGCAAATGTAGAGTTGTGTGATTTGACAATGAGTTACTGCTGGACAGGTGGGGCCCCGTGATTTGATTTGCCATTATCATTTTAACTGCGGCTCTACGACCGACGTGAGTCTCCTGATTCCTGACCACCTCCATACAGGTGCCTCCCCCAATGCTCCACCATGTAGAGGCTGGCTCTTGCATGAGAGACCACTTCTCCACTTTTTCCTTGCCTCTCTTTCCTCCACATATGCAAAAATGCCATGTAAAGCAGGCTTATAGACCACTATTGTACTAGTACTTACTTGCTCCTACAGGTGCTAAGCTTGCCACATAGGCATAAAGTCTGATGTGGCAAGTTAATTAAGAAGAGAGAGACTAGTTTGGTGACCCAAGGAAGAAACAGTGTTAAGCACGTGTACCTAGGTGAAAGGACAATTTTGAGTCTATTGCTAATTAAATGAAGCAAACTTAGCAACAAAAAACTAATAAGCACCTATGCATTGGGGACTTGATTGCTAAGCCATTTAATGCCCTTAGCACCTCATCTAAGAACCATTTCATTGGAAGAGGTCACTCCTTGGCAAATGCAATAAATAGTACTCCCTTTGTCCCATAATATAAGAACATTTTTGGCACTACAGTAGTGTCAAAAACATTCTTATATTATGGGACGGAGGGAGTACGAAGAAAGAGATAGAGAGAAGTAAAAAAAATACACTTATAGCCAACCTTATAGCTAACCTTGTTGTAGTATGAGTGACTATGTGATGACTATGTATGACATGCCAACATCAGATAGCCTAACGCACCATGTTCAATCTCCAAGGGCGCGACCATGCGAGCGATGCGACGGTCGTGGTAGGCGCGACCATGATACGGCCTGCTGGCAGCCCTTGGATCTGAGATCGAACGGTCGCATGCTAAGTTGCTGAAAATTTGCAGAATAACCCTCCCGGATAGGATATTCACCCATAGGTCTAGAATAACGCCTTGCAACCATTTGATCTCAGATCCAAGGGCTCTCAGAAGCCCGTATCATGGGAGAATGGAAAGCCACTACCCTGCCGTTTGCACGCTGGCAGTTCGCTCCTGCTCGTCCCTGCACGTCCTTTAATATTACGGTGGTTCGCTCCTAGTCGTCCCGTCCTTTCACATTACGATAGTTCCACTAATCCTAACCCTCCTCCCAAATCCATGGCGTCCCAAATATCCATGATCGGCGGTGAGTACAAGGTTAGAACCATCACCGGCAATGAGTTTGACGTCATCTACACCCGTTCTTCCGTGACGGTGAAAGGATGCCTTGCTCGCTTCAGACGCATGTTCGAAAACTCCGATGATGGGTGGGTCGCTGGGCTAGATGTTGAGTACACCATAGTCCTTGGACGAGAGAAGGATCTAAAGGAGGAAGAGAGGAAGAAGCCCGCCGTGATCCAGGTTTGCGTGCATGACTTATGCTTGGTCTACCACATATGCCATGCCCCGACGTTGAATGCCTGGATTTTAAGAACTTCCTCAATATCAACCTAGTCAAATTCGTTACTATAGACTTTACGAACGACAAAAAAGTCCTGGGTCAGATAGGCCTCGGTGTAGGCAACCCCTTCGACCTCTAGAAGAATTGGCTGCTGCCTTCCATTGACCAGCCTTCAATGCTGACCCTGGCAGGAGCCATGGTTCATCCTTCGTATGGTAAACTGGAGAAACCTCATTACACGTTTCATCATCATGCATGGCAGAGGAATGTACTAGATATAGACCACATCCACTATCTTGCAATGGATGGCTACCTTTGTTTCAATATCTACAAGGGTTGGATGAAGAGCAAGAGCCAAGTGTGCGGTTCAAGCAAAGAAGTATCGGCCAAGAGGAAGAGGGACAAGGACGAAGTCGAGGACGTGGACGAGGACTCCGAGTAAGGTGGCAGTGTTGTTGCTCATGGTGGCTCTAATGCAGTGTCTACCGGATTAGTTGCATAGTTTAATTTCAGGTGTGCTTAGTTTAATTTGAGGGGTGTGTTGTGCTGAGCCCCCAGCAGAACTATGTTATGTTTCTTCTCATTACTTTAACTCTTCAGTACGTACATACTAGTATTTCTTCCATTTCATTTAGCACCCCATTTAAGCACGTACTAGCTTTTTTAATAGTACTATATGTATAATTTGGCGACGAGCGCTCTCTATGTGTACCACCTTTTTTCTAATTTCAATTTTTGCTCCATGGCGCAATCCATTGATACTACTACTGTACAAAAGTATACATTTTTTAAAAGGCTAGAGTATTGTTCATCACATATATAGCCAGTTAAATTCTCAACCTAGAACGACATGCATGCCATGTAAACCGATACGGAGGAAGTATAGTAAAAATGAGGTGATTTTACTGAGCGATCGGCGGGGGAGCATGGCCTGTCATGCGGTCCCACGTGTCGTGATGTACCAAGGCGATGCGTGTGTCCCTCTTGAGGTAGAAGCAATACTACGTGGTTTGAGATGATGGCGAACCGAAGTGTGAAATAATGGTTGCTTCGTCCGTTTGGGAAGGTGTGGCATTATGATTTGACGTCTCATTGCTCATTACTACTACTGGGTCGGTCTGAGTGGGGTGCGTCCCCCCTGCAGTTCTACACTGTTATTTGGTGCTTGACACGTCGACCCGGTTGCTATATGTCCCACATGTCAGCGACAGGAAGTACAGAATTCATGTAAGGGAGCGTCGACGGAGGAGTATACAAGACACAGCTTGGGTTTTTGCTGCTTCGCGCGATCCATCGATACAAACCCAGACTAAAAAAGGCGAGGGCGGGTCTTTTCCCGCGCGGTAGGCAGGGGAGTTTGGCATAGCCTGTTCGAGGCAAGGAGGCAGGAAGGGAAACAAGCAAATAAAGGTTGAGCGACTTAGTTTTGGAAAAAATTGATTTTACGGAGTACGTACCTACTAGGGTTTATAGGGCTCATCTAAAAAACATTCGTTTTTCCGTTTGATAAGTCTCAATTCAACTACTAGTAGTAGTACCATCACATGTTGGATTTCGAGGTGCGTTAGATCACCCGATGCAAGCAGTGTCAAGAGAAAACTCACTAATGCATGTAGAAGTTCATGGAAATTTAGTGGTCATTCATGCATTCGTTCTAATTAATGCCTGGTAAACATAACTTCTTGAGAAAAACGAGCATACTAATTACATGTGCAAACTATGAAATTAATTCGACCACTCACCGTCTACCTTGGTTGGAGAGGTTTTGAAATTGAGCCATAAACTGGAAAGGAGGGAGTAGTAACTTTTGTCTCGATTACTATTTATGGCCTTGTATAGATGCAAAATGTATTTTTTTATAGTGGCCTTGTATAAGTAAATGGAGGGAGTACTAAAGGACATATATATTCCAAACAATATGATAATCACTCTAACCAAGGTAGTAGGGACGAGGAGTAAACGGAGGGAGTAGTAAAATTTTCTCCTCGTCCTGCGGGCCACCACGCGCGTGGGCGAGGGAGCGGGCATAAGGCGTACAGTAGTAGTACTACTAGTAGTAAGCAAGCTTCACCTCATCTTGCGAGCCACCACGCGCGTGGGCGGGGGAGATGGCATAAGGCGTACAGTAGTAGTACTACTAGTAGTAAGCAAGCTTCACCTCATCTTGCGAGCCATCGCGCCCGTGGGCGGGGGAGATGGCGTACTAAGCAAGCTTCTCCTCGTTCTGCAACTTGACGGGACACATCAAAAGTACTCCGGTGTATAGAGCCTTGCCTCTAAGGTAGGCCCCACATGGTTTGCCTCTTTTTTAACATAACACGTCAAGTCGCAATTTGTTTGTTCACCCGTTGTCATGGATTTGTCACGGCAGATGTCCTTGTGAAAGGACTTAGTCGTGGAGCCATCGCTATGGGTTAACTTGAAGGGGTTAAAGCGGACACAAAGACACAAGGGTTTATACTAGTTCGGCCCCTTCGATGAAGGTAAAAGCCTACGTCTAGTTGTGATGGGATTGATGTGGTTTCGATGACTAGGGAGCAAACAAGCTTCGCCTAGGCCTCGAGTTGTTGTTGTCTGTCCTTGAACCACCGCCGGGTCGTCCCCTTATATACACGGGTGACGCCCGTCGGTCCACAGAGTCCCACACCGGTTCATACTCGTATCCCAGTTGGTCTCTCTCTATTCCTAACTTACAATGCAAGTTTACATATCAAGCCGGTTTACGGCTACAGGTTCTAAACCGACCACAGGCCTTGGGCCTTCATCTTATTAATCACCTTTAAACTACTAATGAAGCTAACCCGGCCCAGGTAGGCCGGTTCACGCCCTGTGGTAATATCCCCAACATTAGGCCCCAGATTGATTTGAACTGGTTCATGTCAATCCTTCACAAAAATCTTTGTCTTCAACATCTTCTGGTAATTGGTAAACCGCCCTGTCGTCATCATCTCTGGTTGCTGTAAACCGGCATGACGTCATCATGAAGTTAACATTTATGACGCCTTCTTTTATAAATAGATCTGCGATACCCAAAGCAGCAGCTCCACTTCCGAATTTTGTGGCTCCTGGATCCGTGCGCCTGACACACGTCCTTTGCCTTATAAATAGGACCGAAGGGTCATTTCCTTTTCTCCCCTTCGTCTCTTTCTCTTCGTCTTCCTCGCGTCGCCAGCCTCGGAGCTCCGCCGCCGCCGTTGACCTCTGCATCGTCTTGGGCCGCTACATCAACCTGAACGCACCAGAGCACCGCGGCAGCCTTCCGCATCTTCCTCGATTCTGGTAAGCCTTCTGTTCTTCTTAACATAGATCTGTTCTAGGGTTTCGTGTTCTTGCCGTGTTTATCACTTGTTCATGCTCGTACCCAGACTCCTGGATAGATCTGTGAAACCCTGCTCTGACTAGCAGTAGCTTTTTAGCATCCGCCTGTAGTTTCACGCTCAAGTCTATAGATCTCATCCACATACCTGCCCATTGATTTACTTCCATTCTGCTTTAACCTTTTGAATATTTTCTGTTTTTCTGAACTTGCTTCAGATCCATTGCTGCAATAAGACCTTGTAAAACCTGTTTCTGCATACTTAGCCATCCGCAACCTCAATTTCTTTCAATGTTTAGATCAGGCGGTTTAACTTAATATAGAAAAGTTAATAAACCGGTATATGCCATTAGTCCCCTTGTTGAACCGCCAGAACTCTTTAGCCATATGAGGCCACTTCATAGAAATCCGGTTTAAATATACTGCCTCCGGTTTAGCATTGTTCATGCCAGCGCCTTCTTTTATCCAACATATTCTTGAACCGGAATCACCTGTTTCTTGTAGATCTCACCATGGCCAAACAAGTATATGAGTGCAACTGGGTTCCTTCTCGCATCACAGAAACTCAGTCACAGAAACTTAGTTGGATAATTTAGTCTCGATCGGCGCTTTAGATAGCAAAGAGACTATACACTGGAGGGTTCCTAGTGATGAATGTCCTCCCACACCTCAAGAGGGAGAGGTTGTGATCTTTGCGGATCATTTAGCCCGGGGCTTCAAACCGCCCGGCTCTAAATTTTACCGGGATGTGTTAGCCAATTTTCAACTCCGCCCGCAAGATACTGGCCCCAATTCTGTTACCAACTTATGTCACTTCCAAGTGCTCTGTGAGGTATACCTCCAAGAGGAACCCACAGTGGAATTGTTCAGAGACTGCTTCCACTTAAACCGCCGCACAGAATTCACTGATGGTCCCAATACCGAATTGGGCAGTATGGCAATTCAGAAAAGGAAAGAAATCACTTATCCCCATGCCAGACTACACAGTCACCCCAAGGAGTGGAATGCAACATGGTGTTACTGCAAAGATACTTCCCCTGATGATGAAAATCCTTTGCCTGGCTTTCGTCCGGAGCGGCTCAGCAATACACACCCCTTCCCACAAAGGTTAAGTGCCAACGAGAGGAGTAAATATGCTCCGCAATTATCCAATCTCCGAGCCTTCATGGCCAACGGTTTAACAGGAGTAGATCTCGCACGCTGTTGGATATCATGGAGCATACTGCCTCTCAGCCGGCGCTCCGGTTTAATGTGCAAGTATACCGGTGGCGTTGATGACCCACTCTGACACACCAACATCCAGATCTCCCATGATGAAGTCACAGAGGCTGTGAAGAAAATGCTGAACGAACCGGAACATCTCTGCGCTCAAACCGGCCTGCTCCCTTTCTGTGCTACCAACAAACTGCCAGCTGTAAGATTTTGATTGTACTTTTTACTGAACCTGTTATTGCTATCTCTGTCTGACATCAATTGCTGCTTAACCAGGGTGATAATCTGTTTTGGAGCAAGAAGCTTCCGCAAGACAAACCGGAGAAAACAGAACGGTCAACCCGGCCAAAGACCAAGGTTATCAAGAAGCCTGCTAAAAAGAGGAAAACCACTGCTTCATCTGATCTGGCTGTTGATGATGATGTGGGTAACTCGGACCTTGAGGTAGAACTCGATTCACTAGGCTTACTTTTTACACGCCTTATTGATGATGATACTTGTCAGGACAACGCTGAAGCCAGTAATGCTGATGTCGCTGAGGTAACTATTCTCTCTTCCGATTCAGATCCTTTGCCTTTGCCAAAATTTCGCCAGGCAAACCGGAAAGTTAAATTTTCTCATCCTCTTGCTTACTTGGATCCAAATTTCTTATGAAGACTCAGCAACATGAAGCTCGCCGCACAACCCGACACAGCGGCCAGGTAGTTACCTCCGCCGGTTTACCAAACAGTCCGGTTCGAAAACGCAGCTCCGAGGTCTCCGACCTTTTTATTAATTTATATCCTAAAGCGGGTTTCATCCGTCAACCTCTTAATCCGTCCGACTCCGATTATCAGGTTACTTCTTATTCTTCCTCTGGTGAATCATCGGCCACTCAGCTGCCGCCACTGAAAACGGTTCTTGGGTAAGCTAGGCTGAACATATGCTTCTGGTATACTGTGTTATAACTTATGTTGTTCCTTGACTCTTTGTTTCTCTTTCAGGGCTAAACCTAAACCGAGCAAGAAAGCCCGCCTGGATAAAGCGGCCGAGGAAGATGTCGCCCCTCAATAGGATAAAGCACCAGATCTTGAAGCGTTTGTTCATGAGGATATTCCCAATGATCCTCCCTTGCAAGATGATGCTATTCCTGAGAAACGGCCTATCAATACTTCAGTCCCTGTTGACCAGCCTGCCAGCTCCGTCCGGATTGAAAGATCCCGCAGTCCTTCAAGACCTGCCGATAAACCGACCGCGCCAACGCAAACCGGTGAATCCAAGGATGATGACGTTGTAATTACCGGCGTAGGTCGCTTTGAACCAGGCAATCCTGCCGCTTTAGCCAAGCATACTGTGAAAGAAGATTTTTCTGCCATGAACAAAGGTAAATGGGATGTTAATCTGGAAACATACGCTGCTCGGAGTGCCCAAGATCTTCATTCTGGTTACTTGAACCGGCTATATACTAGTCGTGACTGTGAAGCTGGTCTGGTAAAGATGATGAGGGATAAATTTGAGGTAACTTCCTTGTGCTTCTTCTTTCTTTAATTACTGCCACTGTATTAATCATCCTAGCCCCCAAGGGCCGGTTTGTAACCTTCTTCAAACCGGGACTTGAATATAGTCCTCAATACTTTGAAATTCATCAATGTAGCCCCCAAGGGCCGGTTCAACTTAGTATAGTTAAACCGGGACTCCAATAAAGATTCTAACATCAGAACATAACTGAGCAAATAGCCATTAGCCCCCAAGTGCCAAGTGGAGTACCTGTATTGAGCTTGGGCCTTTGCGATTTAGTAATAGATGAAGATTGAAGGTGCATTAGCCCCCAAGTATCAAGCGTATAACTTGTTATGTGGTTGGTACTTCAAATTCTTGTACCGTTTGTTTAAAGCCAAGCACCGTCTTTATGCAGGCTGAAGTGAGGATCAAAGAGGACCGGATTACTGATCTGCAGGAAACTTTGAAAACTCAACAAGCCAAAACCGACAAGGCAAGGGAAGAATTAACCAGCTCTTTGAGCATCACAGAACAGCTGAAGGAGGGCTTCAAAAAGGATTGGGCTGATTGGGCCACTGAGAAGGCCGCTTTAATAAAAAGAGCTGAAAACGCTGAAGCTTCCCTTAAACCGGTGGTAGATGAGCTGACCGCCGTAAAGTGGCAAGTACACGCCATGACCGCTGCTATCTTTGGTAAGCTCCTTTTGGTTTCTTTGACAACTTTGGCCTTCTTATAATAGATCCGGTTTGTGATCTTTTCTGTATTGTTGCAGGTACACTCATTGGTCACTTAGGGTCAGATGTTCGGAAGAAGTTGAAGGCTGCCTACACTTTAATTGAATAGCTGTATACCGGAGCGCAACAGATCATCACCACTGCATCTCATAACAATCTGGCACCCACTTTAATCCAAGATACTCTGAATAGGTTGTCAACGCTTCCTGCTCGGATTGAAGAACTGAAAAAATCTGCTGCTCGAACCGGAGCCATTAATGCCTTGATCCGGGCAAAAGCATGGGTGCCGGATTTCGATCCTGTTGAAGCAGCTCAAGGCTATCCCAGCTTGAAGGAAGATGGCTCAGAGTTCAATGAAGATGATTTGAGGGCGATAAACCGTGCAGTACGCCCTCTGGCTTGTCAATTGGCTGAAGAGGCAGACTTGTCACATTATCAAGCTCAGTACAATGATCAGAACAAACAAGTGGCTGCACCAATTCCTGAAGCGGAGAATCTGATTCCTCCAATCCGTAAGCATACTTACGCTCCTGATATTGAATCGTCTTCTCTGATCCATGAAGAGGCTGTCTTTCAAGCTTTAATGGGAATCGACTGGACCACTGTTGATTTCCAGCCAATGTATAGAGATGAGGAAGCTGAAGCGGCGCGGGACGATCCACAACCATCAGACCGGGGCGATGAGCAGGCTTGAACCGGAGGCCGGTTTAAATAGCTGCTTAATTATGATCTGCCAGAACAACAATGATCTTATTTGGGCACCGCGTTGCCTTGTAATAGAATAGCAAATACTGTTGCTTTAAATATGCCTTCGTGCATAAGTACTGATGCTTTTGCTTGAAATCCTCAATTTATATTTCCTGCAATCAGAAAATCTTGAACTGCGGTGGCGGTTATACCGCCAGCCGGTTTATGACCTTGATATATATATATCATCAATGTATTTAAGACATATAATCAAATATGCGATACAAAATACATGCCATCGCTGGGCATGAAGTTGGCTTAGCCAGGCTTGAAACGGAGGTTTTATAAACCATTACCATCAAAGGGGAGAAAACAACTCCTACGTAAACCGTGCTGGGTCATTATGAGCCCCCCTGTTACTCCATGATGTTAACAGGAAAGTTAAACCGGGCATATTTCTCCGGATTAAAAATGAACCGAATTCCGTCAGCTGAACCGATAAAAAAGTGTTGTTGGTTTAAAGGAAACACAACAAAAATTGAATAGTCATAAAAGAAATATGGAAGCAAAGGCAATGATAAAAAAACCGTTTGCAAAAACATGCTTTACTGAGCTGATCAGATGGTGTTACCATGGTCGGACAGGACCAAGCCCCCAATAGGAGTGACAATGGTTCAAGTCAGCCATGTCCCCAAATGAAACCGTGGCATTTATGCCGATCAAAAGGCGTGGCAATGGTTCGGGTTCGACCAAGCCCCCAAGTGATTTTGTGGCCTTAGGCCGATCAAGAGGCGTGACTGGTTCAGACTTGACCATGTCCCCAAGTGATCTGGTGGCTTTCGCCTATCAAAAGGTGTCACATTGGTTCGGACACGACCAAGGCCCCAAGTGATATCACAAAGCTTTTTTGAAAAGCAAATTTCAAGGGGTAAACCGGAGGCCGCTTTAAAACAGAACCACTCCATGTAACCACACATGATATGAAAGGACAGAGACCCCGCTTTAGCTGAGGCTCCGGTTTTATTATATCAATGATAATATATACACTGTCATAATATGTACATAGATAGAGCCGATGGCTCAAGTGTAGTAAGGCCGAAGATGAGCTATGTTCCACGGCCTGTTGGTCTCCTCCTTTGATGTGCGTGAGTCTTTATGCTCTCGAATATCAACCAGATAGTACGACCCATTGTGCAGATTCTTGATGACCACGAAAGGTCCCTCCCAAGGTGGGGATAACTTGTGCATATCTGTCTGGTCTTGGATGAGCCGAAGCACCAAATCTCCTTGAAAAGCTCTGGTTCTGACCTGGCGACTGTGATAGCGACGAAGATCTTGTTGATAAATCGCCGAGCGGGCAGCCGCTATGTCACGCTCCTCATCTAATAGGTCCAAAGCATCTTGTCGTGCTGTCTCATTGTCCGCTTCAACATAAGCCGCCACACGAGGCGAATCGTGCCGGATATCACTAGGGAGAACCGCCTCTGCTCCGTAGACCATGAAAAACGGCGTGTATCCTGTAGATCGGTTGGGCGTAGTATTGAAACTCCATAGCACATATGGTAGCTCTTCAACCCAACATCCCGGTGTTCTTTGCAATGGAGCCATAAGCCGGGGTTTGATGCCTCGCAATATCTCTTGATTAGCCCGTTCGGCCTGCCCATTGGACTGGGGGTGAGCCACTGATGATACGTCAAGTCGGATGTGCTCACGTTCACAGAATTCCTTCATAGCACCCTTGGATAAATTGGTACCATTGTCAGTAATGATACTGTGTGGAAAGCCAAACCGGAAAATCAACTTTTTAATGAACTGCACCGCTGTAGCTGCATCACACTTGTTGACAGGCTCCGCTTCAACCCACTTGGTAAACTTGTCAACTGCCACCAAAAGGTGGGTTTTCTTATCCTTGGATCTTTTAAAAGGTCCGACCATATCCAGCCCCCATGTTGCAAACGGCCAAGTAATTGGAATCATCCTCAATTCTTGAGCCGGTACATGAGCACGCCTTGAAAATTTCTGACAGCCATCACACCGTTTAACCAAATCCTCCGCATCAGCATGAGCTGTCAACCAGTAGAACCCGTGACGAAACGCCTTTGCCACCAGAGACTTTGAACCGGCATGGTGACCACAATCCCCTTCATGGATTTCACATAAGATTTCACAGCCTTCCTCAGGAGAGACGCAGCGTTGAAACGCCCCTGATACACTGCAATGATGCAATTCGCCATTGACAATGGTCATAGACTTGGATCGCCGGACTATCTGCCTGGCTAGAGTTTCATCCTCTGGCAACTCTCCCCGGTTCATGTACGCAAGATAAGGAACTGTCCAATCCGGTATAATATGCAGGGCTGCCACCAATTGAGCCTTCGGATCAGGAATAGCCAAATCCGCTTCACCCGGGAGCTTGACTGACGGGTTGTGCAACACATCAAGAAAGACATTAGGCGGGACCGGTTTACGCTGAGAGCCCAACCGGCTTAAAGCGTCCGCCGCTTCATTTTTTCAACGATCTACGTGATCCACCTGATAACCTTTCAAGTGACCCGCGATCATATCCACCTCACGATGATATGCAGCCATAAGTGGGTCTTTAGAATCCCAAGTGCCAGACACCTGTTGAGCCACGAGATCCGAGTCACCGAAGCACTTAACCCGACTTAGGTTCATCTCCTTAGCCATCCGGAGACCATGGAGCAAAGCTTCATACTCAGCTGCATTATTAGTACAAGGGAACATTAAGCGGAGAACATAACAAAACTTATCACCTCGTGGGGAAGTTAATACGACTCCAGCCCCCGAGCCCTCCAATTTCCTGGATCCATCAAAATGGATAGTCAAATATGTGTGATCCAGCTTCTCCTCTGGTGCTTGCAACTCAGTCCAATCATTGATGAAATCCGCAAGTGCTTGAGACTTCACCGTCGTCCGAGGTACGTACTTCAATCCGTGCGACCCAAGTTCTATAGCCCACTTGGCAATCCGGCCAGTCGCCTCCCGGTTCTGTATGATATCGCCCAAGGGAGCTGAACTGACCACTGTGATGGGGTGCCCTTGGAAATACTGCTTCAACTTCCGGCTTGCCATAAAAACTCCATATACCAGCTTCTGCCAATGCGGATACCTTTGCTTGGATTCAATAAGCACCTCGCTGATAGAGTAAACCGGCCGCTGAACCGGATATTCCTTGCCCGCCTCCTTGCGTTCTACCACAATAGCCACGCTAACTGCGCGAGCATTGGCCGCTACATATAGTAATAACGGCTCCTTGTCGACCAGAGCTGCAAGAACGGGCGGATTGGCTAATTGCCGCTTCAAGTCCTCCAACACTTCATCAGCAGCCGGACTCCAGATGAATTGATCTGTCTTTCTCAGCATCTGGTATAAAGGGATGGCCTTCTCTCCGAGGCGGCTAATAAACCGGCTCAGCGCGGCAATCCGACCTGCCAAACGTTGAACATCGTTGATACACTTCGGTTTAGCCAGGGAGGTGATAGCCGTAATCTTCTCCGAATTAGCCTCAATTCCTCTGTTGGACACAAGAAAACCCAGTAACTTGCCTGCCGGAACACCAAAGACACATTTGGCCGGGTTAAGCATCATCTTGTAAACCCGCAAGTTGTCAAAGGTTTCCCGCAAATCATCAACCAACGTCTCCTTCTGCCTTGACTTGACTACAATATCATCCACATAGGCGTGCACATTACGGCCGATCTGTTTATGTAGGCAGTTCTGTACACACCGTTGATAAGTGGCTTGGGCGCTCTTGAGCCCAAAGGGCATAGATACATAGCAGAAGGCTCCAAAGGGAGTAATAAACGCCATCTTCTCCTGGTCCTTAACCGCCATCTTGATCTGATGATACCCAGAATACGCATCCAAAAAACTCAAACGCTCACAACCCGCCGTGGCATCAATAATCTGGTCAATGCGGGGGAGGGCAAAAGGATCCGCTGGACAAGCCTTGTTAAGATCCGTGTAATCCACACAAATACGCCAAGTGCCATTTTTCTTAAGAACCAGCACCGGATTAGCAAGCCACTCTGGATGGAACACTTCAATGATAAAACCAGCGGCTAAGAGCCTGGCCGCTTCCTCTCCAATAGCTTTGCGCCTTTCTTCGTTAAACCGGCGGAGAAACTGCTTTACCGGTTTATACTTGGGATCAACATTAAGAGTGTGCTCAGCGAGTTCTCTCGGTACACCTGGCATGTCAGAAGGCTTCCATGCAAAAATGTCCCGATTCTCACGGATGAACTCGATGAGCGCGCTTTCCTATTTAGGGTCCAAGTTGGCACTGACAGTGAACTGCTTGGACGAATCGCCGGGCACGAAGTCAACAAGCTTGGTCTCAGCCGCTGATTTGAACTTCAGATCTGAATCATGCCCCGTAGTTGGCTTCTTTAAAGGGGTCATGTCCGCCGGATCAACATCGTCCCTATAACATTTCAACTCCTCCGTGGCACAAACCGACTCTGCATAGGCCGCATCACCTTCCTCACATTCCAAAGCAATCTTGCGGCTCCCATGAACCATTATTGTCCCTTTGTGACCCGGCATCTTGAGCTGCAAATAGATATAACAAGGCCGTGCCATGAATTTGGCATAAGCCGGCCGCCCAAACAAGGCGTGATACGGGCTCCGGATTTTCACCACCTCAAAGGTTAGTGTTTTGGATCGGGAATCATGCTCGTCCCCAAAAGCCACCTCCAGGGCTATCTTACCAACAGGGTATGCTGATTTGCCAGGCACCACACCATGGAACACCGTATTAGACGGTCTGAGATCTTTGTCCGTTAGCCCCATGCGGCGAAATGTCTCATAGTACAGGATGTTAATACTGCTCCCTCCATCCGTGAGCACCTTGGTGAATTTATAACCTCCCACCTGAGGGTCTACCACTAATGCCAACTGGCCCGGATTGTCAACCCGGGGTGGGTGATCCTCCCTGCTCCACACGATAGGCTGCTCTGACCAGCGTAAGTAACATGGTACGGCCGGTTCAACAGAGTTCACCGCTCGCTTGTAGAGTTTCCGGTCGCGCTTATCCAAGCTAGTTGTGAAAACGTGATACTGCCCATTGTTCAACTGTTTTGGCTGGCTTTGATAACCCGACTGCTGCTGCTGCTGCTGTTGGTTGTAACCCCCTTGACCACTCTGATTATTCTGGTTGTTGTGACCGCCCTGATTGAAACCTGAACCGAAAGCTCCATCGTGACCCGGCCCATGGAAACCGGATCCTGAGCCACCACCTGACCCACGGTCATACCGGAAGGCATTAGAGTTCTTAAATTCCTGCATAATGTAACAATCCTTCCAAAGGTGGTTAGCCGGCGCCTCCTTCGTCTCGTGCTTTGGACAAGGCTGATTCAACAAATAGTTTAAGCGATCCGGGTTAGGATTTGGAGCCCCACTACGATTCGCCGCTTTACCTCTGCGCCGCTGATCCTTGTCCTGCGCATTAGTGTTAGCCACAAAGTCCATGCTGCCATCCACTTTACGCTTGCCTCCGTTTCCATGGCTCGCCGGTTTGTGTTGATGCCCCTTGGAGTTGCTGTTCTTCTTTCCCTTCCCTGCTTCGTCATCGTTAGTCTCAGGATCCTTGGTACTATCAGAATCAGCATATTTCACTAAAGCAGCCATGAGAGTTCCCATGTCATTACAGAACCGCTTCATACGCCCCAACTTCAACTTTAGAGGCTTAAACCAGCAGTTGCCCTCCAGGGTTAAGATCGCAGAGTCAGCATTGATCCTGTCAGACGAGTGCAAGACTTCCGAAACGCGGCGTACCCAATGGGTTGTTGACTCTCCGTCCTCCTGAACACAAGCCGCCAAGTCTACTATGGACTTAGGCTGCTTACACGTATCTTTGAAATTCTGGATAAACCGGGCCCGCAACTGGGCCCATGAACTGATAGAATTAGGCGGCAGGCTCTTCAAGCAAGTACGGGCTGTGCCTTCAAGCATCATGGTGAAGTACTTTGCACACGCGGTCTCATCCACATCCAGCATCTCCAGGGCCATCTCATAACTCTCTACTCACGCTTCTGGAGATAAATCAGCGGTGTAATTCGGCACCTTGCGCGGACCCTTGAAGTCTTTGGGCAGGCGTACATTGCGTAAAGCGGGGACTAAACAGGGTACTCCCAAGCTAGACACGACCCCTGGCCCGGCAGAGGTGGTAGGATGAACCGGTGTAAGCTGACCCGCCTCATTCTGTGCTGCTAACTCGGCCTCCCTTCGTGCCCGGGCCCGGTCCACTACATCTTGAGCATCACGAACACCATCTACCGGGCTATTGCCACGGGCCGCTTCACGGTTCCGCGCATTGCTTGATACGGCCGGTTCATCCATGCGCCTACTATAGCTCCGGCTTGGACGTGGTGTGGAATGAATCCGATCGCGGCTGTATGAATATGCCTCCTGCTGAATCAAAGCGGTCCGGAGAAGTTCCTTAACCCGGCGCATCTCGATTGCTTGCAGAGAGTCTCCTTCGACCGGGATAGCTTCTAATCGCGCAGCAGCTGTGACAAGATTGTCCATAGGATTAGAATAATGACCCGGAGGTGTCTGGACCGGCGGAGGAATCACAATGTTCTGTCGAGGAGGTTCCATCAGGCGGGGTCGGACCGTCGCTCCTGGCCCTGGTGCCTCGACCCGGTTTACCTCCCCGGCGGATTACTGGTTCCAGCTCCCGGAGTGTGAAAGAGATTTCGAGGGTCGAACCCTAATGGCAGGCGTGATCTGTGCTTCCGCTTCAAGACCTCCTGTGATGCGTTCTGGTCAAGCATGAGCATATAGGCCTGGGCGTCCAAAGCGGCCCGCTCTGCGGCCATCCTGTCCTTCTCTGCTGCCAGGTCGGCTTTGGCCTGTACGATCTGCTCTCTCACCTTTGCAACCTCCGCGTCATGGGCCTCCTGATCCGCCGTATTGGCCTCTGCCATAAGTACCGCTAGTGCGTCAAACAGGTCAGACAGAACTTGAACCGGTGGGCGCACAAGGCCTCCTGCCCCTGCTGCCGCTGCCGCTGCTGATCCGGAGAGCATTGCTGCTGCGGTCGAAGAGTGATTCGCCGCCTGCGTGCCAGCCATGAATATTCCAACCCGGTTGATCTGATCTGGGGGGTCCGGAATACTGTCGCCGTTGGAACAGCCCCTAATCTGGTCGTCTTGCAACTGGTACAATGATTCGGTCTCTCCGGTTGGGGACTCGTCGCCGGAATAGACGACGGTCTCGCTACCATATTCTGACTCGTCCTCATGCTCTCCTCCGTGGATGACTCCCACGAAGGCACGCTTCATGGCCGGTTTAACCTGGGTAGATCTCGCACGCTGAGCCGTCTCGATGAGGTCGGTGCAGATGTCCGGCTCAGGCCCAGGCTCACCAATCTTGCCGATAAAAATGTGTATGCCACCAAAGGGGACCCGGTACCCGTACTCAATCAAGCCGGCTTCGAGACCCCATCCTGCGTCGTCGATGTAGAGCTTGCCGTGACGACTCTTGGTCATCCGGCCCACAGCATAGCCTTCGAGTCCTTCGAACTTGCCCTCCAAGATCATCAAACCGTCGTGCGATAGCCCCATGGTGGGCACCAACTGTCGTGGATTTGTCACGGCAGATGTCCTTGTGAAAGGACTTAGTCGTGGAGCCATCGCTACGGGTTAACTTGAAGGGGTTAAAGCGGACACAAAGACACAAGGGTTTATACTAGTTCAGCCCCTTCGATGAAGGTAAAAGCCTACATCTAGTTGTGATGGGATTGATGTGGTTTCGATGACTAGGGAGCAAACAAGCTTTGCCTAGGCCTCAAGTTGTTGTTGTCTGTCCTTGAACCGCCGCCGGGTCGTCCCCTTATATACACGGGTGACGCCCGTCGGTCCACAGAGTCCCACACCGGTTCATACTCGTATCCCGGTTGGTCTCTCTCTATTCCTAACTTACAATGCAAGTTTACATATCAAGCCGGTTTACGACTACAGGTTCTAAACCGACCACAGGCCTTGGGCCTTCATCTGCTTAATCACCTTTAAACTACTAATGAAGCTAACCCGGCCCAGGTAGGCCGGTTCACGCCCAGTGGTAATATCCCCAACACCCGTGGTAGACGATCCTCCCTCCACCAAGTGGACAACCAGTACACGTGTCAAATTACCACGTGGGCTGCCTTTTCGTACAGAAATGAGCTCCATCGTGTACCCATGCGGGTGTGGTTGGGAAAGAGACGGGAGTACGTGCGTCGCGCATGCACCTCTTCTCTTCGTGCACGTCTCCCACCTACGTGGGTGTGTGTGAGAGAGATACAAACCTAGAAATAATGTGTCATCCATCCCCATGCCTCCGCCCAGCCCGACCACCAGTCAACACCACGCCCCACTCCTCCTCACCTTATCTCTCATCTTTCTCCCTCCATTTTTATATACAAGGGGCCACTATCAAAATTACAATTTGCAGATATACAAGGCCACTAACACTAATCGATGCAATATTAATGGTGTTTGCCTTGTAGTACTAGCAAAGGAGGACATTAATTATCCCTTGCATGCATGCGGGAGTTTGTAGAAAAATGCATCTTGATCTTTCGTGCAATGCACGGGCATCTTGCTAGTCCATGAAAACAACACATGGCAAAATTCCACGGCGAACGAGGGATTTGAATCTGTTGGGAGGGGCTGTTTGGATCTTGCCCGGGGTAGCCAAAATATTGGTGACCCTTTTGTCCACCGGTGCCTTTGCCACCGATGAACGAGGAATGGCTCGGGTGCTCATGCATCCTCCAGCGCGCACGTTGGAGACGAGCTCACACGAGCTACATTAGTTTTGTCCCACCACGCCACCCGAGCCGCCCGCAGACCGACCGGCGACCCGCAAATTACGCCATCCAACCGTAGCCGCACACATTATGACAGCAACTCAACCAACCAAACGAAATTCACGTAAACACGTAGACAAACTGATATTTCATATAAACAACAACGGAAATCATATAAAATACCGGATTTTCATACAAACATGACGGATTTCATTACATTCAAATGAATTACGTGGTGCTAGTTCTGGACAGCACAAGTATATAATACCTGGCCTAAATGGTCGCCCACTGATCGATTTGTGTTCCTCATGTCCGGCAGCACGATCACCGGACTGTCGGGAGCCCCAGAGGTATATGCTTCGGCGCAAAGGACGGCTCGCTTCCCTACTGCCCAACTGATATCATTGGCTGATCCGAAGATGATGGTGGAAGGGGGCTTCCCCGCTTTTGTCGAGCCCATGCGGGGTCGACAAAGGTCCTTGATACGTCCATTTTGCATCATGCTTTTATATCAATATTTATTGCATTATGGGCTATTATTACACATTATATCTCAATACTTATGGCTATTCTCTCTTATTTTACAAGGTTTACCATGAAGAGGGGGAATGCCGGCAGCTGGAATTCTGGCTGGAAAAGGAGCAAAGGTTGGAAACCTAATTTGCACAACTCCAAAAGACCTGAGACTCCACGAAACAACTTTTCAGATTTAATAAGAATTTTTGGGCAAAAGAAATAGGCTAGGGGGCCCACACCCTGTCCAGGAGACAAGGGGCGCCCCCCTGTAGGGAACGCCCCCTATCTCCTGGGCCCCCTGGTGGGCTTCCGGCGTCCATCTTCTGCTATATGAAGGGTTTTCCCCTGAAAAAAAATTGTGGGCAAGCTTACGGGACGAAACTCCGCTGCCACGAGGGGGAACCTTGGCGGAATCAATCTAGGGCTCTGGCGGAGCTATTCCGCCGGGGACACTTCCCTCCGGGAGGGGGAAATCATCACCAACGTCATCACCAACGATCCTCTCATCGGGAGGGGGTCAATCTCCATCAACATCTTCACCAGCACCATCTCATCTCAAAACCCTAGTTCATCTCTTGTATCCAATCTTGTATCAAAACCACAAATTTGTACCTGTGGGTTGCTAGTAGTGTTGATTACTCCTTGTAGTTGATGTTATTTGGTTTACTTGGTGGAAGATCATATGTTCAGATCCTTTATGCATACTATTACCCCTCTGATTATGAACATGAATATGCTTTGTGAGTAGTTACGTTTGTTCCTGAGGACATGGGTGAAGTCTTGCTATTAGTAGTCATGTGAATTTGGTATTCGTTCGATATTTTGATGAGATGTATGTTGTCTTTCCTCTAGTGGTGTTATGTGAACATCGACTACATGACACTTCACCATTATTTGGGCCTAGAGGAAGGCATAGGGAAGTAATAAGTAGATGATGGGTTGCTAGAGTGACAGAAGCTTAAACCCGAGTTTATGCGTTGCTTCGTTAGGGGTTGATATGGACCCATATGTTTAATGCTGTGGTTAGGTTTACCTTAATACTCCTTTTTGTAGTTGCGGATGCTTGCAATAGGGGTTAATCATAAGTGGGATGCTTGTCCATGTTAGGGCAGTACCCAAGTGTCGGTCCACCCACATATCAAATTATCAAAGTACCGAACGCGAATCTTATGAACGTGATGAAAACTAGCTTGACGATAATTTCCAATGTGTCCTCGGGAGCTCCTTCTTCATTATTAGAGTTTGTCCAGGCTTATCCTTTGCTACATAAAGGATTGGGCCACCTTGCTGCACTTTATTTACTTTATTTACTTTTTGCTCGTTACTATTTATCTTATCACAAAACTATCTATCACCTACTATTTCAGTGCTTGCAGAGAAAACCTTACTGAAAACCGCTTATCATTTCCTTCTGCTCCTCGTTGGGTTCGACCCTCTTACTTATCGAAAGGACTACGATAGATCCCCTATACTTGTGGGTCATCAAGACTCTTTTCTGGCGCCGTTGCCGGGGAGCGTAGCGCTCTTGGTGAGTGGTACTTGGTAAGGAAACATTTATATAGTGTGCTGAAATTTTCTGTTACTTGTCACTATGGAAACTAATCCTTTGAGGGGCTTGTTTGGGGTATCTTCAACCCAACCAGAAGAGCCAATAGATGCTCCTCAACCTACTGAACCTTATGAAAATATTCACTTTGAGATTCCTTCGGGTATGATAGAAAAACTGCTAGCTAATCCTTTTGCAGGAGACGGAACATTGCATCCCGACTTACACCTTATCTTTGTGGATGAAGTTTGTGGATTATTTAAGCTTGCAGGTATTCCTGATGATTTTGTCAAAAGGAAGGTCTTCCCTTTATCTTTGAAGGGAGAGGCAATGACATGGTATGGGCTATGTGATGATACGAGATATTGGAATTATAAGCGATTGAAGTTGGAATTTCACCAGAAGTTCTATCCTATGCATCTTGTTCATCATGATCGTAATTACATATATAATTTCTAGCCTCGCGAAGGAGAAAGCATCGCTCAAGCTTGGGGGAGGCTTAAGTCAATGTTGTATTCATGCCCCAATCATGAGCTCTCGCGGGAAATGATTATTCAGAATCTTTATGCTCGGCTTTCTCTTGATAATCGCAACTTGCTCGATACTTCTTGTGCTGGTTCCTATATGCTGAAGATTATTGATTTCAAATGGGACTTATTGGAAAGAATTAAACGCAACTCTGAAGATTGGGGTTCCGACGATGGTAAGGAGTTAGGTATGACACCTAAGTTTGATTGTGTCAAATCTTTTATGGATACCGATGCTTTCCGTGGATTTAGCTCTAAGTATGGACTTGACTCTGAGATAGTAGCTACTTTTTGTGAAACTTTTGCTACTCACGTTGATCACCCTAAAGAGGAGTGGTTTAAATATAATCCTCCTGTTGAAGTTAAAGTAGTTGCACCTATTACAGTCGAAGAGAAGACTATTACATATAGTGATCCTATTATTCCTGCTGCTTATGTTGAAAAAAACCCTTTTCCTGTTAGGATAAAAAATCATGTTAAAGCTTCGACTATTGTTCGTTAGAGTAATACTAGGACTTATACACCTCCTGAGCAAATTAATGTTGAACCTAGTATTGCTATGATTAAAGATCTCTTGGATGAGGACTTAGATGGGCATGTTATCTCTTTCTTGGGTGAAACTGCTAATATTGCTAGACCCGATACTAAGACACGTAGACCTGTTGTAGGAATGCCTGTTATTTCTGTTAAAATAGGAGATCATTGTTATCATGGTTTATGTGATATGGGTGCTAGTGCTAATGCGATACCTTATGATCTTTATAAAGAAATTATGCACGATATTGCACCTGTTGAATTAGAAGACATTGATGTTACTATTAAGCTTGCCTATAGGGACACCATTAAACCTATTGGGATTGTTAGAGATGTTGAAGTCCTGTGTGGGAAGATTAAATACCCTGCCGATTTTCTTGTTCTTGGTTCCCACAAGATGATTTTTGTCCCATTATTTTTGGTAGACCCTTCTTGAATACTGCTAGTGCTAAGATTGATTGTAAGAGGAAGGTTGTCACTGTTGGCATAGACGGTACGTCCCATGAGTTTAATTTTGCCAAGTTTAGTAGACAACATCGTGAAAAGGAACCATCTAGTAGGGATGAAATTATTGGTCTTGCTTCCATTGCGGTTCCTCCAACTGATCATTAGAACAATATTTGCTAGACCATGAAAACGATATGTTTATGAAGGAAAGGGAAGAAATAGATGAAGTGTTCCTTAAACAAGAACCTATGTTGAAACATAACCTTCCCGTTGAAATTATTGGGGATCCCCCTCCACCCCAGGGTGATCCCGTGTTTGAACTCAAACCATTACCTGATAATCTTAAGTATGCTTATCTTGATGAAAAAGAAATATATCCTGTTATTATTAGTGCTAACCTTTCAGAGAAAGAAGAAAAAAGATTATTGAAAACTCTAAAGAAGCACCGAGCTGCTATTGGATATACTGTGGATGATCTTAAGGGCATTAGTCCCACATTATGTCAACACAAAATTTCAGTGTAGAAAGATGCCAAACCAGTTAGAGATCCTCAAAGACGATTAAATCCCAAAATGAAGGAAGTGGTAAGAAAGGAGATACTAAAGCTCCTTGAGGCAGGTATTATTTATCCCGTTGCTGATAGAATGGGTAAGCCCTGTCCATTGTGTCCCTAAAAAGGGAGGTATTACCATTGTTCCTAATGATAAAGATGAATTGATCCCACAAAGAATTATTACAGGTTATAGGATGGTAATTGATTTCCGTAAGTTAAAGAAAGCTACTAAGAAAGATCATTACCCTTTACCTTTTATTGATCAAATGCTAGAAAGGCAATAGAAACACACACATTTTTGCTTTCTAGATGGTTATTCTGGTTTCTCTCAGATACCTGTATTAGCGGGGGATCAATCTAAAATTACTTTTACTTGCCCTTTTGGTACTTTTGCTTATAGCCGTATGCCTTTTGGTTTATGTAATGCACCTGCTACCTTTCAAAGATGCATGATGGCTATATTTTCTGATTTTTTTGGAAAAATTTGTGAGGTATTCATGGATGATTTCTCCGTCTATGGATCCTCTTTTGATGATTGTTTGAGCAACCTTGATCGAGTTTTGCAGAGATGCAAAGACACTAGTCTCGTCCTGAATTGGAAAAAGTGTCACTTTATTGTTAATGAAGGCATTGTCTTGGGGCACAAGATCTTCGAGAGAGGTATTGAAGTTGATAAAGCCAAAGTTGATGCTATTGAAAAGATGCCATGTCCCAAGGACATAAAAGGTATAAGAAGTTTCCTGGGTCACGCCGGTTTTTATATGAGATTCATTATAAAATCTCTAGGACTCTGACTAATTATTGCAAAAAGATATTACTTTTGTCTTTGATGATGATTGTGTAGAAGCATTCGAAACACTTAAGAAGGCTTTGATCACTGCACCTATTGTTCAGCCACCTGATTGGAATTTGCCTTTTGAAATTATGTGCGATGCTAGTGATTATGTTGTAGGTGCTGTTTTAGGGCAAAGAGTTGATAAGAAATTGAATGTTATCCATTATGCTAGCAAGACTCTTGATACTGCCCAGAGAAATTATGCTACTACTGAAAAAGAATTCTTAGCAGTTGTGTTTGCATGTGATAAGTTTAGACCTTATATTGTTGATTCCAAAGTTACTATTCACACTGATCATGCTGCTATTAAATATCTTATGGAAAAGAAAGATGCTAAGCCTAGATTCATTAGATGGGTTCTCTTGCTCCAAGAATTTGACTTGCATATTATTGATAGAAAGGGAGCTGAGAACCCCATTGCAGACAACTTGTCTAGGTTAGAAAATGTTCTTGATGACCCACTGCCTATTAATGATAGCTTTCCTGATGAACAATTAGCGGTCGTCAATGCTTCTCGTACTACTCCTTGGTATGCTGATTATGCTAATTACATTGTTGCTAAATATATACCGCCTAGTTTCACATACCAGCAAAAGAAAAAGTTCTTTTATGATTTAAGACATTACTTCTGGGATGATCCATACCTTTATAAAGAAGGAGTAGATGGTATTATTAGACGTTGTGTGCCTGAGCATGAACAGGAACAAATTCTACGCAAGTGTCACTCTGAATCTTATGGAGGACACCACGATGGAGATAGAACTGCACACAAGGAACTACAATCTTGTTTTATTGGCCTACTCTTTTCAAAGATGCTCGTAAGTTTGTCTTATCTTGTGATGAATGTCAAAGAATAGGTAACATTAGTAGACGTCAACAAATGCCTATGAATTATTCTCTTGTTATTAAACCGTTTGATGTTTGGGGCTTTGATTATATGGGACCTTTTCCTGCCTCCAATGCACTACTAGGAAAAGGCCTACTAATGGTGCACCTAATTTGGCCATTAATGGCGCATTAGTGGTGCGCCATTAGTGCCACGCCATTAGTATATTTTACTAATGGCGCACCCCCTGGTGCGCCATTAGTATCTGATATACTAATGGCGCACCTCTGATGCTCCATTAGTGTATACATAAGTGCGCCATTAGTATGCCTCCCAGGGGCCATGTATACCCAGGTGCTCTGGCATACTAATAGCGCACAGCAACAAGATGCGCCATTAGTAACCTCGGCATACTAATGGCGCACTGTTTAGTGATGCGCCATTAGTATACTTTGTCATACTAATGACGCACTATGATGTGATGTGCCATTAGTATGAATATTAGGTTTTTTTATTTTTTATTTTCTGTTTTTTGCACAGGGTACAAAATGTATAATTGGACAAAATATAGACAGCACACATCAACAACAGATTCATCGAATACAATAGAAGATTAGTCTTTGAATACAATTCATCATATTAGTCTCCGAATACAATTCATCATATTAGTCTCCGAATTGAAAAGACCGAACAAAGATAGAACATTATATTACAAGTCTCGAGACCGCGAGTAGCGAGTTTGTCTTCACAATACAAGTCGATATCGACCATCTAAACTACCATCACATAGAAGAGAGCTGCGGTCATCACGATGAGCATCATCATGATGAAACTCGTCTTCATCCGGTTCCTCCAACGCTCCCTCCCCTCTCCCGCTAGATAGCGGGCGTATCTAGATTCGGCCTCGGCCCTAGTAGTGTACCCTTTGTAACTGTTACCGCTGAATCGGTGAACCTGTCTCCGACACTCCTCCCAGTCGTCGTAGACTCCGGGAACCTTACCCTTGTACACGACATACGTCGGCATCGCTATGCACTAGCCAAACGAAACGTTAGTACCAATTCACAGACAATACATAAGCAATATATAAGTATGCAACAGAAAGATCGGAAGAGAAAAGCAAGACATTAATAGCATCGATTACATCTAAGTTGAACGACTCTAGAAACCAAAGAGACATACTACAAGTTCATTAAAGTTTAATTACAACATGAGCCAATCGATGTTTCAGAACTAGACACAGCATCACTGCTTTCGACTCGACTCAAGGGACCGGAGCGTGGATGAAGCCGCCGTCTATCGTGGGAGTCATGAAATAACGGTCGTTGTCAGCCTGCATTTGTAGCATTGTGTCGATGTCACTGTTGGACGGTTGATTGTTGAGGTAGAACTGCCCCGAGGTACGAAGGACATCTTGATGGATGATTTCCGAAAACTCCGACTGGATGCGAAAGAATTCTTGTCGGAGGTCCGCGTCCTGGATTGCCGACACGCTCTTTGCCCAATCTTTGAGTTTACTCGGTAGCAGAAGTTGATGATGGTCCCGTACGATCGCCCGCATGTGATGGATCGCGTAGTAGGCACCCTTCTGACCGCCAGGCGGCTGCTTGATGCAGCAGAATGTCGTATTGTGGGAGAACACGTGCTTGTCGTACTTACGAATAGGCTTGGTGAAGGTGCCTCCAGATTTGGCGTAGACGGGGAGAACATCATCAAGAACCTTCTTGACATTTGTGTAGTCTATGTTCGACTGACGGTCCGGGTCGAAATACATGGCCATGGAATATTTGGGGCTTAGGAGGATGAGCGTGCAATGTGTCTCACTGCAGAAAACACGGAATGTTAAAAGAAAAACGATCGAAATCTAAGAATTCATATGTTACGGGCCGGTTGAGGGGAGGACTTACTCGGGAAAGTAAGGCACGAGGAAGTTACCCTTATCTTGGTTTGCCTGAATGACGCCTTCGAGGTAAGAACTCACGACTTGCCGGTCCCCAGCACTGCCCAAGATCTTGGCACGCATGTAGAAGGGGTCGACTATCACGATGTCCGGGGTCTTGTCGCGAATGATCCGCATCTCCATACTCAGCGAAAATAGCCGAACGAAGGTGTAGTGCAGCGGATGAAGGTTCAACATAGCGTGGATGTCATCAAAACGCAGGACGATCGTACGCCCGATGGAGTTATCCACAAAGCCCTTGCCCTCTGGCACCTTGGCCGCAAAAACCGGGTATGCCACATCCTTCTCTCTGAGACGCCGCTTCTCCAAAGAAAGAACACTGTCATGCAGACTCCGCATAGCACCGATTGCAGCATTGAGCATATTTGTCGGTAGCATCGCCCTACCCGCCACATGCACCCTCCTCGAGATATCCTTAGGTGAAGGTGGCCCGTCCTGAGCACGGATCGTACTCGGTGCCGGCTGGCTCGCACCCTTCTTAGTCTTTCTTTTGCGTGCCTTCTTCTTCTCCTGTAATGGGACCGAGTTTTGCTCACAGACCGCCTTCTTGAGTGTGTTGAGGCTGATAATATTTCGTACCTCGCCTATCTAAGGCTCGGTGAAGTCGGCAGCTGGAGGCATCTCCTGAGAGCTGAACGCCAGACGGTGCCTGTTGCAACTTGGCTTCTCCACGGTACCAGCTAGATCGCACACGTCTTTTGTTGGGTTGGGTTCTTGAGAAGGAGGCCCCATGAAGTCGCCATCGTACCCATGATCGGCAAAGTACTGATCAACGTTGCCAAATGTATCGTTGTCGTCGTCGTCGTTCTGATCCTGTGCCATATGCATGTTTGGATCTAGTGGCATAGGGATGTCCGGCACCGTTGCGGCGGTCTTGCCATGGGGCCGACTTGGCGCCGGCACGACTGGCAGTGTTGTCTTTGGGGTGGTGTCCCCCGCCCCCAAACGAATCTGGCTCTTCGGCCAAAGCAGGGGCCAGCTCAGGCAGGCACTGAGGGTCATCACGTCATCATCGTCGGCCCCGACGGGTCGAATCGGAGGTAACAACTCGTCGCAGCCTGGCAGCACCCGAACCAGTTGAACCCTAAACAAGTTGGGTGGCATCTGGGTACCGTGGAACAAGGGGTTGCCCGGTTGAACGATTTTGCCCTTGGCGACATCGACCAACTCGTTGTTCACGATGTGGAGGAGAGTGCACGGAATACCGGCGGCGCCCTGCGAAAACATGTAGGGCGTCAGGGATGCCCAGTCAAAGGCAAGGAGATGAAGTCCTCGGCCGAGAGAGGCTTAATTAGTTACCGTGATGATGGCGTCGAGCTCGGTTAATGTCGAGGCACCGCCAACGGCGGGCGTGCAGTTGACGGAGGGGCCGCTTGCTGCAGAGGTGCCGGCCGGCGTACACCCGGGTGCATTAAGCTCCCGTGCCAGTGTCGGAGACACCAATGCCGCCTCCGCCGGAGGCACCAATGGCCCCGCCATCGCATTATGCGAGTTGCTGGCCATGAAGCTAGGACTCGGGGGCGGCCCCTGTTGGCCGCCCGCAATCCACGCACTCAACCCCGAGATCAAGGTAGGCACAATGGCGGTGATTGTCGCTCCGAGTCGTTTTTCCACTTGCTCTTGGACAATCTCCGGAATCCGCGCCACCTGTGCCTTGAGTTCTTGAAGCTCGCGCGCCTGGCTTTCCGAGCTGGTCTGTTTCTCCTTCCGCACACCAGCGGTATAGTATGACCCCCATTTTGTCGACAAGCCTTTGTCGGCCACAAGACCAGCTGACGTCGGCTTACTAAGCTTATCCTTGTTCTTCATTACATTCAACACCCTATTTAGAGTGGTGTCCCAAGGGTTGCTCTTAGTCGACCCCGCGCTACTGCTTTCAGTCGCCTGCGGAAGGAATGTGAACCATTTAGAAATTTGGCTTCATTAATTAGAATGCAACCAAATGGAGCTAATTACGCGGGGGTGTATTCCTTACCAGAACAAGCTCAAGCTTCCTGGTCTTCGGATCCGTGGTAAGCTCCTTTGTTTTTGGGTCCTTCTTGTACCGGGCCCTGACAAAGTTCCTGGTCTGCTTGTCACCGTATTTATCGAAGAGGGGCGGTAGGCCTTGCTTGGCATGGTCCGCCTCCTCCTTGTCCCATATAGGCTCCGCCACTCTGTAACCGCCGGGACCGAGTGTGTGTTCCCCTATGTTCAGCTCCCGCATTTGTTTCCCCCACTCACTTGATTGGGAGTTTGTGGTGCTCGAGCAATTGATCTTGAAGTCGTTGTAGTCATCTTCGGTGATCGAAGGATTTTTCTCCTTGATCTTCTGATAACTCTCACCTTTCTCGATCATTCTCTTCACATTGCTTTTCCAAGTAGACAGGGCCTTGCTCATCTTCGTGAGGGCAGCATTGTTCACTTTATTCCCTTTGAGGCTTGTGTTTGCAAATTCAGCGGAGAACTTGTATCGTTCGTGCAGCTTCGTGAAGAGGAGGTTGCGCAAATTCCCTCGGTCAGGATGCCTCAGGTTCTCGGTGTTGATCGAGACGGTGCTCCGGAGAATGCACCCGAGCTGAAGCGAGTACCCCTTGACTATTCGTTCGGGCGTCGTTGGATTCCCGTTGGAGTCCACTTTAGTAACTTCCCCCTTGAGGGTGAGGAGCACGATCGGGCGCCGGTCCTTCCGTTGCCTCTTCGGTTGGCTGCCATCTGTGCGTGCGCCGCCATCATCAGTGGTGGCATCCTCGGCGGCACCATCAGTGGTGGCATCAGTGGGGTCATCCTCGATGGTACCATCAGTGGTCTCAGGATCGGTGGGGAAGGCGGCGTCCTCATACAACTGAGGTTGGTCCTCCAACTCTTGGGACAGCTCCCAGAATGCCTTGCCACCCGAACCCCCGGCCTCATCATTGTTGGCCATGTTTCTCTCTAAATAGGAACAAAGTTTGGTCAAAAAGTTGGTTATTGTTTAGGGTTTGTCGACACCGAGGCATCCTAAAAGCTAAGCTTTTATCATTGAGGTTTTTTCGACGCCGAGGCACCCTAAAATCCTAAGCTTTCATCATTAGTCACAAGTACCTCATATGTCCTATTTTTTGCAAAGTCATGCTAAAATTCACAGAAAATTTCAGCATGACCTTTGCTGAAAATAGGACATATGGAGTACCCGAATTTGCCGGAACGGAAGTTAATCGACATTCCAGCAAACTCAAGGGCCTCTCGGGTGGACAAGGCCAAAAAAGCCTCCATCACAACAAAGCAAATCATTGCATGGGCATACAGATGCTGAAGTAAGAACGCCAGAAGTAGCATTCACAAAATTAAGAGCAAAGTCTAGCTTGCAAACCACAAAATTAAGAGCAAATTAAGAGTATTTTTTTTTCAATTTTCATTGATGTTTCAAATTAGATGCAGAGCAATTGCAAGTTAGCAAGTCCAGCCATCATGCTACTAGCTATTAAGCAGACATGCTGTGGGAAGTATTTCTGGTTTGACTATTTAGCAGGCACATTATGCAAAGAGTCTGGAATATTTTGTTAATATGCCATCTTACTCTCCCTAGTCTTGAATAATATTTGAATTCATTCTGTTACAACTAGATTCAGATGGATAAGCTCTGCTGGGAACTTGAGTTGCAGCAAAACACTCCATTTTCTTTTTTGTCTTGCTCAAAACCTCTGCCCAGTCAATAGAAATATAGAATTTGAGCTCAGTTTTCACTCGTGACATAGACGGTATGCAGGCATGTTAACTTGCTCATGAACCAGTTATTAGTCCTGTTTAACATGTGATCAACGTGGTGCACAGGGCACAGCTAAATGTTGTTAAAGAAGAATGCTACGAAGTATGGTATGAAAATGATACCCTTTGCCCTGCTAAATCTATCTACTTGTGTTTTGCCAGTAGGTGGTTGTTTGTTGGTTCGAGTATCAAGCCCAGTTATACCATTTGCATAGTTATATCTACCGACTACAAATTGTTAAGCTATGTCGTAAATAGATCTAAAGAAAGGAAGAATCATAGAACCAATTCAATGGCAATACACATAATAAAGATAGATACCGCCATAAATAGAACAGATCAAAGTTGTGGTCGACTCACCAACTGGTGGAGGATGCAGTGACAAGCACGGAAAGGGGATCGATGTGCCGCTGCTGGAAGCTGAGTCGTTGGGAGCAAGAATCCTAGTAACCAACCAAATCAGACAATATAAAAAATCAGTGCCAAACATAAGGAGGCATCTCTACATATTCATGACATCCACACATATGGAGGGCCTCTGGACTTGAGTGGGGCAAAGAAACTCACCTGAGTGGTTGCAGCAAGCAGGTCAGGTGGATTGTCTCTTGAAGATGAGCCCCACGGTGTAGCCTTCTTAAGAAAAAATGGCATAAGAACTGAAGACTGAGCAAAACATTCAATTATTGTTCACATGCTGCATTGGCTGGGAGATGCTAGGAAAACACAAGATAACAACTTCAATAAATCTTGGAGTATATAACATATGCTTGGTAGCCGCAGTTTCCTACTCTATCTATCATTTCAGGTGTTCACATAAATTCTAAATTGAACAGCCAGACTCAAAGGCACTGCATCAAGAAATCATATACTAAAAGCAAAAATAAACACTGGACAATCCACGCACCTTATGCACAACGGCGGCGTTTGGTTCACCGGCAAGAAATCATTGAGGCGGCGTCGGGGCGGCGTCGAGGTGTCGAGGCGGCGTCGGGGCGTCGGGGCGGCGTCGAGGCGGTGGGGCAGCGGCGTCGGGGCGGCGTCGAGGCGGCAGGGCAGCGGCGTCGGGGCGGCGTCGAGGCGGCGAGGCAGCGGCATCGGGGCGGCGTCGAGGCGGCGGGGCAGCGGCGTCGGGGCGGCGTCGAGGCGGCGGGGCAGCAGTGTCGGGGAAGGGGATCGAGGGCGAGGGCGAGGGAGAGAGAGGGGATCGAGGGCGAGGGAGAGAGGTGGGCCGCGCTGGGGAGGAACTATGGATGGGGGCGGCACAATACTAATGGCGCACCACCCCTCGGTGCGCCATAAGTACATCCACACTAATGGCGCACCTCACCCTAGTGCGCCATTAGTAATTTTTTTCTGCTCGAGCCAACAGGTTATATTCCACCTGACCTGATCCACATCAACTCCCTCTACTAGCTCGACTGGTCAGCAGCCAGTTCTCACACTAGGAGGTCCTGGGTTCGATTCCCAGGCTCCACAATTTTTTTCATTTAAAATGTTGTTTGATACTTATTTGTGTTTAAATATGTTCAAACTTGTTTAAATCATAACAGTAATATTTTTTATAAGACAGTAATAATTTTTTTTAAAATATCATCAAACAGTAATGCCGGTGGAGCGGGGGAGGGTGCGGGGGGTGCGGGGGGTCGGCGGCGGCGGTTGAGTAGGGGAGGGGTGCGGGGGGTCGGCGGCGGCGGTTGAGTAGGGGAGGGGTGCGGGGGGTCGGCGGCGACGGTTGAGTAGGGGAGGGGTGCGGGGGGTCGGCGGCGGCGGTTGAGTAGGGGAGGGGTGCGGGGGGTCGGCGGCGGCGGTTGAGTAGGGGAATCGAGGGTGCGGGGGGTCGGCGGCGGCGGCCGGTGGACCGGGGGGTGCTCGGCGGCGAGGGGGACCGGATCTGGCGAGGTGGGATAGCGATCGAGATGGAGGGGGATCGAGATCGAGTGTCCATGAAATTTAAAAATATTCATGATAGTTCAAAAAGTGCCCATGAAATACAATCGAGAAATGAAGGCTACGATTTAAATACAATCGATCTTAGCTAGCTATCTGTTCACAATCTTCTTGCCCTTCTTTTTCGCAAATGGAGTTCTTCTGTGGAACGGACGTCCTTTAGGTAGGGTGGTCCTGCTTCTTCTTGTGGTGTATGCTGCTACTTCATCATCGTCGTCATCTTTGATCCTCGGGTCGCCGTACTTGTCGAAGTCTTGCTCATTGGCTACTCCATCCATTCCGATTATCTTCCTTTTGCCTCTCCTCACGACAACACGACTGGGCTTTGATGGGTCGGTAATGAAGAAGCATTGGTCAACTTGGGAAGCCAGTACCCATGGATCATTTTTCGCGGTGACGTTTGCGCTCGCGGTCTTGGATTTGGCTTCGGGTATAACCATGGTGGTGAAATACCAGTCTTCTTTTAGGATGCTCTTCGCCCATCTGACACGGAACATCGGGACCTTCTCTCCAACGTAGCTCAGCTCCCAGATCTCCTCGATCCTTCCGTAGTATCTGTCCTTGTCATTACCGGTGTAGGATTCCATCGTTACCCCGGAGTTCTGATAACCATCGCTCTTCATGTCCTTGGCCTCGGTGTAGAATGTGTAGCCGTTGATATCGTACGCCTCATATGTCATCAGGTTGTGCTCGGCGCCCTGTGACAAGGCGAACATGAGTTGTTCTTCCGCGGAAGAATCCTCATGTAAAGGGTACGACAGAAGCTTCTGCTTGAACCAACGCGTGAAACATGAGTTGTGCTCTTTGATTATATCTCCGTCCGTCCTCTGTTGGCCTTGGTCATTGTACGTCTTCTTAATAAAGGTTTTGTGCTCTACCACCCAAGGATCGACCACGTCTATGTGTTGTAGCGCGACTAGGTTTGCTCTTTCAAAGTCGGCGAGTCGACCCTCTAAGTCGACATGCATTTCGCGGCGACCCTCACGGTGGCCCCATCCAGTGAGCCTGCCGAGGTGCCTGTTGATGGGCAGACCAACGGGGTTCTCGATGCCTAGATAATTCCTGCAGTAGGAGATGCACTCTTCGGTCAGAAAGCCCCTGGCTATACTTCCCTCTGGACATGACATGTTGCGAACGTATCCTTTGATGACACCATTCATCCTTTCGAACAGCATCATGCTGTGCAGGAACGTCGGCCCGAGTTGGATGATATCCTTCACTATATGGACCAGCAGATGCACCATAACATCGAAGAATGCGGGCGGGAAGTACATCTCAAGCTCGCATAGTATCACCACGATCTCTTCCTGTAGCCTTCTGAGTTGCCTCACGCCAATCGACTTCCGAGAGATGACGTCGAAAAAGTTGCATAGGCCAAATAGCGTTTCACGGACGTGCGCGTCCATGATCCCACGGATTGCAATTGGAAGTATCTGCGTCATCAGCACGTGACAGTCGTGAGACTTCATCCCACTGAACTTCTTCTTTGCTGGGTCTAGGTATCTGCTTATCTTCCCCGCGTAACCGTAAGGAAGTTTTACTCCTAGGAGGCAGGTGAAAAACTGCTCAATCTCCTCCGGTCTTCTTGGCCTTTTTGCCTTTGCGACGACTTTCTGTGTCCTGCTTTGCCTCATCATCATCATCATCATCATCATTAGCGTGAAGCTCCTGCCTGATGCCCATTGATTTCAAGTCTGCCCTTGCTTTCGGCCCATCTTTGGTCCTCTCTGGCATGTTGAGCAGGGTACCAAGCAGGAGCTTTGCTACCTTAGGGTTCGCGAAATACCACTGCAGACGAGGAGCGATCGGAAAGTACCACACCACTTTTCAAGGAGCTTTCTTCCTCTTCTTGTATCGAGTGACGCCGCACACCGGACATATGGTAGACTCCGTGTGCTCGTCCCGATAAATGATGTAATTGTTCATGCACACATGGTATTTCACGTGCGGTAAATCCAGAGGACACACGATTTTCTTCGCCTCCTCCAAATTGGTCGGGCACTTGTTCCCCTTGGGAAGACGTTCGTGCCAGAATGACATGTTCTCGTCGAAGCATGCGTCGGTCATTTTGTGTTTTACCTTCATCTCCAAAGCCATGAGCGTTACTTTCAGGCAGGTATCCTCGGGCCTGCATCCTTCATACAATGGAGTAACCGCGTCTAACTCAAGTTGATCCATCTTGGCTTTCTCTCGGGCGGCAGCTCTTGCATTATCCGTCTGCTTGAGAAGCAGCTCTTGAATATGAGGGTCCTGCACCCAGCCCATTGATGGTCCAGCGTCGTCTGCTCCACCGGCATCATCATCATGTCCTGCATCTTCTACATGATGACTGTGTACAGCATCACCGTCGTGATCATCTCCTGGGGATTCTTCGTCTTCTCGCCCGCCCGAGCCGCGGTGGTTGTCTTGCTACCCTTCCTCATTTCTTGCCCGGCCCCCATGGACGACTTCGTAGTCATCTTCATCACCTTGCCACCGATAGCCATCCATGAAACCACGCAAGAGCAGGTGGTCCCGCACCTGCCCGGAATCCAGGTCCGCAATAAGGCTCTTCAGCTTGCATCTTCGACACGGAGATCTTATCTCCGTCTCGTTCTTTTGAAGCATCTCGGCCTTCGCGGACCTCAAAAACCTATTCACGATGCCTTCGGTCATCGTGCAGACCATGGTCGCCTGCGGGGTAGAGCAAAACGATATTTTAGAACCAAGAAAAAATTTGGCATGACTTTCCCTAAAAATAGGACCAAAAAGAATGCTTAATGCCAAAATTCTCGCCGAAATGGAAATGAATCAACATTCCGGCAAAATATTGGCAACTATCGCATTTCAAATACCGGTACACCTCCAAACACAAACACATATGCAACACCACAAACATATGTAACACCACGAACATACATAGATCTAGCTAAGCCATAAAAAGTGCATGTGCACATTGTTGTAGGGAGAACAACATAAATATAGCTTCCCCCCTTACTTACCTATCAAAACAAGGTAATTTAACTACTTAATTTGAATGAATCTATGGTGGAAATGAGGTGAAAAAGAGGAGGCACCCGAGACAAGGAGGAGGCAGTGGAGAGAATGAAGTGGGGAGAAAGTGAGTGTGGGAGGAGAGGCTGTCCAAAATATCTTGTTGCTGCCCACTTACTAATGGCGCACCAACCATAAATGCGCCATTAGTAATCCAGGTTACTAATGGCGCACCCTCTGGTGGTGCACCATTAGTAGTTTTGCAAAAAAAAAACATACTAATGGTGCACTGTCCCACGGTGCGCCATTACTAGTTTAAACTAGTAATGGCGCACCGTGGGACAGTGCGCCATTAGTAGTTTTGCAAAAAAAGGAATAAAAAAATAATAATAAAAACAACATTAGTGGCGCACTTTCTGACAGGTGCGCCATTACTAGTTACAACTAGTAATGGCACACTTCGTCTGGATGCGCCATTAGTATGTTTGGACAGGCGCACTAGTTCAAAAAAAATTGATACTAATGGCGCACCTTGGGCACACTAATGGCGTATCAGAAGGTGGTGCGCCATTAGTATATACTAATGGCGCACCACTTGTCTGGTGCGCCATTAGTGTCAATCCCATCTATAGCCCTTTTTCTAGTAGTGATGGTTATACACATATTTTAATTGCTGTTGATTACGTTACTAAGTGGGTAGAAGCTATTCCAACTAGTAGTGCTGATCATAACACTTCTATTAAAATGCTTAAAGAAGTTATTTTTTTGAGGTTTGGAGTCCCTAGATATCTTATGACTGATGGTGGTTCACACTTTATTCATGGTGCTTTCCGTAAGATGCTCGCTAAGTATGATGTCAATCATAGAATTGCGTCTCCTTATCACCCGCAGTCTAGTGGTCAAGTAGAGTTGAGCAATAGGAGCTCAAATTAATTTTGCAAAAGACTGTGAATAGATCTAGAAATAATTGGTCCAAAAAACTTGATGATGCACTATGGGCCTATAGAACTGCATATAAAAATCCTATGGGTATGTCTCCATATAAGATGGTTTATGGAAAAGCATGTCATTTACCTCTTGAACTTGAACATAAAGCATATTGGGCTATTAAAGAGCTTAATTATGACTTCAAACTTGCCGGTGAGAAAAGGTTATTTGATATTAGCTCACTTGATGAATGGAGACCCAAGCATATGAGAATGCTAAGCTTTTCAAAGAAAAAGTCAAACGCTAGCATGATAAGAGGATACAAAAGCGTGAGTTTAACGTAGGAGATTATGTGTTATTGTTCAATTCTCGTTTAAGATTTTTTGCAGGAAAACTTCTCTCAAAATGGGAAGGTCCCTATGTTATCGAGGAGGTCTATCATTCTAGGGCTATAAAAATCAACAACTTTGAAGGCACAAATCCGAGGGTGGTAAATGGTCAAAGAATTAAGCATTATATTTCAGGTAATCCTATCAATGTTGAAACTAATATTATTGAAACCATAACCCCTGAGGAATACATAAGAGACACTTTCCAGAATGTTCCAGACTTCAAAAAGGCATAGGTACGTGGTACGGTAAGTAAACCGACTCCAAAACAACTCTAATGGCATTTTTTATCAGTTTTGGATTATTTAAGAATTTTAGGAAGAAAGAAGTAGTACGAAAGGGGCACGAGGCTCCCACGAGAGAGGAGGGCACGCCCCCTCCTGTAGGGCGCGCCCCCCTGTCTTGTGGGCACATTGTGTGCCTCCCGGACTCCGTTTTCTTGTATGTTACGTATTTTGGTCGGTAAAAATTCATTATATATACTCCCAAAGGTTTTGACCACCGTATCACGCAAGTATCCTCTGTTTTCATTTCGAGCTATTTCCGTTGCAGATTTAGAGCACCATGACTTCTCCCTCCTCCAACAACAAAGACAAGGATGCTTGGTTATTGAAGATAGAGTTGAAAAGAGAGGAACCAGTGGAGATCAACAAGGATGAAGGGATCAAAAAGGCCATGGAGGCTCAAGCTCCGGTGGTGAAAGAAGAAGACACCCCTCAACCTTTACCTAACCTTTTCACTCCAACAGAGATTGAAGCTTTCAAGATGATTGAGTTAGCCGCATATAGAACAAGTATCTCACAGAGGAGAATATTTTGTTGAAGGATCATATTGCTGGGCTCAAGGGCATTATCCGCAAGTTGGAGGAGCTTTTATGCTCGATGTGCGATTATCCACCGTCATCATCACCACCTCCATCACCTCCGAAGAAATAATCACATGGGTATGGGCACTCCCCTTGGCAACTGCCAAGCTTGGGGGAGGTGCCCCGGTATTGTATCACCATCACACTCCTATCTTTACCGCTTTATTTAGTTCGATCCTTTTAGTAGTATCTTGATCTATTAGTTCGAAGTTTTGATATCAAGTAGTTTTGAGTTTTGCTTTGTGATCTCTTTATGTAATCGAGTCCGTGTGCTATCTATAATAAAGATTAGTGTTGAGTCAAGGGCTTCGCTATGTTGCTATGATCTGGAAAAAGTAGAAAGAACAAAAGAGTTCATATTGGTCTTATGGATAGTGATAACTTCACACATAGAAAAGTATGAGGCATAAAAATTGTTGATAGTTGATGAACGTAGACTTGGTCATCGTTGCAATTAATAGGAAGTAATAGGGAAAGAGGGGTTCACATATAACTATATTATCTTGGACATCTTTTATGATTGTGAAGCATTCATTAAGTATGACATGCTAAAAGAGTTGACGTTGGACAAGGAAGACAACGTAATGGTTTGTGTTTTCCGAAATCTCAGTTAAAGTATATTGTCATTGACCTTCCAAACATGTTGAGCTTGCCTCCCCCCCCCCCCCTCATGCTAGCCAAATTCCTTGCACCAAGTAGAGATACTACTTGTGCTTCCAAATATCCTTAAACCCAGTTTTGCCATGAGAGTCCACCATACCTACCTACGGATTGAGTAAGATCCTTCAAGTAAGTTGTCATCGGTGCAAGCAATAAAAATTTCTCTCTAAATATGTATGACTTATTAGTGCAGAGAAAATAAGCTTTGTACGAACTTGTTGTGGAAGTAATAAAAGCGACGGACTGCATAATAAAGGTCCACATACAAGGGGCAATATAAAGTGACGTTCTTTTGCATTAAGATTTCATGCATCAACCCTAAATGCGCATGACAACCTCTGCTTCCCTCTGCGAAGGGCCTATCTTTTACTTTATGTTTCACTTTATACTTGAGTCAAGGTGATCCTCACCTTTCCTTTTTCATTTTATCCTTTGGCAAGCTCCTCGTGTTTGAAAGATCATGATGCATATATCCAGTTGGATGTAAGTTGGCATAGGCTATTATTGTTGACATCACCTGGTGAATATGTTGGGAGGCAACACAATAAGCCCCTATCTTTCTTAGTGTCCGGCTGAAACTCTATAACCACAAGTATTGCGTGAGTGTTAACAATTATAGGGGACTACGAGATAGTTTAGTATGTAAGCTTGCTGAAAACCTCCATTATTGACTCTTTCTGATGTTACGATAAATTGCAATTGCTTCAATGACTGAGATTATAGTTTGTTAATTCCCAATGAAGTTTTTGAACCATACTTGACATTTTGAATTGCTTATTACTTGAACATAGGAAATCATATGACAAAATACATATATGTTGCTGTTATTAGAATGATCATGATGCCCTCATGTCCGTATTTTATTTTTATCGACACCTCTATCTCTAAACATGTGGACATATTTTTTGATTTCGGCTTCCGCTTGAGGACAAGCGAGGTCTAAGCTTGGGGGAGTTGATACGTCCATTTTGCATCATGCTTTTATATCAATATTTATTGCATTATGGGCTGTTATTACACATTATATCTCAATACTTATGGCTATTCTCTCTTATTTTACAAGGTTTACCATGAAGAGGGGGAATGCCGGCAGCTGGAATTCTGGCTGGAAAAGGAGCAAACATTGGAAACCTAATCTGCACAACTCCAAAAGACCTGAGACTCCATGAAACAACTTTTTAGATTTAATAAGAATTTTTGGGCAAAAGAAATAGGCCAGGGGGCCCACACCCTGTCCAGGAGACAGGGGGAGCCCCCCCTGTAGGGCGCGCCCCCTATCTCCTGGGCCCCCTGGTGGGCTTCTGGCGTCCATCTTCTGCTATATGAAGGGTTTTCCCCTAAAAAAATCGTGGGCAAGCTTACGGGACGAAACTCCGCTGCCACGAGGCGGAACCTTGGCGGAATCAATCTAGGGCTCTGGCGGAGCTGTTCTGCCGGGGACACTTCCCTCCGGGAGGGGGAAATCATCACCAACATCATCACCAACGATCCTCTCATCGGGAGGAGGTCAATCTCCATCAACATCTTCACCAGCACCATCTCATCTCAAAACCCTAGTTCATCTCTTGTATCCAATCTTGTATCAAAACCACAAATTGGTACCTGTGGGTTGCTAGTAGTGTTGATTACTCCTTGTAGTTGATGCTATTTGGTTTACTTGGTGGAAGATCATATGTTCAGATCCTTTATGAATATTATTACCCCTCTGATTATGAACATGAATATGCTTTGTGAGTAGTTACGTTTGTTCCTGAGGACATGGGTGAAGTCTTGCTATTAGTAGTCATGTGAATTTGGTATTCGTTCGATATTTTGAAGAGATGTATGTTGTCTTTCCTCTAGTGGTGTTATGTGAATGTCGACTACATGACACTTCACTATTATTTGGGCCTAGAGGAAGGCATAGGGAAGTAATAAGTAGATGATGGGTTGCTAGAGTGACAGAAGCTTAAACTCTTGTTTATGCGTTGCTTCGTTAGGGGTTGATATGGACCCATATGTTTAATGTTGTGGTTAGGTTTACTTAATACTCCTTTTTGTAGTTGTGGATGCTTGCAATAGGGGTTAATCATAAGTGGGATGCTTGTCCATGTTAGGGCAGTACCCAAGTGTCGGTCCACCCACATATCAAATTATCAAAGTACCGAACGCGAATCTTATGAACGTGATGAAAACTAGCTTGACGATAATTTCCAATGTGTCCTCGGGAGCTCCTTCTTCATTATTAGAGTTTGTCCAGGCTTATCCTTTGCTACATAAAGGATTGGGCCACGTTGCTGCACTTTATTTACTTTATTTACTTTTTGCTCGTTACTATTTATCTTATCACAAAACTATCTATCACCTACTATTTTAGTGCTTGCAGAGAAAACCTTACTGAAAACTGCTTATCATTTCCTTCTGCTCCTCGTTGAGTTCGACACTCTTACTTATCGAAAGGACTACGGTAGATCCCCTATACTTGTGGGTCATCAGTCCTCGCAACAAAAGGATCCGGCAAGACACCTGCTGTGTACGCCGACGTCGCCTCCGCGGTGGCCTTCATAGGTCCCAAGCGGCACTGGCCTCCCGTGTTCTACTTCTCCTCGATGATGGCAGCGGATGCGGAGGCGCTGGCCACCGACTCGTCGCTCTGAGCGCACTCGGCTTCTGTCGCTGCTTGCATGGCGTGGCCGCCGGCATGGGAGTCTCGGCCACAGAAACGAGAGACGCGGTATGAGGCGGCGGCGTGGACGGCAGCAACGACGCCCGTGCACCGCTCCTCGTCAAGCTGGCCTGGAGCGACGACTTGCTAAACCGCGCGCCGGCTTGGGCGGCAGCTGGCCCCGTCGGGCGAAGGAAGGGAGGTGGATCAGCGAGCTGCATAGCTTGCATCCGGCGGGCTACCCAGCCGGCTTAGATGTGGAATAACTACTCTTCATAAGCCATTGTAAGAGTGGACAAAATGGTGAAGGAGGAGATAAGGGAGCGGCGGAGGTTTGCGATTCTTGGCCGGTGTTTGGCCTCGTTTAAATAGGAGATTAAATAGATGGTGGACGGGAGGAGCTAGGACGGTGTTGCGTTTAATGCCGGCCCGGTCATGAACGGACGTGTGTCCAGAGTGGGTTTCTTGGATTCCACACGGGCGGGTTTCATGGAGGCGTTTGAATGCGGCAAGGAGGCGTGTTCAGCCGGGCGTGCAGCGAATGGCGCCCTCGACTCTAACGTAGGACACCGCGACGTTCTTCCACTGACGTGTGGGCTCTTTGGGTACATGGCATGCATGTCAGTGACCCAACGCAGGCAACGCACAGCAGAGGGACCTTTGGTGGGCCAGGGCGGTCAGAAGCGGGCATTTCATAAACCGATGATTGTTCATTGAGTGTGATGTCATCTTTTTCATGTAGATAAGCCTACTATGTTGATAGCCCGTTCGACGCGTTGTGATCCATAAAGACCGCTACAAACATCAATATTCTGCTTATCACAGATAAGATTGAATATTAACCGTAACAATCCATGTCCTTAACAAAGGGTGCATGCACGTATAGGTTGAGTGTGTGTCTTGCGTCGTGTGCTGTGTGCATGCAGGCGTGCGAGTGTTGCGTGCATGCAAGGGTACATTTTAGTGTTGCATGCATGGGTGTGTACGTGCGTGTGTTCGTGAGTGCATGTGTATGTGTCAGTGTTGCACGCCTGCATGCGTGCGTGTGTTCATTATGTCTACGTGTCAGTGTTGCACGCCTGCATGCCTGCGTGTCTTGCGTGCATGCATGTGTACGTGCAGGGTGAGGCTACACATCAATCGACTGACTTTTTCATCTCTGGTCATTAGATTTTCCAGCCGTTGGATACGAAATCAAGGGCCTCAGTTTATCATCAAACTCCACCCCCCTGAGCCGCCAGCCACCATCGGCCGAACCGCAGGCCCGTGCCGCCCGCAGCCGGCCCGCGCTGCCACGACGCCCCGCCCGCTCTGAAACCACTCCCCACCGTCGGTCCGCCGCCGCATCGGCCATCCCTCTAGGCCCCCCCCACTACAAAAAAAAGACACATCCATGACATTTTGGGCCGAACGAAATTTTTTTCTGTCATACATATGACACTTCTATGACGATAATTGTGACAGAACCCGGTATCATCATAGATGTGGTGGGCCCCTACTTCTATGAAAAAAATCATGACAGAAAATGGGCTTTTCGTCCTGGGCGGGCCGGAGACGCAGCTGCATGACATACTTTGGGCCGTCCATAACGGAAAAAACCGTGGTAGAAGCAAGGGGGAGGAAAATTTCGGGGAGTTCCCGGTTACGGTGGGAGGTCGGGGGACGAGCGATGCGCGTTTCTCTCGTACAGGTACGCGTGTGTGTGCGAGGCGTTGGCTCTAACTGAACCCAAGCGAGGCCTTGAGCTCTAACTGAACCCGAGCGATTGCACTGCAGGCTACGCGTTACTGAACCCGAGCGATCGATCGATGGCTGTTAACTGAACCCGATGGAGCAATTCCTTCGCTACTGCTGCTAACTGAAGCCGATCGATTGGATGAACAGTGAGCGTTGCGGCGGGGGTTGGATGAACAGTGAGCGGTGGCGTTGCCTCTGGATGAACAGGACCCCGTGGTGTGGAGGGCTGGATGAATAGTAGACGGTGGAGGGGTGGCCGTGGAGGGGTGGTTGAACAGGACCCTGTGGTGTGGAGGACTGGATGAACAGTAGACGGTGGAGGGGTGCCCATGGAGGGGTGGTTGAACAGTAGCCGGTGGAGTAGCGCGCGGTGGAGGCTGGATGAACAGGAGCCCGTGGAGGCTGGAGGAGGTCGACGGTAGCCCGTGGAGGCTGGAGGAGGTCGACGGTGGAGATGAACAGTATCCCGTGGAGTCCCGTTTTGCGGTACGCCACACCCCTCCCGATGAATAGGACCCCCGTTTCGACCATAGCGCTCCAACACAAGTCCGTTTTGTCCGTTTTGTGGTACGCCACACCCCTCCCGATCAACAGGACCCCCGTTTTGACAGTAGGAGGTCCGTTTCCTCCGTTTTGCGGTACGCCACACCCCTCCCGATCAACAGGACCCCCGTTTCGACCGTAGGAGGTCCGTTTCCTCCATTGTGTGGTACGCCAGACCCCTCTCAATGAACAGGATCCCGTTTCGAACGTGGTCGGTCGAACACAAGGCCGTTTCCTCCGTTGTGCGGTACGCCAGGCCTTGTTTCCATCGCTTGTTCCGTCCAAGCCCTCCCGATGAACACGACCACGCATTCCGTTCCGGCCCAGCCGGTTGGCTCCACATGAACACGACGACGGTGTTGTTTCTCCGTTCCGACCCAGCCATGTACACGAGTCCTCGCCGTACGTATGCGTGAGTAGGCGTTCGATACCCAGCCCGTATGTACACATACGTGGCCATATTTTCTTTGTTGCACCCTGGCTGTTGTACGTACGTGTACATGCTATGTGCGCGCCTCTACTACGACACGTGCGTGCCTCTACATCCACCAGTATATATGTACGTACACGTTCACGACTAGAATGACAACGCTATGTACGCTTCGACCAGGTGGATCCCGACTGTCAAGCACTTCCTTGCGTGTGAAAATGTAGCTGGTGGCTCCCATAAGTCAGAGGGGCGAATCATTTTTTTTGCCCGGAGGCACTTCCTTTGCGTGCGAAGATGTAGCTGGTGGGTCCCAGCAGTCAGGGGGGCGAATCATTTTTTTTGCCCGGACACATTTCCTTGCGTGCAAAGATGTAGCTCGTGGGTCCCAATAGTCAGGGGGAGAATCGTTCTTTTTTTGCCCGGGCGCACTTCCTTGCGTGCGAAGATGTAGCTGGTGGGTCCCAGCAGTCAGGGGGAAATGTTTTTTCACAAAATACGGTGGCCCGTCCGGTGGGTCCCTGCTGTCAGGTGGAGGAATCATTATTTTGCGCGTAATAAGGAGGCACTGCCTTGCTTCGGCCGTGGACCCAGCTGCTAGCCTCTCCACGTACAGTCCACGTCCGATGGAAGTCGTTCTTTGACCATGTTGACCACGCCGCACCGAGAGCACCACGGCGGTGGACGACGGCGAGGCCTAGGAAGGGGACGACTCGGAGCCGGGGAAGACGCAGCAGTGGATGCCCACATGAAGAGGAGTACGAGGGTTCACTGGTTCGGCTGTGGTGTGAGGCTGCTATCACCGCAGAATAACAGGGGGTGTGGGTGAGTAGAGGGATGGTCTGGACAGCGGTGGGAGTAGTAGGGGGCAGTGAGGCCTCCGCGGCATCACGGCCGGCCACGGGAGGCAGGAGCACGCGGCACGACCGGCGCTGGTTTGGGCGGCTGGAGCAAGAAGACCAGAGGTTGAAGAAGCACTACGGCCGTTGGATGAACATCGTACGGTAACAGGAGCTAGAATCGTTCATATTGACTAAGTTGAAAAAGCCCTCCGTCCCCGTCAACTTGGTAGGCCCACAAGTCAGCCTCCCACTATGTTGGGTTCCAGCTGGCAGGGGGAGTATTCATTTTTTTGTGCGTAATAAGGAGGCACTTCCTTGCATGCGAAGATAGCTGGTGGGTTCAAAATGTCAGCTGGGTCATGTTTTTTGCAAAATACAGAGGCCCTTCTGGTGGGTCCCAGATGTTAGGTGGAGGAATAATTATTTTGCGCGTAATAAGGAGGCGCTTCCTTGCTGCGGCCGCGGACCCAGCTGTCAGCCTCTCCACGTACAGTCCACGTCCGATGGAAGCCGTTCCTTGACCACATTGACCACGCCGCGCCGAGAGCACCAGGGCGGTGGACGATGGCGAGGCCTAGGAAGGGAACGACACGGAGGCAGGGAAGACTCGGCAGTTGTTTCCCACGCGGAGGGGAGTACGACTGTATGAGGCACTGTATGAGGGTTTACTGGTTCCTCTGCCCTCGCCGGAGAATAACAGCAGGTGTGGCCGTGTGGGTGAGTAGAGGGATGGCTAGGCCAGCAATGGGAGTACGGTGGGGCGGTGAGGCCTGCGCGGCAGCACAGCCGGCCGCGGGGAGGAGGGAGCAGGCAGTCCCGCCGGCGCTTGTTTGAGCGGCTAGAGCAGGATGAGCAGAGATTGAAGAAGCACGACGGCCGTTGGATGGACATCGTACGATCACTGGAGCTAGAATCGTTCATATTGACTAAGTTGACAAAGCCCTCTGTCCCCGTCAACTTAGTAGGCCCACAAGTGAGCTTCCCACCATGGTGGGTCCCAGCTAGCAGGGGGAGTATTCATTTTTCTGTGCGTAATAAGGAGGCACTTCCGGTGGGTCCGAGCTGACAGTTGGGGGAACATTTTTTCGCGAAATACTGTGGTCCGTCCGGTGGGTCCCAGCAGTCAGGGGCAAACGTTTTTTCGCGAAATACGGTGGCCCGTCCGGTGGGTCACAGCAGTCAGGGGGGAAACATTTTTTCCGCGAAATATTGGTGGCCCGTCTGGTGGGTCCCTGCTGTCAGGTGGAGGAATCATTATTTTGCGCGTAATAAGGAGGCACTTCCTTGCGGCTGTCGTGGACCCAGCTGTCAGCCTCTCCACGTACAGTACTCTTTCGATGGAAGTCGGTCGTTGACCACATTGACCACGCCGCACCGAGAGCACCAGGGCGATGGACGATGGCGAGGCCTAGGAAGGGGACGACGCGGAGCCGGGGAAGACGCGGTAGTGGATGCCCACGCAGAGAGGAGTACGAGGGTTCACTGGTTCGGCTGCGGTGTGATGCTGTCATCGCCGCAGAATAACAGGGGGAGTGGGTGAGTGGAGGGATGGCCTGGCCAGCAGTGGGAGTAGTATGGGGACGGTGAGGCCTCCGCAGCAGCACAGCCGGCCACGGGAGGCAGGAGCATGTGGCACGACCGGCGCTGCTTTGGGCGGCTGGGGCAAGAAGACCAGAGGTTGAAGAAGCACTATGGCCGTTGGATGGACATTGTTGACCACGCCGCGCCGAGAGCACTAGGGCGGTGGACGATGGCGAGGCCTACGAAAGGAACGACACGGAGCCGGCGAAGACATGGCAGTGGCTGCCCACGCGGTGGAGAGTATGAGGGTTGACTGGTTCAGCTGCCGTTGCCGGAAAATAACAGGAGGTGTGGGTGAGTAGAAGGATAGACAGGCCAGGGATGCAAGTATGATGGGGCCGTGAGGCCTACCCGGCAGCACTGCCGGCCACAGGAGGCGGGAGCAGGCGGTTCCGACGGTGCTGGTTTGGGCAGCTGGGGCAGGAAGATCAGAGACTGAAGAAGCACGATTGCCGTTAGATTGACATCTAACGGTCTGACACTGGTAGAGGCGATTGTTGACTAAGTTTCTTTTTTAAGAAACCTTGTGTACGCATGAACTTAGTAGGCCCACAAGTCAGCCTCCAAATTTGTGGCAGACAACATAAAGCCCATTTGCTATTTTTTATAATTTGCAGCCCATTTGCTAATTCTTAAGTAATTTATTACAGCCCATTTTCTGCCCAAGACCACGGTCAAAAAGTTCAACCTTATTTTGCATATTTCGGTGGAGTCCAAACTGTTGTAATCCCAAAATGATAAACATTTTTTTAAGAACTTATTGATTTGCCAAAAAAATCATTTTGTTTTTGTAAGCAAATAAGACGTGGGACAATTGAGTTGGTTTAAGGGAAAACCAGTGGTAAAAAAATCAACGCTGGGTGGGAAAAAACAACAAAAATAAGGATGTAAATATGAAAAGGGAATTTTATGTGTTTTCAATATAATGATACGTGTATATGAACTAGTAAAACTATAGGTAGAGATTAGAAAACGGATGTAGGACATGCATTTCAAGAGGAAAATAGAACTGGGATGTGTGTTTGATTCAGTAAAAAAACTGCGTGCAGATGTTGTAAGACAAAATATAACTAACGCTGGCGGGCCAGAGGCCAGTAGATACCTGCTGGATCTTTGTGCCCCGTTGTCGTCATGGGCTGGGCCTGTTAAAAACAAAACCAATCCTGGGCAGTCTACAGCCCAGTTGAAACTTGCTCGACCTGAAAAAATAATTGTTTTGCTCAATAAACGAGAGAATTCTGCAAGCACAGACTAATAACTGGGATGCAGCACGGATATTGTTTTTTATCGTGATAATAAGTGCATGCACTTGTTTCGAAAAAATGTAGAACTGGGAATTCGAACGGCGGGTGCTTATGCTACCCATCAAATAAAAATCAGGTGCCTGAGAATTCGTTTCGAAACAAATGATTCAGCTTTATATCCACGTCGACCCTCGGCATGATGGTTGGAAGCAAATGCAAGTTCATACCAAAAGATCGTTAACAACAATACCAACTTGCGGACGACAAGGTAGTACAACTACCAATACCAAACTAGTAACTTATAATCTTTTTACTCCTGGCCCTAGTGTTCGTCTGGTAGAAAATCTTGCAGAGGACCAGCTCCCGCTCCTTCTCTTGCTCCAGGTCCCCGAGGTGGTACTGGTGCATCACCCAGTTGGTCCTCTGCTGGTCGAAGTTCTTGTTGGTGTGCAGCACCAGAACCTTTTTTGCTGCCCGTCTGCCGGCCGTTGACCATCACAGGCAAGGTATTGCCGGTCTTGTGCCACATCGCGTGCATGCCGCACTCCGACTGTATCTTGCGACGCGTCCACGTGCCCCTTTTGAACGCCCTAGAATTGCGCTGGAAGAAATGCTTCCTTAGGCCACTCAGTGTGATACCTGCAGTATTGTGGAATACAGGTTTTAGTGTACCTAGTTGGCATTTTCATAACATCTTTGGTATGTTGCAGTCACTTGTTTCACTTTTTATTAACTGTCAAATTGTAATTGTTTCACCAGGTCTGCGTCTAAAAAGAAAAATAGAGCTATAAACAAAGGAATATGTTTGTGCAAGTAGACGGTCGATCGGTGTCTTACCTGGAAGTTTCTCAGGTTGGGTGTAGCATATGCCGTGCTCGCTATCGATGGTTGGTATGAACAAATCGATGAGAGACTGAAATCTCGCGCTGTCAACACTCACTTTGGCCTACAGGTGCTCGATCAGCTCCTGATTCGTGGGATCAAACTTGACGCCAGTCGGCAGCACCATCCAATCCTTCTTCGACTTGCATCGGTAATTCCAGTTATATGGTACTCAATGTATGATCAATCGACTGTTTTAAGTGAATGATGAAAGATTTCGACAGATGAGTGGTACTCCAAATCTGAAGTCCAGAATACCCGAACACGCCGTCGGGATTCTTGTGCCACCTCACGCGCAGCGTGTTGTCACTTCAATTCAATGTGTGGACATGATGAATAATTTGACTGGCGTATACTAGTACTGCTACTGTACTACTTACTAGTCGTATTTAGTGTCACAATTTATACATAGGTTTAACTAACAAGTACGCACTTGAAGCCTAACTGATATATATGTATATATGGCTTCTGCACAGCATCTCCATCATCATTATCAGTACATCCTACGCAGGTGAGTTAGGATGCACTTGATCCCAGGAAGGTATCTATCCTTCAAACCAGAGGAGTGCTTCAAACTAACAACAGTACATAATATCCAACAAAAGAGGGTCGTGCTACAGCAGCAGAATACATGGCTCAGTCTAGATATCAGCACGAATCAAGTTGTGCATATTTGCTGTTGACATGAACCACATCGCCTCATGTCGGGTTTGCAAAAGCCATCCATCACATGGAAGCTTGATGCCTTTCACACACTAAAGATTACCTAGCAACAAGCTGTGTCGACGAATCTCTGGATATGGTGATTCATGAAACCCATGGTATGATGTGTAAACATAGCCCCCCCTCATGAATGGAAGTTGCATAGCAGAGTAATCATCGCTGGTGATATGATCGATGATTGGTTGGATGATTGGATAATTGAGCCCGAGGAACAAGGAGTGGTTGTCGAGGCTGTAGACCCGCCTCCAGTTGAATACGCCTGGCCCAACGGAGCTGGGATCTTTCTCGAACACGAAGCAGCCATAGCCATCAATATCACGAACGCCCCACGCATTGTACTGCATGTGGTTTGATGTAATGGTTTGGTCAATTTGGTACGTGTGAATGAGCATCAAATGACCGTCAGCAGAACGAGCAATAAACCAGCACCCATCGGCTGGTATGATTCTAGGTCCTAGAATCATGAAGGCTAGCGCATTTGCGTCTGCTGCAACAATTCAAATTGGAGACCAAAAGGACAAAAACAAACAATCATGTTCAGAGTATGTGTGGAATTAAGATTATTATAACAGTGACACATATCATAGACAGAGAATTGCAATGTCGTGGTCATAATCATACCCCAAGTTAAAAAAATAAGCCAATGGCTTTCATATTCTAGCAACATGTCATGGTTCAAACATCATGTAACAATGAGAGGAAAACAGCTATGACAGCGCCTACTCATATTCTACCATAGCACTTACTACTACTATTCTCATATCAACTCTAAGCAGTAACATGCGTTGTTATAAAAATCTTGTAAACGAGAGTAACATATAGCAATCATGATGTTATGCTCATAATATGTATTCTAACAATCATTAGATGCCAATTGTTCTCATATCAACTCTAACAATAACATGTGTGGTCATAAAAATCTAGGAAGTGAGAGGAACATATAGCAATGATGTGGTTATAGACATGCTATGCATTCCAAATTTGTAACAAATGAACAGGCAGTCGTATTCATAAGGTAAAGATGAGATGAGATAGAACAATTACATGACGATAGATTCCACCAGTATAGGCAGCCAATCTGTGCGTCGACCTCGTAAACGATGCCATCGTGCACTATAGCATCAGACAGAAATGTTGCCTCAACAGGATTGATGATGAGCCATAACCATGTATGGCGACCGGATTCCAGATAGACTAATCCCATGTTGAACAAGGCAATGAGCTTGTAATCCATGTAGTCTTCTGATGGTGTGGGCACTTCGCAGATGCAAACAGAGGTCGAGCCAAAAGCTTGACACGTCTCGTGCGTAGTAGGCAGGAGTGTCCGGCGGGCCGCAAGGCTCGATGTTGGTGGTATCCAACGATGGAAGGGTGCTCTCTCACTGGGTGTAGATATCCATGAGACGCCACAGACTACCGGTGTGGTGGATGAGGACGATTCAGTTGGCCTTCATGCCCGCCCAGTAGTGGCCGCGCATGAAGGACAGGTGGACAGGTAGTGGTAGCATGTCGAGGGGCATCACGGCAACCTCCGTAGGATCATCAAGTCGGTGTCTGGGCCACCTGCGAGAATCGGGCATCAGCAAGCAGGGTGTCTTGAAAAGAGCCAAGCCGGTTGCAGACGAGTAGACGGTACAAAGACACCGAGCATGCGGCCAGATGGACGGTGCTGAGTAGGTCCATACGACTACAGATCTGCTCCAAGAGAACATTGTGGAGGGAATTCCAATCGTGGCTCTGCGTGTCAGTCGGTTCTACCATTAGGGTTTTCGGTGCCTGTGAGCCAGCGGGGAAGTGGATTCGGGCGGGCGAGCGAAGAATCTTCTCCTCATGTGGCCGAGCAGTGAGCGGGGGGATATGGTACGCGCGAGCTACCAAGGAAGATGGCGCGGGCGGGCGAGCAGTGAGCGGGGGTAAATGGTGTGCGGCCGACGATGGGGAAGAGAGGAGGAAGAAGAAGAGAGGAGGAAGAAGAGTGGAAGATGGGGAAGAAAGTGCATTAAATCTCAATTCTACTAGTACTACTACCAGGATATAGGCACCGTCCTTCGGAGTGTAAATAGTTACACCGATGACATGTGGGTCTACCACAAGAGGGCCCATATGTTACTTAATGGAGGACAGAGGTGTGTAGGCGTATTTGCGGAAGCGTGCTCTACTGGCAAACATGGTGGCAATACTGGGTAAGGCTGATTTAGTAACACCAACACGCTGGTTCAGCTTATTAATTACGTGTCCCATCTGCTACAGCGTGTATTGTCACTTCACTGCGAAGACTAGTTGAATAGTTCTCTCTGACCGAGATGGGGAATGATGGATCACGAGGACTTCCTTTCTACAGTATCCCTATGCCTCTACGCTCAATTCACTCATTTTGCTCCGTACCTAGTCACTTGTTGAAATCTGTAGAAAGACAAATACTCCGTATTTGGGAACAGAGGGAGGCTTTTACTCCGTACTATTTGGGAACAGAGGGAGTATCACCATATGGAGGGAACAGAGGAAGCTTGAAATATGAACATGTCAATGGGAGGGAGTAAGCCCCATGCATGCATGCATCCATGCAACATGCAACACTCACACGCACTCCACATGGACGCACGCAACACTCACGCACCCATGCGGCACACAGCACACGACGCAACACACACGCTCACGCTCAAGTGCTCAACCTACTCCCTACGTCTGTGAAAGACTGTACATTTACAGATTTACACATTGACCAGGGTATAATTAACGCCCAAAAGTAGAAGACTTATGTGTGCATGCGACCATTGAGATAAGAAGATTAAATGAAGGCCGTTGCATGTTGTAATTAAGGATAGACATGTAGCCTATACCTACAGCACAAGTTGGTGCATTAGTCAATCAATATCGATTTAGATTAAAGGCTAAATGCATTGGAAGTGTAGATGTACATCATGTACTACTACACTCTTTGTTTTATAGCCGATGTACACTCTTTGTTGGAAGACCGAGGGAGGACACGTGCATGCACTCACATACACAGCCAGGGCGGTTCAGGCGCAAGGGTTGGACTCGTGTCGCGCCTGCGTACAGTTTTGTTTAACTAATTTCTTTGCTCTGCCAACTGACAGGTGGGATCCAGAAACCAGGTGACAATTTAACCAGTCAACAAAGTGCCACGTCGACTATGTTGCCGGTCAGTAGGGTGCAATACGGTGCTCTACAATGAGCTAGTGATCGTATAATCAACGCAAAACTATATATAGTGACCGTAAAGAGCGTATTGTTACATACGTTGACCGCCAGTGTATTTTTCTTGTTTCAAATTAAGCCATATTAATCGGAAAGGACGCAGTATGGACTACTAATAGTACTAGTACTGCTTTGATGTGTCCCGTCAACTCGCCGAACAAGGAGAAGCTTGCTTACTACGCCTCTCCCTCGCCCACGCGCGTGGTGGTTCGCAGGACGAGGAGAGGGTTTTGACTACAGCGCCCTCTCCCTCTTCCTCTCCCTCGCCCTCGCCCTCGCCCTCGTGGTGGACGTGCAGCAGTTCAATCGGTGTCAGATTGCCAGAAGCATATTGTACTATAGTATCATCATTGTTGGACCTTCCGAAGAGGCGAAGAGGCAAGTGCAAGGTTCACACGAGTACGAACTGTTGAACCTCCTGAAGAGGCAAAGAGCCAAGCGCAAGGTTTTATAGGAGTTGTCGTCCTAGTAGGAGTGTACTACAACTATAGCGAACGATGCTACTGTATGATGCCGCCATGTCACGTATATCCAAAGTTGTGCCACCTTTTTTTCTCAAAGAGCGTATTGGAGCCCGTGCAACAACCACACAAGTTGCACGTACACATAACACATTTACTAGTAATAAATTCTAAAGGACAAATGCCAGTATGCCACACAAGTTCATCTCCAATTCATGTGATAAATTTGTGCACGACTAGTCTACATATATTCACAGCGCTACCATTCACAATTTCCGTACTCCACTTACACGTTATAGATGGGCTACATGCTTGTCCTCCTCCAAGTTCCAGTCCTAGGTGTTCTTCATGGATGGCACGATCCATAGCGGTGGGCAACGGGAATCATTGTCGCAGCTTTCTAGTCCGGTTCCACACGATGGAGACTCATCCAAGCTGAAGCGGCATAAATCAGGGATAGCGTGTCCCAGCAAGTCGTTCATCTGGAGGTGCGCACTGAACACACAACCATGCTTCATGAACGGCAGGCCTTCCATGTTGTGCACGGAAGGTGGCATCCGCTTCACAATGGGGTAGCTGTCCCCGATGAAAAGTGAGCACTCTCCAAGAGTGTTCCTCGGCACCCACGTAGCATCACAGGGGTCGAACTCGGCGCCGTTCATCTGGTACACGCGGCATCCCAGATCTGGACACATGATGACGTACATAGTCAAGGTCCATGCATAACAATGTTGTGCTCAAATATGGCGGTCAGTAATACTGTGCAGCAAATAGTACTACTCCGGTATAGAGGAAGTAAAATAACCGGCTTATTATATATAGCCACTCTTGGCTACATCGATGAGATAGTAAGACATGGAAAAACAAAAATGGTGGCAGCTAGTGGGTTCAAGTCTTCAAGGGCCTAGCTATCTATACATGTCCTCCAGGGTAAAAAGTACTCCTGCTAGTACAACAATGAAAGATAAGGCAAGAGGGTTAAAAAATGGAATACCTGGGTAGATGGTGACGGTCCGATCGTGGTAGATTGTGTGACCATGTTGCACATTAGTGGTACCATGGGTAATGACTACTAAGATAGTTGATCCCAATATGCCAAAGACAGCTACAAGGTTCCAGGTTAGACTAAACCGCGGATGCAAATGCACATCCAGGATCAGTGATCTTATTTTGATCGGGGGATGACTGGTCCCTGCAAAATAATGGAGTACCGTTAGGGATGTAAATGATGGTTTGTGCATTCCGTTTGTAATCTCCCGTACCGTAGGATGGCAACCAGATGAAACAAGTCCCCTAGCTTGTCATCGCGAAGATGCGGCCTAGATGGCGCACGGCGTCTTCGAACGTGTAGGGGTACAAATCTGCTGCCGCCAACATGCGCCAGCCTCTGCCGTTACTGCGTCTTGCATTGATGGCAATCCTTATGTCGAACACCGCAATGAGATAGTAATCGTCGTAGCCGCTTCGCTTTGTCGGTGGGTCCGCAATTGCTATCTTCTTCAATCTCATGTAGGCATCATCATACGTATTCAAGCCCAGCCAGTCCAGAAGGCCGATCCCAATGGTGGAGAAGGGGTCTACCGGAACGGCCGCACTGCTGTGGATGTTGTGCAAAATGATGGTGGTATCCGGCCGGAGGTATGCAAGCCAATCTTCGTTGGCACCGACCCAGACCTATATATAAGACGGTGGGCAGCGGAGAAATTACGGGATGGAAATGGAATAACTAAGTACTACATGATCAAACTCCATTACTGACCTGCTCATCAGACAAAATCCGACTACCTCTCAACATCGGCAACTCTAGCGGAGTCAACTTGCAACCATGGCCAGGGAGCGGTGAACTGTTTGAAGGATTGTCCCATAGAAGAACCTTCTCCTCGAGGACGCATGGAAGACCAACAAGCATGGCCTTTTCCCAAGCCTGTTTAAGCAGCGTCTTGAAAAAGTTGGTGTAGGAAGCACCGAGTCTTGCGGCGGTGAGGACGTCGGAGCAGCGTGCGATTTCTCCCAGAGGATCGTCGTCCAAGGTCTCCCAGCCCCGACGAGGAGGAGAACCGCCTGGCGAATCCATGGGAGCAGCGACGAACTGCCTTCTCTTCGGGGGGAGGGGAACTGGCGAGGAGGAGATATGAGCGTAGTAACCACAGGGCCTCGTCCCTTCCAACTGTAGATCGTTCCTCAGCGAAGGGGTGAGGCTATTATTTACTACTAGTACTAGCATTATGGAACGTTATGGGATTGCATTATACTATAAATAATAGCACTAGCAAGAAATTTTTGGCACTAGGTAGTAGTTTTTGGCGTGGATTAAGAAATTTTGGGTATGTTTTTGCCATTTTTTGTACACGCCAACTAGTGTCAAAAAACGTCTTACATTATGTGATGGAGGAGTACATACTCGTACTGTAGCAGTACCAGTACTACTTTTCTCAACTAGTAGTGCGATGTACTGTACTTCTAGTCTAGTCTAGTATACTGCACCAGTTTTGAACTCTTGAATCTCAGGGCTAAGGAGCTACAGTTAGAAGTGGAGGGTACTATTGTTCTCTAGAACCATCGTTGTACTATCAATGCAGGGGAAGTACACCTGCATAGTGGCCTAGTGGGTACTCTCGGTGCTATATTCAGCCTCTCCTCTCACGTAGGAGTAGCTGGCCTACTCAGCCGCTCCTCTCACGCACACACTAGCAGCCTATTTATCAGCGACGGTTACTGCGGTCTGCGGGGCCAGAACATTTGAGTTATTTGATACAGCGAGACTAGGCTTTTCGCTTCCATTTGTGGAGGTGTAATGGATCTCATCAAACTTTGTTAGTAGTTCCTTCTTTATGTATGAGATGAAGCAAAGCTTTTGCCTCTGTTTCCAAAAAAACACGTCAAGAGGAATTTCTTTTATAGTAGAGCCGATAATGGAGTGAAGTCCATGCATGCAACGCCACAAGCTACAGAGCCATATTGCACAGTTCCCAATGCCCCGCCAGACTTTTTCGGCTCCTCGGGCTTAATTGGGAGGCGCTAGTTTAAATATGCTACTAGCTGATGAGGAAGCTGCAAGCGAGGTGCGGCTAGGGCGAGCACGCGAGCCACGAGATGCTAGGAAGGAAAACCCGTTCACGTGGCTAGGCTGTCCAGTGCACCCAGATTGTGGGGCCGCACGTCCGTTTGACTTCAAAACTCAAACTACCCGTGTAAAATATTGGCTCGCAGCGAAGTGTAGTAGTACTATTTTTTTAAAAGGCCGTCGTGTGTTCAGCCGGGATTGAACCCACAAAACGAGGTATACACTCCCGCGACCACTAGTAGTACTCGTTGGAGTACAACGCAACCTAGAATCGCCTTTTGTCGCTAGTAGTATGTACATTGTTCCTTACAAGAAACCCCTAATAATGCAAGAAACCACTAAAATGCCAAGAAACTACTACCACCTGCATACGTGGCAGACTTAAGATAAGACTACCTTATCAACCATTGTACATGCTCTTACCAACCAAAATCTTCGAGTGACCTCCTACCTCCGGCCCGTCCACCTAGTCATCCTCGGCCATGGGACGCAGCTACCGCTGCCGGCAGAAGGCAAGGTCAAAACCGCCGGCGGTGCGGAGCCCATGTTGCGGCAGCCCGGATGCCAGCTCCATCCGGCGCTCGCGGCCGCTAGCTAGCCAACATAGCTCCGTCCAGCTGTTTGTTTGCAAGGTTTGCTAGCTAGATTGGCACGGCAGCGCGGCGGCTTGCTCGCGCGCACCGCGCTCAGGCCAACCATCTGGCTCGAGCGAAGGCCAGCGCGGCGGCTTGCTCGCTCGTGAGTCACGCTCGGGCCAGCCTGCCAATCCGTGCGGAGGCCAGTGCGGCGTCTGGCCCGTCCGGCGGAGCAGCGGCCAACTCGCTCATCACCGGCGCCACCGACGAACACGCATCAGTACTGTTTGAAGTAATGTTCAGGAAAAATAATGATTTGAGGGGGAATAACAGGATAGAAGGTTAGATGTGGGTCCCTCGTCTCAACAGTCAAACAAAATGTGTTGGTTTAAGCTGCCTCGTAAGCACGGACGTGTGGGCCAACCCAGTCATAAATGGGTTTAAACGAACCTAATTGGTATGAGTACTAGGTAGTAGTTTTTGGCGTGGATTAAGAAATTTCGGGTATGTTTTTGCTATTTTTTGTACAATAGATTCTTCCTAGGGCTGGTTGAAAGTGGTAGTTTTTTGTTAAATACTCTACATATTGTAAGTAGGAGTGAAAGTTAAGCTTTGGTAGCCATTAAGCAAGGCTAGTTACATAGTGCATATGTGTACATGATTGAAAGTAAATATCAACCATGAGTGACTAATATCTTGATGGAAAACTCGAAACTATGGAATACTAGGAAAAAATGCATGGTTGGAAATACTAGCAATTTCATGTCCGTTGCAACGAATCATGATTAGAATAATACTTATTCACAAACTTGGTACAAAACACCCTAATTTTGATATACATATGTCACTAGAGATATATTATGTTTCAAGTATAATATATTCCTTGGGCTATTTTGGTGAGGTCGGGGAGGGATGTGGTTGGTTTTAAGATACTAATTATGGGTTTTTTGCAAATTGGTAGACAAGTGGGATGTTGGTGAGAAAAGGCAACAACTTACCTCACAATCGTTATATGTAGATCTAATGGTTAGAAACGATGGATGGCAGACACACCAGCATCACCAACTTAGTCTTGTGTAGGAGTACTAGCAAGATCCGTGCATTGCATGGAACATCAAGATGCATTTTTTTATAAAAACACTTGTTGTGATTGACCCTTGTGGGAGTAATCCCATGTGTAAAAACTAATGATATCTTGAGAAATATGAGATAAGGTGAAGAGGAGTGGGGTGTGGTGGTGGTTGGTGGTCGGATTGAGCGGAGGCATGGGGATTGACGACGCCGGCAGCGGCCACCAGGCCAGTTTGTTCCAGAGGCTTCCTTTCTTAATTGCTCAACAATGAGGTTTGTTGGAGATAAGGATGAACGAGGGAAGGCCTTGTCTACAAATGTGGAGAGGGGTGCGGGTATCTTTTAGTTTATTTCCATCCGTCAGATATAGATCGGACGGTCTATATTGCAAGATAGCACACGTACCATCATCACCAACTTGGTTTTTTATAAAAGAAGAAGTATAAGTATGGAGATACAAACGTATTATTGATACTTGCTTCCGTAAACTAGCATCTACATTCTATTGAATGCCTCGGCATGTGGGGCCTTAGCACAATGACTTCTCGACTGTGTAAAACAAAGATTTTCCCGTCGCCGACAGGGAGGGGGTGACGGCGGCGCGCTTTTTGGCTTGCTCTAGTCCTAGTAGTCATATTAGGTGGTCTAAGCACGTGTAGATTTATTCTTTTTTACATCTGTTTTCTCCGTACTGCCACGACTGTTGATGAGTAGATGGTAAGTTATTCACGGGGAAACCCTTGTTGAGCGTGTTTGCGAGAGAGAGAGAGAGAGAGAGAGAGAGAGAGAGAGAGAGAGTGTGTGTGTGCGATATGTTAGAGACTGAGGCAATGATAACAGATTCTTTGTGTCTATGTCTGTGGAGGATAGAGAGAGACATGTACAAGGGGCTTTGTGTTGTGTAATGTGGAGAAACATATACATAATTAGAGAGTGAGTGTGTGAGATACACATGCGGACATGGGGAGAGATGAGGATCCATATAAATGGGTGTTTGTGCGTGTCTGTGTGTGTTTGTGCACGCATTTGTGTGTGACAGGGAGAGAGTGTATGTGGAGTAGAGAGACCACTAATGATGTAAACCTAGTATATGGGAAGGGAGAATGGTGTGACATGTGTAGTAGCGAGATAGCACAGGTGCGGGCGGGGGGAGCAGACTATTTGGAAGAGACATCGAGTGTGTGTGTGGGAGAGGGGTGTGAGAGCGAGAGAGAGAGAGAGAGAGAGAGAGAGAGAGAGAGAGAGAGAGAGAGAGAGAGAGGAGGGAGAGAGGGGGCGAGAGGGGTCGTTTGTGTCCATAAATGGCGTATAGATAGGGAGACAATGTTGATGTTGTCCGAAATTGGCCTATGAACGGAGACGCAAGGGAAGCGAGTCATCGTGTGTGTGATAGGGACTTCATGAGAGATCTAGAATAGATGGTGTAGAGAACAATGTGTGAAATTGAGAACGATTATACATTAGGGAGCTATGCAAAGAGTCACGACATATATGTATACAGGGAAGGAGCTGGGTGGGTCTGCATGTGGCAGAGATAGAAAGAGGAGAGTGGTGCACAAGGAGACAAAGTGTGCTTGTTTGCAGTGGGGGTGGTGTGTGAGGTGAGTGCACGAGAACCACATAACTAGGGAGATAGACGTTTGGGGGTGACGTTTTGTGTGTATGGGAAATATACACTCTACATAGTGTGTGTGCTTGGGTAAGAGAGATAGCGGGAGACCTAGAGAGTAAGGGAAGAGATGTGTGCATGCCCGAGAGACAAAGTGATAGAGACCTATGTTGGGGTCCGGACTTTACAAGAGAGAGGGGTGTTAATGTGCTCGTGTGTTGGTGTCTCAGGGAGAGAACGACTTCTCTATGTGTGTGTGTGTGTGTAGTGGTGGGGGGGGGGGTTGACTTCAGATAAAGAGTGAGGTGTCTATATTTGAGGGACTTTAGCGTAATTGAGATATTGTGCACTCATGGTTGATCAATTTGTTTCACAGTTTGTACTATGAGATAATGATACTTTTGAACATGCGTGATATACCTTGATGTACCAGAATTACAAACCTAAGATTGGAATTTTTGAATTTGACTCCATCATTAGCTTTTGTAATTCATTTAAACGGAGGTACATTTTTTAAGCTGGGATTTCGTGATTTCAAATTCATATATCAAACCTAGAGATATACACATACGGGCATGTTCAAACTTTATAATCATTCACTTTATTCATACACATACACATTTTTGCTTTTGTCATCATACTTAGGATAAACACATTTGGAATTTCATTTGAATTGGACCGTATGATGGTATTTGCTTGTAGTAGCTCAATGATCAATATTTGAATTGAATGGACAATCTAAGTTTCGAGTTGGAGACATTGATTTTCAAAACTAGAAGATTATTTTTGCGTGCAAAACAAACAAATTGTCGGTCATGATATCATAGTCGGCCGTACAAGAGCAGAATACTTATAATTTTAGGCGCCAAAAGCTTTCAAACTTCCTGCTCACATCGAAATATCACGCGCCCGAAAGTTTAGCCTTGCGATATTCCTGTTTTACCCCTGCCACATGAACGTAAAAGGGCTGCTTTGGTAACTCCATTGTTTTCCCCTCTTTGCCCCCAACATTCTTCCCCAAAGCCCCTCCCCTTCCCCTCCCCGACCCCCCAACCACGGCAAGCCACCGAATCTTGTCCTCCGCCGCAGCGGTGGACCTCACACCCCGCCGGATCTACCTTCCGCACCTTGGAACCCCCAACTGCCAACTCACCACTTCACCAGAGCCGCTTCAGCGACTGGCTTGTCCACCGCTCCAGATCTCCTTGACCGCCATCATGGTCCACCGCATGGGATCTGCTTAACCGGCGCCCTTGTCCACCACAGCGTAGGCCCTTCACTGAGTCCCTCGTCCGCCCCTTCGCTGGCCCTTCATACAAGCCCTCGTCCGCGGCAACAGATTCGCCTCACCAAAAGCACTATACAACGCTTCCGCCGAAGCCTTGGCCCACTGCACTGGACCCGCTCCACGGACGCCATATTCAACTCCACCGGCCCTGCTTTACCGATGCCGCAGCCTCATCAAGTTATTTCAATTTGTACTCCTTCGGTTTTTCTCTTTATCGTGCAACTTTTCACTTACCACAGATGAGCTTTCTTGTATGTCGACAGGCGCCGCAACCGTAGCACTGGAGCCGCTTCAGCGAAGGCGACAGCCGGCCCAAACTCAACTGCAACACGAGCACCATCGACGATCCTTAGCTATCAAGTATGACAACGATACCCATACGTCGCCGAGAATCAGGTACTATTATCCAACTGCCGGCGCCTACGTTCACTTTCCTAGCATAAGCACCGCACCTTTGAATTTCTTTAGGGCCATACTTCTGGCAGTGAACATGTTACATGTGCTAAATTACATACCAGTGCACATATAGTTAATATGCTTTAGTTTTGTTCTGATGCCACCTATTGGTTCCATTAGACTACTTAATGTTCTCTATGCTTAATTACACATCAGCAAACTAGCATGTGGTTCTGCTGCTTTTTGTTTGTTTTACCCTACATTTTCTGATGCTAGCTATTACATCACTGCTCCGAGCCTCTGTTCATTACTTGTTTGTGTGTTCTTGATCTTCCCAAGTTGCATGACTAATTTGATGCTTCTATTAATTATGGAGCTGCCACCCCCATCAAGCAAAATATTTGTTCTTTTGGGGCTGGCACCTCGAACAAGCATAAAAATAGAGGGAAGCAAATATATTGTCGTGTATGCACACACCCTTCTTTCATTAGTTTAGATGAACCATTAATGATCAATTCGGACCAGTGCATGCGATTAAAATTAATTTTACCTAAATAGATGGTGCAGAATAAACTACAACAACTAGATTTGCAACCACGGGATGCTGACAATATTTCCAAAGAACATTGCAACAGCAGCTAGGCTTCACAGCAACATATGGTAAGCCAATGTGTTTTAGTACATGTGAAATGTAATGCGAGTGGGCTGCTTTCTTGGCTTGTGCCCTCAATGTGTAATCCTACCGAATTACAAATAGTTCAGTTGTCTACTTTGCTGTATTGCTTGATTCGAATGCTTGTTTGTTGTTATGCTATACCTGAGTTGGCCAATATGTCAGCAGTGCCTGCTATACTATCATAAAGAAATGCATGCCTATTTCATTTGAGTCCTTAACTTTTCCTCTCAACTTCATCACAAGACTGTCTTCGTAGTTTATATGAGGCCACACTGTTAAGTGCTTTCTCATATTATTTCAACTGCTTAGATGCCTTGGCAACTTAAATATAGCGGTTGTACACTCCATTTCAACTAGGGATGTCAACTGGGTCCCGTTTAATCCCGATTAAAGTCCACTAGTGGTATGATAGTTCAAAAGAGTTTTTGTTTTTTGAGGAATATGAACTAGGGAGGTAGCAAAAACTAACTAGATGGGACTGGCGGATGTCGTTTATTTGCCACTTACATCCCTAGTTTCATCTTACCATTTTAATTTCTTTTCGGCTGATGCTGCTTCGAACCATTTAAATATAGTTTGCCATGCTCGGCAATAATTCGTCTGTCGTTTACCATGTAAGCTTACTGCCTGGATCCTACGATTACTATCTCTTACTTGTGTCCAGCGGAAACCTTTCAGGATGCCATTCAGACTAGGACACAATGTACAACCCCAGAATCTATTTGTGGAAGCAGTGCGCCATCCATGTTACCAGATGGTAGCAGTTTAGAGGCAACAACGCCGGAGAGCAGTCTGAGCACAGATATTATAGTGCTTGAGGCTCTACTAGAGGAAAAAAGAGATGGTGTGGCTGCCATGAATGAGGTAATCTTTAACTTAAGGCTAGAAATTACGGAGTTAGCGGCACGCATTATGCAAGCAACCCAAGAATTGGAGGAAGTAAGAATGTTGCATTTGAAGACAGAGGAGGTCCTACTGTTTCTGCTATCTGAAGCCCAAGGTAATCCCGGTTCTTCTTTAGATACTAGTTGAAATTGTCATTAGATTATTGTACTTGCATGTTGTGTCATGTCTCTGAATGGATTATGTTGCAAGACCCCCTATGTTGTCCGGAATTCCATGTTGTCCATGTGTTGTAATGATCCGAATTTTTTAGGCGAGGTAATCCTCAGTACTTGTATGATTGACATAAGGTGAACTATTTTTCATGTGAGCATATTGTATTGGATGAAATAACTGTTTGAATTAGAGTGTATCCAACCTACTGAATTCGAAGATCACGGCATTTCTAAATCATAATCATATATAAAGGTGGAATAAATCTTTGTTGTGGTGTTGAAGAAATAAATAACAAAACGTATAATTATCTGTGGATATTCGTAATCGAATACAAATTGGATTTGAATTTAGTTTGCCAGGTCCCAGGGCAAACGTGAATGCTAATTCTCCCAAGTTTTAAACGAAGCAGCTAAACACCCACTATAATTTGTGGGATGCCCGAAGCAAGTGTTTGTGAGATGGAAATTACTGTCTACCCCTGACACTTGACATCCTTATCGACCGGATTTACACTGCTGTCGATAGGGGTAGACTAGTAACTTCAATCAGACATGACACGACGGCCTCTGAGCCCATATAGACACGGTGGGCGCCAAATGTGGGCGGAAAAACACATTTGATTCAAGCTCACCCGAAAGACATGTGTCTCTTCCTCCATTTCCCCATTCATACACGGTGGGCAGCAAAACAAACTCTCCTCGTCCGAAATCGATGTAGGCTAATATTTTAAATAGGGGCAGATGTGTAACTTCCATCAGACGTGACACAACCTCCCTACCTGTCAGCCCCGTTCATACACCATGGGCGCCAGCCGTGGGCGGCAAAACACCCTCTCCTCGCCCGAAATAGTTACCGGCAAATATTTGGGAGATGCGAGATTACCGTCCTATCCCCAACCGACGTGATGTCCGAAATTTTAAACAGGGGATAAGTTCGTAACTTTCCCCCATTTCAGAGAAGCGCGTCCCAAAGTTTGAGATCCCCCCCTCCCCTCCATTTCCCCATTCATACACCATCGGCGGCACGGCAACCTCCACACTGCGGCCAGCCTCCTCCGTCCGCCACCCCATCCTCCACCTTGCCGGAGCCGCTACCCCTACCCTGTTGTCCACTGCAATAGATGGACGTCTCTCATCCACGACGCTGGACCAGGATCCTTTCATCGCCTCCTCTCGCTTCATCGGCGCCATCGTCCACCTTGTCGTTGCCGCTCCTACGATCGCCTCGTCCACGGCAACAGGATATATCCCCCGACCCGGCCATCTGCCATCTAAAGTCTTCTTCCCCGCCGCCGATAGCCATCGCACCCGCAGCACCCTCAACGTATCAGCATAGGCCTACACGGCATCGCAAGAGAGGTGGTACTCTTCCATATGTGCTTAAGTTATTGATCTCACCCGGAAAATAGATTGTAATTTGTTTACTGTACTTTTCTTGTCCGTACCAAATCGTAGTGGCTAGTTGAAAGCAAACATTGGTTGCGAAGTAGCTTTGTCCGGTTTGCACCTTCAGATCCGCCATGGCACGGGCACTATACTCGTAAAGCTTATGGTTTCCCCCCTGTCGGTGTCAAAACCGGCGGATCTCGGGTAGGGGGTCCCGGACTGTGCGTCTAGGCGGATGGTAACAGGAGACAAGGGACACGATGTTTTTACCCAGGTTCGGGCCCTCTCGATGGAGGTAAAACCCTACTCCTGCTTGATTGATATTGATGATATGGGTAGTACAAGAGTGGATCTACCACGAGATCAAGGAGGCTAAACCCTAGAAGCTAGCCTATGGTATGATTGTTGTAATGGTTGTGTGTCCTACGGACTAAAACCCTCCGGTTTATATAGACACCGGAGAGGGCTAGGGTTACACAGAGTCGGTTACAATGGTAGGAATCTACATATCCATATCGCCAAGCTTGCCTTCCACGCCAAGGAAAGTCCCATCCGGACACGGGACGAAATCTTCAATCTTGTATCTTCATAGTCTTGGAGTCCGGCCGATGATGATAGTCCGGCTGTCCGGACACCCCCTAGTCCAGGACTCCCTCAGTAGCCCCTAAACCAGGCTTCAATGACGATGAGTCCGACGCGCATATTGTTCGGCATTGCAAGGCGGGTTCCTCCTCCGAATAATTCATAGAAGAGCGTGAACACCAGGATAGTGTCCGGCTCTGCAAGATAAATTCCACATTCCACCGTAGAGAGAATAATATGTATACAAGTTCAATCTGCTGACGTATTTTGTCGCATGACGCCATACCACCACCAAGCCTTTACTTGAATCGTTTTTTATTATACCACCTCAGTGCGTTTAGTGAAGCGGTTTCCTTGGCACGCCTTGTCGAAGCAGAGATCGTGTTCCCCTTATTCCGGGATTCTCATCAATACGGACGTGGGTAACCCAACCGTGCCCGTCGCCACGCCCCCTCTATCGAAGGCGAGTCCCGAACGGTCACGGGGACGGCTCTTGGTATTCTCCTTCTTTATAATGGGACCAAGGCTCGTTTCTTTTCTTCAATCCTCCATCGAATCTTCTCCTTGCCCCGAGTTCCAACACCCAGAGCCCCAGATTCGAGCGCTTCGGACCTTCAACAATGTCCGGCTCCGACCTCCACGGCCGGTGGATGCCCTCCTCCGTCACGGAAGAAGACGTGCTAAAGCTGCGAGAGGCCAAGTACCTATCTTACGAGATTTCGCATAGGTTGCCTGCAAAGGGGCAAGTCATTCCCACCCCCGAGCCCGGCGAGTACGTCGTGTTTGTATCCCACCTCTGTCGGGGTTTAGGCTTCCCGATGGATCCTTTTGTGAGAGGGCTCATGTTTTACTATGGGTTGGAATTCCACGACTTGGCTCCGGAGTCCATCCTCCACATCTCTTCATTCATGGTCCTCTGCGAAGCTTTCCTCCGCGTTACCCCTCACTTCGGCTTGTGGCTTAAAACCTTCGATGTGGAGCCGAAGATAATCGAGGGGCGTCAGGCAGAGTGCGGTGGGGCGTTTGTAAGCCAAAGGGCCGACGCTCCATGGCCCAAGGGCTCTTTCCAGGAGGAACTCGGCTTGTGGCAGCAGGAGTGGTTCTACATAACCGCTCCCAGGGGCAGCAAGCAGAAACCGCCGCCCATCTTCCGCTCGGGCCCTCCACAGCGGCTGATGTCATGGGTCAGCCAAGGGCTCAACTGGGGGCCGTCAAAGGACGTGCCCCTATTGCACGGCCGGATTCGAGACCTCCAAGCAAGGGAGATCGATCTGGTCGTGGTGATGCAGGTCATGCTGATTAGGCGTCTCCTGCCCTGCAAACGCCGCCCTCTCCAGCTGTGGGAGTTTAATCCGGAGGGACCACGGATTCTCCAACACTTCATGGGCACGACACCCGCGGAGATGTACAAATTGTTCTTCGGATCACGAGAGGCGTGTCCGGAATTGACCGAGGACGCCGGCCTAAGCTGCAATCTCCCGGATACACAAGTAAGTAGCTCCGCGTCCGGACATACCGTTTGTTTGCCCTTCTATGATTTGCCTTTTGACCAATTGCCCTCTAAACAGGAGTGGATAGCGCAAGCGAAACTGATACGGTGTCCGTCCCCCCTCCCAGAGACCGCGCCGGATCCCGTGCTGGTCAGGATGCTGGAGGTTCCGCCTTCAGAGGAAGGTGAAGGGGAGAACAGAGGAACTACCGCCTCAACCAAGGAGGCTTGCGAGGAAGGGGGGATCGAGAATCCCTCCTTCCAAGGGGAGAAGAGGACCGCTTTCAAAAACCCGGAGGCCAAAGCCCCGAAGCGGGGGAAGAAATCTTCACCAGAGGGTCCTGCGTCCGGAGAGGCTCCGGCTGCAGTGTCTCCCCTAAAGAATCAGCCCTCCAGCGAGCCGTAAGTAGAAAAAAGGGAGTTTTGTAATAAGGGACATCCATATTTGTGCTTCTGAGGATAACATAAGTTTTTACCTTGTAGTTCGGATCTTCGTCCTTCTCAGATGAGCTCGTCTTCGGGGGAACTCCGTCCGGAGATGATGGAGAGCGAGACGCCTCCTTCTGCCGCACCATCGGATAGGGCGGACGAGCCTGAAGTGTCATCACGGAGGGTATCCCCGAGTCCGGCAGGGCCGAATAGTTCGGCACCAACTGGTGTGCGGCCGGGGGAGCTGAAGGATCTGCTTGAGAGGGCGTCTATCTCCGAAGGTCACCGTACACTGATGAATACGGTGATTGAAAGAATTTCATCCGCCGAAGGCGGATTGCGTGATGCCGTCAGGGGTTTGCTAGCGGGATTTGAGGTACGTAAAAATGACATACCCTTTGACAGTTTTACACATAAAGTGCGCCCTGTATAGATAGTAGCCCCTGAGACTCGGTAGGGTGTCGGGAACGACAGCGTGCCGAGGATCAAAATCCCAGGTATTGATTTTCGCCTTTCCTATGCAGGTGGCAGATAGTTCGGTGGCTAGCTGGACTGATGGAGTTGCCGACCTAAAGCGGCAACTCGATGTTGCGGATGCGGACATCGCGCTAGTCAACAGACGACTTGACGAGTCGCAAGGTAGGTTTTCTTCTCCGTGGTCACCTAGTAAGGGAGCCGAAGCCCACCCCTTACAATTATGTGTGCTTGACGCAGATGGTGCCGCTGCTATGGAGAGCCTTCGGGCAGAACTTGCTCAATCCAAGGAGCAAGCCAGAAGGAGTGATGCGGCTGCCTCGAGGGCGGCCGAGGAGCTAGAAGCCGAAAGGGCTGCACACTGCCGAAGTAGGAAGGAGATGGCCGAAATGGCCGTGAAGTTAAAAGATGCTACCGACCGCAATGAGGTTCTTGAAAAGGAGCGCCTAGCGGAGCGAGAAAACCTGGGGAAGGCCATCGCCGAAGCCAAGGATGCCCATTCTGCAATGCGGGCTATAAAGGAGGAGCTGCGCCAGGCCGGAGACATTGTGGCTGGCAAGCCCTTTCTGCTGCGCCGAGGGTTTACGGATCCAAAGTATGCTCAGCTTGGCCAGCTGTGGGGTCCGGAGGATCCTTATATGGACTCAGAAGGATCACAAGACTGAAGAGCTGTTTTGGTCTCAATTCCATAGTCCGGAGCGTTCACTTTCGCTGACCGATTGGTTGGCCGAGTGGGCTGAGCTAAATAGATTGTCCGGACTTGCCATGACGGATATCGTGACTCATGTCTGGCCAGATAGGCCCAAGCCGAAGAGTTATTTTGGCTTATTGCAGCAATTTCTTGAGGCGGTGCCGCATATCAAGGCGATGAAGCGGTCGGCCTGCATAGAGGGTGCACGGATGGCCCTCGCCCGTGTAAAGACACATTGGACAGAGATGGATGCCACCGCTGTTGCGACCCAGGGTTCAGACGAGAGCCGGTTACCCGCCGAGCACTATTTTGGGGAGGTTCTGCGTGGTGCTCATGTAATAGAGTCGCAGTGCTCAAAGAATGTCATGTTCAAATGAACGTTTTGGTTTGTAAAACAATGTTTATGATATAAGCGCTTTTTGGTACTTGTGCGTTCAAGTATTGAAATATCTCATGTGCGGCCGTTTATGTATATGTGTGTATAACCTGAAAGATGGCAGTCGTCGGCTTCAGCCCCCACGCACAAGGTGCGGGGGTGTTCGCAAAAATAGCGCATTTTCACACTTAATCCGACGTCTCGGTCCTGTGAAGGAGGTGGTAGCGTAGCAAACGAGGCAACCGGACTATAATGCTTTATCACTTTCACTTAGCCATAGGAGTTCGAGGGTGGGGCTACGATATAGCCCCTAGGGGCACCGCGCTCTCCGAATTCGGGGCGCGTATGTGCCTGACCGGGAAATGGTCCTTCGTCAAAGCGGAGGAATTCTAAACATTCCAGTAGTCGATCGAGTGGTTGACCAGTCTCTCGTTGTATCATGACAGTCAGTTTTCGGCTTTCTCTACTGAGGTGCTCGCCCGAACGAACCGGGGCACAATCGCAGTAGTTCTCCTGGTGCCGCGTTAGCCGATGATACGGAACGTAAGGCAGCAAAACACAGGAGCCGGGCAAACCCAACATTTGACCAAAGACATGATTCGGAGCTGATGCATATAAGGCCTAACTCGAGACGCCGAACACTCCCTAAGGTATTCGGTCTTTATGATAGCAGGCAGAACAATGCCCTAAGCCCCTAGTGTCCAGGTACACGCGAGGTCCTCTGACGCGGCCGATGCCAAAATTTCAGTCTCCTCTCTGGTTATAATGAGAAACCAGGGGATATATAGCAACAAGAGACAGTAAAAAAGGTTTATGCAGGGTCTTAATCTGAAAAGAATCCTTGCAACGGGTCCCTACTGCACGTCTGCGCCTGTGTCTCCGTTGTGCTGTATCCTGGACGGGTGTAACACGCTGTTCATCTGTAAAAGAGAGGAACTTAGTTTAAAAAGTAATCGTGCAAAAAATGAATTAAAAATCGAAATATGAATGAATGAATAAAGCTGAGCTTATATTAGCTCATACGCACAGCCCCTTGTAAAGGGGTGTGCGGCTAGGGAGCCCCTAGCTTATTTTATGCCGGACTCGTCTAGTCATGTCCGGGGTCTTGAACGACCTTGTAATGAGATAATGCCGTGTGGACTGGGCATTTTAAGTGTAAGAGACGCGTAGTGTGGTATTGCATTAAAGCGGACAAAAGCTTCACGTCCCAATAGTGCTTGATGGCTACTTTTGAATGGGGCGACGTGAAAGATTAGCTTTTCGCGTCGGAAGTTGTCGGGTGACCCGAACACAACTTCTAGTAGTAAGGAGCCCGTGCACTTGGCGTAAGGGCCTGGCGTCACTCCTTTGAAGGAAGTGTGGCTATATCGAATTTTAGTAAGGTCTATCCCCAACTTGCGGATTGTGTCTGGATATAGCAGGTTTAAATTGCTGCCGCCGTCCATCAGGACTTGTGTAAATTGTAGTCCGTCGATTATAGGATCCAATATCAGAGCAGTCCATCCTGCGCTTCGAATATTTCTGGAATAGTCCAGGTGGTCGAACGTAATTGGTTTTAACATCCAATCTCGGTGTTCCGCTGGGGTGGACCGCGCGACACGTGCTTTAGCGGGTGCCGTACTATTTTTTCGTACAATCACATGAAGTGAGTTTACTGTTTTGACTTCTTGTGGGAAAGTCTTTTGTTTTCCGGCGCTCTGCTGGCGGGGTTCGTCATCATCCTCGCTTGGCGCGTCGAGCCCCTTGTATTCGACGTTGAGTCGGCCGGACTGTTTGAAAACCCAACAATCTCGGTGGGTATGGTTTGCAGGCCTTCCGGAAGTACTGTGGATTTGACATATCCGATCCAAAATTTTGTTTAAGTTGGATAGCTCGTCACTGTTGTCCTTAAGAGGCAGTGTTTTGTTGTTCGGCCGTGAGCTTTTGAATCCGGCGTTGACCGCTGTGTTCTTTGGGATTTTTTCTTTATTTCGGCGCTGATCCTTTCTGCGCTGTGATTTTCCGTTTCCATCTCTGATCTCGGATGTACTCGGGTCGCTGGTGCTGCATCTTGCTAGCCAGTTGTCTTCCCCGTCGCAAAAGCGGGTCATGAGGCTTGTTAGCGCGGCCATTGTTCTCGGCTTCTCTTGGCCGAGGTGTCTGGCGAGCCATTCGTCTCAGACATTATGTTTGAAAGCTGCTAAGGCTTCGGCGTCCGGACAGTCGACTATTTGGTTCTTTTTGGTAAGGAACCTGTTCCGGAATTTGTGCGCTGACTCTCCGGGCTGTTGAGTTATGTGACTTAAATCGTCTGCATCCGGAGGGCGGACATAAGTCCCTTGAAAATTTGCTCTAAATGTGTCCTCGAGCTCTTCCCAACTTCCAATAGTATTTTCTGGGAGGCTTTTGAGCCAATGCCGAGCTGGCCCTTTGAGCTTGAGGGGTAGATATTTTATGGCGTGGAGATCATCTCCTCTGGCCATGTGTATGTGGAGGATGTAATCCTCAATACAGACTCCAGGGTCTGTTGTTCCGTCGTATGCCTCTATGTTTACGGGTTTGAACCCCGCTGGAAATTCATGATCCAGCACCTCATCGGTGAAACATGGTGGGTGTGTGGCGCCCCTGTATTTGGGTGTGTCGTTGTCTTCGAACACTCGGCGTGTTGTGTTGCTTCCTGGGGCCCTCTTTTTTGGCCCATAAATGGACCTGACCGGGCCGTCTGTTTTCGGCGGATCATGAGTCGGCTTGTGTGCGGCGCCGCTTATCGCTTTTGGCCTGTCATCTGGTCATCTATCCGGCTAGGCGGCCTCTTTGCTTTTTGACTGTGGGGGCTCTATGGCCTCCTCGTCGAATTCTGGCAGCAGCTTGCGCTTCGGGTAGCTCTTTGTTTGGTGGCCATTGCCATATTTGTCCGCGGTCTTGAGTACTTTGCTCCACCTCATTCTGAGTATGTCTTCCGCTGTTTTGAGCTTCCGTTTTTCCTTCTTCAGACTTCTTGCAGTGGCGAGAAGTCTTTTGTGAAGGTTCTTGTGCTCCGGTGGCGTGTCCGGTGTGAGATCGTCTGGACTGTTGTTTTCGCCGGGCATAGATTGATTATCTGATTCATCCTGTTCGGATGGTTGCTTGGTTGCATGTTCGTCGCCCACTGGTTTGCCCTGCTCTATTGCTGGGTCCTTAGGAGTGCTGTTGTTGTCGAGGCGGGGCTTAGGGCGGCGCCTGCGTCGCCGTTTTGGTTGTTTTTCGACGGAATTATCTTTTGCCGCGTCCCATTGTTCCTCGTTATCGCTTCCTTTTGGGGTGTCCACCATATATACATCATGAGTTGGGGTGGCCTTCCAGTGCTTGGTAGGCGCTGGTTCTTGGTAGTCTCCGGCATCGTCGTCCATACTGTCGATGTTTTCGGAGTCGTACTCTAGCATGTCGGTCAGATCATCGACAGTGGCTATAAAGTGGGTGGTGGGTGGGGTTTGAATTTCTTCGTCGTCCACATCCCAACCATCCTGACCGCAGTCCGGCCAGGGCTCTCCTGATAACGAGAGATGCTTTAGCGAATTCAGGATGTCGCCAAAGGGTGAGTGCTGAAAGATGTCTGCGGCGGTGAACTCCATGATCGGCGCCCAATCGGATTTGATTGGCAGGGGCGCAGGAGGTTCAGAGTCTGGCGAGGAGTCCGGCACCTCGGAGTCACGAGCTTTATAAGGGACAAGGTCAGTGTTCGGCTCCATCGCCGTAGAATTTGCAGCTCCCGAGGCGGTGTCCAGCCACCTGTCCTCGATCTGCGCGGTCTGCTCCGAACTATGGGTCGGAGCGGACTCGTGTGCGGCCTCCAGGGCACTGTCCGGCGGCAGAGCTAAATCATGCCCATCGTGACAGCGTGGCACACTCGGCTGTGGCTCGAATTCGTCGAAGATCAAGTCTTCGCGGATGTCGGCCGTGAAGTTTAGGCTTCCAAACCTGACCTGATGGCCAGGGGCGTAGCTTTCGATCTGCTCCAGATGGCCAAGAGAATTGGCCCGCAGTGCAAAGCCGCCGAACACGAAGATTTGTCCGGGGAGAAAATTCTCACCCTGGACTGCGTCGTTGTTGATTGAAGAAGCCATCAAGCCTATCGGTGACGACACAGAGGAACTCTCAATGAAAGCACCAATGTCGGTGTCAAAACCGGCGGATCTCGGGTAGGGGGTCCCGGACTGTGCGTCTAGGCGGATGGTAACAGGAGACAAGGGACACGATGTTTTTACCCAGGTTCGGGCCCTCTCGATGGAGGTAAAACCCTACTCCTGCTTGATTGATATTGATGATATGGGTAGTACAAGAGTGGATCTACCACGAGATCAAGGAGGCTAAACCCTAGAAGCTAGCCTATGGTATGATTGTTGTAATGGTTGTGTGTCCTACGGACTAAAACCCTCTGGTTTATATAGACACCGGAGAGGGCTAGGGTTACACAGAGTTGGTTACAATGGTAGGAGATCTACATATCCGTATCGCTAAGCTTGCCTTCCACGCCAAGGAAAGTCCCATCCGGACACGGGACGAAGTCTTCAATCTTGTATCTTCATAGTCTTGGAGTCCGGCCGATGATGATAGTCCGGCTGTCCGGACACCCCCTAGTCCAGGACTCCCTCACCCCCTTTATATTCACTACCATCATCGTAGGTGCTTCGTGTCATGCTAGCACTGCTCCTCAAGACCTCAACCCAAAGCTTACGTGTTGAAATACCAATCTGATATGATGCTCATACCACTAAAATAGAGAACGTTTAATTGTTCACCTAATGTTCCTATATTCATTTCGAAAAGCATGTGCGCCACCCACTGGTCCAGCTAGTTTCACTTTCCTATTTTTTCTCTTGATGCTTAGGGTTTTGCCCTTTTATCTACTCTACTATGATCTACGTAGGTGCTTTCTGTCGTACTAGCATTACTCCACCCTTCAAGCTAAACAACACAACACTCAGAATTCGAAAGCTTAGTTGTTCAAATATGATTGTGATATGATACAGATATTAGTTAACCGACACATTTAATTGGTTAGCTAAAGGTCCCACTTGAGTTTCCAAATGCATGTTGCGACATATAGAGAGACAGCATAATTGCATTTCTTTGTCACTTGTTGACCGTACTTTCTTGTCCATACCAAATCTTAGTTGTTATTTCAAAGCAAACATCGGTTGCTAACTACCCTTTGCGCGGTTTGCAGCTTCTGATCTGCCATCCCACTGCCACGGTCAACACTGTACTCATCATGCTTATGTTTTCCCCATTTTATGATGACCACAATTAGCCTACGTGGTTCGTGTCGTAATAGCACTGCTCCACCCATCGAGCTAAACAAGCTTGGTTGTACATATTCATATCTGATATTATTGCTGATATTAGTAAAACTAAGAGATGTTTAATTGGTGAGATAAATGTTCCTACTTTAGTTTCGAAATGCATGTGAGCCACATATGGAGAGACCGGAAAGAATAGTATTTCTCTGTGCGCTCTGGTTCATCATGGGTGGCCAACCGACATTGTATTGAAAGACTTGTAATATCTTCAATCTGCTTGCTCTTCTACTCTTCTTTAAGATGATACTCTTCTCTTGCGGTCGACTGGTCGGGTCGAGTTGTTCTCCCTTAGTATATTTTGAATCTGTCAGGTCAGGTCGACTTGTTCTTCTTTACTATATGTTGAAGCTATCATATGCGAAGTGTCATCACTTCTGGAGCTCTCATATTTTGAGTAGTAGGCCACATTATATTAATGCACACAACAAATTACAGCATGCATGGCATCTTTTAAAAGAATTGCAGAGATAGCACAAAGGGGTTTACAGGGAGGCAGTATTGGATTAGAATCACTTCTGCATTACAAAGAAAATCTCACTTGTTTTTATGTTTTCATGCATGTCAGATATTGAACATTATCAAAATGAATATGAGAATGGGCGCACGAGAGGAATATTGCGGAATGATCCACTTGCTAACAAACTTGGCATGGTGGAGGATGGCCTATCTTATTCACCCATCAAGGTGCTTGCTCTAGCTTTGCAAAGTTGTATTGGTTGCACATATTTTGCATCTGACCTCTTGCATTACTTCTACTTTGTTACACCATCTGCTTAGTTTAAGCATCATATATGATTACATGCCATACCTATCCATTTTCTGTACCTATTCCATGTGTCGCACACTATCTTTTTCCAGTCAAATGTTGTTCTTTCGTAATAGATGTCCAAAAGGAAGAGGGTGAGTGCAGATCCTCAAGGAGTACAAACTAGGTATTTGGAAAAGGTAGTGATACCTATTAAATCAGATAGATCAACGGCCACAGAAAACACAGGCCCAACTGTACCACACTTTACCCCTACTCTAGTGGCCAAACCCCTATTAGAACTGCTGGGAGCCCAGCGTCAGGTACTGTCTATGATATCAGTTCAAAATTTGAACTCCTAAATTTCTGCTTGTGCCTTACCTTCTCTATTGTATGAAAACTAATTTCAGATGAATCTCCTTGCTCAAAGGATCATACGATCTCAAAACAATAATGGGCTCTGCATTGCTCTTGTCAGTACCACTCTCCCTTTTGCCTTGTAACGCTGTACTTAATTAATTGCTATTTGATTATGTATCATCAGTCTGCACCTGAGCTTCATTATCCTCTGTTTCTTCCAATATTATTTGATCTATATTTACTCTTTGCAAAATGTAGAATAATGGCGACGCTTATAAAGAATTTTCTTTGGGGAATTTATTGAATTATCCTTCCATCAACATGGAGAAGGGCTTTGTCCAGCCCGTGTTAACATGTAATGTAAGTTCATCCTTCTCAAGCCTTCAAACTTTGTTCTAGTATAGATTTGGATATGCATCATTTCCTCCACTGATGTTTGCTTTGCTGTTTACATCTGATTGGATGTTTGTAACAACTACCAGTTTCAAATTGTAGTTGTCAAAACATGTTCCTTATGCATAATAGATCCATTTATTTGCTTATATAATTGTGAAACCTGTTACGTGTCTCCTTGTTTCTCTTTCAGAGTCGTATCTCTTACGCCAGGAAGAACTTTAGGGAAGATAGTGAGCCAAACCATCTTGTGGACAGCAAGGTCCTGTCTTGATGAAGACAGTGAGTTGAAGCTACTCAGCAGCAGGTGTGAGACAACCTATGTGCAGTCACTGCCTCAATCAGTTCGACTTCTTTAGTCTCAACTTAAAGCGGAAAGGCTTGCTTCAGCTCAGCTCCGACTTGAAGTTAAAGATGCAATGAAGATGTCAGAGGACTGTCGTGCGCACCATCAAGCCTTAAGTCTAGTGTTGATGCATCTATCGTTGACACAACTGAGGTCTACTCAGCTTCTTCAGCTGTTTGGGGGGCCCTTCCTGGCCAGGCCTAGTGCCTTCTGAAGTGCTCTCAGTTTTGTATATTCTTTTGTTGGCGCGTTTATTTGCACTGCTGGCAAACTTTGATGCCCAGTGGATGTAATATGTGATAGCCGTGATAGTCTAGCGTAAGTTGCTTGCTTATTTATTTCCTTGTTGTCTTGTTTATTTGTTTGCTTGTAGTCATTGCAGTTCTTTTTCCGCGGTTTGCTAGTGGCTGCAATAACCTATTTTTTAAAACTAGGCTACAATAACCATGGGCTAATATTTACTGTAGTGACACTGGGCCTCCTACGGGCCGTAGAAACAGTGGGCCTTCTATGGGCCGTAGAAACAATGGGCCTTCTAAGGGCCGTAAAAACAATGGGCCTTCTATGGGCCGTATCATCAATGGGCCTTATACGGGTAGTATGATAACATGGGCCAATAACAGGCCGCATTATGGCCGTAAACGGGCTAGAGTTGGAATTGTCCGTTCATGAGCCGACCATAACGGGCCATCATTAATAGGCTGTATTTCATGACGCTAGGCCCAACGTATTAACAGACCACAAACGGGCCGACTGTAACCACGGGCTGAATTTGGCCCACAAGTAGAAAATGACAGTAACGGGCCGTAAGTAAACGAATGGTGGAAATGAGCCCAAGAATAAATGGGCTTCGAGAAGGCCGAAAGATAACATGGGCCAGAAACGGCCCAACGGAATAACGGGCCTTTAATGGGTATAAAGTGATACGCTATGCACTACAGGCCAGTTTCACCACGGGCCGTTAATGGGTGTAAAGTGATACACTGTTCATTACGGGCCAGTTTCACCACGGGCCGTTAATAGGCCAAGAGTTACATAGGGCCTCATATGGGCCGAAAGACGTCATGGGCCATATATGGGCTAGAAGTGAAAACGGGCTGGAATCATATTGGGTGGCCCAGATGACGCTACTGGGCCTAATTCGGATAGGGCGTAACGGGCCTTGGGTTAGCGGGCTGTAAATGGGCTATAAGTGAACAGGCTGTTAACAGGCTTTCCATGGGCTGGCCCGCCACATTTTGACCAAGTCAAACGGGCCGGCCTTTTCACAGGAATGGGCCTCTATTGGGCTGTGCCACGTGTCGACGTATCATAGGCGCCTTCCGTCCAATGAGTGGATGACATCTGTCCCAACGATGAGCAGACACGTGTTTCCTCCAGCCAATGATGATTTTACACATGGAAAATCCCCATTGGTCGGGGCTATTAACGGGTTATCGGATCCAAAACCCGACCCGATAGCTTAACGGCATTCCGTTACGGTGGATGCCACGTGTCGGTCACCCTTGATGAAAGCACTTCTATGACGCGCGATTTATCGTCATGGAAGTGGACACTTCCGTGATGATAATTTTGGTAATGTCATGGAACACTTCTACGACAGCACAGGTATGACTATCTTGATTCTGTCATAAAATTGTCATGGATGTACATGCATGACAAAAAACGCGACCTACTGTGACAAACACGTATCATCACGGAAGTGTATTTTTTTGTAGTGCCCCCCCCCCCTGCCCCGAGCTTTTTCTCTGGCGATCCCCACCCCACCGCCCAATCAACGCCCCCATCACCGGCGACTACCAACCAAAGGTCTCACGACTTTGAATACCCATCGACCACTAATTTATTACCATTTATGGCCTTCATATACGTGCGACGGGTGGGCCCTATGGTAATGTGCGCTGCTGAATGTGGACCGTTTGACTGATCAATTGATCGTGTCATCAACAAATTATGGAGCTGTATGGTGAGCCAGTGACCATATGATCACCCTAAAATGTACTCCTATTTTATTAACACAGTACAGACTCAAACTACCATTTCTTTCTTTCATATACGGGCTGACAGGTGGGCCCCACGGTTACGCGCCCCGATGGTGCAACACTAGTTGTGCCACATGGAATGTTTGACTGGTCAATTGATTGTGTCATCAACAAAATACGAAGTTGTACGGGTGAACCGGTGACCGTATAATCATGACATGTATTTGTTTAACACCGTACAGACGCAAGGGCTCATATATACGCGCAAGCACTCACCGCTATAAGCGCACACACGCAGACCCTACCCCTATGAGCACCTTCGAGAGAGTGGGCCAGCATATGATCTTGAGATTTTACGAAGTCACCATAGGTGCCTCGTAGTCGAGTGGAACATCTCCTCCCACTGAACGCACATCGCTGGAAAATACTGAAATTAACACAAGATAAATGCGAGCACCGGGACTTTAACCTTGGTGGGCTCGAAACACCACTGTCCTCCTAACCATCCAACCACATGTTGGTTATCACGACAAAATGTATGTGGTGACCGTGATGAGCTTATTCTGAAGTCCAGTGACCATATCGTGCTTTCGCTTCAAATACAATGACCGTAAGTGTCGTCAACAAAATACAGAGGACGCATCAAATGCAAAGTCCGTCAGTGTCATCAACAAAATGTGGAGACGTATCGTGAGCTAGATACCGTATGATCACCACGAGAATGTATACGGTGACCGTAATGAGCATATTCTGAAGTCCAGTGACCGTATAGTGCTTTAGCTTGAAATACATTGACCGTCACGCGTGAATGTGTCATGGGCATGCATACTTTTAGAGGGCCGAGAGATAGTTTGTGTGCGTACGTGAAAGTGGTGTAGAAAGAGGGGGTGTCCGGTGGAGACAAGGAGAGATATGCCCTTCGTTTCTCTTTCCCGTGACTAATATTTTAGGAGAATATATAAACATTCACAATGCAGAACAAATATTTTTGGATGCACCATGCAATTAACTTTCATGTATAACATTGTACTATTGTATATGCTTATTTTATTAGTGGCCGATTGCGTGTGTGGTGTGGTGGGCACTTCATTTCTAGTTGTGGTGGGTCAACATGAAGACTCATGGGTCGGTTCCATCCTGCACCACATATAGGTTGGACCGAGACGGTTATACGAAGACCCATGTGGAGGACTCGGCGTATAACACGAAGCTACCAGAGTCGCGGAGGACTCTATCCCCACTGGTGATAAGCCGACTATATATGATTTGTAACCCTAGGCCCCCAGTATATTATAGAAGCTTGGGGGCTAGTTCGTCAATAGTATACACACACACAATGCCTGGTATCCACGTGTACTTTGTACACACCCCTATCACTAATATACAGTACCAGGAGTAGGCTTTTTCTTCAACTGCAAGGGTCCAAACTAGGGTAAAACTTTGCCTCGTATTACCATCCGGCCTAACAGTCAGGGATATCCTACCGAATGATATGATGAAATCATATCTGCCAACTACTAAGAGAGAGGTGTGTTGGGAGGGGCAATGTGTGCGAGAGAGGCCAAAAGATAATGTGCATGCGGGAGACACGTAGGCACATATATGTGTGTATAGACGGCTAGTAGAGACCATGCGTGTGTATATATGCATGTGAGAGAAATAGTGTTTTTAACTAAGATTAGTGAAAAGAGTGGTACATAGTAGTCAGAAAGAGAGAGAGAGAGAGAAACAGAGAGAGCATGTGCGTGAGACACCCCGACACCCCGAGAGAGATTGTGAGCATGTGTGAAAGAGAAATACCGATGCATATAAAGTGTTTGCACTTATGCATTAGATAGAGAGATATATAACGCGTTTGTGAGAATGGGCCGAGGCATAGAGCATCTACGTGTAAAAGGCGGTGATACGTCTCCAACGTATCTATAATTTATGAAGCATTCATGCTATTTTATTATCTGTTTTGAATGATTACGGGCTTTATTATACACTTTCATATTACTTTGGGACTAACCTATTAACCGGAGGCCCAGCCCATATTGTTGTTTTATTGCCTGTTTCAGTATTTCGAAGAAAAGGAATATCAAACGGAGTCCAAATGGAATGAAACCTTCGGCAGCGTGATTTTTTGGAAGATTATGATCCAGGAGACTTGGAGTGCAAGCCAGGGGATCATCGAGGGAGCCACGAGACAGGGGGCGCGCCCTACCCTCTCGTGGGCCCCTCGAGGCTCCCCCGACCGACTTCTTTCGCCTATATATTCCCTTATACCCTAAAAACATCGAAACAGAAGATAGATCGGGAGTTCCACCGCCGCAAGCCTCTGTAGCCACCAAAAACCTCTCGGGAGCCCATTCCGGCACCCTGCCGGAGGGGGGATCCCTCACCGGTGGCCATCTTCATCATCCCGGCGCTCTCCATGATGAGGAGGGAGTAGTTCACCCTCGGGGCTGAGGGTATGTACCAATAGCTATGTGTTTGATCTCTCTCTCTCGTGTTCTTGACTTCACACGATCTTGATGTATCGCGAGCTTTGCTATTATAGTTGGATCTTATGATGTTTCTCCCCCTCTACTCTCTTGTAATGGATTGAATTTTCCCTTTGAAGTTATCTTATCGGATTGAGTCTTTACGGATTTGAGAACACTTGATGTATGTCTTGCCGTGCTTATCTGTGGTGACAATGGGATATCATGTGCCGCTTGATGTATGTTTTGGTGACCAACTTGCGGGTTCCGCCCATGAACCTTTGCATAGGGGTTGGCACACGTTTTCATCTTGACTCTCCGGTAGAAACTTTGGGGCACTCTTTGAAGTACTTTGTGTTGGTTGGATGAATCTAAGATAATGTGATGCATATCGTATAATGATGCCCACGGATACTTGAGGTGACAATGGAGTATCTAGGTGACATTAGGGTTTTGGTTGATATGTGTCTTAAGGTGTCATTCTAGTACGAACTCTTGAATAGATTGATCCGAAAGAATAGCTTTGAGGTGGTTTCGTACCCTACCATAATCTCTTCGTTTGTTCTCCGCTATTAGTGGCTTTGGAGTGACTCTTTGTTGCATGTTGAGGGATTGTTATATGATCTATCTATGTTATTATTGTTGAGAGAACTTGCACTAGTGAAAGTATGAACCCTATGCCTTGTTTCCTATCATTGCAATACCGTTTACACTCACTTTTACCATTAGTTACCTTGCTGTTTTTATATTTTCAGATTACAAAAACCTATATCTACCATCCATATTGCACTTGTATCACCATCTCTTCGCCGAACTAGTGCACCTATACAATCTACCATTGTATTGGGTGTGTTGGGGACACAAGAGACTTTCTGTTATTTGGTTGCAGGGTTGTTTGAGAGAGACCATCTTCATCCTATGCCTCCCACGGATTGATAAACCATAGGTCATCCACTTGAGGGAAATTTTCTACTGTCCTACAAACCTGTGCACTTGCAGACCCAACAACGTCTACAAGAAGAAGGTTGTGTAGTAGACATCAAGATCTTTTCTGGCGCCGTTGCCGGGGAGGTGAGTGCTTGAAGGTATATCTTTAGATCTTGCAATCGAATCTTTTTGTTTCTTGTTTTATCACTAGTTTAGTTTATAAAAGAAAACCAAAAAAATGGAGTTAAGTTTGTCTCATACGCTTCATCTTTTTAATATCTTTCGTGAGTATGATGGAAAGGAAAATTGTGCTCAAGTGCTAGAAGAAGAGTGCATTAAAATGCTTGGTACTAAATCTTTGAATGATGAGCATGATTGCAATGTTGTTAGTATGAACTCTTTGAATATCCATAGTACTAATGATGATTGCACTAGTTATGACGAAAATGACTCTTATAAGCATGTTGATTTTTGTGGACTAGATTGGGTTTGCAAGTACACACCAAATAGGGAAGATAGATATTGCAAGAGGCATAAGCATTTAGAAACTAAATGGTTGCAAGAAAGGCTAAATGTGAGTGCTGAAAATTTGAATTTCCTTTGTCATACTTGTGAACTTTGCAATGAACATGGTCATTTACATCTCCTATGCAAATTGTTTCATGATCGAATCGTGTCCAAAAATTGTGATGATTTGATCCCCCTTGCTCATTACAATGAACTTAGTTTTCTTTTGGGTTGTGAAGAATTTAAATGTTTACTTAAGGACCTTCCAGAATTTGCCCATAAGAAATTCCTTGATATTGATCTAGAAAAGGTTTATATGTTTTGTGCGGAGAATTGCATTGAAAATCCTTATATTGCCAATCACCTAAAGAAAAGAAAGCAAATAGAATATGATGAGAATACTAATGAAAGGGAAGAGACTTCCCAATATCCTCCTATTATTTCTTATGATGAATCAGGTAACGAGGACGAGCTTTCTATTCAACCAATCTTGTCAATAAGGAGCTCAAATAGGAAGGTTGAACCCACACATAATGTGAAGAAGAAAAAGAAAAGGAGCAACAAAGGTAGAAAGGTATCCCTCCCAAATGATGTTGCTCCTACTACTCATTGTGATGATGATAATTGTTATACTATTGGTGCTATCCATATTTTTAATGATGAGAGTGATTATGCTTATGATATGAAAGGGGCCAAGCTTGGGTAAGCTATGTTTGATGAGGATGAAATATTTGAGAATATATTTGCTGAAATTAATGTTTGTCCCAAGCTTGGCGATGCTATGTTTAATGAAGATGATATTTTTAGCATCCCAAGTTTTGATATGCAAAGTTGTTATGATGATAGCATGCCTTGTACCTATGATGATTATATTGATGAAAGTGGGTTTGGAAGAGTGTCAACTTTAGGAAGTAGTGATCCCACTATTTTGGAGGATGTTGGATTTTATTGTGATGAATACGAAAGTGGATTTGGAAGAGTGTCAACTTTATTTAGTGATTCCACTATCTTGGGAGAGGTTTCAATCGATTATGATGAGAACGAAGTTGCTACTTATGATGATTATTGTGATGAAACTTATGCTATAAAAAGTAGTGATGATTATATTTACAAATCTTGTCATGATTATGATTACCCTTTTTCTGAACATTACTCTTTTAATGTGGAAACAATTTTTAGTGTTCAAGTCTCTTATGATATTCCCACTATTCCGAATGAGAAGAATTTTGCTTATGTGGAGAGTAGTAAATTTTCTATGTTTGTAGATCATGAAAATAATGCTTTAGGTGCTGGTTATATTGTCGAATTCATTCATGATGCCACTGAAAATTATTATGAGTGAGGAACATATGCTTGTAGGAAGTGCAGTAATGTCAAGTTTCCTCTCTATGTGCTTCAAGTTTTGAACTTATGCTTGTTTTCCCTTCCTATGCTAGTTGACTATTGTTCCCATAAGTTGTTTGCTCACAAAATCCCTATGCATAGGAAGTGGGTTTGACCTAAATGTGCTAGTCATATGCTTCATGACGCTCCCGTTATGTTTCAATTCTTATCTTTTACGTGAGCGTCATTGTCATCATCATACCTAGCTAGAAAGGCATTAAAGAAAAGCGCTTGTTGGGAGACAACCCAATATTTATCCTTACTGTTTTTGTGTGTTCACATGATTATGCTACTGTAGTAATCATGTTTTATAGCTTTTGTTTCAATAAAGTGCCAAGTAAGACCTTTAGGATAGCTTACGGTGATAGTTGTGTTGATCCTGCTGAAAATCAGAAAGTTTTTCACCCAGTAAATTAGTTTTGTTAATTCAAAGAAACGTGCTCTTGTTCTAATTATTTATGCTCTGGATTGGTACACGAATTTCTTAGGACTTCCTAATTTGGTAGGATTTTTGGAGTTCCAGAAGTATACGTTTGATACAGATTACTATAGACTGTTCTGTTTTTGACAGATTCTGTTTTCTATGTGTTGTTTGCTTATTTTAATGAATCTATGAGTAGTATCGGAGGGTATGAACCATAGAGAAGTTGGAATACAGTAGATATTACACCAATATGAATTTAGAATGAGTTCATTACAGTACCTAAGTGGTGGTTTTATTTTCTTATACTAACGGAGCTTACGAGTTTTCTGTTGAGTTTTGTGTTGTGAAGTTTTCAAGTTTTGGGTAAAGATTCGATGGACTATGGAATAAGGAGTGGCAAGAACCTAATATTGGGGATTCCCAAGTCACCCCAAGGTAATATTCAAGGACAACCAAGATCCTAAGCTTGGGGATGCCCCGGAAGGCATCCCCTCCTTCGTCTTCGTTCATCGGTAACTTTACTTGGAGCTATATTTTTATCCACCACATGATATGTGTTTTGCTTGGAGCATCATTTTCTTCTGTCAGTATTTTCTTGATGTTATTTAGAATAATTTTTTGCATTTTTAGTTTCAATAAAAATATCAAGGATGTCCTTTACCTTGCTTATTTTGCTAGTATACATGTTGCTGTCTGAAAACAGAAAGTTTACCGCTGTTGCAAAAATTCCCTAGAAAAGTAAGAGAATGATATAATGTTGAAACTTTTTGCATATTGAGCTCTGATAAATCTTCTACAGCGTAGTATTTTTCTCATAATTTTTGGAGTTAGGGAAGTATTGATACTCTTGCATTCTTTACAGACTGTACTGTTTGGCAGAGTGCTGTCATGTTTGCGTATGTTTGCTTGTTTAATGATTCTATTTGAGGATAGGAGTATTAAATATGCAGAGGCATTTAGTATTCAATGTGGAATAATAATTTTAGTGATTTGTTACAGTAGAAAACGATAAGGTTTTGCATTGGTTTATACTAACCTATCTCACGAGTTCTTGATGAGTTTGGTGTGGATGAAGCTTTTGATAAAAAGATTAACCATGATATGAGAAGAATTAAGGAGACACAAAAGTTCAATCTTGGGGATGCCCAAGGCACCCCAAGATAATATTTCAAGAAGTCTCAAGCATCTAAGCTTGGGGATACCCCGGTAGGCATCCCACCTTTCTTCTTCAACAACTATCGGTTAGTATCGGTTGAGCCTAAGTTTTTGCTTCTTCACATGAGTTGTGCTATCCTTGCAATGTAATTTTATTTTGTTTTGCTTGCTATTTGAATAAGATACCAAGATCTGAAATTCTTTAATGAGATAGAGTCTTCACATAGTTGCATAATTATTTAGCTACTCATTGTTCTTCACTTACATCTTTTTTGAGTACTTTGTCATTTACTCTTGTTCTTCACTTATATCCTATGAGTAAATGGTTGAATGAGTTGAATGTCTTAAATCTGAAATTGTATATGTCTCATTTGCCTATCCCATGGGGAGTATTGACTTCACATCTAAGAAGTAGAGGTTGTAAATTTATTGAAGGTTAGCAAGCATTGTATTGTTCATTTGAACAATTCATGAAAGATTATTGAAGGAAGAGAGATTCCACATATAAATACACTATCCTAGACATCTTTTATAATTGGGAGCACTCATTAAGTATGACATGCTAAAGAGTTGATGTTGGACAAGGAAGACAACGTAATGGGTTATGTTTTCCGACATCTCAGTTAAAGTATATTGTCATGGATCATTCAAACATGTTGAGCTTGCCTTTCCCCCTCATGCTAGCCAAAATTCCTTGCACCAAGTAGAGATACTACTTGTGCTTCCAAATATCCTTAAACCCAGTTTTTGCCATGAGAGTCCACCATACCTACCTATGGATTGAGTAAGATCCTTCAAGTAAGTTGTCATCGGTGCAAGCAATAAAAATTGCTCTCTAAATATGCATGACTTATTAGTACGGAGAAAATAAGCTTTGTACGATCTTGTTATGGAAGCAATAAAAGCGATGGACTGCATAATAAAGGTCCATATACAGGGGGCAATATAAAGTGACATTCTTTCATATTAAGATTTTGTGTATCCAACCCTAAAAGCGCATGACAACCTCTGCTTCCCTCTGCGAAGGGCCTATCTTTTACTTTATGTCTTTTACTTTATGCAAGAGTCAAGGTGATCTTCACCTTTCCCTTTTTTTCATTTTATCCTTTGGAAAGCACCTTGTGTTGGAAAGATCCTGATATATATATCCAATTGGATGTAAGTTAGCATGAACTATTATTGTTGACATCACCCAAAGGTGAATACGTTGGGAGGCAACACTATAAGCCCCTATCTTTCTCAGTGTCCGATTGAAACTCCATAACTATTAGTATTGCGTGAGTGTTAGAAATTGTAGAAGACTATATGATAGTTGAGTATGTGGAGTTTGATATTCCTGAAAATAAGATGAATTGTAATTAATTGATGACTGAGTATGAATTTTGCTAGTTTTCAAGAAAGTTTATGGTCTATGCTTTAACATGTGAATTGCTTGTTACTTGTTCGTGAGAAGTTTTATGAGATGAACTACTATTATGACTTATAATCATGCTAGAAAAGGTGATTGAAATTATCATTGATAAAACCTGTGCACCTTCTAGCATTCACACTTCATAAATTCTTTCTTTTATCATTTACCTACTCGAGGACGAGTAGGAATTAAGCTTGGGGATGCTGATACGTCTCCAACATATCTATAATTTATGAAGCATTCATGCTATTTTATTATCTGTTTTGAATGATTACGGGCTTTATTATACACTTTTATATTACTTTTGGGACTAACCTATTAACCGGAGGCCCAGCCCATATTGCTGTTTTATTGCCCGTTTCAGTATTTCGAAGAAAAGGAATATCAAATGGAGTCCAAACAGAATGAAACCTTCGGCAGCGTGATTTTTTGGAAGATTATGATCCAGGAAACTTGGAGTGCAAGCCAGGGGATCATCGAGGGAGCCACGAGACAGGGGGCGCACCCACCCCCCTGGGCGCGCCCTACCCTCTCGTGGGCCCCTCGAGGCTCCCCCGACCGACTTCTTTCGCCTATATATTCCCTTATACCCTAAAAACATAGAAACAGAAGATAGATCGGGAGTTCCGCCGCCGCAAGCCTCTGTAGCCACCAAAAACCTCTCGTGAGCTCGTTACGGCACCCTGCCAGAGGGGGATCCCTCACCGGTGGCCATCTTCATCATCCCGGCACTCTCCATGATGAGGAGGGAGTAGTTCACCCTCGGGGCTGAGGGTATGTACCAGTAGCTATGTGTTTGATCTATCTCTCTCTCTCTCTCTCGTGTTCTTGACTTCACACGATCTTGATGTATCGCGAGCTTTGCTATTATAGTTGGATCTTATGATGTTTCTCCCCCTCTACTCTCTTGTAATGGATTGAGTTTTCCCTTTGAAGTTATCTTATCGGATTGAGTCTTTAAGGATTTGAGAACACTTGATGTATGTCTTGTCATGCTTATCTGTGGTGACAATGGGATATCATGTGCCACTTGATGTATGTTTTGGTGACCAACTTGCGGGTTCCGCCCATGAACCTATGCATAGGGGTTGGAACACGTTTTCATCTTGACTCTCGGTTGAAACTTTGGGGCACTCTTTGAAGTACTTTGTGTTGGTTGGATGAATCTGAGATTGTGTGATGCATATCGTATAATCATGCCCACGAATACTTGAGGTGACAATGGAGTATCTAGGTGACATTAGGGTTTTGGTTGATTTGTGTCTTAAGGTGTTATTCTAGTACGAACTCTTGAATAGATTGATCCGAAAGAATAGCTTTGAGGTGGTTTTGTACCCTACCATAATCTCTTCGTTTGTTCTCCGCTATTAGTGGCTTTGGAGTGACTCTTTGTTTCATGTTGAGGGATTGTTATATGATCTATCTATGTTATTATTGTTGAGAGAACTTGCACTAGTGAAAGTATGAACCCTATGCCTTGTTTCCTATCATTGCAATACTGTTTACGCTCACTTTTACCATTAGTTACCTTGCTGTTTTTATATTTTCAGATTACAAAAACCTATATCTACCATCCATATTGCACTTGTATCACCATCTCTTCGCCGAACTAGTGCACCTATACAATCTACCATTGTATTGGGTGTGTTGGAGACACAAGAGACTTTCTGTTATTTGGTTGCAGGGTTGTTTGAGAGAGACCATCTTCATCCTACGTCTCCCATGGATTGATAAACCTTAGGTCATCCACTTGAGGGAAATTTTCTACTGTCCTACAAACCTGTGCACTTGCAGGCCCAACAACGTCTGAGAAGAAGGTTGTGTAGTAGACATCAGGCGGTTCTACGCATTAAATTAAAATATAAATGGCATTATTATTTTTGAATGAGATCATGAATTTTGCAAATTGCGTATCGACAAAAATCGGTCTATCAGACACCCATACTCTATTGAATTCTACTATGTGCATGTGTTTATTTCATAATATTCATCCATAGAGTGGGAGCGGTTTGAAATACAGGCAATGGATGCTTTTCCAATTCATATATAAACATTAATTAGTGCACTCCATGTTATTAGTGTGAAGCACTTTACACATTTGTCACTTGCATGGATACATTCCAAATTGCTAGCTACGAAATAGAATACATGTCGAATTCAACATAAAGGGGGTTTCGAAGATTCGAATTCATAGGAAGTGCATTCTTCTATTTGAACCCTAGATAATGGCATTTGTAAATCAGATGTAAAAGGGGGCATTAATCTTTGCTGTGCATTTGAACATGCTATATATATTCATATGCATGTCTAACTTTTTTTTGTAACCAAGGAGATTATATCTGGAACCATGCATGAACTGAGGTAAGTTGCATATTTTTTTAATATATACTCGTGTACAATGTATATTCAAATGTACCCCCTCCATTCCAAAATAATCGTAGCTTTAGGATTTTCAAGAGTAAAGATTTGTGAAGTTTGACAAATCCTGAAAGTTCAATTCAAGAGAACCGAAAACATTAATGCTTCTGCTCCCAAATATTGAATGAAGTGCCAAATAGGCCTCTGGTCACCCCGCGCGAGACTAATGTTTGGTGGTAGGAAATTACTGTCCTGACTCTGGCCCGTATAGCCTATCGGCCCGATGTCCAAAGGTCTAAACCGGGGTAGGTTTGTAACTTCACCAAGACACCTGTTTCAACCGCCTCTAAGAAGCATTCATACGCCATGGGCGCCTAAACACCCATGCGCTCGGCCGAAATCTATCCCGCACACATTTGGGACACCTGAGATTGTTGTCCTACCCCCAACCCGCAATATGTATGAAATTTTAGATGGGGGCAAAGTTTGTAACTTTCCCCAAATTTCAAACAAGCGCATCTCAAACCGAAACATTGTTCCCCCTTAGTTCCCCACCTCCCTTTGTTTCCCCATTCATACTCCGTGGGTGCCAAAACGCCCTCTCCACCAGCCGCGAAACCCCAGCCTCCTTCATCCTCCACCCCATAGCGGCTAGTCCACCGCCACCCTCCTCCATCACACCGGAGCCGGTACCCCGACGTCATCGTCCAACACAACCGCAACCGTAACGCCCTCAAGGACTTAGCAGCTGAAGCCGAGGCAGAGCTGCCTCCACAACGCCGACACCGACGTGCGCCGTACCAAAACTACTCCGACCACGCCGTCCTGCACCTCACTACTGCCGCTCCACTGTCGCAACCGTCCACCGCACCGAAGCTGTTCCCGCTACGCCGTCGTTCGCCACCTCGGATCTGGTTCCCCGCCGCCGACAGACGGCCACCGCACCACACTCAACAACTTGGCCATGGGTTCGTCCAAGGCTCCACCATCCTCCACAACTTCTCGTTTCCAGTGAACCACAAGAAGATCATTGGAAAAACAAAAGGAGGACACAGCACTGCCAACAGAAAGAGGTACTCCTCTTCCCTTATTCGTGCAAATATTACGTCTCTGCTCACACCGTATTCATCCTACGAAAGAAACTAGTTGAGCACTTCTTACTACATCTTCTTCGTGATACTAAATGCACAAGGTTTCCTCCCTTTACTATTTCACCTTTGCTAGAGGTTAGTAGCCCGCCTGGATTTCAATTCAGGGTCAGTCAAACCGCAATTAAAAGAAGCAGCACCCGCTTAGGCGCGCGGAGCACCTACTCTGCCTATTCGCCGGGGAAGCGGCGCATCGGTGTCTATTATAGGGGTGTGGGGCGCAGGAGCTGCTTGTGCCCGATCTGGAGGTCGGCGGGGCTTGAATGGATGGCCGGGGGCAGTGCCAAGCACGGCGGAGCGGTGAGGTCGAGGGGCGGGCGCAGCCAGGGGACTCGGCCGGTGGTCGCTGGCGTTTCAAGGAAGATTGTCAACACTGACTGGCTAGAGGTAGATGAAGGCGATCTACCCGTTCTTTGTATGTTGGACGGTGCAGAAAAAATGGACTGGCCTATTTGTTTTTAGTCGACTGTTATTTTCATAGAATCATGTAGTAATTTCGTGTGCCATGCATGTTGTAGAGCTATCATATGTCTCCCGTCATTTATTTCTCACCGACCTGCTATCTGCTACCTTTACACTGTACTAATTGTGCACACACTTCACCCATACTCACACTATTGTTTTTTTATGCATGGGTATTTCAGACTCTGACGCAGTGTTGATGAATGCAGAAAAGAAAAGACAGAAATCGCTCCAGTGTAATTCGAAGATAAGCACTAAGCGTTTCAGCACTCTAAAGGGTGCAGTGTCAGCAGTTGGAGACAGTAAACGTAGCTCTGCAGTTGATGATCTCAATTGCCACACACAACCATCCCTGGTGCTTGCTTTAGCTTCGCACTATCAAATGTGGTTGCATGTTGCATATGGTGTCTAGCTTGTATTGCTTCCAATTTGGTTAAATTGCATCTGCTTACTTTACACATTATACCTTTGCTAATGACATGCCTTCCTGTTTTTGATACATACAACATATGTCTATTAACCATAATCGTACATCAAACTAATGCTCTTTTGTATCCCTTGTCAATCACTTATGATGAGACACTCACCCCAGTGGGCTACTGTGAGATGCCCTACTCGTTTAAAGAGTGCAGTGTCATCCTCCCCACATGATTCTTAAGAAACAGCAAGGCTAAATGAAGATAGTCAACGTAGCTCTCTAGTTGACGACTGCAATTCCCCCACACCACCATCACAGGTGCTTGATCTTACTTGGCAGTGTGATATGTGGTTGCATGTTGCATATGGTGTCTACCTTGTAATGCTTCTAATTAGGGTAAATTGCATCTGCTTAGTTAACACATTATACCTGTGAATATGACATGCCTTCCTGTTTTTGGTACATACTACGTCTTTCTATTAATCATGTTCTTACATCAAACTACTTTTCTTGTGTATCCCTCATCAATCACTTCTGACGATACACCTTCAAGTTGACAGTGTAATATTGGTTGCATCTTGCATATCATTTCAAACATGTATTGCCTCTAATTTGTTGAAGTGCCACTTATAATGAGATGGTAGAGTGATTTTGGTTGGACCTTTCATATGGTGTCAAGATTGCATTGCTTCCAATTTGTTGAAATGCCTTCTGCTTAGGCTTTTTCATACATATTCCATCCTCCTGCAATGTGGTTGCCATACTAAAAGTTGTGTTCGTCAGTATCATGCATCAACGAATTTGGAAGTGCAAATTTCATTCCTTTTTTCTTGTGTGTTTACTTGACAAGGCAAAATCCGAAAGGACGAAGGCACGAAATGATGGTGGTCCTCTGGAGCAACCGAAACAGATGATCTCTGCAGATTCTCTTGCTACTTGTATAGCAGTGCTAGTTCCAAATCTCATCTCCCCTACTCCACAACCCAAGGTGATTGCTCTAACATGGCAGTGTGATATCTGGTTGCATGTTGCATATGGTGCCTAGCTTGTATTGCTCCTAATTTGTTAAATTGCATCTCCTTAGCTTACACATTATACATGTGAATATGACACGCCTTCCTGTTTTTGGTACATACTACATCTGCCTATCACGCCATGTTCTTACATCAAACTATTGTTCTTGTGTATCCTGCATCTATCGCTTATGATGAGACAGTCACGCCCGTGGGTTAATATGAGACACACTACTCTTATAAAGAATGCAATTTCATCCTCTCCACATGATTCTCAAGAAGCAGCAAGCCTAAATGAAGATATTGAATGTAGCTCTGTACTTGAAGACCGTACTTCCCCTACACCACCATCACAGGTGCTTGCTCTAACTTCACAGTGTGATATGTGGTTGCATGTTGCATACGGTGTCTAGCTTGTAATGCTTCTAATTAGGGTAAATTTCATCTGCTTAGTTTACACACTATACCTGTGAATATGACATGCCTTCCTATTTTTGGTACACACTGCATCTATGTGTTAACCTTTTTCTTACATGAAACTACCTCTCTTCTGTATCCTGCATCAATCACTTATGATGAGTCACCTTTATTCGTTGCATATTGCATATTATTTCTAGCATGTTGTCATGTATTGCTTCTAATTTGGTCAAATAGATTTGTTAGGGCACCCTTTTAATTTGGCAGAGTGATATCGGTTTCATCTTTCATATGGTTTCTAGCTTGCATTGATTCTAACAAGTTCAAGCACCTTGTGCTTAGTTTACACTTTATACATCATACATGTCCATATGTCACGCCATCCTGTTTTTCATACATATTCCATCCTCCTATCATGCGGCTGCCTTACATGAAAGTAGTGTTCGTCAGTATCATGCATCAATGAGTTCTGAAGAGCAAATTTTATTCATTTTTCTTGTGGGTTTGACTTGACAAGGCAGAATCAAGAAAGAGGAAGGAAAAGAGTAAGGAAGGCGATGATGGTGGTCCTCTGTAGCAACATAAACGGAGCATCTGTACCGATTCTCCTTGTACTGATAGTGCATTACAAGGTCCAAGTCTCCGCTCCCCTACTCCACCATCCAAGGTGCTTGCTCTAACTTAGCAATGTGATATCTGGTTGCATGTTGCATATGGTGTCTAGCTTGTATTTCTCCTAATTAGTGTAAACTGCATCTGCTTAGCTTACACATGATACGTGTGAATATGACACGCTTTCCTGTTTTTGGTACATACTATATCTGTCTATCCCACCATGTTCTTACATGAAACTACTCTTCTTGTGTATCCTGCATCAGTCACTTATGATGGGACACCTTTAAGTTGGCAGTGTGATATTGGTTTGCGTCTTGAATATGATTTCTAGCATGTATTGCTTCTAGTTTGATGAACGCCACCTATGACGAGACAGTTTTAACTTGGCAGAGTGATATTGATTGCACCTTCCATATGGTATCTAGTTTGCAGTGCTTCTAATTTGTTGAAGTGCATTCTGCTTAGTTACCACATCATAGGTGTGAATATGTCAAGCCGTCCATTTTTTCGTACATATTCCATCCTCGTATCATGACTTTGCCTTTCATCAGAGTAGTGTTCGTCAGTATCATGCATGAATGAGTTCTGAAGAGCGAATTATATTCCTTTTTCTTGTCGGTATGACCTCACAATGCAAAATCAATAAAGCTGAAGGAAATTGGCAAGGCATTGGATGATGGTGGTCCTTCCGAGCAACTGAAATTGAGGTTCTCTACATATTCTACTCCGCCATCCTCCCAACAAGATTTGCAAGACAACACAAGGTTGGATAGTCAACGTAGCTGTGTATATTACTCCACCATCACAGGTGCTTGCTCTAACTTGGCACTATTATATGTGGTTGCATGTTGCGTATGATGTCTAGCATGTATTGCTTCTAACTTTGTTGAATTGCATATGCTTACTTTACACATAATGCCTGTGAATATGACAAGTGTTCCTATTTCTAGAACATACTATATCTAATCACACGATGTTCTTACATCAGACTACTGTTCTTGCATATCCTGCATCAGTCACTTATGCTAAGGCACCTTTAAGTCCCCACTGTGATATTGGTTGTGTCTTGCATATGATTTCTATCATGTACTGCTTCTAATTTGTTGAAACGCCATACAGTTTGAACTTGGCAGAGTGATATTGGTTCCATCTTTCATATGGTGTCTAGCTTGCAGTGCTTCTAATTTGTTGAAATGCCGTCTGCTTAGTTACAACATCATAGGTGTGAATATGTCATGCCATCCTGTTTTTCATACATATTCCATCCTCGCATCATGTGTTTGCCTTTCACCCGAGTAGTGTTCGTCAGTATCATGCATGAATGAGTTCTGAAGAGCGAATTTTATTCCTTTTTCTTATCGGTTTGGCTTCACAATGGAAAATCATTACAGTTGAAGGAAATTAGTCCGGCAGTGGATGATGGTGGTCCTTCGGAGCAACTCAAACAGGGGGTCTCTACAGATTCTACTCCGCCATCCTCCCAACAAGATTCGCAAGACAACACAAGGTTGGATAGTCAACGTAGCTGTGTAGATGATGAGCACATCTCCCCTACTCCACCATCACAGGTGCTTGCTCTAACTTGGCACTATTATATGTGGTTGCATGTTGCGTATGATGTCTAGCTTGTATTGCTTCTAAGTTTGTTGAATTGCATCTGCTTACTTTACACATAATGCCTGTGAATATGACACGTGTTCCTGTTTCTAGAACATACGTGTACATGATGAGCACATCTCCCCTACTCCACCATCACAAGTGCTTGCTCTTACTTGGAACTGTTATATGTGGTTGCGTTTTCCGTATGATGTCGAGTTTGTATTGCTTCTGATTATGTTGAATTGCATCTACGTAGCTTACAACTTACACCTGCCACGATCACTTACCCATAAGACACATTTAACTTGGGACTGTCATGTAGGTTGCATCTTGCATTGCCTTCTAGCTTGTACTGCTTCTAATTTCTTGAAAGGGCACTTACGACGAGACACTTTTTACCTGATAGAGTGATATTGGTTGCATGTTCATATGGTGCCTAGCTTTCATTTCTTCTAGTTTTGTTGAAATGCCTTCCGCTTACTGCTTTTTCATACATATTCCATCCTCCTATCGTACGTGTGAATATGAAATGTTGTCTTTTTTGTATATATTCCATCGTCCTATCCTGCGCTTGCCTTACATCAAAGTAGTGTTCGTCTGTATCATGCATCAACCAGTTATGCAGAGCTAATTTTATTCATCTTCTTGTGGTTTTGACTTCATAAGGCAATATCAGAAAATAGGAAGGAAAAGAGTAAGTTAGGGGATGTTGGTGGTCCTCCGCGCCGACGCAAACAGAGACTCTCTAGATTTGCCACTGCTACTGCTAATGAAGTTGAAGTCCCAAGTCTACATGATGAGTTCCTCTCCCGTACTTCACCATCGCAGGTGCTTGCTCTAAGTTGACAGTGTGATAATTGGTTTCATGTTGCATATGTTGTCTAGCCTGTATTTCTTCTTTTTTGATTAAATTGCACCTACTGAGTTTTTTTGTTATACATGTGCATATGACATGGCTTTCTGTGTCTAGAATACACTGCATCTATCTATCATACCATGTTCTTACATCAAAGTACTGCTATTCTGTATCCCGCATCAGTCACTCATGATTGGAGACTTTTAACATGGTAGTTTGATAGTGGTTGCATCTTACATTGATTTCTACGTTGTACTGCTTCTAATTTTTCGAATTGCCACTTATGACAAGACACTTTTAACTTGGAAGAGTAATATTGGTTGCATCTTTCATATGGTGTCTAGCTTGCATTACTTCTATTTTCTTGAAAATCCTTCTGCTTAGTTTACACATCGTAGCTGTGAATATGTCATGCCGTCCTATTTTTCTTACATATTCCATCCTCATACGGTTGTCTTACATCAAAGTATTGCTTGTCTGTATCATGCATCAATGAGTTCTGAAGAGCGATTTTATTCTTTTGTGTTGTGGGTACGCCTTGACATGGCAAAGTCAAAAAAGAGCAAGGAAAATAATATAGTAGGGAGTGGTGTTACTCGTCGGGTGAAATACAAAAGGATCTACCATCGAGATTCTGCTAGTACTTACAGTGCAGTAGAAGGTCCAAGTCCACCGGCTAAATCTACAAACACAGTATTACCTGCTCCACCAGCTGCAGCATCCGCTTCAACTATACCAGCATCTCAACGAGTTACTCGTTCGTTTGCTCCGGAACTGGCCAGTTCCCAAGCTGCCTTCACACCTAACACTACTTCCGAAGCACTACTGACACAACAGGACTTGGCAAGATCAGATGAACCTCATGAGCATCAACACCAAGACGGTACCTGACCGAGTCAAGTTGCAGTTGCATGCTCCATTATATGTACTCTCACAGTTTGATGTACACTAACACTTTCCGTATTCATTGTTGAACTAGCACCACGGCGCAAGCAGAAACAGACATCAGGGATAATGCTTGACAAATTAACAAAATCTAAAGGAGGAAGAATGGAGATCCATTTTGAGGCAGGTTTAAAAAGGCCACGTGATGCTACAGAGTCAGCCAAGTTAGTATCAGAGGCATCCATTGCTGTTAGGTGTCATGCACGTATCCTCCCAACGTGGATCCAGTACAGGAATGAGAGAGAAAATGCCCAGTTTAATACCTTCCTTGACCATTTATCCATAAGTAATGTTATTCATCGCAATTAGTATTACTTTCTTGCTCTATCCCATACTTTCTAGCTTCCTCCTAATAAGACTCACATTCTTTTTTCAACAAATGAGGTTCAAGTTGGATCCGAAAGATGATGCAACCAAACAAGCATGCACTCATGTTTTTCAGTCTGCTCTGCGACAGTATTGGTACCACCTTAGAAAATCTCACTTTGAAGGCAAGGATAACAATGAAATCGCCCAAACATCTCCAGTGGAATATATTACAGATGAAGACTGGACAGCCCTCGTCAAACACTGGTCTGATCCAAAGTATCAGGTAGGCTATATATCTGATCAGACCACATACTGAACTTGTATTTATGTATGTGCCTTACAAGTGTATCTTCTTCTAGGCTAACTGTTTGAAGAACAAAACCAACTGTTCTAAAGTGAAATTCCAACAGACAACAGGATCTCGTAGCTATATTGCACACTGCGAGGCTCTTGTAAATAGCTGCTACTTCCTTCTTTTTGTGTGCCATATTATCGTATCTATATTGACTTGTTCCAAATACAGAGGAAAGCCCGTGTGGACCAAAAAGAACCTAAACCAAATGCAGTGCAAATCTTCAAGGATTGCCACACCAGCAAGATGAAGGGCATGAGCACACCAGTTCAAGCCGCTGTTGTAAGTCCTTACTCCTCCTGCCTTTGAACTGATTGGTATTGTGATGTGTTCATTTAACTACTTGGTTTGTAGCCAATGTCAGTTACTCTGTTCACTTTTATACACAGTTGTCTTAACGTATCATTTCACCTTACATGGTTTAAAAGAGATGAAGGATATTCTTTTGGTCTTGATCTGTAATCTAGTTGTTATGTTCACGTGCGCACACAAGGATAAAATAGCTTGTTTGTTTTATATCTGTTTGCCCATGATATGAATGATGTCATACTATGTTCATCCTACTTTAAACCATGTCTCTTTATCCTTAGATGTCAATGAATGTGAGGAAATAGACAATACAGTAGGCATGCTACATGGACATATGTTCCGAAAGTGATTTTATTATGCAGCTGGCACTACAATACATGCTAATGTATTATAGTAGTTCACCAAAATAAGTTATGTATAAACGTGTAACCTACTTTGTTTGTTTTTGTCTCATTAGTAACTTATCTGGTACACAAATCTACAAGTTCAAACTTTCAGGAAGCTATGGAACAAATGATTGAACAACCACAATCACCTGAAGGTGACGATGCTACCACAGGCACAATGTCACCTCTTGCTGCAGTGCGTCAGTATCTCTCCACTAATAGTGCAAAAGGCACCTTCCTGCGTAATTCTGGGTTGGTTGTCAAGGTAACCTCGTCCAAATTGCCTACTGAACAAAACCTTCCTGCTAGACAGAGTGATATATCTATGCTCCAGACACAAGTCCAATCCCTAATGGACGTCATTTCGGAAACAAGAATAGTGGTTGACAAATGTCGTCAAGATATGAATGGTTTTGAAACCAGACTATCAGACATTCGCAACAATGGTGGAAAAAAGGTGAAGATCGTGCTGCTCCATCAGATTCTACAGCCTGAAACATTAGCACTCAGGTCAAATGATCTGTGCTTCTATACATCTAATGGTGCTTTTATCTGGAAGGACTGTAAACTTTATGCCAACAGGCCTTTTGTTGTATGGTTGGAATTTATTTTGTTGTGATACAACATTTATGATGCTGCCATAGGCTGAAGTAATTACGACGCTATTTTTGTATAGTGTAGGCTTATCTTAGTAATGTATTCGGCCGAAAGCTTCGTAGGAGCCCAACATGCCAACATTCGTCGGGCCCATTCCAATTGGGCTAAAAACGATTACGGGTCGAAATCGACATGTAGCCCACTAAAAATATCTAGGCCTAAATCAGCATAAGCTTTCACATTTTTCTGGTAGGCCTATGCCCATATGAGCCTTTAACGGGCCTAAACATAATTTGGGCCCTCGGTAAAAATAGGCCGTTTGCAGGTGTAAATATCTCGAGCCCATAAAAAACATGGGCCTTTAATAGACCGAAAGTGAGATTGGGCCCTGATTGTGCCAAATAACCCACTGGTCTTAGCAGGCCGAAATGGTGGCCCATTTACGATGCGGATCTTTGACAGGCCGAAATTCGGACGGGTCGTAAATGCGCCGACCTAATACACGGGCCTTTAACAGGCCGGAACTTCGGTCGGGCTAGATTATCGTCATTTTTATATGGGCCATTAATGGGCCCGATATGACGTTGGGCCACATATGGCCCATGGTTTTCGTCCGGTGTTAACAAGCCGAAAATGACAACAGCCGAAAGTGGCCCAAATCTGTAGTGGGCCTTGAACAGGCCGAATGTCAGACATGGCCGAATATGACCCAAATCCTTCACGGTCGTTTATGGGCTGAAAGTTTTGATGGCCTGTAAATGGGCCCAAATGAAGCAGGACCTTTAACAGGCCGGAAATACACCGGGCCGTAATTCGGCCCAAATACTTAGCGGATTGTTAACGTGTCAGAAGTGACCGTGGGCCGCGATGATGACAAGTTTAGGACAGGCCATTCACGGGCCGATTTGACACTAGTCATACGGGCCTTAATAGAGAATGTTGGGCCTTTAGCTGGGCCGACCCATTATGGTCTGCAAAATCTTGTGGGCCTCTAGCTGGGCGGGCCCATTGTGGTCCGCTAAATCTTGTGGGCCTTTAGCTGGGCTGGCCCATTATGGTCTGCAAAATCTTGGGGGCCTTTAGCTGGGCTGGCCCATTATGGTCCACTAAATCTTATGGGCCTCCAATTGGGCCGGCCCATTTAAACTTTATGGGCCACTTTTGGGCCCGTCTACGTGTCACATAGGCCCATCTCGACCATTGGATGAGTGACACATGTGCCAACGTGGAGCTCACGCGTGGATCCGTCGGCCAATGAGAATTTTACACGTGGAAAATTAGCATTGGTCGTGGCTGTTAGTGGGTTATCGGATCTAAAACCGGACCCGATAGCTTAACGGCGGTTAACGGCGTCCCGTTACGGTGGATGCCACGTGTCGGTCACCCTTGACGAAAGCACTTCTATGACGCGCGATTTATGGCCATGGAAGTGGACACTTCCGTGATGATAATTTTGGTAATGTCATGGAACACTTCTACGACAGCACAGGTATGACTATCTTGATTCTGTCATAAAATCGTCATGGGTGTACATGCATGACAAAAAACGCGACCTACTGTGACAAACACGTATCATCATGAAAGTGTATTTTTTTGTAGTGTATGATTTCGATCTTTATGGGGGTTTTCAAGTCTTTAGAATCTACATGTAGTAATGAAGCTGAGACTCCAGTTTGTTCAGGTATTGTGGACTTCATTTGGAGTACCACTTATCTATCAAAATCTTTCATCATTTACTTAAAACAGTCGATTGGTCATACATTGAGTACCATTTTACTGGAATTAACCGATGCAAGTCCAAGAAGGATTGGTCGGTGCTGCCGGCTGGCATCAAGTTTGATCCCACGAATCAGGAGCTGATCGACTACCTTGAGGCCAAAGTGAGTGCTGACAGCGCGAGATCTCACGCTCTCATCGATTTGTTCATACCAACCATCGACAGCGATCACGACATATGCTACACCTATCCTGAGAAACTTCCAAGTGAGACACCAATCGTCCGTCTACTTGCACAAACATATTCCTTTGTTTATAGCTCTATTTTTCATTTTAGACGCAGACCTAGTGAAGCAATTAAATATGATCGTTAATAAAAAGTGAAACAAGTGACTGCAACATGCCAAAGATGTTATGAAAATGCCAACTACGTACACTAAAACATGTATTTGACAATACTGCAGGTATCATACTAAGTGGCCTAAGCAAGCATTTCTTCCAGCGCAACTCCAGGGCATTCAAAAGGGGCACATGGACGCGTCGCAAGATACAGTCAGAGTGCGGCGTGCATGCGATGTGGAACAAGACCGGCAATACCTTCTCGGTGATGGTCAATGGCCGGCAGACGGGCAGCAAAAAGGTTCTGGTGCTGCACATCAACAAGAACTTCGACCATCAGAGGACCAACTAGGTGATGCACCGGTACCACCTCGGGGACCTGGAGCAAGAGAAGGAGCGGGAGCTGTTCCTCTGCAAGATTTTCTACCAGACAAACACTAGGGCTAGGACTAAAAAGATTATAAGTTAGTTTGGTATTGGTACTTGTACTACCTGGCCGTCTGCAAGTTGGTATTGTTGTTAAGGATCTTTCGGTATGAACTTGGCATTTGCTTCCAACCATCATGTCGAGGGTTGACGTGGATATAATGCTGAATCATTTGTTTCGAAATGAATTTTTAGGCACCTGATTTTTATTTGATGGATAGCATAAGCACCTGTCGTTCGAATTCCCAGTTCTCCTAATTTTTTACATCTTCGAAGTACGCAGGGGATCCATCCGGTTTCACAGGCTGATAGTTTTTTAGACATCACAAGCTAATAGTTGGATGCAGCACATCAGGACTGGGTTGTGGCATGCCAAGCCTAGCTACAAATTGTTAAAAGAGAGGAGCGATGGATTTGGGCCTTCCAGAACAGTTAAGTGTCGTGACCTCGATCTGAAGCGCCTCCCATGGACTAAAAAATGCCTAGTCCGTTATTATTAGTCAAAATATGTAAAATATTCTATAATGAAAATAAATATGTAAAATGCAATGAATTTAGTGCGCTTTCACCGAAAACCATCTGATTTGCATGAAATTCGTCCCTGAAACCACAAGACGGCTGTTCATATAGAGCCTAACCGTACGAAACCAGTAGGTCTATGGCCGTACACAAGCAAGTGCATGCACTTATTATCACGATGGAAAAATAATTCTAACGTCTGAAACAGTGAAACCCATGAAGCCTTCAACGTAGTCAATAAACGAGAGAATTATGCAAGTATAGACTGATAACTGGGATCCATCAGGTATATTGTTTTTTCAGGTCAAGCAAGTTTCAACTAGGTTGTAGACTACACAGGCTTGGTTTTGTTTTTAACAGGCCCATCCCATGACGACAACGGGGCACAAAGATCCAGCAGGTATCTACTGACCTATGGCACGCCAGCCTTAGTTATATGTTGTCTTAGAACATCCGCAGGCGTTTTTTTTACTGAATCAAAGACATAACCCAGTTCTATTTTCCTCTTGAAACGCCATGTCCTACTTCCATTTTCTAATCTCTACCTATAGTTTTACTAGTTCATATACACATATTATTATATTAAAAATACATAAAGTTCCCTTTTCATCTTTACATCCGTTTTTCCCTCTCAGCGCTAATTGTTTTACCACTGGTTCTCTCTTAATCAAGTCAATTATCCCATGTCTTATTAGCTTACGAAAATAAAATGATATTTTTTGGCAAATAAATAAGTTCTTAAAAAATAAATGTTTATCATTTCTAGATTAAAACAGTTCGGAGTCCACCAAAATAGGCAAAATAAGGTTGAACTTTTTGACAGTGGTCCTGGGCAGAAAATGGGCTGTAATAAATTCCTTAAGAATTAGCAAATGCGCTGCAAATTATTAAAAAGTAGCAAATGGGCTCTATGTTGTCTGCCACAGATTTGGAGACTGACTTGTGGGCCTACTAAGTTCATGCGTACACAAGGTTTCCCAAAAAAAGAAACTTAGTCAACAATCGACTCTACGAGCGTCAGACCGTTAGATGTCAATCTAGTGTCAATCATGCTTCTTCAGTCTCTGATCTTCCTGCTCCAGCCGCCCAAACCAGCACTGACAGAACAGCCTGCTCCCGCCTCCCGTGGCCGGTTGTGCTGCCGGGCAGGCCACACGCCCCCACCATACTCGCATCCCTGGCCTAGCTATCCCTCTACTCACCCACACCTCCTGTTATTCTCCAGCGACAGCAGCCTCACATTGCGGTCGAAAAAGTAAACCCTTGTACCCACTCTGCATGGGAAACAACTGCTGAGTCTTCCTCGGCTCCGGGTCGTTCCCTTACTTGGCCTCGCCATCGTCCACTGCCTTTGTGATCTCGGCACGGCGTGGTCAACGAACGACATCCATCGGAAGAGGACCGTACGTGGAAAGGCTGACAGTTGGGTCCACGGCCGCACGCAAGGAAGTGCCTCCTTTTTTTGTGCGTAGGAAGTGTCTCCTTATTACGTGCAAAATAATGATTCCTCCTCCTGACAACTGGGACTCATCGGAAGGGCCTCTGTATTTCACGAAAAAAAACATTCGCCTCGCTGACAGCTCGGATCCACCAGCCATTACGCACAAAAATAATGAATAGCCCCGCTGCTAGGTTAGTCCCACCATATTTGGAGGCTGGCTTGTGGGCCTATTAAGTTCGCGGACGCAGGGCTTTGTCAACTTAGTCGATATAAACGATTCTAGCTGCGGTGACCGTACAGTGTCCATCCAACGGTCGTTGTGCTTCTTCAACCTCTGGTCTTCTTGCTCCTACTACTCACACCAGCGCCGGCCGTGCCACCTGCTCCTTCCTCCCGTGGCCGGTTGTGCTGCCATGCAGGCCTCACCGCCCACCCTACTCCCACCGCTGGCCAGGCCTTCACTCTACTCACCCACACCCCCTGCTATTCTCTGGAGACGGCAACCTCAAACCACAGCCGAAGTAGTCAACCCTCGTACTCCCCTCTGCATGGGCATCCAATGTTGCGTATTCCCCGGCTCCAGGTCGTTCCCTTCCTAGGTCGCGTCGTCATCCACCACCTTGGTGCTCTCGAGCGGTCCGGCGTTGTCAACACGGTCAACAAACGATAGCCATCAGAAGAGGACTCTAAGTGGACAGGCTGACAGCTAGGGTCCATGGCGGCACGCAAGGAAGTGCCTCCTTATTACGTGTAAAATAATGATTCCTCCACATGACACCTCGGACCTACCAGAAGGGCCTCTGTATTTCGCAAAAAAAATGTCCCCCCTGATAGCTGGGACCCACCGGCTTTATCTTCGCACGGAAGGAACTGCCTTCTTACCCCCTGACAGCTGGGACCCCACCAGGTTGAAGTGAAGGTAGCGTCATCTGTCCGGTCACGAACGTGTACGTACGTAGCGGTTGATCGGTCTCTCTGCAGCGACGTACCGTGGCCGAGTAAGGAGCGACACGTGTTGAAGTAGAGGCACCGACGTAGCGTGTCACGCAGTCCCATCTATATCGTGTACACGTACGTATGGCCACACTTCAAGATAGTAAATACGACTACATATGTACATATGAGCGGGGTCCCTAATGCGTACAATGACTAATCATGTTCATCGGCAGCCAACCGGCTGGGCCAGAACAGAGTAAACAGCGTCGTGTGTTCATCGGGAGCCAACCGTCTTGGACGGAACAGCCGAAACAAGGTCTGGTGTACCACAGAAAGGAGGAAACGGCCTTCTGTTCGACCATGTACGATCGATACGGGGTCCTGTTCATCAGGAAGGGTCTGGCGTACCGCAAAACGGAGGAAACAGACTTTTGTTCGACTTCCTACAATCAAAATGGGGTGTTGTTGATTGGGAGGGGTGTGGCGTACCGCAAAACAGAGGAAACAGACTTGTGTTGTAGCACCTACGGTCGAAACGGGGTCATGTTCATCGGGAGGGGTGTGGCGTATCGCAAAACGGGACTCCACGGGCTACTGTTCATCCACCATCGACTTCCTCTAGCCTCCATCTACTACTGTTCATCCACCGTAGACTTCCTCCAGCCTCCACCAACTACTGTTCATCCACGGGGGCCTGTTCATCCAGCCTCCACCGGCTACTGTTCATTCAGCCCTCCATGGGGTCCTGTTCATCCAGCCTCCACCGGCTACTATTCTACCAGCCCTCCACGTACGGGGTCCCTCCACCGGCTACTGTTCATCCACCCCCACCTCCTCGATCGGGGTCATGTTCATCTAGCGGCAACGCCCTCTAATACCACGGGATCCTGTTCATCCAACCCCCACAGGGAACTGTTCATCCAACCCCCACAGGGAACTATTCATCAAGAGGCAGCTTCGATCGGCTTCAGTTAGCAGCAGTAGTGAAGGAATCACTCGGGTTCAGTTAACAACAAGGGATCGATCGAGGTTTAGTAATGTAGCTAGTGCAATCGCTAAGGTTCAGTTAGAGCCCAACGCCTCGCTCGGGTTCAGTTAGAGCGCAACGCCTTGCAAACACGCGCATACGTGTATGAGAGAAATGCACAAACCTATGTGTATCGGTCGGCCCCGACCACCCACCGTAACCGGGAACTCCCTGAAATTTCCCTCGCCCTCACTTCTACCACGATTTTTCCGTCATGGACGGCCCAAAGAATGTCATGCAGGTGCGTCTCCGGCCCGCCCAGGAAGAAAAGCCCTTTTTCTGTCATGATTTTTTGTCATATAAGTAGGATCCCACCACATCTATGATGATACCGGGTTTTGTGACAATTATCATCATAGAAGTGTCATAAGCATGACAGGAAAAAAAATCGTTCGGCTCAAAATGTCACGGATGTGTATTTTTTTGTAGTGGATGCAAAGGATCAATATGAGGCACATACGGGCTAAGAATATACTTGCTCAAATGATATTCATTGAAGATCTCAAACATTTTAGTTTTCCAATAACCATAAAACTCCCCATCAAGGATAGGCACTCTATGTCTAATACTCCCGAATGTAGACTCATCCATCTTCCTCCAATGGTGATTAAACCAAAGCAATGGAGACCAAAGCTCTGATACCAATTGAAATATCGAGAAGAGGGGTCTAGAGGGGGGGTGATTAGACCCTTAGCAAGTAAAAGTGGTTGTTTTACAATTCTTCAAGTTAATTAAGTTTAACACATGTTAGAGGGCACACAATACATTTTACACAAGCATGACATGAGTATAGACAGCGGAAAATTGTAAATCATGCAAGTGCAAGAATGTAAAAGGGATGGGAATTGGAATGAGCAAACACAATGGAGACGCGGAGATTTTTGGCGTGGTTCCGATAGCTGGTGCTATCATATGTCCACGCTGATGGAGACTTCAACCAACAGAGGATAGCGGTTGCGTGAGTCCACGGAGGGCTCCACCCACGAAGGGTCCAAGAAGAAGAAACCTTATCTATTCCACCATGGCTTTCGTCCATGAAGGACTAGCCTCACTCGGGTAGATCATCATGAAGTAGGCGATCTCCTTGCCCTTGCAAACTCCTTGGTTCAACTCCACATGATCTTGGAGGTCCCAAGTGACACCTAACCAATATAGGAAACACCACTCTCCAAAAGGTAATAGATGGTATGTAGATGATGAACTCCTTGCTCTTATGCTTCAGATGATAGTCTCCCCAACACTCAGCTCTCTCTCATAGATTTGGCTATGGTGGAAGAAGGATTTGAGTAGAAAGCAACTTGGAGAAGGCTAAAATCAAGGTTCAAATGGTAGGAATGGAATCTCTTGATCTTAGCACATGAGCTGGTGGTTCTCTTTCAGAAGAATGGTAGAAGTATAGTCATGTTTTGATGGCTCTCTTACTAAGTAAGAGGGGGTGGAGGGGTATATATAGCCTCCAGACGAAATCCAACTGTTACACACATTTGACCCAACTCGGTGGCACCGATCAGAATTCTCTGTGGCACCGACCTGTGTAAAAGATGTGAACATTGGAGGTCTCAGTGGGACCGAATGGAAACATCTCGGAGCGACCGATGTGCAGGCAAACCTTGCTTCGGTGGCACCGATCGCATCATCTTAATTAGTAAGACCGAAATAAAGCAATAAGGCAACAGAAGGTTGGAAGCCATCTCGGTGGCTCCAATTGCAAAACTTGGTAAGACCAAAATAATTGCAACAGATGACAGAGAGTTGGCAAGGCCATCTCGATGGGAATGGGATCCATATCGGTGGATCCGATTTGTTAGGGTTTGGCTGTGGAAATGTTTATATGAACTCGGTGGGTACGGATAGGTAGGATTTGGTGGAACTGAGTTGTATTGTATGGTTTAGGACATATTTGGATAGAGAAAGTGGCTGGTTTTGAAGCAATATCACTAAGCACTTGAGCAACCAGATCATCATCAAAACCTCATACCCTTTTAATAGTATTGGATTTCCTATCTTGGATCACTTAACCAAAAATGTAGATTCTTGAGCTTTTGCCAATCCATGTCATTAGCATTTTGAAGGGTGCCACATCCTCATGTCCCTGCCATGCCACGTTGAACTTGTCTGAAAAGTGCTAGATAAAACTATTAGTCCAACAAGGAATATGTTGACATTAATTACCAAAACCACCAAGGGAGCAAATGTGCTTTCATATATTTCGATGATGGGCTTCCTCAAATGTCTGAGGTCTTCATGTGCAAGCAAGTTGGATGCGCACCAACTTAGTTTTTGTTTGATCTTTCATACACTTATAACCCTTAGTGCATTCGTTGCATGGCAATCCCTACTCCTCGCAATGATATCAATTGATGGGCATCTCCATAGCCCATTGATTAGCCGCGTCAATGCGAGACTATCTTCCTTTTTGACTTCCCCTTATTGATCTCTATCACCACAATCTATTCCACCCATAGTGCTATATCCATGGCTCACGTTCATGTATTGTGTGGGGTTGAAAAAGCCAAAACACATTGAAAAGTGTGATCCAACTGTTTGGTTTGTCATCTGGGTGGTTCATGATTGATATTTTGTGTTAGGAAGACTAAGCATGACAGGCTATATGATTTTGTAGGGATAGTGTTCTTTAGCATTTTTATTTTTAAAGGCATGATTGTTTATTGGTATGCTTGAGTATTGATGTCTTTATATCGAATTATAGTCTATTGCCTTGAATCACTCATTTCTCAATATTCATACCATAAAAGAGATTACATGATACACATGTTAGGTAGAATTTCACATCAAAAGTCTGTTTTTATCATTTACCTACTTAAGGACGAGCAGGAATTAAGCTTGGGGATGCCGATCGATAACTTTTTTTATTGTTCCATGCTATTATATTATGAATCTTGGATGCTTTATGTGCATTTTTATACTATTTTATATCATTTTTGGGAACTAACCTATTAACCCAGTGCCTAGTGCTAGTTGTTTTCTACTTGCTTTTGGTTTTCCAGAAAACCAGTACCAAATGGAGTCCAAACGCTATGAAACTTTTTGTTGATTTTTTCTAGACAAGAGAGACCCTATAAGCTTCTAGAGGAGCCCGGATGATGAACAAGGAGACGGCAAGGCAACAGGGCGCGCCTAGGGGCAGTGCGCTGTTGCTTTGTGGGCCCCTCGAGGCTCCGTCTGACCTAACTCCACCTCTATAAATTCAGAAATATTCCCAAACCAACAAAGAGCCACCCTAAACACTTTCTCCGCCGTCGCAATCTTCTGTTCTTTCGCTATCCCATCTGGAGGCCTTCTCCGGTACTCTGCCAGAGAGGGAATTGATCATGGAAGGCTTCTACATCATCCTTGCTGCCTTCCAATGATGCGTGAGTATTTCACCACAGACCTACGGGTCCATATCTAGTAGCTAGATGGCTTCTTATCTCTCTTTGATCTTCAATACAATGTTCTCCTCTGTGCTCTTGGAGTTCCATTCGATGTAATCTTCTTTTGCGGTGTGTTTGTAGGGATCCAATGAATTGTGGGTTTATGATCTGAATATTCATTGAAAGTAACTAAGTCTTTTTCTGAACTTTATTATGCATGATTTTTATAGCTTTGTATTTCTCTCGAACTATCCATTTGGTTTGGCTAACTAGATTGATTTATCTTCAGTGGAAGAGGTGTTTTGTAATGGGTTCAATCTTGCGGTGCTCTATATCCTAGTGACAGAAGGGGACAAGACACGTAGTTGTATTATTGCCATTAAGGGTAAAATGATGGGGTTTATTCATATTGATTGGGTTTACTTTGTCTACACCATGTCTTAAGGCGTTACTCCGTTTTTGAACTTAATACCATAGATGCATGCTGGATAGCGGTCAATTGGGGGAGTAATAGTAGTAGATGCAGGCAGGAGTCGGTCTACTTGTCTAGGACGTGATGCCTATATACATGATCATTGTCCTGAATACATCTTAACTATGCGCTTTTCTATCAATTTCCCAACAGTAATTTGTTTACCCATCGTATGCTATGTGCTCAAGAGAGAAGCCTCTAGTGAAGACTATGGCCCCCGCACCTACCATTATCATATTATAAAAACTAAAATTCCTTTGCTGTAATTTATTTACTTTTATTTTATTTTGAAATTTATCTATCTATCACTACAAGATTTAATCCTTGCAAGTAACTGGTCAAGGGAATTGACAACCCTCTTGCTCGCGTTGGGTGCAAGTATTTGCTTTTGTGTGTGTAGGTGTTGTTCATGAGGCTTTGTGTGATTCTCCTACTAGTTCGATAAACCTTGGTGCTCACTGAGGGAAATACTTATCTCTATTGTACTGCATCGCCCCTCCTCTTCAGGGAAAATCCCAACGCAGCTCACAAGTAGAACATACATTTCCTTTGCTTCTGCGTTACTTCTACAAAACCTGAGGTGAGAGGGTATTTTGCCAATCAACACTTTGATTACTATACCTATTATCATCGTTACAAGTTTTGTTCTCTTTGCTCGTTTCCGTATTTGGGTATCCCTGTAATCACTATCACTATGTCTAGCCACATGATAATGGATAGTGTAATGCCGAGTGGGCCTCGAGAGTATCTCTTCAATGTCAGAGGAGCAAATCCTAGTCTTGAATCATTGAGAACCTTGACATACCTTTTTGGTGTACCCATAAGCTACCTTTATGATCTCCCAGTTACAGGAAACATTTGACAACCCCAAATTGACCATCTGGCACGAAGGCCTACAATATTCTCATGGTCTAAGGACACGAGTAAATGATAGCACATAATATCATAATACCGATTACTAAGTTATGATGGATCCACACAACATATTATAAGTTGTGTCTATCCAACACCATTTGTCAACCAACAATGTGTTCTCATTACTGTCGACATTCTTGTTACTTCCACAATGCCCATGATAAAAAAACAAAAACGCCTACAATATATGAGCTAGTCTTAGAGGCGAGAGTAGGGATCTATTTGGTGTTTATGTTTCCACACATACATATGAGTTTTCCTTTGAATCTTACATTCAAGAACCATTGCAATTATAACATAGAAAAATAAACATAATTACAAACATGGAAACAAATAATACTTTATTATTTCTAGAGCATATTTCGAACACTGATCACATCAGCTTGCTGAGGAGGTGTTGGAGGTCTCCTGTCGTCGACACAGGAGATGTGGGCTCGAGTGGAGGTCTTCAAGGTGGTGCTAGGTGGCAACGTTGGTGAATCCAACAACGGCCAACGAGATTCAACGTGTTGATCTTCAATAGCAACCTGGCCCAACTAGGTCATCGGATAAGAGGGAGTCGGAGCATGCTCTTGGACGGCGAGAAGCTCAATTTCAAATCTGGATTTGGTGTGCAGCGACATGCGCAATTTGTCTTAGTTATTTTCTAGGGGGTCTTCGTGTTTGGTTTGGATGACGAGACGAGGGTGCACCCTAGTGTAGGAATATTGTCTTTCCCATCCTATCCCCGTTTCATGAGTGAGCTTATCCGATTTTGTTGAGTTGTGTCTTTGGTGTCACTTCTGGGATCCTATACAGCGCCTTCAATGCCAGTTGTCACAACTGACGCTCACGCGCAGCCCTCCTGGGCCGGCCCAACAATCTGCTCTCAAACACAAAAAAACTAATGGTTTTATTTCTGTGGCTATTCACAAATAGCGGGATTCGAACTCCGAATGTGAGTGTTGAGAGTAGTCGCTCGTAACCACCACATGGAGCTCATTTCGTTGACCACACATATGAAAAACCGCTATTTGACCCTTCTTTAGTTCACATATATTATATATACCCAGTATAACTTATTTAAAAAGAAAGTATAAATTCAAAAAATAATTCTAAAAAATATTGAAAAACCGGCACAAATTTGAAAAATGTTTCATAGAAATTGGAAAGAGTTCGTGGAAATGAAAGAAGTTCATCAATTTTGAAAAAAAGTTCATCATCTCGAGAAAAAGTTCACAAATTTGAAAAAAAAAGTTCATCAATTTTGAAAAAACTCACAAATTTGGAAAAAGTTTATCGATTTTTCAAAAAAGTTCATCCATTTTAAAAATAGGTTAATCAATTCTGGAAAAAGTTCATCCAAATTTGAAACAAAAGTTCATCAATATTGAAAAAAGTTCACGAATTTCAAAAAAAGTTTGTTGATATTGAAAAAATTTCGCAAATTTTGAATAAAAGTTCATTAGTTTGAAAAAAAGTTTCATTGATTATGAAAAAAAAATGTTGAATTTTAAAAAAAATTCATCAAACCAGGAAGAAGAAAAAAAAAGGAAAAACAAAAACAAAAATGGAAAACAGGAAAATCAGGAAACAAAAAGGAAGATAAAGAGGAGGAAAAGATGAAAGTAAGCTCATCTAGTTGCGGTGGCGGGGTGGTTACTGCAGTGTGCAACTAACCAGGAAGTCCCCGGGTCGATTCCAAGCACTAGCATTGTTTTCTAGGTTGGAAAACAGGAAAAACAAAAGCTTGATGGGTCGGCCTAGCTCACAGGAGGGGTTGTTTGCAAAATGGCCTATAACAGGCGTCTGAAGCCCTAAATAGGAAACGCCGCGATGGACTGATGGATATGTGTCCTTGGTTTGTTGGATTGGGCCCTTGGCGTGGCTCCGCGCTAAAGAAGAGCATTATATAAGAAAAAACAGTAGTGGGTGCAATCAGTAGAGATCACACAGGAGCTTTCCTAGGGGCAGCAACTATGATTTTCAGGAATATTGGTGATCCTACTATTCTCGAGGCGCTTGATCTATGTGAAGATCTTAATTTGCAACATATTCAGATTGCATTCGACTGTAAGGGGGTAGTCGAGGAGATCCACAAGGGAAGTGCAACCTCTTACGATGCAATCATTCAAGAGATTAAGCTCCATTCGGCTGGTTTTATTTCATGTAAAATAGGCCATGAGTATAAGAGCTCCAACAGCTCACAATCTAGCGAAATTTGCTTTGTTTTTAGGGTCTCGCCATCATGTTTTGGTTAGGTCAGCCCGTTGAAATTCCTTTCGTCCCTGTAAATATTGCGACGGTCGAATAAAGCTTCAGGAGATTGTTTAAATAAAATCTAAGAAAAAACATTCACCCCTAAAAAAATCTAAGAAAAAATGAAAACAAAAAAATGTTAAAGAAGTGCACCGTCAGCCGAGCCAGGGATCGAACAAGAAACGTGAACTGAACCTGTCTTCTTCTTCCTCTGTCCTACTCCTGTTCCTCTCTGGATCCTCTATTTCTCCGGTGGCCGCTCTCCCCAAGCAGCGTTACCCTTCTCTCCTCACGTCCGGCAATTGCCGCGGCAACGGGCTCTGACATTTGGCATTCATAGCCACGAATCCCTCGAAAAATCCGACCGAAATTTTCCCCAAAATTCCCCCCAAATCGATTTTGCGGAGGCCATGAGTGTGGCGACGACAACAACAGAGGTGGCCTTGAACGCCATCCATGGGAGCCTGGTGCAGCTCAGCGGGACGCTGGGTCGTATGGCCACCAGGCAGGATAAAATGCTAGTGGATCTGAAGAAGATGACGGCGGCGCTCGTGCCCAGCGCCACAACCACGTCGCTTGTCATGCTGGGCCAAGCCCCGCCGCAACCAGCGACCAAGCCTTCATCACCCACAGCTGCCTTGGACTACCGTGGCACTGCTACCGCCGGTCTGCATGTCCGCCCTGCCCTCTTTTCCACCACGCCCACAAGGTGTTCGACACTTGGCTCGGCTGTCCACTTCGGCACAAACTATGTCGCAGTCGTGTTCCGATGCCAGGAACGGTGCGCTGCAGGGTGTTGGTGGGACTGGTGTGTACATGCCCACAGGTTGTCCAACCCATGTCCTTACATGCTCGCTGGATGTTCCTGGTGCACGCGCTCGGGCGCCGTAGACACCACACAGCGACACATCAGCGTCCAGTTGGACCGGCTGGCAAAAGCGGCGCAGAGTAACCAGCAGCCGTACGAGGCCTCGACGTGGTGATTCGAGGACATACTGACGCAGACAGCGGCCACCACAACAACCCTTGGGCCGCGTTCTCTAGAGGACGATGGTCCTAACCCGGAGGCTTTTCAATTCCATGGGAAAGGATGTGTACTCAAGACTGACACTGCTGAGATCCATTGTGGCACCCACTGCAACGACCATACCAGATGGGAGCCTCCTGTCCGTGTCGACAATACCACCGGCAGTTCTCGGGAGGGACAAGGTCGTGGCTGCTGGTGCCTTGCAAGCGGAAGCCGACCTCGCAGCTATGACGCCCACCAGGTTTTCGACACTGTCCTGGACATTGACACCGAACTACAGCGTTCCACACTTGCCTATGAAGCTACTCTGCGTGCATCCCAAACTGATGTTGTGCTCGATGGAATGCCGGTTGCGTTGGCTGACAAGTTACAACTCACCGAGGTGCTCACAATGTTGGAGGTTTGTCCCTATTTTCTGAGCTTTGTGTGGGTGTTGCCGCCTTGCCGGTGAGGTGGAGACAATGCTTCCCAAGGACATAGCATGGGGCAATGAGCTTGATTACAATGTATTCATTCTATTGGTGAATCGTCATTGCCCCTAGAGTTGGCTATGGATGCCTACATGAATTTTGACAAAAATGTGGATAACGCCAAAGATGCTGCAAATTTGATCCAAGTACATTGGAACAAGGTATTGGGGTTGAGTCCACCGCATGGGCAGAACGCTTTAGTTCCTGGGAATTCTGGAATAGGAGATGCTCACGATGTGTTTGACAAGGCGCCATGACTGAGGAACATTGCCTTTCATCCTGGAATTTTTGCAACAAATCTTGATCGGCTAGTGCCGAACAAGATACCATCATGCCAGCGAAGTGCTTTCAGTCAGTGGCTCAGTAATACCGTACATCAAGATGTAACAGTTAACATCACAAGCTACTTATTTCTAGTCTTCAGCTTGAAATCAACTGGTGCTTTCTACAGTTTGTAGTTGCTGGGAACTTGAGGGTAGTAGCATTGAAAACTTGGACATGATATTGGTTTTGCAAGTATACAGAGAGCTATAGAAGTGCATCGATTTCTTTTCCATGCTACAGTTGGCAAGCAAGCTTCAGTTCAAGCAATGGGATCCCGGTGTCCTGGAGATTTTTGTTGCAGAACTAACAAATCTGCACGCACGGACAAGGGATGTGTGCCGCTGGAGTTCATGGCACAGACATTGGAACTACAGTGCATTGCAACCTGAGCTTTCCATTGCTTGTGGGCAAGCAATGTTTCTTGGAGGCGGCAATGCCATACCCGTCAATGGGAGCATCCTGGGATATGTGTCGTGGTCCTATTGAAGCTATAAAAGAAGAGCATCGTCAGCCGAACCAGGGATCGAACAGAAACGTGAACTGAACCTGTCTTCTTCTTCCTCTGTCCCACCCCTGTTCCTCTCTGGATCCTCTATCTCTCCGGTGGCCACTCTGCCCAAGCGGCATTACCCTTCTCTGCTCCTGTCCGGTGATCGCTGCGGCAACGGGCTGTGACAGCTGTCCCTGGTCCAGGCCTGCGTGGTGTCCTCCTCCTCCTCGGCACCATTGTACACGGCGACGGTGGATGGACCTCTCTCCACCACCGACGCGTCCTCCCTGCTCTCAGTCGGCCACATCGTATTCAGGATCGCGGGTTTGAGGCACTTCTGCCCGCGCTGCTGCGAGTATGTCACGCTCTCCTCGTCCACAGCGGCCCGTGGTGCACTCTCCTCATTGTTGTGGCGCTGACAAGGTGTTCTGGCCGAAGCTACTGCTGCTGCACCTGGACCTGAACTTGGAGGAGGAACGAGGGCTCGCTGTGACAGTGGTGCTGCACCACACACGGTTCAGGTGAGTCTCCCTCGCTGTCAGGTTCACCGTCAACCATGTAATCACCGCGGCGGCGGCAACAGCACTGGCCTCGCCGTGAGCCTTCACTCTCCTCCTCAACGACTGCGCCAACGACGGGTAAGCCACTAAGCGGCTTTGTCAAATGGTTGGTAATTTCAGCCTTTAACACCTGGATTTCAGGATTCGGGATTCTGGTCGATGCTTGATTTTGTGAGATGAAGTGCACTAAGGAGGTGTATTAGGAGAATCCGTGACATGTTAAGCTTTTTGCTTCAGGGAACAAGATAGATTCAATCTCTATATTTTTATGTGGTTTCAGATCCCATGGTAGGCCAGACCCTCTTCTACGGGCAAATCTCCTCTCTGCTTTTTCATATGCGTGCATACTGTTAGTTACTTCAGCACCTGTTGATTTGCCACCAATGCGGTTGTACCTGTTCCTTTCCTACATCCACGTCCACGGATACACATGCATTTCCTTATGGAGTTTGGGGATCGTCCACTTTGGTGGGCTCAAAGTTTACGTAGCGACTAGTTACATGTTTGTCAATCATTTGGTGGGGTCAAGCTCATGTAGAGAGTTCTTCCTTAATGAAGTACATGATATGTACTTTTTTTCACCGTTTTTTGCTTGCTTAGCTTGATAAACATTGTACTACTATATGATTCACCAGACATCATTAGCCTGCTGGCTGTGGTAGGCTTAGGCAAGATAATTTTGATCATTTTCTAAATACTCTCTTAATGTTTGTGGGCCTAATCATACATCAGAGGAATCCTAGCTTGTTCTGGTTTGCTGGAGGGATTTCTTTGCTTTGCACAGATAAGTTTGCCTATGTTATTCGAAATTCTAACGAACACATTTCATAATCAGATCCTTATACCTGAGACAACTTTGAACACAAGCGAAAGACTGAGATTTCTGATTCATTTTTTTGTCTTAGCATTAAATTTGTCTGCCCTTTTTTCTATCCTCGGAATTGGACTATCAATAAATACGTCATAAGACTGGAAACATGTTCCCTGTGTTTCTGTGTAGCTTATGAACAAGAAAATAAAACTGTATACAGTTCTGCTAGATATGATCTATAATGGAAATAACAGAAGAGAGTTATTTCTGCAATGGCGCAAAGGTTCAGTTTGCTTAATCAAATTGAGTATACATATACTAGGAGTTGAATTGCATGTTTATGACAAGGAGTTGTTTGCTCTTCCTCAAAGTTACAGTGCCAGTTAGCTGATTTGTAGTGCCCTTTTTATCACCTGGCATGCGAGAATTTTGACATGCTGGAGCTAAACCATTCCTTATTTTTTATGTCATATGCACGTTTCTTCAGCACTAGCATGTCTGCCAATTTCTGAATTCCATCTGAGGGATGTGATGCACTAAAACTGAGTTATGATAAGAACACTAGAATGGCAACGACAGACAGTCAACATAGCATGTTCTTGCAGCAATAACTATTTATGCCAGAAATACACCAGAGAATGGTTAGATGGATGGCCATTTGAAGCTGACCAGGTGCTCACAATGTTATTTAGACACAGTAATAGAAAATGGCTTTGTTTCAGTCTAGTCGTTCCATTCTATTTGTTTATTTTTCTTTGTTATCCTTTACTGTCAGATTTTCTTTCCCAGATCTACTATCCTTAGGAAGCTCCGATGCAGTATTTTTTTACGACATAAAACACTTATCGCCGGTGTTTAGGTGTTGTAGCCCTTAAGTTTTAAAACCTCTGGATTTGCGTATGGTCAAAATTAGTTGAAAGTTCTAAAATGAGGAATTGTGCTTCTTCCTATTTCATGTTCTGTTGCTTTAACTTGAAAGCGCCTCTTGTTAGTTTTCACTTACATGCTCACTGCTATTCTTTTCTTAGGTTCTACTATTGTGCACATGATACATATCATAAAAAACTTACCAGCTTTGTCCTCCCTCATGTTCAGTCATTATAAAGACCACTCTCGGCCACCAGAGCATTGGCCTTCAAGAGGATGATGAGCCAGTTGTCATGCTGCTAGCTGTTCGCACAGCTACAGTCCATCGGAGTCCAGAGCACTTATTGGGGATAAAAATGCACACTCTTGAGTAAGAGAGGATAATTGGCTAGCTATTCTTTGTCTTTGAGGTTCATGCTACCAGTCCTCAAGTCCTCATCATGGGCCACATGGCAAAAACATCAACTTATGTCTGTGCTCATTTCATTGGTGATAAATGTCAGGTATAACCCTCCATCTCTTTTCCAAGTACAAGTGTATTTTATGTTCGATATTACAAATCTAAAGCGAGCTGGTACTAGGTGCTGTTATTCCCTGATATATACCTACTGGCTATATATTCTCCTGCCACATTGCTTGCTTTTCTTTCTCAAACATCACCAAGCATTTATGTTTGTTAGAACTTTATCTACTATCAGACATGAGATGTTAAGTTGACAATTGCCGATGTAGCACCTCTGCTCATGGTGTTGTCCATGAGGGACTAGGAATTTCTTTTCTAATGTGACTTACTTGATTTGTAGCCAGACGAGACACCGTCATACCCCCACCTAGCTCGCTGTCTGTGGCTGAGCCCTCTGAATATGTACAGGTTTCTTCAGACCACTGCATGGTTCCTTCTCTCTTGAGTATGTACTTTATCATTCTGTTTGTGTTAAAGTACATATAATAGTGTCAATCTTAGTTATGGGCACTGCCAGGCATCCCAATATACAATGTTTTGCATGCCAGAAACAATGAATATTATTGATCAGAGTCTTTAGTATGCAAAATATTGCAACAACTTAACATGCTTCTTAACAACGCTAAGCTGTAAGGCAGCCAGAGTTCCATGCGGATCGATATATGTATACAATACAAATCACACTAGCCATAATAACTCAAGCACAGTCACCACAGTAATAAAGGCCCTCAATACATACCGTAAGGTACCTGGATCACACCAGCACGGCTTTGCAAATTGGGCAGCATGCATTCTCCTGTATCCTGACATGCTTCCTGATGCAGCTGGGGTGGTAGAGGTGGGTGCAAGGCAGCACCGCCACCTCCTCCCCAGCTGCAAAGTCTTCGACGCATATAACGCACGCAGAAAAGGCGCTGTCCGCCTCGGGGGCCGCCCCTCCTGGCGGGTACAGTGCTGTGGGTAGCTTCAAGCGAAGTGCTTTGATCCGTCTTCGTAGAAATCTGAAGAGGCGTCGCAGGAGGACGAAAAACGTGAGTATCAAGATCGGGCCACCGCACACACCGCCGACGATGGCAAGCTTCTTCAGTAGATCGCCGTCTTGGTCCGGCTGGTCCTGAGTCTTTGAATGCATCCTGTGCAGGCAAGAATTTTTTTATCGCATACGCTACACGTACACAAAAATCAGTCATCACTGAAGAATCTTTCCTCATACTCTTAGGTGTGCAACATACTGCAATAGAAATAAAAAAGGGTCTGCCTACAACTCTCAGTCGACTTATGTCAGCGCGTGTTAGCATATGGTGTCAAGGCATTTTTGTGGTTACCCTGTCGGCCTGCTTTTCTTTTATTTGTTTTTTTGGCTGGGTTGTCTCACACGCAGGCTGTGCTTCCTTTGTGGGCCGGGCTTCTGTCCTACAATTTTTTTTTATCAGGCTGGCTTTTTTTTTGTTTTACTTCTTCGCATGTATGTAGGTCAACAAGGGAAAAAAATCTGAAGGGAAAATGGACATGCAAAAGAGCTGCGTCAATTTCTGATTGTGCATCAGCGAGCCGAAGGTACACTCTGCTTGCCAAGTAGCTCGTGGCTGGAAAAACAAGTCAAGCTATGACTGAGTTGTACTAGCGTATCATATAGAAAAATCTCAGTTTTAAACAAACTGACCAAATTACGATCATATTTGTTACAACTATTTATCCAGTACACGACACTACTTACAGGAGGAAAAACTATTTTTGAAATTATTTTATATTAATAAAAACATTTACGTAACAAAGAAATAAAAAATTGTAGGACAGAAGCCCAGCCCACAACAAAGCTGCTGCCTTGTGACTTGTAAGCTGCTGCCTCAGGGTCCGGGGATGGCGGGACATGCAACTGATAGGTTTAATTAAAAATGCAAACAATGTGTACAGCTCTAGTAATGTAACTATCACAGTACTTACTTCTTTGCACCCTCGCAGGTAGGGACTCGAGCGAGTGGGGGGCACTTTGGTACTGCAGTGATATGAAGAAATTGGCAATCAGGGGTCAAAGAAATGAGAACAGTCAAAGTAGGGGAGGAGAAGCTAGAGTGCAGAGAAGCAGATAGGGAGAAGGAGCAGCAGATGAGGAGAAAAGAGGAGACTTACCAGAGTGGAGGGGATGATGAAGCCGCCGGTTCAGAACTCAGCCATGGAAGAGAGTGCTCTAGCTGCAACTGCCGGCCGCCTCCCAAAGCTCTGCTCTCAGTCGTTTAGTATGGTTTGCATCCCTCTCCTCTGTACCCTTTATATTTCTGAAAATCCTCTTATCCTGGTGGTTGGAACTTTGCATATATGGTATCCTGGATTTATGGGATCATAACCAATGCTGGATTCCTGGGATGATAGTCCATACTTAAGCTTTCTCTTTTTGTCATAAGATACCCTGTTTATGTTTGGTGATTACTTATGCTTGCCCTTTTGTCATCACTCATCAGTTTGTCCAGTTGGAGAACCTGTGATATGTAGCTCAATACAAAGCAGATAAAAGATAGATAACATGAGCCAACATTTGATTGCTGTAATATCAGGCGTCAAGATCCATTGGTGATGTTTACTTGAAGAAGCCGGAGTATAGCATGGACCCATTTTTCTGGCAAATTGGCCCTGTTATTGCGTTGAAGAGGCCAGCTCTTGGCGCTGAGCCACAAATTCATGTTCGCCAGCTGAAACCAACTGACCAGTTTCGGATATTTGCCTCGGACGGTCTTTGGGAGCATCTCAGCGATGATGATGCTGTGCAAATTGTCTTCAAGAACCCAAGAACGGTAGGTTCTGATATATCAGTATCATTTGGCCTTCCCACCATGTGGTATTTCCTCTATATGAATGATCTCTTAGACAGATGAAATAACGCCAAGTTGTGTGAAATAATTTGTGCAGGGTATGGCAAACCGACTAGTTCGGGGTGCCTTGAAGGAGGCCATGAAGAAGAGAGAGGTCAGTGTGCATTACCTGAAGACGATAGAGCGGCACGTGTGCGGCGTCATTTCCACGACGACGTCAATGTCTTCATGGTGTAGCTCGACCTGCACCGGGTCGCCGTCAGACCAGGGTTGTGGTGTGGACTCGAGCAGCAACTGCACCAGCGCTCCGGTAGACATCTCCTCCAGCTCCGCCCAGTCTGTGCAGCCACGGCAGGCTTACCGTGACTCTTGTTAGTAGATTTTTCTCTGGCATGGTGCTAATTACTCCCTCCGTTCCAAAATACTTGTCTTTCTAGCGATTTAAACAAGTGACTACATACGGATGTATATAGACATATTCTATTGTGTAGATTCACTCATTTTGCTTCGTATGTAGTCACTTGTTGATATCCCTAGAAAGACAAATACTCCCTCTGTAAATAAATATAAGAGTAGTAATCTAAACGCTCTTATATTTATTTACAGAGGGAGTATTTAGGAACGGAGGGAGTAGAAAATACAGATTATTCTCTGGCAACTTTTCCAAACTGCAATCCTAACTAGGAATGTTATGAAAGAAAAAGTGGCCTGATGACAATATATGTTCTTTTTGTAGCCATACAAGAGGAATCGGGGGTCCGTAACGAAACAGGGCCAACATGTACGAGTACGACCCAGACAACGTCTTCTGTGCTCAGGGTGGATCGCCGCATCGGCCATGATGTGAGAATCCACACTGAACATTTGCTAAACCCCCTCCCCATGGATACAACATCGGCAATAATTTGTCCTCGGGAACGGCATTTGGACGAGATCAAACCCGTGGGAGAAGTTAATGGGCTGCTTCATATCACTTGGCAATCTACTGGACAAAAAATAAACCCACGGGACAAGTTGGTGCGTCTCCCCACCGCAATTACGAACGAGGGTTGGGTTGGTTTGGGCATGTCACCCATTACATATTCAGCGATCTGTTGGTACCACATCCTAGTCCCTCCCAATAGATGGCTTCATCGATTCCCAGCTCATGGGCTGCACCATTAGCTTTCTCGGCGGAATGCCTGGATCACAAATGCAGAAAGCGGCGTGCATTTGTGTGGACTTCTGTTCATTGAATCACACGCTACGGGACAGATAGAGCTTGCGACCTATACAAGTTATCCCCAAAAAAAAAACCACAGTCCAAAACAGGTTGGAGGTTGCAACCTATATTAGATGCCAAAAAAGGAGAGGTGATTTGCGTGTCCTCTCAAGCGTCTCCCCATATGGCTGAATAAGATGATGCTTGAAGTGCTGTGCTCTGGACGGCATTACCATTACTCATACATGCACCGGTCAAACGCATGGCTCCATTGTCCCGCTGCAGCTACACGAATGCAAGAAAATGAACTCAGTTTGTGCTCAGTCCATTAAAACTGCAACTAAAAAAGAATTTATCAATTTGCGACTCATGGTAGAGTGAGTGGGGACCGCGGCTAGAGCGGCACATGTCAATCATAGGTGTCATCCTTGACTTGGTCAGTTTTAGAGCATCCCCCCCCCCCCCCCCCCCCCCCGAGCCCTTTTTCTTCGCCGACGACGTAAAAAGGGCAAAATTCGGCCCAGCCGAGCACCCCAAGCACCCCCAGAACCTCAAAAAAGCGCCGGCGAACCCAGCGCGTCGGGGGGCTGTTGGGGGCGCCGGCGGAAGCAACGATCAATCATATTCCCCCACACGTCCTTTTTCTCGGAGATTGTCCTGGGGGCAGCCACGGCGATTGTCCCGGGGGCACCCACGGCTGGAAAACGGCACTCGCCGTCCCCCCGGCGGAAGCGTTTTGCCCCCCAGGACGTGCTTTTTTTGGTCCGGCGATTGTCCCGGGGGGGCTCCAACGGCTGGAGATGCCCTTAGCTCCGATGACGCTTACATCGGCGGGAATATGGAAGTTCATGGGCAGCGCCGCAGCGGTGTCGGGGTGCCATTGTGTCCGAGCGCGTGACCTAAGCAAAGCGTTGGAATGGAACTAGTCAATGCAGGGCCTTCTCCTCCCAGGACACAACGAGCTATGTTTCCTTTGCGACTTGCAATCAAATAGGATATGTTTGGTACCTTGCAGTTTTCCCTGCATCTGTGGCTCAGTTTAGCCTGCCTATAAGATAATAAAGGCTCCGGGCATGTTCTGCGATGCGTTTTGGTTGACCACAAAAGGCTCAGCTAAATAGAGAAGGCCGGGAGCGACTTACGGGATTCGAAGTGGCGACCTACTATCCGCGATCGCGTGTAAATAGCCACCCCGCTAGACTAGAATTGTTGGCAGAAAGGTCGCTGACAGCTCAGACCAACTCCGAAAACCTCCGCGAACGAACAGAAACATCAAACGGAACTGTAAATTTAAAATTTAAAGCTTCGCGGGACAAACAGAACGAGTTCATCATAGTAGTTGATCACCATACATAGTTCATACACACACACTACATTTTACAATAGCTGGGGATAGGCGGCCACCGTAGGCCAAAATTGGCTCACCGGAGACATCTGGGTGCGGCGGCGGACATTTTCTCAGTCGTCTTCGTCGGAGACGAGGTCGATGTACATCTCGTCCTGCGCCTTCTTCTCGCGGCGCCATGCGTCTTGGTTCTCGACGAACTCCTTCTCGAGCCAATGCTTGAGGAGGACGTCGAGGTTCGCCAGCGACCGCCGGCGCTGCTCCTCCTCCTCCTCCCGCGCGCTGCGCACCATGATCGCCCGCTCGAAGACTTCCGCCTGGGCCGGGGGGAGGAAATCCCCCGGCCCGATGACGCCACTGCCCCGATGCATCGCCTCGACCTCCCGCTTCACCACACGGAGGGCCGGGAGATCCGCCGCCTCCCTTTTCACCCGTGTGAGGGCCGGCGTACGAGGACTCGCCCCACGGCCGGAGAAGGAGCCCGTGGCGGAGGAGGAACCCACGCCGGAGTAGATCAGCCCGTGTCGGCGGTCGTACTTCTCCGTCTTGCGGCGGAGGAGCGAATCCGGCGGCTGGAGGCCGTTGTTCGTGTACTTTCGCGTTGCGCGCTTCCTCGCGCCGTCCGCCCGGACACAACGCCCGTGCTCGGGGTCGCACCTCTCACCGGAGCTCCACATTCCGCCCCACATGGCTAGCCCAATTCTATTTTTTTAAAAGAAATACCGAGCGGAGGCCTACTTGCTTTCTCAACCCTGCTGGCCTGCAAATCTTTCAAGACAAGAGCGATGTATTTGCTTGCCCAGAAAATGGAGTAGTAAGAAATGGGATATAATTTTAAAAACACAGCAAACCGACTATTAGTTTCAAATATCCTTTTTTAAAGATTTTGACATTTCAAATTATTATTTTTGCGAGGACAATTATGTTGGATTTTAAATTGATATAGATTTATTATTTTTAAATTAGTTTGAATGTGATTCAAAATTTCGGAATTAAAAACAGTTCGGACCGCATCGAAATATGAAAATTGGATTGAATTTTTAACCGTGGCCAGAATTGAAGGAAATATGCCCTAGAGGCAATAATAAAATTATTATTTATTTACTTATTTCATGATAAATGTTCATTATTCATGCTAGAATTGTATTAATCGGAAACTTAGTACATGTGTGAATACATAGACAAAACATATTGTCCCTAGTATGCTTCTACTAGTCTAGCTCGTTAATCAAAGATGGTTATGTTTCCTAACCATAGACATGTATTGTCATTTGATGAACGGGATCACATCATTAGGAGAATGACGTGATGGACATGACCCATCCGTTAGCTTAGCATTATGATTGTAACAGTTTCATTGCTACTGCTCTGTTCATGACTTATACATGTTCCTTAGACTATGAGATTATTCAACTCTCGATACCGGAGGAACACTTTGTGTGCTACCAAACGTCACAACGTAATTGGGTGATTATAAAGGTTCTCTACAGGTGTCTCCGAAGGTGTTTGTTGGGTTGGCATAGATCGAGATTAGGATTTGTCACTCCGTGTTTCGGAGAGGTATCTCTGGGCCCTCTCGGTAATACTCATCACTATAAGCCTTGCAAGCAATGTAACTAATGAGTTAGTTACGGGATGAAGTATTACGGAACGAGTAAAGAGACTTGCCGGTAACGAGATTGAACTAGGTATGATGATACTGACGATCGAATCTCGGGCAAGTAACATACCGATGACAAAGGAAACAACGTATGTTGTTATGCGGTTTGACCGAGAAAGATCTTCGTAGAATATGTAGGAACCAATATGAGCATCCAGGTTCCGCTATTGGTTATTGACCGGAGATGTGTCTCGGTCATGTCTACATAGTTCTTGAACCCATAGGGTTCGCACGCTTAATGTTCGATGACGATTGGTATTATGAGTTTATGTGATTTGATGTACCGAAGGTTGTTCGGAGTCGCGGATAAGATCACGGACATGACGAGGAGTCTCGAAATGGTCGAGGTATAAATATTGATATATTGGACCATGTTATTCGGACACCGGAAGTGTCCTGGATAGTTTCGGATAAAACCGGAGTGCCGAAGGGTTACCGGAACCCCCCCCCCCTCCCCGGGAAGTAATGCGCCTTAGTGGGCCTTTAGGGGAGAGAGAGGGCCGCACCAGGAGGTGGCGCCCCCCAGGGGAGTCCAAATAGGACAAGGGGAGGGGACGCGGCCCCTCTTTCCCTCTCCCTCTCCCTCTCCTTCCTTCTCCTCCTAGTTGGACTAGGAAAGGGGGGAACCTACTCCTACTTGGAGTAGGATCCCCCCCCCTTGAGCGCGCCCCTTGTGGCCGGCCGGCCCCCTCCTCTCATCCTTTATATACGGGGGAGGGGGGCACCCCAAAGACACACAAGTTGATCTCTAGCCGTGTGTGGTGCCCCCTCCATAGTTTTCCACCTCGGTCATATCGTCGTAGTGCTTAGGCGAAGCCCTGCGTCGATAACTTCATCGTCACCGTCACCATGCCGTCGTGCTGACAGAACTCTCCCTCGGCCTCAGCTAGATCTAGAGTTCGAGGGACGTCACCGAGCTGAACGTGTGCAGATCATGGAGGTGCCGTGCGTTCGGTACTTGATCAGTTGGATCGTGAAGACGTTCGACTACATCAACCGCGTTACTTAACGCTTCCGCTTTCGGTCTACGAGGGTACATGGACACATTATCCCCTCTCGTTGCTATGCATCACCTAGATAGATCTTGCGTGATCATAGGGAATTTTTTGAAATTATCGCGTTCCCCAACAGTGGCATCCGATCCAGGTTTATGCGTAGATGTTATATGCACGAGTAGAACACAAAGAGTTGTGGGCGATAATAGTCATACTGCTTACCACCAACGTCTTACTTTGATTCGGCGATGCTATTGGATGAAGTGGCCCGGACCAATATTACATGGCCGCATTCATGAGACTGGTTCTACCGACGTGCTTTTGCACAAAGGTGGCTGGAAGGTGTCCGTTTCTCCAACTTTAGTTGAATCGAGTTTGACTGCGGCCGGTCCTCGTTGAAGGTTAAAACAACACACTTGATGAAAAATCGTTGTGGTTTTGATGCGTAGGTAAGAACGGTTCTTGCTAGAAGCCCGTAGCAGCCACGTAAAACTTGTAACAACAATGTAGAGGACGTCTAACTTGTTTTTGCAGGGCTTGCTGCGATGTGATATGGTCAAGGCATGATGTGATATAAATTGTTGTATGAGATGATCATGTTTTGTAACAAAGTTATCGGCAACTGGCAGGAGCCGTATGGTTGTCGCTTTATTGTATGCAATGCAATCGCCATGTAATTGTTTTACTTTATCACTAAGCGGTAGCGATAGTCGTAGTAACAATAGTTGGCGAGACGACAACGATGCTACGATGAAGATCAAGGTGTCACGCCGGTGACGATGGAGATCATGGCGATGCTTCGGTGATGCAGATCACGAGCACAAGATGATGATGGCTATATCATGTTGTTGGGGAACGTAGCAATAATTCAAAATTTTCCTATGTGTCACCAAGATCAATCTAGGGGATTCTAGCAACAAGAGAGAGAGAGAGAGGATGTGCATCTTCATACCTTTGAAGATCTCTAAATGGAAGCATTACTAGAACGCGGATGATGGAGTTGTACTCGCGGCGATTCAAATCGCGGAAGATCCGATCTAACGCCGAACGGACGGCGCCTCCGCGTTCAACACACGTACAGCCCGGGGACGTCTCCTCCTTCTTGATCCAGCAAGGGGAGAGGAGAAGTTGAGGGAGAGCTCCGGCAGCACGACGGCGTGGTGGTGGAGCTTGCAGTTCTTCTGCAGGGCTTCGCTAAGCACTTATGGAGGAGGAGGAGGTGTTGTAGAGGGGAAGGGCTGCGCCAGGGGAGGGTGCGGCAGCCCTCCCACCTCCCCTCTATTTATAGGGGCAAGGGAGAGGGGGGCCGGCACCCTCCAGATGGATCTAGAGGGGGCGGTGGACAAGGGGGGAGGCTTGCCCCCCAAGCCAAGGGGGGCGCCCCCTTTAGGGTTTCCCCAAACCCTAGGCGCATGGGCCTGATATGTCTCCGTCGTATCTATAATTTTTAATTGTTCCATACCAATATTCTACAACTTTAATATACTTTTAGCAATTTTTATACTATTTTTTGGGACTAACATATTGATCCAGTGCCAAGTGCCAGTTCCTGTTTGTTGCATGTTTTATGTTTGGCAGAAACCCAATATCAAACAGAGTCCAAAACGGGATAAAAACGGATGGAGAATTATTTTGGAATATTTGTGATTTTTGGGAGGAAGAATCAACGCGAGACGGTGCTCGAGGGGGCCACGAGGCAGGGGGTGCGCCCCAGGGGGGCAGGCGCGCCCTGAACCCTCGTGGGCACCCGTAAGGCAGTTGGCGCTCTTCTTTTGCCTCAAGAAAGCTAATTTTATGAGAAAATATGGGTGAAAGATTCACCCCAACCGGAGTTACGGATCTCCGGATATAAAAGAAACGATGAAAGGTAGAATCAGGGGACACAGAAACAGAGAGAGACAGAGAGACATATCCAATCTCGAAGGGGCTCTCGCCCCTCCCATGCCATGGGAGCCAAGGACCAGAGGGGAAACCCTTCTCCCATCTAGGGAGGAGGTAAAGGAAGAAGAAGAAGAAGAAGAAGAAGAAGGGGGCCTCTCTCCCTGAGGGAGTCCTGGACTAGGGGGTGTCCGGATGGCCGAACTATCATCTTTGGCCGGACTCCCAGACTATGAAGATACAAGATTGAAGACTCCGTCCCGTGTCCGGATGGGACTTTCCTTGGCATGGAAGGCAAGCTTGGCGATACGGATATATAGATCTCCTACCATTGTAACCGACTCTGTGTAACCCTAACCCTCTTCGGTGTCTATATAAGCCGGAGGGTTTTAGTCCGTAGGACGAACAACAATCATACCATAGGGTAGCTTTTAGGGTTTAGCCTCTTTGATCTCGTGGTAGATCTACTCTTGTACTACCCATATCATCAATATTAATCAAGCAGGAGTAGGGTTTTACCTCCACCGAGAGGGCCTGAACCTGGGTAAAAACATCGTGTCCCTTGTCTCCTGTTACCATCCGCCTAGACGCACAGTTCGGGACCCCCTACCCGAGATCCGCCGGTTTTGACACTGACATTGGTGCTTTCATTGAGAGTTCCTCTGTGTCGTCGCCTTTAGGCCCGATGGCTCCTCCGATCATCAATAACGACGCGGTCCAGGGTGAGACTTTTCTCCCCGGACAGATCTTCGTATTCGGCGGCTTTGCACTGAGGGCCAACTCGCTTGGCCATCTGGAGCAGATTGAAAGCTACGCCCCTGGCCATCAGGTCAGATTTGGAAGTTTGAACTATACGGCTGACGTCCGCGGAGACTTGATCTTCGACGGGTTGGAGCCACAGCCAAGCGCGCCGCACTGTCACAATGGGCATGATCTAGCTCTGCTACCGGACAGTGCCCTGGAGGCCGCACAAGTGTCCGCTCCGACCCTTAGCTCGGAGCCGACTGCGCCAATCGAGGATGGGTGGCTGGACACCGCCTCGGCGGCTGCTACCTCTACGGTGACAGAGCCGAATACCAACCCTGTCCTTTGTGAAGCTCGTGACTCCAAGGTGTCGGACTCCTCTCCGGACTCCGAACCTTCCGTGCCCCTGCCAATCGAATCCGATTGGGCGCCGATCATGGAGTTCACCGCTGCGGACATCTTTCAGCACTCGCCCTTTAGCGACATCCTGAATTCGCTAAAGTGTCTCTCTTTATCAGGAGAGCCCTGGCCGGATTATGGTCAGGACGGTTGGGATGCAGACGACGAAGAAATTCAAAGCCCACCCACCACCCACTTCGTAGCCACTGTCGATGACTTAACCGACATGCTAGACGTCGACTCCGAAGACATCGACGGTATGGACGACGATGCAGGAGACGACCAAGAACCAGTGCCTACAGGGCACTGGAAGGCCACCTCGTCATACGACATTTACATGGTGGACATCCCAAAAGATGGGAATGGCAATGGAACAGCGGAGGATGACCCCTCCAAGAAAAAGCCTAAGCGCCGGCGTCAGCGGCGCCGCTCTAAATCCCGCCACAGCAAAAATGGAGGTTCCGGCACCGGAGACAATAACACCCCGGACAGTGCCGAAGACAACCCCCTCCAGCAGGATTCAGTGCAGGAGGATGGAGAAGCCAGCCCTCAAGAGAGAGCGGCAGACAGAGAGGTAGAGGACGATAATTATATGCCTCCCTCCGAAGACAAGGCAAGCCTCGACGACGACGAATTTGTCGTGCCTGAGTATCCCGTCGAACAAGAGCGTTCAAACGCAGGCTTATGGCCACAACAAGCAGTCTCAAGAAAAAGCAGCAACAGCTTAGAGCTGACCAAGACTTGCTAGCCGACAGATGGACTGAAGTCCTTGCGGCCGTAGAGTATGAACTCGAACGCCCCTCCAAGAGCTACCCAAAACGCAGGTTGCTACCTCGATTAGAGGAGGAAGCACCTAAACCTACATCACCAGCGCATAATACGACCGACCGGCCACCCCGTGGCCGCGACAGAGAGGCCTCTTGGCCCTACACTCAAGCCGCACCCCGGCGCCGCTCAAAAAATACCAAGGCGTGGGAAAATGCGCCAGACCTGCGGGATATACTCGAGGGCAAGGCAAGGCAAACAAGATCGATCTACGGATCGCGTGGGCGCCCCACGATACGTGATGACAACCGTCACGCCGGATACAGCAATTCCGGCCGGGGTGAACACAGTAGACAAAGCTCATTTGAGCTGCGTCATGACATTGCCCAATACAGAGGCGTCGCACACCCACTACGCTTCACAGACGAAGTGATGGATCATCAAATCCCTGAGGGTTTCAAACCCGTAAATATTGAATCATACGATGGCACAACAGATCCAGCAGTCTGGATCGAGGACTATCTCCTCCACATCCACATGGCCCGCGGTGATGATCTACACGCTATCAAATACCTCCCACTCAAGCTTAAAGGACCAGCGCGGCATTGGCTTAACAGCTTGCCAGCAGAGTCAATCAGTTGTTGGGAAGACCTGGAAGCCGCATTCCTCGACAACTTCCAGGGCACTTATGTGCGACCACCAGACGCCGATGACCTAAGCCACATAATTCAGCAGCCAGAAGAATCGGCCAGACAATTCTGGACACGGTTCCTAACCAAGAAAAATCAAATCATCGACTGTCCGGATGCAGAGGCCCTTGCAGCCTTCAAACACAACATCCGCGACGAGTGGCTTGCCCGGCACCTAGGACAGGAAAAGCCAAAATCCATGGCAGCCCTCACAACACTCATGACCCACTTCTGCGCGGGAGAGGATAGCTAGCTAGCTCGTAGTAACAACATGACCAAGAGCCCTGGTAATTCGGATATCAAGGACACCAACGGCAGGTCTCGTCGCAACAAGCACAAGCGCCGCATTAATGGCGACAATACTGAGCATACGACAGTCAATGCCGGATTCAGAGGATCTAAACCCGGTCAGCGAAAAAAGCCATTCAAAAGAAATACTCCGGGCCCGTTCAATTTGGACCGAATACTCGATCGCTCGTGCCAGATACACGACACCCCCGAAAAGCCAGCCAATCACACCAACAGGGATTGTTGGGTGTTCAAGCAGGCAGGCAAGTTAACTGCCGAAAACAATGACAAGGGGCTGCATAGCGATGACGAGGAGGAGACCCGGCCGCCGAACAATAGAGGACAAAAGGGTTTCCCCCCACAAATGCGGACGGTGAACATGATATACGCAACCCACATACCCAAAAGGGAGTGGAAGCGTGCACTCAGGGACGTATATGCGATGGAGCCAGTCGCCCCAAAGTTCAATCCGTGGTCCTCCTGCCCGATCACTTTTGATCGAAGGGACCACCCCACTAGCATCTGCCATGGCGGATTCGCCGCATTGGTTCTAGACCCAATCATCGACGGATTTCACCTCACTAGAGTCCTGATGGACGGCGGCAGCAGCCTGAACCTGCTTTATCAGGATACAGTGCGCAAGATGGGCATAGACCCCTCAAGGATTAAACCCACAAAGATGACCTTCAAAGGCATCATACCAGGTGTAGAGGCCAACTGTACAGGCTCAGTTACACTTGAAGTGGTCTTCGGATCCCCGGATAACTTTCGAAGCGAGGAGTTAATCTTTGACATAGTCCCGTTCCGCAGCGATTATCATGCACTGCTCGGACGAACCGCATTTGCAAAGTTCAATGCGGTGCCACACTACGCATACCTCAAGCTCAAGATGCCAGGCCCTCGAGGAGTCATTACAGTCAACGGAAACACCGAACGCTCTCTCCGAACGGAGGAGCATACAGCGGCTCCCGCGGCGGAAGTACAAAGCAGCCTCTTAAGGCAATTCTCGAGTCCGGTTGTTAAGCGGCCGGACACCGTCAAGCGCGCCCGGAGTAACCTACAACAAGACCGCCTGGCACGTTCCAAGCACGCGTAGCAATGTGGCCCCAAACCCAGCCCTCGCGAAATCGCGAGACCAGTACCACGCGTACATAACTACGCTCTGGAGATACCATGGGCATAGGGGTAGGGGCACGACCACGGCATGCCTGGAGAGCGGCTCAACCGCACCAGGGGCTCCCAATTGGGTCGTTCTTTTTTTCTTCTTATTCTCAGGACTCTGTTTTCCAGAAGCCCTGTCCGGCAGTAGAATTGCCGAACTCATGATGCAACAGCCAGGGAAGCAGAAAAGCTACGTCCAGTGTCCAGGTGGTCTCTATTACGAGCAGTATACCTGTTTTACATACCATCCCGCAGCCTACCCCTAGAGGGGGACATGTTAAATAGTCCCATCCCTTGCTTATCGCACTATTTGTATCGTTCTGCTTTCATTGCAGTATTTTTTGAATAAGCAATGCATCGCCTTTTGCCTATCATTGCATTCCTTTTTTATCCATATATGTTCACTTATGACATGTTGCATCCGTATGCCTTGGTACGGCCAAATACACCAGTGGCTTAAGTTCCCCAAAATATGGTGCGATAAGTCCGAACACTTTCACAAGTGCGGAACCCCGAACTTATAGCATTATATGCATCGGCTCCGAATCATGTCTTGGGTCAATAGTTGGGTTTGCCCGGCTCCCATGTTTTGGTACCTTACATTCCGTTATATCGGCTAAGGTAGCGCTGGGAGAACCACTGCGATTGTGCCCGGTTGAGCTGGGTTGAGCACCTCAGTGGAGAAAGCTAAAACTGACCGTCATGATAGGGCGATAGCCGGTCGCTGTTCGAGAGGTTTTTTCGAGTCCCTAAAGACTTATGCCACTTAGAGCGAGGAGCCGGCTTTGTCCGGCCCAGGCGTGGATAGCGCCCCGAATTCGGTCTTCCGAACACTAGGGGCTTCGCTGAAATGTAAAATTATAGAATTCTATGGCTAAGTGGGAGTGTTCAAGCATTATAAGTCTGGTTGCCTCATTCGTTGTGTTGAGCGCCTCCCTCGAAGGACCCAAAAATGGGAACAAGAGCGCTCAAGTTTATCCCGAACACCCCAGCACTCGTGGCATGGGGGCTGAGGCCAACGACTTGCCATCTCTCAAATTCAATAAATGGCCGCACAGAAGGTAATATTTTAAATTAACAAGCGTTGCTTAGCACATATGAACAAAGTTTTCAGCGTACAGGATAACAAATGAGAGTCTACTCAAAAAAATTACATCTTTGGAGCACTCACCCGCTATAAGGCGGGCACCCTTCAGGACACCCTTATAGTACATCTCGGGCGTGCGATACTCCTTGCCCGGCGGTGGCGCGTCCGTCACAAGCTTCTCAGCGTCCATCTTGCCCCAGTGCACTTTAGCACGGGCAAGGGCCCTACGGGCACCTTCAATGCAGACAGACCGCTTGATGACTTCAATCCATGGACAGGCGTCCACCAGCCGCCGCACCAGACCGAAGTAGCTCCCAGGCATGGCTTCTTTAGGCCACAGCCGAACTATGAGGCCTTTCATGGCCTGTTCGGCCACCTTGTGGAGCTCGACCAGCTGCTTCAGCTGGCCGCTCAGGGGCACCGGATGTCCGGCCTCAGCATATTGAGACCAGAACACCTTTTTCGTCGAGCTCCCCTCCTCGGCTCGGTAGAATGCGGCAGCATCGGACACACTACGGGGCAGATCTGTGAACGCTCCTGGAGAACTCCGAATTCGGGTAAGCAATGGATAATTCACTTTTACATGCTTGCTTTGCATGAAGAATGCCTTACCCGCCGCTATCTTTTTTATCGCCTCAATCTCCTGGAGGGCCTTATGGGCTTCGGCCTTAGCGGCTTTGGCACTCTCAAGAGCCGAGGCGAGCTCGGACTCTCGAGTCTTCGAGTCACGCTCCAAACTCTCGTGTTTTTCCACGAGAGCCTGGAGCTCTTGCCGCACCTCCGCCACCCGCGCCTCCTGCTTCTCTCGCTCGAAGTGTTCCACGGCCGCATTGCTTTCGGCCTTGGACACCGCTTCCTTCAGGGTCGCCACCTCGTTCGTGGCCCCTGCAATACTCACGTTATTCCTGTCATTTTTTGCAACCAAATCCTTTCTATAAGGTATTACTTTAATAAGGTATTACTTACCTTTCCTGTCCTCGAGCTGCTTCTTGGCACGGCCGAGCTCGTTCTTGGACCACTCGAGGCTCTCCTTCAATACATTGACCTCCGCAGTCAGTGCGGCAGAGGTCAGCAGCGCAGCGTGCATTCCCATATTGACATGCTTACGTTAGACTCCTGCGTATATCTTTTTAGATCCTCAGTTCGGCTTTTCTTTCCGAACACCAAACTGAGCATCAGGGGCTACTGTCTATGCGGTAATATTTTTACATATCTTAAATTACATACCTCAAAGCCTGTTAGAAGGCTGGTACAGGCTTCAGTCAGCCCGCTCTTGGCGGACTGAACTTTCTGGATCACCGCACTCATAACAGTGCGGTGCTCCTCGTTGATGGAGGCGCCATTAAGCGCCTCGAGCAAGTTATCTGGTGCCTCCGGTTGGACGGAGGCCACCGGCGTCGCAGTATTGCCCTTCTTACGAAGGGCCCGCCCGCCGGACTTCGGAACCACTGTAGGTTCCGGTATGGAGTCCGACACAGGGCCGGACTTAGAGCCCTCTGGGGTTTTGCCCTCTTTGCGCCCGGAGTCCGGGAGGTCGCCTTGCGGCGCCTCCAGGACCACCTCCTCCTGGTTGGGTGCCTTCTAGAACTCCACAGCGGCATCGTCTGCGTCACGGGGGGAGGAGGCGGTCGGAAGTGAAGTGCTATCCACATCCGAAGAATCCAGGGAGCCGCTCGATGAAGCGGGGAGCTCGTCCTTGGGCGGGCTACATGGTTGTATTCGGCGTTAGAAGACACTACGCGACAAAGGAAAAATCATGAGTTATTCTGGAATCCGGACACTTACGATCTCGCCAGGGGCTTGGCCCTCGAGGGCCAATCCTCTTCGCCATCGTCGGTGTTGGTGGAAGAGTCCGGAGGAAGGGTCTTTCCCTTCTTGGACCCTCCGGCCTCCCCAGTTGGGGAGGCCTTCCTTTTCTTCTCTCCCCCCGCTGGGGGAGAAGCCTCTTTTTCCTCCTCCCCGTCTTCGCGGGAGGAGTCTGCCTCGGAGTCGTCGGACGATGAGTCCGACAACACCTGGCGCCGGGAACTCCTTCAAGTTCCCGTGGCCTTCTTCACCGGCACCACGTAAGGCGCCGGAACCAGCAGCCCCGTCAATCGGGCGTCCGCTGGGTCTTCTGGTAAGGGAGCCAGACAATTAAGCTGCCCGGACTTCTTTTGCCAGGCCTGTCAAAGGTAGGGGAGTTTAGATCCCGCATAGAGTCAAACTATGAACAACAAGCGTCCCGTAAAGGGTAAAATAGCTTACCTCGCCGGCCTGACGCTGCGAGCTGAATCCGCGATCTTCGGTAGCGGATGCTGGAGCCTCGGTGCCCTTGAACAGCACCTTCCAGGCGTCCTCGTACGTAGTGTCGAAGAGCCTGCTCAAGGTCTGGTGTTGTGCCGGATCAAACTCCCACAAGTTGAAAGCCCGTTGTTGGCACGGGAGGATCCGGCGGATGAGCATGACCTGGACTGCATTGACGAGCTTGACCTTCTTATTTATAAGGTTTTGGATGCAGGTTTGGAGTCCAGTCAGCTCTTCCAAATCACCCCATGTCTGGCCCTTCTCTTTCCAGGAGGTGAGCCGTGTGGGGATGCCAGATCTGAATTCGGGGGCTGCTGCCCATTCGGGGTCACGCGGCTCGGTGATGTAGAACCACCCCGATTGCCACCCTTTGATGGTTTCCATGAAGGCGCCCTCGAGCCATATGACGTTGGGCATCTTGCCCACCATGGCGCCTCCGCACTCCGCCTGCTGGCTGCCCACTACCTTTGGCTTGACATTGAAGGTCTTCAGCCATAAGCCAAAGTGGGGTTTGATGCAGAGGAAGGCCTCGCACACAACGATAAACGCTGAGATGTTGAGGATGAAATTCGGGGCCAGATCGTGGAAATCCAGGCCATAATAGAACATGAGCCCCCGGACAAATGGGTGGAGTGGGAAGCCCAGTCTGCGGAGGAAATGGGGAAGGAACACCACCCTCTCATGGGGCCTAGGGGTGGGGACGAGCTGCCCCTCGTCTGGAAGCCGGTGCGCAATGTCGTTGTGCAGGTAACCGGCATTCCTCAACTTTTTGATGTGCCCCTCCATGACAGAGGAGGCCATCCACTTGCCTCCCACTCCGGACATGGCTGGGGAAGGTTGAGGCGAGATGAGCGGACTTGGGCGCTGGAGCTCGAGTACACGGAAATGGATAAGCAAAGGAGGAAGAAGGCGTAGGTAAAAAGGTGGATCCTTATCCCCATATATATGGACGGACGAAACTATGCGTTCCCACCAGCCTGGTAAAACTCGCTTATCTCCCAAGCGCCGTAATCAATGGTGCGGTTGGGTTACCCACGCCCATATTGATGAGAATCCCGGAATAAGGGGACACGATCTCTGCTTTGACAAGACATGCCAAGGAAACCGCTTCGCTAAACGCGCTGAGGTGGAACAGTAAAAATGATTCGAATAAAGGCTTGGCCGTGGTGTGATGTCATGCCACGGAATACGTCAGCAGATTGAACTTGTGTAAAGATTATTCTCTCTATGGTGGTATGTGGAACTTGTTTTGCAGAGCCGGACACTATCCTTGTGTTCAAAATCTTCTATGAAGTATTCGGAGGACGAACCCACCTTGCAATGCCGAAGACAATATGCGCGTCGGACCCGTCGTCATTGAAGCCTGGTTCAGGGGCTACTGAGGGAGTCCTGGACTAGGGGGTGTCCGGATGGACGAACTATCATCTTTGGCCAGACTCCCAGACTATGAAGATACAAGATTGAAGACTCCGTCCCGTGTCCGGATGGGACTTTCCTTGGCGTGGAAGGCAAGCTTGGCGATACGGATATATAGATCTCCTACCATTGTAACCGACTCTGTGTAACCCTAACCCTCTTTGGTGTCTATGTAAGCCGGAGGGTTTTAGTCCGTAGGACGAACAACAATCATACCATAGGCTAGCTTCTAGGGTTTAGCCTCTTTGATCTCGTGGTAGATCTACTCTTGTACTACCCATATCATCAATATTAATCAAGCAGGAGTAGGGTTTTACCTCCACCGAGAGGGCCCGAACCTGGGTAAAAACATCGTGTCCCTTGTCTCCTGTTACCATCCGCCTAGACGCACAGTCCGGACCCCCTACCAGAGATCCGCCGGTTTTGACACCGACACTCCCCCTTGCTTCCGGTGGCGCCGGAGCGCTGCCGGGGGCCATCATCATTACCGCGATCTACACCAACACCCCCGTCATCTTCACCAACATCTCCATCACCTTCCCCCATCTATATTCAGCGGTCCACTCTCTCGCAACCCGCTGTACCCTCTACTTGAACATGGTGCTTTATGCTTCATATTATTATCCAATGATGTGTTGCCATCCTGTCATGTGTTGCCATCCTATGATGTCTGAGTAGATTTTCGTTGTCCTACCGGTGATTGATGAATTGCTATGATTGGTTTGAATTGCATGTTTTATTGTTGGTTCTGTCCTATTCTGCCCTCTGTGTCGTGCAAGCGTGAGGGATTCCCGCTGTAGGGTTTGCAATATGTTTATGATTTGCTTATGGTGGGTGACGTGAGTGACAGAAGCACAAACCCGAGTAAGTAGGTTGTTTGTGTATGAGATAAAGGGGACTTGATACTTTAATGCTATGGTTGGGTTTTACCTTAATGATCTTTAGTAGTTGCGGATGCTTGCTAGAGTTCCAATCATAAGTGCATATGATCCAAGAAGAGAAAGTATGTTAGCTTATGCCTCTCCCTCAAATAGAATTGCAATAGTGATTACCGGTCTAGTAACATAGTCAATTGCTTAGGGACAATTTCACAACTCCTACCACCACTTTTCCACACTCGCTATATTTAATTTATTGCTTATTTATCTAAACAGCCCCTACTTTTTATTTACGTGTTCTTTATTATCTTGCAAACCTATCCAACAACACCTGCAAAGTACTTGTAGTTTCATACTTGTTCTAGGTAAAGCAAACACTAAGCATACGTAGAGTCGTATCAGTGGCAGATAGGACTTGAGAGAATATTTGTTCTATCTTTAGCTTATCGTTGGGTTCGACACTCTTACTTATCGAAAGAGGCTACAATTATCCCCTATACTTGTGGGTTATCAAGACCTTTTTCTGGCGCCGTTTGTCGGGGAGTCGTAGTGGGGTGAATATTCTCGTGTATGCTTGTTTGCTTTATTACTAAGTAATTTTTATTTGCTGTTCTTAGTTGTTCTCTATCTTTAGTTATGGATATGGAACACAAAATACCAAAAAAATTAGGTGTACTTGCTACTCATGGAGATGGGGAACCTCCTAAAACCCTCGATGCTCGTTATGTGAAAGAAGTTATTTACTACTTTGATAATCCTGAGAAAACCCCATTCAATTTTGTTATGGGAGACACATTGGATCAACATAAATACTTTAGGGATTATCGCTTGACACAAAAGGGAAACTATTATGGGATCAAATTAATATGTTGTGTTGGTATGCTCGGGATCTATGCTTGAGACATGATTATACTTGTTGCTCTAGGATGAAGGCTCCACACCTTCCCTTTTCATGCAAATTTAATGATGATAAAACCTTAGCTTCTTATGCTAATGGTATATATGATTACTATGATGTCGAACAAATAGAAGAATTTGTTGCTTTTATGGGTGCTTATGAGATTGAATCTATGTTTAAAACGTTTGAAGATTTTGATGATTCAGTTTACAGACCTAAATTTTTTGCTATACTTAGATATTGCTATGAGAATTATGAATACAATTCCAATATTGATGCATTTATTGAGGAAGTCTCCGCCGTCCAAGAAGAGACTAATATTTTGCAGGAGTCTATGGAAGAAGAAATTGATGAAACTGTGAGCTCATTGGATGAAAAATATGATGAGGAGAGCGAAGAACAAAAGGAGGAAGAGCGGATTAGCTACCCGTGCCCACCTTCTAATGAGAGTAACTCTTCAACTCATACATTGTTTAATTTCCCTTCGTGCTTACCGAAGGATGATTGCTATGATGATTGTTATGATCCCGTTGATTCTCTTGAAATATCCCTTTTTGATGATACATGCTATGCTTGTGGCCAAGATGGCAATATGAATTATGCTTATGGAGATGAACTTGCTATAGTTCCTTATGTTAAACATGAAATTGTTGCTATTGCACCCACACATGATAGTCCTATTATCTTTTTGAATTCTCCAAACTACACTATATCAGAGAAGTTTGTGCTTATTAAGGATTGTATTGATGGGTTGCGTTTTAATACTACACATGATGATTTTGATAGATATAATATGCATGTGCTTGCTGCTCCTACTTGCAATTATTATGAGAGAGGAACTATATCTCCACCTCTCTATGTTTCCCACATAATAAAATTGCAAGAAACTGCTTATACTATGCATTGGCCTTTACTTGGTGTGCATGAATTGTTCTTTTATGACATGCCGATGCATAGGAAGAGAGTTAGACTTCGTTGTTGCATGATATATGCTACTTTGTGCTCACTACTAAATTACAAATCATTGTTAATTAAAATTGGCTTTGATATACCTTGGGATCCGGGTGGATTCATTACTTGAGCACTATATGCCTAGCTTAATGGCTTTAAAGAAAGCGCTGCCAGGGAGACAACCCGGAAATTTTAGAGAGTCATTTATTTCTGTTGAGTGCTTTCATATAGTTTAAAAACAAAAAAATAAATAAAGAGGGGAACCTAAAAGTTTTCAAAAAGGAAAGTGAAAGTAAGAAAGACAAGCATTGTTGAAGTGGGAGAGCTCCTTGAACTTTGTTCATGCTCACGGAAACTTTGTGAATCTTAATTACAGAAACTTTTCAAAAAAAATAATTATCCCCTTGTACAATTCCATTGTATTATAAAAATAATGTGCTAAGGTTTGCCTTTAGGATGTTTACAATGCTTGTTGGTTTGTACCGTGCAGGACAGAAACTTTGGCTGTAGTGCGTGATTTTACATTTTTAACTGGAATGTCAAATCGTTCTGATTCTTTTTGCACTGTATGTTTTTAAATTTTTTTTATTTTTCCTAATTTTGGTAGAAATTTTGGGGTACCAGAAGTATGGTGAATATTCAGATTGCTACAGACTGTTCTGTTTTTGACAGATATTGTTTTTGATGCATTGTTTGCTTGTTTTGATGAATCTATCAATTTCTATCAGTGGATTAAGCCATGAAAAAGTTATGTTACAGTAGACACAATGAAAAAACAAAATATGAATTGGTTTGCTACATTACTTAGAGTAGTGATTTGCTTTATTATACTAACGTATCTTACCGAGTTTTCTGTTGAAGCTTTGTGTGGATGAAGTGTCTAATCGAGGTGGTCTCGATATGAGAAAAAGGAAGAGAGGCAAGAGCTCAAGCTTGGGGATGCCCAAGGCACCCCAAGTAATATTCAAGGAGACTCAAGCATCTAAGCTTGGGGATGCCCCAGAAGGCATCCCCTCTTTCTTCAACAAGTATCGGTATGTTTTCGTATTCGTTTCGTTCATGTGATATGTGCAAGTCTTGGGGCGTATTTTGCATTTAGTTTTAATTTTTATTTTATGCACCATGCTGGTATGAGATAGTCCTTGGTTGACTTATAGAATGCTCATTGCACTTCACTTAAATCTTTTGAGTATGGCTTTATAGAATGCTTCATGTGCTTCACTTATATCATTTGAAGTTTGGATTGCCTGTTTCTCTTCACATGGAAAACCGCCATTTGTAGAATGCTCTTTTGCTTCACTTATATTTGTTAGAGCGTGGGCATATCTTTTGTAGAAAGAATTAAACTCTCTTGCTTCACTTATATCAATTTAGAGAGATGACAGGAATTGGTCATTCACATGGTTAGTCATAAAATCCTACATAAACTTGTAGATCGCTGGATATGATATGTTTGATTCCTTGCAATAGTTTTGCGATATAAAGATGGCGATATTAGAGTCATGGTTGTGTTGAGGTTTGCAAGTCTCGTAGCATGCACGTATGGTAACCGTTGTGTGACAATTTTGAAGCATGGGGTGTTTCTTTGATTGTCTTCCTTATGAGTGGCGGTCGGGGACGAGTGATGGTCTTTTCCTACCAATCTATCCCCCTAGGGGCATGCGTAGTAGTACTTTGCTTCGAGGGCTAATAAACTTTTGCAATAAGTGTATGAGTTATTTATGACTAATGCGAGTCCATGGATTATACGCACTTTTACCTTTCCATCATTGCTAGCCTCTTCGGTACCGTGCATTGCCCTTTCTCACCTTGAGAGTTGGTGCAAACTTCGCGGGTACATCCAAACCCCATGATACAATATGCTCTATCACACATAAGCCTCCGTATATCTTCCTCAAAACAACCACCATACCTACCTATTATGGCATTTCCATAGCCATTCCGAGATATATTGCCATGCAACTTCCATCATCATCATATACATGACTTGGGCATTCATTGTCATATTGCCTTGCATGATCGTAAGATAGCTAGCATGATGTTTTCATGGCTTGTCCGTTTTTTGATGTCATTGCTATGCTAGATCATTGCACATCTCGGTACACCGCCGGAGGCATTCATATAGAGTCATATCTTTGTTCTAGTATCGAGTTGTAATATTGAGTTGTAAGTAAATAAAGTGTGATGATCATCATTATATAGCATTGCCCCATAAAAAAGAGAGGCCAAAGAAGCCTAAATAAAAAAGGGGGCCAAAGAAGCCCGCCCAAAAAAGGAAAAAAAAAAGGAAAAAAAGAAAAGGGGCAATGTTACTATCCTTTTACCACACTTGTGGTTCTAAGTAGCACCATGTTCTTCATATAGAGAGTCTCTTGAGTTATCACTTTCATATACTAGTGGGAATTTTCATTATAGAACTTGGCTTGTATATTCCAATGATGGGCTTCCTCAAATGCCCTAGGTCTTCATGAGCAAGCAAGTTGGATGCACACCCACTTAGTTTTCAGTTTGAGATTTCATACACTTATAGCTCTAGTGCATCCGTTGCATGGCAATCCCTACTCCTCGCATCGACATCAATTGATGGGCATCTCCATAGCCCGTTGATTAGCCGCATCGATGCGAGACTTTCTCCCTTTTTGTCTTCTCCACATAAACCTCCACCATCATATTCCATTCCACCTATAGTGATATATCCATGGCGTGCGCTCATGTATTGCGTGAGGGTTGAAAAGGCTGAAGCGCATTAAAAAGTATGAACCAATTGCCCGGCTTGTCATCGGGGTTGTGCATGATGGGAGCATTTTGTGTGACGAAAATGAAGCATGGCCAAACTATATGATTTTGTAGGGATATGCTTTCTTTGGCCATGTTGTTTTGAAAAGACATGATTGCTTTATTAGTACGCTCGAAGTATTATTGTTCTTATGTCAAATGATAGACTATTGCTTTGAATCACTCGTGTCTTAATATTCATGCCATGATTAGATATATGATCAAGATTATGCTAGGTAGCATTCCACATCAAAAATTATCTTTTTTTTCATTTACCTACTCGAGGACGAGCAGGAATTAAGCTTGGGGATGTTGATACGTCTCCGTCGTATAATTTTTTATTGTTCCATGCCAATATTCTACAACTTTCATATACTTTTGGCAACTTTTTATACTATTTTTTGGGACTAACATATTGATCCAGTGCCCAGTGCCAGTTCCTGTTTGTTGCATGTTTTATGTTTTGCAGAAACCCAATATCAAACGGAGTCCAAACGGGATAAAAATGGACGGAGAATTATTTTGAAATATTTGTGATTTTTCGGAGGAAGAATCAACGCGAGATGGTGCCCGAGGGGGCCACGAGGCAGGGGGCGCGCCCCAGGGGGGCATGCGCGCCCTGGACCCTCGTGGGCACCCCGTAAGGCGGTTGACGCTCTTCTTTTGCTACAAGAAAGCTAATTTTATGAGAAAAATCTGGGCGAAAGATTCACCCCAATCGAAGTTACGGATCTCCGGATATAAAAGAAATGGTGAAAGGGCAGAATCAGGGAACGCAGAAACAGAGAGAGACAGAGAGACAGATCCAATCTCGGAGGGGCTCTCGCCCCTACCACGCCATGGGAGCCAAGGACCAGAGGGGAAACCCTTCTCCCATCTAGGGAGGAGGTCAAGTAAGAAGAAGAAGAAGGGGGCCTCTCTTCCCCTTGCTTTCGGTGGCGCCAGAGCGCTGCCGGGGGCCATCATCATCACCGCGATCTACACCAACACCGCCGTCCTCTTCACCAACATCTCCATCACCTTCCCCCATCTATATTCAGAGGTCCACTCTCCCGCAACCCGCTGTACCCTCTACTTGAACATGGTGCTTTATGCTTCATATTATTATCCAATGATGTGTTGCCATCCTATGATGTCTAAGTAGATTTTTGTTGTCCTACCGGTGATTTATGAATTGCTATGATTGGTTTGAATTGCATGTTTTATTATTGGTGCTGTCCTATTGTGCCCTCCGTGTCGTGCAAGCGTGAGGGATTTCCGCTGTAGGGTTTGGTATATGTTTATGATTTGCTTATGGTGGGTGGCGTGAGTGACAGAAGCACAGACCCGAGTAAGTAGGTTGTTTCCATATGGGATAAAGGGGACTTGATACTTTAATGCTATGGTTGGGTTTTACCTTAATGATCTTTAGTAGTTGCGGATGCTTGCTAGAGTTCCAATCATAAGTGCATATGATCCAAGAAGAGAAAGTATGTTAGCTTATGCCTCTCCCTCAAATAGAATTGCAATAGTGATTACCGGTCTAGTAACATAGTCAATTGCTTAGGGACAATTTCACAACTCCTACCACCACTTTTCCACACTCGCTATATTTACTTTATTGCTTCTTTATCTAAACAACCCCTACTTTTTATTTACGTGTTCTTTATTATCTTGCAAACCTATCCAACAACACCTGCAAAGTACTTGTAGTTTCATACTTGTTCTAGGTAAAGCGAACACTAAGCGTACGTAGAGTCGTATCAGTGGCAGATAGGACTTGAGAGAATATTTGTTCTACCTTTATCTCCTCGTTGGGTTCGACACTCTTACTTATCGAAAGAGGCTACAATTATCCCCTATACTTGTGGGTTATCAGGTCCCTAGGGGGGTTTGGCACCCAGCCCACCTAGGGGCTGGTTCCCCTCCATATTCAGCCCATAGGGCCCTCCGGGGCAGGTGGACCCTCCCGGTGTACCCCCGGAACCCTTTCGGTGGTCCCGGTACAATACCGATAAACCCTCGAACACTTTCGGCGACCGAATAAGGACTTCCCATATATAAATCTTTATCTCGGAACTCCTCGTGACGTCTGTGATCTCATCCGGGACTCGAAACAACATTCGGTAACCACATACTAATTCCCATAACAACTCTAGTGCCACCGAACCTTAAGTGTGTAGACCCTACGAGTTCGGGAATCATGCAGACATGACCAAGACATCTCTCTGGCCAATAACCAACAGCGGGATCTAGATACCCATGTTGGTTCCCACATGTTCCACGATGATCTCATCGGATGAACCACGATGTCGGGGATTCAATCAATCCCGTATACAATTCCCTTTGTCAATCGGTATGTTACTTGCCCGAGATTCGATCATCGGTATCCCAATACCTCGTTCGATCTCGTTACTGGCAAGTCTCTTTACTCGTTCCATAATGCATGATCCCATGACTAACTCCTTAGTCACATTGAGCTCATTATGATGATGCGTTACCGAGTGGGCCCAAAGATACCTCTCCGTCATACGGAGTGACAAATCCCAGTCTCGATTCGTGCCAACTCAACAGACACTTTCGGAGATACCTGTAGTGCACCTTTATAGCCACCCAATTATGTTGTGACATTTGGTACACCCAAAGCATTCCTATGGTATCCGGGAGTTGCACAATCTCATAGTCTAAGGAAATGATACTTGACATTAGAAAATCTCTTAGCAAATGAACTACACGATCTCATGCTATGCTTAGGATTGGGTCTTGTCCATCACATCATTCTCCTAATGATGTGATCCCGTTATCAATGACATCTAATGTCCATGGTCAGGAAACCATAACCATCTATTGATCAATGAGCTAGTCAACTAGAGGCTCACTAGGGACATGCTGTGGTCTATGTATTCACACATGTATTACAGTTTCCGGTTAATACAATTATAGCAGGAACAGTAGACAACTATCATGAACAAGGAAATATAATAATAACCATTTTATTATTGCCTACAGGGCATATTTCCAATAGTCTCCCACTTGCACTAGAGTCAATAATCTAGTTACATTGTGATGAATCGAACACCCATAGAGTTCTAGTGTTGATCATGTTTTGCTCGTGGAAGAGGTTTAGTCAACGGATCTGCGACATTTAGATCCGTATGCACTTTACAAATATCTATGTCTCCATCTTCAACATATTTACGAATGGAGTTGAAGCGACGCTTGATATGCCTGGTCTTCTTGTGAAACCTGGGCTCCTTGGCAAGGGCAATAGCTCCAGTGTTGTCACAGAAGAGAGTCATCGGGCCCGATGCATTGGGAATAACATCTAGGTCGGTAATGAACTCCTTCATCCAGATTGCTTCATGTGCTGCCTCTGAGGCTGTCATGTACTCCGCTTCACATGTAGATCCCGCCACGACGCTTTGCTTGCAATTGCACCAGCTGACTGCCCCACCATTCAAAATATACATGTATCCGGTTTGTGACTTGGAGTTATCCAGATCTGTGTCGAAGCTAGCATCGACGTAAGCCTTTACGACGAGCTCTTCGTCACCTCCATAAACGAGAAACATATCCTTAGTCCTTTTCAGGTACTTCAGGATATTCTTGACCATTGTCCAGTGTTCCATGCCGGGATTACTTTGGTACCTCCCTACTAAACTTACGACAAGGTGCACATCAAGTGTGGTACACATCATGGCATACATAATAGACCCTATGGCCGAGGCATAGGGGATGACACTCATCTTTTCTCTATCTTCTGCCGAGGTCGGGCATTGAGCCGTGCTCAATTTCACACCTTGCAACACAGGAAAGAACCCCTTCTTGGACTGATCCATATTGAACTTCTTCAATATCTTATCAAGGTATGTGCTTTGTGAAAGACCGATGAGGCGTCTCGATCTATCTCTATAGATCTTGATGCCTAATATGTAAGTAGCTTCTCCAAGGTCCTTCATTGAAAAACACTTATACAAGTAGGCCTTTATGCTTTCCAAAAGTTCTATATCATTTCCCATCAATAGTATGTCATCCACATATAATCTGAGAAATGCTACAGAGCTCCCACTCACTTTCTTGTAAACGCAGGCTTCTCCATAAGTCTGCATAAACCCGAACGCTTTGATCATTTCATTAAAGCGAATGTTCCAACTCCGAGATACTTGCACCAGCCCATAGATGGAGCGCTGGAGCTTGCACACCTTGTTAGCATTCTTAGAATCGACAAAACCTTCCAGCTGCATCATATACAATTCTTCCTTAAGGAAACCGTTAAGGAATGCCGTTTTGACGTCCATTTGCCATATCTCATAATCATAGAATGCGGCAATTGCTAACATGATTCGGACGGACTTCAGCTTCACTAAGGGTGAGAAGGTCTCATCGTAGTCAACCCCTTGAACTTGTCAATAACCCTTAGCGACAAGCCGAGCTTTATAGATGGTCACATTAATGATCCATTTATTTTCTATGGTTCGCCGATCATTGGGCAAGTCTGTCAAAGTCCATACTTCGTTTTCATACATGGATCTCTATCTCGGATTTCATGGCTTCAAGCCATTTGTTGGAATCTGGGCCCGCCATCGCTTCTTCATAGTTTGAAGGTTCGCAGTTGTCTAACAACATGATTTCCAGGACAGGGTTGCCATACCATTCTGGTGTGGAACGTGTCCTTGTAGACCTATAAAGTTCAATAGCAACTTGATCCGAAGTTCCTTGATCATCATCATTAACTTCCTCTCTAGTCGGTGCAGGCACCACAGAAACATCTTCCTAAGCTGCGCTACTTTCTGGTTCAAAAGGCAGTACTTCATCAAGTTCTACTTTCCTCCCACTTACTTCTTTCGAGAGAAACTCTTTCTCCAGAAAGGATCCATTCTTGGCAACAAAGATCTTGCCTTCGGATCTGAGGTAGAAGGTATACCCAATGGTTTCCTTAGGGTATCCTATGAAGACGCATTTTTTCCGACTTGGGTTCGAGCTTTTCAGGTTGAAGTTTCTTGACATAAGCATCGCACCCCCAAACTTTTAGAAATGACAACTTAGGTTTCTTCCCAAACCATAATTCATACGGTGTTGTCTTAGCGGATTTAGAAGGTGCCCTATTTAAAGTGAATGCGGCTATCTCTAAATCATAACCCCAAAATGATAGCGGTAAATCGGTAAGAGACATCATAGATCGCACCATATCCAATAAAGTGCGATTACGATGTTCGACACTCCATTACACTGAGGTGTTCCAGGCGGCGTGAGTTGTGAAGCAATTCCACATTTCCTTAAGTGCGTACCAAACTCGTGACTTAAATATTCTCCTCCACGATCTGATCGTAAGAACTTTATTTTCCTGTCACATTGATTCTCCACCTCACTCTGAAATTCCTTGAACTTTTCAAAGGTCTCAGACTTGTGTTTCATTAAGTAGATATACCCATATCTATTTAAGTCATCAGTGAGGGTGAGAACATAACGATAGCCACCACGAGCCTCAAGACTCATTGGACCGCACACATCAGTATGTATTATTTCCAACAAGTTGGTTGCTCGGTCCGTTGTTTCGGAGAACGGAGTCTTGGTCATCTAGCCCATGAGGCATGGTTCACACATGTCAAATGATTCATAATCAAGAGACTCCAAAAGTCCATCTACATGGAGTTTCTTCATGCGTTTGACACCAATGTGACCAAGGCGGCAGTGCCACAAATATGTGGGACTATCATTATTAACCTTACATCTTTTGGTATTCACACTATGAATATGTGTAACATCACGTTCGAGATTCAATAAGAATAAACCATTGACCAGCGGGGCATGACCATAAAACATATCTCTCATATAAATAGAACAACCATTATTCTCGGATTTAAATGAGTAGCCATCTCGCATTAAACGAGATCCAGATACAATGTTCATGCTCAAAGCTGGCACTAAATAATAATTATTGAGGTTTAAAACTAATCCCGTAGGTAAATGTAGAGGTAGCGTGCCGACGGCGATCACATCGACCTTGGAACCATTCCCAACGCGAATCGTCACCTCGTCCTTCGCCAGTCTCCGCTTATTCCGCAGCTCCTGTTTTGAGTTACAAATATGAGCAACCTCACCGGTATCAAATACCCAGGAGCTACTACGAGTACTAGTAAGGTACACATCAATAACATGTATATCACATATACCTTTGGTGTTACCGGCCTTCTTATCCGCTAAGTACTTGGGGCAGTTCCGCTTCCAGTGAGCATTTCCCTTGCAATAAAAGCATTGAGTCTCGGGCCTGGGTCCATTGTTTGGCTTCTTCCCGGCAACTGATTTACCGGGTGCGGCAACTCCCTTGCCATCCTTCTTGAAGTTCTTTTTACCCTTGCCTTTCTTGAAACTAGTGGTCTTATTCACCATCAACACTTGATGTTCCTTTTTGATTTCCACCTCCGCTGATTTTAGCATTGAATATAACTCAGGAATGGACTTCTCCATCCCCTGCATATTGTAGTTCATCACAAAGCTCTTGTAGCTAGGTGGGAGCCACTGGAGGATCCTGTCAATGACCGAGTCATCTGGAAGATTAACTCCCAGCTGAGACAAACGGTTGTGCAACCCAGACATAGTGAGTATATGCTCACTGACAGAACTGTTTTCCTCCACCTTACAACTGTAGAACTTGTCGGATACTTCATATCTCACGACCCGGGCATCAGCTTGGAAAACCATTTTCAGCTCTTGGAACATCTCATATGCTCCGTGCTGCTCAAAACGCTTTTGGAGCCTCGGTTCTAAGCTGTAAATCATGCTGCACTGAACCAGGGAGTAATCATCACTACGTGATTGCCAGGCGTTCATAACGTCTTGAGTTGCTGGGAAAATGGGTGCTTCACCTAGCGTTTCTTCAAGGACATATGCTTTCTTTGCAGCTATGAGGATGATCCTCAAGTTCCGGACCCAGTCTGTATAGTTGCTACCATCGTATTTTAGCTTGGTTTTCTCTAGGAACGCGTTGAAGTTGAGGGCAACATTAGTGTGGGCCATTTGATCTACAAGACATATTGCAAAGATATTTTTAGGCTATGTTCATGATAATTAACTTCATCTAATCAAATTATTTAATGAACTCCCACTCAGATTGACATCCCTCTAGTCATCTAAGTGATACATGATCCGAGTCAACTAGGCCGTGTCCGATCATCACGTGAGACGGACTAGTCATCATCGGTGAACATCTTCATGTTGATTGTATCTACTATACGACTCATGTTCGACCTTTCGGCCTCTTGTGTTTCGAGGCCATGTCTGTACATGCTAGGCTCGTCAAGTCAACCTAAGTGTTTTGCATGTGTAAATCTGGCTTACACCCGTTGTATGCAAACGTTAGAATCTATCACACCCGACCATCACATGGTGCTTCAAAACAACGAACTTTCGCAACGGTGCATAGTTAGGGGGAACACTTTCTTGAAATTTTTAATGAGGGATCATATTATTTATGCTACCGTCGTTCTAAGCAAATAAGATGTAAACATGACAAACATCACATGCAAATCATAAAGTGACATGATATGGCCAATATCATCTTGCACCTTTTATCTCCATCTTTGAGGCGCGGCATGATCACCTTCGTCACCGGCATGACACCATGATCTTCATCATCATGATCTCCATCATCGTGTCTTCATGAAGTTGTCTCGCCAACTATTACTTCTACTACTATGGCTAATGGTTAGCAATAAAGTAAAGTAATTACATGGCGTTTTCAATGACACACAGGTCATACAATAAATTAAGACAACTCCTATGGCTCCTGCCGGTTGTCATATTCATCGACATGCAAGTTGCGATTCCTATTACAAGAACTTGATCAATCTCATACATCACATATATCATTCATCACATTCTTTTGGCCATATCACATCACATAGCATACCCTGCAAAAACAAGTTAGACATCCTCTAATTGTTGTTGCATGTTTTACGTGGCTGCTATGGGTTTCTAGCAAGAACGTTTCTTACCTGCGCAAAAGCCAAAATGGTGATATGCCAATTGCTATTTACCCTTCATACGGACCCTTTTCATCGAATCCGATCCGACTAAAGTGGGAGAGACAGACACCCGCTAGCCACCTTATGCAACAAGTGCATGTCAGTCGGTGGAACCTGTCTCACGTAAGCGTACGTGTAATGTCGGTCCGGGCCACTTCATCCCACAATGCCGCCAAATCAAGATAAGACAAGTAATAGTAAGCATATTGAACAAACCAACGCCCACAACTACTTGTGTTCTACTCGTGCATAGAATCTACGCATAGACCTAGCTCATGATGCCACTGTTGGGGAACGTAGCAATAATTCAAAATTTTCCTAAGTGTCACCAAGATCAATCTAGGAGATTCTAGCAACAAGAGAGAGAGGATGTGCATCTTCATACCTTTGAAGATCGCTAAGCGGAAGCGTTACTAGAACGCGGATGATCTAGTCGTACTCGCGGCGATTCAAATCGTGGAAGATCCGATCTAACGCCGAACGGATGGCGCCTCCGCGTTCAACACATGTACAGCCCAGGGATGTCTCCTCCTTATTGATCCAGCAAGGGGAGAGGAGAAGTTGAGGGAGAGCTTCGGCAGCACGACGGCGTGGTGGTGGAGCTTGCAGTTCTCCGGCAGGGCTTCGCCAAGCACTTACGGAGGAGGAGGAGGAGGAGGTGTTGCAGAGGGGGAGGGCTGCGCCAGGGGAAGGGTGCGACAACCCTCCCACCTCCCCTCTATTTATAGGGGCAAGGGAGAGGGGGACCGGTCCCCTCCAGATGGATCTAGAGGGGGGCGGCGGCCAAGGGGGGAGGCTTGCTCCCCAAGCCAAGGGGGGCGCCCCTTTAGGGTTTCCCCAAAACCCTAGGCGCATGGGCCCTAGGGGGGTTTGGCTCCCAGCCCACCTAGGGGCTGGTTCCCCTCCATATTCAGCTCATAGGGCCCTCCGGGGCAGGTGGACCCTCCCGGTGGACCCCCGGAACCATTTCGGTGGTCCCGGTACAATACCGATAAACCCCCGAACACTTCCGGCGACCGAATAAGGACTTCCCATATATAAATCTTTATCTCCGGACCATTTCAGAACTCCTCGTGACGTTCGGAATCTCATCCGGGACTCCGAACAACATTTGGTAACCACATACTAATTCCCATAACAACTCTAGCATCACCGAACCTTAAGTGTGTAGACCCTACGGGTTCGGGAATCATGCAGACATGACCGAGACATCTCTCCGGCCAATAACCAACAGCGGAATCTGGGTACCCATGTTGGTTCCCACAGGTTCCACGATGATCTCATCGGATGAACCACGATGTCGGGGATTCAATCAATCCCGTATACAATTCCCTTTGTCAATCGGTATGTTACTTGCCTGAGATTCGATCGTCGGTATCCCAATACCTCGTTCAATCTCGTTAGCGGCAAGTATCTTTACTCGTTCCGTAATGCATGATCCCATGACTAACTCCTTAGTCACATTGAGCTCATTATGATGATGCATTACCGAGTGGGCCCAGAGATACCTCTCCGTCATACGGAGTGACAAATCCCAGTCTCGATTCGTGCCAACTCAACAAACACTTTCGGAGATACCTGTAGTGCACCTTTATAGCCACCCAGTTACGTTGTGACGTTTGGTACACCCAAAGCATTCCTATGGTATCCAGGAGTTGCACAATCTCATGGTCTCAGGAAATGATACTTGACATTAGAAAATCTCTTAGCAAATGAACTACACGATTGAATGCTATGCTTAGGATTGGATCTTGTCCATCACATCATTCTCCTAATGATGTGATCCCGTTATCTATGACATATAATGTCCATGGTCAAGAAACCATAACCATCTATTGATCAATGAGCTAGTCAACTAGAGGCTCACTAGGGACATGTTGTGGTCTATATATTCACGCATGGATTATGGTTTCCGGTTAATACAATTATAGCATGAACAATAGACAATTATCATGAACAAGGAAATATAATAATAACCATTTTATTATTGCCTCTAGGGCATATTTCCAACACATGTCACATATTTTGATTGCATGTGATGTTTATCTTTTATGCATCTTATTTTGCTTAGTACGGCGGTAGCATTATAAGATGATCCCTTACTAAATTTCAAGGTATAAGTGTTCTCCCTGAGTATGCATCATTGCTATAGTTCATCGTGCTGATACACCACATGATGATCGGGTGTGATAAGCTCTACGTTCACATACAACGGGTGCAAGCCAGTTTTGCACATGCAGAATACTCAGGTTAAACTTGACGAGCCTAGCATATGCAGATATGGCCTCGGAACACTGAGACCGAAAGGTCAAACGTGAATCATATAGTAGATATGATCAACATAGTGATGTTCACCATTGAAAGCTACTCCATCTCACGTGATGATCGGACATGGTTTAGTTGATTTGGATCACGTGATCATTTAGATGACTAGAGGTATGTCTATCTAAGTAGGAGTTCTTAAGTAATATGATTAATTGAACTTTAATTTATCATGAACTTAGTCCTGATAGTTATTTTGCATGTCTATGTTATTGTAGATCAATGGCCCGTGCTACCGTTCCTTTGAATTTTAATGCATTCCTAGAGAAAGCTAAGTTGAAAGATGATGGCAACCACTACATGGACTGGGTCCGTAACTTGAGGATTATCCTCATTGCTGCACAGAAGAATTACGTCCTCGAAGCACCATTGGGTGCCAAGCCTGCTGCAGATGCTACTGATGATGTTAAGAACGTCTGGCAGAGCAAAGCTAATGACTACTCGATAGTTCAGTGTGCCATGCTACTCGCAGCTATATTTTTAGTCGTCGCATGATATGTGTTTTTCTTGGAGCATATTTTCAATTTTACTTGTTGTTTGAATAAAATCATTGGGTCTGAAATCTTGAATGAAAAAGAATCCTCCCATGGCCAATTAATTATTTGACTACTCAGTGTTCTCCACTTATATCTTTTTGGAGTAGTTTGTCATTTATGCACGTGCTTCACGTATATCCTATGAGTAAATGTTTGAATGAATTGAATATCATAAATCTAAATTTATATATATGTTTCATATGCTTATACCATGGGGAGTAATGACTTCACACATAATAAGTATAGGTGCTAAAATTTATTGAAAGTTAGCAAACGTAGTATTGGTCACTTGAACAATTCATGAAAGAATATTGAAGGAAGAGAGATTTCACATATAAATATACTATCTTGGACATCTTTTGTAATTGTGAGCACTCATTAAAATATGACATGCTAAAAATTTGATGTTGGACAAGGAAGACAACTTAATAGGTTATGTTTTCCTATATCCGAAACATTATATTGTCTTGGATCATCCAACATGTTGAGCTTGCCTTTCCCTCTCATGCTAGACAAATTCTTTGCACCAAGTAGAGATACTATTTGTGCTTCCGAACATCCCTTAAACCAGTTTTGCCATGAGAGTCCACCATACCTACCTATGGATTAAGTAAGATCCTTCAAGTAAGTTGTCATCGTCCATGCAATAAAAATTGCACCTTCAAAGCGAAGGGCCTATCTTTTACTTTCATCTTCTACCCTTATACAAGAGTCATGGTGATCATCACCTTTCCTTTTTACACTTTTTCCTTTGGCAAAGCACCTTGTGTTGGAGCGATCCGGATATATATATATATATATCCACTTGGATATAGGTTTTCATAAATTATTATTGTTTACATTACCCTTGAGGTAAAAGGTTGGGAGGCGAAACTATAAGCCCCTATCTTTCTCTGTGTCCAATTAAAACTTTAAACCCATAAATATCACGTGAGTGTTAGAAATTGTGAAAGATTAAACAATAGTTGATTATGTGGAGTTTGCTGAACCAAAGCTCTTACATAGACCCTTCCCGAAAATAAGATGAATTGCAATTGTTTGATGACTAAGAGCATGGTTTTGTTAGTTTTCAAGAAAGTTTATGATCTATACTTTAACATGTGAATAGCTTGTTACTTGATCATGAGAAGTTTTATGAGTTGAGATATTGTTATGATATATAATGATGCTATAAAAAGTGATTGAAACTATCATTGATCAAACTTAAGCACTTGCTAGCATTCACACTTCATAAATTATTTCTTTTATCATTTACCTACTCAAGGACGAGCAGGAATTAAGCTTGGGGATGCTGATACGTCTCCAACGTACCTATAATTTATGAAATATTCATGCCATGTTTACAATAGTTTTATATGATTTTGGTATGATTTGATTGGAACTAACCCAGACTGACGATGTTTTACCTTAATAAGATGAATGGGATAAAGGGGACTTGATATGTTAATGCTATGGTTGGGTTTTACCTTAATGATCTTTAGTAGTTGCGGGTGCTTGCTAGAGTTCCAATCATAAGTGCATATGATCCAAGAAGAGAAAGTATGTTAGCTTATGCCTCTACCTCATATGAGATTGCAATAGTGATTACCGGTCTTGTTAACAATTGCCTAGGATAATTCCGCACACCGACCCATCATTATTCCACACTCGCTATTTATAATACTTCAGTAATATATTCTAACTCTATGATAACATCACCTACTTTTATATTTTAGCTCTTCGATATCACGCAAAGTTATCCTCTTCATACCCACAACGTAGTTTTGTTTCTCATTTCTAGTTGGAAGCAAACGTTCGGTGTACATAGAGTTGTATCAGTGGCAGATATGACTTGAGAGAATATTGATCTTACCTGTAGCTCCTTGTGGGTTCGATACTCCATACTTATCACTTCCACCTTCGGGAATTTCTACGATGATTCCCTGCACTTGGGGATTATCAAGCTCTTTTCCAGCGCCGTTGTCGGGGAGCAATAACATGGGGTTGATATTCTCGTGTGTGCTTGTTTGCTTTCTTCACTGAGTAGTTTTTGTTTTCCCTTTTAGTTTTGCTTAGTTGTGGGTGAAACATACAAAAAAATCCAAAAAATTAAAATACAAAAAGATGCATGTCGGATGTTGGGTTCCGGCAGACCCTTAAGGTTCGAACTCTAGGGTGCGCACGAAGATCTTCCCCCTACCGATTCACGTCCGATCTCCTCGCAAGAATCTAAGCTCAAAATGATGAACAACACAAGGGACACGAGATTTATACTGGTTGGGGCCCCCCGTTGTGGTGTAATACCCTACTCCAGTGTGTGGTGTGGTGGATTGCCTCATGGGCTGATGATGAACAGTACAAGGGAAGAACAACCTCGCGAGAGGTGTTCTTGAGCTAGTGCGATGAACTGCTTGGGTGAGCTCGATCGCCTCTCTCTCTGATTAGGACTCTATGATATCTCTCGATGCCCTCTACTGTGATGGCTAGCTCTACTTATAGAGGCCCTGGTCCTCTTCCAAAATATTGAGCGGGAAGGGCGCCCACAACAGCCATTTTGAAGGGGAACATCTAGTATAGGTTATCCTGACTAAAGTTGGTCTTCGGCTGCCAAAGGCACTGGCGATGACGCCGTCTTGGGCTCCACGGTGACCTCCATCCTGCCGCTCTGCTAGTCTTGGTCTCGTTGCACTGAAATGGCAACCTTTTCCTGATGCCTCGGTACTCCACGCCTGTGCTTGCCCCCTTTGTACCAAAGAGGAAACAAGGACACTGCACAAGCCGGCGCCCGCCTGGTCTCGATCGTCATGGCTTGCGTCACGAGCACCTCGCGAGGTACCCTTCCTTGATCTCTCTGCCTCCTTGTGAGCCTGCCTGGTGAGGCCGCTCCTGAGGAAGTCTTGTGTCGTCCGCCCCACGAGGCTTGGCCCCTCGCGAGGGTCTTGAGTCTTGCGCCGATGAAGATGGGCCGTACTGGGCCACCACTTGAGCCATGCCGCAGGCCGCACGCAGGTAAGTTTGTCGACCCCCATTTCCAGAACGCCGATAGTAGCCCCCGGGCCCAAGGCGCGCTCAGACTTGGCTTAGCGGAGAAGCGAAGGGGCAAGTGCGGAGCTCCGCGGGCCCCATCAGCCTGCGGCCTTGGGCGCCGCGTGGCGGTTGATTGGACGTGGGCATCTCCGCTTCCCCATGCTGCCTCGGCAACTGCTCGACTTGACTAGTCCCTGCATGCAGAAATGGGTCATGAATACCTGCGATCATGGAGGCTGACGGTTGGCCTCCTCCGGACTATAAGTATGGACAGGCGAGAGCCCCCGCAGTCCATCTCTTCCTGCTTCTCTCCTTCTTCTTCCTCCTCGCCCTTGCTCCACTCTACGCCACTGGCGCCGATCCGCCAGTTTTCAATGGAAGAGAAGGGCAAGGCCCCTCGAGAGGGTCCCGACCAGCCTCCCCCGAAGAAGCGGCCTGTCCCCGCCGCTGCGACGCAGTCGCATGGCAGGAGACGTCGAGGCCCTGGTACGAGCGGCCACTGATACGTCTCCAACGTATCTATAATTTTTGATTGCTCCATGCTACTTTATCTACTGTTTTGGAATATATTGGGCTTTATTTTCCACTTTTATATTATTTTTTGGGACTAACCTATTAACCGGAGGCCCAGCCCAGAATTGCTATTTTTTGCCTATTTCAGTGTTTCGAAGAAACGGAATATCAAACGGAGTCCAAACGGAATGAAACCTTCAGGATCGTGATTTTCCAACCGAACGTGATCCAGGAGACTTGGACCCTACTCCAAGAAGTGCCAGAGGCGGTCACGAGGGTGGAGGGCGCGCCCCCTACCTCGTGGGCCCCCTGATGCTCCACCGACGTACTCCTTCCTCCTATATATACCTATGTATCCCCGAATGATCAGAACAGGAGCCAAAAACCTAATTCCACCGCCACAACCTTCTATATCCACGAGATCCCATCTTGGGGCCTATTCCGCAGCTCCGCCAGAGGGGGCATCCACCACGGAGGGCTTCTACATCATCACCATAGCCCCTCCAATGAAGTGTGAGTGGTTTACTTTAGACCTTCGGGTCCATAGCTAGTAGCTAGATGGCTTCTTCTCTCTTTTTGGATCTCAATACAATGTTCTCCCCCTCTCTCATGGAGATCTATTCGATGTAATCTTCTTTTTGCGGTGTGTTTGTTGAGACCGATGAATTGTGGGTTTATGATCCAGTATTATCTATGGAAAATATTTGATTCTTCTCTGAATTCTTTTATGTATGATTGAGTTATCTTTTCAAGTCTCTTCGAATTATCCTTTTTGGTTTGGCCAACTAGATTGGTAGTTACTGCAATGGGAGAAGTGCTTAGCTTGGGTTCAATCTTGCGGTGTCCTTACCCAGTGACAGAAAGGGTTGCAAGGCACGTATTGTATTGTTGCCATCAATGGGGTTTTTATCATATTGCATGAATTTATCCCTCTACATCATGTCATCTTGCTTAAGGCGTTAATCTGTTTTTACTTAATACTCTAGATGCATGCTGGATAGCGGTCGATGAGTGGAGTAATAGTAGTAGATGCAGAATCGTTTCGATCTACTTGTTTTGGACGTGATGCCTATATACATGATCATTGCCTAGATATACTCATAACTATGCTCAATTCTGTCAATTGCTCAACAGTAATTTGTTCACCCATCGTAGAATACTTATACTCTTGAGAGAAGCCACTAGTGAAACCTATGGCCCCCGGGTCTATTCTCATCATATCAATCTCTATCACTTTATTTACTTGCTTTATTTTTACTTTGCCTTTTACTTTTTACTTCGCATCTATCTATCAAAAATACCAAAAAAATATTATCTCTATCAGATCTCACTCTCATAAGTGACTGTGAAGGGATTGACAACCCCTAAGCATTGGTTGCAAGTTGCTATCGTTTTGTGTAGGTACGAGGGACTTGTGCGTGGTCTCCTACTGGATTGATACCTTGCTTCTCAAAAACTGAGGGAAATACTTACGCTACTTTGCTGCATCATCCTCTCCTCTTCGGGGAAATCGCAGTGCTCAAGAGGTAGCAGCCGCCGCCTGGGTTCCCGCTGCCCTTGTACGTCCGAATCGAGGGCCCTGGAGAAGAAGACGCCGAGTGACACCGCCGGCAAGTCACGGTGGTGCGTGTCGTCACCCCTGGAGTCCATGCCGAGGGCTCTTCTCGCGAGCTTGTGCTCCACGCCTCCATGCCTCCACGCTCTTGGATCCTCCTTCCACCCTCCTTCGCCTTCGAGATGCCGCCGAGTGGGTCTCTGGAGCTCTGGCTGCAGCATGCTGACTGCAGCACCCTTGCGACTGGAGCGGAGGTCGCGGTCGTTGCTCCGAGCAAGGTTTACATGACCCGGGGTTGGGGCGAGATCGCCCGGGTCTGCCAGACAGGGGGTGCCCTCGTAATTCATCTTGAATACGATGGCGCCTCCTTGATGTTCTTCAAGGTCTTCGACGCGGAAGGACGCCGACTGGAGTGCTGCCCCAAGGAAAGCGGCCGGGGCATCGATGTGGCGAGGACCAGGCCTGCCAACCGCTTCCCAGCAGCTCCTCAGGCAGCAGCGGAGGAACCAGAGAGCCCAGTGACTCCCCCGAGCTTCACGCGACTCCAAAGACGACAGCTACGAGCCCCCGAGGTCGCGTCACACTCGGAGCAGGGTAACTGCATCAGGCCGCCGACGCCACAGATCTGGATGGGGTTGGCACCGGCGCCTGACGGCCCACTATTGATGATGGCGTCTCCTGCGGAAGCGCGCGTAGTTGGCGCTACTTAGGATTAGCACCTTTTGTTCCCTGTGAGGAATCGAAGAAACACCCCGCGGGGGTATGTAAGGCGCCTGCCATGTCTTTTGTGAATATCATATCCTTATCATGAATCGATGCGAGATGCTTGTCCTGTCCCGGCTCGGCTCCCCCTTTCTATCCTCATGAGGGCTTGGTGCTCTATGCTGACAGGTCCCGGTCCCCAGGCAGGCTTCAGCCATCGCTGGTATGCCAGGTCGCGATGACGTGGTCAAGGCCAGGAGGTGAGCGGCCCAAGGTCTAGTAAGAGCCCCTGAGTCACGATGCTCAGGAGGTCCCCTTTAGCGCTCAAGCAGCCTCCGCTGGGCAAGAAAGGAAGGCAACATCGCCATGACAGAACTGCACTAGGCAAGGGTTTGGCGTCGCATTGATTTAGCCTTCGATGAGGCGTGACTTATCTCATGAGTTTGGAGTAGTTCTTCGGCGAGGTGACGGGCCTGCACGCCGGCAGCTGGGGTGTTGCTGGGTCAGGACCTCATGAGCTTCTCCCCTCTTCCCCTCACTTTCCTTCATGCTCTACGTCCTCAGGTCCTGGCCCTCGAGCGAGCTCAGCCGCCGCTGGTATGACAGGTCGCGATGCCGTGGGTCAATGCCAGGGGGTGAGGGCTGGAGAGCCAGTAAGAGCCCATGAGTCGCAATGCTCAGGCGCCCCCCCTTTTAACGCGCGAGCGGATCGTAAAGGAGAGAGAGAGGGGGGGAACTCACGATGCCCCCCACGCTATTCCTTAGGCGAATCTTGTACACCAACACGAGGAAAACAAGGTCTGCCATTACAGTTGCCAGCCAGCCATTGGTTGCTCCGAGGGAGTGATTGAGGCACTGAGGGCCTGGTGAGGTAGCGCTATGCGGGGCTGCCGCGGCCAGAGCTCGACCACTCAGATTTGTCGGTGTTGCAGGGACGGACCCATGCGCAAGTGCCGTGCCAGAGCGAGCGGCTCCAAAGGTAGGTGTCAATCGAGCAGGCGATTATCTCAAGAAGGTTAAGCATGAAGAAGCGAATCAACTTAGATAGATGCAGAGAAAGGCAAACGCCACTAGGTCAGGCCCGAGCGGATTGGGGATGATGCAGCCCGAGGGGCGCCCCCAACAAGGTAAGCTGAAGATGAAAGCAAAATGGATACATGCCGCGGGGACAGACCCAGGCGACCTGGGAATGATGCATCCCTGAGGGCGCTCCCAGCTGAAACGAAACTCGAAAGAAGTCACCTGATACCATTGTAGAGCGAGTGTCGGAGTAGCTGACGGTGCGTGGTGAAGAAGCCAATCCTCACGAGCCCTAGGAGCTCCGAGCCTCGGGAGGCTCGCGAGGTCCGGGCGGCTCGACAAGGTCCATCTCCACTTCCTCCAGGAGCGTGTGATGCTTGGCCACCTGAGCTTCTAGAATGCTTCTCATCAGGCGCTGGTGAGCAGCAGCCGTGTTCGGCAGGCCGAAGGGCATGCGGACGTAGCTGTGCGGTGGACCATCGCAACGTCCCACGCGCGAAGGCCAGAAGCACTCCTGAGACGCGACTCGATTGAGCCCTGGGTAGTCGATGCAGATGCGCAGCCTGCCATCCTCGCCTGGATGGGGAGCTACGCCGGGCAGGCGGCGGTTGCTGCGCATGACTCTTGATTTCTGAAACTCTTGAGCGACCTTGGCGATGAACTCCTGAGGGTTGGGCCCTCCTTTCCTTACGCCTTCCTGAGGGAGATGTGCCGCGAAGCACGCCTCCAAGTGGTGCCCGAGTGCCTCCCTCGTGACCTTGGCAAAGTCAGTGGCTCCCCAGGAGAGAGCCCCCGAGCCTTGCCCGAGGACGGCGCCAGGCGCGCCTCCCTATGCGACAGAGGGTGGCGCCCCCTGGATGGGCGCATGTCCGGATGTGGCACCTCCGGAGGTGCCTGACTCCTGAGGCCCTGAGCCAGGTGATGTCTTCTTCTTCTTGGGAGCTGCTTCAGGAAGGTTTCCACTCTTGCTGTCTGGGTCCTCGATTGACGCGGCTTGGAATGCGCGCTCGAGGGAGCACACCGCATCCTTCTCTTCACAGGGGACCGTGATGACCCCGCCACTTCCTGGCATCTTGAGGACGTTGTAACCATGGTGAGTCATTGCCATGAACTTGGCCAGGGCTGGATACCCGAGGATAGCATTGTATGGCAGGCGAATGTGGGCGACGTCGAAGTCAATGAGCTTGGTACAATAGTTCTTGCGCTGTCCGAAGGTGACAGGGAGGCAGGCCTGCCCTGTCGGGACAGTGGAACCATCAGTGACTCCTGAGAAGGGCTTGGTTGGTTGAAGCTGATCATATGGCACTTGAAGATTGTTGAATGTCTTGACGGACAGGACGTTGAGCCCTACTCCACCATTGATGAGGGTCCTGGTAACTTGCACATTGCTGATGACTGGAGAGCAGAGCATCGGGAGGACACCGGCCGTTGTCGCGCACTTGAGCTGATCCGCTGAGCTGAACGTGATGGCGCACGCGGACCACCTGAGAGGGCGTGTGGCCTCAAGCTTGGGGAGGACTGCATTCACCTTGCGAGCAAACTGCTTGAAGATGCACTGAGAGGCTAGGGCCTGAGTGCCACCCAAGATGCAAGTGATTGCACGCGGCTCCTGGAAGCCCCCAGCCCCCTCGTCTTGATGATGGTCTTCATTCCTTCTTGGTGGTGGTGATAGAGGAGGAAGCCCTGCGTTGCCTTGTGGGCGATCCTCATGAGGCTGATCCCTCTAAGCCCCCTCGCGAGGCTGGTCTTGCCAGCGGTCCTCGTGAGGCCGATCACGCCATCCTTGGCGAGGGCCACGGTCGTACCATCATCCTCCACCTCTTGCTCCGCCTCTGCCGTAGCCCCGATTGTTGCGCTCGGGGCGTCTACCGACACGGCCTTTTCGCACGGCCCTGAGCTCTTGACATTCGTTGGTGTTGTGGGTATGGAGATCATGGTACACGCAGTACCGGCTGCCCTTGGACGACTCCGGCTGGTCCCTGCCGCGCTTCGTGTCCGGCTCTGCTGCGAGCACAGCTGCTCCCTTGCGCTTCACATCCTTGGCATTGGCTTTCTTCTCTTCTGGGTCTGCTGCTGGGAGCTCGAGAAGGGAGAGGCGTCCTTCCTCAGCCCTTGCGCACTTGGTCGCCAGGTTGAACAACTCCAGAGATGTACACAGATCTTCGTGGATCGCCAGCTCCTCCTTCATCTTGATGTTGCGGACGCCATCAGAGAACGCCGAGATGATGGCCTCCTCGGTTACCATGGGAATCTTGAGGCGAGCGTTGTTGAAGCGCTGGATGTACTTCTGCAAGGTCTCTCCGGGCTGCTGATACGTCCATTTTGCATCATGCTTTTATATCGATATTTATCGCATTATGGGCTATTATTTCACGATATGTCACAATACTTATGGCTATTCTCTCTTATTTTACAAGGTTTACCATGAAGAGGGGGAATGCCGACAGCTGGAAAAGGAGCAAATATTGGAGACCTATTCTGCGCAACTCCAAAAGTCCTGAAACTCCACGAAATATCTTAAAAGAAATAAAGAAAAATCATCGCCAAAGATGAAGGCCAGGGGGCCCACATCCTGCTCACGAGGGTGGGGGGCGCGTCCCTCCCCCCTGGGCGCGCCCCCCTACCTCGTGGGCCCCCTGGTGGCTCTCCGACGCCCATCTTCTCCTATATGAAGTCTTTCGATGAGAAAAAAATAATAAGCAACCTTTCGGGACGAGACTCCGCCGCCATGAGGCGGAACCTTGGCGGAACCTTGGCGGAACCAATCTAGGGCTCCGGCAGAGCTGTTCTGCCGGGGACACTTCCCTTCGGGAGGGGGAAATCATCACCATCGTCATCACCAACACTCCTCTCATTGGGAGAGGGCAATCTCCATCAACATCTTCACCAGCACCATCTCATCTCCAAACCCTAGTTCATCTCTTGTATCCAATTCTTGTCTCCAAGTCCGGGATTGGTGCTAGTAGGTTGCTAGTAGTGTTGATTACTCCTTGTAGTTGATGCTAGTTGGTTTATTTGGTGGAAGATCATATGTTCAAATCCTTTATGCACATTATATCCCCTCTGATTATGAACATGAATATGCTTTGTGAGTAGTTATGTTTGTTCATAAGGACAAGGGAGAAGTCTTGCTATTAGTAGTCGTGTGAATTTGGTATTCGTTCGATATTTTGATAAGATGTATGTTGTCTAACCTCTAGTGGTGTTATGTGAACGTCGACTACATAACACTTCACCATTATTTGGGCCTAGAGGAAGGCATTGGGAAGTAATAAGTAGATGATGGGTTGCTAGAGTGACAGAAGCTTAAACCCTAGTTTATGTGTTGCTTCGTAAGGGGCTGATTTGGATCCATATGTTTCATGCTATGGTTAGGTTTATCTTAATACTTATGTTGTAGTTGCGTATGCTTGCAATAGAGGTTAATCATAAGTGGGATGCTTGTCCAAGTAAGGGCAGTACCCAAGCACCGGTCCACCCACATATCAAATTATCAAAGTACCGAACGCGAATCATATGAGCGTGATGAAAACTAGCTTGACGATATTCCCATGTGTCCTCGGGAGCGCTTTTCCTATTGTAAGAGTTTGTTCCGGCTTGTCCTTTGCTACAAAAAGGATTGGGCCACCTTGCTGCACTTTATTTACTTTTGGTACTTGTTGCTTGTTACCATTTATCTTATCACGAAACTATATCTTACCACTTATTTCAGTACTTGCAGAGAATACCTTGCTGAAAACCGCTTATCATTTCCTTCTGCTCCTCCTTGGGTTCGACACTCTTACTTATCGAAAGGACTACGATAGATCCCCTATACTTGTGGTCATCAAAACTCTTTTCTGGCGCCGTTGTCGGGGAGTGTAGCGCCTTTGGTGAGTGGAATTTGGTAAGGAAAAATTTATATAGTGTGCTGAAATTTTCTGTCACTTGTTACTATGGAAAGTGAATCTGAGGGGCTTGTTCTGGGTATCTTCACCCCGTCCAGTAGAGCAAAGAGTTGCTCCTCAACCTACTGAACCTATTGAAAATGAAATTACTTTTGAATTTCCTTCGGGTATTATGGAAAAACTGCTGGCTAATACTTTTACAGGAGATGGGACAAAGCATCCCGACGAGCATCTACACTATTTATATGATATTTGTGGATTATTTAAGCTTGCAGGTATACCCGATGATGTTGTTAAGAAGAAGGCTTTCCCTTTATCTTTGAAGGGAGATGCATCGACATGGTATAGGCTATGTGATGATACGAGATCACGGAACTATAAAAGAGTGAAATTGGAATTTCATCAAAAGTATTACCCTATGCATCTTGTTCATCGTGATCGCAACTATATATATAATTTTTGGCCTCGCGAAGGAGAAAGCATCGCTCAAGCTTGGGGGAGGCTTAAATCCATGTTATATTCATGCCCCAATCATGAGCTCTCAAAATTGACAATTCTTCAGAATTTTTATGCTCGGCTCTCTGATAATAATCAAACCATGCTCGATACTTCTTGTGCTGGCTCTTTTATGATGAAGACTATTGAATTCATATGGAATTTATTGGATAGAATTAAACGCAACTCTGAAGATTGGGACCTCGACGAAGGTAAGGAGTCAGGTATGACACCTAAGTTTGATTGTGTTAAATCTTTTATGGATACCGATATTTTCCGTAAATTTAGCACTAAATATGGACTTGACTCTGAGATAGTAGCTTCTTTCTGTGAATCTTTTGCTACTTATGTTGATCTTCCCAAGGAGAAGTGGTTTAAATATCATCCTCCCATAGAAGTAAAAGTAGCTGCACCTATTAAAGTTGAAGAAAAGACCATCACTTATAATGATCTTATTGTTCCCACCTCTTATGTTGAGAAAACACCTTTCCCTGCTAGAGTAAAGGATCATGCTAAAGCTTCAACTGTTGTTCGTAAAAGCAATACTAGAACTTTTACACCTCCTGAGCAAGTCAAAGTAGAACCTAATATTGCTATTGTTAAAGATCTCTTGTCCGATAATATTGATGGGCATGTCATCGAATTCTCTGGTGAAACTGCTAGAATTGCTAAACCCTGTGATAAAGATAACATAGACCTGTGATAGGCGTGCCTATTATCTCTGTTAAAATAGGAGATCATTGTTATCATGGCTTATGTGATATGGGTTCTAGTGCTAGTGTTATACCCATTGACTTATATAAAGAAATTATGCATGATATCGCACCTGCTGAGTTAGAAGAAATTGATGTTACAATTAAACTTGCCAATAGAGATACTATATCTGCAATGGGAATTGTTAGAGATGTTGAAGTCTTGTGTGGGAAAACCAAATATCCCGCTGATTTTCTTGTTCTTGGTTCCCCACAAGATAGCTTTTGTCCCATTATATTTGGTAGACCCCTCTTGAATACTGTTAATGCTAAGATAGACTGCGAAAAGAATGTTGTTACTATTGGCTTGGATGATATGGTTCATGAGTTTAATTTCTCCAAATTTAGTAAACAACATCGTGAGGAAGAATTGCCTAGTAAGGATGAAATTATTGGTCTTACTTCTATTGCTGTACCTCCTAGTGATCCTTTAGAACATTATTTGCTAGACCATGAAAATGAGATGTTCATGAATGAAAGAAGGGAAATAGATGAAGTATTCTTTAAATAGGAACCTATTCTGCAACACAATTTGCCTGTTGAAATCCTAGGGGATCCTCCTCCACCCAAGGGTGATCCCGTGTTTGAGCTCAAACCGTTGCCTGATAATCTTAAATATGCTTATCTTGATGAAAAGAAAATATATCCTGTTATTATTAGTGCTAACCTTTCAGAGCATGAAGAAGAAAGATTATTGAAAACTCTGAAGAAGCACCGTGCCGCTATTGGATATACTCTTGATGATCTTAAGGGTATCGGTCCCACTCTATGTCAACATAAAATAAATTTGGAAGCTGATGCCAAACCAGTTTGTGATCCTCAATGACGTTTGAATCCTAAAATGAAAGAAGTAGTAAGAAAGGAAATACTCAAGCTTCTGGAGGCAGGTATAATTTACCCCGTTGCTGATAGTCAGTGGGTAAGTCCTGTCCATTGTGTCCCTAAGAAGGGAGGTATTACTGTTGTCCCTAATGATAAAGATGAATTGATCCCGCAAAGAATTATCACTGGTTACACGATGGTAATTGATTTCCGCAAATTAAATAAAGCTACTAAGAAAGATCATTACCCCTTACCTTTTATTGATCAAATGCTAGAAAGATTATGCAAACATACACATTATTGCTTTCTAGATGATTATTCTGGTTTCTCTCAAATACCTGTGTCGGCTAAAGATCAATCAAAGACTACTTTTACATGCCCTTTTGGTGTTGGGAACGTAGTAATTTCATAAATTTTCATACGCACACGCAAGATCATGGTGATGGAATAGCAACGAGAGGGGAGAGTGTTGTCCACGTACCCTCGTAGACTGTAAGCGGAAGCGTTAGCACAACACGGTTGATGTAGTCATACGTCTTCACGATCCGACCGATCCAAGCACCAAACGTACGGCACCTCCGAGTTCAGCACGCGTTCAGCTCGATGACGATCTCCGGGCTCCGATCCAGCAAAGCTCCGGAGATGAGTTCCGTCAGCACGACGGCGTGGTGACGATGATGATGTTCTACCGATGCAGGGCTTCGCCTAAACTCCGCGACGATATGACCGAGGTGGAATATGGTGGAGGGGGGCACCGCACACGGCTAAGGAACAATCCGTAGATCAACTTGTGTGTCTATGGGGTGCCCCCTGCCCCCGTATATAAAGGAGCAAGGGGAGAGGCCGGCCGTCCCAAGGGGGGCGCGCTAGGGAGGAGGAATCCTCCTCCTAGTAGGAGTAGGATTCCTCCTTTCCTACTCCTACTAGGAGGAGGAAGGAAGGAGGAGAGGGGGAAGGAAAGGGGGGGGTGCCGCCCCCCCTCCTAGTCCAATTCGGACTAGAGGGGGCGCGCGGCCCATGCTGGCCGCCCCTCTCTCCTTTCCACCAAGGCCCATAAGGCCCATTACTCTCATGGGGGGGTTCCGGTAACCCCTCCGGCACTCCGGTTTTCTCTGAAATCACCCGGAACAATTCCAGTGTCCGAATATAGTCGTCCAATATATCAATCTTTATGTCTTGACCATTTTGAGACTCCTCGTCATGTCCGTGATCACATCCGGGACTCCTAACAAACTTCGGTACATCAAAACTTATAAACTCATAATAAAACTGTCATCGTAATGTTAAGCGTGCGGACCCTACGAGTTCGAGAACTATGTAGACATGACCTAGAACTATTCTCGGTCAATAACCAATAGCGGAACCTGGATGCCCATATTGGTTCCTACATATTCTACGAAGATCTTTATCGGTCAAACCGCATAACAACATACGTTGTTCCCTTTGTCATCGGTATGTTACTTGCCCGAGATTTGATCGTCGGTATCCAATACCTAGTTCAATCTCGTTACCGGCAAGTATCTTTACTCGTTATGTAGTGCATCATCCCGTAACCAACTCATTGGTCACATTGCTTGCAAGGCTTATAGTGATGTGCATTACCGAGAGGGCCCAGAGATACCTCTCCGACAATCGGAGTGACAAAACCTAATCTCGAAATACGCCAACTCAACATGTACCTTCGGAGACACCTGTAGTACTCCTTTATAATCACCCAGTTATGTTCTGACGTTTGGTAGTACCCAAAGTGTTCCTCCGGTAAACGGGAGTTGCATAATTCTCATAGTTACAGGAACATGTATAAGTCATGAAGAAAGCAATAGCAATATACTAAACGATCAAGTGCTAGGCTAACGGAATGGGTCATGTCAATCACATCATTCTCCTAATGATGTGATCCCATTAATCAAATGACAACACATGTCTATGGTTAGGAAACATAACCATCTTTGATTAATGAGCTAGTCAAGTAGAGGCATACTAGTGACTATATGTTTGTCTATGTATTCACACATGTATCATGTTTCCGGTTAATACAATTCTAGCATGAATAATAAACATTTATCATGACATGAGGAAATAAATAATAACTTTATTATTGCCTCTAGGGCATATTTCCTTCGGTCTCCCACTTGCACTAGAGTCAATAATCTAGATTACATAGTAATGATTCTAACACCCATGGAGTCTTGGTGCTGATCATGTTTTGCTCGTGAGAGAGGTTAGTCAACGGGTCTGCAACATTCAGATCCGTATGTATCTTGCAAATCTCTATGTCTCCCACTTGGACTTGGTCCCGAATGGAATTGAAGCGTCTCTTGATGTGCTTGGTCCTCTTGTGAAATCTGGATTCCTTTGCCAAGGCAATTGCACCAGTATTGTCACAGAAGATCTTCATTGGTCCCGATGCACTAGGTATGACACCTAGATCGGAAATGAACTCCTTCATCCAGACTCCTTCATTTGCTGCTTCTGAAGCAGCTATGTACTCCGCTTCACATGTAGATCCCGCCACGACGCTTTGTTTAGAACTGCACCAACTTACAGCTCCACCGTTTAATAAAAACACGTATCCGGTTTGCGATTTAGAATCATCCGGATCAGTGTCAAAGCTTGCATCGACGTAACCATTTACGACTAGCTCTTTGTCACCTTCATATACGAGAAACATATCCTTAGTCCTTTTCAGGTATTTCAGGATGTTCTTGACCGCTGTCCAGTGATCCACTCCTGGATTACTTTGGTACCTTCCTGCCAAGCTTATTGCTAAGCATACGTCAGGTCTGGTACACAACATTGCATACATGATAGAGCCTATGGCTGAAGCATAGGGAACATCTTTCATTTTTTCTCTATCTTTTGCTGTGGTCGGGCATTGAGTTTGACTCAACTTCACACCTTGTAGCACGGGCAAGAACCCTTTCTTTGCCTGATCCATTTTGAACTTTTTCAAAATTTTATCAAGGTATGTGCTTTGTGAAAGTCCTATTAAGCGTCTTGATCTATCTCTATAGATCTTGATGCCCAATATGTAAGCAGCTTCACCAAGGTCTTTCATTGAAAAACTTTTATTCAAGTATCCCTTTATGCTATCTAGAAATTCTATATCATTTCCAATTAATAATATGTCATCTACATATAATATCAAAAATGCTACAGAGCTCCCACTCACTTTCTTGTAAATACAGGCTTCTCCAAAAGTCTGTATAAAACCATATGCTTTGATCACACTATCAAAACGTTTATTCCAACTCCGAGATGCTTGCACTAGTCCATAAATGGATCGCTGGAGCTTGCATACTTTTTTAGCACCTTTTGGATCAACAAAACCTTCTGGCTGCATCATATACAACTCTTCTTCCAGAAATCCATTCAAGAATGCAGTTTTGACATCCATTTGCCAAATTTCATAATCATGAAATGCAGCAATAGCTAACATGATTCGGACAGACTTAAGCATCGCTACGGGTGAGAAAGTCTCATCGTAGTCAACCCCTTGAACTTGTCGAAAACCTTTCGCAACAAGTCGAGCTTTATAGACAGTTACATTACCATCATCGTTAGTCTTCTTCTTAAAGATCCATTTATTCTCAATTGCTTGCCAATCATCGGGCAAGTCAACCGAAGTCCATACTTTGTTTTCATACATGGATCCCATCTCAGATTTCATGGCCTCTAGCCATTTTGCGGAATCTGGGCTCATCATCGCTTCCTCATTGTTCGTAGGTTCATCATGGTCAAGTAACATGACTTCCAGAATAGGATTACCGTACCACTCTGGTGCGGATCTTACTCTGGTAGACCTACGAGGTTCAGTAGAAACTTGATCTGAAGTTTCCTGATCAATATCATTAGCTTTCTCACTGATTGGTGTAGTTGTCACAGGAACCGGTTCTTGTGATGAACTACTTTCCAATAAGGGAGTAGATACAGTTATCTCATCAAGTCCTACTTTCCTCCCACTCACTTCTTTTGAGAGAAACTCCTTCTCCAGAAAGGATCCGATTTTAGCAATGAAAATCTTGACCTCAGATCTGTGATAGAAGGTGTACCCAATAGTCTCTTTTGGGTATCCTATGAAGACACATTTCTCCGATTTGGGTTCGAGCTTATCTGGTTGAAGTTTCTTCACGTAAGCATCGCAGCCCCAAACTTTAAGAAACGACAACTTTGGTTTCTTGCCAAACCACAGTTCATAAGGCGTTGTCTCAACGGATTTTGATGGTGCCCTATTTAACGTGAATGCGGTCGTCTCTAAAGCATAACCCCAAAACGATAGCGGTAAATCAGTAAGAGACATCATAGATCGCACCATATCTAGTAAAGTACGATTATGACATTCTGACACACCATTTCGTTGTGGTGTTCCAGGTGGCGTGAGTTGCGAAACTATTCCGCATTGTTTCAAGTGTAGACCAAACTCGTAACTCAAATATTCTCCTCCACGATCAGATCGTAGAAACTTTATTTTCTTGTTACGATGATTTTCTACTTCACTCTGAAATTCTTTGAACTTTTCAAATGTTTCAGAATTGTGTTTCATTAAGTAGATATACCCATATCTACTCAAATCATCTGTGAAGGTGAGAAAATAACGATACCCGCCGCGAGCCTCAACATTCATTGGACCACAAACATCAGTATGTATGATTTCCAACAAATCAGTTGCTCGCTCCATAGTTCCGGAGAATGGTGTTTTAGTCATCTTGCCCATGAGGCACGGTTCGCAAGTACCAAGTGATTCATAATCAAGTGATTCCAAAAGCCCATCCGTATGGAGTTTCTTCATGCGTTTTACACCGATATGACCTAAACGGCAGTGCCACAAATAAGTTGCACCATCGTTATCAACTCTGCATCTTTTGGTTTCAACACTATGAATATGTGTATCACTACTATCGAGATTTAATAAAAATAGACCACTCTTCAAGGGTGCATGACCATAAAAGATATTACTCATATAAATAGAACAACCATTATTCTCTGATTTAAATGAATAACCGTCTCGCATCAAACAAGATCCAGATATAATGTTCATGCTCAACGCTGGCACCAAATAACAATTATTTAGGTCTAAAACTAATCCCGATGGTAGATGTAGAGGTAGCGTGCCGACCGCGATCGCATCGACTTTGGAACCATTTCCCACGCGCATCGTCACCTCGTCCTTAGCCAATCTTCGCTTAATCTGTAGTCCCTGTTTCGAGTTGCAAATATTAGCAACATAACCAGTATCAAATACCCAGGTGCTACTGCGAGCATTAGTAAGGTACACATCAATAACATGTATATCACATATACCTTTGTTCACTTTGCCATCCTTCTTATCCGCCAAATACTTGGGGCAGTTCCGCTTCAAGTGTCCAGTCTGCTTGCAGTAGAAGCACTCAGTTTCAGGCTTAGGTCCAGACTTGGATTTCTTCTCTTGAGCAGCAACTTGCCTGCCGTTCTTTTTGAAGTTCCCCTTCTTCTTCCCTTTGCCCTTTTTCTTGAAACTGGTGGTCTTGTTAACCATCAACACTTGATGCTCCTTCTTGATTTCTACCTCCGCAGCTTTTAGCATTGCGAAGAGCTCGGGAATAGTCTTGTTCATCCCTTGCATATTATAGTTCATCACGAAGCTCTTGTAGCTTGGTGGCAGTGATTGGAGAATTCTGTCAATGACACTATCATCAGGAAGATCAACTCCCAGTTGAATCAAGTGATTATTATACCCAGACATTTTGAGTATGTGTTCACTGACAGAACTATTCTCCTCCATCTTGCAGCTATAGAACTTATTGGAGACTTCATATCTCTCAATCCGGGCATTTGCTTGAAATATTAACTTCAACTCCTGGAACATCTCATATGCTCCATGGCATTCAAAACGTCGTTGAAGACCCGGTTCTAAGCCGTAAAGCATGGCACATTGAACTATCGAGTAGTCATCAGCTTTGCTCTGCCAGACGTTCTCAACGTTGTCAGTTGCATCAGCAGCAGGTCTGGCACCCAGCGGTGCTTCCAGGACGTAACTTTTCTGTGCAGCAATGAGGATAATCCTCAGGTTACGGACCCAGTCCGTGTAATTGCTACCATCATCTTTCAACTTTGCTTTCTCAAGGAACGCATTAAAATTCAACGGAACAACAACACGAGCCATCTATCTACAAACAAACATAGACAAGCAAAATACTATCAGGTACTAAGTTCATGATAAATTTAAGTTCAATTAATCATATTAATTAAGAACTCCCACTTAGACCGACATCTCTCTAGTCATCTAAGTGATCACGTGATCCAAATCAACTAAACCATGTCCGATCATCACGTGAGATGGAGTAGTTTCAATGGTGAACATCACTATGTTGATCATATCTACTATATGATTCACGTTCGACCTTTCGGTCTCCGTGTTCCGAGGCCATATCTGTATATGCTAGGCTCGTCAAGTATGACCTGAGTATTCTGCGTGTGCAACTGTTTTGCACCCGTTGTATTTGAACGTAGAGCCTATCACACCCGATCATCACGTGGTGTCTCAGCACGAAGAACTTTCGCAATGGTGCATACTCAGGGAGAACACTTCTTGATTATTAGTGAGAGATCATCTTAAAATGCTACCGTCAATCAAAGCAAGATAAGATGCATAAAGGATAAACATCACATGCAATCAATATAAGTGATATGATATGGCCATCATCATCTTGTGCTTGTGATCTCCATCTTTGAAGCACCGTCGTGATCACCATCGTCACTGGCGCGACACCTTGATCTCCATCGTAGCATCATTGTTGTTACACCATCTATTGCTTCTATGACTATCGCTACCGCTTAGTGATAAAGTAAAGCAATTACAGGGCGTTTGCATTTCATACAATAAAGCGACAACCATATGGCTCCTGCCAGTTGCCGATAACTTCGGTTACAAAACATGATCATCTCATACAATAAAATATAGCATCACGTCTTGACCATATCACATCACAACATGCCCTGCAAAAACAAGTTAGACGTCCTCTACTTTGTTGTTGCAAATTTTACGTGGCTACTAAGGGCTTAGCAAGAACCGTTCTTACCTACGCATCAAAACCACAACGATAGTTCGTCAAGTTAGTGTTGTTTTAACCTTCGCAAGGACCGGGCGTAGCCACACTCGATTCAGCTAAAGTGAGAGAGACAGACACCCGCCAGCCACCTTTAAGCATGAGTGCTTGTAACGGTGAAACCAGTCTCGCGTAAGCGTACGCGTAATGTCGGTCCGGGCCGCTTCATCTCACAATACCGCCGAACCAAAGTATGACATGCTGGTAAGCAGTATGACTTGTATCGCCCACAACTCACTTGTGTTCTACTCGTGCATATAACATCAACGCATAAAACCTAGGCTCTGATGCCACTGTTGGGAACGTAGTAATTTCATAAATTTTCCTACGCACACGCAAGATCATGGTGATGGTATAGCAACGAGAGGGGAGAGTGTTGTCCATGTACCCTCGTAGACCGTAAGCGGAAGCGTTAGCACAACGTGGTTGATGTAGTCGTACGTCTTCACGATCCGACCGATCCAAGCACCGAACGTACGGCACCTCCGAGTTCAGCACACGTTCAGCTCGATGACGATCTCCGGGCTTCGATCCAGCAAAGCTCCGGAGATGAGTTCCGTCAGCATGACGAAGTGGTGACGATGATGATGTTCTACTAGCGCAGGGCTTCGCCTAAACTCCGCGACTATATGACCAAGGTGGAATATGGTGGAGGGGGGCACCGCACACGGCTAAGGAACGATCCGTAGATCAACTTGTGTGTCTATGGGGTGCCCCCCTGCCCCCGTATATAAAGGAGCAAGGGGGAGGCCGGCCGGCCCAAGGGGGGCGCGCCAGGGAGGAGCAATCCTCCTCCTAGTAGGAGTAGGATTCCTCCTTTCCTACTCCTACTAGGAGGAGGAAGGAAGGAGGAGAGGGGGAAGGAAAGGGGGGGCGCCGCCCCCCCCCCCCCCCCCCTCCTAGTCCAATTCGGACCAGAGGGGGGGGCGGCCCATGCTGGCCGCCCCTCTCTCCTTTCCACCAAGTCCCATAAGGCCCATTACTCTCCCGGGGGGGTCCCGGTAACCCCTCCAGCACTCCGGTTTTCTCCGAAATCACCCGGAACAATTCCGGTGTCCGAATATAGTCGTCCAATATGTCAATATTTATGTCTCGACCATTTCGAGACTCCTCGTCATGTCCGTGATCACATCCGGGACTCCGAACAAACTTCGGTACATCAAAACTTATAAACTCATAATAAAACTGTCATCGTAACGTTAAGCGTGCGGACCCTACGGGTTCGAGAACTATGTAGACATGACCTAGAACTATTCTCGGTCAATGACCAATAGCGGAACCTGGATGCCCATATTGGTTCCTACATATTCTACGAAGATCTTTATCGGTCAAACCGCATAACAACATACGTTGTTCCCTTTGTCATCGGTATGTTACTTGCCCGAGATTTGATCGTCGGTATCCAATACCTAGTTCAATCTCATTACCAGCAAGTCTCTTTACTCGTTACGTAATGCATCATCCCATAACCAACTCATTGGTCACATTGCTTGCAAGGCTTATAGTGATGTGCATTACCGAGAGGGCCCAGAGATACCTCTCCGACAATCGGAGTGACAAAACCTAATCTCGAAATACGCCAACTCAACATGTACCTTCGGAGACACCTGTACTACTCCTTTATAATCACCCAGTTATGTTCTGACGTTTGGTAGTACCCAAAGTGTTCCTCCGGTAAACGGGAGTTGCATAATTCTCATAGTTACAGGAACATGTATAAGTCATGAAGAAAGCAATAGCAATATACTAAACGATCAAGTGCTAGGCTAACGGAATGGGTCATGTCAATCACATCATTCTCCTAATGATGTGATCCCATTAATAAAATGACAACACATGTCTATGGTTAGGAAACATAACCATCTTTGATTAATGAGCTAGTCAAGTAGAGGCATACTAGTGACTATATGTTTGTCTATGTATTCACACATGTATCATGTTTCCGGTTAATACAATTCTAGCATGAATAATAAACATTTATCATGACATGAGGAAATAAATAATAACTTTATTATTGCCTCTAGGGCATATTTCCTTCATTTGGTACATTTGCTTATAGATGTATGCCTTTTGGTTTATGTAATGCACCTGCTACCTTTCAAAGATGCATGATGGCTATATTCTCTGATTTTTGTGAAAAGATTTGTGAGGTTTTCATGGACGACTTTTCCGTCTATGGTTCCTCTTTTGATGATTGCTTGAGCAATCTTGATCGAGTTTTGCAGAGATGTGAAGAAACTAATCTTTTCTTGAATTGGGAAAAGTGCCACTTTATGGTTAATGAAGGTATTGTCTTGGGGCACAAACTTTCTGAAAGAGGTATTGAAGTTGATAAAGCCAAGGTTGACGCTATTGAAAAGATGCCATGTCCCAAGGACATCAAAGGTATAAGAAGTTTCCTTGGTCACACCGGATTTTATAGGAGGTTCATTAAGGACTTCTCGAAAATTTCTCGGCCTCTGACTAATTTATTACAAAAAGATGTACCATTTGTCTTTGATGATGATTGTGTAGAAGCATTTGAAATACTTAAGAAAGCATTAGTCTCTGCACCTGTTGTTCAGCCACCTGATTGGAATTTACCTTTTGAAATTATGTGTGATGCTAGTGATTATGCTGTAGGTGCTGTTCTAGGGCAAAGAGTTGATAAGAAATTGAATGTTGTCCATTATGCTAGTAAGACTCTAGACAATGCTCAAAGAAATTATGCTACTACCGAAAAGGAACTTTTAGCGGTTGTATTTTCTTGTGATAAATTCAGACCCTATATTGTTGATTCTAGAGTAACTATTCATACAGATCATGCTGCTATTAAATATCTTATGGAAAATAAAGATGCTAAACCTAGACTTATTAGATGGGTTCTCTTGCTGCAAGAATTTTATTTGCATATTGTTGATAGAAAAGGAGCTGAGAACCCCGTTGCAGACTTGTCTAGGCTAGAGAATGTTCTTGATGACCCACTACCTATTGATGATAGCTTTCCTGATGAGCAACTAAATGTCATAAGTACTTCTCGTAGCACTCCGTGGTATGCTGATTATGCTAATTATATTGTTGCTAAATTTATACCGCCTAGCTTCACATACCAACAAAAGAAAAAGGTTTTCTATGACTTGCGACATTACTTTTGGGATGACCCACATCTTTATAAAGAAGGAGTAGATGGTGTTATTAGACGTTGTGTACCTGAGCATGAATAGGAACAGATCCTACGCAGGTGTCACTCCGAAGCCTATGGAGGACACCACGCTGGAGATAGAACTACACATAAGGTATTGCAATCCGGTTTTTATTGACCTACTCTCTTCAAGGATGCCCGTAAGTTTGTTTTATCTTGCGATGAATGTCAAAGAATTGGTAATATCAGTAGACGTCAAGAAATGCCTATGAATTATTCACTTGTTATTGAGCCATTTGATGTTTGGGGCTTTGATTATATGGGACCTTTTCCTGCCTCTAATGGTTACACTCATATTCTAGTTGCTGTTGATTACGTTACTAAGTGGGTAGAAGCTATTCCAACTAGTAGTGCTGATCATAACACTTCTATTAAAATGCTTAAGGAAGTTATTTTTCCGAGGTTTGGAGTCCCTAGATACTTAATGACTGATGGTGGTTCACACTTTATTCATGGTGATTTCCGTAAGATGCTTGCTAAATACGATGTTAATCATAGAATTGCATCTCCTTATCACCCGCAGTCTAGTGGTCAGGTAGAGTTGAGCAATAGAGAGCTCAAATTAATTTTGCAAAAGACTGTCAATAGGTCTAGAAAGAATTGGTCCAAAAAACTGAATGATGCATTATGGGCCTATAGAACTGCGTACAAAAATCCTATGGGTATGTCTCTGTATAAAATGGTTTATGGAAAAGCATGTCATTTACCTCTTGAATTAGAACATAAGGAATATTGGGCTATCAAAGAGCTCAATTATGACTTCAAACTTGCCGGTGAGAAGAGGTTCTTTGATATTAGCTCACTTGATGAATGGAGAACCCAAGCTTATGAAAATGCCAAGCTGTTTAAAGAAAAAGTTAAAAGGTGGCATGATAAAAGGATACAAAAGCGTGAGTTTAATGTAGGTGACTATGTATTGCTATACAACTCTCGTTTAAGATTTTTTGCAGGAAAACTTCTCTCCAAATGGGAAGGTCCTTACATTATCGAGGAGGTCTATCGTTCCGATGCCATAAAAATCAACATCTTTGCAGGCACAAATCCGAAGGTGGTAAACGGTCAAAGAATCAAACATTATATATAAATGTTGAAACCAATATTATTGAAATCGTAACCCCGGAGGAATACATAAGGGACACTTTCCAGAACGTTCCAGACTCCGAAAAGGAATAGGTATGTGGTATGGTAAGTAAACCGACCCCAAAACAATTTTTAAAGCAATATTTCTCCGTTTTGGAATATTTAGAAAAATAGAAAAATAAGTAGCAGTCCGGGGAGGACACGAGGTCTCCACGAGGGTGGAGGGCGCGCCCTACCCCCTGGGCGTGCCCCCTACCTCGTGAGCACCCCGTGTGCCCTCTAGACTCTGTTTTCTTGCACGATATGTATTTTGGTCCGTAAAAATTCATTATATATTCTCCCGAAGGTTTTGACGACCGTATCATGCAAATATCCTTTGTTTTCGTTTCGAGCTGTTTCTGTTGCAGATTTGAGGATTCCGGAGACTCGATCATCCTTCTATGAGGGTGAGCCTATGCCATGGAAGGTGGACGACAAGCTTCCATCATCAACAACACCTCCACCGCCAACAACAAAGAAGGAGATATAATCACATGGTATGGGCACTCCCCTTGGCAACTGCCAAGCTTGGGGGAGGTGCCCCGGTATCGTATCACCATCACAACTCCTATGTTTACCGTTTTTCTTAGTTCGATCCTATTAGTAGTATCTTGATTTAGTAGAATAAAGTCATGGCACGATCTAGTTTTGAGTTTTGCTTTATGATCCCTCTATGCAATCGAGTCCGTGAGCTATATATAATAAAGATTAGTGTTGAGTCAAGGGCTTGATTACTTTGCCATGATCTTGGGTGAATAAAGAAAAGAAGAAAAAGAAACAAAGAGTTTATATTGATCTTAGTGAAAGTAATGACTCCACATAGAAAGAGTATGATGATTAAAAGTTGTTGGGAGTTGGCAAATATAGCTTTGGTCATCGTTGCAATTAATAGGAAGTAATAAGGAGAGAGAGGTTTCACATATAGATATATTATCATTGACATCTTTTATGATTGGGAGCACTCATTAAAATATGACATGCTAAAGAGTTGATGTTGGACAAGGAAGACAATATAATGAGTTATGTTTTCTTACATCTGAGATAAAGTATGTTGTCATGGTTCGTCTACCGTGTTGAGCTTGCCTTTCCCCCTCATGCTAGCCAAATTCTCAGCACTAAGTAGAAATACTACTTGTGCTTCCAAATACCCTTAAACCAGTTTAGCCATGAGAGTCCACCATATCTACCTATGGATTGAGTAAGATCCTTCAAGTAAGTTGTCATCGGTGCAAGCAATAAAAATTGCTCTTTAAATATGCATGACTTATTAGTGCAGAGAAATAAGCTTTGTACGAACTTGTTGTGGATGCAATAAAAGTGACGGACTGCATAATAAAGGTTCACATACAAGGGGCAATATAAAGTGACGTTCTTTTGCATTAAGATTTTGTGCATCCAACCATAAAAGTGCATGGCAACCTCTGCTTCCCTCTGCGAAGGGCCTATCTTTTATTATTATCCTCAACTTTATGCAAGAGTCACGGTGATCTTCACCTTTCCTTTTTAATTTTATCCTTTGGCAAGCTCAGCATGTTGGAAAGAACATGATATATATATCTAGTTGGATGTGGGGGAGCATGAATTATTATTGTTGACATTACCCTTGAGGTAAAAGGTTGTGGGGCAAAACTACAAGCCCCTATCTTTCTCTGTGTCCGATTAAAACTCCGTAACCACAAGTATCGCGTGAGTGTTAGCAATTATGAAGGACTAAGTGATAGTTGAGTATGTGGGCTTGCTTTTAAGCTCTGACATAGACACTTTCCGATGTTATGATAAATTGCAATTGCTTCAATGACTGAGATTATAATTGTTGGTGCCCAATAAGGTTTCTGATTCATACTTTGGCTTTGTGAAAAGATCATCACTTGAACATAAGTAATCATATGACAAATCTATATATGTTGCTGTTATGAAAATAATCATGATGCCTTCATGTCCGTATTTTATTTTTATCGACGCCTCTACTTCTAAACATGAGGACATATTTATTGTTCTCGGCTTTTCACTTGAGGACAAGCGAGGTCTAAGCTTGGGGGAGTTGATACATCCATTTTGCATCATGCTTTTATATCGATATTTATCGCATTATGGGTTGTTATTTCACGATATGTCACAATACTTATGGCTATTCTCTCTTATTTTACAAGGTTTACCATGAAGAGGGGGAATGACGGCAGCTAGAATTCTGGCTGGAAAAGGAGCAAATATTGGAGACCTATTCTGCGCAACTCCAAAAGTCCTGAAAATCCACGGAATATCTTAAAAGAAATAAAGAAAAATCGTCGCCAAAGATGAAGGCCAGGGGGCCCACACCCTGCTCACGAGGGTGGGGGGCGCGCCCCTCCCCCCTGGGCGTGCCCCTACCTCGTAGGCCCCCTGGTGGCTCTCCGACGCACATCTTCTCCTATATGAAGTCTTTCAATGAGAAAAAAATAATAAGCAACCTTTTGGGACGAGACTCCGCCGCCACGAGGCGGAACCTTGGCGGAACCAATCTAGGGCTCCGGCAGAGCTGTTCTGCCGGGGACACTTCCCTCCGGGAGGGGGAAATCATCACCATCGTCATCACCAACGCTCCTCTCATCGGGAGAGGGCAATCTCTATCAACATCTTCACCAGCACCATCTCATCTCCAAACCCTAGTTCATCTCTTGTATCCAATTCTTGTCTCCAAGTCCGGGATTGGTGCTAGTAGGTTGCTAGTAGTGTTGATTACTCCTTGTAGTTGATGCTAGTTGGTTTATTTGGTGGAAGATCATATATTCAGATCCTTTATGCACATTATATCCCCTCTGATTATGAACATGAATATGCTTTGTGAGTAGTTACGTTTGTTCCTGAGGACAAGGGAGAAGTCTTGCTATTAGTAGTCATGTGAATTTGGTATTCGTTCGATATTTTGATAAGATGTATGTTGTCTAACCTCTAGTGGTGTTATGTGAACGTCGACTACATAACACTTCACCATTATTTGGGCCTAGAGGAAGGCATTGGGAAGTAAGAACTAGATGATGGGTTGCTAGAGTGACAGAAGCTTAAACCCTAGTTTATGCGTTGCTTCGTAAGGGGCTGATTTGGATCCATATGTTTCATGCTATGGTTAGGTTTACCTTAATACTTTTGTTGTAGTTGCGGATGCTTGCAATAGATGTTAATCATAAGTGGGATGCTTGTCCAAGTAAGGGCAGTACCCAAGCACCGGTCCACCCACATATCAAATTATCAAAGTACCGAACGCGAATCATATGAGCGTGATGAAAACTAGCTTGACGATATTCCCATGTGTCCTCGGGAGCGCTTTTCCTATTATAAGAGTTTGTTCCGGCTTGTCCTTTGCTACAAAAAGGATTGGGCCACCTTGCTGCACTTTATTTACTTTTGTTACTTGTTGCTTGTTACCATTTATCTTATCACAAAACTATCTGTTACCACTTATTTCAGTACTTGCAGAGAATACCTTGCTAAAAACCGCTTATCATTTCCTTCTGCTCCTCATTGGGTTCGACACTCTTACTTATCGAAAGGACTACGATAGATCCCCTATACTTGTGGGTCATCAGCTACTGCTTGATGCGGCGCAGGTCACCCACGGCCGACGGACGGTCGCGAGTGCCCTGGAAGTTGGCGATGAAGCGAGTACGCATCTCGTCCCAGGAGGAGATCGTGCCAGGAGGCAGGTTCAGGAGCCAGGTGCGGGCTCTGTCCTTGAGTGCCATGGGAAACCAGTTCGCCATGACCTTTTCGTTGTCATTGGCGGCTTCGATGCCCAGCTCATAGAGTTGTAGGAACTCTGCGCGGTCGGCAGTGCCGTCGTAGCGAGGAGGCAGGTCAGGCTTGAACTTGCCTAGCCAGGCGACACTGCATAGCTTGGTGGTGAAGGCACGACAGCCTGCGGTGGCCACCAGAGCTCTCTGCTGATGTGGGGCTTGCTCCTGGGGGTTCCCGCGCGTCGCTGCCTTGAGCAGCGCGGGTTCTTGACGTGCTGGCGCAGGGACGCGGTCGTGGCGCACCGATGCCAGGAGCACGCGTGCTCCTTCTTGGGGATGAGGAATTTCTTGGCAGCTCCTTTCTTGTCGTGTGGGCGCCGGACGCGGTGGATCTCGTCCTGGGGCCGCGCGCCTTGGAGCCAGGGCGCCGTCTTGGGGAGGAGGTGGCGGAGGCACCTCCGGATCTGCGCCTCCTGCGCAGGACGGGGGTGAGGCTGCAAGAGGGATGGCGTAGGGGAGCCCCCTGCGGCGCTAACGAGCTCGGTGATGCGAGCGAGCCACTCCTCGTAGAGGTCGTCGACGGGATGGTAGTGCATGAGCTCACGCGCCAGGAGCAACGCGGTGTGCGCGTCTGTGGGGGCACGACGGGCGTGGGACGACGAACCAGCTGGAGTCAGCGATAGGGTGGCGGTGCGGCCTTCACGCCGCACCGAAGGATGCAGCGACGAGGCCTGCTGCTCGTTCCCGCCGGGCCGGTGGCGGCGTTGGCGGCAGGCGACGGGGAATGACAGGGACACCCACCGACGGGAGCCGTCTGGGCGACGCGGGCGGGGAGAGCAGCCCGACGCTCGGCGCGAGCCCGGCGAGCGTCAGCCATGGACACGACGAAAGATCGAACGCGAGTTAGTGGAAGAAAGATTCCGGCGCACCCCTACCTGGCGCGCCAAATGTCGGATGTTGGGTTCCGGCAGACCCTTAAGGTTTGAACTCTGGGGTGCGCACGAAGATCTTCCCCCTACCGATTCACGTCCGATCTCCTCGTGGGAATCTAAGCTCAAAACGATGAACAACACAAGGGACACGAGATTTATACTGGTTCGGGCCACCGTTGTGGTGTAATACCCTACTCCAGTGTGTGGTGTGGTTGATTGCCTCGGTGGCTGATGATGAACAGTACAAGGGAAGAACAGCCTCGCGAGAGGTGTTCTTGACCTGGTGCGATGAACTGCTTGGGTGAGCTCGATCGCCTCTCTCTCTCTGATTAGGTCTCTATGAGATCTCTCGATGCCCTCTACTGTGGTGGCTAGCTCTACTTATAGAGGCCCTGGTCCTCTTCCCAAATATTGAGCAGGAAGGGCGCCCACAACGGCCATTTTGAAGGGGAACATCTAGTACAGGTTATCCTGACTAAAGTTGGTCTTCGGCTGCCAAAGGCACTGGAGATGACGCCGTCTTGGGCTCCACGGTGACCTCCATCCTGCCGCTCTGCTGATCTTGGTTTCATTGCACTGAAATGGCAACTTTTGCCTGAGGCCTCAGTACTCCACGCCTGTGCTTGCCCCCTTTGCACCAAAGAGGAAACAAGGACACTGGGCAAGCCAGCGCCCTCCTGGTCTCGATCGTCATGGCTTGTGTCATGAGCACCTCGCGAGGTACCCTGCCTTGATCTCTCCACCTCCTCGCGAGCCTGCCTGGCAAGGCCGTTCCTGAGAAAGTCGTGTGTCGTCCGCCCCGCGAGGCTTGGCCCCTCGCGAGGATCTTGAGTCTTGCACCGATGAAGACGGACCATACTGGGCCACCACTTGAGCCACGCTGCAGCCCACAGGCAAGCAAGTCTAGGGACCCCCGTTCCCAGAACGCCGACAATGCACTTGCATCATATGCCTAAAAAGTTTTTCAAAAAGAGAAGTGATTGGAAAGTTATGCATTGAAGAAGTGAGGGTCGACCTTGAGCACTTGTGTTCATGCTCATGGAAACGATGTAGAATTTTTCATGGAAGTTTATCTGTAAATAATTGTCCCATTGTATATGTCCTTTGTATTACAAAAATAATGTGCCAAGCTTTGGTTTTAGGATGATTAGATTGCTTGTTACTATGTGCAGTACAAAAACAGAAACTTTGCCTATAGCGCATGAATTTACATTTTTTACTGGAAAGTCAAATGGGTCTGAAATTTTTTGCACATTACTTCTGTACAAATTTTTTAAATTGTCATATTTGTTTTTGAATTTTTGGAGTTACAGAAGTATTCTAAATTTCCAGATTACTACAGACTTTCCTGTTTTTGACATATTCTGTTTTCTATGTGTTGTTCTCTTATTTTGATGAATCTATGGGTAGTATCGGGGGGTATGAACCATGGTGAAGTTGTAATACAGTATATAAAATGCTAATATGAAATTGGAATGAGTTTGCAATAGCACCTAAAGGTAGTGATTTGCTTTATTATAATAACGGATCTCACAAAGTTTTTGTTAAGTTTTTGTGTGGATGAAGTTTTCGAAGAACGAGGAGTTACCGACGTGAGAAGAATAAAGAGAGGCAAGAGTTCAACCTTGGGGATGCCCAAGGCACCCCAAGTAAATATTTCAAGGATACTCAAGCATCTAAGCTTGGGGATGCCCCGGTTGGCATCCCATCTTTCTTCTTCAACAATTATCGGTATACCTTGGTTTTTGTTTTGTTCACATGATTTGTATCCTTTGTGTTTTTTCTTTTTATTTAAGAACTATGCTAGTATGAGATAGCCCTTCATCGATTTATAGAATGCTTCATGTGCTTCACTTATATCTTTTGAGTATGGTCTTATAGAACGCTTCGTGTGCTTCATTTATATATTTTGAGCTTGGATATTGGTTAGTCTATATTAATTGTAGAATACTCCATGAACTTCAGTTATATCTTTTGGAGTATGAATAGTACTATCATCTGAAGTGGGTTTGGAAGAGTGTCAACTTTAGGAATTAGTGATCCCACTATTTTGGAGGGTGTTGAATCTTAGTGTGATATTTATGGAAGTGGATTTGGAAGAGTGTCAACTTTAGTTAGTAATGATTCCACTATGTCGAAAGAGGTTCCCATTGATTATGAGAACGAAGTTGCTATCTATGATGATTATTGTGATGATATATATGCTACAAAGGAATATGTTAACCATGAAACTTGTCATCGTGCTTTTAATTTTCAATTATAGTATGCCTCACATGACAGTTATTTTGTTGAGTTTGCTCCCACTATTCCGAATGAGAAGAATTTTTGCTTATGTGGAGAGTAGTAAAATTTCTATGCTAGTAGATAATGAAAATAATGATTATGTGATGGTTATACTGTTGAATTCATTCATGATGCTAATGAAAATTATTATGAGGGAGGAACACATGCTTGTAGGAGTTGCAATAATATCAAGTTTCCTCTCTATGTGCTTAAAGTTTTAAAGTTATACTTGTTTTGCCTTCCTATGCTAGTTGATTCTTGTTACTATAAATTGTGTGCTCACAAAATCCCTAGGCATAGGAAGTGGGTTAGATTAAATGTGCTAGTCATATTCTTCATGATGCTCTCTTCATGTTCCAATTCTTATCTTTTATGTGAGCATCATTGAAATCATCATGCCTAGCTAAAAGGCATTAAAGAAAAGCGCTTGTTGGGAGACAACCCAATATTTACCATTACTGTTTTTGTGTGTTCACATGATTAATATACTGTAGTAATCATGTTTTATAGCTTTTGTTTCAATAAAGTGCCAAGTAACACCTTTGGGAAGAATTGGGTGAAAGTTAATGTGATCTTGCTGTAAAAAAAAGAAACTTTGCGCTCACATGATTAGCTGTCATTTTTTAGAGAAAAGTGCTTTTAAGTTGATTTTTTTTTCATAAGATTAATAGACAAATTCCTCACGTCCACCAATTTATTTAAGAATTTTTGCAGTAGCATAAGTATGGTTGTTGTTCAGATCATCATAGACTGTTCTGTTTCTGGCTGTTTTCAATGCATAGTTTGCTTGTTTTCTAGTTTCTATGGCTTATATTTCTCAATATAAATTGTAGAAATGATATGGTATAGTAGGAATTGTGTGAGAAAAATTATGGATCTTGTCTTTGATATTACTAAAGTGAATGGTTTACTCTTTATCATAGTAACCCATCTCACGAAGTTCCGTTAAGTTTTGTGTGATTGAAGTTTTCAAATTTTGGGTGAGATATCGATATGAGGAGAATAAGGAGTGGAAAGACCCTAAGCTTGGGGATTCCCAAGGCACCCCAAGGTAATATTCAAGGAAGACTCAAGTGCCTAAGCTTGGGGATGCCCCGGAAGTCATCCCCTCTTTCGTCTTCAAAACTATCGGTATACCTTACTCGGAGATATATTTTTATTCGTCACATGATATGTGTTTTGCTTGGAGCGTATTTACAATTTTACTTGTTGTTTGAATAAAATAATTGGATCTGAAATCTTGAATGAAAAATAATCCTCCCATGGCCAATTAATTGTTTGACTACTCAGTGTTCTCCACTTATATCTTTTTGGAGTAGTTTGTCATTTACTCGCATGCTTCACGTATATCCTATGAGTAAATGGTTGAATGAGTTGAATATCATAAATATGAATTTATATATATATATATATATATTTCATATGCTTATGCCATGGGGAGTAATGACTTCACACATAATAAGTATAGGTGCTAAAATTTATTGAAAGTTAGCAAACGTAGTATTGGTCACTTGAACAATTCATGAAAGAATATTGAAGGAAGAGAGATTTCACATATAAATATACTATCTTGGACATATTTTGTAATTTTGAGCACTCATTAAAATATGACATGCTAAAAATTTGATGTTGGACAAGGAAGACAACTTAATAGGTTATGTTTTACTATATGCGAAACGTTATAGTGTCTTGGATCATCCAACATGTTGAACTTGCCTTTCCCTCTCATGCTAGCCAAATTCTTTGCACCAAGTAGAGATACTATTTGTGCTTCCAAACATCCCTTAAACCAGTTTTGCCATGAGAGTCCACCATACCTACCAATGGATTGAGTAAGATCCATCAAGTAAGTTGTCATCGTGCATGCAATAAAAATCGCACCTTAAATATGTATGATCTATTAGTGCAAAGAAAATAGGCTTTATATGAACTTGTGATAGGGAAGAAATAAAAGCAATGGACTGCATAATAAAGGTCTTTATCACAAGCGGCAATATAAAGTGACGTTCTTTTGCATTAAGATTTTGTGCATCCAACCATAAAAGTGCATGACAACCTCTGCTTCCCTCTGCGAAGGGCCTATCTTTTACTTTTATCTTCTACCCTTATACAAGAGTCATGGTGATCATCACCTTTCCTTTTTACACTTTTTCCTTTGGCAAGCACCTTGTGTTGGAGCGATCTGGATATATATATCCACTTGGATGTAGGTTTTCATAAATTATTATTGTTGACATTACCCTTGAGGTAAAAGGTTGGGAGGCGAAACTATAAGCCCCTATCTTTCTCTGTGTCCGATTAAAACTTTGAACCCATAAATATCACGTGAGTGTTAGGAATTGTGAAAGATTAAATGATAGTTGAGTATGTGGAGTTTGCTGAACCAAAGCTCATACATAGACCCTTCTCGAAAATAAGATGAATTGCAATTGTTTTATGACTAAGAGCATGGTTTGTTAGTTTTCAAGAAAGTTTATGATATATACTTTAACATGTGAATAGCTTGTTACTTGATCATGAGAAGTTTTATGAGTTGAGCTATTGTTATGATATATAATGATGCTATAAAAAGTGATTGAAACTATCACTGATCAAACTTAAGCACTTGCTAGCATTCACACTTCATAAATTATTTCTTTTATCATTTACCTACTCGAGGACGAGCGGGAATTAAGCTTGGGGATGTTGATACGTCTCCAACATATCTATAATTTATGAAGTATTCATGCCATGTTTACAATATTTTTATATGATTTTGGTATGATTTGATTGGAACTAACCCGGACTGATGCTATTTTCAGTAGAACTACCGTGGTGTTGTTTTTGTGCGGAAATAAAAGTTCTCGGAATGCGTTGAAAATTAACGGAGATTTTTTTGGGAAAATAAAAAAATACTGGAACAAAAATCTACCGGAGGGGAGTCCCGTGGGCTCCACGAGGGTAGGGGCGCGCCCACCCCCCGGGCGCGCCCCTGTGCCTCGTGGACTCCCCGTGGGGCCTCCTGACTTGTCCTCAATGCCAACTCTCCTATAAATTCCCAAACCTCTAGAAAATAACCTAGATTGGGAGTTCCGCTGCCGCAAGCCTCTGTAGCCACGAGAAATCAATCTAGGCCCTCTCTGGCACCCTGCCGAAGGGGGCCATCATCACCGAAGGCCATGGGGAAGGATCTCGGAGGGGCCATCATCGCCATGAAGGCCAAGGACCAGAGGGAGAACCTCTCCCCATCCATGGGGGAGGCCATGGAGGAGGAAGCGCAAGGGGGAGAACCTCTCCTCCTCTCTCTCGGTGGCGCCGGAGTGCCATCGGGAGGGGAATCATCGCCGCAGTGATCGTCTTCATCAACATCACCATCCTCATCTCTTTTACGCAGTCCACTCTCCCGCACCCCGCTGTAATCCCTACTTGAACATGGTGCTTTATGCCACATATTATGATCCAATGATGTGTTGCCATCCTGATGTTTTGACTAGATCTCCTTTGTCTTTGGGTTGATTGATGATCTAGATTGGTATGAGTTGTATGTTTTATTTAGGTGCTGTCCTATTGTGCCCTCCGTGTTGGACAAGCGTGAGGGATTCCCGCTGTAGGGTGTTGCAATACGTTCATGATTCGCTTATAGTGGGTTGCTTGAGTGACATAAGCATAAACCCGAGTAAGGGGGTTGTTGCATATGGGATAAAGGGGACTTGATATGTTAATGCTATGGTTGGTTTTTACCTTGATGATCTTTAGTAGTTGCGGATGCTTGCTAGAGTTCCAATCATAAGTGCATATGATCCAAGAAGAGAAAGTATGTTAGCTTATGCTTCTCCCTCATATGAAATTGCAATAGTGATTACCGGTCTTGTTAACAATTGCCTAGGATAATTCCGCACACCGACCCATCATTATTCCACATTCGCTATTTATAGTACTTAAGTAATATATTCTAACTCTATGATAACAACACCTACTTTTATATTTTAGCTCTCCGACGTCATGCAAAGTTATCCTCTTCATACCCACAACGTAGTTTTATTTCTCGTTTCTAGTTGGAAGCAAACGTTCGGTGTACGTAGAGTCATATCAGTGGCAGATAGGACTTGAGAGAATATTGATCTTGCCTTTAGCTCCTTGTGGGTTAGATACTCCATACTTATCACTTACAGCTTTAGGAATTGCTACGATGATTCCCTGCACTTGGGATTATCAAGCTCTTTTCTGGCACCGTTGCCGGGGAGCAATAGCGTGGGGTTGATATTCTCGTGTGTGCTTGTTTGCTTTCTCAACTAAGTAGTTTTTGTTTTCCCTTTTAGTTTTGCTTAGTTGTGGGTGAAACATACAAAAAAATCAAAAGAATTAAAATACAAAGGGATGCACTTGCCTCATATGCCTAAAAAGTTTTTCAAAAAGAGAAGTGATTGGAAATTCATGCATTGAAGAAGTGAGGGTCGACCTTAAGCACTTGTGTTCATGCTCAAGGAAACAATGTAGATTTTTTATGGAAGTTTATCTGTAAATAATTCCCCCCCTGTATATATCCTTTGTACTATAAAAATAATGCGCCAAGCTTTGGTTTTAGGATGATTAGATTGCTTGTTTACTATGTGATGTACAAAAATAGAAACTTTGGCTGTAGCGCGTGAATTTACATTTTTTTACTGGCAAGTCAAATGGGTCTGAAATTTTTTGCACATTACTTATGTAAAATTTTTCAAAATTTTCATATTTTTGTTTGAATTTTTGGAATTACAGAAGTATACTAAATTTCCAGATTACTACAGACTGTCCTATTTTTGACAGATTCTGTTTTCTATGTGTTGTTCGCTTATTTTGATGAATCTATGGGTAGTATCGGGGGGTATGAACCATGGTGAAGTTGGAATATATTACATATAATGCTAATATGAAATTGGAATGAGTTCGCAATAGTACCTAAAGGTAGTGATTTTCTTTATTATACTAACGGATCTCACAAAGTTTTTGTTAAGTTTTTGTGTGGATGAAGTGTTTGAAGAACGAGGAGTTACCATTGTGAGAAGAATAAAGAGAGGCAAGAGTTCAAGCTTGGGGATTCCCAAGGCACCCCAAGTAAATATTTCAAGGATACTCAAGCATCTAAGCTTGGGGATGCCCCGGTTGGCATCCCATCTTTCTTCTTCAACAATTATCGGTATACCTCGGTTTTTGTTTTGTTCACATGATTTGTGTCCTTTGTGTTTTTTCTTTTTCTTTAAGAACCATGCTAGTATGAGATAGCCCTTCATCGATTTATAGAATGCTTCATGTGCTTCACTTATATCTTTTGAGTATGGTCTTATAGAACGCTTCGTGTGCTTCACTTATATATTTGAGCTTGGATATTGGTTAGTCTATATTAATTGTAGAATACTCCATGAACTTCAGTTATATCTTTTGGAGTATGAATAGTACTATCATCTAAAGTGGGTTTGGAAGAGTGTCAACTTTAGCAATTAGTGATCACACTATTTTGGAGGGTGTTGAATCTTAGTGTGATATTTATGAAAGTGGATTTGGAAGAGTGTCAACTTTAGTTAGTAATGATTCCACTATTTTGGAAGAGGTTCTAATTGATTATGAGAAAAAAGTTGCTATCTATGATGATTATTATGATGACATGTATGCTACAAAGGAATGTGTTAACCATGAAACTTGTCATCATGCTTTTAATTTTCAATTAGAGTATGCCTCACATGACAGTACCTTCTCCCTTATTGGAAAGTAGTTCATCACAGAAATCAGTTCCAGTGATTCCTACACCAATTAGTGAGGAAGTTAATGATGATGATCATGAAACTTCAGATCAAGTTACTACCGAACCTCGTAGGTATTCTTGAGTAAGATCCGCACCAGAGTGGTACGGTAATCCTGTTCTGGAAGTCATGTTACTAGACCATGGTGAACCTACGAACTATGAGGAAGCGATGATGAGCCCAGATTCCGTGAAATGGCTTGAGGCCATGAAATCTGAGATGGGATCCATGTATGAGAACAAAGTGTGGACTTTGATGGACTTGCCCGATGATCGGTAAGCCATAGAAAATAAATGGATCTTTAAGAAGAAGACAGTAATGTTACTATTTAAAAAGCTCGACTTCTTGCGAAAGGTTTTTGACAAGTTCAAGGAGTTGCCTATGATGAGACTTTCTCACCTGTAGCGATCCTTAAGTCTGTCCGACTCATGTTAGCAATTGCCGCATTTTATGATTATGAAATTTGGCAGATGGATGTCAAAACTACATTCCTGAATGGATTTCTAGAAGAAGAGTTGTATATGATGCAACCAGAAGGTTTTGTCGATCCAAAGGGTGCTAAAAAAGTGTGAAAGCTCCAGCGATCCATTTATGGACTGGTGCAAGCCTCTCAGAGTTGGAATAAATGTTTTGATAGTGTGATCAAAGCATATGGTTTTTTACAGACTTTTGGAGAAGCATGTATTTAAAAGAAAGTGAGAGGGAGCTGTGTAGCATTTCTGATATTATATATGGGTGACATATTGTTGATTGGAAATGATATAAGAATTTCTGGATAGCATAAAGGGATATCTGAATAAGAGTTTTTCTATGAAAGACCTAGGGGAAGTTGCTTACATATTGGGCATCAAGATCTATAGAGATAGATCAAGGCGCTTAATTGGACTTTCATAAAGCACATACCTTGATAAAGTTTTGAAGAAGTTCAAAATGGATCAGTCAAAGAAAGGGTTCTTGCATGTGTTATAAGATGTGAAGTTGAGTCAGACTCAATGCCCGGCCACTGCAGAAGATAGAGAGAAAATGAAGGTCATTCCCTATGCTTCAGCCATAGGTTCTATCATGTATGCAATGCTGTGTACCAGACCTGATGTGTTCCTTGTTATAAGCATAGCAGGGAGGTACCAAGGAAATCCCTCAGTGGAACACTGGACAGCAGTCAAGAACATCCCGAAATACCTGAAAAGGACTAAGGATATGTTTCTCGTTTATGGAGGTGAAAATGAGCTCATCGTAAACGGTTACGTCGATGCAAGCTTTGACATTGATCCGGATGACTCTAAGTCACAAACCGAATACGTATTTTTATTGAATGGAGGAGCTGTTGGTTGGTGCAGTTCCAAGCAAAGCATCGTGGCGGGATCTACGTGTGAAGCGGAGTACATTGCTGGTTCGAAAGCAGCAAATGAAGGAGTTTGGATGAATGAGTTCATATCCGATCTAGGTGTCATACCTAGTGCATCGGGTCCAATGAAAATCTTTTGTGACAATACTAGTGCAATTGCCTTGGCAAAGGAATCCAGATTTCACAAGAGAACCAATCACATCAAGAGACACTTCAATTCCATCCGTCATCAAGTGTCGGAAGGGGACATAAAGATTTGCAAGATACACACGGATCTGAATATTGCAGACCCGTTGACTAAGCCTCTTCCACAAGCAAAACATGATCAGTACCAAAGCTCCATGGGTGTTAGAATCATTACTATGTAATCTAGATTATTGACTCTAGTGCAAGTGGGAGAATGAAGGAAATATGCCCTAGAGGCAATAATAATGTTATTATTTCTTTCCTTATTTCATGATAAATGTTAATTATTCATGCTAGAATTGTATTAACCGGAAACTTAGTACATGTGTGAATACATAGACAAAACATATTGTCCCTGGTATGCCTCTACTAGACTAGCTCGTTAATCAAAGATGGTTATGTTTCCTAACCATAGACATGTATTGTCATTTGATGAACGGGATCACATCATTAGGAGAATGATGTGATGGACATGACCCATCCGTTAGCTTAGCATTATGATCATAACAGTTTCATTGCTACTGCTCTCTTCATGACTTATACATGTTCCTCAGACTATGAGATTATGCAACTCCCGATTACCAGAGGAACACTTTGTGCGCTACCAAACGTCACAATGTAATTGGGTGATTATAAAGGTGCTCTACAGGTGTCTCCGAAGGTGTTTGTTGGGTTGGCATAGATCAAGATTAGGATTTGTCACTCCGTGTTTCGGAGAGGTATCTCTGGGCCCTCTCAGTAATACTCATCACTATAAGCCTTGCAAGCAATGTAACTAATGAGTTAGTTACAGGATGAAGTATTATGGAACGAGTAAAGAGACTTGACGGTAACGAGATTGAACTAGGTATGATGATACTGACGATCGAATCTCGGGCAAGTAACATACCGATGACAAAGGGAACAATGTATGTTGTTATGCAGTTTGACCGATAAAGATCTTCGTAGAATATGTAGGAACCAATATGAGCATCCAGGTTCCGCTATTGGTTATTGACCGAAGATGTGTCTCGGTCATGTCCACATAGTTCCCAAACCCATAGGGTCCGCACGCTTAACATTCGATGATGATTGGTATTATGAGTTTATGTGATTTGATGTACCAAAGGTTATTCCGAGTCCCGGATGAGACCACGGACATGACGAGGAGTCTCGAAATGGTCAAGACATAAAGATTGATATATTGGACCATGTTATTCGGACACCGGAAGTGTTCCGGATAGTTTCAGATAAAACTGGAGTGCCAAAGGGTTACCGGAACCCCCCTCCCCCCGGGAAGCAATGGGCCTTAGTGGGCCTTCCCTCTCCTTCCTTCTCCTCCTAGTTGGACTAGGAAAGGGGGGAACCTGCTCCTACTTGGAGTAGGATTCCCCCCTGGGTGCGCCCCTTATTGCCGGTCGGCCCCTCCTCTCCTCCTTCATATACGGGGGAGGGGGGCACCCCAAAGACACACAAGTTGATCTCTAGCCGTGTGCGGTGCCCCCCTCCATAGTTTTCCACCTCGGTCATATCATCGTAGTGCTTAGGCGAAGCCCTGCATCGGTAACTTCATCATAATCGTCACCACGCTGTCGTGCTGAAGGAACTCTCCCTCGGCCTCAGCTGGATCTAGAGTTCGAGGGACGTCACTGAGATGAACGTGTGCAGATCACGGAGGTGTCGTGTGTTTGGTACTTGATCGATTGGATTGCGAAGACATTCAACTACATCAACCGTGTTACTTAACGCTTCCGCTTTCGGTCTATGAGGGTACGTGGACACACTCTCCCCTCTCATTGCTATGCATCACCTAGATAGATCTTCCGTGATCGTAGGAATTTTTTTGAAATTACCGCGTTCCCCAACAAGAATATGGGTTGTATTGGTAACAAAATGAATATGGGCTTTAAAAAAATCCTTAAGAATTAGCCAATGGGTTGTACATTTATTAGCAATAATGGCAGATGGGTTGTATGTTGTTTTTCACATATTTGAGGCTGACTTGTGGGCCTACTAGGTTGACACGTAAGCTTTCCTAAAAAAAGGTTGATGCACAGGCAAGGCCTTGTCAACTTAGTCAACACACGAGAGCAGTTACTATTGGATGTCCATCCAACAGCCGTCATGCTTCTTCAATCTCTCCTCTTCCTTCTCCAGCCGCTCAAACCAGCGTCGGCGGGACTGCCTGCTCCCTCCTCTCGTGGACGGCTGTGCTACCGCGCAGGCCTCCCAGCCTCGCCCTACTACCATCGCTGGCCTGGCCATCCCTCTACTCACCCACACCTACTGTTATTCTCCGGCGATGGCAGACAAACCAGTAAACCCTCGTACTCCCTTTCGCGTGGGAAACAACTGCCGAGTCTTCCCTGCCTCCATGTCGTTCCCTTCCTAGGCCTCGTTGTCGTCCACTACCCTGGTGCTCTCGGCATGGCGTGGTCAACGTGGTCAAGGAACGAGTTCCATCGGAAGAGGACTATACGTGGAGAGGCTAATAGTTGGGTCCACGACCGCAGCAAGGAAGTGTCTCCTTATTACGCACAAAATAATGATTCCTCCACCTGACACCGCGGACCCACCGGAAGGGCCTCTGTATTTTACAAAAAAATGTTTCCCCCCTGACAGTTGGGACCCACCAGCTATATCTTTGGACGCAAGGAAGTGCCTCCATATTAGGCGAAAAATGATTCTTCCCCCTAATAGCTGGGACCCACCAGCTATATCTTCGCACGCAAGGAAGTGCGTCCTTATCCTCCCTGACAGTTGGGACCCACCCGATCAAAGCGTACGTAGCCTTGTCTGTCTGGTTGCGGACGTGTACGTACATACTGGTCGATCGGTCTCTCTACAATGATGAACCATGGCCGAGCAAGCAGCGGCACGTGTAGTAGTAGAGCCCCGGGCGTACCAGTTCAGGCAGTCCAGTCTAAACCGTGTACACGTATGTAAAGTCAGATGCCAAAAAATACGGCCACGTACGTACATACAGGCGCGGTCTGGAGCGCCTACTCACGCATACGTACGGCCAGGGCTTGTGTACATGGAGAGGTAACAGACGGTAGCAACGACGTCCTGTTCATCCGAAGCTAACCGGCTAGGTCAGAACGGAGAAACTGCATCGTGTTCATTGGGAGGCAACAGAATGCGTCGTGTTCATCGGGAGCCAACCGTCTTGGACAGAACAGCCGAAACTGGGTCTAGCGTACTGCAAAACGGAGGAAACAGACTTGCGTTCGAGCTCCTATGATCGAAATGGGATCTGGCGTACCGCAGAATAGAGGAAACGGACTTGTCTTCGAGATCCTACGGTCGAAACTGGGTGTTGTTGACCGAGAGGGATGTGGCATACCGCAAAACAGAGGAAACTGACTTGTGTTGGAGCGCCTACGGTCGAAACAGGGTCCTGTTCATCGGGAGGGGTGTTGCATACCGCAAAACGGGAGTCCACGGGCTACTGTTCATCCACCGTCAATTTCCTCCAGCCTCCACTGCTACTGTTCATCCACCGTCGACTTCCTCCTGCCTCAACCAGCTACTATTCATCGATGGGGTCTTGTTCATCCAACCTCCACCGGCTACTATTCAACCAGCCCTCCATGGGGTCATGTTCATCTAGCCTCCACCAGCCACTATTCAACCAACCCTCCACGGGGTCCTATACAACCAGACCGGGGTCCCTCCATCGGCTACTGTTCATCCACCCCCACCTCCTCAAATGGGATCCTGTTCATCCAGCGGCAACGACCTATACTACCATGGGGGTCTTGTTCATCCAACCCCCACCAAAACTGTTCATCCAACCCCAACCATGTACGTCTCGACTCATTCAACAAACCCCCATGTTTTCTATTCATCAAGAGGCAGCAGGTTCGATCGGCTTCAGTAAGCAGCAGCAACAACGATCGATCGCTCGGGTTCAGTTAGGAGCAATAGCGAAGGAATCGCTTGGATTCAGTTAATAGCCAAGGGATCAATCGCTCAGGTTCAGTAATGTAGCTAGTGCAATCGCTCGGGTTCAGTAAGTAAACACCTCGCTCGGGTTCAGTTAGAGCCCAACGCCTCGCACACACATGCGTACATGTACAAGAGAAACGCGCAAACCTTCATGCATCGCTCGGCCCCGACCACCCACCATAACCAGGAACTCCCTGAAATTTTCCTCGCCCTCGCTTCTACCATGATTTTTTCCATCATGGACGGCCCAAAGAATGTCATGCAGGTGTGCTTTTGTCACAATTATCGTCATAGAAGTGTCATAAGCATGACAGGAAAAAAAAATCGTTCAGCCCAAAATGTCACGGATGTGTCTTTTTTTGTAGTGTAACTACTCACTTGATCTTCACTTATATCTTTTTGGAGTAGTTTGTCATTTACTCTTGTGCTTCACTTATATCCCATGAGTAAATCGTGGAATGAATTGAATATTATGAAGTTGAAATTACATGTTCATATCATGCCTAGTAGTAGCTTCACGTTGGGTTTAGAAAATGAAATCTATTGAAGCTTGACAATCACAATATTGGTCATACAAGCAATTCATGAATGATTAGTATAAGGAAGAGAACTTTCACATAGAAATATATTATCTTGGACATCTTCTATGATTGTGAATACCCATTAATTATTTTCAAACTTGAGAAAAATAGTTGAGGTTGTACAAGGAAGACAACGTAATGAATTATGGTTGTGTATATTTGCATAGAAGTTATATTACTATGGATCCTCCAACCTGTGGTGTTTGCTTAGGATCTTTAGCTAGCCAAAAATTCGTACTAAGTAGAGATACTACTTGTGCATCCAAAAACCCTTAAACCCAGTTTCTTTCCATGAGTGTCCACCATACCTACCTATGGATTTAATAAGATCCTTCAAGTAAGTTGTCATCGGTGCACAAAGCAATAAAAATTGCTCCTAAATATGTTTGATCTTTTATTGTAAGGGAAATAAGCATTGTACAAACTTGTGATTGAAAAAGTAATAAAAGCGACAAAATGTATAATAAAGGTTGCTATCATAAGGGGCAATATAACGTGATATTCCTGTGGCACCTCGGCTCAGAGCAACCGGTTTACCTTGCATTGCCAGCCCAGAGACCATGTATTCTGGCAACACACAACATCTTGGTACAGAAAACAACTGCTTTATTGATGCTAGCAGAACATGGTTCATATTACAACAAGTTGCGATGCCAAGCGGCACACACGATGCGGCTGATCCATATGTACATTATTTAGTGAACATAAAGGGGCCTCGATCATGACAACTACGCGGCAGCGGAACGATGACAAAGCGGGACTCCATAGCACAGGGACACCGATGTGGACACGATCTAGACTCGAACATCACTCCATTTCAATGATACTTTCCTGAAATCTGGCATGACACGCCAGGTCAGTACATTGAATGTACTTGCAAGCTCACAACAAGCATAAACATAATGACAAACAATATCATGATATTAACCAATTTAATCATTAATTCAAAATCATACTAGAGATGAAGTGAATGAAATCTCATGTCTCAAGACCCTCGGACCTGCTTACAAAATGGGTTACCTCGTAACCAAACGGTGATCTTTCTCGGATCACAAACGGACCAACAACTTGGTCTTCAAACGGGTTACCTTATAACCAAACGGTGATCTTTCTCGGATCACAAACGGACCAACAACTTGGTCTCCATCATCAACATGGTTTCTCAACCATCCTCTTTCCAGCAGTGCGAGGTTATTAATTTCAGTGTGCAAGATTATTTAAACGTTGACCCATGGTGTGACTTTCGAGCGTGTCCGTAACCATGGACTCGGCTATCGATAGATTAAATACATTCTACAGAGGTAGTGCACTGTACCCACACCACGGAACCCATGGCCTCGCACTCCCATTCGGGAGGACCAACGGCATTCCAACAGAACCCCTCCATTGCCATGACACTCTCCGGGCCACTTCGACTCACTCCCCACTTGGCTAAGTCCTGGGTGGCCCCGTGTCTACCAAAGACACCAACGGCCACCGTGGTGGCAAAAACATAAACGGTCCCAAATGGGGACAAGGTACCAAAGCAATAACAGGCACACAAGGTTATGTCTGCTTACCGGGCCAGGGTAACGCACGCCCATAACCTTCCCTTATTGGAGGCACCGAGCAGAGGCATGACAACAGACTAAATAAAGGCCTTCCCATAAAGGCAAATGTGGTTGCACTGGGAAAAACTCAATTCAGTGGCACCATGACTAGATCAATGATATGTTCAAGTTGAGTTATTATCAGGTTCAACTTAAAGTAAAAATAATCGGTGTCATGATATGCCATGCAAATGCATTCATATAACATGCATCACTTATCGTTTGAACAATAACGGATCAACTATACCCAACACTAACCATACATGTCAGAAACTCAGAGCACTTTCCTGGTTATGATTATTCAGGAAACTAACCATGACAATATCTTAGCATAATTCTTTTCTTACTCAAGAAAATATTATCCAAACTAATTCTTTTTCATAAACAAATTATTTCTTCATAATCAAAGATAACTTCTAATGATTTAAACTAACTTATTTAGCTTTAACCTACTGTAAACAAACATGTCAACACAATCAAGCATTCAATAGAATGAATGTGTATATATTTATTTTGGTGATTTAAATGCATGAACTAAATTATTCATTCAAGTTCAAAAAAAATCACAAATATTGCAATGGCACCATGAAAATGTTGTTGTGGCTTTCCTTAGTGCAGATGAGGTTCACACTCCTCCTGGTGATCCTCAAGACAAGCTTCACCTTCTGAAAGCAATTAAAAACACAAAAAGAAAACATCAAGAGACACTCTGAAATTCACCAGAAAATCTAGACAGCAGAGAAAAATCTCATCTTTGGTGTGCTGCTAGATAATTTCATACAGAACACAATGCAAAAAAGAATAAATTCATTTGGACTTATGGTTAAAAAGTTATAGCTGTTTGAAGTTCTCTGGATAAATTTGAATTGAATTTAAATAAAAACAGAACATGGGGTGACGTCGAAGGCGTAAACCCTGTGGGGCGCCTCCACTCGTACCGCTTCAGGCGCGGCCAGAGTGGCTAACAGCAGGCCCCGCTACTCAGGTGAGAGGGAGGGGGAAAGGGAAACAGAGCACGACGGACCTTCACCGGAGCACACGCCAGCGAGGAGGGCATCTTGGCCCGAGCTAGAGGAACAGATCGAATAAGAAGATGGAGGCGCACCGGCTCATACCCGTGGTTAGCTAGGGGTGGTCGGACGGCGTCAGAACGGACTTATCCAGCGGTGACAGAGAGCAGAGGTCGCCAGAGTTGGGGATGATGGCGACGAGGTGCTGCCCCTGTGGTTCCAACCGGGTCGGACGGCACCACTGAAGCACGGCGGAGGCTTCGGAAGAGTGTCCTGAGCCTGGGAGGGGCTGGAGCTGTGGAGACGACCTGAGGGGATCACCGGCGAGCTCGAGCTCGAGGACGGCGGCCCGAGACCTGCCCATCCGGGCTACGGCTTCCTAGTGGCTCGTGGAGTGTGTGAGATGAGCTGGTGATGCTCGAGAGGGCTGGGGAGGGCTGTATTTATAGCCGAGCGAGGTGAGTAGTTCGGGCTCCGCCGGAGGACACCTAGACACAACGCCTAGCAACAAATAGCGTTTGAGCGAGGGGGGAGGCGACGCAGCTCACGCGGGCACTGTGAGCGGGCGGAGACGAGCACATGAACGAGGGGGTGGTGACGAACATAGTGTGCGGCGCACTGTTGGGTTGGCCGGACCGCGCCCGTGCTCGCTGCGGCGAGCTCCGGCATCAGCGAGCGCCAGGAGGGAGTTAAGGGAGTAGAGAAGGGGATGGTGGCGATGTTTGGCAAGGTGCGGCAGGCTGGGAAGCGAGCACATGCCGAACAAAGCGCTCGACGGACTTAGAGCGCGGCGATAAGCGGGTTGGCACCATGCAGACGCGTGGTCACCGCATGCACTTCGGCATAGAGCCATGGCTGGCCTCAATTTCATGTCCGGCGTGTAGTCCTTAGTGTTTAGGGTTGTGCCAATGCTTTGAGTCGATCTCAGGTGCTGTCAGTTGGAGTTTTACTTCATGGTAAGTTTCTGGACAGTAACTTTGAGAGTTAGCTGTGGTCAAAGTACTAAGAGTTGGGAGCTGAGCTTTGGGGGTTAGCAATCATCTAGGAAGGTAGTGATGCACAAGAAAATGCAGCAGCATTGGAGCAAGTAAAATGGTAGTTGTTGTAGAAACTACCATTTTTGTCCTGAACAAAAAGTATTTTTTGTAGCAAAAATATTCCAAAAAGTGATGCAATATTTTTGCTCAGAGAGGTGCCCTATGGTTCAAAGAATATTTGTGAATTTTCTCAGATTTTTGTGGGCAAAAAAATTGGGGTTGCTTTGGAGCACAAGTGGCTGGTTAGGGTTTTAGAGGAGAAAATTAATATTTTTCATTTAAGAAAAATATTCATAATATTATTTTGAGGTTGATCACAAAAGAAATGATGGCTAGAGAGAGAAATGAGTCACTTGGGTGAAAGTCAAGGTGGTGCCCAAGTGTTTAAGTCCAACTGAAGTGATTCAAACTCCAAATTCAAATCAAAACCAAATAAAAATTCAGAAAAGGAAAGAGGGCAAAAACCAGTATGTCACAAACCTCCCCCACTTAGGATGAATCTCGTCCTTGAGATTCGGTTGCTCGGGAAAACAATTCTGGATAGTTTGTCTTTAGAAACTCTTCCTGTTCCCAAGTTGCTTCTGCCTCTATGTGGTGCTCCCACTGAACCTTGTAGAATTTTCTCGTCTTACTACGAGTGACCCTTTCCATCTTATCCAAGATTTTGAGCGGTCTCTCTTCATACGTTAAATCCTTAGCCAACTCTATTTCTATCATAGCAGTCTTTTTCTCGGGCGGTGATACACATCATCTCAACTGGGAGACATGGAACACACTGTGCACTTCTGACAATTCTAGGGGCAGTTCCAACTGATATGCAACAGTACCCACTATGGAGATAACATGCACCTTTTTCTTTGTTTCGGAGCGGGGGGCAGTTCCAACTAATATGCAATAGTACCCACTCTGGAGATAACTCTGAACGGACCAACAAACCTGGGTGACAATTTTCCATGAGCCTGAAACCTTTTGACTCCCTTCATAGGAGTGACTCATAGGTATACATGTTCTCCGAGTTCAAAACTGACCTGTCGGTGCTTTGCATCATAGTAACTCTTTTGTCGGGATTTGGCTAATTGCAATCGGTCTCGGATTTACCTGACTGGCTTTTCAACTTCCATCATGAGATCTGTTCCGAAAATGCGGCTATCTCCGGTTTGAGACCAATTCAACGGGGTGTGGCACTTACGACCATACATAGCCTCATAAGGTGACATCTTTAAACTGGCCTGGAAACTGTTGTTGTAGGAGAACTCGGCATATGGCAGACAGTCTTCCCATGTAGGCCCTTGGGCCAAGGCACATGCTCGAAGCATATCTTCAAGTATTTGGTTTACCCGCTTAGTCTGTCCATCAGTCTGAGGATGATAATCGGTACTATATTTCAGCGTTGTTCCCAAAGCTTGATGGAGACGGGACCAGAAAGTGGAGGTAAATAGGGACCACCGGTCAGAAGTGATTGTCCGAAGTACCCCATGTAGACTGACTATTCTGGACACATACAATTGTGCAAGCTGATCGGCACGGTATGTGGTTCTGATGGGAATAAAATTAGCTATGTTGGTTAAAGTGTCCACTATGACCCATACTGCATCATTGCCTTGCTGATTTTTTGGTAGCCCTGTGATAAAATCCATGCAGACATCGTCCCACTTCCATTGTGGAACGGGCAACGGTTGGAGGAGTCCGGCTGGTTTCTGGTGTTCTGCCTTTACTTTGTTGCATATGTCGCAATATGCCACAAAATAGGCAATGTATTTCTTCATCCCATCCCACCAGAATATTTGTCGAAGGTCTTCGTACATTTTAGTACCTCCGGGGTGAATAGAATAAGAAGATTTGTGTGCTTCGGACATTATTCTCTTCCTTAAATCTTCTTGCCTTGGTACACAAATCCTTCCACGAAATTGCAGTGTACCTTGCTGATCCTTAGAAAAGTCTGGGTCTATCCTGCTAACATACGCCTGGCATGTTTTTGTAGGCCTGGGTCATTTGGTTGGGCCTTGCGGATCTCATCCTCGAGGGTAGGAGTAACTTCCATAATATTAGCAAGACCAGCATCAACTATGACCAGACTGAGCTGAGCCATCTCTTCTTGGAGTTCGGGAGGCAAGGATTCCATCATGGTATTTAGACTGACAGGCTTTCTGCTGAGTGCATCGGCAACCACGTTGGCCTTACTCGGGTGGTAATTAATTCCAAGATCATAGTCCTTTACTAACTCAAGCCATCTTCGTTGGCGGAGATTCAAGTTTGGCTGAGTGAATATGTACTTGAGACTTTTGTGGTTGGTAAATATTTGGCACCTTTTTCCAGTGAGATAGTGTCTCCAAGTTTTTAGAGCATGAACCACCGTGGCCAATTCCAGATCATGAGTGGGATAGTTCCCTTCATGGGGTCGCAGCTGTCGAGATGCATATGCTACCACCTTGCCATCTTGCATAAGTACGCATCCAAGACCTTGTCTGGAAGCGTCATAATATACATCAAAGCTGCGGTAGATGTCTGGAAGAGTCAACACATGTGTTGTTGTCAGTCTGGTTTTCAGCTCATTGAAACTTTTCTCGCAATCCTCGGCCCATTCAGATTTCTTATCTTTCTTGAGAAGCTCTGCCATTGGCTTGGCAATCTTAGAGAAACCTTCAATGAAACGACGATAATATCCAGCTAATCCAAGGAAACTCCGGATTTGAGATACTGTCGTGGGTGCCAACCAATCAAGTACGTCCTTTACCTTGCTTGGATCTACGGCTATTCCTTCCGCAGACAGTATATGCCCAAGAAATCCAACTTGCTTGAGCAAAAACTCACATTTACTAAATTTGGCGTACAGGTGATGGTCACAGAGTCTTTGTAGGACAGCTCTGAGGTGTCCTTTGTGATCTTCTTCACTTTTTGAGTATATGAGAATATCATCGATGAAAACAACCACAAATTTATCATGGAAATCCATGAATACTTTATTCATCATGTGCATGAAGAAAGCAGGAGCACTGGTATGGCCAAAGGACATAACATCATATTCATAAAGACCATACCGAGTAGTGAACGCGGTCTTAGGAATATCTTCCTTTTTAATCTTGAGTTGGTGGTATCCTGTCCTTAAATCAAGAACACTTTTGCCTCACTGAGTTGATCAAATAAGTCATCAATCCTGGGCAGTGGATATTTGTTTTTGATGGTGACATCATTAAGCTGACGGTAATCCACACACATACGGAGACTACCATCTTTCTTATCCACGAATATAGCAGGTGATCCCCATGGTGAAGAGCTGGGACGGATATAACCTTTCTGGAGCATCTCATCAAGCTATTTCTTTAGCTCCACTAATTTTGACGAAGGCATCCGATAATATTTCTTGTATAACGGTGCGGTTCCGGGCACAAGATCTATTGCAAACTCAAGCTCTCTGTCTGGCGGCATGCCTGGCAGTTCTTCTGGGAATACATCGGGAAACTCACTGACCATAGGAATTAATTCCAATTCACCAGCCACAACGGTGAAGATCATTTATTTCTTGGGTATGCTCCTGCGGGCATAGAATTTTGTAGTCTGCCCCTCTTGACTTGTCAAGATGACTTCTCGGGTCGCGCAATTAATGCATACTTGATATTGGGTCAACCAATTCACCCCAAAATAACGTCCAACTTAACAGACTCAATGACTATCAAGGAAGTTGGAAAACAGACTCCGTTGATATTGATTTCCAGATTACAGCAGACCAGATTGCTTCTGAGCAAAGACCCCGGGGATTGTATCAACATATTCTTGCTCAAAATCGAACAAGGAAATTTGTTTTGGGCAACAAAACTCCGTGAAATAAAAGAGTGGGAAGCTCCAGAGTCAAATAAAATTATGGCAGATATGCTATTAACGGAAAACATACCAATGACGACTTTGGGGTTCTCTTGGGCTTCGTATGCGGAGAGGTGATGGACTTGCCCGGTGATGTTCTGCTGGACAGGGTATGTCCCCATAAAGTTGATTTGTGGCCTGAATGGAGCATTAGTCTTGCCGCTCTTGGGACACTGCCTGGCATAACATCCGGTTTGCCCACAACTGAAACAAGAATTGTTGCGCTGGCACTCTTCTCACACCAGGTTGGTTACGACATTCTTCACTTGGCTAGTGGTTTTGTTAACATTCTGCTGCCAATTGGGCTTGTACTCTACTTGAGTCTGCTGCCAGGTACAAGCCTTTTGCATTGGCTGAACCTCCTTCCTTGGCTCAAACTTGCGCTTGTGATCGTTATTTGTAGTCTTGTTGTCATGTATAAGTTTGTGCTCCCTTTCAACAATGAGGGCCTTGTTTACCAGAGTTTGGAAATCGCTGAAATCAAACATACTGAGGGTGCATCGGAGATGCTGGTTTAATCCCCCAAGAAACCTGTCAATCTTTCTTTCTTCGGGTGGCCACATCATAAAAAGAGTAACGGGCCAAATGATTGAACTTATTCAAATATTCACTCATAGACTGACTTCCTTGGAGGAGCGCAAGGAATTCACGCTGCTTGACTTTCATAATTCCAGCAGGAATATGGTATTTATGGAACTGATCCTTGAATTTTGTCCAGGTGATTTCTTCATCAGCAGGCCACATGGCTTTTGCATTTTCCCACCATATGGCGGCAGCGCCTTCAAGATAATGAGTTGCAAATGGGACTTTGTCATTCTGTTCAGTACGAGCAACCTCAAGCTTCTTCTCAATAGTTCGTAACCAGTCGTCTGCGTCCAAGGGATCAATAACCTGACTGAAGCTGGGAGGGTTGGTTCTCTGAAAATCTGACTGTCGGTGTCAAAACCGGCGGATCTCGGGTAGGGGGTCCCGAACTGTGCGTCTAGGCGGATGGTAACAGGAGACAAGGGACACGATGTTTTTACCCAGGTTCGGGCCCTCTCGATGGAGGTAAAACCCTACTCCTACTTGATTGATATTGATGATATGGGTAGTACAAGAGTGGATCTACCACGAGATCAAGGAGGCTAAACCCTAGAAGTTAGCCTATGGTATGATTGTTGTTATTGTTGTTGTTGTGTCCTACGGACTAAAACCCTCCGGTTTATATAGACACCGGAGAGGGCTAGGGTTACACAGAGTCGGTTACAATGGTAGGAGATCTACATATCTATATTGCCAAGCTTGCCTTCCACGCCAAGGAAAGTCCCATCCGGACACGGGACAAAGTATTCAATCTTGTATCTTCATAGTCTTGGAGTCCGGCCGATGATGATAGTTCGGCTATCCGGACACCCCCTAGTCCAGGACTCCCTCACTGACAGTTTGGAGTGATGACCGTTCTGATTTCCATTCTGCCCAACCATAGCTTGCACACTCCTTTGTCTGGGGGCTCATGTACTACTAGGGCCTGGACTTCCACGATCTGGCCCCAAATTTCATCCTCAATATCTCGGCGTTTATCGTCATGTGTGAGGCCTTCCTCTGCATCCAGCCCCACTTCGGCTTGTGGCTAAAGACCTTCAATGTCAATCCGAAGGTTGTGAAGGGCAGCCAAGCGGAGTGCAGAGGTGCCATGGTGGGCAAAATGCCCAATGTCACTTGGCTCGAGGGTGCTTTCGTGGAATCCATCAAAGGGTGAAAATCGGGGTGGTTCTACATCACCGAGCCGCGTGACCCTAAATGGGCAGCGGCCCCCGAATTCAGATCTGGCATCCCCATGCATCTCACCTCCTAGAAAGAGAAGGGCTTGCTTTGGGGTAGTTCGGAGGAGCTGATCGGACTCCAATCCTGTCTCCAGATCTTGGTGAACAAGAAGCTCAAGCTTGTCAATGTGATCCAGGTCATGCTCGTCTGCCGGATTCTCCCCTGCCAGCAACGGGACTTCAATTTGTGGGAGTTTGATCCGACACAGCACCAGACCTTGAGCGGCCTCTTTGACACTACGTACAAAGAGGCCTGGAGGGTGCTGTTCAAGGGCGCCGAAGCTCCCGCATCCGCTACCGAAGATCGCGGATTCAGCTCGCAGCGTCCAGCTGGCGAGGTAAGCCAGGTTATCCTTTATGGGACGCTCGCTTTTCATATTTTGACTCTATGCGGGATCTAAACTCCCAATGCCTTTAACAGGACTGGCAGAAGACATTCGGACAGGTTAACTCTCCAGCTCCCCTTCCAGAAGACCCAGCGGACGCTCGTTTGACAGGGCTGCTGGTCCCAGCATTTTACGTGGTGCCGGAGAAGAAGGCCAAGAAGAAGGCCACGGGAACCCGAAGGAGTTCCCAGCGTCAGGTGGTATCGGACTCATCGTCCGATGACTCCAAGGCGGACTCCTCCCACGAAGACGAGGAGGAGAAGAAAGGGGCCTGTCCCCCAGCGGGGGGAGAGAAGAAGAGGAAGGCCTCCCCAACGAGGGAGGCCGAAGGGTCCAAGAAGGGAAGGACCCTTCCCCCGGACTGTTCCACCAACGTCGGCGACGGCGACGAGGAGTGGCCCTCAAGGGCCAAGCCCCTGGCGAGATCATAAGTATCCGGACTCCTAGATGATTTACAATTTTTCTTTTGGTCACATAGTGTCTTTCTAATGCCGCATACAACCTGTAGTCCGCCCAAGGACGATCTTCCCGCTTTGTCGAGCGGGTCCTTGGGCACGTCGGATATGGATTCCCTTCCGACTGCCTCCACTCCCCGTGATGCTGACGACGCCGAGGTGGGATCCCAGGAGGGGACCCACCAGGAGGAGGAGGCTCCGGAGGTGCCGTAGGGCAACCTTCCGGACTTCGCACCGGACTCCGCACCGGAACCTGCAGTGGTTTCGGAGTCCGGCGAGCGGCCCCTTCGTAAGAAGGGCAAGACTGTGACACCAGCGGCCTCCGTCCAACCAGAGGCACCGGATAACTTGCTGGAGGCGCTCAACGGCGCTTCCATCGAAGAAGAACACTGCACTGTCATGAGTGCGGTGATTCAGAAGGTTCAGCTTGCCAAGAGCGGGCTGACCGAAGCCTGCAGCAGCCTTCTAACAGGCTTTGAGGTAAGAATTTTAATATGTGTAATATAATACCGCATAGACAGTAGCCCCTGATGCTCGGTTTGGTGTTCGGAAAGAAAAGCCGGACTGAGGATCTAAAAAGATATACGCAGGAGTCTAAAAAATATGTCAATATGGGATTGCAGGTTGCGCTGCTGACCTCTGCCGCACTGACTGCGGAGGTCGATGCTTTGAAGCAGAGCCTCAAGCGGTCTGAGAGCGAGCTTGGCCGTGCCAAGAAGCAGCTCGAGGACAAGGAAGGTGAGTAGCACCGTATTAAAGTTGTACCTTACAGAAAAGGATTTGGTTGCAAAAGAAATAACAAGGATAACGTGGGTACTACAGGGGCCACGAACGAGGTGGCGACCCTGAAGGAGGCGGTGTCCGCGGCCGAACGCAATGCAGCCGTGGAACGAGCCGAGCGAGAGAAGCAGGAGGCGCGGGTGGCGGAGGTACAGCAAGAGCTCCAGGCTCTTGTGGAAAAGCACGAGAGTTTGGAGCGTGACTCGAAGACTCGAGAGTCCGAGCTTGCGTCGGCTCTTGAGAGTGCCAAAGCCGCTAAGGCCGAAGCCCACAAGGCCCTCCAGGAAATCGAGGCGTTGAAGAAAATAGCGGCGGGTAAGGCATTTTTCATGCAAAGCAAGCATGTGAATGTGAATTACCTATTACTTACTCGAATTCGGAGCTCTCCAGGAGCGTTCGCAGATCTGCCTCGCAGCGTGTCCGATGCTGCCGCTTTCTACCGGGCCGAGGAGGGGAGCTCGACGGAGAAGGTCTTCTGGTCTCAGTATGCTGAGGCCGGACATCCGGTGCCCCTTAGCGACCAGCTGAAGCAGCTGGTCGAGCTCCACAAGGTGGCCGAACCGGCCATGAAGGGCCTCATAGTTCGGCTGTGGCCCAAGGAGGCCATGCCTGGGAGCTACTTCGGCCTGGTGCGGCGGCTGGTGGATGCGTGTCCCCGGGTTGAAGTCGTCAAGCACTCCGCCTGCATTGAAGGTTCCCGTCGGGCCCTTGCCCATGCAAAGGTGCACTGGGGCAGGATGGACGCTGAGAAGCTTGTGATGGACGCGCCACCGGCGGGCAAGGAGTATCGCACGCCCGAAATATATTATAAGAGTGTCCTAAAGGGTGCCCGCATGATTGCGGGTGAGTGCTCCAAAGATGTAATATTTGAGTAGACTCGCATTGTGTTATCCTGTGCACTGAAAACTTTGTTCATATGCGCTAAGCAACGCTTATTAATTTAAATATTACCTTTTGTGTGGCCGTTTATCAAATCTGAGAGATGGCAAGTCGTCGGCTTCAGCCCCCATGCCACGAATGCTGGGGTGTTCGGGATAAACTTGAGTGCTCTTGTTCCCATTTTTGGGTCCATCTAGGGAGGCGCTCAACACAACGAACAAGGCAACCGGACTTATAATGCTTGAACACTCTCACTTAGCCATAGAATTCTATAATTTTAAATTTCAGCGAAGCCCCTAGTGTTTGGAAGACCGAGTTCGGGGCGCTATCCACGCCTGGTCCGGACAAAGCCGGTTCCTCGCTCTAAGTGGCATAAGTCTTTAGGGACTCGAAAAAACCTCTCGAACAGCGACCAGCTCTCGCCTTATCATGATGGTCAGTTTTAGCTTTCCCCACTGAGGCGCTCGCCCAGCTCAACTGGGGCGCAACCGCAGTGGTTCTCCCAGTGCTACCTTAGCCGATACAACAGAACGTAAGGTACCAAAACATGGGAGCCGGGCAAACCCAACTGTTGACCCAAGACATGATCCGGAGCCGATGCATATAATGCTATAAGTTCGGGGTGCCGCACTTGTGAAAGTGTTCAGACTTGTCACACCATAATGTGGGGAACTTAAGCCCCTGGTGTATTTAGCCGTACCGGAGTGTACAGATGCAACATGTCATAAATGAACATATGTATAAGAAAGGAATGCAATTATAAGCAAAAAGCGATGCATTGTTTATTCAAGAAATACTGCCATGAATGCAGAACGATACAAATAGTGCGGTAAGCAAGGGATGGGACTATTAAACATGTCCCCCTCCAGGGGTAGGCTGTGGAATGGTGTATAAAACAGGTATAATGCTCGAAATGGAGACCACCTGGATACTCGTCGTAGCTTTTCTCCTTCCCTGGCTATTGCATCGTGAGTTCGGCGGGTCTGCTGCCGGACAGGGCCTCTGGTAAATGGAGTCCTGTTGATAAGAAAAAAAAGGAAAAAAAAAAGATGACACACTTGGGAGCCCCTGGTGTGGTTGAGCCGCACTTTGGGCCTGTCGTGGTCGTGCCCCTCCCCCTATGCCCATGGTATCTCCAGAGCGTAATGATGTATGCGGAGGACCATTCTGGCAATTTTGCAAGGGCTGGGGTTGGGGCCGCATTGCTACGCGTGCTCGGAACGTGCCAGGTGGTCTTGTTGTATCTTACTCCGGGCGCGTTTAGCCGTGTCCGGTCACTTAACGGCCGGACTCGAGAATTGCCTTAAGAGGCTGCTTTGTACTTCTGCCGCGAGAGCCGCTGTGTGTTCCTCCGTTCGGAGGGAGCGTTCAGTGTTTTCATTGACCGTGATGACTCCTCGAGGGCCTGGCATCTTGAGCTTGAGGTATGCGTAGTGCGGCACCGCGTTGAACTTTGCAAACGCAGTCCGTCCGAGCAGAGCATGATAGCCGCTGCGGAACGGAACTATGTCAAAGATTAACTCCTCGCTTCGGAAGTTATCCGGGGATCCGAAGACCACTTCAAGTGTGACTGAGCCTGTACAGTTGGCCTCTACACCTGGTATGACACCTTTGAAGGTCGTCCTTGTGGGTTTAATCCTTGAGGGGTCTATGCCCATCTTGCGCACTATATCCTGATAAAGCAGGTTCAGGCTGCTGCCGCCGTCCATCAGGACTCTGGTGAGGTGAAATCCATCGATGATTGGGTCTAAAACCAATGCGGCAAATCCGCCGTGGCAAATACTGGTGGGGTGGTCCCTTCGATCAAAAGTGATCGGGCAGGAGGACCATGGGTTGAACTTCAGGGCGACTGGCTCCATCGCGTATACGTCCCTGAGTGCACGCTTCCGCTCCCTCTTGGGTATGTGGATTGCGTATATCATGTTCACCGTCCGCACTTGTGGGGGGGAAACCCTTCTGTCCTCTATTGTTCGGCGGTCGGGTCTCTTCCTCGTCATCGCTATGCAGCCCCTTGTCATTGTTTTCGGCAATTAACTTGCCTGCCTGCTTGAATACCCAACAATCCCTGTTGGTGTGATTAGCTGGCTTTTCGGGGGTGCCGTGTATCTGGCACGAGCGGTCGAGTATTCTGTCCAAATTGGACGGACCCGGAGTAGTTCTTTTGAATGGCTTTTTCTGTTGACCGGGTTTAGAGCCTCTGAATCCGGCGTTGACTGCCGTATCCTCAGTGTTATCGCTGTTAATGCGGCGTTTGTTCTTGTTGCGAGGCGACCTGCCATTGTGGTCCTTGGTATCCGGACTGCCAGAATTTTTGCTGAGGTTGTTACTGCGGGCTAGCCAGCTGTCCTCTCCCGCGTAGAAGCGGGTCATGAGTGATGTGAGGGCTGCCATGGATTTCGGCTTTTCCTGTCCTAGGTGCCGGGCTAGCCACTCGTCGCGGATGTTATGTTTGAAGGCTGCGAGGGCCTCTGCATCCGGACAGTCGATGATTTGATTTTTCTTTATTAAGAACCGTGTCTAGAATTGTCTGGCCGATTCATCTAGCTGCAGAATTATGTGGCTTAGGTCATCGACGTCTAGTGGTCGCACATATGTGCCCTGGAAGTTGTCAAGGAATGCGGCTTCCAGGTCCTCCCAACACCCAATTCATTCTGCTGGCAAGCTGTTAAGCCAATGCCAAGCTGGTCCTTTAAGCTTGAGTGGGAGGTATTTGATGGCGTGAAGATCATCGCCGCGGGCCATGTGGATATGAAGGAGATAGTCTTCGATCCAAACCGCAGGGTCTGTTGTGCCATCGTAGGATTCAATATTCATGGGTTTAAACCCTTCGGGGATTTGATGATCCATTACTTCATCTGTGAAGCATAGTGGGTGTGTGGCGCCTCTATATTGGGCTATATCACGACATAGCTCAAGCGAGCTTTGTCTACTGTGTTCAGCCCGGACGGAGTTGCTGTATCTGGCGCGGCGGTCATTGTTGCGCATCGTGGGGTGCCCACGCGATCCGTAGATCGATCTTGATTGTCTTGCCTTATCCTCCAACATGTCTCGCAAGTCCGGCGCATTCCCCCGTGGCTTCGTACTTTTCAAACGGTGTCGGGGTACGATTCTACTGAAGGGCCTAGAGGCCTCTCTGTCGCGGCCGCGAGGTGGTCGGTCAGCCGTATTGTGCGCTGGTGATGCAGGTTTATATGCCTCCTCCTCTAATCGGGGGAGCAGCTTGCGTTTGGGGTATCTTTTGGAGGAGCGTTCGAGTTCATGCTCTTCGGCCGCAAGGACTTCAGTCCATCTGTCGGCTAGCAGATCTTGATCAGCTCTAAGCTGTTGCTGCTTTTTCTTGAGGCTGTTCGCGGTGGCCATAAGCCTGCGTTTAAAACGCTCTTGTTCGACGGGATCCTCAGGCACGACGAATTCGTCGTCGTTGAGGCTTGCCTCGTCTCCGGAGGGAGGTACGTAATAATCGTCCTCTACCTCTTTGTCTGCTGCTCTCTCGCGAGGGCTGGCTTCTTCATCCTATTGTGCTGAATATTGTTGGAGGGGGTTGTCTTCGGCACTGTCAGGGGTGTTGTTGTCTCCGGTGCCGGATTCTCCATTCTTGCTGTGGTGGGATTTAGAGCGGCGCTGCTGACGCCGGCGTTTAGGCTGTTTCTTGGAAGGATCCTCCTCCGCTGTTCCATCGCCATTCCCATCCTTTGGGGTGTCCACCATGTATATGTCGTATGACGAGGTGGCCTTCAAGTGCCCCGTAGGTGCTGGTTTTTGGTCGTCTCCGGCATCGTCGTCCATACCGTCGATGTCTTCGGAGTCGTAGTCTAGTATGTCGGTTAGATCGTCGACAGTGGCTACAAAGTGGGTGGTGGGTGGGGTTTGAATTTCTTCGTCGTTCGCATCCCAACCGTCCTGACCGTGATCCGGCCAGGGCTCTCCTGATAGCGAGAGATACTTCAGCGAATTCAGAATGTCGCCGAAAGGTGAGTGTTGAAAGATGTCCGCGGCGGTGAACTCCATGATCGGCGCCCAATCGGATTCTATTGGAGGGGGCGCGGGAGGTTCGGAGTCCGGCGAGGAGTCCGGCACCTCGGAGTCACGAGCTTTACAAGCGACAAGGTCAGTATTCGGCTCCATCACCGTAGAGGTTGCAGCCCCCGAGGCGGTGTCTAGCCACCCATCCTCGATCTGCAGTCGGCTCCGAATTAGGGATCGGAGCGGACTTGTGTGCGGCCTCCAGGACACTATCCGGTAGCAGAGCTAAATCGTGCCCATCGTGACAGTGCGGCACACTTGGCTGTGGCTTGAATCCATCGAAGATCAAGTCTCCGCGGATGTCCGCCGTGAAGTTTAGACTTCCAAATCTGACCTGGCGGCCAGGGGCATAGCTTTCGATATGCTCCATATGGCCAAGCGAATTGGCCCGCAGTGCAAAGCCGCCGAATACGAAGATCTGTCCGGGGAGAAAAGTCTCACCCTGGACTGCGTCGTTGGTGATGATCGAAGGAGCCATCGGGCCTATATGCGACGGCACAGAGGAACTCTCAATGAAAGCACCAATGTCGGTGTCAAAACCGGCGGATCTCGGGTAGGGGGTCCCGAACTGTGCGTCTAGGCGGATGGTAACAGGAGACAAGGGACACGATGTTTTTACCCAGGTTCGGGCCCTCTCGATGGAGGTAAAACCCTACTCCTGCTTGATTGATATTGATGATATGGGTAGTACAAGAGTGGATTTACCACGAGATCAAGGAGGCTAAACCCTAGAAGCTAGCCTATGGTATGATTGTTGTTATTGTTGTTGTTGTGTCCTACGGACTAAAACCCTCCGGTTTATATAGACACCGGAGAGGGCTAGGGTTACACAGAGTCGGTTACAATGGCAGGAGATCTACATATCCGTATTGCCAAGCTTGCCTTCCACGCCAAGGAAAGTCCCATCCGGACACGGGACGAAGTCTTCAATCTTGTATCTTCATAGTCTTGGAGTCCGGCCGATGATGACAGTTCGACTATCCGGACACCCCCTAGTCCAGGACTCCCTCACTAACAGTTTGGAGTGATGACCGTTCTGATTTCCATTCTGCCCAACCATAGCTTGCACACTCCTCAATATTTCAATCAGATCATTATTTCTCTTTTCCTCAAACATACGGAGAATTTGCTCGGTGGAGGGTGGATTTGCCGGCGGAGGCGGTGGTGGAACGTACGGCTCGGGGGAGTGTCCTGCCTGTCGTGCGGAACGATGAACATGGACATCCTCACAAGCGTCGCTACTGCTGCCTCCCCGTGTCATCCTATTGTTTGTTTTTCCCAAGACAACGCAACCGAGATGAGCAACATCCAAAAAGAATATAGTGGGGAAAAGCCAGCGACAAAACCCGAAAGAAAGCGAAATAACGAAGGAAACACGTCGAGTAACAGAAAGTTCCAACATAATTATACATAGACTCGTACATAAAAGAAAAATGACATAATAAGTTCAACTACTCCCATACATGAAACGGAACATCATGACTCGTACGACTACATCCGTGCATCAACCTGACAACTGCGGATACTCGAGCGCCCTAATGCTCTGTTGGTGTTGTGGGTCCTCTCCTGAAGCGGACTCAGATCCTAAACTAACGATGTTAACCGAGACCTTCGGGTTAAAGGTAACATGACGACGCTGCCTCGAGGGTTCTTCCTCTAGAGCAGGTGCAAGATGGGGCTGAAGCATCGAGGCTAAGGGGGTAGTGAGAAGAGAAACCCACTCGGGAGGAGCACTGAGAGGATTCACGGTCGAGGTGCCCGAGCTACTCGGAGGAGTCATCGGTGAAATAGGTGAGCTAGAACTGGATGGAATATAAGGAGTAAATCCTGTAGACGATGGAGTAGTGAAAGCTCTAGTAGAGGCTAAAGCAGTGCGAGCACGAGTCAGCTCTCGAGCCAGCTCGTGAATCAGAAGGTAGCTAGGAGTGATGTAGCGAGAAAGGTGGCTAGCAGCACTATCAGACTCCGGATCAATGATAGGAAAGCAGACACGACCATTGTCGTGCAAGGAGGGATAGTAGTGGAAACCTGGATGGTTCTGCATTCGAACCTTGTTATAGCGCAGCTCGACGAGGACCTCAAATGCAGCAAACTGGACAGCCTGAGAAACAGTAGAGGTGAAACCGCTCCTGGAGGTACGAATGTAAGCGCTAGAAGATGAACTGATGCGCAGAGTAACCACTGTGTGATACTCATACACTGAGTCTGCTAGACGCTCATGATACACACGATAGACTGGGTCATCACCGAGAGGATACAGTCGACGCCACACGTTACGAAGGAGATGCGGTGACGTGTACTACATCAGCTGCAACTTGCACGGATATGGCACCGGAGCCATCTACACTCACAACCATTAGTAGGTTAGAAATAAAAATAACCGAGTGTGTGCAATGCAACAATCAGCTACAAACACTATCGTCACTCAATTTTTACTCTAACTAACGTCTAATAACACAGCGGTAGTCTAGCGTGTCCTACAATCAGCGCGGCTCTGATACCAAGCGTTGTCGCACCCTGGCTCAGAGCAACCAGTTTACCTTCCATTGCCAGCACAGAGACCATGTCTTTTGGCAACACACAACATCTTGGTACAGAAAACAACCGCTTTATTGATGCTAGCGGAACATGGTTCATATTACAACAAGTTGCAAGGCCAAGTGGCACCCACAGTGCGTCTGATCCATATGTACATTATTTAGTGAACATAAAGGGTCCTCGATCATGACAACTACGCGGCAGCGGAATGACGACGAAGCGGGACTCCATAGCACAGGGACACCGATGTGGACACGATCTAGACTCGAACAGCACTCCATTTCAACGAGACTTTCGTAAAATTTGGCATGGCACACCAGGTCAGTACATTGAATATACTTGCAAGCTCACAACAAGCATAAACGTAATGACAAACAATATCATGATATTAACCAATTTAATCATTAATGCAAAATCATACTAGAGATGCAGTGAATGAAATCTCGTGTCTCATGTCCCTCGGACTTGCTTACCAAACGGGTTACCTCATAACCAAACGGTGATCTTTCTCGAATCACAAACTAACAACTTGGTCTTCAAACGGGTCACCTCGTAACCAAATGGTGATCTTTCTCGGATCACAAACGGACCAACAACTTGGTCTCCATCATCAACATGGTTTCTCAACCATCCTATTTCCAACAGTGCCAGGTTATTAATTTTAGTGTGCAAGATTATTTAAACGTTGACCCATGGTGTGACTTTCGAGCGTGTCCGTAACCATGGACTTAGCCATCGATAGATTAAATACACTCTGCAGAGGTAGCGCACTGTACCCACACCACGGAACCCATGGATCGCACTCCCATTCGGGTCGACCAATGGCATTCCAACAGAACCCCTCCATTGCCATGACACTCTCCCAGTAACTCCAACTCACTCCCCATTGGGCTAAGTCCTGGGTGGCCCCATGTCTACCAAAGACACCAACGGCCACCGTCGTGGCAAAAACATAAACGGTCCCAAATGGGGACAAGGTACCAAAACAACAACGGGCACACAAGGTTATGTCTGCTTACCGGGCCAGGGTAACACACGCCCATAACCTTCCCTCGTTGGAGGCACCGACCAGAGGCATGATAGCGGACCGAATAAAGGCCTTCCCATAAAGGAAAATGTGGTTGCACTGGGAAAAACTCGATTCAGTGGCACCATGACCCGATCAACGATATGTTCAAGTTGAGTTATTATCAGGTTCAACTTAAAGTAAAAATAATCGGTGTCATGACATGCCATGCAAATGCATTCATATAACATGCATCACTTATCATTTGAACAATAACGGATCAACTATACCCAGCACTAACCATACATATCAGAAACTCAGAGCATTTTTCTGGTTATGATTATTCAGCAAACTAACCATGACAATATCTTAGCATAATTCTTTTCTTACTCAAGAAAATATTATCCAAACTAATTCTCTTTCATAAACAAATTATTTATTCATAATCAAAGATAACTTCTAATGATTTAAACTAACTTAGTTAGCTTTAACCTACTGTAAACAAACATGTCAACACAATCAAGCATTCAACAGAATGAATATATATATATATATATATATATATATATATATATTGGTAATTTAAATGCATGAACTAAATTATTCATTCAAGTTGAAAAAAATCACAAATATTGCAATGGCACCATGAAAATGTTGATGTGGCTTGCCTTAGTGCAGATGAGGTTCACACTCCTCCTGGTGATCCTCAAGACAAGCTTCACCTTCTGAAAGCAATTAAAAACACAAAAAGAAAACATCAACATACACTCTGAAATTCACCAGAAAATCTAGATAGTAGAGAAAAATCTCATCTTTGGTGTGCTGCTAGATATTTTCATACAGAACACAATGCAAAAAGAATAAATTCATTTGGACTTATGGTTAAAAAGTTGTAGATGTTTGAAGTTCTCTGGATAAATTTGAATTGAATTTAAATAAAAACAGAACTGGGGGGTGACGTCGAAGGCGTAAACCCTGCGGGGTGCCTCCACTCGTACCGCTTCTGGTGCGACCAGAATGGCTAATAGAGGGCCCCGCTAGTCAGGTGAGAGGGAGGGGAGAGGGAAACAGAGCACGGCGGAGCTTCGCCGGAGCACACGTCGGCGAGGAGGGCATCTTGGCCCGAGCTAGAGGGATATATCGAAGGAGAAGATGGAGGCGCACCTGCCCGTACCCATAGGTTAGCTAGGGGTGGTCGGACGGCGTCAGAACGGACTTCTCTAGCGGCGATAGAGAGCGGAGGTCACCGGAGTTGGGGATGACGACGATGAGGGGCTGCCCCAGTTGTTCCAACCGGGTCGGACGGCACCACTGAAGCACGGTGGAGGCTCTGGAAGAGTGGCCCGAGCCTGGGAGGGGCTGGAGCTGTGGAGACGACCCGAGGGGATCGCCAGCGAGCTCGAGCTCGGGGGTGGCGGCCCGAGGCCTGTCCGGCCGGGCTACGGCTTCCTATAGGCTTGTGGAGTGTGTGAGATGAGCTGGTGATGCTCGAGAGGGCTGGGGAGGGCTTTATTTATAGCCAAGCAAGGTGAGGGGTTCGGGCTCCGCCGGAGGACACCTGGACACGGCGCCTTGCGATGAACGGCTTTAGTGAGTGAGGGGAAGGCGACGCAGCTCACGCGGGCACTATGAGTGGGCGGAGACGAGCACATGAATGAGGGGGTGGCGACGAACACAGTGCGCGGCGCACTGTTGGGTTGGCTGGACCACGCCCGTGCTTGCTGTGGCGAGCTCCGGTGTCGGCGAGCGCCAGGAGGGAGTTAAGGGAGTAGAGATGGGGATGGTGGCGAGGTTTGGCAAGGTGTGGCAGGCTAGGAAGCGAGAACGCGCCGAACAGAGCGCTCGGCAGCACTCAGAGCGCAGCGACAAGCGGGTTGGCACCATGCACACGCTGGTCACCGCGTGCACTTCGGCATAGAGCCACGGCTGGCCCCAATTTCATGTATGGCATGTAGTCCTTAGTGTTTAGGGTTGTGCCAATGCTTTGAGTCGAGCTCAGGTGCTGTCAGTTGGAGTTTTACTTCATGGTAAGTTTTTGGACAGTAACTTTGAGAGTTAACTGTGGTCAAACTCCTACGAGTTGGGAGCTGAGCTTTGGGGGTTAGCAATCATCTAGGAAGGTAGTGATGCACAAGAAAATGCAGCAGCATTGGAGCAAGTAAAATGGTAGTTGTTGTAGAAACTACCATTTTTGTCCAGAACAGGAAATATTTTCTATAGTAAAAATATTCCAAAAAGTGATGCAATATTTTTGCTCAAGGAGGTGCCCTATGGTTCAAAGAATATTTTTGAATTTTCTCAGATTTTTGTGGGCAAGAAAAATTTGGGTTGCTTTGAAGCACAAGTAGCTGGTTAGGGTTTTAGAGGAGAGAATGAATATTTTTCATTTAAGAAAAATATTCATAATATTATTTTGAGGTTGATTAGAGAAGAAATGATGGCTAGAGAGAGAAATGAGTCACTTGGGTGAAAGTCAAGGTGGTGCCCAAGTGTTTAAGTCCAACTGAAGTGATTCAAACTCCAAATTCAAATCAAAACCAAATAAAATTCAGAAAAGGAAAGAGGGCAAAAACCAGGCTGTCACAATTCCTTTGCATTAAGAGCTTGGGCATCCAAAAATTAAAAGTGTATGACAACCTCTTCCCTCTGCGAAGGGCCTATTGTTTACTTTCCAGTATTTACTTTTATGCAAAAGTCAATAGTATTATTTCCCATTTTAACCTCAATTATTCTCTAGTTGGAAAGCATCATGTGGTGGGGGGAAATCTATGCACATATGGCCAGTCAAATATATTTGATCATGATTTATCATTGTTGACAGTTATCTCTATGATAAATGAGTTGGGAGGCAAAACATTAAGTCCCTATCTTTCTTTGTGTTCAATGGATGCCATTTGTTCTAAAAATATGCTTTGAGTACTAGCAATCATACAAGACTATATGATGATTGAGTATGTGGAGCACTTACTTAGACTTTGTTGAATAAGTTGAATTACAATTGCTTGGTGACTGAGAACATAGATTGTTAAGTTTCGAGAGAAGGCATTGTTTAAACCGTAACATGTGAACTGATTGCTACTTTATCATGATGAGATTTATAAGAAAGAGTTGATGTGATGATGCTAGGAAAAGTGATTGAAATTATCATTAATCAAACTTATGCACAGCATTCACACTTCATTAATTATTTCTTTTATCATTTACCTAATCGGGGACGAGCAGGAACTAAGCTTGAGGATGCTGATACGTCTCCAACGTATCTATAATTTATGAAGTATTCATGCCATGTTTACAACAATTCTATATGGTTTTGCTATGATTTGAATGGAACTAACCCAGACTGATGTTGTTTTCAACATAACTACCATGGTGTTGTTTTTTGTGCAGAAATCAAAGTTCTCCATTTGCAACAAAACTTTTTGATGATTTTTTTGGAAGAAAAGAGGCACTAGAAGCTTTGTGGGAGGGCCAGAAGAGTCACAAGGGCCCCACAAGACAGCATGGCGCGCCAGGGAGGCTGGCTCGTCCTGGTGGGTTGTGGTCACCTCGAGGCCCATCTTAGCGTGAGGCCTGATACGTCTCCAACGTATCTACTTTTCCAAACACTTTTGCCCTTGTTTTGGACTCTAACTTGCATGATTTGAATGAAACTAACCCGGACTGACGTTGTTTTCAGCAGAACTGCCATGGTGTTGTTTATTGTGCAGCAAACAAAAAGTTCTCGGAATGACCTGAAAATCCACGGAGATAACTTTTGGAAAATATAAAAAATACTGGCGAAAGAATCAAGGCCATGGGGGCCACACCCTGTTCACGAGGGTGGGGGCGCGCCCTCTCCCCCTGGGCGCGCCCCCCTGTCTCGTGGGCCCCCTGATGCTCCACCGACCTCAACTCCAACTCTATATATTCCGTTTCACGGAGAAAAAAATCAGAGAGAAAGTTTCATCGCGTTTTACGATACGGAGCCGCCGCCAAGCCCTAATCTCTCTCGGGAGGGCTGATCTGGAGTCCGTTCGGGGCTCCAGAGAGGGGGATTCGTCGCCGTCGTCATCATCAACCATCCTCCATCACCAATTTCATGATGCTCACCGCCATGCGTGAGTAATTCCATCGTAGGCTTGCTAGAGGTGATGGGTTGGATGAGATTTACCATGTAATCAAGTTAGTTTTGTTAGGGTTTGATCCCTAGTATCCAATATGTTCTGAGATTGATGTTGCTATGACTTTGCTATGCTTAATGCTTGTCACTAGGGCCCGAGTGCCATGATTTCAGATTTGAACCTATTATGTTTTAATGAATATATGTGAGTTCTTGATCCTATCTTGCAAGTCTACAGTCACCTATTATGTGTTATGATCCGACAACCCCGAAGTGACAATAATCGGGATACTTCTCGGTGATGACCGTAGTTTGAGGAGTTCATGTATTCACTATGTATTAATGCTTTGGTCCGGTACTCTATTAAAAGGACGCCTTAATATCCCTTAGTTTCCACTAGGACCCCGCTGCCATGGGAGGGTAGGACAAAAGATGTCATGCAAGTTCTTTTCCATAAGCACGTATGACTATATTCGGAATACATGCCTACATTACATTGATGAACTAGAGCTAGTTCTGTGTCACCCTATGTTATAGCTATTACATGAGGAATTGGAACCGACATAATTATACAACACTGATCCAATGCCTACGAGCTTTTCACATATTGTGCTTTGCTTATTTATTTTTCCGTTGCTACTGTTACAATTACTACAAAACTGCTATCGTTACTTTTGCCACTGTTACCGTTACTTCCATACTACTTTGCTACTAAATACTTTGCTGCAGATACTATGTTATCCAGGTGTGGTTGAATTGACAACTCAACTGCTAATACTTAAGAACATTCTTTGGCTCCCCTTGTGCCGAATCAATAAATTTGGGTTGAATACTCTACCCTCGAAAGTTGTTGCGATCCCCTACACTTGTGGGTTATCAAGACTAATTTCTAGCGCCGTTGCCGGGGAGCATAGCTCTATTCTTTGAGTCACTTGGGATTTATATCTGTTGATCAGTATGAGGAACTTGAAAGACGAAACAACAAAGATTTTTCCCTCAACTACGAGGGGAGGTAAGGAAGTGCCATCTAGCTCTGCACTAGATTCTCCTTCTGTTTTGAGTAAGCTTGCGACACCTAAACCTGCTACTGCTTTCAACTCTGATATGTCGCATGTTATTGATGATGCCACTTCTGCTATGCATGATACTTATGATGAAACTACTTCTATGCTTGATACTACTTTGCCATTAGGTGAATTTCTTGATGAACAACTTGCTAGGGTTAGAGAGAATGAAATTATTGAAAATGAAATTATTGATGATAGTGATGATGAAAGTTCTCCCCCTGATTATGAATTGCCTGTTGTTCCTGAGGGTTATGTTATGGATGAAGAAGTTGCTGGAGCTATTTTTGCTTGCAAGGATAGATACGATCTTAAGAAGTTATTAGCTAAATGGAAGCATCAATCTCTTAATGCTAGAATGAAACATGACCCCACTTTTGCTACTTCACCTATCTGTGTTACTGATAAGGATTATGAATTCTCTGTTGATCCTGAAATTATTACTTTGGTTGAATCTGATCCTTTTTATGGCTATGAATCTGAAACTGTTGTGGCACATCTTACCAAGTTAAATGATATAGCCACCCTGTGTTACTAATGATGAGAAGTCTCGCTATTATTATATCCTTAAGATATTTCCGTTCTCATTAAAGGGTGATGCTAAAACTTGGTTTAATTCTCTTCATCCTGGTTGTGTGTGTAGTCCCCAGGATATGATTCATTACTTCTCTGCTAAATATTTCCCAACTCATAAGAAACAAGCTGCCTTGCGGGAAATATATAATTTTGTGCAAATCGAAGAAGAGAGTCTCCCACAAGCTTGGGGGAGGCTTCTCCGATTACTTAATGCTTTGCCTGATCATCCTCTTAAGAAAAATGAAATACTTGATATCTTTTATAATGGACTAACCGATGCTTCCAGGGACTACTTGGATAGTTGTGCTAGTTGTGTTTTCAGGGAAAGAACAGTCGACCAAGCTGAATTACTATTGAATAATATGTTGACTAATGAAAATAATTGGACTCTTCCTGAGCCAATTCCTGAGGCAATTCCTGAGCCAATTGAGCCAACTCATGAGCCTATTCCTAAACCTACTCCGAAGAAGAGGGGCGTTCTATTTCTCAGTCCTAAAGATATACAAGAGGCAAAGAAATCAATGAAAGAAAAAGGTATTAAAGCTAAAGATGTTAAGAATTTACCTCCTATTGAAGAAATACATGGTCTCAATATACCGCCTGTTGAAGAAATACATTGTCTTGATAACCCGACACAGGTAGTAAAGGTAAATTCTCTCTATAGATACGATAAAGTTGAAATCCCGTCTACTAAATTTCATAGCCCATGCTTAGATGAATTTGATGACTTTATGGCTAGACAAGAAAGTTTTAATGCTTATGTTGGTAGAGAATTAAAGAATAATGCTTTCAAGATAGGACGCTTGAGTGATTATATGGCTACAGTTAAAGGTGAACTTAAACTCATTAGCAAATATGCTTCTATGGTTACCACTCAAGCAGAGCAAGTACTCAAAGCTCAAAGTGATTTGCTCGATGAATTAAATAATAAATATGACTTTGCTGTTAGAGTGGCTACTAGAACTGGTAGAATGACTCAGGAACCTTTGTATCGTGAAGGACACCCTAAGAGAATCGAGCAGGATTCTTAGAGAAATAATTTAGAGGCACCTAGTTCTTCTAAAAAGAAAAAGAAAAACGATAGGACTTTGCATGCTTCTAGTGAACCTGTTGTAGACACACCTGAGAATCCCAATGATATTTCTATTTTTGATGTTGAAACACAATCAGGTGATGAACATGAACCTAGTGATAATGTTAATGATAATGTTCGCATTGATGCTCAACCTAGAAAAAATAATGATGTAGAGATTGAACCTGTTGTTGATCTTGATAACCCACAATCAAAGAATAAACGATATGATAAGAGATATTTTGTTGCTAGGAAGCACGGTAAAGAAAGAGAACCATGGGTTCAGAAACCCATGCCCTTTCCTCCTAAACCATCCAAGACAAAGGATGATGAGGATTTTGAGCGCTTTGCTGAAATGATTAGACCTATTTTCTTACGTATGCGCTTAACCGATATGCTTAAATTAAATCCTTATGCCAAGTATATGAAGGATATCATTACAAATAAAAGAAAGATACCGGAAGCTGAGATTTCCACCATGCATGCTAATTACACTTTTAAGGGTGGAATACCAAAGAAACTTGGAGATCCAGGGGTAGCAACTATACCATGCTCCATTAAAAGAAATTATGTTAAAACTGCTTTATGTGATCTTGGAGCCGGTGTTAGTGTTATGCCTCTCTCTTTATATCGTAGACTTGAATTGAATAAGTTGACACCTACTAAAATATCTTTGCAAATGGCTGATAAATCAACTGCTATACCTGTCGGTATTTGTGAGGATGTGCCTGTTGTAGTTGCAAATGTCACTATCTTAACGGACTTTGTTATTCTTGATATTCCCGAGGACAATAGTATGTCGATAATCCTTGGTAGACCCTTTTTGAATACTGCAGGGGCTGTTATTGATTGCAACAAAGGCAATGTCACTTTTCATGTTAATGGTAATGAGCATACGGTACACTTTCCGAGGAAACAACCTCAAGTTCATAGCATCAATTCTATTGAAAAATTCCAACTATCATTATTGGAGGTTTTGAATTTCCTCTTCCTACTGTCAAGAAAAAGTATGATATTCTTATTGTTGGGGATGTTCATATCCCCGTTGAGGTAACTTAGTGTTATTCAAAATTTCTCCGGTTCCGTGTTATTCGGAATGAGTTTGTTAACAAGACTTGATCAACCTTGTTAGTGGATTCATTTTGATGATCATGAGATGGATGAAACTAGAAGGCACAACCTTCTATACCCTCTTTTTACTTTCTGTTATTTACAATAAATAAAGCAAAAATAGTATTATCTGTCTGCTTTCTGAATTATCCGTGCAATAAAAAAATATCCCAAAAATAAAAGTGCTCCAAATGCCCTGCAAATTTAGTATGATTTTTTATGGAATATTTGAGGATTGTAGGCACTGAAAACACTGTAGAGGGGGCAAGCACCTGGCCACGAGGGTGGAGGGCGTGCCCACACCCCCTGGGCGCGCCTCCCTGTCTCGTGGGCCCACGGTGGCCCCCCTCCACTTATTCCTCCACCCACACACTCCATCTTCCTCCCAAAAAAATCCCCATCCAGCTCAAGCTCGAGTTCTAGCTCATTTTGCTGCGATTTTCGATCTCCTTGCTCAAAGCTCCATTCACAAAACTGCCTTGGGAGATTGTTGCTTGGTATGTGACTCCTCCATTGGTCCAATTAGTTTTTGTTCTAGTGCTTTATTCATTGCAAATTTTGGCTGCATAGGTGACCCTATTATTGAGCTTGCATGTCAAATTTATGAGGTCCCAAGTAATTCTAATGCATGATATAGGTTCTAGGCACTTGTAGGAGTAGTTGCTACCAATCTTGTTTAGTTTTATTCACTTTTATTTTGAAGTTACAAAATTTCAGAAATTTTCAGAAAATGATAAGGAGATTTTTGAGGGGCTCTTCTAGCCAAGGCTCCAAGGATAAACAAGCTAAAGAGAAGGAGAAGGCCAAGTATAATCTTCCTCGCATAGCGGAAGTACGGCCGTGTGAATGGCCTTGCGATAATTGTTTGAGAGAAGCTGGGATTTATGAAGACTTTTATTCTTTGATTGAAAATGCAGGCCTCATCGACTTCCTCCACGACCGGATCGATCAGCATCTCTTACTCACCAATACTTTCGTGCAAAGCTTTATTACTCCCTCCGTCCCAAAATAAGTGTCTCAACTTTGTACTAGCTCTAGTACAAATTTGTACTAAGCTCGAGACACTTATTTTGGGATGGAGGGAGTACTATCCTAAGAATTCACCTCCTTCAGAAACACATGAGTTTATTGTTCACAATGATGATAAGTTGCTCCTCTATAACCTGAGATTTAATAAGAAACACAATGAGATTATTACCCTGCCTGCGCCTCTGTTATTTGATTTGACTACAGTTAATTATCTTATCTTGCCAGAAGCTGTGTACGCCCATAGAGGCCAGGCATCCGCTCCAGAGCCTGAGCCGGAACCTCCACTGGACCCTTATCGTCCATCATCTTATCAGTGGGATCCGGAGGAGATCACTAGTCAGTGGTATCCTGATTACACTCCTCAGTACACCGGGGAGAGTAGCAGTGGTCCTTGGCAATAGACCAACTTAGGCCAAAAGCCTAAGCTTGGGGAGTACGTATTTCTCACCGACTTTACATTCATGTTCACACACTTATTCTAGTTGTCGGTGCTCACACTTTTTTATTGTATTATCCATGCTAGTTTAATTTCTTTTTCTAAGCTTTCTTCTTGTGTGTTTGATAAACCTTAAGAAAAACCAAAAAAATTAGTTAGTTTAATTTCCATGCTTGTAGTAGAAATTAAAATGAAAACCCAAAAAGATTTCTCGTTCTTCTTCTTGCTTGTTGGGAGCTTTCCCGTGTAAATAGTTTTATTTCCTTTTCTTTCCTTTGGGGGTCGAGAGTAGAAGACCATATTGAAAACGTTTAGTGGCTCTCATATGCATGATTGTTTATTTAACTTAGAGCCCATATTACTTTGTCTTCTCTCTTGAGTTGAATGCTTGCAGATTCCAGCTTAGTCCAATGCACGTGCACTATTATTATTATACACACCGTTTGGTCGTGCAAGTGAAAGGCAATAATGCCGATATATGATGGACTGATTGAGATGAGAGAAGCTGGTATGAACTCGACCTCTCTTGTTTCTGTAAATATGATGAGTTCATCGTTCCTGATTCAGCTTATTATGAAGTAAACATATTTGCAATGACATTTAGAGATTATAGTTGCTTGTGCCATGCTTAATTAGCTATGAGTTATAATGGTTTACCTTGCGTGCCAACATGCTATTAAAATGATTGTGATGTGGTATGATGGGATGGTATCCTCCTTTGAATGAATTGAGTGACTCGACTTGGAACATGTTCACGCATGTAGTTGAAACAAATCAACATAGCCTTCACGATATTTATGTTCATGGTGGATTATATCCTACTCATGCTTGTACTCAGTGTAAATTAATTTTAATGCATGTTCATGACTCTTGTTGCTCTCTCAGTTGGTCGCTTCCTAGTCTTTTGCTAGCCTTCACCTGTACTAAGCGGGAATACTGCTTGTGCATCCAAACACCATAAACCCCAAAGTTGTTCCATATGAGTCCACCATACCTTCCTATATGCGGTATCTACCTGCCGTTCAAAGTAAATTTGTCTGTGCCAAACTCCAAACCTTCAAATGAAATTCTGTTTTGTATGCTCAAGCAGCTCATGTTTCAACTAGGGTTGTTTGTATCTTCCATGTAGGTGGGTTATTCTCAAGAGGAGTGAACTCCGCTCCTCATTCACGAGAAAATGGCTGGTAACCGGGATCAAAAATATCAAAGCAAATCAAAATAATTAAAGAAAACTCCCCCAGGGCTGTTGTTAGTTGGAGGCACTCGTTGTTTCGAGCAAGCCATGGATTGATGCTTGTTGGTGGTGGGGGAGTATAAACTTTTACCATTCTGTTTGGGAACCGCCTATAATGTATGTAGCATGGAAGATATTGCCATCTCATAGTTGTTGCGTTGATAGTGAAAGTATGCCGCTCAAAATGTTATTCATCTCTATTTAAAAATTGAGCTCTGGCACCTCTACAAATCCCTGCTTCCCTCTGTGAAGGGCCTATCTATTTACTTTTATGTTGAGTCATCACCTGCTTATTAAAAATCACCCACTGGAGAGCACGCTGTCATTTGCATTGATTACTATTAGTTTATATTGGGTATGACTTGACTGGATCTCTTTTACCATGAATTACAATGTTTAGTCAGTCCTTGATCTTTAAAGGTGCTCTGCATTTGTGTTTTGCGGTCTCAGAAAGGGCTAGCGAGATACCATCTTGTTATATCATATTATGATTGTTTTGAGAAAGTGTTGTCATCCGAGTTTTATTATTATTGCTCGCTAGCTGATTATGCCATCGATATGAGTAAATATGAGACCTAAGTGTTATTGTGAGTATGGTTAGTTCATAATCTTTGCTGAAAACTTGAATGCTGGCTTTACATATTTACAACAACAAGAGCAAATAGAGTTTGTAAAAGTTTTTCTTTATCACTTTCAGTTTATCAACTGAATTGCTTGAGGACAAGCAGAGGTTTAAGCTTGGGGGAGTTGATACGTCTCCAATGTATCTACTTTTCCAAACACTTTTGCCCTTGTTTTGGACTCTAACTTGCATGATTTGAATGAAACTAACCCGGACTGACGCAGTTTTCAGCAGAACTGCCATGGTGTTGTCTATTGTGCAGAAAACAAAAGTTCTCGAAATGACCTGAAAATTCACGGAGATAACTTTTGGAAAATATAAAAAATACTGGCGAAAGAATCAAGGCCAGGGAACCCACACCCTGTCCACGAGGGTGGTGGCGCGCCCTCTCCCCCTGGGCGTGCCCCCTGTCTCGTGGGCCCCCTGATGCTCCATCGACCTCAACTCCAACTCTATATATTCCGTTTCATGGAGAAAAAAATCAGAGAGAAAGTTTCATCGCGTTTTACGATACGGAGCCGCCGCCAAGCCCTAATCTCTCTCGGGAGGGCTGATCTGGAGTCCGTTCGGGGCTCCGGAGAGGGGGATACGTCACCGTCGTCATCATCAACCATCCTCCATCACCAATTTCATGATGCTCACCGCCGTGCGTGAGTAATTCCATCGTAGGCTTGCTGGACGGTGATGGGTTGGATGAGATTTACCATGTAATCAAGTTAGTTTTGTTAGGGTTTGATCCCTAGTATCCACTATGTTCTGAGATTGATGTTGCTATGACTTTGCTATGCTTAATGCTTGTCACTAGGGCCCGAGTGCCATGATTTCAGATCTGAACCTATTATGTTTTCATGAATATATGTGAGTTCTTGATCCTGTCTTGCAAGTCTAGAGTCACCTATTATGTGTTATGATCTGACAACCCCGAAGTGACAATAATCGGGATACTTCTCGGTGATGACCGTAGTTTGAGGAGTTCATGTATTCACTATGTGTTAATGCTTTGGTCTGGTACTCTATTAAAAGGAGGCCTTAATATCCCTTAGTTTCCACTAGGACCCCGCTGCCACGGGAGGGTGGGACAAAAGATGTCATGCAAGTTCTTTTCCATAAGCACGTATGACTATATTCGGAATACATGCCTACATTACATTGATGAACTAGAGCTAGTTCTGTGTCACCCTATGTTATAGCTATTACATGAGGAATCGCATCCGACATAATTATACATCACTGATCCAATGCCTACGAGCTTTTCACATATTGTGCTTTGCTTATTTACTTTTTCGTTGCTACTGTTACAATTATTACAAAACTGCTATGTTACTTTTGCCACTGTTATCGTTACTTCCATACTACTTTGCTACTAAATACTTTGCTGCAGATACTAAGTTATCCAGGTGTGGTTGAATTGACAACTCAACTGCTAATACTTAAGAATATTCTTTGGCTCCCCTTGTGTCGAATCAATAATTTGGGTTGAATACTCTACCCTCGAAAGCTGTTGTGATCCCCTACACTTGTGGGTTATCAAGGCCGACGCCAAAAAATACTATAAATACATAAACTGTAACGCCCCGAATCTGTTGCGCCAAATGTCTTCCAGTTGTTCGCCGTCATTGCCATGTCATTTTCTTGCGTGTTGCATTTTGCCATGTCATCATCTGCAATTCATCTGCATGTCTTTTAAAACTTGCATCCGTTCGGTTCCCCCGGTTCTCTCTGTTGTCCGTTTCGTCATCCGACACTCCCACATGCACCCGTTGCCCCTCTCAGATCTTGTTTTGTGAGCCGTAGAAAAACATTCTCGGAATGGGACGAGATTTGCCGAGTGGCCTTGGTATATCACCGGTATACCGCCCGTCAAATTTCGTTCCATTTGGAGGCTGTTGATGCCCCAACGGTTAACCGAGTTAATCGAAACCCCTCTCTCTTTGCAGACCAGCACCCCTTCACAACAGCCCAATAGCCCATCCACCCCCCCCCCCCATGCTCTGTGTCGTTGGATCATGATCGTGTGGGCGAAAACCACACCTCATTTGGACTCTCCTAGCTCCCTCTATCTATAAATAGGTCCTCCCTCTCTATTTTTCGCGGTTGAAACCACCCCTAACCCTAGCTTCCTCCTCCTCGCGCCACCGGACACATCCTCCTCGCGCCGGACATGTCCGCTACCGTGCCTGCAGCCAACGAGAGGCTGCCACGTCGCCCTGCCCGCTCCCCGCCGCCGCAGGCCCGCGCGGCCCGGATCTGGCCCTCCGGGCCCGAAGCGCTGCGCCGCCGCCCGCGCCGCCGCGCGCCCGGTCCACCAGGGCCCCGCCTCCTCATGCCCATTTTGGATCGAGGGGAGGAGCCCCTCGATGCCGAGCTCCCCGCCGCCTCGTCAGCTCGCCGCCGTCAACCCAAAGCTCGCTGCCCCCCGCCCAACTCCGGCCTGATCGGCCGAGAATGGGTCCCCCGCGACCGGATCCTGCCGCCTCCGGCCTTCGCCGCCTCCGCCGACCACTGCGCCCTGCTGCCAGCCATCACCTGCGCCGGCCGGCCATGGCTGCTGCTCTGCTCCGTCTCGCTGCGGGAGGAGCAACCAGCCAACGCACGCGCGCGTTGACCGCGCATGGGCCGCCGGCCTCCCCAAGGCCCAACGAGTCGGCCTGCGCCCTCCGGCCTGCCAACCCTATCCCCGCTGACCTTGGGCCTCGGCCCGCTATGGCAAGCGCCGGATCGACCTATCTTGCGCCCTGAGCTTCATTTAGTCAAATCGCGCGCGATCTGTTTTTTTTGGAAAAATGGCTGAGTCCCAGATTTTCAACATCATGTGCATATGTTTGACCTACTATAACTTGATGCTCGGTCCTCCGTTTTGCGTGCATGATATATCGAAATGTTCATCTCTGGATGCTTTTCACGATAGAGTAGTTTTCATGCATGTTCCTGTTCATATTGGTGCCTTAATCTTCGTTGCAAAACTGCTATGTGATATAAACTGTTGAAATCTGTTGATTGTTAACATCATGTATGCATCGTGAGTGCTATAACTTTGTTTTTGTTGATGCTATGGTGATGATCTTGATATGCACATGTTCTGCTCTTCATGCTCTACATGTTGGTGTGCTTTGCATTCATGTTAGGGTGCGTCTTGATATCTTAATCTCTGTTGCAAAAGTGCATTTTGTTGTTAACTGCTGAAAACTGTTGTAACTTGCTGAATTGTCATTTTTGTTGCATTTTGGGTGTGCATCCTATGAGCATGATGTCTACATGTTTTAGGAGCTCAATAATTCCATCTTTACAGGGGTGCAATCCATGTATTTGTATATACCTTGTAGTGAGTGCATCAAGCTTGTGAAGTGGGCTACTTGCTGTTAACTTTCTGTCAATGCTGAAACTGCTATATCATGATGCCATGTTTGCTTGATGCTACCAATTAATCCATGCATATTATGGAGATGCTTAGTTGACATGTTTTGTTGTCTATGTTATGCTCCACCATGCCATGCCTTTTGATGCCCAATATATGTCCTATAGCATATGCTTTCATTGCCATGAACATGCTTATATAATGTTCCAGATTTCTGTTAACTTCATGATGCCTTGTTGTGAGCTTGTTATTGAGTGATCCATGCCTATTCTGGAGATGCTCCAATTACATGTTTTGAAGTATGCTATGACTAATTTGTTCACATGCCATGGTTGCTAATTTAGGATATCATATGCCTCTATTTCATGCTTGCAAATATGCTATCATAATGTTGCTATTTTACACTTGCCGAAACTGTTTCAACATTCAATCTTGTCTTGTTGGGTCCTACTAATCCATGAGCCATATGTATATGATGTCACGATGTTATTTGCTCTTTGTTATGTGTATTTTGATTCCATGCCCTTGGTTGCTATGTTTACTTGCTGTAGCTTGTCTCTTTCTTGCTCTCAAGTTGTCATCATATTAACTCTGCTCATGTATATGCTCCTGTGTTATAAAGTTGCATTTTGCATTGATCATTTTGGTTTAATCTTGGTGCCTATGAACCTGAAACTTAATGATATTTGAAGTATGTTATCTGTACATGAAGTGCATGTCAAGTTTATGTTCATATGATTCCTGTAGCATGTTGTTTTGATGTTTGCAAAGTGCCTAGTTGCTGTTTTGGGCAGATTGTTGTTGTATCTTGTTTGGAGTGTATGTGTTGCGCCGTTGCTCCGTTTTGAGCATGCTCTATATGAAACTTGCTTGATTTTGCATGTAGTTTCATCATGTCATGTTGAATCCTTGTTTTGGGTGTGTTTGCTTGATGTTTGAATGTATTTTGCACCAATGCCATGTTTAACTTGTTTTGCTCATATCTTCTAGGACGTAGCTCTGAATTAAATGAACTTTATATGTAACTTGACTAGAATCTCGTGTAGATCATCTTGGTGCATCTTAACTTGTTGTTTAACTACTTAAACATAAGGTTTATTCAGATCTGGACCAAATTTGAAATTTGTATATGAGGACTTACCGGATTTGTTATATGTTGTTTCCGGCCTCATTTAAACTTGCTTTGATGTGTTGCTCTTGTATGCTTCATCTCTTGCCATGAGTAGCATCATATAGCCTTGTCATGCATCATACCTGGTTGAGCATCATGCCATGTTTATGTGTTGTGTGTTTACCATGTTGTTTGCTTCTTTCCGGTTGTGCTTCTTCTCGATAGTTCCTGTTTCATTGTGATCGTGAGGATTCGTTCGTCTACGTTTGGTTCGTCCTCATCCGTTTGTCTTCTTTATGGACTCGTTCTTCTTCCTAGGGGAATTTCAGGCAAGATGACCGTTACTCTGGATCTCACTACTATCATTGCTATGCTAGTTGCTTCGTTCTATCGCTATGCTGCACTACCTATCACTTGTTTTTTAAGCCTCCCAAATTGCCATGTCAACCTCTAACATCTTTCACCCTTCCTAGCAACCCGTTGTTTGGCTATGTTACCGCTTTGCTCAGCCCCTCTTATAGCATTGTTAGTTGTAGGTGAAGTTGAAGATTGCTCCATGTTGAAACATGATTGTTTTGGGATATCACAATATCTCTTATTTAATTAATGCATCTATATACCTGGTAAAGGGTGGAAGGCTCAGCCTTATGCCTGGTGTTTTGTTCCACTCTTACCGCCTTAGTTTCGGTCATACCGGTGTTATGTTCCTTGATTTTGCGTTCCTTACGCGGCTGGGTTTATGGGAACCCCTTGAGAGTTCACTTTGAATAAAACTCCTCCAGCAAGGCCCAACCTTGGTTTTACATTTGCCTAACAACCTACTAACTTTCCCTCGGGAGTTATAAAACCAAGGGTCATCTTTATTTAACCCCCCCGGGCCAATGCTTCTCCAAGTGTTGGTCAGAATCGTGCGATGTCTGGCGCCCCTGGGCAACCAGGGTCTATGCCAACCCGACGTCTGGCACATCCGGTGTGCCCTGAGAACGAGATATGTGCAGCTCCTATCGGGATTTGTTGGCACATCTGGGCGGTCTCGCTGGTCTTGTTTTACCATTGCCTAAAAGTCTTGTAACCGGGATTCCGAGACTGATCGGGTCTTCCCGGGAGAAGGAATATCCTTCGTTGTTCGTGAGAGCTTATAATGGGCTAAGTTGGGACACCCCTACAGGGTTTGATCTTTCGAAAGCCATGCCCACGGTTATGTGGCAGATGGGAGTTTTTAATATCCGGTTGTAGAGAACTTGACACCAGATTCGAATTAAAGTACCCAACCGTGTGTGTAGCCTGATGGTCTCTTCTCGGCGGAGTCCGGGAAGTGAACACGGTTTGTGTTATGTTTGAACGTAAGTAGTTTCAGGATCACTTCTTGATCATTACTAAGTTGTGACCGTTTGCGTAGCTTCTCATCTTATTCTTGTATTCGTAAGTTAGCCACCATATCATGCTTAGTCGCTGCTACAACCCCATCACTTATCATTTCCATACCCATTTAAGCTTTGCTAGTCTTGATACCCATGGTAATGGGATTGCTGAGTCCTCGTGGCTCACAGATTACTACAACAACAGTTGCAGGCACAAGTATGCAATGATCATGACGTGAGAGAGATGCTTGCTTGTTTTGAGTTCTTCTTCTACTTCGTCGTTCAGGGGATAGGTTCCTGGTCGGCAGTCTGGGCTAGCAGGGTGGATGTCGTTTGAGTTTCTTTTGTGTTTCATCCATAGTCGGATGTTGCTTTTATGTATGATGATGTTGTATTCGTGTGGCATTGTATGCCTCTTGTATGTATCCCCAACTATTATGTAATGATACGAGGTAATGATATCCACCTTGCAAAAGCGTCTCCAATATGCGCTTCTATCCTTGGTGGGACCTTCAAGTTCCAATATGCGCTTCTATCCGCCCAGCCCCATGGCGCACCTGAGACAACGCGCTGGACGACGAGGTCGAGACCTGCAACCGATCCCGAACCCAAGAAAAATGGCAATGGAAGTTGACAATATCCCCGATGTCAACTGACTCCCTGACCCGAAGGGAACGTGCGTCCACCGACACGCCCCTGGTGTCCTGGAGCACAAGGCAGAGAGCATCCCGACGAAGTCAGAGCTCCCAGTCGACGAGAGTCACGGTGCGCACCGCTGCACGATATTTGCTACCAAAATGCTCACCAAAATTTTCCCCATGGAACCAACACAAGCCCGCAAAGGCACAAGGCCCTTTGCTTCTCACGACTGCGTGCGTACGGCCGCCAAAGCTTGTCGGTCTCTCCTCTACCTCGAGAAGGGCTCAAATCAACCAACTCATCATAATTTTCCCCCAAGTAGAGACGACAGATATCGGGTGGGGGGGCTATGATCTACTAAGCGCTTACTTATCCTCTTAACAATCTTTCAAATTGAGGAGATAATTTGCATTAATGCAGTGGGGCTTTTCTTTACGAGGGTCCTAACACAACTGGGGTGGAAGAGGTGGGTCCAAGGCAGCACTGCCACCTCCTCCTCAGTAGCGAAGTTCTCCACGCAGATGACGCAAGCTGAGTAGGCATTGTCCGCCTCCACCTCCTGCAGACGACGCCGCTTGGCCTCCGTCGCTGATTCCGACCGGAGGGAATCGAGGATTGCGTGCAGATCCGTGGCTCCAGCGTCCCCCACGTTCTCCTCCTTCCCGTCCCCATGCTCCCCTGGATCTACTGTATCCGGTGGTAGCCCCGTGGCTATCCGGACTTCGCACCTTTCCAGGTGATGCTCAAGGAGCTGCAACCGGCGCTCTGGCGTTAGATAAGTTGCCCGACAGCGTGGGGGCATAGCTACTAGCGGAAGGTGGCGGACGATGAGTTTTAAGTGGCGAACGACGAGCGGAAAGCGGCAACGGCGGACGGGAGGGAGAAAATATGGATGGATAGGGTTTCGATGTCAGCGGTCGGCTTAAATAGCCGGGCTAGGGCACTACGCAGGCCGCCGGAGCTGCGCCACACGGCGACGAAGGAGACGTTCGTCGGACCACCGGGTTTCCGGACGATACCATGTGAGACCCCATCGTCAGTCCAACATGGCGGACGTGTCCGGGCGCCCCATATCCGCCCAAGAATTGGGCTGGATACGAGGGGTGCCGGTCAGCCTGGACGTTTGAGGTCCGTTTAAGGAGTCCGTCTGGATCGCTTTTTTATGACAGGTCACTGACTGGGCCGTTCGCCCAGACATTTGAGACGGGTTTGGGACGCACGGCCATAGATGTTCTTAGACGACAAAAAAGATAATTTACTCAATTTTTTTTCCCATGGAACCAAACAAGCACGCAAAGGCAAACCTCGGGGAACGTGCCTGTGTCTTGTCGTACGAATAATCATCGTACGCAAGGCAGTTTCGCAAAGGCAAAGGACCCTTGTTTCCACGAGTGCGTGCGTACAGCCGTCAAAGCCTGTCGGTCTCTCGGGCTCGCTCGCCCCCGTCAAACAGAAACAGGCCTGCGCTCACCTAATCCCAAATCCAAACAAATCCGGCTCCTCTCAAATCCCCGGTTCTCCATCCGTCCATCCTTCTCCCCTCCGCCCTCCTCCCTCCTCCCCTCCTCTCCCCCGTCTTATTTTACCGAGCGATCCCCCAGCGAGCTAAACCCTAGATCCTCCGCCCAACCGCTAAAACCCTAGCAGGCCAAGGTACGGCTCCTCCCCGGCCCCTCTCGCGCTAGTCTCCTCGGCTGTACGGATCCAGCGAACTTGTTTCTCGAACCCTTGTAGTGGACTAATCTGTTCTTCCTTGGATTGCTGTTGTTTCGCTGCGCGCGATTAGAGCTGCTGCGTCGGGGACGAAAGGATGGCCGAGCCCTCCAGGGTGATCCACATCCGGAACGTCGGGCATGAGATCTCCGAGGTGAGTGAATCCTGGCCCCCTTTTCTGTTGGAGTTTCTAGAGCTGCTCGGCGGAATTCCTCGCCCGGATTGCTCTGTTGTCCGGTTCAAAGTTTGATCTTTTTCGGTCTTCTCGTTGCGTGCAGACTGACCTGCTCCAGGTGGTGCAGCCGTTTGGCGCGGTCGCCAAGCTCGTCATGCTGCGCACCAAGAACCAGGTGCCCTCTCGGCCTCATCCGTTCTCACTAGTTTCAGGATGCGCGTTTGCAGTTTTGTATGACTGTAATGTGGCGTTTGTGCCGCTGCTACTGCAGGCCCTTGTCCAGATGGAGGACCTGTCTGCTTCAATCAGCGCCATCCAATACTACACTACAATTCAACCCAGCGTGAGGTAATCTTCTTCTTGGACCTGACGTGGGTGCATCCTAAAGAATTTTCCTCTTGGTGCTTCAGTCAGTGTCAGCCGTTTTCTGTCTGTAGAGTTACTTTTTGAGTTATGTTTCTGTGTGTTGTGATTATTATCCACAATACCAGAGAGTTATGTCATTGTCTTACTTAATGTTGTTATGCTTCCATTAACTTTTTACTTAACGTTGCTATGCTTCCATTATAATTTACAAGATCAGATAGTGATGTCAGTTTTCATGCCATATCAGGGGAAGAAACGTATACTTGCAGTACTCATCTCACCAGGAACTGACTACTGATCAGAGCTCTCATGGACGGAATCCTGATCAGGTACATAATTATCCAGCTGCACTTTGGGTTCTATACTCTATTAGGATGATTGCTTTTCTATAGGTAATCAGCAGTTTTGTGCATTTCTGTAATCTATGATCTCTGCATGTAAACATATTGGCCTGTTTTCATTCCTTCTATTTAGAGTGTGGGTTGCTCTTCTCTAATGTAACATTGTGGGTTCTTGCTTCACGGTATATACCAACCTAAATGACCAAGAGTTCAAAAATGAACAGTTGGCTTTTCAAAAATATTATATGCACAATGCAATGAGTTACTGATGCAAGGAAAAATCATCGTTTTCTTAGAAGTGATCATCACACATTAGAAAGTTAGGTGTCCCTCGTTCAGAACTTTGAAGCCTATAAGCTCTTACCCAAAGTGCATATGATGGTTTAGTTGCATCCATTTATCAGTTAGTGAATCTTTTGGGCCTTGAATTGTTCGTTGTGATGTACTCCCTCCGTTCGGAATTACTTGTCTTGGAAATGGATGTATCTAGAACTAAAATACGTCTAGATACATCCATTTTCGCGACAAGTAATTCCGAACGGAGGGAGTACATTCTTGGACATAATGTGTATGTCTTCCCATGAAGTAGGTGCTAGTTTGCTCAAATCTATTTTTATTGTTCGGGCCTTTCATAGTGTGCTGCTAAAAAATATTCTTTTATCGTGCCAGCAACCATGTAATATTACTGTTACTGATTAATTAAGAAATTAAAAGAAAAGTAAAATAAGTCATTCCATATAAAATGTATTAACTTTTCATACTGTTGTTATTTTCACCTACTTTTTCATCATTTGCTGTAGCTTACTGATTTAGTTTACATGCTCTCTCTACTCTCTTCTATTCCAACTAGATACCTATTCTTCTCTATTCATTCTTCTCTCTCTCTCCTCTATTCTTTCTCGGTACTCGTCTGCTGCTGGACCTCAGGATGAACCCAACCGAATTCTCTTAGTTACCGTTCATCATATGCTCTATCCTATGACCGTCGAAGTGCTTCATCAAGTGTTTTCCCCTTATGGATTTGTGGAGAAGATTGTCACATTTCAAAAGACTGCTGGTCAGATTCTTCCCGTCTCTAATTCTCACTCTTCTTGTATTGCATGCATGCTTATTTTCTTCTTAGATATCAGGCAATTGCGATGTGTTTTTCATGTTGCTTTCAACTGCATATATTTTAAAAAAATCTAGCCATTTCCTAGCACAGTAGAGCATATCCTTTTCCACTAGAATTGTCGATAAGTTACCACATGTTGAATAGAAGGACTCGTGTTTGCTATTACAATACTCATTTTTGGTGATGTAGGTTTTCAAGCCCTTATACAGTTTCAGTCACGCCAGAGTGCAATACAAGCAGCTGGTGCTTTGCATGTAAGTCTCCTGTTGCATATACAACTTTCAGAACTTAATGTCCAGATGCTTTTGCTATGAATCTCTTGACATCCACCAAAATAAATAATTTCAGGGACGGAACATTTATGATGGTTGCTGCCAGCTAGATATTCAGTACTCAAAGTATGTCTTCAAGCAGTTCCCCTGTTTTTTTTTGTAACATTTTACTCCTGAGCCTGATCTTATTTTCTTGAATTCCCAGTCTCAGCGAGTTGCAAGTTCACTACAACAATGATAGATCTAGGTAAGATGACTTACTTTTATTTGTTTTTGGTTTGGTTTATTTTCTATTAGTTTGGTTGAGCAGCTAGTAGAAGTTGCTTCCATCCATAATAGATTTCAGCACATTATGGTTTCTCAAGTGAATGTTGTATGTAATTATACGTTTATTTTATTCCTTGTTATATATAGATTCTGAAAGACGCTTATTTCTGTTTTTCTTCCTCAGAGATTTCACAAATCCATCTTTGCCCACAGAGCAACGTCCAAGATCCTCTCAGGTAGTTATTTACTCCTTTGTTTTATTTTCTATTATTGTTTCTACTATCTAATTTTTGTTTGGATCATTTGAGTGGGTAAGCCAAGTATTAAGCCTCTGTTTTATCTATTACTTTGAACAGCTTGGTTATAATGATCCTAGCCTTTTTGGTTTCCAACAGCCTGGAGGTAAGGCATTGCAATTTTCCTTCACATTTTTCATTATCCACTCTTGTCATCTTACTAAAAGTACATTAACTTCTTTCCTTCAATCTTCTTTCCGGGCTACAGCTGCATATGGACAGGTTTGTATTTTTTCAAGTCATCCCATTTCTGCACTGTCTGTTAGTTTTTACTGCTTCATTCTGTGCTTCGCTAAACTATATCATTATCTCACATAAAGCATTTGCTTTTGCTGCTACAATGTTTCTATATCTGATGGGGCAGGCTGCAGTGATTGCTGCTGCATTTGGCGGAACATTGCCTCCTGGAGTGACTGGTACCAATGATCGCTGTACACTCATAGTTAGCAACTTGAACAGTGATGTAAGTAAGACATAACTTGCCATGCACTCTCCAAGTTGTTCAAATAATAATCATCTCGTTTATCTTACCTTTATCTGCAGAAAATCGATGCGGATAAGCTCTTCAATCTATTTTCTATTTATGGAAATATAGTGAGAATCAAGGTACTCCGCAACAAACCAGACCATGCCCTTGTCCAGATGGCTGATGGGCTTCAGGCTGAGCTTGCTATACACTATTTAAAGGTGCTTTGTGGTCACTCGACTCCTATCTCAGTTCATTCATTCGCCCTACCTCATTACGTGTTTGTGGTATATATCACCCTTGATACCATTGGAATTTACTTCCTACTACAGGGAGCAATGTTACTTGGACAGAAACTGGAAGTGAACTTCTCTAAGTACCCGAGTATTACCCCCGCTCCTGATGCACATGACTACTCAACCTCCAACCTTAACCGGTTCAACGGTAATGTGGCGAAGAACTACCGCCATTGCTGTGCTCCGACCAAGATCATCCACATCTCAGCGCTTTCACCAGAGATATCTGAGGATGCGATCCTTGAACACCTAGGTGAGCATGGTGCCATTGTTAAGTCAAAGCTGTTTGAGGCAAGCGGCAAGACGCAGGCTCTCGTGCAGTTTGAGAGCGAGGAAGAGGCGACCGAAGCGCTGGTCTGTAAGCATGCAAGCAAGCTCGAGGGATCCACCATTAGGATTTCTTTCTCCCAGATGCAGAACATATAGCAGTTCTTCCTGGAAAAAGTGTGATGACCCCCCTTTCTTTCTAAACTTTTCAAGTTTGTTATGTGGATCTGTCTTTGTTTGCGCCATGACCAAGGATTGTTGCCTGTATCTTGTGTGATGGTTGTAAACTGCTGCCAGCTTGTTTGTACCATTTTAGCCTCCAATGGTTTGCTTCTGAGTTACCTGTTCACTTGCAATCATGGATTCTTTTGCAATTATACGAGTCGTTGCTTCTTTTCCTAGTAATGACTATCTTTAACGTTGCTTCTCTTCCTAGTAATGACTATCTTTAATAATAATATGTACTAATGTATTACTGAGACCATAAATATTTAAACCATACTCTCTCAGACCATAAAATTATATTGTTGAATTCGTGTTGAAAAGATGTTTTCATTTTTGATTTAATTTATGATCAAAGTTTGATTTTGAAAAGCGTGTGTGCCTTATGTAGGGTCTGATTGTAACTTCCTGTTTCTTGTATTGTAAATCGAACTGTATTCTCTGTTGAGCCTTTTGGCTCCTGGTTTTAATGGATGCAGGGCAAGTTTGACAAAAATAAATTACGATGACTGCTTGCCGAGCTTGGTCGAAGGAAGAAGCAGAAGATGGTAAGATGAGACGACGCTTTTCAATCAACCTAAATGGACCTGTCACTAGTGAGACTTCTATATTTTGAGAAAAAGTACGCATGGTACTCTAGGAACAAAATATTGCTGAATCTAGAAGGTTCTCTCGTTGCAAAATGCAATGTTGTTCCCAAAATATTGCTGAATCTAGAAGGTTCTCTCGTTGCAAAATGCAATGTTGTACTGTAGATTCATTTTACTAAATCTCACTGATCCAATCTTGTTAAATAAACTTGATATCACTGATAAAGAACTCCACACTCCAAAACTAGCAAGTTAAATCATTATATCACCGGTAAAGAACTCCAAACCAAAACTGGATCAGCAAAATGCGCCAAAAGGAGGAAGCAGCATTCATGCTCTTTTACCACTCCCTCCGATCCATAAAAAGCAGCATTCATGCTCTTTTGCCACGACACTTATCATGGATCGGAGGGAGTATATTACAGCAGACCATGAAACAAAGAGACGCTCACCAGGAAACCAGTCAGCATGGTATGTATACTATAGTAACGAAGTCGACATGGTATTACACGACACACTCTTACAAATGAATGTAATCAGGCACACTAGTTGTACACCACCGGTGCATCGAAGTTAACACTTTGGACCAGTCAGCAAACACAGAGAAAAACAACATGTGTCACATAACAGCATTCCAGGGCATCAGTATGATGCTTCCGTCCAGCTTGGTCATCACGTTCCCGTATCCAACCTCGACATTTTACACGTAAGAAACGAACAGCACAAACAGACCAGCACTGGAGTCCCATCCACCCATTCGCGACCTGCTTGATGGGCAAGCCAATATCAGTAAGCATGGAGCAGAATGGTTAGAGCAAGTGAGCTCATGGTACTCACTAGTCACTACTCACCCATTGTTTTGATGATTCACACTTCTGTCATGTCATTATTCTATTTAGGCGGATGCTCTGGCTCTTCCTTGGGATGGGGTCTAGCGATGCAATTACCTGTGGCATGGTCATTCCTCCAGAAACGATAATTTCTGTAGGATGGGAACAAAATTAGTTCTACAATAGAACTAAGGGTCAAGTGATTTCAGGTAAGTTTCATTACTAGCTCACAGCTCTAGCCAGCAAGAAACAATCACTGGGAGAAGCCAGTAAAACGAAATAGGATAGATATCATACCAATCCCTTCCCGAATGGATAAATTTGGTCTGATGATCTCTTCAGAATTCAGCAGAAAGATGTCACCAATATATAGATGATTTGTTGGCACGTAAACGCTACACAGTTCCTCATCACCTTTGTCTGTCTGCAGTACAACACAAAACATGAGACCATCAAACAGCTGTAATTTTACCACATGAAGCATATATATGGCACATATAGAATGAAGCTTCTCAATAACGCATTGCTTATAACCAAACTATAGCAAGATCCTTGTGAAAAATAAATACCTGAAGGACAACAGTTGATGTTATAAATCCGAATGCATATTCACCAACACGTGGATGCCGAATAATTGCAACTTCTTTAAATGCTGTCGTATTTTGATCTGTCAAAAAATTTAATATTGTGATAAATCATCATGCGCAGTAGGTCCTGTGATACTCTTGTAACAAACAGAACAAAGTCAACACAAAATAACCCTGCTGTGAAACAGATGCACCAAAAGGACTACAAAGAAATGATCTACGACATAGTTAGAATGGGGGCAAAACTAAGAAAAAGGACAAACCACTCAGATAGCTCACATGGTTTTTGCAGGATAAGGCATCAACTAAGTTTGCAAACTTATATGTAATTCAAGCCATCTGAGAGAAGTATTAACTACCAGCAAAGTGTCTGAAGAGCATTTGTAAGCATAGAACAAACAATCGGTCCATTGCTGATGACAAGAGACGTCAACTACGTAATGGCAATAAATAACATTAAAGGCAGTCTGTAAGACATGAGAAATAGATGTTCAAGCTTCCCATATGATATGAAGTATAACCTGGTGAAACGGCAGTGCTGACTTGCTTCGATGCTGAATATATGTGCTTTACAAATGGCATTTTCTTTATAAACCATTCTCCAACCCAGAAGACAGTTGAACCCACCCATGAAGAAACAAATATTCCAACCAGAAATATGAATGCCAGAGAAGTCAGAAAACCAAGACCTGCAAAGTGTCGGTGAAAAAATAAGTACTTGCTGCAAAGATAAACAATGATTTAATGATGAAGAGAATTACTTGCGTCCCATATAAGTACGTGTTTAAGTGCTATAAAATCATTACTGCAGTAGAGGGTCTAAGTTAAAATTGGCTATTGTTCAAGAATGCTGTCACCAATACCATCAATATTAGCTTATAATATCCTACTTAAACATAAAGCTGGATATTATGATTGCTTGGTAAAGGGCCTACAATTCTTAGGTGTATGGTTGCATGAATGAGATGCTACTAGATATTCCTTTATAATCACACAATATACAACTAGAAGTTCCAATGTAGTATTTGTAATTCTAAGTTAGTACTCCCTACGTTTCTTTTTAGTCTGCATATAAAATTTGGTCAAAGTCAAACTTTTAAAAGTTTGACTAATTTTGTAGAAAAAAATATCAACATCTACAATACTAAAGCTATATGGTATGAAAATTAATTTCATGATGCATCTTATAATATTGATTTAATATTATGAATCTTGATATTCTTTTCTATAAACTTAGTCAAAGTTGACAAAGTTTGACTTTGACCAAATTTTATACGCAGACTAAAAAGAAACGGAGGGAGTAAGTTCAGAACTACCATAGACAGCATGACCAAAGTACAAGTACAAGAATTACCAAATATGTTGACTCCGAGTTTTGCATATAGTGGGCTGAAAAATCCATCAACAAATTGAACAAACCACCATGTGATGAAGAACGTGAAAGCCACAGGAAAAAGAACTACGCTGAAAGAACATGAAACAAAAGAAGATCAGTAAGCATAGTATTGCTAACATGTTTTAACTTGTTTCTGGTGAAGGATGTACCATCCGGTCATAAATTTTCTCGACACCCAACTCTGAAGAACAGCACAGCATGCCTACACAAAATTTAGCAACCATCAGCAAATTAGTGAAATGAAAAAAATGACCTGTCTTGTGGATGCAGCTCCTTTTGGGCAAAACATTGGAAAGATCACAAACATTAGAGAGCTGTGTCGGAGTTATATACTATCCTATTAAGCTTACTGATCTTGATTAAATTTTTTCATTCATAACCTCTTTTCAGCGATAGTATGCAGTGCAAACCCATGTTTCGATGCTACCTTAGCACCTAAATAAGGGTATGATCCCAGACATTCACCATGTTTTCAACGCTTGAGGCCTTGTTCAGTTGCATCCCTTCTCAAAGGGATTGGAGGGGATTTCGACTTGTAGAAGATTTAATCCCTCTCAATCTCTGCTAATCCCCTTCAATTCCCTGTCAACCGAACACGGCCTAATACAACACCGCAGTCCTCAAATTGCTACCGGGTGCCTTTCTGCACAAATAGATGACCAGCATTTCTCAATTGTGGCTTCCCAGTACCACGAGTTGACAGCGCTTTCAGAAAAGGAACACCAGCACATCCAAATTCATTAATGGTAACTTGGACACTAAGGAGCTAAGACAAGTTAATCGTATCCAAATAAGAGAATGTGTTCTAAGCATATGTCTCAAGGTAAGCCACCACAAGGCACAAATGGACAAACAAAACCCAGGGCCGAACGGCTTGACTACTCTACAGCTCCAGTCTCCTGAACAGCGTCCATATCCCCAATAATCTCCAGAACTATTGTAGAGAATTCGATCGAACCTAGCTAAACTCGTACTACTCTGGAAGCACAGCCGACTGAATTTAGCAACCGCCGCACACGAGAGCGGGCACGGGAAACGTGTCCGCATACGCGCAGATCCGACCATATGAAGCACAACCACGCCCCAAATTCCCGAAATACTAGCACACGCAGCGGCGGGGCCCTACGGCAGCGGCACAGGCACGCGCGCGCGATTGGGCCACCGGGGTAGGGGGGGTGGATCCGGACCTTGCGGGTGGAGGTGGTGGGCGAGCTGGGGCGCGGCGGCGACTTGGCCGGGTCCTCGGGGTCGACGGCCTCCGCCGCCTGGCTGAGCGGGACCGACGTCGACTCCTTCTCCTCCGCCATCTCTAGAACCTTCCGGCGGGCGGTGCGGCGGGGGGCGGGGGTGAGGAGGGGGGTCAGGTGAGGTGAGGCGTCGCTGGCTGCGGCTGCCTTTTCCCCGGCTGGCGGAAAGTAGCAGCAAGCGGTTGGTGGCGGAGTCCGCAACCGAGCGAAGGGAGGCGTCAAGCGGTGGCGTGGCGGAGCCACCAAGTCCAAAGTCCAAGCGAAGACCCTCTATGACAGGCTGGGCCCACCTGTCACGCCGCGAGCCAGTTCGCGTCGGCCGCCCCCTGCTCCGCCACGCGGCGGTCTGTGGCACCTCGGCGATCCCTGCTGCGCGGTGCAGGGCGGTAACGACAAGCCGTGACGGCGTCAACGAGGTTTGGGTTCCGTTTGGGTAAGCTGGTGCAGTGTTGGACGCGCTGGCGTTGAGCTGGCCCGAGCGAGTGTGACGCGACGGAGGAGGAAGGGACGGACGTCGGCTCCATCGGGTCCGACCGGACGGAGGCCGGCCGGAGACCCGTCCGAGTCTGTTCGACGGTCGCTCTCCATGCGCCCCACTGCGGCCACCACATCGTTATGTGGGGGGGGTTGGGAGGTGGGCTGAGGCAGGTCAGCTACTTCTACCCGGCCTGTTAATCACAAATTTTTAGAGTTTTTTTTTGCGGGGAGCAGATTTTTAGATTAAACGGGCGATTTTGTGATCAAATAGGCACAGCTTTTTTTGAGTTGCTGGTGAATGGATAGGTAATTGTGGTTCGACCATTAATTAGAAGCTCTTTACTAGTGCTCCTACGACCTTTTGCTTTGGGCAGTGATATGCGCCGTGCGCCGGCCGAAATTTCGGCCGGTCGCATTCGCCCGTACGATACGTCTAAGTTAGAGCGGCAGGGTCTGCATCTATAGCCTTCCCAATTGCTAACTGTTTCGTTTGAGTTGTCAAAGAAAAAGAAACTGCTCCGTTAGAGAAACAAAGAAAAAGCTATGGTACTCCATCACGTGCAGGCAGTAGGCCTTAAGGCAGCCAGCACGCCGGGCATCCTCGCTGCTTGCCTCGACGCCGGTCGCCGCCCTCGTCGCCGATGCTCGCCCTCCTCACACCCATCCTCGCCGGTTCAACAGTATGTCGTCGCCCCTCGTAGCAAAACCGTGCCACCCGACGTCTCTATGTTGCAGCACCTAGCCGCCGCCACCGTCGTAGCACGTCCATCAAAGCACCACCGTACCGCCGGCTGCAGCTCTCAGCGTCACCGCTCGCACCTCGGTTTGAAGCTTTTTTTCACGCCCGTTGAAGCTTTTATCCACCCCGCCTTTGAAGCTTTTCCCTGCACCGGTTGAAGCTTTTATCCATGCCCGTTGAAGCTTTTTTTCGTCGACAGTCGCTGCACTGGGTTGCATGAACAATGGCCACCATTCAATGCCATGTAGCAAAAACCTCGTCGGTCGTAGCCAAAAACAACGACAGTTGCAGCAAAAAAGAAACTCATCGCCGCCGTCGACCAACACCGCCGTGCATGCATGTAGCAAAAAAAGTCACTGGTGGCAGCAAAAACAGGCTACGGTTGTAGCAAAAACGTCGTTGTTCAGCAGAACGACCTCCGGTGGTAGCATTTCTGGGTGTTGGTTCCAGCAAACCTCCCCGCCGGTTCCAGCAAACTTGGTCGCCGGTTGCAACATCTCGTTAGCTCTGTCGCAGCTCCAGGTTATGGCTTGCTCCATCACAGGACGCGGCCGCTGCTCTGCGGCGGCGCACCGGCGTCTTCAGGTTGAAGCTTTTATTGTCGTCGGTTGTAGCTTTTGGGTCGCTGGTTGCACCATCGGTGGAGGAGCATGTTTTGGGTTTCATTGGGGGAAGAAGATGCTTGCAATGGTGCGGTAGGAGATGCTAATGAAAGCAGCAGGGGGTCGCGCCGTTGATGCCGGCGAGCTCATACTGCGGGAGACAGGATGGGATCATACGGTGACGGAAGGAATAAGAAGCAGAAAAAAAGGAAGAAAAAAATGAAAAAGAGAAGGAAAACGTTTGGGGTCCACTGAGCACCTGCGTGCCAGCGTATCACGCACGTGAAAAAAGGAAGCTACCGGCCGAGCGCTTCAGCCGGTGCTCCGGCCCCAAACATTTACCTTTTGCTTTCGGGAGAGTTGCTCATCGAAAATCAAGAAAAAGGAAACGAATACTTTCAAAAAAAAGGTAAGGAAGATACGGCCCAACGATATGAGGAGACTTCATGGTGTGGATCGATCCATCAGATCCCGTGGGCCGCTGAACATATCCGAGTAATATGGGCCGACACTGGGAAACCTCCCAATTCTTTGCGAAATAAATGAGCCCAATTCTACCCCATAAAAGTTATGTATTTCCTCCGTTCACTTTTATAAGACCTTTTAGACATTTATAAGACAACACCTAAAACAGTTCAATTTTAGTTGTCCTAATCGACTTGCAAAAATGAACAGAGGGAGTAGTAATTTTGCATTAGTATTTTTCTTTTCTTCTTTATGCCAAAAACAATTGTCAGCACATTTGGTGCATCAATTCCAAATACGTAGAAATTGAGAGGCCCTTCAACGAGGGGTGCATGGCGGCAAAAAAGGTCGGTAGACCATTGTCAAAAGAGGGTGCACCATGCTCAGCATTCATAAAGTGAGAAGTATCTCCTCCTAGGTGGAAGAATGGTGGACGCAAAATTTCACGGTTCCAGTTTTGAACGGCCCTTCTTATATTTTTGCGTGCATGCGCTTAAATACAAGTATTATCGTTGTCTTCGATCTTTAGAATTTACTCCCTCCGTTCCTAAATATAAGTCTTTATAGAGATTTCACTAGGCGGACTACATACGAAGCAAAATGAATGAATCTATACTTAAAATGTATCTATATACATCCGTATGTGTTTCATAATAGAATGTCTACAAAGACTTATATTTAGGAACGGAGGGAATAGATGTGTGTCAAAAAGATTGTATTGACGCGAGTGTTTGGGTATAGTGGCATAGATTTTTTTTTTTTTTTTGCGGGTGATAGTGGCAAAGATTCGTTGAACATGGTAAAACGATCAAAAGCTACAAAAAGGTCAGCAGAAGGGAAATAATGGCATCGCCACAAATGCAAAACAATAGGCACCAAAGCCGAGCGCAGCAGAGCATGACACCATCTCTTTTCCATCGGCCGGCCGTGGAATGGATCGCGTCTGTATACTACGATCTCTTCTTGTTCGAACACCGCTTTCTTTTATGAAGATCGATATTACTAGGAATCACTAATCCATGCCATGTTTTGCAGACAACACGAAGTCCAGGTAGCACGCAACATTCATTATTTTTCCCAAATGACACGGTTAAACCTTGCCAAATGACTCTAATTAAACCTCCCCAAAAGTATCCAATCCCCATCTGCAAGCATCACGCTCGCTCTTCCATTTTTTTAATTTGCAGTAATAACCAAAGCAGAAAGTACTACCCCGCACCACCACCCAAAACTAATCAACGAACGAACAAAATGAGCTGTCAATCAACACATGCCCCTCAGTGAGTGACGCCATCATTCTCGATCTTCCTCTGCTTGCTGCTGCGCCCGTCTCCGTCGCCGTCCGTACACAACTTATTCTTTCTTCCAGAGACGGCGCAGAATCTTGGTTGGCTTTGCGGCTGCGCTATTGGGTGTGCGGCGGGTGGTACGGCTGCTGGCTCGAGTCGGACCAGGAGGCCGCCGTCGTCGTCCCAGGGTACGGCGCCAACGCGCTCTCCCAGCTCCACTCCGCCGCCGCGTCGCCCTGCTGCTGCTGCGAGTCGTGCGGCGACGAGTAGTAGTGGCCCGGCGCAGAGGAGGCGGACGAGGAGGACGGCACGGTGGCCACCGAGACGGAGGATGACGGGAACGAGTAGTAGGAGCCCAGGAAACCGCTCATGGCGCCGCCGCCGCCATAAGAGCCGCTCATGCCGCCGCCGTACGAGCTGGACATGGCGCCGCCGCCGTAGAACGAGAGAAGGTTGCCTTGGTTGGCGGCGGCGCCTCTGCCCTGCAGGAGCATCTGGTAGCGCAGGTAGTCCGAGGCCGGCCCGGTGCCGGCGTACATGGCGGGCGTCGAGGCCGACGCCGCGGCGATCGGCGCACGGGCCGGCGCGGCGGCGGGGGCGACGGTGGCCGGGTGCAGGCGCGCGTCCTCGGGGAAGTTGAGCTTGGCGCGGCTGCCGCGGAAGCGCAGCGCGGCGTCGTCGTAGGCGCGCGCCGCGGCCTCGGCCGTCTCGAAGGTGCCGAGCCAGACGCGCGCCGCCTTGTGCGGGTCCCGGATCTCCGCCGCCCACTTGCCCCACGGCCGCTGCCGCACCCCGCGGTACCGCCGGCGCGGCGCCTCCGCCGCCTCCACCACGTTGGACGACGCCGGGGAGCGGGAGCGGTGTTCCTCCATGGTCGCCGCGCTCGCGCTCGCGCTCTGCGTGTCCGAGCTCTGATCCGACCCTGCGCACGCACGCGGAAGCATATTTATACGGTGTCACGGGGGCGAGGCGCCAAAGCGAAAGCAGAGAGGATGCAAAGCGAGCCAGCGCAAGCGTGTTCCAAGTTGTGCACTTGCGCATGCAGTGTAGGAGTATGTGCATGCACCCGAACGCGATTTGCAAGGTGTTAATAAAGCGCGTCCGTCCCGATCACCGAGGGGTTAATTTTAGGAATGAACTGGAAAGCAGTAGAGAAAAGATATTCATACCAGCCAAGGAAAGGCCAAGGTGATAAGCACCAACTCAGAATTCGAACCGCTTTTCGTTGCGAAAGAAGAAGAAAGTTAAATAAATGTCCTGCCTTTTCAGGAAAGAAATGAAGCCTCTCGACTGTATTCTCGGCGTTGTATGCGCGTCACGCAAGCTCATCGGTGACATATTGGCATGTACACGATACGAAGATGCACTGTATTTTATACGTATGTACGATGAAATGCTACGTACTACCTGAAGACTTAGCTGTGTCTTTGTTTCGTTGCAGAGGTGCAGTGGATTACAAGACTAGGTTCAATGGCGTACAACTGTGCAGATAGGGTTTGTTTCAATTGCCTTATGTCAGCTACGAGGAATCCAGGCGCCTCGGTTCCGTCCGACGTTTCGACTTTGAGCTACACGCCGTTCCTCCGTACGACCAGTTTGTTAGGGTCGCGCGCAAGCGCGCTTGCATGTTCCGCACGCATTTTCCTCTATTATTTCCAAGAAATAATAACTCTTTTCGTAACACATTTTGTGCCTAGGGCTCTGCACTGACCAAAACTGGTACTACACGTGTTCACCGATTCTTTATGACCTGATCAGAGCCAGAAACGTAAAGGTTCCAACTTCATCGATTGTCTTCTTGTTTAAGTTAAGTTATAAGCCGAATGATGCACACCCGGGGTGCCAATATTAGTTTTTTTTACCTCTAAAATATTCTTGTAAAATATTACTATAACGTGTTGTTTTAAAAGCAACATATTTTATTCCTTTGATAACAGACATATCATTTACTCCCTTATCCTATAATATAAGAGCGTTTTTGATACTATTATAGAACAGAGGAAGTACAATATAGTGAGAAATAAAATCAGGGATTATAGGTTCCCGAAACATAGAAGATTTTTCACTAAATGAGTTCCTCGCTAGGGGGTGAGCCACTTCGTTTGCTTCACCGACGGATATAGACATTTCCTTTATTTTACAAGCTTATTAGGATACTAGTAATAAACCGCTGAATGCATCGGATAAAAAAGAAACTCTGAATGCATCAGATAAAAAAAAAACCTCTGAATGCATCGCATATAGTAAGATATATACTCTGGAGAGGAGATTTTGCCCATGCCGGGCACGTTTCGAGCTGGAGTAGCATGCAAGAATGCGGTCGGGAAAAAAGCAGAGCGTGCGAAGCTCGGTGGAGCAATATCAAATCCAAGGCAAAAGCAGAGCATGCAGACTCAGAAACTCTTCCCGACCAAGCTAAGCTTCAATAGCATGCGTGTGTTGACTGTTTGTTGTTACCTGCGAACTCTGAAGATGGCGCGCCGGGGAAGCTCCCCAGCTCGTGCGCGTAGCCGCCTCCTCCTCCGGCAGCGTGCATTGCCTGCTGCTCCTCCCAGCCCCACCCCTCCGCCCCGCCGCCGGAGCCGGACGGCGCCCACGGGTCGTCCTCCGCCACGACCCGCGACAGCGCCGACACCATCGTCGACATCTCCTGCGCCTGGTAGTAGCCCGACATGAGGTCCGCCGGGCTCGCCATTGTCGTCATTCCCGACGCCGCCCCGGCGCTGCCGTCGTCGCCCTTCGCCGTCCGGCCGCCGCTGCCGTGCGGTCCACGTTGGTCCGCCAGCTCGTAGCACATCAAAGTCGCCCGCCGCCCGCCCCGCGCAGAAAAACAGCGCGCCTCGCCTCCTTTCTTTTCAAATGGCAGAGCAGAGCAGAGTCGTCGTGAGGCTGGGAGCTACTACGATCTCTCTCTTCTCTCTCTCGTTTAATTTCGTTCAACGGTTCGAACATTTCTGGGGGACGACCTTGGCATATATAGCACTCGCACCAGCCGCTCTACGTACGTGCCACTAATAATCAGCAAGAAAGAAAGAAAAGAAAGAAAGAAAGGGAGAGGGAAAAAAACGTGGCTGAATAGCCGTCATGAGAAGTTCGTTTCAAACGGGGAGGCAGAGGCCAGTTCATCTGTCTGCTCTCGTTTATTTTTCTGAAGAAAAGCTTCAGCTTCCTCCTGCCTCCGACGATCCGAGGCGGTGAAACAATGTGCGAGTTTTACCCCTCGGATTATAAATTGAATTGACGAAGGTCTCTTGGTAATTCACGTAGCTTCCACTTAGCACACGATGGTACCAGTACTGGTACATTCCAAGCAGTCCCCGGTGTGAACGGGCGGATTTGTACGGTGGCCAATGCGCATGATCGGATTGCACAGTTCGCAGGTCGGCACCATTGGATCGGCATTCGATGTCGCTCGAATACACAGCCTCGTGTTGTATTATCTGAGGCTTGGGTCAGATTTACTTACTGCTCCACTACTTGCTCCGGTACCGATCGCTTTCGCCGACATGAGGGAGGGAGGAGCGCGTACGTGGTTCACGCACCCTGGACGGCCGGTTGACGCGGTCAGCGACGAGGAGGAGCAGTTCGTTATGTGGGGCGTGCTTATCTGATTTCGCTTCCTTTCTTCTTCTTCTTCTCCTTTTTTCCCGTCACGGTTTTCATCATTTCCTTGGGTAGTTTTCCTTCCAACGAACTGTCTAGACAGTCTAGTAGTAGTAGTGGTATAACTTTCTTCAGGTTGCCGGCGCGCGCGACGGTGGTGGATTGTTTCGTTGAGTTGCCACTGACGAGTGACCGGACTGCTTCATCGGAATAACGTGGATATGCTCGGACGTTGGATGGATAAGGGGCCGGTCAATGTTTAGCGGGATCATGTTGCTCTCGCTCCTTGACTCCTTCGCAAAATATTAGGCGTGGTTGGAACATGGTATGTTCACTGGTTTGATGGAGTCTACTGTTTCTTGAGGAGTTACAGCATCTATTATGTGCTACAACAGCCGGACTTGGTAAATCCGGCCCGCCGTATGTCCGCCGGACGTGTCCGAACGCCCATCAGACCCGCCGCTCGTATGTCATGCCCGACAACCACATACCTTAAATCCAAACTCTCAAATACATGTAAATCGATGCACGCCCATCAGACCCGCCGCTCGTATGTCATGCCCGACAGCCATATACCTTAAATCCAAACTCTCAAATACATGTAAATCGATGCACGCCCATCAGACCCGCCGCTCGTATGTCATGCCCGACAGCCATATACCTTAAATCCAAACTCTCAAATACATGTAAATCGATGCACGTCCATCATACACGTCAATGTAACGCGTAAATAATAAATGTTGATAGCGAAAATACATAGTTCTTGCATAAAATTGATATTAAGTGCACAACTCAAATATTAGTTCTTTGGTTTTCATTGTGTATCCACATATGCTCCATAAGATCATCTGATGATTCCAAAGATTCTGATGCATCCGCAAAAAGTTCATAAGCTGGTTTGCATCGTGATCTTCCGAGATTTGAAATTGTTCTCTAGGCGGTTCGAAATCATTGGTTTGGGCAACCCCATCACCCCCATTCTCGACAATCATATTGTGCAAAATAACACAACATGTCATCAGTTGCCACAAAGTTTCTAATTCCCACATCATTGCAACTCCACAACCAATTCCCCATCGAGCTTGAAGCACTCCGAGTGCCCTCTCCACATCCCGCGTAGCTGGTTCCTGCATTGTTGCAAAGTGACTTTGTTTGTTGCCTTGTGGTTCAAATGTGGTCTTCACAAACGCCACCCATTGAGGATAGATGCCATTAGCAAGATAATATCTCAAGTTTTAGTCGCGGCCTTTGACAATGTAGTTGCACGGCGACGATTCCTCGTTACAAAGTTTTCTGGAGATGGGAGATCATTGAAGCACATTGATGTTGTTGTGAGAACCCAACATTCCAAAAAAAGCATGCCAAATCCATAAGTCACCGTGCAAGCCATTCATTTCAAGATATTGCAGCGGCAAAAGGAGGGTGGAGCAGGAGGAGATGGCAGCGGTGGAGAAGGAGGCGGAGGCCAAGGCGGCGTACACGACAGCGACGACAGATTGAGTGTGGAGGATCAGACTGGCGGCCCCGCAGGGCAAAATCCTATTCTTTGCATGGACTGTCGGACCGATATCCTTTTGTGATCAGGCCTGTACAAACTAAACATACTTGCCTCCTTTTGCTTGTAATTCCGATGAAGTGATCCAGTGCTGCTATGATCCGGCGCGCGCTATGGATCAAACGTATTCGAATTTGAAATTGTCCTTTTACTACCAGACATATAGTGGCTAGATTTTATTTTGCGAATTGAAACTTGCATTACTAAAACCCCACCAGGATTACAATCATAAGAAGCAAGTTCTAAAGCTCTAGGCTGACCAGAGCCTAACCATGTCATAGTTCTACCTTCGTCTCTAGCGAAAATAGCTAAACAATTAGAAAATTTATTTTGGGGTCTATGAATATGAGTAATACTAGTCTCACGGATGCTCATCATATGCTTAACCTCTCTGACTAGATAAGCATAAATTGATCTATCATTGTCACTGGACTGCACAAGCTTGATCAACTCTAGGCAATCCATCTCTACTTCAACATGTAACTCGTTTCTCATCAAAGAAGATGATAACCCCTCCATACACGCACATAATTCTGCTTCCAAGGCATCTCTACAGGAGAACAAGGATCTGCATGCTGAAAAAATGATGGCTCCCGACTCATCTCGCAACACCATACCAGCACCCTCCATTCCGTTTGACCCAAAGGACCGATCCAATTTCAACTTGACCTTCCCGACAGGAGGAGGGATCCAAGTAGGACCAACTCCCGTGTGGTTAATACAAGGAACAATAGCTTGCGACAACATCATTACCGGCGTCTTTCCCTTGCGAGGGTCTGCAAAAGGTTCATTTCTTATAGCTTGCAAGGAGTCCAAATAGTTGCATAAAAGTCTCTTGGAAATCTCTATTGGCGACGGTTTTTGTCATGGACAATTTCATTCCGAACATACCAACTTCCCCACAACGTCATCACTATCATGCTCCTTACTAATTCAGAAGCTTGATCAAGCAGAGACAACATCCATTCCTTTCCTGTATTATGAACTTCTTGTAACCTTGGTAGAGGCCACACTGATGACATGCAACGCCAAAGTTCCTGTGTCAAAGGGCATCAACAAAATGGGTGCTAGTTGTCCTCTTCTTCAGTTCCGCAAACTAGGCATACTGCAGCCACTTCCAGATTCCTTTTACATTTGTTCTTCCATGTCGGCAAGGAGTCGGTGGCCAGTCTCCAAGCAAAGTTGATGACCGTGGGAGGAACGTTGCACGACAACAGCAATTTCCAATAGGCATGACTTCCATCAAGTATGCTACTTGGGCCCACACCAGCCTCCAAAGAAGCTTCTTCGAGTGCCAAGTTATATGCACTTTTCATTGGGAAAATGCCCGTCTTCCTTGGACCCCTCGACAAAGTATCATCCTCTAGGCGTGGAGAGGTTATGATCTTAAGTATGTCCTCCACATCACATGCATAAATATTCTTGAAGATCCACCTTCCAAGCTCCAGTTTCATTTACAAGATCTAAAAAAAATCAGATCCTACACCTTCCCTGTGGGGAGATTGGTTTGTAAGAAAATGTCCTAGGAATCCAATTGTCTCTCCATACACAGACACTTCTATGATTCCCTATCCTCCATATCAAACCCTTCTTCAATATTTCCAGACCATGACTGAATGTTGTCCATGATGAGGATGCATTACCAGAGAAGACCGTGTCTTCGAGGTTACCATTTGGATAATAACGAGCCTTTAAGACCCGAGCACACAAGCTACCTGGTTTAACAAGGAGTCTTCATTCTTGTCTTGCAAGTAGTGCTTGATTAAACATAAAAAAGTCTCTAAATCAGAGACCACCTTTACTCTTTAGTTGTATCAAAAAATTCCAAGCTTTTAAATCGACTTTCCTCTTCCCATCTCTTGATCCCCAATCAAGGTTTCCCACCATTCTAGTGAGATCATCACAAACTAAAAATGGGAGCTTAAATACACCCATAATATAAATTGGTAGTGATTGGGCAACCGATTTGACTAAAACTTCCCTTCCTGGTTGTGCAAGAAAGCCATCACCCCACTATACTACTGCTACCTCTTGAGCATGCATTGGTTTTCCCTTGAAGAGGAAAGGGTGATGCAACAACGTGGCGTAAGTATTTCCCCCAGTTTTGAGAACCAAGGTATCAATCCAGTAGGAGACAACACACAAGTCACCTAGTACCTGCACAAACAATCAAGAACCTTGCAACCAACGCGGTAAAAGGGTTGTCAATCCCTTCACGGTCACTCGCAAAATCCGATAGAGATAGTAAAGTAAATATTTTTGGTATTTTTGTTGTATAGATTGAAAATTAAAGATTGCAAAATAGTAAACGAGATGCGATGTAAACAAAAGAGATATAATATAATAAGAAAGAGACCCGGGGGCCATAGGTTTCACTAGTGGCTTCTCTCAAGATAGCATGTATTATGGTGGGTGAATAAATTACTGCCGAGCAATTGATAGAAAAGCGCATAATTATGAAGACATCTAAGGCAATGATCATGAACAGAGGCATCATGTGCGTGTCAAGTAGACCTAAACGATTCTGCATCTACTACTATTACTCCACACTTCGACCGCTATCCAACATGCATCTAGAGTATTAAGTTCATAAGAACGGAGTAACACATTAAGCAAGATGACATGATGTAGAGGGATAAACTCAATCAATATGATATAAACCCCATCTTTTTATCCTCGATGGCAACAATACAATACGTGCCTTGCTGCCCCTACTGTCACTGGGAAAGGACACCGCAAGATTGAGCCCAAAGCTAAGCACTTCTCCCATTGCAAGAAAGATCAATCTAGTAGGCCAAACTAAACCGATAATTCGAAGAGACTTGCAAGGATATCAAATCATGCATATAAGAATTCTGAGAAGAACCAAATAATATTCATAGATAATCTTGTTCATAAATCCACAATTCATTGGATCTCGGCAAACACACTGCAAAAGAATATTACATCGAATAGATCTCCAAGAACATCGAGGAGAACTTTGTAGTGAGAATCAAGGAGAGAAAAAAGCCATCTAGCTAATAACTATGGACCCGAAGGTCTGTGGTAAACTACTCACGCTTCATCGGAGAGGCAATGGTGTTGATGTAGAAGCCCTCCGTGATCGATTTCCCCTCCGACAGATCGTCGAAAAAGGCCCCAAGATGGGATCTCACGGGTACAGAAGGTTGCGGTGGTGGAAAAGTGGTATCGTGGCTCCTCCTGATGTTTCTAGGGTATAAGAGTATATATATATGCGAAAGAAGTACGTCGGTGGAGCTACGAGGGGCCTACGAGGGTGGGGGCGCGCCTACCCCCTGGGCGCGCCCTCCTGCCTCGTGGCCTCCTGGTAGAGTCCTAGACTTCAACTCCAAGTCTTCTGGATTGCTTTTGGTCCAAGAAAGATCCCCGCGAAGGTTTCATTCCGTTTGGACTCCGTTTGGTATTCCTTTTCTGTAAAACACTAAAATAGGCAAAAAAAAAAACAGAACCTGGCACTGGGCCTCCGATTAATAAGTTAGTCCCAAAAATAATATAAAAGTGAATATTAAAGTCCATTAAACATCCAAAACATATAATATAATAGGGATAATAGCATGGAACAATCAAAAATTATAGATACGTTGGAGACGTATCAAGCATCCCCAAGCTCAATTCCTGCTCGTCCTCGAGTAGGTAAATGATAAAAACAAATTTTTTGATGTGGAATGCTACCTAGCATATTTCTCAATGTATTTTTTCTTTACTGTAACATGAATGTTCAGATCCGAAAGATTCAAGACAAAAGTTTAATATTGACATAAAAACAATGATACTTCAAGCATACTAACAAAGCAATCATGTCTTCTCAAAATAACATGGCCAAAGAAAGTTATTCCTACAAAATCGTATAGTCTGGCTATGCTATATCTTCATCACACAAGGTATTTAATCATGCACAGCCCCGATGACAAGCCAAGCAATTGTTTCATACTTTTGATGTTCTCAAACTTTTTCAATCTTCACGCAATACATGAGCGTGAGCCATGGACATAGCACTATAGATGGAATAGAATGGTGGTTGTGGAGAAGACAAAAAAGGAGAAGATAGTCTCACATCAACTAGACGTATCAACGGGCTATGTAGATGCCCATCCATAGATATCAATGTGAGTGAGTAGGGATTGCCATGCAACGGATGCACTAGAGCTATAAGTTTATGAAAGCTCAACAAAAGAAACTAATTGGGTGTGCATCCAACTTGCTTGCTCATGAAGACATAGGGCACTTTTGAGGAAGCCCATCATTGAAATATACAACCCAAGTTCTATAATGAAAAATTCCCACTAGTATATATGAAAGTGACAACATAGGAGACTCTCTATCACGAAGATCATGGTGCTACTTTGAAGCACAAGTGTGGTAAAAGGATAGTAGCATTGTCCCTTCTCTCTTTTTCTCTCATTTTTTTATTTGGGCTTTTCTCTTTTTTTATGGCCTCTTTTTTTTAGTCCGGAGTCTCATCCCGACTTGTGGGGGAATCATAGTCTCCATCATCCTTTCCTCACTGGGACAATGCTCTAATAATGAAGATCATCGCACTTTTATTTACTTACAACTCAAGAATTACAACTCGATACTTAGAACAAAATATGACTCTATGTGAATGCCTCCGGTGATGTACCGGGATGTGCAATGATTCAAGAGTGACATGTACAAAAAATTATGAATGGTGGCTTTGCCACAAATACAATGTAAACTACATGATCATGCTAGCAATATGACAATGATGGAGCGTGTCATAATAAACGGAACGGTGGAAAGTTGCATGACAGTATTGAAGGAAATATGCCCTAGAGGCAATAATAAAGTTATTATTTATTTCCTTATTTCATGATAAATGTTTATTATTCATGCTAGAATTGTATTAATCGGAAACATAATACATGTGTGAATACATAGACAAACATAGTGTCACTAGTATGCCTCTACTTGACTAGCTCGTGAATCAAAGATGGTTATGTTTCCTAGCCATGGACAAAAGAGTTGTCATTTGATTAACGGGATCACATCATTAGGAGAATGATGTGATTGACATGACCCATTCCGTTAGTCTAGCACTTGATCGTTTAGTATGTTGCTATTGCTTTCTTCATGACTTATACATGTTCCTGTAACTATGAGATTATGCAACTCCCGTTTACCGGAGGAACACTTTGGGTGCTACCAAACGTCACAACGTAACTGAGTGATTATAAAGGAGTACTACAGGTGTCTCCGAAGGTACATGTTGAGTTGGCGTATTTCGAGATTAGGTTTTGTCACTCCGATTGTCAGAGAGGTATCTCTGGGCCCTCTCGGTAATGCACATCACTATAAGCCTTGCAAGCAATGTAACCAATGAGTTGGTCATGGGATGATGCATTACGCAACGAGTAAAGAGACTTGCCGGTAACGAGATTGAACTAGGTATTGGATACCGACGATCGAATCTCGGGCAAGTAACATACCGATGACAAAGGGAACAACGTATGTTGTTATGCGGTTTGACCGATAAAGATCTTCATAGAATATGTAGGAACCAATATGGGCATCCAGCTCCCGCTATTGGTTATTGACCGAGAATGGTTCTAGGTCATGTCTACATAGTTCTCGAACCCGTAGGGTCCGCACGCTTAACGTTATGATGACAATTTTATTATGAGTTTATAAGTTTTGATGTACCGAAGTTTGTTCGGAGTCCCGTATGTGATCACGGACATGACGAGGAGTCTCGAAATGGTCGAGACATAAAGATTGATATATTGGACGACTATATTCGGACATCGGAAGTATTCCGGATGATTTCGGAGAAAACCGGAGTGCCGAGGGGGTTACCGGAACCTCCTGGGAGAGTATTGGGCCTTATGGGCCTTAGGGGAAAGGAGAGAGGGGCGGCCAGCATGGGCCGCGCGCCCCCTCCCCCCTCTGGTCCGAATTGGACTAGGAGGGGGGGGGGCGGCGCCCCCCTTTCCTTCCCCCTCTCCCCCTTCCTTCCCCCTCCTAGTAGGAGTAGGAAAGGAGGAGTCCTACTCCTACTAGGAGGAGGATTCCTCCTCCCTTGGCACGCCCAAGGGGCCGGCTGGCCTCCCCCCTTGCTCCTTTATATACGGGGACAGGGGGGCACCCCATAGACACACAAGTTGATCTACGGATCGTTCCTTAGCCGTGTGCGGTGCCCCCCTCCACCATATTCCACCTCGGTCATATCGTCGCGGAGTTTAGGAAAAGCCATGCGCCGGTAGAGCATCATCATCGTCACCATGCCGTCGTGCTGACGAAACTCATCCCCGAAGCTTTGCTGGATCGGAGCTCGGGGATCGTCATCGAGCTGAACGTGTGCTCAACTCGGAGGTGCCATACGTTCGGTACTTGGATCGGTCGGATCGTGAAGACGTACGACTACATCAACCGCGTTGTCATAACGCTTCCGCTTACGGTCTACGAGGGTACGTGGACGAACACTCTCCCCTCTCGTTGCTATGCCATCACCATGATCTTGCATGTGCATAGGAAATTTTTTGAAATTACTACGTTCCCCAACAGTGGCATCCGAGCCTGGTTTTATGCATAGATGTCATATGCACGAGTAGAACACAGGTGAGTTGTGGGCGATACAAGTCATACTGCTTACCAGCATGTCATACTTTGGTTCGGCGGTATTGTGAGATGAAGCGGCCCGGACCGACATTACGCGTACGCTTACGCGAGACTGGTTTCACCGTTACGAGCACTCGTGCTTAAAGGTGGCTGGCGGGTGTCTGTCTCTCTCACTTTAGCTGAATCGAGTGTGGCTACGCCCGGTCCTTGCGAAGGTTAAAACAGCACTAACTTGACGAACTATCGTGGTGGTTTTGATGCGTAGGTAAGAACGGTTCTTGCTAAAGCCCGTAGCAGCCACGTAAAATTTGCAACAACAAAGTAGAGGACGTCTAACTTGTTTTTGCAGGGCATGTTGTGATGTGATATGGTCAAGACGTGATGCTATATTTTATTGTATGAGATGATCATGTTTTGTAACCGAAGTTATCGGCAACTGGCAGGAGCCATATGGTTGTCGCTTTATTGTATGAAATGCAAACGCCCTGTAATTGCTTTACTTTATCACTAAGCGGTAGCGATAGTCGTAGAAGCAATAGATGGTGTAACGACAACGATGCTACGATGGAGATCAAGGTGTCGCGCCGGTGACGATGGTGATCACGACGGTGCTTCGAAGATGGAGATCACAAGCACAAGATGATGATGGCCATATCATATCACTTATATTGATTGCATGTGATGTTTATCGTTTATGCATCTTATCTTGCTTTGATTGACGGTAGCATTTTAAGATGATCTCTCACTAATAATCAAGAAGTGTTCTCCCTGAGTATGCACCATTGCGAAAGTTCTTCGTGCTGAGACACCACGTGATGATCGGGTGTGATAGGCTCTACGTTCAAATACAACGGGTGCAAAACAGTTGCACACGCGGAATACTCAGGTCATACTTGACGAGCCTAGCATATACAGATATGGCCTCGGAACACGGAGACCGAAAGGTCGAGCGTGAATCATATAGCAGATATGATCAACATAGTGATGTTCACCATTGAAACTACTCCATCTCACGTGATGATCGGACATGGTTTAGTTGATTTGGATCACGTGATCACTTAGATGACTAGAGAGATGTCTGTCTAAGTGGGAGTTCTTAAGTAATATGATTAATTGAACTTAAATTTATCATGAACTTAGTCCTGGTAGTGTTTTGCAAATTATGTTGTAAATCAATAGCTTGCATTGTTGCTTTCATATGTTTATTTTGATATGTTCCTATAGAAAATTGTGTTGAAAAATGTTAGTAGCAATGATGCGGATTGGATCCGTGATCTGAGGTTTATCCTCATTGCTGCACAGAAGAATTATGTCCTTAATGCACCGCTAGGTGACAGACCTATTGCAGGAGCAGATGCAGACGTTATGAACGTTTGGCTAGCTCAATATGATGACTACTTGATAGTTTAGTGCACCATGCTTAATGGCTTAGAATCGGGACTTCAAAGACGTTTTGAACGTCATGGACCATATGAGATGTTCCAGGAGTTGAAGTTAATATTTTAAGAAAATACCCGAGTTGAGAGATATGAAGTCTCCAACAAGTTCTATAGCTAAACGATGGAGGAGAATCGCTCAACTAGTGAGCATGTGCTCAGATTGTCTGGGTACTTCAATCGCTTGAATCAAGTGGGAGTTAATCTTCCAGATAAGATAGTGATTGACAGAATTCCCTAGTCACCATCACTAAGTTACTAGAACTTCGTGATGAACTATAGTATGCAAGGGATGACGAAAACGATTCCCGAGCTCTTCGTGATGTTGAAATCGATGAATGTAGAAATGAAGAAAGAGCATCAAGTGTTGATGGTTGACAAGATCACTAGTTTCAAGAAAAGGGAAAGAAAGGGAACTTCAAGTGGAAAGACAAGCAAGTTGTCACTCCCATGAAGAAGACCAAAGCTGGACCAAAGCCTGAAACTGAGTGCTTACACTACAAAGGAAATGGTCACTGGAAGCGGAAATGCCCTGAATATTTGGTGGATAAGAAGGATGGCAAAGTGAACAAGGGTATATTTGATATACAGATTATTGATGTGTGCCTTACTAGTGTTTATAGTAGCCCCTGAGTATTTGATACTTGTTCGGTTGCTAAGATTAGTAACTCGAAACAGGAGTTACAGAATAAACAGAGACTAGTTGAAGGGGAAGTGACGATGGGTGTTGGAAGTAGTTCCAAGATTGATATGATCATCATCACACACTCCCTATATTTTCGAGATTAGTGTTAAACCTAAATAAATGTTATTTAGCATTTGCGTCGAGCATGAATATGATTTGATCATGTTTATTGCGATACGGTTATTCATTTGAAGTTAAATAATAATTGTTATTCTGTTTACATGAATAAGACCTTCGATGGTCATACACCCAATGAACATAGTTTGTTGGATCTCGATCGTAGTGATACACATATTCATAATATTGATGCCAAAAGATGCAAAGTTAATAATGATAGTGCAACTTATTTGTGGCACTGCCGTTTGGGTCATATCGGTGTAAAGCGCATGAAGAAACTCCATAAAGATGGATTTTCAGAATCACTTGGTTATGAATCATTTGATGCTTGCGAACCGTGCCTTTTGGGTAAGATGACTAAAACTCCGTTCTCTGGAACAATGGAACAAGCTACTGACTTATTGGAAATAATACATATCGATGTATGCGATCCAATGAGTGTTGATGCTCGTGGCAAGTATCGTTATTTTCTGACCTTCACAAGATGATTTGAGCAGATATGGGTATATCTACTTGATGAAACATAAGTCTGAAATAGTTGAAAGGTTCAAAGAATTTTAGAGTGAAGTGGAGAATCATCGTAGCAAGAAAATAAAAGTTTCTGTGATTTGATCACGGAGACAAATATTTGAGTTACGAATTTGGTCTTCAATTAAAACAATGTGGAATAGTTTCACAAACTCACGCCACCTGGAACACCACAATGTAATGGTGTGTCCGAACGGCGTAATCGTACTTTACTAGATATGGTGCGATCTATGATATCTCTTATCGGTTTACCACTATCGTTTTGGGGTTATGCATTAGAGACAACTGCATTCATGTTTAATAGGGCACCATCTAAATCCGTTGAGACGACACCGTATGAACTATGGTTTAGCAGTAAACCTAAGCTGTCGTTTCTTAAAGTTTGGAGTTGCGATGCTTATGAAAAAGTTTTTCAACCTGATAAGCTCGAATCCAAATCGGAGAAGTGCGTCTTCATAGAATACCCAAAGTAAACTGTTGGGTAATCCTTCTATCACAGATCCGAAGGCAAGTTATTCGTTGCTAAGATGGATCCTTTCTAGAGAAGAAGTTTCTCTCAAAAGAAGTGAGTGGGAGGAAAGTAGAACTTGATGAGGTAATTGTACCTTCTCCCGAATTGGAAAATAGTTCACCACTGAAATCAGTTCCAGTGATTCCTACACCAATTAGTGAGGAAGCTAATGATGATGATCATGAAACTTCAGATCAAGTTACTATAGAACCTCGTAGGTCTTCTAGAGTACGGTCCGCACCAAAGTGGTACGGTAATCCTGTTCTGAAAGTCATGTTACTAGACCATGATAAACCTACGAACTATGAGGAAGCGATGATGAGCCCAGATTCCGCGAAATGGCTGGAGGCCATGAAATCTGAGATAGGATCCATGTATGAGAACAAAGTGTGGACTTTGGTGGACTTGCCTGATGATCGGCATGCCATAGAAAATAAATGGATCTTCAAGAGGAATACGGACGTTGGTAGTAGTGTTACTATCTACAAAGCTCGACTTGTCGCAAAAAGTTTTTTTCGACAAGTTCAAGGTGTTGAATACAATGAGATTTTCTCACTCGTATCGATGCTTAAGTCTGTCCGAATCATGTTAGCAATTGCCACATTTTATGAAATCTGGCAAATGGATGTCAAAACTACATTCCTTAATGGATTTATTAAAGAAGAGTTGTATATGATGCAACCAAAAGGTTTTGTCAATCCTAAAGATGCTAACAAAGTGTGCAAGCTCCAGCAGTCCATCAATGGACTGTTGCAAGCATCTCGGAGTTGGAATATACGCTTTGATGAGTTGATCAAAGCATATGGTTTTATACAGACTTTTGGAAAGGCCTGTATTTACAAGAAAGTGAGTGGGAGCACTACAGCATTTCTGATAAGTATATGTGAATGACATATTGTTGATTGGAAATAATGTAGAATTATTCTGCAAAGCATAAAGGAGTATTTGAAAAGGAGTTCTTCAAAAGAAAGACCTCAGTAAAGCTACTTACATATTGAGCATCAAGATCTATTGAGATAGATCAAGACGCTTGATAAGATTTTCAATGAGTACATACCTTGGCAAGATTTTGAAATAGTTCAAGATGGAACAGTCAAAGAAAGAGTTCTTGCCTGTGTTGCAAAGGTGTGAAATTGAGTAAGACTCAAATCCCGACCACGGCAGAAAATAGAAAAGAGAATGAAAGTCATTCCCTATGCCTCAGTCATAAGTTCTATAAAGTATGCTATGTACCAGACCTATTGTATATCTTGCTCTGAATTTGGCAAGGGAGTACAATAGTGATCTAAGAGTAGATCACTGGACATTGGTCAAGAATATCCTTAGTGAGGACTAAGGAAATATTTCTCGATTATGGAGGTGACAAAAGAGCCCGTCGTAAAGAGTTACATTGGTGCAAGCTTTCACACCGATCCAGATGACTCTAAGTCTCAATCTGGATACATATTGAAAGTGGGAGCAATTAGCTAGAGTAGCTCCGTGCAGAGCATTGTAGACATAGAATATTTGCAAAATACATACGGCTCTGAATATGACAGACCCGTTGACTAAACTTCTCTCACAAGCAAAACATGATCATACCTTAGTACTCTTTGGTTGTTAATCACATAGCGATGTGAACAAAACCTTTTGGGTGTTGATCACATGATGATGTGAACTATGGGTATTAATCACATACAGATGTGAATATTGGTGTTAAATCACATGGCGATGTGAACTAGATTATTGACTCTAGTGCAAGTGGGAGACTGAAGGAAATATGCCCTAGAGGCAATAATAAAGTTATTATTTATTTCCTTATTTCATGATAAATGTTTATTATTCATGCTAGAATTGTATTAACCGGAAACATAATACATGTGTGAATACATAGACAAACATAGTGTCACTAGTATGCCTCTACTTGACTAGCTCGTGAATCAAAGATGGTTATGTTTCCTAGCCATGGACAAAAGAGTTGTCATTTGATTAACGGGATCACATCATTAGGCGAATGATGTGATTGACATGACCCATTCCGTTAGCCTAGCACTTGATCGTTTAGTATGTTGCTATTGCTTTCTTCATGACTTATACATGTTCCTGTAACTATGAGATTATGCAACTCCCGTTTACCAGAGGAACACTTTGGGTGCTACCAAACGTCACAACGTAACTGAGTGATTATAAAGGAGTACTACAGGTGTCTCCGAAGGTACATGTTGAGTTGGCGTATTTCGAGATTAGGTTTTGTCACTCCGATTGTCGGAGAGGTATCTCTGGGCCCTCTCGGTAATGCACATCACTATAAGCCTTGCAAGCAATGTAACCAATGAGTTGGTCACGGGATGATGCATTACGTAACGAGTAAAGAGACTTGCCGGTAACGAGATTGAACTAGGTATTGGATACCGACGATCGAATCTCGGGCAAGTAACATACCGATGACAAAGGGAACAACGTATGTTGTTATGCGGTTTGACCGATAAAGATCTTCGTAGAATATGTAGGAACCAATATGGGCATCCAGGTCCCGCTATTGGTTATTGATCGAGAATGGTTCTAGGTCATGTCTACATAGTTCTCGAACCCGTAGGGTCCGCACGCTTAACGTTATGATGACAGTTTTATTATGAGTTTATAAGTTTTGATGTACCGAAGTTTGTTCGGAGTCCCGGATGTGATCACAGACATGACGAGGAGTCTCGAAATGGTTGAGACATAAAGATTGATATATTTGACGACTATATTCGGACACCGGAAGTATTCCGGATGATTTCGGAGAAAACCGGAGTGCCGGGGGGGGGGGGGGGGGTTACCGGAACCTCCCGGGAGAGTATTGGGCCTTATGGGCCTTAGGGAAAAGGAGAGAGGGGCGGCCAGCATGGGCCGCGCGCCCCCTCCCCCCTCTGGTCCGAATTGGACTAGGAGGGGGGGGGGGGCGGCGCCCCCCTTTCCTTCCCCCTCTCCCCCTTCCTTCCCCCTCCTAGTAGGAGTAGGAAAGGAGGAGTCCTACTCCTACTAGGAGGAGGATTCCTCCTCCCTTGGCACGCCCAAGGGGCCGGCCGGCCTCCCCCCTTGCTCCTTTATATACGGGGACAGGGGGGCACCCCATAGACACACAAGTTGATCTACGGATTGTTCCTTAGCCATGTGCGGTGCCCCCCTCCACCATATTCCACCTCGGTCATATCGTCGCGGAGTTTAGGCGAAGCCCTGCACCGGTAGAGTATCATCATCGTCACCACGCCGTCGTGCTGACGGAACTCATCCCCGAAGCTTTGCTGGATCGGAGCCTGGGGATCGTCATCGAGCTGAACGTGTGCTGAACTCGGAGGTGCCGTACGTTCGGTACTTGGATCGGTCGGATCGTGAAGCCGTACGACTACATCAACCGCGTTGTCATAACGCTTCTGCTTACGGTCTACGAGGGTACATGGATGAACACTCTCCCCTCTCGTTGCTATGCCATCACCATGATCTTGCATGCGTAGGAAAATTTTCGAAATTACTACGTTCCCCAACAAGTATATCTCGGAATGGCTATGGAAATGCCATAATAGGTAGGTATGGTGGCTGTTTTGAGGAAGGTATATGTGGGTGTATGGTACCGGTGAAAGTTGCGCGGTACTAGAGAGGCTAGCAATGGTGGAAGGGTGAGAGTGTGTATAATCCATGGACTCAACATTAGTCATAAAGAACTCACATACTTATTGCATAAAAATTATTAGTTATCAAAACAAAGTACTACGCGCATGCTCCTAGGGGGATAGATTGGTAGGAAAATACCATCACTCGTCCCCGACCGCCACTCATAAGGAAGACAATCAATAAATAAATCATGCTCCAACTTCATCACATAACGGTTCACCATACGTGCATGCTACGGGAATCACAAACTTTAACACAAGTATCTCTCAAATTCACAACTACTCAACTAGCATGAATCTAATATCAGCATCTTCATATCTCAAAACAATCATAAAGAATCAAACTTCTCATAGTATTCAATGCACTTTATATGGAAGTTTTTATTATACCCATCTTGGATGCCCATCTTATTAGGACTAATTTTATAACCAAAGCAAATTACCATGTTGTTCTAAAAGACTCTCAAAGTAATATAAGTGAAGCATGAGAGATCAATAATTTCTATAAAATAAAACCACCACCGTGCTCTAAAAAGATATAAGCGAAGCACTAGAGCAATATTGTCTAGCTCAAAATATATAAGTGAAGTAGATAGAGTATTCTAATAAATTTCGATTCATGCGTATCTCTCCCAAAAGGTGTGTACAACAAGGATGATTGTGGTAAACTAAAAAGCAAAGACTCAAATCATACAAGACACTCCAAGCAAAACACATATAATGTGGTGAATAAAAATATAGCCTCAAGTAAAGTTACCGATAGACGAAGACGAAAGAGGGGATGCCTTCCGGGGCATCCCCAAGCTTAGGCTTTTGGTTGTCCTTGAATTATCTTGGGGTGCCTTGGGCATCCCCAAGCTTAGGCTCTTGCCACTCCTTATTCCAAAATCCATCAAATCTTTACCCCAAAACTTGAAAACTTCACAACACAAAACTTCAACAGAAAATCTCATGAGCTCCGTTAGTATAAGAAAATAAACCACCACTCTAAGGTACTGTAATGAACTCGTTCTTTGTTTATATTGGTGTTAAACCTACTGTATTCCAACTTCTCTATGGTTCATACCCCCCGATACTACTCATAGATTCATCAAAATAAGCAAACAACACATGAAAAACAGAATATGTCAAAAACAGAACAGTCTGTAGCAATCTGTAACTCTAAAAATTCTGAAATAAATTGGTGGACGTGAGGAATTTGTCCATTAATCATCTGCAAAAAGACTCAAACTAAAAGCACTCTCCAGTAAAAAATGGCAGTTATTCTCGTGAGCGCAAAAGTTTCTGTTTTTTACAGCAAGATCGCAAAGACTTCACCCAAGTCTTCCCAAAGGTTCTACTTGGCACAAACACTAATTAAAACATTAAACCACATCTAACCAGAAGCTAGATGAATTATTTATTACTAAACAGGAGCAAAAAGTAAAGAACAAAAATAAAATTGGGTTGCCTCCCAACAAGTGTTATCGTTTAACGCCCCTAGCTAGGCATAAAAATAAGAATAGATCTAGGTGTTGCCATCTTTGGCATGCAATCCATAAGTGGCTCTCATAATAGATTCGTAAGGCAATTTAATTTTCTTCCTAGGAAAGTGTTCCATGCCTTTCCTTAACGGAAATTGGAATCTGATATTTCCTTCTTTCATATCAACAATTGCACCAATCGTTCTAAGGAAAGGTCTACCAAGAATAATAGGACATGCAGGATTGCAATCTATATCAAGAACAATGAAATCTACAGGCACATAATCCCTATTTACAACAATAAGAACATCATTAACTCTTCCCATAGGTTTCTTAATGGTGGAATCCGCAAGATGCAAATTTAAAGAACAATCATCAAATTCACAGAAACCTAGCACATCACATAAAGTTTTTAGAATCGTGGAAACACTAGCACCCAAATCACACAAAGCATAACATTCATAATCTTTAATCTTAATTTTAATAGTAGGTTCCCACTCATCATAAAGTTTTCTAGAGATAGAAACTTCTAGTTCAAGCTTTTCTTCATAAGATTGCATCAAAGCATCAACGATATGTTTAGTAAAAGCTTTATTTTGATTATAAGCATGAGGAGAATTTAACACGGATTGCAACAAGGAAATAAAATCTATTAAAGAGCAATTATCATAATTAAATCCCTTGAAATCCAAAATAGTGGGTTCATTGTTGTGTAAAGTTTTGACCTCTTCAATCCCACTTTTATCAATTTTTGCATCTAGATCTAAAAACTCCGAATCATTGGGGCGCCTTTTAACTAAAGTTGTACTCATCTCCAGTCCCATCTTTATCAAGATTCATATTGGAAAACAAAGATTTAATAGGAGTCACATCAATCACTTTTAGATCTTTATCATTATTATCATGAAAACTAGAAGAACACGCTTTCATAAAGCAATCTTTTTTAGCGCGCATCCTAGCGGTTCTTTCTTTGCACCCATCAATGGAAATTCTCATGGATTTGAGGGACTCACTGATATCATGCTTAGGTGGAATAGATCTAAGTTTCAAAGAATTAACATCAAGAGAAATTCTATCCACGTTTCTAGCCAACTCATCAATCTTAAGCAATTTTTTTTCAATCAAAGCATTGAAATTCTTTTGCGAACTCATAAATTCTTTAACACTATTCTTTTGCGGGTACCCGTGAGTTAATTATATGATATGTATCAAACAATTTCAGATTCATAATACTCAATCCACACAAAGAACTACCAGGATACCCCAAAGTTTCTATCGGAGAAAAGATTATAAAAATGTGCATCAACCCCTATGCATAGATTACCAAAGTCACCTCGGGAATCCGCAAGTTGAGTGCCATAACATATATAAAGTGAATCAAAATAATACCCCATTGTCACCACGAGTATTCATATGCAAGACATATATCATGTGTTCTCAGATCTGAACATTCAATCTGACAAGACAAAACTTCAAAGGGTAAAGACTAAATTCATCACAACAAGTGTAGAGAGGGGAGAAACATCATATGATCCATCTATGTTAACAAACCCCATGATACATCAAGATCGTGACATCTCAAGATCGCGCGCGAGAGAGATTAAACACATAACTACTGCTACAAACCCTCAGCCCCGAGGATGGACTACTCCCTCCTTATCGTGGTGGTCGTCGGGATGACGAAGATGGCCACCGGAGATGATTCCCCCATTCGGCAGGGTGCCGGAACGGGCCCCGATTGGTTTTTGGTGGCTACAGAGGCTTGCGGCGGGGGAACTTTCGATCTAGGGTCTCTCCGAGGGTTTTCGGAATATTTGGGAATTTATAGGGCAAAGAAGGGGTACATGAGGCCACCGAGGTGGGCACAACCCACCAGGGCGCGCCTGGGGGCCTAGGCGCGCCCTGGTGGGTTGTCCCCCCCTCAGGGCACCCCCAGGTGCTGCTCTTGCCCAATGGTTCTCTTCTGGTCCATAAAAAATCGTCAAAAAGTTTCGCGGTGTTTGGAGAACTTTCATTTCTGCACAAAAAACAACAACACGGTAGTTCTGCTGAAAACAACGTCAGTCTGGGTTAGTTCCATGCAAATCATACCAAAACCATATAAAAAACATGGCATGAATACTTCATAAATTATAGATACATTGGAGATGTATCAAGGCGCCCTGGGGTTTCCCTAGGGGAGGGGGCCACAGGGGAAACCCTAGATGGGTTTGGGCGCCCCCACCCCTAGGAAACTTGGCCCCCAAGCCAGGAGGGGTGGCTGCCCCTAGGGGAGGCGCCCCCACCTCTCTAGGTTACGTAAGATGGGGTGGGAGGGGTGCACAGCCCTTTAGTGGGCTGGTGTGCCCCCTCCCCTTGGCCCATAAGGCCCCAAAACGCTTGCCGGGGCCTCCGAAACTCCTTTCAGTCACACTGGTCATCACCCTGTACCTCCAAAACAATTCTGGACTCCAATACCCTTCGACCAATATATCGATCTTCACCTCCGGACCATTCCGGAGTTCCTCGTCACGTTCTGGATCTCATCCGGGACTCCGAACAACCTTCGGTAACCACATACTATTCCCATCACAACTCTAGCGTCATCGAACCTTAAGTGTGTAGACCCTACGGGTTCGGGAACACGCATACATGACCGAGATACCTCTCCGGCCAATAACCAATAGTGGGATCTGGATACCCATATTGGCTCCCACATGTTCCACGATGATCTCATCGGATGAACCACGATGTCGGGGATTCAATCAATCCCGCATACAATTCCCTTTGTCCATCGGTATGTTATTTGCCCGAGATTCGATCATCGGTATCCCCATACCTTGTTCAATCTTATTACCGGCAAGTCTCTTTACTAGTTTCGTAACACATGATCCCGTGACTAACTCCTTAGTCACATTGAGCTCATTATGATGATGCATTACCAAGTGGGCCCAGAGATACCTATCCGTCATACGGAGTGACAAATCCGAGTCTCGATTCGTGCCAACCCAACAGACACTTTCGGAGATACTTGTAGTGCACCTTTATAGACACCTAGTTACGTTGTGACGTTTGATACACCCAAAGCATTCCTACGGTATCCGGGAGTTGCACAATCTCACGGTCTAAGAAAAAATACTTGACATTAGAAAAGTTCTCGAAACGAACTACACGATCTTGTGCTATGCTTAGGATTGGGTCTTGTCCATCACATCATTCTCCTAATGATGTGATCCCGTTATCAACGACATCCAATGTCCATGGTCAGGAAACCACAACCATCTATTGATCAACGAGCTAGTCAACTAGAGGCTCACTAGGGACATATTGTGGTCTATGTATTCACACATGTATTACGGTTTCCAGTTAGTACAATTATAGCATGAACAATAGACAATTATCATGAACAAGGAAATATAATAATAAACATTTTATCATTGCCTCTAGGGCATATTTCCAACACGACAAACATGAGCCAAGTGTTTGTGAGTGAGGAGACAGGCTCTTATGGAGTAATGATCTGAATAGTAGTTCCCAAGGTGGTGGGAGGGGGCGTGGTTTCGCTGATGGATAGTGTCTAGCTTTGGATGACCGGCTCCCGTATAAGTGTCCGTGGACTGGTCCCGGTGTCCGTGGACGAATGCGGTGTCCGGCTTGCTGGTCTATGTTGAAGATGCCCTTATATACCTGCTTCCAAATGATTCATTATTATGTTAGAACTACAAATTATCGCTTTCATAGGCCACATGCCAGGTTGAGCCAGGCTTGGCATGTTTAGCTTGCAAATCCTGACCAAAACCTTCCAAAACCTGACCTAGCCTAGGGTATGCTTTGCGTAAATTATGAACTGTTATGTTCTTTTACGCGAACTAGCTATTTTATAACCCTTCGGGTAGCTCATCATTGTTGAATTTGTTGCCAATTTCTCCGTCCGCTCACATACCCACCACCCGACATAGTATTTCCTTTAAGTTTTGAGGCGAACTATGAACCATTGACACAATTATGTGAGATCAAACTTTTTAAAGGTACAAAACATGTTCAAAATTCTGAAAATATTTACAGACACGCATCCATGTTTGATGTACAATCTCAAAAGGTTTCAGCTTCTAATTTGAACTACATTTAGAGAATAAAAAAACAAAATCAGATGTGAATAGTGTCAAAACTATTCACCCAAAGTTGACACTACTCATAGCTGAATTTGTCTCTCTTTTTTGGAGTTGTAGGCATACCCCGCTAGTGTTGTAAAAAAATATCTGAATTCTCGAATTGTCTAAATATAAATTTTTGAGGTTGATCCTACGATCTCACCTAAAAGGCAGATCCCGTGTGTCGGCGAGTTTATGTAGTTTCCTCGACGGTAAATGGTTGACATTTGCTTAATACTCCCTCCGTCCGGAATTACTTGTCATCAAAATGGATGAAAATGAATGTATCTAGAACTAAAATACATCTAAATACATCTATTTTAATGACAAGTATTTCCGGACGGAGGGAGTACTATAATATAATTCAGCTGAGGAATCTCTGCCCCCTTTATTATGAAAAAAGAACTCTGCATAGTTCCCACAGAGCATTCCACCTGGACACAATTAGACGACATCTGATGCTCGTAGTACAACTAACCAATTGAAGAGGCACACCACGCAGCCGATAAGCTCTAAACGGCGGGTGCCGCATGGACCACGGTTCACTCATAAGACACATGCCATTTTCCGTCGATGTACGGCAGTTCCCGTGGCCTTTCCGATCCAGAGAACCGGAGCTGCTACGGACGGACAGCGACCGCACTCCCGTTGATCGCGCGCCGCGCGTGGCGCGATCACGATCGACGGCGATGCCACCACCACCACCGGGCACCGGTGCGTTCGGCTGTGCTGGGGCGGCGTACGTGGAGGCCCCCGCGGCCGTCGGTAGGTTAGGTCCAGATCCCGCCGTTAACCCGCCTGGGGCCCTGCACGGAAGTCGGCTACCCGCCTTTTCGCCGGCTAGCCCCTTCGTGCTCTATCCACTGCCGTCGCGAATCACGAGCCGTCGCCGTGGCACGGGCGGCGCTCGTGTCTCGGATGCCCGGGGTCGTTGGTTTCTTGAAAAATTCCGTGTGATTCCTTCACTGCGAGTGAAGGCAACCGAGTACCTGGACCTCTTGAAAGATTCGATTCTAGAAGCGGCAAATTCTCAAGGCTCCTGTCAACTCGAACTTTTACGAGTTACGACAACCAAGTGGTAAAGGAGGAACCGTCACTCATGCATGAACTGCATGCAACTGGGTAGGTAACTAGCCAACTGGACTAGTTGACGGCAGAGTTCAATTACAGTCTACGGACGTCGAGCAGCGAGTGAAACGGGCCGTCAGGAATTCTGATTTTGGGGAGAAGAACCGAATCGTGTAGTACTAGTTAATTGGCATTGCGATGGTGACGGGTGATTGCTGATTTAACCGATGGCTCGTGTCCATCGCTGTTTGGCCAGCTTTGGCAAAGGGATACTTTATTCTGTGATGGCTGATGGCCACTTGAGAAGTGGAGTCATTACGCGTTGCTCGTGTCTGGCTTTACCATCTTAATCAAAAAAGGGGATAGTGTGTGCGACAACACTAGAACTAAAGATACAAACGACGCTAGCCTTTGCACAAAGTAACACCAACCAAAAAAAATCAAGACCAACAAATCTCTCGAGGTTGACCAACTCCCATCACTTGCTTCTGGCACCACCATAACGGCCATCAAAGGAGAAAATGACGGCCTCCTCACCCGAGCTCGAAGCGGTTCCATTGTTGCTGATATGCAACTTTGCGGACCTTCAGGGTGGCTCACCGAAGGCGAAGCCATTGCCGTTGAACAAATATGACCAGGGCAACACGTCGGACACACTATCGAACTCCAAATATGGCACCCCCACACGACTAAGACGTCATAGGATGAAAAACCATACCTGTCATCCACGAATCACGAACTCATGACACGTTCCACCATCTTTCAGATGCCGCGGATGCAGACCATAATCTGCATCCGCTCCCGGATTACCTTCCAAACTCCACGCCGGCGCTGGAGCAAACGTCGTTACAACGGCATAGCTCGAGGACACAAGTCCATCACGAGGATGCAGCCGCCGACACGTGATCCTTGCTTGAACATACTAGTTTCCAAATCAATCCTCAACCATAGGGCCGACCATCTCATTGGGGAAGGATCTAAAGCTTCTTTATTCAGCGTTGTCGTCACCACCGCCGAAGCCAGGACGATGAACGACTCAAAAACCTAAGCTAATAGGGCCTAAAACCTAAAGCTACACGATATGCACGAGTGGATCCGGCGATCCCCCTCACCACCGACGACTGAGTGAAAGTGCAACTAATCCTCGAGTGATTTTTGTAATTCATAACAACATATAGTTCATTGAACTAATATCCTTTCAAGATAAATATTTCAGGATGTTCAGTGATTGGCAATGGCATAGACTAGAGATGTGGACCCCTCAAAATGCTAAAGACGAAGATTGGCAAAAGCTCAAGACTCTTCATCTTTATTTTCGTGATCCAAGATCACATTGAGTCCATAGGGGATGATGTGTTGCTTAATGGGATGATGTGTTGCTTAATGGGATTTTCGTGATCACATTAAGGCAATACTATTAAAAAGGGATGATGTGTTGCTTAATGGTCAACTTGCTTAAATGCTTAGTGATATTGCTCCAAAACCCTCAACCACTTTCTCCATCCAAATTTGTCCAAACCCAAAACTCCAACTCGGCTCCACCGCTTCTTTCTATCCGGAGCCACCGAGTTCATATGACATAGCCACTACAAGAAACCCGAACAGTTTGGTCTCATTGATACGGATCTCGGTCTCATCGAGATGGCCTTGCCAGTGCTCTGTGACTGTTTGCATTCATTTCGGTCTCACCGAGTTATGCAATCGGTCTCACCGAGTTGGCTTGACAGACTCTCTGTTGCTTATTGCTTCACTTCGGTCTCATTGAGTTGATGCAATCGGCGCCACCGAGATGATGTTTTCCCTAAGCCCTAACACATCGGTCCCACTGAGATTTTTAACGTTCACATTTTTTAGCTGGTCGGTGCCACCGAGTTTAACCATTTGGTCTCACCGAGATGAGTCAAATGTGTGTAACGGTTGGATTTTGTGTGGAGGCTATATATACCCCTCCACCCCTTCTCCATTTGTGAGAGAGCCATTAGAACGTGCCTACACTTCCATCATTCATCTTTTCTGAGAGAGAACCACCTACTCATGTGTTGAGATCAAGAGATTCCATTCCTACCATTTGAACCTTGATTTCTAGCCTTCCCAAGTTGCTTTCCACTCAAATCACTCTTCCACCATAGCCAAATCTGAAAGAGAGAGTTGAGTGTTGGGGAGACTATCATTTGAAGCACAAGAGCAAGGAGTTCATCATCAACACACTGTCTATTAACTTTTGGAGAGTGGTGTCTCCTAGATTGGTTAGGTGTCGCTTGGGAGCTCCGACATGTTGTGGAGTTGAACCAAGAAGTTTGTAAGGGCAAGGGGATCGCCTACTTCGTGAAGATCTACCCGAGTGAGGCAAGTCCTTTGTGGGCAATGGCCATGGTGGGATAGACAAGGTTGCTACTTCATTGACCCTTTGAGGGTGGAGCCTTCCGTGGACTCGTGCAGCCGTTACCCTTCGTGGGTTGAAGTCTCCATCAACGCGGACGTACGATAGCACCACCTATCGAAACCACGCCAGAAATCTCCGTGTCTCCATTGCGTTTGCCTTCTCCAAACCCTTTCCTTTACCTTCATATGCAATGGTTTACTTTCCACTGCTACTCTTAGAATTGCATGTGTAGCTTGATTGCTTGACTTGTGCTGATAGCTAAAATCTGCCCACAACTAAAATGGGGAAAATGATAGATTTTTATTTGGTCAAGTAGTCTATTCACCCCCCTATAGACATAATTTTGATCCTACAAGTGGTATCAGAGCTTTGGTCTCCATTAGCCTTGATTTCCATAGCTTTGGTGATCATAGCCTTGGTTTCACAACCTAGGAGAGTATGGCGTCTAGCGAGGGAAATTACCACCGTAGAGGTCCTTACTTTGATGGTTCTAGTTGGAAGCATAAGATGAAAATGCATATTTCTTGGTCATAACCCGGCGTTTGGGCTGTTGTTCATATTGGCTTGCAAGGTGAATACTTTGAAGATGGAAAAGAACCAGACCGTCAAGCCACCGCGGACGAATTGAAGATGTTGCGGTACAATGCTCAAGCTTGTGATATTCTCCTCAATGGATTGTGCCCCGAAGAATTCAAGAAAATCAGTCGCCTTGAGAATGCAAAGGAAATTTGGGATAGTTTGGTTGATATGCACGAAGGTACCGAGTCCGTCAAGGAATCCAAGTTGGATGTACTTCAAAGTCAACTTGACAAGTTCAAGATGAAGGATGGTGAAGGAGTCACCGAAATGTACTCTACGCTTGCTCTCATCACAAATGAGATTGCCAGCTTAGGAAGTCAAGAGATGACCGACAAATTCATCATCAAGAAGATCCTTAGAGCCTTGGATGGAAAAATATGATACCGTGTGCACATTGATCCAAATGATGCCCAATTACAAAGATCTCAAACCAACAGAAGTCATTGGTAGAATTGTTGCTCATGAGATGTCACTCAAGGATAAGGATGATCTCCACAACAAGTCAAGTGGTGCTTACAAAGCTTCAAGCGATGCTCCTACAACATCAAGTGACAAGCTAGTCTCCAATGAAGAATTGAGCTTCATAGTGAAGAACTTCAACAAATTATACAAAAATAGAAGCAAAGAGAGAAGCTCCAAATCAAGGTCCTACAATGACAAAAGATCTTCTAGTCATAATCGTAATTGCTACAATTGTGGAAGACCCGTACACTACTCTAATGAGTGTACGACTCCCTACAAGAAAAGAGAAGACTCACCAAAAAGGAGAAGAAGGGATGAATCACCTCCAAGAAAGAGAAGGAGTAGATATGATCGTTATGAACGAAGACCCTATCGAAGAAGCAAGGATTCAGAAAAGAAGGACAAGTCATCAAAGAGCTACATAAGACAAAGATATCAAGCTCACGTTGGTGAATGTGTATCCGGTTCTGATTCCGACAACTACTCCGAGAGAAGCTATCACTCCGACTTCGACTATACTCAAGATGAAGGTGTTGCCGGTCTCGCACTTGTGTCATCCAACTCCTACGACATATTTGACTCACTAAATGAAGGAATTGGAAGATGCTTCATGGCTAAAGGCCCCAAGGTATCACACCACAAGCATGTTTATTTTAATAGTGATGAAGATGACTTGCTAGGTGATGATGATTTACTTGTTGACAAAACTAGTGATGAAAACTATGATGAACTTGCTAGTAATCATGCTAATCAAGATGAAACGAATGACAATGATAAGAAGGATTTGAGCGTTTAACTAAAGAACTAAACACTCTTAAGTTAGCTCATGAAACAACTCAAGAGGATCACAGAGAGCTCCTAAGGACTCATGAGAAGCTATGCTTCGAGAAGCTAAATTTATAGCAAGAGCATGAGTTCCTAAAAGCTATCAATGATGATCCTCGAAAGAAGAGTTCTTCTTACATTGCCAAACGTCTCCTATTGTCTACTTATATGCCACAAGTAAAATCTAGCAACAAGAGCAAGAAAGATTCTTCCTCTAGTAGTAACAATGACTATGCTAAATCAAATGTTGTTGCTTCTAGTTGTTCTCTTGATTCCACTAATGATTCTCTTAGCCAAGTTACACTTGAGCAAGAAAATAGCTTATTGAAGGGAATTATAGAGAAATGTGTTTACAAGAGCCTTACCGGGAGTAAGCAATTTGAGGAAATTGTACGCAAGCAAGGAAGGCACCAGAAGAATCAAGGTGTTGGTTTTGAACGAAAGTTCAATGCCAATCGAGTTGATTGGGATGAAGATCAATACCCCAAGACGAAGTTTGTTCCTCAACAAGAGAAGTATGACCCCACTTCTTTCAAAGGAACACAAGCTCAAGATGATTTTCCACCACAAGACCACAAGTCAAAAGGCAAGGACAAGCTTCAAAAAGAGATTGACTTGTTTGAAGAAGCTCCCAAGGACATGGTCAAGTGGGTTCCCAAGACTACGTGAAGTTGTACTTCATCAAGTTCAACTACAAATCCAAGGATTCCCATCAAGTTGATGTGGATCCCAAATAATAAGAACTAGAGTGTTCTTGAGGGTGACTCCGCCAAAATTCTTCACTCATATTCATTTTGGCAAGGACTTGTGCAGTCAACTTTCATATCTTGCACTAGTTCATGGAGTCAGAAACCCTCTTGTTGGTAAGACAAGGGACAAGGTAATCTAATGCTTTCATGGACATCATCATATGTGCAATTCACTCTATGTCTATGGATATCCTTGTATGTTCATTGTGGGACTAACCCATGTAGGTATTGAAAGTGCAACACTCCAACGGATTGCTCCAAATGATCTACATCAACATTGAGCATCCACAACTTCACTATCTAAATGAAGTCATCATCGACAGAACCCAATGTTTGTTCATACCTCTTAGGGGGGATATCACATCTAGGGGGAGATTTTCTCTAAAAATTGAGCTAAAGCAACTCTAATGGTGTGAACACATTAATGATTTATGTAAAAGTGGTAACCCAACTTGTGCTTAAATGATGAGTATGGCCTATGATCAAATGTTCTCATTTGACTCCTAAGTCAATATACTCATATATAGGTGGCCTAGTCATCGCCAATTGCTTGATAGATGCTAGAGCTGTTTATGCATGCTTTGATACATGTTTTATTTGTTATCTTATTGTGTGAGCATGTTTGTTGCAGAATTTATCCATTCAAGGAAATCCATTTGTTGTTTCAATTTTCTTGGTTTTTATTTGCCAAATGGATGGACAAGAATGCCTAAGGACCTTCTCTAGCTATCTATGATTTTCTTGTCTCAAACTCTATTCATGCTATATCACAAAAAATGAACAAGTCTTTTTTCGGACCCCCGGGTGAGGAGCACTCGGAGCCACCGATCCGTCAAGGGTTGCTTTCCAAAACCTTCTATTGCATTTCGGTCAGACCAACTCACTCAAACTCGGTCACACCGAAAGCACTAGACTGATCTAGGTTTTCATCTCGGTGCTACCGATTAGAATGACTCGGTCTCACCGAGTTGCAATAACTACAGAAAGTTTTGCAACTCGGCGCCACCAAAACATTCCATTCGGTGCCACCGACAGCACATCGGTGTATATACACAGCGGACCTGTTCGGTTGAAAATTTCTTCAAACCCTTCGCGCCCGCGCCCCATTGTTGCCGCCCCCTTGGTCTCCAGATCACCCCGTCTTCGTCTATGCATCTCCACCGCAAGTCTCCGCCGCCGTCAATGCGAATCAACACCACCGTTGCCGCCATAGAGAATCGTCACCAAGTTAGGGTACGATTTGATCTCCTCGTGCTATCCACTTTCGATTCAACGCACAAGGATAATGCCATGTATCTTGCCACGTTTGAAATCCTTCTATCCACAGAAAAGTTCCTTTAGAATAGATTCGAAGAAAAAATTTAGGGTTAGGTTTCTGCTGAACTCATCTTGGGCCAAACAAATTGAAACTTTCAGTCCCACCAATTGGCTCTGGCCATTGCACTTAGTACAACCCGGTGCCACCGAAATGTACTAATCTGTGAGATCTATAGTAAAATCTCAGTGAAACCCTAGCATCTCGGAGCCACCGAACCGCAACTCGGTCTAACCGATCTTGTGTATTTGGGATCTGTGTGTGCTTCGGTGTCACCAAGATGATCATATCGGTAGCTCCGAAATGCTTTCTGCAGAAAACTAAAGCTAAAGTTTGGATTCAAATTTTTTAAAAAACATCTGCTTTTTGTGATACTCATCTACTCTATCCACACCCATCTATTCACAGAGTCAGGTTTGCAAGATGTCAGAGGCAAGTGACAGCTAGAACAGGTCAAAACAAGAAGCAAGTCTGAGTGAGGGCACAAGCCCTAGTGGTAGTCATGATGAGGGCACCAGGAGCACACCAAGTAACCTGCGAAAGGATGCCACTAAAACAAGGAATAAGAAAACCTCAGACAATGAGAATGAGGATTTTGTTGCATATGAGGAAGTAACCTCCAAGAAGAAAGCAGTTCTCAGAAAAGAGTATGGCTCTGCAGCTGCTACCAAGCCAGGTCACAAGAAGAAAGCCCCTGCCAAGAGAGTTCCTATCTCAAAAGCTAGAAAATCTACTTAAGAAACTATGACATTCACTCTTGCACAATCAGGTGATGATGAGGCTGTTGTTGGTAAGAAGAAGAAGAAGAGAGCTAGAAATACCACTGCCACAGTTCTTGGAAAGCCTTCCATGAGAAGATATTAAGATGAAGAAGAGGAGGAAGAAGAGCCAGTTGCACCTCCTGCCAAGACTCGGAAATTGATGTTAGATGATATGAAGTCTGCCAAACCCTCCAAGTGTAAACCCAAAGCTCCAGTTCCTGCACCTAAGAGATCAACTAGGAACATCCCAGCTGCTGAAAAGAACAAGGCCCCAGTGCCAGAAGCTCAAGAGGACGAGGAGCCACTAGTGCTCAGAAAATTGAAGCCCAAGATTCCAGGTCATGATGATGGACATCCAGTTGCAGAAAACATGAAGCTCGGGAAGGACACAGGTCTGAGAGAATGGAGGAAAGTGGATCCATATTCAGTGAGGAGAATAATAGATTGTGATTATCGTTTCCATACCCGTGAACAAGAAGATTTTTATGAGACAGTGCTACTTCACAAGAAGCCCATCATAAGCAACATGAAGTGAGTGGACTGGAAGTATATTGATGCAAATGAAGACTACTTCCCCCATGTTCATGAGAGCTTCAGGCTTATCGGAGTTGATGCTTTTGTTGGACAAAAGCTTACAAAATGGAATGATGAGATGGTAATGCAATTCTACTCCACAACACATTTTTATCCAGATGGGAGAATTGTGTGGATGACTGAGGGTACTAGATACCAATCAACTATCTCTGAGTGGGTTGCTCTCATCAATGCCCCGGAGGAAGATGAAAATGATGTTGATGTATATAGGAAACCCAGGATGGATCACAATGCTACCTCTTGAGCACTGCGTTGGATTTCCCCGAAGAGGAGAGGATGATGCAGAAAAGTAGCGTAAGTATTTCCCTCAGTTTTTGAGAACCAAGGTATCAATCCAGTAGGAGGCCACGCACAAGTCCCTCGTACCTACATAAAACGATAGCTACTCGCAACCAACGCGATTAGGGGTTGTCAATCCCTTCACGGTCACTTACGAGAGTGAGATCTGATAGAGATGATAAAAAATATTTTTGGTATTTTTGCTATAGAGATGCAAAGTGAAAAGTAAAAGGCAAAGTAAAAACAAAGCAAATAATAAATTAATGGAGATTGATATGATAGACCCGGGGGCCATAGGTTTCACTAGTGGCTTCTCTCAAGAGCATAGATATTCTACGGTGGGTGAACAAATTACTGTTGAGCAATTGACAGAATTGAGCATAGTTATGAGTATATCTAGGTATGATCATGTATATAGGCATCACGTCCGAGACAAGTAGATCGAAACGATTCTGCATCTACTACTATTACTCCACTCATCGACCGCTATCCAGCATGCATCTAGAGTATTAAGTTAAAAACAGAGTAACGCCTTAAGCAAGATGACATGATGTAGAGGGATAAATTCATGCAATATGATAAAGACCCCATCTTGTTATCCTCGATGGCAACAATACAATACATGCCTTGCTGCCCCTTCTGTCACTGGGAAAGGACACCGCAAGATTGAACCCAAAGCTAAGCACTTCTCCCATTGCAAGAACTACCAATCTAGTTGGCCAAACCAAAAGGATAATTCGAAGAGACTTGCAAAGATAACTCAATCATACGTAAAAGAATTCAGAGAAGATTCAAATATTGTTCGTAGATAAGCTGGATCATAAACCCACAATTCATCGGTCTCAACAAACACACCACAAAAAGAAGATTACATCGAATAGATCTCAACGAGAGAGGGGGAGAACATTGTATTGAGATCCAAAAAGAGAGAAGAAGCCATCTAGCTACTAGCTATGGACCCGAAGGTCTGAAGTAAAATACTCACACTTCATCGGAGGGGCTATGGTGTTGATGTAGAAGCCCTCCATGGTGGATGCCCCCTCCGGTGGAGCTCCGGAACATGCCCCAAGATGGGATCTCGTGGATACAGAAGGTTGCGGCGGTGGAATTAGGTTTTTGGCTCCTATTCTGATCGTTTGGGTATGTGTAGGTATATGTAGGAGGAAGGAGTGCGTCGGTGGAGCAATAGGGGGGCCACGAGGCAGGGGGTGCGCCCTAGGGGGGCCCCCCCACCCTCGTGACTGCCTCTGTTACGTCTTGGAGTAGGGTCCAAGTCACCTGGATCACGTTCGGTGAGAAAATCACGTTCCCGAAGTTTTCATTCCGTTTGGACTCCGTTTGATATTCCGTTTCTTCGAAACACTAAAATAGGCAAAAAACAACAATTCTGGGCTGGGCCTCCGGTTAATAGGTTAGTCCCAAAAATAATATAAAAGTGGAAAATAAAGCCCAATATGGTCCAAAACAGTAGATAAAGTAGCATGGAGCAATCAAAAATTATAGATACGTTGGAGACGTATCAGACATCCCCAAGCTTTTCCTGCTCGTCCTCTAGTAGGTAAATGATAAAAAAAATTGATGCGGAGTGATACTTTGGCATAATTTCAATGTAAATCTTCTTAATTGTGATATAAATATTCACATCCGAAAGATTCAAGACAAAAGTTCATATTGACATAAAAATAATAATACTTCAAGCATACTAATCGAAGCAATCATGTCTTCTCAAAATAACATGGCAAAATAAAGTTCATCCCTACAAAATCATATAGTTAGGCTATGCTTCATTTTCGTCACACAAAGATGTTCCCAACTTCTATACCCCCGATGACAAGCCAAGCAATTGTTTCATACTTAAATAATCTCAAACTTTTTCAACCTTCACGCAATACATGAGTGCGAGCCATGGATATAGCACTATGGGTGGAATAGAATATGATGATGGGGATTGTGTGGAGAAGACAAAAAACGAGAAAGTCTCACATTGACGAGGATAATAAACGGGCTATGGAGATGCCCATTAATTGATGTCAACATGAGGAGTAGGGATTGCCATGCAACGGATGCACTAGAGCTATAAATGCTCAAAAAAATAAAACTAGTGGGTGTGCATCCAACTCGCTTGCTCACGAAGACCTAGGGTATTTGAGGAAGCCCATCATAGGAATATACAAGCCAAGTTCTATAATGAAAAATTCCCACTAGTATGAAAAGACAACTTATGAGACTCACTACATGAAGAACAAGGTGCTACTTTGAAGCACAATATATGAGACTCACTACATGAAGAACAAGGTGCTACTTTGAAGCACAAGTGTGGAAAAAGAGATAGTAGCATTGCCCTCTTTTTTTCCCTCTTTTTTTTCTTCTTTTTTTCTCTTTTTCTTTCTTTTTTCTTTTTTTGGGCCTTTCTTTTTTTTCTTTTTGCCTTTCTTCTTTTTTCTTTGGGCAATGCTCTAACAATGATTGAGGGAGTCCTGGACTAGGGGGTGTTCGGATAGCCGAACTATCATCAACGGCCAGACTCCAAGACTATGAAGATACAAGATTGAAGACTTCGTCCCGTGTCCGGATGGGACTTTCCTTGGCGTGGAAGGCAAGCTTGGCAATACGGATATGTAGATCTCCTACCATTGTAACCGACTCTGTGTAACCCTAGCCCTCTCCGGCGCCTATATAAACCAGAGGGTTTTAGTCCGTAGGACACAACAACAATCATACCATAGGCTAGCTTCTAGGGTTTAGCCTCCTTGATCTCGTGGTAGATCCACTCTTGTACTACCCATATCATCAATATCAATTAAGCAGGAGTAGGGTTTTACCTCCATCGAGAGGGCCCGAACCTGGGTAAAAACATCGTGTCCCTTGTCTCCTGTTACCATCCGCCTAGACGCACAGTTCAGGACCCCCTACCCGAGATCCGCCGGTTTTGACACCGACATTGGTGCTTTCATTAAGAGTTCCTCTGTGTCGTCACTGATAGGCTTGATGGCTCCTTCGATCATCAACAACAATGCGGTCCATGGTGAGACTTTTCTCCCCGGACAGATCTTCGTATTCGGCGGCTTTGCACTGCGGGCCAATTCGCTTGGCCATCTGGAGCAGATTGAAAGCTACGCCCCTGGCCACCAGGTCAGATTTGGAAGTCTAAACTTCACGGCTGACATCTGCGGGGACTTGTGAAGGAAATATGCCCTAGAGGCAATAATAAAGTTATTATTTATTTCCTTATTTCATGATAAATGTCTATTATTCATGCTAGAATTGTATTAACCAGAAACATAATACATGTGTGAATATATAGACAAACAGAGTGTCACTAGTATGCCTCTACTTGACTAGCTTGTTAATCAAAGATGGTTATGTTTCCTAACCATGAACAAAGAGTTGTTATTTGATTAACGGGATCACATCATTAGTTGAACGATATGATTGACATGACCCATTTCGTTAGCTTAGCACCCGATCGTTTAGTATGTTGCTATTGCTTTCTTCATGACTTATACATGTTCCTATGACTATGAGATTATGCAACTCCCGTTTACCGGAGGAACATTTTGTGTGCTACCAAACGTCACAACGTAACTGGGTGATTATAAAGGTGCTCTACAGGTGTCTCCAAAGGTACTTGTTGGGTTGGCGTATTTCGAGATTAGGATTTGTCACTCCGAATGTCGGAGAGGTATCTCTGGGCCCTCTCGGTAATGCACATCACTTAAGCCTTGCAAGCATTGCAACTAATGAGTTAGTTGTGAGATGATGTATTACAGAACGAGTAAAGAGACTTGCCGGTAACGAGATTGAACGAGGTATTGGATACCGACGATCGAATCTTGGGCAAGTAACATACCGATGACAAAGGGAACAACGTATGTTGTTATGCGGTCTGACCGATAAAGATCTTCGTAGAATATGTAGGAGCCAATATGGGCATCCAGGTCCTGCTATTGGTTATTGACCAAGAATAGTTCTAGGTCATGTCTACATAGTTCTCGAACCCGTAGGGTCCGCACGCTTAAGGTTTCGATGACAGTTATATTATGAGTTTATGAGTTTTGATGTACAGAAGGAGTTCGGAGTCCCGGATGAGATCCGGGACATGACGAGGAGTCTCGAAATGGTCGAGACGTAAAGATCGATATATTGGACGACTATATTCGGAGTTCGGAAAGGTTCCGAGTGATTCGGGTATTTATCGGAGTACCGGAGAGTTACGGGAATTCGCCGGGGAGAAGTATTGGGCCTTATTGGGCCATACGGGAAAGAGAGAGGGGCTGCCTAGGGCAGGCCGCGCACCCCCCATGGCCTAGTCTGAATTGGACTAGGGGGAGGGGCCGCACCCCCTCCTTCCTTCCCTTCTCTCTTCCCCTTCCTTGTCTCCTACTCCTACTACTTGGAAGGTCTCCTAGTTGGACTAGGAAAGGGGGAATCCTACTCCCGGTGGGAGTAGGACTCCCCTAGGGCGCGCCATAGAGAGGGCCAGCCCTCCCCTCCTCCACTCCTTTATATACGGGGGCAGGGGGCACCCCATAGACACACAAGTTGATCATCATGATCGTTCCTTAGCCGTGTGCGGTGCCCCCCTCCACGATATTACACCTCGGTCATATTGTAGCGGTGCTTAGGCGAAGCCCTGCGACAGTTGAACATCAAGATCATCACCACGCTGTCGTGCTGACAAAACTCCTCCCCGTACCTCTGCTGGATCGGAGTTCGGGGTGCGTCATCGAGCTGTACGTGTGTCAAGAACTCGGAGGTGCCGGAGTAACGGTGCTAGGATCGGTTGGACCGGGAAGACGTACGACTACTTCCTCTACGTTGCGTCAACGCTTCTGCTTCGGTCTACGAGGGTATGTAGACAACACTCTCCCCTCTCATTGCTATGCATCACCATGATCTTGCGTGTGCGTAGGATTTTTTTTGAAATTACTACGTTCCCCAACAGTGGCATCCGAGCCTAGGTTTTATGGTTTGATTTTATATGCACGAGTAGAACACAAGTGAGTTGTGGGTGATATAAGTCATACTGCTTACCAGCATGTCATACTTTGGTTCGGCGGTATTGTTGGATGAAGCGGCCCGGACCGACATTACGCGTACGCTTACGCGAGACTGGTTTTACCGCCGTGCTTTGCACACAGGTGACTAGCGGGTGTCAGTTTCTCCAACTTTAGTTGAACCGAGTGTGGCTACGCCCGGTCCTTGTGAAGGTTAAAACAACACCAGCTTGACGAACTATCGTTGTGGTTTTGATGCGTAGGTAAGAACGGTTCTTGCTCAGCCCGTAGCAGCAACGTAAAACTTGCAACAACAAAGTAGAGGACGTCTAACTTGTTTTTGCAGGGCATGTTGTGATGTGATATGGTCAAGACGTGATGAGATATAAGTTTTTGTATGAGATGATCATGTTTTGTTGAAGTTATCGGCAACTGGCAGAAGCCCTATGGTTGTCTCTTTGTTGCATAAGATGCAAGTGTCAAATAATTGCTTTACTTTATCACTATGCGATAGCAATAGTTGCAAGAGCAATAGTTGGCGAGACGACCATGTGATGACACATTGATATAGATCAAGATGATGAAGATCATGGTGTCGTGCCGGTGACGATAGAGATCATGACAGTACTTTGGAGATGGAGATCAAAGGCGCAAGATGATCATGGCCATATCATGTCACATATTTTGATTGCATATGATGTTTATCTATTATACATCTTATTCTTGCTTTGATTGACGGTAGCATTTTAAGATGATCTCTCACTAATTATCAAGAAGTGTTCTCCCTGAGTATGCACCGTTGCCAAAGTTCGTCGTGCCCAGACACCACGTGATGATCGGGTGTGATAAGCTCTACGTCCATCTACAATGGGTGCAAGCCAGTTTTGCACACGCAGAATACTCAGGTTAAACTTGACGAGCCTAGCATATGCAGATATGTCCTCGGAGCACGGAGACCGAAAGGTCGAGCATGAATCATATAGTAGATATGATCAACATAGTGATGTTCACCATTGAAAACTACTCCATCTCACGTGATGATCGGTTATGGGTTTAGTTGATTTGGATCACGTGATCACTTAGATGACTAGAGAGATGTCTGTCTAAGTGGGAGTTCTTAAGTAATATGATTAATTGAACTTAAATTTATCATGAACTTAGTCCTGGTAGTATTTTGCAAATTATATTGTAAGATCAATAGCTTGCGTTGTTGCTTTCATATGTTTATTTTGATACGTTCCTAGAGAAAATTGTGTTGAAAAATGTTAGTAGCAATGATGCGGATTGGATCCGTGATCCAAGGTTTATCCTCATTGCTGCGCAGAAGAATTATGTCCTTAATGCACCGCTAGGTGACAGACCTATTGAGGAGCAGATGCAGACATTATGAACGTTTGGCTAGCTCAATATGATGACTACTCGATAGTTCTGTGCACCATGCTTTATGGCTTAGAATCGGGACTTCAAAGATGTTTTGAACATCATGGATCATATGAGATGTTCCAGGAATTGAAGTTAATATTTCAAGCAAATACCCGAGTTGAGAGATATGAAGTCTCCAACAAGTTCTATAGCTAAAATATGGAGGAGAATCGCTCAACTAGTGAGCATGTGCTCAGATTGTCTGGATACTTCAATCGCTTGAATCAAGTGGGAGTTAATCTTCCAGATAAGATAGTGATTGACAAAATTCTCTAGTCACCATCACTAAGTTACTAGAACTTCGAGATGAACTATAGTATGCAAGGGATGACGAAAACGATTCCCGAGCTCTTCGTGATGTTGAAATCAACGAAGGTAGAAATCAAGAAAGAGCATCAAGTGTTGATGGTTGACAAGATCACTAGTTTCAAGAAAAGGGCAAAGGAAAAGAAAGGGGAACTTCAAGTAGAATGACAAGCAAGTTGTCACTTTCACGAAGAAGCCCAAAGTTGGACCAAAGTCTGAAACTGAGTGTTTACACTGCAAAGGAAATGGTCACTGGAAGCGGAAATGCCCTGAATATTTGGTGGATGAGAAGGATGGCAAAGTGAACAAAGGTATATTTGATATACAAGTTATTAATGTGTGCCTTACTAGTGTTTATAGTAGCCCCTGAGTATTTGATACTTGTCCGGTTGCTAATATTAGTAACTCGAAACAGGAGTTACAGGATAAACAGAGATTAGTTGAGGGTAAAGTGACGATGTGTGTTGGAAGTAGTTCCAAGATTGATATGATCATCATCGCACACTCCCTATACTTTCGGGATTAGTGTTAAACCTAAATAAATGTTATTTGGCGTTTGCGTTGAGCATGAATATGATTTGATCATGTTTATTGCAATACGGTTATTCATTTAAAATCAGAGAATATTTGTTATTCCGTTTACATGAATAAAGCCTTCGATGGTTATACACCCAATGAAAATAGTTTGTTAGATCTCGATCATAGTGATACACATATTCATAATATTGATGCCAAAAGATGCAAAGTTAATAATGATAGTGCAACTTATTTGTGGCACTGCCGTTTGGGTCATATCGGTGTAAAGCGCATGAAGAAACTCCATAAAGATGGATTTTAAGAATCACTTGGTTATGAATCATTTGATGCTTGCGAACCGTGCCTTTTGGGCAAGATGACTAAAACTCCGTTCTCCGGAACAATGGAACAAGCTACTGACTTATTGGAAATATACATACCGATGTATGCGATCCAATGAGTGTTGATGCTCGTGGCAAGTATCGTTATTTTCTGACCTTCACAAGATGATTTGAGTAGATATGGGTATATCTACTTGATGAAACATAAGTCTGAAATAGTTGAAAGGTTCAAAGAATTTCAGAGTGAAGTGGAAAAATCATCGTAACAAGAAAAATAAAGTTTCTACGATCTGATCGCGGAGACAAATATTTGAGTTACGAGTTTGGTCTTCAATTAAAACAATGTGGAATAGTTTCACAAATTCATGCCACCTGGAACACCACATCATAATGGTGTGTCCGAACGTCATAACCGTACTTTATTGGATATAGTACAATCTATGATGTTTCTTACCGATTTACCAATATCGTTTTGGGATCATGCGTTAGAGACAACTGCATTCACGTTAAATAGGGCACCATCTAAATCCGTTGAGATGACACTATATGAACTGTGGTTTAGCAAGAAACCAAAGTTGTCGTTTCTTAAAGTTTGGGGCTGCGATACTTATGTGAAAAAGTTTCATCCTGATAAGCTCAAACCCAAATCAGAGAAGTGCGTCTTCATAGAATACCCAAAGGAAATTGTTGGGTACACCTTCTACCACAGATCCGAAGGCAAAACATTCGTTGCTAATAAATGGATCCTTTCTAGAGAAGGAGTTTCTCTCGAAAGAAGTGAGTGGGAGGAAAGTAGAACTTGATGAGGTAACTGTACCTGTTCCCTTATTGGAAATTAGTTCATCACAGAAATCTGTTCTTGTGACTACTATACCAATTAGTGAGGAAGCTAATGATGATGATCATGTAACTTCAGATCAAGTTACTACCGAACCTCGTAGGTAAAACAGAGTGAGATCCGCACCAGAGTGGTACAGTAATCCTGTTCTGGAGGTCGTGTTACTTGACCATGACAAACCTACGAACTATGAGGAAGCGATGATGAGCCCAGATTCCGCAAAATGGTTTGAGGCCATGAAATCTGAGATATGATCCATGTATGAGAACAAAGTATGGACTTTGATGGATTTGCCCGATGATCGGCAAACCATAGAAAATAAATGGATCTTCAAGAGGAAGACGGACGCTGATAGTAGTGTTACTATCTACAAAGCTAGACTTGTCGAAAAAGGTTTTTGACAAAGTTCAAGATGTTGAATACAATGAGATTTTCTCACTCGTATCGATGCTTAAAAGTCTATTCGAATCATGTTAGCAATTGCCACATTTTTTGAAATCTGGCAAAAGGATGTCAAAACTGCATTTCTTAATGGATTTATTAAGGAAGAGTTGTATATGATGCAACCAGAAGGTTTTGTCAATCCTAAAGGTGCTAACAAAATGTGCAAGCTCTAGCGATCCATCTATGGACTGGTGCAAACATCTCGGAGTTGGAATATACGCTTTGATAAGTTGATCAAAGCATATAGTCTATACAGACTTGCAGTGAAGCCTGTATTTACTAGAAAGTGAGTGGGAGCACTACAACATTTCTGATAAGTATATGTGAATGACATATTGTAGATCGGAAATAATGTAGAATTATTCTGCAAAGCATAAAGGAGTGTTTGAAAGGAGTTTTTCAAAGAAAGACCTCGGTGAAGCTGCTTACATATTGAGCATCAAGATCTATAGAGATAGATCAAGACGCTTGATAAGTTTTTTCAATGAGTACATACCTTGACAAGATTTTGAAGTAGTTCAAAATGGAACAGTCAAAGAAAGAGTTCTTGCCTGTGTTACAAGGTGTGAAATTGAGTAAGACTCAAAACCCGACCATGGCAGAAGATAGAAAGAGAATGAAAGTCATTCCCTATTCCTTGGCTATAGGTTCTATAAAGTATGCCATGCTGTGTACCAGATCTATTGTATACCCTACACTGAGTTTGGTAAGGGATTACAATAGTGATCTAGGAGTAGATCACTAGATAGCGGTCAAAATTATCCTTAGTGGAATAAGGATATGTTTCTCGATTATGGAAGTGAAAAAAGGTTCGTCGTAAAGGGTTACGTCGATGCAAGTTTTGACACCGATCTGGATGACTCTAAGTCTCGATCTAGATACATATTGAAAGTGGGAGCAATTAGCTAGAGTAGCTCCGTGCAGAGCATTGTAGACATAGAAAATTGCAAAATACATAACGGATCTGAATGTGAAAGACCCGTTGACTAAGATTCTCTCACAAGCAAAACATGATCACACCTTAGTACTCTTTGGGTGTTAATCACATAGCGATGTGAACTAGATTACTGAATCTAGTAAACCCTTTGGGTGTTGATCACATGACGATGTGAACTATGGGTGTTAATCACATGGTGATGTGAACTATGGGTGTTAATCACATGGTGATGTGAGCTAGATAATTGACTCTAGTGCAAGTGGGAGACTGAAGGAAATATGCCCTAGAGGCAATAATAAAGTTATTATTTATTTCCTTATTTCATGATAAATGTCTATTATTCATGCTAGAATTGTATTAACCGGAAACATAATACATGTGTGAATATATAGACAAACAGAGTGTCACTAGTATGCCTCTACTTGACTAGCTTGTTAATCAAAGATGGTTATGTTTCCTAACCATGAACAAAGAGTTGTTATTTGATTAACGGGATCACATCATTAGTTGAACGATATGATTGACATGACCCATTTCGTTAGCTTAGCACCCGATCGTTTAGTATGTTGCTATTGCTTTCTTCATGACTTATACATGTTCCTATGACTATGAGATTATGCAACTCCCGTTTACCGGAGGAACATATTGTGTGCTACCAAACGTCACAACGTAACTGGGTGATTATAAAGGTGCTCTATAGGTGTCTCCAAAGGTACTTGTTGGGTTGGCGTATTTCGAGATTAGGATTTGTCACTCCGAATGTCGGAGAGGTATCTCTGGGCCCTCTCGGTAATGCACATCACTTAAGCCTTGCAAGCATTGCAACTAATGAGTTAGTTGTGAGATGATGTATTACAGAACGAGTAAAGAGACTTGCCGGTAACAAGATTGAACTAGGTATTGGATACCGACGATCGAATCTCGGGCAAGTAACATACCGATGACAAAGGGAACAACGTATGTTGTTATGCGGTCTGACCGATAAAGATCTTCGTAGAATATGTAGGAGCCAATATGGGCATCCAGGTCCTGCTATTGGTTATTGACCAAGAATAGTTCTAGGTCATGTCTACATAGTTCTCGAACCCGTAGGGTCCGCACGCTTAAGGTTTCGATGACAGTTATATTATGAGTTTATGAGTTTTGATGTACCAAAGGAGTTCGGAGTCCCGGATGAGATCGGGGACATGACGAGGAGTCTCGAAATGGTCGAGACGTAAAGATCGATATATTGGACGACTATATTTGGAGTTCGGAAAGGTTCCGAGTGATTCGGGTATTTATCGGAGTACCGGAGAGTTACGGGAATTCGCCGGGGAGAAGTATTGGGCCTTATTGGGCCATACGGGAAAGAGAGAGGGGCTGCCTAGGGCAGGCCGCGCGCCCCCCCATGGCCTAGTCCGAATTGGACTAGGGGGAGGGGCCGCACCCCCTCCTTCCTTCCCTTCTCTCTTCCCCTTCCTTGTCTCCTACTCCTACTACTTGGAAGGTCTCCTAGTTGGACTAGGAAAGGGGGAATCCTACTCCCGGTGGGAGTAGGACTCCCCTAGGGCGCGCCATAGAGAGGGCCGGCCCTCCCCTCCTCCACTCCTTTATATACGGGGGCAGGGGGCACCCCATAGACACACAAGTTGATCATCATGATCGTTCCTTAGCCGTGTGCGGTGCCCCCCTCCACGATATTACACCTCGGTCATATTGTAGCGGTGCTTAGGCGAAGCCCTGCGACAGTTGAACATCAAGATCGTCACCACGCCGTCGTGCTGACAAAACTCCTCCCCGTACCTCTGCTGGATCGGAGCTCGGGGTGCGTCATCGAGCTGTACGTGTGTCAAGAACTCGGAGGTGCCGGAGTAACGGTGCTAGGATCGGTTGGACCGGGAAGACGTACGACTACTTCCTCTATGTTGCGTCAACGCTTCCGCTTCGATCTACGAGGGTACGTAGACAACACTCTCCCCTCTCGTTGCTATGCATCACCATGATCTTGCGTGTGCGTAGGAATTTTTTTGAAATTACTACGTTCCCCAACAACTTGATCTTTGATGGATCCGAGCCACAGCCGAGCGCGCCGCACTGTCACGATGGGTATGATTTAGTTCTGCTGCCGGACAGTGCCTTGGAGGGCGCACACGAGTCCGCTCTGATCCTCAATTCGGAGCCGGCTGCCCAGATCGAGGACGGGTGGCTAGACACCGCCTCGGGGGCTGCCACGCCTACGGCGATGGAGCCGAATACTGACCTTGTCCCTTGTGACGCTCGTGACTCCGAGGTGCCGGACTCCTCGCCGGACTCCGAACCTCCTGCGCCCCTCCAATCGAATCCGATCGGGCCCCAATCATGGAGTTCACCGCCGCGGACATCTTTCAACACTCACCTTTTGGCAACATCCTGAATTAGCTAAAGCATCTCTCGTTATCAGGAGAGCCCTGGCCGAATTGCGGCCAGGACGGTTGGGATGCGGGCGACGAAGAAATTCAAAGCCCACCCACCACCCACTTTATAGCCACTATCGACGATTTAACCGACATGCTAGACGTCGACTCCGAAGACATCGACGGTATGGACGACGACACCGGAGACGACCAAGAACCAGCGCCTACTGGGCACTGGAAAGCCACCTCAACTCATGACATATACATGGCGGATACACCAAAAGGAAGCGATAACGAGGAACAACGGGACGCGGCGAAGGATAATTCCCCCGAAAAACAACCAAAACGGCGATGCAAGCGCCGCCCGAAGTCCCGCCTCGATAACAACAGCACCCATAATGACCCAGCCATAGAGCAGGGCGAACCAGTGGACGACGAACATGCAACCAAGCAACCATTTGAACAGGATGAATTGGACAAGCAACCCATCCCCAGCAAAAACAACAGTCCAGACGATCTCACGCCGCACACATCACCGAAGCATAAAAATCTTCACAAAAGGCTCGTCGCCACTGCGAGAAGTTTGAAGAGGCAGAAGCGGAAGCTCAAAACAGCGGAAGACGTACTCAGAATGAGATGGAGCAAAGTACTCAAGACCGCAGACAAATACGGCAATAGTCACCAAGCAAAGAGCTACCCGAAGCGCAAGCTGTTGCCCGAATTCGACGAGGAGGCCGTAGATCCACCACAATCAAAAAACAAAGAGGCCGCCTGGCCGGATAGACGACCAGATGACAGGCTAAGAGCGGCAGGCGGCGCCGCACACAAGCCGGCACATGATACACATAAAGATCCGTGCAAAAAGGATGGCCCGGTCAGGTCCTTTTATGGGCCAAAAAAGAGGACCCCAGGAAGCAACAGAACACACCGAGTGTTCGAAGATAACGGCACACCTAAATACAGGGGCGCCGCACACCCACTATGTTTCACCGATGAGGTACTGGATCATGAATTTCCAGCGGGTTTTAAACCCGTAAACATAGAGGCATACGATGGAACAACAGACCCCGGAGTCTGGATTGAGGATTACATCCTACACATACATAAGGCTAGAGGAGATGATCTCCATGCCATAAAATACCTACCCCTCAAGCTCAAAGGGCCAGCTCGGCATTGGCTCAAAAGCCTCCCAGAAAATACCATTGGAAGTTGGGAAGAGCTCGAGGATGCGTTTAGAGCAAATTTTCAGGGGACTTATGTCCGCCCTCCGAATGCAGACGATTTAAGTCACATAACTCAACAGCCCGGAGAGTCAGCACGCAAATTCTGGAACAGGTTCCTCACCAAAAAGAACCAAATAGTCGACTGTCCGGACGCCGAAGCCTTAGCAACTTTTAAGTATAACGTCTGAGACGAATGGCTTGCCAGGCACCTCGGCCAAGAAAAACCAAGAACAATGGCCGCGCTAACAAGCCTCATGACCCGCTTTTGCGCGGGGGAAGATAGCTGGCTGGCAAGATGCAGCACCAGCGAACCGAGTACATCCGAGGTCAGGGATGGAAATGGGAAATCACGACGCAGAAAAGATAAGCGCCGGAATAAGGAAAATGGCCCAAAGAGCACGGCGGTCAACGCCGGGTTCAAAAGCTCTCGGCCGAATAACAAAACTCTGCCTCTTAAGGACAACAGTGACGAGCTATCCAACCTAAACAAAATTTTGGATAGGATATGTCAAATTCACAGTACCCCCAGGAAGCCTGCAAACCATACCCACCGAGATTGTTGGGTCTTCAAACAGTCCGGCCGAATTACGCCGAACTCAAGGGGCTCGACACACCAAGCGAAGACGATGATGAACCCCACAAGCAGAGCGCCGGAAAACAAAAGACTTTCCCACAAGAAGTCAAAACGGTGAATTCACTTCAAGTGATAACAAGGAAAAATACGGCGGCACCTACCAAAGCACATGCCGCACGGTCCACCCCAGCGGAATACCGAGATTGGATGTCAAAACCAATTATTTTCGACCATCTGGATTACTCCAGAAGTATTCGAAACACAGGATGGACTGCTTTGATATTGGATCCTATAATTGACGGACTACAATTTACACAATTCCTAATGGATGGCGGTAGCGATTTAAACCTGCTATATCCGGACACAATCCGCAGAATGGGGATAGATCCTACCAAAATTCGCCATAGCAGCACTTCCTTCAAAGGAGTGACGCCAGGCCCTTACGCCAATTGCGCGGGCTCCTTACTACTAGAAGTTGTGTTCGGTCCATCCGACAACTTCCGTCGCGAAAAGCTAATCTTCCATATCGCCCCATTTAAAAGTAGCCACCAAGCACTATTGGGACGTGAAGCTTTCGCCCGCTTTAACGCAATACCGCATTACGCGTCTCTTACACTTAAAATGCCCGGTCCACGCGGCATCATCTCTTTAAAAGGTCGTTCAAGACCCCGGACACGGCTAGGCGAGTCCGGCATAAATAAACTAGGGGCTTCCTAGCCGCATACCCCTCTACAAGGGGCTGTGCGCATGAACAATGAAGAGCCAATAAAGCTCAACTTTATTCATTTTTTAATCACGCTATGTTTTAAATACATTTCTTGCACGCTATCTTTTCAAACTAAGTTCTTCTCTTTTTCAGATGAACAACGTGCTACACCCGTCCAAGATACAACACAACGGAGACACAGGCGCAGACGTGCAGCACGGACCCGTTGCAAGGATTCTTTTCAGATTAAGACCCTGCGTAAACCTTTCTTACTGTCTCTTGTTGATACACATCCCCTGGTTCGCTACCATAACCGATGAGGAGGCTGGCGTTTTGGCATCGGCCGCGCCAGACGTTTTTGCCCGTACCTGGACACTAGGGGCTTAGGGCATTGTTCTGCCCGTCATCATAAAGACTGAATACCTTAGGGAGTGTTCGGCGTCTCGAGTTAGGCCTTATATGCATCAGCTCTGAATCATGTCTTTGGTCAAATGTTGGGTTTGCCCGGCTCCTGTGTTTTGCTGCCTTACGTTCCGTATCATCGGCTAACGCGGCACCAGGAGAACTACTGCGATTGTGCCCCGGTTCGGCCGGGCGAGCACCTTAGTTGAGAAAGCCGAAAACTGACTATCATGATATAGCGAGAGACTGGTCAACCACTCGATCGACTACCGGAATGTCTAGAATTCCTCCGCTTTGACGAGGGACCGTTTCCCGGTCAGGCACATACGCGCCCCGAATACGGAGAGCGCGGTGCCCCTAGGGGCTATATCGTAGCCCCACCTTCGAACTCCTATGGCTAAGTGAAAGTGATAAAGCATAATAGTCTGGTTGCCTAGTTTGCTACGCTACCACCTCCTTCATAGGACCAAGATGTTGGATTAAGTGTGAAAAGGCGCCCTTTTGCAAACACCCCCGCACTATGTGCGTGGGGGCTGAAGCTGAAGACTGCCATCTTTCAGGTTATATATACATATACATTAACGGCCGCACAGGAGATATTTCAATACTTGAACGCACAAGTATAAAAAGCACTTTTATTATAAATATGGTTTTACAAATCATACATGTCATTTGAACATAACATCTTTCGAGCACTGCGACTCTACTAAACGAGCACCCTGCAGGACTTCCCCAAAATAGTGCTCAGCGGGTAACCGGCTCTCGTCCGAACCCCGGGATGCAACAGCGGTGGCATCCATCTCCGCCCAGTATGTCTTAACACGGGCAAGAGCCATCCGCGCACCCTCTATGCATGCCGACCGCTTCATCGCCTTGATATGCGGCACCGCCCCAAGGAATTGCTGTAATAAGCCAAAATAACTCTTCGGCTTGGGCCTATCCGGCCACAGATGAGCCACTACATCTGTCATGGCAAATCCGAACAATCTATTTAGCTCAGCCCACTTAGCCAACCGATCGGTCAACGGAAGTGAATGCTCCGGACTGTGGAATTGAGACCAAAAAAGCTCTTCCATCTCGTGATCCTTCTGGCTTCGGAAGTGCACAACCGCATCCGCCGCACTCGCTGCCAAATCCAGATAAGGATCCTCCGCACCCCACAGCTGGCCAAGCTGAGCATACTTCTGATCTGTGAACTTCCTGCGCAGCAGAAACGGCTTTCCAGCCGCAATATCTCCGGCCTAACGCAGCTCCTCCTTTATAGCCCTCATTGCAGAACGGGCATCCTTGGCTTCGGCGGTGGCCTTCTTCAGGTCCTCTTGCTCCGCTTGGTGTTCTTTTTCAAGAACCTCATAGCGATCGGTAACATCCTTCAGCTTCACGGCCATTCCGTCCATCTCCTCCCTGCTTCGGCAGTGGGCAGCCTTTTCAGCTTTTAGCTCTTCGGCTGCCTTCGAGGCAGCCGCATCACTCCTTCTGGCCTGCTCCTTGGCTCGAGCAAGCTCTGCCCGAAGGTCCTCCACAGCAACGGCACCATCTGCATTAAGCACACATGTTGTAAGGAGTGGGCATCAGCTCCCTTACTAGGTGACCGCGGAGAAACAACCTACCTTGTGACTCGTCAAGTCGTTTATTGACCAGCGCGATGTCCGCATCCGCAACCTCGAGTTGCCGCTTTATCTCGGCAACTCTATCAGTCCGGCTGGCCACCGGACGATCCACCACCTGCATAGGAAAAGCGAGAATTAATAACTGAGATTATGATCCTCGGCACGCTGTCGCTTTTGACAACATACCGAGTCTCAGGGGCTACTATCTATACAGGGCGCACTCTATGTGCAAAAATGTCAAAAGGTATGTCATTTTTACATACCTCAAAACCCGCCAGTAAACTTCTGACGGCATCATGCAACCCGCCCTCAGCGGACAAAATTCTTTCAATCACCGTACTCATCAATGTACGGTGATCCTCTGAGATAGACGCCCACTCGAGCAGATCCTTCAGCTCCCTCGGCCGTACACCAGCAGGTGCCGAACTCTCTGGCCCTGCCGGACTCGGGGAGACCCTCCGTGACGACACCTCAGGGTCGTCCGCCCCGCCTGACGGTGCGGCAGATAGAGGCGTCTCGCTCTCCATTATCTCTGGACGAAGGTCCCCCGAGGATGAGCTCAGCTAAGAAGGGCGGAGATCCGAACTACAAGATAAAAACTTCGGTTATCCTCAGAAGCAAAAATAGGGATGTCCCTTATTACAAAACTCCCCTGTCCTACTTACGGCTCGCTGGAGGGCTGATTCCTTAGGGGAGATAGTGCGGCCGGGGCTTCTCCTGGCGCAGGACCCTCTGGTGAAGATTTCTTCCCCCGCTTTGAGGCCTTAGCTTCCGGGTCTTCGGAAGCGGTCCTCTTCTCCCCCTGGAAGGAGGGATTCTCGATCCCCCCTTTCTTGAAAGCCTCCTTAGTAGAGGCGGTAGTTTCCCTATTCTCCCCTTCACCCTCTTCTGAAGGCGCAACCTCCAGCATCTTGACCAACACAGGATCCGACGTGGTCTCCGGGAGGGGGGCCGGACACCGTATCAGTTTTGCTTGCGCTATCCACTCCTGTTCAAAGGACGATTGGTTAAAAGTCAAATCCAAGATATGCGAACGAACGGTATGTCCGGACACAGGGCTACTTACTTGAGTATCCGGGCGATTGCAGCTTAAGCCGGCGTCCTCGGTCAATTCCGGACACACCTCTTGCGATCCGAAGAACAATTTGTACATCTCCACGGGTGTCGTACCCATGAAGTGTTGAAGAGCTCGTGGTCCCTCCGGATTTAATTCCCACAGGCGGAGGGGGCGACGTTTGCAGGGCAGAAGACGCCGAATCAGCATAACCTGCATCACTATGACCAGATTGATCTCCCTCTCTTGGAGGTCTCGAATCCGGCCCTGCAATAGGGGTACGTCCTTCGACGGCCCCCAGTTAAGCCCTTTGTTGACCCATGACATTAGCCGTTGTGGAAGGCCCGAGCGAAAGATGGGCGGCGGCTTCTGCCTGCTGCCCCTGGGAGCGGTGATATAGAACCACTCCTGTTGCCACAAACCGAGCTCCTCCTGAAAAGAACCCTTGGGCCATGGAGCTTCGGCCCTCTTGCTTACAACCGCCCCGCCGCACTCTGCTTGACGCCCCTCGATCATCTTCGGCTCCACATTGAAAGTTTTGAGCCACAAACCGAAGTGAGGGGTAGTCCGAAGGAAGGCCTCGCAGACGACAATAAATGATGAGATATGGAGGATGGACTCCGGAGCCAAGTCGTGGAATTCCAACCCATAGTAAAACATGAGCCCCCTTACGAAGGGATCCATCGGGAAGCCTAAACCCCGACGGAGGTGAGACACGAACACGACGCTCTCGCCTAGCTCGGGAGTAGGAATGACTTGCCCTTGGGCAGGCAGCCTATGTGAAATCTCATAGGTTAGGTGCCTGGCTTCTCTCAGCTTTAGCACGTCCTCTTCTGTGACGGAGGAGGGCATCCACCGGCCCTGTTGGTCGGAGCCGGACATTATCGAAGGTCCGAAGCGCTCAAATCTGGAGCCCTGAGTGCTGGAACTTGGGGCGAGGGGTAGATTCGATTGAGGATTGAAGAAAAGAAATGAGCCTTGGTCTCATTATAAAGAGGGAGAATACCAAGAGCCATCCCCATGACCATTTGGAACTCGCCTTCGATGGAGGGGGCGTGGCAACGGGCGCGGTTGGGTTACCCACGTCCATATTGATGGGAATCCTGGAATAAGGGGAACACGATCTCTGCTTCGACAAGACGTGCCAAGGAAACCGCTTCGCTAAACGCGCTGAGGTGGTATAACAAAAATGATTCAAGTAAAGGCTTGGTAGTGCTGTGATGTCGCGCCACAAAATACGTCAGCAGATTGAACTTGTGTGAATATTATTCTCTCTACGGTGGAACGTGGAATTTATTTTGCAGAGCCAGACACTATCCTGGTGTTCACAATCTTCTATGAATTATTCGGAGGAGGAACCCGCCTTGCAATGCCGAAGACAATATGCGCGCCGGACTTGTCATCATTGAAGCCTGGTTCAGGGGCTACTGAGGGAGTCCTGGACTAGGGGGTGTCCGGATAGCCGAACTATCATCAACGGCCGGACTCCAAGACTATGAAGATACAAGATTGAAGACTTCGTCCCGTGTCCGGATGGGACTTTCCTTGGCGTGGAAGGCAAGCTTGGCAATACGGATATGTAGATCTCCTACCATTGTAACCGACTCTGTGTAACCCTAGCCCTCTCCGGTGCCTATATAAACCGGAGGGTTTTAGTCCGTAGGACACAACAACAATCATACCATAGGCTAGCTTCTAGGGCTTAGCCTCCTTGATCTCGTGGTAGATCCACTCTTGTACTACCCATATCATCAATATCAATCAAGCAGGAGTAGGGTTTTACCTCCATCGAGAGGGCCCAAACCTGGGTAAAACATCGTGTCCCTTGTCTCCTGTTACCATCCGCCTAGGTGCACAGTTCGGGACCCCTACCCGAGATCCGCCGGTTTTGACATCGACAATGATGATCATCACACTTCTATTGATTACAACATAAGGATTACAACTTGAAACAAGATATGACTCTATATGAATGCCTCCGGCGGTGTACCGGGATGGTGCAATGAATCAAGAGTGACGTGTATGAAAAATAATGCATGGTGGCTTTGCTACAAATACGATGTCAACTACATGATCATGCAATGGCAATATGACAAAATTAATGTATGTCATGAATATGATGATGGAAGTTGCATGGCAATATATCTCGGAATGGCTATGGAAATGCCATGATAGGTAGGTATGGTGGCTGTTTTGAGGAAGATATAAGGAGGTTTATGTGTGATAGAGCATATCGTATCACGGGGTTTGGATGCACCGGCGAAGTTTGCACCAACTCTCAAGGTGAGAAAGGGCAATGCACGATACCGAAGAGGCTAGCAAAGGCGGAAAGGTGAGAGTGCGTATAATCCATGGACTCAACATTAGTCAAAAGAACTCATATACTTATTGCAAAAAATTAGAAGCCATAAAAAACTCAAGTACTACGCGCATGCTCCTAGGGGGATAGATTGGTAAGAAAAGACCATCGCTCGTCCCCGACCGCCACTCATAAGGATGCACAAGCCAGGTACACTTCATGTTTCAAATTTGTTACACAACTTTAACCATACGTGCATGCTACGGGACCTGCAAACTTCAACACAAGCATTTCTCAAATTCACAATTACCCAACTAGCACGACTTTGATATTATCACCTCCATATCTCAAAACAATTATCAAGCATCAAACTTATCTTAGTATTCAATTCACTCAGAAGAAAGTTTCAAATATCTTGAACACCAAGTATATTAACATTAAGCAAATTACCATGCTATTAACGACTCTCAAAATAATCTAAGTGAAGCATGAGATATCAAAAGTTTCTTTAAAACAAATCCACCACCGTGCTCTAAAAGAACTAAGTGAAGCACTAGAGCAAAAATTATCATGCTCAAAAGATATAAGTGAAGCACTATGAGCAAAAACTATCAAGCTCAAAAGATATAAGTGAAGCACATAGAGTATTCTAGCAAATTCCAATTCATGTATGGCTCTCTCAAAAGGTGTGTACAGCAAGGAAGATTGTGGTAAACTAACAAGCAAAGACGCAAATAATAAAAGACGCTCCAAGCAAATCATGTGGTGAATAAAAATATAGCTCCAAGTAAATTACCGATGAAAGTGGACGAAAGAGGGGATGCCTTCCGGGGCATCCCCAAGCTTTGACTTTTTGGTTTCCTTGGATTATCTTGGGGGTGCCATGGGCATCCCCAAGCTTAGGCTCTTGCCTCTCCTTGTTCCATAATCCATCAAAAGAATTCACCCAAAACTTGAAAACTTCACAACACAAAACTCAACAGAAATCTCGTGAGCTCCATTAGAGAAAGAAAACAAAAGACTACTTCAAAGTACTGTAATGAACTCATTTTTTATTTATATTGGTGTTAAACCTACTGTATTCCAACTTCTCTATGGATTATAAACTATTTTACTAGCCATAGATTCATCAAAATAAGCAAACAACACACGCAAAACAGAATCTGTCAAAAACAGAACAGTCTGTACTAATCTGTAACTAACGCAAACTTCTGGAACTCTAAAAATTCTACCAAAATAGGAAGTCCTGGAAACTTTGTTTATTGAACGGCAGCAAAAAGAATCAACGCAAAAGCATGTTTCTGTGATTTAACAAAATTATATTCGTGCGTGTAAAGTTTCTGTTTTTGAGCAGAATCAAATCAACTATCATCATAGGTTATCCTATAGGTTCTACTTGGCACAAACACTAATTAAAAGATAAAACCACATCCAAACAGAAGCTAGATGGATTATTTATTCCTAAACAGAAGCAAAAATGAAAAACAAAAATAAAATTGGGTTGCCTCCCAACAAGCGCTATCGTTTAACGCCCCTAGCTAGGCATAAAAGTAAGGATAGATCTAGATAGTGCCGTAGTAATAAGATAGATTGGTGAAACTCATTTCATATTCTCTATGTTCGGCAGCAAGTTTTATTTGAGGCAAGCAAAAGTAATCAAAAGGGCTAAATTTAATAGGGCAAGAATCCCCAAGATCAATTTTAGGAGGTATATGTTCCTCTTTTGGCCCTTCATAATGGACAACCAATTCATCATTATAAGCGTTCTTTTGACAAAACCTTGTGAGTCTATACTCAAGAGAGTATCCTAACTCATTATTTTGAATAGCCAAATCATCATTAAGTTTAGAGATTCTATCAATTAAAATGTTGGTTGGCACCTTTTTTCTAAGGTTTTCATTAAAAACAACATAGTCAAGAGATTGAAAACGCATAATTTCTTCTTGATCAAAGAGGATAGATTCTATGGGAGGACGGTCGGCGTCCACCCTATAATGCGCAAAGATTTCTTTGGCCTCTTTTATTATAAATCTGAATTCATGAGCCAAAAAGATAGTAGTGGCACGCTTAACAGAGGAGTGTTCGATATTAGAAAATTCTAGGAAAATCCTTTGTATAGAAGGGTGCATATGCATAAATTGCCTTTCAAGTTCAACGATAAGAATGGCAATGGCGTCCGCAAGACTACTAGTTCTATGAAGAATAGAACTGCCCATAGAGGGCAAAGCACTGGCACAAGTAAAGAAATCTTGAATAACTCCTTTTCCAATAATATTACCACTACCAATTCAAAATCTTTTTGTATGATAGGTAGGGGATTCTTCAGCAGGAGCTTCAGAATTTTCCATGGTATTATTATCGCCCATGTCAGCAATAATTTCCCCAATTTCAGACATAACGACAAGCAAGCAACTAACACACGAGCAAACAAAAAGGCAACGGTAAAAAGAGGAGGAGATTGGGAAAGAGAAGGCGAATAAAACGGCAAGGGTGAAGTGGGGGAGAGGAAAATGAGAGGGAAATGGCAAATAATGTAATGCGAGAGATAGGGATTGTGATGGGTACTTGGTATGGTTGACTTGCTTGCGTGAGCCTCCCCGGCAACAGGGCCAGAAATTCTTCTTGCTACCTCTTGAGCACTGCGTTGGATTTCCCCGAAGAGAAGAGGATGATGCAGCAAAGTAGCGTAAGTATTTCCCTCAGTTTTTGAGAACCAAGGTATCAATCCAGTAGGAGACCACGCACAAGTCCCTCGTACATACACAAAACGATAGCTACTCGCAACCAACGTGATTAGGGGTTGTCAATCCCTTCACAGTCACTTACGAGAGTGAGATCTGATAGAGATGATAAATAATATTTTTGGTATTTTTGGTATAGAGATGCAAAGTGAAAAGTAAAAGGCAAAGTAAAAACAAAGCAAATAATAAATTAATGGAGATTGATATGATAGACCCGGGGGCCATAGGTTTCACTAGTGGCTTCTCTCAAGAGCATAGATATTCTACGATGGGTGAGCAAATTACTGTTGAGCAATTGACAGAATTGAGCATAGTTATGAGTATATCTAGGTATGATCATGTATATAGGCATCACGTCCGAGACAAGTAGATCGAAACGATTCTGCATCTACTACTATTACTCCACTCATCGACCGCTATCCAGCATGCATCTAGAGTATTAAGTTAAAAACAGAGTAACGCCTTAAGCAAGATGACATGATGTAGAGGGATAAATTCATGCAATATGATAAAAACCCCATCTTGTTATCCTCGATGGCAACAATACAATACGTGCCTTGCTGCCCCTTCTGTCACTGGGAAAGGACACCACAAGATTGTACCCAAAGCTAAGCACTTCTCCCATTGCAAGAACTACCAATCTAGTTGGCCAAACCAAAAGGATAATTCGAAGAGACTTGCAAAGATAACTCAATCATACATAAAAGAATTCAGAGAAGATTCAAATATTGTTCATAGATAAGCTGGATCATAAACCCACAATTCATCGATCTCAACAAACACACCGCAAAAAGAAGATTACATCGAATAGATTTCCATGAGAGAGGGGGGAACATTGTATTGAGATCCAAAAAGAGAGAAGAAGCCATATAGCTACTAGCTATGGACCCGAAGGTCTGAAGTAAACTACTCACACTTCATCGGAGGGGCTATGGTGTTGATGTAGAAGCCCTCCGTGGTGGATGCCCCCTCGGGCGGAGCTCGGGAACAGGCCCCAAGATAGGATCTCATGGATACAGAAGGTTGCGGTGGTGGAATTAGGTTTTTGGCTCCTATTCTGATTGTTTGGGGATACGTAGGTATATATAGGAGGAAGGAGTATGTCGGCGGAGCAACAGAGGGGCCACGAGGCAGGGGGCGCGCCCTAGGGGGGGCGCCCCCACCCTCGTGACCGCCTCTGTTATGTCTTGGAGTAGGGTCCAAGTCTCCTGGATCACGTTCGATGAGAAAATCACGTTCCCGAAGGTTTCATTCCGTTTGGACTCCGTTTGATATTTCGTTTCTTCGAAACACTGAAATAGGCAAAAAACAACAATTCTGGGCTGGGCCTCCGGTTAATAGGTTAGTCCCAAAAATAATATAAAAGTGGAAAATAAAGCCCAATATGGTCCAAAACAGTAGATAAAGTAGCATGGAGCAATCAAAAATTATAGATACGTTGGAGACGTATCACACAACACTATGGAACACATGTACAAGACCATTCCTGACAAGGATTTGGGAACTCATGAGTTCGGATCAATATATTATTTGCTAGCCAGTTTGGCCACCACAAATTACATTTTGAGGCGCACTCCATTACCCAAATCTGGAGATGAGAGAATGATTCGTGGCCACTCCATCAACCTGCTCCACTATTTTGATATTCCACAGAAGTTCAAAGTCATGAGCCTGATTGTTGAGACAATCAAAAGGACAGCTGCTGACCAGAAGAGGTCATGTGGATACGCACCACACATCCATATGCTTATCAACTCTAAGGTTGGTAAAGATACATATCTACTTGATAGACATCACCTTCCTATTCACCCAGAATTCGAGGATAATGTAGTGGTGATGGATGCTTCCCGCGCTACCTCAGTCGAGGCTCAAGAGAAGGCTGAGGCAGTAGCAGCAGCTAGAGTAGAGAAGGAAGCCAATGCACCCAATGCCTCAATAGAAAATCTCAAATCCAAGAAAGACCAGTTGACATATCTTCTGGAAGCAACACTAAGGATTGAGAGAAGTCTAGCCGACTTAGCCAAGAACCAAGAGAGCTTAGAGCGGATAGTGGAGGACAAGATGTACGATCTTGATGTCAAGGTCATTGAGATGCAGTCTATTGTGGAGAAGATGAGAGTTGATGCTAAAAATGGCAATGAGGACACTACTACTGACAGATTCCAGACGGAGCCTAGGGCAGCAAGGTCCTCAGCTATGCCAGTAGTAGACACCATGACTACTCACTCAGCACCTGCCGCCACTGCTATAGTGCCACCCCCAGTATCGGCACCACCAGCTCAGCAGACATCCACCGAAGCATTTGCAGAAGGAGTTCTCTCAATCCATTTACACACATCGGAGCAACAAGCTATAAGACCCCTTCAGGAGCTCCCGGAGGTCGTGCCTAGAGTGTCGTATAGCACTATACTTTTCAAGCTTTTTGGTAACTTGTTGCCAAATGGGGAGAAAATGTATAGATCATAGGCTTCAAGAGAGAGAGTGTGTCTCGTTCTTTTGCTTGTTGGTTTTTTATTACTAGTTGCTACTTTGTCTCTTTGGTTCGTGCTACTTATGGTCTTATGCTCGTAAAATACTTTGTGTGGTTGTGTGTTGGATCATACCATGCTTAATGTGTGACTCATGCTTATCTCTATGATTTTTGTGTATGATCATTCACTCATGTATTTGGTGATGCGTGCATGTTATTTCACTCTTATCATTTTGTGCGCTCCACCGAGATGTATGTGACATGGAAGAGTGACCCATGAACCTAATTGATTGTGCATTTGCATTCAAACACACATCTTAAATAATGCACAAATTTAGGGGGAGCTCTTGCTTATCACACACTTCTCAAAGCGACAATGTATTTCATTCATTTTATCATTTGCCAAAGCTTTGATATATATGTTGTCATCAATTACCAGAAAGGGGGAGACTAAAAGTGCAACTAATCCCCGGGTGGTTTTGATAATTCATAACAACATATAGCTCATTGAACTAATATCCTTTCAAGATAAATATTTCACGATGTTCAGTGACTGGCCTAGCATGGACTAGAGATGTGGACCCCTCAAAATGCTAAGGACGAAGATTGGCAAAAGCTCAAGACTCTTCATCTTTATTTTAGTGATCCATGATCACATTTAGTCCATAGGAAAGCCACTACTATTAAAAGGGGATGAGGTGTTGCTTAGTGGTCTACTTGCATAAATGCTTAGTGATATTGCTCCAAAACCCTCAACCACTTTCTCCATCCAAAATTTTCCAAACCCAAAACTCCAACTCGGGCCCACCGGTTCTTTTTATCTGAAGCCACCGAGTTCATATGACATAGTCAGTGCCAGAAACCCTAACAGTTCGGTCTCACCGGTACGGATGTCAGTCTCACCATTTGGTCTCACCGAGATGAGTCAAATGTGTGTAATGGTTGGATTTTGTGTGGAGGCTATATATACCCCTCCACCCCCTTCTCCATTTGTGAGAGGGCCATCAGAACGTGCCTACATGTTCATCATTCATTTTTTCCGAGAGAGAACCATGTACTCATGTGTTGAGATCAAGAGATTCCATTCCTACCATTTGAACCTTGATTTCTAGCCTTCCCAAGTTGCTTTCCACTGAAATCACTCTTCCACCATAGCCAAATCTGAGAGAGATAGTTTGAGTGTTGGGGAGACTATCATTTGAAGCACAAGAGCAAGGAGTTCATCATCAACACACCGTCTATTACCTTTTGGAGGGTGGTGTCTCCTAGATTAGTTAGGTGTCGCTTGGGAGCCTCCGACATGTTGTGGAGTTGAACTAAGAAGTTTGTAAGGGCAAGGAGATCGCCTACTTTGTGAAGATCTACCTGAGTGAGGCAAGTCCTTTGTGGGCGATGGCCATGGTGGGATAGACAAGGTTGCTTCTTCATGGATCCTTCGTGGGTGGAGCCTTCCGTGGACTCCTGCAGCCGTTACCCTTCATGGGTTGAAGTCTCCATCAACCTGGACGCTCGATAGCACAACCAATCGGAACCACTCCAAAAATCTCGGTGTCTCCATTGCGTCTGAACGCTTCCCTTTACCTTCATATGCAATGTTTTACTTTCCGTTGATATACTCTTAGAATTGCCTGTGTAGGTTGATTGCTTGACTTGTGCTAATAGCTAAAATCTGCCCACAACTAAAATTAAGAAAAGGAAAGATTTTTATTCTGTCAAGTAGTCTAATCACCCCCATCTAGACATACTTTCAATCCTACTGAGGGGAGCGCAGGAGGACGACAACTGAAGGAAAAACTATTGACGGCAATCAGATTATCCTTGGAGTGTGTGTGTGTGTGTGGGGGGGGGGGGGTGATTTGGCTGGTGTTTGTTGCTGCATGTGCTTCTCTTGTCTTGCAGCTATAGCTGGTTCGGTAGTGCTTTAGTGCACAGAAACCTTTTCCTATTCTTTTCTTAAACTATGAATTTCATTTTGATTTAATCCATCACGTCCTTGCAAAAAAACCCATAGAAAATTCAAAAATAGATCTAGATGCCCAGTGTCGGTGTCAAAACCGGCGGATCTCGGGTAGGGTGTCCCGAACTGTGCATATAAGGCTAATGGTAATAGGAGGCGGGGGACACAATGTTTACCCAGGTTCGGGCCCTCTCTATGGAGGTAATACCCTACTTTCTGCTTGATTGATCTTGATGAATATGAGTATTACAAGAGTTGATCTACCACGAGATCGTAATGGCTAAACCCTAGAAGTCTAGCCTATGAGGTTATGATTGTTGTCCTATGCACTAAACCCTCCGGTTTATATAGACACCGGAGGGGGCTAGGGTTACACAAAGTCGGTTACAGAGAAAGGAATCTACATATCCGAATCGCCAAGTCTTGCCTTCCACGCAAAGGAGAGTCCCATCCGGACACGGGAAGAAGTCTTCTATCTTGTATCTTCATAGCCCAACAGTCCAGCCCAAGTATATAGTCCGGTTGTCCGAGGACCCCTTAGTCCAGGACTCCCTCAGTAGCCCTTGGACCAGGCTTCAATGATGATGAGTCCGGCGCGCAGATTGTCTTCGGCATTGCAAGGCGGGTTCCTTCTCCGAATACTTCAAAGTAGGTTTCGAACACAAGAATTGTGTCCGGCTGTGCAAAACAAATTCTACATACCACAATAGAGAGTATAATATTCTATGAGTCCAATCCGCTGACAACTTTTCGTAGCATGACATCACGCCACTGCCCGGTCATTATTAGAACCGTTTTTAGCCCGCCCCTCCATATTTCGAGGTGCAGTTTCATTGGCACGTCTTGTCAAAGCAAATATCGTGTCCCCTTATCACGGGATTCTCATCAATACGAGCATGGGTAACCCAACCGTGTCATCTGCACGGCCCTTGCGGAATAGGCGAGTTTTAAGGCGAGTGGGGAGGCGCATGACTTTTACTTCCTTTATAAAGGGATAAGGATTCATCTGTGTTCACCCATGCCTTCTCCTTCCTCTGCCCATCCATTCTCGAGCTCTCCTCCATCAAGGAGAAGGACATCAAGAAGCTCCGGAGGCCGGGTACCTAGCCAAGGAAATTGCTCATCGACTTCCGTCCAAGGGACAGATCGTCCCCACCCCGGAGCCCCAGGAAAGGGTGGTGTTTCTCACACACTTCGTCCGCAGGCTGGGATCCCCCTCGACCCATTCGTTCACGGACTGATGTACTACTACTGGCTGGACTTCCATGATCTGGCCCCCAATTCCGTGCTCAACATCTCGGCATTTATTGTCGTGTGCGAGGCCTTCCTCCGCATCCCATCTCACTTCGGCCTATGGCTGAAGACCTTCAATGTGAAGCCGAAGGTGGTGAGAGGCCAACAAGCAAAGGGCAGAGGCGCCATGGTGGGCAAGATGCCCAATGTCACCTAGCCCAAAGGCTCCTTTGTGGAGACTGTAAAAGGGTGGCAGTCGGGGTGGTTCTACATCACCGAGCCGCGCGACCCCAATTGGGCGGCGGCCCCCGCTTTCCGATTCGGAGTCCCGATGTGGCTCACCTCCTGGCAAGAGAAAGCCCTGGCCTGGGGCTCTTCGGACTAGCTGACAGGGCTCCAGGCGTGCGTCCAGAACATGATAAACAAGAGAATCAAGCTCGTCAACATGATCCAGGTTATGCTCGTTCGGCGGATCCTTCCGTGCCAACGCCGGACTTGCTATTTGTGGGAATTTGATCCGGCCAAGCACCAGATGCTACTAGAGCTCTTCGGCATGATGCACGAAGATATCTGGAAGGTGATTTTCAAGGACGGCGAGACGCCACCGCTCGCAACCGAGGATCGTGGTCATAGCTCAACTCGCCAGGCTAATCCGGTAAGTTATTTCATGTTCTTAAGGTATACCCTTTACTGGAATATTCGAGGAAGGCATCTAAGTATCCCTATCAATTATTTTAGGACTAGACCAAGATAGCGGAGCGGATTAACTGTCCGGCTCCGCTGCCCAAAGGCCCAGAAACTCCGCTCCTGACGAAGATGTTGTTTCCGGCGCCTTATGAGGTGTTTGAGAGGAAGGCCAAGAAGAAGGCCAAGGGGACCAGAGGTTGTCTCCGCCGCAAGGGCACTTCGGACGTGACGTCCAAAGACACCGAGGATCACTCCTCCGTCGCCGAAGACGACGAGGAAGAGGAGGAGGAAGAAGAAATCCATTCCCCCCTGTAGGAGGGACAAAGAAGAGGACGACCTCCTCGCATCTGGAGGCCGAGGCGTCCAAGAAGGGGAAAGCTTCCCTTCCGGACAACTCCATAGTGGCCATCAACAGCAGCTGGGAGTGGGAGCCCAGGGACAAGCCCCTGGCCAAATCATAAGTGTCCGGACATGGTAATATATCCGGCCTTTTTTACTTTATTGTTTTTAATGTGCTAGATCATGCACTTGCAGTCCGCCTCGGTCCAACATCGAGCTATCGTCCTCTTCGGAAGGGTCGCTGGACCCGTTGGTGATGAAAAGCGGGTCCCTTCCGATGGCCTCCTCACCCAAGGCCGTGGACAACACCGAGGTGTTGTCTCAAAGGATCCCAGGCTAGGGAGAGGCTCAAGAGGCCATCTTGGTGGTGCCGTAGGGCGAAACCTCGGTTGCCGAACACATGGGGGAGCAAACCCCCATGGACACCAACGATGGGGGCTGTATCCAATTCGGCCCCCACCCAAATACAGCTCCGGAGGCCCATGTGGCTCCGGAGTCAAGCAGGCCGCCTCTTTCGAAAGAGGGGGGGGGGTGAGCCAACTCCACCGGTGACTTCTGTCCATCCAGAGGCACCAGATAGATTGCTGGAAGCACTGCGAGGCGCTTCCATTGTTGAAGAACACCGTACCCTTATGGGTTCGGTGATTGAGAAGATCTAGTCCGCGAAAAGCGGACTGACCAAAGCGTGCACGAGCCTTCTAACAGGCTTTGAGGTAAGCAACACAATTATAAAAAGAATGTCACATTATAGACAGTAGCCTCTGATGCTCTGTCCGGTGTTCGGAAAAAAAGCCGAACTGAGGATCAAATAGTTTTCGCATGAGTCTAATCTGAAATGTCTATGTGAACAAGCAGGCATCGCTGCTAGCTGCGTCCGCTCATACCGCGGAAGTCTCCGGACTGAAACAGAATCTGGAGCGGGCCGAGGAAGAGCTCGGCCGTGTGAAGAATTAGCTGGAGGACAGTCAAGGTATGCAGTAACCTGTGTATATATTTAGGAAGGATGAATGATTCGTGCTGACTAGTGTCATGAACTTTATTAGGGGCAACTACCAAACTAGCGGTCCTCAAGAAGGCGCTGGCCGAGGCCGACGACAAAACGGCCAAAGAACAGGTCGCGCGCGACAAGCAGGAGGCTCGGGTCCATGAGGTTAAGCAAGAGCTCCAGGATGCCGTCAAGAAGTGCGAGTCCTTGGAGCATGAATTTAAGGAGCAAGAGTCCAAACTTGCCAAGGCTTGCCAGAGCGCACAAGATGCCCGGGCCGAAGCCCAGGGCGCCCTCCAGGAAATCCAGACGGCCAAGAAGATCACGGCGGGTAAGGCTTTCATTATGCAGAGCAGATATGTGAAGGAAAGGTTCCTTTTACTTACCCGGATTTGGAGCTCTCCAGGGGCGTTTGTCGATCTGCGGCGCAGCATGTTAGATGTTGTGGAATTCTATCGAGCCGAAGAGGGGAGCTCAACGGAGAAGCTGTTCTGGTCGCAATACCTTGGACCAGAACATCCGATGCCCTTTAGCGATCAGCTGAAATAGCTGGTCGAGTTGCATAGGGCAGCCGAACTAGCCATGAAGGATTTGATAATTCGGCTATGGCCTGCCGAAGCTATTCCCGGCAGCTACTTTGGACTCGTGAAGCGGCTTGTCAGCGCCTGGCCTAGGCTTGAAGACATAAAGCGGCCGGTCTGTATTGAAGGCGTGCGGATGGCCTTTGCCCGTGCTAAGATGCATTGGGCGAAGATGGACGCCACGAAGCTGATGACCGAGGGGCCGCCTAAGGGCAAGGAGCACCGCCGACCCGAGCTGTACTATGACAGTGTCCTGGAGGGATCCCGCCTTGTGGTGGAGCAATGTGCTAAGGATATCATATTCCCATGAATACACTCATGTTTATCCTGTCCTGTAATATGAAACAGATCCGTTATATAATATAATGTCTGCTATTTGAAATTTCACCTCCTGTGCGGCCGTTTTGTTAAATCTGAGAGTTAGCCAGTCGTCAGCTTCTGGCCCCACATAGGTAGTACGGGGGTGTTCGGGATAAATCTAAACACTCTTTACTCCAGAGTTTGGTTCTTAAAGGAGGTGTTTAGCGCAACGAACAAGGCAATCGGACTATACGGCTTTATTACCCTCACTTAGCCATAGGAGTTTGACAACAAAAATTTAGGCGCGGCCCCTAGTGTTCGGAAGTCCGGACTTGGGGCGCTATACACGCCAAATTGGATAAAAACTGATTCCTCGCATAATGCGGAAAAAATCTCTAAGGATTTGAAACCTCTGGAACAGCTGACCAGCTCTCGCCGCATCATGACAGTTAGTTTTTGGCTTTCTCTACTGAGGTGCTCGTCCGGAAGAACCGGGACACAATCGCAGTAGTTCTTCCTTTACTACCCTAGCCGATATAGTGGAACGTAAGGTAGTAAGCACAGGAGCCGGGCAACCCAACTATTGACCAAAGACATGATTTGGAGCCGATGCATATAATGCTATAAGTCCGGGGTGCCGAACTGTACTATAAAAGTGTTCGGACTTTATTACCGCGTTATGGGGTATGATGAAGCCCCTGGTGAATTAAGGCGTACCAGAGTGTACGGGTGCAATAGATAATAATATGAAGAAAAGGGAAAAATTCAAGTAATAAACTGATGCCGTGAATAATGAGCTGCAAATTATTTCCCAATGTAATTTGATTAATACGTCAAGGCATACTTGTACAAGAAATGTGATAAGCAAATAAGGCTATTTGACATGCCATGACCAAGGGCGAGCTGCGTGCAGGTTTATAAAATAGGCATAACGATCGTTAGCAGAGACCACCTGGGGATTTCCTTGTACGTCAAAGCTTCTTGCCTTCCTGGTGTATCCGTCCCTTGATAGGTCCGATGATCAGGTTATCAGAAAAGCCTCGAGAAGAGAAAAACCTGAAAGAAAAAGAAAAAGTGAAGGTATGCGGGTCCAGGAGCGGTTGAGCCGCATTACAGACCGCGGTCTAGCTATGCCTCCATCTATGCCAATGGTATTTTGAGTGTGTAGTTATGTATGCGCGGTACGAGCATTGCCGCCTTGTTGGGACTGGGACGGAGGCCAAATTGCTAGTCAAGCTCTGGGCGAGCTGGATTGTCTTGCTGCAGAGTAGTCCGGACACGTTTGACGGTCTCCGGGTGCTTGGGTGTTGAATTGCGGTTATGCCTGAAAAGGCCGCTCTGTACTTCTGCTGCAAGGGCCACGGTGTGCTCCTCCGTACGGAGAGAGCGTTCCGTGTTTCCATTGACTGTTATAACACCGTGTGATCCGGGCATCTTGAGCTTGAGGTAAGTGTAGTGCGGCACCACATTGAATTGAGCAAATGCGGTTCGTCCGAGTAGTGCGTGATAGCCACTACGGAAGGGGACGATATTGAAGACCTATTCTTTGCTTCGGAAATTATACGGGGATCCAAAGACCACTTCCAGTGTGATTGAGCCCGTACAACAGGCCTCTACACCTAGTATGACACCTTTGAAGGTGGTTTTTGTGGGCTTGATCCTTGAGGGATCGATACCCAATTTGTGCACTGTATCCTGATAGAGTAGGTTCAGGCTGCTGCCACTGTCCATGAGGACTCGCGTAAGGTGGAATCCATCAATAGTTGGGTCAGGACCAGTGCGGATGAACCGTCATGACCGATAATGGTCGGATGATCCTTGCGATCAAAGGTCATCGGACAGGATGACCATGGGTTGAACTTTGGGGTGACTGGCTCCATCGCGTAGACATCTCTAAGTGAAGGCTTGCGCTCCCTCTTAGGGATATGGGTGGCGTATATCATGTTCACCATTTTGACTTGGGGGGGGGGGGGGAACTTCTTCTATCCCCCTGTGTTTGGTGGTCGGGGTTCCTCGTCATCGTCCTTGCTTTGCGACCCCTTCTCCTTGTTCTCGGTGTTTAACTTGCCACCCTATTTAAAAACCCAACATTATCTCTTGGTATGATTGGCTGGTTTATCAGGAGTGCCGTGGATTTGACATGGACAATCGAGTATGCGATCCAAACTGGACGGGCCCGGATTGTTTCTCTTAAATGGATTCTTCCGCTGACAGGATTTAGAGCTATTGAATCCGGCGTTGACCGCCGTGTCTTCGGTGTTGTCACCGTTGTTTCGACGTTTATATCTATTGCGTCAGGCCTTGCCGTTGCTGTTTCTGGCTTCAGAAGTACCATGTTTTCTTGTATTGTTATTGCTACGGGCTAGCCAACTATCTTTGCCCACAGAAAAGCGGGTCATGAGTGCCTTAAGGGCTGACGTGGACTTCGGTTTTTCCTGGCCGAGGTGTCTGGCCAGCCATTCGTCGCGGATGCTTTGCTTAAAGGCTGCTAGGGCTTCAGTGTCCGGGCAGTCGACGATTTGGTTCTTTTTAGTTAAGAACCTGGTCCAGAATTTCCTGGCTGACTCTCAGGGCTGTTGGATTATGTGACTTAGGTCATTGGCATCCGGAGGTCGGACATATGTGCCTTGGAAGTTGTCGAGGAAGGCGTCCTCCAAGTCCTCCCAGCTGCCAATGGAGTTTTCTGGCAGACTGTTCAACTAGTACCTAGCTGGTTCCTTGAGTTTGAGCAGGAGGTATTTGATGGCGTGAAGATCATCACACACGGGCCATATGAATATGGAGAAGAAAGTCCTCCACCCATACCATGGGGTCTGTTGTGCCGTCATATGATTTGATGTTCACGGGTTTAAAACCTTCTGGGAAATCGTGTTCCATTACTTCATCAGTGAAGCAAAGGGGGCATGCGGCGCCTCTATATCGGGCCAAGTCGTGACGTAGCTCGGATGGAGTTCGTCTACGGTTTTCGGCCCGGACGTGGTTATGTTTGTCACGGTCAGCCGGATAGCCATCCTCGTGCATCGGGGCACGCCCCCGCGATCCATAGATTGATCTTGTCTGACCTGCTCTGTTTTCCATGTCGCATCGTAGGTGATGTGTGTATCCCCGAGCTGTTGTATTTCCGTTTTTACAGCGGGGTAGTGCGGGCTGGTGTTCGGCTCCAGGTGTTGCTTTGTCTCGGCCAGGTGGTGGTCGGTCAGCCGCATTATGCCTTCAGAGGTTCGCTCAACTGGATCTTCATTGTCTTCGGCGTCAGGACATCAGTCCATCTTTCATTGAGCAGATCTTGGTTCGCTCAACAGGTTCGCTCAACAGGTTCGCTCAACAGGGTCTTCATTATCATCGAACTGTGGTAACCATTTGCGCTTCTGGTAGCTTTTAGTTGGGAGCTTGTGGCCTATTTATCGGCTGCTAGGACATCAGTCCATCTTTCATTGAGCAGATCTTGATCAGCTTGAAGCTGCCGATGCTTCTGTTTCAGGCTCCTTGAAGTGGCTATTAGCCGGCGCTTCAAGCACTCCTGCTCAACGGGCTCCTCAGGCATGATAAAGTCTTCGTCGCCGAGGCTCACCTCGTCCTCGGAGAGCGGAAGGTAATTACTGTCCTCCACATCCTCATTCGTGGCCTGTTCATCAGGGCTAGCTTTCCCATCTTCCCGTTCGTCCTGTTCGGAGGTTCGGTCAACATGGTCTTCATTGTCTTCGGCGTCGTCTGGAGTATTGTTTTCTCCTGTGACGATGTTGCTGTTTTTACTACGGCTTGGCATAGAGCGGCGCCGCTAACATTCGCGCTTTTGCTGTATTTTCCTCAACTGGATTTTCATTGTCACTGTTGTTTTCTTTGGGTGTATCCACCATGTATATGTCGTACGAGGAGGGGGCTGTCCAACACCCTGTATGCGGTGGTTCCTACTCCTCTCTCGCATCGCCGTCCATACCGTTGTTGTCATCAGAGTCATAATCAAGCATGTCGGTTAAATTGTCGACAATGGCTATAAAATGGGTGGTGGGTGGGAAACAAAGTTCTTCGTTGTCCTCTTCCAACTCGAGCCGGACATAGTTCGGCCGAGAGTCCCCCGAAGAGGAGAGGGATTTTAATGAGTTGAACACGTCGCCAAAAGGCGAGTCCTGGAAGATGTTCGCGGAGCTGAACTCCAAGATTGACGCCCAATCAGGTTTGATGGACGCGGATGCACGCGGTCTGGAACCCGTGGCCAGAGACGAGTCCGAGGTTCCGGTTACACAAGCCCAACTCGATGTTGGGTTTGTGTGCGGCTCGAGCGCCGCTGAGTCTATGGCTTCTGCGGCTTCTGCGGCGGGGTTAAGCCTCCCGTCTTTGGATGATGTGGTCTACTCCGGATCTAGGGCTAGAGCGGTCACATGCGCTATCTCCTGAGCGTGGCCAGATGACAGATCTTGGTCATGTCCATCGTGGTGGCAGGGGACATCCATCATCGGCTCGAATCCATCAAAGATCAAGTCTCCGCGGATAACGGCCACAAAAGTCAGGCTTTTGAATCTGACCTGATGGCCAGGGGCGTAGCTGTCGATCTGCTCCAAATGGCCAAGCGAGTTGGCCTGCAGTGCGAAGCCGCCGAATATGAGGATCTGTCCGGGGAGGAAATCTCCCCCTGGACTGCGTTGTTGTAGATGATTGATGGAGCCATCAAGCCTTCTGGTGACGACGCAGCGGAACTCCCAATGAAAGCACCGATGTCGGTGTCAATACCGGCGGATCTCGGGTAGGGGGTCCCGAACTATGCATCTAAGGCTAATGGTAACAGGAGGCGGGGGACACAATGTTTACCCAGGTTCGGGCCCTCTCTATGGAGGTAATACCCTACTTCCTGCTTGATTGATCTTGATGAATATGAGTATTACAAGTGTTGATCTACCATGAGATCGTAATGGCTAAACCCCAGAAGTCTAGCCTATGAGGTTATGATTGTTGTCCTATGGACTAAACCCTCCGGTTTATATAGACACCGGAGGGGGCTAGGGTTACACAAAGTCGGTTACAGAGAAAGGAATCTACATATCTGAATCGCCAAGTCTTGCCTTCCACGCTTAGGGGAGTCCCATCCGAACACGGGAAGAAGTCTTCTATCTTGTATCTTCATAGCCCAACAGTCCGACCCAAGTATATAGTCTTGCTGTATGAGGACCACTTAGTCCAGGACTCCCTCACCTAGCATGGCGAGGTATTCTTCCTCCTGCATACATAAGTGACGCGTCGTGAGCAGAACTAATTACCACATTTGGGCCTCCATCTGAGCGGAGCACACTGGTCAAAACTAAGAAGCTTGTAGAAGTAGTGGACAGAAAGACAATGATATAGGCCAAAATACACCGACGGTCATGAATGCGTAGCATGTCGTTGACCGAGGGAAGAAAACACCATAGAGGGCATGTAGAATGCCCCGGGTTTGGATAGACGAAGTCTGCGACATAAATTTCACACACTCTCCAAAAAGGCCTAGGCTGGCCAACCTTTGTTTTTTGTAACTAGAGTTTGATTGTGAAAATGCAAAATCATGGTGTTCGATCCGCAAGACAACGCCACCAAGACAAACCTACATAAGAAAAAAAACATAACCAAAGAACCAAATCTAAAGACACATGATCCTACACCGACACCGATGATAATAAGATGCACCAGAACGAGGGCGAAGCAGAAAACCTTCCTCCACGACGGACAATGACGCCATTGTCTTGTCACCATGTTGATCGACGACAAATCTAAATTTATTCCTAATACTACCACCACCATACCTAAGCCCTAGGGTCCCCGCCCCTTCCTATCGCCCGAGCAACAGACGAAGGAGAGGGGGTCGTCCCTCGTTGATGAGTCAGGGAAGATCATCTTCCACCTTGCCTCCTGATGATTTAAAATAAAAACCTACAAGCCTCCTGAGGGAGACCTAGATTAGGGTGTATCCGGACGGCCGGACTATATACTTTGGCCGGACTGTTGGACTGTGAAGATACAAGACTCAAGACTTTGTCCCATGTCCGGATGGGACTCTCCTTTGCGTGGAAGACAAGCTTGGTGATCCGGATGTTAGATCTCCTTCTTTGTAACCGACTCTGTGTAAACCCTAGCCCCCTCCGGTGTCTATATAAACCGGAGGGTTTAGTCTGTAGGAGAGCAATCATAATCATCATAGGATAGCTTCTAGGGTTTAGCCTCTACGATCTCGTGGTAGATCTACTCTTGTAATACTCATATCATCAAGATCAATCAAGCAGGAAGTAGGGTTTTACCTCCATCGAGAGGGCCCGAGCCTGGGTAAAACATCGTGTCCCCTGCCTCCTGTTACCATTAGCCTTAGACGCATAGTTCGGGACCCCCTACGCGAGATCCGCCGGTTTTGTCACCGACATTGGTGCTTTCATTGAGAGTTACTCTGTGTCGTCGCTGCAAGGTTCGATGGCTCCTTTAATCATCAACAACAATGCGGTCCAGGGTGAGACTTTTCTCCCCGGACAAATCTTTGTGTTCTGCGGCTTCGTGCTGTGGGCCAATTCGCTTGGCCATCTGGAGCCGATTGACAGCTACGCCCCTGGCCATCAGGTCAGGTTCGAAAACTTGAACTACACGACCGATTTCCGCGGAGACTTGATCTTCAACGGATTCAGGCCTACGCCAGGAGCGCCGAACAGTCACGACGAGCACGACTTAGACCTGTTGTCGGACAACACTCGGGATATCGCACCTGCAATAGCTCCGGACCTAAATCCGGGGCAGAGCGCGTCGTCCGAGGACGGGTGGATGGACCCCGCCCCGGAGGCCGCACACTCATCGGCGGTAGAGCCGAACACAGACTCCACCCCCAAGGAAGTCTGTGTCACCGGACCCCCGGACTTGTGTCCGACTTGTGCCCGCCGAATCCGATTGGGCTCCGGTAATGGAGTTCACCGCCACTGATATCTTCCAGGACTCGCCCTTTGGCCGATGTGCTGAATTCATTAAAGTCTCTCTCTTTGTCAGGAGACTCTTGGCCGAACTATGTCCGGCTCGAGTGGGAAGCTGGAGATGAGGAATTCATTGCCCACCCACCACCCACTTCATTGCCACTGTCGATGATTTGACTGAGTTGCTCGACTTCGACTCTGAAGACATCGATGGTGTGGACGATGATGCAGGAGAAGAACAGGAACCACCCCCACGGGGCGCTGTACGACCACCTCCTCGTACGATATATATATATGGTGGACACTCCCAAAGAAACCAATGGCGATGAGGCAATGGAGGATAACCCCTCAAGGAAGAAATCAAAACATGGGCATCATCGGCGCCGCTCCAAGCCCCGCCACAGCAATACCGGCACAGGAGACGAAAACAATCCGGATGGTGCCGAAGATGAATACAATCCCGATCATCTTGCCTTCGAGCAGGCCGAACAGGAAGACGGGCAGGTTAGCCCAGACGAACAGGCGACAGACGGATACTCGGAGGAGGACAACTACATGCCCCCCTCTGAAGACGAGGTGAGCCTCGGCGACGATGAATTCGGCGTGCCTGAGGATCCTGTAGAGCAGGAGCGCTTCAAGCGCCGGCTTATGGCCACTGCGAGGAGCCTGAAAAAGAAGCAGCAGCAGCTCCAAGCTGATCAAGATCTGCTCACATACAGATGGACTGAAGTCCTCGCAGCCGAGGAATATGGACTCGAGCGTCACACCAAAGGTTACCCAAAGCACAAGTTGCTACCTCAACTCGAGGAAGAGCCTATACTACCAACACAGGACGAGGCTGACCGGCCACCTCGTGGCCGGGATAAAACAGCGTATCAGCCCGAATACCAGCCCGCACCCCCACGCCAATACACTACGGCCCGGGGCAATAGGCAGGACCTGCGAGACATACTCGAGAACAAGGCAGGACAGCCAAGATCGATCTATAGATCGCGGAGGCGCGCCCCAACACGTGACGATGATCGTCATGTCGGATACACTATCAACAAGTCCTGCCGGGCCGAACATAGCCGACCAGACTTATTTGAACTGCGTAGCAACATAGCCCGGCATACCCGTAAACATCGAATCATACGATGGCACAACAGACCCCGCAGTATGGATCGAAGATTTCCTTCTCCACATTCACATGGCCCGCGGTGACGATCTACATGCCATCAAGTATCTCCCCCTTAAACTCAAAGGACCGGCCCGGCACTGGCTAAATAGCCTGCCGGCAAATTCCATCGGCAGTTGGGAAAACCTGGAGGACACGTTCCTCGACAACTTACAGGGCACTTACGTGCGACCGCCGGATGCTGATGACTTGAGTCACATTACCCAACAACCCGGAGAGTCGGCCAGGAAATTCTGGACTCGATTCCTAACTAAAAAGAACCAAATTGTCGACTGTCCGGACGCCGAAGCCTTCGCGGCCTTTAAGCATAATATCCACGACAAGTGGCTCGCCCGACACCTCGGCCAGGAAAAACCGAAGTCCATGGCGGCCCTCACGACACTCATGACCCGCTTTTGCGCGGGCGAGGACAGCTGGTTGGCTCGCACTAGCACCACGCCAATAAACTCCGGCACTTCAGATGTCCGCGACAATAACAGTAAGCCACGGCGCAACAGACATAAGCATCCGAACAATGGTGACAACACTGAAGACACGACAATCAACACCGGATTCAGTGGCTCAAAATCCGCTCAGCGGAAAAAGCCATTCAAAAGAAACAATCAGGGATCGTCCAGTCTGGACCGCATACTTGATCGCTCGTGCCATATTCACGGCAGCCCTGATAAGCCAACCAACCACATAACAGAGATTGCTGGATGTTCAAACAGGCCGGCAAGATAAATGCCAAAAACAAGGACAAGGGGCTGCACAGCGACGAGGATGAGGAGCCCCGGCGTCCGAACACTGGGGGACAGAAGAAATTTCGTCCTCGGGTGAAAACGGTAAACATGATCTATGCCACCCACATTCCCAAACGGGAACGAAAGCGAGCACTAAGGGACATCTGTGCGATGGAGCCAGTCGCCCCAAAGTTCAACCCATGGTCAGCCTGTCCGATCACTTTTGATCGTAGGGATCACCCTACCAGCATCCGTCACGGCGGTTCAACCGCATTGTTCCTAAACCCAATCATTGATGGATTCCACCTCACGTGAGTCCTTATGGACGGTGGCAGTAGCTTGAACCTGCTTTATCAAGACACGGTGCGCAAAATGGGCATCGATCCTTCAAGGATCAAGCCCACCAAAACCACCTTCAAAGGTGTAATTCCAGGCGTAGAGGCCCGTTGTACGGGCTCCATAACACTGGAAGTGGTCTTTGGATCCCCGGATAACTTTCGAAGCAAGGAGTTAATCTTCGATATCGTCCCTTTACGTAGTGGCTATCATGCACTGCTTGGACGAACCGCATTCGCTCGATTCAATGCGGTACCACACTACGCATACCTCAAGCTCAAGATGCCAGGACCTCGTGGGGTTATAATAGTCAATGGAAACACAGACCGCTCTCTCCGTACAGAAGAGCACACTGCGGCCCTCGCGGTAGAAGTACAAAGCAGCCTTCTCCGGCAAACCACCAATCCGGCGACAACAACCCCAAACACCGTCAAGCGAGTTCGGAGTACCCTGCAACAAGATCGCCAGGCACGCCAAGAGCGCGACTAGCAGTCCGGCCTCCGCCCTAGCCCAATTCAGGCAGCATTTGTGCCGCGCGTACACAATTACGCACTCAAAATACCATGGGCATAGGCGGAGGCGCAACGGTGACGCGGTCCACAGTGCGGTTCAACCGCCGCATACTTTAAATAACCTTCCTTCTCTTTCAGGACCCTAATTTTGGGCAGCCCTCTCAGAAGACCAGATCATCGGGCTTATCATAGGAAAGAAAGCCAAGGGGACAAAAGGCTTTGCGCATACAGGGAATACCCAGGTGGTATCTGTCAATAATTGTTATACCTGTTTTACATACCCGCATGCGGCCCGCCCTTGGATAGGACATGTCAAATAGTCCTATTTGCTCCTGCTTAATGCATTAATAGTACACATACGCTTGGACGTATTATTTATCAATGGGAAATAATATATAGCGTCAGCTTATCATTCCTATCTTCACATTTTCCCTAAAAATGTTTATTTAATATTGAATCCGTATACTTTGGTACGTTTAGTTTGCTAGGGGCTTCTTACGGTGCCCCATAATACGACAAGATAAGTCCGAACACTTTCAACAGTGCGGCACCCCGAACTTATAGCATTATATGCATCAGCTCCGAATCATGTCTTGGGTCAATAGTTGGGTTTGCCCGGCTCCCTTGTTTTGGTACCTTATGTTCCGTTATATCGGCTAAGGTAGCGCAGGGAGAACTACTGCGATTGTGTCCCGGTTCTTCCGGACGAGCACCTCAGTATAGAAAGCCGAAAACTGACTGTCATGATGCGGTGAGAGCTGGTCGCTGTTCGAGTGGTCTTAAATCCTTAAAGATTTTTTCCGCTTCAGGCGTGGAATCGACCTTGTCCGATTTAGGTGTGTATAGCGCCCCAATTCGGCTTTCCGAATTCTAGGGGCTTCGCTGAAATTTAAAATTGTAGACTTCTATGGCTAAGTGAGAGTTATAAAGCCGCATAGTCCGATTGCCTTGTTCACAGTGCCAAACACCTCCTTCAAGGACCAAAATTTGGATAAAGAGTGTCTGGGTTTTCCACGAACACCCCGGTACTAGCTATGTGGGGGCGGAAGCCGACGACTGGCCTACTTTCAGAATTTTATAAACAGCCGCACAGAAGGTAATATTTTAAATCAACAAAGTGCCATATAGCACAAAAAAATTCGTTTTAATATTACAAAGACGACATGAGTACATTCACCCAAAGATTGTGTCCTTGGTACATTCATTGGCCACGAGGCGAGCGCCTTTCATAACACCATCATAATATTTCTCGGGGTAGCGATGCGCCTTGCCCTCCGGCGGTCCATCCTTCACCAGCTTCTCAGCATCCATCTTGGCCCAATGCATCTTCGCACGGGCAAAGGCCCGGCGGGCACCCTTAATGCGAACGGATCGCTTGATAACTTCAAGCCGCGGACAAGCATTTACCATCCGCTTTATAAGGCCGAAGTAGCTGGCGGGCAGGGGCTCACTAGGACACATCCGGACTATGAAATCCTTCATGGCCACTTCGGCCGCCCTGTGGAGTTCAACCAATTGCTTCAGTTGGTCACTCAGAGTGCATTGGGTGTTCGACTCCAGCATACTGGGACCAGAACAGCTTGCTACGTCTTGAGCTTGCATTGATTTTCCTCGAAGAGGAGAGGGTGATGCAGCAAGTGTAGCGTAAGTATTTCCCTCAGTTTTTGAGAACCAAGGTATCAATCCAGTAGGAGGCTCCTCAAAGGTCCCACGCACCTACACAAACAAACTGAGAACTCGCAACCAACGCAATAAAGGGGTTGTCAATCCCTTCACGGCCACTTGCGAAAGTGAGATCTAATAAAGATAGTATGATAAGATAAATATATTTTTGGTATTTAAGATATAGATGCAAAAAGTAAAGATGCAAATAAAAGTAGATTGAAAGCAAATATGATAAGAGGTAGACCCGGGAGCCATAGGTTTCACTAGAGGCTTCTCTCAAGATAGCATAAGTATTACGGTGGGTGAACAAATTACTGTCGAGCAATTGATAGAAAAACGCATAGTTATGAGATTATCTAGGCATGATCATGTATATAGGCATCACGTCCATAACAAGTAGACCGACTCCTGCCTGCATCTACTACTATTACTCCACACATCGACTGACTCCTGCCTGCATCTAGAGTATTAAGTTCATAAGAACAGAGTAACACATTAAGCAAGATGACATGATGTAGAGGGATAAACTCAAGCAATATGATATAAACCACATCTTGTTATCCTCGATGGCAACAATACAATACGTGCCTTGCAACCCTTTCTGTCACTGGGTAAGGACACCGCAAGATTGAACCCAAAGCTAAGCACTTCTCCCATGGCAAAAAAGATCAATCTAGTTAGGCCACACCAAACTGATAATTCGAAGAGACTTGCAAAGATAACTCAATCATACATAAAAGAATTCAGAGAAGATTCAAATATTATTCATAGATAAGCTTGATCATAAACCCACAATTCATCAGATCTTGACAAACACACCGCAAAAAGAGTTTACATCAAATAGATCTCCACAAGACAGGGGGAGAACATTGTATTGAGATCCAAAAAGAGAGAAGAAGCCATCTAGCTAATAACTATGGACCCGTAGGTCTGTGGTAAACTACTCACAACTCATCGGAGGGGCAAGGATGTTGATGTAGAAGCCCTCCGTGGTTGATTCCCCCTCCGGCAGAGTGCCGGCGAAGGCTCCAAGATGGGATCTCACGGATACAGAAGGTTACAGTGGTGGAAATTGTGTTTCGTGGTGCCCCTGGATGTTTTCGGGGTACGTAGGTATATATTGGAGGAAGAAGTACGTCGGTGGTCGCCCGAGGGGCCCACGAGACAGGGGGCGTGCCCTACAAGGGGGCCCCCTCCTATCTCGTGGAGCCCTCGGCTGCTTCTTGACTTGCACTCCAAGCTCTCCGGATCACGTTCGTTCCAAAAATCACGCTCCCGGAGGTTTCATTCCGTTTGGACTCTGTTTGATATTCCTTTTCTTCGAAATACCGAAATAGGCAAAAAACAGCAATATGGGCTGGGCCTCCGGTTAGTAGGTTAGTCCCAAAAATGATATAAATGTGTAAAATAAAGCCCATAAACATCCAAAAGGGGTAATATAATAGCATGGAACAATCAAAAATTATAGATACGTTGGCGACGTATCAAGCATCCCCAAGCTTAATTCCTGCTCGTCCTCGAGTAGATAAATGATAAAAAGAGAATTTTTGATGTGGAATGCTACCTAGCATAATTCATAATGTAATTTTCTTTATTGTGGCATGAATGTTCAGATCCAAATGATACAAAATAAAAGTTCATATTGACATAAGAAATAGTAATACTTCAAGCATACTAATCAAAGTAATCATGTCTTCTCAAAATAACATGGCCAAAGAAAGTTATCCCTACAAAATCATATAGTCTGGCTGTTGCTCTATCTTCATCACACAAACTATTTAATCATGCACAACCCCGAAGACAAGCCAAGCAATTGTTTCATACTTTAATAATCTCAAACTTTTTCAACTTTCACGCAATACATGAGCGTGAGCCATGGACATAACACTATATGTGGAATAGAATGGTGGTTGTGGAGAAGACAAAAAAAGAAGAAGATAGCCTCACATCAACTAGGCGTATCAACGGGCTATGGAGATGCCCATTAATAGATATCATTGTGAGTGAGTAGGGATTGCCATGCGACGGATGCACTAGAGCTATAAATAGAAGAAAGCTCAACAAAAGAAACTAAGTGGGTGTGCATCCAACTCGCTTGCTCACGAAGACCTAGGGCACTTTGAGGAAGCCCATCATTGGAATATACAAGCCAAGTTCTATAATGAAAAATTCCCACCAGTATATGAAAGTGACAACATATGAGACTCTCTATCATGAAGATCATGGTGCTACTTTGAAGCACAAGTGTGGAAAAAGAGATAGTAGCATTGTCCCTTCTCTCTTTTTCTCTTATTTTATTTTTTTTCTTTTCTTTTTTTTTCTTTGGCCTTTCTCTTTTTTTTTGGCCTTTCTCTTTTTTCTTCTTCTTTTTTTGTAAAGTCCGAAGTCTCATCCCGACTTGTGGGGGAATCAAAGTCTTCATCATCCTTTCCTCACTAGGACAATGCTCTAATAATGAAGATCATCACACTTTTATGGATTTACAACTCAAAGCTAGAACAAGATATGACTCTATATGAATGCCTTTGGCGGTGTACCGGGATATGCAATGAATCAAGAGTGACATGTATGAAAATTATGAAGGTGGCCTTGCCACAAATACAATGTCAACTACGTGATCATGCAAAGAGAAATATGAGAAAATTAATGCGTGTCATATGAACGGAACGGTGGAAAGTTGCATGGCAATATATCTAGGAATGGCCATGGAAATGCCATAATAGGTAGGTATGGTGGCTGTTTTGAGGAAGGTAAATGGTGGGTGTATGTTACCGGCGAAAGTTGCACGATACAAGAGAGGCTAGCAATGGTGGAAGAGTGAAAGGGTGCGTATAATCCATGGACTCAACATTAATCAAAAGAACTCATGCACTTATTGCAAAAATTTAGAAGTCATCAAAAAGCAAAGCACTACGCGCATGCTCCTAGGGGGATAGATTGGTAGGAAAATACCATCGCTCGTCCCCGACCGCCACTCATAAGGAAGGCAATCAATAAATAAAATTGTGCTCCAACTTCATCACAAAGCGGTTCACCATACGTGCATGCTATGGGAATCACAAACTTCAACACAAGTATTCTTTAAATTCATAATCACCCAACTAGCATAACTTTAATATTACTACCTCCATATCTCAAAACAATTATCAAGCATCAAATTGATCATAGCATCCAATTCACTTTCTATGATAGTTTTTATTATACCCAACTTGGATGCTCATCATTCTAGGACCAACTTTATGACCATAGCAAATACCATGCTGTTCTAAAATACTCTCAAAAACATATAAGTGAAGCATGAGAGACTAGTAATTTCTTCAAAATTAAGACACCACCGTGCTCTAAAAGATATAAGTGAAGCACTAGAGCAAAAACTATCAAGCTCAAAAGATATAAGTGAAGCACATAGAGTATTCTAGTAAATTCTAATCAAATAGGCTTCTCCCAAAAGGTGTGTACAGCAAGGATGATTGTGGTAAACTAAAAAGCAAAGACTAATATAATACACGATGCTCCAAGAAAAACACATATCATGTGGCGAATAAAAATATAGCTCCAAGTAAATTACCAATGAACGAAGACGAAAGAGGGGATGCCTTCCCGGGGCATCCCCAAGCTTAGGCTTTTGGCTATTCTTGAATATCTTGGGGTGCCTTGGGCATCCCCAAGATTAGGCTCTTGCCACTCCTTATTCCATAGTCCATAAAAGCTTTACCCAAAACTTGAAAACTTCACAACACAAAACTCAACAGGAAATCTTATAAGCTCCGTTAGTGAAAGAAAACAAAACCACCACATAAGGTACTGCAATGAACTCATTATTTATTTATTTTGGTGTTAAACCTACTGTATTCCAACTTCCTTATGGTTTATAAACTAATTTACTAGCCATAGATGCATTGAAATAAGCAAACAACACACGAAAAACAGAATCTGTCAAAAACAGAACAGTCTGTAGGAATCTGTAACTAATGCAAACTTCTGGAACTCTAAAAATCCTACCAAAATAGGAAGTCCTGGACAGTTTGTGTATTGAACAGCAGCAAAAATAATCAACGCAAAATCACGTTCCTGTGATTTAACAAAATTATATTCGTGCAAGAAAAGTTTCTGTTTTTCAGCAGAATCAAATCAACTATCATCGTAGGTTATCCTATAGGTTCTACTTGGCACAAACACTAATTAAAAGATAAAAATGCATCTAAACAGAAGGTAGATGCAAGATTTATTAATAAACAGGAGCAAAAAAACATAAAGAAAATTGGGTTGCCTCCCAACTAGCGCTATCGTTTAACGCCCCTAGCTAGGCATAAAAAGCAAAGATAGATCTAACGAGTGCCATCTTTGGCACTGAATTAATAAGTAGCACGAATGATAGATTCGTAAAGTAATTTGACTTTCTTTCTTGGAAAGTGCTCCATGCCTTTCTTTAAGGGAAATTGGAATCTAATATTCACTTCCTTCATATCAATAATCGCACCAATCGTTGTAAGGAAAGGTCTACCAAGAATAATAGGGCAAGAAAGATTGCAATCTATATCAAGAACGATAAAAATCTACGGGCACCAAATTTCTATTTGCAACAATAAGAACATCATTGATCCTTCCCATTGGCTTTTTAATGGTGGAATCCGCAAGGTGCAAATTTAAAGAGCAATCATCAAGATCATGGAAACCTAGAATATCACATAAAGTTTTCGGAATCGTGGAAATACTAGCACCCAAATCACACAAAGCAAAACACTCATAATCTTTAATTCTAATCTTTATAGTAGGTTCCCACTCATCATTAAGTTTTCTAGGTATAGAAACTTCCAAATTAAGTTTTTCATCATAAGATTGCATCAAGGCATCAACGATATGTTTGGTAAAAGCTTTATTTTGACTATAAGCATGAGGAGAATTAACAACAGATTGCAACAAGGAAATACAACCTTTTAAAGAGCAATTGTCATAATCAAATTCCTTGAAATCCGAGATAGAAGGTTCAATATTATTAGAAGTTGAGGATTCTCCAATCTCACTTTTACCAAATTTAGCATCAAGATCTAAAGATTCCGAATTCTTGGGACGCCTTCTAGGCAAAGTTGATTCATCATCAGTCCCATAATCATCAAAATTCATATTGCAAAACATAGATCTAATAGTAGACACATCAATAACTTTAAGATCCTCATCATTATTTTCACGGAAACTAGAAGAACAGGCTTTTATAAAGCTTTCTTTTTTAGCACGCAATCTAGCGGTTCTTTCCTTACACTCATCAATGGAAATTCTCATTACTTTGAGGGACTCATTGATATCATGCTTAGGGGGAGAGGATCTAAGTTTAAGAGAATCAACATCAAGCAAAAGTCTATCAATGTTCCTAGCCAAATCATCAACTTTGAGCAATTTTTCTTCAATCAAAGCATTAAAATTCTATTGAGAAATCATAAATTCTTTCACACTATTCTCAAAATCAGAGAGCATCTTATTAAAATTACCATAAGAATTACTGTAGGAATTTCCATAATTATTAGAGGAATTACTAGGGAACTGTCTAGCATTAAAATTTCCTCTATAAGCATTGTTTCCAAAACTATTCCTACCAACAAAATTCACATCCATAGATTCATTATTATTCTCAATCAAATAAGACAAAGTCATATCATTGGGATCAAGAGGAGTATTTTTAGTAGCAAACAATTTCATAAGTTCATCCATCTTTCCACTCAAAACATTGATTTCTTCTATAGCATGCACTTTTTTACTAGAAGATCTTTCGGTGTGCCATTGAGAATAATTAGCCATAATATTATCAAGTAGTTTTGTAGCATGTCCTAACGTGATTTCCATAAACGTGCCTCCCGCGGCCGAATCTAAGAGATTTCTAGAAGCAAAGTTCAAACCGGCATAAAATTTTTGTATGATCATCCATAAATTCAAACCATGAGTAGGGCAATTGCGAAGCATCAATTTCATTCTTTCCCAAGATTGGGCAACATGCTCATGATCAAGTTGTTTAAAATTCATAATATCGTTCCTAAGAGTGATGATCTTAGCGGGAGGAAAATACTTAGAGATAAAAGCATCTTTGCACTTGTTCCAAGAATCAATACTATTTTTAGGCAAAGACGAAAACCAAACTTTAGCACAATCTCTAAGTGAAAACGGAAATAACTTCGATTTGACAATATTGTTATCTGTATCTTTCTTCTATTGCATATCACACAAATCAACAAAATTGCTTAGATGAGTAGCGGCATCTTCACTAGGAAGGCCAGCGAATTGATCTTTCATAGCAAGATTCAGCAAAGCAGTATTGATTTCACAAGACTCAACATCATTAAGAGGAGCAATCGGAGTACTAAGGAAATCATTATTATTGGTATTCGAGAAATCACACAATTTGGTATTATCTTGCGCCATGGCAACAAGTAATCCAACACACAAGCAAATAGAAAAACGGCAAGCAAAAAAGAGAGGAGGAGATTGGGAAAGAGAGGGCGAATAAAATGACAAGGGTGAAGTGGGGGAGAGGAAAACGAGAGGCAAATGGCAAATAATGTAAATGCGAGGTAGATGGGTTTGTGATGGGTACTTGGTATGTCTTGACTTGAGCGAAGACCCCCCGGCAACGGCGCCAGAAATCCTTCTTGCTACGTCTTGAGCTTGCGTTGGTTTTCTTCGAAGAGGAGAGGGTGATGCAGCAAGTGTAGCGTAAGTATTTCCCTCAGTTTTTGAGAACCAAGGTATCAATCTAGTAGGAGGATCCTCAAAAGTCCCACGCACCTACACAAACAAACTAAGAACTCGCAACCAACACAATAAAGGGGTTGTCAATCCCTTCACGGCCACTTGCAAAAGTGAGATCTAATAAAGATAGTATGATAAGATAAATATATTTTTGGTATTTTATGATATAGATGCAAAAAGTAAAGATGCAAAAAGAAGTAGATTGAAAGCAAATATGATAATAGATAGGCCCGAGGGCCATAGGTTTCACTAGAGGTTTCTCTCAAGATAGCATAAGTATTACGGTGGGTGAACAAATTACTGTCGAGCAATTGATAGAAAAGCGCATAGTTATGAGATTATCTAGGCATGATCATGTATATAGGCATCACGTCCATAACAAGTAGACCGACTCCTGCCTGCATCTACTACTATTACTCCACACATCGACCGACTCCTGCCTGCATCTAGAGTATTAAGTTCATAAGAACAGAGTAATGCATTAATCAAGATGACATGATGTAGAGGGATAAACTCAAGCAATTTAATATAAACCCCATCTTGTTATCCTCGATGGCAACAATACAATACGTGCCTTGCAACCCTTTCTGTCACTGGGTAAGGACACCGCAAGATTGAACCCAAAGCTAAACACTTCTCCCATGGCAAGAAAGAACAATCTAGTAGGCCAAACCAAACTGATAATTCGAAGAGACTTGCAAAGATAACTCAATCATACATAAAAGAATTCAGAGAAGATTCAAATATTATTCATAGATAAGCTTGATCATAAACCCACAATTCATCGGATCTCGACAAACACACCGCAAAAAGTGTTTATATCGAATAGATCTCCACAAGAGAGGGGGAACATTGTATTGAGATCCAAAAAGAGAGAAGAAGCCATCTAGCTAATAACTATGGACCCGTAGGTCTGTGGTAAACTACTCACAACTCATCGGAGGGGCAAGGATGTTGATGTAGAAGCCCTCTGTGGTTGATTCCCCCTCCGGCAGAGTGCCGGCGAAGGCTCCAAGATGGGATCTCGCGGATACAGAAGGTTACGGTGGTGGAAATTGTGTTTCATGGTGCCCCTGGATGTTTTCGGGGTACGTAGGTATATATAGGAGGAAGAAGTACGTCAGTGGCCGCCCGAGGGGCCCACGAGACAGGGGGCGCACCCTATAGGGGGGGGCTCCTATCTCGTGGAGCCCTCGGCTGCATCTTGACTTGCACTCCAAGCTCTCCGGATCACGTTCATTCCAAAAATCACGCTCCCGAAGGTTTCATTCCATTTGGACCCCGTTTGATATTCCTTTTCTTCGAAATACTGAAATAGGCAAAAAAAACAGCAATATGGGTTGGGCCTCCGGTTAGTAGGTTAGTCCCAAAAATGATATAAATGTGTAAAATAAAGCCCATAAACATCCAAAAGGGGTAATATAATAGCATGGAACAATCAAAAATTATAGATACGTTGGAGACGTATCACAACTTCTCCGTTGAGCTCCCCTCTTCGGCACGGTAGAACTCCGTGGCATCCGATATGCTGCGTTGCAGATCTGCGAATGCCCCTGTAGAGCTCCGTATTCGGTTAAGTAAAAGAAATGTCTCCTCCACATGCTTGCTTTGCATAATGAATGCTTTACCCGCCGCTATCTTCTTGGCCGCCTGGATTTTCTGCTGGGCCTTTTGGGCTTCGGCATTGGCATCTTTCGTGCTCAAAAGGGCCTTCGCATGCTCAGACTCTTTCGTCTTGAAGTCACGCTCCAAGGACTCGAACTTCTTGCCGAGCTCCTGGAGCTCTTGCTGTACCTCACCCACCCTAGCATCTTGCTTTTCACGCTCAATGCGCTCCGTGGACGCCTTGTCTTCGGCCTCGGATAGCGCTTTCTTCAGGGCCGCCACTTCGGTCGTGGCCCCTATTACAAAATCATGACGCTTTTTGTTAGCGTCACCAATCTTTTCTCCTGTATATGATATGTGAACGGGGTATCACTCACCTTTGTTCTCTTCGAGCTGCCTCTTCGTGAGGCTGAGCTCCAGGTCCCGTTTGAGTCTGGTGACCTCTGTTGTACGGGCAGCAGCGGCAAGTAGCACCGCTTGTTTATTCACATAGACACATACTTTTAGATTCTTGCGGTTTAAAGTTGACCCTCCGTTTGGCTTTTCTTTCCAAACACCAAACAGAGTATCAGGGGCTACTGTCTATTGGGTGATGATTTCTCGCACTTTTTATTACTTACCTCAAAGCCTATCAAGAGGCTGGTGCAGGCTTCGGTCAATCCGCTTTTTGAATCACCGCACTCATAAGAGTACGGTTCTCTTCATCCATGGAAGCACCGCGAAGCACTTCCAGCAGACTATCCGACGCCTCTGGCGCAACGGAAGTCATCGGCACGGCCGGCTCGCCCTCCTTAGCGAGGGGCTGCCTACCTGAATTCGGAACCTTTGGAGGTTCCGGCACAGTGACCGGCTGGGAGACCAACTTGTTGCGGCTCTCGTCAGCATAATCTGTGGGGATCTTACTCCCCATGTGCCCGGCGTCTGGAATTTCGCCTTGGGGCGTCTCCAGAGCCGCTGTTGGGGAACGTAGTAATTTCAAAAAAATTCCTATGCACACGGAAGATCATGGTGATGGCATAGCAACGAGAGGGGAGAGTGTTCGTCCACGTACCCTCGTAGACCGTAAGCGGAAGCGTTATGACAACGCGGTTGATGTAGTCGTACGTCTTCACGATCCGACCAATCCAAGTACCGAACGTACGACACCTCCGAGTTCAGCACACGTTCAGCTCGATGACGATCCCCGGACTCCGATCCAGCAAAGTGTCGGGGATGAGCTCTGTCAGCACGACGGCGTGGTGACGATGATGATGTTCTACCGGCGTAGGGCTTCGCCTAAACTCCGCGACGATATGACCGAGGTGGAATATGGTGGAGGGGGGCACCGCACACGGCTAAGGAACGATCTTGAAGATCAACTTGTGTGTCTATGGGGTGCCCCCCCTGCCCCCGTATATAAAGGAGCAAGGGGGGAGGCCGGCCGGCCCCTTGGGCGCGCCAAGGGAGGAGGAATCCTCCTCCTGGTAGGAGTAGGACTCCTCCTTTCCTACTCCTACTAGGAGGGGGAAGGAAGGGGGAGAGGGGGAAGGAAAGGGGGGGCGCCGCCCCCCCCCCCCCTCCTAGTCCAATTCGGACCAGAGGGGGGAGGGGGCGTGCGGCCCATGCTGGCCGCCCCTCTCTCCTTTCCCCTCAGGCCCATAAGGCCCAATACTCTCCCGAGAGGTTCCGGTAACCCCCCCCCCCCCCCGGCACTCCGGTTTTCTCCGAAATCATCCGGAATACTTCCGGTGTCCGAATATAGTCGTCCAATATATCAATCTTTATGTCTCGACCATTTCGAGACTCCTCGTCATGTCCGTGATCACATCCGGGACTCCGAACAAACTTCGGTACATCAAAACTTATAAACTCATAATAAAACTATCATCGTAACGTTAAGCGTGCGGACCCTACGGGTTCGAGAACTATGTAGACATGACCTAGAACCATTCTCGGTCAATAACCAATAGCGGGAGCTGGATGCCCATATTGGTTCCTACATATTCTACGAAGATCTTTATCGGTCAAACCGCATAACAACATACGTTGTTCCCTTTGTCATCGGTATGTTACTTGCCCGAGATTCGATCGTCGGTATCCAATACCTAGTTCAATCTCGTTACCGGCAAGTCTATTTACTCGTTACGTAATGCATCATCCCGTGACCAACTCATTGGTTACATTGCTTGCAAGGCTTATAGTGATGTGCATTACCGAGAGGGCCCAGAGATACCTCTCCGACAATCGGAGTGACAAAACCTAATCTCGAAATACGCCAACTCAACATGTACCTTCGGAGACACCTGTAGTACTCCTTTATAATCACCCAGTTACGTTGTGACGTTTGGTAGCACCCAAAGTGTTCCTCCGGTAAACGGGAGTTGCATAATATCATAGTTACATGAACATGTATAAGTCATGAAGAAAGCAATAGCAACATACTAAACGATCAAGTGCTAGGCTAACGGAATGGGTCATGTCAATCACATCATTCTCCTAATGGTGTGATCCCGTTAATCAAATGACAACTCTTTTGTCCATGGCTAGGAAACATAACCATCTTTGATTCACGAGCTAGTCAAGTAGAGGCATAGTGGCACTATGTTTGTCTATGTATTCACACATGTATTATGTTACCGGTTAATACAATTCTAGCATGAATAATAAACATTTATCATGAAATAAGGAAATAAATAATAACTTTATTATTGCCTCTAGGGCATATTTCCTTCAGCCGCCTCCCCCTGCTCTGGTACCCTTTGGGACCACACCTACGTGTCATCCGTAGGCCGAGGGGAGGTGGCCGTCGGGAGCGAATTCGTCGCCGAATCGCTCAGAGATCCATCCGAAGAGGATGCCTCGGGATGAGCCCTGGCCGGACTGCATATACGTGTTCGGCGTCATAACAAACTATGAAGCTAAGTCGCACTAAAGTATTACGGAGTGCGGATACTTATGATCTCACCAGGGGCTTGCCCCTGGGCAGCCATTCCTCCTTGCTGTAGGCGGCCGTGGTGGAGTGATCCGAAAGGGACACCTTTCCCTTCTTTGGAGTCCTAGCCTCCCCCTATGTGGCGGCCTTCCTTTTCTTCTCCTTCCCAATGTAGGAAGGCGGAATTTCTTCGTGTTTTCCCCCGCCTCCGCGGGAGGAATCTGCCTCGTCGTCCTCGGACGACGAGTCTATGACGGCCTTGCACTGGGGACCCTTCCTGGTCCCTAGGGCCGCCCTCCTAGATCCTACGGCCTCCCAGGATGGGGTGGCCCTTTTCTTCTCCTCCTCCCCTTGATGGGAGGAGCGTGCCTCATCATCTTCGGACGAGGCGTCCGGTGTGACCTTACAACGGAGACCCTTCCTGGTCCCCATGGCCTTCTTTTCGGCCTTCTTTTCTGGCATCTTGTAAGGCGCCGGGACTAGCATGTCCGTCAGGAGAGTGGTCGCTGGATCTTCTGGCAGTGGAGCTGGACAGTCGATCCGCTCCACCGTCACCATGTAATCCTGATTAAATACACACGATGACTTAAAATCCTCCCATGAGTATGCCGGGAAAGGTACATCTGGTGATGGTCAGAAAACTCACCGGATGGCCGAGCCGCATGGCGTGGAGTCCGCGGTCCTCGGATGTGGGAGGAGGTATTTTGGAGGCCTTGAATAGCACCTTCCATGCGTCCTTGTGCGTCGTGCCATAAAGCTCTCGAAGTGTCTGGTGTTCGGCCAGATCGAACTCCCACAGATTGAATGCCCGTCTTTGGCACGGAAGGATTCGGCGGAAGAGCATGACCTGGACCTCATTGACAAGTTTGATCTTCTTGTCCATCATATTTTTAATGCAGTTTTGAAGTCCTGTCAACTCCGCAGGTTTGCCCCAGGCTAGGACCTTCTTTTCCCCGGAAGTGAGCCGCATGGGAATTCTGGATCGGAATTCGGGGGCCGTCGCCCAGTTGGCGTCGTGCGGCTCGGTGATGTAGAACCACCCCAATTTCCACCCCTTCATGGTCTTCGCGAAGGAGCCGTCAAGCCAGGTAACATTGGGCATACTTCCCACCATGGAGCCCCCGCACTCCGCTTGCTGGCCGCTCACGATCTTCAGCTTCACGCAGAAGATTCGTAGCCACAGGACAAAGTGGGGCTTGATGCGGAGGAAGGCCTCGCACATGACGATAAACGCCAAGATGTTGAGGACGAAATTTGGGGCTAGATCATGGAAGTCCAGCCCATAGTAAAACATGAGCCCACGGACAAAGGGATGAAGTGGAAATCCCAGTACGCGGACGGAATGGGCGAGGAACACGACCCTCTCATGGGGTCCCGGAGTTGGAATGATTTGCCCTGCATCCGGAAGCCGGTGCGCAATATCTGCGGCCAAGTATTCGGCCGCCCGGAGCTTCGTAATATGCTCCTCCTTGACGGAGGAAGGCACCCACTTGCCTCCCGCTCCGGACATGTTTGGTTGTGCGGAGAAGGCGAGAACTAGGGCGCTAGAGCTCTAGGGTGCGAGAATGGATGAACAAAGGAGGAAGAAGGCATGGGTAAAAATGGGAGATCCTTATCCCTTTATAGAGGTGGCGAAAACGGTGCGCCTCCCCACTTGCCCGTTGAAAATCGCTTATTTCCCAAGTGCCACGATTGATAGCGTGGTGGGGTTACCCGTACCCGTATTGATTAGAATCCTGTGATAAGGGGACATGATCTCTGCTTCGACGAGACGTGCCGAGGAAGCCGCCTCGCAATATGTGCGGTGGCTGGTTGTGGGAAAACGGTTCGAATAATGACTCGACCATGGTGTGATGGCACGTTATCTAAAGTTGTCAGCAGATTATATTTGTGGAATAATCATTCTCTCTATGGTGGTATGTGAAAATCGCCTTGCAGAGCCGGACACGATTTAAGTGTTCGACGTTTACATTGGAGTATTCGGAGATGGAACCCGCCTTGCAATGCCGAAGACAATCTGCGCACCGGACTCATCGTCATTGAAGCCTGGTTCAGGGGCTATTGAGGGAGACCTGGATTAGGGGGTACACGGACGGCCGGACTATATACTTTGGCCGGACTGTTGGACTGTGAAGATACAAGACTCAAGACTTCGTCCCGTGTCCGGATGGGACTCTCCTTTGCGTGGAAGACAAGCTTGGCGATCCGGATGTTAGATCTCCTTCTTTGTAACTGACTCTGTGTAAAGCCTAGCCCCCTCCGGTGTCTATATAAACCGAAGGGTTTAGTCTCTAGGAGAACAATCATAATCATCATAGGCTAGCTTCTAGGGTTTAGCCTCTACGATCTTGTGGTAGATCTACTCTTGTAATACTCATATCATCAAGATCAATTAAGCAGGAAGTAGGGTTTTACCTCCATCGAGAGGGCCCGAACCTGGGTAAAACATCGTGTCCCCTGCCTCCTCATTAGCCTTAGACGCACAGTTCGGGACCCCCTACCCGAGATCCGCCGGTTTTAACACCGACACCTCCCCCCCCCCCCCCCCCCCCCGCTGAATTTATTGATGGGCCCCACTTTCCCACTAACATCCAACTAAAAAACTGTAGCATCAACTTGTAAAAATAATTCCGTATGCATAGCATTGTTGTTGGTAACACTGTCATGTAGGTTTCTCACACCATTAGCGGAAATTCGCAGGGACACACAGGTTGCGGCGGTGGGTGGTTGGGGGGCGCACCTGCTAAGCCCTTCTTAATGCTACCTCTTGAGCTTGCATTGGTTTTCCCTTGAAGAGGAAAGGGTGATGCAGCAAAGTAGCATAAGTATTTCCCTTAGTTTTGAGAACCAAGGTATAATTCCAGTAGGAGACGACGTACAAGTCACCGAATACCTGCACAAACAATCAAGAACTTGCAACCAACGTGATAAAGGGGTTGTCAATCCCTTCACGGTCACTCGCAAACGTGAGATCTGGTAGAGATAGATAAATGGTAAAGTAAATATTTTTGGTATTTTTGGTTGTAATGATTGGAAAGTAAAGATTGCAGAATAATAGATCAGAAACTAGCAAGATGTAAACGAGATTCAATATAATGGAAAAGAGACCCGGGGGTCATAGGTTTCACTAGTGGCTTCTCTCGAGATAGCATGTATTTGAAGGAAATATGCCCTGGAGGCAATAATAAAGTTATTATTTATTTCCTTAATTTATGATAAATGGTTTTTATTCATGCTAGAATTGTATTAACCGGAAACTTAGTACATGTGTGAATACATAGACAAAACATATAGTCCCTAGTATGCCTCTACTTGACTAGCTCGTTAATCAAAGATGGTTATGTTTCCTAACCATAGACATGTGTTTTAATTTGATGAACGGGATCACATCATTAGGAGAATGATGTGATGGACATGACCCATCCGTTAGCTTAGCATTATGATCGTTACAGTTTCATTGCTGCTGCTCTCTTCATGACTTATACATGTTCCTCAGACTATGAGATTATGCAAACTCCCGAATACCCCGGAAGAAACTTTGTGTGCTACCAAACTTCACAACGTAAATGGGTGATTATAAAGGTGCTCTATAGGTCTCTCCAAAGGTGTTTGTTGGGTTGGCATAGATCGAGATTAGGCTTTGTCACTCCGTGTTTCGGAGAGGTATCTCTAGGCCCTCTCTATAATACTCATCACTATAAAGCCTTGCAAGCATTGTGACTAATGAGTTAGTTGCGGGATGAAGTATTACGGAACGAGTAAAGAGACTTGCCGGTAACGAGATTGAACTAGGTATGATGATACCGATGGTCGAATCTCGGGCAAGTAACATTCCAATGACAAAGGGAACAAATATGTTGTTATGTGGTTTGACCGATAAAGATCTTCGTAGAATATGTAGGAGCCAATATGAGCATCCATGTTACGCTATTGGTTATTGACCGGAGATGTGTCTCGTTCATGTCTACATAGTTCTCGAACCCGTAGGGTCCGCACGCTTAACGTTCGATGACGATATGTATTATGAGTTATGTGTTTTTGATGACCGAAGTTTGTTTTGAGTCCCGGATGAGAACACGGACGTGACGAGGAGTCTTGAAATGGTCGAGACATAAAGATTGATATATTGGACGACTATATTCGGACACCGGAAGTGTTCCGAAGAAGTTTCGGATAAAACCGGAGTGCCGGAGGGTTACCGGACACCCCCCCCCCCCCCCCCGAGAAATAATGGGCCTTAGTGGAGAGAGAGGAGGGCTGCAGGAGGGCTGGCCGCCCCCCCCCTTGAGTCTGAATAGGACAAGGGAAGAGGGGTGGCGCCCCCCCTTTTTTCCTTCTCCCTCTCCTTCCTTCCCCCTCTCTCCTTCTTGGTGGAAACCTACTAGGACTTGGAGTCCTAGTAGGATTCCCCCTTTGGGGGCGCACCAAGGAGGGATGGCCGGCCTCCCCTCCATCCTTTATATACGGGGGGGCAGGGGGCACCCTAGAACACACAAGTCGATCTTTTAGCCGTGTGCGGTGCCCCCCCTCCATAGTTACACACCTCGATCATACCGTTGTGGAGCTTAGGCGAAGCCCTGCGCCGGTAGCATCATCATCACCGTCGCCATGCCATCATGCTGCTAACAGAACTCACCCTCGGCCTCAACTGGATCAAGAGGACGAGGGACGTCATCGAGCTGAACGTGTGCTGAACGCGGAGGTGCCGTACGTCCGGTACTTGGATCGGTTGGATCGCGAAGACGTTCGACTACATCAGACGCGTTATTGAAATGCTTACGCTTTCGGTCTACGAGGGTACGTGGACACACTCTCCCCTCTCATTTCTATGCATCACCTAGATAGATCTTGCGTGATCGTAGGATTTTTTTGAAATTACTGCGTTCCCCAACAGTGGTATCAGAGCCAGGTCTATGTGTAGATGTTATATGCACGAGTAGAACACAAAGAGCTGTGGGCGATAATAGTCATACTTCTTACTAGCATGTCATACTTTGATTCAGCGCTATTGTTATATGAAGCGACTCAGACCGACATTACGTGTACACTTACGCGAGGCTGGTTCTATCGACGTGCTTCGCACATAGGTGGCTAGTGAGTGTCTGTTGCTCCAACTTTAGGTGAATCGAGTGTGGCTATGCTCGGTCCTTGTTGAAGGTTAAAACAGCACACTTGACAAAAAATCGTTGTGGTTTTGATGCGTAGGTAAGAACGGTTCTTGCTAGAAGCCCATTGCAGCCATGTAAAACTTGCAACAACAAAGTAGAGGACGTCTGACTTATTTTTGCAGGGCTTGCTATGATGTGATATGGTCAAGACATTGATAACCCACAAGTATAGGGGATCAATTGTAGCCTCTTTCGATAAGTAAGAGTGTCAAACCCAATGAGGAGCTAAAGGTAGAACAAATATTCCCTCAAGTTCTATCACCACCGATACAACTCTACGCACACTTGACGTTCGCTTTACCTAGAACAAGTATGAAACTAGAAGTACTTTGTAGGTGTTGTTGGATAGGTTTGCAAGATAATAAAGAGCACGTAAATAAAAAGTAGGGGCTGTTTAGATAAAGATGCAATAAAGTAAATATAGTGAGTGTGGAAAAGTGGTGGTAGAAGTTGTGAAATTGTCCCTAAGTAATTGACTACGTTACTAGACCGATAATCACTATTGCAATTTTATTTGAGGGAGACGCATAAGCTAACATACTTTCTCTTCTTGGATCATATGCACTTATGATTGGAACTCTAGCAAGCATCCGCAACTACTAATGATCATTAAGTTAAAACCCAACCATAGCATTAAATCATCAAGTCCCCTTTATCCCATACGCAAACAACCTACTTACTCGGGTCTGTGCTTCTGTCACTCACGCCACCCACCATAAGCAAATCATGAACATATTGCAAACCCTACAGCGGGAATCCCTCACGCTTGCACGACACAGAGAGCACCATAGGACAACACCAATAATAAAACATGCAACTCAAACCAATCATAGCAATTCATCAATCACCGATAGGACAACGAAAATCTACTCAGACATCATAGGATGGTAACACATCATTGGATAATAATATGAAGCATAAAGCACCATGTTCAAGTGGAGGGTACAGCGGGTTGCGGGAGAGTGGACCGCTGAATATAGATGGGGGGAAGGTGATGGAGATGTTGGTGAAGATGGCGGAGGTGTTGGTGAAGATCATTGTGATGATGATGGCCCCCGGCGGCGTTCCGGCGCCACGGGAAGCAATGGGGAGAGGGGCTCCCTTCTTCTTCTTCTTCCTTGACCTTCTCCCTACATGGGATAAGGGTTTCCCCTCTGGTCCTTGGCTCCCATGGCGTGGGAGGGGCGAGAGCCCCTCCGAGATTGGATCTATCTCTCTGTTTCTCCGTTCCCTGATTCTGCCCTTCCACCGTTTCTTTTATATCCGGAGATCCGTCACTCCTATTGGGGTGAATCTTTTGCCCAGATCTTTCTCATAAAATTAGCTTTCTTGCGGCAAAAGAAGAGCGTCAACCGCCTTACGGGGTGCCCAGGAGAGTCCAGGGCGCGCCTGCCTCCATGGGGCGCGTCCCTGTCTCCTGGCCCCCTCGGGTACCGTCTCGCGTTGATTTTACTTCCCAAAAATCATAAATATTCCAAAATAATTCTTTGTCCGTTTTTATCCCGTTTGGACTCTGTTTGATATGGTTTTTCTGCGAAACATAAAACATGCAACAAACATGAACTGGCACTGGGCACTGGATCAATATGTTAGTCTCAAAAATAGTATAAAAAGTTGCCAAAAGTATATGAAAGTTGAATAATATTGGCATGGAACAATCAAAAATTATAGATACGACGGAGACGTATCAGCATCCCCAAGCTTAATTCTTGCTCGTCCTCGAGTAGGTAAATGAAAAAAAATTGATGTGGAATGCTACCTAGCATAATCTTCATCATATGTCTAATCATGGCATGAATATTAAGACACGAGTGATTCTAAGCAATAGTCTATCATTTAACATAAAAACAATACTCCCTCCGTTCCATAATATAGTGCCTATAGGTTTTTGGAAAAGTCAAACCTTACAAACTTTGATCAAGTTTATGGAGAAAAACATTTACATTTAGAATGCCTAACAAATATTATTATATTCATTGTAAGATGTATTTTCATATTTTATATATTTGATATTGTATATATAAATAGTTTTCTTTATAAACTTGGTCAAAGTTTATAAAGTTTGATTTTATAAAAAATCTATAGGCATTACATTATGGAACGGAGGGAGTAATACTTAGGGCATCCCAACAAACAATCATGTCTTTCAAAATATCAATGCTTCAGAACATTATCCCTACAAAATCATATAGTCTGGTATGCTCCCTTTTCTTAACACAAGGTACCCCTCATGCCTATTCCGCTGTCAGCCAAGCAATTGTTTCATACATTAGTATTCTCAAACTTCTCAACCTTCACGCAATACATGAGCGTGAGCCATGGATATAGCACTATGGATGGAATAGAATATGATGGTGGGGGTTATGTGGAGAAGACAGAAAGGGAGAAAGTCTCACATCGACGCGGCTAATCAACGGGCTATGGAGATTCCCATCAATTGATGTCAATGCGGGGTGTAGGGATTGCCATGCAATGGATGCACTAGAGCTATAAGTGTATGAAAGCTCAAACGGAAACTAAGTGGGTGTGCATCCAACTTGCTTGCTCATGAAGACCTAGGGCATTTGAGGAAGCCCATTGTTGGAATATACAACCCAAGTTCTATAATGAAAATTCCTACTAGTATATGAAAGTGATAACATAGGAGACTCTCTATATGAAGAACATGGTGCTACTTTGAAGCACAAGTGTGGTAAAAGGATAGTAACATTGCCCCTGTTCTTTCTTTTTTTTTGGGCGGGCTTCTTTGGCCCCCTTTTTTTATTTAGGATTCTTTGGCCTCTCTTTTTTTCTTGTTTTTCATGGGGCAATGCTCTATAATGATGATCATCACACTTTTATTTACTTACGACTCAATATTACAACTCGATACTAGAACAAAGATATGACTCTATATGAATGCTTTCGGCGGTGTACCGGGATGTGCAACGATCTAGCATAACAATGACATCAGAAACGGACAAGCAATGAAAACATCATGCTAGCTATCTTACGATCATGCAAGGCAATATGACAATGAATGCTCAAGTCATGTATATGATGATGATGGAAGTTGCATGGCAATATATCTCGAAATGGCTATGGAAATGCCATGATATGTAGGTATGGTGGATGTTTTGAGGAAGATATAAGGAGGCTTATGTGTGATAGAGCATATCGTATCACGGGGTTTGGATGCACCGGCGAAGTTTGCACTGACTCTCGAGGTGAGAAAGGGCAATGCACGGTACCGAAGAGGCTAGCAATGATGGAAGGGTGAGAGTGCGTATAATCCATGGACTCAACATTAGTCATAAAGAACTCACATAATTATTGCAAAAATTTATTAGCCCTCGAAACAAAGTACCACATGCATGCTACTAGGGGGGAGGTTGGTATGAGTTAACCATCACGCGCCCCCGACCTTCACGCAAAGATAAACAATCAAAATACAATGCGCGCCAATTTGGTTACATAGTTAGTAGACCATACGTGCATGCTTCGGGAATCACAAACCTTAACACCAACATCCTTACTAAACACAACCATCTAACCTCACACATATTATCATCACTATATCACAAAACTATTGCAAGGAATCGAACATATCATATTCAGTGATCCACAAGTTTATGTAGGATTTTATGACTAACCATGTGAATGACCAATTCCTGTCATCTCTCTAAATAGATATAAGTGAAGCAAGAGAGTTTAATTCTTTCTACAAAAGATAGGCCCACGCTCTAACAAATATAAGTGAAGCAAAAGAGCATTCTACAAATGGCGGTTTTCTATGTGAAGAGAAATAGGCAATCCAAACTTCAAATGATATAAGTGAAGCACATGAAGCATTCTATAAAGCCATACTCAAAAGATTTAAGTGAAGTGCAATGATCATTCTATAAATTAACCAAGGACTATCTCATACCAGCATGGTGCATAAAATAAAAGTGAAAACTAAATGCAAAAGATGCTGCAAGACTTGCACATATCACATGAACGAAACGAATACGAAAACATACCGATGCTTGTTGAAGAAAGAGGGGATGCCTTCCTGGGCATCCCCAAGCTTAGATGCTTGAGTCTCCTTGAATATTTACTTGGGGTGCCTCGGGCATCTCCAAGCTTGAGCTCTTGCCTCTCTTCCTTTTTCTCATATTGAGACCTCCTCGATCAAACACTTCACCCACACAAAACTCAACAGAAAACTCGGTAAGATCCGTTAGTATAATAAAGCAAATAACTACTCTAAGTACTGTTGAAAACCAGTTGATATTTTGTTTTTGCATTGTGTCTACTATAATATAGCTTTTTCATGGCTTAATCCACTGATATAAATTGATAGATTCATCAAAACAAGCAAACTATGCATCAAAAACAGAATCTGTCAAAACAGAACAGTCTGTAGCAATCTGAACATTCACCATACTTATGTTACCCCAAACATTCTACAAAAATTAGGAAAAATGAGAAATTTGCACAGAAAGACAGTGCAAAAAGAATCAGAACCATTTGACGTTCCAGTTAAAAATCTAAAATCGCGCACTACAGCCAAAGTTTCTGTCCTGCACCGTACAAACCAACAAGCATTGTAAACATTCTAAAGGCAAACCTCGGCACATTATTTTTATAATACAATGGAATTGTACAATGGGATAATTATTTTTGTTGAAAAGTTTCTGTAATTAAGATTCACAAAGTTTCCGTGAGCATGAACAAAGTTCAAGGCTAGCTCCCACTTCAACAATGCTTGTCTTTCTCACTTTCACTTTCCTTTTTGAAAAGTTTTGGGTTCCCCCCTTTATTTTTTTGTTTTTAAACTATATGAAAGCACACAATATAATTAAATGACTCTCTAAAACTTCCGGGTTGTCTCCCTGGCAGCGCTTTGTTTAAAGCCATTAAGCTAGGCAAATAGTGCTCAAGTAATGGATCCACCCGGATCCCAAGGTATATCAAAGAAAATTTTAATTAACAATGATTTGTAATTTAGTAGTGAGCACAAGGTAACATATATCAAGAAATAACAAAGTCTAACTCTCTTCCGATGCATCGGCATGTCATAAAAGAACAATTCATGCACACCAAGTAAAGGCCAATGCATAGTATAAGCAGTTTCTTGCAATTTTATCATATTGGAAACATAGAGAGGTGGAGATATAGTTCATCCCTCATAATAATTGAAAGTAGAAGAAGCAAGCACATGCATATTACATTCATAAAAATTATAATGTGCAATGGTAAAAGGCAACCCATCAATATAATCCTTAATAAGCACAAACTTCTTCGATATAGTGTAGTTTGGAGAATTCAAAAGGATAATAGGACTATCATACGTGGGTGCAATAGCAACAATTTCATGTTTAACATAAGGAATTATAGCAAGTTCATCTCCATAAGCATAATTCATATTGGCATCTTGGCCACAAGCATAGCAAGCATCAAGTTCATCAAAAAGGTATATTTCAAGTGAATCAACAGGATCATAACAATCACCATAGCAATCATCCTTCGGTAAGCACGAAGGGGAATTAAACAATGTATGAGTTGAAGAGTTACTCTCATTAGAAGGTGGGCACGGGTAGCTAATCCGCTCTTCCTCCTTTTGTTCTTCGCTCTCCTCATCATCTTTTTCATCCAATGAGCTCATAGTTTCATGAATTTCTTCTTCCATAGACTCCTATAAAATATTAGTCTCTTCTTGGGCAGCGGAGGAGTCCTCAATATATAGTTTAACATAGGCATTAGAAGCATAATTATCATAACAATATTCAAGTATGGCAAAATTTTCAGATTTGTACAGAGTAGCGTCATACTTTTCAATCAAAGAAGCAATTTCATAAGCACCCATAAAAGCAACACATTCTTCATTCTGTTGAACATCATAGTAATTATAAACACCCTTAGCATATGAAGATATGATTCCATTATCACTAAACAAGCATTGGTAGGGAAGGTGTTTCTTAGGGTTTTCAGAACAACATGTAACATCATATATTTCACATAAAGACAAGCATAGCATTGCAAACAATGAAATTGATCCAGTAAAAGTTTCCCCTTTTCAGATATACGGTGTCGCACATAACAAGCATGCTCATCTAAAGATTTGCCCTCAACTAAGCTAGTTGGGGTTTCAGCACGAGCACAAATGGATCGAAGATGATCCAAGTAAAAAGCGTCAGGAGTGTCTGTTAGATGAGCATGGCGAGATCACGGAGTCCCGGATGAGATCACGGACATGGCGAGGAGTCTAAAAATGGTCGAGACATAAAGATTGATAAATTGGACAACTATATTCGGACACCGGAACTGTTCCGGAGAAGTTTCGGATAAAATCGGAGTGCCGGAGGGTTACCGGAACCCCCCGGGGAACTAATGGTCCTCGATGGGCCTTAGTGGAGAGAGAGGAGGGCTGCAGCAGGGCTGGTCGCAAGCCCCTCCTTGAGTCCGAATAGGACAAGGGAAAGGGGGTGGCGTCCCCCTTTTTCCTTCTCCCTCTCTCCCTCTCCTTCATTCCCCATCTCTCCTTCTTGGTGGAAACCTACTAGGACTTGGAGTCCTAGTAGGATTCCTCCTTTGTGGCATACCAAGGAGGGCTGGCAGGCCTCCCCTCCCTCCTTTATATACGGGGGCAAGGGGGCACCCTAGAACACACAAATCGATCTTAGTCGTGTGCGGTGCCCCCCTCCAGAGTTACACACCTCGATCATACCGTTGCGGAGCTTAGGCGAAGCCCTGCACCGGTAGCATCATCATCACCGTCGCCATGCCATCATGCTGACGGAACTCACCCTCAGCCTCAACTGGATCAAGAGTACGAGGGACGTCGTCGAGCTGAACGTGTGCTGAACGCGGAGGTGCCGTACGTTCGGTACTTGGATCGGTTGGACCGCGAAGACGTTCGACTACATCAACCGCGTTATTAAAACGCTTTCGCTTTCGGTCTACGAGGGTACGTGGACACACTCTCCCCTCTCGTTTCTATGCATCACCTAGATAGATCTTGCGTGATCGTAGGAATTATTTTGAAATTACTGTGTTCCCAACAGTAGTACGGTGGGTGAAAAAATTACTGCTGAGCAATTGATAGAAAAGCGCATAATTATGATGACATCTAAGGCAATGATCATGAACAGAGGCACCACGTCCGTGTCAAGTAGACCAACTCCTGCCTGCATCTACTACTATTACTCCACACATCGTCCGTTGTCCAGTATGCATCTAGAGTATTAAGTTCATAAGAACGGAGTAACGCATTAAGCAAGATGACATGATGTAGAGGAATTAACTCAAGCAATATGATGAAAACCCCATCTTGTTATCCTCGATGGCAACAATACAATACGTGCCTTGATGCCCCTACTGTCACTGGGAAAGGACACCACAAGATTGAACCCAAAGCTAAGCACTTCTCTCATGGCAAGAAAGATCAATCTAGTAGGCCAAACTAAACAAAAAATTTGAAGAGACTTGCAAAGGTATCAAATCATGCATATAAGAATTCAGAGAAGAACCAAATAATATTCATAGATAATCTTGATCATAAATCCACAATTCATCGGGTCTCGGAAACACACCGCAAAAGAGTATTACGTCGAATAGATCTCCAAGAATGTCAAGGAGAACTTTGTATTGAGAATCAAAGAGAGAGAAGAAGCCATCTAGCTAATAACTATGGACCCGAAGTTCTGTGGTAAACTACTCACACTTCATCGGAGAGGTAATGGTGTAGATGTAGAATCCCTCCATGATCGAATCCCCCTCCGGAAGATCGCCAAAAAAGGCCCCAAGATGGGATCTCACGGGTACAGAAGATTGCGGCGGTGGAGAAGTGGTTTCGTGGCTCTCCCTGATGATTTTAGGGTATAAGAGTATATATAGGCGAAGGAACTAAGTCAGGAGAGCTACGAGGGGCCCACAAGGGTGGGGGCGCGCCTACCCCCTTGGGCGTGCCCTCCTGCCTCGTGGCCATCTCATTTCCTCTCTGACTTCATCTCCAAGTCCTCTAGTTTGCTTTCGGTCCAAGAAAGATCATCGCGAAGGTTTCATTCCGTTTGGACTCCGTTTGGTATTCCTTTTCTGCAAAACTCTAAAATAGGCAAAAGGACAGAAACTGGCACTAGGCCCTCGGTTAATAGGTTAGTCCCAAAAATAATATAAAAGAGCATATTAAAGCCCATTAAACATCCAAAACAGATAATATAATAGCATGGAACAATCAAAAATTATAGATACGTTGGAGACGTATCAAGCATCCCCAAGTTTAATTCATGCTCGTCCTCGAGTAGGTAAATGATAACAACAGAATTTCTGATGTGGAATTCTACTTAACATATTTATTCATGTATTTTTTCTTTATTGTGGCATGAATGTTCAGATCCGAAAGATTCAAGACAAAAGTTTAATATTGACATAAAAATAATAATACTTCAAGCATACTAATGAAGCAATCATGTCTTCTCAAAATAACATGCCCAAAGAAAGCTATCCCTACAAAATCAAGTAGTCTGCCTATGCTCTATCTTCATCACACAAAGTATTTAATCATGGACAACCCCGATGACAAGCCAAGCAATTGCTTCATACTTTTGATGTTCTCAAACTTTTTCAATCTTCACGCAATACATGAGCGTGAGCCATGGACATAGCACTATAGGTGGAATAGAATGGTGGTTGTGGAGAAGACAAAAAGGAGAAGATAGTCTCACATCAAGTAGGCATATCAACGGGGTATGGAGATACCCATCAATAGATATCAATGTGAGTGAGTAGAGATTGCCATGCAACGGATGCACTAGAGCTATAAGTGTATGAAAGCTCAAAAAGAAACTAAGTGAGTGTGCATCAAACTTCCTTGCTCACGAAGACCTAGGGCATTTTGAGGAAGCCCATCATTGGAATATACAAGCCAAGTTCTATAATGAAAATTCCCACTAGTATATGATAGTGACAACATAGGAGACTCTCTATCATGAAGATCACGGTGCTACTTTGAAGCACAAGCGTGGAAAAAGGATAGTAGCATTGTCCCTTCTCTCTTTTTCTCTCATTTTTTTTATTTTAGCCTTCTCTCTTTTTTTTATGGCCTCTTTTTTTATTTTTTTATTTTTTTGTCCGGAGTCTCATCCCAACTTGTGGGGGAATCATAGTCTCCATCATCCTTTCCTCACTGGGACAATGCTCTAATAATGAAGATCATCACATTTTTATTTATTTACAACTCAAGAATTACAACTCGATACTTAGAACAAAATATGACTCTATGTGAATGCCTCTGGCGGTGTACTAGGATATTCAATGATTCAGTAGTGACATGTATGAAAAAATTATGAATGGTGGCTTTGCCACAAATACGATGTCAACTACATGATCATGCAAAGCAATATGACTATAATGGAGTGTGTCATAATAAACGGAACGGTGGAAAGTTGCATGGAAATATATCTCGGAATGGCTATGGAAATGCCATAATAGATAGGTATGGTGGCTGTTTGGGGGAAGGTATATGGTTGGTGTATGGTACTGGTGAAAGTTACGCGGTACTAGAGAGGCTAGCAATGGTGGATGGGTGAGAGTGCGTATAATCCATGGACTCAACATTAGTCATAAAGAACTCACATACTTATTGCAAAAGATTATTAGTTATCGAAACAAAGTACTACACGCATGCTCCTAGGGGGATATATTGGTAGGAAAATACCATCGCTCGTCCCCGACCGCCACTCATAAGGAAGACAATCAATAAATAAATCATGCTCCAACTTCATCACACAACGGTTCACCATACGTGCATGCTACAGGAATCACAAACTTTAAGACAAGTATCTCTAAAATTCACAACTACTCTACTAGCATGACTCTAATATCACCATCTTCATATCTCAAAACAATCATAAAGAATCAAACTTCTCATAGTATTCAATGCATTTCATATGAAAGTTTTTATTACACCCATCTTGGATGCCAATCATATTAGGACTAATTTTATAACCAAAGAAAATTACCATGTTGTTCTAAAAGACTCTCAAAATAATATAAGTGAATCATGAGAGTTCAACAATTTCTATAAAATAAAACCACCGCCGTGCTCTAAAAATATATAAGTGAAGCACTAGAGCAATATTGTCTAGCTCAAAAGATATAAGTGAAGCACATAGAGTATTCTAATAAATCACGAATCATGTGTGTCTCTCCAAAAAGGTATGTACAGAAAGGATGATTGTGGTACACTAAAAAGCAAAGACTCAAATCATACAAGACGCTCCAAGAAAAACACATATCATGTGGTGAATAAAAATATAGCCTCAAGTAAAGTTACCGATAGACGAAGACGAAAGAGGGGATGCCTTTCGGGGCATCCCCAAGCTTAGACTTTTGATTGTCCTTGAATTTTACCTTGGGGTTCCTTGGGTATCCCCAAGCTTAGGATCTTGCCACTCCTTATTCCAAAGTCCATCAAATCCTTACCCAAAACTTGAAAACTTCACAACACAAAACTTCAACAGAAAATCTCATGAGCTCCGTTAGTATAAGAAAATAAATCACCAAGTTACTGTTGTGAACTCATTATTTATTTATATTGGTGTAAAACCTAATTTATTCCAACTTCTCTATGGTTCATACCCCCCTATACTACTCATAGATTCATCAAAATAAGCAAACAACACACGAAAAACAGAATCTGTCAAAAACAGAACAGTCTATAGCAATCTATAACTTTCGAATACTTTTGTAACTCCAAAAATTATGAAATAAATTTTTGGACGTGAGTAATTTGTCTATTAATCTTATAAAAAAAGAATCAACCTAAAATCACTCTTCTGTAAAAAAAATGACAGCTATTCTCGTGAGCGCAAAAGTTTCTGTTTTTTACAGCAAGATCACAATGACTTCACCCAAGCCTTCCGAAAGGTTCTACTTGGCACAAACACTAATTAAAACTTTAAACCACATCTAACCAGAGGCTAGATGAATTATTTATTACTAAACAGGAGCAAAAAGTAAAGAACAAAAATAAAATTGGGTTGCCTCCCAACAAGCGCTATCGTTTAATGCCCCTAGCTAGGCATAAAAACACGAATAGATCTAGGTATTGCCATCTTTGGTATGCAATCCATAAGTGGCTCTCATAATATATTCATAGGAAATTTAATTTTATTCCTAGGGAAGTGTTCCATGCCCTTCTTTAACGAAAATTGGAATCTAATGTTTCCTTCTTTCATATCAATAATTGCACCAATTGTTCTAAGGAAAAGTCTACCAAGAATAATAGGACATGTAGGATTGCAATCTATATCAAAGACAATGAAATTTAAGGGCACATAATTCCTATTTGCAACAATAAGAACACAATTAATCCTTCCCATAGGTTTCTTAATGGTGAAATTTGCAAGATGCAAATTTAAAGAACAATCATCAAATTCACGGAAACCTAGCACATCACACAAAGTTTTTGGAATCGTGGAAACACTAGCACCCAAATCACACAAAGCATAACATTCATAATATTTAATCTTAATCTTAATAGTAGGTTCCCACTCATCATAAAGTTTTCTAGGGATAGAAACCTCTAGTTCAAGCTTTTCTTCAAAAGATTGCATCATAGCATCAACAATATGTTTAGTGAAAGCTTTGTTTTGATTGTAAGCATGAGGAGAATTTAACATGGATTGCAACAAGGAAATACAATCTATCAAAGAGAAATTATCATAATTAAATTCCTTGAAATCCAAAATAGTGGGTTCATTGCTACTTAAAGTTTTGACCTCTTCAATCCCACTTTTATCAATTTTTGCATCTAGATATAAAAGCTCCAAATCATTGGGACGTCTTTTAACTAAAGTTAACTCATATTCAGTCCCATATTTATCAAGATTCATATTGGAAAACAAAGATTTAATAGGATTCACCTCAATCACTTTTAGATCTTCATCATTATTATCATGGAAACTAGAAGAACACGCTTTTACAAACAAATCTTTTTTAGCACGCATCTTAGCGGTTCTTTCTTTGCACTCATCAATGGAAATTCTCATGGCTTTGAGAGACTCATTGATATCATGCTTGGGTGGAATATATCTAAGTTTCAAAGAATCAACATCAAGAGAAATTCTATCCACGTTCCTAGCCAATTCATCAATCTTAAGCAATTTTTCTTCAATCAAAGCATTGGAATTCTTTTGCGAACTCATAAATTCTTTAAGACTATTATCAAAATCAGAGGGCAACTTATTAAAATTTCCATAAGAATTGTTGTAGGAATTACCATAATTATTAGAGGAATTACTAGGAAATGGCGTAGGATTAAAATTGCCTCTATACGCGTTGTTACCAAAATTGTTCCTACCAACAAAATTCACATCCATAGATTCATTATTATACTCAATCAAAGTGGACAAAGGCATATCATTAGGATCAGAAGAAACACTTATATTACGAAATAATTTCATAAGTTCATTCATCTCTCCACTCAGAACATTAATCTCTTCAATCGCATGAACTTTTTTACTAGTGGATCTTTCAGTGCGCCATTGAGAATAATTAACCATAATATTATCTAGGAGTTTAGTAGCTTCTCCTAAAGTGATTTCCATAAAAGTGCCTCCCGCGGCCGAATCTAAAAGATTTCTAGAAGCAAAATTCAATCCGGCATAAATTTTTTGTATAATCATCCACAAATTTAGACCATGTGTAGGGCAATTACGTATCATTAATTTCATCCTCTCGCAAGATTGTGCAACATGCTCATGATCAACTTACTTAAAATTCATAATATCGTTCCTAAGGGAGATGATCTTAGCGGGAGGAAAATACTTAGAGATAAAAGCATCTTTGCACTTATTCCATGAATCAATACTATTTTTAGGCAAAGATGAGAACCAAGTTTTAGCACGATCTCTAAGCGTAAACGGAAATAGCTTCAGTTTAACAATATCATTATCCACATCTTTCTTCTTTTGCATATCACACAAATCAACGAAGTTGTTTAGATGGGATGCAACATCTTGACTAGGAAGGCCAGAAATTTGATCTTTCATAACAAGATTCAACAAAGCGGCATTAATTTCATAAGATTGAGCATTGGTAGTAGGAGCAATCGGAGTGCTAATAAAATCATTATTGTTGGTGTTGGAAAAGTCACACAATTTAGTATTATCCTGAGCCATCATGACAAGCAATCAATCCAACAAACAAACACACAAGAAGCAAGTGAAAAGATACGAACAAAAGAGGGGCGGAGAAAAGGCAAAGGTTTTTGAAAATCATTTTAGAAGTGGGGGAGAGGAAAACGAGAGACGAATGACAGATAATGTAATTCAAGGGAGAAGAGTTTATGATGGATACTTGGTATGGCTTGACTTGGGGTAGATCTCCCCGGCAACGGCGCCCGAAATCCTTCTTGCTACCTCTTGAGCTTGCGTTGGTTTTACCTTGAAGAGGAAAGGGTGATGCAGCAAAGTACTGTAAGTATTTCCCTCACTTTTGAGAACCAAGGTATCAATCCAGTAGGAGACGACGCACAAGTCACTGAATACCTGCACACACAATCAAGAACTTGCAACCAACATGATCAAGAACTTGCAACCAACGCGATAAAGAGAGAGAAGAAGACATCTAGCTAATAACTATGGACCCGAAGGTCTGTGGTAAACTACTCATGCTTCATCGGAGAGGTAATGGTGTTGATGTAGAAGCCCTCCGTGATCGAATCCCCCTCCAGCAGATCGCCCAAAAAGGCCCCAAGATGGGATCTCATGGGTATAGAAGGTTGCCGCGGTGGAAAAGTGGTTTTGTGGCTCTCCCTGATGTTTTTAGGGTATAAGAGTATATATAGGCGAAGGAACTAGGTCAGCGGAGCTCCGAGGGGCCCAAGAGGGTGGGGGCACGCCTACCCCCCTGGGTGCGCCCTCCTGCCTCGTGGTCTCCTCGTTGCCTCTCCAAGTCTTCTGGTTTGCTTTTGTTCCAAGAAAGATCATCGCGAAGGTTTCATTTCGTTTGGACTCTGTTTGGTATTCTTTTTCTGCAAAACTCTAAAACAGGCAAAAAAACAGAAATTGGCACTGGGCCCTCGGTTAATAGGTTAGTCCCAAAAATAATATAAAAGAGCATATTAAAGCCCATTAAACATCCAAAACAGATAATATAATAGCATGGAACAATCAAAAATTATAGATACGTTGGAGACGTATCACTTGACTGCTTGATTGCCTCGCGATTTTCGAAGTAGTTGGATCACACACGTGGGCACTGGAAGTTTTAAGTTTCAATAGTTGAAACTTAGATTTTTCATCTGGAACTTACAATTTTCTCGCTCGCTCTTAGCAAGATAAAACTTCAACACACTTTTTGTCGATTGTAGGCACAAAAATGTGATTTTATCGGTCGTTCGTACTAAATTTCAAGATTTGAAGCTTAATATTGATTTTCAAAATTCATCAAAATGTATTCAAGATAAGTCTTATTTGAAATCCCTCGTCGCGAGAAACACGAATATGAAAACATAACTTAATTTGGACTTCTCATTCAAAAGGTAAAAAAGTTTGAAAATGAAAAGCCAAAAATAAAAGCGCAGACGGGGGACTTGATGCTTTGAGACCTGAGTGCCACAAATTCTCTTTCACACAATTGGTTTACATGTTAGGGCATCTCCAACACCGACCCCCAAAACGCGTGCATACGACAGGATCGGGCGGTCCAAACGTTTCCTGCCATTCAACGCGGGCATGTATCGGTCCGCTGGCCAATCCGGACGTGTTTTTCCCACAAACCAAAGACAAAAGTGGGGGTGGCAGGGGCGTTGCGGGCGTCCGAACGTCTTTTCCCGCAAACCGGAGACAAAGTGGGGGTGGCACGGGCTTTGCGGGCGTCCGGACCACTGTCACGCCCGTGTCTAACTGCCCTGGCTCACCACAAACCCCCACCCACCTCTCCCACACTTTCCAGTGAACGCCCGTGCCGCTTGTGATACGTCTCCAATGTATCTATAGTTTTTTATTGTTTTATGCTATTATATTATCAATCTTGTATGTATTATATGTAATTTTATATATTTTTAGGAACTAACCTATTAACTCAGTGCCTAGTGCTAGTTGATGTTTTCTTCATGTTTTTAGTTTTACAGAAAATCCCTATCAAACGAAGTCCAAACGCGTTGAAACTTTTTGATGATTTTTCTGGACAAGCAGGGACACGAGAAGCTTTGGGGCGGGACCAGAAGCCAGACAAGGATACGACAAGTCATCAAGGTGCATCCAAGGGGGTAGGCGCACCCTGATGTCTTGTGGGCCCCTCCTAGTGCCATCTGACCTAATTCTAGCACTATAAATCGCAAATATTTCAAAAAACCAGTGCAGGACCCGAAACAATTATTCCGCCGCTGCAAGCCTATATTCTTCCACGATACCATCTAGAGGCCTCAGCTGGTACTCTGCCGGAGGGGGAATCAAACACGGAGGGCCTCTATATCAACCTTGCTGCTGCTCCGATGATGCGTGAGTAGTTCCTCACATGACCAAATGGGTCCATAGAGGTATCTAGATGGCTCCCTCTCTCTTTTTGATCTTTATTACAATGTTCTCTTTGGAGATTGATACGATGTAATCTTTTGCAGTGCGTTTGTTGGGATTCGATGAATTGTGGTTTTATGATTAGATTTTTCATTGAAAGTAATTGAGTTATTTATGAACTTTATTATGTGTGATTATTTATAGGTTGTATTTCTCTCCGATCTATTCGTTTAGTTTAGCCAACTAGACTGATTTATCTTTAGTGGGAGAGGTGATTTGTGGTAGGTTCAATCTTGCGATGTCCTCACCTCGTGACAGAAGGGTAGCGATGCACATATTTGTACTGTTGCTACTAAGGTTAAAACGACTGGGTTTGATTATATTGCTTGGCCTTATTTTGTCTACATTATGTCATCATGCTTAAAGCATTACCCTGTTTGTTATGAACATAATACCTAGAGAGGCAAGCATAGAAGCGCTCTCGAAGTAAAATAATAGTAGTAGGCGTTAGTAAGTTTAACGGTCTACTTGTCACGGACGTAATACCTATGTATCAATCATGCCATGAATAACATCATATCTATGTGTTTTTTTATCAATTGTCCAGCAGTAATTTGTGTACCCACCGTTTGCTATGTTTTTTGAGATAGATGCCTCTACTGAAAGCTATGGCCCCGGGGTCCATTCACCTCATTTTACCAAGACCCTAAATACCTTGTTGCAGTTTATTTACTTTTGCAATTTATATACCTACCACTATTAGAATTAATACTTACAATTAACGAGTACAAGGGGATTGACAACACTTTTGCCCGTGTTGGGTGCAAGTATTTGTTTGTGTCTGTGCAGGTACTGACGATCTTTGTTTGTGTGAATCTCCTGTTGGTTTGATAAAACTTGGTTCTTTACTAGGGGAAATACTTTCTGCTATTATACTATCTCACCCTTCCTCTTGAGGGAAATCCCAACGCCTATCAAAAATTTATTATTTATTTAAGGGTTCACAAGATATTAGCCTATAGAAATGTCTAACATGTTTAGACGGAGGTAGTATGAGTTTACAACCTCTAAAAATTTCTCATGGAGAGACAAAATAGTGTCAGAAAGGACAAAAGAAAAAATGACACTATTCACATACAGATTTGTGCTTGTTGTTTCTCAATGTTTATTTTGAATTTGGGTCTGAATTTTTTAGGGGTTCTGTGGAGACATAAACAACACCATGTCCCTAGTGAGCCTCTACCGTAAGCTCAGCATCTGATTGTGTCACTAAGTTCAATTAGTGATAGCTTTCCTAATGTCAAGTATCTATTCCTTAGACCATGAGATCATACCACTCCCAAATACCGAAGAATACTTTGTGCGTTATCAAATGCCACTCGTAACTGGGTGATTATAAAGGTTCTCTACAGGTATCTTGGAAATTGTTGTTGGGTTGCATGGATCGAGACTGGGATTTGTCGCTCCGTGTGACAGAGAGATATCTCAGGGCCCTCTTAATACAACATCGTGAATAGCTTGCAAGCATGTGACTAATGACTTTAGTCATGAGGATCTTGCATTATGGAACGAGTAAAGAGACTTGCCCTTAATGAGATTGAACTAGGTATGAAGATACCGACAATCGAATCTCGGGCTAGTAACATATCGCTGGACAAAGGAAACTATATATAGGATTAACTGAATCCTTGACATCATGGTTCAAACTGATAAAGATCTTCGGTGAATATGTAGGAGTAAATATCGGCATCCAGGTCCCACTATTGATTATTGACCGGATAGGTGTCTCGGTCATGTCTACAGGTTCTCGAACCCGTAGGTCACACACTTAATGTTCGGTAACACTAGGATATTCATACGGTGAGTGCGAAAGTAGTTCTAAGTCCCAGATTGGATCCGGGACATCACAAGGATCTCTGTAATGGTCCGCAAATAAATATTTATATATGGGAAGTCATATTCAGGGTTCCAGAAAAAGTTCGGGATTTTTCGCTATTGTACTAGTAAGGTTCTAAAAGGTTCCGGAGTGCGACCCACATGGACGTGGGTAGTGGGGTTAGGCCCCACACCCCTGGTCTAGGCGCACCAAGATCCGCCCTAAAAGGAATAGGATCATATCCCGAAGGGATAAGATCAAGATACCCAGAAAGGGGGATAGCGATCGATGGGAAAGGAAAGGAGGGATTTCCATCCTCTCCCTTGGCCAATTACCAAGCATGGAGGGTAAGTCACCAGCCCCCTCCACGCTTATAGAGAGGTGAGGAGGTGTAGGGGCATCCACACTTCCGCCCTTGGCCGCCTCTACCTCCCGTTGCTCCTCCTTCTCTGCGTAGCGCTTGGCGAAGCTCTGCCGGTGTTCCGCTGCCACTACGACCACCATTCTATTGTGCTGGCCTAGATCCCATCTATCTCTCCACCCTCCCTTGCTGGATCAAGAACGCGGAGACGTCACCGAGCCGTACATGTGCACATCTCGGAGGTGTTGTCTGTTCGGCACGGGATCAGATTGGATCATGAAGTGAGTACGACTACGCCAACCACGAACTCTAGATCGTTAATGCTTTTGGCCTACAAGGGTATGAACACACTCCCCCTCTCGTTGCTAGCATCTCCATGGAATAGATCTTGGGTGTTTCATAGGATTGTTTTTTTCATGCAACGTTCCCCATCACCCAACCTCTATATACTAGAGGTTTTGTGCACTTTTAGATACACAAGTTTTGGAGCCTCCTCTAGTTCATCTAGTTCTAGTTCTAGTTGATCCTAGTTGATCTAATTAGAGCTAGACCTAATTCCTCTAGTCCTTGTAATTAAAATCCCACTGTGGTTCTAATCTCCTCCATCTAATTCTCCCGCGACGATTAGATCTGGACGGTGAAGCATTGCCAGATCATGCAGACCGTATGCTTTCTGCCAAGTAGAGAGGTTGTGCTTTCAATCTTCCATTCGAGGGATCGTTCATGAGAGGTACGCGGGATCGTCCATCTACAGTTCGAGGGACTCCAAGTATGATCAACAGCAACTCGTCTACTTCCGCTGCACTCCGGAGTCGGTAACGATCGTGATCCAAACCTAATATGCATCTTCATATTGTTCCTGGTTGATCGTAGGGTGAATTTTTTTGTTTTCTACTATGTTTTCCAACAGGAGCCGCCGTCCCAGCTGCGGCGGCCCTACGCACCGCGTAGCATGAGGCTGAGGGACTCCTCTTCAAGCGGCAGGCAGTCGCCGGACAAGGTGTCGCGGCCCTCCGACGATGTACCGTTGTTGGAGGGATGACGACAATGGCACAGACAGCGATGGCGGTGCGGCACGCCAAGGGGGCACGCCTACGAGGTGGTCGACCGTTATAGAGTTTAGGTTTTTTCCCTCTAGTTTTGTTAGTTAAACGGTCGAAATATCGACCTTTTTATGTAAATTATGACCGAACTTGAATGAAATCTGTCGTGTTTGCATGAATTTTGTCTGTTTAGTTCAAACAGTGGTTAAAATGTATACGGACAATATTGGATGGCCGGCTCCCGCATCCGTCTCTGCGGACTGGCCCCCTCCTTTCCGTAGACGGATGCCGGAGCAAATTTGTGGGCCAGCGTTGGAGATGCCCTTGGGTTGTCATGTCGGCTTAGTGCTGGGAGGTGTGTCGGCTAAATATGTTTCTCCTTTTTTTTGCTTGCAGAAGTTGCAGATACTGGTGTTTTGTTTTTAAATTATATAAAAATTAACATGAAACGAACGCTTAAGTTTTTACTCGTGAGTAGCTGAGGCCGTTTTTGTCAAAAGTTTGACATATATGCATACTTCCGAGCATTTTCGTAAAACATTCTAAAATATCACCTTATTTCTACCAAGCCAGTGGGTAGAGAGGGAAGTATTAGGTGACCCCAACTTTTTAAAAGTAAATTTGTACATTTCAAAATTTTATGATTTTTTTAGGGTTCACAAGATACTACTATGAGTTTATAACCTCTAAAAACTCCAGATTTTAATTTGGAATACACATGGAGAGACAAAATAGTGTCACGAAAGGACAAAAGCAAAAAATGACACTATTCACATATGGATTTGTCTTTGTTGTTTCTCAATGTTTATTTTGAATTTGGGTCTTAATTTATTAGGGTTTTGTGAATGTTCACAATTTTTTATTACTTATTTTGAAACATTTAAATTGGTCTTTTTTGAAATGTAATATGGGAACATGTCGGAGTTGGTATCACTGGATACTTTCGCTGGGGTGCAGACCAGTGAGTAGAACTGTAGAGACATACGAGTATGTATGTAGCCGTCCAAATCTTGTGGGCGTACGTGTGTAGTTGTGTTCCATGCCACATGTAGTATACCTGTTAATACAATTTCTTTATCCCGGAACGTGTTCCATGATGGTCATGTGGTTTTTGGATGCAAATCAGTTCTTCGCCTCCGACTCCGAGACAGTACCACAGCGCTGTAGCTACAGGCATGATCACTCCCAAGAGGGCACGCACCATTTTTGATTTCCCATACACGAAGCCTGGATATGCCAACTGTGGGATACGATACGGTGCAACGAATGTGGCAGAACGGGACAAAACGGAACACAAAGGACAATGATTCCACGGAAGATTTGATCTCCGATCCGCTCCCCTTGGGCACTCCTGCAGTGACAACTGATTGCATCGATCGGCCTGCCAAAAGACGGGAATCAATCTAAGGCTAGCAAGCAAGCAAAGTGACTTGCACATCATCATCTATCATCATCGGAATTGGATATCTCAATGATTGCGCGCGGCCGAGGCCACTCCCTGCAGGGAATCATATTTGGAAACGTAGTACGCTTTAATTTCCTTATCCGAGGATGAAGCCGACGATGCGTATCACATCAACACGTTGGCGTGGATGAGATGAGATGAGATCAGTAGGCATCTCCACCACGAGCTTAGGATGAGTGGATCGCTAGGAAAGCCATGGACTTGAGGGCGGGATAAAGGCGGCGATGAAATGGAGGACGGACGGACGATCAGGGGGCCTACGGATCTGCGCGCCAATCTTAGTTTTGGCCACTTCCGGACGGTACCAACCTACTACTCACTGTCGATCTAGTCCTTTGTGAATTGTGATCGATGCGTATGCTCAGGGCACTTGCGATTGCGGCGCACACATTCTCCTCGTGCGAGATCGACTCGTCGATCGTCCACCATCGCTGCACGCAGATTAAGCTACCCACCGAACTGTAGCGGTATCCTCTTTCGGTAGGTCCCGTCATGGCCGTTTTTTCTCCCGAGGATTGTGATGCAAGCAAAGGCCAAGAGGCATGCGGGTGTTTGCGAATGGTCCCTACCATAGTGGGCATCTCCAACGGCGACTTGTAAATTTTCTTCCGCATTTGTTCATGGATAAAGGGATCAATTCATGAACACCGTGTCAAGAGATAGTCATCCAACGCTGTTTGCATACATTTCAATAACTTCTTGTATCAACCAGACAAAATTCACGCCAATACGGCGGATTTCATATCAACCGGATGGCATTCATTACATTTTGAACATTTTTAACTAAAAACTATATCGGACTAAGGTAAAACTAGTCTACGGCCGGCCCCGATGGATATTCATGCGCACGACACGGATAGCCTTGACTAGTCTGCGGCCGGCCGCGGCGGATCTCCATTGTCTTCCCCATGTCCGGCAGCCCGCTCATCGGAATGCCGTGAGCCCCAGAGGTGTATGCTTCCGTGCAAAGGGTGGCTCGTTTCCCCATGTTTGGCAACGCCGCTCATCGGAGTCGAACCCTCGTGATGTGCTTCAACCGGAGGGAAGGGAACGACGATGGCCTGTGACTGTCAAGACACCAGCTGCGTACGCCGGCGTCGCCTCGGTGGTGGCCTTCATGGGACCCAAGCAGCAGCGGCCTCCCGTGTTCTACTTCAAGCCGGTTTCCTCTCTGCCGTCAGGGTGTGGGTACACGTACGTTGACGGCGGATGGCACGGTCCCGGGCACGATAGGAGCGGTACGACATGACGTTCTCCATGGCAGCCACGATGCCCGTGAGCACATGCTCCCCCGCGTGCTGGCCTGGAACAAATCGCCACTCCTCAGCGAGCTGGCTTGGAGCAGAGAGAGTTGCTGAACGACATGTTGCCTTGGAGTTTCTGCATCCGCGAGCTGGCCTGCAGCAGCCTAGATCGTCGAGGGTGGTGGAGCAGAGCGTTGCCTGGCTCGTATCCGACATGCTCGATGAGCCACCCAGTCGGCTTTGATGCCGGAGAACTTCTCTTCCTGCTCGCCGGATGCCATGAAGATTGGGGGGAAATGGTGCAAGGAGGAGATGGGAGCGGAGTGTGGCGCGATTTTTGCCCGGCTTCTGACATCGTTTAAATAGCGAGTGGGCGACCAAAGCCAACCGACGTTGTCTTTAATGACGGGCGGCTCGCGGACGAACATGTGGCCGGAGTAGGTTTTTCGGCGCACACGCGGATTTAATGGTGGAAAGCGGGCAGTCTGTGACCGTTTGATTGCGGCGAGGAGGTGTGTTCAGCCGGGCAGCACTCTCTCGGTCAGCGCGCCGCTTCAATGTCGGTAGTGAGAGGTTGTATCTATCTACGCCGCCCTTTCGTCCGATCAAATCACGGCATCAATGCCGGCCGCTGCATGTTGTTGGCCGGCATGAATGCGTCGCGGCGAGCGGCGCGGGCGTTCGATGAAAAATGCAGGAGAGGCGGGTGGGTGTTTTTTCTGGGTGACGGTCAGACGCAGGCACGGCAGCTATCTGGACGCCTGCAAAGCCTCCACGCTGAATGATTTCCACCATCCGAACGCGGATAGTTTAAGGGTAGGCGTTGCAGATGCCCTTGGCTGGAGCAGTAGTACTATGGATGTAGTATTTGTGACAAATTCTCCACCCGTTTCCTTATTTGTTTGGACTGCAACGGGGAAGTGGTCGCTACCGGTGACGGGGCACGGGGCGGTGGCGACGTACGGTCAAACGACGCCCACCGTCCTCGGATCAACGCAACGGCGACCGGCGAGGCGCATATCTTACTGCCTGGCTGACAAGGCACGCGTGCGGCGACGTCCGTGCCCCTCGCCCGCCCGCCGCCGCCCTATCTCAGCAGTGATGCGTGCACTGCATGCACTCTTGCTTGCACGAGAGAAGCACATGGGCATGAGGGAAAAAAAAGATCTTGGTGGAATGTCAGAGACGGCTTGACAGGTGGGAGTAGGACAATCATAGAGCACTTCCGCTTTAATTACTAGGAGCACTGCCAAATCATCACATGTGGATTTCTCGGTCCTTCATCCACCAAAAAGAAGAACACATGCACGTGGATTTCTTCCAGCAAATATTTCTTTTTTGTTTCGTTTGATGGCAAAGCTGAACAGACCAGTCACCATCTCAGTCATCACAGGCAAAGATGTCACTTTCACACGGACAGATACTTTGTATGGGAAGGTCTCGTTTTTCAGTTTTTTTTGGGTGCCAGTGAATTTTCTAGAACATTGGCACATATGGACTGATTCTATAAAACTTAGTGGGGAAATAGATCAAAGTTTTGAAACGCACGGGGAAAAGCCATGCTTGTCGTTATCAACGAGAGCTTATCCTTGTAAATTTTTGGTAAAAAACCATGATTAATTGCGGGCTGTGCGAAAATCACAAATAAGTTACATTACAAGATGTTAGAGCATCTACAGCCGGGTCACGAAATTCGATCCCTCAAATACCCGCGGACGTGCCCGGACACGTCTGCGGGCACTGACCAGGCACTTCTCAATTTGTGTCCACGACATCCACACTCCTCATATCCGATACCCTATATCCATATTACGCATGCAATGTGAACATAAATTCCGTAGATCATCACACGGACTATGAACCATGCATATTTCGATCACCAAAAGATCACAGACGGATCTCCAAAAGCTACTCAAAGTTCACATAATCCACATATGACTAACATGTTCTAACTAGAGACGTAAATAACTAGAAATTAACCATGGAGACGGCGGAGATTCACCACTTCCTCGTCGGGCCTTTGCCCTTCCGGTCGTCGGCGCAGCTGTAGGCGTCGGGGGCAGGCGGTGGATCGTCGGAGTTATTGAAAGTGGAGTTGTGATCGTCCCCATCGTCGTCGGAATTGTCGGAGAGGATGATGGGCTGCTTCATCCACCGGATGACCCTGTCCGGTTGCCGCTTGAGCTTGGCCACCCGAGTCGGCTCCACCGCTGCCTCCAACGCCTCGCGCTCCGCCTGCTCAATGGCAAGCCGGAGCGCCTTAGCGTTCTTCGTCCATGGCGGACGAGTGTCCGTTCCGTCGTCGTCAACAACTGGCGGCGTACCCAAGCGAGGAGCCGCTCGTCCTCGTCGGGCTCAACCGGCAACCCACAGTGGCGGCGCACGGATTGCTCCGTCGCTTTCCTCCACTTTGCCCACTACCTCTCGCGGCGGACGGCGCGCGCCTCCGATTTCAGCGCGCGTCTGCGCGGGGGGGGGGGGGGGGGGGGGGGGGGGTGGAGCGGGCACTAGCACCCACAGTCAGCACGGAGCAGCAGACGATGGGGGGAGGGGACGGCGTGGGGCGGAGCGGGCACTAGCACCCACAACCTGCGCGGAGCAGCGGACGGTGGGGGAAGGGGGCGACATGGGGCGGAGCAGACTGCGCAGCCCTCGCAGAGCTATGCGCGGGCCGGGAGGGCCAACTCCAGTGTCCGCGTTGCGCTGCCGCGTGAGCGGCGACAGTGCAAATCCGGAGCTGCCCCCTGTGTCCCCCTTGGACCGCTATAGCGCAATGCGGAGGGCCAGCTCCTCCTCGACGTCGAGGTTGGAGGCGGAGCTCGACATCTCGCCGGATTCGATCGAAATCGGAGAGGGAGAGGAGAGGACGGAGCGAAAGAGGAGAGTGAAGTGAGAGCTAGGGTTCGGAGAGGCGATGGGTCGAGGTTTTTGTGGGGATGGCGTAAGGTCGGTGGTGGCTCGGGCTAATGTGGCGGATGTGCCCCGACGCGCCCGGGCCGCCCCATACAAAAAGTATAGTTGTGAGATAACTAATTTATAAATCTCAATAAATTAAGAGGTCGGATTATTTAAAGCATGTTAGAGACAGCTTAATTCTTAAGCCGCCCAAGAAAACTAGCCCTCAAATATGATACTTTTCTAAATTATAGCACTCATTTCAGTGAGAGAGATCCCAACTTATTCTTCTTCAACTGAAGTGCTCCGAAAAAAATCAAGCAAGGGCCTTGACGACTGAAAAATTCTGCTGCTCTCGAAAAAGAGAGGACGGAGAATTCAACTTTGCTACAGCGTAGATAAGCCTGTGTGGTCAAGAGGAAAGACATGGCAAGCAAACGCCTCGGCAGATGCGAAATTCAGTTCGCAAGGTCAAATCTCCTTTGTCGAGGAGTCTGGGAGGCCTGCAAAGCAGCCTCCCTCGTCAAACTGTTTGACATTTTCTGGCCATGCTGGTACACAAATATGCTACTCTACTCAAAGTGTACAGAGCAGGCCATGGCAATTAGTAAAACACGAAGAGAGAGAACAATTCAAGAGTTGTTTCCAAAAGACAAGGCAACAGTTTGGTTTGGTCAAACACATTGCAACGTATGAAACTATGAACCCAAAAGAATAGACATGAATCTGTTTTATTAGTGCAACTTGTGCTGAACTAAGCTTATAAAATACTGCCTGGGAGCTGACACCGCCCTGAAGCGATCGTTGGTCGTCAAACTCCTAACCTTTTTGGTCGTCAAACCTTCTGCCAAACACGCACATTGGCATTACAAAATCATCCGTCGATCGTAAGGCACCATGAACGGGGAGACAAAGAGGGGTGTTGTTGGTTGGTCAGTAGTTATTAATTTGTGTGAGCACCAGTATACTGTTGGGATTCGAGAGTTGAAAGCTTGGGTTCATGCATGGCCGTGCCTCAAACTTCAACGTTCCATGCTGGTGGATTTGAAGTCCCAAGAAACGGAGGTGACAAAAGCCCTTGCATGCGTGCATGCATGCGTGCCAGAGATGCTTGCTGCTACAGCGATGCTCCGTTTTTTCTTCGCCTTCTCCTTTTTGCATGCATGGCACACACGTCTCCTTTTTGACATTTTGCCCAAGACTCCTGTTGCGTCGCATGCTTGTCCTCGAATCTAGTACGTACAAGTTTTTTCTTCTTCGTTGGAGTACTGTTTTTCCGTCAACAGGAAAGAATCTTGTACTGTACTACTATTCTTTCCTCTGAAACAGTACTGCAGGCGTGCCTTGTCACTGACACATGTACATGTTTGCTGGGAGCGCCTGTCAGGAACGAAGACTTTGTGTGCACGAAAAACACCACACCTCAGGTCAATAGGAGGACTACTCGAGTGCATGCCCGAGGCTGGCATGGCAGGGCGCCATGTTGGTGCATGCGCGCCTGCATGAATGGCTGGAAAGATGTCCTGTTCATATTAGAACTAGCCAACTGGAAGCCCGGGAACATGATGGACGATGGTCTGCTATTCTAGAACTTGCCCGATGCACTTGCAAGTTTCTCCTTTCCTTTCACCGCAAGAAATGGATTATTTCGAGCTGTCCTCGCTAACACGCATTGACACGGTCAGTTATGCATTCAGAGCATCTAGAGCAAGTATCTGGAAAATGAAAACGAACTTGCATTACTCCCTCAACTTGCATTACTCCCTCCCTTTCTATAAGATTTGTCTGAAGTCAAACTTCGTGAGTAGGGGTGGGCACTTTCAAACCGAAAACCAAAATTTGAAACCGAACCGAACCATTTTAACCAAAATATAGTCTAAATCGGTTTTTGGTTATTCGGTTGGGTTTCAAAAAATGGAAATTATTTGGTATTTAATTTTAGATTGAGAAAAACCGTATACACCGAAATAACCGAATTATGAGTCCACTACCCTTGTTTCTCTCCGGCGCAAGCACAATAAGATAGGCAATTAGTCTAAGTCGCTAGCTAGTTGTGTATTGCGTTGGAAATTAAACATAGATTCATGCAATCACAAGAGCACCGATCTAGTGCATAGATTATAGGATCTCATGCATGCAAATACTAATTGGTAGCTATTTTTGTAGATGATTGACGGCTATGTCTGTACAAAGTATAACAAATCGTTACATGATATGCTGCTTCAACTGATGGTGGTGCACACGTATTTTGGTTTTCCGGTTAACCGAACAAACCGAACCGATATATCTTGGTTAATAAGGTTTGGTGGCAGTTTTTATTGTGGTTATTTCGGTTGTCATTTTATAGAAACCGAAATTCTAGAAACCTGAATAAACCGAACTGAATTAACCATATAAGCCGAATGCCCACCCCAATTCGTGAGATATGATCAGATTTATATTAAAAATATCAACATATGCATTACAAAAGTTATAAAAATAATTTCATGATGCATCTAACAATATTGATTTCGTCTTGTTAATTGATACTATGTTCTTTTATAAAGTTCGTCAAACTTTACGAACTTCACTACAAACCTTATATGCAAAATTAAAAAAACGAAGGGAGTACTACTCCGTCCCACAATGTAAGACGTTTTTGCAAGCTATATTCATCTTGCAAAGGTCTTACATTATGGGGCGGAGGGAGTTCTTATTAAGAAACTTGCATTTTGACATGGAGGTTTTAGGAATTAACTTAATCTTTACAAATTGAAAATTGTTTTAGAAGTTGTTGTGGTGGAAAGAAACGCTTGGAAGAAAAGCGACACCCTCCCTCCCCCCCCCCCCCCCCCTCCGCTCGGCGGCGCGGGCCGCCGCTCGTGGGGAAGCTGGGTTCGGCGGCAGAGACGTGCGGATCTGGCGGCTTCGGTGCTGGGAAGCGGCGGTGCGGCCCCGCGGCGGCGGGGGTTTGGTCTGGCGCGGCCGATCTGCCCCCTGGGAGCGGCAGGCGTTGCGGGTGGCGGCGGCCACTGCTGGAGAGGGCGTCTCCCCTCCCTTGTCGACGAGGTTTGGCGCCGGCACTCGGTGCTTCGTCTTGGCCGTGCTGGGCGACGAGTCGGCAGCGGGCTTGGATTCGATCTGAAGTTGGCGGCTTCACCACGCTTTTCCTCCTCTGCTAGCCGGTCTGCGGCTTCCTCTGGACGTCCTGCTCGGCTGGTTGGCGGAGCAATGGCGATGCGAGCTCTGGGTCGGGGGAAACCCTTGACCGGCAATGTCGGTCACGATGTTGGCGACGCTCGCGGCGCCGTTCTCCCTCTGGTGGGCGATATCGAGACCCTCTCCTCGCCTCCACCCCATGGTCCCGGGCGAAAGCCTAAAATCTCTTGATTGGGCGGCGACGGTGCATCAGCGTCGTTTTCTTCTTGAAGACACTGCCTTGGGAATCCAGGATGGTCAGGGGCTCGGCGCGGTGGTGGTTTGCCTGTTTCTGTCGTGTCCCTGCTCGGTAATGGCGGTGGGCTTCTTGGTCTTGGCCGGTGACGGGCGTGATGTGTGGGTTCCTATGAGAGGTGAGGTGGCCGGGGCTCGTCCTCTCCCCGACAACATGTTTTGGCCAGTCCATCCGTGCTCGGGGGTGAGCTGTTCTGCCTCCTGACGGGCCGGCGTCCTTCGATCCAGGATGAGAGGGCAGGGGTGCCCTCTTCGGAGGCAGTGGCGGAAGGTAGGACAACAGGGTTGGCCCTTGAGAGTTGATGGAGCGTAGCCTCCCTCCGGTGGCGAATTGCTCCGTTGTCGCGGTTGCGTCGATGGCATGATCGGAGGCCGTTGCTTGTTGTTCCGTAGTGTCTGTATCCTTGTCGATTTTCTTTTCTCTTCTTTCCCTTCTTTGTTGTGGTGATGGATGTAATGTGTGGTTGATGCTTTATATATAAAGCGGGACGAAAGCCTTTTTCGGTAAATTGTTTTATTGACAACTCATCGCCATACTTATCATTGTAGGGGATTTCCATACTTATCTTTAACCATGCGCATGTGTCACTACAGTATATGAATTTGAACCCCTAAAAGGATAATAGATTGAGATTGTATGGCTTCCCGGGCCATTCTATTTTGTTACTGGGGCCTCCCGGGTCATTTGAAGACTGAAACATTAAAAAAAAACAGCAACAATAAAATGACATTCTGAAGGTTTGATTTTTTTACAGTCTGTCATGTAAGTGTAGCTTGATATGATATACATATCAATTTATTTTCTATAAAATGTTTTCATTTCTGCATGTGTATACATATCAATTTGATTTCTGATGCGGCGATTTTTCATTAACCGAGTAAAAGTAATTGTTACTTTAAAATAGCAACACCTAAATATTTTTAAATGTAGTGCCTCAGTTTTACAGTAAAAAAATCATCAAATGTCAAGTGAAATTCAGTTCTTGTAAAAGAATTGAACATAAATCCTAATAATTGCCTCTACACTCGGCCAAGCGTAGCACGGGCGTGGAAGGCCACGTCAAGGTATGAAAATGAAGCAATGAGCTTATTGATAAAATTAACTCAAAATAACATAGATGATGTTAACCTTTTTATGAGAAAATTATTTGTCTTGAAGTCCTTGGATTTTTTTTTGAGAAACACTATACAAACATAAAAGCTCACGTATACGCACATACACTCACCCCTATAAATGCGCACTCGTCGTATCTCTGAGCACCTTCAAGATGTTGAACATGTGAATCTTGAGATTGGCGAAGTAAAATTTACTTTGTATACCGTTATGGATAAAGATGTATGGAAGTACAACAAGTTAATAAACAAACGATAAATTTTACTGGAAAAGTAGTGGTTGAACCGCAGCTCGGTGCACCCGTAAGAAAACATACCAAAAATTTCGAGAAAATCTGTAATCTTGTGGGAATGATTATGAACAAATATTATAGTTTGCGAAATTTGGTGGCCAAATGACATCTGAGGAGCTCTGCACAAAAAAAATTACAAGTTGTGCTCAAACAATACACATACAATTTGAGTAATTTTCAGTAATTTTGTTTTTTTATACAGAACTCCTCATATGGCATTTGACCACCAAACTTTGTAAGCATCTATAACATTTGTTCATCATCATTCACACAAAATTTCAGATTTTTTTTGAAATATTTTGAAAGGTTTTCTTGCGTGAGTCTAGAGCAACTCTAGCAGACCCCCGCATCCCGCCCCCGCCCGTAAAATAACCGCCAAATTGCGGGTCGGGCCGAAAAAGCAGCCCGAGCAGACCCCGCATCCCGCCCCGGCTCGCAAAATTTTTTGCGGGGCGCGACAAATCTTCTCCCCCAACCTCTATCTTCACGGGCTGGGAGGCCGATCCGAGCTGAACTCCTATCCGGCGCGAGATTTGGTGGGAGGGACATTTCCGCGCGCCCTTTCCCGCTCCCCGCACCCTCCGCCACCATTGCCCCCCCTCCACAAGCTCCGGTTCCTCCTTCGCGGCCGTTCCTCGCCGCCATGGACGCCCCCCTGCTGTCCCCCGTCACCGTCGAGGTCGCGCATGCTCCTTCCTCTCGGGCGGATCTCGTCGCCGGCCATGTTGCCGTCGCCCAAGCACACGCCATGCCGGCCCGCAAGCGGCAGGGCAACGTGGTCGTGCAGGGCGGGAATCCGTCTGCCCCCGCCGCGATGGCCCGCGCTTCGGGCGCCAACGCCGCAGTGCGATCCCGGCCGGCGGCGGAGAATACATGCAAGACCGCGGGAGTAAAGCGGAGGAAGGGTCCGGCTAAAAGGAAGCCACCTTCTTCAACCTCTCAATCCATCCCCCGCAAGGAGGTGCTCCAGCGATGCCGTTCAACGGTACCGCTCCCCCCGCGAGCGAGGTGTTTGACGAAATGGCTGCAAGGTATGCCTCTTCGGTCTAGCGATTCCCTTTCATTTTCGCCATTAGTGTCGATAGCTCGTGACTTGTTATCATTCGCTATAGCGGTGCTTCGAGCAATGCGACAACCGAGTTCGTGAGCTTGTTGGACACGAACGCGTTGACATTGATCAAGCCCCTTTCGAACCATTCGACTACAATGAAACGGACGACGGCGTGGATGATCATGGTTGTGCGGACGAATTGGAGGAGATCGAAGTGGAAGCGTTTGAGGAAGCGTTGATGTTGTTGAAGTCGTTGGAGATCAAGAAAGAGTTGGCCGAGAAGAAGGCAAAAGAGAAGTAAGAAAAATGGCAAATGCTCAAGGAAGAGGGGCTCCGCAAAGCTGCCATTGAGGAGAGAAAAGCACGCGCCTCCGAAAACAAATCGATGTCATTGTTGCTCGCCGAAGAGAACAAGATCATGTCGATGAACCGCAATGACATGGACGACCTCACCAAAACACGGCATGATATGGCAAGGAAAGAGATCTTGAAGAGAAGAATGGTAGCTTCGGCCGGTTCGTGTTCAAGTTCCGATGATGTTTTCTCTGCTCCATATGGTGGCAATGTGGATGATTTCAGTGCGGGGGTTGGAACAAGCGAGGAAGGTGGATTCGGTGGCGCCGATGAACTTCAATTCGGTGGAGGTGGATTTCATGGCGCGGAGTGAAGATCGACCCCCAAGATGATGCCGGACATGGGCGCAAACCTTTTGCATGCCCTCTTTTGCGTTATGAACTTCCCTTTTATTTGCACGCAAACTATTTATGTCGTTTGAATTTGAACTTGTTTGCCAAATCCTATGTCAAATGCGAGATTTACAGTTTTATGTTTGCGGGTCTTCGGTGGTGCCCGAGCAGAACCCGCAAAAGCCGACCCGTAAAAAAGCATATTCCACGAATATACTTTTTTACGAATCCGTTTAGGGGGTCTGCATCTGTGCCAGCCTACGCCACCCCCAAAAGTGGCTTTGTGCGAACTGCAAACGAGTTTTGCAGGCCGGCGAGATGTGGGGTCTGCTAGAGTTGCTCTGAGCTGCTGGGGTATAGAACAACTACTTCATTCTTATTCGCACCGCAATAATGAACGTATCCACTAGCTGCATAGATATCGTCTTCTTGTTGACCATGTCCATGTGACCTCAGGTATTTAACCAGCATGACCATGCCTATGTGTGTAGATACTTAAATAGCTAGCTAATTAAGCAGTTGTTTGATCTGACCTGCAGCGCCGTCGCCTATGTGCATCCGTGGTCAATGCATATGCCAAGCTAGTTTGATCCACGCACGGCTGTTGGAATAATCATTCGATGTATGTGATCCGCAATATGAACAGGTTCAGTTTCTTGCATTAACTCAAACCGGTGGGAGTGTTATCAATAAATGATGGTGCGCGAGAACCTACTCAACATTAACATTGGATTTTACGGTGTTCCTTTGGCAGGAATTATTATTTCAGTGGATGATTTGACGATCTCACGCGAAAATCCAAATCTGAGCCCGAGCTCGTCTGCACCTGCGCTCAAAATAAATACTAACAAAATTCAAAAAATTCCAAAAAAAATTGGGGTGGTGGACAATTTGATGCGTGAGGTGCGCCTCAATTTTCAAAACATTTGGACTTATGTGCAGCGCTCAGCAAAAAAGACAAATCGGAGGTCTGTAAAAATGTGTACTGTTCATATACTGTTTTGGTCTGATTTGTCTTTTTCGCTGAGAGCTGCACATAAGTCCAAATGTTTTCAAAATTGGGGCGTACCTCACGCATCAAATTGTCCACCACCTCAATTTTTTTCAGAATTTTTTGAATTTTTCTGAATTTTTTATGATTTTTTTTGAACGGGTGCAGATGCACCCGGGCACCGAAACGCCGCACTCGATCTCACGGAGCATTATTATTTATTTAGTGCAACATGTAGAAGACAGCTATAGTTACTTCATATGTTTCAAACATATCCATGAATCTAGTTATCAACATCTAAAATACCAAACTTTGATATACTTTTTTTCTATAAATTTGATCAAATTTTGCAGAGTTTGAATATGAGAAAAATCCATCAATTATTATATTTCAAGACATATGACGACAGGAGTAAAGAAGAATAATGGTGCTAATTATGCACCTAGTTTTAGGAAACATGAGTGGAAGCATGCCAGATGACTATGGGGGCATACACGAACCAACATTGGTTGGATGGTTAGAAGGACAATGGCATCCCCAGCCTACCAGAGTTCAGGACCTAGATTTGACATTGGTGCTCGCATTTTCCTCGATTTATTTCAGGCCTTTCGACGATGTGCGTTCAGTGGGAGGAGACGTCTCCTCGACAATGGCGTCTGTGGCAACTCCCTCAAATCTCAAGATAATATGCCGGCTCAATCTCTCGAAGATGCTCATACAGATATGGTGTGTGTGCGCCTGCGTTCACAGGGGTGAGTGTATGCTGAGTGACTTAAATTGTACTGTGTTAAAAAAAAGACCATGGGGGCATACAGAACGCTTGCATATGTTCCACGAAATCCAACCAAGGAAACGTAAGAAAACACGATGAAAAGGACAACGATTTTTCAGTAGTTGCAAACATCTTGTATTGATAATACACATGCTGAAGTTTCAAAAAAGAAAATCATGTTTAGTACTCCTGTGTGAAAATATAAGACGTTTTTAGGCCCAATCTAATCCTCAAAAGTCTAATATTTTGATACTCAGGGGGGAACATAAACATTTGCCAAAAATTGTTCGACAATATGACATACTATGTGTTGTCCGTAAAAGCCAAAATTAATAAGCTTAAAAAAGGAAATTAATAGCGATACATCTTATATTTTATAAAAGTTGTAAAAGAAACTGTTTTTAGGGGAAGAAAGAAAGGCATATAATACACCCCAAAAATAAATACCATTTCAAATATGGCATATTTTTTATGACATATAATACACATTTTGTCAGTTAAATTGCTGATCTAGGCGTGCCTTACGGGGTGAAAGGAGATGGTTTGTTGCTGGTGGATTTTATCCTCCTCCTCTCGAAGACATGAGTCGGCACGCATGACGAAGCCGCAGCCATCAGCTAGCTAGTCCCTAATCCTAAATCCCTATGGGGGCAAGTTGGAGACGTCGGATCAAGCGAAGATTGCCTGAAAGCGGACCGGGGACGAAGACCAGACCGTGCATGCATGGAAACCGACCTGCAATGACCGGCGATCGCGCTCACGCTCATCACCGCCGCAAATGGCATCTTCCCGGCTAATGTCAAGCTACCTAGGCCAGGCCAGAGCTCACCACCGTCGCCGTCCGTCGCGGTGGTGTGGTTGTCAACGGCCCAGCAGAGGTCACGGCTGACCCAAGCGCGTGAAACGGCGCAGCGAGACAAGCGACGGGTAAAAGGGCGGTGGATGATCACTGCAAGTTGAGAGGTGACTGATGAGTGATAGGGGACGTAGGGAGGACGACGACGGGTCAGCCAGTTCACACCCGGGTCACGGACGGGGGGTCAAAGCTGCCTGCCGCTCTGAGGCCCTGACACGGCCACAGCGCGCGCGGGGAGCTCCGCCGTCGTCGTCGGAGGCATCGTGGGTCGCCGTCGTCGGGCTCGAAACCTACGGCGTCTAGCTAGGGCCAGGAAATGGTTTTGTTTCCGAGCGCACATTGTTACTTGTTCGATAGCGATATCACGAAGGTCAGAGGCGAAACGCAAGGAGAAAATTGCGTTGCAGATAGCCATGAAAATGCTGAGACCATGCAACTTCGCATTTCCCCCGGGCCATGCAGGTCTATTCAGTTCAGAGCAGACAATTCTGAGGTCTCCGGGAGCGTTGGCGTCTACTGACTGAAACATAAGGTCCAAAGCAGAATTCTGAATCTGTGGCCAACCAGGAACGTTGACATAACACTGAAAGCGGGAAGCTGACCCCCCGGTAAAACAGCGCCACAATCAGCGGTCAAGCACACCTATGCTTCTCGCGGGGTTGCGACAACGATTGCTAGAGTCGGCAGAATAAGCTAACACCAGTATGATATCCGGATGTAACGACAGACATCATGGGTCCTCAAGGGCTTAGGGACCTCATACGCCGGGGCGACTCCTGAGTTAGGTTTCAGCGCTGAACGTCAACTGCAAGCGATCGGAGGCCCCTTTTTTAAGACCACAGCCACGCGTTCGCCTGATAAGGCAAAAACCCTTGCACAAAACCGCAGACGACCATGACCATACAACACTGTATTTTCGCTGGACCATGCAAATCCACTCAGTTCAGAGCAGACAATTTTGAGGTCTTCAGAGTCTGGCATCTACTGGGAGTCTGGGACGTAACCTCCAGCGCAGAATTCCGAATCCAGAAGCCCAGCCAGGAACGCTGACAGAGACGCGATCAGCAGTCAACCACGGATATGCATCTGGCGCCGATGGCGACATGAATGAAGTTCATGTCGGCAGCACAAACCAACAAATAGTATGATCTCTGTATGCGGTTGGTTGAGGTAGAAAATGCTTCATGGCCTGACCACTTTTGTGACACGATGTGAGAATGTAAATTCAGAAGGAACAGTATTCAGGACCAATGTTGTACGAGTGAGATCTGCATCAGTCAGATTAGAATGTCCTCGGAAAGTCAGAAGGATGCAATGGTAACTGGGTAATAATTCACGGTGAGCAGTGACTGAAATGAACACGGGAGTACCTGAAAGCAGGGTCAGGGGAATTACAGGTCACATCATAAGTATTCCACATCGAGTTACAAAAAGAATCATACAAACATCATTATAAGACTAGCAAAAAGAAACCCAAATGAGACACCCATGAACAAATTGGTGGAAAACACCCATGAAAGCAGCATTCAGTTCCTGTTATCAGCTTAGCTATCCATATCGGTAGCATCTATCCGAAACAAATAACACCAAAAAATATTCCAGACGAAGTAGGGTGCCGTACCAATTCATTTAAAAAAAAAACTGCTGACACAAAATGGTGGAAAGCACTGATGGAAGCAGTTCAGTTCAAGAAGCATGAAAGGCATTTTGTTCATGCCTCTCCAGATTTTTTTTTCGAGAAAACGCAAAAAGCTTTGCGTTTCTTTGCATTGAAAAGGAGGGGTTCAGTTACAATCATCCGAGGATGTGCAGGTTACAGCCAGTTAATTAGTGCACATCCCAGGTTTGGGGCAGCACAAGTCGGAGGCCAGGTGCCCCTGCTGCCGCCCATGAGCAGGCCTCGTCCCTAATGCTATCTAGTAGTGTGTTGAGGGAAGGCGTCGCATTATCAAAGACGCAGCTGTTTCGGTGCTTCCAGACCATCCAAGGCACGAGCAGCGCAACGGATTTCAGGGCCTTGCGTAGTGTCGGCGGCGTGTCTACGTTGGCCTGTCTCCACCAGTCCGTAAGCGATGGTTCCTGCGAGGGGATCGGGGCCGGGATGCGAAGCCAGGCCAGGGTCTCGTGCCATGCCTGACGGGCGAGGGGGCATTCCAGCATGAGGTGTCGCATTGTTTCCTGTTGCTGGTCACATAGGAGGCAGCGGGGGTGATGCTGGAGGCCATGGCGAGCCAGCCTCTCAGCCCCTCTCCAGATTTGTCAGCTTAGCTATCCACATAAACCATCACCGGCATCTACGAGATGGCAGTGCGTGTTTTAAAGTTGACACACTTGTTGTTATGTCTAACAATGAGATATGCAATTTCGCAGTTCTTCGGCCCTGACTCTAGTGTCATAGTAGAGTCTTCAGCCCCGACTAGTGTCATACCACTTCTCTTAACTGCCGGAACCGGTCCATCTGTATTTGTTGTATGTCTAGAAACAAAGGCTGTCCCTTCCATCTCATCGCTGCCACTATGTCTTCATAATCATGTCGGCGTGAGAATGAGATCTTCATAAGATCAACATCAGTATCCACGTCATCTTCCAATTTTGCATGGCGAGCACCAGCCGGCTCCTCTTCTACCTCCCCAACAAGGTTGGCTGGTGGAGCTCTCACTTCCTCTTGTATGTATGTCTGGAACTTGTGCTTGGAAGCCTGTACCTTGGTGCAGAAGACTTCTAGAAAGTTACTCAGGCATCCTTTCATAGACGTTAGGCCTACCACCTGACGGAGATTCTCGTATGTGGTCTGAAATACCGAAGTACCTATATCAGACATTAGGATTTAGGAGCGGTGCACTGGAAGGAAACTACAGTTACTAACTTCAGACTGAAGGAGCCATTGTGCAAGAACTCAAAATATTGTACACTTTCAAAAAGGCACATTCAGGACCTACCATTACTAACTTCAGATTAGTAGCTCCAACCAAACGTACCCCTTAGCCACTGCTTACGGTGGAGATTGAACTGAACTACCTATTTCCGTAGATGCATATAACCATATCCTAGTCCTTAAAAAGGGACATCAATGCCACAATATTTTGTCTGTAAGCCAAATGACAGATATATAACCATCATGGATCACACTCAACCAAATGACAGATATATAACCATCGTGGATCACACTCAACAAATGGTTTTGTAGTGTAGTGGTTAGCACTCCAGACTTTGAATCTGGCGACCTGGGTTCGAATCCCGGCGAGACCTACATTTTTAGCTGGCATTTTAGTTTTTCCATGGTACAATGTACTCACATGTTTATGGCATTTAGTATTGGAGAAAAATATTGCTCACAATATTTTAGCTGACGTTCAGTGTTTCCAGGGTAGAATGTACTCCTATTTTTGCCGGCATTTAGTATTTCCCTGGTACAACGTACCCAGACCATCCATTGTACAGATACTCACAGTCTATTGGCTAATAACACTTGAAACATACCTCTGTCTTCTGATTTACATTGGTGTGACTATAGCCTCATCAAAATTTACATTTCACTATCAAGAAAGGCAAATTCCCTGGACCCTGCGCAAGCAAGGAGTTACGTGCACTGAGCTGCCCTTTTATCAAGAAAGGCAAATTCAGTACCTATAGTCACTAACTTCAGATTAGTAGTTGCAACCGGGCGTACCCCTTCCCCACTACTTACGCTGGAGACTGAACTGAACTACTTATTTCCCTAGATGCACGTACCCTTGTTCTTAATATGGGACATCAATGCCTCATTAATATTCTATTCTAGCAAAGCGACGCAGACCTGTACACTCGAAATCTTGTATTCTAGCAATGTGAGTGAGCATGAAGAAGGAACTGTAATGGCCACTAATGAGTAGTTGAAAGCACACCTGGCCAATCAAAACAATTATCCCTCAAGGTCATACTGAATGGACCGACTATATTACTTGTTCCAAATTATCATACCTCAAACACCTAGTAAATCCTATAGCAATCAACGAGACAAAATGACGTACCCATGCAATGAAGTATTTAGCTAAAATGAATTGAAAAGAAAAGACAAAATAAGTCACTCATCGGATATTCCTTGATCCATTTAGCCGCCAAGTGGCAACCGGAACTAGTCCAAAAAGGCAGAAAGAAATTTAACAGGAAGCATCGAGTAAAGAAACAATATTTTGTCTGTAAGCCAAATGACAGATATATAACCATCATGGATCACACTCAACCAAATGACAGATATATAACCAACGTGGATCACACTCAACAAATGGTTTCGTAGTGTAGTGGTTAGCACTCCAGACTTTGAATCTGGCGACCTGGGTTCGAATCCCGGCGAGACCTACTTTTTTAGCTGGCGTTTTAGTATTTCCATGTATAATGTACTCACATTTTTTTATGACATTTAGTATTGGGGAAAAATATTGGCTCACAATTTTTTTTGCTTACATTTAGTGTTTCCATGGTAGGATGTACCCAAACCTTCCATGGTACAAAAACTCAGTCTAGAGGCTCATAACACTTAAAACATCCCTGTCTTCTGATTTATATTGGTGTGACTATAACCTTACAGTACACTATACATAAAGGCACATTCAGTACCTATAGCCACAAACTTCAGACAGGTCACTGCAACCGAATGTATCCCTTCCGCACTCTTATGGTGGAGACCCAACTGAACTACTTATTCCCATAGATGCGGATACCCATTTTCTTAAGATGCAACATCAATGGCTTATTAAATATTCTATTGTAGCAATGTGTTGCCTACCCATACAAGAACTCAAAATATTGTATTCTAGCAATGTGATTGAACATGAAGGAACTGCAATGGCTACTAGTGAGTGGTTGAAAGCACATCTGGCAATCAGAACAATCATCTTCAAGGCCATATAGAATGTATCGACCATACTACTTTTTCCAAATTATTGTACCGCATACACCTAGTAAATCCTAATAGCAACTCACTGACACAACATGGTCGTACCAATGCAATGGAGCCTTTGGCTAAAATGAATTGAAAAGAAAAGAAAACAAGTCAATCATCGGAAATTCCTTGCTCCATTTAGCTAACAAGTGGCAACCGGAAGCAAATCCAAAAAAAAAAGAAGGAAATTTAAGAGGAAGCGTCGAGTAAAGAAACAATATTTTGTCTGCAAACCAAATGACAGAAATATAACCATCAGTGAGTCACACTCAACAAATGGTTTCGTAGTGTAGTGGTTAGCACTCCAGACTTTGAATCTGGCGACCTGGGTTCGAATCCCGGCGAGACCTACTTTTTTAGCTGGCATTTTAGTGTTTCCATGGTACAATGTACTCACATTTTCTTATGACATTTAGTATTTGGGAAAAATATTGACTCTCAATTTTTGCTGACATTTATTATTTCCAGTGTAGAATGTACTCCTATTTTTGCTGACATTTAGTACTTCCCTGGTACAATGTACTCAGAGCTTCCATGGTACAAATACTCACAGTCTAGAGGCCAATAACACTTGAAACATACCTCTGTCTTCTGATTTACATTGGCGTGACGATAACCTCGCCAAAATTTTCATTTCACTATCAAGAAAGGCAAATTCCCCGGACCCTGCGCTGCCCTATTATCAAGAAAGGCAAATTCAGTACTTGTAGTTACTAACTTGAGATTAGTAGCTGCAACCGAACGTACCCCTTCCGAACTACTTACGCTGGAGATGAACTGAACTACATATTTCCCTAGATGCACGTACCCTTGTTCTTAAAATGGGACATCAATGTGACACTAATATTCTATTCTAGCAATGTGATGTAGACCCGTGCAGTCAAAATGAGCATGAAGAAGGAACTGCAATGGCCACTAGCGAGTGTTTGAAAGCACAGCTGGACAATCAAAACAATTATCCCTCAAGGACCGACTATATTACTTGTTCCAAATTATCATACCTCAAACACCTAAATCCTATAGCAATCAAGGAGACAAATGACATACCCATGCAATGAAGTATTTAGCTAAAATGAATTGAAAAGAGAAGAGAAAATAAGTCATTCATCGGATATTCCTTACTTCCATTTAGCTGCCAAGTAGCGATCGGAACTAGTCCAACAAGGCAGCAGGAAATTTAACAGGAAGCATCAAGTAAAGAAACAATATTTCGTCTGTAAGCCAAATGACAGAAATATAACCATCGGTGGGTCACACCCATCAATTGGTTTCGTAGTGTAGTGGTTAGCACTCCAGACTTTGAATCTGGCGACCTGGGTTCGAATCCCTGCGAGACCTATGTTTTTAGCTGGCATTTTAGTATTTCCATGTACAATGTAGTCATATGTTTTTACGACATTTAGTATTGGGGAAAAATATTGACTCACAATTCTTTTTGCTGACATTTAGTGTTTCCGCGGTAGGATGTACTCCACTCCCGACATTTAGTATTTCTCTGGTACAATGTACCCAGACCTCCCATGGTACAAATACTCAGTCTAGAGGCTAATATCACTTAAAACACCCGTCTTCTGATTTATATTGGTATGACTATAACCTTGCCAGAATTTACAGTGCACTATCAATAAAGGCACAGTCAGGACCTACAGCCACAAACTTCAGATTAATCGCTGCAACCAAACGTATCCCTTGCCCACTTCTTATGGTGGAGGCCGAACTGAACTACTTAGTTCTATAGATGTGTATACTCATGTTCTTAAGATGGAACATCAATAGCTTATTAATTTTCTATTCTAGCAATGTGTTGCAGTCCCATTCCAAAACTCAAAATATTGTATTCTAGCAATGTGATTGAACATGAAGAAGGAACTGCAATGGCCACTAGTGAGTGGTTGAAACTTGAAAGCACATCTGGCAATCAAAACAATCATCTTCAAGGCCATATAGAATGTATCGACCATACTACTTTTTCCAAATTATTGTACCGCATACACCTAGTAAATCCTAATAGCAACTCACTGACACAACATGATCGTACCCATGCAATGGAGCCTTTGGCTAAAATGAATTGAAATAAAAGAGAAACAAGTCATTCATCGGAAATTCCTTGCTCCATTTAGCTAACAAGTGGCAACCGGAAGCAAATCCAAAAAAACAGAAGGAAATTTAAGAGGAAGCGTCGAGTAAAGAAACAATATTTTGTCTGCAAACCAAATGACAGAAATATAACCATCAGTGAGTCACACTCAACAAATGGTTTCGTAGTGTAGTGGTTAGCACTCCAGACTTTGAATCTGGCGACCTGGGTTCGAATCCCGGCGAGAACTACCTTTTTAGCTGGCATTTTAGTGTTTCCATGGTACAATGTACTCACATTTTTTTATGACATTTAGTATTTGGGAAAAATATTGACTCTATGTTTTTGCTGACATTTATCATTTCCAGTGTAGAATGTACCCCTATTTTTGCTGACATTTAGTACTTCCCTGGTACAATGTACTCAGAGCTTCCATGGTACAAATACTCTGCGGTCTAGAGGCTAATAACACTTGAAACATACCTCAGTTTCTGATTTACATTGGTGTGACTATAACCTCGCCAAAATTTTCATTTCACTATCAACAAAGGCAAATTCCCCGGACCCTGCGCTGCCCTTTTATCAAGAAAGGCAAATTCAGTACCTGTAGTTAATAACTTGAGATTAGTAGCTGCAACCGAACGTACCCCTTCCCAACTACTTACGCTGGAGATGAACTGAACTACTTATTTCCCTAGATGCGCGTACCCTTGTTCTTAAAATGGGACATCAATGCGTCACTAATATTCTATTCTAGCAATGTGATGCAGACCCGTACAGTCAAAATGAGCATGAAGAAGGAACTGTAATGGCCACTAGCGAGTGGTTGAAAGCACAGCTGGACAATCAAAACAATTATCCCTCAAGGACTGACTATATTACTTGTTCCAAATTATCATACCTCAAACACCTAAATCCTATAGCAATCAACGAGACAAAATGACATACCCATGCAATGAAGTATTAGCTAAAATGAATTGAAAAGAGAAGAGAAAATAAGTCATTCATCGGATATTCCTTGCTCCATTTAGCTGCCAAGTAGCGATCGGAACTAGTCCAACAAGGCAGAAGGAAATTTAACAGGAAGCATCAAGTAAAGAAACAATATTTCGTCTGTAAGCCAAATGACAGAAATATAACCATCGGTGGGTCACACCCATCAATTGGTTTCGTAGTGTAGTGGTTAGCACACCAGACTTTGAATCTGGCGACCTGGGTTCGAATCCCTGCGAGACCTATGTTTTTTAGCTGGCATTTTAGTATTTCCATGTACAATGTACTCACATGTTTTTACGACATTTAGTATTGGGGAAAAATATTGACTCACAATTTTCTTTGCTGACATTTAGTGTTTCCACGGTAGGATGTACTCCACTCCCGACATTTAGTATTTCTCTGGTACAATGTACCCAGACCTCCCATGGTACAAATACTCAGTCTAGAGGCTAATATCACTTAAAACACCCGTCTTCTGATTTATATTGGTATGACTATAACCTTGCCAGAATTTACAGTGCACTATCAATAAAGGCACACTCAGGACCTACAGCCACAAACTTCAGATTAATCGCTGCAACCGAACGTATCCCTTGCCCACTTTTTATGGTGGAGGCCGAACTGAACTACTTAGTTCTATAGATGTGTATACTCATGTTCTTAAGATGGAACATCAATAGCTTATTAATTTTCTATTCTAGCAATGTGTTGCAGTCCCATTCCAAAACTCAAAATATTGTATTCTAGCAATGTGATTGAACATGAAGAAGGAACTGCAATGGCCACTAGTGAGTGGTTGAAAGCACATCTGGCAATCAAAACAATCATCTTCAAGGCCATATAGAATGTATCGACCATACTACTTTTTCCAAATTATTGTACCGCATACACCTAGTAAATCCTAATAGCAACTCACTGACACAACATGATCGTACCCATGCAATGGAGCCTTTGGCTAAAATGAGTTGAAAAGAAAAGAGAAACAAGTCATTCATCGGAAATTCCTTGCTCCATTTAGCTAACAAGTGGCAACCGGAAGCAAATCCAAAAAAACAGAAGGAAATTTAAGAGGAAGCGTCGAGTAAAGAAACAATATTTTGTCTGCAAACCAAATGACAGAAATATAACCATCAGTGAGTCACACTCAACAAATGGTTTCGTAGTGTAGTGGTTAGCACTCCAGACTTTGAATCTGGCGACCTGGGTTCGAATCCCGGCGAGACCTACCTTTTTAGCTGGCATTTTAGTGTTTCCATGGTACAATGTACTCACATTTTTTTTATGACATTTAGTATTTGGGAAAAATATTGACTCTCAATTTTTGCTGACATTTATTATTTCCAGTGTAGAATGTACCCCTATTTTTGCTGACATTTAGTACTTCCCTGGTACAATGTACTCAGAGCTTCCATGGTACAAATACTCTGCAGTCTAGAGGCTAATAACACTTGAAACATACCTCTGTCTTCTGATTTACATTGGTGTGACTATAACCTCGCCAAAATTTTCATTTCACTATCAAGAAAGGTAAATTCCCCGGACCCTGCGCTGCCCTTTTATCAAGAAAGGCAAATTCAGTACCTGTAGTTACTAACTTGAGATTAGTAGCTGCAACCGAACGTACCCCTTCCCAACTACTTACGCTGGAGATGAACTGAACTACTTATTTCCCTAGATGCGCGTACCCTTGTTCTTAAAATGGGACATCAATGCGTCACTAATATTCTATTCTAGCAATGTGATGCAGACCCGTACAGTCAAAATGAGCATGAAGAAGGAACTGCAATGGCCACTAGCGAGTGGTTGAAAGCACAGCTGGACAATCAAAACAATTATCCCTCAGGGACCGACTATATTACTTGTTCCAAATTATCATACCTCAAACACCTAAATCCTATAGCAATCAACGAGACAAAATGACATACCCATGCAATGAAGTATTTAGCTAAAATGAATTGAAAAGAGAAGAGAAAATAAGTCATTCATCGGATATTCCTTGCTCCATTTAGCTGCCAAGTAGCGATCGGAACTAGTCCAACAAGGCAGAAGGAAATTTAACAGGAAGCATCAAGTAAAGAAACAATATTTCGTCTGTAAGCCAAATGACAGAAATATAACCACCGGTGGGTCACACCCATCAATTGGTTTCGTAGTGTAGTGGTTAGCACTCCAGACTTTGAATCTGGCGACCTGGGTTCGAATCCCTGCGAGACCTATGTTTTTAGCTGGCATTTTAGCATTTCCATGTACAATGTACTCACATGTTTTTACGACATTTAGTATTGGGGAAAAATATTGACTCACAATTTCTTTTGCTGACATTTAGTGTTTCCACGGTAGGATGTACTCCACTCCCGACATTTAGTATTTCTCTGGTACAATGTACCCAGACCTCCCATGGTACAAATACTCAGTCTAGAGGCTAATATCACTTAAAACACCCGTCTTCTGATTTATATTGGTATGACTATAACCTTGCCAGAATTTACAGTACACTATCAATAAAGGCACAGTCAGGACCTATAGCCACAAACTTCAGATTAATCGCTGCAACCGAACATATCCCTTGCCCACTTCTTATGGTGGAGGCCGAACTGAACTACTTAGTTCTATAGATATGTATACTCATGTTCTTAAGATGGAACATCAATAGCTTATTAATTTTCTATTCTAGCAAATGTGTTGCAGTCCCATTCCAAAGCTCAAAATATTGTATTCTAGCAATGTGATTGAACATGAAGGAACTGCAATGGCCACTAGTGAGTGGTTGAAAGAACATCTGGCAATCAAAACAATTATCCTTCAAGGCCACACAGAATGTATCGACCATATTACTTTTTCCAACTTATTGTACCTCGTACCTGGTAAATCCTAATAGCAACTCAACGACACAAAATGATCGTACCCACGCAATGGAGCCTTTGGCTAAAATGAATTGAAAAGAAAAAGATATTCCTTGCTCCATTTAGCTGCCAAGTGGCAACCGGAAGCAAATCCAAAAAACAGAAGGAAATTTAAGAGTAAGCGTCGAGTAAAGAAACAATATTTTGTCTGCAAGCCAAATGACAGAAATATAACCATCAGTGAGTCACACTCAACAAATGGTTCCGTAGTGTAGTGGTTAGCACTCCAGACTTTGAATCTGGCGACCTGGGTTCGAATCCCGGCGAGACCTACTTTTTGAGCTGGCATTTTAGTGTTTCCGTGGTTCAATATACTCACATTTATGACATTTAGTATTTGGGAAAAAAATATTGACTCTCAATTTTTAGCTGACATTTCGTGCTTCCAGAATGTACTCCTGTTTTTGCTGACATTTAGTATTTCCCTGGTATACAATGTACTCAGAGCTTCCATGGTACAAATAGTCACAGTCTAGAGGCTAATAAAACTTGAAACATACCTCTGTCTTCTGATTTACATTGGTGTCACTATAACCTCGCCAAAATTTACAGTACACTATCTAGAAAGGGACATTCGGTACCTATGCTTGCTAACTTCAGAATAGACGCTGCAACCAAATGTTCCACTTCCCCACTGCTTATGGTGGAAACTGAACTTTAGTACTTATTTCAATAGATGCTCATACCCTTGTTCTTAAAATGGGACATCAATGCCTCATTAACATTCTATTCTAGCAATGTGATGCGGATACGTACAAGAGCTCAAACTCTTGTATTCTAGCAATGTGTGTGAACATGGAAAATGAACTGCAAAGGCCAATAGTGAGTGGTTGAAAGCCAAGATGGACAATCAAAACAATTAACCTTCAAAGTCATACTGAATGCCGACCACATGTTCCAAGTTGTAAGGAACTAAGGATAGGAAATGTCTTCACTATGTTCTCCATGTATCATCATTCCGGAAACTGGTTTATTGCAATAAAGTTTGGGCTACAACTTCATCGCTAAGTCGGCATTACCTCTGTCGTAAAATAGTCGAAGGGGGTGGACCAGTTAAGCGCAGATTCAGTCCTAGGATAGTCAGAGAGGTAAGATGAGATGATAGCGGCAGGCGATGAGCTAGATGGAAGAGGTGCAGGGGGAGGTATGGTTACAACTACTGACCATAGATGTGAGATATCGGAGACGTTAAGAAGGGCGACTCAACCACGACGACAATGGTGCTAATAGAAACAATGCTTTTGCCATGTGCTTATTTTTTAAGGTGCTATAGAATAAGTTGTGAAAAAACCACTACTGCCTAATCATGTTGAAGCTATATACATTTTGTTATCCAATGGTTGTCCCAATGCATCTCCTCTCATATGTTGTGTGTTCTTAAGTGCATAATATATATCCTTGAAGCTTAATAGACAGACTAAGGCATAGCCTAGTGGTGGGAAGGGGCTGATGCCTTCCCACCCACCCAGGGTTTGCTGCACCAATTATACTGTAGGGGCCTCCCTTACAGTCTTTCAGTCAAAAAAAAAAAGAGAGAGAAAACACCAAACACCTAATAGCAGCTCAATGAGACAAAATTATCGTACCCACACAATGGAGCTTTTGGCTAAAATGAATTGAAAAAATAAAAGAAGGTATTTGTCGGATACATTTAGCTGCCAAGTGGCAAATGGAAGTAAGTCCAAAAAAAGGGGAAGGAAATTTAACAGGAACCATCAAGTAAAGGAAAATATTCTAGCTGTATGCCAAATGACAGAAATATAACCATCAGTGTACCACACTCAACAAATGGTTTCGTAGTGTAGTGGTTAGCACTCCAGACTTTGAATCTGGCGACCTGGGTTCAAATCCCGGCGAGACCTACTTTTTTAGCTGACATTTAAGTATTTCCATGGTACAATGCAGAATGCACTCACATTTTTTTCTGGACATTTAGTATTCGGAAAAATATCGACTCACGATTTTCCAGCTGACATTTAGTGTTCCGGGGTAGAATGTACTCCTATTTTTGCTGACATTTAGTATTTCCTTGGTAGAAGGTACCCAGAACATACAAATACTCACAAGTGAAAGAGAAGTGTATACCTACTAACTTCAGATTAGTCATTGCAACCAAATGTACACCTTCCCACTTATTACAGTGGAGACTGAACTAAACTACTTATTTCAATACCATTGTTCTTAAAATGAGACATGAATGCCTCATTAATATTCTAGTCTAGCAATGTGATGCGCCGACCCGTGCAAGAACTCAAAATATTGTACTCTAGCAATGTTAGTGAACATGAAGAAGGAACTGCAATGGCCACTATCGAGTGGTTTAAGGCCCAGCTGGGCTATCAAAACAGTTAACCTTCAAGGTCATACTGAATGGACCGACCATGTCATTTGCTCCAAATTGTAATGATAAGTGAAAGGTCTTCTCTACGTTCTCTTTGTATTATCACTCCGGCAACAGGTTTACTGCAATAAATTTTGGGCTACAACTTGTTAATGTGGCCATCTACCGACTATGGACATGCTTGTGACAGCAGCTCGCAATCCTAAGTTGGAAAGGCAACGCTAGTGTACTGATTTACATCACAGGCCACTAAGATGGTATACTGGTCACAATTTAGGTGCAACACAATTTATAAGTGCAAGGAAAGGATTCTCTCTTGAGTACACACCTATTCCTCAAATGACAACTGGGTAACTAATAGCCCCACGGCAAATGATAAGACAAAAAACTATTTGAAGTGACCAAGTAACCAACTTTGCCAACAAAATTAAATGCCAGAAGATATGAGAAGAGACATATGTACCTCGCATAGAAGAGTGAGAATTAAGTAGTTGATTGTCACATTCCGATACAGAGCTAGCGTAAAGCAAATGAACAGAATAAGGTGATGCAGCAGAATTCCAAGAATCCATCCACTGTATAGTCGATAGCGGAGCATATCCAATTGGCCATAAGCAACGTGGCCACACGAAAAGCACAGAGCAGAATATGCTCCAATCCAACTGCTACCAACTAATTCTTCATGCTGAAACATGTTCTCATGGCCCCTGTATGCCATTGGCACAACAGAACAAAGATAACTGCATATCGAGATAGAAGTGAGATAAAGTCGATCAACAAGCCTAAGAATTAATAACATATGGCAGCATCAATGGAACAAACTAAACAGATAAATGTTTACCAAAAAGAGACATAGTAAGCTTTCGAGAATATGCAGTACACCTACGAGTCATCCATTTAAAAGAAGGATCAACAATTTTTACATACTGCGGAGGGAAGGCTCTACAACTTCCTAACTATCTTGAGAGAAAGAACAGCACCTCTAAATCTAATGGCACATATCCGACCGTCTAGGACATAAAATTTCCATTTCTATCTTTTTGCTTAATCGTTGTCAATTCTGTGCGACAGATTTACTGGTAATAAGTACTCCCTCTGTCTCAAAATATAAGATGTTTTTTTATACTCCCTTTGTATCAAAAAAATGTCTTACATTTTGAGACAGAGTGAGTACCTGCGAAGTAGTGGTACATGAGAAGTAATGTTGTGAGAAAGGTCGTGCTCTAAAAGTCAGCCACCTAGTGCACCTAGAGGGCCCCCAGGCACTAGGTGACACCCTTCCTGCTAGCCATTTTGCCCCTCGTAGGCCCACCTAATTGGTGTTTATGCACTAGGCCCAACTAGAAGACAAAATGGAGGTATTTGCCGCCCAACTAGCAGTGGAGATATTTGCCGTCCAAGCTCTAAACACACTTTATACCATTACCGTTCTTTTGAAGGCTTGGCAATTTTGTATGAAAAACATGGAAGTATCTGCACGAAATGGACTTGCATGGTTGCTACATTACTTGGAAGTTGGAACCAGACAACCTCTAGAAGCCGAACATGCTATAAACTAGCAAGCAATATGGGCTTTGAGAAATCTTGCACAATTTCAACCAATCAAAGCTCAAATGGAGACAATTCTCGACAGCACAAGGAAGCAGTATCACAGTAAGTAACAAGACTAACTCTGAGTAAATAACTCATGCTGCTCCCTTTTGTTCAGGACTCCAGGGTTGAACAAATTCCATCAAGCATCAACAAGTTTACCAACTGATTAATCTGCCGCACCCTATCTATCCTCAAATTCGCGAAATGCTTGAAGTCAACTGGCGTACGCTTTCTTCTAGTCAATTAACCCAAAGCGCATGTATGGGAAAAGCTACAGGGCGAAATGTGAGGATTCGGAGAGGGGGTGAAACAGAGAGAGGGGCCAGACCTGAGGCTGAAGTGAGGGGGGGAGTGGAGGAGCGGGTAGGCGGTGTTGACGAAGAGTGGCGCGGACGGCCGTGTTGGCGGCCTGGAAGAAGGTGAAGCCGGCGGCCACGGCTGCCAGCTGACGGCAGCCCCGCATGCCGATCTCAAACCCCACCGACACGGCCCACAGCACTAGCGTCGCAGCGGAAGAAGGTGCTCATGTCGCCCGCGCCGGCACGACGGGGCGGCACCCCGTCTTCTGTCATGGCGAGCCGAGAGCTGCACCCGTCCACACGCTAGCTGGCTAGCCCCTCCTCTCCTCTTCGTCGGATATTCCTTTCTCCATTTAGCTGCCAAGTGCCAAACAGAAGCAAGTCCAGAAAAAGGGAAGGAAATTTAACAGGAATCGAGCAAAGAAACAATATTTTGTCTGTAACCCAAATTACAGAAATATAACCATCAGTGGATCACACACAACAAATGGTTTCGTAGTGTAGTGGTTAGCACTCCAGACTTTGAATCTGGCGACCTGGGTTCAAATCCCGGCGAGACCTGCTTTTTTAGCTGGCATTTTAGTATTTCCATGGTACAATGCACTCACATTTTTTATGGCATTTAGTATTCAGGAAAAAATATTGACTTGAATTTTTTGCTGACATTTAATGTTTCCAGGGTAGGATATACTTTTATTTTTGCTGACATTTAGTATTTCCCTTGTACAATGTACCAAGACCTTCCATGCTACAAATACTCAGTCTAGCGGCTAATAGCACTTGAAACATACCTCTGTCTTCTGATTTACATTGGTGTGACTATAACCTTGACAAAATTTACAGTAAACTATCAAGAAAGACACATCCAGTACCTATATTACTAACTTCAGATTAGCCGCTGGATGCTGCAACCAAATGTACCCCTTCCGCGCTGCTTACAGTGAAGGCTGAACTGAACTACTGATCCACAGAAGTGAGATATCTGAGATGCGTAAAAAGGGCAACCCTACCACGACAAGGGTGGTGCTAATACTAACAGTGTTTTTCCATGTGCTTATTTTTTAAGGTCCATAGAACAAATTGTGGAAAACCCACTACTGACTAATCATGATGAAGCTAGATAAATTTTGTTATCCAATGGTTCTCCCAATGCATCTCCTCTCGTATGTTGTGTGTTCTTAAGTGCATAATATATATCCTTGAAGCTTAATGATGAAGAGAAAAAACACCAAACAAACACTAAACACCTAGTAAATCCTAATAGCAGCTCAATGACCACACTATGGAGCCTTCGGCTAAAATTTATTGGAAAAAGAAGGTAGTCGTCAGGTATTCCTTGCTCCATTCAGCTGCCAAGTGGCAAATGGAATAAGTCCAAAAAAAGGGAAGGAAAATTAACAGGAACCATCAAGTTAAGGCAAATATTCTGGCTGTAAACCAAATGACAGAAATACAACAATCAGCGTACCACACTCAACAAATGGTTTCGTAGTGTAGTGGTTAGCACTCCAGACTTTGAATCTGGCAACCTGGGTTCAAATCCCGGCGAGACCTACTTTTTTAACTGACATTTTAGTATTTCCATGGTACAATGTAGTCACTTTTTTTCCTGAAATTTAGTATTCGGGTAAAATATCGACTCGCAATTTTTTAGCTGACATTAGTGCTTCCAGGGTTGAATGTACTCCTATTTTTGCTGACATTTAGTATTTCCTTGGTACAATATACACAGACCTTCCATAGTACAAATACTCAAAAGTGAAAGAAAAGTGTACACCTACTAACTTCAGATTACTTGCTGCAACTAAATGTACACCTTGCCCACTGATTACAGTACTGATGTTCTTAAAATGAGACATCAATGCCTCATTAATATTCTATTCTAGCAATGTGATGCGTCAACTCGTGCAAGACCTCCAAATATTGTATTCTAGCAATGTTAGTGAACTAGAAGAAGGAACTGCAATGGCCACTATTGAGTGGTTCAAAGCCCAGCTGGGCAATCAAAACAGTTAACCTCACAAGGTCATACTGAATGGACTGACCATATTATTTGTTCTAAATTGTGACGAATTGATAAAGTGCAAGGTCTTCTGTACGTTCTCTTTGTATCCTCATTTACTTCAATAAAGTTTGGGCTGCAACTTATTAATGTGGCCATCTACCGGCTATGGACATGCTTGTGCCAGCAGCTCGCAATCCTCAGTTGGAAAGCAATGCTAGTTTACTGATTTACATCAAAGGCCACTAAGATGGTCTGTTAGTCACAATTTAGGTGCAATGCAACTTATAAGTGCAAGGAAAGGATTCTCTCGAGGAGTAAGTATACACACTTATTCCTCAAATGAAAACTGGGTAAACAGTAACCCCATGGCAAATGATAAGACAAAACTATATGAAGTGACCAAGTAAACCAACTTTGTCAACAAAATAAAATGCCAGGAAATATGAGAAGATATATATGTACCTCGCACAGAAGAGTGAGAATCAGGTAGTTGATTGTCTCATTCTGATACAGAGCCAGCATAAAGCAAATGAGCAGAATAACGTGATGCATGAGAATTCCAGGAATCCATCCACTGTATAGCTGGTAGCAGATCATATCCAATTGGTCATAAGCAAAGTAGCCACATGAAAAGCACTTGCAGAATATGCTGCAATCCAAGTATTCAACTGCTATCAACTAATTATTCATGCTGAAACATGTTATCAAGGCCCTTGGTACACCATTGGCACAACAGAACAAGGATAAATGCACATCGAGATAGGAGTGAAATAAAGTCGATCAACAAGCCTAATAAGAATTAATTAAAATAACATATTGCAGCATCGATGGAACATACTGAAGAGATAAAAATTTACCAAAACAGGACAGAGTAAGCTTTCAAGAACATGCATTACACCTACGAGCCATTACGTTTAAAAGAAGGGTCAACAGTTTTACATGCTGCAGAGGGAAGGCTCTACAACTTCCTAACTATCTTGAGAGAAAGATTTAGCACCTCTAAATCTAATGGCACATATCCGACCATCTAGGACATAAAATTTCCATTTCTATCTTTTTTTTTGTTAGCATAGTCAATTCTGTGCGACAGATTTACTGGCAATAAGTACATGAGAAGTAATGCTGTGAGAAAGGTAGTGTTCTAAAAGTCAGCCGCCTAGTGCACCTAGAGGGCCACCAGGCACTAGATGACACCCTTCCTGCTAGCCAATTTATCCCTCCTAGGCCCACCTAATTGGCGTTTAGGCACTAGGTGCTGATTTGCCGCCCAACTAGCAGACAAAATAGAGATATTAGCCACCCAACTAGTGGACTCCTCTAAACACACGTTATACCATTACCACTCTTTAAAGGGTTGGCAATTTTGTAGGACAGAACATGGAAGTATTTGCACGCAAGGCCATTGCATGGTTGCACATTTACTTGGAAACTGGAACTATACCACCTCTATAAACAGCAAGGTAGCAAGCAGTATGGTCTTTGAGAAATCCTGCACAATTTCAACCAATCAAAAAGCTCAAATGGAGACAATTCTCAACAGCACAAGGAAGCAGTGCCGCAGTAACTAACAAGACTAACACTAATAGTGCATAGCTCCTGCTGCTCCCTTTTGTCCAGGGCCGAATAGATTGCATCAAGCGTCAACGAGTTTAACTCATGCTGTGCCCTCTCTATCCCCAAATTCGTGAATTGCTGGAGGTCAACTAGGCGTACGCTTTCTCTTCTTCTACTCAAAGCACGTGTACGGGAAAAGCACGGAACGAATGCGGGGTTCGGGAGGGGGGGGGGAGGCCGGACCTGAGGCGGAGGTGAGGGAGGAGTGGAGGAGCGAGACGGCAGTGTTGACGAGGGGCGGGTCGCGGGAGACGGCGGCGGTGTTGGCGGCCTGGAAGAAGGCGAAGCCGGCGGCCACGGCCACCAGCTCGCGGCGGCTCCGGGCGCCGATCTCGAATCCCACCGACACGGCCCACAGCACCAGCGTCGCCACGAAGAAGGCGCTCGTGTCGCGCCGGGCGACGGGGCGGCGGCATGGGGGCGTCGTGGCGAGCCGAGAGCCCCACCCGTCCACACGCTAGCCGGCTTAGCCCCCTCTCCTCTTCGTCGGCCGCTTGGATTGGACCGCCTGTTGCTTTCCGGGCCTGGAACCCGACACGCGGGCCCCACCCCGAGGAGAGAGAGAACCGATCCTTCAAAATCTGAAACGAACATAATTCGATCTAGAAGAAGAAGAGGAAAAGAAATTGCCCGTGAGTAACGTCGAGCATATTGATTTGGTGTCAAAAAATAGGCAGACAAATGTTATATTTAAGGTATAGGCAGAGTTCAATGAAAAAGGATGAAGAGGGTTAACATGAAGAAAAGAACACATGAATTGATCATCTCTAACTTCTTGAAGAAAAAGAAGGTGGGAGGGTGGGGAAAAGTTAATGCTCCAGACGGATGAAAAGAATAACGGTTGAAAAGCCGAGGATTGGTCTTGCAAATAATGAAGAGGATTAGAACTATCTCAAAAAGAAGCACATCGGTTGAAGAACAATTAGTTGATCAAAAGGATTGGCACTCCGTAGAAAATATGAGAGCACCACTTAGAAAGATATGAAATCAACACTTGACAACGAAGTCACTTGAATACCATAACAAAGGACCTAGGTGTACTACTTGAATTCCCACCTATGATGTTCCAAAATCTTGGTTATGTAATTTGGCATAATTGATACAAGGAGCAGAACTACATAAAATAAAAGCAACTTAATATCACAATACTGCTCCATTGTAACAACCTCCATCAACACATAACCGAAACTTCGCAAACTTGTCTACCTCATACTTTAAAAAATGCAACGATACTAGATATGGCAGTAGCCCTAGAGACTCTCCCAGTACCGAGGTCACGCCTAAATCTTCTCAGCACCAAGAGTATTGAAAACAATTTTGAAAAGTCGTGTCCTCAGGTAGTGGAACTGAAAAGATAGTAGCTGCGGCAATGAAACGGTAAGAATCTCTTGGAGGTCAACTCCTTGGAACACAACCCATATGGACAGGAGGGCGGACCTGAGGTGGGGGTGAGGGAAGAGTGGAGGAGCGAGACAGCAGTGTTGACGAAGAGCGGGTCGCGGGAGACGGCGGTGTTGGCGGCCTGGAAGAAGGCGAAGCGAGCGGGCATGGACACCAGCTCGTGATGGCCCCAGGACCCAATCTCGACCCCCTCCCCCCGACACGGCCCACAACACCAGCATCGCCACGAAGAAGGCCCTCATGTCGCCCGCGTCGGCGCGACGGGGGAGGGGGTGACATCCCGTCTTCCGCCGTGGCGAGCCGAGAGTCGGACTCGTCCACACACTAGCCTATTCCTTGGACGCATGGGCCGCTCGCTTGTTACTTTCCGGACCTGGGACCCGACATGCGGCCCCACCCTAAGGAGAGAGAGGACTGATCCTTCAAAATCTAAAACGAACATAATTCGAACTAGAAGAAGATGAAAAGAAATTGTCATGCGTAACGTCGAGCATAATTGATTTGGTGGACAAATGTTTTTTAAGGTAGGCAGACTTGAAAGAAAAAAGATGAAGAAGCTTCACGTGAAGAAAAGAACACATGCCTTGATCATCTCTAACTTCTTGAAGAAAAAGAGGGTGGGAGGGTGGGGGAAAGTTAATGCTCCAGCCAGATGAAAAGGATAACGGTTGAAAAGCTGAGGATTGGTCTTGCAAATGGTGAAGAGGATTAGAATTATCTCGAAGAGAAGCACACCGGTCGAAGAACAATTGGTTGATCAAAAGGAGTAGCACTGTAACGCCCCGGATTCGTTGCGCCAGGTGTCCGCCAGTAATTCGCCTTCGTTGCCATGTCATTTGCTTGCGTGTTGCATTCTGCCATGTCATCATGTGCATCTCATTTTGCATACGTGTTCGTCTCATGCATCCGAGCATTTTCCCCGTTGTCCGTTTTGCAATCCGGCACTCCTATGTCATCTGGCGTCCCCTTCTTCTCTCCTGTTGTGAGCGGGTGTTAAACTTTTTCGGAATGGACCGAGGTTTGCCAAGCGGCCTTGGTATAGCACCGGTAGACCGCCTGTCAAGTTTCGTGCCATTTGGAGGTCGTTTGATACTCCAACGGTTAACCGGGTAACCGTAAAGCCTCTTTGTGTTGCAGCCCAACATCCCTTCCAAAGTGGCCCAAAACCCATCCAAGTCTCTTCCATGCTCTCGGTCGTTCGATCACGATCGCGTGGCCGAAAACCGCTCCTCATTTGGACTCTCCTAGCTCCCAGAACCTATAAATATGCCCTCTCCCCCGAAATTCGCGGATGATTCCACCCCTAACCCTAGCCCCGCTCCCCTCGCGCCGCCGGACATGTCCGCTTCCCCGCCGGACATGTCCGCTTCTCCGTCCCCGGCCAACCGCGCGTTGCCATGTGGCCTCCCGCCGCCGCCCGCCGCCGCCGCCCGGCGAACCCGTAGCGGGCCCGCCCGGCCCGCGCCCTGCCCGCGCCGCCGTCCGCCTCCCGCCGGAGGTCGCGCGCTCCGCCGCCGCGCGCCGCCCGCCCGTGGCCGCCGCCTCGGCCCTCCGCCTTCGCCGCTGGCCCGCGCCTGCCCCGTCCCTCGCCGGCTGCCGTCGCCCCGCCTCCTCCGCCGCCCTGGCCTCGCCGCCCCCTGCCGTCTCCGGCGTCGGCCGCCATCCGCCGCCGCCTTGGCCGGCGCCGCCGCGCTGGATCGACGCCGGCGCCCCGCGCCGCCCCGCGCGGCCTCCCTCCGGCCTTCCCCGGCCTCCTCCGGCTAGATCCGGGCCGGAGCCGCTCGGATCCGGCCGTCCCCGACCTCCCCGGCCACCTCCCGCGCCTCCCCGGCGTCTTCCCCGTCCTCTCCGACATCTACTCTGGCGAACCCCGGCGAACCTCGAAAATCGTGCAGATCTGAGGTTGACCCCGAAATTCCCCCAAGTCCCTGTATTTTGACATAATCATGCCATGTTCATCGCATCATAACTCTGTGCATACTGCTCCATTTCGTGCGTATAATATGTCAAATTGTTCGTCCCAACGAGTACTTCATTTCATTCCATTGCATCATGTTCATTTGAGTCCATCTTGATGCCTGAATCATCGTTGTAAGAGTGCATGTTGCTGTTAATCTGCTGAAACTGTTATAACTTGCTCATTTGTCATTTTTGCCATGTTTGATGTGTGCATCCTATGAGGTTGATGTCTACATGTGTTTTGATCTATGCTATGCCATATTTCTAGAGGTGCCATCCACGTATTTTTGTGAGTTGTGTGCTGAGTGCATCGAGCTTGTTAAGTAGGGTACTTGTTGTTGCTGTTTTCCTGACTGTTTCTGTTATATTTTGTTGCTATGTAAACCTGCTGCTACAAGTCATTTCGTGCATAATCTGGAGATGTTCACTAAGGATGTTTTGTTATACATGTCATGCTCTATCCATTCATGCCCCTGGTTGCATTTATAACCTACTGTAACATGTTGTAATCTTGCTCCAAACTTGCCAAATAATGTTGCTGTCAACCTGTTAACATGAAGTTCAGTTTTGGCCATGTGCTTTTCTAGTGATCCATGTACCCTATGAACTTGATCTTGCCATTCTTAGCTTCATAAACATGTATTATTACTGTTGGTTGCCTTTCCATGCCATGTATTGCTCTGTGGTGAGAGGTTCAAGCTCACCAACATGCCTACTTATTGTTGTTCCTGCTATGTACGAATCTGTCATATCAATTGCCATGTTTACATGGGTGCCATCATATTTTCTGTGCCTTTTTAGCTCATGGTCAGTAAGGTACTTTTGTTCTATGCAATTAGTAGTATCATGCCATGCCTTTGTTTGCCATGATATGTTCCTGTAACATGTTGTTTGCTTGCTCTAAACATTGCAACCTGATGTTATTTCCTGATAAGTCTGAAACTGTTATTATTTGCAATCTTACCACATGTGTTTGAGCATGTTCTAGTGATTTCTGGAGATAGCTCAGTGTTCATGTTTTGTTGTGCTTTACCTGTACTTCATGCCCATGCCTTTTGTTATTATGTTGGGGTGCTGTAGCATATTGTTTTGATTCTTGCAAGATGCATAGTTGCTGTTTTGGACAGATTGTTGTTATGACTTGTATGGAGTGTGTGTGTTGAACCGTTGCTCCGTTTTGAGTGTGCTCTATATGAAACTTGCTTGATTTTGCATGTTGTTTCATATTATCATGTTGCATCCTTGTTTTGGGGGTGTTTGCTTGATGTTTGTATGCATTTTGCATCAATGCCATGTTTAACTTGTTTTGCTCATATCTTCTAGGCCGTAGCTCCGAACTAAATGAACTTTATATGTAACTTGACTAGAATTTCGTGTAGATCCTCTTGGTGCTCTTTAACTTGCTGTTTAACAACTTGAACATAAGGTTTGTTCAGTTCTGGACCAATTTCGAAATTTGCATATGAGGACTTACCGGAATTGTTATATGTTGTTCCCGGCCTCATTTAAACTTGCCTTGATGTGTTGTTCTTGTTTGCATCATCTCTTGCCATGAGTAGCTTCATGTAGCTTTGTCATGCATCATGCTTGTTGTGCATCATGTCTTGCCTATGTGTGGTGTGTTTACCATGTTGTGTGCTTCTTCTCGATAGTTCCCGTTTCGTTGCGATCGTGAGGATGCGTTCGTCTACGTGTGGTTCGTCTTCGTGGGTTCATCTTCTTCATGGACTCGTTCTTCTTCCTAGCGGGATTTCAGGCAAGATGACCGCTACCCTGGATCTCATTACTATCATTGCCATGCTAATTGCTTCGTTCTATCGCTGTGCTGCGCTACCTATCATCTTGTTCTATCAAGCCTCCCAAATTGCCATGTCAGCCTCTAACCTTGTCACCTTTCCTAGCAAACCATTGTTTGGCTATGTTACCGCTTTGCTCAGCCCCTCTTATAGCGTTGCTAGTTGCAGGTGAAGTTGAAGATTGCTCCATGGTGGACAGGATTATGTTGGGATATCACAATATCTCTTATATTATTAATGCATCTATATATATTTGGTAAAGGGTGGAAGGCTCGGCCTTATGCCTGGTGTTTTGTTCCACTCTTGCCGCCCTAGTTTCCGTCATACCGGTGTTATGTTCCCGGATTTTGCGTTCCTAACGCGGTCGGGTGATTTATGGGACCCCCTTGACAGTTCGCTTTGAATAAAACTTGTCCAGCAAGGCCCAACCTTGGTTTTACCATTTGCCTCACCACCACCTATACCCTTCCCTTGGGTCGGCCAACCCAAGGGACATCTTTATTTTAGCCCCCCCGGGCCAGTGCTTGTCTAAGTGTTGGTCCGAACTGAGCTGCCTGCGGGGCCACCTCGGGGAAACTCGAAGTCTGGTTTTACTCGTAGCTAGTGTCATCCGATGTTGCCCTGAGAACGAGATATGTGTAGCTCCTATCGGGATTTGTCGGCACATCGGGCGGCTTTGCTGGTCTTGTTTTACCATTGTCGAAATGTCTTGTAAACCGGGATTCCGAGACTGATCGGGTCTTCCTGGGAGAAGGAATATCCTTCATTGATCGCGAGAGCTTATCATGGGCTAAGTTGGGACACCCCTACAGGGTTATAAACTTTTGAGAGTCGTGCCCGCGGTTATCTGGCAGATGGGAATTTGTTAATGTCCGATTGTAGATAACTTGACACCAGATCCGAATTAAAATGCATCAACCGCGTGTGTAGCCGTGATGATCTCTTCTCGGCGGAGTCCGGGAAGTGTACACGGTCTATGTGTTATGTTTGACGTAAGTAGGAGTTCAGGATCACCTCTTGATCATTGCTAGCTTCACGACCATTCCTTTGCTTCTCTTCTCGCTCTCTTTTGCGTATGTTAGCCACCATATATGCTTAGCCACTGCTGCAACCTCACCACTTTACCCCTTCATTTCCCATTAAGCTTTGCTAGTCTTGATACCCATGGTAATGGGATTGCTGAGTCCTCGTGGCTCACATATTACTACAACAACAGTTGCAGGTACAGGTTATGCGATAATCCTGACGCGAGAGCGATGCTTGCTTGTTTTGGAGTTCTTCTTCTGCTTCTTCTTCGATCAGGGGATAGGTTCCAGGTCGGCAGCCTGGGCTAGCAGGGTGGATGTCGCTTGAGTTTCTGTTTGTGTTTCATCCGTAGTCGGATGTTGCTCTTATGTAATATGATGTTGTATTTGTGTGGCATTGTATGCCTCTTGTATGTATCCCCAACTATTATGTAATGTTGATGTAATGATATCCACCTTGCAAAAGCGTTTCAATATGCGGGTCTATCCTTGGTGGGACCTTCGAGTTCCTTTTGGATAGGGTCGCATATTGGGCATGACAAGTTGGTATCAGAGCCTCGACCGACCCTAGGAGCCCCCCTTGTTTGATCGTGTAGTTTGGCCGTTGTCGAGTCTAGAAGAAAACTGTTTTCGGAGTCTAGTTATATCGGAGAGTAGGACTTCTTTTTACTCCTCTGCCCCTTCGTCGCTCTGGTAAGGAATCTGGACGTGGGTGTTTTGAACTACCCCTCTTCCCCTTCAATTTTTTTCTTTAGGTTCACGCAGTTGGTTTTCCGATCGTTGTTCCCCAGCTCTTTTCATCCGGTGCATTTCTCGTCAAGTTGACTCGAGCCTCTTCATCTTTGAGTTCAATCCTCAGTTGTTTTCTTTCCCACCCGCCCACCCTTCTTCTTCTTCAAACGGGAGTCCGTAATCAAGTATCCATCCGTGTGAAGTCCTTGCTTTCTTTCCTCAATGATTTCAACCGGTGTTTTCTCTTCAAGAATTCGTCGATTTCCCCTTCCAAGTTGCCTTTGTTTTCCCGCCCTCCCACCCTTTCTCTTCCCAGAGTTTGAGTCTCTTTCGACCATCAATTTCATTCGTGTGGAGCCTCTTCAATCTTCCCTCAATTATTTCAACCGGTGAATTCTCGTCTCGTTCATCATTCTTCATCTCTTTTTCTTCTACGGTGGTTTCAATTCTAGTTTTTCGGTAGTGATTATATTCTTTTCCTCAGCTCAAGTGTTTTCCCTGCTCATTCGCCTCTCGCCAGTTTATCCTTCCGGAGTGCTCAAGAAATCTCAGGAGATTCGTCTGTGTTCGAATTAATTCGAGGTTGCCACCTCATTCAAATATTTCAATTGTTCCGGTGCTTCATCTATCTGTTCATCATCCCTTTCCAACGGTGTTTTTCTCTTCAGTGGGCCCTAACCCACAGGTCTTTTCCCAGGATCTTACCTGACTCTTCTAATTCCCCGGAGTTATTCTCAATTCTTTTCAAGGGTGACGTAAGAATGGATTTCATTAGTCAGATGCCTTTCCAAGATCGATTTCAAATCATTTTCATTGTTGGCCCAACCTTTTCGTTTTTCATTTTACCGGAGTACCTCAGTTATTTTGGTGGTGTTTCTCGTCGTCATTTGAAGATCGAAGAAGAGTTTTTCCTCTAAATCTTGTCTGTTCTCCCGGAGATTCGCGGTGCTAGCTCGATGTTATCCTATCAAATTGTTTCAGGTCATGCAAATTCTTTTCATCCATCCGGAACATTTCAGGAGTTGCTTTCTCTCTCGATCATCCAGAGGCCATCTTTTCGGAAGATTTCTTCATTCTAAGTTTTCAGATTCGTTCTCCAATTATTCTATATCCGTGCCCCTGCGTTCGTCTCAATATTCTTCCGGTGCTTCGCTCAAGTGTTCTTTAATCAGCTCATGATCTCTTTGTTCTTTTGCATCTAAATCCCCTCTAGCATATTTGTTCTTCTAATTCTTCCCGGTGATTCATTCTCTTTCGTCAGTCATTTTTGAATTCTTACGGTGGTTCATTCAGGATTCTTTTTCCTTGTTTATCATATTAATCCATTCGTCCTTTTCAATCCTACCGGTGGTTCATGAAGACCTTCTCAAGTCTGCGATATATCTCTTCTCAATCCTTTTCAAGAAGAATAAGTAGTATGCTAAATCCATTGCTTCTCATCAATTAACTGGTGAAGGATAAGCATACAATAAATCTTATTCTTATTTCATCCAAGTGATTAATCCCTACCTTCGGAGTTTGTTCGTGAGAAATAAATTCTAGTTCCAAGTGTTCTCCATCTTTTCTTTTCCAGAGTTCAAATTTCCTCAGCCATTTCGTCGGAACCTCCATCTAATCATTGCAAGGCTTTAGTCTTATTCTTTTCATCCTTTAATTCTATCTCGTCATCCTTTTGTCACCGGAGTTTTTCAGGGTGGTTCTTCATGATTTAATTCATTCTTCAAGTGTGCATCAAGATTCTTGTTCAAGGAGTTCTAGTATCTTTTGTTCTTGCATCTCGAAGTGCAATTAATTCTCCGTATTCTTTTGAAGTGGAGTTTTGCATTTCTTCGTTCGTCTCAGCTATTCAATCTTTTCCGTTTGTGGCCGGTTATCACCTTAGGATCTTGAGATGTTACCTATAAGACCACAACAAGCTTATTCTTTCGTTGTTGATTTTCTTAACAACTCCGCCTAAACCTTCCTTCTAAAGATGCTTTCTATTTCATTCGTGGCACAAGTTGTCATTTTCTTCTCCATTCTTTTCATTCAACTCTTTCAATTCTTTGCGGAGGTTTTGTGTCATGTCTTCATCAAGTATCATTCCATCCTCTGAAGCTCGTGTTCTATTCCTTCCATCTTCAGCCGGAGTGCTGCCTAAATCCTTTCGATCTTATTCGTGTCCTATTTCATTCTAACCGGAGTGGTTTCATAGTCTATCTGATTCCGTGAGCTTTCGATTCTCGTCATTCTCGTCGTTCCTCTCTTCTTCTCGAGTGCTCTCGGTTCTTTGCTTCTTCTCTTGAGCTCTTGTTTCACTCATCCCTTTTTCCCTTCCGTCTCGGTCCTAAGATCTCGAGACGAGATCTCTTGTTAGTGGAGGAGTGTTGTAACGCCCCGGATTCGTTGCGCCAGGTGTCCGCCAGTAATTCGCCTTCGTTGCCATGTCATTTGCTTGCGTGTTGCATTCTGCCATGTCATCATGTGCATCTCATTTTGCATACGTGTTCGTCTCATGCATCCGAGCATTTTCCCCGTTGTCCGTTTTGCAATCCGGCACTCCTATGTCATCCGGCGTCCCCTTCTTCTCTCCTGTTGTGAGCGGGTGTTAAACTTTCTCGAAATGGACCGAGGTTTGCCAAGCGGCCTTGGTATAGCACCGGTAGACCGCCTGTCAAGTTTCGTGCCATTTGGAGGTCGTTTGATACTCCAACGGTTAACCGGGTAACCGTAAAGCCTCTTTGTGTTGCAGCCCAACATCCCTTCCAAAGTGGCCCAAAACCCATCCAAGTCTCTTTCATGCTCTCGGTCGTTCGATCATGATCGCGTGGCCAAAAACCGCTCCTCATTTGGACTCTTCTAGCTCCCAGAACCTATAAATATGCCCTCTCCCCCGAAATTCGCGGATGATTCCACCTCTAACCCTAGCCCCGCTCCCCTCGCGCCGCCGGACATGTCCGCTTCCCCGCCGGACATGTCCGCTTCTCCGTCCCCGGCCAACCGCGCGTTGCCACGTGGCCTCCCGCCGCCGCCCGCCGCCGCGGCCCGGTGAACCCGTAGCGGGCCCGCCCGGCCTGCGCCCTGCCCGCGCCGCCGTCCGCCTCCCGCCGGAGGTCGCGCGCTCCGCCGCCGCGCGCCGCCTGCCCGTGGCCGCCACCTCGGCCCTCCGCCTTCGCCGCCGGCCCGCGCCTGCCCCGTCCCTCGCCGGCTGCCGTCGCCCCGCCTCCTCCGCCGCCCTGGCCTCGCCGCCCCCTGCCGTCTCCGGCGTCGGCCGCCATCCGCCGCCGTCTTGGCCGGCGCCGCCGCGCTGGATCGACGCCGGCGCCCCGCGCCGCCCCGCGCGGCCTCCCTCCGGCCTTCCCCGGCCTCCTCCGGCTAGATCCGGGCCGGAGCCGCCCGGATCCGGCCGTCCCCGACCTCCCCGGCCACCTCCCGCGCCTCCCCGGCGTCTTTCCCGTCCTCTCCGGCATCTACCCCGGCGAACCCCGGCGAACCTCGAAAACCGTGCAGATCTAAGGTTGACCCCGAAATTCCCCTAAGTCCCTGTATTTTGACATAATCATGCCATGTTCATCGCATCATAACTCTGTGCATACTGCTCCGTTTCGTGCGTATAATATGTCAAATTGTTCGTCCCAACGAGTACTTCATTTCATTCTATTGCATCATGTTCATTTGAGTCCATCTTGATGCCTGAATCATCGTTGTAAGAGTGCATGTTGCTGTTAATCTGCTGAAACTGTTTTAGCTTGCTCATTTGTCATTTTTGCCATGTTTGATGTGTGCATCCTATGAGGTTGATGTCTACATGTGTTTTGATCTATGCTATGCCATATTTCTATAGGTGCCATCCATGTATTTTTGTGAGTTGTGTGCTGAGTGCATCGAGCTTGTTAAGTAGGGTACTTGCTGTTGTTGTTTTCCTGACTGTTTCTGTTATATTTTGTTGCTATGTAAACCTGCTGCTACAAGTCATTTCGTGCATAATCTGGAGATGTTCACTAAGGATGTTTTGTTATACATGTCATGCTCTATCCATTCATGCCCCTGGTTGCATTTATAACCTACTGTAACATGTTGTAATCTTGCTCCAAACTTGCCAAATAATGTTGCTGTCAACCTGTTAACATGAAGTTCAGTTTTGGCCATGTGCTTTTCTAGTGATCCATGTACCCTATGAACTTGATCTTGCCATGCTTAGCTTCATAAACATGTATTCTTACTGTTGGTTGCCTCGCCATGCCATGTATTGCTCTGTGGTGAGAGGTTCAAGCTCACCAACATGCCTACTTATTGTTGTTCCTGCTATGTTCGAATCTGTCATATCATTTGCCATGTTTACATGGGTGCCATCATATTTTCTGTGCCTTTTTGGCTCATGGTCAGTAAGGTATTTTTGTTCTATGCAATTAGTAGTATCATGCCATGCCTTTGTTTTCGATGATATGTTCCTGTAACATGTTGTTTGCTTGCTCTAAACATTGCAACCTGATGTTATTTCCTGATAAGTCTGAAACTGTTATTATTTGCAATCTTACCATGTGTGTTTGAGCATGTTCTAGTGATTTCTGGAGATAGCTCAGTGTTCATGTTTTGTTGTGCTTTACCTGTACTTCATGACAATGCCTTTTGTTATTATGTTGGGGTGCTGTAGCATATTGTTTTGATGCTTGCAAGATGCCTAGTTGCTGATTTGGACAGATTATTGTTATGACTTGTATGGAGTGTGTGTGTTGAACCGTTGCTCCGTTTTGAGTGTGCTCTATATGAAACTTGCTTGATTTTGCATGTTGTTTCATATTATCATGTTGCATCCTTGTTTTGGGGTGTTTGCTTGATGTTTGTATGCATTTTGCATTAATGCCATGTTTAACTTGTTTTGATCATATCTTCTAGGCCGTAGCTCCGAACTAAATGAACTTTATATGTAACTTGACTAGAATTTCGTGTAGATCCTCTTGGTGCTCTTTAACTTGCTGTTTAACAACTTGGACATAAGGTTTGTTCAGTTTTGGACCAATTTCGAAATTTGCATATGAGGACTTACCGGAATTGTTATATGTTGTTCCCGGCCTCATTTAAACTTGCCTTGATGTGTTGTTCTTGTTTGCATCATCTCTTGCCATGAGTAGCTTCATGTAGCCTTGTCATGCATCATGCTTGTTGTGCATCATGTCTTGCCTATGTGTGGTGTGTTTACCATGTTGTGTGCTTCTTCTCGATAGTTCCCGTTTCGTTGCGATCGTGAGGATGCGTTCGTCTACGTGTGGTTCGTCGTCGTGGGTTCATCTTCTTCATGGACTCGTTCTTCTTCCTAGCGGGATTTCAGGCAAGATGACCGCTACCCTGGATCTCATTACTATCATTGCCATGCTAGTTGCTTCGTTCTATCGCTATGCTGCGCTACCTATCATCTTGTTTTATCAAGCCTCCCAAATTTCCATGTCAGCCTCTAACCTTGTCACCTTTCCTAGCAAACCGTTGTTTGGCTATGTTACCGCTTTGCTTAGCCCCTCTTATAGCGTTGCTAGTTGCAGGTGAAGTTGAAGATTGCTCCATGGTGGACAGGATTATGTTGGGATATCACAAAATCTCTTATATTATTAATGCATCTATATATATTTGGTAAAGGGTGGAAGGATCGGTCTTATGCCTGGTGTTTTGTTCCACTCTTGCCGCCCTAGTTTCCGTCATACCGGTGTTATGTTCCCGGATTTTGCGTTCCTAACGCGGTCGGGTGATTTATGGGACCCCCTTAACAGTTTGCTTTGAATAAAACTTGTCCAGCAAGGCCCAACCTTGGTTTTACCATTTGCCTCACCACCACCTATACCCTTCCCTTGGGTCGGCCAACCCAAGGGTCATCTTTATTTTAGCCCCCCGGGCCAGTGCTTGTCTAAGTGTTGGTCCGAACTGAGCTGCCTGCGGGGCCACCTCGGGGAAACTCAAAGTCTGGTTTTACTCGTAGCTAGTCTCATCCGATGTTGCCCTGAGAATGAGATATGTGCAGCTCCTATCGGGATTTGTCGGCACATCGGGCGGCTTTGCTGGTCTTGTTTTACCATTGTCAAAATGTCTTGTAAACCAGGATTCTGAGACTGATCGGGTCTTCCTGGGAGAAGGAATATCCTTCGTTGATCGCGAGAGCTTATCATGGGCTAAGTTGGGACACCCCTGCAGGGTTATAAACTTTCGAGAGCCGTGCCCGCGGTTATGTGGCAGATGGGAATTTGTTAATGTCCGGTTGTAGATAACTTGACACCAGATCCGAATTAAAATGCATCAACCGCGTTTGTAGCCGTGATGGTCTCTTCTCGGCGGAGTCCGGGAAGTGAACACGGTCTTTGTGTTATGTTTGACGTAAGTAGGAGTTCAGGATCACCTCTTGATCATTGCTAGCTTCACGACCGTTCCTTTGCTTCTCTTCTCGCTCTCTTTTGCGTATGTTAGCCACCATATATGCTTAGCCGCTGCTGCAACCTCACCACTTTACCCCTTCATTTCCCATTAAGCTTTGCTAGTCTTGATACCCATGGTAATGGGATTGCTGAGTCCTCGTGGCTCACAGATTACTACAACAACAGTTGCAGGTACAGGTTATGCGATAATCCTGACGCGAGAACGATGCTTGCTTGTTTTGGAGTTCTTCTTCTGCTTCTTCTTCGATCAGGGGATAGGTTCCAGGTCGGCAGCCTGGGCTAGCAGGGTGGATGTCGCTTGAGTTTCTGTTTGTGTTTCATCCGTAGTCGGATGTTGCTCTTATGTAATATGATGTTGTATTCGTGTGACATTATATGCCTCTTGTATGTATCCCCAACTATTATGTAATGTTGATGTAATGATATCCACCTTGCAAAAGCGTTTCAATATGCGGGTCTATCCTTGGTGGGACCTTCGAGTTCCTTTTGGATAGGGTCGCATATTGGGCGTGACAAGCACTCCCGTAGAAAATATGAGAACACTGCTTAGCAAGATATCGAATCAACACTTGAATTCGAAGTAACTCGAATACCGTAACAAAGAACCTAGGTGTACTACTTGACTTCCCACCAATGATGTTCCAAGATTTTGGTTATGCGATTTGGCATAATTGATACAAGGAGCGAAACTACGTAAATAAAAGCATCTTAATATCACACTACTGCTCCACTGCAACAACCCCCCATCAACACATAACCAAAAACTTCACAAAATTGTTTACATCATACTTTTTAAATGCAACAATACTAGATATGCCAGTAGCCCTGGAGACTCTCCCGGTCCGAAATCACACCTAAAACTTCTCAGCACCACTAGTATTGAAACATTTTTGAAAACTCGTGTCCTCAGGTTGTGAAACTGAAACGATAGCAACTACAGCAATGAAACCGTAAGAACCTCTTTGAAAGATCGAGGATGTCGCCTAGAGGAGGGTGAATAGGCGCTTTAAAATAATTACGGTTTAGGCTTGAACAAATGCGGAATAAACCTAGTGGTTAATTTGTCAAGCACAAAACCTAAAACAACTAGGCTCACCTATGTGCACCAACAACTTATGCTAAGCAAGATAAGCAATTATGTGATAGCAAGATATATGACAAAGAACAATATGGCTATCACAAAGTAAAGTGCATAAGTAAAGGGCTCGGCTAAGAGATAACCGAGGCACGCGGAGACGACGATGTATCCCGAAGTTCACATACTTGCGGATGCTAATCTCCATTTGGAGCAGTGTGGAGGCACAATGCTCCCCAAGAAGCCACTAGGGCCACCGTAATCTCCTCACGCCCTCGCACAATGCAAGATGTCGTGATTCCACTAAGGGACCCTTGAGGGCGATCATCAAACCCATACAAATGGTGACCCTTGGGGTCGGTCACCGAACCCGTACACTTTGGCAACCCTTGGGGCGGTCCCCGGTACCCGTCAAATTGCTCGGGGCGATCTCCACAACCTAATTGGAGACCTCGACGCTTGCCCGGAGCTTTACACCACAATGATTGAGCTCCGAACAACACCAACCGTCTAGGGTGCCAAGGCACCCAAGAGGAACAAGCTCTAGGGTGTCCAAACACCCAAGAGTAACAAGCTCAAGGGTACCAAGCACCCAAGATTAATAAGCTTCTCAACTTGTAACTTCCACGTATCACGTGGAGAACTCAAACCGATGCACCAAATGCAATGGCAAGGGCACACAGAGTGCCCAAGTCCTTCTCTCTCAAATCCCATCGAAGCAACTAATGCTAGGGAGGAAGATGAGAGGAAGAACAAGAAGGAGAACACCGAGAACTCCAAGATCTAGATCCAAGGGGTTCCCCTCACATAGAGGAGAAAGTGATTGGTGGAAATGTGGATCTAGATCTCCTCTCTCTTTTCCCTCAAAACTAGCAAGAATCTATGGAGGGATTGAGAGTTAGCAAGCTCGAAGAAGGTCAACAATGGGGGAAGAACACGAGCTCAAGGGATAAGGTTCAATGGGGAAGAAGACCCCCTTTTATAGGTGGGAAAAAATCCAACCGTTATCCCCTCACTCAGCCCGCACGATGCGGTACTACCGCACCAAGCTGCGGTACTACCGCTGCAGGTTGCGGTACTACCGCTTGAGCGGCACTGGCCATATGTAGGCCTGTTGCATAGGGCAACAAGCGGTAGAACTGTCGGAGCGGTACTACCGCGCGCCCCTACGATACTATCGTAAGGCAGGCAACACTAGGCGCAGAGAAAGCACGGAAGTAAAAAATTATTTCCGTACCTACATCCGCTGAGGGAGGACCTGCACAAAAATCCGGCAAGGTACTACCGCACACCTGGAGCAGTACTGCCGTGTAGGGCGTGGATGTAAAAAATTACATCCGCCCCTACTTCCGCTCATGCTGCTGCGCTTGGCCAGAGCACACGGTACTACCGCTCCCAGGGAGCGGTACTACCGTGAGCACCTGCGGTACTACCGCAAGGCTTTGCGGTACTACCGCATGCCCCAGAACAGCACCACTAGGAATCCTTCATTTTGCAGAGAAGACAACAGGGGGGTGCAATAAAACCAGAACTGCCATAACTTCTGGAAATGAGCTCCGAATTGAGCAAACTCAAGCTTGTTGGATACAAGACAACGAGTAGCATCAAAACAGCGACAGAGAAGAATGCCTAACAAAAAGAGGAGAGAAACCTCCAACAGAGAAGAACCGACAGAACCTCCATCATCGAAAACATCATAGAAGAGCATGTGAACTCCGTTTTCGATGAACTCGAGCTTGTCATCAAGATGGCCATAAGCTCCAAATCTCACAAGGAGAACCAAACAAGAACCAAGAAAGATGATGCAAGGATGCAGTGGTTTGAGCTCTCTATGAACAATACGATCAAGCTACTCATCGAGTGCCCCCCTTGATAGTACGGAAGTCGATCCTATAGCCTGGTCTCCCAACTACCACCATGAGACCGGTAAAATAGAAAACCTATCAAGGGCAAACCTTTGCCTTGTACATGGTCCACTTGAGCTAGATGATGGAGATCTTGACTCCCTCAAGTTGGACCACCTTTCTTGATTGTGTTGGCTCGATGAAGACTAGATGATAGCTCCCCCATAGTCCACTCTGGGCGAGCCACTCTTTGGCTCATCTTCACAGGTCCATTGTCACCACAATGGATGGCAAGCTTCAAGCACTTGATCTCTTCGTGATGCATCACATGAACTTGCACACCGCATCGTAACCCCACAAAGAACTCTCACGAAGACCATGGGTTAGTACCAAAGCGTAATTGACAATGCTTACCATACCATGGGATCACTTGATCCCTCTCGGTACATCTTCTATGCTTTGTGTGTTGATCAACTTGATTCACTCTTTGACTTAGTCTTGATCAACCTCTCACAAGACTAATCTTTTTAGGTAGTTCCTTGAATAGCACCTTGGCCGACACAAACTCTCCTTGAAACCAACACATGTACTCCGAGAAAAGCCTATGGACAAAACCTTCAAATATAACTCAAGGCAACCATTAGTCCATAGAGATTGTCATCAATTACCAAAACCAAACATGGGGGCACCGCATGTTCTTTCACTCTTGGAGGTCAACTCCCCGGAATACACCCCATATGGATAGGAGGCACCAAAAGATTCCCACCAACACTCAATATCATAACGATTCCAACCCTATGTGATCCTAAAAGCTTTAAAGGGGAGAAGCAATAGATGAAAACACTTACGTCACACTTCCTTACGAGAGATGGTTGGGGAAAGGAGTAAAAAGAGTTACTACTCTCATAAAACTACCTATTATAACTACCAAAATAGGTTTTCTTTCCAGACTCAACAACGACCATTTGGCGATCAAACTGGGGGCTCCAATGGTCGGTACTTCTCTAATACCAACTTGTAACGCCCAAGATGTGGTTTCTTCCCTACAAAGACTTGTGATCTTTGCATTGACTCGGGGAATATGATAATTCAAATAAGTTTGAATAAAAAGTCAAATTGTTTGAATTTAGAAAGCCCTTTGGATGAAGTCCAAATGGGTTTTAATTTAAGATGGTATACCTACACATTAAATGTGATTTATGGGCAAAAGTTGGACATTAATGAAGCAATTTAATCTGGAACTCAAATTTAAATAAAATAAGTTTGAGAAAGTTAAAAGTGGCACTTGGGGATTTAGAAAGCTTTGCATGGACTTGATGCAAGTTGAACATGGGTTTGGTAAATGTGGAAGTTGAACATGAGCTTGGTGAAAGTGATCATGACATGAAGTTGTGACACGTCCATTTTGCATCATGTTTTCCTACTATTATTTATATTGTTTTTATGTATAATAATGCTTTTTGGAGTAATTCTAATGCCTTTTCTCTCATAATATGCAAGGTTCACACAAAGAGGGAGAATACCGGCAGCTGGAATTCTGGACCTGAAAAAGCTATGTCAGGCCACCTATTCTGCACAACTCCAAATGAGCTGAAACTTCATGAAGAATTTTAATGGAATATATAAGAATTATTGGAGCAAATAAGTACCAGAGGGGGCCCACCAGGTGGGCACAACCCACCTGGGCGTGCCAGGGAGCCCAGGCGCACTCTGGTGGGTTGTGGCCTCCTCGGCCTACCTCTGGTGCCCCTGTTCTGGTATATAAGTCATTTTGACCTAAAAAAGAAGGAGAGGACTTACGGGACGAAGAGCCTCCGTCTCGAGGCGGAACTGGGGCAGGAGCACTTTTGCCCTCTGGCGGAGCGATTTCACCAGGGAACTTCCCTCCCGGAGGGGGAAATCATCGTCATCATCATCACCACAACTCTCCCATCTTGGGGAGGGCAATCTCCATAAACATCTTCAACAGCACCATCTCCTCTCAAACCCTGGTTCATCTCTTGTGTTCAATCTTTGCACCGGAACCTTAGATTGGTGCTTGTGGGTGACTAGTAGTGTTGATTACATCTTGTAGTTGATTACTATATGGTTTATTCGGTGGAATATTATATGTTCAGATCCAATATGCTATTTAATACCCCCCTGATCTTGAGCATGACTATCATTTGTGAGTAGCTACTTTTGTTCTTGAGGTCACGGGAGAAATCTTGTTGCAAGTAATCATGTGAACTTGATGTGTGTTCGATATTTTGATGGTATGTATGTTGTGATTCCCTTAGTGGTGTCATGTGAACGTCAGCTACATGACACTTCACCATATTTGGGCCTAAGGGAATGCATTGAGGAGTAGTTATTAGATGATGGGTTGCGAGAGTGACAGAAGCTTAAACCCTAGTTTATGTGCTATTCCGTAAGGGACCGATTTGAATCCAAAAGTTTAATGTTATTGTCAGATGTATTCTTAATACTTTTATCGTAGTTGCGGATGCTTGCAAGAGGGTTAATCATAAGTAGGAGGATTGTTCAAGTAAGAACATCACCTAAGCACCAGTCCACCCACGTATCAAATTATCAAAGTAGCGAACACAAATCAAACCAGCATGATGAAAGTGACTAAGATGAAATTCTCGTGTACCCTCAAGAACACTTTGCTTATCATAAGAGACCATTTTGGCCTATCCTTCGCCTCGAAAGGATTGGGCTAACTTGCTGCACTTTTGTTACCGTTACTGTTACTTGCTCGTTACTTATAATTTCAGTGCTTGCAGAGAATACCTTGCTGAAAACGACTTGTCATTTCCTGCTGCTCCTCATTGGGTTTGACACTCTTACTTATCGAAGGACTACGATTGATCCCCTATACTTGTGGGTCATCAAGGCTCTTTTCTGGCACCGTTGCTGGGGAGTGAAGCACTCTTGGTAAGTGGAAATTGTTGGGAAACGTAGCATGCAATTTCAAAAAAATACCTACGCTCACGCAAGATCTATCTAGGAGATGCATAGCAACGAGAGGGGGAGAGTGTGTCTACGTACCCTTGTAGACCGAAAGTGGAAACGTTTGTTAATGCGGTTGATGTAGTCGAACTTCTTCTCATTCTAACCGATCAAGTACCGAACGTACGAACCTTCGAGTTCTACACACATTCAGCTTGATGACGTCCCTCGAACTCTTGATCTAGCAAAGTGTCGAGGGAGAGTTGCGTCAACACAATGGCGTGGTGACGGTGATGGTGAAGTGATCCACGCAGGGCTTCGCCTAAGCACTAAGTGAATATGACCAGAGGCGTAAACTGTGGAGGCGGGCGCCGCACACGGCTAGGAATCAATATTGTGTGCTCTAGGCGCCTCCCCCCTTCATATATATAGGTGGGAGGGAGATGGGGCAGCCAAGGGGGTGCCCCAAGTAGGAGGAATCCTACTTGGGCACCTCCCAATTCGGCATCCCCCTTACCATATCCACCGGAGGGGGAAGGAAAGAGGAAGGAGGAGGGAAGGAAGGGGGAGGCCGAATCCCTCCCCTTCCTTCTCTCTTCTCCCCTTTACTTTCCCTCAGGCGTGGCCCATTGATATGTCTCCAACGTATCTATAATTTTTGATTGTTCCATGCTATTATACTATCTATTTTGGATGTTTTATATGCATTAATATGCAATTTTATATTATTTTTGGGACTAACCTATTAACCGAGAGCCCAATGCCAGTTTCTGTTTTTTGTGTGTGCCTATTTTAGAGTTTCGCAGAAAAGGAATACCAAACGGAGTCCAAACGGAATAAAACTTTCACGATGATCTTTCTTGGACCAGAAGCAAAGCAGGAGGCTTGGAGATGAAGTCGGAGACGCAACGAGGCGACCACGAGGGTGGAGGGCGCGCCCAGGGGGTAGTGAAGGAAATATGCCCTAGAGGCAATAATAAAGTTATTATTTATTTCCTTAATGCATGATAAATGTTTATTATTCATGCTAGAATTATATTAACCGGAAACTTAGTACATGTGTGAATACATAGACAAAACATATAGTCCCTAGTATGCCTCTACTTGACTAGCTCGTTAATCAAAAATGGTTATGTTTCCTAACCATAGACATGTGTTGTCATTTGATGAACGAGATCACATCATTAGAAGAATGATGTGATGGACATGACCCATCCATTAGCTTATCATTATGATCGTGTCAGTTTCATTGCTACTACTTTGTTCATGACTTATACAAGTTCCTCAGACTATGAGATTATGCAACTCCCAGATACCAGAGGAACACTTTGTGTGCTACCAAATGTCACAACGTAAATGGGTGATTATAAAGGTGCTCTACAGGTGTCTCTAAAGGTGTTTGTTGGGTTGGCATAGATCGAGATTAGGATTTGTCACTCCGTGTTTCGGAGAGGCATCTCTGGGCCCTCTTGGTAATACTCATCACTATAAGCCTTGGAAGCATTGTGACTAATGAGTTAGTTGAGGGATGAAGTATTACAGAACGAGTAAAGAGACTTGCCGGTAACGAGATTGAACTAGGTATTGAGATACCGATGATCGAATCTCGGGCAAGTAACATACCGATGACAAAGGGAACGACGTATGTTGTTATGCGGTTTGACCGATAAAGATCTTCGTAGAATATGTAGGAACCAATATGAGCATCCAGGTTCCGCTATTGGTTATTTACCGAAAGTGAGTCTCGGTCATGTCTACATAGTTCTCAAACCCGTAGGGTTCACACACTTAACGTTCGATGACGATTGGTATTATGAGTTTATATGATATGATGTACCAAAGATTGTTCGGAGTCCCGGATATGATCACAAACATGACGAAGAGTCTCAAAATGGTCGAGACATAAACATTGATATATTGGACGATTATATTCGAACACCGGAAGTGTTCCAGAGAAGTTTCGGATAAAACCGGAGTGCCGGAGGTTATCGGAACCCCCGGGGGAACTAATGGGCCTCGATGGGCCTTAGTGGAGAGAGAGAGAGAGAGGGGCGGCCAGGTGAAAGAACATGCGGTGCCCCCATGTTTGGTTTTGGTAATTGATGACAATCTCTATGGACTAATGGTTGTCTTGAGTTATATTTGAAGGATTTGTCCATAGGCTTTTCTTGAAGTCCATGTGTTGGTTTCAAGGAGTTTATGAGTTAACCAAGGTGCTATTATGAAATTATCCAAAGATTGGTCATGTGAGTGTTGAGCGTATTGCAAGCATGTCTTGAAGAAGAAGATTGTGTGATCATTCATGTTTACCTTCAAGACATCATCCAAATTAAGAGAGTTGGAATGATTCAAGGTTGATCAAGACTAAGTCAAGAGTGAATCAAGTTGATCAACTCACAAAGCGTAGAAGATGTACCGAGAGGGATCAAGTGATCCCATGGTATGGTAAGAATTGTCCATTGCACTTTGTGTACTAACCCATGGTCTATGTGAGAGTTCTATGTGGGGTTAGGTACGTGTCCATGGGCTTGCGTCAAGAGGAAGATATCATACAACCCATGAAAAGGATGACATCAAGTGGTGATCGTCATCAAGATTGCCGTGTGCAAGTTCAAGTGGAGCATCACGAAGAGATCAAGTGCTTGAATCTTGCCATCCATTGTGGTGTCAATGGACTTGTGAAGATGTGTCAAGAGTGGCTCACCCATAGTGGACTATGGGGGAGCAATCATCTAGTCTTCATCGAGCCAACGCAATCAAGAAAGGTGGTCCAACTTGAGGGAGTCAAGATCGTCATCATCTAGCTCAAGTGGACCATGTGCAAGGCAAAGGTTTTGCCCTTGATAGGTTTTCTATTTTACCGGTCTCGTGGTGGTAGTTGGGAGACCGGGCTATAGGATCGTTTGCCGTACTATCAAGGGGGGCTCTCAAGTTGGTGGCTTGATCGTATCGTTAGTAGAGAGCTCAAATCATTGCATCCTTGCATCATGTTTCTTGGTTCTTGTTTGGTTCTCTTTGTGAGTCTTAGAGCTTATGGTCATCTTGATGACAAGCTTGAGTTCATCGAAAACAGAGTTTGCATGCGTCTTCTATGATGTTTTCGGTGTTGGAGGTTTTACCGGTCTTCTCCGAGGAAGGGTTCTCACCATTTTATTTTGGTCCTTTTCTCATTTGCTTATTATTGGTATTCCTATCAAGATTGTGTTAGCCCTTGTCGTTATCTTTCCAACAAACTTGGTTTCGTTGAATTCGGAGTCCGTTTGCAAAAGTTGTGGCTGTTTTGGTAAAGGCTGCAGCGGTACTACCGCGACTAGAGCGGATGTAATTTTTTACTACCGCTCTAGAGCGGTACTACCACGGCTCCTGAGCGGTAGTACCGCTCCAGAGCAGTACTACCATGGCTCCTAAGCGGTAGTACCGCCCCAGACCAAAAACTCGTGTTTTGTCTCTCGATTGGGCTGTTTTGACCGTGCTAAGCGGTAGTACCGCTCCTCCAAGCGGTAATACCGCTTGTGCATGACCTGAGCACATAACGGTTGGATTCGGGAGGTCCTATAAAAGGGGGCCTTCTTCCCCAATGAACCGTATCCTTTGGGCTCGTGTTCTTCCCCCATTGTTGACCCTCTTTGAGCTTGCTAACTCTCAATCCCTCCATGGATTCTTGCTAGTTTTTGAGGGAAAAGAGAGAGGAGATCTAGATCCACGTTTCCACCAATCACTTTCTCCTCTAAGTGAGGGGAACCCCTTGGATCTAGATCTTGGAGTTCTTCGTGTTCTTCTTTCGTTCTTCCTCTCATTTTCCTCCCTAGCATTAGTTGCTTTGGTGGGATTTGGGAGAGAAGGACTTGGGCACTCCGTGTGCCCTTGCCATTGCATTTGGTGCATCGGTTTGAGTTCTCCACGTGATACATGGAAGTTACAAGTTGAGAAGCTTATTACTCTTGGGTGCTTGGTGCCCTTGAGCTTGTTCCTCTTGGGTGCTTGGGCGCCCTAGACGGTTGGTGGTGTTCGGAGCTCAATCATTGTGGTGTAAAGCTCCGGGCAAGCGTCGGGGTCTCCAATTAGGTTGTGGAGATCGCCCCGAGCAATTTGACGGGTTCCGTTGACCGCCCCAAGGGTTGCCAAAGTGTACGGGTTCGGTGACCGCCCCCAAGGGTCGCCATTTGTACGGGTTCGGTGACCGCCCTCAAGGGTCCCTTAGTGGAATCACGGCATCTTGCATTGTGCGAGGGCGTGAGGAGATTACGGTGGCCCTAGTGGCTTCCTGGGGAGCATTGTGCCTCCACACCGCTCCAAACGAGATTAGCATCCGCAAGGGTGTGAACTTCGGGATACATCATCGTCTCCGCGTGCCTCGGTTATCTCTTACCCGAGCTCTTTACTTATGCACTTTACTTTGTGATAGCCATACTGTTTCTTGTCATATATCTTGCTATCACCTAAGTAGTTTTTCTTGCTTAGCATAAGTCGTTGGTGCACATAGGTGAGCCTAGTTGTTGTAGGTTTTGTGCTTGACAAATTAACCGCTAGGTTTATTCCGCATTTGTTCAAGCCTCAACCGTAATTATTTTAAAGCGCCTATTCACCCCCCCTCTAGGCGACATCCACGATCTTTCAATTGGTATCAGAGCCTCGTCTCTCTTTGTTGGTGTAAGGGCATGTTTATCCCCTAGTGGTTTTGGTGATTGATGACAATGCTTTTGCAGACTAATCGTGTGCGTTAAGTTCTTTCAGAGAATCATCCATTGGCACGAGACGATTTCCTCCCCTCGGTGTTTTATTCAAGACGGTGTAGCTCCTTCGTTTCGTTGTTGGTGGACTAGTTTCGTAGGAGTCATCATACTATTAAGAGGGGATCTGCTTTGGTAAGACTAGGGTGGAATCAACACGTACACATCTCTATCACACCCGTCGTCTTCCTTTCGCATCTTTGGAGCTGCAACTTCTCTTCCGTTTCTGCTTCGCCCTGTGCCAGCGGTAGTACCGCAGTCTCCAGCGGTAGTACCGCCGAAGCCCTCTAGCGGTAGTACCGCTCCAGGGAGCGGTAGTACCACTCTCAGCGGTAGTACCGCTCCGCAGAGCGGTAGTACCGCTCGCGGGCTTCGGCCGTAGTACCGCAGCTGTACCGTGCTACTGCCGCCTCGATTCGAGACTGTGTTTTCTCATGTCGGGTTTTGCGGCACTAGAAGCGGTAGTAGAAGTGGTAGTACCGCTCCTACTCCCGCGGTAGTACCGCTCTGGGGCCAGTGGCCTGACCTCCTCGCCAGCACGGTAGTACCGCTAGGTAGGGAGCGGTAGTACCGCTCTCAGCGGTAGTACCGCCCTGCCCTAGCGGTAGTACCGCTCTGTGCGGGGCTGGTCAGTGGGTTAACGATTGGATTTGTTCCCCCACTATATAAAGGTGTCTTCTTCCTCCAAGTTGACTTACCTCTTTCCCCCAAAGCTCCATTGTTGCTCAAAGCTCCATTTTCGCCCGATCTCTCTCCCTAGCCAATCAAACTTGTTTATTTGCTCGGGATTGGTTGAGAAGGCCTAGATCTACACTTCCACCAAGAGAAATTTGATTCCCCCCACTTATCCCTTGCGGATCTTGTTACTCTTGGGTGTTGAGCACCCTAGACGGTTGAGGTCACCTCGAAGCCATACTCCATTGTGGTGAAGCTTCGTGGTGTTGTTGTTGTTGGGAGCCTCCGATTGTTGTGGAGATTGCCCCAACCTTGCTTGTAAAGGTTCGGTCGCCGCCTTCAAGGGCACCAATAGTGGAATCACGGCATCTCGCATTGTGTGAGGGCGTGAGGAGAATACGGTGGCCCTAGTGGCTTCTTGGGGAGCATTGTGCCTCCACACCGCTCTAACGGAGACGTACTTCCCTTTAGAAGGAAGGAACTCCGGTAACACATCCTCGTCTCCACCGGCTCCACTCTTGGTTATTTCGTGCCTTTACTTTTGCAAGCCTACTTGTTTTACATCCTTTGCTTGCTTGTGTGCTAGTTGTTATTGCATCATATAGGTTGCTCACTTAGTTGCACATCTAGACAACCTATTTTGTTGCAAAGTTTAATTTGGTAAAGAAAAGCTTAAAAATTGTTAGTTGCCTATTCACCCCCCTCTAGTCAACCATATCGATCCTTTCAATTGATATCAGAGCCTCGTCTCTTTATAAGGACTTTACCGTCCAAAGAGTATGGTTGATGTCGTAGATGAGGTGGGAGAGCACTCCGGTGCAAATCCGATCTCATCTACGGGAGATGGGGGTAACTCGATCTCACGTGAGGAATTCAATGTTGCTTTGGAAACATTGAAAACCTCCATGACGACCGAGGTCAAGGACATGTTTAAGGAATTCCTAGAAGGACTTAAACAATCTACCTCGCCGATGAAAGTGGGTGAACCCACCAACAAGGTGACGGATGCTCTCTCCGACAAGGGGGAAGCTAACATTGATAAGAGTCCTTCTATTAGTGGTAGAAATGGTACCGGCATCTTTGCCCATGTGGAACCCCCGGTTTATGGAGGGCCAATCCCCTCCACTCACTTGAATCATGCCGGTCCTCCTCCTAAATATGAGAAACATGAAGATTTTGATTCTTGGGTCTATCACTTTAAGCGTCATTTAAAACATGTGAACACTAACCTTTGGAGAATTATTGAAGAAGGTTTTTATACTCATGACCCAAGCAACTTCACCCCTAGAGAAGCCATGGACAATCAATTCAATGAGAGAGCTCTCTTCATCATCCAAGATGCAATCCTTCCCGAAGATCTCCCTCATCTTCGACCCCATGTCATGGATAAAGAAGCATGGAAATGTGTCGAGGGTCTCTATCATGGAAGTGCTAGCATTCAACGCTCCAACTATGAAGTGGTGCAAGATGAAGCCAATGAGTTTGCAATGAAAGAAGATGAAGAACCTCGTGAGCTCTTTCGAAGAGTGACCAAACTTGCGGTCGCACTTCGAGATCATGGAAGCAAGGACACAGATGACAATTGGATCAAGTGAAAGTTCCTCAAGGCCATGATGCCCTACAACAAGGCCGTGTCCTCCGTCATTCGTCAATGACCGGACTTCCACTCCATGACCTCAAGTGAAGTGTTGGATGAGTTCGTTGCAATGAGCATCTTGGACAAGACCGCCGACAATGCGGTGCTCCGTTCTCAAAGAGCAAAGAAGCCTAACCTTGCTTTGAAGGCCAAGGTTACTATGGAAGAAGAGGAAGAAGTGGAAGATGAGGAAAGCAACCCCGAAGACACCAAGTTTGACTACCATGAGCACATGGCCCTTGCTTCAAGACAATTTTGGAGCAAGAAGAGTTCAAGACCCAACTTCAACAAGAACAACTCAAGTGGCGTCAAGGGCAAGCAACGAGTTAGAACTTGCTTCAACTGTGGCAATGTGAGCCATTTCGTTGCGGATTGTCCTTACGAGAAGCAGGAAGACAACGGTGGCAAGTTCATCCGAAAAGACAAAGCTAAGTCCTTCCCCAACAAGAACAACTTCGCCAAGAAGACTCCCACTCGTGGGTTGGTGGTTCAAGAAGAATACCAAGAGGATGACGATGATGATGAAAATGAAGAAGCAATGGCCATGGCGTCCGTTGCCATTGCTACTACTCCCTGGGTGTCTCTCTTCGAATCACCCAATGAGAACATCACCGCCAGATGCCTCATGGCTAAAGCCTCAAACAAGGTAACCCCCAACATCACAACCACCATCATCACTAATCCCTCCTTGGAGGAGTGCATTGATGAACATATTGAGTCTAATGAGGAAGTGAATGAATTTGAGTCTTTTATGAGTAAGCTCAAGGGAAAGTCCAAGAAGCACTTTGTTGCTCTCTTGGAACAACTTGGTGAGGCCAATGACATGATCAAGGCTCACATAGAAACCATCTCCAAGATGGAAGGTCATAGTCGTGACTATGCCGATGAGATATCGGGTCTCTCTAATGCTCTTGAGGAAGAGCGTGTGCATCGTTTCACTCTTGAGGAGTCACACAATGATGACCATGCTAAGTTAAAGAAAGATGTTGATCATGCTCTTGTCGTGTCTCGTGTGCTAACATCCGAGAAGGCTAAACTTGGGGTTGATCATGCTAGACTCAAAGAGGAGTTTGAGATACTTGACAAGGCGCACAAAGTCTTTAAGGGTACTCATGCTAACCTCAAAGAGTCTCATGCTCAACTCCAAGTTAAGCTAATCAAGGAAAAGGCCACCTTTCCTCATATGGTATTAATTGATAATGCATGTGCTACTAACCCATGTTGTGAACATGTGCATCTTGTGGAGGAAAATGCCAAGTTGAAGGATCAACTTGAGAAAGGCCTCGTGTCTTGTATTCAAGGTGAGAAGAACCTCAACGACCTTTTGAGCAATCAAAAGGAAGTTGTGGCCAAAGAAGGAATTGGGTTTGCACCCAAGTCCAAGAGCAAGAAGAAGAAGAACAACAAGACCAATCGTCCTCCTCCTCTCAAACAAACGTTTGTGAAAGAGGGAGAGGGTGCTCCTAAGAAGAAGAAGGAAGTGAAGGGAGTTGATGTCCAAAAGGGCAAAAGCATTTCCTCAAACAAAGCCGGCGACTTTAACCTGTCATATCTGTTGTGCCGTGCTAGTGATGGACATGTTTATGCTAAATTTGTTGGTTCTTCTTATGAGTACATTGAATGGTCTATTTGGGTTCCCAAGACCCTTGTTACTAACATCAAAGGACCCATTACTAAATGGGTACCTAAAACCAAGCATTGATCTCATGTAGGTGTTTGCTTCCGGTGGGGGATCATGGATGCTCGATAGTGGAGCAACAAATCATATGACCGGGAGCAAGGACTTGGTGGTGGACGTGCAAGAGATTCCATCTATGCCCACCAATATCGAGTGGGGTGATGCATCACATTCTAAGGTATTGGGTCTCGGCAAGGTTGTCATTTCTCATGATCTGACGATCGAGAAAGTCATGCTTGTTGAGTCCCTTGCATTCAATTTACTTTCCGTTCGTCAACTTGCACTCATGGGCTTTGCTACATTCTTTGATATTGATACCGTGGCCCACTTGTGGAGCAAGTCTCTTAAAGTAGCCTTTGTTGGGCATGTCGAGAACGGTCTCTATGTGATTAACTTTTCGGAGCGACCCACTAAGACCGCGACATGCCTAATGGCTAAAGTTGACGTGGGATGGCTTTGGCATCGCCATTTAGCCCACGTCAATATGAGATCTTTGCAAAGTCTTCTCAAGGGGGACCATGTTCGTGGACTAACAAATGTTAGTTTTGCCAAAGATCGTGCTTGCAGTGCTTGTATCGAAGGAAAGCTTCATGAAAAGGCTCACCCTCCGTCAACCATCATCTACTCGAAGAGACCCTTGGAGCTCCTTCACATGGATCTCTTCGGGCCTCCATCTTTTGATAGTCTTGGAGGGAGAAAGTATTACTTGGTGATTGTGGATGATTATTCAAGATACACTTGGGTATACTTCTTCAAGAGGAAGAGTGAGACTCAACAAACCGTCATCGACTTTGCAAATGAAGCTCAACGTCAACATGATGCAAAGATCTTGACAATAAGAAGTGACAACGGCACCGAGTTCAAGAACTACACCTTGGATGAGTTTCCTAGTGATGAGGGGATCAAGCATCAATATTCTGCACCATATACCCCTCAACAAAATGGTGTTGCGGAGAGGAAGAACCGGACGTTGATGGATGCGGCAAGGACCATGATGGCGGAATTCAAGTCTTCGTACAACTTTTGGGCCGAAGCCATCAACACCGCATGTCATGCATCCAATCGGCTCTATCTTCGCAAAGGCTTGAACAAGACTCCTTATGAGATACTCACCGGCAACAAGCCCAACCTCAAGTACTTCCGGCTGTTCGGTTGTAAGTGTTTCATTCTCAAGAAAGGTGTTCGTTTGTCTAAATTTGAGGCTAGAGCTCATGAGGGCATATTTGTTGGTTATGCTACAAACTCTCATGCTTACCGTGTCCTCAACAAGTCCACCGGACTCATTGAGGAGACGTGTAACATGGAGTTTGACGAAAATAACGGCTCCCAAGTGGAGCAAAGTGGTACTTGTGATGTAGGTGATGAAATTCCTCCCCAAGCCATAAGAAGAATGGGTATTGGCCAAATCCTACCCATTGAGGAACCCCTTGTGGCCGAAGGAGAAGGACAATGCTCTACTCAAGTAGAGCCATCACCTCATCAAGACCCACACGCTTCCGAAGAACAAAGTGAAGGCCCTCAACCTTGTGAACAAGACCAAGGGCAAGATCAACCTCAAGATGGTGGTGAACCTCTAAATGATGCCCAAAGTCAAGTTCTCCCCCTCGAGCAAGTTCAAGATCAAGAGCAAGCTCAAGATCAAGAACAAGCTCAAGACGGCGCTCAAGATGATCAAGTCAACCCTCCTCCCTCCACATCCGAGGAGGAATTAGAGCGTCGTGCCGCGAAGATTGCTTCCAAACTCACCACCCAAGGCCATCTCATGGAAAATGTGGTTGGAAGCCTAAGAAAGGGGGTAAGCACTCGTAGACAATTAGCAAACTATTGTGAACATCACGCGTTTGTCTCTTGTGTTGAACCCCAAAAGGTCTATGAGGCGCTCGAAGACTCGGATTGGCTCAATGCTATGCATGAAGAACTCAACAACTTCGAGTACAACAAAGTATGGAGATTGGTGCCAAGGCCATCGGAGGACCACAATGTCATTGGAACCAAGTGGATCTTCAAGAACAAGCAAGATGCTCATGGGAACATCGTTCGCAACAAGGCAAGATTGGTAGCACAAGGCTACTCCCAAGTCGAGGGTATCGACTACGGTGAAACCTTTGCTCCCGTTGCTCGTCTTGAATCCATACCTTTGTTGATTGCCTATGCTTCCCATCACAACTTTAAGTTGCAACAAATGGATATGAAAAGTGCTTTTCTTAATGGTCCTATTAATGAGTTGGTTTATGTCAAGCAACCCCCCGGGTTCGAGGACCCCTACTTCCCGGATCATGTGTATCAACTCGATAAGGCACTCTATGGCCTTAAACAAGCCCCACGTGCGTGGTATGACCACCTTACCGAGTTGCTACAAGATCGTGGATTTGAAGTAGGACAAATCGATCCCACTCTTTTTACTAAGAAGGTCAACGGGGAGTTGTTTGTATGCCAACTATATGTTGATGATATTATCTTTGGTTCTCCTAACAAAGCTTTCAATGAGGAATTTGCCGCTCTCATGACCTCCAAGTTCAAGATGTCTTCGATGGGAGAGTTGAAGTTCTTCCTTGGTTTTGACATCAAACAAAGAAGAGAAGGAACCTTCATCAACCGAGCCAAATACACTCAAGACATGCTTAAAAGATTCAAGCTAAGTGATGTCAAGCCGGCTACTACACCAATGCCTACCAAGTGCCAACTTGACATCGATCCCAATGGTAAAGCGGTGGATCAAAAGGTATATCGCTCCATGATTGGCTCCTTGCTTTACCTTTGTGCATCTAGACCGGATATCATGTTGAGTGTGGGGATGTGTGCATGTTTTCAAGCCGTACCAAAGGAAAGTCACTTTGTGGCGGTCAAGCGAATCTTTCGATATTTGGCTCATACCCCAAACTTTGGCTTATGGTAACCAAGAGGAGCAAATTTCAAGCTTGAAGGCTTCACGGATTCCGATTGGGCGGGGGACAAAGTGGATAGGAAGTCCACCTCCGGAGGGTGCCAATTTCTTGGTTGCTCTTTGGTAAGTTGGTCTTCCAAGAAGCAAAGTTGTGTGTCTCTCTCGTCCACCAAAGCGGAGTATGTGGCGGCCGGTAGTTGTTGTGCTCAACTCCTATGGATGAGGCAAACTTTAAAGGAGTACAGTGTCATTTGTGACAAAGTGTCTCTTTGGTGTGATAATGAAAGTGCCATCAAAATTTCTCTCAACCCGGTGCAACACTTCAAGACGAAGCACATTGAGATTCGGTATCACTTCATCCGGGATCACATTAGGCGAGGGGAGATCAAGCTCAAGTATGTCAACACTCATGATAACCTTGCAGATATCTTCACGAAGCCCTTGGATGAAGCAAGATTTCGCGAGTTAAGGCATGAGCTAAATATCATTGATTTGAGCAATGTGACTTGAACCCGTGCACCCCCACCACACTCAACTTGTTGTCTAGTTTAGGTGTAGGCATGGACATAGGGGGAGTGTTGTTCTCTCAGTGAACTCTCCCTCCCCCCATTATGCATAAAACGATCAACTCTTTCACATTAGCCATTTTTGATGGTACTTGTGCTTCAAAGACGAGTTTTGGTCATGGGCCCAAGGATAATTCTTCGCGGTGCCATACCAATTGACTCAAACATAGGTGGCTCCGGCCACCGCCCTCTCTTGAGATAGGCCAGAGCCCGCTCTTATTTCGTTTGGTTGCTTTGAAGGAGTGGGTTCTGGTTCGTTGTTCGTGTTTGTGGTGTCTTGTTGGTCTTTGTTTTTCTTGTCTTTGCCTTCCCGTTCTTTTCGTGTGTTCTTTTCTTGTTAGTCTAGAAGTTTTTTTTGGTTGCTGGCGGTACTACCGCCACTGGCGAGCGGTACTACCGCCCTCCAGCGCGGTACTACCGCTGAGAGGTGCGGGCAGGGGTTATATCGGGGGCAGGGGAGTTTCTTCTCTCCCATACCCATTCGCACGCCCCCTCGTCTGTTCCTCTCTCTCTCCAGCAACCGGCGCCGCGGGAGGGCTCCGGCGGATCTCCCTCTCCGGGCCGTCCCTCTCCATTCCCTTCGGTGGAGATGATCCCCACCTTGTCCTCTTTCCATGGATGCCGGTATTGCCCCTGTTCTCTCGTTCTTTTTGTCTAGATTTCCAATCTAGCATCTTAGGGGCAGTAGCAGTTACATCTCTAGATTTTTGGCCAAATCTAGGCTTGAGTAGGATGGAGAATGCTTCTAGGCAGTTTGGATTGATGTTTGGTTGGAGTATTTTTGAATTTGGTAGGACGGTAGTGCCGGATCTGATCACGGTAGTAGGAAACTGCAGTTTCCCCATCCCGAGCGGTACTACCGCCCTTTCCAGGGCAGTACTACCGCTTGGAGCGGTACTACCGCTCCCTGTGGAGCGGTACTACCGCTCGTGGCGGTACTACCGCTAGCTGCTCGCGGTACTATCGCGCTCTACCAACTTCCACTCTACTTCTACCTTTCAGTGATCTTTTTGATCGTGTTTTGTGGCTTATGCTCGTTCTTTCTGGTTGTTTGCGTGTTCTTGTGTGTGGTTCCAGGTGATGAGGTCCCTGAGCATCAGGCTCATCGTGTCAACCCCGGACATGCCACGTCCAAGCGCTATCGCACCACTGAGCCTGCCGGAGGGTCTTCAAGTGCTCCACCTCCACCTCAACTCCAGAAGAAGGCTGGGGTCAAACCAAAACCAGGGAAAACTGTGCCAGAAATGCCACCGAAGGAGTTCTGGGCTAGGCGCCGCCGTAACCCGTATGAAGCTGACCAAGATCCCACTTTGGTCAACCGTCCATTCTGGAACAGGTTCCGGTTTGCCATCTTCTTCAATGTTCTCAAAGCCAAGAAGAATTTCTATGTCAACGTGCACTCCATCGACATCGACCATATGGAGCAAGACCCTGACTACTTTGGTGAAGCTCTTGAGATGTGCACTCAACTGAACATTCTTGGGATCATGAAATTCAACAAGGACTTTGATGCTGATATGGTGGCCCAATTCTATGCCACGGTTCACCTTGGGACTGATGAGGACAGGACTCTGACCTGGATGACAAATGGCAAGTTGCTTTCAGTCAAGTGGAAAGCGTTCATGCAGTTGATTGGGGTGCAAGATCTAGGCCTTGAGTCTCCTATCGGCTTTCGCCCTCACGGCCGCCCCAATGCCACTCACAAGCAAGCACTCTGGCCCTACTACACTCTGAGGATCAATCATGAGACAAAGAAGGAAACCTATGAGCTGCCTACCTATCTGGATATCCTTCACCGCATCTTCAGAGAGACTCTTTTCCCTCGCATCGGGAATCTGGACCAGGTTCACTCTTATCTCGTGGACATGCTTCTTTTCTGCCAGCGCGAGAAGACACAGCCCACCGGAGAGTCTTTGGATATCTCTCACGTTATGTGGTTCGAGCTGTTGTCTGCTATCTCCGAGTGCAAGTGCCCGATCTATGGCCCGTTCATCATGCTGCTCATTGAGAAGGCCTGGGATCATGTTTACCCAAAGGTGCCTCTGGAGTCTGGAGAGTTGATCTCTCACGATGTCAAGCGCCTGAGGAAGAAGGATAACTGGGGCACTCAGGCCCCTAGGACTGGAGTTCCTTCGTCTGCTACTGCCATGGAGACAAAGGAGGAGCCTGCAGCTGATGATGATGAGGATGATGACTACATGCCTTCTGAGGCAGAGCCCTCTTGGGCTAAGAAGCTCAAGTCTAAGATGAAGAAGTTGTTCTGCATGGAGGCTCACGGTCAGTACATGACTCATGTGGCTGAGAAGAAGGCTCGAGGTTGTCACAAGGAGCTCATGCGTCAGTTGGGTGCTACAGTCAACAGTGGATCTGAGGACCAGCTTACTGAGGAGGAGGAGTGGATTCAGCAGCACTGCCCGTGGACTGATTCTGATGCCGAGCACTTCCAGACTGACGACGGTGGTGCCGATGCTTCCGCTGGGCTCTGATGCATGTGTCCCTAATTTGCTCTCACCTGGAGCCGTGGCAACACTCCCTCTCCTTTTTGGTGTCTCGATCCCAAAGGGGAAGAGAGTTTAGGGATTTGCGAGTTGTGTCTTTGTCTTTCGTCTCTTGTTCGTGTTTTCCTCGCATTTGCTTTGGTTGGTTTGTCTGTGAGACCTAAGTTCGAGTCATATGGTGTGAGACATATGCTACCTTATCTTTCCAGTATCATTATCTATGTTACTATCTAGCTTATGTGTTGCTTGTTTTTCTTGTTATATCATCTATGCTGCTCTCATATACCTTGCTTAGATTGTTGGTCTCTAAAATGTAGGGGGAGCATTGATCCTAGTATGTGTGCTGTGCAGTCCAAAGCACTTATCTAGATAGCACACATCTAGGGGGAGCCCATCTACATTTTAGGACGGTAGGGTTTGTATGCTTACTCTATATCATGCTTGTGCAAATCCCGTATTGTCATCAATCCACCAAAAAGGGGGAGATTGTAAGGGCATGTTTATCCCCTAGTGGTTTTGGTGATTGATGACAATGCTTTTGCGGACTAATCGTGTGCGTTAAGTTCTTTTAGAGAATCATCCATTGGCACGAGACGATTTCCTCCCCTCGGTGTTTTATTCAAGACGGTGTAGCTCCTTCGTTTCGTTGTTGGTGGACTAGTTTCGTAGGAGTCACCGTACTATTAAGAGGGGATCCGCTTTGGTAAGACTAGGGTGGAATCAACACGTACACATCTCTATCACACCCGTCGTCTTCCTTTCGCATCTTTGGAGCTGCAACTTCTCTTTCGTTCCTGCTTCGCCCTGTGCCAGCGGTAGTACCGCGGTCTCCAGCGGTAGTTCCGCTGAAGCCCTCCAGTGGTAGTACCACTCCAGGGAGCGGTAGTACTGCTCTCAGCGGTAGTACCACTCCGCAGAGCGGTAGTACCGCTCGCGGGCTTCGGCCGTAGTACCACAGCTGTACCGCGCTACTACCGCCTCGATTCAAGACTGTGTTTTCTCGTGTCGGGTTTTGCGGCACTAGAAGCGGTAGTAGAAGCGGTAGTACCGCTCCTACTCCCACGATAGTACCGCTCTAGGGCCAGTGGCCTGACCTCCTCGCCAGCACGGTAGTACCGCTAGGTAGGGAGCGGTAGTACCGCTCTTAGCGGTAGTACTGCCCTGCCCTAGCGGTAGTACCGCTCTTTGCGGGGCTGCTCAGTGGGGTAACGGTTGGATTTGTTCCCCCACTATATAAAGGTGCCTTCTTCCTCCAAGTTGACTTACCTCTTTCCCCCAAAGCTCCATTGTTGCTCAAAGCTCCATTTTTGCCCGATCTCTCTCCCTAGCCAATCAAACTTGTTGATTTGCTCGGGATTGGTTGAGAAGGCCCAGATCTACACTTCCACCAAGAGAAATTTGGTTCCCCCCACTTATCCCTTGCGGATCTTGTTACTCTTGGGTGTTGAGCACCCTAGACGGTTGAGGTCACCTCGAAGCCATACTCCATTGTGGTGAAGCTTCGTGGTGTTGTTGTTGTTGGAAGCCTCCGATTGTTGTGGAGATTGCCCCAACCTTGCTTGTAAAGGTTCGGTCGCCGCCTTCAAGGGCACCAATAGTGGAATCACAGCATCTCGCATTGTGTGAGGGCGTGAGGAGAATACGGTGGCCCTAGTGGCTTCTTGGGGAGCATTGTGCCTCCACACCGCTCTAACGGAGACGTACTTCCCTTTAAAAGGAAGGAACTCCGGTAACACATCCTCGTCTCCACCGGCTCCACTCTTGGTTATTTCGTGCCTTTACTTTTGCAAGCCTACTTGTTTTACATCCTTTGCTTGCTTGTGTGCTAGTTGTTATTGCATCATATAGGTTGCTCACTTAGTTGCACATCTAGACAACCTATTTTGTTGCAAAGTTTAATTTGGTAAAGAAAAGCTTAAAAATTGTTAGTTGCCTATTCACCCCCCCTCTAGTCAACCATATCGATCCTTTCAGTTGGGCTTAACCGCCTAGAGAGTAAAGATGTCGACTAGAGGATTAGGATTCTCTGACACTCTTAGTTTCGATGGCACAAATTTTGATGTTTGGGTAATTCGCATGCTTAATCTCTTTAGGGTCATAGACCCAAATTTAGAGCGAATTGTAGATATGGGTTTTTCTCCTCCAAAGGATCCCCAAAGATTATCTTTAGAGGATGAGAAAAACTCTTATCTCAATGCTCAAGCTTCTAATGTGCTTTTCGATGCTCTGAGCAATGTAGTTATATTTCAACTCATGCCGTTCCGGGATGCTCATGAGTTGTGGACAAAGCTTCAAGATAAATATGGTGTGTCCAAGTTTTGTAAGGATGATTGTTCTCCCTCCACCTCCGGCCGCGTTGTCTTCTCAACTTCTTCTACTTCACCTACAAGTGGTTTGCCACATGGTAATGACATGGTGAGTAGTGGTGTCCATTGCAATGATGATAGTGGGCTTATTGTTGATAATCCTTCATCACTTTCTTATTGCAATGCTTCATCTTTGGACTTTAACACTTCTAGCACTCCAAATGTTTCACATGCTTGTGTTGATAGTCCTTGCATATCATGTAGAAATTGCTTGACTAAATCTCATGATGATATCTTGCTATGTCTTGTTGCCATGATAAAAATGCATCTATTTCCTCTAATTGTTATGCTAACAATGTAGAGGAAACCAAACACTCCATGGATCAAGATGTGGTGCTTAATGGTGCCTCAAGGGATCCTACATCATCATCTATTGCTTTTTGCCTTATGGCTAAGGCGTCAAAGGTATCTCCTACTTTGTACCCCAATATGTCTCTTGATGATGATGTTGATGCTAATGATGATGAGGATAATGATGAAGAGAATGATAATGTTGCCTCCTTAAAAATGAAGGGGGAAATGGTTTTTAAAGCTCTTCATAAAAATAAAATTGCTCGTTCCAACTTCATGGAAATTATGTCCATTGCTATTGAGAGCAAGAAATATATTGATGAGTTGGAATCTTGTCTTGAGGAGCATGAGGTCACCTTTGATAAAATGGAAGGTCATGGGCGTGATTACGCTAATGAGATTGCGGACCTCTCTCAAGCTCTTGAACTTGAACAAACCACCAAGGAATCTCTTGAGGAGACTTTTGCTCTAGAATTGTCTAGAGTGAAGGAATCTACTGATAGAGCTCTTGAGGTGGCCAATGTTTTTGAAACTAAAAATGCTAAGCTTGAAGTTGCTCATGCTAGACTCCTTGAGGATTTTGAGCACCTCGAAAATGGCTCAAGGGTCATCAAGGGTGAGCTCATCAAACTCACCGAGTCTCATGCTCAACTTGAAGCCGCTTATTTAAAAGAGCTTGCCAAGTTGCCTTCTCCTCTTGTTGTTAATGTTGATGCTTGTGCTACTAATTCTATTACTTGTGAAGCATCCATTTTGAAGGAGAATGTTGAGCTACGGGCTCAACTTGAGGTGCTATCTTGCAATTATGGGAAATTGGAAGAAAGTCATGAAAAGCTCTCAAGCTCTCATGATGATCTTCTAGTATCCCATAGTGTGCTAAAGATAGCTCATGAGGCCATGATTGCTAAGGTAACATCTAGTGAGCCTCATGTGGATACTAGCACTACTTATAGTCAAAATAGTATATTGCCATGTGCTAGTCCTTGTAATTCATCTACTCACAATGTTGGTACATCTTGTGATGAATTGCTTTCCTTGCCTTGTTGCTCTAACGATGAAGCTTATACTTCCTCTAGTACTTGTGTTGAGACTAACCATGTAGAGGAAATCAAAGAGCTCAAGGCCCAAGTCACTTCTTTGAAGAAAGACTTGGAAAAGTGTCAAGAAGGGAAGGGCACACTCAACAATATCTTGAGTGTGCAAAAATCCCCCAATGACAAAGGTGGACTTGGATTCAACTTCAACAAGAAGAAGAAGTCCAAGTTGAACAAGAATAAGGGCCAAGAACAAGTCAAGAATTCGGCCAAGATTGTTTGCTTCAAGTGCAAAGTCGAAGGGCATCATGTTAGATCTTGCCCATTAAAGAAGAAGGCCATTAGTGTCAAGCAACAAGGGAAGAGGGCACAAGTTCAATCTCATGCTCAACATCAAGTTGAAGAAAGGCCTCTTCCCAAGAAGACTCAAGTTAATGCTTCTCAAATTGAGAAATCAAGTGAGAAGAAAGTGAAGAGTAGACGTTTCTACTTATGTCGTGAGAAAGGTCACGTCGCTTCTTCATGCACTAGTGGTAACTTATCCAACCCAATTATTATTGTTGATATCTATTCTCTTGGTAAGGATAAGGTTGGCAATGTGTTTGCCAAGTTTGTTGGTACTCAAAGTGGTGTCAAGCAAAGAACCATTTGGGTAGCCAAACCTATTGTGACTAACCTCTTAGGACCCAACTTGGTTGGGGACCAACAAGCTCAAACTTGATCAATAGGTGTTGTTGGATGGCATTGGAGACTTGGCTAAATTATGAAGAATTAAGGGGACTTCATCATTCTCTTTGTCTCAAGCCAAGTCAATTGGATTATCAAGTTTCTATCTTATATCCAATGTGCCTCCTTGCGGTAACTTGTACTTAAATTGTTTACCTTGAAAGTTACTTGCCCCCTTGCATGTTTTGGTTTTGTTCCTTGCATGTGTTTGTATATGTTGTGATTCCAACTTGCTTACCTTGAGCAATCAAGTATCTGTGTGTTGGTTTGCACATCATGTACGTGTGTGTCGTGCGTTGAGCCTTTATGCTTCTTGTTTGTATCCTAGTTGGCTCATGTGAGAGATTAATGGAACATCCCATTTTGGGGGAGTGATGTGCTTTGTGCACCTCACAATCCTATAAATGTGTGTACTTGAGGAATACCATCTAGTATTGATATTACAAGATTATCTAGTCACTAGGTGGTATATCGCTCATGAGAAATTCAAATTCTAAATAGTCCATTAATTATCTCTTGTTTGTTCCTCTTATTGCCTCTTGTTAAGTTCTTATTGGTATCACATTATGGGGGAGTAATATGCTAAGTGCATATTACAAGCCTAGAAAATGTGTACATTTGAGATATTGTCACCTAGAATTGATATTGTAGATTATCTTGTTCCTAGGTGGCATGTTAGCTCTACAAGTTGCAATTTGCTTGTGTTTGGTGTGAATATGATGTCGGATATCCTTGTTATCTACCACCGGGAATTATTTCCAAATACTTCTTGTCTTTGACAATTGGTAGTCTTATGTGTGGTAGAATTTGTTGATCATCTTTACATTGGCTTTTGTTTTACTTGCCTTTTCTCTTGCCAAGGTTTGTGTCAACTCCCGTTGTCTTCCATACCACTTGTGGATCTTGTTTATTTCTTGTTCTTGTCTAGTGTTTTCTAGATATAGTGAAAGCGGTTATCCCACCTTGTGCATTTTGTATTCAAATACAAATCCTATATAATGCACAACTCGTGGGGGAGCTATTCTATTTTCTTTAGAACACTCTTCTTGTGATCCTTATCAAGTGTGTTTTGGTGGAAGGCAAGCCATTTCTTTTTGGTACTTTGTGCCATCATGAAACTTTGTCGAGAGCTTGGTTTGTTTGGAACCATCCTCTCTTTGGGAGTTTGACATCTTTAGTTTAGTGTGTATCAATGGATATCTCATTCCTTGATGTATCTTTAATGATATCTTCCAAGTGATGATTTCTCCATTTGGTATCCTCTTCACTTGGAATTTCTTTGTCTTTTGGTTTCGGGTTTTGAAAGTCTTGAGCATGCATGTTTACTTCATGTATTTCATTTGGCATGCTTTCTTTCTTTGACTCAATATATAGCGGAAACTCCACCTAGTCTCAATTTGGATGAGATGTGCATGAAATTCATTTTCATATCTATATGCACATATTTATGTGGAGTTTGTCCTATGTATTGGTGTTTCTAACTATTTGGTCCCGATGAGTTTGGGTACCGTTTAGTTTGTGTTGTTCTTCTAGGAACTTTTGGAGATGCATTGGATGCTCGGCTCACTCTCAAGGAAGGTGTTGTCACCATGTGCATATTGGAGTCAAGCTAGGATGATCAATGAACTACTATCTACCTTCAATTGGTATCTACTACTTCCTTCCAATGATATCTCGGTAACAAGTATCTATTCATGCTTTCCCTTCTTGCATTCAACCTTGTGTAGGTTGCATCTTGGCATGATATTCATTTCATATCTTGTGATACTTGTTTCCTTTCTCAAAGCATCCCAACGATGATCTCTTGTTGCTAGTTGTGATGTCTTTGATGGTTGTGTGATTGGACTTCATTTATATACAATAAGACCATATTTAGCCAAGTGCTATGCTTCCAAGCAAATATCTTATTGGTATATTTATGACTTCCTTGTGGATATCTTGTTCCTTCGTGTTGTAACTATTTTGGGTGTACATCCTTCTTTGTAGATATATATATCATCAAGATTCCGTCTACATAGAACCTTATACACTTGAGAGAAATTACATCTCTAGTTGATATCCTTTCTTTCACGTCCACCCTGTCTTTCTTATGTTATTTCTTTGGTGGCTCCGTGAAAGCTTTTGCCTTGAGTGCGTGTCCTCTATCGTTGCATCTTGTTGCACTGTTGTGTGGTGAAGATTATTTTCCTCTTGCTTATCTTTACGAGGCTTTTGCCATCTTATTTGGTATCCCTCATCTTGATGAGCCTCTCTTCGTCTATCTTCACCACGGGTTGTCACAAGCATAGGTTCTCTTATGCTTATTAGTGAGCTTGTGAACCCGGTTGCTAGTTGTGTGTGGGAATGACATGCCTTGCACCGTGTATCTCATTCTTTCAAGACTATATTGATGCGTAATGCTCATCCGTACATTAGTCTTCTCTAATGCATTGCCTTGACTCACACACATCTTTTTGGTTGAGCCCATTCTTAAGTCGCCTCTGTTACATGTTGCTCAACCATGTGCTTGTTGCAAGTCCTAGGCTTTGTTTCACATATGCTCACTTGCACTAGATGTGAGTTTCTATTGATTTTGGGGGAGCTATGATCCTATTTTGTGCACTTTGTATTCAAATAAAAAAAATTCTTATGTGTGCACAAATCATGGGGAGCTTCTCTAGTTTCTTTAGAACACTCCTTTGCGCTTATCATAATATCTTTATTCTTGTGGCATGTAGGATCATTGGTCTAGTTGGTTCAATTGATATCCGTTGATTGCTTGCTTCAATTGGTATCTTCTGATTGCTTGTGTCTCTCTTTGTTATGTCTTTGTGTCATATCTTTTTGTTGCAATCTTTGGGCCTCAATATAGTTTGTCTTCCTCCAAGTATTGGCAGTTGGATATGTGTATTGCATTCCACTCTCTTGTTGAGAAATACATAATTTATGGAGGAACACCTTTTATTTTGGCCTTCTTAGCTTTTCACCCATTTTGGCAATCGATGCCAATGGGGGAGGAGTTTCAGAGAGTTTTGTGGAGAAGTCTTCTGAGTTTTCTCCTTCCTTTGGTTTTGGTTCCTAAGCATTTGCATCTCATTCTCATGCATCATTGGTTGTTGCATTGCATGGCGATGCATAATTCCTTTTATAAACTCTCTTGAAAGTGATTGTCATCAATTACCAAAATGGGGGAGATTGAAAGAACATGCGGTGCCCCCATGTTTGGTTTTGGTAATTGATGACAATCTCTATGGACTAATGGTTGTCTTGAGTTATATTTGAAGGATTTGTCCATAGGCTTTTCTTGAAGTCCATGTGTTGGTTTCAAGGAGTTTATGAGTTAACCAAGGTGCTATTAAGGAATTATCCAAAGATTGGTCATGTGAGTGTTGAGCGTATTGCAAGCATGTCTTGAAGAAGAAGATTGTGTGATCATTCATCTTTACCTTCAAGACATCATCCAAATTAAGAGAGTTGGAAAGATTCAAGGTTGATCAAGACTAAGTCAAGAGTGAATCAAGTTGATCAACTCACAAAGCATAGAAGATGTACCGAGAGGGATCAAGTGATCCCATGGTATGGTAAGCATTGTCCATTGCACTTTGTGTACTAACCCATGGTCTATGTGAGAGTTCTATGTGGGGTTAGGTACGTGTCCATGGGCTTACGTCAAGAGGAAGATATCATACAAACCATGGAAAGGATGACATCAAGTGGTGATCGTCATCAAGATTGCCGTGTGCAAGTTCAAGTGGAGCATCACGAAGAGATCAAGTGCTTGAATCTTGCCATCCATTGTGGTGTCAATGGACTTGTGAAGATGTGTCAAGAGTGGCTCACCCATAGTGGACTATGGGGGAGCAATCATCTAGTCTTCATCGAGCCAACGCAATCAAGAAAGGTGGTCCAACTTGAGGGAGTCAAGATCGTCATCATCTAGCTCAAGTGGACCATGTGCAAGGCAAAGGTTTTGCCCTTGATAGGTTTTCTATTTTACCGGTCTCGTGGTGGTAGTTGGGAGACCGGGCAATAGGATCGTTTGTCGTACTATCAAGGGGGGCTCTCAAGTTGGTGGCTTGATCGTATCGTTAGTAGAGAGCTCAAATCATTGCATCCTTGCATCATGTTTCTTGGTTCTTGTTTGGTTCTCTTTGTGAGTCTTAGAGCTTATGGTCATCTTGATGACAAGCTTGAGTTCATCGAAAACGGAGTTTGCATGCGTCTTCTATGATGTTTTCGGTGTTGGAGGTTTTACCGGTCTTCTCTGAGGAAGGGTTCTCACCATTTTCTTTTGGGCCTTTTCTCATTTGCTTATTATTGGTATTTCTATCAAGATTGTGTTAGCCCTTGTCGTTAGCTTTCCAACAAACTTGGTTTCGTTGAATTCGGAGTCCGTTTGCAAAAGTTGTGGCTGTTTTGGTAAAGGCTGCAGCGGTACTACCGCGACTAGAGCGGATGTAATTTTTTACTACCGCTCTAGAGCGGTACTACCGCGGCTCCTGAGCGGTAGTACCGCTCCAGAGCAGTACTACCGTGGCTCTTAAGCGGTAGTACCGCCCGGACCAAAAACTCGTGTTTTCTCTCTCGATTGGGCTATTTTGACCGTGCTAAGCGGTAGTACCGCTCCTCCAAGCGGTAGTACCGCTTGTGCACGACCTAAGCACATAACGGTTGGATTCGGGAGGTCCTATAAAAGGGGGTCTTCTTCCCCAATGAACCGTATCCTTTGGGCTCGTGTTCTTCCCCCATTGTTGACCTTCTTTGAGCTTGCTAACTCTCAATCCCTCCATGGATTCTTGCTAGTTTTTGAGGGAAAAGAGAGAGGAGATCTAGATCCACGTTTCCACCAATCACTTTCTCCTCTAAGTGAGGGGAACCCCTTGGATCTAGATCTTGGAGTTCTTCGTGTTCTTATTTCGTTCTTCCTCTCATTTTCCTCCCTAGCATTAGTTGCTTCGGTGGGATTTGGGAGAGAAGGACTTGGGCACTCCGTGTGCCCTTGCCATTGCATTTGGTGCATCAGTTTGAGTTGTCCACGTGATACGTGGAAGTTACAAGTTGAGAAGCTTATTACTCTTGGGTGCTTGGTGCCCTTGAGCTTGTTCCTCTTGGGTTCTTGGGCGCCCTAGACGGTTGGTGGTGTTCGGAGCTCAATCATTATGGTGTAAAGCTCCGGGCAAGCGTCGGGGTCTCCAATTAGGTTGTGGAGATCGCCCCGAGCAATTTGACGGGTTCCGGTGACCGCCCCCAAGGGTTGCCAAAGTGTACGGGTTCGGTGACCGCCCCCAAGGGTCACCATTTGTACGGGTTCGGTGACCGCCCTCAAGGGTCCCTTAGTGGAATCACGGCATCTTGCATTGTGCGAGGGCGTGAGGAGATTACGATGGCCCTAGTGGCTTCTTGGGGAGCATTGTGCCTCCACACCGCTCTAAACGGAGATTAGCATCCGCAAGGGTGTGAACTTCGGGATACATCGTCGTCTCCGCGTGCCTCGGTTATCTCTTACCCGAGCTCTTTACTTATGCACTTTACTTTGTGATAGCCATATTGTTTCTTGTCATATATCTTGCTATCAGCTAAGTAGTTTTTCTTGCTTAGCATAAGTCGTTGGTGCACATAGGTGAGCCTAATTGTTGTAGGTTTTGTGGTCGACAAATTAACCGCTAGGTTTATTCCGCATTTGTTCAAGCCTCAACCGTAATTATTTTAAAGCGCCTATTCACCCCCCCTCTAGGCGACATCCACGATCTTTCACCAGGGCAGGCAGCGGCGCTCCCTCCTCTTGAGTCCGAATAGGACAAGGAACGGGGGGCGGCGCCCTCCTTTCCTTCCCCCTCTCCCTCTCCTTCCTTCCCCCTCTTCCCCTCTTGGTGGAATCCTACTAGGACTGGTAGTCCTAGTAGGACTCCCCTCTTGGGGCGCGCCTACTGGGGCCGGCCGGCCTCCCCCTTACTCCTTTATATACGGGGGCAGGGGGCACCCTAGAACACACAAGTTGATTGTTTAGCCGTGTGCAGTGCCCCCCTCCACAGATTTCCACCTCGGTCATATCGCCGTAGTGCTTAGGCGAAGCCCTGCGCCGGTAACTTCATCATCACCATCACCACGCCGTCGTGCTGACGAAAATCTCCCTCGACCTTAGCTGGATCTAGAGTTTATGGGACGTCACCGAGCTGAACGTGTGCAGACCGCGGAGGTGCTGTACCTTCGGTGCTAGGATCGGTCGGATCGTGAAGATGTACGACTATATCAACCGTGTTGTCATAACGCTTCCGCTTTTGGTCTATGAGGGTATGTGGACACACTCTCCCCTCTCGTTGCTATGCATCTCCTAGATAGATCATGCGTGATTGTAGGAATTTTTTTGAAATTACCGCGTTCCCCAACAGTGGCATCCGAGCCAGGTTTATGCGTAGATGTTATCTGCACGAGTAGAACACAAAGAATTGTGGGCAATAATAGTCATACTGCTTACCAGCATGTCATAGTTTGATTCGGCGGTATTGTTGGATGAATCGGCTCAGACTGACATTACACGTATGCTTACGCGAGACTGGTTCTACCGACGTTCTTCGCACATAGGTGGCTGTTGAGTGTCTGTTTCTCCAACTTTAGTTGAATCGAGTGTGGCTATGCCCGGTCTTTGTTGAAGGTTAAAACAACACAGTTGACAAATAATTGTTGTGGTTTTGATGTGTAGGTAAGAACGGTTCTTGATAGAAGCCCATAGCAGCCACGTAAAACTTGCAACAATAAAGTAGAGGACGTCTAACTTGTTTTTGCAAGGCTTGCTATGATGTGATATGGTCAAGTCATGATGTGATATAAATTGTTGTATGAGATGATCATGTTTTGTAACAAAGTTATCGGCAACTGGCAGGAGCCATATGGTTGTCGCTTTATTGTATGCAATGCAATCGCCATGTAATTGTTTTACTTTATCACTAAGCGGTAGCGATAGTCGTAGTAACAATAGTTGGCGAGACGACAACGATGCTACGATGGAGATCAAGGTTTCGCGCTGGTGACGATGGAGATCATGACGATGCTTTGGTGATGGAGATCATGAGCACAAGATGATGATGGCCATATCATGTCACATATTTTGATTGCATGTGATGTTTATCCTTTATGCATCTTATTTTGCTTAGAACGTCGGTAACATTATAAGATGATCCCTTACTAAATTTCAAGGTACAAGTGTTCTCCCTGAGTATGCACCGTTGCTACAATTCGTCGTGCCGAGACACCACGTGATGATCGGGTGTGATAAGCTCTACGTTCACATACAATGGGTGCAACCCAGTTTTGCACACGCAGAATACTCGGGTTAAACTTGACGCGCCTAGCATATGCAGATATGGCCTCAGAACACTGAGACCGAAAGGTCGAGCGTGAATCATATAGTAGATATGATCAACATAGTGATGTTCACCATTGAAAACTGCTCCATCTCACATGATGATCGGACATGGTTTAGTTGATTTGGATCACGTGATTACTTAGATAATTAGAGGGATGTCTATCTAAGTGGGAGTTCTTAAGTAAATGATTAATTGAACTTTAATTTATCATGAACTTAGTACCTGATAGTATTTTGCATATATATGTTGTTGTAGATCAATGGCCCGTGCTACCGTTCCTTTGAATTTTAATGCATTCCTAGAGAAAGCTAAGTTGAAAGATGATGGCAGCAACTACATAGACTGGGTCCGTAACTTGAGGATTATCCTCATTGCTGCATAGAAGAATTACGTCCTGGAAGCACCGTTGGGTGCCAGGCCTGCTGCAGATGCTACTAATGACGTTAAGAACGTCTGGCAAAGCAAATCTAGTGACTACTCGATAGTTCAGTGTGCCATGCTTTACGGCTTAGAATCAGGACTTCGAAGACGTTTTGAATGTCATGGAGCATATGAGATGTTCCAAGAGTTGAAGTTAATATTTCAAGCAAATGCCCAAGTTGAGAGATATGAAGTCTCCAACAAGTTCTACAACTGCAAAATGGAGGAGAATAGTTCTGTCAGCGAACATATACTCAGAATGTCTGGGTATAATAATCACTTGATTCAACTGGGAGTTAATCTTCCTGATTATAGTGTCATTGACAGAATTCTTCAATCACTGCCACCAAGCTACAAGAGCTTCGTGATGAACTATAATATGCAAGGGATGGACAAGACTATTCTCGAGCTCTTCGCAATGCTAAAAGCCGTGGAGGTAGAAATCAAGAAGGAGCATCAAGTGTTGATGGTCAACAAGACCACCAGTTTCAAGAAAAAGGGCAAAGGGAAGAAGAAGGGGAACTTCAAGAAGAACAGCAAACAAGTTGCTGCTCAAGAGAAGAAACCCAAGTCTGGACCTAAGCCTGAGACTGAGTGCTTCTATTGCAAGCAGACTGGACACTGGAAGCGGAACTGCCCCAAGTATTTGGCGGATAAGAAGGATGGCAAAGTGAACAAAGGTATATGTGATATACATGTTATTGATGTGTACCTTACTAATACTCGCAGTAGTACCTGGGTATTTGATACTGGTTTTGTTGCTAATATTTGCAACTCGAAACAGGGACTACGGTTTAAGCGAAGATTAGCTAAGGACGAGGTGACGATGCGCGTGGGAAATGGTTCCAATGTCGATGTGATCGCGGTCGGCACGCTACCTCTAAATCTACCATCGGGATTAGTTTTAGACCTAAATAATTGTTATTTGGTGCCAGCGTTGAGCATGAACATTATATCTGGATCTTGTTTGATGCGAGACGGTTATTCATTTAAATCAGAGAATAATGGTTGTTCTATTTATATGAGTAATATCTTTTATGGTCATGCACCCCTACCGAGTGGTCTATTTTTGTTGAATCTCGATAGTAGTGATACACATCATAGTGTGAAGCCAAAAGATGTAAGTTTAATAATGATAGTGCAACTTATTTGTGGCACTACCGTTTGGGTCATATCGATGTAAAGCGCATGAAGAAACTCCATGTTGATGGACTTTTGGAATCATTTGATTATGAATCACTTGGTGCTTGCGAACTGTGCCTTATGGGCAAGATGACTAAAACTCCATTCTCCGGAACAATGGAACGAGCTACTAACTTGTTGGAAATAATACATACTGATATATGCCGTCCAATGAATATTGATGCATGTGGCGGGTATCGTTATTTTCTTACCTTCACAGATGATTTAAGCAGATATGGTTATATCTACTTAACGAAGCATAAGTCTGAAACATTTGAAAAGTTCAAAGAATTTCAGAATGAAGTGGAAAATCATCGTAACAATAAAATAAAGTTTCTACGATCTGATCGTGGAGGAGAATATTTGAGTTACGAGTTTGGTCTTCATTTGAAACAACATGGGATAGTTTCACAATTAACGCCACCTGGAACACCACGGCAAAATGGTGTGTCCAAACGTCAGAATCGTACTTTATTAGATATGGTGTGACCTATGATGTCTCTTACTGATTTACCACCATCATTTTGGGGTGATGCTTTAGAGACAACTGCATTCACTTTAAATAGGGCACCATCAAAATCCGTTGAGACGACGCCTTATGAACTATGGTTTGGCAAGAAACCAAAGTTCTCGTTTCTTAAAGTTTGGGGCTATGATGCTTATGTGAAAAAGCTTCAACCTGATAAGATCGAACCCAAATCGGAGAAATGCGTCTTCATAGGATACCCAAAGGAAAATGTTGGGTACACCTTCTTGAAAGTGCTAGTATCGACTAGAGGGGGGGGGGTGAATAGGCGATTTTTATGAAAGTCTTCAAAACCTGGAAGTTTCAAAGACAAACAATAGAAACAACCTAATTGATATGCAGCGGAAGATAAACTACCCTAAACAAGCCATAGTCAAGTATGTAATGATATGAAAGTACAGGACTAATAGCAGTTAGGTAGTAAGGATCAAGATGGAAGATAGTATGAAGCCAATCAACAATAGTAGTCAAGCAATGAAGTGAAACAGATAAACAGATAGACAATGACTTCACGAAGACAAACTAAAGTAAGGATGGGAATGGATAGAACCAGTTGCTTGTTGAAGACACAGGATTTGTTGGACCGGTTCCAGTTGCTGTGACAATTGTACGTCTAGTTAGGGAGGCTGAGATTTAACTCAGAAGACCGTGTCTTCACCTTATTCCCCTTGAGCTAAGGACACCCAGTCCTCGCCCAATCACTCTGGTATGTCTTCAAGGGAGACTTCCAAACCTTCACAGACTTCGTTCACCGGCAATCCACAATGACTCTTGGATGCTCAGAACGCGACGCCTAACTGGCTGGAGGATTCACAGTCCTCAAGTGTAATAAGTCTTCAGGTCACACAGACAGAAAGACTTCAGTGATGCCTAACACTCTTTGGCTCTGGGTGTTTGGGCTTTGTCCTCGCAAGGATTTCTCTCTCTCAAATGCTTCGAGGTGGGTTGCTCTCAAACGACAAAAGCCGTGCACAAACTCTGAGCAGCCACCAATTTATGGTGTAGGGGGTGGGCTATTTATAGCCACTAGGCAACCCGACCTGATTTGTCCAAAATGACCCTGGGTCACTAAGGAACTGACACGTGTTCCAATGGTCAGATTTCAAACACACGCGGCAACTTTACTTGGGCTACAAGCAAAGCTGACTCATCCAGCTCTGGATAAGATTTGCTCTCATTGTCTTCGCTCGAAGACATAGGATTTGAGTTGAGCATCACTTCAGTCACTCTAACTTAGTTCACTTGGACCCCACTTAACAGTACGGTGGTTCCTATGACTCAACAAATAAGAAAAGGAAACGACGAAACCACACAGTCTTCGCGCTCCAAAGTCTTCACACAATGTCTTCTCATGTCATAGTCTTCAATATGAATATCTTCTCTTACCACCATTGTCTTCAATGTCTTCATACATTTTTAGGGGTCATCTCCGGTAGGTAAACCGAATCAATGAGGGACACTACCTGCGTTATCCTGCAATTCTCACAAACACATTAGTCCCTCAACCAACTTTGTCGTCAATACTCCAAAACCAACTAGGGGTGGCACTAGATGCACTTACAATCTCCCCCTTTTTGGTGATTGATGACAAACTGGTTGAAGTTTTCAACGGGGATAAATATGTGAAATTGTAAGGATAGGGAATTGTCTTCATAAGTCGCAAGGGCTCCCCCTGAAGATGTGCATATAAGTAATTTGCTTTTGGAATGCAAATGCACATGGCAGGTTGTATTTGTGGAGATCCACTTCAACTTATGAAGATAATTCATCATGCATGAAATGATATAGCAAGTTGAATGACATGCATAATGAAAAATGGACGTCTGCAGAATGATCTAAGTGCGGAAGTTATCATCGCACATGCGGAATTTATCATCGCATCAGAGTAAAGCAAATACGTAGCATAAGTAGCAGACGACCATCAAGTTTTAGGTGTTACAACTCAAAGAACCAAATGTTTCAAAACACAAGAGTTGTAAGCACGCAGTAAAATATAATGCAACCGCCCATATGAACCCGCTTGAAGACTATCAACTCATACGCTTCTCCCCTTTTGTCAGTAATGACCAAAAAGGTTTGAAGACATAGAGCATCTACTCGTCATCATGAGTAGGTGAAGCAGCAAGGTTGTCGTCGTTGGTTGGCGGTGCAGACGAACTTGGTGCAGTGTTGATGCGCGCAGTAGTTGTTGGAGGTGGTGAAGTAGCATCATCTTCATCATCGATCACTCTGGCATTTACCGTTGCCGCGGAGGAGGAATATTCAAAGTCTTCAAGAGATGGAGTTGGACACAGGGTAGCAGTCCTTGGAGGAGTGGAGTCGAACTGGAATCTTTCATTGAAGCCATCATCTTGAAGATCAGCTTCAGCACGGAGCAGGGTCAAACTCTTCCATGATCTTCGGCAAGTTTCATGAGCAACAAAGGCATTCTTGGTTGCAAGGTTGTGAATGCGATTGACATCCACCAAGAGGCTTTGCATTTGGCGCTTGAGCCAGAAATGATGCTTATCCTGTTTCTGATAAAGAGCCACAAGAAGCTCTCGGTCATTGAGAATACGAGAACGCTTCCGAGGCCTTTGTGCAATGGTGCTTTCAGTGGCTTCAGTGGGCGCTCTGTGGGGCAGACGGGTGTTACCAGCCAGTGGATAGTATCTTGTCGCTGCTTGAACACCTTCAATAGGCTGAGTGAAGCTTTGGTGCTCAATGTTCTGAAGACAGAGCGGCGTCTTGGCAGGGTCAGAGTATACAACATCAACTGACATATCAACCTCTGGCAGAAATATTATATGATTGCGAGCAGAGGGCTGATAATTGACAGATGAGTGTCGCTTGATAAGATGCATGACCCATGGAGCATAAAACTTGAGACCAAACAGGTCAGAGCCGGAAGCAGCAAGTTGCCTGATGAAGAATTCCTGAGTGTTGAAGCTGATGCCATTGAGAATATAGAAGACTAAGGTCTTCATAGCTCCTTCAAGCTTGGCCGCTGATGAGTGTCCCTTTACTGGCCATAGAGTTCGCCTGATGATATGATATATGGTTCGAGGCAGATACTCAAGGTCTTCAACAAAGAAATGTGTGGGATACTCAGCGTCAGATGGAAAAGGCTTCATCATGCTCAGCATCTGGCTCATATTGGGTTCGGGCTTGTGAAAGATGCTCTCCACAGCATTCCGGTGTAGCTGACAGTCAGGTTCATATAGTTCTCCAGGAGTGGCTAGCCCTGTAAGCTCAATGATATCCATAGCTTTGGCTTCATGATGAACATTTCCAGTCATCCACTCGAGAACCCATGTCTTGATGTCCCTGTAGTAGCCGCGAATGTGTAGAGTGGCATAGAATTGAAGCAATAGCTCTTCATTCCAATGTTCTTTGTCTGTCACAAAGTGAAGCAGACCAGCATCACGAAAGCAATCAAGTGCTTCTTCTAAGCACGGCAGTCCAGCAATAGCTTCAGTGTCAAGACGCATATGAGGGAAGATGCGCCCTTGATCATATAACACGCATGAGTAATAGCTTCTCTGCTGATAGCTCCAGAACCGATCTGATGAAATCCTTGGCTTGGAGTAGGGGTTCTTGGCGCTGTCAAAGAAGGTATTGTGGCTCTTGAAGCCATTGGCATTGAATGACCCGGGGGAGTTGGCAGTACCTGGAAACCTTGGCAACCTGGGCTTTGGCTTCTGGACCTGAGGCCGATGCTCAACATGATAGTCAAATTGGGGTCCTGAGGCAGAGGACGGAGGCACCAGAATGGGCCATCGGACAGTGACAAGCTGACCGTGATCGTATGCTTGCTCAATAGTGTGAGGCCTTGGTGGCGGAATAGGAGCAGGGGCAACATCAGAGGAGTCAGGCTGCACAACAGGTGCTTCAGGAGCAGTTGTCATATTGGCTTCAGGTGCAGCATCCTCATTGGTTTCAGGTGCAGCATCCTCATTGACCTCAGGGGCAGCATCCTCATTGGTTTCAGGTTCAGTGGCCACATTTGCTTCAGGCATAGTGGCCTCATTGGTTTCAGGCACACTGGTTGGTGCAGGCTCCACATTAGCATCAGCCATGACTACGTCACTGGCTTCATTGGCGTTGGTGGTGGCAGCCTCAACATTGCCAACCTCCTCTTGACGAGCAGGAGGGTCGGGCACAGGCACGTTCAGATCATGAACTGCTTCTTCTTCAATTGCTGGGGGAGTAGGAACACGTACTTCTTCTTCATTTTCTTCGGCTGATGCAGCCGGAATGTCTTCAGCAGCATGTGCTTCAGACGCGGAGACGTTCACTATTGGAGCGGGTTCAGAAAATACTTGCCGTGCAACAGGTGAACGTTGCACTTCTCCTTCGGGAACGCTCGACAGAGGGACTTCAGGCCTTTGTCCTCTACGAAGCCTGCGAAGAGCTGGCTTCAAGTTAGGAGATGGAGTTGGCCGAGCCTAAAAGTCTTCATCCTCTTCTTGCACATTGGGGGTAGCTTGTTGTTGTTGTTGGGGAGTACTGGGGGAGTCTTGTTGTTGTTGTGGGTGATCAGCCCACGAAGCATCCTGAGCAATTGGCGTCAATGGACGACCAATGCTGATGAGTTTGCTGTTCGTATGAACAGGCGATGATACCAAGTCATTTTCGATCTGAGGAAGAACTTCATCATCAGCTACATTGTCATCTTGACCAATGTCTTCAGCAGCGTTGGGTTCAGCTGCTGGAATATCTTCAGCCACATGAGCCTCTGTGGTAGCAGGCTCATGGACAACCATTCTTCGTTCTTGATGTACTGACACAGGGCGAACCACAGAAATGGGTTCAACGACTAAGGGCTCTGTGGAAGCAGCCCTAGTCTTCTTGGTCTTGCGCTTCTTCTTGGAGGGAGCGGCATCAAAGGCTTCAGTGTTCTTTCTCTTTCTCGCTCCAGCCTCGGCAGCCCTTGTCTTCTTCTGTTCTGAAGCGGTTGTGGTGACCTTTGGCTTCGAGCCAGTCATGTTGCTTGGGAAGATAATGCGAGGGGCTTCTTGGCTTGAAGGTTCAGGCTGATCGGTAGGGCGCTTGTTCTTCCTTTTTTCTGCCATCCTGGGGTCAATGCCAGGACGACCAAGTGACTTGCGCTTCTCAGCCTCATTGTAGGCAAGCACACACTTGTCAGCCAAAATCTTCATGCGCTCACGTGAGCCCTGAGCTTCTTGACGTTTCTTCAGAAAAACTTCTTTAAGCTCGTGGAGCATGACTTTGAAATTGCGGACGTCTTGAACACTCAGATTGGCCACATGCTTCTTGAATTGAGCCTTCTCAAAATCAATCTTGTTTTTGAGCTCAACGATGCGCTAAGAGAGAGCTAGCTCAGAAGCAATGGCGCCATTGAAGGCGATGCTGAGGCCAATTGGGAGCTGTAAATCTTCAAAGCTGACGTTGGGGGTGTCGAACCACTCATCAATGAAATTGTGAATGATGGCCACGTCAAAGAGAGGCAGGTTGCTGAAGATTTCTGCTTCTTCTTTGCTCTTGATCAGCTGCTCAAGGGCATCATCAGCAAGATCTTCATCACTTGATAGATCAATGGGTTCTTCACGTAGAATTGCAGCAGGAGTCAAGGCTCTTTGATTAGTTGGTCTAATGAGTTGCTTCTTCTTGTCCGTTCTCTTGGAGACACGAGACAGCTCTTCAGATTGCACACTGGCTTCAGGAGGTGCAGTGGCCAGTGGCTTCGCACGCAAAGTCTTCGGAGGTGCAGCTGAGGTTGAATCCTTTGACTTCTTTTGCTTCTGCGGCTTTGGAGGAGGAGATGGGGCTTCATCAAAGTCAGCACCATTGTCAGAATGATCTACTCTGGCGCCTTGGACCATGATGTAAGTGATGAGGCCGTCAAGGTTGGCATAGGGGCCAATGACATTGGGATTAGCTTCACGGGAGCCATCAGCATGGGGAGCAGAGGGACCTGGATTGAAGTCCAAACCCAAGGACTTCTTGTTCTTCTTGGCCGAAGCCACAGCAAACTGATAGTTGCGCTTGAAGAGAGGGTCGTCACGACACCATACTAGTGAAGTGGGATCTGCGTTCGCAGGCTGTGGCCCATGGACCATGCATAGATAGAAGCCTTGTTCAATGGCTTCAGCTCGGCTCTTGGGTTGAAGCCCTCGATAGAGGATATCACCCCAAGGTCTCTTGATGGCATGCTTCTCTGCATATTCCTTTGTCACAAATTTATACTTGAACCACTCCTCAGCCCAATAGCGTCGAATCCATTGGATTCGCGTCTTCCTCTGATGATAATTTTCTTTGGGATCAGTCTTGTACATTTCTGCTAAGTCATCAGGCAGATCTTTAGATGTTCCTTCTCTGCGCTGTCTGCCACCCTTCCTTGCTAATTTTTCTGTTGCCATGAACTTCAAGCTGAAAGGCTTCAATATGTTCAAAGGCTACAGAGATTTACGCTTACTGGTCAAGCAGGAACTGGCTTCAGGAGAATTTATATGATGCTGTAAGTATTCGCACGAAGAACTACTAGATGGTCGAATAGGAGACCGAGCAGTTCAGCCCACCGTGCCCTAACTTGGCGACGGAGGACACCTATGGTGACGGCGGAGAGGACGATGTCCGTGGTCAGCGTGAGGACGGCGTCGGAGAAGTCGCGGCAGCTAAGCGCTTCGTCGCCGGTGTCATCGCGAGCTAGCGGTGGCGCTAGGGTTTTGACGGAGGTGGAGAGGTGGAAGATGTATTTCTTTACCGCAGGGGACAGGTATTTATAAGTAGGTGAGAGACACAGTGCAATTACGCTGGTGCCCCTAGCGGTTCACATCTGAGGGGCACGTGGAAAGCATGCAACACACTCAGGGTTGTCCCACGTTCCCACGCCCGCCAGGCATGTCGGAGAGTTGTTCCGGCTTCTCCGGATTTCAACAGTAAAGATAAGCCATTTAAAACAGATTTAATGTTTGTCTCTTTGCCTTCTGCTGACTAGGACGCAGAGAAGACATTCGACAGTTTCAAGAGAATGCATATGATTTGGACAGATAGAGTTTGAGATAGGAAGCATAGAGAGGTTAGGGTCCGATCACATTCACTTAGTTCAAAAGATCCAATCTTGAAGACATAGCTATAAGTGAATGCTGTAGAGGACAGAACACTAGTATGTATATATATCAGAAAGCAATCAAATCATCATAGTGCAGAAAGTCATGAAGACAAATTGAAACTGAAAACAAACCAAATGCAAAGTCATTGCAATATAACGCCTTGAGTGAAACACTTCAAACAAAGAAAGTTGGTGGTGGCGTTACCCATCGTATAAGAAGTATTAGACCCATACATGGCGCACAATTATCGTGGCGCTCTGAAGTCAAATTCCATGTTAATGTATTCACACTCTGAGTGTAAATCTTCATTGATTGAAGATATACATTACTTTGTGTGTTGCACATCTAAGTCATCAACATGCATAAGTGTTAGGATGTGTGCCTGATCACAGGACATTAGAGGATTCCAAGATATTTAGCTCACACCGTAACTTGCAAAACCTTTTCTCATCCAAGGGCTTTGTGAAGATATCTGCCAGTTGCTCTTCAGTGTTGATGTGAATGATATCGATATCTTTCTTCATAACATGATGTGATGACGAATTTCAATGTGCTTTGTCTTCGAGTGTTGGACTGGATTATTGGCTATTTTGATGGCACTCTCGTTGTTGCAGAAGAGAGGTACTTGTTTCAGGTTGATGCCATAATCCTTGAGAGTTTGCTTCATCCATAAAAGCTGAGCACAACAGGATCCAGCAGCAATGTATTCAGATTCAGCAGTTGAGAGTGATACACAGTTCTGCTTCTTCGAAGACCAACAGAAAAGTGATCGATCAAGAAAATGACATGTGCTTGATGTAGACTTGCGATCCACCTTGTCACCAGCATAATCAGCATCCGAGAATCCAACCGAATCAAATTTTGAGCCCTTGGGATACCATAATCCGAGTGTTGGGGTGTAAGCCAAATATCGAAGAATTCGCTTCACAGCTAAGTGATGTGATTCCTTTGGTGCCGCTTGGAATCGAGCACACATGCAAACACTGAGCATAATATCTGGCCTAGATGCACATAAATAAAGCAAAGAACCAATCATGGATTGGTATACCTTTTGATCGAACTCTTTACCATTGTCGTCGGGACCAAGATGGTGTTTGGCTGGCATTGGCGTCGTGTAGCCTTTGCAGTCTTCCATTCCAAACTTCTTCAGACAATCTTTGAGGTATTTCTCTTGAGATATGAAGATGCCATTCCTTTGCTGACGAATTTGAAGACCAAGATGGACATTTGATATTTCTCTTGCATCATGTACCCAAACTCATCACTGTACTTCTGGTTGGTACATCCGAAGATTATGTCATCCACATATATTTGGCACACAAACAGTTCACCATCATATGTCTTCATGAAGGGAGTGGGATCGAGGGATCCAGGTTTGAAGCCTTTACTCTTCAGGAAGTCTTTGATTGTATCATACCAGGCACGAGGGGCTTGTTTGAGGCCATACAGTGCCTTGTTTAGCTTGTACACCATATCAGGATGTTTTGGATCTTCAAAGCCAGGTGGTTGTGCGGCATATACTTCTTCTTCAATCTTGCCATTGAGAAATGCACTCTTTACATCCATTTGATATAGCAAGATATTGTGATGATTAGCGTAGGCTAGCAGTATGCGAATAGCTTCAAGCCTAGCAACAGGAGCAAATGTTTCATCGAAGTCTATTCCTTCAACTTGAGTATATCCTTGAGCCACAAGACGTGCTTTGTTTCTGACGACTTGACCATGCTCATCTTGCTTGTTTCGATATATCCATTTTGTTCCAATAATGTTCTGCTTGCGAGGATCAGGTTGCTTGACAAGTTCCCAGACATTATTCAGTTTGAACTATTGAAGTTCTTCTTGCATGGCTTGAATCCATTCAGGTTCCATAAAAGCTTCGGCAACTTTCTTGGGTTCTGATATTGACACGAATGAAAAGTGCCCACAGAAGTTTGCTAGCTGTGTTGCTCTTGATCGAGTGAGCAGACCAGGTGCATTGATGCTGTCAATTATCTTCTCTATTTGAACTTCATTTGCAACACGAGGATGAACAGGATGAAGGTTTTGCTCTGGCTGATCATTGTCATCATTGGGAGGATTATCTTCGGTCTGAGCATTGTCTTCAGGTTGATTTGATGCAGAGATGATAAGTTCCTCTTCAGGCTGTGCTTCAGAGGGCATGATTTCACCAGTTCCCATCAGCTTGATTGCCTCGTTTGAAGGAGCTTCATCTAGTGTACTTGGCAGAATCTCTCTCTGTGAACCATTGGTTTCATCAAATCTCACATCCACAGTTTTAACGATCTTGTAGAGATAAAGGTTGAAGACTCTGTGGGAGTGTGAATCCTTTCCATAGCCAAGCATGAAGCCTTCGTGAGCCTTAGGTGCAAATTTTGACTTGTGATGGGGATCCTTGATCCAGCATCTTGCTCCAAATACTCTGAAGTAACTGACGTTTGGCTTCTTGCCTGTAAGTAGCTCATATGATGTTTCGTTCAGAAGCTTATGAATGTACACACGGTTGATGATATGACATGCTGTATCAATAGCTTCAGGCCAGAACTTTCTTGGTGTCTTGTACTCATCTAGCATTGTTCGAGCCATCTCAATGAGGGTTCTGTTTTTACGCTCAGCAATGTCGTTTTGCTGAGGTGTGTATGGAGCAGAGAACTCATGAGTGATTCCCATTGTATCCAGATACAGATCAAGTCCAGTGTTCTTGAATTCAGTGCCATTGTCACTTCTGATGTGCTTGATCTTCACACCATAGTTGTTCATTGCTCGATTTGCAAAGCGCCTGAAGACATCTTGCACTTCAGTCTTGTAAAGAATTATATGAACCCATGTGTATCTTGAGTAGTCATCAACAATGACGAAGCCATAGAGACAGGCAGTTGTTGTGAGGGTGGAGTAGTGAGTAGGTCCGAACAAGTCCATGTGTAACAGCTCGAAGGGTTGAGATGTTGTCATGATTGTCTTCGAGGGGTGCTTTGCCCTTGTCATCTTTCCAGCTTCACAGGCACCACACAGATGATCCTTCTTGAACTTGACATCTTCGATGCCTATGACATGCTTCTTCTTGACGAGTGAGTGTAAGTTCCTCATGCCAGCATGTCCCAGCCTTCGATGCCAGAGCCAGCATTCTGAAGCTTTTGTGAGAAGACATACGGCAAGCTGTGGACCTGCTGAGAAATCTACCATGTACAAATCATCTTTTCGATACCCTTCAAAGACTAGAGATTTTTCAGATTCCATTAGTACAAGGCAACGATATTTGCCAAATATCACAATCATGTTCAAGTCACAAAGCATTGAGATAGACATTAAGTTGAAACCAAGGGATTCAACAAGCATCACTTTATCCATGTGTTGATCCTTTGAGATTGCAACTCTACCTAGACCCAATACTTTGCTTTTACCAGTGTCAGCTAATGTGATGTGACTCCTGTCGGATGGACGTAAGGTTGAGTCCATGAGAAGACTTCGATCACCAGTCATATGATTTGTGCATCCACTGTCCATAATCCACTCTGAAGCTTTTGGTGATGTGCCCTACAGTGCAGTTAGGAGGATAGGCTTCACACAAGTGTTGTGAAGCATATGCATTTGATACATATAGGGACAGTCACAGCTTATAACAAAGTTAGAACATAGTATGACTGATAAGAAATTCAGATGTGAAGCATATAGAATGACATTTCATCGTGCGTCCTCCGTGAGTTTTAGGTCCCCAGCAATAGTATCGGACGCCATTGATTGCTGGCTGGAGACTGTTTTCTGCAAAAGAGAGTTAATTCTTCTTTGCCACCCACATCTTCAGTGGGGGCTTAGAAGCAATGAGTCTAAGTGCAGCATCTGAAAATTTTGGCTTTGGAGCCCTAGCAAATAGCCTTGCAGGAGATGGATGATACTCATATGAATAAGCAGAAAAGTTCTTAGTCCTATGAACATAGCGGTTTGAAGATATACGCTCATATTCATAAGTCTGAGCATGATTTTCCTGCAAAACATTGGCGTTAGGGTGACTCATGTGAGTCCTGTATCTGTATGAAGCCTTTGGGCCACATGAAGCTATTGGTCTGGGGTTTGTCTTCTTCCTTGGTGGTGTCATGACGACATTCACAGGAAGATTCTCAATGTACTTCTTAGGTACCCAGATATTCTTCACAGGTGGTCCATTCCTGCAGTTAGTACCAATATACCTGGCAAACACTTCACCATTCTGATTTTTGAACAGCTTATAGTTTGCATCAAAGGATTCATCAATGGATCTACTGAAGGTTCCTTTGCAGCAACCCATGTGGTTTTGGGGTACTGCTCAGGCTTCCAGTGCGAGCCATCAACATTCATTTTCCTTTCGAACCCAACACCCTCTTTCCTAGGGTTTCGGTTCAGAATCTGCTTTTTGAGGACATCGCAGAGAGTCTCATGTCCCTTCAAACTTTTGTACATCCCTGTTTCAAGCAATGTCTTCAACATAGCATTTTCATCAGCAACAACAGTGGTATCCTCCGCAGAGGGGTTAGTAACCACATCAATAGGTGAAGACAATGAAACAATAGCAGCAGTGGAACATTCAGCAACAGATGTAGCGTTATCACGCTCAATGCATTTTAGACATGGTGGTTCAAATCCATCCTGAGCGGAACTGATCTGTTGAGCGAGAAGTGAATCTCGCTCCTTCTGAAGATTTTCATAATCCACTCTTATCTTCTCAAGGTCTAGCTTTCTTTGAAGATTTTCAGAAGAAAGCTTCTCATGATCAGAGAAGAGAGCATTATGTTGATCTTGAAGGGCGTCAAACTTAGCATGAAGTCTCTGAAGACTATCAGCCAAAGCTTTTGACTGATCCATTTCTTCACCCAACATATCATCGCTCTTACTAAGCATGTCTTGAACCTTTTACAAGATTCTTTGTTGTTTAGTGGCAAGGGAAGCAAGCTTGTCATAACTGGGCCCAAATTCATCACCTGATTCATCATCACTAGATTCAGAGAGATAGCATTCAGTTACCTTATCACCCCTTGCCATGTGGCACGATGAGGATGATGATGATTCAGGTGCAAAGGTCATCTCCTTGAGAGATTCCTTGTAGTCCTCAAACCGCGGATCATGACGAGTGCGATGACCTTCGTATACGTCAGAAAGCCGGTCCCAGATTAGCTTCGCATGATTGAGGTGCATAACATTCCTGAACTGATTTCTGGACAAATGACAGCAGATGACATCCTTCGCTGTGAGGTTCAATAGAGTATACTTGCGAATGTCATCAGCCTCTGCCATCTTGCACAGTTCAGTGAGTCCAATCTCTGTGACGGTCCATAGTTCGCTATCCTTGGACATGAGTAGCTTCTTCATCATGGCCTTCCATCGGGGGTACTGATGACCGTCAAAGGTGGGACATGATATGTTCCTCAATCCTGCAGTCGACATAGCTGAAACTCCAGGTGGTTAAACCGAATCACACAGAACAAGGGAGTACCTCGCTCTGATACCAATTGAAAGTGCTAGTATCGACTAGAGGGGGGGGGGGGTGAATAGGCGATTTTTATGAAAGTCTTCAAAACCTGGAAGTTTCAAAGACAAACAATAGAAACAACCTAATTGATATGTAGCGGAAGATAAACTACCCTAAACAAGCCATAGTCAAGTATGTAATGATATGAAAGTACAGGACTAATAGCAGTTAGGTAGTAAGGATCAAGATGGAAGATAGTATGAAGCCAATCAACAATAGTAGTCAAGCAATGAAGTGAAACAGATAAACAGATAGGCAATGACTTCACGAAGACAAACGAAAGTAAGGATGGGAATGGATAGAACCAGTTGCTTGTTGAAGACATAGGATTTGTTGGACCAGTTCCAGTTGCTGTGACAACTGTACGTCTGGTTAGGGAGGCTGAGATTTAACTCAGAAGATTGTGTCTTCACCTTATTCGCCTTAAGCTAAGGACACCCTGTCCTCGCACAATCACTCTGGTAAGTCTTCAAGGGAGACTTCCAAACCTTCACAGACTTCGTTCACCGGCAATCCACAATGACTCTTGGATGCTTATAACGCGACGCCTAACCGGCTGGAGGATTCACAGTCCTCAAGTGTAATAAGTCTTCAGGTCACACAGACAGAAAGACTTCAGTGATGCCTAACACTCTTTGGCTCTGGGTGCTTGGGCTTTGTCCTCGCAAGGATTTCTCTCTCTCAAATGCTTCGAGGTGGGTTGCTCTCAAACGACAAAAGCCGTGCACAAACTCTGAGCAGCCACCAATTTATGGTGTAGGGGGTGGGCTATTTATAGCCACTAGGCAACCCGACCTGATTTGTCCAAAATGACCCTGGGTCACTAAGGAACTGACACGTGTTCCAACGGTCAGATTTCAAACACACGCGGCAACTTTACTTGGGCTACAAGCAAAGCTGACTCATCCAGCTCTGGATAAGATTTGCTCTCATTGTCTTTGCTCGAAGACATAGGATTTGAGTTGAGCATCACTTCAGTCACTCTGACTTAGTTCACTTGGACCCCACTTAACAGTACGGTGGTTCCTATGACTCAACAAAGAATAAAAGGAAACGACGAAACCACACAGTCTTCGTGCTCCAAAGTCTTCACACAATGTCTTCTCATGTCATAGTCTTCAATATGAATATCTTCTCTTACCACCATTGTCTTCAATGTCTTCATACATTTTTAGGGGTCATCTCCGGTAGGTAAACCGAATCAATGAGGGACACTACCTGCGTTATCCTGCAATTCTCACAAACGCATTAGTCCCTCAACCAACTTTGTCGTTAATACTCCAAAACCAACTAGGGGTGGCACTAGATGCACTTACACTTCTATCACAGATCCGAAGGCAAAATCTTTGTTGCTAAAAATGGATCCTTTCTAGAGAAGGAGTTTCTCTTGAAAGAAGTGAGTGGGAGGAAAGTAGAACTTGATGAGGTAATTATACCTTCTCCCTTATTAGGAAGTAGTTCATCACAGAAATCAGTTCCCGTGATTCCTAAACCAAATAGTGAGGAAGCTAATGATGATTATCATGAAGCTGCAAGTTACTGCTAAACTTCGTAGGTCTTCCAGAGTAAGATCCGCACAAGAGTGGTACGGTAATCCTGTTCTGGAAGTCATGTTACTAGACCATGATGAACCTATGAACTATGAGGAAGCGATGATGAGACCAGATTCTGCGAAATTGCTTGAATCCATGAAATCTGAGATGGGATCCACGTATGAGAACAAAGTGTGGACTTTGGTGGACTTGCTTGATGATCGGCAAGCCATAGAAAATAAATGGATCTTCAAGAAGAAGACCAACGCTGACAGTAATGTTACTGTCTACAAAGCTCGAATTGTTGCGAAAGGTTTTCGACAAGTTTAAGGAGTTGACTATGATGAGACTTTCTCACCCACAGCGAGGCTTAAGTCTGTCCGATTCATGTTAGCAATTGCTGCATTTTATGATTATAAAATTTGGCAAATGGATGTCAAAACTGCATTCCTGAATGGATTTATGGAAGAAGAGTTGTACATGATGCAACCGGAAGGTTTTGTCGATCCAAAGGGTGCTAACAAAGTGTGCAAGCTCCAGCGATCCATTTATGGACTGGTGCAAGCCTCTCGGAGTTGGAATAAACGCTTTGATAGTGTGATCAAAGCATATGGTTTTATACAGACTTTTGGAGAAGCCTCTGTATTTACAAGAAAGTGAGTGGGAGCTCTGTAGCATTTCTAATCTTATATGTAGATGACATATTGTTGATTGGAAATGATATAGAATTTCTGGATAGCATAAAGGGATACCTGAATAAGAGTTTTTCTATGAAAGACCTCGGAGAAGCTGCTTACATATTGGGCATCAAGATCTATAGAGATAGATCAAGACACTTAATTGGACTTTCACAAAGCACATACCTTGATAAAGTTTTGAAGAAATTCAAGATGGATCAGTCAAAGAAAGGGTTCTTGCTTGTGTTACAAGGTGTGAAGTTGAGTCAGAGTCAATGCCTGACCACTGCAGAAGATAGAGAGAAAATGAAAGTCATTCCCTATGCTTCAGCCATAGGTTCTATCATGTATGCAATGTTGTGTACCAGACCTGATGTATGTCTTGCTAGAAGCATAGCAGGGAGGTTAGAATGGAGGAGCTGTCAGTTGGTGCAGTTCCAAGCAAAGCGTCGTGGCGGGATCTAAATGTGAAGCGGAGTACATTGCTGCTTCGGAAGCAGCAAATGAAGGAGTTTGGATGAACGAGTTCATATCCGATCTAGGTGTCATACCTAGTCCATCGGGGTCCAATGAAAATCTTTTGTGACAATACTCGTGCAATTGCCTTGGCAAAGGAATCCAGATTTCATAAGAGAACCAAGCACATCAAGAGACGCTTCAATTCCATCCATCATCAAGTGTCGGAAGGGGACATAAAGATTTGCAAGATACACACGGATCTGGATGTTGCAGACCCGTTGACTAAGCCTCTTCCACGAGCAAAACATGATCAACACCAGAGCTCCATGGGTGTTAGAATCATTACTATGTAATCTACATTATTGACTCTAGTGCAAGTGAGAGTCTGAAGGAAATATGCCCTAGAGGCAATAATAAAGTTATTATTTATTTCCTTAATTCATGATAAATGTTTATTATTCATGCTAGAATTATATTAACCGGAAACTTAGTACATGCGTGAATACATAGACAAAACATATAGTCCCTAGTATGCCTCTACTTGACTAGCTCGTTAATCAAAGATGGTTATCTTTTCTAACCATAGACATGTGTTGTCATTTGATGAACGGGATCACATCATTAGGAAAATGATGTGATGGACATGACCCATCTGTTAGCTTAGCATTATGATCGTGTCAGTTTCATTGCTACTGCTTTGTTCATGAATTATACAAGTTCCTCAGACTATGAGATTATGCAAATCCCGGATACCGGAGGAAAACTTTGTGTGCTACCAAACGTCACAACGTAAATGGGTGATTATAAAGGTGCTCTACAGGTGTCTCCGAAGGTGTTTGTTGGGTTGGCATAGATCGAGATTAGGATTTGTCACTCCGTGTTTCGGAGAGGTATCTCTGGGCCCTCTTGGTAATACTCATCACTATAAGCCTTGCAAGCATTGTGACTAATGAGTTAGTTGCAGGATGAAGTATTATGGAACGAGTAAAGAGACTTGTCGGTAACGAGATTGAACTAGGTATTGGATCGAATCTCGGGCAAGTAACATGCCGATGACAAAGGGAACAACGTATGTTGTTATGCGGTTTGACCGATAAAGATCTTTGTAGAATATGTAGGAACCAATATGAGCATCCAGGTTCCTCTATTGGTTATTGATCAGAAGTGAGTCTCGGTCATGTCTACATAGTTCTCGAACCCGTAGGGTCTGCATGCTTAACGTTCGATGACGATTGGTATTATGAGTTTATGTGATATGATGTACTGAAGATTGCTCGGAGTCCCAGATGTGATCACGGACATGACGAGGAGTCTCGAAATGGTTGAGACATAAAGATTTATATATTGGACGACTATATCCAGACATCGGAAGTGTTCCGGAGAAGTTTCAGATAAAACCGGAGTGCCGGAGGGTTATCGGAACCCTCGAGGGAACTAATGGGCCTCGATGGGCCTTAGTGGAGAGAGAGAGGGGCGGCCAGGGCAGGCCGCGCGCCCCCTCCTCTTGAGTCCGAATAGGACAATGAAGGGGGGGCGCCCCCTTTCCTTCCCCCTTTCCCTCTCCTTCCTTCTTCCTCTTCCCCTCTTGGTGGAATCCTAGTAGGACTGGTAGTCCTAGTAGGACTCCGCTTTTGGGGCGCGCCTATAGGGGCCGGCCGGCCTTCCCCTTGCTCCTTTATATACAGGGGCAAGGGGCACCCTAGAACATGCAAGTTGATTGTTTAGCCATGTGCGGTTCCCCCCTCCACAGATTTCCACCTCGGTCATATCATCATAGTGCTTAGGCAAAGCCCTGCGTCGGTAACTTCATCATGACATGTCACCAAGCCATCGTGCTAACGAAACTCTCCCTCGACATCAGCTGGATCTAGAGTTCGTGGGACGTCACCGAGCTGAACGTGTGCAGTTCGCGGAGGTGCCGTACCTTCGGTGCTAGGATTGGTCTGATCGTGAAGACGTATGACTACATCAACCGCGTTGTCATAACGCTTCCGCTTTCGGTCTAGGAGGGTACCTGGACACACTCTCCCCTCTCGTTGCTATGCATCTCCTAGATAGATCTTGCGTGATCGTAGAATTTTTTTTGAAATTACCGCATTCCCCAACAGGTAGGGCACGCCCCCTGCCTCGTGGGTCTCCTGACCTAGTTCCTTTGCCTATATATACTTTATACCCTAAAACATCAAGGGGAGCCACGAAACCACTTTTCCACCGCCGCAACCTTCTGTACCCATGAGATCCCATCTGGAGGCCTTTTCCGGCGTCCTACCGAAGGGGGATTCGATCATAGAGGGCCTTTTACATCAACACCATTACCCGTCTGATGAAGCGTGAGTAGTTTACCACAGACCTACGGGTCCATAGCTAGTAGCTAGATGGCTTCTTCTCTCTCTTTGATTCTCAATACCATGTTCTCCTCGATGTTCTTGGAGATCTATTCGATGTAATATTCTTTTGCGGTGTGTTTGCCGAGATCTGATGAATTGTGGATTTATTATCAGATTATCTATGAGTATTATTTGAGTCTTCTCTGAATTCTTATATGCATGATTTGATATCTTTGCAAGTCTCTTCGAATTATCGGTTCAGTTTGGCCTACTAGATTGGTTTTTCTTGCAATGGGAGAAGTGCTTAGCTTTGGGTTCAATCTTGCGGTGTCATTTCCCAGTGACAGTTGGGGCAGCAAGGCACGTATTGTGTTGTTGCCATCGAGGATAAAAAGATGGGGTTTTCATCATATTGCTTGAGTTTGACGATATCGCAGTATCAAGCTAGAACGGTTTCAATTTGTAGGACGGGAAAGAAACCTCATCCTTTGGTGCACACTAACCGATGAAGCTCAACCCTCTCTCGAACTGAGCTATTTCCGCTTTTTCGACGCAGTTTGGTCAAGAAAGTTAGACCTAATCCAACAAACAATACAAGGATTAATTACGAATCCTCTACATCATGTCATCTTACTTAATGTGTTACTCCATTCTTTATGAACTTAATACTCTAGGTGCATGATGGATAGCGGTCGATGTGAGGAGTAATAGTAGTAGATGAAAAATCATTTCGGTCTACTTGCCATGGACGTGATGCCTATGTTCATGATCATTGCCTCAGATATTGTCATAATTATAAGCTCTTCTATCAATTGCTTGCCAGTAATTTGTCCACCCACCGTAATATTTGCTATCTTGAGAGAAGCCACTAGTGAAACCTATGGTCCCGGGGTCTCTTTTCCATCATATAAGTTCTCTTTTACATCATACTAGTTTCCAATCTACTATTTTGCAATCTTTTACTTTCCGATCTATAAACCAAAAATATTTACTTTACCGTTTATCTATCTCTATCAGATCTCACTTTTGCAAGTAACCGTGAAGGGATTGACAACCCCTTTATCACATTGGGTGCAAGTTGTTGATTGTTTCTGCAGGTATTCGGTGACTTGTGCGTTGTCTCCTACTGGATTGATACCTTGGTTCTCAAACTGAGGGAAATATTTACTCTACTTTGCTGCATCACCCTTTTTTCTTCAAGGGAAAAACCAACGCAAGCTCAAGAGGTAGCAGGAAGAATTTCTGGCGCCGTTGCCGGGGAGATCTATGTTAAGTCAAGCCATACCAAGTACCCATCATAAACTCTCCTCTCTTGCATTACATCATTTGCCATTCACCTCTCATTTTCCTCTCCCTCATCTCTAAAATGATTTTCGAAAATATTTGCCTTTTCTTCGCCCTTCTTTCATTCGATCTTTTGTTCGCTCGTGTTACCATGTGCCTTCTTTTTGCTTGCATCTTCCCTTGCTAAAGTTTATGGATTCTCATCCACTTGCTAATCTTTTTAAGAAATCCTATTATTATGAACCTATTGCTAGTGAGTTGAGTCCACTAGATTATCTTTATGAGGTTTTGCTTGAAATCCGTGAATCTGAAAATTGTGATGAAGTGCTTTATGAAGTGATTCACGATAGATCTTTGAATGAAAAGCATGGTTGCAATGATGTTATTATAAATAATATTAAGGTTAATTGTGTTAATGATATGCAAAACCCTAAGCTTGGGGATGCTAATGTTGCTATGTCTACTACTTGTTGCAATGATCATGATTGGGGTGATTCTTCTTATGATCTTGAAAACTTATTTAAGCCCCATGATGAATATGAGATTGATAATAATTTTTGAAATAATATTGAAAGCGAGTTTGTAAGTGTGTCAACTTTAGATCCCACATATTTGGAGAATGTTCAATCTTATGAATTTTTTGATAAAAGTGGGTTTGGAGAGGTCATGACTTTAGTTAATGTTAATCCCACTATTTTGGAAGAGTGTCAACTTCATATGCATGTGGATCATGTTGACAATATGTTATGCGATAGCTATTTTGTTGAATTTTCTTATGGTCCTACATGTAATTATTATGAGAGAGGAAAATATGGTTATAGAAATTTTCATGTTACTAAATTACCTCTCTTTATGTTGAGATTGCTATCGTCTCTTTCTTCTTCCTTGCATAGGCTAGTTTTTGCTTGCCATGATAATTTGTTTGCTTATAAAATGCCTATGCATTGGAACTATGTTAGACTTAGATGTGTTTGTCACTTGTTTTATGATGCTCTCTTTGTGCTTCAACTCTTCTCTTTTTATGTGAGCATCATTGAAATTATCAATGCCTAGCTAAGGGCATTAAACAATAGCGCTTGTTGGGAGGCAACCCAATTTTATTTCCGTTCTTTACTTTTTGTTCCTTTTTAGTAATAAATAATTCATCTAGCCTCTAGTTAGATGTGGTTTTATGTTTTAGTTAGTGTTTGTGCCAAGTTAAACCTTTAGGATAGCTTACGGTGATAGTTGTGTTGATCCTACTGAAAATCAGAAACTTTTGCACCTAGTAAATTCCTTTTCAAAATTAATAGAAATGCGATTTTGATCTAATTCTTTCTTCTCTTGATTCGTACACAAATTTCTCAGGTGTTTCCAATTTACCAGGATTTTTGGAGTTACAGAACTATTCAAGAGTTACATATTACTACAGACTGTTCTGTTTTTGACAGATTCTGTTTTTTTGCGTGTTGTTTGCTTATTTTGACGAATCTATGGGTAGTATCGGGGGGTATGAACCATGTAAAAGTTGGAATACAGTAGATATTACATCAATATAAATAAAGAATGAGAAATTGGTGATTTATTTTCTTATACTAGCGGAGCTCATGAGATTTTCTGTTGAGTTTTGTGTTGTGAAGTTTTCAAGTTTTGGGTAAAGATTTGATGGACTATGGAATAAGGAGTGACAAGAGCCTAAGCTTAGGGATGCCCAAGGCACCCCAAGGTAATATTCAAGGACAACCAAAAGCCTAAGCTTGGGTATGCCCCGGAAGGCATCCCCTCTTTCATCTTCGTCTATCGGCAACTTTACTTGAGGCTATATTTTTATTCACCACATGATATGTGTTTTGCTTGGAGCATCTTGTATAATTTGAGTATTTCCTTTTTAGCTTACCACAATCATCCGTGCTGTATACACCTTTTGGGAGAGACACGCATGAATCATGATTTATTAGAATACTCTATGTGCTTCATTTATATCTTTTGAGCTAGACATTATGCTCTAGTACTTCACTTATATCTTTTTAGAGCACGGCGGTGGTTTATTTTATAAAAATTGTTGAACTCTCGTGCTTCACTTATATTATTTTAAGAGTCTCTTAAAACAGCATGGTAATTTGCTTTGGTTATAAGTTTAGTCCTAATATGATGTGCATCCAAGAGGGATATAATAAAAACTTTCATATGAAGTGCATTGAATACTATGAGAAGTTTGATTCTTTATGATTGTTTTGAGATATGAAGTGTTGGTGACGTAGCAATTATTCAAAATTTTCCTACGTATCACCAAGATCAATCTAGGAGATTCTAGCAACAAGAGAGAGAGAGAGAGTATGTGCATCTTCATACCTTTGAAGATCGCTAAGCGGAAGTGTTACTAGAACGCGGATGATGGAGTCGTACTTGCGGCGATTCAAATCGCGGAAGATCCGATCTAACACCGAACGGACGGCGCCTCCGTGTTCAACACACGTACAGCCCAAGGACGTCTCCTCCTTCTTGATCCAGCAAGGGGAGAGGAGAAGTTGAGGGAGAGCTCCGGCAGCATGACGACGTGGTGGTAGAGCTCGCAGTTCTCCGGCAGGGCTTCGCCAAGCACTACTACGGAGGATGAGATGTTGGGGAGGGAGAGGGCTGCGCCAGGGGAAGGGTACGATAGCCCTCCCACCCCCCTCTATTTATAAGGGCAAGGGAGAGGGGGGCCAGTGTCGGTGTCAAAACCGGCGGATCTCGGGTAGGGGGTCCCAATCTGTGCGTCTAAGGTTGATGGCAACAGGAGGCAAGGGACACAATGTTTATCCAGGTTCGGGCCCTCTCGATGGAGGTAAAACCCTACTTCCTTCTTGATTGATATTGATGATATGAGTAGTAAAAGAGTTGATCTACCACGAGATCATAGAGGCTAAACCCTAGAAGCTAGCCTATGATGATTATGATTCTGTCTCTAAGGACTAAACTCTCCGGTTTATATAGACACCGGAGAAGGCTACTGTTTACATGGAGTCGGTTACAAAGAAGGAAATATAATATCCGGATCGCCAAGATTGTCTTCCACGCAAAGGAGAGTCCCATCCGGACACGGGACGAAGTCTTGAGTCTTGTATCTTCATGCTCCAATAGTCCGGACAAAGCATATAGTCCGGCTGTCCAGATACCCCCTAATCCAGGACTCCCTCAGTAGCCCCTGAACCAGGCTTCAATGACGATGAGTCCGGCGCGCAATTTGTCTTCGGCATTGCAAGGCGGGTTCCATCTCCGAATACTCCAAAGTAATTATCGAACACTTAACCTATGTACGGATCTGCAAGATGATCTTCATGTACCACCATAGAGAGAATGATATTTCACAAATGCAATCTGCTGACAACTTTAGACAACATGACATGACACTACGGTCGGGTCTTTATTCGAACCGTTTTCCCACAACCAGCCATAGTGCATATTGCGAGGCGGTTTCCTTGACACGTCTTGTCAAAGCAGAGATCATGCCCCTTATCACGGGATTCCCATGAATACGGGTATGGGTAACCCAACCGTGCCATCAATCGTGGTGCTTGGGAAGTAAGCGATCCTCAACGGGTAAGTGGGGAGGCGCACCGCTTTTGTCACCTCTATAAAGGGATAAGGGTTCCCCATTTTTACCCACGCCTTCTTCCTCCTTTGCTCATCCTTGCCTCCTCGAGCTCCAGCGCCCTAGTCCAAGCCTTCTCCGCACAGCTAAACATGTCTGGAGCAGGAGGCAAGTGGGTGTCCTCCACCGTGAAGGAGAAGCATATTGGGAATCTTCGGGCGGCCGGATACTTGGCCGCAGACATCGCGCACCGGCTATCGGACGACAGGCAGATCATTCCAACCCCGGAACCCCACGAGAGGGTCGGGTTTCTCGCCCACTTCGTCCGTGGATTGGGGTTTCCACTTCATCCCTTCGTCCGCGGGCTCATGTTCTACTACAGGCTAGATTTCCATGATCTAGCCCGAAATTTCGTCCTCAATATCTCGGCGTTCATCGTCGTGTGCGAGGCCTTCCTCCGCATCAAGCCTCACTTTGGCTTGTGGCTACAAATCTTCTGCATGAAGCCGAAGATCGTGAGCGGCCAGCAAGCAGAGTGCGGAGGTGCCATGGTGGGCAAGATGCCTAACGTCACCTGGCTTGACGGCTCCTTTGCGGAGACCGTGAAAGGGTGGCAATCGGGGTGGTTCTACATCACCGAGCCGCACGACGCCAACTGTGCGGTGGCCCTCGAATTCTGATCCAGAATCCCCATGCGGCTCACCTCCTGGGAAAAGAAGAGCCTGGGCTGGGGCGAGCCTACGGAGCTGACCGGACTTCAGAACTGTATCAAGAACATGAAGGATAAGAAAATCAAGCTTGTCAACGTGGTCTAGGTCATGCTCATCCGCCGGATTCTTCTGTGCCAAAGACAGGTATTTAATCTGTGGGAGTTCGTCTCGGCCGAACACCAGATGCTTCGAAAGCTCTATGGCATGACGCACAAGGACGCATGGAAGGCGTTGTTCAAGGCCTCCGAAATACCTCCTCCCACATCCGAGGACCGTGGACTTCACGCCACGCGGCTCCCCCGTCCGGTGAGTTTTCTGACTATCACCGGATGTAGTTTTTCCCAGTGTACCCATGGGGGAATCTTAAGTCATTCTGTGTATTTGATCAGGAGTATGTGGAGACGACGGAGCGGATTGACTGTCCGGCTCCGCTGCCAGAAGGTCCAGCAGATGCTCTCCTAATGGAGATGTAATCCCGACGCCCTACAAGGCACCGGAAAAGAAGGCCCCAGGGACCAGGAAGTGTCTCCGGTGAAAGGTCGTACCGGACGCCTCGTCCAATGACGACGAGGCACACTCCTCCCCCGAAGGAGAGGAGGAGGAAGAGAGGGCCGCCCCATCCGGAGAGGACGAGGGGCCTGAGAAGGCGGCCCAGAGGACCAGGAAAGGTCCCCGTCGTAAGGCCGTCATACCCTCGTCGTCCGAAGACGACGAGGCAGATTCCTCCCATGGAGGCGGGGGGAAGCACGAGGAAACTCTGCCTCCCCGCACTGGGGAGGAGAAGAAGAGGAAAGCCACCCCGGAGGGGGAGGCCAGGACGCCCAAGAAGGGAAAGGCGTCCCTTCCGGATTACTCCACCATGGCCGCCTATAGCGAGGAGGAGTGGCTGCCTAGGGGGAAGCCCCTAGTAAGATCGTAAGTATCCGCACTTTGTTATACTTTAGTGCGACTTTGCCTCATAGTTTGTTATAACACCGAACTCATATATGCAGTCGGCTAGGGTCCATCCCGAGGTATCGTCTTCGGATGGGTCCTTGAGTGATTCTGCGATGAACTCGCCCCCGACTGCCACTACTCCTCGGCCTGCGGATGACATGGAGGTGTTGTCCCAAAGGCTCCCCGAGCAGGGGGAGGTGGCTCTAGAGACGCCCCAAGGCGAGATTCCATACGCCAGGCACACGGGGTATAAGATCCCCGCGGATTGTGCCGACGAGAGCTGCAGCAAGCCGGGCTCTCAGCCGTATACTGTGCCGGAACCTCCAATGGTTCCGGATTCGGGCAGGCAGCCCCTCGCTAGGGAGGGCGAGCCGTCCGTGCCGACGACTTCCATTACGCCATAGGCGTCGGATAGTCTGCTGGAAGCGCTTCGCAACGTTTCCATGGATGAAGAGCACCGTACTCTTATGAGTGCGGTGATTCAGAAGGTTCTGTCCGCCAAGAGCAAACTAACCGAAGCCTGCACCAGCCTCTTGACGGGTTTTGAGGTAAGTAATCAAAAATGTGTGAAGTTATTACCCGATAGGTAGTAGCCCCTGATACTCTGTTTGGTGTTCGGAACGAAAAGCCAAACTGAGGGTCGATTATAATCCGCAGGAGTCTAATAGTAGATGTGCATATGAATAAGCAGGCAGTGCTGCTTGCTACTGCTGCCCGCACGACCGAGGTCACCAGACTCAAACGGTACCTGGAGCAGGCATAGGGAGAGCTCGGCCTCACGAAGAGCCAGCTCGAAGAGAACAAAGGTTTGTGGTGCCTCGTTTGAATATCGTAAAGAATAGTCAAAATTTGTGATTCTAACGACAAAGCGTCGTGACTTTGAAATAGGGGCCACAACTGAAGTGGTATCTTTGAAGAAAGCATTGTCCAAGGCCGAAGACAAGGCGGCCCTAGAGCGCATCGAGCGCGAAAAGCAGAATGCTAGGGTGGGCGAGGTGCAGCAAGAGCTCCAGGAGTTCGGCAAGAAGTTCAAGTCCTTGGAGCGTGACCTCAAGACGAAGGAGTCCGAGCTTGCGAAGGCCCTTGCGAGTATGAAAGATGCCAAGGCCGAAGCCAAAAATGCCCAGCAGGAGATCTAGGCGGCCAAGAAGATAGCGGCGGGCAAGACATTTTTTATGCAAAGCAAGCATGTGGAGGAGGCGTTTCTTTTACTTACCCGAATTCGGAGCTCTCCAGGGGCATTCGCAGATCTGCCACGCAGCGTATCAAATGCTGTGGAGTTCTATCGTGCCAAGGAGGGGAGCTCAACGGAGAAGCTGTTCTGGTCCCAGTATGCTGGAGCCGAACACCCAATTCCTCTGAGTGACCAACTGAAGCAGTTGGTTGAACTCCACAAGGCGGCCAAAGTGGCTGTGAAAGATTTCATAGTCCGGATGTGGCCTGGTGAGCCCCTGCCCGCTAGCTACTTCGGCCTGATAAAGCGGATGGTAGATGCCTGTCCGCGGCTTGAAGTGATCAAGCGATCCATTTGCATTGAGGGTGCCCGCCGGGCCCTTGCCCGTGCGAAGGTGCATTGGGGCAAGCTGGATGCGGAGAAGCTGGTGAAGGACGGGCCGCCGGAGGGCAAGGCACATCGCTGTCCCAAAAAATATTATGATGGCGTCATGAAGGGCGCTTGTCTCGTGACCGAAGAATGTACCAAGGACACGATCTTTGAATGAATGTACTTCTGTCATTTTTGTAATATAAAGACGAAGTTATTTGCGCTATATACCGCTTTGTTTTGATTTAAAATATTACCTTCTGTGCGGCTGTTTATAAAATTCTGAAAGTAGGCCAGTCGTCGGCTTCCGCCCCCACGTAACCAGTACCGGGGTGTTCGTGGAAAACCCAAAACACTCTTTTATCCAAATTTTTGGTCCATAAAGGAGGTGTTTGGCGCAGCGAACAAGGCAATCGGACTATCCGGCTTTATAACTTTCACTTAGCCATAGAAGTCTACAATTTTAAATTTTGGCGAAGCCCCTAGAATTTAGAAAGCCGAACTGGGCGCTATATACGCATAAATCGGACGATGCTGATTCCTCGCCTGAAGCGGAAAAAATCTTTAAGGATTTTAAGACCTCTCAAACAGTGACCAGCTCTCACCGTATCATGCCGGTCAGTTTTCGGCTTTATCTATTGAGGTGCTTGTCCGGAAGAACCGGGACACAATCGCAGTAGTTCTCCCTGTGCTACCTTAGCCGATATAACGGAATGTAAGATACCAAAACAAGGGAGCCGGGCAAACCCAACTATTGACCCAAGACATGATTCGGAGCTGATGCATATAATGCTATAAGTTCGGGGTGCCGCACTGTTGAAAGTGTTTGGACTTGTCTTGCCGTATTATGGGGTGCCATAAGAAGCCCCTGGCAAACTAAACGTACCAAGGTGTACAGATGCAATATTAAATAAACATTTATAGGAAAAATGTGCAAATAGGAATAATAAGCTGACGCTATATATTATCTCCCATTGATGAATAATACGTTTAAGCGTATGTTTACAATGAATGCTTTTAAGCAGAAGTAAATAGGACTATTTAACATGTCCTATCCAAGGGCAGGCTGCATGTAGGTATATAAAACAGGTATAACGACCGTGAACAGATTCCACCTGGGTATTCCCTTCGTGCGTAAAGCCTGTTGCCTCCTTGGTTTTCCCTCCTATGTAAGTCCGACAGTCCGGCTCTTCTGAAGAGGCTGCCCGAAAGCAGTGTCCTGAAAGATAAAGGGGGGTTATTAAAGTATGTTGCGGTTATACTGCACTGTTGACTAAGTCACTGTTGCGCCTTCGCCTGTGCCCATGGTATTTTAAGTGCGTAATTGTGTACGCGCGGCACGAATGCTGCTTTGATGGGGCTTGAGCGGAGGCCGGACTGCTAGTCGCGCTCTTGGCGTGCCTGGCGATCCTGTTGTGGGGTACTCCGGACTCGCTTGACGTTTGAGGGAGTCCTGGACTAGGGGGTGTCCGGATAGCCGAACTATCACCATCGGCCGGACTCCTAGACTATGAAGATACAAGATTGAAGACTCTGTCCCGTGTCCGGATGGGACTTTCCTTGGCGTGGAAGGCAAGCTTGGCAATACGGATATGTAGATCTCCTACCATTGTAACCGACTCTGTGTAACCCTAGCCCTCTCCGGTGTCTATGTAAACCAGATGGTTTTAGTCCGTAGGACGAACAACAATCATACTATAGGCTAGCTTCTAGGGTTTAGCCTCTTTGATCTCGTGGTAGATCTACTCTTGTACTACCCATATCATCAATATTAATCAAGCAGGAGTAGGGTTTTACCTCCACCGAGAGGGCCCAAACCTGGGTAAAAAAATTATGTCCCTTGTCTCCTGTTACCATCCGCCTAGACGCACAGTTCGGGACCCCCTACCCGAGATCCGCCGGTGTTGACACCGACATTGGTGCTTTCATTGAGAGTTCCTCTATGTCGTTGCCTTTAGGCCCGATGGCTCCTTCGATCATCAACAACGACGCGGTCCGGAGTGAGACTTTTCTCCCCGGACAGATCTTCATATTCGGCGGCTTTGCACTGCGGGCCGATTCACTTGGCCATCTGGAGCAGATCGAAAGCTACGCCCCTGGCCATCAGGTCAGATTTGGAAGTTTGAACTATACGACTGACGTCCGCGGAGACTTGATCTTCGAAGGGTTTGAGCCACAGCCAAGCGCGCCGCACTGTCACGATGGGCATGATCTAGCTCTGCTGCCGGACAGTGCCCTGGAGGCCGCACAAGTGTCCGCTCCGACCCTTAGCTCGGAGCCGACTGCGCCGATCGGGGACGGGTGGCTGGACACCGCCTCGGGGGCTGCTACCTCTACGGTGATAGAGCCGAATACCAACCCTGTCCTTTGTGAAGCTCGTGACTCCAGGGTGCCGGACTCCTCCCCAGACTCTGAACCTTCCGCGCCCCTGCCAATCGAATCCGATTGGGCACCGATCATGGATTTCACCGCTGCGGACATCTTTCAGCACTCGCCCTTTGGCGACATCCTGAACTCACTAAAGTCTCTCTCTTTATCAGGAGAGCCCTGGCCGGACTATGGTCAGGAAGGTTGGGATGCGGACGACGAAGAAATTCAACGCCCACCCACCACCCACTTTGTAGCCACTGTCGATGATCTAACCGACATGCTCAACTTTGACTCCGAAGACATCGATTGTATGGACGACGATGCCGGAGATGACCAAGAACCAACGCCTACAGGGCACTGGAAGGCCACCTCAATTCACGATGTATATATGGTGGATACACCTAAAGGAAGCGATAACGAGGAACAACAGGACGCAGTGAAGGATAATTCCCTCGAAAAGCAGTCAAAACGGCGACGTAAGCGCCGCTCAAAGTCCCGCCTCGACAAAGACAGCACCCATACAGACCCAGCCATAGAGCAGGGCGAACCGGTGGACGACGAACATGCCCTCGAGCAACCATGCGAACAGGATAACTTGGATAAACAATCCATCCCCGGCAAAGATAACAGTCCGGACGATCTCATGCCGGACACATCGTTGGAGCAGAAGAACCTCCACAAAAGGCTTGTCGCCACGGCACGATGTCTGAAGAAGCAGAAGCGGAAGCTCCAAACAGCGGAAGACGCACTCAGAATGAGATGGAGCAAAGTACTCAACACCGCAGACAAATACGGCGATAGTCGCCAAACAAAGAGCTACCTGAAGCGCAAACTACTGCCCGAATTTGACGAGGAGGCCGTAGAGCCCCCACGATCAAAGAATAAAGAGGCCGCCCGGTCGGATAGACGACCACATGGAAAACATAGAGCGGCAAGTGGCGCCGAACACAAGCCGACACACGATCCGCATAAGGATCCGCACCAAAAGGATGGCCCAGTCAGGTCTATCTATGGGCCAAGAAAGCAAGCTCTAGAAAGCAATGCAACACGTCGTGTATTTGAACATCACGGCACACCCAAATACAGGGGCGCCACACACCCCCTATGTTTCACCGATGAGGTGCTGGATCATGAATTTCCAGCGGGATTCAAGCCCGTTAACATAGAGGCATACGACGGAACAACAGACCCTGGAGTCTGGATTGAGGATTACATCCTGCACATACACATGGCTAGAGGAGATGACCTCCATGCCATAAAATACTTACCCCTCAAGCTCAAAGGGCCAGCCCGACATTGGCTCAAAAGCCTCCCGGAAAATACCATTGGAAGCTGGGAAGAGCTCGAGGATGCGTTTCGGGCAAATTTTCAGGGGACTTATGTCCGCACTCCGGATGCAGACGATTTAAGTCACATAACACGACAGCCCGGAGAGTCAGCCCGCAAATTCTAGAATAGGTTCCTCACTAAAAAGAACCAGATAGTCGACTGTCCGGACGCCGAAGCCTTAGCAGCTTTCAAACACAACATCCGAGATGAATGGCTCGCCAGACACCTTGGCCAAGAAAAGCCGAGAACAATGGCCGCACTAACAAGCCTCATGACCCGCTTTTGCGCGGGAGAGGATAGCTGGCTGGCAAGATGCAGCACCAGCGACCCAAGTACATCCGAGGTTAGGGATGGAAACGGGAAACCACAACGCAGCAAGGACCAGCGCCGGACCAAGGGAAACAGTCCGAACAGCACGGCAGTCAACGCCGCATTCAAAAGCTCTCGGCAGAACAACAAAAAACTGCCTCTTAAGGACAACAGCGACGAGCTATCCAACCTAAACAAAATCTTGGACAAGATATGCCAAATCCACAGTACTCCCGGGAAGCCTGCAAACCATACCCACAGAGATTGTTGGGTCTTGAAACAGTCCGGCCGACTTAACGCCGAACACAAGGGGCTTGACACACCAAGCGAGGAAGATGACGAACCCCACAAGCAGAGCACCGGAAAACATAAGAATTTCCCACAAGAGGTCAAAACAGTAAACTCACTTCAAGTGACAACAGGGAAAAATAGAGCGGCGCCCATTGAAATACGCGCCGCATGGTCTATCCCGGTGAAGTCCCGACATTGGTTGTCAAAACCAATCACCTTCAATCATCAGGATTACTCCAGAAGTATCCGGAACGCAGGATGGACTGCCCTGATATTAGACCCCATAATCGACGGACTCCAATTCAGAGAAGTCCTAATGGATAGCGGTAGTGATCTAAACCTGCTATATCAGGACACAATCCGCAAAATGGGGATAGACCCAACCAAAATTCGCCATAGCAACACTTCCTTTAAAGGAGTGATGCCAGGCCAATATGCCCATTGTACGGGCTCCCTACTACTAGAAGTTGTGTTCGGCTCATCCGACAACTTCCATCGCGAAAAGTTGGTCTTCCACATCGCCCCATTTAAAAGTAGCTATCAAGCACTATTGGGACTTGAAGCTTTCGCCCGCTTTAACGCAATACCGCATTACGCATCTCTTACACTTAAAATGCCCGGTCCACGCGGCATCATCTCATTAAAGGGAAACTTCGAGTATTCCTCAAATACGGAAGAACGTGAGACTGCCTTGACAGCCACACACTAATCCGGCTTTTCTGACCAAAGCACCTAAAAAGGTCATTCAGATCCCGGACACGGTTAGGCGAGTTCGGTATAAATAAACAAGGGGCTTACTAGTGGCGTACCCCCCTACAAGGGGCTCCACGCATGTACAACAAGAGACAATAAAGCTCAATTTTATTCATTTTTTGAATCATACTCTGTTTATTTTAAAATACATTTTTCGCACGATATTTTTTCCCCAACTAAGTTCTTCTCTTTTACAGATGAACACCGTGCTACACCCGTCCAGGATGCGGCACAACGGAGACACAGGCGCAGACGTGCAATAGGGACCCGTTGCAAGGATTCTTTTCAGATTAAGACCCTGCGTAAACCTTTTTTACTGTCTCTTGTTGTTACACATCCTCCGGTTTCTTGCTATAACCGAGGAGGAGGCTGGCGTTTTGGCATCGACCGCGTCAGAAATTTTTGCGCGTACCTGGACACTAGGGGCTTAGGGCATTGTTCTGCCCGTTTTCATAAAGACCGAATACCTTAGGGAGTGTTCGGCGTCTCGAGTTAGGCCTTATATGCATCAGATCCGAATCATGTCTTTGGTCAAATGTTGGGTTTGCCCGGCTCCTGTGTTTTGCTGCCTTATGTTCCGCTCTATCGGCTAACGCGGCACCAGGAGAACTACTGTGATTGTGCCCCAGTTCGGCCTGGTGAGCACCTCAGTAGAGAAAGCCGAAAACTAACTGTCATGATATAGCGAGAGACTGGTCAACCACTTGATGGACCACCGGAATGTTTAGAATTCCTCCGCATTAACGAAGGACCGCTTCCCGGTCAGGCACATACACGCCCCGAGTTCGAGAGAGCGTGGTGCCCCCAGGGGCTATATAGTAGCCCCAGCATCGAACTCCTATGGCTAAGTGAAAGTGATAAAGCATTATAGTCCGGTTGCCTAGTTTGCTACGCTATCACCTCCTTTACAGGACCAAGACGTTGGATTAAGTGTGAAAATGCACTTTTTTGCCAACACCCCCGCACTATGTGCGTGGGGGATGAAGCCGAAGACTGCCATCTTTCAGGTAATATACACATATACATCAATGGCCGCACAGGAGGTACTTTACTGATTGACCGCACAAGTATAAAAAGCTCTTATATTATATTGAAACATCGTTTCACAAATCATAGATGTCATTTGAACATAATATCCTTCGAGCACTGCGTCTCTATTAAACGAGTGCCCTGCAGGACTTCCTCAAAATAGTGCTCGGCAGGTACTCGGCTTCTGTCCGAGTCCTGGGACACAACGTCGGTGGCCTTCATCTCCGCCCAGCATGTCTTGACACGGGCAAGAGCCATCCGCGCACCCTCTATGCATGCCGACCGCTTCATTGCATCGATATGCGGCACTGCATCAAGGAACTGCTGCACCAAGCCAAAATAACTCTTCGGCTCGGGCCTTTTCGGCCACAAATGAGTCACGACATCCTTCATGGCAAGTCCGGACAACTTATTCAGCTCGGCCCATTCGGCTAACCGATCGGTTAACGGAAGTGGACGCTCTGGACTACGGAACTGCGACCAAAAAAGCTCTTCCATTCTGTGATCCTTTTGGCCTCGGAAGTGTGCGACCGCGTCTGTGGCACTCGCCGCCAAATCCAGATAAGCATCCTCCGCACCCCATAGCTGGCCCAACTGAGCATACTTCGGATCCATGAACTTCCTCTGCAGCAGAAAGGGCTTCCCAGCCGCGATATCCCCGGCTTGACGTAGCTCCTCCTTTATAGCTCTCATCGCAGAGCGGGCATCCTTGGCTTCGGCGGTGGCCTTCTTCAGGTCCTCTTGCTCCGCTCGACGTTCTTTTTCAAGAAACTCGCAGCGGTCGGTAGCATTCTTCAACTTCCCGGCCATCTCGGCCATTTCCTCCCTGCTTCGGCAGTGAGCAGCCTGTTCGGCTTTTAGCTCTTCGGCCTCCCTCAAGGCAGTCGCATCACTTTTTCTGGCTTGCTCCTTGACTCGGGCTAGCTCCGCCTGAAGGATCTCCATAGCAGCGGCACCATCTGCATAAAGCATACATGTTGTAAGGCAGGGGCGTCAAGCTCCCTTACCAGGTGTCCACAGAGAAGTTGCATACCTTGTGACTCGTCAAGCCGCTTATTGACAAGCATGATGTCCGCATCCGCCACGTCAAGTTGCCGCTTCGGTTTGGTGAATTGATCAGTCCGGCTAGCCACCAGACACTCCGCCACCTATATAGGATAGGCGACATCTTAAAACTGAGATTATGATCCTCGGCACGCTGTCGCTTTTGACAACGTACCGAGTCTCAGGGGCTACTATCTATACAGGGCGCATTGTCAGTAAACTTCTGACGGCTTCATGCAATCCGCTCTCAGCGGATGAAATCCTTTCAATCACCGTACCCATTAACGCACGGTGATCTTCTGAGATAGACGCTCGCCCGAGTAGATCCTTCAGCTCCTCCGACTGTACACCAGTTGGTGCCGGACCTCCCGGCCCCGCCGGACTCGGGGAAACCCTCCGCGATGACACCTCAGGGTTGTCGGTTTTCGGGTTCCGGCAGACCCTTGAGGTCCGAACACTGGGGTGCGCGCGGAGATTCAACCCTCTACCATCTCGCACCTCGCCGAATCACTGGGACCTAAACTACTAAACAGAACAGCACAAGAGACACAAGATTTATACTGGTTCAGGCCACCATTGTGGTGTAATACCCTACTCCAGTGTGTGGTGTGGTGGATTGCCTCTTGGGCTGATGAGGAACAATACAAGGAAGAACTGCCTCGCGAGGGTCTGTTCTTGGCTGGTGCGATGAACTGCTAGGAGGGAGTTCAGTCGCTCTATCTACTGGTTTCTTGGTGAGGATCCGATCCCTCTACCCTGGGGGTGGCTAGTCCTATTTATAGGCAAAGGCCCTGGGCCTCTTCCCAAATATTGAGCGGGAAGGGCGCCAACAATTGGCCATTTTGAAGGGGAACAGCGGGTACACTTATCCTGACTAAAGTTGGTCCTCGCTTGTCAAAGGCTCTGGTGATGACGTTGGCTTGGGCTCCACAGTGACTTCCTTCCAGCCGTTGGGCTGGTCTTGGTCTCGTTGCACCGAAATGGACGCCTTTGCTTGATGCTCTCACCTGCGCTTGCTCCCTTTGCACCAAAGAGGAAAGGAGGACACTGTGCGAGCTGGCGCCCGACTGGCGTCCTTGGTCGTCATGGCTTGCGTCATGGGCACCTCGCGAGGTACCCTGCCTTGAACTCTCCGCCTCCTCATGAGCCAGCCTGACGAGGCCGTGTCTGAGGAAGCTCCTTGCCGTCCGCCCCGCGAGGCTTGGCCCCTCGCAAGGGTCTTGAGCTTGCGTCGATGAAGATGGGCTGTGCTGGGCCTCCTTTGAGCCACGCCGCAGGCCGCAGGCAGGCAAGTCTGGGGACCCCCGTTCCCAGAACGCCAACAAGGGTCGTCCGCCCCGCATGACGGTGCGACAGATGGAGGAGTTTCGCTCTCCATCATCTCCGGACGAAGATCCCCCGAAGATGAGCTCTGCTGAGAAGGGCTGAGATCCAAACTACAAGGTAAAAACTTCGGTTATCTCCAGAAATAAAAACAGGGATGTCCCTTATTACAAAAACTCCCCTTTCTACTTACGGCTTGCTGGAGGGCTGATTCCCTTGGGGAAATAGTGCGGCCGGGGCTTCTCCCGGCGCAGGACCTTCTGGCAAAGATTTCTTCCCCCGCTTCGAGGCCTTGGTCTCCGGATCTTCAGAAGCGGTCCTCTTCTCCCCTTGGAGGGAGGGATTCTCGATCCCTCCTTTCTTGATAAACTCCTCCGCGGAGGTAGTAGCTCCCTTGTTCCCCCCTTCGCCTTCTTCAAAAGGCGCAGCCGCCAGCATCTTGGTTAACACAGGATCCGGCATGGTCTCAGGGAGGGGGGCCGGACACCTTATTAATTTTGCTTTCGCTAACCACTCCTGTTCAAGGGACAACTCTTTAAAGGGCAAGTTTATGATAGATGTAGGGATAGCATGTCCAGGTGTCGGGGGTTGGGTGCGACATATGCCAAAGGATGGCTTATCATGGTGGGGGCGAGTAGAACGTCGCCGGTGCCCGGAAACGGGATGAGGCGCAGACATGCACGCCGGCGAATCTTAACCAGCTTCGGGGCTCTCCGGGGAGATAACACCCCTACTGCTGCTCTACGGGGTCTCCGCATGCATGTCTGGAGCCTGACGCCTGACATGATTCGGAGCCTGACGCTTTGGCATCGGCCGCGTCAGAAGACCATGCCCGTACCTGGACACTAGGGGCTTAGGGCATCGTTCTGCCCATTATTATAAAGACCGAACACCTTAGGGAGTGTTCGGCGTCTCGAGTTAGGCATTATATGCATCAGCTCCGAATCATGTCTTTGGTCAAATGTTGGGTTTGCCCGGCTCCTGTGTTTTGCTGCCTTACGTTCCGTATCATCGGCTAACGCGGCACCAGGAGAACTACTGCGATTGTGCCCCAGTTCGGCTGGGCGAGCACCTCAGTAGAGAAAGCCGAAAACTGACTGTCATGATACAGCGAGAGACTGGTCAGCCACTCGATCGACTATCGGAATGTTTAGAATTCCCCGCTTTGACGAAGGGCCGTTTCCCGGTCAGGCACACGCGCTCCGACTTCGGAGAAGGGCGATGCCACCAGGGGCTATATCGTAGCCCCACCCTTGAGCTCCACTGGCTAAGTGAAAGTGATAAATCATTATAGTCCGGATTGCCTCGTTCGCTACGCTACCACCTCCTTATAACAGGACCGAGACGTCGGATTAAGTGTGAAAACGCGCTATTTTTGAGAACACCCCAGCACCTTGTGCGTGGGGGCTGAAGCCGAAGACTGCCATCTTTCAAGTTATACACAAGTATACGTAAACGGCCGCACAGGAGAAGTTTTACTACTTGGACGCACAAGTATAAAAAGCAGTTATAACATAATCATCGATTTACAAGCTAATGCGTTCATTTGAATGTTACATTCTTCGAGCACTGCGACTCTATTACACGAGCGCCACGCATAACTTCCCCGAAATAGTGCTCGGCAGGGAGCCGGTCTTCATCCGAACCCTGGGCAGCAACAGCAGTGGCGTCCATCTCTGGACAATGCGCCTTCACACGGGCAAGAGCCATCCGCGCGCCCTCTATGCAGGCCGACCGCTTCATCTCCTTTATATGCGGCACCGCTCCAAGGAATTGCTGTAGTAAGCCAAAGTAGCTCGTCTCCTTGGACCTCTCTGGCCAGACATGGGCCACGATGTCAGTCATGGCAAGTCCGGACAATCTATTTAGCTCGGCCCATTCGGCCAACCGGTCTGTCAATGGAAGTGGGCGATCCGGACTGTGGAATTGAGACCAATATAGCTCTTCCGTCTCGTGATCCTTCTGGCTCCGGAAGTGCTTAATGGCATCGGCCGCACTTGCAGCTAAGTCCATATACAGATCCTCCGGACTCCACAGCTGCTCAAATTGAGCATACTTTCCATCCATAAACCAGCGACGCAGCAGAAAAGGCTTGCCAGCCACGATCTCTCCGGCCTGGCGCAGTTCCTCCTTCATAGCCCGCATTGCAGAGCGGGCATCCTTGGCTTCGGCGGTGGCCTTCTTCAGGTCTTCCCGCTCCGATAAGCGCTCCTTTTCAAGAGCCTCATTGCGGTCGGCAGCATCCTTTACTTTCATGGCCAATTCGGCCACCTCGGCCCTGCTTAGGCAGTGCGCAGCCTTTTCGGCTTTCAACTCCTCGGCCGCCCTCGAGGCATCCGCTTCACTCCTTCGGGCTTGCTCCTTAGCTCGAGCAAGTTCGGCCCGAAGGCCCTCCACAGCAGCAGCACCGTCTGTACAAACAGCATATAATTTATCAAAGGAGGGCTTCGACCCCCTTAATAAAGTGACTACGGAGAACTCTTTTACCTTGCGACTCGTCAAGTCGCCTGTTGACAAGTGCGATGTCCGCATCTGCCAAGTCAAATTGCCGATTTAACTCGGCAAACTCACTAGTCCGGCTAGCCCCCGGACTATCCGCCACCTGCATAGGACCGACGGAATTCATTCCTTTAGATTTTGATCCTCGGTACGCTGTCATTTCTGACAACCTACCGAGTCTCAGGGGCTACTATCTATACAGGGCGCATTTTTTATATGCAAAACTGTTAAAAGACAAAGGGGTGCGTCATTCTCGCATACCTCAAATCCCGCCAGCAAACTCATGGCGGCATTACGCAATTCGCTCTCAGCGGACGAAATCCTTCCAATCACCATACGCATTAACGCACGGTGATCTTCTGAAATGGACGCCCTCTCAAGCAGATTCTTCAGTTCTCCCGGCCGGACACTAGTAGGTGCCGAACTCTCTGGCCCCTCCGGACTCGGGGATACCCTCCGTGATGACACTTCGGGTTCGCCTGCCTCATCTGGCGGCGCTGCGGATGGAGGCGTATCGCTCTCCATCATCTCCGGAAGAAGGTCCCCCGAAGATGAACTCATCTGAGAAGGCTGCAGATCCGAACTGCAATATGAATATTTCGGTTACCTACAGAAGCACAAATGAAGGTATTTCCTTGCTAATTAACTCCCTCTTTCATACTCACGGCTCGCTGGAGGGCCGATCCTTTGGTGATGATTGTGCGTCCGGATTCTTTCCGGGCGCCGGACCCCCCGAGGAAGATCTCTTCCCACGCTTAGGGGCTTTGGCCTCCGGATCTTCGGAGGTGGTCCTCTTCTCCCCCTGAAGGGAGGGGTTCTTGGTTCCCCCCACTTCAGTCGCCCCTTTGGGCAAAATATTAGCTCCTCTATTTTCCCCGTCGCCCCCTTCTGTGGGCGCAACCTCCAACATTCTGACCAGCACGGGCTCCAGTGCGGTCTCTGGGAGGGGGGCCGGACACCTTATCAGCCTTGATCGCGCCACCCATTCCTGCAAAGAACAAAGGGTCAGGAGGCGAACTCTAGAAAGGCACATAAACAGAATGTCCGGACTCTGAGCTACTTACCTGAGTATCCGGGCGATCGCGGCTTAGGCCTGCATCCTCGGCTAAATCCGAACACGCCACCTGCGGTCCGAAGAACAACTTGTACATCTCCACGGGTGTCGCACCCATGAAGTGTTGGAGAATCCGAGGTCCCTCCGGGTTGAACTCCCATAGACGGAGAGGACGGCGTTTGCAGCGCAGAAGATGCCTGATTAGCATAACCTGCATCACCTTGATCAGGTCGATCTCCCTCGCTTGGAGATCTCGAATCCGGCCCTGCAGTGAAGGCACGTCTTCGGACGGCCCCCAATTGAGCCCTTGGTTGACCCACGACATCAGTTGGTGTGGAGGTCCTGGGCGGAATAAGGGCGGCGGCTTTTGCCTGCTGCCCCTTGGAGCGGTGATATAGAACCACTCCTGCTGCCACAGTCCAAGTTCCTCTTGGAAGGAACCCTCGGGCCACGGGGCATCGACCTTTTTGCTTATGGTCGCCCTGCCGCACTCTGCTTGATGCCCCCCGATCATCTTCGGCTCCACCTTGAAGGTCTTCAGCCATAGGCCGAAGTGGGGAGTGACGCGGAGGAAGGCTTCGCAGACGATAATGAATGCGGAGATATGGAGGATGGACTCTGGAGCCAAGTCGTGAAAGTCCATCCCATAGTAGAACAGGAGCCCCCTCACGAAGGGATCCGTCGGGAAGCCTAAACCCCGACGGAGGTGGGATACGAAAACGACGTATTCACCGGGCTCGGGGGCTGGCACAGCCTGCCCTTGGGCAGGCAACCTGTGCGAAACCTCGTAGGCCAGGTACTTGGCCTCACGCAACTTCAATATGTCCTACTTCGTGACGGAGGAGGGCATCCACCGGCCCTGGGGGTCGGAGCCGGACATGATTGAGGATCCGAAGCGCTCGAATCTGAGGCTCTGGGTGTTGGAACTGGGAGCGGGGAAGAGATTCGATGCGAGATTGAAGAACAATGGCGAGCCTTGGTCCTCTTATAAAGGGGAAGAAATACCAAGGGCCGTCTCCGTGACCGTTTGGGATTCCCCTTTGATAGAGGAGGCATGGCGACGGGAGCGGTTGGGTTACCCACGCACGTATTGATGAGAATCCCGGAATAAGGGGAACACGATCTCTGCTTCGACAAGACGTGCCAAGGAAACCGCTTCGCTAAACATGCTGAGGTGGTATAGTAATTCAAACAAAGGCCTGGTGGCGGTGTGATGTCACTCCGCATAATACGTCAGCAGATTGAACTAAGTGTACATTTTATTCTCTCTACGGTGGAATGTGGAATTTATTTTGCAGAGCTGGACACTATCCTGGTGTTCATGATCTTCTCTGGATTATTCAAGAGAGGAACCCGCCTTGCAATGCCGAACATTATGCACGCCGGACTTATCGTCATTGAAGACTGGTTCAGGGGCTACTGAGGAAGTCCTGGACTAGGGGGTGTCCGGACAGCCGGACTATCATTATCCGCCAGACTCCAAGACTACGAAGATACAAGATTGAAGACTCCGGCTCGTGTCCGGATGGGACTTTCCTTGGCGTGGAAGGCAAGCTTGGCAATACGGATATGTAGATCTCCTACCATTGTAACCGACTCTGTGTAACCCTAGCCCTCTCTGGTGTCTATATAAACCGGAGGGCTTTAGTCCGCAGGACAACATACATTACAACCATCATACCATAGGCTAGCTTCTAGGGTTTAGCCTCCTTGATCTCGTGGTAGATCTACTCTTGTACTACCCATATCATCAATATTAATCAAGCAGGACGTAGGGTTTTACCTCCATCGAGAGGGCCCGAACCTGGGTAAAACATTGTGTCCCTTTTCTCCTGTTACCATCCGCCTAGACGCACAGTTCGGGACCCCCTACCCGAGATCCGCCGGTTTTGACACCGACAGTCACTATGGCGAAATGGTTACAAGGGTGCTCCTGGAGCTGTATCGGTAGGCAGGAGGGAGCTAGGCTGGCTCTCTCCTCCCCTGTCTATGTGTCTAACTCTATCAAAGGCCGAACCCTTTGCATGGGTGTCCCGGGGGGTTTATATAGGCCTACCCCCCGGGGGTACAATAGTAATCTGACTGGGCATGGCCCCCAGCCGTCTGTCTCTCATGCCGCCGTCCTTCCTGCCGGCTTCTGGGGCCCGCTGACTGGTGGGTCCCGCGGACAGGCAGAACACTGTGCAGCACTCCTAATGACGCAGGCTTGGTCATGGGGTCGTGGCAACAGTGCCGCCGTCAGTCAGGCGATCACTGTCGCCACTCCCCATCCAATCTGGTTTATGGCTTGCGGGGCCCTGGCAGGGAGTCGGCCGACTCCGGGGAGGCCGACTCCCTCAGGGCCGCCTTCTGGCGCTCTCGCCGTCTCTGATCCACCCACTGATGGGTGGCCCTGCGATCTCTGGGCCGTACAAGCCGGCGTCGTGGGCACAGTGCTTCATGCACTGTGGCTGAGGTCAGGGGAGGCATGGCAACAGTGCCGTGCCTCACCGGAGATCTCCCGGCGATACGGCTCATTGTAGCCATGCCCACCCCTCGTAGGCAGGAGGGGACGGCCACGTCGGGGCCGTGCCCTGCATCGGTCTTCGTGAAATGTTGCGGGCCGACTCCCATAGTCGGCACTCCTGGAGGTCACAGGCCGGGAGTCGGCTTACTTTGAAGTCATCGTCTGGGACTCGGCCTCTCGGGGGATCGCCCTCTGAGACTCGGCCTCTCCGAAGGTCGCCGGCTGGGACTCGGCCAGAGGGGCGCGGCCTGCCCCGATGTCTTGAAAGATCCTGGGTCCCGGGTCGGCCTACCCGTGGCCCATTACTCCGACTGTAGTCCCCGAAGCTGGTGAAGCCCGGCGGGCGCCGCCTCATGGGGCTTCAACAGTTTCAATCTTCCCAGCGCCGATTCTGAGACTCGGCCGCTGTTTCTTTGGGCCGACTCACCGAAGTCGGACTTGTTCAGCGAGGGGCCATTATTCGTAAGTCGTGGCGGGAACACAGGCGGCGTATCGAATACGCTTCCCTGCCGCCATCGAGGCGGTCCTATAGCGCGGCACCACGTGGGGAGGGTAGTCTGCCCACCCACGCGCGTGACGGGACGGGCCGCCAGGTGGGGCCCACCATTACCGCGCCTCGGCTTCCGAGCGGATCCGCTGCAGCCGTGGACGGTTGGCATCCCCACGTCGTTACCGCGCGCAGTAACTTCGTGGGGTAAATCGTGGGCGGCGTGGGGGCCTCGGGCGCAGTTAATCCCACGCCCGCCCCCCGGCTCCTCAGCCCGTAGGGCTATAAATAGGCGGGGAGGAGCGGGGCGGCACTGCACGCACACCCTCTCCCCCGCTCTCCTGCCTTCTCTTCTTCCTCCGCCGCGAGCCGAAGCATCCTCTCTCGTCGGCGATGAGCTCTTCCTCCGCCGTGCCCCCCGGCTCGCGCTCCGGCGTGTGGGACGGCTCGGACATGGAGGCGGAGCACATCGATTTTCTCCGCCGGACCCGCCGCCTCCCCGGCGCAGACCTGGTGCACGCCCGTCCCACGCCGGCGGGAGAGCTCCGGCCCACGCCGGAGGAGGGCGAGCGGGTCATCTTCCGCTCGCACCTAATGCGCGGGCTGGGGCTGCTGGCGAGCGGGTTCTTTCGCTCGTTTCTGGAGTTCCACAAGCTTCAGCCGCACCACCTCACCCCAAACGCGGTGGTGCTTCTTTCCGCCTTCGCCACTCTGTGCGAAGGCTACCTCGGCGTTCTCCCCACCCTCGAGCTGTGGGGGGAGTTTTTCTCTTCGAAGCTCGGTACTCAGGCCGCCGGCACGCCGGCTCAGTGCGGCACCTACATCGCGGTGCGGCGCTCGACGGTCGACAACCCTTTCCCTCCCATCTCGTTAGTGAAGTCGGTGAAGATGTGGCAGAAATCTTACTTCTACGTGAAGAACATCTCCACCGACGGCGACTGGGTCAATTTGCCACCCTTCGACCCCGAGCCTCTGACTGGCAGGCTTGCCAGTTGGTCCCACCGGTCCAAGTCACTGTCCCCCTCCGGAGCCGGCGCCGTGGCGTGACTCCGAGTTCTGCTGCAGTCGGAGGGCCTCGTCGGTTCCGATCTTCTGGGCGCCTTCGTGGCGCGCCGAGTCCTCCCACTCCAGGGCCGGCCTCACCTCATCTGTCAGATGAGCGGCCGCCACGATCCGAGCCGGCTGAGCACCAAGGAAATGCCCCGTGGGGAGGTGGCGAACTTGGTGAACCACATCGCGCACTGCGAGTTCACGGAGAACTGGCAGTTAGGCAAGGAGCCGTACTCGCGCGACAACCCCCCTCCAATGGTAAGTCGCATCCTTCTGTAGCTTGATTCTCTTTGCGGCCGACTCCGGCCTCTAATCATCATTGTTTTCTTCTGGGCAGAATCCCCTCACGGCGCCCGCAGCCGGCGCCATGAGAGAGCCTCGCGACTACGTCCCAGATCGCGAGGACAACAACGTCAACGACCCCGACTTGGGGGCGGCGGTGCTGGAGGCCGACGCTGAAGGCGGCGGAGAGGGGGCAGACGGCGGCCTCAGGCCGTCGGCCACCTTTGCCGACTGGCCCGAGGACGACGTCGACGCGGAAGTCGTCCTGCACCGCCAGCCGAGGGCCGGCCCCTCCGGCCAAGTCGGCGCGAAGAGGCGTCACGCCGGGCCGAGTGCGCCCGGCGGCAAACAAAAGAAGTTCAAGGGGGCGGCCGCCGCGACCAAGCGGGAGGAGGCGGCCGCGAAGGCCAACCGCTTCCGAAGGGAAGTGAGAAGGCCCCCGCTAGTTTCCACGTAAGTCTTTTTCACTCTTTCGTTTTCTTCGTTGGATCTTATCCGAGTCTTTTTTGATTCTCTCTCTGCCCTTCACCAGAGCTCCCCTCTCCCTTGAGAGAGCCGCCGTCCCCTCTGTCATGGGGTCGGTGGAGACATCCGCCAACACCCGGCGGGTCGATCCCGCCGCCGACCTTCGGGAGGCGACGGAACGGAACGCACGGGAGAAGCGCGACGAGGAGGAGGCCGACCGTCTGGAGAAGGTGGAGGCCGAAAAGGCGGCCGCCAATGCTCAGAAGAAGCTGGAGGAGGCCAAAAACGCCGCCGCGGCGAAACAGCATGCTGAGGAGGTCGCGCGTCGCCGATCGGAGATGCTCGTCCCTCCGTTGTCGTCGGCGCCGCTGGCTCCTGAGTTCAAGGGGCAGACCGGAGAGGTCGGCACCGGGAACCCTCTCGTGGAGGAGGGCGGCGACGCTTCAGGCTCGGACACCCACACGCCGCCTCCGCCTCCGTCTGGGAGGCCGCACGGCAAGCAGCCGGTGGGCCCACAGGATCCGCCGACCACGGACGATGCCGAAGCGCAGCTGCTTCTTCAAGTCGCCGTGCCGGCGCGTTGCCGGCTTGAGAGGACGATCTCGGCGCCGCGAGCTTGGGAGACTGGCGCAGCCAACTCGGCGAATCTGGACGCCGAGGCCTCCAGTGCCGCGCCCACCGGCTGGTTGCGCGGAGGCGACACCGGCCCGCTGAATCAAGCCCTCCTGGACGTCCAGTCAAAGCTGCTCGCGGAGAGCGAGGCCCTCCAACTCTGCACCAGAGTGCATCTGGCCGTGCGGACATCTGTCCGGGTATTTTTCTTTTTCTTTTCTAAATTTTTGTCTTTCTCTGTGGGGGCGCGCCAGCGCACCCACTGGGTGTAGTCCCCGAGTTCCGGGTCGGCTGCTGAGCAGGCGGTTCGGAACTCCCTCTGGTGGGCTCCGAGGACTCACTTTTGCCTTTGCCGGCTTTTTGCAGGAATATCATAATCTCCGGGCCACTGCTTTTAACCGCAACATCGAGGAGCTGAATAAGCGGACCGCCGACCTGACGGAAAGCCGAGGTGAGTTATTTCTTCCTTCTTCGCGGGGGCGCGCTGGCGCACCCGCGGGCTGTAGTCCCCGAGATTCGGGCCGACTGCTAAGCAGTCGGGCCGGATCTCCCCAGCGATCTACCTTCCTTCTTCTCCGTGGGGGCGCGCTGGCGCGCCCGCGGGCTGTAGTCCCCGAGATTCGGGCTGACTGCTGAGCAGTCGGGCCAGATCTCCCCGGCAATCTACCTTACTGATGACTTTCCTTGTCTTCTTCTTCGTTCTTCAAGCGCCAACGCCACCCTCCAGGAGCAGCTAGGCGAGGCCAACACTGCTCGTCGTGCCAAGGAGGAGGAGTGCGGCAGGCTCGCCAAAGAGCGCGATCTGCTGGCGACGCAGCTGGCCGAGCAGAAGGAGTTGCTCCGGAAGGCGCAGGACGACGCCAAGTCGCGGGAGGATGCCCTCATGGCCGAGTTCGAGGTCGAACGCTCCGCCTGGACTGATCGGGAGGCGATACTGACCTTCGGCTACCACGAGCTCGAGGACATCGTCGATGGTAAGTGTTTTTCGCTTCTTTGGTCTTCCGACTCTGTGTCGGGCTGATTTCTGATTTCCCGACTATCTTCTTTTCTGCCTTGGCAGACTTCTTTCCCGGCCATTCACAAGCCGTCCCTCTGGCCATCGAGGCGGCTCGGGAGGCGCGAAGGGCGAAGGGTGAGGTGATTGCCGCCAACGTCCCCCGAACCATCGACGAGCAGCTTCTGAGCATCGGGGCTCGTCTTTGTCCTGCTCATCGGCTGCTGCGCCGTCTTCAGCATGCAGGTGCCCAAGTGGTTGCTGCCTTGTGGCCGGACGTGCCGGCTCTTCGCACCGCCAGTCGGACTGCCGACTGGCTGGAGGTCGCCGCCGGCCGCCTTGAGGCTTGGAAGGGCTCCTCGGCCCGGGCCGGAGCACGCCGGGCCTTGGAGTTCGTCAAGGCGTGGTTTCCGGGGCTGGACCTGGACCGCCTGGCCGCATTCCGGTCCGAAGCCCAGGCCGAGCTGGAGGCTGTAGAAGGCGCCCTTGTCGAGCGCGCGGCGGCCATCGCCGAGTACACGGACACCAGCGTCTTCGTGCCCGAGCGGACTGAAGGCGGTGAGGAGGCACCGCCGGACTGGTTTGGGATGAACCCGGAGTACGAGGAAGACTCGGCGGAGGTGATCGAGTCCAGCGCCGAGGAGGAGGACGAGTCGGAGGACGGAGGCGAGGAGGAGGCGCCAGAAGACGAAGCAGGCGGCCAGCCTCAGCCCGATCGCGCCTCTAGCAACGAGCCGCGCAGGGACAGGGCTACCGCCGCCGGAGGCGACCAGGCTGAGACCACCCCGCCGACTGCCCCGGCATCCGACACCGCCTTCACCTCCGATCCTCCGGCCCCGGAGGCCGCCTCCTAGGCTGCTTCTGTTTATCTGTCTTTGTTAATCTTTTTGAAAGACTTGTTAGATTCGAACAATTCCACCCATGGGGTGTATCCTGAATTCTTATTCGGAGATTCGGCCAAGGGCCTATGTAAATATTTATCTAATTTCCGCCTTTCCTTGCTTATTGCCCCTTAGACTTTTTTTCCTTTGCCGTCTTCCGTTAGTTGCCTCCTTGCCGGCTGGGCAGCCGCTCTGCGGACTGTCGCCGGGTCAAGTGCTTGGCTACTTCAGGAAGGCAAGTACTTAGTCATTTAGAGTTTCTTCAGCAAGTCGGCTAGAAAGCGACAGGCCGACTATTCGAGAGTCGGCTGTCCTTGATAAAAGTCGAGACAGCGAGCCGACTGCCCATGAGTCGGCTCGGTGGGGGGAGGCTGGTAGCCGGCTTGGGCTATGCGTAAGCTTTTAGGTCCTTAGCCATTTTTCATGCGTGCGCTTGTTCTTGCCTGTCCCCTAGCTACCGACAGTCGCTCTGCGAGCTGCGGCTTTCGACAGGAGACGGGTTGAGCGCACACATTACTTGTCTGACCGCAGGAAGCATTTCATAGCGCAAGGCGGCGAGTCCCCGGGCCGACTAGTCGGACCCGGTGCCAGACAGTATGATAAAAAGGAGCAGCATATCGGAAGCGTAGTTCTTATCATACAGATAATCAAAAAGGCAGTCCCCGAGCTCGTCCCGGGGGGTCGAAGAAGATTTGCGTTCCATGGGCGCTCTGTTTCTTTGCCGGAGTCGTCCCTCTTGCGCGCTCGAGGCTTCTAAGCATCAATCAGATAGTAGGCGTCGTTCCCTAGCACCTTGCTGATGATGAAGGGACCTTCCCAAGGCGCTGGCAACTTGTGCTGGCCAGCTGTTCTCTGAATCAGCTGGAGCACAAGGTCGCCCTCTTGGAACGATCTTGGCTTGACCTTGCGGTTGTAGTATCGGCGCAGACTCTGCTGGTAGATGCCGGACCGACTGAGTGCCAACAGTCGGCCCTCTTCCAGCAGATCGACGCCGTCTTGGCGTGCTTCTTCGGCTTCCTCTTCGGTGTACATAGTGACTCACGGAGAGTCGAACTCTATATCCGTCGGGATGACGGCTTCGGCACCGTAGACGAGGAAGAAAGGCGTGAAGCCGGTTGACTTGTTTGGGGTTGTGCGCAGACTCCAGAGGACGGCAGGCAGCTCCTCGACCCAACAGCCGGCCGAACGCTCGAGTGGTTCGACCAATCGAGGCTTGATGCCGGACAGGATGAGGCCATTGGTTCGTTCCACCTGGCCGTTTGACTGCGGATGGGCAACGGACGCTAAGTCCAGTCGAATGCCCTGCGTCGCGCAGAAACGAGCCAAGGCACCCTTGGCAAAGTTTGTGCCGTTGTCAGTGATGATGCTGTGCGGTATGCCGTACCGCACCGTGATGTCGGCAATGAAGGTTACTGCAGTCGTCCCATTCAACTTTTTGATGGGCTTTGCTTCCACCCACTTGGTGAACTTGTCCACCGCGACAAGCAGATGAGTTAGGCTGCCTCGGGCCATCTTGAATGGTCCTACCATGTCCAGGCCCCAAACTGCAAAGGGCCAGGCAATGGGGATTGTCTTCAGCGTGGAAGCCGGCTGAAGGGGCTTGGAGCGGAACATCTGGCACCCTTTGCATTTTTGGACTAGTTCTTTAGCTTCTTCCAGGGCAGTCGGCCAAACGAAACCGTGCCGAAAGGCTTTGGCCACGAGTGCCCTTGAAGCCGCATGGTGGCCACACTCGCCCTGATGGATGTCTCTGAGAATCGCTTGGCCTTGCTCTGACTCTACGCAGCGCTGGTAGACACCAGTGACACTGCGCCTGACTAGCTCTCTGTTGACTATGGTGTATGCTGCTGCTCGGCGCTGCACTTGCCGAGCCAAGATCTCATCTGTTGGTAATTCTTTGCTTACTAGAAACTTGAGGATGGGCTGCGCCCATGAAGGTGCTGCTATGTCTTCAACTGCTACCACAGCGACTTGGACAAGGGTGGCTGGGCTGGGAGGTGGCGGGTTGGAGTCTGCGGCCGTTTGCTGAATTGGCAGAATCTCTGGGCCGACTGGGGCAGCTCCCGGGCCGACTGGCACAGTCCCCGGGCCGGGCTCGGAAGTCCCCGGGCCGACTGGCGCAGTCCCCGGGCTGGTTTCTGCCGTGGCTTTCTTGAGGTCGCCTGCTGGGGCCTTGGAGTCGGATCCGACTATTTCTGGCGGAGCCGGCACGAAGATGGAGTCTGATTCTGGTGAAGGCTTGATAGACGGCTTGAGGAGGCGCTGAAGGGCGACGCCAGAAGGTATCGCTTGGCGAGTGGATCCGACTCGTGCCAAGGCATCTGCTTGATCGTTGTCATTTCTAGGCACGTGAAGGAATTCGCACCCCTCGAAATATCCGCTGAGTTGCTGCACCAGGAAGCAGTAGCTTGCCATGTTTGCGTCTTTGGCGTCCCAGTCGCCGGATGATTGCTGAACCACCAAGTCGGAGTCGCCATAGCACAGGATCCGGGGAATGCCGAGTTCTTTGGCAAGCCGGAGCCCATGGATGAGCGCTTCATATTCGGCGACGTTGTTGGAGGCGGCGAAGTGGATCTGCAGCACGTATTTGAGCTTGTCGCCCTTCGGGGAGGTGAGGACGACGCCGGCTCCAAGGCCGGTGCGCATCTTGGAGTCGTCGAAATGCATCCGCCAATGAGTGGAGTCGGGCGCTGGCGGCAAGTACTGGGTCTCGGCCCAGTCGACGAGGAAGTCGGCCAGCACCTGCGACTTGATGGCGGTGCGAGGCTGGTAGTAGATGGTGTAAGGGTCTAGGTCAATAGCCCATTTGGCCACTCGGCCGGAGGCGTCTCGGCTTCCAATGATCTCGGCGAGTGGAGCGGTGCAAACCACAGTGACTGGATGCTCTTGAGAGTAGGGCTTCAGCTTCTTGGCGGCAAAATGCACGCCGTAACACATCTTCTGATAGTGAGGGTAGTTTTGCTTGGAGGTCGACAGTACCTCGCTCAGGTAATATACCGGTCTCTGGACAGGGAGCGCCTTGCCTTCCTCCTTGCGCTCGACTACAATGACTGTGCTGACTACTCGGCTGGTGGCGGCGATGTACAAGAGCATGGGCTCTTTGGGAGTCGGTGCCGCCAACACGGGGGGAGTAGCCAACATCTTCTTCAGTTGGAGAAATGCCTCATCCACCTTGTGGTTCCACTCGAAAAAGGTGGTCTTCTTCATCAATTGATACAAGGGCAGAGCTTTCTCGCCCAGCCGACTAATGAAACGGCTGATGGACGCCAAGCAGCCGGTGAACTTCTGCACATCCAACAGTCGGCTGGGTACCTCCATTCTCTCAATGGCCTTGATCTTCACAGGGTTGCACTCTATGCCGCGTTCGGAGACCAGGAAGCCAAGGAGCTGGCCGGCTGGGACTCCGAAAATGCACTTCTCGGGGTTGAGCTTGATCCGGAATCGGCGCAGATTTTCAAAGGTCTCTTTGAGGTCTTCCAGCAGCGTCCCACGCTTTTCCGTCTTCACCACTACATCGTCCACGTAGACGTGGGCATTCCGGCCGAGTTGCTTGAGGAGGCACTTCTGCATGCAACGCTGAAAGGTGGCGCCGGCATTCCTTAAGCCGAACGTCATGTCAGGTAACAGAAGGCCCCAAACGGCGTGATGAAGGCGGTCTTCAGTCTGTCTACTGGATTCAGCTTAATCTGGTGGTATCCTGAGTATGCGTCTAGGAAACTCAATAGCTCGCATCCGGCTGTGGAGTCTATCACCTGATCAATCCTTGGCAGAGCAAACGGGTCCTTCGGACATGCTTTGTTGAGGCTTGTGTAATCGATGCACATCCGTCACTGCTTGTTTTTCTTCAATACCAACACCGGGTTCACTAGCCACTCTGGAAAAAACACTTCCATGATGAAGCCGGCTGCCAGGAGCCGGGCTATCTCTTCTCCAACAACTCTTCTTTTCTCTTCTGACAGGCGGCGCAAGGGCTGCCTGACGGGCTTCATATCTGGCCTAACGTGTAGCTTGTGCTCGGCGAATTCCGTCGGCACACCCGGCATGTCCTTGGGGGACCATGCAAAGATGTCCCGATTCTCACGGAGGAAATCGACGAGCTCGCCTTCCTATTTGCTGTCATGGCCTGTGCCTACGACAGCGTATCTCTCTGGGTGCTCTGGGTCCAAGGGTATCTTCTTGGTTTCTTTGGCCGGCTTGAATGATCCTTCTACCTCCGACTCCTTGGGGTCGGGTGACATCTCTGGCTGCTTTCCGGCCATCACCACAACTCGGTCAAGAAGCCGTTTCTTGGCTGCGATCACCAAGGACTCGGCCAACCGACTGCTCTCGGCCGCGCAGGCGGAAGATTTCTTGTAGTCACCGGCTACGGTCAGAATCCCCTTGGAACTCGGCATCTTCATCTTGAGGTAGGCGTAGTGGGGAATCGCCATGAACTTGGCCAAGGCAGGTCGGCCAAGCAGAGCGTGGTACGGCCTCTCCAAATCCACCACCTCGAACCAGACCGGCTCTCGGCAGAAGTGATCTTTGTCTCCAAAGAGGACGTCTATCAGGATTTTGCCAATTGGCGAACAGGAGAGACCGGGTACAATTCCATGGAACACGGTGCGGCTGCTCTGCAGCTGCCTTCGCCTGATTCCTAGCTTCTCCATGGTGTCTTTGTACAGGATGTTTATGCTGCTGCCTCCGTCTATCAGGACCCGCGAAAAACGGGCGGCCCGCCTATCAGTGGCCAAGGTCGCGCCTAAGACCAGGGCGTAGGAGCCCGGACTCGGCATCACCTCAGGGTGATCCGCCCGACTCCAGCTGATAGGTCTCTCGGACCAATGCATGAACTTCGGGGCATCTGCTGCTACTGCATTAACTTCTTGCTGCTGTTGGCACCTGCTGCGCCGGTCATCTGCCACACTGGTGAACACTACATAGGCTCCATGCTGTTCTGGGAATTCATCTTGTACTGCGCCGACTGGCCGAGCCGCCGGCTGCTGGGGTGGCGGCGGAGGCGGCGGCCCAGCAGGCGGTGGAGGAGCGAGGCCGTCCTCCTTGGCGATCCTGGTGAGCCAGTGACACTTTCTGGTGGTGTGATTCGACGGCTTCACGCCGCTGTGGAACTTGCACGGACCATCCAAAGTCTGCTCGTAGGAGAAAGCCGGCAACCAATTGGACTTGCCTCCCTTCTGTCGCTTGGCCGGAGGCTGCCCCTCTGGCTGCTGATCTTCTACTGCCGCGACCTGCCGACTGTTGGAAGTCGGCTGTGGGGCCTTGCGCTTGTTGTCGTTCTATTGCTGTCGCTGACTGGCGTCTCCAGCCGGAGTTCTGGGAGCCTGGGGAGTCACATTGCCAGCTGCGTTGACTTGAATCTCCGTCTTCATAGAAGAGTCGGTCGTGGCGTATTTATCTGCTATGACTAGCAGTTCGTCGAGGGTCTCCGGCTCGTCGCAGAGGAGTTTGTGCTTGAGGAGGGTGCCCTCTCGGCACCCGGCGGTGAAGTACTCGATAGCCTGCACCTCGTGCACGCCCTCGCAAGAGTTTCGAAGCTCGCCCCAGTGCGTGAGGTAGTCGCGTGTTGATTCTTCAGGGCCCTGCACGCACAAGGAGAGCTGGCGCGGCTTGGGAGGTCGCTTGTACGTGCTGGTGAAGTTGCGAATGAAGGCTTCGGTGAAGTCGACCCAGCTATTGATGTTGCGGGACTTCAGGCTGTTCAGCCACGTCCGGGCCGTGCCCTGGAGCATGAGAGGAACATACTTCACGGCAACCCGCTTGTTGCCGTTTGCTATGTTGACGGCTGTGGAGTAGTCTATCAGCCAGTCTTCTGGCTTCACGGAGCCGGTGTACTTGGGCGTGTCTCGGGGGAGCGTGAACCCTTTAGGGAAAGGCTCGTCTCTGATGCGGGGTCCGAAGCAAGGCGGACCCAGCTCATCTTCTTCTTCTAGTGCCAGGGATCGGTGGAGTCGATCGATCCGATGGCGGGCGTCATTCTCTCCGACTCCCTCTCGGCGGCCAAGGCGACCTCCGAGAGTCGGATGCTCAACAGGTGGCGGAGAAACTCGTCGTTCTCTTCTGGGCGGGGGAGGCAGATAATCGTCCCGCCACTCTACTGCTCTCGGGCGACCGTCTTGGTCGCGCTCGATGGTGATATGAGTCCGGCTGTGACTAGCAGCCGGTTCCTTCGCTTTCCTTCCGCGGACTCTGCCAGTCGGCGTCCGGGAGGTCGCGCCTTGATCTCGGCGGGGAGGTAAGTCGTCGTTTGGCTGCTGCAGCGCATCTGCGCGGCCGCCGGCCGCGTTTTGCGCAGCAACCGCGTCGAGGAGCTGCTGGACTCGCTCTGTCATCACACGGCGCTCTTCACCCTCAAAGTTCTTCAGCTCATCAGTCGCCGCTTGGGTGGCGCGGATATTCTCCGCTGGGGTGGCGTACACGGGGCGTTTCGCCCCAAGCAAGTCGGCGATGGCTGCGCCACGCTGTCGGACCGCACCTAGACGGCTCGGCCCAGTCGGAGCCGGCGAGCCGCCTACGGCGCGATCCATCTCGCGCTGGTATGCCTCTGACAAGCGCCTCATGCTTGCCAGCTTCTTGCCGCCTTCGACGATCTGAAGGCGGCGCGCCTCCAGCATCTCGGCGTCCGCGTCCTCTGGGATGGGCGCGGTTAGGTCTTGCAGGGCCGCAGCTAGCGGGTCCTCAATTTCTTCGCCGGAGTGCTCGCCGTGGCTGATGACAAGCACCTTCGTGGCGTCTGTCGGTGTACTAAAGTAGGGGGGTACCTTAGTACCCCGAACTTGTGCACGGGCAGTCGCCGCGACCCGCGGCAGGGCTTGCCGGGCGTCCGCCAAGGTCCTCCGCGGCTACTTTGATGCCATTCAAGAACAGAGTACTCAAGCTAAAGCCCTGGCAAGAGGAGCTTGCCCGGAAGACCAACCAAGGCCCCGGCAAGAAGAGCTTACTGGGAAGAAAACAAAGGCCCCGGCAAGAGGAGCTTGCCGGGAAGGCCGACCAAGGCGCCTCCAGAAGACTTGCCGCGGCGCCCCGCGCGTCCCGGCAAGGCCCGACGGCCGGCAAGCTTGCCGACACGACAAGAGAAGAGCCGCGGCAAGGCACTTGCCGCTGCAAGATTGCCAACCAAACTCCAGCACATCCGGCGACGTGTCATCACAAGGCCATCCCAAAGGCACGTGGCGAGGCACTACACAGCCATGCGGGGCGAGGTGGCAAGCGAAGCTGACAGAGACGCCATCGTGGCAACCGGTGGCTCACCTGACGGTCGCTTCTCTACACTGTTGGGGCGACCGGACGGGCATTAAATGCCCTTGTCCCCTGCCGTCAGAAGCTAGGTAGGGGACACTATTGGTCACTGTTACACCAACCTGCGTTTTTACCTTCCTACCCCCTCTTCTTACGCTGCCACCTGTTGGTGCCCCCTTTAGACTATAAAAGGGAGGCCCATGCGCACGTAGAAAGGGTTCGGTTCATCTAGGGTTCGGTTCATCTGGAGACACAGGATTAGGGTTCGGTTCAACACACACGCACCACTCCACCGTGCGCTCGCATTCGAGCAAGATCAAATAAAAACACAGAGCAGCAGTAGGAGTTTTATCTCTCCGGAGAGCTCCGAAGCTGGGTAAAAAATCGCCCGTTCTCCCCAGCGCGCGCGCCCGGACCTCGATCCGCTCTGCGCGCGGCCTCCGCCCCCTCGCCGAACCAGAAAGGGGCGCTCCGTGCCCCATAGGTGCTCGGCGGCCGCAGAAAGGGAGCGGCCCCGACATCTTTGGCGCGCCAGGTAGGGGGCGCGTCGAGGTCGTGAGCATCCGATCCGGTCTCCGCGCGCGCTGCATCAACGCCTTCATCAACATGCCACCGAAGAAGAAGCCTTCGGAGGTAGCCGCTCCGTCTACATCGATTCCGCCACCACCGCCGGAGCGAACGGGCGGTGGAGTGGATGCCGGCGGGGGAGCGGGCGCCGACGGTGGGACTCACGTCGTCACCAGATCCAAAACAAGGCCCCGCAAGCGTCGGCGACCATGCAGACACCGCACCCTTCCCAGGAAGTGCAAGGTCGACAACGCCCCGGTGCTCCTAGCACCGTGCTCGCGTTGGAACAAGGCCAAGCTGGTGGGTCACGAGACGCTCGAGGTCAGCATGCACGCCCGCATGCTGGCGCGAGCGAGGTACGGTCGCCAGGGCGGGGTGTTGCACCTCCCAATCCAGTTGGGAGTCCGAGCACATCCCGCTCCTCGCGCCGCTCGTCGCCGCCACCACCCAAGACAGCAGAGGAAGCGCTGGCCCGAGCCCAGCTGCTCCTAGACTACCCTTCGGCACCGCACAAGATCGACGACTGGAGGATGACCATATACAGTCTCATCGCCTTCGCCAACGGCGACAAGCCCTGGCAACCGAGCGCATCGAGGCCCCGGCAAGGCGTCCAAGCGCAAGCCGACGCCGACAAGACCGCTGGGGGGACCACCTCCGTGCACTCCCATCCCCGAAGGCCAAGATCGTCGGCTCGTCGAACCAACCCCGACGGCGAATCCACCGCGTCGTCGGACCCGCGAACCCGACGCGATCAGCGCCACGTTCTCCAAGAACGGCAGCACGAAGACGCTCGCACTCGCATCGAGCGCAGAAGGGAAACGCGACGTCAATCTGACCAGCGTGCCGGGCCCACTGTCGACATGCATGCACTAGGGGAGCCAGACGACTTGCCGTACGCGGCAGGTTGCCCTGCGTTCACCCACGAGCTGCGGCAAGTCCAGTGGCCCAAAACCAAGAACTTCAAACCAGACGTGCCCGAGAAGTATGATGGCAGGATACATCCATCGGAGTTCCTCAGCATCTACACCATCGCAGTGCAGGCTGCTGGAGGGCGCGATGAGAAGATCCTCGCCAACTACTTCCCGCTGGTGTTCAAGCCCAATGTCAGATCTTGGCTCATGCACTTGCCGGACGGTTCCATCTCTTCATGGGCGGACCTGTGTCATCAGTTTGTCGGCGCCTTCACGGGTGGCCACAAGCCTCATGGCCAGGAGAGTGACCTCCACTTGCTCGTCCAGAAGGAGGGGGAGCCCCTGCGCAAGTACATACAGAGATTCAGCCAGGTGCAACGCAACATCCCAGACGTCCACCCTGCCGCAGTTATCAGCGCCTTTCATCAGAACGTGCGTAACCGCAGGATGAGGGAGGAGATGGCGATGTGCAAGATCAGAGACGTCAGCGAGCTCTATGCTCTGGCCGACAAGTGTGCACGGGCCGAGGATGGGAGGAAAATCCCCGGAGAGGTCGCAGGAGCAGAAAGATCTGACAGTGAGGATACCGCCCCGGCAAGGAAGAACCGGAGACGGAACGACAGGAAGAGAAAGACTAAGGATGTGCTAGCTGTTGAGCATTCCGGCAACGGAGGCGGCTCCGACAAGGCCAAGGCCGATGACTCTGGCGAGGCTATGGTGGTCGCCGACAAGCAGGATGGCTCCGGCAAGCGGTATTGCAAGATCCACCGCACCAAGGGCCACGATCTCCAAACCTGCAAGAAAGTCGAAGAGATGGCGGAGCTGCAGAAAGCCGAGTACGAGCGCCGCGATAAGGAGAGAGCCCAGGGAGGTGGCGGAGGATCCGGCAAGAAGCTTCCCGCCCGGGAAGGACACCGCGGCAAGGCCAAGCCGCGGCAAGGAGATAGGCCTCCCCGCGGCCGCGACAAGGACAAAGATGAGGATGAGATGGAGGAAGATGAGACCGATGACCAAGAGTTTCAGAAGGCGACAGAGGTGTTGTGCATCGACGGCGGTGCCTCTCTACACGCCTCGCACCGCCAACTCAAGCAGTGGGTGCGAGAGGTGAATGCAGCGGAGCCGTCCGTCGAGGCGTGCAAGCCTCTGAAATGGTCCGGCACGCCCATCATTTTCGATGTTGAGGACCACCCTGATCGCATCACTGCGGTCGGGTGCTTGCCGATGTTGGTCTCACCAACAATCCGCAACCTCAAGGTCACGAAGATGTTGGTTGACGGCGGGGCCGGCCTGAACCTGATTTCCTCCACAGTGCTCAAGAAGCTCCAGATCCCCGACGGCGAGCTCGAAGAAACTGGTACCTTTCAAGGGATAAATCCGGGAAGGAGCAAGCCCAAGGGGAAGATCATGCTGCCAGTGACATTTGGCAGCGAGCTGAATTTCAGGACAGAGAGGGTCACCTTCGATGTTGCTGATATCCCATTACCCTACAATGGGATACTCGGCCGACCAACGCTTGCCAAGTTCATGGCAGCCTCTCACTACGCATACAACGTGCTCAAGATGCCTGGCCCGATGAGTGTAATTTCTGTCCAAGGTGACAAGAGGGATGCACTCATCTGCGCCGACAAGATCTACCGGGAAGCAGCAGCCGCAGCAGAGCGCGAGCCACTTGCCGCTGAAGCTCCCCGGGGGAAGGAGAAACTCAAGTCCGGCAAGTGCAGCCCTGATGCCCACTCCGGCAAGCGCACCTCCCCGGAGTGCTGCGCTGCCGTCGAGAGCGCACCATCGAGCTCCACCGGCAAGTGCAAGAAAGCAAAGGCAGATCCGCCAAAGACCAAGCCCGACAAGAGCAGCTCTGGTACCTGCTCCGGCAAGCACACCTCCGCGGAGCGCCGCGCTACCGTCGAGGATGCACCATCGAGCTCCACCAGCCAGTAGGGCGAAGAAAGCGTCTAGTTTCAAGCTTTTGGATTGTATTCCCTGAGAATCCGTACCTTGTACGAAGAACCTGTGCGCAGAAGGGTCGAATCGTGGCTAAGTTGCGCCCTTGATCCGTTTCGAGTCCGCTGAACGACGAAAGCGCGCCGCAACTAGCCCGACGAGTTCTTCCCGCCGGAAGCAACACCGCCAGCGGGCTGCTGATGTCCCGCACTCAGCAAGTGTGTTTGCGCCGGCAGGTTCCCTGAAAGCGCGGGGAGGTGAAAACGTACAAGGGAGGAAGTCAAGGGAGGAGCGCGGCTTCGCCGGACCGCGGAAGACAGAAAAGCTAAGTCACCCGAGCTTGAGTGCATAGCTCTCTTTTTAGTTTTAAGCGCTTATGTTATGTTCCTCGAACGTTCGTCCCTTGTACGAAAAACCCGTGCGCTGAGCAGCCGACTCGTGGTTAAGTTGCGCCCTTGCTTTGTTTTCGAGTCCGCTCAACAATACAAGCGCGCTGCAACTGGCCCGAGAAGGTTTCTTGCCGGGTACAACGCCGCCAGCGGGCTGCTGACGTTCCGCACTCAGCAAGTGTGTTAGCACCGGCAAGTTCCCTAGAAGCGTAGGGCAAAAACGTACAAGGGATGTAATGAAGTCGGGGATGTAACGTAGCAAGCCTTGCCGTGGGACGTCCTTTGTATGAGAAACTTGTGCGCAGAGGAGCTAACTCGTGGTTAAGTTGCGCCCTTGCTTTGTTTTCGAGTCCGCTCAACAATGCAAGTGCGCTGCAACTGGCCCGAGGAGGTTTCTTGCCGGGTACAACACCGCCAGCAGGCTGCTGACATTCCGCACTCAGCAAGTGTGTTAGCGCCGGCAAGTTCCCTAGAAGCGTAGAGTGTAAACATACAAAGGGCGAAGCATGGCGTCGCATTGCCCAACTTGAAGTTACATTGCAAAGAGTAACTTATTACAGCGCCGTCTTAGTTATTTTTGTGACTATAATAACAGCGACAGGGAAAAACCAGAAGGGCGCACTGGCGAAGAGGCCCCGGCAAGCCGATTTCACTAGGGGCTGCGATTGCCAAGATCCCTACGCGGCATGTCAGGGTCCCCGGGGGCTACAACGCTGGCGGCAAGGACAGAGCAAGGTGCACCGGCACCTAGGTCCCGGCGGAGCCAAAGTTGCCGGGGGCTGCAAATATCAAGATTCACCCCCGGCAAGCCAGAGTCGCCGGGGGCTGTAATACCAGATAAGTTTTTCATCCCTCGTCATGCATCCTCTTATGGGCTGGGGAAAGCGAGGCCGCGTCTCTGAACGATCATGCCTTGTACAAAAGAACCTGTGCACGGAGGAACCGGCTCATAGCTAGTCGCGCACCGACTGTTGTTTCGAGTCCGCTCGACAATTTAGGTGAACTGCGGCTAGCTCAATGACAAGGTTTCTTGTCGGTCGCAGCACCGCCGGCAGAGAACCAACTCGTAGCTAGTTGCCTTACTGTCGTTTCGAGTCCGCTCAACAACTTAAGTAAGCCGCGACTAGCTCCGCGACAAGGTTTCCTGTCGGTTGCAGTTCCGTTGCCGACGTTCCGCACTCGGCGCTCACGGCAAGGTGCCCGCGCCGGCAAGTTCTCTAAAAGCGTAGGGTGAAAACATACAAGGCACACAATCAAGTAAAGGACTTAATCTGGCAAGCTTTCCCCTCTTTTCATTAAAAAATATCCCAATTTAGTGCAAGTCCATGGAGGATGAAAAACATGATAGAGAGGATTACAAACTTTAAATACAGCTAAGGCCCGAAGGCTTACAAATTAAAAGATAAGATGCCCGAAATCCTTTTCCTGTTTCTCTCTTCAGGAGGTAGGTCAAGGAGGCCCCGGCAAGAGAAGCTTGCCGGGGAGGGCAAAAGAAGTGCCTAGGCGAGCTACGGGTGCCAGAAGACACCAAGAGAACTTCCCGGGGACCGGCCAGGAGCTTGGCGGAGACGGAGGCGCCAGAGGCAGAGCTCGAAGACGGGGCGGCAGGACGTCAGCACGCTGTCGAGGGCACCTCGCCCTCGTACTCCGACTTGACGGCCTTGCCGCCACCCCTCTTCCTCTTCCGCCGCCTCCCGACGCCAGCCGCCCAAGGAGACGGCCCCGGGGAGTTCAGAAGGCCGGCGACCCGGATGATGGGGTCGCCGGTGGCGCGCGCGAGGCAGCGTCCGACGCCTAGTCGGACCCGCCGTCCTCGTCGCCGCTGTCGCTCCCCTCCTCGTCACTCTCGCTCGAGGAGGGACCTTCGCTATCGGAGGAGCTGTCCACGCAGCATCTCGCCTGGGTGCCGGAGTCCCCGAAGACCTTGACGGCGAGAAGGTTGCCCTCCATTAACTTAAAATGGAGGGTAAACCCCGCCGTCAAGCTATGGATGCGGGAGAACGTCTTCCACCCTCGATCAAAGTACATCACGCCGGGGGCTGGGGATACGACACTAACTCTAGTGCCGCTGATCCCGCAGCCCCTCATGCGTAACTCCAGCATCTCGGGCGGGTCCGGTTCCGTCGCGCTCGCAAACGGAGCCGGAAGCCGGAGGCATCGACGAGGTGCCCGGCGCAGCTTGACGAAGAACTCCCAGGGGTTGTCCCCAATGTGGACCGCCTCGAGGAGAGGAGCCGCCGGCGGAGACGGGGGTGGCGCACCACCCCGGCCGCCTCTTCCCCGAGCGCCTCGGCCACGCCCTCGAGCTCGTCCTCGGCCTCGCCCCCTCCCTCTTCCCCTCGCGGCCGGCTCCGCCACCGCAGGGGTGAGAGAGGGAAGGATGCGCTGTCTGGCGGCAACCCTCGCCGCCACCGACGAAGGGCCAGGGTTCCCTTTCTCCATGGTGAGTGGGAGAAAGGGGAGCAGAAGTTAAAAAGAAAAGAAGGAGATGAAGGAGTGTGGGCTTCTGTGCCCCCCTCCCTGCCCTTTATAAAGGAGCAGGGTGGGAGCCCGGCCGCCCCGCTCGGCGAATCAAGGCACGGGAGAGCGGGGAATCGGGGCCGACCCGCTGCCTCTGCTCACGCCGGCCCGGATTCCCCAATCTCACCGTCCGTGACCCCAAGCGCATGGGAGCCGCGTGGCAGGGATGCAGCGCCGAGTGGACGGGTGAGGCGGTCTTGCCCCACCCCGTGAGCGTGGGAGCGGACGCCTCAAAAGCCACGCACTGGCCCCGTCCAGCAAATGCACCACGCCCCCACGCCTACCTCCGTTTAGGTAGGAGGGCGTGGGCCGTCCCCTTCATCATGGCTTGATGCATGCTCGCGAGGCTCAGCCCCGCACGCGCCGCCCACGTCGCCCACGATGCCGCGTTTGACGCGTGCCACTCCAAGCGTGCACGGTGGAAGCGGAGTCCGATTTTGTGTAGACCCAGGCCACGCGTGCCCGTGCACTATTTTGGGCCTGGCCCAACAACGCTCGGCACCGTGTATGGCCCAGGCCCGGGGGCTTCTGTCGGTGTACTAAAGTAGGGGGGTACCTTAGTACCCCAAACTTGTGCACGGGCAGTCGCCGCGACCCGCGGCAGGGCTTGCCGGGCGTCCGCCAAGATCCTCCGCGGCTACTTTGATGCCATTCAAGAACAGAGTACTCAAGCTAAAGCCCCGGCAAGAGGAGCTTGCCGGGAAGACCAACCAAGGCCTCGGCAAGAAGAGCTTACCGGGAAGAAAACAAAGGCCCCGGCAAGAGGAGCTTGCCGGGAAGGCCGACCAAGGCGCCTCCAGAAGACTTGCCGCGGCGCCCCGCGCGTCCCGGCAAGGCCCGACGGCCGGCAAGCTTGCCGGCACGACAAGAGAAGAGCCGCGGCAAGGCACTTGCCGCTGCAAGATTGCCAACCAAACTCCAGCACATCTGGCGACGTGTCATCACAAGGCCATCCCAAAGGCACATGGCGAGGCACTACACAGCCATGCGGGGCGAGGTGGCAAGCGAAGCTGACAGAGACGCCATCGTGGCAACCGGTGGCTCACCTGACGGTCGCTTCTCTACACTGTTGGGGCGACCGGACGGGCATTAAATGCCCTTGTCCCCTGCCGTCAGAAGCTAGGTAGGGGACACTGTTGGTCACTGTTACACCAACCTGCGTTTTTACCTTCCTACCCCCTCTTCTTACGCTGCCACCTGTTGGTGCCCCTTTAGACTATAAAAGGGAGGCCCATGCGCACGTAGAAAGGGTTCGGTTCATCTAGGGTTCGGTTCATCTGGAGACACAGGATTAGGGTTCGGTTCAACACACACGCACCACTCCACCGTGCGCTCGCATTCGAGCAAGATCAAATAAAAACACAGAGCAGCAGTAGGAGTTTTATCTCTCCGGAGAGCTCCGAAGCTGGGTAAAAAATCGCCCGTTCTCCCCAGCGCGCGCGCCCGGACCTCGATCCGCTTTGCGCGCGGCCTCCGCCCCCTCACCGAACCAGAAAGGGGCCCTCCGTGCCCCATAGGTGCTCAGCGGCCGCAGAAAGGGAGCGGCCCCGACAACGTCGCTTCCGCCACTCTCCTTGTATGGAAGCGGCTCGTCGTAGACCACCACGTTGGTGGGGAAGATGTCAAGCGACACAGCGTCGGAGTCGACCAGCATCGGGTCGGAGGAGCCTACGGACTCCAAGTCTACGGCAGGCTCGCCGACGACATGGAGTTGGTCGAGGAGGCCCGCGAGGAGGTTCTCGGGGCCACCCGTGCCTGCGCCGGATGCAGGCTCGTCGGAGAGGCGCACCTCGCCGATAAGTTCGGTGAGGCCGCTCGCAGCACAGGCGGCTTCGGCGCCATGCAGCGCATCGATGCAGACTCCGTCTGGCGAGCCTGGCTGGCTGCGCTCGCCAGGGAGGAAAAGGGTTCCCGTCCAGAACAGATCTCCGGACGACGGTGCACCTTGCCCCACGGTGGGCGCCAAATGTCGGGGGTTGGGTGCGACATATGCCAAAGGATGGCTTATCATGGTGGGGGCGAGTAGAACGTCGCTGGTGCCCGGAAACGGGATGAGGCGCAGACATGTACGCCGGCGAATCTTACCCAGCTTTGGGGCTCTCCGGGGAGATAACACCCCTACTGCTGCTCTACGGGGTCTCCGCATGGTCACTATGGCGAAATGGTTACAAGGGTGCTCCTGGAGCTGTATCGGGAGGCAGGAGGGAGCTAGGCCGGCTCTCTCCTCCCCTGTCTATGTGTCTAACTCTATCAAAGGCCGAACCCTTTGCATGGGTGTCCCGGGGGGTTTATATAGGCCTACCCCCCAGGGGTACAATAGTAATCTGACTGGGCGTGGCCCCCAGCCGTCTGTCTCTCATGCCACCGTCCTTCCTGCCGGCTTCTGGGGCCCGCCGACTGGTGGGTCCCGCGGACAGGCCGAACACTGTGCAGCACTCCTGATGACGCAGGCTTGGTCATGGGGTCGTGGCAACAGTGCCGCCGTCAGTCAGGCGATCACTGTCGCCACTCCCCATCCAATCTGGTTTATGGCTTGCGGGGCCCTGGCGGGGAGTCGGCCGACTCCGGGGAGGCCGACTCCCTCAGGGCCGCCTTCTGGCGCTCCTGCATCGGTCTTCGTGAAACGTTGCGGGCCGACTCCCATAGTCGGCACTCCTAGAGGTCGCAGGCCGGGAGTCGGCTTACTTTGAAGTCATCATCTGGGACTCGGCCTCTCGGGGGATCGCCCTCTGAGACTCGGCCTCTCCGAAGGTCGCCGGCTGGGACTTGGCCAGAGGGGCGCGGCCTGCCCCGATGTCTTGAAAGATCCTGGGTCCCGGGTCGGCCTACCCGTGGCCCATTACTCCGACACCAGGCACCGGGCTACTTACTTGAGTATCTGGGCGATTGCAGCTCAGACCTGCGTCCTTGGTCAAGTCCGGACACATCTTTTGTGATCCGAAGAACAGTTCATACATCTCCGCGGTCGTCGCGCCCATGAAGTGCTGGAGAGATCATGGTCGCTCCGGATTAAATTCCCACAGATGGAGGGGGCGACGTTTGCAGGGCAGAAGGCGCCGAATCAGCATGACCTGCGCCACTACGACCAGATTGATCTCTCTCTCTCTTGGAGGTCTCGAATACGGCCCTGCAGCAGAGGAACGTCCTTGGATGGCCCCCAGTCAAGCCCTTTGTTGACCCATGATGCCAGCCGCTGTGGAGAACCCGGGCGGAAGGCAGGTGGCGCCACCCATTTGGTGCCCCTGGGAGCGGTGATGTAAAACCACTCCTATTGCCATAAACCAAGCACCTCTTGAAAAGAGCCCTCGGGCCATGGAGCATCAGCATTTTTGCTTATAACAGCCCCTCCACACTCTGTCTGCTGCCCCTTGATCATCTTTGGCTCCACTTTGAAGGTCTTAAGCCACAACCCGAAGTGAGGGGTAATGCGGAGGAAGGCTTCGCATACGACAATGAACGATGAGATGTGGAGGATGGACTCCGGAACCAAATCGTGGAATTCCAGCCCATAATAAAACATGAGCCCCCTTATGAAGGGGTCCATCGGGAAGCCTAAACCCCAAAGGAAGTGAGGCACGAACACCATGCTCTCACCAGGCTCGGGAGTAGGAATAACCTGCCCTTGGGCAGGCAGCCTATGCGAAATTTCGCCGGTTAGATACCTGGCATCTCTCAGCTTTAGCACGTCTTCTTCCGTGACGGAAGAAGGCATCCACCGGCCTCGCAGGTCGGAGTCAGACATCGTCGAAGGTCCGAAGCGCCTGAATCTGGAGCTTTGGGTGTTGGAACTCAAGGCGAGGGGCGGATTCGATTGACATTGAAAGAAGGGAGCAGGCCTTGGTCTCGTTATAAAGAGGTTGAATACCAAGAGCCCTCCCCGTGGCCGTTTGGGACTCGCCTTCGATAGAGGGGGCATGCCAACGGGCACGGTTGGGTTACCCACGCCCGTATTGATGAGAATCCCACAATAAGGGGATCCGATCTCTGCTTTGACAAGACTTGCCAAGGAAACCGCTTCGCTAGACGCGCTGAGGTGGAACCATAAAAACGATTTGAATAAAGGCTTGGCCATGGTGTGATGTCACGCCATGGAATACGTCAGCAGATTGAACTTGTGTAAATATTATTCTCTCTACGGCGGTATGTGGAACTTATTTTGCAGAGCCGGACACTATCCTGGTGTTCAAAATCTTATATGAAGTATTCGGAGGAGGAACCCGCCTTGCAATGCCGAAGACAATATGCGCGCTGGACTCATCGTCATTGAAGCCTGATTCAGGGGCTACTGAGGGAGTCCTGGACTAGGGGGTGTCCGGATAGCCGAACTATCACCGTCGGCCGGACTCCAAGACTACGAAGATACAAGATTGAAGACTCCGTCCCGTGTCCGGATGGGACTTTCCTTGGCGTGGAAGGCAAGCTTGGCAATACGGATATGTAGATCTCCTACCATTGTAACCGACTCTATGTAACCCTAGCCCTCTCCGATGTCTATATAAACTGGAGGGTTTTAGTTCGTAGGACGAACAACAATCATACCATAGGCTAGCTTCTAGGGTTTAGCCTCTCTGATCTTGTGGTAGATCTACTCTTGTACTACCCATATCATCAATATTAATCAAGAAGGAGTAGGGTTTTACCTCCACCGAGAGGGCCCGAACCTGGGTAAAAACATCGTGTCCCTTGTCTCCTGTTACCATCCGCCTAGACGCACAGTTCGGGACCCCCTACCCGAGATCCGCCGGTTTTGACACCGACAACGGTGTTCGGGGTTGTTGTCATCGGATTGGTGGTTTGCCGGAGAAGGTTGCATTGTACTTATCCTGCGAGGGCTGCAGTGTGCTCTTCTGTACGGAGAGAGCGGTCCATGTTTCCGTTGACTGTAATGACCCCATGAGGTCCTGGCATCTTGAGCTTGAGGTATGCATAGTGTGGTACCGCATTGAATCGAGCGAATGCGGTTCGTCCAAGCAGTGCGTGATAACCACTACGGAAAGGGACGATATCGAAGATTAGCTCCTCGCTTAGGAAGTTATCCGGAGATCCGAAGACCACTTCCGGTGTTATGGAGCCCGTGCAACGAGCCTCTACTCCTGGATTTACACCTTTAAAGGTGGTTTTGGTGGGCTTGATCCTTAAAGGTTCGATGCCCATTTTGCACACTGTGTCCTGATAAAGCAGGTTCAGGCTGCTGCTGCCATCCATAAGGACTCGCGTGAGGTGGAATCCGTCGATGATTGGGTCTAAGACCAATGCGGCTGAACCGCCGTGACAGATGCTGGTAGGGTGATCCCTACGATCGAAGGTGATTGGACAGGCTAACCATGGGTTGAATTTTGGGGCGGCTGGCTCCATCGCATAGACGTCCCATAGTGCTCGCTTCCGTTCCCATTTGAGAATATGGGTGACGTAGATCATGTTGACCGTTTTCACCTAGGGAGGAAATTTCTTCTGTCCTCCTCTGTTCGGACGCCAGGGCTCCTCATCATCGTCACTATGCAGCCCCTTGTCCTTGTTTTCGGCGTTTATTTTACCGGCCTGTTTGAACACCTAGCAGTCCCTGTTAGTGTGGTTTGCTGGCTTATCCGGGGTGCCATGAATTTGGCACGAGCGTTCAAGTATGCGGTCCAGACTGAACGGTCCCTGATTGTTTCTTTTGAACGGTTTTTTTCCGCTGACCGGATTTCGAGCCACTGAATCTGGCGTTGACTGTCGTGTCTTCAGTGTTGTCGCCATTGTTCCGGCGCTTATGTCTGTTGCGCCGTGGCTTGCCGTTATTGTCACGGACATCTGAGGTGCCTAAATTTATTGGCGTGGTGCTATTGCGAGCCAACCAGCTATCCTCGCCCGCACAAAAACGGGTCATGAGTTTCGTGAGGGCTGCCATGGACTTTGGTTTTTCCTGGCCGAGGTGTCGAGCGAGCCACTCGTCATGGATATTATGCTTAAAGGCCACCAAGGCTTCAGCATCCGACAGTCGACTATTTGTTCTTTTTTGGTTAGGAACCAAGTCCAGAATTTCCTAGCTGACTCTCTGGGCTGTTGGGTAATGTGGCTCAGGTCATCGGCATCTTGTGGTCGCACATATGTGCCTTGGAAGTTATCGAGGAACGCATCCTCCAGGTTTTCCCAACTGCCAATGGAATTTGCCGGCAGGCAGTTTAGCCAATGTCGGGCTGGTCCTTTAAGTTTAAGGGGGAGATACTTGATGGCGTGTAGATCGTCTCCGCGGGCCATGTGAATGTGGAGAAGGAAATCTTCGATCCATACTACGGGGTCTGTTGTGCCATCATATGATTCGATGTTTACGGGTTTAAACCCTTCTGGGAATTCATGATCCATCACTTCGTCAGTGAAGCAGAGGGGGTGTGCGGCGCCTCTCCGCCGGGCTATGTGGATACGCAGTTCGAATGAGTCCGGGTGGCTATGTTCGGCCCGGCCGGACTTGTTCGTAGTGTGTCCCGCGTGACGATCATCGTCACGTGTTGGGGCGCGCCCCCGCGATCTGTAGATCGATCTTGGCTGTCCTGCCTTGTTTTCCAGTATATCTTGCAGGTCCTGCCTATTGCCCCGGGCCGTAGTGTATTGGCATGGGGGTGCAGGCTGGTATTCGGGCTGATATGCCGTTTTATCCTGACCACGAGGTGGCCGGTCAGCCGTGTGGAGCTCGAGTCCGTATTCCTCAGCTGCCAGGACTTCAGTCCATCTGTCTGTGAGCAGGTCTTGATCAGCTTGGAGCTGCTACTGCTTCTTTTTCAAGCTTCTCGCAGTGACCTTAAGCCGGCGCTTGAAGCTCTCTTGCTCCACGGGGTCCTCAGGTACACCGAACTCGTCGTCGTCGAGGCTAATCTCGTCCTCGGAGGGGGCATGTAGTTGTCCTCCTCCGGATATCCATCTGTCGCCTGTTTGTCTGGGCTGTCCTGCCCATCTTCCTGTTTGGCCTGCTCGAAGGCGGGCTGATCGGGGTTGTATTCATCTTCGGCACCATCCGGACTATTTTCGTTTCCTGTCCTGGTATTGTTGTGGCGGGGCTTGGAGCGGCGCCGACGACGCCCATGCTTTGTTTTCTTCCTTGAGGGGTTATCCTCTATTGCCTCATCGCCATTGGTTTCTTTTGGAGAGTCCACCATATATATATCATATGAGGAGGTGGCTGTCCACCGCCCCATGAGCGGTGGTTCCTGTTCTTCTCCTGCATCGTCTTCCACACCGTCGATGTCTTTGGAATCAAAGTCAAGCACGTCGGTTAAATCATCGGCCGTGGCAATGAAGTGGGTGGTGGGTGGGCAACAAATTCCTTCGTCGCCTGCTTCCCACTCGAGCCAGACATAGTTCGGCCAAGAGTCTCCTGACAAAGAGAGAGACTTTAACAAGTACAGCACGTCGCCAAAGGGCGAGTACTGGAAGATATCCGCAGCAGTGAACTCCATTACCGGAGCCCAACCGGATTCGGCGGGCTTGGGAGTGCGCGGACTGGAACCTACAGCCGGATACGAGTCCGGGGGTCCAGTGTCACATGCTTCCTTAAGGGTGAGGCCTGTGTTCGGCTCTACCGCCGGTAAGTGTGCGCCCTCTGGGGCGGGGTCCATCCACCCGTCCTCGGGCGACACAATCTGCTCCAGATTTAGGTCCGGGGCTCCTGCAGGGGTGATATCCCGAGCATTGTCCGACAACAGGTCTAAACCGTGCTCATCGTGACTGTCCGGCGTTCCTGGAGCAGGCCCGAATCCATTAAAGATCAAGTCTCCACGGATATCGGCTGTGTAGTTCAGGTTTCTGAACCTGACCTGGTGGCCAGGGGCGTAGCTGTCGATCTGCTCCAGATGGCCAAGCAAATTGGCCCACAGTGCGAAGCCGCCGAACACGAAGATCTGTCCGGGGAGGAAAGTCTCACCCTGGACCGTGTTGTTGTTGATGATTGGAGGAGCCATCAAGCCTCGCAGCGACGACACAGAGGAACTCTCAATGAAAGCACCAATGTCAGTGTCAAAACCGGCAGATCTCGGGTAGGGGGTCCCGATCTGTGCGTCTAAGGCTGCTGGTAACAGGAGGCAAGGGACACAATGTTTACCCAAGTTTGGGCCCTCTCGATGGAGGTAAAACCCTACTTCCTACTTGATTGATATTGATGATATGATTAGTACAAGAGTTGATCTACCACGAGATCGTAGAGGCTAAACCCTAGAAGCTAGCCTATGATGATTATGATTCTTTCTCTAAGGACTAAACTCTCCGGTTTACAAAGAAGGAAATATAATATCCAGATCGCCAAGCTTATCTTCCACGCAAAGGAGAGTCCCATCCGGACACGAGACGAAGTCTTGAGTCTTGTATCTTCACGCTCCAATAGTCCGGACAAAGTATATAGTCCGGCTGTTCGGATACCCCCTAATCTAGGACTCCCTCAGCCGGCCCCCTCCAGATGGATCTAGAGGGGGCGGCCAAGGGGGGAGGCTTGCCCCCCTAGCCAAGGGGGAGCCCCTTTAGGGTCTCCCCCCAACCCTAGGCGCATGGGCCCTAGGGGGTTTGGCGCCCAGCCCACCTAGGGGCTGGTTCCCCTCCATATTCAGCCCATAGGGCCCTTCGGTGCAGGTGGACCCTCCCGGTGGACCCCCGTAACCCTTTCGGTGGTCCCGGTACAGTACCGATAAACCCCCGAACACTTCCGGGGACCGAATAAGGACTTCCCATATATAAATCTTTATCTCTGGACCATTCTGGAACTCCTCATGATGTCCGGGATATCATCCGGGACTCCGAACAACATTCGGAAACCACATACTATTTCCCATAACAACTCTAGCATCACCGAACTTTAAGTGTGTAGACCCTATGGGTTTGGGAATCATGCAGACATGACCGAGACATCTCTCTGGCCAATAACCAACAGCGGGATCTGGATACCCATGTTGGTTCCCACATGTTCCATGATGATCTCATCGGATGAACTACGATGTTGGGGATTCAATCAATCTCGTATACAATTCCCTTTGACAATCGGTATGTTACTTGCCCGAGATTCGATCATCGGCATCCCAATACCTCGTTCAATATTGTTACCGGCAAGTCTCTTTACTCGTTCCATAATGCATGATCCCATGACTAACTCCTTAGTCACATTGAGCTCATTACGATGATGCATTACCGAGTGGGCCCAGAGATACCTCTCCGTCATACGGAGTGACAAATCCCAGTCTCAATTCATGCCAACCCAACAGACACTTTCGGAGATACCTGTAGTGTACCTTTATAGCCACCCAGTTACGTTGTGACGTTTGGTACACCCAAAACATTCCTATGGTATCCGGGAGTTGCACAATCTCATGGTCTAAGGAAATGATACTTGACATTAGAAAAGCTCTTAGCAAACGAACTACACGATCTTGTGCTATGCTTAGGATTGGGTCTTGTCCATCACATCATTCTCCTAATGATGTGATCCCATTATCAATAACATCCAATGCTCATGGTCAGGAAACCATGACCATCTATTGATCAACGAGCTAGTCAACTAGAGGCTCACTAGGGACATGTTGTGGTCTTTGTATTCACACATGTATTACGGTTTCCGGTTAATACAATTATAGCATGAATAATAGACAATTATCACGAACAAGGAAATATAATAATAACCATTTTATTATTGACTCTAGGGCATATTTCCAACAGTCTCCCACTTGCACTAGAGTCAATAATCTAGTTACATTGTGATGAATCGAACACCCATAGAGTTCTGGTGTTGATCATGTTTTGCTCGTGGAAGAGGTTTAGTCAACGGATCTGCGACATTCAGATCCGTATGCACTTTACAAATATCTATGTCTCCATCTTGAACATTTTCATGAATGGAGTTGAAGCGACGCTTGATATGCCTGCTCTTCTTGTGAAACCTGGGCTCCTTGGCAAGGGCAATAGCTCCGGTGTTTTCACATAAGAGAGTCATCGGGCCTGACGCATTGGGAATAACTCCTAGGTCGGTAATGAACTCCTTCATCCAAATTGCTTCATGTGCTGCCTCCGAGGCTGCCATGTACTCCGCTTCACATGTAGATTCCGCCACGACGCTTTGCTTGCAACTGCACCAGCTGACTGCCCACCATTCAAAATATACATGTATCCGGTTTGTGACTTGGAGTCATCCAGATCTGTGTCGAAGCTAGCATCGACATAACCCTTTACGACGAGCTCTTCGTCACCTCCATAAACGAGAAACATATCCTTAGTGCTTTTCAGGTACTTTAGGATATTCTTGACCATTGTCCAGTGTTCCATGCCGGGATTACTTTGGTACCTCCCTACCAAACTTACGACAAGGTTCACATTAGGCCTGGTACACAGCATGGCATACATGATAGACCCTATGGCTGAGGCATAGGGGACGACACTCATCTTTTCACTATCTTCTGCCGAGGTCGGGCATTGAGCCGTGCTCAATTTCACACCTTGCAAAATAGGCAAGAACCCCTTCTTGGACTGATCCATATTGAACTTCTTCAATATCTTATCAAGGTATGTGCTTTGTGAAAGACCGATGAGGCATCTCGATCTATCTCTATAGATCTTGATGCCTAATATGTAAGCAGCTTCTCCAAGGTCCTTCATTGAAAAACACTTATTCAAGTAGGCCTTTATGCTTTCCAAAAGTTCTATATCATTTCCCATCAATAGTATGTCATCCACATATAATATGAGAAATGCTATAGAGCTCCCACTCACTTTCTTGTAAATGCAGGCTTCTCCATAAGTCTGCATAAACCCAAACGCTTTGATCATTTCATCAAAGCGAATGTTCCAACTCCGAGATGCTTGCACCAGCCCATAGATGGAGCGCTGGAGCTTGCACGCCTTGTTAGCATTCTTAGGATCGATAAAACCTTCCGGCTGCATCATACACAATTCTTCCTTAAGGAAACCGTTAAGGAATGCCGTTTTGACGACCATTTGCCATATCTCATAATCATAGAATGCGGCAATTGCTAACATGATTTGGACGGACTTCAGCTTCGCTACGGGTGAGAAGGTCTCATCATAGTCAACCCCTTGAACTTGTCGATAACCTTTAGCGACAAGCCGAGCTTTATAGATGGTCACATTACTATCCGCGTCAGTCTTCTTCTTAAAGATCCATTTATTTTCTATGGCTCGCCGATCATCGGGCAAGTCTGTCAAAGTCCATACTTTGTTTTCATACATGGATCCTATCTCGGATTTCATGGCTTCAAGCCATTTGTTGGAATCTGGGCCCGCCATCGCTTCTTCATAGTTCGAAGGTTCACCGTTGTCTAACAACATGATTTCCAGGACAGGGTTGCCGTACCACTCTGGTGCGGAATGTGCCCTAGTGGACCTATGAAGTTCAGTAGCAACTTGATCTGAAGTTCCTTGATCATCATCATTAACTTCCTCCCTAGTCGGTGCAGGCACCACAGAAACATTTTCCTGAGCTGCGCTACTTTCCAGTTCAAGAGGCAGTACTTCATCAAGTTCTACTTTCCTCCCACTTACTTCTTTCGAGAGAAACTCTTTCTCTAGAAAGGATCCATTCTTGGCAACAAAGATCTTGCCTTCGGATCTGAGGTAGAAGGTATACTCAATGGTTTCCTTAGGGTATCCTATGAAGACGCATTTCCCAGACTTGGGTTCGAGCTTTTCAGGTTGAAGTGTCTTGACATAAGCTCGCATCCCCAAACTTTTAGAAATGATAGCTTAGGTTTCTTCCCAAACCATAATTCATTCGGTGTCGTCTCAACAGATTTAGACGGTGCCCTATTTAAAGTGAATGTGGATGTCTCTAAAGCATAACCCCAAAATGATAGCGGTAAATCGGTAAGAGATATCATAGATCACACCATATCCAATAGAGTGCGATTACGACGTTCGGACACTCCATTACGCTGCGGTGTTCTAGGAGGCATGAGTTGTGAAACAATTCAACATTTCCTTAAGTGCGTACCAAACTCGTGACTTAAATATTCTCCTCCATGATCTGATCATAAGAACTTTATTTCCCTGTCACGTTGATTCTCCACCTCACTCTGAAATTCCTTGAACTTTTCAAAGGTTTCAGACTTGTGTTTCATTAAGTAGACATACCCATATCTACTTAAGTCATCAGTGAGGGTGAGAAGATAATGATAGCCAACACGAGCCTCAATGCTCATTGGACCACACACATCAGTATGTATTATTTCCAATAAGTTGGTTGCTCGCTCCATTGTTCCGGAGAACGGAGTCTTTGTCATCTTGCCCATGAGGCATGGTTCGCACGTGTCAAGTGATTCATAATCAAGAGACTCCAAAAGTCCATCTGCATGGAGTTTCTTCATGCGTTTGACACCAATGTGACCAAGGCGGCAGTGCCACAAGTGTGTGGGACTATCATTATTAACCTTACATCTTTTGGTATTCATAGTATGAATATGTGTAACATCACGTTCGAGATTCAATAAGAATAAACCATTGACCAGCGGGGCATGACCATAAAACATATCTCTCATATAAATAGAACAACCATTATTCTTGGATTTAAATGAGTAGCCATCTCACATTTAACGAGATCCAGATACAATGTTCGTGCTCAAAGCTGGCACTAAATAACAATTATTGAGGTTTAAAACTAATCTCGTAGGTAAATGTAGAGGTAGCGTGCCAACAGCGATCACATCGAACTTGGAACCATTCTCGACGTGCATCGTCACCTCGTCCTTCGCCAGTCTCCGCTTATTCCGCAGCTCCTGTTTTGAATTACAAATATGAGCAACCGCACCGGTATCAAATACCCAGGAGCTACTACGAGTACTGGTAAGGTACACATCAATAACATGTATATCACATATACCTTTGGTGTTGCTGGCCTTCTTATCCGCTAAGTACTTGGGGCAGTTCCGCATCCAGTGACCATTTCCCTTGCAATAAAAGCACTCAGTCTCGGGCTTGGGTCCATTGTTTGGCTTCTTCCCGGCAACTGATTTACCGGGCGTGGCAACTCCCTTGATGTCCTTCTTGAAGTTCTTTTTACCCTTGCCTTTCTAGAAACTAGTGGTCTTATTCACCATCAACACTTGATATTCTTTTTTGATTTCCAACTCCGCTGATTTCAGCATTGAATATAACTCAGGAATGGACTTCTCCATCCCTTGCATATTGTAGTTCATCACAAAGCTCTTGTAGCTAGGTGGGAGCGACTGGAGGATCCTGTCAATGACCGAGTCATCTGGGAGATTAACTCCCAACTGAGGCAAACGGTTGTGTAACCCGGACATACTGAGTATATGCTCACTGACAGAACTATTTTCCTCCATCTTACAACTGTAGAACTTGTCAGAGACTTCATATCTCTCGACCCGAGCATGAGCTTGGAAAACCATTTTCAGCTCTAGGAACATCTCATATGCTCTGTGCTGCTCAAAATGCTTTTGGAGCCCCGGTTCTAAGCTGTAAAGCATGCCGCACTGAACCAGTGAGTAATCATCACTACGCGACTGCCAGGCGTTCATAACATCTTGAGTTGCTGGTAAAATGGGTGCTTCACCTAGCGGTGCTTCTAGGACATATGCTTTCTTGGCAGCTATGAGGATGATCCTCAAGTTCCAGACCCAGTCCTTATAGTTGCTACCATCGTCTTTCACCTTGGTTTTCTCTAGGAACGCGTTGAAGTTGAGGGCAACATTAGCGTGGGCCATTTGATCTACAAGACATATTGCAAAGATATTTTAGACTATGTTCATGATAATTAAGTTCATCTAATCAAATTATTTAATGAACTCCCACTCAGATAGACAATCCTCTAGTCATCTAAGTGATACATGATCCGAGTCAACTAGGTCGTGTCTGATCGTCACGTGAGACGTGATACGTCTCCAACGCATCTATAATATTTGACAGTTCCATGCTATTATATTACCCCTTTTGGATGTTTATGGGTTTTATTTTACACATTTATATCATTTTTGGGACTAACCTACTAACTGGAGGCCCAGGCCATATTGTTGTTTTATTGCCTGTTTCAGTATTTCGAAGAAAAGGAATATCAAATGGAGTCCAAACGGAATGAAACCTTTGGCAGCGTGATTTTTTGGAAGAATATGATACTGGAGACTTGGAGTTCACGTCAGAAGATCCTCGAGGAGGCCAGGAGATAGGGGGGCGCCCCCCCTACTGGGCGCGCCCCCTGTCTCGTGGGCCCCTCGAGCACCTCCCGACCGACTTCTTTCGCCTATATAGTCCCACGTACCCTAAAAACATCCACGAAGAAGATAGATCGGGAGTTCTGCCGCCGCAAGCCTCTGTAGCCACCAAAAACCTCTCGGGAGACCGTTCCGGCACCCTGCCGGAGGGGGAACCCATCACCGGTGGCCATCTTCATCATTCCGACGCTCTCCATGACGAGGAGGGAGTAGTTCACCCTCGGGGCTGAGGGTATGTACCAGTAGCTATGTGTTTGATCTCTCTCTCTCTCTCTCTCGTGTTCTCTCTATGGCACGATCTTGATGTATCGTGAGCTTTGTTATTATAGTTGGATCTTATGATGTTTCTCCCCCTCTACTCTCTTGTGATGAATTGAGTTTCCCTCTTGAAGTTATGTTATTGGATTGAGTCTTTATTTGAGAACACTTGATGTATGTCTTGCCGTGTTTATCTGTGGTGACAATGGGATATCACGTGCCACTTGATGTATGTTTTGGTGACCAACTTGCGGGTCCCGCCCATGAACCTATGCATAGGGGTTGGCACACGTTTTCTTGACTCTCCGGTAGAAACTTTGGGGCACTCTTTGAAGTACTTTGTGTTGGTTGGATGAATCTGAGTTTGTGTGATGCATATCATATAATCATGCCCACGGATACTTGAGGTGACAATGGAGTATCTAGGTGACATTAGGGTTTTGGTTGATTTGTGTCTCAAGGTATTATTCTAGTACGAACTCTTTAATAGATCGATCCGAAAGAATAACTTTGAGGTAGTTTCGTACCCTACCATAATCTCTTTGTTTGTTCTCTGCTATTAGTGGCTTTGGAGTGACTCTTTGTTGCATGTTGAGGGATTGTTATATGATCTATCTATGTTATTATTGTTGAGAGAACTTGCACTAGTGAAAGTATGAACCCTAGACCTTGTTTCCTATCATTGCAATACCGTTTACGCTCACTTTTATCATTAGTTACCTTGCTGTTTTTATATTTTCAGATTACAAATACCTATATCTACCATCCATATTTCACTTGTATCACCATCTCTTCTCCGAACTAGTGCACCTATACAATTTACCATTGTATTGGGTGTGTTGGGGACACAAGAGACTCTTTGTTATTTGGTTGCAGGGTTGTTTGAGAGAGACCATCTTCATCCTACGCCTCCCACGGATTGATAAACCTTAGGTCATCCACTTGAGGGAAATTTGCTACTGTCCTACAAACCTGTGCACTTGCAGGCCCAACAATGTCTACAAGAAGAAGGTTGTGTAGTAGACATCAAGACGGACTAGTCATCATTGGTGAACATCTTCATGTTGATCGTATCTACTATATGACTCATGTTCGACCTTTCGGTCTCTTGTGTTCCGAGGCCATGTCTGTACATGCTAGACTCATCAAGTAAACCTAGGTATTTTGCACGTGTAAATCTGGCTTACACCCGTTGTATGCAAACGTTAGAATATATCACGCCCGATCATCATGTGGTGCTTCGAAACAATGAAGTTTCACAACGGTGCACAATTAGGGGGAACACTTTCTTGAAATTTTAATGAGGGATCATCTTATTTATGCTACCGTTGTTCTAAGCAAATAAGATGTAAACATGACAAACATCACATGCAAATCATAAAGTGACATGATATGGCCAATATCATCTTGCACCTTTGATCTCCATCTTTGAGGCGCAGCATGATCACCTTCATCACCGGCATGACACCATGATCTCCATCATCGTGTCTTCATGAAGTTGTCTCGCCAACTATTACTTCTACTACTATGGCTAACGGTTAGCAATAAAGTAAAGTAATTACATGGCATTTTTCAATGACATGCAGGTCATACAATAAATTAAGATAACTCCTATGGCTCCTGTCGGTTGTCATACTCATCGACATGCAAGTCGTGATTCCTAATACAAGAACATGACCAGTATCATACATCACATATATCATTCATCACATTCTTTTTGGCCATATCACATCACATTGCATACCCTGCAAAAACAAGTTAGACGTCCTCTAATTGTTGTTGCATGTTTTATGTGGCTGCTATGGGTTTCTAGCAAGAAAATTTCTTACCTACACAAAAGACACAACGGTGATATGCCAATTTCTATTTACCCTTCATAAGGACCCTTTTAATCGAATCCGATCCGACTAATGTGGGAGAGATAGACACTCACTAGCCACCTTATGCAACAAGTGCATGTCAGTCGGTGGAACCTGTCTTACGTAAGCGTACGTGTAAGGTCGGTCCGGGCCGCTTCATCCCACAATACCGGCGAAACAAGATAGGACTAGTAACGGTAAGCAAATTGAACAAACCAATGCCCACAACTACTTGTGTTCTACTCGTGCATAGAATATATGCATAGACCTAGCTCATGATGCCACTGTTGGGGAACGTAGCAATAATTCAAAATTTTCCTGCATATCATCAACATCAATCTAGGAGATTCTAGCAACAAGAGAGAGAAAGAGTATGTGCATCTTCATACCTTTGAATATCGCTAAGCGGAAGCGTTACTGCTACCTCTTGAGCACTGCATTGGTTTTCCCTTGAAGAGGAAAGGGTGATGCAGCAAAGTAGCATAAGTATTTCCCTCAGTTGTTGAGAACCAAGGTATCAATCCAGTAGGAGGCTCCTGCTATGTCTTGAGCTTGCGTTGGTTTTCCTTGAAGAGAAAAGGGTGATGCAGCAATAGTAGCGTAAGTATTTCCCTCAGTTTTTGAGAACAAAGGTATCAATCCAGTAGGAGGCTCCTCAAAAGTCCCACGCACCTACACAAACAAACAAAGAACTCGCAACCAACGCAATAAAGGGGTTGTCAATCCCTTCACGGCCACTTGCAAAAGTGAGATATGATAAGATAAATATATTTTTGGTATTTTATAATATAGATGCAAAAAGTAATGATGCAAATAAAAGTAGATTGAAAGCTTATATGATAAAAGATAGACCCGGGGGCCATAGGTTTCACTAGTGGCTTCTCTCAAGATATCATAAGTATTATGGTGGGTGAACAAATTACTATCGAGCAATTGACAGAAAAGAGAATAATTATGAGATTATCTAGGCATGATCATGTATATAAGCATCACGTCCGTGAGAAGTAGACCGACTCCTGCCTGCATCTACTACTATTACTCCACACATCGACCGACTCCAGCCTGCATCTAGAGTATTAAGTTCATAAGAACAGAGTAACACATTAAGAAAGATGACATGATGTAGAGGGATAAACTCATGCAATATGATATAAACCCCATCCTTTTATCCTCGATGGCAACAATACAATACATGCCTTGCTGCCCCTGCTGTCACTGGGAAAGGACACCGCAAGATTGAACCCAAAGCTAAGCACTTCTCCCATGGCAAGAAAGATCAATCTAGTAGGCCAAACCAAACTGATAATTCAAAGAGACTTGCAAAGATAACTCAATCATACATAAAAGAATTCAGAGGAGATTCAAATATTTCTCATAGATAAACTTGATCATAAACCCACAATTCATCGGATCTTGACGAACACACGCAAAAAGAGTTTACATCGAATAGATCTCCACAAGAGAGGGGGAGAACATTGTATTGAGATCCAAAACAGAGAAGAAGCCATCTAGCTAATGACTATGGACCCAAAGGCCTGTGGTAAACTACTCACAACTCATCGGAGGGGCTATGGTGTTGATGTAGAAGCCCTCCATGGTCGATTCCCCCTCCGATGGAGCGCCGGCGAAGGCTCCAAGATGGGATCTCGCGGATACAGAAGGTTATGGTGGTGGAAATTGTGTTTCGTTGGCTCCCTGGATGTTTTTGGGGTGCGTAGGTATATATAGCAGGAAGAAGTACGTCGGTGGCCGCCTGTGGGGCCCAGGAGATAGGGGGCGCACCCAGAGGGGGTGGACGTGCCCTCCTATCTCCTGGCCGCCTCACAAGCTTCTTGACTTGCACTCCAAGTTCTCCGGATCACGTTCATTCCAAAAATCACGCTCCTGAAGGTTTCATTCCGTTTGGACTCCGTTTGATATTCCTTTTCTTCGAAATACTAAAATAGGCAAAAAAAAACAGCAATACGGGCTGGGCCTCCGGTCAGTAGGTTAGTCCCAAAAATGATATAAATGTGTAAAATAAAGCCCATAAACATCCAAAAGGGGTAATATAATAGCATGGAACAATCAAAAATTATAGATACTATGGAGACGTATCAGCTCCTCAAAAGTCCCACACAGCTACACAAACAAACAAGAACCTCACAACCAACGCGATAAAGGGGTTGTCAATCCCTTCACGGAAACTTGCGAAAGTGAGATCTGATAGAGATAATATGATAAGATAAATATTTTTGGTAATTTTATGATATAGATTGGAAAGTAAAAGATGCAAATAAAAGATAGATGAAAGCTTGTATGGTAAAAGATAGACCCGGAGCCATAGGTTTTACTAGTGGCTTCTCTCAAGATAGCATAAGTATTACGATGGGTGAACAAATTACTGTCGAGCAATTGATAGAAAAGTGCATAGTTATGAAATTATCTAGGCATGATCATGTATATGGGAATCACGTCCGCAACAAGTAGATCGAAACGATTCTGCATCTACTACTACTACTCCACATATCGACCGACTCCTGCCTGCATCTAGAGTATTAAGTTCATAAGAACAGAGTAACGCATTAAGGAAGATGACATGATGTAGAGGGATAAACTCATGCAATATGATATAAACCCCATCTTTTTATCCTCGATGACAACAATACAATACGTGCCTTGCTGCCCCTGCTGTCACTGGGAAAGGACACCACAAGATTGAACCCAAAGCTAAGCACTTCTCCCATTGCAAGAAAGATCAATCTAGTAGGCCAAACCAAACTGAAAATTCGAAGAGACTTGCAAAGATAACCAATCACACATAAAAGAATTCAGAGAAGATTCAATTATTTCTCATAGATAAACTTGATCATAAACCCACAATTCATCGGATCTCGACAAACACATCGCAAAAAGAGTTACATCGAATAGTTCTCCAAGAAGATCGAGGAGAACTTTGTATTGAGATTAAAAGAGAGAGAAGAAGCCATCTAGCTAATAACTATGGACCTGAAGGTCTGTGGTAAACTACTCACAACTGATCGAAGAGACCTTGGAGATGATGTAGAGGCCCTCCATGGTCGATTCCCCCTCCGGCGGAGCACCGACGAAGGCTCCAAGATGGGATATCACGGATATAGAAGGTTGCAGCGGTGGAAATAGGTTTTTGTGGTGCTCCTGGATGTTTTCAAGGTACGTGGATATATATAGGCGAAGGAGGTAGGTCAGGGGAGCCACGAGGGGCCCACGAGGGTCGTGCTTCTTGACGTCCACTCCAAGTCTCCTAGATTGCGTTTGTTCCAAAAATATCGCTCCCGAAGGTTTCATTCCATTTGGACTCCGTTTGATCTTCCTTTTCTTCGAAACAATGAAATAGGCAAAAAAACAACAATTCGGGTTGGGCCTCCAGTTAGTAGGTTAGTCCCAAAAATGATATAAAAGTGTAAATTAAAGCCCATAAACATCCAAAACAGGTAATATAATAGCATGGAATAATCAAAAATTATAGATACGTTGGAGACGTATCAGTTACTAGAACGCGGATGATGGAGTCGTACTCGCGGCGATTCAAAACACGGAAGATCCGATCTAACACCAAACGGACGGCGCCTCTGCATTCAACACATGTATCTCGGGGATGTCTCCTCCTTGATCCAGCAAGGGGAGAGGAGAAGTTGAGGGAGAGCTCCGGCAGCACGACGGCGTGGTGGTGGAGCTTGCAGTTCTCCGGCAGGGCTTTGCCAAGCACTACTATGGAGGAGGAGGAGGTGTTGGGGAGGGAGAGGGCTGCGCCAGGGGAAGGGTACGACAGCCCTCCCACCCCGCCTCTATTTATAGGGGCAAGGGATAGGGGGGCGGCCCCCTCCAGACGGATCTAGAGGGGGGGCCAAGGGGAGGAGGCTTGCCCCCCAAGCCAAGGGGGGCACTCCCTTTAGGGTCCCCCCAACCCTAGGCGCATGGGCCCTAGGGGGTTTGGCACCCAGCCCACCTAGGGGTTGGTTCCCCTCCATATTCAGCCCATAGGTCCCTCTGGGGCAGGTGGACCCTCCCGATGGACCCCCTGAACCCTTTCGGTGGTCCCGGTACAATACCGATAAACCCCCGAACACTTCTGGTGACCGAATAAGGACTTCCAATATATAAATATTTATCTCCGGACCATTCTAGAACTCCTCATGATGTCCGAGATCTCATCCGGGACTCCAAACAACATTCGGTAACCACGTACTATTTTCCATAACAACTCTAGCATCACCGAACTTTAAGTGTGTAGAACCTATGGGTTCGGGAATCATGCAGACATGACTGAGACATCTCTCTGGCCAATAACCAACAGCGGGATCTGGATACCCATGTTGGTTCCCACATGTTCCACGATGATCTCATCGGATGAACCACGATGTCGGGGATTCAATTAGTCCCGTATACAATTCCCTTTGTCAATCGGTATGTTACTTGCCCGAGATTCGATCGTCGGCATCCCAATACCTTGTTCAATCTCGTTACCGGCAAGTCTCTTTACTCATTCCATAATGCATGATCCCGTGACTAACTCCTTAGTCACATTGAGCTCATTATGATGATGCATTACCGAGTGGGCCCAGAGATACATCTCTGTCATACGGAGTGACAAATCCCAGTCTCGATTCGTGCCAACCTAACAGACACTTTCAGAGATACTTGTAGTGTACCTTTATAGCCACCTAGTTACATTGTGACATTTGGTACACCCAAAGAATTCCTACGGTACCCGGGAGTTGCACAATCTCATGGTCTAAGGAAATGATACTTGACATTAGAAAAGCTCTTAGCAAATGAACTACACGATCTTGTGCTATGCTTAGGATTGGGTCTTGTCCATCACATCATTCTCCTAATGATGTGATACCGTTATCAATGACATCCAATGCCCATTGTCGGTGTCAAAACCGGCGGATCTCGGGTAGGGGGTCCCGAACTGTGCGTCTAGGCGGATGGTAACAAGAGACGAGGGACACGATGTTTTTACCCAGGTTCGGGCCCTCTTGATGGAGGTAAAACCCTACGTCCTCCTTGATTAATATTGATAATATGGGTAGTACAAGAGTGGATCTACCACGAGATCAAGGAGGCTAAACCCTAGAAGCTAGCCTATGGTATGATTGTTGTAATGTATGTTGTCCTACGGACTAAAGCCCTCCGGTTTATATAGACATCGGAGGAGGCTAGGGTTACACAGAGTCGGTTACAATGGTAGGAGATCTACATATCCGTATTGCCAAGCTTGCCTTCCACGCCAAGGAAAGTCCCATCCGGACACGGGACGGAGTCTTCAATCTTGTATCTTCGTAGTCTTGGAGTCCGGCGGATAATGATAGTCCGGCTGTCCGGACACCCCCTAGTCCAGGACTCCCTCAGTAGCCCCTGAACCAGGCTTCAATGACGATAAGTCCAGCGCGCATAATGTTCGGCATTGCAAGGCGGGTTCCTCCCTTGAATAATCCAGAGAAGATCATAAACACCAGGATAGTGTCCGGCTCTGCAAAATAAATTCCACATTCCACCGTAGAGAGAATAAAATGTACACTTAGCTCAATTTGCTGACGTATTATGCGGCGTGACATCACACCGCTACCAAGCCTTCGTTTGAATCGTTTTTTACTATACCACCTCAGCACGTTTAGCGAGGCGGTTTCCTTGGCACGTCCTGTCGAAGCAAAGATCGTGTTCCCCTTATTCCGGGATTCTCATCAATACGTGCGTGGGTAACCCAACCGTTCCCATCGCCACGCCTCCTCTATCGAAGGCGAATCCCGAACGGTCACGAAGACGGCCCTTGGTATTTCGTCCCCTTTATAAGAGGACCAAGGCTCGTCCTTGTTCTTCAATCTCGCATCAAATCTCTTCCCCGCTCCCAGTTCCAACACCCAGAGCCTCAGATTCGAGCGCTTCGGATCCTTAACCATGTCCGGCTCTGACCTCCAGGGCCGGTGGATGCCCTCGTCCGTCACGGAGGAGGACATATTGAAGTTACGTGAAGCCAAGTACCTGGCCTACGAGGTTTCGCACAGGTTGCCGGCCCAAGGGCAGGCCGTGCCCGCCCCCGAGCCCGGTGAATACGTCGTCTTCGTATCCCACCTCCGTCGGGGTTTAGACTTCCCGACGGACCCCTTCGTGAGAGGGCTCCTGTTCTACTATGGGCTAGACTTTCACGACTTGGCTCCGGAGTCCATCCTCCATATCTCCGCATTCATTATCATCTGCGAAGCCTTCCTCCGCGTCACTCCCCACTTCGGCCTGTGGCTGAAGACCTTCAAGGTGGAGCCGAAGATGATCGGGGGGTGTCAAGCGGAGTGTGGTGGGGCGACCATAAGCAAAAAGGCCGATGCCCCGTGGCCCGAGGGTTCCTTCCAAGAGGAACTCGGACTGTAGCAACAGGAGTGGTTCTATATCACCGCTCCCAAGGGCAGCAGGCAAAAGCCGCCGCCTTCATTCCGCCCGGGACCTCCACGCCAACTAATGTCGTGGGTCAACCAAGGGCTCAATTGGGGGTCGTCCGAAGACGTGCCCTCACTGCAGGGCCGGATTCGAGACCTCCAAGCGAGGGAGATCGACCTGATCAAGGTGATGCAGGTTATGCTAATCAGGCATCTTCTGCCCTGCAAACGCCGTCCTCTCCGTCTATGGGAGTTCAACCCGGAGGGACCTCAAATTCTCCAACACTTTATGGGTGCGACACCCGTGGAGATGTACAAGTTGTTCTTCGGACCGCAGGTGGCGTGTCCGGAATTAGCCGAGGACACAGGTCTAAGCCGCAATCGCCCGGATACTCAGGTAAAATAGCTCCGAATCCGGGCATCCTGTTTATATGCCCTTCTAGAGTTCGCCTCCTGACCCGTGACTCTTCACAGGAATGGGTGGCGCGATCAAGGCTGATAAGGTGTCCGGCCCCCCTCCCAGAGACCGCACTGGAGCCCGTGCTAGTCAGAATGTTGGAGGTCGCGCCCGCAGAAGGTGGCGAAGGGGAAGATATAGGAGCTAATATTTCACCCAAAGGGGCGTCCGAAGAGGGGGGAATCAAGAACCCCTCCCTTCAGGGGGAGAAGAGGACCGCCTCCGAAGATCCGGAGACCAAAGCCCCTAAGCATGAGAAGAGATCCTCGCCGGGGGGTTCATCGTTCGGAGGGAATCCGGACGCTCAATCATTGCCAAAGAATCAGCCCTCTAGCGAGCCGTAAGTATGAAAGAGGGAGTTAATTAGTAAGGAAATACCTTCATTTGTGCTTCTGTGGGTAACCGAAATATTTATATTGCAGTTCGGATCTACAGCCTTCTCAGAGGAGTTCATCTCCGGGGGACCTTCTTCCGGAGATGATGGAGAGCGAAACACCTCCGTCTGCAGCGCCGCTAGATGAGGCAGGCGAGCCCGAAGTGTCATCACGGAGGGTATCCCCGAGTCCGGAGGGGCCAGAGAGTTCGGCACCCACTAGTATTCGGCCGGGGGAACTGAAGAATCTGCTTGAGAGGGCGTCCATTTCAGAAGATCACCGTGCGTTGATGCGTATGGTGATTGGAAGGATTTCGTCCGCTGAGAGCGGATTGCGCAATGCCGCCATGAGTTCGCTGGCGGGATTTGAGGTATGCGAGAATGACGCACCCTTTTGTCTTTTAACAGTTTCGCACATAAAAATGCGCCCTGTATAGATAGTAGCCCCTGAGACTCAGTAGGTTGTCGAAAACGACAGCGTACCGAGGATCGAAATCTAAAGTAATGAATTCCGTCGTTCCTATGCAGGTGGCGGATAATCCGGGGGCTAGCCAGACTGGTGAGTTTGCCGAATTAAATCGGCAACTTGACTTGGCAGATGCAGACATCGCACTTGTCAACAGGCGACTTGACGAGTCGCAAGGTAAAAGAGTTCTCCGCAGTTGCTTTATTAAGGGAGTCGAAGCCCTCCTCTGATAAATTATATGCTGTTGTATAGATGGTGCTGCTGCTGTGGAGAGCCTTCGGGCCGAACTTGCTCGAGCTAAGGAGCAAGCCCGAAGGAGTGACGCGGCTGCCTCGAGGGCGGCCGAAGAGTTGAAAGCCAAAAAGGCTGCGCACTGCCTAAGCAGGGTGGAGGTGGCCGAATTGGCCATGAAAGTAAAGGATGCTGCCGACCGCAATGAGGCTCTTGAAAAGGAGCGCTTATCGGAGCGGCAAGACCTGAAGAAGGCCACTGCCGAAGCCAAGGATGCCCGCTCTGCAATGCGGGCTATGAGGGAGGAACTGCGCCAAGCCGGAGATATCGTGGCTGGCAAGCCTTTTCTGCTGCGTCGCCGGTTTATGGATGGAAAGTATGCTCAATTTGAGCGGCTGTGGAGCCCGGAGGATCCGTATATGGACTTAGCTGCAAGTGCGGCTAATGCCGTGGAGCACTTCCGGAGCCAGGAGGATCACAAGATGGAAGAGCTATACTGGTCTCAATTCCATAGTCCGGGCCGCACACTTTCTTTGATAGACCGGTTGGCCGAATGGGCCGAACTAAATAGATTGTCCGGACTTGCCATGACTGACATCGTGGCTCATGTCTGGCCAGAGAGGCCCAAGGCGACGAGCTACTTCGGCTTACTGCAGCAATTCCTTGGAGCGGTGCCGCATATAAAGGAGATGAAGCGGTCGGCCTGCATCGAGGGCGCGCGGATGGCTCTTGCCCGTATGAAGGCACACTTTCCGGAGATGGATGCCACCGCTATTGCCGCCCAGGATTCGGATGAAAACCGGCTCCCCGCCGAACACTATTTCGGGGAAGTTATGCGTGGCGCTCGTGTAATAGAGGCGCAGTGCTCGAAAAATGTCACGTTCAAATGAACGTATTGGCTTGTAAAACGATGAATATGTTATAACTGCTTTTTATACTTGTGCATCCCAAGTAGTAAAACTTCTCCTGTGCGGCCGTTTACGTATACATTTGTATAACTTGAAAGATTGCAGTCTTCGGCTTCAGCCCCCACGCACAGGGTGCGGGGGTGTTTGCAAAAATAGCGCGTTTCCACACTTAATCCGACGTCTCGGTCCTGTTTAAGGAGGTGGTAGCATAGCGAACGAGGCAATCTGGACTATAATGCTTTATCACTTTCACTTAGCCAGTGGAGCTCGAGGGTGGGGCTACGATATAGCCCCTGGTGGCACCGCACATATCCGAATTCGGGGCGCGTATGTGCCTGACCGGGAAAAGGTCCTTCGTCAAAGCGGGGAATTCTAAACATTCCGGTAGTCGATCGAGTGGTTGACCAGTCTCTCGCTGTATCATGACAGTCAGTTTTCGGCTTTCTCTACTGAGGTGCTCACCCAGCCGAACTGAGGCACAATCGCAGTAGTTCTCCTGGTGCCGCGTTAGCCGGTGATACGGAACGTAAGGCAGCAAAACACAGGAGCCGGGCAAACCCAACATTTGACCAAAGACATGATTCGGAGCTGATGCATATAATGCCTAACTCGAGACGCTGAACACTCCCTAAGGTGTTCGGTCTTTATAATAATGGGCAGAGATGCCCTAAGCCCCTAGTGTCTAGGTACGGGCATGGTCTTCTGACGCGGCCGATGCCAAAACGTCAGGCTCCGCTTTGGCTATAGGAAGAAACCAAGGGAGAATAACAACAAGAGACAGTAAAAAAGGTTTACGCAGGGTCTTAATCTGAAAAGAATCCTCACAACGGGTCCCTACTGCACGTCTGCGCCTGTGTCTCCGTTGTGCCGTTTATTCTGGATGGGCATGCATGTTGTTCATCTGTAAAAAGAGAGGAACGTTTAGTTTGAAAATAAATCGTGCGAAGAATATGTGTAAAAGAAGAAATATAAATAATTAAAGCGGGGTTTGCATGAACCCGCAGTTGTTTGTGCGCACAGCCCCCTGTGAAGAGGTATGCGGCTAGGGAGCCCCTAGCCTGCTGAAGCCGGATTCGTCTATCCGAGTCCGGGGTCTTTGAGTGACCCTCGCACTGAAATGACACCACGCGGACCGGGCATCTTGAGTGTAAGAGACGCGTAATGCAGTATGGCGTTGAAGCGGACAAAAGCCTTTCGTCCCAAGAGTGCTTGATATTCACTTTCAAATGGGACGATATGAAAAATTAATTGTTCTCGTCGAAAATTGTTCGGCGATCCGAACACGACTTCGAGTAATATGGAGCCTGTGTACTTGGCGTAAGGGCCTGGCGTCACTCCTTTGAAGGAAGTGCGGCTGTGTCAGATTTTGGCAGGGTTTATCCCCATCCTACGGATTGTTTTTGAATACAGCAGGTTTAAGTCGCTGCCTCCGTCCATTAGGACGTTAGTAAATTGTAATCCGTCTATTATGGGATTCAATATCAGGGAAGTCCGTCCCGCATTTCGAACGCTTCTGGAATAGTCCAGGTGGTCGAAAGTGATTGGTTTTGTATCCAATCACTACGGTCTGCTGGGTTAGACCGCGCGAAGCTCTTTTTAGAAAGTGCCGCACTATTTTTCCGTATTATCACATGAAGTGAGTTTACTGCTTTGACCCCTTGTGGGAAAGTCTTTTGTTTTCCGGTGCTCTGCTAGTGGGGTTTATCGTCTTCGCTTGACGCGTCGAGCCCCTTGTGTTCGGCGTTTAGTCGACCGGACTGTTTAAAAACCCAACAATTCCGGTGGGTGTGATTTGCAGGCCTTCCGGGGGTACTGTGGATTTGACATATCCGACCAAAAATCTTGTTTAAGTTGGACAATTCGTCACTGTCATCCTTGAGAGGCTGTGTTTTGTTGTTGGGCCGCGAGCTTTTGAATCCGGCGTTGACTACCGTGCTCTTTGGGCTTTTCTCTTTATTCCGGCGCTTCTCTTTTCTGCGCCGTGATTTTCCATTTCCATCTCTTATCTCGGATGTACTTGGGTCGCTGGTGCTGCATCTTGCTAGCCAGCTATCTTCTCCCGCACAGAAGCGGGTCATGAGGCTTGTTAGTGCGGACATTGTCCTCAGTTTCTCTTGACCGAGGTGCCTGGCAAGCCATTCGTCTCGGACATTATGCTTGAAAGCTGCTAGGGCTTCGGCGTCCGGACAGTCGACTATTTGGTTCTTTTTGGTAAGGAACCTGTTCCAGAATTTCCGCGCTGACTCTCCGGGCTGTTGAGTTATATGACTTAGATCATGTCCGGAGGGCGGACGTAAGTCCCTTGAAAATTTGCTCTAAACGCATCCTCAAGCTCTTCCCAACTTCCAACAGTGTTTTCTGGGAGGCTTTTAAGCCAATGACGGGCTGGCCCTTTGAGCTTGAGGGGTAGGTATTTTATGGCGTGGAGATTGTCTCCTCTGGCCATGTGTATGTGCAGTATATAATCTTCTATCCAGACTCCAGGGTCTGTTGTTCCATCGTAGGCCTCTATGTTTATGGGTTTAAACCCTGCTGGGAATTCATGGTCCAGCACCTCATTGGTGAAACATAGTGGGTGTGCGGCGCCCCTGTGTTTGGGTGTGCCGCTATTGTCGGACACTTGACGTGTTACCTTGTTTCCTGGGGCCTTCTTTTTGGGCCCGTAGGTGGACCTGGCCGGGCCATTTGACGGTGGAGGCTCTATGGCCTCCTCGTCGAATTCTGGTAGCAGCTTACGCTTCGGGTAGCTCTTCGATTGGTGGCCATTGCCGTATTTATCTGCGGTTTTGAGCACTTTGCTCCATCTCATTCTGAGCGTGTCTTCCGCTGTTTTGAGCTTCCGCTTTTCCTTCTTCAGGCTTCTTGCTGTGGCGATGAGCCTGCGCTTAAAAAGCTCTTGTTTGACGGGGTCCTCGGGCACGACGAGTTCGTCGTCGTTGAGGCTTGCTTCGTCTTCGGAGGGAGGTACATAGTTATGATCCTCAACCTCTTCGTCTACCGCCCTCTCGTGAGGGCTTGCTTCTGCATCCTCCTGCGCTGAGTCTTGCTGGAGGGGATTGTCTTCGGCACTCTCTGGGGTATTGTTATCTCCTGTGCCGGAATCTCTATTCTTGCTGTGGCGGGATTTAGAGCGGCGCCGCTGACGCTGGCGCTTGGGCTATTTCTTTAAGGGATCTGCCTCCGCTGTTTCTTCACCGTCCCCATCTTTTGGGGTATCCACCATGTATACATCATATGACGAGGTGGCCTTCCAGTGCCCTGTGGGCGCTGGTTCCTGTTCGTCTCCGGCATCATCGTCCATGGCGTCGATGTCTTCGGAGTCGTAGTCTAGCATGTCGGTTAGATCGTCGACAGTGGCTACAAAGTGGGTGGTGGGTGGGCTCTGGATTTCTTCGTCGTCCGCATCCCAACCATCCAGGCCATAGTCCGGCCAGGGCTCTCCTGATAACGAGAGATGTTTTAATGAATTCTGGATATCGCCAAAAGGCGAGTATTGGAAGATGTGCGCGGCGGTGAATTCCATAACCGGCGCCCAATCCGGATCGATTGGTAAGGGCGCGGGAGGTTCGGAGTCCGGCAAGGAGTCCGGCGCCTCGGAATCACGAATTTCACAGGGGACAAGATTAGTGTTCGGCTCCATCGCCGTGGATGTTGAAGCCCCCAGGGCGGCGTCTATCCACCGGCCCTCGATCTGGGCGATCGGCTCCGGGCTGATGGCCGAAGCGGATCCGTGTGCGGCCACCAAGGCACTGTTTGGTGGCAGAGCTAGATCATGCCCGTCGTCACAGTGCGGCGTGCTTGGCTGTGGCCCGAGTCCGTCGAAGATCAAGTCTCCGCGGACATCGGCCGTGAAGCTTAAGCTTCCAAATCTGACCTGACGGCCAGGGGCGTAGCTTTCGACCTGCTCCAGATGGCCAAGTGAATTGGCCCGCAGTGCAAAGCCGCCAAATACGAAGATCTGTCCGGGGAGAAAAGTCTTACCCTGGACAGCGTTGTTGGTTGAAGATGCCATCAAGCCTATCGGTGACGACACAGAGGAACTCTCAATGAAAGCACCAATGTCGGTGTCAAAACCAGCGGATCTCGGGTAGGGGGTCCCGAACTGTGCGTCTAGGCGGATGGTAACAAGAGACGAGGGACACGATGTTTTTACCCAGGTTCGGGCCCTCTTGATGGAGGTAAAACCCTACGTCCTGCTTGATTAATATTGATAATATGGGTAGTACAAGAGTGGATCTACCACGAGATCAAGGAGGCTAAACCCTAGAAGCTAGCCTATGGTATGATTGTTGTAATGTATGTTGTCCTACGGACTAAAGCCCTCCGGTTTATATAGACACCGGAGGAGGCTAGGGTTACACAGAGTCGGTTACAATGGTAGGAGATCTACATATCCGTATTGCCAAGCTTGCCTTCCACGCCAAGGAAAGTCCCATCCGGACACGGGACAGAGTCTTCAATCTTGTATCTTCGTAGTCTTGGAGTCCGGCGGATAATGATAGTCCGGCTGTCCGGACACCCCCTAGTCCAGGACTCCCTCACCCATGGTCAGGAAACCATGACCATCTATTGATCAACGAGCTAGTCAACTAGAGGCTCAGTAGGGACATGTTGTGGTCTACGTATTCACACATGTATTACGGTTTCCGGTTAATACAATTATAGCTTCAACAATAGACAATTATCATGAACAAGGAAATATAATAATAACCATTTCATTATTGCCTCTAGGGAATATTTCCAACAAAGCCAGCATTGAATGTCGTATCTTCTGTGTCGTTGTTATTGTTCCGACGCTTGTTTTTATGGCAGCGTGGTCTACCATTGCCATCTCTGGCCTCCGAAGTGCCAGGGTCGCTGGAACTGTTTCTTCTACGAGCTAGCCAGCTATCTTCGCCTACACAAAAGCGGGTCATAAGTGTTGTAAGAGCTGCCATGGTTTTTGGCTTTTCCTGCTCGAGGTGTTGTGTGAGCCATTCGTCATGGACGCTTTGTTTGAAGGCCGCTAAGGCTTCGGCGTCTGGACAGTCCATGATTTGGTTCTTTTTAATGAGGAACTGATTCTAAAGTTTGCGAGCTGACTCCCCGGGCTGCTGGACCATGTGACTTAGGTCATCAGCATCCGGTGGCCGGACATATGTGCCCTGAAAGTATCTTCTAAATCTTCCCAGCTCCCAATGGAGTTCTTTGGGAGGCTATTCAACCTGTGTTGTGCTGATTGATACGTACATTTTGCATCATGTTTACCTACAATTATTTATATTGTTTTATTGTATAATAATGCATTTTGGAGTAATTCTAATGCCTTTTCCCTCATAATATGCAAGGTACACACAAATGGGGAGAATTCTGGCAGCTGGAAATGTGGACCTAAAAAAGCTATGTCAGGCTACCTATTCTGCACAACTCCAAATGAGATGAAGCTTTACGAGGATTTTTTTGGAATATTTGAGGAATATTGGAGTAAATAAGTACCAGAGGGGGCCCACCAGGTGGGCACAACCCACCTGGGCACACCAGGGAGCCCACTCGCGCCCTGGTGAATTGTGCTCACCCAGTCCCACCTCTGGTGCCCCTCTTCTTGTATATAAGTCATTTTGACCTAGAAAAAAATATGGAGAGGACTTTCAGGACGAAGCGCCGCCGTCTCGAGGTGGGACCTGGGCAGGAGCACTTTTGCCCTCCGGCGAAGCGATTCCGCCGGGGGAACTTCCCACCTTGTCGTGGTGGGCGCATGGCAGATGCCAAGGGATGGATAAAGAGAGGAGGAGGCTCAAGGGCGCTGGTGGGCTCCAGAGGCGAGGTTGGCATGCACCGGCGTGGGACGCTTGACATACCCAGGTTCGGGGCTCTCCGGAGAGATAACACCCCTAGTCCTGCCGAGTTTGGTTAGATGATGGATAGTACAATGTTGCTCCGGGAGCTGTATGGAGGAGGAAGGAAGCTGGCCAAGTCTTGGGCTGCTCCTTCTCTCTGGTACTGTTGTTGGGTGGCTAGTCGTATGCTTCTGCTTCTTGCTTTTCGTCTCTGTGTGTCGTATGGTGATGTCGATGCGATGCCCCTGTGGGCGTGGGTTCCTGGGGGGGTTTTATAGATCAACCCACCCAGGGTTACAATGGTAATATGCCGAGTCGGTGGGTCCATTTTGTCGGTGCCCGGGACTCCAAGCTGGGTCCCGCTTGAGGGCCTGTGGTTCGCCGGGTTCCCCTAGGCGCGGGCCCCGCGTGCCTAGGGGATTGTGTGTTGTCTTGTCGATCGTCAGGTTGTGGCCGAGTCGAGTCGTGTGCAGTGCTCTCCGTCAGGCCGCCGCTTGCTATCGTCAGCAGTGAGGGCGGGAGCACTGTAGCCATGCCAGCCTTGGTCAGCGGGTAGGTGAGGGGCACTGTTGCCACGCCCCGGCTGACCACAGGCATGGTGGAAACACTGTTGCCTTGGTCATTGGTGGCTTGGGTCTCGTCCCATCATACAGCCTGGATGGGACGGGAGCTGACCCGTGGCTGGGTTGCCGTGGGCGCCACGAGTGGTGCTGGCTTGCCGCGGAAGCCTTGGTTGCGCCGGGTCGAGTTGCCTTGCGCCAGTTGCTGTGGCCGGGTTGACATACCTTGCCACGTCGGAGAGTTTGGCCGGGTTGCGGGTCCTGCCGGGTCGAGTAACCCAGCCAAGCGCGTGCTGGCTTGCGGGGCGATGCGGGCCCTGATGTTTTTGAAGAGGATCCGGGTTCCGTTGCTTGCCCAGGGTTCATCCCCCCGACAGTAGTCCCAGAAGCTGTGAAGGTCCGCCGTGAGTGGGCCTTCGCAGTTTCCCCCTTGAGCAAGGCGGATCCTGCGAACGCCGGGTCCGGCAACACCCGCTGTGTGCCGGTTTTCTCGGAAACCGGATCGCGGCATCCCGGTCATGGCGGGAACCGAGGAGTCCATCAAATCTTGAGGTGACCCCTAGGGCTTCGCGCAGGCGCCACATGGCGCCCGGAAGTTGGAGGGGCCTGACAGGCCACGCGCATGACGGGACCGGGCGACGTGCCGGGGGCCCGCCGCCGCACGCCCTTGGGCCATGCGCGCGGATTTATTGTGGCGTCTGGGGGGCGGTTGCACTTCCTCGAGCAGTTAGTGCGCGCGTACGTGCGCACTTATTGCAGGGTAGTGGAACGGGCGCGTGCAGACGATCCCACTTCCCCACGTTTGAACTGGGGCTTATGAATTGTGGGGGGCAACAGGGCGGCGGACACCATTCTCGCTCGCGCTCTCCTGTCCCCCTGCCCGTGCTCTGCTCTTTGCCACCGACGCACAGCCCCGAGCAGAGCCTCCTCCATCGCTCGTCTTCTTCTTCCCGCTTCTATCCATGGCGTTGTCGTCAGGCTCTTGGATGGGCTCCAACGTCACCCCCGAGGACATCACGCATCTTCGAGCTTCGCGGCGCTTGCCGCGAGAGACGAACGTCAGCGTCCGCCTGCCGCGCGGCGAGCAAAGGCCCCGACCCGAGGGGCAGGAGCGCGTCGTCTTCCTTACCCATTTTGAGTGCGGGTTCGGGCTACCGGTGAGCACCTTCTTTCGCGCCTTCTTGGAGTTCTTCAGGCTTCAACCGCACCATCTTGGCGCTGGCGCCATCGTCCAACTCTCTGGCTTCGTGACCCTATGCGAGGGGTACCTGGGGGTCGAGCCGACGATCGACCTCTGGGCGCGCTTCTTCTCCTTGAAGCAGCAGGGCCCGTCGGCCGGGGAGTTCACCGACTGCGGCACCGCCGTCATCTCCAAGCGATCAGGGGCAGATTTCCCCAAGATTCCGCTCGAGGATTCTGCCAAGAGGTGGCAGAATTCTTTCTTCTACATCCGCAACGATGGCACAGACCATATCATTCTTCCTCCCTTCGTCATTGCGCCGCCGCGGGCAAAGACGAACTGGGGCTACTCGCTCCGGCGCCCGTCGCAGGAGATTGTCAACCTCTCCGAGCGGGTGACGGTGATGAGGATGCAGGAGGGGCTCACTGGCATGGACCTCCTCGTCCCGTTCATCAGCCGTCGGGTCCTCCCGCTTCAGAGGCGCTCCTGCCTCATCGGCGAGATGATCGGCCTGCAGGACCCCAACCGGATGGGGTCGATGCGGCTATCTGCGGAGCACGTCGCGCGCGGTGTCAACGACATCTCCAAGGCCAACCTTGGAGAGGATTGGCGATTCGGCAAGGCGCCGTATAGCCAGTCGAACCCGGCACCGCAGGTGAGCGTCTGGTCTCCTTACTTTGCCGCTGTGCATCTTCTTGTTCATCCCGACGTGCCGCGGGAGGTTCTCTTGAACGCAATCCGGCATCCTTATGCCCGGGCTCCGTCGCAGGTGGCGCCGGTAGCACCAGAGGAGCCCGCGGCCCAAGGCGGCGAGGAGGTGGCCGAGTCCGATGCCGGCGTTGGGCGCCAAGCCGGTAAGTCTTGCACGTTCCCTTATTCGTTTCGTCTTGAATTATTGCTCGTGTCGCGGTGAAGGCGATACTGACGCCGGTTGCTGGTGTAGCAGCGTTGGGCGGGGGAGGCGGCGACGCGGGCGGAGCCGGGTCCTCGCATGGGGCGGTGCCGAGCCGCCCGCATGGAAAAACAGCATCGCGCCGCGACCCTCCGGAGCAAAACACGCGGCGGACCCGGCCGAGCCCAGGAGGCCGGCCAAGAAGAAGCGCGCGAGGCCGATCCCGGTCCCGGCCTTGATGGGGTAAGCTTTATTTCCTGCTTGCGCCTGGATTTCTAGTTTCTTTGGCTTATTTTGCCTTCTTCTTCAAGTCACCCATCGCGCTGGCGAGAGCGGCGGCGGAGGCCGCGGCTGCCGAAGGGACCGCGTTCCGCAGGAGCCGGTCCGACCTTGCCGGTCTGGTCGCGGAGGAGGGGCGAGGCGACTCGGACCTCGGCCTGGATCCGGACGATGCCGAGGCCTTAGCCTGGCGGGACAGGAACCGGGCCGAGGCGGAGCTGGAGGTGGCATCGGTCCAGGCTTGGACCAACGCGACGGCGGCATGGGCGCGATTCGGTGTGGAGCCGGCCTGGCGCGAGATGCCGGAGGGCACGATGGTGGCGGTGACGGTTTTTGAACCATCGTTGGTGAGGGAGCGCGGCCGTGGGGGCCGGGCTGAGGTGGCGATCCTCGACCAGGAGGTCGTGGAGGTGGGGGGCGATACCCCGCCGCGAGCCGACGTGGTCGAGCGCGCAGGGGCTGATGGTGGTGGAGGCGGCGGCGTCCTGGAGGAGGTGCCGCAGGTGGTGGCGTCGGAGGTGCCGTCGGCTATGGATGAGGCACCGCGAGCGGCGGTGCCTGAGGTGGCGACGCAGGGCGTCCCGGCATCCGGATCGCCGTTGGCGCCGGAAGGGGCGTCGGAGGAGGTGCTGGCCGCGTCGCAAGCGGCCAGCGGGGGGCACGCCTTGGTGCCCCGGCAGGGTGAGCGCCGAGCTGTCGTGCCGCAGCCCGCGCGGAGCGGGGGCGCGGCCTTCTTCGGGCCCCAGACCCAGGAGGAGGCGGCACTGGATGCCGTCAGCCGCCGCCTGCGAGGACGGACGGAGCGGCATGAGGCCTTTGCCCAGGCCGAGACGGAGCGGACGCGCGACCTGGAGCGCGCCGTCCTGGTAGGTCCTTCTTCGTTTTCTTGTAACTTCTTCATTGTGGGGGCGCGCCAGCACACCCATTGTGTGTAGCCCCCGAGGTTAGGGCCAACTATGTAGTAGTTGGGTCGAATCTTTAGATCACCGGGCCTTGTTCTGACTTCTATCTTCTTTCAGCATCTTGATACTTTTCGGGTTGCCGCCTTCAACCAGCTCCTGGGCAAGCATCGGGAGCTCAAGGAGCAGCTCGCTGCCAAGGAGGAGGAGCTTCGCGTCGCCGCATGTACGTTCATGCTCTTTTCTAGTAGGGGCGCGCTAGCGCACCCACTGGGTGTAGCCCCCGAGATTTGGGCCAACTGTGTAACAATTGGGCCAAATCTTAAGTCTTGTCTTTTTTCTTCTGCTGAATTCTTTTTCTTTGCAGCCGAGGTGCTGTCTTGGAGGACCCGGCTTCTCTGGGCTGGTCATCATTATGACCGGCTTGTTGCTGACGTCAGCCGCCTTGGCGCCAAGGCGGCGCAGGCGAGGGCGGAGGCGGCCGCGGCCCGACGGTCTCTTGACGAGGCCAACCGGCTGCATGAGCAGCTGGCGGGTCACAAGAGTCGCCTCGAGGCCGAGGTGGAGCTTCTGAAGGCGGAGGCCTCCAAGGTGCTGGAGACGCACCAGGCCCTGGCCGAGGCCGACCAGCAGCGTGGTCGGCTGGTCGACGACAAGGGCCGGTTCCAGGTCGAGGTGGATTGCCTGCGGAAGCAGGCCGCCGCGGCCGAGGAGGCTCATCAGGACGAGACTCGTCGCCAGGAGGCGGCTAAGAAGGCGGTCGAAGACAACGACGCCGAGCTGAAGGCGGCCCTTGCTAAGGCGGCCGATCTGGAAAAGGCACTCGGGGAGCGCGACCGCGTCCTGGAGCGGGAGCGGCGTGGTACGTTGCTCGAGGCGCATCACCTGGAAAAGTCCTTCTCCAGTAAGTGCTGCTTCTTGTAATTTTGCTGGGTCGGGACCCGGATTTTCTTCCTTGTTTGTTCTTCTAATCTTGCTTCTTCTTTGACGGCAGGGGCCTTCCCGGAGACGTAGCGGTTGGCTGAGGAAGTCGTTCGCTACCAGCATGACCCGACCGGCGTTGTTGGGTCTGGGACGGATCAGCGAGTGGCCTGGACCTTCCCGAAGATCATTGCCATTGTAGAGGCTTGCCTGCGGGCCCTGGGGACGCAGATGGAGCGGCTGTCCCAGGCTGGCACCGCGATGACGGCAACCCTGTGGCCAGACTCCGTCCATCTGCGCAGCTTCTCGCGCCTGGCGCGCTGGCTGGAGGCGGGTCCAGACCGTCTTGGCGAGTGACGTGTTTTCGCCGCCCGTGCCGGTGCCGAGATGGCGCTGCGGTTTGCGCTGTCTTGGCATCCGGATCTTCAGCTGGACGCACTGATGGGTCAGCGCGCTGGTTCGGAGCAGTTGTTGCAGGAGCAAGCTTGTCGGATCGCCTCCCGGGCCAGCTACATCGTCGAGTTCGCCTTCCACGACGAGTTCCATCCGGAGCGGACGGAAGACGGCAGGGTCATGGATGGCGACGACTATGGCTTGCTTCTTCGTGACCCGGAGGGGAGCTCGGAGAAGACGGGCGTCTACGGCGACGCGGATGCTGAGGAGGACACCGGTGTCATGCCGGACCCGGAAGCCGCCAGAGGAGGGCCATCATCGTCGCGACGCGGCGCTGGAGATGCCTAAGATACTTTACGCATAATTTGTTAAGTAGCAGGTCCACACACCCATTGGGGGTTATTTTAGGGTGTAATGAACTCGGGTCGTGGGCCTTTGTTTTAAATATTTGTATGTGAGTGTCGTGAGTGCTTTTTTGCTCTTTGCCTTCCGCTTTTTCGAACCGATTTCATGTGCTTCTCCTGTCTGAACCCCCTCCCCCCCCCCCCCCCCCCCACGAGTCAGACGGCCGAGGCACCGGTCTGTGACAAAGGGTTCGATTCTTTGAGAGTGGCGCGTAGGACATGGGTCCTTAGAAACGTTGAGCGAGAGCGAAACACCCACTGGGCCGGCTGGCGGCAATCCGGCTTGGTAGGTTGGCGAGCAGCCGGTCGTGCGGCTACTTATCTGATGAGTGACGGGCCGGGTCGGTCGACCCGGCGGCCTTTGACTTAGTGTATGAATCGTAATTGAGCTTTGGCCCGCTGTGCTTGCCCGCCGACTGCCAAAGCTGGATCTGCGGTTTTAGGGCTAAGTGGGGGACCGCGGCGTCCCAACTTTTTCAGGAATCACCAAGTAAGGCGGCGGGGTGGGGACCGAGCCGGCCTGCCCCCGAGCCCCCGAGTCGAGTGAGTCGAGCCGGCGGCCGGGTTCAGTGGTAAAGTGATGCAGATAAATATGGACACAATAAATTGGTCGGAAAAAGGTAGCCCCCGAGTTTCGTTCGGGGGCCCCGTAGTTTCATGCATTTACAAAAGGCGACGATACATACACTCGTGCGGCTAACTGTAAAACGGGCGGAGGAGTTCCGCGTTCCACGGCCGGGTCGTTTCTTCGCCGGCAGTGTCCTTCTTGCGCTTCTTTGACTTGCGCGCGTCGATGAGGTAGTAGGCGTTGCGGTCGCGTAGGGCTCTGCTGATGATGAACGGGCCCTCCCATGGAGAGGATAGCTTGTGCTAGCCTGCCTGCTCTTGGACGAGTCGGAGGACGAGGTCACCTTCACAGAATGCGAGAGGCTTGATCTTCTTGCTGTGGTAGTGCCTTAGGCCTTGCTGGTAGATAGCCGAAAGTCTAAGTGCTAGAAGGCGTGCTTCTTCGAGTAGGTCGACGCTGTCTTTGCGCGCCTCTCTTGCTTCGGCTTCGGTGTACATCGCACGCGCGGCGAGTCGAACTCGACATCGGTCGGGATGACAGCTTCGGATCTGTAGACGAGGAAGAACAGGGTGAACCCGGTCGATCGATTCGGCGTTGTGCGCAGGCTCCAGAGTACTGCTGGCAACTCATCAAGCCAGCTGCCGGGTGAGCGGATGAGTGGCTTGATGAGTCGCGGCTTGATGCCGGACAGAATGAGTCCGTTGGCCCGCTCGACCTGCCCGTTGGACTGCGGATGTGCCACGGAGGCCAGGTCGAGGCGGATGCCGGAGACGGAGCAGTATTGCTCGAGCGCGCCCTTGGCGAAGTTGGTGTCATTGTCGGTGATGATGTTGTTCGGCATGTCGTAGCGCACTGCTATGTCCGTGATGAATCGGACGGCTGTTGGCCCGTCCAATTTCTTGATAGGTCTTGCTTCGATCCACTTGGTAAACTTGTCCACTCCCACCAGTAAGTGCGTCATGCCGCCTCGAGCGGTTTTGAATGGACCCACCATGTCGAGTCCCCAGACCGCGAAGAGCCAGGCGATCGGTATGGTGCGGAGCGCTGACGCCGACTGGTGGCTGTGTTTGCTGAAGCGTTGGCACCCTTCGCATTTGAGGACGAGCGACTCGGCGTCTTTGAGGGCCGTGGGCCAATAGAAACCATGGCGGAACGCCTTGGCCACCAAGGATCATGATGCAACGTGGTGCCCGCACTCGCCCTGGTGAATGTTGAGGAGGATGTCGATGCCGCGATCCTGCTCGACGCCGCGCTGGAACATGCCGGTAGAGCTGCGTTTGACGAGCTCGTTGTTGATGATGCTGCAGGCGGATGCCCGGTGCTGAATTTGCCGAGACTCGGTCTTGTCCATGGGAGAACCCGTTCTCCAGAAACTCCGATATCGGGAGAGCCCAAGATGGAGCTGCGATTACTGCAAAAACGGCCACCGGGGTGGGTTCCGGGTCGGCAGCCCCCGAGCCGGGTTGAGCAGCCCCAGGGTTGGGGATGGCGACGGCCGGGTCCGGGATGATAGTGGTCGGGTCGAGCTGAGCAGCCCCTAGGCCGGGTTCAGCAGTCCCCGGGTCAGGTTCAGCAGTCCCCGGGCCGGGTTCAGTAGCCCCCGGGCTGACTTGGGGTGCAGCCGGGTCGTCTTGAACGTGAATGGACTCGGAGTCCGGTGATGGCTTGACGAACGGCTGCACAGGTGCTCGAGGGAGACGCCGGACAGGATGGCTTGTCGTGATGAGGCGATCTTGGCGAGCGTGTCGGCTGCTTCGTTCTCCGCGCGCGGGACGTAGAGGAACTCGCAGCCCTCAAAGGATCCGGACAGCTTCTAGACGAGGAAGCGGTAGCTTGCCATGTTGGAGTCGCGGGCGTCCCATTTGCCGGAACACTGCTGCACCACCAGGTCCGAGTCGCCATAGCACAGGATGCGCTGAACGCCGAGTTCCTTGGCAAGCCGGAGGCCGTGCACAAGGGCTTCATACTCGGTGACGTTGTTGGAGGCGGCGAAGTGGATCTAGAGCGTGTAGCGGAGCCGGTCGCCCTTCGGAGATGACAGTACGATGCCGGCCCCTAAGCCGAGTCGCATCTTGGACCCGTCAAAGTGCATGCGCCAATGCGTCGAGTCGGCAGGCGGCGGCAAGTACTAGGTCTCGGTCCAGTCGACGAGGAAATCGGCGGGCCTGAGATTTGATCGTTGTGAGGGGCTCGTAGAGGATGGTGTGGCTAGCCAGCTGGATCGCCCATTTGGCGACCCGGCCAGAGGCATCCCGGCACCCGATGATTTCTCCGATAGGCGCCATGCTGACGACGGTGACGATGTGCTCTTGGAAGTACTGCTTCAGCTTCTTGGCGGTGAGGTACACACCATAACACATCTTCTGGTAATGCGGATAGTTCTGCTTGGAAATGGAGAGCACCTCGCTCAGGTAGTAGACTGGCCACTGGACGGCTTGGATCTTGCCCTTCTCTGGTCGCTCGACCACCAGCACCATGCTGACCGCCCGCGAGGTCGCGGCTATGTAGAGCAACAGCGGCTCCTTGTCGGTCGGCGCGGCCAGGACTGGTGCGGTGGAGAGCATGCGCTTGAGGTCTTGGAAGGCCTCGTCTGCCTTGCCGTTCCACTCGAACGGGCTTGTCTTCTTCATCAGCTGGTACAGCGGGAGTGCCCTCTCGCCCAGCCGGCTTAGGAACCGGCTGACCAAGGCCAAGCACCCGCTGAACTTCTGGACGTCGCGCAGCCGAGCCGTCTTGCGCATGCGCTCGATGGCCTTGATCTTCTCCGGGTTCGCCTCGATGTCGCGTTCCGAGACGAGGAAGCCGAGTAGCTTTTCGGCCGGCACGCCGAAACCGCATTTTTCCGGGTTGAGCTTGACCTTGTACTCGCGGAGGTTGGCGAATGTTTCCTTCAAATCGTCGAGGAGCGTGAGGTGCTACTTGGTCTTCACCATGATGTCATCTACGTACATGTGAATGTTGCGGCCGAGTTGCGGCAGCATGCACTTCTGCATGCAGCATTGGAAGGTGGCGTCGGCGTTCTTCAATCCGAACGACATGGTGACTTAGCAGTACGCCCCAAAGGGCGTGATGAAGGACGTCTTCAGGGCATCGGCCGGGTCCAGCTTGATCTGGTGGTAGCCGGAGTAAGCGTCCGGGAAGGACAGGAGCTCGCACCCGGCGGTCGAGTCGATGACCTGGTCGATCCGCGGGAGAGCGAACGGGTCCTTGGGACAGGCCCTGTTGAGGCTGGTGTAGTCGATACACATGTGCCAGGTCTTGTTCTTCTTCAGGACGAGGACTGGATTGGCCAGCCACTCAGGGTGAAACACTTCCATTATGAAGCCGGCCGCCAAAAGCTTAGCGACCTCTTCACCAATGGTTCTTCTCTTCTCTCCAGAAAATCGTCGGAGGGGTTGACGGGCAGGCTTGGCATCCTTGCGGACGTGAAGTTTGTGCTCAGCGTACTCCCTCGGGATACCCGGCATGTCCTTGGGGGTCCATGCGAAGATATCCCGATTCTCATGGAGGAAGTCGACGAGCTCGCCTTCCTATTTGCTGTCGAGGCGGGCACCTACGACAACGTACTTGCTGCAGCTTGGGTCTTCAGGGTTGAGCTTCACTTTCTTGGTCTCCTTGGAGGGCTTGAAGGCAGCCTCGTCGGTCGGGTCCGAGGTCGGGATCGATGCATCGGAGGCCTCGCCCGCCAGGGCGACGATCCGTTCGAGCTGGCGCCGCTCCTCGGCAATGACCAGCGACTCGGCCAGCTTGGCACCGTCTCGGGCGCACTCCAGAGACTTGCGGTAGTCGCCGGTGATGGTAATGAGGCCCTTGGGACCCAGCATCTTCATCTTCAGGTACGTGTAGTGGGGAACCGCCATGAACTTGGCGAGCGTAGGCCGGCCCAGCAAAGCATGATATGCGCTGGACAGGTCCACCACCTCGAACCAGATCGGTCCGCGCCGGAAGTGGCTGCTGTCGCCAAACAGGACATCGAGCCGGACCCAGCCAATGGGCGAGCAGGAAAGGCTGGGCACGATGCCGTGGAAGACTGTCCGTGTTGGCTCCAGGTCCTCGGCCTTGAGGCCGAGCTTGGTCATCGTGTCGCAGTAGAGGATGTTGATGCTGTTGCCGCCGTCGATGAAGACTCGAGAGAACTTGCATGTGCGCCGCACGACGATGGTGGGATTGAGGACGAGGGCGTATCCACCCGGACTTGGCATGACCGCCGGATGATCCTCACGGGTCCAGGTGATCGGGCGATCGGACCAGTGCATGAAATTCGGCTTGGCCGGGACGACGGTGTTCACTTCCTGCCGAAGAAAGCGCTCGTTTTGCTTGTCGTCGCCGAGGCTGGTGAAGACGACGTAGGCCGCGTTCTAGTCCGGGTAGGCGTCGTTCCGCATCACGCCGCCGACGGGAGGCGGCGGTGGAGGCAGAGGCGGCTGCCCTACGCCTGGAGCTGGAGTCGGAGCCGGAGGAGGCGAAATGTCTCCCCTCATGACGCGCTTGGTGATGGTGCACTGTCGAAGGGTGTGCGTGGAGGGCCTTGCGCCGCTGTGGTGCTTGCATGGGGCGTCGAGCATCTCTTCGAAGCTCATGGCGGGCTGCCATGCCATCTTGCCGGTCTGCCGGCGCTTCGCCGCCGGGTCCGCCGCGGGCTCGGTGGCCGCGACGAGCCGGTTGTCGTGACACTGCGCCGACTGGTTGGCCTTGCGCTTGTTGTTCTGGTGACGCTGCTGCCGGCTGCTGTCGCCGGCCGGCTTCGGAGGTGCAGCCGGCTTTGCTTTGCCGGCTTCATCCAGCGCCACCTGGATCTTCATGGCGGAATCAGCGTTGGCGTACTTGTCCGTAGTCACCATGAGCGCGGCCATGGTGGCCGGCTCGGAGCGTAAGAGCTTGTGCTTGAGGAGGGTGCCGTCTCGGCACCCGCTGACGAAGTACTGGATCGCCTGGACTTCATGGACGCCCTCGCAGCTGTTTCGGAGCTCGGTCCAGCGTGTGAGGTACTCGCGACCCGTCTCCGTTGGTCCCTGCACGCACATGGCGAGCTGGCTAGGGCGACTGGGTCGCTTGTAGGTCCCCATGAAGTTGCGGACAAAGGCCTCCTCAAAATCGACCCACGCGTTGATGTTGCCCATCGGCAGACTGTTCAACCACATGCGGGCCGACTGTCGGTGTCAAAACCGGCGGATCTCGGGTAGGGGGTCCCGAACTGTGGGTCTAGGCGGATAGTAACAGGAGACAAGGGACACGATGTTTTTACCTAGGTTCGGGCCCTCTCGATGGAGGTAAAACCCTACTCCTGCTTGATTGATATTGATGATATGGGTAGTACAAGAGTGGATCTACCACGAGATCAAGGAGGCTAAACCCTAGAAGCTAGCCTATGGTATGATTGTTGTTGTTGTCCTACGGACTAAAACCCTCCGGTTTATATAGACACCGGAGGGGGCTAGGGTTACACAGAGTCGGTTAAAATGGTAGGAGATCTACATATCCGTATCGCCAAGCTTGCCTTCCACCCCAAGGAAAGTCCCATCCGGACACGGGACGAAGTCTTCAATCTTGTATCTTCATAGTCTTGGAGTCCGGCTGATAATGATAGTTCGGCTATCCGGACACCCCCTAGTCCAGGACTCCCTCAGTAGCCCCTGAACCAGGCTTCAATGACGACGAGTCCGGCGCGCATATTGTCCTCGGCATTGCAAGGCGGGTTCCTCCTCTGAATAATTCATAGAAGATTGTGAACACCAGGATAGTGTCCGGCTCTGTAAAATAAATTCCACATACCACCATAGAGAGAATAATATTTACACAAGTTTCAATCTACTGACGTATTTGATGGCATGACGTCACACCACAACCAAGCTTTTACTCGAATCACTTTTATTATACCACCTCAGCGCGTTTAGCAAAGCGGTTTCCTTGGCACATCTTGTCGAAGCAGAGATCGTGTTCCCCTTATTCCGGGATTCCCATCAATACGGACATGGGTAACCCAACCGCGCTATTGATTGCGGCGCTTGGGAGATAAGCGAGTTTTACCAGGCCAGTAGGGACGCATAGTTTCATCCGCCCATATATAAGGGGATAAGGATCCACCTTTTTTACATACGCCTTCTTCCTCCTTTGCTTATCCATCTCCGCACACTCGAGCTCCAGCGCCCAAGTCCGCACATCTCACCTCGACCTTCTCCAGCCATGTCCGGAGCGGGAGGCAAGTGGATGGCCTCCTCCGTTACGGAGGGGCACATCGAGAAGCTGCGCAGCGCCGGATATCTGTCCAGCGACATCGTGCATCGGCTGCCCGATGAGGGGCAGCTCATCCCCACCCCCAGGCCCCATGAGAGGGTGGTATTAATTCCCCATTTCCTCCGCGGACTGGGCTTCCCACTCCACCCCTTTGTCCGGGGGCTCATGTTCTACTACGGCCTAGATTTCCATGATCTGGCCCCAAATTTCATCCTCAATATCTCGGCGTTTATCATCGTGTGTGAGGCCTTCCTCTGCATCCAGCCCCACTTCGGCTTGTGGCTAAAGACCTTCAATGTCAAGCCGAAGGTTGTGAAGGGCAGCCAAGCGGAGTGCGGAGGCGCCATGGTGGGCAAAATGCCGAACATCACTTGGCTCGAGGGTGCCTTCGTGGAATCCATCAAAGGGTGGCAATCGGGGTGGTTCTACATTACCAAGCCGTGTGACACTAAATGGGCAGCGGCCCCCGAATTCAGATCTGGCATCCCCATGCAGCTCACCTCCTGGAAAGAGAAGGGCTTGCTATGGGGTAGTTCGGGAGAGCTGACTGGACTCCAGTCCTGTCTCCAGACCCTGGTGAATAAGAAGCTCAAGCTTGTCAATGTGATCCAGGTCATGCTCGTCCGCCGGATTCTCCCCTGCCAGCAACGGGACTTCAATTTGTGGGAGTTTGATCCGGCACAGCACCGGACTTTGAGCGGGTTCTTTGACACTACGTACGAAGCTGCCTGGAGGGTGCTGTTCAAGGGCGCCGAAGCTCCCGCATCCGCTACCGAAGATCGCGGATTCAGCACGCAACGTCCGGCTGGCGAGGTAAGCTATGTTATCCTTTATGGGACACTTGCTTTTCATAGTTTCACTCTATGCGGGATCTAAACTCCCAATACCTTTAACAGGCCTGGCGGAAGACGTGCGGATAGGTTAACTGTCCGGCTCCCCTTCCAGAGGACCCAGCGGATGCCCGTTTGACAGGACTGCTGGTCCTGGCACTTTACGTGGTGCCGGAGAAGAAGGCCAAGAAGAAGGCCACGGGAACCCGAAGGAGTTCCCGGCGTCAGGTGGTATCGGACTCATCGTCCGATGACTCCGAGGCGGACTCCTCCCACGAGGACGAGGAGGAGAAGAAAGAGGCCTCTCCCCCAGCGGGGGGAGAGAAGAAGAGGAAGGCCTCCCCAACGAGGGAGGCCGAAGGGTCCAAGAAGGGAAGGACCCTTCCCCCGGACTGTTCCGCCAACATCGGCAACGGCGACGAGGAGTGGCCCTCAAGGGCCAAGCCCCTGGCGAGATTGTAAGTATCCGGACTCCTAGATGATTTACAATTTTTCTTTTTGTCACATAGTGTCTTTCTAATTCCGCATACAACCCTGTAGTCCGCCCAAGGACGATCTTCCCGCTTCGTCGAGCGGGTCCTTGGGCACGTCGGATATGGATTCTCTTCCGATCGCCTCCACCCCCCGTGACACTGACGACGCCGAGGTGGGATCCCAGGGGGGACCCACCAGGAGGAGGAGGCTCCGGAGGTGCCGCAGGGCAACCTCCCGGACTTTGCACTGGACTCCGCACTGGAACCTGTAGTGGTTCCGGAGTCCGGCGGGCGGCCCCTTCGTAAGAAGGGCAAGACTGTGACACCGGCGGCCTCCGTCCAACCGGAGGCGCCGGATAACTTGCTGGAGGCGCTCAACGGCGCTTCCCTCGAAGAAGAACATCGCACTGTCATGAGTACGGTGATTCAGAAGGTTCATCTCACCAAGAGCGGGCTGACCGAAGCCTGCAGCAGCCTTCTAACAGGCTTTGAGGTAAGAATTTTAAGATATGTAATATAATACCGCATAGACAGTAGCCCCTGATGCTCGGTTTGGTGTTCGGAAACAAAAGCCGGACTGAGGATCTAAAAAGATATACGCAGGAGTCTGAAAAAATGTGTCAATATGGGATTGCAGGCTGCGCTGCTGACCTCTGCCGCACTGACTGCGGAGGTCAATACCTTGAAGCAGAGCCTCGAGCGGTCCGAGAGCGAGCTCAGTCGTGCCAATAAGCAGCTCAAGGACAAGGAAGGTGAGTAACACCGTATTAAAGTTGTACCTTACAGAAAAGGATTTGGTTGCAAGAGAAATAACAAGGATAACGTGGGTACTACAGAGGCCATGAACGAGGTGGCGACCCTGAAGGAGGCGGTGTCCATGGCTGAACGCAATGCGGCCACGGAACGAGCCGAGCGAGAGAAGCAGGAGGCGTGGGTGGCGGAGGTACAGCAAGAGCTCTAGGCTCTCGTGGAAAAGCACGAGAGTTTGGAGCGTGACTCGAAGACTCGAGAGTCCGAGCTTGCGTCGGCTCTTGAGAGTGCCAAAGCCGCTAAGGCCGATGCCCACAAGGCCCTCCAGGAAATCGAGGATTTGAAGAAAATAGCGGCGGGTAAGGCATTCTTCATGCAAAGCAAGCATGTTAAAGTGAATTACCTGTTACTTACCCGGATTCGGAGCTCTCCAAGAACGTTCGCAGATCTGCCCCACAGCGTGTCCGATGCTGCCGCTTTCTACAGAGCCGAGGAGGGGAGCTCGACGGAGAAGGTCTTCTGGTCTCAGTATGCTGAGGCCGTACATCCGGTGCCCCTTAGCGACCAGCTGAAGCAGCTGGTCGAGCTCCACAAGGTGGCCGAACAGGCCATGAAGGGCCTCATAGTTCGGCTGTGACCCAAGGAGGCCATTCCTGGGAGCTAATTCGGCCTGGTGCGGCGGCTGGTGGATGCGTGTCCCTGGGTTGAAGTCGTCAAGCACTCCGCCTGCATTGAAGGTGCCCGTCGGGCCCTTGCCCGTGCAAAGGTGCACTGGGGCAGGATGGACGCTGAGAAGCTTGTGACGGATGCGCCACCGACGGGCAAGGAGTATCGCACGCCCGAGATGTATTATAAGAGTGTCCTGAAGGGTGCCCGCATGATTGCGGGTGAGTGCTCCAAAGATGTAATATTTGAGTAGACTCGCATTTTGTTATCCTGTGCGCTGAAAACTTTGTTCATATGCGCTAAGCAACGCTTATTGATTTAAAATATTACCTTCTGTGCGGTCATTTATCAAATCTGAGAGATGGCAAGTCGTCGGCTTCAGCCCCCATGCCACAAGTGCTGGAGTGTTCGGGATAAACTTGAGCGCTCTTGTTCCCATTTTTGGGTCCATCTAGGGAGGCACTCAACACAATGAACGAGGCAACCGGACTTATAGTGCTTGAACACTCTCACTTAGCCATAGAATTCTATAATTTTAAATTTTGGCGAAGCCCCTAGTGTTCGGAAGACCGAATTCGGGGCGCTATCCACGCCTGGGCCGAACAAAGCCAGATCCTCGCTCTAAGCGGCATAAGTCTTTAGGGACTCGAAAAAACCCTCTCGAACAGCGACCGGCTCTCGCCTCATCATGACGGTCAATTTTAGCTTTCTCCACCGAGGCGCTCGCCCAGCTCAACTGGGGCGCAATCGCGGTGGTTCTCCCAGTGCTACCTTAGCTGATACAACGGAACGTAAGGTACCAAAACATGGGAGCCGGGCAAACCCAACTATTGACCCAAGACATGATTCGGAGCCGATGCATATAATGCTATAAGTTCAGGGTGCCGCACTTGTGAAAGTGTTCGGGCTTATCACACCATAATGTGGGGAACTTAAGCCCCTGGTGTATTTAGCCGTACCAAAGTGTACGGATGCAATATGTCATAAATGAACATATGTATAAGAAAGAAATGCAATTATAAGCAAAAGGCAATGCATTGTTTATTCAAGAAATACTGCCATGAATGCAGAACGATACAAATAGTGCGGTAAGCAAGGGATGGGACTATTAAACATGTCCCCCTCCAGGGGTAGGCTGCGGAATGGTGTATAAAACAGATTTAATGCTCGTAATGGAGACCACCTGGATACTCGTCGTAGCCTTTCTCCTTCCCTGGCTGTTGCATCGTGAGTTCGACAGGTCTACTGCCGGACAGGGCCTCTGGTGAAGGAGTCCTGTGGGTAAGAAAAAAGAGAAGGAAATAGAATGACACACTTGGGAGCCCCTGGTGTGGTTGAGCCGCACTCTGGGCCTGTTGTGGTCGTGCCCCTCCCCCTATGCCCATGGTATCTCCAGAGCGTAATGATGTACGCGAAGGACCAGTCTTGCAATTTTGCAAGGGCTGGGGTTGGGGCCGCATTGCTACGCGTGCTCAGAACGTGCCAGGTGGTCTTGTTGTAGGTTACTTCGGGCGCGTTTAGCCGTGTCCGGTCGCTTAACGGCCGGACTCGAGAATTGCCTTAAGAGGCTGCTCTGTACTTCTGCCGCGAGAGCTGCTGTGTGTTCCTCCGTTCAGAGGGAGCGTTCAGTGTTTCCGCTGACTGTGATGACTCCTCGATGGCCTGGCATCTTGAGCTTGAGGTATGCGTAGTGCGGCACCGCGTTGAACTTTGCGAACGCGGTCCGTCCGAGCAGAGCATGATAGCCGCTGCGGAACGGAACTATGTCGAAGATTAACTCCTCGCTTCGGAAGTTATCCGGGGATCTGAAGACCACTTCAAGTGTGACTGAGCCTTTACAATTGGCCTCTACACCTGGTATGACGGCTTTGAAGGTCGTCTTTGTGGGTTTAATCCTTGAGGGGTCTATGCCCATCTTGCACATTGTATCCTGATAAAGCAGGTTCAGGCTACTGCCGCCGTCCATCAGGACTCTGGTGAGGTGAAATCCATCGACGATTGGGTCTAAAACCAATGCGGCGAATCCGCCATGGCGGATACTGGTGGGGTGGTCCCTTCGATCAAAAGTGATCGGGCGGGAGGACCATGGGTTGAACTTCGGGGCGACTGGCTCCATCGCGTATACATCCCTGAGTGCACGCTTCCGCTCCCTCTTGGGTATGTGGGTTGCGTATATCATGTTCACCGTCCGCACTTGTGGGGGGAAACCCTTCTGTCCTCTATTGTTCGGCGGTTGGGTCTCTTCCTCGTCATCGCTGTGCAGCCCCTTGTCATTGTTTTTGGCAATTAGCTTGCTTGCCTGCTTGAATACCCAACAGTCCCTATTGGTGTGATTAGCTGGCTTTTCGGGGGTGCCGTGTATCTGGCACGAGCGGTCGAGTATTCGGTCCAAATTGGACGGACCCGGAGTAGTTCTTTTGAATGGCTTTTTCCGCTGACCGGGTTTGGAGCCTCTGAATCCGGTGTTGACTGTCGTATCCTCAGTGTTATCGCCGTTAACGCGGCGTTTGTTTTTGTTGCGACGCGACCTGCCATTGCGGTCCTTGGTATCTGGACTGCCAGAATTTTTGCTGAGGTTGTTACTGCGGGCTAGCCAGCTGTCCTCTCCCACGCAGAAGCGGGTCATGAGTGATGTGAGGGCTGCCATGGATTTCGGCTTTTCCTGTCCTAGGTGCCGGGCAAGCCACTCGTGCAGATGTTATGTTTGAAGGCTGCGAGGGCCTCTGCATCCGGACAGTCGACGATTTGATTTTTCTTTGTTAAGAACCGTGTCCAGAATTGTCTGGCCGATTCGTCTGGCTGCTGAATTATGTGGCTTAGGTCATCAGCGTCTGGTGGTCGCACATATGTGCCCTAGAAGTTGTCAAGGAATGCGGCTTCCAGGTCCTCCCAACACCCAATTGATTCTGCTGGCAAGCTGTTAAGCCAATGCCGAGTTGGTCCTTTAAGCTTGAGTAGGAGATATTTGATGGCGTTAAGATCATCACCGCGGGCCATGTGGATATGAAGGAGATAGTCTTCGATCCAAACCGCGGGGTCTGTTGTTCCATCATAGGATTCGATATTCACGGGTTTAAACCCTTCGGGGATTTGATGATCCATTACTTCATCTGTGAAGCATAGTGGGTGTGCGGCGCCTCTGTATTGGGCTATATCGCGACGTAGCTCAAACGAGCTTTGTCTACTGTGTTCAGCCCGGCCGGACTTGCTATGTTCGGCGCGACGGTTGTCGTTGCGTATCATGGGGCACCCACGCGATTCGTAGATCGATCTTGATTGTATTGCCTTATCCTCCAATATATCTCGCAAGTCCGGAGCATTCCCTGTGGCTTTGTGCTTTTCGAGTGATGCCGGGGTACGGTTTTAGTGTAGGGCCTAGAGGCCTCTCTGTCGTGGCCACGGGGTGGTCGGTCAGCCGTATTGTGCGCTGGTGATGCAGGTTTATATGCCTCCTCCTCTAATCGGGGGAGTAGCTTGCGTTTGGGGTAACTTTTGGAGGGGCGTTCGAGTTCATGCTCTTCGGCCGCAAGGACTTTAGTCCATCTGTCGGCTAGCAGATCTTGATCAGCTCTAAGCTGTTGCTGCTTTTTCTTGAGGCTGCTTGCCATGGCTGCGTTTAAAACGCTCTTGTTCGACGGGATCCTCAGGCACGACGAATTCGTCGTCGTCGAGGCTTGCCTCGTCTCCAGAGGGAGGCATGTAATTATCATCCTCTACCTCTTCGTCTGCCGCTCTCTCATGAGGGCTGGCTTCTGCGTCCTCCTGTGCTAAATCTTGCTGGAGGGGGTTGTCTTCGGCACTGTCTGGGGTGTTATTATCTCCGGTGCCGGAATCTCCATTCTTGCTATGGCGAGATTTAGAGCGGCGGCGCTGACGTCGGCGCTTAGGCTGTTTCTTGGAGGGGTCTTCCTCCGCTGCTTCCTCGCCATTCCCATCCTTTGGGATGTCCACCATGTATATGTCATATGATGAGCTGGCCTTCCAGTGCCCCGTAGGCGCTGGTTCTTGGTCGTCTCCGACATCGTCGTCCATACCGCCGATGTCTTCGGAGTCGTAGTCTAGCATGTCGGTTAGATCGTCGACAGTGGCTACAAAGTGGGTGGTGGGTGGGCTTTCAATTTCTTTGTCGTCCGCATCCCAACCGTCCTGACCGTAGTTCGGCCAGGGCTCTCCCGATAACGAGAGATACTTTAGCGAATTCAGGATGTCGCTGAAAGGTGAGTGTTGAAAGATGTCCGCGACGGTGAACTCCATGATCGGCACCCAATCAGATTCGATTGGAGGGGACGCAGGAGGTTCGGAGTCCGGCGAGGAGTCCGGCACCTCAGAGTCACGAGCCTCACAAGGGACAAGGTCGATATTTGGCTCCATCGTCGTAGATGTAGCAGCCCCCGAGGCGGTGTCTAGCCACCCATCCTCGATCTGCACAGTCGGCTCCGAATTGAGGATCAGAGCGGACTCGTGTGCGGCCTCCAGGGCACTGTCCGGCAGCAGAGCTAAGTCATGCCCATCGTGCAGTGCGGCGCGCTCGGCTGTGGCTCGAATCGATCGAAGATCAAGTCTCCGCGGATGTCAGCCGTGAAGTTCAGACTTCCAAATCTGACCTGATGGCCAGGGGCGTAGCTTTCAATCTGCTCCAGATGGCCAAGCGAATTGGCCCGCAGTGCAAAGCCGCCGAATACGAAGATCTGTCTGGGGAGAAAAGTCTCACCCTGGACCGCGTCGTTGTTGATGATCGAAGGAGCCATCAAGCCTATCAGTGACGACACAGAGGAACTATCAATGAAAGCACCAATGTCGGTGTCAAAACCGGCGGATCTTGGGTAGGGGGTCCCAAACTGTGCGTCTAGGCGGATGGTAACAGGAGACAAGGGACACGATGTTTTTACCCAGGTTTGGGCCCTCTCGAAAGAGGTAAAACCCTACTCCTGCTTGATTGATATTGATGATATGGGTAGTACAAGAGTGGATCTACAACGAGATCAAGGAGGCTAAACCATAGAAGCTAGCCTATGGTATGATTGTTGTTGTTGTCCTACGGACTAAAACCCTCCGGTTTATATAGACACGGGAGGGGGCTAGGGTTACACAGAGTCGGTTACAATGGTAGGAGATCTACATATCCGTATCACCAAGCTTGCCTTCCACGCCAAGGAAAGTCCCATCCGGACACGGGACGAAGTCTTCGATCTTGTATCTTCATAGTCTTCGAGGATGGCAGATAATGATAGTTCGGCTATCCGGACACCCCCTAGTCCAGGACTCCCTCACCGACCCCTGGAGCATGAGCGGTGCGTAGCGCATGGCGATACGATGATTGGCACCGGTGATGCCAATGGCCGTGGTGTAGTCGGTGAGCCAGTTCTGGCTTCACGGTCCCATTGTACATGGGGGTGTCACGAGGGAGCACAACCCACCTGGGCACGCCAAGGAGCCCCGTCGTGCCCTGGTGAATTGTGCTCACCCAGTCCCACCTCTGGTGCCCCTCTTCTTGTATATAAGTCATTTTGACCTAGAAAAAGAATATGGAGAGGACTTTCAGGACGAAGCGCCGCCGTCTCGAGGCGGGACCTGGGCAGGAGCACTTTTGCCCACCGGCGAAGTGATTCCACCAGGGGAACTTCCCACCTTGTCGTGGTGGGCGCACGGCAGATGCCAAGGGATGGCTAAAGAGAGGAGGAGGCTCAAGGGCGCTGGTGGGCTCCAGAGGCGAGGTTGGCATGCACGGGCGTGGGACACTAGACATACCCAGGTTCGGGGCTCTCCGGAGAGATATCACCCCTAGTCCTGCCGAGTTTGGTTAGATGATGGATAGTACAATGTTGCTCCGGGAGCTGTATGGAGGAGGAAGGAAGCTGGCCAAGTCATGGGCTGCTCCTTCTCTCCGGTACTGTTGTTGGGTGGCTAGTCGTATGCTTCTGCTTCTTGCTTTTCGTCTCTGTGTGTCGTATGGTGATGTCGATGCGATGCCCCTGTGGGCGTGGGTTCCTGGGGGGTTTTATAGATCAACCCACCTAGGGTTACAATGGTAATATGCCGAGTCGGTGGGTCCGTTTTGTCGGCGCCCGGGACTCCGAGCTGGTTTCCGCTTGTGGGCCTGTGGTTCGCTAGGTTCCCCTAGGCGCGGGCCCCATGTGCCTAGAGGACTGTGCGCCGTCTTGTCGATCGTCGGGTCATGGCCGAGTCGAGTCGTGTACAGTGCTCTCCGTCAGGCCGCCGCTTGCTGTCGTCAGCAGTGAGGGCGGGAGCACTGTAGCCAGGCCAGCCTTGGTCAGCGGGTAGGTGAAGGGCACTATTGCCACACCCCGGCTGACCACAGGTATGGTGGAAACTGTTGCCTTGGTCATCGGTGGCTTGGGTCTCGTCCCATTGTACGGCCTGCATGGGACGGGAGCTGACCCGTGGCTGGGTTGCCATGGGCGCCACGGGTGGTGCTGGCTTGCCGCGGAAGCCTTGGTTGCACCGGGTCGAGTTGTCTTGCGCCAGTTGTTGTGGCCGGGTTGACATACCATGCCGCGTCAGAGAGTTTGGCCAGGTTGCGGGTCCTGTCGGGTCGAGCGACCCGACCAAGCGCGTGCCGACTTGCGGGGCGATGCGGGCCCCGCTGTTTTTGAAGAGGATCCGGGTTCCGTTGCCTGCCCGTGGTTCATCCCCCCGACACACCTGGAGGGGGAAATCGTCACCAACAACTCTCCCATCTTGGGGAGGGCTATCTTCATCAACATCTTCAATATCACCATCTCATCTCAAACCCTAGTTCATCTCTTGTGTTCAATCTTTGTACCGGAACTATAGATTGGTGCTTGTGGGTGACTAGTATTGTTGATTACATCTTGTAGTTGATTACTATATGGTTTATTTGGTGGAAGATTATATGTTCAGATCCATTATGCTATTTAATACCCCTCTGATCTTGAGCATGATTATCATTTGTGAGTAGCTACTTTGGTTCTTGAGGTCACGGGAGAAATCATGTTGCAACTAATCATGTGAACTTGATATGTGTGTGATATTTTGATGATATGTATGTTGTGATTCCCTTGGTGGTGTCATGTGAACGTCGACTAGATGACACTTCACCATATTTGGGCCTAAGGGAATGCATTGTGGATTAGTTGTTAGATGATGGGTTGCGAGAGTGACAGAAGCTTAAACCCTAGTTTATGCGCTATTCTGTAAGGGACCGATTGGATCCAAAAGTTTAATGCTATGGTTAGAATTTATTCTTAATACTTTTCTCATAGTTGCGGATGCTTGCGAGGGGGTTAATCATAAGTAGGAGGTTTGTTCAAGTAAGAACAGCACCTAAGCACCGGTCCACCCACATACCAAATTATCAAAGTAGCCAACATGATGAAAGTGACTAGATGAAATTCCCGTGTACCCTCAAGAACACTTTGATTATCATAAGAGGCCGTTTTGGCATGTCCTTTGCCTCAAAAGGATTGGGCTATCTTTCTGCGCTTTTGTTACTACTACCATTACTTGCTCGTTACAAATTATCTTGTTATCAAACTACTCTGTTACATACAATTTTAGCACTTGCAGACATTACCTTGCTGAAAACCACTTGTCATTTCCTTCTGCTCCTCGTTGGGTTCGACACCCTTACTTATCGAAAAGGCTACAATTGACCCCATACACTAGTGGGTCATCACTGGTCCCTCCAACTTTAGGGGAAGGTATTTGATGGCGTGGAGGTCATCTCCGCGAGCCAAGTGAATGTGGAGAAGAAAATCCTCAATCCAGACGGTAGGCTCTGTCGTTCCATCGTACTGCTCGATGTTCACGGGTTTAAACCCTTACAGAAATTGGTGCTGCATTACTTCATCAGTAAAGCACATAGGGTGCATGGCACCTCTATACTGGGCGACATCACAACGGAGTTTGGATGACATCTGTGTTCGGTTCTGACCCCGATCTCGATGTTGTTCATCGCGCCAGGTTTGGTGGCCGTCATCTCGTGCCGGAGCACGTCCTTTGGATCCATAGATTGATCTAGTCTGGCCACCTTTATTGGTCAGGTCCTGATGTAAGTTGTATGTGTAGTCTGGAGCCGCTGTATCTTTGCCTCTACGGCGAGGGGTGCAGGCTGATGTTTGGCGTGATGAGCCGTCTTGTCCCGTCCACACGGTGGTGAGTCTGGTTGATCAACATAATTGTATTTTGACCATATTGGCTCAAGGGCTTCATCGTCGAATTGTGGCAGCATCCTGCGCTTGGGGTAACTCTTTACTGGTCGCTCAAGGCCGTATTCTTCGGTGGCTAGGACCTTGGTCCATCTGTCGTTGAGCGTGTCTGATACGTCTCAGTCGTATCTACTTTTCCAAACACTTTTGCCCTTGTTTTGGACTCTAACTTGCATGATTTGAATGGAACTAACCCGGACTGACGCTGTTTTCAGCAGAACTGCCATGGTGTTATTTTTGTGCAGAAATAAAAGTTCTCGGAATGACCTGAAAATCCACGAAGCAACTTTTCAGAATTAATAAAAAATACTGGCGAAAGAATCAACATCAGGGGGCCCACACCCTGTCCACGAGGGTGGGGGGCGCGCCCCCTCCCCCTGGGCATGCCCCCTACCTCGTGGACCCCTAGACATCCACTAACCTCAACTCCAACTCCATATATTGGCTTTCACGAAGGAAAAAATTAGAGAAAAAATTTCATCGCGTTTTGCGATATGGAGCCGCCGCCAAGCCCTAATCTTTCTCGGGAGGGCTGATCTAGAGTCCGTTCGAGGCTCCGGAGAGGGGGATTCATCAACGTCGTCATCATCAACCATCCTCCATCACCAATTTCATGATGCTCACCGCCGTGCGTGAGTAATTCCATCCTAGGCTTGCTGGACGGTCATGGGTTGGATGAGATTTACCATGTAATCAAATTAGTTTTGTTAGGGTTTGATCCCTAGTATCCACTATGTTCTGAGATTGATGTTGCTATGACTTTGCTATGCTTAATGCTTGTCACTAGGGCCCGAGTGCCATGATTTCAGATCTGAACCTATTATGTTTTCATGAATATATGTGAGTTCTTGATGCTATCTTGCAAGTCTATAGTCACCTATTATGTGTTATGATCCGACAACCCCGAAGTGAAAATAATTGGGATACTTCTCGGTGATGACCGTGGTTTGAGGAGTTCATGTATTCACTATGTGTTAATGCTTTGGTCCGGTACTCTATTAAAAGGAGGCCTTAATATCCCTTAGTTTCCATTAGGACCCCGCTACCACGGGAGGGTAGGACAAAAGATGTTATGCAAGTTCTTTTCCATAAGCACCTATGACTATATTCAGAATACATGCCTACATTACATTGATGAACTAGAGCTAGTTCTGTGTCACCCTATGTTATAACTATTATATGATAAATCGCATCCGACATAATTATCCATCACCGATCCAATGCCTACGAGCTTTTCACATATTGTGCTTTTCTTATTTACTTTACCGTTGCTACTATTACAAATACTACAAAACTGCTACCGTTACTTTTGCCACTATTATCGTTACTTCCATACTACTTTGCTACTAAATACTTTGCTGTAGATACTAAGTTATCCAGGTGTGGTTGAATTGACAACTCAACTGCTAATACTTGAGAATATTCTTTGGCTCCCCTTGTGTCGAATCAATAAATTTGGGTTGAATACTCTACCCTCGAAAATTGTTGCGGTCCCCTATACTTGTGGGTTATCAGGACTATTTTCTAGCGCCGTTGCCGGGGAGCATAGCTCTATTCTTTGAGTCACTTGGGATTTATATTTGCTGATCACTATGAGGAACTTGAAAGACGAAAGAACTAAGATTTATCCCTCAACTACGAGGGGAGGTAAGGAACTACCATCTAACTCTGCACTAGATTTTCTCCTTCTGTTATGAGTAAGCTTGCGACACCTAAACTTGCTTCTGCTATTAATTCTGATATGTCGCATGTTATTGATGATGCCACTTCTGCTATGCATGATACTTATGATGAAACTACTTCTGTGCTTGATACTATTGTGCCATTAGGTGAATTTCTTGATGAACAACTTGCTAGGGTTGGAGAGAATGAAATTGTTGAAACTGATATTATTGAAGATAGTGATGATGAAGGTTCTCCCCCCTAAGTATGAATTACCTGTTGTTCCTGAGGGTTATGTTATGGATGAAACTACTAGAGATATTCTTGCTTGCAATGATAGATCTGATCTTAAGAAGTTATTAGTTAAACTGAAACAAAAATCTCTAAATGCTAGAATGAAATATGACCCTGCTTTTGCTACTTCACCTATCTTTGTTACTGATAAGGATTATGAATTCTCTGTCGATCCTGAGATAATTACTTTGGTTGAATCTGATCCTTTTTATGGTTATGAATCTGAAACTGTTGTGGCACATCTTACTAAGTTAAATGATATAGCCACCCTGTTCACTAATGATGAGAAATCCCTCTACTATTATATCCTTAAGATATTTCCATTCTCATTAAAGGGTGTGCTAAAACTTGGTTTAATTCTCTTGATCCTGGTTGTGTGCGTAGTCCCCAGGATATGATCTATTACTTCTCTGCTAAATATTTCCCAGCTCATAAGAAACAAGCTGCCTTGAGGGAAATACATAATTTTGTGCAAATTGAAGAAGAGAGTCTCCCACAAGCTTGGGGGAGGCTTCTCCGATTACTTAATGCTTTGCCTGATCATCCTATTAAGAAAAATGAAATACTTGATATCTTTTATAATGGACTAACTGATGCTTCCAAGGACCACTTGGATAGTTGTGCTGGTTGTGTTTTCAGGGAAAGAACAGTCGATCAAGCTGAATTGTTATTGAATAATATGTTGACTAATGAAAATAATTGGACTCTTCCTGAGCCAACTCCTAAACCAACTCCGAAGAAGAGGGGTGTTCTATTTCTCAGTCCTGAAGATATGCAAGAGGCAAAGAAATCTAGGAAAGAAAAAGGTATTAAAGCTGAAGATGTTAAGAATTTACCTCCTGTTGAAGAAATACATGGTCTTGATATACCACTTATTGAAGAAACACATGGTCTTGTTAACCCGACACAGGTAGTATAGGTAAATTCTCTCTATAGGTATGATAAAGTTGAAATCTCGTCTACTAAGTTTGCTAGCCAATGCTTGGATGAATTTGATGACTTTATAGCTAGACAAGAAAACTTTAATGCCTATGTTGGTAGAGAATTAAAGAGTAATTCTTACATGATTGGACGCTTGAGTGATTATATGGCTAGAGTTAAAGGTGAACTTAAACTCATTAGTAAATATGCTTCTATGGTTACCACTCAATCAGAACAAGTACTTAAAGCTCAAAATGATTTGCTCGATGAATTAAATAATAAACATAATTTTGCTGTTAGAGTGGCTACTAGAACTGGTAGAATGAATCGGGAACCTTTGTATCCTGAAGGCCACCCTAAGAGAATTGAGCAAGATTCTCAGAGAAATAATTTAGATGCACCTAGTCCTTCTAAAAAGAAGAAAAAGAAAAATGATAGGACTTTGCATGCTTCTAGTGAACTTGTTATAGACACACCTGAGAAACCCAATGATATTTCTATTTCTGATGCTGAAACACAATCTGGTGATGAACATGAACCTAGTGATAATGTTAATGATAATGTTCATGTTGATGCTCAACCTAGCAATAATAATGAAGTAGAGATTGAACCTGCTGTTGATCTTGATAACCCACAATCAAAGAATCAACGTTATGATAAGAGAGACTTTGTTGCTAGGAAGCACGGTAAAGAAAGAGAACCATGAGTTCAGAAACCCATGCTTTTCCTACTAAGCCATCCAAGAAAAAGGATGATGAGGATTTTGAGCGCTTTGCTGAAATGATTAGACCTATCTTCTTACGTATGTAGCAACCCGACCTCAGATGGTCAAGTCTCTATGCTCCGGTGTCATCCCTGGATCAGTAATGCTGACACCACACAGTACTTCGAAGGATTTATAACAGAGTAGCAATCACACACTTATTACATCGTTTGTCCAAAAGTGGACTTATTACAATAATCATGGCTTAAGGCCATCTAAATACGATAACAGCGGAAGACTTGGAAGATAAGTGAGTCCATCAACTCCAACGGCATCACTGAGTATAGAACCACGACCTAAAAGCACCTTACTCGTCGTCTGAAAAGTCTGCAACATGAAAGTTGCAGCCCGAAAATGGGTCAGCGCATGGAATATGCTGGCAAAGTAACACACAGAGAGTATTGAATGATAAGCCTATACTACATGCATATATGGCTGGTAGAAAAGCTCTATGGTTACAGTTTTTGCATAAAGCCAGTTTTTCCCTACTACAAAGGAATAAATTTATTTAACTATCATGGTGGTTGTTAAACATTGAGAATGGTTGACAGCATCCTCAATCCCAATTAAAAAGTACTCATTAACAAACCCATCAATATTAAATTAGAGTAACATGTTGAGATTCACAGAATATTCAAGTACTAGATACTCAAGATGTCCATAACCGGGGACACGGCTAATCATGATTAGTTTGTACACTCTGCAGAGGTTTGCGCACTTTTCCCCACAAGACTCGATCGCCTCTGTTTGGTTTCTCGCACTACATGGTGTTTGAGAAACGGATGACCGAGACACAGTCTTTCAGAAGCGCTAGCACCTTACGATGGGTAGACCCGTACACCTACATCCCCTACATCTGCTAGTCCACCACTATAAGAGTTCGCACAACTTAGTCAACTATGCCAGAGCCCATAATGGCTTGTGGCTGCACACGTAAGTTACTAGTATGAATTATCTTATGATCCCTTTGAGCCTGGGTGGCGGTCCATAGGAAAATCACACGGTACCCCCGGGATTTCCAAAAAAACAGGCAAGTCCTGGTAACCCCAGGTGCCTCAATCCACCCAGATGTGTATTTAAGTTGCCACCTTAGATAAACCATTAATTAACAATCTCACTGTTGGAAATATGCCCTAGAGGCAATAATAAAAGCATTATTATTATATTTCCTTGTTCATGATAATTGTCTTTATTCATGCTATAATTGTGTTATCCGGAAATCGTAATACATGTGTGAATAACAGACACCAACGTGTCCCTAGTAAGCCTCTAGTTGACTAGCTTGTTGATCAATAGATAGTCATGGTTTCCTGACTATGGACATTGGATGTCATTGATAACGAGATCACATCATTGGGAGAATGATGTGATGGACAAGACCCAATCCTAAACATAGCACAAGATCGTATAGTTCGTTTGCTAGAGTTTTCCAATGTCAAAGTATCTTTTCCTTAGACCATGAGATCGTGTAACTCCCGGATACCGTAGGAGTGCTTTGGGTATACCAAACGTCACAACGTAACTGGGTGACTATAAAGGTAGACTACGGGTATCTCCGAAAGTGTCTGTTGGGTTGACATGGATCAAGATTGGGATTTGTCACTCCGTATGACGGAGAGGTATCACTGGGCCCACTCGGTAATGCATCATCATAATGAGCTCAGAGTGACCAAGTGTCTGGTCACGGGATCATGCATTACGGTACGAGTAAAGTGACTTGCCGGTAACGAGATTGAACGAGGTATTGGGATACCGACGATCGAATCTCGGGCAAGTAACATATCGATTGACAAAGGGAATTGAGTACGGGGTTGATTGAATCCTCGACATCGTGGTTCATCCGATGAGATCATCGTGGAGCATGTGGGAGCCAACATGGGTATCCAGATCCCGCTGTTGGTTATTGACCGGAGAGTCGTCTCGGTCATGTCTGCTTGTCTCCCGAACCCGTAGGGTCTACACACTTAAGGTTCGGTGACGCTAGGGTTATGAAGATATGTATATGCAGAAACCCGAATGTTGTTCGGAGTCCCGGATGAGATCCCGAACGTCACGAGGAGTTCCGGAATGGTCCGGAGGTAAAGAATTATATATAGGAAGTGCTGTTTCGGCCATCGCGACAAGTTTCAGGGTTATCGGTATTGTACCGGGACCACCGGAGGGGTCCCGGGGGCCCACCGGGTGGGGCCACCTGTCCCGGGGGGCCACATGGGCTGTAGGGGGTGCGCCTTGGCCTTCATGGGCCAAGGGCACCAGCCCCTATAGGCCCATGCACCTAGGGTTTCCACCTAGGAGGAGTCCTAGTGGTGGAAGGCACCCCTAGGTGCCTTGGGGGGGAGGGAAACCTCCCCTTGGCCGCCGCCCCCCCTAGTAGATCTCATCTACTAGGGCCGGCGCCCCCCCCCCCCCATGGCACCCCTATATATAGTGGGGGGAGAGGAGGGAAACACACCAGCCCCTGGCGCCTCCCTCTCTCCCCGTTACGTCTCTCTCTCGTAGTCTCGGCGAAGCCCTGCTTCTGTGACGCCCTGCATCCACCACCACGCCGTCGTGCTGCTGGATCTTCATCAACCTCTCCTCCCCCCTTGTTGGATCAAGAAGGAGGAGACGTCTCCCGTCCCGTACGTGTGTTGAACGCGGAGGTGTCATCCGTTCGGCGCTTGGTCATCGGTGATTTGGATCACGTCGAGTACGACTGCATCATCATCGTTCTTTTGAATGCTTCCGTGCGCGATCTACAAAGGTATGTAGATGCATCTAATGACTCGTTGCTAGATGAACTCCTAGATGGATCTTGGTGAAACGAGTAGGAAAATTTTTGTTTTCTGCAACGTTCCCCAACACTCACATCTGTCATGGATATTCACTCACCCAATCCACGTCTACTGGCATAGCATGGCATAATAAGCAAACGCAGAAGTAACTCCCAAAGGTTTCATAAGTAAAACAGGTAATAGGTACTACCTCATCTACTTCCCATCCCACAATTTAATTAGATCCTAATCATGCAATGTGTGAGGATTGATCTAATGCACGAAAACTGGGTAGTAGAAAAGGTATGATCAAGTGTTACTTGCCTTGCTGATGATCCGCGAAACCTAGAGATTCGAAGTAACAAGCGGCGCACTCCGGGTGATCTATCGCAGTCAAACAACAAGCATACAATAAGTACTCATCTAATGCATAGGTAAAACAATAATGAAAGATCTAACCAGAAAGTTCAACTTAAGAACCCTGGTTGCAAAAAGAATCAAATCGAATAAAGCAACGAAAGTCAAACGGCGAGAGAAAACAACTCGGTTCTAGCAATTTGAACCTAAGTCAAATTTTACAGTAGCAAAACTTGGTTTAAGTTGATTAATCGGAACGGCGGTTTTGAAACAAAACTCCAGGCGCTTGAGTCACCTGATTCCGATAAACGAGCGAGAAGATAAACTAGAAAGAAGATCAGATCTGAAATCGCTATCGGAAAATAGCGGAATAAATCCGACTAAAAGAAAAACGACGAATGGTCAAACGAACGGACGTTCGTTAACCGAGGCTAACCGGTGATTACGTTCGTTGAGACGAACGGTCTGGCGAACGCTCGCTAAACAAAACCGGAAAGAAAAACCGGTGAGAAAAACCAATCTAGGGTTTCGGAAAAGAAAACCGAAACGAAAAACCGATCTAGAAAACTGGAACGGTTTACGAGAAAAACCGAACCGAGGGGAAAAAGTGACGCAGCGCGGGACTAGTACCTCGAAGAGGCGAGGGGCTCTGGCGGCGGCGGCGTTGGGCGGCGGCGGCAAGCGGCGGCGGCGGCGTTGGCAGGCGGCGGCAGCGTGGGTGAGGAGCGGCGGCGGCGGCGCTAGCTACTGCTGCTGCTGCGCTGCGCTGGGGAGGAGAGGTTTTGATTTGATGTTTAGAGGGGGGTGCTTGGGTATTTATATTGGGGAGGGGAGAGTTTTGCTTGGAGGAGGGATCAAGGAATAAGAGTAGGAATAGGAATCCTAGAAACAAAAAACGGAATAACGAAACGGGGTCCAAATCCTACTAGGATTTGCAAAAGAAAAGGAAACAGCGGCGGCGGCTGTCCCTGGCGCGGCGGCGCTGGCGCGCGCGCGCGTGCGGCCTGGCGCGGCGGCCTGGCGGCTGGCTCGACCGGCTGGGCCTTTGGCCAAGTTGCGCTGCGGCATTTTTTTTTTAAATCGGTTTCGCGCGCGGAAAAATACAGAAAAGAAAATCTACCGGACTCCAAAAATTACAAAGTAAATTTTCCCCGACTCCTAAAAATGAGTCGAACAAAATGAACTTTTACTCGGGGCCTAAAATGCAATTTTTGAAAATACGCATTTTTTCCTAAGGCAAATAAACTCCGAGAAAAATCCAAAATTTGATTTATTTGTTAAATCTTCATTTTTCCTAAATTTTTGGGAAAGTCATATTATTCCCTCTCATATTTTTGATATTGGAAAAATATTTGAAGATAAAATAAATAAACCCAAATGATCCTCTTTTCAAAATTTTGAGAGAACTCAAATATGAAAATTTCGAAATCTCCAACTCTCTCCGTGGATCCTTGAGTTGCATGAAATTTCTAGGATCAACAAATGCAAGAAAATATGTAATGCATGATGATCTAATGTATAACATTCCAAATTGAAAATTTGGGATGTTACAAACCTACCCCCCTTAAGATGAATCTCGCCCTCGAGATTCGGGTTGGCTAGAAAATAGGTGAGGGTGGTCCTTGAGCAAATCTTCTTCTCTCTCCCAGGTGGCTTCATCCTCAGTGTGGTGGCTCCACTGAACCTTGCAAAACTTGATAACCTTGCTGCGAGTAATCCTGCTGGCGTGTTCGAGAATCCTGACTGGTTTCTCCTCATATGTTAAATCATCCTTCAACTGAATTGCTTCAAGTGGCACTGTATCTCTTAGCGGTACCTCTGCCATCTCGGCGTGACATTTCTTCAGCTGAGAAACATGGAATACGTCATGAACTCCTGACAGTCCTTCTGGTAATTCCAACTTATAAGCAACTTCTCCCATGCGTTGCAAAATCTTATACGGTCCAACGAAACGTGGTGCTAATTTTCCTTTAACTCCAAAACGCTTAACTCCTCGAAGTGGGGATACTCTAAGATAAACTCTGTCTCCAACTTCATATTCTATCGCCTTGCGTTTTGAATCCGCATAGCTCTTCTGTCTAGACTGGGCTACCTTGAGCCTGTCGCGAATCATTTTAACTTTCTGTTCAGACTCCTTAATCAAATCTGGCCCAAACAACTGACGGTCTCCAACTTCGTCCCATGACAACGGTGTCCTGCACCTTCTTCCGTATAAAGCTTCGAAAGGTGCCATCTTCAAGCTGGTTTGGTAACTGTTGTTATAAGAAAATTCCGCATACGGCAAGTTATCGTCCCAACTAGATCCATAATCTAGTGCACAAGCTCTCAGCATATCTTCCAAAATCTGATTGACTCTCTCAGTCTGTCCATCTGTCTGTGGGTGAAAAGCTGTACTGAATTCCAGCCTGGTTCCCAATGTTTCATGCAACTGATTCCAAAACTTTGAGGTAAATTGGGTTCCTCTATCTGATACGATACTCCTCGGAACTCCGTGCAAACACACAATTCTGGTCATGTATATCTTTGCCAACTTAGCACTGCTATAGGTAGTCCTGACTGGAATGAAATGCGCTACCTTCATCAAACGGTCGACTATCACCCAAATTGAGTCATAGCCTGAACGAGTCTTTGGTAAACCCATGATGAAATCCATGCCTAGCTTATCCCACTTCCATTCGGGTATCGGCAATGGTTGCAACAATCCTGCTGGCTTCTGATGTTCTGCCTTCACTCTCTGACATACATCACAAACTGCTACATACTCTGCAATATCCTTCTTCATTCCGGTCCACCAGAACGTTTCCTTCAAATCCAAATACATCTTGGTATTTCCTGGGTGAATCGAATAGGGTGAATCATGTGCCTCTTGCAAAATCAACTTCCTGATCTCCGGGTCATTTGGCACATAAACACAGTCCTCAAACCATAGGGCATCGTGCTCATCCTCACGAAATCCCTTTGCTTTTCCTTTGCTCATTTTCTTCTTTATATCCGCGATCTCCTTATCATTTTTCTGACCTTCTCTGATTCTATCCATCAAGGTAGACTGAATCTCCAATGCTGCTACATAGCCTCTCGGAACTATTTCCAAACATAGCTCACGAAGATCCTCTGCTAATTCCTTTGGTATCTCTCCCGTCATCAGCGTATTGACATGGCTCTTGCGGCTCAATGCGGCAGCTACTACATTAGCCTTTCCGGGATGATAGTGCAATCTTATATCATAATCCTTGATGAGCTCCAACCATCTCCTTTGTCTAAGGTTAACTCCTTCTGCGTGAAAATGTACTTCAAACTCTTGTGATCCGTGTACACCTCACAATGATTTCCAATGAGGAAATGTCTCCATGTCTTCAATGCATGCACTACAGCTGCTAACTCCAAATCATGTGTGGCATAATTCAATTCATGAGGTTTCAGTTGTCATGAAGCATACGAAACAACTCTTCCTTCCTGCATAAGCACAGCTCCAAGTCCTCGACGTGAAGCGTCGCAATACACCTCATAATCCTTGGTCTGATCTGGCAAAATTAACACTAGTGAGGTAACCAACCTTTTCTTCAACTCCTGAAAACTTGTCTCACAATCCTCAGTCCATATGAACTTGGTATCCTTTTTCAGCAACTCCGTCATAGGCTTTGCAATCTTTGAGAAATTCTCAATAAATCTCCGGTAGTATCCTGCGAGTCCAAGAAAACTTCGGATCTCTCCAACTGTCGTTGGTGCTTCCCATTTGGTTACGGTCTCAACCTTTGTGGGGTCAACTGCTATACCTTCTCCGGATATAACATGTCCAAGAAATCCAACTTCCTTTAGCCAAAACTCACATTTGCTGAACTTGGCATATAACCGATGTTCCCTTAGTTTCTCCAAAACCAATCGCAAATGTTCCTTATGTTCCTCTTCGTTCTTCGAGTAAACTAAAATATCATCAATGAACACCACGACGAACTTATCCAAAAACTCCATAAACACTTTGTTCATCAGGTTCATGAAATAGGCAGGTGCGTTAGTCAATCCAAATGACATAACGGTATACTCATACAGTCCATATCTTGTGGTAAATGCCGTCTTAGGTATGTCCTGCTCTCGAATCTTCAACTGATGGTACCCTGATTGCAAATCGATCTTGGAAAACACCTTAGCTCCTTGCAAACGATCAAACAGATCATTTATCATTGGTAGTGGGTACTTGTTCTTGATTGTTACTGCATTCAATCCACGGTAATCAACAACCATCCTTAACGATCCATCCTTCTTCTCCACTAATAGTACGGGTGATCCCCAAGGCGAAGAACTTTGGGCGTATATAACCCTTATCCAATAGCTCCTTGATCTGCTTCTTGATTTCCGCCAAATCCTGTGCGGGCATCCTGTACGGTCGCTTCGATATTGGGCCTGTTCCTGGCAAAAGCTCAATCAAAAACTCAATGTCTCTATCCGGTGGCATTCCTGGCAATTCCTCAGGAAATACATCAGGGTAATCCTTCACCACGGGTACCTCTTCCTGCACAACTCCTGATAAGGAATTTACTTGATTTCTTTTTGATCCATGCCGTGATACATACTTGATCCTTCTTCCTTCTGGCGTCGTGAGCAAAATCGTCCTACTTGCGCAATCGATGTTTCCTCCATACATCGACAGCCAATCCATACCGAGAATCACATCCAAACCTTGGGATTCCAGAACGATCAAATCCGATGGGAATACATGCCTTCCTATACTCAATGGCACTTGAAAACATCCTTGTATGGCCATGTACTCTGCTCCTGGTGAGCTTACTAACATAGGAGTTATAAGAATCTTAGTGGGCAGGCTATACTTTTCTACAAATCCCCTTGATATGTATGAATGTGATGCACCAGTATCGAAAAGAACAAGTGAAGTAAATGACTTAACCAGAAACTTACCGATTACTGCATCGGGCTGAGCTTCAACCTCCTCCACATCAATGTGGTTCACCTGTCCCCTGTTGAAAGGGTTTGGCTTCTTTCCAGAGCTTCCATTCCCACCTTGGCCTTCGGGACAATCATTTGCATAATGTCCGATCTTGGAACACTTGTAACAGGTGACATGGCTCAAGTCTTTCTTGGCTGGGGTTAATGGCGTGGTCCGGTTCTGGCCGTTGCTTCCTCCATTCCCATTACCATTCTTGTGGCCATTATGGTTGTGCGAACTACCTCCTCCATGGGTATGCTGAAACTGAACTCCCTGTCTAGGTGTATAACGGGGCTTCTGCTGGGCTCCAGAGTTATACTTCCCCTGTCCATACTTCCTCTTGCGGTTCTCAATCTGCTGCTGCTTTCCTTCAATCATGAGGGCGCGGTCTACCAAATCCTGGTAGTTATTGAATCTTGCTACCATCAACTACATGCTTAACTCATCATTCAGTCCTTCCAGAAACTTCTCCTGCTTAGCTGCATCTGTAGCAACGTCATCTGGGGCATAACGTGCTAACTTACTAAAATCATCCACATACTGGCCAACAGTCCTTCCTCCTTGGCGTAAGTTGCGAAACTCACGCTTCTTCATGTCCATAGCTCCTGCTGAAACATGGGCAGTGCGGAAAGCTTGCTGAAACTGATCCCATGTGACAGTGTCTACTAGGTAAGTGGCTGTGAAATTCCCCACCATGCTGCTGCGGGTCCGTCAAGCTGATGTGCAGCAAACTTCACCTTCTCACCATTTGTGCATCCTGCAGTGGTCAACTCCCTTCCTATCTTGCGGAGCCAATCATCTGCTACAATCGGCTCGGTGATACTGGAATACACCGGCGGGTTCAGCCTAAGAAAACGAGTCAAGTGATCTGCAGGTGGTGGTGGTGGTGGGTTGTTGTTGTTGTTTCCTTGGTTCTGCACCAATGTCTGAATCAAAGTATTCTGCTGCTGAATCAACTGAGTGATCTCTGGCGGGAAAACAAACTCGGGGTCGCGTCTCGGAGGCATCTGAGGGGTTTAGAAAAGACGAGAAATTAAGAATAGAGTGAGGTCTAAGGAGAAATCACTACCCAAATGCTCATGAGTCAAATGCACACAAAATCACTTCATTCATTCAAACAAAGGGCATACAACGATCTATCTATCGCAAAAAGTGCGTGTACTATAATGTTTACATGGAGGGAACACTACTAATATATGGTGGTCATCTATTAATTTGAACCGGTGGAAGACTCCATGATGTCTGCTCCAGCTTCGTCTTCAAAGTCGGGTTCACTTGGATCCGAATCGGTGTCGTCGATGATGATGTAGTTGCTTGGACAGTCGACGTACTTGTCTTCATTCTTGAGTGCCAACTTCTTCTTGAGTTCTCCAATCTCATACTTAAGATCGCTGTTGTGCTTTGCGACAGCTTCGATATCGTCCATGTATTCCTTGCGTTTAGACTTCAGCTCTCCTTCAAGTTCGATGATCCTTCCCTTCGCATTCTTCAACTCTATCAAATCATTGCACATCTGGTTCTCCTGGCGTCGAATGTGCTGGTTTAACTCCTGGATAAAAGCTGCAATGGATCTATCCTTCTTGGTGCTGACTATCTCCCAATCTTCATTCCGGCGTCCGCAAATCTGGTAGATAGTGTCCTTGAGTTCTTCTTGATAAACTTCTCCAATGCGTCCCATGGTGATATGAGCTGCCATGCTCTTTCCCAAACTCCATGTTGGTGCACTGAAAACACTATCTATGGGCTTCGTGATTGGCGCGAATGTCCTCTTCAAGCTTGAATCTTCCAACGCTCCTCTTCAGGCAAAGTGGCGTTGAAAGTCCCGGTGAAGCTTGGTAGTCCAATGTTCAGGTACTTAGCAACTTCCTTCAAGTGGGATCCAAAAGGTGTGCCTTCATCGAGTTGGGCGTACTTGATCTTTGCGCCCGTCATCCTAAAAGAGTAGAAAAGATGAGGAGTTAGAAAATGAGAAGAGAACAGTGATCTATGGCTTTAACTTAGTGGTCGTGTCCTACAGTCAGCGTGTGCTCTGATACCATCTCTGTAGCGACCCGACCTCAGATGGTCAAGTCTCTGTGCTCCGGTGTCATCCCTGGATCAGTAATGCTGACACCACACAGTACTTCGAAGGATTTATAACAGAGTAGCAATCACACACTTATTACATCGTTTTTCCAAAAGTGGACTTATTACAATAATCATGGCTTAAGGCCATCTAAATACGATAAAAAAACAGCGGAAGACTTGGAAGATAAGTGAGTCCATCAACTCCAACGGCATCACTGAGTATAGAACCACGACCTAAAAGCACCTTACTCGTCGTCTGAAAAGTCTGCAACATGAAAGTTGCAGCCCGAAAACGGGTCAGCACATGGAATATGCTGGCAAAGTAACACATAGAGAGTATTGAATGATAAGCCTATACTACATGCATATATGGCTGGTGGAAAAGCTCTATGGTTACAGTTTTTGCATAAAGCCAGTTTTTCCCTACTACAAAGGAATAAATTTATTTAACTATCATGGTGGTTGTTAAACATTGAGAATGGTTGACAGCATCCTCAATCCCAATTAAAAAGTACTCATTAACAAACCCATCAATATTAAATTAGAGTAACATGTTGAGATTCACAGAATATTCAAGTACTAGATACTCAAGATGTCCATAACCGGGGACACGGCTAATCATGATTAGTTTGTACACTCTGCAGAGGTTTGCGCACTTTTCCCCACAAGACTCGATCGCCTCTGTTTGGTTTCTCGCACTACATGGTGTTTGGGAAACGGATGACCGAGACACAGTCTTTCAGAAGCGCTAGCACCTTACGATGGGCAGACCCGTACACCTACATCCCCTACATCTGCTAGTCCACCACTATAAGAGTTCGCACAACTTAGTTAACTATGCCAGAGCCCATAATGGCTTGTGGCTGCACACGTAAGTTACTAGTATGAATTATCTTATGATCCCTTTGAGCCTGGGTGGCGGTCCATAGGAAAATCACACGGTACCCCCGGGATTTCCAAAAAAACAGGCAAGTCCTGGTAACCCCAGGTGCCTCAATCCACCCAGATGTGTATTTAAGTTGCCACCTTAGATAAACCATTAATTAACAATCTCACATCTGTCATGGATATTCACTCACCCAATCCACGTTTACTAGCATAGCATGGCATAATAAGCAAACGCAGAAGTAACTCCCAAAGGTTTCATAAGTAAAACAGGTAATAGGTACTACCTCATCTATTTCCCATCCCACAATTTAATTAGATCCTAATCATGCAATGTGTGAGGATTGATCTAATGCACGAAAACTGGGTAGTAGAAAAGGTATGATCAAGTGTTACTTGCCTTGCTGATGATTCGCGAAACCTAGAGATTCGAAGTAACAAGCGGCGCACTCCGGGTGATCTATCGCAGTCAAACAACAAGCATACAATAAGTACTCATCTAATGCACAGGTAAAACTCGAATGAAAGATCTAACCAGAAAGTTCAACTTAAGAACCCTGATTGCAAAAAGAATCAAATCGAATAAAGCAACGAAAGTCAAACGGCGAGAGAAAACAACTCGGTTCTAGCAATTTGAACCTAAGTCAAATTTTATAGTAGCAAAACTTGGTTTAAGTTGATTAATCGGAACGGCGGTTTCGAAACGAAACTCCAGGCGCTTGAATCACCTGATTCCGATAAACGAGCGAGAAGATAAACTAGAAAGAAGATCGGATCTGAAATCGCTATGGGAAAATAGCGGAATAAATCCGACTAAAAGAAAAACGACGAACGGTCAAACGAACGGACGTTCGTTAACCGAGGCTAACCAGTGATTACGTTCATTGAGACGAATGGTCTGGCGAACGCTCGCTAAACAAAACCGGAAAGAAAAACCGGTGAGAAAAACCGATCTAGGGTTTCGGAAAAGAAAACCGAAACGAAAAACTGATCTAGAAAACCGGAACGGTTTACGAGAAAAACCGAACCGAGGGGAAAAAGTGACGCGGCGCGGGACTAGTACCTCGAAGAGGCGAGGGGCTCCGGCGGCGGCGGCGTTGGGCGGCGGCGGCGGCACTTGGCGGCGGCGGAGGCAAGCGGCGGCGGCAGCGCTGGCAGGCGGCGGCGGCGTGGGTGAGGGGCGGCGGTGGCGGCGCTGGCTACTGCTGCTGCTGCGCTGTGCTGCGGGAGGAGAGGTTTTGATTTGATGTTTAGAGGGGGGGTGCTTGGGTATTTATATTGGGGAGGGGAGGGTTTTGCTTGGAGGAGGGATCAAGGAATAAGAGTAGGAATAGGAATCCTAGAAACAAAAAACGGAATAACGAAACGGGGTCCAAATCCTACTAGGATTTGCAAAAGAAAAGGAAACAGCGGCGGCGGCTGTCCCTGGCGCGGCGGCGCTGGCGCGCGCGCGCGTGCGGCCTGGCGGCTGGCTCGGCCGGCTGGACCTTTGGCCCAGTCGCGCTGCGGCATTTATTTTTTTTAAATCGGTTTCGCGCGCGGAAAAATACAGAAAAGAAAATCTACCGGACTCCAAAAATTACAAAGTAAATTTTCCCCGACTCCTAAAAATGAGTCGAACAAAATGAACTTTAACTCGGGGCCTAAAATGCAATTTTTGAAAATACGCATTTTTTTCCTAAGGCAAATAAACTCTGAGAAAAATCCAAAATTTGATTTATTTATTAAATCTTCATTTTTCCTAAATTTTTGGGAAAGTCATATTATTCCCTCTCATATTTTTGATATTGGAAAAATATTTGAAGATAAAATAAATAAACCCAAATGGTCCTCTTTTCAAAATTTTGAGAGAACTCAAATATGAAAATTTCGAAATCTCCAACTCTCTCCGTGGGTCCTTGAGTTGCATGAAATTTCTAGGATCAACAAATGCAAGAAAATATGTAATGCATGATGATCTAATGTATAACATTCCAAATTGAAAATTTGGGATGTTACAACGTATGTGCTTAACTGATATGCTTAAAGTGAATCCTTATGCTAAGTACGTGAAGGATATTATTACAAATAAAAGAAAGGTACCGGAAGCTGAAATTTCCACCATGCTTGCTAACTACACTTTTAAAGGTGGAATACCTAAGAAACTACGAGATCCAGGAGTATCAACTATACCATGCTCCATTAAAAGAAACTATGTTAAAATTGCTTTATGTGATCTTGGAGCCGGTGTTAGTGTTATGCCTCTCTCTTTATATCGTAGACTTGAATTGAATAAGTTGATACCTACTGAAATATCTTTGCAAATGGCTGATAAATCAACTGCTATACCTGTCGACATTTGTGAGGATGTGCCTGTTGTGGTTGCAAACGTTACTATTTTAACGGACTTTGTTATTCTTGATATTCCCGAGGACGATAGTATGTCGATTATCCTTGGTAGACCCTTTTTGAATACTGCAGGGGCTGTTATTGATTGCAACAAAGGCAATGTCACTTTTCATGTTAATGGTAATGAGCATACGGTACACTTTCCGAGGAAACAACCTCAAGTTCACAGTATCAATTCTATTGGAAAAATTCCAACTATCATTATTGGAGGTTTTGAATTTCCTCTTCCTACTGTCAAGAAGAAATATGATATTCTTATTATTGGGGATGTACATATCCCCGTTGAGGTAACCTAGTGTTATTCGAAATTTCTCCGGTTTCATGTTATTCGGAATGAGTTTGTTAACAAGACTTGATCAACCTTGTTAGTGGATTCCTTTTGATGAGCATGAGATGGATGAAATTAGAAGGCACAACCTTCTGTACCCTCCTTTTACTTTCTGTTATTTAGGTCAAATAAAATAAAAACAGTATTTTCTATCTGTTTTCTGATTTATCCATGCAATAAAAAATACCCCAAAAATAAAAGTTCTCCAAATGCCCTGCAAATTTAATATGATTTTTTCTGGAACATTTGAGAATATTTGGCACTGAGAACACAACAGGGGGAGCTGGCACCTGGCCACGAGGGTCCAGGGCGCGCCCACCCCTATAGGGTGCTTCCCCTGCCTCGTGGGCCCATGGTGGCCCCCTCCACTTATTCCTGCACCCACACACTTCTTCTTCCTCCAAAAAAAATCACCATCCAGCTCAAGCACGAGTTCTAGCTCACTTTGCTGCCATTTTCGATCTCCTTGCTCAAAGCTCCATTCACAAAACTGCTTTGGGAGATTGTTCTTTGGTATGTGACTCCTCCAATGGTCCAATTAGTTTTTGTTCTAGTGATTTATTCATTGCAAGTTTTTGCTGCCTAGGTGACCTTGTTCTTGAGCTTGCATGTCAAATTTCTATGGTCCCAAGTAACTAATGCATGATATAGGTTCTAGGCACTTGTGGGAGTAGTTGCTATCAGTTTTGTTGAGTTTGATTTACTTTTATTTTGAGTTACTAAAAACTTTAGAAATTTTTCAGAGGAATAAATATGTCCAGGAAAATGTACCAAGGTGGTTCTTCAAGAAAGAAAGGACCCAGGCTCGCAATGTGTGAACCGGACGATGAACCACCAAGGGAAGCTTACGTGCGGCCTTGTGAATGGCCGTCAGAAGAGTTTATGGTTAATGCAGGCATCAAGGATGAATTTGATGCATATGTGCGTAATACCGATCTTGAGGACTTCATGCAAGATAAGTGTCCTCTGTACTACTATTTGACTGATACATCCGTGAGAAGGTTTAAATTTACATCTTCACGTAATTCTCCAAGTGTCATGTTTGATATTTATGATAAATCATATACCATGGACCTATAAGATTTCACTACTGCTTGCAAACTCCCGCAGTGGGGCAATGTTAATGAACCCCGTAAATCTGAATATAAAGACTTTCTTGCTAGTATCATTGTGGGAGAATCTAGAGAAATAGCACAAGCTACCATAGGGAGCATTCATTTTCCTCCTATACATTATTTTGCTCTCTTCATTGGTAGATGCATTAACGGTAAGGATGAAGCATGTCACATGTGTGTTCCTGATCTTTGTGTTCTCAAGAGTGTTGTATTAGGTGATAAACAATACAACTTGGGGGCAATTGTTGCACGTAGGCTGCATAATAATGGTTTAGTTGGAGATTTGTTTGGAGGGATTTATGCGACCCGTGTGGCTAATTATCTTGGTGTACCTGTACATGAAGATGATAGGGAGTTTCCTCCCGCTTATTTAGATTATAATGCTATGGTCTGTCATCATTTTCTTGAGAGGAATGAACAATTCCTCCAGTATCGACTAATCTTTGACAGACGTCGCGCTGTCCATATTACTCTCCCTACTCCTGCCCTCTTTGATTATCAGGCAAAAATAAGATATGTTATAACCAGGGAGGAGGCAACCGAGTACGAGAGGAGGACGGAGGCAGCTCGCCGCCATGCTGCAGCTCAGGAAGCAATGGCTGCTACATCTCAGTACGACCCCAGTTACAACTTCGGATATCAGTCAGGCTACCCATGGCCATAGACCAACTTAGGCCAAAAGCCTAAGCTTGGGGGAGTACGTATTTCTCACCGACATTACATTCATGTTCACACACTCATTCTAGTTGTCGGTGCTCATACTTTTTCATTGTACTATCCATGCTAGTTTAATTTGTTTTTCTAGCTTTCTTCTTGTGTGTTTGATAAACCTTAAAAAAACCAAAAAATAGTTAGTTTAATTTCCATGCTTGTAGTAGTAATTAAAAGAAAACCCCAAAAGATTTCTCGTTCTTCTTTTGCTTGTTGGGAGCTTTCCCGTGTAAATAGTTTTATTTCTTTTCTTTCCTTTGGGGGTCGAGAGGAGAAGACCATAATGAAAATGTTTAGTGGCTCTCATATGCATGATTGTTGATTTAATCAAGAGCCCATATTACCTTGTCTTCTCCCTTGAATTGAATTCTTGCAGATTCTAGCTTAGTCCAATGCACGTGCACTATTATTATTACCCACATCATTCGGTCGTGCAAGTGAAAGGCAATAATGACGATATATGATGAACTGATTGAGATGAGAGAAGCTGGTATGAACTCGACCTCTCTTGTTTTTGTAAATATGATTAGTTCATCATTCCTGATTCAGCCTATTATGAATAAACATGTTTGCAATGACAATTAGAGATTATAGTTGCTTATGCCATGCTTAATTATCTAGGAGCTTATAATGGTTTACCTTGCATGCCAACATGCTATTAAAATGGTTGTGATGTGGTATGATAGGGTGGTATCCTCCTTTGAATGATTCGAGTGACTTGACTTGGCACATGTTCACGCATGTAGTTGAAACAAAATCAACATAGCATTCACGATATTTATGTTCATGGCGGATTATATCCTACTCATGCTTGCACTTAGTGTTGATTAATTTTAATGCATGTTTATGACTGTTGTCGCTCTCCGAGTTGGTCGCTTCCCAGTCTCTTGCTAGCCTTCACCTGTACTAAGCGGGAATATTGCTTGTGCATCCAAACTCCATAAACCCCGAAGTTATTCCATATGAGTCCACCATACCTTCCTATATGCGGTATCTACCTGCCGTTCCAAGTAAATTTCTATGTGCCAAACTCCAAACCTTCAAATGAAATTCTGTTTTGTATGCTCGAGTAGCTCATGTATCAACTAGGGCTGTATGTATCTTCCATGTTAGGCGGGTTATTCTCAAGAGGAGTGGACTCCGTCCCTCATTCACATGAAAATGGCTGGTAACCGGGATGCCCAGTCCCATGCTCAAATCAAATCAAAATAATTAAACAAAACTCCCCCAGGATTGTTGCTAGTTGGAGGCACCCGTTGTTTCGGGCAAGCCATGGATTGATGCTTGTTGGTGGTGGGGGAGTATAAACTTTACCATTCTGTTTGGGAACCGCCTATAATGTGTGTAGCATGGAAGATATCGAGATCTCATAGTTGTTATGTTGACAGTGAAAGTATACCGCTCAAAATGGTATTCATCTCTATTTCAAAATCGAGCTCTGGCACCTCTACAAATTCCTGCTTCCCTCTGTGAAGGGTCTATCTATTTACTTTTATGTTGAGTCATCACCCTCTTATTAAAAAGCACCCGCTGGAGAGCACCGCTGTCATTTGCATGCATAACTATTAGTTTATATTGGGTATGACTATGACTGGATCTCTTTTACCATGAATTACAATGTTTAGTCAGTCCTTGATCTTTAAAGGTGCTATGCATTTATGTTTTGCGGTCTCAGAAAGGGCTAGCGAGATACCATCTTGTTATATCATATTATGATTGTTTTGAGAAAGTGTTGTCATCCGAGATTTATTATTATTGCTCGCTAGTTGATTATGCCATTGATATGAGTAAACATGAGACCTAAGTGTTATCGTGAATATGGTTAGTTCATAATCTTTGCTGAAAACTTGAATGTTGGCTTTACATATTTGCAACAACAAGAGCAAACAGAGTTTGTAAAAGTTTTTCTTTATCACTTTCAGTTTATCAACTGAATTGCTTGAGGACAAGCAAAGGTTTAAGCTTGGGGGAGTTGATATGTCTCCGTCGTATCTACTTTTCCAAACACTTTTGCCCTTGTTTTGGACTCTAACTTGCACGATTTGAATGGAATTAACCCAGACTGACGATGTTTTCAGCAGAACTGGCATGGTGTTATTTTTGTGCAGAAATAAAAGTTCTCCGAATGACCTGAAAATCCACGAAGCAACTTTTCAGAATTAATAAAAAATACTGGTGAAAGAATCAGCGTCAGGGGGGCCCACACCCTATCCACGAGGGTGGGGGGCGCCCCCTCCTCCTGGGCGCGCCCCCTGCCTCGTGGGCCCCCTGGATGTATTGGCTTTCATGGAGAAAAAAATCAGAGAAAAAGTTTCACCACGTTTTATGATACGGAACCGCCGCCAAACCCTAATCTCTCTCGAGAGGGCTGATCTGGAGTCCGCTCGGGGCTCCGGAGAGGGGGATTCGTCGTCGTCGTCATCATCAACCATCCTCCATCACCAATTTCATGATGTTCACCGCCGTGCGTGAGTAACTCCATCATAGGCTAGCTGGACGGTGATGGGTTGGATGAGATTTACCATGTAATCAAGTTAGTTTTGTTAGGGTTTGATCCCTAGTATCCACTGTTTTCTGAGATTGATGTTGCTATAACTTTGCTATGCTCAATGCTTGTCATTAGGGCCCGAGTGTCATGATTTCAGATCTGAACCTATTATGTTTTCATGAATATATGTGAGTTCTTGATCCTATCTTGCAAGTCTATAGTCACCTAGTATGTGTTATGATCCGACAACCCCGAAGTGACAATAATCGGGATACTTCTCGGTGATGACCGTGGTTTGAGGAGTTCATGTATTCACTATGTGTTAATGCTTTGGTTCGGTACTCTATTAAAAGGAGGCCTTAATATCCCTTAGTTTCCATTAGGACCCCGCTGCCACAGGAGTGTAGGACAAAAGATGTTATGCAAGTTCTTTTCCATAAGAACGTATGACTATATTCGGAATACATGCCTACATTACATTGATGAACTGGAGCTAGTTCTGTGTCACCCTATGTTATAACTATTACATGAGGAATGGCATCTGACATAATTATCCATCACTGATCCAATGCCTACGAGCTTTTCACATATTGTGCTTTGCTTATTTACTTTACCGTTTCTACTGTTACAAATACTACAAAACTGCTACCGTTACTTTTGCCACTATTATCGTTACTTCCATACTACTTTGCTACTAAATACTTTGCTGCAGATACTAAGTTATCCAGGTATGGTTGAATTGACAACTCAAATGCTAACACTTGAGAATATTCTTTGGCTCCCCTTGTGTCGAATCTATAAATTTGGGTTGAATACTCTACCCTCAAAAATTGTTGCGATCCCCTGTACATGTGGGTTATTAGTGTCCTGTTCAGCTTGAAGCCGCTGTTGTTTCTTTTTCAGGCTCCGCGCGGTGGCGATGAGTTGTCGCTTAAAGCATTCTTGTTCGAGGGTTCCTCTGGGACGATAAAATCTTCATCACCGAGGCTCGCATCCTTTTCGGAGGCAGGTAAGTAGTTACTATGTTCCGAATCTTCATGATCAGCGTGTTCGGGGCTGTATTGACCCTCCTCCCTCTCATCCTGTTCGGACGTAGGTTTGACAGGGTGGTTGCGGTCTTCGGCGTTATCCGGAGTGTCATTATCTCCGGTGCCGGTATTACTATCCTTTGCCCGACGCGATCGTGAGCGGCACCGCTGACGCCAGCACTTTGTTGGTTCCTCGACGGGCTTGTCCTTACCTGGATCCTGAATGTCATCGTCGTCCTTCTTCTCAGGGGTGTCCACCATGTATACATCGTAGGTAGAAGTGGCCGTCCAACACCCAGTGATAGGCGGGTTTTGACCTTGTTCGGTGTCGACATGATCGTCCATACCGTTGATGTCTTCGGAGGCGTAGTCTAGCATGTCGGTTAAATCCTCGACTGTGGCTATTAAGTGTAAAATTCCCCGCTCTCAGCCCACAGCTCGAGTTGGGTGTAGTTCGGAGGCAAAGCTTCCGTAATGGTGAGAGATTGTATTAAGCCCAGTGCTTCGTCTAAGAGCGAAAGCTGGATAGGAGTCTATGGATCTGCGGGGCCGGGCTTGGTGATAGACACTTGATTGAGCCCAATGGATGCAGACCTCGATACTTCGGAGTTATCGTCCAGAGGCAAGTCTGGCTCCCCGATGACTAGGAGAGTCTCGTTTAACTCTGTGTTCACCAACGGCACGATCGCATCTGGGTCTCCGGTTGGGAGCTCCATGATAGGAAAGAGTCCGGCGGGGTCGATCCTCCCGTCTTCAGACAATGCGATCTGCCTCGGATCTAAGGCCAAGGAAGGTGTGAGTTGACCCCTGGACGAGATCTAATAGCGGATCTGAAGGGGCTTATTCATGAGGGTAGAGAGAGGCAGCCGAGGTCGCGAACCCCTCAAAGATCAGATCTCCTCGGATATTAGCGACGTAGTTCAGGTTTCCAAACCTGATCTGGTGACTGGGGTGTAACGGTCGACCTGCTCAAGGTGGCCGGTCGAGTCGCCATGGAGCACGAAGCTGCCGAACACAAAGACCTGTCCGGGGAGAAAGGTCTCCCCAGACATAGCATCATCATTGATGAAGAGGCACGCCATCAATCCCTTCATTGACAACACAGCGGAGCTCTCAATGAAAGCACCAATGTTGGTGTCAAAAACGGAAGATCTCGGGTAGGGGGGCCCAAGCTATGCGCCTAAGGATCAACGGTAACAATGGATAATGGGACACAATATTTACCCAGATTCGGGCCCTCTTAAAGGAGGTAAAACCCTACGTCTTGCTTGATTGTAAACGATGAGTATAGGGGTTACAAGAGTTGATCTACCTCGAGATCGTAATGGCTAAACCCTAGCTTGTCTAGCCTATGAATATTATGATTGCCTCTACGGAGGTTGTACAGAGTCGGCTCACAGGGAAAGGAAATAACATATCTGGACACCAATCTTGTCGTTCACGCATATAGGAGTCCTACTCGGACACGGGGAAGGTCTTCTGCCTTTATCTTCACGGCCCATCAGTCTGGCCCATATCGAATAGATCAGATGCCCGAGGACCCCTTAGTTTAGGACTCCCTCAGGGGGCGCATCCCTGCACACCTCTCACTACCAACTCAAACAGTGGGCGCATGAGGTCAATGTCGTGGAACCAGCACCAGAGGACCTGAAACCACTCAAATGGTCACGCACGCCCATCATCTTTGACGAAGAGGATCATCCTGACCGTACCACTGCGGTAGGGTGTTTGACATTGTTGGTCTCTCCGACAATTCGCAACCTCAAGGTCACTAAGATATTGGTGGATGGCGGGGCCGGGTTGAATCTGATTTCCCCAAAGGTTATCAGCAAACTTCAGATAGCAGAAGAGGAGTTAAAGGTCACTGTCACGTTTCAAGGATTTAATCTCGGCAGGAGTCATCCTAAGGGAAAGATCACGTTGCATGTGCCATTTGGAGGGGAGTTAAACTATCAGACTGAAAAGATTGTGTTTGATGTGGTCGACCTCCCCTTGCCGTACAATGGGATCCTTGGACGACCAACCCTGGCTAAATTCATGGCAGCATCCCACTGTGCCTACAACACCTTGAATATGCTTGGGCCAGTTGGAGTCATTTCCATCCCATCAGATGATAAGGACGCGATCATTTGTGTGGACAAGATGTACCGGGACGCGGTCGCGGCAGCGGCAGCAGCAGTTCCCGCCAAGGAGAACAGAGGAAAGAAGAAGGATAGCAAGGACACTGGCAAGGAATCTGGGAAGTGCACCTCTTTGGCGTACGCTGCGCCTGTTGATGACTTGCCGGAGAGTTCCAACAACAAAATGTCCAAGGTTACTACTCCACAAGTGAAGAAGGTCCTGGCAGGGCTGGTTGGCGTTGATGGTACTTTCACCATCAGCGCCACCCTCGATGACATCGATATGTGGTGCGTCTACAGAGCTTAGAGGGACATGTCAACAACGTCGTACCTGGATGATGAGAACAATGAGACACCAGGGTATGACAACAATCACCTTTTGGTTGACTTGTTCACCGGACGCTTAGCCCGCCGACACTACTTAGCACAATGGTCACACACTATAGGAAAGACTCCAATGAAGCAGGATCGCTCTCTCAACCCACTCACATGCCACAATGTATACTTCGCTTCCAATGGCAGTTGATCAAACCAACCCACATTCTGGTGCAGCTCATATTTAACTTAGCTGGTGGCAGTAGGTTAATCCCCTAGAACTTCCAAAAATAGCTAGGGTTAGAGTTTACCATGTAGCATCTGGTTTAAGTTTTCGATGCTAAACTCTTGCTACTAAAGCATCTTGGTTTGGAAAGGTTTTAGCACTTAGCTAGAGTTAGTGTTTAGTAGAGTGTAGCATCTGGCATATGCCAAGCTAGTTCATGTGGTTCACACTGCCACAGACTGCAGTTCACAGGACTGACCCTAATGTATGGCTGTATATCTGTCAGATTATGCAAATAACTGATTCAGTCAGTCTTTCATTTGATAAGGACTACAAGTGAGATATCTGGCAGATATATAAAATAACAAGACGAACACCTGAAAAATCCAGCAGAACTGGAACAACACGCTCTTTGTCAAGGATTCCATCTATCAGAGCACTAGTAATCTATCTGATACACAAATACCTTGTTTTCTTTTAGTTTCTGATACATAAACCTTGTTACATATGACTGTCAAAAAAAATGTTACAGATATGAGAATCAGTAAGCAAGCAACTGGATTGTGATAAATTTCAGATAATAAGAACTGGAATGATGATAAATTTAGTATTCTAAGTATGTCGCTACAAAACCATGAGATTTATGGACGCAACATATTTACAACAGTAGTACAATATACATTTTGAAAATCTAGGGATGGCACCAAGGACAAGGAGGGTCTCTGAAACAACTAGTTATAACATTTGTATTTGAATGCAACATGATGTGGGCAACTCCATCCTTTGCAGGCCAGAAAACCCGCCAGCGGCTAGTGGCCAAGGTCATCACTTGGTTTCCAGTTTCTTTCACCTTCAACAACAAATCTAGTTTCAACAACACAATATCCCACGGCCCATGAGGAGCTTCTTGCACAGGTCAGCAATGCTTGAGATCACGGCAAACAGTAGCTTATCAGATTGACACTGCTAGATCTGTCAACTGAACCCATCCAAAAGCACATCTGTCTCGGATTTTCTGAATCTCCAGAAATGCCGAGCTTATGGTTTGGTTTAATACTGGAAACTCTTTCTCGAAAGGAAGCCGCATCTTCTGGTCCAACTGCATCCAAAAACCTTTACATCAACTATGGCATTCACAAAGGAAAAGAAAAATCGGCAATTGGGTTATGTCTAACCTTATCAAGACACTGGGTTGCATCAAGTACATAGCAAAAGTAGGACAATTGCCTGTATAGCTCTGCCTCTGTGTACTGTCAGCGCAAAGAATTGGTATCAGTCGCCATCAAAGAACAAATAAGCACATTGTAAACTTGAGCCCGTATCAACAAACCTGTCTTACTAAACGGCCATTGCATTGTGGATAGTTCGGGCAGATGGTTCCTCTCTCAGAATCCCCCATCACTCTAAGGTTCACAATGTGAGTCGAATATTTGCAACCCTCGTCATCACACTGGAAAGAAATAGGCCGAAAGCGAAGGTTCTTACATGTAGACAGGGACCCAAGGGCAAAAGAATATGAAATGCCAATTGGAAGTGGAAACTATACTTATTACTTACCATCAGTAAACTTTTATAATACTGATTGATGAAATTATCAGCCTCTCTTTTTATCTGGCATGGAAAAAAAAATCAATTTCAGTTCAGCAATCTGAATGCTAGATCATATTACATGAAGTGGTAGTAACCTGGTTGGCAATCACAGCAGGAGAAACTCTGCACTCATCAGTATCATCTGGACATCTTGGGCATCGCATCCGACGCCAGAAATTCACAATAGCATCTTTTCCTTCATTTGCATCTGATAAACTAGCAATCAGACTGGATACAGGGGGACACTCGAAGGTACTGGTACAGCATGGGCATGATAGGCGCATCGGCTCACAGCCACGATATCTGCAAGTATTACTCATGATATTTTTAGTTGGAAGTTCCGGACTGCACGAATCAAAGCGAAATAGGTATATTATATGTTTACCTCTCTTCTTCGTCATCAGTTACAGATAAGAGCATGCTAGACGTATCTTCGTTGCTAGACCCGGTCGATCTTGATTGGAACTGATTCCAAGGATTTAGAAGATCAAAAATGCATGATAGCAAAAATTCAGTTAGACAGTTAACCATGAATCAAGAGCGGATGCACACCTTGGAGGAATCAAGTCCAAGACATTCAGCCAGTCGGGCTGGGCTAGTACCCTCAATTGAAGCACACAGTCGAGAAACCACAGGATGAATCTGCAAAAGCAATTTATAATAAAAAATACAGTACAGACAAATGTAACATACAAGAACTATATGTTTTGTATATGCAAAGGAGGACCTGCTGTGACAAATAATACTCGATGTCAATCATCCACTTGTTGGGGTCTCGTGTTAACTCATCCGGATGCCTAGCTCTTTGAGCAATTCCCCCAGAATGTGTTTTATCTGAATCCTGTTTGGAATAGTCTAAGAAAGTTAGAATTGCCTCTTGATCGGCACGTAAATTTTAAGGTCTGATTTGAATATTTCAAACAAAGCTAAAAAACAGATATTCCCAAAACATTCTTGCGGCAGGATTATATTTTTAAAATTAAGATAATTTCAGACAAACGAAAAATTATGTTCCCTTGACGAGTTATCATTGCGTTTAAAGCAGAGATTAACAATAACAGCACAGTTAGAGAACCCAACACAAAATAGTACTTAGGGATGCATGAAAGACCAAAAAAGCGCATTGTTGCAATACCTGTTGTGAGCAAATAATATAAGGAACTGTATCACCTGCAGAGCATCCAGAGAAACCATTTTGCTTCAGTCTTAAAGCAACCTGAAAAATCCAACACAATCAAAGGAAGATAACACTTAACTCAGCTCATCAGTTTTCCATTAATCTCAGAAACCATGACGAAAAGAAATAAAACAGGTAAATCTTACCTGGACATGAGGCTGGTTTTTAGCATCTGGATAATCTTCTGGTGCTTTCGTTAGACTCTTTGTGATGATATATTTTTCAAGCTCTATTTGACCACTTTTCATCTGTGCTTGGACCTGCAACAATACTCATATTCAGTCAATCGTATATTATTACACTAACAAATATAGCACCGATGCAAAACTTTAGTGCAGTAGCAACCAAAGTTAATGCCCCTCTCAGAAAATATGAAAAAGGAAAACTTGAAAGATGAAGAATATGTTGTAGGCTACTCACCTGGACGAGAGAATTATGTATTGACTCAACAACATCATCACATGTCCTGTAGAATCAGTTTTAACATGGATGAGATAAAAGAGAACATCACGAGCAAAATTAACAGCAACTAAAACACTTACCCTCCAGACAAAATTTGATTCAGGCAAAAATCACCAATTTCTTTTGACAGCAAACTCCAATCACGCCTGACCATATCAAGTCACTTGCGCTCAATGTTCTGTATAAAGCATGTTAGAATAGATCTCCTAGTTTTGCTAGATAAATATAAAGTTGGAATAAGCACACACCTCTCGTAAACTACCATCTAGTGCCACTTTAATGGCAGCATATTTCTTCTTTTTGAGAAGCAACATTCTTTTGTATACACCATCAAGATCAATCTCCAGACAACGGTACTTCTTGTTCACCTGCATAAAACAGTTGTGGCAAGATGATGTTTTTGTGTTGCTCATAGATCATAGTTTAATATCCAAGGCTGAAATTTTAATATCAAAGTCCTACCTCCTGAATGACCTTTCCAGCAATTGATTTTGCCTTGGAGATGTCATCCAGTCCAGTATATATCATTATGGAGTCCGTGTCACCATAAATAACCTGTCCAATACAATGAAAAGAAATATCAATATGACCAATTTATTCGTAAAGAAAGTTGGCGTTCAATCATCTTATAAACAAGGTTCTTTGGATATCTTATAAAGGTTATTTGCCACTGAGATATTTATAAACATAAGTTAGTAATATACATACCTCCAAGTTTAAATTATTCTGAACCAGATTAACAGTGCTCTGTAAGATCTCTCTACCCTGCAGGGTCATCATAGTGTATATCAGTCATAACAAATATAGTTGTACATGTTTGTAAATTTCTTTTGAAGGAGAGAAAGTATGTTCTCACTTGCAGGGTAATAAGCTCGGCAAGTGGCTTTGCAAAAAACCTAGAACTAGAAAAGCCCAAGCAACCGTACATACTGGAGCATGAAAGGATAAGTTAGAGCCCATCGACCATACTGGACAAATGCAAGGAATTACTAATGCTTGTGACAAGTATTTTTTACCTGTTTGCGGTAAGCTTCAAAGCTTGCTGTTGAATATCAAACTGCTGCCTTTTGAGACCAGAGGCGGTTTTGAGCCATGATTTAACCATTCTTCTCCTCTCCACCAAACTCTTCAACAACTGTTTCATTAGCGATGATTGCAAACACATGTTAGAACAAAATTATGCCCTGAGGAGAAGCTACTTTTCATCTATAACTGAAGCACAAAGAAAAGTAAAGACAGGACAAGGAATATTGTGTATTATTGTATTACTTGTACACTAAAATGAACAGGAGAATATGTCTCAGTAATCTATTCCAGAACCAAGGTTTGTCAATTCTCATAGCATTTAAAATTGGTAAGGGGGGAATAAAAAATTTATCCAGCTTAGTTACAAAGACCGGATACAGTTAAGAATATAGTAGCTTGTAAGCTCGAATCACACTGAACAAGTTTACGAAATTCCAATGTCCTTTACCAAAAGCATGAACAGGTGTGGTGGCCAATCAGGAATAGCATATTTTATTTCTGTAATCGCAACTCTGATTATTAATTACAAGTTTCTCAGAAATGAGCTGAAAGCAAAAAAAAAATGGTTATATTCTTGGGGGCAAAGTTCCAAAGCAATATGGGTGTTACGGTTACCCATAGGGTAACCCACCTATGGCATGTTAGTAGGAGTGTGTTGTTACCCAGCTAGCGGCTCAATTTTTTGCAAAACAGTGTTTGTCCCATTCCCCCAAGTACAAAAAAAACTCCATATCCGAATAAAGCACATATGTATGTAAGTACCTCAGGCAAAACACCAGTAGCCTTTGAAGTTGGAAGGTTAGGGAGATTGCCATCAGAAGAACGCTCGACAGTGGTGAAGCAGATATTGAATTCCTGAGTGGGGAAGAGAGTAAAAGAAACAGTGAATATATATCAAGGGCATCGCTTAACAGTTGACTCATGGAGAATAAGCCAGAACTTACCGAATCTGTGAAAAATAATGACTCACCTGAATTATTGAAGGATAAAGACTGTTGAAGTCCAGAAGTAGAATATACTTTTCGTATAGACCTTTTTTAGGCTCCAAAACCAAACCACCAGCATATGAAGAGCCTTTTCTTGCTTTTCCTTGATCACCATTATGCACCTCATCATCAATGGTAGTATCAGCAGCGTTTCCACCTTCGGTATCAGCATTAAGTTTTCGTTTTGCAGAGTTCAGCTCCTTGTTGCGTGCAGCGAACTTATCTGGTACAATGAATTTTTTTGAATGGAATGAATGCAACAGTAGATATTCTACCCTCTGAGCTCTAGCACCCTGCGTCCATTTCATGTGAGAAATCATGTCAAGACAACATTGCTTTTTGTCCTTTTTTCAAAAAAGATTGCATTGTTGCAGATGTATACTTTGCATAAAAATAATGATGGTTTACCTGGAGAGTTTTTCCCCACAGATTACCACTAATATTTGTCAGTTGGCGTGTAAGCGGGAGAACACTCAAGTGGAACATGAGCTCCAAAGAAAGACATGCGTCAGTCTCACCGTACTCAACCTAGATGAGGATGATAAATTGGTAAAGATTGCTTCAGTTCATAATTCTTAAGACATGGCATTCTCTTGAAAGAAGTAAGCATGACTTTTGAATTTAAAGAAACCACACCAGCTTTAGAAGCATTCCCGATGATTGGAACATTGGAGGTATATCATGTGGTGAAACCTCTCTTCTGTCTTTTTTCAATTGCGTCTCTGCAAGTTGTGTCAGAGAATAATTCACCTGTGTAAAAAGAAGGTAAGAATTGTTGAATTTGGCTTTAAGGTTGCACCAAGCAATTAAAATGCTGGTTACCTCCCGCAGAAGATCACGAGAGCATAAGTAGGTGTCACAGAGGAGACGGCCAGCAATGCAGGACATAATTCCTGGACTTGCCCCAGAACCATATAGTGTGTTTCCTTTGGTAAGCCTGGGCATTACTGATCTTCTAAGGCGGCCAATTTTGGACCACATGCTGCTTGGTACTTTGCAGGTCCAGAAAAACGGCATAGACATGTTTCTTATTTGATTGAATTAAAACATAATATATACTTTGAATTTAAACATGAAGTATACTTTGTAATCAAAACATGAGGTACCAAGAATAATCAGAAATATAATTATAAAAAACCTGAGCACGGTGCAGAAGGACATCCAGGTCGAATCCCGAAATGTTGTGCCCCACAAGTACATCACAATCAAGTTTACTAAGCTCAATCATCAAGCGATTTAACAAAGCACGTTCACTGAAAATGGAATAAAAAAGATTAATAAATGCAAAGGTGAGAACTCGGATTTGTTCAAAGGAAGATGTAAATGCATAAGCAACAACAGTACCCACCTGCTCTCTAGTGCCAGCACGTTGCTACCAGCCTTCTGGTTCCTATCAGAAGCTTCTTTGGCGAGGCCTATAGGAAATATGCTACCTTCAAGCTTGCGCATAACAGTAAAATGGCTGATCGTTCCCCGTTTCTGCCAATCTTCAGAACGCATTGGAGTATCAATCTGAAATGGCCCCAAAAGGCAAACGACATTTATTTGGTAGAAAGTGTCTCTAGCTTATAAAATAATCTCACAAATATCGATAATTGTTTCAGATAAAGCCAAAGTGCACCAGTTTGTCTAAAAAAGAACTGCTTCATATATTCAGAGACATGGAAGGTTCATTTGCTTGATATATCATTGCCAAGGTATGTATGTCAGCTTTTCCAGCAAATCTTGTTCCAGAAGACCAAGGATATTCATTTACCTGATACCTAACTGCTGAAGTATGTACAAACAAATACTAGAATAAAATACTTCAACCCCAGATTAGCATGCTTACTTTTACTTGGTGACAGCATATGACCGATGCTGACACAATCTCATGCACGTTGTGTTTCTCATTTATGATAGTTTTAAGATTAACAGCCGCAACTACAACTGGGGGGACTTCCAGTGTGGTACTTGTCACCAAAACAGAAATGTCTTTTGGGCATTCGACTTTAACTTCAAATTTACACCAGCTGACCTGTGGAAACGCCAAAAACCATCAGCACCAATATAATGCAACAAAAAATCAGGCAGGAGCTATAAGAGTATCAAATAACTTAATTGGATATAAAACACAGCCTGGGATGAGAGGACAGCATGAAGTCAAGGATATACCCGCTCAGTAGATGGACATGCCACAAATTTAGAAATCGATAACCATGAAGGACCCTTGATCTTCCTTTTGATGAGAAACAGTTCAAGTGCACTGAAAAGGTACAATGGTTACTGTGTGTGAGGAAAGGATTTGGCACGGAGAATACAACACTGGAATTGTTGTGTATAGCATGGGTCACACATTTTATGAATCATACCTGTTGTTTGTCCCAAGTAACGCATGGAAATATTTACCTCTAAGGTCAGCTGGTACCGCAGGATCCTAAGAAAATACATATGTTATAAGGAAAAAAAAGAAAATATGAGACAGAAGATGCATTGTTCAAGAAACATACCTTGTATGGGTAATTGACTTTCAGGACATACTGCTCACCGATTGGTACATCGGTCCTCTCAAATGCATAGTTCCTCTAAGGCATGAGAAATATAAACAATTAACATCGACAAAGAATATTACAGGGGTAGAAGTTACAAGATGGTTTCACCTACAAACCTTGACTGGAGTCATCACAAAATTTGAAACATTGAGGTCAGACAACTTGTCAGCTATTTCACTCTTTAGTCCAGATGACAACTCCTGGAAAAAAGACATGCAGTGTGCATGTAAGATAAATATGATGCAGTGAGCATTAAGCTTAGTATGAAAATAATCAATCTCTCACATGTAAAGTTGCTCGAAGTGATGGCGAAGCATCAGAACTTGTGGAATTCCTCTCTATCCTTGATATTGTGTCCCTTGGGAATACTGAACTGCTTGGGATTGCATATATGCACCTTTGCATATTTTTTACAACAACACAGCAACTGTGGAAGCGCTTGCCTCTTACAACCTAGAAAGAAAAGGCAGGTGGTCAAAAAAGAGTAGTGTGTATAACCTTAGAGCTGCAAACATGTAATATCTGATAATCCAATAGAATACGTAACTATTTAACAAAGTCGATAACTATTTCTGACATACTTGACCATAACAATATGTGGAGCTTTTAGAAAAGCATTGACTACTTTATGGAAGTAATGATCTGTGCCACTATGGAATAGTACATTCATTCATTCAGATACTAAAATACAAGCACCACATAATTTATATAAATCAGCTATCGTACTAAGCTAAAGAATCACCTAGTTTGGTGCTGGTGAAATATTGAGCGAGGAAAACAAAGCACTTCAACAGATGTGGGCAACTAACCATATGTCTCTTATATGTAAAACTTAGTATGAATGATATTTACCTTCCCAAACAAATAGACTGTGCCTGAATTGATACCAAAGGGCTCCTCATATGCATCCAGCAAATAGAACGGCAGGGCTCCATCCTTCAGCTCAAACTCCGAGCTTTCATCCACATCGACGACATCATGAACAGTCACCTCTCCCTTGCCTCCTGCATTCTCCCCATCCCCACATATCTTCATCCAACATGCTGTTGCACTCAACATATCACCATTCCTGGTGCCCTCTACCTTAATCTTAGCGTTTAACCGGCGCGCCTTCTCTATTTTCACTTCCCCATTAGCCTCCTGCTTCAGTTCCTCCGAGCTCTTATTCTCATCCACCAATTCCGCACTAGAACCTGGAGCTGCTTCTAGTTTGGGTTGCATTTCCACATCAGGCTTCAATTCCAGCTCTGGCTGCAATTCCACCTCCATATCGTTTCCATGGTCTGAAACCCCATCAGCCTCGAACGCACCATCCGATCTAACCTCCATTTCAGCATGTAAGGCTGCCTGGATTGCCTTAATTTGGGGAACTGTAGCAGGCGACGGTGTCGGGGCAGAGATCCTACCAACACGACGACGACGCTCCTCTCGGTCGTTCTCGTCGGGGGCAAACTCGGCGATCACGTCGTCCACGATGCTGTCGGCGGCCAGCGACGAGCCCTTGGTGCGGTCGCTGCCGGGCTTCTTAAACAAGGAGGAGGGGCGCTGCTTGCCCATCATCGCGGCGGCGGCGGCGGCAGAGAGGGCCGCTGCCGCAGCAAACTGCTGGGACGGACGCTTCAGCTGGGGAGGGCGCGTTGCGGGGGGAGCCATCCTCGCCGTCAGATCCTATAGGAAAAGACTACCATGAAATGTAGGACCGCTCCCTCAACCCACTATGAAAAAGGACAAAACTGCTCTTTTCCCAAAAAATTAACACAAAATAAACCCATTTTAAAAAAAAATCACTAAATGCCCTTTCGCATGGCACCCAGGGCACAATGCTAGACATCATGGCGCCCTAACCAAGGGCGCCCTAAACAAAGGCGTCATACTAGTCAGCGCTCGTTTGCCACGTTGGCGGGGCGTGGCCTGACGCCCCGGGCCAGGACGCCATGCTTAGTAGCACGAAGCCCAGCCCAAGGCACCATGCGCTTGAACTAACAAAACAGGCAGCATCCTCGACCCCGGCTGCCCCACTCATCCCCCTCCCTAATGCCCACTAAATTTCGCGGATCAGAGCTCCAAATCGGTGAATTATCCTCACCTTCAACCCCTCAAGGTATTCTCCCTCATTTCTCCTCTTTTTGTTGGTTGAAATGTCCGCATTGTGCCCACTTGGAGAAACCCTAGGTCATCCAATTTTACAATTTCCATTGATGCATTTTGGTGTTTATGTTTGTAGATGGTGAGGATCGTGAATGTGCATCATGTGGACTTGGCCTCTTTTGAGAAGGGAGACGCCGAATATGGTGACCCAAAGAAGAAGACGGTAGTGATGGTGTTTTCCACATGTCCTAGCCTTGAGGAGGTTGTGGTTGATCTTCGGAGAAGGTTGAATTAGATGGAAGAAAGCGATGAAGTAGACTTAATCGGAAGGTATAATGTTGGGTTTGGACAACACATTCGTCGGAAGACAACACCTCTTGTCTCCGACTTTCATTGGGAAGCATATAAGGAGAGTGTCTTGGCCTCACAAGATAAAGCATTCGAGTTATTTGCCACAAAGAAGGTTGGTGCTTGGTTGCACATTGATTTGAATCGGTGTGCATCTTCATGTGATGTTAGAAGCTCGGTTCGAGATCCACCATACACTACTAGGGAAAACCTTATACACAGAATGTTACCAGTAGCGCTTGTTAAAATGAGGCGCTACTGCTACTTAGCAGTAGCGCTTCTGGCAGAACCGTGCTACTGTTAGCCGCTTAGCAGTAACGCGGCAGGAACAGAAAGCGCTACTACTATAATTGCCACACCGTTCCCGACGTGCTAGGTATAGTAGTAGCGCCCTTCTACGAACAGCGCTACTACTACGGATTTTAGCAGCAGCGTGTTTTTCTTCCCCACGCTACAGTTAAAGCTATTTTCACCTAACCCCCCGCGCGGCCTGATTCCCTCTCCTCTGCTTCCTCCCCCAATTCTCCTCTACTATTCCTCGTCGCCTCCGCCTCGCCGCCGTCTCCCCCGACCCTGCCTCGCCGTCGTCTCCCCCGACCCCGCCTCGCCGCCGTCTCCCCCGACCCCGCCTCGCCGCCGTCTCCCCCGACCCCGCCTCGCCGCCGTCTCCCTCGACCCGCCTCGCTGCCGTCTCCCCCGACCCCGCCTCGCCGCGCCTTGGTGCCGCCATCTCCCCCGACCCCATCTCTCTCCCCGCCCTCTGTAAGCACTCTCCCCTTCCGATCCCTCTTCTCTGCTTAGTATGAACCCTAGCTATTTAGTGCTAGTTAGTATGAACCCTAGGCTATTTTTAGTGCTAGTTAGTTAATTACTTAGATGGTAATTAGGGCAGCAGTTCCTAGGTACTAATTAGTTAGTAAGAACTAGGTACTAATTAGGTACTAGAATATTTTTATTTATAGTAAGTTTATTTTTAGTAAGAACTAGTTGAATTAATAGAACTAGTTAGTAAGAACTTGTTTCTATTTTTTAGTTAAAGCATTTTTTCCACCTCAACATGGACGATGCCTATCCCGCATCCTCGTCGTCGAGTCGGCGGAGGACGACACCTGCTTGACCAGATCGGCCATGTCCGGGGCTGGGCTCCGCCGGGGTGGTACTGGGAGGCGCTACCTACCGGGGGGCGCAGGTTGGTGAGGAGCCAGCCTGTCGTTGACCCGAACCTTCTTTGGTGGCGGTCGCGTGGGCCAGTGACGATCCAGAGGCTCGAGGACTCCGCGAAGGTGGTGCGTCACCGTGTCAGTGAGGAGGACGCGCACGTCCGTCGCTACTTGTTTGCGTTGGAGCACAGGCCGTTCTCCAATACTTGGCAGGTTCTCCGGGGATCTCACTGGACCTATGATCCCGTGATGGTTCCTTCTCTGTGGGTGTCCACCGCCCGCGCCGATACCCGTCATGTGCTAGAGTTTTAGTTGTATTAGTGATGTTATATGTATGACACTATTTGTGATGTATTAGTGATAATATTTGACGATGTACTGACGCATGAGATGATTTACTTTTGCTTATTGAATGCATGCTAATTTGAGTCCTATAAGATATTTTGAAATGTATATCTTGTGTTGCTCAATATCCAAGTGGCCGGTCATGTTTGCAGGTTACACCTCCGAGTGGCCTATGTTTTGCCGGAGTGTTGATTCATTTTCGTTCCGGCAAATTTCAGGCGCTTGATATGTCCTATTTTAGCAAAGGTCATGCCGGATTTTTCCGTGAATTTTGGCATGACTTGTGCCAGAATATGTAGGAAATATCGAGTGCCCCGGATTTGTGTGTTGAGTATCTTGGTAGTTGTCTTCGATCGATTTTGAATTAATGTTTTAACTATGAACATAGGAAATGTCTGACGACGAAAAGGATTTCGGTACTTGCAAATACTGCGAAGACGAGCGCGGCCTGTGCGACGGAATCTTCCTAGATGATGATAGGCGCTTCAGCATCAAGCTGGACGAGAACTTCGAAGTGGATACAGTAAGTCACAACGACAAGTCTTTTTTCGTAATTAAGCATGACATCTGCTTCATTTGCTTCAACTTATATTTTTTTTACTATTCTACTAGCGTATCCCCTGCCATGCAAGAGTTTTTGTATTGGATAAGATAGGTTTCAGTCATAGTATGGAGGAAAAGAAAGTTTACTTGAAGACCGAGCATGGTTATATTTCCATGCAAAATTATACAATTCAGACGACTACACCTATTTTGGATGCAAAACATGGCGAGCACTATGCAAGACTTATGCATTTGAGCCTGATATGGTTATCACCTTTGATATTCGTCCGGAAGATGATATTGAAGGTAATACCAACATCTGGGTCGATGTGCAGACGCCTCCAGTTATACCATTATGTAAGTTTCTCAACCATATTTATGTCTTTGATATTGTTTATTCAAAAATAGTTGACAACTAATTTGTATTGTCAGCTTATTTCGGTGCAAGCAAACATGTCCAGCGCTTGGTAGACAGGACCGTATACTATCCTGGGGCTGAACTCAACTGCGAGGAGCTCAGTCATTATGTTTCATGGCTTGAGGATCTTGATACTGTCAAGACAAATTTTCTTCCTGCATTTAGAAATGTTAGTACTGAAAATGTGCGACCAATAGTGTTCGTAATGAACTACGGTCACATATATTTAGGAAGGATGGTAAGATTTTTACTATTTGTCATCAGTGCATCTTTTCCATACATTATTTTTGAAGCTAAACTTCATTGCTAAGTATGTTACCGTACGATGTTCTTCAACAGGGACTCCTGATGAATGTTGTGCCTTATGGGATCGAGACTAAAGGTACCATGAGTATTATCAGCTTATGGCCAAGATATCCTACAGATTACTTTAGTGCATTCAAGATTAGCGACGGATGCTTAATAGTGCAAGACTGGACCAAATATGTGATGGGGGAGCGCAGAGAAGTACTAGGGGGCAGCAAACAGATGCGCTACCCACGATTAGGAGACAGGTTCATCTGCATTCTCCAGTTTGATCAAGGAGGAGAGCTATACATGTTTTATGTTATTTTACCTAAGAGAGAGCAGCAGGAGTGATTAGCTAGCTAGAAATGAGTTTGAGGATGATGATGTGCTACACTATTACTATGATGATAAAATAGCTAGTGTTGGTGGTAATGACTATGATGATTATTATTAGCTAGTGTTAGTGGTGATTAAATAAATAATGTTGGTGGTAATGACTATGATGATGATTAAATAGCTTGTGCTGGCAGATTAGATTCAAGTGGAGGCAACATGTGGTGCACATTGAAAGTACTACTAGTCCAAACTAGATCAAGTTTGGATTAGTAGTATACTTTTGACATGCACCACATATTGCCTCCACTTGAACCTAATCCACCTTCATTTGACACACTGTTGTGGACATAATGATGTAAACCTCGTAACTGGTATTGTACCAATATTTGTACGATGGCGCATAAATACACTAAAAAAAATACTAGTAGCAATGGAAAGAAAACACGCTGCAAGTAGTTACCTTAGCAGTAGCGTGGTACTGAACAAACGCTGCAGCTATTTGTCCTAGCAGTAGCGCGTGCTGGCACGCGTTACTGCTAAGCAATAGCTGTAGCGCCTTATTAGTAGCGCGGCCTCCCGCGCTACTAGTGGACACAAAACCCGCGCTACTGCTAGGGTTTTCCCTAGTAGTGATATGTCAATCCAGATGTGTATGACACAACAATGAGCCAACCTCCATTGACCCAACCTTTGTGCCCCGTCCAGAATGACCAACATGATCATCAAGGCTTGCATATGGAGGGTGATGAGTTTGAAGGTGAAAGAACATTTGCTCCTTTGGTGATTTTAGTAATTCATGTTAACATACATGTCGTTGGACTAATATTTTCCTTAAGTACATTTCAGGCTCTAAGGAACAATTGTGGCAAAGCTTCAAGACTCTACATTTCTTGTTATGTGATCAAAGATCACATTGAATCCATAGGAAAGCCAATACTATTAAAAGGGGATGAGGTTTTGAGCATGGACTATTTTCTCAAAGTGCTTAGAAATATTGCTCAAAAACCCTCACCGAGATACAACAATGAGCCAACCTCCATTGACCCACCGATACACATCTACCCAGACTCACCGAGATACACTTGAAAAATCCACTGCCTAAACCCTAGCAACTCGGTCTCACCGAGATGACGTTCGGTCTCACCTAAGTGCACTTGCCAACTTTCTGTAACCTATTGATTTCACCTCGGAATTTCTGAGTGGTTTCGATTGGTGTCACCAAAGTGTGGAAAGTGCTTAGGTCATCACCCATCAGTCTCTCCAAATTGTTTCATCCGGTCTCATCGAAAAGCCTAAATTCCAAACATTTTGCACCAGGCGGTCTCACCGAGTGATTCCACCCGGTCCCATTGAATTGTGCGTAAAGGTGTGAAATAGTTAGATTTTTGGTGCTAGCTATATATACCCCACCCATTCCACCAACTCCCAGAGAGAGCAAACAGGATGAAAGTACCACTTCACATATCCATTTTTTGAGAGAGAACCACCCACACTTGTCTTGAAATCAAGGGGATTCCACTCCAACCTTTGATCCTTGATTTCTACTCCGATCCTTCTCGTACTACCATGCCAAATCTGTGAGAGAGTGATTGAGTGTTGAGGAGACTATCTTTTGAAGCACAAGAGCAAGGAGTTCATCATCAACAACAACACCTACTACCTTTTGGAGAGTGATGTCTTCTAGATTTGTTAGATGTGACTTGGGAGCCTCCAAATCTTGTGGAGTTGAACCAAGGAGTTTGTAAGGGCAAGGAGATCGCCTACTTCGTGAAGATCTACCCTGAGTGGGGCTAGTCCTTCGTGGGTGGAAGCCATGATGGCATAGACAAGGTTGCTTTCATGGACCCTTCATGGATGGAGCCCTCTGTGGGATCATGCAGCTGCTACCCTCCGTGGGTTGAAGTCTCTATCAACGTCGTTGTACAAAAGCACCACCTATCGAAACCACACCAAAAATCATCGTGTCTTCATTGCGTTTGATCTTCTAAACTCTACCCCTTTAACTTCTTGCACTTGCATGTTGTTTACTATCCGCTGCCCCATCAATGACAGCTTAATTTTCATCAAGGAGAATGTGTAAACTGCAGAACAACTAAGCGAGGTCATTCTTATTTATCCTCGGGGAAGCGGGTTAATAAGGAGAAAGGTGATGTTTATTTCAGTCCAAACTCTCACTAAAATACCTGGTTGCAAGCAAAACATACACTAGTATTGTTGTGCAGGCTTTCATCGAGAAATATTGGGTCTCCCATAGGGGTGGGGTGAATTACAAGTGGTACTTTCGATCACCTAGGGAATAGAATCAGAAGCAAAATCCAGGATTGGCCTGAAAGGAAGGTAGCATGTGCGGGAAGGGATATTTTGCTCAAATAAGTTATACAGTGCCCCTAAAACTAGGATATTTCCTTCTGGATATATCTACCCTACATATAGCATGAGATATTTCCTTCTCACATGAAAAGGCTGCAAAGGCTTTTCCTCTTGTATGGCAAAAATATTGGTGGAGCAGTTCTTTGGACAAAAGATCCGTGCACTGGATATCCTCGAGCTCGCTACCTACCCCAAAAGTTAAAGGCGGAATGGGCTTTCGATATTTGCATATGTTTAATCTAGAACTCTTGGGAAAGCACGGATGGAGATTTAAGAGCAATCCAATTCCTTTTGCGCGAGAGTTCTAAAGGCCAGATACTTCTCGGACACTAATTTCCTGCACGCTAGCGCACCAAAATCCTCATCGGCTACTTGGCGGATGATGTGGCCGGAAGGGACTCTCTTAATAATGGCTTGATAAAACAAGTTGGAGATGGATCTGCCATCTCTTTTTGAGATGACAAGTGGATTCCAGGCACCTTGTCGATGAAGCCATTTCTAAAACTGGGAGGCACAACGTTGCAGTTGGTAACCGAGCTCATCGATACATACAATTGTATGTGGCTCATTCAAGATGTTTTTATCCTACCGTATGTTAATGCCATCCTTAATATCCCGCTGTGCACCAGAGGTGGTGATGATTCATTGGCTTGGGCCTTTGGGAAATCAGGGGTATACTCTTGAAATCTTCCTATCATGCTCTTATAATTCACAAAGAGCGATCGGCTCTACATGAAGGGTTGGCTATAAATAGATGTGGGATACCCTATGGCAATTGAAAGTGGTGACAAAAGTTTGAGTTTTCTGGTGGCGCGTTGTTAGGGGCACTCTATCTGGTGAAGATACGCTGAAATACAGACACATCAAGGAGCTAAGTAGATGCAGCATGATGTGGAGCATCCTACTGTCATCTCCTTGTACACCTTCATAGCACCTCAAGCCCCAAGTGGACCTACCGGACTTAAGGTGAACCCGCTCCTCTTCGAGATTTACATGAATATCCATTGGACGTGGTTGCTACCTCACCATGGAACATTGTGCATCATTAGGTACGAGGGCAAACACCACCAAGCAGCTAGGAAGCTTCCGGAGGCCAAGGAGAAGGACCCCAAGACCCAAGAGCTGACTGGAAGCATCAAGATGAAGAAAAGGAAGCATGCAGAAATTGCACTACCGGACAGTCCGGTCCTCACAGCGGACAGTCAGGTCCCCGCAGCAGACAGTCCGGTCCCCACAGCAGACAGTCTGGTGGCACCCGAAATTGCATCTGTCCTCATCGGACTATCCGGTCCTTACCACCGGACTGTCCGATCCGCCCAGTTTCGCTACCAATCGGGCTAAAAAGCCCATGTAACCACCGAGGCCCATACCCCTTCGCCCCTAGACTATATATTTCGTGCTCCTCTCAGTTTTTAGGGTTAGCAAAGTATTGGATAGACAAAGAGAGAGCTTTGCTCATCTTCCTCCTCTTGGAGATCTAGACCTCCTCTTGGAGAATCTCCTCTTGGAGATCAAGCCCTCCTCTTGGAGAAGATCCTCTTGTGGATATCAAGGCCTCCTCTTGGAGAAGGATCCCCATCATAGGATCATGAAGACCTCATCTCCTTTGGATTTGGGATGAACTTTACCTTGTATCTTTCCCTTTGTTATTCTTGTACCTTTGTGGATCTTGTGTGATTGCGAGTCTAGTGGATGTGTGATTGGACTTGTTCCTCAGTGTTTTCCTCTTGTGATTTTCCCTCTTGTTCTTCGTGTTCTTTGCGTTCTTCGTGGATTCCCCTCCAATTCGTGAAAGATCTCCACTTAGGGTCTCCACCCTACAACATCTTGGTATCATGAGCCACGTTGATGACGAATTTGGAGTCTCCCCCATCGTTTTCTATCCTTGTTTTGGTTGATTTCGTCCTAAAATCCAAAAATCCCCACCAAAAATAGCCCCAATTTTTTTTGTGATTTGTTGGTTTGATGATGTTTTGTTGACTTTGATCCATGGATTCATTGTGTTTCAAGTGGATCTAGCTTCCCCGGAAGTTTCCCCACCTTCCATCCACGAAATCTCCTCAATTTTGAGCCCAAAATCATCCATTTCCGCCCAAAAATTTCAATTTCGTGCCTTCCCAACCCGCACCGGACTGTCCGGACCCCCGTACCGGACTGTCCGCTCGCATCAGGAGCAAATCACTCACAGACCGGACTGTCCGCTCCGCCATACCAGACTGCCCGCTCGAGTCAGAAGATTTTCAGATGAAGACCGGACTGTCCGCTACCCCGAACCGGACTATCCGCTAGTTCAAAAACTGCTTTGGATGATTTCTTGTGTCGGCCATATCTTCCACATCCGGAGTCCGACTATGATGTTCTTTAGCTCATTGAGTAGCTATTGACATCCCTCATCCATCTAGATGTGTTCCAACATCAATTGACTCCGTCAAAATTTTGACATTTTGACACCTTTGCCTAGGCCCTCCACCATATCATCTGTAAAACCACCATAGCATTCCGCAACCTAACCCATTTTGATCCATATAGCATTTGTGGTTGCTTGAGTGGTGACTTGAGTCTCCTAAGGCGTTTAGGCTACTTAGGGACAGTTGCTTCTTCATCAACCACCACCACCACTTCCGCATTGTCAACTCCGGAACCACCATCGCATTCCGCTATCACCATTTGACATTTTTCGTTTGAGATTTTGAGTTTGCGGTTTTTCTGTTTCCTAAGGTGTATCGGCTAATTAGGAACGGTTCTACATCGAGAACATTGCCACTCATCATCACCATGAGGTCGTCATCGACATTGACCACTTCACCTTTTTGACAACCTAACCATAAGCAAGAACGGTAACCTCTATATCATCTTGGTATCATGGTATCTCGTCATTGTACATTCATTCTTGCCATTGCTTTGTTAACCCCTAGCCATTTTGCGTCACTTGCCTACCGAGAGTAGCCATTTGAGTATTGCCGGCAACGTTACTTGTGCACATTAATGATCCGCACCTCCCATTGCATACATACCATATCATCTTGGTATCATCATATCATCTCTTGTGTCACAAGATTGTTCCCGCATATACACAATTGCTATCTTGGTTTGTGCATTTTGCATAGTGACCATACAAAAAAAAAGAGGAAGAATAAGCTTTTAAGCAAAAAGAGAGAGCAAAGAGCTTGTAAGCAATATCCATAGCATCGCCACATTGCATATCATACTACCATATTGATCATCTCGGATCATCATATGCGAAACACCGGGAACCATACATAATAGCATACTTGGGATAGAAAGTTTATCCATTTTGCATCTTATAGGTTGTGCACAAGTGTCGTATCCGCCTATTGAGCAATCATGCTAGCGTCTCTCTTGAGTTGTGCAACACAAGCGTTTTTCGTGGATTCCACATTTTGTGCTCACTGCTTGGTTGCACGACCCAATTTATCTATCCGTGTGTGCGTTTCCGTGTGCCACATATTGCTATTGGTCTACTTGTTTCACTTGCGAATTTGTGAATCTCTTTCAACATTATTGACTCTTGCTAACATTTTGCATCAAATTTTGTGACACTTGTCCTAACCAAGCCACTCGATAAGCTTTACTTTGTAGGTGTGAGTGAGAAAGTCTGGTACCAATTCCACTATTCTTCCATTTCACATTGAGTGAAACGGGATACATCCTCAACTTTGGGAAAGGGTAGCTTGGTATTGTTTATCTCATTTCCTACTCACCTTTGCTCGAGTCTTGTGATGGATAGGCAAAGCACACCTCCTTCAGTCTACAACAACGACGACGAGTTCGATGCCACGAAAAACTTCATTCACACCAAGATGCAAGCTCAAATGGAGGAGATCAAAACCCTCATCAAGTCCTACAAGAGGTCTTACTCATCTATGAGAAGACGCTCAAGTGCACATGCTTCCGAGCTACCATCTCCGGCAAGGTCACATCAGCATCGACACCATCAACAACAAGTACGTGAAGGTCAAGAGCTCAACACCAACAACCGCTCAGCGACTTCACCATCTACCTTGGCATCTTCGCCAAGCGACTTCAAGGCATCTTCGCCTTTGGACATGCGGCATCTTCGCCAACAAGAACCTCAAGACTACGCTCAAGAGAAGCTCCCCAAGCTCAAGTCCGCGACTTCGGCGAGCTACTACGACCTCGACATCGACCACACGATTCCTTTCTATGGGACTCAATAACCCAAGGAGTATCTTGAGTGGGAGCGCCTCATGGACGACTACCTTAAGCTATATAAAGTTCCTCCCGAAGATCAAGTGAAGTGCGCCACAAGGAACTTCCACGACTACGCATCCACATGGTGGCTTCACACACATTCGGAGAGCTGCGACATGAGTTGTCCCAAGACGAAGAGAGATTTGCGGCGAGAGTTCATGCCTCCAACCTACACGGAACAACTTCTACGCCAATTGGAGAACACCATCCAAGGATCCAAGTCCATCGATGAGTACTTCAAGGAGATGAAGCATGCCTTGCGACGAGCCGGCGTGGACGATCCCATTTGGATGAAGTTCCACTTCACGATGGGATTGAACAATGACATCTCCAAGATTATCTTCCACGAGAACTTCAAGTCCCTCGACGACAACTACATTGGTGCTCTCAAGGCGGAATAAGAACTCATGAAGGCCAAGGCTTCTCCACCCCAAGCACACTTCTCGAAGGCCAAGCTCCAAGACGACGAGCATGAGGCTAGTACCACCACGATGTCCAAGCCCGACGATGCTCTCGAGTTCGACTTCACCGCCATCCCTCTTTGTGGCATTCATGGTGCCGAGTCTACTTCGACTCTTTTTCAAGACGGTGCGGCGACGACTAAGACTTCGGAGCCATTCAAGGACCAAGCTTTGGAGGCGAGCGACGAGATGATCGAGCATGGGATTTTCCCTTCGGTCATGGAGGAGAGTGATGATGTGCCATCTTCGGCCTTCATCCACGGCGACGGCGATGAGATGGTTGAGCATGGGATTTTCCCTTTGACCACGGCGACGTATGATGACTTGAGTGACTTTTGCCACCATATTGAGAGTGAGAGTGACTTCACCACTAGCCCCATATATGATGAGTTGCCACAATTCCCATGTGAGGAGAGACACAACCCCCACCACTTGAGTGAGATGAGTGACTCCACCATATGTGAGTTTGAGTGCACCTATTTGGAGGGAGTGAGTGAGCCGCCACATAGAGAGGTTGTGATAGTTGATAGGGAATGTGAGGCCATTTGCATTTCTAACAACTTGACCTCTACCTCTATTGTGTCTTCTCATTTGGTGCTAGGTCTCATATATGATGACGCGCCGATCCTCGACGACTTCGTCCTTCCTTTGGACACAACGATGGCCATGCTGGAATATGATGCACCCCCACATGGTTCCATCAAGAGGAAGATGACCACCATTTGGTCTTTCCCACCTCACCTACACCACTTGAGTGGAATGACAAAGGTAACATAGGTGAAGGTGATGCTATAGTCCCACTAGTGGACATGCTTGACATTGATTGCTTGCATCATGTTGATCAACCTATTTCCATGCTTCATGCTAGTGTGACTTCCTCATGTCTTGACTTACCAATTTACGATGAATATGATGATGATCATGTTGAGTTGCCTAGTTGTGATGCCATGTTGCATAGGATTTCTTGTGAGAATTCTTTAGGTCACATCATGTTAATCTGCTTGACTTGTCATATGCTATGCATGAGATCAATCATATGTCATATTTGCAATCTCTTCGTAGTAACTATGCATATGCCATTCAAATAAACCCAATTTGCACTTATGGCATAGATGACAAGCCCATGGTTATTGGCATTTGTTTTTCTTGTGATGATATTGATATGCTCCCTTTGCATCATTTATCTCATATGCCATACCACGACCACCTAGCTTCGGTTATGCATTGTTTTGGATGTTGTCCATTTTCTCCATATGATGTTTCCAATATTGCTCATGAGGAGACCCCCATAGTTTCCTCATGCATGTTAGGAGATTTTGATCCATCCTATCCATTGCATGGTCCTCATAATTATGTGCACAATATGCTCCCCATGAATCATAATGATATTGTTGTACCATATACTAGTATGCTCAATTAGTGTCCCCATCGTGTTATACACAATAACTATTCCTTCATGATGGATGACATGTTCTTATACCATGCATCAAATTTCTTTGAGCAATGCTTACCTTGTGCTAACTCACACGTGCACATACACATCATGATGGATGATGTGTACATTTACCACACACACAATTTCTTTCGTTTGTGTATTTGTTGTGTAGGTACCCATGCTTACTTGTCAACCTCACAATCCCATGAGTTGACAAAACGAGCTCTAGAGAGCAACGATGACTTGGGATCCCATGGATTGTCTTTCCCACCGCTCCCTTCGTGGAAAGACTTCGCGCATTTCTTTTACATGTCCGTCACTTGGCTATGGGTTATTGTCCATTACATATTATATGCCCATCTCGCCACGTTCACTTTGCATGATATGCTTATTCCTATGCCTTTGCCATGCATTTGTGACCCATTCTTTGCATTACACATGATGATTGATTCTAGTACCCGTATGTGTATTTGCAAGTTTGGTGGAGATATTGCTTGTTCTTGCCATGTTTACTTTGTGCTCAATGCTTATGATCATGCTTTGATCTTGATTTTTGATCGTGCTTGCGATATGTCATGTGCATTGCCTATGCCCATTAATTGCTCACATGACATGATTGTCATGATTTCCTCTAGTGTGTTGCATCTTCGCTCCACTAGTTTGCACGACTTGATTACTATGCTTGCTTATGTTGCATCACCGATGATTCATACTTGCTCATTTCATGCGGTTGATGACAACCATCTACATGCTTTGCACATGATTGTCATTGCTTCTTGCCATATATCTCCATATGTTGCCTCTCTCATGCTAGATGATTTTCCATGTATTGAGTGCAACAATGCTTTTAGTATTCCTCATGAGATTGCCCCCATAGCATTCTCACATATCATTGGAGATTTTGACATATTTCTTGGGAAGCATGCTTGCCTTCCTTCTTTGCACCATATACCTAGTGCGATGAATATAGCCATTGTTGCATCATATTATTCGTGCACTTGTGCTTCTAATGGTTATGTGCAAAAGAAGAGAACCATCATAATGGATGATGTGTTTATCTACCATGCACATACGTTATTTGTTTTGTTGTGTGCATGTGTAGGATACTTGGACTTTGTGTCGACTTCCACTTCACGTGAGTTGACCATTCGAGCTCTTGAGAGCGAGTCTCATACATTCTACCATGACTCGCTTCTACACCACTTTTGCTTGCGTTTCAGCATTGTGAAGAACGCACAAGGGCATGCTTTCAAGGTGATATCCTTCTCTTTTGAGAACCCAAAAACCATGAGCATGGACATTATGGATCATACTACTTGTGTTGCTTGCACCATGAGACTTATTGTTCATCTTGGACCACTTGATTGCACACATGTTAGAGATCTTGTTTCGACTTGTCATTTTCACCATTCCATGCATCAGGATATATATGCCTTGTGTGTTGCATCCAATTCTTGGATTACTTGCTCTTATCATATGTTTGGTTGCAACAATGTCATTTCTTCACATATGCCATGTCACATTGCTTGTCACATGATTGACTTGACTGCCTCACACATGATGAACAATTGCTCTTTTTATTGTGTTGAGTGCCACATGATTTTCACGACACCCTATGCACGTTATGCTTGGATTGTCTTGCACTTGATCCATGTGTTTAGACACTTCATTCTATTTGGTGTGGTCAATGCCTCCTATGCCTACCATAGACCGTTTGTTGAGCGCTTTATGCATGCTTGTTATGACCTTGAGGTAGATACTTGTTCAATTGTCAAACATATTTGCATCTCTACCTCACACTTGCATACTTGTTTCCATGATGACCTTCATTATGCTCAATTTATGTGCTTACATGCCATGTCACAATCCTATGTCAAACCATATGCTATGCTTGATGACAACACTTGTTTGGTGCATCACCTCTGGAATGCTTGGTTTTGCACTAACGCTAACTGTTGGAAATACGCCCTAGAGGCAATAATAAAATGGTTATTATTATATTTCCTTGTTCATGATAATTTTCTATTGTTCATGCTATAATTGTATTAACTGGAAACCGTAATACATGTGTGAATACATAGACCACAACATGTCCCTAGTGAGCCTCTAGTTGACTAGCTCGTTGATCAATAGATGGTTATGGTTTCCTGACCATGGACATTGGATGTCATTGATAACGGGATCACATTATTAGGAGAATGATGTGATGGACAAGACCCAATCATAAGCATAGCACAAGATCGTGTAGTTCGTTTGCTAAAAGCTTTTCTAATGTCAAGTATCATTTCCTTAGACCATGATATTGTGCAACTCCCGGATACCGTAGGAATGCTTTGGGTGTGCCAAACGTCACAATGTAACTGGGTGGCTATAAAGGTGCACTACGGGTATCTCCGAAAGTGTCTGTTGGGTTGGCAGGAATCAAGACTAGGATTTGTCACTCCGTGTGACGGAGAGGTGTCTCTGGGCCCACTCGGTAATGCATCATCATAATGAGCTCAATGTGACTAAGTAGTTAGTCACGGGATCATGCATTACGGAACGAGTAAAGTGACTTGCTGGTAACGAGATTGAACGAGGTATTGGGATACCGACGATCGAATCTCGGGCAAGTAATGTACCAATTGACAAAGGGAATTGTATACATGATTGCTTGAATCCTCGACATTGTGGTTCATCCGATGAGATCATCGTGGAACGTGTGGGAGCTAACATGGGTATCCAGATCCCGCTGTTGGTTATTGGTCGGAGAGCTGTCTCGGTCATGTCCGCATGATTCCCGAACCCGTAGGGTCTACACACTAAAGGTTCGATGACGCTAGGGTTATAGGGAAAGTTTGTACGTGGTTACCGAAGGTTGTTCAGAGTCCCGGATGAGATCCCGGACGTCCCAAGGAGTTCCGGAGGTGAAGATTTATATATGGGAAGTCTAGTTTCAGTCGCCGGAATGTTTTCGGGGGTTATCAGTATTGCACCGGGACCACCGAAAGGTGTCCGGGGGTCCACCGGTTGGGGCCACCTGCCACGAAGGACTTAATGGGCTGAATATGGGAGGGAACCAACCCCTAGTGGGCTGGTGCGCACCTCCCCAAGGGCCCAAGGCGCCTAGGGTTGGAAACCCTAGGGGAGGGGGCGCCTCCACCTTGCTTGGGGGGCAAGCCTCCCCTCCTGGCCGCCGCCCCCCCTCTAGATGGGATCTAGAGGGGCCGGCCCCCTCTCCCCTTCACCCTATAAATAGAGGGGGGAGGGCTGCATTACCCCTTTCCTGGCGCAGCCCCTCCCTCCTCTAACACCTCCTCCTCCTTTTGCGGTGCTTGCCGAAGCCCTGCCGGAGTACCACGCTGCTCCAACACCACCATGCCGTCGTGCTGCTGCTGGAGTTGTCTTACCCAACCTCTCCTTCTCTCCTTGCTGGATCAAGGCATGGGAGACGTCACTGGGCTGCACGTGTGTTGAACGCGGAGGCGCCGTTGTTCGGCGCTTAGATCAGAATCAACCGCGATCTGAATCGCTATGAGTACGACTCCTTCATCCGTGTTCTTGCAACGCTTCCGTATCACGATCTTCAAGGGTATGAAGATGCACTCCCCTCTCTCTCATTGCTAGTCACTCCATAGATTGATCTTGGTGATGCGTAGAATTTTTTTGAATTTCTGCTACGTTCCCCAAGAGTGGCATCATGAGCTAGGTCTATGTGTAGTTTCTATGCACGAGCAGAACACAAGTTGTTATGGGCGTCGATTTTGTCAATTTACTTGCCACTACTAGTCTTATCTTGATTCGGCGGAATCGTGGGATGAAGCGGCCCGCACCGACCTTACACGTACGCTTACGTGAGACAGGTTCCACCGACTAACAAGCACTAGTTGCATAAGGTGGCTAGCGGGTGTCTGTCTCTCCCACCTTAGTCGGATCGGATTCGATGAAAAGGGTCCTTATGAAGGGTAAATAGCAATTGGCATATCATGTTGTGGTTTTGGCGTAGGTAAGAAACGTTCTTGCTAGAAACCTATAGCAGCAACGTAAAAACTTGCAACAACGACTAGAGGACGTCTAACTTGTTTTTGCAGCATATGCTGTGTGATGTGATATGGCCAAAGGATGTGATGAATGAAATATATGTGATGTATGAGATTGATCATGTTCTTGTAATAGGAATCATGACTTGCATGTCGATGAGTATGACAACCGGCAGGAGCCATAGGAGTTGTCTTAATTTATTGTATGACCTGCGTGTCATTGAATAACGCCATGTAATTACTTTACTTTGTTGCTAAACCGTTAGCCATAGTAGTAGAAGTAATAGTTGGTGAGGCAACTTCATGAAGACACGATGATGGAGATCATGACGATGGAGATCATGGTGTCATGCCGGTGACGATGATGATCATGGCGCCCCGAAGATGGAGATCAAAAGGAGCAAAATGATATTGGCCATATCATGTCACTATTTGATTGCATGAGATGTTTATCATGTTTTTGCATCTTATTTGCTTAGAACGACGGTAGCATAAATAAGATGATCCCTCATAAAATTTCAAGAAAGTGTTCCCCCTAACTGTGCACCGTTGCGAAGGTTCGTTGTTTTGAAGCACCACGTGATGATCAGGTGTGATAGATTCTAATGTTCGCATACAACGGGTGTAAGCAAGATTTACACATGCAAAACACTTAGGTTGACTTGACGAGCCTAGCATGTACAGACATGGCCTCGGAACACAATAGACCGAAAGGTCGAACATGAGTCATATAGCAGATGCGATCAACATGAAGATGTTCACCGATGATGACTAGTCTGTCTCACGTGATGATCGGGCACGGCCTAGTTGACTCGGATCATGTATCACTTAGATGATTAGAGGGATGTCTATCTAAGTGGGAGTTCATTAAATAATCAGATGAACTTAATTATCATGAACATAGTCAAAAGGTCTTTGCAAATTATGTCATAGCCTACGCTTTAGTTCTACTATTTTAAGATATGTTCCTAGAGAAAATTTAGTTGAAAGTTGACAGTAGAAATTATGCGGACTGGGTCCGTATACTGAGGATTGTCCTCATTGCTGCACAGAAGGCTTATGTCCTTTATGCACCGCTCGGTGTGCTGAACCTCGAGCGTCGTTTGTGGATGTTGCGAACATATGACATACACGTTTTGATGACTACGTGATAGTTCAGTGTGTAATGTTAAACGGTTTAGAATTGAGGCACCGGAGACATTTTTTGAAACGTCGCAGAACATATGAGATGTTCCAAGAGCTGAAATTAGGGTTTCAGGCTCGTGCCCACGTCAAGAGGTATGAGACCTCCGACAAGTTTCTTAACCTGCAAACTAAGAGAGAAAAGCTCAATCATTGAGCATGTGCTCAGATTGTCTGAGTACTACAATCACTTGAATCGAGTGGGAGTTAATCTTCCAGATGAGATAGTGATGGTTCTCCATAGTCACTGCCACCAAGCTATTAGAGCTTCGTGATGAACTATAACATATCAGGGATGGACATGATGATCCTTGAGCAATTCGCGATGTTTGACACCGCGAAAGTAGAAATCGAGTAGGAGCATCAATTGTTGATGGTTAGTAAAACCACTAGTTTCAAGAAGGGCAAGGGCAAGAAGGGATACTTCATGAAATGGCAAATCAGTTGCTGCTCTAGTGAAGAAACCCAGGGTTGAACCCAAACACAAGACTAAGTGCTTCTGTAATGAGGGAACTGTCACTGAAGCAGAACTACCCTAGATACTTGGTAGATGAGAAGGCTGGCAAGGTTGACAGAAGTATATTGGATATATATTATATTAAATGTGTACTTTACTAGTACTCCTAGTAGCACCAGGGTATTAAGATACCGGTTCGGTTGCTAAGTATTAGTAACTCGAAATAAAAGATCTACGGAATAAACGGAGACTAGCTAAAGGTGAGATGACGATGTGTGTTGGAAGTGTTTCCAAGGTTGATGTGATCAAGCATCGCCTGCTCCATCTACCATCGAGATTGGTGTTAAACCTAAATAATTGTTATTTGGTGTTTGTGTTGAGCATAGACATGATTGGATTATGTTTATCGCAATATGGTTATTCATTTAAGGAGAATAATGGTTACTCTGTTTATTTGAATAATACCTTCGGCGGTCTTGCACCTAAAATGAATGGTTTATTGAATCTCGATCGTAGTGATACACATGTTCATACCAAAAAATATAAGATAGTAATGATAGTACCACATACTTGTGGCACTGCCATTTGAGTCATACTGGTATAAAACGCATGAAGAAGCTCCATGTTGATGGATCTTTGGACTCACTCATGTTGAAAAGATTGAGACATGTGAACCATGTCTATTGGTATATATGCATGAAGAAACTCCATACAGATGGATCGTTTGGACTCACTTGATTTTGAATCACTTGAGACATGCAAATCATACCACATGGGCAAGATGACTGAAAGGCCTCATTTTTCAGTGAGATGAAACAAGAGAGCAACTTGTTGGAAGTAATACATTTGATGTGTGCAATCCAATGAGTGTTGAGGCACGCAGTGAATATCGGTATGCTCTTACTTCACAGATGATTTGAGTAGATTCTGAGTATATTTACTTGATGAAACACGAGTCTGAATTATTGAAAGGTTCAAGCAATTTCAGAGTAAAGTTGAAGATCATCATGGCAAGAGGATAAAATGTCTATGATATGATCATAGAGATGAATATCTGAGTTATGAGTTTGGTACACAATTAAGACCTTGTGGAAATTGTTTCATAACTAATACCGCCTGGAACACCATAGTGTGATGGTGTGTCCGAACATCATAAATGCACCATATTGGATATGGTGCATACCATGATGTCTCTTATCGAATTACCACTATCGTTTATGGGTTAGGCATTAGAGACAACCGCATTCACTTTAAATAGGGCACCACGTAATTCCGTTGAGATGACACTGTATGAACTATGGTTTAGAGAAACCTAAGCTGTCATTTCTTAAAAATTTGGGGCTGTGACGCTTATGTGAAAAGTTTTTCCTGACGAGCTCGAACCCAAAGCGGATAAAATGCATCTTCATAGGACACCCAAAAACAGTTGGGTATACCTCCTAATTCAGATCCGGAAGCAAAAGTGATTGTTTCCAGAAACGGGTCCTTTCTCGAGGAAAAGTTTCCCTTGAAAGAATTGAGTGGGAGGATGGTGGAGACTTGATGAGGTTACTGAACCATCACTTCAACTAGTGTGTAGCAGGGCACAGGAAGTTGTTCCTATGGCGCCTACACCAATTGAAGTGGAAGCCGATGATAGTGATCATGAAACTTCAGATCAAGTCACTACCAAACCTCGTAGGTCGACAAGGATGCGTACTACTTCAGAGTGGTACGTAATCCTGTCTTAGAGGTCATGTTGCTAGACAACAATGAACCTACGAGCTATGGAGAAGCGATGGTGGGCCCGGATTCCGACGAATGGCTCGAGGCCATAAAATCTGAGAGAGGATCCATGTATGAAAACAAAGTATAGACTTTGGAAGAACTACTCGATGGTCGTAAGGCTGTTGAGTACAGATGGATTTTAAAAGGAAGACGGACAATGATGGTAAGCGTCACCATTAAGAAAGCTCGACTTGTCGTTAAGATGTTTTCCGACAAGTTCAAGGAGTTGACTGCGATGAGACTTTCTCACTCATAGCGATGCTAAGAGTCTGTTGAAATTATATTAGCAGTTCCTGCATTGTTTATGAAATCTTGCAGATAGGATGTCAAAACATTGTTTCCTCAATGATTTTCTTGAGGAAAGGTTGTATGTGATACAACCAGAAGGTTTTGTCAATCCTAAAAGATGCTAACAAGTATGTAAAGCTCCGGCAATCCTTCTAAGGACTGGAGTAAGCATCTCAGAGTTGGAATATACGCTTTGATGAGATGATCAAAGATTTTGGTTTTATACAAAGTTTATGAGAAACTTGTATTTCCAAAGAAGTGAGTGGGAGCACTATAGCATTCCTAATGAGTATATGTTGTTGACATATTGTTGATCGGAAATGATGTAGAATTTCTGGAAAGCATATAGGGTTATTTGAAAAGTGTTTTTCAATGGAAAACCTGGATTAAGCTACTTGAACATTGAGCATCAAGATCTATAAGGATAGATCAAAATCGCTTGATAGTACCTTCAAATGAGTACGCACCGTGACAAGATTTTGAAGGAGTTCATAATATATCGGCAAAGAAGGAGTTCTTGGCTGTGTTATAAGGTGTGAGTATTGAGTAAGACTCAAGACCTGACCACGGCAGAAGAGAGAGAAAGGACGAAGGTTGTCCCCTATGCTTTAGATGTAGGCTCCATAGCATGCTATGTTGTGTACCGCACCTAAAGTGTGCCTTGCCATGAGTCAGTCAAGGAGTACAAGTGTGATCCAGGAATGGATCACAGGACAGCGGTCAAGGTTATCCTTAGTAACTAGTGGACTAAGGAATTTTCTCGATTATGGAGGTGGTAAAAGAGTTTGTCGTAAAGGGTTACGCCGATGCAAACTTTGACACTAATCTGGATGACTCTGAGTAGTAGACCGGATTCGTATAGTAGAGCAGTTATTTGGAATAGTTCCAAATAGCGCGTGGTAGCTGCATCTAGGAGATGACATAGAGATTTGTAAAGCACACACGGATTTGAAAGATTCAGACCCATTGACTAATAACCTCTCTCACAAGCGAGATATGATCAAACCTAATGGGTGTTGGATTCATTACATAGTGATGTGAACTAGATTATTGACTCTAGTGCAAGTGGGAGACTATTGGAAATATGCCCTAGAGGCAATAATAAAATGGTTATTATTATATTTCCTTGTTCATGATAATTGTCTATTGTTCATGCTATAATTGTATTAACTGGAAACCGTAATACATGTGTGAATACATAGACCACAACATGTCCCAAGTGAGCCTCTAGTTGACTAGCTCGTTGATCAATAGATGGTTATGGTTTCCTGACCATGGACATTGGATGTCATTGATAACGGGATCACATCATTAGGAGAATGATGTGATGGACAAGACCCAATCCTAAGCATAGCACAAGATCGTGTAGTTCGTTTGCTAAAAGCTTTTCTAATGTCAAGTATCATTTCCTTAGACCATGAGATTGTGCAACTCTCGGATACCGTAGGAATGCTTTGGGTGTGCCAAACGTCACAACGTAACTGGGTGGCTATAAAGGTGCACTACGGGTATCTCCGAAAGTGTCTGTTGGGTTGGCAGGAACCGAGACTGGGATTTGTCACTCCGTGTGACGGAGAGGTATCTTTGGGCCCACTCGATAATGCATCATCATAATGAGCTCAATGTGACTAAGTAGTTAGTCACGGGATCATGCATTACGGAACAAGTAAAGTGACTTGCCGGTAACAAGATTGAACAAGGTATTGGGATACCGATAATCGAATCTCGGGCAAGTAACGTACCGATTGACAAAGGGAATTGTATACGGGATTGCTTGAATCCTTGACATTGTGGTTCATCCAATGAGATCATCATGGAACGTGTGGGATCCAACATGGGTATCCAGATCCCGTTGTTGGTTATTGGCCAGAGAGTTGTCTCGGTCATGTCTGCATGATTCCCGAACCCGTAGGGTCTACACACTTAAGGTTCGATGACGCTAGGGTTATAGGAAAAGTTTGTACGTGGTTACCGAAGGTTGTTCGGAGTCCCGGATGAGATCTCGGACGTCACGAGGAGTTCGGGAATGGTCCGGATGTGAAGATTTATATATGGGAAGTCCAGTTTCAGTCGCCGGAATGTTTTCGGGGGTTATCGGTATTGCACCGGGACCACCGAAAGGTGTCCGGGGGTCCACCGGTTGGGGCCACCTGCCCCGAAGGACTTAATGGGCTGAATATGGGAGGGAACCAGCCCCTAGTGGGCTGGTGCGCCCCTCCCCAAGGGCCCAAGGCGCCTAGGGTTGGAAACCCTAGGGGAGGGGGGGCGCCTCCACCTTGCTTGGGGGGGCAAGCCTCCCCTCCTGGCCGCCGCCCCCCCCCCCCCCCCCCCCCCCCCCCCTCTAGATGGGATCTAGAGGGGCCGGCCCCCTCTCCCCTTCACCCTATAAATAGAGGGGGGTGGGAGGGCTGCATTACCCCTTCCCTGGCGCAACCCCTCCCTCCTCTAACACCTCCTCCTCCTTCCGCGGTGCTTGGCGAAGCCTTGCCGGAGTACCACGCTGCTCCAACACCACCACGCCGTCGTGCTACTGCTGGAGTTGTCTTCCCCAACCTCTCCTTCTCTCCTTGCTGGATGAAGGCATGGGAGACGTCACCGGGCTGCACGTGTGTTGAACGCGGAGGCTCCGTTGTTCGACGCTTAGATCGGAATCAACCGCGATCTGAATCGCTACGAGTACGACTCCTTCATCCGCGTTCTTGCAACGCTTCCGTATCGCGATCTTCAAGGGTATGAAGATGCACTCCCCTCTCTCTCGTTGCTAGTCACTCCATAGATTGATCTTGGTGATGCATAGAAATTTTTTGAATTTCTGCTACGTTCCCCAACACTAACCACATTTGTTTTTCCAAGTGTTTGTTGTCTTTGCTCCTTTTGAAGGAATCACTAGATGGTGCGACATTGGAGAGTGCCCATTTCGAGCTTCAAGATGACGAGAACTTGGTGATCGTCCACTTCTACACGGTGACGCCATCTCTTTCCCATGGTGATTTGGTTTTCGATCCAAGGTCGGATCTTTCCCAAGGGGGAGGGGATGATGCGGAGCATCCTAAGGTCATCTCCTTGTACACCTTCATAGCACCTCAAGCCCCAAGTGGACCTACCGGACTTAAGGTGAACTCGCTCCTCTTCGAGATTTACATGAATATCCATTGGACGTGGTTGCTACCTCACCATGGAACTTTGTGCATCATTAGGTACAAGGGCAATCGCCACCAAGCAGCTAGGAAGCTTCTCGGAGGCCAAGGAGAAGGACCCCAAGACCCAAGAGCTGACCGGAAGCGTCAAGATGAAGAAAAGGAAGCGTGCAGAAATTGCACTACCGGATAGTCCGGTCCTCACAGCGGACAGTCTGGTCGCACCGAAATTGCACTACCGGACAGTCCGGTCCCCACAGCGGACAGTCCGGTGGCACCCGAAATTGCATCTGTCCTCACCGGACTGTCCGGTCCTTACCACCGGATTGTCCGGTCCGCCCAGTTTCGCTACGAATCGGGCTAAAAAGCCCATGTAACCAACGAGGCCCATACCCCTTCTCCCCTAGACTATATATTCCGTGCTCCTCTCAGTTTTTAGGGTTAGCAAAGTATTGGATAGACAAAGAGAGAGCTTTGCTCATCTTCCTCCTCTTGGAGATCTAGACCTCCTCTTGGAGAAGCTCCTTTTGGAGATCAAGCCCTCCTCTTGGAGAAGATCCTCTTGTGGATATCAAGGCCTCCTCTTGGAGAAGGATCCCCATCATAGGATCATCAAGACCTCATCTCCTTTGGATTTGGGATGAACTTTACCTTGTATCTTTCCCTTTGTTGTTCTTGTACCTTTGTGGATCTTGTGTGATTATGAGTCTAGTGGATGTGTGATTGGACTTGTTCTTGAGTGTTTTCCTCTTGTGATTTTCCCTCTTGTTCTTCGTGTTCTTCGCGTTCTTCGTGGATTCCCCTCCAATTCGTGAAAGATCTCCACTTAGGGTCTCCACCCTACAACACAACATTTGTCATGCAATGGAGGAGGACCTCATGCACGCTCTCATTCATTGCTCCCATGCTTACATATTCTCGGATGAAGCGCAGTCATGGTTGGATTTCCGCCTGTCGCGCCTTCACCCTACTACTTGGACGCGCGACATTTTATTACCCCACTTATAACTGATGCAGATCGACCGAAGATTGTCAAGGTGATGTGGTTGATCTGGCAGTCATGGAATTGGTAGATGCATGACTATGAGGAGATCAATCATGTGATATCTATCAAAAGGACGAGGAAATTTCTCGCTCTACTTGAATTGCCTCGCTATCAAGCTAAAATTCTATTAGGTCACGGGTGGCGGCCGCCTAAAGATGGTATTGTCAAAACCACAACCAATTAAACCATTTGCTCTGAGTCTAGCAAGGGAGGAGCTGACGGCATAACTCCATCCGCCACTACCTTCATCGCTGCTTGGAGCAAGTCATACCCCGGAGTGTCTGATCCTTTGATTATGGAGACATTGTCCTTACGTGATGGCGTTTATCTTGCAAATCTTCAAGGATTCACATGTGATCAGACAGTCCGACTGCATGTAGTTAGTTAATCTCTAGCACTCTCGGCAGTTGTCACGTTCAGTGATGGCGCCTTTATTAGATGAAATAGGAGAGCTCATACCTAAGTTTACTTCCTTCATCTTTCAACATGTAAACCGCAATAATTTTCTAGCTCACCTTTGTGTGAAGCATTGCACATTAGATGCAAGTGAGATTTGACTAGACACTACCCCAATTTCGTGATCAGCAGTTTTGTTCAATAAAGCTCTCCAAGTTTGCCTGCAAAAAAAAAACACTAGCTGGTGGCAGTAGGCTAATCTCCTAAAACTTCCAAAAATAACATGATAATGAGCAATTCAAATTAGAATAAAGGTCAGTTTTCGATGATAACCTCTTGCCGCTAAAGCATCTTGGTTTGGAAAGATCTCAACACTTTAGCTAGGTTAGGGTTTACTATGCACAGCCTGGAGTTCACAGGACAAGAACCCTAATGTATGTCCGTATGTGTGCCAGATTATGCAAATAACTGATTCAGTCAGTCTTCCATTTAATAAGGACTACAAGTAAGATATCTGGCAGACACATAAAAATAAAACAAACACTGGAACAACATGCTCTTTGTCAAGGATTCCATCCATCAACCTCGCAAAAAAAAAAGGATTCCATCCATCAGAGCATTAGTAATCTACTCCCTCTGTCCCAAAATAAGTGTCTCAAGCTTAGTGCACATTTGTACTAGAGCTAGTACAAAGTTGAGAAACTTATTTTGAGACGGAGGGAATATCTGATACACTGAAACAAAACCTTGTGTTCCTTTTAGTTACTAAAACAGAATAAACCTTGTTTAAAGACACGAGAATCAGTAAATAAGCATCTGGATTGTGATAATTTTAAGATGATAAAAACTGACTGATGACAAATTTAGTATTCAAAGTATGTCACTACAAAACCATGGGACTGATGGATGCAACATATTTACAACAGTAGTACAATATACACTTCGAAAATTAGGGACGGCACCAAGGAGGGTCTCTGAAACAACTGGTTAGAACATTTGTATTTAAATGCAACATGATGTGGGCAACTCCATCCTTTGCAGGCCAGGAAACCCGTCAGCAGCTAGTGGCCAAGGTCATCATCTGGTTTCCAGTTCCTTTCACCTTCAACAACAGATCTAGTTTCAACAACACAATATCCCACGGCCCATGCTCAGATCAGCACTGCTTGAGATTACGGCAAACAGTAGCTCATCAGATTGACACTGCTAGATCTGTCAATTGAACCCATCCGAAAGCACATCTGTCTCGGATTTTCTGAATCTCCAGAAATGCCGAGCTTATTGTTTGGTTTAATACTGCAAACTCTTTCTCGAAAGGAAGCCGCATCTTCTGGTCCAACTGCATCAAAAAATCTTCACATCAGCTATGGCATTAACAAAGGGAAAAGAAAAAAAACAGCAATTGGGTTATTATATCTAACCTTATCAAGACACCGGGTTGCATCAAGTACATAGCAAAAGTAGGACAATTGCCTGTATAGATCTGCCTCTGTGTACTGTCAGCACACAGAATCAGTATTAGTAGCCATCAAATCAAAGAACAAATAAGCACATTATAAACTTAAGCCCGTATCAACAAACCTGTCTTACTAGACGGCCGTTGCATTGTGGATAGTTCGGGCAGATGGTTCCTCTCTCAGAATCCCCCATCACTCTAAGGTTCACAATGTGAGTTGAATATTTGCAACCCTCGTCATCGCACTGGAAAGAAATATGTCAAAAGAAAAGGTTCATTACATGTAGACAGGCACCCAAGGACAAGAGAATGTGAAATATCAATCAGAAGTGGAAACTATACTTACCATCAGTAAACCTTTGTAATACCGATTGATGAAATTATCAGCCTGTCTTTTTATCTGGCATGGAAAAAATCAATTTCAGTTCAGCAATCTGAATGCTAGATCATAGTATTACATTAAGTGGTATTAACCTGGTTGGCAAGCACAGCAGGAGAAACTCTGCACTCATCAGTATCATCTGGACATCTTGGGCACCGCATCCGACGCCAGAAATTCACAGTAGCATCTTTCCCTTCATTTGGATCTGATAAACTAGCAATCAGACTGGACACAGGGGGGCACTCGAAGGTATTGGTACAGCTTGGGCATGATAAACGCAGTGGCTCACAGCCACGATATCTGCAAGTATTACTCATGTTATTTTTAGTTGAAAGTTACGAACTGCAGGAATCAAAGTGAAATAAGTATATATGTTTACCTCTCGTCTTCATCATCAATTACAGATAAGAGCATGGTAGACGTATCCTCATTGCTAGACCCAATTGATCTTGATTGGAACTAATTCCAGGGATTTAGAAGGGTTAAGAACACATGAAAATATACAAATTAGATAGCTAACCAATAATTAAGAGTGGATGCACACCTTTGATGAGTCAAGTCCAAGACATTCAGCCAGTCGGGCAGGGCTAGTACCCTCAATTGAAGCACACAGACGAGAAACGACAGGATGAATCTGTAAAAGCAATTTAGAATAAAACATACAGTACAGACAAATCTGGCATACAAGAACTATATGTTTTCTTATGTGCAAGGGAGGACCTGCTGTGACAAATAGTACTCGATGTCAATCATCCACTTGTTAGGGTCTCGTTTTAACTCATCCGGATGTCTAGCTCTTTGAGCAATTCCCCCAGAATGTGTATTATCTGAATCCTGTTTGGAATAGTCAAACAAAGTTGGATTTGCCTCTTAATAGTCAAGTAAATTTTAAGGTCTAGTAATAGTACTTCAAAAAAAGAAGCTAAAAACAGATATTTCCAAAACATTCTGCCGCAAGGTTTCATTTTTAAAATTACAATCATTTCAAACAAACGATAATTATGTTCCCTTAATGAGTTATCATTGTGTCAAAGCAGAGGTTAACAAATACTCCCTCCATCCCAAAATATTTGTCGGAGCAGTGGATAAAAATGGATGCATGTAGAACTAAAATACGTCTAGATACATCCATTTCTCCGACAAGTATTTTCGGACGGAGGGAGTAGTACTTAGGGATACCTGTTGCGAGAAAATAATATATGGAACAAATAATACGACAACAAAAGAAGCACATCATTGCAATACCTGTTGCGAGCATATAATATATGGAACAGTATCACCTGCAGAGCATCCAGAGAAACCATTTTGCTTCAGTCTTAAAGCAACCTGAAAAACCCCAACACAACCAAAGGAAAACAGCACTCAGCTCAGCTCATCAGTTTCCCATTTATCTCACAACTGACCAAAAGAAATAAAACAGGTAAATATTACCTGGACATGAGGCTGGTTTTTAGCATCTGGATAATCTTCTGGCGCTTTCGTTAGACTCTTTGTGATGATATATTTTTCAAGCTCTATTTGACCACTTTTCATCTGTGCTTGGACCTGCAACAATACTCGTATTCAGTCAATCCTATTACACTAACAAATATAGTACTAATGCCTGTACAATCAAAACTAAAGTGTGGAGCTGTAGCAACCAAAATTAATGCCTCTCAGAAAATATGGAAAAGGAAAACTTAAGAGATGAAGAATATATTGCAGGCTACTCACCTGGACAAGAGAGTTATGTATTGACTCAATAACATCATCACATGTCCTGTAGAAACAGTTTTAGCATGGATGAGATGAAAGGGAACATCTCAAGCAAAATTAATGACGACTAAAATACTTACCCTCCAGACAAGATTTGATTCAGGCAAAAATCACCAATTTCTTTTGACAGCATACTCCAATCACGCCTGACCATATCGAGTCCCTTGCGCTCAATGTTCTGTATCAAGCATGTTAGAATACCTCGCCTAGTTTTCCAAGATAAATATGAAGTTGGAATAAGCACACACACACACACCTCCCGTAAACTACCATCTAGTGCCACTTTAATGGCAGCATATTTCTTCTTTTTGAGAAGCAACATTCTTTTGTATACACCATCAAGATCGATCTCCAGACAACGGTACTTCTTGTTCACCTGCATAAACAATTGTGGAAAGATGATGTTTTTGTGCTGCTCATAGATCATAGTTTAATATCCAAGGCTGAGACTTCAATATCAGAGTACTACCTCCTGAATGACCTTTCCAGCAATTGCTTTTGCCTTGGAGATGTCATCCAGTCCAGTATATATCATTATGGAGTCCGTGTCACCATAAATAACCTGTCCAATACAATGAAAAGAAGTATCAATATGACCAATTTATTCGTAAAGAAAGTTGGAGTTCAATCATCTTATAAACAAGGTTCTTTGGATATCTTAGAAAGGTTATTTACCACTGAGATATTTATAAACATAAGTTAGTAATATATATACCTCCAAGTTTAAATTATTCTGAACCAGATCAACAGTGTTTTGCAAGATCTCTCTACCCTGCAGGGGCATCATAGCATATATCAGTCACAACTAATTTAGTTGTACATATTTGTCAATCTACCTCTGCAGGAGAAAAGTATGTTCTCACTTGTAGGGTGATAAGCTCGGCAAGTGGCTTTGCAAAAAACCTAGAATTAGAAAATCCCAAGCAACCATACATACTGGGACATGAGGTTAAAAAGATAAGTTAGAGCCGGTCGACCATACTGGATAAATGCAAAAGGAATTACAAACACAAAAGGCTTACTTGGACTCTACTTACAGCCCATCGACTATACTAGACTTCTTTATGGATGCCGGAAGAAGAGTACACTTAAGAATTTAGTTTGCGACGGTATTCTTTACCTGTTTGCGGTAAGCTTCAAAGCTTGCTGTTGAATATCAAACTGCTGCCTTTTGAGACCAGAGGCAGTTTTGAGCCATGATTTAACCATTCTTCTCCTCTCCACCAAGCTCTTCAGCAACTGTGTTGTTAGCCATGATTGCAAACACATGTTAGAACAAAATTATGCCCTGACGATAAGCCGCATTTCAATCAATAACTGAAGTGCAAAGAAAAGTAAAGACAGAGCAAGGAATCACGTCTAAAGTATAGTCCAAGTAAGCCTTTTGTATCGCGGCTGATCACTGGCATCTATAAAGAAGCCAATGAGTTTGATTGCAGAACTTGCTGGAGCACTAATATATTAGAAATATTGGGTGTTGATCATGTATTACTTGTACAACAAAATGAACAGAAGAATATATGTCTCAGTGGTCTATTCCAAAACCAAGGTTTGTCAATTCTCACAGCATTTAAAATTGGTGGCGGGGGGGGGGGGGGGGGGGGGGTACAATTTTGGTCCAGCTTAGTTACAAAGACTGGATAATAGTACTCCCTTGGTCCTGTGACGTTTTGGTAGTTCAATTTGAAATACCAAAACGTCATATATTTAGGAATGGAGCGAGTAGCTTGTAAGCTAGAATCACACTGAACAAGTTTACAAAATTCCAATGTCCAAACCAAAAGCATGAACAGGAGTGGTGGCCAAGCAGGAATAGCATATTTTATTTCTGTAACTACAACTCTGAATATTAATAACAAGTTACTCAGAAAAATGAGCTGAAAGCAAACTTTTTATTGGTTATATTGTTGGTGGCAAAGTTCCAAAGCAATATGGGTGCTACCCATAGGGTATCCCACCTATGGCATGTTAGTATGTTGTTACCCTGCTAGCGGCTCAAAAATTTGCAAAAGAGTGTTTCTCATTCCCCCAAGTAAAGAAAAACTCCATATCCGAATAAAGCATACATGTACATAAGTACCTCAGGTAAAACACCAGTAGCCTTTGAATTTGGCAGGTTAGGGAGATTGCCATCAGAAGAACGCTCAACAGTGGTGAAGCAGATATTGAATTCCTGAGCGAAGAGAATAAAAGAAACAGTGAATATATATCAAGGGTGTCAATTAACAGTTGACTCATGGAGAATAAGCCAGAACTTACAGAATCTGTGAAAAATAACGACTCACCTGAATTATTGAAGGATAAAGACTGTTGAAGTCCAGAAGTAGAATATACTTGTCGTATAGACCTTTTTTAGGCTCCAAAACCAAGCCACCAGCATATGAAGGGCCTTTTCTTGCTTTACCTTGATCACCATTATGCACCTCATCATCAATGGAAGGATCAGCAGCACCATCAGCAGCATTTCCACCTTCGGTATCAGCATTAAGCTTTCGTTTTGCAGAGTTCAGCTCCTTATTGCGTGCAGCAAACTTATCTGGTATAATGAATTTTTTTGCATGGAATGAATGCAACAGTAGATATTCTACCCTCTGAGCTCTAGCACCCTGCGTCCATTTCATGTGAAAGATCATGTCAACATAACATTGCTTTTTGTCCTTTTTCCAAAGGAGACTGCATTTTTGCAGATGTACTTTGCATAAAAATAATGATGGTATACCTGGAGAGTTTTTCCCCACAGATTACCACTAATATTTGTCAGTTGGCGTGTGAGCGGGAGAACACTCAAGTGGAACATGAGCTCCAAAGAAAGCCATGCATCAGTCTCACCGTACTCAACCTAGATGAGGATGATAAATTGGTAAAGTTTGCTTCAGTTCATAATTCTTAAGACATGGCATTCTCTTGAAAGAAGTAAACATGATTTTTGAATTCAAAGAAACCAACCAGCTTTAGAAGTGTTCCCGATGATTGGAACATTGGAGGTATATCATGTGGCAAAACCTCTCTTCTGTCTTTTTTCAATTGAGTCTCTGCAAGTTGTGTCAGAGAATAACTCACCTGTGTAAAACATATAGGTTAGAGTTGTTGAGTTTGGTTTTGATATTGCACCAAACAATTAAAATGCTGGTTACCTCCCGCAGAAGATCACGAGAGCATAAGTAGGTATCACAGAGGAGACGGCCAGCAATACAGGACATAATTCCTGGACTTGCCCCAGAACCATATAGTGTGTTTCCTTTGGTAAGCCTGGGCATTACTGATCTTCTGAGGCGACCAATTTTGGACCACATGCTGCTTGGTACTTTGCAGGTCTAGCAGAAAAAGGGCAGAGGTATATTTCTTATTTGATTGAATTAAAACATGATTAGACATTAGTAAAATCATAGTGTAAGTTCTCTAGCGTGTTGCTGACCACTTCGTCCAGAACATTGAAATTAAAACATCAACAGAACCCTTTCCATCTACTTCAAGGAGAACATGGAGCTACTAGTACAGGTTCCATAGAGGTACCAAAATTAACCAGAAATATAATAATAAAAACCTGAGCACGGTGCAGAAGGACATCCAGGTCAAATCCCGAAATGTTGTGCCCCACAAGTACATCACAATCAAGTTTACTGAGCTCAATCATCAAGCGATTTAACAAAGCACGTTCACTGAAAATGGAATAAAAAAGATTAATAAATGCAAAGATGAGAACTTGGATTTGTTCAAAGTAGCATGTAAAATGCATACGCGACAACAGTACCCACCTGCTCTCTAGTGCCAGCACATTGCTACCAGCCTTCTGGTTCCTATCAGAAGCTTCTTTGGTGAGGCCTATAGGAAATATGCTGCCTTCAAGCTTGCGCATAACAGTAAAATGGCTGATCGTTCCCCGTTTCTGCCAATCTTCAGAACGCATTGGAGTATCAATCTGAAATGATCCCAAAAGGCAAACAACATTTAATTGGTAGAAAGTGTCTCTGGCTTATAAAATAATCTCACAAATATGTAAACTCGATAATTGTTTCAGATAAACCCAAAGTGCATCAGTTTGTCTAAAAAAGAACTGCTTCATATATTCAGAGACATGGAAGGTTCAATTGCTTGATACATCATGCCAAAGTATGTCAGCTTTTCTAGAAAATCTTGTCCAGAAGAAAAGGATAATCATTTACCTGATACCTAAACTGCTTTATTATGTACAAACAAAAACTAGAATAAAATACTTCGACCCCAGATTAGCATGCTTACTTTTACTTGGTGACAGCATATGACTGATGCTGACACAATCTCATGCACGTTGTGTTTCTCATTTATGATAGTTTTAAGATTAACAGCCGCAACTACAACTGGGGGGACTTCCAGTGTGGTACTTGTCATCAAAACAGAAATGTCTTTTGGGGAGTCGACTGTAACTTCAAATTTACACCAGCTGACCTGTGGAAATGCCAAAAAACATCAGCACCAATATAATGCAACAAAGAATTAGGCAGGAGCCATAAGAGTATCAAATAACTTGGATATAAAACACAGGCTGGAATGAGAGGACAGCATGAAGTCAAGGCTATACCCGCTGAGTAGATGGACATGCCACAAATTTAGAAATCGATAGCCATGAAGGACCCTTGATCTTTCTTTTGATGAGAAACAGTTCAAGTGCACTGAAAAGGTACAATGGTTACTGTGTGTGAGGAAAGGATTTGGCACGGGGTACAGCACTGGAATTGTTGTGTACAGCATGGGTCCCACACTTTATGGTTCATACCTATTGTTTGTCCCAAGTAAGGCATGGAAATGTTCACCTCTGAGGTCGGCTGGTACCACAGGATCCTACGAAAACGCATATGATATAAGGAAAAAAGAAAATATGAAACAGAAGATCCATTGTTCAAGAAACATACCTTATATGGGTAATTGATTTTCAGGACATACTGCTCACCGATTGGTACATCGGTCCTCTCAAATGCATAGTTCCTCTAAGGCATGCCAAATATGAACAATTAGCATAGACAAGGATATTACAGGGGTTGAAGTTACAGGATGGTTCCAACTACAAACCTTGACTGGAGTCATCACAAAAGTTGAAACATTGAGGTCAGACAACTTCTCAGCTACTTCAATCTTTAGTCCAGATGACAACTCCTGGGAAAAAGATGTGTAGTGTGCATATAAGATTAATATGTTGCAATGAGCATTAAGCTTAGTATGAAAATAATCAATCTCTCACATGTAAAGTTGCTCGAAGTGATGGCGAAGCATCAGAACTTGTGGAGTTCTTCTCTATCCTTGATATTGTGTCCCTTGGGAATACTGAACTGCTTGGGATTGCATATATGCACCTTTGCATATTTTTTACAACAACACAACAACTATGGAACCGCTTGCCTATTACAACCTAGAAAGAAAAGCAGGTGGTCAAAAAAGTGTGGTGTATAACCTAGAGCTGCAAACATGTAATAGCTGATAATCCAATAGAACATGTAACTATTCAACAAAGTTGATACCTATTTCTGACATACTTGACCATGGCAAATATATGGAGCTTCAAAAAAATATTGACTACTTTATGGAAGTAATGATCAGTGCCTCTATGGAATACATTCATTCATTCAGATACTAAAATACATAAAGCACCACATAATTTATATAAATCAGCTATCCTACTAAGCTAAAGAATCACTTAGTTTGGTGCTGGTGAAATATTGTGTGAACAAAACAAAGCACATTAACAGATGCCAGCAACTAACATGTCTCTTATAGGGATTATTCACCACAATACTTCAATAGAAACTTAGTACAAATGATATTTACCTTTCCAAACAAATAGACTGTGCCTGAATTAATACCGAAGGGCTCCTCATATGCATCCAGCACATAGAAAGGCAGTGCTCCATCCTTCAGCTCAAACTCCGAGCTTTCATCTACATCGGTGTTACCATTAACAGACACCTCTCCCTCGCCTCCTGCATTCTCCCCCTCCCCGCATATCTTCATCCAACCTGCTGTTGCACTCAACATATCACCATTCCTGGTGCCCTCTGCCTTAATCTTAGCGTTTAAGCGGTGCACCTTCTCTATCTTCACCTCCCCATTAGCCTCCAGCTTCAGTTCCTCCGAGCTCTTATTCTCATCAACCAATTCAGCACTAGAACCTGGAGCTGCTTCTAATTTGGGTTGCATTTCCACATCAGGCTTCAATTCCACCTCTGGCTGTAATTCCACCTCCATATCGTTTCCATGGTCTGAAACCACATCAGGCTCGAACCCATTATCCGATCTAACCTCCATTTCAGCGTGTACGGCTGCTTGAATTGCCTTAATTTGGGCAACTGCAGCAGGCGTTGGTGTCGGGGCAGAGACCCTGCCAACGCGACGACGGCGCTCCTCGCGGTCGTTCTCGTCGGGGGCGAACTCGGCGATGACGTCGTCCACGATGCTGTCCGCGGCCAGCGACGAGCCCTTAGTGCGGTCGCTGCCTGGCTTCTTATAAAAGGAGGAGGTGAACATGGCGGAGAGGCGATCCTTGCCCGTCATCGCACCGGCGGCGGAGAGGGACGCCGCAGCAGCAGACTGCTGGGGCGGACGCTTCGCCTGGGGAGGGCGCGGCTGCTTCCGCTTGCGGGGGGCGCCCTCCTCGCCGCCAGATCCCTCGTCGGAGGAGGAAGGGAGGGCGCGGTGGGTCCAGTCCTCCTCTCGCCCATCGTCGACGTAGCCGAGGCCGTCGTCGTCGATGATGAAGGCGCCGGCGTCCTTGCGGCGGCGGGCGACGAGGGCGGCGTAGTCCTCCTCGGCGACGGTGTCGTAGATCGGGTCCTCCATCCTCACCTGGACGGCGGCGGCGGAGCGGGCGCCGCCGCCACGGATGGCGCGGAGGCGCTCGAGCGCCGCGGAGCGCGCCACCGCCTCGGTGCCCCGGGTGCGCGTGCGGCGGCCGGATGCGGCGGCGTCGGCGGGCGCGTCGTCCATGGCTTCGCCTCTTCCTCCTTCTCCTGCTCTCCCTTTCTGTCTCTCCCTCTCTCTCTCTCGTATCTCTTTCTCGCGGGCTCTTTCTCTGAATCAGGCGCAGACAGGAGGGCGTGGATCTATTGTGAATGTGCGGGTGTGGCTTTGGCGGGAAGGTGTTCGAGCATTTGGCGCGCAGAGTTTTCAGGGGAGCGGTACGCTACGGGTCTAGGGTTTTTCAGATCGGGTGGAGAAGAAGCTGTGGAATCAGACAGTGGGCCTCTGTGGGCTTTGTCATTGTACTGGCCCGTTTGGTTGTCCAAAACTGGCCTGGAATCAGACAGTGGATCCGGCCGTTTTGAAACTCTTAAAAAAACAATCATCTACCGTCAAAAAAAATCAGCGTAATAAAGTTTCCAGAAACCCCTAAAAAAATTCCAGAAAAATATGAAGGGATTTGACGGCGAGGAGCGCCCCCCCCCCTCCGCGCGCGCAAGGTATAGAGATGGTTAGAAAATTTATGGGGCGCTAATCTGCGCCGGTGCACCGGCCTAACCGTTCGGCCGGTCGCGTCAGGGCCGCTGGATTTGAGCCGTGTGGGCCATTGGATCTGGCGGAAAAAAAGGGGTTTGCCCCGCAGCTTCTTCTTCCTCTCGCTCGAATCACATCTCCCACTCGGTGCGCGCATCCTCTCCCCTCTGGTGGCTGACCTCGTCGCCGGTCCCCAACCCCGCCGGCCGTCCTCCTCGCTAGTCCCCATCCTCGCCGGCTGTCCTCGTCGCTGGTCCCCACCTTCGCCGTCAGTCCTTGTCGCCGCCTTGACCCATGAAACAGCTGCACTTGCGGTTGTAGCTCTCAGCAGCGACGGGTGAAGCTCAGGTTGCAGCTCCGCCGCCACCCCTCGCCGCAGCCCTGTCGCCATGGCCACGCCCAACCATTCCTTTCTCCTTCATCATCCACGTGCAGATATATTTTGCTTCAACCATGGTTCATTTTTGCTACGACCGGTGACAGGAATCGCTACAACCATTCATGTCGACAGTCACGGCGGCGACCATGATTTGCTTCAACCTTCGTCGGGTTTTGCCGGGAGTAGCAAGACGTGGCATCGGCTGTAGCTTTTCCCGCTGTTGATTGCAGCAAAAAATTGCATGCAGCTCCTACCGGTGAAGGTCGCAGCTCCGGCGAAGGAGTGCCGCCATTGCATCAACGGTGAGGTGCTAGTTCTAGCTTTTTGTCGCCGGGTTGAAGCTTTTCAAAAGTAGGGTTGAAGCTTTTCATGTCAATGATTGCAACTTTTTTGTTGTGTACTTGCGGGTTGAAGCTTCCTATAAAGCCAGTTGAAGCTTTTTATAAAATCGGTTGAAGCTTTTCAATTCAACGGTTGAAGCTTTCCAAAATGATGGCTGTAGATTTTTTTTTCATAGTGGTGGGTTGAAACTTCTCTACTCCACCGTTTGAAACTTTTTCAAATATGGGTTGAAGCTTCCACATGAACTATTGAAGCTTTTTTTAGTTGTACGGGGTCAGTTGAAGCTTTTTCAAACTATAGTTGAAGCTTTCATGTGAACGATTGTAGCTTTTTTCAGTGCATGATGTCTTGTTGAAGCTTTATATACCGCTGGTTGAATCTTTCGAATCGAACAGTTGTAGCTTTTTTGGTCGTCGGTTGCAACATCGGTGGAGGAGCAAGATGCTTTCAATTTCGTTTGGAAGAAGATGGTTGCAGCAGCGGGGAGAGGAGGTCACGCCGCCGTGCTGGTAGCATCTCCGGTGGACGGTTCCAGCAGCTCTCGGATGGCTTATCCATGGCGGCTTTCAACTCCGGCTCACCAGGGCGGAAGGAACCTGCAGCCGCGGGCAGCGGAGAGAAGTGGGCATGGCGTTAACGTTGAAGGTATGGACCTGCGTGGGATTGGGGCTAGCTGGCGGTGAGATCTGAAGGAGGAAGAGGAGGGGCGTGGCCACCCCCATGCTTGGACGCGGCTGAGAGAGAATTTAGGAGGAAGAAGGGGATCGGGAGGATGAAGGTAGCGAGGAAGAAGGGGATCGGGAGGAAGAAGATAAGGCAAGAGCAGGTGGGTCACGCGAGGCGTACGATGGCCTCGATCGCGTGGCTCGCGCGGGACCGGCCGAAAGTTTCGGCCGGTGCGCCGGGTAGAAACGTTTCCCAAATTTATGTCCTTCAAAATTCTCGTAAATTGTGTTTAGTGAAAAAATCACAAATGATTACTCCACTTGTGGTCTTATCCTTCCCCTCCTCGCTTCATGGGCGGATCTGGTGTGGGGGTCATGGCCCCCACAAACATTTCACAAAATGTTTTTTCACACTTGTGCATGCATATGCATATATCCATTACGCTGACTTTGGTGCAACCTAAATACTCCAAAACTTCAAGCCCTTGTAATGCTGCCCACACAATGGTCGTTCTAGACCCATCGTTGCCTCGCTGACTTGCGGCCCCTCGATGCGCCATGGTCTCCTCCATATCTGATCACTCTAATCACTAGGTCTCAAAGGCACCCTTACCTCTGACCTCTTGCCTTTGATGGGTTGCTACTAGTTGTCTAATCCATCGCTACCTAATCATTGTGGAACCATCAATGGCTTACTATGTGGTTTTCGGTCAAACTTATTATTTGCTTTGCAATCACCTTTGTCGCCATCTTCCTTCCACCCTAACCACGTGCTTCAACATTGGTCAACCATGACCTAGAACCCATGATGAACAAGTGAGGTTGTTAAGTGAAAGAAGGTGCTACACTGTAGGATCGAAAGTATGTCTAGAGGGGGGTGATTAGACTACTTGACCAAATAAAACTTATCATTTTCCCAACTTTAGTCTTTGGCAGATTTTAGCTAACTTAGCACAAGTCAAGCAACCTTAACACAATTCAAGCACGCATGCAAAGAGTATATGAGTAGCGGAAAGTAAAGCATGCAACTTGCAAGAATGTAAAGGGAAGGGGTTTGGAGAATTCAAACGCAATTGGAGACACGGATATTTTTGTCGTGGTTCTGATAGATGGTGTTATCATACATCCACGTTGATGGAGACTTCAACCCACGAAGGGTAACGGTTGCGCGAGTCCACGGAGGGTTCCACCCACGAAGAAGCAACCTTGTCTATCCCACCATGGTCGTCGCCCATGAAGGACTTGCCTCACTAGCGGTAGATCTTCATGAAGTAGGCGATCTCCTTGCCCTTACAAACTCCTTGGTTCAACTCCACAATCTTGTCGGAGGCTCCCAAGTGACACCTAGCCAATCTAGGAGACACCACTCTCCAAGAAGTAACAAATGGTGTGTTGATGATGAACTCCTTGCTCTTGTGCTTCAAATGATAGTCTCCCCAACACTCAACTCTCTCTCACAGGATTTGGATTTGGAGGAAAGAAGATTTGAGTGGAAAGCAACTTGGGGAAGGCTAGAGATCAAGATTCATATGGTAGGAATGGAATATCTTGGCCTCAACACAAGTGTAGGTGGTTCTCTCTCGGAAAATGCAAGTTAGAAGTGTAGGTTCGTTCTGATGGCTCTCTCCACGAACGAAGAGGAGGTGGAGGGGTATATATAGCGTCCACACAAAATCTAACTGTTACACACAACTTGCCAAACTCGGTGGGACCGAATTGGTAAACTCGGTCAGACCGATTCAGCAAATCTAGTAACCGTTAGGATTTTCGGTGGGACTGACATGCAACTCGGTAGGACTGATATGATTAGGGTTAGGGCATAATGTAATCTCGGTGAGACCGATTACACAAACTCGGTGGGACCGATTTTGGTAATAAGCTAACCAGAGAGTTGGTCAGGTAAACTCGGTGGGGCCGGTTCGCTCATTTCGGTGGGACTGAAATGTTACGAAAAGGAAACAGGGAGTTTACATTGCAATCTCGGTGGGACCGATCGCTCATCTCGGTGGTACCGAAACGTTACGAAGGGAAACAGAGAGATTACAATCCCATCTCAGTGAGACCGAGATCCCTATTGGTGAGACCGATTGCCTAGGGTTTGTGGTAGTGGCTATGACATCTGAACTCGGTGGCGCCGGATAGAAAGAATCGGTGGGGCCGAGTTTGACTTTTGTTTTAGGTCATATGTGGATGTGGGAAAGTAGTTGAGGGTTTTGGAGCATATCACTAAGCACTATGAAGCAAGAACCTCATTAAGTAACACCTCATCCCTCCTTGATAGTATTGGCTTTTCCTATAGACTCAATGTGATCTTGGATCACTAAAATATAAAACATAGAGTCTTGAGCTTTGAGCTTGAGCCAATCCTTTTATCCTTAGCATTTTGAGGGGTCCACTTTTCTCATCCATGCCATGCCATTCATTGAGCTTTTCTTGAAATATTTATCTTGGAATAATGTTAGCTCAATGAGCTATATGTTGTTAGAAATTACCAAAACCACCTAGGGATAGTTGCACTTTCAATCTCCCCCTTTTTGGTAATTGATGACAACATATAGATCAAAGCTTCGACAAATGATAATAAGAGTGAAAAACATTGTCGCTTTGAGAAGTATGTGATAAGCAAGAGCTCCCCCTAAATTTGTGCATAGTTTAAGATTTGCTTTGGACTGCAAATGCACAAAGAATTAGGCTCATGGGTTACTCTTCCATGTCACATACATCTTGGTGGAGCGCTCAAAATGATAACAACTGAATACATGCACTCATCACCAAGCAAAGTGAATGATCATATAGAGATAAAAGGATAATGTCATCCAACAAGCATTAATGTAGCATATGATCAAACACAAGATCATCCAAGTATCACACAGACATAAGGTATCTCAAACAAGCAGATAAAGTTCAACCACCAAAGCAAGAGAGAATAAAAAGCAACGCTCTCTCTCGAAGCCTATGATCTATACATTTTTCTCCCCCTTTGGCAACAAGTTACCAAAAAGTTCATAGAAAATGCATAGCACTAAATTGTCTCTCAGGATTGATCTTCAGGTGGTGGTGTAGAGATGGCTCCTTGGACGAAGACTTCAGTGGATGTGGATGGAGCTGGTGGAGTAGGTGCTGGAGCTGGTTGCACTGGGGCTGTAGCTGGTGCAAATGAAGTGGATCTGGTGTCTGTCACTGGCACTGCAGCTGATCTCTGAGATCTAGGCACTCTGGCAAATGCCTCAGTGGTTGTCTTGCCCTTCCTCTCATGCATATCATCCTGAAGTTGCTCAACAACAGACTGGATCTCAGTTACCTTCACATCCAAGTCATAGAACTTCTGCTCCATGATCCTCTCCAGGCTCTCTTGGTTTTGTGTCAAGGTGGCCAGCCCCTTCTCAATCCTCAGAGTGGATACAATCAGGTAGCCAAGCTGATCCTGTTTGCTCTTCAAAAAGTACTAAGATGCCTCTTCCATTGTTGGCATCTTGGTAGCCTTCTCTCTCCTTGCCTTCTCCTTCTTTGCTTGTGCTTGCACAGAAGATGGTTCATCTTCATCCATAACCACTTGGTTGTCCTCAAAATCTGGATAGATAGGCATGTGATCCTTGTCCAACAAGTATGTGCCAGTGCCCATCTTGGAGTTAATCAGATAAGACTCATGACCTTGAACTTTTGTGGCACATCAAATAAGTGCAGCAGATTTATTGCATGGCCTCTGATCATGTTGTGATCACCTGACTTGGGCAAGAGAGTGTGCCTGAAGATCCAGTTGATGGTTGGCAGTCCTGACAGAAGGTAATGTATTGATCCAAACTTGTGTGTTTCAATAGCAGCATCTGGGATCTCCTTGTACATTTGTGCCATAGTGTTGTGATCCATCTTCTTCTTGGCATAGAAATCCAAGTCATCCTCTTTCTCCTTAGGTGCATTGATTAGATTTGCCCATTCTTCAATTGATGATTGGTACCTAGTACCTTCAGACATCCATACTATCCTGCCATCTGGATAGAAGTGTGGTGTGGAGTAGAATTGCATTATTAGCTCATCATTCCACTTTGTGAGCTTCTGCCCAACAAAGTCTGCCACTCCACAAGCACTGAAACTATCATACACACCAGGATAGTGTTCTTCATTTGCCTTCATGTACTTCCAGTCCACCCATCTCATGTCACACACTATTGGCTTCTTGTCCAGCAGCACTTTCTCATAGAAATCATGTTGTTCCTTTGTATGGAACCTGTAGTCTACAGCAGTTCTCCTCCTGACTGCATAAGGATCGGTCAACCTCCACTGTCTGAGTCCTGCATCCTTTCTCAGCTTCATGTTCTCAGCTACAGGATGAGCATCATTATGATCTGGAATTTTTGGCTTCAATTTTCTCAAGACATGCTCTTCATCATCTTCCTCTTCAGCAACAGCTTCAGGCACTGGGGCCTTGTTCTTCTCAGCAGCTGATATGTTCCTGGTATTCCTCTTAGGTGCAGTCTTGGGCTTGGAGGCTGAGGGAGTCCTGGACTAGGGGGTGTCCGGACAGCCGGACTATCATCGTCCGCCGGACTCCAAGACTACGTAGATACAAGATTGAAGACTCCGTCCCGTGTCCGGATGGGACTTTCCTTGGCGTGGAAGGCAAGCTTGGCAATACGGATATGTAGATCTCCTACCGTTGTAACCGACTCTGTGTAACCCTAGCCTCCTCCGGTGTCTATATAAACCGGAGGGCTTTAGTCCGTAGGACACGACATACATCATAACAATCATACCATAGGCTAGCTTTAGGGTTTAGCCTCCTTGATCTCGTGGTAGATCCACTCTTGTACTACCCATATCATCAATATTAATCAAGCAGGACATAGGGTTTTACCTCCATCAAGAGGGCCCGAACCTGGGTAAAACATCGTGTCCCTTGTCTCCTGTTACCATCCGCCTAGACGCACAGTTCGGGACCCCCTATCCGAGATCCGCCGGTTTTGACACCGACATTGGTGCTTTCATTGAGAGTTCCTCTGTGTCGTCACCGATAGGCTCGATGGCATCTTCAATCAACAACGCTGTCCAGGGTGAGACTTTTCTCCCTGGACAGATCTTCGTATTCGGCGGCTTCGCACTGCGGGCTAATTCACTTGGCCATCTGGAGCAGATCGAAAGCTACGCCCCTGGCCATCAGGTCAGATTCGGAAGCCTAAACTTCACAGCCGACATCTGCGGGGACTTGATCTTTGACGGGCTCGAGCCAAAGCCAAGCGCGCTGCACTGTTGCGATGGGCATGATCTAGCTCTGTCGCCGAACAGTGCCTTGGTGGCCGCACACGAATCCGCTTCAGCCTTTAGTCCGGAGCTGATTGCCCAGATCAAGGACCGGTGGATGGACACCACCTCAGGGGCTTCAACTTCCACGGCGATGGAGCCGAACACTAACCTTGTGCCTCGCGAAACTCGTGATTCCGAGGTGCCGGACTCCTTGCCGGACTCCGGACCTCCCACGCCCCTACCAATCGAATCGGATTGGGCGCCGGTTATGGAATTCAGCGCCGCGGACATCTTCCAATACTCGCCCTTTGGCGACATCCTAAATTCGCTAAAGCATCTCTCGCTATCGGGAGAGTCCTGGCCGGACTATGGCCAGGATGGTTGGGATACGGACGACGAAGAAATTCAGAGCCCACCCACCACCCACTTTGTAGCCACTGTCGATGATCTTACCGACATGCTAGACTACGACTCCGAAGACATCGACGCTATGGACGACGATGCTGGAGACGAACAAGAACCAGCGCCTACAGGGCACTGGAAGACCACCTCGTCATACGACATATACATGGTGGACACCCCAAAGGACGGGGACGGCGAAGAAGTAGCGGAGGCAGATTCCTTAAAGAAACAGCCCAAGCACCGGCGTCAGCGGCGCCGCTCTAAATCCCGCCACAGCAAGAATGGAGATTCCGGCACAGGAGATAATAATACCCCAGAGAGTGCCGAAGATAATCCCCTCCAGCAAGACTCAGCGCAGGAGGACGCAGAAGCAAGCCCCCACGAGAGGGCGGCAGACGAAGAGGTCGAGGATTATAACTATATACCTCCCTCCGAAGACGAGGCAAGCCTCAATGACGACGAATTCGTCGTGCCCAAGGATCCCGTCGAACAAAAGCGTTTTAAACGCAGGCTTATCGCCACGGCAAACAACCTAAAGAAAAAGCAGCAGCAGCTTCAAGCTGATCAGGACCTGTTGGCCGATCGATGGACCGAGGTCCTCGCGGCCGAAGAGTTTAAACTCGAACGACCCTCCAAAAGCTACCCCAGACGCAAGTTGCTCCCCCGATTAGAGGAGGAAGCATGCATACCTTCATCACCAGCGCACGATACGGCCGACCGACCACCCCGTGGTCGCGACAGAGAGGCATCCAGACCCTCCACAAAGACCGTACCCCGGCATCGCTCCAAAAGTACGAAGCCAAGAGGGAACGCGCCGGACTTGCGAGACGTATTGGAGGACAAAGCAAGGCAGTCCAGATCCATCTACGGATCACGAGGGTGCCCCACGACCAGCGACGAATATCGTCGCACCGGATACAATAACCCCGGCCGGGCCGAACACAGCAGACAACGCTCTCTCGAGCTGCGTCGTGATATTGCTCAATATAGAGGCGCTGCACACCCGCTATGCTTCACTGACGAAGTAATGGATCATCAAATCCCTGAAGGGTTTAAACCCGTAAACATCGAATCCTATGACGGCACAACAGACCCCGCGGTTTGGATTGAAGATTATCTCCTTCACATCCATATGGCCCGCGGCGATGATCTCCATGCCATCAAGTACCTCCCACTCAAGCTTAAAGGACCAGCTCGGCATTGGCTTAACAGCTTGCCCGCAGAGTCAATTGGGTGTTGGGAAGACCTGGAAGCCGCATTCCTCGACAATTTCCAGGGCACGTATGAGCGGCCACCAGACGCTGATGACCTAAGCCACATAATTCAGCAGCCAGAGGAATCGGCCAGACAATTCTGGACACGGTTCTTGACAAAGAAAAACCAAATCGTCGACTGTCCGGATGCAGAGGCCCTCGCAGCCTTCAAACATAACATCCGCAACGAGTGGCTAGCCCGGCACCTGGGATAGGAAAAGCCGAAATCCATGGCAGCCCTCACATCATTAATGACCCGCTTTTGCGCGGGGGAGGATAGCTGGCTAGCTCGCAGCAACAACCTCAATAAAAATTCTGGCAGTTCGGATACTAAGGACCACAACGGCAGGTCACGTCGAAACAAAAACAAACGCCGCATTAATGGCGACGATAAGGAGGATACGGCAGTCAACGCCGGATTCCGAGGCTCTAAACCCGGTCAGCGGAAGAAGCCATTTGTAAGTGCATCTAGTGCCCCTTAGTGATTTTGGTGTATTGAAGACTTATAGGTTAAGTAACTGATGCGTTTGTGAGTGTACACAGGTCTATAAGTCTATGAGGAGTTTAATATTTACAGAGAAAGTCGACCCCTAAAAATGAAGTTCTTCAACTGAAGACTTTGATATTCTGAAGACTTTCTGAAGACTTTGAAAGTGAAGAAATTGGTGTGACCTTGAAGACTTGATATTCATTCGAGGAATATGAAGCGTGAAGACTTTTGTTTTCGTAGTTTCATTTTCTCTTTCTTGAGTCATAGGAAACACCGTACTGTTAAAGGGGGTCGAGGAAATACTAAGGAAAAACTTCCATGTGATGCTCAACTCAAAATCCTACATCTACCAATCCCTTCGAGTGAAGCCATTGGAAATCTCATACAGTTCAGTCAATTTCTTCAGTGACAGAGACGCAGTTCTTCTGGTCACTGAGGACTTTGCTCTGACTGAGGAGTTAGGAATTCGCCAGTGCGAATTGCCTACACAGTGAGGAACATGATAGCCCTGAGGAATTTGAGAGTCAAATTTCCGACCGTTGCTGTGCTGCGCGCCGGCTGTCCAAAATATCTTATCCACCTAACGGTCATATCATTGAAGGGCATTTATGTCTTATCATGTCGGGCTGCTCCCTAGGCTATAAATAGCCGCCCCCTACAACCACTAGCTGGTTGGCTGCTCCGAGAGAACTTGACACTTGTCATCTGAGAGCAACCCATCCTCCGAGGCTTTGAGCGAAAATCATTAAGTGAGGAAATCCCAAAACCAAACCCCCACAAACCCAAAGTGATTGAGCATCACTGAAGAAATTGATCCTGCGTGGATCCGACACTTGTTACCTTTGAAGACTGTGCTTCTTCCAGACGGTTAGGCGTCAAGGTCTAGAGCATCCAAGAGGAATTGTGGATCGCCGAGTGACCAAGTCTATGAAGGTTTGGAAGTCACCTGAAGACTTACCATGAGTGATTGGACGAGGCCTGCGTGGTCTTAGTTCAAGGAGAATACGGTGAGGACTGGGTGTCCTGAGTTGCGGCTCAGAGACTGGGTGTCCGGGACTGTGTGTCCTCGAGTTTAAATACTCAGCCGCTCCAACCAGACGTACAACTGAGACAGCAGTTGGAACTGGTTTACCAAATCATTGTCTTCACCAACTAACTGGTTCTATCTCCTCAACTCTTTCATTTCCTCATTACTGTGTTGTACATTGTTCATATCTGTGCTTGAAGACTTTGACTGAAGACTTTCACAAATTCCTCAGTTCAATTTCTTCAGTCTGATCGTCTTCATCTTGTTATCCTGTGTTTACGCTTTCTGTACTCTGTGCTAGTCTTCATTTCATCATGATGACTATGTGTATCCTGTTATGTTTACTTCTGAGTACTTATTCCGCTGCAAGGAGTTCTTCGCTAAGGAATTTCCTCACCAGCAAATTCCTCAGTGAAGAATTCATAAAAATCGCCTATTCACCCCCCTTTAGTCGATATAACGCACTTTCAATTGGTATCAGAGCAAGGTACTCCCTTGTTCTATGTGATTTTGGTTTAACCGCCTGGAGTTTTAGTTATGTCGACCGCAGGTATGATCAAGGTCTCGGCTGGGTGTCCTACCTTTGATGGAACGGACTACCCCTACTGGAAGAACAAGATGCGAATGCATCTTGAGGCAATTGATAACGATCTCTGGTATGTTGTGGAAAATGGTGTCTCCTCTATCACTCCCTCACTGAACGCTACCGATGTGAAGAGATTCAAACAACTCGATTATCAAGCGAAGAATATCATATGTGGTCATCTGAGCAAAGGACAGTATGGAAGAGTGAGTGCTTTGGAAACTGCTAAGCTTATCTGGGATAGGCTGTCCAAAGTAAATGAAGGAGTTTCAACTCAGCGTGACTCTCGAGTCGATGTTCTTCGGAATCTCTTCAACCGCTTCAAAAGACTCGACAATGAGAACGTCCAACAAACCTTTGATCGCCTCACTGACATCTCAAATGAGCTTCAAGCCCTCGGTGCCACTGACATCACTGATCATGAAGTTGTGAAGAAACTGTTAAGATCGCTTGATTCTTCATTTGATACTCTGGGACTGATGATACAAGAACGTGCTGACTACAAGTCGCTTGATCCTGCTGATATCCTCGAAAGGCTAAACACTCACGAGTTCCAGCTTGCTGAAAAGAGAGATCTCTATGGCTCAAACTATGGCAAACCACGTGCCCTGAAGGCCAAGGCTGTGTCTGAATCTGAATATGAGGATTCTGGTAGTAGCCTGGGTGATCCTGAAGAACTGAGCCAGGATCTAGCACTGCTTGTGAAGAAATTCCAGAAGTTCACAAGACGTGGTCGCTTTGGAAAATCCTCAAGAGGCAATGATTCCACATCCAGTGACTACAAGAGAAGGCTTTGCCACAAATGCAAGAAGCCCGGTCACTATATTCAAGATTGTCCTCAGTGGGAAAAGGAAATGAAGAAGAAGAAATACAAGGATTATAGTTCTGATGATGCGAAGAAGAAGAAGAAATCGTCAAAATCTTCGTCATCAAAATCCTCAAAGTCTTCATCTCACAAGAAGAGCAGCTCCAAGAAGGCTCGGGCATTCATTGGCAAGGAAATGGACTCTGAAGCTGAATCTGAGGAAAATGATGAAGAGGAGGCGTCTGAAGAATCTGAGTCTGGTGTGGCGAGTCTGGCCGTTGCTACTGCCTTCGTCAGCAAGTCCATCTTCAACACTGAAGAAACTGACTCCACCGACAAGCCTGATGAAGATAATGATGGCTACGCTCCCACCTATTGCTTCATGGCAAAAGGTGCTAAGGTACTCAAATACAACTCCTCCGACTCTAGTGAAAATGAATCTGATGAGGATCTGAAGCCCATCTACTCTAAACTTGCTAAAATTGCTGTGAAACAACAACGGGCTCTTGAAAAGGTTCAAAACATGCTAGATAAAAGTGATGATATGTTGGGTGAAGAAATGGATCGCACTAAAGCCTTGACTGAAAATCTTGAGAGACTTCAGTCTAGGTTTGATAACCTTCAAGGTCATCATAACTCTCTCTTGTCTGATCATGAGAAACTTTCTTATGAATTTCTTCAAGAAAAGCAAGATCACGAGAAGCTTTCTCTTGAAGCTCTTCAAAGAAAGGAAGATCTTGAAAAGCTAAGAGTGTGTTATGAAGATCTTTAGAAGGAGCGCGATTCATTACTAGCTCAACAAATCAGCGCTTCTCAGGAAGAATTTGTTCCTCCATGCTTAAAGTGCATTGAACGTGAATCTACTAATTCTTCACCTGAATGTTCAAATGCTTCAAATGTTACAAATTCTTCATCTGCCTCTGCTATCACTAATTCCTCATCTGAGGACATTGCTAGTATCATTGACAATGCAGGGCTGAAGGAATTGTACATGACAGGCATGTACAAAAGCCTCAAAGGGCATCAGACACTTTGTGATGTGCTCAAAAAGCAGATCCTTAACAGAAACCCTAGGAAAGAGGGTATTGCCTTTGAGAGGAAACTCGATGCCGATGGAACATATTGGAAGCCTGAGCAGTATCCCAAAACCTCATGGGTTGCTGCAAAGGGACCTCCAATTGATCCATCTAACTTATCTGGCTTTACATGTGAATCTCCTCATTCTTCTGATGAGTCATTTGACCCCAACTATAAACTGTTCAAAAATTAGAATGGTGAAGTATTTGCTAGATATGTCGGCACTAACTGCAGGAACGATTCCCCCATGAAGAAAATCTGGGTTCCCAAAAGTTGTGTTGAGAGTCTTTAGGTGAATGTCCTCATGACACCACCTGTGAAGAACAGGAACCCCAGATCAAATTCTTCATATGGACCAAATTCTTCACATGGATCAAAGTCCTCATATGATTATCATCGTGCTAACAACTCTGTCTCACAGGGTAGAGCTAAGGGCTATGAATATGTGCATTATTCTTCAAACCATTATGTTCATAAGTCCTCGAAGAATTACTCTGCTTATTCATATGCTTACCCTAACCCCTCTTATGTGAAACGAAATGGTTTGGCATCTTTGCCACCCTTCTCATATGGTGCTCGCAGAATGATGAACTCTTTGCCACCCCTCCAAATGTGGGTGGTGAAGAAAAAGAACTAATCTCTTCTGCAGGGTCAGGTCTCCAGACGTGCCTTAACGTCTGAAGAATTTGCTGGGGACCTGACGAAATTGCCTGAAAGGACGCAGGCGAATCATGATGAAATGAACTTTCATTTCACACGTCCTCATACTGCTATATCTGTTTACTGCTTGATGAAATTCATCTGATGAACTTGATATCATATTCTTCACTGATGAAGCATATGAGATTGTAAGCTACACTAATTCATCTGCAGGATGATCAACCCAAAACCACTGAATGGGTCCTTGATAGTGGATGTACAAATCACATGACTGGTGACAAGAATCTATTGATGGATGCTCCCTTATCACCGTCACCTCTGAAGCATATCATCTTTGCTGACAAAGGCAAAAGTCAGGTATTGGGTCTTGGTAAGGTTGCTATCTCTAAGGATAAGCACATGGACAAAGTCATGCTTGTTGAGTCCTTAGGATACAATCTCATGTCAGTCTCAATGCTTTGTGATCTTGATATGGTTGTTGTCTTCGGCAAATATCGCTGTGTTGTGATTATGGAAGCTGACAATTCCAAAGTCTTCGAAGGCTTTAGGAGAGGAGATCTGTATATTGTTGATTTCTCTACAGGACCACAACCAGCCGTGTGTCTACTTGCAAAAGCTTCAGAAGGCTGGCTATGGCATCGACGACTTGGTCATGCAGGCATGAGGAATCTGAACACGCTTGCGAAGAAGAAGCATGTCATTGGCATTGAGAATGTCAAATTCCTCAAGGATCACTTATGCGGAGCATGTGAAGCCGGAAAAATGACCAAGGCCAAGCATCCAGCGAAGACTATCATGACCACTACACGTCCATTCGAATTGCTTCACATGGACCTCTTCGGACCTAATCATTATTCAGCAGTCACTAATGATGCATCTTTATATGGTTTTGTCATTGTTGATGATTATTCTCGATATACATGGGTACACATTGTTACTTACAAACATGAAGTGTAGGAAGTCTTCAAACGATTTTCCTCGAGGGCTTCAACCAACTTTGGTGTGAAGATCAAGCATATCAGAAGTGACAATGGAACTGAGTTCAAGAATTCCGGTCTTAATGCTTATCTTGATGAACTTGGTATTACTCATGAGTTATCTGCTCCCTATACTCCTCAGCAGAATGGCGTCGTGGAGCGCAAGAACAGAACTCTTGTTGAGATGGCTCGCACTATGCTTGATGAATACAAAACGCCTCAGCATTTTTGGATTGATGCAATTGATACTGCCTGCCACATCATCAACAGAGTATATCTTCACAAATTCTTCAAGAAGACTGCCTATGAACTCCTCACTGACAAGAAACCCAATGTGAGTTATTTCAAAGTCTTCATTGCTAAATGTTGGATTAGAGATCCTCACCACAACTCTAAATTTGCACCGAAAGCACATGAAGGTTTTATGCTTGGTTACGGAAAGGACTCGCACACCTACAGAGTCTTCAACATTGTTCTTCACAAGATTGTTGACACTGTAGATGTGCGGTTCGATGAAACTAATGGCTCGCAAAGAGAGCACCTACCTTCTGTGTTAGATGAACCAGCACCTGTAGATGCTATCAAGCTCAAGGCAACTGAGGATGTCATTCCTACTGAAGAATCTGCTGAAGAATTCATTCCTGTTCATGAAGAACGTCGAACTGATGCACCTGAAGAACAAGATGAGGAAAATGGTGCTGAAGAAAATGCTGATCAAAATCCTCAGCGACAGCCAACTCATCCACGCGTCACAAAAGAAGTGCAAGTGGAGAAGATCATCGATGACATTAGCGCACCAGGTCCTCTCACACGCTCAAAAGCATCACATTTATCTAACTTTTGTGGGCACTATGCTTTTGTCTCTATCACAGAGCCCACTAAGGTAGATGAAGCATTTCTGGAGCCGGAGTGGATTCAGGCTATGCAAGAAGAATTACATCAGTTCGAGCTGAACAATGTCTGGGAATTGGTTAATCACCCAGATCCTCGCAAGCATAATATCATTGGCACAAAGTGGATCTACCGCAACAAGCAAGATGAAAATGGCCTTGTGGTGAGGAATAAGGCACGACTAGTAGCTCAAGGCTACACAGAGGTTGAAGGAATTGATTTTGATGAAACTTTTGCACCTGTTGCTAGACTTGAGGCTATTCGCATATTACTTGCTTACGCTAACCATCATGATATCATATTATATCAAATGGATGTGAAAAGTGCATTCCTTAATGGTAAGCTTGAGGAAGAAGTATATATTGCTCAACCCCCAGGTTTTGAAGATCCAAAGAATCCTGACAAAGTCTTCAGACTCAATAAGGCTCTCTATGGCCTCAAGCAAGCCCCTCGGGCGTGGTATGATACATTGAAGGAATTCTTCGTGAAGAATGGCTTCACACCCGGTTCACTCGAGCCTACTCTTTTTACTAAATCATATGATGGTGAACTGTTTGTGTGCCAAATATATGTTGATGATATTATCTTTGGCTGTACTAACCAACGATATAGTGATGAATTTGCCTATATGATGAGTGAAGAATATCAAATGTCTATGATGGGAGAGTTGAAATTCTTCTTAGGTCTTCAAATTCGTCAGCAGCGCAATGGCATATTCATATCTCAGGAGAAATACCTCAAAGATGTACTGAGGAAATTCGGCATGCAAGATTGCAAAGGCGTCAAAATTCCTATGCCCACAAATGGCCATCTATGCACTAATGAAAATGGTATTGACTTCGATCACAAGGTATACCGCTCCATGATTGGTTCTTTATTGTACTTATGTGCATCTAGGCCAGATATAATGCTTAGTGTCTGCATGTGTGCCCGATTTCAAGTTGCACCGAAGGAATCACACCATATGGCTGTGAAGCATATTCTTCGATATCTAGCTCACACACCAACACTAGGATTATGGTACCCCAAGGGCTCTGCTTTTGACCTCATCGGATATTCTGACTCTGACTATGCTGGTGATCGTGTGGACCGCAAGTCAACATCTGGCACTTGTCATTTCCTCGGACGATCTTTGGTCTGTTGGTCCTCGAAGAAACAGAACTGCGTATCACTGTCTACTGCTGAAGCTGAATACATTGCTGCTGGCTCATGCTGTGCTCAACTGCTTTGGATGAAGCAAACCCTCAAGGACTATGGCGGCAATGTGAAGAATGTGCCTCTCCTCTGCGACAATGAGAGTGCCATCAAGATTGCTCACAACCCAGTTCAGCACTCGAAGACTAAGCACATCCAGATTCGTCATCATTTTCTTCATGATCATGTGTTGAAGGGCGATATCTCCATCGAGCATGTGAAGACTGAAGAACAACTAGCTGATATCTTCACTAAGCCCTTGGATGAGAAGAGATTTAGCAAGTTGCGGTGTGAGCTAAATATCTGAGAATCTTCGAATGTTCTTTGAAAAGGACACACATCCTAACCCTTATGCAGAATTGATGACTTAGATGTGCAACACATGAAGAAACGTTTTTCTTCAATCAATGAAGAATAACACTCTAAGTGTGAAGAAATTAATGAAGAATTTGATTCTCAGAACCCTACGACAATTGTACGCAGTGTCTGAAATCATCATTCTTATACGGTGAGTCACGCCACCACAAAAGTTGAAAATCTTCAATTTGAGTTTTTCCTCATTTTTGAAATTCCTCAGTCTTTCAAATTCTTCAACTTTGCAAAATCTTCACTGTATCCAACGTTTTTCTTCATTGACTATATATATATATATATGAGTTTATGTCCTCTACAGCATTCACTTATTGCTATTTCTTCAAGTTGCGATTTATGCTAAGTGAATGTGATCGGACCCTTCCCCCTCTGTGCTAAACTCAACCCAATCTATTCACAAATTCTTCATGTGCGTTCTGATTGAAACTCGTTCAAAGTCTTCACTGTGTCCTTGTCAGCTAAAGAAATTGCGAACGAAATTTTTAAAACAAATCTTATCCAGATTTTCGGTTTTACCGCTCAAACCATTCCGCATCCCATGATGCATTATTTTATTCACCCATGATCTTACACGATCTCATCTGCACAGTACGTGGGTGACACATGTCACGTGAAGAAGAAAGGGCAGGGGCATGTTCGTCGCAAAATTCGGGCGAACAGTTTTTACTGTGGCTATAAATACCCCTCTCCCCTTCCTTACTTCATTTACTCCGCTCGGTCGCTGTCTCCCGCTCGAGCTCTCCTCAAACCCTAGCGCCGTCGCTACTCCATCGCCGCCGGTGAGGAAGAGCTTCACTGCCTCAACCTCGTCGCCGTCGTACTCACGCCGGCTGCAGAAATCTTCACTCCGCTGCCGCCGTAGCTGTCTCCCTCTGCCAAGTTAGGGCGTGGGAGATCTAACTTGACGAACTTCACCACTGTTCATCTCTGTTTGTCGTGTTCTTCAGTTCGGGTAATTAAAAGTCACTTTTATTTACTCGCTTTGATTCTCAAACTTTTTTGAAAATCTTCAAAGGTGTTTTATTCTTCAAATCCTCACATATGAACACCTCACACACTGTATGCTCTTGATCCATCTCTCTAAGCACTCATTTCTTCAAGATTCCTCAATTGTGCGGATTTTCAATCTGTACAACTCTGGAACCTAAGACAAGAACACTTAGTGAAATTCCTCAAGGCTCAACTGGTCAAATTCCATAAAACTTGTCTTTTCGAAAAATCTTCTGAGAACGCATATGACCTCTCCAAATTCCTCGCACCTACACTCTGTTCACAGGTACTCATGTCCGCTGCTGAATCACTAGGTTCTCATCAACTTAACTCATTTGCAACGTTCCTCGAAGAAAAACTGCATACTTCCTCAGAGTGTTCTATTGTTCAAATTCCTCATCTGAAGAAAATGGCAGAAGGAAAGAGACCGCAGAAAGGAGGAAAGAAGCCTGAGGTCATGACTGCATTTGAAATCCCTGATGACATATATAAGGATTATTGCACACCTGATGAAGCCAAATTTGGCAAAGAGAACAAAAATCAGCGCAAAGTGCGCATCCAGAGGATTGAACGAAGATGGGCACGAGAATGGCGAGAATATCGATATGTTACTCCAAAGTACATGAAGAAATTCGCCTTAAATCCTCCATGCCCAAGAGCTCCATTGGCACCTGGCCAAGTCGCTGATCCTACTAGCATCAAAAGTGGTGAAGACTTTCCTGAAGAATGGGCTAGGCGCCAAGCCAAATTGGCAAGACAGGCCAAGGAGGCAGTGAGGAAATTCAATGAGGATTCTGCTGCTGCTGCTGCCGCTGAGACCTCGGTCAAGCCGAGGAAATCGATGCCGAAGAAGCCTGCTCGCAAGCCAAGTGCTTCACCATCAGCGCCCTCACGGCCAAGTTCCTCAGCCGCGCCCTCATGGCAAATTTCTCAGACTACTGCTGCTCCATCAAAGTCCTCAGCAGCTCCCTCCAAGTCCTCAACTCCTGTGCATCTGGCTATATGTCAAAGGACTCAGGGTTTCTCAATTGCTTCTGGTGTCTCAGCAAGTTCCTCGGCTGCACCAATGTCCTCATCAGGCCCCACTCTGCTGAAGACAAAAGCAACAGCTGGACGCGGTCCTCGGCCAAGTCCAAGAAAGAAAGTTGCTTTCCAAGTGCCCTCTGATGACAAGGCTTCTGATGAAGAACTTGCAGAAATCATTAGAGATAGACAAGCAAAGGCCGCTAGAGCCAAAGGAACACCTGTGCCTCTGCTTCTGGATCCGAAGAAGATCCTCGACTACATCGACTTATGGCATCAGGATCCAAACACTCCAATGCCTGATCTGCCTCTGACTCCTGGTCAAAGTCATATGCTGACCCATTTCATCTCTGAAGAGAAATGGAAGTTTGAAAAGGCTCGTGAGATAAAGAGAGCACAAGCTAGAAAGGAGAAGCTTCTGAAGAAGAACATTGTCAACCTGACTCCTGAAGAACTTCTCAAAGCTCAATCTGAAATCCAAGCCCTCAGCAAAGATTTCGATGCATACAATGCTGATTGGCAAGGAGCCAAAGTGAGATTCGTCAATTTGACAAAGAAAATGACAACTGTTGCAGCCCCATCGCAACAAGCAAATCCTCAGGCTGCAGACTCTGCTCAGCCTGCTGAAGAACATGCCAGCACTGCTGATGACTTTCAGCCTGCTGATGAGACTACAAGTTCCAGGGCTGATGACTCCATTCCAGCCACTGAAGAAATTCCTAGGGCATCCACTATTGGTGCGCCTGAAGAAACTGAAGAGCTCAGGGCAACTGCACCAGTTGCACCTGAAGAAAATGAACCACAGTCCTCAGCTCCTCCTGCGCCAACACCAACTCCAATTCTTCCTTCTGCTTATGAAGTGAAGAAGACAAAGGCTGCAGAGCGAGCTGCAGTGAAGAAAAGGAAGGCATCAGCTGCATCAAATTCTTCGGCCACGAAGAAAATGAAGCCAATGACCAGCTCGCTTGAAAATCCCATTGATGCCGTTCCCATTTCCTCCATGTCGTCTAAGGAAATTGTTCCTTATGGAGAAGACTACAAGATGCCAAGCGGATCTGATGAAGAAAATCATTCTGTTGCTACCTCAGAGCAGTTTGATGAAGAAATTGAAGTGGAAACATTCCCTTCACCACCAGTCGTTTCCTCACCAATGCCTCAGTTCACAGCTGAAGAGGCTGGTGTTGAGGAAATTGAAAAAGAAGACGAAGATGTGGATATTGGATGCACTACACCAGTGATGAACGATGACTTTTGGGAAAGTCAGCATCCCAATACTCCTCTCTTCACTCCTATTCAACAAATTCCTCAGTCCCCGGCTACAACTGTTCAAATGGGCTATGAAGAAACTCATCCCACATCGTCTGTTCATGAAGAGATTCCAGCCGCTAGTGCTGAAGAACCTGCTGTTGATCCCCAAACTGCACAAGAAGAGGAACCCGAAATTCCTCAGCCTGAAGCACCTGAGATCGCGATTCCTGAGGTTGTACTGCAAATCACTGATACTCCTTTGCCCAAACCGAAGAATCCGTTCTCTAGCAAGCAAAAATTCAAGGCTGAAGACTTCTTTTCTGAGCATGTGTTCTTCACTGATTACAATCCATATGACTCTGCTCGCATAAGGAAAAGACGCTTCTGGACTGCTACTCAAGCCAACTTCTATTCCTCAGTGCTCTTTGACAAGGACAAAATCTTCGATCATGAGCACATTCCTCATGTGGATATGGAATCTCTGCCGTGCTTCGAGCCAGTACTCCGAGTTATTCACGATGCAGGACTCCTGAATTTCTGCACTGATATCTGTGATTGGAATGAAGAACTCATTCTTCAGTTCTATGCCACTTTGCATATCACCAGAGATGCTGAAGATATCCATTCATGGGTGCTGGATTGGATGACAGAAAACACTCACTATAAGGCACCAGCAACTGAATTGCTTCGTGTCCTTCCTCTTGATCCTCCCCATGACAGTGCACGACGCATCTACAATGACCGCGAACTGACAGATCATTATATGCAAGTGCTCATGAAGCCTTTGAAGCCAGGGCAGGCCCCTCGAACCAAATTCCTCGTCAAGGAATTGTTGTATGTGCCTCGGACTGTCTATCGAATCCTGACGAAGACAATGAGTCCTATCAAAGGCCACGACTCAAATGATGAAGATGTCGTTGGCATCATGAAGAACATGCTTTTCAACATCATTCATGGCGTTCCCGTCAACTTCCATGATTTCTTCATGAGGACTCTGGCTAATGTTGCAATGTCACCTTTTGAGCTGAAGCCCTATGCGCCTTGGATTATGAGATTCATAAGGGCAAGATCTTCATTGAATTACAAGGCTGACACTCTGAACCATGGTAGCTACTTGCCGCCCATTGAAGTCCTCAAGCGACCAGTTTCATCATCTGATGATAAGGGCAAGGCAGCTGCTGTGATCGATGAAGGCACTCGTCCATTGGATGGTCAATTCCGTCTGGCTACATCTTACTCCACCAATGACGATTCTGCAACACATGACACTGCCGCAAATACATCAGCCAAGCAAAAGCCTCAAGCAACAGCACCCAGGGTGATGACTGACCGTGAGTTACTCCTCAGTCTTCATCAGAAGGTTGATCGCAATCACAAATGGGTGAAACGCCAATTTGCTGCAATTCTTCACAACATGACCTCAACCCATAATGCAGTGAAGAAAAATCAGTATCATCTTCATGAAACCCTCAACCGCACCTGGGCTGTTCTCACTCATGTATATTCCGCGGAAGAATTGAAGACTATGGGTCTCCAGGAAGCATTTGACTGGTCTGCACCACCTCCGCAGAAATTCAAGAGAGTCAAAGTTCCTGATCTAGTGGCCAGTTCTTATTCTTCATCGCGTGAAACTGATGAACATGAAGATTTGGACAACACTGCGGCAGGCCCTACTTCAACAAACAACCCCGACAACGCTGGCGCTCCTCCATCGACTTGAAAATCTTCAGGGGCGTTAGTCCTCAGTTTCGACCCTTTTGGTCATTTGATGACAAAGGGGGAGAAATCTGAGTTAGTCTTCAAGCGGGTTTATATTATGGGCGTTTTTGTTAAGTTACAACTCTCGTTCTTCTGAAACTTTTATTGGATCGAGTTGTAATCTTAAATCCGATGGTGCCATGATACTTTTGAACGGTGCATTGTGCTCTGACTGATGCACTGTGTTCTGATACTTTTGATGTGTTATTTTGCATGCCTATTCCTCGTTAATATTATTGCACGCATGTTGAATCTCATCAGGCACCATATTTCATCATGCATTTCAAATTCTTCATATTACATATCAAATGCGTGTATGAATTACAAGATATAGGGGGAGATCTCCATGATTCAATTCTTCAAATGTGCATTGCCTCAAAAGCAAATTCCTCACTATGCACATATTCAGGGGGAGTTCTTCTATATCTTGCAATCAAATTCCTCAATATCAGTATTTACACTTCATATGTTTATCCCCGTTGAAAACTTAACCTATGTTGTCATCAATCACCAAAAAGGGGGAGATTGTAAGTGCATCTAGTGCCCCTTAGTGATTTTGGTGTATTGAAGACTTATAGGTTAAGTAACTGATGCGTTTGTGAGTGTACACAGGTCTATAAGTCTATGAGGAGTTTGATATTTACAGAGAAAGTGACCCCTAAAAATGAAGTTCTTCAACTGAAGACTTTGATATTCTGAAGACTTTCTGAAGACTTTGAAAGTGAAGAAATTGGTGTGACCTTGAAGACTTGATATTCATTCGAGGAATATGAAGCGTGAAGACTTTTGTTTTCGTAGTTTCATTTTCTCTTTCTTGAGTCATAGGAAACACCGTACTGTTAAAGGGGGTTGAGGAAATACTAAGGAAAAACTTCCATGTGATGCTCAACTCAAAATCCTACATCTACCAATCCCTTCGAGTGAAGCCATTGGAAATCTCATACAGTTCAGTCAATTTCTTCAGTGACAGAGACGCAGTTCTTCTGGTCACTGAGGACTTTGCTCTGACTGAGGAGTTAGGAATTCGCCAGTGCGAATTGCCTACACAGTGAGGAACATGATAGCCCTGAGGAATTTGAGAGTCAAATTTCCGACCGTTGCTGTGCTGCGCGCCGGCTGTCCAAAATATCTTATCCACCTAACGGTCATATCATTGAAGGCATTTATGTCTTATCATGTCGGGCTGCTCCCTAGGCTATAAATAGCCGCCCCCTACAACCACTAGCTGGTTGGCTGCTCCGAGAGAACTTGACACTTGTCATCTGAGAGCAACCCATCCTCCGAGGCTTTGAGCGAAAATCATTAAGTGAGGAAATCCCAAAACCAAACCCCCACAAACCCAAAGTGATTGAGCATCACTGAAGAAATTGATCCTGCGTGGATCCGACGCTTGTTACCTTTGAAGACTGTGCTTCTTCCAGACGGTTAGGCGTCAAGGTCTAGAGCATCCAAGAGGAATTGTGGATCGCCGAGTGACCAAGTCTGTGAAGGTTTGGAAGTCACCTGAAGACTTACCACGAGTGATTGGACGAGGCCTGCGTGGTCTTAGTTCAAGGAGAATACGGTGAGGACTGGGTGTCCTGAGTTGTGTCTTAGAGACTGGGTGTCCGGGACTGTGTGTCTTCGAGTTTAAATACTCAGCCGCTCCAACCAGACGTACAACTGAGACAGCAGTTGGAACTGGTTTACCAAATCATTGTCTTCACCAACTAACTGGTTCTATCTCCTCAACTCTTTCATTTCCTCATTACTGTGTTGTACATTGTTCATATCTGTGCTTGAAGACTTTGACTGAAGACTTTCACAAATTCCTCAGTTTAATTTCTTTAGTCTGATCGTCTTCATCTTGTTATCCTGTGTTTACGCTTTCTGTACTCTGTTCTGGTCTTCATTTCATCATGATGACTATGTTTGTATCCTGTTATGTTTACTTCTGAGTACTTATTCCGCTGCAAGGAGTTCTTCGCTAAGGAATTTCCTCACCAGCAAATTCCTCAGTGAAGAATTCATAAAAATCGCCTATTCACCCCCCCTCTTGTCGATATAACGCACTTTCACCATTTAAAAGAACCACTCCGGGTCCGTCCAACTTGGACTGAATACTCGACCGCTTATGCCAGATACATGGCACCCCCGAAAAGCCAGCCAATCACACCAACAGAGATTGCTGGGTGTTCAAGCAGGCAGGCAAGTTAATCGTAGAAAACAATGACAAGGGGCTAAACAGCGACGACGAGGAGGAGACCCGACCGCCGAACAATAGAGGACAGAAGGGTTTCCCCCCACAAGTGTGGACGGTGAACATGATTTACGCAACCCATATACCCAAGAGGGAGAGGAAGCGCGCACTAAGGGACGTCTATGCGATGGAGCCAGTCGCCCCGAAGTTCAATCCATGGTCCTCTTGTCCGATCACTTTCGATCGAAGAGACCATCCGACCAGCATACGCCATGGCGGCTTCGCCGCATTGGTTTTAGACCCAATCGTCGATGGATTTCACCTCACGAGAGTCCTGATGGACGGCGGTAGTAGCCCGAACCTGCTTTATCAGGATACAGTGCGCAAGATGGGCATAGACCCCTCAAGGATTAAACCTACAAAGACAACCTTTAAAGGTGTCATACCAGGTGTGGAAGCCAATTGTACGGGCTCAGTCACACTGGAAGTGGTCTTCGGATCCCCGGATAATTTTCGGAGCGAAGAGTTAATCTTCGACATAGTCCCATTTCGCAGCGGCTATCACGCTCTGCTCGGACGAACCGCGTTTGCAAAGTTCAACGCGGTGCCGCATTATGCATACCTCAAGCTCAAGATGCCAGGCCCTCGTGGAGTCATCACGGTCAACGGAAATATGGAACGCTCCCTCCGAACGGAGGAACATACAGCGGCTCTCGCGGCAGAAATACAAAGCATCCTTTTAAGGCAATTTTCGAGTCCGGCCGTTAAACAGCCGGATACAGCAAAACGCGCCCGAAGCAATACCAACCAAGACAACCTGGCATGATTAGAGCACGCATAGCAATGCGGACCTAACCCCCGCCCTCGCATGATTGCAAGAACAACCCTCCGCGTACATCATTACGCTTTGGAGATAACATGGGCGCAGGGGAAGGGGCACGATCACAATGGACCCAGAGTGCGGCTCGACCACACCAGGGGCTCGCAAGTGTGCCCCCCTTTTTTTATTATTATTTTCCTTCTTTGTATACATAGGACTCCATTAACCAGAGGCCCTGTCCGGCGGTGAACCTGCCGAACTCACGATGCAACAGCCAGGGAAGAAAGAAGGCTGCGACGAACACTCAGGTGGTCACAATTACGAGCATTAAATTCGATTATATACACCAGGTCCGCAGCTCATCCCTGGAGGGGGACATGTTTAATTAGTCCAAACCCCTTGCTTACCGCACTATTTGTATCAGTCCGCACTCATAGCAGACTTCCTTTAATAAATAATGCAGCACTTTTCGACTGCAATTACATTACTTTATATATATATATGTTCATTACAAGACATCTTGCACCCGTATATTTTGGTACGGTCTAATACACCAGGGGCTTATGTTCCCCACATCATGGTGTGATAAGTCCGAACACTTTCATAAGTGCGGCACCCCGAACTTATAGCATTATATGAATCGGCTCCGAATCATGTCTTGGGTCAATAGTTGGGTTTGCCCGGCTCCCACGTTTTGGTGCCTTACGTTCCGTTCCGTCGGCTATGGTGGCACTGGGAGAACCACTGCGATTGCGCCCCGGTTGAGCCGGGCGAGCGCCTCAGTGGAGAAAGCTAAAACTGACCGGCATGATAAGGCGAGAGACTGGTCGCTGTTTGAGAGGTCTTTTCGAGTCCTTAAAGACTCACGCCGCTTCGAGCGAAGTTCCGGATAAATGTCCGACGAAGGCGTGGATAGCGCCCTGGATTCGGTCTTCCGAATACCAGGCGCTTCGCCGAAATTTAAAATTATAGAATTCTATGGCTAAGTGAGAGTGTTCAAGCATTATAAGTCCGGTTGCCTTGTTCGTTGTGTTGAGCGCCTCCCTAGATGGACCCAAAAATGGGAACAAGAGTGCTCAAGTTTATCCCGAACACCCCAGCACTCACGGCTCGGGGGCTAAAGCCAACGACTTGCCATCTCTCAGATTTTATAAACGGCCGCACAGAAGGTAATATTTTAAATTAAACAAGCATTGCTTAATGCGCATATGAACAAAGTTTTCAGCGCACATGATAATACATAGCGAGTTTACTCAAAAATTACATCTCTGGGGCATTCATCCGCAATATCGAGGGCTCCCTTTAGGACAGTTTTATAATACATTTCGGGCGTACGATACTCCTTGCCCGGTGGCGGCGGGTCAGTGAGAAGCTTCTCCGCATCCAGCCTGCCCCAGTGCACCTTTGTGCGGGCAAGGGCCCAACGAGCACCTTCAATATAGGCGGAGCGCTTGATGACCTCCACCCAGGGGCATGCATCCACCAGCCGCCGCACGAGGCCAAAGTAGTTCCCAGGCATGGCATGTCCAGGCCACAGCCGGACTATAAGGCCCTTCATGGCCTCCTCAGCTACCTTGTGGAGTTCGACCAGCTGCTTCAGCTGGTCGCTTGGGGGCACCGGATGGCCGGCCTCAGCGTACTGAGACCAGAAGACCTTCTCCGTCGAGCTCCCCTCCTCGCCACGATAGAATGCGGCGGCATCAGACACACTACGCGGCAGATCTTCAAACGCCCCTGGAGAGCTCCGAATGCGGGTAAGTGTCAGGTAGTTTACATTAACATGCTTGCTTTGCATGAAAAATGCCTTACCCACCGCTATCTTCTTTACATCTTCAACCTCCTGAAGGGCCTTACGGGCCTCGGCCTTGGCGGACTTGGCACTTTCGAGAGCCGAGGCAAGCTCGGACTCTCGAGTCTTGGAGTCACGCTCCAAGCTCTCATGCTTCTCCATGAGAGCCTGGAGCTCTTGCCGTACTTCCGCCACCTGTGCCTCCTGCTTTTCTCGCTCTGCCTGTTCCACGGCCGCACTGTGTTCGGCCGCGGACACAGCCTCCTTCAGGGCTGCCACCTCGTTCGTGGCCCCTGCAATACCCATATTATCCTTGTTAATTTTATTGCAACCAAAATCCTTTTCTGTAAGGTAACTATTCAAAGTGGTGTTACTCACCTTCTTTGTCCTCGAGCTGCTTCTTGGCATGGCCGAGCTCTTGCTCGGACCGCTCGAGATCCTGCTTCAATGCACTGACCTCCGCAGTCAGTGCGGCAGAGGTCAGCAGCGCAGCCTGCAAACCCATATTGACATATTTTAAGCAACCCTGCGTATATCTTCTTAGATCCTCAGTCCGGCTTTTCTTTCCGAACACCGAACTGAGCATCAGGGGCTACTGTCTATGTGGTATTACATTACATAATTATAACTTCTTACCTCAAAGCCTGTTAGAAGGCTGCTGCAGGCTTCGGTCAGCCCGCTCTTGGCGAGCCGAACCTTCTGAATCACCGCACTCATGATAGTGCGGTGTTCTTCCTCGATGGAAGCGCCTTTAAGCGCCTCCAACAAGTTGTCCGGCGCCTCCGGTTGGACGGAGGCCGCCGGTCTCATAGCCTTGCCCTTCTTTCGAAGGGGTCGCTTGCCGGACTCTGGAACTGCTGCAGGTTCCGATGTAGAGTCCGGCGCAAAGTCCGGGAGGCTGCCTGGCGGCGCCTCCGGAGCCTCCTCCTGATGGGTCCCTCTCTGGGATCCCATCTCGGCGTCCTCATCAGCGCGGGGGGTAGAGGCAGTCGGAAGTGAATCCACATCCGACGGGGCCAACGACCCGCTCGATGAAGCGGGGAGATCATCATCGGCCGGACTGCGGACAGTATGCGGCATTAGTAGGACACTAGGTGATGCGAAAGAAATTGCATATCAGGGATCCGGATACTTACGATCTCGCCGGAGGCCTGGCCCTTGAAGGCCACTCCTCCTCGCCAACGATGGTGTTGGCGGAACTGTCCGGGGGAATAATTCTCCCCCTCTTGGACCCTTCGGCCTCCCCTATTGGGGAAGCCTTCCTCTTCCTCTCTCCCTCCTCCGGGAGAGAGTCTTCTTCCTCCTCGTCTTCGGGGGAGGAGTCCGCCTCGTCGTCGGACGCTTGATTGCGGGAACTCTTTCGAGTCCCCATGGCCACCTTCTTGGCCTTCTTCTCCGGCACCACGTGCGGTGCCGGAACCAGCAGCCTTGCTAGATGGGCGTTCACTGGGTCTTCTGGCATGGGAGCCGGACAGATGAGCTGCTCGGCCTTCTCCATCCATTCCTGCCAAAGGAAAAGAGAGATTGAAACCCACTTAGAATCAATCTGTTTACCACAAGTGTCCCGTAAAGGGGTCGAATCACTTACCTCGTCAGCTGGATGCTGCGAGCGAAATCCGCGATCTTCTGTCGCGGATGCGGGGGCTTCGGCGCCCTTAAACAACACCCTCCAGGCGCCTTCATACGTCGTGTCGAAGAGCCCGCTTAGCGCCTGGTGCTGTTCTGGATTGAACTCCCACATATTGAATGCCCGTTCTTGGCATGGGAGAATCCGGCGGATGAGCATGACTTGGACCACGTCGACGAGCCTGAGCTTATTGTTCACCAGCTTCTGGATACAGGCTCGGAGTCCCGTCAGCTCCTTCGGATTGCCCCACAACAAGCCCTTCTCTTTCCAGGAGGTGAGCTACGTGGGGATGCCAGATCTGAACTCGGGGCCGCCGCCCACGTGGGTTTGCGTGGCTCGGTGATGTAGAACCATCCCGATTGCCACCCCTTAACGGAGTCCACGAAGGCCCCTTCGAGCCAAAGGACGTTGGGCAACTTGCCCAACATGGCGCCTCCGCATTCCGCTTGCGTGCCCTTCACAACCTTCGGCTTGATGTTGAAGGTCTTGAGCCACAGGCCGAAGTGGGGCTGGATGCAGAGGAAGGCCTCGCACATGACGATAAACGCCGAGATGTTGAGGATGAAGTTTGGCGCCAGATCGTGGAAATCCAGGCCGTAATAGAACATGAGCCCCCGGACGAAAGGGTGCAGTGGAAAGCCCAGTCCGCGGAGGAAGTGGGGAAGGAAGACGACCCTCTCATGGGGCCCAGGGGTAGGGATGAGCTGCCCCTCGTCGGGCAGCCGGTGCGCAATATCGCCGGAAAGGTATCCGGCGTTGCGCAGCTTGGTGATGTGGTCCTCCTTGACGGTGGAAGCCAACCACTTGCCTCCCCCTCCGGACATGGTCGGGGAAGGTTAAGACGAGATGCGCGAGCTTGGGCGTTGGAGCTTGAGTGCGCGGAGGTGGATGAGCAAAGGAGGAAGAAGGCATGGGTGAAAAGGTGAATCCTTATCCCTTATATAGGCAGGGCGAAGACTATGCGCCCCCCGCCAGCCTGGTAAAACTCGCTTATCTCCCAAGCGCCACCATCAATGGCGCGGTTGGGTTACCCACGTCCGTATTGATGAGAATCCCAGAATAAGGGGAACACGATCTCTGCTTCGACAAGAAGTGCCAAGGAAACCGCTTCGCTAAACGTGCTGAGGTGGTATAATAAAAAACGATTCAAGTAAAGGCCTGGTAGCGGTGTGATGTCATGCCGCAAAATACGTCAGCAGATTGGATTTATGTGCATTATTCTCTCTACGGTGGAATGTGGAATTTATTTTGTAGAGCAGGACACTATCCTGGTGTTCATGATCTTCTCTGGATTATTCAAGGGAGGAACCCGCCTTGCAATGCCGGACATTATGCGCGCCGGACTTATCGTCATTGAAGCCTGGTTCAGGGGCTACTGAGGGAGTCCTAGACTAGGGGGTGTCCGGACAGCCGGACTATCATCGTCCGCCGGACTCCAAGACTACGAAGATACAAGATTGAAGACTCCGTCCCGTGTCCGGATGGGACTTTCCTTGGCGTGGAAGGCAAGCTTGGCAATACAGATATGTAGATCTCCTACCATTGTAACCGACTCTGTGTAACCCTAGCCTCCTCCAGTGTCTATATAAACCAGAGGGCTTTAGTCCGTAGGACACGACATACATCATAACAATCATACCATAGGCTAGCTTTAGGGTTTAGCCTTGTCGGTGTCAAAACCGGCGGATCTCGGGTAGGGGGTCCCGAACTGTGCGTCTAGGCGGATGGTAACAGGAGACAAGGGACACAATGTTTTACCCAGGTTCGGGCCCTCTCGATGGAGGTAAAACCCTACGTCCTGCTTGATTAATATTGATGATATGGGTAGTACAAGAGTGGATCTACCACGAGATCAAGGAGGCTAAACCCTAAAGCTAGCCTATGGTATGATTGTTATGATGTATGTCGTGTCCTACGGACTAAAGCCCTCCGGTTTATATAGACACCGGAGGAGGCTAGGGTTACACAGAGTCGGTTACAATGGTAGGAGATCTACATATCCGTATTTCCAAGCTTGCCTTCCACGCCAAGGAAAGTCCCATCCGGACATGGGACGGAGTCTTCAATCTTGTATCTTCGTAGTCTTGGAGTCCGGCGGATAATGATAGTCCGGCTGTCCAGACACCCCCTAGTCCAGGACTCCCTCAGTAGCCCCTGAACCAGGCTTCAATGACGATAAGTCCGGCGCGCATAATGTTCGGCATTGCAAGGCGGGTTCCTCCCTTGAATAATCATGAGAAGATCATGAACACCAGGATAGTGTCCGGCTCTGCAAAATAAATTCCACATTCCACCGTAGAGAGAATAAAATGTTCACTTAGTTCGATCTGCTGACGTATTATGTGGCGTGACATCACACCGCTACCAAGCCTTTGTTTGAATCGTTTTTTACTACACCACCTTAGCACGTTTAGCGAAGCGGTTTCCTTGGCACGTCTTGTCGAAGCAGAGATCGTGTTCCCCTTATTCCGGGATTCTCATCAATACGTGCGTGGGTAACTCAACCGTTCCCGTCGCCACGCCTCCTCTATCGAAGGCGAATCCCGAACGGTCACGGAGACGGCCCTTGGTATTTCATCCCCTTTATAAGAGGACCAAGGCTCGTCCTTGTTCTTCAATCTCGCATCGAATCTCTTCCCCGCTCCCAGTTCCAACACCCAGAGCCTTAGATTCGAGCGCTTCGGATCCCCAACCATGTCCGGCTCCGACCTCCAGGGCCGGTGGATACATATTGAAGTTACGTGAAGCCAAGTACCTGGCCTACGAGGTTTCGCACAGGTTGCCGGCCCAAGGGCAGGCCGTGCCCGCCCCCGAGCCTGGTGAATACGTCGTCTTCGTATCCCACCTCCGTCGGGGTTTAGGCTTCCCGACGGACCCCTTCGTGAGAGGGCTCCTGTTCTACTATGGGCTGGACTTTCACAACTTGGCTCCGGAGTCCATCCTCCATATCTCCGCATTCATTATCATCTGCGAAGCCTTCCTCCGCGTCACTCCCCACTTCGGCCTGTGGCTGAAGACCTTCAAGGTGGAGCCGAAGATGATCGGGGGGTGTCAAGCGGAGTGCGGTGGGGCGACCATAAGCAAAAAGGCCGATGCCCCGTGGCCCGAGGGTTCCTTCCAAGAGGAACTCGGACTGTGGCAGCAGGAGTGGTTCTATATCACCGCTCCGAAGGGCAGCAGGCAAAAGCTGCCGCCTTCATTCCGCCCGGGACCTCCACGCCAGCTAATGTCGTGGGTCAACCAAGGGCTCAATTGGGGGCCGTCCGAAGACGTGCCCTCACTGCAGGGCCGGATTCGAGACCTCCAAGCAAGGGAGATCGACCTGATCAAGGTGATGCAGGTTATGCTAATCAGGCATCTTCTGCCCTGCAAACGCCGTCCTCTCCGTCTATGGGAGTTCAACCCGGAGGGACTCGGATTCTCCAACACTTTATGGGTGCGACACTCGTGGAGATGTACAAGTTGTTCTTCAGATTATATGCCCTTCTAGAGTTCGCCTCCTGACCCGTTACTCTTCACAGGAATGGGTGGCGCGATCAAGGCTGATAAGGTGTCCGGCCCCCTCCCAGAGACCGCACTGGAGCCCGTGCTAGTCAGAATGTTGGAGGTCGCGCCCGCAGAAGGTGGCGAAGGGGAAGATAGAGGAGCTAATATTTCGCCCAAAGGGGCGTCCGAAGAGGGGGGAATCAAGAACCCCTCCCTTCAGGGGGAGAAGAGGACCGCCTCCGAAGATCCGGAGGCCAAAGCCCCTAAGCGTGAGAAGAGATCCTCACCGGGGGGTCCGGCGTCCGGAGGGAATCCGGACGCTCAATCATCGCCAAAGAATCAGCCCTCTAGCGAGCCGTAAGTATGAAAGAGGGAGTTAATTAGTAAGGAAATACCTTCATTTGTGCTTCTGTGGGTAACCGAAATATTTATATTGCAGTTCGAATCTACAGCCTTCTCAGAGGAGTTCATCTTCGGGGGACCTTCTTCCGGAGATGATGGAGAGCGAAACGCCTCCGTCTGCAGCGCCGCCAGATGAGGCAGGTGAGCCCGAAGTGTCGTCACGGAGGGTATCCCTGAGTCCGGAGGGGCCAGAGAGTTCGGCACCCACTAGTATTCGGCCGGGGGAACTGAAGAATCTGCTTGAGAGGGCGTCCGTTTCAGAAGATCACCGTGCGTTGATGCGTATGGTGATTGGAAGGATTTCGTCCGCCGAGAGCGGATTGCGCAATGCCGCCATGAGTTTGCTGGCGGGATTTGAGGTATGCGAGAATGACGCACCCTTTTGTCTTTTAACAGTTTCGCACATAAAAATGCGCCCTGTATAGATAGTAGCCCCTGAGACTCAGTAGGTTGTCGAAAACGACAGCGTACCGAGGATCAAAATCTAAAGTAATGAATTCCGTCGTTCCTATGCAGGTGGCGGATAGTCCGGGGGCTAGCCGGACTGGTGAGTTTGCCGAATTAAATCGGCAACTTGACTTGGCATATGCGGACATCGCACTTGTCAACAGGCGACTTGACGAGTCGCAAGGTAAAAGAGTTCTCCGCAGTCGCTTTATTAAGGGGGTCGAAGCCCTCCTCTGATAAATTATATGCTGTTGTACAGACGGTGCTGCTGCTGTGGAGAGCCTTCGGGCCGAACTTGCTCGAGCTAAGGAGCAAGCCCGAAGGAGTGATGCAGCTGCCTCGAGGGCGGCCGAAGAGTTGAAAGCCGAAAAGGCTGCGCATTGCCTAAGCAGGGCGGAGGTGGCCGAATTGGCCATGAAAGTAAAGGATGCTGCCGACCGCAATGAGGCTCTTGAAAAGGGGCGCTTATCGGAGCGGGAAGACCTGAAGAAGGCCACTGCCGAAGCCAAGGATGCCCGCTCTGCAATGCGGGCTATGAGGGAGGAGCTGCGCCAAGCCGAAGATATCGTGGCTGGCAAGCCTTTTCTGCTGCGTCGCCGGTTTATGGATGGAAAGTATGCTCAATTTGAGCGGCTGTGGAGCCCGGAGGATCTGTATATGGACTTAGCTGCAAGTGCGGCTAATGCCGTTGAGCACTTCCGGAGCCAGGAGGATCACAAGATGGAAGAGCTATACTGGTCTCAATTCCATAGTCCGGGCCGCACACTTTCGTTGACAGACCGGTTGGCCGAATGGGCCGAACTAAATAGATTGTCCGGACTTGCCATGACTGACATCGTGGCTCATGTCTGGCCAAAGAGGCCCAAGGCGACGAGCTACTTCGGCTTACTGCAGCAATTCCTTGGAGCGGTGCCGCATATAAAGGAGATGAAGCGGTCGGCCTGCATCGAGGGCGCGCAGATGGCTCTTGCCCGTATGAAGGCGCACTGTCCGGAGATGGATGTCACCGCTATTGCCACCCAGGATTCGGATGAAAACCGGCTCCACGCCGAACACTATTTCGAGGAAGTTATGCGTGGCGCTCGTGTAATAGAGGCGCAGTGCTCGAAAAATGTCACGTTCAAATGAACGTATTAGCTTGTAAAACGATGATTATGTTATAACTGCTTTTTATACTTGTGCATCCCAAGTAGTAAAACTTCTCCTGTGCGGCCGTTTACGTATACATGTGTATAACTTGAAAGATTGCAGTCTTCGGCTTCAGCCCCCACGCACAGGGTGCGGGGGTGTTTGCAAAAATAGCGCGTTGCCACACTTAATCCGACGTCTCGGTCCTGTTTAAGGAGGTGGTAGCGTAGCGAACGAGGCAATCCGGACTATAATGCTTTATCACTTTCACTTAGCCAGTGGAGCTCGAGGGTGGGGCTACGATATAGCCCCTGGTGGCACCGCACATATCCGAATTCGGGGTGCATATGTGCCTGACCGGGAAACGGCCCTTCGTCAAAGCGGGGAATTCTAAACATTCCGGTAGTCGATCGAGTGGTTGACCAGTCTCTCGCTGTATCATGACAGTCAGTTTTCGGCTTTCTCTACTGAGGTGCTCACCCAGCCGAACTGGGGCACAATCGTAGTAGTTCTCCTAGTGCCGCGTTAGCCGGTGATACGGAACGTAAGGCAGCAAAACACAGGAGCCGGGCAAACCCAACATTTGACCAAAGACATGATTCGGAGCTGATGCATATAATGCCTAACTCGAGACGCCGAACACTCCCTAAGGTGTTCGGTCTTTATAATAATGGGCAGAGATGCCCTAAGCCCCTAGTGTCCAGGTACGGGCATGGTCTTCTGACGCGGCCGATGCCAAAACGTCAGGCTCCGCTTTGGCTATAGGAAGAAACCAAGGGAGAATAACAACAAGAGACAGTAAAAAAGGTTTACGCAGGGTCTTAATCTGAAAAGAATCCTCACAACGGGTCCCTACTGCACGTCTGCGCCTGTGTCTCCATTGTGCCGTTTATTCTGGACGGGCATGCACGTTGTTCATCTGTAAAAAGAGAGGAACGTTTAGTTTGAAAATAAATCGTGCAAAAAATATGTGTAAAAGAAGAAATATAGATAATTAAAGCGGGGTTTGCATGAACCCGCAGTTGTTTGTGCGCACAGCCCCCTGTGAAGAGGTATGCAGCTAGGGAGCCCCTAGCCTACTGAAGCCGGATTCGTCTATCCGAGTCCGGGGTCTTTAAGTGACCCTCGCACTAAAATGACGCCACGCGGACCGGGCATCTTGAGTGTAAGAGACGCGTAATGCGGTATGGCGTTGAAGCGGACAAAAGCCTTTCGTCCCAGGAGTGCTTGATATTCACTTTCAAATGGGACGATATAAAAAATTAATTTTTCTCGTCGAAAATCGTTCGGTGATCCGAACACGACTTCTAGTAATATGGAGCCTGTGCACTTGGCGTAAGGGCCTGGCGTCACTCCTTTGAAGGAAGTGCGGCTGTGTCGGATTTTGGCAGGGTTTATCCCCATCCTACGGATTGTTTTTGAATACAGCAGGTTTAAGTCGCTGCCTCCGTCCATTAGGACATTAGTAAATTGTAATCCGTCTATTATGGGATTCGATATCAGGGGAGTCCGTCCCGCATTTCGAACGCTTCTGGAATAGTCCAGGTGGTCGAAAGTGATTGGTTTTGATATCCAATCACTACGGTCTGCTGGGTTAGACCGCGCGAAGCTCTTTTTAGAAAGTGCCGCACTATTTTTCCGTATTATCACATGAAGTGAGTTTACTGCTTTGACCCCTTGTGGGAAAGTCTTTTGTTTTCCAGTGCTCTGCTGGTGGGGTTTATCGTCTTCGCTTGACGCGTCGAGCCCCTTGTGTTCGGCGTTTAGTCGGCCGGACTGTTTAACAACCCAACAATTCCGGTGGGTGTGATTTGCAGGCCTTTCGGGGGTACTGTGGATTTGACATATCCGACCCAAAATCTTGTTTAAGTTGGACAATTCGTCGCTGTCATCCTTTATAGGCTGTGTTTTGTTGTTGGGCCGCGAGCTTTTGAATCCGGCGTTGACTGCCGTGCTCTTTGGGCTTTTCTCTTTATTCCGGCGCTGCTCTTTTCTGCGCCGTGATTTTCCGTTTCCATCTCTTATCTCGGATGTACTTGGGTCGCTGGTGCTGCTTCTTGCTAGCCAGATATCCTCTCCCGCACAGAAGCGGGTCATGAGGCTTGTTAGTGCGGACATTGTCCTCGGTTTCTCTTGACCGAGGTGCCTGGCGAGCCATTCGTCTCGGACATTGTGCTTGAAAGCTGCTAAGGCTTCGGCGTCCGGACAGTCGACTATTTGGTTCTTTTTGGTAAGAAACCTGTTCCAGAATTTCCGCGCTGACTCTCCGGGCTGTTGAGTTATATGACTTAGATCATCTGCATCCGGAGGACGGACATAAGTCCCTTGAAAATTTGCTCTAAACGCGTCCTCGAGCTCTTCCCAACTTCCAACAGTGTTTTCTGGGAGGCTTTTGAGCCAATGACGGGCTGGCCCTTTGAGCTTGAGGGGTAGATATTTTATGGCGTGGAGATCGTCTCCTCTGGCCATGTGTATATGTTGTATATAATCTTCTATCCAGACTCCAGGGTCTGTTGTTCCATCGTAGGCCACTATGTTTATGGGTTTAAATCCTGCTAGGAATTCATGGTCCAGCACTTCATCGGTGAAACATAGTGGGTGTGCGGCGCCTCTGTACTTGTGTGTGCCGCTATCATCGGACACTTGACGTGTTGCCTTGCTTCTTGGGGCCTTCTCCTTTGGCCCGTAGATGGACCTGGCTGGGCCATCAATCCTTCCAAGTTCGTTAGTTGATTTATGTGTGGCGCCGCTGTCAGAATTTGACCTGTCATCTGGTCGTCTATCCAACCAGGCAGCCCTTTTATTTTTGGACGGTGGAGGCTCTATGGCCTCCTCATCGAATTCCGGTAGCAGCTTGCGCTTCGGGTAGCTCTTTGATTGGTGACCATTGCCGTACTTATCTGCGGTTTTGAGCACTTTGCTCCATCTCCTTCTGAGTGTGTCTTCCGCCGTTTTGAGCCTTCGTTTTTCCTTTTTCAGGCTTCTTGCAGTACTGACGAGTCTTTTCCGAAGGTTCTTGCTTTCCGGCGGCGTGTCCGGCCTGAGGTCGTCCGGACTGTTGTTTTCACCGGTCCTGGACTGATTATCTGGCTCGTCATGTTCGGACGGTTGCTTATTAGCATGTTCATCGTCCACTTGCGGGCCCTGCCGTATTGCGGGCTCCTTTGGAGCGTTGTTGTCATCGAGGCGGGACTTAGGGCGGCGTCTTCGCCGCCGTTTTGGTTGTTTATTGGCGGGGTCATCTTCTGCCGCGGCCCGTTGGTCCTCGTTATCGCTCTCCTTTGGGGTGTCCACCATATATATGTCATGCGATGAGGTGGGCCTATCGTGCTGTATGAGCTCTGTTGTTTGTTCGTCTCCGGCATCGTCGTCCATAGCGTCGATGTCTTCGGAGTCGTAGTCTACCATGTCGGTTAGATCGTCGATAGTGGCTACAAAGTGGGTGGTGGGTGGGCTCTGAATTTATTCGTCGTCCGTACCCCAACCACCCTGGCCATAGTCCGGCCAAGACTCTCCTGATAACGAGAGATGCTTTAGTGAATTCAAGATATCGCCAAAAGGCGAGTATTGGAAGATGTCCGCGGCGGTGAATGCCATAACCGGCGCCCAATCCGGATCGATTGGTAGGGGCGCGGGAGGTTCGGAGTCCGGCGAGGAGTCCGGCACCTCGGGATCACGAGTTTCGCAGGGGACAATATTAGTGTTCGGCTCCATCGCCGTGGATGTTGGAGCCCCCAGGGCGGCGTCTATCCACCGGCCCTCGATATGGGCGATCGGCTCCGGGCTAATGGCCGAAGCGGACCCGTGTGCGACCCCCAAGGCACTGTTCGGTGGCAGAGCTAGATCATGCCCGTCGTCACAGTGCGGCGCGCTTGTCTGTGGCTCGAGTCCGTCGAAGATCAAGTCTCCGCGGACATCGGCCATGAAGTTTAAGCTTCCAAATCTGACCTGATGGCCAGGGGCGTAGCTTTCGATCTGCTCCAGATGGCCAAGTGAATTGGCCCGCAGGGCGAAGCCGCCGAATACGAAGATCTGTCCGGGGAGAAAAGTCTCACCCTGGACAGCGTGGCTGGTTGAAGATGCCATCAAGCCTATCAGTGACGACACAGAGGAACTCTCAATGAAAGCACCAATGTCGGTGTCAAAACCGGCGGATCTTGGGTAGGGGGTCTCGAACTATGCGTCTAGGCGGATGGTAACAGGAGATAAGGGACATGATGTTTTACCCAGGTTCGGGCCCTCTCGATGGAGGTAAAACCCTACGTCCTGCTTGATTAATATTGATGATATGGGTAGTACAAGAGTGGATCTACCACGAGATCAAGGAGGCTAAACCCTAGAAGCTAGCCTATGGTATGATTGTTGTCATGTATGTTGTGTCCTACGGACTAAAGCCCTCCGATTTATATAGACACCGGAGGAGGCTAGGGTTACACAGAGTCGGTTACAATGGTAGGAGATCTACATATCCGTATTGCCAAGCTTGCCTTCCACGCCAAGAAAAGTCCCATCCGGACACGGGACGGAGTCTTCAATCTTGTATCTTCGTAGTCTTGGAGTCCGGCGGATAATGATAGTCCGGTTGTCCGGACACCACCTAGTCCAGGACTCCCTCAAGCCTCCTTGATCTCGTGGTAGATCCACTCTTGTACTACCCATATCATCAATATTAATCAAGCAGGACGTAGGGTTTTACCTCCATCAAGAGGGCCCGAACCTGGGTAAAACATCGTGTCCCTTGTCTCCTGTTACCATCCGCCTAGACGCACAGTTCGGGACCCCCTACCCGAGATCCGCCGGTTTTGACACCGACAGAGGCAGCCTTGGGTGCCTCTTTGGGCTTTGATGAAGCAGCCTCTGACCTGATGGCATCACCCATAAGCTTCTGAGCTTTGGGTGCTGGTGCAGCAACCTCTTCTTCTTCCTCTTCCATCATGGAAGGCTTTCCAACAACCCTGGCCATAGTCTTCTTGACCTTTTCCTTCCTCTTCTTCTCAGTCACTTCTGGCTCTTTGGGATCAGACTTCTCAGTTGCTTTAGTGGATCCTCTGACCTTCAGCATAGGAGTTCTTTTGGCTGGAATTTTCCTGTTCAGTCCAGGCTTAGTGGCTGCAGCTGATCCATATTCTTTCTTGAGCACCTTCTTCTTGGAAGTGGCCTCATCCTCAATAGCCACATTGTAGGACCTTGAAGTATGTCTAGAGGGGGGGGGGGGTGATTAGACTACTTGACCAATAAAACCTAACCTTTTCCCAATTTTAGAGTTTGGCAGATTTTAGCTACATTAGGACAAGTCAAGTGATCATCACACAATTCAAGCAAGCATGCAAAGAGTATATAGGCAGCGGAAATTAAAGCATGCAACTTGCAAGAAAGTAAAGGGAAGGGTTTGCAGGATTCAAACGCAATTGGAGACATGGATGTTTTTGGCGTGGTTCTGATAGGTGGTGCTATCGTACATCCACGTTGATGGAGACTTCAACCCACGAAGGGTAACGGCTAGCTAGTCCACGGAGGGCTCCACCCACAAAGGGTCCACGAAGTAGCAACCTTGTCTATCCCACCATGGCCATCGCCCATGAAGGACTTGCCTCACTAGCGGTAGATCTTCACGAAGTAGGCGATCTCCTTGCCCTTACAAACTCCTTGGTTCAACTCCACAATCTTGTCGGAGGCTCCCAAGTGACACCTAGTCAATCTAGGAGACACCACTCTCCAAGAAGTAACAAATGGTGCGTTGATGATGAACTCCTTGCTCCTGTGCTTAAAATGATAGTCTCGCCAACACTCAACTCTCTCTCATAGGTTTTGGATCTGGTGGAAAGAAGATTTGAGTGGAAAGCAACTTGGGAAGGCTAGAGATCAAGATTCATATGGTAGGAATGGAATATCTTGGTCTCAAAACATGAGTAGGTGGTTCTCTCTCAGAAATGGTAAGTTGGAAGTGTAGGTTCGTTCTGATGGCTCTCTCCATGAATGAAGAGGAGGTGGAGGGGTATATATAGCCTCCACACAAAATCTAACCGTTACACACAATTTACCAAACTCGGTGGGACCGAATCGTTAAACTCGGTCGGACCGATTTAGTAAACCTAGTGACCGTTAGTGATTTTCGGTGGGACTGACATGCATCTCGGTGGGACTGATTCGGTTAGGGTTAGGGCATAACGTAATCTCGGTAAGACCGATTACACAAACTCGGTGAGACCGATTTGGTAATAAGCTTTCCAGAGAGTTGGTCAGGTAAACTCGGTGGGACCGATTTGCTCTTTTCGGTGAGACTGAAATGTTACAAAAGGGAAACAAAGAGTTTACATTACAATCTCAGTGGGACCAATCGCTCACTTCGGTTAGACTGAAACGTTATGAAGGGAAACGGAGAGATTACAACCCCATCTCGGTGAGACCGAGATCCCTATCGGTAAGACCAATTTGCTTAGGGTTTGTGGCATGGCTATGACTTTTGGAATCGCTGGCGCCGGATAGGAAGAATCGGTGTGACCGATTTTGGCTTTGGGTTTAGGTCATTTGTGGATGTGGGAAAGTAGTTGAGGGTTTTGGAGCATATCACAAAGCACATGAAGCAAGAGGCTCATTAAGCAACACCTCATCCCTCCTTGATAGTATTGGCTTTTCCTATAGACTCAATGTGATCTTGGATCACTAAAATATAAAATGAAGAGTCTTGAGCTTTTGAGCTTGAGACAATCCTTTGTCCTTAGTATTTTGAGGGATCCACTTTCATCATCCATGCCATGCCATTGATTGAGCTTTCCTGAAATAATAGTCTTGGAATAGCATTAGCTCAATGAGCTATATGTTGTTATGAATTACCAAAACCACCTAGGGATAGTTGCACTTTCACACATAGTCTTCATCCTCAGAATATGAGGTTTTCTTCTTTCTGGCCCTGGTGGCAGCTTTGGGTAAGTTGCTGGGTGTGCTCCTGCTTCCCTCATCATAGCTGCTAGAGGGACTAGTGCCCTCACCTATCTGAACCTGCTCCTCTGACTTGTTCTAACTGTCACTCTGATCAGACATATTGCAAACACTGACAGCAGATCCTGTGAATATATATAGATGAGATAGAGTGGATGAGCATCACAAAATACAGAGGTTCTGTGTACTTGACAAATCAGTCACTTGATCGTTCTGTGTATAGACACATGATGGGTGAAATCAAACATCTTCTAGCATTACGAGAGCTTGTTCCTATTTAAGTTACCCTTAATCCAAAATATGGTAGTTGACAGTCTAACTAGTCTTGGTCGTTCTAGGGTAGCACCGTTTGTTGGTTGCACCACGTCCTAAACTATGCTTCATAATTTGTATTAGCAAACTATAAGTATCACTTTGAAATAAAACTCTGTTTTGCCTTGAAGAGAAAAACTAAAACTTTTTTGTTCATGTATGGGAAACGCTCACTCGCGTCTGCCGCCTTCCTTGCTTGCCACGCGTCCCACGTGGGGAACATCAACCATTGACCTATATCCTTATCCCAACAGCCACACATTCTTCCATTGACCCTCCCATCCCCTACCTATATCTCTTCATTCCCTGCCTCTTTCCATGGATCTCATCCCTGCCTCTTCTCAAACAAACACGCTGCTGCAACCCCACCACATCAGCGGCGCCCACTGGCGTCCTTCCTCTACTACAAAAACGCGGGTGCTACAGAGAGCACGGGGTGCTCTCTCCGTTGCAGTCGTCGGTGTTCTTGTAACTTTCCGCAACAACAGTCTTGTTGAGGAATACATAGAAGAGGCTAGAGATGTTGAGTCCCGTTGCAATGGAGGTTCTGCAACAAAGGTCTTGTTGCAAAAAATAGAGAAGAAGAAGTTTTGCAACATGTGTTTTGTTGCAGAAAATTAGAGAAGAGAAAATTTTGCAACAAAGGTCTGGTTGCAGAAACTTAGAGAAGAAAATATTTTCTAACATAGGTCTTGTTATAAAAAAAATTAGAGAAGAGGAAGTTCTGCAAAAGAGCATTGTTGCAGTAAATCAGAGAAGAAGAACGGACGGCTCGCCTCGTACAATCGGACGGCTCGCGTAGCACGACCCTCTGTGTATTTATCCTTCTTATATAATCCTACATCACATATGAATATTGATATTGGTTTTAAAAAACCGTACACATATACCAGATCTTCTTCTTTTTTTTCCAAGAATATACTTCGGATATGTATATACAATTTAGAGTGGCAATCGGAATAGGAGACGACGAAGATGGTGAGGTCGCCGGATCCGCCGCCGCCGCTGCGGTGGTCTGCGACTTTCTCCTCCGCCTTCCTTGATGGCAGGTCGGATTGGCGTCAAGGCTCCCTGTTCCTCGACCATCCATGCACCTTGTTCTACCTACGGAATGGCGATGGGAAGATCAAGGAGGGGCGTCACTTGTGTGATGGGGAAATGATTGTAACCGACAAGGAGATGGTGCTCGTCGATTTCATTGTGCGCATCGGTCCTTGCTTTTACTCGAATCAGTGACGGCTGACCTTGGCTCTAGGGGCTCTCTTGCCGGCTTTGGGGTCAGCAGGATCCGACTCCCGGTTCGTCGTTCTTGTTGATGATGCCTCTCCGGATGCGGCTGATGCAATGGTAGATGAAAACACATCCTTGGGGGTAGTCGCTTCCGTCCTAGAGCCTAATGATCCATCGGAGGACGGAGCTTGGTCAACAGTACGAAGAAGAAAAAAGAAAACTGACGAGGAGGTGGCCCAAGAATTCTAGGAGGATATCAGATACCCTACACCTGCCTCCCGTGTCTGGGAACGACGAGGCAGCGACTCGAACACGGAGATAAGCTTGGCATCGCCTAACAGTTCATCTCTTGTGTGAAGGAATCGTGATACACAGGGGGCATCTCCTAGGAGCCGTGCATCCTTGCCGGTTGTGGCATCGCCGAAGAAAGATGGAGCACCTGCATCACATTGGGTGCAGGCCCAGGGCGTTTAAATCCGACCATGATATGGCCCCCTGGCGCGTCCTCGGGTCACGCCGCTGACAGCCCTTGCATCCTTCCTACCGGCGTCGATGTCGTCTTCGGCCGAGGTTCAAGCGCCGCGATCGTCACCTCCCGCTGTTGATGCTCGTGTAACTACGGCCGAGGAAGTATCGACCATCACGGGCGTTCAAACAAGGCAACCGCTGCCAGGTGGTTGATACGTCCATTTTGCATCATGCATTTATGTTGATATTTATTGCATTATGGGATGTTATTACACATTATGGCACAATACTTATGCCTTTTCTCTCTCTTATTTTACAAGGTTTACATGAAGAGGGAGAATGCCGGTAGCTGGAATTCTGGATCGGAAAGGAGCAAATGCACAACTCCAAAAGTCCTGAAAATTGACGGAGAATTATTTTGGAGTATATAAAAAATATTGGGCAAAGAAATACCAGGGGGACCCACCAGGTGGCCACAAGCCTGGGGGGCGCGCCCTACCCCCTAGGTGCGCCCCCGGGGCTTGTGGGCCCCCTGGCAGGTCTTCGGTGCCCATCATCTGCTATATGGAGGGTTTTGACCTAAAAAATCAGAGGATAGCTTTCAGGACAAAGCGCCACTGTCTCGAGGCAGAACCTGGGTGTAGGATCGAAAGTAGGTCTAGAGGGGGGTGATTAGACTTCTTGACCAAATAAAAACCTAACCCTTTCCAAATTTTAGTTGTAGGCAGATTTTAGCAACTTAGCACAAGTCAAACAATCAACCTACACATGCAATTCTAAGAGTGTAGTAGCGGAAAGTAAAACATTACATATCAAGGTAAAGGGGAGGGTTTGGAGAGTGCAAACACAATGATGACACGGAGATTTTTAGCGTGGTTCCGATAGGTGGTGCTATCGTACGTCCACGTTGATGGAGACTTCAACCCACGAAGGGTAACGGTTGCACGAGTCCACGGAGGGCTCCACCCATGAAGGGTCCACAAAGAAGCAACCTTGTCTATCCCACCATGGCCATCGCCCATGAAGGACTTGCCTCGCTCGGGTAGATCTTCATGAAGTAGGCGATCTCCTTGCCCTTACAAACTTCTTGGTTCAACTCCACAATCTTGTCGGAGGCTTCCAAGCGAAACCTAACCGATCTAGGAGACACCACTCTCCAAAAGGTAATAGATGTTGTGTTGATAATGAACTCCTTGCTCTTGTGCTTCAAGTGATAGTCTCCCTAACACTCAACTCTCTTTCATAGATTTGGATATGGTGGAAAGATGATTTGAGTGGAAAGCAACTTGGGGAAGGCTATAGATCAGGATTCTTGTGGTAGGATTGGAATTTCTTGGTCTCAACACGTGAGTAGGTGATTCTTTCGCAGAAAATGTAAGCTAAAAGTGTAGGCACGTTCTAATGGCTCTCTCACAAATGGAGAAGGGGGTGGAGGGGTATATATAGCCTCCACACAAAATCCAATCGTTACACACATTTGACCCAACTCAGTCAGACTGAATAGAAGAACTCGGTGAGACCGATTCAATTCAAAATGTGAACATTAGGAATCTCGGTGGGACCCACTGGAACAACTCGGTGGGACCGATGTTCTAGGGCTTATGGCAAAACCTTATCTCAGTGAAGCCGATTGCATGAACTCGGTGAGATCAATTTCAGCAAAGAGCAAACAAAGAGTTATTCAAGCAAGCTCGGTGTGACCAATCGCTCATTTCAGTGAGACTGAAATGTTACAAAGGGGAACAGAGAGTTTGCAGGGCCATATCAGTGAGACCGAGATCCGTATCGTGTGACCGAAGTGTTTAGGGTTTCTGGCAGTGACTATGTCAAATGAACTCGGTGGCGCCGGATAGAAGATTTCGGTGGGGCCAAGTTTGACTTTGAGTTTTGGACATAATTGGAATGAGAAAGTGGTTGGGGGCTTTGGAGCAATATCACTAAGCATTTTAAGCAGGTAGACCATTAAGCAACACCTCATCCCCTTTTAATAGTATTGGCTTTCCTATGGACTCAATGTGATCTTGGATCACTAAAATATAAATGAAGAGTCTTGAGCTTTTGCCAACATGTTCCTTAGCATTTTGAGGGGTCCACATCTCCAGTCCATGCCATGCCATTCATTGAACTTTCTGAAATATTAAAATTGAATGGATATTAGTTCAATGAGCTATATGTTGTTATGAATTACCACTCGGGGATTAGTTGCACTTTCAATCTCCCCCTTTTTGGTAATTGATGACAACATATAGATCAAAGCTTCAACAAATGATAATATGAATGAAATACATCGTCGCTTTGAGAAGTATGTGATAAGCAAGAGCTCCCCCTAAATTTGTGCATTATTTAAAATTTGCTTTTGAATGCAAATGCACAATCAATTAGGATCATGGGTCACTCTTCCACATCACATACATCTTGGTGGAGCGCTCAATATGATAAGAGTTAAATAACATGCACTCGTCACCAAGGATACAAGTGATTGATCATACACAAACATTCATGGATATAAGCATGCAAGCACACATTAAGCATAATATGATCAAACACATGATCACATAAGTATCTCATGAGCATAACACAAATGTAGCATAGGAATCAAACAACCAAACGACCAAACATAGCAAGAGTAGCAAGGCAAATGAAACCAACAAAAGCAAGAGGCACTCTCTCTCAAAGCCTATGATCTATACACTTTCTCCCCCTTTGGCAACAAGTTACCAAAAAGTTCAAAAACATATAGTACCACACGATACTCTAAGCAAAATATCCTGGAGCTCCTAAAGGGGTCTTCTGGCTTGTTGCTTCGGTGTATGTAGATGGTGTGGAGAGGATTCCATCTGCAAATGCTCCGGGAGAAGTCTATGGAGCTGGAGAAGTTGACACTAGAGGTACAACTGTGGTAGTGGCTGCAGGTGCTGAAGTGGTAGTCCTGGAGTCTCTGACAACTAGCACAACTGATGACCTTTGTGCCCTTGGCACTCTCTGGAATGTGTCTGTAGTGGGTGTATCATCTCTGTCCTCAGCATCCTCTTGAAGCTTCTCTAGAGCTGTCTGAATCTCAGTGACCTTCACATCTAGGTCATGGAATTTTGTCTCAATGATCCTCTCAAGACTTTCCTGATTTTGAGTCAAGGTGGCCAAGCTCTTCTCAATCCTCATGGTAGCCTCAAGTAGATAACTGAGTTGATCTTGCTTGGTCTTGAGTAACACTGTGGAAGCATCTAGGGCACTTACTGCCTTTGCTGCTTTGGCAGACTTTGCTCTCTCTATCTTCTCCTGGGCTTCAGCACAAGTAGGATGTGAAGCATCCATGACAACCTCGTTGTCCTCGAAGTTTGGCCTCAGGGTAGATGCTCACTGTCTAGTAGATATGTCCTAGCTACCATCTTGGAGTTGATCAAAGTCTGAATGTGAGGGGCATATCCACAAGACCTCTTCTGGTCTACTGCTGTTCTCTTCACAGTCTCTACAATCAAGCTCATCACCTTGAATTTATGTGGAACATCAAACAAGTGAAGCAGGTTGATGGAGTGACCACAAATCATCCTATGATCTCCTGACTTGGGCAATAGAGCATGCCTCAAGAAAGTATTTGTGGTGGTCAAACCAGCAGGCAGATAGTATATGGAGCCAAGCTAGTGAGTCTCCAAGGCTTTATTAAGAATTGGCTTGTACATGTTTTGCCATGGAGTTGTGATCCTTCCTAGGCTTAGCATACACATCAATATCATTCTCTTCTTCCTCGGGGGCATTGATCAACTTGACCCATTCTGAGATTGTTGACTGATATTTGGTGCCTTCTCTCATCCATACAATCTTTCCATCGGGGTAGAAGTGAGCAGTGGAATAGAATTGCATGATCATCTCATCGTTCCACTTTGTCAGCTTCTGACCAACAAACTTGTCAACACCATTCATTCTGAAACTCTCATGCACATGGGGAAAGTAATATTCATTGGAGTCAATGTATTTCCAGTCTACCCATTTCATGTCACAAACAATGGGTTTCTTGTCCAAGAGGATAGTCTCATAGAAGTCTTGTTGTTCTTTGGTGTGAAAGCAATAATCCACAACAGCTATCCTCCTTGTGGCATAAGGATTTGTCTGTCTCCATAATCTCAGACATGCATCCTTCCTCAACTTCATGTTCTCTGCCACAAGATGATTATCATTGTGATCAGGGATCTTGGGCTTGAGCTTTTTGAGCACTAGTGGCTCTTCCTCTTCTTGAACTTCAGGCACTGGGGCCTTGTTCTTTTCAGCAACTGGTATATTCCTTGTTGATATCTTTTGAGTTGTTGGTTGGGGTGCTTGATCTTGAGCTTTGGGCTTGGGGGCAGACTTGGGCTTAGAAGGAGTAGCCCCAATCCTAATGGCATCCCCCATCAGCTTCTGAGTCTTGGCAGGAGCTACAGTAGGCTCTTCCTCCTCCTCTTCATCATCTTCCATCATGGAAGGTCTTCCAAGCACCTTTGCAGTAGTAGTTCTGGCCCTGTTCTTCTTCTTACCATCAACTGCCTGCTACGTCTTGAGCTTGCGTTGATTTTCCTTGAAGAGGAAAGGGTGATGCAACAATAGTAGCGTAAGTATTTCCCTCAGTTTTTGAGAACCAATGTATCAATCAAGTAGGAGGCTCCTCAAAAGTCCCATGCACCTACACAAACAAACAAAGAACTTGCAACCAACGCAATAAAGGGGTTGTCAATCCCTTCATGGCCACTTGCGAAAGTGAGATCTGATAGAGATAGTATGATAAGATAAATATATTTTTGGTATTTTATAATATAGATACAAAAAGTAAAGATGCAAATAAAAGTAGATTGAAAGCTTATATGATAAAAGATAGACCCGGGGCCATAGGTTTCACTAGTGGCTTCTCTCAATATAGCATAAGTATTACGGTGGGTGAACAAATTACTGTCGAGCAATTGATAGAAAAGCGAATAGTTATGAGATTATCTAGGCATGATCATGTATATAGGCATCACGTCCGTGACAAGTAGACCGACTCCTGCCTGCATCTACTACTATTACTCCAGACATCGACCGCTATCCAGCATGCATCTAGAGTATTAAGTTCATAAGAACAGAGTAACGCATTAAGAAAGATGACATGATGTAGAGGGATAAACTCATGCAATATGATATAAACCCCACCTTTTTATCCTCGATGGCAACAATACAATACGTGCCTTGCAACCCCTATTGTCACTGGGTAAGGACACCGCAAGATTGAACCCAAAGCTAAGAACTTCTCCCATTGCAAGAAAGATCAATCTAGTAGGCCAAACCAAACTGATAATTCGAAGAGACTTGCAAAGATAACTCAATCATACATACAAGAATTCAGAGGAGATTCAAATATTTCTCATAGATAAACTTGATCATAAACCCATAATTCATCAGATCTCGACAAACACACTGCGAAAATAGTTACATCGAATAGATCTCCACAAGAGAGGGGGAGAACATGGTATTGAGATCCAAAAAGAGAGAAGAAGACATCTAGCTAATAACTATGGACCCGAAGGTCTGTGGTAAACTACTCACAACTCATCGGAGGGGCTATGGTGTTGATGTAGAAGCCCTCCGTGGTCGATTCCCCCTCCGACGGAGCACCGGCGAAGGCTCCAAGATGGGATCTCGCGGATACAAAAGGTTACGGCGGTGGAAATTGTTTTTCGTTGGCTCCCTGGAGGTTTTCGGGGTACGTGGGTATATATAGGAGGAAGAAGTAGGTCGGTGGCCGCCCGAGGGGCCCACGAGATAGGGGGGCGCGCCCTCCACCCTCGTGGCCGCCTCGATCGCTTCTTGACTTGCACTCCAAGTCCTCTGGATCACGTTCATTCCAAAAATTACGCTCCCAAAGATTTCATTCCGTTTGGACTCCATTTGATATTCCTTTTCTTCGAAATACTGAAATAGGCAAAAAACAACAATACGGTCTGGGCCTCCGGTTAGTAGGTTAGTCCCAAAAATGATATAAATGTGTAAAATAAAGCCCATAAACATCCAAAAGGGGTAATATAATAGCATGGAACAATCAAAAATTATAGATATGTTGGAGACGTATCACTGCCTCATCATCAGACTGTTCCAAAGTGAACTTCATTGTTTCTTGGGTTGAGCCTCTGACTTTTGACACTGGAGTCCTCTTTGCAGGAGCCTTCTTCTGCAATCCAGGCTTGGTACCAGCAGCAACAACATACTCTTTCTTAAGCACACTTTTCTTGGAGGTCACTTCCTCCTCAATCACAAAATCTTCATCCTCAGACTCATATGTTCTTTTCTTCCTGTTCCTGGTAGCCACCTTAGGCAAGTTGCTGGGAGCGCTCCTACTCCCCTCATCATAGCTGCCAGAGGGACTAGTGCCCTCACTGAGGTTGAGCTGCTCTTCGGACTTGTTCTAACTGTCACTGGCCTCTGACCCTGTGAATAGTTGGGTGTGGATAGAGTAGATGAGCATCACAAAGTACATCTTGTTTTTGCAAAAAATTGAAACTGAAGCTTAACTTTAGTTTTCTACAGAAAGCATTTCAGAGCTACCGATTTGACAACTCGGTGACACCGAAGCACTAATAGAGTCTATACACATAGCTTTGGTCAGACCGATATGCAGTTCGGTGACTCTGAGATGCTAGGGTTTCACAGAGAATGTGATTTCGGTCTCACCGATCAGTACACTTCGGTCAGACCGAGTTGTACTTGTGCAATGGCCAGGGCCAATCGGTGTGGCTGAGGTCCTCAGATTGGTCGGTCTGAGATGGGTTCGGCGGAAACCTAACCCTAAGTTTTTGCATCAAATCTATTCTAAGGACTTTGTTTGGTGGATAGATTGATATCATACATGGGAAGAACAAAGACATTATTCTTTATGCAAGAATTGGAGCAATGGAAAGCACAAAGGGTCAAATCCGTACCCTAACCTAGCGACAAATTTGCTACAGCGGCAACGGTGGTGATGATTCCGACGATGGTGGTGGAAACCAACGGGGGAGGGTTGCCGGCGACGATGGCGACGATCTAGAGACCAAGGGGGCGGCAGTGCTGGGAGGCGCGGTCGAGTGTGTTTGAAGGAATTTCCAAAACTTCAACCCGCAGTATATATACCCAGACCCTGTCGGTGGGGCTGAGTGGAACGGTTCGATGGCACTGAGATGCAAAACTGCTGGCAGTTGCTGCAACTCGGTGTGACCGAATTGTTCTAATCAGTGGCACTGAGATAAAACCTAGATCAACTTACTTTCGGTGAGACCGAGTTGGATAAGTTGGTCTGACTGAAAATCATTAAGAGGTTTTGGAGGTTAAGCCCTTGACGGATCGGTGGCTCCGAGTGCTCCTCACCCGGAGGGTCCGAAAGTGACTTGTTCAAACTTTGTGATGTAGCATGAATAGAGTTTGAGACGAGAAAAGGCATATATAGCTAGAGGGAGTACTTAGGCATCCTTGTCCATCCATTTGGCAAAAGAAAACCAAATAATCAAAACAACAAATGGATGTCCTCGAATGGAGAAAATAATGCAACCGACATGCTGAGACAATAAGATAGCAAATAAAACATGTGGCAAAGCATGCACGTACACTCTAGCATCTATCAATCAATTGGCGATGACTAGGTCATCTATATATGAGTATATTGACTGAGGAGTCAAATGAGAACATTTTGTTGTAGGTGATACTCATCGTTTAAGCACAAGTGGGGTTACCTCTTTTACATAAAGCATCGTTGTGTTCACATCATTAGAGTTGCTTTAGATCAATTTTTAGAGCAAAGCTCCCCCTAGATGTGATATCCCCCCTAAGAGGGATGAACTAACCTTGGGTTTTGTTGATGATGACTTCATGTAGATGTTGAAGATGTGGATGCTCAATGTTGATGTAGATCATTTGGAGCAATCCATTGGAATGTTGCACTTTCAATACCTACATGGGTTAGTCCCACAAGGAACACACAAGGATATCCATATACATAGGGTGAAACACACAAATGATGATGTCCATGAAAGCATTAGGTTACCTTGTCCCTTGTCCTACCAACAAGAGGGTTTGTGACTCCTTGAACTAATGCAAGATATGAAAGTTGATTGCACAAGTCTTTGCCAAAATGAATATGAGTGAAGTATGTTGGCAGAGTCACCCTCAAGAACTCTCTTGTTCTTCTTCTTTGGGATCCACGTCAACTTGGTGGGAATCCTTGGGGCTGTAGTCATACTCGATGTAGTGGAACTTGATGTAGTCTTGGGAACCACTTGACCATGGCCTTAGGAGCTTCTTCAAATGAATCAATCTCTTCTTGAAGTTTGTCCTTGCCTTTTAGCTTGTGGTCTTGTGGTGGAAGATCATCTTGAGCTTCTATTCCTTTGAAAGAAGTGGGGTCATACTTCACTTTTTGAGGAACAAACTTCGTCTTGGGATATTGATCTTCTTCCCACTCAACTCCATTGGCATTGAACTTTTGTTCGAAACCAACACCTTGATTCTTCTGGTGCCTTCCTTGCTTGCGTACAATTTCCTCAAATTGCTTACTTCCGGCAAGGCTCTTGTAAACACCTTTCTCTATAATTCCCTTCAATAAGCTATTTTTTGTTCAAGGTGTAACTTGGCTAAGAGAATCATTAGTGGAATCAAGAGAACTACTAGGAGCAACAATATTGGATTTAACATTGTTATTGTTACTACTAGAAGAAGAATCTTTCTTGTTTCTATTGCTAGATTTTACTTGTGGCATATAAGTAGACAAGAGTAAACACTTGGCAATGTAAGAAGAACTCTTCTTTCGAAGATCATCATTGACTGCTTTTAGGAACCCATGCTCTTGCTCTAAATTTAGCTTCTCGAAGCGTAGCTTATCATGAGTCCTTAGAATCTCTCTATGATCCTCTAGAGTTGTTTCATGAGCTAACTTAAGAGTGTTTAGTTCTTTAGTTAGACGCTCAATCTCCTCCTTATCATTGTCATTTGTTTCATCCTGACTAGCATGATCAATAGCAATTTCATCATAGTTTTCATCACTAGTGTTGTCAACAAGTAAATCATCATCACCTAGCAAATCATCTTCATCACTATTGAAATCAACATACTCAGGGTGTGATACCTTAGGGCCTTTAGACATGAAGCATCTTCCAATTCCTTCATTTGGTGAGTCAAATATGTCATAGGAGTTGGATGACACAAGTGCAAGACCAGCAACACCTTCATCTTGAGTATATTCGGAGTCGGAGTGATAAATTCTCTTGGAGTATTTATCGGAGTCGGAACCGGATACCCATTCACCAACATGAGCTTGATGTCTTCGTCTTGTGTATCTCTTTGATGACTTGTCCTTCCTTTCCGAATCCTTGCTGAAAGAACATGTGGTGCCCCCATGTGTGGTTTTGGTAATTGATGACATTCTCGATGGACTAATGGTCGCATTGAGTTATATTTGAAGGATTTGTCCATAAGCATTTCTTGAAGTCCATGTGTTGGTTTCAATGATTTTATGAGTTGACCAAGGTGCTATTAAGGAATTATCCAAAGATTGGTCGTGTGAGTGTTGAGCTTATTGCAAGCATGTCTTGAAGAAGAATATTGTGTGATCATTCATGTTTATTTTCAAGACATTATCCAAATGAAGAGAGTTGGAAAGATTCATGGTTGATCAATACTAAGTATAGAGAGTGATTCAAGTTGATCAACACACAGAGCGTAGAAGATGTACCGAGAGGGATCAAGTGATCCCATGGTATGGTAAGCATTGTCCATAACGCTTTGTGTACTAACCCATGGTCTATGTGAGAGTTCTATGTGGGGTTAGGTATGTTTCCATAGGCTTGCATCAAGAGGAAGATATCATACAACCCATGGAGAGGATGACATCAAGTGGTGCGGTGTGCAAGGTCAAGTGGAGCATCACGAAGAGATCAAGTGCTTGAAGCTTGCCGTCCATTGTGGTGTCAATGGACTTGTGAAGATGTGCCAAAGAGTGGATCACCCATAGTGGAGTATGGGGGAGCAATAAACTAGTCTTCATCAAGCCAACGCAATCAAGAAAGGTGGTCCAACTTGAGGAAGTCAAGATCGTCATCATCTAGCCCAAGTGGACTATGTGCAAGGCAAAGGTTTGCCTTTGATATGTTTTCTACTTTACCGGTCTCATGGTGGTAGTTGGGAGACTGGGTTATAGGATTGATTGCCATACTATCAAGGGGGGCTCTCGATGAGTAGCTTGATCGTCTCGTTCGTAGAGAGCTCAAACCATTGGATCCTTGCATCATCTTTATTGGTTCTTGTTTGGTTCTTCTCCTTGTGAGTTTTAGAGCTTATGTTCATCTTGTTGACAAGCTCGAGTTCATCAAAAACGGAGTTCACATGCATCTTCTATGATGTTTTCGATGTTGGAGGTTATGACGGTTCTTCTCTTTTGGAGGTTTCTCTCCTCTTTATCTTAGGCATACCTCCCCTGCCTCTTATTATTATAACCAGCCGCTGCTGGATGCTACTCATCGTCAGCTACCAACAAGCTTGAGTTTGCTCAATTCGGAGCTCATATGCAAATGTTGTGACTGTTTTGATCCAACCTGTTTCTTCTTTTTTGCTTGGGCTATTTTGCAGCACCCAAGTAGTTGTACCGCTTAGTACCACGGTAGTACTGCATGCGGCACTTCCGTTGTGGACTACAGCTGTCACTACCGCTTGGGCAAAGTCTTTTGTGCATATTTCTGTTGTCTATTTTCTATAATCGGTAGTAGAGCGGTAGCACCGCTTAAGCGGTAGTACTGCACCCCCAAGCAGTAGTACCTCTTGTGTTTCAATGGTTGTGCTTGTTTCTATTGCCTGTTTTCCCTAAGCGGTAGTAGAGTCCCCAGAGCGGTCCTACCTATCTGGCAGATCTACTATTCATGTTTTCTACCTCGTTGGATTGTTTTGGCCATGCTAAGCGGTAGTACCGCTCCACCAAGCGGTAGTACCGCTTGTGCACGACTAGTGGGCATAATGGTTGGATTCGGGGGTGCCTATTTAAGGGGCCCTTCTTCCCCAATGGACCCTACCCTTTAAGCTCGCGTTTGACCCCCATTGTTGACCTTCTTCGAGCTTGATTTCTCTCAATCCCTCCATGGATTCTTGCTGGTTTTGTGGGGAAAAGAGAGATGAGACCTAGATCTATGTTTCCACCAATCACTTTCTCCTCTATGTGAGGGGAACCCTTTGGATCTAGATCTTGGAGTTCTTCGTGTTCTCTTCTTTGTTCTTCCTCTCATTTTCCTCCCTAGCATTTGTTACTTTGGTGGGATTTGGGAGAGAAGAACTTGGGCACTCCGTGTGCCCTTGCCATTGCATTTGGTGCATTGGTTTGAGTTCTCTACAGTGATTCGTGGAAGTTTCAAGTTGAGAAGCTTATCTCTCTTTGGTACTTGGTACCCTTGAGCCTGTAACTCTTGGGTGCCTTTGTGCCCTAGACGATTGGTAGTGTTCGGAGCCCAATCATTGTGGTGTAAAGCTCCGGGCAAGCGTCGGGGTCTCCAATTAGATTGTGGAGATCATCCCGAGCAATTTGACGGGTTCCGGTGACTGCCCCCCAAGGGTTGCCAAAGTGTACGGGTTCGGTGACCGCCCCCAAGGGTATCCATCTGTACGGGTTCGGTGACCACCCTCAAGGGTCCCTTAGTGGAATCACGACATCTTGCATTGTGCGAGGGCGTGTGTAAGGGCATCTTCTACCCTAAGGTTTTGGTGATGATGACAACACTCGTGTGGACTAATCATGCGTCCTAGTTTTCTCAGGTACACATTGTGTGGCGCAAGACGGTTAGGCCTTCCCTCTATGCGGAAAAGATCAAAGACGGAGTTTTTGGCGTTTTATTCCTTAGGTCGTAGGATATCCGTACTTTTAAGAGGGAATCCACATCGGATGGTTCTGGGTGAATCTCTTCATGTACATGTTCTCTGCACCCACCGACACCCTCCGTTCGAGAAGAGAGGGGCTCCCCAAAGTTCTCTGTACTGTGTAGTTTTGCCCAGGGTGGTAGTACTGCTCCTTTGGGCGGTTGTACCGGTAGCCGATAGTTCCGGTCTTACCACTGCTCCAAGTACCGCTCAGGGGTGACTCCCTTCTGTACCAGGTACAGTGGTAGACTGGTAGTGGAACATAAGTTCTGGTTTTTCTTGAAAAACCGGTACTATTGGTGTTTAGGGCGTAGTACCGCCTCAGACTCCACTACTCAGGAGCTGTTGGCCCTGCGGTAGCTTCGGCCCAATCACCGCTCAAACTACCGACCTGGGGTGATTTCCTTCTGTGGTGAGGCGATAGTCGGGCGGTGGTGGGACGATAGTTCCGATATGTTTTGATATACCGGTACTACCGGCTCTTCCACTGGAAGTACCGCCCTGGTGCCCTAGCAGGGGTTTCCCGGTGTCACCGGTTGTACCGGTGACACATGTGGAAGTACCGCTCCTATGCATTTCTGCGCATAACGGTTGGATATGAGGGGACCCTATTTAAGGAGGTGCTTCTCCTTCCTCCCACCTACCTCTTGCCCCTCTCTCTCCTCCATTAATGCCCTCAAAGCTTTCTTGCCCGATATCTCTCTCTCTCTATCCACTCAAACTTGTTGATGTGCTAGGGATTGAAGGAGGAGACCTAGATCTACACTCTCACCAAAGGAAAATTGATTCCCCCATACCTTCTTGTGTGGATTTTGTTACTCTTAGGTGCTTGGGCACCCTTGTTGGAAGAGATCACTTCGGAGCCACATTCCATTGTGGTGAAGCTCCGGGGTTTCGTTGGGAGCCTCCAAATAAGTTGTGGAGAGAGCCCCAACCTTGTTTGTGAAGGTCCGGTTGCCGCCTTCAAGGGCACCAATAGTGGAATCACGACATCTCGCATTGTATGAGGGCGTGAGGAGAATACGGTGGCCCTAGTGGCTTCTTTGGGAGCATTGTGCCTCCACACCGCTCCAACGGAGACGTACTTCCCCTCAAGGGGAAGGAACTTCGGTAACACATCCTCGTCTTCATCGGTTCCACTCTTGGTTATCTCTTACCTTTACTTGTGCAAGTTTTATTGTGGGCTTTTCCTTGCTTGCTAGTGTGCTTATTGTTGTTGCATCATATAGGTTGCTCACCTAGTTGCATATCTAGACAACCTACTTTGATGCAAAGTTTAATTTGGTAAAGAAAAGCTAAAAATTGTTAGTTGCCTATTCACCCCCTCTAGTCAACTATATCGATCCTTTCAATTGGTATCAGAGCCTCGTCTCTTTATTAAGGACTTTGCCGTCCAAAGAGTATGGTTGACACCGTAGACGGAGGGGAGGAGCACTCCGGTGTGAATCCGGTCTCGTCTACGGCCGATGGGGGAACCGCGGTTTCTCGTGAGGAATTCAATGCGGCTTTGGACACATTGAAAACCTCCATGGCGACCAAGGTTGAAAGCATGTTTAATAAATTCTTAGAAGGGCTTAAACTATCTACCACGCTGATGAAAGTGGGTGATCCCCTAACAAGGTGACGGATGCTAACTCCGACAAGGGGGGAGCTACTAGTGAAAAGGCTCCTTCTACTAGTGGTAAAAATGGCAACGACATCTTCTCCCATGTGGAACCTCCACTTACTTATGGTGGACCGATTCCTTCCACTCATTTGAATCATGCCGGTCCTCCCCCTAAGATTGAGAAAAATGGGACTTTGATTCTTGGGTTTATCACTTTAGGCGTCATTTGAACCATGTTAATACTAACCTTTGGAGAATCATTGAAGAAGGTTTTTATCCGCATGACCGAAGCAACTTCACCCCTCGAGAAGCCGCGGATAATCAATTCAATGAGAATGCTCTCTTCATCATCCAAGATGCAATTCCACAAGAAGATCTTGCTAATCTCCGACCCTTCACCGTGGCCAAGGATGCATGGCGACATGTTGTTTCTCTCTATAGGGGAAGCGCAAGCATTCAATGCTCCAACTATGAAGTAGTGCAAGATGAAGCCGATGAGTTTGCAATGAAAGAAGATGAAGAACCTCATGAGCTCTATCGGAGATTAACTACTCTCGCGGTCTCACTCCGAGATCATGGGAGCAAGGATACGGATGACAATTGGATCAAGCGCAAATTCCTCAAGGCCATGATGCCTTACCACAAGGCCATGTCCTCCGTCATTCATCAAAGGCCGGACTTTCACACCTTGTCCTCAACTGAAGTGTTGGATGAGTTTGTGGCTATGAGCATCCTAGACAAGACCGTCGATAATGCGATGTTACGTTCTCAAAGAGAAAAGAAGCCCAACCTTGCCTTGAAGGCCAAGGTTAGTGTGGAAGAAGAGGATGATGAGGAAGAAGATGAGAGCAACCCCGAAGATACTAAGTATGATTATCATGAACACATGGCTCTTGCTTCAAGGCAATTTTGGAGCAAGAAGAACTCAAGGGCAAGCTTCAATAAGAATAACTCGAGTAGCTTAAAGGGCAAGCAACGTGTGAGAACATGTTACAATTGTGGCAATGTGAGCCATTTTGTTGCGGAGTGCCATTATGAGAAGAGGGAAGACAATGGTGGCAAGCTCATCCGAAAAGACAAAGCCAAGTCTTTCCCCAGCAAGAACAACTTCACCATGAAGACTCCAACTAGAGGGTTGGTGGTTCAAGAAGAATACCATGATGATGATGATGATGATGATGATGATGGTGATGAAGATAGTGAAGCCATGTCCATGGCCTCCGTTGGCATTGCCACAACTCCACGGGTGTCCCTCTTTGACTCACCCAACGAGAACATCACCGCCGAGTGCCTCATAGATAAAGCCACCAACAAGGTAACCCCCAACATCAAAACCACCATCATTACTAATCCCTCCTTGACGGATTGCATTGATGAAAGTGAGGGGTCGAATGAGTAAGTAAATGAATTTGAGTCTTTTATGAGTAAGCTCAAGGGCAAATCCAAGAATCACTTCGTTGCTCTCTTCGAACAACTTGGTGAAGCCAATGACATGATCGAGGCTCATGAAGAAATCTTCTCTAAGATGGAAGGTCATAGTCGTCAGTACAAAAAAAATACACTTCTATGATGATACGTGTTTGTCACAGTAGGTCGCGTTTTCTGTCATGCATGTACATCCATGACGATTTTATGACAGAATCAAGATAGTCATACATGTGCTGTCGTAGAAGTGTTCCATGACATTACCAAAATTATCATCACGGAAGTGTCCACTTCCATGACGATAAATCGCGCGTCACAGAAGTGCTTTCGTCAAGGGTGACCGACACGTGGCATCCACGGTAATGGAACGCCGTTAAGCTATCAGGTCAGACTTTGGATCCGATAACCCGTTAACAACCCTGATCAATGGGAAATTTCCACATGTAAAGTTCTGATTGGCCGAAGGGAACACCTGTCAGCTCGTCACTCGGCCAGATGTCGCCCATCCACTGGAGGGGACATGCCTATGATACGTCGACACGTGGCTGGGCCCAACAGAGGCCCATATAGGTTAAAAAGGCCGGCCCAGTCAAAGGCTCGTAGTACTTAATCAGGTACTAGTGGGCCAGCCCAATAACGACCTGCTTAATAGAGGCCCATTTACGGCCCGAAGCCAGATCTGGCCCATTAATTTTTCGCCCAATATTTGGGCCCATTTACGGCCCGAAGCCAGATCTGGCCCGTTAATTGTTCGCCCAATATTTGGGCCCATTTGCAGCCCGAAGCCAGATCTGGCCCGTTAATTGTTCGCCGAATATTTGGGCCCAACTACAGCCCAATGACTTTCCGCCTGTTAGAGGCCTGATGTAGACATGGGCCCATTTCAGCCCAGTGTGACTTTCGGCCTGGGAATGGCCCGTGCTGCCCATGGGCCATATATGGTCCTACGGGACATCCGGCCCACTAGCGGCCCATGCTAAAGGTGGCAACAGTTAAGCCCAACGCGACTTTCGTCCTGTTAAAGGCCTGTCGCGTAATTCGGCCCGTTGCTGCCTGTACTAAGCTTTTGGCCTCTTAAAGGCCCACAATATCAGTGGGCCAACTAAGGCCCGAGATATGTTTCGGCCTGGTAACGACCCGTTAGCTAACTGGGCCCAAAAAGGCCCGGACTACATTTCAGCCTGCTGAAGGCCCGTCGACGACTAGTGAAAATTGAGGCCCAACATGCATTTTGGCCTGCTAAAGGCCCATGGTTTCATCTCGGCCGTAACAGGCCAGTACAATATTCAGCCCGTTAATGGCCCAATGCCACCTGGGCCAAACTAAGCGCTGGGTCGACAAAAGGCCCAACTAAAATAAAGGCCGGTGTAAGTTTGGGCCTGGCGCAATGTGTGAAGGCCCCAATCATTCGGGCCCAAGAAAGACGCAGGCCGGCCCAATTGTGGCCCGCTAAAAACCTGGCCCGTTAGAGTCGAATGTTTTGGCCCGGTCGACTACATCTGATTTTTTTTCCAGAACTACTAGGAATTAAGAACAAACCTACTCTATACAATAAAGAAATTACGACATAGTAACTAAGAATAAACCTACACTATACAATAAAGGATTTAAGGTATATTACATCCACTGGGCATTGAAGTTCGCCACCAGTGATCTTAAACCGCAACGAAGAAGCAGATTACAAAAACTGGGCACCATTGCAGCGTAACAAAATAATACTGAACCGAGACCACTTCCAAGACAGTTCAAGAAAGGCTAGCCTTGCGGGGGAACTGCTGCACAAGCTGCTGGGCAAGGCTGTGAGACCGGCCTAGCATATCAGTCATAGCTTCCAGGTGTAGCTGTTTAGCGATGAGGTTCTCATTGGTGTTCTTCGCAATCTTTCTTAGAGATAGGACTTCAAGTCGAAGTTGAGTTGCAGAATGCCTTTCTGCTAGAACTTGGGACTGAAGAAGTCAAACTGATTCAGACAACGAATTCTATGAGCTTGTCTGACTGTTAGTCTCAAGTAACTTGAACACTGCATCAAGACAAGACTTTGGGGTTGTCTCGCTATCTTCAAGATGTTTTGCCTTCTTTGCTGCAATATATGTTGGGTTTGTCTCACAGCCTTCAGCAGACTTGTGCATGCCATCAGGCATATCACCCTGAAACAAAACAGAGAGATGATATGTTTTGCACGTGTATAAACAAAGATGATAACTGTGCTGTCAATTCTATCCAATTTCAAATTAGAAAATAAAGAGTAAGTTCAAAATATCAATAGCATAATTTGGCATTGTTCATAATGCGGGGAGCTTCACCACACTACTGGATTACCATGTCACCATAACAAGCATAGATGAAGGGCAAAAAAAATCATTGTATCTATTTTGGATAATGTGCATGGCATGTTGTTCATATCATCAGCCACATTAGTAAGATAAAACAGGAGATGACAAGGTGCAAACGTGGGCTGCTTCACCACACACTGGATTATAGATCCACAAAAACAAGCATACATATAGGGAGTATTAAGTAATGTGCATGGTATGAATAAGGAATTTGGTTTTACAAGTAAAACTTAGAACTTACGGTTCTTGCGAACATGCATTTTGGTAGAAAACAACAAACTAAACAGCAGTAAACGATAGGGAGTATGAGCAAATTAAACAGCAGTTGAGGATAAAGGATTTAGAAGGACTGACTTACATTAACAGTTAACACCGGCTTTATAATGCCCTTCTCCATGTCAAGGGAAGGATAACTCAAGAATTACAGCACAAAATCTTCTTCATAAGCATTGCCTGTACTCTACATTTTGTAGAGAGTAATTATAGATATGATAATACTGGAAGGGATAGAGGATAATGAAGATAAGATGCAGATTGATGCTACATAATCAACTACCAATCCCTGGAAGTACAAGCGTTACAGGACAAAATGTACTGACAAGAGCAATGGGCTACACTTCTGCACTGGCATTGTCTGTGTATTCTACTTGTTGGTAAGATTAAATATAGATCTGATCTTTTTTAGTAAATGGTGGGCGAGGGAGATAAGATGCAGAATGCTACAAAATGAACCAATCCCTCTTCCCATAATACAAGAGTGTTTTGAACACTGGTGTACTGTACAAAACGTTCTTATATTATGGGACGGAGGGAGTAGCTGTTAATGTAAGTACAGTGATAGACCACGTTCAGTCCTTACAAGAGGACTGCAGAGCTAAACCTCTTCAAAAGCATTGGGTTGATTCTAAATTTATGTAAGAGTCCATACGAATCTAATAATGTCCACCAAATGGACGATTACAAGGCTAACATGTGTAGTGATGCTACATAATCAAATAGCTATGAAAGCAAGTATGGTCATACATGGCAAGAGGTACTCACAAGAGCAATGCAGTGTGCAGTATAGTTGCGAGATTCTGTGGTCCCTTGAGAACGAATGTTCTTCTGCTAACAGCTTTCGTACAAGTGAGACATTAAGGCAAATGCAGAAATGTAGTTCAAATTGTGATGTGATATCATAGACAGTACTTTACGCTGCAGCTGAGACCAATGTGTAACAAGATTATTCCAGTCACCGTCGGATAAATGTAGCACGAGAGACTTTACAGAAATTTCATTCAGAGGCTTGCCATTGAAGTGCGCTTGCCTCAGGTAGGAACGATACTTCATCAACGAGTGCTTGAAAAGCGCAACCAACCCTTGCACATCATCACAATCCAGTTTGCTCCTCGCCTATTTAGAAGAATGAAATCTTGTGTCTTCTGTCAGCAGAAACATATGCAGTAATGACCATGAATAACATTAGTACATTACTTACGCATAAGTTACAGAGGAAGACTGGAAATTGTTCTGTGTCTCCGGTATAATCTTTCCATGAAGAAAAGATGCGCACAAAGTTCCTAACAACAACATAAGCTTCATCTTCTAAACTGGGAAGAAATGGAACAGGGGTCCTATTTGCTGCAATTGGGGCTCTCTCTGGCTTGAAAAGGGATTTGGCAACTGGATTTGGTGTACTCTTTGCTGGAATGGGGGTTTTGCGTCGTACAGCCGGTGCTATGTCAACTGGCATAATCATACTGTTTGCTGCAGTCGGGGTCTACTGAGTTGGGGCATCAGAAATGACCAGTGTAGTAGGGCTAGAGTCTGCTAGAGTTGGGGTGTTTTGTGGGTCAGGTGATATTGCAACTACACCTAATGGGCTATTTGATTTATCAGGTGCCACTACCTTTTCCAAATACTTTGCTTGTGCTCCTCCATGATCAGCAATCGCCCTCTTCCTTTTGAATGTCTGATACACAAGAACAACATTTGAATGGATAAATACGGTATGATGACAAATGGAATATGTACTGAAAATGGATAGGCAGGGCGTATTCACATACACGATGTGTAAACTAAGCTAATGGAAGTTCAACAAAGTAGAAGCAATGCAAAGCATCAGTTGCAAGATATGTGTGAGTAATGTAACCTTGGAAAGTTAGAGCAAGTACCTTGATGGGTGAATAAGATAGGGCATCTTCCTCTGACTCTCCACTAGGGAGCTACATTGACTTAGGTCTCCCTCTAGCTCAGAATCACTGTTAGGATCATATTCTGAGCATGAATCTGTAGGTGGAGAGCGTTTGCATTGCATTGCATCCAGACTTGATTTCAGTCCCTTAATGCCAAGTTTGACAGCCATGGCATTGTTCTGCTTTATTCTTTTCATGCGCGCAAGCTCATAATCATTATGATGCTGTTCAGAATATGAGATTCATGAAAACATAAAAAGTAGTCAGATTATCTATGGAATGCATTGCGGATTCAACTCGGAGAGTGTCTCCCTATAAACCCCTGCATATGCAAAGTTCACCTCCCCAACCGTGCTGACCAGACCACAAACAGAAATACAAACCCCTTATGTCTCTATAACATACAGTCACACATTTCAAAACTAAAGTAGGAACATTAGAATCATATGAAATTCGTATTTGAACAAATAAACTAAGCAATTATGAGTGGCATAATGTTTAGCTTCAAGGGTGGAGTGTTGGTAGTGCGACACAAAGCAAGTAGGCAGATTGTATTCCATGTAAAAGATCGAAACCTATGTAAAAGCTGGAAATGACACTTTCTTTCTATAGAATGCAGTGTTCGTTGCCCACACATGATGGAAGAGATCACATAGAGAAATACTATTCACTCATGTCTACAGTTCCAGTATTTAGAAACAGGGTGGTCCACCCTAAAAGAATATTGACAACAAATATGACAAGGCAAGCATAGATGTAGTGAATCAATCATTTACTTGTGAGCTTACTAGGACAAGTATGCAGAATTGTAACTGCAGTAAGAGACCGTCCAAAATCTGAATGAAGAAGTTTGTCTAGCACTTATTGTTTGCAAATAATCGACGTGAATAATTGGATATTATATCGAATGAGTAAGAAAGACAAGTAAAATTGTCAACAAACCTGGCTTGCAGTAGTAATCTAGGTCAATATCACTACGACCAACAATCCAAAATGACTAGTGTTTGTTCCGAGGGCCGGAATTTTGAAAACCATGTGAACTTTAGAGGTACTAAAGATTATCGAAATACATCTGAACCATTAAGTGTAGGTAGCACTGAGCACACAACAAACCCTAATGACAGTTCTGCCTAATGAGTAATGAATCAATTAGAAAATGGGTGATGAGGAGTGGCTGCTGAGTGTTGAGGACGTATCTCAGGATAAATCGGGTTGGCTTGGTGGGTGCTGCACGCCTGAGCCCTGAACGGACTGGGAAGGTAGGCACGGCGGCGCGCCCGGGCAGCGGTGACGCTGTTGGGCGAGCGACTCCTGGCCTCCTGTTAGTCCGGCGTCTCCTCCTAGATTCATTTCGCCCGGAGATGGCAAGTCGCCGGCGAGGCAGGCGGCTGGGGGCGAGTAGAGATCGGAAGCGCACAGCAGAACGGAGGGGAATCGGGGCCTGGGACGACCCAAAATCCCAGGGTGGGCCGGCCCACCGTGGGCACCCTATAGAGATACACACCCGAGCGGTGAACATGCATTTTCGAAACTAATTTAGGAACATTTAGCTGACCAATTAAACAACTCTGTTTTAATAATATCAGATTCGTATTTGAACAACTAAGCTTGTTTAGCTTGATGGGTGGAGCAGTGTTATTATGACACGGAGCACGTATTCTGATCGTATAGTGGTCATAAAAGGGGGAAACTCTAAGCATATTTTTTTAGCAAAAGAGGTTTCCCCCTCTGATTTCTATTAAAGAAACCACCACGGAACCAACATGATCAATTAAACCCTAAGCATGATCAATTAAACCGTATTATGGCTTTGCCATGGCAGATTTGAAGCTGCAAACCGGAGAAATGATATTTAGCATCCATTGTTTGCTTCGAACTAAGAACTAAATTCTAAGAGCTAAAAAGAAAGTATAGTAACCAAGTTAAGATCTATTTTCTGGTTGAGATCAAAAAGTTGAGGAGATATGAAGTACCACCTCTCTCGCGGCGCCGTGTAGGCATCGGGGGTGCGATAGCTGTCGGTGGCGTTGAAGCAAATCTGCGATGGTAGACGGGTGGATCGAGGGATAAGTCCCGTTGCGATGGAAGAGAAGGTCGTGTGAGCGGCCCCGACAAAGAGGACGACAGCGCCGATGAAGCGAGACGACGCGATGCAAGGCTATTGGTCCGTCACCGTGGATGAGAAACGTCCATCTCTAGCAGTGGACGGCGCGGTCTTGGTAGGTGCTCCGGCATGGTGGAGGACGGTGGCGATGGATGTGGTGGAGGACGGCGGCGATGGATGGGGTGGCGGACAGAGGCTGGTGTGGGGATGGGGTGTTCTAGCGCGGACGGTGTATGAATGGGAAAATGGAGGGATAGGTACGGGGAACCATGTTTTTGGGACGTGCCTGTCTGAAATATGGGAAACTTACGAACTTAGCCCCCGTTTAAAATTTGGACGTCTCGTCGGTTGGGGATAGGACGGTAATCTCGCATCTCGCTAATATTTGCCCAGAGCGATTTCGGGCGAGTAGAGGGTGGTTGGCGCCCATGGTGTATGAACGGGGCTGACAGGTAGGGCGGCTGTGTCACGTCTGAGTGAAGTTACAAACCTGCCCCTATTGAAAATATTTGCCTACATCAATTTTGGCCGAGTCGAGTTTGTTTTGCCGCCCACCGTGTATGAATGGGGAATGGAGGGAGAAACAGAGGTCTTTCAGACGAGCTTGAATCAAATGTGTTTTGCCGCCCATGTTTGATGCCCATCGTGTCGGAATGGGCTCAGAGGCGGTCATGTCACGTCTAATTGAAGTTACTAACCTACCCCTATTTAGAGAAGTGGAAATCGGGCCGATGGATTGTCCGTGTAATGGGTAGACAGTAATTTCCATCTCCTAAACACTTGGCTTCGGGCAACCGACGTGGGAGTGGACATTTTGCCGCTTCTTTCGAATTTTGGGACAATAAGCATCCACGTTTACCCTGGCAACTAAATTCGAATCCATTTTGTATTCCTATATGAATCTTTATAAATCATTCTATGTGTTTTTATATATCTTCAAAAGGATGACAAAGATGTATTCCACTGTCATATATGAAATGCCGATACTCAAATTCAGAAGCTAGAATCCAGTTTAAGGTGAATTCGGATATTTGGAACACTTCATGTCCAACTCAAATGTCACACACATCATAATGTGTACTCCCGTTTAGATATGTACACAAGCGATTTATCAATATTCAAATACCAAGTCAATCAACCAGGAATGTACAGAACTAACAGACATATAAACACTTATAGAGTATATGGATCAATAATATCAACTAACATACATAAGCCAGGCCGCTGTACTTTTTTTTTGGCTACAACATCATCCTTTTTTTAGCCAGCATCTTGGCCCTTTCCGATGCGTGCCACTTATGGTCTATCTATACTACTACTATTGCTGAATGCACATTCAGCCCGATTGGCATATTTGTAGGTCTGGCACAATAATCCAAATGAAATGTCTCCGAGTCTTATCAATTAATACAGACTTGTGCTCAAATAAAATTACAAACCAAAAAACAAAAAAAAATTTATTACATGATCTCTAAAACAAATGGTTTGATTGATTACATGAACAAACAACACAAAGGTTATTCAACGATGGAAAGAACATTTCACCTATGATTTACCAAGTAGGAATTTAATTTCCTTTTTTCCTTCAGGACCTTAACAATCTGGTCAGTCTTAGCTTGCTTCGTTTTGAAATCCACGAAATATTTAATGGTTGTCTTGAGTACTGCTTGTGATTGTGCTGTTTGCTTCCTCAACTTGTCAACTTCATCTCTAAGTACAGAAGTAGAATCTCTTTCTACCACTAGTTTAGCCTCTAGAGCATCAGTAGTTGGCAATTCATAATGCACGATTGGGCCGGTGCCACTGCTGTGGGATGATGCAACGTCCATGGGGACCTCGCTCTTTGATCTTGGGCTAACCTGTTTTGCCATTAAAGTTCCGATTGGATTCAGAAAAGTTGAAGTTAGCAAAACATCTCAACTGGGAGTTATAACAGCAAACCAGTTAAACAAACAAGGAATTAAAGAGTTTCAATTGGATGCTGAAAAGTAGTTACTAACATCATTGTAACCCGCTGTTGCAACAGCAAAGCAGTTAAACAAACAAGTGGATATTTAAGTTAAGGCAAACAAGTAATTCTTAACAGTAAGTATCAAACAAATAGATAGGCGCGGTCTACAATATGATTAACAGGTTGTGGCATTATGTAATCAGTATGCTAAATTAAGCCAAGCAACATAATTGAACAATTTTGCAACAAGTGGCTAACTAAAATTCCGAGAAGCAGGTAACTGAACTTACACTAGTTCTTTGTACAGGCACACTGCAACTTCTTTTTCACTTACAAGGTTGTACGAAGGAGTCCATGGCATCAATTGCTTAGATACGCAGTCCCAATACTTCTTTCTTCCCACACTGCATGGGTAAGTCGAATGGTTAATCTGGTAAGATGGTGCGTCCTTGATATGTTATATGAGGACGTGTAGTCAGACTAGTTGTAGCCACACACATCACACTGGCTTTTACTGTATATTTCATGCGATTACTTTTGGCATATCGACATCTAAGCAATCTACAATAGGATGAAAAGACTGGCATCCTTCACATTATTGGCGAACTCAGTTCATAGAAACAAACAATTCAACCATTTTGTGGGTGAATCAAAAGTTCCACTGGAATACTTTTCACTATCCAATCATACACGCAAAAAGGGGCGACGCCACCATAGGGGTTGGTATGGGCGGCCGCCTCAGGTGGCTGGAAAGTGTGCATCTAGTTTGAGTCGTCCAGGTTGACCCACGCTAGTTTTGTTCGTCCCAACGCACGAGCAGGCAATGTAAAAAATGAAGAAAAATGTTTCAATTTGGATGGGCCAATAACATAAGTGCAAGGCAGGCCCTATAGCAGGCTTGCGGCCCAAACTAGCGCCTCCCATATCGATCGATAGCAGGAAAAATCCCAATTCATTTGATCCAGCCTCCAGTCTGGTTCACTCCTAACCTAGCCGCCGCTGGACAGACTGACACAACACTTCCTCGCGCCCTCATTGGAGGGCGGTCGTCCGGCTTCAAGAGAACGGAAGGACAAGAAGATGAAGATCCAACCCTGGGTGTAGCCTGCGTGGGAGGCAGCGGCGGCAGCATGGGCATGACATCGAGCTTGCGCAAACGGACAGTCACAGCTTGCAAGAGTAGCATGCGCAACGAGCAGGTACATCACATCCCTGATTATATCTAATTCAACTCTTCAATTTCTGGCCAATAGTTAAACCTGACGGTGTTGTAAAACTGCTTGTATGTAGGGAATCTATGAGAAAATGAAACCAATTTCTACTTATTTTATAACTCCCCCAATCAATACTGAACTGACTGAATCTGATGTATCTAATCAAGTTTCCGGTGCAAACATACAAACTCATGTTGTTCTTGAGCCTGAAGTGTCTAATGAACCAACTGCTAATGAAGGATTTGATGCAAACATTTTACATGCTCCTGGTGATGAACATATAGTGTCTAATGAGGGATCTAATGCAAGCATTTTGCAAGCTCATTGAAGGATTTAGTGTCTAATGATGATCTACTATGTTGAGAAAGACAGAGATTTGCAGGCATTGATGACAAGCAAATTATAGTGCATTTTCATAGCTTGAGGAAACGTCGAGGCCATCTACCAGAAAGTCCCCGTATCATGACAACATAGCATAAATACTTTTCTAATCTGTTGTTTGAAACTATTGGCATACTTGTGCAGGATAGATATATTGATATGCAGTTTGCGCACTGGTTATACGTGCAATTACACTTTGATATTTTCAGCCAGAGAATGAATAATTCAAGCAGGTACAGACCATGTTTGTAGTCCTTGTACACCATGTTGCATTTTGTGTTTTTTGGTGCTTGCATCATTTAGTGTTTATAATCTGAACTACTTTGGATCATTAGCTGGTTTTCAAAGTGCATGTAGCTTCACATTTCTCAAGTTATGTCGATTTCCGGAGTGCAAGTGCCTTCGTATTTTTTAAGTTAAATGTTTGCCCCTAGTAACTTGAATTCGTGGATCAGCCACTGCACACAAATCATACACGAATGCCAGTACGAATTAAATGAAATGCAGGGACTTACGCTAGCTCATTGTACAGGCTCACTGCAGCTCTGCTTGCGCTTGGGATGTTCCATGTACAAGTCCATGTTACCACTTGCTTGGATGTGCAGGCCTTGTGCTCCTTGCATCCCCTCTGCATTTTTGACACGGCGAATGGTTGATCAAATAAGAGGAATCGACCTTAATGTTGTACCAGAGGACAGATACTTACAAGGTTATACGGGTGTGCAGGATGTGTACCAGATCCCATAGCGCCGTCATGCTTCACTAAAAATGGATTTGCTTGTTTCAGATGATATCTCCAGAAGAAATAAGAGTTAAAGTCAGAGTTGCATCGGCGTGTAAGCTAAGAGAGCAGTGAAAGGATATCCAAACATCGTCGGAACAGTGCACAAGGGAGTGATGTGTGGATACCTGGTTCGGGCCGGCATTTGGGCATGCTCGCCTAGCTAGAGTGTGGGTCACTTCAGAGCTGTTGAGGGTGATGCGCTGGCGTTGGCTGGCCGCGCAGAGATGCAGATCTTGAGTGGCAGCGGAGTGCTACGATGCGGTGGACGAGACCGTTGGTGAAGCCCCAATGGCCTCGGGGGGGGGGGGGGGAGGTGCGACGATGTGCTCGGTGAAGTAGCCATGGTGAGCTGGGAGACGACGTTGTGAAGCGCACCTGATGCGGTGGAACTCGGTGTCTGTGAGGCACGTCGGCTGTGGCGGCCGACGTTGTCGGTGGACCACCCGATACGGTGGACGAGGGCATAGATGAGGTAGCTCCGGTGCGGTGGTGAAGCGCGACCGTCATCTTTGTTGTTGTCGTCTGGCACAGAGGTGGGGAACAGTGGGGAAAGAGACGAGATGAGGGGCAATTCAAACTTTTCTTGGGTTGGCGGCGAATTAGGGATTTGAGCAATCTGGGTGCGGAAGGGGACGGTGGAGAAGAGAGATTTTGCAGGGCTGGAATTGGGGCCGCCAGATATTTCAATCCGAAACGTGGAACCGCGAACTTATTTTGTCATCGTCCTTTTGGGGGGGGGGTGGCTGGGTGCTACGCATCCGTCCGACACACGCGACCACCCCGACAGGACTATGCTTCGGTGCCTTAAGGCACCTGGCTTTGTGTCCATGACATGTGGGCCCAACAGGTGGCTGGCCCACATGTCAGTGACACAAAGGCAGTTGCCTTTAAGGCACCGAAGCAGCGTCCACCACGACATGACCCTGGTCTGCCTGGTGCGCCTACATTTGAGAATGCAAACGAATCTTCTTTCATTTGCAAACGAATCTGTATGTACTACCATGCCCGTGTTTTCCTTGCAATAATTAGTCATTCGAAACGAGATACTCCCTCCGTTCACTTTTGTAAGTTGTTTCAGACAACTTAAAATGAACAGTTTTGCACATTGTCTGAAATGTCTTCAAGGTCTTATAAAAGTGAACAGAGGGAGTACTATAAATTAATTAATGAGGAGTTATTTGAAAAAAAATCGAAACGGTACCCACGCTAATGTGGATTAGAGTGTGTGTCACATAATTAGTTATTCGAATTAGAGTGTGTGTGTCACGTAGTTAGTTATTTGAATTAGAGTGTGTGTCATGTAGTGATCTCCAATTCTAACGTGGATTTCGCATTTCACTGTATCCACGCTACTTTTTTAATACAAATTCATATGTATATGATGAACACCATGGTAGTGAGAAAACTTTTGGATGCATTCAAACATATGACCTACAAAAAAGCACAACAAATTGAGTCAATGTCAACTTTTCGAAACTTAGTATGGCACAAATTCAAAATAATTACCCGTATGCCTAGTCCTCATTTCAAATCTGACAATGTACACCGAATTGAAACATCGATATTAAGTCTCATACTATGTACATTCAAATGTTGTATTTAGCCCCCCGGCACAAACGCTACATACTTCCTGTATCGGTCAATCTTCCTCTCCTAACCACCTTAGGAAGCTATCGGTTTCCAACACACGTTCATTCTTTCTCTCCATGTTTCGATCTCTAAGTCTCTCAACTACACAACCCCTTTTTCCACTCTGTTACCAAATGTATTTACCTCACACACCCGCCATTGCACCCCATGCCGATCTCTCTCTCTCCCCCCTCTCCCTCTCACCCTCTCGCGCTAAATACATGCATTGCCTTTCTAGCCCCCAACCTCTCGTGCGCACGCACGCACGTTGTATATCTAGGTCACTCCCTCGACACTGTCTCACTCTTTCTTCCACACGGCGGGCCATACTCGCTCAATCTCGCTCTCTTTATCTGAGTCTCGTTTAACCTCGTTTTCTTTCACACACAAATGATATATCTCCCTGTTCGGGCCTCGATCGACACACTCTATACTCTCTCACGCAGATTGTCTATCTAGGTCAGTCCATCCAAGCCGGCGCCACTCTTTCGACCTCATGGTGGGCCACGCTGACTCAATCTCTCTCTCTCTCTCTCTCTCTCTCTCTCTCTCTGTGTGTGTGTGTATGTCTCGATTGACCTCGCCCTTTCTCGGACAAAAATGATATATCACCATGTTTGAGCCCAATTCAACCTATTCACATTGTATACTCTCTCATTGTCTATCTAGGTCACTCTCTCCAACCTGTCTCACTCTTCCGATCGCACAACGACCCTATGTGATCGGTTGACCTTGCTTCCTCCCACGCACAAAATATATCTACACGTCTGTGACTGGATCATCTCTCAAGCTCTATCTTACATCCCTCACCCTTGCCAAAAGCTCAATCGGACAATATCTCTCCAGAGCATATATATTTGGTCAATGAATGTCGGACCACACTCACTTTGTCTCTCTATCTATATGTCTCTCGATTGACCTCGCTTTCTCACACCGTATCTTCCACGCGTTGAAGCTACTACCTCTCCATCCCTCGCAAAGCCGGAGCTATTTACATTGGGAGGGGCACTCCAACCTTGGATTAATTTATGTAGGCATTTATTCCGGTCAGTTTAGATTATATTTTCATAGCATCCGGCCCACAACTACTCCAAACACCGTTGCAACCCACGCAACTCCCCTAGTTGATTTCCCTCTGGCTCGGTCATCGCTCTCTCGCACGTCCTTTCTCGCCTTCAATGTCGCACCATGGTATTATTGAAAAAACTATGTTGTTCTCTTTAATTATTATAAATAAGCTACAAAACTACACACCGATAGTCCACTTGGAATGGAACAAATTTCGACCCACAAATTAAAGTGCTACAAACTACACACCAAGGGGCCCACATGTCATGAAACAAATTTGGACCCATATACAAATTAAAAAATAAAGGATGAGGATCGAACATGCGACCGGGCCTTCAAGCCGCACGTCAATAGGCAACATACATAGAATAGCAATGTTTGTTGTACCCTCCTTTGTTCACATAATGTTTTTATATTACCACAACCTAATTAATGGATAACATGTAATATTATTTTTAGTACTATTCGCCTTCACTTACTGGTGGGTTCCATGTTTAGACGCACGGGCAAACAGGAAGAACTCGCGGGCGATGTTGCCGTTGACCATACCTGGACACGTTCACAAGTCACGACACCAGTTTCACGTACTAGCAGCACTAGTCAGTGTGTACGTGCAATGCATGTTAATTTGGAAGTATATTAAGTGCATGCGGATATTAAGTACTATAATATTATTTGCGTGCTGTTATGTGATTAGCACTATTTTTGGCATGAAATTAACTATGCTAAACGTGTTGAGCGCTCGACATTGAAGCAGTCTAGGTCGTTGGATGCAAGGAATACATGTGGCTTGATGATGTTTTATATTTAATTTGATACGGCTCTAGCAGAACATTCAATAGATCAAACCATAGATTTCATTCAGTCTGACTCCGACTTTAAATTATATGACGATCGATATAAAATAAACGGAAATGATACACATTCAGATTTTAAGCATGGCAATCCGAACATTTTTCATGGCAAATTTAGATTACGCGGCGGCAGCGGGGCGTCTCGCGGTGGGAAGCAGCTCCTCTGTCGTGCTCTGTGTGTCGTCGGGCCACTGACCGACGGCGATGGCGGCGTCTTGCGCTGTTGTTGGTGTACTCCTAGACGTTGGCCTAGCTTCAAGGAAGGCCAAAAGGTTCTGGACTTCGGAGCGAGTCAACTGGCGGGAGGAGGCGACTGACGTTGGTGCAAGGAAGCGGTCGACGGCGGCCATCCATGCCGCTGAGGGGGGCACTGCCACCCGCGCGGGGACAGGCGCTGTCAATGGCGCGGCGGAGACATTCGTGTGCACGGGCACCGGCACGGGCGCGCATGTTAGTGCACGTGCAGGCGCATGCGCTGGCAGATGCACGAGCACCGGCACAGGCGTGCGCGTCAGTGGACGCGCAGGCGCATGCGCTGGCAGGTGCACGGGCGCGTGAAAGTTGGCGGGGACCTCGTGGAACCCTGTGGGATCAAGCTCGGCGACAATGTGCGGCTCCGAGCCCATCAATGCCACGGGGATGGGCGCTGACGCAGTCAGTGCGACGAGAGCCGGAACGGGAGCGGGGACAGGCGCGGCGTCTTCCCGCAAGGCCAGTTCAAGCTCGTCCCAAAGCGCCTTATGTTCTTGAGACTCCGGCTAGGTGTCTTCCTCAGGAAATTGGAACACTAAGGGCAGACCATCGTGATGCGGCATGGCATACGTTTAGGTCAGGCTAGTTGGAGGTAGACGACAGGAGAATCGGAGAGGAAGAGAGAAGATTGTAGCGATACGGGGTAGTGCGGGGTTGATTTTAAACTGCGGCGCAAGCGACATTAAAAGTGGGAGCAGTTGGGACGATGGTGGGCGGCGGAGCCTGGTCAAAGGGCTCGCCTCCCGGTGAGCCTGCACAGCGGTCTGCTCGCACGCCTCCCTGACAGCCGGCACAACGGTCTGCTTGCACGCCTCCCGTCGACTCACACGCTTGCTCGGACGACACCTGCCGATGAGAAGCGGGGACTCGTGGTGGCACGTAAACGCCCATGGTCTCAATAGTGAAAGCATTCGCCTTAACATGACAGGTCTTTGTTCCAAAATACCTTGGCTCTTCATTTGTGCAACTTGTCATAAGCAGCTTGTCTCAAATTGAATAAAAAACTTACGAAGTAAGATTTGTGCCATATCACGTGACCATGCTCAGTTTCAAGAATTTATGCTCACTTTTGGATTTTCTGAAATTTAAGATCCAGGATCCGAAATAATATCATAACCTGCATCATGCAATAAATTTTTAAGCCATACATCTATCCTGTTGTATTTCTTAAGAAAGGATTTGGTCAAACATTTTGCTTAGTTAGACTTCAGACAAGTTATATATGCAGAGTAAAAGGATAATCCCTCCGTACCAGTGCATTTCCTGATATATTAACTCAAGTACTAGGCACGAACAAACGGGCTCAATTCTGTGCTCATCCTGGTGTAGTAGTAGTAGTACTAGGCAATGCAGTTGACGGGTGACCCTGACGAGCGGCGACCGAGGGAATTGAACCATGCTCGGCACGGTGTAACGTTGTCTAGTTACTAAAGCATCCCTCCGTTGTTCATCGGTAGTCATTATGGACCGGGGACATGAGGGGAATTTCCTAGGGCTGGAATTCTGGCCGCCAGATATTTCGACTTGAAACGCTGAGGCTTGACTGGTTGGGGTTGCCTAATGTGCGTACCACGCACGCCACCGAAGGACACAAGCCTGGTTTTTTTAGGATCAACACGAGCCAAGGTCTGGCTGGTACGCCGTTGGGTCCTACCATTCGAGAATACGAAAGGAACCTTTTAAATTGCCGAACGAATCTATGTGTATTACAATACCCGTATTTTCCTTGCAAATACTAATCTCAACGTGGTAATTGATTTATGACGAGTTGTTGAATTAGAGTGAGTTTGTGATATAGTGATCTCAATGTGGATTTCACATTTCATGGTATCCCTAGTAAGTTTTCCAATGCAAATTCAAATTTAAAAGATGAACACTATGGAGGTAAGAAAACTTTGTATGTATCAAGCATATGACCACACACACACACACAGAGACACACACGCACGAACACAACAACAATCCAATAAGTATAATGCATCTATTTTTCCAAACCATGCATGTATGACACGAATTCAAAAATACTCCTTCTATTCCTAAATATTTGTCTTTTAGAGAGTCCAAAAAGTGACTACATACGGAGCAAAATGAGTGAATCTAGACTCTAAAATATGTCTATATACATCCGTATGTGCCAGTCCATTTGAAACCTCTAAAAAGACTAATATTTAGGAATGAAGGGAGTAAAATGTAAGACATCCATGGTCCTCAGTTCAATATTTAAAATGAACATGAAACTGAAACATGAATATTAAGTCTAGTACTACAATACATGCAAATGTTGTGTTTAGGCGGAGCTATGATTGTCGGGGGTCAACCCCTCGACCTTAGATAAAATTGTGGAGCTCTGTTTATGGTTGTTTAGATTATATTTGTCCCCACCCTCCCAACCACCGATTGGTTGTGCACCCCCACCCCTCCTCCCCGGGAGAATATCATGTTCCCCCATACCTTAGATGCTATATGCCGATACGAGTTGCTTGGAGCTTGTAGATCTGAGATATATCAGCTCACATGATGTGTCTTAATATTTTTGCAGGAAACCTTGATGAGTTTGAGAATTGCACACAATTTGTACAAAAACTACTCAGATGCCCTTTGATCCCATATCCAACGACCTCAAAGCTCGTATCACCGTAGCATCTAAGATGAAGGAGGACATCATATTCTCCTGTATGTAAGAATATCATGTGCTACCACACCTTCGATGCTTTGGTGATACAAGCTCTTCGAAGGCGTTGGATTTGTGACCCAACACCTCCTCGGGTGGTTTGAATGGTTTTTTTGCAGAAAAGCCCCAAAAGAGTTCGGCCACTGCTTACAAGCACAAAGACTGCTCAGATGCCATTGGATCTCAGATCAAATGACCTCCAAGCTCGTATCATCGTAGCATCCAAGCTGCGATAACACCTTATGTTTTCTCGCACGGGAGAATATGAGGTGCTCCCGCACCGTAGATTCTATGGTGATACGAGTTCACTAAGATCTAATGGCCCACAATAGGAGGTTTGAATGTTTTTGCAATATACGGCTGATAGAGTTTGGGAAATGCGCAGAAAGTACAAGTACTACGCATGTGCCATCTGATCACTAATCATACGACCTAGATGCTCATTTCACCGTAGCGGGTAATTAAGCTACGGGGAGCACCTAATATGAGAAACAGGGAGCCGTTGGATCGAAGATGCAGCGGCACACACGAGGCCTGAATGTTTTATTTGCCAAAAAAACCTTTGGAGAGTTTGGAAATTGCGCATAATTACAAAGACTACTCCCAAGCCATTGGATCTCACTTCCAACGGTGTAAAAACTTGTATCACCATAGTATCTAAGCTGCGGGGTGGATGTGATATTCTATGCCGCTGTCATTTTTGTTTGTAAACTTGCAAAATACGTGTAACTCGTGCCGTTACTTGTCTAACCGCGCAAAGCGTTTGTTCAAGAAAACCATCCTACACTGAAATATCGGAACAACACACGGGGGTCCCACTTGTCATTAATCAAATTTGGACCTAAAACTAACAAATCTGAAAGATGAGATTTGAACTGGCAACCTGGACTACAAAGTGTAAGTCGATAGCCTGAAAAAACAAATGGTTGTTGGCTTTGTCCCAATAACTTGATTTTATACAGTACTTGTGTTGAGTAGAGTAGAGGGAGTGCCTCGTCAACACGTGCTTGACCGTTGTCTCACTTACTGGTGGGTCCTAGGTCTGCGATCTCAATCTCTCTTTTCTCCATCGTCTAACCTTTGCACGGGCACACACGAAGAGCGGCGCTAGCTTGCCGTGGTGTTATTACAACTAAAAAAAGCTTGGAAAATAGAAGAATCGCCTAGAACAAGAGACGTTGTGGCTGGTCGAGACGGAGCTTACCACATCTATCCTCCGTGCCACGTTTGCATGATGAAGCTGTGTGGCTAGTGGGGTGTTTTCGACCGACTGGCTGGGTCCCGAGGTCGACCATAGGTACTACGTCTGATACAGTATATTTTAACACGCACATTTTTCCTCCGTGCCGAGACGTGGCACACCCTACCGCGCGGTTTCGGGGTCCTCCCGGGTGGTGCACGCATATATTCTTCCTGATGTAGGACGCCCTACCGCGCGTTTTTTGGGTCCTCCTCGGTCGTAGCGCCGAAGCAAGTAAATGAGTCATCAAATCACGAAAGACCACCTTTACCGCCGAGTACATCAGTGAAGCACGGTGGCTAGCTAGTTGGGCTAGTTCGACCGATTAGCTAGGCCGCCACCACATTTGTTTTTCACCCCTTTTTTTATCTACTTGCCGGCAGGTAAATTTAAATATCCACCGCGGCGTTGCTCTGGTGTTTGGGTGCGGCAGGATTTTTAATTTTTTGATTGATGGGAGCAGGCGTGGCAGGATTTTTAATTTTTTGATTGACGGGAGAAGGCGCGGCAGCAATTAGTCATGATGACTCCGCCTGTAAAACCCACTGCTCCCTGATGTGAGAAGTCATCGACTGGTGTTTTACCATGGTGAAAACCAAAAGATTCCCCGCTCCTCGGCTGGCTCCCACCGCCTTCGCGTAGATTCATTGCCTTTCAGCCGTTTCACCCCCTTTGCTTCCTCTCCCCAATGCTTCTACCTGGTGCCATGGCGGCGCAGCAGATCACGGAGTCCGAGGTGAGGCGCCTGACACAGGAGCTCCATGCCAAGGATGCGGAGCTCAGGGCCAAGGACGTGGAGCTCCGTGAGCTCAAGGAGGAGAGGAGTGCCATGCTCCTCCGTTATGTGTGGGAGTTCACGGAGCTTCAAAAGCGGCAGGCGTCCGCCACAAAGATGCTCGAGGCGTCGGCGGTGTTGCTGCAGGAAGCGGGAGATACGATAGATCGTCAGGGGAGCCGGCCGGAGCGTGAGTGGGCCGACCGTGACGAGGTCCAGGATGGCCTCAGCCACTTGGTGAACCAAGTTGCCACGCACGTGTTGCGGCTGCGCGATGCCTACCGTCGTGCCAGCGCGACAATGCCGGCCATCGGGCTAAACCCGTTCGACCACCCGGTCAACTTCAACGAGCTGCGGTTTCCTGACCTGGTCTCCTTCTTAACCTATATCTCCGAGGAGCTGAGCCATCTCCGCGCGATGGTGGGGACTGATCTGGACAAGGAGGGGTTGTGGGCTGCCGTCGCCGTTGCCGGGCGAATCCTTTCATGGCTCCGTCATCGGAATCCATTCGTGCCATTGGACGCCGTCTTTGACGAGTTGGCTCCCGTCGACTGGGAGAGGGTCCGCGGGCGGTTGCACCCTGCATCACCAATGTCGTGCGCTTCGAGAAGCAGAGGGACTTCGATGGTGTTTAGGCGCCCTCTGCATGGGCATGTCCATGTCTCGGTGCAACATGACCGTTGGATCAAACTCAGACGGTGCAGATCAGTCACTGTAGCACAAAGCGTGTGGGTGTGTGATAACCCCCAAGTATAGGGGATCGCAACAATTTTCGAGGGTAGAGTATTCAACCCAAATTTATTGATTCGACACAAGGGGAGCCAAAGAATATTCTCAAGTATTAGCAGCTGAGTTGTCAATTCAACCACACCTGGAAACTTAGTATCTGCAGCAGAGTGTTTATTAGCAAAGTAATATGATAGTGGTGGTAACGGTAACAAAAGTAAAGACAACAAAAGTAATGTTTTTGGTATTTTGTAGTGATTGTAACAGTAGCAACGAAAAAGTAAATAAGCGAGAACCAGTATATGGAAAACTCGTAGGCACCGGATTAGCGATGGATAATTATGCCGGATGCGGTTCGTCATGTAACAGTCATAACATAGGGTGACACAGAACTAGCTCCAGTTCATCAATGTAATGTAGGCATGTATTCCGTATATAGTCATACGTGCTTATGGAAAAGAACTTGCATGACATCTTTTGTCCTACCCTCCCATGGCAGCAGGGTCCTATTGGAAACTAAGGGATATTAAGGCCTCCTTTTAATAGAGAACCAGAACAAAGCATTAGCACATAGTGAATACATGAACTCCTCAAACTATGGTCATCACCGGGAGTGGTCCCGATTATTGTCACTTCGGGGTTGCCGGATCATAACACATAGTAGGTGACTATAGACTTGCAAGATAGCATCAAGAACACACATATATTCTTGAAAACAGAATAGGTTCAGATCTGAAATCATGGCACTCGGGCCCTAGTGACAAGCATTAAGCATAGCAAAGTCATAGCAACATCAATCTCAGAACATAATGGATACTAGGGATCAAACCCTAACAAAACTAACTCGATTACATGATAAATCTCATCCAACCCATCATCGTCCAGCAAGCCTACGTTGGAATTACTCACGCACGGCGGTGAGCATCATGAAATTGGTGATGGAGGATGGTTGATGATGACGACGACGACGAATCCCCCTCTCCGGAGCCCCGAACGGACTCCAGATCAGCCCTCCCGAGAGAGATTAGGGCTTGGCGGCGGCTCCGTATCGTAAAACGTGATGATTTCTTCTCTCTGATTTTTTTCTCCCTGAAAGCCAATATATGGAGTTGGAGTTGGCGTCGGAGGGCCACCAGTGGGCCCACGAGGTAGGGGGCGCGCCCGGGGGGGAGGGGGGCGCCATCACCCTCGTGGACAGGGTGTGGGCCCCCTGGTCTTCATCTTTGGCAAGGATTTTTTATTGTTTTTTCTAAGGTGTTCCGTGGAGTTTCAGGTCATTCCGAGAACTTCTATTTTCTGCACATAAAACAACACCATGGCAGTTCTGCTGAAAATAGCATCAGTCCGGGTTAGTTCCATTCAAATCATACAAGTTAGAGTCCGAAACAAGGGCAAAAGTGTTTGGAAAAGTAGATACGACGAAGACGTATCAACTCCCCCAAGCTTAAACCCTTGCCTGTCCTCAAGCAATTCAGTTGACAAACTGAAAGAGAAAAAGAAAAACTTTTACAAACTCTGTTTGCTCTTGTTGTTGTAAACATGAAAAGCCAGCATTCAAGTTTCAGCAATTATTATGAACTAACCATACTCTCAATAACACGTAGGTCTCACAATTACTCATATCAATAGCATAATTAGCTAGCGAGCCATAATAATAAAACTCGGATGACAACACTTTCTCAAAATAATCATAACATGATATAACAAAATGGTATCTCGCTAGCCCTTTCTGAGACCGCAAAACATAAATGCAGAGCACCTTTAAAGATCAAGGACTGACTAAAAATTGTAATTCATGGTAAAAGAGATCCAGCCAAGTCATACCCAATATAAACCAATAATAATGAATGCAAACGATAGTGTGCTCTCCATCGGGTGGTTTTAATAAGAAGGATGATGACTCAACATAAAAGTAAATGGATAAGCCCTTCGCAGAGGGAAACAGAGATTTGTAGAGGTGCAAGAGCTCGACTTTGAAATAGAGATAAATTCTATTTTGAGCGGCATACTTTCATTGTCAACATAACAACTAAGAGACGACGATATCTTCCATGCTAAACAAATTATAGGCGATTCCCAAACAGAATGGTAAAGTTTATACTCCCCCTCCTCCACAAGCATCAATCCATGGCTTGCTCGAAACAACGAGTGCCTCCAACATTCAACGGGTCCCAGGGGGAGTTTTGTTTGCAGTTATTTTGATTTAGTTTGCATAAAGCATGGGACTGGGCATCCCGGCTACCAGCCATTTTCTCGTGAATGAGGAGCGGAGTCCACTCCTCTTGAGAATAACCTTCCTAACACGGAAGATAAGGGCAGATCCAGTTGACATATTGAAAGTGCAACTATCCCTAGGTGGCTTTGGTAATTCATAACAACATATAGCTCATTGAGCTAATGTTATTCCAAGACTATTATTTCAGGAAAGCTCAATGAATGGCATGGCATGGATGATGAAAGTGGATCCCTCAAAATACTAAGGACAAAGGATTGGCTCAATCTCAAAAGCTCAAGACTCTTCATTTTATATTTTAGTGATCCAAGATCACATTGAGTCTATAGGAAAAGCCAATACTATCAAGGAGGGATGAGGTGTTGCTTAATGAGCCTCTTGCTTCATGTGCTTTGTGATATGCTCCAAAACCCTCAACTACTTTCCCACATCCACAAATGACCTAAACCCAAAGCCAAAATCGGTCACACCGATTCTTCCTATCCGGCGCCACCGATTCCAAAAGTCATAGCCACTGCCACAAACCCTAAGCAAATCGGTCTTACCGATAGGGATCTCGGTCTCACCGAGATGGGGTTGTAATCTCTCTGTTTCCCTTCATAACGTTTCCGTCTAACCGAAGTGAGCGATCGGTCCCACCGAGATTGCAATGTAAACTCTCTGTTTCCCTTTTGTAACATTTCGCTCTCACCGAAAAGAGCAATTCTATCCCACTGAGTTTACCTGACCAACTCTCTGGAAAGCTTATTACCAAATCGGTCTTACCGAGTTTGTGTAATCGGTCTTACCGAGATTATGTTATGCCCTAACCCTAACCGAATCGGTCTCACCGAGATGCATGTCAGTCCCACTGAAAATCACTAATGGTCAGTAGGTTTACTAAATCGGTCCGACCGAGTTTAACGATTCGGTCCCACCGAGTTTGGTAAATTGTGTGTAACGGTTAGATTTTGTGTGGAGGCTATATATACCCCTCCACCTCCTCTTCATTCGTGAAGAGAGCCATCAGAATGAACCTACACTTCCAACTTACCATTTCTGAGAGAGAACCACCTACTCATGTGTTGAGGCCAAGATATTCCATTCCTACCATATGAATCTTGATCTCTAGCCTTCCCAAGTTGCTTTCCACTCAAATCTTCTTTCCACCAGATCCAAAATCTATGAGAGAGAGTTGAGTGTTGGGGAGACTATCATTTGAAGCACAAGAGCAAGGAGTTCATCATCAACGCACCATTTGTTACTTCTTGGAGAGTGGTGTCTCCTAGATTGGCTAGGTGTCACTTGGGAGCCTCCGACAAGATTGTGGAGTTGAACCAAGGAGTTTGTAAGGGCAAGGAGATCGCCTACTTCGTGAAGATCTACCGCTAGTGAGGCAAGTCCTTCATGGGCGACGGCCATGGTGGGACAGACAAGGTTGCTTCTTCGTGGACCCTTCTTGGGTGGAGCCCTCCGTGGACTCGCGCAGCCATTACCCTTCGTGGGTTGAAGTCTCCATCAACGTGGATGTACGATAGCACCACCTATCGGAACCACGCCAAAAACATCCGTGTCTCCAATTGCGTTTGAATCCTCCAAACCCTTCCCTTTACTTTCTTGCAAGTTGCATGCTTTAATTTCCGCTGCCTATATACTCTTTGCATGCTTGCTTGAATTGTGTGATGATTGCTTGACTTGTCCTAAAGTTGCTAAAATTTGCCAAACTCTAAAATTGGGAAAAGGTTAAGTTTTTATTGGTCAAGTAGTCTAATCACCCCCCCCCCTTAGACATACTTCAAGGTCCTACAAGTAGTATCAGAGCATTGGTCTCCATTTTCTTTGATTTCCATAGCTTTTGGTGGTCATAGCCTTGGTTTCACAACCTAGGAGAGTATGGTGTCTAGCGAGGGTAATTATCACTGTAGAGGTCCTTACTTTGATGGTACTAATTTTGCTAGTTGGAAGCATAAGATGAAAATGCATATTCTTGGACATAACCCTGCCGTTTGGGCAATTCTTTGTATTGGCTTGCAAGGTGAATTTTTTGATGGGAGAGAACCGAACCGTGAAGCTAATGCGGAAGAATTGAAGATGCTGCAATACAACGCTCAAGCATGCGATATCATCTTCAACGGATTGTGCCCCGAAGAATTCAACAAAATCAGCCGTCTTGAGAATGCAAAGAAAATTTGGGATACTTTGATTGATATGCATGAAGGTACTGAGTCCTTCAAGGAATCCAAGTTGGATGTGCTCCAAAGTCAGCTTGACAAGTTCAAAATGAAGGATGGTAAAGGTGTCGTTGAAATGTACTCTAGGCTTGCTCTTATCACAAATGAGATTGCCGGCTTAGGGAGTGAAGAGATGACCGACAAATTCATCATCAAGAAAATCCTAAGAGCATTGGATGGAAAGTATGATACCGTGTGCACATTGATCCAAATGATGCCAAACTACAAAGATCTCAAGCCAACGGAAGTCATTGGAAGAATTGTTGCTCATGAGATGTCACTCAAGGATAAGGAGGAACTTCACAACAAGTCAAGTGGTGCTTACAAAGCCTCAAGTGAAGCCCCCACATCATCAAGTGAGAAACAAACCTTCAATGAAGAATTGAGACTAATGGTGAAGAACTTCAACAAATTCTACAAGAGTAGAAGCAAAGAAAGAAGCTCTAAGTCAAGGTCTTACAATGACAAGAGATCTTCTAGTCGTGAGCGCAATTGCTACAATTGTGGGAGACCCGGACACTATTCCAATGAGTGTATGACACCCTACAAAAGAAGAGAAGATTCTCCAAGAAGAAGAAGCAAAAGAGAAGAATCACCACCAAGGGAGAGGAGGAGTAGAGATGATCGTTATGAACGAAGACCCTCACGGAGAAGCAAGGATTCGGAAAGGAAGGACAAGTCATCAAGGAGCTACACAAAACGAAGACATCAAGCTCATGTTGGTGAATGGGTTTCCGGCTCCGACTCCGACAATCACTCCGAGAGAAGCTATCACTCCGACTCCGAATATACTCAAGATGAAGGTGTTGCCGGTCTAGCACTTGTGTCAACCAACTCCTACGACATATTTGATTCACCAAATGAAGGTGTTGGAAGATGCTTCATGGCCAAAGGTCCAAAGGTAACACATCCTGAGTATGTTGATTTCAATAGTGATGAAGATGACTTGCTCGTGGATGATGATTTACTTGTTGACACCTCTAGTGATGAATACTATGATGAAACATCAATTAATCAAGATAAAATGAATGGCAATGATAAGAGAAGATTGAGCTTCTAACTAAAGAACTAAACACTCTTAAGTTGGCTCATGAAACTATCTTCGAAGATCATCGAGAACTTTTAAGGGCTCATGAGAAGTTACGCTTTGAAAAGCTCAATCTTGAGCAAGAGCATGAGTTCTTAAAAGCAATCAATGATGATCTCCGCAAGAAAAGTTCTTCTTACATTGCCAAGCATTTACTCTTATCTACTTACATGCCTCAAGTCAAGTCTAGTAACAAGTACAAGAAAGATACTTCCTCTAGTAGTAAGAATAATAATGTCAAATCCAATATTGTTGCTTCTAGTAGTTCTCTTGATTCCACTAATGATTCTCTTAGCCAAGTTACACTTGAGAAAGAAAATAGCTTATTGAAGGGAATTATAGAGAAAGGTGTTTACAAGAGCCTTGCCGGGAGTAAGCAATTCGAGGAAATTGCACGCAAGCAAGGAAGGTACCGGAAGAATCAAGGTGTTGGTTTTGAACGAAAGTTCAATGCCAATGGAGTTGAGTGGGAAGAAGATCAATACCCCAAGACAAAGTTTGTTCCTCAACAAGAGAAGTATGATCCTACTTCCTTCAAGGGAACACAAGCTCAAGATGATCTTCCACCACAAGACCACAAGAACAAAGGCAAGGACAAGCTTCAAGAAGAGATTGATGCATTTGAAGAAGCACCTAAAGCCTCGTTCAAGTGGGTTCCCAAGACTGCGTCAAGTTCTAATTCATCAAGTACAACTACAACTCCAAGGATTCCCATCAAGATGATGTGGATCCCGAAGAAGAAGAACTAGAAAGTTCTTGAGGGTGACGCCGCCAACATTCTTCACTCATATCATTATGGCAAGAACAAGTGCAATCAACTTCCACATCCTGCACTAGTTCAAGGAGTCACAAATCCTCATGTTGGTAAGGCAAGGGACAAGGTAACCTAATGATTTCATGGACATCATCTTTTGTGTGCATCACTCTATGTCTATGGATACTCTTGTTTGTTCCTTGTGGGACTAACCCATGTAGGTAAGTTGAAAGTGCAACTCACTCCAAAGGATTGCTCCAAATGATCTACATCAACATTGAGCATCTACATCTTCAACACCTACATGAAGTCATCATCGACAAAACCCAAGGTTAGTCCATCCCTCTAAGGGGGGATCTCACATCTAGGGGGAGCTTAACTCTAAGAATTGAGTCAAAGCAACCCTAATGGTGTGAACACATCAATGCATTATGTAAAAGTGGTAACCCCACTTGAGCTTAAACGATGAGTATGACCTATGATCAAATGTTCTCATTTGACTCCTAAGTCAATATACTCATATATAGATGACCTAGTCATCTCCAATTGTTTGATAGATGCTAGAATTGGTTATGCATGCTTTGCCACATATTTCATTTGTCATTTTATTGTGTGAGCATGTTGGTTGCATATTTTACTCATTCAAGGACATCCACTTGTTGTTTTGATTGATTGGTTTCTTTTTCTTTGGCCAAGTGGATGGACAAGAATGCCTAAGAACCTTCTCTAGCTATCTATGCTTTTCTCGTCTCAAACTCTATTCATGCTACATCACAAAATTTGATCAAGTCAGATTCGAACCACTCTATGTGAGGAGCACTTGGAGTCCCCAATTCGTCATAGACTTAAACTTCCAAAACTTCTTTGTGATTTTCGGTCTGACCGATTCCTCCATTTCGGTCCTACCGAGATCATCAAGTTGATCTAGGTTTTCAATCTCGATGCAACCGATTTGAACTTTTTGGTCACACCGAGTTGCTATAACTGTACACAGTTATGCATCTCGGTGCCACCGAGTTGTTCCACTCGGTCACACCGACAGGGTCGGGCTATATATAGCCACGGGCAAAATTTTGGAAATTTCTCCGAAACCCTTCGCCCGCGCAATAGCTCGCTCTGCCATCGGAGGTCTTCGGATTGTCTCCTCGTCACCAGCAGCCTCCTGTCGCTGGTCTCCGCCGCCGTCAATGGATTTCGTCCCCGCCGTTGCCGCCGTAGCGAGTCCATCGCCAAGTTAGGGTATGGACTCAATCTTTGTGCTATCCACGTCTGATTCCTAGCACATTGTATTCGTATTGATTCTTGCCACGATTGAGACTCTTCTATCTAGCCAAAGTAATCCATAGATTAGATGAGATTCAAATTTTTAGGTTTAGGTTTCCGCCGAAACCATCTCGGACCCACCGAGTTGAAAAACTTGGTCTCACCGATTTGGCTTATGCCATTGCACTAGTGACTCTCGGTCTGACAGAGAATTACTAATCGGTGCGACCGATTTGAGGATTCTGTGAAACCCTAGCAGTCTCGGTGCCACCGAACTGAGACTCGGTCCAACCGAGTTCATCAGTTTAGGTTCCAAAACTGCTTCGGTATCACCGAGTTTGCGAATCGATTGATCCGAAATGCTTTCTGTGGAAAACTAAAACTGAACTTTTGAATCATTCTTTTGCAAAAATCTCTGCATTTTGTGATGCTCATCTATTCTATCTCATCTATAACTCTTCACAGGGTCAGCAGCCAGCTTTTGCAGTATGTCAGATCAGAGTGACAGCCAGAACAGGTCAGAAGAGCAGATGGACTTGAGTGAGGGCACTAGTCCCTCAACTTCAGATGAAGGGAGCAGAAGTACTCCTAGCAATTTGCCTAAGGCTGCTACTAGGCAAAGGAGGAAAAGTTCAGATTCAGAGGATGAAGATTACAAAGCTGAGGAAGATGAGGCTACTTCCAAGAAGGTAGTTCTCAAGAAAGAATATGGCTCTGCACAGAGCACTATACCAGGTCTGAAGAAGAAAGTTCCTTCCAAGAGGACACCAATGCCAAAGGCCAGAAAGTCCACTCAAGTGCCAGCTCAGGCTCAACCCAAAGAGGCACCTGCAAGGAAAGATACATCATCCAAACCTCAGAAAGTTCCTACTGGAGAGACTATGAAATTCACAATTGAGTCAGAGGATGATGGGGCTCAAGACAAGAAGAAGAGAGCTAGAACCACAACTACCAAGGTCCTTGGAAAGCCCTCAATGAGAAGGATTCTGAAGAAGAGGAAGAGGATGCTGCACCAGCACCTAAGGCACCTAAGCTTATGGGTGATGCAATCAGATCAGGGGCTGCAACATCTAATCCCAAGGATGAACCCAAAGCTGCCTCCAAGGCCAAGCAAGTTCCAAAGAGGAATACTAGGAGTATTCCAGCTGCTGAGAAGAACAAGGCCCCAGTGCCCAATGTTGCTGAAGAAGATGAAGAAGGTCAGGTCTTAAGAAAGCTCAAGCCCAAGATACCAGACCACAATGATGCCCATCCTGTGGCTGAGTACATGAGAATCAGGAAGGATTCAGGGCTGAGACTGTGGAGGATGGAAGATCCATATGCTTCAAGAAGAAGAACTGCTGTTGACTACAGGTTCCATACAAAGGAACAACACGACTTTTATGAAACAATTCTGTTGGACAAGAAGCCCATAGTTTGTGACATGAGGTGGGTCAACTGGACCTACATCAAGGAAAATGAGCAGCACTACCCTGGAGTGCAAGAAAGCTTTGTTGCTTGTGGAGTTGCTGATTATGTTGGACAGAAGTTCACCCACTGGAATGATGAGCTTATCATGTAGTTCTACTCCACAACACATTTTTACCCAGATGGTAGAATTGTTTGGATGTCTGAAGGTACAAGGTACCAATCCACTGTTGAAGAATGGGCAAGTCTGATAAATGCCCCCAAGGAAAATGAGGATGACCTAGACATTTATGCAAAGAAGAAGTTGGGTCATAATTCAATGGCTCACATGTACAAGGAAATCCCAGACAAGGCAGTAGAGACTCACAAGTTTGGATCAGTTCACTTTCTGCTGTCAGGGTTGCCAACCATCAATTGGATCCTGAGGCACACCTTGTTGCCCAAGTCTGGTGACCATAACATGATCAGAGGGCATGCCATCAACATGCTGCATGTGTTTGATGTGCCACAGAAGTTCAAAGTCATGAGCCTGATGATTGAAACAATCAAGAGGACTCCAGCAGATCAGAAGAGGAGCTGTGGATATGCACCTCAGATTCAGGAATTGATCAACTCAAAGATGGGCACAGGGAGATATCAATTGGATAAGGAACATTTTCCACTTTATCCAGACTTTGAGGACAATGAGGTTGTCATGAATGAAGATGATCCACAATCAGTTCAAGCTCAGGAGAAGAAGGAGAAGGCAAAGAAGGAAAAGGCTGCCAAGATGCCAACTCAAGAGGAGGCATCTGAATATTTCTTGAAGACCAAACAGGAGCAGCTTGGTTACTTGATAGCATCTACACTGAGGATTGAGAAGGGACTGGCCACCCTCACTCAGAATCAAGAGAGCCTTGAGAGAATCATGGAACTAAAGTTTCATGACTTCGATGTTAAAGTAACTGAGATTCAGTCAGTTGTAGAGCAGCTACAGGATGATATGCAGGAGAGGCAGGGCAAGACTACCACAAATGTGTTTGCCAGAGTGCCCAGAGCCCAGAGGTCAGTTGCAGTGCCAGTGACAGACACTAGAGCAACAATTTCAGCACCAGCCATAGCACCTACAGTTCCAGTGCAACCAGCTCCAGCATCCACTCCAGCACCCTCTACTTCAACTGAAGCTTTCGTCCTTGGAGTTATCAGGACACCACCACCAGAAGATCAAGCCTGAGAGACGATCTAGCACTATGCATTTTCTATGAACTTTTTGGTAACTTGTTGCCAAAGGGGGAGAAAAATGTATAGATCATAGGCTTCGAGAGAGAGAGTGTTGCTTTTATTCTCTCTTGCTTTATTTGGTGGTCTTTCAAACTTTGTTTGCTTTTGGTTGAGATACTATGCTTTTGAGACATTCATGATCATGTGTTTGATCATAAGCTACACTTATGCATGATTGATGATATTATCCTATCTATCTTATGTGATCATTCACTATGCTTGATGATGAGTGCATGTATTCAATGTTTATTATTTTGAGCGCTCCACCAAGATGTATGTGACATGGAAGAGTAACCCATGAGCCTAATTCATTGTGCATTTGCAGTCCAAAGCAAATCTTAAACTATGCACAAATTTAGGGGGAGCTCTTGCTTATCACATACTTCTCAAAGTGACGATGTTATTCAATTCTATTATCATTTGTCGAAGCTTTGATCTATATGTTGTCATCAATTACCAAAAAGGGGGAGATTGAAAGTGCAACTATCCCTAGGTGGTTTTGGTAATTCATAACAACATATAGCTCATTGAGCTAATGCTATTCCAAGACTATTATTTCAGGAAAGCTTAATGAATGGCATGGCATGGATGATGAAAGTGGATCCCTCAAAATACTAAGGACAAAGGATTGGCTCAAGCTCAAAAGCTCAAGACTCTTCATTTTATATTTTAGTGATCCAAGATCACATTGAGTCTATAGGAAAAGCCAATACTATCAAGGAGGGATGAGGTGTTGCTTAATGAGCCTCTTGCTTCATGTGCTTTGTGATATGCTCCAAAACCCTCAACTACTTTCCCACATCCACAAATGACCTAAACCCAAAGCCAAATCGGTCACACCGATTCTTCCTCTCCGGCGCCACCGATTCCAAAAGTCATAGCCACTGCCACAAACCCTAAGCAAATTGGTCTTACCGATAGGGATCTCGGTCTCACCGAGATTACATTATGCCCTAACCCTAACCGAATCGGTCTCACCGAGATGCATGTCAGTCCCACCGATAATCACTAACGGTCACTAGGTTTACTAAATCGGTCCGACCGAGTTTAACGATTCGGTCCCACCGAGTTTGGTAAATTGTGTGTAACGGTTAGATTTTGTGTGGAGGCTATATATACCCCTCCACCTCCTCTTCATTTGTGAAGAGAGCCATCAGAACGAACCTACACTTCCAACTTACCATTTCTGAGAGAGAACCATCTACTCATGTGTTGAGGCCAAGATATTCCATTCCTACCATATGAATCTTGATCTCTAGCATGCCCAAGTTGCTTTCCACTCAAATCTTCTTTCCACCAGATCCAAAACCTATGAGAGAGAGTTGAGTGTTGGGGAGACTATCATTTGAAGCACAAGAGGAAGGAGTTCATCATCAACGCACCATTTGTTACTTCTTGGAGAGTGGTGTCTCCTAGATTGGCTAGGTGTCACTTGGGAGCCTCCGACAAGATTGTGGAGTTGAACCAAGGAGTTTGTAAGGGCAAGGAGATCGCCTACTTCGTGAAGATCTACCGCTAGTGAGGCAAGTCCTTTGTGGGCGACGGCCGTGGTGGGATAGACAAGGTTGCTTCTTCGTGGACCCTTCTTGGGTGGAGCCCTCCGTGGACTCGCGCAACTGTTACCCTTCGTGGGTTGAAGCCTCCATCAACGTGGATGTACGATAGCACCACCTATTGGAACCACGCCAAAAACATCCGTGTCTCCAATTGCGTTTGAATTCGCCAAACCCTTCCCTTTACTTTCTTGCAAGTTGCATGCTTTAATTGCCGCTGCCTATATACTCTTTGCATGCTTGCTTGAATTGTGTGATGAATGCTTGACTTGTCCTAAAGTAGCTAAAATCTGCCAAACTCTAAAATTTGGAAAAGGTTAAGTTTTTATTGGTCAAGTAGTCTAATCACCCCCCCTCTAGACATACTTCAAGGTCCTACACATATGAGCTAATCGAGCATGCAAAACAGAATGTTTATCTGAAGGTTTAGAGTTTGGCACATACAAATTTACTTGGAACGGCAGGTAAATACCGCATATAGGTAGGTATAGTGGACTCATATGGAACAACTTTGGGGTTTAAGGAGTTTGGATGCACAAGCAGTATTCCCGCTTAGTACAGGTGAAGGCTAGCAAAAGATTGGGGAGCGACCAACTGAGAGAGCGACAACAGTCGTAAACATGCATTAAAATTAATTTACACATAATACAAACATGAGTAGGATATAATCCACCATGAACATAAATATCATGAAGGCTATGTTGATTTGATTCAACTACATGCGTGAACATGTGCCGAGTCGAGTCACTCAATTCATTTAAAGGAGGATACCATCCCATCATACCACATCATAATCATTCTAATAGCATGTTGGCACGCAAGGTAAACCATTATAACTCATAGCTAATCAAGCATGGCACAAGCAACTATAATCTCTAAATGTCATTGCAAATATGTTTACTTCATAATAGCTGACTCAGGAACGATGAATCATCATATTTACAAAAACAAGAGAGGTCGAGTTCATACCAGCTTTTCTCATCCCAATAAGTCCATCATATATCATCATTATTGCCTTTCACTTGCATGATCGAACGATGTGTATAATAATAAGAGTGCACGTGCATTGGACTAAGCTGGAATCTGCAAGCATTCAACTCAAGAAACAAGACAAGTAATATGGGCTCTAAGTTAAATAAACAATCATGCATATGAGAGCCACTAAGCATTTTCAATATAGTCTTCTCGACCCCCAAGGAAAGGAAAAGAAATAAAAACTATTTACACGGGAAAGCTCCCAACAAGCAAACGAAGGACGGGAAATATTTTTGGGTTTTCTTTTTAATTACTACAACAAAGAAATAAACTACTACTAATTTTTTTTGGTTTTTTTCTTAAGGTTTATTAAACACACAAGAAGAAAGCAGGAAAAAGAAAATAAACTAGCATGGATATTACAGTGAAAGAGTATGAGCACCGACATCTAGCAATGAGTGTGTGTGAACATAAATGTAATGTCGATGGGAAATACGTACTCCCCCAAGCTTAGGCTTTTGGCCTAAGTTGGTCTATTGCCAGGGACAGCCTGGCGGATACTCGTAGGTGAAGCTGGGGTCATACTGTGACGAAGAAGGCTCCGGCTGCCACTGGCTGGCAGCTTCCTCTGGATCCCAAGAATAAACAGATAGTCGTGGAGGCTCATCTTGTGGCTCCGGTTCCGGGGCTGGTGCAGGATTCCGATAGGCTTGAACAGCTGCCCATGGAACGACGTGAGGACCTGCAGATAAGTTAAACAAAGAAGGGGCAGGCAAAGTAATAGTCTCAGGGTGATGTTTATCAAAGTATAATTTGTATTTGAGCTCCCCTTCGCGACTCTTAACAAGAAAGTCATGCGCTATCATACTCTTATAATCTAAATAAGCACGGGGCAGTGCTGTTTCTTCTTTCTCCTCATGCCTAATAGGTACTTCAAAATGTTCAGCTAGGCGTGAAGCATAAATGCCTCCAAAGATGCGGCCCTTAGTATGGTTCAGAGTTAACCGTCTAGCAACAATTCCACCCATACTAACAGAATTTTTGCGTTATAAACCATGGAACAAAATAATGATATCAGGAATACTAAGGTTCCCACAGTTCCCGCGTCCAATCAAGCAACGACTAGCAAATAAGGCAAAGTAGCGTAAAACAGGAAAATGTATGCTAGTGATCCTTGCATCAGAAACCTTCCTGGTTTCTCCCATCGTGATGGTGTTAATAAAAGCTTCTACTTCGTTATGGTGGGGTTCTTCTAAGGTGCCCTCAAAGGGTATTCTGCAAACCTCACAGAATTCCGCTAATGTCATCTCTTTAACAATGTCATATAAATGAAACTCTACTGTTGGAGGTGATTTCTTAGGGAAAAAGTAGAAGTTTTGCACAGAAGTATTTGTGAGTAAGAGATACTGATGACGTTGGTCGTGGAGGAAGTCGGTGAGGCCAGCATTCTCAATCAATAAATAGAAATCTTCATAAATCCCAGCTCTCCTCAAGAAGTCATTGGAAGGCCATTCACATGGCCGGACCTCCGCGGTGCGAGGCAAATTAAATTTGGGCTTCTGCTCTTCTTCCTTTTGTTTTTCCTTCGAGCTTCGGCTCGATGAGCCCCTCAAAAGTCTCTTCATTATTTTCTGAAACAATCTAAAATTTTTAGTAACTTCAAATAAAAGAGAACCAACTTCAATAAAATTGATAGTAACAACTCCCACAAGTGCCTAGAGCCTATATAAAGCAATGGAACTACTTGGAACCATATAAATTTGACATGAAAGCTCAAGAACATGGTCACCTATGAAGCACAAATTTGCAATGAATAAAGCACTAGAACAAAAACTAATTGGACCAATGGAGGAGTCACATACCAAGGAACAATCTCCCCAAGCAGTTTTGCAAGAGGTGCTTTGAGCAAGGAGATCGAAAATCACAGCAACGGGGGCTGGAACTCGTGCTTGAGTTAGTTTTTCGTGTTTGTGTGAGACAGAGGAAGAAGATGGGTGCAGGGATAAGTGGAGGAGGGCCACCGTGGGCTCACGAGGCAGGGGGGCGCGCCCAGGGGGTAGGGCGCGCCTTCCACCCTCGTGGCCAGGTGGCAGCTCCCCTCGCGGTAATTTTTTGCACAGTAAATCCTCAAATATTCCCGAAAAAATCATATTAAATTGGCATAACATTCTGAGAACTTCTATTTTCGGGATATTTTTATATTGCACGGATAAGTCAGGAGACAGTAAGAAAAATACTATTTTACTTTATTTCTACTAAATAACAGAAAATATAAAAAGGGTACAGAAGGTTGTGCTTCTAGTTTCATCCATCTCGTGATCATCAAAATGAACCCACTAACAAGGTTGATCAAGTCTTGTTAACAAACTCATTCCGAAATCACGGAACCGGAGAAATTTCGAATAACACTAAGTTACCTCAACGGGGATATGGAAATCCCCAACAATAAGAATATCATACTTGTTCTTGATAGTAGGGAGAGGAAATTCAAAACCTCCAAATATAATCGATGGAATTCTTCCAATAGAGTTGATACTATAAACTTGAGGTTGTTTTCTCGGAAAGTGTACCGTGTGCTCATTGCCATTAACATGAAAAGTGACATTGCCTTTGTTGCAATCAATAACATCCCCTGCAGTATTAAGGAAAGGTCTTCCAAGAATAATAGACATACTATCATCCTCGAGAATATCAAGAATAAGAAAGTCCGTTAAAATAGTAACGTTTGCAACCACAACAGGCACATCCTCACAAATACCGACAGGTATAGCAGTTGATTTATCAGCCATTTGCAAAGATATTTCAGTAGGTGTCAACTTATTCAAGTCAAGTCTATGATATAAAGAGAGAGGCATAACACTAACACCGGCTCCAAGATCACATAAAGCAGTTTTAACATAATTTCTCTTAATGGAGCATGGTATAGTAGGTACTCCTGGATCTCCAAGTTTCTTTGGTATTCCACCCTTAAAAGTATAATTAGCAAGCATGGTGGAAATTTCAGCTTCAGGTATCTTTCTTTTATTAGTAATGATATCCTTCATATACTTAGCATAAGGATTGGTTTCGGAGGAAAAGGCATGGGTTTCTGAACCCATGGTTCCCTTTCTTTACCATGTTTCCTAGCAACAAAATCTCTTTTATCATAACGTTGATTCCTTGATTGTGGGTTATCAAGATCAACAGCAGGTTCAACTTCTACATCATTATCATTACTAGGTTGAGCATCAACATGAACATTATCATTAACATTATCACTAGGTTCATGTTCATCACCTGATTGTGTTTCAGCATCAGAAACAGAGATATCATTCAGATCCTCAGGTGGTTCAGCAATAGGTTCACTAGAAGTTTGTAAAGTCCTATCATTTTCTTCCTCTTAGAAGAACTAGGTACATCAGTATTATTTCTCTGAGAATCTTGCTCGATTCTCTTAGGGTGGCGTTCAGGATACAAAGGTTCCTGAGTCATTCTACCAGTTCTAGTAGCCACTCTAACAGCATAATCATTTTTCTTACTATTCATTTCATCAAGCACTTCTTTGTGAGCTTTAAGTACTTGTTCTACTTGAGTGGTAACCATAGAAGCATGTTTGCTAACAAGTTTAAGTTCACCTCTAATATCAACCATATAATCACCCAAGCGTTTGATCATAAAGGTATTCTGTTTTAATTGTCTACCAAAATAAGCATTAAAGTCATCTTGCTTAAACATAAAGTCATCAAACTCATCCAAGCACTGACTAGCAATTTTAGTAGGAGGGACTTCAGCTTTATCATATCTATAGAGAGAATTTACCTTTACTACCTATGTTGGGATATCGAGAGGTTCTTCAGTAAATAAGTAATTGAGATCATAAACTTCTCCAACAAGTGGTAAATTAAGACCATGTATTTCTTCAATAGGAGGTAAATTCTTAACATCTTAAGCTTTAATACCTTTTTCTTTCATAGATTTCTTTGCCTCTTGCATATCTTCGGTACTGAGAAATAGAACACCTCTCTTCTTCAGAGTTGGTTTAGGAATAGGCTCAGTAATTGGCTCTAGAACTGGCTCAGGTGGCTCAGGAGGTGCCCAATTATTTTCATTTGTCAACATATTATTCAATAGAATTTCAGCTTCATACGGTGTTCTTTCCCTGAAAAGAGAACCAGCACAACTATCCAGGTAATCTCTGGAAGCATCAATTAGTCCATTATAAAAGATATCAAGTATTTCAGGTTTCTTAAGAGGATGATCAGGCAAAGCATTAAGTAACTTGAGAAGCCTCCCCCAAGCTTGTGGGAGACTCTCTTCTTCAATTTGCACAAAGTTGTATATTTCCCTCAAAGCAGCTTGTTTCTTATGAGCAGGGAAATATTTAGCAGAGAAGTAATAAATCATATCCTGGGGACTTTGCACACAACCAGGATCAAGAGAATTAAACCATGTCTTAGCATCACCCTTTAATGAGACCGGAAATATTTTGAGTAAATAAAGGTAGCGTGATCTCTCATTATTAGTAAACAGGGCAGCTATATCATTTAACTTAGTAAGATGTGCCACAACAGTTTCAGATTCATAGCCATAAAAAGGATCACAACCAAAGTAATTATATCTGGATCAATAGAAAAATCATAATAATCCTTATCGGGAACACAAATAGGTGAAGTAGCAAAAGCAGGGTCGGGTCTCATTCTATCTCTAAAAGATTCTTTACTCCATTTAACTAGCAGCCTCTTAAGTTCATATCTATCCTGACAAGCAAAAATAGCTGCAGAAGATTCCGCATCAAAAAGATAACCCTCAGGAATAGAATGCATATTCTCATCATCACTATCATCATCGTATTCAGGTTCAATAATTTCTCTTTCTCTAGACCTAGCAATTTGCTCATCAAGAAATTCACCAAGGGGCACAGTAGTATCAAGCATAGAAGTAGTTTCATCATAAGTATCATGCATAGCAGAAGTGGCATCATCAATAACATGCGACATATCAGAATTCATAGCAGTAGCAGGTTTAGGTGTTGCAAACTTACTTATAACAGAAGGAGAATCTAGTGCAAGGCTAGATGGCAGTTCCTTACCTCCCCTCGTAGTTGAGGGCAAAATAGTAGTTCGATCATCTTTCAAGTTCTTCATAGTGTCCAACAGATATAAATCCCAAGTGACTCAAATAATAGAGCTATGCTCCTCGGCAACGGCGCCAGAAAAAGGTCTTGATAACCCACAAGTATAGGGGATCACATCAGTTTTCGAGGGTAGAGTATTCAACCCAAATTTATTGATTTGACACAAGGGGAGCCAAAGAATATTCTCAAGTATTAGTAGCTGAGTTGTCAATTCAACCACACCTGGAAACTTAGTATCTGCAGCAGAGTGTTTAGTAGCAAAGTAATATGATAGTGGTGGTAACGGTAACAAAAGTAAAGACAACAAAAGTAATGCTTTTGGTATTTTGTAGTGATTGTAACAGTAGCAACGGAAAAGTAAATAGGTGAGAACCAGTATATGGAAAACTCGTAGGCACCAGATTAGCGATGGATAATTATGCCGGATGCGGTTCGTCATGTAACAGTCATAACATAGGGTGACACAGAACTAGCTCCAGTTCATCAATGTAATGTAGGCATGTATTCCGTATATAGTCATACGTGCTTATGGAAAAGAACTTGCATGACATCTTTTGTCCTACCCTCTCGTGGCAGCGGGGTCCTATTGGAAACTAAGGGATATTGGCCTCCTTTTAATAGAGAACCGGAACAAAGCATTAGCACATAGTGAATACATGAACTCCTCAAACTATGGTCATCACCGGGAGTGGTCCTGATTATTGTCACTTCGGGGTTGCCGGATCATAACACATAGTAGGTGACTATAGACTTGCAAGATAGGATCAAGAACACACATATATTCATGAAAACATAATAGGTTGAGATCTGAAATCATGGCACTCGGGCCCTAGTGACAAGCATTAAGCATAGCAAAGTCATAGCAACATCAATCTCAGAACATAATGGATACTAGGGATCAAACCCTAACAAAACTAACTCGATTACATGATAAATCTCATCCAACCCATCACTGTCTAGCAAGCCTACGATGGAATTACTCACGCACGGCGGTGAGCATCATGAAATTGGTGATGGAGGATGGTTGATGATGACAACGATGACGAATCCCCCTCTCCGGAGCCCCGAACGGACTCCAGATCAGCCCTCCCGAGAGAGATTAGGGCTTGGCGGTGGCTCCGTATCGTAAAACATGATGATTTCTTCTCTCTGATTTTTTTCTCCCCGAAAGCCAATATATGGAGTTGGAGTTGGCATCGGAGGGCCACCAGGGGGCCCACAAGGTAGGGGGCGCGCCCAGGGGGGGCCCACCCTCATGGACAGGGTGTGGGCCCCCTGGTCTTCATCTTTGGCGAGGATTTTTTATTGTTTTTTCTAAGGTGTTCCGTGGAGTTTCAGGTCATTCCGAGAACTTTTATTTTCTGCACATAAAACAACACCATGGCAGTTCTGCTGAAAACAACGTCAGTCCGGGTTAGTTCCATTCAAATCATACAAGTTAGAGTCCAAAACAAGGGCAAAAGTGTTTGGAAAAGTAGATACGACGAAGACGTATTAGTGTGTTTGGTTGCATTCTCATCTCAATATTGTTGTTTCCTCTTCGTGTATTTTTGTCAACCTACTAGTGTGGACTCATGCACCCTTCATGCACTCTGCCAAACACCCAAAAGTGGGTCGACAAGGGAAAGTTTGCTCCCATCCCGTGCACCCTTCATACACCCTGCCTAACACTATTCGTGCTTCATATGGTTCATGTTTCGTGGAGTACTATAGCACCGTACTCTCTGTGGGCTGTGGACCTAGTTCTGTTAACATTGATCTCATCGTTCATTCTCGACCGGACAGTCGAAAAAGCGGTACTATGTTACATATAGGAGTAGTTGACATGCACACAACATCATTTGTTATCGTCATATCTTACTACACTAGCAACAAGATTGTGCAGTACTGATGTATGAACCACTGCACATGCCTAGTAGTAGGAGCACTGTGTATGTTCAAGTGGCTGCCGTGTTTCGCACTCCTCCGTCATAAGAGTGGAAACGCTTGCTGTAATCATTTTTTTCTTTAGAAAAACAGTGGACACACTCTACTATGCGGATCCTCCTCCAGCCATGCACTAAATTACTCACTTTCGCCGACGTGTGGGACAGCCAGCACCTGGGTCCACCAGCCATGCACTAAATTACTCCATAGTAGAGTGAAGGTAGACTACCCCGATCGAATCGCCGCAGTAATGCCTAATGAGCCATCAAATAAAAAAAAAACCTCATTTCCAGTAGTAAGTTGGACGGACGAAGAAACCATCATTTCACTCTTCTCTCTCAGCTTCCTCTCTTGAAGAAAATCCCCACTCGCTTCACTTCTCCCACGTCTTGTTCCTCCTTTCACTCTTCTCTCTCAGCTTTCTCTCTTGGATGGACGCCGGAGCACCGGCCGACGTGATGTCTATGGCTCTAGCCAAAACCGTCGAGGATCATGGTACGAAGAAGCGCAAGCACCCCGCCGAGACTACCGCAGACAAGCTCAAAGCCATCGCCCTGTCCAAGCCCCCCTCTCCGGGATCCCTCATTAAGCAAGTCCAGGTAATGTCTCTTGTTGACGATCTTTTTCTCGATCTTGATCGTGTTTTTTCATCTAACACGTAGTACTAGTACTGGTAGTACAACTTTTTGGGTGACCTTGCATGTGATTTTAGTGTGCCAAATGACGGTTCTAAATTCCTCTTTTGACCAAAACATGCGAGAGGTTGACACTGATTTCTTATAGATTACTTTCAACTACTCCCTCTGTCCCAAATTTCTTGTCTTAGATTTGTCTAGATATGGATGTATCTAATACTAAAATGTGACTTGATACATCTGTATCTAGACAAATCTAAGACAAGAATTTTGGGACGGAGGGAGCACTTTACGAACATCAATGCTACCTTTTAAGACGGTATATTTGCCTCAGTAACTTGTGTTATGGATATTGCAAGTAATCCCTCTGCTCTCATGCCTTTGAAGACATGTTCTAGTGTCTTTGTTCACTCATTTTTGTGCGTATATGTAGTCATATATGGAGTATAATATCGAAAATCATCTTATATTTCTGAATGGAGGTAGTAATAAAATATGGTTTCTGTTTGAATTAGAATCAGGTCCGCGGTGGAGATGAAGTTCTCAAAGTCATGCCATGTGAACTGGAAGACCTGATGATGAGTTCTACTGCTGAACTATCCAGCTGTTGTGTCCTTGTCGCCATGTGTCCTGAACTAGTGTTTTCCTGTAGCATTGTTGTCAGGCGTGTTCTTGAGGCTGTACTTGACCACAACAATTTCCTAGCTGTGCCTTCGATTATGAAGGGTGTGGTTCTTGTAAAGCTTCCCAACAAATCTGATGCGGCCTGTCTTCATCATCATGTTTATGAGTGGAAAGACCACTCTGTTAGGTTCTCCAAGGTTGACAAGATGGTGGTGGTGCATGTAGACATCTCACACGAAGTCCATGGCCTAGTCAGTTATGCGGGGTTCATCCCGTAGGTTGGTGGCAAAAAATAGTTTGCAGAGTTTAGTTAGTGCAACTTTGCTTGTCTGTAGTAAGTACTATTGTTCAGTACTGTATTTGTGTTTGTGAACCCTGTATTGTTTATTAGTACTGCTGCTTTTGGTGTGTGGTCAGTCCTGAGAATGGTCTATGTTAATGTCTGTCCACTCAATTCAGTCTGTATATTTTGAAGTATCCAGATCATATTTTTGTGAGGACGGTTTATCAATTATGGTTACACTCCAATATCTGTATGCATTGCAGGGTTTATCGCACCCACCATGATTTCCAGTCCCATGGATGTTCGGTCCATACGATTTGTCACGACCTTTGGACTGTCCTGCTTGTGGGAGTAGGCGGGGCCCCTGCATGCCACGTGTGGTTGGACGATCAATCTTTTGTTTACTACTTCAACATAGTGATTTCCTGGTAAGGATTCACTCATGTCACATCAAGTAAATCTTATTGATTTACTGTCTAAATCTTATTGATTTAATGTCATGTTTTCTTTCTTTTCCTGCAATTTTAGAATGCAGGTTTTGCCATGTGACATTCATCACAGAATAAACCATTTGGTTTGCTCTGTGATGGCTATTTTTGCAGGTTTCACTTCTTATGTCGTGTCAGTAACGAAGGCACTGTTCATCACTTATATTACTGGAAAAAAATGGATTAGTCTGTTGGCTGAGTACAAGCTGAATCCCTATGATGAACTGCAGTTTGGTTTAACAAAAATGCCACAATTAGTCCTTCTCGCGTTTAAAAGAAATGAAGAAAAAAAACTGGATCAGGTAATGGATCCTAGTCAAGTTAGAAAGCTGATCATAGCAGACCAGAAACAATTGCCGCTGTCTCGCACATCGGTACCACCTTCAGCAATGGGCGAGCACTAGCAATTGCTCTAGCACTACAGCGGCAACGGCTCAGTCTGATCCAGCTGAGGATTGGGCACCGACCGCGTCAGCGGATCAGTCTGATCTACCGGAGGATCGGGCATCGACACCGGCACCTGCTCCGACACCGGCACCAGCTCTACAAGGAGCACCATCTCCGGCAGCAGCAGCGGCTTCGGCACCTGCACCAACACTTGCACTTGCATCTGCTCCGGCCCGTGCAGTTGCACCGGCAACAGACTGGTCTGCAATTCGCACTTCATATACCAAAGTCCTTACAAAAACCGACATGTCCACCTTCTTGGTAAGCATTGGCCGCCCAAGTGCTTCGTTCTTTTTTCTTTTCATGTTTTTCACATGATTCACTGTGTTGATCTAACTGTTTGGGTATGTATTCTTGTTTGCAAACAGAGAATTCCTAGAGCAACGAGGGAGTCGTTCAACAATCTGGCCGACCGCGGCCAAGTTTCTCTTACCATGCACAGCCTTGGTGTGAATGAACCTGCTCAATGTACCGTAAGTACAAAGGATGGTCGCATGATGATTGATGCTAAAGGATGGTCAAGGTTCAAATCTAAATCATATCTTGCAGTAGGGGATGATGTCAAAATCGAACTTTCTCGGCAAAGAGAGCTGGTCCAAATCAACTTTGAAATTCTTCAATAGCAGCACGCAACTGCCGAACTGATCTATCCTCCCAGATGTTTTGATGTAATAATCTGGCATGGTGAAACAAGTGTCATGTGTGTATAAGTAGTACGACAATATTATTTATCACATGGTATATTGCTGATAGAATTGCAACTCTAATTGCTGGTTAGGAACTGTCGTTCGATTTCATTCCAACAACTGCCGTGCTTTATTCAATTTTGTGTATTCGCCTTGCGACAGCATCTAAAACCAGTGCCGTACCGATCGCTTGCAATATGAAAAGCGCTAAGGCAGAACACATGGGCCCCCAAACATGCAGGGTTGGCCTGCGGCCCAAAGTCCAGAACCATGAGCCTATCTAAGTATTATATTCTCAGCTGACCCCCCCATAAAAAAGCTGAACCCCCATAATGCACATGCATTGCAGAGGGAGTATATTTCTCGCCAAGGTGAGCCTGTGATATAAAAGATTTGTATATTTCTTTACAGAGGGAGTATCTCTCTGTCAAAAAATATATTTATGTGTAACTAGTTACTTCTGTCTTTCTACTTCCTTTCGTTGATATGTGGGGCAACCAACAACGGGGTCAACGTGCCATATGCACAAATTAGAGTGCACAACTTCACAGTAGACACACCCTGGTCGTAGCACCGCAGTAATGCCCAATGAGCCATCAAATCACACCCCCCCTTTCCAGCTTTAGCAGTAAGCTGGACGGACGAAGCGGCAATATTTCACTAGGCCTGAATCTCGTTCTCCCTTGTCTGCTTGTTTAGAGAAAACCCCCTCTCGGTGATTGCATAGGATTTTCTCATGGAGAACTAGGTACGGTTTCTCCATCCATCCCCGATAAATCCAAGTCCCTTGGTCGCAGGTAATCCTAGGATGGCAGCCGCCACCGTTGATGCATTTTTCTTCCTACTGAATCTAGTGTGTTTCATGTGCAGTGCCCAAAGTGCGAGTACCCTACAGGTTTCTGCGCCCTCGGCGAGACGCCACACTTGTTCCTTCTCATCCTAACACAACATTTTGAAACGCGCACAGTATGTTCCTAGAATCCTCTTTTCTACCCAGGAGGGTGGGTTTTTTTTGACCATGCTGTGTTCTCATATTATTTTTCCTGCAGTGTATTATTTGCTCTGCCAGAACACATGTACTCAAGATGCTCGACCTTGCCATAACTGAATACACTAGTTTAATGGTCACAGTGAAGACAAGCCATGGATATAAGTTTCGAGTTGGGTTCATGAACCAAGAAGATCGCTGCTTTTTTTATGGCCGAACTTGTATAAACTTTCTCAAGTGTTACGGACTGAAAGTTGGCGCATGAATGTTGATGGAAATAGCAGAACCTGGTCTCATCTTCACTGCGATCTTTCACCCCGACGTCGTTCCAATTGTTCATCCATGTTATTTTTGTATCTGGTTCTTGCTTGTTGCCTCGATTACTTCTTAATCCACCTATTCTGTCTAACTAATCACAATTTAACTTTAGAAGTAGCAACGGATCTCTCACGAAGATGCTACTTCTAACTAATATTTTCTTATATTTGGTGGCACGTGTAGGTTTTTTCAGAGTTAAGTAGTCTGCTCGTTTGTTACTCTGTAATAACTCGGCTGTTACTGATGGCACTGAAGTTGACTGGATCGGCATCCACAAGTTCCTACACTTTATTTATCGTGTTGAGGCCCTTGTGGGGCGTTTCAATGGTGGAAGGCCACGTGGGATATGTGTGCCACTGCTGCACTCGTTGAATAGGTCCAACTGTGTCGAGAAACTTATGGTACGAGCTGTTTTCTGTTATATATGTTGTTCATAAACTATTGCTTATACACAGTTTTACAGCTATGATCTTCTTAAAACAGGAACTGCCCAATTCTATTGTTCCTATACAAATGCCTGACCATGGTCGGGTCAGACTTGCGCTTGGTCACAACATGATGTTTATGTCAACCTACTCAATTCCCCTTGGAGGTGAAAATATACTTATTCATGGGTGGTCTCAAATAATGAAGGCCCGTCCATCTTGGAGAATAGGACAGAAGATTATGTTCATGCTTTTCCATGGCTCTAAAGCGAATATCCTGTTTATTGACCATGTTGCGAGATGAAGCCGCTTTCAGAAGGTTGTGGATGCGCGGGGTGGCACCTGGGCCTTGTCCTGGGGCTTGGCGGCCTCACCCTTGGTTAACTATAAGCAAAGTAGCACTGTTCGAGGCATGCTTTGTACGGTTGAACTTGTATAAGTACTCATACTACTTTCAGCTTCGGTTGTTAAGTGCCCCTGCTGGTTTCAGTTAAGGTTGTTAAGTACTCCTGCTGCTTTTACAGTCTGTCGTGTTTCTTCAGTCCTGTCTTCCTCTAGCCGCCAAACCAAACCAGCGCCGACGGGGCCGCCTGCTTCCGCCTCCCACGGCTGGCTGCGCCTCAGCGCATGCATCGCCGCCCCACCGTCTCCTAAATCATTAACGCCGACGCCCTCCGCGCGCTTTGGTGCGCTCGCCGCGGTGCCGCCCTCTCGCGTTGTCAACATGGTCAACAAACAACAGGAATCGGCAGAAGTACGTGGAGAGGATGACAATAGGGGCCCACCACGTCAGCATATGGAAAAATAAAATGCTTCCTCCTAGTGTTTTCCTGACATCTGGAACCCACGACATTGTGAGCGTATATAGTCAATAGACAAGAGAACAACGCAAGATCGGCTGACACCTGGGACGTAGCTACTTGAGCAATATATTTTTTGTTATTGTTGAGATGGAGCAGGGTTTGAATTGGGCTGTGGCCCGTCTAGCCCAGGCTTATATTTTGTTTTCACCATGTGACCGGCCCAGCTATTTTTTCTTTGTGAAAATGAGCCCAGTTTATTTTTTCTGAAGAATACCCAATCCAGGCCTACTTATTTTTCTACGCCCTGATGGGCTGCAACTCTTTCAAGACGCCTGCAAATCTTGAAAGTAATATGAAATGGGTTGTAAATATAAAAACAGATGACAAATTGGCAATTACTTTATAATTTCTGATTTTTTTCACATTTTCAGATTCCTATTTCACTGGGCATTAACCTAATTTAAATATATCTTCAAAGTACTTTAAATCTGGCTCGACATTTCAGTATTAAAAATAGTTTGGAACCCACAGAAATATGCGAAATTGACCCTGGCCAACCAAACAAAAATGACTACAATAAATTGCATAAGATGTTGCCATGAGCTATATATAAATTATTAAAAAAAGAGGGAGTGGTCTGACTTGTGGGCCTGTTTAGTTGACGCGTATGCATGATTTTTTAGTTATTATATACGTTAACAAACGATTCTAGCATGCGTAACCGTTGGATGTCAATCCAACGGCCGTCGTGTTTCTTCAATCTCTGATCTTCTTGCTCCAGCCGCCAAAGCAGCGCCGGCGGGACCGCCTGCTCCCGCCTCCCGTGGCCGGCTGTGCTGCCGCGTAGGCCTCAGTGCCCCCTACTACTCCCACCGCTGGCCAAGGCATCCATCTACTCACCCACACCCCCTGTTATTGTGCGGTGACGGCAGCCTCACACCGCAGCCGAACCGGTGAACCCTCGTACTCCTCTCCGCGCGGGCTTCCACTGCCGCGTCTTCCCCGACTCCGCGTCGTCCCCTTGCTAGGCCTCGCCGTCATCCACCGCCGTGGTGCTCTCGGTGCGGCGTGGTCAATGTGGTCAACGACCGACTTCCATCGGAAGAGTACTGTACATGGAGAGGCTGACAGCTGGGTCCACGACAGCCGCAAGGAAGTGCCTCCTTATTACGCGAAAAAAAATTATTCCTCCACCTGACAGCAGGGACCCACCAGATGGGCCACCAGTATTTCGCGAAAAAAACAATTCCCCTGACTGCTGGGACCCACCGGACAGGCCACCATGTTTCACAAAAAAATGTCCCCCCCCGCTGTCAGCTCGGACCCACCGGAAGTGCCTCCTTATTACGCACAAAAAAAATGAATACTCCCCCTGCTAGCTAGAACCCAGCATAGTGGGAGGCTGACTTGTGGGCCTACCAAGTTGACGGGGACGGAGGGCTTGGTCAACTTAGTCAATATGAACGATTCTAGCTCATGTTACCGTACGATGTTCATCCAACGGCCGTAGTGCTTCTTCAACCTCTGGTCTTCTTGCTCCAGCCGCCCAAACCAGCGTCGGTTGTGCCGCGTGCTCCTACCTCCCGTGGCCGGCTGTGATGCCGCGGAGGCCTCACTGCCCCCTACTACTCCCACCACTGGCCAGGCCATCCCTCTACTCACCCACACCCCCTGTTATTCTGCGGCGACAGCAGCCTCACACCGCGGCCGAACCAGTGAACCCTCGTACTCCTCTTCGCGTGGGCATCCATTGCTGCGTCTTCCCCGGCTTCGAGTCGTCCCCTTCCTAGGCCTCGCCGTTGTCCACCGCCATGGTGCTCTTAGCGCGGCGTGGTCAACGTGGTCAAGGAACGACTTCCATCGGACGTGGACTGTACGTGGAGAGGCTGACAGTTGGGTCCACGGCCGCAGCAAGGAAGTGCCTCCTTATTACGCGCAAAATAATTATTCCTCCACCTGACAGCGGGGACCAACCGGACGGGCCACCGTATTTCATGAAAAAAACATTTTCCCCTGACTGTTGGGACCCACAGCTACATCTTCGCATGCAAGGAAGTGCATCCGGGCAAAAAAAAATGATTCGCCCCCTGACTATTGGGATCCACCAGCTATATCTTCGCACACAAGGAAGTTCCTGACAGTTGGGACCCACTTGGTCGAAGTGTACATAGCGTTGTCATTTTGGTCGTGAACGTGTACATACATATATACTGGTCGATGTAGAGGCGCGCACATGTCGTAGTAGAGGCGCGCACGTAGCATGTACATGTACGTACATCGGCCAGGGTGCAAGAAAGAAAATAGGGCCACGTACGTACATATGTGCAGGGTCTCGAACGCCTACTCGCGCATACGTACATGGCTGGGTCAGAACAGAGAAACAACATCGTCGTCGTGTTCATGGGGAGCCAACCGGCTGGGTCAGAACAGAATGCATGGTCGTGTTCATCGGGAGGGCTTGGACGGAACAGGCGATGGAAACGAGGCCTGGCGTGTACCACAGAACGGAGGAAACGACCTTGTGTTCGATCGGCCATGTTCGAAACGGAATCCTGTTCAGCGGGAGGGGTCTGGCGTACCGCAAAACGGAGGAAACGGACCTCCTACGGTCGAAACGGGGGTCCTGTTGATCGGGAGGGGTGTGGCGTACCGCAAAATAGAGGAAACGGGCCTCCTACGATCGAAACGGGGGTCCTGTTGATCGGGGGGGGGGTGTGGCGTACCACAAAACGGAGGAAACGGACCTCCTACGGTCGAAACGGGGGTATTGTTGATCGGGAGGGGTGTGGCGTACCGCAAAACGGATGAAACAGACCTCCTACGGTCAAAACGGGGGTTCTGTTCATCGGGAGGGGTGTGGCGTACCGCAAAACGGGACTCCACGAGATACTGTTCATCTCCACCGTCGACCTCCTCCAGCCTCCACGGGCTACCATCGACCTCCTCCAGCCTCCACCGTGCGCTACTCCACCTGCTACTGTTCAACCACCCCTCCACGGGCACCCCTCCACCGTCTACTGTTCATCCAGCCCTCCAAACCACGGGGTCCTGTTCAACCACCCCTCCATGGGCACCCCTCCACCGTCTACTATTCATCCCCTCCACACCACGGGGTCTTGTTCCTCCAGAGGCAACACCACCCCTCACTATTCATCCAACCCCCCCGCAACGCTCACTGTTCATCCAATCGATCGGCTTCAGTTAGCAGCAGTAGCGAAGAATCGCTCGATCGGGTTCAGTTAACAGCCATCGATCGATCGCTCGGGTTCAGTAACACGTAGCCTGCAGTGCAATCGCTCGGGTTCAGTTAGAGCCCAACGCCTCGCTCGGGTTCAGTTAGAGCCAACGCCTCACACACACACGCGTACGTGTACGAGAGAAACGCGCATCGCTCGGCCCCCGACCTCCCATCGTAACCGGGAACTCCCCGAAATTTTCTTCGCCCTCGCTTCTACCATGGTTTTTTCCGTCATGGACGGCCCAAAGAATGTCATGCAGCTGTGTCTCCGGCCCGCCTAGGACGAAAAGCCCATTTTCTGTCATGATTTTTTGTCATAGAAGTAGGAGCCCACCACATCTATGATGATACCTGGTTTTTTCACAATTATCGTCATAGAAGTGTCATATGTATGACAGAAATGTTTTTTGTTCGGCCCAAAATGTCACGGATGTGTCTTTTTTTGTGGTGCGTGACTATGCCGATGAGATATTGGATCTCTCTAATGCTCTTGAGGAAGAGTGTGTGCATCGTTTGGCTCTTGAGGAGTCACACAACGATGATCATGCTAAATTAAAGAAAGATCTTGATCATTCTCTTGTTGTATCTCGTGTGCAAAACTCTGAGAAGGCTAAACTTGGGGTTAACCATGCTAGACTCAAGGAGGAGTTTGATATACTCGACAAGGCTCACAAGGTCTTGAAGGGTGCTCATGCTAGCCTCAAGGAGTCTCATGATCAACTCCAAGTGAAGCTAACCAAAGAGAAAGCCACCTTTCCTCATATGGTATTAATTGATAATGCAAATGCTACTAACCCATGTTGTGAGCATGTGCATCTTGTGGAGGAGAATGCCAAGTTGAAAGAACAACTTGAGAGAGGGCTTGTGACGTGCATACAAGGTGAGAAGAACCTCAATGACCTTTTGAGCAATCAAAAGGAAGTTGTGGCCAAAGAGGGAGTTGGGTTTGCACCCAATTCCAAGAACAAGAAGAAGAACGACAAGACCAAATGACCTCCCCATCTCAAGCAAACGTTTGTGAAGGAGGGAGAGGGTGCTCCAAAGGAGAAGAAGAACAATGTGAAGGGTGGTGATGTCAAAAAGGGCAATGCCACCCCTTCCAACAAAGCCGGCGACTTTAACCCTTGTTATGTGTTGTGCTGTGCTAGTGATGGGCATGTTTATGCTAAATTTGTTGGTTCTCCTTATGAGTACATTGAATGGTCTATTTGGGTTCCTAAGACCCTTGTTACTAACATCAAAGGACCCATTACAAAATGGGTACCTAAAACCAGGCATTGATCTCTTGTAGGTGTTCGCTTCCGGTGGGGATCATGGTTGCTCGATAGTGGAGCCACAAATCATATGACCGGAAGCAAGGACTTGGTGGTGGACGTGCACAAGATCCCTTCTATGCCCACCAACGTCGAGTGGGGTGATGCCTCGTCATCTAAGGTATTGGGTCTTGGCAAGGTTGTCATTTCTCATGATCTCACGATCGAGAAAGTCATGCTTGTTGAGTCCCTTGCATACAATCTACTTTCCGTTCGTTAACTTGCACTCATGGGCTTTGCCACATTCTTTGACATTGATACTGTGGCCCTCTTGTGGAGCCAGACTCTTAAAGTAGCCTTTGTTGGGCATGTCGAGAATGGTCTTTATGTGATTAACTTTTCGGAGCGACCCACTAAGACCGCGACATGTCTAATGGCTAAAGTTGATGTGGGGTGGCTTTGGCATCGCCATTTAGCCCACGTCAATATGAGATCTTTGCAAAGTATTCTCAAGGGGGACCATGTCCGTGGACCAACAAATGTTAGTTTTGCCAAAGATCGTGCTTGCAGTGCTTGTATCGAAGGAAAGCTACATGAGAAGGCTCACCCTCCCACGACTATCATATACTCAAAGAGACCCTTGGAGCTCCTTCACATGGATCTCTTTGGGCCTCCATCCTTTGATAGTCTTGGGGTAGAAAGTATTGCTTGGTGATTGTGGATGATTATTCTAGATACACTTGGGTATACTTCTTCAAGAGGAAGAGTGAGACTCAACAAACCTTCATCGACTTTGCAAATGAAGCTCAATGTCAACATGATGCAAAGATCTTGACAATATGGAGTGACAACGACACCGAGTTCAAGAAATACACCTTGGATGAGTTTGTTAGTGATGAGGGGATGAAGCATCAATATTCTGCACCTTACACCCCTCAACAAAATGGTGCCGCAGAGAGGAAGAACCGGATGTTGATGGATGCGGCAAGGACCATGATGGCGAAGTTCAAGTCTCCATACAACTTTTGGGCCAAAGCCATCAACATAGCATGTCATGCATCAAATCGGCTCTATCTCCGCAAAGGCTTGAACAAGACTCCTTATGAAATACTTACCGGCAACAAGCCCAGCCTCAAGTACTTCCGGGTGTTCGTGTGTAAGTGTTTCGTTCTCAAGAAAGGTGTTCGGTTGTCTAAATTTGAGGCTAGAGCTCATGAGGGCATATTTGTTGGTTATGCTACAAAATCTCATGCTTACCGTGTCCTCAACAAGTCCACCGGACTCATTGAGGAGACGTGTAACATGGAGTTTGATGAGAATAACGGCTCCCAAGTGGAGCAAAGTGGTACTTGTGATGTAGGTGATGAAATTGCTCCCCAAGCCATACGAAGAATGGGTGTTGGTCATATCCTACCCAATGAGGAACCCCTTGTGGCTAAAGGAGAAGGACAATGCTCCACTAAAGTGGAGCCATCACCAACCCAAGACCCACACGCTTCCTAAGAACCAAGTGATGCCCAAGGTCAAGTTCTCCCTTTCGAGCAAGTTCAAGATCAAGAGCAACCTCAAGATCAAGAACAAGCTCAAGACAACGCTCAAGATGATCAATTTACCCCTCCTCTTTTCACATCTGAGGAGGAATTAGAGCGTCATGCCGCGAAGATCGCTTCCAAGCTCACCACCAAAGGTCATCTCATGGATAATGTGGTTGGAAGCCTAAGAAAGGGGGTAAGCACTCGTAGACAATTAGCAAACTATTGTGAAAATCACGTGTTTGTTTCTTGTGTCGAACCCCAAAAGGTCTATGAGGCACTCGAGGACCCGGATTGGCTCAATGCCATGCATGAAGAACTCAACAACTTCGAGCATAACCAAGTGTGGAAATTAGTGCCAAGGCCAACCGGGAATCATAATGTCATTGGAACCAAGTGGATATTCAAGAACAAGCAAGATGCTCATGGGATCATTGTTCGCAACAAGGCTTGTTTGGTGGCACAAGGCTACTCCCAAGTCAAGGGTATCGACTATGGTGAAACCTTTGCTCCCGTTGCTCGCCTTGAATCTATTCGTTTGTTGATTGCTTATGCTTCTCATCATAATTTCAAGTTGCAACAAATGGATGTGAAGAGTGCTGTTCTTAATGGCCCCATTAATGAGTTGGTATATGTCAAACAACCCCCCGGGTTCGAGGATCCCTATTTCCCTGATCATGTGTACCAACTCAACAAGGTGCTCTATGGCCTTAAACAAGCCCCACGTGCGTGGTATGAGCACCTTACTGAGTTGTTACAAGATTGTGGGTTCGAAATTGGGAAAATTGACCCCACTCTTTTTACTAAGAAGGTCAAAGGGGAGTTGTTTGTGTGCCAACTATATGTTGATGATATTATCTTTGGTTCCCCTAACAAAGCCTTCAATGATGAATTTGCCGCTCTCATGACCTCAAAGTTCAAAATGTCTATGATGGGAGAGTTGACGTTCTTTCTTGGGTTCGATATCAAGCAAAGAAGAGAAGGAACCTTCATCAACCAAGCCAAGTACACTCAAGACATGCTCAAGAGATTCAAGCTAAGTGATGTCAAGCCGGCCTCCACTCCAATGTCCGTCAAATGCCAACTTGACATTGATCCCAATGGTAAAGCGGTGGATCAAAAGGTATATCGCTCCATGATTGGATCATTGCTTTACCTTTGTGCATCTAGACCGGATATCATGGAGCCACTTTGTGGCGGTCAAGCTAATCTTTCGATATTTGGCTCATACCCCAAACTTTGGCTTATGGTACCCAAGAGGAGCTAGCTTTGTTCTTTTGGGCTATACAGATTCAGATTGGGTGGGAGACAAAGTGGATAGGAAGTCCACCTCAGGAGGGTGCCAATTACTTGGTTGCTCTTTAGTGAGTTGGTCTTCCAAGAAGCAAAGTTGTGTATCTCTCTCGTCCACCAAAGCGGAGTATGTGGCTGCCGATAGTTGTTGTGCTCAACTTCTATGGATGAGGCAAACTTTGAAGGATTACGGTGTCACTTGTGATGAAGTGCCTCTTTGGTGTGACAATGAAAGTGCCATCAAGATCTCTCTCAACCCGGTGCAACACTTCAAGACGAAGCATATTGAGATTCTGTAGCGACTAGACCTCAAACAATCCGATCTCTGTGCATTAGTGTCATCCCTGTATCAGTAATGCTGACACGCACAATACTTGAAGGATTTATAGCAGAGTAGCAATCACACACTTATTACATCGAATGTCTCAAAAGAGAACTTATTACAATAAATATGGCTTAAGGCCATTTAATAACAATAAGAACGGAAGGCTTGGAAGATAAATGAGTCCATCAACTCCATTGGCATCACTGAGTATAGAACCACGACCTAAAGGCACCTTACTCGTCGTCTGAAAAGTCTGCACCATGAACGTTGCAGCCCGAAAACGGGTCAGCACATGGAATATGCTGGCAATGTAACACATAAAGAGTAATGAACAGAATTATGCTATACTACATGCATATATGGCTGGTGGAGAGCTCTATGGTTACAGTTTTGCATAAAGCCAATTTTTCCCTACTGCAAAGGAATACATTTTATTTAACTATCATGGTAGTTGTTAAACATTGAGAAGATAGACATCCTCTCAATCCCAATTAAGCATCATCATTAAACCCAACATAATTAATTAAAGTAACATGATGAGATTCACATGATGATCCAGGTACTAGATACTCAAGATGTCCATAACCGGGGACACGGCTAACCATGATTAGTTTATACACTTTGCAGAGGTTTGCGCACTTTTCCCCACAAGACTCGATCTCATCCGTTGGGATTCTCGCACTGCATGGTGTTTGAGAAACGGATGACCGAGACATAGTCTTTCAGAAGCGCTTGCACCTTACGATCGGGTAGACAGTACCAACCTACATCCCCTGCATATGCTAGTCTACCACTGTAAGAGTTCACACGACTTAGTCAACTATACTAGAGCCCATAGTAGCTTGTGGATGCACACGGAAGTCTCTAGCATGAATAATCTCATGATCCCTTTGAGCCTGGGTGGCGGTCCATAAAGGAAAACAGGCAATCGCTGGAATACCAGGTGCCTCAATCCACCCAGATGTGTGTTTAAGTTGCCACCTTAAATAAACCATTAATTTATCAATCTCACATCTGTCATGGATACACTCACCCAATCCACGTCTACTAGCATAGCATGTCATAATAAGCAAATGTAGAAGTAACTCCCAAGGGTTTGATAATAAAACAGGTAATAGGTACTACCTCATCTACTTCCCAAAACCCACATATTAATCAGTTCCTAATCATGCAATAGTTTGAGGATTGATCTAATGCAATAAAACTGGGTAATAAAGAGGTATGATCAAAATGTTACTTGCCTTGCTGATGATCCGTGAAACCTAGAGATTCAAAGTAGCAAGCGGCGCACTCCGGGTACTCTATCACAAACAAACAAGCATACAATAAGTACTCATCTAATGCACGGGTAAAAGTCAAATAAGAGATCTAACCAGAAAGTTCAACTTAATAACTCCGGTTTGCAAAAAGAATCAAATCGAACGAAGCAATGAAAGTCAAACGATGAAAGAAACAAGCTTCATTTACTAATCTGGATCTAAGTCAAATTTTTACAGAAGCAAAATCTTGTTTGAGTAGGTTAAACGGAAGAGGGTTTCGAAACGAAACTCTAGGCGCTTGAATCGCCTGATTCTGATAAATGAGCGAAAAGTTATACTAGAACGAAAATCGGATCAGAAATCGCGATCAGGAATAACCGTGGAAAAATCCGAGAAAAAGAAAATCTGACGAACAGATTAATGAATGAACGTTCGTTAACTAAAACTAAACGGCGAAAGCGTCCGTTAAAACGAACGAACGGGCGAACGCTCGCTAAATAAATAAACGGGAAAAGAAAAACCGATCTAATAAAAAAACGAAACTAGGGTTTTCTAAAAAAACGGATCGATTTTCTTTAGAAAAACCGGGGCGGCGGGGCGGCTACCTTGGCTCGGCTCCAGCGGGGCTCCGGCGGGGTTCCGGTGCGGCGGCGGGACAGCGTGGGGTGGCGGTGCTGCGGCGGCGGTGGCGGCTCCTGGCGGCGGCGCTAGGCGGTGGCGGCGACTGCTGCTACGGCGGGGCGGGTCGGGTGGCGGGGTGGGGAGGGGCGGCGGCGGCGGTATTTAAAGGGGGTGGCGGCTTGGGGGAGGGGGCAAGGCGGCGGCGGCGCGGAGGTGGAGTCCGGCTCGGACTTGGAGTCCGGGTTGGCGGCGGCTCGGGCCGGCCTGGCCTGGCTGGGCCTTCGGCCCAGTCAGGCGCGGGAGATTTTTTTTAAACAATTCCGCCGAACAAAAAAATAAATCCTAGAAAAAATAAATAAAAATCTAAAAATGCCAAAACAAATTTTCACCGTCTAAATAAAATATTTAGAACGAGATGAACATTTTCTTGGCTCTAAAATGTAGTTTTGAAAACGTGCAATTTTTCCTAAATTCAAATAAAATAGCAAAACTCCAAAATAAAACTTATTTGTTTTTTATTAAATCCTCAATATTTATTTATTTTGGGAAAGTCATTTTATTCCCTCTCTCATATTTTTATAATAGAAATAATTGAAGATAAAATAAATAAAATCAAATGATCCTATTTTTCCAAAATTTGAGAAAACATAAATATGAAAATAACGAAATCTCCAACTCTCTCCGAGGGTCCTTGAGTTGCGTAGAATTTCTAGGATCAAAACCAAAAGCAAATAAAATATGATATGCAATGATGATCTAGTGTATAACATTCCAAATTGAAAATTTGGGATGTTACAAACCTACCCCCCTTAAGATGAATCTCGCCCTCAAGATTCGGGTTGGCTAGAAAATAGGTGAGGGTGGTCCTTCAGCAGATCTTCCTCTCACTCCCAGGTGGCTTCATCCTCGGTGCGGTGGCTCCGCTGAACTTTGCAAAACTTGATGACCTTGCTGCGGGTGACTCGGCTGGCATACTCAAGAATCTTGACTGGTTTCTCCTCATAGGTCAAATCACTGTCCAACTGAATCGCTTCCAGCGGTACTGTATCTCTCAGCGGTATATCAACCATCTCTGTGTGTGTCGTGGGAACGAACACCTATGGGGCAGGGCCCCTTTTCGGTCCGGCGGGGGACGGAGGTAGCACGAATAGCGGATCGAGGCGAAGCACGCGAGCGATTTTACCCAGCTTCGGAGCTCTCCGGAGAGATAATACTCCTACTGCTGCTTGTCGGGTTGTATTGTGTTCTTGCTCGGGAGCGCTGGGAGCTACAAGACCGAGCGTGAGTGTTTTTGGTTTCCCCCCTTTTCTACGTCGCGCATGGGCCTCCTTTTATATGCTCAAGGGGTCACCAACAGGTGGCAACGCATGCAAGGGTAAAAATGGAAAAGTGGTGCGGTAGGTATACCTACTTGCACAGTGTATCGTACCTAACCCTGACGGCAGGGGACAAAGGCATTAAATGCCCGTCTGTGTCGCCCAAACAGTGCAGAAAAGTGACCGTTAGGGGCGCCACCGCTTGCCATGATGGCCAACTTGTCATCTCCGCTCGCCACCTCGCACCGCTTGGCTGCACAGCCTCTCGCCACGCGCGCCTGGAATGGTCCCAGGGCGACACGTTGACGGATGCGCTGGAGCGTAGGTACAGAGTGGCATCCTGCCGCGGCAAGCGTCTTGCCGCGGCCGTTGTCTTGTCGCGTCCGGAAGCTTGTCGCTCGCCGGGTCTTGCCGGGACGCGCGGCGCGTCGCGGCAAGTTCCTTGAAAATGCCTTGGTTGGCCTTCCCGGCAAGCTCCTCTTGCCGGGGCCTTGTCCTTCCCGGCAAGCTCCTCTTGCCAGGGCCTTGTCTTCTCAGCTTGGACACTTTGTTCTTGAATGGCTCCAATAGGAACCACGGAGGATCTTGGCGGGCACCCGGCAAGCCTTGTCGCGGGGCGCTGCGACTGCCCGTGCACAAGTTCGGGATACTAAGGTACCCCTACTTTAGTACACCGACAATGTGACACTTCTTTAACTGGGAAACATGGAACACATCGTGAACTCACTACAAAAAAATACACTTCCGTGATGATATGTGTTTGTCACAGTAGGTCGCGTTTTTTTGTCATGCATGTACATCCATGACAAATTTATGACAAAATCAAGATAGTCATACCTGTGATGTCGTAGAAGTGTTCCATGACATTACCAAAATTATCATCACGGAAGTGTCCACTTCCATGACGATAAATCGTGCGTCACAGAAGTGCTTTCGTCAAGGGTGACCGACACGTGGCATCCACGGATATCGCGCATCGGCTGCCCAATGAGGGGCAGCTCATCCCTACCCCTGAGCCTTATGAGAGGGTCGTCTTCCTCCCCCACTTCCTCCGCGGACTGGGCTTTCCGCTCCATCCATTTGTCCGGGGGCTCATGTTTTACTACGGCCTGGATTTCCACGATCTGGCGCCGAACTTTATCCTCAACATCTCGGCGTTTATCGTCGTGTGCGAGGCCTTCCTCTGCATCTGGCCCCACTTCGGCCTGTGGCTCAAGACCTTCAACGTCAAGCCGAAGGTTGTGAAGGGTACGCAAGCAGAATGCGGAGGCGCCATGTTGGGCAAATTGCCCAACGTCCCTTGGCTGGAAGGGACCTTCGTGGACTCCGTCAAGGGGTGGCAATCGGGGTGGTTTTACATCACCGAGCCGCGCAAATCCACATGGGCGGCGGCCCCCGAGTTTAGATCTGGCATCCCCACGCAGCTCACCTCCTGGAAAGAGAAGGGCTTGCAGTGGGGGAATCCGGTGGAGGTGACGGGACTCCGAGCATGTATCAAGAAGATGGTGAGCAAGAGGCTCAGGCTCGTCGACGTGGTCGAAGTCATGCTCATCCGGCGGATCCTCCCATGCCAAGAACGGGCATTTAATTTGTGGGAGTTCAATCCGGAACAGCACCAGGCTCTAAGCGGGCTCTCCGATACAACATACGAAGGCGCCTGGAGGGTGCTGTTCAAGGGCGCCGAAGCCCCCGCGTCCGCGACCGAAGACCGCGGATTCAGCTCGCAGTATCCAACTGACGAGGTAAGTGATTCAACCCCATTACGGGACACTTGTGATAATTAGATTGACTCTAGCGAGGTTTCATTCTGCCTCTTCCTTTGACAGGAATGGATGGAGAAGGCCAAGCTGCTCATCAGCCCGGCTCCCATGCCAGAAGACCCAGTGGACGCCCGCTTAACAGGGCTGCTGGTTCCGGCACCGCACGTGGTGCCGGAGAAGAAGGCCAAGAAGGTGGCCGCAGGGACTCGAAAGAGTTCCCGCAATCAGGCGTCTGATGACGACGAGGACTCCTCCCCCAAAGACGAGGAGGAGTACTCTCTCCCGGAGGAGGGAGAGAAAAAAAGGAAGGCTTCCCCCATCGGGGAGGCCGAAGGGTCCAAGAGGGGGAGAACTATCCCCCCGGACAGTTTCGCCAACATCAGCGTTGGTGAGGATGAGTGGCCTCCAAGGGCCAGGCGTCCGGCAAGATCGTAAGTATCCGGATCCTTGATGTGTAATTTCTTTTATGTCGCGTAGTATCCTTCTAACACTGCATTCTGCCCGTAGTCCGGCCAATGATGATCTCCCCGACTCATCGAGCGGGTCATTGGCCTCGTCGGATGTGAATTCCATCCCGACTACCTCCACCCCACGCGCCGACGAGGACGTCGAGGTGGGATCCCAGAGAGGGACCCATCAGGAGGAGGCTCCGGAGGCGCCGTCAGGCAGCCTCCCGGACTTCGTGCCGGACTCTACATTGGAACCCGCAGTGGTTCCAGAGTCCGGCAAGCGGCCCCTTCGAAAGAAGGGCAGGACCGTGACGCCGGCGGCCTCCGTCCAACCGGAGGCGCCGGATAACCTGCTGGAGGCGCTTAAAGGCACTTCCATCGAGGAAGAACACCGCACTATCATGAGTGCGGTGATTGAGAAGGTTCAGCTTGCTAAGAGCGGGCTGACCGAAGCCTGCAGCAGCCTTTTAACAGGCTTTGAGGTAAGAAGTTAAAATTATGTAATGTAATACCGCATCGACAGTAGCCCTTGATGCTTAGTTCGGTGTTCGGAAAGAAAAGCCGGACTAAGGATCTCTAACAAGATATACGCAGGGTTGCATAAAATATGTCAATATGGGTTTGCAGGCTGCGCTGCTGACCTCTGCCGCACTAACGGCAGAGGTTGACATGCTGAAGAAGGATCTCGAGCAGTCCGAGCAAGAGCTCGGCCATGCAAAGAAGCAGCTCGAGGAAAAAGAAGGTGAGTAACACCTCTTTGAATAAGTACCTTACAGAAAAGGATTTTGGTTGCAAATAAAATTAACAAGGATAATATGTGTATTGCAGGGGCCACTAACGAGGTGGCAGCCCTGAAGGATGCTGTGTCCGCGGCCGAACGCAGTGCGGCCGCGGAACGGGCTGAGCGAGAAAAGCAAGAGGCACGGGTGGCGGAAGTTCGGCAAGAGCTCCAGGCTCTCATGGAAAAACATGAGAGTTTGGAGCGTGACTCCAAGACTCGAGAGTCCGAGCTTGCCTCGGCTATCGAAAGTGCCAAGTCCGCCAAGGCCGAGGCCCGTAAGGCCCTTCAGGAGGTTGAGGACATAAAGAAGATAGCGGCGGGTAAGGCGTTTTTCATGCAAAGCAGGCATGTTAATGTGAACTACCTGACACTTACCCGCATTCGGAGCTCTCCAGGGGCGTTTGCAGATCTGCCGTGTAGTGCGTCTGATGCCGCCGCATTCTATCGTGGCGAGGAGGGGAGCTCGATGGAGAAGGTCTTCTGGTCTCAGTATACTGAGGCCGGCCATCCGGTGCCCCCAAGCGACCAGCTGAAGCAGCTGGTCGAACTCCACAAGGTAGCTGAGGAGGCCATGAAGGGCCTCATAGTCCGGCTGTGGCCTGGACAGGCCATGCCTGGTAGCTACTTTGGCCTTGTGCGGCGGCTGGTGGATGCATGCCCCAGGCTGGATGTAGTCAAGCGCTCCGCTTGTATCGAAGGCGCTCGTCGGGCCCTTGCCCGCATAAAGGTGCAATGGGGCAAATTGGATGCGGAGAAGCTTCTCACAGACCCACCGCCGCCGGGCAAGGAGTATCGCACGCCGGAGAAGTATTATAAAATTGTCCTGAAGGGAGCCTGCGATATTGCAGATGAATGCTCCCGAAATGTAATCTTTGAGTGAACTCGCTGTTTATTTATCCTGTGCGCTGAAAACTTCGTTCATATGCGCCATGAGCAACGCTTGTTTAATTTAAAATATTACCTTCTGTGCGGCCGTTTGTAAAATCTGAGAGATGGCAAGTTGTTGGCTTCAGCCCCCAAGCCACAAGTGCTGGGGTGTTCGGGATAAACTTGAGCACTCTTGTTCCCATTTTTGGGTCCATCGAGGGAGGCGCTCAACACGACGAACAAGGCAACCAGACTTATAATGCTTGAACACTCTCACTTAGCCATAGAATTCTATAATTTTAAATTTCGACGAAGCCCCTGGTATTCGGAAGACCGAATCCGGGGCGCTATCCACGCCTTCAACGGACATTATCCGGAACTTCGCTCGAAGCGGCGTGAGTCTTTAAGGACCCGAAAAAACCTCTCGAACAGCGACCAGTCTCTCGCCTTATCATGCCAGTCAGTTTTAGCTTTCTCCACTGAGGCGTTAACCCGGCTCAACCGGGGCGCAATCGCAGTGGTTCTCCTAGTGCCACCTTAGCCGACAGAACGGAACGTAAGGCACCAAAACGTGGGAGCCGGGCAAACCCAACTATTGACCCAAGACATGATTCGGAGCCGATTCATATAATGTTATAAGTTCGGGGTGCCGCACTTGTGAAAGTGTTCGGACTTCATCACACCATAGAGTGGGGAACATAAGCCCCCGGTGTATTATGCCGTACCAAAATATACGGGTGCCAGATGTCATATAATGAGCATATATATATAAAATGTGATGCAATTGCAATCATAAAGGTGCTTTATTATTAATGAAAGAAAAAGTCTGCTAGTAGAGCGGACTGATACAAATAGTGCGGTAAGCAAGGGATTTGGACTAAATAAACATGTCCCCCTCCAGGGATGAGCTGCGGATTTGGTGTATATAATTGAATTTAATGCTCGTAATTGAGACCACCTGAGTGTTCGGCGCGGCCTTCTTTAGTCCCTGACTGTTGCATCATGAGTTCGGCAGGTTCACCGCCGGACAGGGCTTCTGGTTAACAGAGTCCTGTGTACAAAAAAAAGAATAATAATAATAAAAAAAAGAGAGGCACATTTGCGAGCCCCCGGTGTGGTCGAACCGCACTTTGGGTCCGTTGTGATCGTGCCCCCTCCCCTGTGCCCATGGTATCTCCAAAGTGTAATGATGTACGCGGAGTGTTATTCTTGCGATCATACGCGGGCGAGGGTTGGGGCCGCATTGCTACGCGTGCTCTGATCGCGCCAGGTGGTCTTGGTTGGCATTGCTCCGGGCGCGTTTTGCTGTATCCGGCCGTTTAACGGCCGGACTCGAGAATTGCCTTAGAAGGCTGCTCTGTACTTCTGCCGTGAGAGCCGCTGTATGTTCCTCCGTTCGGAGGGAGCGTTCCGTATTCCCATTGACCATGATGACTCCACGAGGGCCTGGCATCTTGAGCTTTAGGTATGCATAGTGCGGCACCGCGTTGAATTTGGCAAACGCGGTTCGCCCGAGCAGAGCGTGATAGCCGCTGCGAAACGGGACTATGTCGAAGATTAACTCTTCGCTCTGGAAATTATCCGGGGATCCGAAGACCACTTCCAGTGTGACTAAGCCTGTGCAGTTGGCTTCCACTCCTGGTATGACACCTTTAAAGGTTGTCTTTGTAGGTTTAATCCTTGATGGGTCTATGCCCATTTTGCGCACTGTATCCTGATAAAGCAGGTTCAGGCTACTGCCGCCGTCCATCAGGACTCTCGTGAGGTGGAACCCATCGATGATTGGGTCTAAGACCAATGCGGCGAATCCGCCATGGCGTATGCTGGTCGGAAGGTCTCTTTGATCGAAAGTGATCGGACAAGAGGACCATGGGTTGAACTTTGGGGCGACTGGCTCCATCGCATAGACGTCCCTTAGTGCGCGTTTCCTCTCCCTCTTGGGTATGTGGGTCGCGTATATCATATTCACCGTCCGTACTTGTGGGGAAAAACCCTTCTGTCCTCTGTTGTTCGGCGGCCGGGTCTCTTCCTCGTCGTCGCTATTTAGCCCCTTGTCATTGTTTTCGGCAATTAACTTGCCGGCCTGCTTGAACACCCAGCAATCTCTATTGGTGTGGTTAGCTGGCTTTTCAGAGGTGCCGTGTATCTGGCATAAGCGGTCGAGTATTCGGTCCAGATTGGACGGACCCGGAGTGGTTCTTTTAAATGGCTTTTTCCGCTGACCGGGTTTAGAGCCTCGGAATCCGGCATTGACTGCCGTATCCTCCTTATCGTCGCCGTTAATTCGGCGCTTGTTTTTGTTTCGACGTGACCTGCCGTTGTTGTCCTTAGTATCCGGACTGCCAGAATTTTTACGGAGATTGTTGCTGCGGGCTAGCCAGCTGTCCTCTCCCGCACAAAAGCGGGTCATTAACGATGTGAGGGCTGCCATGGATTTCGGCTTTTCCTGCCCCAGGTGCCGGGCTAGCCATTCGTCCCGGATGTTATGTTTGAAGGCTGCAAGGGCCTCTGCGTCCGGACAATCGACGATTTGATTTTTCTTTGTCAAGAACCATGTCCAGAATTGTCTGGCCGATTCGTCTGGCTGCTGAATGATGTGGCTTAGGTCATCGGCGTCTGGTGGTCGCACATATGTGCCCTGGAAGTTATCAAGGAATGCGGCCTCCAGGTCTTCCCAACACCCAATTGACTCTGCGGGCAAGCTGTTAAGCCAATGCCGAGCTGGTCCTTTAAGCTTGAGTGGGAGGTACTTTATGGCATGGAGATCGTCGCCGCGGGCCATATGGATGTGGAGAAGATAGTCTTCGATCCACACCGCGGGGTCTGTTGTGCCATCGTAAGATTCGATGTTTACGGGTTTAAACCCTTCGGGGATCTGATGATCCATTACTTCGTCAGTGAAGCATAACGGGTGTGCGGCGCCCCTGTATTGAGCGATATCGCGACGCAGCTCGAGAGAGCGCTGTCTGCTGTGTTCGGCCCGGCCGGGGTTATTGTATCCGGCACGATGGTATTCGTCGTGGGTCGTAGGGCGCCCACGTGATCCATAGATGGATCTGGATTGTCTTGCTTTGTCCTCCAATATGTCTCGTAAGTTCGGCGCGTTCCCTCTTGGCTTCGTACTTTTGGAGCAATGCCGGGGTATGGTCTTGGCTGGGGGCCTGGATGCCTCTCTGTCACGACCACGGGGTGGTCGGTCAGCCATATCGTGCGCTGGTGATGGAGGTACGTATGCTTCCTCCTCTAATCGGGGGAGCAGCTTGCGTTTTGGGTAACTTTTGGAGGGACGTTCGAGTTTATACTCTTCGGCCGCGAGGACCTCGGTCCATCGATCGGCCAGCAGGTCCTGATCAGCTTGAAGCTGCTGCTGCTTTTTCTTTAGGCTGTTTGCTGTGGCGATAAGCCTGCGCTTGAAGCGCTCTTGTTCGACGGGATCCTCGGGTACGACGAATTCGTCATTGTTGAGGCTTGCTTCGTCTTCGGAGGGAGGCATATAATTATGATCCTCAACCTCTTCGTCTGCCGCCCCCTCATGAGGGCTTGCTTCTGCATCCTCCTGCGCTGAGTCTTGCTGGAGGGGATTGTCTTCGGCACTCTCTGGAGTATTATTATCTCCTGTGCCGGAATCTCCATTCTTGCCGTGGCGAGATTTAAAGCGGCACCACTGACGCCGGCGCTTGGGCTGTTTCTTTAAGGGATCTGCCTCCGCTGTTTCTTCGCCGTCCCCATCTTTTGGGGTATCCACCATGTATACGTCATATGACGAGGTGGCCTTCCAGTGCCCTGTGGGCGCTGGTTCCTGTTCGTCTCCGGCATCGTCGTCCATAGCGTCGATGTCTTCGGAGTCGTAGTCTAGCATGTCGGTTAGATCGTCGAAAGTGGCTACAAAGTGGGTGGTGGGTGGGCTCTGAATTTCTTCGCCGTCCGTATCCCAACCATCCTGGCCATAATCCAGCCAGGACTCTCCTGATAACGAGAGATGCTTTAGTGAATTTAAGATATCGCCGAAAGGCGAGCATTGGAAGACGTCCATGGCGGTGAATTCCATAACCGGCGCCCAATCCGGATCGATTGGTAGGGGCGTGGGAGGTTCGGAGTCCGGCGCCTCGGAATCACTTGTTTCGCAGGGGACAAGATTAGTGTTCAGCTCCATCGTCGTGGATGTTGAAGCCCCCAGGGCGGCGTCTATCCACCGGCCCTCGATCTGGGCGATCGGCTCCGGGCCAATGGCCGGAGCGGACCCGTGTGCGGCCACCAAGGCACTGTTCGGTGGCAGAGCTAAATCATGCCCGTCGTCACAGTGCGGCGCGCTTGGCTGTGGCTCGAGTCCGTCGAAGATCAAGTCTCCGGGGACATCGGCCGTGAAGTTCGAGCTTCCAAATCTGACCTGACGGCCAGGGGCGTAGCTTTCGATCTGCTCCAGATGGCCAAGTGAATTGGCCCGCAGGGCGAAGCCGCCGAATACGAAGATCTGTCCGGGGAGAAAAGTCTCACCCTGGACAGCGTTGTTGGTTGAAGATGCCATCAAGCCTGTTGGTGACGACACAGAGGAGCTCTCAATGAAAGCACCAATGTCGGTGTCAAAACCGGCGGATCTCGGGTAGGGGGTCCCGAACTGTGCGTCTAGGCGGATGGTAACAGGAGACGAGGGACACGATGTTTTTACCCAGGTTCGGGCCCTCTCGATGGAGGTAAAACCCTACGTCCTGCTTGATTAATATTGATGATATGGGTAGTACAAGAGTAGATCTACCACGAGATCAAGGAGGCTAAACCCTAGAAGCTAGCCTATGGTATGATTGTTGTAATGTATGTTGTCCTACGGACTAAAGCCCTCCGGTTTATATAGACACCGGAGAGGGCTAGGGTTACACAGAGTTGGTTACAATGGTAGGAGATCTACATATCCGTATTGCCAAGCTTGCCTTCCACGCCAAGGAAAGTACCATCCGGACACGAGCCGGAGTCTTCAATCTTGTATCTTCGCAGTCTTAGAGTCCGGCGGATATTGATAGTCCGGCCGTCCGGACACCCCCTAGTCCAGGACTCCCTCAGGAGGCCTGATATAGACATGGGCCCATTTCAGCCCGGTGTGACTTTCGTCCTGGGAATGGCCCGTGCTGCCCATGGGCCATATATGGTCCGACGGGACATCGGGCCCACTAACGGCCCATGCTAAAGGTGGCAACAGTTAAGCCCAACGTGACTTTGGGCCTATTAAAGGCCTGTCGTGTAATTTGGCCCGTTGATGCCTGTACTAAGCTTTCGTCCTCTTAAAGGCCCATGATATCAGTGGGCCAATTAAGGCCCGGGATATGTTTCGGCCTGCTAACGGCCCGTGAGCTAACTGGGCCCATAATGGCCCGGTCTACATTTTGGCCTATTGAAGGCCCGTCGATGACTAGTGAAAACTGAGGCCCAACATGCATTTTAGCCTGCTAAAGGCCCGTGGTTTCATCTCGGCCATAACAGGCCAGTACAATATTCATCCTGTTAATGGCCCAATACTACCTGGGCCGAACTAAGCGCTGGGTCGACAAAAGGCCCAACTAAAATATAGGCCGGTGTAAGTTTGGGCCTGGCGCAATGTGTGAAGGCCCCAATTATTCGGGCCCAAGAAAGACGCAGGCCGGCCCAATTGTGGCCCGCTAAAAACCTGGCCCGTTATCGAATGTTTCGGCCTGGTCGACTACATCTGATTTTTTTCCTGATAGCGAATGATGGCAGTAACTAGTAGGAATTAAGAACAAACCTACTCTACACAATAAAGAAATTATGGCATAGTAACTAAGAATAAACCTACACTATACAATAAAGGATTTAAGGTATATTATATCCACTGGGCATCGAAGTTCGCCACCAGTGATCATAAAGCGCAACGAAGAAGCAGATTACAAAAACTGGGCACCATTGCAGCGTAACAAAATAATACTGAACCGAGACCACTTCCAAGACAGTTCAAGAAAGGTTAGCCTTGCGAGGGAACTGCTGCGCAAGCTGCTGAGCAAGGCTGTGAGACCGGCCTAGCATGTCGGTCATAGCTTCCAGGTGTAGCTGTTTAGCAATGAGGTTCTCATTGGTGTTCTCCGCAATCTTTCTTAGAGATAGGACTTCAAGTCGAAGTTGAGTTGCAGAATGCCTTTCTGCTAGAACTTGGGACTGAAGAAGTCAAAATGATTCAGACAACGAATCTGTGAGCTTGTCTGACTGTTAGTCTCAAGTAACTTGAACACTGCATCAAGACAAGACTTTGGGGTTGTCTCGCTATCTTCAAGATGTTTTGCCTTCTTTGCTGCAATATATGTTGGGTTTGTCTCACAACCTTCAGCAGACTTGTGCATGCCATCAGGCATATCACCCTGAAACAAAGCAGAGAGATGACAGGTTTTGCACGTGTATAAACAAAGATGATAACTGTTCTGTCAATTCTATCCAATTTCAAATTAGAAAATAAAGAGTAAGTTCAAAATATCAATAGCATAATTTGGCATTGTTCATAATGCGGGGAGCTTCACCACACTACTGGATTACCATGTCAACATAACAAGCATAGATGAACGGCAAAGAAAATCATTGTATCTAGTTTGGATATTGTGCATGGCATGTTGTTCATATCATCAGCCACATCAGTAAGATAAAACAGGAGATGACAAGGTGAAAACGTGGGCTGCTTCACCACACATTGGATTATAGATCCACAAAACCAAGCATACATATAGGGAGTATTAAGTAATGTGCATGGTATGAATAAGAAATTTGGTTTTACAAGTAAAACTTAGGATTTACGGTTCTTACGAACATGCATTTTGGTAGAAACAGCAAACTAAACAGCAGTAAACGATAGGGAGTATGAGCAAATTAAACAGCAGTTGAGGATAAAGGCTTTAGAAGGACTGACTTACATTAACAGTTAACACCGGCTTTATAATGCCCTTCTCCATGTCAAGGGAAGGATAACTCAAGAATTTCAGCACAGAATCTTCTTCATAAGCATTGCCTCTACTCTACATTTTGTAGAGAGTAATTATAGATATGATAATACTGGAAGGGATAGAGGATAATGAAGATAAGATGCAGATTGATGCTACATAATCAACTACCAATCCCTGGAAGTACAAGCATTACAGGACAAAATGTACTGACAAGAGCAATGGGTTACACTTCTGCACTGGCATTGTCCGCGTATTCTACTTGTTGGTAAGATTAAATATAGATCTGATCTTTTTAGTAAATGGTGGGCGAGGGAGATAAGATGCAGAATGCTACAAAATGAACCAATCCCTCTTCCCATAATTCAAGAGTGTTTTGAACACTGGTCTACTGTACAAAACGTTCTTATATTATGGGACGGAGGGAGTAGCTGTTAATGTAAGTACAGTGATAGACCACGTTCAGTCCTTACAAGAGGACTGCAGAGCTAAACCTCTTCAAAAGCATTGGGTTGATTATAAATTTGTGTAAGAGTCCATACGGATCTTATAATGTCCACCAAATGGGCGATTACGAGGCTAACATGTGCAGTGATGCTACATAATCAAACAGCTATGAAAGTAAGTATGGTCATACAGGGCAAGAGGTACTCACGAGAGCAATGCAGTGTGCAGTGTAGTTGCGAGATTCTGTGGTCCCTTGAGAACGAATGTTCTTCTGCTAACAGTTTTCGTACAAGTGAGACATTAAGGCAAATGTAGAAATGTAGTTCAAATTGTGATGTGATATCATAGATAGTACCTTACGCTGCAGCCGAGACCAATGTGTAACAAGATTATTCCAGTCACCGTCGGATAAATGTAGCACCGGAGACTTTATAGAAATTTCATTTAGAGGCTTGCCATCAAAGTGCGCTTGCCTCAGGTAGGAAAGATACTTCATCAACGAGTGCTTGAAAAGTGCAACCAACTCTTGCTCGTCATCACAATCCAGTTTGCTCCTCGCCTATTTAAAAGAATGAAATCTTGTGTCTTCTGTCAGCAGAAACATATGCAGTAATGACCATGAATAACATTAGTAATGACCATGAATTACAATGCCGAAAGAGAGCAGCGCTCCGCCCCCCCCATCGCCGCCGCCGCCACCAATGCCTTCGATCTCCCACACCACCTCCACCATGGCTCCGAAGACCGGGAAGGGCGTGAAGTCGGCCGAGGCGCTGCGGCTTGAGGCGCTGCGGAAGGAGCGGGCAACTTTCCCCTCCGAGCTCGCCGCGGCGGAGCTGAGGGAGTGGTACTACCTCTTCTGGTCGATGGAGACGCGAGCGCATCCGCGCACGAAGGTACTCTCCGCCACTGCCGCCGCTTCAAAACGGGCTCCAAACGGATACCCCTTCTTCGTATTGTTCTTCTATTGCGGGCTCTGCCCGCCTTTCTCCGAGTTCTTCTGTGACATCATGAATACCTACGGGTTCCACCTCCTTGATTTCACCCCCAATGCTGTCCTAACCATGGCCGTTTTCGCACATCTCTGCGAAAACTTTGTCGGAGTCCACCCAAACATAGCCCTTTTCCGCCACTACTTCATGCCCCGGGTCGAGAGAGGAGAGCCCTTATCTGGCGGGATCGCCTGGATCTCGAGAACCGGCAAGAAGGAGGCTTATCTGGAGGGGGAGCTCCGCAGCAAATGGGAGGAGTGGAGAGCGGAATGGTGCTGGATCGTCGAGGAGAACCCGCAGCCGTTTACTACCCTGCGCCAAGCCCCAGCAGTGCACGGCGGCGATTGGAGCGCCCTGGCCACGGACGATGACAAGCTGAAGATCGCCACCACCCAGATCCTGCGCCTCAGGCTTGCCAGACTGACTGTAGGCGCTGTAGGCGCAGACTTTCTTCGCCGCCGCATCGCCCCTCTACAAGAGAGGGGGAGACCCGCCTGGCTGTTCGGGGGTCCGGCGGACATCATGAGGCTGCGCGCAGGCCTCAACTTCAATTTCACTGTCTTGGAGCTGGATGCGATGCTCAAGGAGCTGTTCAAGCACGACCCCAATCATCCCGAGTGGTTCAGATTGCCGGCGGGTGTCGTTCCGCTGTGCAACAACTCTTCGCTTGACCGCATCCGCGCAATGATGCCGCAGTGCGACTCGCATGGAATTGTCCCTACCTGGCAGGAGCCTGCAGATGATGTCGTGCAGCAGTTCTTCGACGGCCTGGTGGAGGTAGCGGTCCGTGCCGACGAGCAGAAGAGCCTCACCCGCGACACCACTGACGAGGAGATGCAGCGCATCGCCACCAGAGCGGAAGAGGCGGCGGTAGCTGCCGCCGCGGGCGAATTTCGGTTCACCGTGGAGGAGGCAGAGGCAGCAGAGGCGGCAAGCCTTGCCGAGCGAGAATGGCTTGACGGCGAGGTAGAGCTTGCCGCGCCTGACACCGAGTCGAGCGAGCCCGCCGAGGGTGCGAGCGGCCCGCCGTCTCTAGGTAGCTTGCCGCAAGCGGAGCCTCCCGTGCAGCCCCCAGCTCCACCAAGAAGGCGTCTCCGCAGGGCCAGGGATGTAGCAGGGCGGCAGGCGGGCCAGCAGCCGATGCGCCGTGCGACGCGCTCCGCCGCGACAAGCAATGTTGCCGCGGGAGCGCCTCGCACCGCGGCGGCAACTGGAGCGGGGTCGTCTCGGACTACTGCCGCCGCCCCTGCCAAGCGGCCAAGGGCACCTACTCCTCCGCCTCGCCGCGCCGAAGGTGGGCCTGACTTCGACCTCTCCGCACTCAGCTCCGACGAGGAAGAAGAGGAGTTAGCCTCTTTTTTGCATTTGTAGTTCTTCGATTTCTTGCTGTCTTTGTCCTGTATTTGATCTGCTTTACTCTGAACTGTTTCCTTTTCAGGACGCTGGCCCAGAGAGCGGCGAAGAGAGCCAAGGTCCCCATGGTTGTCATCGAGGACGATCCCGCTGTGACAACAGAGGGTGCATCCGAGACCACCTTGTCGGACCCGACAACTACTCCCCGAAGCAGCCCCCAACGTAAGTATATAGTTTTACTTCCCGCTGTTAGGCGCGCATGGGTGTTCTTTCTTTGCCGATATCTGACAGTTGGTTTGCTTGTGTAGGAGCAGAACAGCCTCATCAAGAGCCTCCTGAAGCCGCCCCTGAGATACTATCTGCTTTGACTACGCCGCCAAGGGAGGATTCCCCAGCAAGGGAGCGTTCTCTGGCAAGGGAGAAGTCCCCGGCAAGGGAGGAGTCTCCGGCAAGGGGTAGCACCAGCGATCCCCCGTTGGCGGAGCCCAGTACAGGTAATCCCCCTTGCTTGAAACTTCCCTTAGGTTCTTCTTCTGATTGTCTTTTTGGATATTTTCTTGACTCTTCTCCCTCTTCCGTCCGCCAGATCCACCTTCCACGGAGCCGATGGAGACCGAAGCCACCGGCGAAGATAACGCGCGCGGCAGTACTGTCAATGCCGCCGCCACCGAAGAAGAGGCCGGCGCTGATGATCCCGCCGGCGAAGAGGCCGCCAAGGCTGCTGGCACAGGAGCTGGCGAGGGGTCCGACGATCGTACTGACGACCATGAGGCCACAGGAGCGCAAGGCGCTACGCCGACCGCCGATCCCTCCGCCGCTGACGCAGCGCCAGGCTCCGAAGAGCCCCAGCCTGGCGCCTACTTGAAGGCCGGCGACGGTGTCTTCATCAAGATCCCCTGGGCTTCAAGCTCCAGGGCGCCGGTCGAAGGAGAAGTTTTTGACGGAGAAGTGCTTGCCTCTGCTGGGTTGACACTGGTCGACGCGCCAAGCAGCAGCAGCGGCGAGCCTGAGGAGGAGCAGCTGCTGCGGAGGCTGCTGTCGCTCTACCGCGCCGGACAAGCCAAACTGGAGTCTCGAGAAGCGCTTGTCGCGCAGGCGGGAGTAGATATTGAGAAGCATGCGGAGGAGCTCCAGAGTCGCAACCAGGAAGCCCTCCGGTCCATTGCAGAGGAGAGGGCACAACTCGTTGAGGCGCGGAAGGCCTTCCTCCTCGAGAAGGCAGAAGCCGAAGAGGAACAACGGCTTGCCGCCGAGGAGCTGTCCGTGCGGGAAGGTGAGTTGACGCAGCGGAAGGTCAATTTGGACAGCTATGAGGAGGAGCTTGCCGCGCGCGAGGAAACACTTGGCGGGGCCCTCAAGGAAGCGAAGGATGCTGCCGCAGCTGCCGAGGCCGCCAAGAAAGAGCTGGAGGTGAAGGTGGTGCAGCTAGAGGCCGATCTCAAGGCGAGGAATGAAGAGCTTGCCGCGCTCCAGCGCGAGCGCGAGAAGGACGCCCTTGCCCAGGGTGAGCTGCAGGGCCGTCTCCTCGAGAAGGGCAAGGAGCTGAGCACCGCCAAGGACTCCAACGCCGATCTCGAGTTGAAGCTGGCTACGTTGACTCAGACACTGGACAGCGCCAAGGAGCAGGAGGTGACCCTGAGAGAGGAGATCAAGGCCAACGAAGCACTGCTGACGAGGGCCGCCGAGACCCAGAACACCTTTAGGGAGACGGTGGAGCTCTGGACAGAGGGCCTCGTGAACATCGCTGTAGTCATTGACGAGGAGCTGGTGCAGCTGGGGGTGGAGGGTCTCGGGTACTCCTCCGACGAGAACCTCCAGCCCAGCGCCAAGCTCACTTTGTTCTTCAAGGGCGTGGCGACGGCCCTCCAGCAACTCCGGGAAAGGATCCCAAAGCAGCTGGCCGACGAGTCGCGCACGATCTGCGCCAGAGTTCTGGAGAAGGTGTTGGTGAAGGTGGCCTTCCGCAACCCAGGCCTCAACCTCACCAACGTCCTCAAGAAGCTGCCGGCGGGTGCTGATCTGGAAGAGCTCAAGGCCCTTGTCGCACCCATTGTGGACAAGGTGAATGAGGTCAAGAGGGTTGATGGCGGTCGCGTAGATTAGACCGCCCGTTTCCTCCTTTTCTTTCCGCTGCTAGTCATGTTACGAGAACAATTTATTAGAGCTGCGACAAGTTATCTTTGTAATATAACTTTATTTTGGGTATTGATCGCTATGTTATTTCCTTTACTTGATTCCTTCCTTTGTATGTTTTTACCCTACGCTTTTAGGGAACTTGCCAGCGCAGGCACCTTGCCGCGAGCGCTGAGTGCAGAACATCAGCAGCCTGCTGGCGGTGCCGCCACCGACAAGAAACCTTGTCGCAGCCAGTCGCAGCACACTTAAGTTGTTGAGCGGACTCGAAACAAAGTAAGGGCGCAACTAGCTCCGAGTTAGTTCCTCCGCGCACAGGTTTTCCATACAAAGCATGGTCGTTCGAGGAAAATAACTTAATTTTTCTTTAAAACTGATCGCTCAAACTTTGGCAACTTCGCTTTTCTGTCGTTTGCGTCCCGGTCAATATTTTAAATAGCACGCTATTTCGCTGTTATAACGCGGTTATAGCATATTTGAAAGGGAGACGTTACGTTTTGGCAAAATCGGACGCTACGCCACTAATTGCGTAATTAGCGCGCTACACACGCTAGAACATTGTAACGTTGTAACGTTACGAAGTGCAGAACATGCAAAACTGAAATAAGCACAGCCCAGCAGGCCAAAACCAACCCACGACCACTAGCTTTCTCACTCCTTTTATCAGATTCTCCCACGAGACCTAACCAGCAAGCCCAGGTGGCTGCCCCGGTGGCTCTTGGTGTTAGAGACTCTTAAAACTATGGTTGTTGATGTTTGAGACTTACTATTTTTATGTGCTGGATTTGGCCCTTATACATATATTGCTTGCTCCTATGAAAAATTTAGTTGCTTAAATACTTTATTTCTAGATATATTTGATTTTTTTTGCAAACGTTATTTTGAAATATAGCACGCTATTAGCGCGCTATAACTTGTGTAGCATTTAGAGAAGGGCCTCGCTATATTTTGTAGCGCGCTATTTAAAATATTGGTCCCGGTAAGGCGAAACTTTCTTGAACGACGCCTGGTCCACACCATTATCTTCTCCTTCCCCCCTGGTAAACTTGTGGGCGAGGGAACCTTCCCTTTCCTTGAGAAAAAGAAAGAAGAGAAAAATAAAGATATGGAGCCTTTTGGCCCGTTATTGCTTACCGGGGGTATGTGCTGCACAAGGTGTCAGATGATACATGCAACAAATGGAAAGCATGAAATTGACAAGATGTGCGTAGCACATGAGCTTTATTTATGCACGGGGTCTGCGCCCGGCTTTGTACAAAGGGTTACATGCAACAGCGGCAAGGCTTGTACAAAAGGTGGTTGCCGGAACAGGTTCCGGCAACCGCGCCTTACGGGTAAAACTTACGAAGATGCTCGATGTTCCAGGAGTTGCTCACCGGAAAGCCATCTTCGGTCTCAAGGCGGACAGCGCTAGGCCTAGTGACTCGTTTAACCCGGTAAGGGCCTTCCCACTTTGGCGTCAACTTGTTGGAATTCTTGGCGGACTGAACACGCCGAAGAACAAGGTCGCCTTCCTCGAGACTCCTGGCGTTAACCTTGCGGCTATGGTAGCGGCGCAAGGCTTGCTGGTATCGAGCAGCTCGTACAGCAGCCTGGAGATGGTCCTCCTCAAGGAGCAGCGCATCGTCTTGTCGCAGCTGCTCTTGCTCAAGCTCATCATAAGCGAGCACTCGAGGCGACCCGTATACGAGTTCCGTGGGGAGAACTGCCTCTGCCCCATAGACTAGGGCGAAAGGTGTCTGGCCAGTGGCTCGATTTGGCATCGTCCTGATCGACCAAAGAACCACCGGCAGCTCCTCAATCCAGTTATTTCCGCACTTGTGCAGCCTGTCGAAAGTCCTGGTCTTGAGCCCGCGCAGCACTTCAGCATTTGCCCTCTCCGCTTGACCGTTGCTTCTCGGATGAGCAACAGAAGCGAAGCAGACCTTGGCGCCAAGATCTTGGACGTACTGCATGAAGGTGCGGCTCGTGAATTGCATGCCGTTGTCGGTGATTATCTTGTTAGGGACCCCGAAACGGCAAACAATCGACCTGAAGAACTTGACTGCTGACTGCGCTGTCACCTTCCTCACTGCTTCCACTTCTGGCCACTTTGTGAACTTGTCGATTGCGACGTACAAGTACTCAAAGCCCCTGACAGCTCGGGGAAAGGGGCTGAGGATATCGAGCCCCCAGACCGAAAATGGCCAGGATAAAGGGATCGTCTGGAGAGCTTGAGCCGGTTGGTGTATCTGCTTGGAATGGAACTGGCACGCTTCACACTTGGTTACTTGTGCAGTTACATCCTGGAGGGCTGTCGGCCAAAAGAAACCTTGCCGGAATGCCTTGCCGGCAAGTGCTCTTGCGCCAATGTGGTGGCCACATATGCCTCCATGTATCTCTGCCAACAGCTTTTGTCCATCTTCCCGGTGAATACACTTCAATTTCACATCGTTGAATCTTCTTCTGTACAGTGTGTTGTCGACAAACTGGTACATACTTGATTGCCGAGCTACTCTTTCCGCTTCTTCTTGCTCTTCGGGAAGTTCTCCTGTCTGAAGGAAACGGACGATCTGCTGTGCCCATGCTGGATCTTGCGGCTCGACAACAAGGACTAAAGGCACATATGCTGCTGCGGGAACATCCGCTTCTACGGCAAGAACCTGTGGCTCAGCCGGAGCTTGATGTTCCCCGGCAAGCTTGCCGGAGCAAAACTTGTCGGGAGCGTCTGCTTCAACGGAACAAACCCTAAGGCTTGCCGGGGCAGACTGCCCCTCAGCACTCTTGATGTTGATCTTGGGGACCTTCTTGGCGGCGGCTTCGGGAAGCTCTGCCGGAAAATAATCACCAGAAATCAACTTCCTCTTTTTGCTCTGTCCAGTTGATGGTGTCACTGTTGGTTGAGTCAGTTTGAGCACAAAGATTCCCGGTTCCACAGGTAACTTAAGTGCGGCGCACTTTGACAGGCCATCTGCAATGTCGTTCTGAGCTCTCGGAACATGTTCCATCTGTAGGCCGTCAAAGTGCTGTTCCAATTTTCTCACTTCATCAATGTAAGCTTCCATCAACGGACTTTGATAATCTTTGTTCACTTGGCGGACGACATGCTGCGAGTCACCCTTGACAATGAGCTTCTTGATCCCAAGGTCTGCAGCGATCCTGAGGCCGGCAAGCAAACCTTCATACTCTGCAGTATTGTTTGTTGCTTGCTCCTTGGGAAAGTGCATCTGGACTACGTACTTGAGGTGCTCTCCGGTGGGTGCGACAAGCAGCACGCCCGCACCGGCGCCTTGTAGCGAGAAGGCACCGTCAAAGTACATCAGCCACTCTTTGTTTGCCTCCTTGATGGGGATGCTCGTTTCTGGAATTTCTTCATCTGGTGTTGGCGTCCACTCTGCTATGAATTTTGCCAATGCTCTGCTTTGGATAGTTGAAGTACTCTCAAACTTGAGGCCAAAGCTTGACAGTTCCAGTGCCCACTCGACAATCCTGCCTGTTGCTTCTGGGTTCTGCAGTATCCTTTTCAGCGGGAAACGAGTGACAACTGTGATCTCATGTGCTTGGAAGTAATGGCGCAACTTTCTCGAGGCCATGAGAAGGCCGAAAAGCAATTTCTGCACACCAGAGTACCTTGACCTAGCCCCCTATAGAAGGGAACTGACAAAGTAAACTGGGCGCTGCACCATTTTATTCCACACCTCCTCTTGCGCTTGCGCAGATCCGCCCTTGTCGGGACCAGAGCTTGTCGGCGAAGCCCCCTGCTTGTCGCTCGATGCGCTTGCCGTGGTTGCTGGCTCATCATCCGCCTCCCTCTCTGCTACTAACGCAGCACTAACCACTTGATTGGTTGCCGCTAAATATAGCAGCAACTTCTCCTGTGGCTTAGGTGCGACAAGTACTGGAGTGGAGGACAGGTATCTCTTCAGGTCCTGCAGCGCAGCCTCCGCTTCCGGAGTCCATTTCATTGGACCTGCCTTTTTCAATATTTTGAAAAATGGCAAAGCGCGCTCAGCAGACTTAGAGATAAACCTGCTGAGAGCAGCTACGCAACCGGCAAGCCTTTGTACATCCTTGACGCGCTTCGGTGCTTCGATCTGCTCAATGGCCTTGATCTTGTCGGGGTTGGCTTCAATCCCCCGCTGAGACACGAAGAACCCGAGAAGCTTGCCGGAGGGGACTCCAAACACACACTTCTCGGGGTTGAGCTTGAGGTTGATCTTGCGCAGATTTGCAAAGGTCTCATCTAAATCTTGAATCAGGGTTGCTCTGTCCTTGCTTTTGACCACTGTGTCATCCATGTATGCTTCTACATTTCTGTGCAACTGTGGCTCAAAAGCTTCATGAACTACCCTTGCAAATGTTGAACCAGCATTCTTCAAACCGAAAGGCATCAGTACGAAACAGTACGTGCCACACGGAGTGATGAATGCGGTCTTCTCCTCATCCTCTTCTGCCATGAAGATCTGATGGTATCCTGAGTATGCATCAAGAAATGAAAGCAAATCACATCCGGCCGTGGATTCAACAATCTGGTCAATGCGCGGCAAGGGAAATGGGTCTTTGGGACAAGCTTTATTAACATCAGTAAAGTCAATACAAAGCCTCCATTTCCTGTTTGCCCTGCGCACGACTACAGGATTGGCCAACCACGTAGGATGGAGCACTCCTCTGACAAGACCTGCTGCTTCCAACTTCTTGATCTCTTCTGCAATAAATTCTTGGCGCTCCACTGCTTGTTTCCTGACTTTCTGCTTGACGGGCCGTGCGTGAGGACAGACGGCAAGGTGGTGCTCAATTACTTTCCTGGGAACACCGGGGATGTCAGATGGTTGCCACGCAAAAACGTCGACATTCGCCCGCATGAAAGCAACGAGCGCACTTTCCTATTTAGGGTCAAGCGTGGCACTGATGGTGAAGGTACCACCAGTGCCGTCCTCCTTGGCGGACACTTTCTTGGTTTCTGGTGAAGCTGTCTTTGCCTTCTTGCACTTGCCGATGGAGCTCGATAGTGTGTCCTCGACGGTAGCGCAGCACTCCGAAGAGGTGCGCTTGCCGGAGTGGGTATCAGAGCTCTTGCCGGACTTGGTCTTCTTCTTCCCCCCGGGAGCTTCAGCGGCAAGTGGCTTGCGATCCGCTGCGGCTGCTGCTTCCCGGTAGATCTTGTCGGTACAGATAAGGGCATCTTTCTTGTCGCCAGGGACAGAGATGACGCTTATCGGACCTGGCATCTTGAGCACGTTGTAGGCATAGTGAGAGGCTGCCCTGAACTTGGCGAGCGCTGGACGGCGAAGTATCCCATTGTAAGGCAATGGAAAATCAGCAACGTCAAAAGTGACCCTCTCAGTCCTAAAGTTCAGCTTGCTGCCAAATGTTACCGACAACGTGATCTTCCCTTTAGGCTTGCTCCTTCCCGGGTTGATTCCTTGGAATGTGCCGGTCTCCTCGAGCTCGCTGTCGGGGATCTGGAGTTTCTGGAGTACCGCGGAGGAGATCAGATTCAAGCCGGCCCCGCCGTCAACTAGCATCTTTGTGACTTTGAGGTTGCGGATAGTTGGTGAAACCAACATCGGCAAGCACCCGACCGTAGTTATGCGATCAGGGTGGTCCTCAATATCAAAGATGATAGGCGTGCTGGACCACTTCAGAGGCTTGCGTGACTCAACTGGTGGTTCTGCTGCATTAACTTCCCGCACCCACTGTTTGAGCTGGCGCTGCGAAGTATGCAGAGAAGCACCGCCGTCAATGCATAGAACCTCTGTGGCTTTCTGAAACTCCTGCTCGTCGGCCTCATCATCACCCATATCTTCATCTTCATCTTCATCTTCGTCCTTGTCGCGGCCGCGGGGAGGCCTGTCTCCTTGCCGCTGCTTGGCCTTGCCGCGGTGCCCTCCCCGGTCGGGACGCTTCTTGTCGGATCCACCAGTACCCTCTTGGGCCTTCTCCTTGTCGCGTCGCTCGTACTCAGCCTTTTGCAGCTCGACAAGCTGCTCAACCTTCTTGCAACTCTGGAGGTCATGGCCCTTGGTGCGGTGGATCTTGCAGTACTCCTTGTCGGAGCCGCCCTGCTTGTCGGTGGCTGCCACCGTTTCGGCTTCCTTGGCGCCACCTCCGTTGCCGGACTGCTCAACAGCTAGCACATCTTTGCCTTTCCTTCTCCTGTTGTTCCGCCGTCGGTTTTTCTTTGCCGGGGCAGCGTCATCGCTGTCAGATCCTCCTGCTTCTACATTCTCTCCGGGGAGTTTCCTCCCTTCTTCAGCACGTGCGCACTTGTCGGCCAGGGCGTATAGCTCACTGACGTCTCTAATCTTGCACATCACCATCTCCTCTCGCATCCTGCGGTTTTGCACGTTCTGATGGAACGCGCTGATGACCGCGGCAGGGTGGACATCTGGGATGTTGCGCTGCACTTGGCTGAATCTCTGAATGTACTTGCGTAGGGGCTCTCCCTCCTTCTGGGCGAGTAGATGAAGATCGCTCTCTTGGCCATGAGGCTTGTGGCCGCCTGTAAAGGCGCCGACAAACTGATGGCACAAATCTGCCCAGGAGGATATGGAGTTGTCCGGCAAGTGCATGAGCCAGGATCTGACGTTGGGCTTGAGCACCAGCAGGAAGTAGTTGGCAAGGATCTTGTCGTCGCGCCCCCCGGCAGCTTGCACCGCGATGGTGTAGATGCTGAGGAACTCCAACGGATGCAACTTGCCATCGTACTTCTTGGGTACATCTGGCTTGAAGTTCTTCGTACTGGGCCACTGGACTTGCCGCAGCTCACGAGTAAATGCAGGGCAACCTACCGCGTACGGCAAGTCGCCTGGTTCCCCTGGCGCATGCATGTCGACAGTGGGCCCAGCGCGCTGGTCTGATTGACGCCGCGCTTCTCTTCGATGCTCTATGCGAGTACGAGCGTCCTCTTGCTGTCGTTCTTGAAGAACTTGGCATTGATCGCGACGAACCCGCGGATCCGACGACGCGGTGGAGTCGGTGTCGAGGTTGACCCGGCGAGTCGGCGATCTTGGCCTTCGAGGCGGAGAGTGCACGGTGGTGGCACCCTCACCGGTCTTGTCGCCATCGGCTCGCGCCTGGCGATCTTGCCGCGGCTGCGATGTAGCCGGCTGCCGTGGAGTGTCACCGTTGGCGAAGCCGATGAGGCTTTGAATGGTGGCCCTCCAATCATCGATCTTGTCCGCCGTTGGAGGGTAATCTAGGAGCAGTTGAGCTCGAGCCAACGCTTCTTCTGGAGTCTTCGGTGGCGGGGGCGAATGGTGCGAGGAGCGAGATATGCTCGGACTCCCAACTGGGTTGGAAGGAGCAGTACCCCGTCCTGGCGACCGTATCTCGCTCGTGCCAGCATGTTGGCGTGCATGCTGGTCTTGAGCGCCCCGAGATCCACCAGCTTGGCCTTGTTCCAACGCGCGTATGGTACTGCGAGCACCATGACGCTGTCAGTTCCGCGCCTCCTGAGATGGGCGCGGTGCGTGTACGGACGCCGAGGTTTGCGGGGCCTTGTCCTTGGACCTGGCAGCACCAAGAGCACCCTCGTCGACGCCCGTTCCTCCGTCGGCGTCTGCCCCACCGCCCGTTTGCTCCGGTGGTGGTGGGATCAACGTGGACGGAGCAGCCACCTCCGAAGCCTTCTTCTTCGGTGGCATATCGATGAAGATGACGAAGATCTGGCTCGCGTGAACGCCGGATCAGGTTCACACAACCTCGACGCCCCCTACCTGGCGTGCCAAAGATGTCGTGGGAACGAACACCTATGGGGCAGGGCCCCTTTTCGGTCCGGCGGGGGACGGAGGTAGCACGAAGAGCGGATCGAGGCGAAGCACGCGAGCGATTTTACCCAGCTTCGGAGCTCTCCGGAGAGATATACTCCTACTGCTGCTTGTCGGGTTGTATTGTGTTCTTGCTCGGGAGCGCTGGGAGCTACAAGACCGAGCGTGAGTGTTTCTGGTTTCCCCCCTTTTCTACGTCGCGCATGGGCCTCCTTTTATATGCTCAAGGGTTCACCAACAGGTGGCAACGCATGCAAGGGTAAAAATGGAAAAGAGGTGCGGTAGGTATACCTACTTGCACAGTGTATCGTACCTAACCCTGACGACAGGGGACAAAGGCATTAAATGCCGTCTGTGTCGCCCAAACAGTGCAGAAAAGTGACCATTAGGGGCGCCACTGCTTGCCACGATGGCCATCTTGTCATCTCCGCTCGCCACCTCGCACCGCTTGGCTGCACAACCTCTCGCCACGCGCGCCTGGAATGGTCCCAGGGCGACACGGTGACGGATGCGCTGGAGCATAGGTACAGAGTGGCATCCTGCCGCGGCAAGCGTCTTGCCGCGGCCGTTGTCTTGTTGCGTCCGGAAGCTTGTCGCTCGCCGGGTCTTTCCGGGACGTGCGGCGCGTCGCGGCAAGTTCCTTGAAAATGCCTTGGTTGGCCTTCCCGGCAAGCTCCTCTTGCCGGGGCCTTGTCCTTCCCGGCAAGCTCCTCTTGCCGGGGCCTTGTCTTCTCAGCTTGGACACTTTGTTCTTGAATGGCTCCAATAGGAACCACGGAGGATCTTGGCGGGCACCCAGCAAGACTTGCCGCGGGGCGCTGCGACTGCCTGTGCACAAGTTCGGGATACTAAGGTACCCCTACTTTAGTACACCGACAGCGTGACACTTCTTTAACTGGGAAACGTGGAACACATCGTGAACTCACTACAAAAAAATACACTTCTGTGATGATACGTGTTTGTCACAGTAGGTCGCGTTTTTTTGTCATGCATGTACATCCATGACAATTTTATGACAAAATCAAGATAGTCATACCTGTGCTGTCGTAGAAATGTTCCATGACATTACCAAAATTATCATCACGGAAGTGTCCACTTCCATGACGATAAATCGCGCGTCACAGAAGTGCTTTCGTCAAGGGTGACCGACATGTGGCATCCACCGTAACAGAACACCGTTAAGCTATCGGGTCGGGTTTTGGATCCGATAACCCGTTAACAGCCCCGACCAATGGGAAATTTCCACGTGTAAAATTCTGATTGGCCGAAGGGAACACCTGTCAGCTCGTCAGTGGGCCAGATGTCGCCCGTCGATTGGAGGAGACATGCCTATGGTACGTTGACACGTGGTTGGGCCCAACAGAGGCCCATATAGGTTAAAAAGGCCGGCCCAGTCAAAGGCCCGCAGAACTTAATCAGGTACTAGTGGGCCAGCCCAATAATAGCCTGTATAATAAAGGCCCATTTACAGCCCGAAACCAGATCTGGCCCATTAATTGTTCGCCCAATATTTGGCCCCATTTACGGCCCGAAGCCAGATCTGGCCCATTAATTTTTCGCCCAACATTTGGGCCCATTTGCGGCCCGAAGCCAGATCTGGCCCGTTAATTGTTCGCCGAATATTCGGGCCCAACTACAGCCCAGTGACTTTCGGCCTGTTAGAGGCCTGATATAGACAAGGGCCCATTTCAGCCCGGTGTGACTTTCGTCCTGGGAATGGCCCGTGCTGCCCATGGGCCATATATGGTCCGACGGGACATCGGGCCCACTAACGGCCCATGCTAAAGGTGGCAACAGTTAAGCCCAACGTGACTTTCGGCTTGTTAAAGGTCTGTCGCGTAATTTGGCCCGTTGATGCCTGTACTAAGCTTTCGTCCTCTTAAAGGCCCATGATATCAGTGGGCTAACTAAGGCCCGGGATATGTTTCGGCCTGCTAACGGCCCGTGAGCTAACTGGGCCCATAACGGCCCGGTCTACATTTCGGCCTGCTGAAGGCCCGTCGACGACTAGTGAAAACTGAGGCCCAACATGCATTTTAGCCTGCTAAAGGCCCGTGGTTTCATCTCGGCCATAACAGGCCAGTACAATATTCAGCCTGTTAATGGCCCAATACTACCTGGGCCGAACTAAGCGCTGGGTCGACAAAAGGCCCAACTAAAATATAGGCCGGTGTAAGTTTGGGCCTGGCGCAATGTGTGAAGGCCCCAATTATTCGGGCCCAAGAAAGACACAGGCCGGCCCATTTGTGGCCCGCTAAAAACCTGGCCCGTTATCGAATGTTTCGGCCTGGTCGACTACATCTGATTTTTTTTCAGATAGCGAATGATGGCAGTAACTAGTAGGAATTAAGAACAAACCTACTCTACACAATAAAGAAATTACGGCATAGTAACTAAGAATAAACCTACACTATACAATAAAGGATTTAAGGTATATTATATCCACTGGGCATCGAAGTTCGCCACCAGTGATCATAAAGCGCAACGAAGAAGCAGATTACAAAAACTGGGCACCATTGCAGCATAACAAAATAATACTGAACCGAGACCACTTCCAAGACAGTTCAAGAAAGGTTAGCCTTGCAGGGGAACTGCTGCGCAAGCTGCTGAGCAAGGCTGTGAGACCGGCCTAGCATGTCGGTCACAGCTTCCAGGTGTAGCTGTTTAGCAATGAGGTTCTCATTGGTGTTCTCCGCAATCTTTCTTAGAGATAGGACTTCAAGTCGATGTTGAGTTGCAGAATGCCTTTCTGCTAGAACTTGGGACTGAAGAAGTCGAAATGATTCAGACAACGAATTCTGTGAGCTTGTCTGACTGTTAGTCTCAAGTAACTTGAACACTGCATCAAGACAAGACTTTGGGGTTGTCTCGCTATCTTCAAGATGTTTTGCCTTCTTTGCTGCAATATATGTTGGGTTTGTCTCACAACCTTCAGCAGACTTGTGCATGCCATCAGGCATATCACCCTGAAACAAAGCAGAGAGATGACAGGTTTTGCACGTGTATAAACAAAGATGATAACTGTTCTGTCAATTCTATCCAATTTCAAATTAGAAAATAAAGAGTAAGTTCAAAATATCAATAGCATAATTTGGCATTGTTCATAATGCGGGGAGCTTCACCACACTACTGGATTACCATGTCAACATAACAAGCATAGATGAATGGCAAAGAAAATCATTGTATCTATTTTGGATAATGTGCATGGCATGTTGTTCATATCATCAGCCACATCAGTAAGATAAAACAGGAGATGACAAGGTGAAAACATGGGCTGCTTCACCACACACTGGATTATAGATCCACAAAACCAAGCATACATATAGGGAGTATTAAGTAATGTGCATGGTATGAATAAGAAATTTGGTTTTACAAGTAAAACTTAGGATTTACGGTTCTTACGAACATGCATTTTGGTAGAAACAACAAACTAAACAGCAGTAAACGATAGGGAGTATGAGCAAATTAAACAGCAGTTGAGGATAAAGGCTTTAGAAGGACTGACTTACATTAACAGTTAACACCGGCTTTATAATGCCCTTCTCCATGTCAAGGGAAGGATAACTCAAGAATTTCAGCACAGAATCTTCTTCATAAGCATTACCTCTACTCTACATTTTGTAGAGAGTAATTATAGATATGATAATACTGGAAGGGATAGAGGATAATGAAGATAAGATGCAGATTGATGCTACATAATCAACTACCAATCCCTGGAAGTACAAGCATTATAGGACAAAATGTACTGACAAGAGCAATGGGCTACACTTCTGCACTGGCATTGTCCGCGTATTCTACTTGTTGGTAAGATTAAATATAGATCTGATCTTTTTTAGTAAATGGTGGGCGAGGGAGATAAGATGCAGAATGCTACAAAATGAACCAATCCCTCTTCCCATAATTCAAGAGTGTTTTGAACACTGGTCTACTGTACAAAACGTTCTTATATTATGGGACGGAGGGAGTAGCTGTTAATGTAAGTACAGTGATAGACCATGTTCAGTCCTTACAAGAGAACTACAGAGCTAAACCTCTTCAAAAGCATTGGGTTGATTATAAATTTGTGTAAGAGTCCATACGGATCTTATAATGTCCACCAAATGGGCGATTACGAGGCTAACATGTGCAGTGATGCTACATAATCAAACAGCTATGAAAGTAAGTATGGTCATACAGGGCAAGAGGTACTCACGAGAGAAATGCAGTGTGCAGTGTAGTTGCGAGATTCTGTGGTCCCTTGAGAACGAATGTTCTTCTGCTAATAGTTTTCGTAAAAGTGAGACATTAAGGCAAATGTAGAAATGTAGTTCAAATTGTGATGTGATATCATAGATAGTACCTTACGCTGCAGCCGAGACCAATGTGTAACAAGATTATTCCAGTCACCGTCGGATAAATGTAGCACCGGAGACTTTATAGAAATTTCATTTAGAGGCTTGCCATCAAAGTGCGCTTGCCTCAGGTAGGAAAGATACTTCATCAACGAGTGCTTGAAAAGTGCAACCAACTCTTGCTCGTCATCACAATCCAGTTTGCTCCTCGCCTATTTAAAAGAATGAAATCTTGTGTCTTCTGTCAGCAGAAACATATGCAGTAATGACCATGAATAACATTAGTACATTACTTACGCGTAAGTTGCGGAGGAAGACTGGAAGTTGTTCTGTGTCTGCGGTATAATCTTTCCATGAAGGAAAGATGCACACAAAGTTCCTGACAACAACATAAGCTTCGTCTTCTAAACTGGGAAGAAATGGAACAGGGGTCCTATTTGCTGCAATTGGGGCTCTCTCTGGTTCGAAAAGGGATTTGGCAACTAGATTTGGTGTACTCTTTGTTGGAATGGGGGTTTTGCGTCGTACTGCTGGTGCTATGTCAACTGGCATAATCATACTGTTTGCTACAGTTGGGGTCTGCTGAGTTCGGGCATCAGAAATGACCAGTGTAGTAGGGCTAGAGTCTGCTAGAGTTGGGGTATTTTGTGGGTCAGGTGATATTGCAACTACACCTAATGGGCTATTTGATTTATCAGGTGCCACTACCTTTTCCAAATACTTTGCTTGTGCTCCTCCATGATCAGCAATCGCCCTCTTCCTTTGGAACATCTGATACACAAGAACAACATTTGAATGGATAAATATGGTATGATGACAGATGGAATATGTACTAAAAATGGATAGGCAGGGCGTATTCACATACACGATGTGTAAACTAAGCTAATGGCAGTTCAACAAAGTAGAAGCAATGCAAAGCATCAGTTGCAAGATATGTGCGAGCAATGTAACCTTGGAAAGTTAGAGCAAGTACCTTGATGGGTGAATAAGATAGGGCATCTTCCTCTGACTCCTCCACTAGGGAGCTACATTGACTTAGGTCTCCCTCTAGCTCAGAATCACTGTTAGGATCATATTCTGAGCATGAATCTGTAGGTGGAGAGCGTTTGCATTGCATTGCATCCAGACTTGATTTCAGTCCCTTAATGCCAAGTTTGACAGCCATGGCATTGTTCTGCTTTATTATTTTCATGCGCGCAAGCTCATAATCATTATGATGCTGTTCAGAATCTGAGATTCATGATAACATAAAAAGTAGCCAGGTTATCTATGGAATGCATTGCAGATTCAACTTGGAGAGTGTCTCCCTATAAACCCCTGCATATGCAAAGTTCACCTCCCCAACCGTGCTGACCAGACCACACACAGAAATACAAACCCCTTATGTCTCTATAACAGGCAGGCACACATTTTCAAAACTGAAGTAGGAACATTAGAATCATATGAAATTCGTATTTGAACAAATAAACTAAGCAATTATGAGTGGCATAATGTTTAGCTTCAAGGGTGGAGTGTTGGTAGTGCGACACAAAGCAAGTAGGCAGATTGTATTCCATGTAAAAGATCGAAACCTATGTAAAAGCTGGAAATGACACTTTCTTTCTATACAATGCAGTGTTTGTTACCCACACATGATGGAAGAGATCACATAGAGAAATACTATTCACTCAGGTCTACGGTTCCAGTATTTAGAAACAGGGTGGTCCACCCTAAAAGAATATTGATAACAAATATGACAAGGCAAGCATAGATGTAGTGAATCAATCATTTACTTGTGAGCTTATTAAGACAAGTATGCAGAATTGTAACTGCAGTAAGAGACCGTCCAAAATCTGAATGAAGAAGTTTGTCTAGCACTTATTGTTTGCCACTAATCGACGTGAATAATTGGATATTATATCGAATGAGTAAGAAAGACAAGTAAAATTGTCAACAAACCTGGCTTGCAGTAGTAATCTGGGTCAATGTCACTACGACCAACAATCCAAAATGACTAGTTTCTGTTCCGAGGGCCGGAATTTTGAAAACCCTATGAACTTTAGAGGTACTAAAGATTACCGAAATACATCTGAACCATTAGCACACAACAAACTCTAATGACAGTCCTTCCTAATGAGTAATGAATCAATTAGAAAATGGGTGATGAGGAGTGGCTACTGAGTGTTGAGGACGTATCTCAGGATAAATCGGGTTGGCTTGGTGGGTGCTGCACGCCTGAGCCCTGAACGGACTGGGAATGTAGGCACGCCGGCGCGCCCGGGCAGCGGTGACGCTGTTGGGCGAGCGGCTCCTGGCCTCCTGTTAGTCCGGCGTCTCCTCCTAGAGTCATGCCATCCGGGGACGGCAAGTCCCCGGCGAGGCAGGCGACTGGGGGCGAGTAGAGATCGGAAGCGCGCAGCAGAACAGAGGGGAATCGGGGCCTGGGATGACCCAAAATCCCAGGGTGGACCGGCCCACCATGGGCACCCTGTAGAGATACACACCCGAGCGGCGAACATGCATTTTCGAAACTAATTTAGGAACATTTAGCTGACCAATTAAACAACTCTATTTTAATAATATCAGATTCGTATTTGAAGAACTAAGCTTGTTTAGCTTGATGCGTGGAGCAGTGTTATTATGACACGAAGCACGTATTCTGATCGTATAGTGATCATAAAAGGGGGAAACTCTAAGCATATTTTTTTAGCAAAAGAGGGTTTTCCCTCCGATTTCTATTAAAGAAACCACCACGGAACCAACATGATCAATTAAAACCTAAGCATGACCAATTAAACCGTATTATGGCTGTGCCATGGCAGATTTGAAGCTGCAAACCAGAGAAATGATATTTAGCATTCAGTGTTTGCTTCGAACTAAGAACTAAATTCTAAGAGCTGAAAAGAAAGTAGAGTAACCAAGTTAAGATCTATTTTCTGGTTGAGATCAAAAAGTTGAGGAGATATGAAGTACCACCTCTCTTGCGGCGCCGTGTAGGCATCGGGGGTGCGATGGCTGTCGGTGGCGTTGAAGCAGATCTGCGACGGTAGACGGGTGCATCGGGGGATAAGTCCCGTTGCGGTGGAAGAGAAGGTCGTGTGAGCGGCCCCAACAAAGAGGACGACGACGCCGATGAAGCGAGAGGACGAGATGCAAGGCTATTGGTCCGTCGCCATGGATGAGAGACGTCCATCTCTAGGAGTGGACGACGCGGTCTTGGTAGGCGCTCTGGCATGGTGGAGGACGGTGGCGATGGATGTGGTGGAGGATGGTGGCGATGGATGGGGTGGCGGACGGAGGCTGGTGTGGGGATGGGGTGTTCTAGCGCGGACGGTGTATGAATGAGAAAATGGAGGGAGAGGTACGGGGAACCATGTTTTTGGGACGCGCCTTTCTGAAATATGGGAAAGTTACGAACTTAGCCCCCGTTTAAAATTTGGACGTCTCGTCGGTTGGGGATAGGACGGTAATCTCGCATCTCGCCAATATTTGCCCAGAGCGATTTCGGGAGAGGGGGGGGGGTTGGCGCCCATGGTTGGCGCCCACGGTGTATGAACAGGGCTGATAGGTAGGGCGGTTGTGTCACATCTGAGTGAAGTTACAAACCTGCCCCTATTGAAAATATTAGCCTACATCGATTTCGGCCGAGTCGAGTTTGTTTTGCCGCCCACCGTGTATGAATGGGGAATGGAGGGAGAAACAGAGGTCTTTCGGCCAAGCTTGAATCAAATGTGTTTTGCCGCCCATGTTTGACGCCCACCGTGTCGGAATGGGCTCAGAGGCAGTCGTGTCACGTCTAATTGAAGTTACTAACGTACCCCTATTTAGAGCAGTGGAAATCGGGCCGATAGATTGTCCGTGTAATGGGTAGACAATAATTTCCATCTCCCAAACACTTGGCTTCGGGCAGCCGACGTGGGAGTGGACATTTTGCAACTTCTTTCGAGTTTTGGGACAATAAGCATCCACATTTACCCTGGCAACTAAATTCGAATCCATTTTGTATTCCTATATGAATCTTTATAAATCGTTCTATGTGTTTTTATATATCTTCAGAAGGACGACACAGATGTACTCCACTGTCATATATGAATATGGTTTACAAATGCCGATACTCAAATTCAGAAACTAGTATCCAGTTTAAGGTGAATTCGAATATTTGGAACACTTCATGTCCAACTCAAATGTCACACGCAACATAATGTGTACTCCCATTTAGATACGTACACAAGCGATGTATCAAGATTCAAATACCGAGTCAATCAACCAAGAATGTATAGAACTAACAGACATATAAACACTTATAGAGTATATGGATCAATAATATCAACTAACATACATAAGCCAGGCCGCTGTACTTTTTTTTGGCTACAACAACATCTTTTTTTTAGCCAGCATCTTGGCCCTTTCCGATGCGTGCCACGGTCCATCTATACTACTACTATTGCTGAATGCACATTCAGCCCGATTGGCATATTTGTAGGTCTGGCACAGCAATCCAAATGAAATGTCTCCGAGTCTTATCAATTAATACAGACTTGTGCTCAAAGAGAATTACAGACCAAAAAAATAAAAATTATGACATGATCTCTAAAACAAATGGTTTGATTGATTACATGAACAAACAACACAAAGGTTATTCAACTATGGAAAGAACATTTCACCTATGATTTACCAAGTAGGAATTTAATTTCCTTTTTTCCTTCAGGACCTTAACAATCTGGTCAGTCTCAGCTTGCTTCGTTTTGAAATCCACCAAATATTTAATGGTTGTCTTGAGTACTGCTTGTGATTGTGTTGTTTGCTTCCTCAACTTGTCAACTTCATCTCTAAGTGCAGAAGCAGAATCTCTTTCTACCACTAGTTTAGCCTCTAGAGCATTAGCAGTTGGCAATTCATAATGCACGATTGGGCCGGTGCCACTGCTGTGGGATGATGCAACGTCCATGGGGACCTTGCTCTTTGATCTTGGGCTAACCTATTTTGCCATTAAAGTTCCGATTGGATTCAGAAAAGTTGAAGTTAACAAAACACCTCAACTAGGAGTTATAACAGCAAACCAGTTAAACAAACAAGGAATTAAAGAGTTTCAATTGGATGCTGAAAAGTACTCCCTTCGTCCCATAATGTAAGACGTTTTTTAACAGTATGCTAGTGTCAAAAAACGTCCTATATTATGGGACAGAGGGAGTAGTTATTAACATCATTGTAACCCGCTATTGCAGCAGCAAAGGAGATAAACAAACAAGTAGATATTTAAGTTAAGGCAAACAAGTAATTCTTAACAGTAAGTATCAAACACATAGATAGGCGCAGTCTACAATATGATTAACAGGCTGTGCCATTATGTAATCAGTAGAAAGCCAAGCAACGTAATTGAACAATTTTGCAATAAGTGGCTAACTAAAATTCCGAGAAGCAGGTAACTGAACTTATGCTAGTTCTTTGTACAGGCACACTGCAACTTCTTTTTCGCTTACAAGGTTGTACAAAGGAGTCCATGGCATCAATTGCTTGGATACGCAGTCCCAATACTTCTTTCTTCCCACACTGCATGGGTAAGTCGAATGGTTAATCTGGTAAGATGGTGCATCCTTGATATGTTATATGAGGACGTGTAGTCAGACTAGTTGTAGCCAAACACATCACACTGTATATTTCATGCGATTACTTTTGGCATATCGAGACCTAAGCAATCTACAATAGGATGAAAAGACTGGCATCCTTCACATTATTAGCGAACTCAGTTCATAGAAACAAGCAATTCAACCATTCTGTGGGTAAATCAAAAGCGCCACTGGAATATTTTTCACAATCCAACCATACACACAAAAAGGGGCGACGCCACCATAGGGGCTGGTATGGGCGGCTGCCTCAGGTGGCTGGAAAGTGTGCACCTAGTTTGAGTCGTCCAGGTTGGCCCATGCTAGTTTTGTTCGTCCCAACGCACGAGCAGGCAATGTAAAAAATGAAGAAAAATGTTTCAATTTGGATGGGCCAATAACATAAGTGCAAGGCAGGCCCTATAGCAGGCTCGCGGCCCAAATGAGCGCCTCCCATATCGATCGACAGCAGGAAAAATCCCAATTCATTCGCTCCAGCCTCCAGTCTGGTTCGCTCCTAACCTAGCCGCCACTGGATAGACCGACACAACACTTCCTCGCGCCCTCGTTGGAGGGCGGTCGCCGGGCTTCAAGCGAACGGAAGGACAAGAAGATGAAGATCCAACCCTGGGTGTAGCCTGCGTGGGAGGCAGCGGCGGCAGCACGGGCATGGCATCGAGCTTGCGCAAACAGACATTCGCAACTTGCAAGAGTAGCATGCGCAACGAGCAGGTACATCACATCCCTGATTATATCTAATTCAACTCTTCAATTTCTGGCCAATAGTTAAACCTGACGGTGTTGTAAAACTGCTTGTATGTAGGGAATCTATGAGAAAACGAAACCAATTTCTACTTATTTTATAACTCCCCCAATCAATACTGAACTGACTAAATCTGATGTATCTAATCAAGTTTTCGGTGCAAACATACAAGCTCATGTTGTTTTTGAGCCTGAAGTGTCTAATGAACAGACTGCTAAGGAAGGATTTGATGCAAACATTTTACATGCTCCTGGTGATGAACATATAGTGTCTATTGAGGGATCTAATGCAAGCATTTTGCAAGCTCATTGAAGGATTTAGTGTCTAATGATGATCTACTATGTTGAGAGAGACAGAGATTTGCAGGCATTGATGACAAGCAAATTATAGTGCATTTTCATAGCTTGAGGAAACGTCGAGGCCATCTACCATAAAGTCCCCGTATCATGACAACATAGCATAAATACTTTTCTAATCCGTTGTTTGAAACTATTGGCATACTTGTGCAGGATAGATATATTGATATGCAGTTTGCGCACTGGTTATACGTGCAATTACACTTCGATATTTTCAGCTAGAGAACGAATAATTCAGGCAGGTACAGACCATGTTTGTAGTCCTTGTACACCATGTTGCATTTTGTGTTTTTTGGTGCTTGCATCATTTAGTGTTTATAATCTGAACTACTTTGGATCATTAGCTGGTTTTCAAAGTGCATGTAGCTTCACATTTCTCAAGTTATGTTGATTTTCGGAGTGCAAGTGCCTTCATATTTTTTAAGTTAAATGTTCGCCCCTGGTAACTTGAATTTGTGGATTAGCCACTGCACACAAATCATACACGAATGCCAGTACGAATTAAATGAAATGTAGGGACTTACGGTAGCTCGTTGTACAGGCTCGCTGCAGCTCTTCTTGCGCTTGGGATGTTCCATGTACAAGTCCATGTTACCACTTGCTTGGATGTGCAGGCCTTGTGCTCCTTGCATCCCCCTCTGCATTTTTGACACGGCGAATGGTTGATCAAATAAGAGGAATCGACCTTGATGTTGTACCGGAGGACAGATACTTACAAGGTTATACGGGTGTGCAGGATGTGTACCAGATCCCGTAGCCCCGTCATGCTTCGCTAGAAAATGGATTTGCTTGTTTCAGATGATATCTCCAGAAGAAATAAGAGTTAAAGTCAGAGTTTCATAGGCGTGTAAGCTAAGAGAGCAGTGAAAGGATATCCAAACATCATCGGAACAGTGCACAAGGGAGTGATGTGTGGATACCTAGTTCGGGCCGGCGTTTGGGCATGCTCGCCTAGCTAACGTGTGGGTCACTTTAGAGCCGTTGAGGGTGATGCGCTGGCATTGGCTGGCCGCGCACGGATGCAGATCTTGAGTGGCAGCAGAGTGCTATGATGCGGTGGACGAGACCGTTGGTGAAGCCCCAACGACCTCGGGGGGCGGAGGTGCGGCGATGTGCTCGGTGAAGTAGCCCCAGTGAGCTGGGATACGGCGTCGGTGAAGCACACCTGATGCGGTGGAACTCGGTGTCTGTGAGGCACGTCGGTTGCGGTGGCCGACGTTGTCGGTGGACCACCCGGTGCGGCGGACGAGGGCGTAGATGAGGTAGCTCCGGTGCGATGGTGAAGCGCGACCGTCGTCTTCGTCGTCGTCGTCTGGCATAGAGGTGGGGAACGGTGGGGAAAGAGACGAGACGAGGGGCGATTCGAGGGATGGAGGCGAATTAGGGATTTGAGCAATCTGGGCGCGGAAGGGGATGGTGGAGAAGAGAGATTTTGCAGGGCTGGAATTGGGGCCGCCAGATATTTCAATTCGAAACGTGGAAGCGCGAACATATATTGTCGTCGTCCTTTTTTTTTGGGGGAGGGGGGTGGGTGGCTGGGTGCTACGCGTCCGTCTGACACACACGACCACCCCGACAGGACTACGCTTCGGTGCCTTAAGGCACCTGCCTTTGTGTCCATGACATGTGGGCCCAACAGGTGGCTGGTCCACATGTCAGTCACCCAAGGGCTGTTGCCTTTAAGGCACCGAAGCAGCGTCCACCCCGACACGACCCAGGTCTGCCTAGTGCGCCTACATTTGAGAATGCAAATGAATCTTCTTTCATTTGCAAACGAATCTGTATGTATTACCATGCCCGTGTTTTCCTTGCAATAATTAGTCATTTGAAACGAGATACTCCATCCGTTCACTTTTGTAAGTCGTTTCAGACAACTTAAAATGAACTGTTTTGCACATTGTCTGAAATGTCTTCAAGGTCTTATAAAAGTGAACATAGGGAGTACTATAAATTAACTAATGAGGAGTTATTTGAAAAAAAATCGAAACGGTACCCACGCTAACGTGGATTAGAGTGTCTCACATAATTAGTTATTTGAATTAGAGTGTGTGTCACGTAGTTAGTTATTTGAATTAGAGTGTGTGTCATGTAGCGATCTCCAATTCTAACGTGGATTTCGCATTTCACTGTATCCATGCTACTTTTTTTAATACAAATTCATATGTATATGATGAACACCATGGTAGTGAGAAAACTTTTGGATGGATTCAAAGATATGACCTACAAAATAGCACAACAAATTGAGCCAATGTCAACTTTTCGAAACTTAGTATGGCACGAATTCGAAATAATTTCCCGTATGTTTGGTCCTCGGTTCAAATCTTACAATGTACACCGAATTGAAACATTGATATTAAGTCTCGTACTATGTACATTCAAATGTTGTTTTTAGCCCCCCCCCCCCCCCCCGCGCACAAACGCTACATACTTCCTGTATCGGTCAATCTTCCTCTCCTAACCACCTTAGCAAGCTATCCGTTTCCAACACACGTTCATTCTTTCTCTCCATGTTTCGATCTCTAAGTCTCTCAACTACACAACCCCTTTTTCCACTCCTGTTACCAAATGTATTTACCTCACACACCCGCCATTGCACCCCATGCCGAGCTCTCTCTCTCTCCCCCCTCTCCCTATCACCCTCTCGTGCTAAATACATGCATTGCCTATCTAGCCCCCCCAACCTCTCGTGCGCACGAACGCACGTTGTATATCTAGGTCACTCACTCAAGACTGTCTCACTCTTTCTTCCGCACGGCAGGCCACACTCTCTCAATCTCACTCTCTTTATCTGAGTCTCGTTTCACCTCGTTTTCGTAGCATTCGACCCACAACTACTCCAAACGTCGTTGCAACCCATGCAACTCCCCTAGTTGATTTCCCTCTGGCTCCGTCATCGCTCTCTCGCACGTCCTTTCTCACCTTCAACGTTGCACCATGGTATTATTGAAAAAACTATGTTGTTCTCTTTAATTATTATAAATAAGCTACAAAACTACACACCGATAGTCCACTTGGAATGGAACAAATTTCGACCAACAAATTAAAGTGCTACAAACTACACACCAAGGGGCCTAGATGTCATGAAACAAATTTGGACCCATATACAAATTAAAAAATAAAGGACAAGGATCGAACATGCGACCGGGCCTTCAAGCCGCACGTCAATAGTCAACATACGTAGAATAGCAATGTTTGTTGTACCCCCTTTGTTCACATAATGTTTTTATATTACCACAGCTTAATTAATGGATAACATGTAATATTATTTTTAGTACTATTCGCCTTCACTTACTGGTGGGTTCCATGTGTGCTCTCTCTCTCCTCCCCTTCTACGTTTAGACGCACGGGCAAACAGGAAGAACTCGCGGGCGATGTTGCCGTTGACCATATCTGGACGGGTTCACAACTCACAAGTCACGGCACCAGTTTCACGTACTAGCAGCACTAGTCAGTGTGTACGTGCAATGCACATTAATTTGGAAGTATATTAAGTGCATGCGGATATTAACTACTAGAATATTATTTGCGTGTTGTCATGTGATTAGCACTATTTTTGGCATGAAATTAACTGCACGCTAAACGTGTTGAGCGCTCGACATTGAAGCAGTCTAGGTTGTTGGATGACAAGGAATACATGTGGCTTGATGACGTTTTATATTTAATTTGATACGGCTCTAGCAGAACATTCAATCGATCAAACCATACATTTCGTTCAGTATGACTCCGACTTTAAATTATACGACGATCGATATAAAATAAACGGAAATGATAAACGTTCGGATTTTAAGCATGGCAATCCGAACGTTTTTATGGCAAATTTAGATTACGCGGCGGCGGCGGGGGCGTCTTGCGGTGGGAAGGCGACTCCTCTACCGTGCTCTGTGTGTCGTCGGGCCACTGACCAACGGCGACGGCAGCGTCTTGCGCCGTTGTAGGCGTACTCCTGGACGTTGGCCTAGCTTCAAGGAAGGCCAAAATGTTCTGGACTTCGGAGCGAGTCAACTGGCGGGAGGAGGCGACTGGCGTTGGTGCAAGGAAGCGGTCGACGACGGCCATCCATGCCGCTGAGGTGGGCACTAGCACCCGCGCGAGGACATGCGCTGTCAATAGCGTGGCGGAGACGTTCGTGTGCATGGGCACCGGCACGGGCGCGCACGTCAGTGCACGTGCAGGCACATGCGCTGGCAGGTGCACGAGCACCGGCACGGGCATGCGCGCTAGTGCACGCGCAGGCGCATGCGCTAGCAGGTGCACGGGCGCGTGAAAGTTGGCGGGGACCTCGTGGAACCCCGTGGCATCAAGCTCGGCGACAATGTGCGGCTCCCAGCCCATCAATGCCACGGGGATGGGCGCTGGCTCAGTCGGAGCGACGAGAGCCGGAACGGGAGCGGGGACAGGCGCGGCGTCTTCCCGCAAGGCCAGTTCAAGCTCGTCCCAAAGCTCCTTATGTTATTGAGACTCCGGCTGGGTGTCTTCCTCATGAAACTGTAACACTAAGGGCAGACCATCGTGATGCGGCATGGCGTACGTTTAGGTCAGGCTAGTTGGAGGTAGACGACAGGAAAATTGGAGAGGAAGAGAGAGGATTGTAGCGATACTGGGTAGTGCGGGGTTGATTTTAAACTGCGGCACCGGCGACATTAAAAGTGGGAGCAGTTGAGATGATGGTGGGCGGCGGAGCCTGGTCAAAGGGCTCGCCTCCTGGTGAGTCTGCACAGCGGTCTGCTCGCACGCCTCCCTGACAGCCGGCGCAGCGGTCTGCTCGCACGCCTCCCTGACAGCCAGCGCAGCGGTCTGCTCGCACGCCTCCCGTCGACTCACACGCTTGCTGGGACGACACCTGCCGATGAGAAGCGGGGACTCGTGGCGGCACATAAACGCCCACGGTTTCAATAGTGAAAGCGTTTGCCTTAATGTGACAGGTCTTTTCCCTCAAAAAAAACGTGACAGGTCTTTGTTCCAAAATACCTTGGCTCTTCATTTGTGCAACTTGTCATAAGCAGCTTGTCTTGAATTGAAGAAAAAACTTACGAAGTAATATTTGTGCCATATCACGTGACCATGCTCAGTTTCAAGAATTTATGCTCCCTTTTGGATTTTCTGAAATTTAAGACCCAGGATTCGAAACAATATCATAACTTGCATCATGCAATAAATTTTCAAGCCGTACATCTGTCCTGTTGTATTTCTTAAGAAAGGATTTGGTCAAACATTTTTCTTAGTTAAACCTCCTTTCTGGTTTATAGGGCTCAATTCAAAAATCTCACCAACCAAGGTAGATGGTGAGTGGTGGAACAATTGCTGTAGTTTGCAAAACCACTCAATTAATGCGCTTGTTTTCCTCAAAAATTGTGTTTACGAATGCATTAATTGCAATGCATGCATGCATAAAGTACATGCATTGGTCAATTTTCTCTTAATACTTGCATGTAATCATTTATTGCACCTTGAAATCTGAACATGTGATGGGGAACAACCAAATTGAGACTTATAAAATGGGAAAACTAAAATTTTGAGATAAGCCCTATAAACCGGGAAGGATAATCCCTCCGTACCAGTGCATTGCCTGATATATTAACTCAAGTACTAGGCACGAACAAAAAAAGTACTAGGCACGAACAAACGGGATCAATTCTGTGCTGATCCTGGTGTAGTAGTAGTAGTACTAGGCAATGCAGTTGACGGGTGACATTGACGAGCGGCGACCGAGGGAATTGAACCGTGCTCGGCACGGTAGGTAACATTGTCTAGTAGTTACTAAAGCATCCCTCCGTTGTTCATCGGTAGTCATTATGGACCGGGGACATGAGGGGAATTTCCTAGGGCTGGAATTCTGGCCGCCAGATATTTCGACTTGAAACGCTGAGGCTCGAATGGTTGGGGTTGCCTAATGTGCGTACCACGCACGCCACCGAAGGACACGAGCCCGTTTTTTTAGGATCAACACGAGCCAAGGTCTGGCTGGTACGCCGTTGGGTCCTACCATTTGAGAATACGAAAGGAACCTTTTAAATTGCCGAACGAATCTATGTGTATTACAATACCCATATTTTCCTTGCAAATACTAATCTCAACGTGGTAATTGATTTATGACGAGTTGTTGAATTAGAGTGAATTTGTGATATAGTGATCTCAACGTGGATTTCACATTTCATGGTATCCCTAGTAAGTTTTCCAATGCAAATTCAAATTTAAAAGATGAAAAATATGGAGGTGAGAAAACTTTGTATGTATCAAGCATATGACCACACACACACACACACACACACACAGACACACACGCACGAACACAACAACAATCCAATAAGTATAGTGCATCTATTTTTCCAACCCATGCATGTATGACACGAGTTCAAAAATACTCCTTCTATTCCTAAATATTAGTCTTTTAGAGAGTTCAACAAGTGACTACATACGGAGCAAAATGAGTGAATCTAGACTCTAAAGTATGTCTATATACATCCGTATGTGCCAGTCCATTTGAAGCCTCTAAAAAGACTAATATTTAGGAACAAAGAGAGTAAAATGTAAGACATCCATGGTCCTCAGTTCAATATTTAAAATGAACATGAAACTGAAACATGAATATTAAGTCTAGTACTACAGTACATGCAAATGTTGTGTTTAGGCGGAGCTATGATTGTTGGGGGTCAACCCCTCGACCTTAGATAAAACTGTGGAGCTCTGTTTAGGGTTGTTTAGATTATATTTGTTCCCACCCTCCCAACCACCGATTGGTTGTGCACCCCCACCCCTCCTCCCCGGGATAATATCATGTGCCCCCATACCTTACATGCTATATGCCGATACGAGTTGCTTGGAGCTTGTAGATCTGAGATATAGCAGCTCACATGATGTGTCTTATTTTTTTTGCAGGAAACCTTAATGAGTTTGAGAATTGCACACAATTTGTACAAAAACTACTTAGATTCCCTTTGATCCCATATCCAACGACCTCGAAGCTCGTATCACCGTAGCATCTAAGATGAAGGAGGACATCATATTCTCCTATATGTAAGAATATCATGTGCCACCACACCTTAGATGCTTTCGTGATACAAGCTCTTCGGAGGCGTTTGATTTGTGACCCAACACCTCCTCGATGGTTCGAATGGTTTTTTGCAGAAAATCCCCAAAAGAGTTCGGCCACTGCTTACAAGCACAAAGACTGCTCAGATGCCATTGGATCTCAGATCAAACGACCTCCAAGCTCGTATCACCGTAGCATCCAAGCTGCGATAGCACCTTATGTTTTCTCGCACGGGAGAGTATGAGGTGCTCCCGCACCGTAGATTCTATGGTGATACGAGTTCACTGAGATCTAACGGCCCACAGTAGGAGGTTTGAATGTTTTTGCAATATACGGCTGATAGAGTTTGGGAAATGTGCAGAAAGTAAAAGTACTATGCATGTGCCATCCGATCACTAATCATACGACCTAGATGCTCATATCACTGTAGCGGGTAATTAAGCTACGGGGAGCACCTAATATTAGCACCGGGGAGCCGTTGGATCGAAGATGCAGCGGCACACACGAGGCCTGAATGTTTTTTTTGCAAAAAAAACTTTGGAGAGTTTGGAAATTGCACATAATTACAAAGACTACTCCCAAGCCATTGGATCTTACTTCCAACGGTGTAAAAACTCGTATCACCATAGTATCTAAGCTGCGGGGTGGATGTGATATTCTATGCCGCTGTCATTTTTGTTCGTAAACTTGCAAAATACGTGTAACTCGTGCCATTACTTGGCTAACCGCGCAAAGTGTTTGTTCAAAAAAACCATCCTACACTGAAATATCGGAACAACACACGGGGGTCCCACTTGTCATTAATCAAATTTGGACCTAAAACTAACAAATCTGAAAGACGAGATTCGAACTGGCAACCTTGACTACAAAGCGTAAGTCGATAGCCTGAAAAATGAACGGTTGTTGGGTTTGTCCCATAACTTGATTTTATCGCTACTTGCACTGAGTAGAGTTGAGGGAGTGCCTCGTCAACACGTGCATGACCGTTGTCTCACTTACGGGTGGTCCCAGGTCTGCGATCTCAATCTCTCTTCTCTCCATCGTCTAACCTTTGCACGGGCACACACGAAGAGCGGCGCTAGCTTGCCGTGGTGTTATTACAACTAAAAAAGCTTGGAAAATAGAAGAATCGCCTAGAACAAGAGACGTTGCGGCTGGTCGAGACGGAGCTAACCGTGCCACGTTTGCATGATGAAGTGTGTGGCTAGTGGGGTGTTTTCGACCGACTGGCTGGGTCCCAAGGTCGAACCATAGGTACTACGTCTGATACAGTATATTTTTACACGCACATTTTTCCTCCGTGCCGAGACGTGGCACACCCTATCGCATGGTTTCGGGGTCCTCTCGGCTGGTGCACGCATATATTCTTCCTAACGTTGGATGCCCTACCGCGCGTGTTCTGGGTCCTCTTCGGTAGTAGCGCCGAAGCAAGTAAATGAGTCGTCAAATCACGAAAGACCACCTTTCCCGCCGAGTACATCAGTGAAGCACGGTGGCTAGCTAGTTGGGCTAGTTCGACCGATTAGCTAGGCCGCCACATTTGTTTTTTCACCCCTTCTTTTATCTACTTGCCGGCAGGTAAATTTAAATATCCACCACGGCGTTGCTCTGGTGTTTGGGCACGACAGGATTTTAAATATTTTGATTGATGGGAGCAGGCGCGGCAGGATTTTAAATTTTTTGATTGACGGGAGCAGGCGCGGTAGCAATTAGTCACGATGACTCCACCTGTAAAAACCCACTGCTCCCTGATGTGAGAAGTCATTGACTGGTGTTTTACTGTGGTGAAAACCAAAAGATTCTCCGCTCCTCGGCTGGCTCCCTCCGCCTTCCCGTAGATTGCATTGCCTTTCAGCCGTTTCGCCCCCTTTGCTTCCTCTCCCCATTGCTTCTACCTGGTGCCATGGCGGCACAGCAGATCACGGAGTCCGAGGTGAGGCGCCTGACACAAGAGCTCCATGCCAAGGATGCAGGGCTCAGGGCCAAGGATGTGGAGCTCCGTGAGCTCAAGGAGGAGAGGAGTGCCATGCTCCTCCGTTATGTGCGGGAGTTCACGGAGCTTCAAAAGCGGCAGGCGTCCACCACAAAGATGCTCGAGGCATCGGCGGCATTGCTGCAGAAAGCGGGAGATACGATAGGCCGTCAGGGGAGCCGGCTGGAGCGTGAGCGGGCTGATCGTGACGAGGTCCAGGATCGCCTCAGCCACTTGGTGAACCAAGTTGCCACGCACGTGTTGCGGCTGCACGATGCCTACCATTGTGCCAGCGCGACGATGCCGGCCGTCGGGCTAAACCTGTTCGACCACTCGGTCGACTTCAATGAGCTGCGGCTTCCTGACCTGGTCTCCTTCTTCACCTATATCTCTGAGGAGCTGAGCCGTCTCCGCGCGATGGTGGGGGCTGAGCTGGACAAGGAGGGGTTGCGCGCTGCCGTCACTGTTGCCAGGCGAATCCTTTCAGGGCTCCGTCACAGGAATTCATTTGTGCCATTGGACGCCGTCTTTGACGAGCTGGCTCCCGTCGACCGGGAGCGGGCTCTACGGGCGGTTGCACCCTGCATCACCAACGTCGTGCACCTCGAGAAGCAGAGGGACTTCGGTGGTGTTTAGGCGCCCTCTGCATGGGCATGTCCATGTCTCGGTGCAACATGACCGTTGGATCAAACTCAGATGGTGCAGATCTGTCACTGTAGCACAAAGCGTGTGGGTGTGTTTGCTTGCATTCTCATCTCAATATAGTTGTTTCCTCTTCATGTATTTTTGTCAACCTACTAGTGTGGACTCATGCACCCTTCATGCGCTTTGCCAAACACCCAAAAGTGGGTCGAGAAGGGAACTTTTGCTCCCATCCCGTGCACCCTTCACACACCCTGTCTAACACTATAGGATGTGCTTCATATGGTTCATGTTTCGTGGAGTACTGTAGCACCGTACTCTCCGTGCACTGTGGACCTAGTTCTGTTAACATCGATCTCACCATTCATTCTCGACCGGACAGTCGAAAAAGCGGTACTATGTTACATATAGGAGTAGTTGACATGCGCACAACACAGCAACAAGATTGTGTAGTACTGATGTATGAACCACTGCACATGCCTAGTAGTAGGAGCACTGTGTATGTTCAAGTGGCTGCCGTGTTTCGCACTCCTTCGTCGTAAGAGTGGAAACGCTTGCTGTAATCATTTTTTTCTTCAGAATGAAAAACAGTGGACACGCTCTACCGTGCGGATCCTCCTCCAGCCATGCACTAAATTACTCACCTTCGCCGACGTGTGGGACAGCCAGCACTTGGGTTCACCAGCCATGCACTAAAATACTCTGTAGTAGAGTGACGGTAGACTACCCCCATCGAACCGCCCATAGTAATGCCCAATGAGCCATCAAATCACAAAGCCCCCTCCTTTCCAGCAGTAAGTTGGACGGACGAAGCAACCATCATTTCACTCTTCTCTCTCAGCTTCCTCTCTTGAAGAAAACCCCCACTCGCTTCGCTTCTCCCTCATCTCGTTCCTCCTTTCACTCTTCTCTCTCAGCTTCCTCTCTTGGATGGACGCCGGAGCACCGGCCGACGTGATCTCTATGGCTCTAGCCAAAACTGTCGAGGCTCATGGTACGAAGAAGCGCAAGAACCCCGCCAAGACTACCGCAGACAAGCTCAAAGCCATCGCCCTGTCCAAGCCCCCCTCTCCGGGATCCCTCATTAAGCAAGTCCAGGTAATGTCTCTTGTTGACAATCTTTTTCTCGATCTTGATCGTGTTTTTCCATCTAACATGCAGTACTAGTGCTAGTAGTACAACTTTCTGGGTGATGTTGCATGTGATTTTATTGTGCCAAATGACGGTTCTAAATTCCTCTTTTGACCAAAACATGCGAGAGGTTGACACTCATTTCTTATAGATTACTTTCAACTACTCCCTTTGTCCCAAATTTCTTGTCTTAGAGTTGTTTAGATACGGATGTATCTAATACTAAAATGTGACTTGATACATCCGTATCTAGACAAATCTAAGACAAGAATTTTGGGACGGAGGGAGTACTTTATGAACATCAATGCTACCTTTTTAGAGGGTATATTTGCCTCAGTAACTTGTGTTATGGATATTGCATGTAATCCCTCTGCTCTCATGCCTTTGAAGACATGTTCTAGTGTGTTTGTTCAGTCATTTATGTGCGTATATGTAGTCATATATGGAGTATAATATCGAAAATCATCTTATATTTATGAACAGAGGTAGTAATGAAATATGGTTTCTGTTTGAATTAGAACCAGGTCCGCGGTGGAGATGAAGTTCTCAAAGTCATGCCGTCTGAACTGGAAGACCTGATGATGAGTTCTACTGCTAACTATCCAGCTGTTGTGTCCTTGTCGCCATGTGTCCTGAACTAGTGTTTTCCTGTAGCATTGTTGTCAGGCGTGTTCTCGAGGCTGTACTTGACCACAACAATTTCATGGCTGTGCCTTCGATTACGAAGGGTGTGGTTCTGGTAAAGCTTCCCAACAAATCTAATGCAGTCTGTCTTCATCATCATGTTTATGAGTGGAAAGACCACTCTGTTAGGTTCTCCAAGGTTGACAAGATGGTGATGGTGCATGTAGACATCTCACACGAAGTCCATGGCCTAGTCAGTTATGCGGGGTTCATCCCGTAGGTCGGTGGCAAGAAATAGTCTGTAGAGTTTAGTTAGTGCAACTTTGCTTGTCTGTAGTAAGTACTATTGTTCAGTACTTGATTTGTGTTTGTGAACCCTGTATTGTTTATTAGTACTGCCGCTTTTGGTGTGTGGTCAGTCCCGAGAATGGTCTATGTTAATGTCTGTCCACTCAATTCAGTCTGTACATTTTGAAGTATCCAAATCATATTTTTTGTGAGGACGGTTTATCAATTATGGTTACACTCCAATATTTGTTTGCATTGCAGGGTTTATTGCACCCACAGGATTTCCAGTCCCATGGATGTTCGGTCCATACGATTTGTCACGACCTTTGGCCTGTCCTGCTTGTGGGAGTAGGCAGGGCCCCTGCATGCCACGCGTAGTTGGACGATCAATCTTCTGTTTAGTATTCAACATAGTGATTTCCTGGTAAGGATTCACTCGTGTCACATCAAGTAAATCTTATTGATTTACTGTCTAAATCTTATTGATTTAATGTCATGTTTTCTTTCTTTTCCTTCAATTTTACGATGCAGATTTTGCCATGTGACAGTCATCACAGAATAAACTGTTTGGTTTGCTCTACGATGGCTATTTTTGCAGGTTTCACTTCTTATGTCGTGTCAGTAACGAAGGCACTGTCCATCACTTATATTACTGGAAAAAATTGGATCAGTCTGTTGTCTGAGTACAAGCTGAATCCCTATGATGAACTGCAGTTTGGGTTAACAAAAACGCCACAATTAGTCCTTCTCGCGTTTAAAAGAAATGAAGAAAAAAACTTGATCACGGTCACGAATCCTAGTCAAGTTAGAAAGCTGATCATAGCAGACCAGACACGATCGCCGCTGTCTCGCACAGATCAAGCACCGGCAGTTGCTCTAGCACTGACAGCGGCAGCAGCTTAGTCTGATCCAGCTGAGGATTGGGAACCGATCGCGTCAACGGATCAGTCTGATCTACTGGAGGATCAGACATCGACACCGGAACCAGCTCTACAAGGAGCACCATCTCCGGCAGCGGCAGCGGCTTCGACACCTGCACCAACACTTGCACTTGCATTTGGTCCGGCCCGTGCAGTTGCACCGGTAACAGACTGGGTTGCAGTTCGCACTTCATATACCAAAGTCCTTAAAAAACGACATGTCCACCTTCTTGGTAAGCATTGGCCGCCCAAGTGCTTCGTTCTTTTTTATTTCCATGTTGTTTCACATGATTCACTGTGTTGATCTAACTGTTTGGGTATGTCTTCTTGTTTTCAAACAGAGAATTCCTAGAGGAACGAGGGAGTCGTTCAACAATCCGGGCGACCGCGGCCAAGTTTCTTTTACCATGCGCAGCCTTGGTGTGAATGAACCTGCTCAATATACCGTAAGTACAAAGGATGGTCGCATGATGATTGATGCTAAAGGATGGTCAAGGTTCAAATCTAAATCATATCTTGCGGTAGGGGATGATGTCAAAATCGAACTTTCTCAGCAAGGAGAGCTGGTCCAAATCAACTTTGAAATTCTTCAGTAGCAGCACGCAACTGCCGAACTGATCTATCCTCCGAGAGATTTTGATGTAATAATCTGGCATGGTGAAACAAGTGTCCTGTGTGTATAAGTAGTACGACAGTATTATTTATCACATGGTATATCGTTGATAGAATTGCAACTCTGATTGCTGGTTAGGAACTGTCGTTCGATTTCATTCCAACAGCTGCCGTGCTTTATTCAATTTTATGTATTCGCCTTGCGACAACATCTAAAACCAGCGCAGTACCGATCGCTTGCAATATGAAAAGCGCTGAGGTAGACCACATGGGCCCCCAAACATGCAGGGTCGGCCTGCGGCCCAAAGTCCAGAACCGTGAGCCTATCTGCCGTGCTTTATCTGAGTATTCTCAGCTGAACCCCCATAAAAAAAGCTGAACCCCCATAATGCCCGTGCATAGCAGAGGGAGTATATTTCTCGGCAAGGTGAGCCTGTGATATAAAAGATTTGTATATTTCTTTACAGAGGGAGTATCTCTCTGTCAAAAAAAATATTTATGTGTAACTAGTTACTCCTGTCTTTCTACTTCCTTTCGCTGATATGTGGGGCAACCGGCAACGGGGTCCACGTGCCATATGCACAAATTAGAGTGCACAACTTCACGGTAGACGCACCCCGGTCGTAGCGCCGCAGTAATGCCCAATGAGCCGTCAAATCACAACCCCCCTTTCCAGCTTTAGCAGTAAGCTGGACGGACGAAGCGGCAATATTTCACTGGGCCTGAATCCCCTTCTCCCTCGTCTGCTTGTTCAGAGAAAACCCCCGCTCGGCGATTGCATAGGGTTTTCTTATGGAGAACCAGGTACAAATTCTTCATCCATCCCCAATAAATCCAAGTCCCTTGGTCGCAGGTAATCCTAGGATGGCAGACGCCGCCGTTGATGCATTTTTCTTCGTACTGAATCTAGTGTGTTTCAGTTGCATTGCCCAAAGTGCGAGTACCCTACAGATTTCTGCGCCCACGACGAGACGCCACACTTGTTCCTTCTCATCCTACCACAACATTTTGAAACGTGCACAGTATGTTCCTAGAATCCTCTTCTCTATTCGGGAGGGTGGTTTTTTTTAACATGCCGTGTTCTCATATTATTTTTCCTGAAGTGTATTATTTGCTCTGCCAGAACACATGTACTCAAGATGCTCGGCCTTGCCATAACTGAATACACTAGTTTAATGGTCATAGTGAAGACAATCCATGGATATTGCTTCCGAGTTGGGTTCATGAACCAAGAAGATTGCTGCTTTTTTTATGGCCGAACTTGGATAAACTTTCTCAAGTGTTACGGACTGAAAGCTGGCGCATGAATGTTGATGGAAATAGCAGAACCTGGTCTCATCTTCACTGCGATCTTCCACCCCAACGTCGTTCCAATTGTTCATCCATGTTAGTTTTGTATCTGGTTCTTGCTTGTTGCCTCGATTACTTCTTAATCCACCTATTTTCTCTAACTAATCACAATTTAACTTTAGAAGTAGCAACGAATCTCTCATGAAGATGCTACTTCTAACTAATATTGTCTTATAATTGGTGGCACGTGTAGGTTTTTTCAGAGTTAAGCAGTCTGCTCGTTTGTTACTCTGTAATAACTCGGCTGTTACTAATGGCACTGAAGTTGGCTGGATCGACATCCTCATGTTCCTACAATTTATTGATCGTATTGAGGTCCTTGTGGGGTGTTTCAATGGTGGAAGGCCACGTGGGATATGTGTGCCACTGCTGCACTCGTTGAACAGGTCCAACTGTGTCGAGAAACTTATGGTACGAGCTGTTTTCTGTTATATATGTTGTTCATAAACTATTGCTTATACACAGTTTTACAGCTGTGATCTTCTTGAAATAGGAACTGCCGAGTTCTATTGTTCCTATACAGATGCCTGATCATGGTCGGGTCAGACTTGCGCTTGGTCACAACATGATGTTTATGTCGACCTACTCAATTCCCCTTGGAGGCGAAAAGATACTTATTCGTGGGTGGTCTCAGATAATGAAGGCCCGTCCATCTTGGAGAATAGGACAGAAGATTATGTTCATGCTTTTCCATGGCTCTAAAGCGAATATCCTGTTTATTGACCATGTTGCGAGATGAAGCCGCTTTCAGAAGGTTGTGGATGCGCGGGGTGGCACCTAGGCCTTGTCCTGGGGCTTGGCGGCCTCACCCTTGGTTAACTGTAGGCAAAGTAGCACTGTTCGAGGCGTGCTTTGTACGGTTGAACCTGTATAAGTACTCATACTGCTTTCAGCTTTGGTTGTTAAGTGCCCCTGCTGGTTTCAGTTAAGGTTGTTAAGTACTCCTGCTACTTTTACAGTCTGTCGTGTTTCTTCAGTCCTGTCTTCCTCCAGCCGCCAAAACCAAACCAGCACCGGCGGGGCCGCCTGCTTCCGCCTCCCATGGCTGGCTGCACCTCAGCGCATGCATCACCGCTCCACCGTTAACGCTGACGTCCTCCGCGCGCTTTGGTGCGCTCGCCGCGGCGCCGCCCTCTCGCGTTTTCAACATGGTCAACAAACAACAGGAATCGGCAGAAGTACATGGAGAGGATGACAGTAGGGGCCCACCACGTCAGCGTATGGAAAAATAAAATGCTTCCTCCTAGTGTTTTCCTGACATCTGGGACCCACGACATTGTGAGCGTATATAGTCAATAGACAAGAGAACAGCACAAGATCGGCTGACACCTGGGACGTAGCTACCCGAGCAGTATTTTTTTGTTTGGTATTGTTGAGACGGAGCAGGGTTTGGACTGGGCTGTGGCCCGTCTGGCCCAGGCTTATATTTTATGTTCACCATGTGACCAACCCAACTATTTTTTCTTTGTGCAAATGAGCCCAGTTTATTTTTTCTGAAGAATACCCAATCCAGGCCTACTTATTTTTCTACGCCTTGAAAGTAATATGAAATGGGTTGTAAATATAAAAACAGATGATAAATTGGCAATTACTTTATAATTTCTAATTTTTTCACATTTTCAGATTCCTATTTCACTGGGCATTAACCTAATTCAAATATATCTTCAAAGTACTTTAAATCTGGCTTGACATTTCGGTATTAAAAATAGTTTGGAACCCAAAGAAATATGCGAAATTGGCCCTGCAACCAAAAAAAATGACTGCAATAAATTGCATAAGAAGTTGCCATGAGCTATATATAAATTATTAAAAAAGAGGGAGTGGTCTGACTTGTGGGCCTGTTTAGTTCACGCGTATGCAAGATTTTTTTAGTTATTATATACTACGTCAACAAACGATTCTAGCAGACGTAACCGTCGGATGTCAATCGAACGGCCGTCATGTTTATTCAATCTTTGATCTTCTTGCTCCAGCCGCCAAAGCAGCGCCGGCGGGACCAGCTGCTCCCGCCTCCCATGGCCGGCTGTGCTGCCGCGCAGGCCTCAGCGCCCCCTACTACTCCCACCGCTGGCCAGGGCATCCCTCTACTCACCCACACCCCCTGTTATTCTGCGGCGACGGCAGCCTCACACCGCAGCTGAACTGGTGAACCCTCATACTCCTCTCCGCGCGGTCTTCCATTGCCGCGTCTTCCCCGGCTCTGTGTCGTCCCCTTCCTAGGCCTCGCTGTCATCCACCGCCGTGGTGCTCTCGGCGCGGCGTGGTCAATGTGTTCAACGACCGACTTCCATCGGAAGAGTATTGTATGTCGAGAGGCTGACAGCTGGGTCCACGGCAGCCTCAAGGAAGTGCCTCCTTATTACGCGGAAAATAATTATTCCTCCACCTGACATCTGGGACCCACTGGACGGGCCACCAGTATTTTGCGAAAAAACGTTTCCCCCTGACTGCTGGGACCCACAAGTTGGGGCACCGTATTTCATGAAAAAAACGTTCCTCCGCTGTCAGCTCGGACCCACCGGAAGTGCCTCCTTATTACGCACAAAAAATGAATACCCCCTGCTAGTTGGGACCAACCTTGGTGGGAGGCTGACTTGTGGGCCTACTAAGTTGACTGGGACGGAGGCCTTTGTCAACTTTAGTCAATATATGAATGATTCTAGCTCCAGTGACCGTACAATGTCCATCCAATGGCCGTAGTGCTTCTTCAACCTCTGATCTTCTTGCTCCAGCTGTCCAAAGCAGCGCCGGTCATGCCGCCTGCTCCTGCCGCCCGTGGCTGGCTGTGATGCCGCGGAGGCCTCACCGCCCCCTATTACTCCCACCGCTGGCCAGGCCATCCCTCCACGCACCCACACCCCCTGTTATTCGGCGGCGATGGCAGCCTCACACCGCAGCCGAACGAGTGAACCCTCATACTCCTCTACGCGTGGGCATCCACTGCCGCGTCTTCCCCGGCTCCGCGTCGTCCCCTTCCTAGGCCTCGCTGTCGTCCCCCGCCCTGGTGCTCTCGGTGCGGCGTGGTCAACGTGGTCAAGGAATGGCTTCCATCGGACATGGACTGTACGTGTAGAGGCTGACAGCTGGGTCCACGGCCGCAACAAGGAAGTGCCTCCTTATTACGCGCAAAATAATTATTCCTCCACCTGACAGCAGGGACCCACCGGACGGGCCACTGTATTTCGCGGAAAAACGTTTCCCCCTGTCTGCTGGGACCCACCAGCTACATCTTCATACACAAGGAAGCGCGTCCGAAAAAAACAATTTGCCCCCTGACTGCTGGGACCCACCAGCTACATCTTCGCACGCAAGGAAGTGCGTCTGGGCAAAAAAAACCAAAACAATTCGCCCCCCTAACTGCTGGGACCCACCAGCTACATCTTCGCACGCAAGGAAGTGCGTCCGGGCAAAAAAACCAAAACGATTCGCCCCCCTGACTGCTAGGACCCACCAGCTACATCTTCGCAGGCAAGGAAGTGCCTGACAGTCGGGACCCACCTGGTCGAAGCGTACGTACTGTTGTCATTCTGGTCGCGAACGTGTACGTACATACTGGTCGATGTAGAGGCGCGCACGTGTTGTAGTAGAGGCGCGCACGTGTCGTAGTAGAGGCGCGCACGTAGCATGCACACGTACGTACAACGGCCAGGGTGCAAGAAAGAAAATACGGCCACATACGTACATACGGGCAGGGTCTCGAACACCTACTCGCGCATACGTACATGGCTGGGTCGGAACGGAGAAACAGGGTCGTCGTCGTGTTCATGGGGAGCCAACCGGCTGGGTCGGAACGGAATGCGTGGTCGTGTTCATCTGGAGGGCTTGGACGGAACAGGCGATGGAAACGAGGCCTGGCGTACCGCACAATGGAGGAAACGGCCTTGTGTTCGATCGACCACGTTCGAAACGGGGTCCTGTTGATCGGGAGGGGCCTGGCTTACCGCAAAATGGAGGAAACGGACCTCCTACGGTCGAAACGGGGGTCCTGTTGATCGGGAGGGGTGTGGCGTACCGTAAAACGGAGGAAACGGACCTCCTATGGTGGAAACGGGGGTCCTGTTGATCGGGAGGGGTGTGGCGTACCGCAAAACGGACGAAACGGACCTCCTACGGTCGAAACGGGGGTCCTGTTGATCAGGAGGGGTGTGGCTTACCGCAAAATGGACGAAACGGACTTGTGTTGGAGCGCTACGGTCGAAACGGGGGGGGGGGGGGTGTGGCGTACCACAAAACGGGACTCCACGGGATACTGTTCATCTCCAACGTCGACCTCCTCCAGCCTCCACGGGCTACCGTCGACCTCCTCCAGCCTCCACGGACTCCTGTTAATCCAGCCTCCACCGCGCGCTACTCCACCGGCTACTATTCAACCACCCCTCCACGGGCACCCCTCCACCGTCTACTGTTCATCCAGCCCTCCACACCATGGGGTCCTGTTCAACCACCCCTCCACGGGCACCCCTCCATCGTCTACTATTCATCCAGCCCTCCACACGACGGGGTCCTGTTCAACCACCCCTCCACGGCCACCCCTCCATCGTCTACTATTCATCCAACCCTCCACACCACGGGGTCCTGTTCAACCACCCCTCCACGGCCACCCCTCCACCGTCTACTGTTCATCCAGCCCTCCACACCACGGGTTCTTGTTCATCCAGAGGCAACCCCACCGCTCACTGTTCATCCAAACCCCGCCGCAATGCTCACTGTTCATCCCAGAGGCAGCATCGATCGGCTTCAGTTAGCAGCAGTAGCGAAGGAATCATTCCATCAGGTTCAGTTAACAGCCATCGATCGATCACTCGGGTTCAGTAACACGTAGCCTGCAGTGCAATCGCTCGGGTTCAGTTAGAGCCCAACGCCTCGCTCGGCTTCAGTTAGAGCCAACGCCTCGCACACACGCGCATACGTACGAGAGAAACACGCATCGCTCCGCCCCCGACCTCCCACCGTAACTGGCAACTCCCCGAAATTTTCCTTCCCCTCGCTTCTACCATAGTTTTTTCCTTCATGGACGGCCCAAAGAATGTCATGCAGCTGCGTCTCCGGCCCACCCAGGACGAAAAGCCCATTTTCTGTCATGAATTTTTGTCATAGAAGTAGGATCCCACCACATCTATGATGATACCGGGTTTTGTCACAATTATCGCGATAGAAGTGTCATATGTATGATAGAAAAAAAAATTCGTTCGGCCCAAAATGTCACGGATGTGTCTTTTTTTTGTAGTGACTCCTGACAATCCTTCGGGAAATTCCAATTTGTAAGCAACTTCTCCCATACGCTCCAAAACTTTGTATGGTCCCACAAAACGTGGCGCTAACTTTCCCTTAACTCTAAAGCGCTTAACTCCTCAAAGTGGAGATACTCAAAGACAAACTCTATCTCCGACTTCGTAAACTGTCTCCTTGCGTTTAGAATCTGCATAGCTCTTCTGCCTGGACTGGGCTACCTTGAGCCTATCGCGAATTAACTTTACCTTCTGTTTAGACTCCTTAATCAAATCTGGTCCAAACAACTGGTGGTCTCCAACTTCATCCCACGACAACGGGGTTCTGCACCTCCTTCCGTACAAGGCTTCGAAAGGGGCCATCTTCAAACTGGATTGATAACTGTTGTTCTAAGAGAACTATGCATATGGCAAATTGTCGTCCCAACTAGATCCATAATCTAGCACACAAGCTCTCAACATATCCTCTAGAATCTGATTGACTCTCTCGGTCTGTCCATCTGTCTGCGGATGAAAGGCTGTACTGAACTCTCGCCTGGTACCCAAAGTTTCATGCAACTGATTCCAGAACTTTGGGTAAACTGGGTTCCTCTATCAGATACAATACTCCTCGGAACTCCATGCAGACATACAATCCTGGTCATGTATATCTTAGCCAACTTAGCACTGGTGTAAGTGGTCTTCACGGGGATGAAATGAGCTACCTTCGTCAAACGATCAACTACAACCCAAATCGAGTCATAGCCTGAACGAGTCCTGGGCAATCCCGTGATAAAATCCATGCCTAGCTTATCCCACTTCCATTCGGGTATTGGCAATGGTTGTAACAATCCTTTTGGCTTCTGATGCTCTGCCTTCACTCTCTGACATACATCACAAACTGCTACATACTCCGCAATATCCTTCTTCATTCCGGTCCACCAGAAAGTATCCTTCAAATCCAAATACATCTTGGTATTTCCTGGGTGAATCGAATATGGTGAATCATGGGCCTCCTGCAGAATCAACTTCCTGATCTCCGAGTCATTAGGCACATAAAAACGGTCTTCAAACCATAGGGTATCGTGCTCATCCTCACGAAATCCATTAGCTTTTCTTTTGTTCATCTTCTCCTTTATAGAGGCAATCTCCTTGTTAGTCTTCTGAGCTTCTCTGATCTTATCCATCAAAGTAGACCGAATCTCCAATGCTGCTACATAGCCTCTAGGAACTATCTCCAAACATAGCTCACAAAGGTCCTCGGCTAATTCCTTCGGTAAATCTCCGGTCATTAGTATGTTGACATGGCTCTTGCAGCTCAACGCATCGGCTACTATGTTAGCCTTTCCGGGATGATAATGCAATCTCATATCATAATCCTTGATGAGCTCCAACCATCTCCTTTGCCTGAGATTTAGCTCCTTCTGCGTGAAAATATACTTCAAACTCTTGTGATCCGTGTACACCTCACAATGGTTTCCAATGAGAAAATGTCTCCAAGTCTTCAATGCATGCACTACGGCTGCTAACTCCAAATCATGTGTAGCATAATTCAACTCATGGGGCTTAAGCTGTCGTGAGGCATACGAAATAACTCTTCCTTAGTGCATAAGCACGGCTCCAAGTACTCGACGTGAAGCGTCGCAATACACCTCATAATCCTTGCGTTGATCTGGCAAAATCAACACTGGTGATGTAACCACCGTTTCTTCAACTCCTGAAAACTGGCCTCACATTCCTCAGTCCATTTGAACTTGGTATCCTTCTTTAACAATTCTGTCATAGGCTTCGCAATTTTTGAGAAATTCTCAATGAATCTCCGGTAGTATCCTGCAAGTCCAAGAAAACTCCGGATCTCTCCAACTATTGTCGGGGCTACCCAATTTGTCACAGTGACAACCTTGGTGGGGTCTACTGCTATTCCTTCTCCAGATATAACGTGTCCGAGGAATCCAACTTCCTTCAACCAAAACTCACATTTGCTGAACTTGGCATATAACTGATGTTCTCTGAGCTTCTCAAGTACCAAACGCAAATGCTCCTTATGTTCTTCATTCTTTGAGTAGACCAAAATATCATCAATGAACACCACAACGAACTTATCCAAAAACTCCACAAACACCTTGTTCATCATGTTCATGAAATATGCAGGTGCGTTATTGAGACCAAATGACATAACAGTATACTCGTACAGCCCATACCTGGTGGTAAAAGCCGTCTTAGGTATATCCTGCTCTCGAATCTTCAACTGATGGTATCCTGATCGCAAATAGATCTTGGAAAATACCTTAGCTCCTTGCAATCGGTCAAACAGATCATTGATCAACGGCAATGGGTACTTGTTCTTGATGGTCACTTCATTCAATCCTCGATAATCAACAACCATCCTTAATGTTCCATCCTTCTTCTCCACTAGAAGTACTGGCGATCCCCAAGGCGAAGAACTTGGGCGAATATAACCTTTATCCAGTAACTCCTTAATCTGCTTCTTAATCTCCTCCAAATCCTTTGCGGGCATCGTGTATGGTCTCCTAGATATTGGCCCTATGCCTGGCAAAAGCTCAATCAAAAACTCAATGTCTCTATCCGGTGGCATGCCTGGCAATTCCTCTGGAAATACGTTAGGGAAATCCTTCACCACTGGTACTTCCTCCTGCACAACTCATGATAAGGAATTTACTTGAGTCCTCTTCGGCACATGCCGGGATACATACTTGATCCTTCTTCCTTCTAGCATTGTAAGAGAAATCGTCTTACTGGTGCATTCAATGTTCCCTCCATACTTTGATAACCAATCCATGCCTAATATCACATCCAATCCTTGTGATTCCAATACTATTAGGTCCGAGGGAAATACGTAGTTACCAATCCTTAATGGTAACCGATCACACCATAGACTAGCCATATACTCTGCTCCAGGCGAGGTTACTAACATGGGTGACCTAAGGGCTTGGGTTGGTAGTTTATACTTATCCACAAATCCCCTTGATATGTATGAATGCGATGCACCAGTATCAAAAAGAACGAGTGCAGTAAATGACTTAACCAAAAACTTACCTATTACTACATCTGGTTGAGCTTCAACCTCCTCCACGTTAACGTGGTTCACCTATCCCCTATTGAAAGGGTTCGGCTTCTTCCCTGAGCTTCCATTTCCATTTCCATTCTGGGCTTCAGGACATTCATTGGCATAATGTCTAGTCTTCTGACACTTATAGCAAGTGACTTGGCTCAGGTCTCTCTTGGCTGGGGTTGACGGGTTGGTACGGTTCTTGCCATTGCTTCCTCCATTCCCATTACCATTCTTGGGGCCATTATGATTATGCGAACTCCCTCCTCCATGGGTATACTGAAAATGTCCTCCCGGTTTAGGGGTAAAACGTGGCTTCTGCCGAGCTCCAGAATTGTACTTCCCTTGTCCATACTTCCTCTTGCGGTTTTCAATCTGCTGCTGCTTCCCTTCGATCATAAGAGCATGATCTACCAACTCCTGGTAGTTGTTGAAGCTTGCTACCATCAACTGCATGCTCAGCTCATCATTCAGCCCTTCCAGAAACTTCTCCTGCTTAGCTACATCCGTAGCAACGTCATCTGGGGCATAACATGCTAGCTTACTAAAGTCATCCACATACTGGCCAACTGTCCGTCCTCCTTGGCGCAAGGTGCGAAACTCATGCTTCTTCATGGCCATAGCTCCTGCTGAAACATGGGCAGTACGGAAAGCCTGCTGAAACTGATCCCATGTGACAGTGTCGATAGGATAAGTGGCTGTGAAATTCTCCCACCATGATGCTGCGGGTCCTTCAAGCTGATGTGCGGCAAAACGCACCTTTTCCGCATATGTGCATCCTGCAGTGGTCAACTCCCCCCTGTCTTGCGGAGCTAATCATCTACAACTATCAGCTCGGTGCTACTAGAGAACACCGGCGGATTCAGCCTAAGGAAACGGGTTAAGTGATCAACAGGTGGTGGTGGTGGTGGGTTGTTGTTGTTGTTGTTGTTGTTGTTGTTGTTGTTCCCCTGATTCTGATTCTGGACTAGCAATTGCATCAACGCATTCTGCTGCTGGATCAACTGAGTGAGCTCCGGTGGGAAAGTAAATCCATTGTCACATCTCGGAGGCATCTGAGGGTTTTGGAAAAGATGAGAATATAGAATAGAATGAGGTCAAGAGGGAAAACACTACCCATATGCACATGAGACAAATGCAAACAAAATCACTTCATTCAATCCAACAAGAGCGTACAATGGTTTAACTATCGTTATAAAAGTGCTCGGACTATACTGAATACATGGGGGAATGCTACTACGGTTATGGTGGTCGACTAGAAAAACTGCTCCGATGAAGACTCCATGATATCTGCTCCAGCTTCATCAACATAGGCATCATCGCTATCATCTGGGTCCGAGTCAGTGTCGTCGATGATGATGTAGTTCTCTGGACATGTGCAATCTTCGTCTTCTCCTCCAGTCCCCATAAACACCTTTAGCTTGTTATTCAGATCATCGTTCTTCTCCACGAGTGTTTCTATTTCCTCCTCATATCCATTGCGTGTAGACTTGAGTTCTTCTTCTAGCTCCGTGATCTTGGTCATGGCCTTCTTTAGATCTATCATGCCTGCACACATCTGGTTCTCTTGGCGTCGAATGTGCTGGTTTAACTCCTGGATGAAAGCTGCAATGGATCTATCCTTCCTGGTGCTGATCATCTCCCATTGATCATCTCGGCGCCCACAAATATGGTAAATAGTATCCTTGAGATCCTTGTGGTAAACTTCTCCAATACGTCCCATTGTGATGTGGGCTGCCATGCTCTTTCCTAGACTCCAGGTTGGTGCATCAAAGGAAAACTCTATGGGCTCAGTGACGGGCATGAACGTCCTTCCTGGAACTTGAACTTGAATCATCCAGCGCTCCTCTTCAGGTAAAGTGGCGTTGTAGGTCCCGGTGAAGCTTGGTACTCTGATGTTCAGGTATCTAGTGACTTCCTTCAAGTGGCGTCCAAAGGGTGTATCTTCATCCGGTTGTGTGAACTTGTTCCTTGCATCCGCCATCCTAAAAGAGTAGAAAAGATGAGGAGTCAAAAATGAGAAGAGTGAGTAGTGATCTAGGGCTTTAGCTTCGTGGTCGTGTCCTACAGTCAGCGTGTGCTCTGATACCATCTTGTAGCGACCAGACGTCAAACAGTCTGATCTCTGTGCTTTAGTATCATCCCTGGATCAGTAATGCTGGCACGCACAGTACTTGAAGGATTTATAACAGAGTAGCAATCACACACTTATTACATCGAATGTCTCAAAAGAGGACTTATTACAATAAATATGGCTTAAGGCCATCTAATAACAATAACTGCGGAAGGCTTGGAAGATAAGTGAGTTCATCAACTCCATCGGCATCACTGAGTATAGAACCACGACCTAAAGGCACCTTACTCGTCGTCTGAAAAGTCTACAACATGAACGTTGCTGCCCGAAAACAAGTCAGCACATGGAATATGCTGGCAATGTAACACATAGAGAGTAATGAACAGAATTATGCTATGCTACATGCATATATGGCTGGTGGAGAGCTCTATGGTTACAGTTTTGCATAAAGCCAATTTTTCCCTACTGCAAAGGAATAAATTTTATTTAACTATCATGGTGGTTGTTAAACATTGAGAAGATAGACATCCTCTCAATCCCAATTAAGCATCATCATTAAACCCAACATAATTAATTAAAGTAACATGATGAGATTCACATGATGATCCAGGTACTAGATACTCAAGATGTCCATAACCGGGGACACGGCTAACCATGATTAGTTTATACACTCTGCAGAGGTTTGCGCACTTTTCCCCACAAGACTCGATCTCCTCCATTGGGATTCTTGTACTGCATGGTGTTTGAGAAACGGATGACCGAGACATAGTCTTTCAGAAGCGCTTGCACCTTACGATCGGGTAGACAGTACCAACCTACATCCCCTACATCTGCTAGTCTACCACTGTAAGAGTTCACACGACTTAGTCAAATATACTAGAGCCCATAGTAGCTTGTGGCTGCACATAGAAGTTTCTAGCATGAATAATCTCATGATCCCTTTGAGCCTGGGTGGAGGTCCATAAAGAAAAACAGGAAATCACTGGAATACCCAGGTGCCTCAATCCACCCAGATGTGTGTTTAAGTTGCCACCTTAAATAAACCATTAATTTATCAATCTCACATCTGTCATGGATACACTCACCCAATCCACGTCTACTAGCATAGCATGGCATAATAAGCAAACGTAGAAGTAACTCCCAAGGGTTTGATAATAAAACAGGTAATAGGTACTACCTCATCTACTTCCCAAAACCCACATATTAATCGGATCCTAATCATGCAATTGTTTGAGGATTGATCTAATGCAATAAAACTAGGTAATAAAGAGGTTCAAAGTAGCAAGCGGCGCACTCCGGGTACTCTATCACAAACAAACAAGCATACAATAAGTACTCATCTAATGCACGGGTAAAACTCAAATAAGAGATCTAACCAGAAAGTTCAACTTAAGAACTCCGGTTTGCAAAAAGAATCAAATCGAACGAAGCAACGAAAGTCAAACAACGAAAGAAACAAGCTTCATTGACTAATCTAGATCTAAGTCAAATTTTTACAGAAGAAAAATATTGTTTCAGTAGCTTAAACGGAAAGAGGGTTTTGAGACAAAACTCTAGGCGCTTGAATCGCCTGATTCCGATAAACGAGCGAAAAGTTAAACTAGAACGAAAATCGGATCAGAAATCGCGATCAGGAATAACCGCAGAAAAATCCGAGAAAAAGAAAATTTGATGAACAGATTAACGAACGAACATTTGTTAACTGAAACTAAATGACGAAAGCGTCCATTAAAACGAACGAACGGGCGAACGCTCGCTAAATAAATAAACCAAAAAAGAAAAACCGATCTAATAAAAAACGAAACTAGGGTTTTCTAAAAAAACCAGATCGGTTTTCTTTAGAAAAACCGGGGCGGCTACCTCGGCTCGGCTCCGGCGGGGCTCCCGCGGGGTTCCGGTGCGGCGGCGGGATGGCGTGGGGTGGCGGGGCTGCGGCGGCGGCGGCGGCGGGACGGCGTGGGGTGGCGGGGCTGCGGCGGAGGCGGCGGCTCCTGGCGGCGGCGCTAGGCGGCGGCGGCGGTGGCGGCTGCTGCTGCAGCGTGGCGGATCGGGTGGCGGGATGGGGAGGGGCGGCAGCGGTGGTATTTAAAGAGGGGGGGTGGTGGCTTGGTGGAGGGGGCAAGGCGGCGGCGGCGCGGAGGTGGAGTCCGGCTCGGACTTGGAGTCCGGGTCGGCGGCGACTCGGGCCGGCCTGGCCTGGCTGGGCCTTCGGCCCAGTTGGGCGCGGGAGATTTTTTTTAAACAATTCCGCTGAATAGAAAAATAAATCCTAGAAAAAATAAATAAAAATCTAAAAATGCCAAAACAAATTTTCACTGTCTAAATAAAATATTTAGAATGAGATGAACATTTTCTTGTCTCTAAAGTGCAGTTTTGAAAACGTGCAATTTTTCCTAAATTCAAATAAAATAGCAAAACTCCAAAATAAAACTTATTTGATTTTTTTATTAAATCCTCAATATTTCTTTATTTTGGGAAAGTCATTTTATTCCCTCTCTCATATTTTTATAATAGAAATAATTGAAGATAAAATAAATAAAATCAAATGATCCTATTTTTCAAAAATTTGAGAAAACTCAAATATGAAAATAACGAATCCCCAACTCTCTCCGAGGGTCCTTGAGTTGCGTAGAATTTCTAGGATCAAAACCAAAAGCAAATAAAATATGATACGCAATGATGAGCTAGTGTATAACATTCCAAATTGAAAATTTGGGATGTTACAGTTTCGGTATCACTTCATCCGGGATCACATTAGGCGAGGGGAGATCAAGCTCTAGTATGTCAACACTCATGATAACCTTGCAGATATTTTCACGAAGCCCTTGGATGAAGCAAGATTTCGTGATTTAAGGCATGAGCTAAATATCATTGATTCGAGCAATGTGGCTTGAACTCTTGCACACCCCACCACACCCTTCATGATGTCTTGTTTAGGTGTAGGCATGGACATAGGGGGAGTGTTGTTCTCTCAATGAACTCTCCCTCCCCCCATTATGCATAAATTGATCGAGTCTTTCACATTAGCCATTTTTACGGTACTTGTGCTTCAAAGATGAGTTTTGGTCATGGGCCCAAGGATAATTCTTCGCGGCGCCATACCATTTGCTCAAACATAGGTGGCTCCGTACACCGCCCTTGTGCAGAGGTAGTCTCTTTTGTGTGTTTCCTTTTGCCTTGCCTTTGTGTTCCCCTAGATGGTTGAATTCTCTAAGGAGTGGCTTTTGTTTGTTCGCTTCTTGCACTCTTGAGAGTCTTCATCATCATAATACAGTGTCTTTGTTCCATCCTAAAGCCTTATCATCCCAAGCCATCTTTCCAATGTACACAAGTTTGAACTCCTTGTGCACGGGCTGGTACAACCTAGCGGTACATTCGGTGGTCAGAGCGGTTCTACCGTTCTGCCACTAGGTTGGGTAGTCCCAGCGGTACTTCCGGTCAGGTACGAGCGGTTCTACCGCTCCTACCTGCACCTATACCTATGGCCGGTACTACCGGTATTTGGCAGCGGTACTACCGCTACTTCTGGAGCGGAAGTGCTGCTCTCAAACACCGGTTAGCTACAGGAGCGGTACTACCGCATTTAGTAGTGGTACTACCGGCTGACATCTGGGCGCCTATATAAGGGGCGCGTGCTGAAGGGTTTTCTTTTTCCCTTCGCGCTCGTCCCTCATCCGAACCCTAGCCGCCGGTTGTTCCGCCCATCGCCCCGGAGCGCCCTCAGGCCCTCCGGATCGGTTGGCCCTTCATCGGATCCGCTCTATTGAGGCCGCCTCTTCTTTGATCTCCTCCCATGGATACCGGTAATGCCCTGCTCTTCTCTTCTCAGGGGTTCCTCTCGTTGAATCCTCTCACTAGGGCATTGCTTGTACTCCCGCATTTTTGGCCAAATGTTTGGTGGGAGAGATCCGTATAAACTCCTCCTGTTTCCTGTGCGTAGCTAGAAGTAGGAATAATGCATCTAGATTCGAGATGGGGTTGTTCTTGTTCTCCTCTAGGCAGATCCGCTTTCAGCAGTACTACCGCTCCTTTCGAGCGGCACTACCACTAGAGCGGTACTACCGGTCGAACAACCGGAACAACCGCCCTCTCTGAACCCATTTGCACTATTCCTCTTCTATTTACATACATGAGCAATATTCCTCTGATCTTGTGTACATTCTTCTCATCTTTGCTAGGGTTTCTATGTGCTCTCTGTGTGCATTTATAGGTGGCTCTATCTAGCTCTCGTGCTGCTCAGAAGTTTCAGAACACCAAGAGGGTCCGCAGGGGCAAACCGTCGGATGACAATGAGGATGCTCCTGAGGTGGTCATCCCTACCAAAGCCACCTGTCGGGAGAAGTCTATTGCTGCCAAGCAGCGTGCTGCGATGCCATTGCACAAGTGGAAGATGTCGGACTAGCAAAAGGCTCGTTTTCAGGATCCCTACTCTGCTGCATCTACTCCACATTGGAACAACTCTCAGTTCCGGAATGAGTTTCAAATGAGAATTGTGTCAAAATCTTCGAGCATCACAAGAACAAGTTCACCCGGATGTGGTCCATTGACATTGATCATTGGAAGAACAACCTTGACTACTTTGGAGAAGCTCTCGAGATCTGTGAGGAGTTTGACTTGATCAAGCTCATGACCATGAATTGTGACTTCGATGTGCAGCTCATCCATCAGTTCTATGCAACAGTCCACTTTGGCTCTAATGCTGAGCGTCACCTTTCCTTCATGTGTCGTGATGAATTCTTTCATGTCCCGTGGTGAGCTTTCTGCAATGCTCTTGGCTATGAGGATACCGGGGAGGATGGTCAAGGAGGTCTCCGTCCTCACGACAGACCTCAACCCATGGATAAGGTGAAGCTTGCCTCTCTGTACATTCCTGGACATGGCATTGTGGGTAAGTCCAGTGACCTTCTGCCAGTCTATGACATTATGCATCGTGTATTCTAGTCTGTGCTGCTTCCCAAGGTCGGGAACCAAGATGATATCTATGGTAATCTAGTGGATTTACTTGTGGCCATGAAGACCAAGAAGGGATCTGGGATCACATTTGATGTTTCCATGTGGATGTGGGAGGATATGTACAATATGGTGTGGTACCGCAAAGTACCGATCTAAGCTCCCTTTGTGATGCATTTTCTGAACACCGTTTGGGCTGTCCGTAGGCCAGGAGAGCCTCTCTCCACTCCTGCAAACCTCATGGAGCATGAGGTTAAGGTTCTGAGGAAGAAGAAGCATAAGACTCCTCGTTTTTCTATGGGCAATCAGGAGGACGTGTATGCTACCTCGGACGAGGATGACTTCGACTTGGAGGCTGGGGCCCAGCCCTCTTGGGTTCACAAGCTAACATCCAAGATCAAGAAGACCTTCTGCTTACGGACTCACATTCAGAAGAAGCTCTGCAAGTCCCATGTTGCTGAGAAGATGGCGCATCGCAGGCAGATTTAGTTGATGAAGCACCTCAATGTGCCAGGTGTGCTGAGTGGCTCTGAGAAGACTATCACTCCTGAGGACTCATGGTGCATGGAAAACTGCAAGTGGTCTGACGAAGCGCCTGCCACCTCTTCTATCCGTGGTCCTGAGGTGGCTATGGTGGGGTCTGAGGAGTCTGAGGAAGCCGAGGAGGCTGATGAGCCGGATGACACGGAGGATGGTGATGATGATGCTTCTGACACCTCTGCGGCGACTGGCGAGGTGGTCTACTGAGCCCCTGGGCGCTAGCTTCACTCTTTTCCTTTTTGGTGTCCTGATGCCAAAGGGGGAGAGAGCTCCATTAGGTCATGGGAGTTGCATGGGGGGTTCATTTGCAGTTGGTCTCTTGCGTTCTTTTGCAGTTGCTTGTTTGTGTCTTGTGAACTCGTCCCTGGTGTGTCGTTGTGCATGGTGTAAGACCTGTGTCACTTATCTATTTATCTATGGACTCGTTTGTCACTTAAGCTTGCATGCTCTGTTCTAATATCTTGTGCCTCATGCTCGATATTGTTTTCCTTGTCACGGAGTGTTCTATAAAATCTAGGGGGAGCATTGACCTTGGTGTGAGCATTTTCTATCTCAAAGCAAACTCTAAACAATGCTCACACTCAGGGGGAGCCCCGTCTATATTTTCTATACCTCCCGTGCCTTTCAAGTGGTTGTCATCATCCACCAAAAAGGGGGAGATTTTAAGGGCATCTTCTACCCTAAGGTTTTGGTGATGATGACAACACTCGTGTGGACTAATCATGCGTCCTAGTTTTCTCAGGTACACATTGTGTGGCGCGAGACGGTTAGGCCTTCCCTCTATGTGGAAAAGATTGAAGACAGAGTTTCCGACGTTTTATTCCTTAGGACGTAGGATATCCGTACTTTTAAGAGGGAATCCACATCGGATGGTTCTTGGTGAATCTCTTCACGTACACGTTCTCTGCACCCACCGACACCCTCCGTTCGAGAATAGAGGGGCTCCCCAAAGTTCTCTGTACTGTGCAGTTTTGCCCAGGGCGGTAGTACCGCTCCTTTGGGCGGTTGTACGGGTAGCCGGTAGTTCCGGTCTTACCACCGCTCCAAGTACCGCTCAGGGGTGACTCCCTTCTGTACCAGGTATGGTGGTAGACCGGTAGTGGAACAGAAGTTCTGGTTTTTCTTGAAAAACTAGTACTACCGGTGTTCAGGGTGGTAGTACCACCTTGGACTCCACTACTCAGGAGCTGCTGGCCCTGCGGTAGCTCCGGCCCAACCACCGCTCCAACTACCAGCCTGGGGTGATTTCCTTTTGTGGTGAGGCGATAGTCGGACGGTGGTGGGATGGTAGTTCCGGTATGTTTTGATATACTGGTACTACCGGCTCTTCCACCGGAAGTACCGCCCTAGTGCCCTAGCAAGGGTTTCCCGCATTCACCGATTGTACCGGTGACACGTGCGGAAGTACCGCTCCTATGCATTTCTGCGCATAACGGTTGGATCTGAGGGGACCCTATTTAAGGAGGTGCTTCTCCTTCCTCCCACCTACCTCTTGCCCCTCTCTCTCCTCCATTAATGCCCTCAAAGCTTTCTTGCCCGATCTCTCTCTCTCTAGCCACTCAAACTTGTTGATGTGCTAGGGATTGAAGGAGGAGACCTAGATCTACACTCTCACCAAAGGAAAATTGATTCCCCCATACCTTCTTGTGTGGATTTTGTTACTCTTAGGTGCTTGGGCACCCTTGTTGGAGGAGGTCACTTCGGAGCCACATTCCATTGTGGTGAAGCTCCGGGGTTTTGTTGGGAGCCTCCAATTAAGTTGTGAAGAGAGCCCCAACCTTGTTTGTAAAGGTCCGGTTGCTGCCTTCAAGGGCACCAATAGTGGAATCACGGCATCTCGCATTGTGTGAGGGCGTGAGGAGAATACGGTGGCCCTAGTGGCTTCTTGGGAGCATTGTGCCTCCACACCGCTCCAACGGAGACGTACTTCCCCTCAAGGGGAAGGAACTTCGGTAACACATCCTTGTCTTCATCGGTTCCACTCTTGGTTATCTCTTACCTTTACTTGTGCAAGTTTTATTGTGGGATTTCCCTTGCTTGCTAGTGTGCTTATTGTTGTTGCATCATATAGGTTGCTCACCTAGTTGCATATCTAGACAACCTACTTTGATGCAAAGTTTAATTTGGTAAAGAAAAGCTAAAAAAATTAGTTTCCTATTCACCCCCCCTCTAGTCAACTATATCGATCCTTTCAGCGTTAGGAGATCATGGTGGCCCTAGTGGCTTCTTGGGGAGCATTGTGCCTCCACACCGCTCCAAACAGAGATACATCATCGTCTCCGCGTGCCTCGGTTATCTCTTACCCGAGCCCTTTACGTGTGCACTTTACTTTGTGATAGCCATATTGTTTCTTGTCATATATCTTGCTTTCACCTAGTTGTTTATCTTGCTTAGAATAAGTTGTTGGTGCACATAGGTGAGCCTAGTTGTTGTAGGTTTTATGCTTGACAAATTAACCACTTGGTTTATTCCGCATTTTTTCAAGCCTAAATCGTAATTATTTTAAAGCGCCTATTCTAGGCGACATCCATGATCTTTCACTTGCTTCTACGAGAGGGCATTTGTTCATAAAGACCATCTATACTCCTTCTCTTTCTTGATGGTGATTCATCTCTTTTACTTCTCCTTCTTGGTGAATCTTCTCTTTTCTTGTAGGGAGTTGTACACTCATTGGAGTAGTGTCTGGGTCTTCCACAATTGTAGCAATTATGATCACGACTGGAAGATCTTTTGTCATTGTAGGATCTTGACTTGGAGCTTATCTCTTTGCTTCTATTCTTGTGGAATTTGTTGAAGTTCTTCACCATTAAGCTCAATTCTTCATTGGAAACTTGTTTCTCACTTAACGTTGTCGGAGCATCACACAAAGCTTTGTAAGCACCACTTGACTTGTTGTGGAGCTCTTCATTATCCTTAAGTGACATCTCATGAGCAACAATTCTACCAATGACTTCTGTGGGTTTGAGATCTTTGTAATTGGGCATCATTTGGATCAAGGTGCACACGATATCATATTTTCCATCCAAGGCTCTTAGGATCTTCTTGATGATGAATCTGTAGGTCACCTCTTTGCTTCCTAAGCCGGCAATCTCATTTGTGATGAGAGCAAGCCTAGAGTACATTTTGGCGACTCCTTCACCATCCTTCATTTTGAACTTGTCAAGTTGACTTTGAAGCACATCCAATTTGGATTCCTTGACGGACTCGGTACCTTCATGCATATCAACCAAAGTATCCCAAATTTCCTTTGCATTCTCAAGGCGGTTGATTTTGTTGAATTCTTCGGGGCACAATCCATTGAAGAGAATATCGCAAGCTTGAGCATTGTATTGCAACATCTTCATTTCTTTCACTGTCGCTTCACGATCTGGCTCTTTTCCATCCTCGAAGGAATCACCTTGCAAGCCAATACGCACAACAGCCCAAACGACGGGGTTATGACCAAGAATATTCATTTTCATCTTATGCTTCCAACTAGCAAATTTAGTACCATCAAAGTAAGGACCTCTACGGTGATAATTTCCCTTGCTAGATGCGATACTCTCCTAGGTTGTGAAACCAAGGATATGATCACTAAAGCTATGGAAATCAAGGAAAATGGAGACCAGAGCTCTGATACCAGTTGTAGGATCGAAAGTAGGTCTAGAGGGGGGTGATAAGACTACTTGACCAAATAAAAATCTAACCTTTTCCCAATTTTGGTTGTAGGCAGATTTTAGCAACTTAGCACAAGTCAAGCAATCAACCTACACATGCAATTCTAAGAGTGTAGCAGCAAAAAGTAAAACATTGCATATGAAAGTAAAGGGAAGGGTTTGGAGAGTGCAAATGCAATGATGACACGGAGATTTTTGGCGTGGTTTCGATAGGTGGTGCTATCGTACATCCTTGTTGATGGAGACTTCAACCCACGAAGGGTAACAACTGCGCGAGTCCACGGAGGGCTCCACCCACGAAGGGTCCACGAAGAAGCAACCTTGTCTATCCCACCATGGCCATCGCCCACGAAGGACTTGCCTCACTCGGTAGATCTTCACGAAGTAGGCGATCTCCTTGCCGTTACAAACTTTTTGGTTCAACTCCACAATCTTATAGGAGGCTCCCAAGCGACACCGAACCAATCTAGGAGACACCACTCTCCAAAAGGTAATAGATGTTGTGTTGATGATGAAATCCTTGCTCTTGTGCTTCAAGTGATAGTCTCCCCAACACTCAACTCTCTCTCATAGATTTGCATATGGTGGAAAGATGATTTGAGTGGAAAACAACTTGGGGAAGGCTATAGATCAAGATTCTTGTGGTAGGATTGGAATTTCTTGGTCTCAACACATGAGTAGGTGTTTCTTTCTCAGAAAATGTAAGCTGAAAGTGTAGGCACGTTCTAATGGCTCTCTCACAAATGGAGAAGTGGGTGGAGGGGTATATACAGCCTCCACACAAAATCCAACAATTACACACATTTGACCCAACTCGGTCAGACCAAATAGAAGACTCGGTGAAAACGATTCAGATCAAAATGTGAATGTTAGGAATCTTGATGGGACCGATTGGAACAACTCGGTGGGACCGATGTGCTAGGACTTAGGGCAAACCTCATCTCGGTGAAGCTTGTTGCATGAACTCGGTGAGACCAATTTCAGCAAAGAGCAAATAGAGAGTTGGTCAAGCAAACTCGGTGTGACCGATCACTCATTTCGGTGAGACCGAAATGTTGCAAAGGGGAATAGAGTGTTTGCAGGACCATCTCAGTGATACCAAGATCCGTATCGGTGTGACCAAATGTTTAGGGTTTCTGGCAGTGGCTATGTCAAATGAACTCGGTGACGCCGGATAGAAGATTACGGTGGGCCGAGTTTGACTTTGAGTTTCAGACATAATTGGAATGATAAAGTGGTTGAGGGCTTTGGAGAAATATCACTAAGTATTTTGAGCAAGTAGACCATTAAGCAACACCCCATCCCCTTTTAATAGTATTGGCTTTCCTATGGACTCAATGTGGTCTTGGATCACTAAAATAAAAATGAAGAGTCTTGAGCTTTTGCCAACATGTTCCTTAGCATTTTGTGGGGTCCACATCTCTAGTCCATGCCATACCATTCATTGAACTTTCTGAAATATTAAACTTGAATGGATATTAGTTCAATGATCTATACATTGTTATGAATTACAAGAACCACCCGGGGATTAGTTGCACTTTCACTGGGCAGGAGCAATCTAGAGCTCCGATAGAGCGATTCTGCCAGGGAAACTTCCCTCTCGGAGGGGGAAATCGAAGCCATCATCATCACCAATGATCCTCTCATCAAGAGGGGGGCAATCTCCATCAACATATTCACCAGCACCATCTCCTCTCAAACCCTAGTTCATGTCTTATATCCAATCTTTGTCTCAAAACCTCATATTGGTACCTGTAGGTTGCTAGTAGTGTTGATTACTCCCCGCAGTTGATGCTAGTTGGTTTATTTGGTGGAAGATCATATGTTCAGATCATTAATGATAATTTATTACCCCTTTGATTATGAACTTGAATATGCTTTGTGAGTAGTTACGTTTGTTCCTGAGGACATGGGAGAAGTCTTGCTATAAGTAATCATGTGAACTTGGTATTGGTTCGATATTTTGATGAGATGTATGTTGTCTTTCCTCTAGTGGTGTTATGTGAATGTCAACTACATGACACTTCACCATCATTTGGGCCTAGGGGAAGGAATTGGGAAGTAATAAGTAGATGATGGGTTGCTAGAGTGACATAAGCTTAAACCCTAGTTTATGTGTTGCTTCGTAAGGGGCTGATTTGGATCCACATGTTTCATGCTATGGTTAGATTTATCTTAATTCTTCTTCCGTAGTTGCGGATGCTTGCGAGAGGGGTTAATCATAAGTGGGAGGTTTGTCCAAGTAAGTACAACACCCAAACACCGGTCCACCCACATATCAAATTATCAAAGTAATGAACGCGAATCATCTGAGCATGATTAAAACTAACTTGATAGGAATTCCCACGTGTCCTCGGGGGCACTTTGCTTTATATAAGAGTTTTTCCAGGCTTATCCTTTGCTATAAAAAGGATCGGGCCACCTTGCTGCACCTTTGTTATAGTTGTTACTTGTTACCCGTTACGAATTATCTTATCACAAAACTATCTGTTACCGATAATTTCAGTGCTTGCAGAGAATATCTTGCTGAAAACTGCTTGTCATTTCCTTTTGCTCCTCATTGGGTTCGATACTCTTACTTATCGAAAGGGCTATGATAGATCCCCTATACTTGTGGGTCATCAAGGCTCTTTTCTGGCGCCGTTGCCGGGGAGTGAAGTGCCTTTGGTGAGTGGAATCTCGTAAGGAAATAAATTTATATTGTGTGTTGAAATTTACTGTTATTTGTCACTATGGAAAATAATCCTTTGACAGGTTTGTTCGGGGTATCTTCACCCCGACCGGAAGAACAAAGAGTTGCTTCTCAACCTACTGAACCTATTGAAAATATTTATTATGAAATTCCTTCGGGTATGATAGAGAAATTGCTAGCTAATCCTTATGCAAGAGGTGGAACACTACATCCTGATATGCATCTAATCTATGTGGATGAAGTTTGTGGATTATTTAAGCTTGCATGTTTGCCCGAGGATGAAGTCAATAAGAAGGTCTTCACTTTATATTTGAAGGGAAAGTCATTGGCACAGTATAGGCTATGCGATGATATTGGGACTTGGAATTTGATACGTCTCCAACGTATCTATAATTTTTAATTGTTCCATGCTATTATATTATCTGTTTTGGATGTTTTATATGCATTAATATGCTATTTTATATTATTTTTGGGACTAACCTATTAACCAAGAGCCCAGTGCGAGTTTCTGTTTTCCCTTGTTTTTGAGCTTCACAGGGAAGGAATACCAAACAAAGTCCAAATGGAATAAAACGTTCGTGATGATTTTTCTTGGACCAGAAGACACCTCGGAGACCTGGAGATGAAGTCAGAAGAGCTGCGAGGCGGTAGCAAGGGGGGAGGCCGTGCCCAGGGGTGTAGGGCGCTCCCCCTGCCTTGCCACCTCCTCGGGACTCCTCTGACCTAACCCTTGGCCCTATATATTCACATATATTCCAAAACCTCCAAAAGCATCCACGAAAACACTTTTCCATCGCTGCAAACTTCTGTTCCCGTGAGATCCCATCTAGGGGCCTTTTTCGGCATCCTGCGGAGGGGATTCGATCACGGAGGGCTTCTACATCAACTCTATTGCCCTTCCGATGAAGTGTGAGTAGTTTACCACAAACCTACGGGTCCATAGCTAGTAGCTAGATGGCTTCTTCTCTCTCTTTGAATCTCAATACCATGTTCTTCTCGATGTTCTTGGAGATATATCCGATGTAATCTTCTTTTGCGGTGTATTTGTCGAGATCCGTTGAATTGTGGATTTATGATCAACTTATCTATGAATATTATTTGAATCTTCTCTGAATTCTTATATGCATGATTTGATATCTTTGTAATTCTCTTTGAACTGTCGATTTAGTTTGGCCAACTAGACTGGTTTTTCTTGCAATGGTAGAAGTGCTTAGTGTCGGTGTCAAAACCGGTGGATCTTGGGTAGGGGGTCCCGAATTGTGCATCTAAGGCTAATGGTAACAGGAGGCAGGGGACATGATGTTTTACCCAGGTTCGGGCCCTCTCGATGGAGGTAATACCCTACTTCCTGCTTGATTGATCTTGATGATATGAGTATTACAATAGTTGATCTACCACGAGATCGTATGTTGTGGTCTAAACCCAAGAGGTATGATGAGTAATGTCATAATATATCGACTAGCCTAGCCTTGGTTTATATAATGTACCAGAGGCCTAGGATAACAAGAGTCCTAGGCAAATACGCCAGTGGGGAGGAGTCCTTGTCTTGATCGCCAAGTCTTGTAGAATCTTCCTTGTGTATACTTCGGCTGTCCGAACTAGCCCCTGAGTATACAGCCATGGGGGTCCTCGGCCCAATCTAACTGATCGGGGGATGACGTGGTGAGTACCCCCTAGTCCAGGACACCGTTAGTACCCCCCTGAACCGGTCTTCAAGTTGGGGATGCTCCTCGATTCTTCTGCACTGTTCTTCCTCTTTGGTAATCGGTCTTGAAAACTGGTTTAACAAATTTGCTCATCTTCGATCTTGAGAGTCGCCGAAGTAAATCTGAAGAGTTTACACGTCGGGTATCCGAGGAGCCCCTTTAAGTTCTCGGCCTTTATCAATGCCTTGTTATTTTTATGCCACACCTCGGGTTTGAAGTTGTTCCCGGGCGACAGTGTCCTCTTGCGTCCGAGCTCCAACACCGAACGACATTCGAGGTGTCTTTTGCAGTCGAGCACCAACGCCGGACTGCTTCCGAGCTCCAACGCTGGAATGTATCCGAGCTCCAACGCCGGACTGTGTCCAAGCTCCAACATCGGAATGTATCCGAGCTCCAACGCCAGATTATATCCGAGGTATCATAGATCACCTTGGTTCAAAAAGGTCTGAAGGAGTTTTAGCCGAGCTTAATGTCGGAAATGCCCGCTATGGAGCTAGACACTAGCGCCCGAGCTTTATGCCGGACTACTTCCGAGGTGGTGCACCACCTTGGCCACGGGCTGATTTTTATGAATTTAATTCCCAATTGTGCAATGTAATCTCTGACGAGATGTATAGCCAGTATATGTATATCAATAACCCTCAAGGTGCGTATTGGCCTAATATCCGGGATGCACCTGAAGGAAAAAATCAAACCGCTGACCCTAGTAGCCCTGAGACTCAGGTCGATGTGTAAAATCAGCCTGAGGATCAATTCCCAGCTTGGCAGCATACTTAGGAATAAAAACGCGGTGTGCAAAGTCCTCAAGACTCAGGTTGGGTGTGGCCGACCAACCTAAGGATAATGATCTCCTTGAAAACTATATTGCACTTTAAATTTTCTGCATTGGATTGTCAATGCAGTAGCCCCCGAGCCACTAGTCGGGTGGCAACACCAGATCAGTGGATCGATGTACCCCCCTAATATTTGTAAATGATAAGCATGAAGCCCAGTAGCCCCCGAGCCTTAATGTGGGCACGAGTGGCCGAATTAAGGATCGATATCCGTAGTAAAATCACAAATTATGTGTAATGACTCTATGTATCCAAGTACTTTACATCATTAATGCTCGGATCCGCATTGTACAAAACTTTGCTGACCGACCATCGGCTTCAACCTCTTTGGCCAATAGCTAAGGAGTGTTTTCCTACTTTATGAAGCCGTTATAAAGGCAAAGATTTATGGAAAACAAGGCAATCCGGCCATATGGTTTTATAAACAAAGGTACACGGAGAGATATGTTAACATAAGAAACATCTTCCAGAGAAAATAGTCCCGCTATCAGTTCCTTTCTTTGGGTTGTCATGTTGAGCATGATCATGAAGCCTTAACTCCAATCAATGTGGGAGGAAAATATTGAGGATTTAGTTCGGGGAAAGTTCCCAAACTCTATGGTACTAATGAACATTTTTTTTACTTCCGTCGTTGCCGACCAATTTGATCCTTTAAGATTGCTAGCTTTCGGCTTCACCCAGTCTGAGGTACTAAATCAGATGACCCGGTAGTAACAATCACAGAGGTGCTCCCTTTACCGCCTAGCCGAACAATCGGGAACGTAGGGGTAAGCACAGGAGCCAGGCAACCCAGCTTGGCCAAAATCTTAAGTCAAATTGATGCATATTTATGGCTTTATATAAAAATAATTACGGAAGGCAACACTTGTATAATGAGTACAAATGTTGATGATATATACTTATTTTGACTCCATTGCGTCCGTTTACCAGTTGAAAGTGGCCCATCGTCGGCTTCTACCCCTTTGTAGATACTACGCAGGGTGTTTCCGCAATAACAAGAAAACCCTTAGCCGACGCCTCGGTGCCCGGAGGCGGCTGTGTTAGCAAAAATGAGGCAATCAGATATCTTGGCTTTATAACTTTCTCTTAGTCATAGGAGCTTTAAACTGGGGAAGCTAGCTACGAGCCCCCGATTAGTGTTCGGCGACAACAGAGGTCAAGCCATAAACACTTCGGCCAATGTTATGAATGGCTAATCATTTAATATAGTCATCAGACCGCTAACCAGTTTACGCTTATTGTGACAGTCAGTTTTCGGCTTTCTCCACTGAGGTGCTTAACCATGCGAGCTGGAAGAACAATCGCAGTGGTTCTCCCTTTGCACACCTAGCCGAACAAAGCGGAACATACGAGGCAAGCACAGGAGCCGGGCAACCCAACTATTGATCGAAGACATAATTCGAAACTGATGCATATATAGCAATATCCGATATTTTTTGCCGAATCTCTAAAGGTGTCTGGCGCTGCACTGCGAGACTTATGCGGAAAACACACAAATGGTTGAAAAGTGCCATAGGATTGGAAAACCAAAAATGTCAGTAAAAACTCGACGTCCGAACTAGATCAATTATTCGGTGCTAATAAGAAAATTGGTCTTAGAAAAAGAAAGAATTCTGCTTCTGTCGTGCTTTAACATGATACATCCTATCTCAAGACTTCAAGCGGGTCAGCCTATGGCTTCAACCTCCTATCTCGAAGGCGGAGTACTTCTCATTAGGCCAGTTTAGCAAACTTTAGCGGCTTTGAGAGAAATTAGGCTCCCCGGCTATTGACCACACACTCGCGTCGGAAAAAGGAGTGATAGAAAAAAGACTTTGCAACGACTAAGAAGAAGAACACTTACTATAAAACAGCTCACATAAATTCAAGAGCCCCCGAGTGACTTGGGTAAAAGAATTTTATGTATAATGATTGTATGTACCGAAGTACTTATATCATATCTATGCTCACCCGAACTTTATACGCGTCTTAACCGACCGTCGGCTTCTCCCTCTTCGGTCAAGGGCCGAAAAGTGTTATGTACTCCCCCTATCGAGAATATCGACGGTGTTTCCGATAACCAGACAATCAGGCCATAAGGCTGTAACAGACAAAGCATGCTCAGGGAACTTATGCTATATTACCGATGAAGTGTAAGAAGCATCTTTGAAGAAAATAGTACCTCCACCAAAACCTTTCTTCGGTTGCTCATTATTACTATGAGACTTCTGCAATAGATTTTTTGTACTCATGAGTTCCGTTGTGTGCCGACCATTATTGAAAACAGTAAGAGTGCTAGATTTCGGCTTCATTCAGTCTGAGGTCAAAGCTCGGAGGACCCGGTCGTGACAATCATAGAGGTGATCCCTTTACTCCCTAGCCGAACAATCGGGAACGTAGGGGTAAACACAGGAGCGAGGCAACCCAGTTTGCAAATCGCTTAAGTCAACATGGTGCATATTGTGGCGTAATACACGAACAAGGAACAAAGCCGTACAAGTATAATCATATGCAAGAGGAAAAGCTCCATCAAGGGAGCCCCCAAATAAACGGGGTATTTGAATATGTGCGTCACAAACAAAGTTTTGACAAGGAACTTTGTCACAAACAACTTTGTGCCGAAAAGTATAAAGCTTCGTCGAACCGAACAAAATTTAAAATTGAAAGTTTTTGAGCATGAAAGCAACTTAGCTGGTTAATGTGTTCGGTGTTGATGATGCGATTCAGGCTTGTGGCGGGACGAAGACGCCCATTGAACTGACAAGGTTCGCAGTCCTCGGCATGGCCGAGGTCCCAGCCCCCAGGCCCGAGGTGTCCGAGCAAAGAGTTCGGCATTCTGGAGTAGTGACCATGTAACACGGTCAAAATCGATTAACTGCCATGTCAGCCGAGGTGTTGAAGTAGTTCGGCGTGATGGACATTGGCTCGAAGAGGCAACAATGTGGCCATGCCGACCCAGGTCGTAACTTGTGACATGGTCAATGCTGGCCTGATGAAGTGACCGCACGGCAATGCGGGTGTGCCCGCTCCATGTAATCTGTGTAGCGACGATGTTGGTGACGATTTATCCTTCGTGATGCCGAACTATTGTTCAGCTGGCCGAGATGATGATCCGAAGAAGTTGAGCTCGGCTCAACAAAGCGACGACGTGTCTAGCGTAGGTTGGACACCGTGGAGTGATGTTGTCGAGCCGGTTTGACACCGGCGCGATGGGGAATACTTATAATATTAGTGGGATGTATTTGAGAATAAAACACAATACCCCATACACAAACTTCCTTCAAAAAGGATGTCCGAAATCCCGTTCATAAAGAAGATGAACTCGGGTCGGATTCGTTCTCGCGTAGAAAATAGATCCGAAAAATGATGCACTAATCGGAAGGTCCCCGGAATTTGGACGGTCGGATCAAGATGAATTTTTGACAGGTGGTAGATATAGGAATTCTGCAGCCGATCAACGGTTGGATCTTCCAAAGGACGTCCGAGCTAGATGCTGGAGACCACGCTCCAAACTCGTTCGGATTCTCGTCCAGATTCAATAGGGCTCCGGTATATCGGAGATTGCCGGAGATTCCTCCATCGGAACTCGACGAAATTTTGTAGGGTTGTTGTAGACTTAATTCCGCATAATTCCACCGAAGCAATCGTTTAAGCGACACTCGAGGAGGCGGTGGAGGCGGATATGAGTTTGCTGTCCAGAAAAACAGCACGGTCGCCCGAGGGCAATGTTGACGTTGAGCCCCCGAGCTCCATGGATGATTCCTCCATGATCTCGATGGAGATTGGAGTTGGTGTTTGATGAAGGCCCTCATCCGAACATGACGATCGGAGGTAGGGCGCTGTCCTCGGTCAAGCCAAGGTGTCCAGTCAAGCTGGTGACGAAGAAGTCGACATTGCAGTTGATCTGTAGTCGAGCCATTGATCCTTTTGCCGATCACACAGCGGAACTCTAAATGAAATCACCAATGTCAGTGTAAAAACCAACGGATCTCAGGTAGGGGGTCCCGAACTATGCGTCTAAGGCTAATGGTAACAGGAGGCAGGTGTCACACCCTAGTTAGTTCATGCATTAGAGTGTTGCATCATGTCTATTTCATTTAACAGAAACCTGAAATGGGGATGACAGAACCCCCAGCCACCTCTGAATCAAACTAGGGTTTAGTAAAATATTTTCAATGAACCTGAAATGCCCTTCTAAAATGTCCATCATTTTTGTCTTGGCTCAGAACCTCTGCCAAAAGTGATGCACAGTTTCCTAGGTCATCCTAGGGTCTTTGAATTAAATCATAAGAATTTGAATTTGGGCATTTAAAATTTATAAAAATATTGCAAATGCTCAAATATTCCCAAACTAAAATGTTCCATGTTGGAAATATTCCAACTAAGGACCTGGTGCAGTTTGGTGAATTTTGGAGTTGCCTAGGTATTTTTAGAAATTCAACAAACTTACAGAATAAAAACAGGAACAGAAATAAAGGAAAAAAACTTACCTGTCGCCACCCAGAGGCCCACCTGCCGGCCCAGCCCAGCCACCGCTCCAGCGAGCTGCTTGGCTCGCCAGGCAGGCAGGCAGGTGCTCGACGGCGGCACCGCAGCGCGCCACGCAGCTGCTTGCCGCCCTGCCTCCTCCTCTCGCCGCCTAGCTGGCCTGGACGGTCTCCACGTCGCACCCCGAACCCCGTGGACACCTCCATTCGCCCCCAGCTCCTCTCCCTCGCGCTCCCCAGCCATGGCCGACGCCACCATCGCCGCACCGCCGCCGTAATCGTGCTCCCCGTCGTCTCCACGCCGCGCCACCGTGTCCAGAAGCTCTGCCGCCCTCTACTCCTTCGAGCTAGCCGAGCCCCGAGCGCTCGCGTGCCCCGAAGCCACCGCACCGACCTCGACCGAACCGCCATCGCCGGAGATCCCCTTCGCCGTCGCCGCCGCACCAGCTCGTCCCCGACCGTGCTGTCTGTTCCCTCAAGACCGCCGTGAGCTTAGCTAACTCCTCCCCCTTTTCTTTCTCGCTCTCGTGCACCACAGCGAGCACACGTAGCTCACCCGCACGCGCCGCCGCGGAGCTCGTCGCCGACGTGCCTCCGGCTAACCACCGGCCACCTCACCTTGTCTAACATACTCACCGCGACCCCAGGGGCTCAACACACCTCACCACGGGCCTCGCCGTGCCCCGTAGCGTCGGATCCATCTTCACCCGACTTCGGCGACCGCCAAAGTCATCGCCGGCGACGTCTCCGGCCACCCCGAGCTCAACCACCACCACCAATAGCCGCAGCCCGGCCTCAGCTACGCGTAGATGCCTTCTGCCGCCCATTTGGTCGCCGGAATGCACAAAATCACTTCCTCCACCGCGTCTGGCCTCGCCGGCAGCTAGACGCCGGCGTGTTTGACTTTGACCTTGACCAGGGTGGGCCCAGGTTGACTCCCCTGAGTCTATGACATGTGGGGCCCCTCTGCTAATTAACCTAGTTTAGTTTAAACTTAATTTAGTTAGTTTAATTATCTACTGACATGCGGGACCCACTGGTCAGTTTGACCTGGACCAGCCCGTTGACCACTGACGTCATCCTGACGTAATGCTGACGCAGTAATTTAATTACTGGAATTACTTTTACACAGGAAATTCCAGAAAATGCTACAAACTTCAAAAAATCATAGAAATTAATCTGTAATTCCAAATGAAACAAATTATATATGAAAAATGATCAGAAAAATCCAATCTTTCCATCTGTAATGGTTTCATGCATGTTTAAACAAGCTAACCTGCTGTTTATCACAGAACAAGATAAAGCACTTTAAATGGCAACTTATGAGTTTGAACTTTGAATCTTTGGTTCAAATTAGTTCAAACCCATCTGTTCTTAGTTGCATTAGCCCAAAACACTCATTTTGCCATGTCTCATGCATGCATCATATTGTTGCATACTGTTTGGTAATGTTTGTGTATCGGTGCTCTCTGCGGCAGGTTCTGCCCCCGAGGAGTACCGTGATAACCCCAACGAAGAGCAATACCAGTGCACCGACCCATCAGGCAAGCAACCAACCATTTGATCATATCGATACAATCCCATGTTCTTGCTCCTGCTCTCTTTTACTGCATTAAGACAACGCGATTCAAACTGCTGTGTGCTGCGGTAGTTGAACCCATTTCCTCTGCATGACCTGTCATTGCCATAGTAACTAGATGAAACCCACTAGCATGTGTAGGAGTTGATTGAGCCATATGATTGTGTTGTTCCTACCTTGCTATGCCTGCTATGCTTAGAGTCGTGTCAGGTCTGGTTCATCTGGGTGATGGGCTAGAGTGAAATGATCGTGTCATTATGAGAGTAAGGTGTTGAACACGATTTGGTAAAGGTATCGATGAGAGGCCATGTAGGAGTACATGGTGGGTTGTTTCATTGAGGCCGTCCTTAAGCACTGAGATCTGTATGTGTGATTTAAGAATCAGCTACTACCATACCTTGGGCCCTGAAATATGACCCCGCTCGACTTCTTATTCACCCTAGTCCTCTGTCCAGGAGTTGCAAGTAGTTTCTGGTGTTTGTAGCCTACTGGAGGCCGTGGACAGCGCTGACCGTAGGGGTGGGCTGTGATGCGGTAGGTACGTGGCCGGGTGTACCGGATGCCCGTTTGGTATCTCGGAAACCCTGCTCACATCGTTTGGGGCTGTGAGCGAAACTTCGACCGGATCTCCTCATGGATGGAACCCAAATAGGCGATAAACCTGGACTAGAGACTTGAGTGTCTAGGTAGGTCGTGGTCTACACCCACGTCGGTTTTCTCTTGAAGTCTGCCGAGCACATGTCGTGTGTAGACGCTAAGTGGTGGAAACATGTATGAAGAAGTACACCCCTGCAGGGTTAACATCATCTATTCGAATAGCCGCGTCCGCAGTAAAGGACTGCTTGGTTGCCTATACAGTTCATAGACAAGTAAATGGAAACTACTAAAAGCCTCAAGATAAGCGTGAGTGCCGAGGATGGCTCTTCCGTAGGAAGACGGAGGTGTATCCTCGGTAGTGTATTGAAGTGGTGAGTAGTGGACTCGAGTGCGCAAAACTATTTCAAGTTGGAGTCTCGTAGGATAGCTTAGCCAAGAGTCAAAGCTGGCTTGCTGCAATAACCCCACCAACCCTTCTTGATAATATGCATGTATGTAGGATCTGATGTAAGTCTTGCTGAGTACCTTTGTACTCATGTTGCTTTAATTTACATTTTTCAGAAGATGCCACCACCCCTTCCGACGGGTTCTTCGTAGACGTTGACATCGATGAGTAGACTAAGGCCCAGGTGGTGATCCTGAGCAAGTGAAGGACAATGTAGTATAGCTAGGCTTACCCAAGCCTCTTTTATTTTACTAGTTGTCTGTACTCAGACAAAACACTTCCACTGTTGGCTTGTATGCTTGTATGACTTGAATGTGGGTCGTGTGACCTGTACTTGTGTGTATGCTATGTATGGCTCACCGAGCCTTTAAATAAACTACTTGTGTCGTAGAGTCATGTTGTGATGCCTTGTTGTATTTGCACATATCGAGCATATTGTGTGTATGATTGAAATGCTTGGTATGTGTGGGATCTGACTACCTAGTTGTTTATCTTTAGTAGCCTCTCTTACCGGGAAATGTCTCCTAGTGATTCCACTGAGCCATGGTAGCTTGCTACTGCTCCGGAACACTTAGGCTGGCCGGCATGTGTCCTTCTTCGTTCCTGTGTCTGTCCCTTCGGGGAAATGTCACGCATTAAGTACCGAAGTCCTGTTAGCCCGCTACAGCCTGGTTTACCGGAGTCCTGCTAGCCCAGTGCTACAGCCCGGAACTTACTTGCTGATGACCGACACGTTCGATGCTGGGTCATGGATGCCTGTCCCTGTAAGTCTGTGCCACTTTTGGTTTACAACTAGCCATGTCAGCCCGGGCTCCTTTTCATATGGATGCTAGCGACACTATCATATACGTGTGCCAAAAGGCGCAAACGGTCCCGGGCAAAGGTAAGGCGACAACCGTGGGGATACCGTGCGTGAGGCCGCAAAGTGATATGAGGTGTTACAGGCTAGATCGATGTGACCTCGAGTCGGGGTCCTGACAGCAGGGGACACGATGTTTTACCCAGGTTCGGACCCTCTTGATGGAGGTAATACCCTACTTCCTGCTTGATTGATCTTGATGATATGAGTATTACAAGAGTTGATCTACCACGAGATCATATGTTGTGGTCTAAAACCAAGAGGTATGATGAGTAATGTCATAATCTATCGACTAGCCTGGCCTCGGTTTATATAATGTACCAGAGGCCTAGGATAACAAGAGTCCTGGCCGAATACGCCGGTGGGGAGGAGTCCTTGTCTTGATCGCCAAGTCTTGTAGAATCTTCCTTGTGTATACTTCGGCTGTCCGAACTGGCCCCCGAGTATACGACCATGGGGGTCCTCGGCCCAATCTAACTGATCAGGGGATGACGTGGTGAGTACCCCCGAGTCCAGGACACCGTCACTTAGCTTTGGTTTCAATCTTGTGGTGTCCTTTCCCAGGGACAATAAGGGCAGCAAGGCACATATTGTATTGTTCATCATAATGCTTGAGTTTATTCCTCTACATCATCTCATCTTACTTAATGTGTTACTCTATTCTTTATGAACTCAATACTCTAGATGCAGGCAGGAGTCGGTCGATGTGTGGAGTAATAGTAGTAGATGCAGGCAGGAGTCGGTCTACTTGACACAGACGTGATGCCTATATTTCATAATCATTGCCTTAGATATCGTCATAACTTTGTGCTTTTCTATCAATTGCTCAACAGTAATTTGTTCACCCACTGTATTATTTGCTATCTTGAGAAGCCTCTAGTGAAACCTATGGCCCCCGGTCTATTTTCCATCATATTAGTTTTTGATCTACTATTTTCCATCGTATAAGTTTTGGATCTACTATTTTGCAAACTTCTACTTTCCGATCTATAAACCAAAAAACCCAAAAATATTTACTTTATCTTTTGTTTAGTTTTATCTATCTATATCAAATCTCACTTTTGCAAGTAACCATGAAGGGATTGACAACCCCTGTATCGCGTTGGGTGCAAGTTGTTTGATTGTTTGTGCAGGTATTGGTGATTTGTGCGTTGTGTCCTACTGGATTGATACCTTGGTTCTCAAACTGAGGGCAATACTTATCTCTACTTTGCTGCATCACCCTTTCCTCTTCAAGGGAAAAACCAACGCAAGCTCAAGAAGTAGCAAGAAGATTTTTTGGCGTCGTTGCCGGGGAGATCTACGCCAAGTCAAGACATACCAAGTACCCATCATAAACTTCATCTCTTGCATTACATTATTCACCATTTGCCTCTCGTTTTCCTCTCCCCACTTCTAAAACAATTTTTGAAAAGATTCGCCCTTCTTTTCGATTGCCCTTATGTCTTACTTGGTTTGTTTGCTTGTTCGCTTGGTAAAATTGTGTGTTTATTGAAAAACAGAAACAAAGGTTTATGGATCCTCATCCACTTTCTAATCTTTTTAAGAGATCAAATTGTGATGAACCAATTTCTAGTGATTTGAGTGCACTAGATTATCTTTATGAGGTTTTGCTTGAAATTCATGAATCTGAAAATTGTGATGAAGTGTTGAAAGAAGAAAATTATAAAGTGATTCACGATAGCTCCTTGAACGAAAAGCATGATTGCAATGATGTTATTATAAATTCTATTAATGTCAATTGTGTTAATGATATGCAAAACCCTAAGCTTGGGGATGCTAGTTTTGCTATGTCCACTACTTGTTGCAATGATCACGATTTGGGTGATTCTTCTTATGATCTTGAAATTTTATTTAAGCCCCATGATGAATATAAGATTGATAATAATGTTTGCAATAATATTGAAAGTGGGTTTGGAAGAGTGTTAACTTTAGATCCCACATATTTGGAGAATGTTCAATCTTATGAAATTTTTGATAAAAGAGAGTTTGGAGAGGTCATGACTTTAGTTAATGTAGTCCCACTATTTTGGAAGAGTGTCAACTTTGCATGCATGTGGATCATGTTGAGAACATGTTATGTGATAGCTATATTGTTGAATTTTCTTGTGATCCTACATGTAATTATTATGAGAGAGGAAAATATGGTTGTAGAAATTTTCATGTTACTAAATTACCTCTCTTCATGTTTAGGTTGCTATCATCTCTTTCTTCTTCCTTGCATATGCTAGTTTTTGCTTGCCTTGATAATTTGTTTGCTTATAAAATGCCTATGCATCAGAAGTATGTTAGGCTTAGATGTGTTTGTCATGTGTTTTACGACGCTCTCTTTGTGCTTCAATTCTTCTCTTTTATGTGAGCATCATTAGAATTATCAATGCCTAGCTAAAAGGCTTTAAAGAAAAGCGCTTGTTGGGAGGCAAACCAATATTTTTCCTTGCTGTTTTGCAATAAATAATTCATTTAGCCTCTGGTTAGATGTGTTTTTGTGTTTTAATTAGTGTTTGTGCCAAGTAAGACTTTGGGATGGCTTACGGTGATAGTTGATTTGATATTGCTGAAAAACAAAAACTTTTGCACCCAGGAAAATAATTTTAATAATTCACAAAAGCGTGTTTTTGATCTAAATTTTTTACACAAGATTGTTATAAAAATTTCCCAGGTATTCCGAATTTTTCCGAATTTTTAGAGTTACATAAGTATTAGAAGTTCTCTGGTTGCTACAGACTGTTTTGTTTTTGACAGATTCTGTTTTCTATGTGTTGTTTGCTTATTTTGATGAATATATGGGTAGTATCAGGGGGGGTATAAACCATGGAAAAGTTGGAATACAGTAGATATTACACAAATATAAATAAAGAATGAGTTCACAATAGTACCAAGAGTGGTGATTTTTTTTCTTATACTAACGGATCTCATAAGATTTTCTGTTGAGTTTGTGTTCTGAAGTTTTCAAGTTTTGGTTAAGGATTTATGGACTATGGAATAAGGAGTGGCAATAGCCTAAGCTTGGGGGTGACCAAGGCACCCCAAGGTAATATTCAAGGACAACCAAGAGCCTGAGCTTGGGGATGCCCCGGAAGGCATCCCCTCTTTCATCTTCTTCTATCGATAACTTTACTTGAGGCTATATTTTTATTCACCACATGATATGTGTTTTGCTTGGAGCGTCTTGTATGATACGAGTCTTTACTTTTTAGTTTTACACAATCATCATTTCTGTACACACCTTTTGAGAGGGACACACATGAATCGTGATTTATTAGAATACTCTATGTGCTTCACTTATATCTTTTGAGCTAGGCAATTTTGCTCTAGTGCTTCACTTATATCTTTTGAGCTATGCAATTTTGCTCTCATGCCTCACTTATATTATTTTGAAAGTATTTTTAAACAACATGGTAATTTGCTTTGGTTATGAATTTAGTCCTAATATGATAGACATCCAAGAGGGGTATAATAAAAACTTTCATATAAAGTGCATTGAATACTGTGAGAAGTTTGATTCCTTATGATTGTTTTGAGATGTAGAGATGGTGATATTAGAGTCATGCTAGTGAGTGATTGTGAATTGGAGATATACTTGTGTTAAAGTTTGTGATTCCCGTAGCATGCACGTATGGTGAACCGTTATGTGTGAAGTCGGAGCATGATTTATTTATTGATTGTCTTCCTTATGAGTGGCGGTCGGGGATGAGCAATGGTATTTTCCTACCAATCTACCCCCTAGGAGCATGCGCATGGTACTTTGTTTTGATGACTAATAGACTTTTTCAATAAGTATGTGAGTTCTTTATGACTAATGTTGAATCCATTGATTATACGCGCTCTAACCCTTCCACCATTGCTAGCCTCTCTAGTGCCGCGCAACTTTTGCCAGTACCATACACCCAACATATACCTTCCTCAAAATATCCACCATACCTACCTATTATCGCATTTCCATAGCCATTCTGAAATATATTGCCATGCAACTTTCCACCGTTCCATTTTATTATGTCACGTTCCATCATTGCCATATTGCTTTGCATGATCATGTAGTTGCCGTCGTATTTGTGGCAAAGCTACCTTTCATAATTCTTTCATACATGTCACTCTTGAGTCATTGCACATTCAGGTACACTGCCAGAGGCATTCATATAGAGTCATATTTTGTTCTAAGTATCGAGTTGCAATTCTTGAGTTTTAAGTAAATAAAAGTGTGATGATCATCATTATTAGAGCATTGTCCCATGTGAGGAAAGGATGATGGAAACTATGATTCCCCCACAAGTCGGGATGAGACTCCGGACGAATAATAATAATAATAATAATAATAATAATAATAATAATAATAATAATAATAATAATAATAATAATAATAATAATAATAATAATAATAATAAGAGGCCAAAGAAGCCCACACAAAAAATGAGAGAAAAGAGAGAGGGCAATGTTACTATCCTTTTTCCACACTTGTGCTTCAAAGTAGCACCATGATCTTCATGATAGAGAGTCTCCTATGTTGTCACTTTCATATACTAGTGGGAATTTTTCATTACGGAACTTGGCTTGTATATTCCAATGATGGGCTTTCTCAAATTGCCCTAGGTCTTCATGAGCAAGCAAGTTGGATGCACACCCACTTAGTTTTCTTTTGAGCTTTCATAAACTTATAGCTCTAGTGCATTCGTTGCGTGGCAATCCCTACTCACTCACATTGATATCTATTGATGGGAATCTTCATAGCCCGTTAATATGCCTAGTTGATGTGAGACTATCTCCCTCTTTTTGTCTTCTCCACAACCACCATATATTCCATTTCCACCTATAGTGCTATGTCCATGGCTCACGCTCATGTATTGCGTGAAAGTTGAAAAGTTTGAGAACACCAAAAGTATGAAACAATTGCTTGGCTTGTCATGGAGGTTGTGCATGATTTGAATATTTTGTATGATGAAGATGGAGCATAGCCACACTACATGATTTTGTCATCGGGTTTTTTATCATTTACCTACTCGAGGACGAGCAGGAATTAAGCTTAGGATGCTTGATACGTCTCCAACGTATCTATATTTTTTTATTGTTCCATGCTATTATATTATATGTTTTGGATGTTTTATATGCATTAATATGCTATTTTATATTATTTTTTGGGACTAACCTATTAACCTAGAGCCCAGTGCCAGTTTCTGTTTTTTTCTTTGTTTTTGAGCTTCACAGTAAAGGAATACCAATCGGAGTTCAAATGGAATAAAACCTTCGCGAAGATTTTTCTTTGGACCAGAAGACACCCCAGAGACTTGGAGATGAAGCAGAAGAGCCGCGAGGTGGCGGCGAGGGGGAGGGCGCACCCAAGGGGGTAGGGTGCACCCCCTGCCTTGCCACCTCCTTAGGACTCCTCTGACCTAACCCTTGGCCCTATATATTTGCATATATTCCCAAACCTCCAAAAGCATCCATGAAAACACTTTTCCACCGCCGCAACCTTCTGTTCCCGTGAGATCCCATTTGGGGGCCTTTTCCGGCATCCTATCAGAGGGGGATTCGATCACGGAGGGCTTCTAGATCAACTCTATTGCCCTTCCGATTAAGCATGAGTAGTTTATGATAGACCTACGGGTCCATAGCTAGTAGCTAGATAGCTTCTTCTCTCTCTTTGAATCTCAATACCATGTTCTCCTCGATGTTCTTGGAGACCTATCTAATGTAATCTTCTTTTGCGGTGTGTTTGTTGAGATCCGATGAATTGTGGACCTATGATCAGCTTATCTATGAATATTATTTGAATCTTCTCTGAATTCTTATATGCATGATTTGATATCTTTGTAATTCTCTTCGAACTATCAGTTTAGTTTGGCCAACTAGATTGGTTTTTCTTGCAATGGGAAAAGTGCTTAGCTTTGGGTTAAATCTTGTGGTGTCCTTTCCTAGTGACAGTAGGGCAGCAAGGCACGTATTGTATTGTTGCCATCGAGGATAAAAAGATGGGGTTTACATCATATTGCTTGAGTATATTCCTCTACATCATGTCATCTTACTTAATGTGTTACTCTGTTCTTTATGAACTTAATACTCTAGATGCAGGCAGGAGTCGGTCGATGTGTGGAGTAATAGTAGTAGATGTAGGCAGGAGTCGGTCTACTTGACACGGACGTGATGCCTATATTTCATAATCATTGCCTTAGATATCGACATAACTTTGCGCTTTTCTATCAATTGCTTGACAGTAATTTGTCCACCCACCATATTATTTGCTATCTTGAGAGAAGACTCTAGTGAAACCTATGGCCCCCGGGTCTATTTTCCATCATATTAGTTTCCGATCTACTATTTTCCATTGTATAAGTTTCCGATCTACTATTTTCCAATGTTTTACTTTCCGATCTATAAACCAAAAAAAACCCAAATTTTTACTTTATATTTTGTTTATTTTTATCTATCTATATCATATCTCACTTTTGCAAGTAACCGTGAAGGGATTGACAACCCCTTTATCACGTTGGGTGCAAGTTGTTTGATTGTTTGTGCAGGTATTGGTGATTTGTGTGTTGTGTCCTACTGGATTGATACCTTGGTTCTCAAACTGAGGGAAATACTTATCTCTACTTTGCTGCATCACCCTTTCTTCTTCAAGGGAAAAACTAACGCAAGCTCAGGAAGTAGCAGAATTACAACCGATTGAAATTGGAATTTCATCAGAAGTTTTATCCTATGCATCTAGTTTATCGTGATCGGAGTTATATATATAGTTTTTGTCCCCATGAAGGAGAAAGTATCGCTCAAGCTTGGGGGAGGCTTAAGTCAATGTTATATTCATGCCCCAATCATGAGCTCTCAAGAGAAATTATTATTCAGAATTTTTATGCTCGGCTTTCTCGTAATGATCAATCCATGTTCGATACTTCTTGTACTGGTTCTTTTATGAAGACAACTATTGAATTCAAATGGGACTTATTGGAACTAATTAAACGCAACTCTGAAAATTGAGAACTCGACGAGGGTAAGGAGTCAGGTATAAACCTTAAGTTTGATTGTGTTAAATCTTTTATGGATACCGATGCTTTTCGTGAATTTAGCACTAAATATGGACTTGGCTCTGAAATATTAGCTTCTTTCTGTGAATCTTTTGCTACTCATGTTGATCTCCCTAAGCAGAATTGGTTTAAATATCATCCTCCCATTGAAGTAAAAGTAGTAGAACCTATTAAAGCTGACGAAGAAACTATTACTTGTAATGTTGATCCGGTTGTTCCTACTGCTTATATTGAGAAACCACCTTTCCCTGATAGAGTAAAGGAACATGCTAAAGCTTCAGTTGTGATTCGTAACATTTATACTAGAACACCTACACCCGCTGAACAAATTATAGTTGAACCTAGTATTGTTATGGTTAAAGATCTCTTGGACGATAATATTGCTGGGCATGTTATTTATTTCTGTGATGAAGCCGCTAGAATTGCCAAACCCGATGAAAAAGATAAACATAGACCTATTGTTGGCATACCTGTTGTTTCCGTTAAAATAGGAGATCATTGTTATCATGGCTTATGTGATTTGGGTGCTAGTGTGAGTGCAATTACTTTTACCTTATATCAAGAAATTACGAATGATATTGCACCTGCTGAAATAGAAGATATCAACATCACTATTAAGCTTGCTAAGAGAGATACTATATCACCAATTGGGATTGTTAGAGATGTTGAAGTATTGTGTGGGAAAATAAAATATCCTATTGATTTTCTTGTTCTTGGTTCCTCACAAGATGATTTTTGTCCTATATTTGGTACACCTTTCTTGAACACTGTCAGTGCTAAAATCGATTGTAAGAAAGAAACTGTTAGTGTAAATTTCGGGGATGTGTCTTGCTACTTCTTGAGCTTGCATTGGTTTTTCCCTTGAAGAGGGAAGGGTGATGCGGCAAAGTAGAGATAAGTATTTCCCTCAGTTAGAGAACCAAGGTATCAATCCAGTAGGAGGTACAAGCAAGTCTCCAATCTATGCAACTACACAAACAATCAAACACTTGGACCCAACGCAATAAAGGGGTTGTCAATCCCTTCACGGCCAATTGCAAGGATGAGATCTGATAGAGATAGATATAAAAGATTACTAAAACATAAAACAAAGTAAAAACAAATAAATTGCAGCAAGGTATTTTTGGGGTTTTTGGTTTTATAGATCTGAAAATATATGATGGAAAGACCCGGGGGCCATAGGTTTCACTAGAGGCTTCTCTCTTGAAAGAAAGTATACGGTGGGTGAACAAATTACTGTCGAGAAATTGATAGAAAAGCGCAAAGTTATGACAATATCCAAGGCAATGATTATGAATATAGGCATCATGTCTGTGTCAAGTAGACCGACTCCTGCCTGCATCTACTACTATTACTCTACACATCAACTGCTATCCGGCATGCATCTAGAGTATTAAGTTCATAAGAACGGAGTAACGCCTTAAGTAAGATGACATGATGTAGAGGGACAAACTCAATCAATATGATGAAAACCCAATCTTTTTACCCTTGATGGCAACAATACAATACGTGCCTCGCTACCCCTACTTTGTCACTGGGCGAGGACACAACAAGATTGAACCCAGTACTAGGCACCTCTCCCATTGCAAGAAATACCAATCTAGTTGGCCAAACCAAACCAATAATTCAAAGAGAAATACAAAGATATTTAATAATGCATAGAAGAATTCAGAGGAGATTCAAATAATATTCATAGATAAGCTGATCATAAATCCACAATTCATCAGATCTCAACAAACACACCGCAAAAGAATATTACATCGGATAGAACTCCAAGAACATCGAGGAGAACATTGTATTGAAGATCAAAGAGAGAGAAGAAGCCATCTAGCTACTAGCTATGGACCCGTAGGTCTAGGCAAACTACTCACGCTTCATTGGTAGGGCAATAGAGTTGATGTAGATTGCCTCCGTGATTGAATTCCCCTCCAGCAAATCGTCGGAAAAGGCCCCAAGATGGGATCTCACAGGAACAGAGGCTTGCGGTGGCGGAAAAGTATTTTTTTGGATGCTTCTGTCGGTTTGGGAATATTTGGGAATTTATAGGCCAAAGATTAGGGTTAGAGGACCTCCAGGGGAAGCACAAGCCAGGGGCGCGCCCCTACGGCTTGTCGTCTCCTTGTAGGTATTCTGACCTCCTCTCCAAGTCTCGTCGGTGTCTTCTAGTTCAAGAAAAATCATCCCGGAATTTTTATACCATTTGAACTCTGTTTGATATTCCTTTTCTATAAACCTCAAAAACAAGGAAAAACATAAACTGACACTGGGCTCTGGGTTATTAGGCTTGTCCCGAAAATAATATAAAATAGCATATTAATGCATATAAAACCTCGAAAATAGATAATATAATAGCATGGAACAATAAAAAATTATAGATACGTTGGAGACGTATCAAGCATCCCCAAGCTTAATTCCTGCTCGTCCTCGAGTAGGTAAATGATAAAAACAGAATTTTTGATCTGGAATGCTACCTAACATCTTTACCAGTGTAATCTTATTTATTGTGGCATGAATATTTAGATCCATAAGATTTAAAACAAAAGTTTAATATTTACATAAAAACAATAATATTTCAAGCATACTAATAAAGCAATCATGTCTTCTCAAAATAACATGGCCAAAGAAAGTTATCCCTACAAAATCATATAGTCTGGCTATGCTCCATCTTCATCACACAAAGTACTAAATCACACACAACCCCGATGACAAGCCAAGCAATTGTTTCATACTTTTGATGTTCTCAAACTTCTTCAACTTTCACGCAATACATAGCGAGAGCCATGGATATAACACTATAGGTGGAATAGAATATGGTGGTTGTGGAGAAGACAAAAAGAAGGAGAAAGTCTCACATCAACTAGGCGTATGTAGGACCTTGAAGTATGTCTAGAGGGGGGGTGATTAGACTACTTGACCAATAAAAACTTAACCTTTTCCCAATTTTAGAGTTTGGCAAATTTTAGCTACTTTAGGACAAGTCAAGCAATCATCACACTATTCAAGCAAGCATGAAAAGAGTATATAGGCAGCGGAAATTAAAGCATGCAAATTGCAAGAAAGTAAAGGGAAGGGTTTGGAGGATTCAAACGCAATTGGAGACACGGATGTTTTTGGCGTGGTTCCGATAGGTGGTGCTATCGTACATCCACGTTGATGGAGACTTCAACCCACGAAGGGTAACGGTTGCGCGAGTTCACAGAGGGCTCCACCCACGAAGGGTCCACGAAGAAGCAACCTTGTCTATCCCACCATGGCCGTCGCCCACGAAGGACTTGCCTCACTAGCGGTAGATCTTCACGAAGTAGGCGATCTCCTTGCCCTTACAAACTCCTTGGTTCAACTCCACAATCTTGTCGGAGGCTCCCAAGTGACACCTAGCCAATCTAGGAGACACCACTCTCCAAGAAGTAACAAATGGTGCATTGATGATGAACTCCTTGCTCTTGTGCTTCAAATGATAGTCTCCTCAACTCTCTCTCATAGGTTTTGGATCTGGTGGAAAGAAGATTTGAGTGGAAAGCAACTTGGGGAAGGCTAGAGATCAAGATTCATATGGTAGGAATGGAATATCTTGGCCTCAACACATGAGTAGGTGGTTCTTTCTCAGAAATGGTAAGTTGGGAAGTGTAGGTTTGTTCTGATGGCTCTCTCCATGAATGAAGAGGAGGTGGAGGGGTATATATAGCCTCCAGACAAAATCTAACCGTTACACACAATTTACCAAACTCGGTGGGACTGATTCAACAAACTTGGTTGGACCAATTTAGTAAACCTAGTGACCGTTAGGATTTTCGGTGGGACTGACATGCATCTCGGTGAGACCGATTCAGTTAGGGGTAGGGCATAACGTAATCTCGGTAAGACCGATTACACAAACTCGGTGAGACCGATTTGGTAATAAGCTTTCCAGAGAGTTGGTCAGGTAAACTCGATGGGACCGATTTGCTCTTTTCGGTGAGACCGAAATGTTACAAAAAGGAAACAGAGAGTTTACATTGCAATCTCGGTGGGAGCGATCGCTCACTTCGGTTAGACCGAAACATTACGAAGGGAAATAGAGAGATTACAATCCCATCTCGGTGAGACCGAGATCCCTATCGGTAAGACCGATTTGCTTAGGGTTTGTGGCAGTGGCTATGACTTTTGGAATCGGTGGCGCCGGATAGGAAGAATCGGTGTGACCGATTTTGACTTTGGGTTTAGGTCATTTGTGGAAGTGGGAAAGTAGTTGAGGGTTTTGGAGCATATCACTAAGCACATGAAGCAAGAGGCTCATTAAGCAACACCTCATCCCTCCTTGATAGTATTGGCTTTTTCTATAGACTCAATGTGATCTTGGATCACTAAAATATAAAATGAAGAGTCTTGAGCTTTTGAGCTTAAGCCAATCCTTTGTCCTTAGTATTTTGAGGGATCCACTTTCATCATCCATGCCATGCCATTCATTGAGCTTTCCTGAAATAATTGTCTTGGAATAGCATTAGCTCAATGAGCTATATGTTGTTATGAATTACCAAAACCACCTAGGGATAGTTGCACTTTCAATATCCCCCATTTTGGTAATTGATGACAACATATAGATCAAAGCTTCGACAAATGATAATAAGATTGAACAACATCGTCGCTTTGAGAAGTATGTGATAAGCAAGAGCTCCCCCTAAATTTGTGCATAGTTTAAGATTTGCTTTGGACTGCAAATGCACAATGAATTAGGCTCATGGGTTACTCTTCCATGTCACATACATCTTGGTGGAGCGCTCAAAATAATAAGCATTGAATACATGCACTCATCACCAAGCAAAGTGAATGATCACATAAGATAGATAGGATAGTATAATCAAACATGCATAAGTGTAGCTTATGATCAAACACATGATCATCAATGTCTCACAAGCATAGTATCTTAAGCAATCAAAAGCAACAAGTTTTAAACCACCAAATAAAGCAAGAGAGAACAAAAGCAACACTCTCTCTCTCGAAGCCTATGATCTATACATTTTACTCCCCCTTTGGCAACAAGTTACCAAAAGGTTCATAGAAAATGCATAGTGCTAGATCGACTCTCAGGCTTGATCTTTAGCTGGTGGTGTCCGGATAACTCCAAGAACGAAGGCTTCAGTTGAAGTAGAGGGTGCTGGAGTTGATGCTAGAGCTGGTTGCACTAGAGCTGAAGGGGCAGTAGCTGGTGCTGAAGATGTTGCTCTAGTGTCTGTCACAGGCACTGCAACTGACCTCTGGGCTCTAGGTACTCTGGCAAACACATTTGTGGTAGTCTTGCCCTGCCTTTCCTGCATATCATCCTGCAGCTGCTCCACAACTGACTGTATCTCAGTTACTTTGACATCAAGGTCATGGAATTTGAGTTCCATGATTCTCTCCAAGCTCTCCTGATTCTGAGTGAGGGTGGCCAGTACCTTCTCAATCCTCAGTCTTGATGCTATCAAGTAACCAAGCTGCTCCTGCTTGTTCTTCAAGAAATATTCAGATGCCTCCTCTTGAGTTGGCATCCTGGCAGCCTTCTCCTTCTTTGCCTTCTCCTTCTTCTCTTGAGGTTGAACTGATTGTGGAGCATTCTCATTCATGACAACCTCATTGTCCTCAAAGTCTGGATAAAGTGGAAAGTGTTCCTTATCCAACTGATATTTCCCTGTGCCCATCTTTGAGTTGATAAATTCCTGAATCTGAGGTGCATATCCACAGCTCCTCTTCTGATCTGCTGCAGTCCTCTTATTGGTTTCAATCATCAGGCTCATGACTTTAAACTTTTGTGGCACATCAAACACATGCAACATGTTGATGGCATGCCCTCTGATCATGTTGTGGTCACCAGACTTGGGCAACAGAGTGTGCCTCAGAATCCAATTGATTGTAGGCAGCCCTGACAGCAGAAAGTGAACTGATCCAAACTTGTGAGTCTCAACTGCCTTGTCTGGGATCTCCTTGTACATGTGAGCCTTGGAATTGTGACCCATCTTCTTCTTTGCATAGATATCCAGGTCATCCTCATTTTCCTTTGGGGCATTGATCAGACTTGCCCATTCTTCAACAGTGGATTGGTACCTTGTACCTTTAGACATCCAAACAATTCTTCCATTTGGGTAAAAGTGTGCTGTGGAGTAGAATTGCATGATGAGTTCATCATTCCAGTGGGTGAACTTTTGTCCAACAAAATCAGCAACTCCACAAGCAACAAAGCTGTCTTGCACTCCAGGATAGTGCTCTTCATTGTCCTTGATGTAGGTCCAGTCGACCCACCTCATGTCACAAACTATGGGCTTCTTATCCAACAGAATTGTCTCATAGAAGTCCTGTTGTTCCTTTGTATGGAACCTGTAGTCAACAACAGTCCTTCTCCTTGAAGCATATGGATCTTCCATCCTCCACAGTCTCAGCCCTGAATCCTTTCTGATCCTCATGTCCTCAGCCACAGGATGGGCATCATTGTGATCTGGTATCTTGGGCTTGAGCTTTTTTAGGACTTGACCTTCTTCATCTTCTTCTTCAGCAACATTTGGCATCGGGGCCTTGTTCTTCTCAGCAGCTGGAATACTCCTAGTATTCCTCTTTGGTACAACCTTGGCCTTGGAGGCAGCTCTGGGTGCTTCCTTGGGCTTAGATGTTGCAGCCCCTGATCTGATTGCATCACCCATAAGCTTAGGTGCCTTAGGTGCTGGTGCAGCAAGCTCTTCCTCTTCTTCAGAATCTCTTCTCATAGAGGGCTTTCCAAGAACCTGGGCAATTGTGGTTCTTGCTCTCTTCTTCTTCTTGTCCTGAGCACCTTCATCCTCTGATTCAATTGTGAACTTCATAGTCTCACCAGTGGGGACTTTCTTGGGTTTGGAAGAAGTGACTTTCTTCTCAGGTGCCTCTTTGGGTTCAGTCTGTGCAGGCACTTGAGTGGACTTTCTGACCTTGGGCATTGGTGTCCTCTTGGCAGGAACTTTCTTTTTCAGACCTGGCTTTGTGCTATGTGCAGAGCCATATTCCTTCTTGAGCACTACTTTCTTGGAGGTAGCCTCATCTTCTTCAGCTTTATAGTCCTCATCCTCTGAGTCTGAAGTTCTTTTCCTCCTTTGCCTGGTAGCAGCCTTTGGCAAGTTGCTAGGAGTGCCTCTGCTCCCTTCATCAGTAGAGCTTGAGGGACTAGTGCTCGTGCTCATGTCAATCTGCTCTTCAGACCTATTCTGGCTGTCACTCTGGTCTGACATGCTGCAAATGCTGACTGCTGACCCTGTGAAGAGTTATAGATGAGATAGAAAGGATGAGCATCACAAAATGCAGAGATTTTTGCAAAAGAATGATTCAAAAATTCAGTTTTAGTTTTCCACAGAAAGCATTTCGGATCAACCGATTTTCAAACTTGGTGATACCGAAGCAGTTTTGGAACCTAAACTGATGATCTCGGTTGGATCGAGTCACAGTTCGATGGCACCGAGACTGCTAGGGTTTCACAGAATCCTAAAATCGGTCACACCGATTAGTAATTCTCGGTCAGACCGAGAGTCACTAGTGCAATGGCATAAGCCAAATCGGTGAGACCGAGTTTTTCAACTCGGTGGGTCCGAGATGGTTTCGGCGGAAACCTAACCCTAAAAATTTGAATCTCATCTACTGTACGGACTACTTTGGCTGGATAGGAGTGTTTCAATCGTGGCAGGATTCAATACGAATACAATGCGCTAGGAATCAGATGTGGATAGCCCAAAGATCGAGTCCATACCCTAGCTCGGCGGTGGACTCGCTACGGCAGCAACGGCGGGGGCGAAATCCGTTGACGGCAGTGGAGACCAGCGATAGGAGGCTGCTGGCGACGAGGAGACGATCCAGAGACCTTCGATGGCAGAGCGAGCTATTGCGCGGGTGAAGGGTTTTCGAAGAAATTTCCAAAATTTTGCCCGTGACTATATATAGCCCGACCCTGTCGGTGTGACCGAGTGGAACAACTCGGTGGCACCGAGATGCATAACTGTGTACAGTTACAGCAAATCGGTGTGACCGAAAATTTCAAATCGGTTGCACCGAGATTGAAAACTCAAATCAACTTAATGATCTCGGTTGGACCGAAATGGAGGAATCAGTCAGACTGAGAGTCACAAAGAGGTTTTGGAAGTTTAAGTCTATGACGAATCGGGGACTCCGAGTGCTCCTCACACAGAGTGGTTCGAATCTGACTTGATCAAATTTTGTGATGTAGCATGAACAGAGTTTGAGATGAGAAAAGCATAGATAGCTAAAGAAGGTTCTTAGGCATTCTTGTCCATCCACTTGGCAAAAAGAAAAGAAACCAAACAATCAAAACAACAAGTGGATGTCCTTGTATGAGTAAAATATGCACCAACATGCTCACACAATAATATTGCAAATGAAATATGTGGCAAAGCATGCACAACCAATTCTAGCATCTATCAAACAATTGGCGATGACTAGGTCATCTATATATGAGTATATTGACTTAGGAGTCAAATGAGAACATTTGATCATAGGTCATACTCATCGTTTAAGCTCAAGTGGGGTTACCACTTTTACATAATGCATTGATATGTTCACACCATTAGAGTTGCTTTGACTCAATTCTTAGAGTTAAGCTCCCCCTAGATGTGAGATCCCCCCTTAGAGGGATGAACTAACCTTGGGTTTTGTCGATGATGACTTCATGTAGGTGTTGAAGATGTGGATGCTCAAAGTTGATGTAGATCATTTGGAGCAATCCTTTGGAGTGAGTTGTACTTTCAACTTACCTACATGGGTTAGTCCCACAAGGAACAAACAAGAATATCCATAGACATAGAGTGATGCACACACAAGATGATGTCCATGAAATCATTAGGTTACCTTGTCCCTTGCCTTACCAACATGAGGGTTTGTGACTCCATGAACTAGTGCAAGATGTGAGTGAAGAATGTTGGCGGAGTCACCCTCAAGAACTCTCTAGTTCTTCTTCTTCGGGATCCACATCATCTTGATGGGAATCCTTGGAGTTGTAGTTGTACTTGATGAAGTAGAACTTGACGTAGTCTTGGGAACCCACTTGAACGAGGCTTTAGGTGCTTCTTCAAATGCATCAATCTCTTCTTGAAGCTTGTCCTTGCCTTTGTTCTTGTGATCTTGTGGTGGAAGATCATCTTGAGCTTGTGTTCCCTTGAAGGAAGTAGGGTCATACTTCTCTTGTTGAGGGACAAACTTCGTCTTGGGGTATTGATCTTCTTCCCACTCAACTCCATTGGCATTGAACTTTCGTTCAAAACCAACACCTTGATTCTTCCGGTGCCTTCCTTGCTTGCGTACAATTTCCTCGAATTGCTTACTCCCGGCAAGGCTCTTGTAAACACTTTTCTCTATAATTCCCTTCAATAAGCTATTTTCTTGCTCAAGTGTAACTTGGCTAAGAGAATCATTAGTGGAATCAAGAGAACTACTAGAAGCAACAATATTGGATTTGACATTATTATTGTTACCACTAGAGGAAGTATCTTTCTTGTACTTGTTACTAGACTTGACTTGAGGCATGTAAGTAGATAAGAGTAAACGCTTGGCAATGTAAGAAGAACTTTTCTTGCGGAGGTCATCATTGATTGCTTTTAAGAACTCATGCTCTTGCTCAAGATTGAGCTTTTCAAAGCGTAACTTCTCATGAGCCATTAAAAGTTCTCTATGATCTTCAAAGATAGTTTCATGAGCCAACTTAAGAGTGTTTAGTTCTTTAGTTAGAAGCTCAATCTTCCCCTTATCATTGTCATTCATTTTATCTTGATTAGCATGATTAATTGACGTTTCATCACATTATTCATCACTAGAGTTGTCAACAAGTAAATCATCATCCACAAGCAGTCATCTTCATCACTATTGAAATCAACATACTTAGGATGTGTTACCTTTGGACCTTTGGCCATGAAGCATCTTCTAATTCCTTCATTTGGTGAATCAAATATGTCGTAGGAGTTGGTTGACACAAGTGCTAGACCGGCAAAACCTTCATCTTGATTATATTCGGAGTCGGAGTGATAGCTTCTCTCGGAGTGATTGTCGGAGTCGGAGTCGGATACCCATTCACCAACATGAGCTTGATGTCTTTGTTTTGTGTAGCTCCTTGATGACTTGTCCTTCCTTTCCGAATCCTTGCTTCTCTGTGAGGGTCTTCGTTCATAACGATCATCTCTACTCCTCCTCTCTCTTGGTGGTGATTCTTCTCTTTTGCTTCTTCTTCTTGGAGAATCTTCTCTTCTTTTGTAGGGTGTCGTACACTCATTGGAATAGTGTCCGGGTCTCCCACAATTGTAGCAATTGCGCTCCCGACTAGAAGATCTTTTGTCATTGTAAGACCTCGACTTGGAGCTTCTTTCTTTGCTTCTACTCTTGTAGAATTTGTTGAAGTTCTTCACCATTAAGCTCAATTCTTCATTGAAGGTTTGTTTCTCACTTGATGATGTGGGGGCTTCACTTGAGGCTTTGTAAGCACCACTTGACTTGTTGTGAAGTTCCTCCTTATCCTTGAGTGACATCTCATGAGAAAAAATTCTTCCAATGACTTCCGTTGGCTTGAGATCTTTGTAGTTTGGCATCATTTGGATCAATGTGCACACGATATCATACTTTCCATCCAATGCTCTTAGGATCTTCTTGATGATGAATTTGTCGGTCATCTCTTCACTCCCTAAGCCGGCAATCTCATTTGTGATAAGAGCAAGCCTAGAGTACATTTTAGTGACACCTTCACCATCCTTCATTTTGAACTTGTCAAGCTGACTTTGGAGCACATCCAACTTGGGTTCCTTGACGGACTCGGTACCTTCATGCATATCAATCAACGTATCCCAAATTTCCTTTGCATTCTCAAGACGGCTGATTTTGTTGAATTCTTCGGGGCACAATCCGTTGAAGATGATATCACAAGCTTGAGTGTTGTATTGCGGCATCTTCAATTCTTCTGCATTAGCTTCACGGTTCGGTTCTCTCCCATCAAAGAATTCACCTTGCAAGCCAATACAAATAATTGCCCAAACAGCGGGGTTATGTCCAAGAATATGCATTTTCATCTTATGCTTCCAACTAGCAAAATTAGTACCATCAAAGTAAGGACCTCTACGGTGATAATTTCCCTCGCTAGACGCCATACTCTCCTAGGTTGTGAAACCAAGGCTATGACCACCAAAATCTATGGAAATCAAAGCAAATGGAGACCAAGGCTCTGATACCACTTGTAGGACCTTGAAGTATGTCTAGAGGGGGGGTGATTAGACTACTTGACCAATAAAAACTTAACCTTTTCCCAATTTTAGAGTTTGGCAGATTTTAGCTACTTTAGGACAAGTCAAGCAATCATCACACTATTCAAGCAAGCATGCAAAGAGTATATAGGCAGTGGAAATTAAAGCATGCAACTTGCAAGAAAGTAAAGGGAAGGGTTCAGAGGATTCAAACGCAATTGGAGACACAGATGTTTTTGGCGTGGTTCCGATAGGTGGTGCTATCGTACATCCACGTTGATGGAGACTTGAACCCACGAAGGGTAACGGTTGTGCGAGTCCACAGAGGGCTCCTCCCACAAAGGGTCCACGAAGAAGCAACCTTGTCTATCCCACCATGGCCGTCGCCCACGAAGGACTTGCCTCACTAGCGGTAGATCTTCACGAAGTAGGCGATCTCCTTGCCCTTACAAACTCCTTGGTTCAACTCCACAATCTTGTCGGAGGCTCCCAAGTGACACCCAGCTAATCTAGGAGACACCACTCTCCAAGAAGTAACAAATGGTGTGTTGATGATGAACTCCTTGCTCTTGTGCTTCAAATGATAGTCTCACCAACACTCAACTCTCTCTCATAGGTTTTGGATCTGGTGGAAAGAAGATTTGAGTGGAAAGCAACTTGGGGAAGGCTAGAGATCAAGATTCATATGGTAGGAATGGAATATCTTGGCCTCAACACATGAGTAGGTGGTTCTTTCTCATAAATGGTAAGTTGGAAGTGTAGGTTTGTTCTGATGGCTCTCTCCACGAATGAAGAGGAGGTGGAGGGGTATATATAGCCTCCACACAAAATCTAACCGTTACACACAATTTACCAAACTCGGTGGGATCGATTCAACAGACTCGGTCGGACCGATTTAGTAAACCTAGTGACCGTTAGGATTTTCGGTGGGACTGACATGCATCTCGGTGAGACCGATTCGGTTAGGGGTAGGGCATAACGTAATCTCGGTAAGACCAATTACACAAACTAGGTGAGACCGATTTGGTAATAAGCTTTCCAGAGAGTTGGTCAGGTAAACTCGGTGGGACCGATTTGCTCTTTTCGGTGAGACTGAAATGTTACAAAAATGAAACGGAGAGTTTACATTGCAATCTCGGTGGGACCGATCGCTCACTTCGGTTAGACCGAAACGTTACGAAGGGAAATAGAGAGATTACAATCCCATCTCGATGAGACCGAGATCCCTATCGGTAAGACCAATTTGCTTAGGGTTTGTGGCAGTGGCTATGACTTTTGGAATCGGTGGCGCCGGATAGGAAGAACCGGTATGACCAATTTTGGCTTTGGGTTTAGGTCATTTGTGGAAGTGGGAAAGTAGTTGAGGGTTTTGGAGCATATCACTAAGCACATGAAGCAAGAGGCTCATTAAGCAACACCTCATCCCTCCTTGATAGTATTGGCTTTTCCTATAGACTCAATGTGATCTTGGATCACTAAAATATAAAATGAAGAGTCTTCAGCTTTTGAGCTTGTGCCAATCCTTTGTCCTTAGTATTTTGAGGGATCCACTTTCATCATCCATGCCATGCCATTCATTGATCTTTCCTGAAATAATAGTCTTGGAATAGCATTAGCTCCATGAGCTATATGTTGTTATGAATTACCAAAACCACCTAGGGATAGTTGCACTTTCAGCGTATCAACAGGCTATGGAGATGCCCAACAATAGATATAAATGTGAGTGAGTAGGGATTGCCATGCAATAGATGCACTAGAGCTATAAGTATATGAAAGCTCAGAAAGAAACTAAGTGGGTGTGCATCCAACTCGGTTGCTCACGAAGACCTAGGGCAATTTGAGGAAGCCCGTCATTGGAAAATACAAGCCAAGTTCTATAATGAAAAATTCCCACTAGTATATGAAAGTGACAAAATAGGAGACTCTCTATCATGAAGATCATGGTGCTACTTTGAAGCACAAGTGTGGAAAAAGGATAGTAGCAAATTGCCCCTTCTCTATTTTCTCTCTTTTTTTGGTGGGCTTCTTTGGCCTCTTTTTTTATTTGGGCTTCTTTGGCCTCTTTTATTTTTCATAAAGTCCGGAGACTCATGCCAACTTGTGAGGGAATCATAGCTTCCATCATCCTTTCCTCACATGGAACAATGCTCTAATAATGATGATCATCACACTTTTATTTACTTTACAACTCAAGAATTACAACTCAATACTAGAACAAATATATGGCTCTATATGAATGCCTCCAACGGTGTACCGGGATGTGCAATGACTCAAGAGTGACATGTATGAAAATATGAATGGTGGCTTTGCCAGAAATATGATGTCAACTACATGATCATGCAAAGCAATATGACAATGATGGTGCGTGTCATAATAAACGGAACGATGGAAGTTGCATGGCAATATATCTCGGAATGGCTATGGAAATGCCATAATAGGTAGGTATGGTGGCTGTTGAGGAAGGTATGTGGTGGGTTTAATGCGCCGGCACGAACACAAAAACTAACAGAATGAGTGGTGCTGACTATAGTGCAGCACACAACTCTATCAGTGTCTCCAAAAGGTACATTCAGCTATGCTCTTGTAATAGCTGAGATCTTCATAGTTTTGCGACTGAAATCCTTTTGATGAGATAAATAAGATAAAAGGAAAAAATGAATCAAAATTGCACAAAAAATAAGAGATATAAGAAAGTTTAAATGGACAACATAGAATTATAATTTGCATGTGACTAACTCATGTAAAAATTTTAAAAAATGATAAAATTTACAAAAAACCAAGCCCTGCATAAACTTGCACAACAAGTACGCGTGAATTGCACATGATATAACATAGCAAGAAACAAAAAAGTATAAAACCGAACAAATAATCATTGACATAACAATGCAGCAGACTTAGTAAATACCATCAAAACTACTCATACATATGTGAACCCTAACCTAATTTAGATATGTTCAACAACATATTAAAAACATATATAAAAATTGCACAAACCAAAAACAATAAGTTGCACAACACATCTAGGAGCAAAAAAAAGCATGAGCCTAAGTAGGAAAAAATATTAGGCTGATTATTACATATATAAATCCTAACCTAATCTAAATACATTCAGTCCCACAAAGGACATATTATAACTTAAAACCAACACTTAGAATACACTATACATAAATTTTCACAAGAAAAAGGGATAAGTTGCACATCATATCTACAAGCAAGTACAAATTATGAGCCTAGGGTAAAAATAATTCCACCTTGATCATCAGCCTAAAAAATTTGACCAGACAAGTGGGCAACAAGAAGACCACAAAAAATCAAGTAGTAGGTACATTATTGAGAAAAAGAGCATTTTCATATTTGTAATTCCATTTATTACACAAATGGAAACCATCATAGAAACTAAAGTAAACTCCTATAAAATTGTTGATATAAAAGAAACCTATATAAATTTGCACAAGAAAAGAAAGATAAATTGCACAAGAAATCTATGAGCAGAAACTACGAAAGGTTAAGTCCAAAGGACACCAGATAAATTAGCCTAGCAATAAACACTAAGCCAATTTATATATTTCAGTACCATATGAACAAACTTAAAATTGCACAAACCAACATAATAAGTTGCACAACACGTCTAGGAGCAAAAAAACAAAAGCATGAGCCTAAGTATAAAATAATATCAGCCTGATTATAACATATATAAATCCTAACCTAATCTAAATACATTCCCTCTCAAAAACGATACATTACAACTTAAAACCAACCCTAAGAATACATTACACGTAAATTTGCACAAGAAATGAGGATAACTTGCACATCATATCTACAAGCAAGTACAAAAAATTAGCAGCCTAAAAAATTTGACCATACAAGTGGGCAACAGCAACACAATAAAAAATAAACAAATGCGAAGAAGTACTAGATATATTACTGAGAAAAAAGAGCATTTCCATATTTGTAGTTCCATTGATTATACAAATGGAAACCATCATATAAACTAAAGTAAATTCCTAATAAAATGGTGATATAAAAGAAACCTATATAAATTTGTACAAGAAAGAAGCATAATTTGCACAGGAAATCTATGTGCAAAAACTATGAAAGGTACTTAAAATTGAATAAAGCCTAACCTAATTTATATATTTTCGGTACCGTATGGGAAAACATAATTAAAAATTGCACAACCCAACACAATAAGTTGCACAACACGTCTAGGAGCAAAAAAGCCAAAGCATGAGCCTAAATATAAAAAATATAAGCCTGGTTATACGAATATAAAATCCTAAACTAATCTAAATACATTGACTTTGAAAAAGGATACATTACAAATTAAACCAATCCTAAGGATACACTATACATAAATTTGCACATCAAAAAAGAATAAGTTGCACATCACAACTACAAGCAAGTACAAACTAAAAGATCCCAATTAAAAATGATTTCACTCTGATTACCAACCTAATAAAATTGACTAGGCACATTGCATGAAGTAGCAGATTGCACATCACATCTATGAGCAAAACATGAAAATGATAAGCCAAAAGAACGTAGGACCATACTCATCAACATTATAATAAGAAAAAAAAGCAAGGAACACCTGCAAGCAAATGGAGAAAATGGGAGAAGTTGAAAAAAATACCTTGCTGGGCTTTGCCATCTTGGCAACAGGAGGAGCTGCAACTATAGCCTTACACTTGAGATCTTTGGATGCATCTCACACTACCTATAGAAAAGGGAAAAGGAAATACCAAAATTAGCATGAAATCTAAAATGCATGCTATCATTGAAATAAAAATTGGTACCAAAAAAGATGGGGATGAACTTTAAACCTTCATTTTTGAAGAAGCAGATGCATCTTCATCATGGTCAGGCTTGAACTCCCTGGATCCATCACTACCCATCTCCTCTCTAGAACAAAACCAAAGCAACAAAAGATCAATTCATAAAACACTGAGAAATAGAAACCTTTGAACCAAGAATAGAAGTAAGTACAAAACACATAATGCCACGGTACATACTACTGCTTTGCTGCTTCAGGGAACGGGGGGGGGGGGAGTTGAGCAAGAGGAGCGACTAGCAGAGATAGAAGAATAGGCGAGAACACAATGATAAAAAGGGGTATAAATAGGGCGGAGAAGTAGTGGGCGGGTGGGGAGGACAGAAAGTGGATGACGTGGTAGAGGGGTAGTGGGCTGAGTGTCTTCCACGGTTGCTACGTGTAACCATTTAAAAGAAGGTGGTGGTGGAGTTGTGTTACATGCAGTACGTGGCAACACTAAACACCAGTCAAATCACTCAAAAATCAGTAAAAAGATAACAAAAATGAAGTAAAGAACTGAGAGAAAAAATGTTCTGGAAAGAAACTAATTTAAAGAGCACACGAAAATATGTACCAAAAATTTGAAACAATTTTTGAAATTTAAAAAATATGAGGAGCTAAAATTTGAAACAACTTTTCAAGTTTACAGAAAATTTGATCAGACATACATACTAAAAAAAAGTTGATCCAAAAAATGAAACAAAAAATGAGGGATTCATTTGAAAATAAATAAATTGAGTAAAAATCCAAATAGTAAATATGAAACAAAATGAAATACTACTGCTTTCATTTGGAAGTATAAAATTTAGGATCACATAGAAAATACTGCTACTTCATCTATAGAAAGATGAACCAAATAGTAAAGGATCCAGATGAATTTAAAATAGAATTTTAGAAAAATACTTATGCAACTGTAAGGAGAAACATTCACAGAACATCACATGTACTGAAAACTTATGCAATTTTAGAAAGAATTCAAATCACACATACGTAAATAAATAGAAAATAACTCACACATATATAAAATATACAACCATAGTACTCAAATCATTAACTCTCACCATATACTGAATAAAACTTTTACAGAGCGTGAAAACATGCAAAATTACAGAATTATTTCACACATATTGAATCATCAAAAATCACAAGGGTGTTGCATATTATTTTTACAATAGAGTATTTCAAAAGCTCCACAACTTTTATTAGTTCTACAGGATTGCAACTTCCTCAAAAGGAGCTTTGACTCTATGCACTTCGACAATCAACAAGTGACTGTGAAAACTTCGCAGATGATCTTGAAAAGGCTTCCTCACCAGGGCTTGGTCACCACCTACATCAGAAATAAAAGAAAAAAAACTGAGCAGATGTAACAATAAAAATTCCAAATCAAAAATTTGTGCTTGAGGATATCAAAAGCAAAAAATGGAAAAGACAAAGAAACTAACATATGACACTTACTAACTAACTAGTAATCAAGAATGCGATTCTTTGCTTCGTTAAGAATATTGTGGTCAGTAAAAAGCATTTCATTTGCCAGCTTAATTCGAAGATTGGGAATATCAGCTTCGGAAATAAAATCATGCATCTTAACCTAGGCTTCCATTGTTTTAAGTACATTGATACATGAATACCACAGTCATACCTGGAAACACACCGGGAAAATGAAGTAAGTACAATTACAAATTTCAATCAGAAACAAAAGAAATAGCTTGCAATATATAACTGAAGAAGTTGCAGATAGCTTATACATGCAACTGCAGAAAAAACAAATCATACATATACAAAAATAATTGCATAAAAACCAATATGAAAAAGATCTAAACCTTGGCATACTATGATATAAAAATGGACCATTAAATCTTAAAAAGTAACACAAGCATCAAACTGAGTATATAAACTAGGAGAACCAAAAAGAAAAGTGATGGGCAGGGGAGTACTTATTAGTTTGCTTAGGAACTTTTGTAAAGTGCAATCCCCATGTACTCCAATCTGTAATTTGCTTTGAGCCAAACATATTCCAAACTCTTTTGAAATTTGGGATCTAATTCTTTTTTACATAAAACACAGAAGGGGAGAAAAAAGTGTTAAGCTAAGTGGATGAAATGAATAAAAAAAATCTTTCTACACAATAGATACAAAAACACTCACCAGAATGTTCAATACATTTTTCAAGAAAGGGCTATCCTAGTCATAAGCTGAATCCAAGATAACGAATGTGTCATGTTGAAAAAGGACGACAAAGTCAAACCAATGTTTCTGATGTAGTGTTGGGAAATGAACCTGCAAAAAATGACAACTTGAAAAGCAAGTAACACTCTAACATTAATTAATTTTACTTAGAAAATTGCATAACATAAAAATAAAAATTGCATAGTCATAAAATCAGTATAACCTATGTGCCAACTGTCTCATCAAACTACATTGATAAAAAGGTACATGAAAAGGACATAATAAAAAATCACTACGTTGTGCAAACTGGAAAATTGCACAACATCAAAATACAAATTGCGCACCAATAGAATCAGCGACATAAATATATATTCATGTACGATTTACAGAGTGGAACCCTATCAGAAAAATGGAGCATGATCTATTTTAAATTGCACAATAACCTATATGCCAACTATCTCATTAAACTACACTGATAAAAGGTGCATGAAAAGGACATAATAAAAATTCAGTACATTGTGCAAACTGGAAAATTGCACAACATCAAAATACAAATTGCGCACTCACGGAATCAACAACATATATATATATATATATATATATATATATATATATATATATATATATATATATTCAAAAAGCCGGAAAACATGAATCAACTAAACTTGAAAAAATTGCAGCATAACCTGAATCAAATTGCAAAGGGAAGCTATGTGCAACTATGTGATTGAACTACAGATAAGGTAATCTGAGTTCATTTAAATAACATTATATAATTGCAAAACTGGAAAATTGTAGACCTCATTAAAATTGTAGAATGACCTCGTTAAAATTGCACAACAAATGTATGTGCAACTATCTGAGAAACTAACCTCATCACAACAAAGTTAAAAGAATGCAAAAGATCGAGAAACTAACCTCGTCACAAGTATGAATCGACCTAGCACCATGAGCAAGTTGAAAACATCTTTGAACCATCCTTGACTTCTGATCAGACAACTCTTGAGTATCATATGAATCCATATTGAGTAGATGCTCTTGCATTAAATATAGAAATCATAAGAAAAACTGAACGAAAAACTGTAGTAATCAGAAACGAAAAACTGTAGTGTCTAAAGCAAAAAATTGAAGAAAAAAGACAAAAAATGATTACTTACAGAAATGAAAAAAGTGATGAACTCTTGACTCCTTTGGTCTAGTGTCCAGAGATAGTTTCCGACACCAAGCATTGATGGTGTAAGTGTGAATAGGGCCATTGTTTGCAAATGAAGTACCAAACAAAAAGAATGTAATCGTCACTTTCCCATAATATATACAAGATTTGCTACATACGAAAATCCATAAGTTAATTGTCAACTCATAGAGGTGACAAAAAAACATAATACCAAAGCACTAATCATTAGCACAAAGCGGGAAAAATTAAGTAAACCAAACCACTACATAAATTTTCACATCAATTAAGCATGAATTGCACACGACATAAATGAGCAAGATTGAAAAGGATAAACATAAGGATGGATCAAGAAAACATTAACACACACTAAAGTAAAACAATCAAACATATTCACTGTCACATAGATAAAAAGCTAAAAATAGAACACAATCTTAATAAATGATTTTTTTTGAAAAGGGAAACATAAGAAAATTTGCACAACACATAACAAATAAGTTGCACAACACATCTAGGAGCAAGTGCAGAAGAGTAAAAGAGTAAAAACGCCTAAACTACACAGATAAATAAACAAAATAAAATAATAACAAAGAGTATGGATGAAAAAGTGACCAGGAAAAGATACGTACTATTTTACATCTTCATCACGAGACACATTGATAGTAGCATCATGCAACTGAATCATCCTTGTTGTAACTGGATACCTCGAAGACTTTTCATTGACATAGGGTGAATCATTATATCTGCTTGGATTAACAATTCTTCTTGGACCATATTTTACGTCTCTTTTAGAGTGACTAGAGCTAGGAATGTTACTCATTTCATTGTATATCCTCCCTCAAGAATTAAGCAATTCATCACATTTGCTAGAAAACTTAACCTCACCAAGGATCTCCACTTCGGGAGAATTTTCAAACCCTTTGCTATTTCCAGAGCTCAAATCAATATATTTAAAAAAACAAGTCAGAGAAAAAAATCTAAAATAAAAAAATGATAATACACAAAAAAGAAAATATAAACTGAAAATTGAAATGTTTAAGGAAAAAACTTTGGTGACAGGAGATGGTGAATGAGAAGATTCAGTGTGTAGTACTTCTTTTCCATGGGAAAACCTTGGACTAGATTCATCTTTCTAGAAAATAAATAGAAACAATGCTAGGATGAGTACTCCGATGAACTTCATACAAATCATACAAGATATAACATCAAAAACATATAAAAAAAGAAAAGAAGAAAATAAACCCGAGGGATTAAAGAGGTCGATGGAGTAGTCACAAGAGTAAACGGCAGGCTATGTATTTGTACAGGAGTTTGATGATACTGCAATAAAAATTTAGAATAATAAAAAGTCTAATAACATCAGAAAAATACGAAAAAGCAATATTTCACATAGCAAACTACATATAAATTAGTGAAAAAAATAAATATAGCAAACTACATATAAAGCATGAAAGTTGCACATATATACATATAAAAAGTTTCAAAGTGGCATTGGTAAGCAACAATATGGAAAAATAACAACCACTCAGTTGATATACAAGGAAAAATGGAAAACATTTCAAACCTGTTCATGCCATCGAAGTTCAACACAAGATGAAGTCAAATTTTCTTCATAACTTGATTTCTAAGATGAGAACACCTGTGCAAAAACACGGAACAAAAAGAACAAAAAATACCAAACGAGAAGTAATTTCATGACATGCAAGAAATATTTCATCAAAATGCGGTAGCATTTCTAAGTACTACATAAAACTAGAAAGTTAAGAAGACAAAAGTATATACCTGAAGTGGTAGTCATTAACCGACGCTTATCAGGCAAGAATGGTTTCTTCTTAACACCCAACATCTTATCGAAAGTCGACTGAGAAGAATTCTCTTTAGAACTGCCAGCAACTGCACCTTACGAATCAATCATATGATTGAAACTGATACTCTTGCATTGTCCTCCAGATTCATTCACAACACCAGACTTGGGGGGAATAAGTTTCTTGAGAACATCAAATACTGAATTAATCTTCTGAGAATCATTAAAATCCAGTTTCCTGCCTTGGTCCTAATGATTGAATGAAAAAATAAAACAAAAATCAACAAAATGGCAAAAAAGAAACTTGGAGATACCAAACATTAGATACTAAAAATAAATAAAACACATAATACAAAATAACTTACACAAACTATTTTAGAGTCAATATCAACATGACGTGACTTTTTTGACTTTAATTGCTATAGAGAACTTCATGTTGAATAGCAGGTGAAGAATGCTTCCTTCTCCTATCAGATGCCGAACCTACACAAAGAGAACATCATTGAACCATGCAACTACAGAAATTCACGGATGATTAGCAAGAAAAATACCAGGAACTAAAAAGATTGACCCGCTGTATCATTCAAATCTTTATCATTGGGTCGCACAATGGGAGACACCCGGACGGGAGGAGAAATCTGATTAAATCCGCACCTACTACAGAATAAGAAAACTAATCAGAAAAATGCAAAAACTTATATAATGGAATTTTTAAACCAACTACATAACCACAAAAAAAGATATATACCATCACTCTTAAGAACTGAAGATTCACTGTCAGCAAGATCATTCCCGTGATTGTGTGTAGAGTTTGATTTGAAGTCGTCAAGATCTAGATCAGTGGTAGTAGCTACAACAATTCAATTCAAACAACCAAACAACATATCCTGAGTTGCATCAACACTCTTTTCATCAGCATTTACGCGAAACTGTCGGGCAATGAAAGATATTTCATCTTTGACCTGAAAAGTATGATTATATAATGAAAAGAATGAAGTCAGTCAAAAGTACTTCCAAAAGAAAACTAAAAGAAAAGTAAGAACACAACTAAAAATAAATTGCGAAAGATCAAAAGAGAAAATCTTACAGAGCTAGGGAGTAAACCACCAACAGTCTTATTAAGAGAGCTTCTAATTTGACAGACTCATGAGATGAATCCAAGTGCTCTTTACAACATCCAACACAACCCATGGAATATAAAGTTTCAGAAATTTCTTGACCCGAGAAAGCATTCAAACAAAGGGGCACATGATATAAGAAAACAAGTAAATGGAAAAAGAGCAAAAGTATTTTTTAAAGAGCAAAGAAACAACTTATAGGGTGCAAGCCATATTCCCTTGGTCCTTTGCAATCAAGATTCACAAACTCTTTAACTAAACAATTCTTCCATGCCTTGACCCTGGGTAGACCAGCAGGTACTCGGCGTAATCCAAAATCAAGAAAAAGCAATTAATAACACTGATTTTTTTGGAAAAACATAAAACAAATAATCACGTTGCATTAGAAAGTCAACAACAACAATCTAACAGATAACAATGAAAAAAAATAAAATGAGTTGTAAAAGGAAAACTTATAGCCAGCCCATAAATGCAACCTCCCAAAGTAGTGAAACCATCTTCTTTACCCAGTTTCTTGGGTTCTTTCTGGAACTTGCGAATATATGCCATTAGCCAATCAAATAAAAATTTGACAAATCAAAATGCCTAGCCTCAGAAGGTTCGATCAAAATTACCAAATATTTTGTATTGGGGTAGATGTTGGAATTTGGACAGAGAACAGCTGCAAAAGCGATAAGGAGAAAACACCTCATGAATTCATGTTTAGGAATATCTGGTTTTAACAGCCTTGTTCCAAACCACTTGATTCAAGGCAACGATGGTTCACCAATGATATTCAGAAAGGTAGCCTTGGTACTGTTGCTGTCAAACAAGACTTTTCTACCACATAAAGGGAGACCAAACAATATATGGAAGGACTCAGGGCTCATAGGAATAACACCTTCACTCAAGACAATGTCACCAGTGGGAGTGTTGACATGATTAGCACCCACTGGCAAACCGTCTCGGGACAGATGTGCATTTGAAATCAAGCAGAAAGGAAAACCCATAATCTGTAACAACATCCTTCCTTGGAGGAGGAATTTTCTTGAGAAGCTCAGTAAAATATTGATGATTACATCTGTCGGTGGCTCACTTAGGAGGTAGTTCATCATGCTAACAAAGAAACTACAAGCAGGTGAAAAATGCAAAAAATCATGTGGTGTATATAAGTTCCAAAAGATAAAGTGCTCATACAATGAAACTTACAATTTCAGTAGGTTGAGAACCACCACCCCTTTTAGATGAATATAACTTCATGCAGTAAAAATATAGACACACGTTAAACATAAAAAAAGATTATGTAGGAAAACTCACCATGTGTCACTAGTATAAAATGAACTATAAAAAAGAACTAGTATGCAACAAAACTTACCATGTGGCGAAGAATCTGTAGAAAGGTCTCTACATCAAACTGAGGATCACCACCACCCACCTGCAAAAATGAAACAAAAAAAGGTAAACAAGTATAAACAACAAGAAATTGTAAAAATGGAGAAAAGGCAAGAAACTAAACAACTAAACATAAATAAGAATGTCATAAAGACAAATAAAAAGAATAGAACATGTACATTTAGGGATTCAGAAATTCCATCGTGAATTTGGGATTGCGACACTAGAGAATAATCTTCAGCAAAAGCATAATAATCATCATCACTATCATCCATGTTATGTATATCACTAGCAATCTCCTGAATCAAAAAAGAGGTACAGCAAACAAAAAAGGAGTTAGAATAGATAATTACTCCAAGGAAGCATATATATGAAGATTAATGAATCAAATTGCATCCTAAAATCACTTAAACCTATAAAATGAAGTGAGCTGTAACTAAAACCAATCATATAATTAAAAAAATTAATTCACTAGCACTAACATTACAGATATATTACACAGAAGCATAATGTGCAAAAGGTATAAGTGATAAAAATGCAACTAAATTGAACTATAACAGACACTACAATTCCTAGAACTTGTAAATTGCACAAAGCACATAATAAAACTTGCACAAACTATGTGTGAGCAAAAAAATTGTGAACCAAATTGGAACAATTCAACAGTAAACCTGGAATTCTGAACAAACTTCAATAACCTCTTCAATTCGTCAGGCATCTGCGGTCACTGCGCCCTGCAGCTCCACTACATCTCCGGCCGCTGCGCCGGCGTCGTCACGATCTTCCACCATCGGACAGATGGAGGCGATGAAGGTGAGGAAGAGGATGCGGTGGGGGAGAGCGAGACAGTGCGGTGGAGGCACTGGAGGAGAGCGAGACAACGTTTGTGGGGGAGAGGAAGACGATGCAGCAGGGAGGGGATTTGGGAGAAAATGGTAGGGGCAACGCGCCGGGAGGTGGTTCCCCCTCTTTATACGATGGGACGTTTCGGCCATGTCCCATGGACACGTGCTACCCCACGACCGCGGTCAGTTGCATGCGCGCACGTATACGAATACCACTGTATGATCAGCATACGAAACCACTATACGGATAAACGGTCAAAGGTGGACTCAGCCCTATGTGGCCCCACTCGTCAGAGTTAACGGTCAAAGGCATTGACCCGACGGCAACGTCCGTTGTAACCTGTTCTAAGGGTTTCAGGCAAGGGAGTGGGAAAAAGTGAGCAAAAGTTAAGAGCGTGGGGGTGAATGAGTACAACTAACGAACCAGGGGCGCAGAAATAGAAAGAGTCACCAAGCCTTGAATCACAACCAACCTGCTGAACCACATCTAAAATACCTCAGCAAAATGTCCAAAAAATAACAAACAGGTTTGCCATCAAACATTAAAATTGACCTAGATTGAACTACATGCGAAACAGTCTTCATCTACAGAGTCAAGCCACGACACACACAAGTCAAGCACGCCTCAAATTCTTCCCCAAGCGACAGAGATGAACCTAATGAACCCTGAAATTGAACTACATGCGCACTACATATTTGGAACTACAAATCCATGAATTAACCCTACAAATCGTGGAATGAACACTCTCAGAATGTACACGCACCCTCGAAATTATGCAAATCAGACATCAAGATATGCATATAACCACTAGGGTTTCCGTGATGCGGACAAGGCAGGGCATGACAGGCCGCGAAAACAACAGAGGTACAGATAGCAAAAAATTAGCGGGGGATTCGGGGAGGGAGGACAAAACCTAGAGGTCCTTGGGGCAACTGGCTCCTTGGACACCGGAATTGATCCGCCGAGAAGCGGAACGGTGGTGGGAGCAGTCGCCGCTAGAGACACTACGACGACAGAAGCAGAGAAGAGCGATGGGGAAGAAGAAAGAGGTATGGCAATTTGTATTTGGCTGACGTCAGAGGTGGCGGGTGACGACTAGAACCAATCGAGGCAACACGCCTCCAACACCAGCCTCACACAATGTAAAATAAAGCTAGCCCGAATCTCAAAGCACAAAACTAGACATCCATTAAAGACTACTAGGCAAATTAAACACATGGATTAAAAAAACCTTCAAAATAATGAAAAAAATTAAACTATTTCTATATAATGGTTTAAATAATGAAGCAAAAAATCAGGGGGGGAAGACAAAAAATAAAAAATAAATAAAATTTAGGGTGGTACTGAAACAACTAATTGATATGATCTATAATCAAAAGATCAATCAAATACAAGTTGACCACCCAAAAAAATTAATTAAAAAAATAAAAATCATATAATTAAAAGAAAAGGAACATTGAAACAAGAAGCATAAAATTAAGCATCACCAAAATCTCAGTACATGCATCGTTCAACCATTCAGTTCCATTTAAACTTAACATATTAAGCATCAAAGATCTACCATTCAACGATCCTCGCATCCAAAATAAAGTCTGAACCTAGAGACCTAGAGGCACCACTACCTCCGTCATCGAACATTCATAAAGACCTGACATGTAGAGTGTGACGCCCCCGATTCAATTGTACACTAATCATACATGTAAACGTGTATGATCAAGATCAGGGACTCACGGGAAGATATCACAACACAACTCTACAAATAAAAAAGGTCATACAAGCATCATAATACAAGCCAGGGGCCTCGAGGGCTCGAATACAAGTGCTCGATCATAGACGAGTCAGCGGAAGCAACAATATCTGAGTACAGACATAAGTTAAACAAGTTGCCATAAGATGGCTAGCACAAATTGGGATACAGATCGAAAGAGGCGCAACCCTCCTGCCTGGGATCCTCTTAAACTACTCCTGGTCATCGTCAGCGGCCTGCATGTAGTAGTAGGCACCTCCAGTGTAGTAGGAGTCATCAGCGACGGTGATGTCTGGATCCTGGGCTCCAACTTCTAGTTGCGGCAACCAAAATGAAAGGAAAGGGGGAAAAGAGGGAGAAAAGCAACTGTGAGTACTCATCCAAAGTACTCGCAAGCAAGGAGCTACACTACATATGCATGGTATATGTGTAAAGGGCTATTTTGGTCGACTGAACTACAGAATGCCAGAATAAGAGGGGGATAGCTAATCCTGTCGAAGACTACACTTTTGGCAGCCTCCGTCTTGCAGCATATAGAAGAGAGTAGATTGAAGTCCTCCAAGTAGCATCGCATAGCATAATCCTACCCGGCGATCCTCCCCTCGTCGCCCTGTGGAAAAGCGATCACCGGGTTGTTTGTGGAACTTGTCTGGGTGTGTTTTATTAAGTATCCGATTCTAGTTGTCATAAGGTCAAGGTACAACTCTGGGTCGTCCTTTTACCGAGGGACACGGCTATTCGAATAGATAAACTTCCCTGTAGGGGTGCACCACATAACCCAACACGCTCGATCCTCTTTGGCCGGACACACTTTCCTGGGTCATGCCCGGCCTTGGAAGATCAACATGTCGCAGTCCCACCTAGGCACAACAGAGAGGTTAGCACGTCGGTCTAAATCCTATGCACGCAGGGGTCTGGGCCCATTGCCCATTGCACACCTGTACGTTGCGAACGTGGCCGGAAGCAGAACTAGCCCCCTTAATACAAGAGCAGGCTTACGTTCCAATCCGGCGCGCGCCGCTCAGTCGCTGACGTCATGAAGGCTTCGGTTGATACCACGACGTCGAGTGCCCATAACTGTTCCCACGTAGTTGGTTAGTGCGTATAGGCCAGTGGCCAGACTCAGATCAAATACCAAGATCTCGTTAAGCGTGTTTGTAACGCTCCGAGACCGACACTCCAGAAGACTTCCAGCTATTCCGAGCTTTGTCATGTGTTTTATTTGCTTGTTGCATTGCATCATGTCATCATGTCATCATATCATTAATTTTATAACTCTTCTAAATAAATTGTGTGGATCCTTGGTCCATTGAAATTGAGGGAAATGCACATGGTGATTTCTCTTTAAAACATATTCAAAGTCTCCATCCATGGCGGCCTCTGTTCGTTGACCACCGAGACCTGAGGCCCTTTTGTGTTGCTTCGCTTTGGATGCGCCAAGATCCTCTCCGACAAACGCACGACTACATGGTGACACGTCAAGTACCTCTGCTGCCGTCTCCGAAATCGCCAAGTACCACGACTACCCTCGAGGACATTGGTTCCGTCAAGTTCGACTACAACGTGTGTACAACTACCGTTGCCATGATTTCGACAAGACGTCATGTTCCTCTACTTCCACTACTGTCGTCGATGACCGATAGCACCACTACTTTCCACTACGACACGAGTACAACTACTTCCACTACGACCGCTGCAAGAACGACTACTTCCTCTACATCGTACTGAACCCGAACCGCTCCGAAATGCATGCTTCAAAGGTATAATCCCAAGATGACGACCGCCCGTGAACGAATGCATGCTTGGTTGTATGAGATGCTCGAGTTTTGCACCGTGATCGAATTGTCCTTGCGATGCCCCTCTTTTGCCATGCCACCGTCCCGTGGGAACCCGGAATTCAGGAGCACCCCACCATCCTTGCATGCTCACGCCCACTTTCTTTTGCACCGACATCTCGACGAGTTGTCGGATCATCGAAATGTTGCCGTGGCACCATTTTCGTTGTTGTTGCCGTGGCACCCCTTTCGTTCCGCCATGGTGACCAAATGCTTCATAACATGCTCATGTCAACGTTTTCATAAAATTGTATAAAACTTGCATATGTCATCCGCATCATGATAACAACAATTAAAATGTTTAAAATTGTTGTTGCTTTAAATTGCTAAATAACATGGGGATTTTTTTCAGAATTGTTGTGTTGTTGTTTCCGGCCTCATTTAAACTTGCCTAAATAGTTAGTTTACTTATGCTTCACCTCTTGCCATGTTTAACAACATTTAATATTGTTGTGTACCTATATGAGAGCGAACTAAATAACTTGAATGTGGTGTTTTGTCAATATACAACTTGTTGCATATTGAGCTCCACTTAACTTGTAGTATTGTTTGTTGCACTTTGCCATGCCATGCCTCATTAAACCAGACATGCATCATGTTTGTTTGTGCATCATGCCATGTTTATGCTTGTGCATTTACCATGTTGTTTGTTTCTTTCCGGTGTTGCTTCGTAGTTCCGGTAATGTTGCGACTGTGAGGATTCGTTCGACTACTCCCGTCCGTCTTCTTCATGGACTCGTTCTTCTTCCTAGCGGGATTTCAGGCAAGATGACCGCTACCTTGGATCTCACTACTATCATTGCTATGCTAGTTGCTTCGTTCTATCACTTTGTTGCGCTACCTATCTTTTGCTCTTCAAGCCTCCCAAATTGCCATGTCAGCCTCTAACCTTTGTCACCCTTCCTAGCAAACCGTTGCTTGGCTATGTTACCGCTTTGCTCAGCCCCTCTTATAGCGTTGTTAGTTGCAGGTGAAGTTGAAGATTTCTCCATGGTGGACAAGATTATGTTGGGATATCACAATATCTCTTATTTAAGTAATGCATCTATATATTTGGTAAAGGGTGGAAGGCTCGGCCTTATGCCTGGTGTTTTGTTCCACTCTTGCTGCCCTAGTTTCCATCATACCAGTGTTATGTTCCCGGATTTTGCGTTCCTTACGCGGTTGGGTGATTTGTGGGACCCCCTTGACAGTTCGCTTCGAATAAAACTCCTCCAGCAAGGCCCAACCTTGGTTTTACCATTTGCCTCACCTAGCCCTTTTTCCCTTGGGTTTCCGGAGTCCGAGGGTCATCTTTATTTACCCCCCCCCCCCCGGGCTAGTGCTCCTCCGAGTGTTGGTCCAAACTAGAGCCACTTGCAGCGCCACCTCGGGGAAACTTGAGGGATGGTTTTAGTTGTACGTAGTGTTCATCCGGTGTGCCCTGAGAACGACATATGTGCAGCTCCTATAGGGATTTGTCGGCGCATCGGGCGGCTTTGCTGGTCTTGTTTTACCATTGTCGAAATGTCTTGTAAACCGGGATTCCGAGACTGATCGGGTCTTCCTGGGAGAAGGTATATCCTTCGTTGATCGCGAGAGCTTATCATGGGCTAAGTTGGGACACCCCTGCAGGGTATAAACTTTCGAAAACCGTGCCCGCGGTTATGTGGCAGATGGGAATTTGTTAATCTCCGGTTGTAGATAACTTGACACCAGATCCGAATTAAAACGCATCAACCGCGTGTGTAGCCATGATGGTCTCTTTTCGGCGGAGTCCGGGAAGTGAACACGGTTTTGGGTTATGTTTGACGTAAGTAGGAGTTTAGGATCACCTCTTGATCATTGCTAGCTTCACGACCGTTCCTTTTGCTTCTCTTCTTGCTCTCATTTGCGTATGTTAGCCACCATATATGCTTAGTCGCTGCTGCAACCTCACCACTTTACCCCCTTCCTTATCCATTAAGCTTTGCTAGTCTTGATACCCATGGTAATGGGATTGCTGAGTCCTCGTGGCTCACAGATTACTTCAACAACAGTTGCAGGTGCAGGTTATGCGATGATCATGACGTGAGAGTGATGTTTGCTTGTTTTGGAGTTCTTCTTCTGCTTCTTCTTCGATCAGGGGATAGGTTCCAGGTCGGCAGCCTGGGCTAGCAGGGTGGATGTCGTTTGAGTTTCTGTTTGTGTTTCATCCGTAATCGGATGGTGCTCTTATGTAAGATGATGTTGTATTCGTGTGGCATTGTATGCCTTTTGTATGTATCCCCATCTATTATGTAATGTTAATGTAATGATATCCACCTTGCAAAAGCGTCTTCAAGATGCGCTTCTATCCTTGGTGGGACCTTCGAGTTCCTTTAGGATAGGGTCGCATCTTGGGCATGATAGGTTGGTATCAGAGCCTCGACTGACCATAGGAGCCCCCTTGTTTGTTGGCCGTTGTTGAGTCTAGAACAAAAATGTTTTGATTCTTAGGATTATATATATCAGAGAGTAGGATTCTTTTTACTCCTCAGTCCCTTCGTCGCTCTGGTGAGGCCTCCTGACATAGATGTTTTGTCTTTCCTCGCCTCAAATTTCACTAATTTTTTTTTAGGATCACGCAGGTATCTTGGAATCGTTACGATGGTTTTATGACGAGAACATTGTTCTTGGTGCCTCCTGACATTTAGGGGTTGTGGCAGTGTCCCGGGGAGTTGAGCTCCGAGGTGTTGTCGTCACAATTTTATCGTTGCAGTTCTGGAATACTTGAGTTTTGCCGACATCGAAAATCTCTTTTATGCAGTTGTTGGTGAGATAACCTCGACGCCACCCAGTACTGGGGAGTTCGGGAGTATTGCTATAGCTCGTATAACGGATGCTTTTCGAAGGTTGAGGTACATGATTTCCGGAGTTTTCTTGGTTATGTGTTGACGGATGGATACAGCTGGATGTAGGGATTGTTAGTTTGGGTGAGATATATTGCTTCCCCTGTATCCCCAACACTAGATTGCATAACCAGAAAGTTTCGGGAGTTTTATAGGTGGGAATTCAAGTAGCTCCTAGAATATCTTTTCGACAGATGCATGATATGGGATTGGGTAAATCCCTATCATATGTATTTGTTCCGGCTTATTCTGCAAGCCAAATCCTTTGTTTTGTTTTATTTGTGGTATTCGAGTTGCTTCAAAGTCAAATGTTGAATCCATACCTTTCCTAAACGGTGTTCTCATATTGCTATGTGAATACTAATCCTTCTTGATCATCGAGGTCGTCATGTTAATTCTTCTCCAACCGGCGTGCTTCTCTTCAAGTGGATGCAATCATTTCAACATCCGCAAGATCAATTCTAAGTTTTCTCAACGGTATCCGTTTCATCCGTCCCCAAGTTGCCTTTGTTTTCCCGCCCTCCCACCCTTTTTCTTCAAGGACTCAGATTTCTTAATCAAGTATCCTTTTTATTGATGGGAAGTCTCTCCATTCTTTTTCGTCGATGTTCTTATCCGGTGATTCTCAGGAAGATACTAACGAAGCTTTGAGTTCATCATTCTTCGTTATTTTTCTTCTCCGGTGGATTCAAGTCAAGTTTTTGGTGTTGATCATATTCCCTTCCTTGTTTCAAGTGCTTTCTCATGCCGATGCACCTCTTAATCATTCACTTCTTCCTATTCATTTGTTCTGGAGTGCTGAAGATATCTTGGAAGATTCGTGTTTCCATTCTTAATCCGTTCAAGATATTTCAAGGTTGTTATCTCATTCAAGCCATTTAATTCAACCGGTGCAACCTCTCTTTAAAATTGTTCAACGGTGTTTTATTTTGAGTGGGCCCTAACCCACAGGTCTTTTTCCAGGATCTTACCTGACTCTTCTAATTATCACGAGCCATTCACAAATTATTTTCCAAGTTTGACGTAAGAATGAATTCTCATCAGTCATATTTCCTTCTCCAAGATTGCTTTCAAATCATTTTCATCTTTGGCTCAATCTTTCCTCTTTTAATCCTTCCGGAGTTCCTCAACAATTTGGTGGTGTCTCTCCTCATCATTCTCAACATTTGAAGACTGAAGAAGGACTTCTCCTAAATCTTGGTCCGTTCTCTTAAAGATTCATAGTTCTAGCTTGATGCCATCCTCTCATAATTGTTTTCGATTGTGAGAATTCTTTTCTTACCATCCGGAGTATTTCATGAGTTGTTTCCATTTCTTTCCTCCGGAGGCCATCATGTCATAATTCTTCATTCTTAGCGTGTAGCTATCGTTCTCCAAATCTTACCGGTGAATCGTTCAAATATCCTCTAATCAGTTCATGTTCTCTTTTTTCTCATTTATCTGAAAACCCTCAAGTATCATCATTCATTTTCAAATTCTTCCCGGTGAATTGTGCCTTTGCTACTTTCATTTTCAATTCTTATGGTGGTTCGTTCAAGATTTCACTTCCTTCGTTATCATATCAAATATTCGTTGTTTCCAAATCCCACCGGTGGTTCCATCAATACCTTCTCAAGTTTACGCTATATCTCTTTTAATCCTTTCTACATGAATAAGTAGTATGCCAAATCCATTGCTTGTCATCAATTTAATTTGATGAAGGATAAGCATACAATAAATCTTATTCTTATTTCCTCGAGGTGATTCAATTCTTTTCTTCCGGAGATTGTTCATGAGGAAGTAATTCTCGGTTCTAGATGGTTCATCTTTTCTTTCCGGAGTTCCAAGTTCTCTCGGTTATATCATCGCGAAGCTCCTTCTAAATCATCGCAAGGCTTCACCTTGTGTTTTCAACTTCTTTTTCTTTTCATCATCCTTTTATTACCGGAGTTCTCCATGGAGGCTCTACATGGTGGTTCATCAAGGATTCCTTTCATTCTTCAATTGTTCTTCAAGATTTCTCTTGAAGTTATGACCCGCCAAGCTATACTCTAAAATAAACATGGTGTTCAACACACGTTTTGTTTTGGGGAGTTCAAGTATTCTTCATCTTGCATTTCGAAGTGCAATTCTTTCTACCTTAGCTTTTGAGGTGGTGTTATATCATTCTTGGCAATTTCCATTCAGGTTTCGCGATTCACATGTTGTCAAGAATGAGGTATTTTAAATCCATCAATCTCTTCTTTGGAGTTATCTTGGTATAGCTTTCACCTAAAGCCTTCCCTAAGGAATGTTGCTATTTGTGGTGCTTATCAATGATCCGAGTTTTCTCCTATCCTCTCGGCGAAAGAAGTTTTCATCTCTTCTTTGATCTCAAACAAGCAATTGTTTTTCGTTAGTGGCAGAATTTCACCTCTTAGTCTTGGGATGTTTTCCATAAGCCCACTACAAGCTTATTCGTTTCGTTGTTGGTTTTCCAACAACTCCGTTCTAGATTTTCTTGTAAGCGTGCTCATCCAAGATCTTGTTTCCATCCGTTCATTCCATTCCATTCTTTCATTTCTTCCGGAGGCATTGTGATGTTGCTCTCATTGACCCATCATCTTGTTTTGTCAAGATCATGTTATTTTCTTGCTCATCCATTTAACCGGAGTGTTGTGTTCTAATTCAAGTTCTTTCATCTTGTCAAGTTTTGCCTCTATTTTCAACCTGAGTGATGTTTGAAATACTTCTTACCCATTGTGCCATTCTTTCAATAGTTCCGGAGGTAGTGTGTTGTTGATTTCATCAAGTATCATCCCATCTTCTCAAGTTCATGTTCTATTCCTTCCATATTTAACTGAAGTGGTTTCGAATTCTATCTTGTCCATTAAACTCTTGATTCATGTCTTTGCAACCTTCAAGTTATCGTAATGTTCCTCGTTCCTCTTTTCTAACGGATTGTTTGCAATCTCGTTCATCTCTGTTGTACTCTTTCTTTTAAATTTCTCAACCTCTCAAGGTTCATGGTTTCACTCGTTCGTCAAAGAAGCAACTTAGTTTTACCTCTTCTTTTCCTCTTCCGTTTCTCTTCGGTGCCATCCTACATCTCGGGACGAGATCCTCTTGTAGTGGTGGAGTGTTGTAACGCTCCGAGACCGACACTCCAGAAGACTTCCAGCTATTCCTAGCTTTGTCGTGTGTTTTATTTGCTTGTTGCATTGCATCATGTCATCATGTCATCATATCATTAATTTTTATAACTCTTCTAAATAAATTGTGTGGATCCTTGGTCCATTTAAATTGAGGGAAATGCACATGGTGATTTCTCTTTTAAACATATTCAAAGTCTCCTACTATTATTAGGGAGCTATAATAAAATTATTCCATTTATTTGGAATTAACCATAACCCACTTGCAAAATATCCCATGCCGTTGTTATCTCAATTCTTGGTCTCCAACCTTGCCCATAATTTCTTTCATTATTTTCCAAGCTCCACCAAAAATCTGAACATTTTTGGACCTTCCAAGCCCCCACTCCCTATTTAAACTCTTTTGAATGTAATTCAAATGAGGTTGTATTCAAACCCTTCGACACGTCTCGTTGCAATTTTTCTGCATCAAGACCATTTTGGTGAGCCTAGGAAAATTATCCGCGTGTCCAACTTCTTCCCCTAACCTCCCTTTCTTTTCTTTCTTATCTCTGTTTTCTTTTAATTTTCTTTAGAGTGAGAGAGAGAAGAGAGCCCAGCAGCCAGGCCAAGCCTGCTCCCTCCGCAGCCCAAGGCCTCGTCGACCCCCTCCTAACCCTAGCGCCTATCTAACCCTAGCCCCGATCCCCTCCTCTCGATCCCCTGGTCTCTCCCTCCTTCCCCCGCTCGCGCCGCCAGAGAGGAGCGAGAGCCTCTCGCTCGATCCCGTAGCGCCGCCACCTCACGCCCTCGATCTCCTCTGCCTCGCGTCGCCCTCCGTCGTCAAGCACCGCCCCTGTCCAGATCCGTCGGGCCCTGCCATGGCCGCGCCTCCCTGCTGCCGAGGCCCCGCCGCCAAGTCCCTCCTGCATTGTTCTGTCGAGCGCCGGGACGAACGGCAGTAGCTCCTCCTCGCCTCATCCACGTCGATGGGAGCCGTGCCTTGGACCTCTGTACCCTCACCGGAGCGAGCTCGTCCCCGCCGCGCCAAGCCCCTCTCCATCGACCCCGCGCGCCATCGTAGAAACTCCATCGCCGTCAGCCGGTGCAGCAGCACCACCGCAGTACTACCCTGACCTCCGCGACCACCACCTCCGGCCACCCCGTCCTCTGCTTCGCCTCGGCTCAGCTAGCCCCCTGCATCGCTTCCTCACCAGGAGCTGAGCTCCATCCAGCTCGGCGCCACTACAAGTTCAAGGGCGCATCTGTTCGCCTAGGTTGTTCGTCCTCTGCTCGCAGCTCCATCCATGGCGGCCTCTGTTCGTTGACCACCGAGACCTGAGGCCCTTTTGTGTTGCTTCGCTTTGGATGCGCCAAGATCCTCTCCGACAAATGCACGACTACATGGTGACACGTCAAGTACCTCTGCTGCCATCTCCGAAATCGCCAAGTAGCACGACTACCCTCGAGGACATTGGTTCCGTCAAGTTCGACTACAACGTGTGTACAACTACTGTTGCCGCAATTTTGACAAGACGTCATGTTCCTCTTCTTCCACTACCGTCGCCGATGACCGATAGCACCACTACTTCCCACTATGACATGAGTACAACAACTTCCACTACGACCGCTCCAAGAACGACTATTTCCTCTACATCGTACTGAACCCGAACCGCTCCAAAATGCACGCTTCAAAGGTATAATCCCGAGATGAAGACCGCCCGTGAACGAATGCATGCTTGGTTGTATGAGATGCTCGAGTTTTTCACTGTGATCGAATTGTCCTTGCGATGCCCCTCTTTTGCCATGCCACCGTCCCGTGGGAACCCGGAATTCGGGAGCACCCCACCATCCTTGCATGCTAACGCCCACTTTCTTTTGCACCGACATCTCGACGAGTTGTCGGATCATCAAAATGTTGCCGTGGCACCATTTCCGTTGTCGTTGCTGTGGCACCCCTTTCGTTCTGCCATGGTGACCAAATGCTTCATAACATGCTCATGTCAACGTTTTCATAAAATTGCATAAAACTTGCATATGTCATCCGCATCATGATAACAACAATTAAAATGTTTAAAATTGTTGTTGCTTTAAATTGCTAAATAACATGGGGATTTTTCGGAATTGTTGTTTGTTGTTTCCGGCCTCATTTAAACTTGCCTAAATAGTTAGTTTACTTATGCTTCACCTCTTGCCATGTTTAACAACATTTAATATTGTTGTGTACCTATATGAGAGCGAACTAAATAACTTGAATGTGGTGTTTTGTCAATATGCAACTCGTTGCATATTGAGCTCCACATAACTTGTAGTATTGTTTGTTGCACTTTGCCATGCCATGCCTCATTAAACCGGACATGCATCATGCTTGTTTGTGCATCATGCCATGTTTATGCTTGTGCATTTACCATGTTGTTTGTTTCTTTCCGGTGTTGCTTCATAGTTTCGGTAATGTTGCAATTGTGAGGATTCGTTCGACTACTCCCGTTCGTCTTCTTCATGGACTCGTTCTTCTTCCTAGCGGGATTTCAGGCAAGATGACCGCTACCCTGGATCTCACTACTATCATTGCTATGCTAGTTGCTTCGTTCTATCGCTTTGTTGCGCTACCTATCTTTTGCTCTTCAAGCCTCCCAAATTGCCATGTCAGCCTCTAACCTTTGTCACCCTTCCTAGCAAACCGTTGCTTGGCTATCTTACCACTTTGCTCAGCCCCTCTTATAGCGTTGTTAGTTGCAGGTGAAGTTGAAGATTTCTCCATGGTGGACAGGGTTATGTTGGGATATCGCAATATCTCTTATTTAAGTAATGCATCTATATGTTTGGTAAAGGGTGGAAGGCTCGGCCTTATGCCTGGTGTTTTGTTCCACTCTTGCCGCCCTAGTATCCGTCATACCGGTGTTATGTTCCCGGATTTTGCGTTCCTTACGCGGTTGGGTGATTTATGGGACCCCCTTGACAGTTCGCTTTGAATAAAACTCCTCCAGCAAGGCCCAACCTTGGTTTTACCATTTGCCTCACCTAACCCTTTTTCCCTTGGGTTTCCGGAGCCCGAGTGTTGGTCCAAACTAGAGCCACTTGCAGCGCCACCTCGGGGAAACTTGAGGGATGGTTTTAGTTGTACGTAGTGTTCATCCGGTGTGCCCTGAGAACGAGATATGTGCAGCTCCTATCGGGATTTGTCGGTGCATCGGGCGGCTTTGCTGGTCTTGTTTTACCATTGTTGAAATGTCTTGTAAACCGGGATTCCGAGACTGATCGGGTCTTCCTGGGAGAAGGTATATCCTTCGTTGATCGCGAGAGCTTATCATGGGCTAAGTTGGGACACCCCTGCAGGGTATAAACTTTCGAAAGCCGTGCCCACGGTTATGTGGCAGATGGGAATTTGTTAATGTCCGATTGTAGATAACTTGACACCAGATCCGAATTAAAACGCATCAACCGCGTGTGTAGCCGTGATGGTCTCTTTTCGGCGGAGTCTGGGAAGTGAACACGGTTTTGGGTTATGTTTGACGTAAGTAGGAGTTCAGGATCACCTCTTGATCATTGCTAGCTTCATGACCGTTCCTTTTGCTTCTCTTCTTGCTCTCATTTGCGTATGTTAGCCACCATATATGCTTAGTCGCTGCTGCAACCTCACCACTTTACCCCCTTCCTAATCCATTAAGCTTTGCTAGTCTTGATACCCATGGTAATGGGATTGCTGAGTCCTCGTGGCTCACAGATTACTTCAACAACAGTTGCAGGTGCAGGTTATGCGATAATCATGACGCGAGAGCGATGTTTGCTTGTTTTGGAGTTCTTCTTCTGCTTCTTCTTCGATCAGGGGATAGGTTCCAGGTCAGCAGCCTGGGCTAGCAGGGTGGATGTCATTTGAGTTTCTGTTTGTGTTTCATCCACAGTCGGATGGTGCTCTTATGTAAGATGATGTTGTATTCGTGTGGCATTGTATGCCTTTTGTATGTATCCCCATCTATTATTTAATGTTGATGTAATGATATCCACCTTGCAAAAGCGTCTTCAAGATGCGCTTCTATCCTTGGTGGGACCTTCGAGTTCCTTTAGGATAGGGTCGCATCTTGGGTGTGATAGTGTTATTAACAAGTAACCGCGGACGCCGACCAGGGCCAGGCCCACCTCTCGCCTAGGTGGTCTCAACCTGCCCTGTCGCTCTGCCACAAAGTAACAGTCAGGGGCCGTCAGGAACCCAGGCCCACCTCTACCGGGATGGAGCCACCTGTCCTTCCAGCCCCCACATCCAAATCACTTGCGGGTACTCAACGAGCTGACCCGTCTTTAGTCACCATTTGAATAGTATGTATGTATAGTATATACCTGTGATCACCTCCCAAGTGATCACGGTCCGATAGTATAGCAAGGCAGACTGACAAGAATGTAGGGCCAATGATGATAAACTAGCATCCTATACTAAGCATTTAGGATTGCAGGTAAGGTATCAACAGATGTAGCAACAACGACAGGCTATGCAACAGAATAGGATTAAGCGAAACAGTAACATGCTACACTACTCTAATGCAAGCAGTAGAGGGTAGAATAGGCAATATCTGGTAATCAAAGGGGGGGCTTGCCTGGTTGCTCTGGCAAGAAGGGTTCATCGTCGATGTAGTCAATCACAGGGGTAGCGGCAGTGGCCTCGGTGTCTACCGGAAAGAAGTAACGGATGGGAACACAATAAATAACAAAGTAATCAAAGCATCACAAAGCATAACATGTCAATACGCGGTGCTAGGTGTGCCCTAACGCAGTAGGAGGTGATACCGGCGAAGGGGGAAAGCGTCCGGAAAAAGTATCCCCGGTGTTTTGCGTTTTCGAACAGATGAACCGAAGGGGGAAAGTTGCCTGTTCGCTATGCTAGGAATGTGTGGCGGACGAACGGGCTACGTATCCGGATTCGTCTCGTCGTTCTGAGCAACTTTCATGTAGAAAGTATTTTCATCTGAGCTACGGTTTATTTTATATGAAGTTTTAATCATTTTCAGAATTTATTTAATTTATTTAATTCAACATTATCCAAAACAGTGTTTGATGACGTCATCATGATGTCAGCATGACGTCAGCAGTCAACAGAGGCGTCGACTGGTCAAACTAACGTGTGGGTCCAGTGGGACCCACCTGTCATACACCATTAGGTTAATTAGGGTTTAGGTTAAACTAATTACTGTTTAAATAAACTAACAGGTTAATTAGATTAATTAAATTGGACTAATTAACTTAATTAATTTAGTTAATTAATTAATTTTATTTTTTTTACTATTTTTTTAAACGTTCTGGGGCGCTGGGGCCCGTTTGTCATAGGCCCATGGCCTTAACGGGCGCATGAGCTAGCGGTTACGGGGCGGGCAGCGGGCGTTGCTGGGCGACGGGCGCCAGCCCGCCCGACTAGGGGCTCGCCCAGACCAGCCACGGGGCGGCGCCGGCGACCAAGGTCACGGCCGGTGGCGGGGACTAGACCGACGAGCGGGATGCACAGGGCAGCAGGGTCTTCGGCGGCGGCCATGGCCGTTGACGGCGAGTGTGGGGCGCAGCCAGGAGGCGGGGGAGGGCGCCGGGCGTGGCCAGGCAGCGGAGGAGCGGTAGAGCGAGGCCGGCGAGGGAGTAGGCGGCGCATGTGCAGTAGGGCGCGCGAGGGAGACCCCACCGCTGGCGTGACGAACGCGCGGGGTGGCACAGACGGCGCGGGGAGTTGGGGATGGGCGCGTGCGCGCATAGGGCGCGGTCACGGCGAACAACAGGCAGAGGCGAGCGGCCTTAGGTGGGTGAGCGCAGCCAGGGGCGTGCAAGGCGTCCAGGGCGCGAGTGGGAGGCGCGCACGGGGAGGAGAGGGAGTACAGGAGGGGGGTTCCTTACATGGGAGCTGTAGGGGGTTAGCAGTGGGCTCGATGTCGGCCGACGAGGAGGAGATGGGGAGGCGAGGGGGCGAAGGAGCACGTTGATGGCGGTGGCTCCGGCGAGTTGGCCTTGGGGCGGCGAGCACGACACGGACGAGGCGGTGCCGGTGAAGCGGTACTGGTGAGGCGACGCGCGCGGCGTCGAGGCGGGCGTCGCGCAAGGGAGAGGAGGGGTCGTGCGGGGCGATTGGGATGGGCGTCGTGTGTTCAATCCTCGATCCAGATCTGGATCGGGGAGAGGAAGAGAGCGACGTGGGGGGAGTGGTGGTCGTGGGGCTAGGGTTCGGTGCCCCCAGGGGGTATAGGGAGTGGGGGTGTGGGGCGGTTGGGCCGGCCCGTTCGGGCGGCGAAGGCCAGCTGGGCCACTTGGCCCAGCGGAGGGGGGGTCTGTTGTTTTTCTTTTGTTTTGTTTTCCTTTCATTTGTTGCTTTTTATTTATTTTCCTTTCTGTATTATTCAATTTAAAATATTTATGCATTTTCTAAAAATGTGTTTACTTCACTATAATTATCTATGCAATATTTGACACAGTCCGAACATTTTTGTTTTAAAGTTTGAAAACCTTGGTTGTTTGCCAAAAATTCAAATTTGATTTAGAATCGTTTTGAACTAACGCGAGATTAACGACAGTACGGAGGTGACATGGCGTCATTAGCAGAGGTTATTGTAGCTTGATTATTCGGGCGTCACAATTCTCCCCCACTACAAGAAATCTCGTCCCGAGATTTAAGAGGGGGACTAAGGGGGGGGGATTGGGTTACGAAAATTCTAACGAGTGTTCTCGGTCTTGGTTGCTCTTCCTGAAGTAGTTGATCCTCCTGCTTGATGTCTTTATTTCTCTGCTTCAGGTCATCATGGTGAAGTCGGCATCCTTTTCCTTTGGAACTCCAACGTACTTACAAATAGGTAAGGGGCAGCTTGGCTATCACAAAATGCTTAGGAGGGAAACAATCTGGGTTAACCCATGAATGAGCATAAGATTATCTCCCGAGTTGAACATATAAAATACATCGAGAGTAAGGTACGAAGGTACAATAAGAGGTTCCAAGCGGATAGATAGTTGCTCGAAGTCTGAACCTGTCGTGGGAACGGACACCTATGGGACCGGAGCCCCTTTCGGTCCGGCGGGGGGCGGAGATCGCACGAAGAGCAGATCGAGGCGGAGCACGCGAGCGATTTTTACCCAGCTTCGGAGCTCTCCGGAGAGATAATACTCCTACTGCTGCTTTGTGGTTGTATTAAGTTCTTGCTCGAGAGCGTGGGTGTTCTCTGGTTTCCAATGCCTCCCCCCTCCTCTACATTGCGCATGGGCCTCCTTTTATATGCTCAAGGGGTCACCGACAGGTGGCAACGCATGCAAGGGTAAAACTGGAAAGGAATTGGGTTGGTACAACTACCTCTACAGTGTATCCTACCTAACCCTGATGGCAGGGGACAAAGGCATTAAATGCCCGTCTGTGTCGCCCAAACAGTGCAGAAAAGGGACCGTCAGGGGCGCCACCGCTCGCCACGATGGCAATCTTGTCAGCGCTGCTTGCCACCTCGCGTCGCTGGCTACACAGCCTCTTGCCACGCGCGCCTGGGAAGGTCCCATGGCGACACGTTGATGGATGCGCTGGAGCGTGGGTACAAAGTGGTGGCCTGCCGCGGCAAGCGCCTTGCCGCGGTCGTTGTCTTGCCGCGCCCGGAAGCTTGTCGCTCACCGGGCCTTGCCGGGACGTGCAGTGTGCCGGGGCAAGTTCCTTGAGATGCCTTGGTTGGCCTTCCCGGCAAGCTCCTCTTGCCGGGGCCTTGTCTCCTTCCCGGCAAGCTCCTCTTGCCGGGGCCTTGTCTCCTTGACTTGGACACTTTGTTCTTGAATGGCTCCAAAGGAACCACGGAGGGCCTTGGCGGGCACCCGGCAAGCCTTGCCGCGGGGCGCTGCGACTGCCCGTGCACCAGTTCGGGATACTAGGGTACCCCTACTCTAGTACACCGACAGGAGCCCCCGGGCCTAGGCCACACATGGTGCCAAGCGCTGTTGGGCCAGGCCCAAAATAGGGCACGGGCTCGCGCGGCCTGGGTCCACGCCGTATCTTACTCCGTATCCACCGCCCTCTCCCCTAATGGCACGCGTTGAATGCGGCATCATGGGAGAGATCGTGGGTGGTTCTTTATTCGGAAAAGCGGAACGTCCGCCCGCTCCCTCTTTATAAGCAGAGGAAATAGGGGTAGTTCGCCCATCTTGCCCGTTGCTACTTCCAATCTCAGAAATCTCCGCCGCTCCCCCCTTCTTCCAAAGCCAAGAAAGAGCAGCGCTCCGCCCCCCATTGCCACCATCGCCACCAACGCCGTCAATCTCCCCCACCACCTCCGCCATGGCTCCGAAAACCGGGAAGGGTGTGAAGTCGGCCGAGGCGCTGCGGCTCGAGGCGCTGCGAAAGGAGCGGGCAACTTCCCCCCCCCCCCCCCCTGAGCTCGCCGCGAAGGAGCTGAGGGAGTGGTACTATCTCTTCTTGTCGACGGAGACGCGAGCGCATCCGCGCACCAAGGTACTCTCCGCCGCCGCTTCCGAACGGGCTCCAAACGGATACCCTTTCTTCGCGCTGTTCTTCTACTGCGGGCTCTGCCCGCCTTCTCTGAATTCTTTTGTGACATCATGAACACCTACGGGTTCCACCTCCTTGATTTCACCCCCAACGCCGTTCTGACCGTGGCAGTTTTCGCACATCTCTGCGAAAAATTTGTCGGAGTCCACCCAAACGTAGCTCTTTTCTGCCATTTCTTCATGCCCCGGGTTGAGAGAGGAGAGCCCCTAGCCGGAGGAATCGCCTGGATCTCGAGAGCCGGCAAGAAGGAGGCCTATCTGGAGGGGGAGCTCCGCAGCAAATGGGAGGAGTGGAGATCAATGGTGCTGGATCGTTGAGGAGAACCCGTAGCCGTTCACTGCCCTGCGCCAAGCCCCAGCAGTGCGCAGAAATGATTGGAGCGCCCTGGCCGCGGACGATGACAAGCTGAAGATTGCCATCACCCGGATCTTGCGGCTCAGGCTTGCCGGACTGACTGTAGGCGCTGTTGGCGCGGATTTTCTTCGCCGCCGCATCGCCCCTCTGCAAGAGAGGAGGAGACCCGCCTGGGAGTTCGGGGGTCCGGCGGATATCATGAGGCTGCGCCCGGGCCTCAAATTCAACTTCACCGTCCTGGAGCTGGATGCGATGCTCAAGGAGCTGTTCAAGCATGATCCTCAGCATCTAGAATGGTTCAGGCTGCCGCAGGGCGGCGTCCCGTTGTGCAACAATTCCTCGCTCGATCGCATCTGCGCAATGATGCCGGAGTGCGACTCGCATGGAATTATTCCAACTTGGCAGGAGCCCGCAGACGACGTCGTGCAGCAGTTCTTCGACGGCCTGGTGGAAGTGGCGGTCCGTGCCGACGAGCAGAAGAGCCTCACCCGCGACACCACCGATGATGAGATGCGGTGCATCGCCACCAGGGCGGAAGAGGCAGCGGCAGCCGCCGCTACGGGTGAGTTTGGATTCACCGTAGAGGAGGCAGAGGCAGCCGAGGCGGCAAGCCTTGCCGATCGAGACGAGCTTGCCGGAGAGCTTGCCGGCGAGGGGGAGCTCGCCGAGCCCGAAGCAGAGTCGAGCGAGCCCGCCGAGGGTGCGAGCGGCCAGCCGTCTTCAAGTAGCTTGCCGCAAGCAGAGCTCCCAGCGCAGCCCCCAGCTCCAACAAGAAGGCGCCTCCGCAGGACCGGGGACATAGCAGGGCGGCAGACGAGTCAACAGCCGTCGCGCCGCGGGACATGCTCCACCGTGGCAAGCTCCGTTGCTGCGGGAGCGTCTCACGCTGCTGCGGCAACTGGAGCGGGGTCCTCCCGGACCGCCGCTTCTGATCCTGCTGCAGCCCCCGCCAAGCGACCAAGAGAGCCTACTCCTCCGCCTCGCCACGCCGAAAGAGGGCCAGACTTCGACCTCTCTGCGCTCAGCTCCGACGAGGAAGAAGAAGAGTAAGATTCTTTGTTGTACTTGAAGTTCTTCAATTCTTGCTGTCTTTGTCTTGCATCTGATTTGCTTCACTCTGAACTCATTCCCTTTCAGGACGCTGGCCCAGAGAGCGGCGAAGAGAGCCAAGGCTCCGGTGATTATCATCGAGGACGAGCCCACCGCGACAGCAGGGGGCGCGCCCGAGACCACCTTGCCGGACCCGGCAACTACTCCCCGAAGCAGCCCCCAGCGCAGCCTCCAGTGTAAGTATCTGTTTACTTCCCGTTGTTGGGCGCGCATGGGTGCTCTTTATTTGCTGATATCTGTTTCTTGATTTGTGTAGGAGCAGAGCAGCCTCACCAGGAGCAACCGGAAGCCGCCCCTGAGATGCTATCTGCTTAAACTACGCCGCCAAGGGAGGATTCCCCGGCAAGGGAGCGCTCTCCGGCAAGGGAGAGGTCTCTGGCAAGGGACAGTTCTCCGGCAAGGGACGGCACCAGCGACCCCCCGGTGGTGGAGCCCATGACTGCAGATCCCAGTACAGGTACCCCTTCTTGCTTGAAAAACTTCCCTTGTGTTCTTCTTCTTCTGATCTTCTTTTTGGATATTTGCTTGACTTCTTCTCCCTCTTCCTGCCTTCAGATCCATCTTCCACGGAGCCGATGGAGACCGAGGCCACCGGCGAGGAGAACGCGCGTGGCAACACCAACGACGCCGCTGCCACCGAAGAGGAAGCCGGCGCCGATGATCCTGCCGGCGAGGAGGCCGCCAAAGCTGCCGCCGCAGGAGCTGGCGAGGGATCCGGCGATCGCACTGACGGCCCCGAGGCCGCAGGAGCGCAAGGCACTACGCCGACCGCCGATCCCTCAGCCGCCGCCGCGGCGCCAGGCTCCGAAGAGCCCCAGCCCGGCGCCTACCTGAAGACCGGCGATGGCGTCTTCATCAAGCTCCCCTGGGCATCAAGCTCCAGGGCGCCGGTCGAAGGAGAAGTTTTTGACGGAGAAGTGCTTGCCTCCGCTGGGTTGACACTGGTCGACGCGCCAAGCAGCAGCAGCGGCGAGCCTGAGGAAGAACAGCTGCTGCGGAAGCTGCTGTCACTCTATCGCGCCCGGCAAGCCAAGCTGGAATCCCGGGAAGCGCTTGTAGCGCAGGCGGGAGTGGACATTGAGAAGCACGCGGAGGAGCTCCAGAGTCGCAACCAGGAAGCCCTCCGGTCCATTGCAGAGGAGCGGGCGCAGCTTGTCAAGGCGCGGAAGGCCTTCCTCCTCGAGAAGGCTGAAGCCGAAGAGCAACAGTGGCTTGCCGCCGAGGAGCTGTCCGTGCGGGAAGGCGAGTTGACGCAACGGAAGGTCAATCTGGACAGCCATGAGGAGGAGCTTGCTGCGCGCGAGCAAACACTTGGCGGGGCCCTCAAGGAGGCAAAGGATACTGCCGCAGTCGCCGAGGCCGCCAAGAAGGAGCTGGAGGTGAAGGTGGCGCAGCTAGAGGCCAATCTTAAGGCGAGGAATGAAGAGCTTGCCGTGCTCCAGCGCGAGCGCGAGAAGGACGCCCTTGCCCACGGTGAGCTGCAGGGTCGTCTCCTCGAGAAGGGCAAAGAGCTGAGCGCCGCCAAGGACTCCAACGCTGATCTTGAGTTGAAGCTGGCTACTTTGACCGAGACGCTGGACGGCGCTATGGAGCGGGAGGAGGCCTTGAAGGAGGAGATCAAGGACAACGAAGCGCTGCTGACGAGGGCCGCCGAAACCCAGAACACCTTCAGGGAGACGGTGGAGCTCTGGACAGAGGGTCTCATGAACATCGCCGCCGTCATCGACGAGGAGCTAGCGCAGCTGGGGATGGAGGATTTTGGATACTCCTCCGATGAGAACCTCCAGCCCAGCGCCAAGCTTACTTTGTTCTTCAAGGGCGTGGCGACGGCTCTCCAGCAACTCCGGGAAAGGATCCCAAAGCAGCCGCCGACGAGTCGCGCACAATCTGTGTGAGGGTCCTTCAAAAGATGTTGGTGAAGGTGGCCTTCCGCAACCCAGGCCTCAACCTCACCAATGTCCTCAGGAAGCTGCCTCCGGATGCTGATCTGGAAGAGCTCAAGGCCCTTGTCGCACCCATTGTGGACAAGGTGAATGAAGTCAGGAGGGTTGACGGCGATCGCGTAGATTAGGCCGCTTGTTTTCTCCTTTTCTTGCCGCTGCTAGTCATGTTACGAGAACACTTTATTAGAGCTTGCGACAAGTTATCTTTGTAATATAACTTTTATTTTGGGTATCGAATGCTATGTTATTTCCTTTGCTTGATTCCTTCCTTCGTATGTTTTTGCCCTACGTTTTTAGGGAACTTGCCGGCGTAGGCACCTTTGCCACGAGCGCTGAGTGCGGAACATCAGCAGCCTGCTGGTGGTGCCGCTACCGACAAGAAACCTTGTCGCAACTAGTTGCAGCACACTTAAGTTGTTGAGCGGACTCGAAACAAAGTAAGGGCGCAACTAGCTACGAGTTGGTTCCTCCGCGCACAGGTTTTCCATACAAAGCACGGTTGTTCGAGGAAAATAACTTAAAAATTTTAAAGCTGATTTCTCAAACTTTGGCAACTTAGCTTTTCTGTCGTTTGCGTCCCGGCAAGGCGAAACTTTCTTGAACGACGCCTGGTCCACACCATTATCTCCTCCTTCCCCCCCGGCAAACTTGTGGGCGAGGGAATCTTCCTTTTGAGAAAAAGAAAGAAGAGAAAATAAAGATATGGAGCCTTAAGGCTCGTTATTGCTTACCGGGGGTAAGTGCTGCACAAAGTGTCAGATAACACATGCAAAAGATAGAAAGCATGAAATTTGACAAGATGTGCGGAGCACATGAGCTTTATTTATGCACAGGGTCTGCGCCCGGCTTTGTACAAAGGATTACATGCAACAGCGGCAAGACTTGTACAAAAGGTGGTTGCCGGAAGAGGCTCCGGCAACCGCGCCTTACGGGTAAAACTTACGAAGATGCGCAATATTCCAGGAGTTGCTCACCGGAGTGCCATCTTCGGTCTCAAGGCGGACAGCGCCAGGCCTAGTGACTCGTTTCACCCGATAAGGGCCTTCCCACTTTGGCGTCAACTTGTTGGAATTCTTGGCGGACTGAATGCGCCGAAGAACAAGGCCGCCTTCCTTGAGACTTCTGGCATTAACTTTGCGGCTATGGTAGTGGCGCAAAGCTTGCTGGTACCGAGTAGCTCGTACAGCAGCCTGAAGACGATCCTCCTCAAGGAGCAGCGCGTCATCTTGTCACAGCTGCTCTTGCTCAAGCTCATCATAAGCGAGCACTCGAGGTGATCCGTATACGAGTTCCGTGGGGAGAACTGCCTCTGCTCCATAGACTAGAGCGAAAGGTGTCTGGCCAGTGGCTCGATTTGGCGTCGTCCTGATCGACCAAAGAACCACCAGCAGCTCCTCAATTCAGTTCTTTCCGCACTTGCGCAGCCTGTCGAAGGTCCTGGTCTTGAGCCCGCGCAGCACTTCAGCATTTGCCCTCTCCGCTTGACCGTTGCTTCTTGGGTGAGCAACAGAAGCGAAGCAGACCTTGGCGCCAAGGTCTTGAATGTACTGCATGAAGGTGAGGCTCGTGAATTGCGTGCCGTTGTCGGTGATGATCCTGTTAGGGACCCCGAAACGGCAAACAATCGACCTGAAGAACTTGACTGCTGACTGTGATGTCACCTTCCTCACTGCTTCCACTTCCGGCCACTTTGTGAACTTGTGGATTGCAACGTACAAGTACTCAAAGCCCCCGACAGCTCGGGGAAAGGGGCCGAGGATGTCGAGCCCCCAGACCAAAAATGGCCAGGATAAAGGGATCGTCTGGAGAGCTTGAGCTGGCTGATGTATCTGCATGGAATGGAACTGGCACGCTTCACACTTGGTCACTTGTGCAGTTGCATCCTGGAGGGCTGTCGGCCAAAAGAAACCTTGCCGGAATGCTTTGCCGGCAAGTGCTCTTGCACCAATGTGGTGACCACATATGCCTCCATGTATCTCCGCCAACAGCTCTTGTTCATCTTCCCGGGGAATACACTTCAATTTCACACCGTTGAATCTTCTTCTGTATAGTGTGTTGTCGACAAACTGGTACATACTTGATTGCCGGGCTACTCTCTCCGCTTCTTCTTGCTCTTACGGAAGTTCTCCTGTCTGAAGGAAACGGACAATCTGCTGTGCCCACGCTGGAGCCTGTGGCTCGACAACAAGGACTAAAGGCACATATGCTGCTGCGGGAACATCCGCTTCTACGGCGAGAACTTGCGGCTCAGCCAGAGCTTGATGTTCCCCGGCAAGCTTGCCAGAGCAAAACTTGTCGGGAGCGTCTGCTTCAACGGAACAAACCCTAGGGTTTGTCGGAGCAGACTGCTCCTCAGCACTCTTGGTGTTGATCTTAGGGACCTTCTTGGCTGCGGCTTCGGGGAGCTCTGCCGGAAAATAGTCCCCAGAAACCAACTTCCTCTTCTTTCTCTGTCCAGTTGATGGTGTTACGGATGGTTAAGTCAACTTGAGCACAAAGATCCCTGGTTCCACAGGTAACTTTAGTGCGGCGCACTTTGACAGGCCATCAGCAATGTCGTTCTGAGCTCTTGGAACATGTTCCATTTGTAGGCCGTCAAAGCGCTCTTCTAGCTTTCTCACTTCATCAACGTATGCTTCCATCAACGGACTTTGATAACTCTTGTTGACTTGGCGGACGACAAGCTGCGAGTCACCCCTGACAATGAGCTTTTTGATCCCAAGGTCTGCTGCGATCCTGAGACCGGCAAGCAAACCTTCATACTCTACAGTATTGTTTGTTGCTTGCTCCTTGGGAAAGTGCATCTGGACTACGTATTTGAGGTGCTCTCCAGTGGGTGCGACAAGCAGCACGCCCGCACCGGCGCCTTGCAGCGAGAAGGCACCATCAAAGTACATCAGCCACTCTTTGCTTGCTTCCTTGACGGGGATGCTCGTATCTGGAATTTCTTCATCTGGTGTTGGCGTCCACTCTGCTATGAATTCTTCCAATGCCCGGCTCTGGATAGTTGAAGTACTCTCAAACTTGAGGCCAAAGCTTGAAAGTTCCAGTGCCCACTCGACAATCCTGCCTGTTGCTTCTGGATTCTGCAGTATCCTCTTCAGCGGAAAGCGAGTGACAACTGTGATCTCATGTGCTTGGAAGTAATGGCGCAGCTTTCTCGAGGCCATGAGAAGGCCGAAAAGCAATTTCTGCACACCAGAGTACCTTGACCTAGCCCCCTGCAGAAGGGAACTGACAAAGTAAACTGGGCGCTGCACCATTTTCTTCTGTTTCTCCTCCTATGCCTGCGCAGACCCATCCTTGTCGGGACCAGAACTTGTCGGGGAAGCCCCCTGCTTGTCGCTATACGCACTTGCCCTGGTCGCTGGCTCATCATCCGCCTCCCTCTCCGCTACTAACGCAGCACTAACCACTTGATTGGTTGCCGCTAGATACAGCAGCAACTTCTCTTGTGGCTTAGGTGCGACAAGTATTGGAGTGGAGGACAGGTATCTCTTCAAGTCCTGCAGCGGGGCCTCCGCTTCTGGAGTCCATTTCATTGGACCTGCCTTTTTCAATATTTTGAAAAATGCCAGGGCGCGCTCAGCAGACTTAGAGATAAACCTGCTGAGGGCAGCCACGCAGCCGGCAAGCCTTCGTACATCCTTGACGCGCTTTGGTGCTTCAATCTGCTCAATGGCCTTGATCTTGTCGGGATTGGCTTCAATTCCCGCTGAGACACGAAGAACCCGAGAAGCTTTCCGGAGGGGACTCCAAACACACACTTCTCGGGGTTGAGCTTGAGGTTGATCTTGCGCAAATTTGCAAAGGTCTCGTCCAAATCCTGAATCAGGGTTGCTTTGTCCTTGCTCTTGACCACTATGTCATCCATGTAGGCTTCCACATTCCTGTGCAACTGTGGCTCAAAAGCGTCATGGACTACCCTTGCAAATGTTGAACCAGCATTCTTCAATCCGAAAGGCATCTGTACAAAACAGTATGTGCCACATGGAGTAATGAATGCGGTCTTCTCCTCATCCTCTTCTGCCATGAAGATCTGATGATATCCTGAGTATGCGTCAAGAAATGAAAGCAAGTCACATCCGGTCGTGGAGTCAACAATCTGGTCAATGCGCGGCAAGGGAAATGGGTCTTTGGGACAAGCTTTATTAACATCAGTAAAGTCAATACAAAGCCTCCATTTCCCGTTGGCCTTGCGCACGACTACAGGATTGGCCAACCACGTAGGATGGAGCACTCCTCTAACAAGGCCTGTTGCTTCCAACTTCTTGATTTCTTCTGCAATGAATTCTTGGCGCTCCACTGCTTGTTTCCTGACTTTCTGCTTGACGGGCCGCGCGTGAGGACAGACGGCAAGGTGGTGCTCAATTACTTTCCTGGGAACACCGGGGATGTCAGACGGTTGCCACGCAAACACGTCGACGTTCGCCCGCAGGAAAGCAACGAGCGTGCTTTCCTATTTGGGGTCGAGAGTGGCACTGATAGTGAAGGTACCACCAATGCCGTCCTCCTTGGCGGGCACCTTCTTGGTCTCTGGCGGAGCTGCCTTCATCTTCTTACACTTGCCGGTGGAGCTCGATGGTGCATCCTCGACGGTAGCGCAGCACTCCGAAGAGGTGCACTTGCCGGAGTGTGCATCAGAACTCTTGCCGGACTTGGTCTTCTTCTTCCCCCCGGGAGCTTCAGCGGCAAGTGGCTTGCGATCCGCTGCGGCTGCTGCTTCCCGATAAATCTTGTCAGTACAGATAAGAGCATCTTTCTTGTCGCCAGGGACAGAGATGACACTTATCGGGCCCGGCATCTTTAGTACGTTGTAGGCATAGTGAGAGGCTGCCATGAACTTGGCGAGCGCTGGACGGCCGAGTATCCCATTGTAGGGCAATGGGAAGTCAGCAACGTCAAAAGTGACTCTCTCAGTCCTGAAGTTCAGCTTGCTGCCAAATGTCACCGGCAACGTGATCTTTCCCTTCGGCTTGCTCCTTCCTGGATTAATTCCTTGGAATGTGCCGTCTCTTCGAGCTCGCTGTTAGGGATCTTGAGTTTCTGGAGTACCGCAGAGGAGATCAGGTTTAAGCCGGCCCCGCTGTCTACTAGCATCTTAGTGACCTTGAGGTTACGGATAGTTGGTGAGACCAACATCGGCAAGCACCCGACTGCAGTTATGTGATCAGGGTGGTCCTCAATATCAAAGATGATAGGTGTGATGGACCATCTCAGAGGCTTGCGTGACTCGACGGGTGGTTCTGCTGCATTGACTTCCCGCACCCACTGTTTGAGCTGGCGGTGTGAAGTATGCAGAGAAGCACCGCCGTCAACGCACAGGACCTCTGTGGCTTTCTGAAACTCCTGCTCATCGGCCTCATCATCTTCCATATCTTCCTCTTCGTCGTCATCCTCATCCTTGTCGCGGCCGCGGGGAGGCTTGTCTCCTTGCCGCTGCTTGGCCTTGTTGCGGCGTCCTCCCCGGCCGGGACGCTTCTTGCCGGACCCTCCAGTACCTTCTTGGGCCTTCTCCTTGTCGTGTCGCTCGTACTCAGCTTTCTGCTGCTCGACAAGCTGCTCAACCTTCTTGCAACTCTGGAGATCATGACCCTTGGTACAGTGGATCTTGCAGTACTGCTTGCCGGAGCCGTCCTGCTTGTCGGCGGCCGCCACGGCTTCAGCTTCCTTGGCGCCATCTCCGTTGCCGAACTGCTCAACGACTAGTACATCTTTGCCTTTCTTCTTCCTATTGTTCCGCCGCCGGTTTTTCCTTGCCGGGGCAGCATCCTCGCTATCAGATCCTCCTGCTCCTGTGTTCTCCCCGGGGAGTTTCCTCCCTTCCTCAGCACGTGCACACTTGTCGGCCAGGGCATATAGCTCACTGATGTCTCTGATCTTGCACATCGCCATCTCCTCCCGCATCCTGCAGTTTCGCACATTCTGATGGAACGCGCTAATGACCGCGACAGGGTGGACATCTGGGATGTTGCGCTACACTTGGCTGAATCTCTGAATATACTTGCACAGGGGCTCTCCTTCCTTCTGGGCGAGCAGATGTAGATCGCTCTCTTGGCCATGAGGCTTGTGGCCGCCTGTAAAGGCGCCGACAAACTGATGGCACAGATCCGCCCATGAGGATATGGAGTTGTCCGGCAAGTGCATGAGCCAGGATCTGACATTGGGCTTGAGTACCAGCGGAAAGTAGTTGGCAAGGATCTTGTCGTCGCGCCCCCCGGCAGCTTGCACCGCGATGGTGTAGATGCTGAGGAACTCCGACGGATGCAACCTGGCATCGTACTTCTCTGGTACATCTGGCTTGCAGTTCTTTGTGCTGGGCCACTGGACTTGCCGCAGCTCACGAGTGAACGCAGGGCAACCTACCACGTACGGCAAGTCGCCTGGTTCCCCTGGCGCATGCATGTCGACAGTGGGCCCAGCACGCTGATCTGACTGACGCCGCGCTTCTCTTCGGCGCTCGATGCGTGTTCGAGTGTCTTCTTGTTGTCGATCTTGAAGAACTTGGCGCTGATTGCGACGAGCTCGTGGATTTGATGACGCTGTGGAGTCAGTGTCGAGGTTGACCCGCGAGTCGGCGATCTTGGCCTCCGGGGTGCAGAGTGCATGGTGGTTGCACCCCCACCGGTCTTGTCGCCATCGGCTCGTGCGTGGCAGTCTTGCCGCGGCTTCGATGTACTCGGTTGTCGTGGAGTGTCGCCGTTGACAAAGCCGATGAGACTCTGAATGGTGGCCCTCCAATCGTCGATCTTGTCCGCCGTTGGAGCGTAATCCAGGAGCAGTTGGGCTCGAGCCAACGCTTCTTCTGGGGTCTTTGGTGGAGGTGGCGAACGGTGCGAGGAGCGGGATATGCTCGGACTTCTAACTATGTTAGAAGGAGCAGGATCCCGTCCAGGCGACCGTGTCTTGCTCGTGCCAGCAGGTTGGCTTGCATGCTGGTCTTGAACACCTTGAGATCCGCCAGCTTGATTTTGGTCCAACGAGCGTATGGTACCGCGAGTACCATGACGCTGTTGGCCCCACACCTCCTGAGATGGGCGTGGTGCATGTACGGACGCCGAGGTTTGCGCAGCCTTGTCCTTGGATCTGGCGGCAGCGTGAGCTCCCTCGTTGACGCCCGTTCCTCCGCCGGCGTCTATCCCACCACCCGTCTGCTCCGGTGGCGGTGGGATCGACGTGGACGGAGCAGCCACCTCCGAAGCCTTCTTCTTCAGTGGCATGTCGATGAAGATGATGAAGAAGATGAAGATCTAGCTCGTGTGAACGCCGGATCGGGTTCACACAACCTCGACGCCCCCTACCTGGCGCGCCAAAGATGTCGTGGGAACGGACACCTATGGGACCGGAGCCCCTTTCGGTCCGGCGGGGGGCGGAGATCGCACGAAGAGCGGATCGAGGCGGAGCACGCGAGCGATTTTTACCCAGCTTCGGAGCTCTCCGGAGAGATAATACTCCTATTGCTGCTTTGTGGTTGTATTAAGTTCTTGCTCGAGAGCGTGGGTGTTCTCTGGTTTCCAATGCCTCCCCCCTCCTCTACGTTGCACATGGGCCTCCTTTTATATGCTCAAGGGGTCACCGACAGGTGGCAACGCATGCAAGGGTAAAACTGGAAAGGAATTGGGTTGGTACAACTACCTCTACAGTGTATCCTACCTAACCCTGACGGCAGGGGACAAAGGCATTAAATGCCTGTCTGTGTCACCCAAACAGTGCAGAAAAGGGACCGTCAGGGGCGCCACCGCTTGCCACGATGGCAATCTTGTCAGCGCCGCTTGCCACCTCGCGCCGCTGGCTACACAGCCTCTCGCCACGCGCGCCTGGGAAGGTCCCATGGCGACACGTTGACGGATGTGCTAGAGCGTGGGTACAAAGTGGTGGCCTGCCGCGGCAAGCGCCTTGCCACGGTCGTTGTCTTGCCACGCCCGGAAGCTTGTCGCTCACTGGGACTTGCCGGGACGTGCGGTGTGCCGCGGCAAGTTCCTTGAGATGCCTTGGTTGGCCTTCCCGGCAAGCTCCTCTTGCCGGGGCCTTGTCTCCTTCCCGGCAAACTCCTCTTGCCGGGGCCTTGTCTCCTTGACTTGGACACTTTGTTCTTGAATGGCTCCAAAGGAACCACGGAGGACCTTGGCGGGCACCCGACAAGCCTTGCCGCGGGGCGCTGCGACTGCCCGTGCACCAGTTCGGGATACTAGGGTACCCCTACTCTAGTACACCGACAGAACCAGAGTGAGAAAGGGGTTCAGAGCAGCGAGAGTAATTATTGCGTCTGATACCAGAATAGAGCACTAGGAAGGTGGCACGTGAATTAAATATGAAGCCAAGCGCGAGGAATAAGTTTGGAAACAGGGGGTATAGGAGAGTCAGGTTTCGATCCTGTGGAACTGTGGGTTATGGACCCACCATGTGGGTTAAAAGTAGGAAGGGCGGAGACATCTTGCGTGATCATGCAAGCAAGGCATGTCAGAGGGTAGCCTGTCGATTATGTCGGCAACAACGTCGGTACCAAGGGCGAGGGATGAAGAGAACCATTTTTCTGCTTGTTAGGACGAGGCGAACCAATAGGCAAAGTTTTCGTCCATCGATGGTTACCAGAATGTCATCAACAATAGTAACAGGGTCTTACTGATAGAGTTGTACACTGAGGTGTTTACATAAGCAGGAGAACATTATTGCTTAGATCATAAAGATCACAAGAAACGTTAAACCAACCAATGGAAAGGAAAATACGATTATCAGATTAAATAGAACAATGGAAAGGAAAATGTGTTTAAACACATATTTCAAGGGTATATCCTTCCCAAGGACAAGCAGAGCATGATATCCATGACAGGATATAATGTAGAAAACTCTTTAGGTAGGGGAGAAAATTTTCATGACATTACCCATACAGCGGTGTTTGAATAATTGATCAAGAAACATTTAGCATCGCGCCTCCAATGTTCTTGTTGATGAGCGTGATATCATAGTCATGCCTCAAGGTAGCAATGATATGGTGTTCCAACAAAGGCCAGACTTTGGATACACAAATGATCCATCAGGAGCAACTTATAAATTAAGCCTTACAATTTCCTCCAGGAAGAATGGTTAACCTTGAGAAAAAGGAAACTATAACAATAGGTCCCCCGGCCAGGTGTGCTAGGCATGATATCACCCTACCGGGTTAAAATAAAGACCAATGTTATGACTTTTGGAAAATGTCCCAACCATCATATCTGACCAAGATTCAGATCTGATCGGTGTCAAAATACCCCAGACTCGGGATGCCTGAGAGGAAAAGGTGTAATACAAATTAACAAGATGACATTGTAAAATTCTCGAGAAATGAACTATGGAAGCGAGTTCTGAAACAAGAGTTAATCAGTAAACCAACAAGAGGATGAGGAGGTGGCTGATAGAATCAGCAGCAATTCATCGAGATTAACAAAAGATGGATTTCCACAATTATGTGATCAAGGAGATAACATTTGTCTGATCAAATGGTATAATGATGTATGCTCGAGGAAAACATACACAATTAAACATTGGTTGAAAGGTGCACCCGAATATGGGCTGGGTTGCACGACCAACGTTGGAATGGTGATTCAATAATCAATAGTCTAAGAATGAATGACTGATCATTAACTTCAAAACAAGAGGGTTGCTAGAAGGGCAGAATCCAAATAGCACCGCTCACTTGTTGGTACCCTGGTTGGAATCAACACGAGGACCCAAGAAAGAATGGTGATGGTGAGAAGTATCACCATACCAAGAATTCTTAAGAGGTGGTGAAATTCCCACGACATTCTTGACATAAAAGGTGGTAATATCCAAGGTAAAGAAGAACAATGTTGGGTAGCAAGGAACTCAAGGTATAACACAAAACATGAACACGTTTGTGTTGGAGGGAAGGCAATAAAGTGGCCGAAGATAACACAACTCTTCGAGGGCAAGGATGGTATTTCTCTTCATGAATCTGATTGATATCCTGGAAGAGCTCATAAGGTTGATGAAGATCACGACACATTTGTCGAGAGATTTCATGAAGATGTAATCAATCAGCGACGACATCAAGTCAAAGGAATGATGAAGCGAAAGGTTATTCGAACCATGGGTATGACACAAACTCGAAATCAAGCTTGCTGTTCAAGGCGAAATGATATGATGAGGAAAATCGACATAAGCTTAGCTCATCGTCAAAAATTGTGCTCCGGGAAGAAGAACCAGGTAGCACAGTTAAAATTAGCATGATAATGATGTAGCCGATCAGGCTAGGAATGACGTGATGGGGTATTAAAATTCTCAACAACAAAGTACTGGGAGTACTGAATCTCAGTGTTGATTTGATTCACAACCTGGTGTTTTAGGTTGATGAAAACCCAGAACCCGTGGAGTGACCATGACGGTGGAAGGTATTACTTCATCAGAAATTCATAAGAGGAAGTGCAATGGGTTGATATCCTTGAGATACCAAGGGGTAATACTCGAAGGTAGAGTAGAATAGATGCTTGACAGGTGAAATGAGGTGTAGAAGACAAGTAATTTATCTTGTCCGAGAAACGGGATCAAAGAAGAACAATATGGCCGGAACCACGATTGTAAAAGATCAAATCCCAGATATAAGAGGAACTTATACCAAGGGGATAATTAATTTAAGAGAAGCTTCCATGATAAGATCTACATCGTGTCCATGGGCATGAACACAAAGTTCAAGGTTGACTCCCACTTCTTCAATGCATAACCTTTCGTTCACTACTCTAAAAAATGATTTGAGTGCAAAGACCTACCTGGTGAATTACCAGAGGAGTATGAACCTTGGAAAACTTTCAGGTTCTCACAGATTAGGGGAAGGCATAGGTTCAACCCATCGGGTCATCTTAGAAACTTATACCACCAGTTTCAAAAGTAAATACACAAGCTCAAAAGTAGAGCATGGATGACAAGGTAAGGATACAATTTTACCAAAGGCATTATATACCCGTGGAAAGGCTCACAAGGTTATTGAATATGAAGGACGATGTCGGATAAAATCCAACAAAGGATCTGGCGGTCCACAAGGGATCTGATGTGAGCATCGATACTCAACCATAAGAAGGAAGAATGCAAGGGGATCAGATGATAGAAACAACTGACTAATTCAAAGCTCAAATGTAAAGGGATTATGATTTCCAAATCAAGGGATCAGAACCAATTGCTCTGATTAAGGATGGATAAGTTGAGTAAGCTTAGGGGTACAATCAACGACAATTTGATTGGTCGAGATCCAACTCATGTTTAAATTGACGTCTGAACCAGAAGGACGAATTCTAGGATCTGATTGAGGATTGCGAGCATTCACATCATATTGAATCAACAGACTCAAAATGATAATGACCAAGGATGCCAATAAGATTACCAGACTTATGGGATTAATCATAATGCTAGCAAGCAAGAATTTCAAGAGCATTAGGATGTCAAGGATTTTTAGAAGAACGGATGGTGTTTCGAAAACTTTTTGTGAAATACATGAATCAACTGGGGATGAGCGGATACTCGATAGGTGCAAGAAATTATCCATAGAGGTATTCAAGTGGCAACGAACTGCAAGGCAGTAGGCACAAAGTATTCTCGGAACAATAAAGAGAATTTCAGGGTATCTTGTAATAACAAGAACAATGGGGAATGATTGTAAGAATGGCAAGTGTGCATGGTTACCCATAGGGGTTTTATCGTTGGAAGGGAATTGCAATAGTGATGGCACAAAGTATCGAGAGAACGTCTGAGGGGATCTTTCGAATCTTCTGGTGCAGTAGGTGATCATCTGGACTGAAGGGGCTCTCCGGGAGAAAGTATTATTGAGAACCTAGACTCAGAGTTAGAAAAATCGTTTAACCCGAATAGAAGAGATGTCAGAGTCCCAGAGTATAGGTCGAGGAATAAAAGATCCTACTACCACCCAATGGCGATGTGGACCCATAAGACACACAACCATGTTAGGAATTTTTTTTTGCAATGTATAGACTCGACTTCAGCCAAGGAGTGTGGAAGGGGGATTCCTACAGGCAGTCGGCTCTGCTACCAACTTGTGACGCCCCCGATTCAATCGTACACTAATCATACACGCAAACGTGTACGATCAAGATCAGGGACTCACGGGAAGATATCACAACACAACTCTACAAATAAAAAAAAGGTCATACAAGCATCATAAACAAGCCAGGGGCCTCGAGGGCTCGAATACAAGTGCTCGATCATAGACGAGTCAGCGGAAGCAACAATATCTGAGTACAGACATAAGTTAAACAAGTTGACATAAGATGGCTAGCACAAACTGGGATACAGATCGAAAGAGGCGCAGCCCTCCTGCCTGGGATCCTCCTAAACTACTCCTGGTCGTCGTCAGCGGCCTGCACGTAGTAGTAGGCACCTCCAGTGTAGTAGGAGTCGTCAGCGACGGTGACGTCTGGATCCTGGGCTCCAACGTCTGGTTGCGGCAACTAGAATGAAAGGAAAGGAGGAAAAGAGGGAGAAAAGCAACCGTGAGTACTCATCCAAAGTACTCGCAAGCAAGGAGCTACACTACATATGCATCGGTGTGTAAAGGGCCATATCGGTGGACTGAACTGCAGAATGCCAGAATAAGAGGGGGATAGCTAATCCTGTCGAAGACTACGCTTCTGGCAGCCTCCGTCTTGCAGCATATAGAAGAGAGTAGATTGAAGTCCTCCAAGTAGCATCGCATAGCATAATCCTACCCGGCGATCCTCCCCTCATCGCCCTGTGGAAAAGTGATCACCGAGTTGTCTGTGGAACTTGTCTGGGTGTGTTTTATTAAGTATCCGATTCTAATTGTCATAAGGTCAAGGTACAACTCCGGGTCGTCCTTTTACCGAGGGACACGGCTATTCGAATAGATAAACTTCCCTGCAGGGGTGCACCACATAACCCAACACGCTCGATCCCCTTTGGCCGGACACACTTTCCTGGGTCATGCCCGGCCTTGGAAGATCAACACGTCGCAACCCCACCTAGCCACAACAGAGAGGTCAGCACGCCGGTCTAAATCCTATGCGCGCAGGGGTCTGGGCCCATCGCCCATTGCACACCTGTATGTTGCGAATGCGGCCGGAAGCAGAACTAGCCCCCTTAATACAAGAGCAGGCTTACGTTCCAATCCGGCGCGCGCTACTCAGTCGCTGACGTCATGAAGGCTTTGGCTGATACCACGACGTCGAGTGCCCATAACTGTTCCCGCGTAGTTGGTTAGTGCGTATAGGCCAGTGGCCAGACTCAGATCAAATACCAAGATCTCGTTAAGCGTGTTATTAAGAAGTAACCGCGGACGCCGACCAGGGACAGGCCCACCTCTCGCCTAGGTGGTCTCAACCTGCCCTTTCGCTCCGCCACAAAGTAACAGTCGAGGGTCGTTGGGAACCCAGGCCCACCTCTACTGGGATGGACCCACCTGCCTTCCAGCCCCCACATCCAAATCACTTGCAGGTACTCAACGAGCTGACCCGACTTTAGTCACCATCTGAATAGTATGTATGTATAGTATATACCCGTGATCACCTCCCAAGTGATCACGGCTCGATAGTATAGCAAGGCAGACTGACAAGAATGTAGGGCCAATGATGATAAACTAGCATCATATACTAAGCATTTAGGATCGCAGGTAAGGTATCAACAGATGTAGCAACAATGACAGGCTATGCAACAGAATAGGATTAAGCGAAACAGTAACATGCTACACTACTCTAATGCAAGCAGTAGAGGGTAGAATAGGCGATATCTGGTGATCAAAGGGGGGGATTTCCTGGTTGCTCTGGCAAGAAGGGTTCGTCATCGATGTAGTCGATCACAGGGGTACCGGCAGTGGCCTCGGTGTCTACCGGAAAGAAGTAACGGATGGGAACACAATAAATAACAAAGTAATCAAAGCATCACAAAGCATAACATGTCAATACGCGGTGCTAGGTGTGCCCTAACACAGTAGGAGGTGATACCGGCAAAGGGGGAAAGCGTCCGGAAAAAGTATCCCCGGTGTTTTGCGTTTTCGAACAGATGAACCGGAGGGGGAAAGTTGCATGTTCGCTATGCTAGGAATGTGTGGCGGACGAACGGGCTACGTATTCGGATTCGTCTCGTCGTTCTGAGCAACTTTCATGTAGAAAGTATTTTCATCTGAGCTACGGTTTATTTTATATGATTTTCTAAAGTTTTAAATCATTTTTAGAATTTATTTAATTGATTTAATTCAACATTATCCAAAATAGTGTTTGATGACGTCATCATGATGTCAGCATGACGTCAGCAGTTAACAGAGGCGTTGACTGGTCAAACTGACGTGTGGGTCCAATGGGACCCACCTGTCATACACTATTAGGTTAATTAGGGTTTAGGTTAAACTAATTATTGTTTAAATAAACTAACAGGTTCATTAGATTAATTAAATTGGATTAATTAACTTAACTAATTTAGTTAATTAATTAATTAATTAAATTTATTTTTATTACTATTTTTATAAACGTTCTGGGGTGCTGGGGCCCGTTTGTCATAGGCCCATGGCCTTAACGGGCGCATGAGCTAGCGGTCACGGGGCGGGCAGCGGGCGTTGCTGGGCGACGGGCGCCAGCTCGCCCGACTGGGGGCTCGCCCAGACTAGTCGCATGGCGGCGCCGGCGGCCAAGGTCACGGCCGGTGGTGGGGACTAGACCGACGAGCGGGATGCATGGGGCAGCAAGGTCTTCGGCGGCGGCCGTGGCCGTTGACGGCGAGTGCGGGGCGCAGCCAGGAGGTGGGGGAGGGCGCCGGGCGTGGCCAGGCAGTGGAGGAGCTGCCGAGCGAGGCTGGCGGGGGAGTAGGCGGCGCATGTGCGGCAGGGCGCGCGAGAGAGACCCCACCGCGGGCGTGATGAACGTGCGGGGTGGCGCAGACCGCGGGGAGTCGGGGACGGGCGCGTGCGCGCATAGGGTGCGGTCACGACAAACAACAGGCAGAGGCGAGCGGCCTTAGGCGGGTGAGCGCAGCCAGGGGCGCGCAAGGCGTCCAGGGCGCGAGTGGGAGGCGCGCACGGGGAGGAGAGGGAGTACAGGAGGGGGGTTCCTCACATGGAAGCTGTAGGGGGTTGGTAGTGGGCTCGATGTCGGCCGACGAGGAGGAGATCGGAAGGTGAGGGGGCGAAGGAGCACGTCGATGGCGGTGGCTCCGGCGAGTTGGCCTTGGGGCGGCGAGCATGACGCAGACGAGGCGGCGCCGGTGGAGCGGCACTGGCGAGGCGACGCGCGCGGCGTCGAGGCGGGCGTCGCGCAAGGGAGAGGAGGGGTCGTGCGGGGCGACGGGGATGGGCGTCGTGTGTTCGCTCCTCGATCCAGATCTGGATCGGGGAGGGGGAGAGAGCGACGTGGGGGTGGTGGTCGTGGGGCTAGGGTTCGGTGCCCCCAGAGGGTATAGGGAGTGGGGGTGTGGGGCGGTTGGGCCGGCCCGTTCGGGCGGCGGAGGCCAGCTGGGCCACTTGGCCCAGCGGAGGGGGGGTCTGTTGTTTTTCTTTTGTTTTGTTTTCCTTTCATTTGTTTCTTTTTATTTATTTTCCTTTCTGTTTTATTCAATTTAAAATATTTATGCATTTTCTAAAAATGTGTTTACTTCACCATAAATATGTTTGCAATATTTGACACAGTCCGGACATTTTTGTTTTAAAGTTTGAAAACCTTGGTTGTTTGCCAAAAATTCAAATTTGAATTCGAATCGTTTTGAACTAACGCGAGATTAGCGACAGTACGGAGGTGACATGGCGTCATTAGCAGAGGTTACCGTAGCTTGATTATCCGGGCGTCACATAGAGTCATAGATAATTACACATAAAAAAGTTCGGGCTTCATCGATCTAAACTTCAGACTTCAAATGCGCAAACACTTGCACCTACATCAGCCGCTGGAACACTACAGAAACTGAGCAATCTTTGCGTTCTTTGAATATGATGAGCACAACATTGTCTTCACCCAAAGAAGCTACTGAAATGAACTGATTGAAACTTGTCTTCTCAAACACCATCTTCCCATCTTGTTTGCACAAAGTGTATGAAGATGACGTAATGACATGCACACCTTCATCCAGTGATTCAAGAGTGACAGAAGCACTCAGAGGGACATCCAGGAATCTCTTCAAGCTTGGTACAACAACCTTGGGAATTTTCTAAAAAAATACATGAAAATAGAAACAAATTGATGTTATAAACTCAACTACATAAATATTCATACTCATGCTGATGGAACTACTTAAAATGAAAAAAATAAAGCAATATATAAGTTCTTTACACTTAAAACTTTCTTCCATCATGCTAGAAAATATAAAAAACATTTAAAAGGCTACATCAGGTGTATAAAATACAAAAACATATCAGTATGACTTATTTACAACTTAAATCTATTTGCATCAAAAATAAAAAAACACAAGCATAAACAACAAGTTGATTGCGCGCAACACAAAGATAAAATCAAAAACTGGAAATTAGAACTCATTAACTAAGCGCATGCATCACAAGTGGCAAGTTTCACATGCAGGGTCAATAAAATGCACATAAAGTTGCCGAGGAAGTAGATCGGGATATCTCAACAATTAACAACAACATAGGCAATATAAAAAAGAAAACAAAATACTTAGCACTCAAACCTAAACCTTGCCACATTAATAATTCACAAGAACAAAAATTCAATACATCAGAGAAAGATACTGACCATGATATTCTTGTTTGTGTTAGTTGGAGTCATGACATGGACAAAAGACACACAACGCAGGAAATTGTCCCCAAAAAGACAACTGAGAAAGTAGCGGTTCTGATGGTAGTTGAACACCAACTTGCGGGGCAATACAACAGAAATAGTGTAGTCATAATTGGCATCAGACAGGTTTTCAAAAGCTATATAAATAGAAAAAAAGACAACAATAAGGTTAATACATCAGATGAAATAATCTTGAAGCTTGAATAATTAAAATAACTAACATCCCTGAAAGTTTCAAAAAACATTAAGATAACTTACCAACGCAAGCCAGAGGGAGAATCCTTCCACCACCATGGTAGGTCTTGATCTTCATGTCGAACGTCAGATGGTCCAGCGTAAACACAATACGATCTCCAGCACGAAGACCGTAGTCATGGGTGAACTCAAACCAGGAACTACCAACAAACTTGCTGTAATTTGCTCGGTGCTTGAATGTGGCTGGGTAAGACCTGCTTTCAAATGTGAGAAGTTCAGTCTCCATCTTCTTGAACTGCAGAATCCTAGCCTCATCTCTCTGCTCCTCAATATACTCAGCTAAAACATTTCTCACATTGCAGGGGATGTACTGCAGAAAACAATATATATATATATATATATATATATATATATATATATATATATATATATATCAATACTCAATCTCACAAAAATTAACAACAACTTTAATAATACTAAAACATTAACTAGAACCACAAACATAAACTGCAGAAAAATAACATATCAACCAAGTTCTTTACAGTTATAGAGCATGATGGTTTGCTGCCAAAAATTTGCATTGACAAAAATTGGCAATACCAAATACTTGCCAAACTATTGGCAACTTTCTGTGAGATAGGCAATGCAAATCACTGACCTACCAAGTAGTAGCCAATATTTGGCACAGTGTCAAACATTGGCATAACAATATTTATTGGCATAACAAATATTTGAAATCAAGCCAATTATGCTTATTCTACACAACAGTGATAACAAACAACTTAATAAACAGGCAACCAACTACAAAACACAAAAAAATTACTAACCATGCACCTAAAGCAATCCTGATCAAGAACAACATCAAAGTTGATCAGATGTTGGCCAGCAAATGCATCTGACACACATGGAGCACCCGGACAACGACAAATAGGGCAAACCATGCCTGCAACAAAAGAATATTTTTTTTGACATATTAGTAACAAATACTATAAAATCATACTAACACTACTTACAAAAATGCTCATAAAAATTGAATTCAACAACTTCTTAGACTGCTCAGACAAAAAACAAGATATCAGCATTTAGGCTAATAAAAATCAAACCTTCTTACACTCAAGTAGCAACTACCCTACTTCCTATAACTATCAATGGTTATACACACACTACATACAAAAAAGGAATGATCTTTTCAGCCTTAAAACACAGAAAAAAATCACCTAGAACATGCAAAAAGAACACATCTAAAAAATAATATAAAACTAATAGGCACTTCAAATCCAAAATTGTAGTATATAAGACCTAGGTGTGCATAAAAATCACAATATCCTCCAAAAAACAGGGGCGGATTGGAACATAAAAGAAGGAAAATTGAGAAACCCTAACAATCTAAGACTAACAAATGCTTCCAGAAAATACTACACATGCAATCTAAGAAACCCTAGCACAAAGGCTCAAAGACGGGGCTAACATCACACAAAGGCTCAAAATATGGGGCTAACATCACACAAAAGGATCAACATGGCGCAAAATGGAACAAGAAAAAAGATAAACCTATGAAAGCAACAAAACATTAACAAAAAAACCTACACAACAGAGGGCTACAAATCTACACCTCCAATCCCGCTTCAGTATGAGAACGAGGAGGGGACTGGCAAACCCTAGCCAACGTATGCTCGCACAGACGCATCACACCAAGCATCAAACCTAAAACACAAACTAGAACTAATAAAAAAGATGAGAGATTCGAGCATATACATACCTGAAAAAGCAGATCTCCTCACGGATCCAAGAAGGGGGGCACTGAATCCAAGCACCAGCACATACCAGAGCAAAAGAAAACTACAAAAACACAACAAATTGATTAGCTTCACGTAGATTAGATCTATGAACAAATGGAACCATTAGAGAGGAGGAGAAGACAAAACGCGACGAAATCGCCTAACCCTAGCCAGCGAGGGAAGAGGAGGAGACAGAAGGCGACGAACAAGCAGAGACCGGAGTGACTGACCGCACAGACGAGGAGTGGGGGGAGGAGATAAGGCAAACCGCAGCCGCTACACCTTTCAAGTCGGGCTGGGCTTCAGAGAAAATAACGGTCGGACACTTAACGGGCACAACAAAAAGGAGCGAACGAGCCTAACTCAAATCGCCGAACCAGAAAAAAGCGGCCAGTCGACGAAACAAGCCCATACCACAAGCGTTCACACCAGAGAGAAGAAAAAACAACGGCACAAATCGCAAAGCCTCATCCAATGGATAAAAAATCGACTGGCCAAAATTCCAAAAACGAGGGGATTGACATATAGCTATTGTGCTCTGGATAATCCAGCAGATAGCTGCAATACCAACAAAGACCGGCATTTTCTTTTCTTTCCCATATGTAGGTTCTCAAGACTCATTCACACAAGCAGGCACATTTCCAAAGTTCAAAGACATTGCAATATGCTCCGAACCAACCTAGCTACCGAACAACCATGCGTACGTGTGCCCGTGCGCACCCAGCCAGGTGCACCGTCGTGTATATAATGAGCGCCTATGCTTAGAACAATTCAACTCGTCAACAACAAGGCAGATGCGATGCACACTCGTCGTAGTACATCGCTTCTACTGTTAGCGAGTAGCTCATGGCTCCTCTTTTCTCTCTTCCTCGCTCCTGCGGGCGCCGATCAGCGGGCGTCATACATTGTCCACATGGACAAGTCCGCCATGCCGCCGCAGCTCTCCGGCCACCGTGAGTGGTACTCCACCGTGCTGTCGTCTCTAGCAGCAGCGGCCGACTCACCGGACGGCGCCCTTGGCGAGCAGCCACGGCTTGTCTACGCCTACGACGAGGCGCTCCACGGCTTCGCGGCCACCCTCTCGTCCTCCGAGCTCCACGTGCTGAGCCGCACGCCGGGCTTCGTCTCGGCATACCCGGACCGCCGCGCCGACGTCTCTCACGACACCACGCACTCCACGGAGTTCCTCCACCTCAGCCCGTTCGGTGGGCTGTGGCCGGCGGCCAAACTCGGCGAGGGCATCATCATCGGCATGATCGACACCGGAGTGTGGCCGGAGAGCGCGAGCTTCGACGATGCCGGCATGAGCCCCGTGCCATCACGGTGGCGCGGCGCGTGCGAGCCGGGCGTGGCGTTTGCCGCCTCTACTTGCAACCGGAAGCTCATCGGAGCGCGTTACTTCAACAGGGGTTTCATCGCCGCGAACCCCGGCGTGGTGATCAGCATGAACTCAACACGCGACATCCTAGGCCACGGCACGCACACCTCATCCACCGCAGCGGGCAGCCCCGTGCCGGGCGCGTCTTTCTTCGGGTACGGGCTTGGCACTGCCCGCGGAGTTGCCCCGCGTGCTCATGTCGCCATGTACAAGGTCATATGGAACAAAAAGGGGCTTCCATACGCGTCTGACGTGCTGGCCGCTATGGACGCGGCAATCGCGGACGGCGTCGATATCATCTCCATTTCAATGGGCTTGGACGATGTGCCGCTGTACGAAGACCCCGTGGCCATAGCTGCTTTCGCCGCCATGGAGCGTGGTATCCTCGTGTCTGCTTCAGCGGGAAATGCCGGCCCACGCCCCGGCAGTTTGCACAACGGCATCCCATGGCTGCTCACCGTCGCGGCTGGCACGGTGGACCGGGCAATGTTCTCCGGCACCGTGTCTTATGGCAACAACACGACGCAAGGCACCATAACTGGCTTCACGAACTACCCTGCGAGCGCTTGGGTGGTGGACAAGAAGTTGGTGACCTCAGCGTGCAACTCATCGGTGTCGCTAGCGAACCTAACAACGAGCATAGTCGTGTGTCGTGACACTGGGCGTGTCTTCAGTCAACTGCTCGCCACGCTCGAGGCCGGGGTCGCCGCGGCCATCTTCATCGGCTCGGAGGACGTGTCATTTTTTCGGAACATTTCTATGGACACCATGTCGCTCCCAGCCATTTTCATCAGCCCGGAAGACGCACCGGCGCTACTCAACTACATCAACTCCTCCACAATCCCAACGGCGACACTGAAGTTCCAGCAGACGATCCTCGGCACACGGCCAGCGCCGGTGGTCGCCGCGTACTCCTCTCGGGGCCCGTCGCGTAGCTACCCCGGCGTGCTCAAGCCAGACATACTGGCTCCTGGGGATAGCATTCTCGCGTCGTGGGCACCGGTGGATCCACAGGGAACGATAGGGCAGACCGCGCTGGCCAGCGACTTCCTCGTCATATCCGGGACGTCGATGGCGTGCCCGCACGCCAGCGGCGTGGCGGCGCTGCTTCACGCGGCGCACCCGGACTGGAGCCCGGCCATGATCAAATCGGCGATGATGACCACTGCGACCACCAACGACAACGCATTCCGCCCAATCATGGACGCTGGCGCCAGCCGCAAGGGCAACTCCACCGCGGCGAGCCCGCTGGCCATGGGCTCCGGGCACGTTAGCCCCAACTCGGCCATGGACCCGGGGCTGGTGTACGACGCCGGGCCGAAGGACTTCGTGGCGTTGCTCTGCGCCGCAAACTACGCCGGAGCCCAGATCGCGGCGATCACTAGGTCGTCGACGGCGTACAACTGCTCTTCCTCGTCCAATGACGCGAACTACCCGTCGTTTGTGGCCATCTTCGGCGCCAACGCTACCACCGGGGAGATGCGCTTCGGCAGGACGGTGACCAGCGTCGGAGCGGGTCCGGCGACGTACCGCGCCTCATGGGATTCGCCGAGCAACGTTGTTGTGGCCGTGACACCGGCAACGCTGGAATTCGGCGGCGCAGGGCAGAAGGCCTCGTTCGAGGTAGACATCAAGCTCACCGCGCCTACTCCCGGAGGCGAGCCTGCGTACGGGGCCGTGATGTGGACCGACACCAGCGGCAAGTATCGCGTGAGGACTCCCTACGTCATTCTTTGATGTCCCTAGTATCGTGGCGTTCTAAGATACTGTCAAATCTTTGGCCGCAATATTGTTTTTTCTTTCGGATTTGATAAATCTTATTTAAATGAGATTTAGCAATGTCTTATCGGCCTTCGGATTTGGTTGTGCTGTAAATCCCGTGCAGTCCCGATCCGTGTTGTTTCAGTCTCACGCGCTGACTTCGTCGCGTTCATTGTTTTTGCCCCATTTCTATTATTTTTATTTTTTCTAGACAATTCTGTTTTGCTAGAGGTGAAATAGTTATCTCACATCTAAATTGTTGGTCGTTCGATCTGTTTGTACTCTAAATCTCCTGCAACTCTGATTCACCTAGTTATGTTGTGACCTGCGTCACAGTCATTGGGTTGGCTTGCTTTATACTAGGAGTATTTGTTTTTCTGCCAGCCCGTTGCGTCGTTGCACTCGCACGGAGGATGGGCTCAGCCCGTTTTGCCCTTTTTTCATTTGTTTATTGCCTTGCAAGAGAGTTTGCCATGTAAACCAAGAGCGTTAACTGATTATTATTTTTTTGAATAAAAAAGGTAGAGCACTTTCTACCTTATGCATTCAAAACGGGTAAAGGTACCCGATGATCGTAGTCATTTACATGAAGATGATGTTAATGTGGCAGGCCATCACCAGACCTGAAGAAGGAAACAAAGAAGAAGTTGGGGGTGTGGGGGGGGGGGGGGAGGCTATCTCTCCAGGAACTAATTAGGAGCAAGTGCATTTGCCCATAAAGAAGAGCGTTAACTGATTTCATTCTCACTGTCTGTTATCACTCTCTCTTCTACCTCCCGGTCATTTTCTTTCTTTTCTCTGTTATTTTTAGGGAAACGTTTCTAATCGGCGGGCCGGCCGAACTTTTGGCCGGTCACGCTCGTGAATACTGGGCCATCAATTGTTTTTTTTATCCACTCATGGAGGGAGCGTCGCGTCCACTCGTTCCTTTTCGCCTCTTCTTCTTCCTTCACGTCTTCTTCAACTGTTTCTCTTCCCCTCCCTCTTCCTCACAGAAACCCACCATGGATCCACTCGATTGTGATCAAGCTTTTGTTCGTGTCGTGCCTCTCTCCTCCATACAGTACTCCGCCATGGATCCCAAGAGGCGGATGCTGGAAACAACATGTTTTTTTGCTGGATCCAACATGTGCTTTTGCTGGAACCACCTTGCGCCATTCATCGAGCCATCGGAGCATCGGTGCTGCGACGGGGCGCATCACAAAGAAGCGTGCTGGATGCTAGAACCGGCGCCCATTGTTGCTGGAACCATCGCACACGGATGCTTCGAACGGGGAATCTCGATGCGTTGCTACGATGATGTGCGCGGTGACCATCGCCGGTGCATGAAATTTGCTAGAACTAGCAGCAAAAAAAGCTACAACCACCTGCAAAAAAAAGCTACTACCGGCAACCGAAAAGTCTTGTTTTGCTACAACGCACCACCGGCATCACAGTTTTGCTACCACCATGTCGCCTTTTTGTTACAACCGGAGTTTCTTTTTGCTGCAACTGGCAGCCGGCGATGCTTGAACTGGCAGTGTGACTAACTACGAGCGCAGATGGGGATGCTACAACCAACTGCTGGAGATGCTAGAACCGGCAGTGCGACGAGCTGCGAGCGGCATACGTAGATGCTACAACATGCTAAGCATAAAGCAACGCCCCATGGCGTTCTTTTGCTGGAAGCGGGCGCCGTCGATGTTGCAACCTTCATCGGCGGATACTACAACCATCAACAGCGGGAGCTACAAGCAACGACGACGAGCTACTAGCCCGCTTCAATGAGCGGCGACGAGCCAACAACGGCCGGAAAGTAGGAATGCTTCAACGGCGAGCCAGAAAAGCTTCAATGGAGACTGCTTTTTATGCAACCGGTGCAGCGAGCTATTGGTTCAACGACGACGGGGTGGCAGAGCTGCGATGGCGTGCCTATGTGCTCCAACCAGGGGGCCGGTCGAGAGCAGCAATGGCAGTGTCCCCGCGCAACACGTCAACAACGAACTGCTGTTGGGAGGGGTCGCGCGCTCGAAGCCGCTGACGGAGAAACAACGCGGGAATGACCTACAGCACGCCAGAGATGATGTCAGGACCAGCGGAAAGAGAGGTGTAGCGAAGTAAAAGGAAATTTTTCATCAGAGAGTTGAGAGGCAGGGAGGAAGACGATGTGAGGGAGCGGAAGAAGAGAGATCCTTGTATATTAAACAAATCAAGGGCCCACGTTGGACCGGCTGAAAGTTTCGGCCGGTGCGCCGGCGCCTATCAACCGCCTTATTTTTACACGTTTTTCTTTTTTGGGTTTTCATTTTTTGTCCATTTTTTTATTTCTTTTTTATTTTTCTCTTTTATTTTTTCCCCTCTTCTGAAATACCTGAATACATTTTTTGTGAATATTTTGTATACAATTTGGATTTTTTAAGCTTGTGACATCTTCTAAATTCGTGAATATTTTTTCATGCAAGTGCTCAATCCCCCTTGTTGATGGTCGCTATTTGTTTGTCGTGCATCTTTTTGTTAAGCAACTTGAATACACTTTTGTAGGCCCATTATTGCAGCATGCTAGCAACCCGTTTCGCTGCATTGTTTATAGGCCACGTCATCATGATGTCCAATTTATTGGGTCATTCGTCTCATCCGTGCTCTTTTTCTAAGCCCATTTTTTGTTCAAATTGTTTTGCGTTTTCCTTACCATTTTCATTGCCCTTTTTTGTTCTTTGTTACTGGCCGGCATTATAGATTTGCAAGAGGCAAGTTCCCATTGGTCGTTGCTTCTTTTGCACATCCATTCCGTTGTTGCCTCCACATTTTTCTCGCTCCATTTCCTCTTTGTTTTTCAGTAGAGCCAACGCGAGCAGGATAGGCAAGTCGACTAGTGGGATATGTTTGTTCTTGTTCATTCGCAACTAGGTCCAACCTTTTTTCTTGCCTTAGTTACAAGCTCATCTTTTGATTTTGTAATTAGACCTGACATGTTTTTTGGTCCTAGTTGTAAGCTCACTGCTGACTCACAATTTGAGACCCGTTTTCTCCCTCAGTTATAAGCTGACCCTCGATCACCCTAGTTGTAAGCGAACGTTGACCTGTTTTGGGTTTGCTAAATCCCATTTAGATAAGAATTAGTAATGTCTCATCTAAGTATGTAACTATTTGATTTGTTTGCTTTAATGTTTGCACAAACTCTTTCATGCACGCTCGTGAGCTCATTCTTTTTTTGTCATGTGTCCTCTTGTCCCGTTTGTTTTTGTGTTGGCATGGTCTTGTGTTTCTTTTTCAGGTGGGCCCATAGGTAGTCGTTGGGGGGTTGTTTCTTTTTTGTTTTGTTTTTGTTGTGTGTGGCATGGTGAAGAATTTGTAGAGTCCACCAGAGAAGAGTGCCGTTTATATAATGGGAGCAGATGCAGGGTTCTTTTTGTCCAGATAAAGGGTAGAAATCTGTAGAGTTTGGATCAGTGGGAGAAGTGTCCCGGTGCTTTATTGTCCTTATAACCTTTGACTCGCAATTGGGATCGTAGTTTCGTAGTTGTTCGAGTTGCAAGTCCATCCTTGACTCGCAACTCGGCTCATAGTTGTCCAAGTTGAAAGCCCACCTTCGACTCGCAACTGGAGCATGTGTTTTGTTTTCCATTCCAGTTGCGAGTCCACACTTGACTAGAACCTGAGCTCATAGTTTGTTTTCATCCCAGTTGCAAATCCACCCTTGACTCGCAACTGACTCGTATTTTCGTAGTTGTCCCAGTTGCAAGTCCACTCTCGACTTGCAACTGGGCCCATAGTTTTGTTGTATACCAGTTGCTAGTCAATCCTCGACTTGCAACTCATGATAATTGTCTATTGTTTATGCTATAATTGTATTGACTGGAGACCGTAATACATGTGTGAATACATAGACCACAACATGTCCCTAGTGAGCCTTTAGTTGACTAGCTCGTTGATCAACAGATGGTCATGGTTTCCTGACTATGGACATTGGATATCATTGATAACGGGATCACATCATTAGGAGAATGATGTGATGGACAAGACCCAATCCTAAGCGTAGCACAAGATCGTGTAGTTCGTTTGCTAAAGCTTTTCTAATGTCAAGTATCATTTCCTTAGACCATGAGATTGTGTAACTCCCGGATACCGTAGGAATGCTTTGGGTGTACCAAACGTCACAACGTAACTGGATGGCTATAAAGGTGCACTACAGGTATCTCCTAAAGTGTCTGTTGGATTGACACGAATCGAGACTGGGATTTGTCACTCCGTATGACGGAGAGGTATCTCTGGGCCCACTCGGTAATGCATCATCATAATGAGCTCAATGTGACTAAGTAGTTGGTCACAGGATCATGCATTACAGAACGAGTAAAGTGACATGCCGGTAACAAGATTGAACGAGGTATTGGGATACCCACGATCGAATGTCGGGCAAGTAACGTACCGATTGACAAAGGGAATTGTATACGGGATTGCTTGAATCCTCACATCATGGTTCATCTGATGAGATCGTCATGGAATGTGTGGGAGCCAACATGGGTATCTAGATCCCACTGTTGGTTATTGGCCGGAGAGCTATCTCGGCCATGTCTGCATGATTCCCGAACCTATAGGGTCTACACACTTAAGGTTCGATGACGCTGGGTTTATAGGGAATTTTGTACGTGGTTACGGAATGTTGTTCGGAGTCCCGGATGAGATCCCGGACGTCACGAGGAGTTCCGGAATGGTCCGGAGGTGAAGATTTATATATGGGAAGTCATCATATGGTCACCGGAAGTATTCGGGGGTTTGCCAGTATTGTACCGGGACCACCGAGGGGTTCCAGGGGTCCACCGGGAGGGTCCACCTGCCCCGGAGGGCTCTATGGGCTGTATGTGGAAGGGAACCAGCCCCTAAGTAGGCTGGGCGCCATCCCCCCTAGGGCCCATGCGCCTAGGGTTGGGGGAAACCCTAAGGGGGGCGCCCCCCTTGGCTTGGGGGGCAAGCCCCCTTCCCTTGGCCGCAACCCTCCCTCTAGATCTCATCTAGAGGGGCCGGCCCCTTCCCCTTCGACCTATAAATAGAAGGGAGGATGGAGGGCAGCCGCACCACATCCAAGGCGCAGCCCTCCCCCTCTCCAACACCTCTCCTCCTCCGTTTGAGCTTGGCGAAGCCCTGCCGGAGAACCGCTGCTCCACTACCACCACGCTGTCGTGCTGCTGTTGGAGTTGTCTTCCCCAACCTCTCCCTCCTCCTTGCTGGATCAAGGCGTGGGAGACGTCACCAGGCTACACATGTGTTGAACGCGGAGGCACCGTTGTTCGGCGCTAAGATCAGAATCTACCGCGATCTGAATCGCTACGTGTACGACTCCTCCAACCGCGTTCTTGCAACGCTTCCATTTCGCGATCTTCAAGGGTATGAAGATGCACTCCCCTCTCTCTCGTTGCTAGTCTCTCCATAGATTGATCTTGGTGATGCATAGAATTTTTTTAATTTCTGCAACGATCCCCAACAGACCCTTGACCTAAAACTCAACTGACCCAGTTGCATGTCCGCCCTCGACACAAAGCTCCCACCGACCTAGTTGCATGTCAACCCTTGACCCGAAGCTCAACCGACTTAGTTGCATGTCCACCCAGGACATGCAATTCGCCCTGACCCATGTGATCAACTTGTAACTAGGGTCAATCTAGGCCCGACCTTTACTTTTTGCCTCAATTGCAAGTCCATCCTTGACTCACAAATGTAGTATTTTCCAACTGCAATTGCAATCCTTCAACGCTATTGCAAGTGGGGGTGGTTGGCTTCGACCCTTTTTTTCCTCAGTTGCAGGTCCACCCTCGACTTGCAACTGATTTTTTTGTACTTGCAGGTGCCCCAGTTGCAAGTCCATCCTCGACTCGCAACTGTTTTTTTTTGTACTTGCGGGTGCCCCAGTTGCAAGTTCATCCTCGACTCACAACTTTTTTTTGTACTTGCAGGTGCCCCAGTTGATAGTCCATCCTGGACTTGCAACTGGGGGGCATTGAAGTTGTGGTTGCCCTAGTTGCAAGTCCACACCCAACTTGTAATTGGACCTTTTTATATTTGTGGTTTCCCTAATTGCATGCCCACCCTCGACTTCAACTGAGGCTTTTGCAGTTGTCATTGCCCCAGTTGCAAATCCACCTGCGACTTGCAACTAGGGTTGTTTTGTAGTTGTGGTTGCCCGAGTTGCAAGTCCACCCTTGACTCACAGCTAGGCATTTTCTGTACTTTGTAGTCGCTCCAGTTGCATGTCCACCATCGACTCGCAACTTGGGGGGGGGGGGCTATTGTAGCTGTAGGTACCCTGGTTTCTACTCTACACTTGATTCACAACTAGGGGCTTATCTGTACTTGTGGTCGCCCCAGTTTGTAAGTCCACCCTCGAATCGCAACTAGAGGTTGTTGTAGTCGTAGTTGTAGCTGCAAGTCAACCCTCGCCTCACTAGTAGAGCCTTTTGTAGTTGTAGTGCCCGAGTTGCGAGTCAACCCTAGAGTCGCAACAAGGGGGCTATTGTAGTTCTTGTTGCCCAAGTTGCAAGCCAACTCTCGACTTGCAACTCGGACCCTATTTGTAGTTATACTCCCCCATTTGCACGTCACCCCTCAATTTGCAACTGTTTTTTTGTTTTTAGGTTTCCCAGTTGCAATTCAACCCTCGATTCTCAACTGTGTGTGTGGGTGGGTGGGTGGGGGGGGGGGGGCTATTGCAATTGTAGTTGCCTCAGTGAAAGATCGAGGATGTCGCCTAGAGGGGGGTGAATAGGCGCTTTAAAATAATTACGGTTTAGGCTTGAACAAATGCGAAATAAACCTAACAGTTAATTTGTCAAGCACAAAACCTAAAACAACTAGGCTCACCTATGTGCACCAACAACTTATGCTAAGGAAGATAAGCAACTACGTGATAGCAAGATATATGACAAAGAACAATATGGCTATCACAAAGTAAAGTGCATAAGTAAAGGGCTCGGGTAAGAGATAACCGAGGCACGTGGAGACAACGATGTATCCCGAAGTTCACACCCTTGCGGATGCTAATATCCGTTTGGAGCGGTGTGGAGGCACAATGCTCCCCAAGAAGCCACTAGGGCCACCGTAATCTCCTCCCGCCCTCGCACAATGCAAGATGCCGTGATTCCACTAACGGACCCTTGAGGGCGGTCACCGAACCCGTACAAATGGCGACCCTTGGGGGCGGTCACCGAACCCGTACACTTTGGCAACCCTTGGGGGCGGTCACCGGAACCCGTCAAATTGCTCGGGGCGATCTCCACAACCTAATTGGAGACCCCGACACTTGCCCGGAGCTTTACACCACAATGATTGAGCTCCGAACACCACCAACCGTCTAGGGCGCCCAAGCACCCAAGAGGAACAAGCTCAAGGGCACCAAGCACCCAAGAGTAATAAGGTTCTCAACTTGTAACTTCCACGTATCACGTGGACAACTCAAACCGATGCACCAAATGCAATGGCAAGGGCACATGGAGTGCCCAAGTCCTTCTCTCGCAAATCCCACCGAAGCAACTAATGCTAGGGAGGAAAATGAGAGGAAGAACGAAAGAAGAACACGAAGAACTCCAAGATCTAGATCCAAAGGGTTCCCCTCACAAAAAGGAGAAAGTGATTGGTGGAAATTTGGATCTAGATCTCCTATCTCTTTTCCCTCGAAAACTAGCAAGAATCCATGGAGGGATTGAGAGTTAGCAAGCTCGAAGAAGGTCAACAATGGGGGAAGAACACGAGCTCAAAGGATAAGGTTCAGTGGGGAAGAAGACCCCCTTTTATAGGTGGGGAAAAAATCCAACCGTTATGCTCACAACCCGCACAGAGCAGTACTACCGCTCGTCCTCACGGTACTACCGCTAGGGATCGCGGTACTACTGCTTGCGGTACAAAAAATATACTTCCGTACCTACCTCCGCAGGACTTGGGACGAGTTTTTTGGTCTGGAGCGGTACTACCGCTCTAGGAGCCGCGGTAGTACCGCTCTGGAGCGGTAGTAAAAAATTACATCCGCTCCAATTCGCGGTAGTACCGCTGCATCCTTTTTAGAACACCAAAACTGCGACAACTTTTGCAAACGGACTCCGAATTCGATGAAACCAAGTTTGTTGGAAAGCTAGCGACAAGGGCTAACACAATCTTGAAATAAATACCAATAATAAGCGAATGAGAAAAGGCCCAAAAGAAAATGGTGAGAACCCTTCCTCGGAGAAGACCGGTAAAACCTCCAACACCGAAAACATCATAGAAGACGCATGCAAACTCCGTTTTCGATGAACTCAAGCTTGTCATCAAGATGACCATAAGCTCTAAGACTTACAAAGAGAATCAAACAAGAACCAAGAAACATGATGCAAGGATGCAATGGTTTGAGCTCTCTACGAACGATACGATCAAGCAACTCATCGAGAGCCCCCCTTGATAGTACGGCAATCGATCCTATAACCCAGTCTCCCACAACTACCATGAGACCGGTAAAATAGAAAACCTATCAAGGGCAAACCTTTGCCTTGCACATGGTCCACTTGAGATAGATGATGACTATCTTGACTCCCTCAAGTTGGACCACCTTTCTTGATTGCGTTAGCTCGATGAAGACTAGATGATTGCTCCCACATAGTCCACTATGGGTGAGCCACTCTTGGGCATATCTTCACAAGTCCATTGACACCACAATGGATGGCAAAATTCAAGCACTTGATCTCTTCGTGATGCTCCACTTGAACTTGCACATGGCAATCTTGATGAAGATCACCACTTGATGCCATCCTTTCCATGGGTTGTATGATATCTTCCTCTTGACGCAAGCCCATGGACACATACCTAACACCACATAGAACTCTCACATAGATCATGGGTTAGTACACAAAGTGCAATGGACAATGCTTACCATACCATGGGATCACTTGATCCCTCTCGGTGCATCTTCTACGCTTTGTGAGTTGATCAACTTGATTCACTCTTGACTTAGTCTTGATCAACCTTGAATCTTTCCAACTCTCTTTATTTGGATGATGTCTTGAAGGTAAACATGAATGATCACACAATCTTCTTCTTCAAGACATGCTTTCAATAAGCTCAACACTCACATGACCAATCTTTGGATAATTCCTTAATAGCACTTTGGTGAACTCATAAACTCCTTGAAACCAACACATGGACTTCAAGAAAAGCCTATGGACAAATCCTTAAAATATAACCCCAAGACAACCATTAGTCCATAGAGATTGTCATCAATTACCAAAACCAAACATGGGGGCACCGCATGTTCTTTCAATCTCCCCCATTTTGGTAATTGATGACAATCACTTTCAAGAGAGTTTATATAAGGAATTATGAATCACCATGCAATGCAACAACTAATGATGCATGATAAAGGGATGCAAATGCTTAGGAACCAAAACCAAAGCAAGGAGAAAACTCTGAAGACTTCTCCACACAAACTCTCTGAAACTCCTCCCCCATTGGCATCGATTGCCAAAATGGGTGAAAATCTTAGAAGGCCAATATAAAGAGTGTATCTCTCAAAAATAGAGTGGAATGAGATACACATATCCAATGGTAAATACTTGGAGAAAGACAAACTATATTGAGGCCCAATGATTGCAAAAGAATGATATGCCACAAAGACATAACAAAGAGAGAAACAAGAAATCGAGCAATCAAAAGATACCAATTGAAGAAAGCAATCAAAGGATATCAATTGAACCAACTAGACCAAAGATCCTATGAGCCACATGAATGAAGGATATTATGATATGAGCAAAGGAGTGTTCTAAAGAAACTAGAGAAGCTCCCCATGATTTGTGCACACAGAAGAATATTTGTATTTGGATACAAAGTGCACAAAATAGGATCATAGCTCCCCCAAAATCAATAGAAACTTACAAATAGTGCAAGTGAGCATATAGGAAATAAAGCCTAGCACTTGCAACAAACAAATGGTTGAGCAATCATGTAAAAGAGGCAAATAAGAATAGGCTCAACCAAAATGATGTGTGTGAGTCATGGAAAAGCACTTGAGAAGACTAAAGTAAGGATGAGCATTAAGCATCAACATAGTCTTGGAAAAATGAGATACACGGTGCATGACATGTCCTCTCCACACACACCCAACTAGCAAATGGGTTCACAAGCTCACTAAAATGATAACAACAAAGCTTGCGACAACCCATGGTGAAGATAGACGATGAGATGCTCATCAAGACGAGGGATACCAATTAAGATGGCAAAAGCCTCGTAAAGATAAGCAAGAGGAAAATAATCTTCACCACACAAGAGTGCGTCAAGATGCAACGATAGAGGACACGCACTCAAGGCAAAAGCTTTCACGGAGCCACCAAAGAAATAAAAAGAGAAAGACAAGGTGGACGTGAAAGAAAGGATATCAACTAGAGATGTAATTTCTCTCAAGTGTATAAGGTTCTAGGTAGACGAAATCATGAGATATATATCTACAAAGAAGGATGTACACCCGAAATAATTACAACACGAAGGAACAAGATATCCACAAGGAAGTCATAAATATACCAATAAGATATTTGCTTGAAAGCATAGCACTTGGCTAGATATGGTCTTATTGTATATAAATGAAGTCCAATCACACAACCATCAAAGACATCACAACTAGCAACAAGAGATCATCGTTGGGATTCTTTGAGAAAGGAAACAAGTATCACAAGATATGAAATGAATATCATGCCAAGATGCAACCTACACAAGGTTGAATGCAAGAGAGGAAAGCATGAATAGATACTTGTTACCGAGATATCATTGGAAGGATGTAGTAGATACCAATTGAAGGTAGATAGTAGTTCATTGATCATCCTAGCTTGACTCCAATAAGCACATGGTGACAACACTTTCCTTGTGAGTGAGCCGAGCATCCAGTGCATCTCCAAATGTTCCTAGAAGAACAACACAAACTAAACGGTACCCAAACTCATCGGGACCAAATAGTTAGAAACACCAATACATAGGACAAACTCCACATAAATATGTGCATATAGATATGAAAATGAATTTCATGCACATCTCATCCAAATTGAGACTAGGTGGAGTTTCCCTTATATATTGAGTTAACGAAAGAAATCAAGCCAAATAAAATACATGAAGTAAACATGCATGCTCAAGACTTTCAAAAACCCGAAACCAAAAGACAAAGAAATGCCAAGTGAAAAGGATACCAAATGGAGAAATCATCACTTGGAAGATATCATTAAAGATACATCAAGGAATGAGATATCCTTTGATACACACTAAATTAAAGATGTCAAACTCCCAAAGAGAGGATGATTCCAGACAAACCAAGCTCTCAACAAAGTATCATGATGGCACAAGGTACCAAAGAAAACAGCTTGCCTTCCACCAACACACACTTGATAAGGATCACAAGAAGAGTGTTCTAAAGAAAATAGGATAGCTCCCCCACGAGTTGTGCACTATAGAGAATTTGCTTTTGAATACAAAATGCACAAGGTGGGATCACCACTTTCACTATATCTAGAAAACACTAGACAAGAACAAGAAATTAACAAGATCCACAAGTGGTATGGAAGACAACGGGAGTTGACACAAACCTTGGCAAGAGAAAAGGCAAATAAAAACAGAAGCCAATGTAAAGATGATTAATAAATTCTACCACACATAAGTGACTACCAATTGTCAAAATACAAGAAGTATTTGGAAATAATTCCCGGTGGTAGATAACAAGGATATCCAACATCATCTTCACAACAAACACAAGCAAATTCCCACTTGTAGAGCTAACATGTCATCTAGGAACAATATAATTTACAATATCAATTCTAGGAGACAATATCTCAAATGTACACATTTTCTAGGCTCGTAGTATGCACATAGCATATTACTCCCCCATAATGTGATACCAATAAGAACTTAACAAGAGGCAATAAGAGGATCCAACACGAGATAATCAATGTAATTTTTAGAATTTGAATTTCTCATGAGAGATATACCACCTAGCGACTAGATAATCTTGTAATATCAATACTAGATGGTATTCCTCATGTACACACATTTATAGGATTGTGAGGTGCACAAAGCACATCACTCCCCCAAAATGGGATGTTCCATTGATCTCCCACACGAGCCAAGTAGGATACAAATAAGAAGCAAAAAGGCTCAACGCACGACGCACACGTACATGATGTGCAAACCAACACACACATGCAAGGAACAAAACCAAAACATGCAAGGGGGCAAGTAACTTTCCAGGTAAACAATTTAAGTACAAGTTACCGCAAGGAGGCACATTGGATATAAGATAGAAACTTGATAATCCAATTGACCTGGCTTGAGACAAAGAGAATGATGAAGTCCCCTTAATTCTTCATAATGTAGCCAAGCCTCCAATGCCCTCCAACAACACCTATTGACAAAGTTTGAGCTAGTTGGTCCCCAACCAAGTTGGGTCCTAAGAGGTTAGTCACAATAGGCTTGGCTACCCAAATGGTTCTTTGCTTCAAACCACTTTGAGTGCCAACAAACTTGACAAACACATTGCCAACCTTATCCTTCCCAAGAGAATAGACATCATAAATAACAATTGGGTTGGATAAGTTACCACTAGTGCATGAAGAATCAAGGTGACCTTTCTCACGACATAGATAGCAACGTCTACTCTTCACTTTCTTCTCACTTGATTTCTCAACTTGAGAAGCATTAGCTTGAGTCTTCTTGGGAAGAGGCCTTTCTTCAACTTGAGGTTGAGCATGAGAATGCACTTGTAGCCACTTCCCTTGTTGCTTGACACTAATGGCCTTCTTCTTCAATGGGCAAGATCTAACATGATGCCCTTCAATTTTGCACTTGAAGCAAATAATCTTTGCCGAATTCTTGACTTGTTTTTGGCCCTTCTTCTTGTTGATCTTGGACTTCTTCTTCTTGTTGGAGTTGAATCCAAGTCCACCTTTGTCATTGGGGGATTTTTGCACACTCAAGATATTGTTGAGTGTGAATTTTCCTTGATGACTCTTTTCCAAGTCTTTCTTCAAAGAAGTGACTTGGGCCTTGAGCTCTTTGATTTCCTCTACATGGTTAGTCTCAACACAAGTACTAGAGGAAGTATAAGCTTCATCGTTAGAGCAACAAGGCAAGGAAAGCAATTCATCACAAGATGTACCAACATTATGAATAGATGAATTACAAGGACTAGCACTTGGCAATATACTATTTTGATTAGAAGTAGTGCTAGTATCCACATGAGGCTCACTAGATGTTACCTTAGCAATCATGGCCTCATGAGATATCTTTAGCACACTATGGGATACTAGAAGATCATCATGAGAGCTTGAGAGCTTTTCATGACTTTCTTCCAATTTCCCATAATTGCTAGATAGCACCTCAAGTTGAGCCCGTAGCTCAACATTCTCCTTCAAAATGGATGCTTCACAAGTAATAGAGTTAGTAGCACAAGCATCATCATTTACAACAATAGGAGAGGACAACTTGGCAAGCTCTTTTAAATAAGAAGCTTCAAGTTGGGCATGAGACTCGGTGAGTTTGATGAGCTCACCCTTGATGACCCTTGAGCCATTTTCGAGGTGCTCAAAATCCTCAAGGAGTCTAGCATGAGAAACCTCAAGCTTAGCATTTTTAGTTTTGAAATCATTGGCCACCTCAAGAACTCCATCATGAGATTCCCTCACTTTAGATAATTCTAGAGCAAAAGTCTCCTCAAGAGATTCGGAGGTGGTTTGTTCATGTTCAAGAGCTTGAGATAGCTCCGCGATCTCATTTGCGTAATCACGCCCATGAGCTTCCATTCTCTCAATGGTGGCCTCATGCTCCTCTAGATGAGATTCCAACTCCTCAATGTATTTCTTGCCATCAATGGCAATGGACATTATTTCCATGAAGTTGGAACGAGCAATTTTATTTTTATGAAGAGCTTTAAAAATCATTTCCCCCTTAGTTTTTAAGGAGGCAACATTATCATTCTCTTCATCATTATCCTCATCATCATTAGCATCAACATCATCATCAAGAGACATATTGGGGTACAAAGTAGGAGATACCTTTGACGCCTTAGCCATAAGGCAAAAAGCAATAGATGATGATGTAGGATCCCTTGAGGCACCATTAAACACCACATCTTGTTCCATGGAGTGTTTGGTTTCCTCTACATTGTTAGCACAACAATTCGAGGAAATAGATGCATTTTTATCATGGCAGCAAGACATAGCAAGCATATCATCATGAGATTTAGTCAAGCAATTTCTACATGATATGCAAGGACTATCAACACAAGCATGTGAAACATTTGGAGTGCTAGAAGTGTTAAAGTCCAAAGATGAAGCATTGCAATAAGAAAGTGACGAAGGATTATCAACAATAATCCCACTATCATCATTGCAATGGACACCACTACTCACCATGTCATTACCATGTGGCAAACCACTTGTAGGTGAAGTAGAAGAAGTTGAGAAGACAACGCGGCCGGAGGTGGAGGGAGAACAATCATCCTTACAAAACTTGGACACACCATATTTATCTTGAAGCTTTGTCCACAACTCATGAGCATCCCGGAACGGCATGAGTTGAAATATAACTACATTGCTCAAAGCATCGAAAAGCACATTAGAAGCTTGAGCATTGAGATAAGAGTTTTCCTCATCCTCTAAAGATAATCTTTGGGGATCCTTTGGAGGAGAAAAACCCATATCTACAATTCGCTCTAAATTTGGGTCTATGACCCTAAAGAGATTAAGCATGCGAATTACCCAAACATCAAAATTTGTGCCATCAAAACTAAGAGTGTCAGAGAATCCTAATCCTCTAGTCGACATCTTTACTCTCTAGGCGGTTAAGCCCAACAAAGAGAGACGAGGCTCTGATACCAATTGAAAGATCGAGGATGTCGCCTAGAGGGGGGGTGAATAGGCGCTTTAAAATAATTACGGTTTAGACTTGAACAAATGCGGAATAAACCTAACGGTTAGTTTGTCAAGCACAAAACCTAAAACAACTAGGCTCACCTATGTGCACCAACAACTTATGCTAAGCAAGATAAGCAACTATGTGATAGCAAGATATATGACAAAGAACAATATGGCTATCACAAAGTAAAGTGCATAAGTAAAGGGCTCGGGTAAGAGATAACCGAGGCACACGGAGACGATGATGTATCCCGAAGTTCACACCCTTGCGGATGCTAATCTCCGTTTGGAGCGGTGTGGAGGCACAATGCTCCCCAAGAAGCCACTAGGGCCACCGTAATCTCCTCACGCTCTCGCACAATGCAAGATGCCGTGATTCCACTAAGGGACCCTTGAGGGCGGTCACCGAACCCGTACAAATGGCGACCCTTGGGGGCGGTCACCGAACCCGTACACTTTAGCAACCCTTGGGGGCGGTCACCGGAACCCGTCAAATTGCTCGGGGCGATCTCCACAACCTAATTGGAGACCCCGACACTTGCCCGGAGCTTTACACCACAATGATTGAGCTCCGAACACCACCAACCGTCTAGGGCGCCCAAGCACCCAAGAGGAACAAGCTCAAGGGCACCAAGCACCCAAGAGTAATAAGCTTCTCAACTTGTAACTTCCACGTATCACGTGGAGAACTCAAACCGATGCACCAAATGCAATGGCAAGGGCACACGGAGTGCCCAAGTCCTTCTCTCCCAAATCCCACCGAAGCAACTAATGCTAGGGAGGAAAATGAGAGGAAGAACGAAAGAAGAACACGAAGAACTCCAAGATCTAGATCCAAAGGGTTCCCCTCACAAAAAGGAGAAAGTGATTGGTGGAAATGTGGATCTAGATCTCCTCTCTCTTTTCCCTCAAAAACTAGCAAGAATCCATGGAGGGATTGAGAGTTAGCAAGCTCGAAGAAGGTCAACAATGGGGGAAGAACACGAGCTCAAAGGATAAGGTTCATTGGGGAAGAAGACCCCCTTTTATAGGTGGGAAAAAAAATCCAACCATTATGCTCACAACCCGCATAGAGCGGTACTACCGCTCGTCCTCACGGTACTACCGCTAGGGATCGCGGTACTACTGCTTGCGGTACAAAAAATATACTTCCGTACCTACCTCCGTAGGACTTGGGACGAGTTTTTTGGTCCGGAGCGGTACTACCGCTCTAGGAGCCGCGGTAGTACCGCTCTGGAGCGGTAGTAAAAAATTACATCCGCTCCAATTTGCGGTAGTACCGCTGCAGCCTTTTCAGAACACCAAAACTGCGACAACTTTTGCAAACGGACTCCGAATTCGATGAAACCAAGTTTGTTGGAAAGCTAGCGACAAGGGCTAACACAATCTTGAAATAAATACCAATAATAAGCAAATGAGAAAAGGCCCAAAAGAAAATGGTGAGAACCCTTCCTCGGAGAAGACCGGCAAAACCTCCAACACCGAAAACATCATAGAAGACGCATGCAAACTCCGTTTTCGATGAACTCAAGCTTGTCATCAAGATGACCATAAGCTCTAAGACTTACAAAGAGAATCAAACAAGAACCAAGAAACATGATGCAAGGATGCAAGAATCAAACAAGAACCAAGAAACATGAGCCCCCCTTGATAGTACGGCAATCGATCCTATAACCCGGTCTCCCACAACTACCATGAGACCGGTAAAATAGAAAACCTATCAAGGGCAAACCTTTGCCTTGCACATGGTCCACTTGAGATAGATGATGACGATCTTGACTCCCTCAAGTTGGACCACCTTTCTTGATTGCGTTAGCTCGATGAAGACTAGATGATTGCTCCCACATAGTCCACTATGGGTGAGCCACTCTTGGGCACATCTTCACAAGTCCATTGACACCACAATGGATGGCAAAATTCAAGCACTTGATCTCTTCGTGATGCTCCACTTGAACTTGCACATGGCAATCTTGATGACGATCACCACTTGATGCCATCCTTTCCATGGGTTGTATGATATCTTCCACTTGACGCAAGCCCATGGACACATACCTAACACCACATAGAACTCTCACATAGACCATGGGTTAGTACACAAAGTGCAATGGACAATGCTTACCATACCATGGGATCACTTGATCCCTCTCGGTGCATCTTCTACGCTTTATGAGTTAATCAACTTGATTCACTCTTGACTTAGTCTTGATCAACCTTGAATCTTTCCAACTCTCTTTATTTGGATGATGTCTTGAAGGTAAACATGAATGATCACACAATCTTCTTCTTCAAGACATGCTTTCAATAAGCTCAACACTCACATGACCAGTCTTTGGATAATTCCTTAATAGCACTTTGGTCAACTCATAAACTCCTTAAAACCAACACATGGACTTCAAGAAAAGCCTATGGACAAATCCTTAAAATATAACTCAAGACAACCATTAGTCCATAGAGATTGTCAACAATTACCAAAACCAAACATGGGGGCACCGCATGTTCTTTCACTCAGTTGCAAGTCAACCCTCGACACACAACCATGGCCCAATCCATTTTTATGTCGGTTGCAATTACACCCTCGACACGCAACTTGGGGGATGGGGGGCCCTTTTTGTACTAGTTGCAACTCCATCCTTGATACGCAACTTGGGCCCGTCCAATTTTTGTACCAGTTGCTAGATCACCATTGACATATGAATGGGCCCTACCCATTTTTGTCCCAGTTACAAGTCCACCATGGCATGTAAAGTGGGGTGGGGCTTCTTGTCCTAGTTGCAATTCGACCCTTGATGCGCAACTCGGCCCCACCCATTTTTTTTGTCTAAGTTCCAACTCCACCATCGACAAACAACTCGGGACGACATATTTCTTGTCCTAATTAAAAGTACACGTTTGACGCACAACTGGTTAGAAGGGAGGCTTTTTTATTTACTTTTTGCGTTTTATGATGATAAAATATCAAACTAAGGAATGTTATACGTGTGTTTGGGAGCTATCTATTTTTGGGGGAGAGGGGGGGAGTCGTTGTTGCATGTTCATCATTAACTTGCAACTTGTTCTCCACCCTCTAACCCAGCTGCACGACCTTTTTGACACAGAAATGTGTCAAACTATTTGCAAATCTATTTTGTACACATGTTTGACACAGTTTTATGCCAAACAAGAAAAGTAAAATACTTTTATTAGTACTAAACAAAGAAAGAAATATATGGATCACCTTTTTTTCTCCCTCTCCTAAGTGACTAAGCCCTGCAATTCATTTTTGAATTTGAAAGTTTATTGTTATGTGTAGGATACGCACGGAAGGAAGCATGTCATCACACCAGTGCGTGCATTAGTTGATCCTTCAATGAGTGTTGCATGTGCATGCATGTCAAAGTACGTACTATTTTATTTCATATAACAGAAATGTTCCGAATGTTCAAAATACGTTCCCATTTTCAGAATTTGTTCACAAATTCAAAAAAACTGAAGGATATATGCCCTAGAGGCAATATTAAAGTTATTATTTATTTCCTTATATCATGATAAATGTTTATTATTCATGCTAGAATTGTATTAACCGGAAACATGATACATGTGTGAATACATAGACAAACAGAGTGTCAGTAGTATGCCTCTACTTGACTACCTCGTTGATCAAAGATGGTTATGTTTCCTAGCCATTGACATGAGTTGTCATTTGATTAACGGGATCACATCGTTAGGAGAATGATGTGATTGACATGACCCATTCTGTTAGCTTAGCACACGATCGTTTAGTATGTTGCTATTGCTTTCTTCATGACTTATACTTGTTCCTATGACTATGAGATTATGCAACTCCCGTTTACCGGAGGAACACTTTGTGTGCTACCAAACGTCACAATGTAACTGGGTGGTTATAAAGATGCTCTACAGGTGTCTCCGAAGGTACATGTTGGGTTGGCGTATTTCGAGATTAGGATTTTTCACTCCGATTGTCAGAGAGGTATCTCTGGGCCATCTCGGTAATGCACATCACTTAAGCCTTGCAAGTATTGCAACTAATGAGTTAGTTGCGGGATGATGTATTATGGAACGAGTAAAGAGACTTGCCGGTAACGAGATTGAACTAGGTATTGAGATACCGACGATCGAATCTCGGGCAAGTAACATACCGATGACAAAGGGAACAACGTATGTTGTTATGCGGTCTGACTGATAAAGATCTTCGTAGAATATGTAGGAGCCAATATGAGCATCCAGGTTCCGCTATTGGTTATTGATCGGAGACACGTCTCGGTCATGTCTACATAGTTCTCGAACCCGTAGGGTCCGCACGCTTAACGTTACGATGACAGTTATATTATGAGTTTATATGTTTTGATGTACCAAAGGTTGTTCAGAGTCCCGGATGTGATCACGGACATGACGAGGAGTCTCGAAATGGTCGAGACATGAAGATTGATATATTGGACGACTATATTCAGACACCGGAAGTGTTCCGGAGAAGTTTCGGATTAAACCGGAGTGCCGGAGGGTTATCGGAACCCCCGGGAAAAAAAATCTAATGGGCCTCGATGGGCCTTAGTGGATAGAGAGGGGCGGCCTAGCGCAGGCCGGGCGCCCCTCCCCCTCTGGTCTGAATTGGACTAGGAGAGGGGGGGCGGCGCCCCCCTTTCCTTCTCCCTCTCCCTCTCCTTCCTTCCCCCTCTCTCCCTTTAGGTGGAAACCTACTAGGACTTGGAGTCCTAGTAGGATTCCCCTCTTGGGGGCGCGCCATAGAGGGCCGGCCGGCCTCCCCCTTGCTCCTTTATATACGGGGACAGGGGAAACCCCAAAGACACAACAATTGATCTGTTTGATCTTTTAGCCGTGTGCGGTGCCCCCTCCACCATAGTCCACCTCGATAATACTGTAGCGGTGCTTAGGCGAAGCCCTGCATCAGTAGAACATCAACATCGTCACCACGCCGTCGTGCTGACAAAACTCTCCCTCAACACTCGGTTTGATCGGAGTTCGAGGGACGTCATCGGGCTGAACGTGTGCTGAACTCGGAGGTGTCGTACGTTCGGTACTTGATCGGTCGGATCGTGAAGACGTATGACTACATCAACCACGTTTTGCTAACGCTTCCGCTTTCGGTCTACGAGGGTACGTGGACAACACTCTCCCCTCTCGTTGCTATGCATCACCATGATCTTGCGTGTGCGTAGGAATTTTTTTGGAAATTACTACGTTCCCCAACAGTGGTATCAGAGCCTGGTTTTATGCGTAGATGTCATATGCACGAGTAGAACACAAGTGAGTTGTGGGCGATATAAGTCATACTGCTTACCAGCATGTCATACTTTGGTTCGTCATTATTGTTGGATGAAGCGGCCCGGACCGGCATTACGCGTACGCTTACACGAGACTGGTTCTACCGACGTGCTTTGCACACAGGTGGCTGGCGGGTGTCAGTTTATCCAACTTCAGTTGAACCGAGTGTGGCTACGCCCGGTCCTTGTGAAGGTTAAAACAACACCAACTTGACAAACTATCGTTGTGGTTTTGATGTGTAGGTAAGAACGGTTCTTGCTAAGCTCGTAGCAGCCACGTAAAATTTTGCAACAACAAAGTAGAGGACGTCTAACTTGTTTTTGCAGGGCATGTTGTGATGTGATATGGTAAAGACGTGATACTATATTTTATTGTATGAGATGATCATGTTTTGTAACCGAGTTATCGGCAACTGGCAGGAGCCATATGGTTGTCGCTTTATTGTATGCAATGCAATCGCCCTGTAATGCTTTACTTTATCACTAAGCGGTAGCGATAGTCGTAGAAGCATAAGATTGGCGAGACGACAATGATGCTACGATGGAGATCAAGGTGTCGCGCCGGTGAAGATGGTGATCATGGAGGTGCTTCGGAGATGGAGATCACAAGCACAATATGATGATGGCCATATCATATCGCTTATATTGATTGCATGTGATGTTTATCTTTTACGCATCTTATCTTGCTTGGATTGATGGTAGCATTATAAGATGATCTCTCACTAAATTTTAAGATAAAAAGTGTTCTCCCTGAGTATGCACCGTTGCCAAAGTTCGTCGTTCCCAAACACCACGTGATAATTGATACGTCTCCAACGTATCTACTTTTCCAAACACTTTTTCCCTTGTTTTGGACTCTAACTTGCATGATTTGAATGAAACTAACCCGGACTCACGCTGTTTTCAGCAGAACTGCCATGATGTTGTTTTATGTGTAGAAAACAAAACTTCTCGGAATGTCCTGGAAATCCACGGAGGCACTTTTCAGAATTAATAAGATTTTTGGCGAAAGAATCAAGGCTAGGGGGCCCACAGGCTGTCCACGAGACAGGGGGGCGCCCCCCCCCCCTAGGACGTGCCCTCCTATCTCGTGGGCCCCCTGGATACCTCCCGACCTCAACTCCAACTCCATATATACCGTCTCGAGGAGAAAAAATCAAGGAGAAAGTTTCATCACGTTTCACGACACGGAGCCGCCGCCAAGCCCTAATCTCTCTCGGGAGGGCTGATCTGGAGTCCGTTCGGGGCTCCGGAGAGGGGGATTCGTCGCCGTCGTCATCATCAACCATTCTCCATCACCAATTTCATGATGCTCACCGCCGTGCATGAGTAATTCCATTGTAGGCTTGCTGGACGGTGATGGGTTGGATGAGATTTACCATGTAATCAAGTTAGTTTTGTTAGGGTTTGATCCCTAGTATCCACTATGTTCTGAGATTGATGTTTCTATGACTTTGCTATGCTTAATGCTTGTCACTAGGGCCCGAGTGCCATGATTTCAGATCTGAACCTATTATGTTTTCATGAATATATGTGTGTTCTTGATCCTATCTTGCAAGTCTATAGTCACCTATTATGTGTTATGATCCGACAACCCCGAAGTGACAATAATCGGGATACTTCTCGGTGATGACCGTAGTTTGAGGAGTTCATGTATTCACTATGTGCTTATGCTTTGTTCCGGTTCTCTATTAAAAGGAGGCCTTAATATCCCTTAGTTTCCGTAAGGACCCCGCTGAACACGGGAGGGTAGGACAAAAGATGTCATGCAAGTTCTTTTCCATAAGCACATATGACTATTTACGGAATACATGCCTACATTACATTGATGAATTGGAGCTAGTTCTATATCACCCTATGTTATAACTGTTGCATGAGGAATCGCATCCGGCATAATTATCCATCATTGATCCATTGCCTACAAGCTTTTCATATATTGTTCTTCGCTTATTTACTTTTCCGTTGCTATTGTTACAACTACTACAAAAACCAAAACATTTATCCTTACTTTTGCTACCGCTACTATTATTATCATACCACTTTTGCTACTAAACACTTTGCTGCAGATACTAAGTTATCCAGGTGTGGTTGAATTGACAACTCAACTACTAATACTCAAGAATATTCTTTGGCTCCCCTTGTGTCGAATCAATAAATTTGGGTTGAATACTCTACCCTCGAAAGCTGTTGCGATCCCCTATAATTGTGGGTTATCAAGACTAATTTCTGGCGCCATTGCCGGGGAGCATAGCTCTATTCTCTAAGTCACTTGTGATTTATATCTGTTGATCACTATGAAGAACTTGAAAGACGATCGAACTACTATTTTGCCCTCAACTACGAGGGGAGGTAAGGAACTGCCATCTCGCTCTGCACTAGATTCTCCTTCCGTTATTAGTAGGCTTGCGACACCTAAACCTGCTACTACTATGAATTCTGATATGTCGCATGTTATTGATGATGCCACTTCTGCTATGCATGATGAAACTACTTCTGTGCTTGATACTACTGTGCCATTAGGTGAATTTCTAGATGAACAACTTGCTAGATTTAGGGGGAATGAAAATATTGAAGAACCTATTATTGATGATAGTGATGATGAAGGTCCCCCCAATGATTATGTTTTACCTGTTGTTCCTAAGGGTTATATTATGCATGAAACAACTGCTATGGAAATTCTTGCTTGCAATGATAGAAATGATCTTAAGAAATTATTAGCTAAATGGAAACAGGAGCCTCTTAATGCTAGAATGAAACCCGATCCTGCTTTTGCTACTTCACCTATCTGTGTTACTGATAAGAATTATGAATTCTCTGTTGATCCTGATATTATTACTTTAGTTGAATCTGATCCTTTTTATGGCCTTGAATTTGAAACTGTTGTGGCACATCTTACCAAGTTGAATGATATAGCCACCCTATTTACTCATGATGAGAAGTCTCGCTATTTATATATCCTTAAGATATTTCCTTTCTCATTAAAGGGTGATGCTAAGATTTGGTATAATTCTCTTGCTCCTGGTTGTGTGCGTAGTCCCCAGGATATGATTTATTACTTCTCTGCTAAATATTTCCCTGCTCATAAGAAACAAGCTGCCTTGCAGGAAATATATAATTTTTTGCAAATCAAAGAAGAGAGTCTCCCACAAGATTAGGGGAGGCTTCTCCGGTTACTTAATGCTTTGCCTAATCATCCTCTTAAGAAAAATGAAATACTTGATATCTTTTATAATGGACTAACCGATGCTTCCAAGGACCACTTGGATAGTTGTGCTGGTTGTGTTTTCAGGGAAAGAACAGTCGACGAAGCTAAAATATTATTGAATAATATGTTGACTAATGAAAATAATTGGACTCTTCCTGAGCTAGTTCCTGAAGTAATTCCTGAACTAATTAATCCAACTCCTGAGCCTATTCCTAAACCCACTCCAAAGAAGAGGGTGTATTATTTCTCAATCCTGAAGATATGCAAGAGGCAAAGAAATCAATGAAAGAAAAAGGTATTAAAGCTGAAGAAGTTAAGAATTTACCTCCTATTGAAGAAATACATGGTCTTAATTTACCGCCTGAAGAACCACATTGTCTTGATAACTCGACACAGGTAGTAAAGGTAAATTCTCTCTATAGATATGATAAAGTTGAAGTACCCTCTACTAAATTTCATAGCCCTTGCTTAGATGAATTTGATGACTTTATGGCTAGACAAGAAAGTTTTAATGCTTATGTTGGTAGAGAGTTAAAGAATAATGCTTTTGAGATAGGACGCGTAGGTGATAATCTGGCTAGAGTTAAAGATGAACTTCACTGCGTTAGCAAATATGCTTCTATGGTTGCTACTCAAGCTGAGCAAGTACTTAAAGCTCAAAATGATTTGCTTGATGAATTAAATAATAAAAATGACTTTCCTGTTAGAGTGGCTACTAGAACTAGTAGAATGACTCAGGAACCTTTGTATCCTGAAGGCCACCCTAAGAGAATCGAGCAAGATTCTCAGAGAAACAATTTAGAGGCACCTAGTTTCTTCTAAAAAGAAGAAGAAGAAAAATGATAGAACTTTGCATGCTTCTAGTGAACCTACTGTAGACACACCTGAGAATCCCAATGATATTTCTATTTCTGATGCTGAAACACAATCAGGTGATGAACATGAACCTAGTGATAATGTTAATGATAATGTTTGTTGGAAATATGCCCTAGAGGCAATAATAAAAGTATTATTATTATATTTCCTTGTTCATGATAATTGTCTTTTATTCATGCTATAACTGTATTATCCGGAAATCGTAATACACGTGTGAATACATAGACCACAATCTGTCCCTGGTGAGCCTCTAGTTGACTAGCTCGTTGTGATCAACAGATAGTCATGGTTTCCTGGCTATGGACATTGGATGTCGTTGATAACGGGATCACATCATTAGGAGAATGATGTGATGGCCAAGACCCAATCCTAAGCCTAGCACAAAGATCGTGTAGTTCGTATGCTAAAGCTTTTCTAATGTCAAGTATCTTTTCCTTAGACCATGAGATTGTGCAACTCCCGGATACCGTAGGAATGCTTTGGGTGTACCAAACGTCACAACGTAACTGGGTGGCTATAAAGGTGCATTACAGGTATCTCCAAAAGTGTCTGTTGGGTTGGCACGAATCGAGACTGGGATTTGTCACTCCGTGTAAACGGAGAGGTATCTCTGGGCCCACTCGGTAGGACATCATCATAATGTGCACAATGTGATCAAGGAGTTGATCACGGGATGATGTGTTACGGAACGAGTAAAGAGACTTGTCGGTAACGAGATTGAACAAGGTATCGGGATACCGACGATCGAATCTCGGGCAAGTATCGTACCGATAGACAAAGGGAATTGTATACGGGATTGATTAAGTCCTTGACATCGTGGTTCATCCGATGAGATCATCGTGGAACATGTGGGAGCCAACATGGGTATCCAGATCCCGCTGTTGGTTATTGACCGGAGAGTCATCTCGGTCATGTCTGCATGTCTCCCGAACCCGTAGGGTCTACACACTTAAGGTTCGGTGATGCTAGGGTTATAGAGATATTAGTATGCGGTAACCCGAAAGTTGTTCGGAGTCCCGGATGAGATCCCGGACGTCACGAGGAGTTCCGGAATGGTCCGGAGGTAAAGAATTATATATAGGAAGTGCTATTTCGGCCATCGGGACAAGTTTCGGGGTCATCGGTATTGTACCGGGACCACCGGAAGGGTCCCGGGGGTCCACCGGGTGGGGCCACCTGCCCCGGGGGGCCACATGGGCTGTAGGGGGTGCGCCTTGGCCTACATGGGCCAAGGGAACCAGCCCCAAGAGGCCCATGCGCCAAGAGAAGAGAAAAAGGGGAGAGTCCTAAAGGGGGAAGGCACCTCCGAGGTGCCTTGGGGAGGATGGACTCCTCCCCCCCTTGGCCGCACCCTTTCCTTGGAGGAAGGGGCAAGGGCTGCGCCTCCCCCCTCTCCCTTGGCCCTATATATAGTGGGGAAAAGGAGGAGCAACTATACCTAAGGCCTGGCGCCTCCCTCTCCCTCCCGTGACACATCTTCCTCCTCCCGCAGCGCTTAGCGAAGCCCTGTTGGAATCCCGCTACTTCCACCACGCCGTCGTGCTGCTGGATCTCCATCAACCTCTCCCTCCTCCTTGCTGGATCAAGGCATGGGAGACGTCTCCGTTCCGTACGTGTGTTGAACGCGGAGGTGCCGTCCGTTCGGCACTAGGATCATCGGTGATTTGAATCACGACGAGTACGACTCCATCAACCCCGTTCACTTGAACGCTTCCGCTTAGCGATCTACAAGGGTATGTAGATGCACTCTCCTTCCCCTCGTTGCTAGTCTCTCCATAGATAGATCTTGGTGACACGTAGGAAAATTTTGAATTTCTGCTACGTTCCCCAACAGTGGCATCATGAGCTAGGTCTATGCGTAGTTACTATGCACGAGTAGAACACAAAGTAGTTGTGGGTGTTGATTTTGTTCAATATGCTTGCCGTTACTAGTCCTATCTTGATTCGGCGGCATCGTGGGATGAAGCGGCCCGGACCGACCTTACACGTACTCTTACGTGAGACTGGTTCCACCGACTGACATGCACTAGATGCATAAGGTGGCTAGCGGGTGTCTGTCTCTCCTACTTTAGTCGGATCGGATTCGATGAAAAGGGTCCTTATGAAGGGTAAATAGCAATTGGCATATCACGTTGTGGTCTTTGCGTAGGTAAGAAACGTTCTTGCTAGAAACCCGTGGCAGCCACGTAAAACATGCAAACAACAATTAGAGGACGTCTAACTTGTTTTTGCAGGGTATGCTATGTGATGTGATATGGCCAAAAAGGATGTGATGAATGATATATGTGATGTATGAGATTGATCATGTTCTTGTAATAGGAATCACGACTTGCATGTCGATGAGTATGACAACCGGCAGGAGCCATAGGAGTTGTCTTAATTTATTTATGACCTGCGTGTCAACATAAACGTCATGTAATTACTTTACTTTATTGCTAACCGTTAGCTGTAGTAGTAGAAATAATAGATGACGTGAAAACTTCATGGAGACACGATGATGGAGATCATGATGATGGAGATCATGGTGTCATGCTGGTGACGATGATGATCATGGAGCCCCGAAGATGGAGATCAAAAGGAGCAAAATGATATTGGCCATATCATGTCACTATTTGATTGCATGTGATGTTTATCATGTTTATGCATCTTATTTGCTTAGAACGACGGTAGTAAATAAGATGATCCCTCATTAAAATTTCAAGAAGTGTTCTCCCCTAACTGTGCACCATTGCTACAGTTCGTCGCTTCGAAGCACCACGTGATGATCGGGTGTGATAGATCCTTACGTTCACATACAACGGGTGTAAGACAGATTTACACATGCAATACACTTAGGGTTAACTTGACGAGCCTAGCATGTACAGACATGGCCTCGGAACATGGAGACTGAAAGGTCGAGCATGAGTCATATAGAAGATACGATCAACATGAAGATGTTCACCGACGTTGGCTAGTCCGTCTCACGTGATGATCGGACACGGCCTAGTTAACTCGGATCATGTAATCACTTAGATGACTAGAGGGATGTCTATCTGAGTGGGAGTTCATAAGATGAACTTAATTATCCTGAACATAGTCAAAAGATCTTCGCAAATTATGTCGTAGCTCACGCTATAGTTCTACTGTTTAGATATGTTCTCATTAGTTGAAAGTTGATAGTAGCAATTATGCGGACTAGGTCCGTAAACTGAGGATTGTCCTCATTGCTTCATAGAAGGCTTATGTCCTTAATGCACCGCTCAGTGTGCTGAACCTCGAACGTTGTATGTGGATGTTGCGAACATCTGACATACACATTTTGATAACTACGTGATAGTTCAGTTAAACGGTTTGGAATTGAGGCACCAAAGACGTTTTTGAAACGTCGCGAAACATATGAGATGTTTTGAGGGTTGAAATTGGGATTTCAGGCTCGTGCCCACGTCAAGAGGTATGAGACCTCCGACGATTTTCTTAGCCTGCAAACTAAGGGAGAAAAGCTCAATTGTTGAGCTTGTGCTCAGATTGTCTGAGTACAACAATCATTTGAATCGAGTGGGAGTTAATCTTCCAGATGAGATAATGATGTTTCTCCGAAGTCATTACCACCAAGCTGCTAGAGCTTCGTGATGAACTATAACATATCAGGGGTAGATATGATGATCCTTGAGGTATTCACGATGTTTGACACCGCGAAAGTAGAAATCAAGAAGGAGCATCAATTGTTGATGGTTGGAAAAACCACTAGTTTCAAGAAGGGCAAGGGCAAGAAGGGATACTTCATGAAACGGCAAATCAGCTGCTGCTCTAGTGAAGGAACCCAAGGTTAAACCCAAACCCGAGACTAAGTGCTTCTGTAATAAGGGGAACAACCACTGGAGCAGAATTACCCTAGATACTTGGTAGATGAGAAGGTTGGCAAGGTCGATAGAAGTATATTGGATATACATTGTGTTAATGTGTACTTTACTAGTACTCCTAGTAGCACCAGGGTATTAGATACCGGTTCGGTTGCTAAGTGTTAGTAACTCGAAATAAAAGCTACGGAATAAACGGAGACTAGCTAAAAGTGAGCTGACGATATGTGTTGGAAGTGTTTCCAATGTTGATATGATCAAGCATCGCACGCTCCCTCTACCATCGAGATTGGTGTTTGCATTGAGCATAGACATGATTGGATTATGTCTATCGCAATACAGTTATTCATTTAAGGAGAATAATGGTTACTCTGTTTATATGAATAATATCTTCAATGGTCTTGCACCTAAAATGAATGGTTTATTGAATCTCGATCGTAGTGATACACATGTTCATGCCAAAAGATAGTAATGATAGTACCACCTACTTGTGGCACTACCACGTAAGTCATATCGGTATAAAACGCATGAAGAAGCTCCATGTTGATGGATCTTTGGGCTCACTCGTTTTTGAAAAGTTTGAGACATGCGAACCATGTCTATTGGTGTATATGCATGAAGAAACTCCATGCAAATGGACCGTTTGAACTCACTTGATTTTGAATCACTTGAGACATGCAAATCATACAACATGGGCAAGATGACTGAAAGCCTCGTTTTCAGTAAAATGGAACTAGAAAGCAACTTGTTGGAAGTAATACATTTTGATGTGTGCAGTCCAATGAGTGCTGAGGCATGTAGTGGATATCGTTATGTTCTTACTTCACAGATGATTTGAGTAGATGTTGAGTATATTTACTTGATGAATCACGAGTCTGAATTATTGAAAGGTTCAAGTAATTTCAGAGTGAAGTAGAAGATCATTGTGACAAGAGGATAAAATGTCTATGATATGATCATAGAGATGAATATCTGAGTTACGAGCTTTGGCACGCAATTAAGACATTATGGAAATTGTTTCACAATTAATACCGCCTGGAACACCATAGTTTGATGGTGTGTCCGAACATCATAGTTGCACCCTATTGGATATGGTGCATACCATGATGTCTCTTATCGAATTACCACGATAGTTTATGGGTTAGGCGTTAGAGACAACCACATTCACTCTAAATAGGGCACCACGTAATTCCGATGAGATGACACCGTATGAACTATGGTTTAGAGAAACCTGAGCTGTCATTTCTTAAAAGTTTGGGGCTGCGACGCTTATGTGGAAAAGTTTCAGGCCGATAAGCTCGAACCCAAAGCGGATGAATGCATCTTCATAGGACACCCAAAGACAGTTGGGTATACCTCCTGTCTCAGATCCGAAAGCAATAAGGGATTGTTTCTAGAATCGGGTCCTTTCTCGAGGAAAAGTTTCTCTCGAAAGAATTGAGTGGGAGGATGGTGGAGGCTTGATGGGGTTATTGAACCGTCTCTTCAACTAGTGTATGGCAGGGCACAGGGAGTTGTTCCTGTGGCACCTACACCAATTGAAGTGGAAGCTTATGATATTGATCATGAGACTTCGGATCAAGTCACTACCAAATCTCGTGGGATGACAAGGATGCATACTACTTCAAAGTGGTACGTAATCCTGTCTTGGAAGTCATGTTGCTAGACAACAATGAACCTACGAGCTATGGAGAAGCGATGGTGGGCCCGGATTCCGACGAATGGCTCAAAGCCATATAATCCGAGAAAGGATCCATATATGAAAACAAAGTGTAGACTTTGGCAGAACAGCTCGATGGTCGTAAGGCTGTTGAGTGCAGATGGATTTTAAAAGGAAGACGGACAATGATGGTAAGTATCACCATTAAGAAAACTCGACTTGTCATTAAGATGTTTTTCGACAAGTTCAAGGAGTTGACTACGATGAGACTTTCTCACTCGTAGTGATGCTAAGAGTCTGTTGGAATTATATTAGCAATTACTGCATCATTTATGAAATCTTGCAGATAGGATGTCAAAACATTGTTTCCTCGACGACTTTTCTTGAGGAAAGGTTGTATGTGATACAACCGGAAGGTTTTGTCAATCCTGAAAGATGCTAATAAGTATGCAAAGCTCTAGTAATCCTTCTAAGGACTGGAGTAAGCATCTCGGAGTTGGAACGTATGCTTTGATGATGATCAAAGATTTTGGGTTTATACAAAGTTTATGAGAAACTTGTATTTCCAAAGAAGTGAGTGGGAGCACTATAGAATTTCTGATGAGTATATGTTGTTGACATATTAATGATCAGAAAAGATGTAGAATTTCTAGAAAGCATATAGGGTTATTTGAAAGGTGTTTTTCAATAGAAAGCCTAGATTAAGCTACTTGAGCATTGAGCATCAAGATCTATAAGGATAGATCAAAATGCTTAATAGTACTTTCAAATGAGCACATACCTTGACATGATCTTGAAGGTGTTCAAGATGGATTAGTCAAAGAAGGAGTTCTTGCCTGAGTTGTAAGGTATGAAGTTAAGACTTAAAGCTCGACCATGGCAGAATAGAGATAAAGGACTAAGGTTGTCCCCTATGCATAAGATGTAGGCTCTACAGTATGCTATGCTGTGTACCGCACCTGAAGTGTGCCTTGCCATGAGTCAGTCAAGGGGTACAAGAGTGATCCAAGAATGGATCACGGGACAGCGGTCAAAGTTATCCTTAGTAATTAGTGGACTAAGGAATTTTCTCGATTATGGAGGTGGTAAAGGGGTTCGTCGTAAAGGGTTACGTCGATGCAAGCTTAACACCTATCCGGATAGCTCTGAGTAGAGATACCGGATACGTATAATGGAGCAACTATTTAGAATAGCTCCAAGTAGAACAGTTATTTGGAATAGCTCCAAATAGAACGTGGTAGCTGCATCTAGGAGATGACATAGAGATTTGTAAAGCACACACGGAGCTGAAAGGTTCAGACCCGTTGACTATAACATCTCTCACAAGCATAACATGATCAAACCTAGAACTCATCGAGTGTTAATCACATGGTAATGTGAACTAGATTATTGACTCTAGTAAACTCTTTGGGTGTTAGTCACATGGGGATGTGACCTTGAGTGTTAATCACATATCGATGTGAACTAGATTATTGACTCTAGTGCAAGTGGGAGACTGTTGGAAATATGCCCTAGAGGCAATAATAAAAGTATTATTATTATATTTCCTTGTTCATGATAATTGTCTTTTATTCATGCTATAACTGTATTATCCGGAAATCGTAATACACGTGTGAATACATAGACCACAATCTGTCCCTGGTGAGCCTCTAGTTGACTAGCTCATTGTGATCAACAGATAGTCATGGTTTCCTGGCTATGGACATTGGATGTCGTTGATAACGGGATCACATCATTAGGAGAATGATGTGATGGACAAGACCCAATCCTAAGCCTAGCACAAAGATCATGTAGTTCGTATGCTAAAGCTTTTCTAATGTCAAGTATCTTTTCCTTAGACCATGAGATTGTGCAACTCCCGGATACCGTAGGAATGCTTTGGGTGTACCAAACGTCACAACGTAACTGGGTGGCTATAAAGGTGCATTACAGGTATCTCCAAAAGTGTCTGTTGGGTTGGCACGAATCGAGACTGGGATTTGTCACTCCGTGTAAACGGAGAGGTATCTCTGGGCCCACTCGGTAGGACATCATCATAATGTGCACAATGTGATCAAGGAGTTGATCACGGGATGATGTGTTACGGAACGAGTAAAGAGACTTGCCGGTAACGAGATTGAACAAGGTATCGGGATACCGACGATCGAATCTCGGGCAAGTATCGTACCGATAGACAAAGGGAATTGTATACGGGATTGATTAAGTCCTTGACATCGTGGTTCATCCGATGAGATCATCGTGGAACATGTGGGAGCCAACATGGGTATCCAGATCCCGCTGTTGGTTATTGACCGGAGAGTCATCTCGGTCATGTCTGCATGTCTCCCGAACCCGTAGGGTCTACACACTTAAGGTTCGGTGATGCTAGGGTTATAGAGATATTAGTATGCGGTAACCCGAAAGTTTTTCGGAGTCCCGGATGAGATCCCGGACGTCACGAGGAGTTCCGGAATGGTCCGGAGGTAAAGAATTATATATAGGAAGTGCTATTTCGGCCATCGGGACAAGTTTCGGGGTCATCGGTATTGTACCGGGACCACCGGAAGGGTCCTGGGGGTCCACCGGGTGGGGCCACCTGCCCCGGGGGGGGGCACATGGGCTGTAGGGGGTGCTCCTTGGCATACATGGGCCAAGGGCACCAGCCCCAAGAGGCCCATGCGCCAAGAGAAGAGAAAAAGGGGAGAGTCCTAAAGGGGGAAGGCACCTCCGAGGTGCCTTGGGGAGGATGGACTCCTCCCCCCCTTGGCCGCACCCTTTCCTTGGAGGAAGGGGCAAGGGCTGCGCCTCCCCCCTCTCCCTTGTCCCTATATATAGTGGGGAAAAGGAGGAGCAACTATACCTAAGGCCTGGCGCCTCCCTCTCCCTCCCGTGACACATCTTCCTCCTCCCGCAGCGCTTAGCGAAGCCCTGTTGGAATCCCGCTACTTCCACCACGCCGTCGTGCTGCTGGATCTCCATCAACCTCTCCCTCCTCCTTGCTGGATCAAGGCATGGGAGACGTCTCCGTTCCGTACGTGTGTTGAACGCGGAGGTGCCGTCCGTTCGGCACTAGGATCATCGGTGATTTGAATTACGACGAGTACGACTCCATCAACCCCGTTCACTTGAACGCTTCCGCTTAGCGATCTACAAGGGTATGATAAGAGAGATTTTGGTGACACGTAGGAAAATTTTGAATTTCTGCTACGTTCCCCAACAATGTTCATGTTGATTCTCAACCTAGTAAAGACAATGATGTAGAGATTGAACCTGCCGTTGATCTTGATAACCCGCAATCAAAGAATCAACGTTATGATAAGAGAGATTTTGTTGCTAGGAAGCACAGTAAAGAAAGAGAACCATGGGTTCAGAAACCCATGCCCTTTCCTCCTAAACCATCCAAGTCAAAGGATGATGAGGATTTCGAGCGCTTTGCTAAAATGATTAGACCTATTTTCTTATGTATGCGCTTAACTGATATGCTTAAAGTAAATCCTTATGCTAAGTATATGAAGGATATCATCACAAATAAAAGAAAGATACCGGAAGCTGAAATTTCCATCATGCTTGCTAATTACACTTTTAAGGGCGGAATACCAAAGAAACTTGGAGATCCGGGTGTACCAACTATACCATGCTCTATTAAAATAAATTATGTTACAACTGCTTTATGTGATCTTGGAGCCGGTGTTAGTGTTATGCCTCTCTCTTTATATCGTAGACTTGAATTGAATAAGTTGACACCTACTGAGATATCTTTGCAAATGGCCGATAAATCAACTGCTATACCTGTCGGTATTTGTGAGGATGTGCCTGTTGTGGTTGCAAATGTCACCATCTTAACGGACTTTGTTATTCTTGATATTCCTGAGGACGATAGTATGTCTATTATCCTTGGTAGACCTTTTCTTAATACTGCAGGGGCTGTTATTGATTGCAACAAAGGCAATGTCACTTTTCATGTTAATGGTAATGAGCACACGGTACACTTTCCGAGGAAACAATCTCAAGTTCATAGCATCAATTCTATTGAAAAAGTTCCAACTATTATTTTTTGAGGTTTTGAATTTCCTCTCCCTACTGTCAAGAAAAAGTATGATATTCTTATTATTGGGGATTTTCATATCCCCGTTGAGGTAACTTAGTGTTATTCGAAATTTCTCCAGTTCCGTGTTATTCGGAATGAGTTTGTTAACAAGACTTGATCAACCTTGTTAGTGGGTCCATTTTGATGATCACGAGATGGATGAAACTAGAAGGCACAACCTTCTGTACCCTCTTTTTACCTTCTGTTATTTAGATTAAATAAAGCAAAAATAGTATTATCCGTCTGTTTTCTGAATTAGCCGTGCATTAAAAAATAGTCTGAAAATAAAAGTGCTCCAAATGCCCTGCAAATTTAGTATGATTTTTTCTGGAATATTCGAGGATTTTAGGCACTAAAAACACTACAAAAGGGGCAAGCACCAGGCCACGAGAGAGGAGGGCCCCCCCTGTAGGGCGCGCCCCCCTGTCTCGTGGGCCCTGGTGGACCCCTCCACTTATGCCAGCACCCACACACTTCATCTTCTACCCAAAAAAATCCCCATCCAGCTCAACCCCGAGTTCTAGCTCGTTTTGCTTCGATTTTCGATCTCTTAGCTCAAAGCTCCATTCGCAAAACTGCTTTGGGAGATTGTTGCTTGGTATGTGACTCCTCCATTGGTCCAAATAGTTTTTGTTCTAGTGCTTTATTCATTGCAAATTTGTGCTGCATAGGTGACCATGTTCTTGAGCTTGCATGTTAAATTTTTGAGGTCCCAAGCAATTCCAATGCATGATATAGGCTCTAGGCACTTGTAGGAGTAGTTGCTATCAATCTTGTTTAGTTTTATTCACTTTTATTTTGAAATTACTAAAAATTTCAGAAATTTTCAGAAAATGTTAAGGAGGTTCTTTAAAGGCTCTTCTAGCCAAAGCTCCAAGGAAAAACAAGACAAAGAGAAGGAAAACCACAAGTATAATCTTCCTCGCTTAGCGGAAGTACGGTCATGTGACTGGCCGTGTGAGGATTTCTTGAAAGAAGCCGGAATTCATGAAGACTTTTATGCTTTAATCGGGACTGCAGGCCTCACTGGTTTCATGAACGACCGAATTGATCTGTATCTCTTACTTACCAATACTTTCGTGCAAAACTTTTATTATTATCCTAAGAAGTCGCCGCCTGTAGTATCATTTCATTTATATGATGAATTCAAATAAATGTCTTTACGTGATTTTTGCGGTGTGTGTAGGATACCTTATGAGGGAGAATTAGAGGAACCCCATCATGAAGATGTGGATGGTTTCGTTAAAACTATTGTTGTAGAAGAGCCAAAGAAGGGCTCTGAGGCAAAAGTCTCTAGCATACACTTTCCTGTTTTACGCTACTTTGCCTTATTTGCTAGTAGATGCTTGATTGGTCGTGGGAATAGTGGAAACTTGAGCGTTCTAGATATTATTATTCTTCAACATGCTTTGCTGGGAGACAATACTTTTAGTATGGGTGTCGTCGTTGCTAAACGGCTAGCCCTGAATTGTACAAAAGGCCATATTTGGAGGTATCTATGCTGCACGTCTTGCTGAACATTTTCAGATACCCATTAGGCACCTTGAGGAGGAGGAGACAAAATTACCTCATCACATTTTAGATTACAAGAGCATGGTAGCACACAAGTTTATTGTTGACAACGAAGAGAAGATGCTCTTGTATAGACTTAGATTCAATAAGAAACACTTTGAGCTTATTATTTTGCCTGCACCTCTGTTATTTGACTTGCTTGCAGAAAATCGCCTTGTTACGCCGGAAGCGGTGAACAACCATCTAGCCCAAGCTTTTACTCCGGAACCTGAACCTGAGCCGGAACCTGAATTGGACCCTTATCGTGCATCATCTTTCCAGTGGGATCCGGAGATGACCAACCAGTGGTATCCTGATTACACCTCCCACTACACCGGGGAGAGTAGCGGCGGTCCTTGGTATTAGACCAACTTAGGCCAAAAGCCTAAGCTTGGGGAAGTACGTATTTCTCACTGACTTTACATTCATGTTCACACACTAGTCGTCGGTGCTCACACTCTTTCATTGTATTATCCATGTTAGTTTAAATTTCTTTTTCTAGTTTTCTTCTTGTGTGTTTGTTAAACCTTAAGAAAAACCAAAAAAAATTAGTTAGTTTAATTTCCTTTCTTGTAGTAGAAATTAAAATGGAAACCCCCAAAAGATTTCTCGTTCTTCTTTTACTTGTTGGGAGCTTTCCCGTGTAAGTAGTTTTATTTTCTTTTCTTTCCTTTGGGGGTCGAGAAGACCATATTGAAAATGCTTAGTGGCTCTTATATGCATGATTGTTTATTTAACTTAGAGCCCATATTACTTGTCTTCTCTCTTGAGTTGAATGCTTGCAGACTCCAGCTTAGTCCAATACACGCGCACTCTTATTATTATACACATCATTCGGTCGTGCAAGTGAAAGGCAATAATGACGATATATGATGGACTTATTGGGATGAGAAAAGCTGGTATGAACTCAACCTCTCTTGTTTTTGTAAATATGATGATTCATCGTTCCTGAGTCGGCTATTATGAAGTAAACATATTTGCAATGACATTTAGAGATTATAGTTGCTTGTGCCATTCTTGATTAGCTATGAGTTATAATGGTTTACCTTGCATGCCAACATGCTATTAGAATAATTATGATGTGGTATGATGGGATGGTATCCTCCTTTGAATGTATTAAGTGATCCGACTTGGCACATGTTCATGCATGTAGTTGAATCAAATCAACATAGCCTTCATGATATTTATGTTCATGGTGGATTATATCCTACTCATGCTTGTATTCGGTGTGAATTAATTTTAATGCATGTTTACGACTGTTGTCGCTCTCTCAGTTGGTCGCTCCCCAGTCTTTTGCTAGCCTTCACCCGTACTAAGCGGGAATACTGCTTGTGCATCCAAACTCCTTAAACCCCAAAGTTGTTCCATATGAGTCCACTATACCTTCCTATATGCGATATTTACCTGCCATTCCAAGTAAATTTGTATGTTCCAAACTCCAAACCTTCAAATGAAATTCTATTTTGTATGCTCGAGCAGCTCATGTTTCAACTAGGGCTGCCTATATCTTCCATGCTAGGTGGGTTATTCTCAAGAGGAGTGGACTCTGCTCCTCATTCACGAGAAAGGGCCGGTAACCGGGATGCCCAGTCCCATGATCCGAAAAGATCAAAGCAAATCAAAATAATTAAACAAAACTCCCCCAGGGCTGTTGTATGTTGGAGGCACTCGTTGTTTCGAGCAAGCCATGGATTGATGCTTGTTGGTGGTTGGGGGAGTATAAACCTTTACCATTCTGTTTGGGAACTGCCTATAATGCATGTAGTATGGAAGATACAACCATGTCATAGTTGTTGCGTTGACAGTGAACGTATGCCGCTCAAACTGTTATTCAATCTCTATTTTAAAATCGAGCTCTCGCACCTCTACAAATCCCTGCTTCCCTCTGCGAAGGGCCTATCTATTTACTTTTATGTTGAGTCATCATCCTTCTTATTAAAAGGCACCCGCTGGAGAGCACACTGTCATTTGCATTCATTATTATTGGTTTATATTGGGTATGACTTGACTGGATCTCTTTTACCATGAATTACAATGTTTAGTCAGTCCTTGATCTTTAAAGGTGCTCTGCATTTATTTTTTGTGGTCTCAGAAAGGGCTAGCGAGATACCATTTTGTTATATCATGTTATGATTATTTTGAGAAAGTGTTGTCATCCGAGTTTTATTATTATAGCTCGCTAGCTGATTATGTTATTGATATGAGTAATTGTGAGACCTATGTGTTATTGTTAGTATGGTTAGTTCATAATATTTGCTGAAACTTGAATGCTGGCTTTTCATGTTACAACAACAAGAGCAAACAGAGTTTGTAAAAGTTTTTCTTTATCACTTTCAGTTTATCAACTGAATTGCTTGAGGACAAGCAAAGGTTTAAGCTTGGGGGAGTTGATACGTCTCCAACGTATCGACTTTTCCAAACACTTTTGCCCTTGTTTTGGACTCTAACTTGAATGATTTGAATGAAACTAACCCGGACTGACACTGTTTTCAGCAGAATTGCCATGATGTTGTTTTATGTGTAGAAAAGAAAAGTTCTCAGAATGTCCTGGAAATCCATGGAGGCACTTTTCAGAATTAATAAGAATTTTTGGCGAAAGAATCAAGGCAGGGGGCCCACGGGCTGTCCACGAGACAGGGGGGAGCGCCCCCCCCCCTAGGGCGCGCCCTCCTATCTCGTGGACCCCCTGGACACCTCCCGACCTCAACCCCAACTCCATATATACCGTCTCGGGGAGAAAAAAAATCAAGGAGAAAGTTTCATCGCGTTTCACGACACGGAGCCGCCGCCAAGCCCTAATCTCTCTCGGGAGGGCTGATCTGGAGTCCGTTCGGGGCTCCGGAGAGGGGGATTCCTCGCCGTCGTCATCATCAACCATCCTCCATCACCAATTTCATGATGCTCACCGCCATGCGTGAGTAATTCCATCGTAGGCTTGCTGGACGGTGATGGGTTGGATGAGATTTACCATGTAATCAAGTTAGTTTTGTTAGGGTTTGATCCCTAGTATCCACTATGTTCTGAGATTGATGTTGCTATGACTTTGCTATGCTTAATGCTTGTCACTAGGGCCCGAGTGCCATGATTTCAGATCTGAACCTATTATGTTTTCATGAATATATGTGTGTTCTTGATCCTATCTTGCAAGTCTATAGTCACCTATTATGTGTTATGATCTGACAACCCCGAAGTGATAATAATCGGGATACTTCTCGGTGATGACCGTAGTTTGAGGAGTTCATGCATTCACTATGTGCTAATGCTTTGTTCCGGTTCTCTATTAAAAGGAGGCCTTAATATCCCTTAGTTTCCGTAAGGACCCCGCTGAACACGGGAGGGTAGGACAAAAGATGTCATGCAAGTTCTTTTCCATAAGCACGTATGACTATTTACGGAATACATGCCTACATTACATTGATGAATTGGAGCTAGTTCTATATCACCCTATGTTATAACTATTGCATGAGGAATCGCATCCAGCATAATTATCCATCATTGATCCATTGCCTACGAGCTTTTCATATATTGTTCTTCGCTTATTTACTTTGCGGTTGCTACTTTTACAACTACTACAAAAACCCAAAAACATTTATCCTTACTTTTGCTACCGCTACTATTATTATCATACCACTTTTGCTACTAAACACTTTGCTGCAGATACTAAGTTATCCAGGTGTGGTTGAATTGACAACTCAACTGCTAATACTCAAGAATATTTTTTGGCTCCCCTTTTGTCGAATCAATAAATTTGGGTTGAATACTCTACCCTCGAAAGTTGTTGCGATCCCCTAAACTTGTGGGTTATCAATGATTGGGTGTGATAAGCTCTACGCCCATCTACAACGGGTGCAAGCCAGTTTTGCACATGCAGAATACTTAGGTTAAACTTGACGAACCTAGCATATGCAGATATGGCCTCGGAACACTGAGACCGAAAGGTCGAGCGTGAATCATATAGTAGATATGATCAACATAGTGATGTTCACCATTGAAAGCTACTCCATTTCACGTGATGATCGGTTATGGTTTAGTTGATTTGGATCACGTGATCACTTAGAAGATTAGAGGGATGTCTTTCTAAGTGGGAGTTCTTAAGTAATATGATTAATTGAACTTAAATTTATCATGAACTTAGTACCTGATAGTATCTTGCTTGTCTATGTTTGATTGTAGATAGATGGCCCGTGCTGTTGTTCCATTGAATTTTAATGCGTTCCTTGAGAAAGCAAAGTTGAAAGATGATGGTAGCAATTACACGGACTGGGTCCGTAACTTGAGGATTATCCTCATTGCTACACAGAAGAATTACGTCCTGGAAGCACCGCTGGGTGCCAGGCCTGCTGCAGGAGCAACACCAGATGTTGTGAACGCCTGGCAGAGCAAAGTTGATGACTACTCAATAGTTTAGTGTGCCATGCTTTACGGCTTAGAACCGGGACTTCAACGACGTTTTGAACATCATGGAGCATATGAGATGTTCCAGGAGTTGAAGTTAATATTTCAAGCAAATGCCCGGATTGAGAGATATGAAGTCTCCAATAAGTTCTATAGCTGCAAGATGGAGGAGAATAGTTCTGTCAGTGAGCATATACTCAAGATGTTTGGGTATGATAATCACTTGATTCAACTGGGAGTTAATCTTCCGAATGATAGCGTCATTGACAGAATTCTCCAATCACTACCACCAAGCTACAAGAGCTTCGTGATGAACTATAACATGCAAGGGATGGATAAGACGATTCCCGAGCTCTTCGCAATGCTAAAGGCTACGGAGGTAGAAATCAAGAAGGAGCATCAAGTGTTGATGGTCAACAAGACCACTAGTTTCAAGAAAAAGGGTAAAGGGAAGAAGAAGGGGAACTTTAAGAAGAACCGCGAGCAAGTTGCTGCTCAGGAGAAGAAACCCAAGTCCGGACCTAAGCCTGAAACTGAGTGCTTCTACTGCAAGCAGACTGGTCACTGGAAGCGGAACTGCCCCAAGTATTTGGCGGATAAGAAGGATGGCAAGGTGAACAAAGGTATATGTGATATACATGTTATTGATGTGTACCTTACTAGAGCTCGCAGTAGCACCTGGGTATTTGATACTGGTTCTGTTGCTAATATTTGCAACTCGAAACAGGGACTACGGATTAAGCGAACACTAGCCAAGGACGAGGTGACGATGCGCGTGGGAAATGGTTCCAAAGTTGATGTGATCGCGGTCGGCACGCTACCTCTACATCTACCTTCGGGATTAGTTTTAGACCTAAATAATTGTTATTTGGTGCCAGCGTTGAGCATGGACATTATATCTAGATCTTGTTTGATGCGAGACGGTTATTCATTTAAATCAGAGAATAATGGTTGTTCTATTTATATGAGTAATATCTTTTATGGTCATGCAGCCTTGAAGAGTGGTCTATTTTTTATGAATCTCGATAGTAGTGATACACATATTCATAATGTTGAAGCCAAAAGATGCAGAGTTGATAATGATAGTGCAACTTATTTGTGGCAGTGCCGTTTAGGTCATATCGGTGTAAGGCACATGAAGAAACTCCATACTGATGGGCTTTTGGAGCCACTTGATTATGAATCACTTGGTACTTGCGAACCGTGCCTCATGGGCAAGATGACTAAAACACCGTTCTCCGGTACTATGGAGAGAGCAACAGATTTGTTGGAAATCATACATACAGATGTATGTGGTCCGATGAATGTTGAGGCTCGTGGCGGATATCGTTATTTTCTCACTTTCACAGATGATTTAAGCAGATATGGGTATATCTACTTGATGAAGCATAAGTCTGAAACATTTGAAAAGTTCAAAGAATTTCAGAGTGAAGTTGAAAATCATCGTAACAAGAAAATTAAGTTTCTACGATCTGATCGTGGAGGAGAATATTTGAGTTACGAGTTTGGTCTACATTTGAAACAATGCGGAATAGTTTCGCAACTCACGCCACCCGGAACACCACAACGTAATGGTGTGTCCGAACGTCGTAATCATACTTTACTAGATATGGTGCGATCTATGATGTCTCTTACTGATTTACCGCTATCATTTTGGGGTTATGCTTTAGAGACGGCTGCATTCACGTTAAATAGGGCACCATCAAAATCCGTTGAGACGACGCCTTATGAACTATGGTTTGGCAAGAAACCAAAGTTATCATTTCTTAAAGTTTGGGGCTGCGATGCTTATGTGAAAAAGCTTCAACCTGATAAGCTCGAACCCAAATCAGAGAAATATGTCTTCATAGGATACCCAAAGGAGACTGTTGGGTACACCTTCTATCACAGATCCGAAGGCAAGACATTTGTTGCTAAGAATGGATCCTTTCTAGAGAAGGAGTTTCTCTCAAAAGAAGTGAGTGGGAGGAAAGTAGAACTTGATGAGGTAAATGTACCTGCTCCCTTATTGGAAAGTAGTTCATCACAGAAACCGGTTTCTGTGACACCTACACCAATTAGTGAGGAAGTTAATGATGATGATCATGAAATTTTAGATCAAGTTGTTACTGAACCTTGTAGATCAACCAGAGTAAGATCCGCACCAGAGTGGTATGGTAATCCTGTTCTGGAAGTCATGCTACTAGATCATGACGAACCTACGAACTATGAAGAAGTGATGGTGAGCCCAGATTCCGCAAAATGGCTTGAAGCCATGAAATCTGAGATGGGATCCATGTATGAAAACAAAGTATGGACTTTGGTTGACTTGCCCGATGATCGGCAAGCCATTGAGAATAAATGGATCTTCAAGAAGAAGACTGACGCTAACGGTAATGTTACTGTCTACAAAGCTCGACTTGTCGCAAAAGGTTTTCGACAAGTTCAAGGGATTGACTACAACGAGACCTTCTCACCCGTAGCGATGCTTAAGTCTGTCCGAATCATGTTAGCAATTGCCGCATTTTATGAATATGAAATTTGGCAAATGGATGTCAAAACTGCATTCCTGAATGGATTTCTGTAAGAAGAGTTGTATATGATGCAACCAAAAGGTTTTGTCGATCCAAAAGGAGCTAACAAAGTGTGCAAACTCCAGCGATCCATTTATGGACTGGTGCAAGCCTCTCGGAGTTGGAATAAACGCTTTGATAGTGTGATCAAAGCATTTGGTTTTGTATAGACTTTTGGAGAAGCCTGTATTTACAAGAAAGTGAGTGGGAGCTCTGTAGCATTTCTGATATTATATGTGGATGACATATTACTGATTGGAAATGATATAGAATTTCTGGATAGCATAAAGGGATACTTGAAAAAGAGTTTTTCGATGAAAGACCTCGATGAAGCTGCTTACATATTGGGCATTAAGATCTATAGAGATAGATCAAGATGCTTAATTGGACTTTCACAAAGCACATACCTTGACAAAGCTTTGAAGAAGTTCAAAATGGATCAAGCAAATAAAGGGTTCTTGCCTGTGTTACAAGGTGTGAAGTTGAGTAAGACTCAATGCCCGACCACTGCAGAAGATAGAGAGAAAATGAAAGATGTTCCCTATGCTTCAATCATAGGCTCTATCATGTATGCAATGCTGTGTACCAGACCTGATGTGTGCCTTGCTATAAGTCTGGTAGGGAGGTACCAAAGTAATCTAGGAGTGGATCACTGGACAGCGGTCAAGAACATCCTGAAATACCTGAAAAGGACTAAGGACATGTTTCTCGTTTATGGAGGTGACAAAGAGCTCATCGTAAATGGTTATGTTGATGCAAGCTTTGACACTGATCCGGACAATTCTAAATCGCAAACCGGATACGTGTTTACATTAAACGGTGGAGCTATCAGTTGGTGCAGTTCTAAACAAAGCATCGTGGCGGGATCTACGTGTGAAGCAGAGTATATAGCTGCTTCGGAAGCAGCAAATGAAGGAGTCTGGATGAAGGAGTTCATATCCGATCTAGGTGTCATACCTAGTGCATCGGGTCCAATGAAAATCTTCTGTGACAATACTGGTGCAATTGCCTTGGCGAAGGAATCCAGGTTTCACAAGAGAACCAAGCACATCAAAAGACGCTTCAATTCCATCCGGGATCTAGTCCAGGTGGGAGACATAGAGATTTGCAAGATACATACGGATCTGAATGTTGCAGACCCGTTGACTAAGCCTCTTCCACGAGCAAAACATGATCAGCACCAAGGCTCCATGGGTGTTAAAATCATTACTATGTAATCTAGATTATTGACTCTAGTGCAAGTGGGAGATTGAGGGATATATGCCCTAGAGGCAATAATAAAGTTATTATTTATTTCCTTATATCATGATAAATGTGTATTATTCATGCTAGAATTGTATTAACCGGAAACATGATACATGTGTGAATACATAGACAAACAGAGTGTCACTAGTATGCCTCTACTTGACTAGCTCGTTGATCAAAGATGGTTATGTTTCCTAGCCATTGACATGAGTTGTCATTTGATTAACGGGATCACATCATTAGGAGAATGATGTGATTGACATGACCCATTCCGTTAGCTTAGCACACGATCGTTTAGTATGTTGCTATTGCTTTCTACATGACTTATACATGTTCCTATGACTATGAGATTACGCAACTACCGTTTACCGGAGGAACACTTTGTGTTCTACCAAACGTCACAATGTAACTGGGTGATTATAAAGGTGCTCTACAGGTGTCTTCGAAGGTACATGTTGGGTTGGCGTATTTCGAGATTAGGATTTGTCACTCCGATTGTCGGAGAGGTATCTCTGGGCCCTCTCGGTAATGCACATCACTTAAGCCTTGCAAGTATTGCACCTAATGAGTTAGTTGCGGGATGATGTATTACGGAATGAGTAAAGAGACTTGCCGGTAACGAGATTCAACTAGGTATTGAGATACCGACGATCAAATCTCGGGCAAGTAACATACCGATGACAAAGGGAACAACATATGTTGTTATGCGGTCTGACCGATAAAGATCTTCGTAGAATATGTAGGAGCCAATATGAGCATCCAGGTTCCGCTATTTGTTATTGACCGGAAACACTTAGGGTCCGGATAAAGGTCTACATAGTTTTCGAACCCGTAGGGTCGGCAAGCTTAACGTTACGATGACAGTTATATTATGAGTTTATATGTTTTGATGTACCGGGAGTCCCGGATGTGATCACGGACATGACGAGGAGTCTCGAAATGGTCGAGACATGAAGATTGATATATTGGACGACTATATTCAGACATCGGAAGTGTTCCGGAGAAGTTTCGAATTAAATCGGAGTGCCGGAGGGTTATCGGAACCCCCGGGGGAACTAATGGGCCTCGATGGGCCTTCGTGGAGAGAGAGAGAGGGGCGGCCTAGGGCAGGCCGCGCGCCCCTCCCCCTCTGGTCCGAATTGGACTAGGAGAGGGGGGCGCCCCCCTTTACTTCTCCCTCTCCCTCTCCTTCCTTCCCCCTCTCTCCCTTTAGGTGGAAACCTACTAGGACTTGGAGTCCTAGTAGGGTTCCCCTCTTGGGGGCGCGCCATAGAGGGCCGGTCGGCCTCCCCCTTGCTCCTTTATATACAGGGGCAGGGGGCACCCCAAGGACACAACAATTGATCTGTTTGATCTTTTAGCCGTGTGCGGTGCCCCCTCCACCATAGTCCACCTCGATAATACTGTAGCGGTGCTTAGGCGGAGCCCTGCGTCAGTAGAACATCAACATCGTCACCACGCCGTCGTGCTGACGAAACTCTCCCTCAACACTCGGCTGGATCGGAGTTCGAGGGACGTCATCGGGCTGAACGTGTGCTGAACTCGGAGGTGCCGTACGTTCGGTACTTGATCGGTCGGATCGTGAAGACGTACGACTACATCAACCGTGTTATGCTAACGCTTCCGCTTTCGGTCTACGAGGGTACGTGGACAACACTCTCCCCTCTCGTTGCTATGCATCACCATGATCTTGCGTGTGCGTAGGAATTTTTTTGGAAATTACTACGTTCCCCAACAGTGGTATCAGAGCCTGGTTTTATGCGTAGATGTCATATGCACGAGTAGAACACAAGTGAGTTGTGGGCGATATAAGTCATACTGCTTACCAGCATGTCATACTTTGGGGGGGGGGGGGGGGGGGGGGCTATTGTAGTTGTAGTTGTCTCAGTTGCAAGTCCACCCTCGACATGCAACCTGACCCAATCCATTTTTATGCTGGTTGCAATTACACCCACAACTTGGGGGAGGGGAACCCCTTTTTGTACTAGTTGCAACTCCATCCTTGATGCGCAACTTGGGCCCGTCATATTTTTTGTACCAGTTGAAAGATCCCCCACGACATATGAATGGGCCCTACCCATTTTTGTCCTAGTTGAAAGTCCACCTCGGCGCGTGAAGGGGGTTGGGGCTTCTTGTCCTAGTTGCAACTCGACCCTTAATGCGCAACTCGGCCCCACCCATTTTTTTTGTCTCAGTTCCAAATCCACCATCGACGGACAACTCGGGCTGACGTATTTTTTGTCCTAATTACAAGTACACACTCGACATGCAACTGGCTAGAAGAGAGGCTTTTTATTTACTTTTTGTGTTTTTATGATGATAGAATATCAAACCAAGGAATGTTATATGTGTGTTTGGGAGCTATCTTTTTTGGGGGAGAGGGGGGGGGGGAGTCGTTGTTGCATGTTCATCATTAGCTTGCAACTTGTTGTCGACCCTCTAACCCAGCTGCACGTCCTTTTTGACACAGAAATGTGTCAAACTATTTGCAAGTCTATTTTGTACACGCATGTTTGACACAGTTTTATGCCAAATAAGAAAAGTAAAATATTTTATTAGTACTAAAAAATAAAGAAATATATGGATCACCCTTTTTTTCTCCCTCTCCTACGTGACTAAACCCTGCAATTCATTTTTTTAATTTGAAAGTTTATTGTTATGCGTAGGATACACACGGAAGGAAGCATGCCATGACACTAGTGCGTGCATTAGCTGATCCTTCAATGAGCGTTGCATGTGCATGCATGTCAAAGTACGTACTAATACATGCATGTTAAAGTACGTACTAGTTCATTTCATCTAACAGAAATGTTCCGAATGTTCAAAATACGTTCCCATTTTCAGAATTTGTTCACAAATTCAAAAAAAAAAAACATGTTCCATAGAAAAGTTCATGTTTTCAAAAAATGTTCAGGAATTTCCAAAAAGGTTCTCATTTTAAAAAAATGTTCGCTTTTTTGGGAAAGTATTGGTGTTTCAGAAAATATTCGAAATTTTAAAAAAAATTGATTGCATTTTAAAAAACTTTTCAAGATTTCGAAAATTGTTCACGTTTTCAAAAAATGATTGTGTTTCAAAAAAGTTTGGAATTACAAATATTGTTCACATTTTAACAAAAACATTATGCATTTATAAATTGTTCACAGTTTTTTAATAAATGTTCAAAAAAAATTCAAATCTGACGCTATAGTGAGTTCTTAAATATTCATGCTAATCAATATCACAAACATCCATTTGTTTTAGTGGCTAGAAGACACGTTAAGTAGTCGGAGCTTGGGAGTTTGATTCCTTCTTAACCGCCTTTATCTTACAACTTTTTTGTTCGTTTGTTCTAAGATGGAACAACGCACTTAGACATGTGCAATGGTGCTATCTTATGATGCCACATAGGATAAATGTTGAGGTGGAGAAAAGAGAAATCGTAAGAAAATGCTTGTCTTTTCTTATTTAAGAGATAATCTCTTAGCACAATATGTCTCACCGTGTTTTTAGAAATAGCTAGTTACGAAAAATAGGACTAAGATATAATCCATTATAGACATGCTTTTACGTCATATCTAAAGCACATGCAAAGCTTAAAATAAGATTGCCTTATCAACTACAAGCCCTTAGGTATTTTCCCCCTTGTGCTACAATCCAACACACTTCGGTGCCTAGCTGTGTGCCGGCCCAGTCGTAAAAATGTGAACTTGTTTAGCATTTAAGTTTTTTTTGAACATCAGTACAGACACAAGCACCCATATACACGCGCATACACTCACCCCTATAAAAGCACACACGCACATCCTACCCCCGTGAGCACCTCTGAAAGATTGAGCCGGCATATTATCTCAAGATTTACGAAGTCACCGTAGGTGCCTCGTCGTCGACGGGAACGTCTCCTTCCACTGAATGCGCATCGCCGAAAATCCTGAAATAAATCCAGAAATAAATGCGAGCACCAGAATTTGAACCCTTGCGGGCTAGGGATATCACAGTCCCTCTAACCATCCAACCACAGGTTGGTTCACGTTTAGCACTTAAGTAGATGCACTTAGTTTGTTTAGCACCCGTGGAGAAACTTGGCTAGACAACCATCAAACGAAAAAACAAAAACCAGCAATAGAAAGTTGTCAATGAAAGGGCCACAAACAGGCCGAGCCCCTCCTCTCTCCACGACCAGATAACAGTTGGAATCTCTTCTCTATTTCTACTACCTAAAAGAAAGGTTCCCTCTCCCCTCTTACATTCCCCTTGCTTCGTCCAACCTCTCATACGACCCCCTCTACCCTCAATAGATTTTCTTTTCTCCCCACCGGTTTTCTCCTGCCGGTTTTATCCTTGGTTTTCTATTCCTTCCTTAGCAGGTAATCAATTCATGTATGGTAACCAGTCGCAATTAAATCCATGCATGGTAATCTCTACTACTCCTTCTATCCGGATGAGATTTGCATGCTCCCCACGTGTGTGCCCATCCGTGCTCCCGCATATGTGGCATGATTTGATTAGAACAAAATAAGGCCCGGCCCCACCCCCTTAAAATCAGGGGAGGAGATGATTAGATTAAAAAGGAAAAAGGAAAAAAGACAACCGTAGGATGTAGTGGGAGCACGGATGGGAGCATGGGGAGGGAGCAGGCAAGCCGGATCCCCTATATCCACCCCTCCCCCCCCCCCCCCCCCCCCCCGCCTGATTTTCTATTTAAATCGGTTTTTACTTTTCCGAATAAACCAGGATCAATCTTTGGTAACTCATTCAATTCTCATATGGTAAGCGATCTCTTTTTTGGCAATGAATAACGCAATCAATTCACATCATCAGGCACATATTCTTCTATTCTTGGTTATTTCCTGCGTATTGATTTTTTTTCTCTCCATAAATATCTCTCCCTTCCTTTCCAGATTTCATCTCATTCATTCGATGATCGTGTGCCCGCCGCGCTAGGGTACACAAGACACTACCTGCGCCGTTGCTACGACCCCTCTCGCACCGCGCCGAGGGGCCACCATCCTCCTCGAGGAGAATAGGCCGGAGCACCATGATCGGGGAAGATCGTGGTGTTGTTGAGTACTCGCCTCGAGTCTATGCAAGCAGTGCGGGACACCCGATACCCACCAAACCCGCATCGCCTATGCGCACCTACGTTGATTGCCGCCGCTGAGCCCTTTTCTCGACGTCATCGCCCTAAGCATCACTGCCGAACCAGGCCTCCCACGGGCGCCTTCCACCGTTTCATGATTGGCCGGCGGACTCAGCCTTCTGCCCTACTCCATCGCGGCGTAGAACCGTCACCAAGCGTTTTTCATCACCGAGCTACCGAGAGACGGGAAGCAAGAATATGTCCTTGGAGGTCGTGCAGCTTTTCGGAAGGACGGAGTTGGCCAGATCCCATCCTCCCTAGCAAAACGACTAGCCGAGCCTCAACTCCTGGAGACGGCGGTGAGCGGCGCGACAGAGGTCCTCAATGTTTTATAAAATACTTTCCTGTTTATAATTTTCTGCTAAGTTTCGTGTCCGCTTGCCATATGTAATGTACCTTTTCCTTGGTATAGTTACGAGGATCTGCATGATGGCGAGCTAGCCTGCATGATGCAGTCATGTACGTTACGGCCAATTGCCTGATGGCGAGCTGGCTTTTACCTTAATTGCTTCATGTTCCTCTTCCTCTTTGTCAGGGTCATCCCATGAATATATTTACTCAGGGAAATCAGGTGCTCAATACACACTGACTATTATTTGTATTGCAGAAAACATAAATCATTTACGAGCTAGAAGGAACTCATCATTCTAAGAGTCCGGTTGTACTCTTAGTTAGAGGTTGGAAAAAAATTGTAAATATCCTTGTAAGACTAGCAATATTTATAGTCCCATGCTTTTTCCTGTATATACTATCTAAGTTGGTTAATTCTTTTCACAACATTCTTATGTCTATTGTTTTTGTCACAAGAATTTATTATTTAGTCTAGCAGGGTGTTATGTATTTGCATGATTGTGCCCAGCATTAGGGTTAGTTTGCAGAAGAACGCGAGGAGGCCATGCTTCTGCATCATCACCAATAATATTGATTGTGGCCATACATGTATGTGATTTAGTAAGAATAATATTTGGGAAAATATTTGTGGAGTACAATTGGAGAGAAGGATTGATGACATGATTTCATTCATGGCGAGCCAAAAGTAGAATGAGGGCAGAACATGCATTTTCATATGCAGTAACTCGGGGATAGATAAATGGATTATTTGTTTATATGTGTTGTGTGAGCTATACCTATCTATATTCCCATAGCAACGCACGGGCAATTACCTAGTAATCGTAAAAATGGAGAGGAGGGGCTCAACCTGTTTTTTTGTTTTCTGTTCGCTCGTTTATGGGCCTGCAAGAGCGTTGGAATAGTCTATCTGCCAGCAAAAAGTCATTTTGGAGCACGGGCTCTAGCTAGCCCTATATTTTAAATAGTGTCAAAATAGTTTTTTTTCAAGTTTTAGAAAATTCTAAAAAGAATTCAACATGTTTATATGGTTGTATGTTACACAAAAATGACAAAATCAAGATTTTTGAACATATGAACAATGCATGTATTATTCACTTTATTTAGAAATCACCATTTTGTCATTTTTGTATAGCTCACATGTTTACTTATTTTATCACCAAACTTTACACATGTGTAATATACATCAATATGATCATGTAGAATTATTTTTGGAACTGTTTAAAACTTTAAACGTGATTTTCATACTATTTAAAATAAGGTCCTTCAATGCACCTAGGCTCCAAAAATCCACTCTCGTTTGCCCCCCATAAAAACAACCCAATTGCTTAAAAATGCAGCCGCTCTGCATCCTCGTGTTGAGCACACGCGTGCGGGCTGTCCAATGTTGATGGAAGGCTCCGCGTCGAGTGGAACGGCCTGAGCGATCGACACATATGGCGACAAGTGTTGAAATATATTGTCCGTCTCCCTCCATCAGTTCGGACTTTTGGATGAGTTGGCTGGAGCATGAATTCAATATGGTATCCGAGCCAAGAGGTCTTGAGTTCAAGACCCTGCCAAAGCAGTATTAAATAAAACGATTCTGCGGCCTACATCGATCCCACGTCTAAGGACTAAAATAGCCTAGACGTGAGGGGGGGGGGGGGGTGTTGAAATATATTGTCCGCCTCCCTCCATCAGTTCGGACTTTTGGATGAGTTGGCTGGAGCATGAATTCAATAACAAGGAACCCCCCCCCCCCCCCCCCCCCGACGTGTGCGTAGTGGTGGACCCGAACAGTAATTTCAGGCAAAACCCGCCCCCTTCAACGGTAGAAGTGGGCGGCGCTTGGATGCGGCAAAAGGTGGGGCCCGTTGGTGGACGCAGCGGCAGAGGGCGAGGCGTTGGCGCAAAGGCCGTAAGTAGGTGGTGACGGCGATGGCGAAGAGGGTGTGGTGTTGATTGGAGGGCCAAAGGAGGACGCCACGGGTGTTTGATGTGTGTTCACGTGGACGCAAATCGAGCCCAAATTTGGGCCAGAAAAGGTTCCAAACGGACGCCCGTCCGTTTGCGTCGCTGCGTTGGGCCGCATATTTTTTCTGTGCAGACCCAATGGATGCGGGCGGGCGGACGAAATGGGTCAGCGTGTTGGAATTGGCCTTACTATGTGGTGGGTAGGATGTGCATGTGTTTATAGAGATGAGTGTCTGTACAAATATGTAGGTGAACATTGTACTGTGTTCAAAAAGTCGCATCGTCCTATTTATTTTTCGGGATTCTGTGACCTCGTTTCCTCCTGCGATACACAGACTACCGTTGGCGTCGATGGTTTTAGGACGAGAGAAAACGATGCCTTCGATGTGTACCCTCGTACAAAACAATGGAAGAAGGACAACCAAGTACTTCGTGCGTCGATTCCCATGAATGCAATGCACCGCCACGTATATAAATGGACTCCCGTGCTAAGAAGTTAGAACTATTCGGTCGTCAACATGGCATCGCTTCTACTCCTAGTGAGTAGCTCATGGCTCCTCTTCTGCTCTCTCTTCCTTACTCCGGTGGCTGCCGATCAGCGGGCCTCGTACATTGTCCACATGGACAAGTCCGCCATGCCGCCAGCGCACTCCGACCACCGTGAGTGGTACTCCACCGTGCTAGCGTCTCTAACAGCAGCAGCTGACTCTTCGGGCGCCACCAGTCGCGAGCAGCCGCGGCTCGTCTACATCTACGACGAGGCGCTCCACGGCTTCACGGCCACCCTCTCGGCCTCCGAGCTCCGCGCCCTGAGCCGCGCGCCGGGCTTTGTCTCGGCCTACCCGGACCGCCGCTCTGACATCACTCACGACACCACCCACTCCACGGAGTTCCTCCACCTCAGCCCATTCGGTGGGCTGTGGCCTGCAGCCAAGCTCGGCGAGGACGTCATTATCGGCATGATCGACACCGGAGTGTGGCCGGAGAGCGCGAGCTTCAACGACGCCGGCATGTCCCCTGTGCCGTCCCGGTGGCGCGGCACGTGCGAGCCGGGTGTGGCGTTCCCCGCCTCCCTGTGCAACCGGAAGCTCATCGGAGCGCGCTACTTCAACAGGGGTTTGGTCGCCGCGAACCCCGGTATCAAGATCAGCATGAACTCCACGCGCGACACCATAGGCCACGGCACGCACACATCGTCGACAGCCGGGGGCAGCCCCGTGCGCGGCGCGTCCTTCTTCGGGTACGGGCTCGGCACGGCCCGTGGGGTTGCCCCGCGTGCTCATGTTGCCATGTACAAGGTCATCTGGCATGAGGGCCGGTATGCGTCTGACGTGCTAGCCGGCATGGACGCGGCCATTGCAGACGGCGTCGATGTCATCTCCATCTCCATGGGCTTCGACGGCGTGCCGCTGTACGAGGACCCGGTGGCCATAGCTGCTTTTGCCGCCATGGAGCACGGTATCCTCGTGTCGGCTTCGGCGGGTAACGACGGCCCACGCCCCGGCAGTTTGCACAATGGCATCCCATGGCTGCTCACAGTCGCGGCTGGCACGGTGGACCGGACAATGTTCTCTGGCACCGTGTCCTATGGCAACACGACGCTAACCACCATAACAGGCTTGACGAACTATCCGGCGAACGCTTGGGTGGTGGGCACGAAGCTGGTGTACGACGACACCATCTCGGCGTGCAACTCGTCGGCGTCAATGGCAAACGTAACGACGAGCATAGTCGTGTGTCGTGACACCGGGTATGTCACTGAGCAGCTGGACACCACGAACGAGGCCGGCGTCGCCGGTGCCATCTTCATCACGGACGTCAAGACTTTTGATGACACCATGCCGCTCCCGGCCATTTTCATCAGCTCGAAAGACGCGCCGGCGCTGCTGAGCTACATCAACTCCACCATGACCCCGACGGCGACAATGAAGTTCCAGCAGACGATCCTCGGCACGCGGCCTGCGCCGGTGGTCGCCGTGTACTCTTCTCGAGGCCCGTCCAAGAGTTACCCCGGCGTGCTCAAGCCGGACATACTAGCGCCGGGGGACAGAATACTCGCGTCGTGGGCGCCCGTATCTCCACTTGGCCTGATCGGCCAGACCTCGCTGGGCAGCGACTTCCTCGTCGCCTCCGGGACGTCCATGGCGTGCCCGCACGCCAGCGGCGTGGCAGCGTTATTGCGGGCGGCGCACCCGGACTGGAGCCCCGCCATGATCAAGTCGGCGATGATGACCACCGCGAGCACCAACGACAACACGTTCCACCCGATCACCGACGCCGGCGCCGGCTTCGACGGCAACGACAACGGCACCACGGCGAGCCCGCTGGCCATGGGTTCCGGCCAAGTCAGCCCCAACTCGGCCATGGACCCGGGGCTGGTGTACGACGCCGGGCCGAAGGACTTCGTCGAGCTGCTCTGCTCCGCGAACTATACCAACGCCCAGATCGCGGCGATCACGAGGTCGTCGACGGCGTACAACTGCTCTTTCTCGTCCAACGACGTGAACTACCCGTCGTTCGTGGCGAGCTTTGGCTTCAACGCCACCAGCGGGGAGATGCGGTTCAGCAGGACGGTGACCAGCGTCGGATCAGGTCCGGCGACGTACCACGCCTCGTGGGTTTCGCCGAGCAACGTGGCCGTGGCCGTGACGCCGGCGACGCTGGAGTTCAGCGGCGCGGGGCAGAAGGTCTCGTTCGAGGTAGACATCAAGCTCACCGCGCCTACTCCCGGAGGCAAGGTCGCCTACGGGGCCGTGGTGTGGACCGACACGAGCGGCAAGTACCGCGTGAGGACACCCTACGTTATCCTTTGATGCTCGCGTTGCATCTTCCCTTTCATGTGGGTTGTGGCATTCTAGGATATATACTGTCAAATCTTTGTTGGAATAACGTTTTATTATGATTGGTTGACGATATGGAGAAATGTGGTATTGTGATTTGTGTTCTTTTTTTTTTTTGTTGTGAGCTGTGTTTTGTTCTAACAATATCGACTTTACTAATTAGAGATAATGGTTACATCGTCTATAAGGCGAGATACAATATTTTTCATGGGCTCCTCAATCCAATTCCTAGTCATGAAACATTTTGCTAATCTAGCAAACTCATGGGCTACTTTGTCTGCTTCTCTATTACAATGCTCAAAACTAGTAAGAGAAAAATCACAAGCCATAAAAAAGCAATCCTCGAAAATTACAGCCGCCGCTCCTGTAGAATGACTTCCATTCTTCATTGTGTTAATTATCCATGTTATCAGAATTAATAATGAAACGTTTGCAATCCGCTTTTTTTGCCAGTACTAGACCAAAGTCCACCCATCATCGAGCCAGCAGTGAGGCAAAAATCATCAAAGCCCTAGTAAAGAGTAAAGTGTGGCAAATAATCTAATCTCCCTTCGAACAGGCTAGAAGAAATTTTCATGCAACAATGCCGCTAGCTAGCTGTAGCTGAATTTTCATTCAACAATACAATTCTACTCCATTTTTTATTTCTGTCACCCATCCTTTTTAACAAAATAAGGAATCCGAGAATTATTAGACAAAACCCTAGAATGTACTCGCCACTCCGCCAGAGCTACCTTCAAGAAAATAGGGAGTATATCTTTACGTTTCCTCATGTTCTATGTGTACTTCTGATCCCTCCAGGGAATTCTCATCCCACCCATCTTCTAGCAAGCCCGTACCAAGAGATGGTACTCAGGCTGCAGGTGGGACTGCCCGTGGGCATCCCACCTCAATCCACCTGGTTCCACTATGAATTGGTGGAAAATATTATTTTTTTTGAGAGAGAAATTCTTCATCCAAATTACGAATCAGTACAAAGTAGTTGACTCTTATAAGCACACTCAAACGCAAACGCAAAGGACCATGAACACCTAGAGTACCCTAAGACAACCATAACACAAGAAGATCTCCGGAGCCCTGTGTCATCATCCCTGAATCTTGAGAGAAGACCCCTGCAGCAGAAGGATCTGCAACCAGTCACAAACAGGATTAAGTGGTCGGAAGTGGGATCCCACCTAGAAAATACAAACGCAAGACATGTATTCAGAACAAGAGACACAAAGCGTCTAGGCCTCCAGCCTCCTCCCTGGAGCCAGCGCCAACGCGGCCCGCGTCCGCCTCCCATCCCGCGGCCGCGACACTAAACTGCGTGGACGACCTGTAAGAGGCACTCCCCTTTGTTCAGCGGTTCAAGGGCAAAACTGTGGTGGTGAAGTACGGCGCCGCCATGAACTCGTCGGAGCTGCAATCGTCAGTAATCCGTCACATGGTTCTCCTCTCCTCCGTCGTCTTGTGCCCCGTGCTCGTGCACGGCGGCGGTCCGGAGATCAACTCCTGGTTGCAGCGCGTCGGCGTCGAGCCGCAATTCCGCAACGGCCTCCGCGTCACCGACGCTCTCGCCATGGAAGTCGTCGAGATGGTGTTGGTCGGCAAGGTCATGAACAACAAGCAGCTTGTCTCCCTCATCGGCCTCGTTGGTGTTGGAAATATGCCCTAGAGGCAATAATAAATTAGTTATTATTATATTTCCTTGTTCATGATAATCGTTTATTATCCATGCTATAATTGTATTGATAGGAAACTCAGATACATGTGTGGATACATAGACAACACCATGTCCCTAGTAAGCCTCTAGTTGACTAGCTCGTTGATCAATAGATGGTTATGGTTTCCTGACCATGGACATTGGATGTCATTGATAACGGGATCACATCATTAGGAGAATGATGTGGTGACAAGACCCAATCCTAAGCCTAGCACAAAGATCGTAGTTCGTATGCTAAAGCTTTTCTAATGTCAAGTATCTTTTCCTTAGACCATGAGATTGTGCAACTCCCGGATACCGTAGGAATGCTTTGGGTGTACCAAACGTCACAACGTAACTGGGTGGCTATAAAGGTGCACTACAGGTATCTCCGAAAGTGTCTGTTGGGTTGGCACGAATCGAGATTGGGATTTGTCACTCCGTGTAAACGGAGAGGTATCTCTGGGCCCACTCGGTAGGACATCATCATAATGTGCACAATGTGATCAAGGGGTTGATCACGGGATGATGTGTTACGAAACGAGTAAAGAGACTTGCCGGTAATGAGATTGAACAAGGTATCGGGATACCGACGATCGAATCTCGGGCAAGTACAATACCGTTAGACAAAGGGAATTGCATACGAGATCGATTGAGTCCTTGACATCGTGGTTCATCCGATGAGATCATCGTGGAACATGTGGGAGCCAACATGGGTATTCAGATCCCGCTGTTGGTTATTGACCGGAGAACGTCTCGGTCATGTCTACATGTCTCCCGAACCCGTAGGGTCTACACACTTAAGGTTCGATGACGCTAGGGTTATAAAGGAAGTTTGTATGTGGTTACTGAATGTTGTTCGGAGTCCCGGATGAGATCACGGGCGTCACGAGGAGTTCCGGAATGGTCAGGAGGTAAAGATTTATATATGGAAAGTTGTTGTTCGGTTTCCGGAAAAAGTTCGGGTTTTTTCGGTATTGTACCGGGAAGCTTCCAGAAGGTTCCGGAGGTCCGGAAATTGTTCCACCACGTCCAATACAGTAGCATGGGCTGTAGGGGGGCGCCCTAGCCTTAATGGGCCAGGGGCACCAGCCCCCCAAGGCCCATGCGCATGGGAGAGGTAAAACCCTAAGGGGGGAGGGCCTCCACTTGACTTAGGAGGCACTCCTCCCCCCCTTGGCCGCCGCCCCCTCCTCAGATTGGATCTGAGGGGGCCGGCCCCCCTCTCCCATGCCCCAATATATATGTGGGGGGTGGGAGGGCAGCCGCACCCAAGTTCTGGCGCAGCCCTTCTCCTCTCCCAAGTCCTCCTCCTCTCTCGCGGCGCTTGGCGAAGCCCTGCAGGATTGCCACCCTCCTCCATCACCACCACGCCGTTGTGCTGCTGCTGGATGGAGTCTTCCCCAATCTCTCCCTCTCTCCTTGCTGGATCAAGGCATGGGAGACGTCACCGGGCTGTACGTGTGTTGAACGCGGAGGTGCCGTCCGTTCGGCACTAGGATCTCCGGTGATTTGGATCACGACGAGTACGACTCCTTCAACCCCGTTCTCTTGAACGCTTCAGCTTAGCGATCTACAAGGGTATGTAGATGCACTCTCCTTCCCCTCGTTGCTGGTTTCTCCATAGATAGATCTTGATGACACGTAGGAAAATTTTGAATTTCTGCTACGTTCCCCAACAGTGGCATCATGAGCTAGGTCTATTGCGTAGATTCTTTGCACGAGTAGAACACAAAGTAGTTGTGGGCATTGATTTTGTTCAATATGCTTACCGTTACTAGTCCAATCTTGTTTCGACGGTATTGTGGGATGAAGCGGCCCGGACCGACCTTACACGTACACTTACGTGAGACAGGTTCCACCGATTGACATACACTTGGTGCATAAGGTGGCTAGCGGGTGCCAGTCTCTCCCACTTTAGTCAGAACGGATTCGATGAAAAGGGTCCTTATGAAGGGTAAATAGCAATTGACATATCACGTTGTGGTTTTTGCGTAGGTAAGAAACGTTCTTGCTAGAAACCCATAGCAGCCATGTAAAACATACAAACAACAATTAGAGGACGTCTAACTTGTTTTTGCAGGGTATGCTATGTGATGTGATATGGCCAAGAAGAATGTGATGAATGATATGTGATGTATGAGATTGATCATGTTCTTGTAATAGGAATCACGACTTGCATGTCGATGAGTATGACAACCGGCAGGAGCCATAGGAGTTGTCTTTATTTATTGTATGACCTGCGTGTCATTGAACAACGCCATGTAATTACTTTACTTTATTGCTAAACCGTTAGCCATAGTAGTAGAAGTAATATTTGGCGAGACAACTTCATGGAGACACGATGATGGAGATCATGATGATGGAGATCATGGTGTCATGCCGGTGACGATGATGATCATGGAGCCCCGAAGATGGAGATCAAAAGGAGCAAAATGATATTGGCCATATCATGTCACTTTTTGATTGCATGTGATGTTTATCATGTTTATGCATCTTATTTGCTTAGAACGACAGTAGTAAATAAGATGATCCCTCATTAAAATTTCAAGAAAGTGTTCCCCCTAACTGTGCACCGTTGCGAAAGTTCGTCGTTTTGAAGCACCACGTGATGATCGGGTGTGATAGATTCTTACGTTCACATACAACGGGTGTAAGCCAGATTTACACACGCGAAACACTTAGGTTGACTTGACGAGCCTAGCATGTACAGACATGGCCTTGAAACACAAGAGATCGAAAGGTCGAGCATGAGTCGTATAGTAGATACGATCAACATGAAGATGTTCACCGATGATGACTAGTCTGTCTCACGTGATGATCGGACACGGCCTAGTTGACTCGGATCATGTAATCACTTAGATGACTAGAGGGATGTCTATCTGAGTGGGAGTTCATAAGATGAACTTAACTATCCTGAACATAGTCAAAAGATCTTTGCAAATTATGTTGTAAGCTCACACTTTAGTTCCACTGTTTAGATATGTTCCTAGAGAAAATATAGTTGAAAGTTGACAGTAGCGATTATGCGGACAGTAGAAAGCTTATGCCTTAATGCACCGCTCAGTGTGCTGAACCCCAAACGTCGTTTGTGGATGTTGCGAACATCAGACATACATGTTTTGATAACTACGTGATAGTTCAGTTAAACGGTTTAGAGTTGAGGCACCAAAGATGTTTTCGAAACGTCGCGGAACATATGAGATGTTTCGAGGGATGAAATTGGGATTTCAGGCTCGTGCCCACGTCAAGAGGTATAAGACCTCCGACGATTTTCTTAGCCTGCAAACTAACGGAGAAAAGCTCAATCGTTGAGCTTGTGCTCAGATTGTCTGAATACAACAATCACTTGAATCAAGTGGGAGTTGATCTTCCAGATGAGATAGTGATGTTTCTCCAAAGTCATTGCCACCAAGCTGCTAGAGCTTCGTGATGAACTATAACATATCAGGGATAGAAATGATGATCCTTGAGGTATTCGCGATGTTTGACACCGCGAAAGTAGAAATCAAGAAGGAGCATCAATTGTTGATGGTTGGTGAAACCACTAGTTTCAAGAAGGGCAAGGGCAAGGGCAAGAAGGGATACTTCATGAAACGGCAAATCAGCTGCTGCTCTAGTGAAGAAACCCAAGGTTGAACCCAATCCCAAGACTAAGTGCTTCTGTAATAAGGGGAACAGCCACTGGAGCAGAATTACCCTAGATACTTGGTAGATAAGAAGGCTGGCAAGGTCGATAGAAGTATACTGGATATACATTATGTTAATGTGTACTTTACTAGTACTCCTAGTAGCACCAGGGTATTAGATACCGGTTCGGTTACTAAGTGTTAGTAACTCGAAATAAAAGAGCTACGGAATAAACGGAGACTAGCTAAAGGTGAGCTGACGATGTGTGTTGGAAGTGTTTCCAAGTTTGATGTGATCAAACATCGCACGCACCCTCTACCATCAAGATTAGTATTAAACCTGAATAATTGTCATTTGGTGTTTGCGTTGAGCATAGACATGATTGGATTATGTCTATCGCAATATGGTTATTCATTTAAGGAGAATAATGGCTACTCTATTTATTTGAATAATACCTTCAATGGTCTTGCACCTAAAGGAATGGTTTATTGAATCTCGATCGTAGTGATACACATTTTCATGCCAAAAGATATAAGATAGTAATGATAGTACCACTTACTTGTGACACTGCCATGTAAGTCATATTGGTATAAAACGCATGAAGAAGCTCCATATTGATGGATCTTTGGACTCACTCGTTTTTTGAAAAGCTTGAGACATGCGAACCATGTCTATTGGTGTATACGCATGAAGAAACTCCATGCAGATGGATCGTTTGGACTCACTTGATTTTGAATCACTTGAGATATGCAAATCATACCACATGGGCAAGATGACTGAAAAGCCTCGGTTTCAGTAAGATGGAACAAGATAGCAACTTGTTGGAAGTAACACATTTTGATGTGTGCAGTCCAATGAGTGCTGAGGCATGCAGTGAATATCGTTATGTTCTTACTTCATAGATGATTCAAGTAGATGTTGAGTATATTTACTTGATGAAACAGAAGTCTGAATTATTGAATGGTTCAAGTAATTTCAGAGTGAAGTTGAAGATCATCGTGACAAGAGGATAAAATGTCTATGATATGATCATAGAGATGAGTATTTGAGTTACGAGCATTTGGCACGCAATTAAGACATTGTGGAAATTGTTTCACAATTAATATCGCCTGGAACACCATAGTGTGATGGTGTGTCCAAACATCATAGTTACACCCTATTGGATATGGTGCGTACCATGATGTCTCTTATCGAATTACCACTATCGTTCATGGGTTAGGCATTAGAGACAACCGCACTCACTTTAATGGGGCACCACGTGATTCCGTTGAGACGACACTGTTTGAACTGTGGTTTGGAGAAACCTAAGTTGTCATTTCTTAAAAGTTTGGGGCTGCGACGCTTATGTGAAAAAGTTTCAGGTTGATAAGCTCGAACCCAAAGCGGATAAAATGCATCTTCATAGGACACCCAAAACAGTTGGGTATACCTCCTAATTCAGATCCGAAAGCAATAGGGATTGTTTCTTGCACCGGGTCCTTTCTCGAGGAAAAGTTTGTCTCGAAAGAATTGAGTGGGAGGAAGGTGGAGACTTAATGAGGTTACTGAACCATCACTTCAACCAGTGTGTAGCAGGGCACAGGAAGTTGTTCATGTGGCACCTACACCAATTGAAGTGGAAGCTGACGATAGTGATCATGATGCTTCAGATCAAGTCACTACCGGACCTCGTAGATCGACAAGGACGCGTACTACTTCAGAGTGGTATGCACTCCTGTCTTAGAGGTCATGTTGCTAGACAACAATGAACCTACGAGCTATGGAGAAACGATGGTGGGCCCAAATTCCGACAAATGGTTAGAAGCCATGAAATCCGAGATAGGATCCATGTATCAGAACAAAGCATGGACTTTGGTGGACTTGCCCAATGATCGGCAAGCCATTGATATAAATGGATCTTTAAGAAGAAGACGGACGTGGACGGTAATGTCACCGTCTTTGAAGCTCGACTTGTGGCGAAGAGTTTTTCACAAGTTCAAGGAGTTGAGTACGATGAGATTTTCTCATCCGTAGCGATGCTTAAGTCCGTTAGAATCATGTTAGCATAAGCTGCATTTATGAAATCTGGCAGATGGATGTCAAAACGAGTTTCCTTACCAGTTTTCGTAAGGAAAGGTTGTATGTTATACAATCAGAAAGGTTTTGTCGATCCTAAGGAAGCTAAAAGGTATGCTAGCTCCAGCGATCCTTCCATGGACTGGAGTAAGCATCTCGGAGTTGGAATATGCACTTTGATAAGATGATCAAAGATTTTTGTTTATACAAAGTTTATGAGAAACTTGTATTTCCAAAGAAGTGAGTGGGAGTACTATAGAATTTCTGATGAGTATATGTTGCTAACATATTGTTGATCAGAAATGATGCAGAATTTCTAGAAAGCATATAGGGTTATTTGAAAAGTGTTTTTCAATGGAAAACCTGGATTAAGCTACTTGAACATTGAGCATCAAGATCTATAATGATAGATCAAAAAACGCTTAATGGTACTTTCAAAATGAGCACATACCTTGACATGATCTTGAAGGTGTTCAAGATGGATCAGTCAAAGAAGGAGTTCTTACCTGAGTTGTAAGGTATGAAGTTAAGACTTAAAGCTCGACCACGGCAGAAAAGAGAGAAAGGACGAAGGTCGTCCCCTATGCTTTAGACGTAGGCTCTACAGTATGCTATGTTGTGTACCGCACCGGAAGTGTGCCTTGCCATGAGTCAGTCAAGGGGTACAAGAATGATCCAGGAGTGGATCACCAGATAGCGGTCAAAATTGTCCTTGGAGTAAATAAGGACATGTTTCTCGATTATGGAGGTGATAAAGAGTTCGGCGTAAAGGGTTACATTGATGCAAGCTTTAACACCTATCCGAATGACTCTCAGTAGCAAACCGGATACATATTGTGGAGCAACCATTTGGGATAGCCCTAAGTGGAGCGTGGAAGCAGCATTTACAATATGACCTAGAGATTTGCGAAGTACATACGGATCTGAATGTTGCAGACCCGTTGACTAAAACCTCTCTTGCAAGCAAAACATGATCAAACCCCAGAACTCATTGAGTCTTAATCACATGATGATGTGAACTAGTTTAGTGACACTAGTAAACTCTTTGGATGTTGGTCACATGGCGATGTGACCTGTGAGTGTTAATCACATGGCGATGTGAACTAGATTATTGACTCTAGTGCAAGTGGGAGACTGTTGGAAATATGCCCTAGAGGCAATAATAAATTAGTTATTATTATATTTCCTTGTTCATGATAATCGTTTATTATCCATGCTATAATTGTATTGATAGGAAACTCAGATACATGTGTGGATACATAGACAACACCATGTCCCTAGTAAGCCTCTAGTTGACTAGCTCGTTGATCAATAGATGGTTATGGTTTCCTGACCATGGACATTGGATGTCATTGATAACGGGATCACATCATTAGGAGAATGATGTGGTGACAAGACCCAATCCTAAGCCTAGCACAAAGATCGTAGTTCGTATGCTAAAGCTTTTCTAATGTCAAGTATCTTTTCCTTAGACCATGAGATTGTGCAACTCCCGGATACCGTAGGAATGCTTTGGGTGTACCAAACGTCACAACGTAACTGGGTGGCTATAAAGGTGCACTACAGGTATCTCCGAAAGTGTCTGTTGGGTTGGCACGAATCGAGATTGGGATTTGTCACTCCGTGTAAACGGAGAGGTATCTCTGGGCCCACTCGGTAGGACATCATCATAATGTGCACAATGTGATCAAGGGGTTGATCACGGGATGATGTGTTACGAAACGAGTAAAGAGACTTGCCGGTAATGAGATTGAACAAGGTATCGGGATACCGACGATCGAATCTCGGGCAAGTACAATACCGTTAGACAAAGGGAATTGCATACGAGATCGATTGAGTCCTTGACATCGTGGTTCATCCGATGAGATCATCGTGGAACATGTGGGAGCCAACATGGGTATCCAGATCCCGCTGTTGGTTATTGACCGGAGAACGTCTCGGTCATGTCTACATGTCTCCCGAACCCGTAGGGTCTACACACTTAAGGTTCGATGACGCTAGGGTTATAAAGGAAGTTTGTATGTGGTTACTGAATGTTGTTCGGAGTCCCGGATGAGATCACGGGCGTCACGAGGAGTTCCGGAATGGTCCGGAGGTAAAGTTTTATATATGGAAAGTTGTTGTTCGGGTTCCGGAAAAAGTTCGGGTTTTTTCGGTATTGTACCGGGAAGCTTCCAGAAGGTTCCGGAGGTCCGGAAATTGTTCCACCACGTCCAATACAGTAGCATGGGCTGTAGGGGGGCGCCCTAGCCTTAATGGGCCAGGGGCACCAGCCCCCCAAGGCCCATGCGCATGGGAGAGGTAAAACCCTAAGGGGGGAGGGCCTCCACTTGACTTGGGAGGCACTCCTCCCCCCCTTGGCCGCCGCCCCCTCCTCAGATTGGATCTGAGGTGGCCGGCCCCCCTCTCCCATGCCCCTATATATATGTGGGGGGTGGGAGGGCAGCCGCACCCAAGTTCTGGCGCAGCCCTTCCCCTCTCCCAAGTCCTCCTCCTCTCCCGCGGCGCTTGGCGAAGCCCTGCAGGATTGCCACGCTCCTCCATCACCACCACGCCGTTGTGCTGCTGCTGGATGGAGTCTTCCCCAACCTCTCCCTCTCTCCTTGCTGGATCAAGGCATGGGAGACGTCACCGGGCTGTACGTGTGTTGAATGCGGAGGTGCCGTCCGTTCGGCACTAGGATCTCCGGTGATTTGGATCACGACGAGTACGACTCCTTCAACCCCGTTCTCTTGAACGCTTCCGCTTAGCGATCTACAAGGGTATGTAGATGCACTCTCCTTCCCCTCGTTGCTGGTTTCTCCATAGATAGATCTTGATGACACGTAGGAAAATTTTGAATTTCTGCTACGTTCCCCAACAGTTGGCGCCACCGCCGTCGACCTCTGCGGCAAGGACGCGCGCTCCCTCCTTTGACGAAGCAGCCCTCGAGTTCGTCGGCAAGGTGACGCGCGTAGACTCCTTTGTGTTCCACCCAACCATCGCATCCGGCCACATCCTGGTCATCGCCACCGTGGCTGCTGAAGAGACCTGGCAGGCCTACAACATCAACACCGACACTGCGGCGGGGCACATCGCGGCTGCCATTGGCGCCGAGAAGCATCACTACCATTGACGGCGGGATTAAGTGGGATTCCAATAGGCTAATAGGGCTAGCCCACATAAGTTTCTTGGTGTCCAATGGGAGCCCATTAAAACAGTTTGAGTGGGATGGGATGGCTAATCCCACTTAGTCCCACTCCCACCTGCAGGCTGAGATGGTACTACAAGAGATGGAACTTGTACGCTAGTACATCATATCTCTTTCCTCCTCCACAAGAAAAGCTATCTCCTCCCGTCGGCGCCGCCATCGGTCCATCCCATCTTCGATGGCCTCTAGGCCATGGACGTGCGAAGGGTCTCGGCCCCTTGCCGGCGGGAGGGACCCTGTTCTCATTCTTGTTCGATTCAGCGTCTTGGTTGGGGTTGTGTGGCGGCGGCGATGTCGCTTAGTAGGAATAATGTCTCCCACGTTCTATCCCCTTCCAGATGGTGCGTCTAGCCTCGTCGGAGTCACCATCTAGCCTCATCGGAGTGCGTGCGGAGGTTTGTCTCCGTCGAATCTTGCGGGGTTCGATCGATGCTGGTCTTCGGTGGATCTATTTGGATCCGGTCTTCGTTCATCTTCATTTAGGTGTTTCATGTTTGATCCTTCTGATCTACGACTTTATTCATCAGCGATGGTTGCTACTCTGATGCGCTGGTTAAAGCCTTAGCACCATAACCTCTCAACTATCTACTACAACAAGGTTTGCCCGGCTCCGACGAGAGAGAGAAGATGGTGGCGATGCACGCCTTCGGCTCGCTCCAATGCTTGTAGTCATCACTAGGTAGTTCACCGACATGGTTGTAATTTTTATTACCTCTGTTGTTTTTTATACTATCATGATTGAAGATGAATAGATTGGGAGTCTCGGAAAAAAAGGACTACAAGAGCACAAAATAAATCCATGCATTCGGTGTTAGCTATACCTAATTGGACAACCCCAACTGTTATGTACATCTTACAACTGTACAAAAAACTGTACATCCCAGTACAACAAAACGCTTCACACTACAAATATCATGAAGGGCGAATTCCATTCACATAGATATCACTCCATTGGTCTTGCACATCTTTCGATTCTGTCTGCCTAGAAGATTTTGCAGGGAGCGCCTTGTTGCTGTTATCGTCGCCCTCGTATGGCAGCACGATCACAGGGGCAGCGTGTATCGACTCCCACCGTTCCTTCACAAAGCTTATGAACGCCGCCACCATTTCTCTCCGGAACTCTAGCTCCCTTGTGAAGAGATCAAGGGTGGAGACGGCAAGAATGTATCTGAAAGGAACCACGAGAAGAACCGCAGAGGATGCTAGAAGAATGAGAGCAACCTGAGTTGTAACCTGTCAAACAGATCAAGGACACTTATATCAGCACACCTGTGAGCTGGTTTTTACTTGCCTTGTGTCAATATTACTTGAGCACTAATAAAACTTATTCGAGCGTACCTCAGGTTGGCCTGCTAAAAAGATTGTGCGCATCTTCAGAAGAGAGACATTGAGGTGCTGCAGAGAATTTTCGACCGAGGCCATTGCCTCTTTGAGAGCTACGATCTTCTGGATTGTGTTCGAAGGTGGTTGATCCCTTATTGTCACTTTGCCAAAAGACCTACCCAGCCGGCCTTGTTCTCTCAGCCCCTTCAGGGCAAGCATGGAAAGGGCCATCGCCATCAAGGTAAACGGGAATATATAAAAGAGCATGTTCCTACAAATCATAATAAAGCCTCAGATGTCATAACTATGCCTATGCGTGCTTAGATATATGTTGGATGTCAACGATCCATATAGTTGGAAAAAATAAATAACAAACAGGCAAAGGAACCAGAAAATGGTACAGCATGACTCATGAGCATGCCATGCTATCAATTCTTTGGACCAGATTTTGACCCATATAAATCTAAATATCCAATTGCCTGAAATATAGTTCCACCTGCAGTGGTGTACTTCGAAAATTGTCTATAGGACAATGTAACAACTAGCACTTCTTTAAAGATATTGAAAGGACCATCTATTACCTTCTACTCCCTCCGTTCCTAAATATATGACATTTTGGTAGTTATTTAGGAACGGAGGGAGTAGAACCCCATAATCGGACAATTATGCAAAGCTGGCATACAACTTTGTCACCGTATCATTCTATAGTACGCCAATACGATAAACTGTAACATAATTTGCAATTCACCTTACTGTATAAAAGTGCTTTGGTGTGCATTCTTTTGCATCCCTATCTCCTAGGACTACAATTTAAACCAGCTCTGACAGCAAAATGTAAAATGTGATCACTGCTCGACCAAGGAAAATCATCTCCTACCGCAGACCTCTCCTGACCTCTTCCAAAGGCGCACACAAAATCCTCAGTAACTCAAAATTTAACTCATTAGAGCAAACTGGCTTACCTGAAAATAACGGTATAAGCTAACAGTAGAAAACAAATGGTTGAACGGGGATTCTCCCAGCGTTTAAGTTTGTTGAATTTTTGAGCCATTATTGCGAAGGGAAGTACAAGTTCCTGACCCAGAAAATAAGAGAGATGTTACAAAGATTTACCATGATAAACATATGCTGAGACATGGATTTGCTGGCCAGGATGCAGAGAGCTTGCTTTCTCGATGAAAATTAACACGCTATTTGTCCACTATATTTGAGGAAAGAAGAAGAGGAATCTGATTTTGAAAATAAGCATAGAATTGGACCTACATACTAGGCAATCACATATAACATATCTACTAGATATATCATAGTAAGCAGCTTGACTGGAGAAACCATTTTACCTTGAAGAGGTCAATATTGCTTGGAATACCTTCGACCGTAGCGGCAACAATCGTAGCATGTGTCTTGTCAACCACTTTGCTCTTCTCTTTACAGATAACCATCGCCTTCTCTACAAGATTTTTATCAGCTACAACTAAGGATTTACTTAATATTACACCATGCTTGACTGAAGAGCCTCTCCAAAAACTGACTGAATGGCTTGATGCCCAGCTTGGAGACGTCATCCACTTGCCCAAGTACACACTACCGTCTATGTCGAAAACCTGTGAGCGACCACTAGATGGGCCTTCTGAATGTTTATGCCTTTGAAGTGATCTTTCATTTGCCACTTTCGAGTTTGTAATCAGTGATCCACCCCAGAACCTCACTGCTAGGGTCTGAAGAACAACATCACCAAAAGGTGCACCCGATAGGTAGGAGAACTGTACTAACTTAGCTGGGTCCTCATGTAATCTACGTATGAATTGCAGAGACTGAAGCCTTGCAATACTGTTTGTTGCACTACTAACAGCTCTTTTCTTGCCTCTCTGGGCACCATATACATGATGAATAGTTGGATCATCATCGCTTGGTCCATATTCACGAATGAACTTATAAACAGAAATAATTTCATTGATGAACGCAAGCCATACATCTCGTCTCATCTCTCCGCCAAAATCAACAAACTCTAATGTCCACTCATTTGACCTGCAAACAATTAATGAGTTAGCACAAGATCACTGTAGCTGTGTTTTATGACTAAGATCAAATAGCACGGACAATATGCTTCTATGTCTACAGTACAAGTGTGCAGCCATAAAGCTATAGATGATAAGTGCAAGTGCAAGTGCTTAAGATGATTGCTCTCTTAGGGAAATGCTAACAAATAATGAATTGAGTCAAGGAAACTAGTAATAGGACCTCCCGAGTAATGTGGTGCTTCTCACTGGATTAATGAATTGCATGTAACATGTTTGCCATACATACACATTGTTACAACTGATGAACACTAGGAATGGTCAGGCAGGTTAAATAGCTAATATTATGTACTGTTGTTATGCTTGCACCCAAACAACCTGGCAGTAATCAACGACCTGGGTGTTCTCCTATCAAATTGCAGATAGCAGTGAAAAGACATGTCCACACAGGAAATGGACATCCTAGGGAGTTATCGGTCATACTTACACTGAACCAGATGAAACAGATACAGCAGAGTCAAATAACCTGGACCCAAATGGTCCAACCTTTGCTTTTTCAATCCTTGAATTATGATCTGTAAGGTCAAGCCTCAATGGTTTCTTCATACCTGCCAGTCCAATGGCCTGCCAATATCAATGCAAAAGTGAAGTCGTCAGTCCAAAGGTCAATCATAGTTTGTGAAGTTTCAAAATGGAATCCAGTATATTTGTTACGCAGGACAAAGAAACATAAATGACATGACCGAAAAAACTTCTCCTTTCTTCTTCTTCTCTTATATATGAAGAATTATGTGTGTGTGTGTGTGTGTGGGGGGGGGGGGGGGGGGGTTGAAATTCTACTTATGAACAATTTATGTTCATGGATATGAACAATGCAGGGGCCTTTCAGCAGGTGAGATCATTTTGTTTATGATCGCTTGATCTGTCATACTGCTGTCTTCTAAAACTTTTCTCTAATATATATACATGCAGCTATCCTGCATGGTCTCGCTTTAGAAAAAAGCTCGAAGTTCAAACGTTACTGCAGAAATACTAACAAATAGCATGTCCTATTATTTTTTATATTATCACCTAGAAAACTTTAGAGTGAATTAAATCATGAAAATGCTTGCCATGTATTAGGATAGCAACAATAAATATGTATGTCTTCAAATAATAGTAATCTTTCTAACAAGTACCGAACGTTTTGAGTAGGAATCCAGACCTCAAAATAGAGTGCCTTGTTGGTCAAGGTTAAGTGTCCGGGCCATGCAGTATTCTGCTCCCATTTTAGAACAGGCCTCTTTCTACTAGAGCCTATGCACAGAACTTGCTCATCAGACAGAAAATTATCTCCAATCTTATGTGTTTGCCTCCCATGATGAACCCTTGTACAATGCACATTGTAAGTTTGTAACACTTATTAATTAACACAGAACATCCAAATATTTAATGCATACTCAGCATGAGCATATGACAGAGAGATGAAATCGTGAACTATATTAACAGTTCAAATTGGCGAACAAAAAGCTCGCGATATGGGCCCATGTCTTACAAAATTTAAGCAAGACTGATATTTCTAGAATACTAGTCATCAACACCTACCAATCATGCGGTTGAACAAATATCTGTAGTATAGATCAAATGAAGGAGGTATAGCACACTAGAAGCCTAAAGTAAAGTTAAAAAATACACTTCCTGCAACTTGAGACTTAAGCAGAGATATACTCAGTTCAAATCTGCTACATGTTTGTTGTCCACAGAGGCAGTCTTACTTCCAAAGTTCACCAAGGTATGTTGTCCAAAGATCCAATGACAGTCCCTTTTCAGCGCCAACAAGGGCCCTAAAGAGATGATGAGCTGTTGAAGCATCAGCAACACCTGCCACAGCAGGAGCAATTCGGACAAAGGCATCTTCTTCAACAAGTCTTCCCTACCATATCAAAAATATCAAACTCAGAAAACCTGCCACGGTAGTGCATGAAATAAAATCGTATCCAATTAAATTGGGGTCCCGTTCACAATGAAACAATTTTGAGAATACAGTTGAATCAAAAACTCACCAGTATAGAGTAGTTATCTAGTGAAGAGTGTGGATCACTGTCTTCATCGTATGGATCATTCCACGCAAGCATAGTCACAAAGATAAGCCTTTGAAATGCAAGCTCCTGCAGACATTTAAAGTAGAAGTATTAGCCAAAGTAGAACCAGCTAAACAAAACATGTGCAGCAAGCCTGCAGTAATGTTTTGTGCTCCTGCCAAACAAGTGGAGCATTATTTTACACTTCAATACACATTGATGCTGAATTAGCAACTAATTTACCCTCAAACTTGGATGAAAATCGGAGTTATCTCTTGACAAGTACCGGAAGCAGCAATATTCAACTAGACTTCGAGCATCATTGTGGACATGTTCATGAGCAAGTGCTTTGAAGATCCTCTGCACCTGCCTCCCAGTCAACCCATTCAACCTAACAAAAAGCCTCATGAGAATGCGTGAATGCAAACTGAGATAGCAAATTACCAGGACATTCAGGAACTCCTGTAAACTCCTCCCTTTTGTCATACACTATATAAAATGGCTCAACTGAACTTTCAAACTCTTATCTTACAATTTATGTCCATTTCTCATTAGTCAATCAGTATCCTACATGAAACACGAGACCACTATCCAGAAACAACACCTAAACCCAATATTTATCTGTAAATTGCATCTCTATGATGGAAGTTGCGCTAGCATAAAAGCCAAGGAGAAGATACTCCATGCTCCCAGTAAAGGTTCAATAAGAAAATATTGCAGGTGTCTATCGCAATCTACCAACTGATTCTAGCCCAGCATAACACTAGAGAGTACCTACCGAGTTAGACCACACCGATTTCAAGGGATCCAGTAACTCTCAAACTGCTAGAAACTTTTAAGGATACTAAAGACCTAACAGGCATAGCCCACCTGTCCAGGTATAACGATGAATGTCACCGACTCCCTGTTATGAAGTTGCACTGGTCCCTGTTCACAGTTGTGTGGCTGCCATGTGGGCTATGCTTGTCAGTTCAGTTGTGTGACACTAGAATATTGCTTCGAAGCTACACCAAGCGAACAGCTCCACATGTTGGAGCTACAATATTAAGCGGATAGGTCCCCTTCCATGTGTCAGGATCCTAGCGTTCACAAGAAACACTCCACGCAGGCAAACACAATATAGCATTTTACATCTGTAAGGAAGTAGGAGTCTAGTTGGCAAATAATTAGCACAGTATGAATTAGCATGTCAACACAGGAAACATTGTAAAGTATTACCAAAAGATTAAAAAGAATCTCATTGCCAGACATACACATGCATGTGGCCATCAGAATTTGGCAATCATTTGCCCCCCACCCCCAAAAAAAACCACCACGATGGGGACAAAACGGTCTCATTGACTTCATTGCTACTCTCTCCGGATTCCAGCACTAGCATTTACACCCATACATTCTCTTCTTTGTCACGTTTTCTCATCCGAAACAAGAAGGGAAGTGCAACACCTAGAACCAAATAACTTTTCACACCAATGTTTTACTTCCTTTTTATACTCTAGCGACTTGGCGAGCTCACACCCACCTTCTCCACTAGTCAATGAAATATAAGACAACACCTTTCTTATCCATCCAAAACATTCCTCCTCCTCCCTCTCCAAGACACGTTTACGATGCCCAAGCACGGAAAGAGATACGGTACAGGCAACAAACCCATGGTAGGTGATGGAGATGGTGGTGACTGCAATGACACGAACAAGAAGAGCTCCATCGCCAACAAACTCACGTTCCTCGACGCTACAACCCATGATCTATATCTCGTGAATGGTGATGAGGATGAGGCTGAGTCTCAACTAACTCAAGTGGATGGGAGCAGGACTAGTGGGTCGTCCAAGCAGACTGTCCGCCATTGTGCTGGAGCTGGGGGCATTGACATCTCACCTCATCAACAACAGAAGCTGTGGCCAAAGTACCGGTCGGGCATGTGGTGGAAGCAGTGCAGCAGCCCTGGCTACCCAGAGGCCAAATTCCGCAACCATTTCTGGATGGGTCATTGGATGGGTTGGGACACTTTTGCAATGATATGTGATGCACTGGGCTCCGCCATCGCCAAGGAGGATACCTCGCTCCGCCCCTCCATCCCTGTGCGCCAACGCGTTGCCGTCTGCATCTGGCGCCTCGCCACCGGTGAGCCCCTCTGCATCATCTTTGACCGCTTTGGTATTGGCCTTTCTATATGCCACAAGATCGTCCTTGAGGTCTGCACCGCCATCCGCCAAAGGCTCATGCCCTGCTTTCTTCGGTGGCCTGACCAGGCCGCCATCTTCAAGGGCAGCTTTAGGGCCAGTTCTTTTGGTGGCTTCTAGAATAAGCTGCAATAAGCTGCCCCCTACCTAGCTTATTCTAGAAGCCCAACCAAATTTATTTTTTAGAAGCTTAGTAGTTAAGACTTGACTAGTAGGCTTCTAAAAAGAAATTTTGGTTGGGCTTCTAGAATAAGCTAGGTAGGGGGCGGCTTATTCTGGAAGCCAAAAAAACTAGCAAAAGAACTGGCCCTTAAGGCCATCTCCAACATGCCAGACGTCGTTGGTGTTATCTATACAACCCACATCCCAATCATCGAACCGCAAATGTGGGCCAGAAAGTACTACAATCCTAATCACGCAAAGCGCAACAAGAAGCCCTCCTACTCCACCACCCTCCAGGGGGGCGTCAACCCTAACGGCATTTTCAGTTATGTATACATCGGTTAGCCTGGAAGCATGAATGATGATGAGGTCCTCAGCAATTCGCTTCTGCAGCAGCATGGCGGCAACGGCATAATGATTGGGTCATGGGTGGTCGGCGGCTCTAGCTACTGATGGACTGGCTTCTCATCCCATACACACACCAAAACCTGACAAGGGAACAACACATTCAACGAGAAGGTCACGAAGCTCCGGCACATGTCCATGGATGCATTTGCACGACTCAAGGGACGATGGACGTGCCTGCAAAAGTGCGCACATATGAAGATCTCGGATCTCCCTACCGTGATCGGCGTATGTTGTGTGCTGCACAATATATGTGAGATGAATGGGAAGTAGATGGGCCCAGAGCTACAGTGTGATGTCATCAATGACAAGACAGTGCCAAAGAACCTTGTGCATTCTGAGAGCGCCAGCAAGGCCAGAGACAAGATCGCCCACAACCTCTTCCTTAGTGGGCTGAGCGGCACCAAGTTTTGATCCACATCCTCAATTTGTCATCATAGTCATCACTGACCATTAGTTTGATCAATTTACCGATCCTTCCTTTCTTGTTTAATTTGGTTGATTTGCATTGACATCAATCCATTAAGGATCCCCATTTTATTGTTACTTGCTCACAGACCTGGGAGAGGAATTTTGATGGGAAACTGAGATTCCCAAGACATCTCATGCAAAATTAAACAAGGGAAGCAAACGTCTTCCAGTTATTCTTTGTACTGGTTTGGTTAGTTTACATCAATTCGGTCAGAGAAATTTCTGCTTCCTATGCTATGCGTGTTTCATCCCATTGTATTCCAGAAAATTCTTGTTCCTTATTTGCCACAACAATGCAAGACCAAACTTGGTTAAAGGGTTTCTATTTTGTAGTATTGAATTTATCCACTGAAAGCCTGCTTGGAACACCGCAACTTCACAGCAATTAGAAGGAAAAAATCCCCAGGTCCAAGAGAAGGCTTAATATTCTTGCAACATCTACACTACAATTCCGGATGGTTCTACCTAAGATGATCCTATCTATTACAGCACATGGTTCAGAGTAGTCCTGATATGATATCACCAACGAGCGTCCTGTCAATTGAGTCCAAGAGAAACGCAGTTTGTGGCTTTATTAATCGTTTAACATTATGATAGTCAGGAAACGAACTGGTAGTCATTTTATTAACAGAATGAATCTGGGCATTTATTCTACATCTACGACAGATTAACCCGAAGGGCAGAGCAAGTGCAAGGTCGCTTGACACACCTAGCAAACTGCTCGATGGCGACAATGGCGTCCACGGAGAGCCAGCCGCGGCCGACCCGGCGCTCCAGGGTGATCTCCGGCACCGCGACGAGCGGCTCCTCCTCCACCTCCTCCTTCCGCTGCTTCTTCCTCCCATCGGCCTCCTCCTTGCGCTTCCCCCGCTCCCGCGCCGCCTGCGTGACGTCCACCACCGCGCCCCGCGCCCGGGAGAACCACGAACGCACCCGCTCCTGCACCGCATCTGCGAAACAGCAAGCCCGCAGCGATCAGAGAGAGCACGGGGCACGACCTATCGGGGGCTTCGGGGAGGGCGCTCACCGGTGTCGACATCGGGGAGCTTCCACTGGGAGCGGACGGCGAGGACGGGCGGGGGCGCGCGGCGGCGGCGGCGGCCGGGGAGGCGGGAGCGAGGGAGCGGCAGGAAGCGAGGGGGCTGGAGCTGGAGCATGGTGGTGGTCGTGGTGGTGGCGGTGGGATCAGTGGGCTAGTGGCGGGGAGCGGGGCGTCGTGGACCTTCCGTGGATTCCATTGGAGAGGGCCGTGTCTCGGTGTCTGGGTTGTTTACGTTTTCGCTTCGATGCAGGCGGCAGCAGTTTGGGGGGAGTAGTGGAGCGGAGCGCGACGAAGACGACGCTTCTAGCAGGAGAGAGACCGGGAAGAGATGACCGGCCGTGTGGTGCGTGGACCCCACTCACTAGCTAGGTGTTTGTTTCCGAGTTTTTCGCCCGTCACCTGTTAACACTGTAAAGGAAAAACGGTCCCGGCGTTTGGCATGTCCACACCGTAAACAGGTCACACCGTAAACAGGTTCAGGCCAGTTATGTATCGATACCGCCCACCCCCCCCACCGGTACAGACTGTGGTATCGATCCCATGTCCTCCTCCTCCCGAAAGAGCTCCCTCCTCCCCACACAATTCTCCTCGTCCACCGCCGCCTCCCCGAGCACCTTTGAGTCCTGCATCAGCGCCTCCACGATCCACTTCGAGCCCCCCTCTGCCGCCGGCGTGAGATCGGAGCAGCAGACGACGCTTGTGATCGGGAAGGGCCAGCCGCACTTGAGATCGAAGGGGGTCGGCAGCGCACAAGATCCGGGCGGCCGGCGGCGCACAAGATCCGATCGGCTGGCGGCGCTTGATCCGAGCGGCCGACGGCGCTAGATTTTGGGGACCGCCGGTGGCGCTTGATTTTGGGGATGGCCGGCAGCGCTTGATCCGAGTGGCCGTGGTGCTTGATTTTTCGGGGATGGCCGTCGCGCGTCGGCGCTTGGCATCTCGGGCGGCTGGGGCCGAGCAAGATCAGGCCGATTAAGGTGAGCATGCTGGCCGGCGAGCAGCAGGGACGGCAATCAATTCCATTACCTGAAGTGAACCAAACAAACTTGGAAAAAACGCATTACACCTCGTTAAACGGTGCAATCTGATTACGTTACCATTATCGTTACCATTTTTTTAGCCAAACACCTCCTAGGTGGGAACTGGGCAGACGGTCCGGCCGCCTGCCGGGTGGGGTTTGCTTCTGGCGACAATGGGTTATCCGCAGTGCTGACTCCGATGCTGTGGCGTGCCGCTCCACCCGCTCGCAACTCCAAAGCTTGACCCATTTCTTCCGGTTTGGACGCGTCGGCACAAAAAAAAACTGATGTCAGTACTTGACCTATTTCAGCCCAAATTTAGACTGGATTTGCGTCCTCGCTGACACCTGGCCCGCCTATCGGTGGCACACGGGCCATTTTCCCCCGCCCGTCACAATCACCCCGGCCTCTTTGCTCTCATCGTCGCTGCCCAACTTTTGACATCTTCGCCACCGCCGCACCCACCGACTGCATCGCCGCCACCGCAGCCACAGGCGTCCACGCTGTCGGCGTTGTGGCCGCTTCTTGCCGCCAACGCTGCAGTACAAGGCCCGCCTACCTAGGGTTGCCTACCGCTACCTTTACCGTCACCGCCAGAGGACGCGGGGTTCGACAGCCCTGCTGCGTGAACATGCCAAGGACGGGACCCTTCATCGGCCACGAATCGTCCACGCTCGCCTCTGTCCCCGCCCACAAGGTGTTCGGTTGTTTGCCCGGACGAGCCGTCCGCTACTGTCTACGGGGATACGGAGTCATCACTCCGAAGGATCATAACAGATAGCTTGGGTGAGTTTTTTTACAATAACATCATATGTTCATCATCTTCTTCTGATGATGATGTTATCTGTTGCTACTTTTATCGTCAGTGGGCACATTCGTGGCATGGACCATTGTTTAGGGGATTGATCCCGAGCCATGCTTCTGGGTTGACTCATAACAGAGAAAACGGTCATGTCCTATTCTACAACTATTATTTCGATCTCACAGAACCACTATTCTCTACCAAGCTTTCCTGGCGACGCTTCCGGAGGTCGAGATCATTATTCAACCGTATTCATGAGGGACTGATGAGGTGAAGTATGATGCCCTTCGAAAGATTGGTTTCTCCTCTTACCAGAAATGTACTGCGATCGTTTGGATGCTTTCAAACGGAGTTCCCAATGATCTTGTTGATGAGTACGCACGCATGAGTGAGTCCACGATGTCTACTACACAACTTTATTCTTGTAGACTCGTGTTGGGCCTCCAAGCGCAGAGTTTTATAGGACAGTAGCAATTTTCCCTCAAGTGGATGACATAAGGTTTATCAATCCGTGGGAGGCGTAGGATGAAGATGGTCTCTCTCAAACAACCCTGCAACCAAATAACAGAGAGTCGCTTGTGTCCCCAACACACCAAATACAATGGTAAATTGTATAGGTGCACTAGTTCGGTGAAGAGATGGTGATAAAAGTGTAATATAGATAGTAGATATTGATTTTTGTAATAGGAACAATAAAAAACAGCAAGGTAGCAATTGATAAAGCATAGCACAAACGGTATTGCAATGCTTGAAAATAAGGCCTAGGGTCCGTACTTTCACTAGTGCAATCTCTCAACAATGCTAATATAATCATATCACATAACAATCCCTCAATGTGCGATGAAGAATCACCCCAAAGTTCTTATCTAGCGGAGAACATAAGAAGAAATTGTTTGTAGCTATTCTTTCCGATCGATCTATCCAAGAGTTCGTACTAAAATAACACCAAGTTATTCTTTCTGATCGATCTATCAAGAGTTCGTACTAAAATAACACCAAAGCAAATTTAGATTCATAATACTCAATCCAACACAAAGAACCTCAAAGAGTGCCTGAAGATTTCTACCGGAGAAACAAAAGATGAGAACGTGCATCAACCCCTATGCATATATTACCCCAATGTCACCTCGGAAATCCGCGAGTTGAGTGCCAAAACATATCTCAAGTGAATCAATATAATACCCCATTGACACCACGGGTATTCATATGCAAGACATATATCAAGTGCTCTCAAATCCATAAAAGTATTCAATCCGATAAAAGGAAATCTCAAAGGGAAAACTTAATTCATCACAATAAGATATAGAGGGGAAAACACCATATGATCCGACTATATTAACAAAGCCCGTGATACATCAAGATCGTGACATCTCAAGAACACGAGAGAGAGAGAGAGATTAAACACATAGCTACTGGTACAAACCCCCATCCCCGATGGTGGACTACTCCCTCCTCATCAGGGGGCCCGCCGGGATGATGAAGATGGCCACCGGTGATGATCTCCCCCTCCGGCGGAGTCCCGGAACAGGGTCTAGATTGGTTTTTCATGGCTACAGAGGCTTGCGGCGGCGGAACTTCTGATCTAGGGTTACCCTCGGGGGTTTTCTTCTCATATTTAGCCCTCTGCTTCTTGACAAGATGTTCAACCTGATGACACTCCTGGAGATCGTGGCCCTTGGTCCGATGGATCTTGCAGTACGGCCCATCACCTTTTGCAGCCTTCTCGGCAGCCGCAGCTTCCCGGCAATCAGTGCACGCAACAACTTGCCGGGAACCTCGGTCTTGGCCTTCTTGCCAGTACTAGGCGTGCCCTATCCTTTAACGGTCATCATTGCCTTATCCATACGCCTTTTATTGTGCTTCTTGTTCTTCTTCTTCTGACTGGTGGCCTCGCCATCATCCTCTGAGTCGATGTCGACGCCATCCTCTTCTCCGGGGAGCCGTCTCCCCTCCTCTACTCAAGCACACTTATCCACTAGAGTGTGAAGCTCCTTCACAGTCTTGGGCAATCGAACGTTCATCTTGGAACGTATTCGACGATTGCGCACGTTGGACTGGAACGCAGCTATCACAGCTGCCGGGTGGATGTCGGGAATGTTCCTATGTACTCGGCTGAACCTCTGCATGTACTTCCGCAGAGTCTCTCCTTCCTTCTGCGGGAGGAGCTGCAAGTCGCTGGGCCGTCCTGGTTCTTGATGGCCGCCCATGAAGGCGCCAACAAACTCATGGCACAGGTCAACCCTCAAGGAAATATGCCGTAGAGGCAATAATAAAGTTGTTATTTATATTTCCTTATATCATGATAAATGTTTATTATTCATGCTAGAATTGTATTAAACCGGAAACTTGATACATGTGTGAATACATAGACAAAACAAAGTGTCCCTAGTATGCCTCTACTTGACTAGCTCGTTAATCAAAGATGGCTAAGTTTCCTGACCACAGACATGTGTTGTCATTTGATGAATGGGATCACATCATCAGAAGAATGATGTGATGGACAAGACCCATCCGTTAGTTTAGCATAATGATCGTTAAGTTTTATTTCTATTGCTTTCTTCATGACTTATACATATTTCTTTGACTATGAGATTATGCAACTCCTGAATACTGGAGGAACACCTTGTGTACTATCAAATGTCACAACGTAACTGGGTGATTATAAAGATGCTCTACAGGTGTCTCCGAAGGTGTCTGTTGAGTTGGCATAGATCAAGATTAGGATTTGTCACCCCGTGTATCGGAGAGGTATCTCTGGGCCCTCTCGGTAATGCACATCACTATAAGCCTTGCAAGCAATGTGACTAATGAGTTAGTTACGGGATGATGCATTACGGAACGAGTAAAGAGACTTGCCGGTAACGAGATTGAACTAGGTATGATGATACCGACAATCGAATCTCGGGCAAGTAACATACCGATGACAAAGGAAATAACGTATGTTGTTATTGCGGTTTGACCGATAAAGATCTTCGTAGAATATGTAGGAACCAATATGAGCATCCAGGTTCCACTATTGGTTATTGACCGGAGATGTGTCTCGGTCATGTCTACATAGTTTTCGAACATGTAGGGTCCGCACGCTTAACGTTCGTTGACAATTTGTATTATGAGTTATGTGTTTTGGTGACCGAAGATTGTTCGGAGTCCCAGATGAGATCACTGACATGACGAGGAGTCTCGAAATAGTCGAGAGGTAAAGATTGATATATTGGACAATAGTATTTGGACACTGAAATGGTTTCGAGACATTTTTGATATTTATCGGTGTAACAAGGGGTTACCGGAACCCCCCCGGGGAAAGTAATGGGCCTACATGGGCCATAGGTGAGAGGGGAGGCAGCCCACAAGGGGTGGCCGCGCCCCCCTCCCATAGGGAGTCCGAATTGGACTAGGGGAGGGGGGCGGCCCCCTTTCCTTCTCCTCTTCCCTCTCCCTTCCCTCTTTCCCCTCCATGAGAAGGAAAAAAGGGGGGCAAATCCTACTAGGAGTGGAGTCCTAGTAGGACTCCCCCCCCCCCTTGGCGCACCCCTTGGTGGCCGGCCTCCTCCTCCCCTCCTTTATATACAGGGGCAAAGGGGCACCCCAAGACACAACAGTTATTCTCTTAGCCGTGTGTGGTGCCCCCTCCACAGTTTACTCCTCCGGTCATAGCGTCGTAGTGCTTAGGTGAAGCCCTGCGCAGATCACATCACCATCACGGTCACCACACCGTCATGCTGACAAAACTCTCCCTCGACCCTCTGCTGGATCAAGAGGTCGAGGGACTTCATCGAGCTGAACGTGTGCTGAACTCGGAGGTGTCGTACGTTCGGTACTAGATCGGTTGGATCGTGAAGACGTTCGACTACATCAACCGCATTAACCTAATGCTACCGCTTTCGGTCTATGAGGGTACGTGGACACACTCTCCCCCTCTCATTGCTATGCATCTCCTAGATAGATCTTGCGTGATCATAGGAATTTTTTTGAAATTGCATGCTATGTTCCCAAACAGTGGCATCCGAGCCAGGTCTATGCGTAGATGATTTGCACAAGTAGAACACAAAGAGTTGTGGGCGATAATAGTCATACTGCTTACCACCAACGTCTTATTTTGATTCGGCGGTGTTATTGGATGAAGCGGCCCGAACCAACCTTACATGACCACGTTCATGAGACCGGTTCCACCGACAGACATGCAACTTGTTTTGCATAAAGGTGGCTGGCGGGTGTCTGTTTCTCCAACTTTAGTTGAATCGAGTTTGACTACGGCCGGTCCTTGTTGAAGGTTAAAATGACACACTTGACGGAAAATCGTTGTGGTTTTGATGCGTAGGTAAGATCGGTTCTTACTAGAAGCTCGTAGCAGCCACGTAAAACTTGCAACAAGAATGTAGAGGACGTCTAACTTGTTTTTGCAGGGCTTGTTCTGATGTGATATGGTCAAGACATGATGTGATATAAGTTATTGTATGTGATGATCATGTTTTGTAAAAGTTATCGGCAACTGGCAGGAGCCTTATGGTTGTCGCTTTATTGTATGAAATGCAATCGCCATGTAATTGCTTTACTTTATCACTAAGCGGTAGCGATAGTTGTAGAAGCAATAGTTGGCGAGACGACAACGACGCTACGATGGAGATCAAGGTGTCAAGCCGGTGATGATGGAGATCATGATGGTGCTTTGGAGATGGAGATCAAAGGCACAAGATGAGGATGGCCATATCATGTCACATATTTTGATTGCATGTGATGTTTATCTTTTATGCATCTTATTTTGCTTAGTACGGCGGTACCATTATAAGATGACCCCTTACTAAAATTTCAAGGTATAAGTGTTCTCCCTGAGTATGCACCGTTGTGACAGTTCGTCGTGCTGAGACACCACATGATGATCGGTGTGATAAGCTCTACGTTCACATACAACGAGTGCAAGACAGTTTTGCACATGCGGAATACTCGGGTTAAACTTGACGAGCCTAGCATGTACAGACATGGCCTTGGAACACTGAGACTGAAAGGTCGAACTTGAATCATATAGTAGATATGATCAACATAGAGATGTTCACCATTGAAAACTACTCCATCTCACGTGATGATCGGACATAGTTTAGTTGATATGGATCACGTGATCATTTAGATGAGTCGAGGGATGTCTATCTAAGTGGGAGCTCTTAAGTAATATGATTAATTGAACTTTAATTTATCATGAACTTAGTCCTGATAGTTTTTGCATATCTATGTTGTTGTAGATCAATGGCCCGTGCTACTGTTCCCTTGAATTTTAATGCGTTCCTAGAGAAAGCTAAGTTGAAAGATGATGGTAGCAACTACACGGACTAGGTCCGTAACTTGAGGATTATCCTCATTGCTGCACAGAAGAATTACATTGTAGAAGCACCGCTAGGTGCAAGGCCTGCTGCAGGAGCAACTCCAGATGTTATAGACGTCCAGCAAGCTAAATCTGATGACTACTCGATAGTTCAGTGTGCCATGCTTTACGGCTTAGAATCGGGACTTCAAAGGCGTTTTGAACGTCATGGAGCATATGAGATGTTCCATGAGTTGAAGTTAATATTTCAAGCAAACGCCTGAGTTGAGAGATATGAAGTCTCCAACAAGTTCTATAGCTGCAAAATGGAGGAGAACAATTTTGTCAGTGAACACATACTCAGAATGTCTGGGTACCATAACCACTTGACTCAGCTCGGAGTAAATCTCCCGGATGATAGTGTCATTGACAGAGTTCTTCAAGCACTGCCACCAAGATATAAAGGCTTCATGATGAACTATAGTATGCAAGGGATGAAAAAGACAATTCCCGAGCTCTTCGCGGTGCTTAAGGTTACGAAGGTAGAAATCAAGAAGGAGCATCAAGTGTTGATGGTTAACAAGACCACTAGTTTCAAGAAAAAGGGCAAAGGAAAGAAGGGGAACTTCAAGAAGAATAGCAAGCAAGTTGCTGCTCCCGGGAAGAAGCCCAAGTCTGGACCTAAGCTTGAAACTGAGTGCTTCTACTGCAAAGGGACTGGTCACTGGAAACGGAATTGCCCCAAGTATTTGGCGGATAAGAAGGATGGCAAAGTGAAAGGTATATTTGGTATACATGTTATTGGTGTGTACCTTACTAATGCTCGTAGTAGCGCCTGGGTATTTGATACTGGTTCTGTTGCTCATATTTGCAACTCGAAACAGGGGCTACGGATTAAACGAAGATTAGCTAAGGATGAGGTGACGATGCGCGTCGGAAATGGTCCCAAGTTCGATGTGATCGCCGTCGGCACGCTACCTCTACATCTACCTTCGGGATTAGTTTTAGACCTAAATAATTGTTATTTGGTGCCGGCGTTAAGCATAAACATTATATCTGGATCTTGTTTGATGCGAGACGGTTATTCATTTAAATCAGAGAATAATGGTTGTTCTATTTATATGAGTAATATCTTTTATGGTCATGCACCCTTGATGAGTGGTCTATTTTTATTGAATCTCGATCGTAGTGATACACATATTCATAATATTGATGCCAAAAAATGCAAAGTTAATAATGATAGTGCAACTTATTTGTGGCACTGCCGTTTAGGTCATATTGGTGTAAAGCGCATGAAGAAACTCCATGTTGATGGGCTTTTGGAATCACTTGATTATGAATCACTTGATGCTTGCGAACCATGCCTCATGGGCAAGATGACTAAGACTCCGTTCTCCAGAACAATGGAGCGAGCCACTGACTTATTGGAAATAATACATACTGATGTATGCGGTCCGATGAGTGTCGAGGCTCGCGCCGGGAATCGTTACTTTCTGACCTTCACAGATGATTTAAGCAGATATGGATATATCTACTTAATGAAACATAAGTCTGAAACATTTGAAAAAGTTCAAAGAATTTCAGAGTAAAGTAGAAAATCATCGTAATAAGAAAATAAAGTTTCTACGATCTGGTCGTGGAGGTGAATATTTGAGTTATGAGTTTGGTATTCATTTGAAACAATGTGGAATAGTTTCGCAACTCACGCCACCTGGAACACCACAGTGTAATGGTGTGTCCGAACGTTGTAACCGTACTTTATTAGATATGGTGCGATATATGATGTCTCTTACTGATTTACCACTATCGTTTTGGGGTTATGCTTTAGAGACGGCTGCATTCACGTTAAATAGGGCACCATCTAAATCCGTTGAGATGACACCATATGAACTATAGTTTAGCAAGAAACCTAAGCTGCCGTTTCTTAAAGTTTGGGGTTGCGATACTTATGTGAAAAAGCTTTAACCTGATAAGCTCGAACCCAAACCGGAGAAGTGTGTCTTCATAGGATACCCAAAAGAAACTGTTGGCTACACCTTCTATCACAGATCCGAAGGCAAGACATTTGTTGCTAAGAATGGATCCTTTCTAGAGAAAGAGTTTCTCTCGAAAGAGTGAGTGGGAGGAAAGTAGAACTTGATGAGGTAACCGTACCTGCTCCCTTATTGGAAAGTAGTTCATCACAGAAATCTGTTCCTCTGACTACTACACCAATTATTGAGGAAGCTAATGATGATGATAATGTAACTTCAGATCAAGTTACTACCGAACCTCGTAGGTCAATCAGAGTAAGATCCGCACCAGAGTGGTATGGTAATCCAGTTCTGGAGGTCATGTTACTTGACCATGACGAACCTACGAACTATGAGGAAGCGAGGATGAGCCGAGATTCCGCAAAATGGCTTGAGGCCATGAAATCTGAGATGGGATCCATGTACGCGAACAAAATATGGACTTTGATTGACTTGCCCAATGATCGGTATCGGTGTCAAAACCGGCGGATCTCGGGTAGGGGGTCCCGAACTGTGCGTCTAGGCGGATGGTAACAGGAGACAAGGGACACGATGTTTTTACCCAGGTTTGGGCCCTCTCGATGGAGGTAAAACCCTACGTCCTGCTTGATTAATATTGATGATATGGGTAGTACAAGAGTGGATCTACCACGAGATCAAGGAGGCTAAACCCTAGAAGCTAGCATATGGTATGATTGTTGTAATGTGTGTTGTCCTACGGACTAAAGCCCTCCGGTTTATATAGACACCGGAGGAGGCTAGGGTTACACAGAGTCGGTTACAATGGTAGGAGATCTACATATCCGTATTGCCAAGCTTGCCTTCCACGCCAAGGAAAGTCCCATCCGGACACGGGACGGAGTCTTCAATCTTGTATCTTCGTAGTCTTGGAGTCCGGCGGATAATGATAGTCCGGCTGTCCGGACACCCCCTAGTCCAGGACTCCCTCAGTAGCCCCCGAACCAGGCTTCAATGACGATAAGTCTAGCGTGTTTATAGTCTTCGGCATTGCAAGGCGGGTTCTCCCTTCAAATTCCATGTACCTGCCGAACAGTGTCCGGCTTCATCTTGAATACTGTGTTCCTCGGCTTCTACGCCAAATAATGGCCCTCTTCCACGCGTCGCACGAATGCAAAAAGCTAGGGTATCTTTTGGATTTCACCCCCTAATCGTGCGAGTCGTCCGCCTATAAAAAAGGCAAGAATCCAGATCCAAACCACACCGTCTTCCTCCCGCGAATACTCCATCGAAGCGCCTTTGACCTAGAAATCCATTCCATCATGGATCGTCGACGCGGCTCTTCTTCACGCGCTCCCAGCCCACCGCCGGGGAATTGGAGGAGGTGCTCTATTCCGCACAACGAGCTAGTGAAGCTCCAAACGGGAGGATTTCTCCCTCCGGCCTTCATGGTCCCAGTCCGGGACGGACTGGTTACTTATCAAGGTGGGAGGCAGGCGGAGGACACTCCAAGCCCCAATAAGGGGGAGCGAGTATGCTTTGTCCCCTATCTGATAAGGGGACTCGGATTTCCAGTACATCTGTTCCTCCGCGGGCTCCTGAAGTTCTACAGACTCCAGCTCCACCACCTCACGCCCGCCTCTGTCCTGCATATCGCAGGCTACGTAGCTCTTTGTGAGCTATTCCTGGGCATCGAGCCCCATTTTGCATTGTGGAAGAGGTTGTTCTGCCTCGTACCCCGTTCTCACAAGGGGTCCATATATCAAGTGGGCGGTGCCGAAATATGGCGCATCGCCGGGACCGGATACCTATCCGGTACTCCCAAGAAGGCGTCCGAAGACTGGCCCTCGGAGTAGTTTTATATAGGAGACGCTCCACTGCCAGACCCAGTCCGGATCGGCCTCCCGGAGTTTAGTACTGCTCCCTTGAAGAAACGCCTCAGCTGGCGCCCGCGGGGCCCCCGATTGGAGGAAGACAAGAGCGTCCATTACTTGATGGGCCGGATAAGATTAATGGCTCATTCCGGCTTGACCATGATCGGAGTCATGGCGACATGCATCAAGCGAGGGGTACAGCCATTGCAATACAGAGGCCACCCCATGTGGGATTTCAACGGGGAAGACGATGCTACCCGGCACGGCCGCAAAGGGCCGGATTCGACCGAGGATCTGGTGGAGATCCTGTCCAGCCTGTACAAGGGGGAGAAGGAGGATTTCCTCCGAACGAACCCTTTAAACGGGTTTTCCATGATCAACCCTAGAGGATGGGTAAGTGAACACCTTGAAGGGCTCAACCCATGCTTTCGAAGTTTAAGCTTCTTACATTATGTCTTCGGCGCAGGATCTACGCCGGACTGTGGAGGACATGGTGAGTCCTGCTCCGCAACCCGAGGATCCAGAAGGATCCCTGGATCCGGCCTCCGAAGAGGACCCGGACATCGAGGTGGAGCTGATCGATGGGGTGTTTCACCAGCTTAGCATAGATAATGCCTTGGTTGCCATTACGGCGGACTACCCCGGACTAAGTCCGGCTTCCCAGGTGACCGTGACCGAAGTCCGGACACCATTATCTCTTCTCTGTCCATTTCTAACCCTCGCGAACGACGGTATTTCGCAGGAAGTGCCTTTACGGCAGGAAGCCGAGCCCGCGGCGGCTGGCCAACAGAGGCCAGTCCAGACCAGCAGGCGGAAAAGGAGCGCGGTGCGGGCGGAAACGTCGCCGCAAAGGTATAGCTCGTATTTGAATTTTCAGAGCAACATTTCGAGGAAACGTCTGAGTGCTCATGATCTTTGTAGGAGAAAAAGCGCTCGCCGGACTGCGAGCGCAGGAATTGCCGATCCGACCAACACCGGCCAGGCTCCAGCGCCCGGCCTGGAGGGGGAGGCAAGCGCAAGACGTGAGCCGGATCCTTCTCCAATGGAGGATACCGACAGACTGTCCGCCACCAAGTCTGAGGTGGAGAGCGCCATGAACCATAGGCGCCGCCGGACAGTTTTTCGTGAAGCGGGCTTTTCCCCTGAGGCATTGGATGCCTTTAACGCAGGGGACGCGCATCTCTGTGCCGCTCAAAATGGTTTTACCAAAGCCACGGAGCAGTATGTGAAAGACACACGGGTAAGGGAATTTCAATGGTTGTATATACCAGTAGCCCCCGAGACTTAAAGTAGTTATGCTAACTGATTTAAGGATCATTTGAAAATGCAGGCACTTACCGAGAAGAACGCCCAGCTGTCTCAGGAGCTGCAAGATTGCAAGGCCCAATTTGAGGCCGCACTTGCTGCCGCAGGAGGAGGCGCAAAGACCCCTCCTGGTAACACATTTTTATTAATAAATATAAGCGCTATGCGGCGTGCGCGCGAGTCTAATAATGACATTGCAGGTACCGCCGGACAAGATCCGGACAGGCAAGCATCGCTGCGCCAGCTAAAGGCCGGCGAGAGTGTGCTGAATAGGGTTCAGCAGGAAAGGAACAAGCTCCAGGATGCCAACGCCAAGCTCGGAGAAGAGCTGAAAGGCGCTCAGGCCGAGCTGTCCGGCTCCGTTAAGGAGAATCAGCGGCTTTGTCGCGGCATTTATAGTAAGTGCTTGAGCGAACTCTTTTGAAAAGAAGAGTTCGGCGAGGAAGTATTTTGACATTATATGTCTTGTAGGTGTACTCACGGGTCGTCCTGCAGAGGAGATGCCCATATCAACGGGTGATCAACTTCCCGAACTGTTGCAGCTACTCGAATGAGTTCGGCAGGCAATGAGCGGCGTCGTTCAGGCTTTATGGCCATCCCTCACCCTACCCGAGGGCCTCGGGGAGCTTGCGGAGAAGCTGCAGGGAGTGCGGCAGCGCTTCCGTTTGTGGAAGATTTTGGCTTGCCGTCAAGGTGCCAGGGAGGCTTGGGCCATGGTGAAGACGCGGTACAAGAAGGCGAATCCCAACCACATGGCCGAAGTTGGACCGGTGGGGACCGACGGGAAGGAGATCCCTGTGAGTTTAGTATACAGCCAAGTAGAGTTGGCTGCCAAATTTTCCCAACGGGACTGTAAACTAGACAGCCTGTTAGATGGGATTGAAGAGGAATACAATCAATAAATTTGACAATGTATGTTATCCTTTAAAGTGACATGTGAAATGCCTTCTAGCCGGATTGTAGATCGTTTGTCTTTGCCGACCTTTTCGCTTCAACCTCGGGACCCTAGAGTCCGGAGTGTATCCGAATACCTCTTTGGTTAAGAAACAACCATGGTATGCATGGAGACCAGGCGTAGGGGTCATTAGTGCTTTATCAGACAAGTGCCCAACTAGTTATGTTATATTACATGGTTAGTAAGAAACATCTTCCAGGGAGAATAGTTCCGTTAAGGGTTCCTTTCCCTGGGAGGCATGCCCTAAAGTGCATGTCCGGACTGCGAAAAAAGCAGAAAAACATCTGGGGGCAGATAAATAAGCAGGTAAAAAGTCATCTTTCAAGTCACCGACCGAATATTCCCTTAAGAACGCTAGCTTTCGGCTTCACCCAGTCTGAGGTACACATCCGGCTGACCCGGCAGTAACAATCGCAGAGGTGCTCCCTTTACCTCCTAGCCGAACAATCGGGAACGTAGGGGTAAGCACAGGAGCCAGGCAATCCCAGCTTGGCCAAAACTTAAGTCATATCGATGCATATAATGGCGAGTAAAAGGTACATGTGGAAGCTTGACATATGTGTTGGGTATGAAACCCGTATAATTAAGCTTCTGTAAAAGAAGCCCCCAGGAATAATGAGTGCGGATGGCACATCATGCTTATGCAACAAAGATGTGAAAATAGGCCCGTAAGGGCTTTTAAATAAAAAGGCATAAAAAGAGAAATGAAAGACAGCCGGAGTGTAAAAGTTTGGACTGGGGAAGGGGACGAACTCTTAGTCCGGCGCTAGGCATAGAATCGTCGGAGGCGGGCTGCGTTCCATGGGTTCGGCTCGAGTCGGTTATCTGACGCATTTCGTAGATGGTATGCTCCGCCGGTCAGGACTTGATCGATAATGAAGGGACCCTCCCATTTGGGCTTGAGCTTGTCCTTTTTCTTGTCCGGCAGGCGTAGAACTAGTTCGCCAACGTTGTAAGTCTTGGCCCGTACTTCTCTGCCTTGATAACTTCGGGCCTGCTGCTGATAAAATGCGGAACGAGCCTTCGCGACGTCACGTTCTTCCTCCAATGTGTCCAAGCTGTCCCGCCGATCAAGCTTGGCCTCTCTTTCCTCATACATGCGCACTCGAGGTGAGTCATGAATAATGTCACAGGGCAAGACTGCCTCTGCGCCGTATACCATAAAAAATGGTGTGAATCCGGTAGTACGGTTAGGCGTTGTCCGCAGCCCCCAGAGTACGGAGTCGAGCTCCTCGACCCATTGTGTGTCGGATTTAGTAAGTGACCTCACTAGTCTGGGTTTGATGCCGCTCATTATTAGACCATTTGCTCTTTCCACTTGACCGTTGGTTTGAGGGTGATAGACTGAAGCGTAGTCGAGCTTGATGCCCATATTTTTGCACCATGACTTAACCTCGTCGGCTGTGAAGTTCGTGCCGTTGTCGGTGATGATGCTGTGGGGGACTCCGTAACGGTGTACCACCCCTAATATAAAGTCTATCACTGGTCCGGACTCTGCCGTTTTGACCGGTTTGGCCTCTATCCATTTGGTGAATTTATCCACCATGACCAATAGGTACCTTTGCTTGTGGGTTCCCCCTTTAAGGGGTCCAACCATGTCAAGCCCCCAGACCGTGAACGGCCAGGTAATGGGTATGGTTTTGAGGGCGGTGGGTGGCATATGGCTCTGATTAGCAAAGAGCTGACAACCAACGCATCGCTGGACCAAGTCCTGCGCGTTTGCCCGGGCCGTCGGCCAATAAAATCCTGTACGGAATGCCTTTCCTACAAGGGCCCGGGCTGCTGCGTGGTGTCCGCCTAGTCCGGCATGAATTTCAGCCAGGAGGTTCCGCCCTTCTTCTTCGGAGATACACCTCTGAAGGACTCCGGTGGTACTTTTCTTATAAAGTTCTCCCTCATGGACCTTGTAGGCCTTCGATCGCCGGACTATGCAGCAGGCCTCATTTTGGTCTTCGGGAAGTTCCTGCCTAAGTAGGTATGCTAGGAAAGGTTCTGTCCACGCGGCGATTACTGCCATTATGACGTGGGCTGAGGGTGTTATGTCATCTGCCGAATCACCGGTTGGTGCGGTTTTCTCCGGTTTGTCACTACCGGGCTCCTCTTCCCATAGTACGGATGGCTTGAAGAGCCGTTCCAGGAAGATATTAGGAGGGACGGCATCACGCTTCGCACCGATGCGTGCCAGTACGTCGGCCGCCTGGTTATTATCTCGAGCTATGTGATGGAATTCCAGTCCTTCAAACCGAGCTGACATTTTTAGGACAGCGTTGCGATATGCTGCCATTTTCGGATCCTTGGCGTCAAAGTCTCCATTTATTTGGGATATTGCAAGGTTTGAATCCCCGCGCACCTCTAGGCGTTGAATGCCCATGGAGACTGCCATCCGGAGACCATGTAACAGGGCCTCGTATTCGGCTGCGTTGTTGGAGTCCGTGTACATTATTTGAAGTACATACTGGACTGTATCTCTAGTTGGGGACGTCAGTACGACGCCAGCCCCTAGTCCGGCCAACATTTTGGAGCCGTCGAAATGCATAGTCCAGTTGGAGTATGCTCCGTACTCTTTAGGGAGTTCGGCTTCTGTCCATTCGGCGACGAAGTCAGCTAGAACTTGTGACTTTATGGCTCGCCGCGGTTTGTAAGTTATGTCGAATGGTAAGATCTCGATGGCCCATTTTGCAATCTTGCCCGTTGCGTCGCGGTTATTTATAATGTCATTGAGTGGTACTTCAGAGGCCACTGTTATCGAACACTCTTGAAAGTAGTGCCGGAGCTTTCGGGACGCCATGAACACCGCATATGCTATCTTCTGATAGTGCGGGTAACGGGATTTGCAGGGGGTTAACACAGTGGATACATAATACACTAGTTTTTGAAGAGGGAATTTATGCCCTTCTGTCGCTCGTTCGACGACGAGGACTGCGCTTACAACTTGGTGCGTTGCTGCGATGTATAACAGCATTGGTTCGCCCAGAGTGGGCGCAGCCAGGACCGGATTTGTTGCCAATATGGCCTTTATTTCTTTGAGTCCGGCAGTGGCAGCATCCGTCCACTCAAAGTGTTCGGTGCGCCTGAGGAGGCGATAGAGGGGCAACGCTTTCTCTCCTAGACGGGAGATAAAGCGGCTTAAGGCTGCCACGCATCCTGTTAATTTTTGTATTTGTTTGAGGTCTTTTGGAATATCCAACTATGACAGAGCTCGGATTTTAGCCGGATTTGCTTCTATTCCTCTACCGGATACAATGAAGCCCAGCAGCTTTCTGGCTGGTACACCGAAAACACATTTTTCCGGATTCAGCTTGATGTCATATGCCCTGAGGTTGTCGAATGTGAGCCTCAAATCGTCTACTAGAGTTTCGATGTGTTTTGTTTTGACGACTACGCCGTCTACGTATGCCTCGATGTTTTGCCGACCTGGGTGGCCAGACATGTTTGAATCATGCGCTGATATGTTGCGCCGGCATTTTTAAGTCCGAAGGGCATCGTGTTGAAGCAGAATGGTCCATATGGAGTGATGAATGCCGTTGTGGCTTGGTCTTCTTCCGCCATCTTGATTTGATGATAGCCAGAGTATGCATCCAGGAAGCACAACGAATCGTGCCCTGCTGTAGCATCGATAATTTGATCGATGCGGGGGAGAGGGAAGGGATCCTTTGGGCAAGCCTTATTGAGGTCTTTAAAATCGACACAGAGGCGCCAGGATTTATCCTTCTTTGGTACCATCACCAGGTTTGCTAGCCAGTCCGGATGTTTGATATCTCTAATGAATCCGGCTTCCAATAGTTTGGCTAGCTCTTCTCCCATTGCCTGTCTTTTGGGTTCGGAAAATCGTCGAAGAGCCTGTTTGACTGGCTTAAATCCTTTTAGGATGTTTAGGCTATGTTCTGCCAACCTGCGTGGGATTCCGGGCATGTCCAAAGGATGCCAGGCGAAGATATCCCAATTTTCCCTAAGGAATTCACGCAGTGCGGCGTCTACTTCGGAATTCAATTGTGCCCCGATGGAGGCCGTCTTTGTTGGGTCCGTTGGATGGACCTGGAATTTTATTATCTCATCTGCTGGTTTGAAGGAGGTGGACTTGGATCTTTTATCGAGTATCACATCGTCCCTGTTCACCGTAGAGCGCAGCGCGGTGAGTTCTTCTGCCGCTAAGGCTTCGGATAGTGCCTCGAGGGCTAGTGCGGCTGTCTTGTTTTTGGCGCGGAGTGCTATGTCCGGATCACTAGCGAGAGTGATTATTCCGCTGGGCCCAGGCATTTTGAGCTTCATGTACCCGTAATGAGGTACTGCTTGAAAAATTGTGAATGCCTCTCGTCCTAATATGGCGTGATACCCGCTGCTGAACGGGGCCACCTGGAACATGACTTCTTCGGATCTGTAATTGTCCGGAGAGCCGAACACCACATCGAGTGTGATTTTTCCGGTGCAGCGCGCTTCCCGGCTAGGGATTATTCCTCTAAAGGTTGTGCTGCTTCGCTCAATAGGGCTCCAACCGATTTCCATTTTTCGCAGAGTTTCCTCGTAAATGAGGTTAGTCGTCCACTATGGGACTAAGTACCAGTGCGGCTGGGGCTCTGGTTGTTCGGAATTTAGGCTCGTCGCTGGCGTTGAAGGTAACAGCTGTGTCGCTCCATGGATTTGCTGTTGCTACTTGGTAGACTTCGGCGAGTCCGCGGATTGTTCGCTTTCGCATATTATTTGATGCGAAGGTCTCGAAGACTGTTGATACCGTGCTGGTATTGTTGGAGTGGTTTCCCGGAGCTAGAAGCTCTTCGCCACTTTTGGCCACCTGCCGTAATATCCAACATGCTCGAAGGCTATGTGTTGGGATGGCCCCCTCTGTACTATGAAGCTTACAGGGTCCATTGAGCCATCCCTCCAGTACGGTTCCGTTTCCCTTATTGGGTTTTTGTTTTTTCGTTTTTGCATCTGGGGCCTGAGTGTCAGGCGCCCTTTTGTTGCGGACTGGGTTTGGGGCCGGATTATCCCAAAATTGATTTTCGGTTTTCCGGAAGCTCTCCATCGCACAGTACTTCCGTACTATGGATGCCAGATCGGTGAAGCGCGTAATTTTGCGGCGATCAATGGCGTTGAGTATTCCCTTGTCCGTGCAGTTATTGCAGAAGATTGATATTGCGTTTTCCTCTCGGCAGTCCTTTATCCTGTCCATAACCAGGAGGAATCTGGCCCAGTAGTGATGTACTGTTTCAGCAGGCTCTTGCCGTATTAGAGATAGATCGCATATGTCTGGGCGGGTGGGTGGAATAAAATCCGGATCCCTGCCCATCTTGGGGCTCAAAGGCCGAGGGGTTTCCGAATTCGGAAGCTTGGTTTGCTGGACACAATCCAGCAAGTCCGGGGCGATGCATGATTTTAAGTTCAATGCTCGATCAAAGTCCGTCCCTCCGCGGGGATCCGGCATGGAGGGTTCGGGAATCCGGACACGAATTGTTTTCAACATAGGCAAAGAGTTGCCGTATTGCTCCTCTACCACTGCGATGTGGTGGGTGGCCTGGGGAGAGTTAATCTCTCTCAGATCGGTTTTAAGCCCAATCTAGTTGTAGTCCGTAGCGACTTCCAGGGCAGCGATGCGATCCAAGAGCTCATTAACAGACGAGAGCTCTATTGGGTCCAACTGTTTGGCAGCTTTAGGGCTGACGCAAAGATTGCTTCTAACGACTTGCGAAGTCATTGTCGAAGCGGCGGCCGGACAGGCGGTCATAAGAAAACCACCAAGCCGGATAGTTTGGCCAGCGGCTAAGGCCCCTTCGGCGAAAACACCGTCTTTGAATACGGGTGGAGGCATCCGCTCCATCGGTGACGACACAGAGGAACTCTCAATGAAAGCACCAATGTCAGTGTCAAAACCGGCGGATCTCGGGTAGGGGGTCCCGAACTGTGCATCTAGGCGGATGGTAACAGGAGACAAGGGACACGATGTTTTTACCCAGGTTCGGGCCCTCTCGATGGAGGTAAAACCCTACGTCCTGCTTGATTAATATTGATGATATGGGTAGTACAAGAGTGGATCTACCACGAGATCAAGGAGGCTAAACCCTAGAAGCTAGCCTATGGTATGATTGTTGTAATGTGTGTTGTCCTACGGACTAAAGCCCTCCGGTTTATATAGACACCGGAGGAGGCTAGGGTTACACAGAGTCGGTTACAATGGTAGGAGATCTACATATCCATATTGCCAAGCTTGCCTTCCACGCCAAGGAAAGTCCCATCCAGACACGGGACGGAGTCTTCAATCTTTTATCTTCGTAGTCTTGGAGTCCGGCGGATAATGATAGTCCGGCTGTCCGGACACCCCCTAGTTCAGGACTCCCTCAATCGGCAAGCCATAGAAAATAAATGGATCTTCAAGAAGAAGACTGACGCTGATGGTAATGTTACTGTCTACAAAGCTCGACTTGTTGCGAAAGGTTTTCGACAAGTTCAAGGAGTTGACTACGATGAGACCTTCTCACCCGTAGCGATGCTTAAGTCTGTCCGAATCATGTTAGCAATTGCCACATTTTATGATTATGAAATTTGGCAAATGGATGTCAAAACTGCATTCCTTAATGGATTTCTTAAAGAAGAGTTGTATATGATGTAACCAGAAGGTTTTATCGATCCTAAAGGTGCTAACAAAGTGTGCAAGCTCCAGCGATCCATTTATGGACTGGTGCAAGCCGCTTGGAGTTGGAATATACGCTTTGATAGTGTGATCAAAGCATATGGTTTTATACAGACTTTTCGAGAAGCCTGTATTTACAAGAAATTGAGTGGGAGCTCTGTAGCATTTCTAATATTATATGTGGATGACATATTGTTGCTTGGAAATGATATAGAATTTCTGGATAGCATAAAAGGATACTTGAATAAGAATTTTTCAATGAAAGACCTCAATGAAGCTGCTTATATATTGGGCATCAAGATGTATAGAGATAGATCAAGACGCTTAACTGGACTTTCGCAAAGCACATACCTTGATAAAATTTTGAAGAAGTTCAAAATGGATCAGTCAAAGAAAGGGTTCTTACCTGTGTTACAAGGTGTGAAGTTGAGTCAGACTCAATGCCCGACCACTACAGAAGATATAGAGAAAATGAAAGTCATTCCATATGCCTCAGCCATAGGTTCTATCATGTTTGCAATGTTGTGTACCACACCTGATGTGTGCCTTGCTATTAGTTTAGCAGGGAGGTACCAAAGTAATCCAGGAATGGATCACTGGACAACAGTCAAGAACATTCTGAAATACCTGAAAAGGACTAAGGATATGTTTCTCGTTTATGGAGGTGACAAAGAGCTTGTCGTAAATGGTTATGTCGATGCTAGCTTTGACACTGATCCGGATGACTCTAAGTCACAAACCAAATACGTATTTATATTGAATGGTGGAGCTGTCAGTTGGTGTAGTTCAAAGCAGAGCATCATGGTGGGATCTACGTGTGAAGCGGAATACATAGCTGCTTCGGAAGCAGCAATGAAGGAGTCTGGATGTAGGAGTTCATATGCGATCTAGGTGTAATACCTAGTGCATCGGGTCCAATGAAAATCTTTTGTGACAATACTGGAGCAATTGCCTTAGCGAAGGAATCCAGATTTCACAAGAGAACCAAACACATCAAGAGACGCTTCAACTCCATCCGCGATCAAGTCAAGGAGGGAGACATAGAGATTTGCAAAATACATACGGATCTGAATGTTGCAGACCTGTTGACTAAGCCTCTTCCACGAGCAAAACATGATCAGCACCAAGACTCCATGGGTGTTAGAATCATTACAATGTAATCTAGATTATTGACTCTAGTGCAAGCGGGAGACTGAAGGAAATATGCCCTAGAGGCGATAATAAAGTTGTTATTTATATTTCCTTATATCATGATAAATGTTTATTATTCATACTAGAATTTGTATTAAACCGGAAACTTGATACATGTGTGAATACATAGACAAAACAAAGTGTCCCTAGTATGCCTCTACTTGACTAGCTCGTTAATCAAAGATGGTTAAGTTTCCTGACCATAGACATGTGTTGTCATTTTATGAACGGGATCACATCATTAGAAGAATTATGTGATGGACAAGACCCATCCGTTAGCTTAGCATAATGATCATTAATTTTTATTGCTATTGCTTTCTTCATGACTTATACATATTCCTTTGACTATGAGATTATGCAACTCCTGAATACCGGAGGAACACCTTGTGTGCTATCAAACGTTACAACGTAACTGGGTGATTATAAAGATTCTCTACAGGTGTCTCCGAAGGTGTTTGTTGAGTTGGCATAGATCAAGATTAGGATTTGTCACTCCATGTATCAGAGAGGTATCTCTGGGCCCTCTTGGTAATGCACATCACTATAAGCCTTGCAAGCAATGTGACTAATGAGTTAGTTACAGGATGATGCATTACGGAACAAGTAAAGAGACTTGCCAGTAACGAGATTGAACTAGGTATGATGATACCGACGAATCGAATCTCGGGCAAGTAACATACCGATGAGAAAGGGAATAACGTATGTTGTTATAGCGGTTTGACCGATAAAGATCTTCGTAGAATATGTAGGAACCAATATGAGCATCCAGGTTCCGCTATTGGTAATTGACCGGAGATGTGTCTCGGTCATGTCTACATAGTTCTCGAACCCGTAGGGTCTGCACGCTTAACGTTCGATGACAATTTGTATTATGAGTTATGTGTTTTGGTGACCGAAGATTGTTGGGAGTCCCGGATGAGATCACGGACATGACGAGGAGTCTCGAAATAGTTGATAGGTAAAGATTGATATATTGGACGATAGTATTTGGACACCGGAATGGTTTCCGGATGTTTCGGATATCTATTGGAGTACCGAGGGGTTACTGGAACCCCCCGGGGAAAGTAATGGGCCTACATGGGCCATAGGGGAGAGGGAAGGCAGCCCACAAGGGGTGGCAGCGCCCTTCTCCCATAGGGAGTCCGAATTGGACTAGGGGAGGGGGCACGCCCCCCTTTCCTTCTCCTCTTCCCTCTCCCTTCCCTCTTTCCCCTCCATGAGAAGGAAAAGGGGGGGGGGGGGAATCCTACTAGGAGTGAAGTCCTAGTAGGACTCCCCCTCCTTGGCGCGCCCCTTGGTGGCCGGCCTCCTCCTCTCCTCCTTTATATACGGGGGCAAAGGGGCACCCCAAGACACAACAGTTATTCTCTTAGCCGTGTGCAGTGCCCTCCTCCACAGTTTACTCGTTCGGTCATTGCGTCGTAGTGCTTAGGCAAAGCCCTGCGTGGATCACAGCACCAACACCGTCACCACACCGTCGTGCTGACGAAACTCTCCCTCGACCCTTTGCTGGATCAAGAGTTCGAGGAACGTCATCGAGCTGAACGTGTGCTGAACTCGGAGGTGCCGTACATTCGGTACTAGATCGGTTGGATCGTGAAGACGTTTGACTACAGCAACCATGTTAACCTAATGCTTCCACTTTCGGTCTATGAGGGTACGTGGACACTCTCTCCCCCTCTTGTTGCTATGCATCTCCTAGACAGATCTGGCGTGATCGTAGGATTTTTTTTGAAATTGCATGCTACGTTCCCCAACAAGCCCATGTCGAAATGGAGTTCTCTGGTAGGTGCATCAGCCAAGACCTCACATTTGGCTTGAGTGCCAAAGGGAAGTAGTTGGCGAACACCTTCTTGTCTCTTCCCCCGACATCTTGAATAGTGATGGCGTAGAGGCTCAAGAACTCTGCCGGGTTCAGTCTCCCATCATACTTCTCTGGTATTTCTGGCTTGAACATGCAAGTGGATGGCTAACGGACTTGCCGCAACTCTCGGATGAAGGCGGGGCACCCAGCCTCGAAAGGCAGGTGCCCACCTTCGCCAAGCGCGGGCTCGTCGACGTTGGGGCCATCACACCTATCAGACTGGTGGTGGGTGTCGCGGTGCCGCCCGATGGTGACGCGCGCGCCTTCCCTTTGCTTGTCTTCTAGGACTCGTCGTTGGCCTTGACACGCTCGAGGGTCAGACAAAGCCATCGAGACGTGGTCGAGCTCTTGGTCACGTGGCTCCCGCGCTGGCTGCTGTGGAGGGTATTGCACCGTGGGGGTGGCTCCTTCCGCACGGCTGATAGGTCTCCAACGTATCTATAATTTTTGATTGTTCCATGCTATTATATTATCCATCTAGGATGTTTTATATGCATTTATTTGCTATTTATATGATTTTTGGGACTAACCTATTAATCTAGAGCCCAGTGTGTGAATACATTAGAGTGTCACTACATAGAGCTCCTGTGAATACATAGACAAACAGAGTGTCACTAGTATGCCTCTACTTGACTAGCTCGTTGAATCAAAGATGGTTAAGTTTCCTAGACATAGACATGAGTTTTCATTTTATTAATGGGATCACATCATTTGAGAATGATGTGATTGACTTGACCCATTCTGTTAGCTTAGCATTTGATCGTTTAGTATATTGCTATTGCTTTCTTCATGACTTATACATGTTCCTATGACTATGAGATTATGCAACTCCCGAATACCGGAGGAACACTTTGTGTGCTACCAAACATCACAACGTAACTGGGTGATTATAAAGGTGCTCTACAGGTGTCTCCGATGGTACTTGTTGAGTTGGCATATATCGAAATTAGGATTTGTCACTCCGATTGTCGGAGAGGTATCTCTGGGCCCTCTCGGTAATGCACATCACTATAAGCCTTGCAAGCAATGTGACTAATGAGTTAGCTACCAGATGATGCATTACGGGACGAGTAAAGAGACTTGCCAGTAACGAGATTGAACTAGGTATTGAGATACCGACGATCGAATATCGGGCAAGTAACATACTGATGACAAAGGGAACAACGTATATTGTTATGCGGTTTGACCGATAAAGATCTTCGTAGAATATGTAGGAGCCAATATGAGCATCCAGGTTCCACTATTGGTTATTGACCAGAGATGAGTCTCGGTCATGTCTACATAGTTCTCGAACTTGTAGGGCCCGCACGCTTAACGTTTGGTGACAATCGATATTATGATTTTATGTGTTTTGATGTACAGAAGATAGTTTGGAGTCCCGGATGTGATCACGTACATGACGAGGAGTCTCGAAATGGTCGAGACATAAAGATCAATATATTGGACGTCTATATTCGGACACCGAAAGTGTTCCGGGTGGTTTTGGAGAAAACCGGAGTGCCGGAGGGGTTACCGGAACCCCCCGGGGAAGTATTGGGCCTTAGTGGGCCTTAGGGGAGAAAGAGGGCAGCAGCCCAGGAGGTGGCACGCCCCTCCCAAGGGGAGTCTGAATTGGACTAGGGGAGGGGGCACGACCCCTCTTTCCCTCTCCCTCTCCCTCTCCTTCCTTCCCCCCCCTTCCTAGCAGGACTAGGAAAGGATGAATCCTACTCCTACTAGGAGGAGGATTCCTCCTCTCCTTGGGCGCACCAAGGGCTAGCCGGCCTCCCCCTTGCTCCTTTATATACGGGGGAGGGGGCACCCTAGAACACAACAGACATTGTTCTTAGCCGTGTGCGGTGCCCCCCTCCATCATAATCCACCTCGGTCATATCGTCATAGTGCTTAGGCGAAGCCCTGCGCCGGTAACTTCATCATCACCGTCATCACTCTGTCGTGCTGACGAAGCTCTCCCTCGAAGCTCTACTGGATCGTGAGTTCGTGGGACGTCACCGAGCTGAACGTGTGCAGATCGCGGAGGTGTTGTACGTTCGGTACTAGGATCGGTCGATCGTGAAGATGCACGACTACATCAACCGCGTTGTCATAACGCTTCTGCTTTCGGTCTATGATGGTAAAGGGACAACACTCTCGCCTCTTGTTGCTATGAATCACCATGATCTTGCATGTGCGTAGATTTTTTTTTTGAAATTACTACGTTCCCCAACAGTGGCATCCGGACCAGGTTTATGCGTAGATGTTATATGCACGAGTAGAACACAAGTGAGTTGTGGAAATACTAGTCATACTGCTTACCAGCATGTCATACTTTGATTCGGGTTCTACCGACGTGCTTCGCACACAGGTGGCTGGCGGGTGTCAGTTTCTCCAACTTTAGTTGAATCGAGTGTGGCTACGCCCGGTCCTTGTGAAGGTTAAAAAAGCACATACTTGACGAAATATCGTTGTGGTTTTGATGCATAGGTAAGAACGGTTCTTGCTCGGCCTGTAGCAGCCACGTAAAACTTCCAACAACAAAGTAGAGGATGTCTAACTTGTTTTTGCAGGGCATGTTGTGATGTCATATGGTCAAGACATGATGCTAAATTTTATTGTATGAGATGATCATGTTTTGTAACGGAGTTATCGGCAACTGGCAGGAGCCATATGGTTGTTGCTTTATTGTAGGAAATGCAATCGCCATGTAATTGTTTTACTTTATCACTAACCCGTAGCAATAATCGTAGAAGCAATAGTTGGCGAGACGACAACGATACCACGATGGAGATCAAGGTGTCGTGCCGGTGACGATGGTGATCATGACGGTGCTTTGGAGATGGAGATCAAAGGCACAAGATGATGATGGCTGTAACGCCCCGGTAGTTAAGCTACAGTAACCACACACTAATGGTGCCATGTCATCCCAATTAAATTTCTAAACCTCACTTTGATCCAAACCGAATTCAAATCCAAATTGAAAAGAAAGTCAAATTATTATTTCTGCAAACGGTAAAACAAAAAATGTTTGCGGGGTTGCAATAATTCACTAACTAATTTTAATAAATAATCCAATATTATCTGGAATATTAAATTGCCCCTAGCTTAGTTAAAAGAGTGCCCAAAACAGCCTTTTTAATCCATTTGTATTTAAGCAACATTCAAATGAGTTTAGTTAAGCTCCAAACTTTTTTTTGTAGCTTTCACAAATATTACGTAGTAATTGTATGGCAAATTTCATATATAACAAAAATCATTTGATGGCACAACCTAATACAAAATAGGATCTGAAAATACAAAGAAAAGGGTAAAAGCGAATTGGACCTAAACTAAGGTGCCACTGGGCCATAAGTGGCCACACGGCCCAGCCCACCAAAACCTTCCCCTACCTCCCGCTACAGGAACAGAGGATGTGCGTGGTGCACATCCACGATGGCCATGGCCGTGGATGCCCTCCACGTCGCCTCCCTGGGGCTTATAACTACGTCGCCCACGAACCCTAGATCGAGCCCAACCCCCCCTCTGGACCTCACATCTCTCCTCCTCACCTCGCTCTGCTCCACTACAGTAGCCGCCCGAGACCCTCGTCGCCGCCGCGTCGTCGTTGCCGTTCTCCGAGGATTCCCCAAGCTGCTACAAGGTGGCCAGGAGCCTCCCCAACCTCGTCACCTTCACCTACGCGCCTCAAATCGAGCAGGAACGCCACTTAGGCTCGTCATCGCCACTTCCTCCACTACATGGCCGCCGCGGTCATCTCCGTCGATCTCCACCGTCGGCGCCTCCCGGCCTCGCCGAGCTCGTCCACGGCCTCCCCGGGGTGAGCCTCCGCCCGTTCCCCCCCTTTTGCCCCTCTCTTCGACGCTGTTTGTCGCCGCCCCATGCCGCCCCAGGCTCCGGCCGTTGGCCGCGGTCACGGCGCGCCCTGCGGCGCCTACACCTCGCATCACAGTCGCCCCATGTGCGCCCCGCGCCGCCCCTGGCCGCGACCGGCCGCGCGCTGGCCGTCCTCTGGCCGCGCCTCGCGCGTGCGCACCTGCTGCTGCTACTAGCTCTGTGTACTGCCGGCGCTGCCGCTGTCTGTTGCTGTTGCGTTGCGGCTACCTGTCGCTGCTGCTTTGCCGCCGCTGCTGCTCGCCCTCTGCTTGCTGCTCTTGCACTGCTGTGCTGCTTGGCCGCTGCTTGATGCTTCGCCTTTTGCTGCTCTGCTTACCACTGCCGCTAGTTGCTGCAGCCGTCTGCTGCTGATGCTTGGGCATGGCCGTGCGTGTGTGCACAAGGTGCACGCCCGACTGTGCCTCTGGCCGGCTTAATTAATTATTAAAGATAGATTAGTTTAGGATTAGATTATAGTGGAATAAAAAGCCTAATGTGCAGATGACATGTGCCCCACTAGTTTAAATTACTTTAGACTAATTAAATTGACCCTGTGACACTTACATATGGGCCACACCTCTCCTTTTGACTAGTCAAATTGACTTGGTCAATTCGAATTAAAAGTAATTTAGAAAACCTAGAATATTGATAAGACTTAAAGAAAATCGTAGAAAATTATCCGTAACTCGGATGAAAAAACTTTGTACATGAAAGTTGCTCAGAACGACGAGACAAATTCGGATACGCAACCCGTTCGTCCGCCACACATCCCTAGTATAGCAAACACGCAACTTTCCCCCTCCGGATCATCTGTCCGAAAACGCGAAACACCAGGAATACTTTCCCGGATGTTTTCCCCCTTCGTCGGTATCACCTACTACCGCGATTGGGCACACCTAGCATCGTTACTTGTCATGTCATGCATCGATATGCATCTGTTTGCATGGTATTCATTGTTTTTTCCCCCTCTTCTCTCCGGTAGACTACGAGACCGACGCTGCTGCTGCCCAGTTCGACTACGGAGTTGACAACCCCTCCTCGCCAGAGCAACCAGGCAAGCCCCCCCTTTGATCACCAGATATTGCCTATTCTTCTCTATACTGCTTGCATTAGAGTAGTGTAGCATGTTACTACTTTCCGTTAATCCTATTCTGATGCATAGCCTGACATTGTTGCTACAGTCATTGATACCTTACCCGCAATCCTAAATGCTTAGTATAGGATGCTAGTTTATCATCATTGGCCCTACATTCTTGTCAGTCTGCCTTGCTATACTATTGGGCCGTGATCACTTGGGAGGTGATCACGGGTATATACTATACATATATACATACTACAGATGGTGACTAAAGTCGGGTCCGCTCGAAGAGTACCCGCGAGTGATTCACGGATTGGGGGCTGAAAGGACCTTTGTCCCGACGGCCCTTTGTGTGGATCTTTGTGGCGGAGCGACAGGGCAGGTTGAGACCACCTGGGCGAGAGGTGGGCCTGGCCCTGGTCGGCGTCCGCGGTTGCTTCATAATAACACGCTTAACGAGATCTTGGTATTTGATCTGAGTCTGGCCATTTGGTCTATACGCACTAACCATCTACGCGGGAGTAGTTATGGGTATCCCGACGTCGTGGTATCAGCCGAAGCCTTCTTGACGTCAGCGACGGAGCGGCGCGCGCCGGATTGGACCGCGTAACGTGACTTCCTTTGTAATGGAGGTTGCTAGGTCTGCTTCCGGCCGCCCTCGCAACGTGCAGGTGTGCAATGGGCGATGGGCCCGGACCCCTGCGCGCATAGGATTTAGACCGGCGTGTTGACCTCTCTGTTGTGCCTAGGTGGGGCTGCGACGTGTTGATCTTCCGAGGCCGGGCATGACCCAGGAAAGTGTGTCCGGCCAAATGGGATCGAGCGTGTTGGGTTATGTGGTGCACCCCTGCAGGGAAGTTTATCTATTCGAATAGCCGTGTCCCTCGGTAAAAGGACGACCCGAAGTTGTACCTTGACCTTATGACAACTAGAACCGGATACTTAATAAAACACACCCTTCCAAGTGCCAGATACAACCCGGTGATCGCTCTCTAACAGGGCGACGAGGAGAGGATCGTCGGGTAGGATTATGCTATGCGATGCTACTGGAGATGCTACTTGGAGATGCTACTTGGAGGACTTCAATCTACTCTCTTCTACATGCTGCAAGACGGAGGCTGCCAGAAGCTTAGTCTTCGACAGGATTAGCTATCCCCCTCTTATTCTGGCATTCTGCAGTTCAGTCCACTGATATGGCCCTTTACACATATACCCATGCATATGTAGTGTAGCTCCTTGCTTGCGAGTACTTTGGATGAGTACTCACGGTTGCTTTCTCCCCCTTTTCCCCCTTTCCTTTCTTTCTGGTTGTCGCAACCAGATGCTGGAGCCCAGGGGCCAGACGCCACCGTCAACGACGACTCCTACGCTGGAGGTGCCTACTACTACGTGCAGCCCGCTGACGACGACCAGGAGTAGTTTAGGAGGATCCCAGGCAGGAGGCTTGCGCCTCTTTCGATTTGTATCCCAGTTTGTGCTAGCCTTCTTAAGGCAAACTTGTTTAACTTATGTCTGTACTCAGATATTGTTGCTTCCGCTGACTTGTCTATGATTGAGCACTTGTATTCGAGCCCTCGAGGCCCCAGGCTTGTATTATGATGCTTGTATGACTTATTTATGTTTTAGAGTTGTGTTGTGATATCTTCCCGTGAGTCCCTGATCTTGATCGTACACGTTTGCGTGTATGATTAGTGTACGATTGAATCGGGGGCGTCACAAGTTGGTATCAGAGCCGACTGCCTATAGGAATCCCCCTTTCACACTCGTTGGCCGAAGTCAAGTCTAATCACTACAAAACTTTTACTAACTTGGCTGTGTGCCTTACGGGCCCACATCGCCATTGGGTGGTATTAGGATCTTTTACTCCTCGTCTATACTCTGGGCCTCTGATCTCTCTTCTATTCGGGTTAAATGATTTTACTAAATCTAACTCTAGGTTCTCGTAACTACTTCCTCCCGGAGAGCCATTCGATACAGGTGATCGCCCGATGCACTAGAAGATTCCGAAGTTACTCTCCGATGTTCCCTCGATACTTGTGCCCACTGCCTTTGCAAATTCCCTGCCAGTGTATATCATTACGGATAACTACATACACTTGCCCTTTCAATCCAATTGATCTTGTTATTACAAGATACGCCGAAAATTCTCTATTGCTCCGAGAATACTTTGTGCCTACTGCCTTGCAGTTCTAAGCCACCCGAATACCCCTACGGATAATTCCTCACACTTATCGAATATCCGCCCATCCCCAGTTGTTTACATGTTTCGCAAAAGTCTTCAAAATACTGTTCAATCCTCCGAAAATCCTTAGCAGCTTTATTGCTCTGCAAATACTTGTCTACTAGCATTATGGATGCTTCCCATATATCTGGCAATATACACTAGTATCTTTTGACACCGTCATTTTGATCCTATTGATTCAACATGTGTGCGAATGCACACAATCATCTATCAACCTTTCTAAATTATATTTCTGGCTCAGACATCATTTTTGAACATGAGCTGGTTCTCGACCAAACTATTTGTCGCCAATTGTGCTCTGGTCTATCCAACTTATCCATCCTTGATCAGAGTGACTGCTTCTGATCCTTTGTTTTGGAAATTGTAATTCCTTTGTTATCTAAGCATCGAATTATTCCGATGTTCTATAATATGATGCTCGTGCATTCTTTCTTCCTCTGATGGAGTACCGATACTCACATCAGCTCCGTTGTGGATCACCCGATCCATCCATTGTTGGATTGTTATCCGACAGTGTCCTTCATAGTCAATCACCTTGTGAGTTCTTCCCCTGATACATAGTGCCTTTGGTAAATTGTATCATCTGCTTGGCCAACCATGCTCTGCTTTCGAGCTGGTGGTATTTACTATTGAAGCTTGTGGTATATGTTTCCACGATACCCTGACGGGTTGAACCTATACCTTCCTTAATATGTGTGAACTCGAAAGTTTTCACGAGTCATACTCTTCTGGTATTTTGCTAGATAAAATTTCAACATTACAACTTCTTCAAAAATGAGAAGTGAATGAAAGGTTATGCATTAGAGAAGTGGGAGACGACCTTGAAATTTGTGTTCATGCCCATGGACACGATGTAGATCGTATCATTAAAGCTTCTCTTAAATTAATTATTCCTTTGGTATAAGTTCATCTTATATCTGGCATCTGGCCTTTTGCAATCGTGGTTCCGACCATGTTCTCCTTTAAATACCATTTCTTGTGCAAGTTTAAGCACTTGTCTTCTGCGGAGTAATATCCCAGTCCAACCTCTACTTCGATTTGTCGTCGAGTATCACCCCCTTGGCATCTCAAGATTATCACGGAACTGCATAACTTCTTATGAGTTCTTCATCAAGTGCTACATTCTCATTGATTCCAATTTTTCACGGGCTTTGAGTTATTAAACACTCAAAGACACCGATAACTGACTCGAGTCCGCATCGCGATTAAACAACTCTTAGTAATCTTCTTTGCTTACGAGTTTGTACGCGATCACGTCTTCCCTAGCCTGATCGGCTATATCATTACCGTGCTAAATTTTAACTGTGCTACCTGGTCCTTCCCGGAGCACAAAAATTTTCAACGATGAGCTAAGCTTACGTCAACTTTCCTCGTCATATCATTTTGCCTTGAACAACAAGCTTGATTCCGAGTGTGTGTCGTACCCGTGGTTTCAATAACTTTTCACTCCATCCTTCCTTTTGCTTGATGTCGTCGATGAGCGATAATATCTTCATGAAACCTCTCAATAAATGTGTCATGATCATCATGAACATTCTGAGCTCTTCAAGGATATCGATCGAATTCATGTTGAGAAATACCATCCTTGCCCCTCGATGATTTGTGTTATCATTGACAACATCCTTGTCTTCCCTCGACACAAATGTGTTCTTGTTTTGGATTGAATCTTGAGTTCCTTGCTATCCAGCATTTGTTCTTCTTTACCTTGGAGTATTACCATCTTTTATGTCAAGAAGGGCATGAGGATTACTCCACCTCTTAAGAATTCTTGGTATAGTGATACTTCTCACCATCACCATTCTTTCTTGGTTCCCGTGTTGATTCTAACCGGGGCACCAACAAGTGAACGGTGTTGTTTGGATTTTGCACTTCTAGCAACCCTATTGCTTAGAAGTTAATGGTCGGTCATTCATTCTTAGACTATTGATTATTGAATCACCATTCCAATGTTAGCCGTGCAACCCAGCCCATATTTCGGGCGCACCTTTCAACCATTGTTAAATTGTGTGTGTTTTCCTCAAGCATACATCAATATATCATTTTGATCTGACAAATGTTATCTCCTTGTTCACGTAATGGTGGAAATCCATCTTTTGTTAATCTCGATGAATTGCCGTTGAATTCCATCAGCCACCTCCTCATCCTCTCGTTGGTTTACCGATGAACTCTTGTTTCGGAACTGGCTTCCATGGTTCATCTCCCGAGAATCTTCGATGTCATCTCGTCAATTTGTATCGCACCTTTTCTCGTCAAGCATCGTGAGTTTGAGGTATCCTAACACCGATCAGATCTGAATCTCGGTCAGATATGATGGTTGGAACATTTTTCCAAGAGTTATAACACTGGTCTTTTATGACCCGGTAAGGTGATGGCATGCCCAGCACACCTGGCCGGATGACCTGCTGTTATAGTTTCCTTTTTAACAAGGTTAACCCTTTTTCCATGGGGGAATTGAATGCCTTGTTTAATAAGTTTATCCTGATGGATCGTTTGTGTATCCAAAGTCTGACCTTTGCTTGAAGACCATGTCAATGCTATCTCGAAGCATGTATGTGGTACTCCGATTTTCAATAAGAACATTTGAAGCACAATGCTAAATATTCTTTGTCCATTATCCAAACACCGTTGTATGGATAATGTCATGAAAATTTCTCTCCCCTCACCTAGAGGCTTTTCTACATTATATCCTGTCTTGGATATCATCCTCTGCTTGACTTTGGGAAGGATATACCCCTGATATATGTGTTTAAACACATTTTCCTTTCCGTTGTTTTGTTCAAACTTTCTTATAATCTACTTAACTGAGCAGTGGTAATTCCCTGCTTAGGTAAGCACCTCATGGTACAACTCTGCCAGTAAGACCCTATTTACTATAATTGATGACATATCGATAGTCACCGATGGACGAGAGCTTTGCCTAATGGTCCGCCTCGTTCAACGAGCGGGAAAATGGTTCTCTTCGTCCCTCGCCCTTGGTATCGACATTGTTGCCAACATAACTGATAGGCTACCCTCTGACATGCCTTACTATCATGACCGTGCAAGATGTCACCGCCCTTCCTACTTTAACCCACATGGTGGGCCCATAACCCACAGTTCCATAGGATCAAAACCTGACTCTCCTATACACCCCCTGTTTCCAAAGTTATTCCTCACGCTTGGCTTTGTATGTAATTACGAGCCACCTTCCGTGTGATCCTCAATTCTGGTATTAAACACAATACTTGTTTCCGTTGCTTTGAACCCCTTTCACACTCTGTTTCAGGCAACGAACGATTGCCTACCCGCTTGAAACTTCTCATGGTACCTCCTTACTTTACTCTCGATATTTTCTTAAGTTTTAGTTCGAGAGTTACTTTCTGCCACCTTCCCCGCTGTTAGCTACCAGATAGTCAACCTTGCAGATGTCCGTTCTCCCGGAATATACCCACCCTTTATTCTTTTGTAAGTACGATGGAGTTCCCGAAGAAAGGATGCCGACTTCATCAGGATGACCTGGAGCAGAGAAATAAAGACATCAACGTAATGGATCGACCTCTTCAAAAAGAGCAATCAAGACCGAGAAGATCCGTTAGAATTTCACAACCACAAATTTCCCCCTTACACCACCTCTTAAATCTCGGGACGAGATTTCTTGTAGTGGAGGAGATTTGTAACGCCCCGGTAGTTAAGCTACAGTAACCACACACTAATGGTGCCATGTCATCCCAATTAAATTTCTAAACCTCACTTTGATCCAAACCGAATTCAAATCCAAATTGAAAAGAAAGTCAAATTATTATTTCTGCAAACGGTAAAACAAAAAATGTTTGCGGGGTTGCAATAATTCACTAACTAATTTTAATAAATAATCCAATATTATCTGGAATATTAAATTGCCCCTAGCTTAGTTAAAAGAGTGCCCAAAACAGCCTTTTTAATCCATTTGTATTTAAGCAACATTCAAATGAGTTTAGTTAAGCTCCAAACTTTTTTTGTGGCTTTCACAAATATTACGTAGTAATTGTATGGCAAATTTCATATATAACAAAAATCATTTGATGGCACAACCTAATACAAAATAGGATCTGAAAATACAAAGAAAAGGGTAAAAGCGAATTGGACCTAAACTAAGGTGCCACTGGGCCATAAGTGGCCACACGGCCCAGCCCACCAAAACCTTCCCCTACCTCCCGCTACAGGAACAGAGGATGTGCGTGGCGCACATCCACGATGGCCATGGCCGTGGATGCCCTCCACGTCGCCTCCCTGGGGCTTATAACTACGTCGCCCACGAACCCTAGATCGAGCCCAACCCCCCCTCTGGACCTCACATCTCTCCTCCTCACCTCGCTCTGCTCCACTACAGTAGCCGCCCGAGACCCTCGTCGCCGCCGCGTCGTCGTTGCCGTTCTCCGAGGCTTCCCCAAGCTGCTACAAGGTGGCCAGGAGCCTCCCCAACCTCGTCACCTTCACCTACGCGCCTCAAATCGAGCAGGAATGCCACTTAGGCTCGTCATCGCCACTTCCTCCACTACACGGCCGCCGCGGTCATCTCCGTCGATCTCCACCGTCGGCGCCTCCCGGCCTCGCCGAGCTCATCCACGGCCTCCCCGGGGTGAGCCTCCGCCCGTTCCCCCCCTTTTGCCCCTCTCTTCGACGCTGTTTGTCGCCGCCCCATGCCGCCCCAGGCTCCGGCCGTTGGCCGCGGTCACGGCGCGCCCTGCGGCGCCTACACCTCGCATCACGGTCGCCCCATGTGCGCCCCGCGCCGCCCCTGGCCGCGACCGGCCGCGCGCTGGCCGTCCTCTGGTCGCGCCTCGCGCGTGTGCGCCTGCTGCTGCTACTAGCTCTGTGTACTGCCGGCGCTGCCGCTGTCTGTTGCTGTTGCGTTGCGGCTACCTGTCGCTGCTGCTTTGCCGCCGCTGCTGCTCGCCCTCTGCTTGCTGCTCTTGCACTGCTGTGCTGCTTGGCCGCTGCTTGATGCTTCGCCTTTTGCTGCTCTGCTTACCACTGCCGCTAGTTGCTGCAGCCGTCTGCTGCTGATGCTTGGGCATGGCCGTGCGTGTGTGCACAAGGTGCACGCCCGACTGTGCCTCTGGCCGGCTTAATTAATTATTAAAGATAGATTAGTTTAGGATTAGATTATAGTGGAATAAAAAGCCTAATGTGCAGATGACATGTGCCCCACTAGTTTAAATTACTTTAGACTAATTAAATTGACCCTGTGACACTTACATATGGGCCACACCTCTCCTTTTGACTAGTCAAATTGACTTGGTCAATTCGAATTAAAAGTAATTTAGAAAATCTAGAATATTGATAAGACTTAAAGAAAATCGTAGAAAATTATCCGTAACTCGGATGAAAAAACTTTGTACATGAAAGTTGCTCAGAACGACGAGACGAATCCGGATACGCAACCCGTTCGTCCGCCACACATCCCTAGTATAGCAAACACGCAACTTTCCCCCTCCGGATCATCTGTCCGAAAACGCGAAACACCGGGAATACTTTCCCGGATGTTTTCCCCCTTCGTCGGTATCACCTACTACCGCGATTGGGCACACCTAGCATCGTTACTTGTCATGTCATGCATCGATATGCATCTGTTTGCATGGTATTCATTGTTTCTTCCCCCTCTTCTCTCCGGTAGACTACGAGACCGACGCTGCTGCTGCCCAGTTCGACTACGGAGTTGACGACCCCTCCTTGCCAGAGCAACCAGGCAAGCCCCCCCTTTGATCACCAGATATCGCCTATTCTTCTCTATACTGCTTGCATTAGAGTAGTGTAGCATGTTACTGCTTTCCGTTAATCCTATTCTGATGCATAGCCTGACATTGTTGCTACAGTCATTGATACCTTACCCGCAATCCTAAATGCTTAGTATAGGATGCTAGTTTATCATCATTGGCCCTACATTCTTGTCAGTCTGCCTTGCTATACTATCGGGCCGTGATCACTTGGGAGGTGATCACGGGTATATACTATACATATATACATACTACAGATGGTGACTAAAGTCGGGTCCGCTCGAAGAGTACCCGCGAGTGATTCATGGATTGGGGGCTGAAAGGACCTTTGTCCCGACGGCCCTTTGTGTGGATCTTTGTGGCGGAGCGACAGGGCAGGTTGAGACCACCTGGGCGAGAGGTGGGCCTGGCCCTGGTCGGCGTCCGCGGTTGCTTCATAATAACACGCTTAACGAGATCTTGGTATTTGATCTGTGTCTGGCCATTTGGTCTATACGCACTAACCATCTACGCGGGAGTAGTTATGGGTGTAGTGTAGCTCCTTGCTTGCGAGTACTTTGGATGAGTACTCACGGTTGCTTTCTCCCTCTTTTCCCCCCTTTCCTTTCTTTCTGGTTGTCGCAACCAGATGCTGGAGCCCAGGGGCCAGACGCCACCGTCAACGACGACTCCTACGCTGGAGGTGCCTACTACTACGTGCAGCCCGCTGACGACGACCAGGAGTAGTTTAGGAGGATCCCAGGTAGGAGGCTTGCGCCTCTTTCGATCTGTATCCCAGTTTGTGCTAGCCTTCTTAAGGCAAACTTGTTTAACTTATGTCTGTACTCAGATATTGTTGCTTCCGCTGACTTGTCTATGATCGAGCACTTGTATTCGAGCCCTCGAGGCCCCTGGCTTGTATTATGATGCTTGTATGACTTATTTATGTTTTAGAGTTGTGTTGTGATATCTTCCCGTGAGTCCCTGATCTTGATCGTACACGTTTGCGTGTATGATTAGTGTACGATTGAATCGGGGGCGTCACAGTGGCCATATCATATCACTTATATTGATTGCATGTGATGTTTATCTTTTATGCATCTTATTTTGCTTATTACGGTGGTAGCATTATAAGGTGATCTCTCACTAAATTTCAAGGTACAACTGTTCTCCCTGAGTATGAACCGTTGCGAAAGTTCGTCGTGCCGAGACACCACGTGATGATCTGGTGTGATAAGCTCTACGTTCACATACAACGGGTGCAAGCCAGTTTTGCACACGCAGGATACTCGGGTTAAACTTGACGAGCCTAGCATATGCAGATATGGCCTCGGAACACTGAGACCAAAAGGTCGAGCATGAATCATATAGTAGATATGATCAACATAGTGATGTTCACCATTGAAAACTACTCCATCTCACGTGATGATTGGACATGGTTTAGTTGATACGGATCACGTGATCACTTAGAGGATTAGAGGGATGTCTATCTAAGTGGGAGTTCTTTAGTAATATGATTAATTGAACTTTAATTTATCATGAACTTAGTATCTGATAGTATTTTGCATATCTATGTTGTTGTAGATAGATGGCCTGTGCTGTTGTTCCGTTGAATTTTAATGCTTTCCTAGAGAAAGCTAAGTTGAAAGATGATGGTAGCAACTACATGGACTGGGTCCGTAACTTGAGGATTATCCTCATTGCTGCACAGAAGAATTACGTCCTCGAAGCACCGCTAGGTGCCAAACCCGCTGCATGAGCAACAGCAGATGTTATGAATGTCTGGTAGAGCAAAGTTGAAGACTACTCGATAGTTCAGTGTGCCATGCTTTACGGCTTAGAACCGGGACTTCAACGACGTTTTGAACGTCATGGAGCATATGAGATGTTCCAGGAGTTGAAATTAATATTTCAAGCAAATGCCCGGATTGAGAGATATGAAGTCTCTAATAAGTTCTATAGCTGCAAGATGGAGGAGAATAGTTTTGTCAGTGAACATATACTCAAAATGTCTGGGTATAACAATCACTTGATTCACTGGGAATTAATCTTCCGGATGATAATGTCATTGACAGAATTCTTCAATCACTACCACCAAGCTACAAGAGCTTCGTGATGAACTACAACATGCAAGGGATGGATAAGACAATTTCCGAGCTCTTCGCGATGCTAAAGGCTGCAGAGGTAGAAATCAAGAAGGAGCATGAAGTGTTGATGGTCAACAAGACCACCAGTTTCAAGAAAAAGGGTAAAGGGAAGAAGGGGAACTTCAAGAAGAACGGCAAGCAAGTTGCTGCTCAAGTGAAGAAGCCCAAGTCTGGACCTAAGCCTGAGACTGAGTGCTTCTACTGCAAAGGTACTGGTCACTAGAAGCGGAACTGCCCCAAGTATTTGGCGGATAAGAAGGATGGCAAGTGATACGTCTCCGTCGTATCTACTTTTCCAAACACTTTTTCCCTTGTTTTGGACTCTAACTTGTATGATTTGAATGGAACTAACCCGGACTGACGTTGTTTTCAGCAGAACTGCCATGGTGTTGTTTTTTGTGTTGAAAATAAAAATTCTCGGAATGTCCTGAAACTCCACGGAACACCTTAGAAAAAATAAAGAAAAATCCTCGCAAAAGATGAAGACCAGGGGGCCCACACCCTGCTCACGAGGGTGGGGGGCGTGCCCCCCTACCTCGTGGCCCCCCTGGTGGCCCTCCGACGCCAACTCCAACTCCATATATTGGCTTTCGGGGAGAAAAAAAATCAGAGAGAAGAAATCATCACGTTTTACGACACGGAGCCGCCGCCAAGCCCTAATCTCTCTCGGGAGGGCTGATCTGGAGTCCATTCGGGGCTCCGGAGAGGGTGATTCGTCGCCGTCGTCATCATCAACCATCCTCCAGCACCAATTTCATGCTGCTCACCGCCGTGCGTGAGTAATTGCATCGTAGGCTTGCTGGACGGTGATGGGCTGGATGAGATTTATCATGTAATCGAGTTAGTTTTGTTAGGGTTTGATCCCTAGTATCCATTATGTTCTGAGATTGATGTTGCTATGACTTTGCTATGCTTAATGCTTGTCACTAGGGCCCGAGTGCCATGATTTCAGATCTGAACCTATTATGTTTTCATGAATATATGTGAGTTTTAGATCCTATATTGCAAGTCTATAGTCACCTACTATGTGTTATGATCCGGCAACCCCGAAGTGACAATAATCGGGACCACTCCCGGCGATGACCATAGTTTGAGGAGTTCATGTATTCACTATGTGCTAATGCTTTGTTCCGGTTCTCTATTAAAAGGAGGCCTTAATATCCCTTAGTTTTCAATAGGACCCCGCTGCCACGGGAGGGTAGGACAAAAGATGTCATGCAAGTTCTTTTGCATAAGCACGTATGACTATATACGGAATACATGCCTACATTACATTGATGAACTGGAGCTAGTTCTGTGTCACCCTATGTTATGACTGCTACATGATGAACCACATCCGGCATATTTATCCATCGCTAATCCGGTGCCTACGAGTTTTCCATATACTGGTTTACACTTATTTACTTTTCCGTTGCTACTGTTACAATCTCTACAAAATACCAAAAACATTACTTTTACTGTCTTTACTTTTGTTACCGTTATCACCACTATCATATTACTTTGCTACTAAACACTTTGCTGCAGATACTAAGTTTCCAGGTGTGGCTGAATTGACAACTCAGCTGCTAATACTTGAGAATATTCTTTGGCTCCCCTTGTGTCGAATCAATAAATTTGGGTTGAATACTCTACCCTCGAAAACTGTTGCGATCCCCTATACTTGTGGGTTATCAAGACTATTTCTGGCGCTATTGCCGGGGAGCATAGCTCTATTCTTTGAGTCACTTGGGATTTATATCTGCTGGACACTATGAAGAACTTGAAAGATGATTGAACTACTATTTTGCCCTCAACTACGAGGGGAGGTAAGGGATTGCCATCTAGCCTTGCACTAGATTCTCCTTCTGTTATGAGTAAGTTTGCGACACCTAAACCTACTACTGCTATTGATTCTGATATGTCGCATGTTATTGATGATGCCACTTCTGCTATGCATGATACTTATGATGAAACTACTTCTATGTTTGATACAACTGTGCCACTTGGCGAATATCTTGATGAGCAAATTGCTAGGTCTAGAGAAAGAGAAATTATTGAACCTGAACACGATGATGTTAGTGATGATGAACCTATGCCTGCTATTCCTGAGGGTTATCTTTTTGATGCTGAATCTTCTGAAGCTATTCTTGCTTTCCAGGATAAACTTGAACGTAAGAGGTTGCTAATTAAATGGAGTAAAGAATCTTTTAGAGGTACAATGAAACCCGACCCTGCTTTTGCTACTTCGCCTATTTGTGTGCCTGATCAGGATTATTATGATTTTTCTGTTGATCCAGATATAATTACTTTGGTTGAATCTGATCCTTTTTATGGCTATGAATCTGAAACTGTTGTGGCACATCTTACTAAGTTAAATGATATAGCTGCCCTGTTTACTAATAATGAGAGATCACGCTACCTTTATTTACTTAAGATATTTCCGTTCTCATTAAAGGGTGATGCTAAGATATGGTATAATTCTCTTGATCCTGGTTGTGTGCAAAGTCCCTAGGATATGATTTATTACTTCTCTGCTAAATATTTCCCTGTTCATAAGAAACAAGCTGCTTTGAGGGAAATATACAATTTTGTGCAAATTGAAGAAGAGAGTCTCCCACAAGCTTGGGGGAGGCTTCTCAAGTTACTTAATGCTTTGCCTGATCATCCTCTTAAGAAACCTGAAATATTTGATATCTTTTATAATGGACTAACTGATGCTTCCAGAGATTACCTGCATAGTTGTGCTGGTTCTCTTTTCAGGGAAAGAACACCGGATGACGCTGAAATTCTATTAAGTAATATGTTGGCTAATGAAAATAATTGGGCACCTCCCGAGCTACCTAGTCCTGAGCCAGTTCCAGAGCCAATTACTGAGCCTATTCCTAAACCAGCTCCAAAGAAGAGAGGTGTTCTATTTCTCAGTCCCGAAGATATGCAAGAGGCAAAGAAATCTATGAAAGAAAAAGGTATTAAAGCTGAAGATGTTAAGAATTTACCTCCTATTGAAGAAATACATACCTCCTGTTGAAGAAGTATATGATCTGAATTACTTATTAGTGAAGAACCTCCCGATATCCCGACACAGGTAGTAAAGGTAAATTCTCTCTATAGATATGATAAAGCTGAAGTCCCTCCTACTAAAATTGTTAGTCAGTGCTTGGATGAGTTTGATGACTTTATGTTTAAGCAAGATGACTTTAATGCTTATTTTGGTAGACAATTAAAATAGAATGCCTTTATGATTAAACGCTTGGGTGATTATATGGCTGATATTAGAGGTGAACTTAAACTTGTTAGCAAGCATGCTTCTATGGTTACCACTCAAGTAGAACAAGTACTTAAAGCTCAGAAAGAAGTGCTTGATGAAATGAATAGTAAGAAAAATGATTATGCCGTTAGAGTGGCTACTAGAACTGGTAAAATGACTCAGGAACCTTTGTATCCTGAAGGCCACCCTAAGAGAATCGAGCAAGATTCTCAGAGAAACAATATTGATATACCTGGTTCTTCTAAGAGGAAGAAAAAGAAAAATGATAGGACCTTGCAAACTTCTAGTGAACCTATCGCTGAGCCACCTGAGAATCCTAATGATATCTCTATTTCTGATGCTGAAACACAATCAGGTGATAAACATGAACCTAGTGATAATGTTAATGATAATGTTCATGTTGATGCTCAACCTAGTAATGATAATGATGTAGAAGTTGAACCTGCTGTTGATCTTGATAACCCACAATCAAAGAATCAACGTTATGATACAAGAGACTTCGTTGCTAGGAAACATGGTAAAGAAAGGGAACCATGGGTTCAGAAACCCATGCCTTTTCCTCCGAAACCATCCAAGAAAAAGGATGATGAGGATTTTGAGCGCTTTGCTGAAATGATTAGACCTATATTCTTACGTATGCGCTTAACTGATATGCTCAATGTAAATCCATATGCTAAGTATATGAAGGATATCATCACAAATAAAACAAAGATACCTGTCGTGGAATTGTCACGTCAGATGTCCTAATGTAAGGACTTAGTCGTGAGGCCAACGCATCTATGTTGTAGCTTGAGAGGGGTTGGGCGGAATCGAGAGATGCAACACAAGATAGGGATTTAGACAGCTTCAGGCCCCGGGAAACATCATCCGGTAACAACCCTACATGCTGTTTGAGGCTAGGTCTCATTATCATCATGAGGGAATCGCCGTAAACCGGCTCTCCTCTTTGTGTCTAGCCCTAAGATTGTTTCTTCTTGCTTGTAGCTTGTCCCTCTTTGGGGAGCCCTACCCCTCCTTATATATGTTGAAGAGGCGGGTTACATATAGAGTCCAACTCGTACTTAAGACTTAACTATTCTAACTTATCTTCATGGGCTTCTTCACATCTTGGGCTTCATAACGTCTCGGGCTTCATAACCCCTAACAACCCAGTTATCACTGTTTGCCGGTTTAACATTGTCTGCCGGTTTAACATTGTCTGCCGGTTTAACATTGTCCGCCGGTTTAACATTGTCTGCCGGTTTAACATGGTCTGACTTAACTCCTGCCGGTTTACCACCTGCCGATTTACCGTCTGTCATAGCCATCTGTCTTAACTATCTGTCTTAACTGTCCGACGGTTTAACAACTCCGGCCGGGTCATACCGCGGGGTATATCCTCGACATTAGCCCCTAGTTTAATTTGGATTTATCCATGTTAAACTGATCCTGATCCTCTTTAAATCCTTGTCATTTCCTTCCAGAAAATCCGGTTTAACAGGCCAGCTTCATAATCAACTTGCTGACATTGGTTTCTCATAGAAAATATATTGTGAAGAATAACTCCTTTGATTCAGCCCCCAATGCTTAAAAACAATATTGGTCCTTGAAATACTCATCTGATCTTCAGCCGGTTTAAGGACGTAGAACTTTGCCGATTTTAAAATATTGATGGCACCGGATCAAAACTGTTTGTTAACATCAGCTTTTGAAAATATACCTCTTATATGCCTATCACTTGTAGCCCTCAAATCTTAAGAAGGTAACGTGGTAACAGCTTAAGACTTGCTTCAATATAAATATCACAAGCGTGAAGAAATCCAAGTTGTTCATCTCAATCACCAGTCATAACTGAGTATTCCACATATGTAGCCCCCAAGTTCCGGGTTGTCATGCTTGCAGCAACCGGGGACTTGTAATTTCCTGATGCTCATAAAAAAAACTTCAACCAGTGTAGCCCCGAAGGGCCGGGCCATTATGTAAATAATGAGCAGGGACTTTGAAAATATGATCATGTAGACTTTAATAGCAACGTGTAGCCCCCAAGGGCCGGCTCAGCAAGATAATATTGAGCTGGGACTTGATATATACTTCAATGAAAATAACATCATATGATATAACCCCCATCATGGGGATTGAATCCACGTCCACAAGGTTTAAGAGCCTTGTGCTTTACCAACTGAGCAATGTACCCTTCAATATAATGGATAAAAAGCTTTGTACCTTGAATTATTGACAGGAGCAATTGGTAGCCTCCAAGGGCCGGCTCATTATGATGTGATGAGTCGGGTCTTCAATAAGACTAATAAAAATGACTTTGCATTAGCCCCCAAGTGACATGGTGCATGCTTGCAGCGGCATGAGACTTGCATATTTGATATAATCTTAAGTTGAATAATGTAGCCCCCAAGTGCCGGGTTGTAAGCCTGCAGCGACTTGGGACTATTCCTTCAATTGTAAAATAAATCATATCTATTGACAATATAATAGCCATTGCGCTAAAGCGTCTTTGAAAACCTTAATCATAATACTGGTTACTGATTATCATAATAAAATCCAGCCATGTTGGCTATTTGAAGATTTGAATAATATAATCCAATGATTTATGAGCGCATGATTCCAATGGCGCAATCCAAATATATGCTGGCGACTTATAGTCGAAACCAGACCGGGCTGATAGTCTCCGGATTATGATTTAATCGTGTTCCGTCAATCTGTAACTGACAGTTGAACCAGATTTAATAATGTTGGTTGAAAACACAACAGAAAAAATATTTTATCAAAAGAAAAACAGAAGCAAAGGCAAAGATAAAACCATTGCAAATGAGGCTTTGAGCCGATCAAGTGGCATTACCATGGTCGGACAAGACCATGCCCCCAAAAAGGCGTAGCTATGGTTCGAGTCAGCCAGGTCCCCAAATGATGCATTGGCATTACGCCGATCAAGAGGTGTAGCGATGGTTCGGGTTCGACCAAAGCCCCCAAGTGATGTTGTGGCACTAGGCCGATCAAGAGGCGTGACTATGGTTCAGACGTGACCACAAGTCCCCAAGTGATGCATTGGCATTATACCGATCAAGAGGGGTGACGATGGTTCGGGTTCGACCAAAGCCCCCAAGTGATTCTGTGGCCTTAGGCCGACCAAGAGGCGTGACTGGTTCAGACTTGACCATGTCCCCAAATAATCTGGTGGCTTTCGCCTATCAAGAGGTGTTGCATTGGTTCGGATACGACCAAGCCCCCAAGTGATATTATGGCATTGCGCCGATCAAGAGGTGTAGCTATGGTTCGGATACGACCAAGCCCCCAAGTGATCAATAATATGATAAGCCAATAAGGCATGATACCCATGTTTGAACCGCGCATCATGGCAATAGGTCCTCTTAGGCATCCTTTAAATTTTTGCAAGAGATAAAATCTTTCTTGAACCGGGATCTTTAACCGGATATTGGGAGCTTCAAAGCTTTGTGGGAGACATCTTTCCCTTGAACCGGATTTTAAACCGGAATCTTCATTTTCAACCGGAAATTTTCTGACGGCCTTTAAACTCGGACTTGCGAGAAGTTAATTCCTTTTTGAACCGGACATTTTTAAACCGGATTTGAACCAGATACTAAGGGCTTCAGCTTTGTGTGGGAGACGGGATTCCCCATAAACCGGACTATAAACCGGAAACATCATTGTGAGCTGGAATATTTTTGGCGGCCTTTAAATTTTCATCAATATAACAGCAGCCTCCGAGACCGGCTTTCCCTTCAACATCTTGGGACACTTGAATTTGCTGAAACTGGCAAGACTTGCTGCATCATATCATCGTAGCCCCCGAGTCTTAAGATGACTCAAGGAGTTGTCTTGAGATTCTTCATACTTTACCATAGCAGAAGGTATATATCATCGGTGTTAATAACGCGATGTAAATCCACAGAACGCATGTCCATTAACCCATCCAGTGCAGACGGCAGTTGAATGATAATTTGCCTCCAATATATTGGAAGAAAAACCGGGCTACCCAATTAGTGACTTGCTCATACTCAATAAATAGCTTATGTAGACAGGCGCGGCCTGGCGTGTTGACGTAGACCAGGTCGCGAGAGACGAACGGGAAATACGTCCGCAACATCAGAGGTGGCACAGACAGATGAATCGGCCGCAGCATTGTAAGCCGGTGCGGACGAGCAAATTGTCCTCCGTGTTGTAAACGGGTGTGGATGCGTGAACCGGTCGTCCGTTCATCAGGTAATATGACACGGAGAAAAAAACCGTTGTAGAACGTTGGCAGCTCATGCTCCATACCGGCAGTATAAATAGAATTGTCCTGCGTATAAAAAAAGTTACAGCAAGGCATAGTAGTTGTTTGTGAAAAGAGATCAACATGTGCTTAACAAACAATATACAGGATAAATATCACCTGATTTGTTTTTGTCGGAGAACGTAGATGCTAGTGCCATATAATACTGAATAGTACATGAACGTTGAGTTCCGCTGATGTGCTGTAGCATAACATCCACGTGACTCCTTTTTTTATATGCTCATAGCCGTCTTGCTGACAGTAATACTGCTTCCGCTGACCTCATTTTTTGAATCAGAGCAAAAGTACTGGTATTGTGTAGTATTCCTTTTACCCTGCATGGGATTTTTTACTTATCCCTGTAGCCTCCACGTGATGAGTAGGAGTGCTAATTGGAAGTTTTTGATTATTGGGTTGGCTTCGGCCTTCACGTGGACTGTAGATAACTTTTTGTAGGAGCAATAGTAGGTGTCTGCAGGCTTTGCTGATTCAGTGTGCTGCTTTGAAGCAGGTTGTACTGCTCCGCGGCAAAGTCATATACGAGCTGTGACAAACAGATTTGCACGAGGCCGGTGCCGGAGACGAAACCGCTCGACGGCAACTCAGTGGCTGCCCTATCCGGCGGGTCAGCAGGGTGGTTTCAAAGCGCCCGGCGACTTGGGAGACGAGCACACGGGAACTGCGACCGGCGGCTTGTCTTGATGAGCCGGCTATAAAGATGAATCAGCAGGCAAAACCAAACAATGACAACAATGGGTCAACTGCTGTTGTAAGCCGGCCGACACAGTAAGGCAGATGAATTGAACTTTGATTTATCTCCATTCCCTTAATAGCTCCAGACCTCAAACATGTCTGTCCTCCCACTGGGCACTTTTAGCAGTCATCTATGATAATCTCCTTTCTTTTCTTTTGTCTAAATGTAATGATAATCCCATAGTAGCTCTTGCCGTAAGACAACAAATTTTACGAGGGCATCCATCAGTTTATCTGGCGCACTTGAAGCAGACCGGACTGTACGCCTATCTTGAGACCTGGATTCCCTTATATGGCTGGCCTCAGTATATGCTTTTTTAATCCGGGACCAGTTTGCTTTGTACACCGAATGATAGCAACGGTGAAAACGAACGCCTAGCTCCAACCGCGGCAAGTTAAAGCTGTCATGGCAACTCAGTGGGCGGTTTGGGCGATGGAGGCAGTCAGGCCAGGCGGGATTGAGGCTGGGGCGAGGCACGGGCGCTGTCAGTAAACCGGCGCGCGTGGACAGCGGAGGCGAAGTACGGCAGCATGGGGTCGCGGCGGTTTGAACAGGTAAGGCGCTGCAGCAGTTGGAGGAGGCGGTGACTGAACCAAGATAGAGCAAGGCCGCGGCGGCGGTTTACCGTGCCGAATCCAGGTTGTGGATGCAGATGAAGCGCAGCAGTGACTCGGACGGAAAGCGGAGTCCAGTCAAGCTTGAGGGGATCTTCGGAGTCAACATGAACAAAACTGGTACGCTTTGAAGTGGTTCCATGATGGCGCGTGCGAAGGCGGCCGGGTTGCAGCATGATGCGGGGACGACTCACATCCTTCGACGTTCCCGTGCTCCGGCAGGTTGTAGCGGCGGCTTGGTAGGCGACGCCGGACAGCAGGAGGCCACGGCGCGGCCAGGCGAGTTGGACGCCGGACGGGGCAGGCCGCACAAAGCCGGCGAGGTGGCGAACGGGGCCGGGCGTAGCCGGGTCACGGGACGCCGGAAGAGGCCAGCCGGATTGCAGGGAAGGCGGCGTGGAACCGGAACGGCGCGGACCCGGCAAGGGCGAGCGGGAGGACGGATGCGCAGGAGGCCGGGTCACGCGACCAGCCTGGTCGGACGGGCGTGAGGCCGGACGTGGCCAGACTCGGGGCGGCGACCCGGAGCCGGCGCGGGCCGGGAGCGCCGATGGCGGGGGAGCGGGACGCGGCCAGGCTTGAGGGAGGCCGGGATGGAGAAGGAGTCCAGGCACGGCTGTAGAACTCGACGGGCGACTCAGGGCACAAACGCCGCGGCGACTCAGCAGGCAACGGGTTGCTTGCGCCGGGGCAGCTCAGTGGCCTGGCGACCGGCGCTTTACGGCAAAGGCGGCTCGCAAGTGACTCCGTAGAAGTGGAGCAAAGCGGCGGCGGATCGACTCACAGGCAGCGGGCTGTTGATTTGGTGGTTTATGGGGTCAGGAATTCCATGGCGATGTCAAGCAGGGTGCGGCCACGGCAGAGGCAGCCGGACTCAAGTGACTCAGCGCGCTGTAGCTCGCGGCAAGAGAAGCTCGAGGCGCTCGGCGATTTTAGCAGAGATGGGGGTGATCCGGTGACCTGAAGGGGCCGATTTGAAGCTGCCAGGCGACTCAGGCACAACTCATGGTGGTGGAGGTGACCCGGCGATAGGTGGCGACTTCGCGGGTTACGACTGAAGCAAGACTGGACAGTAGCCCATGACTCATTGGCAGCGCGGCCATGCAGTGATTGGAGCAGCGATTTAATCAGAGATGAGCCGGGGGCTGCAGATTAACCGGCGTTTGGACTACAGCAGCTGGCGGGTCAACGGAAAAGGCAATCCGGGCGAGTCGAGGCACGGCCGTAGCTGTAGCAGAGGTAGAGACCGTGGAGGTTTCAAACTCCGAATCCTTCCCTGGGCTGTACTCCCTCCTTCCATCTATATAGGGCCTAATACATTTTTCGAGGCTAACTTTGACCAAATGTTAGAGCAATAATATATGACATGCAACTTACACAAAGCACATTGTCAAATTCGTATGTGAAAGAAGTTTTCAATGATATAATTTTCACATTATGCATGTCATGTATTATTAATCTTGTCAATAGTCAAAGGATGTCTTAAAAAACGCATTAGGCCCTATATAGATGGAAGGAGGGAGTAGTTATTTTAACTGTAGTCAACCGGATTATACGATTAGTGGTAGGACCCTGTGGCGATGGACCGAATCTTTCTCGGCACTTTCTTTTCTTTTCTTGACTTTTCTTTGCTGTTGACGGTTGAACGGTCATGGTGACTCTGATCATACAGATTTTGGCGAGCCAACGACGGAACTTGACACACCGGTCATACTGGCGCTTTACAGCAACCATCAAATCGCAACTTTAACTTCCCTTATTAAACCTTCCAAACTATGATTCTGGACCGATGAATTTGAAACTGATACAGATCCTTTCAAACCGGCTCTTTCATCCAGAAAATTGCAAGCTCCTCGATCCCTGTGAGAGATCCCTCCAAGAACTCATCACCACCGTGCGCGAGCCCCACGATGGGCGTCAACTGTCGTGGAATTGTCACGTCAGATGTCCTAATGTAAGGACTTAGTCGTGAGGCCAACGCATCTATGTGGTAGCTTGAGAGGGGTTGAGCGGAATCGAGAGACGCAACACAAGACAGGGATTTAGACAGCTTCGAGCCCCGGGAAACAACATCCGGTAACAACCCTACATGTTGTTCGAGGTTAGGTCTCATTATCATCACGAGGGAATCGCCGTAAACCGGCTCTCCTCTTTGTGTCTAGCCCTAAGATTGTTTCTTCTTGCTTGTAGCTTGTCCCTCTTTGGGGAGCCCTACCCCTCCTTATATATGTTGAAGAGGCGAGTTACATATAGAGTCCAACTTGGACTTAAGACTTAACTATTCTAACTTATCTTCATGGGCTTCTTAACATCTTGGGCTTCATAACGTCTCGGGCTTCATAACCCCTAACAACCCAGTTATCACTGTTTGCCGGTTTAACATTGTCTGCCGGTTTAACATTGTCTGCCGGTTTAACATTGTCTGCCGGTTTAACATTGTCCGCCGTTTAACATTATCTGCCGGTTTAACATGGTCTGACTTAACTCCTGCCGGTTTACCACCTACCGGTTTACCGTCTGTCATAGCCATCTGTCTTAACTGTCTGTCTTAACTGTCCGCCGGTTTAACAACTCTGGCCGGGTCATACCGCGGGGTATATCCCCGACAATACCTGAAGCTGAAATTTCCACCTTGCTTGCTAATTATACTTTTAAGGGTGGAATACCAAATAAACTTGGAGATCCCGGAGTACCTACTATACCATGCTCCATAAAAGAAGTTATGTTAAAACTGCTTTATGTGATCTTGGAGCCAGTGTTAGTGTTATGCCTCTCTCTTTATATCGTAGACTTGACTTGAATAAGTTGACACCTACTGAAATATCTTTGCAAATGGCTGATAAATCAACTGGTATACCTGTCGATATTTGTGAGGATGTGCCTGTTGTAGTTGCGAACGTTACTATTTTAACGGACTTTGTTATTCTTGATATTCCCGAGGATGATAGTATGTCTATTATTCTGGGAAGATCTTTCCTTAATACTGCAGGGGCTGTTATTGATTGCACCAAAGGCAATGTCACTTTTCATGTTAATGGCAATGAGCACACGATACATTTTCCGAGGAAACAACCTCAAGTTTATAGTATCAACTCTATTGGAAAAATTCCATCGATTATATTTGGAGGTTTCGAATTTCCTCTCCCTACTGTCAAGAAAAAATATGATATTCTTATTGTTGGGGATTTTCACATCCCCATTGAGGTAACTTAGTGTCATTCAAAATTTCTCCGGTTTCGGGATTATTCGAAATGAGTTTGTTAACAAGACTTGATCAACCTTGTTAGTGGGTTCATTTTGATGATCACGAGATGGATGAAACTAGAAGCACAACTTTCCGTACCCTCTTTATATTTTTTGTTATTTAGTAGAAATAAAGTAAAATAGTATTTTTCTGTCTGTTTCCTGACTTATCCGTGCAATATAAAAATATCCTAAAAATAAAAATCCTCAGAATGCCATGCCAATTTAATATGATTTCTTCAGGAATCTTTGAGAATTTACTGTGCAAAAACTACCACGGGGGGAGCTGCCACCTGGCCACGAGGGTGGAGGGCGCGCCCTACCCCCTGGGCGCGCCCCCTGCCTCATGGGCCCACGGTGGCCCTCCTCCACTTATTCCTGCACCCATCTTCTTCCTCTGCCTCACACAAACACGAAAAACCAACTCAAGCATGAGTTCCAGCCCCCGTTGCTGTGATTTTCGATCTCCTTGCTCAAAGCACATCTCGCAAAACTGCTTGGGGAGATTGTTCCTTGGTATGTGACTCCTCCATTGGTCCAATTAGTTTTTGTTCTAGTGCTTTATTCTTTGCAAATTTGTGCTGCATAGGTGACCATGTTCTTGAGCTTGCATGTCAAATTTATATGGTTCCAAGTAGTTCCAATGCTTTATATAGGCTCTAGGCACTTGTGGGAGTTGTTGCTATCAATTTTATTGAAGTTGGTTCACTTTTATTTGAAGTTACTAAAAATTTCAGAAATTTTTCAGAGGAAACAATATGCTTAGGAGGATGTTCCAAGGTGGTCCTTCAAGGAAGCAAGGTCCCAGGCTTGCAATACGTGATGCTGATGAGGAACCACCAAGAGACGCTCCTGTGAGGCCCTGTGAATGCCCGTCGGAAAATTTTATGAATCAAGTGGGAATCAAAGAAGAATTTAGCACATATTTGAGTAATGCCGGTCTTGAGGATTTTGAAGCTGACAAATGCCCCCAGTATCATGATCTCACAAGTTCATTTGTGAGGAGGCAAAAATAAGATATATTATTACGAGAGAGGAGGTAGATGAGTACGAAAGGAGAGTGGAGGCTGCTCGAATCCACGCTACAGCTCAGGCGGCGATAGCCGCTGCGTCACGGTACGACCCCAGCTTCACCTACGGATATCCGCCAGGCCATCCCTGGCAATAGACCAACTTAGGCCAAAAGCCTAAGCTTGGGGGAGTACGTATTTCCCACCAACATTACATTCATGTTCACACACACTCATTGCTAGATGTCGGTGCTCATACTCTTTCATTGTATTATCCATGCTAGTTTAAATTCCTTTTTCCTGCTTTCTTCTTGTGTGTTTGATAAACTTTAAGAAAAACCAAAAAAATTAGTTAGTTTACTTTTCATGCTTGTAGTGGAATTAAAAAGAAAACCCAAAAATATTTCCCGTTCTTCTTTTACTTGTTGGGAGCTTTCCGTGTAAATAGTTTTTATTTCTTTTTCTTTCTTTGGGGGTTGAGAAGACCATATTGAAAATGCTTAGTGGCTCTTATATGCATGATTGTTTATTTAAACCTAGAGCCCATATTACTTGTCTTCTCTCTTGGGTTGAATGCTTGCAGATTCCAGCTTAGTCCAATGCACGTACACTCTTATTATTATACACACCGTTCGGTCGTGCAAGTGAAAGGCAATGATGATGATATATGATGGACTTATTGGGAAGAGAAAAGCTGGTATGAACTCGACCTCTCTTGTTTTTGTAAATATGATGATTCAACGTTCCTGATTCAGCTATTATGAAGTAAACATATTTGCAATGACATTTAGAGATTATAGTTGCTTGTGCCATGCTTGATTAGCTATGAGTTATAATGGTTTACCTTGCGTGCCAGCATGCTATTAGAATGATTATGATGTGGTATGATGGGATGGTATCCTCCTTTAAATGCATTGAGTGACTCGACTTGGCACATGTTCACGCATGTAGTTGAATCCAATCAACATAGCCTTCATGATATTTATGTTCATGGTGGATTACATCCTACTCATTCTTGTGCTCGGTGTGAGTTAATTTTAATGCATGTTTACGACTGTTGTCGCTCTCTCAGTTGGTCGCTTCCCAGTCTTTTGCTAGCCTTCACCTGTACTAAGCGGGAATACTGCTTGTGCATCCAAACTCCTTAAACCCCAAAGTTATTCCATATGAGTCCACCATACCTTCCTATATGCGGTATTTACCTGCCGTTCCAAGTAAATTTGTATGTGCCAAACTCTAAACCTTCAAATAAACATTCTGTTTTGCATGCTCGAATAGCTCATATGTCAACTAGAGCTGCCCTTATCTTCCGTGTTAGTCGGGTTATTCTCAAGAGGAGTGGACTCCGCTCCTCATTCACGAGAAAACGACTGGTATCCGGGATGCCTAGTCCCATGCTTTGTGCAAACTAAATCAAAATAACTGCAAACAAAACTCCCTTGGCGACCCGTTGAATGTTGGAGGCACTCGTTGTTTCAAGCAAGCCATGGATTGATGCTTGTGGAGGAAGGGGAGTGTAAACTTTACCATTCTGTTTGGGAACCGCCTATAATCTGTTTAGAATGGAAGATATCGTCGTCTTTTAGTTGTTATGTTGACAATGAAAGTATGCCGCTCAAAATATAATTTATCTCTATTTCAAAACCGAGCTCTGACACCTCTACAAATCCCTGCTTCCCTCTGCGAAGGGCCTATCCATTTACTTTTATGTTGAGTCATCACCCTTCTTATTAAAAAGCACCCGCTGGAGAGCACACTGTCGTTTGCATTCATTATTATTGGCTTATATTGGGTATGACTTGACTGGATCTCTTTTACCATGAATTACAATGTTTAGTCAGTCCTTGATCTTTAAAGGTGCTCTGCATTTATGTTTTGCGGTCTCAGAAAGGGCTAGCGAGATACCATTTTGTTATATCATGTTATGATTATTTTGAGAAAGTGTTGTCATCCAAGTTTTGCTATTATGACTCGCTAGCTGATTATGCTATTGATATGAGTAATTGTGAGACCTACGTGTCATTGTGAGTATGGCTAGTTCATAATAATTGCTGAGACTTGAATGCTGGCTTTTCATGTTTACAACAACAAGAGCAAACAGAGTTTGTAAAAGTTTTTCTTTTTCTCTTTCAGTTTGTCAACTGAATTGCTTGAGGACAAGCAAGGGTTTAAGCTTGGGGGAGTTGATACGTCTCCGTCGTATCTACTTTTCCAAACACTTTTGCCCTTGTTTTGGACTCTAACTTGTATGATTTGAATGGAACTAACCCGGACTGACGCTGTTTTCAGTAGAACTGCCATGGTGTTGTTTTTTGTGCAGAAAATAAAAATTCTCGGAATGTCCTGAAACTCCACGGGACACCTTAGAAAAAATAAAGAAAACTCCTCGCAAAAGATGAAGACCAGGGGGCCCACACCCTGCTCACGAGGGTGGGGGGTGCGCCCCCTACCTCGTGGGCCCCCTGGTGGCCCTCCGATGGCAACTCCAACTCCATATATTGGCTTTCGGGGAGAAAAAAATCAGAGAGAAGAAATCATCGCATTTTACGATACAGAGCCGCCGCCAAGCCCTAATCTCTCTCGGGAGGGCTGATCTGGAGTCCGTTCGGGGCTCTAGAGAGGGGGATTCGTCGCCGTCATCATCATCAACCATCCTCCATCACCAATTTCATGATGCTCACCGCCGTGCGTGAGTAATTGCATTGTAGGCTTGCTGGACGGTGATGGGTTGGATGAGATTTATCATGTAATCGAGTTAGTTTTGTTAGGGTTTGATCCCTAGTATCCATTATGTTCTGAGATTGATGTTGCTATTGATGGAGTCATATACCTAGGGTAGGGTCATAGACCTGATCTAGATACCCTACCCAAGGACACCCTTAGAAGAGATCACCTTCCAGTCGACCTACGAGGACTCGACTGACTTGAAGGACTCGACCATGAAGGCTCACTCGACCACCAGAAGGTCAAGAAGCACTCTGTACTGCAACGGTCTATAATTAAGTAGACTTTATGGTAGTTAAGACACTTTATGTGGGGCGTTACCAGTAACGCCCCAGACTTAATGTACTTTAAACCCTTCATTACGTGGGCTGGCAGGGGTCTTGGCGCACTCTATATAAGCCACCCCCCTCCACAGGCAGAAGGGTTCGCACCCCTGTAATCCATACTCATATAATCCACTCGACCGCCTCCGGGCTCCGAGATGTAGGGCTTTTACTTCCTCCGAGAAGGGCCTGAACTCGTACATCACTTGTGTTTACAACCTCTCCATAGCTAGGACCTTGCCTCTCCATACCTACCCCCACTCTACTGTCAGACTTAGAACCACGACAGTTGGCGCCCACCGTGGGACAGGTGTTTTAGCGATTTTTTGGAGAAGTTGCGATTCTTTCGAGTACTTTCATCATGGTTGCTACTGGAGTCTTGGTCGAGGGCCGCGAGATCCGTCTTGGCACTCTCACCTTCATCGCCGACAACTCCGCATGGCTCCAGGAGGCTCCACTCGACGTTGATGCGCTCCCCGTCCGTGGTGCGACGCATTTTCGCGCATGTGTCCGCGGTGTTCTACTGCGACAACCGTCGACCCCGTATCGGTCGACTCCCCTATCGGCAACCCTCCCGGTCTCCCGCCAGCGCAAGCGCTTTGGTCGGTCGAGGCTTCAGCGGTGGGTGAAGCACGCGGTGGCTCGCCAGATGGCCACCGCTCAAGTTGCGGCAATCGAGCCCGACGAATCCCTCTACGGCCTGTTCAATCTGTCGACTGGCTCCGTAGAGACTGCATCCGAGTGCGATAGCAGTGATCCGGCGGCGGAAATTTTGATGGTCAACGGGCCTCGCAGTCCTCCTGGCTTCGCCCATGAGGGCGGAGCAGGCGGTGGAGGCGACCCAGTACGGGACCACGAAGAGTACCAGCCCGAGCCACTCGACTCTCTGCAGAGAGAAGAGCTTCGCCACAGGAACATGGATGCCCTGCATACTCCCATCGCGGGAGAAACCCCTAAGGCCCGCGCCTTGGAGGAGGCACGTTTGGCCAGTCTGGCTGAACGCACTCGTCTAGAGAATCTTCAGCGAGCACTCGATGAGCGCGCGCGGCAACGAGCACCCGACGGCAATCGACGTCAGCTCTTCCCGCCGACTCAGGTATATCGAACCCCAATTCAGAATTTAGCAGCTGCAACCCGCATAGCAGAATCCATCCAGCCCTCTCAGTCGGAAGCTGGCAGAGGCTTGATGCAGATCAGGGATTTGCTACGGGCAGCAGGAGACCAGAATTCAGCCGTGTCGCAGTCACGTAACAGAATTCACAATCGATCCGTCGCTGCGAATACGGTTCAGTCGGCTCACAGTCCCAGATCGCCTCCACGGCGTGAAGGATGCGAGAATCGGCGAGACCAGTACGGTGACCAACACGATCGCGATGATAGGTGTCGAGTGCCCACTTCCCCTCCGAGGGGTGGGTCTTACGCTCCTCGGCAGCAAGATGACAGGCATCAACTTAGTGTGGGGCGAAGAGCTCCAGTCGACCCCCGAGAACCAGGCTTCGACGCGCGATCCATTATCATGCAAGGCTTGGTCGACCGAAACAGAGCCCATCGGGGCGGGCCCGACAGAGATGCACCCACGAGCAGTCGAGTGCATGTTTCTGGTCCAGAATGTTTCAGCAGGGCTATCAGAGCCGCAGTGATTCCCCCCAATTTCAGGTTGGCAACAGGAGTCAGCAAGTTCACTGGTGAGTCTAAGCCTGAAACTTGGCTCAAGGACTACCGAGTGGCGGTTCAGATTGGTGGTGAGAATGACGAGGTGGCCATGAAGCATTTGCCCCTCATGTTGGAAGGTTCTGCCAGAGCATGGTTGAATCAGTTACCTCCTAGAAGCATTTACACTTGGGAAGATCTGTCCCGAGTGTTCGTCAGAACATTTGAAGGAACTTGCAAGCGACCAGCTGGATTGACAGAGCTGCAAATCTGTGTACAGAAGACGAATGAGACTCTCAGATAGTATATTCAGAGATGGATCACTTTGCACCATACCGTGGAGAACGTGTCTGACCATCAGGCAGTTTGCGCCTTCAAGGATGGCGTCAAGAACAGAGAATTGAGTCTGAAATTTGGTCGAACCGGAGATATGACCCTGAGTCGGATGATGGAGATTGCTACCAAGTATGCCAACGGCGAAGAGGAAGACCGACTCCGAAGCGGCAAGTACAAGCCGAGTCAGTCGGAGAAGGGAAACACCAGTCGGAAATAGAAGCGGAAGGCTGAACCGGCAGCTCCTGGAGAGGCTCTGGCCGTGACTCAGGGAAAGTTTAAAGGGAAACCAAAAGGATCCTGGAACCCTAAGAAGGTGAAGGACAAAGAAGGGAACGACGTGATGGATATGCCGTGTCACATCCACACGAAGAAAGATGAAGAGGGCAATATCATTTACCCGAAACATACCACTCGCCAATGTCGACTCCTGATCCAGCAGTTTCAAGGAAAACAGTCCAAGGACAAGGAGAAGGAGTCGGACAAGGCCGAAGACAAGGAGGACAGTGAGGGAGGATATCCGCATGTCAACTCTACTCTGATGATCTTCGCAGATGTGGAAAGCAAGAGTCGACTGAAGGTCATTAATCGTGAGGTGAACATGGTTGCCCCAGCGAAACCAAGTTATCTGAGATGGTCCCAAACACCCATCACATTCGACCAGTCTGATCATCTGACTCATATTGCCACCCCCGGGAGGCAAGCTTTGGTGGTCGACCCAGTTGTCGAAGGCACTCAACTGACGAAAGTGCTGATGGACGGTGGTAGCGGACTGAACCTGTTATATGCAGACACACTAAAAGGAATGGGCATTCCGATGTCCCGACTGAGCACCAGTAACATGAGCTTTCATGGAGTTATACCAGGAAAGAAGGCCGAGTCACTCGGCCAAATAGCTCTGGACGTGGTGTTTGGTGATTCAAAACATTTTCGCAAGGAAAAGTTGACGTTTGAGGTCGTGGATTTTCAGAGCGCGTATCACGCCATTTTGGGGAGACCAGCTTACGCACGGTTCATGGCTCGACCATGTTACGTGTACCTCAAACTGAAGATGCCCGGCCCCAAAGGAGTGATCACTGTCACCAGGGATCGGAAAAAGGCAGAAGAGTGCTTTCAGAAGGGCTCAAAGATTGCAGACTCCCAGGTGACAGCGGTCGAGTTTGAAGAATACAAGCAAAATGCAGATCCGAGTGATTTGCTGCGATCCAAGAAACCCGCCACAGAATCTGCATTTCAGTCGTCCGGTGAGACGAAGCATGTTCACATTCACCCGACCGACCCCAATGCAGCCCCGACCCACATCTCCACAACACTCGACACGAAATAGGAAGAAGCGCTCATCCAGTTCCTCCGTGAGAACTAGGACATTTTTGCATGGAAGCCAGCTGACATGCCAGGTGTTCCCAGGGGACTGGCTGAGCATCGCCTTAGAGTCGACTCATCAGCAAAACCAGTCAAAGAGCATCTTCGGCGGTCCGCCGTCCAGAAGAGAAAGGCTATTGGTGAGGAAGTGGCTCGACTGTTGGCGGCGGGATTTATCCGAGAGATATACCACTCCGAGTGGCTTGCTAATGTCGTCATGGTTCCTAAGATGGACAAATCGCTCCGAATGTGCATTGATTTCAAGCACATCAATTGGGCCTGCCCGAAAGATCATTTTCCTCTCCCTCGCATTGATCAAATTATTGACTCGACCGCGGGATGCGAGAGATTGTCTTTTCTAGACGCCTATTCCGGGTACCATCAGATCCGTCTATACGGACCCGACGAGATAAAAACAGCTTTCATCACTCCATTCGGGTGCTTCTGCTATATCACCATGCCATTCGGTCTCAAGAATGCCGGAGCCACATTTATGCGAATGATTCAGAAGTGTTTACTCACTCAAATCAGTCGGAATATGGAAGCGTATATGGATGATATCGTGGTCAAGTAACGAAAAGGTTCCGACCTGCTCGTTGACCTCGCCGAAACATTTGCCAACCTCAGAAGGTATGATATCAAGCTCAATCCATCAAAGTGCACATTCGGAGTTCCTGCTGGCAAGTTACTCGGTTTTCTCATTTCCGAGCGAGGGATCGACGCTAATCCAGAGAAGATCGGCACCATTCTCCGAACGAAACGCCCTGTGCGAGTGCACGATGTCCAGAAGCTTACTGGATGCTTGGCCGCATTAAGTCGATTCATCTCACGACTCGGTGAAAAGGCATTGCCTCTTTACCGACTGATGAAGAAGGCAGACAAGTTCGAGTGGACTCCAGAAGCTGATGCAGCGTTTGCCGAGCTAAAAGCTCTGCTCTCCACCCAGCCGGTGCTTGCTGCTCCAATCAGTAAAGAGCCTCTGTTGCTTTATATCGCAGCCACAGGACAAGTCGTCAGTACAGTGCTTACGGTCGAGCGGGAAGAGGAAGGGAAAGCCTTCAAAGTTCAACGCCCAGTATACTATCTGTCTGAAGTTTTAACTCCATCCAAGCAGAGATACCCTCATTATCAGAAGCTTGTGTATGGGATATACATGACCACGAAGAAGGTTGCTCACTATTTCTCTGATCATTCCATCACAGTCGTCAGCGACGCTCCACTTTTAGAGATTCTGCACAACAGAGATGCAATTGGTCGAGTGGCGAAATGGGCGATTGAACTTCTTCCCCTTGATATCAAGTTTGAGGCAAAGAAAGCCATTAAGTCCCAGGCAATAGCGGATTTCCTCGTCGAGTGGATTGAGCAACAGCAGCCGACTGAAGTTCACTCGGAGCATTGGACCATGTTTTTTGATGGCTCTAAGATGCTGAATGGTTCCAGTGCTGGGGTGGTCTTGGTTTCTCCCAGAGGAGATAAGCTCAGATATGTGCTCCAGATTCACTTTGATTCCTCTAACAACGAGGCAGAGTACGAGGCCCTTCTGTATGGGTTGCGCATGGCCATTTCACTCGGCGTCCGTCGCCTTATGGTTTATGGCGACTCAGATCTAGTGGTCAACCAAGTGATGAAGGAGTGGGACGTAAGAAGCCCAGCCATGACTGGATACTGCAATGCAGTGAGGAAGCTGGAAAAGAAGTTTGAGGGGTTAGAGCTCCATCACATACCCCGACTGAAAAATCAAGCAGTGGATGATCTGGCAAAGATAGGTTCCAAGAGAGAAGCCATTCCGAGTGGTGTGTTCTTGGAGCATATACACACTCCGTCAGTCAAAGAAGATCCTTTCACCGAAGAAGCTCCACAACCCAAGAGTGCCACAGATCCGACTGAGGTTGAGGTACCAGCAGTGGTCGACTTGGTCATGGAGGTCTTAGTGGTCATTCCCGACTGGACAGTTCCATATATCACGTATATCCTGAGAAAAGAGCTCCTAGAGGATGAGGAAGAGGCTCGACAGATCGTCCGTCGATCCAAAGCCTTTACCGTAATCAAAGGACAGTTATACAGAGAAAGCGCGACTGGAGTTGGTCAGAAGTGCATAACGCCAGAAGAAGGTCGAATCATCCTTGATGATGTCCACTCGGGGACCTGTGGTCATCATGCGTCCTCTCGGACCATCGTGGCCAAAGCATACCGAGCCGGATTTTACTGGCCAAAGGCAAATGAGATGGCAAAGGAAATAGTGGACAAGTGCGAAGGATGTCAGTTCTGCTCAAATATGTCACACAAGCCTGCGTCAGCTCTGAAGACCATTCCACTCGTCTGGCCTTTCGCAGTATGGGGGTTGGACATGGTCGGTCCCTTGAGAACAGGTCGAAGTGGTTTCACGCATGTACTGGTGGCAGTCGACAAGTTCACCAAGTGGATTGAAGCTAAGCCAATCAAGAACCTTGACGCCGATACTGCTGTTAGCTTCATCAGGGAGCTGATATTCAGATATGGAGTCCCACACAGCATCATTACAGATAATGGGTCGAACTTTGACTCAGAGGAATTCAGGGATTTCTGCAACTCTCAAGGCACACGAGTCGACTACGCTTCGGTTGCCCATCCGCAGTCGAATGGGCAAGCAGAGCGAGCCAATGGCCTGATCCTCAAAGGGCTGAAACCCCGACTGATGCGTGATCTCAAGCATGCGGCTGGAGCATGGGTCGACGAACTCCCCTCGGTGCTTTGGGGACCGCGGACCACGCCTAATCGGTCGACCGGAAGAACTCCATTCTTCTTGGTCTACGGAGCTGAAGCAGTCTTGCCGAGTGACCTTCTCCACAATGCTCCTCGAGTTGAACTCTACAATGAAGCAGAAGCCGAACAAGCGCGGCAGGACGCAGTCGACCTTTTAGAGGAAGAAAGGGAGATGGCTCTGATCCGATCGACTATCTACCAACAAGATTTGCGTCGCTTCCACGCCAGAAATGTGAGAGGTTGAGCCTTCCAGGAAGGAGATCTGGTTCTCCGAGTGGATCAGCAGAAACAACACAAGCTTGATCCTTCTTGGGAAGGACCCTTCGTCGTCACCAAGGTTCTCCACAATGGGGCATACCATCTCTACAATGTCAAGCACAATATCGACGAGCCCCGAGCTTGGAACGCGGAACTACTCCGCCCATTCTACACTTAAAAGTTTTTCACTTGGATGAGTTGTAATAAAATACTTCTGTATTTCATGGATTACAAAATAATAGTGTCATAATTTCTCCATAATTTTTGTCACCTTTTATTTGTCCAATAAAATTTTCCCCTCAGTGGGTGACTTAGCCGCGAATCCATTTCGCCTAAGTTTGTAAAAAATCCTTACCGATTGGTGAGCCAGCCTCCCACTCGGGGGCTTAGCTGCGAATCTGTTTCGCCTAAGTTTGTAAAAAATCCTTACCGAGTGGTGAGCCAGCCTCCCACTCGGGGGCTTAGCTGCGAATCCGTTTCGCCTAAGTTCAAATAAAATCCTACCGAGTGGTGAGCCAGACTCCCACTCGGAGGCTTAGCTGTAGTCCAAGTACTCGCCTAAGTTCAAATAAAATCCTACCGAGTGGAGAGCCAGACTCCCATTCGGAGGCTTAGCTGCAGTCCAAGTACTCGCCTAAGTTCAAATAAAATCCTACCGAGTGGTGAGCCAGACTCCCACTCGGAGGCTTAGCTGCAGTCTAAACACTCGCCTAAGAACAAATACAACATGCGCTCGCAAGGAGGACGAGGTGCAGGTTGACTGCGACCCTCTCCTCTGAGCTACGCCACAAATACAACGTGCGCTCGCAAGGAGGACGAGGTACAGGTCAACTGCAACCCTCTCCTCTGAGCTTCGCCATAAGTACAATGTGCGGCCGTAAGCAGGACGAGGCGCAGGTCGACGGCGACCCTCTCCTCTGAGCTACGCCATAAGTACAATGTGCGGTCGTAAGGAGGACGAGGTGTAGGTCGACTGCAATCCTCTCCTTTGAGCTACGCCACAAATACAACGTGAAAATCCTACCGAGTGAAGAGCAAACCTCCCACTCGGGGGCTTAGCTGCAGCCCCGTGCTCGCCTAAGGTATAAAAGTCCTACCGAGTGAAGAGCAAACCTTTCACTCGGGGGCTTAGCTGCAGCCCCGTGCTCGCCTAAGGTATAAAAATCCTACCGAGTGAAGAGCAAACCTCTCACTCGGGGGCTTAGCTGCAGCCCCGTGCTCGCCTAAGGTATAAAAATCCTACCGAGTGAAGAGCAAACCTCTCACTCGGGGGCTTAGCTGCAGCCCCGTGCTCGCCTAAGGTATAAAAATCCTACCGAGTGAAGAGCAAACCTCTCACTCGGGGGCTTAGCTGCAGCCCCGTGCTCGCCTAAGGTATAAAAATCCTACCGAGTGAAGAGCAAACCTCTCACTCGGGGGCTTAGATGCAGCCCCGTGCTCGCCTAAGGTATAAAAATCCTACCGAGTGAAGAGCAAACCTCTCACTCAGGGGCTTAGCCGCAGCCCAGTGCTCGCCTAAGTAAATCAAGGAATAAGTCGACTGCAATAAGCATCTTGCTTTAAACCTGCAAAAGACAATTCAGGACAAAAAGCAAGCATATTCAAACATCAAATTCAAGTTCAGATCGATACCTAAAGGAACCGAAAGTGTCCAGGCGCTAAGCCTGTTAAGGTTTATCGGTTACAGAATCACTCAGCATACCGAGGCAAATTTAAAGGGTCGAGCTCAAAGAAGTTTTTTACCCCTCCTGTGGAGGGCTGGAAGGCGCAACAAACTCATCAAGGTCAATTCCGTCAGCAATCCGAGTGGCGGCAGTGATGAAGGTCTCCATGAAGGACCTGAAGTCGTGCTTCTTGGTGTTGGCCACCCGAAGAGCCGCCAACTTATCTTCTCGCGCATCTTTGCAGTGGACTCGGGCCAGACGCAGAGCAACATCTGCACCACACCTCGCAGAGGACTTTTTCCACTCCTGCACTTGACCAGGAACTGTGTTTAGTCGAGCCATCAGTGACTCGAGGTCATTCTGGAGTGTCTCCCTAGGCTAGAGCATGGTGTCGATGCGAGAAGTGGCGACCTTCAGCCTTGCAAGATAGTCGACAACAGCGGCAACGCGGGACTCAAGGCAGAACACATTCATGGCTGCTTCATCGGTCACTGGAGAGTTGACGGGGTCCAAGTTCGGCTCCAGTCGACTAGTTTCCTCTTCAAAGTTTTGACAGAATTCTGCAAGAACAATCACCGAGTCAAGGCAATGGTCGAATGGAAAGATCACTGTTGAAAATGATTGTCGAGCGTAAAGGATTACCTTCGAGCATAAGGAACAGCTTCTTGGCAAGTCCACTCAGGAAGGCCTCCAGATCATTTTTCTTCCCAGTCAACTGACTGACCTTGTCGGTCAAGGCAGCTTTGTCAGTTTTCAGTCGACTGACTTTCTTGTTGGCAATTCCAAGAGCAGCTTTCAGATTAGTTTTTTCTTCTTCGAGCTTGGTGACTGAAGCCAACTTCTCGTCAGCAAGCTTGATCTTCTCAGCTATCTCAAGCTCTTTTTTCTTCTGGGCCTCCTTCACCTTGCTTGCAAGTTACAGCAAGGTCAGATTTTGAAACAAGTGAAAGGAAAAAGGAGTCGTCGAGGTCTCACCGAACATACCTTTGGTCTCCTCCTTCGCCTTCGTCAGATTCTCCTGAACCAGCTTCAGATCCAGCTCGAGCTGAATGTGCTTGTGCTCCAGCTCGGTATAACAAGCCGCAAGGTCATAGGATTTCTGCGAAGAACCAATCAACAAAATATCAAGGATAATTCACTTCCGAGTGGGTAAGAGAAAATCATGCGTTTCTAAGACTATAGCCGAATACAAACATTCGACCGTAGTCTCGGGGACTACACCCAGTGGGTGCACTCAGCGTGCCCCCACTAGTTCTATTAAAGACAGAGTCGACCAGTCGACCCCCCCCCCCAAAAAAACAAGACGTGTTCTTTAGACTGTAATCGACCGCAAGCAGTCGACCACAGTCTCGGGGACTACACCCAGTGGGTGCACTCAGCGTGCCCCCACCGGTTTGGGAAATCCATTCGCCTCAGTCGAATGACGGAAAAATTGAACTTATAAAGCCTAAAGCCGACTGCCAGCAGTCGACCTTAGCCTTGGGGACTACACCCAGCGGGTGCACTCAGCGTGCCCCCGCTAACACGGAGTTTCAATCGACACACCCAGTGGGTGATTGCTATGGATTCCGGAAAGAAAAGCTTTTTGATAGCATATCCTAACAGAACAGGTGATCTGACTGACCTGAACATTGCTTTGAAGAGCAGAACTGGCGTCGTAAGCTGCCTGGCTCGCATCCCGGATGGCCTTCACCTGCTCCATCATGATCCCCGCCTGGCGTATCGCCTCCTTTGCGGCACTAGCTTGGTCCTCTGGGACGTGGTGCGTCGTGAAGAGGGAAGGCTGTGCGGCATTCGACGAAGCGGGGAGAGCACTCGTCAGTGGAACTGCGAAGGACACGGAGTGTCGAGTGGTGTTCTCCTCCTCCGCGACCAGAGTCTCTGGCGCCGTCACATCCTGGGCCACCCTGCCGGCAGACGCTTTCCTGCTCCTCCTGTGCTTCAGTGGTTCCTCATCGTCATCATCATCAGGAAGAGTGATAACGACATTGGATGGAGCTACAGAAAAGAATCAGAATTAGAGATCATGAGTCAATTGACTAAAAACGGAATTAAGAGTATAGTACTAGGGTTTGAGGTTGCTGCGTCCTCCATCTCATGGTCGTCAGCCCTGCCTGAGGTCTCAGAAGTAGCAGCACTGCAATTCCAAAGAATCAGTCGGCTAACTCAAGTGTCGATCAGAGATAAAGCTCGCACAAAACAAGAAGACTTAAGCAACATGTTTACCCTGATATGGTGGGGATGGACACCTTCATCTTCGGCAGGAGCTTGGTCGGCTTTGACGGGGCCGCCCTGGGCTGCTTCGACGCCTTTTTAGTCGGCACCGGAGAAGTGGTCCGAGGGCGCTTGGTCGACTGCGCGACAGTCGCAACCCCTTTGCCACGTTCAGTCACAGGGTCATGGGCAAGCTTCGACCGCCTTTCCGAGCGCGGTGGAGCGACCTCCTCCTCCTCCTCTTCTTCGTCCTCCTCATCGTCATCATCATCATCATCATCATCCTCAGCGGCATCCGAGTCCCACTCCTCCTGGCTCTCGCCCCCGCTTGCTTCTCCCTCTTCAGTCGGAGCCTGTGCTCCATTAGGCATCGAGTACAGCTCGGTGAGGGCCTGATAGACATCAAGACAAAGATCAATCGGCCAATTTGCGGAGAAAACAGAAATAAATATAGCAAGAATACAATGGGAAGTGGAGCAGACATACCTTGTCTGGAACACTGCGGTGGTCGAGTGGAGGAATCCTTCTAGCTCCACGAGGGTTATCCTTGTTCCCAGTGACAACGGCCATCCACCTTTCCAGAGTGGCATCGTCGACTGCTTCTGGATTGATCCGAGTCTCATCTTCAGTCCCGCGGTACAACCACATGCAATGGCTCCGGAACTGAAGAGGCTGGATACGTCGCCTAAGAAAAACCTCCAGGAGATCCATACCGTTACTCCCTCCCTAACCAACTGAACTACGCGCTCCATCAGCATCTTCACGTCGGCTTTCTCCTCCGGTATCACCTTCAGAGAGGAGGGCTTGTTGACTCGGTCCATGGTAAACTGAGGGAGTCCACTCGACTGCCCCGGCGTCGGCTCATTCTGGCAATAGAACCAGGTCGACTGCCAGCCTCTGACTGACTCGGGAAACGACATGGTTGGGAAGGTGCTCTTGTTCCTCATCTGGATCCCCAGACCTCCACACATCTGGACAACTTTGGTTTTATCATTGCCTGGGCTCGCCTTCTTCACGGTCTGAGAGCGACACGTGAATATGTGCTTGAACAAGCCCCAGTGCGGTCGGCAACCCAGAAAATTCTCACACATGGACACAAACGCGGCAAGATAGGCGATAGAATTCGGGGTGAAGTGGTGGAGTTGTGCTCCAAAGAAGTTCAAGAAACCACGGAAGAAAACACTCGGTGGCAAAGAAAATCCGCGGTCGACGTGGGTAGCCAGAAGCACGCACTCACCCTCTTCCGGCTGGGGCTGCCACTCCTTCCCCGGAAGCCTTGCGGCTCCGTGGGGGATCAGACCGTCGTTGGCCATGTCGAGGAGATCCGTCTCCGTGATGGTCGACGGGATCCAATCTCCCTGGACCCAGCCGTTCGGCAGACGAGATCTAGACGAAGACCCGCCGCGACTGGTGGATCTCCCCTTCGCCTTCTCCGTCGCCGACGCCTTCTTCGCGCGTTCCAGCGCCGCCGTCTTCTCCTTGACCATGGCTGCTGGTGAGATGCGCGAGGAGTGGTTGTGCGGAGACGAGAGCGAGCGCGTTGGGCGGAGACGAGGAGAGCGGAGAGGGAATGCAGAGGCACTGTTCAAAAACCCTCACCGGGCGCATTTATAAGATCCCTTCCGAGTGGATGACAGGTGGGCCCGGTCGATCTAATCACATCCCGAAACAGTCGCGCGGACGCGATACGTGGCGAAAAAGGCGGCGCGAGAATCGAGGCGTCTATGCCCTATCCTATCCGAGCGCCGCGGTCTGCCCCGCTTCGCGCGCTTCCCCAAATTTCATATCCCGCAGAATCCGCGAACGGCAGATCAGTCTGTCAGACGCAGGATTTCCTGCGATCCGTCGCTCGGAAATTGTCAAAGTCCAAAAGATCACTCGACGAAAGAAAATAATGGATCGAGTCGACTAAAGAAAAGTTGCTAAGCTATCGACAAAGAAGTTATTGGTCCAAGACAGCGCAGGACCAGCACACAAAAGCCAGTCGGAAACAACGTCAACTCCTTCCTCACTCAAACCTCAATCCATTCGGGGGCTAATGATGGAGTCATATACCTAGGGTAGGGTCATAGACCTGATCTAGATACCCTACCCAAGGACACCCTTAGAAGAGATCACCTTCCAGTCGACCTACGAGGACTCGACTGACTTGAAGGACTCGACCATGAAGGCTCACTCGACCACCAGAAGGTCAAGAAGCACTCTGTACTGCAATGGTCTATAATTAAGTAGACTTTATGGTAGTTAAGACACTTTATGTGGGGCGTTACCAGTAACGCCCCAGACTTAATGTACTTTAAACCCTTCATTACGTGGGCTAGTAGGGGTCTTGGCGCACTCTATATAAGCCACCCCCCTCCACAGGTAGAAGGGTTCGCACCCCTGTAATCCATACTCATATAATCCACTCGACCGCCTCCGGGCTCCGAGATGTAGGGCTTTTACTTCCTCCAAGAAGGGCCTGAACTCGTACATCACTTGTGTTTACAACCTCTCCATAGCTAGGACCTTGCCTCTCCATACCTACCCCCACTCTACTGTCAGACTTAGAACCACGACAGCTATGACTTTGCTATGCTTAATGCTTGTCAGTAGGGCCCGAGTGCCATGATTTCAGATCTGAACCTATTATGTTTTCATGAATATATGTGAGTTTTAGATCCTATCTTGCAAGTCTTTAGTCACCTACTATGTTTTATGATCCGGCAACCCCGAAGTGACAATAATCGGGACCACTCCCGGTGATGACCATAGTTTGAGGAGTTCATGTATTCACTATGTGCTAATGCTTTGTTCCGGTTCTCTATTAAAAGGAGGCCTTAATATCCCTTAGTTTCCAATAGGACCCCGCTGCCACGGGAGGGTAGGACAAAAGATGTCATGCAAGTTCTTTTCCATAAGCACGTATGACTATATACGGAATACATGCCTACATTACATTGATGAACTGGAGCTAGTTCTGTGTCACCCTATGTTATGACTGCTACATAATGAACCACATCCGGCATAATTATCCATCGCTAATCCGGTGCCTACAAGTTTTCCATATACTGGTTTACACTTATTTACTTTTCCGTTGCTACTGTTACAATCTCTACAAAATACCAAAAACATTACTTTTACTGTCTTTACTTTTGTTACCGTTATCACCACTATCATATTACTTTGCTACTAAACACTTTGCTGCAAATACTAAGTTTCCAGGTGTGGCTGAATTGACAACTCAGCTGCTAATACTTGAGAATATTCTTTGGCTCCCCTTGTGTTGAATCAATAAATTTGGGTTGAATACTCTACCCTCGAAAAATATTGCGATCCCCTATACTTGTGGGTAATCAGGAAGGTGAACAAAGGTATATGTGATATACATGTTATTGATATGTACCTTACTAATGCTCGCAGTAGTACTTGAGTATTTGATACTGGTTCTGTTGCTAATATTTGCAACTCGAAACAGGGACTACGGATTAAGCGAAGATTGGCTAAGGACGAGGTGACAATGCGCGTGGGAAATGGTTCCAAAGTCGATGTGATCGCAGTCGGCACGCTACCTCTACATCTACCTTCGGGATTAGTTTTAGACCTGAATAATTGTTATTTGGTGCCAGCGTTGAGCATGGACATTATATCTAGATCTTGTTTGATGCGAGACGGTTATTCATTTAAATCAGAGAATAATGGTTGTTCTATTTATATGAGTAATATCTTTTATGGTCATGCAGCCTTAAAGAGTGGTCTATTTATATTGAATTTCGATAGTAGTGATACACATATTCATAAAATTGAAGCCAAAAGATGCAGAGTTGATAATGATAGTGCAACTTATTTGTGGCACTGCCGTTTAGGTCATATTGGTGTAAAGCGCATGAAGAAACTCCATTCTGATGGACTTTTGGAATCACTTGATTATGAATCACTTGGTACTTGCGAACCATGCCTCATGGGAAAGATGACTAAAACTCCATTCTCCGGAACAATGGAGCGAGTAACAGATTTGCTGGAGATCATACATACTGATGTATGTGGTCCAATGAATGTTGAGGCTCGCGGCGGGTATCGTTAGTTTCTGACCTTCACAGATGATTTGAGCAGATATGGGTATATCTACTTGATGAAACATAAGTCTGAAACATTTGAAAGTTCAAAGAATTTCAGAGTGAAGTGGAAAATCATTGTAACAAGTAAATAAAGTTTCTACAATTTGATCATGGAGGAGAATATTTGAGTTACGAGTTTGGTCTTCATTTGAAACAATGCGGAATAGTTTCGCAACTCATGCTACCCAGAACACCACAGCGTAATGGTGTGTCCGAACGTCGTAATCGTACTTTACTAGATATGGTGCGATCTATGATGTCTCTTACTGATTTACCACTACCGTTTTTGGGGTTATGCTTTAGAGACGGCCGCATTCACGTTAAATAGGGCACCATCTAAATCTATTGAGACGACACCTTATGAACTATGGTTTGGCATGAAACCAAAGTTGTCGTATCTTAAAGTATGGGGCTGCGATGCTTATGTGAAAAAGCTTCAACCTGATAAGCTCGAACCCAAATCAGAGAAATGTGTTTTCATAGGATACCCAAAGTAGATTGTTGGGTACACCTTCTATCACAGATCCGAAGGCAAGACATTTGTTGCTAAGAATTGATCCTTTCTAGAGAAGGAGTTTCTCTCGAAAGAAGTGAGTAGGAGGAAAGTAGAACTTGATGAGGTAACTGTAGTTCATCACAGAAATCTGTTCCTGTGACTACTACACCAATTAGTGAGGAAGCTAATGATGATGATAATGTAACTTCAGATCAATTTACTACTGAACCTCATAGGTCAACCAGAGTAAGATCCGCACCAGAGTGGTACGGTAATCCTGTTTTGGAGGTCATGTTACTTGACCATGACGAACCTACGAACTATGAGGAAATGATGATGAGCCCAGATGCCGCAAAATGGCTTGAGGCCATGAAATCTGAGATGGGATCCATGTATGAGAACAAAGTGTGGACTTTGGTTGACTTGCCCGTTGATCGGCAAGCCATCGAGAATAAATGGATCTTCAAGAAGAAGACTGACGCTGACGGTAATGTTACTGTCTACAAAGCTCGACTTGTTGCGGAAGGTTTTCGACAAGTTCAAGGAGTTGACTACGATGAGACCTTCTCACCCATAGCGATGCTTAAGTCCGTCCGAATCATGTTAGCAATTGTTGCATTTTATGATTATGAAATTTGGCAAATGGATGTAAAGACTGCATTCCTGAATGGATTTCTGGAATAAGAGTTGTATATGATGCAACCTGAAGGTTTTATCGATCCAAAGGATGCTAACAAAGTGTGCAAGCTCCAACAATCCATTTATGGACTGGTGCAAGCATCTCGGAGTTGGAATAAACATGTTGATAGTGTGATCAAAGCATATGGTTTTATATAGACTTTTGGAGAAGCCTGTATTTACAATAAAGTGAGTGGGAGCTCTGTAGCATTTCTAATATTATATGTGGATGACATATTGTTGATTGGAAATGATATAGAATTTTTGGATAGCATAAAAGGATATTTGAATAATAGTTTTTAAATGAAAGACCTCGGTGAAGCTGCTTATATATTGGGCATCAAGATCTATAGATATAGATCAAGACGCTTAATTGGACTTTCACAAAGCACATACCTTGATATAGTTTTGAAAAAGTTCAAAATGAATCGAGCAAATAAAGGGTTTTTGCCTGTGTTACAAGGTGTGAAGTTGATTCAGACTCAATGCCCGACCACTGCAGAAGATAGAGAGAAAATGAGAGGTGTTCCCTATGCTTCAGCCATAGGCTCTATCATGTATGCAATGTTGTGTACCAGACCTGATGTGTGCCTTGCTATAGGTTTAGCAGGGAGGTACCAAAGTAATCCAGGAGTGGATCACTGGACAACAGTCAAGAACATCCTGAAATACCTGAAAAGGACTAAGGATATGTTTCTCATTTATGGAGGTGATAAAGAGCTCATCATAAATGGTTACTGAGGGAGTCCTGGACTAGGGGGTGTTCGGACAGCCGGACTATCATCGTCTGCCGAACTCCAAGACTACGAAGATACAAGATTGAAGACTCCGTCCCGTGTCCGGATGGGACTTTCCTTGGCGTGGAAGGCAAGCTTGGCGATACGGATATGTAGATCTCCTACCATTGTAACCGACTCTATGTAACCCTAGCCTCCTCCGGTGTCTATATAAACCGGAGGGCATTAGTCCGTAGGACACAACATACATTACAACAATCATACCATAGGCTAGCTTTAGGGTTTAGCCTCCTTGATCTCGTGGTAGATCCACTCTTGTACTACCCATATCATCAATATTAATCAAGCAGGACATAGGGTTTTACCTCCATCGAGAGGGCCCGAACCTGGGTAAAACATCGTGTCCCTCGTCTCCTGTTACCATCCGCCTAGACGCACAGTTCGGGACCCCCTACCCGAGATCCGCCGGTTTTGACACCGACATTGGTGCTTTCATTGAGAGTTCCTCTGTGTCGTCACCGATAGGCTTGATGGCATCTGCAACTAACGACGCTGTCCAGGGTGAGATTTTTCTCCCCGGACAGATCTTCATATTCGGCGGCCTCACACTGCGGGCTAATTCGCTTGGCCATCTGGAGCAGATCGAGAGCTACGCCCCTAGCCGTCAGGTCAGATTCGGAAGCCTAAACTTCACGGCCGATGTCCACGGGGACTTGATCTTCGACGGACCCGAGCCACAGCCAAGCGCGCCGCACTGTTGCGATGGGCATGATCTAGCTCTGCCGCCGAACAGTGCCTTGGTGGCCGCACATGAATCCGCTCCGGCCATTGGTCCGGAGCAGACTGCCCAGATAGGGGATCGGTGCATGGACGCCGCCTCGGGGGCTTCAACTGCTACGGCGATGGAGCCAAACACTAATCTTGTCCCTCGCAAGACCCGTGATTCCGAGGTGCCGGACTCCTTGCCGGACTCCGAACCTCCCACGCCCCTACCAATCAAATCGGATTGGGCGCCGGTTATGGAATTCACCGCCGCGGACATCTTCCAATACTCGCCTTTTGGCGATATCCTGAATTCACTAAAGCATCTCTCGTTATCAGGAGAGCCCTGGCCGGACTATGGCCAGGATGGTTGGGATGCGGACGACGAAGAAATTCAGAGCCCACCCACCACCCACTTTGTAGCCACTGTCGACGATCTAACCGACATGCTAGACTACGACTCCGAAGACATCGATGCTATGGACGATGATGCCGGAGACGAACAGGTACCAGCGCCTACAGGGCACTGGAAGACCACCTCGTCATATGACATATACATGGTGGATACCCCAAAAGATGGGGACGGCAAAGAAATAGCGGAGGCAGATCCTTTAAAGAAACAGCCCAAGCGCCGGCGTCAGCGGCGCCGCTCTAAATCCCGCCACAGCAAGAATGGAGATTCCGGCACAGGAGATAATAATACCCCAGAAAGTGCCGAAGACAACCCCCTCCAGCAAGACTCAGAGCAGGAGGATGCAGAAGCAAGCCCTCAGGAGAGGGCGGCGGAGGAAGAGGTTGAGGATTACAACTATATGCCTCCCTCCGAAGACGAGGCAAGCCTCAACGATGACGAATTCGTCGTGCCCGAGGATCCCGTCGAACAAGAGCGTTTTAAACGCAGGCTTATCGCCACGGCGAACAGCCTAAAGAAAAAGCAGCAGCTTCAAGCTGACCAGGACCTGCTGGCCGATCGATGGACCGAGGTCCTCGCGGCCGAAGAGTATAAACTCGAACGCCCCTCCAAAAGCTATCCAAGACGCAAGCTGCTCCCCCGATTAGAGGAGGAAGCATACATACCTCCATCACCAGCGCACGATACGGCTGACCGACCACCCCGCGGTCGTGACAGAGAGGCATCCAGGCCCCCAGCCAAGACCGTACCCCGGCATCGCTCCAAAAGTATGAAGCCAAGAGGGAACGCGCCGGACTTGCGAGATATATTGGAGGACAAAGCAAGGCAATCCAGATCCATCTACGGATCACGTGGGCGCCCCACGACCCATGACGAATACCGTCGTACCGGATATAATAACCCCGGCCGGGCCGAACACGGCAGACAGCGCTCTCTCGAGCTGCGTCGTGATATTGCTCAATACAGAGGCGCCGCACACCCACTATGCTTCACTGACGAAGTAATGGATCATCAAATCCCTGAAGGGTTTAAACCCGTAAACATTGAATCCTACGATGGCACAACAGACCCCGCGGTTTGGATAGAAGATTATCTTCTCCACATCCATATGGCCCGCGGCGACGATCTCCACGCCATCAAGTATCTCCCACTCAATCTTAAAGGACCAGCTCGGCATTGGCTTAACAGCTTGCCCGCAGAGTCAATTGGGTGTTGGGAAGACCTGGAGGCCGCATTCCTTGATAACTTCCAAGGCACGTATGTGCGACCACCAGATGCCGATGACCTAAGCCACATCATTCAGCAGCCAGACGAATCGGCCAGACAATTCTGGACACGGTTCTTGACAAAGAAAAATCAAATCGTCGACTGTCCGGATGCAGAGGCCCTTGCAGCCTTCAAGCATAACATCCGCGACGAATGGCTAGCCCAGCACCTGGGCCAGGAAAAACCGAAATCTATGGCAGCCCTCACATCATTAATGACCCGCTTCTGCGCGGGAGAGGATAGCTGGCTAGCCCGCAGTAACAATCTCTGCAAAAATTTTGGCAGTCCCGACACTAAGGACAACAACGGCAGGTCACGTCGAAACAAAAACAAACGCCGCATTAACGGCGACGACAAGGAGGATACGGCAGTCAACGCCGGATTCCGAGGCTCTAAACCCGGTCAACGGAAGAAGCCATTCAAAAGAACCACTCCAGGTCCGTCCAATTTGGACCGAATACTCGATCGCTTATGCCAGATACATGGCACCCCTGAAAAACCAGCCAATCACACTAATAGAGATTGCTGGGTGTTCAAACAAGCAGGCAAGTTAATTGCCGAAAACAACGACAAGGGGCTAAACAGCGATGACGAGGAAGAGACCCGACCGCCGAACAATAGAGGACAAAAGGGTTTTCCCCCACAAGTGCGGACGGTGAATATGATATACGCGACCCATATACCCAAGAGGGAGAGGAAACGTGCACTAAGGGACGTCTATGCGATGGAGCCAGTCGCCCCGAAGTTCAATCCATGGTCCTCTTGTCCGATCACTTTCGATCGAAGAGACCATCCGACCAGCATACGCCATGGCGGATTCGCCGCATTGGTTTTAGACCCAATCATCGATGGATTTCACCTCACGAGAGTCCTGATGGACGGCGGTAGTAGCCTGAACCTGCTTTATCAGGATACAGTGCGCAAGATGGGCATAGACCCCTCAAGGATTAAACCTACAAAGACAACCTTTAAAGGTGTCATACCAGGTGTGGAAGCCAACTGTACAGGCTCAGTAACACTGGAAGTGGTCTTCGGATCCCCGGACAATTTCCGGAGCGAGGAGTTAATTTTCGACATAGTCCCGTTTCGCAGCGGCTATCACGCTCTGCTCGGACGAACCGCGTTTGCAAAATTCAACGCGGTGCCGCATTATGCATACCTTAAGCTCAAAATGCCAGGCCCTCGTGGAGTCATCACGGTCAACGGGAATACGGAACGCTCCCTCCGAATGGAGGAACATACAGCGGCCCTCGCGGCAGAAGTACAGAGCAGCCTCTCAAGGCAATTCTCGGATCCGGCCGTTAAACGGCCGGATACAGCAAAACGCGCCCGAAGCAATACCAACCAAGACCACCTGGCGCGATCAGAGCATGCGTAGCAATGCGGCCCCAACCCTCGCCCGCGCATGATCGCAATAATAACACTCCGCGTACATCATTACGCTTTGGAGATACCATGGGCACAGGGGAGGGGGCACGATCGCAACGGACCCAGAGTGCGGTTCGACCACACCGGGGGCTCGCAAGTGTGCCCCCCCTTTTTTTTTATTTTCCTTCTTTTATGTACACAAGACTCCGTTAACTAGAAGCCCTGTCCGGCGGCGAACCTGCCGAACTCGCGATGCAACAGTCAGGGACGGAAGAAGGCTGCGACGAACACTCAGGTGGTCTCAATTTCGAGCATTAAATTCGATTATATACACCAGATCCGCGGCTCACCCCTGGAGGGGGACATGTTCACTTAGTCCAAATCCCTTGCTTACCGCACTATTTGTATCTGTCCGCACTTATAGCAGACTTCCTTTCATAAATAATGCAGCACCTTTTTGATTGCAATTGCATTACCTTTTATATATATATGCTCATTATATGACATCTTGCGCCCGTATATTTTGGTACGGCCTAATACGCCAGGGGCTTATGTTCCCCACTCTATGGTGTGATAAGTCCGAACACTTCCATAAGTGCGGCACCCCGAACTTATAGCATTATATGAATCAGCTCCGAATCATGTCTTGGGTCAATAGTTGGGTTTGCCTGGCTCCCACGTTTTGGTGCCTTATGTTCCGTTCTGTCGGCTAAGGTGGCACTGGGAGAAGCACTGCGATTGCGCCCCGGTTGAGCCGGGCGAGCGCCTCAGTGGAGAAAGCTAAAACTGACCGGCATGATAAGGCGAGAGACTGGTCGCTGTTCGAGAGGTTTTTTTGGGTCCTTCAAGACTCACGCCGCTTCGAGCGAAGTTCCGGACAATGTCCGACGAAGGCGTGGATAGAACCCCGGATTCGGTCTTCCGAATACCAGGGGCTTCGCCGAAATTTAAAATTATAGAATTCTATGGCTAAGTGAGAGTGTTCAATTATTATAAGTCCGGTTGCCTTGTTCGTTGTGTTGAGCGCCTCCCTCGATGGACCCAACAATGGGAACAAGAGTGCTCAAGTTTATCCCGAACACCCTAGCACTTGTGGCTTGGGGGCTGAAGCCAACGACTTGCCATCTCTCAGATTTTATAAACGGCCGCACAGAAGGTAATATTTTAAATTAAAAAAACGTTGCTCAAAGCGCACATGAACAAAGTTTCAGCGCACAGGATAATACATAGCAAATTCACTCAAAGATTACATTTTTGGGGCACTCATCCGCAATATCGCGGGCTCCCTTCAGGACAGTTTTATAATACATTTCGGGCGTGTGATACTCCTTGCCCGGTGGCGGTGGGTCCGTGAGAAGCTTCTCCGCATCCAACCTGCCCCAATGCACCTTTGTGCGGGCGAGGGCCCGGCGAGCGCCTTCAATACAGGCGGAGCGCTTGATGACATCCACCCAGGGGCATGCATCCACCAGCCGCCGCACGAGGCCAAAGTAGCTCCCAGGCATGACCTGTTCAGGCCACAGCCGGACTATAAGGCCCTTCATGGCCTCCTCAGCTACCTTGTGGAGTTCGACCAGCTGCTTTAGCTAGTCGCTTGGGGGCACCGGATGGCCGGCCTCAGCGTACTGAGACCAGAAGACCTTCTCTGTCGAGCTCCCCTCCTCGCCACGATAGAATGCGGCGGCATCAGACGGACTACGCGGCAGATCTGCAAACGCCCCTGGAGAGCTCCGAATGCGGGTAAGTGTCAGGTAGTTTACATTAACATGCCTGCTTTGCATGAAAAATGCCTTACCCGCCGCTATCTTCTTTATATCTTCAACCTCCTGAAGGGCCCTATGGGCCTCGGCCTTGGCGGACTTGGCACTTTTGAGAGCCGAGGCAAGCTCGGACTCTCGAGTCTTGGAGTCACGCTCCAAACTCTCATGCTTTTCCATGAGAGCCTGGAGCTCTTGCCGAACTTCCGCCACCCGTGCCTCCTGCTTTTCTCGCTCTGCCCATTCCGCGGCCGCACTGCGTTCGGCCGCGGACACAGCCTCCTTCAGGGCTGCCACCTCATTAGTGGCCCCTGCAATACACATATTATCCTTGTTAACTTTATTGCAACCAAAATCCTTTTTTATAAGGTAACTATTCAAAGTGGTGTTACTCACCTTCTTTGTCCTCGAGCTGCTTCTTCGCATGGCCGAGCTCTCGCTCGGACTGCTCGAGATCCTGCTTTAGCACATCAACCTCCGCCGTTAGTGCGGCAGAGGTCAGCAGCGCAGCCTGCAAACCCATATTGACATATTTTAAGCAACCCTGCGTATATCTTGTTAGATCCTCAGTCCGGCTTTTTCTTTCCGAACACCGAACTGAGCATCAGGGGCTACTGTCTATGCGGTATTACATTACATAACTTTAACTTCTTACCTCAAAGCCTGTTAGAAGGCTGCTGCAGGCTTCGGTCAGCCCGCTTTTGGCGAGCTGAACCTTTTGAATCACCGCACTCATGATAGTGCGGTGTTCTTCCTCGATGGAAGCGCCTTTAAGCGCCTCCAACAAGTTATCCGGCGCCTCCGGTTGGACGGAGGCCGCCGGTGTCACGGTCTTGCCCTTCTTTCGAAGGGGCCGCTTGCCGGACTCTGGAACCACTGCGGGTTCCGATGTAGAGTCCGGCGCAAAGTCCGGGAGGCTGCCTGACGGCACCTCCGGAGCCTCCTCCTGATGGGTCCCTCTCTGGGATCCCACCTCGGTGTCCTCGTCGGCGCGTGGGGTAGAGGCAGTCGGAAGTGAATCCACATCCGACGGGGCCAACGACCCGCTCGATGAGTCGGGGAGATCGTCATCGGCCGAACTACGGACAGAATGCAGCATTAAGGACACTACGCGACACGAAAGAAATTGCATATAAAGGATCCGGATACTTACGATCTTGCCGGACGCCTGGCCCTTGGAGGCCACTCACCCTCGCCAACTGTGGGGTTGGCGAAACTGTCCGGGGGGATAGTCCTACCCCTCTTGGACCCTTCGGCCTTCCCTATTGGGGAAGCCTTCCTCTTCTTCTCTCCCTCCTCCGGGAGAGAGTACTCCTCCTCCTCCTCCTCGTCTTCGGGGGAGGAGTACGCCTCGTCGTCAGACGCCTGATTGCGGGAACTCTTTCGAGTCCCCGCGGCCACCTTCTTGGCCTTCTTCTCGGGCACCACGTGCGGTGCCGGAACCAGCAGCCCTGCTAAACGGGCGTTCTTTGGGTCTTCTGGCATGGGAGCCGGGCTGATAAGCAGCTTGGCCTTCTCCATCCATTCCTGTCAAAGGAAAAGACAGAATGAAACCCCTCTAGAATCAATTTGATTACCACAAGTGTCCCGTAAAGGGGTTGAATCACTTACCCGTCAGCCGGATGCTGTGAGCGAAATCCGTGATCTTCTGTCGCGGATGCGGGGGCTTCGGCGCCCTTAAACATCACCTGGTGCTGTTCCGGATTGAACTCCCACAGATTGAATGCCCGTTCTTGGCATGGGAGGATCCGGCGGATGAGCATGACTTAGACCACGTCGACGAGCCTAAGCTTATTGCTTACCAGCTTCTGGATGCAGGCTCGGAGTCCCGTCACCTCCTTCGGATCGCCCCACAGCAAGCCCTTCTCTTTCCAGGAGGTGAGCTGCGTGGGGACGCCAGATCTAAACTCGGGGGCCGCCGCCCATGTGGGCTTGCGCGGCTCGGTGATGTAGAACCACCCCGACGCCACCCCTTGATGGAGTCCACGAAGGCCCCTTCGAGCCAAAGGACGTTGGGTAATTTACCCAACATGGCGCCTCCGCATTCCGCTTGCGTGCCCTTCACAACCTTCGGCTTGACGTTGAAGGTCTTGAGCCACAGGCCGAAGTGGGGCCGGATGCAGAGGAAGGCCTCGCACACGACGATAAACGCCGAGATGTTGAGGATGAAGTTCGGCGCCTGATCGTGGAAATCCAGGCCGTAATAGAACATGAGCCCCTGGACGAATGGATGGAGCGGAAAGCCCAGTCCGCGGAGGAAGTGGGGAAGGAAGACGACCCTCTCGTGAGGCCCAGGGGTAGGGACGAGCTGCCCCTCGTCGGGCAGCCGATGCGCGATATCGCCGGAGAGATATCCGGTGCTGCGCAGCTTGGTGATGTGCTCCTCCTTAACGGTGGAGGCCAACCGCTTGCCTCCCGCTCCGGACATATTCGGAGAAGGTCGAGGCGAGATGCGCGAGCTTGGTCGTTGGAGCTTGAGTGCGCGGAGATGGATAAGCAAAGAGAGGAAGAAGGCGTAGGTGAGAAGGTAAATCCTTATCCCTTATATATAGGCGGACGAAGCTGTGCGTCTCGCTGGCCTGATAAAACTCGGTTATCTCCCAAGCGCCACCATCAATGGCGCGGTTGGGTTACCCACGTCCGTATTGATGAGAATCCCAGAATAAGGGGAACACGATCTCTGCTTCGACAAGACGTGCCAAGGAAACCGCTTCGCTAAACGTGCTGAGGTGGTATAGTAAAAAACGATTCAAACAAAGGCTTGGTAGCGGTGTGATGTCACGCCGCATAATACGTCAACAGATTGGACTGGTGTACATTTTATTCTCTCTACGGTGGAATGTGGAATTTATTTTGCAGAGCCGGACACTATCCTGGTGTTCATGATCTTCTCTGGATTATTCAAGGGAGGAACCCGCCTTGCAATGCCGAACATTATGCGCGCCGGACTTATCGTCATTGAAGCCTGGTTCAGGGGCTACTGAGGGAGTCCTGGACTAGGGGGTGTCCGGACAGCCGGACTATCATCGTCCGCCGGACTCCAAGACTACGAAGATACAAGATTGAAGACTCCGTCCCGTGTCCGGATGGGACTTTCCTTGGCGTGGAAGGCAAGCTTGGCGATACGGATATGTAGATCTCCTACCATTGTAACCGACTCTGTGTAACCCTAGCCTCCTCCGGTGTCTATATAAACCGGAGGGCATTAGTCCGTAGGACACAACATACATTACAACAATCATACCATAGGCTAGCTTTAGGGTTTAGCCTCCTTGATCTCGTGGTAGATCCACTCTTGTACTACCCATATCATCAATATTAATCAAGCAGGACGTAGGGTTTTACCTCCATCGAGAGGGCCCGAACCTGGGTAAAACATCGTGTCCCTCGTCTCTTGTTACCATCCGCCTAGATGCACAGTTCGGGACCCCCTACCCGAGATCCGCCGGTTTTGACACCGACAGTTACATCGATGCAAGCTTTGACACTGATCCGGATGACTCTAAGTCACAAACTGGATACGTGTTTATATTGAACGGTGGAGCTGTCAGTTGGTGTAGTTTTAAGCAAAGCGTCGTGGCGGGATCTACGTGTGAAGCGGAGTACATAGATGCTTCGGAAGCAGCAAATGAAGGAGTTCATATCTGATCTAGGTGTCATACCTAGTGCATCGGGTCCAATGAAAATCTTTTGTGACAATACTGGTGCAATTGCCTTGGCAAAGGAATCCAGTTTTCACAAGAGAACCAAGCACATCAAGAGATGCTTCAATTCCATCTGCGATCAAGTCAAGGAGGGAGACATAGAGATTTGCAAGATACATATGGATTTGAATGTTGTAGACCCGTTGAGTAAGCCTCTCTCACGAGCAAAACATGATCAGCACCAAGACTCCATGAGTGTTAGAATCATTACTCTGTAATCTAGATTATTGACTCTAGTCCAAGTGGGAGGTTGAAGGAAATATGCCCTAGAGGCAATAATAAAGTTGTTATTTATATTTGTTTATATCATGATAAATGTTTCTTATTCATGCTAGAATTGTATTAACCGGAAACTTAGTACATGTGTGAATACATAGACAAACAGAGTGTCACTAGTATGCCTCTACTTGACTAGCTCATTGAATCAAAGATGGTTAAGTTTCCAAGCCATAGACATGAGTTTTCATTTGATTAACGGGATCACATCATTAGAGAATGATGTGATTGACTTGACCCATTCCGTTAGCTTAGCATTTGATCGTTTAGTATATTGCTATTGCTTTCTTCGTGACTTATACATGTTCCTATGACTATGAGATTATGCAACTCCCGAATACCGGAGGAACACTTTGTGTGCTACCAAACGTCACAACATAACTGGGTGATTATAAAGGTGCTCTACAGGTGTCTCTGATGGTACTTGTTGTGTTGGCATAGATCGAAATTAGGATTTGTCACTCCGATTATTGGAGATGTATCTCTGGGCCCTCTCGGTAATGCACATCACTATAAGCCTTGCAAGCAATGTGACTAATGAGTTTGTTGCAGGATGATGCATTACGGAACGAGTAAAGAGACTTGCCGGTAACGAAATTGAACTAGGTATTGAGATACCGATGATTGAATCTCGGGCAAGTAACATACTGATGACAAAGGGAACAACGTATGTTGTTATGCGGTTTGACCGATAAAGATCTTCATAGAATATGTAGGATCCAATATGAGCATCCAGGTTCCGCTATTGGTTATTGACTGGAGATGAGTCTCGGTCATGTCTACATAGTTCTCGAACCCGTAGGGTCCGCATGCTTAACATTCGGTGACGATCGGTATTATGAGTTTATGTGTTTTGCTATACCGAAAATAGTTCGGAGTCCCGGATGTGATCATGGACATGATGAGGAGTCTCGAAATGGTCGAGACATAAATATCGATATATTGGATGGCTATATTCGGACACTGGAAGTGTTCCGGGTGATTTCGGAGAAAACCGGAGTGCCGGAGGGGTTACCGGAACACCCCGGGGAAGTATTGGGCCTTAGTGGGCCTTAGGGGAGAAACAGGGGAGCAGCCCAGGAGGTGGCGCGCCCCCTCCCAAGGGGAGTCCGAATTGGACAAGGGGAGGGGGGAGCGACCCCTCTTTCCCTCTCCCCACTACAAAAAAATACACTTCCGTGATGATAGGTGTTTGTCACAATAGGTCGCGTTTTTTGTCATGCATGTACATCCATGACGATTTTATGACAGAATCAAGATAGTCATACCTGTGCTATCATAGAAGTGTTCCATGACATTACCAAAATTATCATCACGGAAGTGTCCACTTCCATGACGATAAATCGCGCGTCACAGAAGTGCTTTCGTCAAGGGTGACCGACACGTGGCATCCACCATAACGGAAAGCCGTTAAGCTATCGGGTCGGGTTTTGGATCTGATAACCCATTAATAGCACCGACCAATGGGGATTTTCCACGTGTAAAATCATCATTGGCTGGAGGAAACACGTGTCGGCTCATCGTTGGGACAGATGTCATCCCCTCATTGGACAGAAGGCGCCTATGATACGTCGACACGTGGCACGGCCCATCAAGTTTAAATGGGCCGGCCCAACTAAAGGCCCACAAGATTTTGCGGACCATAATGGGCCGGCCCAGCTAAAGGGCCACGAGATTTTGCGGACCATAATGGGTTGGCCCAGCTAAAGGCCCACAAGATTTCGCGGGCCATAATGGGTCGACCCAGGTAAAGGCCCACAAGATTTTTGTGTGCCATAATGGGCCGGCCCAGGTAAAGGCCCACAAAATTCTTGCGGATCATAATGGGCCGGCCCAGCTAAAGGCCCATGAGATTTCGCAGACACTAATGGGCCGGCCTAGCTGTAGGCCCACAAGATTTTGAGGACCCTAGTAGGCCGGCCCATTAACTGGCTGCCATGTTTTGGGCCAAATGCCGGCCCATATATGATCCGGTCCATTAATGGCCTTCCACGTTCCGGGCCTAGTAATGGACCATATGAGATCCGGCCCGTTAAAAGCCTCCCACGTTCTGGGCCAAATCACGGCCCAGATCAGGTCCGGCCCTTTAAGAGATTTTGGCCTCAATTATGGCCCATATCAGATTCGGCCCGTTAATTGGACGCTATGCTTTTGGGCCCACTTTCTAAAGGCCCATTTAGTAATTCGGCCTAATATTAGTTTCGGCCTGTTAAGGGCTCGTTTGAATTTTCGGCCCTATATTAATTTCGGCCTGTTAAAAAGCCCGTCATATACTTGGGCCTAACTACGGCCCGGTTTGCATCCGGCCTGCTCGCAGCCGATATCTGATTGGGCCAAACAAGGACCAAGACAATTTTGGCCTGTTAAAAGCCCATGATTTGATTCGCATAATCATGGGCTGGGGTCCATTTCGGGCTGCTGCCGGCCCGTGAGCTGTTCGACACGTTTCAGGCCCAACCTACTTCTCAGCCTCCTAAAAGCCCATTGAGTTTTCTTGCGAAAAGAGGGCCGGGGGTTACTCGACCTATTAAAGGCCCGAATCTACTAGTGGGCCAGTTTGACGGGGCCCATGATGCGGATCATACATCGTGATTGCATGACGGCCCGATTATGTACCGTAATTTTACGGTTTGACCGGTTTACTACGAAGACAGGATATATATATACAGTAAAATAACTGCAACATCGTGAATAAGAAAAAACCTAGACTATACAATAAAGAAATTACGGCATATTACATCCACTGGGCATCAAAGTTTGCCACTATGATAATAAAGCACAAGCAGACAGCAGATTACATACACTGGGCATCAAAGATCGCCACCAGTGCAAATAAACACGCTGACAAAATAATATACAAAACCGATAGCACTTCAATAGAGTTAAGGAAAGGTTAGCCCTGCTGGCGAGCAGCAGCGCAAGCACCTGAGCAAGATGATGAGACTGCGCTTGTTCAACACTTATATCTTCCTCACTCTGAAAGATAAACAAGCAGACAAATGACATATTTTGCACATAAAAGTATCAATGCTGACAATTCATCACATTTCTTACTGATGAATAAAGTGACATAGTTTAAAATTGCATTATCACAATATGGTATTGTTCAGGTCAAGACAAGGCAGGAAATGACACTGTGAAGGAGTTGGCAGCTTCATGACACCACTGGATTGTTGGAAATATGCTCTAGAGGCAATAATAATGTGGTTATTATTGTATTTCCTTGTTCATGATAATTGTCTATTGTTCATGCTATAATTGTATTAACTGGAAACCGTAATAGATGTGTGAATACATAGACCACAACATGTCCCTAGTGAGCCTCTCGTTGACTAGCTCGTTGATCAGTAGATGGTTATGGTCTCCTGACCATGGACATTGGATGTAATTGATAACGGGATCACATCATTAGGAGAATGATGTGATGGACAAGACCCAATCCTAAGCATAGCACAAGATCATGTAGTTCGTTTGCTAAAAGCTTTTCTAATGTCAAGTATCATTTCCTTAGACCATGAGATTGTGCAACTCCCGGATACCGTAGGAATGCTTTGGGTGTGCCAAACGTCACAACGTAACTAGGTGGCTATAAAGGTGCACTACGGGTATCTCCGAAAGTGTCTGTTGGGTTGGTACGAATCGAGACTGGGATTTGTCACTCCGTGTGACGAAGAGGTATCTCTGGGCCCACTCGGTAATGCATCATCATAATGAGCTCAATGTGACTAATTAGTTAGTCATGGGATCATGCATTACGAAACGAGTAAAGTAATTTACCGGTAATGAGATTGAACGAGGTATTGGGATACCGACGATCGAATCTCGGGCAAGTAACATACCGATTGACAAAGGGAATTGTATACGGGATTGCTTGAATCCCCGACATTGTGGTTCATCCGATGAGATCATCGTGGAACATGTGGGAGACAACATGGGTATCCAAATCCCGCTATTGGTTACTGGTCAGAGAGTTGTCTCGGTCATGTCTGCATGATTCCCGAACCCGTAGGGTCTACACACTTAAGGTTCGGTGACGCTAGAGTTGCTATGGGAATTAGTGTGCAGTTACCGAATGTTGTTCGGAGTCCCAGATGAGATCCCGGATGTCACGAGGAGTTCCGAAATGGTCCAGAGGTAAAGATTTATATATGGGAAGTCCTATTTTGGCCACCGGAAAATGTTCGGGATTTTTCGGTATTGTACCGGGAAGTTTCTGGAAGGTTCCGGAGTGGGGCCCACTTGCATGGGGGGACCCACATGAACGTGGGTAGTGGGGGCAAGGCCCCACACCCCTGGTCAAGGTGCACCAAGATCCCCCCGTTAGAAGGAATAATATCATACCCCGAAGGGATAAGATCAAGATCCCTAAAAAGGGGGGGGGGGGGGGTAACAATTGGTGGGGAAGGAAATGATGAGATTTCTTTCCTTCCACCTTTGTCAACGCCCCAATGGACTTGGAGGGCAAGAAATCAGCCCCCTCCACCCCTATATATAGTGGGGAGGCGCATGGAGCTTCACCCATTGCCCCTGGCGCAACCCTCCCCCTCTCCACCTCCACCTCCTCCTCAGTAGTGCTTGGCGAAGCCCCGCCGGAGAACTGCAAGCCCCACCACCACGCCGTCGTGCTGCCGGAGCTCTCCCTCAACTTCTCCTCTCCCCTTGCTGGATCAAGATGGAGGAGACGTCCTAGGGCTGTACGTGTGTTGAACGCGGAGGCGCCGTCCGTTCGGCGCTTAGATCGGAATCGACTGCGATCTGAATCGCTGCGTGTACGACTCCACCAACCGCGTTCTTGTAACGCTTCCGCATTGCGATCTTCAAGGGTATGAAGATACACTCATCCTCTCCCTCTCTTGTTGCTAGAATCTCCATAGATTGATCTTGGTGATGCGTAGAAAATTTTGAATTATTGCTACGTTCCCCAACAGTTGCATCATGAGCTAGGTTTGTGCGTAGATTCTATGCACGAGTAGAACACAAAGTAGTTGTGGGCGATGATTTGTTCAATTTGCTTACCGTTACTAGTCTTATCTTGATTCGGCGGCATTGTGGGATGAAGCGGCCCGGACCGACCTTACACATACGCTTACGTGAGACAGCTTCCACCGACTGACATGCACTAGTTGCATAAGGTGGCTAGCGGGTGTCTGTCTCTCTCACTTTAGTCGGATCGGATTCGATGAAAAGGGTCCTTATGAAGGGTAAATAGCAATTGGCATATCACGTTGTGGTTTTGGCGTAGGTAAGAAACGTTCTTGCTAGAAACCCATAGCAGCCACGTAAAACATGCAACAACAATTAGAGGACGTCTAACTTGTTCTTGCAGCATATGCCATGTGATGTGATATGGCCAAAAGGATGTGATGAATGATATATATGTAATGTATGAGATTGATCATGTTCCTGTAATAGGAATCACGACTTGCATGTCGATGAGTATGACAACCGGCAGGAGCCATAGGAGTTGTCCTAATTTATTGTATGACCTGCGTGTCATTGAATAACGCCATGTAATTACTTTACTTTATTGCTAAACTGTTAGCCATAGTAGTAGAAGTAATAGTTGGCGAGACAACTTCATGAAGACACGATGATGGAGATCATGATGATGGAGATCATGGTGTCATGCCGGTGATGATGATGATCATGGCGCCCCGAAGATGGAGATCAAAAGGAGCAAAATGATATTGGCCATATCATGTCACTATTTGATTGCATGTGATGTTTATCATGTTTTTACATCTTATTTGCTTAGAACAATGGTAGCATAAGTAAGATGATCCCTCGCTAAAATTTCAAGAAAGTGTTCCCCCTAACTGTGCACCGTTGCGAAGGTTCATTGTTTCGAAGCACCACGTGATGATCGGGTGTGATAGATTCTAACGTTCGAATACAACGGGTGTAAGCCAGATTTACACAAGCAAAACACTTAGGTTGACTTGACGAGCCTAGCATGTACAGACATGGCCTCGGAACACAAGACCGAAAGGTCGAACATGAGTCGTATAGCAGATATGATCAACATGAAGATGTTCACCGATGATGACTAATCCGTCTCACGTGATGATCGGACACGGCCTAGTTGACTCGGATCATGTGTCACTTAGATTACTAGAGGGATGTCCATCTGAGTGGGAGTTCATTAAATTAGATGAACTTAATTATCATGAACATAGTCAAAAGGTCTTTGCAAATTATGTCGTAACTTGCGCTTTAGTTCTACTGTTTTAGATATATTTCTAGAGAAAATTTAGTTGAAAGTTGATAGTAGCAATTATGCGGACTAGGTACGTAAACTGAGGATTGTCCTCATTGCTATGCAGAAGGCTTATGTCCTTATTGCACCGCTCGGTGTGCTGAACCTCGAACATCGTTTGTGGATGTTGCGAACATCTGACATACATGTTTTGATAACTACATGATAGTTTAGTGCGTAATGTTAAATGGTTTAGAATTGAGGCACCGAAGACATTTTTGAAACGTCGTGGAACATATGAGATGTTCAAAGGGCTGAAATTGGGATTTCAGGCTTGTGACAACGTTAAGAGGTATGAGACCTCTGACGAGTTTCTTAAGCCTGCAAACTAAGGGAGAAAAGCTCAATCGTTGAGCATGTGCTCAGATTGTCTGAGTACTACAATCACTTGAATCGAGTGGGAGTTAATCTTCCTTAAGAGATAGTGATGGTTCTCCAAAGTCACTGCCACCAAGCTACTAGAGCTTCGTGATGAACTATAACATATCAGGGATAGATATGATGATCCTTGAGCTATTCGCGATGTTTGATACTGCGAAATTAGAAATCAAGAAGGAGCATCAATTGTTGATGGTTAGTGAAACCACTTGTTTCGAGAAGGGCAAGGGCAAGAAGGGATACTTCATGAAACGACAAACCAGTTGCTGCTCTAGTGAAGAAACCCAAAGTTTGAACCCAAACCCGAGAATAAGTGCTTCTGTAATGAGGGGAAAGGTCACTGAAGCAGAACTACCCTAGATACTTGGTAGATGAGAAGGCTGGTAAGGTGAACAGAAGTATATTGGATATTCATTATATTAATGTGTACTTCACTAGTACTCCTAGTAGCACCAAGGTAATAGATATCGGTTCAGTTGCTAAGTGTTAGTAACTCGAAATAAAAGGCTACGGAATAAACGGAGACTAGCTGAAGGCGAGGTGACGATATGTGTTGGAAGTATTTCCAAGGTTGATGTGATCAAGCATCGCATGCTCCCTCTACCATCGATATTGGTGTTAAACCTAAATAATTGTTATTTGGTGTTTGCGTTGAGCATAGACATGATTGGATTATGTTTATCGCAATACGGTTATTCATTTAAGGAGAATAATGGTTACTCTGTTTATTTGAATAATACCTTCAACAGTCTTGCACCTAAAATGAATGGTTTATTAAATCTTGATCATAGTGATACACATGTTCATGCCAAAAGATATAAGATAGTAATGATAGTACCACATACTTGTGGCACTTCCATTTGAGTCATACTGGTATAAAACACATGAAGAAGCTCCATATTGATGGATCTTTGGACTCACTCGTTTTTGAAAAGATTGATACATGCGAACCATGTCTATTGGTATATATGCATGAAGAAACTCCATACAGATGGATCGTTTGGACTCACTTGATTTTGAATCATTTGAGACATGCAAATCATACAACATGGGCAAGATGACTGAAAGGCCTCATTTTTCCAGTGAGATGAAACAAGAGAGCAACTTGTTGGAAGTAATACATTTGATGAATGCAATCCAATGAGTTATGAGGCACGCAGTGAATATCATTATGGTCTTACTTCACAGATGATTTGAGTAGATTCTAAGTATATTTACTTGATGAAACACGAGTCTGAATTATTGAAAGGTTCAAGCAATTTCAGAGTGAAGTTGAAGATCATCGTGGCAAGAGGACAAAATGTCTATGATATGATCATAGAGATGAATATCTGAGTTACAAGTTTGGTACACAATTAAGACCTTGTGGAAATTGTTTCATAACTAATACCGCCTGGAACACCATAGTGTGATGGTGTGCCCGAACATCATAAATGCACCCTATTGGATATGGTGCATACGATGATGTCTCTTATCGAATTACCACTATCGTTTATGGGTTAGGCATTAAAGACAACCACATTCACTTTAAATAGGGCACCACGTAATTCCGTTGAGATGACATCGTATGAACTATGGTTTAGAGAAACCTAAGCTGTCATTTCTTAAAAGTTTGGGGCTATGACGCTTAAAAAGTTTTGCCTGATAAGCTCGAACCCGAAGCAGATAAAGTGCATCTTCATAGGACACCCAAAAACAGTTGGGTATACCTCCTAATTCAGATCTGGAAGCAAAAGTGATTGTTTCCAGAAACGGGTCCTTTCTCGAGGAAAAGTTTCTCTTGAAAGAATTGAGTGGGAGGATGGTGGAGACTTGATGAGGTTACTGAACCATCACTTCAACTAGTGTGTAGCAGGGCACATGAAGTTGTTCCTATGGCGCCTACACCAATTGAAGTGGAAGCTAATGATAGTGATCATGAAACTTCAGATCAAGCCACTACCAAACCTCGTAGGTAGACAAGGATGCTTACTACTTCAGAGTGGTACGTAATCCTGTCTTAGAGGTCATGTTGCTAGACAACAATGAACCTACTAGCTATGGAGAAGCGATGGTGGGCCCGGATTCCGACGAATGGCTCGAGACCATAAAATTCGAGAGAGGATCCATGTATGAAAACAAAGTATAGACTTTGGAAGAACTACTTGATGGTCGTAAGGCTATTGAGTACAAATGGATTTTAAAAGGAAGACGGACAATGATGGTAAGTGTCACCATTAAGAAAGCTTGTCTTATCGCTAAGATGTTTTCCAACAAGTTCAAGGAGTTGACTACTGTAGGACCTTGAGAAGAGGTGTCTAGAGGGGGGGGGGGTGATTATACACTAAGTACCAAAGTTGCAGTTTTTAAGTTTCCTTAAGTTTAAGTGGAGTTTAGGCACAAGTTTAACATTCATAATACATATCAAGCAAGCATGCAAAGAGTATATGAGCAGCGGAAAGTAAAGCATGCAACTTGCAAGAAAGTAAAGGGAAGGGTTTGGAGGATTCAAACGCAATTGGAGACACGGATGTTTTTGGTGTGGTTCCGATAGGTGGTGCTATCGTACATCCACATTGATGGAGACTTCAACCCACGAAGGATAACGGTTGCACGAGTCCACGGAGGGCTCCACCCACGAAGGGTCCATGAAGAAGCAACCTTGTCTATCCCACCATGGCCGTCGCCCACGAAGGACTTGTCTCACTAGCGGTAGATCTTCACGAAGTAGGCGATCTCCTTGCCCTTACAAACTCCTTGGTTCAACTCCACAATCTTGTCGGAGGCTCCCAAGTGACACCTAGCCAATCTAGGAGACACCACTCTCCAAGAAGTAACAAATGGTGCGTTGATGATGAACTCCTTGCTCTTGTGCTTCTAATGATAGTCTCCCCAACACTCAACTCTCTCTCATAGGATTTGGATCTGGTGGAAAGAAGATTTGAGTGGAAAGCAACTTGGGGAAGGCTAGAGATCAAGATTCATATGGTAGGAATGGAATATCTTGGTCTCAACACTTGAGTAGGTAGTTCCCTCTCAGAAAATGTATGCTGGAAGTGTAGGTTCAGTCTGATGGCTCTCTCCACGAATGAAGAGGAGGTGGAGGGGTATATATAGCCTCCACACAAAATCTAACCGTTACACACAATCTACCAAACTCGGTGGGACCGAATCGTTAAACTCGGCCAGACCAATTTAGCAAATAATGTGACTGTTAGGGTTTTCGGTGGGACCGATATGCAACTCGGTGAGACCGATTCGGTTAGGGTTAGGGCATAACGTAATCTCGGTAAGACCGATTACACAAACTCGGTGAGACCGATTTTGGTAATAAGCTTTCCAGAGAGTTGGTCAGGCAAACTCGGTTGGACCGATTACACAAACTCGGTGAGACCGATTTTGGTAATAAGTTAACTAGGAAGTTTGCATTGTAACGGTAGTACCGATTGCTCAAACTCGGTGAGACCGATTTTGATAATGGACATACACAGAGAGATTACAATCCCATCTCGGTGAGACCGAGATCCCTATTGGTAAGACCTATTTGCCTAGGGTTTGTGGTAGTGTCTAAGACATCTGAACTCGGTGGCGCCAGATAGAAAGAATCAGTGGGGCCGAATTTGACTTTAGGTTTTGGACATATGTGTGGAAGTGGGAAAGTAGTTGAGGGTTTTGGAGCATATCACTAAGCACATGAAGCAAGAAGCTCATTAAGCAACACCTCATCCCTCCTTGATAGTATTGGCTTTTCCTATAGACTCAATGTGATCTTGGATCACTAAAATATAAAATGAAGAGTCTTGAGCTTGAAGCTTGAGCCAATCCTTTGTCCTTAGCATCTTGAAGGAGTTCCCACATCCTTTAGTCCATGCCACTCCATTGTTGAACTTGTCTGAAACATACTAGATAAAAGTGTTAGTCCAACAAGAGATATGTTGACATTAATTACCAAAACCACCTAGGGAGCACTTGTGCTTTCAATCTCCCCCTTTTTGGTAATTGATGACAACATACATCAAAGCTTTAGATAAAGATATAAGGAATAGCAAGTAAAGCTTTGGAAAGACATGTAACAGGCATAGGCTCCCCCTACATGTATGCAATCATGTGAATATGGAATGTAGAAGCATGTGAGAGCATAACCATGATAGGGTAGGCAATGTGTTACATGTATCTTGGCCATATGCATCAGAGCAAAGAATATTAAAGAGAATACCTTCATGCCCATGAGTTCTTCTTGCAAACAGTATGTACATCAGCAAGAATTCCTCATACACATGATTGTGATGCATGTACTTACCTTGTAGTCTTGAGTTGGCTTGGGATGGAATGAACCTGCGCAAACAAGGTTAGATAACACAGATACATCTACTAGCCAGAGCAAACAGAAGAAACCACAAGAATACCAAGACTGGGATGACATGTAGATAGTGAGTACTAAGTACCGCATTAGTTTATACATGTCCCCAAGAGTAAAGATATGCAATGAATTCAAATGATTTCTTTCCCTTAGATGTATTGCTCCCCCTGAATCTAGCATGGGATACTGGGAGAAGATAGGGAATAGAAAATCAGAGCTGAAAGATATGAATGATGAACAGAGCTAATGCAAATAAGCACAACAGATCATATGAACATGTCTCTCCCCTCAAAAAGACATGTGGCATCTCTCCTCTTGAACACCAAGCATCTGGGATCCTTGAGAAATACTTCTTTTTAAGTATTCTCTCCCCATGAAGATCTCTCTCTCTCCCCTTGAGGATCTCTCTCCCCCTTGAGGAGGTGATGAACTATTTCTCTGATGTGATCTCTCTCTAAATGATAAGCTTTGATGTGATCTCTCTCTCCCCCTTTGACATCAATTTCCAAGAAGGGTTTTCTAGAATCCGTCGAATGGGTTTGGTCCTTGAGACACAGCACAAAGCACTGATAAAAATGTGATGCTTGTAGAGGACAGGATTCATTGAGTGGAGTTGGATCAGAAGAAACATAGAATAAGTGGCAAACTGTTTTTCCTGTTGTGAAATCGGTGGCACCGAGTGGTAGGCTTCGGTTGTACCGAAAGGATTCGGTTGGAACGAAAACAACAAATCGGTGTAACCGAGTTCATCACAGAGAAAACACTTGTCACCTGAGCTCACTGGACTAGTAATATCTCACAAAGATTTGCAAGGAATTTACTGAAAGATATGCAAGGAATTTTATGCAGAAAAATGCAGAGCAAACAGAAAGAAATATTGATGAAGTTTATTTTATTTTTGAAAGGGGAAACAAATATGCATGAGACAAATGCAAAAACATAGAAAAGAATAGACGAGAACTTCATCTAGAGATGGTCGGCGACAAAGTCACCTATGTTAGACTATATTGACTTAGGAGTCAAGTGAGATCACTTGATCATAGGTCATACTCATCGTTTAAGCTCAAAATGGGGTTGCCATTTTTCGTTTAAGCATCTTGATGTATTCACATCTTGTCAAGTTGCTTTAGCTCATGTCTTGGAGTAAAGCTTCTCTAAGATGGAATAACATACCTTGGTTGGTGGTGTTGTCCATGTAGTTGAACTTGTGTGGGTTGCTCAAGGTTGATGTAGCTCATCAAGACTTTGGAGCACCACTTGGAATTTGAGTCCATCTACCTACATGGGTTAGTTCTTGCAAGGAAGAGCACTTGTGTATCCAAAACTGACAATCATGATGCTCAACATATAATTTGTCAAAGGGTATGTTTGAATGGTTTCGTGCTTCCTTGTCTTCAACCACCATAGTGTAGAAACTTGGTGATATAGAGATTACTCAAGATATGAGTAGATTACATTCTCATGGAATTAGATTCAACCAAGTACCTACATGAGTTAGATAACATGCAAGATACAAATATATCCAAGACATAAGATTTTCATCATAAGAGAAATATCAAGGATTAGTCATAAATTCATGTCTTACATGTATCCAATGGAGTTTCTACTCCGTGTTTGAAGCATCAATGATGTTCAATTCTCCTCTTAACCTGCAAAAAACTTTCTCATCAAGAGGTTTAGTGAATATATCCGCTAATTGCTTTTCGGTGCGAACATGCTTAAGGTCAATGTCACCCTTAGCAACATGATCTCGAATGAAATGATGACGAACTTCAATATGCTTAGTTCGAGAATGTTGTACAGGATTATGACCAATTTTGATAGCACTTTCATTGTCACAAAGCAATGGAACATTTCTCACATATATCCCATAATCTTTAAGAGTTTGGGTCATCCAAAGTAATTGAGCACAACATGAACCAGCGGCAATATATTCCGATTCGGCGGTGGATAAGGATACCGAGTTTTGTTTCTTGGAGGACCAACACACAAGAGATCTACCAAGAAATTGACAAGTACCCGAAGTGGACTTTCTATCAACCTTGTCTCCGGCATAGTCTGAGTCGGAATAGCCAACAAGATCGAAGAGGCCCTCTTAGGATACCAAATGCCAAAATTTGGTGTATGGATTAAGTATCTCACTATCCTTTTCACGGCCTTAATATGTCATTCTTTAGGAGCAGCTTGATATCGTGCTCACATGCACACGCTTAGCATGATATCGGGACGTGAAGCACATAGATACAACAATGAACCAATCATGGAGCGATAAACCTTTTGATCAACCGGTTCACTATCTTTGGTCAAATCAAGATGTCCACTAGTAGGCATGGGTGTAGACATACCTTTGCATTCTTGCATATTGAACTTCTTGAATAAGTCCTTGGTGTACTTAGTTTGAGAAACAAAGGTACCTTCCTTAGTTTGCTTGATTTGCAACCCAAGAAAGAATTTGAGTTCACTCATCATAGACATCTCAAACTTCTCCGACATTAGCTTCCCAAACTTTTCACTAAAATGAGGGTTAGTTGAACCGAATATAATATCATCAACATAGATTTGGCACACAAATAGTTCTCCATTAACCCTTTTTGTAAAAAGAGTAGAATCAATTTCCCCAATTTCAAAGCCTTTTTCAATAAGGAACTTGGTTAAGCATTTATACCATGCTCTAGGAGCTTGTTTAAGACCATAAAGAGCTTTGTGAAGTTTGTAAACATGATTGGGTTTCTAAGGATTGACAAAGCCGGGAGGCTGCTTAACGTAAACTTCCTCCTCTATTTCACCATTTAGAAAAGCACTTTTAATGTCCATTTGGTACAAGGTGATATCATGATGATTAGCATAGGCAAGTAAGATGCGAATGGACTCAAGTCTAGCAACGGGAGCATAAGTCTCACCATAGTCCATACCTTCGACTTGTGTGTAGCCTTGGGTGACGAGACGTGCTTTGTTGCGAACTACTTGTCCATCTTCATCTTGCTTGTTGCAAACACCCATTTGGTACCTATGATGTTGTGGTTGTTGTCGGGCTTCTCAACCAATGTCCAAACTTGGTTCCTCTCAAAGTTGTGTAGCTCTTCATGCATAGCATTTATCCAATCCGGGTCTTCCAATGCTTCTTCAACCTCCATAGGTTCAATGCTAGAGATGAAAGAATAGTTTTCACAAAAGTTAGCTAAATGAGTTTTAGAGCGAGTGATTCTCCCTGTTTGAATGTCATTGTAGATTTGCTCGACGAGATGATCTTTAACAATTCTTACTCGAACTCGTGAAAGATTTTGCTTGGGTCTTCGTTGAACATCTTCTTCATCTTGTTCTTCTTCTTAGCCTTCTTCATTGTTGGCGTTGTTGTTCTCTCTTCGTGGTGGAGAAGGAGGTTGTTGACGTTCATCTTGATGCACTTCCTCGTTTTCTTCATCTTGGTGTGTCCCACTTGTGGATGCTTCCATATCAACTCTTGGTTCACCTTGTCGTGAAGTAGAAGCTTCCACTTGGACGGACGAGGTACTCTCCTTCACCTCCGTTGGACGGACCTTGCCAATAGACAAGTCTTGGATTGCTTCCGAAGGATCTTTGTCTCCTACATCAATTGGCAATTGCTCTACTTGCGAGCCGTTAGATTCATCAAACTTCACATCTACCGTCTCTTCAACCTTTCGGGTGAAATTGTTGTAGACACGTAAGTGTGAGAGTTTGAGCCATAACCTAGTAGGAAACCTTCACGAGACTTAGGAGCAAATTTAGAACGACGATGCTTATCAAGAATGTAACACTTTGAGCCGAATACTCGAAAGTATCCAACTTGGGGTTTGTTACCGGTGAGGAGCTCGTATGCCGTCTTGCCGAGTAGCTTGTGAAGATACAAGCGATTTGTTGCATGACAAGTTGTCTCAACCGCTTCTGCCCAAAAGTGCTTCGGTGTCTTGTACTCATCAAGAATCGTTCTCGCCATTTTGATGAGCGTCCGGTTCTTCCTCTCAACAACTCCGTTTTGTTGAGGTGTGTACGTAGCCGAGAACTCGTGTGAAATCCCTTCTTTGTCAAGAAAGGTGTCCACATTTGCGTTCTTGAACTCCGTTCCATTGTCGCTGCGAACCTTCTTGATCTTCACTTCAAATTGATTTTGGGCCTTCCTAGCGAAGTTTTTTAAGATCTTTTGGACCTGCGATTTATCATCGAGAAAGAACACCCACGTAAATCTTGAAAAATCATCAACTATAACTAGACCAAAAGAGTTTCCACCAAGACTTTTGTAAGAGTTGGGACCAAAGAGATCCATGTGAAGTAGCTCGAGTGGCCTCCTTGTGGTCATGATGTTCTTCACGGGCTGCCTTCCTCCAACCTGTTTACCTGCTTGACAAGCACTGCAAAGTCTATCCTTATAAAATATGACATCGTTAACTCCAAGGATATGATTTCCTTTAATAAGCTTGTGAAGGTTTCGCATACCAACATGACCTAATCGTCTATGCCATAACCAACCTTTTGAGGATTTAGCAAGGAAGCAAGTTTTAGGTTGAGCCTTTTTAGTGAAATCAACAATGTATAGATCACCTCTACGCACACCGGTAAAGACCATTTTATGATTGTCTCGACGAAACACTTGGCAATCTACTTCAGTAAATAGGACATTGAAACCGAAATCAGCGAGTCTAGATACTGAAAGTAAGTTGTATCCAAGAGATTCAACGAGCATGACATTTTGTATGGAGCTATCATATGATATGGCCACCTTACCGAGGCCAACCACATTACCCTTTGAGTTGTCACCGAAAGTGACATACTTTCGAGGACTATCATTATCAACAAGCTCATGAAACATGTCTTTATCTCCGGTCATGTGATCGGTACATCCACTATCAAGAACCCATTCCTTTCCTCCTGACATATATCCCCGAAGATTTGCCATAAGACCAAAATGTCTCATTGCATCATCAAGATCGAAGTCACTATCATCATCCTCATCATAGTATCCATGTTCAACATCATCATGTGGTGGATCAAATCCTAGAGAGGGTGATTCGTTAGAGTGAGTTTGACAATGATCTTGCTTATGAATTTTTATAGCTTCGGAAATAATATCACTAATAATTCCAACATCTCCTTTGGCACGCATAAGGTTTGTAAGCTCAAATAGACGATCACCAAACATAGGATCACTAGTATTCATCTTACTCAAAGCAATAGACTTATGGAGAATTTCATCAAGGTTTTTCAAGGAATAATTTGGAAAGTGTTCCTCAAGAAATTTCCATATAGTGTAGGCACACTTAAGAGTAGGCAAACATCCAATCAAGTTTCTAGGCAATCCTCTAATGATAAGTTTGGCAGTTCTAAGATTCCTAATCATGTCAATTGACTCATCATGGGTAGGATGCATAGGATCAACATAAGGTGCACAGGGGCTAGCAATGTACTTGTTCAAATGATATTGATTGAAAATTACAAGCATCTCATTTTTCCACTCATAAAAATACTCTCCATCAAGAATAGGCACTCTATGTCTAAGACTCCCCAAAGTAGACTCATCCATCTTCCTCCAATGGTGATTAAACTAATGTAATGGAGACTAAGGCTCTGATACCACTTGTAGGACCTTGAAAAGAGGTGTCTATAGGGGGGTGATTAGACACTAAGTACCAAAGTTGCAGTTTTTAGTTTCCTTAAGTTTAAGTGGAGTTTAGGCACAAGTTTAACATTCACAATACATATCAAGCAATCATGCAAAGAGTATATGAGCAGCGGAAAGTAAAGCATGCAACTTGCAAGAAAGTAAAGGGAAGAGTTTGGAGGATTCAAACGCAATTGGAGACACGGATGTTTTTGGCGTGGTTCCGATAGGTGGTGCTATCGTACATCCACGTTGATGGAGACTTCAACCCACGAAGGGTAACGGTTGCGCGAGTCCACGGAGGGCTCCACCCATGAAGGGTCCATGAAGAAGCAACCTTGTCTATCCCACCATGGTCGTCACCCACGAAGGACTTGCCTCACTAGCGGTAGATCTTCACGAAGTAGGCGATCTCCTTGCCCTTACAAACTCCTTGGTTCAACTCCACAATCTTGTCGGAGGCTCCCAAGTGACACCTAGCCAATCTAGGAGACACCACTCTCCAAGAAGTAACAAATGGTGCGTTGATGATGAACTCCTTGCTCTTGTGCTTCTAATGATAGTCTCCCCAACACTCAACTCTCTCTCATAGGATTTGGATCTGGTGGAAAGAAGATTTGAGTGGAAAGCAACTTGGGGAAGGCTAAAGATCAAGATTCATATGGTAGGAATGGAATATCTTGGTCTCAACACTTGAGTAGGTAGTTCCCTCTCAGAAAATGTATGCTGGAACTGTAGGTTCAATCTAATGGCTCTCTCCACGAATGAAGAGGAGGTGGAGGGGTATATATAGCCTCCACACAAAATCTAACTGTTACACACAATCTACCAAACTCGGTGGGACCGAATCGTTAAACTCGGCCAGACCGATTTAGCAAATAATGTGACTGTTAGGGTTTTCGGTGGGACCGATATGCAACTCGGTGAGACCGATTCGGTTAGGGTTAGGGCATAACGTAATCTCAGTAAGACCAATTACACAAACTCGGTGAGACCGATTTTGGTAATAAGCTTTCCAGAGAGTTGGTCAGGCAAACTCGGTTGGACCGATTACACAAACTCGGTGAGACCAATTTTGGTAATAAGTTAACCAGGAAGTTTGCATTGTAATCTCGGTAGTACGATTGCTCAAACTCGGTGAGACCGATTTTGATAATGGACATACACAGAGAGATTACAATCCCATCTCGGTGAGACCAAGATCCCTATCGGTAAGACCGATTTGCCTAGGGTTTGTGGCAGTGGCTAAGACATCTGAACTCGGTGGCGCCGGATAGAAAGAATCAGTGGGGCCGAATTTGACTTTAGGTTTTGGACATATGTGTGGAAGTGGGAAAGTAGTTGAGGGTTTTGGAGCATATCACTAAGCACATGAAGCAAGAAGCTCATTAAGCAACACCTCATCCCTCCTTGATAGTATTGGCTTTTCCTATAGACTCAATGTGATCTTGGATCACTAAAATATAAAATGAAGAGTCTTGAGCTTGAAGCTTGAGCCAATCCTTTGTCCTTAGCATCTTGAAGGAGTTCCCACATCCTTTAGTCCATGCCACTCCATTGTTGAACTTGTCTGAAACATACTAGATAAAAGTGTTAGTCCAACAAGAGATATGTTGACATTAATTACCAAAACCACCTAGGGAGCACTTGTGCTTTCAACTACGATAGACTTTGTCACTCGTAGCGATGCTAAGAGTCTATTGAAATTATATTAGCAGTTACTGCATTATTTATGAAATCTTGCAGATAGCATGTCAAAACATTGTTTCCTTGACGATTTTCTTGAGGAAAGGTTGTATATGATACAACCGGAAGGTTTTGTCAATCATATAAGATGCTAACAAGTTTGCAAAGCTCCAGCAATCCTTCTAAGGACTAGAGTAAGCATCTCGGAGTTGAAACATACACTTTGATGAGATGATCAAAGATTTTGGGTTCATACAAAGTTTATGAGAAACTTGTATTTCCAAAGTAGTGAGTGGGAGCACTATAGTATTTCTGATGAGTATATGTTGTTGACATATTGTTGATCAGAAATGATGTAGAATTTCTGGAAAGCATATGGGGTTGTTTGAAAAGTGTTTTTCAATGGAAAACATGTATTAAGCTACTTGAACATTGAGCATCAAGATCTATAAGGATAGATCAAAACACTTAATAGTACTTTTAAATGAATACATACCGTGACAAGATTTTGAAGGAGTTCAAAATAGATCGGCAAAGAAGGAGTTCTTGGCTGTGTTATAAGGTGTGAGTATTGAGTAAGACTCAAGACCTGACCACGGCAGAAGAGAGAGAAAGGACGAAGGTCGTCCCCTATGCTTTAGATGTAGGCTCTATAGTATGCTATGCTGTGTACCGCGCCTGAAGTGTGCCTTGCCATGAGTCAGTCAAGGGGTACAAGAGTGATCCAGAAATGGATCATAGGACAACGGTCAAAGTTATCCTTAGTAACTAGTGGACTAAGGAATTTTCTCGATTATGGATGTTGTAAAAGAGTTCGCCGTAAAGGGTTACGTCGATGCAAACTTTGATACTAATCTGGATGACTATGAGTAGTAAACCAGATTCATATAGTAGAACAGTTATTTGGAATAGCTCCAAATAGCGCGTGGTAGCTGCATCTACAAGATGACATAGAGATTTGTAAGGCACACACGAATCTGAAAGGTTCAGACCCGTTGACTAATAACCTCTCTCACAAGCGAGATATGATCAAAACCCATGGGTGTTGGATTCATTACAATCATATAATGATGTGAACTAGATTATTGACTCTAGTGCAAGTGGGAGACTGTTGGAAATATGCTCTAGAGGCAATAATAAAATGGTTATTATTGTATTTCCTTGTTCATGATAATTGTCTATTGTTCATGCTATAATTGTATTAACTGGAAACCGTAATACATGTGTGAATACATAGACCACAACATGTCCCTAGTGAGCCTCTAGTTGACTAGCTCGTTGATCAATAGATGGTTATGGTCTCCTGACCATGGACATTGGATGTCATTGATAACGGGATCACATCATTAGGAGAATGATGTGATGGACAACACCCAATCCTAAGCATAGCACAAGATCGTGTAGTTCATTTGCTAAAAGCTTTTCTAATGTCAAGTATCATTTCCTTAGACCATGAGATTGTGCAAATCCTAGATACCGTAGGAATGCTTTGGGTGTGCCAAACGTCACAACGTAACTGGGTGGCTATAAAGGTGCACTACGGGTATCTCCGAAAGTGTCTGTTGGGTTGGTATGAATCGAGACTGGGATTTGTCACTCCGTGTGACGAAGAGGTATCTCTGGGCCCACTCGGTAATGCATCATCATAATGAGCTCAATGTGACTAAGTAGTTAGTCACGGGATCACGCATTACGGAACGAGTAAAGTGACTTACCGGTAACGAGATTGAACGAGGTATTGGGATACCGACGATCGAATCTCGGGCAAGTAACATACCGATTGACAAAGGGAATTGTATACGGGATTGCTTGAATCCCCGACATTGTGGTTCATCCGATGAGATCATCGTGGAACATGTGGGAGCCAACATGGGTATCCAGATCCCGCTATTGGTTATTGGTCAGAGAGTTGTCTCGGTCATGTCTGCATGATTCCCGAACCCGTAGGGTCTACACACTTAAGGTTCGGTGACGCTAGAGTTGTTATGGGAATTAATGTGCAGTTACCAAATGTTGTTCGGAGTCCCAGATGAGATCCCGGACGTCACGAGGAGTTCCGGAATGGTCCGGAGGTAAAGATTTATATATGGGAAGTCCTATTTTGGCCACCCGAAAATGTTCGAGATTTTTCGGTATTGTACCGGGAAGGTTCTAGAAGGTTCCGGAGTGGGGCCCACCTGCATGGGGGGACCCACAAGAACGTGGGTAGTGGGGCAAGGCCCCACACCCCTGGTCAAGGCGCACCAAGATCCCCCCTTAGAAGGAATAAGATCATATCTCGAAGGGATAAGATCAAGATCCCTAAAAAGGGGGGATAACAATCGGTGGGGAAGGAAATGATGGGATTTCTTTCCTCCCACCTTTGTCAATGCCCCAATGGACTTGGAGGGCAAGAAATCAGCCCCCTCCACCCCTATATATAGTGGGGAGGTGCATGGGAGCTTCACCCCTTGCCCCTGGCGTAGCCCTCCCCCTCTCCAACTCCACCTCCTCCTCAGTAGTGCTTGGCGAAGCCCTGCCGGAGAACTGCAAGCTCCACCACCACGCTGTCGTGCTGCCGGAGCTCTCCCTCAACTTCTCCTCTCCCCTTGCTGGATCAAGACGGAGGAGACGTCCCCAGGCTGTACGTGTGTTGAACGCGGAGGCACCATCCGTTCGGCGCTTAGATCGGAATCGACCGCGATCTGAATCGCTGCGTGTACGACTCCACCAACCGCGTTCTTGTAACGCTTCCGCATTGCGATCTTCAAGGGTATGAAGATACACTCATCCTCTCCCTCTCTTGTTGCTAGAATCTCCATAGATTGATCTTGGTGATGCGTAGAAAATTTTGAATTATTGCTACGTTCCCCAACATGGATTACAGATCAAGAACTCATAAGTATCAATGGTTAGTATGTTGTCAATTTATCCCCTTTCAGATTGGCAAATAAAGGGACGGTTTAAATAGTAGTAGAATGATATGACATTGTTCATAGTTAAGACATTGCAGAGTATGACATTGTGCCGTAGTGGGTAGGTTCACCACACCATTGGATTACGGATGAAGAACAGAAGCATACATGCAGTGCAAAAGAAGATCACTTGCTCTGTATAGTTTAATTTACATGGTATGAAGAAGGAACTTGGTTGTACAACTGAAAACTTAAATTGAGAAGGACAAGCTTTCATTTATGAACTACATAATAAACTTAAACATGCTATTTGATGCAAACACCAAAAATAAACAGCTGTTGCAGTCATGCCTAACCAAATATACACAACAAAGTTTGAAGGCTTGAGAAGGACAAACTTACATTACTGGTGAAGACAGGCTCTATAAAGCCCTTGTCCATGCTGATGGGGGGGGGCAATTCAAGAAGTTTACCATAGAATCTTCTTCATAAGCATTGCCTTTATTCTACATTTTGTTAAGAGTAAATATAGATGTGATAATATACGAAAAAATGGAGAATATTTAAGATAAGATGAAGAGTGATGCTACATAACCAAGTAGCTATAAATGTATGTGCAGCGATACAGGCAAAAGGCACAGCCAAGAGCAATGCACAGCTAAACTTCTTCAGTACCAACCTTATGTTAAGAGTAAATATAGATCTGATGTGTAGAAAATGGAGGGCAAAGGAAAATAAGCTGTAGAGTGATGGTACATGAACAACTACCTGTCAATATAAGTACATTGTAAAGGACAGCATGTACTTACAAGAACAATGCAGAGATAAAAAAATTCACTGGCATTGGATATATTCTACACTAATGTAACCATTCATAGAGATCAGATAATTTGGAGCGAACAATTGATAAGCAAGCTATCATGCATACTGCTGTCACATAATGAACCAGGTATGTATGCAAGTACAGTGATACAGGACGTCACATAATGAACCAGGTATGTATGCAAGTACAGTGATACAGGACAACATGTACTAACAAGAGCAAAGCAGCGGGCAACATATTTGCGATATCGTGTCATTCTTTTCAAACCGGAATTCTTCTTCGAGCAAATTTCTTGCAAAAAAGATCCGTAAGGCACATGCGGAAAAGTAGAAGTTCAAATTGTCATGTGATTTCATAGACAGTACCTCATCCTGGGAACGAGACCGGTGCATAACAAGGTTTTTCCATTCAATGTCTTCTAAATTTAGCACAGGAGACTTCACCGGAAATTCGTTTATAGACTTGCCATCAAAGTGTGATTTCCTCAGGTAACACCGATACTGCTGCAATGCTTCCTTGAAAAGCACAAGCAAGCTTTGCTCGTCATGACTATCCAGATTGACCCTCGCCTAGTTACAACAATGTAATGTAAATCATTGATGTGTTCGATCAGCAGAAAACAAGAAAATAATAACCATGAATAATAGCACTTACACGTAAGTTGGACAGGAAGATGTGAAAATGGTGTTTGTCTTCACTATAATCTTCCCATGATGGGAGTATATGCACGTAGTCCCTAACAACATTGAAAGCATTGTCTTTTAAACTGGGAATAAATGGAATGGGGTTCCAATTTGCAGGAATTGGCCGTCTCTGCAGTTGGGATAGGTCTTCGGCTGGTGGACTTGCTGTACTTTTTGCTGGAGTGGGATTTTTCTGTGGTACGGCCGGTGCTATGGCAAATGAAATCGGTATACCTTTTGCTGGAGTGCAGGTCCTGTGTGGTGGGGCTAGTGGTGTGTCCAGTGAAGTATGGGTACAGTCTGCTGGAGTCGGTCCTACGTTTCGTGTCACTGGTTGTAGAACCAATATAAGTGGGGCGCTGTCTGATTTCTCCGGCACCACCATGTTTTTCAAGGACTTTGCTGGTGCTCCTTCAGGTTCGGCAATCACCCTCTTCCTTTTTGATGTCCGATGCACAAGAACAACATTTGAGTGGAAAAACATGGTATGATGACAGATGGAATATGTATTGATAATGGATGGGCATGGCACCTCGAGTTATATGGTGAGTAAACTAAGTAGATGGCGGTGCAACAAAGTAGAAGAAATGCAAGACAACATATGCAAGATACTTGCAATCAATAAAACCTTGCCAAATTAGAACAGGCACCTTGATGAGTGAACAGGACATGCCATCTGCCTTTGACTCCTTGAGGTTAGAATAGTCATTAGGATGATATTCTGAACAAGAATCAACAGGTGGGGAGCGTATGAGTTCCAGAATGGCACTCAATTCCTTGGCGCCAATTTTGCAAGTCATTGCCGTGTTCCACAATATTCTTCGGATGCGCGGATTCTGATATTCACTGTAATTGCGTATAATATCTGAGAACCATGAAAACATAAATAGTTGTGAGATTATCTTTGAAATGTAGATGATATTCTAATATAGGGGCGCCCCTGTAAACACTTGTGTGCTATCACTAGGTTCTGATGAGAGAGCTCATGTGTGTTGTAATATGGTGCGTGCATTTATATAATCTGGCACAAGTACACAAAAAATAGGCTCCAGAAGTAAGGATAGCTGGTAGATGATAGGTTCATAATATACTGTGTGGAGAGTTTATTGCCAAACCATGATAACAAGAGCACACAACAACTAGGCAGATCATAGTGTACATAACAGGGGTACACCATAACCACGATATATAAATCGGGAAAGTGGAACTGGCTTGAAAATACGGTGTTGTATTGCCGCTAGTAATTGAAAGCCTATCGATCACCTACAGGCCAGCTCTATCAGCTGTTGACTGCAGATGTCCCTACGCCCCTTCCTGACAAGGAACATACTGTACATACTAAATACAGAATAAACAAAGAGGAACATGTTAAAGAACAGAAGAGGAAGCATATTCTTGAGGTTCCGCTTCATTGCATACAATGTTGGTTGCCCACTCATGATGAATCACAACGCCCAAAGAAATGCAATTCCATGTTGTCTCTCTATATGTGGCAATTTTGAACAAGAGTCATTAGGATCATATTCTGAACAAGAGTCAACAGGTGGGGAGCGTATGAGTTTCATTGCATCCCGAATGGCACTCAATGCCTTGGTGCCAATTTTGTAAGTCATTGCAGTGTTTAACTTCAAGAGTGGACTGCTGCTAGTGCGACACAAAGCAGCTACACAGACCATAGTGTAGATATAACGGGAAAACCTTAAGCATCAGAGTAAAATCAGCAAAGTGGAACTTGCTGGAATATATGTGCTAGTTTGCCGGTACGGCTAGAAAGGCTTCGGATACCAGCTCTCTTCAAGTGAAGGTGCGGTACTTTTAATATTAGTGTAACTCTCAAAGGCGACACAGCTCCCTGCAGTTCCTTGCTATTCTTATAGTATTCAAGTGGGCAGGGCACTACAAATCCTATTCCTATGTTTACAAGATCCTACGAATCAAAGAGGCTCAAAGTGTCGATCACAACCGACCGTATAGACCTCTACACTGCAAATGTCCCTGCTCATCTTCAGCCCAAGGAACATACGATACTACTATCATACTCCCTCCGTTCCAAAATATAAGTCTTGGTAGAGATTTCCACTATGGATCACATACAGATGTATCCAGATACATTTTGGAGTGTAGATTCACTCATTTTGCTCCATATGTAGTCCATGGTGGAATCTATACAAAGACTTGTATTTAGGAACGGAGAGAGTACATATTAAAGAAGAACGGGAGAGGAACATGGTAAAGAAGAGCAAGCAGACTTTGGATAATAAAATGTTGGTTGTGCAGTGCCCACACATGATGAACCAGAGTGCATTAAGAATGCAACTCCCAGCTGTCTCTCGACCATTTCAGGTGGTTGGATGAAGATCCTACGTCTCCTAACCCTTCTTCTTCCTCGTCTCTGATTCTTCCCATACAGAACACCGCACGGGCCACCGGCCGGACCACCGGCCCCCACCACCTGTGTTCCTCCGCCACCCCCAGCCCCCGCCCCCGCACCAACCCCCACCTGTGTCGAGTTTTCTTTGTTCGGTGAGCCCCCACAACCACCCGAGCCCCTTCGATCACACCGGCGAACTCCGGCGAGCTCTGACAAATCGACTGACCCAATTTTGAAATTTAGTCTACTGTGATTTAACTAGTGTGGAATATAAAAGGGCAAAACCATAAGCATTGGGAGTATAGTGTTGAGCGTGCCATGGCGGATCTAAAGGTGCAAACCGGACAAAGGCAACTTCGCAACCAAGACAAGAAATTAGAGTAAAGCAGTGGCGACCTATTTTCTTGCTGTGATAAATAAGTTTGCCGACGAGAGTTTGTTTTTGGCGCCCACCGTGTATGAATATGAATCGGGGAGGGAGTTGATTTTGGCCGAGGACACACTGTGTTTTGGCGCCCACCGTGTATGAATCCGGGTGAGAGGCGGTTACGTCACATTTGGGTGAAATTACAAACCTACCCCTATCGAAACCTATAGAAATCCAGCAGATAGGCTTTGCGTGGCAGGGATAGGCAGTAGTAATTTCCATCTCGCAGATTTTGGTTTCGGGCGGTTACTGCGACTTTCCCGCTTTGTTCAAATTTTGTAGAGTGCACATTTACTGTGCCAACTCAATTCGAATCCCGTTTGTATTCTATTTTTTTTCAGGCGGGATCCATTATCAATTAGAATTACATTCTATATACATCATTTTTTTATATATACTTTCAAAATCACAACACCATTTATACATAAATATGGTTTACAAATGGCATGATCTCAGATTCATAAGGTTGTATCCATCAATTTGGATTTTCAAATATTTGAAACCACTTTATGTTGAAATCCAATGTATGCATTCCTCGCTAACTGTCTCCAATTAATGTGTGTTTCATGCGGGTTTTTTACTTCTCAAACATGTATAATGTGTTTCACACACGCAACATACAGTGTAATCCCGTTTAGACATTAATTGCATATAAACCATGCATTGTTTGTAATTAAAGAATCTATGGATCACCAATATTGATAAACTATATAACATTACACGTGTGCCCAAATTCAAATGAATATGCATGTTTGATACACCAATTTGCGTTATGATATTATCGATGTCGTGATCTCCAGTTTAAAGATTTGAATCCCCTTTAATCCAGATATTCGTCTCATATAGCTATCACTCATGCTTATATAGGACTATCTCTCTGGACCTATACGCATTCATCGTTGAAAGAACATGAGGTGCCCCCATGTTTGGTTTTGGTAATTGATGACAATCTCTATGGACTAATGGTTGTCTTGAGTTATATTTGAAGGATTTGTCCATAGGCTTTTCTTGAAGTCCATGTGTTGGTTTCAAGGAGTTTATGAGTTGACCAAGGTGCTATTAAGGAATTATCCAAAGATTGGTCATGCGAGTGTTGAGCTTATTGCAAGCATGTCTTGAAGAAGAAGGTTGTGTGATCATTCATGTTTACCTTCAAGGCATCATCCAAATGAAGAGAGTTGCAAAGATTCAAGGTTGATCAAGACTAAGTCAAGAGTGAATCAAGTTGATCAACTCACAAAGCGTATAAGATGTACCGAGAGGGATCAAGTGATCCCATGGTATGGTAAGCATTGTCCATTGCACTTTGTGTACTAACCCATGGTCTATGTGAGAGTTCTATGTGGGGTTAGGTACGTATCCATGGGCTTGCATCAAGAGGAAGATATCATACAACCCATGGAAAGGATGACATCAAGTGGTGATCGTCATCAAGATTGCCATGTGCAAGTTCAAGTGGAGCATCATGAAGAGATCAAGTGCTTGAATCTTGCCACCCATTGTGGTGTCAATGGACTTGTGAAGATAAGCCGAAGAGTGGATCACCCATAGTGGACTATGGGGGAGTAATCATCTAGTCTTCATCGAGCCAACGCAATCAAGAAAGGTGGTCCAACTTGAGGGAGTCAAGATCGTCATCATCTAGCTCAAGTGGACCATGTGCAAGGCAAAGGTTTTCCCTTGATAGGTTTTCTATTTTACCGGTCTCATGCTGGTAGTTAGGAGACCGGGTTATAGGATCGTTTGCCATACTATCAAGGGGGGCTCTCAAGTTGGTAGCATGATCGTATCATTAAGAGCTCAAACCATTGCATCCTTGCATCTTGTTTCTTGGTTCTTGTTTGGTTCTTTTGTGAGTCTTAGAGATTATGGCATCTTGATGACAAGCTTGAGTTCATCGAAAACGGAGTTCGCATGCGTCTTCTATGATGTTTTCGGTGTTGGAGGTTTTACCGGTCTTATCTGAGGAAGGGTTCTCACCATTTTCTTATGGGCCTTTTCTAATTTTCTTCTTATTGATATTTATTTCAAGACTGTGTTAGCCCTTGTCACTAGCTTTCCAACAAACTTGGTTTCATCAAATTTGGAGTCCTTTTGCAAAAGTTGTGGCAGTTTTGGTGTTCTGAAAAGGCTGCAACAGTACTACTGCGAATTGGAGTAGATGTAATTTTTTACTACCGCTCCAGAGCGGTACTACCGCGGCTCCTACAGTGGTAGTACCACTCCGGACCAAAAAACTCGTCCCAAGTCCTGCGGAGGTAGGTACGGAAGTATTTTTTGTACCGCTCGCAACCAGTAGTACCGTGATCCCTAGCAGTAGTACCGTGAGGACGAGCGATAGTACCGCTCTGTGCAGGCTGTGAGCATAATGGTTGGATTTTCCCCCACCTATAAAAGGGGGTCTTCTTCCCCATTGAACCTTATCCTTTGAGCTCGTGTTCTTCCCCCATTGTTGACCTTCTTCGAGCTTGCTAACTCTCAATCCCTCCAATGATTCTTGCTAGTTCTTGAGGGAAAAGAGAGAGGAGATCTAGATGCACGTTTCCACCAATCACTTTCTCCTCTAAGTGAGGGGAACCCCTTGGATCTAGATCTTGGAGTTCTTTGTGTTCTTCTTTCGTTCTTCCTCTCATTTTCCTCCCTAGCATTAGTTGCTTTGGTGGGATTTGGGAGAGAAGGACTTGGGCACTCCGTGTGCCCTTGCCATTGCATTTGGTGCATCGGTTTGAGTTCTCCACGGTGATACGTGGAAGTGAAGTTTGAGAATCTTATTACTCTTGGGTGTTTGGTCACACTAGAGCTTGTTCCTCTTGGGTGCCTTGGCGCCCTAGATGGTTGGTGGTGTTCGGAGCTCAATCATTGTGGTCTAAAGCTCCGGGCAAGCGTCGGGGTCTCCAATTAGGTTGTGGAGATCGCCCCGAGTAATTTGACGGGTACCGGTGACCGCCCCCAAGAGTTGCCAAAGTGTACGGGTTTGGTGACCGCCCCCAAGGGTCGCCATTTGTACGGGTTCGGTGACTGCCCTCAAGGGTCCCTTAGTGGAATCACGGCATCTTGCATTGTGCGAGGGCGTGAGGAGATTACGATGGCCCTAGTGGCTTCTTGGGGAGCATTGTGCCACCACACCGCTCCAAATGGAGATTAGCATCCGCAAGGGTGTGAACTTCGGGATACATCATCGTCTCCGCGTGCCTCGGTTATCTCTTACCCGAGCCCTTTACTTATGCACTTCACTTTGTGATAGCCATATTGTTCTTTGTCATATATCTTGCTATCACATAGTTGCTTATCTTGCTTATCATAAGTTGTTGGTGCACATAGGTGAGCCTAGTTGTTTTAGGTTTGTGCTTGACAAATTAACCGCTAAGTTTATTCCGCATTTGTTCAAGCCTAAACTGTAATTATTTAAAGCGCCTATTCACCCCCCCTCTAGGCGACATCCTCGATCTTTCAATTGGTATAAGAGCCTCGTCTCTCTTTGTTGGGCTTAACCGCCTAGAGAGTAAAGATGTCGACTAGGGGATTAGGATTCTCTGACACTCTTAGTTTCGATGGCACAAATTTTGATGTTTTGGGTAATTTGCATGCTTAATCTCTTTAAGGTCATGGACCCAAATTTAGAGCGAATTGTAGATATGGGTTTTTCTCCTCCGAAGGATCCTCAAAGCTTATCTTTAGAGGATGAGAAAAACTCTTATCTCAGTGCTCAAGCTTCTAATGTGCTTTTCGATGCTTTGAGCAATGTAGTTATATTTGAACTCATGCCGTTCTGGGATGCTCATGAGTTGTGGACAAAGCTTCGAGATAAATATGGTGTGTCCAAGATTTGTGGGGATGATTGTTCTCCCTCCACCTCCGGTCGTATAGTCTTCTCAACTTCTTCTACTTCACCTACATGTGGTTTGCCACAAGGTAATGTTATGGTGAGTAGTGTTGGTCATTGCAATGATGATAGTATGCTTATTGTGGATGATCCTTCATCACTATATTATTGCAATGCTCCTTCTTTGGGCTTTAACACTTCGAGCACTCCAAATGTTTCACATGCTTGTGTTGATAGTCCTTGCATATCATGTAGAAATTTCTTGAATAAATTTCATGATGATATGCTTGCTATGTCTTGTTACCACGATAAAAATGCTTGTATTTCCTCTAGTTGGTGTGCTAACAATGTAGAGGAAACCCAACACTCCATGGAACAAGATGTGGTCTTGAATGGTGCCTCAAGGGATCCTACATCAATATCTATTGCTTTTTGCCTTATGGCTAAGGCGTCAAAGGTATCTCCTACTTTGAACCCCAATATGTCACTTGATGATGATGTTAATGCTAATGATGATGAGGATAATGGTGAAGAGAATGATAATATTGCTTCCTTAAAAATTAAGGGGGAAATGATTTTTAAAGCTCTTCACAAAAATAAACTTGCTCGTTCCAACTTCATGGAAATCATGCCTATTGCCATTGAGGGCAAGAAATATGTTGAGGAGTTGGAATCTCATCTAGAGGAGTATGAGGTCACCATTGAGAAAATGGAAGCTCATGCGCGTGATTACGCAAATGAGATTGCGGAGCTATCTCAAGCTCTTGAACATGAACAACCACCTCCGAATCTCTTGAGGAGACTTTTGCTCTAGAATTATCTAGAGTGAGGGAATCTCATTATAGAGCTCTTGAGGTGGCCAATGATTTCAAAACTAAAAATGCTAAGCTTGAAGTTTCTCATGCTAGACTCCTTGAGGATTTTGAGCACCTCGAAAATGGCTCAAGGGTCATCAAGGGTGAGCTCATCAAACTCACCGAGTCTCATGCCCAACTTGAAGCTTCTTATTTAAAAGAGCTTGCCAAGTTGTCCTCTCCTATTGTTGTAAATTATGATGCTTGTGCTACTAACTCTATTACTTGTGAAGCATCCATTTTGAAGGAGAATGTTGAGCTACGGACTCAACTTGAGGTGCTATCTAGTAATTATGGGAAATTGGAAGAAAGTCATGAAAAGCTCTCAAGCTATCATGATGATCTTATAGTATCCCATAGTGTTCTAAAGATAGCTCATGAGGCCATGATTGTTAAGGTAACATCTAGTGAGCCTCATGTGGATACTAGCACTACTTCTAGTCAAAATAGTATATTACCATGTGCTAGTCCTTGTAATTCATCTACTCACAATGTTGGTATATCTTGTGATGAATTGCTTTCCTTGCCTTGTTGCTCTAACGATGAAGCTTATACTTCCTCTAGTACTTGTGTTGAGACTAACCATGTAGAGAAAATCAAAGAGCTCAAGGCCCAAGTCACTTCTTTGAAGAAAGACTTAGAAAAGAGTCATGAAGGAAAATTCACACTCAACAATATCTTGAGTGTGCAAAAATCCCCCAATGACAAAGGTGGACTTGGATTCAACTCCAACAAGAAGAAAAAGTCCAAGATCAACAAGAAGAAGGGCCAAAAACAAGTCAAGAATTCAGCCAAAATTATTTGCTTCAAGTGCAAAATTGAAGGGCATCATGTTAGATCTTGCCCATTGAAGAAGAAGGCCATTAGTGACAAGCAACAAGGGAAGCGGCTACAAATGCATTCTCATGCTCAACCTCAAGTTGAAGAAAGGCCTCTTCCCAAGAAGACTCAAGCTAATGCTTCTCAAGTTGAGAAATCAAGTGTGAAGAAAGTGAAGAGTAGACGTTGCTATCTATGTCGTGAGAAAGGTCACCTTGCTTCTTCATGCACTAGTTGTAACTTATCCAACCCAATTGTTATTGATGATGTCTATTCTCTTGGGAAAGATAAGGTTGGCAATGTGTTTGCCAAGTTTGTTGGTACTCAAAGTGGTTTGAAGCAAAGAACCATTTGGGTAGCCAAGCCTATTGTGACTAACCTCTTAGGACCCAACTTGGTTGGGGACCAACTAGCTCAAACTTGATCAATAGGTGTTGTTGGAGGGCACTGGAGACTTGGCTACATTATGAAGAATTAAGGGGACTTCATCATTCCTTTTGTCTCAAGCCAAGTCAATTGGATTATCAAGTTTCTATCTTATATCCAATGTGCCTCCTTGCGGTAACTTGTACTTTAATTGTTTACATTGAAAGTTACTTGCCCCCATGCATGTTTTGGTTTTGTTCCTTGCATGTGTTTGTATATGTTGTTCTTCCAACTTGCTTATCTTGATCAATCAAGTATGCGTGTGTTGGTTTGCACATCATGTATGTGTGCGTCGTGCGTTGAGCCTTTTTGCTTCTTGTTTGTATCCTAGTTGGCTCGTGTGAGAGATTAATGGAACATCCCATTTTGGGGGAGTGATGTGCTTTGTGCACCTCACAATCCTATAAATGTTTGTACATGAGGAATACCATCTAGTATTGATATTACAAGATTATCTAGTCGCTATGTGGTATATCTCTCATGAGAAATTCAAATTCTAAAAATTCCATTGATTATCTCGTGTTGGATCCTCTTATTGCCTCTTGTTAAGTTCTTATTGGTATCACATTATGGGGAGTAATATGCTTTGTGCATATTACAAGCCTAGAAAATGTGTACATACGAGGTATTGTCACCTAGAATTGATATTGTAAATTATCTTGTTCCTAGGTGGTATGTTAGCTCTACAAGTTGCAATTTGCTTGTGTGTGGTGTGAAGATGATGTTGGATATCCTTGCTATCTTCCACCGGGAATTCTTTCCATATACTTCTTGTCTTTTGACAATTGGTGGTCACTTATGTGTGGTAGAATTTATTGATCATCTTCACATTGGCTTTTTTTACTTGCCTTTTCTCTTGCCAATGATTGTGTCACCTCCCTTTGTCTTCCATACCACTTGTGGATCTTGTTTATTTCTTGTTCTTGTCTAGTGTTTTCTAGATATAGTGAAAGTGGTGATCCCACCTTGTGCATTTTGTATTCAAATGCAAATCCTCTATAATGCACAACTCGTGGGGGAGCTATCCTATTTTCTATAAAACGCTCATCTTGTGACCCTTATCAAGTGTGTGTTCGTGGAAGGCAAGCCGTTTTCCTTTTGGTACCTTGTGCCATCATGAAACTTTTTTGAGAGCTTGGTTTGTTTGGAACCATCCTCTCTTTGGGAGTGTGACATCTTTAATTTAGTGTGTATCAATGGATATCTCATTCCTTGATGTATCTTTAATGATATCTTCCGAGTGATGATTTATCTAGTTGGTATCCTTTTTCACTTGGCATTTCGTTTTCATTTGGCTTCGGTTCTAGAAAGTCTTGAGCATGCATTTTAACTTCATGTAGTTCCTTTGGCATGTTTTCTTTCTTTGACCCAATATATAGGGGAAAATCCACCAAGTCTCAAATTGGATGAGATGTGCATGAGATTCATTTTCATATCTATATGCACACATCTATGTGGAGTTTGTCCTATGTATTGTTGGTTCCCTAACTCTTTGGTCCCAATGAGTTTGGGTACCATTTTGTTTGTGTTGTTGTTATAGGAACAATTGGAGATGCATTGGATACTTGACTCATTCAAAAGGAAGGTGTTGTCACCATGTGCTTATTGGAGTCAAGCTAGGATGATCAATGAACTACTTTCTACCTTCAATTGGTATCTACTACATCCTTCCAATGCTATCTCGGTAACAAGTATCATCATCTACTACATGCGCACATTATTACATCAATCGTGTGTAGATTGTATCATGGCATGTTATTCTTTCTTTCTTTTGATACTTGTTTCCTTTCTCAAAGCATCCCAACAATGATCTCTTGTTGCTAGTTGTGATGTCTTTGATGGTTGTGTGGTAGGAATTCATTTATATACAATAAGACCATATCTAGCCTTGGGCTATGCTTCCAAGCACATATCTTATTGGTATATGTATGACTTCCTTTTGGATATCTTGTTCCTTCGTGTTGTAACTATTTCGGGTGTACATCCTTCTTTGTAGATATATATCGTCATGATTTCGTCTACCTAGACCCTTATACACTTGAGAGAAATTACATCTCTACATGATTTCCTTTCTTTCACGTCCACCTTGTCTTTCTTATGTTATTTCTTTGGTGGCTCCGTGAAAGCTTTTGCCTTGAGTGCGTGTCCTCTGTCGTTGCATCTTGATGCACTCTTGTGTGGTGAAGATTATTTTCCTCTTGCTTCTCTTTATGAGGCTTTTCCATCTTAATTGGTATCCCTCGTCTTGATGAGCCTCTCATCGTCTATCTTCACCACGGGTTGTCACAAGCATAGGTTCTCTATTTGCTTATTAGTAAGCTTGTGAACCCATTTTCTAGTTGTGTGTGGGAATGATAGGCCTTGCACCGTGTGCCTCATTCTTTCAATACTATGTTGATGCTTAATGCTCATCCTAATTTTAGTCTTCTCAAGTGCTTCGCCATGACTCACACACATCATTTTGGTTGAGCCTATTCTTAAGTTGCCTCTTTTACATGGTGCTCAACCATGTGCTTGTTGCAAGCTCTAGGCTTTGTTTCCTATTTGCTCACTTGCACTGGATGTGAGTTTATATTGATTTTGGGGGAGCTATGATCCTATTTTGTGCACTTTGTATTCAAATACAAAAATTCTTATGTGTGCACAAATCATGGGGAGCTTCTCTAGTTTCTTTAGAACACTCCTTTGCGCTTATCATAATATCTTAATTCTTGTGGCACGTAGGATCATTGGTCTAGTTGGTTCAATTGATATTCGTTAATTGCTTGCTTCAATTGGTATCTTCTGATTGCTTGTGTCTCTCTTTGTTATGTCTTTGTGGCATATCATTCTTTAGCAATCTTTGTGCCTCAATATAGTTTGTGTTCCTCCAAGTATTTACCTTTGGGTATGTGTATTGCATTCCACTCTCTTGTTGAGAAATACACAATTTATGGAGGACCACAATTTATATTGGCCTTCTTAGATTTTCGCCCATTTTGGCAATCGATGCCAATGGGGGAGAAGTTTCAGAGAGTTTTGTGGAGAAGTTTAGAGAGTTATCTCCTCTTGCTTTGGTTTTGTTCCTTAGCATTTGCATCTCATTTGCATGCACTATTGTTTGTTGCACTGCATGGTGATGCATAATTCCTTATATAAACTCTCTTGAAAGTGATTGTCATCAATTACCAAAATGGGGGAGGTTGAAAGAACATGCGGTGCCCCCATGTTTGGTTTTAGTAATTGATGACAATCTCTATGGACTAATGGTTGTCTTGAGTTATATTTGAAGGATTTGTCCATAGGCTTTTCTTGAAGTCCATGTGTTGGTTTCAAGGAGTTTATGAGTTGACCAAGGTGCTATTAAGGAATTATCCAAAGATTGGTCATGCGAGTGTTGAGCTTATTGCAAGCATGTCTTGAAGAAGAAGGTTGTGTAATCATTCATGTTTACCTTCAAGACATCATTCAAATGAAGAGAGTTGCAAAGATCAAGGTTGATCAAGACTAAATCAAGAGTGAATCAAGTTGATCAACTCACAAAGCGTAGAAGATGTACCGAGAGGGATCAAGTGATCCCATGGTATGGTAAGCATTGTCCATTGCAATTTGTGTACTAAACCATGGTCTATGTGAGAGTTCTATGTGGGGTTAGATACATATCCATGGGCTTGCATCAAGAGGAAGATATCATACAACCCATGGAAAGGATGACATCAAGTGGTGATCGTCATCAAGATTGCCGTGTGCAAGTTCAAGTGGAGCATCACGAAGAGATCAAGTGCTTGAATCTTGCCATCCATTGTGGTGTCAATGGACTTGTGAAGATGAGCCGAAGAGTGGATCACCCATAGTGGACTATGGGGGAGCAATCATCTAGTCTTCATCGAGCCAACGCAATCAAGAAAGGTGGTCCAACTTGAGGGAGTCAAGATCATCATCATCTAGCTCAAGTGGACCATGTGCAAGGCAAAGGTTTTCCCTTGATAGGTTTTCTATTTTACCGGTCTCATGGTGGTAGTTAGGAGACCGGGTTATAGGATCGTTTGTTGTACTATCAAGGGGGGCTCTCAAGTTGGTAGCTTGATCGTATCGTTAGTAGAGAGCTCAAACCATTGCATCCTTGCATCTTGTTTCTTGGTTCTTGTTTGGTTCTCTTTGTGAGTCTTAGAGCTTATGGTCATCTTGATGACAAGCTTGAGTTCATCGAAAACGGGGTTCGCATGCGTCTTCTATGATGTTTTCGGTGTTGGAGGTTTTACCGGTCTTATCCAAGGAAGGGTTCTCACCATTTTATTATGGCCCTTTTCTAATTGGCTTCTTATTGATATTTCTTTCGAGATTGTATTAGCCCTTGTCTCTAGCTTTCCAACAAACTTGGTTTCATCGAATTCGGAGTCCGTTTGCAAAAGTTGTGGCAGTTTTGGTGTTCTGAAAAGGCTGCAGCAGTACTACCGCGAATTGGAGCAGATGTAAATTTTTACTACCGCTCCAGAGCGGTACTACCGCGGCTCCTACAGTGGTAGTACTGCTCCGGACCAAAAAACTCGTCCCAAGTCCTGCGGAGGTAGGTACGGAAGTATTTTTTTGTACCGCTCGCAAGCAGTAGTACCGTGATCCCTAGCGGTAGTACCGTGAGGACGAGCGGTAGTACCGCTCTGTGCGGGCTATGAGCATAACGGTTGGATTTTCCCCCACCTATAAAAGGGGGCCTTCTTCCCCATTGAACCTTATCATTTGAGCTCGTATTCTTCCCCCATTGTTGACCTTCTTCGAGATTCCTAACTCTCAATCCCTCCAATGATTCTTGCTAGTTCTTGAGGAAAAAGAGAGAGGAGATCTAGATGCATGTTTCCACCAATCACTTTCTCCTCTAAGTGAGGGGAACCCCTTGGATCTAGTTCTTGGAGTTCTTCATGTTCTTCTTTCGTTCTTCCTCTCCTTTTCCTCCCTAGCATTAGTTGCTTTGGTGGGATTTGGGAGAGAAGGACTTGGGCACTCCGTGTGCCCTTGCCATTGCATTTGGTGCATCGGTTTGAGTTCTCCACGGTGATACGCGGAAGTGAAGTTTGAGAAGCTTATTACTCTTGGGTGTTTGGGCACCCTAGAGCTTGTTCCTCTTGGGTGCCTTGGCGCCCTAGATGGTTGGTGGTGTTCGGAGCTCAATCATTGTGGTGTAAAGCTCCGGCAAGCGTCGGGGTCTCCAATTAGGTTGTGGAGATCGCCCCAAGTAATTTGACGGGTACCGGTGACCGTCCCCAAGGGTTGCCAAAGTGTACGGGTTCGGTGACCGCCCCCAAGGGTCGCCATTTGTACGGGTTTGGTGACCGCCCTCAAGGGTCCCTTAGTGGAATCACGGCATCTTGCATTGTGCAAGGGCGTGAGGAGATTACGGTGGCCCTAGTGGCTTCTTGGGGAGCATTGTGCCTCCACACCGCTCCAAACGGAGATTTGCATCCTCAAGGGTGTGAACTTCGGGATACATCGTCGTCTCCGCGTGCCTCGGTTATCTCTTACCCGAGCCCTTTACTTATGCATTTCACTTTGTGATAGCCATATTGTTCTTTGTTATATATCTTGCTATCACATAGTTGCTTATCTTGCTTAGCATAAGTTGTTGGTGCACATGGGTGAGCCTAGTTGTTTTAGGTTTGTGCTTGACAAATTAACCGCTAGGTTTATTCCGCATTTTTTCAAGCCTAAACCGTAATTATTTAAAGTGCCTATTCACCCCCCCCCCCTCTAGGCAACATCCTCGATCTTTCAATCGTCTCTCAGGTATTTCTCGTGCTACCTGTATGTCGACAATGATCTTTTATCTTCGTAACACACTGATGGTACTCTCTCCCTCGACCTTCATCACTCTATCTCTCTCTAAGTACATCTCGCTCCCTGCTATGTGTCTCTAACTATGATTCTCCATGTGGAATCTCTTTCTCTCACACAAACACAAAACTTTGTCTCCCGGGGTCTCATTTCTCTCTACTATTCCCATGTGTGCCACTCGCACACCCCTCATACAGAGATGTCTTTCGCTCCTTAGATATGAGAACCTACGACTCTTCCTCTTAAATATCTCTTTCTCACACATAAACACAATCTCTGTCTCCCAGGGTCTCATATTTCTCCATTGTTCTCTTGTATGTCGCTCACACACACTCTTTCTCCCTAGAGATATCTTGCGTTCCCTCATATGTCTCTCTCTAGCTATCACTCTCGTTGTGAAATATCTTTCTCTCTCGCAGACACAAAACTCCGTCTCTCGGGATCTCATTTCTCTCTGATATCTGTTTGTATGTGACTCACATGCACCCTCTCTCTATCTCACTCACACTCACACACATAACTCAGCCTTCTGATCCACTCGACTCCTATCTCTAACACACACTAGCTAGCATGTTCTTTCTATTTATCTGTTTCTCCATCAACCTTCTTTATCGCCCTCACTCTTGATTCCTATCACGCACACTACATATGTTTCTCTCTACATGCAGTCAAGTGCCCTCTCACACACATATATAACTTCACCCTCTGAACCACCCGACGGCCATCTCCAGCACCCAAACTAGCAGATGTCCCTCTAGCTAGCATCTCCATCTCTGTATCTATCTGTAGTTTCTCCGTCAACATTTCTTTCTCGCACGGAGTCTTGCTTCCTATCACCCACACTATATATGTCTCACCATACATATGCATTTATAGGTTGATCTCTTTTGCACAATCGTTGTGCCTCACTCCCTTTGCTCGCCATAGATGCATGCTCCAACCCATGCCACTATCTCTTAAAGATAAAAACACATGCTCAATTGTCGGGCCTTCTTCCCTGCATTCTCACATGCATGCATATTGTCATACCGATCTGTCTCTCCCAAGTCGTTAATCTTATGACTTATGTCTTCTTTCTTTTATCTCGATCATGCGCGCGCACACACACACACACATCCCATGTATACATGTATACCTCTCACACATGGACGTTCAAGGTCTCTATGTCTCCATGCGTAGTTAATTACCCTCAATCCTAACGCCACATCAAATCGTTCTCCTCTTTTGTGCACATAACTTCCGCCTGGATGGGTAAAACACACGCTCACACTTGACAATCTCCTTCTAGCTACCCCCCCCCCCCCCCGCCGCCGCCTCTCACTCTTCCCCTATATCCCCGAAACCAATAAGACCATCCCTTTGTTTAATTCCCGCATACATGCACCATCGATATATAGTAGTCTTCCTCGGCGTCTCTTGAACAAACACGTTCTCTCGATGTCGACTCCTCTCACGCGAACCTTCTCTTCCCTCTCTACGGGCATTTTCTCTCTCGCACCCCATCGTTGGTGGCCTCTGCCATACACATCACCTCTCTATGATGAAGCCATGCACACTTAAATTACATCCACCACAGAGGACCCCGCGACACACACACACACACACACACGCACCCCCCCACACGCACACTAAGACTCCATCTCTCTCTCTCTCTCTCACAAACACACACACGCACGCACGCATGCACGCACACCCAACCTCCCCCCCACACACACACACACTAAGACTCCATCTCTCTCTCTCTCTCTCTCTCTCACACACACACACAAACTAAGACTCCATCTCTCTCTCTCTCTCTCTCTCTCTCTCTCACACACACACACACACACACCCCACACACACACTAAGACTCCATCTCACACACACATGCTCTAGGAGGAGTATTTGTTCCTACCACCCTTCATCCAACCTTACCCGTATGATAAACAATCACCTTTATTTACTTGCATAACATGGACAAATTCCACTTTACTTTAGTAGTCAGCAAACTTATCATCTGTACCCTTATAAAAAAATGAGTTGGCGATGATGGTGTGCCTGCCATCTTGCAATACAGACCGTATGATCTATATCTGACAGATAGAAAGCAAACTAAGATAATTTAGGGAGTCCTGGACTAGGGGGTGTCCGGACAGCCGGACTATCATCGTCCGCCGGACTCCAAGACTACGAAGATACAAGATTGAAGACTCCGTCCCGTGTCCAGATGGGACTTTCCTTGGCATGGAAGGCAAGCTTGGTGATACGGATATGTAGATCTCCTACCATTGTAACTGACTCTGTGTAACCCTAGCCTCCTCCGGTGTCTATATAAACCGGAGGGCTTTAGTCCATAGGACGCAACATACATTACAACAATCATACCATAGGCTAGCTTTAGGGTTTAGCCTCCTTGATCTCGTGGTAGATCCACTCTTGTACTACCCATATCATCAATATTAATCAAGCAGGACGTAGGGTTTTACCTCCATCAAGAGGGCCCGAACCTGGGTAAAACATCGTGTCCCTTGTCTCCTGTTACCATCCGCCTAGATGCATAGTTCGAGACCCCCTACCCGAGATCCGCCGGTTTTGACACCGACATTGGTGCTTTCATTGAGAGTTCCTCTGTGTCATCGCCGATAGGAAGGATGCCTCCACCCGTCTTCAAAGACGGTGTTTTCGCCAAAGGGGCCTTGGCCGCCGGCCAAACTATCCGGCTAGGTGGTTTTCTTATGACCGCCTGTCCGGCCATCGCTTCGGCAATGACTTCTCAAGTCGTCAGAAGCAATCTTCGCGTCAGCTCGAAATCTGCCGAACAGTTGGATCCAATAGAGCTCTCGTCTGTTAACGAGCTCTTGGATCGCATCGCCGCCCTGGGAGTCGCTACGGACTACAATCAGATTGGGCTTAAAACCGATTTGAGAGAGATTAACTCTCCCCAGGCCACCCACCACGTCGCAGTGGTAGAGGAGCAATACGGCAACTCTTCGCCTATATTGAAAACTAGTCACGTCCGGATTCCCGAACCCTCCATGCCGGATTTCCGCGGAGGGGCGGACTTCGATCGAGCATTGAACTTAAAACCATGCATCGCTCCGGACTCGCTGGATCGTGTCCAGCAACCCAAGCTTCCGAATTCGGAAACTCCTCGGCCTTTGAGCCCCAAGATGGGCAGGGATCTGGATTTTAGTCCACCCACCCGCCCAGACATATGCGATCTATCTCTAATACGGCAAGAGCCCGCTGAAACAGTACATCACTACTGGGCCAGATTCCTCCTGGTTATGGACAGGATAAAGGACTGCCGAGAGGAAAACGCAATCTCAATCTTCTGCAATAATTGCATGGACAAGGGAATATTGAACGCCATCGATCGTCGTAAAATTACACGCTTCACCGATCTGGCGTCCATAGTACGAAAGTACTGTGCAATGGAGAGTTTCCGGAAAACCGAAAACCAATTTTGGAATAATCCGGCCCCAACCCCAGTCCGCAACAAAAGGGTGCCTCACACTCAGGCCCCAGATGCAAAAACAAAAAAGCAAAAACCCAATAAGGGGCACGGAACCGTACAGGAGGGATGGCTCAATGGACCCTGTAAGCTTCATAGTACAGAGGGAGCCGTCCCAACACATAACCTTCGAGCATGTTGGATACTACGGCAGGTGGCCAAAAGTGGCGAGGAGCTTTTAGCCCCGGAAAACCACTCCAACAATACCGGTACGGTATCAACAGTCTTCGAGACCTTCGCATCAAACAATATGCGAAAACGAACAATCCGCGGACTCGCCGAAGTCTACCAAGTAGCAACAGCAAATCCATGGAGTGACACGGCCATCACCTTCAACGCTAGCGACGAACCTAAATTCTGAACAGCTCGAGCACCAGCCGCACTGGTGCTTAGTCCCATAGTGGATGGCTTTCGTCTTACAAAGGTCCTCATGGATGGCGGCAGCGGACTAAACCTCATATATGAGGAAACTCTTGAAAAAATGGAAATAGACTGGAGCCGTATTGAGCGAAGCAGCACAACCTTCAGAGGAATAATCCCCAGCCGAGAAGCGCGCTGCACCAGAAAAATCACACTCGATGTGTTGTTCGGCTCGCCGGACAATTATAGATCCAAAGAAGTCACGTTCCAAGTGGCCTTAGCGGATATCACGCTATATTAGGACGGGAGGCATTCACAATTTTTCAAGCAGTACCTCATTACGGGTACATGAAGCTCAAAATGCCTGGGCCCGGCGGAATAATCACTCTCGCTAGTGATCCGGACACAGCACTCCGCGCCGAAAACAACACAGCCGCACTAGCCCTGGAGGCACTATCCGAAGCCTTAGCAGCAGAAGAACTCACCGCGCTGCGCTCTACGGTGAACAGGGACGATGTGATACTCGATAAAAGATCCAAGTCCACCTCCTTCAAACCAGCAGATGAAATAATAAAATTCCAGGTCCATCCAACGGACCCAACAAAGATGGCCTCCATTGGGGCACAATTGAACCCCGAGACGCCGCACTGCATGATTTCCTTCAGGAAAATTGGGACATCTTCGCCTGGCATCCTTCGGATATGCCCGGAATCCCACGCAGGTTGGCAGAACACAGCCTAAACATCCTCAAAGGATTTAAGCTAGTCAAACAGGCTCTTCGACGATTTTCCGAACCCAAAAGACAGGCAATGGGAGAAGAGCTAGCCAAACTATTGGAAGCCGGATTCATCAGAGATATCAAACATTCGGATTGGCTAGCAAATCTGGTAATGGTACCAAAGAAGGACAAATCCTGGCGCCTCTGTGTCGATTTTAAAGACCTCAATAAGGCTTGCCCAAAGGACCCCTTCCCTCTCCCCCGCATCGACCAAATTATCGATGCTACCACAGGGCACGATTCGTTGTGCTTCCTCGATGCATACTCTGGCTATCATCAAATCAAGATGGCGGAAGCAGACCAAGCCGCAACGGCATTCATCACTCCATACGGACCATTCTGCTTCAACACGATGCCCTTCGGACTTAGAAATGCCAGCGCAACATATCAGCGCATGATTCAAACATGTCTGGCGACCCAGATCGGCAAAACAGTCGAGGCATACATAGACGACGTAGTCGTCAAAACAAAACACGTCGAAACTCTAGTAGACGATTTGAGGCTCACATTCGACAACCTCAGAGCATATGACATCAAGCTGAATCCGGAAAAATGCGTTTTCGGCGTACCAGCAGGAAAGCTGCTGGGCTTCATTGTATCCGGTAGAGGAATTGAAGCAAACCCGGCTAAAATCCGAGCTCTGTCACAGTTGGATATTCCAAAAGACCTCAAACAGATACAAAAATTAACAGGATGCGTGGCAGCTTTAAGCCGCTTTATCTCCCATCTAGGAGAAAAGGCATTGCCCCTCTATCGCCTCCTCAGACGCACCGAACACTTCGAGTGGACGGATGCTGCCACTGCCGGACTCGAAGAAATAAAGGCCATATTGGCAACAAATCTGGTCCTGGCTGCGCCCAATCTAGGCGAACCAATGTTATTATACATCGCAGCAACGCAAAAAGTCGTAAGTGCGGTACTCGTCGTCGAACGAGAGACAGAAGGGCATAAATTCCCTCTTCAAAAACCAGTGTATTATGTATCCACTGTGTTAACTCCCTGCAAATCACGTTACCCACACTATCAGAAGATAGCGTATGCGGTGTTCATGGCATCCCGGAAGCTCCGACACTACTTTCAAGAGTGTTCGATAACAGTGGCCTCCGAAGTACCACTCAATGACATCATAAATAACCGTGACGCAACGGGCAGGATAGCAAAATGGGCCATTGAGCTCTTACCATTCGATATAACTTACAAACCTTGACGAGCTATAAAGTCACAAGTTTTGGCTGACTTCGTCGCTGAATGGACCGAAGCCGAACTCCCTAAAGAGTACGATGCATACTCCAATTGGGTTATGCACTTCGACGGCTCTAAAATGTTGGCCGGACTGGGAGCTGGCGTCGTATTGACGTCCCCAACTGGGGACACAGTCCAGTATGTACTTCAAATAATGTACACCGACTCCAACAATGCAGCCGAATACGAGGCCCTGTTACATGGTCTCCGGATGGCAGTCTCCATGGGCATTCAACGCCTAGAGGTGCGCGGGGATTCAAACCTTGCAATATCCCAAATAAATGGAGACTTTGACGCCAAGGATCCGAAAATGGCAGCATATCGCAACGCTGTCCTAAAAATGTCAGCTCGGTTTGAAGGACTCGAATTCCATCACATAGCCCGAGATAATAACCACGCGGCCGACGTACTGGCACGCATCGGTGCAAAACGTGATGCCGTCCCTCCAAATATCTTCCTGGAACGGCTCTTCAAGCCATCCGTACTATGGGAAGAGGAGCCCGGAAGCGACAAACCGGAAAAAACCGCGCCAATCGGCGATTCAGCCGATGACATAACACCTTCAGCCCACGACATAATGGCAGTAATCGCCCCGTGGACAGAACCATTCCTAGCCTACTTGCTTAGGCAGGAACTTCCCGAAGACCAAAACGAGGCCCGCTGCATAGTCCGGCGGTCGAAAGCCTACAAGGTCCATGAGGGAGAACTTTATAAGAAAAGTACAACCGGAGTCCTTCAAAGGTGTATCTCCGAAGAGGAAGGGCGAAACCTCCTGGCTGAAATCCATGCCGGACTAGGCGGACACCACGCAGCAGCCCGGGCCCTTGTAGGAAAGGCATTCCGTACAGGATTTTATTGGCCGACGGCCCGGGCAGATGCCCAGGACTTAGTCCAAAGATGTGTTGGTTGTCAGCTCTTTGCTAATCAGAGCCATATGCCGCCCACCGCCCTCAAAACCATACCCATTACCTGGCCGTTCGCGGTCTGGGGGCTTGATATGGTTGGACCCCTTAAAGGGGGAACCCACAAGCAAAGGTACCTATTGGTCATGGTGGATAAATTTACCAAATGGATAGAGGCCAAACTGGTCAAGACGGCAGAGTCCGGACCAGTGATAGACTTTATATCCGGGGTAGTACACCGTTACGGAGTCCCCCACAGCATCATCACCGACAACGGCACGAACTTCACAGCCGACGAGGTTAAGTCATGGTGCAAAAATATGGGCATCAAGCTCGACTATGCTTCAGTCTATCACCCTCAAACCAACGGTCAAGTGGAACGAGCAAATGGTCTGATAATGAGCGGCATTAAACCCAGACTAGTGCGGTCACTTACTAAATCTGACACGCACTGGGTCGAGGAGCTCGACTCCGTACTCTAGGGGCTGTGGACAACGCCTAACCGCACTACTAGATTCACACCATTCTTTATGGTCTACGGCGCAGAGGCAGTCTTGCCCTGCGACATTATTCATGACTCACCTCGAGTGCGCATGTACAAAGAAAGAGAGGCCGAGTTGGATCGGCAGGACAGCTTGGACACATTGGAGGAAGAACGCGACGACGCCAAGGCTCGTTCCGCATTCTATCAGCAGCAGGCCCGAAGATACCAAAGCAGAGAAATACGGGCCAAGACTTACAACGTTGGTGAACTAGTTCTACGCCTGCCGGACAAGAAAAAGGACAAGCTCAAGCCCAAATGGGAGGGCCCCTTCATTATCGATCAAGTCCTGACCCGCGGAGCATACTGTCTACGAAATGCGTCGGATAACCGACTCGAGCCGAACCCATGGAACGCAGCCCGCCTCCGAAGATTCTATGCCTAGCGCCGGACTAAGAGTTCGTCCCCTTCCTCCGTCCAAATTTTTACACTTCGGTTGTCTTTTGTTTCTCTTTTCATTACCTTTTTACTACAAAGCCCGTAAGGGCCTACTTTCGCATTGTTCGCATACACTTGATGTGCCATCCGCACTCATTATACCTGGGGGCTTCTTTTACAGAAGCTCAATTATAAGGGTCTCATGCCCAGCACATGTGTCAAGCTTCCACATGTACCTTTTACTCACCACTATATGCATCGATATGACTTAAGTTTTGGCCAAGCTGGGTTGCCTGGCTCCTGTGCTTACCCCTACGTTCCCGATTGTTCGGCTAGGAGGTAAAGGGAGCACCTCTGCGATTGTTACTGCCGGGGTCAGCCGGATGTGTACCTCAGACTGGGTGAAGCCGAAAGCTAGCGTTCTTAAGGGAATATTCGGTCGGTGACTTAAAAGATGATTTTTTACCTACTCATTTATCCGCCCCCAGATGATTTTCTGCTTTTTTCGCAGTCCGGACATGCACTTTAGGGCATGCCTCCCAGGGAAAGGAACCCTTAACGGAACTATTCTCCCTGGAAGATGTTTCTTACTAACCATGTAATATAACATAACTAGTTGGGCACTTGTCTGATAAAGCACTAATGACCCCTACGCCTGGTCTCCATGCATACCTCGGTTGTTTCTTAACCAAAAAGGTATTCGGACACACTCCGGACTCTAGGGTCCCGAGGTCGAAGCGAAAAGGTCGGCAAAGACAAACGATCTACAATCCGGCTAGAAGGCATTTCACATGTCACTTTAAGGGAAAGCATACATTGTCAAATTTACTGATTGTATTCCTCCTCAATCCCGTCTAACAGGTTGTCTAACTTACAGTCCCGTTGGGAAAATTTAGCAGCCAACTCTACTTGGCTGTATATTAAACTCACAGGGATCTCCTTCCCATCGGGCCCCACCGGTCCAACTTCGGCCATGTGGTTGGGATCCGCCTTCTTGTAACGCGTCTTCACCATGGCCCAAGCCTCTCTGGCACCTTGACGGCAAGCCGAAATCTTCCACAAACGGAAGCGCTGCCGCACTCCCTGAAGCTTCTCTGCAAGCTCCCCAAGGCCCTCGGGTAGGGAGAGGGCTGGCCATAAAGCCTGGACGACGCCGCTCATTGCCTGCCGAACTCGTTCGAGCAGTTGCAACAGCTCGGGAAGTTGATCACCCGTTGATATGGGCATCTCCTCTGCAGGGCGACCTGTGAGTATACCTACAAGACATATTATGTCAATTTACTTCCTCGCCGAACTCTTATTTTCAAAGGAGTTCGCTCAAGCACTTACTATAAATGTCGCGACGAAGCCGCTGATTCTCCTTAACGGAGCTGGACAGCCCGGCTCGAGCGCCTTTCAGCTCTTCTCCGAGCTTGGCGTTGGCATCCTGGAGCTTGTTCCTTTCTTGCTGTACCCTATTCAGCACCCTCTCGCCGGCCTTTAGCAGGCGTAGTAATTCTTGCCTGTCCGGATCTTGTCCGGCGGCACCTGCAATGTCACTATTAGACTTGCGCACACGCCGCATAGCGCTTATATTTATTAATAAAAATGTGTTACCAGGAGGGGTCTCTGCGTCTCCTCCTGCGGAAGCAAGTGCGGCCTCAAGTTGGGCCTTGCATTCTTGCAGCTCCTGGGACAGCTGGGCATTCTTCTCTATAAGAGCCTGCGTTTCAAATGATCCTTAAATCAGTTAACATAACTACTTTAAGTCTCGGGGGCTACTGGTGTATATAACCATTAAAATTCCCTTACCCGTATGTCTTTCACATACTGCTCCGTGGCTCTGGTAAAACCATCTTGAGCGGCACGGAGGTGCGCGTCCCCTGCGTTAAAGGCGTCCAATGCCTCAGGGGAGAAGCACGCTTCACGAAACACCGTCCGGCGGCGCTTATGGTTCATGGCGCTCTCCACCTCAGACTTGGTGGCGGACAGTCTGTCGGTGTCCTCTGTTGGAGGAGGATCCGGCCCGCGTCTTGCGCTTGCCTCCCCCTCCAGGCCGGGCGCTGGAGCCTGGCCGGTATAGGTTGGATCGGCAACTTCCACGCCCGCAGTCCGGCGAGCGCTTTTTCTCCTATAAAGATCATGAGCACTCAGACGCTTCCTAGGAACGTTGCTCTGAAAATTTAAAATACGAGCTATACCTTTGCGGCGACGTTTCAGTCCGTGTCGCGCTCCTTTTCCGCCTGCTGGTCCGGACTGGCCTTTGTTGGTCAGCCACCGCGGGCCCGGCTTCCCGCCCTGAGGGCACTTCCTGTAAAACACCATCGTTCGCGAAGGTCAGAAATAGGCAAGGAAGAGATAATGGTGTCCGGGCCTCGGTCACAGTCACCTGGGAAGCCGGATACAGTCCGGGGTAGTCCGTCGTAATGGCGACCAAAGCATTGTCCATGCTGAGCTGGTGAAACACCCCGTCGATCAGCTCCACCTTGATGTCCGGATCCTCTTCAGAGGCCGGATCCAGGGATCTTTCTGGATCCTCGGGTTGCGGAGCGGGACTTACCATGTCCTCCACAGTCCGGCGTAGATCCTGCGCCGAAGATGTAATGTAAGAAGCCTAAACTTTGAAAGCATGGGTTGAGCCCTTGAAAGGTTCGCTTACCCATCCTCTAGGGTTGATCATGGAAAACCCATTCAAAGGGTTCGTTCGAAGGAAGTCCTCCTTCTCCCCCTTGTACAGGCTGGACAGGATCTCCACCAGATCCTCGGTCGAATCCGGCCCTTTGCGGCCATGACGGGTGGCATCGTCTTCCCCGTTGAAATCCCACATGGGGTGGCCTCTATATTGCAATGGCTGTACCCCCCGCATGATGCATGTCGCCATGACTCCGATCATGGTCAAACTAGAATGGGCCATTAATCTTATTCGGCCCATCAAGTAATGGACGCTCTTGTCTTCCTCCAATCGGGGGCTCCGTGGGCGCCAGCTGAGGCGTTTCTTCAAAGGAGCAGCACTAAACTCCGGGAGGCCGATCCGGACTGGGTCCGGCAGCGGAGCGTCTCCTATGTAAAACCACTCTGAAGGCCAGTCTTCGAATGCCTTCGTGGGAGTACGGGATGGGTATCCGGTCCCGGCAATGCGCCAAATTTCGGCGCCGCCCACTTGATATATGGAACCCTCGTGGGAATGGGGTACGAGGCAGAACAGCCTCTTCCACAATGCAAAATGGGGCTCAATGCCCAGGAATAGCTCGCAAAGAGCTACGTAGCCCGCGATATGCAGGACAAAGGCGGGCGTGAGGTGGTGGAGCTGGAGTCAGTAGAACTCCAGGAGCCCGTGGAGGAACGGATGTATTGGGAATCCGAGTCCCCTTATCAGATAAGGGACGAAGCATACTCGCTCCCCTTTATTGGGGCTTGGGGTAGCCTCCGCTTGCCTCTTACCTTGATAAGTAACCAGTCCGGCTCGGACTGGGACCATGAAGGCCGGAGGGAGATATCCCCCCGCTTGGAGCTTCGCTAGCTCGTTGTGCGAAACAGAGCACCTCCTCCAATCCCCTGGCGGTGGGCTGGGAGCGCGAGAAGAGGAGCCGCGTCGACGGTCCATGATGGAATGGATTTTTAGGTCAAGGGCGCTCCGATGAACTATTCGCGGGAGGAAGCTGGTGTGGTTTGGATCTGGATTTTCGCCTCTTTTGTAGGCGAACGACTCGCACGACTAGGGGGTGAAACATAAAAAGATACCCTGGCTTTTCGCATTCGTGCGACGCGTGTAAAAAGGCCATTATTGGGCGTAAAAGCCGAGAAACACAGTATTTATGATAAAGCCGGACACTGTTCAGCAGGTACATGGAACTTCAAGGGAGAACCCGCCTTGCAACGCCGAAGACTATATACGCGCTGGACTTATCGTCATTGAAGCCTGGTTCGGGGGCTACTGAGGGAGTCTTGGACTAGGGGGTGTCCGGACAGCCGGACTATCATCGTCCGCCGGACTCCAAGACTATGAAGATACAAGATTGAAGACTCCGTCCCGTGTCCGGATGGGACTTTCCTTGGCGTGGAAGGCAAGCTTGGCGATACGGATATGTAGATCTCCTACCATTGTAACCGACTCTGTGTAACCCTAGCCTCCTCCGGTGTCTATATAAATCGGAGGGCTTTAGTCCGTAGGACACAACATACATTACAACAATCATACCATAGGCTAGCTTTAGGGTTTAGCCCCCTTGATCTCGTGGTAGATCCACTCTTGTACTACCCATATCATCAATATTAATCAAGCAGGACGTAGGGTTTTACCTCCATCAAGAGGGCCCAAACCTGGGTAAAACATCGTGTCCCTTGTCTCCTGTTACCATCCGCCTAGACGCACAGTTCGGGACCCCCTACCCGAGATCCGCTGGTTTTGACACCGACAATAATTTTACAAAAGATACCCGCACCTCTCTCCACATCATTATCCCCCACAACCTCATTGCTCAGCAATTAAAAAAGGAATAAGTCTCTAGAACAATCTAGCATGCATGGTGGCCGCTGCCGCCTGCCGGCGCCGTCCATCCCCATGCCTCCGCCCATTCCGACCACCAGTCACCACCATGCTCCACTCCTCCTCGCCTTATCTCTCATCTTTCATTTTTTCGATGACATTCTCGAGATACCAGTTTTCCGATAAAATTCTCGAGATATCATTAGTTTTTACACATGGGATTACTCCTGCATGGGTCAATCACAATAGGTGTTTTGTAAAAAAAATGCATATTGATGTTCCGTGCAATGCATGAGAATCTTGCTTGTAATTACATAACGCAAATCACGAGCAGGAAGTGACATTTTTTTGCCACAACCACGTTAACATGGCCATGTAAATCACTAGCTAAAGTAAATACCATTATACTTATATCCCGATGCAAAAGGTTGAGTACATGTCCGAAGAGTAGAGTTGCACACACGCACTCTGTCTCTCAGAATCTCTCTCTTACACACATCAGTTACGTGACGCCCACTTAAGCAGACACGTATGTTACAATTTGTGCACCCGCGGGTACACGTGATGTTGCGCATTTATTTAAGCCGGAAGGCGAACCCAAATAGTAGCTGCATTCATTCCCCTCCCGCCGCCTCTTCTCTGGTCGCTGTCACCCGGTAGCCATGGCCTGGCCGAAGGTAACAACATACGCCATACTCCCACCGAAGCGGCGCTTTAATATGGAAATTTTAGTGGTCATGCATGCATCTTTTTGTGCTAGCACTCCTATATAAGGGTTGACCGGTCGATTCCTGTGGACGTGCGCGGGCGGTGGAAGAGGAAGGAGAAGGGAAGCGGGCTATGGAGTAACGTTTTTTACCACAATTTCTTAGGAAACTGAGTGCAATAATTGAGTAGTTTTGCAAACTACCAGTACTACACCTGAAATGGTTCAAAACCTATACTCCCTTGCCAGCGCGCACTTCCCGCGTGAAACAGTCAGCGTTGCCCTGGAGCATCAGTGCCGCATTAATGCCCGGCCAGAGTGGAGGCGACCTCTCACTGGTGCCGACTTTGAAGTGATGCAATGGCCGAGAGAGCGCCGCTTCCCGGTGCACGCGACTGCTCTGCGTCGAGACTGGCCATAGGCCCTGTTTGGATCCATGGTTTAGAGTTAGTTTGAGCTAGTTGGGGCTCAAATAGCCCTAAAGTATCCAAGCATGAGGGTTTAAATTGGAGCAAGTTGCACCGAACCCACCAAAAAAACTATCCCACCCAAGAGGTGCTAACTGGAGATAGTTCTCATTGGGACCACTGAGAAATCACTTTTCTCTCTCCATCAAGTGCATTTATTGTCAATCTAACCCTGTCACCCAAACACCTCTTTGGCTACAGTTAGTTCTGTTGGGGAACGTTGCATAAAATAAAAAATTTCCTACGTTCACCAAGATCAATCTATGGAGTCATCTAGCAACGAGAGAGGGGAGTGCATCTACATCCCCTTGTAGATCGCGTGCGGAAGCGTTCAAGAGAACGGGGTTGAGGGAGTCGTACTCGTCGTGATCCAAATCACCGGAGATCCTAGCGCCAAACGGACGGCACCTCCGCGTTCAACACACGTACGGTTGGGAAGACGTCTCCTCCTTCTTGATCCAGCAAGGGGGAAGGAGAGGTTGATGAAGATCCAGCAGCACGACAGCGTGGTGGTGGATGCAGCTGTGAACACAGCAGGGCTTCGCCAAGCTTCTGCGAGAGGGAGAGGTGTAGTAGGGGAGAGGGAGGCGCCAAGACTTGGGGTGCGGCTGCCCTCCCCCCCTTTATATAGGCCCCCTGGGGGGCGCGTCCCTAGGAGATTGGATCTCCAAAGGGGGGCGGCGGCCAAGGGGGTGGCTTGCCCCCCAAGGCAAGTGGAGGCGCCCCCCCACCCTAGGGTTTCCAACCCTAGGCGCAGGGGGGCCCAAGGGGGGCGCACCAGCCCACCAGGGGCTGGTTCCCCTCCCCACTTCAGCCCACGGGGCCCTCCGGGATAGGTGGCCCAACCCGGTGGACCCCCGGGACCCTTCCGGTGGTCCCGGTACAATACCGGTAACCCCCGAAACTTTCCCGATGGCCGAAACTGCACTTCCTATATATAATTCTTCACCTCCGAACCATTCCGGAACTCCTCGTGACGTCCGGGATCTCATCCGGGACTCCGAACAACTTTCGGGTTACTACATACTCATATCTCTACAACCCTAGCATCACCGAACCTTAAGTGTGTAGACCCTACGGGTTCGGAAGACATGCAGACATGACCGAGACGCCTCTCCGGTCAATAACCAACAGCGGGATCTGGATACCCATGTTGGCTCCCACATGCTACTCGATGATCTCATCAGATGAACCACGATGTCGAGGATTCAATCAATCCCATATTCAATTCCCTTTCTCAATCGGTACGTTACTTGCCCGAGACTCGATCGTCGGTATCCCAATACCTCGTTCAATCTCGTTACCGGCAAGTCACTTTACTCGTACCATAATGCATGATCCCGTGACCAGACACTTGGTCACATTGAGCTCATTATGATGATGCGTTACCGAGTGGGCCCAGAGATACCTCTCCGTCATACAGAGTGACAAGTCCCAGTCTCGATTCGTGCCAACCCAACAGACACTTTCGGAGATACCCGTAGTGCACCTTTATAGTCACCCAGTTACGTTGTGACGTTTGGCACACCCAAAGCACTCCTACGGTATCCGGGAGTTGCACAATCTCATGGTCTAAGGAAATGATACTTCACATTTGGAAAAGCTCTAGCGAAACGAACTACACGATATTTGTGCTATGCTTATGATTGGGTCTTGTCCATCACATCATTCTCCTAATGATGTGATCCCGTTATCAATGACATCCACTGTCCATAGTCAGGAAACCATGACTATCTGTTGATCAACGAGCTAGTCAACTAGAGGCTCACTAGGGACTTGTTGTGGTCTATGTATTCACACATGTATTACGATTTCCGGATAATACAATTATAGCATGAACAATAGACAATTATCATGAACAAAGAAATATAATAATAACCATTTTATTATTGCCTCTAAGGCATATTTCCAACAGTCTCCCACTTGCACTAGAGTCAATAATCTAGTTATATTGTGATGCATCGAACACCCATTGCGTTCTGGTGTTGATCATGTTTTGCTCTAGGGAGAGGTTTAGTCAACGGATCTGCTACATTCAGATCCGTATGTACTTTACAAATATCTATGTCTCCATCTTGGACATTTTCACGAATGGAGTTGAAGCGACGCTTGATGTGCCTGGTCTTCTTGTGAAACCTGGGCTCCTTGGCAAGTGCAATAGCTCCAGTGTTGTCACAGAAGAGTGTGATCGGCCCCGACGCAATGGGTATGACTCCTAGGTCGGTGATGAACTCCTTCACCAAGATAGCTTCATGTGCTGCCTCCGAGGCTGCCATGTACTCCGCTTCACATGTAGATCCCGCCACGACCCTCTGCTTGCAACTGCACCAGCTTACTGCCCCACCATTCAAAATATACATGTATCCGGTTTGTGACTTAGAGTCATCCAGATCTGTGTCGAAGCTAGCGTCGACGTAACCCTTTACGACGAGCTCTTCGTCACCTCCATATACGAGAACCATATCCTTAGTCCTTTTCAGGTACTTAAGGATGTTCTTGACCGCTGTCCGGTGTTCCATGCCGGGATTACTTTGGTACCTTCCTACAAAACTTACGGCAAGGTTTATATCAGGTCTGGTACAGGTCATGGCATACATGATAGACCCTATGGCTGAGGCATAGGGGATGACACCCATCTTTTCTCTATCTTCTGCTGTGGTCGGGCATTAAGCCGAGCTCAATTTCACACCTTGCAACACAGGCAAGAACCCCTTCTTGGACTGATCCATATTGAACTTCTTCAATATCTTATCAAGGTATGTGCTTTGTGAAAGACCTATGAGGCGTCTTGATCTATCTCTATAGATTTTGATGCCTAATATGTAAGCAGCTTCTCCAAGGTCCTTCATTGAAAAACACTTATTCAAGTAGGCCTTAATGATGTCCAAAAGTTCTATATCATTGCCCGTCAAAAGTATGTCATCCACATATAATATGAGAAATGCTACAGAGCTCCCACTCACTTTCTTGTAAACGCAGGCTTCTCCATAAGTCTGCATAAACCCAAACGATTTGATCATCTCATTAAAGCGAATGTTCCAACTCCGAGATGCTTGCACCAGCCCATAGATGGAGCGCTGGAGCTTGCATACCTTGTTAGCATTCTTAGGGTCGACAAAACCTTCCGTCTGCATCATATACAGTTCTTCCTTAAGGTGACCGTTAAGGAATGCCATTTTGACGTCCATTTGCCATATCTCATAATCATATTATGCGGCAATTGCTAACATGTTCGGACAAACTTCAGCTTCGCTACGGGAGAGAATGTCTCATCGTAGTCAATCCCTTGAACTTGTCGATAACCCTTAGCGACAAGTCGAGCTTTATATATGATAACATTACCATCTGCGTCCGTCTTCTTCTTAAAGATCCATTTGTTTTCTATCGCTCGCCGATCATCGGGCAAGTCTGTCAAAGTCCACACTTTGTTTTCATACATGGATCCTATCTCGGATTGCATGGCTTCAAGCCATTTGTTGGAATCTGGGCCCGCCATCACTTCTTCATAGTTCGAAGGTTCACCGTTGTCTAACAACATGATTTCCAAGACAGGGTTGCCGTACCACTCTGGTGCGGAACGTGTCCTTGTGGACCTTCGAAGTTCAGTAGGAGCTTGATCCGAAGTATCTTGATCATCATCATTAACCTCCTCTCTTGTCGGTGCAGGCACCACAGGAACATCTTCCTGAGTTGCGCTACTCACCGTTTCAAGAGGTAGTACTTCATCAAGCTCCACTTTCCTCCCACTTAATTCTTTCGAGAGAAACTCTTTCTCCAGAAAGGACCCGTTCTTGGCAACAAAGATCTTGCCCTCAGATCTTAAGTAGAAGGTATACCCAATGGTTTCCTTAGGGTATCCTATGAAGACGCATTTTTCCGACTTGGGTTCGAGCTTCTCAGGTTGAAGTTTCTTGACATAAGCATCACATCCCCAAACTTTTAGAAACGACAGCTTAGGTTTCTTCCCAAACCATAATTCATACGGTGTCGTCTCAATGGATTTAGAAGGTGCCCTATTTAAAGTGAATGTAGCTGTCTCTAGAGCGTATCCCCAAAATGATAGCGGTAAATTGGTAAGTGACATCATAGACCGCACCATATCCAATAGAGTGCGATTACGATGTTCGGACACACCATTTCTCTGAGGTGTTCCAGGCGGCGTGAGTTGTGAAACAATTCCACATTTCCTTAAGTGCGTACCAAATTCGTGACTTAAATATTCACCCCCACGATCTGATCGTAAGAACTTTATCTTTCAGTCACGTTGATTCTCTACCTCATTCTGAAATTCCTTGAATTTTTCAAAGGTCTCAGACTTGTGTTTCATTAAGTAGACATACCCATATCTACTCAAGTCATCAGTGAGAGTGAGAACATAACGATATCCTCCGCGAGCCTCAACACTCATTGCACTGCACACATCAGTATGTATGATTTCCAATAAGTTGGTCGCTCGCTCCATTGTTCCGGAGAATGGAGTCTTGGTCATTTTGCCCATGAGGCATGGTTCGCATGTGTCAAACGATTCATAATCTAGGGACTCTAAAAGTCCATCAGCATGGAGCTTCTTCATGCGCTTGACACCAATGTGACCAAGGCGGCAGTGCCACAAGTATGTGGGACTATCGTTATCAACTTTACATCTTTTGGTATTCACACTATGAATATGTGTAACATTGCGCTCGAGATTCATTAAGAATAAACCATTCACCAGCGGGGAATGACCATAAAACATATCACTCATATAAATAGAACAACCATTATTCTCGGATTTAAATGAGTAGCCATCTCGAATTAAACGAGATCCTGATACAATGTTCGTGCTCAAAGCTGGTACTAAATAACAATTATTGAGGTTTAAAACTAATCTCGTAGGTAAATGTAGAGGTAGCGTGCCGACGGCGATCACATCGACCTTGGAACCATTCCTGATGCGCATCGTCACCTCGTCCTTCGCCAGTCTCCGCTTATTACGCAGCTCCTGCTTTGAGTTACAAATATGAGCAACCGCACCGGTATCAAATACCCAGGAGCTACTACGAGCACTGGTAAGGTACACATCGATTACATGTATATCACATATACCTTTGGTTTTGCCGGCCTTCTTGTCTGCTAAGTACTTGGAGCAGTTCCGCTTCTAGTGACCACTTCCCTTGCAATAAAAGCACTCAATCTCAGGCTTGGGTCCATTGTTTGACTTCTTCCCGGCAACTGGCTTACCGGGCGCGGCAACTCCCTTGCCATCCTTCTTGAAGTTCTTCTTACCCTTGCCTTTCTTCAACTTAGTGGTTTTATTCACCATCAACACTTGATGTTCCTTTTTGATCTCTACCTCTGCTGATTTCAGCATTGAATATACCTTAGGAATGGTCTTTTCCATCCCCTGCATATTGAAGTTCATCATCACAAAGCTCTTGTAGCTTGGTGGGAGCGACTGGAGGATTCTGTCAATGACCACGTCATCCGGGAGATTAACTCCCAGCTGAGTCAAGCGGTTGTGCAACCCAGACATCTTGAGTATGTGCTCACTAACAGAACTATTTTCCTCCATCTTACAGCTAAAGAACTTGTCAGAGACTTCATATCTCTCGACCCAGGCATGAGCTTGGAAAACCATTTTCAGCTCTTCGAACATCTCGTATGCTCCGTGTTGCGCAAAACGCTTTTGGAGCCCCGGTTCTAAGCTGTAAAGCATGCCCCACTGAACGAGGGAGTAATCATCAGCACGAGACTGCCAAGCGTTCATAACGTCTTGGTTCTCTGGGATTGGTGCTTCACCTAGCAGCGCTTCTAGGACATAATCTTTCTTGGCAGCTATGAGGATGATCCTCAGGTTCCGGACCCAGTCCGTATAGTTGCTGCCATCATCTTTCAGCTTGGTTTTCTCTAGGAACGCGTTGAAGTTGAGGTGGACATGAGCGTTGGCCATTTGATCTACAAGACATTTTGCAAAGGTTTTAGACTAAGTTCATGATAATTAAGTTCATCTAATCAAATTATTCAATGAACTCCCACTTAGACAGACATCCCTCTAGTCATCTAAGTGAAACATGATCTGAGTCAACTAGGCCGTGTCCGATCATCATGTGAGACGGACTAGTTAACATCGGTGAATATCTTCATGTTGATCGTATCTTCTATACGACTCATGCTCGACCTTTCGGTCTTCGTGTTCCGAGACCATGTCTGTACATGCTAGGCTCGTCAAGTCAACCTAAGTGTATTGCGTGTGTAAATCTGGCTTACACCCGTTGTATTCGAATGTTAGGATCTATCACACCCGATCATCACGTGGTGCTTCGAAACAACGAACCTTCGCAACGATGCACAGTTAGGGGGAACACTTTTCTTGAAATTATTTCGCGGGATCATCTTATTTAAGCTACCGTCGTTCTAAGCAAATAGGATGTAAAACATGATAAACATCACATGCAATCAAATAGTGACATGATATGGCCAATATCATATTGCTCCTTTGATCTCCATCTCCAGGGCGCCATGATCATCTTCGTCACCGACATGACACCATGATCTCCATCATCATGATCTCCATCATCGTGTCTTCATGAAGTTGTCACGCCAACGACTACTTCTACTTCTATGGCTAACGTGTTTAGCAATAAAGTAAAGTAATTTACATGGAGTTCTTCAATGACACGCAGGTCATACAAAAAATAAAGACAACTCCTATGGCTCCTGCCGGTTGTCATACTCATTGACATGCAAGTCGTGATTCCTATTACAAGAACATGATCATTTCATACATCACATATATCATTCATCACATCCTTTGGCCATATCACATCACAAAACACTTGCTGCAAAAACAAGTTAGACGTCCTCTAATTGTTGTTGCAAGTTTTTACGTGGCTTCTATAGGTGTTCTAGCAAGAACGTTTCTTACCTACGTAAAACCACAACGTGATTTGCCAACTTCTATTTACCCTTCATAAGGACCCTTTTCATCGGATCCGCTCCAACTGAAGTGGGAGAGACAGACACCCGCTAGCCACCTTATGCAACTAGTGCATGTCAGTCGGTGGAACCTGTCTCACGTAAGTGTACGTGTAAGGTCGGTCCGGGCCGCTTCATCCCACAATACCGTTGAAGCAAAATAAGACTAGTAGTGGCAAGAAAGTTGACAACATCTACGCCCACAACAAATTGTGTTCTACTCGTGCATAGTAACTACGCATAGACCTAGCCCATGATGCCACTACTGGGGAACGTTGCATAAAATAAAAAATTGCCTACGTTCACCAAGATCAATCTATGGAGTCATCTAGCAATGAGAGAGGGGAGTGCATCTACATACCCTTGTAGATCGGGTGTGGAAGCGTTTAAAAGAACGGGGTTGAGGGAGTCGTACTCGCCGTGATCCAAATCACCGGAGATCCTAGCGCCAAACAACTTTCGGGTTACTGCATACTCATATCTCTACAACCCTAGCGTCACCGAACCTTAAGTGTGTAGACCCTACGGGTTCGGAAGACATGCAGACATGACCGAGATGCCTCTCCGGTCAATAACAACAGCGGGATCTAGATACCCATGTTGGCTCCCACATGCTCCTCGATGATCTCATCAGATGAACCACGATGTCGAGGATTCAATCAATCCCGTATTCAATTTCCTTTGTCAATCGGTACGTTACTTGCCCGAGACTCGATCGTCGGTATCCCAATACCTCGTTCAATCTCGTTACCGGCAAGTCACTTTACTCGTACCGTAATGCATGATCCCATGACCAGACACTTGGTCACATTGAGCTCATTATGATGATGCATTACCAAGTGGGCCCAGAGATACCTCTCCATCATACGGAGTGACAAATCCCAGTCTCGATTCGTGCCAACCCAACAGACACTTTCAGAGATACCCGTAGTGCACCTTTATAGTCACCCAGTTACGTTGTGACGTTTGGCACACCCAAAGCACTCCTACGGTATCCGGGAGTTGCACAATCTCATGGTCTAAGGAAATGATACTTGACATTTGGAAAATCTCTAGCGAAACGAACTACACGATCTTTGTGCTATGCTTATGATTGGGTCTTGTCCATCACATCATTCTCCTAATGATGTGATCCCGTTATCAATGACATCCAATGTCCATAGTCAGGAAACCATGACTATCTGTTGGTCAACGAGCTAGTCAACTAGAGGCTCACTAGGGACTTGTTGTGGTCTATGTATTCACACATGTATTACGATTTCCGGATAATACAATTATAGCAAGTACAATAGACAATTATCATGAACAAGGAAATATAATAATAACCATTTTATTATTGCCTCTAGGGCATATTTCCAACAAGTTCAGGGTTAGTCATGAGTTAGTGTAACCTCTAGCTAAGTTAGAGTATCAAACAGGAGCAGTATAGGACATGCAAGTTGCTCAAAGCATACAGGCAAATTCGTACGTGAAAGGATTTTTTTCTCTTTTTGAAAACGGAACGTGAAAGGAATTTTTTTTAGAATGCTCTTGGATGTCCCTAACATGTGATGAGTTAACCGACCTCAATAGACGGCAAAAACGCCAGCCCGCCGCACTTTGATAGAGACGAGGAGGGAGAAGCGATACAGGCTGCTGGATTACTAGAGATAGGTGTCGCACGGAAGCCAAGAAATATGGTGATAGCATGGGTTACCCATGTACTAGTATGATGTAACTACACTGGGTTGCCGTGTTTCGTACTCTTCCAGGCCACTGTGGAGATGATTGGTTAATTTTATACCGCTGAATAATATTAAATATTGTGACTGCAGACGCTCCACCACGAGGTTCCTTGCTCCTTCTTGGTCGTCCGAAATCTATGTTCTTCCACTCTATTTCTTTTACGTGAGCTTTGTTCATCCTTTTGCCAACACGCGAGACATCTAGCATCAAGGTGCACGTGTTATGCAAGGATTGTTCCATCTATATGAAGAACACGTGGGACTGGAACTATGAGATGGGCATGTACCCAGGAGTGGACGTACAAACCCGAGTAATGTAGCGCAGTAAGTGAAGTAGAAAGGCACAAATGGTATGAACATGCATGGCATATAGGGTGTGTTTGGTTGCGTTCTCGTCTCAGCGTAGTTGTTCCCTCTTCATGCATGCTCAACTCAACACCCCTCTTCATGCATGCTCTCTTCATGCATGCTTCTAGTGTATTTGTGCTAAACTAGTGTGGACTCATGCACCCTTCATACACTCTATCAAACACCCAAAAGTAGGTTGAGAAGGGAACTCTTGGGCGGCATTTGTCTCTTACTACGTACTACCACTAAATGTTGTACGTGCAATGCACGGTGATGTTATGGAGTACGTGCCTAAGTACTCTACTACTACTATATTAGTTGGAGGCACATATTAACTTTTATATTTGTTTACGTGTATGCCCCGAGACCTTCCAACTAGACGTGTCTTTCTCTCCAGGTCGCACTTTGTATCGTTCATACCACTAAGTACTACTACGTGTGGTCTCCGACCCAGAAGTGGAAGAAGTGGAGACGCTCTACCATGCTGTTTTTTTACGCTGGGCTCTACCACGCTGTTCATGTCCCACTCCTTTCGCTGACGTGTGGAACATCCAGCACGTGCCGTGTTTGGCACCCTTCGTCGTAAGAGTTGAAACACTAGCATTCATCAGAAATAAAAAATAATTATAAATCAGAAGTGATACTATTTTTTTGCGAACCAATCTGCAGTGATACTATACCAGCGGTTTCCTTGCTCCTCGATATCGGAAAGAATACTTCTGTTCGCCAACATGTGGGACGTCGACCATCCTGGTCCACTTGCCATGCATGCAGAACTCCAAGGGAGAGTCACCCAGGTCGTCGCGCCGCAGTAACAATGACTAATGAGCCGTCAAATCACATGCCCACTTCCCACTTTGAAGTTGCTCGGACGAAGGAACCATCATGACTTCGTTGAATTCCGCTTCGTGAAGAAAACTACTGTACCAGCAGTACTGCTAGCTACAGTAGTTACTCCAACAGAGCCCTCCTTTCGTTCATAGGATAGGAATTTTATAGGAATATGAAAATCATAGGAAGTGAGATGATATGCATCTCAATTCCTATAGAGAAAGAGATGCCATTTGATGCATAGGATAGGAATTTTTCCATTTAGTCTAGGCTAATGTACTAGTAATTTGCTCTAAAAACTACAGTAGTAACTAGTAGTACTGTTACATGCTCGTACTCAGAAACAGACACACACACTAACTACTAGTAGTACTACTTCTTACATGCTGGCCAGACGTCGTCGTTCTCCTTCCCGGCTTTGTCGGCGACACCCCACCATGCTTGGATCTCCGCCGACCTCTTCGCAGCAGCGCGTGCTTCCTTTTCTTTCTTGCGGCGGCGGGCCTCTCTTTTCTTGAGTGCTTTCTGACTTTTCCGCTCCCTCTGTGCGGCTTTGGCTACCTCTTGCTCTACCGCCCGTTCGGCCTTGGCATCTTCCAATTACTCCCACATAGTTGTGAGGTCGCGAGCGGCGATGAACTCGGCACGGCGGGATGCCATCGCTTCCCTACCATTTTGTGTGCGGTCGTGGGCAGCGAGGAACTCGGCGCGGCGGGATGCCATCGCTGCCTTACCAGTTATTGTGCGGCGCGGTGGCATGAACGATGCTTGGTGAGAGCTCTGGGGTGGAGTGGCCGGACAACCGTATAGTGCATTGGTTTTTCAAGAGCTCAAGGATAGAAGACGAAGCAAATTTGGATTCTCCTTCAATCCTGGTCATTTATTACCGAGTAAAATGCATTGGCGATCATCGAACTTGTCTTGATAGCTCACTTTGATCATTGTATACGAGATATGGTGATTATACGGTCACTGGCTCAGCGTATAGCTCCGTATTTGTCCGGTTGACCAGTCAAACAGTCCGCATGCACCTCATCAGCTCGTGTTCTTTATCTATCTATGCGGTCCTACCTGTCAATGGAGAAAGAAATACTGTAAAAACCAAAATTATGCGTATGTGGGGAATCAAACCACGGACTCGTCGCTGCAACGCACCCTCGTCAGCTAAATGAAAATGAAATACTTCGCGTCAGACACTCATGCTCACGCTGTCAAAGCATGCTAATGCATGCACGTCGCACTCTAAATCAAAGTCCTGCTCATGGTGCAACGCAAATGGCAAGCCCATCACCTGCGCGTCCCGGCGGTGCCTGACATTACTGTTTAGACGTTTGATGGAGGCCTACGCGAACGCCGAGCATGTATTCACCTGGCTCAACACCAACAGTCATACTCGGACCGCCTTGCTCATGTATATCGTCCATCACAACGACAATCTATAAAACAACCTAGCTAGAGAGGGTACTATGGTAGTATGGTACGGAGTATGTACTATCGTGAGCGACCAATCTTAGTGCCACTGCACACTGAAACCCCTTTCATCGCTAGAGCGTGCTTCCCGCCTGAAACAGTCACCGTCTCTCTAGAATGTCAACGTCGCATTCACCAGACTTAACTGCAGGTGCAATTGGTGCGTCACTAACATGCGGGCCAGATGCCCGTTGGGCCCACATGTCAGTAACCCAAAGCATCTGTAGTTAAGTCACCAAAGCAGCATCCGCATTCACGCCCGACGAACCTACTCCGGTGCCAGTTGTCCATCCGTTTGCCGCGGCTCATTGCCATTCGCCCGCTATATTAACTTGAGCCCCAGCTCCAAGCCATAGCCAAAGACCCACACTTATTCTCCTCCGGTCCCTTCCTTCTGTCAGCACCACTCCAACCATGGCCTCCTGGCGCTCCGAAGCTCTCTTGGACGTATTGTCGCAGGAGCAGACGAGGGACATCGGCGGCTCCACTCCGGGCGCGCTCCGAAGCTCTCTTCGACGTACTGTCGTAGGAGCAAACGAAGGAGATTGTCGGCAACCCCCCTCCCCCCCCCTCCCCCGGCCGCCCTCTACCGCCACGACCACGAAGCCGACGCGCGTGCGCGGGCGCAGCCGGCAGCGAGGAAGAGTAGTACACGGTAGGTCGCCGCCGCTCTGGTCTCGGGAAGGCCATCGCTACTCCACTCAGCCGATGCCAAGCTTGGCGGGGTAAACATCGGCGGCCGATTAGCTGCTTGACGGTGACGTGAAGGCGAAAATCTTCAGAACCTTGTGCTCCGGAGGAGGAGGTTATCGAGGCGGATGAGGAGGAGGCAAAGGCAATGGCCGGCTTTCTTGGGTTCATGGCTGGACATGGTGGTCGGGCGCCGGCGATCATTTAGATTAGGTTTACAGTAGGTTTTAGTACGGTTTGTGCGAAATATGTAATGAATTTCGTCCAGTTTGTAGGAAAAGTTTTCGAAATGTAATGAATTTCATCTAGTTAATTTGAAATTTGCTTTGTTTGCACGAATTTCGTCTGGTTAGTTCATGTAGTTGTTGAAAGGTATGCGTGCAGCATCAAATGGCATCCATCAGTGTCCTCGGACAGATGCCGGTGTAAATTTGTGGGCCAGCGCTGGAGATGCCCTAACTATCATGCTATAATTGCTAACAGTCCTCCATTATTTGGTAGGGAACGGTTATCCCTCGATCAAAATCATATCCGCGGTGTTTCGCACTCCTCCCGCGTAAGAGTGTAAACTCTTGCTTACATAAAAAATGGAGCAAGTGGACGGCACTGTAGCATGTCATATCACTCAAACTAGCCCACCTAACAAGAGGGAAAGCACCGCCCTCATCATTTTGTACTGGATTTCTATCGATCGATCACGCGAAAATGTTACGCTTCGCAAGTTCTAAAGGAAAGCGGCACACTTACGACTCGTATGCATCGCATCCCCGACAGTCTGGCTCGCACGCCGCTCACCAGAGGGGAGACACGTTATCTTGCAATTTCACTGACATGTGGGACCGTAATTGAATAAACCATCGATAGCCGAAATCTAATCGCTCAGCGGGCGTCGGCTGAGAAGAGAGAAACGGGGGAGGGAGAAGAGATCGCCCGCCCGCCATGCACGGACTCCAAGAAATATATTGTGATAATGTGAGGTGGGCCATGCTGGACTCTGGACCACTTCCAGAGCCCGCTCTCACCGCCCTGGCCCCTCAAGATGCCAGCTGCCCGCCGCATGCATGCATAGCAAGTAGTACTCCTTAGGCTGGTCATAGTGGGAGTAACTTAGCAAGTAAGATAGCGCATTTCAAGATAGGTTTGCTTATGTGGCATAGAGTTAATGAGGAAAGAGGTGTTTGGAGTAACATAATATGTTACTGTAACATAACGCAACCCAAAGTAAAATGAGTCTATAATATAATAAATGCTATCATCTATGATACTACTTGTATGTTACTTTGCACTATGAAGGTAGTAACAAAGACTAGTGTCATATGCATGACGCTAGTCTAAGTTACTCCCCACTATGACTAGCCTTATGTGGAGGAGAGAGAGGCATTGACAAAGTCAAGGAGTGGGCTCTGCAAGAGCCCGTCTCTACACGTGCTCCTAGGTATAAAAAAATAATTCTAAAAAAGGCATAAAAACAATTGTGTCTTAAAAAAAGAAATGTAAAAAACATTTGAGAGGAAATAGATAGAGAGAAAGTGAGAAAAAGTTGTAACCTGGGCATTACATGAGGAAGGAGGGAGTGGTGCACATGCCAAGTTCACTGGGCTGCCGTGTTTCACACTCCTCCGTCATAACAGTGGAGACAATAGCTTTCATCAAAAATAAACAATGAATACTCGTTGCTCATCCTCTATATCGGAAAGAATACTTTCATTCACCGACATGTGGGACGTTGACCATCCTGGCCCACCTGCCATGCACAAAATTATCCTGATCTACCCCGGTCGTATCACAGGCCCAACCTTTCCCACTGTAAGTTGTTCGGACGAAGGAGTCATCATGACTTTGTTGAATTCCGCTTCTTCAAGAAAACTTACTGTACCCGCAATACTGCTACCACATGTGAGGACTGGACGACACTGTACCACGTCATATCACTGAAACCCACTAGGCCAAACTATCCCGCCTAGGTCATCTATTTTGGAATGGAGGGAGTACGTCTCTGCACTGCTATGATTTTGTGTTGCATGTTCTCTGTACTTTTGCTACGATTTTCCTACCCTATGAACCAAATGAGGCCTGAATGTATCCGTGTCGACTATTGTCTGATCGATCGCTAAGCCTACAATTTTAGGAGCTAGGGCTATTGGTCGATCAACAAGGGATAAGTATAAGTGTACCACGAGCTCATCAGCCCCAACGTTTCTCTTCGGTGAGTGTTTTGCAAGTACTATAGCTCGCACAGTAGCTAGCCTACTAACACCAAGAATCATCAAACAAGCCCTGCTGATATGATAAACAGTTCAAACTTACATCTAAGCATGCCATATATTACATCAAAAGTTGGTGAGGATACATCTGTTTCCATAACTCGGTGAGGGTTCGCATGATTCATCGCATGATTCACTATCAAACAAAAGTAGCAAGATCGGCCCACACAAGACAGTGCACTAGCCCTAAGATGGTTTGATAACATGCATCGTTCTGGTAATTAAACACAAGGCAATGCAAACTACCCTGAAGGATTAGCGCGACCAAGTATTTCTTGTCATCGATTTCTCGGGCAATGACCACAGCACGGACGGCGACATGGGAATCGATTTCTGGGGCGATGTCCACAGGACTGACCGCGACATCGGAATCGATCTCTGGGGCGATGTCCACAGGATGGACAGCGGCATTGGAATCGATCTCCGGGGTGATGCTAATAGGATGGGCCACGACATCGGAATCATCAAGGACGTCCACCGGCACCTGCACAACCCTAACATATTAGCAAGCACATTGCAAACAATCAACAACCACAACTATGGTAATAAGCCATTATTTTTTACCTTGTGCAGCTCACCGGGGGATCTCATCCCTCCGGGGGCCATCTCCTCGTCCTCGATGGGGGCCATCACCTTGCCGGGGGAATATTGCTTCTCAACGGCGACTATCTCATCAAACTCGGCCTTGAGCCTCGCATAGGTGGCAATCAGAGTTCCTGGGGTAGGCACGGTGGGGCCCTTGTTGTTCTTCCAACTTTCTTTGAGGATTTCATCCGCCAACGTCGTCAACTCTTTGGCTAGTGCTTGTTTCATGGAGTTCTTCGTCCACATGGGTTGGCCCACCAACATGGTCAACTCGTTGGTCAGTGCTCGCTTCCTGGAGATCGCTGTCTCCAGTGGGTTGTCCGCCGGCAACTCTTTGCCTAGTGCTCCAGGATCCATCAATTAACTGACAAACAAAAAGCAATCGAAAGGAAACCACAATCGCAATGAAAACGAGAAAAGAATAGGATGTGAGAATCGGTCAATGCTTCGCAAAAAGAAGATTCTTGGAATGAAAATATAGCAGCATAACTGATTCGCCCACCTTTCCTTCGTCGGTACAGAAGAAAAATGGCAGAAGTGAGTAGCCTGGAGTGAGGTTTTCTTAAAGAAAGGGAAGAAAGGGCTTGAACGAGCATTCCAATGAAATGATGGTTGCTTCGTCCAGTCCAACTTGGAGGCCACCTTACCACTGCTGGTAAAGGTGTGGGTTTTGTGATATGACAGGTCATGACGGCCACACCGGGGTGACAGGTGAGTCTCGACTATAGCACCTTGCTGTGATTTGGTGGATGGCATGCGGGCCCAGATGCTTTGAAATGTACTGCATGTAGATAGAGCGGCTAGTCATATAGGAGTGCTCAATATTGTGCACCGCGACCTAGGCGGAGAGGAAAACGAGAGAACTACGTAATTAATGCATGAGTTTAACTAGTAGTTTTGTAAAGTACGAGATACATTCCTCCAATCGCAAAATGCCTTGGTTCCTGAGATTTGAGATTTGAGCCCTATAAACCGGAAGGGAGGGAGTACTGCACGGCTGCACGCGGTGTAGTCTAGTCACTTGTTGAAATCTCTAGAAAGGCAAATACTCCTTTCCAGTTTACAGGGCTATACTACTCCCTTCGTCTAGGTGTGTAAGTCATCTTACGAAAACCAAATAGTCCAAAAACACTTAGGCGCGGTGCACTAACTTCTACCTTGTTTCTTGTTTCTTAACATATCAACCAATAAGAGATGAGAGGTGTGCATGCTTTTAATGACTTGCAATGGCTAGTTCATTGCAAGCAATGCTATTAATTAGCAAATAAACATTGGTGACCCCAAGAGGAAACGGTGCTAAGCGCGTGGACCTATGCAGAATGAGTATCAACCAATGGATGATGGAGTTTAATTTTTAAACAATAGCAATTTTGTCTCATGCAAGAGCTTGGCTAGTATATGCGTGCTCCAAGGCACCGCACCACGTGAGTGTTCGCAACTGCCACGTTCGGGTTGCGCTTGGCTCTTCGCCTCTTCGAGAAGACGAACAATGATGTTACTCCTACTACTACAATATCGAATCCACTGCTGCATGTCCGTCCACCTTGTGCGGGAGGGATAGCGTGTAGCGAAAGCTTCTACTTACTGCTCCTGCCTTTGCGTCTATGATAGGTGGGCCCAACAGGTGGTTGGCCCTCCTGTCATGCAGCAAAAGGCAGGTGCAGTTAAGGAACCGGAGCTCACTCCGCGAGGGAGAGAGCGTTGTAGTAATCAAATTTCTTGGTCTTGTACGAGTTGACGCGACACATCAAAGCACTGCACTCGATATAAGTCTTTTTACACATTTCAAATGGACTACTTCGTATGTAGACATATTCTGCTTCGTATGTAGTCACTTGTTGTAATCTCTAAAAAGACTTATATTTGGAAACGGAGGGAGTACAACGCATGCATGCATGCCATGACTTTCCTTTTGATACTTGCATGTGTTGATTTGATGCACCTTGCCAAATTTTGACTATAAATTTAACTAACCAAATTTTCATGCATGTCACAAAAAATTACGGGGCTGTTTGGATTGTGACTATGTTTGTCTTATGTTGCCACATTATTTTTCCCACACTTGCCACAGTTGCCTAACCTGAGTTGCTCAAATTGTTAGACACACTTTGGCTTGCCTAAGGGAATCTTGCCACAATTTTTGTGTCTATGACATGTGGGGTTCACTGCTAATAAAAAATTCTTGTCTTAGGTGTGGCTAATAAAAGAGACTTATATTTAGGAACGGAGGGAGTAGAAAATATAAATAATAATGCATGTTGGGGCAACCCACATTTCCGCTAATTTTAGCCGCAATTTTTACGAGGGGGTGGTTGTTCATTTAATGGAGGGACTTGTAGTACCAGACTTGAATGATACAAAGTGCAACCTGGCACACCGTAACACCACTTGGAACAAGCGGGTAGCTATCTCAAAAAACAATCAACAACTAAAAAAACCGCGACCTGGCATGTAGTAGTACACAATTTTAAGCGATTGTTTTGATGGAGTGAAAAAGGAAAACTACCCCACTACGTATATATAGGCCGGAGCCTCCGCGCTTGCTTGCTAGGGTTGCTCTATTCACACACTCTCATCCTCTGCAAATCTAAACAAGATAGGGGTAGTAACACTGTCTTTCTCCCTTCAAAAAAAATTGGCTTTCTATCCTCACCGCTGTTACAGATCCGGACGTATCCTGCTCCGCCGATGAAGGGGAGGAGGGGCAGCGTTTAGGTCGTCGTCGACAGCGAGGGAGGAGACCCACTGCCGGTCGCACCGTTATCTCTGGCCGAGCGCCAGCGTGGGAGGTCCTCCGATCCCTTTGTCGTTGCCTGTGGGCGGATCCGGCCTCCCGCCGCCCACCTATCCACATCCCGACGACCTTCAGGTATATCTTCGTTCGAAACCGCCTTAGCTCTACTTCCCCAGCTTCCTACATCGCTGCATATGCATCATTTTCTACCTCTCAGCCCCTCTCGATCGGATGGTCCAACGTCACCTATTTTTTTTCTTCTATTGTTAGAGGTAAAGCTACTTCATGGAGTCGAATCTTGTACTCCCTCCGTCCGAAAATACTTCTCATTGAAATGGATGTATCTAGATGTATTTTAGTTCTAGACACATCCATTTTGATGACAAGTAACTCCGGATGGAGGGAGTACTTGGTTCAAACAAGAAATAAAGTGGGGATCAGGGAATTTAGTATGTACATCGGACTTGGTACAAACAGGAAGGAAAGGGGGTTAAAGTAGTACAGACTGGTCATCCAACCGGTCTCTTGGTCGAAAAGGGAAATATAGGGGTAACATTGTACAGAGTGGTATGACCAGGACTAGATTTGTTATCCACATATAGGAGTAGGTGGCTAGAGTGAACAAAAATGGGACCAACCCAGATATGTTTCTTGGATGTTTGTTTCTCGGGGCAACAAACTATGAATCACCACTTTATGCCCCTGTTTACGTACATGGTGCTGGACTGAGTGCACCCACTGTCCCATGCCCTTATACCAAATATTTAGCTGTTCTTAATCTAATGTCCCTGGTAAAAATGAAGTCATGCCACTGTTATAAGCCATGACAAGTTTAGCCAAATGTTTTTGCCTGTAATTGTTTGAGACTCTTACTGTTTCCTCTGTACCTTTTTGTGCAAACAGGGATATCCAATTCACCTGGTTGCTATTGTGACCTTTTGGTGCACTGCACAAAACTCTTCTTAAAAGAAGTGACTTTTGGGCTGTTTAATTGGAATGTCAGAATGGAACTGTTGGTTCATTTCAGTGGAATTGCACAAAGGGAGATCTGTGTTCCAATCCTCGTCATCCATATTGGCGCCATAACCTTCCTTTAGGTAAGAATGCTATTTAATGCATGTGTTCATCTCTATTTTCCGACTGCCATGAGAAAATAATGTTATTTTTTACTAGTACACTTGTACTCCCTCACTGACAAAACCAATTCTGAATTAGAAGGCCAATCATGTACTTGGTTTCACCAACTGGTGAGGAGAAAGAGAAATAGAGCATGAAGAGGAAGAAGAAGAAGAATAAATAGTGCAAGGCGATCTTGCTGAAGCCAGAGGCCTCAGTTGAGGCCATTCAAGGGCTCTGGCAACGACTACCTTACATGTGAGACGATCCTCCAGGGAGCCCTTCCACTTCTGCTGTCTCACTTAATTAATTAGGAGTACTTAAGTACCACTAATTTATTACTGCCTAATTTTCCTATTGGAGTTAAACAAATCTTTAGTAGGACCCTATGCTGAATCATGTACGTGTGTATGTTTGTCTATGGAGGTGAATCATGTGGTGGAGTAGGGAGGGAATATTATTAGTGTCATGAAATAATAGTGCTATTTTTTTGCATGTCAATTTATTGCCATTGGTTCAATGAGGCAATGTTTTGCGTATTGTCCAGCATGAATTCGATGCTACTGTTTGAGTAATATGCTAATGTCTTCCTATCCTTTCTCACTAAGCTAACGAAGGTTTTCCTACTTGTGCAAACAGGGATCATGTTGTGACAATCATACATTTTAGTGGAACTACACAAGACAATACAATGAACTGTATACCAGCTAGTGCTTTAACTCTGCTGGAAGTTCTTGATAATCTTTCGATATAATCTCAGCACTGGTAAACAAGAGTGATTTCAACCATACATTTGAAGTGCACAAAAATATATACTATTGTGTGATTCCAGTGAGTGCTTTATCATCTCTTATGGGACTACATGAATAAGCTTTTTTTCTCAGGTTGGTACGGGCCTAAGGCCTTCATCCATATTAGTTTGCTGTCATCTCTATTTGTATCGTGCTACTGTCATGAGAAACTCCTTTATCTTTGCACGTTAAAGTTTTGCAACCTATGATAAATGGCAATGCTTTGAGTGTTGAGCTAATTGGCACTGATTAAATAAACTAATACCTGTCTTTAAGCAAGACTACTATGTTGCTAACTTTACCCATTAAGATAATGAGGGTGCTTCTATTTGTTAGTGTATGTTTCATCAACTAGTCCCACTATTACAGTAATCTCACTCTCTCAATATATGTGCCAACAGGGATGCTTGATTTTGGTGGGAATGCACAAAAACTTTGGGTGCTTCATTGCCTCGACAACTTCCGTCCTTTCCTGTCAGTCGCTAATCTCGGCTTGCTTTCTTCCTTTGCTGTCAGTCGCTTGGCTTATCTTGGCTTCCAGTCAAAGGAAATAGTAATTGATATGCTAGCTCACACAGGTTGGTACTGGTCTTTATCCTGATTATTGTGCCTATCATATGTATTGGTAATTTGGTATTGTGCTACTGTTTGCCGATTTCATAAAGGAGTAATTTGGAGCCTGAACTCGCAGGCAAATCATTACATCGCGTGATTTCAGTAGAACTGCACAAAATGATCAGATGGACAGGTACTTATGTTGCTGCTATGTACTCCAAAGTTCACTCAGACAAGCATCGATGTTGACAAGAAGAAGTGCCTATATTCATTCGAGTATCGACCAGCGTCAACCAATTGTCAAACTCCAAGTATTAGGAGAGTGAACGCCAAAAATATTGCTTGGTGCATAGCCCAGAAAAACGCAGTCCAGTCTTTGGTCCCAACTTGTGCCTTTGGTTATCGGCACATATGGTAGCGAACTATATGGCATGGAGTCTAAAGATTCCAGACAAGTTGGTTGACGCATATTTCATCTGGCACTTAATCAGTCTGCACGCCAAGGATGCTCCATTTTAGTTGAACTGCACAAAAAATTTGGGTGGTTCATTTTCTCAACCGCCTCCTTTCTCGTCTGCAATGTAGAATTTTGGCGAGATACAGGACCAAGATGAGCCAGTAAACTAGTTGGATGAAAGTAGTGGCCAAGTTGCTCAAACCTCCCTCGGCACGAGGCCACTATTTGAGGATAAACCTACAAGTAAAGTTCAGATTGTCTGTGTTGCCTCTTATGTACTCGAAAGTTTACTCGTATAAGAACTAATTTTAGCAAGAAGTACCTCTGATTGAACACCATTTACCAGTCTGTACCCTAGGTAATTAAAGTTCGTCCATGGATCATATTGGTTGTGATCTCAATCATTTGGATGCATAAACATACTGAACATGTGTATATCTGAATCTTTTTGTGAATTATGTATGAATATTGTCGTGTGATCTATCAATCATTTGGATGCATAGATATGCTGAGCTTGTGTATATATGAATCTTTTGAGTTGTTGATAGTGAATGTTGGCTATGAATATGAACGTGTCCTGTGAGCCTGAGTTTGATACGAATGTTTACCTTTTCTGTTGTATTTGTGTGTGAACTTGTTAGTATGCCTACTGTGGGGTATAAAACGCAGGTCTCTGTTCTATTTATCTATATATAAGAATAATAATGATGTGTCCAATTTATGTTTTCCCTTCTAACCACATTATATGTATTTATATTATTACTATTATCATATATTTTATAGAGACTTATATATACATTATAAAACAACCCACGTGTTATTAACTTATAAAAGTAAATGTTTAACGGAAGTTGGCAAGGAAAATCCTGGTTGTTTTTGACTCACACGCAAGGAAAATCCTGGTGATTGCGTACAAAAGCTTGCGAAGATTTTAAGGACCAATTTAATAATAATGCGCTCATTTTTATTTTGAGCAATAACTCGCTAATTTGTTAATTATATATATATATATAATGTGCCTCTCTGGTTTATTCTTTGATATTAATTGCTCCTTCTAACATAACATTACATATATAACGAGCCCACTTAATACGTGTATTTCAAGGAAGTGCAAATGGGCTGGGATTTCTTAGAAAATATAAATGGGCCTGATTGACGCGAAATTATTTGTTCACCCAGCCGAGCAAATGGACTGTACATTCTAGAAAATATAGGTTAAATTTATGCCACATTTTTGCAGGCTGACATGTGGGCCAATAGGTCGAAGCCTACGCAGGGCATGGTTAACTTGGTCAAAAAATGATTGTGTCATCCACAGCCATTGGATTTATATCCAACGGCCGGCATGCACCTTCAATCTCTCATCTTCTTCCTCCAGTGTCACCGGGACCGCCTGGTCTGGCCTCTGGCGGCTAGCGGCTCTGCTTAGCACGCATCACTATGAAGCGCTACCCAACCGTCGGCCAGGCTATCCCTCCACCCCTCGACACCTCCTGTTATTCTCCACAGAATACAACCCCACGCCGCAACAGAACCAGTTATAGCCCTTCTCCTCCTCTCAATCTGCGACTCCACTGCCGCATCTTCCCATCTCCGAGTCGTTCCCGTCCTGGGCCTCGCCGTCGTCCACCGCCTCGCTGTGCTCGGTGCGGCGTGGTCAACAAACGAGAGTCATCGGAAGAGGACTGTACGTGGAGAGCTTGACGGCTGGGACCCACGAGGTCCATGGTCGCACACAAGGAAAGTTCCTCCTTATTAAGCTAAAAAAATGTTTCCTCCACCTGACAGCTAGGACCCACCGGTTGTATCTTTGCACGGAAGGAAGTGCCTCCTTGTTTTGCAAAAAAATTATTCATCCCCTGGACAACGGGACCCAGTAGATTTGGTGGCTGACTTGTGGGCCTACTAAGCGGACGTGTACGCACGGCTTTGTCAACTTAATCAACAAATGATTCTAGCAGCTGGACCGTTGGATGTTAATCCAACAGCCGTGCTCCTTCTTCAACCTCTGTTCTTGCTCCTATCTCCCGTGGGCGGCACCGCGACTATGCTGTCGCGCACCCGAACCAGTGAAGTTTCCCGCTCCTCTCCATCTGCGACTCCACTGCCCCATCTTCCCCATCTTCGGGTCGTTCCAGTCTGGGTGCGCTCGGCACGGTCTGGTCAACATGGTCAACAACCGAGAGTCATCAGAAGATGACTGTACGTGAGAGGCTGACAGTGGGGACGCACCACGCCCATGGACGCATGCATGCAACGGAACGCGGCGTGGTCAACGTGGTCAAGGAACGACTTCCATTGGAAGTATACTGTACGTGGAGAGTCTGACAGCTGGGTCCACGGCCGCAGCAAGTAAGTGCCTCCTTATTACGCAGAAAATAATGATTCCTCCAGCTGATAGCAGGGACCCACTGGATGAGCCACCGTATTTTGCGAAAAAACGTTTGCCCCTTGACTGCTGGGACCCACCTAACGGACCACCGTATTTCGCGAAAAAAACATTCCCCCCGCTGTCAGCTCGGACCCACCGGAAGTGCCTCCTTATTAAGCAGAAAAAAATGAATACTCCCCCGGCTAGCTGGGACCCACCTTGGTGGGAGGCTGACTTGTGGGCCTACTAAGTTGACGGGGACGGAGGGCTTTGTCAACTTAGTCAATATGAACGATTCTAGCTCCAGTGACCGTACGATGTCCATCTAAAGGCCATCGTGCTTCTTTAACCTCTGGTCTTCTTGCTCCAGCCGCCCAAAGCACCGCCGGTCGTGCCGCGTTGTGGCACCCTGGCTCAGAGCGACCGGTTTACCCAGCATTGCCAGCCCAGAGACCTTGTCTTCTGGCAACACACAACAACATGGCACATAATACAACCGCTTTATTCATGCTAGCGGAACATAGTTCATATTACAATAGTTAGCGAGGCCAAGCGACACACACGGCGCGGCTGGACAATATGTACATTATTTAGTGAACATAAATGGGCCTCGATCATGACAACTACTCGGCAGCGGAACAACGTCGTAGCGGGACTCCATAACACAAGGACACCAACGTGGACACGGTCTAGACTCGGACATCACTCCTTTCCAACGGGACTTTCCTGAAATCTGGCATGACACGCCAGGTCAGTACATTGAATGTACTTGCAAGCTCACAATAAGCATAAACAAGATGATAGACAATATTATGATATTTATCCAGTTTAATCAACAATGCAGCTATATAACCAACATAATGTGACTATGCTCAACGGGTACTCATTCTCCCAACTTGCTTACCAGATGTGACCAACAAACATAATATTACCAACACATACCCGTGATCCTTACGGCGATCACAACCCGACCATCTCATGGCCCGTGATCCTTACAGCGATCACAACCCGACCAACTCGTGGCATGTGATCCTTACGGCAATCACAACCCGACCAACTTTTGCCAACTCAACGCGATGACCTCACTGTCATCCTTAGTGCAATTTAGTGTGCATATTTATTAAGTGTTGACGACCCATGGTGTACCTTACTTTCGAGCGTGTCCGTATCTGTGGACTCGGCTGTCGATAGATTAAATACACTCTGCAGAGGTTAGTACACTATACCCACACTAAGGAACCCATGGCCTCACTCTCCCATCCGAGTGGACCAACAGCGTTCCGACGAAACCATTTCACTGTCATGACACTCTCCCGGCCCCTCCGACTCAGACCCCACTGGGCTAGTCCTGGGTGGCCCCGTGTCTACCTCCAGACACCTCGACCACCGTCGTGGCCACGATCCACACTGGGATCCGGTACCAAACTTAACCTAACAACGGGCTCACAAGGTTATGCTTGCCTACCAGGCCAGGGTACAGCATGCCCATAACCTTCCCTAATTTAAGGTATCGACCAGAGGCACGACAATGAAACGCATTAAGGCCGTCCCATACCGGCAAATGTGGTTGCACTGGGAAAGACTCGTTTCAGCGGCACCACGACCCGGTCAACAACATGTTCAAGTTGAATATTAATCAGCTTCAACTTTTAATGTGAAAAGAAAATAACCGGTGTCGTACTGCCATACCATGCATCACTTAACATATGCATCACATAACCATGCAAAACTGCACCAACTACGCTCCCACGGAGTCAACATAAAATCATGTTACTATACTGGTAAAAACCTTTCTTTACTTATACCAGAACCATTTCTAGCAATTATCATCATTATACCTCATGCAAAAATAATAAACAAATTACTCATCAATTCTATGACCATATTATTTATTTAACTCTAACAACTAAGTTCTCATCATCTTACCAACAATATTTACTTCAAACATACTGAAGTTCAAGCATTTTATCATAACAAGCATATAACAGAATATATTTATTATAGAACTAATTAAAATGCATCAATATTCATAAATTCAAGTATGAAAATCAATAATATTGAAGTGGCACCATGAAAATGTTACTGTGGCTTGCCTTAGTACTGATGAGGGTCACAAGGCTCCAGGTGATCCTCAAGACAAGCTGGTTCCTCTGAAAACATTCAAAAACCACAAAAGAAAATATCAAGAAACCTTCTGAAAATTGCCAGAAAATCTAGACAGCAAGTAAAAATCCCATCTTTTGGGAGTTGTTAGATTTTTGGACAAAGAACACAATGCAAAAAGAATCACTGCATTTGGACTTGTAGAATAAAAGTTATGGCTGTTTGAATGCTCCTGGAATTTAAATAAATTTGAAAAAGAAAAACAGAGAGGGGGTGACATCGATGGCGTATTTTCCCGGGGCGCCACCACTCATACCGCTTCACGCGCGTCATGAGTGGCTGACTAGCGGGCCCCACTAGTCAGGTCAGAGGGAGGGGGAAAGAAAACAGAGAGGCGCGGCGGTTCGCCGGAGCGTACGCTGGCGTTGAGGCATCTTGGGGGAAATGAGAGGGAGGGATCGACGGAGAAGGTTCTTGCGCACCTGCCCGTACCCGTGGCGTGGCAAATGGTGACCGGACAGCGTCGGTTTCTTCCTCGCAAGCGGAGGCAGAACACGGTGGTCGCCGAAGATGAGGAAGACGGTGGCTAGGGGCGGCTCCAGGGGCTCGGGCTTGGCTCGTTGGCTTCACGGAGGAGAGGCGGAGGCCCTGGCGGGGTCGCCTCGGCTTGGGAGTGGTCAGAGCTGTGGGGTCGATCCAGGGGGATCGCCGGCGAGCTCGGCTCAGGGACGGCAGCCCGTGGCCTGCCGGGCCGGGCTGCGGCTTCTAGTGGCTATGGGAGGGAGATGTGGTTAGGTGCGGTGCTCCATGAGGCTGCGGAGGGGGTTATTTATAGGTGGGGCGGCGAGGAGGGCTCAGGCTCAGTCGGAGGACAGCTGTCACCGGCGCCCGGCAACGAGTGGTGCTAGAGAGAGAGGGAGAAGGCGATGGGGTTCACGCGGGAGCTGTGCACGGACGCAGACGAGCACAGGAGCAAGGAGGAAGGGCACGAACACAGTGCGCAGGCACTATACCATTGGCCGGACCGTGCCCGTGCTCGCTGCGGCGAGCTCCGGCATCGGCGAGTGGCAGGGAGGAGTTAAGGGGGTGGAGACGAGGATGGTGGCGCGGGGGGACACGCCCAGGCTGGCCGAGCAGTGGGCACGCGCGCCACAGAGGCGCTGGCGACGCGCAGAGCGCGCGTTTGGCGTGCCAGCACCCTCGGACGAACGCGGTCACTACGTGGACCGTGACATCAGGCCACATATGCACTAACCATGATGTCTGGTGTGTAGTCCTTAGTAACTTTAGGTGTTACCACGGCTCGGTTGGTTTCCAGGTGCAGTAGAAGTGAAATGGTGAAGATGTTTAGTTAATGGACAGAAACTTTGAATAGTTAATGTGGTCAAACCACAGCGATTCAAGGGCTGATCTTTGGGGTTTTACTAACTCTTACTAAGGTGAATAAGCACCGGGAAAACCAGCTGCATTGGAGCTAGTAAAAAGGTAGTTGCTGTAGAAACTACCATTTCAGCCCAGAAGTGAAAATATTTTCTGTAGCAAAAATACTCCAAAAAGTGGTGAAATATTTTTGCTCAGAAATGTACTCTAGGGTCCAAAGAATATTTGGGGTTTCTCTCAGGATTTCTGGGGCAATAGAATAAGGTTGCTTTGGAGGTCAAAGATTTTAGCTAGGGCTTAGGAGGCAAAATGAATATTTTTCATTTAAGAAAAATATTCCAAGCAATTTTGTTGGGTTGGCCAGGAGTGAAATGATGGATTAGAAGAGGAGAGGAGGCACTTGGGTGAAAATCAAGGGATACCCAAGTGATCAAGTCCAAATGGAATGATTCAAAACTCCAATTTCAAACCAACTCAGATGAAAATCAGGCAAAGAAAAGAGGGCAAAAATTAGGCTGTGACAAACCTCCCCCACTTAGAATGAATCTCGTCCTCGAGATTCGGTTGCTTGGGAAAACCATTCTGGATAACATGCCCTTAGAAATTCTTCTGATTGCCAGGTTGATTCTGATTCGGTATGATGCATCCATTGAACCTTGTAAAATTTCCGTGACTTACTGCGAGTGACTCTTTCCATCTGATCCAAAATTTTCACTGGCCTCTCTTTGTAGGTCAAATCCTCTGCCAGCTCTATCTCTGCCAAATCGGTCTCTTTCTCGGGTGGTGAGATGCACCGTCGTAGTTGTGAAACGTGGAACACGTTGTGCACGTCGGACGGTTCCGGAGGCAGCTCCAACTGATATGCCACAGCACCTACTCGTGTCATGACGGGAAATGGACCAATAAACCTGGGTGCCAATTTTCCACAGGTTTGGAACCTTCTTACTCCCTTCATGGGTGTGACTCATAGGTAGACATGTTCTCTGGGTTCAAAACTGATCTGTTGGTGCTTTGCATCATAATAACTTTTCTGTCGCGACTTGGCCAGCTGTAATCTGTCTCGGATCTCTTTGACTTGCTTTTCGGCCTCCAGCATGAGATCTGTTCCGAAAATACGGCTGTCTCCGGTTTTGAGACCAATTTAATGGAGTGCGGCACTTACGGCCATACAAAGCTTCATAAGGTGACATCTTTAAACTGGTCTGGAATCCATTGTTATATGAGAACTCGGCGTATGGCAAGCAATCTTCCCATTGTGGTCCTTGGGCTAAAACACAAGCTCGGAGCATATCTTCGAGTATCTGATTTACTCTTTCCGTTTGCCCATCCGTCTGAGGATGATAAGCAGTGTTGTATTTTAATTCCGTCCCAAGGGCTTGATGGAGACGAGTCCAGAAAGCAGAGGTGAATAGTGAACCTCGGTCAATAGTGATGGTTCGGGGAACTCCATGTAAACTGACAATCCTGGATACATACAGTCGGGCAAGCTCATCTGCTCGGTATGAGGTTTTGACTGGGAGAAAGTGAGCCACCTTGGTTAATGTATCCACTATGAACCAGATCGCATTATTGCCTTGTCGGGTCCTGGGTAATCCTGTAATGAAATCCATACAGACATCATCCCATTTCCATTGTGATATGGGCAGTGATTGGAGAAGTCCGGCTGGTTTCTGATATTCCGCCTTATCCTTGTTGTAGATGTCGCAACAGGCCACGAAATAAGCAATGTCTTTCTTCATTCCATCCCACCAGAATATTTGTCGAAGGTCTTCATACATTTTTGTGCCTCCAGGGTGGATTGAATACGAGGACTCATGAACATCTGACAAAATTTTCTGCTTTAGGTCAGCTTGATTAGGCACGCAAATCCTTCCCCTGAATCGGAGGGTACCATACTGATCCTTTGAGAAATCGGGTGACTTGATGCGTTTATGTAGTTTGGCGTCGCCTGGCTGGGCCTTGCGGATTTCTTCCTCAAGAGTAGGAGTGACCATCAGAATATTGGCAAGACCAGCCTCAACAACAGCCAGGTTGAGCTGAGCAATTTCTTCTTTGAGTTCAGAAGGTAGAGATTCCACCATGACGTTTAAACTGACGGGCTTTCGACTGAGTGCATCAGCAACCACGTTGGCCTTACCCTAATGGTAATTTATTCCAAGATCATAATCCTTGACCAACTCCAGCCATATTCGCTGACAGAGATTTAAATCCGGCTGAGTAAACATGTATTTGAGACTTTTGTGGTTGGTAAAAATTTGGCACCTTTTTCCAATGAGGTAGTGTCTCCAAATTTTTAAAGCATGAACTACCGCGGCCAATTCCAAATCATGAGTGGGGTAATTGCCTTCATGAGGTCGTAGCTGCCGTGAGGTGTAGGCTACTACCTTGCCATCTTGCATAAGCACGCATGCAAGTCCTTGTCGGGAAGCGTCGCAATATACGTCAAAGCTGCGGTAGATATCTCGAAGTGTTAATACCGGCGCAGTTGTTAAGCGCTTCTTTAACTCGGTGAAACTTTTCTGACAGTCTGACGTCCATTCAAAATTCGTATCCCTTTTAAGCAACTCCATCATGGGCTTAGCAATCTTGGAGAACCCTTCAATAAATCGACGGTAATATCCGGCTAATCCAAGAAAACTCCGGATCTGAGACACGGTGGCGGGTGGCAACCAGTCGAGCACGTATTTTACTTTGCTAGGGTCCATGGCTATTCCTTCAGCGGATAGTATATGTCTGAGGAATCCAACTTGCTTGAGCCAAAACTCGCATTTACTGAACTTGGCGTACAACTGGTGCTCACGGAGTCGTTGTAGCACTGCGCGGAGGTGTCCTTTATGCTCTTCTTCATTTCTTGAATAAATAAGTATATCATCGTTGAAGACGACCACGAACTTATCAAGGAAATCCATGAACACTTTGTTCATCATGTGCATGAAGAAGGCAGGGGCGTTGGTGAGGCCGAAGTACATGACGGTATATTCACAAAGACCGTAGCGAGTGGTGAACGCGGTCTTGGGAATATCCTCCTTTTTAATTTTAAGCTGGTAATATCTAGTCCGCAAATCAATTTTTGAGAAGACCTTGGCTCCACTGAGTTGATCAAACAAATCATCAATTCTTGGCAGAGGGTATTTGTTCTTGATTGTGACATCATTCAACTATCGGTAGTCCACACACATGCGAAGGCTGCCATCTTTCTTGTCCACAAAAATAGCGGGTGATCCCCATGGCGAGGAACTGGGGCGGATATATCCTTTTTGGAGCATTTCATCAAGCTGTTTCTTTAGCTCCACCAACTCGGATGACGGCATTCAATAATATTTCTTGTCTATTGGTGTGGTTCCGGGCACAAGTTCTATTGCAAACTCAAGCTCTCGGTCAGGTGGCATGCCTGGCAGTTCTTCTGGGAATACATCGGGAAACTCACTGACCACTGGAATTAATTCCATTTCTGCTATTGCTGTAAAAACCATTTCCTTGGAGGGTATGCTTCTACGAGCAATAAACTTGGTAGCTTGTCCATCTTGTCCGGTCAAATTGACTTCCCGGGTTGCACAATTTATGCATACTTGGTACTGAATCAGCCAATTCATACCCAAGATAACATCCAATTTTTCGGACTCAATCAGTATCAAAGACATCGGCAAATTGATTTCATTGATCCTGACTTCCAGATTGCGGCAGACGAGATTACTTTGAATAATAGATCCCAGGGTTTGTACCAGCATATTTTTGCCCAAAAGCGAACAAGGAAATTTGTTTTGGGCGACAAAACTCCGAGAAATAAAAGAGTGGGAAGCCCCAGAGTCAAATAAAATTACTGCAGGTATGTTATTAACGGGGAACATACCAATGACGACTTCGGGATTTTCTTGGGCTTTGTCGGCTGAAACGTATCCCGTGACATCGTGCTGACTTGGACTAGCTTCCAAATAATGGATTTGAGGCTTGAACGTAGCATTGGTCCGGGTGTTCTTGGGACACTATTTGGCATAATGTCCGGTTTGTCCGCAACTATAACAGGAATCATTGCACAGACGATTCTCCATAACTGGGTTGAGCACATCATTCTTCACTTGGGTAGTGGTCATGTTAACATTTTGTTGCCAACTGGGCTGGTATGCCATCGGAGTTGGCTGCCAGGTACGAACCTTTTGCACTGGTTGCATTTCCTTCTTGGGCTCAAATTTGCGTTTGTGACCATTATGGGCAGACTTAGTATCTGACACGAGCTTGTGTTCCCTTTCAGCAATGAAAGCCTTGTTCACTAGGGTTTGAAAATCTGGAAAATCGAACATACTGAGAGCACATCGAAGTTGCGGGTTTAATCCACCAAGAAAGCGGTCCATCTTCCTTTCCTCAGTGGCCACATCATATTGAGAGTAACATGACAGGTGATTGATTTTTTGTAAATATTCTCCCACTGACTGACTTCCTTGGAGGAGCGCGAGAAATTTACACTGCTTAGTCTTCATAATTCCCGTAGGGATGTGATATTTTCAGAATTGCTCCTTGAATCTTGGCCAGGTAATTGCTTCATTCTCAGTCACTATAGCTTTCTCACTTTCCCACCATATGGCAGCAGCGCCTTCCAGATAATGTGTTACAAATGGAACTTTATCTTCTTCATCAGTTCGAGCAACCTCAAGTTTCTTTTCCATAGTTCTTAACCAATCATCTGCATCCAGGGGATTAACGGCTTGACTGAAACTAGGAGGCTTAGTCCTTTGAAAATCAGATAGCTTGGAGTGGGAGGTAGGCTGATTCCCATTCTGTCCAACCATTGCTTGAATACTTCTGAATATTTCCATTAGATCATTGTTTCGTCGTTCCTCGAACATACGCATAATTTGCTCGGTGGAGGGCGGATTTGGCGGTGGAGGTGGTGGTGGAACGTACGGCTCGGGTGATTGTCCTGCCTGTCATGCGGAATGCCGAACAGGAGAACCCCCGCGAACGTTGCTACTGCAGCCTCCCCGCGTCATCCTAATATGATTTTTCCCAAGTCAACGCAACCGAGATGAGAAGCATTCAACAAAATCTGGGGAGAAGCCAGCAACAAAAACCAAGCGAAACCGAAAAGACAAAGAAAATACTGCGAATAAAACAAAGTCCAACATAATTATACATAGACTCATACATGAAAGATAACAACATGCCAGGTCCAACTACCCTCATACATGAAACGAAACAGCATGACTAGTATGATTACAACCATACTCCATCCCGAGAACTGAGAATACTCGAAAGCTCTACTGCTCGGCTGGCGCTGCGGTGTCCTCTCCTGATGCGGACTCGGATCCGGAACTCATGGGGTTAACGGAGACCTCCGGGTTAAAAGTGACACGACGACGCTGCCTCGAGGGCTCTCCCTCAGGGGCAGGTGAAGGGCGGATCATCGGGGCTGCAGGAGTGGCGAGGAGTGAAACCCACTCTGCAGGAGCACTAAGGGGACTCGCAGTCGCGGTGCCCGAGCTACTCGAGGGAGTAACCGGAGAAACAGGGGATCTAGAACTGGCAGGAACGCAGGGAATAAATCCCACAGATGGAGAAGTAGTGGCTGAGCAAGCAGTGACTAGAGTAAAGGCTAAAGCAGTACGGGCACGACTCAGCTCATGAGCCAGCTCGTAGATCAGAAGATAACTAGCAGTGATGTAGCGAGAAAGGTGGCTAGCGACACTATCAGACTCCGGATCAATGACAGGAAAACGGACACTACCATTATCGTGGAGAGAGGGGTAGTAGTGGAAACCTGGGTGATTCTGCATCCGAACCTCGTTGTAGCGGAGCTCAACAAGTACCTCGAATGCAGCAAACTGGACAGCCTGAGAAGCGGAATAAGCGTAGCCGCTACGAGAGGTACGAGTGTAAGAACTGGAATCGGAACTGGTGCGCAGAGTAACCACGGCGTGATACTCATACACTGAGTCAGCTAGGCGCTCCTGGTACACATGATAGACTGGATCGTCTCCGTGAGGGTATAGCCGACGCCACATGTTGCAAAGAAGATGCGGTGACGTGTACGGCATCAGCCGCAACTGGCACGGATACAGCACCGGAGCCATCTACACTCACAACCTTTAGCAGGTTAGCATAGAAAAATAAATATAATCAGTGCATGCAATGCAACAACCAGCTACAGTTATTACCGACACTCAGCTACAACTTGTATCTAGCATCCAGTTAACTCGGCTTAGTCTAGCGTGGCCTACAGTTAGCGCGGCTCTGATACCAAGCGTTGTGGCACCCCGGCTCAGAGCGACCGGTTTACCCTGCATTGCCAGCCCAAAGACCTTGTCTTCTGGCAACACACAACAACATGGCACAGAATACAACCGCTTTATTCATGCTAGCGGAACATAGTTCATATTACAACAGTTAGCGAGGCCAAGCGGCACACACGGTGCGGCTGAACAATATGTACATTATTTAGTGAACATAAATGGGCCTCGATCATGACAACTACTCGGCAGCGGAACAACGTCGTAGCGGGACTCCATAGCACAAGGACACCGACGTAGACACGGTCTAGACTCGGACAGCACTCCTTTCCAACGGGACTTTCCTGAAATCTGGCATGACACGCCAGGTCAGTACATTGAATGTACTTGCAAGCTCACAATAAAGCATAAACAAGATGATAGACAGTTATTATGATACTTATCCATTTTAATCAACAATGCAGCTATATAACCAACATAATGTGACTATGCTCAATAGGTACTCATTCTCCCAACTTGCTTACCAGATGTGACCAACAAACATAATATTACCAACACATACCCTTGATCCTTACGGCAATCACAACCCGACCATCTCATGGCCCATGATCCTTACGGCGATCACAACCTTACCAACTCGTGGCTTGTGATCCTTACGGCGATCACAACCCGACCAACTTGTGGCCAACTCAACGCGATGACCTCACTGTCATCCTTAGTGCAATTTAATGTGCATATTTATTAAGTGTTGACCCATGGTGTACCTTACTTTCGAGCGTGTCCGTATCCGTGGACTCAGCTATCGATAGATTAAATACACTCTGCAGAGGTTAGTACACTGTACCCACACTACGGAACCCATGGCCTCACTTTCCCATCCGAGTGGACCAACAGTGTTCCGACGAAACCATATCACTGTCATGACACTCTCCCGGCCCCTCCGACTCAGACCCCACTGGGCTAGTCCTGGGTGGCCCCATGTCTACCTCCAGACACCTCGACCACCGTCGTGGCCACGATCCACACTGGGATCCGGTACCAAACTTAACTTAACAATGGGCTCACAAGGTTAAGCGTGCCTACCGGGCTAGGGTACAGCACACCTGTAACCTTCCCTAATTTGAGGTACCGACCAGAGGCACGACAATGAAACACATTAAGGCCGTCCCATACCGGCAAATGTGGTTGCACTGGGAAAGACTCGTTTCAGCGGCACCACGACCCGGTCAACAACATGTTCAAGTTGAATATTAATCAGGTTCTACTCTTAATGTGAAAAGAAAATAACCGTTGTCGTATTGCCATACCATGCATCACTTAACATATGCATCACATAACCGTGCAAAACTGTACCAGCTGCGCTCCCACGGAGCCAACATAAAATCATGTCACTATACTGGTAAAAACCTTTCTTTACTTATACCAGAACCATTTCTAGCAATTATCATCATTATACCTCATGCAAAAATAATATCCAAATTACTCATCAATTCTATGACCATATTATTTATTTAAATCTAACAACTAAGTTCTCATCATCTTACCAACAATATTTACTTCAAACATACTGAAGTTCAAGCATTTTATCATAACAAGCATATAACAGAATATATTTATTATAGAACTAATTAAAATGCATCAATATTCATAAGTTCAAGTATGAAAATCAATAATATTGAAGTGGCACCATGAAAATGTTACTGTGGCTTGCCTTAGTACTGATGAGGGTCACAAGGCTCCAGGTGATCCTCAAGACAAGCTGGTTCCTCTGAAAACATTCAAAAACCACAAAAGAAAATATCAAGAAACCTTCTGAAAATTCCCAGAAAATCTAGACAGCAAGGAAAAATCCCATCTTTTGGGAGTTGTTAGATTTTTGGACAAAGAACACAATGCAAAAAGAATCACTGCATTTGGACTTGTAGAATAAAAGTTATGGCTGTTTGAATGCTCCTGGAATTTAAATAAATTTGAAAAAGAAAAACAGAGAGGGGGTGGCGTCGATGGTGTATTTTCCCGGGGTGCCACCACTCATACCGCTTCACGCGTGTTATGAGTGGCTGACTAGCGGGCCCCGCTAGTCAGGCCGGAGGGAGGGGGAAAGAAAATAGAGTGGCGCGGCGGTTCCCCGGAGCGTACGCCGGCGTTGAGGCATCTTGGGGGGAAATGAGAGGGAGGGATCGACGGAGAAGGTTCTTGCGCACCTGCCCGTACCCGTGGCGTGGCAAATGGTGACCGGACGGTGTCGGTTTCTTCCTCGCAAGCGGAGGCAGAATACGGTGGTCGCCGGAGATGAGGAAGACGGCGGCTAGGGGCGGCTCCAGGGGCTCGGGCTTGGCTCGTTGGCTTCACGGAGGAGAGGCGGAGGCCCTGGCGGGGTCGCCTCGGCTTGGGAGTGGCTGGAGCTGCGGGGTTGATCTAGGGGGATCGCCGGTGAGCTCGACTCAGGGACGGTAGCCCGTGGCCTGCTCGGCCGTGTTGCGGCTTCTAGTAGCTATGGGAGGGAGATCCGGTGAGGTGCGGTGCTCCAGGAGGCTGCGGAGGGGGTTATTTATAGGTGGGGCGGCGAGGAGGGCTCGGGCTCCACCGGAGGACAGCTGCCGCCGGCGCCCGGCGACGAATGGTGCCAGAGAGAGGGGGAGAAGGCGACGGGGTTCACGCGGGAGCTGTGCACGGACGCGGATGAACACAGGAGCAAGGAGGAAGGGGACGAACACAGTGTGCGGGCACTGTGCCGTTGGCCGGACCGTGCCCATGCTTGCTGCGGCGAGCTCCAGCGTCGGCGAGCAGCAGGGAGGAGTTAAGGGGGTGGAGGCGAAGATGGTGGCGCGGGGGGACACGCCCAGGCTGGCCGAGCAGCGGGCACGCTCACCACAGAGGCGCTGGCGACGCGCAGAGCGCGCGTTTGGCATGCTAGCACCCTCGGACGAAAGCGGTCACCGCATGGACCGTGACATCAGGCCACATATGCACTAACCATGATGTCTGGCGTGTAGTCCTTAGTAACTTTAGGTGTTACCACGGCTCGGTTGGTTTCCAGGTGCAGTAGAAGTGAAATGGTGAAGATGTTTAGTTACTGGACAGAAACTTTGAACAGTTACTGTGGTCAAACCATAGTGATTCAAGGGCTGATCTTTGGGGTTTTACTGACTCTTACTAAGGTGAATAAGCACAGGGAAAACCAGCTGCGTTGGAGCTAGTAAAAAGGTAGTTGTTGTAGAAACTACCATTTCAGCCTAGAAGTGAAAATATTTTGTGTAGCAAAAATACTTCAAAAAGTGGTGAAATATTTTTGCTCAGAAATGTACCCTAGGGTCCAAAGAATATTTGGGATTTTTCTCTGGATTTTTGGGGCAACATAAATGAAGGTTGCTTTGGAGGCCAAAGATTTTAGCTAGGGCTTAGGAGGCAAAATGAATATTTTTCATTTAGGAAAAATATTCCAAGCAATTTTGTTGGGCTGGCCAGGAGTGAAATGATGGATTAGAAGAGGAGAGGAGGCACTTGGGTGAAAATCAAGGGATACCCAAGTGATCAAGTCCAAATGGAATGATTCAAAACTCCAAATTCAAACCAACTCAGATGAAAATCAGGCAAAGAAAAGAGGGCACAAATCAGGCTGTGACACGCATGCTCCTGCCTCCTATGGCCGGCTGTGCTGCCGCGGAGGCCTCACCGCCCCCTACTATTCCCACCGCTGGCCAGGCCCTGTGGCGACGGCAGCCTCACATCGCAGCCGAACCAGTAAACCCTCGTACTCCTCTCCGCACGGGCTTCCACTACCGCGTCTTCCCCGGCTCCGCGTCGTCCCCTTCCTAGGCCTCGCCGTCGTCCACTGCCGTGGTGCTCTCCACACGGTGTGGTCAACGTGGTCAAGGAACGACTTCCATCAGAAGAGTACTGTACGTGGAGAGGTTGACAGCTGGGTCCATGGCCATAGCCCAATTTTTTTGTGATTTGCCAAGTAAGTCGCTTTGTCAGGCCTGTTGGGCTGCGAATCTTTCAAGACGAGGAGAGCTTTCATTCGGCTGGCCGAGAAAATGGCCCATCAGTTATGAGAAATGGACTGTACATTTTTAAAACACATCAAACCGGCAATTAGTTTCAAATATCTTTTTTTCATTTCGAGATTTTAAATTACATTAATTTTTACGTGTGGAGAATTTGTTGGATTTTATATTGATATACATTTATTTTTAAAATCAGTTTGAATGTGAGTCGAAATTTCGGGATTAAAAACAGTTTGGACCGCACCGAAATATGCAAAATTTCGTATAAATTTTTAACCGTGGCCACAATATGGGCTGTAATGCTAACAAAAAGAATATGGGCTCCAAAAAACCTTAAGAATTAGCAAATGGGATGTAGATTATTAGAAATAATGGCAGATGGGTTGTATGCTGTTTTCCACAGATTTGAGGCTTTCCTAAAAAAAGGTTGACGCACAAGCAGTGACTGTTGGATGTCCATCCAACGGCCATCGTGCTTCTTCAATCTCTGCTCTTCCTGCTCCAGCCGCTCAAACAAGCGCCGGCGGGACTGCCTGCTCCCTCCTCCCTGCGGCCGGCCGTGCTGCCGCGCAGGCCTCACCGCCCCACCGTACTCCCGTCGCTGGCCTAGCCATCCCTCTACTCACCCACACCTGTTGTTATTCTCCGGTGATGGCAGACAAACCAGTAAACCCTCGTACATTCGTACTCCCCTCCGCGTGGGAAACAACTGCTTAGTCTTCCCTGCCTCCATGTTGTTCCCTTCCTAGGCCTGGCTGTCGCCCACCACCCTGGTGCTCTCGGCGCAGCCTGGTCAACGTGGTCAACGACCAACATGCATCTGAAGTGGATTGTATGTGGAGAGGCCGACAGCTGGGTCCACGGCCGCACATAAGGAAATGCCTCCTTATTACGCGCAAAATAATGATTCCTCCACCTGACATCGGAGACCCACCGAAAGGGCCTCTGTATTTCGCGAAAAAAACGTTACCGCCGCTGACAGCTCGGACCCACCAGCTATATCTTCGCACGCAAGGAAGTGCCTCCTTATTACGCACAAAAAAATGAATACTCCCCCTGTTAGTTGGGACCCAGTATAGTGGCAGGCTGACTTGTGGGCCTACTAAGTTGACGGGGACGGAGGGCCTTGTCAACTTAGTCAATATGCACGATTCTAGCTCCAGTGACCGTATGATGTCCATCCAACGGCCGTAGTGCTTCTTCAACCTCTGGTCTTCTTGCTCCAGCCGCCCAAACCAGCGCCGATCGTGCCTCGTGCTCCTGCCTCCCGTGGCCGGCTGCGATGCGGTGGAGGCCTCACCGCCGCCTACTACTCCCACCGCTGGCCAGGCCATCCCTCTACTCACCCACACCCCCTGTTATTATGCAGCAACGGCAGCCTCACACCGCAGCGAACCATTGAACCCTCGTACTCCTCTATGCGTGGGCATCCACTGCCACGTCTTCCCCGGCTCCGCTTTGTCCCATTCCTAGGCCTCACCATCGTCCACTGCCCTGGTGCTCTCGGCGCGGCGTGGTCAACATGGTCAAGGAACGGCTTCCATTAGACGTGGACTGTACGTGGAGAGGCTGACAGCTGGGTCCACGGCCGCAGCAAGGAAGTGCCTCCTTATTATGCGCAAAATAATTATGCCTCCACCTGACAGCGGGGACCCACCGGACGGGCCACCATATTTCGCGAAAAAAACGTTTTCCCCCTGACTGCTGGGAGCCACCACCTACACGTTCGCACGCAAGGAAGTGCGTCCGGGCAAAAAAAAACAATTCGCCCCCCTGACTGCTGGGACCCAGCAGCTACACCTTCGCACGCAAGGAAGTGCGTCCGGGCAAAAAAAACAAAACGATTCGCCCCCCTGACTGCTGGGACCCACCAGCTACATCTTCGCACGCAAGGAATTGCCTGACAGTCGGGACTCACCTGGTCGAAGCGGTACGTAGCGTTGTCATTCTGGTCGCGAACGTGTACGTACATATATACTGGTCGATGTAGAGGCGTGCACGTGTCATAGTAGAGGCGCACACATAGCATGTACACGTACGTACAGCGGCCAGGGTGCAAGAAAGAAAATACGGCCATGTATGTGTATGTACGGCCAGGGCTCGTGTACATGGCTGGGTCGGAACGGAGAAACAGCATTGTCGTCGTGTTCATGGGGAGGCAACGAAATGCGTTGTGTTCATGGGGAGGCAACGGAATGCGTCGTGTTCATCGGGAGGCAACAGAACGCGTGGGAGCCAACCGGCTGGGTCGGAATGGAATGCATCGTCGTGTTCATTGGGAGGGCTTGGACGGAACAGGCGATCGAAACGAGGCCTGGTGTACCGCACAACGGAGGAAACGGCCTTGTGACCGACCAGCCACGTTCGAAACGGGATCCTGTTCATCGGGAGGGGTGTGGCGTACCGCAAAACGGAGGAAATGGACCTCCTATGGTCGAAACGGGGGTCCTGTTGATCGGCAGGGGTGTGGCGTACCGCAAAACGGACAAAACAGACCTCCTACGGTCGAAACGGCAGTCCTGTTGATCGGCAGGATCGTGGCGTACCGCAAAACGGACGAAACGGACTTGTGTTGGAGCGCTACGGTTGAAACGGGGGTCCTATTCATCGGGAGGGTTGTGGCGTACCGCAAAACGGGACTCCACGGGATATTGTTCATCTCCACCGTCGACCTTCTCCAGCCTCCACGGGCTACCGTCAACCTCCTCCAGCCTCCACGGGCTCCTGTTCATCCAGCCTCCACCGCGCGCTACTCCACCGGCTACTGTTCAACCACCCCTCCAGGGGCACCCCTCCACCGTCTACTGTTCATCCAGCCCTCCACACCACGGGGTCCTGTTCATCCAGAGGCAACGCCACCGCTCACTGTTCATCCAACCCCCCCCCCCCCCCGCAATGCTCACTGTTCATTCAATCGATCGGCTTCAGTTAGCAGCAGTAGCGAAGGAATCGCTTGATCGGGTTCAGTTAACAGCCATCGATCGATCGCTCGGGTTCAGTAACGCGTAGCCTGCACTGCAATCACTCGGGTTCAGTTAGAGCCCAACGCCTCGCTCGGGTTCAGTTAGAGCCAATGTCTCGCACACACGCGCGTACATGTACGAGAGAAACACGCATCGCTCGGCCCCCGACCGCCCACCATAACCGGGAACTCCCTGAAATTTTCCTCGCCCTCGATTCCACCACGGTTTTTTCCGTCATGGACGGCCCGAAGAATGTCATGCAGCTGCATCTCCGGCCCGCCCAGGATGAAAAGCCCATTTTCTGTCATGATTTTTTGTCATAGAAGTAGGAGCCCGCCACATCTATGATGATACTGGGTTTTGTCACAATTATCGTCATAGAAGTGTCATATGTATGACAGAAAAAATTCGTTCGGCCCAAAATGTCACGGATGTGTCTTTTTTTTGTAGTGCCCTCTCCCTCTCCTTCCTTCCCCCTTCCCCCTTCCTAGTAGGACCAGGGAAGGATGAATCCTACTCCTACTAGGAGGAGGATTCCTCCTCTCCTTGGGTGCACCAAGGGCCGGCCGGCCTCTCCCCTTGCTCCTTTATATACAGGGGCAGGGGGCACCCTAGAACAGAACAAACATTGTTCTTAGTCGTGTGTGGTGCCCCCCTCCACCATAATCCACCTCGTTCATATCGTCGTAGTGCTTAGGCGAAGCCCTATGCCGGTAACTTCATCATCACCATCATCACGCCGTCGTGCTGACGAAGCTCTCCCTCGAAGCTCTACTGGATCATGAGTTCGTGGGACGTCACCGAGCTGAACGTGTGCAGATCACGGAGGTGTCGTACCTTTGGTGCTAGGATCGGTCGATCGTGAAGACGTACAACTACATCAACCGCGTTGTCATAACGCTTCCACTTTCGGTCTACGAGGGTACGTGGACAACACTCTCCCCTCTCGTTGCTATGCATCACCATGATCTTGCATGTTCGTAGGAATTTTTTTGAAATTACTACGTTCCCCAATAGTTTGATCTCTCTTTCTCTCTCTATCTATCTATCTATCTCTCTCTCTATCTCTCTCCCTCCCTCTCTCTCTCTCTCCCTCCCTCCCTCCCTCCCTCCCTCTCTCTCTCTCTCTCTCTCTCTCTCTCTCTCTTTCTCTCTCTCTCTCTTTCGTGTTCTTGATTTGGCACGATCTTGATGTATCGAGCTTTGTTATTATAGTTGGATCTTATGATGTTTCTCCCCCTCTACTCTCTTGTAATGGATTGAGTTTTCCCTTTGAAGTTGTCTTATCGGATGGAGTCTTTAAGGATTTGAGAACACTTGTTGTATGTCTTGCATGTGCTTATCTATGGTGACAATGGGATATTCACGTGATCTACTTGATGTATGTTTTGGTGATCAACTTGCGGGTTCAGTGACCTCGTAAACTTATGCATAGGGGTTGGCACATGTTTTCATCTTGACTCTCCGGTAGAAACTTTGGGGCACTCTTTGAAGTACTTTGTGTTGGTTGAATAGATGAATCTGAGATTGTGTGATGCATATCGTATAATCATACCCACAGATACTTGAGGTGACATTGGAGTATCTAGGTGACATTAGGGTTTTGGTTGATTTGTGTCTTGAGGTGTTATTCTAGTATGAACTCTAGGATAGATCAAACGGAAAGAATAGCTTCGTGTTATTTTACTACAGACTCTTGAATAGTCGATCAGAAAGTATAACTTTGAGGTGGTTTCGTACCCTACAATAATCTCTTCGTTTGTTCTCCGCTATTAGTGACTTTGGAGTGACTCTTTGTTGCATGTTGAGGGATAGTTATATGATCCAATTATGTTATTATTGTTGAGAGAACTTGCACTAGTGAAAGTATGAACCCTAGGCCTTGTTTTAGCGCATTGCAATACCGTTTGTGCTCACTTTTATCATTAGTTACCTTGCCGTTTTTATATTTTTAGATTACAAAAACCTATATCTACCATCCATATTGCACTTGTATCGCCATCTCTTCGCTGAACTAGTGCACCTATACAATTTACCATTGTATTGGGTGTGTTGGAGACACAAGAGACTCTTTGTTATTTGGTTGCAGGGTTGTTTGAGAGAGACCATCTTCATCCTACGCCTCCCACGGATTGATAAACCTTAGGTCATCCACTTGAGGGAAAGTTGCTATTGTCCTACAAACCTCTGCACTTGGAGGCCCAATAACGTCTACAAGAAGAAGGTTGTGTAGTAGACATCAATGGCCAGCAGCGTGGGCCGTTATCGTCGCATGGGGAGGTCGTGGCGGGCCAGCTTGCTGTGATCCTCCCGCCTCGGTGAAACCAATCAGGCTCTGAATGGTGGCTCTCCACTCATCCATCTGATCGGCTGCCGACGAAAATCTCAACAGCAGCTAGGCCCGCGCCATGGCCTCCGAAGCGGTGCTTGGCATGGATGATGATGTAGATCGTAACGTCGCCCAACTCCTGACGGTGCCGGTAGTGGCCGCGCCGTGCTCTCGTCGTCGTGAGCGAGCCGCCTGGATGGCGTGGTGATGAGGTGGAGGCGCTCGAGGATCAGCGGCTCCGTTTGGCGCATTGGCTGGGTCAACTCGTTCCGGGGGTGGCACATGTGGTCGCGCCCGCAGCGGGAGCGGACGGAGAGTTGCGATTTGCCCCAGAGCGAGTGCCGCCGATGCGGTTGTGCCCTTCGGCCGGGCAGAGAGGTGCAGAAGAATGATCTCTCCACCTGTACCTCGTGGAGCATGGTCGCTAGGATGTTGTTGGTGCTGTCTTTCTCCGTTGCCTCCCGCACCCGTTTCGGCCGCGGGGGAGGTGGTGATGACGCCGCCTGCGCCGACCACGTCCCCCGCAGCGTCCACATCCCCATGCGTCCCCGTAGCCCCCGCGGCATCGGTGGTCGCGTGCGGCAGGGCCTTCGAGGTGGACGGGTGGGCTACGACATCGGGCTTCTTCTCTGTGGCACCCCGGCTCAGAGCAACCGGTTTACCTTGCATTGCCAGCCCAGAGACCATGTCTTCTGGCAACACACAACATCTTGGTATAGAAAGCAACCGCTTTATTGATACTAGCGGAACATAGTTCACATTACAACAAGTTGCGAGGCCAAGCGGCACACACGGTGCGGCTGAACAATATGTACATTATTTAGTGGACATAAAGGGGCCTCGATCACAACAACTACGCGGCAGCGGAACGCCGACGAAGCGGGACTCTATAGCACACGGACACCAATGTGGACACGATCTAGACTCGGACAGCACTCCGTTCGCACGAGACTTTCCTGAAATCTGGCGTGACACGCCAGGTCAGTACATTGAATGTACTTGCAAGCTCACAACAAGCATCAACATAATGACAAACAATATCATGATATTAAGAAAATTGTCATCAATGCATAATCACACTAGGGATGCAGTGAATAAGATCTGTGCCTCAAGTCTTTTGGACTTGCTTGCCAAATGGGTTACTGCGTAACCAAACGGTGATCTTTCTCGGATCACAAACGGACCAACAACTTGGTCGTCAAACGGGTTACCTCGTAACCAAACGGTGATGTTTCTCGGATCACAAACAGACCAACAACTTGGTCTCCATCATCAATATGGTTTCTCAACCATTCTCTTTCCAATAGTGCTAGGTTACTAACTTTAGTGTGCATGATTATTTAAATGTTGACCCATGGTGTGACCTACTTCCGTGTTGTGTCCGTAACCGTTGACTCGGCTATCGATAGATTAAATACACTCCGCAGAGGTTGCGCACTGTACCCACACCACGGAATCCATGGCCTCACACTCCCATTCGAGTGGACCAACGACATTCCAACAAAACCCCTCCATTGCCATGACACTCTCCCGGCCACTCCGACTCACTCCCCACTGGGCTAAGTCCTGGGTGGCCCCGTGTCTACCAAAGACACCAACGGCCACCGTCGTGGAAAAACATAAACAGTCCCAAATGGGGACAAGGTACCATAACAACAACGGGCACACAAGGTTATGTCTGCTTACCGGGCTAGGGTAACGCACGCCCATAACCTTCCCTAGTTGGAGGCACCGACCAGAGGCATGACAACGGACCAAATAAAGGCCTTGCTATAAAGGCAAATGTGGTTGCACTGGGAAAAACTCGATTCAGTGGCACCATGACCCGATCCACAATATTTTCAAGTTGAGTTATTATTAGGTTCAACTTAAAGTAAAAATAACCGGTGTCATGATATGCCATGAGAATGCAACCTTACCACATGCATCACATATCATCGAAAATAAATGGGTCAACCTCATCAAGTACTAATCATAATCATCAACAACTCATATCACTTCTCTTGTTATTATTATTTAGCAAACTAAACCATGATATTAACTTAATATAAATCATTTTCTCAATTAAGAAAATATTAACCAAACTAAATCTTTTTCATAGTCATTTTATTTCTTCATAACCAAACATTACTTCTACTGACTTAAACTAACTTAGTTAGCTTCAAACTACTGTAAACTAAACATATCAAACTAACCAAGCATTCAACAGAATATATTTATTTATTTAAGTGATTTAAATGCATGGACTAAATCATTTATTCAAGTTGGAAAATCACAAATATTGCAATGGCACCATAAAAATGTTGTTGTGGCTTGCCTTAGTGCAGATGAGGTTCACACTCCTCATGGTGAACCTCAAGACAAGCTTCACCTTCTGAAAAACAATTAAAAACAAAGAAAGAAAACATCAAGAAACACTCTGAAATTCACCAGAAAATCTAGACAGCAGAGAAAAATCTCATTTTTGGTGAGCTGCTAAATCTTTTCGTTAAGAACACAATGCAAAAAGAATCACTTCATTTGGGCTTATGATTTAAGAGTTGTGGCTGTTTGAAGTTCTATGGATAAATTTGAATTGTATTTAAATAAAAACAGAAACTTGGGGGTGACGTCGAAGACGTAAACCTGCGGGGCGCCGCCACTCATACCGCTTCGGGCGCGTCCTGAGTGGCTGACAGCGGGCCCCGCTGGTCAGGTGCGAGGGGGAGAAAGGGGAAATAAAGCATGGCGAGGCTCCGCTGGAGCACACGCCGGCGAGGAGGGCTCCTTGGCTAGACCCAGAGGGATAGAACGCGAGACGAGATCGAGGCCCACCTGACCATACCCGTAGAATAGCTAGGGGTGGTCGGACGGTGTCGGAACAAGCCTCTCCAGCGGCGGCAGGGAGTAGAGGTCACCGGAGTTGGGGACGACGGCAACGAGAGGTTGCACCAGTGGTCCAACCGGGTCGGACGGCACCAGTGAAGCACTACGGAGGCTCTGGAAGAGGGGCCCGAGCTTGGGAGGGGCTGGAACGGTGGGGTGAACCACGAGGATCGCCGGCAAGCTCGAGCTCAGGAACGGTGGCCCGAGGCCTGCCCGGCCGGGCTGTGGCTTCCTACTGCTTTATGAAGTGTATGAGGTGAGTTGGTGATGCTCGAGAGGCTGGGTAGGGCTGCATTTATAAGCGAGCGAGGCGAGGGGATCGGGCTCCGCCGCAGGACACCTGGACACGGCGCCCAGCGACGAACGGCGTCAGTGAGAGGGGGAGAAGGCGACGCAGTTCACGCGGGCACTGTGAGAGGGTGGAGACGAGCACAGGAACGGTGGGGTGGCGACGAACACAGTGCGCGACACATTGTTTGGTTGGCCGGGTCGTGCCCGTGCTCACTGCGGCGAGCTCCGGCGTCAGCGAGCGCCAGGAAGGAGTTAAGGGCGTCGAGACGGTGATGGAGGCGAGGTTTGGCAAGGTGCGGCAGCCGGGGAAGCGAGCACGCGAGGAACAGAGCGCTCGGCGGTACTCAAAGCGCGTCGGCTAGCACGTTGGCACCGTGCACACGCGCGGTCACCGTGTGAACTCCGGCATAGGGCCACGGCTTGCCATAAATTTATGTCTAGCATGTAGTCTTTAGTGTTTTGGGTCGTTCTAATGCTTTGGTTCGAGCCCAGGTGCTGTAAGCTAGAGTTTTACTTCTTGGTAAGTTTCTGGGCAGTAACTTTAAGAGTTAACTGTGGTCAAACCAGTAAGAGTTGAGGGCTGAGTTTTGGAGTTTAGCAATCACATAGGAAGGTAGTGATGCTCAAGAAAATTCAGCAGCATTGGAGCAAGTAAAATGGTAGTTGCTGTAGAAACTGCCTTTTCTGTAGCAAAAATATTCCAAAAAGTGATGCAATATTTTTGCTCAGGGAGGTGCCCTAGGGTTCAAAGAATATTTGGGAATTTTCTCAGATTTTTGTGGGCAAGAAAAATAGGGGTTGCTTTAGAACACATGTTGCTGATTAGGGTTTTAGAGGAGAAAATGAATATTTTTCATTTAAGAAAAATATTCCTAATATCATTTTGAGGTTAACCAGAGAAGAAATGATGGCTTGGGAGGGAAGTGAGCCACTTGGGTGAAAATCAAGGTTATGCCCAAGTGTTTAAGTCCAACTGAAATGATCCAAAAACTCAAATTCAAATAAAAGCCAAATAAAAACCAGAAAAAAAGTGGGGGCAAAAACCAGGCTGTCACATTCTTGGGCGCCATGGACGATGAAGTCGTCGATAACGAAAATGATGATGAAGATGATGCGTTGCGTACGCTTCTCGGGTTCGCGCAAGCGCACCCCCCCTACCTGACGCGCCAAAGATGTCGTGGGAAACCACGACCACCTATGGGGCCATGAGCCCCTTGTGGTTCTGCAGGGGGGATGAACACATTGCACAAAGAGCGAAGAAACATAGCACAACACGGTAGAGGTCACACGGGCAATTTTACCCAAGTTTGGACCGCTGCGAGGCGTAAAACCCTACTCCTGCTTTGGTGGATTGATGGTGGATTGTGGTGGAAATGCATCGCTCTAGCCCGGCAGGGTTGCCTCGGGGCGAGAACGGCTACGCGCGTATGAGTGTACAAGGGTCCGAATCCCTTCTATGGTTGCCACTGGCCTCCTTTTATAGATCAAGGGGTCACCACAGTGGCAAATCAGTCATTATGCACCGATTAGATAGCAAACAGTGCTATCATACCTAACTATGCAGACAGGGTAGAGCGCATTAAATGCGCCGCTTAGTGTCACATCATGGCATGCCCGTCAAGCCTTGCCCGGTAGTTCAGCCGCCTTCTCTCCTGCATGCATGACACGTCTCTGGACGGGTGTCATTTGGAGGTGATTTCCATAGGAAGTGGCTGCCATGTGGCAAGAAACAGCCACTTAGTCACTTGGGGGTTTGACACCGCACCGATCGATGACTTGCGTTGCTGTGAGGTGGAACGGTGAAGCCTTGGCGGGGTAGTCCGCCCTTGGTGTCCTCGGCAAGCCTATCGGGACAATTTTGAGACTTGTCTTCGAAGCAACCTCGACCTCGCCAGGCTCGCCTGCCCGGCAAGGGAGGTTTTCCCTTAGTGATATCTTGTTCTTTTGGCTTGACTTGGTCTTCTTGATCCACACTCTGATTCCTCAAAGAGCCGATCTCTTTTGCTTGGTTTGGTCTTGGATGTTGCAATCTTGCTCTTAGGCCTGTGCACGGTCTGGGCAACATACCCAGGGTTCGTTGCACCGACACTACCATACAAATAGATGGCAAGAATGGCAGACCACAAGCGGCAACAATTTATGTAGCACCCAGCATATTTCTCAATTTGATCATACATGCCCTTTTGACAAGCAGGCTAACTTGTTCATTGCACGAATAGAAGCACTAACATGGCAAGATTTACAAGGTAGGGAAGGGAGACGGGGCCAGATAGGGAGGAGGGGGGAGGGAAGGGTGTGTGGGTGAGGAAAACTAACTTGCAATTAGCTCAGATCTAGGCTAGGCTTCGTCAAATCTTGCCATGGCAACTTCCGTTGGGGAGCAAAAATGCTGTTGATGGAGGGGAAGGGGAAGGGGAACAATGGAGGGCAAGGGGAAGGGGAACAATGGAGGGGATCATGGGTGGAGAGGGTAGGTGACAACGAGTTCGATCCGCCGACTGGTTGGATGGCGGGGTAGTCGCCTGGTTACGGGGGTTCATGCACGCTTTCGGGCTTTATGGAAGCGTGTCCGAACACTTTTGTTCGGTACGTGCTATTCCCCGCTCCAAACGACTAGTTCAGACCGGAGTCCAATAGCTCCGAACATTCGCGCGATATCGACGTTCAAAAATTGTAGGGACACCTACAAAACCTTTACATTCATCCACTTTGCTCCCTTCCAATTAATAATCATCCTATGCACTATACATGTGTATGTATAGAATCATTAAAGTAGCATCAATGTACATGTCGTAGTCGGTTCTATCGCAGTGATCTCTCCGAGGAAAACCGGATTTAAAAGACGGGAAGATGATGACGATTAACGGCTTGAAAACACGCAAGACAGAGACAGAACAGAACACTACGTCCAAATTCCTACTGGATTCCAGACACGTGGCACCGACTGACCACCCTCCTCGTCCACGCAGAAAAAGAAGGCTCCAGCCAACAACCGCTGAGCAGATCCGTCGTCGCCATCCCCCCCGCGCGCGCGGACCACCACGAGACGGACGTTCAATCGTTCATAGACCGGCGCCCGTCCGTGCGCCTACGCGGGCAGAGACGCCCACGTGCCGCCGCAGAGTTAAAACCAAAACTGCTTCCCCGAAACGAAAGCCCCGGAAGTGTCCGCGGCCAAGATCCTAACCGACTGCCTCGTACCGATAACCGCGTCACGCCACGCGGCGCCCTCAGTCCAGGGAACTCGCCAACGGCCGGAGCCCCGATCGACTGACTCGCATGGAGCGGAGGCACCCGCAGATCGCGGCGGCGGCGAGCCAGGAGTGGCTGGTGGTGCCGGTGGCGGGGGAGCGGCGCGCGGGGGAGTTCGGGAGGCACCGGATCATGGAGATGACGGGGCTCCCGGCCCGCGACCTCCGCATGCTCGACCCGCTCCTCGCCTACCCGTCCACCATCCTCGGCCGCGACCGCGCCATCGTCGTCAACCTCGAGCACGTCAAGGCCATCGTCACCGCCGCCGAGGTGCTCGTCCGCGACCCCAGCAACCCGCGCCTCCGCCCCTTCCTCCAAGAACTCCACGCCCGCCTCGCGCTCCCGGTACGACCACACCCACCATTAACACCCGTCGCCATTTCGCCAGTCATGCATCCTACTGTACGATAGATTGATGGCAGATTGCATTTTTCTAACCAACTGATGGTAGTATGGTGTTGGGTTCATCTGCATTTTTGGCCTGATTCTGTTGGCTCCTGCTTCTGCGTGAAGGATGCGGCTACCAGGAATCCGGCAACCGGCAGCGGAACGTGCCAATCTCCGGCAATCTCCGGCAGCGCCAAGATCCCGCCCTTCGAGTTCAAGGTGCTCGAGGTCTGCCTCGAACACACATCCAAGTGCATGGAAACCGAGGTACACTACTACAATAAGCAGGCTGTTAAACCCATGATCTGTCAAAAGCGCGTATTCTACCAACTTACCATGTTTCTCTTGGTGCAAAAATTAATGGTGCTAATGGTGCTAGACGTCGGTCCTGGAGAGTGAGGCGTATCCGGCCTTGGACGAGCTGACCACCAAGGTTAGCACGAGCAACCTGGACGACGTCAGGCAGATCAAGAACCGCCTGGTCCAGCTATCAGGCCGCGTGCAGAAGGTACTAACATACATAACTGGTGTTCAGGAGCCAGTGTCTGCATCCAAGTTTAAGCTAAGTGCTTATCAATGCAATTATTCATTTCATCGTCTGTTTGCGCCGTCGTGGTCTCCTTGATTCGCAGGTGAGGGATGATATCGAGCACTTGCTAGACGACGACACGGATATGTGCGAGATGTATCTGACGAGGAAGCTTGCGTTTCAAGGGGTCACCAACGAGTCGTCGGTTAATGTGGATTCCAACAAGCATGCGCCCCCTGACCATGGTCATGATCATGAGAAGTATGTCATGTATAGCTAATGAGTCTTCTTTCTGGTTATTGGGATCAGATTGATTAAGAGCTATAACTCCCTGAACTCGCTTGAACAAACCAAGCACAATTCGATGATGCTAGGCTTAACTGAACGAAAGATGGACAGTTATTACTCTTCACATTCACATTAATCTTCCATATTTACTTGAATTCAGGGAGGAAGAAGACCGTGGCGGTGATATGGCGAGCTCCCATGGAAGTTCTGCTTGTGTTAAGCCTCATGTTGAAGAGTTGGAAATGCTTCTTGAAGCTTACTTCGTGGAGTTCGATGGCACGCTGAACAAGTTATGCCATGTATGTCACATCTCCTTCTGTTCACTACTAGTTATTGGCCTAATGTTGTGTTAAGCCTGAGACATGATTGCTACTAAAATGATCATATCAAAATGATTGCCACTATCAGGTTCAGCACACTGACTATTTGCTCCAGATTCATTACACCAGATAAGAGCGCGCACAAACACACACACACACACACACACACACACACTTCTTGGTAGCATTATGAATATAAACTACATTTCCACATGCACCTTTCCGATTCAATTTGAATACTATGGTCTTTAGCTGTTGGCTTATAAAGTATTCCAAGCGTGTTTCTAACAGCCTTTAATGTGCAAAGCTCCGCGACTATGTGGACAACACTGAAAACTACATCAACCTGATGCTGGACAAGAAGCAGAACCAGCTGCTGCAGATGGGCGTGATGCTCACGACGGCGACCGTGGTGGTCACCGCGGGCATCGTCGTCGTGAGCTTGTTCGGCATGAACATCCACATCGAGCTGATGGCGGATCCGGAGACCCCCGAGATGGCGAGGATCAAGAACATGAAGTTCTGGGAGACCACCTGGGGCACCGTCGCTGGCTGCGCCGCTATATACCTCCTGGCCATCTATGCAGGGAAGAAGAGCAAATATTTGCAGTGATGGCGCTTTATTCTCGGTTCCGCACTGGACAGAGGAAGCATCGGACCGCAAGTTATGCAGTCCAGGGCACGTTTTCGCCGTCACAAAGGATTTCCCTGCCCTGAGAATATGATACGATAGCTTCGTTTTGTCTGGGAGATGCAGTAGTTGATGCTTTGGTTTGGGTAGGAATAATTGAATGGTGGCTATAAGATCTGCCCTTTCGTATCATGATTTACAATTTCGTAGTTTTTTTTAACACAGTACAGACGCAAGCGCTCATACCTACGTGCATTCACTCACCCCTATAAACGCACACCCTACCCTTATGAGCACCTTCGATAGACTGAGTCGGCATATCATCTTGAGATTTACGAAGTCACCGAACATCTCCTTCCATTAAAAGTCCAGGAATAATGCGAGCACCAGGATTTAAACCCTGATGGGCTGGGAATACCACTGTCCCTCTAACCATCCAATCACAGTTTGGTTCGCACAATTTCATAGTTTTGAAGTGTTATTTTGAGCCATATTGATTACAAGGTTCCAACATTCCTACACGCCGGAGAAACCTCTAGTGGCATATATAGCAATGGCACTGGAGGAGAGATTTTGGTCTGTGGGTGTATATACGCCCTATACAGAGAGAGAGAAAATAGTAATTAAATTAAAAGAGAGAAAAAAATAGTAATTAAATTAAAAGTAAAAAAAATTCTGGAAATGTTTTTGAAATAAAGTTGACCTTCCATTTTACTTGTATAAGAAAAATTCCACAGAAAGAAAAAACCCATTGACTTCTTTTAAAAAACAAAAAAAAATCGGCCAAAATAATATGAATAGTGACCTATAATAGCAAATGATTTTTGTTTTCTTTTTGCCAGAAGTCAACGTTGGGTTTTTGTTCGTGAAAATTTATATATTAGTGTCAGAAAAAGTTATGTTTATTTAAAAAAACTTCTAAACTTGTTTAATTATTAATTATTATTTTCTCATCTATGCGTGTATACACCCACAAACCAAAGGGTATTTTTCAATGACAACTTCCTACTCTCGGGGCTGCACCCCCTGCTGCACCTCGTAATTCATAGGCAGTCCCTGGGGGTGTATAAGAGTAATTTCCCTCTGTCCAACCAGCTACCTCGCCCATGGCTTTTGCCCACATCGCCATCATGTTCTGACCACAAGAGGTTTAAACATTGAGAAATCCAACTCAACAAAATTCATAGGATTCTACATTATTACTCAAAAACTATGTGTTTTTAACTTGAGCTCGCAAATATTAACAAAGCATTGTTCTTTCAGACTCAACAATCGTCGTATGTGTGTGCGTATAAAATCATTGTACATGCCGTAATCGGATCCGGCGTAGTGATCTCTTCCAGGAAAATCAGATTTAAAACAACGGGAGGTAAAACATGCCAAGAGAGAGACATTGGTACCATGGGACAAGCATACGTGCCGAACAGAACACTACTACGTCCAAATGCCTACTGGCTTCCAGACAAGTGGCACCGCCGCACCGATTGACCATCCTCGTCCACGGAGAAAAGAGCCGTGGCCGGCCCGCTAGGCAGATCCATCGTCGCCATCCGCGCGCGCGCGCGGACCGGCACCCGCAATAAGCGCGCCGCCTACGCCACACGGGACATGTGGTAAGCTGTTTTCGAGCTCCTCTGACCCGCCGCAGCGAAGACCTCGTACCGAGATAACCGCGTCAAGCCACGCGCGCGGCCTCGGTAGTCCACGAAATTGACCGGGGGAGCCCGCGCATGGAGCGGAGGCAGCCGCAGACCGCGCCGGCGCCGCGGCGGAAGGGCGCGCCGGCGGCGAGCCAGGAGTGGCTGGTGGTGCCGGCGGCGGGGGAGGAGAGCACGGGGGAGTTCGGGAGGCACCGGATCATGGAGATGACGGGGCTCCCCGCGCGGGACCTCCGCATGCTCGACCCGCAGCTCTCCTACCCGTCCACCATCCTCGGCCGCGACCGCGCCGTCGTCGTCAACCTGGAGCACGTCAAGGCCATCGTCACCGCCGCCGAGGTGCTCGTCCGCGACCCCGGCAACCCACGCCTCCGCCCCTTCCTCCAAGAACTCCACGCCCGCCTCGCGCTCCCGGTACGAACGGTCAAACACCCGTCGCCACTTCACTAATCATTAGTCAATAGCCATGCATGCTTGCTGGAGTACGATATGGCGGCGAGTTATCTGCACTGTTCGCCTGATTCTGTCGTCGGCTCCTGCTTCTGCGTGAAGGATGCGTCTACCACGAATCCGGCAACCGACGGCATAGAGCTGGGCGATGATCGGGGGAACGTGCCGATGCCTGGCGGCGCTAAGATCCAGCCCTTTGAGTTCAAGGTGCTCGAGGTCTGCCTCGAACACACATGCAAATGCATGGAATCCGAGGTACACTGGTAGGCAGGCTTCGGCTGTTAAACACATGATCTGCCAAAAGCGTGTGAGCTTACCATGTTTTCTCTTGGTGCTAGACGTTGGCCCTCGAGAAGGAGGCGTATCCGGCCTTGGACAAGCTGACCTCCAAGGTTAGCACGCTCAACCTGGAGCACGTCAGGCAGATCAAGAGCCGCCTGGTAGAGCTAACAGGGCGCGTGCAGAAGGTAAGAGTACTAATTATATACTCCTTCCGTCCCGAGTTACTTGTTGTAGAAATTGATGTATCTTGAATCATGAGCTGGTGTATGCTTGAAGTTTAAGGTTCTTCCCACTGCTCACCTTGTACATGCATTAAGGCTACCAAGTAGACATAAAATCTGATGTGGTAAGTTAGTTATGAAGAGAGATTAGTTTAATGACCCTGGGAAGAAACGATGCTAAAAGCATGTGCCTAGGTGGAAACATAATTCTAAGTCTATAACTAATTAGATGAAAAAAGTTTAGCAACAAAAAATTAAGCACATATGGTTCTACATGTTGGCTATTAGGTTTGATTATAGGTGACATGACAACTCCATAAAGACGTTGTTGGTGGAAGAGGATTTGGAGCACTCAGGTGCTCCACCCCCCCCCCCCCCCCCCTATATGAGTATGAAATTCAAAAAACAAACAAGGAAAATTCAAAAAAAAAACTGAAATTTTGGGATATCAAATCTAGGTGCCCAATCTACTCGCACGTGAAGTTCTGTGAAAAGATACTAGGAAACATATTCTCAGTAAAAAAGACAAAAAATTCCTATGTATATAAAAGAAAGTTGTTCGGATGAATTGTAGGTCGGGCCGTATTTCTTTCACCACAGATGCATTTTCTGGTATTTTTTTTCCTTAAACTTCACACGGGAGTAGATTGGGCATTCAAGTTTGATGTCTCCAAACTCCAGGGTTTTTTTTAATTTTCTTGGTACTTTTTGAATTTAATATCCCTATAGGGGGGTGGAGCACCAAGGAGCTCCTGTGTATTTTTCGTTGTTGGCTATATTATTAACCATGCTCTAATATGATACTCAACATTTTCTTTTTTCATTTAATTCTATGCCACTCATCAAAATTGTCTGGTTGGAATGCATAATATTCCTAATTCTTGGCTCTAAGGCTTCCCATAGTGGATACTATCATAGGTTAGTATCATGAGGATGATACTAGTGTATGATACTACCTCCCTAATGCATAGTATTTTAGATGACCTTATTTATTTCATACATGACCTTATTTATCATGAGGAGTACTAGCATAGCATTTAGTATGATATGGTATCATTATACGATACTCAACCATCTCTTTCTTCATTTAATTCTATGCCACCTCACCAAAATTGCCTAGTTGGCATGCATGACACTAGCTATGGTACTTCCATTATGGGCAGCCTTAGCACATTATCATAAACAAAATGTTGATGTGGCGCCGTAATTCAAGAAAAGAGTGAAGTTGTATGTTAGCGAAGACACGACTCTTAGCTTGTTTTTCTGTGCAGTGTAATTAATGATTTTATCTTTTGTCTCCTTAATTTTCTCTTCTTTTCTTCTCTCCACAACTGGGGCATAATGTTAAAATGCAAAAAAAACGCTAAACTAATTAAATGCAATATCACTTGGATACAACCCCTAAAGATGCAATGCATTGGGGTGATTGTATCTAAAAAAAATTCACTACCTAGGATAACGCGTTATGAGACAATTCATTGTTATATTACCATCATACAGTGCTTTCCAATAAAAATGGATCTACAAACTAACAAATGAAGTCATCTACGATACTATCTATATGATACTTTGCATTATGAAAGTAGTAACATAGACTACTGTCATATGAGTGGCACTAGTCTAAGTTACTCCCCACTATGACCGACCGGCCTAAGTTAAGTGCTACTCCCTCCGTTCACAAATATAAGATGTTTTGGATATTTCAATATGAGCTACATACAGATTAAAATGAGTAAACAAACACACTAAAATGTGTCTGTACACCCGAATCAGAAAAGAATTGGAACATCTTATACTTGTGAATGGAGGGAGTACTATGTTATTAATTTAATTAATCACTTTTTCTGTTCTTTTTATTTTCTTTTTTGGCCGTGTGTATCCTTGATGTCCTTGGACATTTTGTTGGTACAGAGGCTGAGTGTAATTGGTATCTTCACGATATTAATATATTTTCTTTGTCGAAAATGTGCTGCCGTGGTCTCTTTATTCACAGGTGAGGGATGATATCGAGCAGTTGGTTGACGATGACACAGATATGTTCGAGATGTACCTAACAAGGAAGCTTGCGTTTCAAGGAGTCAACGAGTCATCGGTTAAAGTGGACTCCAACAAGCATGCATCTTCTGACCATGAGGATGAGAAGTATGTCACCTCTAGCGAATGTGTCTTCTTTCTGTGGTTGCTGGGATCCGATTGATTAATAAGAGCTATATATAACTACCTGAACTCTCTTGAATAAATCAAGCACAATTCCATGATGTTAGGCTTAACTGACAGATGGAGTAGTTATTACGTCGTTCTCAAGATATGTTGCTTTCATTTTAGTCTTCCATATGCACTTGAATTCAGGGAGGAAGAAGGCAGCGGCGATGATATAGAGAGCTCCCACGCAAGTTCTGCTTTTGTTAAACCTGATGTAGAAGAGTTGGAAATGCTTCTCGAAGCTTACTTCGTGCAGTTTGATGGCACGCTGAACAAGTTATGCCATGTACGTATGTCACATCTCTTGCTATTCGTAACAGCAGATAAGAGCGCGCGCGCGCAGACACACTTACATTTCCACATGCACCTTTCTGGTTCGACGTGAACGCTATGGTCTTTACATGTTACTCCCTCCGTTCCTAAATATTTGTCTTTTTTGAGATTTCAAATGACTACTACATACAGATGTATATAGACATATTTTAAAATGTAGATTCATTCATTTTGCTCCGTATGTAGTCACTTGTTGAAGTCTCTAGAAAGACAAATACTCCCTCTGTAAACTAATATAAGAGCGTTTAGATCACTACTTTAGTATTCTAAACGCTCTTATATTAGTTTACGGAGGGAGTATTTAGGAACGGAGGGAGTAGCTTATAACGTATTCCAAGCATGTTTCTAACAGCCTGACATGCACCTTGTTAATGCGCAAAGCTCCGCGACTATGTGGACGACACCGAGGATTACATCAACATGATGCTGGACGAGAAGCAGAACCAGCTGCTGCAGATGGGCGTGATGCTCACGACGGCGACCGTGGTGATCACCGCGGGCATCGTGGTCGTGAGCCTGTTCGGCATGAACATCCACATCGAGCTGACGTTAGATCCGGAGACCCCCGAGATGGCGAGGATCAAAAACAGAAAGTTCTGGGAGACCACCTGGGCTACCGTTGCCGGCTGCGCCGCTATATACCTCCTGGCAATCTATGCAGGGAAGAAGAGCAAATACTTGCAGTGATGCTGCCATATTCTCTGTTCCGCACCGGACAGACGAAGCATCGGACCGCATGCCCCGCAGTCCAGGGCCACGTTTTTGCCGTCGCAAATGGATTCATTCCTGTGCTGAGAACGTGATGCGGTGGCTTTCTGCTTTGTTCTGTCTGGAAGATGCAGTAGCTGATGCTTGGTTTGGGTAGGAATAACTGAATGATGGACATCCCACCCTTGACACGAATGACGGTTATCTAAAGATGCCTTATTTATCCTGTCGTATCATAATTTACAACTACATACTCCCTTCGTCCCATAATATAAGACACTTTTTGACATTATGGAGGGAATAGTTTTGTAAAAGAAGATGAATCTACTAACCGTGTTTTGGAACCATACAACTTCCAACCCTCGGGCGATGCACTCCTGCACCTCGACGGTGTAATAATTCTTAGCATACGGAGCCACATGGATTAACGAGGTCAACGACAGTTGTGGTCTCAAGTCTTCAGTGAAACTAACAGACGATCCCAGTTCTGACATTTCAAACTTCCACGGTTTTGCTTTGATCAGATAAGTCGTGACGATAATGTGAACACTCGCTCCACCATCCACTTCTCTATTTACAGGGTTTCACGGATGGTATGTAAACCAAAGATTTTCTATCATCGCTGCAGTGCTCACTAGCGGATGTACAAAAGGTATTACGGAACTCAGCATATGCAAGTCTAAGACACGTCAGCTAAAACTTCAGTTAGATGGTTATTATGTTTGCGCCTTCCTTGATCTGGTCCGTCGAACCTGGCAAAGAAAAGAGGAATATCCGCTCATGATATTCACAAATGAGGGATGAATCATGCATATGCTTCCCAAATGCACTTACATTGTCTATTGTGTCCGCAGCTGATCCAGCAGAATTTTTTGCATTTCTCAAATCCAATGCTCTCTTGCTTTTCTTCTGGAGGGCAGCCACTGCTAAAAAATGTAAGGTTGATTGCTCAGCTATATTTAATATATAAAAAAAGGGCAACCTGGTGCATGTAGCTCCCGCTTGCGCAGGGTCCAGGGAAGGGTCCGACCACTTTGGGTCTATAGTACGCAGCCTTTCCCTACATTTCTGTAAGAGGCTGTTTCCAGGACTTGAACCCATGACCTCATGGTCACAAGGCAGCAGCTTTACCACTGCGCCAAGGCTCCCCTTCCTATATTTAATATATGGACTGCAAATATACAGTGGAACACATAAAGGTAGCTGCACGGCTAGTCACTTGGTGACATAAAACAGTCATGATATTGCCATTTCTGCATGACTGTTGGCTGGAAGTAGTTGTGTGTGTGAGTTGTGACTTGTGAGCAACTTTATTGGACGAATGTTCAGTCAGGAAAGACACTTTTAGGACACAAGGATGTGTATGGTTCAAATGAATCACATATATAGTGCATCAACACTACCAGCCTGTTATGACTTTGCAGTTCGCATAACATATGGACTTTAGGAAGCGCCAATGTGAAGATAATATCGTGAATCATGTCTTGGTTACTGGAGATGACTTGCCTGTTTTGTTGCTGGAGAAAGGACGCTTCACAAAATTACCATCACAATCACCAACATCTTCGTCTAGTTCACTGCTACAAATCGAAACGTAAGTAATCATGGATGGATACTTGACAGAGGTTTTCCAACTGAAAATATAAATCATTTGACACCATATAACAGGAGCAAAGAAGCAGCATCTTGTGCTTATGATGACTATCATCATCATAAGTTAAAAAAAACTTGAAAGCACTATCGTTTAACAGTTATTTTGTATTATGCTAGGCGCTGCATATAAATTATTAACAGTGTAGATACCCGCAGACCTTCAACAAAATATATGTGGTTCTGTACATAACAAATATTGGCATCAGGTATTTATCGATAAGCAGGAAGTACACTTTGAACTCCCACAGTATTCTTGCAATAATTGTAGAATGTGGTGCTATTTCAAGGGGGGCAGCCAGATATACTTGTTAAGATGCACAAGAACTGGCAAGTGCAATCCTGAAATCCAAGCCACAGCCGAACTGACTTCACCAGTGACACCCATAGACTAATGCTAGCTGGTACTCAGCTGTAAAGCACTAAAGCCCATATCTGGATCTGATATTTGGAAACACACTAAAATTCAATGTTTCATCTTAATTGCATGTATATTGCAATATCTAGTTCATCTCAATTTTTTCACAAAATTTCAAATTCTCTGACACAAAATATGATATTTCTGTTTCTCAAAAAGCGGATAAAAATCTGACGACCGTCAGCTCTTCAAACCGCATTGCTCTATGACCGAAGTGCACATTCTTTTATTTAGAAGTTTGTGAGTTCTAGCTATGCCCCATGTGACCCACGTAAATTTTGGTCATAAACTAGTCCAAAGTGCAAAAATATTATGTGACCATTGGTACCATACTTGAACATACCTGGTTGAGTGTGCAACTAGCGACTACAATAGTTGGTCCAAACTGCACTTTACTCTTTTCTTAGCCCTAGACAGATTACCAGGAATACAAGTTCTGACATACAGGGGTTTGCTTTATTTGGTAACGAATTGATTGTACTATTAGGCATAGACCCAATAATTATTGCAGTTAACTTGAGATGCCATGCCATATACTAATTCTACCACATAAAGCCACACACATAAACAACGAGAAAAGCTCCCTATCGTTGCATTCTAAATAGTGATGTAACATGGACAACAATCATGTATTAGCAGACAGACATAAATTTAGCAGAGCTTGCAGGGCATGCACGTCATTATGCTATACTTGCAGTTACGCAAAGCATGGTATCACAAGACAAAGTACTGTTTAGAACATATTCTTCCAGGCGGAGAACATTTCCGAAGAATGAATACATGTTAAATCATTCATTTGCTTACCAATCTCTGAGATGACAGTCAGGAAAGTCCTACAAAAATAAATAAATAATATAAACTGAGTTTCCATGTGCCAATCCACAGATAATCCAATGCTCAAACATATAGTTCGATCAGACACTAGCATACTGTACCTCTGTTGACATGGTGTCCTTTGAAGATATCGTCTTCAGATCTCGAGAATCAGCTTCATTAGTCAAACCCAAAGACCCTGGAGATGACAGCTTTGTGCCGGCGGAACCACAAGATGACACGTTGTCTTTTTCCAAGATATCCAGGTAATTTTTCTTGGGGACATCTTTCGCCTGGACTGAACTTTTCTTTGTTTTCCCTTGCTCATGACCACTTACAAACTGTCCAAATAATGGTTTGTTTGATGAGGAACGAGTTTGCCTTCTAGGAGCAGATTCTTTAGATACCCTCTCAGTAATAGTAGAGCATGTAGTATCCTCCTGAAATTAATGTTGACGAATTAAAACTATAGGACCATAACAGAAGGCATAAACTACATATATGCCTATATATACACAAACAAGAGACCAAGGGTGACACTGCAGACAGAATGTACCTGTTGGCTATAAGGTTCATGAGCTTTTAGAATTCTCTTCACAGAAGTATCAGTAATTAAATCTAGTTGGCAGCGTTCCTACAAAAAAAATCCGATCTGGAGAAAATTAGTCAATGCAAAAATGAACTAAGACAAGTTCTAACAAACATGAGAATTAATAGTAAGAATAACCTACATCCGCTTTTCTCTCACTCCGAGACAACCTATAATAAGACGAGGGCAGGAGAATATGGCGTGGAGAATCTGATGTCTTGCAATGTTTATCAAGTTCTTTTACCATAAGCAAACCAATTTTTGAGAGAATGTGCAGTTTCTGTGAAGGCGGTTAGGAAATTAGAACCTGGTGAAGAAATTTATAGGCAAATGAAAAATGTCAAAGCGGTAGCCAAAAGAGACATATACATGAGTGATGTCAGAATCAATCACATCCTCAGCCTTTTGAACAGCACGAAAGATGCCCAAAAGAATGGATACAGAGCTGGTGGCAGAGCCATGCTTGGTTTGGCTTAGATCCTCTATTTCAACTAGCTCTCTCAACATCACAATAAGTGGGCTGTCAACAAACAAAGGAAAAAAGGAGGAAGCTATTACAGGCTTGAAACTTCGAACGTTTCCAGCCACAGGAACTAGTTGAGCAACAGAAAAAATTCCAATGGGATTCAAACATCTGAAACAAGAACATACCTCCAAAACTCAGCAGAGCCAGTCTCCTTTTCACAAAAGTTAAAAGGAAACTCCTCATCATATGCAAGCGTATGGATCAAGAAAAGGACAGCATATGCTGGGTGCTCGACAATCGAGTCATTGCTGGTTTTGTTCTGATGAACAGAAACTCCTCTTTGCTCTTTTACCACTTCAGTTAAGTACCTAAGCGACTAGGAATACAAGGCAACAGAATAAGAATCACCTCACGAGCAAGTTTATATGGTATATATATACGAGGGAACTAGAAAAGAAGATACATACTTCAGTACGAACATCTCCAGCGCAATCTGTTGATGCCAATGCAAAAGCACATGCATATCTAACAGGTATTGCATGCCTCTTCAAAAGGCCAAAAAGTTTGTGAATGAATAACTTGCGAACAATATATGAAGAATCCTGACAACCAGACACAATACATGTATAATAATATAAAGAATACTGGCATGCATAAAATATGGAACTACGCAATGTGAATAAAGATTAACCAATGTAGGTAAGCAAAATAATGCTGCAAACAGATGTTTATTTACAGCAAAGGTTCTCAATCAATGGCAAATCAAATTATCAAATAATTAGAAAGACTAGTGGGCAGAAATGTTAGCCCCTACATGAAAAATAAAAATTAGATACTTATTAGCAGTGTAGCATATTGACAATACCCTTGCCATGAGAAGGGCAGTGCGAAATAATTCTGGAGAAATGAGTGAATCCCATCTTGTAGCTAGTCGTAGTACAGATTTCCCAGCGGCCAGTCTAAGATATGGCTTATCATTTTCACTGGTGCAGCATAAGAACCAGAGTGAAAACACAGAACACAAGTAAATAAATTCAGGATTAACTTGTATCAATAAAGAAAAGAAAAAACACATGTAATATTGTATAAGAGCTTTTAGCTTGAATAACAACATTCAGTTAAGTTTGAGAGCATTAAAACCCCACATTATACCTACCCTATTTACTTTCTTCTTTCTGCACTCCCGATTGGTGAATCTTTTCTTCCAGTAACCATTCAAACTAAATTGACCACCTAATCAGCAATGCTTTACTTGCTGAGCTGCTTCTCTCTTTAAAATAAGTTTGTTTTTTTTCGAGAAAACGCAAAGGACCTTTGCATTTCATTTCATTGAAAAGATAGGGGGGTCGGTTACAGCCGTCCTAGGACGAAAAACAGCGGGCAAATACAGTGCTCAGTGCACATCCCATGAAGGGGGCAGAACTACTCTAAGGCCTGTCGCTCCGGCTCTCGCCCAGCAGGCGGCCTCTTCCTTGATCCGGTCCATCAGCGTACCAAGGGAGGGCTGCATATTGTCGAAAACGCATCAGTTCCTGTGCTTCCAGACCAACCATGGCACAAGGAGTGCAACGGAATGCAGGGCCTTGCGTTGTGCGTGCGGCGTGCCAGCCTTGGCGTGCTGCCACCATTCCTTGAGAGTTTCTTCCTGGGAGGGGGATGGCGCTGGCATGCGCAGCCAGGCCAGGGTCTCATGCCAAGCCTGCCTGGAAAAGGGGCAGTCTAGCATAAGGTGTCGCATCGTTTCCGGCGCCTGGTCGCAAAGCAGGCAGCGCGGATGGTGTTGTAGTCCGTGACGTGCCAATCGGTCGGCAGTCCAGCATCGATCCAGGTCAGCGAGCCAGTGGAAAAACTTAACCCGGGGTGGAGCCCACGCCTTCCAAATCAACTTCCAGGAGGAGTGTAAGGATCCCTGGAAGGTGGCCTCGTAGCAGGACTGCGCCGTATATGTGCCGCTCGCCGTCCACTTCCAGATCAACCGATCAGGGGCATCGCGTAGTGTGAGCTGCTGCGCCATGTGCCAGAGTTGTAGGTACTGACCAATCTCGTGGATGCCAAGGGCGCCTTGGATGTCGCGGGCCCAGGAGTTGCCGTTGAGGCCTTCCGCCACCGTTCTGGCCTTGCGTCGGCGCGAGGGGATGCATTTGTATAGAAGCGGCATGAGCTCACCAACCGAGCGCCCATTGAGCCAGCGATCCTCCCAGAACAAGGCCGTCGTGCCGTTTCCGATGGACATGTAAGTGGAGGCGAGGAACAGAGCGCGCTCGCTGCTGGAAAACTGGAGGTCCAAGCCTTGCCAGGCGCGGTCGGCGTCCGTGCGTGAGAGCCAGAGCCATCTCAGTCTGAGCGCGAGGCCGGCTTGCTCCAGGTCGCGCACCCCAAGGCCGCCAAGAGCCAGGGGGCGAGTGACAAGGCGCCAGTTCACGTGGCAGTGACCACCATTGGCGGCGGCTCGCCCGGCCCATAGGAAGCCTCTTTGAATCTTTGCGAGCTGCTGTAGTGTCTTCTTCGGGGGTGCAAACGCAAGCAGCTGGTGTACCGGGATGGCGCATAGGACCGATTTGACAAGCGCCAGCCTGCCTCATTATACTAACCAGGAAATTTTCTTACAAACCCCACTAAATTGACCACCAAATCAACGATGTGTAATTGCTGAATTCCTAAGTTCCTTGCATCCTACTAACCAGGAAGCCTCCGGCTGAAAAAAGGTGATGCTCGAGATGCACTAGTTCATCACAGTAACCCAAACACAAAGGTAACAGAAACCTCATGGAAGTTACACAGTATACAACTTATAGAACACTAAGCATTAGGCACATCTGCAAGTTTTTCAATTTTGCACCAAATTGACCACTTGTAACTATGACTACCTATCTTAATGCAAAGATGTGCAAATTATGTTTATCACATTCTCTAAGAACAAGAAAGGAAACTTGACCACACCACAATGAATGTGTTCCAATAGTGCTTGAAAAAATATAATAGAATTGTAGAGAAGCTGATCAACTGATGCACTGTAAAATATCTGTTAAAGAACTGGTGTAATCAGTAGAAAACAAACAGAAGGCTACAATAGTGAAGCATTTATTGAGAAAACAATTTAGAATAATGTGAGAAAGCAGAAAAATACGAACCATATAGTAATGGGCGTGAATTCTTCGCGAATTATATCTAACAGCATCTTCAAGAAATTCTCGATTCGATCACGGGCAGTCGTTGTTGGTAAACAACTTTTGACAAGTGCTTTGAGACAATAAATCTACATTGGCCGCAAAATAATTAGAGAGCAAAAATTAAAACTCCATCATGAATTTTACTCACATGTGGAACTCCCTACTAGATCTACCATGAGTTGAATGTTTTATTTTGTCCAGAACTTACCTTCAGTTTGCAAGAGAAACTGCATGCAGAATTTTCATTGGAGGGTGACAGTTCCGGGGTTGAAACAAACTGCATAAACCATAGCGGACATCAAATTGCTATGTCTTAGTCCAGATATCACTGCTAAAAAATATATTACCTACCTCAGGTGAGACAAAAACACGTTGAACAAAATTGATAAATTGGTCGTCATATGATGTATACATGGAAGGAGAATACTCCAATATTAAGCCCAACGACTGTAATAGAGTTGGGATATTATGACTATCATGTAGACCACCAACAACTTTCTGCAGGGAAGAGAGGATCATATAAGTCGTCCACCAAAGTACGCCTTCATTTCAAAACAAAGGCATGAAGAAAATAAGAAGAAATAGCTAGCTACCAAAGACATTGTGACCATTTTAGCATCAGAAACAATCATTCTGCAAAGGTTTGAGCATTTCCATATGTAAACAACTAGTCATAGTAAAGATAATACATACTTAGTTAATACCAACATGGGCTATAAATCATAACCTAATGTGCCATCCAATAACAAAGACTATATATATGGCTTGCAGCTGGCAGTTTACGATTCACCCAACTGAATAAAGTGGAGAGAAATTGCGGATACTTGTAGATTCAATCATGCAAATGAATCTGGATAAGAACAGGTGTCAAACAAAATGGGTCGCTCATTAATTATATTGCCAGAATAACAGCCGGGGTAAGCATGTTTGCTTATCACCTTATTGCAAACAAATGATGTCGCATACTAAAAGTTTGACTGGAATGGTCCATGGCACCTTTTCTAGAGTAATGAATGAACATTCAAATTTGATTTAACTCGCATGGAAAACTAATTCAAATTTGACTCGCATGGAAAACTAATTCAGATTTGATATGCATGGAAACTTGTCACACAGTGTCTTTTTCATTTTAAGAAACTCTTAACATGGAAATCATGTAATGACATGGTTGATAATGCCACAGTTGTGATGAAGCGTCATCCATGTAACTTGTAAGTTGTAACACAACATCCTTAAAATATATTGGTGCTTTGTTCTTTATAATGTATTGCAAGCTTGAAACAAGAATGTATTGTTCGAGACAATACCAAGTTAAAATGACTGAATCACTGAAGTAATAAGTACCTATCTCACATAATTTGGTAAATTTATTGTCATCTGGGAACTGGGTCAGTGAAGCAATTGTAGAACAGAACTAATTAGTACCTACCTTACATAATTTGGCAAATTTCTTGTCATCTGGAGACTGGATCAGTGAAGCAATTGCAGAAATGGCATATTTCGATTCAGCACGTGTTCCTTCAATACACTTTTGCTCCAGTAAGAGGTAGACATCACTACTGGAGAAAAAAGACAACTTACTATGAGTAAAATATTCATCTTAAGATAACTAAAGATGGAGAGACCTACAACACTTGCAATCATTAAATACAAAAAGATATTGGCATTTTCATATCCCTACATTTTCTTTATATTACCGCCCTTTGCACTTGTAGATTGGTAAGGTGGTGAATAGGAGTAAAGTTTTTTTCTCCAGTTTTTACTGAGCTAATACAAAATCTCTGGAGAAGAAGAAAAAAAATGCAAACAGGAGGAAATTTAAAATTTCAAAATGGCCATTTAGTTTCAGACTTAAGTAATACATTGCTGATTCGTCAAACATGAACCATGCATAGAGCAATTACCAATTATCAGCAAACAGACAGATCAAGACAATCCAACTTCCAATACAATGACAATTTATTTTACCTGAAATTAATAGATAAAATACACGGTGATTTTGCCAAATATGCCAACATTTTGAGACTCTTCTCATTTATCAGGACTGAGTCTTCGGTGAACAGCTTTAGCAAGTACTCCTCTGAGCCTCTGAATAATGATGGAAACGCCATTGCAACTAGCTACATGATTACACCTTTGAGTCAGAAGCATAGAAGATGACCCTTAAAAGGAGATGAAGATGTGTGCATGAACTAAAAAACAGATGTGCTATTAAGCACAAAAAAAGTTTAATGAATGGTAAAAACAGAAAATGCAGTAAGCTTCAAAAGATTGCATGCTTGCAGCAAAGAGCAGTTCATATTCCTAAAAGAGAACAAATAATTTGACAGCTATTAATAACTTACCAGTAAAAGATCACATGCAGACTCTGCATAATGGGTTAATTCATTTCTGCAGGAGAAAAGAACCTCCAAAATGGCACAAATCATCTCCCAATTAAATAGTGAATTCGAGAGTTTTGTAGACAGTTCTTTGCAGAAGCTGTAAATTTGGTGTTTGTTACCAATTCTCTTGAGAAATGAATCCTGCAGTCATTCAAGCACAAACTTAGGTATAAACGTAGACATTTGATTTGGGTATGTTCTATGATACAAATCTTTAAAAAAAAATCTTTTGCATAATAATACCATGTGGAGAAAAAAGAGTTCAATACACATATGGCTGCTCATAGTGGGAGTACATAAGTAGTAACATGCGTGCCAGATAGGCAAAAAATATGATATGGCAAGTAATTAATGAGGAGAGAGGCAAATGGAGTAACATGATATGTTACCATCACATAGCGGTTCCCAATGTAAAATGACTCTACAAAGTAATAAATGAAGCTCTCTATGTTATAACACACATGACACTACCCACTATGAAGGTAGTAACATATGCATGTTACTAGTCTATAAGTTACTCACCACTATGACTAGCCTAACAGGGTACTAACATACTTGCACTAACTTGTAAACTGGGACCATTTAATGCTCCACAGAACTCACAGTTAGCAGCTTAATACTTTAACAGAACAAGGAAGAGTCAGGCATTCTGTAGTTTGCTGAAAGCTAGCGAGATTTAGCATCACGCAAATGTTCAAGTTCAAATTTGACCTCAGGATGGGAAACAACACAATGCAGACCCACCTGGAAAGCAAAACAATGCAGATCCCACTGGAAAGACAAATTCACTTTGTTTGTTTTCCATGTGCACTAAATGAGTTCTACCTAGACTTTCCTTTTCTCTATCTCTTATCTCTAGGAAGCTACTTTGAGACCACCCCTTGTATTTGCTCTCCTTTGGATATTTTACTTTTACTTTTCCCTCAATCTCAGTATTATTATATTCTTGGTACAACCCCCATATTGATTGCGCAGAAAAAGAGGCTGGTTCGGTTTTCATGATAATCATTTAAATCATTCAGTGCTCAAACTGGAGGGCATGTACATGTTCCCATACAAAATATAACCCACATGGTATATGCCACCGCTGATGACTTCTAACTAGATCATGCAATAGGAATTAAGGATGCCATGAAAAAGAAACATATGAATATTAAACTACGTTTGGAAAGTATACACCACGGCTTCCTCAGTAAGTTTATAGTTGAGCAAAGAAAACCAGGAGAAACCAAACAATTTACTGTCTCGTCAGTTAAAAAGACCAAATGAGTATTACTCTGATTGATCGAACTGTTGCATAAGTAGTGCCCTCTTTGCTTATTTCAGTCAAATCCTTAAATATGTTATTATCCTTCATCTGGTGCAAATTCTCAAAGCAGTCTTCAACTTTAGAGATATCTGTAAAGGAAGCAGACATCTTCCTTAATGACGCACAAATTTTCTTCTGTATTTCATCTGAAGAATCTTCCTGTAGCACATACAAGGTTCAATTTGAGAAAAAAAGTTCAATAAATGTTCAGTATATATTGATGATTTACAAACCTTCTTTGCTCGAAGTGATAAATATGCTTGCATCTCCATTTGCAACCTAAAGGAAAATTTCTAAATGTCAAATATGCTTCAGAGTTATTACATCATCGTAGTATATACTATGCTACAAGTGTTTACCTTCTTTTCTGAGAAAAGATGGCATGCAAAGCCTTAACATGTTGTGATTTGAAATAAGAAAAAAACTCAACCCAATGCATTGCTCTTTCTTTTGGAGAAAGTGGTGATGGAAAGAGTTCTTCAGCAAAAATAAGCCCCATATTGTGTGGCCTGCCAAAATATAGAAGCCAGAACTCAACACAATAGGCATGACTTAGTATGAGAGAGAGAGAGAGAGAGAGAGAGAGAGAGGGATGAACAAACCTGAAAGATTCACAATCTTTGTCAAAACAGAGAACAATAAGTTTAGCTGGGATTTGTTCATAGTGAGAATTAATTGCCGCAGTTCCTTTGGAGCATTTCTCACAGTAATCTCGATACAGGTCCAGCAACTTATGCATTACATTCTTTCTGACAGATATCTGGAAAATGTTTCAGTGAGGCACCATCGAGAAACTGCGGTGCAAAATAACAATAATACCTGCTCACCTTTTTGTCACGTAGCCTCTCTGCTGCTTGTAATATCAACTCAGAAGGAAATGAGCTTAGATTTGATTTGGCTAAATCACAAACTGCATAAACAGCTCGGATCCTCACTTTGTCATCAAAATCTAATAGCCTTCCTTCAAGAGATTCTGCCAAAAGGAAAAAAAAATATCCACATGAAAAGGATACTTACACATGGTAATGCGCATATAGTAACCACAGAAAAAAGTAGTAGTCTTACTGAGAACATTCTGTGCTACATTTCCAGATGATGCAGCAATATAGCATGCTTTTGCTGCATCAATTGCAGCAATTCTTACTTCTGCAGATTTGTCAGAGAATCTCTTCAAGAATTCCATAAATAATATCTGGTTTTCTTGACCAAAGCGAAGATTAGAGAAGACAAGAAGCTTCCCAATCAGGTGCACTGCCTCCAGTCGGATATCAACCTGGTCACTCTAAGGAGGTAGATGGTACATGTTCAGGGAGAATACAATGCAAATATAATAGCATAACAAAGTTAAAAGAAAATAACATACCAGGAGCTCATGAGTTAAGCATGGAATAACAGCAAAAAGCATCTGGGGTGCACACTGGAATATTTCCAGAATAATTTTATGATGCAGCTTCCTGTGTTCATTAACCGGTGCATCCTTGCTCAAAATGCATGATGTCAAAAAAATTCGAACTATGTGCTCCAATTTCTCAGCACAGTTTTGAATGATGTCAACAGCAAGCTTGTGGGCTCCTCCCTGTATGGGCAACAAGAAGCAAACGAGCATTAGTTTCGACCAAAGAACAATAATGCAAGCTTCCAGATATCTAAGTTATTCATGCAGAGAAGAACATATTGTAAGGGAGAGTATCAGGTGATACCACACCTAAAATACTCCCTTGATACCAACTTCAAATAATCAATTTTAGATGTTCCAAAAAATTCTGAATTTTATTGTGAATATTCACAGCGTATGTGACTACAACCCCTAAAAAGATGAGATCCAAATTTGAAATACACATTGAGAAACAAAAATGACAAATCTAGCATGAATAGCGTCACAAAAAGACAAGCAAAATGGACAATATTCACATCTGAATTTGTCTTTTATGTTTCTCAATGTACATTTCGAATTTGAAGCTGAATTTTTTAGGGGATGTAGACACATTCCTTATGAACATTCATGATTTTCTTCAGAATTTTTTGAAACATTAAAAATTGAATTTTTTGAAATGGTATCATGGTAGCATTTAGGGTGTGGTATCACTGGATATTCTCCCTTGTAAGGAAACATTACTCGCACCATCAACCTCAACTTACAGTTAGTATTAAATGAACAGTAAAGAATTTACCTTGTCCTCTTTTACTAAATTGCGGAAAATCACATCCAGAAGAGGCTGAGTAACTTTTTCATTTAATATTTGTGTCATTATTGATAGCATAGCCTGGTGCACACATTGCTGAAGACCTTGCCTGTAAACAGTTTGACAATCAAGGAGTTAACCACTTAATGAAAAGAATCCAATTTAAATATTCAGAAACAATAATTACATGTGCCAGACTACTTTGAACATGAGCACGCCCTGAATTAGCACACATAAACGTAGAGCAAACTACTTGCAAGGATTACAGTGTGGTTTTGAGTATAAATTTGTTTAAGGAAAATTAATGTTGCCAGAAGGGGAGCCTTGGCGCAGCGGTAAAGCTGTTGCCTTGTGACCAGGAGGTCACGGGTTCAAGTCCTGGAAACAGCCTCTTGCAGAAATGTAGGGAAAGGCTGCGTACAATAAACCCAAAGTGGTCGGACCCTTCCTCAGACCCTGCGCAAACGAGAGCTACATGCACCGGGCTGCCCCTCTAAAATGAATGTTGCCAATTATCTTAACATGTTTAAGGACAACAAGAGAATAGTACCACAAGGCGCATACCACAAGGCCAAGACATGTTCACCAAATCACCTCCATACACTAGGTACATCGCCCGTCGCACTTGATAAGGAACCCATGAGATCCCATTAAGTATTGAGAAGTTCTACAGCAAACATGAGAGTGCACACTGACATTTACTGTGATACTCCCTCCGTCCAGAAATACTTGTTGCAGAAATGGATCAAAATGGATGTATCTAAGACTGAAATATGTCTAGATACATCCATTTCTCCGACAAGTATTTTCGGACGGAGGGAGTACATGGAAATGGAAACCTGGCGATTTGAGAGTTCATAGCTTTCTCCGTAATACCTAGAAATAGCCAGCTCAATGGAAGAACAAACATAGCACTGCATATTTACAGTTTGCGGTAGAAGTATTGGAGATCTTGATGATGTGATGCACAGTATTGGAGGTCTTGATTTCACAATTCCAAAATCTCAAAATGGGAAGACGGTACAAAAAGAAACCGATTGATAGGACATAAGTGAAAGAATGTACTCATGATTTTCAAATCAAAGCCACAGTATGAGTAAGACCAATGTATCTACAATTGAAAGTTAGGTACTGACAAATGAGCATTAAGCTTGATTCTTGGTTGTAACAAAATATAGGCGCATAACAACAAGAGCAGTAGATTTAGTCTTACTTTGCTGCCGAGAAGAATATTTTGGCCATATCAAGAACCAAGTCCTGACAACCAGTGTCAACCATAATTACAGAGCATCTAAGCGCAGCAACATTCTCCAATATTTTCATCCTTCTCGTAAGATATGGACTCCCGGTGTCTGCAAGCCCTGAAAATTCGCTGATGAAGAGCCTAAATATTTCCTGAGATAAAGCAATTGACATAGTGTTATAGGAGTGTGGTCCTTATTCCAATTGTTATTTAACATTAAATAACTCAAAAATCAAAAATGGATAATGTTACAGAAATAATCTAACAAATATGACTGTTAGGTAGTGCTTCATATTTTCACAACTCTAAATGGTAATGGTACAAGAAGTCAGTGACAGCCAAGCTTGAAAGACATAAGTGTTAGATACCTTAAATATTTCGTCAGTAAAAGGTGGATCAGGTGCAAGGATTCGCATAACTTCAATGAAGCAGACAGCAACAAGAAGTCTGACATCCTTGTCCTTGTGGCTAAGTAAAGTGTTCTGGACCAGTGATTTACTCAAAGGACGTAGAGCATCTTGCAGAGAGGAGGACTGACTCAACTCTGATAAAGCACTTTCAGCTTGCTGCAGATAATAACAAAAACATGTTATGGAAGTAAATTCAAATTTATTCATAGAAAAAATAATGAAAAGAAACAACCAATTAGAGAAAATGCCAAGCTGCAAAGTATTAATGTGCCACTCTTTTCCCTTTGGATGATTACGGTGAGCTAGCCTGCATCCTTGTCCTACTAGGTTCAAGGGCTCAACTGTCGGAGGGGTTGTCATAGTATAGATGCATTAAACAAAAGTATGCAAATATGTAACCCCTAATGGGAGCTAGAGAACAGTTCAGGTAGAGATCTAACAATGTATGTGTACAAAGCCATTGCTCTAAACTCCCCCAAACGCTGGATAAAATACAAGTACAGTACGACCAGATCAAAACTGTATTCTCGACTTCTCGTATAGCAGTAAAAAGGCAAATATCCGTTCCAGGGAAAAAAGGAAGGACCGAAATTAACCCACTTGATCTCCAGTTAACCTGTTTATCATGTAAAATGGATCGAAATACTCAAATGTTACTGACGGTTTAAGATAATGAATAGGTTGAGGCCTGAAAAACCAAATCTCCTTTGTTCCTTATCCATAGATCTCCATTGCTAGTACCTTTCTTCATATTACCAATTCACAAAGCAGGCAAACTTGAAACAACAAGTGCTCACAAAATTGTTTACTGATGAAATAATAGGCATGTGACAATTAACTGAAGGTTCTCTGACTGCCTCCAGTTGGCAGGGAAACAGAGGGGAAACAAGTTTCGAGCAATGATAAACACCATAGATCCATGCCGAGTTCACACTACACACCTCAGAGGCTTTGCTCAAACTGTCAAACATAAGCATAGTGAACATACAACCTCTTCAGCATCGCTGCCCCTGTGCCCCATCACACGAATTACTACATGGTGCTCGAATTCGCCAGCCCCTCGAAACCCCATGAAGGTTGGAGCGGAATCGCGAACCACAGCTACTAATTTTAGCACTAGCAGGTAGAACTACAGTCAGTGTTCGAGAACCCCAGAAAAAAACACTAAAATCAGCGGTGCCCTTCGAGGCAATTTCAAAACCCCAAAAGCAGCACAGCGTCTCGCGAGTAACGGGAACGAGCGGGTTTAGATCGGAGGAGGACCGGTGCGGGACGGACGGGGGCGGTCACCTTGAGGAGCTTGACGAGGGCGTCCTTGCCGAGGCGCGGCTGCGCGAGGCGCTTGCCGACCTCGCTCACGACTTGCCCCGGCGAGCCAGACATTGCGGCGGCGGCGGCGGCGACGACGACGATCTCGGGGCCCGAAACCCTAGGCTAGTGGGCTAGGAGGCGGTGGGGGTGGGGGTGAGGGCCGGGAGGGGAGGCCATGAATGGAATTGCGAGTACGGAAAAAGGCAGTCCGTCTCAGAGCGGGGCGGGGGTGTTGGGGTCGGGAAGGGAAGGGGACGGGGACGGCGGGTTTTTTGCCGTTGCACCCTCGGCGCACGCACGACGCTCCTGCCACAGCCACACTGCCAGCAACATTTTCCCCAGGGACCCAAGTTGTATTTTGCTTAGCTAGGGGAGCGAATATGAAAATAAATAAGGCCCCCGGATAGTACATTCGTCAATTTTGTGACGGGCAAAAGATATCTCAGGCTAGGTTTGCAAAACTCGAGGAGTTATTATATTTTTTCATAACAATAACATGCTCGAGGAGTCTGGAATCTGGAGGAACAAGGCGCCAGCCAAATTGGTTTCCCACCCATGGGGAAACTGCTCCCGCGCTCGGAGCATCGGAGAGCTGGGCTGGATCCACCGATGTTAATCCGCCCGGTGGGCGTGGCATGTGGAACAAATGTAGGCCCTTAGCCCAGGTTAGCCCACCGCGGGTTCTTTGCCCATTCTGGATAAACCGCGCACAAATAACGCATATAGATTTGGGACGACGGAAGAAGAATTTGGACCTAACCAACGCCGTGTGTGTCTCATCTTTTTTTTGCAGATGATTGTCTGGTTTTTATGAAAAGACAAATGGACGAGGTGCATACCGTCTTAATGAGATTTTGCATGCTTACAACCTGGGCTCGGGTGAGTCTGCAAACAAAGCAAAGAGCTCCATCGAGGCTAATCCACCCGTAACCAAAGCGAGTGGCATGGCATGTAGAACAAATGTAGGCCCCCAGCCCAGGTTAATCGTTCATGAATGGGTGGTCGGCTGTAGTCGTCGGTGGAGCCAGTGATGGGCCAGCAAAGTAGGGACCAGTATCGCCATGCTGACATCATGATGATGTTGTGATAATTTCATTTTTTTTCTATTTTCATGTTCTCTTTTTATCTGTATTTTAAATGAATATCTTTTATAAAACTACACTTAATTAGTTTTTAAAAACATGGAAACAAAGGATAATAAGACACTATTAAAAAATGTTAATGCATTTTTAAAAAATGCTGATAGATTTTCAGAAAAATGTTCCCATATTTCAAACGAATGTCCGTAATCTTTTTAAAATGTATATGTTATGTAAAAAATGTTTGTGTTGTATAAACAATATTGTGTGCCATTAAAAAATATACTTAGCATTTAAAATAAATATTTTTGTGTTCTAAAAAAGATGTTCATGACATTTAGAAAACGATTATACAAAGGTAAAAATGTGTTTGAGTAGGTTAAAAAATGTGTATTGTCATTAAAAATGTATGTGACATTTTAAAAAATATTGTGTCTTCAAAAAATATTCATGCCATTTAATAAATGTTTGTATAATTTAAAAAAATAAGTATTGCCATTTTAAAATGTATGTGATATTTAAAGAAAAAATCTCGCATTTCAACAAAATGTACTTGCCATTAAAAAAATATTTATACAAAAAAATGTCCGCGTAGTTTAAAAACAATATTGCCAATAAAAAATATACCAGTGCTTATTTGGAAAATGTTACTGTGTAACCCAAAAAGTGCTCAAAACATATATTAAAAAATATATCATGTATTTGAAAAATGACCAATGTGTGTCAGAAAAATATTCCATATGTGCACTAAAAATGTACATTGTGTACTGAGAAAATATATACACGTGTTAAAAAAAGAAAACTGATAAAAACCAACAAAGAAACAAAGAGAAAAGCGAACGAAACTAAGAAGAAACAAGAAAACAAAGTATAACAAAGAAAGAAACAATAAAAATAAAGAAACTCAAAATATAACAAATAAAAAATCAAAGAAAACCTACGAAGAAACAAAGAAACCGGTGGAAAACAAAAGAAAATGGAAAAGAAATAAAGGAATCAGACCCGAGCGCACGTACGCGTTATTGGCCGGCCCAAACACGTCGTCACTACGGGCGAGATGGATGTTACAGTCCTATAAGCGATATATAGCATTCGCGCACAAGTGACGCATATAAATTTGGTTCTAAGGGAGAAGGGGGAACAATTTGGACCTAACCAACAAGACATGGCGGAGAAGAGTAAAGTTTGGGATAGAATTAATAGTGGATCATATGAGAGTGGCAGCTCGGGTGCAAGGGGCAGCTTTAAGACTAGAAGTGAATCCATGTTGTGGAAGAAACCAGATAGTGAGAAGAAGGGTGGTGGTGAGGATAATGAGGTGGCCTTATCAAAAAAATATGATGTGTGTGGAGAAAAGGGAAGAATGGGCAAAAGTAACACCTATGAAAGCATCGATATGGTTGACTAGAGGGGGTGAATACGCAATTACCAATTTCTTTATTTTCTTAACAAATTAGGTTTAGTAACAAATAGGTTGTTTAGATATGCAACTAGGTGAGCAACCTATATGATGCTAGCAACAACAACAACACAAGCAAGTAAATGATACAACACAAATAAAGCTTGCACAAAGTAAAGGTAAGAAGTAACCACAAGTGGAGCCGGTGAAGACGAGGATGTGTTACCGAAGTTCCTTCCCCTTGAGGGAAAGTGCGTCTTCATTGGAGCGGTGTAGAGGCACGATGCTCCCCAATAAGCCACTAGAGTCACCGTATTCTCCTCACGCCCTCGCACAATGCAAGATGTTGTGATTCCACTAGTGGTACCCTTGAAGGCGGCGATCGAACCTTTACAAACAAGGTTGGGGCAATCTCCACAACCAAATTGGAGGCTCCCAACACCACAACGAAGCTTCACCACAATGTATTGTGGCTCTGAGGTGACCTCAACCGTCTAGGGTGCTGAAACACCCAAGAGTAACAAGATCCGCAAGGAAATAGTGGGGAAATCAAATTTCTCTTGGTAGAAGTGTAGATCGGGGCCCTCTTAACCAAATCCTAGAGAATAAACAAGTTTTGTTGGCTAGGGAGAGAGATCGGACAAAATGGAGTTTTGAGCAACAACGGGGTTTGGGAGAGGAAGAGGTAGGTCTTCTTGGGGAAGAAGACCCCCTATTTATAGAGGGAAGAAATCCAAATGTTTTCTTGCTCACAGCCCGCATATAAGCGGTACTACCGCTCGGGCGGAAGTACTCGTAGACCAGTGCAGTGGCACGGAGCCACGAGGCGGTAGTGCCACCGGAGCGGTACTACCGCTTGCCACAGCGGTACTACCGCTTGGGTTGCAGCTCACGAGCCCACAGAGATAGGGCAGGAACAGAGGATGGTGGCAGTTTACCGCTCAAGAGAGCGGTACTACGGCTTACAAGTCATAGTGTTGCGCACCCACTACGACCCTACCACCGTTGAGAGTGCAACGGGTCCAGAAGGAAGCGGAAGAGGAGCGGTAGTGGGCGAGCGGTACTACCGCTCGTACGACCATTCCACTGTCGTGGAAACCCGACATGAAAAGTCGAGTCCCCAAAAGTCACGGTAGTACGCGTGCTAGTGGACAGCAATAGTACCGCTTATAAGCGGTACTACCGTTGCCTAGAGCAATACTACCGTTTGAAGCCTTCAGGACACATGCACAAAAAAGACAGGAGCAAACTCCATCGATGCGGGAAAGGAACGAGGGTGCAAAGGAAAATCTGTATCTGTTGATTCCACCCAAACCTTTTCGAAGCGGGCCCCCTCTTAATAGTACGGATCTCGTACGACTCAAATCCACCGAAAAATAAATGCAAGAAAATAACCGTCTTCACTTTTAAAACTCAGAGGGGCTCGAATCGTCTTGTGCCATATGATAGATTATCTAAAATGCTCAATGCACATGATTGATCCGCAAATGCATTGTCATCAATCAGCATAACCTCTGAGAGAGAAATATGCCCTAACAATCTCCCCTTTTTTGGTGGATTGATGACAACACGAGATTTGCACAACAGATATACCAAGGTAGTAAGCAAGCCCAACATCTATAAAATATAGACGGTCTCCCCCTAGATGCGTGCACTGTTTAGGTATGCTTTTGGAGTGCAAAGCACACACTAGGATCAACACTCCCCCTATATTTGATAGACACGGCAACACTTGCATCAACATAAAATGAGAGGTAAGCATGGATGCAAGAGATAGCATGTGAGCATAAAGATAGGGCACAAGACAAGCATAAACTCACACACTAGCAAAGTACTTAGACATACATAGATAAGTAGAGGGTAGCATATTTCTCACACCATATGACCCGGTCTCTAGGTCTCACAAACACAAACTACAAACCAAAGCAAACGATAAAAAGAGTTCACGAGCGAAGAAAGCAAGTAAATAAGATGCACTCGTGACTAGGCAAATCCCTAAACTCTCTTCCCCTTTGGCATCGAGACACCAAAAGGGCAAAGAGCACTACAACGGTCCAGGGTGGTAGCAACACATGAGATCATCATCACCACTCCTCATGCTCACTGGATGCTACTTGTGAACTGCGTTGGGATTTTCCCGAAGAGGAGAGGATGATGTCGTATAGTAGAGATAAGTATTTCCTCAGTTAAGAACCAAGGTTAACAATATAGTAGGAGAACCAAGCAACAACTCCTTAGCAACACCTGCACACAAACAACAAATCCTTACAACCCAATGCGGACAAGGGGTTGTCAGTCCCTTGACGGTTATGAGCAAGATTAAATTGTATGGTATTTGATAGATAGATCAGACAAAAATATAAAATAAATTAAATAAAAGAAAAATGTAACAAGGTATTTTTGGTTTTTATATATGATAAAAGATAGACCCGGGGGGCGTAGTTTTCACTAGAGGCTTCTCTCTTGAAAACAGCGTACGATGGGTAAATAAATTGCTGTTGGGCAATTGATAGAAAAGCAAATAATTATGACGATATCCAAGGCAATGATCATATATAGGCATCACGTCCGAGACAAGTAGACCGAAACGATTCTGCACCTACTACTATTACTCCACACATTGACCGCTATCCAGCATGCATCTACTGTATTAAGTTCATGAAAAATAGACTAACGCCTTAAGCAATATGACATGATGTAGACAAGATAAACTCACGTATGAATAAACCCCATATTTTTACCCTTAATAACAACGATACATATGTGTCATGTCCCCTTCTCTCACTGGGATTTAGCACCACCGCAAGATCAAATCCATTACAAAGCACTTCTCCCGTTGCAAGAAAAATCAATCTAGTTGGCCAAACCAAATCAATAGATCGTAGAGTGCTATATTAATCATGCATAAAAGAGTTCAGAGAAAACTCAAATAATATTCATGGATAGATCTGATCATAAACTCACAATTCATGGGATCCCAACAAACACGCCGCAAAAAGTGATTACATCGAATAGATCTCCAAGAACGTTGAGGAGAACATTGTATTGAAGATCAAATAGAGAGAAGAAGCCATCTAGGTACTAATTATGGACCCGAAGGTTTGTGGTAAACTACTCATGCATCATGGGAAGGGCAACAAGGATGATATAGAGCCCCTTCATAATCGAACCCCCTTCCAGTAGAGTGCCGGAAAAGGCTTCCAGATGGGATCTGACAAGAACAAGAACTTGTGGCGACGGAAAAAGTATTTCATGGACTCCTTTGTTCGTTTCACAGTTTTAGAGAATTTATAGAGGCGGAGTTAGGTCAAATGGAGCCACGTGGGCCCCATAAGCGACCAGGGTGCGTCCCAGCCCCCTGAGCGCGCCCTAGTGCCTCATGGGCCACTGCTCCATCTTCTCGTCCCCTCCCGAAGCTTCCAATGTCTATTATTTCCAAAAAAAGATCTCCAAAAAGTTTTATGGCATTTGGGCTTCGTTTCGTACTGATATCCTACAAAACAAAAAACAAGCAAAAAACAGCAACTGGCATTGGGCACTAAGTTAATAGGTTAGTCCCAATAAATATATATAATTGCTTGAAACTGTACATAAAACATCCAAGATTGATAATATAATAGCATGGAACAATAAAAAATTATAGGCTCGTCAACCTCTGAGTCTGTCCATGATACATCTGCAACGTATCTATAATATCTTATTATTCCATGCTATCATATTATCCATCTTGGATGTTTTATATGCATTATTATGCTATTTTATATCATTTTTTGGGACTAACCTATTAACCTAGTGCCTAGTGTCAGTTGCTGTTTTCCCCTTGTTTTTGTCTTTTACAAAAAAAATCAATACAAAACGGAGTCCAAACGGAACGGAACTTTTTGACAACTTTTCTTGGACAAGAAAACACCCACGAAGCTTTGGGAGAAGGCTAGAAGAGCTACGGGTGAGCCACAAGCTCACCAGGCGCGCCCTAGGGGGGCGCCCCACGAGCTTGTGGGCCCCTGGGACTCCTCCAACCCTAATCTCGGCTCTATAAATACCCAAATATTCCCCGTATACCAAGGGCACACCAAAAATACTTTTCCACCGCCACAAGTTTCTGTCCTCGTGAGATCCCATCTTGGGGCCTTTTCAGGTACTCTACCGGAGGGGGATTCGATCACGGAGGACCTCTACATCAACCTTGCTGCCTTTCCGATGATGTGTGAGTAGTCTACCACAGACCAACGGGTCCATAGCTAGTAGCTAGATGGCTTCTTCTCTCTCTTTGATCTTCAATACAATGTTCTCCTCGATTTTCTTGGAGATCTATTCGATGTAATCTTCTTTTGCGATGTGTTTGTTGAGATCCGATGAATTGTGAGTTTATGATCAGATTATCTATGAATACTATTTGAGTCATCTCTAAACTCTTTTATGCATGATTAAGATAGCTTTGTACTTCTCTCCGATCTATTGATTTGGTATGGCAAACTAGATTGATTTTCTTTGCAATGGGAGAGGTGCTTTTGTGATGGGTTCAATCTTGTGGTGTCCTCACCCAGTGACAGAAGGGGTAGCGAGGCACGTATTTGTATTGTTGCCATTAAGGATAAAAAGATGGGGTTTGTTCATATTGATTGGATCTATCCCTCTACATCATGTCATCTTGCTTAAGGTGTTACTCCGTTCTTGTTAATTTAATACACTAGATGCATGCTGGATAGCAGTCGATGTGTGGAGTAATAGTAGTAGATGTAGGTAGGAATCAGTCTACTTGTCACGGACTGATGCCTATATTCATGATCATTGCCTTAGACATCGTCATAATTATTCACTTTTCTATCAATTGCTCAAAAGTAATTTGTTCACCCACCGTATGCGTTCTTTCAAGAGAGAAGCCTCTAGTGAAAACTATGGCCCCGGGTCTATTCTTATCATATTGTTTTTAGATATATAAAACCAAAACCCGAAAATACCTTGCTACAATTTATTTACCTTTACTTTATTTTTCCACTTTTATTTATCTTTTATACCTATCTTTATCAGATCTCATCCTTGCAAGTAACCATGAAGGGATTGACAACCCCTTTATCGCGTTGGGTGGAAGTATTTGTTTATTTGTGTAGGTGTTATCATTGGAGACTTGTGTGTTCCTCCTACTGGATTGATACCTTGGTTCTTAACTAAGGGAAATGCTTATCTCTACTTTGCTGCATCACCCTTTCCTCTTCAAGGGAAAAACCAATGCAAGCTTGAGAAGTAGCAAGGAGAATTTCTGGCGCCATTGCTGGGGAGGTTCTACATCAAGCCTACCAAGTACCTATCATAAACTCTCATCTCTTACATTTACATTTGCCATTTGCCTCTCGTTTTCCTCTCCCCCACTTCTAAAACGTTTTCAGAAAAAACACAAATATATTTGCCTTTTTATTTGCCCTCTTTTCGTTCGTCTTTTGTTTTGCTTGTGTGCTAGATTGCGTTGTCCTCATGTCTAAAGCTGTGAAGCTTTCTATTGAAAATACTAGTGAAAAACTTGAATCTTGCATTCTAAATCATGATTCCCTTGATGTTGAAACTCTTGCGCCTCTTAAAACGAAGAGCTATCATGTGGGTGATGGGAACATCATTGGGAAGAATATTATTCAAGAATTCTTTGATTGCACGGGAGTTATGCCTTTAGAGAAGGGATCTATTCTTCATAATACAAGTTGCTATGCGGATGCTATTTCCATGCTTGTGGTTAAACTAGAGAGATAAATTTTACATTTTCATCCGGTGTTACAAAAGATGTTTTACGAACTTCCCAACACATATGAACCTAAAGCTAAGAAAATCGCCACTATCACCCTTATGTGTGAGTTCGATTATGTAATTCGGGAAACTAGATAAATCTTTTCCCATTATAATAAAAAAATTGAGCATCCTCCCATAGAAGAAATTCTCCATGATAAAGAAACTATACATGGTTTGGAATACAAGGATTACCTTGCTTTTAGTACCAATCTAAGAAAAAGATTCCCTTATTCGGAAGTTATCTAAGCTTTATATCTTGGTGCGTATGATAATTTTGATTGGGTTACTAAGGGAAATGATGAGGGATTTGATAAGGAGTGGACTTAAGAGATGTCTAGGGAACCTATTAAAAATGAGATACATGTTTCTTATGAAGATATATTTTGGTGATGATCCTGAGTATGAAATTATGAATGTCAAAATTACCAATCAAAGTCCTTTCCATCAATTAAGCTCCACCTCTAGAAAGTAAGAACGTAGGAAAATAAATCTACTAAAAAAGATTTTGGAATATTTGATTAAGAAATAATTGAATACCAAAGACGATAATACTTAGATCTTTGCATTATGCCTAGCTAGGGGCATAAAACAATAGCGCTTGTTGGGAGGTAACCCAATTTTATTTTTTATGTGTTGGCTTATGTTTTTCAATAAATATGCAATTATACTTCTACTATGATTGTGATCTAGTGTTTTAGTTAGTATTTGAGCCAAGTAAGACCTTTGGGATGATTTAGGTGATAGTTGATTTGATTCTGTGAAAAAACAGAAACTTTTGCGCTCAGTTCTGGAAATTTGTAAATTCACAGAAAGGTGTTTTTCATCTGATTTTTTTGCACAAGATTTATATCCAAATTACCTATGTTTTCATAATTTTTCAGAATTTTTGGAGTTACAGAAGTTTGGCTAAAGTCCAGATTACTACAGACAGTTCTGTTTTTGATAGATTCTGTTTTCATTGTGTTGTTTGCTTTTTTTTTGATGAATCTATGGGTAGTATCAGGGGTATGAACCATGGATAAGTTGGAATAAAGTAGATACAACACCAATATAAAATTGTAATGAGTTTACAACATTACCTAAAAGTGGTTATTTGCTTTGTTTCACTAACGGATCTCACGAGTTTTCTGTTGAGTTTTGTGTAGTGAAGTTTTCAAGTTTTGGGTGAAGTTTCGATGGACTATGGAATAAGGAGTGACAAGAACCTAAGCTTGGGGATTCCCAAGGCACCCCAAGGTAATATTCAAGGATAACCTAGCATCTATGCTTGGGGATGTCCCGGATGGCATCCCCTCTTTCGTCTACAATCCATCGGTAAATTACTTGAGGCTATATTTTTATTCACCACATGGTATGTGTTTTGCTTGGAGCGTCTTGTACTATATGAGTCTTTGCTTTTTAGTTTGCCACAATCATCCTTTCTGTACACACCTTTTGAGAGGGACACACATTGATCGTGAATTTATTATAATACTCTATGGGCTTCACTTATATCTTTTGAGCTAGGTAGTTACTCTAGTACTTCAATTATATATTTTTAGAGCACGGCGGTGGTTTATTTTGAAGAAATTGATGAACTCTCATGCTTCACTTATATTATTTTGAGAGTCTTATAAATAGTATGGCAATTTGCTTAGGTTACGAATTTAGTCCTGATATGATGGGTATTCAAGAGGGATATAATAAAAACTTTCATGAATATCATTGCATATATGAGAAGTTTGATTCCTTGCATTTGTTTTGAGATATAAAGATGGTGGTATTAGAGTCATGCTATAGAGTAATTGTGGATTAGTAGGAATATTTGTGTTAAGGTTTGTGATTCCCGCAGCATGCACGTATGGTCTCTAGTTATGCGATGAAGTTGGAGCACGATTTTTTTATTGTCTTCATTATGAGTGGCGGTCGGGGACGAACGATGATTTTTCCTACCAATCTATCCCCCTAGGATCATGCGTATTAGTATTTCGTTTTGAGGGCTGATAAACTTTTGCAATAAGCATGTGAGTTCTTTATGACTAAAGTTGACTCCATGGATTATACGCACTCTCACCCTTCCTCCATTGCTAGCCTCTCTAGTGAAGGAAATATGCCCTAGAGGAAATAATAAAGTTATTATTTATTTCCTTATTTCATGATAAATGTTTATTATTCATGCTAGAATTGTATTAACCAGAAACTTAGTACATGTGTGAATACATAGACAAAACATAGTGTCCCTAGTATGCCTCTACTTGACTAGCTCGTTAATCAAAGATGGTTATGTTTCCTAACCATAGACATGTGTTGTCATTTGATGAACGAGATCACATCATTAGGAGAATGATGTGATGGACATGACCCATCCGTTAGCTTAGCATTATGATTGTTACAGTTTCATTGCTACTGCTTTCTTCATGACTTATACATGTTCCTCAGACAATGAGATTATGCAACTCCCGATTACCGGGGGAACACCTTGTGTGCTATCAAACGTCACAACATAACTGGGTGATTATAAAGATGCTCTACAGGTGTCTCCGAAGGTGTTTGTTGGGTTGGCATAGATCGAGATTAGGATTTGTCACTCCGTGTTTCGGAGAGGTATCTCTGGGCCCTCTCGGTATTGCTCATCACTATAAGCCTTGCAAGCAATGTGACTAATGAGTTAGTTGCGAGATGAAGTATTACGAAACGAGTAAAGAGACTTGTCGGTAATGAGATTGAACTAGGTATGATGATACCGACGATCAAATCTCTGGCAAGTAACATACCGATGACAAAGGGAACAACATATGTTGTTATGCAGTTTGACCGATAAAGATCTTCGTAGAATATGTAGGAGCCAATATGAGCATCTAGATTCCGCTATTGGTTATTGACCGGAGATGTGTCTCGGTCATGTCTACATAGTTCTCGAACCCGTAGGGTCCGCACGCTTAATGTTCGATGACGATTTGTATAATGAGTTATGTGCTTTTGATGACCGAAGTTTGTTTGGAGTCCCGGATGAGATCACAGACATGATGAGGAGTCTCGAAATAGTTGAGACGTAAAGATCAATGTATTGGAAGGCTATATTCGGGCATCGAAAAGGTTCCGAGTGATTCGGGTATTTTTTGGAGTACCGGAGAGTTACGGGAATTCGCCCGGGGAAGTAATGGGCCTTAATGGGCCATACGGGAAAGGAGAGAAGGGCCTCAAGGGGTGGACGCGCGCACCCCCATGGGTTGGTCCAAATTGGACTAGGAGGGGGCGGCACCCCCCTCCTTCCTTCTCCCCTCTTCCTCCTGTCCTTCCTTCTCCTAGTTGGAATGGGAAAGGGGGGGGCGAATCCTACTTGGACCGGGAGTCCAAGTAGGACTCCCCCCTTGGCGCGCCCCCTCTAGGGCCGACCTCCTCTGCCTCCCTCCTTTATATACGTGGGCAGGGGGCACCCCAAAGGCACTCCAAGATTTTTCTTAGCCGTGTGCGGTGCCCCCTCCATAGTTACACACCTCGGTCATATCGTCGTAGTGTTTAGGCAAAGCCCTGCGCCGGTAACTTCATCATCACTGTCGCCACACCATCGTGCTGATGAAATTCTCCCTCGGCCTCAACTGGATCAAGAGTACGAGGGACGTCATCAAGCTGAACTTGTGCTGAACGCGGAGGTGTCGTACGTTCGGTGCTTGGATTGGTTGGATCTCGAAGACGTTTGACTACATCAACCGCATTACTAAAACGCTTCCGCTTTTGGTCTACGAGGGTACGTAGACACACTCTCCCCTCTCGTTGCTATGCATCACCTAGATAGATCTTGCATGATCGTAGGAAATTTTTGAAATTACCGCGTTCCCCAGCAGTGGTATCAGAGCCAGGTCTATGCGTAGATGTTATATGCACGAGTAGAACACAAAGAGTTGTGGGCGATAATAGTCATACTGCTTACCAGCATGTCATACTTTGATTCGACGGTATTGTTGGATGAAGCGGCGCAGGCCGACATTACACGTACACTTACGCGAGACTGGTTCTACCGACGTGCTTCGCACATAGTTGGCTAGTGAGTGTTTGTTTCTCCAACTTTAGTTGAATTGAGTGTGGTTACGCCCGGTCCTTGTTGAAGGTTAAAACAACACACTTGACAAAAAATCGTTGTGGTTTTGATGCATAGGTAAGAACAGTTCTTGCTAAGCCCGTAGCAGCCACGTAAAACTTGCAACAATAAAGTAGAGGATGTCTAACTTGTTTTTGCAGGGCATGTTGTGATGTGATATGGTCAAGATGTGATGATATATAAATTGTTGTATGAGATGATCATGTTTTGTAAAAGTTATCGGCAACTGGCAGGAGCCATATGATTGTCGCTTTATTGTATGAAATGCAATCGCCATGTAATTGCTTTACTTTATCACTAAGCGGTAGCGATAATCGTAGAAGCAATAGTTGGCGATACGACAACGATGCTTCGATGAAGATCAAGGTGTCAAGCCGGTGACGATGGTGATCATGATGGTTCTTTGGAGATGGAGATCAAAGGCAAAAGATGATGATGGCCATATCATATCACTTATATTGATTGCATGTGATGTTTATCCTTTATGCATCTTATTTGCTTAGTTCGGCGGTAGCATTGTAAGATTATCTCTCACTAAATTTCAAGGTATAAGTGTTCTCCCTGAGTATGCACCATTGTTACAGTTCGTCATGTCGATACACCACATGATGATTGGGTGTGATAGGCTCTACATTCACATACAACGGGTGCAAGCCAGTTTTGCATACACAGAATACTCGGGTTAAACTTAACGAGCCTAGCATATGCAGATATGGCCTCGGAACACTAAGACCGAAAGGTCGAGCGTGAATTATATAGTAGATATGATCAACATAGTGATGTTCACCATTGAAAACTACTCCATCTCACGTGATGATCGGGCATGGTTTAGTTGATACGGATCATGTGATCACTTAGATGATTAGAGGGATGTCTATCTAACTGGGAGTTCTTAATTAATATGATTAATTGAACTTTAATTTATCATGAACTTAGTACCTGATAGTATTTTGCTAATTATGTTGTAGATCAATAGCTTGCGTTGTAGATCTCTACTCCTAATGGACCAATTGGTTGAATAGTCCCCCCCACTTTCAACCGGTTTATTTTCAACCGGTTTTTCTTCGTCCCACCTCCCACCACCCCCCTCCCACCGGTTTTTCTCTTTCTCGTCTGGCCGACAATACCCAACGTATTTATGGTAATCAATCACAATTAATCCACGTATGGTAAGGCTATAAACTTAGAAATCTCAAATATGATAATTATAGTAATAAATCAATCCATGTATGGTAAGGCTATAATCTGGCCGACAATACCCAACGTATTTATGGTAATCAATCACAATTCATCCACGTATGGTAAGGCTATAAACTCAGAAATCTCAAATATGATAATTATAGTAATAAATCAATCCATGTATAGTAAGGCTATAATCTGGCCGACAATACCCAACGTATTTATGGTAATCAATCACAGTTAATCCACGTATGGTAAGGCTATAAACTCAGAAATCACAATTAATCAATCACAACTAATCCACGATTAGGGTAAGGCTATAACTAAGGAAATTTCGAATATGGTAATTATCACCAGAATCAAAGCTTTCCAAAAAAGTTCTTCTTGCCATACCCTAATCGTGACCTTCTCATCCTGAGGCATTATTTCCATCTATTTCTCAGCTGAATCAGAACTTTCCAAAACTTTGTCTGACTAAATCACAATTTTCCTTCCTTCCCTGTCATCTCAATCGAATCATGAGCTATAGGTAAGTCATTTCGTTCTCCACCTCGCACGGGTTGTACTGATTTTTATCATGGTTTGGCCCCCTGCCGTACAAGCCGCTTGATTCCTCATCCCTCGCTCAATTCCTCCACCCTATTTTCTTCTTCATGGTGAGCGACCCAGGCAGCGATGCGTGCCCGTTATGCATCAGCGAGGAGGACCAGGAAATGGTGATTGCCAGCCCCGCGCTCGTCACGTGAACCCGTTCACCGTCAGGTCATGCTGGTGTGTTACGGGTGTAGGTGCACCTTACCTTAGCCATGGAGGTTTGCCGGTGGACAACGGAGGCCTCGCCATGGACACCAGTATCCCTTTCCTCTTCCTGCGCCCTACCTCTCCTTCCTCAGTCTCTACCTCTCTCTCTTTTTCTTTGTTCTAGGAGATCTGCAGCCGACGCCGCACGCCCTGCCCGTTCGCTGTCGGTCACCTCGCCTCACTGTTCGATCTCACCGCTGGATATGCACGACTCCGCCGCCCTGTGCCGTCCTCGTCGGGCACCATCATGGCGGCGCGAACACTGTATGCAGTGGCTACAATCAGCGGCGGATTCAATAGCGCGGTGGGCACTAGCGAGTAGCGACCCAGCGGGCAGCGGCTGTGCTGGCCGCTGTCTGCCGCCGAGGCGTAACGGCTCGGGCCTAGACTCCAAGTTCGTCATGGCGCTCCGCGCAACTTCCCTTGCACCGGCTGACTCATGCATGCATCTACAATCTAACTAGCTAATTCCTCCCTTTGACTACTATTTTCTCTGGTTGTACTGTTCCACAACTTAGGCATTTAATATTTTCATGCAAGGTGGAGGTGGGGGAAGAAAACAACAAGAAGAAGGATTGTGGGAGGAAGTGGCGTGTCATGTGGCGGCTGAGAAGAGGGAGGGGCATGAAGATGACGAGGAGATGCATTTGTCTACCACATCATGAGCATGAGATATCATCACATGTAAATAGTATATGACTCATATCACACAGCCTTTCTTTTTGTAAAAACATTTTGTTAGCACATTTCTTGTTGTACATATAGTTTTTTTAGCATGTGGCAACACATGGGCATCCAGCACTATGTGAATAAATTCACTTTTGGTCCATTTTAAACTTGCTAATTGGCTTCTTACAACTCACGATGGATTCACCAAGCATTCACCAAGATGGATGAAGTCTATGCTCCGCGGGATGTCCACTCAATGACGGTGGCCGAAATGTTCGCGGGTGAGGACAACATGACACAACACTAGCTAGGCGGTTCATGCTATAGTAAAAAGGAAGAGTGTTCCAAAAACAAGAAGGAAAAAGAACTGAAGCCAAAGTGGTGCATAGTGTTGGAGAAAGTAAGAGTGTTCCAAACAAAAAGAAAGAAAGAGTATTCTAGGAAATAAGTAGGAACGAGAACTAAAGTTGCCGAGGAATGAGAAAGAAGAAGATGAGGCATCGATGATGAACACATTAATGTTGACGTGGTGCTGGTTGGTGCCAATTAAACGGATTGGTGAAGAGGCATGGAGTAGAAGACGTAGGGAAATATGAAGAAGAGAAGAATGACAATTATCCCTTCTAGCATATGGATGGAGGTGGAGCTTATTGGTGACTAGGAAAGATCTCTGTAGTTATTTGTTGTTTTGTGTTAATAGTATGTGTTAGTTTAACCCACTCTATTATATCGTAAACAAGAAAATTTCATCCTTACTGCAATGCATGGCGAAGATGAGTTGGCTGTCATATGCTTTTAATGGAGGTGGCGCCAGTGAGAGAAAAAACGAGAAATGTCTCGCTACGGCGGAAAATCGGTCAAGAATGAGAGGTTCCGACAGAAAAAGGGAAGGTGCGTCATTGGATAGGGTTTTTGTGTTGAACCCGGATGTTACAGATATTGCGGATAGCCCGTAGCAACGCACGGGCGTTCTGCTAGTTCCCTTTGTTTTTGATATGTTCCTGGAGAAAAATAAGTTGAAAGATGATAGTAGTAATGATGCGGACTGGGTCCGTGATCTGAGGTTTATCCTCATTGCTGCATAGGAGAATTATGTCCTTGATGCACCGCTAGGTGAAAGACCTATTGCAGGAGCAGACGCAGACGTTATGAACGTTTGGCTAGCTCAATATGATGACTACTTGATAGTTTAGTGCACCATGCTTTACGGCTTAGAACCGGGACTTCAAAAACTTTTTTGAAACATCACGTAGCATATGAGATGTTCCAAGAGCTGAAATTGGTATTTCAGACCCATGCCCGTGTCAAGAGGTATGAGACCTCTGACAAGTACTTTGCCTAAAAGATGGAGGAGAATTGCTCAACTAGTAAGCATGTGCTCAGAATGTCTAGGTACTACAATCACTTGAATCAAGTGGGAGTTAATCTTCCAGATAAGATAGTGATTGACATAGTTCTCTAGTCACCATCACCAAGTTACTCCAACTTTGTGATGAACTATAGAATGCAAGGGATGATGAAAAACGATTCCCGAGGTCTTTGTGATGCTGAAATCGACGAAGGTAGAAATCAAGAAAGAGCATCAAGTGTTGATGACTAAACAAGACCACTAGTTTCAAGAAAAGGGCAAAGGAAAGAAAGGGAACTTCAAGAAGAATGGCAAGCAAGTTGTCACTCCCGTGAAGAAGCCCAAAGTTGGACCTATGCCTGAAATTGAGTGCTTCTATTGCAAAGGAGATGGTCACTGGAAGTGGAAGTGCCCCAAATATTTGGCGGATAAGAAGGATGGCAAAGTGAACAAAGGTATATTTGATATACATATTATTGATGTGTACCTTACTAGTGCTCGTAGTAATCCCTGGGTATTTGATACTTGTTCGGTTGCTAAGATTAGTAACTCGAAACAGGAGTTGCGGAATAAATAGAGAACAGTTGAGGATGAAGTGACGATGTGTGTTGGAAGTAGTTTCAAGATTGATATGATCATCATCGCACACCCCTATACTTTCGGGATCAGCGTTGAACCTAAATAAATGTTATTTGGTGTTTGCGTTGAGCATGAATATGATTAGATCATGTTTATTGCAATATGGTTATTCATTTAAGATGGAGACAATTGTTATTCTGTTTACATGAATAAAACCTTCTATGGTCATACACCCAATGTTGATGGTTTATTGAATCTTGATCGTAATGATACACATAATATTGATGCCAAAAGATACAAAGTTGATAATGATAGTGCAACTTATTTGTGGCACTGCCGTTTGGGTCATATCAGTGTAAAGCGCATGAAGAAACTCCATAAAGATGGACTGAAACTTTATTTGATACTTGCAACTTGATTATGAATCATTTGATACTTGCAAACCATGCCTTATGGGCAAAGTGACTAAAACTTTATTTTCGACAATCTGATCGTGGAGGAGAATATTTTAGTTACGAGTTTGGCCTTCATTTAAAACAACGTGGAATAGTTTCATAGCTCACGCCACCTAGAACACCACAGCGTAATGGTGTGTCCGAACGTCATCACCGCACTTAACTGGATATGGTTGATCTATGTTGTCTCTTACCAGTTTACCACTATCATTTTGGGGTTATGCATTAGAGACAGCTGCATTCACTTTAAATAGGGCACCATAAAAATCCATCAAGATGACGCCTTATGAACTATGGTTTGGCAAAAAACCAAAGTTATCATTTCCCAAAGTTTGGGCCTATGATGCTTATGTGAAAAAGTTTCAACCTGATAAGCTCGAACCCAAATCGGAGAAGTGCATCTTCATAGGATACCCAAAGGAAACTATTGGGTACACCTTTTATCACAATTCCGAAGGCAAGATATTCGTTGCTAAGAATGGATCCTTTCTGGGGAAGGAGTTTCTCTCAAAAGAAGTGAGTGGGAGGAAAGAAGATCTTGATGAGGTAATTGTACCTTCTCTTGAATTGGAAAGTAGTTCATCACAGAAATTAGTTCCAGTGATTCCTACACCGATTTCTGAGGAAGCTAATGATGATGATCATGAAACTTCAGATCAAGTTACTACAGAACCTCGTAGGTCTTCCAAAGTACGGTCCGCACCAGAGTGGTATGGTAATCCTGCTCTAGAAGTCATGTTACTAGACCATGATGAACCTACGAACTATGAGGAAGCAATGATGAGCCCAGATTCCGCAAAATGGCTTGAGGCCATGAAGTTTGAGATGGGATCCATGTATGAGAACAAAGTGTGGACTTTGGTGGACTTGCCCGATGATCGGCAAGCCATATTAAATAAATGGATCTTCAAGAGGAAAACGGGCAGTGATAGTAGTGTTACTATCTACAAAACTCGACTTGTCGCAAAAAGGTTTTCGCCAAGTTCAAGGTGTTGACTACAATGAGATTTTCTCAACTGTAGTGATGCTTAAATCCGTCTGAATCATGTTAGCAGTTGCCATGTTTTATGAAATCTGGCAAATGGATGTCAAAACTGCATTCCTTAAATGGATATTTCTTAAAGAAGAGTTGTATATGATGCAACCAGAAGGTTTTGTCGACCCTAAAGGTACTAACAAGGTATGCAAGCTCCAGCGATCCATCTATGGACTGGTGCAAAAATCTCATAGTTGGAATATACGCTTTGATGAGTTGATCAAAGCATATGGTTTTATACAGACTTTTGGAGAAGCCTGTATTTACAAGAAAGTGAGTGGGACCTCTGTAGCATTTCTAATATTATATGTGGATGACATATTGTTGATTGGAAATGATATAGAATTTTTGGATAGCATAAAGGGATACTTGAATAAGAGTTTTTCAAAGAAAGTCCTCGGTGAAGTTGCTTACATGTTGGGCATCAAGATCTATAAAGATAGATCAAGACGCTTGATAAGATTTTTCAATGTATGTATACCTTGACAAGTTTTTGAAAGAGTTCAAAATGGATCAGTCAAAGAAGGATTTCTTGTCTGTATTACAAGGTGTAAAGTTGAGTAAGACTCAAAGCCCGACCACGATAGAAGATAGAAAGAGAATGAAAGTCATTCCCTATGCCACAGTCATAGGTTCTATAAAGTATGATATGTTGTGTACTAGACCTATTGTGCACATTGCCATGAGTTTGGTAAGGGGGTACGATAGTGATCTAGGAGTAGATCACTGGACAACGGTCAAAATTATCCTTAGTGAAAACTAAGGAAATGTTTCTCGGTTATGGGGGTGATAAAGAGTTCGTCATAAATAGTCATGTTGATGCAAGCTTTTACACTGATCCAGATGACTCTAAGTCTCAATCTGGATACGTATTGAAAGTTAGAGCAATTAGCTGGAGTAGATCCATGCAGAGCAATGTAGACATAGAATACTTGGAAAATACAAACGGCTCTGAATATGACAAACTCGTTGAGTAAACTTCTCTCATGAGCAAAACATGGTCACACCTTAGTACTCTTTGGGTGTTAATCACATAGCGATGTGAACTAGATTATTTGACTTATGACTCTAGTAAACCCTTTGGGTGTTGGTCACATGGCGATGTGAACTATGGGTGTTAATCACATACACATGTGAATTATTAGTGTTAAATCACATGGCGATGTGAACTAGATTATTAACTCTAGTGCAAGTGGGAGACTAAAGAAAATATGCCCTAGAGGAAATAATAAAGTTATTATTTATTTCCTTATTTCACGATAAATGTTTATTATTCATGCTAGAATTGTATTAACCGGAAACTTAGTGCATGTGTGAATACATAGACAAAACATAGTGTCTCTAGTATGCCTTTACTTGACTAGCTTGTTAATCAAAGATGGTTATGTTTCCTAACCATAGACATGTGTTGTCATTTGATGAACGGGATCACATCATTAGGAGAATGATGTGATGGACATGACCCATCCGTTAGCTTAGCATTATGATTCTTACAGTTTCATTGCTACTGCTTTCCTCATGACTTATACATGTTCCTCAGACTATGAGATTATGCAACTCCCAAATACCGAAGGAACACCTTGTGTGCTATTAAACGTCATAATGTAACTGGGTGATTATAAATATGCTCTACAGGTGTCTCCAAAGGTGTTTGTCTCCGTGTTTCGGAGAGGTATCTCTGGGCCCTCTCGGTAATGCTCATCACTATAAGCCTTGCAAGCAATGTGACTAATGAGTTAGTTGCAAAATGAAGTATTATGGAATGAGTATAGAGACTTGCCGGTAACGAGATTGAACTAGGTATGATGATACCGGCGATCAAATATCGGGCAAGTAACATATCAATGACAAAGGGAACAACATATGTTGTTATGCGGTTTGACCGATAAAGTTCTTCGTAGAATATGTAGGAGCCAATATGAGCATCCAAGTTCCGCTATTGGTTATTAACCAGAGATGTGTCTTGGTCATGTCTACATAGTTCTCGAACCCGTAGGGTCCGCACGCTTAACGTTCGATGACGATTTGTATTATGAGTTATGTGTTTTGGATGACTGAAGTTTGTTCGGAGTCTCGGATGAGATCACGGACATGACGAGGAGTCTCGAAATGGTCGAGACGTAAAGATCGATATATTGGAAGGCTATATTCGGACATCGGAAAGGTTCCGAGTGATTCAGGTATTTTTCGGAGTACGAGGAGTTACGGGAATTCGCCTGGGGAAGGGGCCTTAATGGGCCATACGGGAAAGGAGAGAAGGACCTCAAGGGGTGGTCGCGCACCCCCCTCCCCCCATGGGCTGGTCCGAATTGGACTAGGAGGGGGCGGCACCCCCTCCTTCCTTCTCCCCTGTTCCTCCTTCCCTTCTCCTAGTTGAAATAGGAAAGGGGGGGGGGGCGAATCCTACTTGGATCGGGAGTCCAAGTAGGACTCCCCCCTTGGCGCGCCCCCTCTAGGGCCGACCTCCTCTTCCTCCCTCCTTTATATACGTGGGTAGGGGGCACCCCAAAGGCAATCCAAAATTTGTCCTAGCCGTGTGCGGTGCCCCCTCCACAGTTACACACCTCGGTCATATCATCGTAGTGCTTAGGCAAAGCCTTGCGCCGGTAACGTCATCATCACCATTACCACGCCGTCGTGCTGATGAAACTCTCTCTCGGCATCAACTGGATCAAGTGTATGAGGGACGTCATCGAGCTGAATGTGTGTTGAACGCGGAGGTTCCGTACGTTCGGTGCTTGGATCGGTTGGATCGCGAAGACGTTCGACTACATCAACCGCGTTACTAAAACGCTTCCGCTTTCGGTCTACGAGGGTACATGGACACACTCTCCCCTCTCGTTGCTATGCATCACCTAGATAGATCTTGCGTGATCCTAGGAAATTTTTGAAATTACCGCATTCCCCAACATCTAGTACCACGCAACTTTCGCCGGTGCATTAAACCCAGCATATACCTTCCTCAAAATAGCCACCATACCTACCTATTATGGCATTTCCATAGCCAATTCGAGATATATTTCCATGCAGTCGTTCTGTTTTATTATGACACACACCATCATTGTCATATTGTTCTCGTATGCATGAGGCATTCATATAGAGTCATATCCTTGTCCTAGTATTGAGTTGTAATTTCACTACAAAAAAAGACACATCCATGACATTTTGGGCCGAATGAAAATTTGTTCCATCATGCTTATGACACTTCTATGACGATAATTGTGACAAAAACATGTATCATCATAGATGTGGTGGGTTCCTACTTCTATGACAAAAAATCATAACAGAAAGTGGGCTTTTCGTCCTGGGAGGGCCGGAGACGCGGTTGCATGACATTCTTTGGTCCATCCATGACGGAAAAAATCATGGTAGAAGCGAGGGCGAGGAAAATATCGGGGAGTTTCCGATTACGATGGGTGGTCAGGGCCGAGCGATGCATGGAGGTTGTGTGTTTATCTCGTACACGTATGTGCCTGTGTGCGAGGCGTTGGGCTCTAACTGAACCTGAGCGAGGCGTTCGCTTACTTAACCCAAGCGATTACACTAGCTACGTTACTAAACCCAAGCGATCGATCGATCCCTTGGCTGTTAACTGAACCCGATCGAGCGATTCCTTTGCTACTGCTGCTAACTGAAGCTGATCAAACCTGCTGCCTCTTGATGAACTGTGAGCATTGTTGGGGGTTGGATGAAAAGTTTCCAGTGGGGGTTGGATGAACAGGACCCCATGGTAGTAGTAGGTCATTGTAGTTGGATGAACAAGACCCCGATCCAGGAGGTGGGTGGATGAACAGGACCCCGTGGAGGGCTGGTTGAACAGTAGCCGATGGAGGCTGCATGAACAGAACCCCGTGGATGAACAGTAACCCATGGAGGCTGGAGGAAGTCGATGGTGGATGAACAGTAGCAGGTGGAGGCTGGAGGAAGTCGATGGTGGATAAATAGTAGCTCGTGGAGGCTGGAGCGAGGCAGTAGACGATGGATGAATAGAAGCCCGTGGAGTCCCGTTTTGTGGTACGTCACACCCCTCCCGATGAACAGGCCCGTTTTGATCATAGACCCTCCAACACAAGTCCATTTCCTCTATTTAATGGTACGCCACACCCCTCCTGATCAATAGCACCCCGTTTCAACCGTAGTCAGTCGAACAGAAGGCCGTTTTCTCCGTACTGCAGTACGCTAGACCCTGTTTCAGCTGTTCCGTCCAAGCCGGGTGGCTCTCGATGAACACAGCGCATTCCGTTGCCTCTCGATGGACACGGCGCAGTTTTTCCATTCCGACTCATCCGGTTGGCTTTTGATGAACCGGACACCGTTGCTGCCATCCATTGCCTCTCCATGTACATGAGCCCTGGTCGTACTTATGCGTGAGTAGGCATTCGAGACCATGCCCGTATGTACGTATGTAGCCGTATTTACTTTATTGCAGTGTGGCTGTAGGTACATGTACATGATATAGACGGGACTGCCTAAACAGCTACCGCTCCTTACTGGGCCACGTTTCATCGTGGCAGAAAGATCGATGGACCAGTATGTACGTACACGTTTGTGACTAGAATGACAACACTACGTACACTTCGATCGGGTGGGTCCCGGCTATTGGGGAGGATAAGAAGGAACTTCCTTGTGTGCGAGTATATTGATGGTGGGTCCGAGCTGACAGGGGGAGGATTCTTTTTTTTTTTTGCGCGTAATAAGGAGGCACTTCCTTGCGTGCGAAGATGTAGCTGGTGGGTCCATCTGTCAGCCTCACCACAAACAGTCCTCTTCAGATGGCTGTCGTTCGTTGAACTCGTTGACCACGCTGCGCTGACAGCACCTAGGCGGTGGACAACGATGAGGCAGGGAACAACGCGGATCCTGGGAACATGCGAAGGGTGGTACGAGGGTTGACTGGTTCGGTTGTGGTGTGAGGCTGTCGTTGCCGTAGAATAACAATGGGTGTGGGTGAGTAGAGGGATGGCCTGGGCAGCGATGTGAGTAGTAGGGGGCGGTGAGCCTGCACGGCAGCACAGCCGACCACAAGAGGCAGGAGCACGCGGTGGTTTGGACAGCTGTAGCAAGAAAATCAGAGGTTGAAGAAGCAGGACGACTGTTGGATGTTAACAATCCAACGGCCACTGGTGATAGAATCGTTTGTTGACTAAGTTGACAAAGCCCTGCGTATGCGTCAACTTAGTAGGGCCACAAGTCAGCCTCGAAATCTGGTGGGCCGCAGTTGTCATGGGGAGAAATCATTATGTTTCACTTAATAAGGAGGCACTTCCTTTTGTGCCAAGATATAGCAGGTGGGTCCCAGCTGTCATGGGGAGGATTCATTTTTTTGGTGTAATAAGGAGTACCTGCTTGCGTGCGACCATGGACCATGTGGGTCCCAACTGTCAGCCTCTCCATGTACATGCCTCTTCCAATGTTGTCGTTTGTTGACAATGTTGACCGCGCCACGCCGAGAACACCAACGCGATGGACGACCGCGAGACCCGGGAATGGAATGACCCGGAGGTGGCGAAGCCACAATAGTGGAGGGATGTGGGTGAGTAGAGGGATGACCTGGCCAGTGGTGGCAGTAGTAGGGGGCGGTGAGACCTGCGCGGCAGCACAACCGGTGATACGTCTCCAACGTATCTATAATTTTTGATTGTTCCATGCTATTATCTTATCTATTTTGGATGTTTAATGGGCTTTAATATGCTATTTTATATTATTTTTGGGACTAACTATTAACCGAGGGCCCAGTGCCATTTGTGTTTTTTTGCCTATTTTAGAGTTTTCTAGAAAAGGAATACCAAACGGAGTCCAAACGGAATGAAATCTTTGCGATGATCTTTCTTGGACCAAAAGTAAACCAGAAGACTTGGAGATGAAGTCGGAGATGCAACAAGGCGGCCACGAGGCAGGAGGGCGTGCCCAGTAGGGGTAGGCGCCCCCCACCCTCGCGGGCCCCTCGTAGCTCCCCTGACGTAGTTCTTTCGCCTATATATACTCTTATACCCTAAAAACATCAAGAGGAGCCACGAAACCACTTTTCTGAAGGAAATATGCCCTAGAGGCAATAATAAAGTTATTATTTTTTTCCTCATATCATGATAAATGTTTATTATTCATGCTAGAATATTGTATTAACCGGAAGCATAATACATGTGTGAATACATAGACAAACATAGTGTCACTAGTATGCCTCTACTTGACTAGCTCGTTAATCAAACATGGTTAAGTTTCTTAACCATAGGCATGAGTTGTCATTTAATTAACAGGATCACATCATTAGTAGAATGATGTGATTGACTTGACCCATTCCGTTAGCTTAACACTTGATCATTTAGTATTTTGCTATTGCTTTCTTCATAACTTATACATGTTCCTATGACTATGAGATTATGCAACTCCCGTTTACCGGAGGAACACTTTGTGTGCTACCAAACGTCACAATGTAACTGGGTGATTATAAAGGTGCTCTACAGGTGTCTTCGAAGGTACTTGTTGAGTTGGCGTATTTCGAGATTAGGATTTGTCACTCCGATTGTCGGAGAGATATCTCTGGGCCCTCTCGGTAATGCACATCACTATAAGCCTTGCAAGCAATGTGACTAATGAGTTAGTTGCGCGATGATGCATTACATAACGAGTAAAGAGACTTGCCGGTAACAAGATTGAACTAGGTATTGAGATACCGATGATCGAATCTCGGGCAAGTACCATACCGATGACAAAGGGAACAACGTATGTTGTTATGCGGTTTGCCCGATAAAGATCTTCATAGAATACATGGGAACCAATATGAGCATCCAGGTTCCGCTATTGGTTATTGACCGGAGACGTGTCTCGGTCATGCCTACATAGTTCTCGAACCCGTAGGGTCCGCACGCTTAAAGTTCGGTGACGATCAGTATTATGAGTTTTTGTGTTTTGATGTACCGAAGGTAGTTCAGAGTCTCGGATATGATCACTGACATGATGGGGAGTCTTTAAATGGTCGAGACGTAAAGATCGATATATTGTACGACTATGTTCGGTCACCGAAAGTGTTTTGGGAGGTTTCGGACATCTACCGGAGTACCGGGGGATTACCGGACCCCCCCCCCCCCCCGGGGAGTATATTGGGCTTAATGGGCCTTAGTGGGAGAAGAGGAAGGGCGGCCAAGGCAGCCGCGCGCCCCCTCCCCTCTAGTCCGAATTGGACAAGGAGGGGGGCGGCGCCCCCCTTTTTCCTTCTCCTCCTCTCTCCCTTCCTTCCCTTCTCCTTCTCCTCCTCTCTCCCTTCCTTCCCTTCTCCTACTCCTACAAGGAAATGAGGAGTCCTACTCCCGGTGGGAGTAGGACTCCCCCCTTGGCGCGCCCTCCTCCTGGTCGGCCGCCTCCCCCTTGCTCCTTTATATATGGGGCAGGGGGCACCTCTAGATACACAAGTTGATCTGTTGATCTCTCCTAGCCGTGTGCGGTGCCCCCCTCCACCATATTCCACCTCGGTCATATCGTAGCGGTGCTTAGGCGAAGCCCTGTGTCGGTAGCAACATCATCACCGTCATCACGCCGTCGTGCTGACGGAACTCTTCCGTGAAGCTCTACTGGATCGGAGTTCGCGGGACGTCATCGTGCTGAACGTGTGCTGAACTCGGAGGTGCCGTACATTCGGTAGTTGGATCGGTCGGATCGTGAAGACGTACGACTACATCAACTGCGTTGTGCTAACGCTTCCGCTTCCGGTCTACGAGGGTATGTGGACTCACTCTCCCCGCTCGTTGCTATGCATCACCATGATCTTGCATGTTCGTAGGAATTTTTTTGAAATTACTACGTTCCCCAACATTTTCCACCACCGCAATCTTATGTACCCATGAGATCCCATCTTGGGGCCTTTTTTGGCGATTTGCCGGAGGGGGGGTTCGATCACAGAGGTCTTCTACATCAACACCATTACCTTTCCGATGAAGCGTGAGTAGTTTACCACAGACCTTCGGGTCCATTGTTATTATCTAGATGGCTTCTTCTCTCTCTTTGATTCTCAATACAAAGTTCTCCTTGATATTCTTGGAGATCTATTAGATGTAATACTCTTTTGCGGTGTGTTTGCCAAGACCCGATGAATTGTGGATTTATGAACAAGATTATCTATGAATATTATTTGGTTCTTGTCTGAATTCTTATATGCATGATTTGATAACTTTGCAAGCCTCTTCAAATTATCGGTTTAGTTTGGCCTACTAGATTGGTCTTTCTTGCAATGGGAGAAGTGCCAAGCTTTGGGTTCAATCTTGCAGTGTCCTTTCCCAGTGACAGTAGGGGCAGCAAGGCACATATTGTATTGTTGCCATCGAGGATAAAAAGATGGGTTTTTCATCATATTGCTTGAGTTAATTCCTCTACATCATGTCATCTTGCTTAATGTGTTACTCCGTTCTTATGAACTTAATACTCTAGATGCATGTTGGGTAGTGGTCGATGTGTGGAGTAATAGTAGTAGATGCAGGCAGGAGTCAGTCTACTTGACATGGACGTGGTGCCTATGTTCATGATCATTGCCTTAGATTTCATCATAGTTATGCTCTTTTCTATCAATTGCTCGGCAGTAATTCGTTCACCCACCATAATATATGCTATCTCAAGAGAAGCCACTAGTGAAACCTATGGCCCCCAGGTCTCTTTTCCCAATTATTGAATCTCGTTTACATCTTGCTAGTTTCCGATCTACTATTTTGCAATCTTTACTTTCCAATCTATAAACCTATAATACCAAAAAAAAATTACTTTACCGTTTATCTATCTTTATCAGATCTCACTTTTGCGAGTGACCGTGAAGGGATTGACAACCCCTTTATAGCGTTGGTTGCAAGTTCTTGATTGTTTCTGCAGGTATTCGGTGAATTGTGCGTTGTCTCCTACTGGATTGGTACCTTGGTTCTCAAAACTGAGGGAAGTACTTACGCTACTTTGCTACATCACCCTTTCCTTTTCAAGGGAAAACCAACGCAAGCTCAAGAGGTAGCAAGAAGGATTTCTGGTACCGTTGCCGGGGAGATCTATGCGAAGTCAAGCCATACAAAGAACCCATCATAAACTCTTCTCCCTTGCATTATATTATTCGCCATTCGCCTCTCGTTTTCCTCTCCCCCACTTCCAAAACGATTTATTTCGAAAACCTTTGTCTTTTCTTCGCCCTCTTCCGTTCATCTCTTTTCGCTTGCTTCTTGTGTGCTCGTGTGTTAGAACGCTTGAGTATCCTTCATGGCTAGTCCTCATATCGTTGTTAGTACTCCCGATAATGAAGCCCTCACTTTAAACAAAGGGAGGGAGAAAATCTAAAAGATGCTTGGTATAGAATTTGCAATGCTCAAAATAGATCTACTAGAAAGCAATCTACTTCCGTTCTTCTCCGCAATTTTTATGTAGGCATTAATCCTTGGAATAGATATGTTCTTGACACCATTACTGGAGGGAATTTCTTGGGAATCCATACTTTTGATTCTTATAATGCCATGATAGATTTGTTAGGCCCATGTCACAGCCTAGTTTTTGCCCTCTTTTCTTTGCTTGATTTCCATCTGAGTTGGTTTTGGATTTGAAGTTTTTAAATCATTCCATTTGGACTTGATCACTTGGGTATCCCTTGATTTTCACCCAAGTGCCCCCTCTCCTCTTCTAATCCATCATCTCACCCCTGGCCAACCCAACAATATTGTTTGGAATATTTTTCTTAAATGAAAAATATTCATTTTGCCTCTTAAACCCTAGCTAAACTCTTTGACCTCCAAAGCAACCCTCATTTCTGTTGCCCTAAAAATCTTGAGAAAAATCCCAAATATTCTTTGGACCCTAGGGCACATTTCTGAGCAAAAATATTTCACCACTGTTTGGAGTATTTTTGCTACAGAAAATAAAATCACATCTGGACTGAAATGGTAGTTTCTACAGCAACTACCTTTTTACTAGCTCCAATGTAGCTGGTTTTCCCTGTGCTTATTCACCTTAGTAAGAGTCAGTAAAACCCCAAAGCTCAGCCCTTGAAACCCTGTGGTTTGACCACAGTAACTGTTCAAAGTTTATGTCCAGTAACTTAACCTCTTCACCATTTCACTTCTACTGCACCTGGAAACAAACTGAGACATGGTAACACCTAAGTTTACTAAGGACTACACGCCAAACATCATGGTTAGTGCAAATGTGGCCTGATGTCACAGTCCACGCGGTGACCGCGTGCGTCCAAGTGTGCTGGCATGCGAAAAGCGCGCTCTGCGCGTCGCCAGCGCCTCTGTGGCGTGCGTGCTCGCTGCTCGGCCAGCCTGAGCGTGTCCCCCTCGCCACCATCCTTGTCTCCACCCCCTTTATTCCACCCTGCCGCTCGCCGACACCGGAGCTTGCTGTAGCGAGCACGGGCACGGTCCGACCAACGGCACAGTGCCCGCGCACTGTGTTCGTCCCTTTCCTCCGCGCTCCTGTGCTCGTCCGCATCCGTGCACAGCTCCCGCGTGACCGTCGCCTTCCCCCCTCTCTCTCTGGCACCATTCGTCGCCCGGCGCCGGATACAACTATCCTCCGACGGAGCACGAGCCCTCCTCGCCGCTCGCCTATATAAGGAGCCCCCCAGCCTCCTCGAGCACCATCCCGCACTCTCTCACACCCCACAATCCAGTAGGAAGCCGCAGCCCGGCCGGGCAGGCCGCGGGCTGCCGTCCCCGAGCCGAGCTCGCCGGTGATCCCCTCTGGATCGGCCCTGCAGCTCCGGCCACTCCCAAGCCGAGGCGACCCCGCCAGGGCCTCCGCCTCTCCTCCGTGAAGCTAACGAGCCAAGCCAGAACCCCTGGAGCCGCCCCTAGCCGCCGTCTTCCTCATCTCCGGCGACCACCATGTTCTGCTTCCGCTTGCGAGGAAGAATCTGACGCTGTCCGGTCACTGTTCGCCACGATACGGGTATGGGCAGGTGCGCAAGAGCCTTCTCCGTCGATCCCTCCCTCTCGTTTTCCTCCAAGATGCCTCAACGCCGGCGTAAGCTCCGGCGAAGCACCGTGCCTCTCTGTTTCTTTCTCCCCTCCCTCCGGCCTGACTAGCAGGGCCCGCTAGTCAGCCACTCACTATGCACGCGAAGCGGTATGAGTGGTGGCGCCCTGGGAAAATACGCCATCGACGTCACCCCCTCTCTGTTTTTCTTTTTCAAATTTATTGAAATTCCAGTAGCATTCAAACAACCATAACTTTTATTCTACAAGTCCAGATGTAGTGATTCTTTTTGCATTGTGTTCCGTGTCCAAAAATCTAACAGCTCCCAAAAGATGGGATTTTTCCTTGCTGTCTAGATTTTTTGGCAATTTTCAGAAGTTTTCTTGATATTTTTCTTTTGTGGTTTTTGAATGTTTTCAGAGGAACCAACTTGTCTTGAGGATCACCAGGAGCCTTGTGAACCTCATCAGTACTAAGGCAAGCCACAGTAACATTTTCATGGTGCCACTTCAATATTTATGATTTTCATACTTGAACTTATGAATATTGATGCATTTAAATTAGTTATATAGTAAATATATTCTGTTATATGCTTGTGATGTTAAAATGCTTAAACTTCAGTATGTTTGAAGTAGATATTGTTAGTAAGATAATGAGAACTTAGTTGCTAGTGATAAATAAATAATATGGTCATAAAGCATGATGACTATTTTGAATATTAGTTTTGCATGAGGTATAATGATGATAATTCCTAGAAATAGTTCTGGTATGAGTAAAGAGAAGTTTTAACCAGTGTAGTAGCATGAGTTTATGTTGCTCCGTGGGAGCATATTTGGTGCAATCTTTGCACGGTTATGTGGTGCATATGTTAAGTGATGCATGGTATGGCAGTATGACACCGGTTATTTTATTTTCACATTAAAGTTGAACCTGATTAATAATTCAACTTGAACATGTTGTTGATCGGGTCGTGGTGCCGCTGAAACGAGTCTTTCCCAGTGCAACCACATTTGCCGGTATGGGACGGCCTTAATGCGTTTCATTATCATGCCTCTGGTCGGTACCTCAAATTAGGGAAGGTTATGGGCGTGATGTACCCTGGCCCGGTAGGCAAGCATAACCTTGTGAGCCCGTTGTTAAGTTGATTTTGGTACCGGATCCCAGTGTGGATCGTGGCCACGACGGTGGTCAAGGTGTCTGGAGGTAGACACGGGGCCACCCAGGACTAGCCCGGTGGGGTCTGAGTCGGAGGGGCCGGGAGAGTGTCATGGCAGTGAAATGGTTTCGTCGGAACGCTGTTGGTCCACTCGTATGGGAGAGTGAGGCCATGGGTTCCGTAATGTGGGTATAGTGTACTAACCTCTGTAGAGTGTTTTTAATCTATCGATAGCCGAGTTCACGGATACAGACACGCTCGAAAGTAAGGTACACCATGGGTCAACACTTAATAAATATGCACACTAAATTGCACTAAGGATGACAGTGAGGTCATCGTGTTGAGTTGGACATGAGTTGTTGTGTTGTGATCGCCGTAAGGATCACATGCCACGAGTTGGTCGGGTTGTGATCGGCATAAGGATCACGGGCCACGATTTGGTCGGGTTGTGATCGCCGTAAGGATCACAGGCCATGAGATGGTCGGGTTGTGATTGCCGTAAGGATCACGGGTATGTGTTGGTAATATAATGTTTGTTGGTCACACCTGGTAAGCAAGACGGGAGAATGAGTATCTGTTGAGCACTGTCACAACATGTTGGTCATATAGTTGCATTGTTGATTAAATTGGATAAATATCATAATATTGTCTGTCATCTTGTTTATTCTTATTGTGAGCTTGCAAGTACATTCAATGTACTGACATGGCATGTCATGCCAGATTTTAGGAAAGTCCCGTTGGAAAGGAGTGTTGTCCGAGTCTAGACCGTGTCCACGTCGGTGTCCTTGTGCTATGGAGTTCCGCTACGACGTTGTTCCGCTGCCGAGTAGTTGTCATGATCGAGGCCCCTTTATGTTCACTAAATAATGTACATATTGTTCGGCCGCACTGTGTGTGCCGCTTGGCCTCGCTAACTATTGTAATATGAACTATGTTCCGCTAGCATGAATAAAGCGGTTGTTTTCTGTACCATGTTGTTGTGTGTTGCCAGAAGACAAGGTCTCTGGGATGGCAATGCAGGGTAAACCGGTCGCTCTGAGCCGGGGTGCCATAATGCTTGGTATCAGAGCCGCGCTGACTGTAGGCCACGCTAGACTAGCTGAGTTAACTGGATGCTAGATACGAGTTGTAGCTGAGTGTTGGTAATAACTGTAGCTGGTTGTTGCATTTCTTGCACTGATTTTTTTCTATGCTAACCTGCTAATGGTTGTGAGTGTAGATGGCTCCGGTGCTGTATCCGTGCCAGTTGCAACTGATGCCGTACACATCGCCGCATCTCCTTCGTAACGTGTGGCGTCGGCTGTACCCTCACGGAGACGATCCAGTCTATCATGTGTACTGAGAGCGCCTAGCTGGCTCAGTGTATGAGTATCACGCCGTGGTTACTCTACGCACCAGTTCCGATTCCAGTTCTTACACTCGTACCTCTCGTAGCGGCTATGCTTCTTTAGCTTCTCAGGCTGTCCAGTTTGCTGCATTCGAGGTACTTGTTGAGCTCCTCTACAACGAGGTCCGGATGCAGAATCACCCAGGTTTCCACTACTACCCTTCTCTCCAAGATAATGGTAGTGTCCGTTTCCCTGTCATTGATCCGAAGTCTGATTGTGTCGCTAGCCACCTTTCTCGCTACATCACTGCTAGCTATCTTCTGATCTACGAGCTGGCTCGTGAGCTGAGTCGTGCCCGTACTACTTTAGCCTCTACTTTAGTCACTGCTCGCTCAACCACTACTTCTCCATCTGTGGGATTTATTCCCTACGTTCCTGCCAGTTCTAGATCCCCTATTTCTCCGTTTACTCCCCCGAGTAGCTCGGGCACCGCGACTGCGAGTCCCCTTAGTGCTCCTGCAGAGTGGGTTTCACTCCTCGCCACTCCCGTAGCCCCGATGATCCGCCCTCCACCTGCCCCAGAGGGAGAGCCCTCGAGGCAGCGTCGTCATGTCACTCTTAACCCGGAGGTCTCCGTTAACCCCGTTAGTTCTGGATCCGAGTCCGCATCAGGAGAGGACCCCGCAGTGCCAGCCGGGCAGTAGAGCTTTCGAGTATTCTCAGTTGTCGGGACGGAGTATGGATGTAATTGTACTAGTCATGATGTTTCATTTCATGTATGAGGGTAGTTGGACCTGGCATGTTGTTATCTTTCATGTATGAGTCTATGTATAATTATGTTGGATTTTATTTTATTCGCCGTATTTTCTTCGTCTTTTCGGTTTCGCTTGGTTTTTGTTGCTGGCTTCTCCCCAGTTTTTGTTGAATGCTTCTCATCTCGGTTGCATTGACTTGGGAAAAATCATATTAGGATGATGCGGGGAGGCTGCAGTAGCAATGTTCGCGAGGGTTCTCCTGTTCGGCGTTCCACACGACAGGCAGGACAATCACCCGAGCCGTACGTTCCACCACCGCCTCCACCGCCAAATCCTCCCTCCACCGAGCAAATTATGCGCATGTTCGAGGAACAACGAAACAATGATCTAATGGAAATATTCAGAAGTATTCAAGCAATGGTTGGACAGAATGGAAATCAGCCTGCCTCTCACTCCAAACTATCTGATTTTCAAAGGACTAAGCCTCCTAGTTTCAGTCAGGCTGTTGATCCCTTGGATGTAGATGATTGGTTAAGAACTATGGAAAAGAAACTTGAGGTTGCTCGAACTGATGAAGAGGATAAAGTTCCATTTGTAACACATTATCTAGAAGGCGCTGCTGCCATATGGTGGGAAAGTGAGAAAGCCATAGGGACTGAGAATGAAGCAATTACCTGGTCAAGATTCAAGGAGCAGTTCCGAAAATATCACATCCCTGCGGGAATTATGAAGACTAAGCAGCGAGAATTTCTCGTGCTCCTCCAAGGAAGTCAGTCAGTGGGAGAATATTTACAAAAATTCAATCACCTGTCATGTTACTCTCAATATGACGTGGCCACTGAAGAAAGGAAGATGGACCGCTTTCTTGGTGGATTAAACCCGCAACTTCGCTGTGCTCTCAGTATGTTCGATTTTCCAGATTTTCAAACCCTGGTGAATAAGGCTTTCATTGCTGAAAGGGAGCACAAGCTCGTGTCAGATAATAAGTCTGCCCATAACGATCACAAACGCAAGTTTGAGCCCAAAAAGGAAATGCAACCAGTGCAGAAGGTTCGTACCTGGCATCCAACTCCGATGGCATACCAACCCAGTTGGCAACAATATGTTAACAAGACCACCACCCAAGTGAAGAATGATGTGCTCAACCCAGTTATGGAGAATCGTCTGTGCAACAATTCCTATTATAGTTGCGGACAAACCGGACATTATGCCAAACAGTGTCCCAAGAACACCCGGACCAATGCTATGTTCAAGCCTCAAATCCATTATTTGGAAGCCGGTCCAAGTCAGCACAACGTCACGGGATACGTTCATCACATTTCAGCCGACGAAGCCCAAGAAAATCCCGAAGTCGTCATTGGTATGTTCCCTGTTAATAACATACGTGCAGTAATTTTATTTGACTCTGGGGCTTCCCACTCTTTTATTTCTCGGAGTTTTGTCGCCCAAAACAAATTTTCTTGTTCGCTTTTGGGCAAGAATATGCTGGTACAAACCCCGGGATCTATTATTCAAAGCAATCTTGTCTGCCGCAATCTAGAAGTCAGGATCAACGAAATCCATTTCCCGACGTCTCTGATACTGATTGAGTCTGAAAAATTGGATGTTATCTTGGGTATGAATTGGCTGACTCAGTACCAAGTATGCATAAATTGTGCGACCCGAGAAGTCAATTTGACCGGGCAAGATGGACAAGCTACCAAGTTTATTGCTCGTAGAAGCATACCCTCCAAGGAAATGGTTTTTACAGCAATAGCAGAAATGGAATTAATCCCAATGGTTAGTGAGTTTCCCGATGTATTCCCAGAAGAACTGCCAGGCATGCCACCTGACCGAGAGCTTGAGTTTGCAATAGAACTTGTGCCCGGAACCACATCAATACACAAGAAATATTATCGAATGCCGTCATCCGAGTTGGTGGAGCTAAAGAAACAGCTTGATGAAATGCTCCAGAAAGGATATATCCGCCCTAGCTCCTCGCCATGGGGATCACCTGCTATTTTTGTGGACAAGAAAGATGGCAGCCTTCGTATGTGTGTGGATTATCGACAGTTGAATGATGTCACGATCAAGAAGAAATACCCCCTGCCAAGAATTGATGATTTGTTTGATCAACTCAGTGGAGCCAAGGTATTCTCAAAGATTGATTTGCGGACTGGATATTACCAGCTCAAAATTAAAAAGGAGGATATTCCCAAGACCGCGTTCACCACTCGCTATGGTCTTTATGAATATACCGTCATGTCCTTCGGCCTCACCAACGCCCCCGCTTTCTTCATGCACATGATGAACAAGGTATTCATGGATTTCCTTGATAAGTTCGTGGTTGTCTTCATCGTCGATATACTTATTTACTCAAGAAGTGAAGAAGAGCATAAAGGACACCTCCGCGTGGCGCTACAACGACTCCGTGAGCACTAGTTGTGCGCCAAATTCAGCAAATGCGAGTTTTGGCTCAAGCGAGTTGGGTTCCTCGGGCATATATTATCCGCTGAAGGAATAGCCGTGGACCCAAGCAAAGTAAAAGACGTGCTCGACTGGTTGCCACCCGCCACCGTGTCTCAGATCCGGAGTTTTCTTGGATTAGCTGGATATTACCGTCGATTTATTGAAGGGTTCTCCAAGATTGCTAAGCCCATGATGGAGTTGTTGAAAAAGGATAAGAAGTTTGAATGGATGACAGACTGTGAGAAAAGTTTCACCGAGTTAAAGAAGCGCTTAACAACTGCGCCAGTATTGACACTTCCAGATATCTACTGCAGCTTTGACGTATATTGTGACGCTTCCCGGCAAGGACTTGGGTGCGTGCTTATGCAAGATGGCAAGGTAGTAGCCTACGCCTCACGGCAGCTACGACCCCATGAAGGCAATTACCCCACTCATGATTTGGAATTGGCCGCGGTGGTTCATGCTTTAAAAATTTGGAGACACTATCTCATTGGAAAAAGGTGCCAAATTTTTACCGACCACAAAAGTCTCAAATACATATTTACTCAGTCGGATTTAAACCTCTGTCAGCAAAGATGGCTGGAGTTAGTCAAGGATTGTGATCTTGGAATAAATTACCATCCGGGTAAGGCCAACGTGGTTGCCGATGCGCTCAGTCGAAAGCCCGTCAGTTTAAACGTCATGCTGGAATCTCTGCCTTCCGAACTTAAAGAAGAAATTGCTCAGCTCAACCTGGTCATAGTTGAGGCTGGTCTTGCCAATATTCTGACGGTCACTCCTACTCTTGAGGAACAAATCCGCAAGGCCGAGCTAGGCGATGCCAAATTGCAGAAACGCATCAAGTCATCCGATTTCTCGAAGGATCAGTACGGTACCCTCCGATTCAGGGGAAGGATTTGTGTGCCTAATCAAGCTGACCTAAAGCAGAAAATTTTGTCAGAAGCCCACGAGTCCTCGTATTCAATCCACCCTGGAGGCACAAAAATGTATGAAGACCTTCGACAAATATTCTGGTGGGATGGAATGAAGAAAGACATTGCTTATTTCGTGGCCTGTTGTGACATATGCAACAAGGTTAAGGCGGAATATCAGAAACCAGCCAGACTTCTCCAACCACTACCCGTGTCACAATGGAAATGGGACGATGTCTTTATGGATTTCATCACAGGATTACCCAGGACCCGGCGAGGCAATAATGCGATATGGGTCATAGTGGATACATTAACCAAGGTGGTTCACTTCCTCCCAGTCAAAACCTTATACCGAGCAGATGAGCTTGCCCGACTGTATGTATCCAGGATTGTCAGTTTACATGGAGTTCCCTGAACCATCACTACTGACCGAGGTTCACTTTTCACCTCTGCTTTCTGGACCCGTCTCCATCAAGCCCTTGGGACGGAATTAAAATACAACACCGCATATCATCCTCAGACGGATGGGCAAACGGAAAGAGTAAATCAGATACTCGAAGATATGCTCCGAGCCTGTGTTTTGGCCCAAGGACCACAATGGGAAGATTGCTTGCCATACGCTGAGTTCTCGTATAACAATGGATTCCAGACCAGTTTAAAGATGTCACCTTATGAAGCTTTGTATGGCCGTAAGTGCCGCACTCCATTAAATTGGTCTCAAACTGGAGATAGCCGTATTTTCGGAATGGATCTCATGCTGGAAGCCGAAAAGCAAGTCAAGGAGATCCGAGACAGATTACAACTGGCCAAATCGTGACAGAAAAGTTATTATGATGCAAAGCACCGGCAGATCAGTTTTGAACCCGGAGAGCATGTCTACCTTCGAGTCACACCCATGAAGGGAATAAGAAGGTTCCAAACCCGTGGAAAATTGGCACCCAGGTTTATTGGTCCATTTCCCGTCATGACACGAGTAGGTGCTATGGCATATCAGTTGGAGCTGCCTCCGGAACTGTCTGACGTGCACAACGTGTTCCACGTTTCACAACTGTGACGGTGCATCTCACCACCCGAGAAAAAGACCGATTTGGAAGAGATAGAACTGGCAAAGGACTTGACCTACAAAGAGAGGCCAGTAATTTTTTTGGATCAAATGGAAAGAGTCACTCGCAGTAAGTCACGGAAGTTTTACAAGGTTCAATGGATGCATCATACCGAGTCAGAATCAACCTGGGAATCAGAAGAATTTCTAAGGGCATGTTATCCAGAATGGTTTTCCCAAGCAACCGAATCTCGAGGACGAGATTCATTCTAAGTGGGGGAGGTTTGTCACAGCCTGGTTTTTGCCCTCTTTTCTTTGCTTGATTTCCATCTGAGTTGGTTTTGGATTTGAAGTTTTTGAATCATTCCATTTGGACTTGATCACTTGGGTATCCCTTGATTTTCACCCAAGTGCCCCCTCTCCTCTTCTAATCCATCATCTCACCCCTGGCCAACCCAACAATATTGTTTGGAATATTTTTCTTAAATGAAAAATATTCATTTTGCCTCTTAAACCCTAGCTAAACTCTTTGACCTCCAAAGCAACCCTCATTTCTGTTGCCCTAAAAATCTTGAGAAAAATCCCAAATATTCTTTGGACCCTAGGGCACATTTCTGAGAAAAAATATTTCACCACTGTTTGGAGTATTTTTGCTACAGAAAATAAAATCACTTCTGGGCTGAAATGGTAGTTTCTACAGCAACTACCTTTTTACTAGCTCCAATGTAGCTGGTTTTCCCTGTGCTTATTCACCTTAGTAAGAGTCAGTAAAACCCCAAAGCTCAGCCCTTGAAACCCTGTGGTTTGACCACAGTAACTGTTCAAAGTTTATGTCCAGTAACTTAACCTCTTCACCATTTCACTTCTACTGCACCTGGAAACAAACTGAGACGTGGTAACACCTAAGTTTACTTAGGACTACACGCCAGACATCATGGTTAGTGCAAATGTGGCCTGATGTCATGGTCCACGCGGTGACCGCGTTCGTCCGAGTGTGCTGGCATGCCAAAAGCACGCTCTGCGCGTCGCCAGCGCCTCTGTGGCGCGCGTGCTCGCTGCTCGGCCAGCCTGAGCGTGTCCCCCCTCACCACCATCCTCGTCTCCACCCCCTTTACTCCACCCTGCCACTCGCCGACGCCAGAGCTCACCGTAGCGAGCACGGGCATGGTCCGGCCAACAGCACAGTGCCCGCGCACTGTGTTCGTCCCTTTTCCTCCGTGCTCCCGTGCTCGTCCGCGTCCGTGCACAGCTCCCGTGTGACCCCGTCGCCTTCCCCCTCTCTCTCTGGCACTATTCTTCGCCCGGCGCCGGATACAGCTGTCCTCCGACGGAGCCCGAGCCCTCCTCGCTGCTCGCCTATAAAAGGAGCCCCCCAGCCTCCTCAAGCACCATCCCGCACTCTCTCACACCCCACAAGCCAGTAGGAAGCCGCAGCCCGGCCGAGCAGGCCGCGGGCTGCCGTCCCCGAGCCGAGCTCGCCGGTGATCCCCACTGGATCGGCCCCGCAGCTCCGGCCACTCCCAAGCTGAGGCGACCCCGCCAGGGCCTCCGCCTCTCCTCCGTGAAGCTAATGAGCCAAGCCAGAACCCCTGGAGCCGCCCCTAGCCGCCGTCTTCCTCATCTCTGGCGACCACCGTGTTCTCCCTCCGCTTGCGAGGAAGAATCCGACACCGTCCGGTCACTGTTCGCCATGATACGGGTACGGGCAGGTGCGCAAGAGCCTTCTCTGTTGATCCCTCCCTCTCGTTTTCCTCCAAGATGCCTCAACGCCGGCGTAAGCTCCGGCGAAGCGCCGCGCCTCTCTGTTTCTTTCTCCCCTCCCTCTGGCCTGACTAGTGGGGCCCGCTAGTCAGCCACTCACTATGCGCGTGAAGCGGTATGAGTGGTGGCGCCCTGGGAAAATACGCCATCGACGTCACTCCCTCTCTATTTTTCTTTTTCAAATTTATTTAAATTCCAGTAGCATTCAAGCAGCCATAACTTTTATTCTACAAGTCCAAATGCAGTGATTCTTTTTGCATTGTGTTCTGTGTCCAAAAATCTAACAGCTCCCAAAAGATGGGATTTTTCCTTGCTGTCTAGATTTTTTGGCAATTTTCAGAAGTTTTCTTGATATTTTTCTTTTGTGGTTTTTGAATGTTTTCAGAGGAACCAACTTGTCTTGAGGATCACCAGGAGCCTTGTGAACCTCATCAGTACTAAGGCAAGCCACAGTAACATTTTCATGGTGCCACTTCAATATTTATGATTTTCATACTTGAACTTATGAATATTGATGCATTTAAATTAGTTATATAATAAATATATTCTGTTATATGCTTGTGATGTTAAAATGCTTGAACTTCAGTATGTTTGAAGTAGATATTGTTAGTAAGATAATGAGAACTTAGTTGCTAGTGATAAATAAATAATATGGTCATAAAGCTTGGTGAGTATTTTGAATATTAGTTTTGCATGAGGTATAATAATGATAATTCCTAGAAGTAGTTCTGGTATGAGTAAAGAGAAGTTTTAACCAATGTAGTAGCATGAGTTTATGTTGGCTCCATGGGAGCGTAGTTGGTGCAATCTTTGCATGGTTATGTGGTGCATATGTTAAGTGATGCATGGTATGGCAGTATGACGCCGGTTATTTTATTTTCACATTAAAGTTGAACCTGATTAATAATTCAAGTTGAACATGTTGTTGACCGGGTCGTGGTGCCGCTGGAACGAGTCTTTCCCTGTGCAACCACATTTGCCGGTACGGGACGGCCTTAATGCGTTTCATTGTCGTGCTTCTGGTCAGTACCTCAAATTAGGGAAGGTTATGGGCGTGCTGTACCCTGGCCCGGTAGGCAAGCATAACCTTGTGAGCCCGTTGTTAAGTTGATTTTGGTACCAGATCCCAGTGTGGATCGTGGCCATGACAGTGGTCGAGGTGTCTGGAGGTAGACACGGGGCCACCCAGGACTAGCCTGGTGGGGTCTGAGTCGGAGGGGCCGGGAGAGTGTCATGGCAGTGAAATGGTTTCGTCGGAATGCTGTTGGTCCACTCGTATGGGAGAGTGAGGCCACGGGTTCCGTAATGTGGGTACAGTGTACTAACCTCTGCAGAGTGTTTTTAATCTATCGATAGCCGAGTCCACGGATACGGACACGCTCGAAAGTAAGGTACACCATGGGTCAACACTTAATAAATATGCACACTAAATTGCACTAAGGATGACAGTGAGGTCATCGTGTTGAGTTGGACATGAGTTGTCGGGTTGTGATCGTCGTAAGGATCACGGGCCACGAGTTGGTCGGGTTGTGATCGTCGTAAGGATCACGGGCCACAAGTTGGTTGGGTTGTGATCACTGTAAGGATCACGGGCCATGAGATGGTCGGGTTGTGATCGCCGTAAGGATCACGGGTATGTGTTGGTAATATAATGTTTGTTGGTCACACTGGTAAGCAAGACGGGAGAATGAGTATCTGTTGAGCACTGTCACAGCATGTTGGTTATATAGTTGCATTGTTGATTAAATTGGATAAATATCATAATATTGTCTGTCATCTTGTTTATGCTTATTGTGAGCTTGCAAGTACATTCAATGTACTGACTTGGCGTGTCATGCCAGATTTCAGGAAAGTCCCGTTGGAAAGTAGTGATGTACGAGTCTAGACCGTGTCCACGTCGGTGTCCTTGTGCTATGGAGTCCCGCTACGATGTTGTTCCGCTGCCGAGTAGTTGTCATGATCGAGGCCCCTTTATGTTCACTAAATAATGTACATATTGTTCAGCCGCACCGTGTGTGTGCCGCTGGGCCTCGCTAACTGTTGTAATATGAACTATGTTCCGCTAGCATGAATAAAGAGGTTGTTTTCTATACCATGTTGTTGTGTGTTGCCAGAAGACAAGGTCTCTGGGATGGCAATGCAGGGTAAACCGGTCGCTCTGAGCCGGGGTGCCACAGCCCACCACCTCTTTTGGTCAATGGAACTTTTTTAACCTTGGAACATGTGATGAAAAGACTTGATATTATTGAGAATAAAATTGCTACTATAGAGTTAATCAAAAATTTGGATAAAGAGATTCATAATAAAATTACTTAATATGGATACAAGGTAGGAGTTACTCTAAAGAATTTTAGAGAAAAGGAACCCATAGTTAATGAAAAGATAGATCAAGATTCTACTAGAATTGATAAACTCGAAGATATTATTACCAACTTGGGTTCCGCTTTTTCTGCCGGTAAAAATATCTCGAATCCTCCTCTTGCCAAAGTTGCCAAGTTTATTTACGTTCCTAAGAATAAGGGTGAATCTTCTAGTAAGGAAAATGAAGATCTCAAATCAATAAGTGTTCACCCCAATCTTTTCGATATTATTAAGGAACCTTTTGCCACGAATGAATTTCTCAATTTCTTACCTAGGAGCTTAATCATTGATAAAACAAAAGAGTCTCCTAAGGGTTAGACGTGTTCAATTGAAGGATTGCATACCAAAGATGGCAATACCTAGATCTATTCGTGTTTTTATGCCTAGCTAGGGGCGTTAAACGATAGCGCTTGTTGGGAGGCAACCCAATTTTATTTTAGTTCTTTACTTTTTGCTCCTGTTTAGTAATAAATAATTCGTTTAGACTATGGTTAGATGTGGTTTTATGTTTTAATTAGTATTTGTGCCAAGTAGAACCTTTGGGAAGACTTGGGTGAAGTCATTGCGATCTTGCTGTAAAAAACAGAAACTTTTGCGCTCACGAGAATAGCTGTCATTTTTTACAGAAGAGTGATTTTAGGTTGATTCTTTTTGTAGAAGATTAATAAACAGATTAGTCACGTCCACCAATTTATTTTAGAATTTTTGGAGCTACAGAAGTATTTTAAAGTTACAGATTACTACAGACTGTTCTGTTTTTGACAGATTCTGTTTTTCGCGTGTTGATTGCTTATTTTGATGAATCTATGAGTAGTATCGGGGGGTATGAACCATAGAGAAGTTGGAATAAAGTAGGTTTTACACCAATATAAATAAAGAATGAGTTCACAACAGTACCTTAAAGTGTTGATTTATTTTCTTATACTAACAGAGCTCATGATATTTTCTGTTGAAGTTTTGTGTTGTGCAGTTTTGAAGTTTTGGGTAAGGATTTGATAGACTTTGGAATAAGGAGTGGAAAGAGCCTAAGCTTGGGGATTCCCAAGGCACCCCAAGGTAAAATTCAAGGACAACCAAAAGCCTAATCTTGGGGATGCCCCGGAAGGCATCCCCTCTTTCGTCTTCGTCTATCGGTAACTTTACTTGAGGCTATATTTTTATTCACCACATGATATGTGTTTTGCTTGGAGTGTCTTGTATGATTTGGGTCTTTGATTTTTTTACCACAATCATCCTTACTGTACACACCTTTTGGGAGAGACACGCATGAATCGTGATTTATTAGAATACTCTATGTGCTTCACTTATATCTTTTGAGCTAGACAATATTGCTCTAGTGCTTCACTTATATCTTTTTAGAGCACGGAGGTGGTTTTATTTTATAGAAATTATTGAACTCTCATGCTTCACTTTATTATTTTGAGAGTCTTTTAGAACAACATGGTAATTTGCTTTGGTTATAAAATTAGGCTTAATATGATGGGCATCCAAGATGGGTATAATAAAAACTTTCATATGAAGTGCGTTGAATACTATGAGAAGTTTGATTCTTTATGATTGTTTTGAGATATGAAGATGGTGATATTAGAGTCATGCTAGTAGAGTAGTTGTGAATTTTAGAGATACTTGTGTTAAACTTTGTGATTCCCGTAGCATGCACGTATGGTGAACCGTTATGTGATGAAGTTGGAGCATGATTTATTTATTGATTGTCTTCCTTATGAGTGGCGGTCGGGGACGAGTGATGGTATTTTCCTACCAATCTACCCCCCTAGGAGCATGCGTGTAGTACTTTGTTTCGATAACTAATAGATTTTTGCAATAAGTATGTGAGTTCTTTATGACTAATGTTGAGTCCATGGATCATACTCACTCTCACCCTTCCACCATTGCTAGCCTCTCTTGTGTCGCGCAACTTTCGCCGATACCATACACCCACCATATACCTTCCTCAAAACAGCCACCATACCTACCTATTATGGCATTTCCATAGCCATTCCGAGATATATTGCCATGCAACTTTCCACTGTTCCGTTTATTATGGAACGCTCCATCATTGTCATATTGCTTTACATGATTGTGTAGTTGACATTGTATTTGTGGCAAAGCCACCGTTCATAATTTTTCATACATGTCACTCTTGATTCATTGCACATCCCGGTACTCCGCCGGATGCATTCACATAGAGTCATATTTTGTTCTAAGTATTGAGTTGTAATTCTTGAGTTGTAAGTAAATAAAAGTGTGATGATCTTCATTATTAGAGCATTGTCCCATGTGAGGAAAGGATGATGGAGACTATGATTCCCCCACAAGTCGGGATGAGACTCCGGAAAAAAAAGAGGCCATAAAAAAAGAGCAGGCAATGTTACTATCCTTTTTCCACACTTGTGCTTCAAAGTAGCACCATGATCTTCATGATAGAGAGTCTCCTATGTTGTCACTTTCATATACTAGTGGGAATTTTCATTATAGAACTTGGCTTGTATATTCCAATGATGGGCTTCCTCAAAGTGCCCTAGGTCTTCGTGAGCAAGCAAGTTGGATGCACACACACATAGTTTCTTTTTGAGCTTTCATACACTTATAGCTCTAGTGCATCCGTTGCATGGCAATCCCTACTCACTCACATTGATATCTATTGATGGGCATCTCCATAGCCCGTTGATACGCCTAGTTGATGTCAGACTATCTTCTCCTTTTTGTCTTCTCCACAACCACCCTTCTATTCCACCTATAGTGCTATGTCCATGGCTCACACTCATGTATTGTGTGAAGATTGAAAAAGTTTGAGAACGTCAAATGTATGAAACAATTGCTTGGCTTGTCATCGGGGTTATGCACGATTAAATATTTTGTGTGATGAAGATAGAGCATAGCCAGACTATATGATTTTGTAGGGATAGTTTTCTTTGGCCATGTCATTTTGAGAAGACATGATTGCTTCGTTAGTATGCTTGAAGTATTATTTTTTATGTCAATATTAAACTTTTGTCTTGAATCTTTCGGATCTGAACATTCATGCCGCAATAAAGAAAATTACACGAATAAATATGTTAGGTAGCATTCCACATCAAAAATTCTGTTTTTATCATTTACCTACTCGAGGACGAGCAGGAATTAAGCTTGGGGATGCTTGATACGTCACCAACGTATCTATAATTTTTGATTGTTCCATGCTATTATATTATCTGTTTTGGATGTTTAATGTGATTTAATATGCTCTTTTAAATTATTTTTGGGACTAACCTATTAACCGAGGGCCCAGTGCCAGTTTCTGTTTTTTTGTGCCTATTTTAGAGTTTTGCAGAAAAGAAATACCAAACAGAGTCCAAACGGAATGATACCTTCGCGATGATCTTTCTTGGATCGAAAGCAAACCAGAAGACTTGGAGATGAAGTCGGAGACGCAACGAGGCAACCACGAAGCAGGAGGTCGCGCCTAGGGGGGTAGGCGCCCCCACCCTCATGGGCCCCTCATAGCTCCCTTGACCTAGTTCCTTCGCATATATATATACTCTTATACCCTAAAAACATCAGGAGGAGCCACGAAACCACTTTTCCACCGCAGCAACCTTCTGTACCCGTGAGATCCCATCTTGGGGCCTTTTCCGGTGATCTGTCGGAGGGGGATTCAATCACGGAGGGCTTCTACATATTACCTCTCCGATGAAGCATGAGTAGTTTACCACAGACCTTCGGGTCCATTATTATTAGCTAGATGGCTTTTTATGTCTCTTTGATTCTTAATACAAAGTTCTCCTTGATGTTCTTGGAGGTCTATTCAATGTAATACTCTTTTTGCGGTGTGTTTGCCGAGATCTGATGAATTGTGGATTTATGAACAAGATTATCTATGAATATTATTTGGTTCTTCTCTGAATTCTTATATGCATGATTTGATATCTTTGCAAGTCTCTTCGAATTATAGGTTTAGTTTGGCCTACTAGATTGATCTTTCTTGCAATGGGAGAAGTGCTTAGCTTTGGGTTCAATCTTGCGGTGTCCTTTCCCAGTGACAGCAGGGGCAGCAAGGCATGTATTGTATTGTTGCCATCGAGGATAAAAAGATGGGGTTTTTATCATATTGCTCGAGTTAATTCCTCTACATCATGTCATATTGCTTAATGTGTTACTCCGTTCTTATGAACTTAATACTCTAGATGCATGCTGGATAGCGGTCGGTGTGTGGAGTAATAGTAGTAGATGCAGGCAGGAGTCAGTCTACTTTACACAGACGTGGTGCCTATGTTCATGATCATTGCCTTAGATGTCATCATAATTATGCGCTTTTCTATCAATTGCTCGGCAGTAATTCGTTCACCCACTGTAATATATGCTATCTCGAGAGAAGCCACTAGTGAAACCTATGCCCACCGGGTCTCTTCTCCATATTACTGAATCTCATTTACATCTTGCTAGTTTCTGATCTACTATTTTGCAATCTTTACTTTCCAGTCTATAAACCAAAAATACCAAAAATATTTACTTTACCATTTATCTATCTCTATCATATCTCACTTTTGCGATTGATCATGAAGGGATTGACAACCCCTTTATCGCGTTGGTTGCAAGTTCTGGATTGATTGCGCAGGTATTCGGTGACTTGTGCGTTGTCTCCTACTGGATTGATACCTTGGTTCTCAAAACTGAGGGAAATACTTATGCTACTTTGCTGCATCACCCTTTCCTCTTCAAGGGAAAACCAACGCAAGCTCAAGAGGTAGCAGCCGACCACGGGATGCGGGAGCAAGCGGTCCCGTCGGCGCTAGATTTGGCGGCTGGGGCAAGAAGATCAGAGATTGAAGAAGCACGAGGGCCGTTTGATTGACATCCAACGGTCACTTCTACTATAATCGTTTGTTGACGTATATAATAAGTAAAAAAAGTTGCATACGCATCAACTTAATAGGCCCACAAGCCTGTCCATTCCCTATTTTTTTTCATAATTTACGACTCATTTGTAACTTCTTATGCAATTTATTGCAGTCTGTATTCTTTTTGTTGGCCAGTGCCAGGGTTAAAAATTTAAACAAAATTTCGCATATTTCGGTGGGGTCCAAACTATTTTTAATACCGAAATGTCGAGCCAAATTTAAAGTACTTTGAAGATATATTTAAATTAGGTTAAAGCCCAGTGAAATTGGAATATGGAAATGTGAAAAAAAATCAGAAATTTGAAAGTAATTCCAATTTGTCTTTTTTATATATTTACATCCCATTTCATATTACTTTTAAGATATGCAGCCATCTCGAAAGAGTTGCAGCCCAGCAGGACAAAGAAAAATAAGTAGGCCTGGGTTGGGTATTCTTCAGAAAAAATAAACCGGGCTAGTATCGCTTGGGTGCATCGGTGGCAGTACCGTACTTGGTTGGCACTGCTACCGCCTCGATTCAAGGGTGCTCTCCTCGTGTCGAGTTGAGAGGCAGTAGGAGTGGCAGTAGCAGCGGTCGTACCGGCTGCGAGCGGTAGTACCGCGGCTACCACCGCTACTAGTGCCACCCAAACCTCCTCTCTCCCTCTCGTTACCCCTCTGATGCCTCTATTCTCAGTCACCGCGGTAGTACCACTGGGGGTCACGGTAGTACCGCTGGCACCAGTGGTAGTACCGCCCCACTGAGCAGTAGTACTGCTCTGTGCGGGCTGAAGAGGGGGTAATGGTTGGATTGATTCCCCCACTATAAAAAGGAGGTCTTCTTCTCCAAGTTGACCTACCTCTTTTCCACCAAGCTCCATTGTTGCTCCCAAGCTGATTTTCGCCCGATCTCTCTCTCCCTAGCCAATCAAACTTGTTGATTCTTTAGGGATTGGTTGAGAAGGCCCGAATCTACACTTTCACCAACAGAAATTTGATTCCCCCCACTAATCCCTTGTGGACTTGTTACTCTTGGGAGTTTGAGCACCCTAGACGGTTGAGGTCACCTCGGAGCCACATTCCATTATGGTGAAGCTCAGTGGAATTGTTGGGAGCCTCCAATTAAGTTGTGGAGATGGCCCCAACCTTATTTGTAAAGGTTCAGTCGCCGCCTTCAAGGGCACCAATAGTGGAATCACGACATCTCGCATTGTGTGAGGGCGTGAGGAGAATACAGTGACCTTAGTGGCTTCTTGGGGAGCATTGTGCCTCCACACCGCTCCAACAGTGAACGATACGTCTCCAACATATCTATAATTTTTGATTGTTCCATGTTGTTATATTATCATTCTTGGATGTTTTACAATCATTTTATATCTCTTTTTGGTGCTAACCTATTGACATAGTGCCCAGTGCCAGTTGCTGTTTTCTACATGTTTTTTACATCGCAGGAAATCAATACCAAACAGAGTCCAAACGCAGCGAAACTTTTCGAGGGTTTTTTTGGGCCAGAAGACATCTAGTGGGCCAAGGCTGCACCTGGGGGGTGCCTCGAGGATGGCAGCACCCACCAGGGCGCGCTAGGAGGCCCAGACGTGCCCTGGTCGGTTATGCCCACCTCGGGTGCCCCTTTAACCGCCTCTTTTCTCTATAAATACCCCAATATTCCAGAAACCCTAGGGGAGTCGATGAAAATCAATTCCAGCCGCCGCAGAGTCCAGAACCACCAGATCCAATCTAGACACCATCACGGAGGGGTTCACCACTTCCATTGATGCCTCTCCGATGATGCGTGAGTAGTTGTTTGTAGACCTTCGGGTCCGTAGTTAGTATCTAGATCGCTTCCTCTCTCTCTCTCTCTCTTGATTATCAATATAATGGTCTCTTGGAGATCCATATGATGTAAGCCTTTTTGCGGTGTGTTTGTTGGGATCCGATGAACTTTTAGTTTATGATCAGATCTATGTTTTTATCCATGAAAATTATTTGAGTCTTCTTTGATCTCTTATATGCATGATTGCTTATAGCCTTGTATTTCTTCTCCGATATTTGGGTTTTGTTTGGCCAACTTGATCTATTTATCTTGCAATGGGAAGAGGTGCTTTGTAGTGGGTTCGATCTTACGTGCTTGATCCCAGTGTCAGAAGGGGAACCGACACGTATGTATCGTTGCTACTAAGGATAACAAGATGGGGTCTATATCTAAATAAATAGATAAATATATCTTGTCTACATCATGTCATCGTTCTTATTGCATTATTCCGTTTCTCCATGAACTTAATACACTAGATGCATGCTGGATAGCGGTCGATGTGTAGAGTAATAGTAGTAGATGCAGGCAGGAGTCAGTCTACTAATCTTGGACGTGATGCCTATATAATGATCATTGCCTGGATATCGTCATGATTATTTGAAGTTATCTCAATTGCCCAATAGTAATTGTTTTCCCACCATTTGCTATTTTTCTCGAGAGAAGCCACTAGTGAAACCTACAGCCCCCAGGTCTCTTTTCATCATATTTGCCTTTGCAATCTATTTCCTTTGCATTTATTTTCAGATCTATTAAACAAAAAATACAAAAATACCTTGCTGCAATTTATTTGTTCTGCGATCTATTTATCCTATCTACCACTTTTACCTCATGTTATTTGCCTATCTTGAGGCGTCATACCCGAAAGGGATTGACAACCCCATTAACACGTTGGGTTGTGAGTATTTGTTATTTGTGTGCAGGTGTTGTTTACATGGTGTGAGGAGGTTCTCCTACTGGTTCGATAACCTTGGTCTCATCACTCAGGGAAATACCTACCGTCGCTATACTACATCATCCCTTCCTCTTTGGGGAAATACCGACGTAGTTCTAGCAGACATAAGAGATGTACTTTCTCTCAAAGGGAGGAACTTCGTAACACATCCTCGTCTCCACCGGATCCGCTATTGGTTATATCTTACCTTTACTTGTCGAAGCTTATTTTGTGTTGTATCCCTATCTTGCTTGTATGCTTGTTGTTGTTACATCATATAGGTTGTTCACCTAGTTGCACATCTAGACAACCTACTTTGATGCTAAGTTTAAATTGGTCAAGAAAATCTATAAATTGTTAGTTTCCTTTTCACCCCCCCTCTAGTCAACCTTATTGATCCTTTCATGGGTCGAAATGGAGAAACTGCATCGTGTTCATCGGGAGGCAATGGAATGCGTCCTGTTCATCGGGAGCCAACGACCTTCTGTTCGACTGCCTACGGTCGAAACAGGATCCTATTCATCGGGAGGGGTCTGGTGTACCACAAAATGGAGGAAACATACTTCTCTTCGACCTCCTACGGTCGAAACGAGGTCCTGTTGATCGGGAGGGATGTGGCATACCGCAAAATAGAGGAAACAGACTTCTCTTCGACCTCCTACGGTCGAAATGGGGGTCATTTTCATCGGGAGGGGTGTGGCATACCTAAAATGGGACTCCACGGGCTACTGTTCGTCCATCGTCTACTGCCTCGCTCTAGCCTCCACGGGCTACTGTTCATCCATCGTCGACCTCCTCCAGCCTCACCTGCGACTGTTCATCCACGGCATCTCCCTCCTGCCTCCACCAGCTACTGTTCATCCATGGGCTCCTGTTCATCCAACCTCCACCGGCTCCTGTTCATCCAACCTTCATCGGCTACTGTTCAAGCAGACCTCCACGGGCTACTGTTCATCTAGCCCTCCACTGGCTACTGTTCAACCAGCCCTCCACTGGGTCCTGTTCATCCACCCCTAACCGGCTCGATCGAGGTCCTGTTCATCCAGCGGCACCGACCTCTACTACCAGCGGGAACTGTTCATCCAACCCCCAACAACGCTCACTGTTCATCAAGAGGAAGCGGGTTCGATCAACTTTTGTTAGCATCAATAGCGAAGGAATCGCTCGATCTGGTTCAGTTAACAGCCAGGGATTGATTGATCGCTCGGGTTCAGTAACGCGTAGCCAGAGCAATCGCTCGGATTCAGTAGGTGAACGCCTCGCTCGGGTTCAGTTAGAGCCAACGCCTCCCCACGTGCGTACGTGTATGAGAGAAACACGCAGTCCCTCTATGCATCGCTCGGCCCCGACCACCCACCATAACCAGGAACTCCTCGATATTTTCCTCGCCCTTGCTTCTACCACGGTTTGTTCCGTCATGGACGGCCCAAAGAATGTCATGTAGCTGCGTCTTTGGCCCTCCCAGGACGAAAAGCCCATTTTGTGTCATGATTTTTTGTCATAGAAGTAGGAGCCCACCACATCTATGATGATACCAGGTTTTGTCATAAATCATAGTCATAGAAGTGTCATAAGCATGACAGGAAAAAAATTCGCTTGACCCAAAATGTCACGGATGTGTCTTTTTTTGTAGTGCAATTAAGAACCAAGGTTATCAATCCAGTAGGAGAACCAAGCAACACCTCATCAGCAGTACGTACACACAAAATAACAAAAACTTGCACCCAAGGCAAACAAGGGATTGTCAATCACTCAGCGGTTAATTGCAATGATCAAATCTCATAGTGATAGATAGATAGCTAAAAGACAAAATAAAGAAAATAAATAAAATTGCAGCGAAGTATTTTTGGGATATTAGTATATTATAAAAAGCAGACTCGGGGGCCATAGTTTTTACTAGAGGTTTCTCTCTTGAAAATAGCATACGGTGGGTAGACAAATTAATGTTGGGCAATTGATAGAAAATCGAATAATCATGATGATATCCAAGGCAATGATCATGTATATAGGCATCACGTCCGAGACAAGTAGACCGACTCCTGCCTGCATCTACTACTATTACTCCACACATCGACCACTATCCGTCATGCATCTAAAGTATTAAGTTCATAAAGAACAGATCGGAGTAACGCCTTAAGCAAGATCACATGATGTAAACAAAGTAAACTCACACATGAATAAACCCCATCTTTTTATCCTTAATGGCAACAATACAAATACGTTTCTTGTCCCTTTCTGTCACTGGGATATAGATCAGCGCAAGATTGAACCCATTACAAAGCACCTCTCTGGTTGCAAGAAAAATCAATCTAGTTGGCCAAACCAAATCAATAGGTCAGAGAGAAATACAAAGCTATAATAATCATGCATAAAAAGAGTTCAAAAATGACTCAAATAATATTCATGGACAATCCGATCATAGACTCACAGTTCATCGCATCCCAACAGACACACCACAAAAAGTGATTACACCGAATAGATGTCCAAGAACATCAAGGAGACATTGTATTGAAGATCAAAGACAGAGAATAAGCTATCTAGCGACTTGCTATGGACCTGTATGTCTGTGGTAAACTACTCACACATGATCGGAAGGGTAGCAAGGTAGATGTAGAGGCCATCCATGGTTGATCCCCCCTCCGGCAGAGTACCGCAAAAGGCCTCGAGATGGGATCTCGCGAGAACAGAACCTGGCGGAGGCGGAAAAAAGTGTTTTGGGTGGCTCTCTGTTGGTTTTCAGATTTTAGACAATTTCTAGAGACATAATTAGGTCAAATGGACGCTCGTGGGCCCCACAAGCCACCAGGGCGCGCCCACCCCCTGGGTATGCACTGGTGCCTCGTGGGCCACTCCTTCATCTTTTGGCCCTCTCTTGAAGCTTACAGGGTCTCTTATGTCCAGAAAAAAATCTCCAAAAAGTTTCGTGCCATTTGGACTTCGTTTGGTGCTGATATTCTGGAAAACCAAAAACATGCAAAAAAACACCTCACACTTGGCACTAAGTTAATAGGTTAGTCCCCAAAAAAAGATATGTAATGACATGTAAATGCATATAAAACATCCAAGATTGATACTATAATAGCATGGAACAATAAAAAAGTATAGATATGTTGGAGACATATTAGGTTGCGAGAGTGACAGAAGCTTAAACCCTAGTTTATGCGTTATTCCGTAAGGGGCTGATTTGGATCCATATGTTCCATGCTATGGTTAGGTTTATCTTAATTCTTCTTTCATAGTTGCAGATGCTTGCGAGAGGGGGTAAACATAAAAGGGTTGCTTGTTCAAGTAAGAACAACACCCTAGCACTGGTCCACTCGCATATCAAAGTAGTGAACGTGAATAAACTAAACATGATGAACGTGACTAGACGGGAATTCCCACGTGTCCTTGATAACGCTTTGCTTTATATAAGAGAACTTCCCGGTTTGTCCTTTGCCATAAAAGAATTGGGCCACCTTGCTCCTCATTTGTTACTCATGCTACGTATTACTTGATACGAATCAAGTTGATACAAAACTAAATGTCATTGCTACTTTCAGTACTTGCAGAGAATACCTTGCTGAAAACCACTTGTCACTTCTGTCGGGGATATACCCCACGGTGTAACCCGGCCGGATGTATGACCCGGCCGGACTTGGCGACTCACTGGTGACCCGCCCTGACCCGGCGACTGACTAGTAACCCGCCCAGAGTTGACGGTTCACTGGTGACCCGGCAGGCGGGTCAGAGGAGCGACAAGACCCGGTGGCCCAGAAGGCGGCTCATGGAAGGCCGGCTTAAGAGGAAGGGTATAAGGAATATTTCTCTTGCAAGCGAAGCAAGAAGCAAGACTAGGATTCCACTTGTAATAGAATAGTCCTAGTCCTACTAGGATTCCACATGTAACCCACCCCTCCAACTTATATAAGGAGGGACAGGGCACCCCAAGAGGGACAAGTTTCACAAGTTGGGACAGACAAATCAATAGCTCTCGATGTAGAGGTAGCGAAAGAGCACCCTTGTAATTGTGAGCACCATGATCAATATCAATGAAGTAGGATGTAGGCTTTTACCTCCACCGTGAGGGGCCGAACCTGGGTAAAAAACCTCGCATCTCTCGTCCCACTCAACCCCTCTCAAGCTACCACATAGATGCGTAGGCCTCATGACTAAGTCCTCACACTAAGGTCTACCGTGACAAATCCACGACAGTTGGCGCCCACCGTGGGGCCGCACACGGTGGTGTTGAGTTCTTGAAGGGATCGATCTCAGGAATCAAGAGGTTCGCAATTCGCTGGTCAACTTTGATTCTGACAATGCAATATTTGAGTTCAAGATGAGTCAACCAACTGTTCGTCTGAGCGAGCAGTTGAATCACAAGTCGTCAAGGATGGCGTTTTTTGCATCAGTCTATTTTGTTGGCACGTCAGGTTTCGATCTGTAACAGCAACTCCAATGGGGCAACCCAAACGGATGGCATTTCGTCCGCGTTTTGTCCGTTTGGGTCGTCCGCCCGCCTGGCGTCCGCCTTGTTTTAGATATGGGTTGGTAGGGCGCCCAACGCGCCGACCCATATGTGCCGGCGTGGCTGCTTGGCCCCTTTATTTTTTTTGCATGATTGCGTAGTTCAAAATAAAATTGTTTTGGACCAAATAAAATAGCGTAGTTTATTACAAGCCAAATGAAAATAAAAAGGTCTCACATAGCTCTCACGTAGTTTTGCAAAAGAATAAAAGAAGATACATCTATTGGTTGCCAACATGAGCCCACATATGCTCAACCAAATCATTTTGCAGTTGCACGTGAGTTCCCAATCACGCATGTCTTGCTGAAATTGGGTGAACTGTTCAAATGTTGTCGTACTCCATGCTCAGGCACAATATTCTCACCCTGAAATTGAAACCCTTGATCATACAGACGTTCCGGGCGCTCGTCTTCTAAGATCATATTATGCATGATCACACAAGCAGTCATCACCTCCCACATTTTCTGCGTGCTCCAGGTATTAGCAGGATACCGAACGATGCCCCATCGAGATTGCAAAACACCAAAGGCACGCTCGACATCCTTCCTAGAACTCTCTTGCTCTTGGGCAAATCTTTTGCTCTTCTCTCCGACAGTTGGGTATTGTCTTGACAATAGTGGTCCACTGAGGATAGATACCGTCACCCAGATAGTATCCTTTGTTGTAGGTGTGGCCGTTGACAATAAAGTTCACCGATGGGCTGTTGCCTTCGGCAAGCCTAGCAAACACCAGCGAGCACTGAAGCACATTGATATCATTGTGTGATCCGGCCATGACAAATAAAGAGTGACAGATCCATAGATCTTGAGATGCCACGGCCTCAAGTATGACAGTGCAAGCCCTGATGTGGCCCTTATACTGCCCTTGCCAAGCAGAAGGGCAGTCCTTCCACTCCCAATGCATGCAGTCTATACTACGAAGCATCCCTGGGAAGCCCCTGCTGGCATTCATCGCCAACAAACGGGTCGTATCTTCAACAGTCGGCTCTCTCAAGTACTCAGGGCCAAACACAACAATGACAGCCTTGCAGAACTTATAAAGGAACTCTAGGCAAGTAGACTCGCTTACAGACGTACTTGTCAATCAGATCACCGAGCACTCCATATGCAAGCATTCGGATGGCAGCAGTGCATTTCTGATAAGAGGAAAAACCAATCTTGCCAACGGCATCCTCTTTGCACTCAAAATAGTCATCATAGCTGACCACCCCTTCTCTAATACGGTTGAAAACATGCCTACTCATACAGAAACAGTGGCGGAATTTCTGATTTTTGAACAACGGGTTTGTTGTATCAAAGTAGTCCTTCCAAATAAGGAAATGCCTGCTCTCTCGGTTGCGATTCAACGCCGGAAGGTGGCCCGGAATGGAGCCACGGAACAATTGTTGGGGACGTAGTAATTTCAAAATTTTCCTATGCACACGCAAGATCATGGTGATGCATAGCAACAAGAGGGGAGAGTGTGTCCACGTACCCTCGTAGACCGAAATCGGAAGCGTTAGCACAACGCGGTTCATGTAGTCTTACGTCTTCACAGCCAACCGATCAAGCACCGAAAGCACGACACCTTCGAGTTCTAGCACACATTCAGCTCGATGACGTCCCTTGAACTCTGATCCAGCCGAGTGTCGAGGGAGAGTTCCGTCAGCACGACAGCGTGGTGACGATGTTGATGTTCTACCGTCGCAGGGCTTCGCCTAAGCACCACTACAATATTATCGAGGAGGACTATGGTGGAGGGGGGCACCGCACACGACTAAGAGATCAATGATCTGTTGTTGTATCTCTAGAGGTGCCCCCTGCCCCCATATATAAAGGAGCAAGGGGGGAGGGGGCGGCCGGCCAGGGAGGAGGCGCGTCATGGGTAGTCCTACTCCCACCGGGAGTAGGACTCCCTCCTTTCCTTGTTGGACTTGGAGAAGGGGGAAAGAGGAGGGAGAGAGAGGAAGGAAGGGGGGGCGCCGGCCCCCTCTCCTTGTCCTATTCGGACTAGGGGGGAGGGGCACGCGGCCCAGCCCTGGCCGCCTCTCCTCTTCTCCACTAAGGCCCACTATGGCCCATTAAGCCCCCGGGGGGGGGGGGGGGGGTTCCGGTAACCCCTCTGTACTCCGGTAAAATCCCGATTTCACCTGGAACACTTCCGATATCCAAATATAGGCTTCCAATATATCAATCTTCATGTCTTGACCATTTCGAGACTCGTCGTCATGTCCATAATCAGATCCGGGTCTCCGAACAACCTTCAGTACATCAAAACTCATAAACTCATAATATAACTATCATTGAAACTTTAAGCGTGCGGACCCTACGGGTTCGAGAACTATGTAGGCATGATCGAGACACATTTCCGGTCAATAACCAATAGCGGAACCTGGATGTTCATATTGGTTCCTACATATTCTACGAAGATCTTTATCGGTCAAACCGCATAACAACATACGTTGTTCCCTTTGTCATCAATATGTTACTTGCCCGAGATTCGATCATCGGTATCTCAATACCTAGTTCAATCTTGTTACCGGCAAGTCTCTTTACTCGTTTTGTAATGCATCATTCTGTAACTAAATCATTAGCTACATTGCTTGCAAGTCTTATAGTGATGTGCATTACCGAGAGGGCCCAGAGATACCTCTCCGACAATCGGAGTGACAAAACCTAATCTCGAAATACGCCAACTCAACATGAACCTTTGGAGACACCTGTAGAGCTCCTTTATAATCACCCAGTTATGTTGTGACGTTTGGTAGCACACAAAGTGTTCCTCCGGTAAACGGGAGTTGCATAATCTCATAGTTGTAGGAACATGTATAAGTCATGAAGAAAGCAATAGCAACATACTAAACGATCAAGTGCTAAGCTAACGGAATGGGTCAAGTCAATCACATCATTCTCCTAATGATGTGGTCCCATTAATCAAATGACAACTCATGTCTATGGTTAGGAAACTTAACCATCTTTGATTAACGAGCTAGTCAAGTAGAGGCACACTAGTGACACTATGTTTGTCTATGTATTCACACATGTATTATGTTTCCGGTTAATACAATTCTAGCATGAATAATAAACATTTATCATGAAATAAGGAAATAATTAATAACTTTATTATTGCCTCTAGGGCATATTTCCTTCAGTCTCCCACTTGCACTAGAGTCAATAATCTAGTTCACATCGCCATGTGATTTAACACCAATATTCATATCTGTATATGATTAACACCTATAGTTCACATTGTCATGTGACCAACACCCAAAGGGTCTACTAGAGTCAATAATCTAGTTCACATTGCTATGTGATTAACACCCAAAGAGTACTAAGGTGTGATCATGTTTTGCTCGTGAGAGAAGTTTAGTCAACGGGTCTGTCACATTCAGAGCTGTATGTTATGTCTACAATGCTCTGTACGGAGCTACTCTAGCTAATTGCTCCCACTTTCAATATGTATCCAGATTGAGACTTAGTCATCTGGATCAGTGTCAAATCTTGCATCGACGTAACCCTTTACGACGAACCTCTTGTCACTTCCATAATCGAGAAACATATCCTTATTCCACTAAGGATAATTTTGACCAATGTCCAGTGATCTACTCCTAGATCACTATTGTACTCCCTTGCCAAACCAGGGCAGAGTATACAATAGATCTGGTCCACAGCATGGCATACTTTTATAGAACCTATGACTGAGGCATAGGGAATGACTTTCATTCTCTTTCTATTTTCTGCCGTGGTCATGATTTGAGTCTTACTCAGTTTTATACCTTTGCAACATAGGCAAGAACTCTTTCTTTGACTGTTCCATTTTGAACTACTTCAAAATCTTGTCAAGGTATTTACTCATTGAAAATCTTATCAAGCGTCTTGATCTATCTCAATAGATCTTGATGCTCAATATGTAAGTAGCTTTACTGAGGTCTTTCTTTTAAAGAACTCCTTTCAAACACTCCTTTATGCTTTCCAGAAAAATTCTACATCATTTCTGATCAACAATATGTCACTCACATATACTTACTAGAAAGGCTGTAGTGCTCCCACTCACTTAATTGTAAATACAGGCTTCACCGCAAGTCCGTATAAAACTATATGCTTTGATCAACTTATCAAAGCGTATATTCCAACTCCGAGATGCTTGCACCAGTCCATAGATGGATAACTGGAGCTTGCACATTTTGTTAGCAACTTTAGGATCGACAAAACCTTCTGGTTGCATGCTATGTCTTGAGCTTGCGTTGGTTTTCCTTGAAGAGGAGAGGGTGATGCAGCAATAGTAGCGTAAGTATTTCCCTCAGTTTTTGAGAACCAAGGTATCAATCCAGTAGGAGGCTCCTCAAAAGTCCCACGCACCTACACAAACAAACTAAGAACTCGCAACCAACGCAATAAAGGGGTTGTCAATCCCTTCACGGCCACTTGCAAAAGTGAGATCTAATAAAGATAGTATGATAAGATAAATATATTTTTGTTATTTTATAATATAGGTGCAAAAAGTAAAGATGCAAATAAAAGTAGATTGAAAGCAAATATGATAAGAGATAGACCCGGGGGCCATAGGTTTCACTAGTGGCGGTGGGTGAACAAATTACCGACGAGCAATTGATAGAAAAGCGCATAGTTATGAGATTATCTAGGCATGATCATGTATATAGGCATCACGTCCATAACAAGTAGACCGACTCCTGCCTGCATCTACTACTATTACTCCACACATCGACCGACTCCTGCCTGCATCTAGAGTATTAAGTTCATAAGAACAGAGTAACGCATTAAGCAAGATGACATGATGTAGAGGGATAAACTCAAGCAATATGATATAAACCCCATCTTGTTATCCTCGATGGCAACAATACAATATGTGCCTTGCAACCCTTTCTGTCACTGGGTAAGGACACCGCAAGATTGAACCCAAAGCTAAGCACTTCTCCCATGGCAAGAAAGATCAATCTAGTAGGCCAAACCAAACTGATAATTCGAAGAGACTTGCAAAGATAACTCAATCATACATAAAAGAATTCAGAGAAGATTCAAATATTATTCATAGATAAACTTGATCATAAACCCACAATTCATCGGATCTCGACAAACACACCACAAAAAGAGTTTACATCGAATAGATCTCCACAAGAGAGGGGGAGAACATTGTATTGAGATCCAAAAAGAGAGAAGAAGCCATCTAGCTAATAACTATGGACCCGTAGGTCTGTGGTAAACTACTCACAACTCATCAGAGGGGCAAGAATGTTGATGTAGAAGCCTTCCGTGGTCGATTCCCCCTCCGGCAGAGTGTCGGTGAAGGCTCCAAGATGAGATCTCACGGATACAGAAGGTTACGGTGGTGGAAACTGTGTTTCGTCCGCCTCCTGGATGTTTTCGGGGTACGTAGGTATATATAGGAGGAAGAAGTACGTCGGTGGCCGCCCGAGGGGCCCATGAGACAGGGGGCGCGCCCTCCTCTCTCGTGGGAGCCTCGGCTGCTTCTTGACTTACACTCCAAGTCCTCTGGATCACGTTTGTTCCAAAAATCACGCTCCCGAAGGTTTCATTCCGTTTGGACTCCATTTGATATTCCTTTTCTTCGAAATACTGAAATAGGCAAAAAAAAAACAATATGGGCTGGGCCTCCGGTTAGTAGGTTAGTCCCAAAAAATGATATAAATGTGTAAAATAAAGCCCATAAACATCCAAAAGGGGAATATAATAGCATGGAACAATCAAAAATTATAGATACGTTGGAGACGTATCAAGCATCCCCAAGCTTAATTCCTGCTCGTCCTCGAGTAGGTAAATGATAAAAAGAGAATTTTTGATGTGGAATGCTACCTAGCATAATTCATAACCTAATTTTCTTTATTGTGGCATGAATGTTCAGATCCAAATGATTCAAAATAAAAGTTCATATTGATAAAAGAAATAGTAACACTTCAAGCATACTAATCAAAGTAATCATGTCTTCTCAAAATAGCATGGCAAAAGAAAGTTCATCTCTACAAAATCATATAGTTAGGCTATGCTTCATTTTCGTCACACAAAGATGTTCCCAACTTCTATACCCCCGATGACAAGCCAAACAATTGTTTCATACTTAAATAATCTCAAACTTTTTCAACCTTCATGCAATACATGAGCGTGAGCCATGGATATATCACTATGGGTGGAATAGAATATGATGATGGGGATTGTGTGGAGAAGACAAAAAAGGAGAAAGTCTCATATTGACGAGGATAATCAACAGGCTATGGAGGTGCCCATTAATTGATGTCAACATGAGGAGTAGGGATTGCCATGCAACGGATGCACTAGAGCTATAAATGAATGCTCAACAAAAGAAAACTAGTGGGTGTGCATCCAACTTGCTTGCTCACGAAGACCTAGGGCATTTGAGGAATCCCATCGTAGGAATATACAAGCCAAGTTCTATAATGAAAAATTCCCACTAGTATGAAAAAGACAACTTATGAGACTCACTATATGAAAAACATGGTGCTACTTTGAAGCACAATATATGAGACTCACTACATGAAGAACAAGGTGCTACTTTGAAGCACAAGTGTGGAAAAAGAGATAGTAGCATTGCCCTTTTTATTTTTTATTTTTTTCTTTTTTTTGGGCCTTTCTTTTTCTTCTTCTTTTGGCCTTTATTTTTTTTATTTTTTGTTTGGGCAATGCTCTAATAATGATGATCATCACACTTCTATTGATTACAACATAGGAATTACAACTCGAAACTAGAACAAGATATGACTCTATATGAATGCCCCCGACGGTGTACCGGGATGGTGCAATGAATCAAGAGTGACATCTATGAAAAATAATGCATGGTGGCTTTGCCACAAATACGATGTCAACTACATGATCATGCAATGGCAATATGACAAAAGTAAAGTATGTCATGATGATGAAGAACGGAACGGTGGAAAGTTGCATGGCAATATATCTCGGAATGGCTATGGAAATGCCATAATAGGTAGGTATGGTGGCTGTTTTGAGGAAGATATAAGGAGGTTTATGTGTGATAGAGCGTATCGTATCACGGGGTTTGGATGCACCGGCGAAGTTTGCACCAACTCTCAAGGTGAGAAAGGGCAATGCACGGTACCGAAGAGGCTAGCAAAGGCGGAAAGGTAAAAGTGCGTATAATCCATGGACTCAACATTAGTCAAAAGAACTCATATACTTATTGCAAAAATTTAGAAGTCATCAAAAATCAAGTACTACGCGTATGCTCCTAGGGGGATAGATTGGTAGGAAAAGACCATCGCTCGTCCCCGACCGCCACTCATAAGGATGCACAAGCCAGGTAGACTTCATGTTTCAAATTTTTTACACAACTTTAACCATACGTGCATGCTACGGGACTTGCTAACTTCAACACAAGCATTCTTTAAATTCATAATCACCCAACTAGCATGACTTTAATATCACTACCTAAGGGAGTCCTGGATTAGGGGGTATCCGGACAGCCGGACTGTGTACAACGTCCGGACTATTGAAGCGTGAAGATACAAGACTGAAGACTTTGTCCCGTGTCCGGATGGGATTCTCCTTGACGTGGAAGGCAAGCTTGGCGATCTGGATGTTATATTTCCTTCCTTGTAACCGACTCCATGTAAACCCTAGCCCTCTCCGGTGTCTATATAAACCGGAGAGGTTGGTCCTTAGAAGGCCGATCACAATTACAATCATACCATCATAGGGTAGCTTCTAGGGTTTAGCCTCTATGATCTCGTGGTAGATCTACTCTTGTACTACTCATATCTTCAGTATTAATCAAGCAGGAAGTAGGGTTTTACCTCCATCGAGAGGGCCTGAACCTGGGTAAACATTGTGTCCCTTGCTTCCTGTTACCATCAGCCTAGACGCACAGATCGGGACCCCTACCCGAGATCCATCGGTTTTGACACCGACATTGGTGCTTTCATTGAGAGTTCCTCTGTGTCGTCGCTGCAAGGCTCGATGGCTCCTTCAATCATCGTCAACGACGCGGTCCAGGGTGAGACTTTCCTCCCCGGACAGATCTTCGTGTTCGGCGGCTTCACGCTGCGGGCCAATTCGCTTGGCCATCTGGAGCAGATCGACAGCTATGCCCATGGCCACCAGATCAGGTTCAGAAACCTGAACTACACGGCTAACCTTCACGGAGACTTGATCTTTGATGGATTCGGGCCTGCGCCAGGAGCACCATACAGTCACGACGAGCATGGCTTTGACCTGCTATCGGACAACACTCGGGATATCACCCCTGCTGTAGCCCCGGACTCAAATCCGGAGCAGGTTGCGTTGCCTAAGGGTGGAGGGATGGACCCGCCCTGCAGGCCGTACCCTCATCGGCGGTGGAGCCAAACACAGGCCTCACTTCTGAGGAAGCCTGTGACTCAGGACCCCCGGATTCGTATCCGGTTGTAGGTTCCAGTCCGCGCGCTCCCGAGCCCGCCGAGCCTGGTTGGGCTCCGGTAATGGAGTTTACCGCTGCGGATATCTTGCAGCACTCGCCCTTCGGCGACGTACTAAACTCGTTAAAGTATCTCTCTTTGTCAGGAGGCTCTGGTCCGAACTATGTCCGGCTTGAGTGGGAAGCAGACGACAACGGAATTCGCTGCCCACCCACCACCCACTTCATTGCCACGGTCGATGATTTAACCGACGTGCTTGACTTCGACTCTAAAGATATCGACGGTATGGACGATGATGCAGGAGAATTACAGGAGCCACCGCTCACAGGGCGGCGGACGACCACCTCCTCATACGACATATACATGGTGGACACTCCAAAGGAAACCAATGGCGACGAGGCAACGAAGGATAACCCCTCAGGGAGAAAAGCAAAGCATGGGCGTCGTCGGCGCCACTCCAAGCCCCGCCACAGCAATACCGGCCCCGGAGAGGAAAGCAATCCGGATGGTGCCGAAGAGGAATATAACCCTGACCAGCCCGCCTTCGAGCAGGCCGAATAGGAGGATGAGCAGGTCAGCCTAGAGAAACAGGTGACTGACGGGTACCCGGAGGAGGACAACTATATGCCCCCCCCCCCGAAGACGAGATTAGCCTCGGCGATGACGAGTTCGGCGCGCCCGAGGATCCCGTGGAGCAGGAGCGCTTCAAGCGCCGGTTTATCGCCACTGCGAGGAGCCTAAAGAAGAAGAAGCAGCAACTCCAGGCTGATCAAGACCTGCTCATAGATAGATGGACTGAAGTCCTGGCAGCCGAGGAATACAGACTCAAGCGCCAAACGGCTGATCGGCCACCCCGTAGCCGGGATAAGACGGGATATCAGCCTGAATACCAACCTACACCCCCACGCCAATACACTACGGCCCGGGGCAACAGGCAAGACCTGCAAGATATTCTGGAAAACAAAGCAGGACAGCCAAGATCGATCTACAGATCGCGGGGGCGCGCCCCAGCGCGCGACAATGATCGTCACGCAGGACACATCATCAACAAGTCCGGCCGGGCTGAACACAGCAACCCAGACCAATTCGAACTGTGTAGCCACATAGCCCGGCACATAGGCGTCGCACACTCCCTCTTCTTCACTGACGAAGTGATGGATCATGAATTCCCAGAAGGGTTCAAACCCGTAAACATTGAATCATACGATGGCACAACAGACCCCGCAGTATGGATTGAAGATTTTCTTCTCCACATTCACATGGCCCGCGGAGACGATCTACACGCCATCAAGTACCTTCCCCTTAAGCTCAAAGGGCCAGCCCGGCACTGGCTAAACAGCCTGCTAGCAAATTCCATTGGCAGTTGGGAAAACCTGGAAGACACATTCCTCCACAACTTCTAGGGCACATATGTGCGACCACCGGACGTCGATGACTTGAGCCACATTACTCAACAGCCCGGAGAGTCAGCTAGGAAATTCTGGACTCGGTTCCTAATTAAAAAGAACCAAATAGTCGATTGTCCAGACGCCGAAGCCCTGGCGGCCTTTAAGCATAATATCCGCGACGAGTGGCTTGCTCGACACCTTGGCCAGGAAAAACCCAAGTCCATGGCAGCCCTCACAACACTAATGACCCGCTTTTGCGCGGGCGAGGACAGCTGGTTGGCTCGCAGCGGCACCATGCCACATTCTGGCACTTCGGATGTCCGCGACAATAACGGTAAGCCACAACGCAACAGGCATAAGCGACAGAATAACGGCGACAACACTGAAGACACGGCAGTAAATGCCGGATTCAGCGGATCCAAGTCCAGTCAGCGGAAGAAGCCGTTCAAAAGGAACAATCAGGGACCGTCCAGTCCGGACCGTATACTAGAGCGCTCGTGGCAAATTCATGGCACCCCGGACAAGCCAGCCAACCACACAAACAAAGACTGTTGGGTCTTCAAACAGGCCGGCAAAATAAACGCCGAAAACAAGGACAAAGGGCTGCACAACGACGATGACGAGGAGCCCCGACGTCCGAACACGGGGGGACATAAGAAATCCCCCCCCCCCCCAGGTGAAAACGGTCAACATGATCTACACCACGCACATCCCCAAGCGGGAACAGAAGCGGGCACTACGGGACGTCTATGCGATGGAGCCAGTCGCCCCCAAATTCAGCCCATGGTCAGCTTGTCTGATTACCTTTGATCGTAGGGATCACCCTACTAGCATCCGTCACGGCGGCTCAGCCGCATTGGTCCTAGACCCAATCATCGACAGATTCCACCTCACGCGAGTCCTTATGGACGGCGGCAATAGCCTAAACCTGCTTTATCCGGACACAGTGCGCAAAATGGGCATTGACCCTTCAAGGATCAAGCCCACCAAAACCACCTTTAAAGGTGTAATTCCTGGAGTGGAGGCCCGTTGTACGGGCTCTATAACATTAGAAGTGGTCTTTGGATCTCCAGATAACTTCCGAAGCGAAGAGTTAATCTTTGATATCGTCCCCTTCCGCAGTGGTTATCACGCACTGCTGGGACGAACCGCATTCGCTAGATTCAATGCGGTACCACATTACGCATACCTCAAGCTCAAGATGCCAGGATCGCGTAGGGTCATAACAGTCAACGGAAACATGGAACGCTCTCTCCCAACAGAAGAGCATACTGCAGCCCTCGCGGTGGAAGTACAATTCGGCCTCCTCCGACAAACCAATCCGGCGACAACAACTTCGAGCACCGTCAAGCGAGTCCGGAGCACCCCGCAACAGGATTATCAGGCACGCCAAGAGCGCGACTAACAGTCCGGCCTCCGCTCAAGCCCCATCAAAGCTGCATTTGTGCCACGTGTACACAATTATGCACTCAAAATACCATGGGCACAGGCGGAGGCGCATCAGTGACTCGGTCAACAGTGCGGTATCACCGCAACATACCTTCATAATCTTTCCCTTTTACCTTTCAGGACATTGCTTCCGTGCAGCCTCTTCAGAAGAGCCGGATTGCCGGAATTACATAGGAGAGCAAATAAAGGAGACAACAGGCTTTGCGCACAGAAGGAAACATCCAGGTGGAATCTATTTATGATCGTTATACCTGTTTTATCTATCTGTACGAGACCTGCCCCTAGATAGGACATGCCAAATAGTCCTATTTATCTCCGCTTAAGGCATCCATTGTAAACATACGCTTAAACATATTATTCATCAATGGGAGATCATATGTAGCGTCAGCTTATTATTCTTATTTAAGCATTTTTTCTTATAAATGTTTATTTGATATTGCATCTGTACACCTTGGTACAGTCAGTTTGCCAGGGGATTCTCATGGCGCCCCGTAATACGGCAAGAAAAGTCCGAACACTTTCAACAGTGCGGCACCTCGAACTTATAGCACTATATGCATCAGCTCCGAATCATGTCTTGGGTCTACAGTTGGGTTAGCCCGGCTCCCTTGTTTTGGTACCTTACGTTTCGTTATATCGGCTAAGGTAGCGCAGGGAGAACTACTGCGATTGTGTCCTGGTTCTTCCGGACGAGCACCTCATTAGAGAAAGCCGAAAATTGACCGGCATGATGTGGCAAGAGCTGGTCGCTGTTCGAGAGGTCTTACATTCCTTAAAGATTTTTCCGCCTTAGGCGATAAATCGGCTTCGTCCTATCTAGGCGTATATAACGCCCCAATCCGGCCTTCCGGATTCTAGGGGCTTCGCCGAAATTTAAAATTGTAGACTTCTATGGCTAAGTGAAAGTTATAAAGCCGCATAGTCTGATTCCCTTGTTCGCTGCGCCGGACACCTCCTTAAAGGGCCAAACATTTGGATAAAGAGTGTCCGGGTTTTCCACGAACACCCCAGTACTAGTTACGTGGGGGCGGAAGCTGACGACTGGCCTACTTTCAGTATTCTATAAACAGTCGCACAGAAGGTAATATTTTAAATCAAACAAGTGCTACATAGCACAAGTAACTTCGTCTTTAAATTACAACAGCGGCAGAGGTACATTTAGTCAAAGATCTTGTCCTTGGTACACTCATCGGCCACGAGACGAGCTCCCTTCATAACGCCATCATAGTACTTCTTGGGATGGCGATGCTCCTTGCCCTCTGGCAGACCGTCCTTCACCAGCTTCTCAGCATCCAGCTTGCCCCAGTGCACCTTCTCGCGGGCAAAGGCCCGGCGGGCACCCTCAATGCAGACGGATCGCATGATCACCTCAAGCCGCGGACAGGCATTCACCATCCGCTTGATCAGGCCGAAGTAGCTAGTGGGCAGGTGCTCACCAGGCCACATCCGGACTATGAAATCTTTCATAGCCACTTCGGCCGCCCTGTGGAGTTCGACCAACTGCTTCAGTTGGTCACTCAGAGGCATTGGGTGTTTGGCCCCAACATACTGGACCAGAACAGCTTCTCCGTTGAGCTCCCCTCCTGGGCACGGTAGAACTCCGTGGCATCTGATATGCTGCGTGGCAGATCTGCGAATGCCCCTGGAGAGCTCCGAATTCGAGTAAGTAAAAGAAACGCCTCCTCCACATGTTTTCTTTGCATAAAGAAGTTCTTACCCGCCACTATCTTTTTGGCCTCCTGGATTTCCTGTTGTGCCTTCTCGGCTTCGGCCTTGGCATCTTCCATACTCACAAGGGCCTTCGCAAGTTCAGCCTCTTTCATCTTCAGGTCATGCTCCACGGACTCAAACTTCTTGCCGAGGTCCTGGAGCTCTTGCTGTACCTCGCCCACTCTAGCACTTTGCTTTTCACGCTCCTTGCATTCCAAGGCCGCCTTGTCTTCGGCCTCGGACAGTGCTTTCTTCAGGGACGCCACTTCGATGGTGGCCCCTGTTACACAGTCACAGCGTTTTGGCATTAGACTAACCAATTTTGTCTATCCTTAAATACATAAGAGCGGGGAATCACTCACCCTTGTTCTCTTCGAGCTGCCTCTTCGTGAGGTCGAGCTCTCCCTGCGCCTGCTCCAGGTCCCGCTTTAGTTCGGCAACCTCGGCTGTGCGGGCAGCAGCGGCAAGCAGCACAGCCTGCTTATTCACATGAATATTTATCATTAGACTCCCGTGGATTATAATTGACCCTCTGTTTGGCTTTTCCTTCCGAACACCAAACAGAGTATCAGGGGCTACTACCTATCGGGTGGTAATTGCATACATTTTTATTACTTACGTCAAAGCCCGTCAGGAGACTGGTACATGCTTCGGTTAGCCCACTTTTGGTGGACAGAACCTTTTGAATCACCGCACCCATAAGAGTACGGTGCTCGTCATCCATGGAAGCGCCTTGAAGCGCTTCCACCAGACTATCCGGCGCCGCTGGCGCATCGGACATCCTCGGCGCGGACAGTTCACCCTCCCTAACGAGGGGCTGCCCGCCCAAGTCTGGAACCATCGAAGGTTCCGGAACAGTGTTCGGTGGAGACCCCGCCCTGCTGCCGCTCTCATCGACACGATCCGCGGGGATCTTGAACCCCGCGTGTTCGACATCTAGAACTCCGCCTTGAGGCGTCTCCAGAGTCACCTCCCCCCACTCTGGGAGCCTTCGGGACAACACCTTCGTGTCATCCGCAGGCTGAGGAGTAGTGGCCATCGGGAGCGAGTTCATTTCCGAATCGCTCAGGGACCGGAAGAAGATACCTCGGGGATAGCCCTGGACGGACTGCATATATGTTCGGGGTTATAAAAAAAGGGGGGCTATGAAGTAAAGCCATGATAAAGTGCGGATACTTACGATCGCGCTAGTGGCTTCCCCCTGGGCAGCCACCCCTCCTCGCTGATAGCAGCCATGGCGGAGTAGTCCGGAGGGGACACCTTTCACTTCTTGGATGTCCCAGCCTCCCCCTCCGGGCTGGCTTTCCTCTTTTTCTCCTCCCCAGTGCGGGGAGGTAGAGTTTCTTCTTGATCCCCCTGCCTCCGCGGGAGGAACCTGTCTCGTCATCATCGGACGACATGGGTATGATGGCCTTGCGCCGAGGGCCTTTTCCGGCCCCCTGGTCCGCCTCCCCAGGCCCCTCATCCTTTCCGGATGGGGCGGTTTCTTCTTCTTCTTCTTCCTCCCCTTCGTGGGAGGAGTGTGCCTCGTCATCTTCGGACGAGGCTTCTGGCACAACCTTACGCCGGAGACCCTTTCGGATCCCCTGGGCCTTCTTTTCGGCCTTCTTCTCCGGCACCTTGTAGGGCGCCGGGACTAGCATTTCCGTCAGGAGAGCGTCAGCTGGGCCTTCTGGCAGCGGAGCCGGACAGTCAATTTGCTCCGCTGTCTCCACATAATCCTAAACAAATATGCACAATCACTTAAGATTCCCCCATGAATATATTGGGAAGAACCGAATCCAGTGGTAGTTTGAAAACTCACCTGACTGGGAGGCCGCGCGGCGTGAAGCCCGCGGTCCTCGGATGTGGGAGGAGGTACTTCGGAGGCCTTGAACAACTCCTTCCATGCCCCTTTGTGCGTCATGTTGTAGAGCTTCCGGAGCATCTGGTGTTCGGTCGGGATGAACTCCCACAGGTTAAATGTCCGCCTTTGGCACGGGAGAATCCAGTGAATGAGCATGACCTGGATCACGTTGACAAGATTGATGTTCTTGTCCTTCATGCTCTTGATGCAGGTCTGGAGTCCGGTCAGCTCCGTAGATTCACCCCAAGACAGGCCCTTCTTTTCCCAGGTGGTGAGCCGCATGGGGGTTCCGGATTGGAACTCGGGGGCCGCCGCCCAGTTGGCGTCGCGCGGCTCGGTGATGTAGAACCACCCCGATTGCCACCCCTTCATGGTCTCCTCAAAGGAGCCGTCAAGCTAGGTGACGTTAGGCATCTTGCCCACCATGGCCCCTCCGCACTCCGCTTGCTGGCCGCTCACGTTCTTCGACTTCACGCAGAAGATTTGTAGCCACAAGCCAAAGTGAGGCTTGATGTGGAGGAAGGCCTCGCACATGACGATAAACGCCGAGATGTTGAGGGCGAAATTCGGGGATAGATCATGGAAATCTAGCCCGTAGTAGAACATGAGCCCGCAGACGAAGGGATGAAGTGGAAATTCCAGCCCACAGACGAAGTGGGCGACAAACACGACCCTCTTGTGGGGTCCTGGGGTCGGAATGACCTGCCCGACGTCCGGTAGCCGGTGCGCTATGTCTGCGGCCAAGTATCCGGCCGCCCGTAGATTTGTGATGTGCTTCTCCTTGACGGTGGAAGCCACCCACTTGCCTCCTGCTCCGGACATGTTTAGCTGTGCGGGGAAGACTTGGGCTTGGGCGCTGGAGCTCGAGGGGGCAAGAGTTGGCAAAGGAAGAAGAAGGCATGGGTAAAAATGGGGAAGTCTTATCCCTTTATAGAGGCGACGAAAGCGGTGCGCCTCCCCACTTGCCCGTTGGGAATCGCTTGCTTCCCAAGCGCCACGATTAATGGCGTGGTGGGATTACCCATACCCGTATTGATGAGAATCCCGTGATAAGGGGACACGATCTCTGCTTTGACAAGACGTGTCAAGGAAACCGCCTCGCAATATGCGTTGTGGCTGGTTGTAGGAAAACGGTTCGAATAATGGCCCGACCGTAATGACACGTCGCGTTGTCTAAAAAGTTGTTAGCAGATTGCATTTGTGAAATATCATTCTCTCTACGGTGGCATGTGAAGATCATTTTGTGGATCCGGACATGATTCAAGTGTTCAATAATTACTTTGGAGTATTCGGAGAAGGAACCCGCTCTGCAATGCCGAAAACAAGACTGCGCGCCGGACTCATCGTTATTGAAGCCTGGTTTAGGGGCTACTGAGGGAGTTCTGGATTAGGGGGTATCCGGACAGCCGGACTCTGTACAACGTCCGGACTATTGAAGCGTGAAGATACAAGACTCAAGACTTCGTCCCGTGTTCGGATGGGATTCTCCTTGACGTGGAAGGCAAGCTTGGCGATTCGGATGTTATATTTCCTTCCTTGTAACCGACTCCATGTAAACCCTAGCCCTCTCCGGTGTCTATATAAATCAGAGAGGTTGGTCCTTAGAGGGCCGATCACAATTACAATCATACCATCATAGGGTAGCTTCTAGGGTTTAGCCTCTACGATCTCGTGGTAGATCTACTCTTGTACTACTCATATCTTCAATATTAATCAAGCAGGAAGTAGGGTTTTACCTCCATCGAGAGGGCCCGAACCTGGGTAAACATTGTGTCCCTTGCTTCCTGTTACCATCGGCCTAGACGCACAGATCGGGACCCCCTACCCGAGATCCGCCGGTTTTGACACCGACACTACCTCCATATCTCAAAACAATTATCAAGTATCAAATTGATCATAGCATCCAATTCACTTCCTATGATAGTTTTTATTATACCCAACTTGGATGCCTACCATTCTAGGACCAATTTTATGACCATAGCAAATACCATGCTGTTCTAAAAGACTCTCAAAATAATATAAGTGAAGCATGAGAGACTAGTAATTTCTTCAAAATTAAGTCACCACCGTGCTCTAAAAGATATAAGTGAAGCACTAGAGCAAAATCTATCAAGCTCAAAAGATATAAGTGAAGCACATAGAGTATTCTGGTAAACTAAAAAGCAAAGACTAACATAATACACAATGCTCCAAGCAAAACACATATCATGTGGCGAATAAAAATGTAGCTCCAAGTAAAGTTACCAATGAATGAAGACGAAAGAGGGGATGCCTTCCCGGGGCATCCCCAAGCTTAGGCTTTTGCTATTCTTGAATATATTGGGGTGCCATGGGCATCCCCAAGCTTAGGCTCTTGCCACCCTTTATTCCATAGTCTATAAAAGCTTTACCGAAAACTTGAAAACTTCACAACACAAAACTCAACAGGAAATCTTATAAGCTCCGTTAGTGAAAGAAAACAAAACCACCACATAAGGTACTGTAATGAACTCATTCTTTATTTATTTTGGTGTTAAACCTACTGTATTCCAACTTCCCTGTGGTTTATAAAATATTTTACTAGCCATAGAAGCATCGAAATAAGCAAACTACACACGAAAAACAGAATCTGTCAAAAACAGAACAGTCTATAGCAATCTATAACTAACGCAAACTTCTGGAACTTTAAAAATCCTACCAAAATAGGAAGTCCTGTAAAATTTGTCTATTGAACAGCAGCAAAAATAATCAACGCAAAAGCACGTTCCTGTGATTTTAAAAAAAAATATTCGTGCGTGCAAAGTTTCTGTTTTTCAGCAGAATCAAATCAACTATCATCGTAGGTTATTCTATAGGTTCTACTTGGCACAAACACTAATTAAAAGATAAAAACACATCTAAACAGAAGGTAGATGCAAGACTTATTACTAAATAGGAGCAAAAACAAAAAACATAAAGAAAATTGGGTTGCCTCCCAACTAGCGCTATTGTTTAACGCCCCTAGCTAGGCATAAAAGCAAGGATAGATCTAAGTAGTGCCATCTTTGGCACTAAATTCATAAGTAGCCCGCATGATAGATTCATAAGGTAATTTGACTTTCTTTCTTGGAAAGTGCTCCATGCCTTTCTTTAATGGAAATTGGAATCTAATATTCCCTTCCTTCATATCAATAATCGCGCCAATCGTTCTAAGGAAAGGTCTACCAAGAATAATAGGGCAAGAAAGATTGCAATCTATATCAAGAACGATAAAATCCACGGGCACCAAATTTCTATTTGCAACAATAAGAACATCATTGATCCTTCCCATTGGCTTTTTAATGGTGGAATCCGCAAGGTGCAAATTTAAAGAGCAATCATCAAGATCATGGAAACCTAGAATTTCACATAAAGTTTTCGGAATCGTGGAAACACTAGCACCCAAATCACACAAAGCAAAACACTCATAATCTTTAATTCTAATCTTTATAGTAGGTTCCCACTCATCATTAAGTTTTCTAGGTATAGAAACTTCCAAATTAAGTTTTTCATCATAAGATTGCATCAAGGCATCAACGATATGTTTGGTAAAAGCTTTATTTTGACTATAAGCATGAGGAGAATTAACAACAGATTGCAACAAGGAAATACAACCTTTTAAAGAAATATCATAATCAAATTCCTTGAAATCCGAGATAGTAGGTTCAATGTTATTAGAAGTTGAGGACTCTCCAATATCACTTTTACCAAATTTAGCATCAAGATCTAAAGACTCCGAGTTCTTGGGACGCCTTTTAGGAAAAGTTGATTCATCATCAATCCCATAATCATCAAAATTCATATTGCAAAACATAGATCTAATAGGAGACGCATCAATAACTTTAAGATCCTCATCACTATTTTCATGAAAACTAGAAGAACACGCTTTTATAAAGATATCTTTTTTAGCACGCAATCTAGCAGTTCTTTCCTTGCACTCGTCAATGGAAATTCTCATTACTTTGAGAGACTCATTGATACCATGCTTAGGAGAAGAAGATCTAAGTTTAAGAGAATCAACATCAAGCGAAAGTCTATCAACGTTCCTAGCCAAATCATCAACTTTGAGCAATTTTTCTTCAAGCAAAGCATTAAAATTCTTTTGAGAAATCATAAATTCTTTCACACTATTCTCAAAATCAGAGGGCATCTTATTAAAATTACCATAAGAATTATTGTAGGAATTTCCATAATTATTAGAAGAATTACTAGGGAACGGCCTAGCATTAAAGTTTCCTCTATAAGCATTGTTTCCAAAACTATTCCTACCAGCAAAATTCACATCCATAGATTCATTATTATTCTCAATCAAAGAAGACAAAGGCATATCATTGGGATCAAGAGGAGTATTTTTAGTAGCAAATAATTTCATAAGTTCATCCATCTTTCCACTCAAAACATTGATTTCTTCTATAGCATGCACTTTTTTACGAGAAGATCTTTCGGTGTGCCATTGAGAATAATTAGCCATAATATTATCAAAAAGTTTTGTAGCATATCCTAACGTGATTTCCATAAACGTGCCTCCTGCGGCCGAATCTAAAAGGTTTCTAGAAGCAAAGTTCAAACCGGCATAAATTTTTTGTATGATCATCCATACATTCAAACCATGAGTAGGGCAATTGCGAATCATCAATTTCATTCTTTCCCAAGATTGGGCAACATGATCATGATCAAGTTGTTTAAAATTCATAATATCATTCCTAAGAGTGATAATCTTAGCGGGAGGAAAATACTTAGAGATGAAAGCATCTTTGCACTTGTTCCAAGAATCAATACTATTTTTAGGCAAAGACGAAAACCAAACTTTAGCATGATCTCTAAGTGAAAACAGAAATAACTTCAATTTGACAATATTGTTATCCGTATCTTTCTTATTTTGCATATCACACAAATCAACAAAATTGTTTAGATGAGTAGCGGCATCTTCACTAGGAAGGCCGACGAATTGATCTTTCATAACAAGATTCAGCAAAGCGGTATTGATTTCACAAGACTCAACATCATTAAGAGGAGCAATTGGAATACTAAGGAAATCATTATTATTGGTATTCGAGAAATCACACAATTTGGTATTATCTTGTGCCATGGCAACAAGTAATCCAACACACAAGCAAACAGAAAAAGGCAAGCGAAAAAGAGAGGAGGAGATTGGGAAAGAGAGGGCGAATAAAACGACAAGGGTGAAGTGGGGGAGAGGAAAACGAGAAGCAAATGGCAAATAATGTAAATGCGAGGGAGATGGGTTTGTGATGGGTACTTGGTATGTCTTGACTTGAGTGAAGACCTCCCCGGCAACGGTGCCAGAAATCCTTCTTGCTACGTCTTGAGCTTGCGTTGGTTTTCCTCGAAGAGGAGAGGGTGATGCAACAATAGTAGCGTAAGTATTTCCCTCAGTTTTTGAGATCCAAGGTATCAATCCAGTAGGAGGCTCCTCAAAAGTCCCACACACCTACACAAACAAACTGAGAACTCGCAACCAACGCAATAAAGGGGTTGTCAATCCCTTCATGGCCACTTGCGAAAGTGAGATCTAATAAAGATAGTATGATAAGATAAATATATTTTTGGTATTTTATAATATAGATGCAAAAAGTAAAGATGCAAATAAAAGTAGATTGAAAGCAAATATGATAAGAGATAGACCCGGGGGCCATAGGTTTCACTAGTGGCTTCTCTCAAGATAACATAAGTATTACAGTGGGTGAACAAATTACTGTCGAGCAATTGATAGAAAAGGGCATAGTTATGAGATTATCTAGGCATGATCATGTATATAGGCATCATGTCCATAACAAGTAGACCGACTCCTGCCTGCATCTACTACTATTACTCCACACATCGACCGACTCCTGCCTGCATCTAGAGTATTAAGTTCATAAGAACAGAGTAACACATTAAGCAAGATGACATGATGTAGAGGGATAAACTCAAGCAATATGATATAAACCCCATCTTGTTATCCTCGATGGCAACAATACAATACGTGCCTTGCAACCCTTTCTGTCACTGGGTAAGGACACCGCAAGATTGAACCCAAAGCTAAGCACTTCTCCCATGGCAAGAAAGATCAATCTAGTAGGCCAAACCAAACTGATAATTCGAAGAGACTTGCAAAGATAACTCAATCATACATAAAAGAATTCAGAGAAGATTCAAATATTATTCATAGATAAACTTGATCATAAACCCACAATTCATCTGATCTCGACAAACACACCGCAAAAAGAGTTCACATCGAATAGATCTCCACAAGAGAGGGGGAGAACATTGTATTGAGATCCAAAAAGAGAGAAGAAGCCATATAGCTAATAACTATGGACCCATAGGTCTGTGGTAAACTACTCACAACTCATCGGAGGGGCAAGGATGTTGATGTAGAAGCCCTCCGTGGTCGATTCCCCCTCCCACAGAGTGCCGACGAAGGCTCCAAGACGAGATCTCACGGATACAGAAGGTTATGGTGGTGGAAATTGTGTTTCGTCCGCCTCCTGGATGTTTTCGGGGTACGTAGGTATTTATAGGAGGAAGAAGTACGTCGGTGGCCGCCCGAGGGGCCGCGAGACAGGGGTGCGCGCCCTCCTATCTCGTGGGAGCCTTGGCTGCTTCTTGACTTGCACTCCAAGTCCTCTGGATCACGTTTGTTCCAAAAATCACGCTCCCGAAGGTTTCATTCCGTTTGGACTCCGTTTGATATTCCTTTTCTTCGAAATACTGAAATAGGCAAAAAAACAGCAATATGGGCTAGGCCTCCGGTTAGTAGGTTAGTCCCAAAAATGATATAAATATGTAAAATAAAGCCCATAAACATCCAAAAGGGGTAATATAATAGCATGGAACAATCAAAAATTATAGATACGTTGGAGACGTATCATTGCATCATATATAACTCTTCTTTAAGAAATCCATTAAGGAATGTAGTTTTGACATCCATTTGCCAAATTTCATAAAATGCGGCAATTGCTAACATGATTTGGACAGACTTAAGCATCGCTACGGGTGAGAAAGTCTCATCGTAGTCAACCCCTTGAACTTGTCGAAAACCTTTCGCAACAAGTCGAGTTTTGTAGACAGTAACATTACCATCAGCGTCAGTCTTCTTCTTGAAGACCCATTTATTCTCGATGGCTTGCCGATCATCGGGCAAGTCAACCAAAGTCCACACTTTGTTCTCATACATGGATCCCATCTCAGATTTCATGGCCTCAAGCCATTTTGTGGAATCTGGGCTCATCATCGCTTCCTCATAGTTCGTAGGTTCATCATGATCTAGTAACGACTTCCAGAACAGGATTACCGTACCATTCTGGTGTGGATCTTACTCTGGTTGACCTACGAGGTTCGATAGTAACTTGATCCGAAGTTTCATGATCATCATCATTAACTTCCTCACTAATCGGTGTAGGCATCACTGGAACTGATTTCTATGATAAACTACTTTCCAATTTGAGAGAAGCTACAGCTACCTTTTCAAGTTCTACTTTCCTCCCACTCACTTCTTTCAAGAGAAACTCCTTCTCTAGAAAGGATCCATTTTTAGCAACGAATATCTTGCCTTCGGATCTGTGATAGAATGTGTACCCAACAGTTTCCTTTGGGTATTCTATGAAGACGCATTTCTCCGATTTGGGTTCGAGTTTATCAAGTGAAAACTTTTTCACATAAACATCGCAGCCCCAAACTTTTAGAAACGAAAACTTTAGTTTCTTGCCAAACCACAGTTCATAAGGCGTCGTCTCAACGGATTTTGATGGTGCCCTATTTAAAGTGAATGCAGCTGTCTCTAATGCATAACCCCAAAACGATAGTGGTAAATCGGTAAGATACATCATAGATCGCACCATATCCAATAAAGTGCGGTTACGACATTCAGACACACCATTATGCTGTAGTGTTCCATGTGGCGTGAGCTGTGAAACTATACCATATTGTTTTAAATGAAGGCCAAACTCGTAACTCAAATATTCTCCTCTGCGATCAGATTATAGAATCTTTATTTTCTTGTTATGATGATTCTCCACTTTACTCTGAAATTCTTTGAACTTTTCAAATGTTTCAGACTTGTGATTCATTAAGTAGATATACTCATATCTGCTCAAATCATCTGTGAAGGTCAGAAAATAACGATACTCGCCACGAGCATCAACACTCATTGGACCGCATACATCGGTATGTATTATTTCCAACAAGTCAGTAGCTCGTTCCATTGTCCGGAGAACGATGTTTTAGTCATCTTGCCCAAAGGCACGGTTCGCAAGCATCAAATCATTCATAACCAAGTGATTCCAAAAGTCCATCTTTATGGAGTTTCTTCATGCGCTTTACACCGATATGACCCAAATGGCAGTGCCACAAATAAGTTGCACTATCATTATCAACTTTGTATCTTTTGGCATCAATATTATGAATTTGTGTATCACTACGATCGAGATCCAACAAATTATTTTCATTGGGTGTATGACCATCGAAGGTTTTATTCATGTAAACAGAATAACAATTATTCTCTAACTTTAAATGAATAACTGTATTGCAATAAACATGATCAAATCATATTCATGCTCAACGCAAACGCCAAATAACATTTATTTAGATTTAACACTAATTCTGAAAGTATAGGGAGTGTGCGATGATGATCATATCAATCTTGGAACCACTTCCAACACACATCGTAACTTCACCCTCAACTAGTCTCTGTTTATTCTGTAACTCCTGTTTCGAGTTACTAATTTTTAGCAACCGAACAAGTATCAAATACCCAGGGGCTACTTATAAACACTAGTAAGGTACACATCAATAACATGTATATCAAATATACCCTTGTTCACTTTGCCATCCTACTTATCCACCAAATATTCATGGTATTTCCGCTTCCAGTGACCATTTCCTTTGTAGTAGAAGCACTCAGTTTCAGGCTTTGGTCTGGCTTTGGGCTTCTTCACGGGAGTGACAACTTGCTTGCCATTCTACTTGAAGTTTCCCTTTCTTTCCCTTTGCCCTTTTCTTGAAACTAGTGGTCTTGTCAATCATCAACACTTGATGCTTTTTCTTGATTTCTACCTTCGTTGATTTCAACATCATGAAGAGCTCGGGAATCGTTTTCGTCACCCCTTGCATACTATAGTTCATCACGAAGTTCTAGTAACTTGGTGATGGTGACTAGAGAACTCTGTCAATCACTATTTTATCTGGAAGATTAACTCCCACTTGATTCAAGCGATTGTAGTACCCAGACAATCTGAGCACATGCTCACTAGTTGAGCAATTCTCCTCCATCTTTTAGCTATAGAACTTGTTGGAGACTTCATATCTCTCAACTCGGGTATTTTCTTGTAATATTAACTTCAACTCCTGGAACATCTCATATGGTCCATGACGTTCAAAACGTCTTTGAAGTCCCGATTCTAAGCCGTTAAGCATGGTGCACTAAACTATCAAGTAGTCATCATATTGAGCTAGCCAAACGTTCATAACATCTGCATCTGCTCCTGCAATAGGTCTGTCACCTAGCGGTGCATCAAAGACATAATTCTTCTATGCAGCAATGAGGATAAACCTCAGATCACGGACCTAGTCCGCATCATTGCTACTATCATTTTTCAACTTAGTTTTCTCTAGGAATACATATAAAACATAGGGAAGCAACAATGCGAGCTATTGATCTAAAACATTATTTGCAAAATACTATCAGGACTAAGTTCATGATAAATTAAAGTTCAATTAATCATATTACTTAAGAACTCCCACTTAGATAGACATCCCTCTAATCATCTAAGTGATCACGTGATCCAAATCAACTAAACCATGTTCGGTCATCACGTGAGATGGAGTAGTTTTCAATGGTGAACATCACTATGTTGATCATATCTACTATATGATTCACGCTCGACCTTTCGGTCTCAGTGTTCCGAGGCCATATCTGCATATGTTAGGCTCGTCAAGTTTAACCTGAGTTTTCTGCGTGTGCAAAACTGGCTTGCACCCGTTGTAGATGGACGTAGAGCTTATCACACCCGATCATCACATGGTGTCTGGGCACGACGAACTTTGGCAACGGTGCATACTCAGGGAGAACACTTTTTATCTTGAAATTTAGTGAGAGATCATCTTATAATGCTACCGTCAATCAAAGCAGGATAAGATGCATAAAAGGTAAACATCACATGCAATCAATATAAGTGATATGATATGGCCATCATCATCTTGTGCTTGTGATCTCCATCTCCGAAGCACCGTCATGATCACCATCGTCACCGGCGCGACACCTTGATCTCCATCGTAGCATTGTTGTCGTCTCGCCAACTATTGCTTCTACGACTATCGCTACCGCTTAGTGATAAAATAAAGCAATTACATGGCGATTGCATTTCATACAATAAAGCGACAACCATATGGCTCCTGCCAGTTGCCGATAACTCGGTTACAAAACATGATCATCTCATACAATAAAATATAGCATCACGTCTTGACCATATCACATCACAACATGCCCTGCAAAAACAAGTTAGACGTCCTCTACTTTGTTGTTGCAAGTTTTACGTGGCTGCTACGGGCTGAGCAAGAACCGTTCTTACCTACGCATCAAAACCACAACGATAGTTCGTCAAGTTAGTGTTGTTTTAACCTTCTCAAGGACCGGGCGTAGCCACACTCGGTTCAACTAAAGTTGGAGAAACTGACACCCGCCAGCCACCTGTGTGCAAAGCACGTCGGTAGAACCAGTCTCACGTAAGCGTACGCGTAATGTCGGTCCGGGCCGCTTCATCCAACAATACCGCCGAACCAAAGTATGACATGCTAGTAAGCAGTATGACTTGTATCGCCCACAACTCACTTGTGTTCTACTCGTGCATATAACATCTACGCATAAAACCTGGGCTCGGATGCCACTGTTGGGGATGTAGTAATTTCAAAAAAATTCTACGCACACGCAAGATCATGGTGATGCATAGCAACGAGAGGGGAGAGTGTGTACACGTACCCTCGTAGACCGAAAGTGGAACCGTTAGCACAATGCGGTTGATGTAGTCGTACGTCTTCACGGCCCAACCGATCAAGCACCGAAAGCACGACACCTCCGAGTTCTAGCACACGTTCAGCTCGATGACGTCCCTCGAACTCCGATCCAGCCGAGTGTCGAGGGAGAGTTCTGTCAGCACGACGGCGTGGTGACGATGTTGATGTTCTACCGTCGCAGGGCTTCGCCTAAGCACCGCTACAATATTATCGAGGAGGACTATGGTGGAGGGGGGCACCGCACACGGCTAAGAGATCAATGATCTGTTGTTGTATCTCTAGAGGTGCCCCCTGCCCCCGTATATAAAGGAGCAAGGGGAGAGGGGGCAGCCGGCTAGGGAGGAGGCGCGCCATGGGGAGTCCTACTCCCACCGGGAGTAGGACTCCCTCCTTTCCTTGTTGGACTTGGAGAAGGGGGAAATAGGAGGGAGAGAGAGGAAGGAAAGGGGGGCGTAGCCCCCCTCTCCTTGTCCTATTCGGACTAGGGGGGAGGGGCGCGTGGCCCAGCCCTGGCCGCCTCTCCTCTTCTCCACTAAGGCCCACTATGGCCCATTAAGCCCCCGGGGGGTTCCGGTAACCCCTCGGTACTCTGGTAAAATCCCGATTTCACCCGGAACACTTCCGATATCCAAATATAGGCTTCCAATATATCAATATTCATGTCTCGACCATTTCGAGACTCCTCGTCATGTCCGTGATCATATCCGGGACTCCGAACAACCTTCGGTACATCAAAACTCATAAATTCATAATATAACTATCATCGAAACTTTAAGCGTGCGGACCCTACGGGTTCGAGAACTATGTAGACATGACCGAGACACATTTCCGATAAATAACCAATAGCGGAACCTGGATGCTCATATTGGCTCCTACATATTCTACGAAGATCTTTATTGGTCAAACCGCATAACAATATACGTTGTTCCCTTTGTCATCGGTATGTTACTTGCCCGAGATTCGATCGTCGGTATCTCAATACCTAGTTCAATCTCGTTACCGGCAAGTCTCTTTACTCGTTATGTAATGCATCATTCCGTAACTAACTCATTAGCTACATTGCTTGCAAGGCTTATAGTGATGTGCATTACCGAGAGGGTCCAGAGATACCTCTCCGACAATCAGAGTGAAAAAAACTAATCTCGAAATACGCCAACTCAACATGTACTTTTGGAGACACCTGTAGGGCTCCTTTATAATCACCCAGTTACGTTGTGACGTTTGGTAGCACACAAAGTGTTCTTCTGGTAAACGGGAGTTGCATAATCTCATAGTTGTAGGAACATGTATAAGTCATGAAGAAAACAATAGCAACATACTAAACGATCAAGTGCTAAGCTAACAGAATGGGTCAAGTCAATCACATCATTCTTCTAATGATGTGGTCCCGTTAATCAAATGACAACTCATGTCTATGGTTAGGAAACTTAATCATCTTTGATTAACGAGCTAGTCAAGTAGAGGCATACTAGTGACACTATGTTTGTCTATGTATTCACACATGTATTATGTTTCCGGTTAATACAACTCTAGCATGAATAATAAACATTTATCATGAAATAAGGAAATAAATAATAACTTTATTATTGCCTCTAGGGCATATTTCCTTCAACAATGGCCATTGGCTGTTGAGGTGGTGATGGACCAACACGGCAACCAATATCTCCTCCTCGTCATCGGAGGACGAATCGTCGGAGTCGCAAAGGAAAGTGTGAAAAAAGAACTCGTCGTCGGAGTCCATTTTGTACCTTGGCAAACTGTCGAACAGCTTGCGGGCGTCGGCAAAGGAGACGGCTGAGGAAGGGAGTCGCGGCGCGCATGGACCAACTAGCTGTCCTGCCGGCGTCCGACGAGCGTGCCGGCTTCCGACGAGCATGCCGGTGAGGATCTGGATGGGCGGCGAGGTAGCTTCTTGGTCGGAGGCGGCTGTGTGGTGGGAGGGCGCGGGGGTGGGAAGCAGTCGGCTCCCGGCGGCAAGACGGCGGTGGCGGGCGACGTGGGAGTGGGTGGCGTAGCTGGGCGGATGTGGAGGCCCCGGCAGCTGGTAGAGTCGCCGACAAAATGGGTTGCGGCATCGGCTACGGAGGAGGAGGGCAGTGAGGGCTGCTGTTGGATGGGGGAGGGCAATGTAACACAGACCAGCGGGCCCGGGGAAGGAGAGGGCGAGCGTGCGCACGTCCGTCGCGTGTCCGTGCCGATGCAAATCCGGCTCAAAAATGTACCTGGAATGGGTCGCTCGCGGATGAAAAGTGGACGCGCATCCATTTGGGTCGGCGCGTTGGGCCGCCTTTTCTGTCCGCACCTATCAACCGGACGGCGGCGGACAAAATGGGTCGCCCCATTGAAGTTGCTCTAATGTTATCAAGTCAGAGCTGTCAAGTCGCCATGGATTCAAAACCGCGCTTATCTGCTGAAGGAAAAAAGAAGTCGTCAGTTCGATCTGAACTGCAGCAAAACCGAATTGATTAAGGAACCGAGGGACCCCGGCCTAGTCATTGTGTGCTGTTTGCAAATTGGGATTGAGAGAATCAATGAAAAAAGGGAAAAGGAAGGCAACTACTGGGAGAAAGACACGGGCGAGAGTAAATCAAACCACCCACAACTCAGAAAGCAGAGGTGGACTCGGCCTCCGCCAGAGCTTCAAGTCGCCGCGACTCCAATCCTTCGCCGCGTTCTCGGGCTCCGCCGGTGTGTTACAACCGCGCCTCTAAGCCGCCTGCCTTCGAGATGCCCCCGCGGACGGTCCGCCCTGTCACTCCTCCTCGAGCCGCCAGTCGTCGTCGTCGTCGTCGCGTTTGCGGCTACCGCGACACTGCTACGAGCCGCCGCCTCTGGCCTTGAGCGAGTCGCCGCTGCCGTTCTATCTCCAAGCTGCCCGTGAGTCACAAGCCGCCAGGGTGTCTCCTCAAGCCACCTCCGCCTCAAGTGTCGCCTTGAGTTGCCGCCTGTACGCACCGCGGCCGTCTGTACTGCGCCCGTCAAAGTCCGGTTTTACCTTGGCTGCACCGCACATGACCCGCCGTCTCCAAGGCACTGCATCAACCCACCGCCTGGCCTCGGGCTCCATCGCCCTTGCGCGGCGTTGTGGTCTTGAGCCGCCACTGCAAACCACCACAGCCTCGCGCCACCTCGAGTGTCACCCATGTGTTGTTCCTCGTTGAGCCGCCGTTCACCCCGGACTCTGTTGCCAGCCGGCCGCTCTTTGCCCCGGGCCGCGCCGGGCCTTGCCTTCTCTGCCAGCACGGGCGCACGGCCCAAGCCCCGTCGCTACTCCACAGCCGCCGCTGGCCCTGCCTCTGCGTCGCCTGAGCCATTGTGCTACTGTGGCCTCCCTGAATCTTCGTTGAGCTGCCTGCTTGAGCGACCGACGCCATACAGCCGCGCCAAGTCGTCATCTCGCTGCGACCTCGCAAGCTGTCTCTTCTGCACCACCTCGAGCCGGTCATGGCTGTCGCCGCAAGTTGCCCCGAGCCGCCGCGCTGTTGTGGACCGCTGCCTCAATATGCCTCACTAATTGGTCTTTGTCGTGAGCTGCCGTCTTCACAACCGTGCTCCGGGGCGCCCACACTAGAGCCGAGAAGCGGCATCTAGGGACGAACAACTCTAGTTTGAGTACACATGTAAATGGGTATCTTCAGCAGAATGCTTCCGCCGAGCTGCATGCAGACGGGAGAAACGAAATGGGTTAAAATCTGTCTGAGCTACTGTTTATACAGTACGACTGTTTGTGCACTACAGGGGATGGTGTCTCCCTGGGTCTTGGAGGCCAGTGTCCTTAGTTGGTGTACCGCCGAGGTGTCGCAGATCATAACAAGTTGCAAACTAAAGTCAACATGAGGCCTTTCTACTGCCTTTCTGATGACCCAGCATCTACCGCAGAAAGATTCTCAAGATAGTGCTGCAAAACATTGGTGATTCAGGAGGATGGTTTCTACAGTCTTACACAACCAGATATTTTGGAAGGTCAGCATGACTCGAAGGGTCCGTTCTAAGGCGCCTGTGTCCAGGTGCTGCTACGGGCGCACTTCAAGCTGCCGGCCACGGCTGTCACCACTGCGACCTTGTGCTAAGTTACGCCCGGTCGGACTTGTTCTGAGCTGCCATCTTCGCCGCGGTCTTGAGAGAGTGGGTCAATTGCCATTGAAATTACTGGAGGATATACGTAGACGTTATATACTGATCATCTATCATCCAGACGAATCAAGTGAAATCCATCCGGTCAATTTTTATTGATAAATTTTTTATTCTTTAAAAGAACAAGCACTTTGGCTTGTGATATTTTTTGGATGCAGGACAATTATTCACTTCAAGAGCGATGGTCGTGTCATGGATATATAACGCGCGCCACCATTATCATGGGCTAGCATCTGACCGTGCTATGATGCTCAACAAATATATGTGCAAGCCGCCGCCTCTGCGGCCCAATTTATATCAACACGACGTGGCTGACTCGCCCATCCGCGCGGCTGACCATGCCTGCGATCGACTTGCCCGTCTGCGCCGGCTTACAATGCCGCGGCCGACTCATCTGTCTGCTCCCGTGACCGACTCGTCCATGATTAACTTCAGCTTCACCATGGACAAATTGTCTACTGCAAAGGTGACCGTCATGTCACGGAGTTTTTTGAATGACTCATACGGGGAGTATACAACAAGTATTGCAAGGATCATCAACTCGCTCCAAGGTTCTGGTTTACATAAATTCCAGCGTTCTGTTGTTCAACTATATGCCGAATTATATCACGGTCAAGTATGGGGAATCTCAAGCCAACTCCTCGAGTCGTCTTAAGACTCGGGGACTACAATGACATGAGTCACCAAATGTTGCCAGTTTCGCGTTAACAGGAAAGATTCCGGTTCAAAATCCTGTTCAAGGGAAATCTGTCTTCCACAAAGCTTTGAAGATCACAATATCCGGTTTAAAATCCCAGCTCAAGAAGAAATTTATCTCTCACAAAGTTCGAGTTCTCAGGAAAAATTAAAGGTTGCCAAAGAGAACCTGTCACCATGATGCGCGGTTCAATCATAGGTATCCTGCCTTATTGGCTTATCTTATTTCAGATCACTTGGGTGCTTCCTGCTCATTGAGCATAGCTATGACTACCCTCTTGATCCGGCTTACACGCCTTGTTACAAGTTGCATGGGGGCTTCCTGCTCATTGAGCATAGCTATGACTACCCTTTTGATCCGGCTTACACGCCTTGTTACAAATTGCATGGGGGCTTCCCGCTCATTGAGCAGAGCTATGACTACCCTTTTTGATCCGGCTTATATGCCTTGTTGCAAATTACTTGGGATTTCCTGCCCAGAGTTAAAGGTTACCAAAGAGAACTTGCTGCAGTGCACAGTTCAAACATAGGTATCCTGCCTTGAGGGCTCACTATACGTCACTTGGGGGCTCCCTGTTCAATGAACATAGCTTTATTACCCTTTTGATTGGCTTGTATGCCAGGCGTAAACACCAAATTCCGGTTTATCCTGCCTCGTATGTCTGCCACTCCGCCCAGGTAATCCTGGAATGACCCACCGTACTCTTGACAATCAATCTTATAAAGACCCTGAACTTGTCCAAAGTTAAAACAGCGGTTGGTCATGTGAGGCCCGACTTACAGGTTTGAATGAAGGATTAACTCAATGGCTGTGCGTCCCATGAAAGCACTTGAGATTAAGGTTTGGTGGCCTATGAAATCCTTGTTTTTCTAATTTATTGTTCTCTATGAACATTGTTGGATTCATATCCTTATTCCATATTAACATGCCCTGATAGCAGACTCATAATTGAGCAAATTGGGATTGGTAACCCGCCCTGATAGCAGACTTTAAGTAGCCAGGATATTTTGCCTTGAGCAATCAAAATGATGATATTTCATGACTCCGGGTTGATACTGGCTCTGAATTATAATTATCAAGGCATCACCATGGTATTAATCTACATGTATGTCTTTCAATAAAATTGCATGGATATTTGGGGTTTTGTAACCCGTCTTGGTTTTGGACGTTAAGTCGCCAGTATATTTTGATTGCGCAATTGAAACTATGCGCTATAAGTCTTTGGGCTGTCACCCTCACTGGATATGGCGTTGTAAGCCGGCAACATGAGCCAATTTTCCAAGTATGTTTTTAGTTGTTATAAGAATATGCGAGGTTTGATACCACACTGGTTTTGACTATAAGTCGCCATTATGTTATGACTCATGCTCGATTATTCCGGGTCATTACCCGCCCTGGCTTTTGACTATAAATCGCCAGTATGTTCCGGCTTAAATAGCCGTGATTGCAAGTATTTGGGTTGTCACCCGCCCTGGCTTTTTACTTGACTTGCCAGCAGGCTTCATTGAAATCAGGCACTTATAAATATTGGGGTTGTCACCTTTACTACATATGGTGCTGTGAACTGACAATATCAGCTCCAGGTTATATTGCTCCATATTGAGTTTATTGAGGCTATAAGACGCCAAAGTGATCTTTTTCAAAAACCGGACATGATTATGAGCCGCCATGGATGGTTGGGTTATTTAACCCGCCTTGGATTCGAGCCTTAAAAGTCGACTCATGAATTATATTATTGTGCATGTTTGCAATAACATCTCTGCTTGCAGGGGTAATCAATTTCTGATTTTTTTTCCAAAGGCTATAAGCCGTCGGGTTATAAAAATTCCGGATCACAATGGATGTGTATTAAGTCACCATCGGCCAAGAGCCGCCGGATTAAAAAAATCCCGGATCACAACGGATGCGTATTAAGTCACCATCGGCCAAGAGCCACCGTGTATTTAACTCCGTATTTACTTGTCAACAGATAAAGTATTCAAATCTTTAATAGCCAAACTTGGTTGGATTTTCATTATGATATTGAATGATTCAGGTTTTCATGCCGGATTATATTATTCAAATCTTGAATAGCCAACATGGCTGGATTTTTATTATGGTTATCAATAACCAATATTATGATTGAGGTTTTCAAAGTTGCTTCAGCGCAATGGCTATTATTTCTTTATCAATAGATATGATTTACTCTAGAATGGAAGGAATATTCCTAAGTCGCTGTAGGTATACGGCACGACACTTGGGGGCTACATTATTCAAGTCAAGATTTTATCAAGTATGCAAGTCCCATGTTGCTGCAAGCATGCACCATGGCACTTGGGGGCGAATGCAGGTTGCTTTTCAAATTATCACACTGACAACAGACTCGGTTCTTTCAGGAAGACGAGCCGGCCTTATATCCTTTTTGCTAAGTCCCAACCCAGTATTGTCTTACTGAGCCAGCCCTTGGGGGCTACACTTTGCTCATCAAGTCTATATGATCAGATCTGCAAGAGCCCCTGATCATTATTGCATAATGACCCGACCATTGGGGGCTACACTGGTTGAAGTTTTTATGATCATGAGGCAATTATGCTACGTCTTGAGCTTGCGTTGGTTTTCCTTGAAGAGGAAAGGGTGATGCAGTAATAGTAGAGTAAGTATTTCCCTCAGTTTTTGAGAACCAAGGTATCAATCCAGTAGGAGGCTCCTCAAAAGTCCCATGCACCTACACAAACAAACAAAGAACTCGCAACCAACGCAATAAAGGGGTTGCCAATCCCTTCACGGCCACTTGCGAAAGTGAGATCTGATAGAGATGGTATGATAAGATAAATATATTTTTGGTATTTTATAATATAGATTGGAAAAGTAAAGATGCAAATAAAGGTAGATTGAAAGCTTATATGATAAAAGATAGACCCGGGGGCGATAGGTTTCACTAGTGGCTTCTCTTAAGATAGCATAAGTATTACGGTGGGTGAACAAATTACTGTCGAGCAATTGATAGAAAAGCGAATAATTATGAGATTATCTAGGCATGATCATGTATATAGGCATCACGTCCGCGACAAGTAGACCGACTCCTGCCTGCATGTACTACTATTACTCTACACATCGACCGCTATTCAGCATGCATCTAGAGTATTAAGTTCATAAGAACAGAGTAATGCATTAAGAAAGATGACATGATGTAGAGGGATAAACTCATGCAATATGATATAAACCCCATCTTTTTATCCTCGATGGCAACAATACAATACGTGCCTTGCTACCCCTATTGTCACTGGGTAAGGACACCGCAAGATTGAACCCAAAGCCAAGCACTTCTCCCATTGCAAGAAAGATCAATCTAGTAGGCCAAACCAAACTGATAATTCGAAGAGACTTGCAAAGGTAACTCAATCACACATAAAAGAATTCAGAGGAGATTCAAATATTTCTCATAGATAAACTTGATCATAAACCCACAATTCATCGGATCTCGACAAACACACCGCAAAAAGAGTTACATTGAATAGATCTCCAAGAAGATCGAGGAGAACATGGTATTGAGATCCAAAAAGAGAGAAGAAGCCATCTAGCTAATATCTATGGACCCGACGGTCTGTGGTAAACTACTCACAACTCATCGGAGGGGCTATGGTGTTGATGTAGAAGCCCCCCATGGTGGATTCCCCCTCCGGCGGAGCACCGACGAAGGCTCCAAGATGGGATCTCGCGGATACAGAAGGTTACGGCGGTGGAAATTGTTTTTCGTTGGCTCCCTGGATGTTTTCGGGGTACATGGGTATATGTAGGAGGAAGAACTAGGTCGGTGGCCGCCTGAGGGGCCCACGAGATAGGGGGTGCTCCCTGTAGGGGTGGGCGCGCCCTCCACCCTCATGGCCGCCTCGGCTGCTTCTTGGCTTGCACTCCAAGTCCTCTGGATCACGTTTGTTCCAAAAATCACGCTCCCGAAGGTTTCATTCCATTTGGACTCCTATTGATATTCCTTTTCTTCGAAATACTGAAATAGGCAAAAAAAAAAGCAATACGGGCTGGGCCTCCGGTTAGTAGGTTAGTCCCAAAAATGATATAAATGTGTAAAGTAAAGCCCATAAACATCCAAAAAGGGTAATATAATAGCATGGAACAATCAAAAAATTATAGATACATTGGAGACGTATCAAATTACAAGTCCCAGGTTGATGCAAGCAAGACGACCCGGTACTTGGGGGCTACATATGTGGAATATTCAGTTTATGACTAGTGACTGAGATGAACAACCCGAATTTCTTCAAGGTTGCGATATTTATGTTGAAGCAAGTCTTAAAGCCATCACTACGTTCCCCTCTTAAGACTTGGGGGCTACATGCAATTATAAACAAGCAAGTTCTACATCTTCAAGCCGGCTGAAAATCAGATGAGTATTTCAAGACCAATATTTTTGTTAAGCATTGGGAGCTGAATCAAATGAATTATTCTTCACAATGTTTTTTTGTGAGAAACCAATGTCAGCAAATTGATTATGAAGTTGGTCTATTGATCCAGACTTTCCAGAAGAAGGAAATGACAAGGACTTAAGGATGATCAGGTGTCGGTTGAGAAAAACTTTTAACCCGGAGCACAATCTGGCAAATATGTTCTTCTGCTTGTTTTGCAAGATGAGTTTAACATGGATAAATCCAAATTAAACTGGTGGCTAATGTCGGGGATATACCCCGCGGTGTAACCCGTCCGGATGTATGACAAGACCGAACTTGGCGACTCACTGGTGACCCGACCTGACCCGGCGACTGACTAGTAACCCGCCAAGAGTTGACGGTTCATTGGTGACCCGGCAGGCGGGTCAGAGGAGCGACAAGACCCTGGCCCAGAAGCTTGCTCATGGAAGGCCGGCTTAAGAGGAAGGGCATAAGGAATATTTCTTTTACAAGGGAAGCAAGAAGCAAGACTAGGATTCCACCTGTAATAGAATAGTCCTAGTCCTACTAGGACTCCACATGTAACCCGCCCCTCCAACTTATACAAGGAGGGATAGGGCACCCCAAGAGGGACCAGTTTCACAAGTTGAGACAGACAAATCAATAGCTCTCGATGTAGAGGTAGCGAAAGAGCACCCTTGTAATCGTGAGCACCATGATCAATATCAATGAAGCAGGATGTAGGCTTTTACCTCCACCTGAGTGGCCGAACCTGGGTAAAAAACCTCGCGTCTCTCGTCCCACTCAACCCCTCTCAAGCTACCACATTGATGCGTAGGCCTCACGACTAAGTCCTCACACTAAGGGCATCTGCCGTGACAAATCCACGACAACTTCCTACTGCTCCTCGTTGGGTTCGACACTCTTACTTATCGAAAGGACTATGATTGATCCCTTATACTTGTGGGTCATCAAAGCACATCAACGATGGTGGCGCGGCTATCACCACCCCCATGCTCTCGTACTCCTCCTACTCCTTGATGTCTACTATGCAACCTTCTTCTTGTAGACTCGTGTTGGGCCTCCAAGCGCAGAGTTTTGTAGGACAGTAGCAGATTCCCCTCAAGCGGCTTAGAACCGGGTCTTCAACGACGTTTTGAACGTCATGGAGCATATGAGATGTTCCAGGAGTTGAAGTTAATATTTCAAGCAAATGCCCGGATTGAGAGATATGAAGTCTCCAATAAGTTCTATAGCTGCAAGATGGAGGAGAATAGTTCTGTCAGTGAACATATACTCAGAATGTCTGGGTATAACAATCACTTGATTCAACTGGGAGTTAATCTTCCTGATGATAGTGTCATTGATAGAATTCTTCAATCACTGCCACCAAGCTACAAGAGCTTTGTGATGAACTATAATATGCAAGGGATGAACAAGACTATTCCCGAGCTCTTCGCGATGCTGAAAGCCGCGGAGGTAGAAATCAAGAAGGAGCATCAAGTGTTGATGGTCAACAAGACCACTAGTTTCAAGAAGAAGGGCAAAGGGAAGAAGAAGGGGAACTTCAAAAAGAACGGCAAGCAAGTTGCTGCTCAAGAGAAGAAACCCAAGTCTGGACCTAAGCCTGAAACTGAGTGCTTCTACTGCAAGCAGACTGGTCATTGGAAGCGGAACTGCCCCAAGTATTTGGCGGATAAGAAGGATGGCAAAGTGAACAAAGGTATATGTGATATACATGTTATTGATGTGTACCTAACTAGAGCTCGTAGTAGCGCCTGGGTATTTGATACTGGTTCAGTTGCTAATATTTGCAACTCGAAACAGGGACTACGGAATAAGCGAGCACTGGCCAAGGACGAGGTGACGATGCGCGTGGGAAACAGTTCCAAAGTCGATGTGATCGCCGTCGGCACGCTACCTCTACATCTACCATCGGGATTAGTTTTAGACCTAAATAATTGTTATTTGGTGCCTGCGTTGAGCATGAACATTATATCTGGATCTTGTTTGATGCGAGACGGTTATTCATTTAAATCAGAGAATAATGGTTGTTCTATTTATATGAGTAATATCTTTTATGGTCATGCACCCTTGAAGAGTGGTCTATTTTTATTGAATCTCGATAGTAGTGATACACATATTCATAATGTTGAAGCCAAAAGATGCAGAGTTGATAATGATAGTGCAACTTATTTGTGGCACTGCCGTTTAGGTCATATCGGTATAAAACGCATGAAGAAACTCCATACCGATGGACTTCTGGAATCACTTGATTATGAATCACTTGGTACTAGCGAACCGTGCCTCATGGGCAAGATGACTAAAACACCGTTCTCCGGAACTATGGAGAGAGCAACGGATTTGTTGGAAATCATACATACAGATGTATGTGGCCCGATGAATGTTGAAGCTCATGGCGGATATCGTTATTTTCTCACCTTCACAGATGATTTAAGTAGATATGGGTATATCTACTTAATGAAACACAAGTCTGAAACATTTGAAAAGTTCAAAGAATTTCAGAGTGAAGTTGAAAATCATCGTAACAAGAAAATAAAATTTCTGCGATCTGATCGTGGAGGAGAATATTTGAGTTACGAGTTTGGTTTACATTTGAAACAATGCGGAATAGTTTCGCAACTCACGCCACCTGGAACACCACAAAGAAATGGTGTGTCCGAACGTCGTAATCGTACTTTACTTGATATGGTGCGATCTATGATGTCTCTTACCGATTTACCGCTATCATTTTGGGGTTATGCTTTAGAGACGGCCGCATTCACGTTAAATAGGGCACCATCAAAATCCGTTGAGACGACGCCTTATGAACTGTGGTTTGGCAAGAAACCAAAGTTGTCGTTTCTTAAAGTTTGGGGCAGCGATGCTTATGTGAAGAAACTTCAACCAGATAAGCTCGAACCCAAATCGGAGAAATGTGTCTTCATAGGATACCCAAAAGAAACTGTTGGGTACACCTTCTATCACAGATCCGAAGGCAAAACATTCGTTGCTAAGAATGGATCCTTTCTAGAGAAGGAGTTTCTCTCGAAAGAAGTGAGTGGGAGGAAAGTAGAACTTGATGAGATAACTGTATCTACTCCCTTATTGGAAGGTAGTTCATCACGAGAACCGGTTCCCGTGACAACCACACCAATTAGTGAGGAAGCTGATGATATTAATCATGAAACTTCAGATCAAGTTTCTACTGAACCTCGTAGGTCCACCAGAGTAAGATCCGCACCAGAGTGGTACGGTAATCCTATTCTGGAAGTCATGTTACTTGACCATGATGAACCTACGAACTATGAGGAAGCGATGATGAGCCCAGATTCCGCAAAATGGCTGGAGGCCATGAAATCTGAGATAGGATCCATGTATGATAACAAAGTATGGACTTTGGTTGACTTGCCCGATGATCGGCAAGCCATTGAGAATAAATGGATCTTTAAGAAGAAGACTGACGCTGATGGTAATATTACCGTCTATAAAGCTCGACTTGTTGCAAAAGATTTTCGACAAGTTCAAGGGGTTGACTACGATGAGACTTTCTCACCCGCAGCGATGCTTGAGTCTGTCCGAATCATGTTGGCTATTGCTGCATTTCATGATTATGAAATTTGGCAAATGGATGTCAAGACTGCATTCTTGAATGGATTTCTAGAAGAAGAGTTGTATATGATGCAGCCGGAAGGTTTTGTTGATCCAAAAGGTGCTGACAAAGTGTGCAAGCTCCAACGTTCCTTTTATGGACTGGTGCAAGCATCTCGGAGTTGGAATAAACGTTTTGATAGTGTGATCAAAGCATATGGTTTTGTACAGACTTTTGGAGAAGCCTGTATTTACAAGAAAGTGAGTGGGAGCTCTGTAGCATTTCTAGTTTTATATGTTGATGACATATTATTAATTGGAAATGATATAGAATTTCTGGATAGCATAAAGGGATACTTGAATAAAAGTTTTTCAATGAAAGACCTCGGTGAAGCTGCTTACATATTAGGCATCAAGATCTATAGAGATAGATCGAGACACTTAATAGGACTTTCACAAAGCACATACCTTGACAAAATATTGAAAAAGTTCAATATGGATCAGGCAAAGAAAGGTTTCTTGCCTGTGCTACAAGGTGTGAAGTTGAGTCGAACTCAATGCCCGACCACAGCAGAAGATAGAGAGAAAATGAAAAGTGTTCCCTATGCTTCAGCCATAGGCTCTATCATGTATGCAATGCTGTGTACCAGACCTGACGTATGCTTAGCAATAAGCTTAGCAGGGAGGTACCAAAGTAATCCAGGAGTGGATCACTGGACAGCGGTCAAGAACATCCTGAAATACCTGAAAAGGACTAAGGATATGTTTCTCGTATATGGAGGTGACAAAGAGCTAGTCGTAAATGGTTACGTCGATGCAAGCTTTGACACTGATCCGGACGATTCAAAATCGCAAACCGGATACGTTTTTTTATTAAACGGTGGAGCTGTAAGTTGGTGCAGTTCTAAACAAAGCGTCGTGGCGGGATCTACATGTGAAGCGGAGTACATAGCTGCTTCTGAAGCAGCAAATGAAGGAGTCTGGATGAAGGAGTTCATTTCCGATCTAGGTGTCATACCTAGTGCATCGGGACCAATGAAGATCTTCTGTGATAATACTGGTGCAATTGCCCTGGCAAAGGAATCCAGATTTCACAAGAGGACCAAGCACATCAAGAGACGCTTCAATTCCATTCGGGACCAAGTCCAAGTGGGAGACATAGAGATTTGCAAGATACATACGGATCTGAATGTTGCAGACCCGTTGACTAAGCCTCTCTCACGAGCAAAACATGATCAGCACCAAGACTCCATGGGTGTTAGAATCATTACTATGTAATCTAGATTATTGACTCTAGTGCAAGTGGGAGACTGAAGGAAATATGCCCTAGAGGCAATAATAAAGTTATTATTTATTTCCTCATATCATGATAAATGTTTATTATTCATGCTAGAATTGTATTAACCGGAAACATAATACATGTGTGAATACATAGACAAAACTATGGTCACTAGTATGCCTCTACTTGACTAGCTCATTAATCAAAGATGGTCATGTTTCCTGACCATAGACATGTGTTGTCATTTGATTAGTGGGATCACATCATTAGAAGAATGATGTGATTGACATGACCCATTCTGTTAGCCTAGCACTTGATCGTTTAGTATACTGCTATTGCTTTCTTCATGACTTATACAAAGTTCCTGCAACTATGAGATTGTGCAACTCCCGTGTACCGGAAGAACACTTTGTGTGCTACCAAACGTCACAACGTAACTGGGTGATTATAAAGGTGCTCTACAGGTGTTTCCAAAGGTTCATGTTGAGTTGGCATAATTCGAGATTAGGATTTGTCACTCCGATCGTCGGAGAGGTATCTCTGGGCCCTCTCGGTAATACTCATCACTTAAGCCTTGCAAGCATATAACTAATAAGTTAGTTATGATATGACGTATTACAGAACGAGTAAAGAGACTTGCCGGTAACGAGATTGAACTAGGTATTGGATACCGATGATCAAATCTCGGGCAAGTAACATACCGATGACAAAGGGAACAAAGTATGTTGTTATGCGGTTTGACCGATAAAGATCTTCGTAGAATATGTAGGAACCAATATGGACATCCAGGTCCCGCTATTGGTTATTGACTAGGGACGTGTCTCGGTCATGTCTACATTGTTCTCGAACCGTAGGGTCCGCACGCTTAAGTTTTCGATGACAGTTACATTATGAGTTTATGTATTTTGATGTACCGAAGGTTGTTCGGAGTCCCGGATGTGATCATGGACATGACGAGGAATCTCGAAATGGTCGAGACATAAAGATTGATATATTGGACGGATATATTTGGACACCGGAAAGGTTTCGGGAGAGTTTGGGAATATACCGGAGCTCCGGGAGGTTACCGGAACCCCCCGGGAAGTATATGGGCCTTATTGGGCCCATGTAGGATAAAGGGAGAAGGAGCAAGGGAAGGGGGCGCGCCCCCCCAAGCCCAATCCGAATTGGGGAGGGGGGCCGGCCCCCCCCTTTCCTTTCTCCTTCCCCCTCTTCCTTTCATACTACTAGTACTCCTTCCAACTACTAGTACTCCTTCCTTCCCCCTCCAAATAAGATTAGGAAAAAGAGGGGAAACCTACTTGGAGTAGGTTTCCTCCTCCTATGGCGCGCCCCCTCCTTGGGCCGGCCACCTCCTCCCTCCCTCCTTTATATACGGGGGTAGGGGGGCACCCTAGAACACACAAGTTGATCATTGATCGTTCCTTAGCCGTGTGCGGTGCCCCCCTCCACGATATTACACCTCGGTCATATTGTAGCGGTGCTTAGGCGAAGCCCTGCGACAGGAGAACATCAAGATCGTCACCACGCCGTCGTGCTGACGGAACTCCCCCTCGGCGCCTCTACTGGATTGGAGATCGAGGGTGCGTCATCGAGATGTACGTGTGTCAAGAACTCGGAGGTACCGGAGTAACGGTGCCTGGATCGGTTGAACCGGGAAGACGTACGACTACTTCCACTACGTTGTGTCAACGCTTCCGCTTCGGTCTACGAGGGTACGTAGACAGCATTCTCCCCTCGTTGCTATATCATCACCATGATCTTGCGTGTGCATAGGAAATTTTTTGAAATTACTACGTTCCCCAACAGTGGCATCCGATCCTAGGTTTTTATGCGTTGATGTTATATGCACGAGTAGAACACAAGTGAGTTGTGGACGATATAAGTCATACTGCCTACCAGCATGTCATACTTTGCTTCAGCGGTATTGTTGGATGAAGCGGCCCGGACCGACATTACGCGTACGCTTACGCGAGACTGGTTTTACCGCCGTGCTTTGCACACAGGTGACTAGCGGGTGTCTGTTTCTCCAACTTTAGTTGAACCGAGTGTGGCTACGCCCGGTCCTTGTGAAGGTTAAAACGGAGTCTATTTGACAAACTATCGTTGTGGTTTTGATGCGTAGGTAAGAACGGTTCTTGCTAAGCCCGTAGCAGCCACGTAAAATTTGCAACAACAAAGTAGAGGACGTCTAACTTGTTTTTGCAGGGCATGTTGTGATGTGATATGGCCAAGACATGATGCTATATTTTATTGTATGAGATGATCATGTTTTGTAACCGAAGTTATCGGCAACTGGCAGGAGCCATATGGTTGTCGCTTTATTGTATGAAATGCAAACGCCCTGTAATTGCTTTACTTTATCACTAAGCGGTAGCGATAGTCGTAGAAGCAATAGATGGCGTAAACGACAACGATGCTACGATGGATATCAAGGTGTCGCGCCGGTGACGATGGTGATCACGACGGTGCTTCGGAGATGGAGATCACAAGCACAAGATGATGATGGCCATATCATATCACTTATATTGATTGCATGTGATGTTTATCCTTTATGCATCTTATCTTGCTTTGATTGACGGTAGCATTTTAAGATGATCTCTCACTAAAATTATCAAGAAGTGTTCTCCCTGAGTATGCACTATTGGCAAAGTTCGTCGTGCCGAGACACCACGTGATGATCGGGTGTGATAAGCTCTACGTCCATCTACAACGGGTGCAAGCCAGTTTTGCACACGCAGAATACTCAGGTTAAACTTGACGAGCCTAGCATATGCAGATATGGCCTCGGAACACGGAGACCGAAAGGTCGAGCGTGAATCATATAGTAGATATGATCAACATAATGATGTTCACCATTGAAAACTACTCCATCTCACGTGATGATCGGTTATGGTTTAGTTGATTTGGATCACGTGATCACTTAGATGACTAGAGAGATGTCTGTCTAAGTGGGAGTTCTTAAGTAATATGATTAATTGAACTTAAATTTATCATGAACTTAGTACCTGATAGTATCATTGCTTGTCTATGTTTGTTTGTAGATAGACGGCTCGTGCTGTTGTTCCGTTGAATTTTAATGCGTTCCTTGAGAAAGCAAAGTTGAAAGATGATGGTAGCAATTACACGGACTAGGTCCATAACCTGAGGATTATCCTCATTGCTGCACAGAAGAGTTACGTCCTGGAAGCACCGCTGGGTGCCAGGCCTGCTGCTGATGCAACTGACGACGTTAAGAACGTCTGGCAGAGCAAAGCTGATGACTACTCTATAGTTCAGTGTGCCATGCTTTACGGCTTAGAACCGGGTCTTCAACGACGTTTTGAACGTCATGGAGCATATGAGATGTTCCAGGAGTTGAAGTTAATATTTCAAGCAAATGCCCGGATTGAGAGATATGAAGTCTCCAATAAGTTCTATAGCTGCAAGATGGAGGAGAATAGTTCTGTCAGTGAACATATACTCAGAATGTCTGGGTATAACAATCACTTGATTCAACTGGGAGTTAATCTTCCTGATGATAGTGTCATTGATAGAATTCTTCAATCACTGCCACCAAGCTACAAGAGCTTTGTGATGAACTATAATATGCAAGGGATGAACAAGACTATTCCCGAGCTCTTCGCGATGCTGAAAGCCGCGGAGGTAGAAATCAAGAAGGAGCATCAAGTGTTGATGGTCAACAAGACCACTAGTTTCAAGAAGAAGGGCAAAGGGAAGAAGAAGGGGAACTTCAAAAAGAACGGCAAGCAAGTTGCTGCTCAAGAGAAGAAACCCAAGTCTGGACCTAAGCCTGAAACTGAGTGCTTCTACTGCAAGCAGACTGGTCACTGGAAGCGGAACTGCCCCAAGTATTTGGCGGATAAGAAGGATGGCAAAGTGAACAAAGGTATATGTGATATACATGTTATTGATGTGTACCTAACTAGAGCTCGTAGTAGCACCTGGGTATTTGATACTGGTTCAGTTGCTAATATTTGCAACTCGAAACAGGGACTACGGAATAAGCGAGCACTGGCCAAGGACGAGGTGACGATGCGCGTGGGAAACGGTTCCAAAGTCGATGTGATCGCCGTCGGCACGCTACCTCTACATCTACCATCGGGATTAGTTTTAGACCTAAATAATTGTTATTTGGTGCCTGCGTTGAGCATGAACATTATATCTGGATCTTGTTTGATGCGAGACGGTTATTCATTTAAATCAGAGAATAATGGTTGTTCTATTTATATGAGTAATATCTTTTATGGTCATGCACCCTTGAAGAGTGGTCTATTTTTATTGAATCTCGATAGTAGTGATACACATATTCATAATGTTGAAGCCAAAAGATGCAGAGTTGATAATGATAGTGCAACTTATTTGTGGCACTGCCGTTTAGGTCATATCGGTATAAAACGCATGAAGAAACTCCATACCGATGGACTTCTGGAATCACTTGATTATGAATCACTTGGTACTAGCGAACCGTGCCTCATGGGCAAGATGACTAAAACACCGTTCTCCGGAACTATGGAGAGAGCAACGGATTTGTTGGAAATCATACATACAGATGTATGTGGCCCGATGAATGTTGAAGCTCATGGCGGATATCGTTATTTTCTCACCTTCACAGATGATTTAAGTAGATATGGGTATATCTACTTAATGAAACACAAGTCTGAAACATTTGAAAAGTTCAAAGAATTTCAGAGTGAAGTTGAAAATCATCGTAACAAGAAAATAAAATTTCTGCGATCTGATCGTGGAGGAGAATATTTGAGTTACGAGTTTGGTTTACATTTGAAACAATGCGGAATAGTTTCGCAACTCACGCCACCTGGAACACCACAAAGAAATGGTGTGTCCGAACGTCGTAATCGTACTTTACTTGATATGGTGCGATCTATGATGTCTCTTACCGATTTACCGCTATCATTTTGGGGTTATGCTTTAGAGACGGCCGCATTCACGTTAAATAGGGCACCATCAAAATCCGTTGAGACGACGCCTTATGAACTGTGGTTTGGCAAGAAACCAAAGTTGTCGTTTCTTAAAGTTTGGGGCAGCGATGCTTATGTGAAGAAACTTCAACCAGATAAGCTCAAACCCAAATCGGAGAAATGTGTCTTCATAGGATACCCAAAAGAAACTGTTGGGTACACCTTCTATCACAGATCCGAAGGCAAAACATTCGTTGCTAAGAATGGATCCTTTCTAGAGAAGGAGTTTCTCTCGAAAGAAGTGAGTGGGAGGAAAGTAGAACTTGATGAGATAACTGTATCTACTCCCTTATTGGAAGGTAGTTCATCACGAGAACCGGTTCCCGTGACAACCACACCAATTAGTGAGGAAGCTGATGATATTAATCATGAAACTTCAGATCAAGTTTCTACTGAACCTCGTAGGTCCACCAGAGTAAGATCCGCACCAGAGTGGTACGGTAATCCTATTCTGGAAGTCATGTTACTTGACCATGATGAACCTATGAACTATGAGGAAGCGATGATGAGCCCAGATTCCGCAAAATGGCTGGAGGCCATGAAATCTGAGATAGGATCCATGTATGATAACAAAGTATGGACTTTGGTTGACTTGCCCGATGATCGGCAAGCCATTGAGAATAAATGGATCTTTAAGAAGAAGACTGACGCTGATGGTAATATTACCGTCTATAAAGCTCGACTTGTTGCAAAAGGTTTTCGACAAGTTCAAGGGGTTGACTACGATGAGACTTTCTCACCCGTAGCGATGCTTAAGTCTGTCCGAATCATGTTGGCTATTGCTGCATTTCATGATTATGAAATTTGGCAAATGGATGTCAAGACTGCATTCTTGAATGGATTTCTAGAAGAAGAGTTGTATATGATGCAGCCGGAAGGTTTTGTTGATCCAAAAGGTGCTGACAAAGTGTGCAAGCTCCAATGTTCCATTTATGGACTGGTGCAAGCATCTCGGAGTTGGAATAAACGTTTTGATAGTGTGATCAAAGCATATGGTTTTGTACAGACTTTTGGAGAAGCCTGTATTTACAAGAAAGTGAGTGGGAGCTCTATAGCATTTCTAGTTTTATATGTTGATGACATATTATTAATTGGAAATGATATAGAATTTCTGGATAGCATAAAGGGATACTTGAATAAAAGTTTTTCAATGAAAGACCTCGGTGAAGCTGCTTACATATTAGGCATCAAGATCTATAAAGATAGATCGAGACGCTTAATAGGACTTTCACAAAGCACATACCTTGACAAAATATTGAAAAAGTTCAATATGGATCAGGCAAAGAAAGGTTTCTTGCTTGTGCTACAAGGTGTGAAGTTGAGTCGAACTCAATGCCCGACCACAGCAGAAGATAGAGAGAAAATGAAAAGTGTTCCCTATGCTTCAGCCATAGGCTCTATCATGTATGCAATGCTGTGTACCAGACCTGACGTATGCTTAGCAATAAGCTTAGCAGGGAGGTACCAAAGTAATCCAGGAGTGGATCACTGGACAGCGGTCAAGAACATCCTGAAATACCTGAAAAGGACTAAGGATATGTTTCTCGTATATGGAGGTGACAAAGAGCTAGTCGTAAATGGTTACGTCGATGCAAGCTTTGACACTGATCCGGACGATTCAAAATCGCAAACCGGATACGTTTTTTTATTAAACGGTGGAGCTGTAAGTTGGTGCAGTTCTAAACAAAGCGTCGTGGCGGGATCTACATGTGAAGCGGAGTACATAGCTGCTTCTGAAGCAGCAAATGAAGGAGTCTGGATGAAGGAGTTCATTTCTGATCTAGGTGTCATACCTAGTGCATCGGGACCAATGAAGATCTTCTGTGATAATACTGGTGCAATTGCCCTGGCAAAGGAATCCAGATTTCACAAGAGGACCAAGCACATCAAGAGATGCTTCAATTCCATTCGGGACCAAGTCCAAGTGGGAGACATAGAGATTTGCAAGATACATACGGATCTGAATGTTGCAGACCCGTTGACTAAGCCTCTCTCACGAGCAAAACATGATCAGCACCAAGACTCCATGGGTGTTAGAATCATTACTATGTAATCTAGATTATTGACTCTAGTGCAAGTGGGAGACTAAAGGAAATATGCCCTAGAGGCAATAATAAAGTTATTATTTATTTCCTCATATCATGATAAATGTTTATTATTCATGCTAGAATTGTATTAACCGGAAACATAATACATGTGTGAATACATAGACAAAACTATGGTCACTAGTATGCCTCTACTTGACTAGCTCATTAATCAAAGATGGTCATGTTTCCTGACCATAGACATGTGTTGTCATTTGATTAGTGGGATCACATCATTAGAAGAATGATGTGATTGACATGACCCATTCTGTTAGCCTAGCACTTGATCGTTTAGTATACTGCTATTGCTTTCTTCATGACTTATACAAAGTTCCTGCAACTATGAGATTGTGCAACTCCCGTGTACCAGAAGAACACTTTGTGTGCTACCAAACGTCACAACGTAACTGGGTGATTATAAAGGTGCTCTACAGGTGTTTCCAAAGGTTCATGTTGAGTTGGCATAATTCGAGATTAGGATTTGTCACTCCGATTGTCGGAGAGGTATCTCTGGACCCTCTCGGTAATACTCATCACTTAAGCCTTGCAAGCATATAACTAATAAGTTAGTTATGATATGACGTATTACAGAACGAGTAAAGAGACTTGCCGGTAACGAGATTGAACTAGGTATTGGATACCGACGATCAAATCTCGGGCAAGTAACATACCGATGACAAAGGGAACAAAGTATGTTGTTATGCGGTTTGACCGATAAAGATCTTCATAGAATATGTAGGAACCAATATGGACATCCAGGTCCCGCTATTGGTTATTGACTAGGGACGTGTCTCGGTCATGTCTACATTGTTCTCGAACCGTAGGGTCCGCACGCTTAAGGTTTCGATGACAGTTACATTATGAGTTTATGTATTTTGATGTACCGAAGGTTGTTCGGAGTCCCGGATGTGATCATGGACATGACGAGGAGTCTCGAAATGGTCGAGACATAAAGATTGATATATTGGACGGATATATTTGGACACCGGAAAGGTTCTGGGAGAGTTTGGGAATATACCGGAGCTCCGGGAGGTTACCGGAACCCCCCGGGAAGTATATGGGCCTTATTGGGCCCATGTAGGATAAAGGGAGAAGGAGCAAGGGAAGGGGGCGCGCCCCCCCAAGCCCAATCCGAATTGGGGAGGGGGGCCGGCCCCCCCTTTCCTTTCTCCTTCCCCCTCTTCCTTTCATACTACTAGTACTCCTTCCAACTACTAGTACTCCTTCCTTCCCCCTCCAAATAAGATTAGGAAAAAGAGGGGAAACCTACTTGGAGTAGGTTTCCTCCTCCTATGGCGCGCCCCCTCCTTGGGCCGGCCACCTCCTCCCTCCCTCCTTTATATACGGGGGTAGGGGGGCACCCTAGAACACACAAGTTGATCATTGATCGTTCCTTAGCCGTGTGCGGTGCCCCCCTCCATGATATTACACCTCGGTCATATTGTAGCGGTGCTTAGGCGAAGCCCTGCGACAGGAGAACATCAAGATCGTCACCACGTTGTCGTGCTGACGGAACTCCCCCTTGGCGCCTCTACTGGATTGGAGATCGAGGGTGCGTCATCGAGCTGTACGTGTGTCAAGAACTCGGAGGTACCGGAGTAACGGTGCCTGGATCGGTTGAACCGGGAAGACGTACGACTACTTCCACTACGTTGTGTCAACGCTTCCGCTTCGGTCTACGAGGGTACGTAGACAGCATTCTCCCCTCGTTGCTATATCATCACCATGATCTTGCGTGTGCGTAGGAATTTTTTTGAAATTACTACGTTCCCCAACAGGTAGAGGGGGAGAAACATCGTATGATCCAACTATAATAGCAAAGCTGGCGGTACATCAAGATCGTGCCAAATCAAGAATACGAGAGAGAGAGAGAGAGAGATCAAACACATAGCTACTGGTACATACCCACAGCCCCGAGGGTGAACTACTCCCTCCTCGTCATGGAGAGCGCCAGGATGATGAAGATGGCCATCGGTGATGGATCCCCCCTCCGGCAGGGTGCCGGAACATGGTCCCGATTGGTCTTTGGTGGCTATAGGGGCTTGCGGCGGCGGAACTCCCGATCTTGGTTTTGTTCTGGAAGTTTGGGGATATATAAGAGGTGTTGGCGTCGGGAACAAGTCAGGGGGGGTCCACGAGGCAGCCACGAGGTAGGGGCCGTGCCCAGGGGGGGTAGGGCGTGCCTTCCACCCTCGTGGTGGCCTCGAGACTCTTCTGGTCCATCTCTGATGCTCCGTGGGCTTCTTCTGGTCCAAAAATAATCTCCGTAAATTTTCAGGTCAATTGGACTCCGTTTGATATTCCTTTTCTACGATACTCAAAAACAATGAAAAAACAAAAACTGGCACTGGGCTCTAGGTTAATAGGTTAGTCCTAAAAATCATATTAAATACTCCCTCTGTCCGATAATGTAAGACGTTTTTTGACACTACACTAGTGTCTAGTGTCAAAAAACGTCTTACATTATGGGACGGAGGGAGTAGCATATAAAACATCCAAGATGGATAATATAATAACATGGAACAATAAAAAATTATAGATACGTTGGAGACGTATCACTCCTCTCTTTGGTGGCGGTGACCCCTTGGCGATTAATTACCGGGCTTCTTTGGGCAGCCCATGACATATATAAGGAAGATCCCACAAGACTTGACACACAAGATGAGGACTCTTCTAAATCCTTGGCCTTTGGTACATTATACAAACCGAGGCTAGGCTAGTCGATAGAACATATTCGATAGATGAGATTCTTTCAGACATATGATCTCGAGGCAGATCAATTTGTACTATGTACCACATCCACAATCAATACAGTACAAGCAAGTAGTAAGGTTTCACCTCTTCGAGAGGGCCCAAACCTGGGGAAATACCGTGACCCTTATTTTGTCCTGTTACCATCTAACAAAGATCACCAGCTCGGGACCCCCTACCCGAGATCTGCCAAATTTAGCTCTGTCAGGCGGCACACCATCGAGCCCCCTCGGCCTCCGCTCCTTTCCTTCCTCCTTCCCATCATCGCTTTGTCATTCGTTCCCCTCCTCTGCCCGCCCCGGCTCCCATCTGCCGCCTAGACCCTCATCTTCGATGATGCCGCACCTTCCTAGCCGCACAACCTCCTTTCCTGTCACCCCTTTTCGGCTGCCTGCCCAGACCTCCCAGCCGTCCCCTCCTGCCGAATTTAGCCTACCTATCTTCTCCCCCCCCTTTGGTTCCTTCCAAGGGTGCCTTGCTCATGTTCCTCCCCTACTCCAAATCCTCACTTTCCCTTGCTCCCATTCCTCCCCCCTCTCCTTCCCTTGCTAATCATGGATCTGACTATGTGCAGGTTTATCTCTACGAGGAGGTGTTGAACGTTGGTGAATGAACATATGTATTGTATTATTAGATTGTGTGAATTTGATGCAGTGTGGGAATGCCGGTGAATTTGATGTACCATGAGGAGTTCAGGACGTTGATGCACTGTGAGGAGGAGGTGGTGAACAGATGAATGCTTGTGTGACATGGTGGTGAATATTGTATTATTAGATTGAATCATCCATGTATAGATTGATTGACCCATGGCTATTTTTGTGAATTGAGATTGCTGCTTTGAGGCACGTAAAACAAAGTACCATCTTCAATGTTACTTTCTCTGTCCAGTGTAAAAATGCTCTTATATTATGAGACAGTGTAAAAAATGCTCTTATATTATGGAACGGAGTTACACCAGGCTAGTGTAAAAATTGCTCTTATATTATGGGACGGAGGGAGCACTACGCAGTTCAATAATTTGTCATAAACAACATTTGATAGAAACATTACTGTGATTCCATAAGCCAACTAAATGAACAACCAGACAATTGAATTTGTATCCATGGCCATTACGAAGGTCTCCTTGTCGAATTGTTATTCCACCCAATTCAATATGAAGCCCTTCAACACAAACATCAAGCGCTTTTGGCATATTTTGGGAGATGAGCTGACTAAAGAAGTGCTTGATGCGATCAGTCATAAAAACATACCAGATGGATGGAATTCCACAAATGTTGTGCTAATCCCTAAGGTGGATAGCCCTGAGGTAATAACCCAATTCAGACCTATTAGCTTGTGTAATGTCGTTTATAAGATAGTTTCTAAAATGTTGGCCAACAGGCTTAAGAAAATCCTACCAGAGGTAATATCTCCTACCCAGAGTGCCTTTGTGCCAGGCAGGCTAATTACAGATAATGTGCTGGTAGCTTATGAGTGTTTCCATACAATTAAGAAAAAGTCACATGGCTCTAATGGTGTTTGTGCTGTAAAATTGGATATGATGAAAGCCTATGACAGAGTAGAGAGGGGCTTTCTGAGGCGGATGATGGAAAAGCTAGGATTTCATGCACAATGGGTTGAATTAATTATGGAGTGTGTTTCCTCTGTGAGCTATAGAATTAGATTCAATGATACAGAAACAGAAGAATTTACTCCAACTAGAGGATTGAGACAGGGAGATCCTTTATCCCCCTACCTGTTTTTGATTTGTTCTGAAGGGTTCTCAAGTATGCTGGCTCATGAGGAAGACATTGGTGGGACTGAAGGTATAAAAGTATCCAGAAACGCACCCTCTATTTCTCATCTATTGTTTGCCGATGACTCCTTGATTTTGATGAGAGCAACTGACCAGAATGCTCACACTTTGAAGAGGATTCTTGATACTTATTGTACTAGTTCAGGACAGAGAGTGAGTACCCCAAAATCAAGTATTTTCTTCAGCCCGAATACTAGAGTTAATACCAGGGAGAGTGTTTGTGGTATACTGGATATTTTAACTGAAGCTTTGTCAGATAAGTACCTTGGTCCGCCAAATATGGTTGGTGTGGACCGGAGCGATTGTTTCCAGCATCTAGTTGATAGAATTTGTCAGAGATTGAAGGGATGGAAAGAAAAGTTTCTATCAATTCAAGGTAAAGAAATTCTTTTGAAATCTGTAGCACAGGAAATTCCGTCTTACGCTATGTCAGGTTTAAGTTGCCTATAGGAATATGTAAATCAATCACCGATGAAATATCGGGTTTTTGGTGGGGAGATGGACAGGAAAAGAGGAAAATGCATTGGTTTGCGTGGTGGAAAATGTGTGTCACAAAGAAGAAAGGTGGATTGGGCTTTAGAGACCTTCACAGCTTTAATCTTGCTATGTTAGCAAAGCAGTGTTGGCGACTTCTTCAAAATCCGGACTCTTTGTGTGCACGAGTTTTGAGTGCAAAATACTACCCTAACGGGGACATCCTAAAAGTGGGACCGAAGAAAGGGTCTTCATTTACATGGCAAAGTATTTTAGCCGGGGTTCAGACTTTCAAAAGGGGCTGCATATGGCGAATTGGATCTGGCTCACACATCAATATTTGGGAAGATCCATGGATTCCATCTAGTGAGTCGAGAAAAATTATTATCCCTAGAGGAGGAATTATGTTAACAAAGGTGGCAGAGATTATTGATCCCCATACTGGACAGTGGGATGAGGCATTGTTGCGTAGTGTGTTCTCACCGGTTGATGTAGATAGAATATTACAGATTCCCCTACATGTTGAGGCAGTTGAAGATTTTTTAGCCTGGCACTTTACGAGGTCCGGAACCTTCTCTGTCCGCTTGGCATATCAGGTGGAGTTTGATCATCAGTTTGGACGTCATTACTCAAACTCGAATAGCCCAGGTACTGCTAACCTTAATATGGTTTGGAAAGATCTGTGGCAACTGCGGCTCCTGAGGAAAATAAAACATTTTGGTTGGAAAGTCCTAAAGGGGGTCTTGCCGTGCCTCGGCGTTCTGGCAGGTAGGCATATACCCTTGGTTCCGCAATGTCTGCTTTGCAAGATCGGATTAGAGGACATACAACACATGAAGGAAATATGCCCTAGAGGCAATAATAAAGTTATTATTTATTTCCTCATATCATGATAAATGTTTATTATTCATGCTAGAATTGTATTAACCGGAAACATAATACATGTGTGAATACATAGACAAACATAGTGTCACTAGTATGCCTCTACTTGACTAGCTCGTTTATCAAAGATGGTTATGTTTCCTAGCCATGGACAAAAGAGTTGTCATTTGATTAACAGGATCACATCATTAGGAGAATGATGTGATTGACTTGACCCATTCCGTTAGCTTAGCACTTGATCGTTTAGTATGTTGCTATTGCTTTCTTCATGACTTATACATGTTCCTGTAACTATGAGATTATGCAACTCCCGTTTACCGGAGGAACACTTTGGGTACTACCAAACATCACAACGTAACTGGGTGATTATAAAGGAGTACTACAGGTGTCTCCGAAGGTACATGTTGAGTTGGCGTATTTCGAGATTAGGTTTTGTCACTCCGATTGTCGGAGAGGTATCTCTTGGCCCTCTCGGTAATGCACATCACTATAAGCCTTGCAAGCAATGTGACCAATGAGTTGGTTACGGGATGATGCATTACGTAACGAGTAAAGAGACTTGTTGGTAACGAGATTGAACTAGGTATTGGATACCGACGATCGAATCTCGGGCAAGTAACATACCGATGACAAAGGGAACAACGTATGTTGTTATGCGGTTTGACCGATAAAGATCTTCGTAGAATATGTAGGAGCCAATATGGGCATCCAGGTCCCGCTATTGGTTATTGACCAAGAATAGTTCTAGGTCATGTCTACATAGTTCTCGAACCCGTAGGGTCCGCACGCTTAACGTTATGATGACAGTTTTATTATGAGTTTATAAGTTTTGATGTACCGAAGTTTGTTCGGAGTCCCGGATGTGATCATGGACATGACAAGGAGTCTCGAAATGGTCGAGACATGAAGATTGATATATTGGACGACTATATTCGGACACCAGAAGTGTTCCGGGTGATTTCGGAGAAAATCGGAGTGCCGGGGGGGTTACCGGAACCCCCCGGGAGAGTATTGGGCCTATGGGCCTTAGGGGAAAGGAGAGAGGGGCGGCCAGCATGGGCCGCGCGCCCCCTCCCCCCTCTGGTCCGAATTGGACTAGGAGGGGGGGCGGCGCCCCCCTTTCCTTCCCCCTCTCCCCCTTCCTTCCCCCTCCTAGTAGGAGTAGGAAAGGAGAAGTCCTACTCCTACTAGGAGGAGGATTCCTCCTCCCTTGGCGCGCCCAAAGGGGCCGGCCGGCCTCCCCCCTTGCTCCTTTATATACGGGGGCAGGGGGGCACCCCAGAGACACACAAGTTGATCTACGAATCGTTCCTTAGCCGTGTGCGGTGCCCCCCTCCATCATATTCCACCTCGGTCATATCGTCGCAGAGTTTAGGTGAAGCCCTGCGTCGGTAGAACATCATCATTGTCACCACGCCGTCGTGCTGACGGAACTCATCTCTGGAGCTCGGCTGGATCGAAGGCCGGAGATCGTCATCGAGCTGAACGTGTGCTGAACTCGGAGGCCCCGTACGTTCGGTGCTTAGATCGGTCGGATCATGAAGACGTACGACTACATCAACCGCGTTGTGCTAACGCTTCCGCTTACGGTCTACGAGGGTACGTGGACGAACACTCTCCCCTCTCATTGCTATGCCATCACCATGATCTTGCGTGTGCGTAGAATTTTTTTTGAAATTACTACGTTCCCCAACAGTGGCATCAGAGCCTAGGTTTTATGCGTTGATGTTATATGCACGAGTAGAACACAAGTGAGTTGTGGGCGATACAAGTCATACTGCTTACCAGCATGTTATACTTTGGTTCGGCGGTATTGTGAGATGAAGCGGCCCGGACCGACATTACGCGTACGCTTACGCGAGACTGGTTTCACCGTTACGAGCACTCGTGCTTAAAGGTGGCTGGCGGGTGTCTGTCTCTCTCACTTTAGTTGAACCGAGTGTGGCTACGCCCGGTCCTTGCGAAGGTTAAAACAGCACCAACTTGACGAACTATCGTTGTGGTTTTTGATGCGTAGGTAAGAACGGTTCTTGCTCAGCCCGTAGCAGCCACGTAAAACTTGCAACAACAAAGTAGAGGATGTCTAACTTGTTTTTGCAGGGTATGTTGTGATGTGATATGGCCAAGACATGATGCTATATTTTATTGTATGAGATGATCATGTTTTGTAACCAAAGTTATCGGCAACTGGCAGGAGCCATATGGTTGTCGCTTTATTGTATGATCTGCAAACGCCCTGTAATTGCTTTACTTTATCACTAAGCGGTAGCGATAGTCGTAGAAGCAATAGATGGCGTAAACGACAACGATGCTACGATGGAGATCAAGGTGTCGCCGGTGACGATGGTGATCACGATGGTGCTTCGGAGATGGAGATCACAAGCACAAGATGATGATGGCCATATCATATCACTTATATTGATTGCATGTGATGTTTATCCTTTATGCATCTTATCTTGCTTTGATTGACGGTAGCATTTTAAGATGATCTCTCACGAATTATCAAGAAGTGTTCTCCCTGAGTATGCACCGTTGCCAAAGTTCGTCGTGCCCAGACACCACGTGATGATCGGGTGTGATAAGCTCTACGTCCATCTACAACGGGTGCAGGCCAGTTTTGCACATGCGGAATACTCAGGTTAAACTTGACGAGCCTAGCATATGCAGATATGGCCTCGGAGCACGGAGACCGAAAGGTCGAGCGTGAATCATATAGTAGATATGATCAACATAGTGATGTTCACCATTGAAAACTACTCCATCTCACATGATGATCGGTTATGGTTTAGTTGATTTGGATCACGTGATCACTTAGATGACTAGAGAGATGTCTGTCTAAGTGGGAGTTCTTAAGTAATATGATTAATTGAACTTAAATTTATCATGAACTTAGTCCTGGTAGTATTTTGCAAATTATGTTGTAAGATCAATAGCTTGCGTTGTTGCTTTCATATGTTTATTTTTGATATGTTCCTAGAGAAAATTGTGTTGAAAAATGTTAGTAGCAATGATGCGGATTGGATCCACGATCTGAGGTTTATCCTCATTGCTGCACAGAAGAATTATGTCCTTAATGCACCGCTAGGTGACAGACCTATTGCAGGATTAGATGCAGACATTATGAACGTTTGGCTAGCTCAATATGATGACTACTTGATAGTTTAAGTGCACCATGCTTAACGGATTAGAATCAGGACTTCAAAGACGTTTTGAACGTCATGGACCATATGAGATGTTCCAGGAGTTGAAGTTAATATTTCAAGCAAATACCCGAGTTGAGAGATATGAAGTCTCCAACAAGTTCTATAGCTAAAAGATGGAGGAGAATCGCTCAACTAGTGAGCATGTGCTCAGATTGTCTGGGTACTACAATCGCTTGAATCAAGTGGGAGTTAATCTTCTAGATAAGATAGTGATTGACAGAATTCTCTAGTCACCATCACCAAGTTAATAGAACTTCGTGATGAACTATAGTATGCAAGGGATGATGAAAATGATTCCCGAGTTTTTCATGATGATGAAATCGATGAAGGTAGAAATCAAGAAAGAACATCAAGTGTTGATGGTTAACAAGACCACTAGTTTCAAGAAAAGGGCAAAGGGATAGAAGGGAACTCCAAGAAGAACGGCAAGTAAGTTGCTGCTCAAGTGAAGAAGCCCAAGTCTGGACCTAAGCCTGAGACTAAGTGCTTCTACTGCAAAGGGACAGGTCATTGGAAGCAGAACTACCCCAAGTATTTGGCGGATAAGAAGGATGGCAAAGTGAACAAAGGTATATTTGATATCCATGTTATTGATGTGTACTTTACTAATGTTTATAGCAACCCCTCGGTATTTGGTACTGGTTCAGTTGCTAAGAGTAGTAACTCGAAACGGGAGTTGCAGAATAAACAGAAACTAGTTAAGGGTGAAGTGACGATGTGTGTTGAAAGTAGTTTCAAGATTGATATGATCATCATCGCACACTCCCTATACTTTCGGGATTAGTGTTGAACCTAAATAAATGTTATTTGGTGTTTGCGTTGAGCATGAATATGATTTGATCGTGTTTATTGCAATACGGTTATTCATTTAAGTAAGAGAATAAACTGTTGTTCTGTTTACATGAATAAAACCTTATATGGTTACACACCCAATGAAAATGGTTCATTGGATCTCGATCGTAGTGATACACATATTCATAATATTGAAACCAAAAGATGCAAAGTTAATAATGATAGTGCAACTTATTTGTGGCACTGTCGTTTGGGTCATATCGGTGTAAAGCGCATGAAGAAACTCCATAAAGATGGATTTTCGGAATCACTTGGTTATGAATCATTTGATGCTTGCGAACCGTGCCTTTTGGGCAAGATGACTAAAACTCCGTTCTCCGGAACAATGGAACAAGCTACTGACTTATTGGAAATAATACATACCGATGTATACAATCCAATGAGTGTTGATGCTCGTGGCAAGTATCATTATTTTCTGACCTTCACAAGATGATTTGAGCAGATATGGGTATATCTACTTGATGAAACATAAGTCTGAAATAGTTGAAAGGTTCAAAGAATTTTAGAGTGAAGTGGAAAAATCATCGTAACAAGAAAATAAAGTTTTTGCGATCTGATCCCGGAGACGAATATTTGAGTTACGAGTTTGGTCTTCAATTAAAACAATGTGGAATAGTTTCACAGCTCACGCCACCTAGAACACCACAACGTTGTGGTGTGTCCGAACGTCGTTACCGCACTTTATTGGATATGGTGCGATCTATGATGTCTCTTACTGATTTACCAATATTGTTTTGGGGTTATGCATTAGAGACAGCTGCATTCACGTTAAAATGGCACCATCTAAATCTGTTGAGACGACACCATATGAACTGTGGTTTAGCAAGAAACCCAAGTTGTCATTTCTCAAAGTTTGGGGCTACGATGCTTATGTGAAAAAGTTTCATCCTGATAAGCTCAAACCCAAATCGGAGAAGTGCGTCTTCATAGAATACCCAAAGGAAACTGTTGGGTATACCTTCTATCACAGATCCGAAGGCAAGATATTTGTTGCTAAAAATGGATCCTTTCTAGAGAAGGAGTTTCTCTCGAAAGAAGTGAGTGGGAGGAAAGTAGAACTTGATGAGGTAACTGTACCTTCTCCCGAATTGGGAAATTGTTCATCACTGAAATCAGTTCCAGTGATTTCTACACCAATTAGTGAGGAAGCTAATGATGATGATCATGAAACTTCAGATCAAGTTACTACAGAACCTCGTAGGTCTTCCAGAGTAAGATCCGCACCAGAGTGGTGTAGTAATCATGTTCTGTAAGTCATGTTACTAGACCATGATGAACCTACGAACTATGAGGAAGCGATGATGAGCCCAGATTCCGCGAAATGGCTTGAGGCCATAAAATCTGAGATATGATCCATGTATGAGAACAAAGTATGGACTTTGATTGACTTGCTCGATGATCAGCAAGCCATGATAAATGAATGGATCTTCAAGAGGAAGACGGACACTGATAGTAGTGTTACTATCTACTAAGCTCGACTTGTTGCGAAAGGTTTTCAACAAGTTCAAGGTGTTGAATACGATGAGATTTTCTCACTCGTATCGATGCTTAAGTCTGTATAAATCATGTTAGCCGTTGCCACATTTTATGAAATCTGGCAAATGGATGTCAAAACTGCATTCCTTAGTGGATTTATTAAAGAAGAGTTGTATATGATGCAACTAGAAGGTTTTGTCAATCCTAAAGGTGCTAACAAAATGTGCAAGCTCCAGCGATCCATCTATGGACTGGTGCAAGCATCTCGGAGTTGGAATATACGCTTTGATAAGTTGATCAAAGCATATAGTTTTATATGGACTTACGATGAAGCCTGTATTTACAATAAAGTGAGTGGGAGCACTACAGCCTTTCTGATTAGTATATGTGAGTGACATATTGTCGATCAGAAATGATGTAGAATTTTTCTGCAAAGCATAAAGGAGTGTTTTAAAGGAGTTCTTTAAAAATAAAAGACCTCAGTAAAAGCTACTTACATATTGAGCATCAAGATCTATTGAGATAGATCAAGACGCTTGATAAGATTTTCAATGAGTACATACCTTAGCAAGATTTTGAAATAGTTCAAAATGGAACAGTCAAAGAAAGAGTTCTTGCCTGTGTTGCAAAGGTGCGAAATTGAGTAAGACTCAAATCCCGACCACGGCAGAAAATAGAAAAGAGAATGAAAGTCATTCCCTATGCCTCAGTCATAGGTTCTATAAAGTATGCTATGTTATGTACCAGACCTACTGTATACCTTGCTCTGAATTTGGCAAGGGAGTACAATAGTGATCTAGGAGTAGATCACTGGACATTGGTCAAGAATATCCTTAGTAAGGACTAAGGAGATGTTTCTCGATTATGGAGGTGATAAAAGAGTTTGTTGTAAAAGTTACATTAGTGCAAACTTTTACACTGATCTAGATGACTCTAAGTCTCAATCTGGATACATATTGAAAGTGGGAGCAATTAGCTAGAGTAGCTCCGTGCAGAGCATTGTGGACATAGAATATTTGCAAAATACATACGGCTCTCATTGTGACAGATCCGTTGACTAAACTTCTCTCACGAGCAAAACATGATCACACCTTAGTACTCTTTGGGTGTTAATCACATAAGCAATGTGAACTAGATTATTGACTCTAGTAAACCCTTTGGGTGCTGGTCACATGACGATGTGAAATATGGGTGTTAATCATATACAGATATGAATATTGGTGTTAAATCACATGGCGATGTGAACTAGATTATTGACTCTAGTGCAAGTGGGAGACTGAAGGAAATATGCCCTAGAGGCAATAATAAAGTTATTATTTATTTCCTCATATCATGATAAATGTTTATTATTCATGCTAGAATTGTATTAACCGGAAACATAATACATGTGTGAATACATAGACAAACATAGTGTCACTAGTATGCCTCTACTTGACTAGCTCGTTTATCAAAGATGGTTATGTTTCCTAGCCATGGACAAAAGAGTTGTCATTTGATTAACAGGATCACATCATTAGGAGAATGATGTGATTGACTTGACCCATTCCGTTAGCTTAGCACTTGATCGTTTAGTATGTTGCTATTGCTTTCTTCATGACTTATACATGTTCCTGTAACTATGAGATAATGCAACTCCCGTTTACCGGAGGAACACTTTGGGTACTACCAAACGTCACAACGTAATTGGGTGATTATAAAGGAGTACTACAGGTGTTTCCGAAGGTACATGTTGAGTTGGCGTATTTCGAGATTAGGTTTTGTCACTCCGATTGTCGGAGAGGTATCTCTGGGCCCTCTCGGTAATGCACATCACTATAAGCCTTGCAAGCAATGTGACCAATGAGTTGGTTACGGGATGACGCATTACGTAACGAGTAAAGAGACTTGCCGGTAACGAGATTGAACTAGGTATTGGATACCGACGATCGAATCTCGGACAAGTAACATACCGATGACAAAGGGAACAACGTATGTTGTTATGGGGTTTGACCGATAAAGATCTTCGTAGAATATGTAGGAGCCAATATGGGCATCCAGGTCCCGCTATTGGTTATTGACCAAGAATAGTTCTAGGTCATGTCTACATAGTTCTCGAACCCGTAGGGTCCGCACGCTTAACGTTACGATGACAGTTTTATTATGAGTTTATAAGTTTTGATGTACCGAAGTTTGTTCGGAGTCCCGGATGTGATCACGGACATGACGAGGAGTCTCGAAATGGTCGAGACATAAAGATTGATATATTGGACGACTATATTCGGACACCGGAAGTGTTCCGGGTGATTTCGGAGAAAACCGGAGTGCCGGGGGGGTTACCGGAACCCCCCGGGAGAGTATTGGGCCTATGGGCCTTAGGGGAAAGGAGAGAGGGGCGGCCAGCATGGGCCGCACGCCCCCTCCCCCCTCTGGTCCGAATTGGACTAGGAGGGGGGGCGGCGCGTCCTACTCCTACTAGGAGGAGGATTCCTCCTCCCTTGGCGCGCCCAAAGGGGACGGCCGGCCTCCCCCTTGCTCCTTTATATACGGGGGCAGGGGGCACCCCAGAGACACACAAGTTGATCTACGGATCGTTCCTTAGCCGTGTGCGGTGCCCCCCTCCACCATATTCCACCTCGGTCATATCGTCGCGGAGTTTAGGCGAAGCCCTGCGTCGGTAGAACATCATCATCGTCACCACGCCGTCGTGCTGACGGAACTCATCTTCGGAGCTCGGCTGGATCGGAGGCCGGAGATCGTCATCAAGCTGAACGTGTGCTGAACTCGGAGGCCCTGTACGTTCGGTGCTTGGATCGGTCGGATCGTGAAGACGTACGACTACATCAACCGCGTTGTGCTAACGCTTCCGCTTACGGTCTACGAGGGTACGTGGACGAACACTCTCCCCTCTCGTTGCTATGCCATCACCATGATCTTGCGTGTGCGTAGATTTTTTTTTGAAATTACTACGTTCCCAACAACACTGCCTTTTTACATGCGCATGGGCATCTGATGTTTGGTCTGAGTTAGGATTGCAAAATGATATTATAAAAGCCGTGCGGCAAGATCGATCTGGTTCTATAACTTTGGAAATTCTGGTCCGCATGCGTACCATGATTCATGAGCTGCCAATGGCTGAACTCATCTTGGTTGCGATATGGTTTATCTGGTGGCAGAGGCGCCAAGTAACTAATGGGGAGTCAGTCCAGACACCGGAAAAAACATCAATATCTATCCGAGTTTTAGCCACCAACTTCGTACGAGCCTACACACCAAATCAGCCGGTACGTACGATCAGTCATCAGTGGAAGAAGCCAGTGGAGGGAGCGGTAAAAGTTAATGTCGATGCATCATTCCATGCGGATAATTTTTCAGGAGCCTGCGGCGCTATTGCTCGTGATTATCGAGGCAATTTCTTGGCTGCAACTACTTGTGCAATACCGCATGTGTCTAGTGCAAGCTCTGCGGAATTGTTAGCTATCAGGTGTGGTCTGATCCTTCAGTGAATCTCGGATGCACTAAGCTTATTTTGGAGTCTGACTGTTCGACTGCTTTGGAGGCTATATCTGACCCAAACACATACATGGGAACTGATGTTCCAATAGTAGTAGAATGCTCTCTTATGGCCATGGAATTTAAAAGCATCAGTTTTACTCATTGTAGCAGAGAAGCGAATATGGTAGCGGATGGCTTAGCAAAGCATAGCTTTAGTCTTAGCAAGTCTGAAACTTGGGACGTTGTCCCGGACTTTATTCTGCATTCTTATGTAAATGATCTTGCTCTTATTTGATGAATAAAGTTTTAATGCTCAAAAAAACATCAAAGACAACATTAATGGAATTGCGGTTCCAACTAAAAAAAAGATTTTTTTTAATAAAAAAATATCCAGGAAACCCCATGAAGAAAACGCAAAGGCAGAGTCTCCGCAAGTCCTCCCACCCCCCACCCCACATCTATCCCCGCCCCGCCCGTCCCGGATCCACACCGCCGCCGCGATGCCGTCGTTCAAGGCCCCGGCGCCGGGCTTCTCCGTCCGCTTCAGCCCGTTCCACGAGCATCGCCTCCTTGCTGCCACCTCGCAGCACTTCGGTCTCGTCGGCAACGGCCACCTCCTGGTTCTCGACCTCTCCGCCGCCGGGCCCGGCGGGCCCGGCCTCACCCCGCTCTTCTCCTTCCCCACCTCCGACGCGCTCTTCGACTGCGCGTGGTCCGAGTCCCACGACTCCCTCTGCGCCGCCGCGTCGGGGGACGGCTCCGTCCGGCTCTTCGACGTCACGCTGCCGCCCGCGCAGAACCCCGTCCGCCTCCTCCGGGAGCACGCGCGGGAGGTCCACGGGATCGACTGGAACCCCGTCCGCCGCGACGCCTTCCTCTCCGCCTCCTGGGACGACACCCTCAAGCTCTGGTCCCCCGACCGCCCCGCCTCCGTCCGCACCTTCCGCGGCCACGAGTATTGCGTCTACGCCGCCGCGTGGTCGGCCCGGCACCCGGACGTCTTCGCGTCGGCGTCCGGCGACCACACGGCCCGCGTCTGGGACGTGCGGGAGCCGGGGCCCACCCTCGTCATCCCGGCCCACGACCACGAGGTGCTCTCCCTCGACTGGGACAAGTACGACCCGTCCATCCTGGCCACCGGCTCCGTCGACAAGTCAATCCGCATCTGGGACGTCCGCTCGCCGCAGGCGCCCCTCGCCCAGCTCGCGGGGCACGGGTACGCCGTCAAGCGCGTCAAGTTCTCGCCGCACCGGCAGGGCATGCTCATGTCCTGCTCCTACGACATGACGGTCTGCATGTGGGATTACCGGAAAGAGGACGCCCTGCTGCAAAGGTACGGCCACCACACCGAGTTCGTAGCCGGGATCGACATGAGCGTGCTCACCGACGGGCTGCTCGCCAGCACCGGCTGGGATGAGATGATCTACGTTTGGCCATTTGGGAGTGATCCCAGAGCAATGTAACACAACATATTTTGATAATCTGTATCATGTCTGTTGAGTCGATCTTACATTGGCTGTGATACATATGGAATGGAATGGAAGTAAACACCTGGTGAGTTGAAATTGGAATAATGATATTGTTGTTTGCTTCACAAACTGGTTAAGTTCTTTATGTGTTGACTGTTGAGTTGGACTGCCACATTGCAACCTGCTATTGCTAGTATGTTGAGATTTTTTATGTTGCCAAAGGAGGCACAAGGTTTTCATTTGGCTTCTGATCAACAAAAGACTGAATACTGGAGAGCTTCTTCTGAGGAAACCAGAGACCATCTTTTCTTCTAATGTCATTCTGCATCAATTTGCTGGAGATATTTATGTCCTGGTTGGAATCCTTCTCAGGGCTCGGTTCAGAGCAGCATTGAGCATTTCAAAGATCTGATAGGTGTGCCTGATTATTCATTTTGACTTGCTGGGCCATCTGGACTACATGAAATGATTTCATCTTCCAGAACAGTCAGCCAAGCCTCTACAGACGCAGAAGGAAATTTAAAGAGGAAATCAAGCTGCTGGTTCACAGAGCTAATTGGGAAGCATACTTTCAGCTTCCAATTGGATCTTTGCTTTCCATTAACTCAGTGGATTCACTCCTAGATAGGTTATGTTTGGTATATACATAGAGTAGGCTCTCATTTCTTTTACCTGTAATTTATATGGGGCGCGCTAGGCGTCGGTGTTGTTGCGGAATGAAATTTTGCAAGATGGTTGTTGTTGCGGAAGAAAATTTTGCAACATAGATGATGTTGCAGAAAAAAATTGGAGAATTTTTTTGTCTTCACTTTTTTGCAACATGGTATTGTTGCGGAAGAAAATTTTGCAACACAAATGATGTTGTAGAAATATTTGCATACTTTTTTCCGTCTTCATTTCTACAACATGGGTGTTGTTGCAGAAAGAATTTTTGCAACACAGATGATGTTGCAGGAAAAAAAATAGGCACACAAAGACACGTGTCGCCGGAGGAGGTGGCGGACGGTCGTGTGTGATCTGCTGGTTGAAATGAAGTGTTTACCAATTTATATGCCAAAGTCAATATCCGCCGGTTGAAATGAAGTGTTTCTCAATTTATATACCAAAGAAGTCAATATAAATACATGCAGTGGGAGTATACCACTGTTTTTCCGTCATTTTCTTATGACTGTTAGGGAAAAGGCATAGATCTGGATAGTTTTTCTTTTGCAGGGAACTTTAGAGAGCTTTATTAAACAAAGGCATTCGCTGAACAGTCAGCCATGAGGCTGCTGACCAGGAAACTAGGGGTGGAGTTCAGCCAGCTTTCAGTCACAGTAAGCGTACAGGCACGCTTTGCACACAAATGTGCATAGATCTGGATAGTGCCACGGGAGAAGAGAACTACGAGAAAAGCAACAACCATGGCGCCCACACATATACCCCTTCTTGTTGTTGAACCCACTCAGTACATGATGTGGGAGGGAGGGGGGGGGGGGGGGTCTGAATCCGCGAGAGCGGTGTTGCAAACTTTGGAAGCATCCGAGCGACACTAGGGATCCTCAAAATCCCAAGAGTAGCAAGCAATACGAAGAACTCTGGCATGGTGAAATCACGATCTAGTGTTTCTTTTTTTACTTTTTGCTATGAATCACACCCTTGTTCCATGCACAAGCCCTATAAATGGTATGATGTTCCTATCGACTCAATGATATGCAAACATAGCATGCAAATTGGAACACATTATCTTCTTCTATCCTTATTAAATTGCGTGTGTGTGTTGTGCGCGCACGTGTGTTTACAATCACGTTGGTTTCATTTGCTAAAACACATCCATACAACCACAAATACTATTAGCCCCCATAGTTGTAATTGTACGTCACTATTACCAAAATCCGCCTAACTATAGCAAACAAAGGATTAGGAATAAAATGACACATCCCATATTTAACATCAATACAACTTCCTCCTCTAAGCTTCTATTCTCCTCCCCAGTAGTTGTCAAACATGTTAGAAGTGTACCACCAACAATAGGGCCGACCTTCGACCCTCTGCGCATATACAAATGAGCCAGTGCCTCTCAACCTCTCCTCTCTCACGATAAGGCCCCGACCCAGACCTGGTTCCCCCACCCTCCATTTGTTGCTCCATTGGCGGGTTGGTGGTGGGAACCCTGATTTTGCGTGAGGTTAGAGTATGGTGTCATGGTGGCGCCGCTCAGATGGTGGTGGTCGTGTTGCATAGTCAAGGACACTAATGAGCTGGCGGGTTAGTGTCATTGTCAACAATATGCTCCATCATTTGCGTAGTCAAGGACACTGATGAACTGGTGGTGTAGCGCCGCTCAGATGGCTTGTTGCCGATGACCTCGTCCTGTGTGTAGACTATTCCCACCCGAGGGTGATCGCAAATCAGGTCAATGGTTCCCGTCGACGCAGATCAGGGCATGTCCCCTGCCAATTTGGATCCCCTCCTCCCCATCCCGCCACACGCAACGAGTGGCTACTACGACAACAATGAGGGATATGGTAGGCAACAAGTTGTTGCTCTTCTCACCTTTGTTCTCTTTGGTGGTGCGACAGACAGGCAAACAAACAACAACGAAGTAAGTCCAAAAGGATTTTCTCAGATTTAGATGCATTTCTACGTTTTCATAGGATATTTTTTGAATGTTTCCATTGTATTCCTTTTCCATAATTAATATAACCCAAATACTCCCTCTATAAACTTTTATAAGACAAAGCCAATCTTGATCGACATGGTATTGGATAATATGCCAGGCAGTCGAAGAATGCACCAATGAGGCGCAGAGACATAATCCATAAGCCATCAATCAGTTTCGCTATGAATGTAGAAACACATTTCACTAGTGCTATGCTATCAAATTTATAAGAACTGTTCATTGAACGTCACAAGTTACAACTGCAAAAGAATCAACAACCACACACAAATACACGACCCAATGGAACACAAGCTTTACTCCGCGCCTCAACTGAAACCAAAAGGCAAACAACTGAATCACTACAAGCTTACACGTGTACCAGAGTTGAATCTTGATATAAGATGGCCATACAATCACAGCGTTTCACCCTGCTCCCGTGCCACGGAAGTTGAAAGGATGGCAAGGCTGTTGTTTAAGAACGTGAGCGCGGATTCACAGTCTGAAATGATTTTTGTGACGGATGAAGGCTCACTTGAATTTGAAAGTGAGCCAGCTGCCATTGCTGTATATGAATCTCGCAGGCTCCTCAGATTCCCAAGGAACTGCACATCACAAACAAACACTCAAGTCAAAGCATGTTTTGTATGAGTACGGTTGATGCTGTGAGCACTTAGCCAGAGCATGCTAACTACTTGAAAGGACATGAATTACCACAAGAGCTGTAAAAGTTTGAAAGAAGAGGTGGTATTATTGTAAATAGATGACACAGTGTAATTCTACATAAAGCTATACCATGTTATCTTATACTACTCCCTCTGTCCGGAAATAAGTGACACTTATTTTAGTTCAAATTGGTAGTACTTTTTTGGAGATACATTTCATAGAGCAGACTACAAGGACCACTTACTAAACAGAAACTTCCAGGCTTAGATATATGAAGCTAGCCAGATTTGTTTTAGAATTTATAGCAGGGTGTTTAATTCCTGTAGACTAGAGTTCACAAGATAATATTGCCGGCCATCAGTATTTCAAAAATAACACCAATAAGGTTTAGTACGGAGACTAATTTTGAGTTTGACAGGAAAAAACAAACATCTGTCCTCAGGACAATAAATTGCCTATAAGAATTAAAAAGTTCACTGAAACTTGAAAGAGATGTCATAAAACTATGACAGTATTATGACATACTGAGTGCCTATTGACAAATGAACTTTTACTATTTTCATCCCATCAAAAGTTCAAATAACCAGATCATGACATGTAGGTCAGAGATAGACAAGAAATTCAAATGAGCAACAAAGTGACCAATAAACAACAACAACAACAACAACAACAACAAAGCCTTTAGTCCCAAGCAAGTTGGGGTAGGCTAGAGGTGAAACCCATAAGATCTCGCAACCAACTCATGGCTCTGGCACATGGATAGCAAGCTTCCATGCACCCCTGTCCATAGCTAGCTCTTCGGTGATACCCCAATCCTTCAGGTCTCTCTTAACGGACTCCTCCCATGTCAAATTCGGTCTCTCTTAAGTGACCAATAAACGAATAAAAAAAATTAGATAGTACCTTTAAAAGTGTGTTATAAGCCTCTAACAAGCGGTTAGCAGCTGGACCAAACCCATGCAACTGTGGCACCTCCATCATGTGGGTCCAAGGATGAATTTCCTACAATGACAAATAACTTCTATCATCTAACAACTCAAAAACACATGGAAAATGATAATCAGAAGTACATACGATATTCATGTCAAGGTTGCTTGTCTGGAATATAAAGAGGAGATACAGGGAGAAAATTACATAACGATGCATAAGATATTCACCTTAGTGTATATCATATTGAAGGATTTTACTGTTTCAAGAAATGATTGCAAATGTTCCCTCAACTTCAACTCTGTCTCGGCATAGTCTTCATTCGGATTATAGTCATACTGGGCAGCAGAGACCACTGTTAGCGCAAATAGCATACTGCAGGGTACTGTCAACAAACTAACTAACATGATATGCATGGGAATTTCAGATAGAAGTGTATAAATTGATTTCAAATATATGATCACAACTGTACGAATACGGAAGTAGGATTCAGTGCTGAGTTTATATACCTTTGAGGCTAGCTCCTGCACCATCTGTTGCAGATTTGACATCTTTTTGGTATACTCAGAGAGCTTCAACTCTAGTTCTGCTATATCAGGCCTGCAAAACGATAATTTAACTCAGTGAAATAGTGTTGGTTCTTGAAATTGCTAGTCAACTGGGGGTCACAAGACGGCAACATAGATTCATACCATTTAAGGAAATATGGGTGCTATAAATCTGCGCTTTCTAAATAATACAATTGACAAGAATATCATGGGTGCACTTACAGGGGATAAATCGATTGTATTTGGACATCTGCAGGAAAAAGCTTGCACTCCTCTGAAAAGATTTGCGCCTGTTTCTCAGCAATGGAATCTACAAGTTGTACATCCTTTGCCAACTGCTCATCAACACTACCAGGGAGCAATTTGTCAGATAATTTATGTATCAGATGCCCTAATACTGAGGTTAAAACAGCATCTAATACTTTCGGTACAATGAAGTGCATTTTGCATCAAATATTCCTTTCTGTTTACAGTGCTGGAAAATGTTTAACTGAAATAGCTACCGATTATTAGTGACTAATGCTTTTGTATAATCAGCACAGCAAAAGTATACCATAGACAGTAAAGTGTAAACTAACCTCCACTCTGGATTGTCGGCGTAGCAGCTAGCTTCCACCAAGTCAACAATTAGACGGAGGAGCTCCACCCGCTCGTCGTAGCTGCCCCTGCCCTGCAACACCACAAAAGATGACGCACGCTGAATCTGAGTTTGCAGTTCTCACCAGAACAGAGATCTGTGTGCAACAAAAGCTAATACTCAACAAACGTAGGCCTCGTAGCACAAAGAGCTGCATTCCTCTCACCTGAATCGCCTCAGTGTCGACCGAAGGCGTGATACCGAGGAAATTCGCGATCTCCGCCAAGTCTGCAGAACGCACATCAGCAGCAGACACAAGCAAGCATCCCCAATTCAGCGCGGCGAAACGAGGGCCAGAAACCTTACGCTGGATCCTGCTGTTCTCCTCGTCGCGGTCGAGGCTGTCCCCCTGCCAGTTCTGCTGGGTGAACGGCGATCTGTCGCCCAGCAGCCTCCGGACCACAGCAGCAGCAGCAGGTCAGCAAACGAAACCCTCAATTTCGGAAACCCTACGAGCCCCAGAACCCGTCCCGGAACACACGGCCGAGGACGGGCGGGCGGAAATGCGGGGGCGGGCGGTGGCGCACGTACCGGAAGAAGAGCCACTCGAGGAGGCGGTAGCGCTCGACGCCGGCGAAGAGGAGCGACTGCGCGGGCGCGCTGGCGCGCGGGTAGGCCAGCACCGCCAGCTTCCGCTGGATCTCCTCCATCTGCTTCGACGCCATGGGGGAATCAATCCCCCGCTCGCGACGGCCGGCCGGCTTGGTGGTGGTTGGGCTGTGGGGATCGAGCCGACGGGGGACGGCCCAGCGAGCGAGATGGATGACGTTACGCTCGGGGCATTTCTTTTCCTCTCTCTACTAGATTTATTTTCGTTTCAAATTTCGAAGGATCGGGTTCTCTCGTCTCTCTCTACTCGGGGTGGGGCCCGCGTGTCGGGTTCTAGGCCCGGAAAGCAACAAGCGAGCGGTCCAATCCAGGCGGCCGACGAAGAGGGGGGAGGGGGCTAGCCGGCTAGCGTGTGGACGGGTGCGGCTCTCGGCTCGCCACGACGCCCCCACCCCATGCCGCCGCCCCGCCGCGCCGGCGCGGGCGACACGAGCGCCTTCTTCGCGGCGACGCTGGTGCTGTGGGCCGTGTCGGTGGGGTTCGAGATCGGCGCCCGGGGCCGCCGCGAGCTGGCCGCCGTGGCCGCCGGCTTCGCCTTCTTCCAGGCCGCCAACACGGCCGTCCGCGCCGCGGTCTCCCGCGACCCGCTCTTCGTCAACACCGCCGTCTCGCTGCTCCACTCCTCCCTCACCTCCGCCTCAGGTCCGCCCCCTCCCTCTCTCCCTCCCCCCCTCTACGAACCCTCGCATTTCGTCCCGTCGCTTTTCCCGTACACGCGCTTTGGGTTAATCGCGTAGTAGAAGAAAACGTACGCCTAGTTGACTTCCAGCGTTGCGCGCATTTGGTGGGGATAGAGAGGGCGCGGCAGATTAATCAGCCGGTGAACCTGTTGATGCTTTGATGCAATTTGTTGGGCCCTGGATGTTCCGAGGGCAGCATGAGCTATGTACTCCTTAAGAGTTTTAGTGTTGTTATATAGTTACCGGTACTGCTACCTTGTGCTGTCGAGAATTGTCTCCATTTGAGCTTTGATTTGTTGAAATTGTGCAGGATTTCTCAAAGCCCATATTGCTTGCTACCTTGCTGTTTATAGTATGTTCGGCTTCTAGAGGTTCCGAGGTTGTATGGTTCCAATTTCCAAGTAAATGTAGCAGGCTGGCAGCAATGCATATGCCTTGCGTGCAAATGCTCTCATGTTTTTCATACAAAATTGCCAACCCTTAAAAAGAATGGTGATGGCATAAAGTATGTTTAGAAGAGTTCACCAGTTAAGCACCAAATATCTCCATTTTGTCTGCTAGTTGGGTGGAAAATCAGCACCTAGTGCCTAAACGCCAATTAGGTGGGCAACTAGGAGGGATAAATTGGCTAGCAGGAAGGGTGTCACCTAGTGCCTGGGGGCCCTCTAGGTGCACTAGGCGGCTGATTTTTTAGAACACTACCTTTCTCAAACATTACTTTTCGTGTACCACTTTTTTGCACGTACTTATTGCCAGTAAATCCATCGCACATGATTGACAATACCTAAGCAAACAAGTGATAGAAATGGAAATTTTATATCCTGGATGGTCGGATATGTGCCATTAGATTTAGTGGTGCTGTTGTTTCTGTCAAGATAGTTAGGAAGTTGTAGAGCATTACCTCTGCAGTATGTAAAACTGTTGATCCTTCTTTTAAATGGATGGCTCGTAGGTGTAATGCATATTCTTGAAAGCTTACTATGTCTTTTTTTTGGTAAATATTTTATCTCTTTAGTTTGTTCCATCGATGCTGCCATATGTTATTGAATTCTTAGGCTTGTTGATCGACTCTATCTCACTCCTATCTCGATTTGCAGTTATCTTTGTTCTATTGTGCCAATGGCGTACCAAGGGCCTTGAGAACATGTTTCAGCATGAAGAATTAGTTGGTAGCAGTTGGATTGGAGCATATTCTGCTCTGTGCTTTTCATGTGGCTACTTTGCTTATGACCAATTGGATATGCTCCGCTACCGGCTGTACAGTGGATGGATTCCTGGGATTCTGATGCATCACCTTATTCTGCTTATTTGCTTTACGCTAGCTCTGTATCGGAATGTGACAATCAACTACCTAATTCTCACTCTTCTATGCGAGGTACATACATATATCTTTTCTCATATTTTCTGGCATTTAATTTTGTTGACAAATTTGGTTTACTTGGTCACTTCAAATAGTTTTTTGTCTTATCATTTGCCATGGGGACGGGGTTACTATTTACCCAGTTGTTGAGGAATAGGTGTGTACTCCTTAAGAGAGAAATCCTTTCCTTTGCACTTATAAATTGCATTGCACCTAAATTGTGACCAACAGACCATCTTCGTGGCCTGTGATGTAACTCAGTACACTAGCATTGCCTTTCCAACTCAGGATTGCGAGCTGCTGTCACAAGCATGACCATAGTCAGTAGATGGCCACATTAATAAGTTGTAGCCGAAACTTTATTGCAGTAAACCTTTTGCCAATGATAATACAAAGAGAACATAGAGAAGACCTTTCACTTTATCAGTACAATTTGAAACAAATGACATGGGAGGCCCATTCTGTATGGCCTTGAAGGCTAACTGTTTTGATTGCCCAGCTGGGATTTAAACCACTCGATAGTGGCCTTTTCAGTTCCTTCTTCATGTTCACTAACATTGCTAGAATACAATCTTTTGAGTTCTTGCACGGGTCGGCGCATCACATTGCTAGAGCCTAGAATTGAATATTACTGAGGCAATCATGTCTTGTTTTAAGAACACGGTATTGAAATAATTAGTTCAGTTCAGTCTCCACCGTAATCAGTAGATAGGTGTACAATTGGAGTATACACTTTTCTTGTGAGTATTTGTATGGTCTGCGTATATTTTACCAAGGAAATACTGATCAGCAAAAATAGGAGTACATTCTACCCTAGAAACACTAAATGTCAGCTGAAAAATCGCGAGTAGATATATTTCCTGAATACTGAAAGCCTGAAAAAAATGCGAGTACATTGTACCATGGGAATACTAAAATGTCAGCTAAAAAAAGTAGGTCTCGCCGGGATTCGAACCCAGGTCGCCAGATTCAAAGTCTGGAGTGCTAACCACTACACTACGAAACCATTTGTTGAGTGTGGTACACTGATGGTTATATTTCTGTCATTTGGCTTACAGCCAAAATATTTTCATTTACTTGATGGTTCCTGTTAAATTTCTTTCTCTTTTTTGGATTTACTTCCATTTGCCACTTGACAGCTACATGTAGCAAGTAATATCCGACAAATAATTTAGTTTAATTTATTTTTTCAATTCATTTTAGCCAAAGGCTCAATTGCATGGGTATGATAATTTTGTCTCATTGAGCTGCTATTAGGATTTACTAGGTGTTTAGTGTTTGTTTGGTGTTCTTTCTCTTGTTCTTCGTTACGCTTCAAGGATATATTATGCACTTAAGAACACACAACATATGAGAGGAGATGCATTGGGACAAAAATTGGATAACAAATGTATAAAGCTTCAACATGATTAGCCAGTGGTGGATTTTCCACAACTTGTTCTATAGCACCTTAAAAGATAAGCACATGGCAAAAGCATTGTTACTATTAGTACCATCCTTGTCGTTGTCGGGTCTCCCTTCTTACATGTCTCTGATATGGCGATATCTCACTTCTATGGTCTGTAGTTGTACCCCCTCCCCCTCCCCCTTCCATGGAGCTCATCGCCTAACCCCCATCATATCTCATCTTACCGCTCTCTGACTATCCTAGGATTAAATCTGCGTTCAACTTGTTCGTCCCCTTCGACAATTTCACAACAGAGGTAATGCCGACTTACCAACTAAGTTGTAGCCCAAACTTTGTTGCAGTAAACCTGTTTGTGGAACGATGATACATTGAGAACATAGAGAAGACATTTCCCTTTATCCTTACATTACAAGTAATGTGGTCAGCACTCAATATGACCTTGGCTAATTGTTTTGATTGTCCATCTTGGCTTTCGATCACTCGTTATTGGCCATGCAGTTTCTTCGTCATCTCCATGCACATTTGCTAGAATACAAGGTTTTGAGTTTTTGTACGTTTCTGCATCACATTGCTAGAACAGAATATCAATGAGTCATTGATGTCCCATTTTAAGAACAAGGGTATAAGCATCTATTGAAACAAGTAGTTCAGTTCAGTCTCGACCGTAAGCAGTCGGGAAGTGGTACATTTGGTTGCCGCGTCTAATCTGAAGTTAGCAAGTATAGGTAATGTCCCTTTCTTGATAGTGTACTCTAAATTTTGGCGAGGTTATAGTCACACCAATGTAAATCAGAAGGCAGAGATATGTTTCAAGTGTTATTAGCCTCTAGTCTGAGTATCTGTACCATGGATGGTCTGGGTACATTGTACCTGGGAAATATTAAATATCAGCAAAAATATGAGTACATTCTACCCTGGAAACACTAAATGTCAGCTACAAAGTTGCAAGTCAATATTTTTCTCAAATGCTAAATGCCACAAAAAATGTGAGTATATTGTACCATGGAAAACTAAATTGCCAGCTAAAAAAGTAGGTCTCGCCGGGATTTGAACCCAGGTCGCCAGATTCAAAGTCTGGAGTGCTAACCACTACACTACGAAACCATTTGTTGAGTGTGATCCACCAATTGTTATATTTGTGTCATTTGGCTTACAGACAAAATATTGTCTTTAGGCGGCGCTTCATGTTAAATTTCCTCTGCCTTTTTGGACTTGCTTCCGGGTGCCACTTGGCAGCAAAATGGAGGAAGGCATACCTGATGAATGACTTGTTTTATTTTATTTTTCAATTCATTTTAGCCAAGGGCTCCATTGCATGAGTACGGTCTTTTGTCTCTTTGGGTTGCTATAAGGGTTTTCTAGGTGCTTGATGTACGATAATTTGGAAAAAGTGACGTGGTCGGTCCATTCGTTATGACCTTGAAGGATAATTGTTTTGATGGGCCAGCTGTGCTGTCAACCACTCGGTAGCGGCCATTGCAGTTGCATCTTCATTTTCACTCACATTGCTAGAATACAAGATTTTTAGTTATTGTACGGGTCTGCATCACATTGCTAGAATAGAATATTAATGAGCTTCTTTTGCGGGTAGATGAGACGTTGATGTCCGTTTTAAAAAACAAGGGTATACACATCTATGGAAATAGGTAGTTCGTACATTTGTTGCAGCTACTAATCTGAAGTTAGTAACTATAGGTACTAAATGTGCCTTTTTTGATGATGTACTGTAATTTTTTGGCGAGGTTATCACATGAATGTAAATCAGAAGACCGAGGTATGTTTCAAGTGTTCTTAGCCTCTAGACTATGAGTATCTGTACCATGGAACATCTGGGTACATTGTACTAGGGATATACTAAATGTTAGAAAAATAGGAGGCACATTCTACCCCGGAAACACTAAATGTCAGCTAAAAGATTGGGAGTCGATATTTTTCCCGACACTAATATGTCATAAAAAATTGTGAGCACATTCTATGCAAATACTATATTGCAAGCTAAAAAAGGTCTCGCCGGGATTTGAACCCAGGTCTCCAGATTCAAAGTCTGGAGTGCTAACCACTACACTACGAAACCATTTGTTGAATGTGACCCACTAATGGTTATATTTCTATCATTTGGCTTACAGACAAAATATTTTCCTTTACTCGATGGTTCCTGTTAAATTTCCTTCTGTCCTTTCGGCCTTGCTTGCGTTTGCCACCTTGCAGTTAAATGGAGCAAGGAATATCCAATGATACCTTATTTTATTTTATTTTGGTAAGGTTATAGTCACACCAATGTAAATCAGAAGACAGAGGTATGTTTCAAGTGTTATTAGCCTCTAGATTGTGAGTATTAGTATACCATGGTAGGTCTCTATACATTGTACCAGGCAAATACTGAATGTCGACAAAATTAAGAGTACATTCTACCCTGGAAACACTAAATGTCAGCTAAAAGTGCGTGAGTCGATATTTTCCCCGAATAGTAAACTGTCATAAAAAATGTGAGTTCATTGTAGCATGGAAATCTTAAAATGCCAGCCAAAAAACTAGGACCCAGGTCGTCAGATTCAAAGTCTGGAGTGGTAACCACTACACAATGAAACCATTTATTGGGTGGGACTCACTGATGGTTATATTTCCGTCATTTGCATTACAGACGAAATATTTTCCTTTACTCGATGGCTTGTGTTAAGTTTCCTTCCTATTTTCTGTACTTGCTTCCATTTGCAACTTTGGAGCTTAATGGAGCTAGGAGTATCCGACAAATAACTATTTTCAAAATTCATTTTAGCCAAGAGCTTCATTGCGTGGGTACCATAATTTTGTCTCATTGAGCTGCCATTAGGATTTACTAGGTGTTTGAGGTACGATAATTTGGAACAAGTAATATGGTCACTCCATTCAGTATGACCTTGAAGGATAATTGTTTTGATTGCCAGTTGTGCTTTCAACTACTCGCTAGTGGCCATTGCAGTTCCTTCATGTTCACTCACATTGCTAGAATACAATATTTTGAGTTCTTGTATGGGTCTGTATCACATTGCTAGAATAGAATATCAATGAGGCATTGATGTCCCCTTTTAAGAATAAGAGTAGACGCATCTATGGAAATGGGTAGTTCAGTCTCCACCATAAGCACTGGGGAGGGGGTGCGTTTGGTTGCAGATACTAATCTGAAGTTAGTAACTATAGGTACTGAATGTGCCTTTTTTGATGGTGTACTGTAAATTTTGATGAGTTATAGTCACACCAATCTAAATCAGAAGACCGAGAATATTCCAAGTGTTCTTAGCCCCTGCCCCCTGGACTGTAAGTATCTGTACCATGGAAGGTCTTGGTACATTGTACTAGGGAAATACTAAATGTCAACAACAATAGGAGTACATTCTACCATGGAAACGCTAAATGTCAGCTAAAGGATTGCGAGTCGATATTTTTCCCGAATACTAAAATGTCATAAAAAAAGTTGAGTTCATTGTAGCACAGAAATACTAAAATGCCAGCCAAAAAAGTAGGTCTCGCCGGGATTCGAACCCAGGTCGCCAGATTCAAAGTCTGGAGTGCTAACCACTACACTACGAAACCATTTGTTGAGTGTGACCCGATGATGCTTATATTTCTGTCATTTGGCTTGCAGACAAAATATTTTCTTTTACTCGATGGTTCCTGTTAAACTTTCTTCTGTTTTTTCGGACTTGCTTGCTTTTGCCACCTTGCAGCTAAATGGAGCAAAGAATATCCAATGATTATGTTATTTTATTTTTTTCCTGGAAACAGCCTCTTACAGAAATGTAGGGAAAGGCTGCGTACTATAGACCCAAAGTGGTCGGACCCTTCCCTGGACCCTGCGCAAGCGGGAGCTACATGCACCAGGTTGCCCTTTTTTATGTTATTTTATTTTTTGAAATCATTTTAGCCAGGTGTTCCATTGCGTGGGTCAATAATTTTTTCTCATTGACCTGTATTAGGATTTAATAGGTGTTTGAGGTACGATAATTTGGAATAGGTAATTTGGTCGCACCATTCAGTATGACCTTTGGAAGGATAATTGTTTTGATTGGCCAGCTTGCTTTCTTCCAATAGCCAGTGGCTGTTGCAGTTCCTTCTCAAGTTCACTCGCATTGCTAGAATACAATATTTTGAGTTCTTGTTCAGTCTCTACCGTAAGCAGCGGGGAAGGGGTGCCTTTGGTTACAGTGACTAATCTGAAGTCAGTAACTATAGGTACTGAATGTGCCTTTTTTGATGGTGTACTGTTAATTTTGGTGAGGTTATAGTCACACCAATCTAAATCAGAAGACCGAGGTACATTCCAAGTGTTCTTAGCCCCTAGACTGTAAGTATCTGTATCATGGAAGGTCTTGGTTCATTGTACTAGGGAAATACTAAATGTCAACAACAATAGGAGTACATTCTACCATGGAAACGCTAAATGTCAGCTAAAAGATTGCGAGTCGATATTTTCCCCGAATACTAAAATGTCATAAACAAAAAGTTGAGTTCATTGTAGCATGGAAATACTAAAATGCCAGCCAAAAAAGTAGGTCTCGCCGGGATTCGAACCCAGGTCGCCAGATTCAAAGTCTGGAGTGCTAACCATTACACTACGAAACCATTTGTTGAGTGTGACCCAATGATGCTTATATTTCTGTCATTTGGCTTGCAGACAAAATATTTTCTTTTACTCGATGGTTCCTGTTAAACTTTCTTCTGTTTTTTCGGACTTGCTTGCTTTTGCCACCTTGCAGCTAAATGGAGCAAAGAATATCCAATGATTATGTTATTTTATTTTTTGAAATCATTTTAGCCAGGTGCTCCATTGCGTGGGTCGAATAATTTTTTCTCATTGACCTGTATTAGGATTTAATAGGTGTTTGAGGTACGATAATTTGGAATAGGTAATTTGGTCGCTCCATTCAGTATGACCTTTGAAGGATAATTGTTTTGATTGGCCAGCTTGCTTTCTACCACTAGTCAGTGGCTGTTGGAGTTCCTTCTCAAGTTCACTCGCATTGCTAGAATACAATATTTTGAGTTCTTGTTCAGTCTCTACCGTAAGCAGCGGGGAACGGGTGCCTTTGGTTACAGTGACTAATCTGAAGTCAGTAACTATAGGTACTGAATGTGCCTTTTTTGATGGTGTACTGTTAATTTTGGTGAGGTTATAGTCACACCAATCTAAATCAGAAGACCGAGGTACATTCCAAGTGTTCTTAGCCCCTAGACTGTAAGTATCTGTATCATGGAAGGTCTTGGTTCATTGTACTAGGGAAATACTAAATGTCAACAACAATAGGAGTACATTCTACCATGGAAACGCTAAATGTCAGCTAAAAGATTGCGAGTCGATATTTTCCCCGAATACTAAAATGTCATAAACAAAAAGTTGAGTTCATTGTAGCATGGAAATACTAAAATGCCAGCCAAAAAAGTAGGTCTCGCCGGGATTCGAACCCAGGTCGCCAGATTCAAAGTCTGGAGTGCTAACCATTACACTACGAAACCATTTGTTGAGTGTGACCCAATGATGCTTATATTTCTGTCATTTGGCTTGCAGACAAAATATTTTCTTTTACTCGATGGTTCCTGTTAAACTTTCTTCTGTTTTTTCGGACTTGCTTGCTTTTGCCACCTTGCAGCTAAATGGAGCAAAGAATATCCAATGATTATGTTATTTTATTTTTTGAAATCATTTTAGCCAGGTGCTCCATTGCGTGGGTCAAATAATTTTTTCTCATTGACCTGTATTAGGATTTAATAGGTGTTTGAGGTACGATAATTTGGAATAGGTAATTTGGTCGCTCCATTCAGTATGACCTTTGAAGGATAATTGTTTTGATTGGCCAGCTTGCTTTCTACCACTAGTCAGTGGCTGTTGGAGTTCCTTCTCAAGTTCACTCGCATTGCTAGAATACAATATTTTGAGTTCTTGTTCAGTCTCTACCGTAAGCAGCGGGGAAGGGGTGCCTTTGGTTACAGTGACTAATCTGAAGTCAGTAACTATAGGTACTGAATGTGCCTTTTTTGATGGTGTACTGTTAATTTTGGTGAGGTTATAGTCACACCAATCTAAATCAGAAGACCGAGGTATATTCCAAGTGTTCTTAGCCCCTAGACTGTAAGTATCTGTACCATGGAAGGTCTTGGTTCATTGTACTAGGGAAATACTAAATGTCAACAACAATAGGAGTACATTCTACCATGGAAACGCTAAATGTCAGCTAAAAGATTGCAAGTCGATATTTTCCCCGAATACTAAAATGTCATAAAAAAAAGTTGAGTTCATTGTAGCATGGAAATACTAAAATGCCAGCCAAAAAAGTAGGTCTCGCCGGGATTCGAACCCAGGTCGCCAGATTCAAAGTCTGGAGTGCTAACCACTACACTACGAAACCATTTGTTGAGTGTGACCCAATGATGCTTATATTTCTGTCATTTGGCTTGCAGACAAAATATTTTCTTTTACTCGATGGTTCCTGTTAAACTTTCTTCTGTTTTTTCGGACTTGCTTGCTTTTGCCACCTTGCAGCTAAATGGAGCAAAGAATATCCAATTATTATGTTATTTTATTTTTTGAAATCATTTTAGCCAGGTGTTCCATTGCGTGGGTCGAATAATTTTTTCTCATTGACCTGTATTAGGATTTAATAGGTGTTTGAGGTACGATAATTTGGAATAGGTAATTTGGTCGCTCCATTCAGTATGACCTTTGAAGGATAATTGTTTTGATTGGCCAGCTTGCTTTCTACCACTAGTCAGTGGCTGTTGGAGTTCCTTCTCAAGTTCACTCGCATTGCTAGAATACAATATTTTGAGTTCTTGTTCAGTCTCTACCGTAAGCAGCGGGGAACGGGTGCCTTTGGTTACAGTGACTAATCTGAAGTCAGTAACTATAGGTACTGAATGTGCCTTTTTTGATGGTGTACTGTTAATTTTGGTGAGGTTATAGTCACACCAATCTAAATCAGAAGACCGAGGTACATTCCAAGTGTTCTTAGCCCCTAGACTGTAAGTATCTGTAACATGGAAGGTCTTGGTTCATTGTACTAGGGAAATACTAAATGTCAACAACAATAGGAGTACATTCTACCATGGAAACGCTAAATGTCAGCTAAAAGATTGCGAGTCGATATTTTTTCCCGAATACTAAAATGTCATAAAAAGAAGTTGAATTCATTGTAGCATGGAAATACTAAAATGCCAGCCAAAAAAGTAGGTCTCGCCGGGATTCGAACCCAGGTCGCCAGATTCAAAGTCTGGAGTGCTAACCACTACACTACGAAACCATTTGTTGGGTGTGATCCACTGATGGTTATATTTCTGTCATTTGCCTTACAGACAATATTTTTCTTTACTCGATGGTTTGTGTTAAATTTCCTTCCCTTTTTTTGGACTTGCTTCCCTTTGCATATTTGGAGCTTAATGGAGCTAGGAATATCCGACAAATACCTTTTTTTTTAATTTAGCCAAAGGCTTCACTGCATGGTTACCATAATTTTGTCTCATTGAGCTGCTATTAGGATTTACTAGGTGTTTGAGCTGCGTTAATTTGGAACAAGTAATATGGTCGCTCCATTCTGTATGACCTTGAAGGATAATTGCTTTGATTGGCCAGCTGCGCTTTCAACCAGTTGCTAGTGGCTATTGCAGTTTCTTCTTCATGTTCACTCACATTGCTAGAAAACGATATTTTGAGTTCTTGTACTGCATCACATTGCTAGAATAGATTATTGATGAGGCATTGATATCCCATTTTGAAAACAAGGGCATACACATCTATGGAAATAAGTCGGTTCAGTCTCCGCCGTAAGCAGTGGGTAATGGGCATCTTTGGGCTTTGGTTGCAGCGACTAATCTCAAGTTAGTAACTATAGGTACTGAATGTGCCTTTCTTGATAGTGTAGTGTAACTCTTGGCAAAGTTGTAGTCACACTATTGTAAATCAGAAGACAGGTATGCTCAAGTGTTATTAGCTTCTAGACTGAGTATTTGTACCGTGGAAGGTCTGGGTACAATGTACTAGGAAATACTAAATATCAGCAAAAAGGGGTACATTCTACCCTGGAAGCACTAAATGTCATCTAAAAAATTGTGATTCGATATTTTTCAGGACTACTATATGTCATCAAATTAAAATAAAATTGTGAGCTCATTGTACTATGGAAATACTATAATGTCAAATAAAAAAGTAGGTCTCGCTGGGATTCGAACCCAGGTCGCCAGATTCAAAGTCTGGAGTGCTAACCACTACACTACGAAACCATTTGTTGAGTGACATCCTCAGTGGTTATATTTCTGTCATTTGGCTTACAGACAAACTACTTTCCTTTACTTGATTGTCCCTGTTAAATTTCCTTTCGTTTTTTGGACTTGCTTCCGTTTGCCACTCGGCAGCTAAATGGAGTGATGAATGTACAAAGAATACTTCTTTTCCCTTCATTTTACCTAAAGGCTCCATTGCGTGGGTAAGATAATTTTGTCTCGTTGAGCTGCTATCAAGACTTGCTAGGTGTTTGGTGTTTTTTTCTCTTCTCTTCATTAAGCTTCAAAAGTATATATTATGCACTTTCAGCATACATCTTATGAGAGGAAATGCATTGCGTCAACCATTGGATAACAAAATTTATCTAGCTTCAACATGATTAGCCAGTAGTGGATTTCCCACAACTTCTTTATGTACCTTAAAAAGAAACACATGGCAAAAACATTGTTATTATTAACGCCAACATCCTGGTGGTTGAGTCGCCGATCTTGCAGGTCTCTGATATCTCAGTTCTGTGATCAGCAGTTGTAACCATTACCCCCGGCACCTCTTCTCTTCCTTCGAGCCTCTTGCCAGCCACTATCATACCATCTTACCGCTCTCTAACAATCCTAGGACCGAATCTGCGCTCAACTTGTCCGCCCTGTTTGACAATGTCCCGACGGAGTTAATGCGTCTTATCAACTAAGCTGTAGCCCAAACTTTATTACATTAAACCTGTTGCCAGAATGATGATATGAATAGAACGTAGAGAGAACATTTAACTTTATCCTTACAGTTTGGAACAAGTAACGTGGTTGGTCCATTCAGTATGGCCTTGAAGGTTAATTGTTTTGATTGCCCAGCTGGGTTTTCAACCGCTTGCTAGTGGTCATTGCAGTTCCTTCTTCATGTTCACGCACATTGCTCAAATACAAGGTTTTGAGTTCTTTAATATGTCTGCATCACTTTGCTAGAACAGAATATTAATGAGACGTTGATGTCCCATTTTAAGAACAAGGGTATAAGCATCTATTGAAATAAGTAGTTTTGTTCAGTCTCCACCTTAAGTGGTGGGGAATGGGTACATTTGGCTGAGTTAGTAACTATATGTACTAAATGTGCCTTTCTGGATAGTATACTGTAAATTTTGGTGAGGTTATAGGCACAGCAATGTAAAGCAGAAGACAGTGGTAAGTTTCAAGTCTTATAGCCTCTAGACTGTGATGGAAGGTCTGGGTACATTGTACCAGGGAAATACTAAACGTCAGCAAAAATAGGAGTACATTCTACCCTGGAAGCACTAAATGTCATCTACAAAATTGGGAGTCGATATTTTCCTGACTGAATGTCATCTTTAAAAAAAAAGTGAGCACTTTGCACCATGGAAATACTAAAATATCAGCTAAAAAAAAGGTCTCGCCGGGATTCGAACCCAGGTCGCCAGATTCAAAGTCTGGAGTGCTAACCACTACACTACGAAACCATTTGTTGAGTGTGATCCACTGATGGTTATATTTCTGTCATTTGGCTTACAGACAAAATATTCTCCTTTATTCCATTGTTCCTTCTAAATTTCCTTATGTTTGTTTTGGACTTGTTTCTGTTTGCCACTTGGCAACTAAATGGAGCAAAGAATATCTGACGAATACCTTTTCTTTTGAGTTGATTTTAGCCAAAGGCTCCATTGTGTGGGTATGATAATTTTGTCTCATTGGGCTGCTATTACGATTTACTACGTGTTTTGAGTGTTTGTTTTGTGCTTTCTCTTCTTCATTAAGCTTCAAGAATATTTATGCACTTAACAACACACATCATATGAGAGGAGATGCATTGGGACTACCATTGGATAATTTCTTTTATCTAGCTTCAACTTGCTTAGCAAGTAGTGGGTTTCAACCACTTGTTCTATGGCATCTTAAAAAATGAGCACATGGCAAAGACATTCTTACTTATTAGCACCACCCTCGTCGTGGCAGGCCCGCCCTTCTTACACGTCTCCAATGTCTCACGTCTTTTGATCAGTAGTTGTAACCGTGCCTCCATACGAAGGGAACGTAGATAAGACATTTCACTTTATCCCTACAATTTGGAACAAGTATTACAGTCGGTCCATTCAGTATGACCTTCAAGGTTAATTGTTTTGATTACCCAGCTGGGCTTTCAACCGCTCGCTAGTGGCCATTGCAGTTCGTTCTTCATGTTGACTCACATTGCTAGAACACAATTTATTTTTTCTGGTATGGGTCTGCATCACACTGCTAGAATAAAATATTAATGAGGCATTAATGTCCCGTTCTAAGAACAAGGATATAAGCATCTATGGAAATATGTAGTAGTTCTGTCTTCAACGTAAGCAGTGAGGAAGGAATACATTTGGTTGCAGCGACTAATCTGAAGTTGGTATCTATAGGTACTGAATGTGCCTTTTTTTTATAGTGTACTGTAAATTTTGGTATGAAAAAAAATTGTTTGGGACTAAAGTTGGGGTGCGTGGAAGCTTGCTATCCATGTGCTAGAGCCATGAGTTGGTCGCGAAATCTTATGGGTTTCACCTCTAGCCTACCCCAACTTGTTTGGAACTAAAGGCTTTGTTGTTGTTTGTACTGTAAATTTTGGTAAGGTTATAGTCACACCAATGTAAATTACTAGAGTTATGTTCAAGTGTTATCAGCCTCTAGACTTAGTATTTGTACCATGGAAGGTCTGGGTACACTGGGAAATACTGAATGTCAGCAGAACTAGGAGTACATTGTACCCTGGGAACACTAGATGTCAACTAAAAATTTGAGTCGATATTTCATCCTATACTACATGCCAGCTAAAAATATGTGAGTACATTGTACCATGGAAATACTATATTGTTAGCTAAAAAAGTAGGTCTCGCCGGGAGTCGAACCCAGGTCGCCAGATTCAAAGTCTGGAGTGCTAACCACTACACTACGAAACCATTTGTTAAGTTGATCCACTGATGATTATTATATTTCTGTCATTTGGCTTGCAGACAAAATATTTTCCTTTACTTCATTGTTCCTGTTAAATTTCCATCCGTTTTCTTGGACTTGTTTTAGGTTGCCACTTCGCAGCTAAAGTGAGCAAGGAATATCCAATAGATGTCTTATTTTATTTTAGTTTTTCAATTCATTTAGTCAAAGGCTCTATTGCGTGGTACAATTTATTTAGCCAAAGTGTTTGAGTGTTTTTCCCTCTCTTTGTTAAGCTTCAAGAATATACATTGTGCACTTAACAACACACAATATTTGAGAGCAGATGCATTGGGTCAACCATCGGATAACAAAATGTATCTAATTTCAACATGGTTAGCCAGTAGACTTGTTCTATTTCACCTTAAAAAATAAGCACATGACCAAAACATTGTAACTTATCAGCACCACCCTCACTGTGGCCGGTCTCTGATATCTCACTTCTGTGGATCAGTTGTAACCACAGCCCCCCCCCCCCCCCCCCCCCCCCTCCCCCGCGCCGCGCACGTCTTCGTTCGCGTCCATCGCCTGCCGCCGGTATATCATCTTACCGCTCTCTGACTATCGTAGGACCGAAACTGCGCTCAACTTGTCGGCCCCCTTCGACAATGTCATGACAGAGGTAATACCGTCTTAGCGACTAAGTTGTAGCCAAACTTTACTGCAGTAAACCTGTTGCTTGAATGATGATACAAAGAGAACGTAGATAGGACAATTCACTTTATCCTTACAATTTGGAACAAGTAATATGGTCGGTCCATTCAGTATGACCTTGAAGGTTAATTGTTTTGATTTCCCAGCTGGGCTTCCAGCCACTCGCTAGTGGCCATTGCAGTTCCTTCTTCATGTTCATGCACATTGCTAGAATACAAGGTTTGAGTTCTTTAACATGTCTGCATCACATTGCCAGAATGGAATATTAATGAGCAATGTTTTTAAAGCGGTAAAGCGAAGCGAGGCGCTTGCGGGGGGGGGGGGGGGCCTCACTGCTTAAGCAGTAAAGCCTAAAGCGAGGCGACGCTTTAGACAGACTTTGAACCTGATGGGCAGTGGAATAGAGCACCATTTAGTGAGACATACATACGTTGATTCTAATCCACCAGTGAGCACATATATTCTGATCCATCCACTAAGCAGTAAGCAACTAGCCAAATACTATAAGAGAGGCAGTAGCAGCACCTAACAGCAGAGGAGCTGTGCATAGCATAACACACAACAGAGCAGGAAAGGCAGATCTGAGGAAGCTGCTGCCAGAGGAGAGAGGAAAAGAGCTAAAAGCCTGGAGATTTGCACACTGGTTTTGGTTCTCTCTCTTTCTTTCCCCTCCTGTAACTGTTTCACATGTGAGCCCAGTTTTCCCACCCTTGTGTTCCCGCCCAGCCCTTTTTCCCTGCCAGAAATCTCTGTTCCCCTGCCTGGCAAGTCTAAGGCGTCCTCTCTGCCCTAAAGCGCCAATCAGGACGCCTAAGCGGGCGCTTCAGACGCTTTAATGTCTAAGGCGGACGCCTTAGACGCATGTCTAAAGCGAGTTGAATGCTTTGAGCCTGGAGGGCGCTCTGACGCTTAAGCGACGCTTTAGGGATGCTTTACAAACAGAGTTAATGAGGCATTGATATCCCATTTTAGAAACAAGGGTACATTTATCGAACTAACTAGTTCAGTTGAGTCTCCACTGTAAGCAGTGTGGAAGGGGTACATTTGGTTGCAGCGAATGTGCCTTTCTTGATAGTGTGTAAATTTTGGTAAGGTTATAGTCACACTAAGGTAGATCAGAGGACAGCGGGTACATCTATCGAGCTAACTAGTTCAGTTGAGTCTCCACTGTAAGCAGTGTGGAAGGGGTACATTTGGTTGCAGCAAATGTGCCTTTCTTGATAGTGTGTAAATTTTGGTAAGGTTATAGTCACACCAAAGTAGATCAGAGGACAACGGGTACATTTATCGAACTAACTAGTTCAGTTGAGTCTCCACTGTAAGCAGTGTGGAAGGGGTACATTTGGTTGCAGCGAATGTGCCTTTCTTGATAGTGTGTAAATTTTGGTAAGGTTATAGTCATACCAAGGTAGATCAGAAGACAGCGGTATGTTCAAGTTTACCATGGAAGGTTATTAGCCTCTAGACTGAGAGTTGTTGTACCATGGAAGGTTATTAGCCTCTAGACTGTGAGTAGTTGTACCATGGAAGGTTATTAGCCTCTAGACTGTGAGTAGTAGTACCATGGAAGATTTGGGTACCAGGGAAACACTAAATCTCAGCAAACATAGGAGTACATTGTACCCTGGAAACACTAAATGCCAGTTAAAAATTTGTGAGTCGATATTTTATCCAGTACTAAATGGTCAGCCCAAAAAAGAAGTGAGTAGATTGTACCATGGAAATACTAATATGTCAAATAAAAAAGTAGGCCTCGCCGGGATTCGAACCCAGGTCGCCAGATTCAAAGTCTGGAGTGCTAACCACTACACTACGAAACCATTTGTTGAGTGTGGTCACTGATGGTTATATTTATGTCATTTGTCTTACAGACATAATATTTTCCTTCCTTGATGGTTCCCATTAAATTTCCTTCCGTTTGTCAATTGTAGAGGTCTGTATCACGTTGCTTGAATATGAATACAATATTAATGAGGCATTAATGTCCCTGTTTAAGAACAAGGGCATATATAACCATCTATCATAATAACTAGTCCAGTTCAGTCCACCGTAAGCAGGCAGTGGGGAAGGGGTACATTTGGTTGCAGCGATTAATCTTAAGTTAGAATATTGGTACGCAGCAATGGCAGACAGATTGACGAACTTTATGACTGCAGATGAACTCCATATTCTTGCACGTAAGGAAATTGAGGAGAATGGCTGGATTCCGTGATTTCAACAGAAAACTGGTGAAACTGGAATGGGTACTCAACTGGACTACCTTTGTGACAGCAAGGGTGATCTGCCACATATTGATCACATACAGACTGATCACCGACGCACACAAGTTTGATAAGGGCATTGAGCTGCCACTAGCTCTTTCTGGTATGGCAGGAATGAATGTGCTCAATGTATCTTTAGGGCTTGATCTATTTAAAGCGTTTGCGCAAGAGAGAAATCAGCAGACGCATCAGGACTGAATGTTCTTGGCAGTGTAGTGTGAATTTTGGTAAGGTTATAGTCACACCAATGTAAGTCAGAAGACAGAGGTATGTTCTAAGTGTTGTTAGCCTCTAGACTGTAGTGACAACCCATATATGTAATCTGTTGTGTATGATGAATTTGTATTAAGATGTCTCGTGGAAAGATTCTCTGGCTACGCCAGCATTAGTGGAATTACATCATGACTTACATAGACAACCCGACCTGGATCCACCATTTGCACAGATTTTTTAAAGTATAGAAAGCAAGGAATTGTTCGTATTGTTTAGAACTTCACCTAATGTACTACAAAGATGCTTAGGGTCTCTTTGATTCAAAGGATTTTGATAGGATATTTGAAGGATTAGAATCCTTAGGAATTTTTCCTACATTGATCATTTGATTCGTAGGATTGAATCCCGTAGGATTTTTTTCCTAAGGATTCATTTGTACTACATTTCACAGGAATTCTAACATCCACTCCAACCTCTTGAAAGAAATCCTTTGTTTTTCCAGTGACACAATCAAACAAACTCAAATCCTATAGGGATCCAATGGACGTGCCATTTCAATCCTACGTTTTTCCTGTTCCAGTGTTTTTACAATCCTATGAATCAAAGAGGTCCTTAGGCGACTTTCTTTTGCAAGAACTGTTTCTATTTAATGTACTACAAAGACATCTTTTGCCCGAACTGTTTCTATTTAATGTTTCATTGTGAGTGTTGTTTTGTGTATGATCTTTTTTTTTTTTGCCGGGATTTGATACATATTCTTCTACACCTTTCTTTCACTTGTGAGTGTTTGTAGCACGGAAGGTATGTGCAGAGTATCATGGAAATACTAAATGTCAGTGAAAAAAGCATGATTACATTGTACCATGTATAGATACCAATGTCAGTGTAATATTTGGTTACATTGTACCATGTATAAATACTAAATGTTATTAGACTAAAAAAAGTAGATACCAATGTCAGTATAATAAAAGAAAAAGAATCTGAGTATATTGTAAAATGAAAATACATCTACCCGTAAAAAAAATGAAAATACATCTAAGCTAAAAAAAACATAATTACACTGTACGATTTAAACTAAAAAAAGTAGGTCTCGCCGGGATTCGAACCCAGGTCGCCAGATTCAAAGTCTGGAGTGCTAACCACTACACTACGAAACCATTTGTTGGGTGATGTCACTGGTAATTATATTTGGTTACAGATGTTATTAGACAAAAAAAAAAAGAACAGGTCTCGCCGGGATTCGAACCCAGGTCGCCAGATTCAAAGTCTGGAGTGCTAACCACTACACTACGAAACCAATTGTTGACTAAAATCACTGGTAATTATATTTCTTCTGAAACTTCGACAGAAAAAACACTTTCCTTTACGTTCCGTTAGATTTCTTGCTGGTTTTTCTGGACTTGCTTCCGTTTGCCACTTGGCAGCTATATGGAGCAGGAAATATCAGACGATTATAGCCTCTCTGTGGTTATTTTCCCATATCATTTTAGCAAAAGACTCCATTGCCATCACCTACCACTCTCTGCTCTCCGGCTTACCTAGGACCAAAGCGGCGTTCAATTTGTAGATCCCCTTCGATAATGTCAAGACGAAGGTTTTTTTAGAATCATCGGGGGAGGAGTCCCTTCACTGAAATATATTACTCAAAGTGGCCATTATGCCAGAAGAGTGATCCAGTTTATAAGGAAAACCGGATCGAACACCTGAACAAGTTGACCCGTTTATAGAAAACCGAAAACCGTACACGTAACAAGGTACAAGAAAAGGAGAAGAGCAAGACGCTCAACATAAGGCATGATATAGCTAGCAGACTAAGAGGACCATCATCACGGAAGACACAAGTAGCTGTGAGGTATCATCGTGGGATCACAATACCAAGAGTTGCGAGCAACCTAACGCACCGCACCGGCGTGCATACCAGACCTATGGCGCAACACAGGAGCACCACAATCAACGAGCCAGTGCCAAACACGAACCTTAATCGGGGGCTCCGCCAATGAATTGGGGATGATTAGCAATGGCAAGACGGAGGTGAAATGCCAGTAGTATCGTCTTCGACACTAATCCGTGGCTGAGGTTGAGCCACAATGGGAGAATGTGAAGTGAAGCCGTTGTCGAGGTCGTGGCTCCGGTGCTGCAGATTATGCCTGAGCTGCAGAAGTTTTGTGGGGATCCCACTTTGCCTATTTCGATGGTGCTTTCTATGGAGATGGAGTCGCTTGGAGGGGACTTGACGATGCCAAACGCAACCGCCGTTGCTAGAGCCCAGTCAGCCGCTCGCCTTTGTGGACCATGGAGGTTTGGATGTTTCTATTGCTCTGTTACCTGTGGCTGTTGGCCAGGTGGCATCTGTGGGTGCCGGGGTTGATGAGGTAGGTGCTTTGGCACCTAATTCTGAGGCGCTAAAGTCCATCCGGCCGCCCGTCTTTGATCGTGATGGTATGTTGCCACGTATTGACGAGTTGGTCTTCGTGAAAAAGCTTGGTGGCTTGCTCGCCCGTTTGGAGGCAGCTAGTCCTGGATCTGGCAAGACAATTGCTTGCCTCCTAGCGGAGGAGGCTTCTAAGGGCAAAATCAAGAAGGTGAAGAAGGCTCTCGGCAGCATAGGCAAGAAGAGTGACGCCATTGGTAAGGCGTCAGCGACTGCTTAATGAAGAATACTCAACCTCTTCGACCATCGTCTCTAATTGGCTCGTCTCCGTGGATTTGGTGGTGTCCATTGTCTTCAACCTTGATTTCGTTGAGGGTTTCTTTGCGACGTAGAAGTGTGATGGATCGTGGTTCTTTCGTCTTATGTATGTTTGTCGGGTTGACCGTGTGGTCATGGAGTTTCTTTCTTAGCGAGTAGTCCGCATGTGGTCTATTGTATCGTTTTTCGTCCGGCTTTTCATTAATTAACTGGGTAATTCTCTTCTTCTTAATTAATCGATGAGGCAAATCTTTTGCCTCCATTTCAAAAAAAAAAAAAACAATGGGAGAATGTCACCGCTACGGCGAAGAGGCGGAGTAGACGAGTTCGTCGGACCTCACGCGAATCTGCGTGAAGATTCGGAGGCCGGAAATTCAGTTTGCTAATTTCCACAAAAAGAATTTACTAGCTGAGCGACGGATGGCACTGCCGGTACCAGAAACGACAGCCATGCCACTCACACTTCAGTTCGCTAGGCTCCAACGTGGTACGCTACAAATTACAACGTACCAGTAGTCTCACACACGCGTGGCGCCGCTGCAGCCTGGCCCTGCGGCACTTTTCAGTGAGGCGAGCGTACTACCAGCCCCGTCGGCTCTCGGGCCGTTGTTCGATCGCACAAACCGTATCAGCTCCGAGAGGGCCGTCCAGGTGTGCGTCGCCTCGGCCATTGGTCGGATTCGGGGAAACGTGGTCTCTCCGCTGCCCTTCGCGCACCCTATCCTCGCCCCGCCGCTCGCCAATCGCGCGCCCCCGCAGCGCCACACGTAGGCGCCACCCCGTGCCGTGCGATCTCATAAAATGTGGCCGCGCGGCCGCAGAGCAAAGTCCCCCAGGCTATAGCACCCCCACAGCCACAGACGACGCGCGAAGCGATATCATCACGAGTGAGCGTCTAGGCGGCCATGGCACAGTCGATGCTCATGTCCGGCGTCAACGGCGTGGCCTCCGGCAGGAGCCTGCTGCAGGCGGCCCGGCCGTCGACGGCGTCCACGCCCTTCTCGCGGCTCGCGCTCTCCTCCTCCTCGTCGGCGGCAGCGTACTACAAGCACATGCCGTCCCTCTCCGTCCGGACCATGGCCCTGTTCGGCAAGTCCAAGACCAAGGCCGCGCCGGCCAAGAAGGTGAGCGCTCACCTAGCTACCTGATAAGTATATTGTTCGCCAATGCAGCTGGTCTGCTTCTGCTTGTTTATCTGACGCTGAATGGCCTTGTGTTTTGATTATATGTATACAGGTCGCTGCGCCCAAGCCCAAGACCGAGGACGGCATCTTCGGCACGTCCGGCGGGATCGGTTTCACCAAGGAGAACGAGCTCTTCGTCGGCCGTGTTGCCATGATTGGCTTCGCCGTGAGTACTCCTGCCGTGTAATTTAACCATGCATGAACGTCTTTTATGTGCGGACCGTTCCAAGTGCAGATACACAAACAGACACTAGCTAGCTAGGCCGTTCCAAGGGTACGTAGAGTAAGAGCAGAACTAGCTGCTGAGCAAATTGAGTTAGGAATCTTGTTTGCCACAGGATGACATGTGTAACATGTCCCTTTGGTAAGTTGATGAGTTCGTAGGAGTACTATTCAGTTCAAACTGAAAGATAGTTAAAGAAAAATTAGAAACTGATCGACGGGGGAAAATCTACCTACATAATATGAAATGATAATAAAATATTATTCAATTGCTTAAAAAGATTAGAAAATGTCATTTTCATTAATAGGAAGAAAAGAAAGGGAAAAGCTTAAGTTGGTTTTTCTAGGATAGTGCCCTATAACGACGCAGACTACTAGTAATAAATAAATAAATAAATAAATATGTGGATTTACCTGTAATAAATAAATAAATAAATATGTGGATTTACCTATAATAAATAGTGTAGAATTTCAACTACTGGTATATTTCAAATCAAAAGCGTTAAATAGTTCAAAGAAAGTTATACATAACTTATAATGTATTTTGTCAATTATTTAACTTGTTTCTAAAATTTTCAGTTTTTGTACTAAATTTTCATAAAACAAAATAGTACCGCAAATTTAGTCTAAAGATTATACTACTCTATAGATTGGGGCTGAGAACAGGTTGGTGTTGATGAAAAGGGTTTAGAATAGGACTGATACTCAAGAGAAGATCTCATTAAACTTCAGAATAGTCAATATTAAATTGTATAACATTCGTTCGGAATTAACTGTCGCTGAAATTAGTGTAGTATTTTGCTATGCCGCATCGAAATTATGTTTAGACAGCAGTGTACATTGCGCAAATAGTGAAGCAAAAACAAAGTTTTCTTACAAAGGGAACGGTCAAGATGAACTTCTGAGCGCCGTCCTTTTAATTAGCCTGATGATAACTGTTTTACTGTTGGTATCTACAGGCATCGATCTTGGGAGAGGCCATCACCGGCAAGGGCATCCTGTCCCAACTGAACCTTGAGACCGGCATCCCGATCTACGAGGCGGAGCCCCTCCTCCTCTTCTTCATCCTCTTCACCCTCCTCGGCGCCATCGGCGCGCTCGGAGACCGCGGCAGGTTCGTCGACGAGCAGCCCACCACCGGCCTCGACAAGGCCGTCATCGCCCCCGGCAAAGGCTTCCGCTCCGCCCTCGGCCTCAGCGAGGGAGGTACGTAGCGCGCACATACATTTCCCATCGGATCATGCTCGTCGCCGGCCTGTCTGATCATCTCACGGACGGACGGATGCAGGGCCGCTGTTCGGGTTCACCAAGTCGAACGAGCTGTTCGTGGGGCGGCTGGCGCAGCTGGGGATCGCCTTCTCCATCATCGGGGAGATCATCACGGGCAAGGGCGCGCTGGCGCAGCTCAACATCGAGACCGGGGTGCCCATCAGCGAGATCGAGCCGCTCGTGCTCTTCAACGTCGTCTTCTTCTTCATCGCCGCCATCAACCCCGGCACCGGCAAGTTCATCAGCGGCGAGGAGGACGACTAGATCGGCACCGGCGCGCGCGAGTGCTTTTTGGCCATTAATTGTACGTCCGTCCGTGCTTTGCCTGTTTGTTGTGTACGTGAGACCTTGGGGTGTACTTAGGTGTAAGAAGAAGTTGGTCGTTGCCTGATGAAAAACAAGAGCTAGCAGCTAATTTGCCATGCATGCCGACAGTTGCAGATCTATCGTCTCGGATTCTTGATCGTTCCCTTCTCCCTTAATGAAGCGTGTACAATAGAATTCTTGAAATGAAAAATGTACCCAAATGATATTTTTACTACTAAAATTGCCATCCAAAAAGAAAAAAACAAACACAAAAAATAAACTGAAGCATTAAAATTGCCATTCTTGACAATTAAAATTGCTATTCTCAGGTCACTAAACTTGTCATAAAAATATTCAGAGTTCTTTTAACACAGTACAGACGCAAACGCTCATATACACGCGTATATACCCACCCATATGAACGCACACAAGCACACCCTACCCCTATGAGCACCTCCGAAAGATATCATCTTAAAATTTATGAAGTCACCGTAAGCACCTCGCCGTCGACGGGTACGTCTCGTCCCATTGAACGCACATCGGCGGAAATGCTAAAATAAATGCAAGCACCGGGATTTGAACCCTGGTGGGCTGGGAATAACACAGTCCCTCTAACCATCTAACCACAGGTTGGTTCGCAAAAAAAAGTTAGAGTTGCCATGTATTCATGCCACACGTGTGGTATTTATCAGGGTCCAAAATAAAAGGCACAACTATATGCAAGTCGTCTTGAAAAAATCGTGCAAGTCGATTTTCTCCCGCTGTTTGTCTGAAACCCAACGGCCGGGCACCCTTCCTCCTCCGGCCTCTCCTCTTCTTCTTCCTCCTCCAATGACTCACCTTCATGTGTCACCTTCGGCTATGACTTTGCGTTGTCCCCGCCTCTGACGAGGTCATTGTCTGTCGTCTGCCGAGCGGGGATAAAAAAACTAAAGGCACCCCACCCGCACCTGTCAAGACCTCGCCACGCCTCCACCTGCCGCGTCATGTCCGACGCCGGCCTCGATCCCAGCTCGGCCTCGGAGCTCCACCTCGCCTCCCTTTCTTCTCCATGAAAGTCGACTTACACCAATGCGATTTTCAGAAACCTTATGAATAACAGATGAAAAAAATTTAAAATCGGTTGTGAACTACAAAAGGCACCTTGATATATCTTATCTTCTTAAAGTGATGGAGTATTTTTAGAGATAGACAAGTAATGGTCCAGGACAACCTTTGTGCTTACCAATGATGTCACATGCTATCGTGCGAAGGAAAAAACAACCATCTTTCAGGTACTAGAATCACATAATCACCGTTGTTTTTGCGAGCCGCAATAGTCACCCGTCTCCAAAGATGGGATCAATTTCATCGTTCAAAACACATGGCGGGGAACACGCTACATGCTTCTCTAGCCCACATCTAAGATTACCACCAGCCATCATCGAGGAAGATACTCACTCTCGTGCACACCACCGCCACCGCATGGAACCAAAGCATCAGATGGTCATTAACTTCCGAATGATCCACCAGATCAAATGAAGGAACAACATGCTAAAACCTACACTCATTATTCATTGGTATCATAGCAAGCACCGTCAAAACAAGGGCAGAGTGGGAAGGACTTATTCCAACCCAAGAACACCGTGTTCCGCCACCCCTTCGTCATCCTCGCCAAGATTATGTAACACAAAAAGCATGACCATTTCCTCGCTTTGCCACCGTGGATCTATGCAAGGTACACCACAACAACAAAGGCTATGAGGGCCTTTGGGACTGCCGCAAGGTTGTGGACATCAAAATGGAACAAAAAACCCAATGAAAACTGTACCAAACCTAAGTTACCGATTAGTTTTGTTTCTCGTTACCAGCATGGTATGGGAATCACAAAGTATTTAACAGTAAAGAAAATACTGCCTTTTTAAATTTATTTTATTCGTGTAAATACCAGAAAAAATGATTAACCGAGCTAACCAAAGAAATAATCACGACTCTGATTTTTTCTCAGAGCTGTACACCCACACAAGTAAATATTGCTATGTCTTTCTGCAGGTCATGTTGCATGTGTAATGTATGTTGTGCATGTAAACAAGGATCAGTAGAAAATGGAAAGTGATTATGTTATTGACCAGATAAGTTTAATTTGATTTTTGTTGGTGTTTGTTGATACAAACATATTTAGTCATCAAATATGTAAAAATAAAAATAATATTGCCTCAGTTTTAGCATCAACTTTGATTATTGTGGTAAGTGCCAAAACCAACCCAAAATGATTTATACATACCAAAACCAAAACTGCATTCTAAATTAATACTGTATATTTACCAAAATATCACACTTGTATTTATTGAAAATCTATATTAGCAAATCAAATTAACTGACTCGACCAGCCCGGGCCGACAGGCACACTAGTGGGAGAGAACACTTCATGTCGCCTCCAGGACCAACCACGGCTAGGTCTAGGGAGAGATAAGAGGGTGTGCTTGTGGGTGTTCAACCTATGAACTCCATTTGTTTGGGGGGGGGGGGGGGGGGGTGTGTGATAACCCACAAGTATATGGGATCGCAACAGTTTTCGAGGGTAGAGTATTCAACCCAAATTTATTGATTCGACATAAGGGGAGCCAAAAAATATTCTCAAGTATTAGCAGCTGAGTTGTCAATTCAACCACACCTGAAAGACTTAATATCTACAACAAAGTATTTAGTAGCAAAGTAGTATGAAAGTAACAGTAACAGTGACAAAAGTAACAGTAGCAGTTTTGTAGCAATAACAGTGGCAATGGAAAAGTAACTTAGCAAAGATCAATATGAAACGAGCTCGTAGGCAATGGATCAATGATGGATAATTATGTCGGATGGCATTCATCATGCAACAGTTATAACCTAGGGTGACACAGAACTAGCTCCAATTCATCAATATAATGTCGGCATGTATTCTGAATATAGTCATACGTGTTTATGGAAAAGAACTTGCATGACATCTTTTGTCCTACCCTCTCGTGGCAGCAGGGTCCTATTGGAAACTAAGGGATATTAAGGCCTCCTTTTAATAGAGTACGGACCAAAGCATTAGCACTTAGTGAATACATGAACTCCTCAAACTACGATCATCATCGGGAAGTGTCCCGACTATTGTCACTCCGGGGTTGCCGAATCATAACAGGTAGTAGGTGACTATAACTTGCAAGATAGGATCAAGAACACAAATATATTCATGAAAACATAATAGGTTCAGATCTAAAATCATGGCAGTCAGGCCCTAGTGACAAGCATTAAACATAGCAAAGTCATATCAACATCAATCTCAGAAGATAGTGGATACTAGGGATCAAACCCTAACAAAACTAACTCGATTACATGGTAAATCTCATCCAACCCATCACCGTCCAGCAAGTCTACGATGGGATTACTCACGCACGGCGGTGAGCATCAGGAAATTAGTGACGGAGGATGGTTGATGATGACGGCGGCGACGATTTCCCCTCTTCGGAGCCTCGAACGGACTCCAGATCTGCCCTCCCGAGGAAGAACAGGAGGCGGCGGCTCTGTATCGTAAAACATGATGAATCCTTCTCTCTGAATTTTTCTCTCCCCGAACGTGAATATATGGAGTTGGAGTTGAGGTCAGTGGAGCTTCGTGGGACCCACAAGACCAAAGGGCGCGCCCCAGGGGGGTGGGCGCGCCCTCCACCCTTGTGGACAGGGTGTGGGTCCCCTTTGGTTGATTCTTTCGCCAATATTTTTTATTTATTTCAAAAATAATCTCTGTTAAGTTTCAGGTCATTCCAAGAACTTTTATTCTGCACAAAAATAACAACATGGCAATTCTGCTGAAAATAACGTCAGTCCGGGTTAGTTCCATTCAAATCATGCAAATTAGAGTCCAAAACAAGGGCAAACGAGTTTGGAAAAGTAGATACGATGGAGATGGATCAACTCCCTCAAGCTTAACCCATTGGTTGTCCTCAAGCAATTCAGTTGATAAGCTGAAAGTGATAAAGAAAAACTTTTACAAACTCTATTTGATCTTGTTGTTACAAATATGTAAAGCCAACATTCAAGTTTTCAACAAAGATTATAAATTAACCATATTCACAATAACATTTAGGTCTCACGTTTACTCGTATCAATGGCATAATCAACTAGTGAGCAATAATAATAAATCTCGGATGACAACACTTTATCAAAACAATCATGATATGATATAACAAGATGGTATCTCGCTAGCCCTTTCGGAGACCGCAAAACATAAATGCAGAGCACCCCCGAAGATCAAGGACTGACTAGACATTGTAATTCATGGCAAAAGAGATCCAGTCACAGTCATACTCAATATCAATTAATAACAACGCATACAAATGACAGCGGTGCTTTCTAACTGGTGTTTTTTATAAGAGGATGATGACTCAACATAAAAGTAAATAGATAGGCCCTTCGCAGAGGGATGCAGGGATTTGCAGAGGTCCCAGAGCTCGAGTTTTTGAAAAAAAGATAAATAATATTGAGCGGCATGCTTTCATTGTCGACATAACAACCAAGAGATCTCGGTATCTTCCATGCTACATACATTATAGGCGGTTCCCAAACAGAATAGTAAAGTTTATACTCCCCCACCACCAACAAGCACATTCCACGGCTGGTCCGAAACAACGGGTACCGTCCAACTAACAACAATCCTGGAGAGTTTTGTTTGCAATTATTTTGATTTGATTTGAGCATGGGGCTGGGCATCCCGATTACCAGCCATTTTCTCCTGAATGATGAGCGGAGTCCACTCATCGTGAGAATAACCCACCTAGCATGGAAGATATAGAAAACCCTAGTTGCTACATGAGAGATTCGAGCATACAAAATGGAATTTCATTTGAAGGTTTAGAGTTTGGCACATGCAAATTTACTTGGAATGGCAGGTAAGTACCGCATATAGGTAGGTATGGTGGACTCATATGGAACTGTTGGGGAACGAGGTAATTTCAAAAAAATTCTACGATCACGCAAGATCTAAGGTGATGCATAGCAACGAGAGGGGAGAGTGTTGTCTACGTACCCTCGTAGACCGAAAGCGGAAGCGTTATGACAACGCGGTTGATGTAGTCGTACGTCTTCACGATCCGACCGATCTTAGCACCGAACATACGACACCTCCACGATCAGCACATGTTCAGCTCGGGGACGTCCCTCGTACTCTTTATCCAGTTGAGGTCGAGGGAGAGTTTCGTCAGCATGATGGCGTGGTGACAATGATGATGAAGTTACCGGCGCAGGGCTTCGCCTAAGCACTACGACGATATGACCGAGGTGTGTAACTGTGGAGGGGGGCACCGCACACGGCTAAACAATGTCAACTTGATCAACTTGTGTGTCTATGGGGTGCCCCCTCCCCCGTATATAAAGGAGGGGAGGAGGAGAGGGCCGGGCTAGGAGGAGGCGCGCCCAAGGGAGGAGGATTCCTACTCCTAGTAGGAGTAGGTTTCATCCTTTCCTAGTCCTACTAGGAAAAGGGAGGAAAGAGGAGGAAGAGAGAAGGGAGGAGGGGGCCAGCCCCCAAGCCCTAAACCAATTCGGTTTGGGCCTAGGGGGCGTGCCCCACATCTTGCTTGCTGCCCTCTTTCTCCACTAGGGCCCAATAAGGCCCATATACTCCCCAGGGGGTTGCAGTAACCTCCCGGTACTCCGAAAAATATCCGATACACTTTGGAACCCTTCCGGTGTCCGAATATAACCTTCCAATATATCAATCTTTATGCCTTGACCATCTGGAGACTCCTCGTCATGTCCGTGATCTCATCCGGTACTCCGAACAACCTTCGGTCATCAAATCACATAAACTCATAATACAAATCGTCATCGAACGTTAAGTGTGCGGACCCTACGGGTTCGAGAACTATGTAGACATGACCGAGGCACGTCTCCGGTCAATAACCAATAGTGGAACCTGGATGCTCATATTGGTTCCTACATATTCTACGAAGATCTTTATCGGTCAAACCGCATAACAACATACGTTGTTCCCTTTGTCATCGGTATGTTACTTGCCCGAGATTTGATCGTCGGTATCTCAATACCTAGTTCAATCTCATTACCGGCAAATCTCTTTACTCGTTCTGTAATACTTCATCCCGCAACTAACACATTAGTTACAATGCTTGCAAGGCTTATAGTGATGAGTATTACCGAGAGGGCCCAGAGATACCTCTCCGAAACACAGAGTGACAAATCCTAATATCGATATATGCCAACCCAACAAACACCTTCGGAGACACCTGTAGAGCACCTTTATAATCACCCTTTTACGTTGTGACGTTTGGTAGCACACAAAGTGTTCCTCTGGTATTCGGGAGTTGCATAATCTCATAGTCTGAGGAACTTGTATAAGTCATGAAGAAAGCAGTAGCAATGAAACTGACACGATCATAATGCTAAGCTAACGAATGGGTCATGTCCATCACATCATTCTCCTAATGATGTGATCCCGTTCATCAAATGACAACACATGTCTATGGTTAGGAAACATAACCATCTTTGATTAACGAGCTAGTCAAGTAGAGGCATACTAGGGACTATATGTTTTGTCTATGTATTCACACATGTACTAAGTTTCCGGTTAATACAATTCTAGCATGAATAATAAATATTTATCATGAATTAAGGAAATAAATAATAACTTTATTATTGCCTCTAGGGCATATTTCCTTCAGGAACAACTATGGGGTTTATGGAAGTGGATGCACAACCAGTATTCCCGCTTAGTACAAGTGAAGGCTAGAAAAAGACTGAGGAGCGACCAACTAGAGAGCGACAACGGTCATAAACATGCATTGAGATTAACCAACAGTGAGTTCAGGCATGAGTAGGACATAAATCACCATGGACATAAAGATCGTGGAGGCTATGTTGATTTTGTTTCAACTACATGCGTGAACATGTGCTAAGTCAAGTCACTCGAATCATTCAAAGGAGGATACCATCATATCATACTACATCACAACCATTTCAATAACATGTTGGCATGCAAGGTAAACCATTATAACCTCCTAGCTAATTAAGCATGACATGAGTAACTATAATCTCTAATTGTCATTGCAAACATGTTTCATTCATAATAGGCAGAATCAGGAACAATGAACTAATCATATTTACAAAAACCAGATAGGTTGAGTTCATACCAGCTTTTTCTCATTTCAATCATTTCATCATATATCGTCATTATTGCCTTTCACTTGCATGACCGAACGGTGTGAATAATAATAATAGTGCACGTGCGTCAGACTAAGATGGAATCTGCAAACATTTATTCAAAGGAGAAGACAAGGTAATATGGGCTCTTTGTTAGATCAACAATAATGCATATGAGAGCCACTCATCATTTTCATCGTGGTCTTCTCCTCTCTACCCCCAAAGAAAAGAAAAAGAATTTCAAAGAAACACACTAAAATGTTTTTGGAGTTTTTGTTTTTCTGAAGAAAGTAAAACAAGAACGAGAAAAACTAACACGGGAAAACTCCCAACAAACAAAAGAAGTACGAGAAATATTTTTGGGTTTTCCTTTTAATACTACTAATAAGTAAACATGGAAAGTAAACTAGCTAGAAGCTAAAACTATTTTTTTGTTTTTTCTCAAAGTTTTTTTTTCAAACACACAAGAAGAAAGCGAGCAAAAGAAAATAAAATAGCATGGATAATACAATGAAAAAGTATGAACAACGACAACTAGAATGAGTGTCTGAACATGAATGTAATGTCGATGAGAAATATGTACTCCCCCAAGCTTAGGCTTTTGGCCTAAGTTGGTCTAAGCCCATGGGCCCTCTCCCATGTACTGAGGAGGATCCTGGGGGTTCCACTGGTTAGCGAGTTCCTGCGGCTCCCACTGATAAATAGACTCCTGATAAGGATCAGGTGATGGCTTGATAACCCACAAGTATAGGGGATCTATCGTAGTCCTTTCGATAAGTAAGAGAGTCGAACCCAACAAGGAGCAGAAGGAAATGACAAGCGGTTTTCAGCAATGCATTCTCTGCAAGCACTGAAATTATAGGTAACAGATAGTTTTGTGATAAGATAATTCGTAACGGGTAACAAGTAACAAAGGTAACTAAGATGCAGCAAGGTAGCCCAATCCTTTTTGTAGCAAAGGACAAGCTTGGACGAACTCTTATATAGAGCAAAGTTCTCCCGAGGACACATGGGAATTATTGTCAAGCTAGTTTTCATCATGCTCATATGATTCACGTTCGTTACTTTGATAATTTGATATGTGGGTGGACCGGTGCTTGGGTGTTGTCCTTACTTGGACAAGCCTCCCACTTATGATTAACCCCTCTCGTAAGCATTCGCAACTACGAAAGAATAATTAAGGTAAACCTAACCATAGCATGAAACATATGGAACGAAATCCGCCCCTTACGAAGCAACGCATAAACTAGGGTTTAAGCTTATGTCACTCTAGCAACCCATCATCTACTTATTACATCCCAATGACTTCCCCTAGCCCAAATCATGGTGAGGTTTCATGTAGTCGATGTTCACATAACACCACTAGAGGAGAGACAACATACATCTCATCAAAATATCAAACGAATACCAAATTAACATGATTACTTATAACAAGACTTCTCCCATGTCCTCAGGAACAAACGTAACTACTCACAAAGCACATTCATGTTCATAATCAGAGGGGTATTAATAAGCATTAAAGATCTGAACATATGATCTTCCACCGAATAAACCAACTAGCATCAACTACAAGGAGTAATCAACACTACTAGCAACCCACAGGTACCAATCTCAGGTTTTGAGACAAAGATCGGATACAAGAGATGAACTAGGGTTTGAGGGGAGATGGTGCTGGTGAAGATGTTGATGGAGATTGACCCCCTCTCGATGAGAGGATCGATGGTGATTACGATGGTGGTGATTTCCCCCCGAAGGGATGATTCCCCGGCAGAACAGCTCCGCCGGAGCCCTAGATTGGTCCTGCCCCAGGTTCCGCCTCGAGATGGCGACGCTTCGTCCCGAAAGCTTCTCTCTATCTTTTTCCAGGGTAAAAGATACCATATAGCAGAAGATGGGAGTCAGGGGCCTGCCAGGGGGCCCACGAGGCAGGGGGCGTGCCGAGGGGGTAGGGCGCGCCCTCCACCCTTGTGGCTGACTGGTGGCCCCCTCTGGTGCTTTCTTTGCCCAATATTTTTAATATATTCCAAAACTGATCTCCGTGAAGTTTTACGAATTTTGGAGTTGTGCAGAATAGGTCTCTAATATTTGCTCCTTTTCCAGTCCAGAATTCCAGCTGCCGGCATTCTCCCTCTTCATATATACCTTATAAAATAAGAGAGAAAAGGCATAAGTATTGTGATATAATGTATAATAACAGCCCATAATGCAATAATATTGATATAAAAGCATGATGCAAAATGGATGTATCAACTCCCCCAAGCTTAGACCTCGCTTGTCCTCAAGCAAAAGCTGATATCGAAAAATATGTCCACACGTTTAGAGATAGAGGTGTCGATAATAAAATACGGACATTAGGGCATCATGATCATCTTTAGAACATCAACATATATTGTCATATGATTTCTTATGTTAAAGTAACAATCCATTCACAAGGTAAAGTATGAATCAGAAACTTCATTCAAAACTAACAAACTATGATCTCAGTCATTGAAGCAATTGCAATTTATCATAACATCAGAAAGAGTCAATACAAGAGCTTTTCAGCGAGTCCACATACTCAACTATCATTTAGTCTTTCACAATTGCTAACACTCACGCGATACTTATGGGTACAAAGCTTCAATCGGACACAGAGAAAGATAGGGATTATAGTTTCGCCTCCCAACCTTTTACCTCATGGGTAATGTCAACAATAATACGTTATGAAAACCTACATCCGAGTGGATATATATATCCGGATCTCTCCAACACATAGTGCTTGCCAAAGTATAAAGTGTAAAAAGGAAATGTGAAGACCACCATGACTCTTGTATGAAGGTAGAAGGTAAAAATAAAAGATAGGCCCTTCGCAGAGGGAAGCAGAGGTTGTCATGCGCTTTTATGGTTGGATGCACAAAATCTTAATGCAAAAGAACGTCATTTTATATTGCCACTTGTGATAGGGACCTTTATTATGCAGTCCATTGCTTTTATTTCTTCCATATTACAAACTTGTATAAAGCTTATTTTCTTCACACTAATAGATCATACATATTTAGAGAGCAATTTTTAGTGCTTGCACCGATGACAACTTACTTGAAGGATCTTACTCAATCCATAGGTAGGTATGGTGGAGTCTCATGGCAAAACTGGGTTTAGGGATGTTTGGAAGCACAAGTAGTATCTCTACTTGGTGCAAAGAATTTGGCTAGCATGAGGGGGAAAGGCAAGCTCAACATGTTGGATGATCCATGACAATATAACTTATTTGGATATAAGAAAACGTAACCCATTACGTTGTCTTCCTTGTCCAACATCAACTTTTTAGCATGTCATATTTTAATGAGTGCTCACAATCATAAAAGATGTCCAAGATAGTATATTTATATGTGAAAACCTCTCTTTCTTTGTTACTTCCTATTAATTGCAACAATGACCAAAACTATGTTTGTCCACTCTCAACAACTTTTATTCATCATACTCTTTATATGTGAAGTCATTACTCTCCATAAGATCAACATGATCTTTTTATTTCTTTTTATTCTTTCTTTAATTCCCTCAAGCTCATAGCAAGATAACAAAGCCCTCAAATCAAAACTATTCTTTATTATATATAAAGCACAGACTCGATTACATAGATAGAGATCAAAACAAAACTCAAAGCTAGATCATACAAAAAACTTCATTCTACTAGATCAAGATATGACCAAAAGGATCGAACTAAGAAAAACAATAAAGATAGAAGTGTGATGGTGATATGATACCGGGGCACCTCCCCCAAGCTTGGCAATTGCCAAGGGGTGTGTCCATACCCATGTATTTATGTCTCTTTCTTCGAAGGTGGTGATGTGATATTCTTGGTGATGATGCCCCTTAGGATATGATTCTCTTCCTCAAGCTTATTAACTTGCTACTTAAGATCCATTATTTCCTTATAGAGTTTACCTGTGACGATTAAAGCTCCATTCACCCATGGATGTTTCATAGCTGCGGGAGAAAAGGCAACACTCTTTTTCATATTTTCATAAGAAAGAAATCTAGCATTGGGAGGGATGACCGAATTGGGAGTTGCTAAGCTCTGAAGTTCCTCCAGCATGAATCTGGCTTGAAGACGAGAAGTAACTTCTTGATCCTCCTCCATGGCATCCACCCTTTTCAAGTCCGCCTCCGTTGACATCCCAAAGTGGTCAGCTTAACTGTTTGCTCTTGGCCCCGGTGTCGGATGAGATACCTGACTCTCCTCGACTGCTTCTTGAGAGGACATCTTTCTCTAAATCTGCTACATAATAGCTCAAAACAAAAACAGAGGATTTTGTCGTGGTACGGTGGTCAAAACCTTCGGGCGATTATATAATGAATTTTCACTGACCAAAAGAAGTTTGTGCAAGAAAACAGTCCAGAGGGCACACGAGGTTGCCATGAGGCAGGGGGCATACCCAGGGGGGTAGGGCGCGCCCTCCACCCTCGTGGTTGCCTCGTGTCTCTTTCGGACTACTTTTAATTTTCCTAATTATTTAAATATTCCAAAACAGGGAAAATTGATATTTGAACAGTTTTGGAGTCGGTTTACTTACCGTACCACATACCTATTCCTTTTCGGAGTCTGAAACATTCTGGAAGGTGTCCCTTATGTACTCCTCCGGGGTTACGGTGTTAATAACATTGGTTTCAACATTTATGGGATTACCTGAGATATAATGTTTGATTCTTTGACCGTTTACCACCTTCGGATTTGTGCCTTCGGCGTTGTTGATTTTTATGGCACCGGAACGATAGACCTCCTCGATAATATAAGGACCTTCCCATTTAAAGAGAAATTTTCCTGCAAAAAATCTTAAACGAGAGTTGTATAGCAAAACATAATCACCTACATTAAACTCAAGCTTTTGTATCCTTTTGGCATGCCATCTTTTAACTTTTTCTTTAAACAACTTGGCATTCTCATAGGCTTGGGTTCTCCATTCATCAAGCGAACTAATGTCAAATAACCTCTTCTCACCGGTGAGTTTGAAGTCATAATTGAGCTCTTTAATAGCCCAATATGCCTTATGTTCTAGTTCAAGAGGTAAGTGACATGCCTTTCCATAAACCATTTTATACGGAGACATATCCATAGGATTTTTATAGGCAGTTCTATAAGCCCATAATGCATCATCAAGTTTCTTGGACCAATTCTTTCTAGATCTATTAACAGTCTTTTGCAAAATCAATTTAATCTCTCTATTACTCAATTCTACTTGACCACTAGACTGAGGATGATATGTAGATGCAATTCTATGATTAACATCATACTTAGCAAGCAGTTTTACGAAAAGCACCATGAATAAAATGTGAACCACCATCAGTCATTAAATATCTAGGGACCCCAAACCTCGGAAAAAATAACTTCTTTAAGCATCTTGGTAGAAGTGTTATGATCAGCACTACTAGTTGGAATAGCTTCTACCACTTAGTGATCAACAACAACTAAAATATGTGTATACCCAATGGAGGAAGGAAAAGGTCCCTTATAGTCAAAGCCCCAAACATCAAATGGTTCAATAACAAGTGAATAGTTCATAGGCATTTCTTGACGTCTACTAATATTACAAATTCTCTGGCATTCATCACAAGACAAGACAGACTTACGAGTATCTTTGAATAGAGTAGGACAATAAAAACTGGATTGCAATACCTTATGTGTAGTTCTATCTCCAGCGTGGTGTCCTCCGTAAGCCTCGGAGTGACATTTGCATAGGATCTGTTCCTGTTCATGCTCAGGTACACAACGTCTAATAATGCCATCTACTCCTTCTTTATAAAGGTGTGGATCATCCCGAAAGTAATGTCTTAAAATCATAGAATAACTTTTTGTTTTGCTAGTATGTGAAACTCGGTGGTATAAATTTAGCAACAATGTAATTAGCATAATCAGCATACCATGGAGTAGTACGAGAAGCATTTATGACAACTAATTTTTCATCAGGAAAGCTATCATCAATAGGCAGTGGGTCATCAAGAACATTCTCTAACCTAGACAAGTTGTGTGCAACGGGGTCCTTGCTATGTCTTGAGCTTGCGTTGGTTTTCCTCGAAGAGGAGAGGGTGATGCAGCAAGTGTAGCGTAAGTATTTCCCTCAGTTTTGAGAACCAAGGTATCAATCCAGTAGGAGGCTCCTCAAAAGTCCCACGCACCTACACAAACAAACTGAGAACTCGCAACCAACGCAATAAAGGGGTTGTCAATCCCTTCACGACCACTCGCGGAAGTGAGATCTAATAAAGATAGTAAGATAAGATAAATACATTTTTGGTATTTCATAATATAGATGCAAAAAGTAAAGATGCAAATAGAAGTAGATTGAAAGCAAATATGATAAGAGATAGACCCGGGGGCCATAGGTTTAACTAGAGGCTTCTCTCAAGAGCATAAGTATTACGGTGGGTGAACAAATTACTGTCGAGCAATTGATAGAAAAGCGCATAGTTATGAGATTATCTAGGCATGTTCATGTATATAGGCATCACGTCCATAACAAGTAGACCGACTCCTGCTTGCATCTACTACTATTACTCCACACATCGACCGCTATCCAGCATGCATCTAGAGTATTAAGTTCATAAGAACAGAGTAACGCATTAAGCAAGATGACATGATGTAGAGGGATAAACTCATGCAATATGATATAAACCCCATCTTGTTATCCTCGATGGCAACAATACAATACGTGCCTTGCAACCCTTTCTGTCACTGGGTAAGGACACCGCAAGATTGAACCCAAAGCTAAGCACTTCTCCCATGGCAAGAAAGACCAATCTAGTAGGCCAAACCAAACCGATAATTCGAAGAGACTTGCAATGATAACTCAATCATACATAAAAGAATTCAGAGAAAATTCAAATATTATTCATAGATAAACTTGATCATAAACCCACAATTCATCGGATCTCGACAAACACACCGCAAAAAGAGTTTACATCGAATAGATCTCCACAAGAGAGGGGGAGAACATTGTATTGAGATCCAAAAAGAGAGAAGAAGCCATCTAGCTAATAACTATGGACCCGTAGGTCTATGGTAAACTACTCACAACTCATCGGAGGGGCAAGGATGTTGATGCAGAAGCCCTCCATGGTCGATTCCCCCTCCGGCAGAGTGCCGGCGAAGGCTCCAAGATGGGATCTCGCGGATACAGAAGGTTACGGTGGTGGAAATTGTGTTTCGTGGTGCCCCTGGATGTTTTCGGGGTACGTTGGTATATATAGGAGGAAGAAGTATGTTGGTGGCCGCCCGAGGGGCCCACGAGACAGGGGGCGCACCCTACAGGGGGGGGGGGCGTGGCCTCCTATCTTGTGGCTTCCTCGGCTGCTTCTTGACTTTCACTCCAAGCTCTCCGGATCACGTTCGTTCCAAAAATCACGCTCCCGAAGGTTTCATTCCGTTTGGACTCCGTTTGATATTCCTTTTCTTCGAAATACTGAAATAGGCAAAAAAAACAGCAATACGGGATGGGCCTCCGGTTAGTAGGCTAGTCCCAAAAATGATATAAATGTGTAAAATAAAGCCCATAAACATCCAAAAAGGGTAATATAATAGCATGGAACAATCAAAAATTATAGATACGTTGGAGACGTATCAAGCATCCCCAAGCTTAATTCCTGCTCGTCCTCGAGTAGGTAAATGATAAAAAAGAAATTTTTGATGTGGAATTCTACCTAGCATAATTCATAATGTAATTTTCTTTATTGTGGCATGAATGTTCATATCCAAATGATACAAAATAAAAGTTCATATTGACATAATAAATAGTAATACTTTAAGCATACTAATCAAAGTAATCACGTCTTCTTAAAATATCATGGCTAAAGAAAGTTATCCCTACAAAATCATATAGTCTGGCAGTTGCTCTATCTTCATCACATAAAGTATTTAATCATGCACAACCCCGATGACAAGCCAAGCAATTGTTTCAGACTTTAATAATCTCAAACTTTTTCAACTTTCACGCAATACATGAGCGTGAGCCATGGACATAACACTATATGTGGAATAGAATGGTGGTTGTGGAGAAGACAAAAAGGAGAAGATAGTCTCACATCAACTAGGCGTATCAACGGGCTATAGAGATGCCCATTAATAGATATCAATGTGAGTGAGTAGGGATTGCCATGCAACGGATGCACTAGAGCTATAAATATATGAAAGCTCAACAAAAGAAACTAAGTGGGGTGCATCCAACTTGCTTGCTCACGAAGACCTAGGGCACTTTTGAGGAAGCCCATCATTGGAATATACAAGCCAAGTTCTATAATGAAAGTTTCCCACTAGTGTATGAAAGTGACAACATATGAGACTCTCTAACATGAAGATCATGGTGCCATTTTGAAGCACAAGTGTGGAAAAAGAGATAGTAGCATTGTCCCTTCTCTCTTTTTCTCTCATTTTATTTTCTTCTTCTTTCTTTTTTCTCTTTTTTCTTTTCTTTTTTTTCTTTTAAAGTCCGAAGTCTCATCCCGACTTCATTGTCCTTTCCTCACTAGGACAATGCTCTAATAATGAAGATCATCACACTTTTATGGATTTACAACTCAAAGCTAGAACAAGATATGACTCCATATGAATGCCTCCGGCGGTGTACCGGGATATGCAATGAATCAACAGCGACATGTATGAAAATTATGAAGGTGGCCTTGCCACAAATACAATGTCAACTACATGATCATGCAAAAAGCAATATGACAAAAGTAATATGTGTCATATGAACGGAACGGTGGAAAGTTGCATGGCAATATATCTCAGAATGGCTATCGAAATGCCATAATAGGTAGGTATGGTGGCTGTTTCGAGGAAGGTAAATGGTGGGTATATGGTACCAGCGAAAGTTGTGCGGTACAAGAGAGGCTAGCAATGATGGAAGGGTGAAAGGGTGCGTATAATCTATGGACTCAACATTAATCAAAAGAACTCATATGCTTGTTGCAAAAATTTAGAAGTTATCAAAAACCAAAGTGCTACGCGCATGCTCCTAGGGGGATAGATTGGTAGGAAAAGACCATCGCTCGTCCCCGACCGCCACTCATAAGGAAGACAATCAATAAATAAAATTGTGCTCCAACTTCATCACAAAGCAGTTCACCATACGTGCATGCTACGGGAATCACAAGCTTCAACACAAGCATTCTTTAAATTCATAATCACCCAACTAGCATGACTTTAATATTACTACCTCCATATCTCAAAACAATTATCAAGCATCAAGTTGATCATAGCATCCAATTCACATTCTATGATAGTTTTTATTATACCCAACTTGGATGCGCATCATTCTAGGACCAACTTTAAAACCATAGCAAATACCATGCTGTTCTAAAAGACTCTCAAAAAAATATAAGTGAAGCATGAGAGACTAGGAATTTATTCAAAATTAAGACACCACTGTGCTCTAAAAGATATAAGTGAAGCACTAGAGCAAAAACTATCAAGCTCAAAAGATATAAGTGAAGCACATAGAGTATTCTAGCAAATTCTAATCAAATAGGCTTCTCCCAAAAGGTGTGTACAGCAAGGATGATTGTGGTAAACTAAAAAGCAAATACTAATATAATACATGACGCTCCAAGCAAAACACATATCATGTGGCGAATAAAAATATAGCTCCAAGTAAAGTTACGAATGAACGAAGATGAAAGAGGGGATGCCTTCCCGGGGCATCCCCAAGCTTAGGATTTTGGCTATCCTTGAATATCTTGGGGTGCCATGGTCATCCCCAAGCTTAGGCTCTTGTTACTCCTTATTCCATAGTCCATAAAAGCTTTACCCAAAACTTGAAAACTTCACAACACAAAACTCAACAGGAAATCTTATAAGCTCCGTTAGTGAAAGAAAACAAAACCACCACATAAGGTACTGAAATGAACTCATTCTTTATTTATTTTTGTGTTAAACCTACTGTATTCCAACTTCTTTATGGTTTATAAACTAATTTACTAGCCATAGATGCATTGAAACAAGCAAACAACACACGAAAAACAGAATCTGTCAAAAACAGAACAGTCTGTAGCAATCTGTAACTAACGCAAACTTCTGGAACATTAAAAATCCTACCAAAATAGGAAGTCGTGGAAATTTTGTTTATTGAACATAAGAAAAAAGAATCAATGCAAAATCACGTTCCTGTGATTTAACAAAATTATATTCGTGCATGCAAAGTTTCTGTTTTTCAGCAGAATCAAATCAACTATCATCGTAGGTTATCCTATAGGTTCTACTTGGCACAAACACTAATTGAAAGATAAAAACACATCTAACCAGAAGGTAGATGCAAGATTTATTACTAAACAGGAGCAAAAACAAAAAACATAAAGAAAAATTGGGTTGCCTCCCAACTAGCGCTATCGTTTAACGCCCCTAGCTAGGCATAAAAGCAAGGATGGATCTAACGAGTGCCATCTTTGGCACTAAATTCATAAGTAGCACGCATGATAGATTCATAAGGTACTTTGACTTTCTTTCTTGGAAAGTGATCCATGCCTTTCTTTAATGGAAATTGAAATCTAATATCCCCTTCCTTCATATCAATAAACGCACCAATTGTTCTAAGGAAAGGTCTACCAAGAATAATGGGGCAAGAAAGATTGCAATCTATACCAAGAACGATAAAATCTACGGGCACCAAATTTCTATTTGCAACAATAAGAACATCATTGATCCTTCCCATAGGCTTTTTAATGGTGGAATCCGCAAGGTGCAAACTTAAAGAGCAATCATCAAGATCATGGAAACCTAGAATATCACATAAAGTTTTCGGAATTGTGGAAACACTAGCACCCAAATCACATAAAGCAAAACACTCATAAGCTTTAATTCTAATATTTATAGTAGGTTCCCACTCATCGTTAAGTTTTCTAGGTATAGAAACTTCCAAATTAAGTTTTTCATCATAAGATTGCATCAAGGCATCAACAATATGTTCGGTAAAAGCTTTATTTTGGCTATAAGCATGAGGAGAATTAACAATGGATTGCAACAAGGAAATACAACCTTTTAAAGAGCAATTATCATAATCAAGTTCCTTGAAATCCGAGATAGTGGGTTCAATGTTATTGGAAGTTGAGGATTCTCCAATCTCACTTTTACCAAATTTAGCATTAAGATCTAAAGACTCCGAATTCTTGGGACGCCTTCTAGGCAAAGTTGATTCATCATCAGTCCCATAATCATCAAAATTCATATTGCAAAAGATAGATCTAATCGGAGACGCATCAATAACTTTAAGATCCTCATCATTATTTTCACAGAAACTAGAAGAACACGCTTTTATAAAGCTTTCTTTTTTAGCACGCAATCTACCGGTTGTTTCCTTGCACTCATCAATGGAAATTCTCATTACTTTGAGAGACTCATTGATATCATGCTTAGGGGGAGAAGATCTAAGTTTAAGAGAATCAACATCAAGTGAAAGTCTATCAACGTTCCTAGCCAAATCATCAACTTTGAGCAATTTTTCTTCAAGCAAAGCATTAAAATTCTTTTGAGAAATCATAAATTCTTTCACACTATTCTCAAAATCAGAGGGCATCTTATTAAAATTACCATAAGAATTATTGTAGGAATTTCCATAATTATTAGAGGAATTGCTAGGGAACGGTCTAGCATTAAAATTTCCTCTATAAGCATTGTTTCCAAAACTATTCCTACCAACAAAATTCACATCCATTGATTCATCATTATTCTCAATCAAGGAAGACAAAGGCATATCATTGGGATCAAGAGGAGTATTTTTAGTAGCAAACATCTTCATAAGTTCATCCATCTTTCCACTCAAAGCTTTGATTTCTTCTATAGCATGCACTTTTTTACTAGAAGATCTTTCGCTGTGCCATTGAGAATAATTAGCCATAATATTATCAAGAAGTTTTGTTCATCCCCTAATGTGATTTCCATAAAGGTGCCTCCCGCGGCCGAATCTAAGAGATTTCTAGAAGCAAAGTTCAAACCGGCATAAATTTTTTGTATGATCATCCATAAATTCAAACCATGAGTAGGGCAATTGCGAAGCATCAATTTCATTCTTTCCCAAGGTTGGGCAACATGCTCATGATCAAGTTGTTTAAAATTCATAATATCGTTCCTAAGAGTGATGATCTTAGCGGGAGGAAAATACTTAGAGATAAAAGCATCTTTGCACTTGTTCCAGGAATCAATACTATTTTTAGGCAAAGACGAAAACCAAACTTTAGCACGATCTCTAAGTGAAAACGGAAATAACTTCAATTTGACAATATTGTTATCCGTATCTTTCTACTTTTGCATATCACACAAATCAACAAAGTTTTTTAGATGAGTAGCGGCATCTTCACTAGGAAGGCCGGCGAATTGATCTTTCATAACAAGATTCAGCAAAGCAGTATTGATTTCACAAGACTAAACATCATTAAGAGGAGAAATCGGAGTACTAAGGAAATCATTATTATTGGTATTCGAGAAATCACACAATTTGGTATTATCTTGTGCCATGGCAACAAGTAATCCAACACACAAGCAAACAGAAAAAGGGCAAGCGAAAAGAGAGGAAGAGATTGGGAAAGAGAGGGCGAATAAAACAGCAAGGGTGAAGTGGGGGAGAGGAAAATGAGAGGCAAATGGCAAATAATGTAAATGCGAGGGAGATGGGTTTGTGATGGGTACTTGGTATGTCTTGACTTGAGCCAAGACCTCCCCGGCAACAGCGCTAGAAATCCTTCTTGCTACGTCTTGAGCTTGCGTTGGTTTTCCTCGAAGAGGAGAGGGTGATGCAGCAAGTGTAGCGTAGGTATTTCCCTCAGTTTTAAGAACCAAGGTATCAATCCATTAGGAGGCTCCTCAAAAGTATCACGCACCTACACAAACAAACTGAGAACTCGCAACCAACACAATAAAGGGGTTGTCAATCCCTTCACGGCCACTTGCGGAAGTGAGATCTAATAAAGATAGTAAGATAAGATAAATATATTTTTGGTATTTTATAATATAGATGCAAAAAGTAAAGATGCAAATAGAAGTAGATTGAAAGCTAATATGATAAGAGATAGACCTGGGGGCCATAGGTTTCACTAGAGGCTTCTCTCAAGAGCATAAGTATTACTGTGGGTGAACAAATTACTGTCGAGCAATTGATAGAAAAGCGCATAGTTATGAGGTTATCTAGGCATGATCATGTATATAGGCATCATGTCCATAACAAGTAGACCGACTCCTGCTTGCATCTACTATTACTCCACACATTGACCGCTATGCAGCATGCATCTAGAGTATTAAGTTCATAAGAACAGAGTAACGCATTAAGCAAGATGACATGATGTAGAGGGATAAACTCATGCAATATGATATAAACCCCATCTTGTTATCCTCGATGGCAACAATACAATACGTGCCTTGCAACCCTTTCTGTCACTGGGTAAGGACACCGTAATATTGAACCTAAAGCTAAGCACTTATCCCATGGCAAGAAAGACCAATCTAGTAGGCCAAACCAAACTGATAATTCGAAGAGACTTGCAAAGATAACTCAATCATACATAAAAGAATTCAGAGAAGATTCAAATATTATTCATAGATAAACTTGATCATAAACCCACAATTCATCGGATCTCGACAAACACACCACAAAAGGAGTTTACATCGAATAGATCTCCACAAGAGAGGGGGAGAACATTGTATTGAGATCCAAAAAGAGAGAAGAAGCCATCTAGCTAATAACTATGGACCCGTAGGTCTGTGGTAAACTACTCACAACTCATCGGAGGGGCAAGAATGTTGATGTAGAAGCCCTCCATGGTCGATTCCCCCTCCAGCAGAGTGCCGGTGAAGGCTCTAAGATGGGATCTCGCGGATACAGAAGGTTACGGTGGTGGAAATTGTGTTTCGTGGTGCCCCTGGATGTTTTCGGGGTACGTAGGTATATATAGGAGGAGAAGTACGTCGGTGGCCGCCCAAGGGGCCCACGAGACAGGGGGCACGCCCTACAGGGGGTGCGGCCTCCTATCTCGCGGCTTCCTCTGCTGCTTCTTGACTTGCACTCCAAGCTCTCCGGATCACGTTCGTTCCAAAAATCACCTTCCCGAAGGTTTCATTCTGTTTGGACTCCGTTTGATATTCCTTTTCTTCGAAATACTGAAATAGGCAAAAAAACAGCAATACGGACTGGGCCTCCGGTTAGTAGGTTATTCCCAAAAATGATATAAATGTGTAAAATAAAGCTCATAAACATCCAAAAAGGGTAATATAATAGCATGGAACAATCAAAAATTATAGATTCATTGGAGACGTATCAGTCCTCAGCTCCCTTTCTATCAATAATATGCAAATCAAATTCTTGTAGGAAGAGAACCCATCTAATAAGTCTAGGTTTAGCATCTTTCTTTTTCGTAATATATTTAATAGCAGCATGATCAGTGTGAATAGTTACTTTGGAACCAACAATATAAGGTCTGAACTTATCACAAGCAAATACAACTGCTAAAAATTCTTTTTTAGTAGTAGCATAATTTCTTTGGGCATTGTCTAGAGTTTTACTAGCATATTTGATAACATTTAATTTATTATCAACTATTTGTCCTAGTACAACACCAACAGCATAATCACTAGCATCACACATAATTTCAAAGGTAAATTCCAATCAGGTGACTGAACAATAGGTGCAGAAATCAAGGCTTTCTTAAGTATTTCGAATGCTTCTACACAATAATCATCAAAAATAAAAGGAACATCTTTTTGCAAGATATTAGTGAGAGTCCTAGAAATTTTAGAGAAGTCTTTAATAAACCTCCTATAGAAACCAGTATGACCAAGGAAACTTCTTATACCTTTGATATCTTTAGGACACGACATCTTTTCAATAGCATCTACTTTAGCTTTATTAACTTAACTCTTTCAGAATTTTTATGCCCCAAGACAATACCTTCATTAACCATAAAGTGTCACTTCTCCCAATTCAAGACAAGATTAGTTTCTCTACATCTCTGCAAAACTTGATCAAGGTTGCTTAAGCAACATCAAAAGAAGTTCCATAAATGGAGAAATCATCCATGAAAACCTCAACAATATTTTCACAAAAGTCAGAGAATATAACAGTCATACATCTTCGAAAGGTAGCAGGTGCATTGCATAAACCAAAAGGCACACGTCTATAAGCAAAAGTACCGAAAGGGCAAGTAATAGTGGTCTTTTCCTGATCCTCTTTTGACACATGTATTTGAGAGAAGCCAGAATAACCATCTAGAAAGAAAAAATGTGTATGTTTGGATAGTGTTTCTAACATTTGATCAATAAAAGGTAGAGGGTAATGATCTTCTCTAGTGGCTTTATTTAATTAGAGGAAATCAATTACCATTCTATAACCTATAAAAGTTCCTTGTGGGATCAATTCATTCTTATCATTAGGAACAACAGTAATACCTCCCTTCTTAGGGACACAATGAACGAGACTTGCCCACTGACTATCAGCAATAGGATAAATTGTACCTGCCTCCAGAAGCTTTAATATTTCATTTTTTACCACTTCTTCCATCTTAGGATTTAACCGTTGTTGATGATCGACAACTGGTTTAGCATTTTTCTCCAATTTTATTTTGTTCTGGCATAGAGTGGGACTAATGCCCTTAAGATCATCAAGAGTATATCCAATAGCGGCACGGTGCTTCTTCAGAGTTTTCAATAATTTCTCTTCTTCATGCTCTAAAAGGTTAGCACTAATAATAACAAGATATATCTTCTTTTCATCAAGATAAGCTCAAACACGAGATCTCCCTTGGGTGGAGGAGGATCTTCAAGAATTTAAACAGGCAAGTTATGTTTCAAAATAGGTTCCCGATTAAAGAATACTTCATCTATTTCCCTTATTTCATTCATAAACATATCATTTTCATGGTCTAGCAAATATTGTTCTAAAGGATCATTAGGAGGCACGACAATAGAAGCCAGACCAATAATTTCATCCTTACTAGGCAATTCTTTATCATGGGGTTGTCCGCGGAATTTGGAAAAATTGAAGTCATGAGACATATCCCCTAAACCAACAGTAACAATATCCTTTTCGTAGTCTATCTTAGCATTAACAGTATTCAAGAAGGGTCTACCAAATATAATGGGACAAAAGTCATCTTCTGGGGAACCAAGAACAAGAAAATCAGTAGGGTATTTTATTTTCCCACACAAGACCTCAACATCTCTAACAATCCCAATTGGAGAAATAGTATCTCTATTGGCAAGATTAATGTAACATCAATACCTTCTAACTCAACAGGTGCAATATCATGCATAATTTCTTTGTATAAAGAATGAGGTATTGCACTCACACTAGTACCCATATCACATAAGCCATGATAATAATGATCTCCTATTTTAATAGAAACAACAGGCATGCCAACAATAGGTCTATGTTTATCTTTAGTATCGAGTTTAGCAATTCTAGCAGCTTCATCACAGAAATAAATAGCATGCCCATCAATATTACCGACTAAGAGATCTTTAACCATAACAATACTAGGTTCAACTTTAATTTGCTCAGGGGGTGTAGGTGTTCTAGTATTACTCTTATGAACCACAGTTGAAGCTTTAGCATGATCCTTTATTCTAACAGGGGGAGGTGGTTTCTCAATATAAGCAATAGGAACAATAGGATCAACATTATAAGTAATAATTTTTTCTTCAACTTTAATAGGTTCTACTACTTTAACTTGAATGGCAGGATGATATTTAAACCATTGCTCCTTAGGGAGATCAACATGAGTAGCAAATGATTCACAGAAAGAAGCTACTATCTCAGAGTCAAGTCCATATTTAGTGCTAAAATCATGAAAAGCATCGGTATCCATAAAAGATTTAACACAATCAAACTTAAGGTTTATACCTACTCCTTACCTTCGTCGAGTTCCCAATCTTCAGAGTTGCATTTAATTCTTTCCAATAAATCCCATTTGAATTCAATAGTCTTCATCATTAAAGAACCAGTACAAGAAGTATCGAGCATGGAGCGAGCATTATGAGGAAGCCAAGCAAAAAAAATTTGAATAATAATTTCTCTTGAGAGCTCATGATTGGGGCATGAATATAACATTGACTTAAGCCTCCCCCAAGCTTGAGCGATACTTTCTCCTTCATGAGGCCAAAAATTATATATATAATTCCGATCACGATGAACCAGATGCATAGGATAAAACTTTTGATGAAATTCCAATTTCAATCGGTTGTAGTTCCATGATCCAATATCATCACATAGCCTATACCATGTCAATGCCTTTCCCTTCAAAGATAAAGGGAATACCTTATTCTTTACAACATCCTCGGGCATACCTGCAAGCTTAAACAATCCACAAACTTCATCCACATAGATTAGGTGCATATCGGGATGTAATGTTCCATCTCTTGTATAAGGATTAGCTAACAATTTCTCTATCATACTCGAAGGAATTTCAAAGTAAATATTTTTCAGTAGGTTCAGTAGGTTGAGGAGCAACTCTTTGCTCTTCTGGTCGGGGTGAAAATACCCTGAACAAGCCCCTCAAAGGATTATTTTCCATAGTAACAAGTGATAGTAAATTTCAGCACACTATATAAATGTTTCCTTACCAAATTCCACTTACGAAAGACGCTTCACTCCCCGGCAATGGCGCCAGAAGAGAGTCTTGATGACCAACAAGTATAGGGGGTCTATCATAGTCCTTTAGATAAGTAAGAGTGTCGAACCCGACGAGGAGCAGAAGGAAATGACAAGCGGTTTTCAGTAAGGTATTCTCTGCAAGCACTGAAATTATAGGTAACAGATGTTTTTGTGATAAGATAATTCGTAACGGGTAACAAGTAACAAAGGTAACTAAGATGCAGCAAGGTGGCCCAATCCTTTTTGTAGAAAAGGACAAGCCTGGTCGAACTCTTATATAAAGCAAAGTGCTCCCGAGGACACATGGGAATTATTATCAAGCTAGTTTTCATCATGCTCATATGATTCGCGTTCATTACTTTGATAATTTGATATGTGGGTGGACTGGTGCTTGGGTGCTTTCCTTACTTGGACAAGCCTCCCACTTATGATTAACCCCTCTCACAAGCATCCACAACTACGAAAGAAGACTTAAGGTAAACCTAACCATAGCATGAAACATATGGATCCAAATCAGCCCCTTACGAAGCAACGCATAAACTAGGGTTTAAGCTTCTGTCACTCTAGAAACCCATCATATACTTATTACTTCCCAATGCCTTCCCCTAGGCCCAAATCATGGTGAAGTGTCATGTAGTCGACGTTCACATAACAGCACTTGAGGAGAGACAACATACATCTCATCAAAATATCGAATGAATACCAAATTCACATGATTACTTATAACAAGACTTCTCCCATGTTCTCGGGAACAAACGTAACTACTCACAAAGCACATTTATGTTCATAATCAGAGGGGTATTAATAAGAATTAAGGATCTGAAAATATGATCGTCCACCAAATAAACCAACTAGCATCAACTACAAGGAGTAATCAACACTACTAGCAACCCATAGGTACCAATCTGAGGTTTTGAGACAAAGATCAGATACAAGAGATGAACTAGGATTTGAGAGGAGATGGTTCTAATGAAGATGTTGATGGAGATTGACCCCCTATCGATGAGAGGATCGATGATGATGATGATGGAAGTGATTTTCCCCTCCCGGAGGGATGTTTCCCTGGCAGAATAGCTCCGTCGGAGCCCTAGATTGGTACTGCCTAGGTTCCGCCTCGAGACGGCGACGCTTCGTCCGGAAAGCTGCTCTCTTATTTTTTTCCAGGGTAAAAGACACCATATAGCAGAAGATGGGAGTCAGGGGCTTGCTAGGGGGCCAACAAGCTAGGGGGCGCGCCCAGGGGGGTAGGGAGCGCCCTCCACCCTCGCGGCTGACTGGTGGCCCCCCTCTGGTGCTTTATTCGCCCAATAGTTTTAATATATTCCAAAACTGATCTCCTAAAGTTTCAGAACTTTTGGAGTTGTGTGGAATAGGTCTCTAATATTTGCTCTTTTTCCAGTCCAAAATTCCAGCTGCCGGCATTCTCCTCTTCATGTAAACCTTATAAAATAAGAGAGAAAAGGCATAAGTACTGTGATATAATGTATAATAATAGCCCATAATGCAATAAATATTGATATAAAAGCATGATGCAAAATGGTCGTATCATGGCTCTAGCTCAGGATCTGGAGATCATGTCCCTTCCCAGTACGCATGAATGTCCGCAGGCAAAATGAAGTACCTTCCTGAATGAATATCGAACAAAGTAGGTGCAGGCAAGGTAATAATCTGAAAAGTATCATTGCTAAATACCAGGTTATAAATGAGTCTCTTTTATTTATCATAGCGAATAAACTTATGTGCTACCATGCTTTCATAATCTAAGTATGTACCGAGTAGCAACTTCTCCTCTTTTTCATCGTGCCTAATGGGTATCTCGAAGCGTCTAGCAAGGCGGGAGGCGAAGATACCTCCGAAAATAGGACCCTTTGTACGGTTTAAACTTAACCATTTAGCAACCATAGTGCCTAAACTGAAAGTTCTATCAAGAAGTAAAGCATGGTGCAAAATGGCAAGGTCAGGAGCACTAAGGCCTCCACTATCCCCGCGACCAATTAAACATCTACCAGCAAATAATGAGTAGTAGCGCAGAACATGAAAAATGTAAACTAGACACTCTTGCTTCTGACACCTTTCTCCTTTGCCCTATGGTAACTACATTAATAAAAGCTTCCACATCTCCAGGGCGTGGTTCCTCGACGCTGCCCTCAAAAGGTAATTTGCAAACCTCACAAAAATCATAAATCATCATCTCCTTATGCTCATCATATAAATAAAACTCTACCACGGGTGGTGATCTCCTAGCATGAAGATGAAAATTTTGCACGAAAGTATGAGTGAGTAGGAGGTACTGATCGCACTGGTCGTGGAGGTTCGGTGATGCCTGCATTTTAAGCCAAGTAATAGAAATCCTCATAAATTTTGGCTACCTCCAAGAATGCATCTCTTGGCCATTCACACGGCCGAACTTCCATGATGCGAGGAAGGTTGTACTTGGGCTTTTCCTTCTCTTCATTTTCTTTTTCCTTCGAACCCCGACTCGAGGAGCCTCTCAACAATCTCCTCATCATTTTCTCCCTCGAAGAACGATCTCTCAGAGCAGTTTTGTGAATGGAGCTTTGCACAAGGAGATCGAAAATGGCAGCAAAATGAGCAAGAACACAAGTTTGAGCTACGGGATGATGTTTTCTGGAGCAAGACAAAGTGGATGGGTGCTGGAATAAGTGGAGGCACCCACGTGGGACCCACAAGACAGGGGGCGCGCCCAAGGGGTAGGGTGCGCCCTCCACCCTTGTGGCCCACTGGTGCATCCCCCTGGTGCATGCTCAGTGCCAGAAATTCTAAAATATTCTATAAAAAATCTTACTAAATTTTCAGGGCATTTGGAGAACTTTTATTTTTGGGACATTTTTTATTGCAGGTTAATTCAGAAAACAGACAGAAAATACTATTTTGCTTTATTTAATCTAACAGAAAGTAAAAGGTGGGTACAGAAAGTAGTGCTTTCTAAGTTCATCCATCTCATGCCCATCAAAAGGAATCCATTAACAAGGTTGATCAAGTTTTATTAACAAACTTCTTTCGAATTACATGAGACCGGAGAATTTTTGAATAACACTAGGTTACCTCAATGGGGATATGCATGTCCCCAACAATAAGAATATCATATTTCTTTTTGACAGTAGGAAGAGGGAACTCAAAACCTCCAATAGTAATAGTTGCAATTTTTCCAATAGAATTGATACTATGAACTTGAGGTTGTTTCTTCGGAAAGTGAACCGTATGCTCATTACCATTAACATGAAAAGTGACATTACCTTTGTTGCAATCAATAACAGCCCCTGTAGTATTCAAAAAGGGTCTATCTAGGATGATCGACATACTGTCGTCCTCGGGAATATCAAGAATAACAAAGTCTGTTAAGATAGTAACGTTTGCAACCACAACAGGCACATCCTCACAAATACCGATGGGTATAGCAGTTGATTTATCAGCCATTTGCAAAGAAATTTCAGTAGGTGTCAACTTATTCAATTCAAGTCTACAATATAAAGAGAAAGGCATAACACTAACACCGGCTCCAAGATCACATAAAGCAGTTTTAACATAGTTTCTTTTAATAGAGCATGGTATAGTTGGTACTCCTGTGTCTCCTAGTTTCTTAGGTATTCCACCCTTAAAAGTATAATTAGCAAGCATGGTGGAAATTTCAGCTTACGGTATCTTTCTTTTATTAGTGATAATATCTTTCATATACTTAGCATAAGGAGGCATTTTAAGCATATTAGTCAAACGCATACGCAAAAAGATAGGTCTAATCATTTCAGCAAAGCGCTCAAAATCCTCATCATCCTTTGTATTGGATGGCTTAGGAGGAAAAGGCATGAGTTTCTAAACCCATGGTTCTCGTTCCTTTATGTGTTTCCTAGCAACAAAGTCTCTCTTATCAGAACGTTGATTCTTTGATTGTGGGTTATCAAGATCAACAACAGGTTCAATCTCTACATCATTATCATTACTAGGTTGAGCATCAACATGAACATCGTCATTAACATTATCACTAGGTTCATGTTTATCACTAGATTATGTCTCAGCATCAGAAATAGAAATGTCATTGGGATTCTCAGGTGTGTCAATAACAGGTTCACTAGAAGCATACAAAGTCCTATCAGTTTTCTTTTTCTTTTTATTAGAAGGACTAGGTGCATCAGTATTGATTCTCTGAGAATCTTGATCAACTCTCTTAGGATGGCCCTTGGGATACAAAGGTTCCTGGGTCATTTTACCACCTCTAGTCATAACCCTAATCGCATTATTATTTTTCTTATTGTTTAACTCATTGAGCAATTCATCTTGTGCCTTAAGTACTTGTTCCACTTGAGTTGTAACCATGGAAGCATGCTTACTAATAATCTTAAGATCATTAATGGTTCTACTCATATAATCACCCAAGTGGTCAAGCATGTAAGCATTACATTTCAGTTGTCTAGTAACATAAGCATTGAAGTTTTCTTGTTTAATAATAAAATTATCAAACTCATCCAAGCATTGACTAGCAGACTTATTATGAGGAATATCACCTTCATCAAATCTATAGAGAGAATTTACCTCTACTACCTATGTCGGGTTATAAGGACCATGTATTTCTTCAATATGTGGTAGATTCTTAACATCTTCAGCTTTAATACCTTTTTCTTTCATAGATTTCTTTGCCTCTTGCATATCTTCAGGACTGAGAAATAAAATACCCCTTTTCTTCGGACTTGGCTTAAGAGTTGGTTCAGGAAGTGTCCAATCATTATCATTACTCAATATATTATTCAATAGCAATTCACCTTGCTCAACAGTTCTTTCCCTGAAAACACAACCAGCACAACCATCCAGGTGGTCTCTGGAAGCATCGGTTAGTTCATTATAAAAGATATCAAGTATTTCATTTTTCTTGAGAGGATGATCAGGCAAAGCATTAAGTAGTTGGAGAAGCCTTCCCCAAGCTTGTGGGAGACTCTCTTCTTCAATTTGCACAAAGTTAAATATTTCCTTTAAGGCAGCCTGTTTCTTATGAGCAGGAAAATATTTTGCAGAGAAGTAGTAAATCGTATCCTGGGGACTACTGATACGTCTCCAACGTATCTACTTTTCCAATCACTTTTGCCCTTGTTTTGGACTCTAACTTGCATGATTTGAATGAAACTAACCCAGACTGACGTTGTTTTTAGCAGAACTGCCATGGTGTTGTTTATTGTGCAGAAAACGAAAGTTCTCGGAATGACCTGAAAATCCACGGAGATAACTTTTGTAAAATATAAAAAATACTGGCGAAAGAACCAAGGCCAGGGGGCCCACACCCTATCCACGAGGGTGGGGGGCGCGCCCCCTCCCCCTGGGCGCGCCCCCCTGTCTATGGGCCCCCTGCTGCTCCACCGACCTCAACTCCAACTCTATATATTACGTTTCATAGAGAAAAAATCAGAGAGAAAGTTTAATCACATTTTACGATACAGAGCCGCCACCAAGCCCTAATCTCTCTCGGGAGGGCTGGTCTGGAGTCCGTTCGGGGCTCCGGAGAGGGGGATTCATCGTCATCGTCATCATCAACCATCCTCCATCACCAATTTCATGATGCTCTCCGCCGTGCGTGAGTAATTCCATCATAGGCTTGCTAGATGGTGATGGGTTGAATGAGATTTACCATGTAATCAAGTTAGTTTTGTTAGGGTTTGATCCCTAGTATCCACTATGTTCTGAGATTGATGTTGCTATGACTTTGCTATGCTTAATGCTTGTCACTAGGGCCCGAGTGCCATGATTTCAGATCTGAACCTATTATGTTTTCATGAATATATGTCAGTTCTTGATCCTATCTTGCAAATCTATAGTCACCTATTATGTGCTATGACCCGACAACCCCGAAGTGACAATAATCGAGATACTTCTCGGTGATGACCGTAGTTTGAGGAGTTCATTTATTCACTAAGTGCTAATGCTTTGGTCCGGTACTCTATTAAAAGGAGGCCTTAATATCCATTAGTTTCCAATAGGACCCCGCTGCCACGGGAGGGTAGGACAAAAGATGTCATGCAAGTTCTTTTCCATAAGCACGTATGACTATATTCGGAATACATGCCTACATTATATTGATGAACTGGAGCTAGTTCTGTGTCACCCTATGTTATAACTATTACATGAGGAATCACATTCGACATAATTATCCATCACTGATCCAATGCCTACGAGCTTTTCACATATTGTGCTTTGCTTATTTACTTTTCCGTTGCTACTGTTACCATCACTACAAAACTGCTATCATTACTTTTGCCACTGTTACCATTACTATCATACTACTTTGCTACTAAATACTTTGCTGCAAATACTAAGTTATCCAGGTGTGGTTGAATTGACAACTCAACTGCTAATACTTGAGAATATTCTTTGGCTCCCCTTGTGTCAAATCAATAAATTTGGGTTGAATACTCTACCCTCGAAAATTGTTGCGATCCCCTATACTTGTGGGTTATGAAGACTATTTTCTAGCATCGTTGCCGGGGAGCATAGCTCTATTCTTTGAGTCACTTGGGATTTATATCTGCTGATCACTATGAAGAACTTGAAAGACGAAAGAACTAAGATTTTTCCCTCAACTACGAGGGGAGGTAAGGAACTGCCATCTAGCTCTGCACTAGATTCTCCTTCTGTTTTGAGTAAGCTTGCGACACAAACCTGCTACTGCTATGAATTCTGATATGTCGCATGTAATTGATGATGCCACTTCTGCTATGCATGATACTTATGATCAAACTACTTCTGTGCTTGATACTACTTTGCCATTAGGTGAATTTCTTGATGAATAACTTGCTAGGGTTAGAGAGAATGAAATTATTTATGATAGTGATGATGAAGGTTCTCCCCCTAAATATGAATTGCATGTTGTTCCCGAGGGCTATGTTATGGATGAAGAAACTGCTAGAGATCTTTTTTGCTTGCAATGATAGATCCAATCTTAAGAAATTACTAGCTAAACTTAAACAGAAAACTCTAATGCTAGAATGAAATATGACCCTGCTTTTGCTACTTCACCTATCTTTGTTACTGATAAGGATTATGAATTCTCTGTTGATCCTGAAATAAATACTTTAGTTGAATCTGATCCTTTTTATGGCAATGAATCTGAAACCGTTGTGGCACATCTTACCAAGTTGAATGATATAGCCACCTTGTTTACTAATGATTAGAAGTCTTGCTATTATTATATCCTTAAGATATTTCCATTCTCATTAAAGGGTGATGCTAAAACTTGGTTTAATTCTCTTGATCCTGGTTGTGTGCGTAGTCCCCAGAATATGATTTATTACTTCTCTGCTAATAATTTCCCTGCTCATAAGAAACAAGTTGCCTTGCGGGAAATATATAATTTTGTGCAAATCGAAGAAGAGAGTCTTCCACAAGATTGGGGAAGGCTTCTCCGATTACTTAATGCTTTGCCTGATCATCCTCTTAAGAAAAACGAAATACTTGATATCTTTTATAGTGGACTAACCGATGCTTCCAAGGACCACTTGGATAGTTGTGTTGGTTGTGTTTTCAGGGAAAGAACAGTCGACCAAGCTGAATTGTTATTGAATAATATGTTGACTAATGAAAATAATTGGACTCTTCCTGAGCCAATTCCTGAGGTAATTGAGCCAGCTCCTGAACCTATTCTTAAACCAACTCCGAAGAAGAGGGGAGTTCTATTTCTCAGTCCTGAAGATATGCAAGAGGCAAAGAAATCAATGAAAGAAAAAGGTATTAAAGCTGAAGATGTTAAGAATTTACCTCCTGTTGAAGAAATATGTGGTCTTAATCTACCTATTGAAGAAACACATTGTCTTGATAACCCGACACAGGTAGTAAAGGTAAATTATCTCTATAGATATGATAAAGTTGAAATCCCGTCTACTAAATTTCATAGCCAATGTTTAGATGAATTTGATGACTTTATGGCTAGGCAAGAAAGTTTTAATGCTTATGTTGGTAGAGAATTAAAAAGTAATGATTTCATGATAGGACGCTTGAGTGATTATATGGCTAGAGTTAAAGGTGAACTTAAACTCATTAGCAAATATGCTTCTATGGTTACCACTCAAGCAGAACAAGTACTTAAAGCTCAAAGTGATTTGCTCGATGAATTAAATAATAAACATAATTTTGTTGTTAGAGTGGCTACTAGAACTGGTAGAATGACTCAGGAACCTTTGTATCTTAAAGGCCACCCTAAGAGAATCGAGCAGGATTCTCAGAGAAATAATTTAGAGGAACCTAGTCCTTCTAAAAAGAAGAAAAATAAAAACAATAGGACTTTGCATGCTTCTAGTGAACCTGTTGTAGACACACCTGAGAATCCCAATGATATTTCTATTTCTGATGCTGAAACACAATCAGGTGATGAACATGAACCTATTGATAATGTTAATGATAATGTTCATGTTGATGTTCAACCTAGCAATAATAATGATGTAGAGATTGAACCTGCTGTTGATCTTGATAACCCACAATCAAAGAATCAATGTTATGATAAAAGAGATTTTGTTGCTAGGAAGCACGGTAAAGAAAGAGAACCATGGGTTGAGAAACCCATGCCTTTTCCTCCTAAACCATCCAAGACAAAGGATGATGAGGATTTTGAGAGCTTTGCTGAAATGATTAGACCTATCTTCTTACGTATGCACTTAACTGATATGCTTAAAGTAAACCCTTATGCTAAATATATGAAGGATATCATTACAAATAAAAGAAAGACACCGGAAGCTGAAATTTCCACCATGCTTGCTAATTATCTTGGTATACCTCCACGTGAGGGTGATATGGAGTTGCCTGCCGCCTATTTAGATTTTGATGCTATGGTCAGGCACCGTTTTCTTGTGAGGAATGAACAATTCCTCCAGTATCAACTAATCTTTGACAGACGTCATGCTGTCCATGTTAATCTCCCTGCTCCTTCCCTTTTTGGTTACCAGGCAAAACGAAGATATGTTGTTACCAGGGAAGAGGCAACCGAACACGAGAGGAGAGCGGAGGCAGCCCACCAACATGCCGCAACTCAGGAGGCATTGGTTGTTGCATCTCAGTACGACCCCGGTTATAACTTCGGATATCAGCCAGGCTATCCTTGGCATTAGACCAACTTAGACCAAAAGCCTAAGCTTGGGGGAGTACGTACTTCTCACCGACTTTACATTCATGTTCACACACTTATTCTAGTTGTCAGTGCTCATACTCTTTCATTGTATCATCCATGCTAGTTTAATTTATTTCTCTAGCTTTCTTCTTGTGTGTTTGATAAACCTTAAGAAAACCAAAAAAAATAGTCAGTTTAATTTCCATGCTTGTAGTAGTAATTAAAATGAAAACCCAAAAATATTTCTCGTTCTTCTTTTGCTTGTTGGGAGCTTTCCTGTGTAAATAGTTTTATTTCTTTTCTTTCCTGTGGGGTCGAGACGAGAAGACCATATTGAAAATGCTTAGTGGCTCTCATATGCATGATTGTTGATTTAACTTAGAGCCCATATTACCTTGTATTCTCTCTTGAATTGAATGCTTGCAGATTCCAGCTTAGTCCAATGCACATGCACTATTATTATTTTACACACCGTGCGGTCGTGCAAGTGAAAGGCAATAATGACGATATATGATGAACTGATTGAGATGAGAGAAGCTGGTATGAACTCGACCTCTTTTGTTTTTGTAAATATGATGAGTTCATCATTCCTGATTCAGCCTATTATGAATAAACATGTTTGCAATGACAATTAGAGATTATAGTTGCTTATGCCATGCTTAATTAGCTAGGAGCTTATAATGGGTTACCTTGTGTGCCAACATGCTATTAAAATGGTTGTGATGTGGTATGATAGGGTGGTATCCTCCTTTGAATGATTCGAGTGACTTGACTTGGCAGATGTTCACGCATGTAGTTGAAACAAATCAACATAGCCTTCACGATATTTATGTTCATGGTGGATTATATCCTACTCATGCTTGCACTCAGTGTTGATTAATTTTAATGCATGTTCATGACTGTTGTCGCTCTCTCAGTTGGTCGCTTCCCAGTCTTTTTCTAGCCTTCACCTGTACTAAGCGGGAATACTGCTTGTGCATCCAAATTCCATAAACCCCAAAGTTATTCCATATGAGTCCACCATACCTTCCTATATGCGGTATTTACTTGCCGTTCCAAGTAAATTTGTATGTGCCAAACTCCAAACCTTCAAATGAAATTCTGCTTTGTATGCTCGAGCAGCTCATGTTTCAACTAGGGTTGTCTGTATCTTCCATGCTAGGTGGGTTATTCTCAAGGGGAGTGGACTCCGCTCCTCATTCATGAGAAAATGGCTGGTAGCCGGGATGCACAGTCCCATGATCAAAAAGATCAAAGCAAATCGATATAATTAAACAAAACTCCCCCAGGGCTGTTGCTAGTTGGAGGCACTCGTTGTTTCAAGCAAGCCATGGATTGATGCTTGTTGGTGGTGGGGGAGTATAAACTTTACCATTCTGTTTGGGAACCTCCTATAATGTATGTAGCACGGAAGATATCGAGATCTCATAGTTGTTGCATTGACAGTGAAAGTATACCGCTCAAAATGTTATTCATCTCTATTTTAAAATCGAGCTCTGGCACCTCTACAAATCCCCGCTTCCCTCTGCGAAGGGCCTATCTATTTACTTTTATGTTGAGTCATCACCTTCTTATTAAAAAGCACCCGCTGGAGGCACTCTGTCATTTGCATGCATTACTATTAGTTTATATTGGGTATGACTTGACTGGATCTCTTTTACCATGAATTACAATGTTTAGTCAGTCCTTGATCTTTAAAGGTGCTCTGCATTTATGTTTTGCGGTCTCAGAAAGGGCTAGCGAGATACCATCTTGTTATATCATATTATGGTTGTTTTGATAAAGTGTTGTCATCCGAGTTTTATTATTATTGCTCGCTAGTTGATTATGTCATTGCTATGAGTAAACATGAGACCTAAGTGTTATTGTGAATATGGTTAGTTCATAATCTTTGCTGAAAACTTGAATGCTGGCTTTACATATTTACAACAACAAGAGCAAATAGAGTTTGTAAAAGTTTTTCTTTATCACTTTCAGTTTATCAACTGAATTGCTTGAGGACAAGCAAAGGTTTAAGCTTGGGGGAGTTAATACGTATCCAACGTATCTACTTTTACAAACAATTTTGCCCTTAACTTGCATGATTTGAATGAAACTAACCCGGACTGATGTTGTTTTCAGCAGAACTGCCATGGTATTGTTTATTGTGCAGAAAACAAAAGTTCTCAGAATGACCTGAAAATCCACGAAGATAACTTTTGGAAAATATAAAAAAATACTGGCGAAAGAATCAAGGCTAGGAGGGCCCACACCCTGTCCACGAGGGTGGGGGGCGCGCCCCCTCCCCCTGGGCGCGCCCCCCTGTCTCGTGGGCCCCCTGCTGCTCCATCGACCTCAACTCCAACTCTATATATTCTGTTTCGCAGAGAAAAAATCAGAGAGAAAGTTTCATCACGTTTTATGATACGGAGCCGCCGCCAAGCCCTAATCTCTCTCGGGAGGGCTGATCTGGAGTCTGTTCGGGGCTCCGGAGAGGGGAATTCGTCCCCGTCGTCAACATCAACCATCCTCCATCACCAATTTCATGATGCTCACCGCTGTGCGTGAGTAATTCCATCGTAGGCTTGCTGGATGGTGATGGGTTGGATGAGATTTGCCATGTAATCAAGTTAGTTTTGTTAGAGTTTGATCCCCAGTATCCACTATGTTCTGAGATTGATGTTGCTATGACTTTGCTATGCTTAATGCTTGTCACTAGGGCCCGAGTGCCATGATTTTAGATTTGAACCTATTATGTTTTCGTGAATATATGTGAGTTCTTGATCCTATCTTGCAAGTCTATAGTCACCTATTATGTGTTATGATCCGACAACCCCGAAGTGACAATAATCGGGATACTTCTTGGTGATGACCGTAGTTTGAGGAGTTCATGTATTCACTAAGTGCTAATGCTTTGGTCCAGTACTCTATTAAAAGGAGGCCTTAATATCCCTTAGTTTCCATTAGGACCCCGCTGCCATGGGAGGGTAGGACAAAATATGCCATGCAAGTTCTTTTCCATAAGCACGTATGACTATACACGGAATACATGCCTACATTACATTGATGAACTGGAGCTAGTTCTATGTCACCCTATGTTATAACTATTACATGAGGAATCACATCCGACATAATTATCCATCACTGATCCAATGCCTATGAGCTTTTCACATATTGTGCTTTGCTTATTTACTTTTCCGTTGCTACTGTTACCATCACTACAAAACTGCCATCGTTACTTTTGCCACTGTTACCATTACTATCATACTACTTTTCTACTAAATAGTTTGCTGCAGATAGTAAGTTATCCAGGTGTGGTTGAATTGACAACTCAACTGCTAATACTTGAGAATATTCTGTGGCTCCCCTTGTGTCGAATCAATAAATTTGGGTTGAATACTCTAACCTCGAAAACTGTTGCGATCCCCTATACTTGTGGGTTATCAACTACGCACATAACCAAGAGCAAGAGAATTAAACCATAACTTAGCATCACCCTTTAATGAGAAAGGAAACAATTTAACAATATAGTAATAGCAAATTTTTTCCTCATGAGCAAATAGGGTGGCTATACCATTCAGTTTAGTAAGATGCGCCACAACAGTTTTAGATTCATAGGTCATAGCCATAGAAAGGATCATATTCAACCAAAGTAATTAACTCAGGATCGACAAAGAATTCATAATCCTTATCGGTAACAAAGATAGGTGAAGTAGCAAACTTAGGATCATATTGCATTCTAGCATTCAAAGACTTTTCTTCCCGCTTAGCTAACAGTTTCTTAAGATCATCTCTATCATTGCAAGCAAGAAAGTCTTTAGCAATTTCCTCATCCATAATATAACCCTCAGGTACAATAGGCAATTCATATATACGGGGAGAATCATAATCTTCAGTTTCAATAATATCATCAGTTTCAGTAATTTCATTCTCTGTAAGCCTAGCAAGTTGTTCATCAAGAAATTCACCTAGTGGCATGGTATTATCAAGCAAAGAAGTAGTATCATCATAAGCATCATGCATAGCAGAAGTGGCATCATCAATAACATATGCGACATATCAGAATCAATAGCAGGTGTAGGTATCGCAAGTTTACTCAAAATAGAAGGTGAATCAAGTGCAGAGCTAGATGGCAGTTCCTTACCTCCCTTCATAGTTGAGGGAAAAATCTTGGTTCTTTGATCTTTCAAATTCCTCATAGTGATCAACAGATATAAATCCCAAGTGACTCAAAGAATAGAGCTATGCTCCCCGGCAACGGTGACAGAAAAAGGTCTTGATAACCCACAAGTATAGGGGATCGCAACAGTTTTCAAGGGTAGAGTGTTCAACCCAAATTTATTGATTCGACACAAGGGGAGCCAAAGAATATTCTCAAGTATTAGCAGCTGAGTTGTCAATTCAACCACACCTGAAAGACTTAATATATGCAGCAAAGTATTTAGTAGCAAAGTAGCACTGGTACAATGAGGTGCTATACAAATGGTTTTTAACCCCCGTGGGCGATAGGGGGTCCTTCCCACACGACCCAGAAACCGTCAGGGATAGGGAGCCTTAATGCATACAGTTGCCCCTATATAACCGTTTCCGATGTCTCGCATATCCGAAACGCTTCATCCTTGCTACTCATTTGTGCTCGCATTGCCATCGCAGTCGGAGTTTTGTGGTTTTACCTAAAACCAGGCAGATTCCACGCATGGGAGTTTTATAAGCATGCACCATACTGGCTCTACGTTTACGATGCCTGGCACATCACAAACAGTTCATGATCATAAAGCATGTACGATAGGTAGAAATCCACACACATTTAGTTTTCCCGCATCGTATGTGATAGTGACTGACATGACACACGCTTTGAAAACAACAACTATGTGCATTGTTACACATGTTTCCACTCCATGAACCATGTCAGATTATGATGTATATCGCACACGCTATGCTTTATTAACCGTGTGACCTACACACTGTAATTTTGCCCTAATTTAATTGCTGCTATTTAAAATTATACCTAATTTAAACTTGAAAGTAGGCTATAGCTTTATTCATATCCATCAGGTTCAAACAACCAATGCATTATTCAATTCACAGGTACATATGTTTAAGAATTGCATAAGCACCAAATAAAGAATGATGAACCAAGGTTCTATACTTGTACCATTACAGATGGTAAAGAAAGAGGCGACAAACATTTTGGTTGCTGAACAAGGTGAAGCGGAATGTCCCTATTGTGCTCTCCTGGATGTAGAAGGCACGCACGACTCTAGTCCAACCGCTTGTGATGGTCGGCCACCAATAATGTAGTTTGAGAGGTAATCTTGAGTAAACTGCTTCAGGATCCACTGCAAAGGAAAAAAGATTCAGACATTGTCATCTAACACAACTCATTACGAGCAGTAAAAAGAAGGCTACATGGTTCTTACTTACCATCTTGCAGTTCACTGTTGTCTTGCATAAAGTGTAAACATATAGTTCGATTGACATCTTTTGACCCATTTTAATAACAATCTTTGTCAGTTTCCTCACTTGATGCTGGTTCATGAATATCTAATTGCCCCATACGCAGAAAGGGTCGAAGTGTGGATATTTGGCAATGACATGTGTACCTAAAAGCACCAAATTAATATTAGGAGCTAAACAACAATTGTAAAATGATGCAGTACAACACTCCCTCCATCTCATTATATAAGATTTTCTACACATATATATAGACATCATCAGAATATTAAGGTAACACGAACATTAAGGTAACACTCTTCCTTGTTGCTATGTAGCCTGGGATTGCATATTTAGTCATTCAGTACAATGCTGTTGCTACGTGGCCTCAGATATATTAAATATGGCCCTAGTTAACCTACCGATAAATGGGTTACAGATATATTCAGTGAAATGTCTGATTCGACGATTAATCCCTTATCAGCCCCCAGGCTATATGGTACCAGCTACCGAGATCCTGAACAGTGAGTATATATAAGCAATGCGATGAAACTAACTTCGATGGAAAAAATAGCACTATTCTCAATATTGTCCTGTATGAGTACATATAAAGGCATGTTAAGCACAACAGGCTAAACATCAACCAAATATATCCATGGTAGACAACATAATCTACAAATGATAGCTTCAGTGTGCAGGCTTAAGCACGCTAAGCAAAACAAGAAGTGGAAAGGTGTGTTAACTGCATCAGGCATAACATTTATAAACAAGCAAATAGTCATTCAAACTTGTATTATGCATGTCTAAAGTACACTAGTTATTGTTAAAAAACGAAAAGGCATGTTAACTGCAATATCCTTAACAACAACCAAATATCGTAATTCATAGTGGTATTGTTGAAACTGTTATTGATGAAATTGAATTGCACGACAAATAGATGCACATATAGAGCATCACATTGTGAAGAACTAAAATAAATAAGGCATAAGGCCATCTCTAGCCGATCCTTTAAAAGCTAAAGGACTAAAACAATTAGTGGATATATATATATACTCCAGCAATTTTTGGCCGTTTCTAGTCGATCCCCTAAACTTAATGTTGTAAACTTCAATTTGATCAAGTTCAAAGCAGGTTCAACCGAAAGTAACATGCATTCAAACATAAACATAGATAGTTTTGCATAACTGAACATAAAACATAAATTTAAACTAAGCTAAACTACTTTCGATCGAAGTAGAGGTCGAGCAAATCCTTCCTTGTCAGGTATGGTGTGCCACGAGCCGGGTCCGGCCCGGTGCCGTCATCGGGGTCATTGGGTAAGGCACTCCTCCACTCGTCGATGTCGATCTCCTCATCCTCACCGCCCACCTGGATGCCCTTCGCGTCGCTGTCCTCGTCGCCTTTGACCTCATCATCAGAGGAGAGCGCGATAACCTCACCGCCCTCCGTGTCGCCGTCCTCGGCGCCCTCCGTGCCGCCGTCCTTGCCGCCCTCCGCGCCACCCTCGCCGCCTTCGACCTCGTCATCGGAGGAGAGCATGATAACCTCGCAGCCCTCCACGTCGGCAGAGATCGCCAGCTCCACCTCCACGAGCTCCGGGTGCTGCAGGCGAAGCTCTTGCATGTAGGCTTCGTCGGCGGCCTCGGCCTCAAGGCGCTCCCACGCCTCGCGGTCCTCCCACACCATAGCCGAGCTCACCACCCCTGGCTCCAGCGGAACGAGGTGGACTGGTCATGTGCTAAAGGGGAAATTGAGTCTACCATCGTGCCGTGGTAGAGGACCTACCAGCGGTCGTACTCCATGGCCGCGAGCTCGGCCGTGTGGAAGCTACCAAGCCACCGGCGGGAGTGGGTCTCCTGATCTGTAATCTAGGCGACCCACGCCCCCCACCACCGCTGCCGGGCCCCGAGGTAGGACCTCGTCGGTTGCCGGGTCCGAGGGAGGACGGGAAAGTCCTCGAACCGACGTAGGGGCACGGCGACGGGCGGATCGAGGGACCGGCGACGGTGAATCAATAAAGATCCCGCAGAGGATGACAGGGACACCTCGGCGGCCATCTCGCCGGTGTCGAGCGAAGAGGCCGCGATAAACCTCTCTTGGGCCATTGGCTCCTCGAGCTCCCCGGCACATAGGCAGAGGTTGAGGATGGAGGCGGCAGCGAAGGCGGCGACCTACCAATGGTTACGGGGGTGGTGTGTGTCAGTGAGCGCAAGTTTTGTGGAGTGTGTGGTGTGTGTGGAGGGGAGGGTTAAGGTGGTGTTTGAGGAAATACCATGACAACTGAAAATTTTACTAGGAGGGAGTAACAAGGCGGGGGCTACTGAAAATTTGGATCAAAGGCGAGTAGATATTTTTGAGATTGTGAGGGATGCAGTGGCGGGAGTATTTGGGGAACGATCTAGTGTGCTTGACACACTGGCTATGGACTGTAGCCGACACACCTTCTCATGTAAGCAATAGGCGTACTATACACCGACGGTGCTCTAGGATATTTTGTACTGCATCTCACACGGTTGGTGATAATAAACTGTGTGGGATCTACTTGATTTTTCATTTTGATTTGAATTACATAATGGGGTCTGTCGGTGTCAAAACCGGTGGATCTCGAGTAGGGGGTCCCGAACTGTGCATCTAGGCGGATGGTAAACATGAGACAAGGGACACGATGTTTTTACCCATGTTCGGGCCCTCTCGATGGAGGTAAAACCCTACTCCTGCTTGATTGATATTGATGATATGGGTAGTACTCCCTCCATTTTTATTTAGTTCGCATATTAGCTTTGGTCAAAGTCAAGCTTTATCAACTTTGACCAAGTTTATAAACAAAAATATTAAGATATACAATAACAAATCAACAACATTAGATTTATTAATGAATGTACTTTCACATCGTATAGATTTATTATGATAAATGTCTACATTGTTTTCTATAAACTTGGTCAAAGTTTATGAAGTTTGACTTCAGTCAACTCTAATATGCAGAGTAAATAAAAACAGAGGGAGTACAAGAGTAGATCTACCACGAGATCAGAGAGGCTAAACCCTAGAATCTAGCCTATGGTATGATTGTTGTTCCTCCTACGGACTAAAACCCTCCAGTTTATATAGGCACCGAAGAGGGTTAGGGTTACACAGAGTTGGTTACAATGGTAGGATATCTACATATCCGTATTGCCAAGCTTGCCTTCCACGCCAAGGAAAGTCCCATCCGGACATGGGACGAAGTCTTCAATCTTGTATTTTCATAGCCCAGGAGTCCGGCGAAAGGCTATAGTCCGGCCATCCGGACACCCCCTAATCCAGGACTCCCTCAGTAGCCCCTGAACCAGGCTTCAATGACGACGAGTCCGGCACGCACATTGTCTTCGGCATTGCAAGGCAGGTTCCTCCTCCGAATACTTCATAGAAGATTTTGAACACAAGGATAGTTTCCGGCTCTGTAAAATAAGTTCCACATACCACCTAGAGAGAATAATATTTACACAAGTTCAATCTGCTGACGTATTTCGTGGCGTGACATCACACCACGGCCAAGCCTTTATTCGAATAGTTTTTACTGTCCCACCTCAGTGCGTTTAGCGAGGTGGTTTCCTTGGCACGTCTTGTCGAAGCAGAGATCATGTCCCCTCATTCCGGGATTCTCATTAATACTGGCGTGGGTAACCCAGTCGTGCCCATTGGCACGTCTCCTCTATCGAAGGTGAGTCCCGAATGGTCACGGGAAAGGCTCTTGGTATTCAACCTCTTTATAAAGAGACCAAGGCTCCACTCCCTTCTTTCAATCTCAATCGAGTCCGCCCCTCGCCTCGAGTTCCAACACCCAAAGCTCCAGATACAGGCGCTTCGGACCTTCGATGATGTCCGGCTCCGACCTGCAAGGCCGGTGGATGCCTTCCTCCATTACGGAAGAAGACGTGCTAAAGCTAAGAGATGCAAGGTATCTAACCGACGAAATTTCGCATAGGCTGCCTGCCCAAGGGCAGGTTATTCCCACTCCCAAGCCTGGTGAAAGCGTGGTGTTCGCGTCTCACTTCCTTCAGGGGCTAAGCTTCCCGACGGACCCCTTCGTGAGTGGGCTCATGTTTTATTATGGGTTGGAATTTCACGACTTGGATCCGGAGTCCATCCTCCACATATCACCGTTCATTGTCGTATGCGAAGCCTTCCTCCGCATTACCCCTCACTTCAGATTGTGGCTCAAGACCTTGAAAGTGGAGCCGAACATGATTAAGGGGCAGCAGGCAAAGTGCGGAGGGGTTTTTATAAGCAAGAATGTTGACGCTCCGTGGCCCGAGGGCACTTTTCAAGAGGAGCTCAGCCTATGGCAACAAGAGTGGTTTTATATCACAACTCCCAGGGGCACCAAATGGGTGGCGCCACCTGCCTTTCGCTCGGGTCCTCCACCGCGGCTGGCGTCATGGGTCAATAAAGAACTTGACTGGGGCCCGTCCAAGGACGTGCCCTTGCTGCAGGGCCGCATTCAAGATCTCCTAGAGAGAGAGATCACTCTGGTCGTAGTAGCGTAGGTCATGCTGATACGTCGCATCCTGCCCTGCAGACGTCGCCCCCTCCGTCTGTGGGAATTTAATCCCGAGGGACCACGAGCTCTCCAACATTTTATGGGCGCGACGTCCGTGGAGATGTACAAGCTTTTCTTCGGATCACAAGCGATGTGTCCGGACTTGACCGAGGACGCAGGTCTGAGCTGCAATCGCCCAGATACTCAAGTAAGTAGCCCTGTATCTGGACACGCTATCCCATATTTATCATGAATTTGTTCTCAAAAGAGCTGTCCCTTGAACAGGAGTGGATAGCGAAAGCAAAGTTAATCAGGGGTCCGGCCCCCCTCCCTGAGACCACGCCGGATCCCGTGTTGACTAGGATGCTGGAGGTTGCGCCTTTGGAAGAAGGTGAAGGGGGGAACAAGGAAGCTACCGCCTCCGCAAAGTAGGTTGTTAGGAAAGGAGGGATCGAGAATCCCTCCATCCAGGGGAAGAAGAGGACCGCCTCTGAAGACCCAGAGACCATGGTCTCAAAGCGGGGGAAGAAATCTTCGTCAGAGGGTCCTGCGCCGAGGGATGCCTCGGCCGCATTGTGCCCCCAAGGGGATCATCCCTCCACCGAGCCGTAAGTAAAAAGGGGAGTTCTTTTTAAAATAAAGGATATCCCTGTCCTATTTCTGATGAAGATAACCAAAATTTTACCTTGTAGTTCGGATCTCAGCCCTTCTCAGCAGATCTCATCCTCGGGGGATCTTCGTCCAGAGATGATTGAGAGCGAAATGCCTCCCCCTGCCATACCGTCCTGCGAGGCGAGCGACCCCGAGGTGTCGTCGCGGAGGGTTTCTCCGAGTTCGGCGGGGCTGGAAGGCAGTCGTATGTCCCCTCAAAGCCCTCCGCATCCGGCCTTCGAAAAAGGCCATCGGACGAGTCCGGCACCACCTGGTGTGCGGTCGGAGGAGCTGAAGGATCTGCTCGGACGAGCGTCTATCTCAGAAGATCACTGTGCATTGATGGGTACGGTGATTCAAAGGATTTCATCCGATGAGAGCGGATTGCATGAAGCCGTCAGAAGTTTACTAACATGTTTTGAGGTACGCAAAATGATGTACCTTCTGACAGTTCCGCATATAAAATGCGCCCTATGTAGATAGTAGCCCCTAAGGCTCGGTGTGTTGTCAAAAAGTGACAGTGCGCCGAGGATCATAATCCCAGGTATAATATGTCGCCCTTCCTATGTAGGTGGCGAAGGGTCCGATGGCTGGCCGGACTGATGAATTTGCCGAACTAAAGCGGCAACTTGACGTGGCGGATGCCGACATCAGCTTGTCAATAAGCGACTTGACGAGTCACAAGGTATGCAATTTCTCCGCGGACACCTGGTAAGGGAGCTTGATGCCCGTGCCTTACAACAAGTATGCTTGATGCAGATGGTGCCGCTGCCATGGAGAACCTGCGGGCGGAGCTCGCCCGAGCCAAGGAGCAGGCCAGAAAGAGTGACGTGGCTGCCTTAAAGGCGGCCGAAGAGCTAAAAGCCGAACAGGCTGCTCACTGCCGAAGCAAGAAGGAAATGGCTGAGATGGTCGTGGAGTTGAAGAATGCTGCCAACTGATGCAAGCCTCTTGAAAAAGAAGATCGAGCGGTACAAGAGGACCTGAAGAAGGCTACTACCGAGGCCAAGGATGCTCGCTCTACGATGAGAGCCATGAAGGAGGAGCTGCATCAGGCCGGAGATATCGAGGCTGGAAAGCCCTTTCTGCTGCGGAGGAAATTCATGGATCCTAAATATGCTCAGTTGGACCGGCTGTGGAGTGCGGAGGATGCTTATCTGGACTTGGCGGCAAGTGCCGCGGACGCGGCCGAACACTTCCGAGATCAAGAGGATCACGAAATGGAGAAGGTTTTTTGGTCGCTGTTCCATAATCCAGAGCACCCACTTCCATTAACCGATCGCTTGGCCGAATGCGCGGAGCTGAATAGGTTATCCGGACTTGCCATGAAGGATGTCGTGAGTCTTTTGTGGCCGAAGAGGCCCGAGCCGAAGAGTTATTTTGGCTTGGTGCAGCAGTTCCTTGGTACGGTGCCACATATCAATGCAATGAGAAGGTCGGCATGCATAGAGGGTGCGCGGATGGCTCTTGCCCGTGTCAAGACATACTGGGCGGAGATGAAGGCCACCGATGTTGCATCCCAAGATTCGGACGGAAGCCGAGTACCTGTCGAGCACTATTTTCAGGAAGTTCTGCAGGGCGCTCGTTTAATAGAGACGCAGTGCTTGAAGGATATTATGTTCGAATAACATGTATTATTGTGAAACAATGTTTCGATGAAATATAAAAGCTTTTTATACTCGTGCCTTCAAGAATTGAAATACCTCCTGTGCGGCCTTTAATGTATATGTGTATATGACCTGAAAGATGGCTGTCTTCGGCTTCAGCCCCCACGCATATAATGCGGGGGTGTTTGCAAAAAGGCGAGTTTTCACACTTGATCCAACGTCTTGGTCCTATAAAGGAGGTGGTAGCGCAGCAAACTAGGCAACCGGACTATAATGCTTTATCACTTTCACTTAGCCATAGGAGTTTGACAGTGGGGCTACTATATAGCCCCTAGGGGCACCGCGCTCACCCGAATTCGGGGCGCGTATGTGCCTGGCCGGGAAACGGCCCTTCGTCTATGCGGAGGAATCCTAAAGATTCCGGCGGGTCATCGAGTGGTTGACCAGTCTCACGCTATATCATGATAGTCAGTTTTCGGCTTTCTCTACTGAGGTGCTTGCCTGGACGAACCAGGGCACAATCGCGGTAGTTGTCCTGGTGCCGCGTTAGCCGATAGAGCGGAACGTAAGGCAGCAAAACACGGGAGCCGGGCAAACCCAACATTTGACCAAAGACATGATTCGGAGCTGATGCATATAAGGCCTAACTCGAGACGCCGAACACTCCCTAAGGTATTCGGTCTTTATGAAAACGGGCCGAACAACGCCCTTGGTAATAAGCCCCTGGTGTCTAGGTACGCGCAAAATTCTGACGTGGCCCATGCCAAAACGCCAGCCTCCTCCTTGGTTATAGCAAGAAACCAGGGAATGTGTATCAACAAGAGCAGTAAAAAAGGTTTACGCGGGGTCTTAATCTGAAAAGAATCCTTGCAACGGGTCCCTACTGCACGTCTGCGCCTGTATCTCCGTTGTGCCGTATTCTGGACGGGTGTAGCACGGCGTTCATCTGTAAAAGAGAGGAACTTAGTTGAAAAAGATAGTGCAAAAATGTACGTTATATTAAATAAACAAAGTACGATTCAAAAAATGAATAAAATTGAGCTTTATTGTCTCTTGCTGTATATGCGTGGAGCCCCTTGTGCGGGGGTGTGCGGCTGGTAAGCCCTTGTATGTTTACGCCGGACTCGTCTAACCGTGTCCGGGGTCTGAACGACCTGTTTAGGTGCTTGGATTAGTGAAGCCGGTTTAGTTTGTGGCTGTCAAGGCAGCCACACAATCTTCCGCGCTCGAGGGACACTCGATATTTCCCTTTCAGGAGATGATGCCTCGTGGACCGGGCATTTTAAGTGTAAGGGATGCATAATGTGGTATTGTGTTAAAGCGGGCGAAAGCTTCGCGTCCCAGTAGTGCTTGGTAGCTACTTGTAAATGGGGCGAGGTGGAAGGTTAACTTTTTGCGGCGGAAGTTGTCGGGTGAGCCGAACACAACTTCTAGCAGTAGAGAGCCCGTACAATGGGCATATGGGCCTGGCATTACCCCTTGAAAGGAAGTGTTGCTATGGCGAACTTTGGTTGGGTCTATCCCCATTTTGCGGATTGTGTCCTGATATAGCAGGTTTAGATCACTGCCGCCGTCCATTAGGACTTGTGTAAATTGGAGTCCGTCGATTATCGGATCTAATATCAAGGCACTCCATCCTGCATTCCGGATACTTCTAGAGTAATCTTGATGGTCGAAGGTGATTGGTTTTAACAACCAGTGGCGGGACTCCTCTGGGATAGGCCGTATGGCGCGTATCTCTATGGGCGTCATTCTGTTTTTCCCTTTTGTCATGCAAAGTGAGTTTACTGTTTTGACTTCTTGTGGGAAATTCTTTTGTTTTCCGATGCTCTGCTTGTGGGGTTCGTCATCGTCCTCGCTTGGTGTGTCGAGCCCCTTGTGTTCGGCGTTGAGTTTGCCGGACTTCTTGAAGACCCAACAATCTCTGTGGGTATGATTTGCAGGCCTCCCGGGGGTACTGTGGATTTGGCATACCTTGTCCAAGATTTTGTTTAAGTTAGATAGCTCGTCCCTGTTATCCTTAGGGGGCAGCTTTTTATGATTCTGCCGTGAGCTTTTGAATCCGGCGTTGACTGCCGTGCTCTTCGGTCTGTTTCCCTTGGTCCGGCGCTGGTCCTTGCTACGTCGCGGTTTCCCATTTCCATTCCTGACTTCAGATGTACTTGGGTCGCTGATACTGCATCTTGCCAGCCAGCTATCCTCTCCCGCACAAAAGCGGGTCATGAGGCTTGTTAATGCGGCCACTGTTCTTGGCTTTTCTTGGCCGAGGTGTCTGGCGAGCCATTCATCTCGTACGTTGTGTTTGAAAGCTGCTAAGGCTTCAGCGTCCAAACAGTCGACTATTTGGTTCTTTTTAGTAAGGAATTTGTTCCAGAATTTTCGGGCTGACTCTCCGGGTTGTTGAGTTATGTGACTTAAATCGTCTGCATCCGAAGGTCGGACATAGGTCCCTTGAAAATTTTCCCGAAAAGCATCCTCGAGCTCTTCCCAACTTCTAATGGTGTTTTCGGGGAGGCTTTTGAGCCAATGCCAGACTGGCCCTTTGAGCTTGAGGGGTAAGTATTTTATGGCGTGGAGGTCATCTCCTCTAGCCATGTGTATGTGGAGAATGTAATCCTCAATCCAGACTCCAGGGTCTGTTGTTCCGTCGTATGCCTCTATGTTTACAGGCTTGAATCCCGCTGGAAATTCATAATCCAGAACCTCATCGGTGAAACATAGGGGGTGTACGGCACCCCTATATTTAGGTGTACCGTAATATTCGGATACTTGATGTGTTGCATTGCTTACTAGAGCTTGCTTTCTTGGTCCATAGATAGATCTAACTGGGCCATCTTTTTGATGCGAATCCGTGTGCAGATCGCGTGCCGGCTTGTGTGCGGCGCCGTTTGCCGCTCTATGTTTGCCATGGGGTCGTCTATCTGACCAAGTGGTCTCCTTGTTTTTTGATTGCGGGGGCTCTATGGCCTCCTCATCAAATTCGGGCAGTAGTTTTCGCTTCGGGTAGCTCTTTGTTCGGCGACTATCGCCGTATTTGTCTGCGGTGTTGAGTACTTTGCTCCATATGATTTTGAGCGCATCTTCCGCTGTTTTGAGCTTCTGCTTCTGCTTTTTCAGGCTACGCGCAGTGGCGACGAGCCTTTTGTGGAGGTTCTTCTACTCCAGTAACTTGTCCGGTGTGAGATCGTCCGGACTGTTATCTTCACCGGGGACGGGTTGTTTATCCAGATTGTCCTGTTCGGACGGTTGCTCGATAGCATGTTCGTCATCCACCGATTTGCCCTGCTCTATGGCTGGGACTGTATATGGCTGCTGTCTTTGTCGAGGCGGGACTTTGAGCAGTGCTTACGTCGCTGTTTTGACTGCTTTTCGAGGGAATGATCCCTCGTGACGTCTCATTGTTCCTCGTTGTCGCTTCCTTTAGGTGTGTCCACCATGTATACATCGTGAGATGAGGTGGCTGTCCAGTGCCCTATAGGTGCTGGTTCATGTTTGTCTCCTACATCGTCGTCCATACCGTCGATGTCTTCGGAGTCGAAGTTGAGCACGTCGTCTAAACTTTTGACAGTGGCTACGAAGTGGGTGGTGGGTGGGCTTCGAATTTCTTCGTCGTCCGCATCCCAACCTTCCTGACCATAGTATGGCCAGGGCTCTCCTGATAGAGAGAGAGACTTTAGTGAATTCATGATGTCGCCAAAGGGCGAGTGCCAAAAGATGTCCGCGGTGGTGAACTCCATGATCGGCGCCCAATCGGATTCGATTGGCAGGGGCACGAAAGGTTCGGAGTCCGGAGAGGAGTCCGACGCCTTGGAGTTGCGAGCTTCGCAAAGGACAGGGTTGGTGTTCGGCTCAATCACTGTAGAGATAGCAGCCCCCGAGGCGGTGTCCAGCCACCCGTCCTCGATCGGCGTAGTCGGCTCCGAGCTAAGGGTCAGAGCGGACACTTGTGCGGCCTCCAGGGAACTGTCCGGCAGCAGAGCTAGATCATGCCCATCGTGACAGTGCGGCACGCTTGGCTGTGGCTCAAACCCGTCGAAGATCAAGTCTCCGTGGACGTCAGCCGTATAGTTCAAACTTCCAAATCTGACCTGATGGCCAGGGGCGTAGCTTTCAATCTGGTGCAGATGGCCAAGCGAATTGGCCCGCAGTGCAAAGCCACCGAATACGAAGATCTGTCCGGGAAGAAAAGTCTCACCCTGGACCGCATCATTGTTGATGATCGGAGGAGCCATCGGGCCTAAAGATGACGACACAGAGGAACTCTCAATGAAAGCGGTGTCAAAACTGGCGGATCTCGGGTAGGGGGTCCCGAACTGTGCGTCTAGGCGGATGGTAACAGGAGACAAGGGACACGATGTTTTTACCCAGTTCGGGCCCTCTCGATGGAGGTATTGATTGATATTGATGATATGGGTAGTACAAGAGTAGATCTACCATGAGATCAGAGAGGCTAAACCCTAGAAGCTAGCCTATGGTATGATTGTTGTTCCTCCTACGGACTAAAACCCTCCGGTTTATATAGGCACCGAAGAGGGTTAGGGTTACACAGAGTCGGTTACAATGGTAGGGGATCTACATATCCGTATCGCCAAGCTTGCCTTCCACGCCAAGGAAAGTCCCATCCGGACATGGGACGAAGTCTTCAATCTTGTATTTTCATAGTCCAGGAGTCCGGCCAAAGGCTATAGTACAGCCATCCGGACACCCCCCAATCCAGGACTCCCTCAGGGTCACAGCAGTAATGGACAGTGTTTGAACTGCTAGACCTTTTATCTGCAGTGAACATACAACTTTATGTGTGTCGTAAAAAATCTGGAATTATTCAGAGTTCGTTTGGAAATTTTATACATTAAATTGGTTTTCTAGCAGTTTCAATCGCACAATTCAAAATTAAAGCACATGTTGTAGTCCATAAAAACAGGTTGCAAAATCAAATGTTTGTCCTTGGTTGCAAGCTTAGGTCACATGCAAGAAATGAGAATGAATGTCAAACACCTTGACATTGTCGCTCAGCCGCTAACATTGAGATACATGGTTTTAAAATTCTAGTAAATCAAAATCTCGGCTGAAATTCATGAAACTTGACATGATATCATGGAACGGCATCGACATGTCGTGGTAAAAATATTTTCCCATTTGGGGCAGGTTTGGATATAAGCTTCTCGCAAACCGGAGCTTCTCTCACAACAAGCCAGATGGTTTCGGTAGGGAATGTGCCACCTTGGGGGACAAACGATATATGTTGCCTCTTCTTACTTTCTAAATTTTTCTCGTATCAACATAGAACAACACAAGTGTTATGTCATTTTTTAGGAGTTTTCGGGGTTCGCTTGGACATTTTTATACATTAACTGAGTTTTCTATGCATTCATTGGCATAATTCAAATTGGAACTACATGCACATGCTCCAGTGCATATAAAGTGGTTCAGAATTGGAATGTGTGTCCATGGTTACATGCTTAAGTCCCATGCAAGAAATGAGAACGAATGTCAAACACCTTGCCATTGTCGCTCGGCCGCAAACATTGAGATATATGGTTTTTAAATTCTAGTAAATCGAAAACGCGTCTGAAATTTATGAACCTTGACACGCTAGCATGGAACGGCATCAACATGCCGTGGTAAAAATATTTTCCCATTTGGGGCAGGTTGGGGTTTATAAGCTTCTCACAAACCAGAGCTTCTCACAACAAGCCTCATGGTTACGGTAGGGAACGTTTCACCTTTCTGGACGAAACGATATTCGTTGCCTCTTCTTGATTTCAATTCTTTTTCTAGTGACAACACATAACAATATGAGTGTTATGTTAAATTTTGGAATTTACCGGGGTTCGTTTGGACATTTTTATGCATTAATTTACCTTTCAATGCATTTATGTGCATAATTCAAATTTGAACTACATGGACATGCTCTAATGCATATAAATTGGTTGAAAATTCAAATTTGTCTCCTTCATTGCATGCCTAGGTCCCATGCAAGAAATGGGAATGAATGTCATACACCCTGCCACCATCACTCGGCCACAAACATTGAGATAACTGATTTTTAAATTCTAGTAAATCCAAAACTCGTCTGAAATTCATGAAACCTGGCATGCTATCATGGACCCGACATGTCGTGGTAATTTTTTTCCCATTTGGGGCAGGTTTGGGTATAAGCTTCTCACAACAAGCCTGATGGTTTCGGTAGGGAACATTTCACCTTTCTGGATGAAATGATAGCCGTTGCCTCTTCTTGATTTCAATTTTTTCACTAGTGTCAACATAGAACAACATGAGTGTTGTGTTAAAATTTGGAATTTTTCAGGGTTCGTTAGCACATTCTTATGCATTAATTGAGTTTTCAATGCATTTATGTGCATAATTCAAATTGAACTACATGCACATGCTCTAATGCATATATATTGGTTGAGAATTCAAATCTGTGTCCTTGGTTGCATGCTTACATCCCATGCAAGAAATATGAATGAATGTCAAACACCCTGCCATCGTGACTTGGCCGCAAACATTGAGATACCTATTTTTTAAATTCTAGTAAATCCAAAACTCGTCTGAAATTCATGAAACCTGGCATGCTATCATGGACCCGACATGTCGTGGTATTTTTTTCCCATTTGGGGCAGGTTTGGGTATAAGCTTCTCACAACAAGCCTGATGGTTTCGGTAGGGAATATTTCACCTTGCTGGACGAAACAATAGCCATTGCCACTTCTTGATTTCAATTTGTTCTCTAGTGTCAACATAGAACAACATGAGTGTTGTGTTAAATTTTGAAACTTTTTGGGGTTCGTTAGCACATTTGTATGCATTAATTGAGTTTTCAATGCATTTATGTGCATAATTCAAATTTGAACTACATGCACATGCTCTAATGCATATAAATTGGTTGAAAATTCAAATATGTGTCCTTGGTTGCATGCTTAGGTCCCATGCAAGAAATGGGAATGAATGTCAAACACCCTTCCACCGTCACTCGGCTGCAAACATTGAGATACCTAGTTTTTAAATTCTAGTAAATCCAAAACTCGTCTGAAATTCATGAAACCTGGCATATGCTATCATGGAATGGCACCCGACATGCCGTGGTAAATTTTTTGTCTCATTTGGGGCAAGTTTGGGTATAAGCTTCTCACAAACGAGAGCTTCTCACAACAAGCTTGATGGTTTCGGTAGGGAACGTGCCACCTTTGAGGACGAAACGATACCCGTTGCCTGTTATTGCTTTCAAAAAAATTCTGGTGTCAACATAGAACAGCTGGAGTGTTGTGTTAAATTTTGGAATTTTTCAGGGTTCATTTGGACATTTTATATATTAACTAGGTTTTCTAAGCATCTTATGTGCATAATTCAAATTTGAACTACATGCACATGCTCCAGTGCATATAAATTGGTTGAAAAATCAAATATGTGTCCTTGGGTGCATGCTTAGGTCCCATGCAAGAAATGGGAATGAATTTCAAACACCGGCAAAACGTTGAGATACTTTGTTTTTAAATTCTAGTAAATCCAAAAGTCGTCTGAAATTCATGAAACTTTGCATGCTATCATGGAATGGCACCCGACATGTTGTGGTAATTTTTGCATCCATTTTGAGAGAAGGTGCACTCGAATAACAGCCAACCAAGGCATTTTGAAACAACTAGCTGCCACTCTAACATCGCAAATGTTTTATATAGAACACCCGTATGTACACTGACAGCTTCCCCAGTAAGCCAAGGGAAAATGTGCCGAGCAGGATTTGTGCAGCTCTTCATCGCAGACGTTTTAGATAGAACACCTGTATGCAAAGTGAGAGCTATGGTCTTCCGCGGTAAGCCAAGTGAAAATTCGCTGCGTAGGATTTGTGCATCACTTCAACGCAAACAGTTCAGACTGAATAAGGTATGCAAAGCGAGACTTCGGCGCTAAGCCAAGAGAAAATTTGGCAAGCAGGATTTCTACCTCCCTTCAACGCAAACGGTTTTTTCAGATGACCCGTGTGCAACCACGTACAGACAATTTGGTAAGATTTTCATTTGTTATATTGGGTATATTGCCATTTGTCAAACTGGAAAGATTGACATTTGTTGATCTAGTAACATTGCCATTTGTCAATCCTTGTAACATTGCGATTTTTCAAAATATGCAGCTAAAAATCACTAGCACTATCTAATTTTTGCAACTAAAATTTAGTAATTAAGCATAGATTTCATTCATAGATTAAGCAGTCATTCTTAATTTATACAAACAGTTCATCTGCTATATGCATATATATGGTTTCTCGCCATTAGGCGCCGCGGCGCGCTCTGCTCGCGTCCGTCGGTGCGCTCGGGTTGTGGACAGCTTTTCCTTGCGTGTTCAACTGTTATATGCATATATATGGTTGCTCACCGTTGAGGCGATCGCGGAGCACTCTGCTCGCGTCCCTCCACGCGCGCTCTGCCAGCGGTTGGTCTTGCGCATGATCATGTTGGGGGCCGCATATGCATGCGATTGTACCGCACGCGTTGCCACGCGATGCAGTTACGTGCGACACGATGGAGTTACGCACTGCAAATTAGAACTGCCATCAGGGCGTGCTGATCGATATTCCAGGCCGTCCGGCCTCCCCTTTAATTCCCGCAGCCATTATAACCTTAGTCTCTTCAACCTTTCGATCACGCCCCACAACACAGCAAGCACACCCATGATGACACATAGAGAGGGGATGTCTAGCGGCGCTCCAATGGAGTTCGGCGAGCATAAAGTGGAGACCCACGTGAGGGACACGGATCTCTCGGTGGTGTACACCATCGACCCAGCCGTGGTGGACGACTACATCAACACCATTGAGAAGTTGCTTGCTGGAGACAAGTACAAGGTGGTCGCCATCGACCTCCAGTACACCACCGGTCTTCCCGGCAAAGATCAGAAGGTTGCCATCGCCCAGTTGTGTGTGCGCCATCATGTCCTCATCTACCACTACTGCATGGTCACAGAGCCTTGCATTCGTTTCGCCAGGTTTGTCAACAGTACCGACTACAAGTTTGCTACGGTGGAAACCACCAATGATGTAAAAGCGCTCAGGGTCACGGGCTTGGCCTGCAAGAACCTTGTCAAAATCTGTGAGCACTACAGGGTCTGGGGTAGCACGAAAGGACTCCCTGGTTGAACTCGCTTCAGCCATCATCGACCCCTACTACGAAAAGATGAAGCAGAATGCCTAGAGAACAAGTCATGTATCCTGGCATAGGGCCTGGATGCGGCAACTGGATGAACCTCACCTCAGGTTCGCGGACAAGAGCTTGTACACATGCAACGAGATGCACAGGCAGATCGTTGACATGAGAAAGTTCCTCGTTACCCAAATCGACGAGCCACAAGCAGAGCAAGCGTCACAAGCAGTAGATGATGATCAGATGATCTTTTATGCTAGTTAATCATGCATGTAATATATGGTTTACTTTGGTGTGTGGAAACGGCATGTGTGTAGTAGCCACCTATGTAATTATCCATGTAATAGTTTACTTTGGTGTGTTCAAATGCCATGGTTATAGTAGCCACCTATGTAAGTGGATGTTTAATTTGGTTATGCAACCATGTCCTTGTAAGTGTGTGTATATATATATGTTGTTGTTCTGTATGCAATCCCGTCGCACAACACACATGTCTTATTAGCAGCAATCGTCTGTGTTATTATCGGTCTTCGCACATATTTCTGATTATATACATGTTTGTCGTGTATCACACACATCTTGTTATTAAACCGTTTATGTTCTCTTGTCTCAACACAAACAGTTCATCCGTGTGAACTGCATGCCGTATATCGCACACACCTTGATCTGGCTGACCGTTTCTTTTGTGTTGCCTAATCACAAACAGTTCAACCTAGTGAACCGTATGCTGTTTATCGCACACACCTTCATCTGGCTGCCCGTTTCTTTTGTTGCTCCTCATCGCAAACAGTTAATTGCAATGAACTGTATGCCCTACATCACACACGGAATTAAAATCTGAACCGTGTTTGATGCATCCGTCATCGCAAACATTTTGCACCTTTTTTGACCTTTTTTACACCATCGTTTGCGATTAATGCATTGCACACAATTTCGTCAAATGGTCTCTGATCGTAGTGTCGCGTTAGCAGCATCCTGCAGTAGTGTAGTATGGAAGTAACAATAATGGTGGCAAAAGTAACAGTAGCAGTTTTGTAGCAATCGCAATAGTGGCAATGGAAAAGTAACTTAGCAAAGATCAATATGAAATGAGCTCGTAGGCAATGGATCAATAATGGATAATTATGTCGGATGGCATTCATCATGCAACAGTTATAACCTAGGGTGACACAGAACTAGCTCCAATTCATCAATATAATGTAGGCATGTATTCTTAAGTCATACGTGCTTATGGAAAAGAACTTGCATGCCATCTTTTGTCCTACCCTCCTGTGGCAGCGGGGTCCTATTGGAAACTAAGGGATATTAAGGCCTTCTTTTAGTAGAGTACCGGACCAAAGCATTAGCACTTAGTGAATACATGAACTCCTCAAACTACGGTCATCGTCGGGAAGTGTCCCAACTATTGTCACTCCGGGGTTGCCGGATCATAACACGTAGTAGGTGACTATAAATTGTAAGATAGGATCAGGAACACAAATATATTAATGAAAACATAATAGGTTCAGATCTGAAATCATGGCAGTCGTGTCCTAGTGACAAACATTAAGCATAGCAAAGTCATATCAACATTAATCTCAGAACATAGTGGATACTAGGGATCAAACCCTAACAAAACTAACTCGATTACGTGGTAAATTTCATCCAATACATCACCTTCCAGCAAGCCTACGATGGGATTACTCACACACGACGGTGAGCACCATGAAATTAGTGATGGAGGATGGTTGATGATGACAACGGCGACAATTTCCCCTCTCCGGAGCCCCGAACGGACTCCAGATCTGCCCTCCCGAGGAAGAATAGGAGGCAGCGGCGGCTCCGCATCGTAAAACATGATGAATAATTCTCTCTGATTTTATTCTCATTGAACGTGAATATATGGAGTTAGAGTTGAGGTTGGTGGAGCTTTATGGGACCCACAAGACCAGAGGGCGCGCCCCAGGGGGTGGGCGCGCCCTTCACCGGATAGGGTGTGGGTCCTCTCTGGTTGATTCTTTCGCTAATATTTTTTATTTATTCCAAAAATAATCTCCGTGAACTTTCAGGACATTCTGAGAACTTTTATTTCTGCACAAAAATAATATCATGGCAATTTTGCTAAAAACAACGTCAGCCCGGTTAGTCCCATTCAGATCATGCAAATTAGAGTCCAAAACAAGGACAAAAGAGTTTGGAAAAGTAGATACGATGGAGACGTATCAGGGGGGAGCTTACCATTTAATTTTGTTGGGGAGGGAATTTTTGAGAAACTTATAGCGGCACAACGTAGTGCAACAAATGTTGAATACATATGGGCTTCAAGTGGGCCTTCTTTTTGGACCGAGCGGTAGGCTTTCACTTGTGCACTAGGCAGACCCAATTAAGGCCAACTAATTTCTGGCGCAGTGTCACCATCTTCTTCCAATATGCTACTTCTTTTCCCCATTCGAGGTGGGCTCTACGTCACATCCGCCGTTGGGAACCCCAAGGAAGGAGCTAGAAGCATCGGAACAGAATTCATTCCTAGTCTTCGGCCATTTTGGGCACCTTGAATGCTTTTGCCGATGCAATGGTAAAAATGCGGAACACTACGCCTTTCCGGCTTGGGGTTTCTTATTTGGCTTGTAGGGCATAGCGACGCAGCGTGTATCCCCTCCAACCTTCGAGTCCTTTGAGCCGACCCATTACCGGATTTCATTTCCTTCGGGTTTGGGAAGGTTCTAGAAACTTCCATGGAATGGTTATTATTATTATTATTATTATTATTATTATTATTATTATTATTATTATTATTATTATTATTATTATTATTACTACTAGCAAAAGAGCCCGTGCGTTGCAACGGGAGAGAAAACATAACACACGCTCTTAACTCAACAACCATCACTCAAGACCACAATAGGTCCATCTCCTTTATTTTTGCGAGGCATCATATTTATGTTGCCACTTATCCTCCTTCTCATCCTCGCCAGCGATGGCCTCGGTGTTCACACAAAACAACAAAAAATGTGTGTTGAATATGGTTAATCCTAAGGCGTTCTCTCTCCCTCTCTTCTCCCTCTCCCTCTCTCCCTCTCTCTGTCTCTCGCTTTCTCTCACTCTCGCGATGAGAAATTTGTTGTTTTCCCCTACGACATTTTTTAGAGGTATGCATGTGTAGTTATCGATGTTTTCTTTTCCCTGTATGATTATAGTGGGGTGTTTATTTGCAATCTGGATCGCCGCCGGTATGAAAAAAATGGATCTTGCGCTATAAATTATAAGTTTGCTTCCATAACAATATTTTAAAAATATTTAACAGGTAAAATTAACATCATATTTAGATTCCACACATTTTTCTAATAAAATTTCATATATAATATGTTAAAATCGAAGTTACGGTTTAGAAGATACAGATAATTTAGAAAATCATTTGGTTTAACTCAAATATATTCCAAAATAATATTTAAAAATATGTAACAGGTAAAAATAATCTCATATTCATATTCTAAATATTTTTCTAATCAAATTTCATATATAACATGTTCAAATCGGAGTTACGGTTTAAAAGATATGGATGATTTTAAAAAGCATTTGTTTGACTTAAATATGATTCGCGCGGATGAATTACCTAAAACATCAGGGGGGGTTTCGAAAAATGTAAAATAACGGTTCGGGTGTGACTTAAATCCGGACGGCGGGTTGATTCCAAGAAAAGACAGCGACTTTTATGTAAAATGTCATGACGGACGAAGGAAACCCAATTTGCTTTATTATTAGGTAAAGATTAGTATTTCATTTTTCAATTTTCCTTCTTCTTTTTCGTTTTCCTTTCTATTTTGTTTTTCATTCTTCTTCATTTTTCATTTTTCATTTTGACTTTATTTTTTGTTTTATTATTCCTTTTCCTTTTCAATTTGTTAACATCTTTCAAATTCATGAACATTTTTAGAAATTGTGAATCGTTTTTGAAATCATGAACATTTTTCAAATACATGAACATATTATTGAATTTTGGGAACAACTATTACAAATTTGTGATTATTTTTTCAAATTCAGGAACTTTTTCGAAATTTCGTACATTTTTTGGAACACGTGAACAATTTGTTTGAACATGCGAACATTTTAAAATTTTGGGTTCGATCTTTTGAAATTCAGGAACATTTTTTCACGAACATTTTTTGCGTTCTTGATTTATTTTTGAATCAGCAAACATTTTTTTAATTTTATTAACATTTGTTGAAATTTAAAAAAACGAAATTCCTGGACAGTTTTTTTAGTATTGTAAAAATTTCTATAAATTGGGGAACAATTTTGTACATTTTTGATTTTTTTTTGCTTTATAATAACAAATTTTTGAGTACATAATACTTTTTGAATCAGTGGACATTCCTTGAGATTTTGAACATTTGTTTTGAAAATTAGGAATAATTTAGAAATTACAGAACATATTTTGAATATTGTGAACATTTTATAGAAATTCACTAACATTTGTTTCTAATTCTTGAACATTTTTTGAATCTATGAATATTTTTTGAATAGATGAATTTTCTTTTAAATCATGAACATTTTTTTAATCTGTGAATATTTATCATTTCCCGAACATGTTTGAAATAACGAACATTTTCTGAATTCACGAATGTTTTTTTCATAATTCTTTCCTTGGAATCCGGCTCGTAGGGCGTCAAATAGGAGCTCTCATCCGGCTTTTTGCTTACCAATCTGCTGCCACGGCACGGCACGCGCGCACACGTCAAGCCGCGGGCCTCGCCATATACGCTGGACGCAAGCCCACTGGTAGGCCGCCAAAGTTTGTTTTTGCTCAAAAATAAATAAAAAGCTGCCAAAGTTGTTGCGCCAAACTAAAATTAAAGAGCAAAAAGCTACGCGAAAATTAACAGATATACTGTCACAGGCAGAATGCAAATATATAACTATATAAGGAAGCAATAATTGAGATCCCATAACTCATACAGCGCTGATAATATATAGGCCCCAACTAAAAGGTGGCCTTTGTATCTAGTCTAGCGAGGAGGGGCCCTGATGAATCATTTCATGCATCAGCTGGACTAGTTGAAAAGACATTATATACAATATAAGATATGCTATCCTGATCTATGGGTACAACCAGAGAAGGAACAATCCCAAATCTAAGCTAACGTCTGCCCGACGATGATGATTTTCAAGCCCAAGCTGCATGCCATGCCAGGCAGCCAGAGAGAATGACAGACTAGCACTATAAGAACTATAAGAGATATATAAATCAACAAAAGCAAGAGAATAATAATAATAGTGTACATATGATATCAGCTTAACTGTTCTTAGGTGTTGGTTGGCTTTCGAGGGGCCATGCTGCAACTTTGCATGCAAGCTAGCTTAGATATAGTAGCTTCTTTTCCCCCAGGGTGGTTAAGGAACTGGTTGTTTTATGGGGTGGTACATACGTATACCTTACGTATTGTGTACAGCTTATGCATGTCCGATGTGAAGTTTGGTTCGGCGTGCTAGTATATGTTGCGGTCCTGCAGCTAGCTGCTAATGCATGCTGGGTATTGCCGAGGTATCACGGCTTCGATGGTGAATACGATCATTAGCAGATTATTAGTTAATTAATCGCATAGTTTAAGGTAAGGAATTAGTGGGCCGTCTTGCTCAAGCTATCTATTAACAGAATCTCTTAAGCTGCCGTTGTTCCATCATAATCGTACTGTTCGTATGTGAGGTGTACGCTGTGGACCATGCCTCACATGGCCGCAACGACGAACGAATGGCCTGGCCGGCCCCACAGGGATATGGCGCATTAATCGATCCTCAGAGGTGTCTTCGCAGTAGCACACGTACACACAAGCTCCTGGATTAATTAATTAACGGTACGCTTTCATCAGGAGGCTAAACAAAGTTGGAGTGCTGTACTGTGTGTATTGACTGTGATTTGACAGGGAGAAATGCACGTCCCCATCGGATGAACTTCTCCGCGTGAACGCGTACGCTTGTGTGTTGTGTGTGGGGTGGTGGGTTTTTACCGTAGAGCGTCGTACTCTATTCGTGACCTTGTCAAGAAATTACTACATTAATTAGGACAGGACGTACGCCGGCACAGTGTACTACTCGACACGTGCACGCAGAGCTACGTATTTCTCTTCTTTTTTGAGGGGTAGAGCTACGTATTTCTAGTAGGACACATTCTCTCTCAAAAAAGAATGTACCACGAATTAACCGCACCGGATCGTGCCATCTTGGTTTATAAAAACTATATTTTGGTGAATTCTGTCGTGGATCACATGTCATGCGCCCTCTACCGGGTTGTGCATCTTGGCGTGCAGCGTGACCGCTGCGTACGGTACGTGCAGGTGGCCGGGGCCTTCGCCTTGGCTGGCTGCCAAAATCCACGTAGCCAGCCGGACAAGAGACAGTGTGGCCAACTAGCCACGTCGATCCACCCATCCACCTGCTCGTGTCCCGTCGGCCGCGGGCCACGTGGGCGGGCCGGAGTGCCACGCGGACGGGTCGGATTCCAGCCCGGGCGCTCATCGTCACGCCTTGTCGTTTCTACCGTGGCACATGGCCTACATACATGTGGCTTGGAGACAGTAGCTAGCTTCACCCCTAAGAAAGTGCTGTCCAAATTATTTATATTTTTCGCTCGTCGTACATTCATACACGCACACGTATCCGGTTTGGAAACTCAGCGCAAGATTAATTTACCATCGCATTTTTCGAATTTTAAATCGACCAGGTGCTTGGTATCTTAAGTGCGGTGCCGACTTGCTAGATGCTCGGTAGACCTCAACATCTACATCAGAGTCAGTAGATATTTCCGTGGCAAAACAATAGTGTAAGTAGATATTTTTGTGTCGTCACGTCACGGTCGTACGTCGCAGCAACCACTAAACCGTTGCTTATGTATAGACTAATAATTTCTTGACTTCGGTAGACGGCAGGGCGGATAAAAAGGACACGCAATTTGAACGTAAGAAAACTTATTCATAGCAAGGCGAGAACTGTCACGCTTGTGAAGGGCAGGCCGCGTGCGTGCCCCCGATCTCCGTTCGTGCACTAGGGTCTAGGGCCGGCACTGTTGATTTGTTCGTGCGAAACAGTGGGCTAGGCCGGAGGCAGGATACGGCGCCACATGCACTTGTTTCCTGCTTGAGAAGAAGAAGGAAAGACAAAACCAATGGCAGCATGGTCTGATCTGATCTCTGATATGAATCTCTGTCCCTGGTTCTGCCTCGTTCTCTGTAGCCGGATTATTAGGGCGGACCCCGACGTCTCCGAGCCGGATCGTATCCTCGCGCCAACGAATCAAATCCCTATCCTGTTGGCTCCAATTACTGCCACAGTTCATCCGTCTCCTTGCGTTGCACCCAAATCCTCCGGGTTAATTCATGCATCCGCCGCATATATTCTTCGGTTCGGACTTCCAAGATATTCCGCCTTGAGACGATTCGAACCCGCGGTCAGATCAGAAAAGACCCGAGCTGAGCTGCGTTGCGTCCGGTTAAGCAACACAGCGGAGCCGACGCGTGGAGCGGCCACGGCGCGAGTGCCCCGACCAGCTTTTTTCGCGACCGTTAAAAAGAGGAGAATTGACCCGTGCAGTAACAGGCGACGAGACGGGGGGCCACCTTTCGCGCGACAGCGAGCAGCGCGGGCGGTCGATCTTGCCCGGTCGCCGCCGTGGGCGCTCCCGGTCCACCCGTCGTGAGCTCCCCGGAGTCGGCCGGCCGCCGGCAGGTCGCTCTCGCCCCTTTCCCCCCTGCCTCTGCACCGTCGCGGTGATCGAGTTGTGCAGTCTAGCTCTAACCGCCCGTATAAACAACAGCTTAACTGCCGTACGGTAACAGTGGCACTTGTCACTCGCCCGCGGCCGCGGCCGCGGGTCGCGGTCGGGGTTCTCCACCGGCCAAGCGCGCGACGTTTGCTACGTGCGAGTACGTGCCGACGAGTGTCATCGCTTCGCTGGTGTGAACTGTGACTCTGTGAGGCGTCTGCGTGGTGAACGCACAGTGCTCGGTGGTGTCGGCCTGGTGAATGCACGGCGGGTTGGGTTGTGTCTTGCTTTCCGGTGAAAACCACCTCGGCGACCTCGCGGTTGATTTATACTCGTCGCGCCGCATTGCGTCCGACACGTGATTTTTCTGCTGCTTTTCATTTGAATTTGAGTTTTTTTTAACATACTACATATGCAAGTGCTCGTATATACGCGCATACACTCACCCATATGAATCCACACATGTACACCTTACCCCTATGATCAACTCAGAGAGATTGAACCGGCATATCATCTTAACCACTGTCAACCTAACCATCCAACCACATGTTGATTCGCTGATTGAGGTTATTAGTAAAAAATATTATGAGTTGCAAGATCAGATCTATTATAAAAAGTTCACCGGAAGTAGAAAACATCTCAAATATAATAAGAATTGTGTTGAGATTCCGGAACCACCGAACGACCACTCTTGCCGTCAAAACGAGATGCCAACGTGCCGACGTCGCCGCTCCCCCACTGGAACCGCTTGACCTTGTCGATAACAGCCGGAAAGTCTTCGTGCATGTGTCCCTAAGAACCAGTGTCGCGGAGCCGTAGTCGTCACCGTTGAACCCTTGAAAAGATCTGAAACACCCGACACCAACTCTCGCCACGTGACGAGAAATTCAAACCTCAACGCCGCAAAGAGATGACGGAAATCTACGTCAGAGCTCCGTCGACGACGTCCAGATGAACGAACTCGAGGAGGATCGGAGCACGAAAGGTAAACTCGAAGAAGCGTAGTCATCGACCTGAGTGACAGACCTACATGGACTAAAAAAACTAACCTAAACTACCACCCAGAGCGAAAGCATTGGGATTCGCCTTCCGCCACTAGCCGCCAGAGCGGCACACAGAGGAGAGACGAATCCACGGGCTCTTCGGTGAAGCCAGGAGGGAAGAATTTGCCCTACCCACCTAGAGTTAGGGGAGAAAAACAAGAGAAAGAATAATTGTTAATGTCCTACTCCATCGTCCCACAGTGTAAAACGTTTTTGCCAGCTATGTTAGGTCATCTGCAAGATGAACCCTCAAACCTTCATTATACGGAGACCACAGTGTTCGGGCCACTTTTGTCATCCAACGGGGACCTGCATAGCTTGCAAAATGTCTTACATTACAAGGTGATAGCTTAAAAAACGTCTTACAGTGCGGAACGGAGGGAGCATTTTTTAAAAATCTACTATTCACGTGGATGCAAATGGACCGGAGCACCAAAACATCGCTCTCTAGTGCAAATCTGACTTTGTTGCTGCATTTTATACGAGTATAGACTGAATATCATCTTGTGTCCCAAAGTTTGCATTGGCGACTTATGATTAGGAATTACTCGTTCAAGAATCATTTTTATCTTACCTTGCACTCTATGCTTTTTTTTTTGAGGGTCAAGCATAGCTTGTATATTACTGGTGTCTAGGCAAATCACCTAGGACACAATCACCCGCACTGGCTGGCACATCGGACTCCCACTGCAAGGAGTGGTTTACATCACATAAACAACCAAGTTTAGCGAGTGCATCTGCTACAGAATTCGCCTGCCGTTTACAAAACATTATTTCATGATGGGAGAACCATAACTTGAGCTGGAGTTTGGTATCTTCAATAATCGCAGAGTAAGCAGAGGAGTCAACTGTCCGCACATCCATGGCTTCCGCGAGGAGCTGGGAATCGGTCTCGAAGATAACCCGCAACATCCCCATATCCGCAGCAAAGGAGACGGCTTCCGCCATGGCGTGGACCTCGGCAGCAAAGGCGTCAGCGGTGTGCTCCTTGCAGCCAGCTCTTGCACCTAGGACGGTTCCGGCCTCGTCTCTCGCCACCACACCCCAGCCCGCATGTGTCTCACCTAGCAAGTGCGATCCGTCGAGGTTGACTTTGATCATGTCGCTCGGAGGGGGTCCATGATGTTCCGTTCGTGGTGACCACTTGCTTTGCATAGACTTGGTGGTACTCCAAAGCACAGCATCTCGCCCGCCTCGCCACTTCCGCCCCCGTGTCCGCTAGCTCCCCTTCTCGCACTTTGTTCCGGTTACTCCACCAAAACCACCAGAAAGTTAAGATCAAAATACGCTTCTTCTCATCTAGTCCCCAAAGAAAGTCCAACATCACATGCACAGACGTGATCCCTTCCAAGTGCATCCTTTCATGTTCCAAAGAGAGATCCCTCCATACTTCCTTCACTACCTTGCACTTGACAAATAAATGAGCTCCGTCCTCCTCAGCTCGGCCGCAGAATAAACATGATTTGTCCTCAAGTTGCACTCCCCTTCGATCAAGATTCGTACGCAAGGCAGCGACTCATGCTTAATCCGCCATGCAAACATCTGTATGTTCCTAGGGCAAGGAAGCTTCCACAGTCTCTTCCACGAATCGTCGCTGCACTGATCCAGATTACCTGGTATCCCCCTACTGCTGCCTGTGTTACCATCGCGTTCCATCTTCTCCAACTGCACATGCAGTTTGTATGCACTTCGGACTGTATGCACTCCTTTTGGGTCGAATTGCCAGGCAATGAAATCGTCGACGCCTTCTCGTAATGGAATCTGCAGTATGGTCGCTGCATCGACCGGCCAGAAGATATCATGGACAAGCTGCTCATCCCACAAACCGGTGATCGGGCTGACGAGGTCACTGACAGTTTCAAGCAAGCAAGCTCCACGGGGAGTAACAATCTTCCTCGACCACGGCCTGGGCAACCACGGGTCGGACCATATCCTCACCTGAGTGCCATCCCCAATGCGCCATAGGTACCCTTCCTTGAACAGTTGTAGCCCATGGAGAAGACTTCTCCAAGAGTAGGATATACCATCTTTGGGCACGGCCTGTAATACATGGGTATGGGGAAAGTACCGAGCCTTCAGAATCTGTGCACACAGTGACTCTAGGTTTTGGATCAATCTCCATATCTGCCGTGATAGCATCGCTATATTAAAGCTGTACATATCTCTAAAGCCGAGTCCTCCTTGTGCTTCGGACCTGGTAAGCTTGTCCCAACTGATCCAGTGCATCGTATTCTCCTTCTCTTGCTGGCTCCACCAATATCTCCCCATAAGCGAGCTCAACTCCTGACAAAAGGATTTAGTTAGATAGAAGCATGACATGGCGAAGGTGGGGATGGCATGCGCAACTGCTTTCACCAGGGTCTCCTTCCCAACTTTCGCTATTAGCCTCTCCTGCCAACCGTACACCTTCCCTGCCATAGATCCTTTGATGTAAGCAAAGGTTTTCTTCTTTGATTTTCCCACGTGTACTGGAAGGCCCAGGTACTTGTCGTTCCAGTTCTCGCTCTGAATCTGAATGGTTTGTTTAACCAAAGTCCGTGTCTCCGCCGGCGTGTTTGGGCTGAACATTACAGCCGATTTTTCAGAGTTGATGCACTGTCCCGAGCACTGCTCGTATAACTCCAGAACTTCTCGCATCGCTGTGGCTTCCTCCGCGCAAGCTTTCATCAGAAGCATGGAATCATCTGCGAACAGTAGATGAGACACCACCGGAGCATTGGTACAGATTTTCACTCCTGAAATACATCCCCTACTTTGGGCGTCATGGAGAAGCGCCGACGCAATCCACAAGTTGGGATAAATTGTTGGGACAGCACGCCGTTCACCTTCACCTGGTACTTAACCGAGGTGACACACTTCATTGTGAGCTCCACCCAATGTTGTGTGAATCCCATCTTTGTCATCATAGCAGACAAAAAACTCCATTCAACGCGGTCATATGCCTTGCTCATATCCGCCTTAATAGCCGCAAACCCCTCTTTTCCCTTTCGTTTCCCCAACAAAAAGTGTGACAACTCATACGCGATGAGGACATTATCCGTGATCAATCTTCCCGGCACAAACGCACTTTGGTTGTCGGAGATTATATCAGGTAAGATGATCTTCAGTCTGTTGGCTAAAACCTTAGACACGAGCTTGTAAATCACATTACATAAACTGATTGGGCGGAGATCTTTGATTCTGGAAGGCTCCTTAACCTTGGGGATAAGCACAACAGTCGTGTCATTCCAGCCCTCGGGGATTGGCCCCCTGTTTAAAACTGCCAGGACCTCCTCCACCACTCGATCCCCCATAAAATGCCAATGCTTCTTATACACGATGGACGACATCCCATCCGGTCCCGGTGCCTTCAAGTCACCAATATGATCTAGTGCAGCTTTGATCTCCTCACGAGTGAATTCTGCATCCAAAACAGCCTGCATGGCTGCGGTGATACGAGGCTCAACCGTATCAATGAGTTCTTGCAACCGGTTCCCCATACGTGAGGTGAAAAGATCCTGGAAATAAGAACAAATATAGTTAGTAAGCTCTTCTCCCTCCTTCACCACCGACCCGTCCTCTCTCTTTAGCTCCTTTACTCTGTTTATCTTCCTTCTCGACGAGGCAAAGGCCATGAAATATCTAGTGTTCCTATTCCCGTCCTTCAACCAAGACACTCTCGACCGCTGCTTCTCCTTTGTGTTTTTCTTCTCCTCCAAATCTTCCACGACACACCTGAGTCTTGCCTCCTCTATAATCTTCTCCTCGGACACAGGGTTGCGCATGCACTTTTCCAGATCTGAACGAGCCTTCTTCAACCTAGCTTCGATCGTCCCCACTACATCTTTCTGCCAGGTGACCATGGAACCCGCAATGTTCTTCATGGCTGCACTCACACCCCCCTGCTCTCCATTCAGCCCTGCCTCCCAAGCCTCCTGAACCACTTCCGCACAATCCTCCTCCTGCAACCACCATGCTTCGAAACGAAACCTTCTTCCTTCATTCGGCCCCCTACTCCCACCACCTGCCGTTTGGATGATCACTGGCCGGTGTTCTGAATGTCTTGGGTAACCATTGACAACAGAGAATTCAGGAAACGCCTCGCACCAATGTGCATTGGCCGTAGCTCTATCCAACCTCTCCCTTATGTAAGAATTAATGTTCTTGCTGTGGTTCCGCCAAGTAAACTTGTCCCCGGTGTACCCAATATCATTTAGCTCGCATGCATCAAGAGCCTCCTTGAAGTTGTCCATGCAAATTTGGCCACGAACCGCTCCTCCTTCCTTCTCATCGCACGTCAAGGTCTCGTTAAAGTCACCCACACAAAGCCACGGCCTCCCCGGTTGGTGTTGTTGCCCTAATAACTTCAACGTTCTCCAAGTATCTTTCTTCCTCTCCACTTCGGATTCACCATAGACTCCAGTAAGTCTCCATGTCCTTCCCCCCTCTTCCTTCACATCCACATCCAGGTGCCTCCTGCCATACGATCGCAGAGTAACATCCACTCCCCTCCTCCAAAACAGTGCCAACCCCCGGCTTCTTCCAACCGGATTCCAAGCATTCATATGCGTTAACCCTAGTAGCCACCAAAATCTTTCCAAATCCTTCACCGTCAACTTTGTCTCCGCTAGGAACAGTATATCGGGGTCCTCCCTCCTTCCCAGATCGAGAAGGCTACGAACTGTCGGGCCGTTCCCGAGCCCCCGGCAGTTCCAGCTTACGATTTTCATTGCTCCCGGCGGGGCTGCTGCAGCAGCCCGGCCGATGTGATGTTTGTTCTGTCTGGTGTGACCTCCTTGCCCTCTCCATCCTTGAGATCGAGAGCCTCCGCTATTCTTCCCTTCTTGCCACCCTGCACATCCTCCTCCTCAAACCTCCCTCTTTTCTCTCCCAACACTTTCTCCCTCCTCACTTCCTCCTCACCGCCTCTATCTGTCCGCCGAATCTTCTTGTAAGTGCGCCCTTTCTGCCCGCTTGACTGCCTTGCCTGCTCCCTCGCCTGTACCGGTTCACGTACAGAGTCTAGCTCCATCTTTCCCAAACCAGCAGCATCAGCACCCCCCTCTTTGCCCTTCACCACCCGCTCATCAACTGTTCGTTCCTCAGCATGTGTCTCCCTTCCATCCATAATCAGCTTGCGGGGCGTGCCCGACGTATCATGCCTCCCTCCTCGCTTTAATGGGCTGTTCACTTCCTCCCCTATTTCCACTTTCCGATCACCTCCCTTGCTGTCGCGAGAGTCAGTCTTCCGCCATGACAGGCTATCACTACCACTCCCGCTTCTCCCACTAGACCTGCTAAACCCAAAACTCCTGCTGCCACTCCTCGACGACCTCCATTCCTCCACCCTCCATCATCCTGAGCAATTCTACGTGCGCTCATATCTGCTTTAAGCCAACGCCCAAACTGTGATTTCTCCCCCCTCTTGAGCTTGGTGGCACATTCCTTTTCACCATGGCCAATAATCCCACACGTATAGCAAAAGTCGGGTAGGAACTCGTATTCAAACCGACACCAGCCACTCCCCTCTTCCTCCTCCTTTCCATTCTTTCCTTTCCCTTTGTCATGCACATCGACAACCTCCTCATCATCCAAGGTGAATCCTCTCATCAGCGGTTTATCAATCCTCATCCTCACTTTCACCCTCAAGTATTTCCCAATTGCACTCCCATCCGCACTAGTGTCGGCATCCACAAACTGACCAATGATGTCACCAATCTCCTCTGCCGCTTCCACGTTCATCATCCCTAGAGGTAGGTTAAACACTCGCACCCAGATCGGCACGCTGTTAAATTCATAGTCCTCAATCCTTCTACTAGGCACGAAATCCTCCACGACCACCAAATCTTTGTCAAACATCCAGGGGCCGTCCTCCAGCGCCTTCCGTTTCCCTGATTCCTAGAAGAACGTGAACACGAACTTGTTGTCACCTGCTTCTTTGCAATCAATCCCTTTGATGGGACACCAAACTTTCCCCAGCGACAGGCAGATCGCATCAGGGTGCGCAAGCCGCTCCGACAGGATCTTCCCCACCGCATTCATCTCTACACTCTTCCCCTTTTCCTTCGCTGAGATCCTAATCTTTACCCCCTTCCTCTCCTCCTCCGACAGTCTCAATCCCTTCATCATCCCTGCAACTCCCTCCATCGCCCCCGCCATCAACCGTCGCTGCTTCCTCCGCCTAGGTTGGTGTTTTACGACTGCATGCCCTAGGGAACACATAGAAGGCTTGGGGTGGAAGGGACGCAGGCGCTCGCAGGGGAAAACGAATTCAATCCCGGACGAACGACTGGATCACGCGAGGTTGGATCACCAGATCGGTCGCCGAAACCCTACTTTCGTCGCCCCCGGAATCGCCGGACGTAGAAAACGGAAACCGCCACCAACCGGGGCGGACGCACAAATTCAGGGGGATGGTTAGTTAGGCACTCTATGCTTATTGGTTAGCGAGTGTTATTGTCTTATTGGCCTTCGGCTTCCCACCATTCCGGTTTTCTTTCTTTAGAAAACGGGAGTCACGGAATTGTGAAAGTGACTATAAAAAAAAATTTGACCACATTGCAAGTTTCCCTGAGAATACACTATATTACAAATACAACGATACAATTTCACCTAGCCAACCAGATACACATTTCACATGATGAATGCCTACGCCGTGGATGAATATGTAAGTTTTTCTTCATTACATATATTCTTGCATGTATGTAAGAGCATCTACAACCAGAGGCCTCAAACCATCTCTCATATTCTCGCGGATGCGTCCTGTCAGTGATCGGACAGAAGAGAGAAGGAAAAAAGTGACTCAACCGGACCCTTCATATCTTTCCTATATGTCCGGACTGTCCGCGAACCCTTATATCCATCTCAAATATGAGGAGGATGTGAGGGCTCGCGGACATGCCCGGGCGCGCCCAGTGAATCTGCCACGTAGGACGCGACTCCACTCCGGCCCACCTTTTATCTTTTTTTATTTATTCTTTTCTTTCTCTCTCTTCATCTTCATCAATCACGTGCAAGTGATCGAACGTATGCAGAAGAAAATGAGGATTGTGGTTGCGCGGATAGACAAATAGGGGCTCAAAACAGACACACCCGGTCACTGACGTTTAAGAAGTCGAATTAGAAGTACGTGGCTGAAGATGCTCTAAGGATCCCCATGTATCGAGGAATTGTTGCAGGAGAAGAAGAAACTCCTTTAGCTCACCCCCCCCCCCCCCCCCAAGAAACAAAGAAGTAATTTTTTTCCTTCCTTTCAACAAAAAATTAAAATCAATTGTTTTATTCAACCAAAGTTGATCTCTTTCTTTCCCTTCTCTCATGGGATTAGGAAAAGCCTTCCTCCCCTCGATCTTCACCGGCGAGCCCGTCTTTGCCTCCCTCCATGTGCTGCTTCGGTGCTCGATGGTGGCGAGGGGATTCTTGGTGCCTTGGTTCCGGCTAGTACATAGGTAGGATTTTAGTCCTCGTAGGAGTGGCGCTCGGATGATGGCGACACTTCTTCTTCGAGTCACTCTTCCGAGCTTTGATCCTCCTCAAGTTCGTCCATTGAGACGGATTAGACGGAGCTCCAACGTAGATTCCTATCAGCTCCTTGGGGCGGTGAGGTTAGGGTTTCTCGTCTGTTTGTACGCAACGGCGAGATCTGGTGTCAGGTTCTTTAGATCAATTCAAGAATTCAACTGCGACGGCTGCAGCTCCAGGGCGCAGATCTTTAGAGGCATGTGCACGAAGACTTTCCATCTGTAATCAACAAGGTCATGCTGGCTCCGGTATTGAAGCGACAACAGCGACACATCGACGGCTCATTCGGGCGGCGGCGATCGCTCGGTGCTTTTGTAATTTTAATTTTCGTAAAGATCTGATTCTTTTCACACGCACAAAAAAAAAATCAAACCGGGTTCAAGTGTCAAAAGGAAAGAATATACATCACCCGACCGATAGCTCCAATGAGCAATGAATCGCTCACCCATCGCCCGACGGATCGCTCCACTCCAACCATGAGGGCACGGCCCTGCGTTAAAAGAGCCGTACCAGAGTACCGTTACCGGTAGATTTAATCGAACCATCAAAGACTTTCGGGATTAACCAGACATCATCATGCTACAACGCCTATGGTTAAATGAGACGAGCATGATACTTCCGCAATGTAGTAGTACACCCAACTCAAAAAATAAAAAGCAATGTAAATAGTACAGTACGTGGACCCATTTTTCTTTATCTAGACAAAATAGAGCGTGAAGCAGCGATTCATAATTGCTGCGAATCGGTACCCTGCCCGTGCCGGACGTACGAGTTCACATGGAGCGCAATGAGAGAGCCCCGGCCGGTGCCATGATTTGTACGGCGCCATGCCTTCCGTCCGGGGAAGGAAACAATAACGAAAGTGAAGGCTGTGACTACGTACGAGTGATCTTTTTTCTTTCGTTTTCTTTATTACGGAAGTATGTCACATTGTTCCTCCTTTGAACAGCATATGAACTATGGGCTAACAAGGTTACGTACAACTTCAGTGATAAAGTGACGTGTTTTGCAGAGCCCAGGTGGATCGAGGCATCGAGCAAACGTGGAGGTTAATAATTGCCATCTTAGCACAAAAGAGATGGAGGTCGAATGATTCTGACCAAAGTTTGGCGTGAAAGCAACTATGTTTCGGCGGTAAAGGCATCTCCAACAAAGACCCAAAAATTTTGTCCCACATTCCTCCGTGGATAGGTGACCAGTCCGTGGACACAAATACGAGAGGTCATCATCTAACTCTATCATGTATATGTCCGTCGGTAAAGGGCAATTCCAAATTCAAACTTCGCTCGATCCACACAACACGCTGGATCACACCACCGTCGGTTCGCATACCTGATCACAATTAAAAAGAGGCAAGCATACTTAGTTTTTATAAGCCCGAATCCAAAAGAATATCAGTCCAACAGTTCGTGCAATTTTCCGCCCTACCGGACCGACAACCCCAGTCGTCTGCTCCTCGATCAAGGTGTCGTCGCCGTCGCGTAGACAACCTCTGCCTCCGTCTCCGCGTTCGCCTCTGCTGCATCCTGATTGTCCGTCGCGGCCTGCACTGTGGGCGCGCCCGTTTGGTGACGTCTGCCATGACCACCGCGACCACCACACCCAACGCCATAACCAGGCCAACTGCTTCTTGAGGTTATCCTCCTTTGCGGGCTTCGGTTTGACGCGGTGAGTTTGCGCGTAGCCAAGCTGATCTTTCGGGCGAGCGTGATGCATGGATCCTCCGGCACCTCAGCCACCTCCACCTCCGACAGGTTCCCCGACGGTTTCAGGCGTCAGCGGCAGAATGAAGGAGATGACGGGATAAAAGAGCGGGAATTAGGCGGAGAGTGGCGGGGGATAGAAGAAGAGAGTGGGGGATTTTGGCGCAGAAACAGTGCGGGTTGCTAAAAAGCACGGGCTCCGCCTTCCTTTTGGCCGGGGCAAATGATGTAGTCACCTATTTGTAAGTGCATCTAGTGCCCCTTAGTGATTTTGGTGTATTGAAGACTTATAGGTTAAGAGACTGATATGTTTGTGAGTGTACACAAACTTTATAAGTCGATGAGGAGTTTGATATTTACGATGCCTAAAAATGTATGTCTTCAGCTGAGGACTTTGGTTCTACTGAAGATTTTGACAGTGAAGAAATTGATATGACCTTGAAGACTTGGATATTCATGCGAGGATTATGAAGCGTGAAGACTTCTGTTTTCGTAGTTTCATTTTATATTTCTTGAGTCATAGGAAACACTGTACTGTTAAAGGGGGTCGAGGTAATACTAAGGAAACTGATTTCCATGTGATGCTCATCTCAAACAAAGACGAAGATCTTCTAATCTCCGAGGAATTTGTTCTGACTCAGGAGTTAGGAATTCGCCAGTGCGGATTGCCTACACAATGAGGAACATGATAGCCCTGAGGAATTTGAACCTCATATTTCCGATCGTTGCTGTTCTATGCGCCAGCTGTCCAAAATATCTACCCACCTAACAGTCATATCATTGAAGGGCATTTATGTCTTATCATGTCGGGCTACTCCCTAGGCTATAAATAGCCGCCCCCTACAACCACTAGCTGGTTGGATGCTCCAAGAGAAACTGACAATTGTCATTGAGAGCATCCCATCCTCCGAGGACTTTAAGCGAAAATCATCAAGTGAGGAAAACCAAAACACCTACAAACCCAAAGTGATTGAGCATCACTAAAGAGATTGTTCCTGTGTGGAACCGATGCTTGTTACCTTTGAGGACTATGTATCCTCCAGACGGTTAGGCGTCATGGTCTGAGCATCCAAGAGGAATTGTGGATCACCGAGTGACCAAGTCTGTGAAGGTTTGGAAGTCACCTGAAGACTTACCATGAGTGTTGGGCGAGATCTGTGTGACTTTAGCTCAAGGAGAATACGGTCAGGACTGTGTGTCCTCGAGTTTAAATACTCAGCCGCTCCAACCAGACGTACAACTATCATAACAGTTGGAACTGGTCTACCAAATCATTGTCTTCACCAACCCAATTTGTTCTATTTCCTCAACCCTTTCATTTCCTCATTCATGTGTTGATGAACGTGATCATTACTGTTTGAAGACTTTGACTGGAGACTTTCTCTAATTTCTTATTCCTAATTCTTCAGTCACATAGTCTTTAGCCTGCTTATCCTGTTTTCACGCTATTTGTACTCTGTGCTTGTTTTCATTTCATCATGATGACTACGTTGTTGCTCTGTTATGCTTATACCTGAGTACTTATTTCGCTGCAAGTGTGTCATTACTTAGGAATTTCTTCACCTAGAAATTCCTCATTGACGAATTTGTAAAAATCGCCTATTCACCCCCCCTCTAGTCGATATAACGCACTTTCAATTGGTATTAGAGCAAGGTACTCTCTTGTTATGTGTGATTTTGGTTTAACCACCTAGAGTTTTAGTTTTGTCGATTGCAGGAATGATCAAGGTCTCGGCTGGGAGTCCTACTTTCGATGGGACAGACTACCCCTACTGGAAGAACAAGATGCGCATGCATCTTGAGGCAATTGATAACGATCTCTGGTATGTTGTGGAAAATGGTGTTCCCTCAGTCACTCCGTCTGTGAATGCTGCTGATGTGAAGAGATTCAAGCAACTCGATTCTCAAGTGAAGAATATCACATGTGGCCATCTGAGCAAAGGACAGCACGACAGAGTGAGTGCTTTCGAAACTGCTAAGCTGATTTGGGACAGATTGTCCAAGGTCAACGAAGGAGTCTCCACTCAACGTAACTTTTGAGTTGATGCTCTTTGCAATATCTTCAACCGCTTCAAAAGACTCGACAACGAAAATGTTCAGCAAACATTCGATCGCCTCACTAACATCTCAAATGAGCTTCAAGCACTTGGTGCCACCGACATCACCGACCATGAGGTGGTGAAGAAATTGCTGAGATCACTTGATTCCTCATTCGATATTCTTGCACTGATGATTCAAGAGCGAGCTGATATTCTCGAGAGGCTAAACACTCACGAGTTCCAGCTTGCTGAGAAGAGAGACCTCTATGGACCAAGCTTTCGAAGATCAAGTACGCTGAAGGCCAAGGCAGTCTCTGAATCTCAAGGTGAAGATTCTGGTAGCAGCCTTGGTGACCCTGAAGAACTGAGCTAAGCTAGCAATGCTCGTGAAGAAATTCCAGAAGTTCTCTCGCCGTGGTCGCTTTGGAAAGTCTTCAAGGAGTGATATTCCTCATCTCGTGACTACAAAAAGAGGACTCGCCACAAATGCAAGAAAAACCTGGTCACTACATGTCTGATTGTCCTCAGTGGAAAAAGGAATCAACGAAGAAGAAGTACAAAGATGACGATTCTGATGACTCAAAGAAGAAGAAGAAATCTTCAAAGTCCTCGTCATCAAAATTTTCAAAGTCTTCATCTCACAAGAAGGGCGGTTCCAAGAAGGCACGACCATTTATTGGCAAGGAAATGGACTCTAAATTTGAATCTGAGGAAAATGTGGAAGAGGAGGAATCTGAGTAGTCAGACTCTGGTGTGGCGAGCCTAGCCCTCGCTACTGCTTACGTCAGCAAGTCCATCTTCAACACTGAAGAAAATGACCTCCCCAACTCTGCTGACAAGAGCGTCGATGACTATGCTCCCACCTATTGCTTCATGGCAAAAGGTGCCAAGGTACTCAAACATTCCCCCTTCTGAATCCAGTGAGGATGAATCTGATGATAATCTCAAACCTAGCTATTCCAAACCTGCTAAAATTGTTGTTAAACAACAAAAGGCTTTGGAAAAGATTCAAAATCTGCTAGACAAAAGCAATGATATGTTGGGTGAGGAATTGAATCGAACTAAGACTTTGACTGATAATCTTCAGAGACTTTAGTCTAAGTTTGACAACCTTCATAGTCATCATAACACTCTATTATCTGATCATGAGAAGCTTTCTTATGAATTTCTTCAGAGAAAGCAGGATCTTGAGAAGTTAAAAGTGAGTTATGAAGATCTTCAGAAGGAAAACGATTCATTGCTTGCTCAACAGATCAGTTCCGCGCAGGAAGAATTTATTCCACCATGTCTGAAATGCATTGAGCATGAATCTGCTAACTCTTCACCTGAATGTTCAAATGCTTCTATTGCTGCAAGTTCTTCAACTGTATCTGTGGTAAAAAATTCCTCATCTGAGGATACCACAAGTATCACTGACGATAATGCAGGGTTGAAGGAGTTGTATGTGACAGGCATATACAAAAGCCTCAAAGGGCATCAGACTCTTTGTGATATGCTTAAAAAGCAGATCTTGAATAGGAACCCTAGGAAAGAGGGTATTGCCTTTGAGAGGAAACTCAATGCTGATGGGACCTACTGGAAACCTAAGCAGTACCCCAAAACCTCATGGGTTGCTGCAAAGGACCTTCTGTAGATCCATGCACATTATCTGGCTTTACCTATGAATCTGCATATTCCTCTGATGAGTCGTTTGACTCCAACTATAAACTATTCAAGAATGAGAATGGTGAAGTATTTACTCGATATGTTGGAATTAACTGTAGAAACGTCCCTCCTATGAAGAAAATCTGGGTTCCCAAAAGGTGCCTTGAAAATCTTCAGGTGAATGTCATCATGACACCACCTATGAAGAATAGGAACCCCAGATCAAATTCTTCATATGGATCAAAATCTTCATATGGATCCAAGTCCTCTTATGGACCAAATTCTTCATCTGGATCAAATTCCTCACGTGGATCAAAATCCTCATATGAACATCATCGTGCTAATACTTCTGTTTCACAGGGAAAGTCTAAAGGCTATGAATATGAGCATTATTCTTCAAATCATTATGTTCATAAGTCCTCGAAGAATTTATCTGCTTATTCATATGCTTATCCTAACCCCTCTTCTGTGAAACGAAGTGCACTGGCTTCATTGCCATCTTTTTCTTACGGAGCTCACATAATGATTAACTCTTTACCACCCCTCCAGATGTGGGTGGTGAAGAAAAAGAACTAATCTCTTATGCAGGATCAGGTCTCCAGACGAACTTGATCGTCTGGAGAATTTGCTGGAGACCTGAATATGCTTGAATGGACGCAAGCTAATCATGAAGAAATGAATTACTCATTTCTCACGTCCTCATAATTGCTATATTGTTGGGGAACGTTGCATAAAATAAATTTTTTTCCTACATTCACCAAGATCAATCTATGGAGTCATCTAGCAACGAGAGAGGGGAGTGCATCTACATACCCTTGCAGATCGCGTGCGGAAGCGTTCAAGAGAACGGGGTTGAGGGAGTCGTACTCGTCGTGATCCAAATCACCGAAGATCCTAGCGCCGAACGGACGGCGCCTCCGCGTTCAACACACGTACGGTTGGGAGGACGTCTCCTCCTTCTTGATCCAACAAGGGGGAAGGAGAGGTTGATGAAGATCCAGCAGCACGACGGCGTGGTGGTGGATGCAGCACGATCAAGGCAGGGCTTCACCAAGCTTCTGCGAGAGGGAGAGGTGTAGCAGGGGAGAGGGAGGCGCCAAGACTTGGGGTGCCGCTGCCCTCCCTCCCCCCTTTATATAGGCCGCCTGGGGGGGCGCCGGCCCTAGGAGATGGGATCTCCAAGGGGGGGCGGCGGCCAAGGGGGAGGCTTGCCCCCCAAGGCAAGTGGAGGCGCCCCCCACCCTAGGGTTTCCAACCCTAGGCGCAGGGGGGCCAAGGGGGGGTGCACCAGCCCACCAGGGGCTGGTTCCCCTCCCCACTTCAGCCCACGCGGCCCTCCGGGATAGGTGCCCCACCCGGTGGACCCCCGGGACCCTTCTGGTGGTCCCGGTTCAATATCGGTGACCCCCGAAACTTTCCTGATGGCCGAAACTGCACTTCCTATATATGATTCTTCACCTCCGGACCATTCGGGAACTCCTCGTGACGTTCGGGATCTCATTCGAGACTCCGAACAACTTTCGGGTTACTGCATATTCATATCTCTACAACCCTAGCGTCACCGAACCTTAAGTGTGTAGACCCTACGGGTTCGGGAGACATGCAGACATGACCGAGACGCCTCTCCGGTCAATAACCAACAACGGGATCTGGATACCCATGTTGGCTCCCACATTCTCCTCGATGATCTCATCGGATGAACCACGATGTCGAGGATTCAATCAATCCCGTATACAATTCCCTTTGTCAATCGGTATGTTACTTGCCCGAGACTCGATCGTCGGTATCCCAATACCTCGTTCAATCTCGTTACCGGCAAGTCACTTTACTCGTACCGTAATGCATGATCCCGTGACCAGACACTTGGTCACATTAAGCTCATTATGATGATGCATTACCGAGTGGGCCCAGAGATACCTCTCCGTCATACGGAGTGACAAATCCCAGTCTCGATTCGTGCCAACCCAATAGACACTTTCGGAGATACCCGTAGTGCACCTTTATATTCACCCAGTTATGTTATGACGTTTGGCACACCCAAGGCACTCCTACGGTATCCGGGAGTTGCACAATCTCATGGTCTAAGGAAATGATACTTGATATTCGGAAAAGCACTAGCGAAATGAACTACACGATCTTTGTGCTATGCTTATGATTGGGTCTTGTCCATCACATCATTCTCCTAATGATGTGATCCCATTATCAATGACATCCAATGTCCATAGTCAGGAAACCGTGACTATCTGTTGATCAACGAGCTAGTCAACTAGAGGCTCACTAGGGACTTGTTGTGGTCTATGTATTCACACATGTATTAGGATTTCCGGATAATACAATTATAGCATGAACAATAGACAATTATCATGAACAAAGAAATATAATAATAACCATTTTATTATTGCCTCTAGGGCATATTTTCAACAGTCTCCCACTTGCACTAGAGTCAATAATCTAGTTACATTGTGATGTATTGAACACCCATTGCGTTCTGGTGTTGATCATGTTTTGCTCTAAGGAGAGGCTTAGTCAATGGATCTGCTACATTCAGGTCTGTATGTACTTTACAAATATCTATGTCTCCATCTTGAACATTTTCACGAATGGAGTTGAAGCGACGCTTGATGTGCCTGGTCTTCTTGTGAAACCTGGGCTACTTGGCAAGTGCAATAGCTTCAGTGTTGTCACAGAAGAGTGTGATCGGCCCCGACGCATTGGGTATGACTCCTAGGTCGGTGATGAACTCCTTCACCCAGATAGCTTCATGCGCTGCCTTCGAGGCTGCCATGTACTCCGCTTCACATGTAGATCCCGCCACGACGCTCTGCTTGCAACTGCACCAGCTTACTGCCCCACCATTCAAAATATACACGTATCCGGTTTGTGACTTTGAGTCATCCAGATCTGTGCTGAAGCTAGCGTCGACGTAACCCTTTACGACGAGCTTTTCGTCACCTCCATATACGAGAAACATGTCCTTAGTCCTTTTCAGGTACTTAAGGATGTTCTTGACCGCTGTCCAGTGTTCCATGCCAGGATTACTTTGGTACCTTCCTACCAAACTTACGGCAAGGTTTATATCAGGTCTGGTACAGGTCATGGCATACATGATAGACCCTATGGCTGAGGCATAGGGGACGACACTCATCTTTTCTCTATCTTCTGCCGTGGTCGGGCATTGAGCTGAGCTCAATTTCACACCTTGCAACACAGGAAAGAACCCCTTCTTGGACTGATCCATATTGAACTTCTTCAATATCTTATCAAGGTATGTGCTTTGTGAAAGACCTATGAGGCGTCTTGATCTATCTCTATAGATTTTGATGCCTAATATGTAAGCAGCTTCTCCAAGGTCCTTCATTGAAAAACACTTATTCAAGTAGGCCTTTATGCTGTCCAAAAGTTCTATATCATTTCCCATCAAAAGTATGTCATCCACATATAATATGAGAAATGCTACAGAGTTCCCACTCACTTTCTTGTAAACGCAAGCTTCTCCATAAGTCTGCATAAACCCAAATGCTTTAATCATCTCATTAAAGCGAATGTTCCAACTCCGAGATGCTTGCACCAGCCCATAAATGGAGCGCTGGAGCTTGCATACCTTGTTAGCATTCTTAGGGTCGACAAAACCTTCCGGCTGCATCATATACAGTTCTTCCTTAAGGTGACCGTTAAGGGATGCCGTTTTGACGTCCATTTGCCATATCTCATAATCATAGTATGCAGCAATTGCTAACATGATTCGGACGGATTTCAGCTTCGCTACGGGAGAGAATGTCTCATCGTAGTCAATCCCTTGAACTTGTCGATAACCCTTAGCGACATGTCGAGCTTTATATATGGTAACATTACCATCCGCATCCGTCTTCTTCTTAAAGATCCATTTGTTTTCTATTGCTCGCCGATCATCGGGCAAGTCTGTCAAAGTCCACACTTTGTTTTCATACATGGATCCTATCTCGGATTGCATGGCTTCAAGCCATTTGTTGGAATCTGGGCCCGCCATCGCTTCTTCATAGTTCGAAGGTTCACCATTGTCTAACAACATGATTTCTAAGACAGGGTTGCCGTACCACTCTGGTGCGGAACGTGTCCTTGTGGACCTTCGAAGTTCAGTAGGAGCTTGATCCGAAGTATCGTGATCATCATCATTAACCTCCTCTCTAGTCAGTGTAGGCACCACAGGAACATCTTCCCGAGTTTCGCTACTCACCATTTCAAGAGGTAGTACTTCATCAAGCTCTACTTTCCTCCCACTTAATTCTTTCGAGAGAAACTCTTTCTCCAGAAAGGACCCGTTCTTGGCAACAAAGATCTTGCCCTCGGATCTTAAGTAGAAGTTATACCCAATGGTTTCCTTAGGGTATCCTATGAAGACGCATTTTTCCGACTTGGGTTCGAGCTTCTCAGGTTGAAGTTTCTTGACATAAGCATCGCATCCCCAAACTTTTAGAAACGACAGCTTAGGTTTCTTCCCAAACCATAATTCATACGGTGTCGTCTCAACGGATTTAGACGGTGCCCTATTTAAAGTGAATGTAGCTGTCTCTAGAGCGTATCCCCAAAATGATAGCGGTAAATCAGTAAGTGACATCATAGATCGCACCATATCCAATAGGGTGCGATTACGAAGTTCGGACACACCATTTCGCTGAGGTGTTCCAGGCGGCGTGAGTTGTGAAATGATTCCAGATTTCCTTAAGTGCATACCAAATTCGTGACTTAAATATTCACCCCCACGATCTGATCGTAAGAACTTTATCTTTCGGTCACGTTGATTCTCTACCTCATTCTGAAATTCCTTGAACTTTTCAAAGGTCTCAGACTTGTGTTTCATCAAGTAGACATACCCGTATCTACTTAAGTCATCAGTGAGAGTGAGAACATAACGATATCCTCCGCGAGCCTCAATGCTCATTGGACCGCGCACATCAGTATGTATGATTTCCAATAAGTTAGTTGCTCGCTCGATTGTTCCGAAGAACGGAGTCTTGGTCATCTTGCCGATGATGCATGGTTCGCATGTGTCAAACGATTCATAATCTAGAGACTCTAAAAGTCCATCAGCATGGAGCTTCTTCATGCGCTTGACACCAATGTGACCAAGGCGGCAGTGCCACAAGTATGTGGGACTATCGTTATCAACTTTAAATCTTTTGGTATTCACACTACGAATATGTGTAACATTACGCTCGAGATTAATTAAGAATAAACCATTCACTAGAGGGGCATGACCATAAAACATATCACTCATATAAATAGAACAACCATTATTCTCGGATTTAAATGAGTAGCCATCTCGAATTAAACGAGATCCTGATACCATGTTCATGCTCAAAGCTAGTACTAAATAACAATTATTGAGGTTTAAAACTAATCCCGTAGGTAAATGTAGAGGTAGCGTGCCGACGGCGATCACATCGACCTTGGAACCATTCCCGACGCGCATCGTCACCTCGTCCTTTGCCAGTCTCCGCTTATTCCGCAGCTCCTGCTTTGAGTTACAAATATGAGCAACCGCACCGGTATCAAATACCCAGGAGCTACTACGAGCACTGGTAAGGTACACATCAATTACATGTATATCACATATACCTTTGGTTTTGCCGGCGTTCTTGTCCGCTAAGTACTTGGGGCAGTTCCGCTTCCAGTGACCACTTCCCTTGCAATAAAAGCACTCAGTCTCAAGCTTGGGTCCATTGCTTGACTTCTTCCCGGCAACTGGCTTACTGGGCGCGGCAACTCCCTTGCCTTCCTTCTTGAAGTTCTTCTTACCCTTGCCTTTCTTGAACTTAGTGGTTTTATTCACCATCAACACTTGATGTTCCTTTTTGATCTCTACCTCTGCTGATTTCAGCATTGAATATACCTCAGGAATGGTCTTTTCCATCCCCTGCATATTGAAGTTCATCACAAAGCTCTTGTAGCTTGGTGGGAGCGACTGGAGGATTCTGTCAATGACCGCGTCATCCGGGAGATTAACTCCCAGCTGAGTCAAGCGGTTGTGCAACCCAGACATCTTGAGTATGTGCTCACTAACAGAACTGTTTTCCTCCATCTTACAGCTGAAGAACTTGTCGGAGACTTCATATCTCTCGACCCGGGCATGAGCTTGGAAAACCATTTTTAGCTCTTCGAACATCTCATATGCTCCGTGTTGCTCAAAACGCTTTTGGAGCCCCGGTTCTAAGCTGTAAAGCATGCCGCACTGGACGAGGGAGTAATCATCAGCACGAGACTGCCAAGCGTTCATAACGTCTTGGTTCTCTGGGATTGGTGCTTCACCTAGCGGTGCTTCTAGGACATAATCTTTCTTGGCAGCTATGAGGATGATCCTCAGGTTCCGGACCCAGTCCGTATAGTTGCTGCCATCATCTTTCAGCTTGGTTTTCTCTAGGAACGCATTGAAGTTGAGGTGGACATGAGCGTTGGCCATTTGATCTACAAGACATTTTGCAAAGGTTTTTAGACTAAGTTCATGATAATTAAGTTCATCTAATCAAATTATTCAATGAACTCCGACTTAGACAGACATCCCTCTAGTCATCTAAGTGAAACATGATCCAAGTCAACTAGGCCGTGTCCGATCATCACGTGAGACGGACTAGTTAACATCGGTGAACATCTTCATGTTGATCGTATCTACTATACGACTCATGCTCGACCTTTCGGTCTTCCGTGTTCCGAGGCCATGTCTGTACATGCTAGGCTCGTCAAGTCAACCTAAGTGTATTGCGTGTGTAAATCTGGCTTACACCCGTTGTATTCGAATGTTAGGATCTATCACACCCGATCATCACGTGGTGCTTCGAAACAACGAACCTTCGCAACGGTGCACAGTTAGGGGGAACACTTTTCTTGAAATTATTTCGAGGGATCATCTTATTTAAGCTACCGTCGTTCTAAGCAAATAAGATGTAAAACATGATAAACATCACATGCAATCAAATAGTGACATGATATGGCCAATATCATATTGCTCCTTTGATCTCCATCTTCGAGGCGCCATGATCGTCTTCGTCACCGGCATGACACCATGATCTCCATCATCATGATCTCCATCATCGTGTCTTCATGAAGTTGTCACGCCAATGACTACTTCTACTTCTATAGCTAACACATTTAGCAATAAAGTAAAGTAATTTGCATGGCATTCTTCAATGACACACAGGTCATACAAAAATAAAGACAACTCCTATGGATCCTGCCGGTTGTCATACTCATTGACATGCAAGTCGTGATTCCTATTACAAGAACATGATCATCTCATACATCACATATATCATTCATCACATCCTTTGGCCATATCACATCACAAAACACTTGCTGCAAAAACAAGTTAGACGTCCTCTAATTGTTGTTGCAAGTTTTTACGTGGCTTCTATAGGTGTTCTAGCAAGAACGTTTTCTTACCTACGTAAAAGCCACAACGTGATTTGCCAACTTCTATTTACCCTTCATAAGGACCCTTTTCATCGAATCCGCTCCAACTAAAGTGGGAGAGATAGACACCCGCTAGCCACCTTATGCAACTAGTGCATGTCAGTCGGTGGAACCTGTCTCACGTAAGCGTACGTGTAAGGTCGGTCCGGGCCGCTTCATCCCACAATACCGCTGAAGCAAAATAAGACTAGTAGTGGCAAGAAAGTTGACAACATCTACGCCCACAACAAATTGTGTTCTACTCGTGCATAGTAACTACACATAGACCTAGCTCATGATGCCATTGTCGGGGAACGTTGCATAAAATAAAAAAAATTCCTACGTTCACCAAGATCAATCTATGGAGTCATCTAGCAATGAGAGAGGGTAGTGCATCTATATACCCTTGTAGATCGCGTGCGGAAGCGTTCAAGAGAACGGGGTTGAGGGAGTCGTACTCGTCGTGATCCAAAATCACCGGAGATCCTAGCGCCGAACGGACGGCACCTCCGTGTTCAACACACGTACGGTTGGGAAGACGTCTCCTCCTTCTTGATCCAACAAGGGGGAAGGAGAGGTTGATGAAGATCCAGTAGCACGACGGCGTGGTGGTGGATGCAGCACGATCACGGCAGGGCTTCGCCAAGCTTCTGCGAGAGGGAGAGGTGTAGCAGGGGAGAGGGAGGCGCCAAGACTTGGGGTGCCACTGCCCTCCCTCCCGCCCTTTATATAGGCCCCCTGGGGGGGAGCCGGCCCTAGGAGATGGGATCTCCAAGGGGGGGGGTGGCGGCCAAGGGGGAGGCTTGCCCCCTAAGGCAGGTGGAGGCGCCGCCCCGCCCTAGGGTTTCCAACCCTAGGCGCAGGGGGGCCCAAGGGGGGGCGCACCAGCCCACCAGGGGCTGGTTCCCCTCACCACTTCAGCCCACAGGGCCCTCCGGGATAGGTGGCCCCACCCGGTGGACCCCTGGGACCCTTCCGGTGGTCCCGGTTCAATACCGGTGACCCCAGAAACTTTCCCGATGGCCGAAACTGCACTTCCTATATATAATTCTTCACCTCCGGACCATTCCGGAACTCCTCGTGACGTCCAGGATCTAATCCGGGACTCCGAACAACTTTTGGATTACTGCATATTCATATCTCTACAACCCTAGCGTCACCGAACCTTAAGTGTGTAGACCCTACGGGTTCGGGAGACATGCAGACATGACCGAGATGCCTCTCCGGTCAATAACCAACAGCGGGATCTGGATACCCATGTTGGATCCCACATGCTCCTCGATGATCTCATCGGATGAACCACGACATCGAGGATTCAATCAATCCCGTATACAATTCCGTTTGTCAATCGGTACGTTACTTGCCCGAGACTCGATCGTCGGTATCCCAATACCTCGTTCAATCTCGTTACCGGCAAGTCACTTTACTCGTACCGTAATGCATGATCCCGTGACCAGACACTTGGTCACATTGAGCTCATTATGATGATGCATTACCGAGTGGGCCCAGAGATACCTCTCCGTCATACGGAGTGACAAATCCCAGTCTCAATTCGTGCCAACCCAACAGACACTTTCAGAGATACCCGTAGTGCACCTTTATAGTTACCCAGTTACGTTGTGACGTTTGGCACACCCAAAGCACTCCTACGGTATCCGGGAGTTGCACAATCTCATGGTCTAAGGAAATGATACTTGACATTCGGAAAAGCTCTAGCGAAACGAACTACACGATCTTTGTGCTATGCTTATGATTGGGTCTTGTCCATCACATCATTCTCCTAATGATGTGATCCCGTTATCAATGACATCCAATGTCCATAGTCAGGAAACCATGACTATCTGTTGATCAACGAGCTAGTCAACTAGAGGCTCACTAGGGACTTGTTGTGGTCTATGTATTCACACATGTATTAGGATTTCCGGATAATACAATTATAGCATGAACAGTAGACAATTATTATGAACAAAGAAATATAATAATAACCATTTTATTATTGCCTCTAGGGCATATTTCCAACATATATCTGTTACTATTGATGAAATTAATGTCATATTCTTCACTGATGAAGTATATGGGTTCATAAGTTGCACTAATTCATCTGCAGGATGAACAACCCAAAGCTACTGAGTGGGTCCTCGACAGTTGATGTACAAATCACATGACCGGTGACAGGAACTTATTGATGGACACTGCTTTATCTCCATCTCATCTGAAGCATATCACCTACGCTGACAAAGGCAAAAGCAAGGTATTGGGTCTAGGTAGGGTTGCAATCGCAAAGGATAGACACATGGACAAAGTCATGCTTGTTGAGTCCTTAGTATTCAACCTCATGTCTGTCTCAATGCTTTGTGATCTTGATATGGTTGTCGTGTTTGGAAAATATCGTTGCATTGTGCTAATGGAATCTGACAATTCCAAAGTCTTTGAAGGCTTTAGGAGAGGAGACTTGTATATTGTTGATTTCTCTGCAGGACCACAGCCTGCCACGTGTCTACTTGCAAAAGCTTCAGAAGGCTGGTTATGGCATCGGTGACTTGGTCATGCTGGGATGAGGAACTTGCATACACTCACGAAGAAGAAGCATGTCATTGGCACCAAGGGTGTCAAATTCCTCAAAGATCATCTTTGTGGGGCTTGTGAGGCTAGAAAGATAACCAGAGCCAAGCATCCCTCAAATACTATCATGACCACTTCTCATCCCTTTGAATTACTTCACATGGATCTCTTTGGGCCTACTCATTATGCGACGTTCAGTAATTCTGCATCATTATATGGCTTTGTCATTGTTGATGATTATTCTCGTTACACCTGGGTGCATATCATCACTTACAAAAATGAAGTGCAGGAAGTCTTCAAACGATTTTCCTCAAGAGCGGCTATGAACTTCGGTGTGAAGATCAAGCATATCAGGAGTGATAATGGAACCGAGTTCAAGAATATTGGTCTTGATGAATATCTTGATATACTTGGTATTACTCACGAGTTATCTGCTCCCTATACTCCTCAGCAAAACGGCGTCGTGGAGGGCAAGAACAGGACTCTTGTTGAGATGGCTTGCACTATGCTTGATGAATACAAGACTCCACAGCGTTTCTGGCCAGATGTTATTAATACTGCATGCCACATCATCAACATGGTATATATTCACAAATTCTTCAAAAAGACCTCATATGAACTTATCACTGACAAGAAACCCAATGTAAGTTATTTCAAAGTCTTTGGTGCTAAATGCTGGATTAGAGATCCTCATCACCACTCTAGATTTGCACCGAAAGCACATGAGGGTTTTATGCTTGGTTACGGAAAGGACTCGCACACCTACATAGTCTTCAACACCTATCATCACAAGGTTGTTGAAACTGTAGATGTGCGGTTCGATGAGACTAATGGCTTGCAAAGAGAGCACCTACCTCCTATTCTAGATGAAATGTCACATGAGGAATCCATCAAGTTCAAGGCTACTGAGGATGTCATCCCTACCAAAGAATCTGTTGAAGAAGTCATTCCAAATCATGAAGAAAATCACGCTGGTGCTACTGATGAAAATGGCCCCGAAGAAATTGCTGGGCCAAATCAAAGTCGTCAACCTACTCATCCTCGTGTTGCAAACGAAGTGCAGATTGAGAGAATCATCAACGACATCAACGCACCAGGTCCTCTCACACGCTCAAAAGCTTCACATTTGTCTAAATTTTGTGGGCATTTTGCATTTGTTTCTATCACAGAGCCCACCAAAGTTGATGAAGCATTCATGGAGTCTGAGTGGATTCAAGCTATGCAAGATGAATTGCATCAATTCGAGCTCAACAATGTGTGGGAGCTTGTCAAGCGACCAGACCCACGCAAGCACAATATCATCGACACCAAATGGATCTACCACAACAAGCAAGATGAAAATGGCCTTGTGGTGAGGAATAAGGCTCGTCTTGTAGCTGAAGGCTACACACAGGTTGAAGGAATTGATTTTGATGAAACTTTTGCACCTGTTGCTAGACTTGAGGCTATTCGCATACTGCTTGCTTATGCTAACCATCATAATAGCATCTTACATCAAATGGATGTGAAAAGTGCATTCCTCAATGGTAAGCTTGAGGAAGAAGTATATGTTGCTCAACCACCAGGTTTTGAGGATCCAAAACTTCCAGATCACGTCTACAGACTGAACAAGGCCCTCTATGGCCTCAAGCAAGCACCTCAGGCGTGGTATGATACATTGAAAGAATTCCTCATGAAGAAAGGCTTCAAACCCGGTTCACTTGACCCAACTCTTTTCACCAAAGTGTATGATGATGAATTATTCGTGTGCCAAATATATGTTGATGATATTATCTTTGTTTGTACTAACCAATGTTAAAGTGACGGATTTGCCTATATGATGAGTGAGGAATATCAAATGTCTATGATGGGAGAGCTGAAATTCTTCTTAGGTCTTCAAATTCGCCAACAACACAATGGCATATTAGTATCCCAGGAGAAATACCTCAAGGATGTGTTGAGGAAATTCGGTATGCAAGATTGCAAAGGCGTCAAAATCCCTATGCTCACAAATGGCCATCTATGCACCGATGAGTAAAGACTTCGATCAAAAGGTATACCGCTCCATGATTGGCTCTTTATTGTATCTATGTGCATCTAGGCGGGATATTATGCTTAGTGTTTGCATATGTGCCTGATTTCAGGCTACACCGAAGGAATCACACCATAAGGCTGTGAAGCATATTCTTCAATATCTAGCTCACACTCCAACACTTGGATTATGGTATCCCAATGGCTCTTATTTTGATCTCATTGGATATTTTTGACTCTGAAAATGCTGGTGATCGGGTGGACGTCAAGTCAACATCAGGCACATGTCATTTCCTCGAACGTTCCTTGGTATGTTGGTCCTCTAAGAAGCAGAACTGCGTATCACTTTCTACTGCTGAAGCTGAGTACATTGCTGCTGGATCTTGCTGTGCTCAATTGCTATGGATGAAGCAAACCCTCAAGGACTATGGCATCAATCTGAAGAATGTGCCACCCTGCTGCGACAATGAGAGTGCTATCAAGATTGCTCACAACCCAGTTCAGCACTCGAAGACAAAGCACATCCAGATTCGTCATCATTTTCTTCGTGACTATGTGTTGAAGGGCGACATCTCCATTGACCACGCGAATACTGAAGATCAGCTGGCTGATATCTTCACAAAGCCCTTGGATGAGAAGAGATTTAGCAAGTTGCGGTGTGAGCTAAATATCTTAGAATCTTCGAATGTTCTTTGAAAAGGATACACATCCTAACACTTATGCAAAATTGATGAATTAGATGTGCAACACACGAGGTAACGTTTTTCTTCAATCAATGAAGACTAACCCTCTAAGTGTGAAGAAATTAATGAAGAATTTGATTCTCAGAACCCTACGACAATTGTACGCGGTGTCTAAAATCATCATTCTTATACGGTGGGTTACACCACCAACCAAAGTTGAAAATCTTCAATTTGAATTTTGCTATTTCTTTAGATTTTCAAATTCTTCAATTTTGCAATTCCTCAGTCTTTCCGACGTTGTTCTTCATTGCTATATATATTATGAGTTTTTCATGTCCTCTACAACATTCACTTATAGCTAATTCTTAAAATTGCTTTTTCATCTAAGTGAATGTGATCAGACCCGTTCCCCCTCTATGCTAAACTCAACCCAGTATGTTCACAAATTCTTCATGTGCGTTCTATTTGAAACCCGTTCAAAATCTTCACTGTGTCCTTGATAGCTGAAGAATTTGCGAACGAAACGTTAAAATTTTTCATATCTAATTTTTTCTTTCGGCTTTTGCCTCTCAAATCCTTCTGCATCCCACGACAGGATTAAACAACTCACCCACGATCTCCACCTCCCAGTACGTGGGTGACACATGTCGCTAGGATAGCAAGGGTCAGGGGCACGTTCGTCCAAATTCCTCAGATGAACGGTCTTTCACTTTGTTATAAATACCCCTCCCCTTTCACCTTAGCTCATTTACTCTGCTCGGCTTCTCTCTCCTCCGCTTGAGCTCTCTAACCTAGCGTCACCACTAATCTCCATCGTCGCCGGTGAGGAAGAGCTTAGCTGCCTCGACGTCGTCGCCGTCGTACTCGCGCCGGCCGCGGAAATCTTCGCCTTCACCGCCTCCATAGATGTCTTCCTTCGCCAAGTTAGGGCGTGAAAGATCTGAACGGACAAACTTCCACAGTTCATCTCACGGTTCGTCGCACTCTTTGTCAAGGGTAAATAAACTTGCTTTTACTACCCTTGTTGATTTTGATGATTTACACAAAATCTTCAAAAGGTGTTTATTCTTCCACTTTCATATTCTTAAACACCACAGTTGCATTTGTTCTTGATCTATCTCTCTAAGATGTACTTTTCTTCAAGATTCCTCAATTGTGTGGATTTCCAATCTATACAACTCTGGAACCTAAGACAAGAACTCTTAGAAAAATTCCTCAAGACTCCCCTGGTCAAATTCCTCAAACTTGATTCCTTTTAAAAAACAAATTCTGAGAACGCATATGACCTCTTCAAATTCTTCGCACCTATACTCTGTTCACAGGTACACATGTCTGCTACTGAATCACTAGGTTCTCATCAACTTAACTCATTTGCAACATTCCTTGAAGGAAAACTGCATACTTCTTCAAAGACATCCATTGTTCAGAATCCTCGGCTGAAGAATATGGCTGAAGAAAAGCATCCTCAGAAGGGAGGCAAGAGGCCTGAAACTAACACTGCTTTTGAGATCCATGAAGATATTTATGCAGAATATTGCACTCCTGATGAGGCCACTCATGGCAAGGAGAACAAAAATCAGCGCAAGGTGCGCATTTAGCGGATTGAACGCAGATGGGCACGGGAATGGAGGGAATACTGCTATGTGACTCCTAAGTACATGAAGAAATTCGCAGTAAATCCTCCATACCCAAGACCTCCATTGGCACCAAGCCAAGAAGCTGATCCCTCTAGCATCAAAAGAGGTGAGGAATTTCCAAAGGAATGGGCCAAGCGCCAAAGGAAAATGGCTAAAGTAGCAAAAGAGGCAGTGAAGAAATTCAATGAAGATTCTGCTGCTACTGTTGCTGCTGAAGCCTCTGCTAGTCAGCTCAAGAAGGCTATGAAGAAGAAATCAGCTGTGAAGCCATCTTCTTCTGCTATGCCCTCACGGCCCAGCTCCTCAAAGCCCTCAGGGTCATCTGCTCAAGCAAAGCCCTCAGCTGCACCTGAAAATTCCTCAGCACCAGTGCATCTTGCCATGTGCTAAAGGACTACATGCTTTTCAATTGCTTTAGGAGCTTCAACAAGTTCCTTAGCTCAGCCTCAGCTGCTAAAGAAAAAGGTCACTGCTAGACGTGGCACAAGGCCAAGTCCTCACAAGAAGGAGGTCGCCTTTGAAGTTCCATCTTCTGAAGATGACGCTGATGATGAAGAACTTGCAGAAATCATCAAAGGCCGACAACACCAAGCCGCTAGTGCCAAAGGCAGTGTTGTGCCGCTCTTGCTGGATCCGAAGAAGATCCTTGATTTCATCGATCTTTGGCATAAAGATCCCAACACACCTCTTCCTGATCTGAACCTCACACCAGGACAAAGTTAGATGTTGACTGCTTTCATTGCTGAAGAAAAGTGGAAATTTGAGAAGGCCAGATCAGTGAAGAAAGCTCAGTACAAGAAGGAGCATTATCTGAAGAAAATGTCCTAAAAATGACAACTGAAGAACTTGTGACTATTGAGTCTGAAATCAAAGCTCTCAGTGATGAATTTGACGCGTATAAAGCTGATTGGCTAGGTGCCAAAGTCAGATTCGTCAAGCTGGCAAAAGGCCTCAAGCCCAATGTTGCTGCTGAAGCATAACAAGAAATTCCTTAGGGTGAAGCATCTGCTCAGCCCACTGAAGAACATGCCAGGACCGCAGATGAAAATCAGGCTGCTGAAGAAACTGAGAGTGCCAGGGCTGATGATGCTATTCCAACTCCTGATGAAACTGCCGGGGCAACCACCAATGTTGCACCTGAAGATCAACCCAGGCCAGCTGAAGAATCTGCTATTGCGCCTGAAGAATCTGAACCTGCCAGGGAAACTGAAACAATTGTGCCTGAAGAAACTGTGCCTCTTTCATCTGCTCCCCCTGCAAAGTCTTCACAGATGAAAAGCACTCTCCTTCCTTCTGCATTAGAAGCGAAGAAAACCAAGACTGCCGAAAGGGCAGCTGCAAAGAAGAGGAAAGCATCAGACGCCTTAGAGTCTTTAGCTCCGAAGAAAGTGAAGACTTTGACGAGCTCTTTCGAGAATCCAATTGATGCTATTCCGCTGACTGTCATGCCATCAAAGGAAATTGTCCTTTTGGCGAAGAATATGTCATCACTAATGACACTGATGAAGAAAATCCACCTGCTGCTACATCAGAGCAGTTGGATGATGAAATTGAAGTGGATTCTATCCCTTCACCTCTACAGGTATCATCGCCGCTGCCTTATTTCACTACTGAAGAGGATGGTGTTGAAGAAGTTGAAGCTGAAGAAGAGGATGTGGACATCGGGTCTACGACTCTAGTGATGAATGACGATTATTGGGAAAGTCATCATCCCAATTCTCCTCTGACCACTCCTCTGCAACAAATTCCTCAGTCCCCCGTGCAAACTGAAGAAATTCACACGGGTTCTGATCAAGGTCAAGCTTCACTTCACTCCATCCCTGAAGAAGTTCCAGCCACTAGTGCTGATGAAATGGAAAAGAAGACAGCAGAAGAAACTGCTCCTGAGATTCCTCAGCCCGAGGCTCCAGAGGCTGTGCTTCAAGCGGCTGTGAAGACTTCCACTGTAAATCTTTAGCCCAAGCCACAGAATCCTCACTCCAAGACGCATAAGTTCAAGGCTGATGACTTCTTTGCTGAACGCCATTTCTTCTCTGATTTCAACCCCTATGACTCTGCTCGCCTTCGCCGCAAGCGCTTATGGACTGCTTCTCAGATGAACTTCTATTCAACTCTGCTGTTTGACAAGGATAAAGTATTTGACCACATGCAAATTCCTCATGTGGATATGGAGTCTCTTCCATGTTTCACTCCAGTCCTAAGTGTTCTTCACGACGCAAATTCCTCATGTGGATATGGAGTCTCTTCCACGTTTCACTCCAGTCCTCAGTGTTCTTCACGATGCAGGGCTGCTCAACTTCTGCACACACATCTACGACTAGAATGAAGAGCTAATTCTTCAGTTCTATGCCACCCTGCATCTGATAGGCAATGTTGACTATGTGAATTCATGGTTTCTGGACTAGATGATAGAAAACACTCATGACAAAGCTCAGGCCTATGAATTGCTTCATGCTGTCCCAGACAGTCCTCCCAATGAAGGCACTCATAAACTCTATGAGGAACCTGAATTGCAAAATCATCTGATGCAAGTGCTGATGAAGCCTTTGAAGGCTGGCCAAGCTCCAAGGACAAATTTCCTATTCAAGGATTTGCTATATGTGCTAAGGACTGTCTATCGCATTCCAGCCAAAACCCTCAGTCCAATTAAGGGCCACAACTCTGAAGAAGAAGAGGTTGTTAGCATCATGAAGAACTTTCTTTTCAACATCATGCATGGTATCCCAATCAACTATCATGATTTCTTCATGAGGACTTTGGCCAATGCTGCTTTGTCACCCTTTGAGTTGATGCCTTATGCTCCTTGGATTGTGAAATTCATCAGATCAAGGACTTCAATTCATTACAAGGCTGATTTTTGGAATCATCTCAACTATTTTCCACTGATTGAAGTCCTCAAATGGACTATTTTCTCAGCTGATGAGAAGGGCAAGGCTGCAATTATTGATGAAGGCACTCGTCCTTTGGATGGACAATTTTGAAAGGCAGCATCCTACTCTACAAATGATGACTCTGCCACTCATGACACTGCTGCAAATGCTTCAAAGCAAAGTCCTTAGGCCACTGCTCCGCGTGTGATGACAAATCGTGAGCTGCTCTGAAGTCTTCATCAGAAGGTGGATAGAAATCACAAGTGGGCCAAGCGTTATTTTGGTGCAATTCTTCAGAACAGGACTGTCACTCAAAACTCTGTGAAGAAGAATCACTATTATCTGCATCAAGTCTTCGACTGCACCTGGGCTCTTCTCTCACATATCTACACTGATGATGAACTCAAGCAGATGGACTTCCAACAGGACTTTGACTGGTCTCAGCCTCCATTGTCGTGCAATAGTCACGTCAGATGTCCTCGTGAAAGGACTTAGTTGTGGAGCCATCGCAACTAGGAAGCTTGAAGGGGTTAAATCGGGACAAGAGACACGAGAGGGTTTATACTAGTTCGGCCCCTTACGGTGAAGGTAAGGCCTACGTCTAGTTGGGTTGGTATTGATGTTTCGATGACCAGGGAGCAAGATACGCTATGCCAGCTCTCGATGAGTTGTTTCTTGCCCTAAGTCGCCCGCAGGTCGTCCCCTTATATACACGGGCTACCTCCTGCGGCTTACAGAGTCCCGGCCAGCTTATAAACAGAGTCCGGCTCGGTGACCAGTTAAATCTACCTTACATTACAAGTCATGCCATCATGGTGGTTTACTACAATGGGCCTAAGCCACCTGTGGGCTTTAAGCTCTTTACTGAACCGCCATCTTCATGCTTGGTCTTTGGGCTTCCTCTGATGAGTACTCTTTGTGTAACCCGGCCCCTCTTGGGCGGCTTACACAAATAGTCATATCCCCAACATTAGGCCCCAGATTGATTTGAACCTGTTCATGTCAGTCTAAAAAATATTTCTAAAGAATTAAATCTTCAATCTTCTGACTATATAGAGGGTTTTTGTTAACCCTCCATGACGTCATCTCCTGGATCCGTCTTAACTCGGCGTGACGTCATTCTTCCCTTTAACTTATTTTTATTCCACCGAATCCTTCAACGGATCTCTTCTTTACAGACTACTCCAAAAATCGAGGCATCGGGGCCGCTGGATAATAATTGTTATCTCCTCGTTTCCCGCGCCGTATCAGTCATCTTCCCCTTATAAATAGCCACGACTTGGGTCCTTTCCTCTTTATCCTTTCAGTCATCTTCTTCCTTTCCTCTCTGCCGCTCAAGCTCCGCCGCCGTCACCATCGACCCCCTCGTCTTCGTTGACTCAGGCCGCTGCATCAACCTGACTGTAACCAGAGATCGACGGCGAGCCTCCGCAGCTCATCCTCATCCTTGAGTTCTTTTCTTCCCTTTCCTTAGATCTATCTTGAAGTTCTGCCAAATTCATCGGGTTCATCACCGCCCGATGCGAATCCTTGCTAGTTGCACTTCCACAGCCTGTTTAAATTGTAAAACCTGTGCAGAACTGCTGCGGTAGTTGTTTGTGTTGATCTTGTATAGAAATAGATCTTATTTTTCTTGTTTGGAGACCTCCTTTGAATGCATGAACTTCTCTGCCCTGTTTTTAGGTCTAGAAATTTTCTCCTTCAGAACAATAGTTTGATCCATAATAAAGGCTGTTGACCGTGAAACTTGTTTCTATCACCCGAAATGCTTCTTCTGGAAAACTTACTTCATCACCACTGTCTAGGCGTCCGGTTTAAAAAAATCCTTGAATGACTGTTGATCCTGATAGCGGCTTAAACTTTACCGCACAATTACTCTTATATCATTAGGCCCCTTGCTTAAGCCGCTACTTTAAATAAATTTGAATATTTCTCCCGGGTTAAATTTGAACCAAAACTTTCTTACTTTGTCGTAGATGGCTCCTAAGGCGGCCAAGGCCCCTGTGACTTGCAACTGGGTCCCATCCACAGTAACCAAAAGCAAACTTGCCGAGTTTGTAACGTCCGGCCATCTACCGAAGAAGGAGGTCATGTCCTACCGTGCCCCTCACCCGTCTGAAGAGATACCTCAACCCAAAGACGGGGAAGTAGTAGTTTTCACAGACCATATGAACCGGGGATTTGCCCCCCCCCCACTCAAAATTCTTCCGGGAAGTTCTGGACTTTTTTGACCTGAGGCCTCAAGTCATTGGACCTAATTCCGTGTCCAATCTGTGTAATTTCCAAGTCTTCTGCGAGGTATACTTAGGAGAGGAACCAAGTCTGTTGCTGTTCAGAGAGCTTTTTTACTTAAATCGGCAGAATGAGCGCGCCAACGGGCCTAGTCTTGAACTTGGCGGCATCTCAATCCAGCGGCGGAGAGACTGCCTTTTTCCTTACGCTGAGCTGCCGAGTCACCCAAAAGACTGGAACTAGACGTGGTTCTACTGTCAAGACACCTCTCCGGCTAACGAGAAGCCTCTGCCCGGCTTTCGCGCCTTGCGTCTTGAGTCCAATCATCATCTGGCGGACAAGTTAACTGCTGTTGAGCACCTGCCTCTTAACCCCACCATCAGAAAGATCAAGGCCCTTTTAGGCAACGGGTTAACTGGCATTAATTTGGTCCGGGTCTGGGTCACCTGGCGGATACTACCATTAAGCCGCCGCTCCAGCTTAATGTGTACTTACACAGGCGAAAAGGACGACTCAATGCGTCATAGTCCTGAGGACTTATCAGATGATGTGGTAGATGCTACATTCCAATCGCTATTGAAGGAGGGCACTGTAACCAGTAATACTTTCAGTTTGCTTCCCTTCTGCAAGAAGAATCCGGCTCCTGCAGTAAGTTACTAGTCTTCACAAATACTCTTTAATTTGTTACCTTCTGGTACTTATGATTCTTTGTCTTTTTTCACAGGCAGATGACAGCTTCTGGAAGGTCAAGTATGATCATGAGGCTGCAAAACTGGCCCGGGCGGCCAAGAAGACCGAAAGGAAAACCGCCAGGACGGGTACCTCTAAAAAGAAGAAACCCAGCGCCTCTGATATGCTTAAATTGGACGACTCTTCTTCAGATGAGGAAGAGGTAATCTTTTTGATTTTATTTAACTCCTTTGCCGTTACCTTACTGACATTTGATCCTTTCAGGAGGATACTGGGAACAGTCAAGCGCTGGCAAAGAGGTAACTATAATTTCCTCCGACTCAGAGCCTTTGCCAACACAAAGAATTCGAAGGGTGACCCGAAAAGTAAGGTTTTCACACCCTCTCGCTTACCAAGATCCTCAATTTCTTTTGAAGCAACAACAGCTTGAGAATCGGCGGCAGACTCGGGCCAACCAAGACACAGAGCTTTCCTCCGGCTTACCCAATGTAACCAGGAAGCGTCGGACCGAGGTTTTCTCTGACTTACGTTTTGTTTTACCCTTGATGGGTTTGATTCGCCAACCTCTCAATTCATCTGACTCCAACTATCAGGATACATCCCCTTCTTCTGATGAGTTGATGCAATCGAACATGCCGGCTTTCAAAGCGGCTCCCGGGTAATATAACCTTTCCTACTTTGAGGTTATCCATACTTATACTTTGATACTTATCTTTCCACTTTGTTTGACAGCTTGCAAGTAAAGCCCAGCAAGAGGGCAAAGAAGAATAAGCCGTCCCAATACCCGGTGGTTATTGAACCGGTGCTTGACTCATCCATTCCAGACAGCTCCACTCATCAGCCACCGCCTGAACCGGCTTCTGACATTCCGGAGCCAACTTTTGACCCGCCTGCCGAGGACCTGATTCACAACTCGGATGACCCGGAAATCCCTAGCCCGGCCAAGACGGCTGACCCGGAAGTTGAAATTGTGAAGAGCCAGTATGTTGAACCGGGCCGGCCTACTGCCCTTGCCCAATGCACCGCCAAGGAAGAGTTTGCCCAGCGCTGGAAGTCCAAACAAGACATCACTGATTACTCTCACCTAAGTATTGGTGATATAGTCTCGGGCTATCTGAACCAAGTACACAGTAGTCGTGACCTGGAAACTGACATGGTGAAGCAAATACAACATAAATCTGAGGTAAAATTTAAGCTTTCACTCTGAATCTTACTTACTGTACCAGCCCCCAAGTCTATTGCTTATGAATGAATATGCCGTAGATTTAATAATCTGCTAGCTATTAGTTTTGTCCGGTTTAAATTGAATATGTTTAACCCGGAGATAACCTGAAACTTTAAATTTGGGTTACATTAGCCCCCAAGTGTCAATTACCTTTACTTGTAAAGTGCTTGAGACTTAATATGTGTGACTTGGTAAAATAGACTAAAAACTCTTTAAATATACATTAGCCCCCAAGTGCCAAGTATCTTTACTTGTAAAATACTTGGGACTTAAATGTTATCTTACCAAGATTCTTACCATAACCTGATGTCAATGCAGGCCACTGTAAGTCAATTTGAGGCAGAGATTGCTGATTTGAAGAACCAGTTGAAAACCCAAGAGCTCGAAGCTCAGAAAACCAATTCCAAGTTTGAATTCAGTGTCTCTGAACAAGAGAAGCTGAAGAAAAATTTTGAATCGGAAAAGAAGGCTTGGGTTGATGAGAGGGCTTCACTGGTGGCCCGGGTTGAAACAGCGGAGGCATCTCTTGCCGAGGCAACAAATGAGCTGTCCGACTTAAAACGGTACATATCCCAAATGGTCTCAGCTATCTTTGGCAAGCCACTCATAAATATTGTAATCCTTCAAGAGTTATTGTAATAGTTGCCTCCAGCTTACTGTTATACCTGTGAACATGCAGGCCCCAGGAGTACCAATCTGAAGGAAAATATGCTTGTCAAGCTTAAGGCAGTGTACACCTTGGTAGAACAGCTGTACTCTGGGTCACAGCGTGCGTTGACCGTTTTGGCTTTATCAAATACCTCTCCCGGCTCCTGCAAGATGTGTTGAGACATCTGTCGGTGCTGCCTGAACGCATTCAAGACTTAAGGCGGGCATCCGCGAGAGCCGGAGCCGTGGCTGCATTGAGTCGGGCAAAAGCATGGGTGCCAGAGCTTGACCTTGCTGACCTCTCTCTTGGATATCCAAGTCTTAAGGAAGACGGAACTGCTTTTGGGGAACAGGACTTCACTGCCTGTGTTAAAGTCATACGCCCTCTGGCGACTCTCATTGGGGAGGATACTGATCTCACCAAGTATTCGCCGGGTTATGATAGTGAGAACCGGAGAATCCCAAATGTCCCATATGACCAAGTCAGCCTGCTCCCTCCAACGCGTAAGCATACCTTTGCCCCTGAAGTGGACCCGGCTAGTTTAATAGATGATGAAGCTGAATTTGAAGCTTTGAGCGGCATTGACTGGGCCTCGTCCACCTTCCAGGTCACAACAACCGAAGGAGAGGCGGGGAAGGATAACCCAGAGTCATCAAGCCAGCCGGAGGAATGAGCCGCCAGCCGGGTTATAACTTGGCAAAAAACAATGCTTCACTTATTCAGACTCGGGGAGTCTTGTAATAGGATAGAAAAACTCCTTAATGCCTCTCATGCCTTATGGTACTTATTGCTTTTGTTAAGCCGCCAGTACCAAATTCATCTTGCTTATGTTAATCAAGTGTTTCCTTGATCCTTCACCTTGCTCCGTTTTAACCTGCCCGTAAAACAGGCAAGGCTTTCTTGGACGATTCACTGCACCAGCGGGTTATAGAATATTGATAACCCGGACATGATCAAAAATCATATGTATAAGCCGGTTCATGATTAGTTAAAACATAATCATAACAGCATACCTGCAACCCTTTTTGATAACCTCTCCGGCTCATATAAGTTTTTACCTGGCACTTGTTAGAACCTGAAATAACTAATATAAAACCGGAAAGATCAAGAACCATCTCCTCAAGAAGGTTTCAATGATAGTGAAAATACTCATACTTGCAAATGTTCACAGGCTCCTGATTCGAATACGATCAGAAAACCGTTCCAAAGGGGTTAAGCTAAGATTCGGATACGATCATATAGCCCCCAGTGGCTTTGGCGATGCCGATCAAGTGGGTATCGACAGATATGTTCTCTTTGGTTCGAATACGACCTATGTTTGAATAGGAAGCCCCCAAGTGAACATAAGAGTTGTTTAATGACGCTGATTCGAATACGATCTACGTCAGACCCAAAGGGGTTAAGCTATGATTCAAATTTGATCAGGAAGCCCCCAAGTGGGTTTGGCAATATGCCGATCAAGTGGGTATCGACAGCTATGTTCTCTTTGGTTCGAATATGACCTATGTTTGAACAGGAAGCCCCCAAGTGACCAAGGCTAGATTTAGATATGATCATAAGCCGGACCAAAGGGAAAGCCGGACTCAGATATGATCCGTCCCCTGTTGGCAGTGTCCATCACCTGATAAAGAAAACATGAAACATTCTTTATGGGAAAAAAGGACAAAGGTCCTGGTTTATTGCTTTATATAATATGTACATTATAGAAAGTATCTTAAGAAGTGACTTAAGTATAGTAAGGCCGGAGATGAGCTATGTTCCACGGCCGGCGGGTCTCCTCCTCCGATTTAAATGAGTCCTTGCGCTCTCGAATATCGATGAGATAATATGACCCGTTGTGCAGATTCTTGCTGACCACAAAGGGTCCTTCCCAAGGCGGGGATAGCTTGTGCATATCAGTCTGATCCTGGATGAGCCGGAGCACCAAGTCGCCTTCCTGAAAGGTTCTGCTTCTAACCCGGCGGCTGTGATAGCGGCGCAGGTCTTGCTGGTAAATTGCCGAGCGGGCTATTGCCAAGTCTCACTCCTCGTCCAACAAGTCAAGTGCATCCTGACGAGCCTTTTCGTTATCTGCCTCAACGTAAGCCGCCACACGGGGTGAGTCATGCCGGATGTCACTTGGCAGGACCGCCTCTGCTCCATAAACCATGAAGAAAGGCGTGTATCCTGTAGATCTGTTAGGCGTAGTGTTGATGCTCCATAACACAGAGGGTAACTCCTCCACCCAACAACCCGGGGTCCGTCGTAAGGGGACTAAGAGCCGGGGCCTGATACCTTTCAGGATCTCTTGATTAGCTCTCTCGGCCTGACCATTGGATTGAGGATGAGCAACAGCCGAAACATCGAGCCGGATATGTTCTCTTTGACAGAACTCTTCCATGGCACCCTTAGAGAGATTAGTGCCATTATCAGTTATGATGCTATGTGGAAAACCAAAACGAAAGATCACCTTTTTCATGAACTGAACCGCCGTGGCTGCATCACATTTACTGACCGGCTCTGCCTCAACCCACTTGGTAAATTTATCCACTGCCACTAGTAGATGTGTCTTTTTGTCCTTAGACCTTTTGAAAGGTCCAACCATGTCAAGCCCCCAGACTGCAAACGACCAAGTAATTGGGATCATCCTCAATTCTTGAGCCGACACATGAGCTCGTCGTGAGAACTTTTGACACCCATCACATTTACTGACCAGATCCTCCGCATTAGCATGAGCCGTCAACCAATAGAAACCATAACGAAAAGCCTTGGCTACGAGGGATTTTGACCCGGCATGATGGCCGCAGTCTCCTTCATGGATCTCACGAAGTATTTCTTGGCCTTCTGTAGGTGAAACGCAGTGTTGAAACGCCCCCGTAACGCTGAGGTGATGTAACTCGCCGTTAACGATCGTCATGGACTTAGAGCACCTAACAATTTGTCTCGCCAATGTCTCATCCTCCGGTAATTCACCCCGGGTCATATAAGCCAAGTAAGGCACCATCCAGTCCGGGATAACATGAAGAGCTGCCACCAGCTGTGCCTCCGGTCTGGCACTGCTAATTCTTCCTCGGTAGGCACCTTGACAGAAGGGTTATGTAACACATCGAGAAAGATATTGGGTGGCACCGGCTTACGTTGGGATCCCAACCGGCTTAAAGCGTCAGCCGCCTCATTCTTCCTTCGATCAATATGCTCCACTTGATAACCCGTGAAGTGACCAACTACAACATCTACCTCACGATGATAAGTCGCCATGAGGGGATCCTTGGAATCCAACTTGCCTGACACTTGCCGAGCCACCAAGTCTGAGTCGCCCAAGCATCGTACCCGGCTTAAGTTCATCTACTTAGCCATCCGGAGACCATGGAGTAATGCCTCATATTCAGCTGCATTGTTAGTACATGGAAACATAAGCCGGAGTACATAACAAAATTTGTCACCTCGGGGGGAAGTTAACACCACTCCAGCCCCCGAGCCTTCTAGCTGCCTAGACCCGTCAAAGTGAATAGTCCAGTATGTGTTATCCGGCTTCTCCTCAGGGGCTTGCAACTCTGTCCAATCATTGATGAAGTCCACCAAGGCCTGAGACTTAATAGCCGTCCCGGGCATGTATTTCAAGCCATGAGGCCCAAGCTCAATAGCCCACTTGGCGACTCGTCCTGTGGCCTCCCTGTTCTGAATGACGTCTCCCAAAGGGGCAGAACTTACCATAGTTATATGATGGCTTTGAAAATACTGCTTCAACTTCCGGTTTGCCATGAACACCCCATAAACAAGCTTTTGCCAATGCGGGTACCTTTGCTTGGATTCAATGAGCACCTCACTGATGTAGTAAACCGGCTATTGAACCGGATGCTCCTTACCGGCTTCCTTACGCTCCACCATGATGGCAACGCTGACGGCTCATGAATTGGCAGCCACATACAACAGCAAAGGCTCTTTGTCAATTGGAGCCGCAAGAACCGGCGGCTCAGACAATTGCCTCTTTAAGTCTTCAAAAGCAGCATCAGCGGCTTCACTCCAAACAAAAGTGTCAGTTTTCTTCATCATCTGATACAGTGGGAGGGCTTTCTCACCGAGCCGACTTATGAATCGACTTAAGGCGGCAACGGGACCTGCCAGTCGCTGAACATCATTGATGCACGCCGGTTTAGCTAGAGAGGTAATCGCCTTGATCTTCTCCGGGTTAGCTTCGATGCCTCTGTTGGACACCAGAAAACCCAAGAGCTTGCTCGCAGGAATGCCAAACACACATTTGGCCGGGTTAAGCATCATCTTGTAAACCCGGAGATTATCAAAGGTCTCCTTTAGGTCAGATATCAAAGTCTCCTTTTCTCTGGACTTCACCACAATGTCATCCACATAGGCATGGACATTACGCCCAATTTGGTCATGCAAGTAGTTCTGCACACACCGCTGATAAGTCGCCTGGGCACTCTTGAGCCCAAATGGCATAGATACATAACAGAAGGCTCCAAACGGAGTGATGAAAGCCGTCTTCTCCTGGTCCTTAACTGCCATCTTAATCTAATGATAACCGAAGTAAGCATCCAAAAAACTCAAACGCTCACAACCCACCGTAGCATCAATGATTTGATCAATATGGGGAAGAGCAAAAGGGTCAGCCGGACAAGCCTTGTTTAAATCCGTGTAGTCCACACACATCCGCCAGGTGCCGTTCTTCTTGAGAACAAGCACCGGGTTAGCCAACCACTCCGGGTGAAAAACTTCAATGACAAACCCGGCCGCTAAGAGCCGGGCAACTTCTTCCCCAATAGCTTTCCATCGTTCTTCATTAAAACGGTGAAGAAACTGCCTGACCGGCTTATACTTTGGATCAATATTGAGAGTGTGCTCAGCGAGTTCCCTAGGTACACCCGGCATGTCAGAAGGTTTCCATGCAAAGATGTCCCGGTTCTCACGGATGAACTCGATGAGCGCGCTTTCCTATTTGGGATCCAAGTTGCTGCTGATGCTGAACTGTTTAGAAGAATCACCCGGGGTAAAGTCAACAAGCTTTGTCTCAACTGCCGACTTAAACTTCAACGCCGGGTCATGCTCTGTAGTTGGCTTCTTCAGGGATGTCATATCCGCCGGGTCAACATTATCTTGATAAAATTTGAGCTCCTCTGCTACGCAGGCCGACTCAGCATAAGCCCCATCACCTTCTTCACACTCCAATGCTACCTTACGACTGCCATGTACAGTGATGGTGCCCTTGTAACCCGGCATCTTGAGCTATAAATAAACGTAACACAGTCGGTCCATAAACTTAGCATAAGCCGGCCATTCAAACAGAGCGTGGTACAGGCTCCTGATCTTGACTACTTCAAACATCAACTTCTCAGCTCGGGAGTCATGTTCATCTCCAAAAGCCACCTCCAGCTCAATCCTGCCAACTGGGTAAGCCGACTTACCAGGGACAACTCCATGGAAGACAGTGTTGGATGTTCTCAGATTTTTATCAGTCAACCCCATGCGCTGAAAGGTCTCGTAGTAAAGGATGTTGATGCTATTACCCCCATCCATGAGCACCTTGGTGAACTTATACCCACCAACCTGAGGCGCCACTACCAAAGCCAACTGACCTGGGTTATCGACCCGCGGAGGATGATCCTCCCTGCTCCATATGATGGGCTGCTCTGACCACCTTAAATAACGAGGAATTGCCGGCTCAACGGAATTCACAGACCTCTTATGAACCTTCTGGTCACGTTTGCACAAGCTAGTGGTAAACACGTGATACTGTCCACCTCTCAACTGCTTCAGATGGCTTTGATAACCCGACCGTTGCTGCTGCTGTCCACCTTGACCAGACTGCTGCTGACTGTTGCCACCTGGATGCCCCTGAAAACCGGAATTTGAACCGCCGCCCGGGCCATGAAAGTCGCCGGCCCCTGAGCCGCCACCAGATCCTTGACCGCCGTCGAAGGTGTTGGAATTTTTAAACGCCTTCATGATGGCGCAATCCTTCCATAGATGTGTGGCCAGCCGCTCCCGGGTGCCGTGTCTCGGGCAGGGCTCATTGAGTAGTTGTTCCAGAGATGGGCCTGACCCGCTGGATCGAGGCGGTTTACCCTTACGTCTCGGATTGTTACCTCGCACGTTGGCATTGGCCACAAACTCCGGGTTACCGTCCGCCTTACGCTTATTGCCGCCTTGATTCCCTGGGTTATGCTGCTGACCCTTTCCATTACCGTTCCTTTTTCCCTTCCCTGTCTTCTCATGGTCAGACGCGGGATCCTTGGTACTATCAGAATCGACATATTTGACTAAAGCCGCCATTAGCGTACCCATATCCGTGAGGTCATGTTTAAGGCGCCCCAGTTTCTGCCTCTGCGGCTCAAAACGGAAATTTTTCTCCAGCATAAGAACCGCAGAGCCGACATCCATCTTATCGGAGGAGTGAATTATCTCCTTGACCCGGCGTACCCAATGGGTGGTGAATTCACCTTCCTCTTGCTTGCAATCCGTCAAGTCCACAATCGACATGGATTGCTTGCAGGTGTCCTTGAAGTTCTGGATGAACCTTTAACTCGCCCCATGAACTAATGGAATTGGGTGGTAAGCCCTTCAACCAAGATCGGGCCGTTCCATCTAACATCATGGTGAAATACTTAGCCATTGCCGCGTCACTGACCTCTAGCAGCTCCATGGCCATCTCATAACTTTTGATCCACGCCCCCGGCTGTAAATCGGCCGTGTAATTTGGTACCTTCGGTGGTCCCTTGAAGTCCTTGGGCAGACGTACATCGCGCAGAGCCGGCACTAGGCAAGGGACACCGCCGGTTCTTGTGGCTACTCCCGCCTCAACAGATGTCATTTGGATACTCTGGGTTATCATTCTCCTGACGAACTTGGTCCTGCGCCGGATTATAGCCCCCGGGCTGGTTACGTCGTTGGGCATTGCTTGACAAAGCTTCCGACTCCATGCCTGCTGTAACTCGGGCTCCGGTTCTGGCGAGGTGGCGCTATCCAGGGCAGCAGAGTTGAATGAATCATGTCCCGGCTGTAAGAATAGGTCTCCTGCTGAGCCAGGGCTATCTGGAGGAGCTCTCTGACCCTCCGGGTTTCCACTGCCGTCGGGTCATCTCCTTCCATAGGAAGAGCCGCTAAACATGCTGAAGCTGCGATCAAGTTCTCCATGGGGTTGGAAAAGTGACCCGGTGGAATCGGCGCATAACACGGTGGTGGCATGCTCACGTGAGGTGGCACCGTATCCCGAGGCTGAGCCGGTCCTCCTGTTCTGGTTGTCATAAACTGATTGGCCTCCGGCGGGTTACTAGGGCCGGCTCCGGGTGTAGCAAAGAGAACCCGGGGGTCGTAATTCGGAGGTACACGGGACTGCGTTTTCTGATGTCTCCTCTTCATTACCTCATTGGATGCGTTTAAGCTCATCGTGAGCTGGTAAGCTTCTGACTGCAAGCGCTGTGCCCGGGCGTCGAGAGCCACCCGTTCTGCAGCTAGTCTAGTATCCTCAGCTGCCAAGGCCTCCTTGGCCTGAGCTATCTCCTCACGCACCTGAGCTACTGTTGCATCGTGCTCATCCTTGTCGGCAGGAATAACCGTAGCGGTTAACAGGGCCGTAAGCTTGTCCATGAGATCCATCAGCACCTGAGCCGGTGGGCGCACGGGGCCGCCTGCCCTGGCTGCTCCTGATCCGGACGTGATCGCTGTGGCTGCCGTAGAGTTTGAACCGGGCTGAGTCCCAGCCATGAAGATTCCGGCCCATCTTGGCGGCTCATCGGGGTCCAGAATACTGATGCCATCGGAACAACCCCCGAGCGCGCCATCTTGTACCTGATACAATGAATCTGTTGAGCCGGCGGACGAGTCACCGTCTGAGAGGACGGCCGTCTCACCCCCATCTTCAGATCCAGAAAATTCCTCTCCGTGGACGCAGCCCACGAAGGCACGCCTCATGACTGGCTGAGTCCGGGTCTTCCTCGCACGCTGAGCCATCTCGACGAGGTCGGTGCAGTTGTCCGGCTCAGGGCCCGGCTCACCAATCCGGCCGATGAAAACGTGGATTCCGCCGAAGGGGACCCGGTAGCCGTACTCAATTGAGCCGGCGTCGGGGCCCCAGCCTTCATCGTTGATGTAGATCTTGCCGCTTCGACTCTTGGTCATCCGGCCCACTACGTATCCCTTGAGCCCTTCGAAGCTGCCCTTCAAGAACTCAAATCCACCGTGCGCTGGCCCCACGATGGGCACCAAATGTCGTGGAATAGTCACGTCAGATGTCCTTGTGAAAGGACTTAGTTGTGGAGCCATCGCAACTAGGAAGCTTGAAGGGGTTAAATCGGGACAAGAGACACGAGAGGGTTTATACTAGTTCGGCCCCTTATGGTGAAGGTAAGGCCTACGTCTAGTTGGGTTGGTATTGATGTTTCGATGACCAGGGAGCGAGATACGCTATGCCCGGCTCTCGATGAGTTGTTTCTTGCCCTAAGTCACCCGCAGGTCGTCCCCTTATATACACGGGCTGCCTCCTGCGGCTTACAGAGTCCCGGCTGGCTTATAAACAGAGTCCGGCTTGGTGACCAGTTAAATCTACCTTACATTACAAGTCATGCCATCATGGCGGTTTACTACAATGGGCCTAAGCCGCCCGTTGGCTTTAAGCTCTTTATTGAACCGCCATCTTCATGCTTGGTCTTTGGGCTTCCTCTGATGAGTACTCTTTGCGTAACCCGGCCCCTCCTGGGCGGCTTACACAAATAGTCATATCCCCAACATCCATCGAAGAATTTCAAGAAAGTCAAAGTTCCTCACCTGGTCGTCAGCTCATATTCTTCATCGCGCGAGACGGACAAAACCGAAGATTTGGACGACACTACGGCAAGCCCTACAACAACGGACGACCCCAACAACACTGGCGCTCCTCCATCGACATCATGATGATATTCTTTAGGGGCGTTAGTCCTCACTTTTCGCCCCGTTTGGTCATTTGGTGACAACGGGGGAGAAATTTGAGTTAATCTTCAAGTGGGTCTATTATATGGGCATTTTTTTGCTAAGTTACAACTCTTGTTCTTCTGAAGTATTTGATTCGCCAAGTTGTAAACTTAAAGTCCTATGGTGGTCTGATACTTTTGACTACTTTCTGCATGCTTAATTCCTCAAGTACTTAATGCACGCATACTGAATTTCGTCAGACACCATATTTCATCATGCATTTCAAATTCATCATATTATATGTCAAATGCGTGTATGAATTACAAGATATAGGGGAGATCTCCATGATTTTACTCTTCAATGTGCATTGTTTTTTGAAAGAAAATTCCTCACATATGCACATCTTCAGGGGGAGTTCTTCTATATCTTGCAATCAAATTCCTCAATATTTAGCACTTTCAATTGATATGTTTATCCCTGTTGAAAACTTAACCTATTTGTCATCAATCACCAAAAAGGGGGAGATTGTAAGTGCATCTACTGCCCCTTAGTGATTTTGGTGTATTGAAGACTTATAGGTTAAGGGACTTATATGTTTGTGAGTGTACATAGGCTCTATAAGTCGATGAGGAGTTTGATATTTATGATGAAAGTCGACACCTAAAAATTTATGTCTTCAGCTGAAGACTTTGGTTCTACTGAAGATTTTGAAAGTGAAGAAATTGGTGTGACCTTGAAGACTTGGATATTCATGTGAGGATTATGAAGCATGAAGACTTTTGTTTTCGTAGTTTCATTTTATCTTTCTTGAGTCATAGGAAACACCACTGTTAAAGGGGGTCGAGGTAATACTAAGGAAACTGATTTCCAAGTGATGCTCATCTCAAAATCCTACACCTATCCAATCCTTTCGAGTGAAGCCATTGGTAATCTCATATCAGTTCAATCAATTTGTTCGGTGACAGAGACGAAGATCTTATGATCTCCGAGGAATTTGTTCTGACTGAGGAGTTAGGAATTCGCCAGTGCGGATTGCCTACACAATGAGGAACATGATAGCCCTGAGGAATTTGAACCTCATATTTCCGAATGTTGTCGTGCTATGCGCCAGCTGTCCAAAATATCTACCCACCTAACGGTCATATCATTGAAGGGCATTTATGTCTTATCATGTCGGGATGCTCCCTAGGCTATAAATAGCCGCCCCCCTAGAACCACTAGCTGGTTGGCTGCTCCAAGAGAAACTGACACTTGTCATTGAGAGCATCCCATTCTCCGAGGACTTTGAGCCAAAATCATCAAGTGAGGAAAACCCAAACACCTACAAACCCAAAGTGATAGAGCATCACTGAAGAGATTGTTCCTGTGTGGAACCGACGCTTGTTACCTTTGAGGACTGTGTATCCTCTAGATGGTTAGGCGTCATGGTCTGAGCATCCAAGAGGAATTGTGGATCGTCGAGTGACCAAGTTTGTGAAGGTTTGGAAGTTACCTGAAGACTTACCACGAGTGTTGGGCGAGGTCTATGAGACTTTAGCTCAAGGAGAATACGGTGAGGACTGTGTGTCCTCGAGTTTAAATACTCAACCGCTCCAACCAGACGTACAACTGTCACAGTAGTTGGAACTGGTCTACCAAATCATTATTTTCACCGAGCCAACTGGTTCTATTTCCTCAACCCTTTCATTTCCTCATTCTTGTGTTGATGAACCTGATCATTACTGTTTGAAGACTTTGACTAAAGACTTTATCTAATTCCTCATTCCTAATTCTTCAGTCACATAGTCTTTAGCCTGCTTATCTTGTTTTCACGCTATCTGCACTCTATGCTTGTTTTCATTTCATCATGATGACTATGTTGTTGCTCTGTTATGCTTATACCTGAGTACTTATTCCGCTGCTAGTGTGTCGTTACTTAGGAAATAAATTCCTCAGTGATGAATTTGTAAAAATCGCCTATTCACCCCCCCCTCTAGTCGATATAATGCACTTTCACTATTACAAGTAGGGTCAAGGGCCCGTCATCCGGGGCCCACAGGGGGCCCATCAACGTCATAGGTAGGTCTACATCATGAGAATCACTCGGACAACTCTGCAGCACTAGGACAACCACACATCACTTGGTGGACGAACTACCACTTAGATGTACCGGACAGGGAGGCGTCGTGGGAGCTGCAATGGTCGAAGAATCCTAAGTCATCCACTAAATAGAGTTATAGCTACAGTTACCTGTAACTACTATAGTAGAGACTCATTATACTAGTAACTATCTCATTGAATGGCATTAATTGCCCCAGCGGAGTGGGAGACATGGGCTGCAGCGCACTCTATATAAGTCGCTCCCCTCTCATAGTCGGGCATGTTCAACCCTTGTAATCATATCCATCAAATCAAAGCAAGCGCGAGGGCACGAGACGTAGGGCTTTTACGTCCACCGAGTGAGGGGCATGAACTCGTTAAACACCGAGTGTTACACCTACATTGTAGCTAATCTCTGCCACTTATTCATACCCTTGTACGCATTGTCAGGATCATAACCCCGACAGTTGGCGCCCACCATGGGGCTAGGCGTCTAGGAAAATTTCACGGTGTAGGTGGATTTCTTCTTCATCATCATGTTAGTCGGCGGCGAAATCCGCTTCGGGACGATCTCGTTCATCACCGACAACTCAGCGTGGCTACGCGAGGCCCCACTGGACATGAAGGCGTTGCCCGCCCGTGGCGCGACGCACTTACGTGCTTCCTTCAACGGAGTCCTTCCCCGACAGCCCTCGGCTCCATACCGAGTCTTTGTCCATCCCGCCGTTGTGTGCCGTCGCAATCGCTCCGGGCATTCGCGGCTGCAATGGTGGATCAAGCACGCTGTAGCCACTCAGGCGGTGGCAGAACAAGTGGCAGCTATCAAGTTCGACGAGCCCACCCTCGACTTCTCCGACGGATCATTTGGTAATTCCTTGGAAGAATCCAAGTCTGAGAGCATCAAGTCGACCGCCGAGATTCTCATGGTAGATAACTCCGAGCACCGTGTACCCCCAGGTTACACGGAACCCAAAGATGGCCGTGCAGGTGCGTCCCACCTCTTTACTAGCAGTAGCTTCTTGGGTTGCGAGCCATATGTGCCTCAAGCTCTCACTCGGGAGTAGCGGGACGAGCTCCGTCGCAGGGACGACCAGCTCCTAAACACTCCCATTACTAGAACGACTCCTGAGGCATTAGCCATGGAGTCAACTCGCTTGGCCACCTTGGTTGAGCGTGATTGCCTCGAACGGCTTTAGAGGGAGCTAGATGAGCGCGAGCTTCGTCAACCTAGTTCCAGTCGGCATAAACATCAGCTCTATTCGAGTGACCAACCTCATAAGTATCAAGTCCTTAGTACTCCGTTGCAAAATCTAGCAGCCGCCACACGGATCGCGGATTCCATCCAGCCCTCTGGCTCTTCAGCCGGAGAATGGATTCCTCAGATCTAGGTGCTCCTCAAGACAACAATGTCGAAGAATGCGGCGGTGCCCAGTCTAGAGACCGGATCTATAGCGCATTCGTGCGTGAGGAGACCGTCCAGTCGGATCATAGCCCACTCGGCTCGGGCAGGCACCGAGCTACTTCCTCCTCCAGAGATCATCATGAAGATCGGAGACGCGATCGAGTCACGTTGCCCAGGCGTAACAACGACTACGATCGTGCCCTGATGCCTCCACCATAAGATGTCGCGTATGGGCGCTAGCCCTACGACGACAGGCAGACGTATGACAGCGACCGCAGGCCGAGTCCTACTCGTCCGTCGAGAGACACTCGAGACCCGCTGTTCAACGCGAGATCTATTCTCGCTCAGAACCTACCGAGTGGTTCCGTACCATTAGGTCCTGAGTGTTTCAGCCGTTACATACGAGCAGCTAAGATACCCAACAACTTGAGGTTGGCCACGAGAATCAGCAAGTTCACCAGCGAATCCAAGCCCGAATTTGTCTAGAAGATTATCGAGTGGTGGTCCAGATTGGCGGCGGCAACGATAATGTGGCCATGAAACATTTGCCGCTAATGCTAGAAGGTTCTTCTCGGGCTTGTCTAACACAGCTCCCACCGGGTAGCATTTTCTGCTAGGACGATCTGGGGAAGGTGTTCGTCTTTGAAGGCACATACAAGAGAGCAGGAGGTTTGACCGAGCTGCAGCACTATGTGCAGAAGCAGAATGAGACTCTCTGAGAGTATATCCAGCGGTGGACCACTCTTCACAATACAGTGGAGAACATCACCGAGCACGAGGCAATCTACGCCATCATGGCTGGAGTTAGATACCTGGAGCTGAACATGAAGTTCGGCCGAACTGAGAACTCGACTCTCAGTCGGGCTATGGAGATAGCCAACCGTATGCCAATGGTGAAGAGGAAGACCGACTGAGGAGCGGCAAGAGTCGAGCCGGCAACGCGCATCAGTCAGAGAACAAAGGCAAGAAGCACAAGCGGAAAGCAGATGTCAGAGGGGGTGCCGAGGCTGCGGCTCTGGCCAGCCAAGGCAAAAAGAGTTAGCAGAAGCAGAAAAAAAAAGATTGGAAAGGGAAGAAGGAAGTCACCATGAAGAGCGACATCCTCGACCAACCTTGTCAGATCCACACCAAGAAAGATGAGGAGGGCAATTTAATTTTGCCCAAACACACCACTCGGGAGTGTCGACTCCTGAAGCAAGAGATGCGGGAAGATTCTTTTGGAGACAAGGATGAAGATGACGATGATGGGGCCAAGGGTACTTCCGGGTACCCCAACGCCGAGAACATCTTGATGATCTTTGCTGACATCAAGAGCAAGAGTCACCTCAAAGTCATCAACCAACAGGTCAACATGGCGGTTCCAACTGTCACCAAATTTCTTGACTAGGCCAAGATGCCGTTAGCTTTTGACCAGTCAGATCACCTGGGCCACATACCGACCCCCGAGCGTTAGGCCTTGGTGGTAGATCTAGTCGTGGAGGAGTCCAACTGCGCAAAGTCCTGATGGACAGCGGCAGAGGGCTTAATATCGTTTACGCCGACACGTTGGAGGCGATGGGCATCCCGATGACCCGACTCAGCAAGAGCAACATGCAGTTCCACGGGGTAGTCCCTGGGAAGAAGGCCAAATCACTTGGTCAGATCTCCCTCGATGTCGTATTGCACGAAGAGAAGAACTTCCAAAAGGAACGGCTGGCTTTCGAGGTGGTGGACTTCCGATGCGCTTATCACACCATCCTGGGTAGGCCTGCCTACGCATGTTTTATGGCCCGTCCATGTTACGTGTATCTTAAGCTTAATATGCCAAGGCCGAAAGGCGTGATCACCATCACGGGCAATCGGAAGTTGGCCTAAGAGTGCCTCCGGAAGGGTTCCCAGATCACTGATGAACATATGGCAATGGCCGAGCTGGACGAATAAAAGAAGGCGGTGGACGTGAGCGAGTTGTTGAAGTCCAAGAAGCCGACTGTGGAATCTGCTTTCCAGTCGGCTGGAGAAACAAAGTCGGTACACATCCATCCTGAAGACCTGAGCGCTGCCCCAACCAACACACCCACCACCCTCGACATGAAATAGGAATCCGAGCTCGTCCAGTTCCTTTGTGAGAACTGGGACATCTTCGCATGGAAGCCTTCTGACATGCCGGGTGTTCCCAGAGAACTGGCCAAGCACAGACTCCATGTCGACTCGATGATGAAGTCTGTAAAGGACCATCTTCAGAGATCTTCCATCGAGAAGGCAAGGCGATTGGCAAAGAGATAGCATGGCTCTTAGCTGCCGAGTTCATCCGAGAGTTGTACCACTTCGAGTGACTTACCAATGTTGTCCTGGTGCCAAAGAAGGATAAGTCTCTCCGAATGTGTGCAGATTTTAAGCATATCTGTCGGCGTCCTGGACTTGGGGGTATCCAGTCCTGCCTGCCTGCGGTCCACCACATGGCTCCATCGACGGCCTGGTACGGACCAGCTTCGACAACAACACAGCAAGACCCTCGCGAGGCGGACGACGCCAAGACCCCCAAAGGAGTTGGCCTCCTCAGGAGAGCTCCCGAGGGGCGGAGAGATCTATGCAGCTACCTCATGAGGCTCAGCTGACGTGAGCCATGACGACCAAGGCCAGGCGGGCGCCAGGCGGGCGCAGAGTGCAAGTTTCCTCCTTGGTGCAAGGGAGGTAAGCCACAGGCGCGGAGTCCCGAGGAAGCAGCCAAAGGTTTCCATTCTGGTGCAACGAGACCAAGAACGCCAGGACGACAAGACGGAGGTCATCACCGAGCCCACCGCAGCGTCACGCCCAGAGGCTTTTCGCAGGCGAAGACTACTTTTGTCAGGATAGACTGTACTACTTTTCCCCTTTCAAATCCCGCCGTTGTGGGATCCCTTCCCGCTCATATTTGGGAGGAGGACGAAGGCACTATATATAGGGCTTAGCCACCACCATAGAGGGGGATCGATTCCTCCCTGAGCAACACACCAGCTCAAGAACACCTCACCTCCTGAGGCTTGTTCATCCTTGTACTAGTTCATCCATAGCCCCTTGTGGCAATCCACCACACCACACTGGAGTAGGGTATTACACCACAATGGTGGCCCGAACCAGTATAAATCCCTGTGTCTTTGTGTCTTTGTGAGCTCTTCGTGCTAGGCTAGGGAGGATCACGAGTAGCCAGGGTGGGCAGGTTGAGATCTCTGCACGCACCCCAGTGTTCGAACTTCTCACGGGTTGCCGGACCCCAAAATCCGGCATTTGGCGCGCCAGGTAGGGGTGCGTCGGATCTCCTCTTCCATCGACCAGTCCTCCGCTCCACCGATGCCATGGCCGACGCCCCGAGAGCCCACGTCGAGCACTGGGTCATCCTGACCTCCTCGGCAGCACCCATCGGCGAAGAAGACCTCCACTCTGCCTTGCTCGCGGCCCGCGTTCCGTCGGGGGCAACCGGCCATGGGGGGCGCGCGATGCAGTCTTCTCGTCTGGCGCCGCACCGCAGCCGCGCAGCTGCATGATTTGCAAACTACGCTGCAGCAACTGCTCCGCACTCGCGCAGGGAACAAGCGAACATGTGGGCGGCAGTCATCATGGCCCGTGAGCTTCTGCGGTGCAGGCTGCTCGAGAGCGGCCGCGACGCCTGCTGGAGCGGGTCGCTAAGCTGCTAGATGCGGCGTGCAGGGGGCGGTGCCGTTCTGCACTCCCCATGTCGCACGCGATGGTGGGGGCACGTGCTCATCCCCGACATAGCCGTGCGCCCTCTCCCAGGGACCATAGAGAGCCTCTCGACGCCAACAAGCCTCATGGAGCAGCCCGCGCCGCCCCAAACGTGCCCCCTCGGCACGGGGCTGCTCCGTACGACACCACCAGGGGCGTGTCGGAGTGTCAGCCCCTGGCCAGCAGGACTAGAGGATAACAGAAGGGGGCGGGAAGCCTACATTCCCGGTGCGATGGATCCAAGGCACGCGCTAGGAGAGGGTCCCAGTCGATCCCCCATGCCAGGCTGGGCGCTGGACATACACGAGGCCGAGCTCTCCTTCAAACCACCACCAAGCCCTGCCGACGTCCCCAACAGCGGCAGCCTCTGGGTACAGTTAACGCTGCAGGGGCACGCTTACACTGACCATGGATCACAGGTAAACCAAGACGCGGCGACCACCAGGACCCTCAGGACGGCTGGCTCCTCTCAGGAGCGCGAAAGATGTTGGGAGCAGCGTGGGGGGAGCCCAGCGGCAGGGCCATCCTCGCGCTGCGCAGAGCAGGATCCAGCCTGGAGGTAGGTTCCCTGCAGGGGAAGGCGCCGGCGAGCCCTTCCCCTCGGGCCTCGGCAGGGGGCCTACGTTCGTCGAGGACACCGTCAGCATCCCCTTGGCCCCTTGGTCTTGTCCTGGTTTCCAGTCTCCACAATGGTGGTCAGGGGCAGCGCACGGCGGGGTCCTCGTCGAGCGACATGAAACAAGGCTCCGGCCTGTGAAGGTCTTCGCTCGTGACACTCTCACATAATAATGAGTGGGTTGTACATGCCCCGGAGTCTCCTGAGTGCCGCCCTGGGGCCTCACGGGGGCTCCCACCCACATCCTAGTGGAAGCACCATGCTCCGTGCTAGCCGTTGACACTATCCCCAATGACTATGCCCAGCCAGTGAAAGCACTTAGCTCCACGCTGGTGAGAAGACCGAAGACTAAAGACTGAAGACCAGTTAGGCGTCGGACGCGGCCGCCTACCTTTTGCCTCTCTTTTTGTACTCGCTTGCCGACTTTTTGAAGCAGTGTGTTTTCTGTGCATTTATGAAACGGGGGGAGTTTTCTTTTCTCGTGTCGCTCTTTTGCCTTCAGTTCTTGCGTTCTTTTCTTAGAGCTCGTGACCGCTATGTATGCGCTAGCGCTGATCGCTCCCCTCGGGGGCTCGAAGGTGCGCCCGCTCTGCGCACCCACCTTGCCACAATCTGGCAGTTGGCTCCTCACGAGGCACTCCATGGTAGGCCAGCAAGCCCCTCAAGAGGCACAGGGCCTTGCGAGCCAGCGGCAGGCTCGCCTCGGGAGAAGGGGCACTGCCACGGTACCAGGTCTCACTCAGGACCCACGAAACCCAAGATAAGTCAAAAACAACTATCCTGTTCATCGGCACGCAACCTTGATGGGCCTCCTCCAGGTGTTACTTCAAGAAGCATTTAGCAATCTCATATATCATAAGGGGAACCCCTTTTCAAAATGCTCTCACAAGGATGCGCTCGAGTTTTCATACAGGTCAAAGTAAAAGAAATACAGGCCTAGCTGGACGTGCCTTCTTCGTCACTCCCGTCCACGCCGCTTGTGCTGAAGCTGCCACCCTCCTCGTCATCTCCACCCGTGCCAGCCCCTTCAGTTGCGAGCACGGCCTTGTCGTCCTCATTAGTTAGCTCCTTCACCAGAGCATCCACATGACCATCCACCCACTTGGCAAGCTTGTCTTGGGTGGCCGAAGGCACGGGGGCTAGCACGGTGCTGAAGTCGAAGTGGGAGTCAAGGTTTAGGAGGTTGCTGAAGATGCGCGAGAGAGCGCGCCCAAGGACGCCCCGGGCCTCCCCTCAACGAGTTGGTGGGCTTTTGCGGCCTGGTCCTCCAGGCGGGTCACGATATCAGTGGAGAAGCGGAGATGTCTGGCATAGTCGCTCTCGCGTGGGTGAGGAGCGCTCTTGTCGCAAATGGCACCCAAGGCGTTGTTGGCTCCGACACGCAGACCCTGGAGCATGGGGCCGTGCTCGCGCTCCAGCGTCAGGCGGCGACACTTTTCACTCAAAGCCTTCTCCAGGAGGGAGGTGGTGTCCTCGGCCTGCTTCCGGAAAAAGGATATCTTGGCGCGAGCAGAACCCAGGGCGGATTTGGAAGAAGTCAGGGCCTCACGAGCAGCGCCCTCAGGCTGCTTCACCGCCTGCAGCTCAGTCTTCAGGACAAAGGTCCGGCCCTCAAACTCAGTCTTCAGAAGCTCCAGGTCTAGGCAGTGCCCCTCGGCTAGCTCAGCACATGCCTTCACCACCTTCTCCTCCACCTCCACCTGGACCTAAGCTTCTCGGGCGACGACAACATCCTCAGCCGCAGCGGCCTGTCACTCCCTCACCTCCAGCCTTTCCAGCGCCAAGCTATGATCCACGACCTCCAGCGTCAAGTCCTCATGGCGCCTCAGGAGCCCCACCTCGGCAAGGGCCACCTCACCTGGCGAGGAGGCGAGCAGTGCACGACGCTCATCGATTTAGCGCAGCAGGGCAGCACTCAAAGATAGAAGATCTCGCTCCCTCTCCTCAGCTGCCTCGCGACGGCGGTTGGCTGCCTCGTCCTCTTCCATGGCGTGAGCGCATGCTTCTCGAGAAGCCGCGAGCGAGGCCTCCGCGCGTGCTTCGGCCTCGTCTCGCTGAAGCTTCCCAAGATTGATGGCAACCTTCAGTCGCTGCCTTTTATCATCCAAGCGGCGGTTCTCTGCTTCAAGCCTGGTGTCGATGTTGGCGAGCTCCCCACCAAGATTGACCATCGCACGCATCGCTTCACTAAAGAACCCGAAGCGCACCGTGTTGTGCCCACGAGCAAGCACGAGCTCATCGCCAAGGTCCCCACCGGCTCCAGAGGTCGCTCGGGAGGCGCTGGGGGCTCTGCCAGTCACCGGCTAGGGGCTGACTGGTAGGGCCCCGCAGCTTGAAGAAAAAGGATGCCCGGAGGACGCCCCCTGCCAGCAAGGACAAGAGGGAGGATCCCCTGCGCACCCTTCACCTCGCAGACAGAGTCGCGGGGGGAGAAAACATGGGGCTCGGCTCCGGTACACCCTCGCGGTGTCGAGCTGGAGGGAGCCAGACTCGTACCCTGCGCAGGCTCAGGGCGCTGGGGGCTGCACGCCCGCGCCATGCTGGGGCTCTTGGGGGTCTCTGCCTCCCGAGGTTTGTTATTCATGAAGATCCTGCAAAACCCAGCCATGAGAAAACGCAGTGCACTCAGAGATCAGGAGCGAAGGTACTTACTCGTTGGCGGCCACATATCTCCTCGGCTTCAGCGACCGACAGGTGCCATCGTCGCGGCACAGGGACCTCTTCCTCTTTAGGAGCGACTCAAGGCACAGGCGGCACCGACCTGGCCCCGACGGGCGATCCTCAAGAGGGGGAGCGTCCGGCGTGATATCTAGAGCAAAGGTCCCAAGGGTAGGGGCGCCCGGTGTGGCCTCCTGGCTCATGGCTCCGGAGCCATTGGTGGGCTCCTCATCGCCAGCACCAGCTCTAGAGCCACCGACCCATGCATCAGAGGTCCCTGCCTCCGGAGCCTGGTGGTGCGCAGGCTGTGCAGCATCCCCTGCCGGAACCCCAGAAGCTTGAGGCTCTCAAGCCTCCAATGAGGCTGGGCCTCCGGAGGAGGTCCCGACAGATGACGGAGGCATGCGTCCCCCTGCCTCCACACTTGGGGCGCATGCAGCAGGGTCAATCAGGAGAGGAGCCATGAAGACTGGATTCTCACGGGGTCCCTCGATGCCCTCGGGAAGCAACCCCCATTCATCAAACAGGGGCATCTGCCCTGCGAAGGCCTCCTTGCTTGAGCACAGATAAAGAAGGCACGCATTCCCCGGGAGGTCGGCAGGCTCGGGCTCGCCAGTCAGGAACTTAAGCACCACACTCAAGGTATCGGCAGCAAGCAACGGCTTCTGCAGCCTCATCGGGTCTCCGGCGCCGGTGAAGTCCCACATCGGGGGAGAATGGCGCTCGAGGGGAGCGAGGTGTTGCTTCATGAATTCCTTCACCACCATTGGCGCCATCACCCCCAGTTCCTGTAGCCTCGCCAACCTCTTCCACACAAAAGCAAGACACCGGTCTGTGAGCTTCGCATGGCACCAGCCAGAGCTTGGCGAAGCCGGCGACCCAGGAATCATGAGCAGGGAGCTAAACGTGCGGGCGTCCATCAGAAGCCACTGCTTCCAGAATCCCTTCGCGACGGGTGAGAGCTCGAAGTCGATCCCCGAGCCAGCAGTCGCGGCCACGGCTTCGAAGGTCACGCACCCAGAGCCCTGGTGAGCATCCACCAGCCGGAGCACGAAGAAATGTCGAAACAAGGCCACAGAGGGATTGATGCCCACCATGGCCTCATAGAGGAAGGCGAAGACAGCAAGGAGGATGACGGAGCGGGGATCCAGATGCAACAGATGGATCTGGTAATGCGACATCACAACATTAAAGAAGGGGAAAAAGGGAGGAATCAACCCAGCAAGAAGAGCATGGAGATGGATGGGAATCTCGGTGGCGCTCATCTCTCTGGTCCGCCAAGATGGAGGGCGGGCAGCCGTCGCCCCCCCCCCCCCCCTCGTTGGAGCTGGCGGCGAGCGCATGGCGAACCTTGTCCAGCCCTTCCTTATTGATCACCGTCGACTGCTCAAGGGCCGGCTCCAAGGCCGGCGGAGGACCTGCCGGCGCGCGCGGCTTCACCTTCTTCCTCCTTGGCTTGGGAGCCATGGCGAGTACCAAGAGAGAGCAAGGCGCTGGCACCAGATCTACAGATGCAGCGGTACAATTGGGGAGGAAGAAACAAGAGCTGGGCACGGCACACCACGAAGGGCAAGTTGCACTAACAACGGGCGGCTACTGGGTCTACCGGATATCAAGGCGGCATGGGGAAGTGGAGACGCCCACGTCCCATCAACTGCCACGTGTCTCCAGGGCCGCAGGCTGTTAGGGCCCACGGTGCTCCGTCCTTGCCCTTTGGCTTCGCCTGGAAGCCAAGTCCGAGCGCGCCTTGGGCCCGAGGGCTAATGTCGGCGTCTTGGACTTGGGGGTATCCAGTCCTGCTTGCCTGCGGCCCACCACGTGGCTCCATCGACGGGCTAGTATGGCCCAGCTTTGACAACAACATAGCAAGACCCTCGCGAGGGGCCAAGCCTCATGAGGCAAACGACGCCAAGACCCTCGAAGGACTTGGCCTCCTCAGGAGAGCTCTCGAGGGGCGGAGAGATCTATGCAGCTACCTCATGAGGCTCAGCTGATGTGAGCCATGACGACCAAGGCCAGGCGGGCGCTAGGTGGGCGCAGAGCGCAGGTTTCCTATTTGGTGCAAGGGAGGCAAGCCACAGGCACGGAGTCCCGAGGAAGCAGCCAAAGGTTTCCATTCTGGTGCAACGAGACCAAGACCGCCAGGACGGCAAGACGGAGGTCATCACCGAGCCCACCGCAGTGTCACGACCAGAGGCTTTTCGCACGCGAAGACTACTTTTGTCAGGATAGCATGTACTACTTGTCCCCTTTCAAATCCCGCCTTTGTGGGATCCCTTCCCGCTCATATTTGGGAGGAGGACCAAGGCACTATATATAGGGCTTAGCCACCACCATAGAGGGGGATCGATTCCTCCCCGAGCAACACACCAGCTCAAGAACACCTCGCCTCCTGAGGCTTGTTCATCCTTGTACTAGTTCATCCATAGCCCCTCGAGGCAATCCACCACACCACACTGGAGTAGGGTATTACACCACAATGGTGGCCCGAACTAGTATAAATCTCTGTGTCCTTGTGTCTCTGTGAGCTCTTCGCGCTAGGCTAGGGAGGATCACAAGTAGGCAGGCTGGGTAGGTTGAGATCTCTGCACACACCCCAGTGTTCGAACATCTCACGGGTTGCCGAACCCCAAAATCCGACAATATCAATCGGGCCTGCCCGAAAGATCATTTCCCTCTCCCTCGCATAGATCAGATAGTAGATTCTACTACCGGTACTGAGCGGTTGTCGTTTCTAGATACATACTCCAGGTACCACCAAAGCTGACTGTACGGCCCTGATGAAATAAAAACAGCATTCATCACCCCATTCGGGTGTTTCTGTTATATCACGATGCCATTTGGGTTAAAAAATGTTGGGGCCACATTCCAGCGTATGATCTAGAAGTGCCTACGGAAGCAGTTCAGTCGGAATGTAGAAGCTTATATGGATGACATCATGGTCAAGTCCAGGAAAGGTTCTGACCTCCTAACCGACCTCGCCGAGACTTTTGCGAACCTACGCGCTTTCGGAATCAAGCTCAATCCAACCAAGTGTACATTCGGCATACCAGCAAGCAAGTTACTCGGTTTCCTCATTTCCAAACATGGGATCGATGCCAATCCTTTGAAGATCGGGACCATCATCCGGATGAAGCAACCAGAGTGTCTCCATGATGTGCAACGCCTCACGGGTTGCATGGCGGCCCTCAGCAGGTTCATCTCAAGACTCGGTGAAAAAGCCTTGCCACTATACCGATTGATGAAGGAGTCTGACAATTCGAGTGGACTCCTGAAGCGCAGGCTGCATTCCAAGAACTCAAAGCACTACTTTCCACCCAGCATGTGCTAACTGCTCCAGACAGCAAAGAGCCTTTGCTCTTATACATCGCGGCCACGAGTTTACCTAACTGGAAATAATGTGGCGCATTATTTTCAAGAACACTCGGTCATAGTGATAAGTGACGCTCCTCTGTCTGAGATCATGAATAACAGAGATGCCACTGGCTGAGTGGCCAAGTGGGCCATTGAGCTCCTCCCGCTAGACATCAGGTTTGAAACTAAGAAGGCCATCAAGTCACAAGCCCTCATAGATTTATTGGACGAATGGATTGAGCAAGAGCAGTCTGTCCCGTGTGTTCCCGAACACTGGACGATGTTCTTCTAGGGCTCCAAAATGCTCCATGGCTTCGGGGCCGGAGTGGTACTGGTGTCTTCTAAAGGCGATCGTCTCAGCTACGTACTTCAGATCCACTTCGACTCCTGCAATAATGAAGCTGAGTACGAAGCTCTCTTGTATGGACCGTGAATGGCAATTTCTCTGGGAATTCGCCAATTGATGGTCTATAGTGATTTGGACTTAGTGGTGAATCAAGTCATGAAAGAATGGGATATCCACAGTCCTGCGATGATCGATTATTGCAACGCTGTCAGGAAACTGGAAAAACCTTTGAAGGGCTGGAGCTCCATCATGTGCCGCGACTCAAAAACCAAGTAGCTGACGACCTGGCCAAGATGGGCTCCACTCGAAAGCCAGTGCCCAAGAATGTGTTCCTACAAAACCTGCACTCACCCACGATCAAGGAAGATCCCTTCATGGAAGAGGCCCCGCAACCAGTCAAACCCTCTAATCCGACTGAAGGAGATATTCCCGCAGTAATTGATCTGGTCCAAGAGATACTGGTCATCATTCCCAAGTGGACCGAGCCATACCTAGCATGCTCCGGTACGAACCCTGGGAGGATGAAGATGAGGCCTGCCAGATCGTCCGCCGATCCAAGGCCTTCACAATCATGGGAGATCAACTGTACAAGAAAGGTACGACTAGAGTAACTTAGCGATGCATATCCCCGGAGGAAGGGCAAAAAATACTGCAAGAGATTCACTCAGGAACATGTGGGCATCATGCGTCTTCTCGGACCTTGGTCGCCAAAGCATTCAGAGCCAAATTCTATTGGCCCCGAGCCAATGAGGTCGCCCGATACATAGTGGATCAATGCGTTGGGTGCCAATTCTATGCAAACCAGTCACACAAGCTGGTGTCCGCCCTGAAGACTGATACGTCCATTTTGCATCATGCTTTTATATGGATATTTATTTCATTATAGGATGTTACTACACATTATGTCACAATACTTATGCCTTTTCTCTCCTATTTTACAAGGTTTATATGAAGAGGAAGAATGCCGGCAGCTGGATTCTGGGCTGGAAAAGGAGCAAAATATTAGAGACCTATTCTACACAACTCCAAAAGTCCTGAAACTCCACGAAAGTCAGTTTTGGAATTTATAAAAATATTGGGCGAAGAAAGCACCAGAGGGGGGCCACCCTCTATCCACGAGGGTGGGGGCGCGCCCTACCCCCCTGGGCGCCCCCCTGCCTCGTGGGCCACCTGGAAGACCCCCGATGCCCATCTTCTGGTATAAGGTGTCTTTTGCCCTGGAAAACATCAGAAAGAAGCTTTCGGGATGAAGCACCACCGTCTCGAGGCGGAACCATGGCAGAACCAATCTAGGGCTCCAGCGGAGCTGTTCTGCCGGGAAAAGATCCCTCCGGGAGGGGGAAATCATCACCATCGTCATAACCATTGATCCTCTCATCGGGAGGGGTCAATCTCCATCAACATCTTCACCATCACCATTTTCTCGCAAACCCTAGTTCATCTCTTGTATCGGATCTTTGTCTCAAAACCTCAGATTCGTGCCTCTGGGTTGCTAGTAGTGTTGATTACTCCTTGTAGTTGATGCTAGGTTGTTTATTCGGTGGAATATCATATGTTAAGATCCTTTATGCATATTAATACCCCTCTGATTATGAACATGAATATTATTTATGAGAAGTTACCTTTGTTCCTGAGGACATGTGAGAAGTCTTGTTATAAGTAGTCATGTGAATTTAATATTCGTTCGATATTTTGATGAGATGTATGTTGTATCTCCTCTAGTGGTGTTATGTGAACGTCGACTACATGACACTTCACCATTATTTAGGCATAGAGGAAAGCATTGGGAAGTAATAAGTAGATGATGGGTTGCTAGAGTGACAAAAGCTTAAACCCTAGTTTATGCGTTGCTTCGTAAGGGGCTGATTTGGATCCATATGTTTCATGCTATGGTTAGGTTTACCTTAATTCTTCTTTCGTAGTTGCGAATGCTTGCGAGAGAGGTTAATCATAAGTGGGATGCTTGTCCAAGGAAGGGCGGTACCCAAGCGTCGGTCCACCCACATATCAAATTATCAAAGTAACAAACGTGAATCATACGAGCATGATGAAAACTAGCTTGACGATAATTCCCATGTGCCCTCGGGAGCGCTTTTCTTTATATAAGAGTTTGTCCAGGCTTGTCCTTTGCTACAAAAAGGATTGGGCCACCTTGCTACACCTTGTTTACTTTTGTTACTTGTTACCTGTTACGAATTACCTTCTCACAAAACTATCTGTTACCGATTATTTCAGTGCTTGCAGAGAATACCTTACTGAAAACCGCTTGTCATTTCCTTCTGCTCATCGTTGTGTTCGACACTCTTTCTTATCGAAAGGACTATGATAGATCCCCTATAATTGTGGGTCATCAAGACTCTTTTCTGGTGCCGTTGCCGGGGAGTGAAGCGCCTTTGGTGAGGAAAAAATTATATAGTGTGCTGAAATTTACTGTCACTTGTTATTATGGAAAATAATCCTTGGAGGGGCTTGTTCGGGGTATCTTCGCCCCGACCAGTAGAGCAAAGAGTTGCTCCTCAACCTACTGAACCTACTGAAAATGTTTACTTTGAAATTCCTTCGGGTATGATAGAGAAACTGCTAGCTAATCCTTTTATAGGAGATGGAACATTACATCCCGATATGCACCTAATCTATGTGGATGAAGTTTGTGGATTATTTAAGCTTGCATGTATGCCCGAGCATGTTATCAAGAAGAAGGTCTTCCCTTTATCTTTGAAGGAAAAGGCATTGACATCGTTTAGGCTATGTGATGATATTGGATTGTGGAACTACAACCGATTGAAATTGGAATTTCATCAGGAGTTTTATCATATCCATTTGGTTCATCGTGATCATAATTATATATATAATTTTTGGCTTCGCGAAGTTGAAAGTATCGCTCAAGCTTGGGGGAGGCTTAAGTAAATGTTATATTCATGGCCCAATCATGAGCTCTCAAGAGAAATTATTATTCAAAAAATTTATGCTCGGCTTTGTCTGAATAATCGCTCCATGCTCAATACTTCTTGTACTGGTTCTTTTATGATGAAGACTATTGAATTCAGATGGGATTTATTGGAAAGAATTAAATGCAACGCTATAGATTGGGATCTCGACGAAGGTAAGGAGTCAAGTATAACACCTAAGTTTGATTGTGTTAAATATTTTATGGATACTGATGCTTTTTGTGAATTTAGCACTAAATATGGAATTGACTCTGAGCGTGAATCATTTGCTACCCATGTTGATCTCCCTAAGGAGAAGTGGTTTAAATATCATCCTCCCATTGAAGTAAAAGTAGTAGAACCTATTAAAGTTGAAGAAAAGACTATCACTTATAATGTTGATCCTATTGTTCCTACCGCTTCCCTGTTAGAATAAAGGATCATGCTAAAGCTTCAACTGTGGTCCGTAAGAGTAATGCTAGAACACCTACACCCCCTGAGCAAATTAAAGTGGAACCTAGTATTGCTATGGTTAAGGATCTCTTGGTTATTAATATTGATGGGCATGTTATTTACTTCTGTGATGAGGCTGCTAGAATTGCTAGACCCGATACTAAACATAAACATAGACCTGTTGTTGGCATGCCTGTTGTTTCTGTTAAAATAGGAGATCATTGTTATCATGGCTTATGTGATATGGGTGCTAGTGCGAGTGCAATACATCATTCCTTATACAAAGAAATTATGCATGATATTGCACCTGCTTAAATAGAAGATATTGATGTTACTATTAAGCTTGCCAATAGAGATAGTATTTCACCAATTGGGATTGTTAGAGATGTTGAAGTCTTGTGTGGGAAAGTTAAATATCCTACTGATTTTCTTGTTATTGGTTCCCCACACGATGATTTTTGTCCCATTATATTTGGTAGACCCTTCCTGAATACTGTTAATGCTAAGATAGACTGTGAAAAAGATATTGTTACTGTTGGTTTAGGGGAGATGTCTCATGATTTTAATTTTGCTAAATTTCGTAGACAACCCCATGATAAAGAATTGCCTAGTAAAGATGAAATTATTGGTCTTGCTTCTATTGCCGTGCCTCCTAATGATCCTTTAGAACAATATTTTCTAGACCATGAAAATGATATATTTATGAATGAAAGAAGGGAAATAGATGAAGTATTCTTTAAACAAGGCCCTATATTGGAACACAACTTGCCTGTTGAAATCCTAGGGGATCCTCCTCCACCCAAGGGTGATCCCGTGTTTGAGCTTAAACCTTTACCTGATACTCTCAAATATGCTTATCTTGATGAAAACAAGATATATCTTGTTATTATTAGTGCTAACCTTTCAGAGAAGGAAGAAGAGAAATTATTGAAAACTCTAAAGAAGCACCATGGTGCTATTGGATATACTCTTGATGATCTTAAGGGTGTTAGCCCCACTCTATGCTAGCAAAAAATAAAATTGGAGAAAGACACTAAACTAGTTGTTGATCACCAACAACGGTTAAACCCTAAGATGAAAGAAGTGGTAAGAAATGAAATACTAAAGCTTCTGGAGGCAGTTATAATTTATCCTATTGCTGATAGTTAGTGGGTAAGTCCTGTCCATTGTGTCCCTAAGAAGGGAGGTATTACTGTTGTTCCTAATGATAAAGACGAATTGATCCCACAAAGAATTATTACAGGTTAATTATAGAATGGTAATTGATTTCTGCAAACTAAATAAAGCTACTAGAAATGATCATTACCCTTTACCTTTTATTGATCAAATGCTAGAAAGATTATCCAAACATACACATTTTTGCTTTCTAGATTGTTATTCTGGTTTCTCTCAAATACCTGTGTCAAAAGAGGATCAGGATAAGACCACTTTTACTTGCCCTTTCAGTACCTTTGCTTATAGATGCATGCCTTTTGGTTTATGTAATGCACCTACTACCTTTCAAAGATGTATGACTGCTATATCTCTGAATTTTGTGAAAAGATTGTTGAGGTTTTCATGGATGATTTCTCCGTGTACGGAACTTCTTTTGATTATTGCTTAAGCAACCTTGATCGAGTTTTGTAGAGATGCAAATAAACTAGTCTTGTCTAGAATTGGGAGAAGTGCCACTTTATGGTTAATGAAGGTATTGTCTTCGGGCATAAAATTTATGAAAGAGGTATTGAAGTTGACAAAGCTAAAGTTGATGCTATTGAAAAGAAGTCGTGTCCTAATGACATCAAAGGTATAAGAAGTTTCCTTGGTCATGCCGGTTTTTAGAGGAGGTTCATTAAAGACTTCTCAAAAAAATTCTAGGTCTATGAAAAATCTATTACAAAAAGATGTTCCTTTTGTATTTGATGATGATTGCGTATAAGCATTTAAAATACTTAAGAAAGCCTTGATTTCTGCACCTATTGTTCAGCCACCTGATAGGAATATACCCTTCGAAATCATGTGTGAAGCTAGTGATTATGTTGTAGGTGTTGTTCTAGGGCAAAAGAGTTGATAAGAAATTAAATGTTATCCAAAATGCTAGTAAAACTATAGATAGCTCCCAGAGAAATTATGCTACTATCGAGAAAGAATTTTTAGCGGTTGTGTTTGCTTGTGATAAGTTCAGACCTTATATTGTTGATTCCAAAGTAACTGTTCACACTGATCATACTGCTATTAAATACCTTATGGAAAAGAAAGATGCTAAACCTAGACTTATTAGATGAGTTCTCTTGCTACAAGAATTTGATTTGCATATTATAGATAGAAAGGGAGCTGAGAACTCCGTTGCAGATAACTTGTCTAGGTTAGAGAATGTTCTTGATGACCCACTACCTATTGATGATAGCTTTCCTGATGAACAATTAGCTCTCATAAATGCTTCTCGTGCTGCTCCATGGTATGCTGATTATGCTAATTATATTGTTGCTAAATTTATACCACCTAGTTTCACATACTAGCAAAAGGAAAGGTTTTTCTATGATCTAAGACATTATTTCTGGGATGACCCACACCTTTATAAAGAAGGAGTAGATGGTGCCATTAGACGTTGTGTGCCTGAGCATGAACATGAACAAATCCAACGCAAGTGTCACTCCGAGGCATATGGAGGACACCACGCTGGAGATAGAACTGCACATAAAGTATTGCAATCCAGTTTTTATTGGCCTACTCTCTTCAAGGATGCCTGTAAGTTTGTCTTGTCTTGTGATGACTGTCAAAGAATTGGTAATATTAGTACACGTCAAGAAATGCCTATGAAATATTCACTTGTTATTAAACCATTTGATGTTTGGGGCTTTGATTATATGGGACCTTTAACTTCCTCTAATGGATATACACATATTGTAGTTGATGTTGATTACGTTACTAAGTGGGTAGAAGCTATTCCAACTAGTAGTGATGAACATAACACTTCTATTAAGATGCTTAAAGAAGTTGTTTTTATGAGGTTTGGAGTCCCTAGATACTTAATGACTGGTGGTGGTTCACATTTTATTCATGGTGCTTTTCGTAAAATGCTTGCTAAGTATGATGTTAATCATAGAATTGCATCTCCATATCATCCACTGTCTAGTGGTCAAGTAGAATTGAGTAATAGAGAGCTTAAATTAATTTTGCAAAAGACTGTTAATAGATCTAGAAATAATTGGTCCAAGAAACTTGATGATGCATTACGGGCCTATAGAACTGCATATAAAAATCCTATGGGTATGTCTCCGTATAAAATGGTTTATTGAAAAGCATGTCACTTACCTCTCGAACTAGAACAAAAGGCATATTGGACCATTAAAGAGCTCAATTATGATTTCAAACTTGCCAGTGAGAAGAGGCTATTTGACATTAGCACACTTGATGAATGGAGAACCCAGGCCTATGAGAACACAAAACTGTTTAAACAAAAAGTTAAAAGATGGCATGACAAAAGGATATAAAAGCGTGAGTTTAATGTAGGTGATTATGTTTTGCTATACAACTCTCGTTTAAGATTTTTTGCAGGAAAACTTCTCTCTAAATGGGAAGGTCCTTACGTTATCGAGGAGGTCTATCATTCTGGTGCCATAAAAATCAACAACTTCGAAGGCACAAATCCGAAGGTGGTGAACGGTCAAAGAATCAAACATTATATCTTAGGTAATCCCATAAATGTTGAAACCAATGTTATTGACACTGTAACCCCGGAGGAGTACATAAGGGACACTTTCCAGAACGTTTCGGACTCTGAAAAGGAATAGGTATGTGGTACGGTAAGTAAACCGACTCCAAAATAGTTCTAATAGCAATTTTTCTCCATTTTGGAATATTTAAGAAAATAGGAAAATAAGAAGTGGTCCAGGAAGGACACGAGGCATCCACGAGGGTGGAAGGCGCGCCCTACGCCCCTAGGCGCGCCCCCTGCCTCGTGGGCACCTTACGTGCCATTTGGACTCTGTTTTCTTGTACGATCCTTCTTTTGGTCGGTAAAAATTCATTATATAATCTCCCAAAGGTTTTGACCACCGTACCTCGACGAAATCCTCTGTTTCTTGTTTTGAGTTGTTTCCGCCGTAGATTAGAGCAATATGTCTCCCTCCTCCTCCAACAATGTGGGCAACGATGCTTGGCTACTGAAGATAGAGACGAAGCGAGAAGAAATCTGGGAAATCAAGGAAGGTGACAAGATCAAGGTGGTCGCAAAGGAGCAAGTCCCAACAGTAGAAGAAGAAGGCTTCTCTCAACCTTACTACAATCATCTCACCCAAACTGAGATTGAAGCTTTCAAGTTGATTGAGCTTGCTCGCATAAAAAATAAGTATCTCACACGTGAAAATATTTTGTTGCAAGAGCATATCACTGCACTCAAGGGCATTATCTGCAAGTTGGAGGATCTCCTACGCTCGATGTGCGACTACCCGTCTTCAAAAACTCCATCATCACCACCTCAGAAGAAAGAGACATAATCACATGGGTATGGGCACTCCCCTTGGCAACTACCAAGCTTGGGGGAGGTGCCCCGGTATCATATCACCATCACACTTCTATCTTTACCGTTTTTCTTAGTTCGATCCTTTTGGTTATATCTTGATCTAGTAGAATATAGTTTAGAATGATTTAGCTTTGAGTTTTCGTGTTGATCCCTATCTATGTAATCGAGTCCGTGAGCTATATATAATGAAGATTAGTTTTGAGTCGAGGGCTTTGCTGTCTTGCTCTTGAGGGAATAAAAGAAAAAGAAAGAATAAAAAGAAACAAAAAGATCATGTTGATCTTATGGATAGTAATGACTTCACATATAAAGAGTATGATGAATAAAAGTTGTTGAGAGTTGAAAAACATAGTTTTGGTCATTGTTGCAATTAATAGGAAGTAATAAAGAAAGAGAGGTATTCACATATAAATATACTATCTTGGACATCTTTTATGATTGTGAGCACTCATTAAAATATGACATGCTAAAAAGTTGATGTTGGACAAGGAAGACAACGTAATGGGTTATGTTTTCTTATATCCGAAATAAATTATATTGTCATGGATCATCCAACATGTTGAGCTTGCCTTTCCCCCTCATGCTAGCAAAACTCTTTGCACCAAGTAGAGATACTACTTGTGCTTCCAAACATACTAAACCCAGTTTTGCCATGAGAGTCCACCATACCTACCTATGGAATGAGTAGGATCCTTCAAGCAAGTTGTCATTGTTGCAAGCAATAAAAATTGCTCTCTAAATATGTATGATCTATTAGTGTGGATAAAATAAGCTTTATACGAGCTTGTGATATGGAAGAAATAAAAGTGACAAACTGCATAATAAAGGTCCCTATCACAAGTGGCAATATAAAGTGATGTTCTTTTGCATTAAGATTTTGTGCATCCAACCATAAAAGCACATGACAACCTCTGCTTCCCTCTGCGAAGGGCCTATCTTTTATTTTGTCTTCTGCCTTATACAAGAGTCATGGTGATCTTCACCTTTCCTTTTTACACTTTATCCTTTGACAAGCAGCATGTGTTGGAAAGATCCTGATATATATATATATATATCCAATTGGATGTGGGTTTTCATAAAGCATTATTGTTGACATTACCCTTGAGGTAAAAGGTTGGGAGGCAAAACTATAAGCCCCTATCTTTCTCTGTGTCCGATTAAAACTTCATACCCATAAGTATCGCATGAGTGTTAGCAATTGTGAAAGACTAAATGATAGTTGAGTATGTGGACTTGCTGAAAAGCTCTTATATTGACTATTTCTGATGTTATGATAAAGTGCAATTGCTTCAATGACTGAGATTATAGTTTGCTAGTTTTCAGTGAAGTTTCTGATTCATACTTGACATTGTGAACAGATTGTTACTTTAGCATAAGAAATCATATGACAATGTATATATATTGTTGTTCTAAGAATAATCACGATGCCCACATGTCCGTATTTTATTTTATCGACACCTCTATCTCTAAACATGTGGACATATTTTTCGATATCGGCTTTCGCTTGAGGACAAGCGAGGTTTAAGCTTGGGGGAGTTGATACGTCCATTTTGCATCATGCTTTTATATCGATATTTATCGCATTATGGGTTGTTACTACACATTATGTCACAATACTTATGCCTTTTCTCTCTTATTTTGCAAGGTGTACATGAAGAAGGAGAATGCCGGCAGCTGGAATTCTTGGCTGGAAAGGGAGAAAATATTATAGACCTATTCTGCACAACTCCAAAAGTCCTGAAACTCCACAAAATTCAGTTTTGGAATATATTAAAAATATTGGGCGAAGAAAGCACCAGAAGGGGGCCACCCACCATCCACGAGGGTGGAGGGCGCGCCCTACCCCCCTGGGCGCGCTCCCTGCCTCGTGGACCACCTGGAAGCCCCTCGATGCCCATCTTATGGTATATGATGTCTTTTGCCCTGGAAAAAATTAGGAGGAAGCTTTCGGGACGAAGTGTCGCCGTCTCGAGGTGGAACCAATCTAGGGCTCCGGCGGAGCTGTTCTGCCGGGGAAACATCCCTTTGGGAGGGGGAAATTGTCACTGTCGTCATCACCATCGATCCTCTCAACGGGAGGGGGTCAATCTCCATCAACATCTTCACCAACACCATTTCCTCCCAAACCCTAGTTCTTCTCTTGTATCCGATCTTTGTCTCAAAACCTCAGATTGGTACCTGTGGGTTGCTAGTAGTGTTGATTACTCCTTGTAGTTGATGCTAGTTGGTTTATTCGGTGGAAGATCATATGTTCAGATCCTTTATGCATATTAATACCCCTCTGATTATGAACATGAATATGATTTGTCAGTAGTTACATTTGTTCCTGAGGACATGAGAGAAATCTTGTTATAAGTAGTCATGTGAATTTGGTATTCATTCGATATTTTGATGAGATGTATGTTGTCTCTCCTCTAGTGGTGTTATGTGAACATCGACTACATGACACTTCACCGTTGTTTGGGCCTAGAGGAAGGCATTGGGAAGTAATAAGTAGATGATGGGTTGCTAGAGTGACAAAAGCTTAAACCCTAGTTTATGCGTTGCTTCATAAGGGGCTGATTTGGATCCATATGTTTCATGCTATGGTTAGGTTTACCTTAATTCTTCTTTCGTAGTTGAAGATGCTTGCGAGAGATGTTGATCATAAGTGGGATGCTTGTCCAAGGAAGGGCAGTACCCAAGCGCCGGTCCACCCACATATCAAATTATCAAAGTAACGAACGCGAATCATACGAGCATGATGAAAACTAGCTTGACGATAATTCCCATGTGTCCTCGGGAGCGCTTTTCTTTATATAAGAGTTTGTCCAGGCTTGTCCTTTGCTACAAAAAGGATTGGGCCACCTTGCTGCACCTTTTTTACTTTTGTTACTTGTTACCCGTTACGAATTACCTTATCGCAAAACTATCTGTTGCCGATAATTTCAGTGCTTGCAGAGAATACCTTACTGAAAACCGCTTGTCATTTCCTTCTGCTCCTCGTTGGGTTCGACACTCTTACATATCGAAAGGACCACGATAGATCCCCTATACTTGTGGGTCATCAAAGACCATCCCCCTCACTTGGCCATTCACCATCTAGGGACTCGACATGGTCGGACCTCTCCAAACTGGGACAAGTGGCTTCACACACCTGTTGGTAGCAGAGGAAAAGTTCACCAAGTGGATCGAAGCCAAACCCATGAAGAAGCTGGACTCGGCCACTGTGATTCAATTCATCAAGGAGATTATCTTCAGATTCGGAGTCCCACATACCATCATCACCGACAACGGGTCTAACTTCGACCCAGACGAGTTCCGGGAGTTCTATTACACCCAGGGCACTCAGGTCGATTACGCTTCTATGGCGCATCCGCGGTCGAATGGACAAGCCGTGAGAGCAAATGGGCTCATACTTCAGGGATTGAAACCTCGCCTCATGCGTGATCTGACTCACCCAACAAGCTCCTGGGTGACCGAACTACCGTCAGCCCTCTCGGGCCTGCGGATGACCCTGAATCGATCCACGAACCGCACCCCATTCTTTATGGTGTACGGGTCATAAGCGGTCTTGCCGAGTGATCTGCTCCACAACTCTCCCGCAGTGGAGCTCTACTCGGAGGGTGAAGCCGAGGAAGCAAGGCAGGATGGTCTAGACCTTTTCGAGGAAGAACGTGAGCTAGCGCTTATAAGATCAACATTGCACCAACAAGACTTGCGCCGCTACCATGATAGACACGTCAGAGGACGTGCCTTCCAGGAAGGAGACCTGGTCCTCCCAGTGGATCAACAGAAATGTCACAAGCTGGCACCCCCTGGGAGGGACCATTCGCCATATCCAAGGTTTTGCACAATGAAGCATACACATTGTATAACTTCACCAGAGGAATAGAAGAGCCTAGAGCTTTGCAGATTTGCTCCGCAAGTTTTATACTTAGAATAAAATTTCTCCCTTGTAATAGTTAGTCCGAATGAACTTAGATGAATAAAAGTCTCGCTTTTATCATGTATTGTCTAGTTCGACCTACGGTCGCGTTCCACTCAGGTGACTAATTGATGTCTACTACGCAACCTTCTTCTTGTAGATGTTGTTGGGCCTCCAAGTGCAGAGGTTTGTAGGACAGTAGCAAATTTCCCTCAGGTGGATGACCTAAGGTTTATCAATCCATGGGAGGCATAGGATGAAGATGGTCTCTCTCAAACAACCCTGAAACCAAATAACAAAGAGTCTCTTGTGTCCCCAACACACCCAATACAATGGTAAATTGTATAGGTGCACTAGTTCGGCGAAGAGATGGTGATACAAGTGCAATATGGATGGTAGATATAGGTTTTTGTAATCTGAAAATATATAAAAAAATCAAGGTAACTAACGATAAAAGTGAACGAAAACGGTATTGCAATGCTTCGAAACAAGGCATAGGGTTCATACTTTCACTAGTGCAAGTTCCCTCAACAATAATAACATAATTGGATCATTTAACAATCCCTCAACGTGCAACAAAGAGTCACTCCAAAGTCACTAATAGCGCAGAACAAACGAAGAGATTATTTTAGGGTACGAAACCACCTCAAAGTTATTCTTTCCAATCAATCCATTGGGCTATTCCTATAAGTGTCACAAACAGACCTAGAGTTCGTAGTAAAATAACACCTTAAGACACACATCAACCAAAACCCTAATGTCACCTAGATACTCCAATGTCACCTCAAGTATCCGTGGGTTTGATTATACGATATGCATCACACAAATCTCAGATTCATCTATTCAAACCAACACAAAGAACTTCAAAGAGTGCCCCAAAGTTTCTACCGGAGAGTCAAGACAAAAACGTGTGCCAACCCGTATGCATAAGTTCACAAGGTCACAAAACCCGCAAGTTGATAACCAAAACATACATGAAGTGAATCAATAGAATAATCCATTGGCACCACGGGTATCCCACCCAAGACATACATCAAGTGTTCTCAAATCCTTAAAGACTCAATCCGAAAAGATAACTTCAAAGGGAAAACTTAATCCATTACAAGAGAGTAGAGGGGGAGAAACATCATAAGATCCAACTATAGTAGCAAAGCTCATGGTACATCAAGATCGTGCCAAATCAAGAACACGAGAGAGAGAGAGGGAGAGAGAGAGGGAGAGAGAGATCAAACACATAGCTACTGGTACTTATCCTCAGCCCCGAGGGTGAACTACTCCCTCCTCGTCATAGAGAGTGTCGGGACGATGAAGATGGCCACCGGTGATGGATCCCCCCTCCGGCAGGGTGTCGGAACAGGGTCCCGATTGGTTTTTGGTGGCTACAGAGGCTTGCGGCGGCGGAACTCCCGATCTAGGTTTTGTTCTAGAAGTTTGGGGATTTATAGGAGGGGTTGGCGTCGGTTTCACGCCAGGGGGGCCCACAAGGAGTCCACAAGGCAAGGGGCACGCCCTAGGGGGGCGTGCCCTCCACCCTCGTGGAGCCCACGAGACTCTTCTCCGGTAGCTTTTCATTCTAGTATATTTTTTATGTTTTCCAAAAATATTCTCCGTTGATTTTCAGCGTGTTCCGAGAACTTTTATTTCTGCACAAAAACAACAACACGGTAGTTCTGCTGAAAACATCGTCAGTCCGGGTTAGTTCTAATTAAATCATACCAAAATCATGTAAAAATATTATAAACATGGCATGAATACATAAGAAATTATAGATACGTTGGAGACGTATCAAGCACCCCAAGCTTAATTCTTGCTCGTCCTCGAGTAGGTAAATGATAAAACAAAAAATTTGATGTGGAACGCTACCTAACATATTTATCAATGTAATGTTCTTTATTATGGCAAGAATATTCAGATCCATAAGATTCGAAACAAAAGTTTAATATTGACATAAAAACAATATTACTTCAAGCATACTAACAAAGCAATCATGTCTTCTCAAAATAACATGGCCAAAGAAAGTTATCCCTACAAAATCATATAGTCTGGCTATGCTCTATCTTCATCACACAAAATATTTAAATCATGCACAACCCCAGTTTCAGCCAAGCAATTGTTTCATACTTTAGTATTCTCAAACTTTTTCAACTTTCACGCAATACATGAGCGTGAGCCATGGACATAACACTATAGGTGGAATAGAATGGTGGTTGCGGAGAAGACAAAAAGAGGGAGATAGTCTCACATCAACTAGGCGTATCAACGGGCTATGGGGATGCCCATCAATAGATATTAATGTGAGTGAGTAGGGATTGCCATGCAACGGATGCACTAGAGCTATAAGTGTATGAAAGCTCAAAAAGAAACTAAGTGGGTGTGCATCCAACTTGCTTGCTCATGAAGACCTAGGGCATTTGAGGAAGCCCATCATTGGAATATACAAGCCAAGTTCTATAATGAAAAATTCCCATTGGTATATGAAAGTGACAACATAGGAGACTCTCTATCATGAAGATCATGGTGCTACTTTGAAGCACAAGTGTGGTAAAAGGATAGTAACATTGCCGCTTCTCACTTTTTCTCTCATTTTTTTGTTTTTTTGGCCTTCTCTTTTTTTCTTTTTTTATTTTTCGTTCGGAGTCTCATCCCGACTTGTGGGGGAATCATAGTCTCCATCATCATTTCCTCACATGGGACAATGCTCTAATAATGAAGATCATCACACTTTTATTTACTTACAACTCGAAAAATTACAAATCAATGCTTAGAACAAAATATTACTCTATATGAATGCCTCCGGCGGTGTACCGATATGTGCAATGAATCAAGAGTGACATGTATGAAAGAATTATGAATGGTGGCTTTGCCATAAATACGATGTCAACTACATGATCATGCAAAGCAATATGACAATGATGGAGCGTGTCATAATAAATAGAACGGTGGAAAGTTGCATGGCAATATATCTCGGAATGGCTATGGAAATGCCATAATAGATAGGTATGGTGGTTGTTTTGAGGAAGGTATGTATGGTACCGGCGAAAGTTGCGCGGTACTAGAGAGGCTAGCAGTGGTGGAAGGGTGAGAGTGTGTATAATCCATGAACTCAACATTAGTCATAAAGAACTCACATACATATTGCAAAAATCTATTAGTCATCAAAACAAAGTACTAGGCACATGCTCCTAGGGGAAGGGTTGGTAGGAGTTAACAATCAAGCGATCCCGACCTCCACACAATGGATGACAATCAAAAAATACTTCATGCTCCGACTTCATCACATAACGGTTCACCATACGTGCATGCTACGGGAATCACAAACTTCAACACAAGTATCTCTCAAATTCACAACTACTCCACTAGCATGACTCTAATATCACCATCTTCATATCTCAAAACAATCATGAGGAATAAAACTTCTCATAGTATTCAATGCATTTTATATGAAAGTTTTTATTATATCCCTCTTGGATGCCCATCATATTAGGACTAAATTCATAACCAAAGCAAATTACCATGCTTTTTAAGACTCTCAAAATAATATAAGTGAAGCATGAGAGTTCATCAATTTCTTCAAAACAAAACCACCGCAGTGCTCTAAAAAGATATAAGTGAAGCACTGGAGCAAACAACAAACTACTCCAAAAGATATAAGTGAAGATCAATGAGTAGTCGAATAATTATGCAACTATGTGAAGACTCTCTAACATTTAAGAATTTCATATCTTGGGATATTATTCAAACATCAAGAAAAACAAAATAAAATGAAATGACGCTCCAAGCAAAACACATATCATGTGGTGAATAAAAATATAGCTCCAAGTAAAGTTGCCGATGAACGAAGACGAAAAAGGGGATGCCATCCAGGGCATCCCCAAGCTTAGGCTCTTGGTTATCCTTGAATATTCCCTTGGGGTGCCTCGGGAATCCCCAAGCTTAGGCTCTTACCACTCCTTATTCCATAATCCATCGAATCTTCATCTAAAATTGAAAACTTCACAACACAAAACTCAACAGAAAACTCGTAAGCTCCGTTAGTATAAGAAAATAAATCACCACTTTTGGTACTGTTGTGAACTCATTATAAATTCATATTGGTGTAATATCTACTGTATTCCAACTTCTCTATGATTCATACCCTCCGATACTACTCATAGATTCATCAAAATAAGCAAACAACACATGGAAAACAGAATCTGTCAAAAACAGAACAGTCTGTAGTAATTTGTAACTCTCGAATACTTATGTAACTCCAAAAATTCTGAAAAAATAAGTTCCACCTGAGAAATTTGTGCACAAATCCATATAAAAAATAATCAGGTAAAAAGCACGTTTCAATAAGATTCTGGAAATTATTTAGTGAGCGCAAAAGTTTCTGATTTTCAGCAAGATCAACACAACTATCACCACAAGCTATCCTAAAGGCTTTACTTGGCACTTTATTGAAACAAAATCTATAAAACATGATTGACACAGTAGCTTAATCATGTGAACACACAAAAACAGTAGGGGTAAATATTGGGTTGTTTCCCAACAAGCGCTTTTCTTTAATGCCTTTCTAGCTAGGCATGATGATTTCAATGATGCTCGTATAAAAGATAAGAATTGAAACATAAAGAGAGCATCATGAAGAATATGACTAGCACATTTAAGCCTAACCCACTTCCTATGCATAGGAATTCTGTGAGAAAACAACTTATGGGAACAGGAACCAACTAGCATAGGAAAGCAAAACAAGCATAACTTCAAGATTTTCAACACATAGAGAGGAAACTTGATATTATTGCAATTCCTACAAGCATATATTCCTCCCTCATAATAAATTTTAGTAGAATCATGAATGAGTTCAACAATATAACTATCACATAAAGCACTATTTTCATGATGCACAAGTATAGAATTTTTATTACTCGCCACATAAGCAAATTTCTTCTGATGAATGGTAGTGGGAGCAAACTCAACTTGATAACTATCATGTGAGGCATAATCCAATTGAAAATTAAATTCAAGATGACAAGTTTCATGGTTATCATTATTCTTTATAGCATACATGTCATCACAATAATCATCATTGATAGCAACTTTGTTCTCATAATCAATTGGAACCTCTTCCGAAATAGTGGATTCATCACTAAATAAAGTCATGACCTTTCCAAACCCACTTTCATAATTATAACAATAGGATTCAACACCCTCCAAAATAGTGATCATTACTTACTAAAGTTGACACTCTTCCAAACCCACTTTCATCAATATAATCATCATAAATAGGAGGCATGCTATCCTCAAAATAAGTATTCTCATCAAAACTTAGGGGGCTAAAAATATCATATTCATCAAACATAGCATCCCCAAGCTTGTGCCTTTGCATATCATTAGCATCATGGATATTCAAAGAATTCACACTAACAACATTGAAAACATGCTCATCACTGAAATATTTAGACATTTTAATGCATTCTTTTTTAAACACCTTGGCACAATTTTTTGATCCATCATTTTCAAGAAGGACATGATAAAGTTGAAGCATATGAAGCAACCTCAATTCCATTCTTTTGTAGTTTTATTTTATAAACTAAACTAGTAATAAAACAAGAAACTAAAAGATTTGATTGCAAGATCTAAATATATACCTTCAAGCACTAACCTCCCCGGCAACAACGCCAAAAAATAGCTTGATGTCTACTACGCAACCTTCTTCTTGTAGACGTTGTTGGGCCTCCAAGTGCAGAGGTTTGTAGGACAGTAGCAAATTTCCCTCAAGTGGATGACCTAAGGTTTATCAGTCCGTGGGAGGCGTAGGATGAAGATGTCTCTCTCAAACAACCCTGCAACCAAATAAGAAAGTGTCTCTTGTGTCCCCAACACACCCAATACAATGGTAAATTGTATAGGTGCACTAGTTCGGCGAAGAGATGGTGATACAAGTGCAATATGGATGGTAGATATAGGTTCTTGTAATCTGAAAATATAAAAACAGCAAGGTAACTAATGATAAAAGTGCGTGAAAACGTTATTGCAATGCTTCAAACAAGGCCTAGGGTTCATAATTTCACTAGTGCAAGTTCCCTCAACAATAATAACATAATTGGATCATTTAACAATCCCTCAACCTGCAACAAAGAGTCACTCCAAAGTCACTAATAGCGGAGAACAAATGAAGAGATTATTGTAGGGTACAAAACCACCTCAAAGTTATTCTTTCCGATCAATCCATTGGGCTATCCCTATAAGTGTCACAAACAACCCTAGTGTTCGTAGTATATTAACACCTTAAGACACACATCAACCAAAACCCTAATGTCACCTAGATACTCCAATGTCACCTCAAGTATCCGCGGGTTTGATTATACGATATACATCACACAATCTCAGATTCATCTATTCAAACCAACACAAAGAACTTCGAAGAGTGCCCCAAAGTTTCTACCAGAGAGTCAAGACGAAAATGTGTGCCAACCCCTATGAATAAGTTCACAAGGTCACAAAACCCGCAAGTTGATCACCAAAACATACATCAAGTGAATCAATAGAATACCCCATTGTCACCATGGGTATGCAACGCAAGACATACATCAAGTGTTCTCAAATCCTTAAAGACTCAATCCGATAAGATAACTTCAAAGGGAAAACTCAATCCATTACAAGAGAGTGGAGGGGGAGAAACATCATAAGATCCAACTATAGTAGCAAAGCTCGCGGTACATCAAGATCGTGCCAAATCAAGAACATGAGAGAGAGAGAGATCAAACACATAGCTGCTGGTACATACCCTCAGCCCCGAGGGTGAACTACTCCCTCCTTGTCATGGAGAGCGCCGGGATGATGAAGATGGCCACCGGTGATGTATTCCCCCTCTGGCAGGGCGTCGGAACAGGGTCTCAATTGGTTTTTTGTGGCTACAAAGGCTTGCGGCGCTGGAACTCCCGATCTTGGTTTTGTTCTAGAAGTTTGGGGATTTATAGGAGGGGTTGGTGTTGGTTTCACGTCAGGGGGCCCCACAGGGAGTCCACGAGGTAGGGGGCCCACGAGACTCTTCTCCGATAGATTTTCGTTCCAATATTTTTTTATATTTTCCAAAAATATTCTCCGTTGATTTTCAGCGCATTCCGGGAACTTTTATTTCTGCACAAAAACAACACAACGGTAGTTCCGCTGAAAATATCGTCAGTCCGGGTTAGTTCTAGGGATAATTGTATTCATGCCACTAGTTGTGTCCCACTCGACTGATTTGCCCCTAGTTTTTGCAAACCCTTGATTTTGCCCAAGTCCATTTGCTCCTCATATGTTTTTGCCCTTTCGTCACGTTTCTGTCCAGTTAGTGTCGTTTGACCATGCGTTGACTGTCTTTGGACTTTTCTCCAGACCATTTTGCCCCTGCTTTCTCACTATGATCCGCCGCCGCTCGACGTCGCACGCCGCCGCCGTTACGCCTTGGAACCGCCCCCGCCGTCGTTGCTCGTCGCCTCCCCAACCCCGTCATCGGACCATGCCGCTTGGCCCCGCTCCATCCCGTGCTGCTCAGTCCCGCTCCGTCCCGCGCCTCTCAGCGCTGCCATCGTAGCTCGCGCGCCCCGCGCCCGCTGCCTCCTCCCCTGCGCTTGCTGCCTCCTCCACCGCGCCGCTGCCTCCTCCCCCGCGCCCCCTGCCCCCTCCCCCGCACCACTGCCTCCTCCCCCCGCTGCTCACCGCCCACCGCCGCGCGTGCTCTGCCCTGCTCGCCCCTGCGGGCCGCCGTCGTAGCTCGTGTGCCCCGTGCCACTGCCTTCTTCCCCGCCACTGCTCGCCGCCCCGCGCCCGCTGCCTCCTCCCCTGCGCCGCGCCTGGGTCGCGTGCCCGGCACACTCCCGCCGCATCCAGCCGGCCCCTCCCTCTGTGCGCCCTCCCTGCCTCGCCTACGCCCGCTGGTGACCTCGCCGGAGGCCGCGTCGGGCCACCGGAGGCCGAGCCCCCCTGGTGCCCGTATGTGGGCACAAGCCACATAGTGGCTGGGTATGCCACTTACAGGTGGGCCCATCCCCTATTTTAAAAGAAAATGAAAATGAAATAATAATAGGAAAATTATAATAAATAAGATAATTAGGAAATAAATTAATTGCTTAATTATAAGATTTTGCACCAGGAACTGTGTGGTGAGAGAGTGATAAAGCATGGGCAAAATGGTCTAGAGAAAAGTCCAAAGATGGTCAATGCATGGTCAAATGGCACTAACTGGACGGAAACATGACGGAAGGGCAAAAACATAAGAGGAGCAAACGGACTTGGGAAAAACCAAGGATTTTCAAAACCTAGGGGCAAATCAGTCGAGTTGGACAACTAGTGGCATGAATACAATTATCCTTTAGTTCTAATCAAATCATACCAAAATCATGTAAAAATATTATAAACATGGCATGAATACATTAAAAATTATAGATACGTTGGAGATGTATCACTAATTGTATTTGGCAACTAACTCATCTCCAGTGGGTGAAGAGGTAAGAAAGCTTAGCCACGAATCAGCTTTCGCTTAAGTTAAAAAAACAATCTGAGTGGGGATCTATTCCACACTCGGAGGCTTAGCTGTGAATCGGCTTTCGCCTAAGTTAAAAAACAATCCGAGTGGGGATCTGTTCCACACTCGAAGGCTTAGCCGCGAACTAGCTTTTGCCTAAGTTAAAAAACAATCCGAGTGAGGATCTAATCCGCACTTGGGGGCTTAGCCGCGTACTAGCTTTTGCGTAAGTTAAAAAACAATCCGAATGAGGATCTGTTCCACACTCAGGGGCTTAGCCGCGAACCAGCTTTCACCTAAGTTAAAAAACAATCCGAGTGAGGATTCCAAAAAATGGAGGAAACGGCCTTCTATTCGACTGTGTACGATCGAAATGGGGCCCTGTTCATCGGGAAGGGTCTGGTGTACCGCAAAACGTAGGAAACAAACTTCTCTTCGAGTGCCTACGGTCGAAACGAGGTGTTGTTGATCGGGAGGGGTGTGGCGTACCGCAAAACAGAGGCAACGGACTTGTGTTAGAGCGCCTATGGTCGAAACGGGGTCCTATTCATTGGGAGGGGTGTGGCATACCACAAAACGGGACTCCACGGCCTACTGTTCATCCACCGTGTACTTCCTCCCTCTAGCCTCCATGGGCTACTGTTCATCCACCGTCGCTTCCTCTAGCCTCCACCTGCTACTGTTCATCCACCGTCGACTTCCTCCTACCTCCACTAGCTACTGTTCATGCACGAGGTCCTGTTCATCCAGCCTCCACAAGCTACTGTTCAACCATCCCTCCACGGGGTCCTGTTCATCCACCCTTCACTGGCTACTGTTCAACTAGCCCTCCACGGGGTCATGTTCGTTCACCCCAACTAGCTCGATCGGGTGGTGTGTGGCGGCCTCCTCTCGATCGGGATCCTGTTCATCCAGCGGCAACGGCCTCTACTACCACAGGGTCCTGTTCATCCAACCCCCATCGGGAACTATTCATCCAACCCCCATCGGGAACTATTCATCCAACCCCCAACAATGGTCACCGTTCATCAAGAGGCAGCAGCAGGTTCGATCGGCTTCACTTAGCAGCAGTAGCGAAAAAATCGCTCGAGTTCAGTTAACAGCCAAGGGATCGGTTGCTCAGGTTCAGTAACATAGCGAGTGAAATCGCTCGGGTTCAATAAGTGAATGCCTCGCTCGGGTTCAGTTAGAGCCCAACGCCTCACACACACACACACGTACGTGTACTAGTGAAACGCGCAAACCTCCGTGCATCGCTCGGCCCCGACCACCGTAACAGGGAACTCCCCGATTTTTTCCTCGCCCTCACTTCTACCATGATTTTTTCCGTCATGGACACCCCCAAAGAATGTCATGCAGCTGCGTCCCCAGCCCGCCCAAGACGAAAAACCCATTTTCTATCATGATTTTTTGTCATAGAAGTAGGAGCCCATCACATCTATGATGATACGTGCTTTTGTCACAATTGTCGTCATAGAAGTGTCATAAGCATGACAGGAAAAAAATTCACTCGGCCAAAAATGTCACGAATGTCTCTTTTTTTATAGTGTTTTTGGCTTCCATTATTAGTCTCTGTCACCGCACTCTATTCCACCCGTAGTGCTATGTCAATGGCTCACACTCATGTATTGAGTGGAGTTGAAAATGTTGAAGTGCATTAAAAAGTATGATTCAGTTGCTTGGTTTGAAACCGGGGTGCTTATGATTTCTCTTAATGCGGTAATAGCAGAGTCATGCCATGCTTACATAATTCAATGAGTAGGGATAACATTCGTTAAGCATCGTATATTTTGAAAAAGTAATGATTATGTTCTTGTATTCATGGATATTATTATGTTAATATCAATTACTTCATCGTTTCTCAATATTTATGCCGTAAAGACATTACCTGATAGACATGTTAGGTAGCATTCAACATCAAAAATTATGTTTATCATTTACCTACTCGAGCACGAGCAGGAATTAAGTTTGGGGATGTTGATACGTCTCCAACATATCTATATTTTTTTATTGTTTCATGCTATTATATTACTAATCTTAGATACTTTATATGCAATTTTATATCATTTTTTGGGACTAATCTATTAACTCGGTGCCTAGTGCAGTTGTTGTTTTCTGCTTGCTTTTGGTTTTACAAGAAATATATACCAAACGGAGTCCAACGCTACAAAACTTTTTGACCATTTTTTTCTGGACCTAAGAGACCCTTGAAGCTTCGGGGGAGGACCAGAAGACCTATGACGAGACGGCAAGGAAACAAGGCGCACCCAGGGGGTAGGCGCGCCGTGATGCCTTGTGGGCCCCATATGGCTCCGTCTGACCTAATTTCAGCGCTATAAATTTCTAAATATTCCAAAAAAACAGAGAGCCACACGAAATAATTTTTCCGCCATCCCAAGCTTCTATTCTTCCGCGATCCCATCTGGAGGCCTTTACCGGTACTCTTTCAAAGGGGGAATCAATCACGAAGGGCTTCTACATCAACCTTGTTACCCTTCTGATGATATGTGAGTAGTTCACCACAGACCTACGGGTCCATATTGATTATCTAGATCTCTCTCTCTCTCTCTCTCTCTCTCTCTCTCTCTCTCGCGCGCGCGCTCTCTCTCTGATCTTCAATACAATGTTCTTCTCGGAGTTCTATTCGATTTCATCTTCTCTTGTGGTGTTCTTGTTGGGATCCGATGAATTGTGACTTTATGATCAGATTATTTACTGAAAGTAATTGAGTCTTTTTGGAACTTTATTATGCATGATTATTATAACTTTGTATTTCTCTCTGATCTATCCGTTTGGTTTGACCAACTAGATTGTTTTATCTTCAGTGGGAAGTGCTTTGTAGTAGGTTCAATCTTGCGGTGTCCTCACCTTGTGACAGAAGGGGTAGCAAGGCATGTATTTGTATTACTAATACTAAGGGTAAAGCGAAGTGGTTCAATATTATTGCTTGGTTTTATTCTGTCTACATTATGTCATCATACTTCATGTATTACTATGTTTGTCATGAACTTAATACATAGAGAGGCAAGCATAGAAGTGCTCTTGAAGTGGAGTAATAGTAGTACATGCAGAATTGTTTATTGTTGTTTTCTGCTTGTTTTTGGTTTTACAAAAAATCTATACCAACCGGAGTCCAAACGGTAAGAAACTTTTTGACAATTTTTTTCTGGACATAAGAGACACTAGAAGCTTCAGGGGAGGACCAGAAGACCTACGAGGAGACGACAAGGAAACAGGGCGCGCCCAGGGGGTAGGCACGCCCTGATGCCTTGTGGGGCCCATGTGGCCCCGTCTGACCTAATTCCAACGCTATAAATTAACAAATATTCCAAAAAACCGAGAGAGCCACACGAAAGAATTTTTCCGCCACCGCAAGCTTCTATTCTTCTGCGATCCCATCTGGAGGCCTTCTTTGGTACTCTTCTGGAGGGGGAATCGATAACGGAGGGCTTCTACATCAAACTTGCTGCCCTTTCGATTATGTGTGAGTAGTTCACCACAGACCTACGAGTCCATAGTGATTAACTAGATGGGTCTCTCTCTCTCTCTTTGATCTTCAATACAATGTTCTCCTCGGAGTTCTACTTAATGTAATCTTCTTTTGTGGTGTGTTTTTTGGGATCCGATTAATTATGAGCTTATGAACAAATTATTGATAGTAACTGAGTCTTTTCAGAAATTTATTATGCATGATTATTATAACTTTGTATTTCTCTCCGATCTATCCGTTTGGTTTGACCAACTAGATTGGTTTATCTTTGATGGGAGAGGTGCTTTGTAGTAGGTTCAATCTTGCGGTGTCCTCACCTTGTGATAGAAGGGGTAGCGAGACACGTATTTGTATTGTTGCTACTAAGGGAAAACAACGTGGTTCAATACTATTGCTTGGTTTTATTCTGTCTACATTATGTCATCATACTTCATGCATTGCTCTGCTTGTCATGAACTTAATACGTAGAGAGGCAAGCATAGAAGTGCTCTCAAAGTGGAGTAGTAGTAGTAGATGCAGAATTGTTTGTTGTTGTTTTCTACTTGTTTTTCGTTTTTACAGAAAATCTATACCAAACGGAGTCCAAACGCTACGAAACCTTTTGACAATTTTTTTCTAGACATAAGAGACCGTAGAAGCTTCGGGGGAGGATCAAAAGACCTACGAGGAGACGGCAAGGAAATAGGGCACGCCATGATGCCTTGTGTGCCCCATGTCGCTCCATCTGGCCTAATTCCAGCGCTATAAATTCCCAAATATTCCAAAACCTCCAGAGAGCCACACGAAAGAATTTTTGCGCCACCTCAAGCTTCTATTCTTCCCTGATCCCATCTGGAGGCCTTTCTGGTACTCTTTTGGAGGGGGAATCGATCATGGAGGGCTTCTACATCAACCTTGTTAAGGAAATATGCCCTAGAGGCAATAATAAAGTTATTATTTATTTCCTTATATCATGATAAATGTTTATTATTCATGCTAGAATTGTATTAACCGGAAACATAATACATGTGTGAATACATAGACAAACATAATGTCACTAGTATGCCTCTACTTGACTAGCTCATTAATCAAAGATGGTTATGTTTCCTAACCATAGACATGAGTTGTCATTTGATTAACGGGATCACATCATTAGGAGAATTATGCGATTGACTTGACCCATTCCGTTAGCTTAGCGCTTGATCGTTTAGTATGTTGCTATTTCTTTCTTCATGACTTATACATGTTCCTACAACTATGAGATTATGCAACTCCTGTTTACCGGAGGAACACTTTGTGTGCTACCAAACATCACAACGTAACTGGGTGATTATAAAGGAGCTCTACAGGTGTCTCCAAAGGTACATGTTGAGTTGGCGTATTTCGAGATTAGGTTTTGTCACTCCGATTGTCGGAGAGGTATCTCTGGGCCCTCTCGGTAATGCACATCACTATAAGCCTTGCAAGCAATGTATCTAATGAGTTAGTTACGGAATGATGCATTACATAACGAGTAAAGAGACTTGCCGGTAACGAGATTGAACTAGGTATTGGGATATCGACGATCGAATCTTGGGCAAGTAACATACCGATGACAAAGGGAACATCGTATGTTGTTATGCGGTTTGACTGATAAAGATCTTCGTAGAATATGTAGGAGCCAACATGAGCATCTAGGTTCCGCTATTGGTTATTGACCGGAGACGTGTCTCGGTCATGTCTACATAGTTCTCGAACCCGTAGGGTCCGCACGCTTAAAGTTTCAATGACGGTTATATTATGAGTTTATGAGTTTTGATGTACCGAAGGTTGTTCGGAGTCCCGAATGTGATCACGGACATGACGAGGAGTCTCGAACTAGTCGAGACATGAAGATTGATATATTGGAAGCCTATATTTGGATATCGGAAGTGTTCCGGGTGAAATCGGGATTTTACCGGAGTACCGAGGGGTTACCAGAACCCCCCGGGGACTTAATGGGTCATAGTGGGCCTTAGTGGAGAAGAGGAGAGGCGGCCAGGTCAGGGCCGCGCGCCCCTTCCCCCTAGTCCGAATAGGAAAATGAGAGGGGGGCGACGCCCCCCCCCTTTCCTTCCTCTCTCTCCCTCCTCTTTCCCCCCTTCTCCTAATCCAACAAGGAAGGGAGGGAGTCCTACTCCCGGTGGGAGTAGGACTCCTCCTGGCCGGCTGCCCCCTCCCCCTTGCTCCTTTATATACGAAGGCAGGGGGCACCTCTAGACACAACAACAACAGATCATTGATCTCTTAGCCGTGTGCGGTGCCCCCCTCCACCATAGTCCTCCTCGATAATATTGTAGTGGTGCTTAAGCGAAGCCCTGCGACGGTAGAACATCATCATCATCACCACGCTGTCGTGCTGATGGAACTCTCCCTCGACACTTGGCTGGATCGGAGTTCGAGGGACATCATTGAGCTGAACGTGTGCTAGAACTCGGAGGTGTTGTACTTTCGGTGCTTGATCGGTCGAGCCATGAAGACGTACGACTACATCAACCGCGTTGTTCTAACGCTTCCGCTTTCGGTCTACGAGGGTACGTGGACAACACTCTCCCCTCTCGTTGCTATGCATCACCATGATCTTGCGTGTGCGTAGGAAAAATTTGAAATTACTACGTTCCCCAATACCTTGCTGCCCTTTCAATGATGTGCGAGTAGTTAACCGCAAACCTACATGTCCATAATAATTAGCTCTCTCTCTCTCTCTCTCTCTCTCTCTCTCTGATCTTTAATACAATGTTCTCCTCGAAGTTCTATTTGATGTAATCTTCTTTTGTGGTGTGTTTGTTGGGATCCGATGAATTGTGAGTTTATGATCAAATTGTGTATTGAAAGTAATTGAGTCTTTTTAGAACTTTATTATGCATGATTATTATAACTTTGTATTTCTCGCCGATCTATCCATTTGATTTGACCAACTAGATTGGTTTATCTTCAATGGGAGAGATGCTTTGTAGTAGGTTCAATCTTGTGGTGTCCTCGCCTCGTGACAGAAGGGGTAGCGAGACACGTATATGTATTGTTGCTACTAAGGGTAAAACGATGTGGTTCAATAATATTGCTTGGTTTTATTCCGTCTACATTATCTCATCATACTTCATGCATTACTCTATTTGTCATGAACTTAATACGTAGAGAGGCAAGCATAGAAGTGCTCTCAAAGTGGACTAATAGTAGTAGATGCAGAATTGTTTCAGTCTACTTGTCACAAACATAATACCTATATACATGATCATTCCCGTGAATAATATCATAACTATGCGCTTTTCTATCGATTGCTCAACAGGAATTTATCTACCCACCGAATCCTATATATTATTATGAGAGAGATTCCTCTAGTGAAATTGTTGGGAAATGTAGCATGCAATTTTAGAAAATTTCCTACGCTCACGCAAGATCTATCTAGGAGATGCATAGCAACAAGAGGGGGAGAGTGTGTCCACGTACCCTCGTAGACCGAAAGCGGAAGCGTTTGCTTAGCGCGGTTGATGTAGTTGAACGTCTTCTCGTTCCGACCGATTGAGTACCGAACGTACGACACCTGCGAGTTCTGCACACATTCAGCGCGATGACGACGAGGAGAGGGGGGCGGCGCCCCCCTTTCCTTCCTCTCTCTCCCTCCTCTTTCCCCCCTTCTCCTAATCCAACAAGGAAGGGAGGGAGTCCTACTCCCGGTGGGAGTAGGACTCCTCCTGGCGCGCCTCCTCCTGGCCGGCCGCCCCCTCCCCCCTTGCTCCTTTATATACGGGGGCAGGCTGCACCTCTACACACAACAACAATAGATCATTGATCTCTTAGCCGTGTGTGGTGCCCCCCTCCACCATAGTCCTCCTTGATAATATTGTAGCGGTGCTTAGGCGAAGCCCTGCGACGGTAGACCATCGTCATCATCACCACACCGTCATGCTGACGGAACTCTCCCTCGACACTCGGCTGGATCGGAGTTCGAGGGACGTCATTGAGCTGAACGTGTGCTAGAACTCGGAGGTGCCGTACTTTCGGTGCTTGATCGGTCGGGCCGTGAAGACGTACGACTACATCAACCGTGTTGTTCTAACGCTTCCGCTTTTGGTCTACGAGGGTACGTGGACAACACTCTCCCCTCTTGTTGCTATGCATCACCATGATCTTGCGTGTGCGTAGGAAAATTTTGAAATTACTATGTTCCCCAACGGTGGTATCAGAGCCAGGTTTTATGCGTAGATGTTATATGCACGACTAGAACACAAGTGAGTTGTGGGTGATACAAGTCATACTGCTTACCAGCGTGTCATACTTTGGTTCGGCGGTATTGTTGGATGAAGCGGCCCGGACTGACATTACGCGTACGCTTGCGCAAGACTGGTTCTACCGACGTGCTTTGCACACAGGTGGCTGGCGGGTGTCTGTTTCTCCAACTTTAGTTGAACCGAGTACGGCTACGCCCGGTCCTTGAGAAGGTTAAAACAACACTAACTTGACGAACTATCGTTGTGGTTTTGATGCGTAGGTAAGAACGGTTCTTGCTCAGCCCGTAGCAGCCACGTAAAACTTGCAACAACAAAGTAGAGGGCGTCTAACTTGTTTTTGCAGGGCATGTTGTGATGTGATATGGTCAAGACGTGATGCTATATTTTATTGTATGAGATGATCATGTTTTGTAACCGAGTTATCGGCAACTGGCAGGAGCCATATGGTTGTCGCTTTATTGTATGCAATGCAATCGCCCTGTAATTACTTTACTTTATCACTAAGCGGTAGCGATAGTCATAGAAGCAATAGGTGGCGAAACGACAACGATGCTACGATGAAGATCAAGGTGTCGCGCCGGTGACGATGGTGATCATGACGGTGCTTCGGAGATGGAGATCACAAGCACAAGATGATGATGGCCATATCATATCACTTATATTGATTGCATGTGATGTTTATCCTTTATGCATCTTATTTTGCTTTGATTGACGGTAGCATTATAAGATTATATCTCACTAAATTTCAAGGTATAAGTGTTCTCCATGAGTATGCACCGTTGAGAAAGTTCTAAGTGCTGAGACACCACGTGATGATCGGGTGTGATAGGCTCTACGTTCAAATACAACGGGTGTAAAACAGTTGCACACGCAGAATACTCAGGTTAAACTTGACGAGCCTAGCATATACAGATATGGCCTCGGAACACTGAGACCGAAATGTCGATTGTGAATCATATAGTAGATATGATCAACATAGTGATGTTCACCATTGAAAACTAATCCATCTCACGTGATGATCAGACATGGTTTAGTTGATTTGGATCACATGATCACTTAGATGATTAGAGGGATGTCTGTCTAAGTGGGAGTTCTTTAGTAATATGATTAATTGAACTTAAATTTATCATGAACTTAGTACCTGATAGTATTTTGCTTGTCTATGTTTGTTGTAGATAGATAGCTCATGTTGTTGTTCCGTTGAATTTTAATGTGTTCCTTGAGAAAGCTAAGTTGAAAGATGATGGTAGCAATTACACGGACTGGGTCCGTAACTTGAGGATTATCCTCATTGCTGCACAGAAGAATTACGTCCTGGAAGCACCGCTGGGTGCCAGGCCTGCTGCAGATGCAACTGACGATGTTAAGAATGTCTGGTAGAGCAAAGCTGATGACTACTCGATAGTTCAGTGTGACATGCTTTACGGCTTAGAACCGGGACTTCAACGACGTTTTGAACGCCATGGAGCATATGAGATGTTCCAGGAGTTGAAGTTAATATTTCAAGCAAATGCCCGGGTTGAGAGATATGAAGTCTCCAATAAGTTCTATAGCTGCAAGATGGAAGAGAATAGTTCTATCAGTGAACATATACTCAAAATGTCTGGGTATAATAATCACTTGATTCAACTGGGAGTTAATCTTCCTGATGATAGTGTCATTGACAGAATTCTTCAATCACTGCCACCAAGCTACAAGAGCTTCGTGATGAACTATAATATGCAAGGGATGGACAAGACTATTCCCGAGCTCTTCGCAATGCTAAAAGGCTACGGAGGTAGAAATCAAGAAGGAGCATCAAGTGTTGATGGTCAATAAGACCACCAGTTTCAAGAAAAAGGGTAAAGGGAAGAAGAAGGGGAACTTCAAGAATAACAGCAAACAAGTTGCTGCTCAAGAGAAGAAACCCAAATCTGGACCTAAGCCTGAGACTGAGTGCTTCTACTGCAAACAGACTGGTCACTGGAAGTGGAACTGCCCCAAGTATTTGGCGGATAAGAAGGATCGCAAGGTGAACAAAGGTATATGTGATATACATGTTATTGATGTGTACCTTACTAATGCTCGCAATAGCACCTGGGTATTTGATACTGGTTCTGTTGCTAATATTTGCAACTCGAAACAGGGACTACGGATCAAGCGAAGATTGACTAAGGACGAGGTGACGATGCGCGTGGGAAATGGTTCCAAAGTCGATGTGATCGCGGTCGGCACCTACCTCTACATCTACCTTCGGGATTAGTTTTAGACCTGAATAAGTGTTATTTGGTGCCAGCGTTGAGCATGAACATTATATCTGGATCTTGTTTGATGCGAGACGGTTATTCATTTAAATCAGAGAATAATTGTTGTTCTATTTATATGAGTAATATCTTTTATGATCATGCACCCTTGAAGAGTGGTCTATTTTTATTAAATCTCGATAGTAGTGATACACATATTCATAATGTTGAAGCCAAAAGATGCAGAGTTGATAATGATAGTGGAACTTATTTGTGGCACAGCCGTTTGGGTCATATTGGTGTAAAGCGCATGAAGAAACTCCATATTGATGGACTTCTGGAATCACTTGATTATGAATCACTTGGTACTTGCGAACCGTGCCTCATGGGCAAGATGACTAAAACGCCGTTCTCCGGAACTATGGAGCGAGCAACTAATTGGTTGGAAATCATACATACTGATGTGTGTGGTCCAATGAATATTGAGGCTCGCGGCGGGTATCGTTATTTTCTCACCTTCACTGATGATTTGAGCAGATATGGGTATATCTACTTAATGAAACACAAGTCTGAAACATTTGAAAAGTTCAAAGAATTTCAGAGTGAAGTGGAAAACCATCATAACAAAAAAATAAAGTTTCTACTATCTGATCGTGGAGGAGAATATTTGAGTTACGAGTTTGGTTTACATTTGAAACAATGCGGAATAGTTTCTTAACTCACGCCACCCGGAACACCACAACGTAATGGTGTGTCCGAACGTCATAATCGTACTTTACTAGATATGGTGTGATCTATGATGTCTCTTACTGATTTACCGCTATCGTTTTGGGGTTATGCTCTAGAGACGGCTGCATTCACGTTAAATAGGGCACCATCAAAATCCGTTGAGACGACGCCTTATGAACTATGGTTTGGCAAGAAACCAAAGTTGTCGTTTCTTAAAGTTTGGGGCTCCGATGCTTATGTGAAGAAACTTCAACCAGATAAGCTAGAACCCAAATCGGAGAAATGTGTCTTCATAGAATACCCAAAAGAGACTATTGTGTACACATTCTATCACAGATCTGAAGGCAAGACTTTTGTTGCTAAATTCAGATCCTTTCTAGAAAAGGAGTTTCTCTCGAAAGAAGTGAGTGGGAGGAAAGTAGAACTAGATGAGGTAACTGTACCTGCTCCCTTATTGGAAAATAGTTCATCACAGAAACTGGTTCCTGTGACGACTACACCAATCAGTGAGGAAGCTAATGATATTGATCATGAAACTTCAGATCAAGTTACCACAGAACCTCGTAGGTCAACCAGAGTAAGATCCACTCCAGAGTGGTACGGTAATCCTATTCTGGAAGTCATGTTACTTGACCATGGCGAACCTACGAACTATGAGGAAGCGATGATGAGCCCAGATTCCGCAAAATGGCTAGAGGCCATGAAATCTGAGATGGGATCCATGTATGAGAACAAAGTATGGACTTTGGTTGACTTGCCCGATGATCGGCAAGCCATCGAGAATAAATGGATCTTCAAGAAGAAGGTTGATGCTGATGGTAATGTAACTGTTTACAAAGCTCGACTTGTTGCGAAAGGTTTTCGACAAGTTCAAGGAGTTGACTACAATGAGACTTTCTCACCCGTAGCGATGCTTAAGTCTGTCCGAATCATGTTAGCAATTGCCGCATTTTATGATTATGAAATATGGCAAATGGATGTAAAAACTGCATTCCTGAATGGATTTCTGGAAGAAGAGTTGTATATGATGCAACCAGAAGGTTTTGTCGATCCAAAAGGTGCTAACAAAGTGTGCAAGCTCCAGCGATCCATTTATGGACTGGTGCAAGCCTCTTGGAGTTGGAATAAACGCTTTGATAGTGTGATCAAAGCATATGGTTTTATACAGACTTTTGGAGAAGCCTGTATTTACAAGAAAGTGAGTGGGAGCTCTGTAGCATTTCTGATATTATATGTAGACGACATATTGTTAATTGGAAATGATATAGAATTTCTGGATAGCATAAAAGGATACTTGAATAAAAGTTTTTCAATGAAAGACCTCGGTGAAGCTGCTTACATATTAGGCATCAAGATTTATAGAGATAGATCAAGACGCTTAATTGGACTTTCACAAAGCACATACCTTGATAAAGTTTTGAAAAAGTTCAAAATGGATCAAGCAAAGAAAGGGTTCTTGCCTGTATTACAAGGTGTGAAGTTGAGTCAGACTCAATGCCCGACCACAGTAGAAGATAGAGAGAAAATGAAAGATGTTCCCTATGCTTCAGCCATAGGCTCTATCATGTATGCAATGCTGTGTACCAGACCTGATGTATGCTTAGCAATAAGTTTAGCAGGGAGGTACCAAAGTAATCCAGGAGTGGATCACTGGACAGCGGTCAAGAATATCCTGAAATACCTAAAAAGGACTAAGGATATGTTTCTCGTTTATGGAGGTGACAAAGAGCTAATCGTAAATGGTTACGTCGATGCAAGCTTTGACACTGATCCGGACGATTGTAAATCGCAAACCGGATACGTGTTTATAATGAACGGTTGAGCTGTCAGTTGGTGCAGTTCTAAACAAAGCATCATGGCAGGATCTACATGCGAAGCGGAGTACATAGCTGCTTCGGAAGCAGCAAATGAAGGAGTCTAGATGAAGGAGTTCATATCCGATCTAGGTGTCATACCTAGTGCATCAGGACCAATGAAGATCTTCTGTGACAATACTGGTGCAATTGCCTTGGGAAAGGAATCCAGATTTCACAAGAGGGCCAAGCACATCAAGAGACGCTTCAATTCCATCCGGGACCAAGTCCAGGTGGGAGACATAGAGATTTGCAAGATACATACGGATCTGAATGTTGCAGACCCGTTGACTAAGCCTCTTCCACGAGCAAAACATGATCAGCACCAAGGCTCCATGGGTGTTAGAATCATTACTGTGTAATCTAGATTATTGACTCTAGTGCAAGTGGGAGACTGAAGGAAATATGCCCTAGAGGCAATAATAAAGTTATTATTTATTTCCTTATATCATCATAAATGTTTATAATTCATGCTAGAATTGTATTGACCGGAAACATAATACATGTGTGAATACATAGACAAACATAATGTCACTAGTATGCATCTACTTGACTAGCTCATTAATCAAAGATGGTTATGTTTACTGACCATAGACATGAGTTGTCATTTGATTAATGGGATCACATCATTAGGAGAATGATGTGATTGACTTGACCCATTCTGTTAGCTTAGCACTTGATCGTTTAGTATGTTGCTATTGCTTTCTTCATGACTTATACATGTTCCTACAACTATGAGATTATGCAACTCCCGTTTACCAGAGTAACACTTTGTGTGCTACCAAACGTCACAATGTAACTGGGTGATTATAAAGGAGTTCTACAGGTGTCTCCAAAGGTACATGTTGAGTTGGCGTATTTCGAGATTAGGTTTTGTCACTCCGATTGTTGGAGAGGTGTCTTTGGGCCCTCTCGGTAATGCACATTACTATAAGCCTTGCAAGCAATGTAGCTAATGAGTTAGTTATGGAATGATGCATTACATAACGAGTAAAGAGACTTGCCGGTAACGAGATTGAACTATTGGGATACCGACGATCGAATCTCGGGCAAGTAACATACCGATGACAAAGGGAACAACGTATGTTGTTATGCGGTTTGATCGATAAAGATCATCATAGAATATGTAGGATCCAACATGAGCATCCAGGTTCCGCTATTGGTTATTGACTGGAGACGTGTCTCGGTCATGTCTACATAGTTCTCGAACCCGTAGGGTCCGCACGCTTAAAGTTTCAATGACGGTTATATTATGAGTTTATGAGTTTTGATGTACCGAAGGTTGTTTGGAGTCCCGGATCTGATCACGAACATGACGAGGAGTCTCGAAATGGTCGAGACATGAATATTGATATATTGGAAGCCTATATTTGGATATCGGAAGTGTTCCGGGTGAAATCGGGATTTTACCGGAGTACCGAGGGGTTACCGGAACCCCCCGGGGACTTAATGGGCCGTAGTGGGCCTTAGTGGAGAAGAGGAGAGGCGGCCAGGTCAGGGCCGCGTGCCCCTCCCCCTAGTCCGAATAGGACAAGGAGAGGGGGGCGACGCCCCCCTTTCCTTCCTCTCTCTCCCTCCTCTTTCCCCCCTTCTCCTAATCCAACAAGGAAGGGAGGGAGTCCTACTCCCGGTGGGAGTAGGACTCCTCCTGGCGCACCTCCTCCTGGCCGGCCGCCCCCTCCCCCCTTGCTCCTTTATATACGTGGGCAGGGGGGCACCTCTAGACACAACAACAACAACAACAGATCATTGATCTCTTAGCCGTGTGCGGTGCCCCCCTCCACCATAGTCCTCCTTGATAATATTGTAGCGGTGCATAGGCGAAGCCCTGCGACGGTAGAACATCATCATCATCACCACGCTGTCGTGCTGACGGAACTCTCCCTCGACACTCGGCTGGATCGGAGATCGAGGGATGTCATTGAGCTGAACGTGTGCTAGAACTCGGAGGTGTCGTACTTTCGGTGCTTGATCGGTCGAGCCGTGAAGACGTACGACTACATCAACCGCGTTGTTCTAACGTTTCCGCTTTCGGTCTACGAGGGTGCATGGACAACACTCTCCCGTCTCGTTGCTATGCATCACCATGATCTTGCGTGTGCGTAGGAAAATTTTGAAATTACTACGTGCCCCAACACCTTGCTGCCCTTTCGATGATGTGCGAGTAGTTAACCGCAAACCTACATGTCCATAATGATTAGCTATCTCTCTCTCTCTCTCTCTCTCTCTCTCTCTCTCTCTCTAATCTTTAATACAATGTTCTCCTCGAAGTTCTATTTGATGTAATCTTCTTTTGTGGTGTGTTTGTTGGGATCCGATGAATTGTGAGTTTATGATCAAATTGTGTATTGAAAGTAATTGAGTCTTTTTAGAACTTTATTATGCATGATTATTATAACTTTGTATTTCTCTCCGATCTATCCATTTGGTTTGACCAACTAGATTGGTTTATCTTCAATGGGAGAGATGCTTTGTAGTAGGTTCAATCTTGTGGTGTCCTCGCCTCGTGACAGAAGGGTATCGAGACACGTATATGTATTTTTGCTACTAAGGGTAAAACGATGTAGTTCAATAATATTGCTTGGTTTTATTCCGTCTACATTATCTCATCATACTTCATGCATTACTCTATTTGTCATGAACTTAATACGTAGAGAGGCAAGCATAGAAGTGCTCTCAAAGTGGAGTAATAGTAGTACATGCAGAATTGTTTCAGTCTACTTGTCACAAACGTAATACCTATATAAATGATCATTCCCGTGAATAATATCATAACTATGCACTTTTCTATCGATTGCTCAACAGGAATTTATCTACCCACCGAATCCTATATATTATTATGAGAGAGATGCCTCTAGTGAAATTGTAGGGAAATGTAGCATGCAATTTTAGAAAATTTCCTACGCTCACGCAAGATCTATCTAGGAGATGCATAGCAACAAGAGGGGGAGAGTGTGTCCACGTACCCTCGTAGACCGAAAGCGGAAGCGTTTGCTTAACGCGGTTGATGTAGTCAAACACCTTCTCGTTCCGACCGATTGAGTACCGAACGTACGACACCTGCGAGTTCTGCACACATTCAGCGCGATGACGTCCCTCGAGCTCTTGATCCAGCAGAGGGCCGAGGAAGTAGATGAGTTTCTTCAGCTTGACGGTGCGGTGACGGTGATGTGATCCGCGCAGGGCTTCGCCTAAGCACCGCGAGAATATGACCGAAGGCGTAAACTGTGGAGGGGGGCGCCGCAAACACCTTGGAACAATTGATGTGTGTTCTAGGCCCCCCTCCCCCTTATATAAAGAAGGGAGGGAGAGGAGGCTGGTCCTAGGCGCGCCCCCAAGTAGGAGGAGTCCTACTTGGGGTCCTAGTAGGATTCGCCTCCCTTCCTTTTACCGGAGGGGGAAAGGGGGAAGGAGAGAGGGGGGGAGAAGGAAAGGGGGGCGTCACCCCTTCCCCTTGTCCAATTCGGACTCCTCCCTGGTGGGGGGCGCGCCACCCCTTTGTGGGCTGGTGTACCTCCCTCCTATGGCCCATATCTCCCCCGGGGGGTTCCGGTAACCCACCCGGTACTCCGATATGTACCCGATACATTCCGAAAAACTTCCGGTGTCCGAATACTACCTTCCAAGATATGAATCTTTACCTCTCGGCCATTTCGAGACTCCTCATCATGTCCGTGATCTCATCGATACTCCGAACAACCTTCGGTCACCAAAACACATAACTCATATAATACATATCGTCATCGAACGTTAAGCGTGCGGACCCTACGGGTTTGAGAACTATGTAGACATGACCGAGACATCTCTCCGGTAAATAACCAATAGCTGAAACTGGATGCTCATATTGGTTTCCACATATTCTACGAAGATCTTTATCGGTCAAACCGCTATGACAACATACGTTATTCCCTTTGTCATCAGTATGTTACTTGACCGAGATTCGATCGTCGGTATCTTCATACCTAGTTCAATCTCGTTACCGGCAAGTCTCTTTACTCGTTCTGTAATGCATCATCCCGCAACTAACTCATTAGTCACATTGCTTGCAAGGCTTCATATGATGTGCATTATAGAGAGGGTCCAGAGATACCTCTCCGATACTCGGAGTGACAAATCCTAATCTCGATCTGTACCAACATAATAAACACCTTCAGAGATACCTGTAGAGCATCTTTATAATCACCCAGTTATGTTGTGATGTTTGATAGCACACAAGGCGTTCCTCCGGTATCCGGGAGTTGCATAATCTCATAGTCGAAGGAATATGTATTTGACATGAAGAAAACAATAGCAATAATACTGAACGATCAATATGCTATGCTAATGGATGGGTCTTGTCCATCACATCATTCTCCTAATGATGTGATCCTGTTCATCAAATGACAACACATGTCTATGGTTAGGAAACTTAACCATCTCTGCTTAACGAGCTAGTCTAGTAGAGGCTTACTAGGTACACGGTGTTTTGTCTATGTATCCACACATGTATCAAGTTTCCGGTTAATACAATTCTAGCATGAATAATAAATATTTATCATGATATAAGGAAATATAAAATAACAACTTTATTATTGCCTCTAGGGCATATTTCCTTCAAAAACTATGGCCCCATGTTCTATTTTAATCATATTACAAAAACAAAAACACCTTGCTGCAATTTTACTTCTTTTATTTTACTTTGAAATTTATCTATCTATCATTACCAGATTTAATCATTGCAAGTAACGAGTTCAAGGGGATTGACAACCCTCTTGCCCGCGTTGGGTGCAAGTATTTGCTCTGTCTGTAGGTACTACTCAATAGGCATTTGTGTGGTTCTCCTATTGATTCGATAACCTTGGTTTGTTGGAAATATGCCCTAGAGGCAATAATAAATGGTTATTATTATATTTCTTTGTTCATGATAATTGTCTTTTATTCATGCTATAATTGTGTTATCCGGAAATCGTAATACACGTGTGAATACATAGACCACAACAAGTCCACAGTGAGCCTCTAGTTGACTAGCTCGTTGATCAACAGATAGTCATGGTTTCTTGACTATGGGCATTGGATGTCATTGATAACGAGATCACATCATTAGGAGAATGATGTGATGGACAAGACCCAATTCTAAGCATAGCTCAAAGATCGTGTAGTTCGTTTAGCTAGAGCTTTTCAATTATCGAGTATCATTTCCTTAGACCATGAGATTGTGCAACTCCCGGATACAGTAGGAGTGCTTTGGGTGTGCCAAACATCACAACGTAACTGGGTGACTATAAAGGTACACTACGGGTATCTCCAAAAGTGTCTGTTGGGTTGGCACGAATCGAGACTAGGATTTGTCACTCCGTATGGGTATCTCTGGGCCCACTCGGTAATGCATCATCATAATGAGCTCAATGTGACCAAGTGTATGGTCACGGGATCATGCATTATGGTACGAGTAAAGTGACTTGCCGGTAACGAGACTAAATGAGGTATTGGGATACCGACGATCGAGTCTAGGTCAAGTAACGTACCGATTGACAAAGGGAATTGAATACGGGGTTGATTGAATCCTCGACATCGTGGTTCATCCGATGAGATCATCGAGGAGTATGTGGGAGCCAACATGGGTATCTAGATCCCGCTGTTGGTTATTGACCGGAGAGGAGTCTCGGTCATGTCTGCATGTCTCCCGAACCCGTAGGGTCTACACACTTAAGGTTCGGTGACGCTAGGGTTGTAGAGATATTAGTATGCAGCAAACCGAAAGTTGTTCGAAGTCCCGGATGAGATCCCGGACATCACGAGAAGTTCCGGAATGGTTCGGAGGTGAAGAATTATATATAGGAAGTGCTGTTTCGGCCATCGGGAGAGTTTTGGGGGTCACCGGTATTGTACCGGGACCACCGGAAGGGTCCCAGGGGTCCACCTAGTGGGGCCACCTATCCCGGAGGGCCCCATGGGAAGAAGTGGGAGGGGAACCAGCCCCTGGTGGGCTGGTGCGCCCCCCCCCCTTGGCCCCCCTGCGCCTAGGGTTGGGAACCCTAGGGGAGGGGGCGCCTCCACTTGCCTTGGGGGGCAAGTTCCCCCCTTGGCCGCGGCCCCCCCTAGGAGATCCCATATCCTAGGGCCGGCGCCCCCTGGGGACCCTATATAAGGAGGGGGGAGGGAGGGCAGCCGCACCCTTGCCCCTGGCGCCTCCCTTCCCCCTGCTACACCTCTCCCTCCCGCAGACGCTTGGCGAAGCCCTGCCGAAACCCTGCTGCATCCACCACCACACCGTCGTGCTGCTGGATCTTCATCAACCTCTCCTTCCCCCTTGCTGGATCAAGAAGGAGGAGACGTCACGCTGACCGTACGTGTGTTGAACACGGAGGTGCCGTCCGTTCGGCGCTAGGATCTCCGGTGATTTGGATCACGACGTGTACGACTCCCTCAACCCCGTTCTCTTGAACGCTTCCGCTCGCGATCTACAAGGGTATGTAGATGCACTCCCCTCTCTCGTTGCTGGATGAACTCATAGATTGATCTTGGTGAACGTAGGAAAATTTTTATTTTATGCAATGTTCCCCAACAGTGGCATCATGAGCTAGGTCTATGCGTAGTTCTCTTTGCACGAGTAGAACACAATTTGTTGTGGGCGTAGATGTTGTCAACTTTCTTGCCACTAATAGTCTTATTTTGCTTCAGCGGTATTGTGGGATGAAGCGGCCCGGACCAACCATACACGTACGCTTACGTGAGACAGGTTCCACCGACTGACATGCACTAGTTGCATAAGGTGGCTAGCGGGTGTCTGTCTCTCCCACTTTAGTTGGAGCGGATTCGATGAAAAGGGTCCTTATGAAGGGTAAATAGAAGTTGGCAAATCACGTTGTGGCTTGTACGTAGGTAAGAAAACGTTCTTGCTAAATCACCTATAGAAGCCACGTAAAAATTTGCAACAACAATTAGAGGACGTCTAACTTGTTTTTGCAGCAAGTGTTTTGTGATGTGATATGGCCAAAGTTGTGATGAATGATGAATGATATATATATGTGATGTATGAGATCATGTTCTTGTAATAGGAATCACGACTTGCATGTCGATGAGTATGACAACCGGCAGGAGCCATAGGAGTTGTCTTTATTTTTCTATGACCTGCGTGTCATTGAAGAACGCCATGTAAATTACTTTACTTTATTGCTAAATGCGTTAGCCATAGAAGTAGAAGTAGTCGTTGGCGTGACAACTTCATGAAGACACGATGATGGAGATCATGGTGTCATGCCGGTAACGAAGATGATCATGGAGCCCCGAAGATGGAGATCAAAGGAGATATATGATATTGGCCATATCATGTCACTATTATGATTGCATGCGATGTTTATCATGTTTTTCATCTTGTTTACTTAGAACGACGGTAGTAAGTAAGATGATCCCTCATAATAATTTCAAGAAAAGTGTTCCCCCTAACTGTGCACCGTTGCGAAGGTTCGTTGTTTCGAAGCACCACATGATGATCGGGTGTGATAGATCCTAACGATCGAATACAACGGGTGTAAGCTAGATTTATACACGCAATACACTTAGGTTGACTTGACGAGACTAGCATGTACAGACATGGCCTCGGAACATGGAAGACCGAAAGGTCGAGCATGAGTCATATAGTAGATACGATCAACATGAAGATGTTCACCGATGTTAGCTAGTCCGTCTCACGTGATGATCGGACACGACCTAGTTGACTCGGATCATGTTTCACTTAGATGACTAGAGGGATGTCTGTCTAAGTGGGAGTTCATAAATAATTTGATTAGATGAACTTAATTATCATGAACTTAGTCTAAAATCTTTACAATATGTCTTGTAGATCAAATGGCCAATGCTCATGTCCACCTGAACTTCAACGCGTTCCTAGAGAAAACCAAGCTGAAAGACGATGGCAGCAACTATACGGACTGGGTCCGGAACCTGAGGATCATCCTCATAGCTGCCAAGAAAGACTATGTCCTAGAAGCGCTGCTAGGTGAAGCACCAATCCCAGAGAACCAAGACGTTATGAACGCTTGGCAGTCTCGTGCTGATGATTACTCCCTCATTCAGTGCAGCATGCTTTACAGCTTAGAACCGGGGCTCCAAAAGCGTTTTGAGCAACACGGAGCATATGAGATGTTCGAGGAGCTGAAAATGGTTTTCCAAGCTCATGCCCGGGTCGAGAGATATGAAGTCTCTGACAAGTTCTTTAGCTGTAAGATGGAGGAAAACAGTTCTGTTAGTGAGCACATACTCAAGATGTCTGGGTTGCACAACCGCTTGACTCAGCTGGGAGTTAATCTCCCGGATGACGCGGTCATTGACAGTATTCTCCAGTCGCTCCCACCAAGCTACAAGAGCTTTGTGATGAACTTCAATATGCAGGGGATGGAAAAGACCATTCCTGAGGTATATTCAATGCTGAAATCAGCGGAGGTAGAGATCAAAAAGGAACATCAAGTGTTGATGGTGAATAAAACCACTAAGTTCAAGAAGGGCAAGGGTAAGAAGAACTTCAAGAAGGACGGCAAGGAAGTTGCCGCGCCTGGTAAGCCAGTTGCCAGGAAGAAGTCAAGCAATGGACTCGAGCCTGAGACTGAGTGCTTTTATTGCAAGGGAAGTGGTCACTGGAAGCGGAACTGCCCCAAGTACTTAGCGGACATGAAGGCCGGCAAAACCAAAGGTATATGTGATATACATGTAATTGATGTGTACCTTACCAGTGCTCGTAGTAGCTCCTGGGTATTTGATACCGGTGCGGTTGCTCATATTTGTAACTCAAAGCAGGAGCTGCGGAATAAGCGGAGACTGGCGAAGGACGAGGTGACGATGCGCGTCGGTAATGGTTCCAAGGTCGATGTGATCGCCGTCGGCACGCTACCTCTACATTTACCTACGGGATTAGTTTTGAACCTCAATAATTGTTATTTAGTACCAGCTTTGAGCATGAACATTATATCAGGAGCTCGTTTAATTCGAGATGGCTACTCATTTAAATCTGAGAATAATGGTTGTTCTATTTATATGAGTGATATGTTTTATGGTCATGCCCCGCTGGTGAATGGTTTATTCTTAATGAATCTCGAGCATAATGTTACACATATTCATAGTGTGAATACCAAAAGATGTAAAGTTGATAACGATGGTCCCATATACTTGTGGCACTGCCGCCTTGGTCACATCGGTGTCAAGCGCATGAAGAAGCTCCATGCTGATGGACTTTTAGAGTCTCTAGATTATGAATCATTTGACACATGCGAGCCATGCCTCATGGGCAAGATGACCAAGACTCCGTTCTCCGGAACAATGGAGCGAGCAACCAACTTGTTGGAAATCATACATACTGATGTGTGCGGTCCAATGAGCGTTGAGGCTCGCCGAGGATATCGTTATGTTCTCACTCTCACTGATGACTTGAGTAGATATGGGTATGTCTACTTGATGAAACACAAGTCTAAGACCTTTGAAAAGTTCAAGGAATTTCAGAATGAGGTAGAGAATCAACGTGACCGAAAGATAAAGTTCCTACGATCAGATCGTGGGGGAGAATATTTAAGTCACAAATTTGGTACGCACTTAAGGAAATGTGGAATCGTTTCACAACTCACGCCGCCTGGAACACCTCAGCGAAATGGTGTGTCCGAACATCGTAATCGCACTCTATTGGATATGGTGCGATCTATGATGTCACTTACTGATTTACCGCTATCATTTTGGGGATACGCTCTAGAGACAGCTACATTCACTTTAAATAGGGCACCGTCTAAATTCGTTTAGACGACACCGTATGAATTATGGTTTGGGAAGAAACTTAAGCTGTCGTTTCTAAAAGTTTGGGGATGCGATGATTATGTCAAGAAACTTCAACCTGAGAAGCTCGAACCCAAGTCGGAAAAATGTGTATTCATAGGATACCCTAAGGAAACCATAGGGTATACTTTCTACTTAAGATCTGAAGGAAATATCTTTGTTGCCAAGAACGGGTCCTTTCTGGAGAAAGAGTTTCTCTCGAAAGAATTAAGTGGGAGGAAAGTAGAGCTTGATGAAGTACTACCTCTTGAAACGGTGAGTAGCGCAACTCAGGAAAATGTTCCTGTGGTGCCTGCACCGACAAGAGAGGAAGTTAATGATGATGATCAAGATACTTCAGTTCAAGCTCCTACTGAACTTCGAAGGTCCACAAGGACACGTTCCGCACCAGAGTGGCACGGCAATCCTGTCTTGGAAATCATGTTGTTGGACAACGGTGAACCTTCGAACTATGAAGAAGCGATGGCGGGCCCAGATTCCAACAAATGGCTTGAAGCCATGCAATCCGAGATAGGATCCATGTATGAAAACAAAGTGTGGACTTTGACAGACTTGCCCGATGATCGGCGAGCGATAGAAAACAAATGGATCTTTAAGAAGAAGACGGGCGCAGATGGTAATGTCACCATATATAAAGCTCGACTTGTCGCTAAGGGTTATCGACAAGTTCAAGGGATTGACTACGATGAGACTTTCTCTCCCGTAGCGAAGCTGAAGTCCGTCCGAATCATGTTAGCAATTGCCGCATACTATGATTATGAGATATGGCAAATGGACGTCAAAACGGCTTTCCTTAATGGTCACCTTAAGGAAGAACTGTATATGATGCAGCCGGAAGGTTTTGTCGACCCTAAGAATGCTAACAAGGTATGCAAGCTCCAGCGCTCCATCTATGGGCTGGTGCAAGCATCTCGGAGTTGGAACATTTGCTTTAATTAGATGAGTAAAGCATTTGGGTTTATGCAGACTTATGGAGAAGCCTGCGTTTACAAGAAAGTGAGTGGGAGCTCTGTAGCATTTCTCATATTATATGTGGATGACATACTTTTGATGGGAAATGATATAGAACTTTTGGACAGCATAAAGGCCTACTTGAATAAGTGTTTTTCAATGAAGGACCTTGGAGAAGTTGCTTACATATTAGGCATCAAAATCTATAGAGATAGATCGAGAAGCCTCATAGGTCTTTCACAAAGTACATACCTTGATAAGATATTGAAGAAGTTCAATATGGATCAGTCCAAGAAGGGGTTCTTGCCTGTGTTGCAAGGTGTGAAATTGAGCTCGGCTCAATGCCCGACCACGGCAGAAGATAAAGAAGAGATGAGTGTCATCCCCTATGCCTCAGCCATAGGGTCTATCATGTATGCCATGACCTGTACCAGACCTGATATAAACCTTGCCGTAAGTTTGGTAGGAAGGTACCAAAGTAATCCCGGCAAGGAACACTGGACAGTGGTCACGAACATCCTTAAGTACCTGAAAAGGACCAAGGACATGTTTCTCGTATATGGAGGTGACGAAGAGCTTGTCGTAAAGGGTTACGTTGACGCTAGCTTCGACACAGATCTGGATGACTCTAAGTCACAAACCGGATACGTGTATATTTTGAATGGTGGGGCAGTAAGCTGGTGCAGTTGCAAGCAAAGCGTCGTGGTGGGATCTACATGTGAAGCGGAGTACATGGCAGCCTCGGAGGCAGCGCATGAAGCAATCTGGGTGAAGGAGTTCATCACCGACCTAGGAGTCATACCCAATGCGTCGGGGCCGGTCACACTCTTCTGTGACAACACTGGAGCTATTGCACTTGCCAAGGAGCCCAGGTTTCACAAGAAGACCAGGCACATCAAGCGTCGTTTCAACTCCATCCGTGAAAATGTTCAAGATGGAGACATAGATATTTGTAAAGTACATACGGACCTGAATGTAGCGGATCCGTTGACTAAACCTCTCCCTAGGGAAAAACATGATCAACACCAGAACGCAATGGGTGTTCGATACATCACAATGTAACTAGATTATTGACTCTAGTGCAAGTGGGAGACTGTTGGAAATATGCCCTAGAGGCAATAATAAATGGTTATTATTATATTTCTTTGTTCATGATAATTGTCTATTATTCATGCTATAACTATGTTATCCGGAAATCGTAATACACGTGTGAATACATAGACCACAACAAGTCCCTAGTGAGCCTCTAGTTGACTAGCTCGTTGATCAACAGATAGTCACGGTTTCCTGACTATGGGCATTGGATGTCATTGATAACGGGATCACATCATTAGGAGAATGATGTGATGGACAAGACCCAATTCTAAGCATAGCTCAAAGATCGTGTAGTTCGTTTAGCTAGAGCTTTTCAATTATCGAGTATCATTTCCTTAGACCATGAGATTGTGCAACTCCCGGATACAGTAGGAGTGCTTTGGGTGTGCCAAACATCACAACGTAACTGGGTGACTATAAAGGTACACTACGGGTATCTCCAAAAGTGTCTGTTGGGTTGGCACGAATCGAGACTAGGATTTGTCACTCCGTATGATGGAGAGGTATCTCTGGGCCCACTCGGTAATGCATCATCATAATGAGCTCAATATGACCAAGTGTCTGGTCACGGTATCATGCATTATGGTACGAGTAAAGTGACTTGCCGGTAACGAGACTAAACGAGGTATTGGGATACCGACGATCGAGTCTAGGGCAAGTAACGTACCGATTGACAAAGGGAATTGAATACGGGGTTGATTGAATCCTCGACATCGTGGTTCATCCGATGAGATCATCGAGGAGTATGTGGGAGCCAACATGGGTATCCAGATCCCGCTGTTGGTTATTGACCGGAGAGGAGTCTCGGTCATGTCTGCATGTCTCCCGAACCCGTAGGGTCTACACACTTAAGGTTCGGTGATGCTAGGGTTGTAGAGATATTAGTATGCAGCAAACTGAAAGTTGTTCGGAGTCCCAGATGAGATCCCGGACGTCACTAGGAGTTCCGGAATGGTTCGGAGGTGAAGAATTATATATAGGAAGTGTTGTTTCGGCCATCGGGAGATTTCGGGGGTCACCAGTATTGTACCGGGACCACTGGAAGGGTCCCGGGGGTCCACCGGGTGGGGCCACCTATCCTGGAGGGCCCCATGGGCTGAAGTGGGAGGGGAACCAGCCCCTGGTGGGCTGGTGCGCCCCCCCTTGGGCCCCCCTGCGCCTAGGGTTGGGAACCCTAGGGGAGGGGGCGCCTCCACTTGCCTTGGGGGGCAAGTTCCCCCCTTGGCCGCCGCCCCCCTAGGAGATCCCATCTCCTCGGGCCGGTGCCCCCCCTGGGGACCCTATATAAGGAGGGAGGAGGGAGGGCAGCCGCACCCTTGCCCCTGGCGCCTCCCTTCCCCCTGCTACACCTCTCCCTCCCGCAGACGCTTGGCGAAGCCCTGCCGGAACCCTGCTGCATCCACCACCACGCCGTCGTGCTGCTGGATCTTCATCAACCTCTCCTTCCCCCTTGTTGGATCAAGAAGGAGGAGACGTCACGCTGACCGTACGTGTGTTGAACGCGGAGGTGCCGTCCGTTCGGCGCTAGGATCTCCGGTGATTTGGATCACGACGTGTACGACTCCCTCAACCCCGTTCTCTTGAACGCTTCCGCTCGCGATCTACAAGGGTATGTAGATGCACTCCCCTCTCTCATTGCTGGATGAACTCATAGATTGATCTTGGTGAACGTAGGAAATTTTTTATTTTATGCAACGTTCCCCAACATGGTTCTCACCGAGGGAAATACTACCGCTACTATATTGCTTCAACCTTACTCTTCGGGAAAAATCCCAACACAGCTCACAAGTAGAAGTCTCAACTGTAATTATGGCGCCCATAGTGCTCCCCCTCTTGATGCCCGTGCAAGGCGTTCACCAATAAGGAAAGCGGTAGTATTGACTCTACTTACATTTTCGCGTGAGTCCATTGAGTAGGTGGTTTATGTGGTTAATGCAAATGGTATGTGGTGCTTGCTATTGGAAGCCACTTCCTTTAAAAAACTTTGTCATTTCCTTGGCAGGTTGGCTGCTGCAAATCCTTGACTAGGTAAGATGATTGACTGCCTCGTGAAGGAAAAAAACAATAAGCGAGGAAGGTGGCTCTAGCCTTGATCCAGTATTTCAACAACCAAAATGAGAAACCAATTAGGAGCAAAAGCAAAAAAGGATGGCGCTATCTCTCGACTAGGCATCGAAAAAACAGAAAACAATTAGGAGCAAAAGTATAAGGGTGACGCTAAAGGGAAGGTGTCTTTTGTTACATAATGCATGGTTCCCATTTTTTGGGTTGTCAACATGGATTTGGTGGTGTCTTTTAGTTTTGTTGATGTGTTTTCCTCAAGCTGCAGCCAACCGATTGAGGTTCCTTTGTGGAGTAGTGACCCACGTGTCGATGGTTTACACAAGTAGCGGATTGCGTGCTTTTGTTGACCGTCGTGGTGGTCGTTGGACTTTGGTGTCTGTGAGTAGTCTACATGCCTTGTACGGTTGTTGCTTGCTTGTACTTTATGGTCAAGTTTGTAATGGATTTTGCTCAATTTTCACTAATTATTTAGGCAAGTATTTTTTGCTTAACTGATGGATGAGTCAAATAATTTGTCTGCATTTCAAAATCAAAATTAACACAACAGTTGAAGGAACCTACGAAAAATAAATTTAGCCAAGTCCTTTAACTTTCCGATGAGCACTCGTTATAGGAAACATATAAAGCAAACCAGTCCTTGAGTAGATGATGACCTCGTTGGAGACACTTTGGCCAACGTTCCCTACTGTTGCCTTGCTTAGACATAACAAGGGAACAAGGGTCTTCCATTGGAGGTTGCAGATGAAGGCACATCCAATAAGAAAAGTCTATGTGCGTCAACGATCCCATACCTTCCAAGAGGTACATCGAAGAGTTATTTGTCCTTAGATCCACAACACAGGTGGGGGGAGGTCTCCCCGTGCAATAAGAAAAGCAAAACATCATCGATGCCAGCCTCCCCCTCCAAGCGCCAGACCAAGAGAAGCCGATGACAGATTCACCCCCTATGTTTTACTAACCCCACGACTGCTCAATGTGAGGGGGTGGAGATCTATGTTGGTCCGATTTGGCCCATTTCCAGGCTTATCAAGGGATCACTCATTGGGTCTGCCATCAACGGCTAGCTTCCTCCATAGAAAACGACTAGTGGAAAAGCACGACAACTGTCATACACCATCTGCACGGTACATTGAAGAACTCCAAACAAGCACAAAGCCACATGCCCTTAAGGTGACTACTACTACTACCCTAGTTTACCATGTAAAGAGGTTACTCGAGTTCCCTCCCTTTCCCACTCCGGTTGACGACAACGACTGAGGAGAAGGGGGGAGGAGTCGGGGTAGAACATTGGGGACTCTCGATGAGAAAGGGGGCGGGGGAGAGATAAAGAGAAGAACGAAAATGAGAGCTTACGAAACCATGGTTATGTGATGAGCTAATGGTGTTAAGTGTTATCGGATTTCAAAACTATTCAGTGCTATGCCCGTGAATTTGGTATGCTAGCTACAATCATGTAATATCTCACTTGATGTTATTTTTTAGTGGCTACCTTCGAAGTTTTTGGACCTGGGAAAAATTACAGGACTCCTCGAGGGGTTTTCTTGTAAGTTTGGACGAGCTCTTCCTACGCCCGTTGGATCCATGATCCAACGTCTCAGGAACTCCAGCAGCATGAAAGCACGGGAGGGCCGGAAAGCACATGATCCTCTCCCCCCTATACAACTACTGTACAACATTGCTACTACCCAGTTCACAAAATCAGCCGGCTAAGATAACACAAAGACACGATAAAGTAAATTTCAAAAAAGGAAAAGGATACGATAAAGTAAAGCCGACATGCGACGCTGTGATCTGATTAGTACAGCATTAATTATACCCAGTGGGATCATTCCTTTGATGGAAACAGGTAGGGTATTCATAGCAGCAGGATACCAAATGGATGTTTTCCCGTTTTTCCTTTTCCCCTCCGGGATATTTTTCCGCCGATCAAACAGCGCAAAGCTCCAGCAGGAGAGAACCATTTTGGACACATCGAAACGAATCCAGCGGCGAACAGGAACCAGCCAGGCGGCAGGCAAGCGGGGTCCGCGCGCCACGCTGCGTGACGCGGACCCGCCGACGGCGTGGCCCACCGGACAGCCCCTCCGCCCACTCCACCTCCCCACCCCCTCCCGCCTGGACGAGACTTGCCTGGCTCCTCCTCCGCCTCGCTGGCCGCGCGCCTCCCCCCCTGGGTATATAATCCTCCCCGCGACACACGCCCACGCACCGCCCCCACACACGCGCCACCGCAGACGCAACCCGCGGCACGGCCCAGAACCAACCTACCGACCCAACGAACGAGGCACGGCGCGAGCCCCCACCCCACCGCACCGCACCGCCTCGCGCCCTTCCGCCGCCGCCGCCGTGCCCTCCGTTCCGCGGCTCCGGCCGGCAGGCCGTCGTGGGTCCCACGGGGATCGTGCGCGCGAGGGAGGAGGCCGAGGGGCAGCGGCAGGGGGGCGCGACCGGCGACGCGCGAGGGGCGGCTGGAGGCGGAGGAGGGAGGGAGGGGATGGAGAAGTACGAGGCGGTGCGGGACATCGGGTCGGGAAACTTCGGGGTGGCGCGGCTGATGCGCAACCGCGAGACCCGCGAGCTCGTCGCCGTCAAGTGCATCGAGCGCGGCCACCGGGTTCGTTCGTCTGTCTTCCTCCCCCCGTCCTCTCCGTTTATTTATTTATTTTTGTACTGTACATACATACAAGGAGGGGTAATTGGGCTGGCTGGCTTGCTTGTCCGGCGGAAGGTAGATTAATTGCCGTTTTGGGGATCTGTGCCCTGCAGATTGACGAGAATGTCTACAGGGAGATCATCAACCACCGCTCGCTGCGCCACCCCAACATCATCCGCTTCAAGGAGGTTCGTGCAAAAATTCGTCCACATGGCCCAATTCTCTCTCTGTTTTCTAAAACAATTTTTTCGCGTTTCTGAACACAAATCGTTGGATGTTTACGGGATAGGAATGGCGCGGATGTTTTTTTTCCCTGTAAAAAATTCTCTTAACTGCATGAAGTGAGGAATCTTCTGATTGCTACCTAATGTTTGATACCTCCCTTCCTTTTCCCCTTTCCTGATTTCGCTTTACAGTTTACACAAGCCCCCTTGTATATTTGTGTGGTTTGGGCATGGATTCTCATGTTACAGATGCATGTCGACGAGAGACACCTTCTCCGTGGCAATTATTCACCTGAAACATAAAGGCGTATCTTTCTGTTTGCATTGTAATAGCACAAACTTTTGATGGAAGAAGGAATCAGATTGTGCTTTTAGCTTTATTATTTACTTGTTCCTTATCAAAACCACGCGTCCACACACATGATTTTAATTAGTTGTTCTGGGGAAAAATTCTCCAGGTGGTACTGACGCCAACAAATCTTATGATTGTCATGGAGTTCGCAGCAGGTGGGGAACTGTTTGAGCGAATCTGTGATCGTGGGCGCTTCAGTGAGGATGAGGTCTCGTGATTTATTCCTCAATTTTATAATCTTATGGATTTGGGTGGAAGAGCGATACTTAATCTGGTTTTGCTTCATGCAGGCAAGGTATTTCTTTCAGCAGCTGATCTGTGGTGTGAGCTACTGCCATCACATGGTACGAACACGCAAGCAAGAGTATTATTATAATAACTTACATTCAAATCAGCAGCCCACTTTCCTTAAGCACAAATGACTAGTGTGCCTAGTGTTTCACCTTTCAAGTTTCTTTTATGTTTCATGGCTGGTTTCACTGTTAACCTTCTATGTATGAGCCAAGATCTAGTGTACCGTATTTCTATTAACTTGATTCTCGGTATGATCTTGTCATATATCAGCAAATATGCCATAGAGATTTGAAGCTGGAGAATGTTCTCTTGGATGGCAGTGCAGCTCCACGGCTCAAAATATGTGATTTTGGCTACTCCAAGGTTGTCCCTGAACCCACATATTGAACCTTCAAGTTATCGATGCCTGTAAATTCTCACGGAAACTGTTCTTCCCATTTCTGGATCAGTCATCAGTATTGCATTCAAGGCCCAAATCAGCAGTGGGGACGCCAGCATATATTGCACCAGAGGTGCTATCCCGCCGTGAGTATGATGGAAAGGTGAGTTTGTAATTTTTTATTGTTTTACATTTACCGTATCTGGTTTCTGTTGGTCCTTTGCAAGATAATCTGTTAGGTCATTAGAACAAACCTCTTTTCTAGGCATTGTATGCGCAAATATCTCTTTCATCTTGTGGTTTTCACATGAGAAATATAGTATGCAAATTTTACTCATGATTTCACTGAAATTACGAGTATTTGGGCATTTTGCCAAGCCTTTCTGATTGGTTAAATAGTCGGTGCCTTGACACTATTTAAACTTCTCCATTGAAACCATTCAGTGGATGCACTTGCGTCATGATTGTGACGTTACATATGCTTGGCCCCTCAATTTAATCAAAAGGCCGGTTGAATGACGGGCACTCCAAGGCTAAAGGAGTACCTTCCAAAAGCTTGCATTATCTAATAGCAGGGAAAAGATTTTAGGAAATACCTGATATTTGGCTTTATTTATTAAATTGTGATGGACAATACATTATATTATATTTAAAAAATACCACAAATATTGGACAAACAGATTATCTGAAATTCTCTTGGCAAGCTTCTGTTTGATGAGGAGTCATTGTCAGCATGAGGTGCTGGAACATCTTCTGTTTGGTTTGTCGAGGTAAGATGTACAACAAAGGATGTTGACATCGGAAAAGTGGAGTGGGCTATTTGGTGAATGCAGACCATCCATCCACAAAATAGGTTCTTATCCTCTAGATTCTACATGTTTCTAGATATGATTCACCTTTTTAACTATTCATGGAGTTTTTGGATTCTAGTTTCTTGTTCAAATCATTTTATCGCAAATAGGTAGGTAGGTTTGCCTGGTAAAAGAAGTAAGTCCAGCACGGCCCCTATCGTGGCAAATTTTCTGCAGCCTACTTTCCTGCCTTGCTGTTTGCTTCTATTGAATCCATTGTATTTTATGATGTCTAAATTTTAGAGCATGGTAAATGCATGCAAGGATGTCTAATTCCTGTCCACATTGTAGGAAATGTGATGTCATGGCTTCCTTGATACAAAGATGCATTGTATTGGCATATATTATGCAAATGTTGGGCTGTATTCCATAGCTTTTCACGGGAATGGAGAACTGTAGCATTGGCATGCCTGTTTCACTTAGTTTTTGCCATGTTGGTGCTTCCCTGATTGAACCAGCGACTGTGGGAGTGGTGGGTGGATTCATACACGTGACTATGCTCCATCAAATGAAGCCAGTTATTTTGCTTTAATCATTATTCATGGCTATAAGTTGGTTTTGCTGATCAAGGCGATGATCCTTGTGGTTAGTTTGTAAGTTCAGTCTTCAGTGTGCTAGCACACTGAAACTTCAACAACGCAAGGAAGAACCTTTAGGCTAAATGAATAATGCAACAACAGAACAGAAGTACAAAACTGCACTAGAGCTGCATCATTACGATGCTTTATCTTGACACTGCAGAGTCAACACAATTTTCCTGTGTGGTTACTGAATCTGAAGTTTAGCATCCTACAGTAAACCATGCCAATCATATAGTCACGCAAGAAATTGTCAGATGTCAGTCCTGAACTTTGTACGTCTTCCTAATGGATATTAGCTAGTATCTAGTGACATGAGAGTATTCTTCAGCTATACTAATTAGCAGCAATGGATCTCTTTAATGTAGCTTGCAGATGTGTGGTCTTGTGGGGTGACTCTTTACGTCATGCTTGTGGGAGGCTATCCATTTGAAGACCAGGATGACCCCAAGAATATACGCAAGACCATTCAGGTGACATTCTAGAATTATGCGACACAGATTTATTTTGGGTAGCAGTATTTCCTTTTGCACGCCACATGACTCTCATTATGGCCACTCTTCATCTACAGCGAATAATGTCTGTGCAATATACTATACCTGATCATGTCCACATATCCATGGAATGCCGACAGCTTATGGCTCGTATCTTTGTTAACGTCCCATCGAAGGTAATGACCTCAACCTGTATCTTTCGCCGCCTTCTTTTTAGGAAGTCACCATGTTTCATAGCAAGTGACATCGCGTTGACATGATAATTTGAATGCTGTCCAGAGAATCACGATGAGGGAGATAAAGAGCCACCCATGGTTCCTGAAGAACCTGCCAAGGGAGCTCACAGAGGCGGCGCAGGCCATGTACTTCAGGAGGGATAACGCGGTGCCTTCTTTCTCGGAGCAGACTTCAGAAGAGATCATGAAGATCGTCCAGGAGGCAAGGACCATGCCGAAGTCATCCAGGCCAAGCTATGGTTGGGGCGACGAGGGTTCGGACGACGAGGAAGAGAAGGAAGAGGAAGAGAGACCAGAAGCGACGGAGGAGGAAGAGGAGGATGAGTACGATAAGAGGGTCAAGGAGGTTCATGCCAGCGGGGAGCTCCGCATGAGCTCGCTACGCATATCATGAAAGTATGCGGAGTAAGTTACCTGTAGATAATCGGCCTATCGTGGAACTTCTGCGCTCAGTGGGATGTGCAATTTTGTGGAAGTTTGCTTCTGTTTGGTTTTGGTTCGTGTAACATAATTTACATGGGACAAAGGGAGCTTGATGAATGCTGTAATATTTGGCTCTTGACAGAGAAACTTATGTACATATAAAGCGTATGCTTCATGCTTGTGTTCCCCGTGACCGGGAGAAATAGCTTGCCTCAGCCTATCCAGCGCTTCATGTGTAAAGCGTGAAGTATTGCGGACGCATTCTGTGGTTCGCCCTAAAACTGGCAATTTGTGCTACAAGCGGGAGTTAAGGTGGAGACACCCACTTCAGAATGTCCCTTGGCTACTTCTGGTATAACAGTTAGCACCACCAACCCATCCTAAACCGATACCAAACACTCCTACCAGTTGGTGCAGCCATCTCCAGATGCTGTGATGACAGCAAGCACCACCTACAGCTACAGCTCCCAAACTGGTATCATGGGCACTTGTCTTTCTTTCTCAGCTTTGCAGAGACATGCCAGGATTCAAACCTTCTTTAATGCCTCGACAGTCAACTTGCTAGTACGGATATGCTCTATTTCACAGTTGCTGCTCGATTTGCAACTAAATTTAACAAGTCCAAATAGAAAGTAAAAAGAACCAAGATGCACTGTGCACAAGTACAACCATGGTTACAGCATCACAGGGGCCTTCACAGGCTACACTGCATGTCCCTCCTCCTTGGAACATCGACATATACCATAGCAAAAGTGAAAGAACGAAGCTGCACGCTGTTCAGCTATGTTTAGATAGAATTACAGGAGCCTTCGCAGAATACACTGCATGCCCTCTTTCCTTTGAACATCAACACAGCATGGCATATAGCATTATCATGGATTCAATAATTAGCCGCGAGCTTACAAAATACAACATGCATCACAAGCTATTCCTACTGCATGGACCCACCGTACTGCTTATTTACTCATCAGCAACAACCTCTGGCTGGGGCGCCGAAGTTACCTACGTTGAGGTGAACTGAACGCTACGGAGACGACAGGAACCGACATGTTCAGTGCCAATGTCTCGGGTGAGATGAGATCACAACTGTACTTTCACATATGCTTTGCCCGGTTATCATTTCTATCAGCTAGCATGGATTAGTATTGTACTATTATTACTATCATAGTATACACTTGCGCTTCAAAAAAAGTGAGATGACACTGTAAAACTAGTCAGTCACCTTTCGCGATCACAACAAACACGTCGTCTAGAGACCACTTCTTGATCTCTGACTTGTGCTCTGGATTAATGATTGCCTCGTCCGTGTTTGCGAGCCGGTAGCCGATCACAATCTCGTCTCTCTCACGAGCCCTCACCATTATGTCCAGGAAACTCAACTCCTCTTGTTCGTACAGGTAAAACTCAGCAGACCGTATGCACATCTCGTTGCCCTGTACCATAGGATCACCAGGGTCAGATCTAAGGCAGGTCACTCACTGGGTAGTTAACTTTAAAAACTATCATCTGGTACATCATTAAATAGAGATGCTTCAAGTCATTGTTAACTGGTACTCCCTCCGTTAGGAATTACTTGTCACGAGAATGAATGTATCTACAACTAAAATACATCTAGATACATTCATTTCTTAGACGAGTAATTCCGAACGGAGGGAGTAACTGGTAAGTGTGGCTTGTACACATAGATTGTGGGAAAGGCATGTTATTGCAATATTAAAGCACAATTCAAATTATGTCACAATTTAGATAGTACCTCCTCAGCAAAAAGTTCCTCAAGAACTCTGTTGATTTGCTTGTCTTCTGCTACCATTGCTAATGCCATACTGACAAGTTCATTTGACAGGACGTAATCACTGATTTTGGAGACAGATACAAGGTTTCTAGTTCTTGAGTCCAGTATCTCACTGATTATTATTGATTTGTCCGATGCATGCTGCATCTTCCGAATCCAGGAGCTGTGAGAGAAGCCATTGTGATGTAGAGGTGATTTTGACTCCTTCGACGGAAGACGTTTGGACTACAGAAGAAGGTACACATCAGTAATGCAGCGGTCATCTACCTGTGCACTGCCAGTTATATATGCTACAGCCAGGCTGCTTGTTGCTCACCTGAACGTCACGAATTAGAAGAAGTGTAGCTAAGGACCGTGAATCCGATTGTACAATGGAGTCCTCCACCGACTCATCTGCAAGAATTAAAATCTGTGGTTTCAAAGTTAGCAATGGGTGTATTTCAGCATAGGTAAACTGGGAGTAAAAGAAATGCGAGCCAAGATGACTAACTGTTTTGGACAACATAACGGTTTCATAAAACAATCATTGTTTGAATAGAAACGTTCAGAATACTATATTTGTCTCTATGATAGGGCATATACTCACAGAATCAAAGGTCTCAAGAGGCAAGCTTTCTAAGTGCCGCCTGATGACAGCATTCCCTTCTTTGTGTACAAGTTTAATGTTTGTTAGTCCAAGAATATCCATACCACCGTCAGTCAGTTTTGTCTCCCTCGCCTTCTCTGGCACCTCATTGAACATCCACAATTCAGAACCTGGAGCAAGAAATGCTTCTAGAACCTACACAACAGCACCAACATTCATATCCAAAATGTGCATAAACGTACATTAATGCTGGCAAAATGCGCAGGTTAACTTACCATTATCATATCGTGGATGTCACGTCGCCAACCACAGAACAAAATTTTCTCTGGATATTTAGGAGGGGTGGGAACGTTAGGTAGAAAACCCTTATGCACCTGGCAAGAAATAACATTGATCAAATACAAATCTAAGTGAACAGGAATGTTTTATCCGGGTAGTATGACTGGCTTGATGATAGTTGGTACAAAGAGACTAAATATTATACAAAATTAAGCATATCTCAGAAAATTAACCTCTGGTAGAGGAGCAGGTGCATAAGTATCATCATCTTCTGCTATAACAAGGATCTCATCACCTTCTCTTAAAACATAATCATCATCCGGATTCATTAATATACTTCCAAATCTTGACGCAAGCTTCACTCCGCAGGGCACAGCATCAGGGAATGAGATTAACACATCCCCAAACCGCATGCCATCCAATTCTGGCCATCTTTTTATATAGAACTCTGCATTTTCAAATCCCAAAATATCCTCCCATATCTGCAAAAGAATATGGTGGGTTAGCAATCATGGAGATACATCCCAGGCAAAATACAGAAACGAACAGCATTGCAGTTTCGTATGCCAGGCTCAAAGATTTTTGTTTCTTTCCTTTCTTACTGCAGAATCAAGTGTTACATTGAAATGTACCTGTGCCAAGCCAGGTTGGAGTGCACACTGTATCATCAAACGTCCAATGACATCATGGGCAACAACTGTTTCAATTAGTTCACCTCCAACCAATTTCACTAAAGGTTCATTGTCAAGGTCACTCATCTCTACAACAATATGCCCCCTTAAGCCCTCTTTTACTCCAGTCAGGCTCAGTACGACACGCAAAGCTCGTGCGTCACTCTGGGGGAGAATGGAGAAAATGAACGTGAGCAAATAATTATATCAGCCGCTAACCCCAAAATAGTAAAGGTGGGTACTGGGTAGAAGAAAACACTAACTTGGTCTGCATTTTCATCAGATGCTAAAACAATAATAGCACGCGCTTTGGAAACAGAAACCTGTGGGGAGGAAAGGACATTTCAGGTCTAAAATACAAGAGATTTTTACACAACACATAGCATGAGAAGAAATCATCCGAGGAGTGAAGTGATAGTGGAAGACCAGAAGAATAGCTTGGTACCTTCTTCAGATCTGCTAGGATCAGAGGACTGCCGCTTCTACATATTACAGATGTTCCCATGAAGTCAAATCCTAGCTTTCCTATGTCCATCTCCATCTCTTCCTTATCTCTTTCTGCCAGGACAACAACTACACCACCACCAATGCTTTTATTTGCTATAGCTAGCTGCTTCAGAAGAGAGCCCTGCTCCACATAGTGAAAAAAGCAGTAAGCCAGTTGATTCAGTCTTTATCAATGCCCAAGTAACCAAATGGACTTCAGTGCTCAGTGCACAACTTCCCTCGGTAAGATTGGAGGATAATGTACAAAATGAAGTGCATTCAATGACTAAAAATGGTTAAAAAAGACCAACATTTAACTTCTGAAGTTGGGTTGTCTAGAAGAAATTTAAAATACAGAATTAAGTCTTGAAAGCATAATGTGCATTGAATCCTTGAAAATGAAATCCTACAATTCAGCATACATTAACATTTCTTACAAGCCTACTTCAGAAACGCACTACTAGCTAGGGGATCGTCAGGTTCTATCACAGGATGCTTTACTAAGTTATCTGTTGCCTGACTGATTTGTTACTTATTAGTATTGATACTCAAGCAATATTTCACGAGAACATTACCAGCTTGTCGCTCCATCCGAGGATTAGTATATGGTTGACCTCTATCACCTCACTTTTCCCCTTACGCCAAGAATCCACCTTCTCCGATATCGCATCTGACACAAGGCCGAGCATCGTGGCAAACACCAGCATGCCACCGGCGCTAATCGACACGGACACAATCCTTGGACCCAGGCCAACCTGGTCAGCATGGTTTCCTGAATCTGCCACAAAAGTCCAAGAAAGCCAAAGAGCCTCCAGGAACCCACTGCCACTGACAGAATACAGCGCAATGCCGCCCGAGGCGATGAGAATTACAGTGGCGATCAGGAGGGCAAGCAGCTTCGCATACGGATGCCCCGAGAAGAACACATCAACCTTGTAAGCAATCCGCTTCTCGAGAGGCACTTCTTCCTCGGTGCTTCTCGCCCTGCTGGAATTTTCCTTCTTTCGTCGCAGCTGCTCGGCGTATTTGAAAAGGAATATCGGTATTGCCAGAGCAAGCATCGGAGCTAATTTCCAGCTCTCGGAGGTAACAAAGCCGGAACCAGGGTCCCCAAGAACCCAGGATGTCTCTGCAGTTTCCTCACTGTCCACAGCATCAGCACCACCACTGCATGATCTGACCTTCTTCTGCAAAGATGCAAGTGCTCATAAGCTGTCAGCGAAATCAGTTATGGTGAAACCAACTGGCATCACAAAAATTTTGACAGGTGAAATAGGTAGTAGTACCTGGAGTCCCAGCACTTTCATCCACTGCCAGAAGGCCAGGGAAGAGCTTGTGACGGTTACGACCAGCAACTGCAGCAATTAATTCACGGGGGAAATGGACCAGAATAGTAAGTCAGCTGCTGCAAATAAAGGCTGGAGCTTTAAATGGCATTGCTTACTAGCAGGAGGCAGTACGGGGAGAGATCGAATCGGCGAGCGCGCGGCGGCGGCGGGGGCGGCGGCGAGAGCGGCCTCCTCTCCCCGAGCAGCGCCGACTGCTTGACCACGGAGGCCAGGGACTTCTCCTCGTCCCGCTGCGAGGCCGCCACCCTCCGCGTGGTGGCGGGGTTGCCGCTAGGGTTCCGGCGGGCGGGGGCAGCGGCGGCGGCGGGCGGCGGCGTCTGCTGCTGGCGCGGCGGGCGCGGGCGCGAGGCGTGCGGGCCGAGGAAGGACGGGTAGCACCAGTCGCGGTCAAGCACGCCGGCGTTGGGCGCCGCGTGGGAGGGGTCGTCCACGGCGACGGTGAGCCGCCTGGGCACCTGCGGGAGGGGCGCCGCCGCCGCCGCCGTGGAGCGGCGGGCGAGGATGCCGCCGTCCCTCCCGCCCCGCCTTATCTCGGCGGAGGCGGCGGCAGCAGCGGCGGAGCCGGCGATGGTGCGCGATTTGGCGAGCTGCGGCCGCTGCGGGCGCGGGGCCGGGTCGTCGCGGCCGGCGCCGGGGTCCGCCTCGCCGCCGTCGCTCTCCGCCATTAGCAGCAGCGGAGCTCGAGCTCCCCTCTCCCCCCTCCGGCGCTCGCCCAGCTGGTGGTGGCAGTAATAAGCCACTCCGCAGAATTCTTCCACTTTAACCACGTGATTAGTTATCCCGGCGACCCCGGACAAGGATCAGCAGACCATGACTAGTGGGGCGTCTGCCTCGCGGCCCCACCTGTCATCCGCCATGAACAGTTCTTTCAGGGATGAGTTAGTTGGCCGTGACTGTGGAGTGAGTGGGACAGCCGCGCCGCATGGCGTAGCTAGCTCGGCGGAGACAACAGTAACCGCGGGAGAGGAAGGTGGCGGCGGTCGTGGCGGAGGCAGCGCACGTGCGGCGCGCGTGGGCAGCCGCAAAGGCAGCCGGAGCACAACACCAACAGCGACGGATCGCCGTCCCGTGCCGTGATCTGATCCCTCTTCCTTTTTCATTTCCGCGCGTAAACCGCCGGACCGGGCCTGGGTCATGTGGAGCTGGTGGGAGGCCGCGTGATCTGGTCCGTCCGCCGCTCCACTTGGCGGCGAGGGCGCCGGATCGTGGCCGTCCGTCGGCGAATCGCCGGACCGGAGGAAACTTTGCCGGCCCATGTTATTGTAGGGAGAAAAAGAAGTTTAGTTAACTGCTTCAGCTGGCAGTGTAATTTGTGTTAGCATGTGGCCGTGCGTTGTTAATTTCAGGACAGAACTTTCCATCCCTGATTGGAGCAGTAATCCGTTTGTTTATTGCAGCGGCTCGTATGGCACGGCAACACAGCACATGTCCTGGTGTTTTCTTTTTTCTCTTCTTTCTTTTTTGCGAATCCCTGGTGTTCCTTTCAGGTTGCTTGATTTCTTGCTAGCCCAGCGAGCATCCAAGGAGCACACACGTTTTATTCTTCCTTTTTAGTTCGCCCTAAAAGAGTTGTTTTTTCTTTTCCCTTTTTGCAATCGTCAATTTCCCCCTTTAGAGCATCTCCACTCGTTCGGTCCCCCAGCGCATTAGGCCGGCGCATTTTCGGGCGCTCACCCGGCGATTTTTAGGCCCTTGGGTCGATCAAGGCCCCAGCCACGCCTCCAGGTGCCGCCCCCAAGGCCCCGTCCACGCCCTCATATTCAAACTTGATCTTTTCCCGCTCCAAAAAAGCGTCATAATCCGGCGATCGGCGATCATCACCGTGCCACAGTTCGGCGATCAAATGAAAATTCGGCGCACAAAAAGAAAGGACATGCAAGGAATGCATCAAACGTCAGGGTCGGCCTCCAGCGTCGGCGTCGGCGTGCGCGGGCTGGGAGGTGTCGGGCGGCTTCTGGACTGGCTGGTGCGGCTTCTGTGCTGTAGGCGTCGCGGAGGCATCATCACTTGGGCTGGGCTGTGGCGTTGGCGTCGGCGTGGGAGTAGGCGTAGGCGTCGCCGATATCTGGTTCGGATGAGGCCGCGCTCCGCCAGGTACCACGCCTTGAGCTGCTCGTCGCCGCTCTGGAGCATGTCAGCGCGGCCCATCAAGAAAGCCAGGTCGGTGTTCCTCTTCTTCGCGGCGACGTTGGTCCAGAGCAAGTCGAGTTTGACGGCGTTGTTCGTCATCAACGCCGTCCACCGCGCATCAGTTTTCTCTTCTCGTTGGGCGGCACTGGTCTTGGCGTTGGCGAGGCAATGCTCGATGGACTCTTGCACCCATGCGGCAGCCGACTTGGCGTGTTTCGCCTTCTTGGCCCCTTTGTTGCCGTCCGGTCGCCCATCGGCTGCGCCCGAGGTCGGCGCGTCCGGCTTGTATGTCTCCTTGGCCTTGGCGAGGGTGCGCTGGACATCCGCCCACTTCTCGCACTTGTCGATCCGCTTGAAGACATGGAGGTACTTGAACTCTTGGTCGCTGTTGTCATCACGGAACATGACGAACATGCGCAGCAGCTGCACCGAGGAACCAACATCAGTCGGCGCGGGTGCGCCCATGGGTGCGCACACAGCGAAAGCAATAGGGTGAGGACGGCGTGCTATACCTGATCCTCGACGCTGGTGCCGCTCTCTGGGCGAGCCGCTACCTCCTCAATGATCCTATGCCATTTGTTGCACACCATTTGGATGAGCCCCCAATGGTTCGACATCGCCTTCGACCCACGCTGCATGTGGACGCCTTTGAAGTAGGGGTCGCCGAGCTTGTGCTCGTTGAACTCGGCCTTGATGCGGTCCCAATACATGTCGATGTTCTGGTTCGTGCCGGTGATCGGGTCGAGGCAGACGACTTTCCACGCTTCGGCGAGGCACTCGTCTTCCTTGGACGCCTACTTGAGGCGCGGCTCGCCGGTCTTGGCTGCTCGTTTCTTCTTCTTCTTGCCTTTCCCCGTCGGAGCACGCCGACTCCTCCTCCTCCTCCTCCTCCTCCTCCTCCGGCTCTTCCTCGTCGGGTCGAGCTCGTCGTCCATGTTGCCGAGGTCAATTGAGTCGTCTTGGGCAGTGAACCCGGGGGAAGCGGCGGTGGCAGCCGAGCCGGCTGCGATGATGTCTTCCATGTCGGCCTCCGTCGCGTCGGCGTCGCCAAGATGCGACGAGGGAGGCTTGTGAGAAGAGCAGTTGGCCGCGGTAGAGAGGTGGCGTCGGGGAGGCTGCGTAGTCCGGCGGCGAGTACGTGCATGGAGGGTACTGCACGCCGGGGAACGCGGGCGAGGGCGTGCGCTGGACTAGGTGACCATGGGGGAAGGTGACGTTGGGGTTGAACCCACCGTGTATGTCGTCGGCGACATAGCCCAGCAATGGCGTGCAACCCCATGGTTATGGCGATGATGAGAAGCCGGCCGGAGATCCGACGCTTTGCTGGCTCCAGGTCGCGTGCGGGCCGTGGCCGCCGGGTGGGTTCATCATCCCCGCGCAAGCCGCCTCGGCTTGTTTGGCCGAGCGCTCCGCCTGCTCCACCGCCGCCGCGGCCGCGAGCGCCGCCTGCTCCCGGGCCTTCTTGGCCCTATTGCACCTATCGTCGGTGACGACCTCTCGACGCTGCACTTCTGCCTTCCAGTCGGCGTTGGACATGCCCGGGGGCTTGGACGGCGGTGCCCTCTGCTTCCTCTACTTCGGCTGGGCGGCGGCGGCTGTGGTATCCGTCGCGGCGCGGGGGCACATGTACTTCTTCGACGGCATGGCGTCCGGCTTGGAAGGGAAGAGGAGAAGATTGGCGGGAGCAATGGAGAATGAGAGGGAAGCCGAGGGGGAAGCGGGAGGAAACGGTGGGAAAAGAGCCTCCTCTCGCCGACAGAGTGATACGTCTCCAACGTATCTACTTTTCCAAACACTTTTGCCCTTGTTTTGGACTCTAACTTGCATGATTTGAATGAAACTAACCCGGACTGACGCTGTTTTCAGCAGAACTGCCATGATGTTGTTTTATGTGTAGAAAAGAGAAGTTCTCGGAATGTCCTGAAAATCCACGGAGGCACTTTTTGGAAAATATAAAAAATACTGGCGAAAGAATCAAGACCAGGGGCCCACACCTTGTCCACAAGGGTGGGGGGCGCGCCCCCTCCCCCGGGCGTGCCCCCCTATCTCGTGGGCCCCCTGGACCTCCACCAACCTCAACTCCAACTCCATATATTCACGTTCGGGGAGAAAACAATCAGAGAGAAAGTTCCATCGTGTTTTATGATACGGAGCCGCCGCCAAGCCCTAATCTCCCTCCGGAGGGCTGATCTGGAGTCCATTCGGGGCTCCGGAGAGGGGGTTCGTCACCGTCGTCATCATCAACCATCCTCCATCACCAATTTCATGATGCTCACCGCCGTGCATGAGTAATTCCATCGTAGGCTTGCTGGACGGTGATGGGTTGGATGAGATTTACCATGTAAGCAAGTTAGTTTTGTTAGGGTTTGATCCCTAATATCCACTATGTTCTGAGATTGATGTTGCTACGACTTTGCTATGCTTAATGCTTGTCACTAGAGCCCGAGTGCCATGATTTCAGATCTGAACCTATTGTGTTTTCATGGATATATGTGTGTTCTTGATCCTATCTTGCAAGTCTATACTCACCTATTATGTGTTATGATCCGACAACCCCGAAGTGACAACAATCGGGATACTTCTCGATGATGATCATAGTTTGAGGAGTTCATGTATTCACTATGTGCTAATGCTTTGTTCCGGTTCTCTATTAAAAGGAGGCCTTAATATCCCTTAGTTTCCGCTAGGACCCCGCTGCCACGGGAGGGTAGGACAAAATATGTCATGCAAGTTCTTTTCCATAAGCACGTATGACTATTTACGGAATACATGCCTACATTACATTGATGAACTGGAGCTAGTTCTGTGTCACCCTATGTTATAGCTATTACATGAGGAATCGCATCCGGCATAATTATCCATCACTGATCCATTGCATACGAGCTTTTCACATATTGTTCTTCGCTTGTTTACTTTTCCGTTTCTATTGTTAAAATCACTACAAAACCCAAAAACATTACTTTTGCTATTGTTATCTTTATTATCATATTACTTTGCTACTAAATACTTTGCTACAGATACTAAGTTATCCAGGTGTGGTTGAATTGACAACTCAACTGCTAATACTCAAGAATATTCTTTGGCTCCCCTTGTGTCGAATCAATAAATTTGGGTTGAATACTTTACCCTCGAAAGTTGTTGCGATCCCCTACACTTGTGGGTTATCAAGACTAATTTCTGGCGCCGTTGCCGGGGAGCATATCTCTATTCTCTGAGTCACTTGGGATTTGTATCTGTTGATCACTATGAAGAACTTGAAAGATGACAGAACCAAGATTTTGCCCTCAACTACGAGGGGAGGTAAGGAACTGCCATCTAGCTCTGCACTAGATTCTTCTTTTGTTATTAGTAAGATTACGACACCTAAACCTGCTACTGCTATGAATTCTGATATGTCACATGTTATTGATGATGCCACTTCTACTTTGCATGATATTTATGATGAAACTACTTCTGTGCATGATACTACTTTGCCATTAGGTGAATTTCTTGATGAACAACTTGCTAGAGTTAGGGGGAATGAAAATATTGAAGATGCTATTATTGATGATAGTGATGATGAAGGTTCTCCCAATGATTATGAATTGCCTGTTGTTCTTGAGGGTTATGTTATGAATGAAGAACTTGCTAGAGCTATCTTTGCTTGCAATGATAGATATGATCTTAAGAAATTATTAGCTAAATGGAAGCAGCAGTCTCTTAATGCTAGAATGAAACCTGACCCTGCTTTTGCTACTTCACCTATTTGTGTTACTGATAAGGATTATGAATTCTCTGTTGATCCTGAGATTATTACTTTAGTTGAATCTGATCCTTTTTATGGCCTTGAATCTGAAACTGTTGTGGCACACCTTACCAAGTTGAATGATATAGCTACCCTGTTTACTCATGATGATAAATCTCACTATTATTATATCATTAAGATATTTCCGTTCTCATTAAAGGGTGATGCTAAGACTTGGTATAATTCTCTTGCTCCTGGTTGTGTGCGTAGTCCCCAGGATATGATTTATTACTTCTCTGCTAAATTTTTCCCTGCTCATAAGAAACAAGCTGCCTTGCGGGAAATATATAATTTTGTGCAAATCAAAGAAGAGAGTCTCCCACAAGCTTGGGGGAGGCTTCTCCGATTACTTAATGCTTTGCCTGATCATCCTCTTAAGAAAAATGAAATACTTGATATTTTTTATAATGGACTAACCGATGCTTCCAAGGACTACTTGGATAGTTGTGCTGGTTGTATTTTCAGGGAAAGAACAGTCGATAAAGTTGCATTACTATTGAATAATATGTTGACTAATGAAAATAATTGGACTCTTCCTAAGCCAACTCCTGAGGCAATTCCTGAACCAATTAAGCCAACTCCTGAGCCTATTCCTAAACCCACTCTGAAGAAGAGAGGTGTTTTATTTCTCAGTCCTGAAGATATGCAAGAGGCAAAGAAATCAATGAAAGAAAAAGGTATTAAAGCTGAAGATGTTAAGAATTTACCACCTATTGAAGAAATACATGGTCTTAATATACCGCCCGTTGAAGAATCACATTGTCTTGATGACCCGACACAGGTAGTAAAGGTAAATTCTGTCTATAGATATGATAAAGTTGAAATCCCCTCTACTAAATTTCATAGCCCATGCTTAGATGAATTTGATGACTTTATGGCCAGACAAGAAAGTTTTAATGCTTATGTTGGTAGAGAGTTAAAGAATAATGCTTTCGAGATAGGACGCGTGAGCGATAATATGGCTAGAGTTAAAGGTGAACTCAAACTCATTAGCAAATATACTTCTATGGTTGCTACTCAAGCTGAGAAGTTCTTAAATCTCAAAATGATTTGCTTGATGAATTAAATAATAAAAATGACTTTGATGTTAGAGTGGCTACTAGAACTGGTAGAATGACTCAGGAACCTTTTTATCCTGAAGGCCACCCTAAGAGAATCGAGCAAGATTCTCAGAGAAATAATTTAGAGGCACCTAGTTCTTCTAAAAAGAAGAAAAAGAAAAATGATAGGACTTTGCATGCTTCTAGTGAACCTACTGTAGACACACCTGAGAATCCCAATGATATTTCTATTTCTGATGCTGAAACACAATCAGGTGATGAACATGAACCTAGTGATAATGTTAATGATAATGTTCATGTTTATGCTCAACCTAGCAAAAACAATGATGTAGAGATTGAACCTGTTGTTGATCTTGATAACCCAGAATCAAAGAATCAACGTTATGATAAGAGAGATTTTGTTGCTAGGAAGCACGGTAGAGAAAGAGAACCATGGGTTCAGAAACCCATGCCATTTCTTCCTAAACCATCCAAGACAAAGGATGATGAGGATTTTGAGCGCTTTGCTGAAATGATTAGACCTATTTTCTTATGTATGCGCTTAACTGATATGCTTACAGTAAATCCTTATGCTAAATATATGAAGGATATCATTACAAACAAAAGTAAGATACCGGAAGCCGAAATTTCCACCATGCTTGCTAATTACACTTTTAAGGGTGGAATACCAAAGAAACTTGGAGATCCGGGTGTACCAACTATACCATGCTCCATTAAAAGAAATTATGTTAGAACTGCTTTATGTGATCTTGGAGCCGGTGTTAGTGTTATGCCTCTCTCTTTATATCGTAGACTTGAATTGAATAAGTTGACACCTACTGAAATATCTTTGCAAATGGCTGATAAATCAACTGCTATACCTGTCGGTATTTGTGAGGATGTGCCTGTTGTGGTTGCAAATGTCACTATCTTAACGGACTTTGTTATTCTTGATATTCCCGAGGACGATAGCATGTCTATTATCCTTGGTAGACCTTTTTTGAATACTGCAGGGGCTATTATTGATTGCAACAAAGGCAATGTCACTTTTCATGTTAATGGTAATGAGCATAGGGTACACTTTCCGAGGAAACAATCTCAAGTCCATAGCATCAATTCTGTTGGAAAAGTTCCAACTATCATTATTGGAGGTTTTGAATTTCCTCTCCCTACTGTCAAGAAAAAGTATGATATTCTTATTGTTGGAGATTTTCATATCCCCGTTGAGGAAACTTAGTGTTATTCGAAATTTTTCCAGTTCTGTGTTATTCGGAATGAGTTTGTTAGCAAGACTTGATCAACCTTGTTAGTGGATTCATTTTGATGGTCACGAGAAGGACGATACTAGGAGGCACAACTTTCTGTACCCTCTTTTTACTTTCTGTTATTTAGAATAAATAAAGCAAAAATAGTATTATCTGTCTGTTTATCCGTGCAATAAAAAATATCCCGAAAATAAAAGTGCTCCAAATGCCCTGCAAATTTAGTATGTTTTTTATGGAATATTTGAGAATTTTAGGCACTGAAATCACTGCAGGAGGGGCAAGCACCAGGCCACAAGAGTGGAGGGCGCGCCCCCTCCCCCTGGGCGCGCCCCTGTCTCATGGGCCCCTGGTGGGCCCCCTCCACTTATGCCAGCACCCACACACTCCATCTTCTACCCAAAAAAATCCCCATCCAGCTCAAGCACGAGTTCTAGCTCATTTTGCTGCGATTTTCAATCTCCTTGCTCAAAGCTCCATTCACAAATTTGCTTTGGGAGATTGTTGCTTGGTATGTGACTCCTCCATTAATCCAATTAGTTTTTGTTCTAGTGCTTTATTCATTGCAAATTTTTGCTGCATAGGTGACCATGTTCTTGAGCTTGCATGTTAAATTTATGAGGTCCCAGGCAATTCTAATGCATGATATAGGCTCTAGGCACTTGTAGGAGTAGCTGCTACCAATCTTGTTTAGTTTTATTCACTTTTATTTTGAAGTTACTAAAATTTCAGAAATTTTCAGAAAATGTTAAGGAAACTTTTGAGGGGCTCTTCTAGCCAAGGCTCTCAGGAAAAACAAGCTAAAGAGAAGGAAAAAGCCAAGTATAATCTTTCTCGCTTAGCGGAAGTACGGTCGTGTGAATGGCCATGCGATGATTTCTTGAAAGAAGCTGGAATTCATGAAGATTTTTATTCTTTGGTCGAGAATGCAGGCCTCATCGGATTCCTCCACGACCGAATCAATCAGTACCTCTTACTCACCAATACTTTCGTGCAAAAAATTTATTATTATCCTAAGAAGTCAACGCCTGCAGTATCATTTCATTTATATGATGAATTCAGAGAAATGTCTCTATGTAATTTTTGCGCGGTGTGTAGGATACCTTATGAGGGAGAATTAGAGGAACCCCATCGTAAAGATGTGGATGGCTTTGTTAACACTATCGCTATAGAGGAGCCAAAGAAGGGTTCCGAGGCAAAAATCTCTAGCATACATTTTCCTGTTTTATGCTACTTTGCTATATTTGCTAGTAGATGCTTGATTGGTCGTGAAAATAGTGGAAACTTTAGTGTTCCTGATATTATCCTTCTTCAACATGCCTTGCTCGGAGATAATAGTTTTAGTATGGCTGCCGTCATTGCTAAACGGCTAGGCCTGAATCGTACAAAAGGCCCCATATTTGGAGGTATCTATGCTTCACGTCTTGCTAGACATTTTTAGATACCTATTAGGCACCATGAGAAAGAGGAGACAAAATTGCCTTCTCACATTTTAGATTACAAGATCATGGTAGCCCACACGTTTATTGTTGACAACGAAGAGAAGATGCTCTTGTATAACCTTAGATTTAATAAGAAACACAATGAGACTATTATTTTGCATGCACCTCTGTTGTTTGATTTGCTTGCAGAAAATTTTCTTGTCACGCCGGAGGTGGTGTATGCTCATCGAGCGCAAGCATCCACTCCAGAACCTGAACCTGAGCCGGAACCTGCACTGGACCCTTATCGTGCATCATCTTTCCAGTGGGACCCGGAGATGACCAGTCAGTGGTATCCTGATTACACCTCCCAGTACACCAGGAAGACTAGCGGCGGTTCTTGGTATTAGACCAACTTAGGCCAAAAGCCTAAGCTTGGGGGAGTACGTATTTCTCACCGACTTTACATTCATGTTCACACACTAGTCGTCGGTGCTCATACTCTTTCATTGTATTATCCATGCTAGTTTCATTTTCTTTTTCACCTTCTTCTTGTGTGTTTGATAAACCTTAAGAAAAACCAAAAAATTAGTTAATTTAAATTCCATGCTTGCAGTAGAATTAAAGTGAAAACCCAAAAAGATTTCTCGTTCTTCTTCTTACTTGTTGGGAGCTTTCCCGTGTAAATAGTTTTCTTTTCTTTTCTTTTCTTTGGGGGTCGAGAAGACCATATTGAAAATGTTTAGTGGCTCTCTTATGCATGATTGTTTATTTAACTTAGAGCCCATATTACTTGTCTTCTCTCTTGAGTTGAATGCTTGCAGATTCCAGCTTAGTCCAATGCACGTGCACCATTATTATTATACACATCGTTCGGTCGTGCAAGTGAAAGGCAATAATGACGATATATGATGGACTTATTGAGATGAGAAAAGCTGGTATGAACTCGACCTCTCTTGTTTTTGTAAATATGATGAGTTCATCGTTTCCGATTCAGCTTACTATGAAGTAAACATATTTGCAATGACATTTAGAGATTATAGCTGCTTGTGCCATGCTTGATTAGCTAGGAGTTATAATGGTTTACCTTGCGTGCCAACATGCTATTAGAATGATTATGATGTGGTATGATGGGATGGTATCCTCCTTTGAATGAATTGAGTGACTCGACTTGGCACATGTTCACGCATGTAGTTGAAACAAATCAACATAGCCTTCATGATATTTATGTTCATGGTAGATTATATCCTACTCATGCTTGTACTCGGTGTAAATTAATTTTAATGCATATTTATGACTGTTGTCGCTCTCTTAGTTGGTCGCTTCCCAGTCTTTTGCTAGCCTTTACCTGTACTAAGCGGGAATACTGCTTGTGCATCCAAACTCCTTAAACCCCAAAGTTGTTCCATATGAGTCCACTATACCTTCCTATATGCGGTATTTACCTGCCGTTCCAAGTAAATTTGTATGTGCCAAACTCCAAACCTTCAAATGAAATTATGTTTTGTATGCTCGAGCAGCTCATGTTACAACTAGGGCTGCCTATATCTTCCATGCTAGGTGGGTTATTCTCAAGAGGAGTGGACTCCACTCCTCATTCATGAGAAAGGGCCGATAACCGGGATGCCCAGTCCCATGATCCAAAAAGATCAAAGCAAATCAAAATAATTAAACAAAACTCCCCCAGGGTTGTTGTTAGTTGGAGGCACTCGTTGTTTCGAGCAAGCCATTGATTGATGCTTGTTGGTGGTTGGGGGAGTATAAACCTTTACCATTCTGTTTGGGAACAGCCTATAATGCATGTAGTATGGAAGATACAGCCATCTCATAGTTGTTGCGTTGACAGTGAAAGTATGCCGCTCAAAATATTATTCAATCTCTATTTTAAATTGAGCTCTGGCACCTCTACAAATCCCTGCTTCCCTCTGCGAAGGGTTGATAACCCGCAAGTATACGAGATAGTTGTAGCCTCTTTCGATAAGTAAGAGTGTCGAACCCAACGAGGAGCTAAAGGTAGAACAAATACTCTCTCAAGTCCTATCTGCCACTGATACGACTCTACGCACGCTTGACGTTCGCTTTACCTAGAACAAGTATGAAACTAGAAGTACTTTGTAGGTGTGATAGAATAGGTTTGCAAGATAATAAAGAACATGTAAATAAAAACTAGGGGCTGTTTAGATAAAGATGCAATAAAGTAAATATAGCGAGTGTGGAAAAGTGGTGGTAGGAGTTGTGGAATTGTCCCTAAGCAATTGACTACATTACTAGACCGGTAATCACTATTGCAATTCTATTTGAGGGAGAGGCATAAGCTAACATACTTTCTCTACTTGGATCATATGCACTTATGATTGGAACTCTAGCAAGCATCCGCAAATACTAAAGATTCATTAAGGTAAAACCCAACCATAGCATTAAAGTATCAAGTCCCCTTTATCCCATACGCAACAATCCCCTTACTTGGGTTTGTGTTTCAGTCACTCACGCAACCCACTATAGGCGAATCATGAACGCATTGCAACACCCTACAGCGAGAACCCCACACGCTTGCACGACACAGAGGGCACCATAGGACAGCACCAATAATAAAACATCCAACTCAAACCAATCATAGCAATTAATCAATCACCGATAGGACAATGGAAATCTACTCAGACATCATAAGATGGCAACACATCATTGGATAATAATATGAAGCATAAAGCACCATGTTCAAGTAGAGGGTACAACGGGTTGCGGGAGAGTGGAACGCTGAATATAGATGGGGGAAGGTGATGGAGATGTTGGTGAAGATGGCGGAGGTGTTCGTGAAGATCGCGGTGATGATGATGGCCCCCGGCGGCGTTCCGGTGCCACCGGAAGCAAGGGGGAGAGAGCCCCCCTTCTTCTTCTTCTTCTTCTTCTTCCTTGACCTTCTCCCTAGATGGGAGAAGGGTTTCCCCTCTGGTCCTTGGCTCCCATGGCTTGGGAGGGGCGAGAGCCCCTCCGAGATTGGATCTATCTCTCTGTTTCTGCGTTCTCAGATTCTACCCCTTCACCGTTACTTAAATATCCGGAGATCCGTAACTCCGATTGGGGTGAATCTTTCGCCCAGATCTTTCTCATAAAATTAGCTTTCTTGCGCCAAAAGAAGAGCGTCAACCGCCTTATGGGTGGCCCATGAGATCCCAGGCCGCGCCCAGGGGGAGGGCGCGCCCCCCTGTCTCGTGGCCACCCCGGACACCGTTTCACGTTGATTTTACTTCCCAAAAATCATAAATATTCCAAAAAAATCTCCATCCGTTTTTATCCCGTTTGGACTCCGTTTGATATTGGGTTTCTACGAAAGAAAAAACATGCAATAGACAGGAACTGGCACTAGGCACTGGATCAATATGTTAGTCCCAAAAAATAGTATAAAAAGTTGCCAAAAGTATATAAAAGTTGAATAATATTGGCATGGAACAATCAAAAATTATAGATACGACGGAGACGTATCAAGGGCCTATCTATTTACTTTTATCACCCTTCTTATTAAAAAGCACCCGCTGGAGAGCACACTGTCATTTGCATTCATTATTGTTGGTTTATATTGGGTATGACTTGACTGGATCTCTTTTACCATGTATTACAATGTTTAGTTAGTCCTTGATCTTTAAAGGTGCTCTGCATTTATGTTTTGTGGTCTCAGAAAGGGCTAGCGAGATACCATTTTGTTATATCATGTTATGATTGTTTTGAGAAAGTGTTGTCATCCGAGTTTTATTATTATGGCTCGCTAGCTGATATGCTATTGATATGAGTAATGTGAGACCTGGGTGTTATTATGAGTATGGTTAGTTCATAATATTTGCTGAATCCTGAATGATGTCTTTGCATCTTTATAGCAACAAGAGAAAACAGAGTTTGTAAATTTTTTTCTTTGTCACTTTCAGTTTATCAACTGAATTGCTTGAGGACAAGCAAAGGTTTAAGCTTGTGGGAGTTGATACGTCTCCAACGTATCTACTTTTCCAAAGACTTTTGCCCTTGTTTTGGACTCTAACTTGCATGACTTGAATGAAACTAACCCGGACTGACGCTGTTGTCAGCAGAACTGCCATGATGTTGTTTTATGTGTAGAAAAGAAAAGTTCTCGGAATGTCCTGAAAATCCACGGAGGCACCTTTTGGAAAATATAAAAAATACTGGCGAAAGAATCAAGACCAGGGGGCCCACACCCTGTCCACGAGGGTGGGACGTGCCCCCTCCCCCTGGGCGCACCCCCCTGTCTCGTGGGCCCCCTGGACCTCACCGATCTCAACTCCAACTCCATATATTGACGTTCGGGGAGAAAAAATCAGAGAGAAAGTTTCATCACGTTTTACGATACGGAGCCGCCGCCAAGCCCTAATCTCTCTCGGGAGGGCTGATCTGGAGTCCGTTCGGGGCTCCAGAGAGGGAGATTCGTCACCATCGTCATCATCAATCATCCTCCATCACCAATTTCATGATGCTCACTGCCGTGCGTGAGTAATTCCATCGTAGGCTTGCTGGACGGTGATGGGTTGGATGAGATTTACCATGTAATCAAGTTAGTTTTTTTAGGGTTTGATCCCTAGTATCCACTATGTTCTGAGATTGATGTTTCTACGACTTTACTATGCTTAATGCTTGTCACTAGGGCCCGAGTGCCATGATTTCAGATCTGAACCTATTATGTTTTCATAAATATATGTGTGTTCTTCATCCTATCTTGCAAGTCTATAGTCACCTATTATGTGTTATGATCCGACAACCCCGAAGTGACAATAATCGGGATACTTCTCGGTGATGACCATAGTTTGAGGAGTTCATGTATTCACTATGTGCTAATGATTTGTTCCGGTTTTCTATTAAAAGGAGGCCTTAATATCCCTTAGTTTCCGCTAGGACCCCGCTGCCACGGGAGGGTAGGACAAAAGATGTCATGCAAGTTCTTTTCCATAAGCACGTATGACTATTTACGGAATACATGCCTACATTACATTGATGAACTGGAGCTAGTTCTGTGTCACCCTATGTTATAGCTATTACATGAGGAATCACATCCGGCATAATTATCCATCACTGATCCATTGCCTACGAGCTTTTCACATATTGTTCTTCGCTTATTTACTTTTCCGTTTCTATTGTTAAAATCATTACAAAACCCAAAAACATTACTTTTGCTACTATTACCTTTATTATCATATTACTTTGCTACTAAATACTTTGCTGCAGATACTAAGTTATCCAGGTGTGGTATTGACAACTCAACTGCTAATACTCAAGAATATTCTTTGGCTCCCCTTGTGTCGAATCAATAAATTTGGGTTGAATACTTTACCCTCGAAAGTTGTTGCGATCCCCTACACTTGTGGGTTATCACAGAGCGGCCCCACGCGCCTTTTCACTTCTGCTGGCGCCCCCAGGAGACACCCGAGCGCTTGGGTTCGGCTCGGGACCGCCGGCTGTTAATTTGGCCCAAACCGGCGCTAAATGAGGTCCTGGGGGCGCGACTGGGCCGATTTTCGGCCCCCGGCGCTAAAAATTCGCCTAGGGGGCTGTTGGGACCGCGGCTGGAGATCCTCTAAGGAACACCGTTTTGGCAATCTGTGCTGTAATTACTAGTACTAGTATTTTTTTCCAAAAAATTACAACATGTCTCTACTATCCTATAAATTCGAGTTGGTGGTGAGTTCTCTATTGGAAATATGCCCTAGAGGCAATAATAAATTGATTATTATTATATTTCCTTGTTCATGATAATTGTCTTTTATTCATGCTATAACTGTATTATCCGGAAATCGTAATACACGTGTGAATACATAGACCACAATATGTCCCTAGTGAGCCTCTAGTTGACTAGCTCGTTGTGATCAACAGATAGTCATGATTTCCTGGCTATGGACATTGGATGTCGTTGATAACGGGATCACATCATTAGGAGAATGATGTGATGGACAAGACCCAATCCTAAGCCTAGCACAAAGATCGTAGTTCGTATGCTAAAGCTTTTCTAATGTCAAGTATCATTTCCTTAGACCATGAGATTGTGCAACTCCCGGATACCGTAGGAGTGCTTTGGGTGTATCAAACGTCACAACGTAACTGGGTGGCTATAAAGGTGCATTACAGGTATCTCCGAAAGTGTCTGTTGGGTTGCACGAATCGAGACTGGGATTTGTCACTCCGTGTAAACGGAGAGGTATCTCTGGGCCCACTCGGTAGGACATCATCATAATGTGCACAATGTGATCAAGGAGTTGATCACGAGATGATGTGTTACGGAACGAGTAAAGAGACTTGCCGGTAACGAGATTGAACAAGGTATCGGGATACCGACGATCGAATCTCGGGCAAGTATCGTACCGATAGACAAAGGGAATTGCATAGGGGATTGATCAAGTCCTTGACATCGTGGTTCATCCGATGAGATCATCGTGGAACATGTGGGAGCCATCATGGGTATCCAGATCCCGCTATTGGTTATTGACCGGAGAACATCTCGGTCATGTCTGCATGTCTCCCGAACCCGTAGGGTCTACACACTTAAGGTTCGATGACGCTAGGGTTATAAAGGAAGCTTGTATGTGGTTACCGAATGTTGTTGGGAGTCCCGGATGAGATCCCGGACGTCACGAGGAGTTCCGGAATGGTCCGAAGGTAAAGATTTATATATGGGAAGTCCTGTTTTGGTCACCGGAAAAGTTTCGGGGTTTATCGGTAACGTACCGGGACCACTGGGAGGGTCCCGGGGGTCCACCAAGTGGGGCCACCGGCCCCGGAGGCTTGCATGGGCCTAGAGTGGAAAGGGACCAGCCACAGAGTGGGCTGGTGCGCCTCCCACCCTTGCCCAAGGCGCAGCAAAAGGAGGAGAAGGGAAACCCTAGGCTTAGATGGGCCCTAAGGCCCACCCTAGGGGGCGCCTCCCTCTCTCCCCCTCTTGGTCGCCCCCTCCAAGTCCCATCTAGGGCTGGCCGCACCCCTTGGGGTGGGAAAACCCTAAAGGGGGCGCAGCCCCCCTTCCCCCTATATATATTGGAGGCATTGGAGCAGCCCAACACATGAGAACTTCTCCTCTTGGCGCAGCCCTACCTCTCTCCCTTCTCCTCATATCTCACGGTGCTTGGCGAAGCCCTGCTGGACTACCACGCTCCTCCATCACCACCACGCCGTTGTGCTGCTGCTGGATGGAGTCTTCCTCAACCTCTCCCTCTCTCCTTGCTGGATCAAGGCATGGGAGACGTCACCGGGCTATACGTGTGTTGAACGCGGAGGTGCTGTCCGTTCGGCACTAGATCATCGGTGATTTGAATCACGACGAGTACGACTCCATCAACTCCGTTCACTTGAACGCTTCCGCTTAGCGATCTACGAGGGTATGTAGATGCACTCTCCTTCCCCTCGTTGCTGGTCTCTCCATAGATAGATCTTGGTGACACGTAGGAAAATTTTGAATTTCTGCTACATAACCCAACAGTGGCATCATGAGCTAGGTCTATTGCGTAGATTCTATGCACGAGTAGAACACAAAGTAGTTGTGGGCGTTGATTTTGTTCAATATGCTTGCCGTTACTAGTCTTATCTTGATTCGGCGGCATCGTGGGATGAAGCGGCCCGGACCAACCTTACACGTACTCTTACGTGAGACCGGTTCCACCGACAAACATGCACTAGTTGCATAAGGTGGCTGGCGGGTGTCTGTCTCTCCCACTTTAGTCGGATCGGATTCGATGTAAAGGGTCCTTATGAAGGGTAAATAGCAATTGGCATATCACGTTGTGGTCTTTGCGTAGGTAAGAAACGTTCTTGCTAGTAACCCATAGCAGCCACGTAAAACATGCAAACAACAATTAGAGGACGTCTAACTTGTTTTTGCAGGGTATGCTATGTGATGTGATATGGCCAAAAGGATGTGATGAATGATATATGTGATGTATGAGATTGATCATGTTCTTGTAATAGGAATCACGACTTGCATGTCGATGAGTATGACAACCGGCAGGAGCCATAGGAGTTGTCTTAATTTATTGTATGACCTGCGTGTCATTGTGCAACGCCATGTAATTACTTTACTTTATTGCTAACCGGTAGCCATAGTAGTAGAAGTAATAGTTGGCGAGACAACTTCATAAAGACACGATGATGGAGATCATGATGATGGAGATCATGGTGTCATGCCGGTGACAAGATGATCATGGAGCCCCGAAGATGAAGATCAAAGGAGCTATATGATATTGGCCATATCATGTCACTACTTTATATAATTGCATGTGATGTTTATTATGTTTTATGCATCTTGTTTACTTAGGACGACGGTAGTAAATAAGATGATCCCTTACAAAATTTCAAGAAGTGTTCTCCCCTAACTGTGCACCGTTGCTACAGTTCGTCGTTTCGAAGCACCACGTGATGATCGGGTGTGATAGATCCTTACGTTCACATACAACGGGTGTAAGACAAATTTACACATGCAATACACTTAGGGTTAACTTGACGAGCCTAGCATGTACAGACATGGCCTCGGAACACGGAGACCGAAAGGTCGAGCATGAGTCGTATAGTAGATACGATCAACATGAAGATGTTCACCGATGATGACTAGTCCGTCTCACGTGATGATCGGACACGGCCTAGTTTGACTCGGATCATGTGATCACTTAGATGACCAGAGGGATGTCTATCTGAGTGGGAGTTCATAAGATGAACTTAATTATCCTGAACATTGTCAAAAGGTCTTCGCAAATTATGTCGTAGCTCACGCTATAGTTCTACTGTTTAGATATGTTCCTAGAGAAAAATTAGTTGAAAGTTGATAGTAGCAATTATGCGGACTAGGTCCGTAAACTGAGGATTGTCCTCATTGCTTCATAGAAGGCTTATGTCCTTAATGCACCGCTCAGTGTGCTGAACCCCAAACATCGTTTGTGGATGTTGCGAACATCGGACATACACGTTTTGATAACTACGTGATAGTTCAGTTAAATGGCTTAAGTAGAGGCACCAAAGATGTTTTTTGAAACATCGCGAAACATATGAGATGTTTTGAGGGCTGAAATTGGGATTTCTGGCTCGTGCCCACGTCAAGAGGTATAAGACCTCCGACGATTTCCTTAGCCTGCAAACTCAGGGAGAAAAGCTCAATCGTTGAGCTTGTGCTCAGATTGTCTGAGTGCAACAATCACTTGAATCAAGTGGGAGTTGATCTTCCAGATGAGATAGTGATGTTTCCCCAAAGTCATCGCCACCAAGCTGCTAGAGCTTCGTGATGAACTATAACATATCAAGGATAGAGATGATGATCCTTGAGGTATTCGCGTTGTTTGACACTGCGAAAGTAGAAATCAAGAAGGAGCATCAATTGTTGATGGTTGGTAAAACCACTAGTTTCAAGAAGGGCAAGGGCAAGAAGGGATACTCCATAAAACGGCAATTCAGCTGCTGCTCTAGTGAAGAAACCCAAGGTTGAACCCAAACCCGAGACTAAGTGCTTCTGTAATAAGGGGAACAACCACTGGAGCAGAATTACCCTAGATACTTGGTAGATGAGAAGGCTGGCAAGGTCGATAGAAGTATATTGGATATACATTGTGTTAATGTGTACTTTACTAGTACCCCTAGTAGCACCAGGGTATTAGATACCGGTTCGGTTGCTAAGTGTTAGTAACTCGAAACAAAAGGCTACGGAATAAACGGAGACTAGTTAAAGGTGAGCTGACAATATGTGTTGGAAGTTTTTCCAAGCTTGATGTGATCAAGCATCGCACGCTCCCTCTACCAATGAGATTGGTGTTAAACCTAAATAATTGTTATTTGGTGTTTGCGTTGAGCATAGACATGATTGGATTATGTCTATCGCAATACAGTTATTCATTTAAGGAGAATAACGGTTACTCTGTTTATTTGAATAATACCTTCAATGGTCTTGCACCTAAATGAATGGTTTATTGAATCTCGATCGTAGTGATACACATGTTCATGCCAAAAGATAGTAATGATAGTACCACCTACTTGTGGCGCTGCCACGTAAGTCATATCGGTATAAAACGCATGAAGAAGCTCCATGTTGATGGATCTTTGGACTCACTCGTTTTTGAAAAGTTTGAGACATGCGAACCATGTCTATTGGTGTATATGCATGAAGAAACTCCATGCAAATGGACCGTTTGAACTCACTTGATCTTGAATCACTTGAGATATGCAAATCATACCACATGGGCAAGATGACTGAAAAGCCTCGGTTTCAGTAAGATGGAACAAGATAGCAACTTGTTGGAAGTAACACATTTTGATGTGTGTAGTCCAATGAGTGCTGAGGCATGAAGTGAATATCGTTATGTTCTTACTTCACAGGTGATTTGAGTAGATGTTGAGTACATTTACTTGATAAATCACGAGTCTGAATTATTGAATGGTTCAAGTAATTTCAGAGTGAAGTAGAAGATCGTTGTGACAAGAGGATAAAATGTCTATGATATGGTCATAGAGATGAATATCTGAGTTACGAGTTTTGGCACACAATTAAGACATTGTAGAAATTGTTTCGCAATTAATACCTCCTGGAACACCATAGTGTGATGGTGTGTCCGAACATCATAGTTGCACCCTATTGGATATGGTGCATACCATGATGTCTCTTATCGAATTACCACAATAGTTTATGGGTTAGGCATTAGAGACAACCACATTCACTTTAAATAGGGCACCACGTAATTCCGATGATATGACACCGTATGAACTATGGTTTAGAGAAACCTAAGATGTCATTTCTTAAAAGTTTGGGGCTGCGACGCTTACGTGGAAAAGTTTCAGACTGATAAGCTCAAACCCAAAGCGGATAAATGCATCTTCATAGGACACCCAAAACAGTTGGGTATACCTCCTGTCTCAGATCCGAAAGCAATAAGGGATTGTTTCTAGAATTGGGTCCTTTCTCGAGGAAAAGTTTCTCTCGAAAGAATTGAGTGGGAGGATGGTGGAGACTTGATGAGGTTATTGAACCGTCACTTCAACAAGTGTGTAGCAGGGCACAGGAGGTTGTTCCTGTGGCACCTACACCAATTGAAGTGGAAGCTTATGATAGTGATCATGAGACTTCGGATCAAGTCACTACCGAACCTCATAGGACGACAAGGATGCATACTACTTCAAAGTGGTACGTGATCCTGTCTTGGAAGTCGTGTTGCTAGACAACAATGAACCTACGAACTATGGAGAAGCGATGGTGGGCCCAAATTCCAACAAATGGTTAGAAGCCATAAAATCCGAGAGAGGATCCATGTATGAAAACAAAGTGTAGACTTTGGCAGAACGGCTCAATGGTCGTAAGGCTATTGAGTACAGATGGATTTTAAAAGGAAGATGGACAATGATGGTAAGTATCACCATTAAGAAAGCTCGACTTGTCGTTAAGATGTTTTCCGACAAGTTCAAGGAGTTGACTACGGTGAGACTTTCTCACTCGTAGCGATGCTAAGAGTCTGTTGGAATTATATTAGCGATTACTGCATTATTTATGAAATCTTGCAGATAGGATGTCAAAACATTGTTTCCTCGACGATTTTCTTGAGGAAAGGTTGTATGTGATACAACCGGAAGGTTTTGTCAATCCTGAAAGATGCTAATAAGTATGCAAAGCTCTAGCAATCCTTCTAAGGACTGGAGTAAGCATCTCGGAGTTGGAATGTATGCTTTGATGATGATCAAAGATTTTGGGTTTATACAAAGTTTATGAGAAACTTGTATTTCCAAAGAAGTGAGTGGGAGCACTATAGAATTTCTGATGAGTATATGTTGTTGACATATTGATGATCAGAAATGATGTAGAATTTCTAGAAAGCATATAGGGTTGTTTAAAAGGTGTTTTTCAATGGAAAGCCTGGATTAAGCTACTTGAACGTTGAGCATCGAGATCTATAAGGATAGATCAAAACGCTTAATGGTACTTTCAAATGAGCACATACCTTGACATGATATTGAAGGTGTTCAAGATGGATCAGTCAAAGAAGGAGTTCTTGCCTGAGTGGTAAGGTATGAAGTTAAGACTTAAAGCTCGACCACGGCAGAATAGAGAGAAAGGACGAAGGTCGTCCCCTATGCTTAAGACATAGGCTCTACAGTATGCTATGCTGTGTACCGCACCTGAAGTGTGCCTTGCCATGAGTCAGTCAAGGGGTACAAGAGTGATCCAAGAATGGATCACGGGACAGCGGTCAAAGTTATCCTTAGTAACTAGTGGACTAAGGAATTTTCTGGATTATGGAGGTGGTAGAAGAGTTCGTCGTAAAGGGTTACGTCGATGCAAGCTTAACACCTATCCGGATAGCTCTGAGTAGAGATACCGGATACGTATAATGGAGCAACAATTTAGAATAGCTCCAAGTAGAACAGTTATTTGGAATAGCTCCAAATAGAACGTGGTAGCTGCATCTAGGAGATGACATAGAGATTTGTAAAGCACACACGGATCTGAAAGGTTCAGACCCGTTGACTATAACATCTCCCACAAGCATAACATGATCAAACCCAGAACTCCTTGAGTGTTAATAACATATTGATGTGAACTGGATTATTGACTCTAGTGCAAGTGGGAGACTGTTGGAAATATGCCCTAGAGGCAATAATAAATTGATTATTACTATATTTCCTTGTTCATGATAATTGTCTTTTATTCATGCTATAACTGTATTATCCGGAAATCGTAATACACGTGTGAATACATAGACCACAATATGTCCCTAGTGAGCCTCTAGTTGACTAGCTCGTTGTGATCAACAGATAGTCATGATTTCCTGGCTATGGACATTGGATGTCATTGATAACGGGATCACATCATTAGGAGAATGATGTGATGGACAAGACCCAATCCTAAGCCTAGCACAAAGATCATAGTTCGTATGCTAAAGCTTTTCTAATGTCAAGTATCATTTCCTTAGACCATGAGATTGTGCAACTCCCGGATACCGTAGGAGTGCTTTGGGTGTATCAAACGTCACAACGTAACTGGGTGTCTATAAAGGTGCATTACAGGTATCTCCGAAAGTGTCTGTTGGGTTGCACGAATCGAGACTGGGATTTGTCACTCCGTGTAAACGGAGAGGTATCTCTGGGCCCACTCGGTAGGACATCATCATAATGTGCACAATGTGATCAAGGAGTTGATCACGGGATGATGTGTTACGGAACGAGTAAAGAGACTTGCCGGTAACGAGATTGAACAAGGTATCGGGATACCGACGATCGAATCTCGGGCAAGTATCGTACCGATAGACAAAGGGAATTGCATACGGGATTGATCAAGTCCTTGACATCGTGGTTCATCCGATGAGATCATCGTGGAACATGTGGGAGCCATCATGGGTATCCAGATCCCGCTGTTGGTTATTGACCGGAGAACATCTCGGTCATGTCTGCATGTCTCCCGAACCCGTAGGGTCTACACACTTAAGGTTCGATGACGCTAGGGTTATAAAGGAAGCTTGTATGTGGTTACCGAATGTTATTGGGAGTCCCGGATGAGATCCCGGACATCACGAGGAGTTCCGGAATGGTCCGGAGGTAAAGATTTATATATGGGAAGTCCTGTTTTGGTCACCGGAAAAGTTTCGGGGTTTATCGGTAACGTACCGGGACCACCGGGAGGGTCCCGGGGGTCCACCAAGTGGGGCCACCGGCCCCGGAGGCTTGCATGGGCCTAGAGTGGAAAGGGACCAGCCCCAGAGTGGGCTGGTGCGCCTCCCACCCTTGCCCAAGGCGCAGCAAAAGGAGGAGAAGGGAAACCCTAGGCTTAGATGGGCCCTAAGGCCCACCCTAGGGGGCGCCTCCCTCTCTCCCCCTCTTGGCCGCCCCCTCCAAGTCCCATCTAGGGCTGGCCGCACCCCTTGGGGTGGGAAAACCCTAAAGGGGGCGCAGCCCCCCTTCCCCCTATATATATTGGAGGCATTGGAGCAGCCCAACACATGAGAACTTCTCCTCTTGGCGCAGCCCTACCTCTCTCCCTTCTCCTCATATCTCGCGGTGCTTGGCGAAGCCCTGCTGGACTACCACGCTCCTCCATCACCACCACGCCGTTGTGCTGCTGCTGGATGGAGTCTTCCTCAACCTCTCCCTCTCTCCTTGCTGGATCAAGGCATGGGAGACGTCACCGGGCTGTACGTGTGTTGAACGCGGAGGTGCTGTCCGTTCGGCACTAGATCATCGGTGATTTGAATCACGACGAGTACGACTCCATCAACCCCGTTCACTTGAACGCTTCCGCTTAGCGATCTACGAGGGTATGTAGATGCACTCTCCTTCCCCTCGTTGCTGGTCTCTCCATAGATAGATCTTGGTGACACGTAGGAAAATTTTGAATTTCTGCTACATAACCCAACATTCTCTCCCCCACGCCACCCATATCTTCCTCATCTATCTAGAAGCCACCAAACCCTCCAATTTGATGAGTGAAAAATAAAATTATGCTATATTGCAATGGTGCTCTCATCACTGCCACAATTACGCAAGGGCGGCGTTGGCTACTTAATTGAGTTTCTTCTCCTAGTATTACAAGATGCAGTGCTTCTTGTATACAACTAATATAATGCAGTTGAATCATTTTTGTGGTTTCGTAGTAATGCATGAACCATGTTCTAGTCTACTAGTAGTACTAGAAATTGCTCCCTCTGTTTCAAAATAAATGACTCAACTTTGTGCTAAAAGTTAGTACAAAGTTGAGTCATCTATTTTAAAACGGAGGGAGTACTCAACAACGAGATACAAGCGGATACAATGCGACCCTTCTTTGAGAAGAAGATAAAGTGAGTCCCTAACTGCCACATTTTTGTACATAGAACCTACACCGGCCTGAATCGTCTTCAGGAGGCTTTATACGGCATGTGCCAGCCTGAATCGCCTTCAAGAGGCTTTATAAACAGTACTAGGAACTCGCCTACAACGAGACAAAGGCTTCACTATTCGCACGTCGATCGAGACTTGCTCCTAACTTAGCAGGTGTGGATGAAGATGGAAAAATGGGACCCACGACATCTGGATGACCTGACCATGAGAACACATCCTCGATGGCTCCATTCCAACACCAAAGAAGATGCCTC